>OW052222.1:11455900-21202890 GCA_932526605.1 Nephrotoma flavescens | reverse complement strand
AAATGCTGACAAAATATTAGTCTTCCAAAAGAATTACCACAAACCGAGCAGATGATAGTTACTTCGTAGCAAATTCGAATTTAAAAACAATGCCTAGCTAACTCCCATACATCAGTCGGTTGATACAAGGCTGCTTCGGATCACGGTACAAGTATTCGACTGCGACTATACAAACTGGACCTAATATGAGAGTTTGTTACGATGTCTTGTGGGGACATTATTTACGTGTAAACCTTTGTTTTGAACTTTGAAATTCTGAAAAATGTCGTTATCATGGAATAGTTGATGCCTTTTATTAATGACATTGCCATAATACAGATTTATGACATTAACATTAGAGTTTTTGTGAAATGAGAATTGGCCTTTATACTTTGGTAAACGTCCAATAATTTTGAGAGCGAGACCAATGTGCATCGTGTGCGTGTGCGGATGACAAAGATGTAGTGAAGTTTTTTTTTTTTGTTGTCTTCTCTTTTCTTTTTGATGCACGATTGATGCGCGGGGAGAACGAGTGTGCAAGTGACACACACGATTAAGAAAAAACAAACAGCACTATATGAAAAAATATTCTGCTGAATGGTTTTTTCGTGTCAGAAGTTTTCTAGTTCAGTTTGGAATTACGCTTACCCATTTAGTATTTTTGGGGTAAACTGTAAGGATTAAAATTAAACATTTAGAATCGAAAATTTTTCTGACAGACGGTCGTTCACAGTTATTTAGTGAAGGGTACCGCATTTTCACGGGTGAGATTCAATTTCTACGGGAGCCCTTTTATTAACGGATGTTAGGATATGCCATTTTCCATTTGGTATCGGCAATGCGGCCAAGACTGCTTTTCGTGACCACGATTAACTTTACAGGTGATTTTAGACACCACTACGGTCACTGCCGAGAAGTCACCAAACGAATAAATTTATTAAAGCCGGGACGACCCCCAACATTTAGGCCGTCCTATCGAAGCAAAATTTCGATTAATGGCGGGAAGAAAGCTAACTTTTTATAACGGCGAGAAGACGCCGCAACCCATTTCGACGGGAACTTTATGAATGTCAAGAAGGTATCAGTTTGTTTTTGTAATTTTAAGTTAAATTTTTAATTTTAGTTTATTGCAATTTTTTTTTTGTACAAATTCTAAATTGACTTTAATTTTCAAATTTTCATTTTAATTTTCAATTTTCAAATTTTCTCATTTTGTGTCTTTCATTTTTTTAATTTTTCAATTTTTATTTAAATATTTTTGCAATCGAGCGCTATTACGGTTGTTCGACACGGGCAGGGGGAACGCACATTGGTTGCGTTCTCAGAATTGTTCACATTCAACGGCTAGATTTTTGTTTGATTTACATTTTTTTTGGTACCCCGGTTATTCGATTCGTTTTCTTCTTTCATCTTCACAAATTTCGTCAAGGTCATCGACCCTTTTCGTATTTTGTTCGGTTTAAAATTTTTGTTTTGTCTACCCAATTTCCGCAAGTTCAGTGATTATTTCGTCCTGGTTTTTTGTATGATAAAATGAAATACTAATTTTTTTCAGCTCGGTATGATGGGAGGGGGTTTCTTCAGAAGACATTGTACTAGTCGCTTGAGGAGATCCGATCGTTTCTTGGTGTGCACACCCAGTTATTATTAAATTTATTATGTTCCTCAAATTTCGGTCGACGGATTCAGGTGGCATTTCAATTTAATTTCCATTTTTTTAGTTTGCTTTTATTTTTATTCTATTCTGTTACACGGTGTAGGCCATGAGCACGCAAGCCTCAACTTCTCCACGACCTAAAACACTGAAAACTTATCGGCAAAATCAACGTGAGAGAAGCCTCTGCGTGTCTAGTTAATTCTGCCGAATGGTGTGGAATCATTCCGTAACAAATATGTTCGTCGACTTCGTTTTTTCATAACCATAATGCTACACTATCTAGAGGCGAACTAAACTAATGATGCAGCACCGCTGCTCAAAACCGTGAGCATCACCAACGACAAATATGAGGAAGCATGGCACATTTTACGAGATTGAAACAACCACCGCCGATTCATCATCGACAGCCATTTTCGAAGAACTACAAATCGAATCAGATATGGGGTTGCAAAATACCTTTGATACTGCAACCGACACCATTCATATTATGAACATTTTAGGAGTACCGGTCACCATATTGGTTATAATTTTAATCGCAGACAAGCTGGATCTAGCAACCCATCGACATTGGAAAATGTCACTAACCCGAGTGCAATATCCATACATCACTGGTTCCGCTATCATCTCTTCGTCGCGCACTAGACCACTTCGCAAACTTGTCACGCAATCATGTAGCTCACTCCTTGTCGCTATAGATTCTTGCATGAAGTGTCAAGATCCAGTGCAATTAATTCATATCCCTTACATTCGTAGAACGGTCAAAACTCGTCCGAGCAAAGAGGCTTTGCTACATCTGCCTACGCAAAGGCCACACCAGTCTGAATTGCAAATTGCCAAGTTTACAACAAAAGCCTCCACGCGCTCTTAAACAACTCGAATACGAATACCGGATCATAGGACCGCCAATAAGCGCCATCAAGTTTAACGGCAACCATCGACGACTTTGACATAATCAACAAAAAGTTCTATGGGTATTTAAAAGTTACACCTTATCACTGTCATTGAATGAGAACGTGAAAGAACACAAGAGGATACAGTTCTGCGACTACACGAATGGAACACCAGTTCGTCCAGATCGATCAAACTACATTCTGTGCGTAACAAGACATGCTGGATTATATCTGGAATTAGAACACAAAAAGGAAATCGGGTTTCGCAAATCCTAACTTTTATTCCAATCTTGTGTCGACACCAACCATAGAATCCTCTAGATTGTGTTTTACTCGTTTTCGGTGTTGATCCTTCATTTTTAGTCAGCCATCTGCAGTGGTGGACAGGTCCGGCTTCGTTGCAAGGAGATCTAGGTCAATGGCCACGCAAAAGAACGAGTGAAGTTTCGCAATGACTTATACACTTTGTCGTTCGATACTCATCGTTTGAAAACACCTTTGTGTTCACCTACTTCAGACATATGCAGACACTTCTGCATAAAAACACATTCGAGAGCCTTCATCATCGTCATCGAAGGGCGAACCTGCCATACACACTTAAGCATCTGATTATTCTTCCCAAGGACAGCCAATAATACATGTATGATTTGGACCAACCCACTTTTTTTGCAAACACATTGAATAACGCTACGATGTATTTTAGACATTACCATTTTGGTGCGCTCACAACTAACGGCCAATCTTCAATAGCATCGTATAACCCATTCGAGACCGTTTTGCACAGTGGCATGGACATTGCAGGCTTAATATTTACCAAGAAACGCAAAGGTCATTGTGGTGCATCAACAAAGGGCTCTTGCTTTTGTATTTTCGTGTGTCTATCTTCGATTCATCGCTCGAAGGGGCCAATTCCACAGCCTGTATAGCCATTGCGCAACCAACTTCGTCAGCGCTAGTCGAAAATTAGAATCCCTGCATCAGGAGAATACGACAGATATCACTCCGCAAATCGCTTGGTTCAGAATGGCACGACCTGGAACTTTAATTCCCAGAAGCAGGCGTAAAATCGGCCAAGCATCATTTACGGTGTATCGCGGACGGAACCTTATTTTCATTCGAAGAACGTAACGATGCTTTTGTGTCGGAATGAGGCGTGCCTAAACCCGGAACAATTGTCTCGTCTCCGTTGGCAGATGGCTCTGATGACTATACGATCCTCATTTTAGGGTATTTCTTAATCGAGGAGGCAACAATCACGAGACCAGAACCAACACTATTCGATATGCTAGTCGCGACACAAAACAACTGTCTCAATCGCTACCAGAAACTTGAAAGAATGTTTCATTGCTTTTGGAAAATTTGGTCGACGGACCTTTCACGGCTATACCAACGGCCGAAGTAGATGAGGGTCAATAACAACATGGTCCTCATCAAGGAAGAAAGCATACTACTCTCGAAATGGTTATATGCTCGGGAGGATGGTCGAGACGAATTCGGGATCTGACAGGCGAGTTGGAGTCGTCTGGTAGTGTTACTTATCGGTGGGAGACGCGCCAATCATACTAAAGTAACCCTAAATATTACAACAACGGACAATCCATCAGCCAATACAATATCGGGCAAATCGCTATATGAGAAATATGTTCTTTTTTATTCATCCCTTCGATCGAGCAATACGGCTCGAAAATCAATAAAATAAAAAATTTTGTACTAATCGCGATTAATTATTTGCCCTTTTTCCATTTGATTTCGTCTTCGTATAATCGGAGGTTTCTATATTTAAACCACAGTGACTCTGTTAAATTTATACGCGCAAGGTAAATTCGTGTAGATTACAGACCAATGGGTGGTAATGTTTATGTCATGAAAATTTCTGATCACAATAACCATATTGCTTACCGTTATACATCCATATTGCGTTCCATGTTATCACTAATATTAACACACTTCACGAAACAAAATGGATATAACAAACAAATAGCACATTTCAAACTGTAAAATACTTTGTAAAGCACTTGCAATTAAAATTACGCGCACTAACTTTTCCCGAACAAATGCATTTTAAAACAAACCCGACGCGCTTAATATTTCGTACGCAACTGAATACAAAATTTATTGATTTGTCATAATACCAAATCTGTCCCGTTATAGTGTTTGGCTTGTAATTTTAGCGTATAGACGTATCTGTATGTGCGAAACAAGAAATTTTATTTTTATTTTATTAGTGATTGGTTGCACCAATATTAACGCAATGGTTGACTAAACAATTTACTGTCATGACAGCATAAAGTATCACGACATTTTTATTGAGAATTAATTTCTATATGAATGGGTGCGTTGTGATTATATGTAGTTAACTAAAGAATTTTGAAATGATTGATAGTGCATAATGATATGTAAAATTAGTTTGACGTAATAGTGACTAACTAAAATAAAAATGCAGATTATGCGGTAATTTTCAAACTTGAAAACCTGAGCAAAATGATGAAAATAGACTGGTTCAAAACCACTTTTCTCTGCGCTTTAGAGGTCTCTGGACCATAAAAAAGCAAAAAAAATAGTTTTCTGTCCGTCTGGATGTCTGTACCGATGATATGTCAAGAACGGCCTTAAGCCAATAAGCTTCAAGTTTTAATTCGGCGAATAAAAACTTCTGGGATCTCTACCTATTTAGACATTTTGATCAATACTTTACAATTTTTTTTGAAATGCTTTTGAATGGCGTTATCGCAATTGACAACTTTTTTATACTTTGCGATGTAACGATAAGATGAAATGTATTATTGACAGCTTTATGAGAAGCGCAAGGTGATTTCTTTTACAGCAGAATTGGTTTTCTTAAACATGGTACTCGATTATGCACGATTAATGATAATAAGAGCATGTTACATTTCAATGTTTGTTAAGGTGGTTTCAGATGTTTCAACGAATGCTTTCTTAGCAATATTACGAACTTTTCAAGCAAGGCAATTGATGTGTGATAGTATTTTTAGTGGCAAATACTTTAAGTTCGCAGGACCAAACAACGAGTTACAGTGAACAAAGGATAATTACCGGTGTGAAGTTTCTAACGTTAAAAAAGTGTAGGTACACAAAAAAGTGGCAACATAAAAATGACAAGATAAAGTGTTAGTTTTTCGATAAAACGGTTCTGACGTTAAAAAGTATAGGTTTGTAAAAGATTTTATAAATATAAAGTTTGGCTAAAATCGGCGGAAGCAGTGCTACACTATGGAAATTATAGCAAAATCTGGAGATGTGCTCGCATGGTGACTATACGGTTCAAAGCGAATGACGTGGGCTATCGGGACCCGATATTTAGATCTGTTTAGAATTTGGTTATAAGAGTATGGCACAACTTCTGTACAGGATACTGGATAAAATTATGAAGGAACTAAGTACTGTGTACTAAAATTTATTCTAGGCCACTGATTGTGCTCCATAAACAATCTCAAATGATATCACCGATGCCGTAATTAAAGTTATCGAGCTGTGTTCGTTCGCAGAAATTGGGACAATTTCATTGCATTATTATGCCTAAGCTCATCCGTTAAGTTTCAGTGATTATATTAAACTCATCCAGTAGTAAAGAACCGTGAACTCTTGTCAAGTATATTCCTCCGGCTGTCAAGCCATTTGGGTATCTGATTTTTAGACGTCAGTTCCTGTTACGGAATTTAATTTTTTTTTATTAAAAATCCAAGATCCAACATAAACTTTGCATCTCTCGATGAATTAGCAAATACAGGTAGAATCTGCATCTCTTGTGTTTTGATACCACTTAACGAAGTAATATTGTTCTCACGTCATTGGTATGGTGATGAAATATTTCCAAACCTTTTACTAAAAACAGAAACATTCCAGTAAGGCGAAAAATCCCAGTAATGTTGGAAAATTAAACTGTGCGGAATTTACGAATGCAAATACGCTTGCAAAAACGCAAGTTAAACACATGAGCGTATTTTTCTGAAATTGCGTTTTTATTTTTCGTCGGCAGAGTTTTCAATAATCAATGTACAATTTGTTTTTGAGCTTCTGTCAAAATATTGGAAAGCCGTCGTGATGTTAGTGATATTTTTTTGTTGTTGTATGTATAGTCAATGCCTCCTAAACTACAGGCCGCTTACACCAAATGATGACGACACGCTATGTCGACGTTTTTGTTGCTCTCTCTACATAGTTATTTTGTTAGTGTAAATATCTTAATATTATTATTGCGCAGTCTCGGTTAAGACATAAATTGACGTCATGTGCGAAAAATGAGAGTAGTAAGAGGCCTGTAGTTTAGGAGGCATTGGTATAGTCAACACTGCTTTGGTGTGCTTTTTTATTTAGAAATAGTGTGAAGTATTCCAGACTTTCCATATATGTTATGTATGTATGAGTATCACACTGTTAATTCAAATTCAAATAGGAAAAAAGTGAATCATATTGAAAATTTTAGTACAATCATATAAGTATGAGTTTTTTTTAGAAAATGACTCAAACCTCAATTTAAATAAAAAATATGTAATATTTTTCTAAAATAAAAATTATTAACAAACTCAACCGCGCATTGTGTAGAAATTTTCGAGATTTTTATTAAAATATATTATAACTTTAAAACGATTAGAATAAATCATAGAAAATAAAACTTTGTATCAAAAAAACACAAAATCATGCAATGTAAGCACCAAATGGTTTATTTAGGAGACTCAGAATGACCGTAAATGGTAATCCAAATTTGAGTTAAAATGACATCTTAACACCTAGAATATAAAAATTCTTAACAAAAAATCCGAGGTCGAGCATTATTAGCAGTAGGTGGATTTGGTTAGATGACTCAATGACCGAGTTTGAAAACTAGCCAGTCCTGAATCACGATCTCTGGGAATGGCCGATAATGACTATCCAAATTTGAGTAAAAATGACATCTTAACTTTTAGAACATCAAAACTCTTAGCAATAAATCCGAGATCGAGCATTATTAGCAGTAGGTGGTTTTGGTTAGGTGACTCAATGACAAACATCGTGTACTAGCCAGACCTGAATCACGATCTCTGGGAATGGCCGATAATGGCCATCCAAATTTGACTAAAAATGACTAGAACATCAAAATTAGTAGCAATAATCCCGAAGTTGAGCATTACTAGCACTATGTGGTTTTGGTTAGGAGTATGTCTGACACTGTCTCGAATATGCCTGACACTAATACATTTATAGCAGCAATGATGAAAAGATTATTGACCGTTTAAATGCCACCTAGTTAGCGCCAATTTCTAAGCGATTGGTTTATATAAGAAAAAGCCTCATGCCATTTTATTATTATTTCAGCATTTGTTACATGAATGGTAAACTAACTAAACAATTTTCATAATATTCAGTCGAACTTCAGTCAACTATGACGTTTATATTATATTAAAACTAATTTTTTGTGAAATTCGCTCCAGTTCTAAAAATATTCCCTCAGATACCTGTCACCTTAAAGGCGGCCGCACGAAATTTGTCTCGAGCTCGACAAAGTTGAAAATGTATGATATATAATGCAAATTGTTGTTGTAAATTTTTGTTGTAATGCGTTGTATCGCCGTTTTGAGATCACACATTTTCAACTTCTACTATGTATGTCTACCTATATTTGTATTTTAAATACATTTACTTAAATGAATTTAATTTAAAAGTACTTCAACTTGAAAAAGCCGATTATGGTTTGGGTACTTGATACATTAATTAGTTCTAAATCAAATAAAAACTATTATAAAAATAGAAACATTTCTAGTTAATATTTTTATAGAGTTAAATAATTATAGTCCCCCTTTTCAAATATCCAGATTTATGTCATTGTCAGAGATAAATACAGATAAATTAGCTTAATAGGCTTAATTTTGATCTGTCATTATAACTCAAATTTGGATGGCCATTATCGGCCATTCCCAGAGATCGTGATTCAGGTCTGGCTAGTACACGATGTTTGTTATTGAGTCACCTAACCAAAACCACCTAGTGCTAATAATGCACTACTTCGGATATATTGTTTACTAAATTTAGATGGCCATTGACGATCATATCTGGAGATTGTGATTCATTTCTCGCTAATTCATGAAGTAGTTGATTAAGTATTTACCTAAACCCATCTTGTTTTAATAATGCACTGCTTCTGGTTGTTTGGTACTAATTTTTATTAAGTTTTACATTCTTATTTGCTTATAAAAATAAAAAAAAATTAAGTTGATTCGATATATTTTTTTAATCTCTGGAAAAATCTCTAGAATTTTCTTATTAGAAATCAATGAGAAATTCATAATTGGTTTGAGTTCAGTATATTTGGTTTGCGTCCAGACTGTTTAGTACAAAATTTTGATTAAACATTTATGGTTATGGTACAGTAATATTTTTTTTCTTCGTAATTTATCAATTAAAATTTTAATTTTTACTTTATTTATAAGATACAATTAAGACAATTTGATATAATTCTTAAAAATATACTGATAAAATTTGCTCGATTTCATTAAACTTATCTTGATGTGCTTATTTTTTAAATATCGTCAATTTAATGAATATATATCTGTCTCTTGTTTCTATCTCACTTTTATTTTATTTCAATGATTTGAATTAAAATTATGTACAAATTTTGTAATTTATTCAAAAATGTGTTCTTTGCTTTCTAAACTAATTAGAATAATGTAAAATCAAACATAATATTTTACTTTTCATCGAGAATTTCGCAAATTAAAAGTCATAACAATGTACTCCACACAACAACATAGAAAGGCTTTAAAATGCCAATTGGAATTAGCATAAATCCAATTAGATTTGCATGAGTATACGTTTTTAGTCTATGGAAAAATCTATGGAATATTTCACGGGCCCGTTTTAAGTTATATAGATGGATTCTTAATAATCCGCATGCAAAATTTCGCACATCTGTTTTCAGCATAAGGCGTAATTTCAGACAAACGGATAGAGAAGAAATTTTTAGCAATACCACAACTTCAGGAATAAATTTGTGTAATACGGGGAACATGTACTCGAAAAATTTTCCAGGTACCTACATGTTTTTTTATGTGATTCGATTATTATTCAACCGGACAGACTTAGCAAATCACCATACAAAAACTGACGTTAAACTTTGCAATCAACGTGTGCCCAGTATTATTTTCGAAGGTGTATGAGATGTTTGGCACATTGTAATGCGAATTTCTTTTGTAGCTGGATTTAACCTCTTTTGCTAGGATTATAGATAAAGTACATGAAAAGACATTACACAATGACATTTTATTTGTTGTAATTTGATTTCGATTAGAATAAAAATTATTAATTTCTATAGAGTAGCCCTGAAACAAAAAAAATATTTGTCTCTGACGAATCATTTCAACGTAGTGGATTACATCACAACCGACAATTTATTGAGAGTCGTAGTGAGAAATCAAGGGTTTATTTAGTTTTATTTATTTACTTGTTTTATTGAGGGTTGGCGTTTACGATGACTTCGTGCGATCATTTCACTATGGGTAAACCAAGCACAACCAAATCTAATTTTTGCTGGATGATTTTTGATCTAATCCGAATAACTCGCTGACAAAGAAATCTACGAATACGAATTATTCTTTCAAAGTTCGAGACCACAAACATTTCAACGCTTCCAACTTCTACAGTAGAAACTAAAATCCAATCAAGGTTAAAAAAACGGTATACTCATTGCACGCCCGAGTACACTTCGATTGTCTCCTTTAAGCTCGATAAATTTATAGTCCAGCGTTTTTTCAATTTTCTACTATTTGGCAACCAAAAACAGTGAACTAAAACGAGTGCTCAAGAATTAAAAAAGTTGTATGGTGTTTTTATGCTAATGGGATGCGTTTCCTATCCACGACTAGAATTGTATTGGCAGAAAGGTTTTCGCATAGAACAAATTTCAATTGTCTTGGCAAAAACGTGGTTCAAAAAATTGCGGTCAGCTCTACATTTCGTAGATGTTAACCAGTCACCTGACCCCACCAACGCTTTTTGGAAAATTCAGCCAGTAATAGATGCAGTTCGAGACAGGTGCCGAGCACTGCCAAGGGCAGCTGCATCTTACTCGGTGGATGAACAAATGGTGCCATACACTGGCAGATGCCCATCTCGGTAATACGTTCGAAATAAGCCGCGACCAGTTGGCTTGAAAAATTTTGTTATCACGACATCCGCTGGTCTCGTGATGGATTTTGAACTGTATCAAGGGGAAAAGACGAATCTTGGAAATCGGTCATTCGGTTTAGCTCCGGCTGTTGTTTTGCGGCTTGTGAATACAATACCGAGGGGTTGCTTTATTTATTTTGACCGACATTTTACAACGATCCCACTATTGTTTGAATTACTTGAATTGGGATATCGCGCTACGGGTAAATATTTCGAAACGAACTATTATTTTTATTCTTATTATTAAAATTGATTAATTTATTTTAGGAACAATAATGGCAAATAGACTTAAAAATGCGAACCGAAACAAGAAACGAGGCGAATGCCAAGAATTGCTTTACAATAACGGGACATATGAATTAGTAACATGTGTAAAGGGGAAGGATACGAAATGTGTCACAGCCTTTTCTACTATTGCTGGTACTATTCCTACTAATACGGTTAACCGCTGGAATAAGGCTACTAAATCGCATCAGCCGGTTGTATGTCCAAAAATCATTTCATCATATAATCAAAATATGGGCGGAGTTGACATAGTCGACCAAATGATGGAATATTACCGCACATTTATAAAAACAAAAAAATGGGCACTAAAAACTGTCCACCATTTAATTGGTTTAGCTGTAGTAAATTCCTGGATGGAGTACCGTCAGGACTGCTTGGCGTGCGGTGTATCGAAAAGCAGGTGTATGGGTCTTTTAGAGTTTAAATTAGATCTTGGTGGGTCCTTAATTGCAACTGTCAATCGAAATAGACGAGAAAGCACCAGTGAAGATGAATCACAAAGTTATAGCTCATCGAAATTATGTTCGCCGCTACCATGCGCCGGTAAAAGATACGACGGGTATGACCATTGGCCGTTATTTGACCGCCTAAACCACTACCGACACTGCCGTTATGAATTTTGTAAAAAGCGCACTCGTTGTCGTTGCGAGAAGTGCAACGTTTATTTGTGCCTTACGGGCGAACGAAATTGTTTTAAACAATTTCATACTTTAAAAAAAATGATTTTTTAATTATTTTAATTAATTTTATTTTTAATTTGACTTAGATGAAATTTATTGTAATCAGTTGTGATACTTTGGTGAAATAAAAAGTAACAATTCTTAGTTTTTTTTATAAAAATGGTCTTTTCTTTAACTTTATATATGTATGAGTTTAAGGTCAAGGTACACAAATTTGTACGTGTCTATTTATTAACAGAAACCATTTTTGTTGCCATAATTTGTTGAAATTAGTTATTTATAGCTAATTTTGAGTTAGTTAGCAAAAAATTAAATGAAATTACTCATTTTTATTTTCATTGAACGTACGCGCATCATACGATTGACCTACATAATTTTGGACGTTGAGCTTTATTTATCGTCATATTTTCCTCAACAAAATCGTTTCGTGTAATATACATAAATATGTGCGTTGAACTTAAACTAATACAAAAAATTTCTATTGATGTAAGTCTATGTCACTGTCGTATTTTACCCACAGAGTTATGAATACGGGCCTCGAAAGGGTTAATACGCACACGAAATTAACCTTTTTCTACTTTTTCATGATGTTGTCTGCTTTCAATGGCTGTCAAGCACAAACTCAACGACGCAGCTTGATCAAAATTTGACAGTACTCTATTAACAGATGGCAGTTTAAGGGAGCAGTATTGCATTTAAAGTTACTGAGAGAGAAATTGAGAAAACTACTGACTTATCAAACTGCCCTCGAATTCTAACTATTTTCAACATTGTCTATACATAAAAATCAGTTGATTGCGCTATTTTCTGTCGGCTTCAGTTGTATTAATAAAAGAGAAAAACTTCAACTATAGATTCTGGATATCATTGTGGATTTCAAATGGTTTTCTGTATTGGATTTACAAGGAGGTTAGAAGCAGAAAATGAAGATCCTGAGAAAACTGGATTTATTACAGGCACTTTGTTATTTCCATTTACTTTGGTGCCTTCCGCGGTTTGTAATATGTACGCCAGCCACATTTAAATGGCTTATGACGTACGTTTTAATAAGACTGACCTGGAATTGTATATTTTGTTCGAATGATATAATTTCAATTGAACAAACATTCGATTCAGCAGCCACAAATATTTCATTTCCGGATGACTTCAACTGAAGAACAAAATTGAGCTGAGCAATGTTCTAGGCGTATGTACATAGGATACAACGATGCGAAAGAATATTCGTCAATCATAAAAGCGGTTAAACATTCTTTTAATTGTAAGGTCAAAAGTTTGTCTTGAGGACCGAGCATATTAATTTTAGCTTGCGTGTTTAAAATCATCGGAGGTTCAAATAAGGGGTAGCTATGGCTCATTTCCACTAAACATATTCGATTTTAATCTAGAAGCTTTAGTCCCAACGGTGAATGCTGTTTGAAATTCTAAATAATTTTACATAATTTTTCTATTGAGCGACGTATCGTTTCTGGTAACTCCAAATATTCCTTGCTTTATTACAGTCTTTTCTAATATATTTGGTACATATATGCATATATAACTGTTTTAAGGTGATGTCGAATGAAATTTGTCGTTTGTCTTAAACCAAATTTGTTTAATGAGAATTTTGATTTTGTGGTCGGTACTGCAAAAAATCACTCGCTTTCTCAATCTATATTTAACAATTTATTTCGATAATATTCCTTGATTTCTATTATTTAAAATCTAATAAATCAAATTTACTTTTATATATTTTATGATGATGATAAGAAATAATCAAAAATATTTTCTCATTGATAATGATTTTTCTGTCGTTTAACAAAACATCTACTCGTACGAGTATTGTGATCTATATATATACGATGTATCTATAAACTCAATAATGTATAGTAAATAAAAATTCATATATATGTGCATACATTATAATAATACATAAATAATATTATTATTTTGATTTCTATCATTTCAGTTGTGACGATGAAATAAAAATCTATTCCCATTTGAAAGAACCGATATTGAAATCTCAAACACCATATGATGAGAAAATATGTCAACAAAATTCAATTGATTATGTCGTCGACGCAGAACAACAATTGTATGATGTATTGAAATCTGATGACATGACGATGAGAAAAAATAACAGTAATAATACTACAAGTAGTACAAATGATGATAGTATTATTGAAAATAATAGTTTAAATGAAAATATTTCGTTGGAGAGTAAAATAATTTTGATAAGTGATTTAAATAAGAGTAGTACTGTATCGAAAAATCATTTTTCGTACGGAAACCACAAGAACAATCCGGTTGTCATTAGTGATAATAATAATAGTTATGGTAATAATAGCAATGCTACTGAAATTGATTCGGGATTTGGATTAAATGGTAGCAGTATTACAAATATGACCATTGTCCAAAATATTTCGAATAAAACCAAATTGGAAAAACTTAATTTGAAATCAATTTATAGTTCTGATAAAATTATGACGTTTAAACTCGATTTTAAGGATTTTAAGTACATGGATCATGAGGATGGGGAACTTTTTGAAATTATTGGACGATACCGGTATTTAAATAAAGGTATGTATTTTTTTATGTAATTAAGAAATATTTTTTTTTATAAAAATATAAAATTTTTACATGCACGAAGTAAATAATAAAGATCATTTACCAAAATGAAGAAAAATAAATCCTATTGAGTAAAGGTACACAATGGGTGTATTTTCAATTATTAATTAGTGCTCAAATACAAATACGAAAACAATTAATCACTTCCTGCATGTCATAATTTTGATCAAAATATATTAGTGTAATAATTCTGTTATATTATGTGTCCATTTTATTTCGTTTTGTAATAGTCCATTTATATTTACTTCGTGCATGTAATAATTTGACATTTTAATTAACTAATAAATAGTAAGATTACGAGCAATAAGAAAATAACATGTTTCAATTTAATATTTATTGGTTTATGGAAATATAAAATTTTTACATGCACGAAGTGAATAATAAAGATCATTTGCCAAAATTTGGCCAAATGTATCCAATTTCGATTAATGCTTAAACACACGTGATGGCTGTATCAATAAAATAGAAGTGATCATTTCCTGCATGTAAAATTTTACTCAACATATTTTGCAGTGTTGAACGTTATTGATAAAATCTTAATTCTTGTATATTATTATCTAATATTATGTGTTATATCATTTATAATCACTTCGTGCATTTAATAATTTGATATTTTAATTCAATTCTAACTAATAAATATTAAGACTACGAGTAATAAGTAACTAACACAACAAATGTTTCTAGTTAATATTTATTGGCCTATATAAATACAAAATTATTACATGCACGAAGTGAATAATAAAGACCATTTACCAAAATTAAGTCAAATGTATCTACATTTGAATACATTTTGTTAATGTTTCCAATTGAGTGTAAGCACAAAATGGGTGCATTTTCAATTATCAATTACCACTCAAATTCAGATACAGCTGTAACAATAAAATAGAACTAATCACTTCCTGCATGTAATAATTTTAGTCAACCTATATTGGTGTACGTTTTTGTTGTACGTTATAATAATATCTTAATTCTCATATATTATGTGTAAATTTGATTTCGTTTTGAAAAAGATCATTTATATTCACTTCGTGCATGTAATAATTTGATATTTTAATTAACTAATAAATACTAAGATTACGAGCAATAAGTAAATAACAGATTAAATGTTTTTATTTAATATTTATTAGTTTATAGAAATATTAAGTTATTACATGCACGAAGTGAATCATAAAAATCATTTGCCAAAATTAAGTCAAATGTATCTAATTTCGTATAAATACCCAATGGTGCATTTTGAATTTTTGATTAATGCTTAAACACATATCATGGCTGTATCAATGAAAGAGAAGTTATCACTTCCTGCATGTAATAATTTTAGTCAAAATATATAGGTGTACGTTATTGTTGTATGTTATTGATAATATCTTAATTCTCCTATATTATGTGTCCATTTTATTTGGTTTTGTGAAGATCATTTATATTTAGTTCGTGCATGTACTAATTAGATATTTTCATTAACTCATAAATATTAATATTACGTGCAATAAATAAATAACACAATATATGTTTCAATTTAATATTTATTGGTTTATTATATGTTTATAACTAGTATTTCAATGAATAGGAATGTAGTTTTATTTCGAAATGTAACGTGCAATTAAAGGCACAACAACAAACACTAACAATAGAAAATAACAATTTTGCGCATATTCGATTTTTTTTTGATATTACAAAAATAATTAATTCGGCTGGAAGAAATTTTGTGTGGTTGGTTTTCACACTCATACCTTGTAGTTGTTATTGTCAAAATACAAACAAAATATTTTATTAACAACTTACCACTGTTGATATCACGAAATACTAGTTACTTAATACAGGTTAAGTTTATTCTGCAATGCAAAGGACCCGGGTTCAAGGATCAGCTTACGCAACCCTTATTGTTTCATGTGCTATATGTACGTTTCTATAAATATCTTAAGCAATAGTTGCAAATTTTTAATCATAATACAGTTTTATCTTATATTGTTGGACTGACATAAAATGGTTGTTTTTCAAATAGTTGTTGTTGTCAAAACTAAACCAAATTAAAATATTTTTGTATTCAAAATGTTCCCTCATCTTTTAGTTTAAATTAAACAAAATAACTTGGAATCCAAACAAAAGCAAGTACTCAGACCTTTCACAACAAACTATTTAAATTCCAGGAAACTTGAACACTTGAAACGGGAAAATTTTCAATACCTTTACGGAATACACAATTTTGTATTTAATATCTATACAATGATATTAAATACAAAAAGTGGAGCGTTTTTATAAAGAACTCCGCAAATGTTGGAAATGTCTAAATGTTAAAATTTGCATTAAGAAATGTTTAACTTTACATCTACAACTTTGACCTTCTTTTACTGAAGGTTGGTTCAAACTGTGTTTCGCTTGTGCCCTATGCAGTTGTTTTGAAAAAATCTTAACAATTTGATTTCGGGATGACATTCATATTCTGCTGGACAAAAAAAAAATGGATATTGCAATCTGTTGAATGAGCGCGGTTGCCAGTTTTGCTTGTCTTTATTCGACTGTTTCACACGGACAATCTTGTGCATTGCGTTACTCGTTTGATTTCCAATCCTGAATTCCATTACTCGTTTGCTTCTAAAGCTCGAGATGTTAGTCTGTATTGTGCTTTATGTGTTGCGCAGCGATTTAGAGCAAGGAATTGTAAAATCTCATAATTCTTATTATTTTTTGGATTATGACAAATTTGATGAAAGAGAAAAGTGACATAAGGAACCAAAGATAGAATACTATTTTTATAAGTACATTTGTGCAAATGGAAACATGAAAATAGGAAAATGTAATTTCAAATAAAAACTCCTGTAAAATCAAACTTAATTCGATCCAACAATGGTGGCTTCGTCATGATGGGATTTATAATGCATTACAACCATTACATCTGCGGTAGAACTTTACATTACGTCATTTCAAAGCACAATTTATCGGGTTTAATTTTGATTACTGCATCATCGTGAAACATTACAGCAAACAACAGCCCATCCAACACTGTACAAACTAATGCATCGCCTGTTATTATTAGATTTGTATCATAAAGCCCATTCTCAAGAAACCTTAATGATAGACCTACGGAATAAAATGGGAAGCCAGAGACGGGAAAATGGGTCACATGAAAATTACGGTAAAACCTGTACACTTCACTAGAACGCACAAGATGATAAATCGATACTAAAGCTAATAGAAGTCGCTTGAGGATACCAATGTGTTTTTAAAGAGGTTAATCAGCATCTATTTTGGGACAAAAGAGGCTGGATATCCTCATTGACCAGAATTATTATTTATATCAAGTTATTGTGGCAGACATGGTTAGAGATTTCATCTTAGCTTACATTTTCTTGAGGAGTGTGGCAGTATATTCAAACTGTAGAGAACCACATATCATATTGGAGCAGAGAAAATACAATGACGGCGTTTTTGTGGTATAGCAAAATCATAGATAAAACGACCAATTAGCCGAATATATAGCCGATTATCAATTTCGAGCCTCCTCGAATCCTTGTGAAAACAAGTATAAGCCGGTTTGAGATCTCTGTGGATTCAGTAGTCGCGTTCAGCTGGAGCGACAAAATAACCTTTTAAACATTCAGTTAAACACATAAGGCAACAAAATTATAGCAATTTCTTTCCAAAAATAAAAAATAAATTGTTTTTTTTGTATGTCTAAAGAACACGATACACGATTGATTTTCTACCATTTTTATATGTTAGAAATACAAAATGTATTAAACAGCAACATTTGCAACGGATTAAAAAATATCGGATATTGATATTTTGGAATAATCATTATCCCGAACAACACATTTAAGGAATTCAGGTCACATAATTAGCCTAGATAATGTCAAAATATTAGAAAAAGAACGAAATTTTAGAAAAAAATCCTAAAATTATAAGTCGGTGAAGTTAGCCCGAACCCGAATTTTTTGGTTGTTGTCTTAGATAAGTGTAGTCATCCCGAAAAAGTGTAAATAGTAAAGAAATGTAGCCTCATCCGGAAAGTAAATTGACTAATGAAAACTTAAAGCAATTTTCAAAAAAAATATATTAATGTGTAAATTAATAAGTTTCTGAAAGTAGAAGAAAACAATAACATGGATTTTAAATATGTAATATAAAACCATAAAGTAAAAGAAAAATCTAACCGAAAAGCGATTTTTGTGTAGCTACCATGGGCCCACATTAAATTCTGTACTGAAACACCTAGAGACATATGCACCCAATGGCCCACAATGGTATACAGCCAGATAGGCCAATGTACCATCTAAGATGTCAAACCTACCATATGTCCATATCAGATGGAAATTTATTTCCGTTATATATCCATTAAACCTATATGAAGTTGGCCCAAAATTCTAGCCCAAAAAATGGCGGATTTAAAAGTTGGCAACACTAATACAAGTGTCGTGAAAAAATGAAACTATCGTGATAGAAAAAATTATGATAGAAAAATGATAAATCTTTAAAATGTTGTTGTGGTTCCTTATATATTTGAAGTTGGGCGGAAAATGTTAACCCCAAAACTATTAAGGTACTATAAAATATCCGAACATTTACTGCATCAAGTATCTGCCAAATATTTTCTATTTCCGGTATGTTAAATCCCAACTTATTCTGTTACCACAGCAAAACCGCCATATTTTAGTGTCAGCCCAAAAATAAATATGTCGTAAAACTATCAAACCATCATGATAGTTATATCAATTCTAACAAATCAAAAATGAAAAATTATCGAAATAAATAATACATTTTAGTTCAGTAGCAGTTTATTTTCAGGACTAACTTTTGACTATAATTAGAACTTATATTAAAGTATACATCAGAGCAATTAACGACATAAACAGTTGTTGAGGAATCGGGGGTTTAAGGGGCCCCCCTTGTCATTATTCCGATGATAGTATGCCATTCAACGAATATGTAATTGATTTTAAATCTGTATTGAATTAATTTGAGTATGGCCCCTGAATATGAATAGCTTTTAAGTCAAAGGATACATCAGAGCATTAAACGACATAAACGTTTGTTGAGGAATCGGAGGATTAAGGGGCCCCCTTGTCATTATTCCGATGATAGTATGCCATTCAACGAATATGTAATTGATTTTAATTCTGTATTGAATTAATTTGAGTATGGCCCCTGAATATGAATAGCTTTTAAGTCAAAGGATACATCAGAGCATTAAACGACATAAACAGTTGTTGGGGAATCAGAGGATTAAAGGACTTAAAAGCTATTCATATTCAGGGGCCATACTCAAGCTAATCCAATACAGAATTTAAATCAATTGCATATTTCGTTGAATGGTACTATCATCGGAATAATTACTATGGGGAGCTCTTAATCCTCCGATTTTCCAACAACTGTTTATGTCGTGTAATGCTCTGATGTATCCTTTGACTTAAAAGCTATTCATATTCAGGGGCCATACTCAAGCTAATCCAATACAGAATTTAAATCAATTGCATATTTCATTGAATGGTACTATCATCGGAATAATTACTATGGGGAGCTCTTAATCCTCCGATTCCCCAACAACTGTTTATGTCGTGTAATGCCTTGATGTATCCTTTGACTTAAAAGCTATTCATATTCAGGGGCCATACTCAAGCTAATCCAATACAGAATTTAAATCAATTGCATATTTCGTTGAATGGTACTATCATCGGAATAATTACTTTGGGGAGCTCTTAATCCTCCGATTCCCCAACAACTGTTTATGTCGTGTAATGCTCTGATGTATCCTTTGACTTAAAAGCTATTCATATTCAGGGGCCATACTCAAGCTAATCCAATACAGAATTTAAATCAATTGCATATTTCATTGAATGGTACTATCATCGGAATAATTACTATGGGGAGCTCTTAATCCTCCGATTCCCCAACAACTGTTTATGTCGTGTAATGCCTTGATGTATCCTTTGACTTAAAAGCTATTCATATTCAGGGGCCATACTCAAGCTAATCCAATACAGAATTTAAATCAATTGCATATTTCGTTGAATGGTACTATCATCGGAATAATTACTATGGGGAGCTCTTAATCCTCCGATTCCCCAACAACTGTTTATGTCGTGTAATGCTCTGATGTATCCTTTGACTTAAAAGCTATTCATATTCAGGGGCCATACTCAAGCTAATCCAATACAGAATTTAAATCAATTGCATATTTCGTTGAATGGTACTATCATCGGAATAATTACTATGGGGATCTCTTAATCCTCCGATTCCCCAACAACTGTTTATGTCGTGTAATGCCTTGATGTATCCTTTGACTTAAAAGCTATTCATATTCAGGGGCCATACTCAAGCTAATCCAATACAGAATTTAAATCAATTGCATATTTCGTTGAATGGTACTATCATCGGAATAATTACTATGGGGAGCTCTTAATCCTCCGATTCCCCAACAACTGTTTATGTCGTGTAATGCTCTGATGTATCCTTTGACTTAAAAGCTATTCATATTCAGGGGCCATACTCAAGCTAATCCAATACAGAATTTAAATCAATTACATATTTCGTTTTATTTTAGTTTTTTGGGCTGACAGTAATATTTTTTTTTTAATGATAGTATCACGACAGATTTATTTTGGGCTGACATTAAAACATGGCGGATTATCTTTCGTTTAGAGATTAAGTTTTGGGTTGGTATAAAGAAAATAGAGTTTTTTTTAAACATTTTTGGGCTGACACTTGCCTATAGTCAATTCTGTATATTTTAGTATTGCCATCGATTTTTTTTGGGTTAGAATTTGGGCCAACTTCATATACATATCCATTAAAACTCCTCGCACGCTTACTTTGCTCACCACGTCGTCATCGATACAAAGGATAACCATTTACGTTGAATTGAGTTTGCTCATTAAAATCCTTAGAAAATTGTTTCGAACATTTTCAGTCCTTCATGCACGGTGTTGGACATTCTCTCGATGACCTTGCTATCGATGAATCAGCTGTCGGTGAAATTTCGGCGCAGATAAATTGATAAATCCTTTGAGCAGTTGTAAATTTTTCTTGACTTTGCAATGTCACTAATATGTGTGCGTGCGTAAGACCTCTCTTTTGAAACTCGATAAATATAAGCAATTGATTTTCCAAGAATTCAAACTCTGACTAAATCATTTATGAGATCATCTAACTTGATTTTGTGCACTAGAGCCACTAAATCGGGATGATCGGAAGCATTTTTTCCTAGTCTTAAATTTTCTGTGATTTCCTTCCAACTCGGATTTGCGAAAATGCTCATTGCATCACACTACCGCTCTCGCATGCTGCGAGGTGAACCTTCAAAAGTTCTTGGCAGAATTACAGAAACGCCGGCTGCAATGTGTTCATTTTGCGGTAAATTGGCGACGTGATCAGCGAGACCGTGATACTGTTCAGCCCGATGTTGTTTCTGATTTTACCGAATGTAGTTGAGATTATTTTCTTCTACCTGAAAATGTGAGTCAACCAGCTATTGCTGTGTTAGTTTTCCTGCGTTCATGATTGGATTGAAGTCACCTTGTATTGCTGTCAAAGCACCCTTATATTGGGGCATACTGATATTCTTACGAACTGAATTTAATTTTGCACCACTGTAACTGCTACTCTGCCAAATGGGATGCCAGTCCTGCTCTCGATATGGGAAAAGTATTGCATAAGTCAACGGATCCAAGTTTGGGCTGAGAATATTGATGTTAATGAAATGCTGGTTGGGATCTTCAGGATTAATCGGGTAAATATGGAAGTTAAGACTAGAGCGAACAAACCTCCGAATTATAAATTATTCTTGAGTTATTCACGCTTTTTATTCGCTCGCCAAAAACAAGTTTTAAGGAGATCGCGTCGCGTTATAGGAGAACAGTTCCAATTTACACTGCGCGTTGTATGGAAATCGCGTAATAAAAATACCGCGTTATAGGAGAGTTGACGGTATTTATTTCACGCATTTGCTCAAATTTAACTTAACTATTTTAGCTATTTTAACTTAAAATTCAAACTTAAACTGAAAAAATTATATTCTCCTTTAATCTTATACGAAAATAAACAAAAATCAAGAGAATCTACAAACAACACCCTTGCTTTTACTGGGACGTCAATTGAACCCACTATTTTTGTTAAGTTTGAACCTTGTATTTACGTTGATCTGTATAAATTAATATTTTACAATTATTAATTTTTGGTAGTGAAACGCTATCACAATAAAACTTTATTTTCCGAATTAAACTAAGAAAGAATATTATTACGTCGAGTACTGGAAGAAAGTTAAAAATAACGTCTAACTATTTTATATATTGTTTGGCTATCCTTATTTTAACCCCTAAAAAGGCAAAACGCCCAAATGTTTACCGTGTATCCTCGGGTCATTAAAGTTTAACCGGTTGTTGACTTTGCTAAATCACCCAAAGCAATAGCATTGCCAAACTAAATAGCCGAATTGGAAGCCTGAAGATGACGGCTACACAATCCGAAGAGACGTGTCAAATAATTTCAGAAGATTATTTTTGAAAATTTTTTATATGGGTGATTTTAGGAAATCCCACTTTTTATTATTGAAATCATTTAAACTTGTTGTACAGAACATACTGACCTTATTTCATTATTGTGCCTACTTCTCATAAGCCTAACATTTAGTAGAAAGCCCTATTTCAGAAAGAGCATTTTCAAAAATTATTTTGTGGGTGTCATCTAAAAATCTCAAATTTTATTAAACACGAAATCCGGCATGATTGTCCCTACTCCCTATCAGCCAGAATCTGATTACAACTTCAAGTTATAAGGTTCAAATATGGGGTTTCAACGGGTAATTCACATCGATGGGGAAAGGCACAATCATAAAACAGGTAGGTTCAGTACATAAAGTTTAAGTATAGGCTAGCATGGGGCTATACAAAGTGCAGATAGTGATTCAATCGGACCCATACCACGTATGTCTTCGAATTGGATGGCAACGGCGTAAAAATAAGGATCAAAAAAGCAAACCGCGAAAGTGTTGGGAGAGCTTTGGCGCCAGAACAAATTGAAGAGATAATAAAAAAAGGGATTTCCCAATATTTTTTTTCATTTAACTTGAATTAGCGGATTTTTATGCCCAAATTTCACTGAAGTGGAAAACGAACTGTGAATCATGGTCTTATCAGGTTATATAAATCTATTTAAACAATTTGGCTACAAAAAACTGTGAAATTTTCTAACATATAAATCAACATCAACAGATTCTGTACATAATTCACTTTAGTCGTTCGATATAGCCATTGCAGGGCCAATTCCGACCAATCCTGAAGGACAACTCAATTGTTTTTTGAATGCACAGTTTAGCACAACTGAACTAAACATTATACGTAAATATTTAAACGAATCTATGCGATTTCTAGTGTGATGATGAGGCAAAGTGAGTGACAATTGCAGACAATTTTGGAGTCAACATTTTAATGTTTCTGTTTTGTAATTCTTTTTTTCTTGTTTTGTACTAGCGCCTGACTCTACATAAAATTACCAATATCTAGATAACATAAAGATTATTGCTTCCGCAAGTTAAATGCACCATACGGGATAATCCTGGTAAATTCAAAATTCAACAATCGAATTAATTTTATTACCGACTGATCTTATATCGCATTATAGTTCCTGATTTGAAAATACAAAAAAAATCCTTTCAATTTTATATGACCTGCAATAATATATAATTCACTGTTATATTGGTAGTTATTGACCAAAACTAAAACTACCCTCGAGCACTATCAATTGTAATATAAAATCGAAAAGGATTTTCCTTTCTTTGGTTCTGGGATAATGTAAAGCTATTATTGAATTATTAAAGATTTTTGGGCTTTCTGCCATTCGCATGCGAATATAGAAATAAAACTTTGGTACAACATACCGTTTAAGAGTTCATATATAAGAAAATAAAATAAACCAAAAACATTTTAAGATGTATATTAGATACACATACAAGAGAGTCGGAATTAAGAAGACGTTTACATTTTGTAATGTAATTTTAATTCAAACCAACATTTACCAATTTTTTTTACCGCTTGTTTGTTTTTGTATTTCAGACCAGTTTAAAATCGATGGTAATTTATTACCGACGACATATTGCGATTATCAATTTTTACCGCATTCAATTAATTATCGTGATACAGGACACGGTGACAAAGATAATGTATGGGGTAATTTCTTTTCACCAAGATATCCAGCCAAGTATCCGGGACATGTTAAGTGCACCTATAAATTTATTGGAAGGTACATAGGAATTGAAATATGTATCGAATTATTAATTTTTGTCATTCGAGAATATTATATGTTTGTCCTAAATATTTTTTTGCTATGCTATTAGAAAATTATTATGCAAAACATATAATTTTTTATTCAATTTTCTTTTGCAGACCAAATAATTTAGTGGAAATTATATTCGAAGAAATATATTTGCAGAATTTTAATGAGAGGTTGGTATTTTTTATATTATATAGTTCTTAAAGAAAATGGTTAAAAAAAAATATTTTTTCCTACTAAATATAGACAAACACACATACTTGTATATACATAAAGAAAATTAATAAAGAAAATATTGATTTATGAATTTAATAAAAATAAAATTTCAAATCGAATATTATTTTATTAATTTATTTTACTTTGTACGTACCTAGAATACATATTTTTTGTTTAAGTCGGGAAAACTAATTTTACAACGAATGTGGTATGAGGTTGGCCTCGTTTTTAAAGTTCAATCTATATGGAGGTATAGGTACATACTCGTATTACACAGTACACAAGAAAATCAATATTTGTACTTGTGTATTCAAACAGTAAAATCCGGGTATTATAAATATCAAGAATTTTACTAAAAATTCATAGTAAGTGAGATTTTTGTTGTGCTTAAATTTAATTCCGCAAAGACTATAGGCACCATTTTGTAAAATAGACACATTTTAAAGAAAGAGAGCTATAAAATACTTTTTTTTTAGGTTAGGCAATATTCAATTTTATTTAAATTTCTTATTAGACTTTACGAGTAATATACTGAATTTTCGCCTCATTCAACAATATCGAAATTCGCCCTTGAAAATTCCTGCAGTTTTGGCAGTGGCAGTTTTGGAATTTATATCCATGCGTTGTCTTCTTGGATGTATTTACACAATTTTTCCTAATATTTATTGAGATAGTGGAAATTTTTTTCAATACCAGTCCTAAATTAATTTAATTTGATTTTATTATGAACAATTAAAGACCATGAGATTATTGTTCTCTTCCAAGTTTACTTGGCACTCGGGTTGTGCCCAAATTTCTACACAAGCTAGGAGTCGAGTGATTTTGATACTATAATCTGGTTTGATCTCCTTAAAATTTTAATTATCTTGAAATTTCCATCTAGAACATAAACTATAAAAAGCGACTGCTATTTGCAATTTCGTTCTATTTGAAAATTTCACAAGAGAAACAAGTATTTTAATACCTATTCGCTAGAGGAATAGTACAAAGTCCTTTTTTGTCAAAATCGGTTGTTGATTTGGCGAAATCAAAATGGTTGTTGTCAATACGCTTTTAATAGAAAATTCGCTCGCATCTATTTGGAAACGTCAAAAGTTATTTTAATACTTAATGCCTAGAAAAATTATTATTTAGGATTTTTTTTGTCAATATAGATAGTTGTTGTTGTCAATACGGATGAAATATTTAAAATTGTTGTTGTCATTATGTTTTATAAGCCAGTGTGGTCTATATTTTGAAACTACGGAAGTTAGAAAAATTTCTTAAACGAAATTTGAAGCAAATTAAAAGCAAGATTTTTTTTGTAAATCAAACTGTTGTTGTTGTCAATATGGCAAAATCAAAGTTGTTGTTGTCAATACGATTTTAATAGAAAATTTATTCGTAACTACTTGGAAACGTCAGAAGAATTAAAATTATTTTAGTACTTAATCTCTAGATAAATTATTATTCAAGTTGTTTTTTGTTAAAATAATTCGTTGTCGTTGTCAATGTGGCGGAAATAGCTAAAATTGTTGTTGTTATTATGATTTATACATAAAAGTCAGTGTGAGCTATATTTTTGAAACAACGAAAGTTAGAAAATTATTTTAAACGAAATTTGAAGCCAACTGTTGAAAGTATATCATTTTTTAATGAAATTGTTGTTGTTGTCAATATGACGGAGCCATTAAATTGTTGTTGTTGTCAACACGCTTTTAATAGAAAATTTACTTGTAACTTTTTGGGAACTTCGGAAGAATAAAAATTATTTTACTACTTATATCACTCGAAAATATATTATTCAGGCTGTTTATTGTCAAAATAGATCGTTGTTGTTGTCCAAATGGCGGAAAAAATTAAAATTGTTGGCTTTATGTTTTATATATAAAAGGCAGTTTTGCCCATATTTTGAAACTACGGAAGTTAAAAAATTTTCTTAAACGAAATTTGAAGCTAGTTAAAGGCAATATTTTTTGTAAATGTAATTGGTGTTGTTGTCAATATGACAAAATTCAAATTGTTGTTGTCAATACTTTTTTAATGCAAAATTCGCTTGTAACTATTTGGAAACTTCAAAAGATTTAAATTAGTTTAGTACATATTCTCTACAAAAAATATTATTCAGACTGTTTATTGTCAATATAGATCGTTGATGTTGTCAATATGGCGGAAATAATTAAAACTGTTGGTGTCAGTATGTTATATGCATAAAAGTCAGTGTAGGCTATATTTTGAAATCAAGGAAGTAACAAAATTATTTTAAACGAAATTTGAAGCCAACTAGCAAAGAGTATTTTTTTTTTGTAAATGAAATTGTTTTTGTTGTCAAGATGGCGAAATCAAAATTGTTGTTGTCAATACGCTTTTAAAAGAAAATTCACTTGTAACTTCTTAGAAACTTTAGAAGAATAGGAATTATTTCAGTACCTAATTTCTAGAAAAAATATAATTCAGGTTGTTTTAGGTCAAAAAGGTCGGTGTCAATATGGCGAAATAAAAATTGTTGTTGTCAGTACGATTTTAATAGACGAATTAATAGACGAGACTATTTGTGAACTTTAGAAGAACTAAAATTATTTTAGTCTTAGTCTCTAGAAAAAATATTATTCAGGCTGCTTTTTGTCAAAATAGATTGTTGTGGTTGTCAATATGGAGAAAATATTTAAAATTGTTATTGTCATTATGTTTTATACATAAAAGTCAAAGTGGTAATACGCTTTGAATAGAAAATTTACTCGGAAATATATTTTGAAAGTACGGAAGTTCCAAAATTATTTTAACCGAAATTTGAAGTGAACTAGTATAAGCATTTTTTTTTGTTAACGAAACTGTTGTTGTTGTCAACATGGAGAAATCAAAATTGTTGTTGTCAATACGAAACTTCAGAAGAATAAAAACTATTTTGGTATTTAGTTGCTATAGAAAAAATATTATTCAGGCTGCTTTTGTCAAAATCGACCGTAGTTGTTGTTGTCAATATAGCGGAAATGATTAAAATTGATGTTGTCATTATGTTTTATTCATAAAAGTCAGTGTGAGCTATATTTTGAAACTACGGAAGTTCCAAAAATTATTTTAATCGACATTTGAAGCAAACTAGTAAAGGGATTGTTTTGTAAATGAAATTGTTGTTGTTGTCAATATGGCGATCTCAAAAATGTTGCACTTACAATAAAAAATTCAATCGAAACTATTTGGAAACTTCAGAAAATAAAAATTATTTTAATACTTAATCTCTAAAAAATCTATTATTTAGGCCTTTTTTTGTCAAAATAGATCGTTGTTGTTGTCAATATGGCGGAAATAATTAAAATTGTTGTTGTCATTATGTTTTATATATAAAAGTAGGTTTGAACTATATTTTGAAACCAAGGAAATTGCAAAATTATTTTAAACGAACTTTGAAGCCAACTAGATTTTTTTTTTTTTTGTAAATGAAATTGTTGTTATTGTCAACACGGCGAAATAAAAGTTGTTGTTGTCAATACGCTTTTAATAGAAAATTCGTAGAGTTAAAATTATTTTAGTATTTAATCTCTAGAAATTTTTTTATTGTGGCTGTTGTCAATATGGCGATATAATTAAAATTGATTTTGTCATTAAGTGTTATATATAAAAGGCAGAGTGGACTTTATTTTGAAACTATATAGATTAAATATTTCGATTTTTTTCAGATCACAACCCTACATAGCATTCACGAAATTACTTCAAAAGTATGCAAAAGTATATTTATCAAAACTATAGATCACAATGATTTGTAGCAACAAAATTTCCAACCTCGATTATTAATTTAGTGTTTTATTTTCTCCTGCCTATATTTACGATTAATTTTAAGACTCGTAAATGCACATTACATAGATTCAACTGTAAATCCTATCCAATTTTGGTATCAAATGTATTCCGCAAAAATATTTGATTTAAATAAATAAACATCATGGCTGTATATAACTACAAAATACAACAATTGGTGTTTGAAAATTTAAACTAAACAGCCGTATAATAACGAATGCCACATAAATTGTTAGTGCCGCATTCGCTGCTGTTTTAGAAGATTTAGTTGTTCTATGTTGAAGTTATATAATTATAACTTATTTTAACCGTTCGGCATCAGCTCTTCTATGCTGATGTATAATGCGGGACAGCACTCTTTATTACTAATCACTTATGTATTTTTGATTAATAAATTTACACATTTTATTTAATTAATTATACATGCTTTTTATTTTTATCAATTAATAAATTTTTCATTTTAACAAATTAAATATTTAAGAGTTAGCAGAAATATAACTTTATACAATTTGTGTCTTAACTATTTCTCCTGTTTTTATTATATGGAATCTATTACCATATGCTATGAAAATTTATAATAAACTCTTGTGTTGAAAATTTAAAACAAAACTTATATACTAATTTTTCTGGTATACAACCTGGCTAAGGACTCTATGTTTCAGCAGTTCAACTAAGGCCAGATTGTATACCAGTTATAACAATTATACCATTTAAACTTCTCCACAAAACGCATCCATTACACCATTTCGAATTGTCACAAATAGACATTTCTTACCCGATAATATGTCAAAACAAACAACAACAACAACTCAAACAACAAGGTAAATAATTTAATTATAAAAAATAAAACTTAATGGAAATAATTACAAAGTTTAATAAATTTATTTTTATATTAATATTTACATAGATATGCGACAACGAGAAAATGATACACCCACATACACTCCCCTTCCAGTGGAATTTAAGAAAATTGGTAAGTATTAAATTTCACGATACGAAGTCTGTGGTTTCTTAATTTTTAAATCGAACTGGTAGTTTAATTACACGACCATGCCTTGATAACACCTCTCTTGGTTCACTACTAACTTGCACATGCTGATCGAAAACTACTTTCTTTTTAGCTTTTGGAGTTTCTGAATTAACCGCCTCATCAGCTTTCCCATCAACATCCCATGACAGATTAGTCGCTAATGGCTGATTGCTGAACAACTCATCATTATTTTCGGAATAACAAGGTTTGAGTCTATCTATCGAAATATTAACTTTTTTACCTTTAATTTCTAGCTCAAAAAATTTTGTATCCCTGTTTGAAATTTTAAAAGGACCGGTATATGGAGGCTGAAGTGCTCTTTTGACTGCATCGGTACGTATAAACACATGAGAGCAATCCTCCAATTTTTTGTTAATGAAAAATTTCTCCTTTGAATGTCGAGATGCGTTTACCGGTTTTAATTCTTCAAAATGTTTTTTTAGATTACTCACGAATTCGGACTGTGGAATCGAAGTATTTGGAGGTTCCATGAACTGCCCAGGAACTCTAACCGCACTTCCATACACCAACTCTACAGGAGTAGATTGTAACTCTTCATTAAACGAGGTACGTAAACCTAATAAAACGAGTGGTAAAATGTCCGTCCAATCCATTCTGTTATGACACATAATCGCTGCTTTTAATGTCCTATGCCAACGCTCAATCATACCGTTGCACTTAGGATTATACGCTGTAGTACGTCTTCTTTCAAATCCTAATAAATGTGACAATTCTGTAAACAGATTCGCTTCGAACTGCGAACCTTGATCTGTTACGACAAAATTTGGAACACCAAACCTAGCTATCCAATTTGAATAAAAGGCATTTGCCACCGTATTTGCCATGATATCTGGTATTGGAATTGCCTCCGCCCAGCGAGTATACCTATCAATCATGGTTAAGCAGTATTTATGATTATTGGATATGGGTAATGGTCCAACTAGATCAATATGCACTTCTGAAAACCTTTCCTTTGTCACTTCGAAATTACCTATTGGTGCTTGTGTGTGTCTTGATACTTTGGATATTTGACACGCCAAACATGCTTGTGCCAATTCCTTAATATCCTTTTTTAATGACGGCCACACTACATGTTTAGACACTAATTTGACCGAAGCTTTTATTCCCGGGTGCGACAGATTGTGTAGCGACTCAAATACCTTCCTCCTCCATTCTCTTGGTATGAAAGGTCTTGCTTGTCCCGTCGATATGTCACAGTAAATGAAATGTTCTGTATTGAAAGCTAACGGTCGTCTTACTAAATTTAGTCCAGAGTTCTCGTCTTGTAGTATGTCATTCAGTTCCGAGTCTTGTAATTGATCTGTAGCCAGTTTGTTATAGTCAATAGTCTCGTGAATGTCAATTAGCTCAACTCTAGATAATGCATCAGCTACAACGTTGTCTGTACCCGTTATATGTCTCAGGTCCGTTGTAAATTGTCCAATAAAGTCTAGTTGACGTCTTTGTCTTGGTGATGCTTTGTCTAAATTTTGTTTAAATGCGTAAATGAGGGGTTTGTGGTCCGTAATGAGGATGAAATTTCGTCCCTCGAGAAAGAATCGGAAGTATTTTACACCTAAATAGGCCGCTAACAACTCCCGATCGTAGGTACTGTATTTTTTTTGTGTTTCGGTTAACCTGACAGAATAAAAACCCAGTGGTTGCCAAACTTCATCAATTAATTGTTGCATAACTGCCCCTACTGCTGTGTCGGAAGCATCTACCATAATTGATAACTTTGCTGACATGTCTGGATGAGCTAGAAGGGTGGCATCACTTAACTTGAATTTACATTTTTCAAACGCTAATTTCGACTCTTCTGTCCAAACAATTGGTATTTTACTATTCTTTTTGTAACCTTTTAAAAAGTCATTTAAAATGGCCTGGTCATGTGCTGCAGAAGGAATAAATCTTCTGTAGAAATTAATCATTCCTAGAAAACGTTTTAATTGCTGGACAATGACTGGCTGCGGAAAATTACGAATTATTTCTACTCTATCTGGAGATGGTAAAATTCCTTTCCTATTTACGAAATGTCCCAAAAAAGCAATTTCTTCTTGCGCGAATACACATTTATCCATTTTAATAACTAGCCCATTTTCGGCTAAACGTTGGAAAACTTGTTCAACATGACATAAATGCTCATCCAATGAAGCGGATGCAATTAAAATGTCGTCTAGATACACGAAACAGAATGACAATCCCCTTAAAACCGAATGCATTAATCTTTGGAACGATTGTGCTGCATTCCGAAGACCGAATGTCATTCTATTGAATTCGTAAAGACCGAATGGTGTTGCTATAGCTGTTTTGTGTACATCTCGTGGTTCAATTGGGATTTGGTGGTAAGCACGTACCAAATCAATAGTTGAAAATACCGTACAACCAGCAAGTTGAAACGAGAAGTCCTGAAGATGCGGTACTGGATAATTATCGGGAATGGTCACATTATTCAACGCCCTGTAATCCCCACAGGGTCTCCACTCACCGTTTTTCTTAGGTACCAAATGCAGAGGACTGGCCCACTCACTTTTGCTAGGTCGACAAATTCCTTGCTCCATCATACTTTCGAAGTGTTCCCTCGCTATTTGTAACTTATCGGGAGCCAAACGCCTTGTTTTGCACATAACTGGTTGCCCGTTTGTTTCCAAACAGTGTGTAACATTATGCTTAGGTGTATTCATATTGCCTGTTTCCCGAGTAATTATTTCATATTTTTTTAACAATTCGTTGATTTCTGGATTAATTTTACTTTTATCTAACAGGGCTAACGAAGGACTTGAATTACTTGTAATGGATCCAACTGAATATAAATTTGTAACCGGATCAATTAATTTACCCTTTCTAATATCAACTACTAAACCTGTTGCTTTTAAAAAATCTGCCCCGATTATTGGCATAGACACATCAGCAACTATGAAGGACCATTTGAACACCCTACGTAAACCGATATTTAGTGAAATTGTCTTCGTTCCGTAGGCCTTAATTTTGGTACCATTGGCTGCATATAAGTGAAAATCGGGTTCATTAACCTTTTTGTTACTGAAATTTGCTGGCAAAACGGAAACGTCTGCGCCAGTGTCTACCAAAAATTTTCTTTTAGAATTTTGATCCAAAATAAGTAGACGATTTGCACAAATTTCATCAACATACGTCTCAAAATGCTGACTAGAATTTAGTTTTTTGACTTTTGAGATTTTACAACAATAAACTTATCGTGAAAACGACAACCTGAAACACACTTCGTTGCCTTATCTTTAAAACGTCGATGATAGAAACATTCGGTTTCATCATACGTTCGTTCTCTAGATTTTGACGAATTTCTAGCTGTGTTATGCGGACTACGAGTTCTTCGTGTTGTGCTACGTAAAGCGGATACTTCCATTATAATATCCTTACGGAACTTACACAACATCTCATGCAACTCTTCTTTTGTCGACGATGATTCTTTTTGCTGGCTTGTGTATGATTTGTCACTTATTTCCATTACGTGCTGCTGTGACATGGTTTCAATTAATGCGTCCGCTCGTTCTGCCAACTTTCCTAATGAAACGTCATTTTCAAACGGGACTAATACCAACTGTACCTGCTGCGGTAACCTTTGCAACCATAATCGCTTAACCGTGCCTTCTTCAAAATGCTCTCCTGCATTCATATGCATTTGCTCCAGCAATTGTGATGGTTTCTGGTCTCCTAACCTTAGTCCGTGCAACAAATTATTTAATTTTGATCGTTCTGATTCTCCTAAAACTTTAATTACTTCCTGCTTAAAAAACGTATAAGGTTGTTTTCCCTTATTTTTTATAATAAGATTGGCAAATTTATTATGCAACCTAGCATCTAATGCACCAACCGCATGTGAATACCTCGTAGTCTCTGTAACGATGTTTGCTACCTGGAACTGCTGTTCCAAAATAGCAAACCAGACCTCGGGATTCTGTGCATATAAAGGTTGGGGTGGCTTAAAAGCTACATGTGCAATCTCTTTTTGCGAAATATTTTTTGCCGTTTTACTTTCGTTATCTACAATATTTTCACTACCAGAGTTGCCACTAGAAGATGCTTCCGAAGCATGGGAATCTTTCAACTGTGCATTTAGAACGATTCGAACCTGATCTTGCACTAGTGAACACAATTGTTCACGAGTCAACGTGATCATTTCGTTACTAGAAAATAAAAGATTTTGCCTATCAGAGGAGTGTACATAGGTGGAATTCGTTTCCTCGTCGTCGGTATTGATACCACGCACAACGAAACGAAAAAAGAAACTTAAAAGTAGAAAAAAGGATGAACAAACAAAAAAAACGCAAGAAATACTGAACATTGTGATTATTTGAATAATTTTAATTTTTTATTTATTTTTTAAATAATTTTTAAATATTTTTTAATTTAATTTTTTTTTTTTTTTAAAAATAATTTTTATTTTTGTAATTTTTAGACGACGCAAAAAATGGTGCAAAAATGGAGTACGTTTTATAAAGAATAAATAAATGGTACTTACAATTTTAAATTTATCGTCTTATTATACGGGATGATTGGAAAAACTCCCGGCTGCTTACAAACAATGTTTCCTCTTTGAAGCGGATTTTATTTAATACAGCTATGTTTAACGGGTGATCCGGTGAATGCCTGTTGCTGCTTCGCCAAACCAATGCTCCCTTCTAATTTGCGGTTGATTTATTAGTTGCTCGTTTATCTGGTGAATACATAGACGGCAAACTGCTTCCTCGGAACATATAATATTTTTTTAAAATTTTAGTTATCCAAAAATTTTACGGATGACTTGTAGTATTTTGCGTTGGCTAATAAGTATTAGCTGCTGCCCCCGGTGGAACTATAATATCACGTCGGGGTCACCAATTTAGAAGATTTAGTTGTTCTATGTTGAAGTTATATAATTATAACTTATTTTAACCGTTCGGCATCAGCTCTTCTATGCTGATGTATAATGCGGGACAGCACTCTTTATTACTAATCACTTATGTATTTTTGATTAATAAATTTACACATTTTATTTAATTAATTATACATGCTTTTTATTTTTATCAATTAATAAATTTTTCATTTTAACAAATTAAATATTTAAGAGTTAGCAGAAATATAACTTTATACAATTTGTGTCTTAACTATTTCTCCTGTTTTTATTATATGGAATCTATTACCATATGCTATGAAAATTTATAATAAACTCTTGTGTTGAAAATTTAAAACAAAACTTATATACTAATTTTTCTGGTATACAACCTGGCTAAGGACTCTATGTTTCAGCAGTTCAACTAAGGCCAGATTGTATACCAGTTATAACAATTATACCATTTAAACTTCTCCACAAAACGCATCCATTACACCATTTCGAATTGTCACAAATAGACATTTCTTACCCGATAATATGTCAAAACAAACAACAACAACAACTCAAACAACAAGGTAAATAATTTAATTATAAAAAATAAAACTTAATGGAAATAATTACAAAGTTTAATAAATTTATTTTTATATTAATATTTACATAGATATGCGACAACGAGAAAATGATACACCCACACTGTAACATAAAATTGCCATATAAACAAAGGACGAGGGTTTTTTAAAATCGAGAGAATATTTATATTTTCTATATCGTGTTAATGCACACAATTCAATAGAAGCGAGGAAATCAAGTGATTTGCAATTGTGGAATTGTAATTTACAACTGCTTGAACAACACTAGTAACTATATTTTATGTTATATTTGTATTTTGTATATACTGCATACATGTACCATATAATAGATATAAATAGATTTGAAGTGTCATATTGTGTAAAGTTTTAATCTAGACGTAATAAATAGAACTTATCCTAAATTTATTGTACAGCTTTTCATTGTGTGTGCATATGCATTGTGTATTGTGTACGATTCCTTATTTCTTTGACATTTAGTTTAGTGATAATATCATCGGCGTAACTTTTATTGTCAACTTTTGTATTAGAATTATAAAATTTATTTTGATTTTAAAAATAATAAATAAATAAACGAGGATTTCATTCTGTAATACGAGGGTCCTTACCCTTTTGAACTTCTTTGAGACGAGTAAATACTAACAATAAATTTTAATTTATGAACAAATTCGAACCAACCGTGGGATTGCAGCTCTTTCTTTTTAAACCACAGTTTACTCAAGTAAATTGTCAGAATCTATGTTAACCGTAAGTAATCCAGCACTATAACCTAAGAATAACTTATTTGTGGATGTGTAGACTTAGCCCAACCAGACATTTTACCAAAATTATTGAAGAAAAAAAAACGGAAAAATATCAAATCTTTATAATTAAAAAAGCCAAACACCAAAACATCTGATGACAATCTAGATAAAACTTCAGTTCTATATTTCAAATCAATTTTCGGGGACTAGCAAATATTTTTGGTCAAATTAGCAAAAACATATTTCTGTGGTAAGTTCAAGAAAATGAAATTTGTGCTAGGATTTCGTTTTAGAATAAATTTTTAACTGATATAGTTTAAAATACAGCTCACACCGACTTTTATATTAAACACATAATGACAACAACAATATTATTAAATGTCCTAATATTTACAATAATTATGACCTATTTTGATTAGATCCACTATGTCTAATATTTTCCTAGAACTTAGGTCTTATAAAAAAAAAATTGTGATTCTTTTGAAGTTTCGAAGTATAGTTCAAAGTTTTTTCTGTAAGAATTGTACCGACAACAACAATTTTCATTCCGCCACATCAACAACAAAAACGACAAATTTTGTCAAGAAACAGCCTGTATAACATTTTTCTATAGAGATTAAGTATTAAATTAGTTTTTATTCTACTGAAGTTTTAAAGTTTAGATCACAGTGAATTTCCCATTAAAAGCGTATTGATTACAACAATTTTTTGTTCCGCCAAATTATTTCTGACGAAATACATTTCCATTATTTGTCTGCTTAGGGTGGAAGCCGATAATGTGTTGCTTTACGCTTCGCTTGATGAGAATGCCAACTACAATTTCTCCTCTATTCTAATGACCGCTGTAATGGAGTATTGGTGTTATGAATCCTACTTCCAGACAATCAAAGTTCTTGTACTGCAAATAACCTTAATGTGAAAATCTTTGCCTTTGGAGATCTCTATAACACCTTCAGGGAGAATCACGTTGCAAGTTATTATTTTTAAAGCGATGTCCGTGTTGAAATTTCTAGGTCGTTGTTGTGACGGATGCGTGTGTGTCACGCACTGGTGCAGAATCTTATGGCTTCCATCCCTATCTTGAAAATATTTATATAACGAGCTAACGCCCGCTAAAGGCGCCTCTAACCTGACGCAACGTTTGTCCGGTAGATGGGGTGGTAATAAGGCTATTGCGCATCTTATTTTGAATTTATTTGTTGGAATGCGTTGAAAGAAACGGCTGATAATATGATTATGGTACATCTGAAGTTGCATTTAATTTATAGATCAGGTACCTACAAAGAGATGGTTGGAAAAGTTAAAAAAGTTGACTGTGTAAATGGTGTTTACTAAAATTTTAATTTTGTTTCTATACAATTTAACAGTTATTTTTGGTTAATTTTTCGAATAAATTAGCAACAATAGATTTATTTCGCGATTAGGTTTAATCTCAGTTATAAACTTATGTAAATCATCATGGGATTCCCATTGGCCGTTGGGTAAGCATGTGAAGTTAGCCCAGTTTTTCATCCCAGAAAAAAAAATCCTTAAACAATTTTTTTTATTTAAACTTGTATAAGACGGATTTTGTTTTTTTTTTCAACAACAGGATATTTTATTGTTGAGAAAAAAAATATCCGTCTTGCTCATATTTTTTTCATTTAATTGTTGGTTTTGCATTCTGTGTATGAATAAATGATTAAAAATATTTTTCTGTAGGCACAAATTGCCAAGATCCATATAACCCCATATAAGAATATCAGTAAATCGAGCATTTCTCCTAGAATTATGATTTGCCGGGCATCATTGATACAGTTTTCAGTTGGTAATAGTAAAGGCTAACAAATGAATGCTTAAGAAGGTAGAACCAGTAGCAAGGGCCGTGCTGAAATATTTTAGCACCTGGACCAGTTTAGTGAAAAATGCGTTTATTTTGGTATTTCAAAAATTTTGCAAACGCATTTTTTATTACTTCTATAATAACAGTTAACTACATTTATAAATCATTCATTAAATAAAATTAAATCGGTAAAACAACTTTTTGAACTTAATGTTTATTTCAAATCCACTTTACGAACTTTAAGCTCAGTAAAATCTTGATCAAGTTCAATATAATCTAATGATGAACAAATATTAAATATTGTTTTTTATTGACATCATTGCTAATCCTACTAAGCGCTTCTGTCCTCGACCTTAAATAATTTTTGAGAATTTTAAGTTTGGAGAAACTCCGTTCTCCAGTAGACACTCCTACTGGCAATGTTATCATGATTCGCACTGCAATGAATAAATTAGAGGAAACTGTTACCATTTGAGATGGCATCATAACCATACAACTAATGATTTCTTCACTTAGTTCTGTTTCATCAATAACCGTGTTATACCCTTACTGCTTCTAACTCTTTACACATTTTTAAAATATCCAAGCGGTTTTTATTTTTTAAATCAAACCTTTACAATAGTAAAGAAATTTAAACACTACAATGCGATTTCATTTGTTCAAATCTGTCTGTAATTGAATTGATGGCTGTGTCGAGAATGAAATTAAAGATATTAATTTTGAAATTATCTTGTGGGTCCAAGATTGGTTGTTCTTCGGATTCATAATCAAAACTTTTTTTTTTCCTGGGGCGAACAGTTTACATTGCAGGAAACTGACATTCAATTTCAATGGCTTCAGCAATTGCTTAAAGCTACTTTGATTAATTCTTTGGTAACTTCTTAAAAAATCAAGCAGCTCTTCCAACGCGCTAAGACACGCTAACACATTCAATTTTGGGTTTTGCATTAATTTCGAAACAAGAACTGCTATCGTTGACTTTTAATAATATATCGTACCACAAAACGAGGCTACAAATAAATTTAAATGAAGAAATGCTTTGGGCTAAGGCTTCTGCTTCACATTTTGCGTGGCTGTCCCGAATAATATCTAAATGGATGCTTAGTAGTGCATCGTATATTTGTTCAAGCTGAAATCTTAGAGGCTTTAAGGAAGAGATTCTGCTTTTCCACCTGGTTGGGAAAACTCTTTACCTAAAAAACGTATTTAATTTAGTTGTATCAAGTAGAGTTTTATTTAAAAAAAAAAATCTATCGCAACCTATCCGTTTGGGAACCAAGCCTATTGTATTTGTAAGGTTAAGCTTATAGCAATCATCCGATAGTGTGGCATTTTTGTACAAAACTCTACGAATATGTTAAACTCAAAAATCTTAAGATACCAATTTGTTTGGTATAAATTTTACGGTGGTCTGTTATTGGAACTTTGAAATGTGCCACCAATTTTTTTTTTAATAAAAGAATTTTATTTAAACATAAATTTGGCAATTGAAAATTTAATTGTTTGATCAAAATTATTTACATCTCTATGAAATATTTTTAGAAAAGTTGCATTTAATAATCAAACACTCAACATATAAATCGGAATCCAATATGAGTTATACATGAAAGAGCGAGTGATATTCAGCATTAGAAAGAAACGAAATAAATTTTTAATTTATTTCTCATTTGAAAAAAACATAGCAAGGGTTCATCTCTTTATATATTGCTGTTATTTTTTTTGTTTTTTTGAGGCATGGTTACCTAAATTTGATCTTTAAATCTATTTTGTTTCTTGTTGTTTGCATACAGATAAACGAAAAATCTATCAAATGCGTCGTATTCGATTTCAATTGGCTGACTTAAAAATGGCGTTCATTCGGCCTTAAAACCAGCGTTTTTATTTCATTTCAAAATTTACTTAAAATTTGTAATGAAAATGAAATAAAAAAGCTGACTTTATTAATGCATGTCATAAGTCATTTGCAAATGATTTAAGAAGTGTGTTAATAAATGATATAAAAAGTGTATTTTTAAGTCATTTTGAAATTATTTCATTTTGCGTCTGCATTTAAGATCGGAATAAAACGTTAAAATATATAACAGTAAAAGCCCGATTATCTGGCATCCAATTAACCGGAACATTCACTTAACCGGAAATTTAATTTTTAGGAATATTTTTGCATTTTGAAATTTGCAATTGTTTTTCGCACATTTTCATTAATAAAAGCATTAGTTGAAAATTTTTGATTTTCATTTTACAGTAAAAGCCCGATTATCTTCCATTCAATTCACCAGAACACTCAGTTAACCGGAATTTTAATTTTTAAAATTTTTTTTTGCTTTTTCCTCTTTCTTTCCTCTTTCATATACATTTTTTAATTCATTTTCAAATTTGCAATTTTTGTTTGCACATTTTCATTAATGAAAGCATTAGTTCAAAATTTTGAATGTCTCTAATTTTCATATTACAGTAAAAGCCCGATTATCCTGCATCCAATTAACTGGAACACTCAGTTAACCAGAATTTTAATTTTACGATTTTTTTTGCTTTTTTCTCTTTCATATGCATTTTTTAATTCTTTTTGAAATTTGCAATTGTTCCTTGCACATTTTCATTATAAATAAAAGCATTAATTGAAAATTTTGAATGGCTTTAATTTTCATATTACAGTAAAATCTCAATTATGCGGCATCCAAGTAACCGGGAGACTCAGCTAACCGGAATTTTAATTTTTAGGATTTTTTTCTTTCATATAGATTTTTTAATTCATTTTGAAATTTGCAATTTTTTTGCACATTTTCATTAATGAAAGCATTAGTTGAAAATTTTTAATTTTCATTTTACAGTAAAAGCCCGATTATCCTGCATCCAAATAACTGGAACACTCAGTTAACCAGAATTTTAATTTTAAGATTTTTTTTGCTTTTTTCTCTTTCATATGCAATTTTTAATTCATTTTCAAATTTGCAATTGTTCCTTGCATATTTTTATCAATGAAATCTTTAGTTGAAAATTTTGAATGGCTTTAATTTTCATATTACATTATAAGCCCGATTATCCGGCATCCTATTAACCGGAACACTCAGCTAACCGGAATTTGAATTTTTGAAGTTTACAATTTTTTTTCACCTTTTGATTAATGAAAGCATTACTTGAAAACTTTGAATGGCTTTATTTTTTATATTACAGTAAAAGCCCGATTAACCGGCATCCAGTTTCCTGAACACTCAGTTAACCGGAATTTTAACTTTAAGGTTTTTTTTTACTTCTTTATTTTTCACGAGGGATATTATTATTTTTTTATTCCGGGATTCATAGAAAATATAGTTTCCTTTAATTTTTTAGTGTTTTATGCATTATTCTATTTGAATTGACTTTACACTCGTATTACATAGTTAGGTTAGTGAAATAATAAATATATGTATTATCCAATTTTGAGTACTCGTATGGTGTACTCGTATATGTATTTCTTATTTGCAATAAATTCAATCAACTGATGTATATAAAAATAATTTTTTGGTACGTAATTTGAAAATAAATAAACGAGAATCCTAAAAATAAGGAAATCAATCGAATATCTCGTCAAATTCCTAGTTATAATGAAACATTCAATTATCCGGAAAATTCGATTTCCCGGAAAGCTCTCATCCCCAAGAATTCCGGATAGCAGGGCTTTTACTGTAATATACACTACAGTAAAAACCTTGTTATCCGGAATGCTTGGGTATGCGAGCATTCCGGGAAAATTTCGGATAATTGAATGTTTCATTAAAACTAGGAATATTACGAGAATTTCGAATTTTATTAATTTTTAGGATTCTCGTTTATTTATTATTTTCAAATTATGTACCAAAAAACAATTTTTGATACATCAGTTAATTGAATTTATTACCGATAATAATACATACATATTATGTGTACGAGTACACCCATACGAGTACCCAATATTAATTAATACATATATTCAATATTTTCCTAACCTTAGTTGGGGTACGACTTTACACATTCAATTTAAATTAAATAATGCATAAAACAGAAAAAGAACTAAAGGAAAGTATATTTTCTATGAATCCCCGAATAATAAAAATAATAATTTCTCTTCTGAAAGAGAAAAAAGCAACTATTCCAAAAAGTTAAAATTCTGGTTAACTGAGTGTTCCGGTTAAGTGGATCCCGGATAATTAGGCTTTTACTGTTTTATGAAAATGAAAGCCATTGAGAATTTTCAACTAATTAATGAAAATGTCAAAAAACTGAAAAATTCAAAAAACAATTGTAAATTTCAATATGAATTTAAAAAAATGCATATGAAAGAGAAAATAAAGAGAAAAATGCGGTGCTTTGAAACGATTCAAATTTAATTTCGTTACAGTTTCAAATATTTTACAACTTAAAATAACGGTTTTGTTTTCGGTTATTGTTTCTCCGATTTGGTTTTTGTTACGTTTACTGTTACGTTACTGTTACGTTTCGGATACAGTTACAATTTGGTTATCTCCTAAATCATTACTGGGAAGTAAATTATTACACATTATGGTCTACTCACGCGTTTTCGCGTGTTTCGTTGTTTAGATTTTGAAGGCACAAAAAATAGAAACGAGCTAAAATTTTTTTTGGTTACATCAAGAAGTGGTAGGATTAGAAATACTATTTAATAACCTAAAATAAGAAAAAAAAATTGTTTTATTCTGAAAAAAAAAAATGGTTTTAAACACAACTGAAGTTCAAATAAAAATAAATAAATAATTTTTGCGGACTGTAATGTGTTAATGTTATTTAACAAATTAAATTTATTCAAAATAAATTCAGTATTGCACATTTCTTTGGCACATTAATTAAAATTGAAATTTGGGTAATAAAATAAATATAATAAATAAAACATACATATTAAATATATTTTTTAAGTCTGTATGTATTTGAATATTTTCTTTTCAACTGTTTAGAAAAGAAAGAGACGGAGTGCCAATACAATACGAGAAAAAATAATAAATATGTAACCTTATAACTTTAAAAGTAATTGGGGTTTTTGTTACGTTTTTCGATAGAGTTGAAATAAATTTTCCGTTTCGGTTTCTCGTTACGTTACGAAACTTAAATTCCGGGTTTTCGGAAAAATGCAAAAAAAGAATCCTAAAAATTAAAATTTCGGTTAGCTGAGTGTTCCGGTTTAATGGATGCCGGATAATTGAAATTCTACTGTAATATGAAAATTAAAGCAATTCTAAATTTTCAACTAATGATTTCATTAATGAAAATGTGTAAGAAACAATTGCAAACTTCAAAATAAATTAACAAATGCATATGAAAGAGAAAAAAGCAAAAAAAAATTTTAAAAATTAATTTTCCGGTTAGCTGAGTGTTCCGGTTAATTGGATGCCGGATAATCAGGCTTTTACTGCAAAATGAAATTTAAAAATTTTCAACTAATGGTTTTGTTAGTGAAAATGTGCAAAAAACAATTGCAAATTTCAAAATGAATTAAAAAATGCATATTTTTATTCATAATTAATTCACAAATAATAATTTACAAGTGAAATTTATGAAATGCATGTTTTTTATCTTCCTCTGCAATACAACAAAAAACTGTTACAAGAAAAACAAAAAACCATTTTCATAAAAACGTGAAATTACGCATGCATTTCTATGCGTATTAAAAACAAATGTAAATTTTATGTTTATAATGTGAAATAAAATATGCCTTTTTAAAGTCATTTTGAAAATGAATTAAAAAATATACATATATTTGTAATATGACATAAAATATGATTTTCTTGTGTCATTTTAAAATTAAATTTGTTTTTGTAAAACACCTTTGTTAAGTGTGACTTAAAAATAGTCCCATTTATTCATATAAAAACACCATTCTTAAGTCAACCTTTTTAATTTCAGCTTTTTTAGTTCAGGGAGCCGTGACATATATCTCGTGATGTATTTATCGCAGTAGGCCATACTTATACTGGTTGGAAAGGGGGATTCATTTACTAAAAAAAAATGTTGCCATTATTTTAATTAATCGATTCAGTTGTGTGTTATACCGTGTCAAGGATGGAGGTAAACAAAGAGAAAATTCGCCATTAGAATAGGGTCATCTACTATGAGTTGCTGCGCAATGGCTAAACTCTCAATTTTGATCTGTGCTGCTAGCGTTTTGACCGACTGAATACAGCAATCGACCAGAAGCGGCTAGAATTAGTCAATAGAAAAGGTGGCGTGTTCCAGCGGGACAACGGTAGGACTCACATAACCCGCCAGAAGTTCCGGGAGCTTGGTTGGGAGGTAATTATGCATCCATCTTATCAAGGTGCAAATACCTGGCATTAATCGATTATTATCACTTTTTGTCCTTGGCAAACGCACTTCATTTGGTGGTGTAAAAATGGCCTAAAGAGAGACTTGTGATTTCATTTTTTTCATAATATAATGACATTGTTTTTTGAAGACTAGAAGAAGGCCACGAGTTATTGACAAAAACGGCGCATATTTGAGCCAAAACGAATGGTTGCAGCCATGTTAAATAAAGTCGCGAAATAAACATAATAATAATGGATTTCTTTTTCCCCAACCTTATAAAACGAAAATATTCAATTTGACACGAAAAACATAAATAACAATATATATAACAATATAGGAATATTTTTAGGTAAATAGCGTATCATTCTTTCTACACCTAAATAGAAGCTTATTGTTAGGTACCATAAAATTATCTTATTTGATTTAGTTTTCGTACTTTTGAATAGGTGGTAGGTTAGTTGAGAAGGTACGTCTAGTTTGATAGTTTGGTATTGAAGTTGTGATCAATGGCTGGGAATATATAGTGCTGCGAAAATATGACGAGTATAATTTTGGTTTTTAGATTTTTAGATTTGAAAGCCGAGAGTTGGATGTTGGAAATTTAGGTTTTGGAGTATATTTTTAGTTCATATCCCATTACTATCAGATTTACATTTTGAAGATTTTTGGGGCATGATGTTTTATTTATGTCGTCTTATTAAATTTACTAATTTAATAATTATTTTGCTATTAATAATCCTCTCCTATCCTCCTTTATGTTATAACGAAACTTTTAAACATCTGATGTAATATTGTATTATGGCCAAGGTAATTTTTATAGAGACGATATCTATACCCTTGTTAATGTCACATCCATACTCTGAAGTTCCACTCGTTCAGTATATACAAAAATTATATTACTCCGGAGCTAACATAAAAATTTGAATAAAGCTTTTGAACTAGATTTGAAAATTTACTGCACCCCGCCGTGGTAAAAAATAATATACCGACATTCATATGTATATAATATGTAGTTTATGTTTAGTTTATAAATAATTTATTTAAATAAATTTTTACTTTATACAACTTTTTTTTTTATTTTTATTTCATTTTGTTTATTTGCAGTTGCATACATCAAAGAGATAAAATTACGATATATAATGGTAAACAACCAGAAAAATCATTTATAATAGATGTTTTATGTAATGAATTAGTGAAATCACAAAATGTTCACAAAAAAGCTTTGCGTCGAATAAAGAGTAGTGGACCGTATATGCTAATTGAATTTGATGTGTATGATTCTAAACGGAATTCATATGGGTTCAAAGGGAGATATCGCTTCATCGAAACGAATGGTAAATATACATACAAACAAAATATATTCCATATATCATATATAACCCATCGTCACCCCACTTTTATATATCAATTAATAAATTCGTTTAATCTTATAAGCCGGTTCATTGATCAGTTTATTTATACGTTTCACATGTAAAGCACTGCACATAAATAAAAATTTGTTACAGATTAAATTCTTACAGATGAAATGTTCTATACATAGGCACACGCAAATAAGTTTATTTAAATTATTAGTCGGGGCGGATTAAGAGCTTTTAATCATCTGTGTGTTTGTGCGATTAATCTTTTATATTTGGTATCAAATATTAATCACTCATTCGATATTGATGAGTGCGGTAATTTGTTTATAAGTATTTATTGTTTGGTTATTTAAGATGGATTGATACCATCATAAAGAAAATGGGGCTTACAAATTTTGAAACACGAGTAAATGGATTTGTTTTCAAATTACACCGCGGTTTTCATAAACACCTTATGTTAAATTCCAGTAGAGCTTAGAAAAAGAAACAATGACAAAATTGTTACTTGTGAAAAAAATTTATCTTAAATCAAACAGGCTTAATATAATTAATAATTTTCAAAACTTCATGTTAAATTTTTTAATTGCAAAATTTCGGTCAGCCCTTCAAAAATTTTATTGCAAATTTAGAAAATTAACACAATTTGAAAATGAAAATTGATTGATAGATTGATTGATTAGAATGTACAGCCAAGACTAAGCAGGGATCCCGGATACGCCTGGTCTACCATACACCCTTTTTAAATATAACAAGATGGAGGGAGGGGAAAGGTTGTTAGATATGATAGAATTGACCTGGTAACAGACACCTAGGCAGTCAATAGTTAGTAAATTATTTGGCACAATACAGCACAATTATTTTTAATTTTATGGTATAAAAGTTCAGCAATCGGCACATGGTATAAAAGTTCAGGAACAGCACTCCTTCGAACCCAATATATAATGGTACATTTCCTGCAATAAAACTTTATTATTATGAGTTAAACTTTCGATAAACTAAATAGTTCAATTTTGCATAAACAAAATTAATCCTGGTTCCCTAAAAACATATTAAATCATGTAAAATTAATCGAATCGAGAAATTTTCTATAGGCATTAAAGAATAAAAAAAATGGTTTAAATTAAAATAATGTAAAAGACAAAGTCACTGCCATCCCTGACATAAATATGTTTTTCTAGTTTTAATTTAATACAAAATGCATTTATTTGATAGCTAACCGCAAATAAATCAATAGTTCACGGAATATACTGCACAAATACACATAAACTGCAAATTAGAAAAACGGATTATTACATGCACGAAGTGAATATTAATATTCATTTAGTAAATTTTATTAAAATAACCACATGTAATCAGAATATGTAATATACTTAAATTTCACTCAAGCAATAATAATAATATTTACACAAATAAAATTAGATTTTAATTATTTCATGCAGGAAGTGAATCCATCCATTGGTTTAGTCATATATGTTTTCTGATTTTAATTTAAATACAAAATGCATTTATTTAGTTCACGGAGTATACTGCACTTTACTCATACAGTGCAAATTATAAAATCAGATTATTGCATGCACGAAGTGAATATTAATATTCATTTAGTAAGTTTTATTAAAATAACCACATGTAAACAAAATATATAATATACTTAAATTTCGCTCTAGCAATAATAATAATTTTTACACAAATAAAATTAGATTTTAATTATTACATGCAGGAAGTGAATTCATCCATTGTTATAGACATACATGTTTTCTAGTTTTAATTTAAATACAAAGTGCATTTATTTGATAGCTCAACTCAAATGAACCAATAGTTCACGGAATATACTGCCGATGTAAAATTTGCAGATTTATATAAATAAAATAAATCAAAAAACTCTTAAAAGATATTCTGACAGACAGCATTAAAACTACGTATTTCCATTGATGGACTTTACTATGAGCATTCACTGTTGGTCTATTAGATGGACCTTGATCAACTGGTCGTAAATGTTTAAAAAATACACAAAAGATAGGCACAATAAATAAACGATAACAAAAATCCCAATCAAAGATGATCAGAATTTGAGTTACATAACGTGAAACCTATTGATGAAACGATTAAGATTCCAAAGTAAAATTTGATCATATCGATGGGGAGACGAAAGACGGTTATGTACTCCCAATATACATAGATCGGAATATCCAACTAGCTTGTACATCAGCTGCAGACCATATCATTTGAAAATAAAAAATTTAAATATTATTACTGTATAAAAAATTAAAAATTTGGCCGCATTCTTGCAAGTAAAATCAACCATACGTCACCGCAGGCGAGTTAGGTCTGAAGTATTATTTTTAAATTTTTGTTAGGGTTGTTGATGATCTCGTTTTTTTAATTTAGTCCGATTTCAAACTTTTATTAATATAATGTCACTTGATAGTACGAAACATTGCGAAAGGTGCTTATTCGAAAGAGCTTCCTCACGGTTGTATAGGCTACACATAAAAGTTTAAGATACTTATGGTTCGGAAGTCGGATGCTAAATAATATAAATAGTATTGCTTCTTGAACAAACTGTAAAGGGCAATTTTTTGAATGAATTTTATTTTACAAAATTCTAGTCCCCGGTTTAAAGCATAAAATAGCTCAGTTAAAGTTTTTTTTAACGTGTTACGGGTGGCATGAAGCCAAACCGCAAATTTCAACACGCAAAGGCCTCTCTCACGGTGATTTTGGCGACTAGATCCCAAGGTTTTGTGTAACGGAATAACAATTTATAATAACTGGGTGTGTCCACCCAGGAACAGCTGGTTCTTTCCGTACAATGTGTGCTAGAGAAACTACTCAGAGAGACTCATCGACCACTAGAAACCGATGCCCAGCCACAACGAAGCAAAGTATGGGGTAGGGACGTTTCTTCATAAGACAAAGCCTCTTTTCGTCCAAAGAGACCTGTAGGTAATCTTCCACAATTCACAGTCCAGCAGCTTGTGACTGCCGGAGTGCCGCGATGAGACCATGTAGATTTTACGGTCGTCCTCTGCCAATAAAATTTTATCAATTTTAATATCAGGGTCACTTGGAGCAGTTGACAAACAGACGTACTGCAACACAAATTATTTATCATTGCTACCATGCTATGTAGAGATGAATTCAAGATACTCCCTCATCACGGGCATGCTTTTATCGATCTATAAACAAAGCTCTTTCATTAATTTTTTGATATATTATTATTTTAGCGGATTCTTGTACAGCATCTTTATTATGTAGAGCTCCGCCAGAACCATAAATTGCTTTAGATAAATATTACATTAGCGTCTACACACATTACTGATGACGATCATGATTATATAATTAAATAAATTTAAATAACATCCATCACTCAAGTACACACAAACAATATTTACGGTTTTTTATTTCAAGGCGCTGCAAAAAAAAAAAAGACAAAACACCTAAAAGCAGCAGGGCAAACACGACATAGAAAACGCAAAAAAGAACCAAGCATATAAAACCCAATATAAAGCAATGAAAGAAAATTGCTTTAGGTCATTTGGAAAATATAACAAATGTCAAGAGGAGAAAATTAAAAAAAACCAAAAAAAAAAAATTGTAATTTGCTTTCCTTTAATTTCGCCTTCATTTTATTTATATACGTCTTTCTCGGCTTTCCATCAGTAATTTTGTTTCAAAAGAAAACAATTGATTTATCTTTTTATTTATCTCAGTTTCTTTCTTGTATTTGTTTCGCTTTTTTTTAATGTAAGATGAAAATATTAAGAAATGAGGTTTTATTTTATAATGATACAATTTTGTTGCTATTCTTTATTCGATAAACAAAAACATTAACAAAAGCAGGATAAAAAAATATATAATAGAGAAGCAAAAAAAAAAAAGAAAATGAATTTATCTTTCTTAAATCTCAAGAAATTAAATAAAAATAATTTTTATATGATTAAATTTTATATTTTATTTAATTTTACTTTATTTTTTATATTTATTTGGGAGGTTTTAGTGAAAATTACATATCATTGCTGAAAGCAATTTTCTACGTATACCAACTAAATCTTGGAAGACAAGCGTATACAGATTATTGATTTGTGAATTTGAAAGTTTTTCTTTTGTGCCCAGCACCCGAAGCTTTGTGCTTGGTTCAACACAAGATTAACTTTTTAAATTAACTCAAACAAAATATTATATAGAAAAAGCAATTCGTTTAAGAATTTATAGAGAGATATAAATTCGTCTCTAAGTTGGTTATCTGTGGTATTTTATTTGGATCAATTGACAACGATGTTGGATTGTGACAAAATTGTATTTCGTATTACATCAAGTAGATAATATATTCGATTATTGCATTACGGTATTTTATTTGTATTATGATTCCTTTCATGAACAGTAAAATGATTGATTTTTGTTATTGTTGTTACAAGTAGGGTTTTAAATTGAAAACTGAAAATTAAATTTGTCCAAAGCGAATGAATTGATACAGCAAAGCGTGTGAGATAAATTGTCTAAATTCTGAAAATTTTCAATTATTCACTTGAACGTTCAGTCGAGCAGTTAATATCTTAATTATGATGGTTTTGATCGAGAGGTACCGGGCTCGAATCCCGATAGGGGCAAGTTGCAAAATGAAAATTTCATCAACTGATTACGGTCTGTAATAAAAAAGAACCCAACTACGACCCCATATCCAGTACTACAGGCTGGCATGGAGTTATGTAATGCGCAGATGGTAACGTAAATCGAACCTATAGCCGTACATATGTTTTCGATTAGGTGGGCAACTGCGTAAGGTATACGGGAAAAATGAACTCTTAAAATTGTAATCTTTAATTAGAGACAGCAAAATTCTTTGAAGATGTTTCAATTTTCCGGACATTTAATAATACTAGCATTTAATAATTACATAATTCATGCAAAATGTTCAATGTACGGGAAACACAAAAAAAATCAATTTGCGATGTTGGAATGGAATCGCAATATGTTAGTCAGTTATTCAAAATGCAGGACGGGATGGTATAGTCAAATCTGACAAACAATTAAGGTTATTAACTAATGAAATTCTGTAAATTCAAATTATACACTTAAGTAATTCACCTACTTTAAAATCATTAGATAATGATCCTCACCAGCAAGCAGTTTACTAATTTTAAAGGGCAGAAACTAATTTTATAGTACACAGTCGCCTGTGAACAGATGGCGCCACGTATAATACCGTACCAATAAAATTGGGAAATTACGTAAATGAGAAAATGCCGAAAATTCTTCGCAAACCTTAACCGTATAGATTATGCTAAATTTTATCGCCAAAATCGATTTACAATTAAAATTTTATTTGAATTCCCGTTGACATTTGAAATTGGTAAGAAATTAAACTTTTCTAGTAAAAGAATAAATATACCCAGTTGTCCACTAATGCATGTGGCAATATGATTTATGGTAACAAAATTTAATAATAACTTTCACCACTTTGGCCACCTCGTATAATGAAAAAACAAGAAAAAATGTAATACATTGTCTACTAATATTCTACATATTTTACGCATTGTCGACATTGTATGTACCAAACTGAATTGTCTACGCCATTTTCTACACCAACCGGGTAATTCGGAATTATGCATAGACGCACAACACTGGCTTTCAATATCTATAGGAACACCAAAACATTCATTTGTCCGTAACAGTAGTTCGAGAGTTTCCATTTTTCGTTTTTAAAAGTAAACGAACTACTACGGGATGGATGAAGATTGAGCCATGTAGATATAAATTAGGAATCTAACAAGTAATCGAAAGATAATTTCTCTGCCGTCTTATACATCGTTTAAAAGATGGTACACAAACGACGTCTTTAAAAAATGTTACACAGTTTTTATATTCGAATTTATTTTAAAATCTGACCTTTCGTCTTTTGATTTCATCATCATCACCATATATACACACACCCAGAAAAAATTTAAGCACCACACAAGCCAAAAAAAAAGCTTCACAAAACCGAACCATAATACATTAAAAGTTATATCCTTGCTAAATGACGTTAATATATCTTTATTTATTTGTTGTTGTACTTTTTGTACTCTTATTCGTTATATGTTGTTAACGTGTATTAAAGCTCTCGCTTTTATTATCATTTATTCTAATTTTTACTTACATTTTCATTTATTTTTGTTGTGATCTGTTTTATTTTTTATTTTTTTATTTTTTCACATTTTCCTATTTCCATTCCATTATAGAGAACAATAAAAAATATAATGCATCAATCATTCGTCTCTCCTCTCCTGTACCCCACTTAATAATAATAATAATATATAATATGTTTATATATATTATGTATAGTTGTATATGGTTATGTTACACACAGCAAATGTAAATTACTCAACTGATACCATGTTGTACACAAAGTATATTTATGGTGATGATTATAGACGAAAAATGAAAATAAATAAATAATAATAATTTTCATTTTTTTATATTTTCTTTCTTTTTTTTTTTTTTTTTGATGAAAATAAGAGAAATTTATTTTAATATATTAGTATTGATTGCGCATAAGGAGCAGAGAACATTCCATCATTTATTATTCATTACGGTTGAGATAAATAATTTTATTGCTTTCCACAAGAATAAGGTTGTTTTGATTTTAATTAAATTATTATTCATTATTAAGTTTTATTATAATGTACAGCTTTTTCTATTCGTTTTGACGGCTCCGCTCTTTTAGCACCCTAAATCTAAAGGTTTTGGCAAAAATGATGATTGAATTCGTTTTGTCAGAATTGGTCACTAGTTTTTATCGTTATATGCGTAGTACGCAGCTGACGTGAAATTTTTCATACAAAAATGCCACAGACGAAAATGAAAATTCGGCTGCTAAACTTTATATTGCGGTTATGTTTCGTATTAAAATATAGATGTCTCTGTTAACTCTACACATTTTTTTACTGCGTTTTATCTGCAGGTATGATAAAAGTAAGCTAAATTTTTGACGTTTCATAATTATTTGAATTTAGTGTTGCACTGTTTAAATTTTACAAAATTCTACAAACTGATTTTTCTTGGAATATTTATCTGTTTAATTTTTGAGACCAGCGAAATCTTCATTCATGTCACCTTCACATTGGCCTTTACGATTGCACAGTAAATAAATAATGAAAAATTAAAAAAACAAAATTCCCGGGAATAGCACCTTATTGCAAGCAACTCATACGTTAAGTCAGGATTGGTCAGCACATTTTGGCGTTTGGTTACCAATAGATTAATTTTATTGCGAAAAAACAAATTAAAAAATTGTATTAATTTAATAAAATCAGGCTCGTCGCTTCTTTGGGAATTTCATTTTATAAAATTAATAAAAAATCTAATTGGAATATATCATTGGTTTTTGGTTAGAATGTACGGCCAAGACTAAGCAGGGATCCCGGATACGCCGGGCCTACCGCACACCCCTTTTACATATAACAAGATGGAGGGAGAGGAAGGTTGTTATAGATATGATGGACTTGACCCGGTTATAGACCCCTAAGTAGTCAATAATTAGTAAATTGTTTGGCACAATTATTTTTGGTTTTATGGCATTAAAGTTCAGCAATCAGCATCCAAAAAAAAATTAAATAATTAATTAAGAACCCATATATAATGGTAAAATCCCTGCAATAAAATCTTGTTATTATGAGTTGAACTTTCAATAAACTAGATAGTTCAATTGCCATAAACAAAATTAAACCTGGTTCCCCAAAAAACATATTTAATCATGTAAAATTAATCCAATCCAGAAATCACTTATAGGCATTAAAGAATAAAAGAGCAAACTATTTTAAAATAGCAAGCCATAAATATTTTTTTTCTAGTTTTAATTTAATACAAAATGCATTTATTTGATAGTTAAACTCAAATAAATTAATAGTTCACGGAATATACTGCCCGTTTACTCATACATTGCAAATAAGAAAAGCAGATTAACCGATTAACATGCACGAAGTGAATATTAATCTTCATTTAGTAAATTTTATTAAAACAACTACATGTAATCAGAATATATTTATATTTAAATTTCACTCAAGCAATAATAATAATATTTACACAAATAAAACTTTATTACAATTATTACATACAGGAAGTGAATCCATCCATTGTTACAGTCATATATGTTTTCTAGTGTTAATTTGAATACAAAATGCATTTATTTGATAGCTAAATTCAAATGGATCAAATAATTGGAATATATCAAGTCGATAAAGATATTTACGTGGAAGTTAAATTTTTTGTTTCTTCGTAACTTGTTGAGGATTGGACCCTGCTTCTGAAGTGTACGAGGCTGGAAATCTGAATAATACTAATATTTTATAAACCAGATCCAACCACTTCGAATCGTGTAGAAATGATGAGTCTTAACGAATATTCGTAATTTTTATAGGGATAACTAAACCAAATAAATTATGACGTGTTGTATGAAATACCGAAAAATTGAAATGGTTTTATCTTATGTCTTTTACTTAAGATACAGTTCTTTGAAAAACGACATATTTTCAGCCAAATGTTATATTCCAATTGGATTTGTTATTAATTTTCTTAAATAAAATTTCTGTATAAGCGACGAACCTGATTTTGTTGAATTAATACAATTTTTGTTTTGTCTTGTCAGCAATAAAAACTGACCCATTGGTGACACCCGTAAATGGCCAAATGATAAGAACTAGTGACCAATTCTGACCAAACGAATTCAATCATTACTTTTATCAAAACCTTTAGATGGGGTGATAAAAAGGCGTGCCCGTTTTGACTTATAGAACGACATATCAATCATATCATAATTTTCTGTCTGCTCAATGTCATTCGAAATGTTGGAGCTAGCCAGCTTCAATTAGTCTTTCAATTTTTCTCATAACTGACGCACCATCTGTAGTTACGCAAACCATGTCACTTGACAGACAAATACCAATTGACAGACAAATAGTGACGATTTGATATTGATGACCACTCATCGAATGTCAAACTAAAACCACAAGCTTGCTTTTTCATGTCTGAGAGATTATTTTTAATTACATCGCAAACATTTTGACCGAATTGTATTTGACGATTTTGGAACGTCTCGAAATCCTTTCGGTACAAGTCATCCAATCTTAAATCATCCAATGTACAAAATAAAGAAAACGTAAAACCATCTTACGTAATCTGATATTTACTTTTTATAATAAGAAGTGATTTTAGAATAAGAAGCGAATGTAGTACACTACCCGTGTATTTAATAACTTTTGAACATGTTTTGCATTTCGCCACTTATTGCCATTTCTCCCTCTCGTAGAAAGTCTGCCCAAAGTGATTTGTTGTTTTCAATATGTTTCTTGTATTCCTCGGTTTTTTTACACTTCCTTGATATTTTATAATAATGTATTTTATTTGCAACACGAGAATGAAAAATCTTATTTCTTTTTGTTATGACATAAATTGTATTTATATTACAACATCAAACTTACACAAGCACTTTTTTTATTTTATAAAATATTCTTTCATCAACAAAGAACAAAATTAACTGAAATTTAACTGACAGTTGGTGGATAAATCATAAATAAAATAGAATCGGGAATTTACCACTTTACCCAGTCACACAAGTCAAAATAAGGAAAACGAAAAAAAATAGAAGAATCGTTGTCTGCCGATGATCAACAAATTAATAGAAAATTTAGACATAAAAATTCATTTGCGAATTTCAGAATAAAAATAATGTAGAGTTTTTGTTATGTAAGGATAATAAAACCGCGTTTTCGGTGATGTAAAATAACAAAAAAAGGGTTTTCGATTACCGGAAAACCGGTTTGCAATCACAACTACTAACACTTTAAATATTCCACAATTTGATCAGCAAATCGAATATTTACAATCAAAATTTTCGTAAATAATTCGATAACAGCTAATTAAAATTTTAATTAAAAAAAAATGTATCTAAATTATCCTTTAACATATATAATGATAACTAAATAGTTAATTAGCAATTTTGATTTGATGTATGTAATCCAGATATGTTGCACTTAAAAGTTTTTTTGTGCTCCGCTATATCACGTATAAATGCATATTTGTTAAATAAACATTTCATAGTTGAATTTTTCATAAACAACCAAATTAAACAAGCAAACTATTCTACATTTAAATAATAATTTTTCATTGTCCGGATTTTTTTATGAAACATTTAAAAAAAGTTTGCTTTATACATTGAAACTAAATGAAAATCCTATTAAATTTTTTGTTCATGATTTTTCAATTACATGTTTATGTTTGTGTGTGTGTATGTTATATATTTGAGAACAAACTAATTAAACTTTTTAATGTACTTTTATACATACGAGAATATGGCATGTTCATTGCACACTGGTTTGCAAACTAATGTTGGTAATGGATTTTGATTCGCTGATGGTTTCCGTTTAGAGAATGTCTCTAGAAATTATAAAACCCAAAAGGCTGGTAATTCATGAAAAGCAGTTCATCCGCAAGCTATCTATAAAGCGAGTTGATTTTCTTTGCTTTCAAAAAATACAAATCAACGTCCATTTCGCTTGATTTATTTAAAAGTATTGTTACGGTGACACCTAGATTAGAATAGAATAAGTTAATTTTATTAATAGTTCAATTGCATTTATGATTTATACTCAACATTTAGGCGTCATTTCTATACTAACATATTTGCTCGATGCGCATTTAGGATTATTCTAGAAACAAATATTTTGGTATATAAAGGCGCGCGTTGACGTAGAATGATGAGTCTTATTTTAAACGTGATACAGTGAAGGTTAAATAGAAAGATTATTAAAGTGATTATTAAAGCGATTATTAAAGTGATAATTAAAAAGTGTGTAATAATTAATTGTGAATTTTGTGTTGTATAATAAATTGTGTTGTGTAAATAAATTGTGTAAGTTCAAATTTGAAGCAGTTGTATTTATTCACAATCCAGTGATTCGAACCTTAAGTGACAAGGCAAAATCGTAACAGTATTGTCTATTTAAATAAATATTTTTGGTTTCGGGTATAATAGATATCCTTCGTAATTAATCTTTTTAAAAATATGGTGTATATAGGGAGACAATTTGTTGACATTGCATATATTTAAATTCACCCACATAACGGATGATATAGAAACCCAAAAATTCTTTAATCATCAATTCCCATTTTCCCTTTAAACCAATTTGGATATGTTACGTATGTATATGAGATAATTTAAGCTTATTACATAAAAATAACTAAAACTTTTAAATTAGTTTTTGTTTCTTTTAAATTTTATTATACTTTAAATATGTTATTGGGTCAAAAAAGCATAAGCAAATATACATAACTATGTATATATGTAACTTTATAGAGTTATGTAAACGATGTCTTGTCCCTTTTTTCATGTGGCCAAATTAACAAAGATGGATAATTTTCTTGAAGAATATTTCTTTTTTTTTTGTAATTTAGTTTATATAAACATATTTGGGATTAGATAATTGACTGTTGGAAAATGAATAATGGTATAATTATTTGGGAACAAAATAAAAAGGCAAACTATAAAAGTTAAAAAAAAAAACATTAACGTTTGTTGATAAGAAATTTTACGGACCCTTATTAGAAAAATTAATTTTACAATGATCATTAATATTCTTTACGTACTAGTAAGCCCAAAAAATATTTAGTTCTAGGTTTAACTACAATGTTATTAGATTATGTCGTACGTTTTAGTTGTTGGGAATACTTTTGATTCGGACTATGCCATCAAAACACGGAATCTTCTATAGCTTTTCCGATGCAATACTACTCGAGATGCAACGAACAGAATCGTTGAACAAAAATTCAGAACAGTTTTTTGTCATATAAAACGTAATTTTCGCTTTTAATTTTCGCAAAATGACCTGGACCAATAATAAAATAAAATCTTTTAGCTACTTTTAAAAATATTTGCAAAAATTTATAAATCTAATACGGAAACTGCCATTTTCGGTGGATTGATTTCGTACCACAATCACTGGGACCTCCCAATTAACGAAAAATGCTTATTTGTTCTTTTTTAACATATTTAAGAATTTTTCATAAATGGCAACACGCACATACGCACGAACACACGCAGAGATTTTTTAAAAAACACTTTCTTTCAATCATCTGTTAACTTCAGAATGGTTTTTTCAAACATTTATTCGCTGTAAAATTAAAGCACTCGGATAACTATCGTCGGGTAATTATCGTCGTTACTAACACAAGATGATGAAAAATTTCCTAAATCATTCCTAAAACTAAAACGTGTGAGAGTATAGTAAATCATTCAACAATTGATTTCAAATATGTAGTCATCAGTGTTGTGCAATTGTATGTAAAAAACTGTTTTATACATTTTTTACTTTTTTTTAATTACTGTATAAAACGTAGACATATTTAAAAGCTTATTAAAGTCACAAACCTTAATACACGAATTCGTCGAATCGCTATTCGTCGAATTGTTCAAAATTTTGAGCGTACATTTTCTTTACATAATGTTCAGATGCCAATAAGACAAAGAAATGCTCGAGGTAATACAAATATTGCTGCCGTTCAAGCAATTTGTCAATTTCAAGACGTTCCCAAGAATTGGGACTTTCTCAAACCACCTGGCGGATTTTAAGAAAGGATTTGGGTTTGCATCCGTACAAAATTGTTCTCACTCAAGAACTGAAGCCATTGGACCATCGTAAACGTTGTGAATTTGCTGATTTTGCCTTGGAACAACTTGAAAACGATAACGATTTTTTTAAGAAAATCATCTTCTCCGATGAGGCTAACTTTCATCTGAGTGGTGCTGTAAATAAACAAAACTGTCGACTCTGGTGCGAAGAAAATTCACAAGATATTCATAAAAAACCAATACATTCACCTAATTTGACAGTTTGGTGTGGTTTTGGGTCTAGTGGAATCATCGGTCATTTTTTTCTAAATGAAGCTGGTTACACTGTTACTGCCAATTGAGATCGGTATAGATCGATGATAACCAACTTTTTATGGCCGAAATTTGAAAAAGTTGATCTTGACAACATTTGGTTCCAACAATACGGGGCCTCGAATTATTGCGAGAAAAGTTTGGAGAGTCAATTATTTCAAGAAATTGTGATATTGAATGGTCTCCAAGAAGTTGTGATTTAACACCATTAGACTGTTTCTTGTGGGGTTATTTGAAGTCATTGGTCTTTAGCAATAAACCAAACTCCCTTCAAGCTTTACAAGTCAATATTGAACGTGTTATTCATGACGAATTGATTTAGTGGAAAAAGTACTCGAAAGTTGGGTTCATCGAATTCGTTCCTGCAGAAGAAGTCGTGGAGGCCATTTGAATGACGTTTTACTCAGAACTTAATTGTATCGATTTTACTTCACAATAAATAAAAAACATTTCAATTTCCTTAACAATTAGTGTGTTTTTATTTTAAAGAAATCATATCACTCATATTGGAAAACCCTTTACAAAATGTGCAAGTAGATTCTATCACTTAGGCTTTATATGCTTGTCTCTACTTTGTATCTCTCATTCAGTCCAATTTTCACAATTTGGTAAGTCCCCACAAATTTCAGAAATATCCTTATATAACGAATTTCACGTTTTTCCAATATCAGAAGATTAGCCATTTCAGGTTTCAGAACTTCCACACCACCCTTTGATCTTTTAGATTTAACCGAATCCTGAAAAATTTCGGATAAGTCTTACGCCCCCAATCGAATTGAATTTTAATTATCGTTATGATCTCGCCAGAGGATACTGTACAAAACGACTTTGTTTCCTTTCAAAGTGTGCTGTCACGCGTGTTCTCTAATTTTATTCTTTTTTCAAATTTTAGGTTTAACCACGTCCGTCACCCGCTGGTTATTTATATTTCTCATTTTAATGACAAACATTACTTCAAAGGGCATTCGTGAGGGGGGGGGGGGGGGGGGGGGGTACTCCAAAAAATTTGAATTAGTGAATCGAATCCACACATGTTGATTACTGATAAGATTTGATCACCAAATACTTTCGAACCTCCATTTTTCAGTACCGGTACTTTTTTGGCAACAAAAGCTTTAATACGAGCAGCACATTTCGGCTCAGAGTTAAAAAGATCCAAAATGTTTAGGGAACTTATTTGCCGATCCTATTTTCCTTTTCCATTGTTCTTCTTGGAACATATTTTCTACGTCAATTTTATTTGTTTTTGGAGTTGTTAGTGGTTTCGGCATCTTTATAGATTTTAATTTTTGCTCACGAATGTGCTTTAGTATATTTACGACTTGACCAATTTTCATTCGCTTATTTGCTTATTAATGGTTCTTCACAGCACACCAATTTTCAATAATGGCATTGGAAACATTACCATTTATGCCAAACATAGTACAAAACAAATCGTTTTTTTTTGAAGTCGTGCCGTTTACTACAAAATTGAAATTCTCCAGAAGGTATTCTGATGTTTTCATTCCATTAAATGAATAATTTATGGCATTTATAAGAGCCCAAGACCAGCCACAAAGTAATTATTTTTTAATTGTTTTATAGCCTCAATCTCCTTTTTTGACATTTCTTAAAAATGCACTTATAGTATAAGCATCGGAGAAGCGTGGCATCGAAATGTATAGCCCTTGTTCCCCTTTTTCTTTTATACGGTAAATTGGTTCTTTTCGTAAAAAAAAACTATTTGTAACGGTTCTTTTACCGAATAAATATAGCGATTAATTCTAGATTGCACTGAAAATCAGCGAAACTGCAGTCTAAAACTAAATCATCTTTTTTATAAAAATCCGATTTGATTTTTCTTATTAAAACTGGAGTCGTTATATCCTGGGTATTACCAGTTCTATAGAAACCTAGATCAGTAGAGCTTACCAAGTCTAAATACGTATTATGGTCACTTTTATTTTCTGAAATTAATTTCATATTTTCTCTTCTTATACCACGATAATGTCTAAATACTTTTGGTCTCCTTTACTCCTTGGCCACCTTTGGTATACATTTTGATTCCCCCGTTTATAAAAACAAATCAAATTTATATTTTTATTTATGGAGACGGTCTTTGCATGATCCATATGCCACAATTTTCTTTACTTTTTTTTGATAAGGTGTGTATGTTGTCCCGAAAATTACAACACATGATTTTTTTTTTCCTTTAAAATTCGGTGTATCATTTCCCGTATTTGAGGTTTTGTGAGGAGCTCTAAAGCCTCGTTGAATTGAGAGGTCCATTTTAGCATCCAATTTTCTGATTTTAATTTCTTAAAATGTAAATCTAGCAATTAAGTTTAAGTTATCATTAACGATTGATTCATTTTAATTATTGTTATTAACCAAATCTGATATTTTTTGGTCATGTATAAAATCTAATCCGTCAAAATTTATTTATTTATTTATTTTTTGATTTAACTTCTATTTTAAAATGATTTTTCTGGCATACTGACGTAAAAATATAGTGGTAATTTTATTGAAAACAAAATAACAACTTAAAAATATTTGCATCAAACTTTTCTTCTTAGTAGGCCGGAAAAAAATATTTGAACTAAAATTTCCTAAAAAATCTTTCTCCAATTCCCTCCAGAATAGTGCCACTGGTCGCAAATTATTAATTTGCGAGGCGAAATATGGTTACTAAATTTATTTTGACATGACAATTGACACATATTTGTTAAATTTAAATTTGTTTTGCGATTGTAAAAAGAAATACATGAAAAGACTGACCTCAGAAAATGCGTAACAGTCTTTTTGTGTATTTCTAAATTTAAATTTAAAAGAAATGTGTCAATTGGCATGTCAAAATAAATCTAGTAACCATATTTCGCCTTGCAATTAAATAATTTGCGTCCGGATATACCCCTAAAACCTATTTTTAAGAGCATATTTTTGGTTGCCCTACTGATTATATTTCTGCCTAGCATAATATACTTTCGAATTATTCAACCTGTTACATTGTACACGCATTGCGTTGCATAATGTTTTCATTTTCGTCATGTCATTTCTTAACAAATTTCTCCATTTTATAAAATAAATCAAATTGCACAAGAAAATTCAATGTAAATTGAAACACAATTAATTTTTTAAATATTTTATCTTAGCACTATCTTAGTGCTTATCACTTAATAACTAAGGTTTTATAATAACTAATTCCACAACCTAAAATTAAACCTAAATCTAATCTTCTTCTATATATATAAAAATGGAGTAAAAAATGTATGTACGCGCATTTGTTGAGAACGGCAGAACCAATTTGGCAGAACCAAAATCTACCAGAAAAGTCGGAAAACTCGAAAAATCTAATAAAAGGCCTTTTTATATCAATTTTTTATCCAATCTATTTATTTTCACTATCTATCTATCTATCTATTCATACAAAATTCAATTGTCATGCTTTTAGTCTTGCAAAAACTAGAGAACGACACGACCAATTTAGCCAAGCTAGACACGATTTCAGCTTCTGGTTTCAAACTAAGTCGGAATAGATTTTTATTGTTAATTTAAACCCGTATTTTATATTAAACACCAAAGTTTTTTGTATTGTTTTATTCTGTTCTCTCGAAAATAAAATTTAAACAAAAATCTACATCTCTAAAATGGCCTTAAATTTTTTTATTTTCATTTCGGATTCACCGAAAAATTTAATGTCGCAGTTAAAACGGATTTTGTAGGTAAAAGGGGAAAGAAAGGAAGGTGAAGCCGGTCTTATGAAACCGTGGGTAGCATGGCTCATTTTAATGATTCTTTTTTGCTTTGTTCGTCTCAATACAGTTGCGGCTTAGGAAAAATAAAATTCGGAAAAACCCATAGGACAATTCGGTGGTTTTTGTACTGGATTTCACACGTATGCGATCCAATCAAAAATTGGAAAATCTGAGTAGAAAACTCTGGAAAAACCGGAAGATAATTAAATTTTTTTTCTTGCAGATCCGTTGAGAATGGCTGAACTGATTTGTCTCAATCCTTTTTTGTTGTCGTTAATTAAAAAAAATATAATCATCATACTAACGTAAACTGCCCAATTGGTAAACATCATATCAGCTGCTCCATTAGGAGCGGAAATCGCGCAAGTGGAATAGCACGCTTAAACCCGTAAACCCTAATTATACAACCTCGGTTAATTAGATATACACATAATGGCTTGATGATGCCACCACAACTTAGGGGTCTGGTTCCCCACTCAACTTCCATTCATTTTCCTTTTTTAATCACAAGGCCATAGTCAGAGCACCCCAACACCCACGATATTCCTTCTTTAAGACTCAGTTGCGGGAGCAATTGCCGCGTAATCTAAAGTTTTTCCGTTTCAATGTGTTGATGATTTTGGACGCTGTAAAACGCTGAGCGCTTTCAGGGCACCCAACAGTTGGGAACCTGTAAAGGAAAATCGAACCCAAGGATGTTGACAGTCTGAATTACTTGATTCAAAACCAAATTGCTGGGGAAATGCATTGTTACAAATCCGTTGACTGTATCACAAATCAAGACGAGGCAACCAACTATCCGACCGAGTTTTTGAATGTGCTTTCCGGGAATACAACCGCATAACTTGATGCTGAAGGTAGGATCTGTGATAATCATGCTGGTTCAGATTACCATCCGAGATTGTGTAACGGAACGCGATTAGCTGTGAAGAAACTGATGAACAAATTCAAAGGAGAGGATATTCTAATTCCGAGAATTCCTCTGATTTTAACTGCTATCCCGTTCGACTTCAAGCGCATTCAGTTCCCCGTTCGTTTGGCGTTCGTTATGACGATTAACAAATCGCAATTTCAATTGCTCAAAGTGTGCGGAACAAATCTGGAATTTCCATGTTTTTCTCATGGTCAGTTGTACGTTGCATGTTCGAGAATTGGCAAACCAGCATCGTCGTTCATTTACGCGCCGAACGAAAAAGCGAATAATTTTGTATACCACAAATCCAAAAAACAACTAAATTTTCGATAAATGTCTGAGTTTGAATTGACATATCATTCACTTTTCAATTCATTATGCCGGCTTTATGGTTGCTTTCGTTCTTTCTGACAATTTTTCGACTAATCATATTAACGATTTTTTTCTTCTGGATTTTTCTACAATTCTATGAAAAAGTGAATGGAATGGCCACTCAACTCAATCGTCTATTGAGAATAGAGTTGAGTTGTTAAAATTTTTCTCTCATCAAATTTAATTTTCGTGAAAGACAAAAGTATTTGCACGGAACCAAGTAATTCGGGGCGGGACGAGGTTCGCCGATTCAGCTAGTATTATATAAGCAAGAAACTGAACAACAAAATCCAAATTCAACGTTTATGCTAAATTTCCAAGAAAATTCGCTATTACATCGCTCTATAGAGTATACGTCGAAAGCAGAATAGTTTTACAGTAAACAGCCTCAAAACACAAAAAATATTTAAAAGCTGATACACTACGAATAAGAATTAAGAGAATGGAATGACAAAAATTATTTACTTTATTTTAACAAAGAGAACCACAAAAGCGATTTTCATTCAAAAGATATTTTCGATTTTGGAAAAAACAAAATACAAAATATAAATATTTTTAGACCATATATTGAGTTTTAAATATGTATTTAGAAAAAATAATAATATAAACAATTTTAATAAAATCGTTTTACAACGAAAAAAAAATTGAGAAAATGTCTTTTAATTTTTTGCATATCGGCCAATCCTCCATGTAGTGAACGTCTAAATTTCACTTATTTTAGTTTTTCAAAAATTGATCAAGTTCGGGGTCAATAACAAATAAAAAATGGGTCTACTCTATCATCGTATTAAAATGGGCATAGTTTTAATAGTTGCGTAATAACGGTCATTTGCTTTTATAACCAAATTTTAAATAAATCTTAACATTGCTTTTGTCAACTGTTTTACTAATACATGTGCGGTTTTGTTATTTCGACAAATTTTGTAGTCCGCCATGTTTTGTTATTTTTTAATTTTGTTGAAAACTTCACAATCGTCACATAAACTTGACAAATTCGTCTACTACCAAAAAATATACTTACTGTTTCGCAGTATTATTCATTGGCTCTGGATGATCAAGATGAAAAGTTAGTAGCGAATACCCATCTTTATCGATTGCGTGAAGGAAACCGGCTTGCCCGATTTTTTGGCAATATTTGCCCGATTTCTTCTCCATGGTGTTTTTTGTTGCATCGTGGCATTATTTATGTTCGGGCATGTTAAAGCCGTAATAAGGTATTATTGGAGTTAAGTCTCTAATTGTAATAGTCATTTTTACCGGTTGTGCGGCCTTCAGGCACAACCGGTGACAATTTTGAACGTGGTTCTCAATAAAAACATCAATGATTTTTTCAATGTACAAATTACCATGATCACTTCCAAACGCGACGGACGCAGTACAAATCACAAACGGAGCCCTTCGGAAAGAAACCACGATTAAACTGTACATTTGATTCTCGCCTTCCATTAGGACATGGAAAAACATGCCCTAAATAAAGTGTTGTAAAGCCAGTGAATCGTGAAATCAGTCTATAGGTCATCGATTAAAGTTTGCCGATCCACCCCAACTTTTTTCAAAGGTGACAGTTGCCTAGGCAGTTGTCATATTAGTTCCTCTTCTTTCCGCAAAATTTTTCATTTTGACAAGGTTTGCCTTTATTTCCTATGCGGTTTATATTTTTTCACCAAACGTTGAATAATTACAGCATAGTTAGGGATCACAATTTCTAAATTATCATCATCAATTTGTTCTTCACCTAAAAGAAGACTGAAATTTCTTTTCATCAAATTTTTCAATTCTTTCGAGATTGTGTCCTACAATAAATTTTATTCCTCGTAATATGTCATAAAATACAAGATGCGCCGAACGTTAAGAAATTCATTTGGAACTATGTAGACAAATGCTTTTATTTTGATTTCATCCAATTCTAGAATACCCTTGAATCGTTGTCACTTTGCTTCATTTCTTGATTCGTTTGGTGACCGCATTTTTTCATTCTACTTTGTGCGTTAGTAATGTTAATTCGCTGCAGGAAGATGGTTTGTTTTAATTTAGTTTGTGCTTGTTTGGAATTAATTTTCGGTTTATTCTTACTTGTCTTAGCTAGGTGTCCATATTCTAAGCATTTATAACGACGTGAGTGTGGTGTCCTCATGGAAGCGGATCCTTCTAATGTGAGTTAGTAAGCAAACTGGAAATCGGATCAACATCCCTAAACTAGACGCATAATCTTGTACATGTACCAAAAAAACAAGAAATAGTGCATTAGTCTAAGAGTAAGCACTAAATTTTGTCTAAATATTTTAATCGTTTCGGGACACTTAATATTTATGAAGGAACTTCGAACTGAGGGCAATCAACAGTAGATTTTATTTCTTAAACAGAAATAATAAAAACACAAACTTCAATAATCCCAAGCAGAAAACCTGATTTATGTATGAATAAGTCAAAATTGCTATATTAACGACGGCGTACGAAATCGACTTCGAATTGTATTTAACACGCGAAAAGTAAAGAAAATCCCAACAAAAATTAGGATAAGGATTATCTACCAAAATAATATTTGTACAATTTTCTTACACACGTAATCTCATTTCGTTTCCGTTAATATTAATAGAAATAACAATGACGTATAAAATAAAAGTAAATAGTAGATTAAAGATGTTGAATTCGATTTCACTTTCATTTTCCTTTTATTACAGATTTACTGTGCGCGCTTATAACTTTCGTGTACCTATTGATACAAAAAAAAAAAAGAAAAGAAACGAAAGGCGGTACAAATGTCGGAGTTGGTGTGGAAAATCTAATTTTTTTATTTCGTTTTATTTTGTGTGCTGGTTACACAAAAGTTTTTGATTAAATTTTTTATTTGATTTTATTGAGTTGATGATTTTATTTTTTATTAGTCTTTAAGAAGTTAATATCTTTTTAGTTTTTGTCTAAGACTTTTTCCCTTTGAGTTGACATTTTCTGCTGTGTTTCTTTGTTTTGTCCAGTTGGCTATTTTCTTATATATAATCACATAATGTCTCAAAATCAAAAATATATCAAATTGCAAAAGCACATAAAATAATATATATCAAATTGGAAAAGCTTTTGTTATTCACATATATAAAACGAAAACAGATTACGTACTATCGCAAACACGTCATCAAAATTGTTCGAAACTGATGAACACTAATCTGTGCATGTTAAATATAAATTTTCGGAGAATTAAATACAGGGGTTCATTATGTGTGGACAGATTGGGTGTTTGAATTGTCTATAGCCAATGAAAATATAAAAAAAAAATTTTTTTTCGGTGCTTTTTTCGGTACGAGAGAGAGAATTTTATTCCTCTGACATGAAGACATAAAAATTTTGGAACCGGAAAATTTATATCCTTATTTAATCTTGTTAATTTTATGATTTTTATACGAAATAAATTTGTCATCCGTAAATATACTATCTTCAAATATACGATTTATGTTATTGATCATATAACAGAAAAGAACTGTAGTTAAATCAGTTTCACAACAATACATAAAACGTTTATATAACAAAGGCAACAGTAGTCGTGAATGTGGAATGAGATGATTTTCCACCTTGAAAAACGTATATAATGCAAATTGATTTGGTGTCATGAAACATTGTTCTTTATATGCAAAATAATATTAGTAATTTTGACTGCTTTTATGTTATTTTAATATGAAGAGGAAATTTATATCGGTATTTAATGTAAATAACGGAATAATGAACGGTATTTGCCCAACTTTTTGAAACCATATAATTCAGAAACAATCAGTGATTTTAGTTTTTAGTGTATCGAATACATCATCGTGTAAAAAATTATATTCCAAAATATTTTTGTATATCATTTCTTCGACAAAATATGCGCTTTTAAATCCCATCCCAGAAAGACGAATATTCGCGATGTAGTAGACTTTTGATATGTGCGAGATGTTCAGTTCTTAAAAATAAGCCTTGTATCCATAAAGATTAATTTACAGTAAATTTTAAATCGTAAAGCCCATCAGGATTGGATAATGGTGATAACAGAAACAGATAAAACTATACGGGTGTGAAGTTTGTTCAAACTTTGTCTTAGCTTTTTGTAATAGTGGTAAGAAACGTAAATTACCTTTCTAATTTTCAGATACAGATCCAGAGACGATATTAGCCGTGTTTTATTATTCAAGCACTATCCGGATCTGAATGGGGAAATTTTATTGAAATTGCAGCTATTATTCATTTGTGTCACTATACCATAAAAATGAAAAATAAATGCATTTATAAAACAAACTCCTAAAATTGATATATTTTAGAAGTTTGTTTTATAGATGCATTTATTTTTCACAACATTTATTTTGACATGACGTTATAAACAAGAATTCATCTTGCTGCGTTTTATGTTTTTATTGTCAGATTAAGTTTCTAATGATTTTAGGGGTTTACGAAATAAAAGCCTTTTCAAATTTCCCATTGAAATGGATAACGCTCCCGATATTGTCTCCCGATAAATAGGTAGAGTAAAATATTTGTGTATCGATTTTTAACGAGAATGATTTAATAAAAAAACACGGCTATTGTTACTAAACTTAACTCTTTGAGACACACGATTTTAACGAAGATTAAAATCCTGTTTTTAAAACATACAAATACGCTCTTCTTTGGATATTCTATTTTTAGAAGTATGTTTCTATGGGTAGAAATTAAATAAAAGTGACATTGGGCGAACTATTTAAATATTTCAATTATTTTCCAATTCAAACAATTTTCGAATTAGTGTACGTTTAAATAAATATTTTAATAATATTTTCCATCCAAAGAACATAGGATTTTTTTAAGAAATTGAATATCTCGAGAATTAGTATGTTTTACCGCAAGTTCTGTATGATTTTTTGAAAGATTAGGATTAGAACTACCAAACTTTTAAAGCAGTTAAAAAGCTAATGGGATTCACGTGGTCCATTAAATATTTTAATAGCCTACGCTATAGTAAGAATTAACGATTTTCTTAAGAAATTGAATATCTTGAGAATTAATATTTAATAATAATAATAAAAAAATTTAATCTCGTCATTTTTACAAATCCGAAAGGATGTCTGTCGCAACTTAATCATTGAGGCCCAGAAGAATTGGCTAATCAAGGTGAAATATCAAACATAAGTTTTCGCTATAAATATTTAAGTCGCCGTTATTTTTGTGTGAAATCGGTCCACTGAAAAAAGTAGTTTACAGAGGGTCTGTTACTTATGGGCGCAGATTATTAAATTATTTGTTAGAGCATGTGAATCCCATTAGCTTTTTAAAATGATTTATAATGTTGGCAGATCTAATTTAGCCGTTTCATAAAATCGTACCGAACTAGATTTAATGTTGCCATATACATATCATGGCGCTACGAACCTCTCTCAAAATATATCAACTCTAACTCTCTTGGGCATGGACTTAATAAAACCCAATTGAAATGCCGAAAATATAATTTGACGAATAAAATTCACTCACAACATCTTTTTGGTAAAATTTTCAAATAATGCTATTGTATATGAAAACTAAATCGCTGACAAAGGAACTCATTGCTAAAAACCTCGGTTACGGTTTAACGAAAATCTATTTAGAACTGAAGACACGGATTTTGTTTCTGAGACAAATACAGTTCGCAAATCTAAAAATTTGGATGTACTTAGAAAAATCAAATCAAATGATTTGATTTATCCAGATGAATTGTTTTCTAAAACTGTTTATGAACAAAGCTCTTTTTATCAAGAGTTTTTTTGAAATATATACAAAATATAAATATGATACGTACTTACCGATACGGACGAACCTCCTTAAAAGTAAAAGACTCAGTAACAGCCATTTCGAAAATAATTTTTTTGCTATCTTAAAAAGACTTCGTTGAGACGCTTCGAATTTGAGAAAACTGCCGACAAAGTGTTACTTCAAAGAAATATTTATTTGTTTGCTCGTTATAAATCAAAAATACCACAAAATCATTAAAAAACTCGTCGTTAAAGCCTGCTAGCAATGGAATGAGCATGTTAGACAGTTAAAAAAAACGGAATTTGGAAAAAACAAGGTGTCAACAAACGAATGAATTCGAATTTTAGCTTGACTAAAATAACTGATTTAACAAAAAAGCAGTCGATTATCAAATTTATCTACCAACAAAATTGGTAATAGAAATTTTGAAGCGAAACGATCCATAAGTATAGTAACAGGTTAATGCTAAACAAATTCAAAGAGTTTTCTAAAAAATGGTTCTTTGTGTAAACAATCAAGCTACAAAAATACTTGTGCGTTTGATTTCTCATACAAAGTCTCTGTCAAGCAAAGTTGGACAAGTTGAATATGAAGTTAATTTATAGGTCGCGTTTTATACGTTATGAGTAAATGTCGGCCATATTTATTTTGACAACAACAACAATGATTGACAAAAACAAAATTTTTACTATGATTTAAATAACTGTCAATAAAAATTTAAATAATTTGTATGTAGAATTCAAAGCTGCGTTAAATATGTTATAAGTAAATTTCGGCTAAATTTATTTTGAAAAAAAGAACAATGATTGACAAAAACAAAATTTATACTCTGATTTAAATAAAAGTCAATATAAGTTTAAGCAATTTGTGTATAGAAATTCAAAGCTGCGTTAAATATGTTATGAGTAAATGTCGGCCATATTTATTTTGACAACAACAACAATGATTGACAAAAACAAAATTTTTACTATGATTTATATAACTGTCAATAAAAATTTAAATAATTTGTGTATAGAAATTCAAAGCTGCGTTAAATATGTTATGAGTAAATGTCGGCCAAATTTATTTTGACAACAACAACAATGATTGACAAAAACAAAATTTATACTCTGATTTAAATAAAACTCAATATAAATTTAAGCCATTTGTATATAGAATTCAAGGCCGAGTTTAATATGTTATGAGTAAATGTCGGCCATATTTATTTTGACAACAACAACAATGATTGACAAAAACAAAATTTTTACTATGATTTAAATAACAGTCAATAAAAATTTAAATAATTTGTATGTAGAATTCAAAGCTGCGTTAAATATGTTATGAGTAAATGTCGGCTAAATTTATTTTGACAACAACAACAATGATTGACAAAAACAAAATTTATACTCTGATTTAAATAAAAGTCAATAAAAATTTAAATAATTTGTATGTAGAATTCAAAGCTGCGTTAAATATGTTATGAGTAAATGTCGGCCATATTTATTTTGACAACAACAACAATGATTGACAAAAACAAAATTTATACTCTGATTTAAATAAAAGTCAATATAAGTTTAAGCAATTTGTGTATAGAAATTCAAAGCTGCGTTAAATATGTTATGAGTAAATGTCGGCCATTTTTATTTTGACAACAACAACAATGATTGACAAAAACAAAATTTATACTCTGATTTAAATAAAAGTTAATATAAATTTAAGCAATTTGTGTATAGAAATTCAAAGCTGCGTTAAATATGTTATGAGTAAATGTCGGCCATATTTATTTTGATAACAACAACAATGATTGACAAAAACAAAATTTATACTCTGATTTAAATAAAAGTCAATATAAGTTTAAGTAATTTGTGTATAGAAATTCAAAGCTGCGTTAAATATGTTATGAGTAAATGTCGGCCATATTTATTTTGACAACAACAACAATGATTGACAAAAACAAAATTTTTACTATGATTTAAATATCAGTCAATAAAAATTTAAATAATTTGTATGAAGAATTCAAAACTGCGTTAAATATGTTATGAGTAAATGTCGGCTAAATTTATTTTGAAAAAAAGAACAATGATTGACAAAAACAAAATTTGTACTCTGATTTAAATAAATCTCAATATCAATTCAAATAATTTGAATTTATTTAATCCGAATTCTGAAATTGTATATAGAATGCACGGAAGCGTTAAATATGTTATGAGTAAATGTCGGCCATATTTATTTTGACAACAACAACAATGATTGACAAAAACAAAATTTTTACTATGATTTATATAACTGTCAATAAAAATTTAAATAATTTGTGTATAGAAATTCAAAGCTGCGTTAAATATGTTATGAGTAAATGTCGGCCAAATTTATTTTGACAACAACAACAATGATTGACAAAAACAAAATTTATACTCTGATTTAAATAAAACTCAATATAAATTTAAGCCATTTGTATATAGAATTCAAGGCCGAGTTTAATATGTTATGAGTAAATGTCGGCCATATTTATTTTGACAACAACAACAATGATTGACAAAAACAAAATTTTTACTATGATTTAAATAACAGTCAATAAAAATTTAAATAATTTGTATGTAGAATTCAAAGCTGCGTTAAATATGTTATGAGTAAATGTCGGCTAAATTTATTTTGACAACAACAACAATGATTGACAAAAACAAAATGTATACTCTGATTTAAATAAAAGTCAATAAAAATTTAAATAATTTGTATGTAGAATTCAAAGCTGCGTTAAATATGTTATGAGTAAATGTCGGCCATATTTATTTTGACAACAACAACAATGATTGACAAAAACAAAATTTATACTCTGATTTAAATAAAAGTCAATATAAGTTTAAGCAATTTGTGTATAGAAATTCAAAGCTGCGTTAAATATGTTATGAGTAAATGTCGGCCATATTTATTTTGACAACAACAACAATGATTGACAAAAACAAAATTTTTACTATGATTTATATAACTGTCAATAAAAATTTAAATAATTTGTGTATAGAAATTCAAAGCTGCGTTAAATATGTTATGAGTAAATGTCGGCCAAATTTATTTTGACAACAACAACAATGATTGACAAAAACAAAATTTATACTCTGATTTAAATAAAACTCAATATAAATTTAAGCCATTTGTATATAGAATTCAAGGCCGAGTTTAATATGTTATGAGTAAATGTCGGCCATATTTATTTTGACAACAACAACAATGATTGACAAAAACAAAATTTTTACTATGATTTAAATAACAGTCAATAAAAATTTAAATAATTTGTATGTAGAATTCAAAGCTGCGTTAAATATGTTATGAGTAAATGTCGGCTAAATTTATTTTGACAACAACAACAATGATTGACAAAAACAAAATTTATACTCTGATTTAAATAAAAGTCAATAAAAATTTAAATAATTTGTATGTAGAATTCAAAGCTGCGTTAAATATGTTATGAGTAAATGTCGGCCATATTTATTTTGACAACAACAACAATGATTGACAAAAACAAAATTTATACTCTGATTTAAATAAAAGTCAATATAAGTTTAAGCAATTTGTGTATAGAAATTCAAAGCTGCGTTAAATATGTTATGAGTAAATGTCGGCCATTTTTATTTTGACAAGAACAACAATGATTGACAAAAACAAAATTTATACTCTGATTTAAATAAAAGTTAATATAAATTTAAGCAATTTGTGTATAGAAATTCAAAGCTGCGTTAAATATGTTATGAGTAAATGTCGGCCATATTTATTTTGATAACAACAACAATGATTGACAAAAACAAAATTTATACTCTGATTTAAATAAAAGTCAATATAAGTTTAAGTAATTTGTGTATAGAAATTCAAAGCTGCGTTAAATATGTTATGAGTAAATGTCGGCCATATTTATTTTGACAACAACAACAATGATTGACAAAAACAAAATTTTTACTATGATTTAAATATCAGTCAATAAAAATTTAAATAATTTGTATGTAGAATTCAAAACTGCGTTAAATATGTTATGAGTAAATGTCGGCTAAATTTATTTTGAAAAAAAGAACAATGATTGACAAAAACAAAATTTGTACTCTGATTTAAATAAATCTCAATATCAATTCAAATAATTTGAATTTATTTAATCCGAATTCTGAAATTGTATATAGAATGCACGGAAGCGTTAAATATGTTATGAGTAAATGTCGGCCATATTTATTTTGACAACAACAACAATGATTGACAAAAACAAAATTTATACTCTGATTTAAATAAAAGTCAATATAAGTTTAAGCAATTTGTGTATAGAAATTCAAAGCTGCGTTAAATATGTTATGAGTAAATGTCGGCCATATTTATTTTGACAACAACAACAATGATTGACAAAAACAAAATTTTTACTATGATTTAAATAACTGTCAATAAAAATTTAAATAATTTGTATGTAGAATTCAAAGCTGCGTTAAATATGTTATAAGTAAATTTCGGCCACATTAATTTTGACAACAACAATAATGATTGACAAAAACAAAATTTATACTCTGATTTAAATAAAAGTCAATATAAGTTTAAGCAATTTGTGTATAGAAATTCAAAGCTGCGTTAAATATGTTATGAGTACATGTCGGCCATATTTATTTTGACAACAACAACAATGATTGACAAAAACAAAATTTTTACTATGATTTAAATAACTGTCAATAAAAATTTAAATAATTTGTATGTAGAATTCAAAGCTGCGTTAAATATGTTATGAGTAAATGTCGGCCATATTTATTTTGACAACAACAACAATAATTGACAAAAACAAAATTTTTACTATGATTTAAATATCAGTCAATAAAAATTTAAATAATTTGTGTATAGAAATTCAAAGCTGCGTTAAATATGTTATGAGTAAATTTCGGCCATATTTATTTTGACAACAACAACAATGATTGACAAAAACAAAATTTATACTCTGATTTAAATAAAACTCAATATAAATTTAAGCCATTTGTATATAGAATTCAAGGCCGAGTTTAATATGTTATGAGTTAATGTCGGCCATGTTGATTTTGACAACAACAACAATGATTGACAAAAACAAAATTTACACTCAGATTTAAATAACAGAAATTATCAATTTAAGCAATATGAATTAATTTAATCCGAATTCTGAACTTGAATATAGCATTCAAGGCCGCGTTAAATAAGTTATAAGTTAATGTCTGCCATATTTATTTTGACAACAACAACAATGATTGACAAAAACAGAATTTATACTCTGATTTAAATAAAAGTCAATATAAGTTTAACTAATTTGTGTATAGAAATTCAAAGCTGCGTTAAATATGTTATGAGTAAATGTCGGCCATATTTATTTTGACAACAACAACAATGATTGACAAAAACAAAATTTATACTATGATTTAAATAACAGTCAATAAAAATTTAAATAATTTGTATGTAGAATTCAAAGCTGCGTTAAATATGTTATGAGTAAATGTCGGCTAAATTTATTTTGAAAAAAACAACAATGATTGACAAAAACAAAATTTGTACTCTGATTTAAATAAATCTCAATATCAATTCAAATAATTTGAATTTATTTAATCCAAATTCTGAAATTGTATATAGAATGCACGGAAGCGTTAAATATGTTATGAGTAAATGTCGGCCATATTAATTTTGACAACAACAACAATGATTGACAAAAACAAAATTTTTACAATGATTTAAATAACAGTCAATAAAAATTTAAATAATTTGTATGTAGAATTCAAAGCTGCGTTAAATATGTTATGAGTAAATGTCGGCCATTTTTATTTTGACAACAACAGCAATGATTGGCAAAAACAAAATTTTTACTCTGATTTAAATAAAATTCAATATAAGTTTAAGTAATTTGTGTATAGAAATTCAAAGCTGCGTTAAATATGTTATGAGTAAATGTTGGCCATATTTATTTTGACAACAACAACAATGATTGACAAAAACAAAATTTATACTCTGATTTAAATAAAAGTCAATATAAGTTTAAGCAATTTGTGTATAGAAATTCAAAGCTGCGTTAAATATGTTATGAATAAATGTCGGCCATATTTAGTTTGACAACAACAACAATGATTGACAAAAACAAAATTTTTACTATGATTTAAATATCAGTCAATAAAAATTTAAATAATTTGTGTATAGAAATTCAAAGCTGCGTTAAATATGTTATGAGTAAATTTCGGCCATATTTATTTTGACAACAACAACAATGATTGACAAAAACAAAATTTTTACTATGATTTAAATAACTGTCAATAAAAATTTAAATAATTTGTATGTAGAATTCAAAGCTGCGTTAAATATGTTATAAGTAAATTTCGGCCACATTAATTTTGACAACAACAATAATGATTGACAAAAACAAAATTTATACTCTGATTTAAATAAAAGTCAATATAAGTTTAAGCAATTTGTGTATAGAAATTCAAAGCTGCGTTAAATATGTTATGAGTACATGTCGGCCATATTTATTTTGACAACAACAACAATGATTGACAAAAACAAAATTTTTACTATGATTTAAATAACTGTCAATAAAAATTTAAATAATTTGTATGTAGAATTCAAAGCTGCGTTAAATATGTTATGAGTAAATGTCGGCCATATTTATTTTGACAACAACAACAATAATTGACAAAAACAAAATTTTTACTATGATTTAAATATCAGTCAATAAAAATTTAAATAATTTGTGTATAGAAATTCAAAGCTGCGTTAAATATGTTATGAGTAAATTTCGGCCATATTTATTTTGACAACAACAACAATGATTGACAAAAACAAAATTTATACTCTGATTTAAATAAAACTCAATATAAATTTAAGCCATTTGTATATAGAATTCAAGGCCGAGTTTAATATGTTATGAGTTAATGTCGGCCATGTTGATTTTGACAACAACAACAATGATTGACAAAAACAAAATTTACACTCAGATTTAAATAACAGAAATTATCAATTTAAGCAATATGAATTAATTTAATCCGAATTCTGAACTTGAATATAGCATTCAAGGCCGCGTTAAATAAGTTATAAGTTAATGTCTGCCATATTTATTTTGACAACAACAACAATGATTGACAAAAACAGAATTTATACTCTGATTTAAATAAAAGTCAATATAAGTTTAACTAATTTGTGTATAGAAATTCAAAGCTGCGTTAAATATGTTATGAGTACATGTCGGCCATATTTATTTTGACAACAACAACAATGATTGACAAAAACAAAATTTTTACTATGATTTAAATAACTGTCAATAAAAATTTAAATAATTTGTATGTAGAATTCAAAGCTGCGTTAAATATGTTATGAGTAAATGTCGGCCATATTTATTTTGACAACAACAACAATAATTGACAAAAACAAAATTTTTACTATGATTTAAATATCAGTCAATAAAAATTTAAATAATTTGTGTATAGAAATTCAAAGCTGCGTTAAATATGTTATGAGTAAATTTCGGCCATATTTATTTTGACAACAACAACAATGATTGACAAAAACAAAATTTATACTCTGATTTAAATAAAACTCAATATAAATTTAAGCCATTTGTATATAGAATTCAAGGCCGAGTTTAATATGTTATGAGTTAATGTCGGCCATGTTGATTTTGACAACAACAACAATGATTGACAAAAACAAAATTTACACTCAGATTTAAATAACAGAAATTATCAATTTAAGCAATATGAATTAATTTAATCCGAATTCTGAACTTGAATATAGCATTCAAGGCCGCGTTAAATAAGTTATAAGTTAATGTCTGCCATATTTATTTTGACAACAACAACAATGATTGACAAAAACAGAATTTATACTCTGATTTAAATAAAAGTCAATATAAGTTTAACTAATTTGTGTATAGAAATTCAAAGCTGCGTTAAATATGTTATGAGTAAATGTCGGCCATATTTATTTTGACAACAACAACAATGATTGACAAAAACAAAATTTATACTATGATTTAAATAACAGTCAATAAAAATTTAAATAATTTGTATGTAGAATTCAAAGCTGCGTTAAATATGTTATGAGTAAATGTCGGCTAAATTTATTTTGAAAAAAACAACAATGATTGACAAAAACAAAATTTGTACTCTGATTTAAATAAATCTCAATATCAATTCAAATAATTTGAATTTATTTAATCCAAATTCTGAAATTGTATATAGAATGCACGGAAGCGTTAAATATGTTATGAGTAAATGTCGGCCATATTAATTTTGACAACAACAACAATGATTGACAAAAACAAAATTTTTACAATGATTTAAATAACAGTCAATAAAAATTTAAATAATTTGTATGTAGAATTCAAAGCTGCGTTAAATATGTTATGAGTAAATGTCGGCCATTTTTATTTTGACAACAACAGCAATGATTGGCAAAAACAAAATTTTTACTCTGATTTAAATAAAATTCAATATAAGTTTAAGTAATTTGTGTATAGAAATTCAAAGCTGCGTTAAATATGTTATGAGTAAATGTTGGCCATATTTATTTTGACAACAACAACAATGATTGACAAAAACAAAATTTATACTCTGATTTAAATAAAAGTCAATATAAGTTTAAGCAATTTGTGTATAGAAATTCAAAGCTGCGTTAAATATGTTATGAATAAATGTCGGCCATATTTAGTTTGACAACAACAACAATGATTGACAAAAACAAAATTTTTACTATGATTTAAATATCAGTCAATAAAAATTTAAATAATTTGTGTATAGAAATTCAAAGCTGCGTTAAATATGTTATGAGTAAATTTCGGCCATATTTATTTTGACAACAACAACAATGATTGACAAAAACAAAATTTATACTCTGATTTAAATAAAAGTCAATATAAGTTTAAGCAATTTGTGTATAGAAATTCAAAGCTGCGTTAAATATGTTATGAGTAAATGTCGGCCATATTTATTTTGACAACAACAACAATGATTGACAAAAACAAAATTTTTACTATGATTTATATAACTGTCAATAAAAATTTAAATAATTTGTGTATAGAAATTCAAAGCTGCGTTAAATATGTTATGAGTAAATGTCGGCCAAATTTATTTTGACAACAACAACAATGATTGACAAAAACAAAATTTATACTCTGATTTAAATAAAACTCAATATAAATTTAAGCCATTTGTATATAGAATTCAAGGCCGAGTTTAATATGTTATGAGTAAATGTCGGCCATATTTATTTTGACAACAACAACAATGATTGACAAAAAGAAATTTATACTCGGATTTAAATATAACTCAATATAAATTTAAGCAATTTGTATATAGTATTCAAGACTGCGTTAAATATGTTATAAGTTAATGTCTGCCATATTTATTTTGACAACAACAACAATGATTGACAAAAACAGAATTTATACTCTGATTTAAATAAAAGTCAATATAAGTTTAAGTAATTTGTGTATAGAAATTCAAAGCTGCGTTAAATATGTTATGAGTAAATGTCGGCCATATTTATTTTGACAACAACAACAATGATTGACAAAAACAAAATTTTTACTATGATTTAAATATCAGTCAATAAAAATTTAAATAATTTGTGTATAGAAATTCAAAACTGCGTTAAATATGTTATGAGTAAATTTCGGCCATATTTATTTTGACAACAACAACAATGATTGACAAAAACAAAATTTATACTCTGATTTAAATAAAAGTCAATATAAGTTTAAGCAATTTGTGTATAGAAATTCAAAGCTGCGTTAAATATGTTATGAGTAAATGTCGGCCATATTTATTTTGACAACAACAACAATGATTGACAAAAACAAAATTTTTACTATGATTTATATAACTGTCAATAAAAATTTAAATAATTTGTGTATAGAAATTCAAAGCTGCGTTAAATATGTTATGAGTAAATGTCGGCCAAATTTATTTTGACAACAACAACAATGATTGACAAAAACAAAATTTATACTCTGATTTAAATAAAACTCAATATAAATTTAAGCCATTTGTATATAGAATTCAAGGCCGAGTTTAATATGTTATGAGTAAATGTCGGCCATATTTATTTTGACAACAACAACAATGATTGACAAAAAGAAATTTATACTCGGATTTAAATATAACTCAATATAAATTTAAGCAATTTGTATATAGTATTCAAGACTGCGTTAAATATGTTATAAGTTAATGTCTGCCATATTTATTTTGACAACAACAACAATGATTGACAAAAACAGAATTTATACTCTGATTTAAATAAAAGTCAATATAAGTTTAACTAATTTGTGTATAGAAATTCAAAGCTGCGTTAAATATGTTATGAGTAAATGTCGGCCATATTTATTTTGACAACAACAACAATGATTGACAAAAACAAAATTTATACTATGATTTAAATAACAGTCAATAAAAATTTAAATAATTTGTATGTAGAATTCAAAGCTGCGTTAAATATGTTATGAGTAAATGTCGGCTAAATTTATTTTGAAAAAAACAACAATGATTGACAAAAACAAAATTTGTACTCTGATTTAAATAAATCTCAATATCAATTCAAATAATTTGAATTTATTTAATCCAAATTCTGAAATTGTATATAGAATGCACGGAAGCGTTAAATATGTTATGAGTAAATGTCGGCCATATTAATTTTGACAACAACAACAATGATTGACAAAAACAAAATTTTTACAATGATTTAAATAACAGTCAATAAAAATTTAAATAATTTGTATGTAGAATTCAAAGCTGCGTTAAATATGTTATGAGTAAATGTCGGCCATTTTTATTTTGACAACAACAGCAATGATTGGCAAAAACAAAATTTTTACTCTGATTTAAATAAAATTCAATATAAGTTTAAGTAATTTGTGTATAGAAATTCAAAGCTGCGTTAAATATGTTATGAGTAAATGTTGGCCATATTTATTTTGACAACAACAACAATGATTGACAAAAACAAAATTTATACTCTGATTTAAATAAAAGTCAATATAAGTTTAAGCAATTTGTGTATAGAAATTCAAAGCTGCGTTAAATATGTTATGAATAAATGTCGGCCATATTTAGTTTGACAACAACAACAATGATTGACAAAAACAAAATTTTTACTATGATTTAAATATCAGTCAATAAAAATTTAAATAATTTGTGTATAGAAATTCAAAGCTGCGTTAAATATGTTATGAGTAAATTTCGGCCATATTTATTTTGACAACAACAACAATGATTGACAAAAACAAAATTTATACTCTGATTTAAATAAAAGTCAATATAAGTTTAAGCAATTTGTGTATAGAAATTCAAAGCTGCGTTAAATATGTTATGAGTAAATGTCGGCCATATTTATTTTGACAACAACAACAATGATTGACAAAAACAAAATTTTTACTATGATTTATATAACTGTCAATAAAAATTTAAATAATTTGTGTATAGAAATTCAAAGCTGCGTTAAATATGTTATGAGTAAATGTCGGCCAAATTTATTTTGACAACAACAACAATGATTGACAAAAACAAAATTTATACTCTGATTTAAATAAAACTCAATATAAATTTAAGCCATTTGTATATAGAATTCAAGGCCGAGTTTAATATGTTATGAGTAAATGTCGGCCATATTTATTTTGACAACAACAACAATGATTGACAAAAAGAAATTTATACTCGGATTTAAATATAACTCAATATAAATTTAAGCAATTTGTATATAGTATTCAAGACTGCGTTAAATATGTTATAAGTTAATGTCTGCCATATTTATTTTGACAACAACAACAATGATTGACAAAAACAGAATTTATACTCTGATTTAAATAAAAGTCAATATAAGTTTAAGTAATTTGTGTATAGAAATTCAAAGCTGCGTTAAATATGTTATGAGTAAATGTCGGCCATATTTATTTTGACAACAACAACAATGATTGACAAAAACAAAATTTTTACTATGATTTAAATATCAGTCAATAAAAATTTAAATAATTTGTGTATAGAAATTCAAAACTGCGTTAAATATGTTATGAGTAAATTTCGGCCATATTTATTTTGACAACAACAACAATGATTGACAAAAACAAAATTTATACTCTGATTTAAATAAAAGTCAATATAAGTTTAAGCAATTTGTGTATAGAAATTCAAAGCTGCGTTAAATATGTTATGAATAAATGTCGGCCATATTTAGTTTGACAACAACAACAATGATTGACAAAAACAAAATTTTTACTATGATTTAAATATCAGTCAATAAAAATTTAAATAATTTGTGTATAGAAATTCAAAGCTGCGTTAAATATGTTATGAGTAAATTTCGGCCATATTTATTTTGACAACAACAACAATGATTGACAAAAACAAAATTTATACTCTGATTTAAATAAAAGTCAATATAAGTTTAAGCAATTTGTGTATAGAAATTCAAAGCTGCGTTAAATATGTTATGAGTAAATGTCGGCCATATTTATTTTGACAACAACAACAATGATTGACAAAAACAAAATTTTTACTATGATTTATATAACTGTCAATAAAAATTTAAATAATTTGTGTATAGAAATTCAAAGCTGCGTTAAATATGTTATGAGTAAATGTCGGCCAAATTTATTTTGACAACAACAACAATGATTGACAAAAACAAAATTTATACTCTGATTTAAATAAAACTCAATATAAATTTAAGCCATTTGTATATAGAATTCAAGGCCGAGTTTAATATGTTATGAGTAAATGTCGGCCATATTTATTTTGACAACAACAACAATGATTGACAAAAAGAAATTTATACTCGGATTTAAATATAACTCAATATAAATTTAAGCAATTTGTATATAGTATTCAAGACTGCGTTAAATATGTTATAAGTTAATGTCTGCCATATTTATTTTGACAACAACAACAATGATTGACAAAAACAAAATTTATACTCTGATTTAAATAAAAGTCAATATAAGTTTAAGCAATTTGTGTATAGAAATTCAAAGCTGCGTTAAATATGTTATGAGTAAATGTCGGCCATATTTATTTTGACAACAACAACAATGATTGACAAAAACAAAATTTTTACTATGATTTAAATATCAGTCAATAAAAATTTAAATAATTTGTGTATAGAAATTCAAAGCTGCGTTAAATATGTTATGAGTAAATTTCGGCCATATTTATTTTGACAACAACAACAATGATTGACAAAAACAAAATTTATACTCTGATTTAAATAAAAGTCAATATAAGTTTAAGCAATTTGTGTATAGAAATTCAAAGCTGCGTTAAATATGTTATGAGTAAATGTCGGCCATATTTATTTTGACAACAACAACAATGATTGACAAAAACAAAATTTTTACTATGATTTATATAACTGTCAATAAAAATTTAAATAATTTGTGTATAGAAATTCAAAGCTGCGTTAAATATGTTATGAGTAAATGTCGGCCAAATTTATTTTGACAACAACAACAATGATTGACAAAAACAAAATTTATACTCTGATTTAAATAAAACTCAATATAAATTTAAGCCATTTGTATATAGAATTCAAGGCCGAGTTTAATATGTTATGAGTAAATGTCGGCCATATTTATTTTGACAACAACAACAATGATTGACAAAAACAAAATTTTTACTATGATTTAAATAACAGTCAATAAAAATTTAAATAATTTGTATGTAGAATTCAAAGCTGCGTTAAATATGTTATGAGTAAATGTCGGCTAAATTTATTTTGACAACAACAACAATGATTGACAAAAACAAAATTTATACTCTGATTTAAATAAAAGTCAATAAAAATTTAAATAATTTGTATGTAGAATTCAAAGCTGCGTTAAATATGTTATGAGTAAATGTCGGCCATATTTATTTTGACAACAACAACAATGATTGACAAAAACAAAATTTATACTCTGATTTAAATAAAAGTCAATATAAGTTTAAGCAATTTGTGTATAGAAATTCAAAGCTGCGTTAAATATGTTATGAGTAAATGTCGGCCATTTTTATTTTGACAACAACAACAATGATTGACAAAAACAAAATTTATACTCTGATTTAAATAAAAGTTAATATAAATTTAAGCAATTTGTGTATAGAAATTCAAAGCTGCGTTAAATATGTTATGAGTAAATGTCGGCCATATTTATTTTGATAACAACAACAATGATTGACAAAAACAAAATTTATACTCTGATTTAAATAAAAGTCAATATAAGTTTAAGTAATTTGTGTATAGAAATTCAAAGCTGCGTTAAATATGTTATGAGTAAATGTCGGCGATATTTATTTTGACAACAACAACAATGATTGACAAAAACAAAATTTTTACTATGATTTAAATATCAGTCAATAAAAATTTAAATAATTTGTATGTAGAATTCAAAACTGCGTTAAATATGTTATGAGTAAATGTCGGCTAAATTTATTTTGAAAAAAAGAACAATGATTGACAAAAACAAAATTTGTACTCTGATTTAAATAAATCTCAATATCAATTCAAATAATTTGAATTTATTTAATCCGAATTCTGAAATTGTATATAGAATGCACGGAAGCGTTAAATATGTTATGAGTAAATGTCGGCCATATTTATTTTGACAACAACAACAATGATTGACAAAAACAAAATTTATACTCTGATTTAAATAAAACTCAATATAAATTTAAGCAATTTGTATATAGAATTCAAGACTGCGTTAAATATGTTCTGAGTTAATGTCGGCCATGTTGATTTTGACAACAACAACAATGATTGACAAAAACAAAATTTACACTTAGATTTAAATAACAGAAATTATCAATCAAACGATTTGAATTAATTTAATCCGAAAGCCACAAAGTTTCAAAGATTTTGACTATATCATGCACAACTACTCGCAGCTCAATCATATCAAAAGAATGAAACTGCTATACAAATTTTGGAGAGGGATTTTAGTAATATAGCGGACTCCTACGTGACCGCGGGACCTACAACCAATTTGTGGGTTGAAACAACAATTGTGTATTTGAGTATTTTGCAAGTGAACCTAATGTTTACTTTGCCCTACCGTTCAAAAAGAAAATGGTTAACGTTTTAGCTCAGCGCGCAATAACAATTATGTCCAGTAAAGTCGGTTGTAATAAGCATACATACCAAAGCACAAACCAAAGTTAGTGTTAATTTCTGAGGGGTAGGTAACGCATATGTGAGAATACGAATATGTGAGACGACCTTCAATTGGATGATGCAAGGAAAATATGAAGAGTTGGTATGATGTATACATTATTTAAATATCGGCGGGTATTTTAAGGCAGGTTTTGGTAGCTATAAAATATGTTTAGCACCACAAAAAATCACAGTCGATGTTCTGATCCAAAAACTATATATTTAGACACTTTTTATACATTTTTCGTGCATCACTGTAACATAATTTTAAAAAGTTGTCGGAACCACAACTTAAATTATAGAAGTTAATCTGGAATGGCGCCCCGGTGGCAAAGTGGTCAGCATGCTTGCTCTAGCGACCGGAGGTCCCGGGTTCGATTCCCGGTGGTGACAAGGAAAAAATTTCACGGCTGGTTTAGGATCAATGAATTAATCACTCATTATCCGAAATGAAAATATGATTATGAAACCTCATTTGAGGCGGCCAAATCCCTTGATGGGATATAGTGTCAGAGAGAGAGAGAAAAAGAGTTAATCTGGACTTTATACCAAAAAGTTGTTTAGGATCCATATTTTAAACCACATAAATCAATAGATAGATTGTTACATAATTGATTATCTCTTGTACTTTATTTCCAGAAACAACAATTCGTCCGGTATGGCGAGATTCACACCTGGATATGAATATCATATCAAAAATCAAATCAGGTAAGTTATATTACAACCAAATTATATTACAATACAATAAAATTTATTCAAATGTAAACAATATACCTACATGCTCGTACATACATGTCGGCATACGAGTATGTTATGATTAACCTAATAACACAAAATTAAATCTCAACAAAACAAAATTTACCAAAAATTGATTGTTTAATGAACGATAAATACATAAACATATCGAATCGACTCGTAACAAATAATTTTTGATATATACGATACGATTATGTATATCCTTTAATGTATTACTAATATAGGAAGTATTAATCGAACAAATATTTGGATAAATATGTTATATATTTGAATTACATAGGGTGCTCCTTTTTATTGCTTTAATTGTGAATATGTTTATAATTTCGCTTTCTGGCCAATGGTTTTAGTTGATTATTTTCTTAGCAAGCTCAACTCATATATCGATCGAACAAAAACTGTAAAATTGCAAGGATGTGCGACCAAATAATGTTAACACCCGGTGTTGTATAGTTGAGTCGAAAAACATATATCACTGTCATATTCGTGAAGATAACACAAGATACCATTATATGTACGGAGACATATTTGAAATTGGAATAGGTCGATCTAATTTATCCACATTCAAAATTAAATTTTTCGTTGGACATTATAAGGTCATTTTTATTATACGGATATCTTCCTAGCAGTACAATTAAATTTGTTATTGACCGACATAATTAAATATACATCAGCATATAACAACCACTGTTGGGCGTGTACATTACACGATGTAATTTACATGGGATTTTACAAGTAAATTACATGTAAAGTACCCTTACATAATTATTTAATTATTATTATAATTGACTGTGTTGCGTTGAAAATATAAAAATAACATAAATTTTCAAACAATTTTATGTTATTATTCTTAAAACCAGGTTATTTATTCTTAAGATTACCACCAAAAAAAAAATCTTTTACAGGTTAAAATTATGAGACCAAGAAAAGTGTCGAGTTTGAAATAAAATTTAATTTTAGTCCCCAAAGAGCGAGATAGTGTATTAGTAAAATTGCCACCAAATACAAAAGTCAAGCAACAAGTAAGCAACATTTCCACTGAACTCCATTTTTCGTGTCACATCGAATTCGTATTTTGTAAAAGTGAGTATTCCATTATCGTGGTTTTGCCGCATTAATTTCAATTTTTTCTGCACGATGGCTGTGCTCTCGACTAAATTAATTTTGGAATATTCATTAACTCTTTGAATGTAGAGTGATTTTTTTATTACAAAAAAAATAGAAATAAACACTTATTTCTTAAAATAAAAAAAAAAATTAACTTTTCAATAAAACCTGTTTTACAGGGTGGGATATATCGTCGGATTGGTGAAAATAGTGACACAAGTCAAAAATTATAAATCTAAAAAAAGTTACATAACAAAATAACTACATTTATTGTTTAATTCTATTACTAAAAATAGAAGAATTACTATACCAAAAAAAATTCAAATCGATTTCCTTAAAAATATGTTTTTTGTTTTTTTTGTACTTTTACCAAAACAAAGTGGAACTTTGCAGACGCTACAACATCAGGAAGATCGATTTTTTTTGGTGCTGCTGTTCTCCGACTAATACGTTTTGGTAGATGTTTCGTGTTTTTTTTCTCGTATTTTCCATAAAACAGTGGGTTTCAATTTTTTTTATGTTGAGTGGAAGGCCAGATGTTGATGTTGCAATTTAATCAATTAAAATCTTGGTAAAAAACCTTACCGCGCACTGCCCCTTTAAATGTTTCAGCTCCATTTTCCACCTGATTGTTTATAAACAATACTCGGTACCGCCATTTTTTACTACGTCGGCCAAGTTTATAACTAGTCAAAAGCTGATCAAATTTGTCTACTGCATCCATGTTCGTATTATAATCAATAATTAACGAGCGACACAAATGTGGTTGTATTTCACCAACAACGCGCCGTATTTCCTCTTTAAAATGTTCAACTGTGTCAGGCTTATTCGCAAACACCTTTTCCTTCACATAGCCGCAGTTGAAAAATCCGCATCAATTTGATGATGTTCCAACACCCAATCAGCAAATTCACGGTGCTGCGCATGGTCTTGGCTTGATTTCTTGGACCAATTGAACCTTGTACACGTGAAAATGCAAATGTTTTAACAAAATTCGTTGCGGACTTCTGGAAATGTTTATTTTTGACCACGATTCCGGATGGAAGTTCCTGGCTTTATTTTCGAGTGACCGACAAGGACGACGACGAACAATGATCTTCTGATCCATCAGCGTAAGTTTGGTTTCAAATTTGGTAATTAAACCCCTCACTTGAACAACAACCAAATGTCTATACGCAATAAGGAATACAGACATTAGAATTTATACATGGGGTCCATTCATCATTTTTATACTTTGTTAAAAAATTGGACAACGAATCACGACATCTATAAGAAAATTCTCTAGAAAACGTGTGATGTCAAATTGTAGCATTAAACCAATTTTTCTACATGTATAATGACAACCAGTATATATACAATAAAAAATCTGTTATCCGGAATGCGTGGGGATGAGAGCATTCAGGATAATCGAAAATTCCGGATAATTACATGTTTCATTAAAACTAGAAATTTTACGGGAATTTCGCTTGATATCATATTTTTTAGGATTCTAATTTATTTTCAAATTATGCACAAGGGGTCTTATTCTTGAAATCTGTGGAAAATTTTGGTAATCAGAATACAATTTGCTATGAAATGCTTTATACTTATTCATAAAAATTTTCGCCGTCTACTTTAATCATTTTTTCGAATTTGTATCGATTTATCCAGTCGGAATTTTATGTTTCTCAATTTAAAAAAAGATAAGAAATATTAAATAATGATAAAAGTGTCCGGTACACTTTTATCTAACTATTTCGTAGACCTCTCTTTTTTCACGAAAAAATGTTCTGCATGACATAAATTTGCATAACTTCTTGAGCAGAATACTGCGAACATTGTTCTACAAGTTTGAAAAATGTCATCTAACCAGATTCTGCTTCTTGCCAAGTGAAACGTTTTTCAGCTACTTGTTCGTTTTCATCAGAATCAGAGCTAATTCTCTGCTCTGTTGGGATTTGAAACACTGTCTTATCATCGAAATGCAACCAGTCAGCAGTTTCTTGCTCTTGAACGTCTACAAATTGTTTTGCATTAGAATTCAAGACTTCGCAAATTTCATCGTAAGATGCGTTGTTGTTACTTGGTATCTGATTACCAACCACAATTTGTTTAAGCCATTTGCAAAATAGGCAAATACTGCTTTAAATATTGCATCTTATAAGATTGTCGAAACGATTTCACTGAATCGGCAGCAATCAATTTTCTGAAAAACTGTTCTTTAAAGTGACCGTTGAAATTCTGATTTATGCCCTGATCCATCGATTGCATTAAAGATGTCCCGTTGGGCGGTAAACACAAAACAATGAGATTTCTACAATCTGATAATAGCTCACTTGTTGAAGGGTGAGCTGTACAATTGTCTAATAATAGCAAACATGTTTGATTGTGTGTGCCATCTAAGGTTGTGAAATGCGATGATATAAAATTTGATTTAAACCATCAGCCATGAAATATTTATCGGTTCATCCACGCTCTTGGTTCAATGCTCTTGGTCGAGCGCAATACGTTTCAGCTGCATTTACACAACAAAGAATTGTTAATCGCTGTTTGTTATGTTTCAAGCCAGTAGCTCCAGCTTCCCCCCCAAGATGATATTACAATTTCTTTAAATTTTGTGCAGTAATCAATTTCTGCGATTTAAAACGTGCTAACCAACCGTCCAAAAATACACACTGCTCAGTTACTTTTAGAACGTCATAGAAATGTTTAGCTTTTTTATATAATGTTGGGGCCAGTTATTGGCATTCCTTCACTTCTCTTACACAAAAACCACTCATATCATAGTGTTAGCGAATTTATTATTTTCCATTTTAGAAGCAAACTCTAACAATTTTTCTGTTTACTTTTTATGTCGTATAAAGTTGAACCGCCAGTTTTATAAAAATTCATGCCTCTCAAGATTGATATCTCTTCAATCTGCTAATAATTTCTACATATACTGCTACTTGGCTTAGAGTTTCTTTCGTTATTGAGTTCCAAATTGATTGAAGTTTGTTCCACATAAAAGTAGCTGATGTTGAAGCTTATTGCTGTACTTTCCGGTTCAGTTTATTTTCACAGTAACTCAATAGGGTTTAAGTTAGGGCTCTGGCGAGGCCATTCCATAATTTTAATCGTTCGATCATCCTCTAAATGGCTCAAAGAGCCTTTACATAATTTAGATGAATGTTTTGGGTCTTTATCTAGTTGAAAGATAAAATTTTGACCCAAAGGTCGAGTTCCTGAAGGTATTGCGTGGTTCTTTAAAATTTGTCGGTACCTTTATTTTCTTAGTATCACGTCAATTTTCCCAACATCGCCTACACGAGTACAAGCAAATCAATCCCAAATCATCACTCAAGCACCTCCCATGGTTTACATTAGCGGCAATACACTCTTTTCTTCTATCGTCCAATGTTGGTGTTTACGGGCCCATTTAAGTCGCTTTTGCTAATCTTGTTTACGAAGAATGGTTTCTTCTTAGCAATACAGCTATGGCGTCCGGCTTCCTGAACGCGATGTTTAACCATATCTGAGCGGTAGTGTATATTTTCTGTGAACCCTCGAAAATCGAAAAAATAATTCCCTTTGCGAAAAAGAAAAAAAAATCCTAAAAATAAAATTCCGGTTAACTGAGTGTTCCGCTTAAGTGAGTGTTCCGGTTAATTGGATTTCAGACAATCGGGCTTTTAGAGTACTATGCACGTAAAAAAAGCCAAACATATCAACCGATTCAATTAAAGTAATTAAGGATAGTAGTTGACCTGTGACTGAATAACCAGTCACGTGAATACATTTTATTGAATTTTTGGTTAAAAAATGATTAAGAAGATTTTTTAAGATGTAAATTTGATGCACTTTTATGAAAAATATAGTAAATTCATATATGCGGTTAATTTTTAAATCTTAAACGGCAAGCACGCGCTCAAATGCATACAGTATGACTTACGTGCCAGGTCAAATATTCATATCTCAAACGGGAAGTGCGCGCTCAGAATCACATGACCACTTACACGCCCAAATCAAATATTCAAAACTCAAACGAGAAGCGCGGTCGGGATCACATGACCACTTACATGCTTTAACTAAATATTAAAATATCAAAATGGAAAAGCACACAATTGCCGAGGCGCATCCCTAATCTAAATATTTAATAAGAAATGTACAAAAGGATAATAAAATAGGAATTTAAATTACAATTTACATGCGCAGAATCTCTACAAAAACAACATGCAATGAAGCTTTGGCCTTGACTCTTGTTGATGGTCATGACGCACGCGAGCTGGACCGGAAATTAGAGGTGAGATATTTTAAATGAGAAGGTGTCTTCCGAGGGTGAGAGCTTATTGCGTGGGATGAAAACACGATCGCCTTTTGAGAAGCCAGTCGGCACCTCGCATTTCTGACTGTAGCGCTTGAAAATCGGTATTTTCGTCTTTTTTTTATTTTAAAAAGATAGTAACCTGCTTTTTAAAATATTTTCAATCCAGTCTTATTTGAATCCGCTACTTTAAATTTGAACCGCGCGCCAACAATTTAACAATTTTGAATTTAAATCGCGCCTCAACCATTTTGATTTGAATAGCGCACCAACAGTTTTGCAATTTTAAATCTGTATCGCCGACTGTTTTGCAAATTTGAATTTAAATCGCGCGCCACTAATTTGAACAAAAAAATTGCTTTTCGGCCGTCCTTTAAAAATCTCAAATGTTGCAAGATTTCACGCGCACAAAATCTTGGAAATTTTCTGAAACCACCTGAGGTACCCGTTTCGGGTAAACTTCCCGGTGGAGTTTTTCCGATTTTTCTAACCTACGCATCGATCGAATCATGTTTAAGGGTCATTTTAGGGTTGAGTTTGAAACAATTAAGAGTATTAATATATAAGATGCAGAAGTTGCTGAGATTTTAATAAAATTGTCATAATAAAAGATTACAATACTTTGCAAGTGAAATTGTTCAACGGCGAATACATTAGAGATTTCAAACTGCCTCAACCGGAAGGTTACATGATTATAAGAGTTTCTTGAGTTTGGATTTTAATGTTTTTGCTCACACTAGAATATGTGGTCTCATGTCTGTGAAGTTAGCCCGAAAAATATCCCGAAGAAATGCGATGGCAACACTATAAAACGAATATCACGACATTTTTCAGTGTCATCCCGAAAAATTTTCTATATTACGCTAGTTTTGAATGTCATCCCGAAATATTTTTACTATCACGACATTTTTACTATCATGACATTTTTTATTTTTTTTGTTATCCCGAAAAAAATTCCAATAAACAAAACTTCAGTAAACAAATAGCGACAGGTGTTTAAACCATCCCGAAACCAAAAAAAACATGTAAAAGCGCAGAAATTTATATCACGAGAAATTAATTTAATAACAAATAATTTACTGGCATGCAAAAATGCAAAATCAAGCATTATTGTTATTAGTAAGAAAGTAATTATTGTGGATCGAGTATATGAGTCAAATTTTAGATATAGCCGTGTGAAGTCGTAGTAGATATTAATTAACAGAGCAAGGCTGGTATAGAATTTGTAGAGGAAGGATCCACCTTTAATACGCCAAAATTATGAATCGAGTCTATGAGTCAAATTTTAGATATAGCCGTGTGAAGTCGTAGTAGATATTAATTAACAGAGCAAGGTTGGTATAGAATTTGTAGAGGAAGGATCCACCTTTAATACGCCAAAATTATGAATCGAGTCTATGAGTCAAATTTTAGATATAGCCGTGTGAAGTCGTAGTAGATATTAATTAACAGAGCAAGGCTGGTATAGAATTTGTAGAGGAAGGATCCACCTTTAATACGCCAAAATTATGAATCGAGTCTATGAGTCAAATTTTAGATATAGCCGTGTGAAGTCGTAGTAGATATTAATTAACAGAGCAAGGTTGGTATAGAATTTGTAGAGGAAGGATCCACCTTTAATACGCCAAAATTGTGATTCGAGTCTATGAGTCAAATTTTAGATATAGCCGTGTGAAGTCGTAGTAGATATTAATTAACAGAGCAAGGTTGGTATAGAATTTGTAGAGGAAGGATCCACCTTTAATACGCCAAAATTATGAATCGAGTCTATGAGTCAAATTTTAGATATAGCCGTGTGAAGTCGTAGTAGATATTAATTAACAGAGCAAGGTTGGTATAGAATTTGTAGAGGAAGGATCCACCTTTAATACGCCAAAATTATGAATCGAGTCTATGAGTCAAATTTTAGATATAGCCGTGTGAAGTCGTAGTAGATATTAATTAACAGAGCAAGGTTGGTATAGAATTTGTAGAGGAAGGATCCACCTTTAATACGCCAAAATTATGAATCGAGTCTATGAGTCAAATTTTAGATATAGCCGTGTGAAGTCGTAGTAGATATTAATTAACAGAGCAAGGTTGGTATAGAATTTGTAGAGGAAGGATCCACCTTTAATACGCCAAAATTATGAATCGAGTCTATGAGTCAAATTTTAGATATAGCCGTGTGAAGTCGTAGTAGATATTAATTAACAGAGCAAGGTTGGTATAGAATTTGTAGAGGAAGGATCCACCTTTAATACGGCAAAATTATGAATCGAGTCTATGAGTCAAATTTTAGATATAGCCGTGTGAAGTCGTAGTAGATATTAATTAACAGAGCAAGGTTGGTATAGAATTTGTAGAGGAAGGATCCACCTTTAATACGCCAAAATTATGAATCGAGTCTATGAGTCAAATTTTAGATATAGCCGTGTGAAGTCGTAGTAGATATTAATTAACAGAGCAAGGTTGGTATAGAATTTGTAGAGGAAGGATCCACCTTTAATACGCCAAAATTATGAATCGAGTCTATGAGTCAAATTTTAGATATAGCCGTGTGAAGTCGTAGTAGATATTAATTAACAGAGCAAGGCTGGTATAGAATTTGTAGAGGAAGGATCCACCTTTAATACGCCAAAATTATGAATCGAGTCTATGAGTCAAATTTTAGATATAGCCGTGTGAAGTCGTAGTAGATATTAATTAACAGAGCAAGGTTGGTATAGAATTTGTAGAGGAAGGATCCACCTTTAATACGCCAAAATTATGAATCGAGTCTATGAGTCAAATTTTAGATATAGCCGTGTGAAGTCGTAGTAGATATTAATTAACAGAGCAAGGTTGGTATAGAATTTGTAGAGGAAGGATCCACCTTTAATACGCCAAAATTATGAATCGAGTCTATGAGTCAAATTTTAGATATAGCCGTGTGAAGTCGTAGTAGATATTAATTAACAGAGCAAGGTTGGTATAGAATTTGTAGAGGAAGGATCCACCTTTAATACGCCAAAATTGTGATTCGAGTCTATGAGTCAAATTTTAGATATAGCCGTGTGAAGTCGTAGTAGATATTAATTAACAGAGCAAGGTTGGTATAGAATTTGTAGAGGAAGGGTCCACCTTTAATACGCCAAAATTATGAATCGAGTCTATGAGTCAAATTTTAGATATAGCCGTGTGAAGTCGTAGTAGATATTAATTAACAGAGCAAGGTTGGTATAGAATTTGTAGAGGAAGGATCCACCTTTAATACGCCAAAACTATGAATCGAGTCTATGAGTCAAATTTTAGATATAGCCGTGTGAAGTCGTAGTAGATATTAATTAACAGAGCAAGGCTGGTATAGAATTTGTAGAGGAAGGATCCACCTTTAATACGCCAAAATTATGAATCGAGTCTATGAGTCAAATTTTAGATATAGCCGTGTGAAGTCGTAGTAGATATTAATTAACAGAGCAAGGTTGGTATAGAATTTGTAGAGGAAGGATCCACCTTTAATACGCCAAAATTATGAATCGAGTCTATGAGTCAAATTTTAGATATAGCCGTGTGAAGTCGTAGTAGATATTAATTAACAGAGCAAGGTTGGTATAGAATTTGTAGAGGAAGGATCCACCTTTAATACGCCAAAATTATGAATCGAGTCTATGAGTCAAATTTTAGATATAGCCGTGTGAAGTCGTAGTAGATATTAATTAACAGAGCAAGGCTGGTATAGAATTTGTAGAGGAAGGATCCACCTTTAATACGCCAAAATTATGAATCGAGTCTATGAGTCAAATTTTAGATATAGCCGTGTGAAGTCGTAGTAGATATTAATTAACAGAGCAAGGTTGGTATAGAATTTGTAGAGGAAGGATCCACCTTTAATAGGCCAAAATTATGAATCGAGTCTATGAGTCAAATTTTAGATATAGCCGTGTGAAGTCGTAGTAGATATTAATTAACAGAGCAAGGTTGGTATAGAATTTGTAGAGGAAGGATCCACCTTTAATACGCCAAAATTGTGATTCGAGTCTATGAGTCAAATTTTAGATATAGCCGTGTGAAGTCGTAGTAGATATTAATTAACAGAGCAAGGTTGGTATAGAATTTGTAGAGGAAGGATCCACCTTTAATACGCCAAAATTATGAATCGAGTCTATGAGTCAAATTTTAGATATAGCCGTGTGAAGTCGTAGTAGATATTAATTAACAGAGCAAGGCTGGTATAGAATTTGTAGAGGAAGGATCCACCTTTAATACGCCAAAATTATGAATCGAGTCTATGAGTCAAATTTTAGATATAGCCGTGTGAAGTCGTAGTAGATATTAATTAACAGAGCAAGGCTGGTATAGAATTTGTAGAGGAAGGATCCACCTTTAATACGCCAAAATTATGAATCGAGTCTATGAGTCAAATTTTAGATATAGCCGTGTGAAGTCGTAGTAGATATTAATTAACAGAGCAAGGTTGGTATAGAATTTGTAGAGGAAGGATCCACCTTTAATACGCCAAAATTGTAATTCGAGTCTATGAGTCAAATTTTAGATATAGCCGTGTGAAGTCGTAGTAGATATTAATTAACAGAGCAAGGTTGGTATAGAATTTGTAGAGGAAGGATCCACCTTTAATACGCCAAAATTATGAATCGAGTCTATGAGTCAAATTTTAGATATAGCCGTGTGAAGTCGTAGTAGATATTAATTAACAGAGCAAGATTGGTATAGAATTTGTAGAGGAAGGATCCACCTTTCATACGCCAAAATTGTTAATTAATCTGTTAATTAATATCTACTACGACTTCACACGGCTATATCTAAAATTTGACTCATAGACTCAAATCACAATTTTGGCGAATTAAAGGTGGATCCTTCCTCTACAAATTCTATACCAACCTTGATCTGTTAATTAATATCTACTACGACTTCACACGGCTATATCTAAAATTTGACTCATAGACTCGATTCATAATTTTGGCGTATTAAAGGTGGATCCTTCCTCTACAAATCCCATGCCAACCTTGCTCTGTTAATTAATATCTACTACGACTTCACACGGCTATATCTAAAATTTGACTCATAGACTCGAATCACAATTTTGGCGAATTAAAGGTGGATCCTTCCTCTACAAATTCTATACCGACCTTGATCTGTTAATTAATATCTACTACGACTTCACACGGCTATATCTAAAATTTGACTCATAGACTCGATTCATAATTTTGGCGTATTAATGGTGGATCCTTCTTCTACAAATCCCATACCAGCCTTGCTCTGTTAATTAATATCTACTACGACTTCACACGGCTATATCTAAAATTTGACTCAAAGACTCGATTCATAATTTTGGCGTATTAAAGGTGGATCCTTCCTCTACAAATCCCATACCAACCTTGCTCTGTTAATTAATATCTACTACGACTTCACACGGCTATATCTAAATTTAACTATTTTATTTCAGAGGTTTATTGTTTTTCTAATATATATTTTTGAATTAATTTTTTTGTATATTTTATTAATTTTGGTTATATCGATGTTAATTATTTTAGTGTAATCTTTTTCGAGATGATATAAAAAATTGTCGCGAAATGTTATATAGTACTACATATAATTTTAATTGAAAATTTCGTGATATTAATTTAATATTACAAAACTATATAATAATTTACTATAAATTATAGCTAATCTCGCGATATATTTGTTTTATATGCAGCAATATTAATTATATTTACTTGACTATCACGATAGTATTAAAATATTCTGTAGATATATAATAGTCTTGCCATATTTAACTATAATGGTTTTTCGGGATAATTTTTCGCGCTAACTTCCCAGAGGTTGTGGTCTCCGTTTCTTCATTGTGTACTAAATAAAAATATTTCATTTGTCCCATCAGATTAACAATTTCTAATACCAAGTATAGAAATTTATTTTACATAAATTCACTGTCAATGGTTATCGAATTATTTTTCCCTGACAGTTTCTTTTTATATAGTTTTAATCATATTCCACTGGGACAAATCATTTTGGGCTGAAAATCTCTTCTATTTGTTTTACAAAACTCAAAAGTTTGCCAATTCTCGAAAACCGAAATATTCACAGTTATAAAATTTTATAACTCACAATACACCACTTAAATTTTTAAACATTTATTTGTTGGTGTTCTGAATTACATATTTCCAAGGTGTGACCGTCATAAAAATAGGCACAGTTCTCTTCGTAGGAATGTAATTTTTAAACTACATGTCATTTCAACAAATAATTAACGTTAAAATATTATGTGAAGAATAGCTGTGCTAGTATAAATCGAATCAATCTGTTCAAATGTCAAAGTATTATCATCAATGTGTGCCAAAAAATTTGAGTACTATCATCGCGGGTGTAGAATAAATCTAAATAAATAAAACAACACCGAAAAAGTAAGGCAAAAAAAAAAAAAAAATCTTGAAAGTATGTTGTTATGGCAAAAATATGCTAATTCATATGAATGATCACGTATAGATAACAATTCCAGAATCATAAATAGAATGAACAAATATAAAAAAGTAGAAACGAAAATATTAAAAGCACTTTTCATCTACTGTATTCCCAATTTTAATCTCTCAAGAGTTCCATTGAAAAGAACATCACACAAAGAAGGAATTTTTTTCTGCTTTTCTTAACTTTATTTTTCTTGAAAACAAAACAAACTCGAAGAATTTTATAATTCTTGTTTTTATTATTTTTTTTTTCATCAGCATCATCATCATTCTGTATATGGTGCAAAATACGTCACATCTCAAATTTAATATGTGGAGCCGAAAGTCATGTTTAAATTTGATATTTTTTTTATATTTTGAATATAAAACTAGTACTACATGCTGGTTAAAAATTGTTGATACATGATTTTTTATATTATTGTTTTTTTTTCATATCCCCGTTTTCCAAATGGCCGCCAAAATGTTATTTACAATTTTATAGCTGAACATCATTTAATTTTAAAAATATATAATTATTTTATAAAATCAAATTGAAATTTGGTGTTTTTAATTTTCAGGTAATGTTTATGATCGCCTGATAAATTATAACTGTTTGGCTTTTGGCGATGATTTATTTTATTGGAAATCAGAAGTGAAAGAACGAAATAAAAATTAAATGAATATTTTTTTATTGGTGTTCCGAAAAATGATTCAATTACGTGTGGTAAATTGTTTGGTGATGTGAACGTTTTGCATTCCCTTTTCTATATTTGGAAGAACCAATGCTCTAACCTGTTGCGGTTATCAACAAAATTCCACTTTTTTGTTGGTAGTTTTTATTTGAAATGAGTTACCATCTGATCCATGCAATCGACGCTTGCTTTATGTCTACTATAAAACAAAATTACTTCTGGTTTCACAGCTCGGCCTTGACAAAAAATTTTGTGTAGTACACGGTAGAAATAAGTTCGCATATACTTATTTTTTTTTTGACGAAGTTTAAAATGGAAACCAAATCGTGATCATATCAACAACGGAAAAATTTTCTAATTTCTTCACGGAAACATCTTTTATTGCAACGATTTATGCTAACGAATGCGAGACCAAGTTTGGCTGCTGTTAGTGTACGAATTTGTGAGTTATACAATAACTTGTCATTTTCACATTGTTTTATTCCACGTTAAGCTCCTTCTTCTCTATCTGTCCATAGCTGCCATATTCACATGGTAGCAAAACTAAAAATTCACTTTCATTTACATTCTTTAAAACATTTTACATTTTTGCCGATCAGTGATGATATTTGAACACAACATTTGGTGTGAATAAATTGTTTAATTACTTCAATTGGAATAGAGCTGAGGTCCAGGTCGCATGTTAACGAATTTAGTTCAATTTTGTAGCTCTCTGACATTTTAGAAATGGACGCCTATAGTATGTGTATCAAAATGTCAAAATAGTTGTTCTTAGAAATAAATATATATGTTACGGTAGAAGTCCAAAATCGGTAAATGTCCGAATGAAAATTGGAAAAAGCTGTTGTATTGCTTCAAAATCTATAAAATGAGAGACCTGTATTCTCGAAATGGTTGATTCTTCATCCCATCTGATCGACGCAAAATGGATTTTTTTGCAATATTTTATGAATTTTTTTTTTTTATTTCGGTCTACTACGAACCACTTACTCTGTTGTAAATGAGCAAATCGTGGTCAAAATGGAATAGGTTGGATGAAGTTGATTTAAAAAAAATACCTGTATCGGTTTACCTTGAAAAGACCATGTAATGAATATGTATGTGAAGATAGCCCAAATTTCATCGTCGAAAAATGCGATGGTAACATCAATTATTGCTATCATGACATTTTATACTATCAGCCCAATTAATCTCCATATATCATGACATTTTTGACTCTCATCCCCGAAAAGTACCACGCTTTTACTCTCAGCCCCGAAAAACATTACTAGCCTGAGAGTTAAAACTATCACGACAAATACATTTTTCGGGGCTGAAGGTCTCAGCCCCGAAAAATGTATGTGTCGTGATAGTTTTGTCTCAGACTAAGAGTAAAAATATTGAATTTTCATTATAATATAAAAACAGAAACATTTTCGGGGCCAAGACAAATAAATGATATTTATTAATTACTTGCCCATCCCCGATTATGCGTTATCAAGAAATTTTACGTTATGTATTTCATGATCAAACAAGTGGTCGGACTAGTGAATAGAGGAACATTTAACGTATTTGAAATTATTTTTTCAGAATTTTTGTATGTTTAGTATTCGAGATATAGTCCATTGAACTAAATGTTCCTCTATCATCAGATGTTACCAGCTAGTCCGGCTAACGAATAGTTTCTGAGTTCAATGAACTATATCTCGAATACTAAACATACAAAAATTCTGAAAAAATTATTTCAAGCACGTTAAACGGTCCTCTATCATCCGATGTAACCAGCGAATCCGGCCAACGAATATTTTCTGAATTCAATGAACTATATCTCGAATACTAAACATACAAAAATTGTGAAAAAATTATTTCAAATACGTTAAATGTTCTTGTATCACCCAATGTAACCCGCTAGTCCAGCCACCGAATAGTTTCTGAGTTCAATGGAATATATCTCGAGTACTAAACATACAAAAATTCTGAAAAAATTATTTTAAACACGTTAAATGTTCCTGTATCACCCAATAACCCGCTAGTAACCCGCTAGTCCGGCCACCGAATAGTTTCTGAGTTCAATGGACTTTGTCTCGAGAACTAAACATACAAAAATTCTTAAAGGTATAAGCCCCAACTAATAATTTTGATATAAATCATATAATTAAATGGTAGTTGAGCTTAAACCAATATAGGTGATTTACCTAATCTGAATAAATGCAGTAAATGTTCATTTATTACACAATAAAAACACATTTTAATTACTATAAAGTTAATATTTATTTGCATCAAAATTCAGTCAATAAATACTTTAAAAATAATCAAAATTTACATTATAAAATTTTTTAAAAATTATCAAATTTACATTATGAAATAATAATATCGCCATTTTAATATCACTTGTGTATGTTAATAAATGAGCTCTCACTAAAATCATTATTCACTATTTTGCTAGCTTAATTCTCATTTAACGGTTCATTTTCTAAATTTATTGTAAAAAGAGAGCTTGAATGATGTTCATGCTGATTTATAATGTGTTTTTTAAAAGAAGAAACTGATTGGAACGATTGGAAGCAAATAGAACAGATAAAATTAGAATGAGCCTTGGTTTTGAGAATAAATTTTAAATGATTAATATAAAGCACAGCAGTATCACAAACTTTTGAACACAAAAAGCACTTATGCATTTTTAAATTCATATAAATACCCAATTATCAATTATTAAAATAACAATTAAATTTTTATAAAAATTAAAATTAACTTAGTATATTATTTATTCTGTGGCCGGTTTTTTGATTTCGTTTATAAGCGCATTAAGTGTAGAATTGCGATTTTTGTTTGTCTCCATTTCATAGAAGTACTCTTCAATGAATTGCCAAACTTGCCCACATTCTGCGGCATACTTCAACCCTAATAAAAAGGATTGCAATTTTAGAATTGATAAGTATTTTCTATTTGTAACATTTTTCACTTACCATTAAATAAGTTGCAAATGTTTTCTGGGCATCCAAGATGATTGGCTTCCACGGGTATGACCCTTTTCGTTTTAATATTTGAGGGATCAATACCCCCATTCATAAGAATTGTAATTATTTGATTTTTAGAATCTGTTTATTAAATATAAAAAAATATTTTGAAGTTATATTTTCTAAAATTTATTTTTCTATTGATTACCTTAATTACAAATAGAACTAAGAGAATTAAGCAATTGCCCGCAATTTTTCGATTAAATACTTTTACGATTTTCTCACTGAAACAATCTCACGTAGAGAACAAAAGCGTAGATTTTAAAGGATATGCAATTTTGAAATCGATTTCAATCTGCAATCGAATAAAAGTTAGATATATACATTTGATACGGTTAGATGTCATATTTCAACTTACAAGAGAAACTCCAATTTTCTGTGTTAATATTGGCCATTGATTTAAAATATCGTCGGCTCACGATTATAGTACGCTAAGCGCCAATACCGTCATTTTCAGAAAAACATAAATTAATGTTTCAGAACTCACAACTTCTTTATTTGTAAGGCTTTAATAATGAGTGTTTTATTTCTAATATTCCTTGACTATTTCGCCACAATAATACCGCATTATCTTTTTAATCCACCAACAGCGTAGGGCAATAAATATAAAATTTTCTTTGGATTTATTTTCAATTTACGCTATATACCCATTGCCTGATGTGATATAGCGGAAAAATGGGCATAGCTTAAATGATAATTATAAAATAAATTTCAAAATTTAAATTGGAATTGGCAGTTAGCGGTATTACTAATGCCCGGTAGCACGAAAGAGTAACTAGCAGCCGGTTATACCTGCGCTAACTAGACCTTTTCTATGAAAATTTGTTTCGCAGAAGGACAGGACTCATTGCAATTAACTGCAATAAAACTAGTTTTAACTTAGGCTGCGGGCCAATAGTCGGTTAAAAGTCAATTGTAAGTAAATGTTTCGGTAAATTCACTTATTTTTCAAAAAACCTATGGCAAACTGATCGAAAAATTGGTTCTAAATCCGATTTCTACCAAAGTAAGCAGTTTACCCGAATATTGGCCCGCAGCCTAAGACATAGTTAACGTTTAGTAAAAAATTATTTATCAGAATTGACCTTTTAAATATTTATACGGTTTTTTTTTATTTATACAGTTTTCACGTAAACCATTTAACTGGCACACGACGGCCAGGGCGCTGTCTATTTTGATGTGCAACCGGCTATTAATCGCATAAATTTGGATAAATAGAAAATGAAAACTCATTATTCAATTAAAGCAGAAAAGTATTTAATTTTTTATTTAAGAAAACTGAAAATGAACAAAAAAAAAATATTAAAATTTCATTATGAGTATAAATAATAGAGCCCCTTAATTCCATCCAATGCTAATAGCTCGTGCTTTATTGTACTATTGTATTATAAAATTGTTGGTCATTTCTGGGCATAAATTTCAAAAGACTTATCAGATCCTTCCGCTTCTCTTCATTTGACCTGACATTATCCTTCTGGCATAACGTAACGTCAAAACTAATTTCAGTTGGAACATTTTCGTTGCTTTTCCGTGTTCTTCTAGCACTCGTTGGCTTGCTTATGGACTCGACGGTAAAATCATCATTATATGATCGTTTAAATGCAATATTCTTAACATTAAGCGATTCATACTTCATGTGTTTTATTTTCGTGTATGGAATGCAGGAAAAGTAAAATTTTTGTGCAGCTAGACTATAGTTCCAGAAATCGGTATTCTTCATCTGCATTACTCTAAGAGCTACCTTTGGAAATTTAGCATTTGATAATAACCGGATTAATCCAATTGGACTATATATTTCCTTGTTCTTCAAGTATCTCTCCAACGTGCTATGTACGGCATCCACTTCTTGTAATAGCGAGTGCCCAGGCTCAGAATACATCTGTTCTATGCTCACAACAGATTTACTTTCAATAAGAAATTTCAGTGAGCATAGTGACAAGATAGAGTAGCGATTCTGTGCCACGCAAGAATCGGTCCAAATAATAATTTTTTTGGTTTGTGGAAAATCAGTAATAACTGCTTGTAAAATTTTCGCGTATGCACTAGCTAGTTCATTGGCTCCTCTCCCTTGAGTCGTTTCGTTCCAAATACTGCAGTATGTGGTTTTATTGTCTTTGCAATATCCGGTTAAGTTGAAGCATAGTAACCCGTTTATAATAAAAGCAGTTCACGTTAGCTTTAGGCAAGGCAAACACATTTTGTAAATCGATGACTAAAACTCTAGTGTTTGCCTCATTATTAGTTTTGTCTAAATTCTTTTCTTCTCTAGCACGTAATTTAGTTTTGACATGCTCCTTAAATTCGCTTTCTTCTTCCGAACTTATGATGACTCCATTTTGCTCCTTTGACTTATGCGCCTCACATTTGTTGCATAGATCCTTTTTGGGAACAAAGAAAGCTAAATTAAACTGCTTATCAAAAATATCTTTGTAAGCTCAATATTTTACTGGGTCATCGTATTCACTGCAATATAGGTCATACACTTTTCGTAAACTTAGATTTGGCTGCAAATACTTTTTATTGGAGGTAGATCGACAATAGTGAGATTCTATTGTAGCGAAACTATTGATATGGCTTACAACGCAGTTTATTTGGTCATCTTGGTAGTTTATATTTTGTGTGCCTTCCCTTTGCAGGTGACTTTGACGTTGTGGTTTTATCATCAACCAAATTTTCAAAATAATAGTGAATCCGTGTTTTATTAATGTCCAATGTGTTAGTGAAAAACTCTTGACATACTTTTTTGTTGTTGAAAGAACTGGCGCTGGTGAACTGCTGCGCTCTCTTACTGACTTCATTGTTTTATAAATTTCACTTTAATTGTAAAAATTATTCAAACACTAAGTTTTCAAAATCTTACAATATAATTTTGTCCTGCATTCGCACTAATTGATTATCTATTCTCAACTAATCAGTTATCGACAGAAAATCCTTTTATATTAGTGTTTGATGCCGTTAGTGATACTGTTATAGAATAAAAATCACAGAGAAAGGCGGAGTTATAAATAAAATATAAATAACGGTTGGATTTAGCTGATAATAATACTCGTTTTTGTATGAAATAAACAAAATATTTCTGGATATAGCGTATTTTATTTAAAGAGGCGAGATTATTAAAATTAGCAGTTTTGTGACATAGCGCATTTTTTATACTTTATAATCTACTCTACTTTTTTACTTGGTTGTGCATAAAAATAAACAATTAGACCATAAAGATTAAGTATAGGATGTAACGCAAATTAATCGAACTAACTTTTGGATATTGCGCAAATTAGCGAGTTCAATTTTATGATATAGCGTAGTTTTCGGATATAGCATAAATTTGAAATTAAAGCTAAAATGGACATAGCGCAAAAATATTTGATTCATTTCCTACTTATGGAGATAGCGTAAAATTAAAATTAATCTAATTTAGCTTTTGCGGAGTTAGATCAAAAAAGTGATTTAGCGTTAATAAAAAATAAAGCTTGTATGGAGTTACCGCAAAATGGGATATGGCGCAAATGCAACTAATATAATGAAGTGAAAAAGGCGGATAGCGGAAAAATCACTTAAAATTTTCCAAGGAACGGGCACGTAGATTTCGTTGCCAGTAGGTGGAAACGAAAAACGATAGCTCGAAACTAATGAAATCAATAAAACCTAAAAACGTCAATTTGGTGCTTAGCGTACTATAATCCTGGGACGCCGATATCTTTAGTGGCATCGGCAATATGGCGTCTTCTCAAGTCGGTGCGGGCACGGAAATCACTTAAAAAACTTTCCACTTTTAACACCGCTGATAAAATTGTCAAATATTAAACTTACAAAATAAAATAAAATAAAAAACTTACAACCACCTGATCGTAAAACGTATCTAGACAGAATGGCTTACTTTTTTATTTCTAACACTATGTCGTTTATTATCATCTATAATTTTAGGTGATTAAAAGGGAACAGTGGAAAATTGACTATTTTGTATTAAAATTCATATACAATATTTCGATAATTTGAAAAATAAAGTAATAAAAAGTCCCGTTATTTATATTTATACAATAAAGACCATTTGCTGATTAGTTTGTTGGACAAAGAGGAACCAGATGAAAAAGCTTTTAAAAATGAGCATAGTTCTTTCAGTGAATACAGAACTCAAAAGAGCCATCTTGATCATACAATCACCAACGGAGTTTTGGTAGATAGATTGAGCTTTTACATAAGTACCGAATAGTTTACTCTACAACTTTTATTTGGTTCTCACTTTTCTGACTACTCGTCGACCAAGAACCAGAGCTCCTCTGAGTTTTACCCCAGTTTTTTTAACAAGTTCGAAACCCAATCCTCAGGTGATATTTATCGCAGTTTTGTCTCAGCAGTCTGGGAGATTACCAATCTTTTAAGTGTGCAAAGTGGATGTAAAATTAAGTTTTTGGAAGGGGTTTAAAATTGCATGCACTATAAATACTTAAATGTATTTTGTAATAAAACAAAAAATAAAATTGCAATATTATATTAAATAGAATAAAATAAAATAATTATATAGAAAAATTTTCAAAAATTATTTAGGCATTTTTGTGACCATTTTTAAAATGGAACTAGTGATACATGTTTCCACTTTTAATAATTTTTCATAATCTTCGTTTATTTCATTTTAAAATTAGCAACGTTTTATAATTATCGGATAATTAAACAAAATTATTTTTCTTTTCATAGCTATAAAAATCTCGATCATAAAATTTTTCAATATTCGACACACTGTATTTTTAACAACAGTAACGTTTTAATAAGTTTTAACATTTATTTCAATAAAAATTTTAAATCTTTTTTTTATTATCCCTGCAATTTGTTTTAGGGCCTGTTCAAGGTGCTCCCTGCTCTTTTTCGGTTTGTTTGTTTTCGTCCTTACTTTTACGGCAGTCAGCCAATTCGAGGACGTACGGTTATAGGACCGCTCCATGTTAGCCTATATACTGACATGGAAGATGGGTCGGCCCATGAGTTTTGCACTCCGATAGGAGGTCATAGATGTGTTACATTTCATCACAGATTATAATCTGTTGATCAAATTTCAGTTTTGCATCCTATCTCTATCGGAATTCCAACCTGGTACCTCATCCCGATCTAAATGTCAAAGCTTTAACCACTGTGCCATTTGGCTGGTAAAAAATTCTAAATCAAAGCAAACAAAATTTAAATATGACTTCCAAAAATTCGTGATTTGACGTATTTTGCACCATATATACTCGTGTATGAAGCTAGTAATCATTTTGTATCATTTTCCCTTTTTCCTTGTTCATTCTATATTATATCAAATAAAACATTTGTTTTTCAAGTTTCCCTTTCAAATTTTTTTCATGTTTTGTTTTATTTGCATTGTATTTCTCTCTCTAGTGATTATTATTCTTATTTTCACTGTTTTTGTGTTTGTCGTTTTTTTTGTTCGTATCCCGTACACATAATAAAATGCTTACTGCTGTATAAATGCTCCTTTATATGGAATAGCATATGTTATTATTTAAACAATAAATATATTAATTTAAACAGACATAAACTTTAAAATAAAATAAAAGCTAAACAAACGAACACAGTGTACTGTATACTGAACGATGGCATTAATGACGAGAAAATTTTCATTTTTTTACCAACTATTATTAATATTCGTTTAATTGACATACAGAGAGTTTATTAAATTACTTTAGTTTATTGCTTTTTTTAAGAAGACAATGAACAATGTGATTTTTAATGAAAAGTTTAATTGGATGCTACATTAAATTATCATGAAATGTTTTAGATGAAATATAATTGAAATATTTGGTTTGGGAAAACTTTGTGTTTGTTGAAGGGTGGCATACTGAAATGCAACTTTGTCGGATCTTCCATGCATAGCAAATTTAAATTTTTTATACTGAGAAAATCGGTGCTGATTATGACATTAAAAACTTGAAACGCTCACTAATAGGGAAGGGGGAGCAAGTGAATAGACAACAAACATATACAATGCTATGAAATAACCCATCGTTATATTGCCTTATTTCTCATGGTTATTCACTTAAAAAAATAGTTCTGATTTTAAATGATTTTTCGTTACAAATTTATATTACTGTGAATGCTGGTTACGTCAGTGAAATAACGTTAAGAAGATTAAAATGTTGGTAACGTTTTCGAGCTTTTCTTTAGGTACTTTAGATACCAGTTGTATTTTCTCTCGTTTGGCCTACATTCGACTGCTTCGTGGCAATAACTCCTTTTTAGGAAAAATATAAAAAATCTTGTACGTCATTTTATATGTTTACTCCGTTTTTGACGAAATTCGATTCAATATGATTTTTTTTTGTTTTACCAGCGTTTCTTTTCAAAAGTTAGCCCACTCCCTCCAGCCGAAAATTGTCAATAATGTAGATTCGGCTGTAACAACTAAAATATATCAGCCGAAAAAATGTCGATAATGCAAATTCAAAACAACTTATATTATTCGCCTGTAAAATTCAGTAAAGCAGTTTCAACCGAAAATTTCGATAAAGCAGATAAATAATTTTGGTGTTAAACAGTTCTTTTTATATAAATCAAAAATGTTTATTTCGGTTCATCAACGTATATTATTCAAAACTACACTTTTTATTAAATGCATTAAAACTATAATAAAAAGACTATTTTAGTACTAAGAAAGCTCAATGGCAAGCAAATCCTATAAAATTTCAGGTCAATTTTCATGTGAAGAGTCCCAAAATTTGTATAGATAGATCACACACAAAAAACATGAAAATTTCTAAAAATTTACCTTTTAAAGTTATGGTTGGAAACAGATTTAAATGGAAGGTCTTAAAAAAAATATTTTCCGACATAATTTTTTTATCTGCATTATCGACACTTTTCGGATGTTATTTAATCTTTTTATATTTAATCTGGATTATCGGAAATTTTCGGCTGGGTATCTCTGTGCACTTTTTAACCAGTTTTATATATTTTATTCAACCAAATTTTTGCGGATTACCCACATGAAAATTTACCTGAAATTTTATTTAGGCGTGAGCATCAGTAAAACCATTCATTTGAATCTATTTCCAGCCATGTCACTTTAAACGGTCAATTTTTAGAAATTTTCAAATTTTGTGCATGCGATTCAACCAAGTTTTCCCGTACTCTCCACATGAAAATTGACCTGACGTTTTTAAACGATAATCATTAGTTTGCATTTCATTTAAAATATGGTGTTGGTTTTTGGGAAGAACAAAATAAATTTTTTTTTCTGACATAAAATTTGTAAAACCGAAAAAGATCGGCTAACATTTTCATTTGATTAGTTTGAATCGGCATTATCGACGAATTTCGGCTGGAGTCGGCTAATTTTAATTGGCTGTATATAAAACAGATAGATGAAATAACTACGATTTCGCATTAAAATGTGGTTTTTCTTTATTAAAGTTTATTTTTGAAATTGATAGTGGCAATTTTCACTCGTGCAAGAAAAAGAAATAACGGAAGATAAAAAACCTCCAGCTCCACTTTACTTACAAGGTCTAGACAACAACGGATGATCAATAAAGTGTTTCACCAATACGTGTGTCATAAAGGTCCGTTTATCCGAAGATCCGTTTATCCGAAACCTTTACTATTACCAAGCATAACAGATTTTAATCATATATGTCACGTGTAGTTCTATTTGACAACCATGTGCCATATTAAAGAATTGGTGTGCTTGACAAAAATGGTATGTCCTAATAGCCCTATGGATGTGTGATTCGGTATTCAGGAATTCATAGGTGTGGGAGTGGGAGTATGAAATGGATCAACTGAGTTTAGAGAAATGGATCAACTAACTTTAACTCCTCGTGCACGTCCCAAGACCAAGAACGATACGGTTCGTCAAAGTAATTTGCATTTGACAACTCACTCGAGAAGAACATGTATTGAATGTGGGCTACGAACCATAAATATGTGCTCGTCGTATAATATTCCATATTTCATATTTAATATAACGCGGCACAATAAATTTTCCACAAATATCATCATCTTATAATTATTCGTGCGTCCATGTCCAATTTTTGGTGAATTTGAGCTAGATTATGACTTGGGTAAAACGACCATAAGGAATTTAAATTTTTCTGAGGCTAACTTCTGTGTTCAGTCGTTTCTGAAACATCTTTTTAAAAATTTGTCTATTTTCACAAATTTGCACTGTTGTATTGTTTTATTTTGCCTTCCTTTTGCCTATCTCCATTGCAAAGATGTATAAAAATTTTGGTTTAATTTTGTTAGATGTGGTTTTGTCTATATCCTACTCAAATCACTCGATCATTCTATGTTGATCTCTTTCGAAAATATAACGGAAAGTTGTACTTTATTTGGTCGAAAAAGAGATGAGTATATATTCTTATTCTATATATCATTTTTTATTATGAAAATCTAATGATTTTTTGTCGCCTAGTTCAATGCAATTCAAAATGTATTTTATAATTTGAAAATGGATTCAAAGTAAATTTTATAGAGTCAATAGATTTGAGGAATTGGTAAAAATAGATTTAAGTATCGTATTTTTTGATGATGGGAAAGTTTTTTTATGTATAATTACACAGTCAATCATGTATAGTGAAATATTAGTACTACTATTTTAATTTTTATTATTGTAGTGAAATTACAGATGAAATTATGCTTGAAGTAATCGATCTCCAAGAAAATGCGATAATCCCAAATCAAGAAGCTGTTTTCAATGTAATGAAAGTAGGTGATCGAGGCAACGCCAGAAAAAAAAGTGTATATCCGTAAAATGAATAGGCAGAGTGGTATGTCCTATACAAACTTCGGGAAAATCAGCAAAAGCTAGAGGCATAAAATTATCTGGCTCTCGGAACTCAGTTAGCTGCGTTCACAGATGTAAGAATTTTATATCACAAGACGACCGTACACAAACTAATAAAGAATTTTGGCGGTTGAATGATGATAAAAATAACCTTTTCTATTTGAAATTCGTAATAAAAACGAAAATATCGAGAACCAGAATTGAAGCTCCTCAAGGAAGAAAAGTTAAAAGTTTTCTATATTTTTTCGAAACTGAGCCAAAGGAACGAATTCAAGTTTGCAGTTTTTTTTTTTCAATACCCTAAATATAAATAAGGGTCGAATATGTTACTTTTTTAATCATAATGGTAAGTTTAAGAAAAAATGTGTTCCAATTGAGGATATAGAAGTGCTCTTAACCTGCACCGACCATATTAGCCAGCCTCAGTGAAACCTGTACTATAATTTGTTACACATTTATTACAATTTATTACAACAAATCCCAATTTTATTACAGTTACCGTTTTCGAGGAACGAGTGGTCGGTTTAGCTTGTAATTAAACCTACACCGCCAAAATTGTAACTTTTGATGTAGCTGTGATATCGGGATGGTTCTTGAACCAGAATTTATTACAAATTAATTACATTAATTAAATAGTTCAAGATCAACCCTGCATTTTGAATAAGGGTAAATTTCACCCCAAACGATTATTTATGACAAAAACATCGATTTTACCAATATTATTAAATTGTTACACCAGTCCGCTACCAGATATTGAGTGAAATGTTACTCCTTGGACCTTGTGGAGGGCAGATCAACCTTATCCAGGTGTGTAATAAATTATCTTTGTGTCAGGTTAACGGAATTGGCTCCAAACCGTATATAGATTATTTAAAAAATATCTAATTTAGGATATTCGTTAGTCTGGTAGCTTCATTTATTTTAATTAACAATAGCTTGTATTGTCCTCGCAGAAAAATAATTAAGCAATAAGAAAACGTTTTTCAAAACAAAATTAAACAGTTAAAGGGTTAATAAATTTATTATTTTGCATTATTGCTGATCTAAACATTGCATATTATAATAAACTAGCTGAGTTACCCGGCGTTGCACGGGACGTATATAATTCAAATACCTTGATTGTTATGTAAGAATTCTCCTTTTCCATCACTGTAGTTGCAATCACATATGAAAAGAAAATTATAAGTAGCTGTATTCATATAGCTAAATAATCGAGAACAACGGCATCCGAAACACAAACTAATATTAATTTATTCAAAACGATTAAAACTACGTCCACTTCGATACGTTTTACCACGAACTGTGGTTGAAAATGACATTTCGAAAATCAAATTAAGTTTTTTTACACTAAGATGTTTCTTGTAGAAGATGCTATTTTCAAATATAAAACGCTAGTACTTTTCAAAGTAAATTAGTTTATACATACAATATTTTTAGTACCTTTCCTAGAATTGATTTTATGAAACAATCATTGATTATTTAAGTAATAAACTAAATAAAGTAATAAACTATTGGCGTTTAGTATGAAACTACTATTTTCATTAAAAGCCGCCGGTTGCAATAGTGGATTAAAATAGAATGTTAATTATTTCTGAAGTTATGTGGAAATTAGAACTCGCTAACTATATGGTACATTTCAAAACAGGATATGATAAATAGGATATCACTAAACAGTACATGTCAAACCAGTAAAAGTATGGATAATATAAGTGTTCAGAGATTTGTCTTCAGTTAAAGTGATGAAAGATTGTCTTAAATTTAAATTAATAAAATTAATTTGAATAATTAAATCAATTATAGTAGAGGTGTGATTTGTGTATAACAATCGCACGCTAGATATCCTTTTTGGTGCCTAAATTTGCGGCTAAGGCGCTATTTCGGAACATTTAAATAATTGTATCTATATATGTAAAAATTAATTCTTGATCCGGGGCAGACTTCCGGATTGGAGCATGTCACTAGTTTGATATAACCCCTTTCCTAAAGTCATTCCCATCAAAAAAACTTAAAAAAATTGAAATTTGAGAAAAATTTGTAACACAGCTCTTAGCCTCCGGGGTCCAGCCCCTTCAAAAGTATCGTGGGCTTTGTCCTGAACATGCAACATATACATATACATGGTAAAAATTCGATCATGGCGATCGGTAAAGCGGCCAAGGCGTTATTTCAGAACAACCAAATAATTTTATCTTTACATGTAAAAATGAATTTTTGATCCAGGGGCGGACCCCCCGAATTCGAACATGTCTCTTATTTCATATAACTCCTTTCCAAAACTCATTCTGGTAAAAAATTTAAATTTTTGAAAAAATTTAAATTTTTGAAACAGCCCCTAGACCCCGGGATCCAGCCCCTTTCACAATATCGTAAGATTGGTCCTGAACATGCAACATTTGCATGGTAAACATTTCATGGCGATCGGTTGAGCGACTGAGAAGTCATTTTGGAATAATCTAATATTTGTATCTATACATGTAAAAATTAATTTTTGATCCAGAGCTAGGTCTCTCTGATTCGAACATGTCAGTAATTTCATAAAACCAGCCTCATAAACTCATTTTCGTGGAAAAATTTAAAGAAAATTAAAATTTTCGAAAAAATTTGTACCGCAGCCCCTAGACCCCGGAGTCCAGCCCCTTCCAAAATATCGTAAGGTTGATTCTGGATATGCAACTTAGATGGTAAATATTTCATGGCGATTTCGGTTGAGCGGCTGAGACGCCCATTCGGAACAAACAAACAGGAATTCATTTTTATATAGATTAAATTAATAACCACTTATCTTGGACACTCTTTTGTTTCGAAATTTGCAATTTAGGGACCACAAAATAATCGTCATTGCGGCGAAAATATAAATAAACATCGTTTGACGAAATTTTTCATTCGATAAAAATCGAAATTTTTAATACGTTTAAACTAAATTTTAAATTTTCTTCGTCATTTCTGGACTAATCTTGATAATCATGTAAAAATAAGTAATTTAGTAAGTTAGTAAGTTGCCCTTTACAAAAGCTACAATTTGAATTCAACCCGACCCCTTATCTGGTGCAGCTCTGAAATAAAAACTAATTGAAAAACCGACCAATAAACTACGAATTCCATCTATTCATGAAGCTATTTCCGTCTAACCTGACACAAAGATAATTTATTACACACCTGGATAAGGTTGATCTGTCCTCTACAAGGTTCAAGGAGTAACATTTGGCTCAATATCTGGTGGCGGACTGGTGTAATAAATTGTTGAAGATGATAAAATCGAACTTTAAATTGGATGTTTGAACCCTTCACGGTTTGGAGCCAACTCCGTGTAACCTGACACAAAGATAATTTATTAAAAACCTGGATAAGGTTGATCTGCCCTCCACAAGGTAAAGGAGTAACATTTCACTCAATATGTGGTGGCGGTCTGGTGTAATAACTTAATAATATTGGGGTGAAATTTACCCTTATTCAAGATGTAAGGTTGATCTTGAACTATTTAATCAATGTAATTAATTTGTAATAAATTCTGGTCCAAGAACCATCCCGATATCACAGCTACATCAAAAGTTACAATTTTGGCGGTGTAGGTTTAATTATAAGCTAAACCGACCACTCGTTCCTTGAAAACGGTAACTGTAATAAAATTGGGATTTGTTGTAATAAATTGTAATAAATGTGTAACAAATTATAGTACAGGTTTCATTGAGGCGGGCTAATATGGCCGGTGCAGATTAAGAGCACTGGATATAGATTTAATTTGTCAACACATAAATGAATTTCCGGTAGTCTCACTATTGCCGAACTACAACTACGAGAAAATCGTTGGATGCTTCTCTAATTATCAGCAACATGTTCTGCTTTTTTAAAATTAAATATCCTGAGAGCAACACCAAAAAATGGAAAAACATAGATACGATCAATAAAATATTTAATTTGAGGTTCGATCATCCTAAGAAATGTCTGTGCGACAAATGCGATATAATGCGGTTTACATCGGGTGCATTTCTATAGAGCAAACCAACGCCCAAAGCTAACAATTTTAACTTCTTTTATAGGCGAAAACATTGCGTTTATAATATAACGGGAAAGGTTTATTGTGATAAAGAAGTTTTAAATGCAATTTGGTACGTATTAATATTACTATTTAAACGATTCATTCCAAATAGGTAACAATTTTTACATTTTTAGGTTTGAATCTATTTGTGGCCGCAAAAATACTCAGATTGCCAATGCGCTTATAAAAATGTTGGGAAAATTTATTAATTCACATTGATTCTGTATTCTACTGTCAAAGCGATTAGTTCATAAAATATAACCTTTGCTATAATAATAATATAATCTTAACAATTGCATAGTATTTTTTTAAAGTTGTACATAATATAATACACATTATTTGTTTTAATCGGATACCATATAATAAATATTAAAAATACTCTCAAGGTATAAATATAATAAAGTAATTGTATAAAATCATAAGTGACCTGAAATCATTTTGCCGCCAAAAAATTGACTTTCGTTTATCATGAGTGGAAACTGTGAAAAGTGTATGAAATATATCTCTAAAGGAAGGTTTTCTGGTGTAAAATGTGTGACTTGTCATAAAATCTTTCACACAAAATGTGCGGAAATTTCTGATGAAATGCTAAATGGCTTTAAAATGGGGTCCGCTACTTGGGTGTGTCCTGATTGCCGTACCAGTGCCAATAATTCTATCCTTGATAGTGGTGATGACGACACATTTGTGCAACTGAGCTCACACAATCCAACACTCAGTGAAGTTATACAAATTCTGAAGAGTATGCAGCACCAGTTTGAATCTTTCAAAAATTCCCTCAGTTTTCTGTGTAATTCAATGGATGATTTAAGAGAAACTGTTACCCGTTTATCTAACGAAAATCAAGGCCTGAATGATAAAATTTCTGATTTAGAGGCGAGATATGAGGCGCAGGAGCAAAAAATTTACTACATGGAGGCTCAACTTGATCATGCAAATCAGGATTTAAATAAAACAAATATTATTATTGTTGGTCTACCATCTACCAAATGGTAGTGAGATATCTAATTCAATAAGTGAAGTTGTTGACAAAATTGGAGTACAAATTACTAATGAAGATGTTATGGCAATTAGTCGTATATCCAACAACAAATCACAAAATTCACAACTTAAAAACTAATATATTGTCACGTTAAAATCATTAGAAATAAAATCTAAAATATTAACAAAATTTCGCAAAAAAAGAAAATCAATTTATCTGCATGACCCAGCTGGCAGCAACTCTTCAAATTGTCCGATATTTATTATGCACCATCTCACGAAATATCAATCAAGATTATACGGCGAAGCTAAAAATATTAAGCACAAGTATAAATTTCAATTTTTGTGGTGTAGTGATAATAAAATTTACTTACGTAAATCAACTGATGCAAAAGTGTATCACATACATTCATTCAATGATATCAATCGCGTCATCAAAAGCTGTTCCAGTCCTATAACATCTGCAGTGCAACCCAACATCCAGGCCGACGATTCCGGAAATTAAAATTATAAATCATAAATTAAGTTATTTTTTTAAATATTTACTTTTCATATTTATATATTTTTTGAAACTTACCTTTTACATAATTTTTATCCATATCCATAGAGATTTGTTTACAGTTTTTTGTTTTGATTTTATGTCATCTAGTTACATGACGTATAACGTCAAACTTTCGGTTTCACATCCAATATTGCACATAAATTTGCCGTTTGCCAATTCCATTGTAAATATTAGTATAAATAGTATTAAGATCGTTTACCAATTAATTTTGCTTAGTACGTTTTACGAGTACTTTTCGTCACTTACCAATTTCATTTTATTAAATATTCGTATTAAGTTCGTGTATCAATCAAAACAATTTTTTATTTTTTCTTACGAGTATGCTTGTTACTCTGTGGTAACGGGATATTTATTTTTTTTGCCAAAGAAACTGTACATGTTTTATGGTTTAATTTTGTTGTTTTCTATTTGCATGTCGCGTAACATAAAGATTGTTTTTCAATACACGATAAATTTTTATAATTATATTAAGCGCGTTTACCAAATTTTAACTTTATTTTTGAATTATTTGTTATATTTCTTATGGTTAATGGAACATTCAATTATATATTTATCCAGGCAGAATGGTTTGAATATTTGCTGCATTAATTCATTTTCAAAAGAATTTTTTAATGAACTTGATGAATAATAACATTAATTTTATTTTACAGAATATTCGGAGCTTACGTAAAAATTTCGACACATTCTTGAGTAATATAAATGCTCTTAACTTGAATTTTGATGTCATATTTTTGACCGAAACATGGATCTCCAGTTTAGAAATTCCAGATTATAATTTGGATGGCTATATTTTCTATGCGAATTGTAATGATCAATATAGGTCTGGTGGTGTAGCGGCACTTGTAAAGTCTTTGTTGGATTGTCAAGTAGGTATGTTCGTTAGCATTTACATCTGCCGATGTTTTGAAAATTGTGATTAGCCTTGAAAAAGTTAAATACTGCTTCGTTTTGGTTTTTAGGTTGCATTCCTACGGATTTGATGAATTTTTGGGAGAGTTGAATGATTTCTTAAATTCCGATTCTTCAAAACATGAAATATTGCTTGGTGATATAAATTTTGATCTAATGAAAGATTCTCAGTTAAAAGACAATTATTTATTATTATGTGCCTCTTTTGGTATGCAATCACTTGTCAATGATGTAACACGACCATGCTCTAATACTTGTATTGATCACGTTTTTGCAGTAACCGATCACCAAAAGTTTACTTTTGAACTTAGAAATCTTCAACTATTTATAACTGATCATAACACAATTATCTTGTATTTGAAAATTACCAACAAAGTTAAGAGTAATCGTAAATATGAAGAGCTATTTCAAACGAAAATAAATTTAACTGAGTTAGCGATATCCCTCAGTACATATGATTGGTGTACAGTTTAGGACCCCGATGATCTTAATATAGCATATTCTAACTGGCTGCGCCTCACGTTGCCTATTGTCATAAACCACTTTTCCTGATTAATGAAAATTAAAATTACATTAAATTAAATTACGCCTTAATCACGGCTATATATATGTATCTATCAATGATTCAAACCGTGCCATTGTTAATTTTGTATAACAGATTAGAACTATAATATTTTTCAAATAATTGTGAATACTCCATAATGGTAAATTTAATTCTTACCACAATTATGTACCATAATTTGTTCGTGTATGTGTCGCTTATGTCAACCTGAAAATGTAAAAATAATTTTTGTATTGTAATAAAAAGGGCACAAAACAACAACAAAATAATTTGTGGTGCAAAACTAATGTCGTGAAAACAGACAATTATAAGTGTCGTGTGAACAGTGACAAAACTAAAAACACAAGAATATTTATAAGTGCAACAAAATAGTGTGTGAGATCGAGATTGACGGTGACTAGACATAAGCGTTTAATCAACAATCCTGTTCGTGGCATGCAAGAAAAACGATAAGTAGAACAATTTTTGTTTTATTAAAAATCAAATCCATTTTATTAACTTGAATTAACTAACAAACGCCGATCAATTAATATTAGTCATCTATATTGTTAAATTTTTCACCGAAAATTTACCGTATCGAATTATATTCAGTTAACTTAGTGTGACCTTGGTGTGTGAAGATGGCAGATGCAATTATATTATCTCGAGGCAACATTCTTGCATCCGTTACTAAAATGCAAACGTGGGTTAATAAAATTACTGATGAAACAACAGTTGAGGCCATAGAAGTTCGTATTATTAAACTAGACGAATACTGCAAGGATTTTAAAACGTTAGAAAATAATTTATTTTCGTTTCCCGGTCAAATATCATAGTACGAAGAATTTGAAGATAAATACTTTGTTGTTCGAGAAAAATTAATGAGATCATTACGTGCAAAACAGGGTGCTACAAAAATAGCTGCTTCTGGATCCAGTCTACCTCCAGCACTCTCAGAAATGTTCGACCAACAAAGATCATTCTTTGAAAACTTGACCACAACAACGGCTCAATTGACAGACCGCACGCTACTGAGTCATGATCATGTCAAGTTACCAAAATTAGAGTTTGCAAAATTTGATGGTACCTATAAAAAGTGGCCTGCCTTTGAAGATTCGTTCGTATCGTCCATTCATAGCAATCAATCATTGTCTAACATTAACAAATTAAGGTTACTTAAGAGTCTTCTGATGGAAGGTCCTGCATCTCTGATCAAAAATTTGAGCGAAACAGAGGCAAATTATACAGAAGCCTGGACAAAATTGAAATCACGTTACGACAAGAAAGGAAAAATCTTGACATCATACATCACCACATTTCTCGATTTATCATCAGCAATGAGTAGGCATCGGATATTCGTTCACTTTGTGACAATTGTGACGAAATTTTAATCGGAATTCGAACCATGGGTAGCGGAGCAGAGTATCGAGACGCATGGCTGATACAAATCATTCTACGTAAATTGGATAGTGAAACAAAACAGTTATGGTCAAAGGAAACAACCGAAAAGGATTTTCCAACACTTTCCGAGTTTTTCAAATTTTTAAATACCAGATGTGACGGGCTTGATGATGGGGAAATTGACAGTCAGGGGTTCCGACACCAACCAATTTTACAGCAAAACCAACGTTCCAGGGGAAAACCGTTTTTCAAAACAATGACGCTAAATTCAAATGTGTCCTTGTGTCCATGCTGTAACGCAAATCATCATCTTTTTCATTGTATGAAATTTCGCAGTTTCGATGTTAGACTTAGACGAAATTTAGTCAATCAATCGGGAGCTTGTTACAATTGCCTGCGTATGAATCATTCAGTAAATGACTGCCCTGATTTGTCCAATTGTCGTATCTGCAATAAACGGCATAATTCATTGCTTCATGGGTCCGAACCAATGAATTTTCAAAATCAGTTTAATTACCCACAACAACAACAATCAACCATTAAGCCTCATGCATCGAATTATTTAAAACCACTTGAACAGCCTCAATTATATACGCATTCGCGAACACCAGGTCACTCTTCGTCACCATCGCACCCATCAACATCAGCACCAATCATCCATCAAAATGATCTCACACTGTCGACGAATTCAACTATCAGTGGCGATACAAATCATCAAGAATTAAAATCACCGAATGAATTAAAACCATCCTACAAAATGCATCCACCTCACATTCAAAACATGGCCACTTTAACCACAAAACCGTTTTCTACAATTAAATCACGAATCGTTTCAATTCCGCGACTTGCGTCATTACCGACCGCTCTCATTCACATACATGATCATAATGGAAATAAACATTTTGCCAATGCATTGCTAGACTCAGGTTCGCAATGTACATTCGTATCGGAAAACCTAGTTCAGCGCCTGCAACTCGGACGTTCATATTCATCATCAATTGCTGTAAACGGCCTGGCTGATATACAAGCTGCTAAGACCCGAGGTGTAGTTAACATCAACGCGTCGTCAAGGTTTTCATCGTCAAATAGCCTGAATTTCAACGCTTACATCTTACCGAAGCTACTTACCCTTCAACCTGTCGAGCATTGTAAATTATTCGGGGAACAGTTGCACTCACCACTGGAACTGGCTGATCCTAATCTCGGTGCTACAAGGGAAATAGATATTTTATTTGGTGTTGATTTATTCTTCGATTTAATGCAGCCGGAAAAAATCGTCTTATCAGGACATACATATGCACAGTCAACCATTTTTGGGTGGATTCTTCTAGGGCCTCAAGCACATGATGAACCTTCAACCACGTCGGTTCCAGCAACTATCACTGATGATGATGTGAACAAAACTCTTCAATGGTTCTGGGAAGTTGAGGAACCTCCGTCAGCATTGAAACCCAAGCCAGATGATCAATTGTGCGAATCTTATTTCACCCAATCAGTCCAACGGAACCAGGCTGGAAGGTATATTGTACGACTACCATTTATCACACCGCACGACAAATTGGGACATACAAGGTCTGCAGCTGTGCGTCGACGTATAACAATGGAACGTCGTTTCATGAGAAGCCCTCAGCTGGCAATTGAATATAAACAATTCATGAATGAATACTTGAATTTGGGCCATATGACAGAAGTTCCACATAATGAAATAGCCATACTTGACGAAGATGTTTTTTATCTTCCACACCATGCTGTTCAAAAGATAGATAGCTCGACCACGAAACTTCGTGTCGTTTTCGATGGGTCCTGTAAATCGTCTTCCGGCTTATCAATTAATGACATTTTACTTTACGGACCCACTCTACAAGATGATCTTATCACTATCGTTACTCGTTTTAGGCAGCACCCTATCGTTTTTTCCGCAGATGTCGAAAAAATGTATCGACAGGTACTCGTATCATCGCCTGATAATGACTTTCAGAGAATAGTATGGAGAAACAATCCTACCGAAGAAATTAAAACGTACCGACTCAACACAGTCACATATGGAATGTCGTGCGCACCATTTCTGGCGGTCAGGACGCTTCAAAAAATAGCTGATGATAACAAACAAAGTCATCCTGCTATTGCCAAAATCATACAACGGGATTTTTATATTGATGATCTTCTTTCTGGAAGCGAAAACCCTAATCTCGCCATTAACTTGTATGAGGAACTATGTCACGTCATGGAGGGAGCTGGCTTCTGTCTCAGGAAATGGAAATCGAACTCATCAGAATTTTTATCGAGAATTCCTGATGAACTTAAGGAACCTACCATGTTAACCTTTGACGACGACACTGCGACCATCAAAACTCTTGGTGTTCAATGGAATCCTGTGAGAGATGTTTTCTCATTCGCAATCAACATATCTTCAAACACTATGTATTCCAAGCGACATTTACTCTCTGAAGTTTCCAAAATTTTTGATCCTTTGGGCTGGGTATCTCCATCGGTTATAACTATGAAGATACTTTTCCAAAAACTATGGATTCGAAACATTAAATAGGATGATGAAATTGCAGCAGATATCAGTCAACAATGGGAGGGTATAAAATTGAATTTACCTAAACTTGAAACCATCCAAATTCCTCGATGTTTTTTCATTTCTTCAACCACGACATCGATCCAATTACATGCATTTTGTGACGCGTCTGAGTTGCGGCCGTAGTTTATCTACGTATTGAAGATGCAGCAGGCTATATTAAAACATCACTCATCATTGCAAAAACTCGCGTTGCACCAATCAAACAAATCTCGATTCCACGACTCGAGCTATGTGGAGCCTTTATTTTGATGAAACTAATCAAATTCTCGGCTAGAATTTTCCGAGATCACCAGGTTCAAGTATTTGCTTGGACTGATTCAAAAATTGTATTGGCTTGGTTATCAGATCATCCGCGAAGATGAAACACCTTTATTGGTAATCGCACGTCTCAAATCATGGAGGTAGTACCTAGAAGTCAGTGGCACTATGTACCATCTAAAGAAAATCCTGCTGACATTGCATCACGAGGAATTAATCCAGAATTACTTCAAGAATTAGATCAATGGTGGTCCGGTCCTAAGTGGTTGATGAGTCGAGAACAAAATTGGCCATCCAGCACTCCGCTACAGTTCAAGACAACATGCGAGGAACGTCAAATTTCACCAGTCGTAACACATCTTCATGTAAAATGTAGTGAAATTGCGTCATGCTTGTTGAACAAGTTTTCATCATTTAACAAGATCAAAAGGATTGTTGCAACACTATTTCGATGGCTATATTCACACTTGTGTCTTATTGATTTGATTCGAAGGGCCGAATCATTTCTCATCAGGGAAGTTCAGCGCGAGACATTCTGGCTCGACATGCAAGCACTTATCAACGGACAACTTATTGATCGTAAAAGTCAGATTATTTCATTGTCACCTTTCATTGACAAGGATGGAATTTTGAGGGTAGGGGGACGTCTGTCGAACCTTGACTGCCAGTTTGACATGAAACACCCAATCATAATACCCAAAAGCCATAGACTTACTTGGTTGATAATCTACGAAACTCACTTGCTCAATCTACATGCTGGGCCATCTTTATTGTCAAGTCTTCTAAAACAGAGATTTTGGATCGTTAATGGCCGTAAGGCAGTTCGTCATTTTTGTCAGAAATGTATCAAATGCGTGAGACAAAAACAAAATATTACCACACAGCTCATGGGTGATTTACCAAGGCAACGTTTGACGGCCTGTCGTCCCTTTACAACTACCGGTGTTGATTACGCTGGCCCGATTCATATTAAAACAAAACATGGTAGAGGAAAGATTCCATTAACTAAGGCGTACATCGCGCTCTTCATATGTTTCGTTACTAAGGCTGTCCATATAGAGCTGGTTTCTGAGATGACCACCGCAGCATTCATCGCAGCTCTGCGTCGCTTAATTAGCCGAAGAGGGATTCCAGCTGAGATCATCAGCGACAATGGCACAAACTTCATCGGTGCCAAACGCGAACTTCAACAACTTCACGAACAATTTAACAATCAAAAAACAAATAAATTAATATCTGATTTCTTTTCGCAGACCATGATTAAATTCTCGTTCAACCCAGCTAGCGCTCCACATTTTGGTGGACTTTGGGAATCCAACATAAAATCTATCAAGTACCATCTCCATCGAGTTACCAGTGAGAGCAGCATGACATTCGAGGAAATGACAACCTTGCTTTGCCAAATCGAGGCATTGCTCAACTCACGACCATTGTGCCGCATGACCGCCGATTCTGATGATTTACTAGTGCTTACACCAGGACACTTTTTAATTGGTGAACCTCCCATTTGTATACCGGAGCCAAATCTTCAAACAGTCCCAATATCACGACTTACCAGGTGGCAAAATATCCAGCTACGAGTTCAGGGGTTTTGGAATAAATGGTCTCTTGAATATTTGCATACTTTGCAACAACGCCCGAAGTGGAAACAACAATTACCAAATCTTGCTATCGATGATGTCGTCCTCATTAAGGAGGATAACCTGCCTCCAGCTCGGTGGTTACTCGGAATCGTCACACAACTTCACCCAGGACTCGACGGACTTGTTCGAGTAGTAACAATTAAAACAATCAAGGGCGAAATGAAGAGACCTGTTGTTAAATTATGTCGTCTTCCAATATCCAGCGAAGACAATACAATCGTACAACCTACAGCAAGGGTCAAGGTTAAGTAGTAAACTTAACGGAGGGAGAATGGCTGCGCCTCACGTTGCCTATTGTCATAAACCACTTTTCCTGATTAATGAAAATTAAAATTACATTAAATTAAATTACGCCTTAATCACGGCTATATATATGTATCTATCAATGATTCAAACCATGCCATTGTTAATTTTGTATAACAGATTAGAACTATAATATTTTTCAAATAATTGTGAATACTCCATAATGGTAAATTTAATTCTTACCACAATTATGTACCATAATTTGTTCGTGTATGTGTCGCTTATGTCAACCTGAAAATGTAAAAATAATTTTTGTATTGTAATAAAAAGGGCAGTCTAAGTCGAATTGGTGCGGTGATTAGTCTTATAAAAATAATGTATTCGTCAAAATAAAAAATCATAAACAATTTACAACAAGTTTTATTGGTACAATTCAACTGAAGTGGGTTCGTTTATTCATAAAACCTTCAGCGGTTTTTCACTAACTTTGTTGAAATATTCACTTCCATTTTAAATAAACATAAATCGGTGTTTAAAATTAAACGAAGTAAATGGAAACTTAAGCCTTGGATATCTGACACCTTATTAAATTTGATTAATCTCCGGAATAGGCTATCTAAGAAGTTAATTAATGATTGTAATAACAGCTCTTTAAAGAAAAAAGTGCACGTGCTAAACTCCAGAATTAAAACCTTGATACCGAAATCTAAAGAAACGTACTTTAAAAATAAGATGGCTTCAGCTTCAGATATTAAGTCAAAATGGAAAGTGGTAAATAGTGTATTGAACAACGTTCCCGTTTCAGATACTATTACTTCTTTAGAATTTGGTGCGAATAATTTCATTACGGATCATAGAGAAATTGCTAATGTTCTTAATGATCATTTTATTAATATACCAAGTGTCATTCTAAACGTAACACAAGAAAATATCACTGTTGAAAATACTGTTAGAAATAATATGGCTTTAACTCGGTTTAATAGCTCGAATTTATTTTTTTTCCCAGTTAGTGATTTGGAAATTGTTCCTGCCGTCTGCGAACTCAAAAATACTAACTCGTGTGGTATTGATGGAATTTCCAATGTAGTGGTGAAAAATGTGATTTTTAGTATAGCACCTGCCTTAGTGTTTCTTTTTAATTTTTGCCTTGCTAAAGGTGTGTTTCCTGATAAATTAAAAGTAGGCATCGTCAAACCACTTTTTAATAAGTGTTCACGTGCTGACCCAAACAATTATCGTCCTATCACATTATTGAACACATTTTCAAAAATTTTTGAAAAAATTATTAAATCCAGATTATTGAGTTTTCTAGATAAAACTAATTTTCTTGATAAAAGGCAATTTGGTTTTATTAAAAATTCATCAACGGAACTGGCACTTGTTTCATTTTTAAGGCCTGTTCACGAAAATTTGAATATTAACATTAAGGTATCTGCTCTTTTTATAGACGTTACTAAAACATTCGATACCGTTAATCATCAAGTGTTACTGGAAAAATTATCACATCTTGGTATTAGAGGTGTGGCACTTTCTCTATTCGAATCCTATTTATGTAATCGAGTTCAGAGTGTATGTATAAATCATGTCCGTAGCCATGAAAAAATGGTTAATGTGGGGGTTCCTCAAGCATCTGTGCTGGGACCACTACTTTTTTTGATTTATTGTAATTCTTTATTTGATCTTGATTTGCGTGGTAATATTGTGGCCTTTGCCGATGATGTCGCGCTTCAATATTCAAATTCTAATACGGATTCGTTGAGTTATGACATTGAGTGTGACCTTAAATTACTAAAAAAAATGGTTCTATTTTCATTTCATGGTTCTTAGCTGCACGTCTAAAATTATGTACTTTAATTTGAGTAGTCCTGTCACTATTTCTGGTTCAGTGGCTTATCACTCATTTGCGTGTAATGACACTAACTGCAGTAATCTCTATTTACCCATTGAAGCAGTCAGTTCATTCAAATACTTAGGTTTAAATCTTCATTCTCAGCTTAACTTTAAGAATCACGTGATTATTTTAAAACAAAAACTCCGTCGTGCCTTAAGATCATTTTTCCATTTGCGTAATATCTGCAGCTCCGAATTCTTAAAATGTCTCTATTATGCTTTGATTGATTCTCATCTACAGTACGGGTTAACATGTTGGGGTGGAATTTATTGGTGAAACATCAAACTATTATTGACGATTCAAAAAAGTGTGCTTAGAATTATGAACCATCTTCCAAGAACTACACCATCTTTCCCTTTGTTTTTAAGTTATAAAATTTTACCACTGCGATATTTATATGTTTTTAAAGTTTTAAAAATGTTTTATTTAATAAGCGGGAATCGTTTAATGAATATTTATAGTGAACCATACTTGTTTCGTAATAGGAATAGAATTAGTATTCCGCAACCGTTTAAAGAACATTTTAAGAATTTCTGCATCGAAGTTTTATAGCCTTCTACCAACCTATATTGCATCTGTGGGCATTGAGGTTTTATTTAGAAAAAATGGCATTGAGGTTTTATTTAGAACATTATCTTAAATTTTGTAAAAATATGCTACTTTTGTTCTATTTATTGAAAGTAAGTTGAATAATTTGTATACATAGAATTTCTAAACCATGCACAAATATTGATTACTATTTTGTTTTTTTCCTTTATTTAATTTATTAATTTGTTAATTATATTTCTTTACTTTTAATTTTAATTTATTTTTAATTTTTATTTTACTTTTTTTTTCTAATTTGTGTTACATTATTTTTATACATGAATCGTGACTCCGAGACATTGTAAATCAGGAGCTCACTATCTAGTTTTATTTTTTTATGTTGTACTATTATTTTATTGCAAATGAATGTATTATATGTGATTTTCAAAAATAAAACTATGTAAAAAAAAAAAAAAAAAAAAAAAAACATCCAGAAGTACAAACCGTCATTTTTTGTTCATACAGCTGTGTGCCGCAAAATAAGAATTACATTATGACCTTTGCTCTACATAACAATTTTTAAGTACAAGTTAATCGCCTGCTCTGAACTGGATTGAACAGAAATTTTCGGAGGCCGGCCACAGCAATATCTAAGATATTTACTCTGCTCTAGACCAAAAATAAAGTATCTTTCTAATTTTTTGTTTTGTACTAAATTTAAAGTTTAATGGTTAGTACGAACAAGATTTTCAAGGATTTTGCTGGAAACATTGTCTACAATCTCTCGATTGGCGATGTCATTTTTGTATTGTCTACATTCACGATCTATACGTGTAACCTATTAATAAACTTCGCGGTGTACAGATAATACGACACAACACCGTTTATCAGGACTGTTGTAGAAACTTAAGGCACATCACATACAATCGCAATAAAAAAGTTTACGCTGATTTTGCTTATCCTGTGGAATTTAACGGAAACAAACAAACAAGCAAATGAAAAAGCACAAAACTTTAGATTAAAAAACATCTTGTAAAATTCCAAAGTATATGCAAATTGTTTTGTCATTACCATTCCTCGTTGAATTTAAATTTTAAAATTAAATTATATATATTTTTTAAATCGATAAATAGTAAAACTATTTAAGTTTGTTTTTTTTTCAACGAAACGAGTTTTATTTTGTATTCTATACATATTTATGAAAACTTTTTAATAACTTTATAATACAAAAAAAAAATACTGTAATGAAAATATTTTTTAATATAAAATTTTCATAATGTATATAGCAGCTAGTTGTAAGCTGCCCTGTTAGTTTTGGAAAAATGTTCGCGCTTGCCGTACGTAATAAAGTTAGTTGTAGCTAGATAACAAAGAACTTGTTTGATTTTTTATTATTTAATACTCGTGGACGTCTTTTATGTAGTCACTACACCATACACTGTGATGCGGTAACCAAATGCAACAAACTAAATATAAATACAGACAACATAATAAATGAAAGCACACCAAAGTTCGCATTTTCGTTAACACACAGCACAAGTAAAATCCAATTTTTATAAAAAAAACAACAAAAATTACATTTCTGTTTAAAAAACCAAATAAATTATAATTTAAAAGTTTAAATGAAATTTTTTGTAAATATATTTTTCCTAGGTTTTATTAGAAAGTCCAATAAACAATGTAATTTTACTGGTGAACAGAATAAAAAAAAAAACTTTGCTTCTTATTTTTAATTTTGGCTGTTCAGTTTTATTATTATAATTTCTATTTTTCCAAAAAATGAAAACAATACGGTTACAAAAAAAACAGCAAAAAACAGAAATAAAAATTTCCTTGGCTTCTTAAAAAGTCATTAAAAGAAAATTTCAAGTGTATGTTGAAATAAAAGTTAATTTTTGCGGACAAAAGTTTTGCATTAAAATAAATATCTATGCCTAAATAGATCGAGAACGAGACTGAGCTGGAGAATGCCTATGCCGTACATTCATTTTCATTTACGTTGGTTTGTTTCGGTTAGCACTGTAAACTAAAATTCATACAAACGGAAAATTTATTTATGAACCCTTAATTGAAGATTTCTAATGGATTTCGGTTTTACAGGGGTGGAACCTTTTATGAAATTGTCATTACTTAACATCTATATGTATATATAAAGGAAATATGAAAATTTATGTTTGTATTTATCTTATACAAACCCATAATATTTGTTGCAGAGTAAACTAATATTGGGATAAAATCTTGAATATTTTCTAGGAAACTCCTCCGGAAAGGATATACAGATTAAAATATTTTTAATTGTTTACATTTATTAAGTTCAATATTCATAGTTCAAAAGTTGAAACTATCAGACATTTTAACATTTATGATAAGAAATCATGTATGTCACCTCATTAATTCTCGTCGCTATAAAAAACTTCATACGCGATCACCTGTAAACGGAAGATGTCGCTGGCATTTTAATTAAATTTTTGATTAGTAAATTGGTAGTTAGTTTACTCCAGTCGTTGAACCGCTACGGTGGATTTTTATTTCTCGATTATGCAAGGAAATCAATGAATAATAATTTTTTAGTCCCATACGCTCAGCTCTAACGACGTTGTAACAATATCTACTGCAACCTCAACCGATTTTAAACCTTTTTCAAATCTGATGCCGCTGTCTGCACCTATCGCTCAACTGACACTGCAACTCTGTGATGAAACCAACACATTGTCTAATTATTATCACAATGCTAGCGAAATTCCATCAAAATCACGTGAAATGTACCAATCGGTGTTGGAAAATGAATATAATGTCATTTGCATCACGGAAACATGGCTGACAAGCTCGCACAATTCTGCAGAGTACTTTCCTCCAGACTACTTTGCCTTCAGACGTGATCGTTATACGGATCTTGAATCGACAGCGAGAGGTGGTGTTTACATACCATATGAATCCTCCGTTAATATATATGGTGAGCTGTTTTTATTTTTCTCAAACCAGCTAGCAGTTGCAGCTCCTGATTTTGATTCTGTGATGATTTTGGGAGATCTTAATTTACCGAAAATAAAATGGCTTACTGTTGATGAGGAACTTCTGCCATTCAATGGTGATCTAACTTCAGATCTGGTGATGGACGCAATCTGTTCACTCGAGCTAAGACAGATTAGTAACATTGAGAACCAGTGCAGCAATATCCTCGATCTGGTGTTCATTCCAGTAGAAGTACACGGCACAATCATTGCTTGTAATAATCTCGGCGGTTCTCATATACAACTACATATCCAGTTAATATTTGAAAATTGTGTTAATGTTAACGTTAATTTTAATTCTAGTGAGTCTTTCAACTTTCAAAAGGAAAATTATAATGCTTTAAATGAGTTTCTGGACAAAATTAATTGGGATCAATATATAAGGGTATAGTTTAGACACTTATATTGATCAATTTTATAAAATAATGGATTTGGCAATTGAACAATTTAATCCCCGTTCACCTGTAGTTTCGTCGATGCGCGAGCCATGGTTTAATAGTCGCCTATCAGGAATAAAAAATCGGAAATCTTATGAGCTTTATAAAAAATATAAATTAAACCCATCCGTCGTAAATTAGAAAATATATTTAGCGTTCTCAGATCTCAATTTAAAATTTGTCGAGATCGAATCAAATATTAGAAACAACCCTGAATGTTTCTGGAGTTATGTTAATTCGAAACGGAATTGTAGAGGTATACCCTCGTCAATTCTTTGACTGCCAATGATCCACAAAGTATCACTGACCTGTTTACAGCATTTTTTGAAAATGTGTGTGTGTTCCGTCTTCGAGAGGGAATGACGAATTTGTGTTTAGTAATTATCCAAACATTCTATTTCAGTTTACTACCGGTGACGTTCTGCACGCTCTGTTGAATGTAAATGTGAATATGAGTTGTGGCCTGGACTAAACTCACCCGCTTGTGTTGAAAAAGTGTGCTTCGGCCTTGGCTCAGCCGCTGACGGACATCTTCAATTTGAGTTTGAAGAGTGGAGTTTTTCCTTCAATTGGGAAATCCAGTTTCATTAAAGCAATTTTCAAGAGTGGACGGAGAACCGATATCGAAAATTACCGCGGTATTTCTATCTTATGGGCTATCCCTAAATTATTTGAATCGATGGTCAAGGACTGCATTTTTTTCTTAACTAAAAATTCCATATCAGTAAACCAGCATGGGTTTTACCCCGGACGGTCAACTGTGATAAATCTTGCTTTGTTTACAAATTTTTTGACGTTTGACGTTAGCATTAGAAGGCAGTGATGGTATTGAGGTAGTGATTACTGATTTTAGCAAAGCTTTCGATAAAATTGATCATGTTTTATTGGTAAAGCAACTGGGACAGCTCAACATGTGTGATGCTCTTCCTTTAAAATGGATCTTTTCATATTTGATGGGCAGAACTCAAAAAGTTTTTTTAAATAATATTTTATCTAGAGACATAAATGTTTTGTCTGGCATCCCACAAGGTAGCCACATTGGACCTCTATTGTTTATTGCATTCATAGATGAAGTTAAGCGGTGCTTCAAACATTGTAAGTTTCTGATTTACGCTGATGATGTAAAAATCTTTTGTAAGATTAGAAATGATCGCGATCTGCTAAATCTGCAACAGGAATTAAACGTTTTCTGCGACTGAAATAGCTTGAATAAGCTTTGCTTGAACGTTTCTAAATGTAAAGTTATGAACTTTTCTCGAATACGTTATGGACGTTATGGACCTGATAATTATAGTTTATTCTTAAATGGCGTTTTGATAGAGCGAGTTAATTTTTTTCTAGATTTAGGGGTTTTGTTTTCACGAGATTTATCGTTATAAGGACCAAATTGACAGATGTATTAATATGGCTAATTCAATGTTAGGAGTTTTAATCCATTTCTCTAAAGATTTTCTAGATCCATATACCGTACTATGGAATCCATACTATAAAAATTCCTCTAACCGTATAGAATTCATCCAGAAGCGGTTTATGTTGTTTGCCTTAAGGCAACTTCTTCGAGAAGTAAGCGCCCCTAAGTATGTGCTTCCGTCGTATCTAGGCCGTTGTTTGTTACTGAATATTGAACCATTGTTCGTTCTTGCGCAATGTTTGTGCGCGACGTTATAAGGGGCCGAATTGATTGTTCACATCTACTGTCCTTGTTTTTAATACGGGCCCCAGTGAGATCACTCAGACACCGAGGCTTAGTGATTGATCTGCACTTCCATTGGTTTAATTTTGGTATACCAAAATTAGGGGTCATTTTGGTATATCTACCGTGTTCGATTTTAATTTGTCCAGAGATGAATTTAAAAGAGTTCTAAAAAATTTTTTTATACAAATTTGATTTACACTAATAAACCGAATTTTAATTACCAGATGTAAAAATTAATATTGTTGGTTAAATAAATAAATAAATAAGTAACCCAAATTTTAAGAAAAATTTTTTTTGATTATAACACACATCACATACACAAACATATTACACTAACCCACATCAACGATTCACAACATTTCACAGCCAATTCCACTACGGAATAATGTGCACCTTCAAGAGTCGTAAATTAAGCATTTTTTCTCAAGTTTACAGATTCAAATGATCACTGAAGAGTGATCAGAGCAGACAAAAGACCAATAGGCGAACACGAAGGTCGCTTAAATACACTGACCTTGAACGAAGTTGACATTGTGTTTCAAAAGACGTTAGCTCAATGAAATTTTATACCTATCGTTTGATGATTCTGACTCGGACTTATTCATCACTTCCATTTCCAATCACAAATGGATCAAAATCACTCAACTGTTACTACCCGGTGAATCATGCAGCGGTCGCCTTGACATTAGAGCACTTGAATACTCAAGTTAAAACTCAAGACGCTCATGAACTTTATTTTGTTTTTAGTTTATTATTTAATCTTTGCTGTTCTGAGGTGGAAGCACTCCCAACTCTTTCGCAGTTCAATTTTTACGTCCTAACCTTACGAAGCCGCCTTCATTATTCATGAACCGTGTGGTGATCACAACCGGGCAATGACTGTTACCTCCTGTATCATAGTCGCTGTGTAAAGGATAGCGCCAAAACGATAACGTTCAAAGTCAGAAATAACCCAAGTAACAATTTTGCTCTAATTTAGCTTTAAGAGCGCTCTTAGAGCTACTTTATAGAGCTCCATGCACTAATTTTAGTTCTAGAAGCGCTCTTAGAACTTTTAGAAAGTTTATATAGAGCTAAAAGTAGCGGTCTTAGAGCAAATATTTTTATTTTATAAGTCCCATAACCATGGATTTTGCAGCTTTTATGAAGTACCTTGCTCTATATAGTACCTAAACTTAGCTAATTGCATTTAAATAGAGTAACTTTAAATTTGGAAAAAAATTATCGAAAAAATTCTTTATATAGAGAAAGCAAAATGAACAATTTCGGAGGACACGAATTATGCAGAATTTAGCGACATATCATTTTTTTTGTAATATTTTTCTAATGGTATTTTGATTTAATAAAATTATGATAATAAAGATAGCATTATATTTAGTTCTTGTGGTTTGTAAATAGTGAAATATTTATGCAATTATATTTTTATGGTGAATTCTAGTACGATACCTCATAAATTTTGAACGGGCCACTGAAATCTCAAACATTTGATAATAAATTAAATATTTATTGAAAATTCAAATTTTCAAATTTTCATGAAAAATTGAAGTTTAATTCTTCAAAGTAGGTTTAACATAATTTTATAGAAATTGCTTGATTTTTCACGTGTGCTTCATAAATATTTAACCATATTTTATAAGTGTAAACAATAATATTTAAACATGGATGCCATTTTTTAGTTTATTTTATTTTAATTAAAATGGAGAATATTTGTTATTGTTATTAAATTCTATTTTAGAGCATTCTGGATCTCTCTATTCTGTTGTTCAACTTTGAGCTCTAAAAGAGTTTAAACTATATAAGTAAGCTCTTTATAAGGATATTGCAATTTTATTTGCTACCTATGAGCGCTAAAGTAGTCAAAAATTATGTTACATTTAAGCATATATCTAAAGAAGCTATAAACTCTAAATCAGTTGTAATATAGCTTTAATACAAGATAAAATTTGGCTACTAGAAACATTTTATTTTAAAATAAAACGAGCTCTACAAAACAACCTAGATCCGCTCTAGTTGTGGTTATAGAGCTTACTTATAAAGCTATATGCTCGACAAGCAAATAGACCTAACATCATAACGGGACATTAAGTTAAAGCAGCAGAAATATTGTGTAAAGCTGATAGCCGTAAATATTTACCTTCAGGAACTACTAGGCTCATATTATCTGTTTTAGAACTGAAATAGAGCTTAACGCTGCTTATAGCTCTAACAAATGTTACTTGGGAAGGATGTGGGTCTTCAGCTGGTTTGTTCCGTATTCGTGGTTGCTTTCTAAAATATTCAAAACGCATTGAAATGTGGAAAACTGTCCCGTTTGCAAGTCCTTTACGAAAGGAAGTGGCATGGCTGTATTTCTTATTGCAGCTCTTCATGCCAACTATGAAGTTTCGCAATATCAGATAGGAAGATAAGTTAGCTTCAATGAGATAGTTTGGAGAATCTTATCATTTTCAATACACGAACGTCATCTCACTGCGTGGTCCATTTAGTTGAGTACTTGGAGAATTGGAGAATAGACAACATGTATATTTCAAGGCAGCAAACGCAGCATAGAGAGCGGAATGACCACCCGCGACAACGCTAACAAGCTTCTTTGCGAAATTCCAACATCGGAAACACGGACAGTCTGTTCCTGGATACGTGAATGTATATGCACCCTTTGCATTGGAGCGCATTTGCACAGTTTATCCGAGCAATGCCGGATCCGATTACCTGCTGACTATATTTGAATTTCTATGAATGTTAATGGTGAGTTGGGCGCAACATATCAAGAAGCCTGACATTCATTGGGATCATACATTTGCTGATGCTGTTAGTTCGTATCAAATTCAATAACTTTTTGCCATTATCATTTCGACGTTTCCAAGCACGACATTAGACATTGGCGCCAACGCTTCTGGCGGACTGGCCTCCTTTCGTTTCCACCTAGTTTTTGTCAATTTATAGTCTCTGAAGGGTTCGGCGATAATCGTTTACGCAACCTGAACCTACCAAAGCTATGCAATGGAAAAAGACTAGCTGTTAAAAGGAGGATGAACATTGCGTTATTGAAGCAACGATAATCATACGAAAATACAAAGGCGAGGATGTTTTGATTCCAAGAATACCACTGATTCCAACCGACTTGCCGTTTCAATTTAAGCATGGTCAGTTTCCGGTTCACCTTGAATTCGCAATGACGATTAATAAATCGCAAGGCCAATCATTGGAAGTGTGTGGAATGAACTTTGAATTGCCGTGTTTTTCCCAGTTGTACGTGGTGTGCTCGAGAGTCGGTGAACCATCAGCACTAATCGTTTTTTCTTCAAACAAAAAGGCAAAAAATATCGTTCATCACCAAGCGATGTGATGAACGCATTATTAATTGGCTGCTGAGATCATGAGATTTGGCAACTCTCAATTCCTTTCCGAAGGGTTATTTAAAGTTACGGGTTTATGCTGATAAAACCATTGATTTAATTACAGTTATTGATTTTAAAAAATTGGAAAGTAAATAGCGAAATCTGGTAATTGAAATGCTCTTTAGTTTCACATGCTCTTTGGCAATCCCAAATTAAAATCTATTATGACAAAATTTGCAGAAAAACTCTCTAAATAATAAGAATGAAAGTTTGTAAATCTGCAAGTAAATGTCCTGAAAAATCTATTCATCTGATTGCGATGAAACTTTGGTTGGTTGTTGTGAGCATGACCGCGAAGGTGTCTGCGTTTGAAAAACAAGGCTAAACCCTGATGTTTGGGGGCTTCATATAAATTGTTGAGGGGTTGCGTATGGGGTTACGTGCACGTGCACGAAGGTTTCTGAGTTGGTAAAATTAGGCCTGGGTTCTTGGTCTAAAATTTCAATTGTTGACGCGTCCGGTAATACTTCCGATATTGAGTTCAGCACCTGATGAATTCCTGTCACATATACGACGTTGAGAAATTGCTTGCAAAATATCCGTAGTCCAAAGTTATTCTATTTTTTCTCGTGCAACAACCGGTAATTCAGCTAGTTTTATATAAAATTAGTCCACTGGAAATAAAATTCGTTTGTCGTTGATTTTAAACGGATTAACATATTATATTAATACCGCACCAGGAATCATAGTCTAAGACCAAAAAGCATTGGGTACACAAGCCAATTTTTTTTCCTTACCTCAAACGGCTTTGAAAGAAGTTTGCGATAAGTCTTGGTGAGTTGCGGTCAATTCGGTTTCAGAGAAAACACGTTTAGGGGACAAAAATCAGAAACACGTTTATGAAAATTGGTAAACTGGAGTTTTCGAATTTCTTGTTATTTCTCATGGTGCGTAATGTTGCATGATGTTGTGGGATGTTTCATCATGATGCGTTGTATTATCTTGGTGTTCATAATGATATTTCTTTTAGCGGCTTGCTTTATTTCGTTAATATTATTGTGTTGGATTTTACACATCGCTTGGACACCGGATTTTCAACAGATTTTTGGAGACTGTTTGTAACATATACAAATCGTCGAATGAAATTTGTACTCCTCTTGAAATAACAATACTACACTAAACAATACTAAAATCGTGGTGGTTTTGTGCGAAATTTTTTCCGTTACTCGTTTTTAGAAGGTTTTCCTTCAAGATTTCAATCAAAATACAGAAAGAAAAAGTACTGTAGAAATGGGACATCTTATAGATTCAAAAAATACAATCTTCAAACCGTACTAATTTTATTGTCGATATGCCATTGTAACTGCTTAGTTTAGCTTCGACAGGAGAAAAAATTACGCACTTTATACAATTTTAGTGGATTGAAAACAAAAGACCATAATACAATTAATTTCTAGAATAGAGTGTTAAGAATCAAAATACTAAAAATTCAAAATTTATATCAGCGAAGTAATGCATTCTGCGAGTGGAATACGCAGGATCTTGGTATGGAAAATCAGTTTTATGCGTTAAAGGGTCCTAAACCAGAAGATGCCGCCACTCTTGTTATTGATTTTATGGTCAACGTTTCGTTACCAAAGATTCCTGTACAGGTTTTGTATTATTGTACAGCTAACTTTCAATACCTTCGGTATACATGATTTAAAAACTGGAAGGATGGTGTGCTACATGTACTAGGAATCCAAAACCTGGATGAAGGAACGAAGGCTTCGTAAAATTCAGAGAAGCTCGAAGTAGTAGAAATTACACCCGATAATATTTTAAATTTCAATAATTGGTACAATGAGCAAAAGAACATAATTAAGCGCTGACTTCTATGGAAAGTAGCACTTTATCATAATCACGTAACATAATCAGTTAAGAATCTTGAACGAAGGAGCAGTGTACCTACTTACCAGTTATTCAAAGGATAACGAATGATATTCACCAAACATTAACACAGCAGACAAAAATTGACAATTTTGGAGAAATACATATTACAAAGTGCCCTACTGTAAAAATCGATGTCGAGAAGGAACATTTGCGAAAAATGAAAATAAAAAATTTCAGTGAATACCTATTTCGATTTTGCTAAGATATTTTCGGTTTCAATATCATAGTATAATTACAACAATAAATTTGAAATTTTGTATACCTCCTGAACAGCTTGAAAATGTTTCATTTAACGTTTTTTGGAGCTAGCGATTAATTTTCCGAACAGGTTAAAATATATAAAATTTAATTAGGTGCCACTACAAGAGACCCTTAGCGTTTTGCTGAACGCCCGAAACTAGCTCATCCGTGCAATCCACTCGTCACGGGTTTTTATATGAAAATTAATGATGCAAGAAACTATATGAAAGTTGTAAAACTAAAGTTGACTTACCGTTTTCTCTTGTCTGATGGCATGTACATTCGCTTACGAATAACGCACTAGACCTGTTCAATCCATACATTCAAATTTTTATAATTTTATTTTAATTATTTCTTTACACACAATTTAATGTTTTGTCACTCTCACACACTGTGGCCTTAATATTAATTACGGACCGCAGGCAAACCACACTGATATTTATGTGCACAAATGATTTATTAAGTATGCGAGCGGACACATGGACCTAATCATTACCAACAATTACGGTTAGGTTTTTAGTTTTATATAATCTTTCGTCCTTGGTCCATGGCACTCGACTTAACATCAATTTAATTTAAAAATTTACAAATGATTGTTTCCTTACACACACAACACAACTTATCGTACGAGAAACTAAAAAACAACTGATTGCCACCACATACGAAAATACAAAAATAACATTAAGTACCGTTTTACTCTGTTCAACAACAATAGCATCCAAATAAAAAAGTGACGATCGATTACACAACGGCATTTGAATTTTCGGCTCTTATTTTTATTTCTGTTTGTTATTGTCTTTATTGTAAATAGCGCCTTCCGTTATTGATGTATTTTAGTATACCCAATAGTTTATTAACTTGACAAAGATTTTGTTTACACGCTAGGTTGGGTGTCAGTAACCCGGTACATTGGAAACTGAAACGGGTGAAATTGCATGCATTGCAGAATGGAATTGTTGCAAGTTGGAATGGAATTGTTACAAGTACAATATCTTATTCCTCAAAGAGCAGCTACTGCAAGAGGTTGTCAAATTTTGCCTAACTTTGCATGTTACATATTTTGAGGATCAAATTTTGATGAAGCGTATACGGATGTTCTAAAAACATGCAATCTTTGTATGCTTCTAAGTAGCTGCATATGCAGTAGAATACTGCGATGTCCAATGTGTTGTTACATATTCATCCAAAACTGACTTAAAATATTTCGGCGTTAACTGCTTTCCATTATCTGATATAAATGTCCCAGGTACCTTAAATGTGATACAAACACAAACTCCTATATAAATATTTCACTAGTGGACCAATAAACATTTTATGGTTGTTCACATTTTTTTCTAATACTTCCTTAATATTTGGGCGATTAATTATTGTTACGGAATTTATTACACACAATAAGTTATCATTATCGACTTCATCTCCTCTCTGACTAGGGCAATTTTACTTTATGTATACATCGAGAAAATCAGGTAAAGATTACAAATTTTAGAAATTTTTAAATGCAGAATTGTTAACTATAAGTTTTTAGGAAGGGTGGCTAAGTTTTTCCGGAAAATTTTTTGATTTTCCAGAAAATTTTTCTTATCGCTTCTTCTAAAAATGTTAAAAAAATCAACTTTTTTAAATCTAATTTTTTTTAATGTAATTTTAATTCGTTGTATACCAAAAAGATGGGGCTCAAATATTGAAATATTTTTTATTTTTTTTTTTGTTGATTAGTTTATTAATAAATATAAATAAAATTTGACACTTGAAGAGTTGTAGAAATAAGAATTTATACAACTCATCAAGTGTCAAATTTCATTTATAATTTTAAACCAAGTAAAAAAAATTGAAAAAATTGCAAAAAATTTCAAATACAATCCTAGTATCAAATTTTTTATAAAAATTACACATTATTTTGAATAAAATAATACGCATTTTTTTTAAAGTCAAAAATTTCCCGGAAAATGGGGTAGTTTTTCGAAAAAAATTTGTTTCCTCCTCCTAAATACTGTTGATAAAAAATCCTGCATTTAAAAATGTTAAAAATCTATACTCCTTACCTGGGTCTCTCGATGTATACGCAAAGTTAACTTTAGCGGACCGGCCTACTAATCGGAGCATCCTTATTAATAGATAAAGCAGTTGAATTGGTGAGGCAGGGGTATAATATAATGTCCCAATCCAGGTTAAACCTTCAAAAATGCCCTTCCAACTCGTTCAGAGGATAATTAATAAATTGAACTTCTTTGAATCAGATGCCCCGTTTTCAAAATCATTTTCCAACGAACGACATGAAATTATGGTATTGCAATGGCAACCAGCTTCCGATAGTTTTACCTATCATATCACGGTCAAACAGCAACTCCAACTACTAAAAGAGCTAAACATTCGTATCTTTGATCGATTATGAATGCTTGCACCATTATTGGTAAAAAAAATTTCCAATAATTGTGGTTGTAAGATTTCGGACGGGATGACCACCTACCTAGCAAAATTTATGATAAATGGCTGTTTACTCATAATATATTACGAATGTTTGCGTATAACAGATAAACCTAACTAATTTCAAGAATTTTGCGATTCTAATAAACTCGCATTTGTGGCAGCAGTCTACCTATACCAGAATAATTATACATTTAAACATTACACATTTGGCTAGAAAAAGCCAAATATTCTGTTGGACTGATTCCATCCACTATAGTAATTGGCATATCAGTGAAGTCATGGAAACGTCATTAAGAGACAAATGACTACATATTACAGCAAAACTCAACCTAGCCGATTGTGCCACAACAGGATTAAGTCCTAATAAACTAAACTTTGATTTGCTGTGGTAAAATGGACCAGAATTTATGAAAACAAAATTTTGGCCAGTTTTCATGAAACAAACATGTTCCGGTAATTTATACGCTTCGATATATCTAAACGAATCAAGTCAGATCTTAAAAAATATGTTTTTTCTATTCACCGATAGAGCTAAAAATACCACAAACAATTTCAGAATTATCATTTTAATATGAATTTTTTGTCGTCTTTTGGCAAAAGTGTTAAGAAAATCCCCCAGCAATGAGAAACATAAACTGCGTCAGAAGCACTCCTCAAATTTGCTTTCTACTGCCAACCTGCAGATTTCACTAAGCGCATGCAGAGGCCTCCAAGGTGATATTTTGCCGGCTACGTTCTCAGGGAGAAGTGCGAAGGGTCGTAGGGTTTGAGGCATGCATGGCTCCTGGCTTACACCGTGATTAATACAGATATTTATAAAAAGGGAAAAAACCGCAAATAATAAAAACCCGATGTTCCGCCGAAATTCGTCGGCCGGAACCTGGGGAACGCACAACACAAATAATCATAAGAGAGAGAGAGAGAGAGAGGTGTCTTTGTGCGCGCCTTAATTCGAATTCAAACAGGGCTAAGCTCGCAATCAATATTACACCGACACAGAGGGAGTCCCCGCTCCCATCACACCCTTTCCGAAAATTAATAGTTCATTTTATTTACCGAAAAACAAAGAAAACGAAAGGAAACAACTTCCCTCTCCACCACGATAAGTGAGAACGAGAGAGAGAGAGAGCAATGCGCATCGAGCGTGCACCCGCTGTGCGGCGCTTGATTACAAAAAATCAAAATTTAAATTTAAAAATAAAATATGTAAAAAGAAATATAAAATAAAATGAATAATAAAAAAAATAAAAAAATCGTACCTTAAATACAAAAAAAATTAATGTTGCAGCCTTCGTGCCGTTCCGTTGCGGCAGACCACCGATAAATTTTTTATTATTATCGGGCGTTGCCTCGCCTTAAAAATCCAAAAAAACCGTTGCGAATGGCCTTAACTGGCCACCCGTTGTAAAACAGCACCCTCAAAAATACGGTACTTGTTGATACGTCACCAGTAAAAAAAATATTGTGGTACCCGTCGAATAATTTCCAAACAAACGCCACCCTGTAAGGTCGTATCAGCGTCGAGGTCATGATTTTCAAAAATGTGTATTTCCGAAAATGATGTTTAACAATGTAAACACACACACACACACACACACACCAAATATTTAACAGTTATTCCAAATGTTTTAGAAATAATTCCTACGAATTTTCACAACAACCAAACTCATGGAATTTAGATTAAATTTTCCGATCAATTTTTACTTTTTTATCCATACAAATATGTTGGGCTTCACTTAACCAAACAAAAACGCACGTAATTTTTATTTCTCTTTTTTTTTATGTCCAAAAAATTACAATTTGTTGACAAAAATTTCGTCGACCACATCGGCTGTTTCACAAATATCTCAAAAAAAATCAAATATGGAAAATAACTTCCACTTCTCTTCAAATTTTTTTTTAATTTTTTTTTCACAATTATTATCTTTTTTGTTTTTTAAAAAAAACCAAAACTTGACTCCAAGAAATCAAAACTCGAATGCCCAATTAAAAAAATCTCTTACGCCGACGCGCAAAACATTCCAGAAGAATTGTCTTTCTTCTCTGTTATGTTGTCTTCTCTGTTATGTTCTCTGCATATAAGAAAAACATTTTTATGGAATGTTTTGCTTTACACACACACTCGATGCGCATTGTTCTCGCTCTCCCCCATTTTCGTTCAGTTACCAACAAAACAAAAAAAACACACAGGAATCCACCCACCATTTACCGCGTATAGACATCAAATCAATCCGAACGCAAAACAACCCGGACGCAAAACAACCCGGACGCAAAACAACCGAGGAGAATAAAAACACAAAAATTTAAAAAATGGGGATGTAATCCATAAAATGAACATTTGGTCTTGTTAGAGACAACACAGTCGTAATCCATAAAATGAACATTTGGTCTTGTTAAAGACAACACAGTCGTAACATATTTTATAGCAAAATATTTTAATTTTTTAACAAAATGGTTAAAAAGCACTGGAACTACCCTAGGTCTATATTTTATTGTTAGCTGTCAGTAGTGTTTCACAATTTTTTAAAGTCATTTTAATATAAAATGTAAACCCAGCTCCTTATTTATCCTGGGTTTATGATTTAAAAAAAAAAATACAAAAAAGAATCAGTAAATACTCTGGATTTATATTTTTTATAATAAAAAATAGACATGTATATTTTGAGAGTCCTCATAAATACGCATATCGTTTTTAAAGAAAATTTTATTTTTTGCGTTTCAAAACGTTTAAACAAATATCTTCTCTTAAGTTTCATAAATTTTCTAGTGGTTTCAAAAAATACCAGCCGAAATTTTCATTTTTGTGATTGTACTGCTTCAAATAGTGAATAGCACACACACAAATTTTTCAAAAACGACGTCAATAATAAGAACGAATTCGAATACGCAAGAAGCCGAGGCACGTATCTTACGGTACATCCATAGCAGCAATATTTTAATGAAGAAATTTAAGCCGTGTTAAAAGAAAGGTTTGTCCATTTCTGGACAATAAAATACCATTACGAGTAGGGGGGTAAAATTGGCATTACCATTGCACCTTATGATATTTTTAACTGACGAACCGATAATACAACAGAATGCTGTTGAATTATCCTATAATTTTATTAACATTGTTGTGAATCGTTGTTGCCTTGAATTATTAGAACAAAATTCTGGATTTAATTCATAAAATAAAAAAAATCACTCATCTGTATTTGCCTGCATTGTGTTACTAACAGATCACCAATTAATAGGCAGCTTACCGAAAGAGAGATTTAAATGTTTCCAGATCATTCGGATTTGCTATAGAACCAGAGCTTTACATTTGGAGAGCGTTGAAGTTACGACAACCGAATTTTTGTTGCCCTGATTTTTCTCGGGAGAAGCGTCAGCGCAGACATCTACTCGGACCACGGACATAACTTTTGTTGTGCTTGCAATAAATTCTAGGAATTAAATTGTTGTCTTAAACATTTTTTTTTATAGTTCTTCATTGAAGGGCTAATAAATTCTAAACCTCTCATAAATTTCATAAAGTTAAATATATAAAATTAAAATTTCTAAATAAAATCCAATCAGAGTTATTTGAATCGTCTGGCGATTGATTTATAAATTTCCTTATAAGATGATATGAATTCGCAAATCCACATAAAACTTGCGTACCGCACCAAACGAGATAATATTAGGTACACAAACAAAATATGTCATTTTCATCTCATCACAAACTCATTTTGATATAACACGAGTCATATGGAAACAGCCATCGTACACAAAATACAAAAAAATATGTGATGCGAAAAATTGATTTGCACCAAACCGACAAATTAAATAAAACCTTCATCGTAATTATATTCAATAAAATCGATTAGACCTCGCGTGGAGAAACGATAAATCGACCGCAGTAAATGAGATGCTTTCATAGAGCCAAGTTGAATATGGAGGCAAATCGGAAGTAAAATTGTTGTAACAGGCCACGATGTACGCACGAGAAAAATAAAATGGAAATATGAAAACAAGAATATAATGATCACAAACCAACCATTAAGAATTTTACTTTGAGCAGCATTATGGGTTGTTGTTGCTGTTGTGTCGTGATGTTCAACGACTAAGACGGTTGGTAAAGAAAGTTTATTTTTTTTTTTGCACATTTTGTATAATAAAAGAATATGAAAATATATTTTACTCCCGGCTATTTTTTCTCTGGTTATATTTTATACATCTAAATGTCTATCCCAATTTTCATTTTTCTTCGTTTTCCTCGCATAATCTCTAGTAATCTATATTGAAATATATATTTATCTTCATTTTATTTGTTTTATTTTCAAACATCATCTCATAATCATCATAACTTCTCCTATATTATGTATATATGTATAACTTAAGTATAAAACCGTAACTTCTAAATCTAAAATGACTGAATGTTTTATTTTTTGGTTTTGTCTTTACTTAAAAATATTCAAGAAATTTTTCTTTTTCCTCTTGTTTTATAAATATTTTATATGATGTGGCGTTATACCACTTTTTGGAACCCATAAATCCCAATCACTTCTTTTCGTCATGAAATTTAATGTTCAGAAGAAAAATGATGAAAATGTATGAAGAAATGTTGTGAACTGAATATCAATGACCCATTTTTCGACATCAGAAAGTTTTTTTTGTTCTATATATACTTGCGATGTATGTACATCCCCACGTTCTATTTTTTTTCTTAAAGTACAACAACAAATATTCTACAAGTATGATTAGATAAGTGTATATGGTAAGAGTTTTTACCTATTATTCTAATTTTTTCGAAGAGATTCTCTACCAAAGGAAAAATACTTTATCGTATTTCTTATTTTCTGTTTTGTCTTAAAAGTTTGTTGAATTCATGCAGATTGGAGTACCATGGTAGTTTATGTATGAATAATAAAATCGGCTTTGAAGAATTATGTAATTTATTTTAATTATGTAAATAAAATTTTCCTATTTATTTATAATAACCCAAATATTATGATGTTAAATTTATTAGTAATTTTTGTCACATAATCTGTGAATGAACTTTCAACTTTTTCAGAAAATATCAAAATGTCGCGAAATGAAATTTAATATCCATGTTTTAAGGAGGACGGATAATAGCAAAAAACTAATTACTAGAATTTATTAGAAATAAATTATTTTCAATAACGTACAATACTATTTATAATATGACTATAATATTTACATGCAGGAAGTAATAACTTCTATTTTATTGTTACAGCAATATACTTATGTATTTGAGTATTACTTCAAAATTAAAAATACACCCATTGTGCATTTACACTCAAATGGATCCATTTTACCGAATTATCTTTAATTATTCACGTCGCGCATGTAATAATTTTATATTTCTATAAACCAATAAATGTAAAATAGAAACATACATATATTGTAATATTATTATTTATTAGCTAATTTAAGTATCAAATTATTACATGCACGAAGTAATAAATTTTTTACAAAACAAAAAAAAGTGGACATATAAATACTATAAGACAATTAATATATTTCTAATAATGAGCAACATGTAATTTACACCAATATATGTTGACTGAAATTATTACATGCAGGAAGTGATAACTTCTATTTTATTATTACAGCCATATGTATATTTAAGTATTAGTTGAAAATTAAAAATACGCCCATTGTTAATTTACAATCAATTAGATCCATTTTACTTAATATTAGTAAATTATCGTAATTATTCACTTCGTGCATGTAATAATTTGATATTTCTATAAACCAATAAATATTAAATAGAAACATACATTTATTGTATTATTTACTTATACATAAATATAAATAAAATTGATATATACTATAAGAAAATTCATATATTTTCAGTAGCGTACCACTTTCTTTACACCAATATATTCTTACTAAAATTTTACATGCAGGAATTGATTACTTCTGTTTTATTGTTACAGCCATATGTGTATTTGAGTATTACTTTGAAAACTAAAAATGCATCCATTTGTTCCATTTTATTGATTTTGGTAAATTATCTTTATTATTAACCTCGTGCATGTTATAATTTCATATTTCTATAAACCAATAAATACAAAATGAGGCATATATTGTGTTATTTACTTATTGTTTGTAATCTATGATATACGATATGATATGGCAAGAAACGTACAGGTTAACCATAATGGCGATCATAGGAATGCAAAACACGTTCATGGATTAATCAATCAATTACATCTAGAGGTCATGCCATCATATGCTTTTAAAGCTGCTTCATAAAACCCTACCCTTTTCCATCGTACCCGAGGGATACAAGTTCGTAAAGATTTAAAAGCATGTTTATTTACATGATGACCTAACAATAATTCCTAGTCCATCATCAATTTTTAAATTTGAATACAGTTATGTCATATATCTAGCTACCTTACGCATTACCAATCATTAAAACACGATATGCAATACAACATTCATGCCAGCTAAATAACAGGAATAAACACACTTGAATCCCAAACTTTATTTAATTGATAAAAATGTAAGTTGCAAGTAAAATGACCGTTTGATCAAAAATTTTGTAGCTAAAATCATTCATTGAACGCTCGTGTGTTAAATTAAATTATTAAATGCGGTTTATTAATTATGTTTAAGCGTTACACTCAGCTCATGTCGGAGAAAAGTTCACCATTTCGTCAAAGTTCAAAATTTTATTAAACAAAGCTTATGACAAAGAAAAAATGCACTATTGGCGAAAACAAGAAAAGAGTAGCTCGGAGGTCATTACCCGTCGCAAATAATTATCTGTAATATTTGAAATACAGATGAAGAACTAAAACGAGATTTAGTAAGCCACTTTATTTACACCAAATAAATATTAAATATAAAAATAGTGCGCCCTCAAAACTCCTGTATCTTACACGAAATAATTTAAGTTTTAGTAAGATTTTCATTTAAAAGCCTAGCTACGCCACTCCTACTCTTGAAGACAAATCCAACGTATTTGGGTTTCAATTATTCTATTCACCTATTTTTTGTAATCTTAATATTTATTAGTTAATAATAGTTTCAAATTATTACATGCACGAAGTAAATTATTTTTTTTTACAAAACACTATAAAATGGACCCATAATATAATAAAATTAAAATATTTTTAATAACGTACAACACTATTTATACCAATATGTTACGACTAAAATTATTACATGCAGGAAGTGATAACTTCCTTTTTATTTTTACAGCTATATTGGTATATGAGTATTCATTGCAAATTGAAAATGCTGCCATTCTGCATTTACACTCAGTTGGGTTTATTTTACGTAATTTTTGTAAATTATATTTATTATTCACTTCGTGCATGTAATAAATTTACATTTCTATAAACCAATAATTATTAAATACAATCATATTTAGTGTTATTTACTTATTACTTGTAATCTTACTATTTACTAGTTAATTAAAATATCAAATTATTACATGCACGAAGTATATATAAATGTTATTTTACAAAACGAAATAAAATAGACACATACTGTAAGACAATTAATATATTTTCAATAACGTACCTATTTACACCAATATATTTTGACTAAAATTATTACATGCAAGAAGTGCATCCATTGTACATTTACACTTAATTGGATCCATACTTCACTTAAGTTTTATAAGTAATGATTTGTATTAAACTTTTGAATAACAGGAAATATATTACTATCATAATTAATAGTGGTATGTTTTAAATTGAAGCAGCCTTGCACTGCTGCCGCAATTATACTAAAATCGAAAAATCCGTGCAAGTTATTTGGTGTGTCTGTCATAAACAGCCATCGAAGCAACTTAATTATTAATACATCTGCTATTTCATCTCGTATTTTAAGCCGTTGACCAACCATAAAATTTTATTTTTATGTGATTCATCGGACAATTATTTTGGAGGAGAGGAGTCTGATTCAACGACTTTGAATTAAGTCGGAGGATAGAAGGCCACTCTCAAAGATTTAACTCGTATTGGGACATATTTTTTATACATTTGCAAGTTCAACAAGTTAATAAGGGAGATCCGGTTGGTAAGTCGTTTCTAAAGTGGTTGTGTGAAATACAGAAATTTAATTTCTTCAACTCGAAAATATTAGATGCCTTTGGAAACGTAATAAAATATCACTTATTTGATTTTGCAATACTGGCCCTTGTAAAAAATTGTAATTCAATAAGTAACCTGATCTAGTTTTAGCGGATACATCAGTGGTGGATCTTTCCTTGCAAACTGCATGATGTGACAAATAAAATTTATTAGTAGTATGTTTTGGTGACCTAGGTTCTTTCTAGGTAATGCTTTCCCAAACTACAGTTTCTTGCATGCACACTTTTATCGTCAATCTCTATTGATTACTTTAATGGGTTCTGTTCTGACTTAAAGGGTAACTTAATCATTAAATGGTTATACTTGATAATTTAATGTTATGGTGGACAGAAAGAGTTCGTTGCAAATGTTGTCTTCAGGTGACCGTGGTACACCGTTAAACACTTGTTCACTTTCCAAAATCACTTTATACTTGTTTCTGTCATTTAAAATCCATTCCACATGTGTACCGTAAGCATTTTTTTTCATTGATGTGCTCAGTTGTTGTGGTTTTATAATTAAAAAGACTTTGTGCATTCCAGTCAATAAATCTATTTAAGACTAAGTGGATTTGATAGTAACGGCTGCCAACGACATTTTCGAATAGAACTGACATTTAGCACTATGAACGCTGATACATCGCAGGTGATGATTTATTTGAAATGTGAGCATTGGGTCAAGTAAAATTTGATATTATTGAAACAGGCCACTTCTGCCTAGCACCCTCACTGTCGCGGTAGGCAACATATCTGCATTATGATTACAATGAATCTTTGAAGAACTATGCGGTTGCAGGTTGAATGACTGAAGATACTGATCTATCCAAATAATTGATTTGAGGTTTCCAATGGGTTGCTGTTGTCCTGTGTTTCACTGGACGAACAATTGACTTTGGAGGTAGTAAGTGATGTCTTTATACTGTTTGGGTTTTACTAAGACAGCTGTAGGCAGCGTTTAACTATTTTCATAAACTCTCTTCTTTCTTCAGTTGTCTGCTCCTTAAATTTTGGGCATTGATGTAACGGATGGAACTTACCCTTGAAACTGTAATGCCAGTCGGTTCAACGGCATTTATAAGAGTTGTCGGGATTGATTTCACATATGTAAGGCCTCTTTCAGAATAGTCATTAGGTACCAATTTAAAGTTTGACAAACAGGAAATTGTATCTCGGCCGCCTCATTAATCCACTTGTATCTACTTTCCTCAACTAATTTTTGAGCAAACAAAAACTTCAGCCAAGGATTTTGAGATTCAGTTTCAGGCCCGATAACCTTCAAACCTCGAAAAACTGGAGTATGAATAGCTTTTATCTCAACAAAACAATTAAAGGACTGCGCCGTGTATTCTTTTCTATCATGCATACCTTCAATTTGATTAAGGCTTCAATTTAAATAAACATTTCAAAAACATTGTTAAAAATATTTTTCTTTAGAATTAAAAGACTTTAGAAAGTTGTGATTATCTCAAATTATTACAAAATTGTTTGATCTTTACAGCGACAACATAAATTTTAAAGATTATCTAAAAATATTTCAATTCCACTACAAGAAAAATGCAATTGAAATATTTTTAAATTTAACAGTGTACATTTTTGGTATGTATTTCACACAACAGAATGAGAATCCTTGTTATTGAAATGAGTCCTCGTTATTGAAAAAGTTCGTCCTTACATATGTAGAAGGTGTTATTTCATTATTATTTCAGGATGTGGCTCACTGTTTTGCATTTGTATCTTTAAATATCCGGCGTCTTATCTCAATGCAATGTGACTGCAGCAGTGGGAATTCCGATTGGTTTAGTAATTTGTGAGGGTGCCACCGGAAAAAATATAATGAACTTGAAATAAAAGATAAAAAGCGATCAAACACAAAAAAAAATGGCTCTTACCATAATGCGTGTCCACATGAGCCAGCAGGTTTACCTCAAGATGAATTCAGAAAATGCAATGCCCGCAATGCCGTTCGGCTCACACATGAAATTCGCTAAAATAATAAACAAAGTGAAACCGCACTACTATAATTGGCCTCGGATGGCCAATAGCGGTTTTGGTTAAGAGGAGTGACAGTTGTTAGGTTAATAAATTTGTAAATCAGGTAACTAAGAATGCCCATAAAAATTCTGAACACCAATATTCGCCCATGATAAATGATAGCATTAGTTTGTATGGGGTCTTTCTTCTGGGGTCTATAAAATCAGAGAGAGAAAAAAAACAAAACTGTAATCACAGCTGGATATAAATTTACATACACTTAAAAATTATGAATTACGACTTTACACTTACATAAAATAATTTTGTAAATAAATTAATCACAAATATATAACATTTATGTTTACAATTAAAACTAAAACTATTTAAAAAATATTGCAAAATGTATTAAAAATTAACTGGCCCGGAAATTTTTATCACAGTGTTATCACTTGTCAAAAAAATTGAAGAACAATCAAAATTAAGTATATAAATATGGGTTGCGTACAGTGATACAGTATTGTCAAAGCCTAATCGATAATATTATTATGGTAGCTTACCGGTAAACATTAACTATCTACTATTTGAAGTTGACTTTATGTGGACCATTTCTAGGATATTTTGTTCTTTCCAATTATTTTCTTTATCTATGAATTTTTCTTGATCAAAATTTGGTGAATGGTTCAATCGAAGTGAATGATCTACTAAGGCACTATGTGTGGGATCTTTAATATTTATATGATGATTGTGATCATACATACGTTTTTTAAGATATAGCTTCGTTTGTCCTATATATGATTGGTTACAATCCTTACACATCACTTGATAGATTAATTTGTAGTTGTTTTTCTGTTTTGTCTTTCTGTTATGTCTTTCAATTTAGAGAAGCTATGTTTGTTTGTATAGAGTGTTGAACAGTTTCGAAACTAATTTTACATTATGTTCCTTGAACAGTCGTCTGAGGGGATAAAAAATACATTGTTTATAAGGTAGTGATACGAATTTATTGGTAGTGCCATATTATGATCATTGGGATTCGGATTAAAGAACTTTTGTTTCTCAGCAATGATAATTCTTTCAATTGCCTTTTGTGGGTAACTATTTTTAATTAAAGTTTCTTTAAGAAGTTTAATATTTTGTTCGTGGAATTCCTGGTCTGATAGTAAAAAAATTCTCTTAGCAAGAATCATAACAGTATTTGATTTGTACGTTAGCGGTAAATAGGAATGATAATTGAGATAACGGCCAGACCAAGTATCTTTATGGTACTAATCTGTACGTAATTGACCAGTTTCATTTTTTATTATTTTGAGATTTAAAAATGGAATGCTATATTGTCTATTTCGTGTTCAATAGTAAATTGTAGTTTACTATGAAAACTATTGAAGGAGCTGTGAATTTTTTCAATATCTTCACGTTTCGCAATACATAAAATGTCATCTACATATCTCAAATATAAGAGTGGTTTGTCTGTTAAATTATTAATTACTATTGCTTTTAAATATTCCATGACCAAATTTGCTAAAACAGGTGAAACTGGTGAACCCATAGGTGAGCCAGAGATTTGATGATATTGTTCGTTGTTAAAGAAAAATAACTAATCACGAAAGAGAGACTTTTTTTAAATTTTGTTAAGTTCATTGCAGTATGTGGTTGGAGATCATTCCATTTCTTATCAATTAATTTAAAAACTAGTTCATTGGGGATATTAGTGAAAAGACTACTAACATCGGGCGAGAATAAACTGAATTTATTTGAGACTATCACATTTTTAATTTTAAGTCTTAAATCAAAAGAATCCTTAAAAAAACTATGGTTTTTCCTACCACGTTGGATAAGATTTTTGTGTAAAATTTTGAAATATTATACGTTGCAGAACCTATACTAGACACGATTGGTCGAATTGGGTTATTAGGTTTATGTATTTTTATCAGCTTATACAACTTTGCTGGAATACTATTATATTCACGTAGAGACTTGGCAACTCTATTTGTAATATAGCCAAATCTTCCCATGAACTGATCAAACGATTGGCATTATTTTGGGTAACAGTAGTTTTGTTTTTTTATGAGTTTGTAAGTGTTACGTTTTTTTCGTAGATGATTCATTTTTTGATTGTAATCATTTTTAGTTAACAAAACAGTTACATTACCTTTATCAGCTGACAGGACAATGACTTCCTTAATATTATTTAAAAAATTATTGGTAAGTTTGAGGTTCTTAGGTAACTGTTGTTGAAGAAATGGCAGTTTTCTTGAATTATGTTTGTAGCTGGAAAGTAAATTAATTACATTATTTCTTATGGTATTCCTACCATCTTCGGGAGTATTATCAATTACTTCTTCAACACTACATATAATAGGATTGATAACTGTTTTTTTATCAGTTGAAGGTAAATTAAATTTAGGCACAAGTTGCAAGGTTGTCTGTACCGCGAGGGGTAATTCATTATCTGTTAAGTTTACGAGCCAGTTATCCTTTACATCCACATTTTGTTCTACGTTGGTAGTACTTGTTAAATTATTAAACTTATGAATTAAATTATTTCTGTAATATCTAAAATTAGTTTCATCGAATCGAACCTCAAATTATTAAAAAAAAAGTTACTAACATCAATTTGTTTATTACCAATCCGATAATACATGTTTCATAATAGGGTAAATCCGCGTCGAATATGATATTTCTGTTAACGGAAAAGTCCGAGACGGATAAATTTCATAATAGACCCCCTGTATCCGTGGGGCATGCCTTGTGAAATATTTCGAGAAAGGTATCCACTTGTAAAATGAACAACCCGTATAAGATGTAAACCCGTTCTAATTTCCAATTTTCTGGCTTACTAACACCCAACCTTACATGTAAACAATTTTTGTCAAGTGAATTGTTCGTTTTGTATACTAAAATGCAAAAATAACGGAAGGCGCTAATTACATTTACAATAAAGACAATTACAAACACAAATAAAGATCAGGCGAATATTAAAAGTTCGATGTGTATTTGTTCGTGTCTGTTTTTATTTGATGCTTTTGTTGTTGAACAATGTAAAACGGTACTTCAAGTTATTTTTGTATTTTCATACTGCTACTGGTATCAGTTGATTTTTAATTTCCCGTCCGATAAGTTGTGCTGTGTGTGTAAGAAAAGTTGTGTAGTGTTTTTTGGTTTGCCCGGTCCGTAATTAATATATAAAAAAAATTATTATAATTATGACAAAGAAAACTTTACACTTGCAACGGGATAGAGTGAGAGTGACAAAACATAAAATAGTGCGTAAATATATAATGAACATAAAACTTGAATGCGGATTGAAATTGGCCAAACTCGTTATTCACACGATTTAAAGCTAAGGTAAGTCAACGATTTTCAAACTTTCTATAATTTTTTGCATCATCAATTTTCCTATAAAAACCCGTGCCGAGTGGACTGCACTACTGAGCAAGAGTGAACTCGAAGATAACATTTCGATATACTTAGCGACATTTTCTTATGTTCAGTTTTAGCAAATTTCCCAGTATCGGTTTGGAAAATAGTCTTGCTCGATATCGATTTCTATACAGTAGGACACTTTGAAATATTCCTCAAAATTGTAAATTTTTCTTTTTCATAGTTAGCTTTTTATTTTGGACATTTTTATTGTAGGTAACACTATTGCTCTCAAATTCTTTACAAACCAGAAATGCATGCTTTAATTTATTACTGTTCATATAATGATTATACATGGATACAGTGAAGTGCTGATATTTTTTGATTTTTTATTTGGGGCATGTCCTTTTATAGCACTGATTATACCAATTATTGAAATTTTAAATATTATCGTATGTAATTTCTACCGCACTTCGAAATTCCTATGGTTTCTTGAAGCACTTTGAATTATTTGCATGTATTCGTCGTTAGTATATAGAGTTGATTAACTATATTTAATCTTTATTAAATAACCTTAATCATTTATCAGGCTCTGTCTATCGTCTCGACTAGTTGATTCACCGATTAAATGTTTGGATTCTGATAACTTCAAAGAGTTGCATTAAAGAAATTAAAAATATCAATTAATGCAGGTATCGAGTTCATTAAGATAAATTTTTACGATTTAAAAAAAATCTATTTACGAATCGTCTTCCTCGGTAATCTCTGTGCAATGCCGGATGTTATGTACACTCATGAACCACCGTCTTTACTTAACTTTAGAATTTATTTGATCGCAGTATAATTCATCTGATGGATTTACAAGCTCCATATAAATATTTGGATATTTGAGTAGTTTTCCGGAATACCGGAAATTATTGATCCTTCAACTAATTTATGTTTAAACGTTTTATGATTTTGTTCATTGAAGCACTTTCGAACAGGCATACGTTGAGATATTTAAATCAGAAACACTACACTTGATAGGTCGATATACGTTAATATTTCTTTTATTTTACATTTTAAAATAATTTAAATAAACTGCTAAAGTTGCACACTTCCATAAATTTTTGTTCAAAAAATAAAATTGTCCAAAACTTGTTTGAATGTTTTAACAAATTTTTGAAGTTTGTAAGCTTATTTAATTTCTCCCCCCAATTTTCTCGAACTCCCAATATGAAAATTAACCTAAAAATTTTCCATCGATGATTGTGGATACACCGATTCAAATGGGACCCTTTTCAGTCAACATTTTGAATTATAAGTTTTTCAAAATTTTGAATTTTTCACGTGTATTTCATTTCTCACATTTCTCCCGAAATACCACTGCAAAATTTCGTTAAGATTTCACAAATTTTTGAATTTTCTCGTGAATTCCATTCTCCTCAATTTTCTTGAACTCTCAACATCAAAATTGACCTGTAATATTTTCCCTCGAAAACCATCGATAACCGATACCAATGAGACCTTTTCCAAATTTATTTTTTTTTCCAAATGTTTGAAGTTTTCACGTGTATTTCATTTCTGCCAAATCTCTCGAATTTCCAACATGAAACTTGACCTGGAAAAATTTACATCGATAACCATCGACAATCATAATCAAATGAGAAATTTTTTAGACGAAACACTTTAAACGATAAGTTTTTGAAGTTTGCACGTATATTTCCCAATTCGCTCAAACTACAAAGATGATACTTGACCTGCAAAATTTTTCACCTAAAACTATCTATGAATCGATTCAGATTAGAGTTTTTCATGACAACATGAAAGTTGATCTGGAGAATTTTTCAGCAACAACCATTTAGAAACCGATTCAAAAGAGATCTTTTCTAGTCATAACACTTTCAATTGTAAGTTTTTCCTAATTTTTGATATTTTCACGTGAATTTATTCATCCCAATTTTTCTAAACGATTCAAATTAGATCTTGTCAGACATAACCTTTAAACGTTAATTTATTACTATTTTTGAAGTTTGCATATATATTTTATACCTCCAATTTTCCCGAACTTCTGAAAACCATCTACTAACGGGTTCAAATGAAACATTTTCCAGTGATAACACTTTAAATTTTAATTTTTTTCAAATTTTTGAAATTTTCACTTGCATTTTATTCCCCCAAATTTCCCCGAACTCTCAACGCGAATATTTATCTGAAAAATTTTCCATCGATAACCGTCGACGAACTGATTCAAATGAGATTTTTTTCAGACGTACCACTTTAAACGTTAAGTTTCGACAAATTTTTGTAGTTGCATGTATATTTCACACCCCCAATTTTCCCAAACTCCCAAGATGAAAATTGACCTTCAAAATTTTGTAGGTAAAACCATCTATGAATTGATTCACATCAAAACTTTTCTAGACATATAACTGTAAACGTTAAGATATCACAAATTTTTGAAGTTTGCACCCCAATTTTCCCAAACATCCAAGATAAAACTTGACTTGAAAAATTTTTAAGTGAGAACCTTCTATGAACGGAATCAAATGAGAACTTTTCTAGCCAAAAACTTAAACAATACAGTTCACAAGTTTTGCAAGTTTTGCATTTTAGTTTTGCATGTAAATTTCATTCCCCCCAATTTTCCCGTACTTTTAACATAAAACATGACCTGGAATATTTTCCATCGATAAACCCATTCAAATGAGAACTTTTCCAGTCATAACAGTTTAAATTTTTAATTTTTTTTTTAATTTTTGAAGTTTTCACCGGAATTTTATCACTCTAAATTTTGTTAAGGTGCAACATGAAACTTGACCTAGAAATTTTTTTAGCGGAAACCATTTACAAACCGTTTCAAATCAGCCCTTTTCTAGTCATAATACTTTCAATTTTAAATTTTTTCTAATATTTGAAGTTTCACGTGTATTTCATTCCTCTCAAATTTTTCGAACTCACAACATGAAACTTGATCCGAAAAAATTTCCACCGGGAGCTTCTACGAACCGTTTCAAAATAGATCTTTTCAGATATAACATTTAAACGTTAAGTTATTATTAATTTTTGAAGTTTGCATATATATTTCAAACCCCCAATTTTCTCGAGCACCCAAGATGATTTTGCAGGTAAACAAAATTCTTCAGCTAAAACCTTCTATGTTTGGATTCAAATGAGAACATTAAACGTTATATTTCACAAATCTTTGAATTTTGCATTTGAATTTCATTCCCCCCAATTTTCCCCAACAACCAAGACGAAAAATGACCTGGAATATTTTCCGTCGATAAACCGACTCAAATAAGACCTTCCCCAGTCATAACAGTTCAAATTTTTATTTTTTTTATTTTTTGAAGTTTTCCCCTGTATTTAATCCCTCCAAATTTTCCAATCGTCCAACGTTGACCTGAAAAATTGTACAACATGACCATCGACAAACCGATTAAACGTTAAGTTTTTTAATTTTTTCAAGTTTGCACGTATATTTCACGGGTGTGTAACGAAATATCGGTTTTCAAAATCTCAGTTTGTCAAAATCTCGGTTTTTTCTAAATTTCGGCTTTCAAAATCTCGGTTTTCAAAGTTTCGGCTTTCGAAATCTCGGTTTTCAAAATCCCGGTTTTCATAATCCCGGTTTTCAAATTCCAGTTTTCAAAATCTCGGTTTTTTCTAAATTTCGGCTTTCAAAATCTCGGTTTTCAAAGTTTCGGTTTTCGAAATCTCGGTTTTCAAAATCCCGGTTTTCATAATTCCGGTTTTCATATCCCAGTTTTCAAAATCCCGGTTTTCAAAATCCTGGTTTTCAAAATCCCGGTTTTGTATAAAAAAAACCCGATTTTTAGAAAATCCTGGTTTTAATTTTTAAAATTTGGCATGTGGGAAAATGGGACTCTTAAATGATTTTTTGACAAAATTTAAAAATAAGTTTGCGATAAAGTTCTAGTTAATAGCTAATAGGGATGGAGTTTGGATAGAGGGCTAAGTGCCCTTGAGAGTTATCGAAGCCGTCAGCCTCTACAATTATTAGGTTTCAAATATTCCTGTTTTATTAACTAGTAACTACAAAATGTAGCAATTACAAAATGTTTTGCAAGTACCAAATCTTGCAATTAAAAACCATTATTAATTATTTTGTGCAATTAGAACTAGAAGAAAAGAGACCCGAGATTTAAAAAACCCAAATTTTGAAACCGATATTTTGAAAACCGAGATTTTGAAAACCGAGATTTCAAAGTACTAAATTTCACACCATCAATTTTCCGAACTCCAAAGATAAAACTTGACCTGGAAAATGTTTCAGCGAAAACCAGCTATAAGTAAAATTTTGAACGTTTAAATTTCACAAAATTTTGAATTTTGCATCTGAATTTCATTGTTCCCAATTTTCCCAAACTCCCAAAATGAAAATTGACCTGCAATATTTTCAATCGATCAACCAATTCAAATGAGATCTGACGTATTCATTAACGAAATCGGGTAAGATGAATATTTTTTGATGATTTTTCATTGTACTATTGTGAATCTATGATTTTTGGTGGGATGCTAACGAAAAATCTTGTAAAATTGCCACATTTTCAACAAATCTTTTGAAATTTTCTATAGTGTTTCGAAATATTTTAAAACTTACTTTTGGCATTCGGCTGTGATTTCATATAACTCAACATTTGTCTTTTTGAAATTTATATATACGTTAATATATAAATTTTCTCTTTTCCAAAATATTTCCTTCCAGCGGCTTGGAGGAGTTCTCAATATCATTCACATACATAAAAACATACACATTTTTAAAATATTTTGCAATTTTATAGCAATTGCGTTTTTAATTTGAAAGCATTTGAGATTTGGCGGAAGGATAGCCCCCGTCCGTTAATGTATAAGGCGAATTAAAATAATTAAACTAAAAAAAATTATTAATTTTATTTTTATTCAAAAAACTCATTTTCATTATCATCGCTATCATCATCTACACGAAGGTGATAAACTAAAGCTGTACATACTTCATTTTTGAATAACAAAAAACAAATCCGGAAAATGTTGTGATTTTTCGAAATTTTTGGCTACTCAATCCAAACTTCTCAAATGTTTTAGAAAAATTTTATTTTACCAGATTTATAGTCAACAACCCTTTAAATTTTAAATTTTCAAATTTGTGGAGTTTTCACGTGTATTTCATTAATCGCAATTTTCCCGAACTCCCAATATGAAACTTGAACCTTACCTGGAAAATGTTCCTTCGATAACCATCGACAAACCGATTCAAATGAGATCTTTTTTGGACATAACAATTTAAATCGGTATTTTAATTTTATTTGTTATTTGTTACAAACGTATATGTTACAGTGAAATCCCAAATATAATCTGGAAATTTTTCTCCCGTCACTCCAAGGACTACTTTTTATGATATTAATGCAAAATCATTTGAAATATTGGCAAGTATCAGCTTTACTAATTGTACCCGCATGTTGCTTAGCCATCTGAGGAGTAATAATTGAAACTACAGGAATGTAGGAGGGAAGATCAAGAAACCACCGGGTTTCAGTTCTGTTAACGAATTTAAAAATTACAATTTTTTGATATTTACCGACTTGGACTTTAACCATAACATATACATATTTTTGGTTTGAAGGTTTGTTACTTTTGGCTGGGATATTTCAATTTAATGTATAATAATTCAGCCGAAGTAGTCCGGACACACTCTTCATTGTCGATTTTTTTGTTTTACTTTTGGCTGACAATTTTCGGCAAACTTTAACTGTATCGTATTTTGGTTTTAAAAAAATTATTTGAGGCATGTAACTGGTACCTAATAATTACCTTTGAGTTATAGTTAATTGGAAATTTAGACAAAAAAATTGGAGTGTGCATGACAGTATTAGACAAACAAAATGGTGAACACCATACGAGTATAAAGTTGGAAATATATTTTATTGTTTTAAAAATTTGCATTAGCTAAAATCTCCGAAAACAAAGTTAAAAATATGTAGATCATTAAGAAAATACTTGCGTAATTACATGTGGTAGTTGACGTGGTTCTCGTATCACCATTAGAATGACCAAAAGCTCTGGTTACCTTTTCTTGTTTCAACCGATATCATTTTAACAGTGAAATATTAAATTTTTATAGTCGCAGGTGCTTATAAGGTTTTATTTTATTAACCGTTGTCGGCATATTCATTCTTAAATCAAACATAATTTGTACCGAACTGAAGCAATATCCCTTTTATTCAATAACAATTTTCAGTTGATGCTTGTAGAAAATTTTCTATCCGCATCCAATTGATTTTGATATTTGGTAGCTTCCATTTTAAAAACCAGTTTTAATTGTTTACTGTCTTTTATTCGGTTAATGGTACTAATATCAATTGATTGCAAGTTTATTTTCATCTGACTTACATAAAATGGTGAGTCTTTAATCAAATTCATTTTGTAAGCCTCTACGACAACCGTTTATCATTATACTAACCATAAACATAAAAAATAGCAGAAAATCATTCATTATGTTAATAAATGACACCCAATACCATGTATTACCAGAATTCACAAACAATTTCATTAAAATAGTAATTTATAACTCCTAACAAAAAATTCATAACGATATAGTTTCGTTCCGTGTACCAAAATAAATAAATGATGTATTTCCGTACCTTAAACATGTCAAATCAGAACATGAAAAAAATATGTTTTTTTCCAATACACAATTTATTCCATCACCCCCATGCATACCAAACCACCCTTATTACATCTTACCATATATAAATACGTACTCGAGGAAAGAAAAGTCGTATGCCATTTTCTTTGTGCTTTATACGAGTGTATTCTATCTCCTTAAAATGTTTATTAAAGTTTGCTTAAGGTTCATGATTTTGATTTGTTTTAAATAAAAATAACAACAAATCCTTAACGAAACTTCCTTGAAGAATAAATACAGCTCAGAGAGCAAGAAATACATTTTCTACTACTTGTAAATGTTAAGACATGATTCATGCTGTATAGAATTTTTTTTTATGCTACTATTTCCTATGTACAAATATAGCTCGATGTCTGTGGAAAAATAAAAATTGAATGATACATATGTCAGTAGATTTACTACAGTTTTTCAATTATTCTTGGTAGGTACATATATATAGTTATCTACATATGTCTGTTTAAAGTTTATCTCACAAATTTAGTTTTACATATACGAGTACGAGTAGAGTGATAGAAAATTATATTGATTGAAAGCTGCTGTATGTACATGAATTTCAGCTTTAGTTTTGTTGCTTAAATAATTTTTTTAAGTTGTTGCTTTCGAATAATGTGGGAGTTATGCAGGAACATAAAAAAAATTTTATGACACTTTTTGTTTGTGTTGAAAAATAGCGAATCACAAAATTGAGGCCACAAATTTGTTTATATTGAAAAATTGAATTAGTAGAATCGAGAGTATGTTGAATATAAATCGTAGCATTAAAAAATAAAATTCAATTAATTCTCATTTCGGCTTTCTCATATTAAATGTTTATGTTGAGTGAATGATAAACTTTATAATGTTTATGTTTAGGTGATGAGTTCGGTTTTTGGTTGTTGAAAGGTTTGATTTTGTAAACCTATATAATTAAAATCTTGAAGTGACGAATGATGGTGCATCAATTCTAAAAGCTATCAGCATTGATAACCCAGCATCAAAAATATTGATTAATATGTCTAAAACGCAAGATGAAGAAGTTGTTGACCGCATTACTTCTGCGACTCTGTTGACGGCAGAATTATTACGAGAAACAGAGCAATTGGTAGATCAAAAGCTTCATTCACAAAAAATATAATTTTCAGGTTGGAGAAATCTCGTAAATATCCTGGGCACATTTACTAATTGTGTACAAAATAATTCCACTGTTTCCGAAAAATTCCGCGAAGATTTGACCAACATTGCTAGAATCACTATGAGTTTAAAATTTTTATTACAACGTAAGGAACATTTTGAATGGTACATACTGAGCTAAAACTCTCGGAAAATAAGCACTCCACGAAAAAATGTCCATTGTGTTAATTTAATCATTCCGAGAGGGATATACATTAGTGCTAAAATAAATACCCCTCCTCCCTTTATTTTAGGTGGGGCCGAAGGTAACTTTAAAATTAAAAAAGAAACCCAAATTTTTTATTGCAGATGCGGATTTTGCTACTTAAAGTACGTATGATTTCTTTGAATATTTTTTACATATGCATTCGATTCTGCAACACGTTTGAATTAAAATGAAGTTTTCATTGTAAATACTTGAAATTAGTCTTAACAAATTTTATTTCTTAGATTAAGAAAAAAAAAATAATAATTTTTTTTTTTTAATTTTTCAAAGAAACCATACGTACTTTAAGTCGAAGAATCAGAATCTGCAATAAAAAAGTAGGGTTTTTTTTTAATTTTAAAGCCCCATCTACCAGAATGGGAGGAGAGGTATTAATTTTAGCACTACAACTTTGATAATGGACATTTTTTTCGTAGAGTGCTTATAAAGCTTAAAAAGCTCACACATATATAATATGTCAGACATTGTTGTTACTCAATTCGTCTGCTTGGTATTTAAATTTGGAACAATTTAAAACGGAATGAAACCTCGTAGTATTAGCTAAGTCGGCTTTACGAAAACTTGGGTTTCTCAATTCTTTCAATCGCATCATAATGTACAGCCTGTGAGATCTTCATTAAACTATGGATAAAGTATTGCTGTCAAGTTTGGGGTGGACCATATTGTATTATCACGTTGGCGAAGTTTTTCCATAAATCTATCTTAAAAAGCAACAATAACAAAGTACGTGTGGATGTATCTGTAGAATGTCATGATATAACGAATTTTAGCACAATTAGTTATACAAAGATATTTTCTAAACAAAATGTTAATTTTTAATGATTTTTACGCATATAGTGAAATACTGATAGGTCCTACCAAATAGAAAAATTTGTTTGTTTTGTTCAAATTGGAGGTTTAGCGTGTTTAGGACAGCCAAATTTGCCTTGAAGTACTGCAAATCGAACGTAAAATTTTCTAAAAAATCACGCTTTGGGTGCAGAATCTAAGGCAATCACAACGAGCTAGGATAGTCTTAAAGTTCGCCATGCAACCAATTAAAACTTATCGAAAAAAGGTATTGTCTTAAAATTTAAATTTACAGGTTTCCTAATTAAATAATAAAAAAATAGTGAGAGGTAATTTTGTGAAACTGCCTGTTCCTTTAACACAATTAGATAAAAAATGGAGGTAAAGACCTTAGATGATCTTAATCTTATGAAGGAAATGAAAGAAATTGCGGCAGGGACGTTGAATGAACGTTTAAAAACATGATTTTATTGACATAAACATGAAAATCTCAAAAAAAAAAATTATTTATATTTTTATTTTATTTGTTGCGAAGCGCGCCTAATTTAAAGCGCGATAATTTAAACACGATTATCTCGAAATGACGTTTTTCAAGTTGGCGTGTAAGATTGAGGAAAAACTACTTATCCAATCGTTCTAAAATTTTAACACGTTGATCTACATATATTTCTGTTGAGAATGAACTACGGAAGAAATAATTGGCTTTAAATTTTTTGAGTTATACTAATTGGGGGGGAGGGGGGGGGGACAAAAAGCTGCATTTTCGAAAAAATGCCGCCATTTTTTTATTTTTCAACCATTTTTTTTCCTTTTAGTTCATTCCAAGAGCGATTTAATGCTGAATAAAACCGCGTGTTTTTAGACGTTTCTGAGAGCAGTTATGATGCACCCCGTGAATTTTCTGTGTTCTTGAAAAACCCTTGTAGCAGGCGACAGTGGGCTAAAAAAATCTAAATTTTTTTTTTTTAGTTAAATGTCAATGGAAAGTTTCATTAAAATATCTCTTTTTATTCCAAAAAAAAAAAAATCTTTGAAAAACTTTTTTTTTCTCAATTTTGAAGGTGCTATGCCCTCTTAGAAAGAGACATGAGCGTTAAACTGTAGTGTCTCAGTGTTGGCTCTTTAGCAAACGTTTACTTTAAACTTAACAAACTTATTTTTTTTTATAAAATTTTGCACAGTGTTTATGCAACATTTAGTGCTTGTTGGTGGGTACCTATAGGCCCAACAGCTGCACTTCCCTTACGTAAAGGTCATTTCTCTCTTTCATCTAAAAATGGTGCAACTTTGTTTCTAGAACCCATGCTCAATAAATGAGATTTATGTTTTTTCTTATCGTCTCGTTAAGACGTTAAGCCTAACTGCCTCAATTCTCCGAGTTGTTTGCATTGTTCATCAAGTTCGCTCGAGCGCTGTGAACTTGGTTGTTTACTACTTTGATACCTGAAAAAGCATTGGCCGTTATTAGCGTGATATTCTCAAAATTCAGCTTGGGCAGCTTTTTTTAATGAGTTGCTAACCACATGCTATGGCTGCCTGATATTCTACAGCCAATGCCAACATTTTATTTATGGTTTCACTTTCAGAATTGATTCTGAAATAAAGTTTGGTATGAACGCTTTCCCTCGTAATACATTCATTATATTTACAGATGTGATAATACAACTTTGACTAGTATTTTTTATCGCGTTTTCAAGGCCACCTCCGTATGGCTGCCCTATCTGCACTTCAAAATTCTCAACAGAGATCCTGCGATTAGATGTGTGGGACTTTAAAATGCCTCTTGGGTAATTCGGCAACTGATTCTGTTGAAAATATTTTATTTACCTGACCGTTTTTAATAGTTTGTTAGGTTTGTTTTTGAAAGCAGGTTCCACTTGCTTAATTTAATTTTTATACTTTTGCCGGATTTGTAGCCCAGCAATATGGCCACCTTGCTCTGCTTGCAGATCTAATTTGACATCTTGATCTTTGCAAATTTGATCTAATGATTTCGTTGGTAACATCACTTTCATTACATCTCCCATGTCCAAGTTTGGGTTTCTGTTGTTCAATAGTCGGCGGCTGTATGGAAATGGTTATTATTTCTAGATCTACAACTTCGGTTTTTTACTTTTTTCTCGTTCTTCAGAAGGGGCCTACCGTCGCTCATTAAGGGTAATCTGCGTGAACATATTTTATTTATTTGTTAGAATGGCACCAAGGCCGAGTTTATATCCGATTCTCAAAAGCATTTGCGTAAACGGGGGGCTTAAGTCTCTGTTTATCTTGTCAATCTTGCCTCTATGGACGGTTTTCGATTTTCCTCTTACAGTTTACTCAGGATATTGGACCATATTTATTTGATTGTCTAGAATGTGAACGTTTCAACTAGGACTGGAAATGACTTTATCTAAGACAGTCACCACTTCCGTGGAGACTGTCCTACGAGTACAAGCTTTAATTATACCAAAGAGAATCGCCCTTTGTGCGCTCAGTAGTATTCTTCGATGTTGGCAGATAATTTTATCCATCCAATTAACGTAGCATAAGTATATCTTAGCCAAGATATTTTGTTTTCAAACCCCACCTTTTTTAACCCAAAATCTCTTAGCATATTTTAGAACAAATTTTTTTAACTGCCTGTAAATGTGTTTTAAAGCATTTATTAATTAAAACAAAATTAAAACAAAAAAAAACAATAATTTTTGCAAATACTTTAATTCATTCATTCAGGTGCCAAGCAACAAGTGTAACAATTAAACGAAGTGGGTCTCGCACCTTGACCGCCGATGTCCTGTACATTTCTCAATACTGTCGATATTGTTTGGCGAGATGACGTTTGAGTATTCTGATTCGTTTGCCCGTTTTTTGACCAATGGTGTAATTAATTTCTCACTATTCTCTTTGGAACAAAGTTCTTTGATTCTTGGTATTCGAATTCGGAAAATGTTTGCCCCATATTAAAAAAAATATTGAGAAAAGCCAACGGTTTGTCTCTTTCTTTATCATGTATATTCATGAAACAGTTGATTAAGACTATCGACTCCAGACTTTGTTTCATTATAGCATTAATTTATGGCTGATACTGGTTTTCATCGCTTTTGACTTTAATTTTGGCGTTATGGTGCATAGTTAGTAAACATACAACAGGCTTCTCAGGTTTAGCAACATTTTTTTTAAACTAAATACTAGTGATCCTACTTTTCTCGTATTATTTGGTAAACATTCTATAGGGATACATCTTTCAGCGTCAAACCATTCGACAATGAGCTTTCTGCCAATTCAATACTGGTTTAGTAGTTATCCCTTATTCGAAAAAGTAGCGTGCACAATCGTTATCGTTCAAAAATACATTACGATAATCAAATTGCTCTGGTATTACTTTCCAGTCTTGGAATTGCAAATCCACCAAATTTTTATTCATCAGCTGCTCATCCACTGTCAAATTTTGTGACGGCATGTAATATTTACCCAGATTTTTATTTATGGCTTCAAATATATCACGAATGGGGCACAGCACGTAAGAAGCCCATTATATTCCCAAAACGGATAAGACCCGCTAGTTTCTGTAATTTTTATTTTTCTATTCTAAATTTTAAGCTGTAATCAACAGACCTTTAAATGCATAAAATCCATCTTCATCCATGTTTTGTCATTTTTTATTTTGACTAAGCTAGTACTTTTTTTGCATTTGCGGTACTTTACAATAATTTTGCTAACTGAATCAGTTGTAAAGAGTTTGAAAGGGTCAACTGGTCATGCTTGCTATTATGGGAACTTTTTCTTAACTGAGCAAATGAATTCTGATTCCATATTGAATTCGCCTTCAATAAAATTTGTAGTACGAACTGGTATTTCATCTGCAGTACCAAGGTGGTCTTTTTATCTTCAACTCTCTCTCATGTTCGTTCAAATTTGTTTGTGGTTTTGGCAATTTCATTCATATCACTTTCACCTAACATTCCAAATTCCAAAATTTCAATACGAACGATGTTTTGGAATCTTGGGATCACGATTAAAAAGACCGACTATCTTTACGGCAGCACTAATTATACAATTTTGTACAGTATTGAATAATAAAAACATCATTTAATCTCAATATTTTATTTTAGCCTACAGATGCAATTCAAATTTTAAATATTAAATTCAAAATTAAATTTATGTCAAAAAAATATTTGTCCTTGTGCTTCGGATGCCAGTATTGGAATATATTCTATTCGACCTGAAGTCGCAGTGAGATTTAGGTCTAATTTCAGACCGATTTGCATGTTGTAAACAGAGTTAAGATGGTTTTGACTGGTACAGTAAGGGCCCTAGTATATCTTTGTGTAGAAGGCCAGTATCGGAATGTATTTTATTTGACACATGACTGAGTTTACTACAGCTCTAGTTTTACGTTTTACGAACAGAATCAAGGTGGTTTAAGTCAAGAAGCACAAGAAGAGTGCGTAAGAAACGCACAAAGAAATCAAATTTAAACGTTGATTGATTTTTTGAAATCATGAAATCTAAAATCAAAGTACGTGCTCATTAAGTTGATAGTTTTGTTTATGAGTTGGTTTAAAATCGAATTTGGAATTGTTTCGAGATTGTATGCCCGGCAAACGTCCAACGACTGCTTCTGCATTTGATTGCTCCTGTTAAAATCGAAGTTACTCGGGTGAACTGTTATAGAGTAGTGTATATATTTTTCTAATAGACACAAGCGTTCGAGAAGACTTAATTATCTAAACTGCGGTAAAAAATTTCTCGGGGTCAACTTTAGAACGAAACGCACCGCAAACTGCAAATAATATGTATGGATGTTATTCTTGAGAAAAACCGCTCAGGCGATATCTCCAAGACTACAGAACCAAGAATACATTTTCCAGCTATTTGTGCAAATTGAAATATTGGGAAAGGCACAAACAACAAAACCATCTAGCTGCGTGGCATATATGTTGAAAATGTATACGGATTTTTGGGTTTCCGAACATTAATTTTATTGGGCAGATCACAGAGGTACTACCGAGTAGTAATTAGCATCAAATCTTATCGTAGATATCAAGAACTGATTGCTGTGGATCCTCATTTTGGTTAAAATTGTGTAAAGGGTGTTTTGGCGTGGTGGGCCCCGGGATTATATTTAATTTTTTTCTCCGCTCAAACAATATTATTGAAAATTGCTGGAAAGTAGTTTTCGACTACTGGGAACAGGTTGCGGTGGATCCTTATGTTTGGAAAAATCGTGTAAAGGGTTTTCTGGTTAGCCCGGGTTTATTTTTAATTTTTTTTGCCAGCTCAAACAAATTTAATGAAAAATGCTGGAAGATCCTGGATCCGATAGATCCTTATTTCGGTAAAACCGGTGTAATGGGTCGCTCGGGTGCTCGGGTGCTCGTTTCATTTAAATTTTTTCTCTCGGATAATTTGAAGGAAAATTGCTTGAAGGTGGATTTGGAATACTAAGAACTGATTGCGATGGAACCTTATTTCAGGAAAAGTCGTGTAATTGGTTGCCTTTTGGCCCGGGTTTAACAAATTGGAAAATCTAGTATTTTTTTTATGAGACCAATTTAATTACAATGAGTGCCTCTTATGCCATCATTTGATACTAGTCACTACACTTCTCTTTGATCTGGCCAATAATATTAATGTCTTGAAACCAAAAAATCCGTATACATCATAGTCTATGTAATTCGATTTCATCACTGTGCTTATATTTAACAGAGTCTTATATATTGTTTACCATAATTTTTCAACATTAGTAATTTCTTGTTTTTCCTAAGTTTTTTTAAAATCTTTTGAGACCGGTCCACTTCGGATGAAAAATTATAATTAGTCCATTTTGAATTCGGTCGAATTAATGGAATTTCTTTGGAAATGCAAATACGTTATGTGAATTTTTCTATTTTGCACCACATTATTAGATTGGTGGTTCAAAAGCAGAAAACAGAAATTTATTGCTTTTTCATATTGCTATACTATCTCTCAGTTTTTATGCATTGAATTGATTACAATTTCACCAACAAAATTGTACTTAAAAGAATTACATGCAGGAAGTGAATATTCTTTTTAAATTTATTTTTACGTATATTATGCAAACAATTCCTGTTCTTTTTTAAAACGTAATGATATCCGTAACTCTATAATCAGAAATAATTATATAGTAAGGTCCACTAAGCGTTAACATTTGCATTTCAAACTAGTCTAGCTTTACAAAGCTTGTACAATAGCCGAAATTTAATTGCATACAGTATATAGATAATCCACCTGCACACAAAAGCAGTAGCCAGTCGCCAACAAAATATTTAAAATATTTCGCGTTTATTAAAAACTACAAACAGACCAAAAATATTAAATGGGACGCGATCATTTATTTTTTTTAATTAAGAGTAAATTATAATTTAAAAAAAAAATTAACAAACGAACGAAAAAAAAAAAAAATATAAAATTGTGCCTGACTGGCGTTTTTGTTGTTAAATTAGAATGTTTTGTTTTATGAGTAAAGATGGTTAAGAATTTTTATTTTTGTATTCCGTGAAAATACAAGAGATGGTATTTTCCGCAATGGAAACTGAAAATAACGACGTAACGATGACAAAAAATCCAATTAAAACTTTTTGACCGTAAACAGTATATATATACATATAGATCTAGCAATAATATATAATAATGTAGCCTATATACATCAGCAAAAGTAAAAACCGTTTCAATTCCTTAAATTATGTTTCTTATCCTTTTGTGTTTATTTAAGAATATTATAATTTATTCGTATGAACAGAGAAAAAAGGAAGTCGAATATATACTCGTATAAGGATAATTCAAATAACTAACGTTGACAATATAATTTTATTGTACATAAAGGTATATAGAGGTAGGATGTATGTACGACCTGATATTTACACTTTTGTCCGAATAAATTTGAATAATTAATTTTTGTGATTTTTATTATCCTTATAAGCATAACATTGTTATGTTGTACATAGAACAAAAATTATTATACCCACAGTAAACATGAATTTTTATTTTGCTCCAGGCTTTCTTCTTATACCTACCTATACTCGTGTATGCAAACCTACTTATTTACATTTTTGTGTTTACCATTTTTATATAAATGTTCTGATTTGTATTGTAAAGTTAGGATCCTTTTGCAGAGCAAGATATTTAAAATAATAAAGATAATGAGCCGTAAGAAGATGAGGGAAATTATAAATAAATACTTTAAGTTTACTTTACGTACAGAAATATCGTTGTACATTTACCGAGCATGAGATGTAACTTATTATAACATGTGAGCTATTCTTAAAACCGATAACGCAATGCGTCACTGCAACAACTCTGAACTGTGCTCCTGAATTTTTAAATTTTTTTCTACATCTCTTTTCTTCTGCCAACGAACAATTTTATACAATAACCTTCGAATCGGTATTTTAATTTTCCCATAATATTAGCAACTCATTAACTTTGGAATACGTTATGGTGTGTGATCACAGTCGAATACAAAGTTTTTAGTATATTTTTTTTAATAAAGGAAATTTAAGTCAGAGACATAAACCGGACTAGTGATGCGGTAGTTCAAGCTTCAGCACTTGGACCGGGAAGTACTGGGTATGGGTCCGAGCTTGCAATATGCAGGTGGTAAACTGTAGTTGTGTGAGCAGATGAATGGGCGGGTGTATGCCTGAAATAAATGAAAAGAGTGTATTAATTGACCTTAAAAGGACATTACATCCATTGGATAATTAATACTTTATTTAAAAGACAAGAAAAACAAAAAAAAAATAAAATAAAAAAAAAACCTTAACGAGCCCTTCAGCTAAATTAAAACATGATGTTATATTAGTCGTAGGGCAGTACGAACTTTGTGCTTAATATCAGTCCCATGTGGCAAATGACATAATTGACTAAATTAATGAAAACTACAACAACATTGTAATTCTGAAGAAAAGTGGGATAGTTGAGTTTTTGTTCTCAGATTGGCAATGAAAATCGTAGCTCGTACATTTACACGTAACGTTACCGAAAACACTTTAAAGTGATTACTGTTTTTCAATAATCCCAACTTTGATAAAATAGATTGAAAGGTAATGTTACCGATGTGAAGCTAGCACGAAAAGTTAGCAAGTATTTTTTAAAAATGTACATCTGGCAATACATTTATCAAATATCAAAACCAATTTTTTCCATACAATAGTACTAAAAAAATGTACAAAACAAAATAATCAATTTTGCAATATAGATTATTATTAAATATAAAAATATGCACATATTTAAGTTTACTATAAAACTGAACGTTTTCATTTAATAACAATCTTGTCAATTAATCCATCGTCCAATAATTAAATTTTTAATTATTAAATAAATAAGAAGACTTAATAATAAAATGTTCTAAAACATAATGGTGGTTTGAGTATTAGCTAGAGTTAGCACGAAAATTTAATATAAAAATTAATTCAGTGATATCGATTCCTGCTGGGATATTCCAACAATGTTTCGTACATGAAATTGATTTTATATTAAAGTAGGACCAATTACAAAATTATTCAGAAAGTTTCGAATTTTTTTTATGATTTGTTTGTGAGCAATATCGATTCGTGCTGTGCATTTTCGAAAATTTCCCGTTTATGTGAAATTGATTGAGTAAAATCGATTCGTGCTGTGCTTTTCCAAAAATTTGTTACACATGAAAGTGATTTTATTTTAATGCAGGACCAATTACGAAATTATTCAGAATTTTTCAGAATTTTACTCAATCAATTTCATATAAACTTGAAATTTTCGAAAATGGACAGCACGAATCGATATTGCTCACAAACAAATCATACGAAAATTCTGAAATTTTCGGAATAATTTTGCAATTGGCCCTACTTTAATATAAAATCAATTTCATGTACGACATATTTTTGGAATAGCCCAGCTGGAATCGATTTAACTCAATTAATGTTTTTATTAAATTTTCGTGCTAACTCTAGCTAATACTCAAACCTCCATTATGTTTTAGAACATTTTATTATTGAGTCTTTTTATTATTTTATTTAATAATAAAAAAATATTTATTGGATGATTTATTGGATGATGGATAAATTAACGAAATTATTATTAAATACAAACGTTCAGTTTTATAGTAAACTTAAATACGTAATATTTTATTTTTTATTATAATAATTTATTATTTTGTTGTGTATATTTTTTTAGTACTATTTAATTGAAAAAAAATTTAGTTTTGATATGTGAAAAATCTGTTGCATATTATGTACATTTTGACAAAAAATCGTACTAATTTTTCGTGCTAGTTTCACATCGGTGTATAAATATATTTTTCCGGGTTTAATAATCTGTTTAAATATAAAAAAAATTCGTGTACTAAAATTGCATTATTCGAGATCTAAACCATTAGTGTTGTCTCAGTGTTTACGTGCCAACTTCACAGAGGTGGTAAAGTTTTATTGTAAATTGGAAGACTAGATATAACATTTAGGTACAACGCTAACTAAAATGGTTTTACCCTTTTGAGCATTCTTATTAGTTTGACTAGCTTGGCCGTTTAGGTAATTTTTGAGCCTCTCCTTATGCTTTTGTACTATTTTGCTTATCTCTTTGGCGACTGGTTACACTGCATTGTCGCTCCGTAATAAGGAGCAATGTTTTGGGAGCAATGTTTCTTAGGATAATTTTTAGTTTACTCGGTTTAGTACAAGCACACAGTTGAATAACATGTGTTCATTATATATTAACAGCTGGTTATGTAGCATTGGTTTAGTATGTGTTTACAACTCGGACTTCCTTCCCAAAAGCCAGTACCTTTTTCTGCATTCAAATCTATGCGCTTCACATTTATTTTTGAAATGCATCTTCCATTGCAGCTTAGCATCTAGATTTACACCTAGGTATTTTGCGGTATTTTGCTGAGTTAGCAAGTGCTTATGGGAAAATTTGTTGGTGTCACCTACTGATTTATCAGTGTCATCAGCAAATATATTAATTTTTGTATTATCAATTAGTGGAATGTCGCTTGTGAAAGGAAGGTATAATAATGGTAGTAAGACACTATTTGGATTTTACTCCAGCAATAGGCCGGCGTGCCAGACTTTAGTTAGAGCATGAACCACGTCCAGTAAAACTGTTAGGCAGTCTAATTGTCTGCAAGTGCTTTTTCTATAATCTCCAAATGAGTTGTTTAGTTTCAATTGGTGGTTTTATTCGTTTTAGTAGGAGGCTTTAAAATTACTTTCACCTAATTGGTAATAGTGACGTTGGTCTGTTAGTCAGGTTGATTTTTTGGCATGGGCATCATAATCACTTCTCTAAATTTATACTTTAGGTGTATATTTTATTCTTAAGGTGAAAAGCTGTTTTAGGACTTTTTCTATTATCAACCATGCTTTTTAGTGTGATTTCTTGATCTTCAATTTCTTGTATTTGTTCGATCTCCTTAATCTGATTGAAAGGTTCTCTGCAGGTGATCAGAAAAGGCTGCTGCTTCTTGCTAATTTATACTAACCAAACTTCCATTACTTGTTTTTATAGATGGACTCTTTGAGGGCCCTTCTTTGAGATTGGTAGAATTTCCGAAATAGAACTTAGTTTTTCACCTGGCGCGACGTTTCCATTCAGTGGGTTTTTCATTGCATTTGGTCAGCGAGAAATATTTTATTTTTTCACAACCTTTCAGTGTCCGTTAAAACTGGCAAGTTGATTTCATTATAATTTTATCAATATTTATTAAAACTAGGATTTTAGAAGAATAACACCGATACCGCTTAATATATTTTGGTGGTTTTTGTAATTTTAAAGCAGAATTGTTTCGGGTCGAAATCCGAAGATAAGTTTCAAATCCGAATACTGCTCGAAATAAATATTTTTATTAAAGTCCACTCAACTCGCTATTTCAAGTTAAATTTAAAAGGATGTGAACAAATTTTGTTTGAAATTTAATTTACAATCTGTTTCTTTTTAATCGCTTTTTCATTAATACGGCATAATTGCATTTTGAAATGTTTGCTAAAACAAAAAAAAAATTCAATGCTCTTTTAAAATGTTGTCACTATCAGTATACCAATGTCGATCAAAATCATTGGAATCACTAAATTTATGTAAAACTTGTTAGTATGTAGTTCCACCTAGTTAATCAATCCGTATGAGGCAAAACTTTCTTACAAAATTTTCAAAATATTTGGGAAAAACGAAAACGTTTCTATCAACGCTATCACTTTCGGTGGGCCGATTTCGGTCAAATATGACCCTGCCCTCAAATTTATAGTAAAACTTTATGTATGAAGTTTCATTTCGATCAACCAATCCGCCTAGGATTGGGTTTGAAAACGCCGTTTTTTGTCAAAACTCAACATTTCCGCTCATAATTTTCCGATAATATCTAAGCTCGCATGGGCGGCTGAGCCGAATGGTAAATCTGTAAAAGTTGCAGGGCAACTGCAGTCTGAACAGACGAAGGAATTTTTTAATTTAAAAAATTCAACGTTTTATTAGTTTGAAACCAAACTTCAAACGTCCTGATGACCTTTCCTTATAGGCGGAAAAAACAATGAGTAAAGAAAAATTTGGTATTCATAATTCTAAAAACAAGCCCTAATAACGTTAATATGTCTTTTCAAAGTAAATTTACTGAGTTTAGCAGAGTATTCGAGTAATAGGTTAATTTTTCCCATAGTCCCATTTGTGATGTGTGATTCTTAAGACAGATACTGTTTTTATCGCACGTCTATTAGTGAACAGGCGAATCGAGACCACCAGATAAAATTTTCCGAAAAATACAATATCAGTAACAATTCGCAAGGCGAATGGAAGTTTGGGACTAAATTTAGTAAATCCACCTAGGGCCGCCTACGTAAAGCAAAACAAAGAAATCTTAGTTGTGCTGCCTTTGCAGCAAAGGGCGAATAAAGATTGTGTACAAAGCCTCCGGTACAAAAGGATTGCAATTTTCTTTAAACCGACGCTGAAAAGAAGCACAGTGTTGACTCGGTTGATAATATTAACCATGTAATTCATAAAATGTCACAAATAACGACCAAATCTCGAATTAAAGTAACTTCAGTTACGGTATTGATGTTGTTAAAATAATTTCGTAATTCAAAACGTATACGCTTACGAGAGTATCAATAGTGAAGCTGTTCAAGATTGCTTGTAATAAATTTAAGTCAGTGGATGATGATTTGGAAATCACCTGTTACTGTCTGTTTATCAGACATAAGTCAATTTACAGAAGAAGTTATAATGGAATAAGGCTCTGAGCTTAAATTTAATATATTTATAATTCATGAAATTTTGCGAAGTAAGTTAGACAAGTGCGAAAATCATTTTGCACTTATAACCTTTTGTAAATTTTAATCGGGTTGTAAGTGGTCCTTTAAAACTTTGTTTTACTGCAGTTGGAAGGATTTTATTCTGATTTCCGATTTAAGGTTGCATTGACTTCATACGTAAATTGAAAGATAAAAATAAGCCTAGGTATTTTACTAATAAATTTTATTAAAATTATAATATATAACATAATTCTACATTTAAAAAAAAAATGTAAATAGATGTATGTATGAACCATTTAAAAAAACATTTCAATTTAAAATTACTTTAAATGTAATAACACAGTATTTTTCATTTTCAGTCTTGGTTTCAATTGCTTTGACTCCACTGGCCTCTTTTGACGTTAATATGAACTTGTAGTACTCCTGATCTTGTTGGCTCATATATTTAAACATTTTTTCGATATCTTTTTTTATTAATAGGTATCGATTTATGTTTCGAATTAATTATTGATGGACCAGATCCTGAGAATAAGACACGCTGTATACTTAATTTGGGAACCTTTTTGAGTAAATGGCAACATGTTTAAGGAACAGAATGGCACAATTTTATAATTAAATGATTTTGAGCAAGTCTCAAAACTTTTGATGTAGCAGGGCTTCATTTGCAATATTAAGGGATTTAAATAATTGGATTAGGCTGATTGGTGAAAAAAAAACCGATTTTTGAATGCAAATTTTCAATTTGGCTGTGCACATTATCGATTTCTTGAATGGAAAAATGCCCAGGCAAAGAAAATTTAATTTAATTTAGTTCTATTTCTGGATGAATAGAAATAAAATGTTGATTGACAAATGATGTAAACCAATTCTTGTTCTGGGGCATACAAGAATCATTTCCAAATAACAAATTTAGTTATATCATTTTTAGTGAACACTCGTTCCACTCGTCCTAGCTTCATTCCATATAGCACCATAAACCACGTTCGTGGTGGATAAATGTGCCGTTAGGTTCTAAACGTATATAGTTTGGATGGGTAAACAGATTCATCAATGTTGTTTTCGGACATGTTGTAACCTTTTCCATGTCGAAGCAGGGAATGGCCACTCCACTATCATTATCCTTTTCTTTTAACTGCCTCATTGCCACTTTTAAGACATTTATCAGATTCGGGTTTGAAAAAATTGAAGTAAAAGCGTGTATTAAAGATGCCGATAATAACTGCTTTTGACAGGTGATATATTTGATTCTAAACATCTTTTGGAATATAAATCATACATTTTGCAAATGTTAAAATTTTCATCAAGGTATTATATACATAAATCCTGTTGCGTATAATACAACAAAAGAAATTAAATGTGTAAACATTGACAATTTACTTTAAAATCATTTCTTCAATCATTGACTGTGAAAAAGTCTACTGAAGAAATTATCACGATGGTCTCAGTAGCAGTTCGATTTATTTCGGTAAAATTTTAATCAAAGCAAAGGTGCTATAAACATTTCAAATATCCTCTCGTTAATTAATAGTTGGAAGTAAAATACACTTGGGCCCAAAAAATTCACACTGCGCCCCAAAAAAATCTAATGCGTATTAAATTTTCTTGAATGCAGATTCAAAGACTATTTCAACACCTAGGTAGATTTTCTGTACGTATACCGTACCAGAAATGTGTCTTTTGGGGTAAAAATCTGAAGTACACGTTTTTTTGTGAATTTTTCAGCATGAAAATTAGTGGTAAAAATCGAATTATTGCATGGAAATCAGAAAAATAAACTTTTTTATTAATAAGAAGTATACCGTCCCCTAACCCGAATAGCAGGTTCCATTCGAGATCACCAAAGTTTTCACCAAATTTTGAGGTCCTCCCAGTGCTCTGCGATATCTTTTTCGAAGTCTTTAATTCAACTCGTCCCACAAGTGTTTGATGGAATTGAGGCCCGGTCTTTGAGCTGGCCACTCCATAATAGGCGCATCGACCTCTTGAAGATATTTTTACACTATACTAGCCGTATGCGGTCTCGCATTATTCTACATGAACAGGAAATGTTCACCAATATACCCGGCAAAAGTAATGACATAATGACATAGCCCTCGACTACTTTCTCAACGGCCAGTATTCGCTCCGGAGATGAATACATGAATTGTCTTCGCCTTGAGTGAATTGCTTACCGAGAACATTCACGATCCACCGCCATAGCAAACCCTATCTTCAATGCAACATTGTACAAATCAATCTCCTGATTTTCTGTAAACCCTTCCTAGCTCATCGCTGCCATCGTCAGAGAATAGGACTGTTCTCCATTGTTCTTTTGCCCTATCTAAATGCTCTGGAACGAACTGAGCTCATCGGTGAGCTTAATTAAATTTTGGCCCCTTTGCTGGCTTGAGTGTAAGCAGATCACCTTCTCGAAGTCGTTTTCTAACTGTCCTGTCCATCGAATGACTTTTATTTCACGAACTTTTTGGAGGAGCCACTGTAGTTGCACCACATTCAAACGGTGGTTTCTCAACGATGTCGTCATAAAAAAGCGGTCATTAATCTGTGTTGTAACACGAGGCGGTCAGACTTTTGTTACCGTCTGTAGCAGCTGGTTTCTTGATATCTGCTACGAACGGAGAATCGGCTCAAATTTAGTTAACGAGCCACTTTGCGGCTAAACGCTCGGTATTTTCAGATTATTGTGTTCTATTGTTGGTATATAGTCCTGGTTTTTAGCCGAAAATGCACACGCGTGATTGGTTAACTGATAGAATGATCTTTAACTATTTTGATTCAAAAAAACATTTCAATTCGCGAGAAAATTGAAAAAAAGGTAAAATGTTACTGTGCGAATTTTTTGCATCCAAGTGTATTACTGGAAACAGCGTTACACGAATTATAGAGAAAACAATTTGTAGCCTATTGGGAGAGGTGAAGTTACTAGTTTTTTTCAATCTACAGTTTTAAAAATAATCCTTTTATTAGTTTAGAAATTATAATATTTCCTACAGAAATGACCAAATTGTGACTTCTGAGGCCAAAAATGTAATTTTTCAAGAAAAATTAAAAAATTACTTGTGTGTGCAGCGCAAGCATGACGATTTCGTACTGAAAAACCAATGGAAAACAAGAAAGTATTAAATATGCTTTTAATAGAATATACCCCCCGATTCTAACGTACAGTCACAGACGTATTTTCAGTCTTAGCGAAAACTTTTGTCTTAACGAAGACTAGATACTTTAAATTCGTATTCTGCACTTAGTCTTATCTGTCAGTAGTCTTAAAAAATTGTCTTCGTTAATATCAGCGAAATAGGTGGTCTTAGGAATCATAATTTTGGCATTTACACAAAAACAATAATTATTTGTATTTGACTATAAAACCGGAAAAATTATTCAAAATACAATATTATGTACTCTCTCAGCATATATAAAACATAAATTTGAGTTTTTTTACCAATTTCGAATTGAACTGTCGCTTTTCGTTCATAAATTTGAAACAATATGGTAAAAATTTGGTTTCGACAGCTCTACAAAAGTCTTTGGAGAGTTTCTAATATGTTATTTAAGACTGCTGTCTTCAGAATTTCAATGAAGACTTTAGTCTTAAAAAATAAAGTCTTAACAAAAAAGTCTTAGCTAAGATAGTCTTAGTAGTCTTATCGTCAGAATCGGGGGGATAGTAACCGTAAATGTTTTTGATCTCGAAATTTTTGAAAATTTACTCTTTGCTTTGTCGCCGCCGGAAAAGTGGATCAGACTAAATGTCTACTTTAAAATTTCAGCTAGACGAGTCAATCTGAACTCATCGGACTGAAATTGTAAACTTTAGTTTTTTTTTAAAATTAGGACACCTAAGTGATTTTTGTTGATGCTTTTATGTTACTTGTAATTATTTTGAAAATAGAAACATGTTTCGAAAAAAGGTAATGCCCAAAAACGTTGATTTATATGTTTCTTATAAAATTTTCACCAAAATTTGTAAAATTTATAATAATCTTTTGGAGAATGGTGATCAGGAAATGTAGATTTGCTTAATTATGGTGGTAATGAAAAGATATCTTCCTTTACTTGGAAAACACTTAAAACTACCGAAAAATTATGTTTATTATTTATGGGTGAAACGACGAACATTATGTCAATAAAAATAAAAAAAATTTCAGACATGTGTGATTAATTATTTAGTCTGTTTCATGATGTATGCGTATTATAATAAAATTTATAAACATCAAAGGTCAGTTGGCCACGTATTGTTATCGGAAAATTTATTAAATTAATTATGTTGACATTGTTTGCCATCTTTTGTAAAACATAAATTAAAAATTATTTCTACCTCCAAATTATAAAATATAATTGTGTCATAAATCATGTATTACGTCATCACTTTTGAATTTTACAAAAATTTCTAATTACCTACAACGAAACACAAATAGAAATTAATTTAAATTGCATAAATTAAATATTTGTATTTAATTAATTAGTTTATTGACTTTGTTGTAAAATGTAGTACTGCAGTAATTAATAAAAAAATAAAAATGCATTTCGTACCCCACAAAATACACAATCAACCAACAAATTTGTATACTGGGGTACAAATTTTCCCAGAAATAAAACAAAAAGCTAACGAATATGAATAATAAACAATTTTCATTCAGAACATACAAAATTATTTTATCGCGAGATAAAAAAAAAGAACAAAAACAGGAAAAAAAAAATAAATGTTGAATACATAATGATGATAGCGGAAAATTTATTGAAAATTGCTTTTCACCAAAAAATAAAAATAGAAAACGCTGTAAATATTGAATAAAATATGAAATGTCAGCTACATTGACAAAGTGGAAAATGGTTTTTATTGAATACCAAGAATGACTGCAGCTTACAATATTGGTAACCTAAATTTGTTGAAATATAAATTAATTTTGTTGTCAGAGATTTTCTTTTAATGATTGTATGATATAATATTATATGAATAATCGAAAGCGTTCAAATGAATTAATTTTAGATCGCCTTCCTTGAGAAGCGTTATAATCAAGCCTTCCAAATGTACAAATTTCATAGCAAAATATTTTCTAATGTATTAAAAGGAAAATAACCTAATTAAGTATAATATTTGATTAATGCGCAAAATCGAGATTCATCCTTAAAAATAAAATATTTTCCAAAATATCTGGTTTAAGGAAAGATCGCAAATCGCTTGCTATAAACTTAAGTGCAGAATATAACATCCCTACACTTGCTTGCGAAACTGGCAAACAAGTGCTTATTCTGCACACCTCTTGTATATTTTTATCTATGAGTGTCAAATTAATCTTGCAATAAACATATTATCATTTTCTCTTTTTTATCGAGCTCCTTTTCAAAATCACCCTCTTCATCAGAATTAGGTTCAATGGAGGTTCTACTACCACTTTAATAATTTCCATCTTAAAAGAACTAGCAGTAGCTTGAATGGTGATTATGTTGCTAGTGACTCCGAAAGATTCTAAAATAGATTGTTTGCCTTTTTTAGCCTAAGAATCATATAAATCAGAAGATTTTCATTTAGCCAAAACGCTTGTTTAATGTTTGGAGGGTTTTGCATTTTTTAATTGTATTTCACATATAATCTTTATCCTTTATCTTTTCTGTAATCTTACATTTAGCCACTTTTGTATTTTTATTGAACGAAAAATACTTGTCCATACCGATTGTGTTCTCGGCCTCTGGATTGTTTGACGTTGAACTTGAAGCCTTTCTGATGGAAAAAAATAAATGGATACTTTAATTTTTAAAAATTTATGTATGTACGTATGGCTGGCTCCCTGAATTAAAAAAGGTTGAAATTAAAAAGTTTGATTTAAAAATGATGTTTTTGTATGAAAAAATTAGACTTTTTTTAAGTTATACTTTTAACAAATTTTCTGACCTAACAAAGGTGTTTTACAAAAAACAAATTTAATTTCAAAATAACACAAGAAAGGCATATTTTATGTCATTTGACAAATATATTTTTTAATTCATTTTCAAAATGACTTAAGAAATGCATATTTTAATTCACATTATAAACGTAAAGTTTACATTTGTTTTTAATACGAAAATAATTTTTTGTTTTCTTCTTGCAGTTTTTTTGTTGTATTATAGAGAAAGATAAAAAACATGCATTTCATAAGGTCCACTTGTGAATTATTATTTGTGTATAAATTATGAATTAAAATATGTATTTTTTAATTATTTTGAAATTTCCAATTGTTTTTTAAACATTCTCACTAATGAAAGCATTAGGTGACAATTTTGAATGGCTTAAATTTTCATATTATTTCGATTTTAAATACACATTTTATTTCATTTTCAAAATAACTAAAAATTCACATTTTATGTCATTTATGAACACACTTCTTAAATCATTTTCAAAATGACCTATGGTATCCATTAATAAAGTCCGCTTTTTTATTTCGTTTTCTTTTCAAGTCAATTTTAAAATGAAATAAAACGCTGGTTTTAAGTCCGAAAAATACAATTTTTAGGTAAGCCTTTTTTAGTTCGGGGAGCAATGTACGTATTATTACCACGCCACGACAATGTTACATTTGATATTTGAATTATTTTATTAATAATGTTAAACCGGGAATAGTATATGCGTTATGTGTCTTAATGTTTTCGCACATCGATCTGTTGAAAGTATCTTCATCTTCTTGTCTGCGGTCTTGAGAATTTTTAGGTGTCGTAATTTATTATTATTAGCGCCAGTTGTTAATTGGGAATTTGTTTAGTGATATTCTCTTCAAAGTGTTCATTTTATCTCTTTATTTGCGGTGCATCTGTTGCTAAAATTTGAACAAATGCAACCCTTTCTTAATTGGTGAATTTTGCTATATTCCTCTGTCCGCATTGTTATAGTGACACTTGGTGTTGGCGTCAATATAATCTAGCAAATCATCATAAATAGACTCGCGCTTGAACAACGCTACGAAATTATTAAAATTTACTTTTAAAATCAGTTGTCGATTCGCGCAACTTATATATTACTTCGTGATTTTTATGGCGCATAAAATCGTCTATCTGAGAAATCCAGCCGTCAAACTGTGGATAGATTTCGTACCACATACTCTCTATCTAGAAGAAATGTGCGTACTGAAGAGAATATCGCCGCTGTAAAAAACATATAATGACTAAAATTATTACATGCAGGAAGTGATAACTTCTATTTTATTGTTACAGACCTATTTATATTTGACTATTAATTGAAAATTCAGAATGCACCCATTGTGCATTTACACTAAATTGGGACAATTTTGTTTAATTTTGTTAAATGATCTTTATTATTCACTTCGTGCATGTAATAATATTATATTTCTATAAACCAATAAATATTAAATAGATATATTTACTTGCTACTTCGTAACATTTATTAGATAATTTAAAAGTAAATATAATTGATCTTTATAGAAAACGAAATAAAATGGACCAGTGTTTACATTTATTTTGCGTCTCCTTCTTTAATCTTTCATTGCGAAAGGTAACATAAATTTGTTTTTTTTCTTCTTTCCTCATTCGCAAGATCAAAAAAAAAAAAATAAAAATAATTCTCCGCGATTGAGTGTTAGTTTGGTTTCTCTTTTGCAAAGATCGTCTGACTTGTTTACAATTATTATGGTTACGCTCTTCTTTCATATTACAAAACACGTAAAAAATTAATTGACTCATGAAAACAAAAAAATCTCTCGAATCAGTTTTTTATCTAATTAGTAAGTGTTAGAGAAGTAGAGATGCTATTGAAGAAGATATTTATTTACGCTATTCACACTTACTTTATAGAAGAAAATAAGTAATTTTATGTTCATATGTTTAGTTTGATTTTGTCGTCAAGAAGGTGGTAGAAAACATGCTGATCTAATTCGAAAATATTATGCGTTAAATCCTGAAACCAAAGAACTAAATCTTAGACATAAAAATAAGTTTACTGAATATCAATTACACATCCAATTTTTACTGGTAACGTCTAACAGGTTAAAATAACAATATTGGGAATAACACCATTAAAATGTAATATAATAAGATATAAGTGAAACAGGCTTGCGTGGGAATGATTTCAAACGGTTGTACATTCAACTTTTTAATTCTAGAGATTTCCGCCAAATTATTGGGCCTGTAGCATCAATGTTACATATTACCATCAATGCCGAAACGATGAAACAGGAAATATCATTAAGATCATTGAAAATGGAATCATCTACAAAAAATGATTTAAAAAAACTACCTAAAAATCGACAAAGCAACTCGACTAAACAGGTCCTTACTAGAGATACACGTGCAGTACATAAAAAGTAAAGGCATAATAATCAAAACAATAGCTATGGTTGGGTTAACTCAATGACATAGTGATAATGGCAGAAATATCAAAGCATTCCATCTGATCAATGATTAATTGCAATATTTTTCCGAAATGGAAGATTTTTTTAAACAACAGACTTGTTAAAGAAAAATTGTAAAACTTCGAAATTTACCAAATTGTTCAAGAACTCCGATCTTAAGGTCTGAAGGCGATATTTTGAGCTTGATGACTAAATTTATTGAAGTTTTTAGTTCAATTAAAAAAATAACGTTGCAATTGGAAAGAGAGCTAGGTCACGTTGATTCAGCTTACATCTTGGAAAACATATCAATTCACGAAACCATGAATTTTTAGCACTTGAACACCATTCTACTAACTATGGAGAAAACAACCCCATTAATAGGATGACTAAATCGTTCAACTTAATTGACGACCTATTTGATTTTAATTTATCAAAGAACAACTTTAAAAATATATTGAAGAACTATTTTTTAAAATTTTTGTTTGTCAAACTAAAATTTGGTTTATATTTTCTATTTTCTTTTTTTTAAGTTTTTTGTTTGAAATTACTGTTTTAATTGTAAAAAATCTGAAATCATACATGTAATTACAAAATAGATTTCTTTAAATAAATAAATAAAGTGCAACTTTGCATGGGCGATTTCTTTAAAAGCTGGCTTCAGTTAAAAATATTGATTGAACTTATAGCAAATGCAATGGCTGTAGTACTTTTGGAAAAAAAATAAAGGGCGTGAAAAAATTCTCCTGGAAAATAATGTATTAGCAGCAGGAGCTATGTTTTCGTGTTTTTAGACCCAAGATTCCATTGTAGATTATTATTAAAAATAATGAAAAAAAATGATCATACGATTTTTTTATTTTTTGTAAAGCAACACTTATGAATTTTTTAATAGTTATTTAAAAACATATTGTGTTTTAAAAACATCGTATTCCAATATGTCAAAGACAGGCAATCAAATAAATTAATTAAGATACTCGTTTATGCCACTTTTGTATACGTTTGTTATTATGATTGGTTAAGAAATATTTAAACTCAATCCTAATTTATCATAGATCTTTACTTAAGTAAACAAACCCACATGATAATTACATATGTCAACTTTCAAATAAACCTTTAAGAAATGACAAGTTTTCACTTTCGTTTACATGTCCAGTTTCATCAAAATCTTTTGAGAAACAACCAACTAATGTTCAGCTTTAGTCGATCAAAATCCAGATGATGTGTGCCCAATTTTTCTCGTTAATAATAAATAATTTGAATTTATTTCTGAGAAATAGAAAGTCATTCCAAATTGTAATGCAAAAGTCCAGTTATTTTTTGTAATTTAATAAATTAATTTACCTATTTTGTTATTAAACGGTTTTAAATTTTTTCTTAATTATATTATTGATCCGCTCACCACAAACGCCAAGTATATTATAAAATTCACGGATCGACCAACGGCGCAGCAGTCATAAGATTACCGATAATAAAGTTTAGCCAAGTAAATTATAAGAACCATTAAGGATTATTAAGAAAAACTAAAAATCTAAAAAAAAATTGATTTTTGTTTCACACACTTAAACCAAACATCAATAAGCATCTTGTATTCAAATGTTGGTTCTATAGCGCGTTCCACACTCTACTTTTTTGTTTCGTCTTCGCCTCTTGCCTCGCGTTTACTTATAAAACTGGTTTTAATTGCGACTCATATTTTTTGATCCAATTTTTTCAGTTAAGCAGCACTAACTAGTTTAAATTTTATTAACGAGGGAGCAGAATAAAATAAGGTTTCAAAGTAGCAATAAATGATCTATTATTAAAAAATAATTCCGTGTCAAGTTAATTGTAACCCACAAAATAGATAAAAATATTTATCCTTACATCACTTCAAATTTTCATTAATTTTCTTCTAATTCTCAAAATTTACAAAACCCCAACATAAATTAGATAATAAATTATATGTATTAGATTATAAATTAGATAATAGGTAATACAAAACATGCAATTTAAAAATATGTACATATTTACAAAAATCTTACCTTAAAAGATAATTATTGTAATACAAAATTAAATTTTGTGTATTTTTAACACTACAATACGGGGTCACATTCGACTATGATCGGATTTTGTTTTAAATTTGATTTGTTATCATTTTTTTATTTTGTAATCAAACAACACAAACAACCGACAAAAACTAACTAATACTGGCACTGTCTGTACCATTTACAAATGGTTTCTTGATTTTTAAATTTATTTTTTATTTTGTTTAAGATCAGGTGAGCACTGCAATACAGTGTTTTTTGCGTAATAATTTGTTTTTTTACAATGTACATTCAACCAATAACGTACGTTTAACCGACATGAGACTGTCAATTCGTTTGTGGTTCATTTATATTTCGGCCAATGTATATTTACACTCAATTGTACCCATTTTACATAATTTTGGTAAATGATCTTTATTATTCACTTCGTGCATGTAATAATTTTAAATTTCTAAAAACCTATAAATATTAAGTAGAAACATAATATTGTGTTATTTACTTGTTATTAGAAACATATATTGTGCTGCTTGTAATCTTAATATTTTTTAGTCAATTAAAATATCAAATTATTACATGCACGAAGTACATATAAATGTTCTTTCACAAAACGAAGTAAAACTGACACACAATATAAGAGACTTAATATATTATGTATAATGTACAACACTAGAAAAAAAATATATTTTGACTTAAATTATTACATGCAGGAAGTGATTACTTCTATTTTACATTTTTGTATGTATTTGGGTATTAATTCAAAATTTATAATGGATAGCTATTGTGTATTGCATTGTAAATGAATCAATAGTATTTTAAATATTGTGTTTATTGCTTGTAATCTTAAAATTTACAGTTTTAAGATCATTTCCTATCTTTAAATTCATGTTTGTTTCTATGGCTCCAGGTGGTCAGCCCACAATAAATGTGTTCTATAATATATATGAGCAAATATTATTATTTTTTGCTTTAATCGAGTTTAGAAAACAAATAATTAATAAGAACTAGAGTACATATTGAATATTGAAGATCTAATAGTAAAACAAATTTGTTCCTGTTTTCTGAAAATCTCTTTCACCAGACTAAATCAAAAAAAAGAATATTGCTCTGTTACTTATTTTAGCAATAAATTAAAGATTTTTCCACTATAAGGCTTAATGTTGATTATTTATGAATTATCCAGAAAAATGGGAGGAAAATATTGTTTAATAGTAACGCTAAGTATATTCTTTAAAAGTATTAAAAGAAAACCAAAGTGGAAAATGTGTCTAACATCTAAAGAAAGAGTATTGGTGTTGACACGAGGTTGAACAGAGCGAAAATAAAATAAAAAAACATAAGAGAGGTTAGCTGGGTCATTGAAACAATTTATTGGTAACAGTCAAATCATATTTATGTAAAACTTTGACATTTATTTTCTTTAGAATTTTGCCTTTTTTGTGATTCGTTATTGTGTGAAAGGTTTTGTACGTGTATTACGAAATAACTCAAAAATATTTTTTCAACAATTGAACAGTTGAATATCTTGTATGCTTGATAAATTTTTTATTGAATCATATAAAATTGAGTTCAATCCAATTAAAATAAAACATTTTTAACGCAATTCCCTAGAATATATACATATATATATATATTCATATAACTTAATGCCACTTTAAAAACGTTAAACAAAAATTGACATACAAATGGATTTAATATACATACATAATTTTTTATTACGCAAACAATTTTTTTTTTTAGTTTTAATCAAATTCATAAATGAAATTTTTTTATTTTTCAGCTTTTCCATATACACGTACACTACGGTTGTTTTTTTTTTTTGGTCCAAATTTTCATTTGCGTATATCTGTACTAGAATTAGTGTACAGAAACAATTTAGTTGTAATTTTATTCAATTACGAGAGCTAAAAACATTTTTTGTTGTTGAGTCGACTATTTTTTTGTGTTTAGTCAAAGTGAATTTTGTCAACGAAGCATTTAAAATATAAAAATTTGCTATCTATTGTAACGCAGAACTTAACAGTGTGAGAGTATAAAAATATCCACACGTAGTACTCGTATAAAGCACTAACTATTTGATAAAAGGTCAACTGTTCCGATGGTTGTATACGTTTTAGATGGATGTGGTGGATATTTAACGCGATTATTAGTTTTCGGATTTTTATATCAACGATGTTTTTTATCAAATTTCAAAAAGCTTATATTTTTAATAAAAAGTACTGGTTGTACAGGTTTCATCCATCAAATTGTCGATAATATTCCAATTGCTAAAGAAAATCTGTAAATGTATCAAATCAAATCAATTTGAGTTACCCTATGTTCACGAATTATACATCAATCATACATTCATCATAATTTTCCATTTATTTGATGAAAAATTATTTTGAATGCGGAGGAAAACAATTTTACCCCATCTACGAAAAAAATCTTTCAAAAATAAGGAAGTAATCGTATATTAAACATATTTGCCTGTTGAATTTTTTTCTTTTTAAATTTACGTCTTAAAATTTATTTGATTTCATCTTTTTTATTTTATATTTATTCTGAGAAATAAATATTATTATTGTTAGTTCAATAATTGAATTGAAAGCAAAACTGTAGATGAAGGAAAATACATAATATTTAAAAGCTTTTCGTGTTCCAGCCAAAAAAGCATATAATTCACAAATAAATTTGTTGTGTACCAAAGTATACCAAATTCATTTTTTCTATTTATGTTGTTTGATAAAATTTTGTGATAATTTTCTGTTTTTCGTTGGTGTTATTCATCATGTCGCGTTGTATAAATGCTCATCTTAACAAAAGGAAAACGATCTTTTAAATTGAACAAATAATTTGTATTTTGGTGCTACTGTGAAATTGTATGACGACAGTTCAATATAGATAACTTTTATTTTTGTGTCTGCTATCAAGATTATGGAAATTTTTTGTTTATTTTATTTAGAATATAAAAAAATGTATAACAAAAAGTTAAATAATTTATTTTAAGATAAACTAATTTATAATTTGATATATTTTTTTGCGAGAAATTAGGCAGCTATCACTAAATCAAATTGTATTCACTTCCTGCGTGTAATACTCGAACAGTATCATAAAAATGTTTATTGTTAAACTACTTTTAAACTTATCACTAAGTAACGCCCTTTTGGCATTAAACAAAAACCTAGTTTTAAATAAAGCCAACCAACTTGCCGATCATGTATCATATCTGGTGGATCTGATTACGACAAGAAAATGTTCAATAGTATTTTGGCATGTGAGCTTCATTAGAATGAATATTGCTTTATTCCACTGTAATATTTCAAAACATCATCCGGAATTTATGTTATAATCCAACCTATTCATTTTATTTTGTAATTAGAATCCACAAAAAAAAATTAATTAATGTTCACCGGTATGGAAATTTTATGCATTGAAATATCATATTTCAGAATACATATGCATCCGCATAAAGACATTGTTGAATATTGTACCTATAAGGGATGGATATGTTAGTTCCGTAATCCTGTTTTGGTTATGTGCACAATTTTTCCACCTGTCAACAAAGCCCGAATCAAAACTATTTTTACATTCTCATATTTGGTGCAATTTTACTAACGACTATACGCTAAAACAACAAATTTCAGATTAAAAATTACATCGACAAATGAAATTATGCTGTAATTAACAAAAATTGTAAAATGTTGATTGATTTCGTGTACATATATCGTATAAAACTACTCGAATAAAACTATCAAAACTAAAATAAATGTTTACGCCATAGGTTAAAGTAAAGCAATTATAAACTTTAATAAAATGTAAATTCAAAATACATTTTTTTGAACATTTTGGATAAATGTTAACTACAAAATGACAAAAAAAAAATTCTAAACTGCATCCACGTACTAAACAATGCCATCGTCATATACACAATAGAAAAGCATAAATTTAATTTGATTTTATTTCATTGGCAATTTGTTATTAGTGTGTCGCCTTTATAAATGTACGCTCTAACATACGTTTTTAGATGCATGTTGGTTATTATGGAGGTTATGTATGCATATAGTATATAGCTATTATTTAGAAGTTTTTCATGCGCTATTTCGCAGTAATAAAATATCAAAATTTTATCAATATTTTATCAAAAAATTCGAGCATAAATATCCAGAAGTAAAATGTCCTGTTGATTGACAAATTTTATTGTACATTTTATGTAGATCCTTTCTAGCTATTCTGTTGTTGTATACAGTTGTTGTTGCATCTACAACATTGATTTTAATATTTTAGTGGAAATACCATTTTGCCGATGGTTACATTCACTATGTTTTAGGTTATGGAAGATAATTTAATTTAAAAATTATGTTTCACTAATTTTTGATGACAATTTTAAATATGTCTGAATTTATCCATCCCTCAATCATATAGACCAAACATGTTTCAACCCAATCTGAACAAAGTCGTTTTAAACCGTGACTGGCCGTTATATTTTATACTGATTGAAAGCACATACAGATTGATTTGAAAATAATCACCTAATGCCATTAGAGCACAAGTCATTTACTCCTTCAACAGAAAATAATCGTGCCTGAATCGGAGGCAATTCATCTTCAGTCATTAGATAACTGAATATTATACTGTTGTATTACTATATCCAATTCGTAGAATTGTAACGTTTCGTCATAAAATCCGCATATTATTTGTTTTCGTTGTTTGTATATTCGTTGTGCTTGTGGAATATTGCATCCTTCTAAATAACTGTCAAAATTACAACTTATATTTGTTTGAGTTTTAGAGTAATTTATTACAATAATTTTGCTTTTATTATGCTGATTTGATAAATAATTAAAACTCGGACGTACCTAAATAGTACAATATTGTGGAGCAGTATCTGTAAATTATTACATGCATGAAGTAAATATAATTGATATTTTACGAAACGAAATAAAATGGATACATAAAATGACCGAATTAAGATATTCTCAATAAAGTATAACACATTTTTATTACATGCAGGAAGTAATTACTTCTATTTTATTGATACGTCAATATGTGTAGGTGAGCGTTAATTAAAAATTTCTAATGCACATATTGTATATTTAAACACAATTGGATTCATTTTACATAATTATGGTAAATGATTTTTATTATTCACTTCGTGCTTGAAATTGCATTTTATGTCTATAAAACTATAATAATTATTGCGTGTATTATTAATATTTATATTTAATTAAAATATAAAATTATTACATGCACGAAGTAAATTTAACCCATTTTAAACAAAACGAATATAATTGAAACATAATATAATAGAATTCAGATATATCATGAATAACATACTTCTCTACACTAATATATTTTTACTAAAATTATTACATGCAGGAAGTGACTACTTCTATTTTATCGTTACAGCCATATGTGTATTTGAGTATTAATTAAAAATTTAAATTGCATTTACACTCAATTGGATTCATTTTACATAATTTTAGGTAGATGATTTTTATTATTCACTTCGTGCATGTAATAAATTTATATTTAATCCAACAAATATTAAATAGAAACATATATTGTGCAATTAACTTATTGCTTTTAATCTTAATATTTATTAATATATTAAAATATTAAATTATTACATGCACGAAGTAAATATCAATGATACCTTACAAATCGAAATGAAATGGATACATAATATCAGAGAATTAAGATATTATCAATGACGTACTACTTATATTGATGTGGTATAATTTGACTAATATTATTACATGCAGGAAGCGATTACTTTTATTTTATTGTAACAGCCATATGTGTATTTAAGTAGTCATTTTACATAATTATGGTAAATGACCTGTATTATTCACTTCGTGCATGTAAAAAAATTATATTTGATCCAATAAATATTAAATAGAAATTTATATATTGTTTTATTTACTTGCTGCTGCCAACCTTAATCTTAACATTTATTAGTTAATTGAAATATCAAATTATTACATGCACGAAGTAAATATAAATGATCTATAACAAAATGAAATAAAACGGACACAAAATATAGGAGAATTAAGAAATTATCAATTACGTACTATACTACATTAACATATTTTGACTAAAATTATTGCATGCAGGACGTGATTACTTGTATTTTATTGTTACAGCCATATGTGTATTTTAGCATTAATAAAAAATAAAAAATGCACCAATTGTATATTTACACCCAATTGGATAAATTTTACATAATTATGGTAAATGATTTTTATTATTCGCTTCGTGCATGCAATAATTTTATATTTCTATAAAACTATAATAATAAATGGAAACATTTATTTTGTTATTAACTTATTGCTTGTAATATTTATAGCTAATTATAATATAAAATTATTACATGCACGAAGTAAATATAAATGATGTTTTATGAAACGAAATAAAATGAACACATACTATAAGAGAATTAAATATAATCAATAACGTACCTCCATACAAAAATATCTTTTGACTAAAATTATTACATGCAGGAAGTGATTACTTCTATTTTATTGTTACAGCGATATGTGTATTTGAGTATTAATTGAAAACTCAAATTGTATTTACACATCTGGATCCGTTTTAAATAATTTTTGGAAAATGATCTTTATTATTCACTACGTACATGTGTACGAGTATATATTCATATAATCCAATAAATATAAAATAGAAATATATAGTAAACCGATTATATATTTCCGTTAGTAGTTTAATAACAAACATTTTGCAACATAAAAACAATTGAAGTGGTGAAAAATTACTATATACAATCACAATAGAAGACTTTTTTTTATCATTTGAAGTTCTGATGAGATCTAAGAGTTGTGAGTTATCCATTAATTTTTTCTTTTTTTTTACATCGGGCCTATTTTGTTTAGTAACGCTGTACTGTACTGAATTTAGATCTTGCTATGGTTGTAGAAATGAATGTGGTTCTAGAACAAAACCAGCATTAACATAATTATTATCTTTTTTAATACCACGATTCTACAATGAGCTGTACATTTTCAGCATACGTTTTTAAAAATTTCATATCCGCTAGAATATCAGTTTCTCCATTTTAAAATTATGTACGATTATACCATTTTTCGTTTGTAATTATTTAAATCTGTTGCATATCATGTTTTTTTAACTTTCCACGCTCACTGATGGTGGAATGAGCCAGAAATTGCGCCACAGAAATATTTTCTAATTCATGTTTTTTCGTGCTTATCGGACCAATGTAATATTGGTACAATCTTCACCCACTTGTAGTTTATTCAATCTGACGATGTAAGTTACTACTACCTCTGTTTATTTTATTAACGTTCCCGACGACGTAAGCTGCACACAACAGTATTCCTCTGAAATGAATTTTATATTAGATTTCAAAATATTACATAAGATTTACTTAAACCATTATGCCATTTTTTATTTGGCAGAGACAGCCAAGACAAAATATTTTTTAGCCTGGATATGATCTTCATCAGAAACAATATTGTTTTGCTCGTAAAGTGAGTCAATATTCACAATAGACTCTAAATTAATTATTATGTTGTTGTAACGTTCTCTGAATAAATGAAAACCAGAATGTTTCGGAGCATTCCGTAAATATTATAAAATTTGTTGTCACATAATCAGCAAACTCGTTCATTTCAGAAGATTACGTGAGACGTCTCGAAATTGAACGTTTGAAAGTGGAAGTTACTGTACGAACTTTTAACAATTTCGAAGTACCAGAATTCAGTTATATAATTATATAGTTTCAATTATAATCAAACATATAAACCACTGTGAAGATCCATTGACAGTATTTCACATTCAAATAAACAAAAAAAGTTACGTCCTCGAGCAAACCTTAAGAAAGTTGTGCAAAATCGGGAAATTCTAGAGCCAAGCCTAGCTCTCTGAAGAACAAACCATTTCTTTCTAGTTTGTGAGATCCAATATTTCCAACCAAAGATTTCTTGTGCCATTAAGATTCCAAGCATTGGGAGGAGATTGCCATCAGACAAGGATAAAGGAACAATATGTAGAGATCTTTTGAAACGAATTGTTTTGGCAAATAGAATTTGTATCGCGACAAAAATGAATCCACCCAACCAATTTTATTATTAGCCACATTATATCGTATAGGTCAGTAGAATTAAATAATAATCATCTAAAGGCATACTAAAGAAAAAAAATGACAAATATTCGTTTGCATTTTTGAAGGCATAAATTTGTGATATCCATCGACATAGATAAAATTGTTCAGCAAATTCTAGTAAGCAAGCAAATACAGGAAGTCCCCTGATGATGAATTGAAATAGTACCAATTATATATATATATATATATATATATATATATATATATATATATATATATATATATATATATATATATATATATATATATATATATATATATATATATATATATATATATATATATATATATATATATATATATATATTATACCTTGACGCAAGGTACCGCATCAGCATCATTTCTAGCCATTACGCACTTCAATATTTGCCGAAAAGTATGAACATTAATTTTAGTTGATTCTTCTGTTCTCAAGACTGACTTTTATATTTACGAACTCATTTCGGACACTCCCAACAACCAAATTGAAGCTGTAACCTTTTAAAGTGACTCAAACGCATTATTAAAGAGAGCGTACTTCAAATTTCTCACATTGTCTGGAAGTCAACCAGCTCTTCGGGACAAAACTGTCGTCGAAGAAAGAGTGCTCTCATCATTCGATAAAACCATTAAGGCTTACATCAAGTTCAGTCCTTCGTATGCAATATCATAAAATTAAAGATATTTTCTACATCAAGGCCGACTTGCCTAAAGTTACAAAAGCCACGAAAAAAATATTTTTATAAGTTACTTCGTAATTGTATGTCCCCATAGGTTTTCTCTGTCCTATAACCGTAAGGTCTCAAAATTATATATCAATAGATCAAAATACCTATTTGGCACTAATATCAAACAGCTCAAGACAACAAATGTCAAAACCAATTTAATCGCAGCTAAAACAAAGGATGCTCTAAACAAAACGTTATTTCTGCAAAAATTGAAATTATTTGATGAAACATTACTAAAGTGATTTTATCGATAGGCTACCAATCCATTGGAATTGGAAAAAACTGCCATATATATTTTACGTTTTTCTTAACTTACTTTCTTGTCTGCCTGTCTATATGTTTGGGTCAAAATTTAAGGTTCAAATTTGAAGCACTTATCATCATTCGATTTCGCTGAATTTCGTTCACTTGGTTGTTTCACCTGATAATTTCATACTATTAAACATTCGAATCAAAAATCTAATACAAATTTCAGAAAACCGTTATTAATATTCACCATCATAGTTGCTGTGCGCTGTTAAACAATAATAGAAAAATGTCACAATTTTTCAAATTTTTTCTTTCTTTTTCCATTTTGTCTCTAATTTTGTTGTTGAAATATCAGAAATTTGGTTGCTGCCATCATAATGGATATGTGTACTAAAGCATGTAAAATGCCGTTTCGTCAACTTTGGCACTTCATCAACTAAAATTTATTTCTGTTTTGATTCCAAACTCAATCGGAGGCTCGGTGGTTATTGCCGATTTGGAACAAAATGTTTTAATGACCACATTGATTTAAAGTAAGTATATGTTTGTGGCATCTTGTATAAAGTTTAAAATTTTGCGTAATTATTTTAGGCAAATAATCTGCGTAGAAATAGAGTCGGCCATCAAGGGCAACCAATGCCCAATCTCTTGTTTTGGCCCATTCAAGGATAAGCGTTGTATCCCAAATTTTATAGAAAATCAAGGAAATTTGATACAAATTTTATGAGACGAAAATTAACGGTTACTTTGAGCAAGTACCTCTAGGATTTATAAATTTGATTCAGAAGTACAAATCAAAGCTGCAGCAATTGAATATCCTAAGCCCCGAGATCATGAATATTTTTGTACAATTTTATGATGCTGGCTCAGAACCAAAAAAGAACAATTCTGGCATTGGTAACAATCCTTTTGCTACGGCGAATATTGGCAATTCACAAATAGGAAATCAGGTGCAGAACATATTTGCTAAGTCGACCTTTACAACTATACTACAGATGTAACAGCCACAAATATGTTTGGAGGTACAGCATCAAACCAACAACAAAATGGTAACATCTTTGGAGGCAGCTTGTTTACCAATCCTAATCAAACATCAGGAATATTTGGTGGTGTTCAAGCTCAACAGTCCCAGCAATCTATATTTGGAGCAGCCGCTCAGCCTAATACGGGAGTGTTTGGGCTCTGTTTGGAAATTAATATTAAATGTTTAAGATAAATTGTACAAATTTACATAAAGAAGTGAAATCTATTTTAAAAATTGTTTTCAATTGATAACAAGATTCAAAATTTGTACAACTTAAAAGAGTAAAATATAATATATAAAAAAAAACTTTACCACGCTTTTCTAATGCATGGCATTTTACCACGTTTTTCTAATGCACAAAAAAGAAGAAAATATTTTTTTTCTGTGCTTATAGAATTATCTATGGGCATTTATACTTAAAACTAGCATCATTGTTCTACAACTAAAAACGTGGGGCGCATTTTAGGAAAGAAAATTGATAAATGTGATTTGGGTAACTTCTCATGGTATTTTTAGAACATGTTGCTACATTAGGACCTTCCTGTACCTAATTTATGATTAAAGTGTATGTGTCCCGAGTGAACATTGACGTATTTGAAATTCGAAAATGAAAAAAATTATTTTCTTAAAACTACCATAATCTAGCAGATCTTGCGACTTGAAAATTATTTTCGCATGGTTTAATCAATAATAAATACCCAATGGTCCACGGCCCAAGTTTTATTTCCAATTATGCAGCTCGAATTGCCATCGCATCCATTTTAATTATTTGCAGAAACAGCTCTAAGAATAGTTTACGCAGTTTGCCAAGACAAATTTTGTCAAAACCTGACCAAATTAGTTTTGTAAACTTAAATCATGTTGCAGAAGAATGTACTGAAAACAAAATCCAGTTTAATTTTATCGCCACAGCATTACTTTCATTGACAGAAATTGGGATAGAAGAAAACACTTTGAGCTAAAAATAATGTTTAACCACCAGTTTACCAGAACCAATAATTCAAGAATTATTCCAGAGCTACAATGATTGCTGGTCAAATAAGTATCTGTCTTTTTTCAACACATCCCAAAAATTACATGATCTTGATAGGAATTTCAAATAAAAACCTGTCCCGTCCAAATGAACATTTTGCAGAATATTTACATTGGATCTATAATTTGATGGAGTGAAAGCTATAAAATTATTCTTTAAAAATATTTTTCGATGATTATGGAAAAAATATAAGAAAATGTGGCTTATTGACACCGCGAATATGCAGAACTGCAATTCTTTTATCGTTTTTGTAATGGCAACGACGGAGCTGCGGCAAGAGAATGCCAGAGACGATATCCAAATCGGGAATGTTTCCCGATTACAGCGTATTTCAAATCGAATATCCTGGTCATCCGAGAAATGATGGGACAGCCGATTAACTTGACATAGACAAAGATCGAGTAATTGGAATGGTGACAGATGACCCATCTATAAACTATAAGTATTCGTTGTTTATCAAGACGTTAAAAAAAATCAGTTGTACCCTTACAATGTTCAACGTGTACAAGACCTTTTACCTGCTGCGTCGAAACCAATGGAAGGCAATATTCAGGATCCATAATTTGCACTATTAGACCCACGCTAATCCAAAAAGGTGCGGCGTACTCGGTTTTAAGACCAATTTGGAGTGAACTTGTGGGCGGGACCAGTCCACGGAAAATTGATTGCCTCATTTGAACTATAACGTCAGATCAACGGAGAAGTTTATCTAAGTTTTCTACAAAACGGATCAATTATTTGATGAATCTGCAAACACGTAGGAATATGTGGTTGCAGCATGATGGAGATCCTCCTAACTATGCACAAGTAGTGAGACAACACCTCAACCTAAATTATTCAAACCGCTACTTGGAAGAAAGGGTTCATTGCACGGGCACCGCGGTCTCCTGTTCTGAATCCTTTAGACTTTTTTTGTATAGGGTTATTAAAAAGAGCTGGATTAGAGAGTAAACAAGACCGAGCAGGTTTTATTTACTTTGTTTTATTTTTGTGACAAAGCATTTATATTTTATATCACGAAATTTTGTTAAGACGTGCATTTTTTAACAAACACGACTAACTGTGTGAAAAAATTGGTACAAACATTCTGTTGTGAAGAGCCTTGTTGTGAGTCAACTTTCTGCAGTACATTGCTTTCCCGCACTCAGAAAAAAAATTACAAACATTATTTATGGATATATATTTAATAAATTTCAATATTGAATATTCAACAATAAATCTCCTTATTATTTTTATTTAAAAAAATACCGACATAACGGCACAGGGGTTAAAGCTTTGGCGTTTGGATCGGAAGGTACCTGGTTCGAATCCCGATGGAGGTAGGATGCAAAAAGTTATTTGATGAAAATCTACAGATTACGATCTGTGATGAAATGGAACACAACTATGACCCCTTGTCGGAGTGCAAAACTCATGGGCCGACCCATCTTCCACACCAGCATATGCTGGCATGGAGCTATGCAATGTGCAGACGGTGATAAAATTGGACATTTAGCAAACTGCAAAAGAGTTGAGAGTGCTTCGGCCCCAGAACAGATTGCATAGATAAAACAATTTAATTTAATTTATTTAATTTATTTAATTTATTTAATTTATTTAATTTATTTAATTTATTTAATTTATTTAATTTATTTAATTTATTTAATTTATTTAATTTATTTAATTTATTTAATTTATTTAATTTATTTAATTTATTTAATTTATTTAATTTATTTAATTTATTTAATTTATTTAATTTATTTAATTTATTTAATTTATTTAATTTATTTAATTTATTTAATTTATTTAATTTATTTAATTTATTTAATTTATTTAATTTATTTATTAATTTATTTATTAATTTATTTAATTTATTTAATTTATTTAATTTATTTAATTTATTTAATTTATTTAATTTATTTAATTTATTTAATTTATTTAATTTATTTAATTTATTTAATTTATTTAATTTATTTAATTTATTTAATTTATTTAATTTATTTAATTTATTTAATTTATTTAATTTATTTAATTTATTTAATTTATTTAATTTATTTAATTTATTTAATTTATTTAATTTATTTAATTTATTTAATTTATTTAATTTATTTAATTTATTTAATTTATTTAATTTATTTAATTTATTTAATTTATTTAATTTATTTAATTTATTTAATTTATTTAATTTATTTAATTTATTTAATTTATTTAATTTATTTAATTTATTTAATTTATTTAATTTATTTAATTTATTTAATTTATTTAATTTATTTAATTTATTTAATTTATTTAATTTATTTAATTTATTTAATTTATTTAATTTATTTAATTTATTTAATTTATTTAATTTATTTAATTTATTTAATTTATTTAATTTATTTAATTTATTTAATTTATTTAATTTATTTAATTTATTTAATTTATTTAATTTATTTAATTTATTTAATTTATTTAATTTATTTAATTTATTTAATTTATTTAATTTATTTAATTTATTTATTAATTTATTTAATTTATTTAATTTATTTAATTTATTTAATTTATTTAATTTATTTAATTTATTTAATTTATTTATTAATTTATTTAATTTATTTAATTTATTTAATTTATTTAATTTATTTAATTTATTTAATTTATTTAATTTATTTAATTTATTTAATTTATTTAATTTATTTAATTTATTTAATTTATTTAATTTATTTAATTTATTTAATTTATTTAATTTATTTAATTTATTTAATTTATTTAATTTATTTAATTTATTTAATTTATTTAATTTATTTAATTTATTTAATTTATTTAATTTATTTAATTTATTTAATTTATTTAATTTATTTAATTTATTTAATTTATTTAATTTATTTAATTTATTTAATTTATTTAATTTATTTAATTTATTTAATTTATTTAATTTATTTAATTTATTTAATTTATTTAATTTATTTAATTTATTTAATTTATTTAATTTATTTAATTTATTTAATTTATTTAATTTATTTAATTTATTTAATTTATTTAATTTATTTAATTTATTTAATTTATTTAATTTATTTAATTTATTTAATTTATTTAATTTATTTAATTTATTTAATTTATTTAATTTATTTAATTTATTTAATTTATTTAATTTATTTAATTTATTTAATTTATTTAATTTATTTAATTTATTTAATTTATTTAATTTATTTAATTTATTTAATTTATTTAATTTATTTAATTTATTTAATTTATTTAATTTATTTAATTTATTTAATTTATTTAATTTATTTAATTTATTTAATTTATTTAATTTATTTAATTTATTTAATTTATTTAATTTATTTAATTTATTTAATTTATTTAATTTATTTAATTTATTTAATTTATTTAATTTATTTAATTTATTTAATTTATTTAATTTATTTAATTTATTTAATTTATTTAATTTATTTAATTTATTTAATTTATTTAATTTATTTAATTTATTTAATTTATTTAATTTATTTAATTTATTTAATTTATTTAATTTATTTAATTTATTTAATTTATTTAATTTATTTAATTTATTTAATTTATTTAATTTATTTAATTTATTTAATTTATTTAATTTATTTAATTTATTTAATTTATTTAATTTATTTAATTTATTTAATTTATTTAATTTATTTAATTTATTTAATTTATTTAATTTATTTAATTTATTTAATTTATTTAATTTATTTAATTTATTTAATTTATTTAATTTATTTAATTTATTTAATTTATTTAATTTATTTAATTTATTTAATTTATTTAATTTATTTAATTTATTTAATTTATTTAATTTATTTAATTTATTTAATTTATTTAATTTATTTAATTTAACCCACAATTAATTTTCAACTTCTTTTTTTATGGCAAAACTCATAATTAATAATCGGGTTTTACCATAGTCGGTTAAGAAATTGTCGAGCGAAATTTAAAAAAAAATTGTCAAATGAGTAGTGAGGTAGGAATTAAACATATTTTGTGTTGATAAAACTCATAGTAGAAAAACATTTATAAATTTCTAACAGTCAAATGCCAATCTAGTTCACATCCCCTAGAAACCAATGCCTTTAGTTTTTCGCATTTATTATTATGTATTTTATATGAAAGAAACATGTTAAGGAATTGAGAAGAATTATAAATTTCAGAAAATTCTGCATCCACATGCAATTTTCAAACAATTTATAATACATCCAATATATCATCTTTTTATTTATCTCTCGTATAAAAACTAAAAATCATATTTGTATATAATATACTGTGTCGTTAGTAGTCGAGACTATATACTATACTCGTACGATATAAAATGAATATTGAGATAAATTTCCATCTTGGTATATAGAAAAATATATATATGGAGCGAATAAATAGGGGAAAATCGTTTATGTATCCCGGTACATTATGTACATTATAAAGAGAGAGAGAGAAATTCATTCGTTATAAACGGGATCAAAAAATTGGAACAAAATTTGTTCGGGATGAATTTATTTTCGACTCGTTTTATTTATAAATATATGTGTTACAGATGCGCAGATTATTATAAAAAAATAAGAAAAAAAGTTTCATTGCAAAAATAAAAAAGCACATAACGAAGCGTTCTTATTATTTTACGACTTTAATATGAGAAAAAAATACAACAACAATCATGCGAAAAAAGCTCCAAATTTTTCATCATCATCATCATCAGTAATACGTTAGTCCTTTTAGCGAAATCATCTTTAGTGGAGGCGTCGTGTATGTAATTTTTTTTTATTGTTGTTGTTTCCGCGCGCCTTGTCCATTTATATATAGTTTTGGATTAGTATATGCGAGTGTCTCGAAATACGTTGAAACGGGTCAGTATGGCCGGTATATTTATCGCGAAGAAATTTTATTTATCGACCGTGCCCATAATTTCGGGCCAAACGGATATGCAATTTTAATATAATATAGTTCTTCTTTAATTATTTTGTGGGTGTGTGCGTGTGTATGTGTTTCTATATTTATGTATAAAATTTATTTATATATATATATATATTTGTGATTTGTGAGTGTTTTGTTTTGTATATACAAAGTGCGATTCCATAACAAGAAAATTGAATTTATAAATTGTGTGCGATTTTATACGCGTATACGTACTGACCTTTACACTCGAGTTTGGGAGAAAAACTTTTAATGTTTCATTTCGGCACAAATCAAAATAATCTTGGTTTTATTTTACGCTGCCTACGAGTAGCCCCAAGTCTTATATATAAACATGTATATACAAACTCTGTTATCGGGATAAAAATATTTTTTGTAACTTTGTTTTTGGATATATTTTTTTTTATCTATATGGATGGGAATCATATGTCACCCCGACAAAATGTATTGGTTGTTTACAATGCCATCGTCTTTAATGATATGTGTCGAGAACATGAGCTTTTACTTCAACTTATCTGTGTGTATAATTAATTTACCACAAGGCCTTATCTCAACCCAGATTTTTTTTCCATTTATTTATTTATATACACATTTTATGGTTGGAGGATTTATTTTTGTTGCTAAATCCCAAATTATTATAAAGGAATGCCTTTATACATTTTGTAAAAAAAAAACTTTTCTTATTTTATCTCTACGGTTCAATCTAATACTTATCAAAAATGTATGTGGATGGATAAACTTAGTTTTTTTTGTTTGTTTTGTTAGTCCTGATTATTTTAGAGTAGCAGCTTAGGCCCACACACCAAAAATACATTACGATTATGATTATTATGTGAGAGAAATATTTTTTGATAAGCTTTGGAATGCTGAATTCAAAATTTCGTACATTGAATTATACATTGTAAAAGCTCTTTAATATTTAAGCTTTAATGTCGTAATATTTAATTGTGCTTGTAAAATCGTTGCTGTGCTCAAATTCGATAATAATTCATATTATACGACTGTACGGAGAGCTTTCGACGTTCGCATAACATTTTAAATTCAATTTTCTGTACATAAAAAAATAATACAAAAATTAATTTTCAAAAAATATCTTGGTGGATGTTATAGAATATATAATAAAATAACATATAAAACTAAATATAATAAATAATTGTAAGCAACTGAGTGTGTTAGATGACAAAAAGCACAACACAATTCGTAAATTTCTAATTAAAATAAATGTGGTGGAAATTTTCATATTTTTAAGAGTAAAAATAAAATAAAATATTTTGATTATTTATTAATGTTTCGGTTTAGTGCTAAAATTTTGTGAAATTTTAAATTTTTTTATTTTATTATAGTATATCAGTGTTGGTTAGTGTTGTTCTTTGATATAAATATAAATAAAATATATATATTTTATTTATTTATTCAAGTTGTGTAATAAAAATTTAGTGAAAATGTTATTTGTGATTTATTTCAATAATAATAATAATTATTATGAAAAGAAAAAACATAAAATTTATTATAATAAATTTTTCAATAATAATAATAATATAAAATATAATTATAATAATTCATATCATAAAAATAAATTTTTATATTTAATCCTAATCATATTATTAAAGTTCAGTTTATTGGTAACAACAAAGGAAATTTATACGTCAAATACCAATAGTAATAACAACAACAACAATAATAATAATAATAAAGAAGGTAGGTGTTAATTTGAGTGAAAATTTAAATAAATATATAATTTTTTTTTTTTTTTGTAAACACCTGTATATGTCTTTAAGATATTTACTTTGTGGGTGCGAAAGAAAACATATAAAATTTTCTATACTGATCGAAAATTAAATCATTTTATATTGTGCTTGATGTGCTTTGTGGTGTATATACGAAGATGTTTGGAAAGGTTTTTATATATATATATATAAATAAATATATAAGAAATAAAATTATGCAAATCAAGCAGCAGGTCATAATCAAGTTTCGTATATACCAGAAAATATTTGGAGCGAACAATTTTCTTTTGTGGTTTTATACTCAAACCTTACTCTTGAAAACTGTTTCAGAATAATTTTTACTTTTTTGGAGTTTGTTTATGAAATGTTATTATGAGTTGGGAGAATGTGATTTTGACATAAATAGGGATATATTGATTTTTAGTGTGTTTAATATTATGATTTTATTAATTTTTGTTGAAATGGGTATACGTAACCAAATTATGGGACGATTTTATGCTTTACGAAGTAGAATTAAAATTAGGTTATCAAGTATTTTTATTCGAACCAATTTTCCAGCGTATAGCGTATATGTTTTAATTGTCGTGATTAAAGATTACAAGAAGTCCACTAATTTTTCCTTAGGCGATTTAATTTCCTAATAATAATTTTAGAAATGGCGCAGCGTTAATTCTTTATTGGTTATAAAACGAATAAATTAGTAATTTAGTTAATTATTAAAAATTTGGCTTGGTCAGTTTTTTAATAACTTGAAACGTTTCAAAAAATTATTAAAAAATATTTTTAAATAACCTGCGTACATTTAAAAATGATAACCAGTGACCATATAGTGCAAAAGTGCTATAAGTTTCATTGAATCATTAGCTACTTTTTTGATGTGGCGTCTACAGTTTTGACGTTACTTTTCCACAAACCTCCAAAATTAGGTGATTTGGATTTAATAATTTCCAATTTATTGATCAAAAATTGAAAATCGTTTTAGGAAGTTATAAGGAATGAGTGAGCTAACAAATCTCGTACTATTTCCAAATCGATGATAATTGTTGGAACATGATATGTTTTCTTTTAAGGGGAATGGGAGTTTATTTTATTTCACGTGGATTTAACACTTTCTTTTGATTGAAAACCATCTTTAAGTAGGTATTTTAGTCTTGAAGTTCATCTCGACTTGGTTGTTTGACTCGGATGCTGCTAAGTATTAGAGTTTAATAATCAGGTTACTCAGATACTCCTCAAATTGTAATGATTTGAACGTTGTCTCGTTGTCGGAGAAAATTGTATTAGAATTCCCGATTTGGGTGAAATATTTTGTTGAGGCACTTGTTATGTCTGCGGAAGATTTTTTTGTGTCAATCAAAATAATCAAGAAGTCTATAATAGACAAAAAATTGGTTTTGTTAAACTATTTGAGTACTTTAGCATCTTTTAAAGCGCTAGTCTTTCAAAAATGATTTGCTCGTATTAGTGGTTGATTAAGCATGGTGACGTAAAATAATTGTTAAAATATATAAAACAATTAAAATTTCTTGAGATTGGATTACAACGGATGCTGTTTTTCCAAATATACTATCGGTAACTGTTGCTCGGATTGACTTTCCTTGATACATTGTTGCTAAAATTTAAGAAAATATTTAATAAAATATATGAGCATATAGACTCGTATATTGAAAGTGTACTTTGAATAGGGCGATATTTCTAAAAAGCTTTGTTCATATGTTCTATCAATGGTCTAATCTTCCTTATTTTATCATTATCCGACCTTACCTCAAAGTTGCTGTGGCCGCACGCATTTAAATTATACATAATTTTATCAAATCGATTTCTTCTCATTGCTGAAAAAAAACATAAATAAGTCTAGTGGATGTGATTCGTTCGATAGAGCCAATGGCGGTACTCGACTTTCCCATTCTGTCAATTTGATATTGATAATATCTTGGATATCTCCCTTGGTCCATTTTCGTTGTGGCACTTGCCCGGATATTATGATCGCCTCTTTAACTTATAAATGCTTCTACTTGAAGAATTTTGGGCCCCAGATTACTACAATCCGCACTGTGTTCACCCCCCCCCCCCCCAATCTTCTTCAGTCTTATTATCATTTATTCTCTCTCTAACATTTACATCTCATGAAGGGATTTTGCAACCCACACTATGGTTCTCCATCCGTCTCGGTCCATCGCTCTCGTCCTCCAATTTCGACATCCTAATGCGAGTAGGTCTTGTTCGACGTCGTTACGCCAGCGCAGTCGGGGTCTTCCTCTGAGACGTACACCGGCTGGGTGTTGATGGAACACTTTGTAAATCATTCGTTGTTGTGGAGACCTTGCAACGTAGCCGAGCCATCTAACTCGATTAGATTTGATGAAGCCGATAATATCGCTACCTCCCAGAAGTTGCTTTATTTCGTGGTTCATGCGAATTCGATATTCATTGTTCGCAACTTTAACAGGACCAAAAATTGAACGGATGACCTTCCTTTCGAAGGCAGATAATAATCTACAGTCGTTAGAGGTCATGGTCCAGCTCTCGCTTCCGAAAGTCAGCACAGGTCTTATTAGTGCTTTATAAAGTGCGAGCCTGCACGACTGCGAAAGATGTTTAGATCGCAATAATTTTGATTGAGCGTAGAAAACTCGTTGTCCGGCAGCGAGTCGGGCTTTTTTTTCTGCCTGCATATCATTCAAGGAGGTTATAAGTGACCCGAGGTATTTAAAGTTTTCGACGCTATCAAAGTTATGGTCGCCAATTTCGAGATTTGCCATGGAGATATTCCTGGGTGTTGTTAAAAATTTCGTTTTGGTACTGTTCACCTCCAAACCAAGTCTACTTGCACAGCGATTGTGCGGGATGAAACTGTCCTTGATGTCGCTAGGTCTTCGGCCAAGAAGCACGATATCATCTGCATATCCAAGAATTTGGCCTGATTTTTTGAATAAACAGCGCGAAGTTTCAATGTTGCTTTTCCTCACTACGTACTCAAGCGCCAAATTGAACAGCACAGGCGCGAGTGTATCTCCCTGTCGAACACCAGATGTTATTTGAAAGGAGTCTGATACAGTTCCTTCTATTACAATTCTACATACAGATCCAGATGTTGTTAATTTACACAGGGAGGTTCTCTGGAATACCTAGGCATATGAGCGCGGCCCATAGGTTGTCGCGGTTTATAGAAAACCTTTGCTACCGCCGTTGCAGCTTCGTGATCAGCAATTGGAATAGTTTAGGAAAATTTGGTTAGGTCGTCTTGAACTGTAAGGATGTATCGGTTTTGTGTATGTGAAGGCGGGTTTATGGGACCAACTATGTCCATAATTATTCTTTCAAAGAGTGCCTTTGCCGTGTCAGTTATTTTCATTGGAATTTTTGTTGCTCGGCCATATTTATTCTTTTGGCAAAAACTACAATTTTTTATTATTGCTTTTACTTTTGTAATCATGCTAGAGAACTCGTAATAGTATTTTAATCGGTTTAAAGTTCTGCAAATTCCTTGGTGAGCTCCGCGAGGTGTGATATGGAAATCTTTAATGATTTGCTCAATATCATCCGTATTCTCAAGTTTAACTATTTGACGTTTAGTGGAAGTCTGGCGGTTGTGTGCATCTGATATATCCAAAGAAGAACTGCTTGTTAAAGTCTTTGAAGCAGAATTATTTTGTAAGTTACTCTGATCAATATTGATTAGAGTTGGATTCATTATAGGTGGAATTCGATTTGGTATAGATTGATGTGAAGTTGTAGGAAGATTTTGTTTTTTTGAATTTGATCGAGTGACTACATTTAGTTGATAAGATTCATGATCTTCATTCGACTGAATTTCGATTCGCAATAATGCGTCAGCTCCATAATTAGTTTTGCCTGGTTTGTATTTTATGGAAAAGTTGTACTCTTCGAGTTCTAATCACCACCTTAACAATATTGATGAAGGATTGGAAACAGAATATAAATAGGTAAAAGGTTTAGGTCAGATTGAATAATAAATTGCTGTCCATACAAATATGGTCGGAAACGACGAACTGCCCAAATAATAGCGAGTAATTCCTTTTTTATTGTAGGGTAATTCCTTTCTGCTACATTAAAAACATTCCGTTTTAGAGCACTGAGTGGTTCAATGTTTGCATATTCAGGAATAAATTGCCGGTAATAACCGGAGAGTCCGAAAAATGATGAATCTTGCTTTACATTCGTTGGGGTTGGAAATTTTAAAATTGCATCGAGTAATATTGGATCAGGTTTGGTTCCATCACGTGTAATTATATGGCCTAAATATTTTACCTCCGTTCTAAGAAAATTACATTTGCGCGGTTGTAGTTTCATATTAAATTTTCTAAAACATGATAATATACTTTTGAGCCTTGCATTATGATCCTCGAGATTCACACCATAAACAACAACATCGTCGAGATAAACGAAGCATTTTACTTACTTTAATCCACTTAATACGTGATTCATTAGCCTTTGAAACGTATTAGGCGCCCCTTTAAGGCCAAATGGCATTCGTAGGAAATGGTAATGTCCATTAGCAGTTGAGAACGCGGTTTTTTCTTTATCCTTGGGATTCATTAAAATTTGATGATATCCATCAGCTAAGTCTAGAGTAGAGAAATAATTGGCTTGTACTAACTGATCGAGAATCTCCGACACGTTTGGTAATGGAAAAACAGTATTTATTGTAATTTCGTTAAGCCTGCGGAAATCAACCACTAGTCTCCATTTTTTGTCACCGCTCGATGATTTTTTTGGTACAATTAGTAATGGTGAATTCCACGGTGAAATGCTTGGTTCGATAATAGAATTATCCAGCATTTTTTGAACTTGAGAATTAATTTCGTTTTTAGCTACTTCTGCAAGTCGATATGGTTTTTTATTGATTGGATGACTATTTGAAAATGTATCAATATCGTGATAAATTCACTAGTTGATGCGTTCAATTTATCTCCAGGTAGAACAAATACGTCATTATACTCTCGACATATTTCTAAAAATGACGATTTTTCTTCGTCATTTAAATGTGATACGTCTACTTCGGATTGAAGTAATTGCATTTGATTAGCAATATTTGTAGAAAAAGATTTAAAATGAAACAGATTATATTGATCAAGTTGGTGAAACTCAAATTGAATGTCTTTTAAGGTGGTAACCGAGTGTTCATTATTGTTTAATATACTGAATGTTGGGAATTGGTTATATGGTTTAATTATACAGTTGGCTAAGAATACCTTAGGAAGTACTTCTTGAGATCGACAGTAATAATCAACATTGTTCTTCCTACCAAAAGTTGATAATTTTACGTAACTTTCTGTTCTTGGTGGAACAACTACGTTATTTATTTCCATCTGATTGATATGGCTAACTAATGGTACGTTTTGAGTAAAATTTTGAAATTGAATAAATAAGCATTTCTGTTCATAATTTATAATACATTGGTAAGCTTCAAAAAAGTTCTTGCCTTAAATTCCAGAGCAATCTATTGGAAAATCATCCGGCATTATATGAAATGAATGTAGAATTTTTGTATTATAGAATCAAATATAATATTTGATTTAACTAAAGCTAAAGTACTTATATTTCGATTTGTTATACCTTGAATTTGAATTTTTAAATTTGGAAAGACCTCAGTATCATATTTAATAGAATTTCTTTTAATTAGACTAACGCCAGCTCCTGTGTCTACTAGGAAGTAATGAGGGTTTTCTTTAGTTAATATATCAATGTTTAGTTGAACGAGTTTAAAGAGATTCCATTTTTTCAACTCAGAAAAGTTAAATAATTTTGTTGAATTGTGAATACATGATTTAGATGGAGAATTCACGACTGGAACTGTTGAACACTTGATTCTAGATCTTGAATCCGGGCTGATGTGTTCGTGTCTGGCTCGGATTTCTTTAAGTTTTCCGGATTTACATTTCTAATACGACTTGCATACACTTGAGAATTGAGTCGTAAAGTATTGTTTTGCTGGCGTTTACAATTTTCAAGTAAATGACCTTTTCTTTTGCAATATCTACAAAATATCGGATTTCGATTTTCATTTTAACAAATACGATCTTGGGTACAATTATTATTTGAATTATATCTAAAATTTGAGTTATTAAGCAGTTTCTGAACATTTGAATTTAATTGCGACGATTAAACGTCGTTTTCGTTTATTTTATGATTAAAACATTCATGATATGAATGGTTTGGTTTATTGCAATTCGTACAAAACTTTCTTGTTTGAGAATTAGATGAAGGCTTATGTTCTTCTTCGATAGCTTGTGCTATTGCATCGGACAATACTTCAAAATGATGAACCTTAACAATTGTTCTTAATGGTTCTATAAGTCCATTTTGAAATGAATTTAAGGCCATTTCTTCGTTCATGGATTGAATAACTGTAGCAGATTCACGACCTTGTTTGTTTATACAAATTTCGTTAAGTTCAAACATTAATTTTTCGATTTTATTAGCAAATGACTGCGCACTTTCAAAACGATCTTGGCTTATCGGACTAATTCACTTGATACCGTTCCAGCAGATCCTTTTTTGCAAAATTGTGCTTGTGTGTTCAAAATGTTCAAAATCGTCAAAATCTTTGTATCGGACTACTTCAAATGCTTGACCATCTAATTTAAGCTTTATTAGTTGCATAAATTGTAAATTTTCGTCCTTCGTTGTAAGAGATTTCCACACTAAATCACCAGCTAAACTGAATTTATGATATTCGATTATTTTTCCACTAAAATTGGGAATTATTTTGCACATTTTATCGATTGAATGAGCCATTTTAGCTTTCGCGTTCGTTTTTTTTAAATTATTTTTATTATTAACCCCTGACCCATTTGATTTCAGTTCCCTTTTTCTCGAATCTGAATCACTATAAGAGGCAGTGCTCATTACTCTCTCACTTCGTAATATTTTTCCGATATCTAGCATAAATATGTATTTAAAGATTCAAAAATAATTTTCAACACGTGTTTCTAAATTTTTTTTTATCTGTATACGCTATTCGATGCCACTGTTATTTTTATACGATCACGATAAAAATTAATACTTCTAATGAACGAATATTGTTATTGATTTTTTTTCTTGATTTAATGAATGAATAATTAATTTTTTTTTATTTTTTATTTTTATATATAAAATTAGGTAATATTGAAATTTATATGTAATAAATAATTTAGTAAATTTAGACGGAATATGAAAATATTATTAAATTTTAACTACAATTTTTTACATACATTTGTAATAAAATAATTGGATAGATTATATTTGTAGTAAAATAATATCAAAAATTAGATTAATGTTAGTAATATTTAAATAAAGTATAGTTAGAAATTTTTTATATTTTTTTGGTAGAATAATATAAAAACTTGCGGTTCCAAACAAAATATTCGATATTATCCGTTATAATGACGTTGAAAATATAGTTGCATGAGTTTCGTAGTATTCCGCAAATCCGTGCTGTGCTGCTGCTGTATTCCATGTATTCCTCAGTTTTCGGTTTAAAATTTTACTGTGTGTCAAACACGTTCGTGGACGTTTTTGTTGCGTACTGTATTTATTATCGATTACGATTTACGATTTTATTTTGGTGGTATTATTGTTGTTGTTCTTTTATTATATATTATTTTTGCACATACTATATATTATTATTTTGTACCATTATTATATTACTATATATTATCGTTGTTGTATAATTATGGTTGATGTTTAAAATTTAAAATCCATGATAATCATTTTACGTTTGTTGTTTCGTTTAACCATAATATTTTTAAATCATACTCTTTACATATTTACATTAAATCACTTCCACAGATTAAAAGTCATTTTAATATTTTGCGATTGGTCTTTGCGATTATAATTTGTTTTAAGACACTAATTTTTCTTTGCAGCTGCCACCATTGTTATATTAATGTTGATCATGTTGCATTAATATAGAGTTAGGATAATGATTTTTATTCACTGTGTATCTGATTTTACTTTGTAACACTTATTATTCATTTCGATTGAATATTTATGAATGTTACATAATGGGTCTATTTTTTAATTAAACCCGAGCAAGCAGGCTTGGCCTGGGTATTGTACACCGAGCACAGGTTGTGCAGTGCAAAATGAACCAGTGTGCATAGAGTGATAACTTGTTTTTACTTTGCATGCTCTTCGTACACTGGCATTCATTTCAGAGTAAAATTTGAAAAACCGAGTATGCCCGGTGTAAGCACAGTTCACAAATAAAAACACAGTGTGCAGGGTAAAATTACTCAGGTTGAATAAAAAAACACAGAGTATTTTTTGACAGCGCACTGCTTGCTCGGGTTTAATTAAAAAATAGGCCCAATATACACTTTTATTTATTTTATAATTCACATTTTATTGTTTATATTACAAAATACATTTTTTGTTTATAGAATAATTACTGAGCAAGGTAAAGTAAAACACAGATTGACTGACTGCCCTTGTTTATACAATGAGGCGGTTTAAATAATAAAATTAAGGTAATATTTTGGGTTTTGTATATAATTATGAGCTTTATATAAATTATTAGTATATAAATATTTAAAGCTTTAAATTAAATGCATTGCTACACCACAATCTCCAGCAAATATCTAACCAGATGCTTGGCTCGTTGATATTCCGAAAATAAAAAATATTATTTTCAAAACCAAAAGGGCTTTAAAAATTTAAGCGTCGTGCACTGGCACTTGTTCTAATATATGGACCATTGCAATCTGTTTTACTCTTTTCTTGATATGGTATCTTACATTTTAAATTGTAGATTCTTTTTAGGAAAGCCTTGAATATATAAAATGCTATACGTGAAAGCGGACTTTTCGCCTCAACTAAACGGAATACAATACGGTTTTCATATTTTTGTGTGATTTCCGTATTTATTCATTAATCTATAATCCAAATTATAAAAGCTCTCAACCAAAAATTTTCCATTAATTATAAAAACCAAAAATAATTTTTTTTTTTCGATTCCACCAAAATTGTAATACATTTTTTTCCATTAACTTATTAAACATTTCATTATGAGCGTTTTTCGTTGTTATTGTTGTAATTAGGTTTCAAAATTTATAATTTAGTTAAAAGTGGGTGCGCTAATAATTCGGCGTACACCGATCACCATACCATGGTAATCGACGTTAATGTTATACAAAAAATAGAAATAATAGTAAAACCTAATTAATTATTAAAATAACGTAAAGTGACAAAAATTCAATTAAAATATTTATTATTTATTTTAGTAATTATATACAATGTTTAAAATTTAAAATATTTCGGGACAAATAAAAAAAATTTAAAATTCGGTTTATTATTTGTTCGTCAAATTTAAAAATCACAAGTATTTGTTTATGAATAGTCTTTCCTATTCAATCCACTTTAGTATAGTTAAACAAAGAAACCAACATCACAGAAAAGCACATTTGAGCTTTTATACAATAAATCAACACCTAAACATATTTCTTCCTAAATCTTTATAAAATCTATATCAACAAAAATTTAAGATTAATTCGAAAACAATTTTATTTTAATATTGTTGAATCTCCAGAGGATTTATAACTGAGAATAATGTCAAAACTCATTCTAGAAAAAAAAAACATATTATGTTGATGCGAAAATGTTTTTCATTTTCAATATTGATACAAATTTAATACACCAACCGTATATATATCCAAAATACACACAGGTAATAATGTTATACTGGTACATCATCATAATCTACATAATCAGTTCTATGTTTTTTGATGAAAAAGCTATTCGTGCTTATAATCTCATTTGACATAATATTTTATCATTTATTCATTAAAGCTCTATTCTATATTTAAGATTCTTTATATTTGGGGCACGTTTCCTTAATATTGAAGCGGTAAAGCTCTTGCGTAAAAAATTTACGAAATTTTATAATGATAAATTATAATATACAGAGAATGAGGAATACTTTCACTGATTGATTTTGATTTGAATCACAGATAATTAAGTAATTTATATTAGATGTTTTCCTGTTTGTGTTTAAGTGCTATAAAAATTAAAAGTGACATATTATTTTTTGAAATTTATCTGAATATTCAACATGTTTTAAAATTAGCGTTGTTAATTTCGGGAGTGATATACTGTGCAGACTAAATGTCTGTAACTTATATACGGTTCAGACGGTTTGACTGATACGAATCAAACTTCATGCTTCAACTTTTCTAATAATTTGAGAAATCCCATTGATTTTTGCCGACATCTGCCGAGCTTTAAAGTTTTTTGCAAATTTATTTGAAATCATATGGCATTGTAAATTTAATTTCAAACATTTAAACTTATAACAATACCTGTTATAGACCTGTTTTCCAAAATGTTAGCGAATATTTCGGTTTTTAACATATAAATGATTGTCAACGTAAATTAAACCCCTTATTAGTCTAGATGGTGGATTTGTTTGAAAGCTCATTTTGGCTGTAATCGGCCTTTCTGCAGGGACTGCTTCTACAGTCGTTTTTTATCTTCCGCAAATTTTCTAAACTTAATTTACAACACCGCCAAAATTTTGACATTCGTTTTTTGATAAAAGCTGCTATTTTACAAAAAATCGAGCCATGTACACGGCTCAATCATACGAATTTATGGATCAGGATGACATTCATACTTAAACTTTTCAATAAATTACGAAGCTTAATCGATTTTTGGCCGACATCGGTACACCGGGAGTGGTAGCTTCCATTTCGAAAGATTTTCATTTTTTCAAGTATTTTTAAAAACTATTAAAAACAAAATGGTTTTTAGTTAAATTTTAAATAAAATTAGTTCAAATAATTATAATAATAAAAAATAAAAATCCTTTTTTTTATCTTTACCAATTTGTTCTGGAACAGAAACACTTTCAACTCTTTCGTAGTTTGCTTTTCATCTAGATGGGTCGCTCCATGAATTCTGTACTCTGAAAATGTCTAATATGTGTTCAATTTCATCATCAATCGTGATCGCATAAACGAAAAATTTAATTTTCGGAAGTTAGCTTCTTTTTTAGATTTAAATGTTTTAAATTAATTTAAAAACTAAAGTTTCAACAACGATATTGGGGTAGATACTCGATCAGCGACACGATATAGCAAGCAATTTGCAAAGCGAAATCCTTGCTGTTTAGTCAATGTTCCCTATAGGAAATCTGAATTTCAAATTACATTTTTCAAAATTTTTATGTTTATGTTTGCGATTGCACAGTAAAATTTGTGGCTTCAAAATATGAACAGCAAATTTTTGTGTTGTTTTACTATGCAATTGCAAAATGAATAAAAATGTTTCAAAATTTTATTATGAAAATTCCATTTTCCTTGGTAAAACTGATGGAGTAGCCAGGACTTTAGTTCTAAATACAATTCTTAAATTCAATGTGTATACATTCGTCGGGGGTTGGCCGCATCATATTCGTCCCTCTTTTTTGGTTGCCGTTTTATTCGAACACATTTATAAATTCGAGACGCCAGTCTTAATGATTTGTTTTTCGCTGCCACAGAAAATTTCCAAAAATCCTCGTAATGATAAATGTGGCTTTAAACTTCCCAGTAGGCTTGGCCTAATGATCTAATTAATTTAGACATGATGATGTACAATACAAATTCTTTCCTTAATCCGCGCACCATATACTTAGTTGAAACTATAACAAGTAGAATTCAAATTTTTTTTTATTAATTAATAACCAGAAATGATATGAGGATACATTTTTAATAATAACATATCGTTTCAGTATGTCGTATACATAATTACAAAGCATCCCATATACTGTGTTCAAAAAAATTTAATTATGATACATAGTTACCAAACTAAGATTATATAAAATGAAAAAAAAAAAACTTCTTCATTAAGAAAATAACGAAATAATAAGATAATAAAGTGCTACAAGAATTACTTTGAGTATATATACATTTAAGACGAACAAAATATAAACAAACAGAACAAGAACAAAAATCCGAGTATATACAGAAATTGATTTTTTGTGATAATAAAACTCTCATTTCAATCACGATAAAGATTGAAATTCAATCTCAAAAAATAATAAGAATAAAAATTATTTTGTAATAATTTTCATCTTCATTTTCTTCGTTTTGTTTTTCAATTTTCCTTCTTCTTCTTATTTTATTATCATTATATTATTATTATTATTATCCTGCTTCTATAAGTTATCGGCCTTGTTTGTTGTTGTTTTTTATTATTTAACGTTAATAAAAATAAAAAAGAAGAAAATTAATAATAAAATTATACTTGAAGTAGAAAATTGAACGTATCAAATTGGAAAAAAAAGTTTAAGTGATTTTCTCATGTAGTTAATTTTCTTCCTTCTCATCCTGTTCTTATACATAGTGTTTTTAGTTGTTCTCTATAATTTTTACTTTACAAATATTTCCTATTATACATGTAGATCAGAAGCAAACAAAAATTCATCAAGTTTTCATTTTTCTCAATTTTGAAGTTTATAGTTTTATCAGTGGAATGATTAAAGAAAAGTATCAAAGTTTTAGTTGGTTATATTAAAATAATTTTACTATTTTCAAATTAGGTAATATTTGCACTAAGTGGTACAGATAAGTAAGTGAAAATAAATTTATTTTTGCTAATTAGTAGCCTATGAAGTGAAAAACTTTATTGGTGCAAGCTTCTGCTACAAAAATACAACATTCAATATAATAACACATTTCAAAAGTGGATTAAAAAATAAAATTAAAAATTAGAATTATAAAAAGTGTTTCTTTAGTTTTCTTTTCAAGTTATCGCCAGATCTAGAGAAGTTGTGGGAGTTAATTTATTCGGATTTTCTCACTATCTATATGTGTGACGTGTGTATGTATTTTTACCAAATTAACTTGCACTAAACTGAATTAAGTTGAACTTATTTAATTAGTTTTAATATTTATTTAAATAACGTTTATTTGATTAGCAAACTTAAAAAATTATTCTTAGCACAAAAATAATTATGATAATGAAAAAAATTGAATGTATTTTTTTTTCACGACCTACGATGGTAGACCGGGTTTTTTTTTCTATTCCATCTTTTTAAAGAGTTCATTGAAAATTTGGAAAATGCTATTTAAATTTGACGTTCAAATTTGTAAACATCGCCACAATACTCCCTTACCATGAACTCGGAAGAATTTTTGAAAATGAAAGTGTACCGAGGCCGAAAATAAATCAAATAAAAAAATCAACTGTGATCCAAAAGCTGCTTCAGTTAAAACGAAATGGTGTCTAATTTTCCTTCCAGTCCTGGTTTGTAGCAATCCCTCGATGTCTGCATTCTCCGTGAAACACGGTTTGAGGTGATCCAGAGATATCGCGCTTAACCTGTCGTTCATAACAAGGTGGTTGTAAGGATTTCCTCACAATATCCGACCTTAAAAACCATGTGAACACGTTGAAAGTTCTCTGCTTACGAAAGTTTTTACATTGGAGTCCCTGGTTTCCGGAGACGGTTTAATCTCATCAAAATGTTTTTTAAGATTATTAATAAAATCTGTTTGAAGAATTTTATCTATCGAAAAAAAATTTAGAAATTGACCAGGCACCCTCAACGTACTTCCGTAAACAAGTTTAGCAGGAGAAATTTTAAGTTCCTCACTATATAACGCGCGTAAACCTAACAGTACGGTTGGCAAGAACGTTACAAAATCAGTTCGTTCGTGACACATGATTGCAGTCCTTAACGTTCTGTGCCATCTCTCAATCATACCGTTGGGCTTTGGGTTATAAGCCGTCGTTTTTACTTGTCTGAAACCGATCAACGCTGACGATTTTTTAAAAAGGCAAGGCTCAAACTGCGAGCCTTGGTCGATGACTATAACGTTTAGTACCCCGAAGCGTGAAGTTCATGTGGAGTATACCGCAGAAGCGACAGTAGCTGCACTTTAATATCAGGAACTGGAACTGCCTGACTTTCTGTGAAGCAGTGCGAAGTTAATTGATTAGGCCCGAGAGGTGAAACGGTGTGCCTTGAATTTTTGGATTTCTGATAAGCTAAACAGGATTGTGTCATATTTTTTGAATCTTTCGTGATGGAGGGACAGATGACATTTTTCGTCAATAATTTAGTTATTGCTTTAATTGCCAGGATATGAAAGATTATGAAAGGCTTCAAAAACTTTTTTCCGAAATTCAATTAGAATAAAAGGCCTTTGATTAGCTGTCGAAATATTACAATATATAGTTTTGCTAGAGTTAAAACTCAACGGAACTTGGACAAACTTTAAAGTTAAATTATCGTGCATCAAATCTTTTAGCTCGACATCATTGGTTTGGGCATGCGCAATTTACGCATAATCTATACTTTCAGGAATATAAATTAGATTAATGCAGAAAAGTGTATCTGCGACGACATTATCGATGCCTGAAATGTATTGGATGTCGGTTGTGAACTGCCCGATGAAATCCAAATGTCTGGATTGACACGATAGTAAATTTTCCGGATTCTGACAAGAAGCGTATGCCATTTGCATTAACAAAATGTCCTAAGAATTCAACTTCAGGTGAAGCGAAGACACAATTTTTTAGGATTAATTTAAACCGTTGTTTGATAATTTTTGGACAACTATTTCGAGATGCGCGTGATCATCTAAGTATATGAATACGAAATTAAGATTTGATGATAATCTTGGACAAGATCAAGAATCGAAAAAACCATACATCCTTGAAGCTGGTACGATAAAACTTGAAAATGTGAAATAGGATAACGATCTGGAATATAGCAACACAATTCAGACTTTGGTAATCTCCACATGGTCTCCAATCTCCATTTTTCTTCAAGACAAGATGCAAAGGATTAGACCATGCACTATTACTTGGACGACAATTCCTTTCTCTCCGTGCCAAACGACTAGTTTTACAGGAAACCGGTGGCCCAAAAGTTTCCAGCCTATGAGTGATCATATGCATAACTGGTTTGACGTTTAAGGAGTTTGTCATAATTTCTCAGAATTTAGAAACAAGTCGGTGGAATTTTCACCTGAGATTAGACTATAGTTGAGGCAGTGTTGACTCGGCTGTGAGAGAGATAGAACCAACGGTAAATAAAGATGTCGTTTCATCTAGAAGACGATGTTTGCCAAGATCAACTATCAATCCAGAACTTTTAAGAAAATAAGCTCCGATAATGGAAAGCGAAACATCTGCCACTGGAAATTACGCCGTAACCCAAAATCTGAATTTGGAATTTTTGTTCGGTAAGCTTTAATTGGCGTTCCATTTCTGAATAATTTGGAGGTAATTAAAGCCTGCGGAATGTGACAAATTTTGAGTGGAACAACCGAAACGTCAGCACTAGTGTCTATTTGAAATTCAACTCTAGAATTTGAATCAATCAATATATAAAAACTCTTTTTGATCGACTGACCTCCGCAGGTTTTATAATAAAATTTACAGTTAGCCTGGCATTTCTGAGCCTTATCACCGGACCTAAAATGATAATAACATAAATCGAATTTTGGATTAACCCGAGCTCTAGATCTCGAATGAGAATTTGCATGATTTATATTATTTGAATGAGATCGAGATCTAGGGATAACCATAGATTTAATTTCAGTCAAAATTTTTATTCTAAAATCTTCTAATTTTGTGTCTAAATTAGATGCATCAGAAATGCCGGTTGGGTTAACGAAGCCAACCTCTTTGTCCAAAGTTGTCTGAGCAACTTATCATTAAAATTATTGCCAGCATTCAACCAAATTTGACTCAGTAATTGCGACGGTGTTTTATCGCCCAAAGTCAGATTTGGCAGGACATTGTTTAAACGTGTCATCTCTGCAAAATGATCATGAATTCTTGCGTCTAACGCTCCCACTGCATGAGAGAACCTGGTGGCTTCCGACCTGATGTTCACGACAGCAAACGCGAATCCAGAATCGAAAACCAAACGGATGGGTTCTGACCGTACAACGGTTGCAGAGGTCGGAATCGTACCGCTCTAACCTCAAAATTTTTATCTTGGATACCAGTACCAGCAAGTCCTGAACCAGACTGTTTCGATGACTGAGCAACTCCTAGATCCCGGAAAAAATGTTGAGTTTGCAGAAACAATTGAAGTTGCTTCGACAATAAATTTTGAACTTGAGAAAGACTTGCGATACTTCTGCAGAACTTGCATCCCCATAAACCTCGTCATTGGCCGGGGAGTTGCTATGAATATTGGGCACCATTTACAAATTTAAATAGGAACGCGGAACAAAATCGAGTAGAAGTAAAAGAGAAAAATAAATAAAATGCCGAAATTAATTTTTATTTTTAAATAAAATTTTATTTTTGAGTGTTTAACAGAATAACCACAATAAAAAAAATAAAAAATAAATTACTTACCTCGGTCTACTTACGTTTACAATTGTAGTGAATTTTATTGTTTCCTGTACTCTGCTAATCCTGGAATCCCCACACTGCCGTTGAATCGTGCCGTTGTAGCGTTTGGGTGTTTGCTGAAACGGTTGTTTCTCGATGCAATGATCTCAAAGACCGCAAAGACATTTAAATAATGCCGCACACAATCACGTCGGGGTCACCAATTTATGGGAGTTAATTTAATAGAATTTCCTACTATCTATATGTGTCATGTGTGTATGTATTTTTACCAAATTAACTTGCACTGAACTGAATTAAAATGAACTTATTTAATTATTTTTAATATTTATTTAAATAACATTTAAAAACGTATATTTGATTAGCAAACTTAAAAAATTATTCTTAGCACAAAAATAACTGACTTTTTTTTTGTCGAAATAATTATGATAATGAAAAAAATTTAATGTATTTTTTTTCACGATCTACGATGGTAGACCGGGTATTTTTTCTATTCCATCTTTTTAAAGAGTTTATTGAAAATTTGGAAAATGACATTTAAATTTGACGTTGAAATTTGTAAACATCGCCACAAAGTCCTACTAAGGCTTGTGCTTCAATAAACATTTATGCCATTTCAATAATTGATTCACGTTCATCATAATTAGGGTATGATTTTTTCGGTAAATAAATAATCTTGCATTTGGGGAGTATGGGGTTCTATATATTTTACTCCAATTCGGTATTAAATCGAGCCAAAAATATAAAAAATGCAGGAAATTTAAAAAATTAACGAATTGTCAGAAGAAGTGACTTAAATTTAATACTTAACTTTATACAATACTTTATCATTCAAATATAACATCATTTGCATTGTCAATGTTTTATCGCAGATTTTCTAGCTTTTTCAGGTGGTTGAAAATATCGTAAACGACTAAACACATCGTAATTTAAATTTTGAGGAAATAACTCGATAAAATGTTCTGTTAATTCTGTTTTTAATTTAATTGGCTAGTTTATGAAAAATATTTCAAAATTTGTAAATTTTCCTTAATTATCGACTTTTTAAAAGGATTAATAATATCGAAGCAGACCAAAATACCATAGTAGCAGTATCAATATTTCGCGATATGGTAGCATTCCATTTTTCACTTAGCACATCTGAAAATTTTTCCATACAGTTTTGAACTTAGTATCTGTTAATGTTTCCATTGTGGTATTGCATTTTATCGGTTGTTTGTCGGTTGCCAATTACGTTCCATACCCATTCCAGGTTTAAGGAAACGCTAATTGAATGGTTCATTTTGTACAATACTGGGTTGTTGGTTTCAAGATCCTTTTTAAGGTGAATAATTGGCTTCTTTATTATTTGACCAACGTCAAGCCGTATTTATCCCGTGCCTCATTATAATAGTCACTCGCTAATCTCACAAAGAGACAAGACCAGTGAACAGGAACCATGCATTGTGGTTTAATATATAAGATATTCCACAACGGGTGCAATGTTTTAAATATGCCTGCTTTCAACTAAAACATAATTTAGATGTTGAACATCTATACACGATTTGGTTTATTGACACTTGTTCGAATTTTACTAGCCATTGATTTCATGTACTCCGCGTAGTACATTGATAATGTACAATTTGTTGTACAAATTTTTGATAAAAAAATTTCTAAGACTCCTGCAATAGTTGTACTATTAGTCTTAGTAACAACAGTAATGCCACCCAAAAATTACGATTTTTTTTTTGTTGAATTCCATTATAAAATGTAATTAACGTGTTTACTCTAGGTCGACCGGCCACATTACTACTTTCATCACTTATGAAGTTAATTTTTGCATCTCTAATCAAATTTACAATATCATCCAACTCGGTAGTATACACGTTAAGGTAAATAATTTTTATGCAGAGTTTCGTAGTGTGGCATAGTTATCGTTGACGGCAATATCGTTTGACAAAATCACTTAATTCACCACTTAATTCACCATCACATGTCAGATTTAATCCAGAATGACAAAATGCATGAACAAAATCAAAAATGTCTTCCTATTTCCGTCTTTATTTTTTTGTCGCACTAAAATATCGTGCAGTGTCGGCTGCTGAAGGAATGTAGAACAAACTGGATTTAACGATCATTCACATTAAGTTTATGTACTAGCCAATCCTGGGTATATGGGTTGTACTCACAACCGTCCGGTTTCCTTTCTTTTTTCGCCATACTCTCCTACGGTTTGTAAATCGTATTTTTTTTAGGCACCCAATATTTTCCGCACACACTGCACAACTCCAAAATAGGGTGCAGATAGTGTCTTGACTACTTCACCCAAAGTTAAACAAATTATAATAAATTGGAGTGACTAACCAACAAAAGCCATGTTTTATTATTCGAGTATTATCTAGCGCCGAGTGCGACATTTCTACTAAAACTGCGGGTATTATTCACTGGTGTCGCTATACTAATTGACATTTATTTTGACATGACGTTATAAACAAGAATTCATGTTGCAGCGTTTAAAATTTTATTGTAAGATTATCTTTCTAACGGCTTCAGGGGTTTACAAAATAAAGGCCTTTTCAAATTTCGATCATATTTGGATGGCTGATTTTATCGATTAAAATGAGGAAAATCAAAATTTCACCCCTATAACCCCATCAGACCCACCCCTAATCTAAAATCAAAATCTACCTTTGGTCATATGGGTTATGAAATCGTCATAGTCAGATTGGTGTTTATATGGCAAAATCTTGAATGACCAACGGTTTTATCGATGAAAAATGTGGAAAATCAAAATTTCATCCCTATTACCCCATCAGATCCTTAACTTATAATCAAAATCTAGTTATGTTCATGGGATTTTGAATCGGCATAGTAAAACTTGCATAGTCTTGAGTTACAAACAATTCCAATGACAATAAGAAACCTATTAATGCTCGATAATTTTTAATCTTTTTTGTCTACTAGTTTCGGCTGTATGAAGCAGATATGGCATTTCGTCCCTATAATTTCGGCAGTCAGATTGGTGTCCATTTGGCAAAATCTCGAATGATGGACAATTTTACGATTGGAACAACAGAAACCCAATCTGAAATCAAATAATTCAATAATTGATCCCAACTGTACATCAGAAAGAATTCGTGTTCGATGCAAACCTGTAACAGGAGCCATAGTGGTTATATGAACGATTTTTTGTTGTATATACATAAATGGCATGGAACCAATTTTGTGTGTTTTTAATATAAAAACCTAAAAGAAGCAACACCTTTTACATTACAAAAATGTAAGTCGAATGCATTTATCCCAATAAGCGTTGCCTCAAGTTTTACCTCCTATTAGCCAGAGTCAAAATATTTTAATTTTGTCATCTTACAGTGTATGCTGGAAGACGAACTACGTTTACTGGTTAGGAGCACCAAGTTGGTAATCAAAATCAATATTTTCAATTCTATTACTGTGAGTTTGATTGAAACGGCGCCATACTGGATCCTCTCTTTTGATAAAACCAAACATTGAATTTTCCTTGGCAATAATCAGATCAGTGTGTTTTTAAAGGACACATTTCCAACAAACCTGATGTCCAAATCTTTTGCCTCATTTACTTTTTTGATTTTTATACCTTGATGTTATACAGGGTGTGGCAACTTTTAGTTTGTTTTTAAATTAATATTAAATAAAAATTCAACAAACATTTTCGCTTTATTTTTGAGAGGACACCAGATCTGCAGTACCCCATTCTTTTGTCACAATTTTTCAGTACATTTTTAATCGTTTGAGCCTTTATTTTACCAATAGTCTGGGTGATTAGCATAGCATTTGTCCTTGACAGTTGCCCACAAATAATAGTCCAATGGAGTCAAATTGCAGCTCCTAAGCGGCCAGGTTACATTGATATTTCGGCTGGTAATGAGATTTTCGTATCATTGGCTGTGTGGGCCACCAAAACAAATATCGGCCAAGTTTTCCGCGTTAACCTTTCCTATGACATTGATCAAGCGTTTATCGACTCATTTCGCTCACGGAAATTATATTACTGAATTGTTGTCCCTTAACAGATGACAATAGGGCTATGAAGGGCGTTATCCGCTAGTTCAAAAACGAAACAAAAGTTGCCTGTTTAGATACAATTACTGGTATTTTTTCCAGTTTACGATACTTCTGAAGATTTTTAAATCATCCGTAAATAGAAGTACATAGATAGTTAAAATTGACATTAGATGTTCCATCGATAAATATGAGAAGCGTAATGCGAGCCGTATGAACACCAGAGGAGGCTTTAAATGTGGTTTAATTTTTTTCTTTAATTTCAATATATTGTGATTTTTCTGACAGGTATGAGAAAAACTGATTAATAAAATCCTAAACTTATTGATGTTGTGCAATGGAACACTATACTTGTATATACTTAACTGAATTAGTCTTTGTGGATTTACCAGAATAAAATTCATAAAGGCTTAATTCCATTCAATAAATCGATATGGCTGATGATTGTCATTGTAATTGTGGTAGTGTTATTGCAATTTAAGTTCAGTTGGCATTTGTGATCGTGCTGAGGAAATATATCGGCGATTTCTTTAGGATATGATTTAGAGTCTCCCTACAGCCTCTAAAGTATTTTAGATCCAACTTAATCATATCTTGAATATTTTTAATGCATTTAAGAAACTGTCTGTTAAAATAACTATCGAATTCGGAATTGATCTCCTTAAATTTTGATTTAAAACTCACAACTTAAAATTCACTAAGCGATCATCATATCAAGGTGGGTCATTGTTTGAATGCTTTTTCCTTAGCTGAACAGTTTCCTTAAACCCACAAAAGGTGATGACGTACAATTTATTTTATTTATTTTTAATTGCATTTATCTTTCGAAAGTAAAACGTTAACAAAAGGTGGCCTCGAAGCGATAAAGTGGCCAGTCCTCAGTCTAGACACAAATCCAATTGAGCAGTTTTGGGACGAACTCAAGCGGAGAGTCTGAGCCAGAAATCCGGTACCAACTAACGTCAGTGACGCAGTATTGCGTTGAATGAAGAGTAGAGTGCGATACCCCAATTTTTTGTCAAAACCTTAATGAGATCAGTGGAGACGAATACGACATTATAATTCGTGACATACAACCGTGCGACATACAAAATCAATTCGAAAATTAAATTATTTAATTTACCTAAAAATAAAATCAGCTTGCATAAATCGACCGCACACGAGCGCATGTAAAATAGACCGTACGAGATACTGGCGTTAATTGCACAATGATGACTACATAAAAAACAAAACGAAAATGAAATGACATAACAAATGAAAAACAAAAAAATCTTTTCCATTACGATCCGTCATCATCATAGTGACAAAGCAAACGACATCAACAAGTGGTGATCCCGACGCCGGTTTTTACCGAGCGAAAAAAACTAAAGAAACTACATAGTGCTCGTATATAAATAAATTTTGTGGTACGTGAAGGTGACAAGAACACATAGTTTGTAATGCCGTAAAAAACAAAACGAATTAGTGCAAATAAAATAAAAATATTTTTATACAAACATACGCCACCAAACATTTTTACACGAAACATTTTGACACAAAAATTAAGCAACAAAATTGTTTTAATTTTTATTAGGCTTTTTCGGATTTTTGGACAAAATATTATTTTTAATGGCATCTTATAATGTTTATGACTATTTTAGTCACAGAAAACAAAGAAACCATATATCTACCACAAAAAGTAGAAAAATGTACTCCCCCCATTTTTAACCCCAAAGGAACATGTAAAAATACACAAACCCTTACAAAACTGAGAATTTCCTTAGGTCTCTTTTGGCAGCTTGGTTTCGTACTGATAACAAGTTGGTCTACTCATCACGACCAAACCGCAAAAATTAAATTTAGTTTTTCATGAGTTTTTTGTTGTAATTTAAATTTAAATAACCTCAATATTTTTTTCCATAATCATCAATATTTTTTGCTTTTTCAATCAAAATTAATTATAAAAAAGCGCTGAACCAATTTTCATGAAAATAGTAGGTATCAATTTATAGTAAAAGTATCAGGATTTCAAAAATATAAAATTTTGTGGAAATCGTTTAACCGTTTTAAAAAATTCGCCTTTCAGTGAGCGCTGAAAGTTGGGGTCGATTTAGTTCCTCCCGAGTGTAGATTTGTTTGTTATTCACGTGATATTTGAATAAGGAAAGACACACTAAAAACAGATCCATCTATGATTCAAAGGATGAAATATATTGTTAATAGCTCGCAAGGACTCAAGGAGCTTTTAAAGTTAAACAAATTAGATTGGATTTCTGGATGTGTTGAGTTATTTATTTAGCGGCTTCGAATAACTTGGTCATCGTGGTGGAAAGTTGTTTTGATTCTAAATACCATATGGTGCTCAGCAATTTTGGTGTAATAAATTTTGTTGATTTAAGCACACATTCAGCGTCACATTTTTCTTTTGGGTATTTTCAAGGTTCTGAATTTCTTAGCACGATGCCTAAGCTTCGGGTAGTGCAGTCTGGTTTTGAATGATGAGCATTTTTGATAAACCCCCTGTTCTGGTATGTTCCTTCTAAAATGTTCATTTTTTCGACTGAATAATCCTTCGTCTTGATTTTGGTTACTGTCAGAGAGAAGTAGCTGTTGACTGTTATGTAAAATGCATTCACTGTCAAATCGCTTCATTAATCCATAGCTGGTGTGCGTAGATCTCGTTTATCCACGAAATGCAAAGACAACCACATTGATGCCCGTTCGTCATCAAAAATATTTTAATTAATTTTTTTTTTTCGTGAGTTGTAGTGGGTTGGGTTGTCATCAATTATTTGTATTTATTTTACACATTCAAACAGCTTGCTAATATCTTTTAACTTCTGTCATCTTTAGGTGCCACAAATGTTTTTGCTGTTATCGTTGGAAGCACAGAGTTTCCTAGTTTGTCGAGTTGATCTTTAATTTTTTTGCTAGACCAAGCTAGCAGCAAAAGAGTAAACCATAATTGAGCCAGAGATGTTAAATTGAGTACAGCTCTGCCAATATGCCATCATTTTAGGTACATCATTTTTGTCATAGACGTTTACAGTTGCAGTTGACGTTGCGGAATTGGATTTATTTGGAATTGCTAGAACTCAATCGATCTGCAGCTTCTGAATTTTTGTGTGTTCAGGTACTCAGCTATTATGATTCATCTTAAACAATAACAAATTTCTGGACACTTGTCTTGTCAATTTGTGCATTTATCTTCCTCCGCGTATCGACTTTCAAATTAATTTAGAAAATGTCATTAAATCGTCACCACCCCCGGTTGAACACTTTGCTTAAATATTTTTGATCGGAGCAGTACAGGCGCACGATAAAATAAAATAAAATTAAAATGACAATCAAATTGTATTCGAAATTCAATTAAAAAATTCGCTTACGTTTCACCAATATTTTTAGATTTTTTCAAATTCGCGCACACACCGCGTATAAATAAGAGTCACAATTATATAAATAACAAAATTAAAAATGGGCCGCATACCACTGTATAAGTTAAAGGATTTAATTAAATACTCCTATATTATACCAACGTATGCACTTATAGCGCTCGATGCGGCTTGGCTTGCCGGATCATGCATTCACTGTGCCCAGAACCCTGATATAAGTTGGAAACGGCCATATTTCGAACCATTTGAAGCGTATCGCAATAAACCTTATAAATTTTGGATGTCCGAAGAATATCTTCAGCATCAGAAATGTCTTGCGCCCCAAGGTCCGTGCTATTTAACTGCCGAAGAACAAGAGCAACAGGAGAGACAAGATGAACAGGATAGGCTTGCGGCTGAGCCTGCGGCTGGCCAAATAACAGATATCCCGCCGCCGATACTAGAAGAAGCACCGCACGCAGAGGTAGAAGTCGAAGAGGAAATACATCAACCAGGAGAAGTCGAAGAAGAAATAAACCAACAGAAAGACGATTAAATTTTTTTTTTTGGTTTAATAAAGTGCTGCGGTTTCGGAATCAACAAAGTTTTAAAATAAGTAAATAAGCGAATTTCATTTTTTATCCTTTGGCCCAGAAACAACTTAGAACATTGATAACATATACCTCATACCCTTCCAACCATTATCATTTGATTCATGAATTGAATCTTCGGTGAGTTCTTAGTGAGTTTGGATGTAAACAATTTTTATTATTTTAAAATTTCTTGAAAAGATTTTTGATGTTTGGGAAGAAGCCATAATTTTATATTTTCAAAATTATCCATTCTCTTATAATTCGTAATTATGGCACCGCAATTTGTCTACCAACACCAACATTCTTATCGTCGTATCCTTCACGAATTATAATGGATGACGGAATGCAAAACTTGGATTCGCTTGATTTGCTAATATAGAGTGGCATATTGGGGCTATTATTATATTTGATGTTGATTTAGTTCTTGGCCTATCAGCTACTTTAGAGGCATCACAAAATCCGTGCAGTTCCTCGTGTATTCTTGGTTCAAAATTAATAAATCTTCCAATTTTTATCTCATCTAGTTTCGGGAGGGACACATAATATTGCTGACATATGCTTTCGATGTCTTCTGGTAATCTTTGAAGAATGTCATTCAAGTTGAATTAACCTAGCCAAGGCTCTTTGCTTAGACGATCCGAGTGATGAATTCGGACAGCTTAATGATAGTCGATACCTCGGTGATAATTCTGCTGATAATGTTCTTCACACACCTTTTTCTCTCTTGTCATAAGCTTCTTGGGTTGTAGTTCTTCTATTTCCCAAAAAAAATTTATTTGGTTCTTGATGCCACCCAACGATTTGATCCTTGATGATTGGTTGACTGCAGTATTTTTAAATATTTGTGAGCTAGGATCTATTAACATTCATAGCAGTTTTGTTTATTTGTTTCCAGATGGTAAATGGAAAACTGCCGTGGCCAATAATGTGTCTGGTGGTTGCTCGCATTGGTTCACTATATCCGAGGTAATAGGTATCCCCAAGGTCAGAACGTATGTTAAAAATGGTGTTGACATCTGGCTTCCAGGAATTTTGGTTATTTTCCTCCGTGGCCTCAAGGTGATTTATGAGTCTTCCTGCATTTCCGAGAACCGTAGTTTTTAATTGATGCATTTTAATGGTTTCATTGATCTCTGATGTATACCATCATTCTAAATAAATCGTGGAAGACTGTCCATTATAGAGGTTCCCCATAAAATTGTAGAATTTCAATTCGTGTTTGTTTAATTGAAGCCTCTTATTTTGGTTTCGGGTCGTTCAATATTTTGGCTATTTTTACTCTCATGGTTTCGCTAGTCTTTATCACCTCTGAGTAATCCCTGATGAAATACAGCACCGTTGTTTCCTCAATACAAGTGGCATTTATTGGTTCTCCTTCTTTGAATTTGATCAGCACGATAACATTGATTTTTGTACGTGACGAATTTTACGCGACTGCTCGCAAACTTCATGTCTTGAGAACCCCGCGCAAGTGTGCGAAATTTGTCATAAATATCGGCATCAAATGGTGGCTGCGTCCAAAATTCGGAGAAAACTGGTAAAACATCCATATGGGAATTGAGAGGAAGTGTTGGTAATTCAGTTTCTGCTTCAGTCTAGTACATGATAAAGATTGGTTAACTGGGAACACCCGGATAATGTATTTCGACTGGAAGATTGAAACTCTTCGCCTCATTCAGTAAAAAATTTATAGTTTTATCTATAATGCAGACGGTATCTTTAAATAATTTCGAAAAAAATTTGAATTTCTTTGTTATTTTTCCACCGATCAGACATTTTCAACTGTCAACATAATTTATATAAATTTTAGATTTACAATTTCACTGCCGTTTTAGACATTGACAACGTTTACGATAAATTTTGTCCAAACCTTGATTCTTTTAAAATATTTTTCAGTGCACAACAATTCCACTCCAACTTATCTGATGTACCAATTTTGGTGGAACTCAGAACAACAAAAGACTTTACAATTGTAAACAGATAAATATCTTTAAATGAAAATATTTTTACTTACAGACCAGCTTGGCTTCCTGAAACTCAAATCAGAATGGGTTATTATCTAGTGCAATTGGTTTTATTTGTGGATCTCTCTAATCAAAAATTAGTTTAAACCGTTTGCCCGTCCACCTGCCAGTCAAAGCACAACGTCATTTCTTATATGGAATTAATTTGATTTGATCGCCATCCCTAACCATAGTCAAGTTTTGGCCATAATTTTCCGAGCCTGATACAAACATTACCAAGATTGGTATGTTTTTACCTGCGTACCACATTTTCGGTATCGATCAGTTGATTTTGGGTATTTAAATATCAGAAAAAATGTTTATACTGTGTGCTTAAAATAAGGTAATGTCTTCCCGTAAATTAGACGAAATGTGACAGCTCATAAACACAAAATAAAATAAAAAACATTTTTATTAATTTTAGTGCTGCCTATAGTCAAATAATGGAACTGTGAGGCCTGTAGTATTCTAGGTGCACTGGTCATAGAGCAAGTTAAAGCTGATAGGACAAATTTTCGAATTTGCAAATATTTAAACCATCAATTTTCAGTATAGATTTGTTGAAATTCCTCAATATAGAATCTGAATTATCTTGTCCTGTTTTGGAATTAGTTTTCCGTGATTTTAATTAACACTTTCTTTTTCTCTGTTTTCACTGAAATTTTTGCAGATAGTGGAGAATCGGCAGTAATATACTCTCTCTCTTCCTCTCTCTCACTTTCTCCCTCTCTCTCTTTCTCTCTCCCTCTCGATCTTTCTATCTCTCTATCTCTCTCCTCTTCCTCTCTATCTCTCTCTCACTTGTTTTCACTTTTTCTCTCTCTCTCTTTGTGGTCCTTTGTTCCGTGATTTATCGTATGGGGATGCTTCGTGGTGTTCCTAGCAATTTAGCGTTGCTATTGTTGATTTTCAAACCAAGTCCTTTTACGTTACTGTCAAACGGGATTAATCTATTATTTTGTTTCCGTTCGAGAAACTCGATATCATCTGCATATCGAAGAATTTATCCTGACTTATTGAATATGCAACGTACTATTCCGCCAGATTAAACTATACAGGCGCGAACGAATCTCCATGTGCACACCAGATTTTGAAATGGTCAGATACTGCTCCTTGCACTAAGATTCTACATTATGCGCTAAATATTGTAAGCTTACACAGAGATACAAGCTTACCTGCAATTCTTATACATCAGTGATTGAGTGGTTGGGGCGGAAACCTAATTGATAACAACTGATGAAATTTTTGGCAAGGGAAGTCGTTCTGGGGGCACAATATTAGCAAGCACTTTGTAGGCGATGTTTGACAGAGCTAGACCACGATAATTTTTACACTTGAGATACTCACCTTTCTTATGTAATGGATAAATGAGTGCGGGCATTCTGCGGAGTCCGCATTTTTTCCATTTCTCTATACAGCGGTTTGCTATCTTGAGGAAACATCAGCCAGTTTGTTCTTTGTTCTTTATCCGTGTTTTTGCTAGATGTGGTTCTTGGATGGATGCCGTCGTAAGATTTCTGTCGTTTGAAGTCTTCCAAATTTCATTTTTTCGCTTGCAAGGTTTAAAAAAAAACGGAATGTTTTCGATACACTTCCACAAAATTCACGCTTCTTTTGTCAGAACAATTTAAATGTGGCTTTCCTGGTGCAAAAAATATTATGCGTAGTGGACGCCACTAGTCGTTCAATCAATCATTACAATCATTACAATCAATCATTCTTTGGTCTTCTTCCATATATGTTTTCTGCTGCTGCAGTTATAGCTGACTGAATAGCTTGCCACGGCTCTTGAATGTTTCATTGGGGATTTTTGTTTTCATTACGGTGGTGTAAATTTTCAGTAATAGCTGACTGGTTGGCAGTATTGATTTTTTATTCCATGTATATTCCAGCGCACGTTCTGATTTGCTTGTTTATTAAATGTAAACGATAATTTTCTCATGTATTAGAAAATAACGAGCATACGATCGCCGTCAATAATGGAGTCTCTTTATAACATCTACCCAAAGTGAAATCATGACGTGGTCAATTTGATTTTCGGTTATAGTATTGCAAGTTCAGCAACGCGTTGGCCGTTTTTGAGCTGATGCAAACTGAGACCAATATGTTATGAGGCTTCTGAGCTCCAACCAATTTTTGCATTAAAGGCAACCACGAGGACTCTAATGTCATGGTGCGGATTGTTACTGATGATGTCTTTCAGCTCAACAAAACATAAATCTGTCACATCGTCTGTTTTGTTCAAATTTTTGGTCCAGGTCCAAATTGCTTAGCACGTTCCATTTTTCATTTTTTAAAGCGTTGTTCATAAATCCAATAAATTAATTTGGAGCCTTTGTATGAGGTCCATAACTTGGTGATGGTTTTGTTGATAGTAGATATTTGTTTGGCCCACCGCTCGCTTAACCTACTTCTAAGCGTGTGGGTAATGTACTGGTGATAAATTTTAAAAACACTAAGTTGTACTCTCAGTACGATTATACAGCGAGCCTCTTGCTATAGGACAGTCAAGCGGCCCCCATAATTCTTGAGAATAGTTTTAGAGCTTGAATGATTGCCCGTGACGTGACTATAAACAGAATTTTACCTGCTTGCCTCAAGTAAACCGCCCGCAGTTTCCATCGTTACCAGAGCCATCCCGGGGGAGGTAGGAATCTCGCCTCTACTTTTCATCTTCTTCACTGGCTCGCTTTAGTTTGGATTTTTTTGCACCTTGTAAAGTTTGTCAACGGTTTCACTATCTTTGCGCAGTCCTTAATGAAACGCCTGTCTAGTATGAAGCGATGGTTGCTTTTAACTTCTTTAAAATCTCTATCGATTTTTAGATTCTGGATAGCAACTACCTTATGTGGATCGAACTCTTTTGTTCGTGATGATATAACCAAGAAATTCAATTTCCTTTTTCAAGATTTCCGTTTTATAAAGGTTAATTAGAAGGTTTGATTTTCCATGTTTAGAAATCATTTTATCTGCGTTTAGTAGATGTGAAGATGATAAAATCATCGACATAGCCGTTTTTGCAAATAATTTACTTTAAAACATCATCTGTCAATTTTCGAAAGATATAGTTAGGGCCTTTTTAAATCTAAAAGAAAGTTTCAATAATGCATAATTCGGACTCACTCACTTTGATCTGGTGGAATCCCGAGGTGAGATCGACCGTGATAAGCAACTTTTATTTTTGCTTTACCATCCAGATTAACTTGTTTGGCTCTTTGAGGCTGTGTGATCCTATTTACTGGAAATTGGCCAAATGGTTTCTCTATACTTCTTGTCTCGTACTGACTGGATAGGAGAAGGATTTTGTTTATACTGGTTCCTCTTGTAACTGGTTTTATTTCATTTTGATAGTTCATTACTGGGAATTTGTTTCACTAGGAGCACGGAAATGTTGGTTATCTCGAATTTCAAATGTTATTTATCTGAAAAGCTTGCTTTTCTTGAAAGGTTCTTTTATTATGTGAGACAAGTGTCAGGTTCTTTTAAAAACCTATCTTAAAATTACCTGCTGATTTTGGTTTTTCTTCTGAAAAATCTAATTTTGAAATTAACTTTGCAGAGGAATTCGAGTTTGATGAAATTTTTATTGGCTGCGTTCTGCTCAGTTTCTTATCATCTTTAAGTGATTCCAGATCGGCAACTTTGTTCAACAACTGTGGGTATTGATCATGTTCTTCCTTAGCTTGTATATGCACAACTTCAATGTTTCCGTGGTTCATTTGTGACAGGATCGCTCTCTTTAGAATGTTTGTAATCCTTGCCGAATTTGTGAAATGGTACTTTGTTATTCTGGTGTTGAATATAATAAACCACGGTCCGTTGCGGCAATGTTATCTGATAATGATTCCGCCTAGAGTGAAGTTTAAAAAATGTATGTTTAGGATTTCCAACCAAGATGTGTAAGCTTCTGGGATCCGTCTTGCTAATCTCAACTCGGCGTAAAACTGATATCCGGCTATCACCCAGAATTTCGTAACTTTTGATATAATTTACAGTCGGATTCGAAAATATTGCACCGCTCATCTATTTTAGCGAATTTTAGCACATATGTGCCAAATGGTCTTGCTATCTTATTTTTAAGACTTAAAGGTTGAAGATTTTGAATATTTATTATCCTTATTAAGGATTATTTGAACATTAAAATTTTCTGTTCTTTAAATTAAAGACTTAATCTTATTTTATTTAACATTTTTTCTTTAATCCCGTTGTGCCAACATTTTAGAAAAAATTTATTATTTATCTGGCTGTACGATAATATATATAAAAAAAGCGAAATTATTTAAAAATCATTTTTAAATTTAATATTCAGTTCAGTAAATTCTTCAAAAGTTATAAAGTTCAATTAAGGCACGTGTCTCACACAGGCGACTTACAATTTCTTGATTCTGTGCAACTAATCTGTAAACACATCACTCTAAACGAAGATTATTTTTCCACCACATTGTTATCCCGATCAACAAAGCATAAAGTAGAGAAAAGTTTTAATGCGAACCAATCTACAAAATTTTAATATTTTCTTGTGTGAAACTTTCGCTTGCAAAAATGGAAGCACAAAAATGAAAATTTTAATAAAAAAAAAAAAAAAAAAATGTAAACATATTTATTTCCTTAATAACTTTCCCATTATCCTCAATTTTCATATCTCGTTTGCACATTTTAACAAAATTTTTACTAAACCACAAAAATGAGAAATAACGAGTAAAAGTTTTAAATCAAATTTTTGTATATAGTTTCTTAAAGAAAGTTAAAATTTTTTTTTCGGAAAATGAAAAAATTGAGCTTTTTCAATAATAAAGCGATTGGCGGAAAATATTTTTTTTTATCTCCTCGTTTACAACTTGGAAAATAATATTCATGATTTTGGTATTTTGGGAATGTTTCAAAAAATATAAAGTCGTGTTATGATTATTGATTTGAAAATATTTGGATGCTATGCGGTGTACCGATGGATATATGAGAATTATGTTTGCGGCAAGTGGATTAGTAATAAGTTGTGGAATACAAAAACGAAACGTTAAACAAACACGAAAACATTTTGATATTTTTACTTTCTTTTTCAAAATAAGCGGAAATATTATGATTTGTTGTTACGGTTAACTTAGAACTTAAATAAATAACAGCAAATGTTTAGACGTTCCGGTTTCAATCCGATATTATTTTGATATGGTATTTTTTATATGCTTTGATGAGGTTTCTGAAAATTCAAGAGTTAGAAAAAATCAAATTCATCAATGTGTTATTAAGAACTTCAAGAACTTATTAGAATTCGCTGCTGTATTGCAAATTTAGGCAAAAATAAATGTTTCACTACCAATGACTTTAAGACCACCAAATACCACTCAACGCCTCGGTATGGAGAAACCAGCTTCTTTACCAATAATGCAAAGTAGGAAATTTTGAGAATCGTTTTTGGTCTAGAAAATGCTCTATCAATCTTCAAAATGCTTTAAGAAAGCATATTGCCAAACGTTTTTATGCCTATGTTGGAGACATAAAATTTTTTGGTAAAACTTTGGTAAAAGAACTTTGAACTCTTTTATTAAATTTTCTAGTCTATCCCTTTTTCAACGATATGCATCATGCCATAAAACCCTTTTAAACACTTTACTATAGCACAAAATTTGTGTATCGGTGCACATCAACCTGATATTCTATATTCGCGATAAAAACTTGTTTTTACTTAAAAATCGTACACTAAGTTGGCTACAACAACCAACAACTAATATCTCACTCTTCTATGCTGTTCTAATATTGTTATTTTGTTTTTATTAAGTTTTGTTATTATTGTTACAATAGCTAGATTCTCTAATGAAGAATACTCTGACATTTTGATGGCATATGGAAGCACCAATTGCGTTGCTCGTACCGCACAAATGATTAACCAGGAATGCTTTCCTAATAGAAGACGACCTAGCTGCCACACCTTCCAAAATACTTATCGATGCTTACGCGAGACCAGTAATTTAAATTTAAATGAAACAAGAGGGGCTATAACGCGACATAATGTTGCTGTCGTTGAACAGGTTCTAGCACTGTTTCAAGAGTAACTGATTAGAAGCATAAGAAATGTAGCTACATCACTCGGGATTTCCACCTGGAAAGTGTAGAGTATACTTCGTCAAAACAACAAACATCCTTTCAATTGCACTCCAGTGCAAGGTCTGGACAATCATGACTTTGACAAACGTGTCCAGTTTTTGAAAAGTATTCAGTGGACAGATGAGTCCAAATTTACTAAAGAGAGAGTTCCTAATTGGCACAACCTTTATCACTGGTCAACGAAAGATCAGAACCTACGTGCCAAAAGACAGAGGTCATTCAATAAAAGATTTAGTGTCAATGTTTGGGCGGAAGTAATTGGAAATCATGTGATTGGATCACACTTCTTCTTCTTCTTACAAAATGACTTGCCCGAATTGGTAGCACACTTGTTAATTTTGAATTATAACCAACCTACTGTTTTTTAAAATGACGGTTGTCCCGCATACTGGAGATTAATTGTCAGAGAGCACCTAAATGACGTATTCCCAAATTCATGGATTGGGAGGAACGGTCCTATTCCATGGTCTTCACGTTCCCCAGATCTAACTCCGTTAGATTTTTATGTTTGGAGACGAGTCAAAACTCTGGTATACGTCACGGAAGTTCCAACTAGGAATGATTTAGTCCAACGCATTGAAGCGGCTTTCGTCAAAACTAAAGGCGAAATGCGTTTACGCACCATTACAGTGGAAATAATTTGAGCAAGATTTATAATAAGGTTTTATTTTTATTAAAAATCGATTTTTAATTATAAGTTCAAAAGTTAAAACCTACATATAAAATGTAAGATAAAAATAAGTGTCAGATTTTACTGTGGAAGAATTTATTGTTTTATTATTTAGTTTTATTTAGCTTATATTTTTCAATATTTCTAAAAAAACAGTCCAAAAGGATTATTTTATACTTAATACTAACTTCCATTGAAAATGGGATGAAATCATCGTATTGCTTCCATATATTTTGACGCTTCCCGTATGCTAAATAGTGACCTGAAACTTTATTGACTGAAGAACCTTGAAAATTATTTATTACTTTTAAATTGCAATCCTCATTAGACAGTGTAATTTTTTATGACTGTTGATTTAATATCAGCTACAAACATTCCATAATCACTGAAATATTTTTTAGCTCCAACTCATTGACAAGTCTTATACGATTAGAGCTGCTAAATTCAATAGAATTTCAATAACATTTTCGAATGGCAATGAGAGAGAGTTTTCCAAAGTAAACGATATTCATAAACTATTGATTTTCTTTTTTGGTACAAATTAAGCAAAAGTTTCGAGCGTTCTTGATAAAGGTAATCAATATCATTAAATTTAGAAAATAAAATTATAAATTTATAAAAATTCTTCCTTAGAAGATTGCATTAAACCTTTGTTGAATTCTGTATCAGAATACGTGCAAAGGAAAATTTGAGCAGTAGCAACAAACGCACAATTATTTGATAGTTGGATCAATTTGCTGATTTTTTCGGTTCTATCCTTCTTAACACTAATGAATCTTGTAGTCTTACAGTTTTGTGATTCGTATAATGTTATTTCATAGAAAACCAGCTTTATACACATTTGGGTTGGACAATCTATAAGCTGTCGTATGCTGCAACCCCTATAGTCATTTTATTTTAACGTAGTTAACTGTTTTGAACAGAACGATTCATTCACGTTTTATCCATGTTATTAAGTGAGAGGTGTGCTCTTTACGCGGGATTGATATTTTTGTCGTTCCCGTGAATTTTCAAGATTTGGGACGGAAAATTGTTTTTTGTTTTACATAGCTCTACTGAAATATCGTTAGAACTCCACAATGAAAAATTTCGTTTTCGGTTGATGTTGGTTGGATGGTTTACAAGGCCTTCAAAAATTTTTCAAAATTTCTGTCAATAAATCATCTATCTAAAAATATAAAATAGCTACTAACAATAAATATATTTTTATAGATTATTTGCTTTGTGCGACATCTCTTTTTTATTAGTGTTATTTATAACGATGCAAGATTTCTATCGACCATGACCGTACAATTTTAATATTTCTTTTTATTCATCTTTCAACTGTTACATTCAATTTACAATGACGGTGTCTAATTATCGAAGTTTAAATATCGCGAATAAATGTACAAAATGTAAAAACGGAGCTGAGATCATCAAATATGAAGTATGTGGTTGTGATGAAACATATCGAGTCTGGTACGTATTAAATGAGAGCAACGTATTTTTCTCATTTAATTTCTGATGGACGTTTTAATCCTCTAACTAATTGGATAGTCATTGTATGGATAGTCCATTTTTGATTTTGATGGGAGTTTCGATTGTTGGGATGAGATCCTTTGTAGAGCTTTCGCTACTGTGTCGAAGTCATTCCGCTCATTTCAATAGCAACTATCACTCTTGAGAGAGCGTCCGCTACTACATTTTTCTGCCTGGTTTGTATATTAGTTCATGGTTATATCCCTCTAGTATGGCCTTCCATCTCATTATCTTATAGAGTTATTGTTTTTATTACTGAGGGCGAATGTTTATGGCCGGTGATCCGTAAAAATTTGTATTTTTCGACTTCCGTAAAGGAAATTCTTTATTTATGTTAGGGACATAATTATGGCTACCATTTCATTTTCGTTAGCTGCATAATTTTCTTCGGTCTTGTTGTCTAATGTACTGGACAGGGACGTAATTATTCTTCGCACGTGCGAAGTTAGAAGCATCTATGTGGTCAATTGTAATTCTCTTTTGAAGTCAGGGAATGATAACACAACATCGTTTGAGGTAAGAGAATTTTTTATTTTATTGAAAGTCAAGATATCCGAAGTAGACTCATTGAAATTCACTGGTTTGTAAATTGAAACCTTTTTGGACACATGTCTATTAACCCCCCCCCCCCCCCCCTCTTAAGCGTACAGTCAAGGGTTTAGCTAATTCAGCGTAATTTTTGATGAAACATCGATACAATCCAGCAATTCCCAAGAATGATCGAAGTTTTTTTTTACCGTTTTATGGATGGGGAATTCCGTTATAGCTTTAGCTTTTTCTTATTTGTTCTGATCCCGTCTTTAGTGATGACGAACAATAAGTACTCAACTTCATACTTTAGGAACTCACACTTATCTAATTGGATTTTAAGACTTTCTCTAGAATTATGTATGGTTTACCAAATATGATATTTGCTATTTGTGTGGAATTTTAGTGTTAGGGTCATTAACCCATAATTTGTGTGGAAGGTGGCACTGAGTTGAGTTGAGGGGTGTATACCGGATATTCTTTAGCCGATTCATGTAGTTCACATGCTTCGATTGACAACTGCCGTCTACTGACATTGGCGTTGCTTCTGGTTGAGGCATTTGGGATGGTGTCCGTTCTGTTTCAACTCCCGTTTCTCTGTGGTACTTAGGCGGATCTTTTTTCTCTCTGTGGGAGTACTTGGGCGGATCTATTTTCAATACTTATTCTTCTCTGGACGAATACGTCTGGTTAACGTATTCAATTTTTCTTAGGTTGTTCTTGGTAGATGCCCACGATGCACGTTTATAATTATGGTTAAATTATTATACCTGCCGAGGGTCTCTGTTTTGGCACCAGTTAAGATTTTTTAAGTGCAAATATTAAAAAAAAACAATTTTTGATTTTTTTGATTCTTTAAATTTTCTTTATTATTTTTATTGAAGATACATAATTGTCAATACAATTTCAAGACAATTTACTTATAATATCAATTTTAACTTTAGATACAATACTATTTCTTACAATTGAACAACTTAACAAATTAAGATTCCGATTACTACTCTTATTTTAGTTGAATCGTAAACCAAGCGACTGAACGTCCAAGAATTTGCTGAGTTGCGATACTGTGCCTTTCAACTGGCATTCGTCCACTGGGGATCACTTTTCATTCCCAATACTCGGCAGTTGTATTCAAATTACCAGATTATGTTACTTCTTGGGGTCGTCACATAAATTCTTCGAACTGCTTCGTCCTACCTTTTTGTGATTCTTTTCTTTGGACGTTGATGTACGAATTTGTTTCGCATAAATTCCAGTAAAAAGATTGTCTTTCACCACAACATACTCTCCATACAAATGTTTATGTTTTGTAAGCCAATGAAAATAATAGACTGAAGCTTTATTTTTAAAGTTAAAATATTTCCTCATTTAAGATTTATAATGATTATTTCGTATGTATACCATATACTCTTTTCAGAATATTTCATCTATAAAAAAAAATAAACTTTTTTATTGTATCAACCAACAGAAGCAGAAAAAAACTTGAGTAGACTTAATGTCGACAAACTGGCAAAAAATATATATCCACATACAGAGAGATAGAAATGCATTTTATTGCGATACAAACAAATTAAAATCTGCTTAATTTTTTGCTTTATTTTTGTATATTTTTTTTTGTTCTGGTTTTTTTGTGCTTTATGTTGGTTTACAGTTTTATTTTCATGTCAGTCATATAAGCATCACAAAATGTTTAAAAACTTTTAAACAAAGAGCTTTATTGGTGTATGAACTACAAAATGATAATTATAATACATTTTTCATATTTTAATTCAAGTTGACTAAATACAATTTTATTTATCATGTGGTTTATGGATTATGTTATATATTCTGAATGACATTTTGTGTATGAATTACATTAAGCTAATTATTGAGAATATACAAATGAATTCGGCCCGTTTTCAAAAAGTGGCTTTGACTATAGTACATTTTTTATAGTGACAGCTGATTTCCATTGTTTCACACAGATTAGATGTCTGCCTTTAAAATTTAGTTTGTATTGCTTTGCGTTTCATACAAAACGTGTTTCCTACGGTGTTGAATATGTCAGATTTTGTGATAATATAAACAGCATTTGCAGGACGTAATAATTTTTTTTTAGAAAAAGTGCAGCTAAAGCACATCCTTGTGACATTCAAAATAATTCGTAGACGAAGACTCAAAGGCGAGAGGAGCATGCCGGTACGTTGAGGCTGATCCGAATATTTGGCAAGGCGAATATTTGCATGCGACCAGCTGCTTCAAAGGCAATCAGGAAAAGCGGTTTTTACATCGAATAGTAACTGGTGAAAAAAACTGGATCTTCTACGAAAATCCCAAGAAGAAAAAATACTACGTTTTTTCCGGCCAATCGTTGCCATCGACCCCAACATCAACACGAAAAACGAACATTCATGGTTTAAAGGTTAAACTGTTTATCTGGTGGGACGAAAGGGGCGTTGCGTATTACGAGCTGCTACTACCTGGCGATTTCATTACGGGCGTACAGAATAAAATTAAATCTTTGACCCGTGCATTACGACAAAAACGACCGGAATATGAGGCTTGATAATGTTATTCATCAAACGACGAAACGTTTTTCCCAGATGGGAGTCGAAAATTGTCTGAGACGGGTAGAAAAAGTCATCATTCATTCATTTTATTTTAAAATAATTGCATTTAAAAGACGGACCGGATTAGTTTGTACTCCCAAAGCATACACAAATAATTGGCAACTGGACTTTTTGAGGTATTGATTCTGGAATCTTCGTGCAACATGATAGCACACAACAAAAATACTTAAATTTCTCGCTTCTGGTAATGACGAACTTGAAATGTAAATTAAATAAAATTTAATTTGTTAAAAATTAAAATTTTTGTTTTCTTAAAATCACTATCAAGCGAATACTTGATAGTCATAGCCAAGGCCTTCCTTTGGTGTCGAATATTTCTAGGATTTGCACCCGAGAATTTGAAGAGCCAATGACTGAAGACAATATTTTAACAACTCCACCACAAGTAAAAAGTCGTGTAGAAGCTAAGGGAATAGCCAGAAATATTTCAAACTTCAAATTTGTTTGCTCCTTGGTATTGTGGTATGATATTTTATTGCAAATTTGCATTGTCCGCAAAATGCTTCAATCACAGCATCTAGACTTGTCTCTGGCATAAGAGCATTTAAACGCTACCAACTCTTTTCTATTATCCTTCTGATGCTGCATTTTCAGAAATGATTGAAAAAGCTAAAAAATACCAATTGAACTTGCATTTTTTGAAGGATTTTGTGAGGAAGAACCCGTACGCGTTCGCAGAAAGAATAGACCGTTTTTATACGGGGTTGTGATGCACCTATAGTAATAGGGTCGAACTTTAGGATGAAATTAAAGCTATAGGAAGACGACTTGATACTTCGAAAAGCGATCCAAAAAGTGTGGTTAAATACATTTACATGTCTAAATTTGTTGAATTAATCCACAACCTGTCGATCGCACTTCGCTTACTGTTAACGTTACCAGTCACAGTTGCTAGTGTTGAAAGAAGTTTTTGAAAGCTGAATATAACAAAATCATATCAATTAGACATGGAGGATTTGGTTAAGGATTTTGGAGAATTAAAAGCTAGAAAAATTCACTGTTAATTATTTTTATTTTGTTGTTTTTTATTTAGTAAACTGAATTTTTATTTATTCTGTTTTGGTTTAATATTTCCTATTAAAATACCAATATATGTATTAAATTCAGATATTCAGTGTTTTTCTATTTTTCTTCAATTTAAAAACTACAACTTTTTTTATTTTTGCGGCGGCAAATTTGCATCACGCCTACACACAGAAAACTATTAGACGGATCACTCTTCACCACGACAATGCGAGCTCTCTCACATCGACTCAAACTGTTGTTTTTTGAGCACTCAAAACATCGATGTGATGAGTCATCCGCCGTATAGTCCTGACTTGTCACCAAATGACTTCTTTTTATTCCCGTACGTAAAAAACAAACTGAGAGGTCAACGTTTTTCGACACCTCGATAATTAATATTTGTTTTTGTTCTCTAATCCCGAAATATAAAACGCAGCCCTCGTAGAACGGACTTTCATTTCAAATCGGCTTCATGAAAGTTGATTTTTTATTATTAACTGTGAACTTTTTCTAGGCCATAGCACTCCCAACTCCTTCGAGATTCGCTTTCCACATTCTGCTTTACGCAGTAGCCATGGCAAATCGAAAATGCGCGTTGTTCCCGATTCAAATACCAATACTTTAACCACTGTGCTCTTTAGTCGGTAGAGAATATTATGAGGATACGTCTGTAAAAGCGGTCGAAAGTTGAATGTATTAAGTTGGTTTCCGTAGTTACCGTGTTATTAACATCACAGGAAAACACAAGGTAGATTTTTTTCTAGATTGTTTTTGACATTGCCAATCTGCAGCAAATATGAATTCAGCATTTTATCAGAGCATATTTTATCATTTTATTTACTCAAAAAACTCTCAGAACAATAAAATAAAATTTAAATTTAAAATCTTTCTGCTTTAACTAATAATATTTATTAACGTCACCATAACGTCACGGTAATTCTCAGTTGAAATATTGTGTTAACTATCCAGAACGTTTTTTGTAAAAACGTAGATTATTAAAATTTCGCCATTCATCACCTTAATGAGCTTTCAGTACAGCCTCGACATCTGAATATTTCTTGGATTTGGCATGGACCTAAAGATATAACTCATGACTTTGAAGATAATTTGCTCGCTTTTTTCAACACCGATTTTTCGTTATTAATCGTAACCGTATAGAATGCGTAACTTTTGCTCAATATCATTCTTTTTTCAACGCTTTATTTCAAATGTCATTGCCCAGCCAACTCTACGTATTTCTTAGCCTGCTCACGCAAATCATTTATTTCGCAATCCGATAACAATTTAATTATCCTCCCGAATTGCTAGAAAATGTCAAAATAAACATTATGTTCAATGCGTTACGTTTCGAGCGAATCATTTTTTTAATATTGCCTTCCACTGCCTCTATGGATACATGCAGGTGCAATGCTGAACCATTTAACTGGAAAAGTAGTCTCATTAAGTCTGTGAAAGACAGCCGATGGAATTTTATTTGAACTTTTAGTTCTTTTCATTTGTCCTGAATAATATGTTTTTTGGTAAGCAGAAAATAAAAGATTACGCTACTCACCACAAGTTGCAGCAATATAACAAATGAGAAATTATTTTATTATACCAGCGGAATTTTGTTTTCGTTTTGTTTCTCTGGTTTCACAAAATAAAACATCCTAGTGGAATAAAAATTGAAAGTGATCCTTAAAATGACAAATTGATTGATCTCCGAAGTAAAGGACCACGGTATATGAAATCTTGAAATTCAACAATATTCCGTTTTTCCGCTATTTGTTATAACGGATTACGATGTAATTTCTATAGAAGTGCTGGTTAGGGATTTTCAAATACGTTTTTTGACAAAATTCTAGGATCTGTTGATTCTGGGTTAAGCTTGATCATTACGAAATTTGATTTCTAACCCGATTGAAATATAAATTTTAGATGAAAATATTGTATCTGTACATTCTGCATGATTAAAATGGACTTTGAGCTAAAACTTGCGTCACATATACAGGGATAATCCGGCCATCATCTATTGATTAGAATTTTCACTGTAATTTTTTGATTTTCCTTGGCCATATTAGTTTACACAAATTTTCCACGTATAGTCCCACTATGACCTTGGCAATTAGAAAAACAACCGAAAGTATTAGCTACAAGTGGAAGTTAGTCTTAGGACCAACGTTTGGCAAGACGTATAGCAATTTGACCAATTAATGAAAAGAAGTCTTAATGTAAACTAAATGTCGTATATTATACCCAAAACACGAATTGTAGCCCAATAAATGATATCATAGTAAATAACATAATCACAATTTGGGGAGTACAAACCACGAGAATACGTTATTGATTGACCCTATTGTTCACGTTCATTTTGTGATGATTTTTTTTGGCACCTAATTGCAAAGATGTTGAGGTCATTTTGCAGCAGTTGAAAGTTGGTTATAGATATGATTTTCCATATTGTGAGTCAAAATTTACCCGATGTTTACGGTCATTCAGAGGGGCTATTTTAAAATAATCCGTTATCGGATTTTTTCCGATATAGAAAAATCCGATCCGCCAAGAATTTTCTTATTATGAAATTATTTGATTGAATTTGTCAAATATGTATAAGCATGAAGTTAGCAATAATGCTCCTGTTATTGTTGTAGTCCTAATATATTCAAAATAAAATATTAAATTATAATTATAATTTAACCCTTTACACTATGTGTGTATATCACACTGGAAGTGACCATACTAATTTATTCTAAAACTCGTACATCAGTCTGTAGACCAAAAAAAAAGTACCAATATCAGTAAATGTTTTTTATTTATTTACCTAAATATAATACAAGTACTCAACAACCTTGAAAATAAATCGAGTGCAAAGGGTTAACTATGAATATTTTTTATTTAAATATATTTTATACTTACATTTTAAGTATTTTTTAATTTAATTTTTTTTTAGTTATTAAATTTCGAAAAAATGATATATTGGTTGTAATAATTTAACAAACCCACATTCGATAACAAAAAAACAAAATTCTATATAGTGGAGAGTAGTCGAATTTTGACATTCCGGATTTTTCGATATCGGATTTTCATATGCGTAAAATCCGCTTTCGGGTCCGATATCGAATTTTTCATAATAGCCCCCCAGGTAAAAATTGATGCATCGTTTGAATTGAGTTGATAAACCAATAGCTTTAAGCTCAAATAAAATGATTTTATGCGAAAACCTATTGAACGCTTTACTAAAGTCTTTTGCAATTACATCCACCTTATTTCACTTCTCCATATAGTCTTGAGAAAGTTTATAGCGAATTCGGTAAGTTTATGGGTCGTAGATCGTCCTTTAAACTGTAGTTGTTTGTTTCCAGTGAAAATGTAGAGAATCGTACACAATACTTATGAAGCAAAACTGTCGTGCGATGGGCATTTAGTTAACTACATCTAACGTGCAACCCATCTTATATGAATTGGAACCATGTATGAATTCTTATTGAGTGATTTTCGACATCAATAAGTAGACGTTTAGCCAATTTTTTATGCTTTTAGCATAGTTAGAGGTAAACGGTCGGGTTCGTAGGAAAAACCATTCTCATGACTCTTTCAATCACTGTGTCAAAATTGAAAGAATATTAAATAGAATTCAATTCAAAATTGAATTCAGTCGAAAATCTCGACTGAAAAAAATAGAAAGCATATTAGTTAAGATCTAGGGATTATTGGATGAATTGTCATCGATTTTCTTTTTGATGGGCACCAGTCCGATTTTTCCTGAAATTAATAAAATGCCAAAACCATTTTATTAATTAGTAATAATTTATTGCCATGTAATCTCATCTTTGCTTTAATTATTTGGGAGTGTTTTCTTAAGAAAAATACACATACGGCTGTAACAACAAAATATAAGTAACCACTTCCTGCATGTAATAATTTTAGTCAAAAATCTTAATTCTTTTTATATTATTTGTCCATCCTTTTTCGATTTTTAAAAGATCATTTATATTTACTTCGTGCATGTAATGATTTGATATTCTATTTAAGTAATAAATATTGAGATTACAAGCAATAAGTAAATAACACAATATGTTTCTAGTAAATATTTATTGGTTTACAGAAATATAAAATTATTACATGCACGAAGTAAATAATAAAGATAATTTACCAAAACTCAGTAAAATGGATTTATTTGAGTGTAAATATACAACGGGTGCATCGTAAATTTTCAACTATTGCTCAAATACACACATGGCTGTAAAAATAAAATAGAAGTAATCACTTCCTGCATGTAATAATTTTACGTTATTCAAAATATCTTAATTCTCTTAAATTACGTGTTCAATTTATTTTGTTTTGTATAAGATCATTTATATTTACTTCATGCATGTAATAATTTGATATTTTAATTAACTAATAAATTTTCAGATTACAAGCAATAAGTTTTATTTATAATTTTTTGTTTGTGGTTATACATGTCGATACTCAGTTTGTTATTACTTTTAATTTTACTATGTTGTTAACGTTATTTGACATGATTTTTTTAGTGTGTTATCCAATTGCACAAACAGTTTTTTGAGTAACCAACATTTGGGCTTTTTACAGACCACCAAATGCAGATGTCGACTTATTTTTAAGTTTTTTGGACGGCTGAGATTTAAATAACAATGACACAATTATTGTCGGTAACAGAAATACCACTGTAAATAAAAATTTGAGCATAGTTGCTGATTACAAAAACATTTTAATGAGTTTTGTGAGTTTTTCTACAAGATCTGCCAGTACAAATATTCCGGATCATTTAGTGTGCAGTTTCTCTAACAATAAGATTGTCCATCATTTCACAACTTTTTCTGAAATTAGTGACCATAACTTTATTTTTTCATCTGTTTTTTTAAAGAAAAGCTCATTCGGCAAAAACTAGAACAAAAAATTATAGATTTTGATAAAGTTAATACAAAATTTGATGACTTTCTTAAAACCACTGAATTTGATTTGGCTGACCCAGAAACTACGTTAAAATTAATTATTGAAAAGACTTATAAGTGGACTCTCCACGTAACGTTATTGATATATTGCGCATTCTCTTAATATGTAATAATTCAGGGCACTGATCAGAAGCCAGCTTAATTAATGTATACTGTACTGTTTATACAAATCATAGTATTTGTCAACATTCAAAAAGCTTTCCTTCACTTTTACTAGTTTCTCGAGTTGTGCGAAAACACGATCTTGTGGAATATGTAGAAATGACCTGGTGTATCGGATAAATTAGCTGCATTTCGTTTTATTGCGCTGGAGCCTGATTATACAGCTAATAAGATATCATAGCCGCCACTGCTTGATTTTTATTTTGGGATTCACGTCCCTCACAAATTAAGCGAATCTTGTTCACGTCACTCTGGAAAATAGTGTTGCATAATCGTTGATCTACGACTGATGCAACCTCATTACATCCTTTTGGTCATATGTTTTCTGTCCAGAGATAGAAGAGAATACATTGTCTAGTTTTAAATGAGATTAAGATGATTATTTATCAATGGCGAAATTTAATAAATAAAGTTGTCGGCTGTAATAAGCCGATTGGTCTGGCACTTTAGTCAGCAACACATTTTTTTGGTAATTGAATGCAAATGTCGGCAGGCCAAGCAATTCTTCTCGGGCAAATTCGAAAAATGTTTTAGTGCGCACATTCCCTTAATTGAATGAGAAGGCCATTCTTTTTTAATTGATTTTTTCCGTTTTGATCTGATCCTTTAACATTATGCAGGTTGAAAACATATCAGTATATCTTAAATACGTGTCTAAAATAGAAAATTTGGCGGATACTCGATCTCCTCCCCGATTTTCTTTAGGAACAATTCCGGTACGGAAATGGACATACACCTTTCACTCTTTTTTCGATTACTCGTAGGATATTACAAAATGCTGTCTTGCAAACTCTAAGCAGCTCACCATTATGCTTACGTATGTACTGTTGAACTGATCCGTTCGTTATGGAGTATGTATTATTGTATTAGCAAAAATAAAGGCGTCTTGTTTAGCTTTGCACGATAATTCATAAAAGTTTTTATGAAATTTATACAAACCACTTCCCCGCAGATCTTTGCAACGAAAGATTACATCTTTATGCCGACATTCTGTTCAAATGTACTATCGTACATTCTTAACTTATTTCCTTTTCCCTTTGTCGTTTCCAATTTTCTTTACTTACAGTACGTTGTCTAGCCCTCTCACCTCTTTTCACTATATGAGAAATACCGTTTTCTATTTTTCGTGTATCGATGATTTTTATCTGTTATTTCCCGTACTGCAAAAATTAAACTTAATTACTAGTGGGACATGCACGACAGTGATGCCAACTATTTATACTCAATGAGTGCTAGATTTTACTTAAAATAGTGCCAAATTGACACCAAAAAAAATGTTACGAAATTTTAAGTGTAATCTCAAAATACAGCTTATATGGTTGTGTCATAATTATTTTGTAAATTATAATTTTAAGAGAGTCCGGATTATAATTAAGTAACATACAATTTTTGATTTAGGGACTTAAGCCTCTAAAACGAAAGGAATGCTTTCAAACCACGACAAAATCAGTGGTAGGCTCGCAACATGCATCGAAAACATTAGCCTCCCAGCGGAACTAAGAAAATCAAGAGACTGTTTTGCTAATGCCGTAAATCCTACGGTATGATGTTAAGTTAAAATACACATTCAACTATGGTCCTTCATTCTGGTGATGTAACTCGTATGTTTCAAGTTATTTTACGGATTTCCCCTCAACCAAATATTATTCCAGTGCACCGCTATTATTTTTTTTGCTCACATACTTACAGAACTAAACAAATTTTCTGTACCAAATGTGAACAAGCAAAAACACATAACCATTTCATTTTATGCACAAATATCGTTATAGCTGCAAGTAGTGCATAACATATTTAAAAATAATAAAAATTTATTGTTAGAGATTATTAGTAAATTGAAATCGGATCTCGCATACCGAATATTTTGTATATTTTAATAGAAACGCTAAACAAATCAACTCGCTCCTGTCATACATAGCACAAGGCTATATCTGGTACATACATATAACGTGGAAGTGTTCAATGCTGTTTTGAACATACAACAAAAAAAAATATTAAATTGAATTCTATAATTTTATTATTTTCGATTAAATATGTTTTAAGTCTGAGTACTATTCTGTGTTACAATTCTATGCTGCTTTTTGTACCAAATGCACATTTTCCATATAGCTACGTACATACGAAATGTTCATTAAACCTAATAATAATTATTTCTGTTTATTACATTTACTACTTAATATTTCCATTCCACTATGAGCAACAGTATATGAAAATATTTAGTATTCCTAGATTCACACATCCATGAAGACAATTATGTTGATTACGATTATTTTTTATTAAAGTGATTATGAATTTTGATGTCTTTGCTGAACGTACTGCTTTTGTATACTAAGCACTCTAAATATCCATTTTTAAAGTGTTTTAAATGACTTAACATATACCCCGCCGCAGACTATATATATACAGCAAATCATTGTAATTCAATTCACAAACAGTGAACATTTTTTTTTCTGACATTCAATAAGATAACGACTCTTGAAATTTTTAGAAATCATATATAGCCGTGTACACTGTGATATAGAAACCAAGTTGTTTTAAATGATACTTCCTTATCGACATGACTATATATAATTAGAATAATGATGCCATTGTTCTGTTAGTTCTTGGAATCTGTCGAAAATTTTATTGGAAATTATTATTTCGTGTGCTATCGTACAAAAGGTAGATAGAGGATAACATAAAATTATATGGCTCAACGGTTTGTTTTCGCTACGAAAAAGTCCTAAATTTTGGATTTGTAAATGTTAGCATAGAAAAAAGTGTAGGTGAATGTTTTATAAAAAAATTTGGATTTTCGTTTGGAAAAGCATAATATATTCTTATTGTTATATCCAGTAAATAACATGATTCCATTTAGATGTTTGTTAAATAATTGAAAATTATTATTATTAACCTTGGTGCACTCTAATACTGTTAAAGCTAGCCGAAACTTTCCAGCCGAAAGATAATGCAGATAGTGTCTTGAATACAGCAAAAATCAGGCATGAACTCGAATTTAGGAGAATTTAGGATCGGGTAACATTATTCGGGTGAAGGAGAAATTATTTCAGTTTGTAGGAATTTAAAAATTGATAGGAGCGAGAGTATAAAGATAGTTTAAAAATATTCAAAACAATATCTGCATTATCTTTCTGCTGGCAACTTTCGGCTAACTTTAAGAAGGTGTGGCTCTAGTCACCAGTAACAATTGAATAAAGGTTTAAACTGAAAAAAAATATAATAAAATTATAGTTCTACTTAAGTAGATAATTTGTTATTACCGACTAAGTTTATTTTGACAACAACAACAATTATTGAAAAAAACAAAATTTTGGCAATGATTTGAAAATATTTCAATTTTAATCCGAATTTGAAAAAATTTAAATCCGAATTCAGTAATTATATGGACATCTAGTCCTTATACGTATTTTATGTGATACTATCGGCCATGTTTATTTTGACAACAACAACATTGATTGACAAAAACAAAATTTTGGCTATGATTTGAATATAATTCAATATTAATCCCAAATTGAAAAAATTTAAATTCGAATTCGGTAATACTATAGACATCTGGTCCTTATAAATGTTTTATGTTTTATTATCGGCCATGTTTATTTTGACAACAACAACAATAATTGACAAAAACAAAATTTTGGCTATGATTTTGAATATATTTCAATTTTAATCGAGATTTGAACAAATTTAAATCTGAATTCAGTAATTATATGGACATCTAGTCCTTATAAGTGTTTTATGTTTTATTATCGCCCATGATTATTTTGACAACAACAACAATGTATGACTAAAACAGAATTTGGGCTTTGTTTTAAATATATTTAAATTTTAATCCCAGTTTAAATAAATTTAAATCCTAGTTCAGTCAATATAGATAGATATCTAGTCCTTATACGTATTTAATGTGTTAATATCGGCCATGTTTATTTTGACAACAACAACATTGATTGACAAAAACCAAAAGTTGGCTATGATTTATATTTCAATATTAATCCCAATTTGAACAAATTTAAATCCGAATTCCGAAACTATATGGGCATCTAGTCCTTATAAGTGTTTATGGGTTATTATCGGCCATGTTTATCTTGACAACAACAACAATGATTGACAAAAACAAAATGTTGGGTATGATTTAAATATATTTCAATTTTAATCCCAATTTGAAAAAATTGAAATCCTAGTTCAGTCAATATAGATAGATATCTAGTCCTGATACGTATTTAATGTGTTATTATCGGCCATGTTTATTTTGACAACAACAACATTGATTGACAAAAACAAAATTTTGGCTATGATTTTGAATATATTTCAATTTTAATCGGAATTTGAACAAATTTAAATCTGAATTCGGTAATTATATGGACATCTAGTCCTTATAAGTGTTTTATGTTTTATTATCGCCCATGATTATTTTGACAACAACAACAATGATTGACTAAAATAGAATTTGGGCTATGTTTTAAATATATTTCAATTTTAATCCCAGTTTAAATAAATTTAAATCCTAGTTCAGTCAATATAGATAGATATCTAGTCCTTATACGTATTTAATGTGTTATTATCGGCCATGTTTATTTTGACAACAACAACATTGATTGACAAAAACAAAATGTTGGCAATGATTTGAATATAATTCAATATTAATCCCAAAATAAAGAAATTTAAATCCAAATTCAGTAATACTATAGACATCTGGTCCTTATAAGTGTTTTATGTTTTATTATCGGCCATGTTTATTTTGACAACAACAACAATTATTGAAAAAAACAAAATTTTGGCTATGATTTGAAAATATTTCAATTTTAATCCGAATTTGAAAAAATTTAAATCCGAATTCAGTAATTATATGGACATCTAGTCATTATACGTATTTTATGTGTTACTATCGGCCATGTTTATTTTGACAACAACAACATCGATTGACAAAAACAAAATTTTGGCTATGATTTGAATATAATTCAATATTAATCCCAAATTGAAAAAATTTAAATTCGAATTCGGTAATACTATAGACATCTGGTCCTTATAAATATTTTATGTTTTATTATCGGCCATGTTTATTTTGACAACAACAACAATGATTGACAAAAACAAAATTTTGGCTATGATTTAAATATATTTCATTATTAATCCCAACTTGAATCATTTTAAATCCAGATTCACTAATAATAGTTTGATATCTAGTCCTTATAAGTATTTAACGTAATATTACCGGCCATGTTTATTTTGACAACAACAACATTGATTGAAAAAAACAAAATTGTGGCAATGATTTGAAAATATTTCAATTTTAATCCGAATTTGAAAAAAATTAAATCCGAATTCAGTAATTATATGGACATCTAGACCTTATATGTATTTTATGTGTTACTATCGGCCATGTTTATTTTGACAACAACAACAATAATTGACAAAAACAAAATTTTGGCAATGATTTTAATATATTTCAATATTAATCCCAATTTGAACCAATTTAAATCCGAGTTCAGTCATTATAAATAGATATCTAGTCATCATGTGTTTTTTTATTATCGGCCATGTTTATTTTGACAACAACAACTACAATGATTGACATAAACAAAATGATGGCTATGATTTGAATGTATTTCGATATTGATCCCTACATGAATTAATTAAATCTTAATTAAGTGCTATACATAAACGTATAGTCCTACTCAAGTTCATAAATTCTTATTATCTGCCATGTTTGTTTTGACAACAACAACAATGATTGAAAAAAATAAAATTTATTTTCTGATTTAAATATATTTCATTAGCAATCCCAATTTGAACAAATTTAAATCCCAGCTCAGTCATTTTAGATAGATATCTAGTCTTCATTCGTATTTTATGTGTCATGACGGCCATGTTTAGCTTGACAACAACAACAATGATTGACTAAAAAAAAATTTTGGCTATGTTTTAAATATATTTCAATTTTAATCCCAATTTGAATAAATTTAAATCCTAGTTCAGTCAATATAGATAGATATCTAGTCCTGATACGTATTTAATGTGTTATTATCGGCCATGTTTATTTTGACAACAACAACATTGATTGACAAAAACAAAATGTTGGCTATGATTTAAATATATTTCATTAGCAATCCCAATTTGAATAAATTTAAATCCGAATTCAGTAAAAATATATAGATAACTGGTCCTCAAAAATAATTTATTTGTTGTTATCGGCCATGTTTAATCTGACAACAACAACAACATAAAGCAGCCATTGCCTTGAGCATAGAATTTGTTTAAGACCTGGTAAACCTTTATTGGTATGATCTTATAACGAGATAAGCTACAACAAAACCACCAAGGCAAGAAGCTAAGACTTGTTTCCACATGTTGGAACGCTTAAGTCGTTTCTTCTTCCAAATGACCAGTGAACACTTAGCAATTCACGAGTAATGATCAGTTTTGTCAATAAAGATGTTGCATTTTCAAGATCAAATTAGGAAATGCCGTTTTCTACCGCATTTAATAGATATAAGGGATAAGTTCGGATCTCCGTTTAACCGCTTCTTTCTCTATTCTTCGTTTATTGCAGTGACTAAGGCAGCTATCTGTATGACTATGCTGCATTCTTTCTGTACGGCTGTACTTCGTGAACAATTGCCACAACAATTTACATAACAAGTTTCATCAAAGCGACTAAGTAAACCGTCGATCAAGTATATGCTTCTTTTTTGGTGGTTGGCCTTTTTAAAATTAACATTTGTATGACTAGTAAGCCATGGTATTTCGATAATAATTGCATTAATTTGTAAACGTTTTTTACCAGCAGAATGTGATGTGAAGTCGATGGTATTTATTTATTCAAATATACAAAATTAATTCTGTACTGTTTCTTGATAATAAAGATTTTCAAAATTTAATTAATGGAAATCATATCTTGATCCTATAATTAAAATGATTTAAATTACTCTGTTGTAAATGTTATTACATATACCTAACAAACACAAAGACAATTTTATTTCTTGTTGTTTTTATTTTACGTTTAAAGTAAATATTTTTTATAACATAAAAAAAAAACAAACAAAATATTTTTTGTTTAATTTAATATTTGTTATTGGAATTTAAATTTAATTTAAAACAAAATTGACGTTTTATTTTCATTTTATTTTTCAAAAATAAATAACAATATTTTTGATCTAAACAAATAATATTTGTATTTATTTAATTGCAATTATTTTTTGTATATTCCGGAATGTATGTACACTAACAATATATACATTGTGTAAGAAAACATTTTACCTTTTCTACAACAAAACGTAAATTTTCAATACAAATTACCATTTAAAATTAATTCGTTTGCAAAATTTGAAAATTTGAACAATAATTTATTATTAAACGGGCTCTTTTTGAGGAGTGAGGCAGCGAAATCTAGATTTCAAGACACCGATGCATCTTTCAACAATATGCCGTGTTTCTTTATGGCTTACGTTGTAAGCCTCTTCCTTTGCATTAGATGGTTATGCGAATAAACTCGTCAACCATTGTTGAAGCTCGCGGTCCACTATCACCTAAAAGTATATAGTTTAAACATCCAAACTTAATTCAATGTGTGAGAATTTGCGAATATATTACCGAGCAACAACATATGTCTGATTCCGTTGTCATGCTCAGTTTTTAGTTTTCGCTTGACAAGCGAAGTGAGAAAACTATCATGGGATGAGCTACTGTATCGTTCATAATTTTCAAATTTGTATCCCACGTATAATTTGACAGTTTTTACATATATACGTGTTCTACGTTATTGAGGCAAATGTGCGTTCCATCAATTAAGCCAACCCGATGACTCCAGGAAATTGGAACATATTATAAAATTGATGCACATGACACATTTCCACGACATATCGAGACACGGATGTTTGCGACATCACTACGAAAAAATCATGTCCTATGTTTCAAGCCTGCGAGATTGCTAATTTGATTTTTAAAGTTTATTAATATTCTGCATATCGGTTTACTTAACCGAAACAACGTTTAATTTAGCATCCGTTGTTGCTTCAAATGGGTCATTAACATTTCCAACGATCCTACGGATTTTGACAACCTGGAATCTAATATGACTTATTTATCGACATTTTATATGTTTATTTTATCTTCGATTTGAAGCTTTTCTTCTGCGAGCCCTCAAAATAATATCTATAATCTATATTATAAAAATATTTTTTATTATTATTATTTTGATTATAAAAAGAGAAATTTTTATATTTTTATTTAATAATTCGTTCGCCGAATAACTTGGAAATCAGTGAAAAAAAAATTCAGTAAAATTAACACGAGTTAAAAATATAAATCCTTTACTTGTTATGGAGAAACAATTCAGTAAAATTTATTGGCAAAACAATATAGTAAGCGGGAAAAATGTTGCCATAAAAAGTATGAAACGCAATACTTTATATGTCAACATTTTCAATACACGTTCGAAAAATAATATGCGATGTGGAGTATTTTTCACACACTATACGACAATTTTATGGTTGACAAAATAGTATAGTGAAATGTCAAGGAAAAAATGGAACGCGGGATTATTTTATGTGCCGCTACATACAATACGTTCATTGTATAGGTAGTGTAAAATAATTTTGTGAAAATTTTTTGTTTCGTTAAAATAAGTTATTTTCAAATTTTTTTAAGTTATGTAGCCTCCAATATGTCGCTATTTTGACAATAAATTTTTCTCCGTTCTGTTGAAACCACATATCGTCGGTATCAATATCATCCAGTTTAGTTTAAAACCGGTTGCTTATCATCGGTTAGTAGCGCTTGCCGTTGACGAGGCATCGCCTCAAATAGGACCATTTCTATTCTTATCTTTTCTTACAAAAATTGGTCTCGTCGCAACAAATGATCTTTTAGGCGAAATTCAGGACAACTTCCAAAAGCTGTAGAACACAATCATCAAAAACACTGCATTGTATGGTCGTTAACCTTAAGTTCTTGGGTCAGTTGGATTTTATACATAAGCTGACCTAAGTCATGACTCGAGATTCGCCAAATTGAAATTGCACAAAATCCAAGTTATCGTGAACAACGAGACCGCCTAAGGGTTTCCCGTACACTCTCGTGCACAGCAATACTGCTTTCAGCAGACCTTGCGTTTTGGTGACAGACGGGTGTTGGGTAACAGTTGTGGCGAAGATAAAAGCCACGTATAGTACTCGGAATGTTTCTCGAACGGAACATTTATTTTTAAAATAAAACTTGCTGATCTGCAAACATTAACCTACGCTATAAACGTCCATTGTGATTTGTCATACGATAATGATCAATTCGCATCACATTTGATAAATGTTATTTTACAACTTGGCTGCTGTAACCTAACAAATTTGGAGTGTTCCTATTAAAAGAGCTTTAACAAAAAGTTTGAAATTTAAAGAATATACATCCAAAGCATGGTTTTTAGCATTTTTAAATACGGCGTATCTATTTTTTAGCACAAAAGTAGTTTTTGTGCTACTTGAACTTAAAGAGTATTTTAGTATGTAGAATATAATTAAGCTTAACAAACATGTTTAAAGGTGGGTATGAAAGGTACAGCATATATAATGATGTTGAATACACACTACAATATACATCCCGTACTTCATATATTCAGCTATTGTATTTTAAGTATTTTTTAAGATTCTCTATATATGTCATATAATTTCGTTAAACGATTAAAATGTACTTAAACAGAAAAGTTTCAATTTCTTTTATAAACATAAGTGCCATATACACATATCATACTGTATACAAAATCTACTCATAAACTTAAAGTTTTACTGACTTAATAATTTTTTATTTCTTTTTTTTTATATAAAAATATATAAAGATGATAGATTTAGAGATAGTAGTTCTTGTATATGTATTGTAAACTCGTACATAGTTAAAGTTGCTAAATGGACTTAAATTGTCTGTCGACTATAGATAATCAGTAACAATAAAATCATTTTTTTTTGCAATGTCAGCACGTCAATATATCGAATACTTGAGTGAAATGCTTCTATCGACACGCACATCTGTGAATTGAATATGAAATGGAAATACGAAAGATAAATATACTTTTATAAATAAAATGGATTTTGCTGAATCTTGATAGCTATGTAGGAAACCGACTTAATCTCAAAACGAGTGTGTTTCTAAAAATGTGCATGTTCAAAATTTGGCTATTTAGCTACCTTACTTTACTTATTTCATAATATTGACCAACAATAAATAAAACGAGAAAGGGTGTACAGGACGTATGGTATTTTTCTGCATGTCAAATAATCATTCACGTCAAATCATGTCAAATAATCAATCAGATCAAATAATCAATCAGATCCAAAAATATTCATTATTCAAACAAAAATTACAGACAAATGAAGCACAATTTGGAAAAACTGTCAACGATATTGAAAATTTTCTATTAAAAATTCAGAGACAAAAACTATTTACCTCCGAAAACTAAAAAAAACTAGAAATTCTATTTTATATTGGAACCGTTATCAAAACTTGGATTATATCTTCGATTATAATGAAAGAAATTTTTTTAATCTATCTGCCATACTTGTAAAAAAATATTATAAAATTTAAATGTCAAAAATTTGTCGAGAAATGCCTTTCTCCACTTATGTCATATAAATTGACCAAGTATAAAACGAAAAATGGAGTACAGGACGCATGCAATTTTTGTTGCGGTCAAATAATCATTAACTTTGAAGAGCGAAAAATATTTGATATTCAAACCAAAGTTAGATCACCAATCGAAAAATCCGACAGAAAAATTGTATCTTTCAGATGTCTTCTAACGCAAATTTGCTGTAAGTACTTTGTGGCACTTGTGCCATCATATTGACCAAGAATAATGTGGGAAACGGTATTTGTGTGTAGGTCAAATAATCAAGCGGGTCTTGGATGGAAAAATATTCCTTGTTCAAACCCAGACAAATGAGGCACAATTTGAAACACGCTCCACGTCATTCCATTTTAAACACCAACGTCAATTTCAAAATCAGATCAGCAAACAAGACCTTCCAAAAGCCCATATAACTAGCCGATTTTGATCATTGGAAAGCAAATGGATGCTACACAAACAAAAGATAAAGAATTGTGATAAATTCCAACAGATTAAATACAGTAACAACCTCAGGCACATATCCAATTTCTGAACTATGTAACACAAACGCAAATCTTTGAAATTTGAAATCCACCACCAAATTCGATATTGCTTTGGGATTTGATCATATAAAGATCAAAAAAGCTGATATATGGAAAGCTTCGTTATCTACAACAATGAACAATGTACAAGTTTTTAAGGCACCCATTAAAAATGCTCCGACCAACTTTCGGACCAACATACCTTATGGAAATCTATAAATCACAAATAGAATTTCTTAACATGAAGAAAGAAATAAAATCAGGCCCAACAATAATCTCCGCATTTCAATGCACCAAGAAACCTGGCAACTTGAAGGATTTAAAATCGTCTCTTGGAATAGCGTCGTATTATGAAAGTTTTATTCGAGAATTTGCCAAAGTAGTGAAGCCACTTGTATGTTATATTAAATTTAAAAGTTTAATTTTAATTTCAATTCAATTTCAATTCAATTTCAATTCAATTTCAATTCAATTTCAATTCAATTTCAATTCAATTTCAATTCAATTTCAATTCAATTTCAATTCAATTTCAATTCAATTTCAATTCAATTTCAATTCAATTTCAATTCAATTTCAATTCAATTTCAATTCAATTTCAATTCAATTTCAATTCAATTTCAATTCAATTTCAATTCAATTTCAATTCAATTTCAATTCAATTTCAATTCAATTTCAATTCAATTTCAATTCAATTTCAATTCAATTTCAATTCAATTTCAATTCAATTTCAATTCAATTTCAATTCAATTTCAATTCAATTTCAATTCAATTTCAATTCAATTTCAATTCAATTTCAATTCAATTTCAATTCAATTTCAATTCAATTTCAATTCAATTTCAATTCAATTTCAATTCAATTTCAATTCAATTTCAATTCAATTTCAATTCAATTTCAATTCAATTTCAATTCAATTTCAATTCAATTTCAATTCAATTTCAATTCAATTTCAATTCAATTTCAATTCAATTTCAATTCAATTTCAATTCAATTTCAATTCAATTTCAATTCAATTTCAATTCAATTTCAATTCAATTTCAATTCAATTTCAATTCAATTTCAATTCAATTTCAATTCAATTTCAATTCAATTTCAATTCAATTTCAATTCAATTTCAATTCAATTTCAATTCAATTTCAATTCAATTTCAATTCAATTTCAATTCAATTTCAATTCAATTTCAATTCAATTTCAATTCAATTTCAATTCAATTTCAATTCAATTTCAATTCAATTTCAATTCAATTTCAATTCAATTTCAATTCAATTTCAATTCAATTTCAATTCAATTTCAATTCAATTTCAATTCAATTTCAATTCAATTTCAATTTCAATTCAATTTCAATTCAATTTCAATTCAATTTCAATTCAATTTCAATTTCAATTCAATTTCAATTCAATTTCAATTCAATTTCAATTCAATTTCAATTCAATTTCAATTCAATTTCAATTCAATTTCAATTCAATTTCAATTCAATTTCAATTCAATTTCAATTCAATTTCAATTCAATTTCAATTTCAATTCAATTTCAATTCAATTTCAATTCAATTTCAATTCAATTTCAATTCAATTTCAATTCAATTTCAATTCAATTTCAATTCAATTTCAATTCAATTTCAATTCAATTTCAATTCAATTTCAATTCAATTTCAATTCAATTTCAATTCAATTTCAATTCAATTTCAATTCAATTTCAATTCAATTTCAATTCAATTTCAATTCAATTTCAAATCAATTTCAATTCAATTTCAATTCAATTTCAATTCAATTTCAATTCAATTTCAATTCAATTTCAATTCAATTTCAATTCAATTTCAATTCAATTTCAATTCAATTTCAATTCAATTTCAATTCAATTTCAATTCAATTTCAATTCAATTTCAATTCAATTTCAATTCAATTTCAATTCAATTTCAATTCAATTTCAATTCAATTTCAATTCAATTTCAATTCAATTTCAATTCAATTTCAATTCAATTTCAATTCAATTTCAATTCAATTTCAATTCAATTTCAATTCAATTTCAATTCAATTTCAATTCAATTTCAATTCAATTTCAATTCAATTTCAATTCAATTTCAATTCAATTTCAATTCAATTTCAATTCAATTTCAATTCAATTTCAATTCAATTTCAATTCAATTTCAATTCAATTTCAATTCAATTTCAATTCAATTTCAATTCAATTTCAATTCAATTTCAATTCAATTTCAATTCAATTTCAATTCAATTTCAATTCAATTTCAATTCAATTTCAATTCAATTTCAATTCAATTTCAATTCAATTTCAATTCAATTTCAATTCAATTTCAATTCAATTTCAATTCAATTTCAATTCAATTTCAATTCAATTTCAATTCAATTTCAATTCAATTTCAATTCAATTTCAATTCAATTTCAATTCAATTTCAATTCAATTTCAATTCAATTTCAATTCAATTTCAATTCAATTTCAATTCAATTTCAATTCAATTTCAATTCAATTTCAATTCAATTTCAATTCAATGATTGGAAATAGAGATTTCGTAATGGAGATTTTTGTTTATTTAAATGGTAAAGATTATCTAATGAAAATACGTTCCAATGCTGCCTTGCCATTATGATATTTTCATTCTGAATTTTTAATACGTAATTTTGTTTGTCGTTTAAACAATGTTTTAAATCTGATAAACAAACCATTTGATTAGAGAAAAATGCTTAACAAATTTAAATCAACCGTATTTTATTATAAAAGTTATCCAAGTACAACAAAAACTATCAAAATTTTATGGAAAAAGTTCATAGGTTCAAATTTCACACAAAATGAAAATCCATATATCTCCTGGTTAAAATTACAACAAATACGGTTTAATGTGTACGTTTGTACGTACGTTTAAGATTTAAACTCTACTCGTTAAAAACTTGTCTGTATACCACAAAGCTTTTGGTTATTTACAAGGGTTAAATAATAATGGAAATGATATGGAGTAATTTGCATTATCCCGCAATCGAATATTTATATGAGAACCCAAAAACCAAATATTTGCTTTCGTTCTTCTATCTTTGGTGTATACGAATATATGTGAAATCATATCCTTTTCATCGTCATCGTCATCGCATCATCATCAACAGCATCATAGATGAGAAAACAGAATCACATACTTCATTTAATATTTTTGATTTAAGGTTTTTATTTTTTGCCCATTTTGTACTTGAGATTTTCGTAAATGGTTTTTTTTGTAATTTTTTGTGGACGGGATTTGTTCTGACATTGAAACCATTGAAAAATAAAAACAGAAATTATTTCTTTCAATTTAAAGTGAAAAGCTTTTTTTGATAATTTTTTTATTTTTTTTCGCAATTGTTTGAATTTTATTGTTTATTTTTTTATATATCACAAAACGTCCCACAATTATTATTACAAAATGGTCAAATTCTCTTGGCAGATATTTTATGTATATATACATATTATGTACTCGTTTATATATGTATGTACATAAAACCAAAATATAAAATGGGAAAAGCTTTGGAACGTTTTAGAACTCAATTCAGTTGAATTAAATTGAAAGTGAAAAACGCAATAGAGAGGAAAATAAAAATTGTGTTGTGCCTATATACGTATGTATGTATATACCGAGCTTTATTTATTTTGGGCTTTTATATATTTATCTAAATAAAGTGTATTTATTTATCTTTTTGTTGATTATTAAATATATTGTTGGTCGGATTCATTCTGGTTATTTTTTTTGTCGGTGCCTTTTTTAGACTGTGGCATTACATTGTTCTCGACCAAAATAAATAAATAAAAAATTGTATCAAAAGCTTCTGGTCAAAGAATAAATAATAATACTAATAGGATGAATACATATACAAACGAAATGTAATACAAATAACATAATTTTGTCTCAAGGATGAAGCTTTTGTGATGAAAAGCGGTTTAATTTTATTCTTTAATCGCAGTAAAATTGTATTACTTAGATTAAGGATTTGACGTAATCTAAGGATTACTTAGAACAATGTATGAACGTTATCTGGCCTATTACTTAAGTAGTCGACATCAATGAGATGCACGGACGTGTTTGTTGTAAAATTCTCGATAATCTCACAGATAATAATTATATATTATACACAACAGATAATAATTATATATTTTTGTGCGCTTCAAAAGTTAAAAATTAATTTCTTTAATGAATTACCTTCGGTATAGGCAAGCGTTAAATACTAAGTATTAATACGTGAACAATTTTTAATTTTTGATATTTATAATACAAATGTGTAGAGTGAAAAGAAATGGAAGCTACAAAGGTACTTCAGTTCCTCCAATTGTGGTTAATTTTAGTATATACGTAAATTCATTAAACATTGTCGAACAACATTGAAGGATCTTGGTTATAATTTTTCTATACATCAACGACAGCCTCGCTACTGAAAACGGGTTTATTGTTCTTAAAGCTAAGTACTTACAGAAAGAAAGAAAATTAAATAAAGTTTTAACAAAAGCCGAAAATGTTAGTTTTGCTACCCCTACTGCCGAAGGTTCAGTATTAGTAATTAATGTGAATCTACTGGATATCTGAAACGAATAAGGGAATAACTTCCTCACTTCGGAACATGTGTCACAACAACAACCGTACTGTCTCAAATAACCGAAGTTCAAGGCGAGAAAAGTAAAACTAAAAGTTTGACCTATTTAGTTTCTTCAATTTTTACTGAATAGGAAAAAAGAGCAAATATTAAAAATTGTAAATCTAGCCGTAATAATATTGTAGTCAAATTTTCGCAAAACAATAATATTTTATAAACACAACAAACCTTTTATGAATTTAGATAGAAGAAAATTTCCAGCAGAAAAAATGTGTTTTGCTGTTCACCGCTAGAAGCGTCACGATCACGAAGATGTAGATATTTCTGCTGATATTTTTTAAAAGCAGCAGAAAATTTTTGAAGATTTGATGCAAATTCTAATTCTGCAGAAAGTTTCATGAAAAATCAAAGAATTTATGAAAAAGAAGAGAAAATTATGTTTAAACGTTTTGAAGCGAAGACAGTTATTTTTTTTAAAAACGATTAGCGTGTATGTATAGTGTAAGGACTCTTAAAATATACTAATATTACCATGATCATCATTATGCAAATACAGAGCACCATCAAAATCGTTGATAGCACTCCTTACATTTTTGAAGTCGTTTTAATGTGAAATGCTTTCAGTTTCTAAACAAAAGTGGTGAAAAACCACCTGTTTTTCTAAAACTTTTGTTTAAAAACTGAAAACTAAAAATCAAATTAAAATTTCTTTTAAAATATATATTGAAGGCCACTGACGCCAGGTGTGAAACTTATGTTGCTCATGCATATATATTATGATCTCAGCTAACTCTTACCTTTCTATTGCTTTGATGAGATTGTTACTAGTTAACTTAATCTTTAATCTTAAATCCAAGACTCACGAGTGTATTGTATAAAAAATACGTTTTAGACTTATTCAAAATATTAGACAATATGTAAACTGTAGCGACAAAAAAAAACAAATTATAATACTCTAGGCTTTACAAATATATAGGGACTATTTTTTAATTCAGAGCAAGTAGAGTTACCTTGGATATTGTACAGCGAATAATGGTTGTGCAGGTCCAAATGTTCCGAATCTGCACACTTTCTGCTCGGGTTGAATTAAAATTTAGACCCATAATTGGAATATTTTTACTTAGGAAAACTAATAGTAAAACATATTGAATTCCAGGAAGTGCATGACTTCGCCAAACAATAAATGTTTTTTATGCCAGCGAATACCGCCGTTCTCTATATATAAAATATGGTTTCTCAATGGCCCTAAATATATATACCAACATATACCAATAAAATATTCCTCCAGTATCGGATTCGACTTATTAGAAATTTCCTAGAATACTGCGACGTTATTTATTTTATTAAATTTAACCAAAATAGAAGGCTCTACCATCATCAACGGAAAAGTGAAAACGTCAATATTCTACGCAAGTTTTCCTGCAAAAAAAATATTTAATAAATAAGACGAATGTGTATATAACGAAATTTATGTTAAAAAAATCTAGGGTAGTTTGTCATCTCTATCGATATTTAATATACCCCTACAACTCTCCGGCCCCATAAGAATACTTATCGCCATAACCCCAGGCCAATTATCTCCCCTTTTCTTTGTCCCCAGCCATTATTCGTTCAGTCTGCGCGTCATTGCTCTTAGTTATTACCCCCAACCTAAACCTCCTTTGATTTTCTCTCCGTCTTTCCCCAGATTATTAATCGCCACTAGCCTCCCGTAATTTTGAAAACCAATGAAAGTTTTAATCACGATTACGTTATTTTTAAAGAGGCATTTTATTCGTCAAATATGCTCCAAACACAAAAATAATTTTGAACCATTTATTTCGCCTCACTCAAGTGACCATTTTCTTAAAATGTGACCTTTTTCTCAAAAGATGATGGTCTATGCAATTGCTCAGTATTGCATAGAAAACACCTATGTAAATTTTTATGACGTTTTCATAATTTTTAGGAAATGGTAGTTATTATGAGAAAATAAATGGTTATAAAGGGAATTTAGCGCCTATTTTTTTGTGACGATAATACATTGTTTTATTTGAGCTGTCATTTGTGAGCTTTAAAGTTTAGTTGTGAAAAAATACACGCAGCACCGAACATTTACAGAATGAATCTTGGTGCAACAACAAGTGAGTGGTGATTTTTCGAAAAATCATCTTCATTTAAGCAGCTGATAATGTATTAGTGATTGTTAACGTCCCAACCTGTCACAATACAGCAAAAGAAAGAATGAAATCGTTGAATATAAAATTTTAAGGGAGGGTTATATCGCGCAGTGCCAATGTGACTTAGTCACCAACATCATTCTATTTGACGCCGTTGGATTATGGTTTGAGTTTTTTTTTAAACAAAAATTTTATTCCAGTCACCCAAGAAAAACATTTGAATTGCTGACGAAAATCGACGTGTTAAGACGTGTGCGGGTATAGTACAATTCCGATAAACAAAAATATTAAAACAAAATAAAAACGTCCTTTGTAAAACCGGTAAATGCATGCTGTATAAGATAGCAGAAAATTTCCTGCAAATAAAATGTGTTTTGCTATTCTCCTCTAAAGGCATCGCGGTCACAAAAATGAATTTTGTTCTGCTGAATTTTCGGAAATTTTGATGCAAATTACTAATTCTGCAGAAAGTTTCGTGAAAAATCAAAGAATTTATAAAAAAGAATAGAAAATTATGTTTAAACGTTTTGAAGCGAAGAAAGTTATTTTTTTGTAAAAACGATTAGCGTGTATGTATAGTGTAAAGACTCTTAAAACATACTAATATTACCATGATCATCATTATGCAAATACAAAGCACTATCAAAAATACGCCATCGTTGATAGCACCCCTTACATATTCGATGTCATTTTAATGTGAAAGGTTTTCAGTTTATTAACAAAAGTGTTATAAAAACCCCTAGTAACTACCCAGGGTATGTTTTTATGGTAGCTGAGATCATAATATATATGCATGAGCAACATAAGATTCACACCTCGCGTCAGTGGCCTTCCCTATATTTTTAAAGTAATTTTAATTTGAAATATCTTCAGTTTTTTAACAAAAATTTTAGAACAACAGGTGGTTTTTCACCACTTTTGTTTAGAAACTTAAAACATTTCATATTAAAATGACTTCAGAATTGTCAGAAGTGCTATCAACGATTGCGATTTTTGGATGGTGCTGTGTATTTGCATAATGAAGATTATGGTAATGTTAGTAAATTTTGAGAGTCCTTACACTATACATACGCTAATCGTTTTTTTTTTAAATTAACTTTCTTCGCTTCAAAACGTTTAACATATTTTTTTCTACTTTTTCATAAATTCTTTGATTTTTCATGAAACTTTCAAAAATTTTCTGCTGCTTTCAAAAATATCAGCAGAAATATCTACATTTTCGTGATCGTGATGCCTCTAGTGGTGGACAGCAAAACACATTTTTATATATTTATTTGGTTAAAGTCTACAATCAACCAACGACTTCCTAGAGGTATACAACGACTTCCTAGATATACTAAAAAATAAAGAAGCAAACATTTCAAAATGTCAAAGTTTCAATAAATTCTGTAAAATTATTGGAATGAATTTTTGTTATGTATATCCATGTACTAAGGTTACTTAATTGGAAAACCCGAAGATATTTCAAGGTTATACATTTTTAGTTTTCTTTTCTTTGTTGGTTAAGTGAGCAATTTTCTACAGAAAATTTGTAAAATATAAAAACCGAATGGGAAGCCATGTATGATAAAAATCATCAAAAGGAAAATATTTTAGTATAACACACGAGTACCATGTAGAACAGTTGGGTAAAAAAAACAAAGAGAAAATATTTTTTGCTGTTCGCTAACGTGTAGGAAAATTCCAACCTTTCTGTTCGTTCATTTTAATTGTTACCCTGGGTTACAGAATTGTAGTTTTTCTCTGTTTTGTTTTCGTTACATTATGTTTTATATAATTTTGTTTTTTAAATATGCCAACCATAATTTAAAATTAAATACCATATTTGGCTATTTTTTATATGTATATGAATATCCGTTTTGAAGATTACACACAAAAAAAGGTGTTTTCGTTTATTACAATTATCAGTTCTTTGATTAAAAAACAAATAATAGAGGTTTTAGATGGAATCCTGCTCAAAGCATCATGAAAAATAAATTAGTATGCAATATTATAAATTATTATAAAACATTACATGCAGGAAGTAAAAAATGATTATTATCCTAATCCCATATAAAGCAAAATTCAACTTTCCAATATATTTTGAAATTATGCAAGTCACTAGGTTAGTTTAATATTTTTTGTTAAGCACAATCTATATACAACTTGGTAATACGAAAAATAATAAAATCCAGAAATTTAAAACAAAACTCCCGATTTGGGACCAATCGATCACCAATATTATATTCCCAGTTGTGTATTCAACGCATAAATCAGTCTATTCGTTTAGTTCTCTGTATTATTTGTAAATAAATAAATTTCCATCGATTAATATCGAACCCAGATATGTATCCCGTAGATGTATGAAAAATCAATAATTTTCAAAGCGCACACACAATCACTAATTTAACATATGGATTGTTAATAAAAATTGGTCCCATTTTAAGGTATTGTTGTTTTTGTTATATGACAATAAAAACAAATATATTATGTCAAGAAATCTGTTTTAATTTACCAAAAAAATTGTGTACGAGTGTAATACATACTACAGTCTCTTAATTTATCCATATATGGCAGACATTTTTATATTTTCACATAAGCAATATGTCAATGTCGAATAATCCATAAATATAAGTAAACACAAAAAAAAATGTATGTGGATATATATTATGTAAAATAAATTCTGTTTTGTAACATATATTCAATGTAAAAATATTTTTATGTTTTTAAAAACATAAATAAAATAAATGAGTATACGTTTGTTACCCAAAGCTCTGCCGGTACCAGAGAATACTCAAAAAATGTAGATACAAATATTCTAAAATTGTGTAATTTTTTAATTTATAGGTAGACTATTTCAAAATGTGCAATCGGATTTTTGGTATAAAACTAACGAGAATTTTTAATGTTTCAATATTTTGATTTATCCTATTTTTGCATAATAATTTCTGTTTTATATGCGTATATTATCGATTTAAATTATAAATTTTGTTTATTTTAAATTCTACAAATATTTGACAAATTATTCATGCTGACTATATATTTTATATGCAAAAGAGAGTAAAAAAGTATATTGTTATTGGCAACTTTTTAGAATTTGTATTTTCGATAATAATATTTTTCCAATAATAAATATTTAGCTTTTATAATATTTTTGATGTTTTAATACTTTTATGGATTCACAAAGTATAACTGCACTAAATATATTAATTTGTCCTCACAAATAAATGTGTATATGTAAATCTATTATTGACAATCTACAGAAACATATTTATTAACGTTTATTAAAATTTGGTCATAATATTTTCTCCTTAAAAAATTTTCGTCTCTTATCCAGCCTGCAACAATCCTTACTGTATGAATTGGAGCATTATCTTGTTGTTAAATCAATGGCAAAGTTTCGAAAACATTTTAAATTTTGTTTTGTACGTAATGTTACATGAAAATACAACTGAACCATTTGAAAAATTCGAAATCAGAAAAAGATTATTCATGCAGATTCATTGGTAGACTAGTTAAGCTCGGCTATGGCTCAGCAGGTTGTGGTGGGATTTGTTGTAACTTAAAACTTTACTTCACGCCTGTTTAATAAATTCCATTTTAATATCAAAACGAACCACCGTAATAGAAATGATTGTGTTCTTTTTTATTTCGTTGTTCAAGATCGAATAACAATCATGCATCGTGCATTTAAATACCCAGTAATACAAATCAGCGCACAAAGAGCGCATAAACTGCATATAATTAGAGCGCTCAATTTTTACTTCAAATTGATGCACCTAATTCCATGCTATTCGTATTGTTGTCGACCGAAAACTCGGCTTTGTTTCCCCTAACATTAAATTTGTCTCTCTTGCATTTCGTTTGAGTATAATATGTAACTGTTAACCGTTGGTTTACCAGAAAAAAATATTTTTTTGATGTATTTTGTTGTATCAAAACCAAACACAATCATATATTATTGATTGTGTTTGGTTTTGGTTGTATGTAGCAAATGCGTATTGTCATTCAGAGACAACTACACATTTTTTTAATTTTGTATACTTACTTTATATGCTATCCATGTATTTCCATCTGAAAAACATTTACAAAATACAAACGTCTATTATCTTCAGCTGAAATCTGGAGACTGATAGAAATGAAATAACAATTTTTGAAATGAAATTGATAAACAAGATATTAGGTGGGGGTAAAAATGCAGTGCATAGAAAAAACCGAAGTAAATTTATTTGTTTTCTTGCTTCGACGTGTGCAAATGTTTCCATCTATTTCATTCTGCTATCAGCGTGTGTTTGCTGGGTAGCGATAACAATTAAAACATGATTTAATAATTTAAGGGATGACCATACCATGTCTGTACTTGGCATTAAAATTAAGCAAAATTGATCCAATTAATTTTCTTATATTATTTGTCCATTTTATTTCGTTTTGTAGAAGATCATTTATATTTACTTCGTGCATGTAATAATTTGATATTTTAAATAACTAAAAAAAATTACAAGAAATAAGTAAATAACTCAACATACGTTTCAATTTAATTTTTATTGGTTTATAGAAATATAAAATAATTACATGCACGAAGTGAATAATAAGGATCATGTACCAAAATTAAGTAAAACGGTCCCAATTGAGTGTAAATACAATGCGTGCATTTTGAACTTTCAATTAATGCTCAAACACACGCCTTCAACACCAGCTGAAAAGCATGAATTTGAAACAGACAGAATAATCGCTCGTTTATCCGTGAGTATTGTAGCCTCTGCAATGCGTCCCTTTCGATTTTTTTCATAGTTTTCAAATTTAATTATAAAATATTCAATAAATTGTTTTCCCATACTGTTTGGAATTAGTAATTGTAACCACTTACAATAACTAACACGGCAGTATCAGCCATATGGGTTTGGCTCAATTTTATTTAGCCCGGTATAAGAATATTTAAAAAGAGGTCATTTTCACAGGAATTTGATTTTATTCATATTCTTCCCAACACGTTCGCGGTTTGATTTTTCCGTCCTAACTTTTCCGCCATTGCAAGCCAATTCGAGGACGTACGGCTGCAGGTCCGATTTTTCCACCAACTGCACATTGCATAGCTCCATGCCAGCTGGTGTGATATCAGCGTTTCACGATCATTTTTCGACATAAATCTCGTTTGAATTAACTAATTAGTGTTACAGTGTTTCGATTGTTTTGAGATTTGTTGCAAGGTTGTTCTATATTTCGGTTTAAAAAGTTTGGTTAAACGGAATTTTGGAGCGTGTAACGTGTGTAGAATTATGTTTGCCTTAGTGCCATTTTTGTTCTAGATTGAGTTATATAAGCTAGCTTACTATATTTACAATGGGAAATTCGAATCTGCAGTTAGAAACTATCTATTTCTATTTGTTTAAGTGTCATAGTCAGTAGTGGTTTTCATCGTACAAATCTATTCAATATAGTTTTTAAAACACTTTTGTTTAGTAATGTCTGGACTCACATAAATACGCAAACCGTTAAATTAGTAAATTAAAATAACTGCCAACCCTTGCTGAAATATTAATCTGTAACTTTATTTAAATTTTTTAGGTATTTGCCGTTGTTTGTGTAAATACCATTTTTCACCATCATTGGAAAAATTATAAAAGAACTATATGTTCCACCAGCATTGTAAACAAATATTTCATTTCCGAAGCTGTCACTTCCGACAGACCGATTTTGTTGATACATCATCAATGAGACCTTCCAAATTATACATTTTGCTTAAGTATCAAGTTTTGTCCCGCTCAATCAATCCGTCTGCGCTGCACAGAGGCAATCATACTGTTAAAAATCAGTTTATTTTGGTCAAAATTCGTAATTTTTGCGTTTAAATTCTAGAAAACAGATTTGAATCGATGTTGTTGCAAATTTGGTTTAACACCTTTTAGTTTAGAAAAGTTTTTTGATAAATGTGAGATTTTTCAAAATATTTGCGATAAACAGAAAAACCTCCTAGCTCTCAATTTCGGTTTCCTGCTTTCATCCAAATTTCACTGAGTTTTTTTAGTTTATGGAAAAACCTGAAGTATGAAATTTCCATCTGCAGTAGGCCAAATTTTCGTTGAATACCAGTTTTATGTCAAGAATCGCAAATTTCGCTTGTGAACCAATATTGTTGCAAATGAGCGGAAATGGCAAAGTTACTGTAGAAGCTGAAAGTAGACCGTGTTCAACTGTACTATACACAGGGACCTTACAATTTCTAAAAGTTTAAGTATATAGTTTTATTCCGATCAATCAATTTACTTGGGCTACACAGAGGACGAATTTTTATTGGAAAATAGTGTTGTTTTACATAAATCATTATTTCTCCTTAAACTTTGTCAATCTGATGAGACTGGCATTTTACAAATTTTATTTAGAATAGTTTAGTTTATCAAAATGTTTGCAAAACAGTAAATGTTGCTCTGAAAGTTTAAACTTCCAGTTGACTAATTTCAATCAAATAAAACTGACAAATTTATAAAAAAAAACATCTGGATGATGTTTCCTTCCCATCCCAATTGTAGTTAACCGATATTGTTGCAAATTTATTTTGGAATGTTTTTATTAGTGTTGTTTTTCTCAAAGAGACCATACTTTTTAAAATATTTGCAAAAATATAAAAATCTCGTATTAAAGCTGTCACTTCTGGTAGATCAATTTCGACCAAACATCAATGGGATCTCCCAAGCCAAATTGCTGTTTTCCTGTTTGTTTTTCTTGTTCTCTATTTTTTTTAATTATAGAAAGGCATGTGATTTATAAAAATTACAAGCTAAGCTGATTTACTAGAATATGATCTAGAAGCAGCCATTAAGGCTATTGAAGAAAAAGTTTAAAATACTGCAGATTTTTAACTATACAATATCCTGCCCACGACGTTAAGACAACACCTGAAATCTGAATTAATCAAAACAAGCATTAAGTGCTTATTTTTCTTTAGGTGACGATTTTCAAAACAAGACTGTACGTCACATAAAAAACTTCAAGTACATTTGCTTCCTCCAACAAGAAAAAGGTGCGAGAAATAGCATTCGGTCTAACACAGAAATATAATATAACACATAATATAACACAATTTGGAGGAGAAAAACTAAGATAGTTCTCACTTTTTATAAAGCGTCATAGGGGCGGGTTCCTGATAGAATAACCGTAACCCAACTGAGACGCATCTTTGAATTTATAGAATTCCATACATTTGTTTGATTTGAACCCACAACTCGGAACTTCAACATTACCCAAATTTTTTAATTGCCCATAAAACTTAAGCCATTCTGACTTGATAGGTGCCGTTAGTTGCCGCCCCGGTGGCAAAGTGGTCAGCATGCTTGCTCCAGCGACCGGAGGTCCCGGGTTCGATTCCCGGTGGTGATAAGGAAAAAATTTCATGGCTGGTTTAGGATCAATGAATTAATCACTCATTATCCGAAATGAAAATATGAATATGAAATCTCATTTGAGGCGGCCAAATCCCTTGATGGGATATTGTTGCCAGAGAGAGAGAGAGAGAGAGAGAGAATGAGAGAGAGAGAGGTTCTGTTAGTTGGTCATCCCACGTTAAATTTGGGATAAACCATAATTTTTGCATATAGAGTTTCTCTTCAAATATGACTGGTCCGCAAAGTCCCAGAGGATCAAATATCTGTGTAATCACTGATAAAACTGTTTGCTTTTTTAAGAGAGTATCAGCGTCATCTTTTATTAACGAAATGTTAATGGTACCACGATGAAAACCCTATTTTATTCCCAGAATGCCAACGACCAATTCGATGCTACAAACCAATTTTGAACGTAATCAAAACCTTATTCCTCATTTCACCTCAAGCTTTCATCATTTGCAAATCTTAAATTATTATTAAACTTCCACATCACCAAAAATGATTAAAATTTGTAAACAGAATTAAAAATATTAAATGTAAAGCTTTTCATACACACAGAAAAACTAATTAATTTCCATGTACCAGAGGTTTACGTGTAACAATTTTCATATTTTCTATCCGTATTATTATTTTTTGTGTATAAGAAAATCTCGCTTATTAAATTTCATTATTTCAAAAAAATGTTTATTTATTTATTTTAAAGTAACACACCTAAAAATCCTTATAATTTTAATTTTAATACATAAAATCGTATACGTTCAAAGGTCAAACGAGTATTTTTTGTATTCAGTTCGGACTTCTTAAAAAAGCAAAAATAAAAAAATAAATAAAATGTTATATACAGTGCATTAGTAAGTTGCTGTGTGCTTTGAATTTATTATTTAGTATATTTATATAGCTTTTAGCTCTGGCGAATGAAAACACTAGAAAATATAAACGAGATCTAAATTCATTATGATTTTATAAAGTTCAACAACAATTTGGATTGTTTTTCATCATGACAAGAAAATTTATGTTGAATTAATTTCTTTAGAATATTTTTCGTTTCGTTCGCCCATACAAATTTAAATTTTTTTGCGCTTTTATTGTACGCAGAGGTGACACTCGGATTACCATACACAACATTTTCGTTTTGAAAAACTAAATTTGGTTTTTGTAAATCATTATTGTTGTTGTCAAAATAAACGTGGTCGATAATACCAAATTATGTACTCAAATGTATGAAATATATTTAAATCAGAAAATTATAGGTTTTGGAATGACACTCTTGAAATTAGGCGTAACGAACGACAAATTAAAAGTAACGTAATTTCTATCGATATTGGCAAGAATGAATAAACTACCCAGAGCCCTTGATTATGCGTAACAAAGCGAGCGGTACAGCTTTTAGGGATTATTTTCAATACTTGACCACGTCAAAGTCGTACCGTCGAAATTTTAGACTCCACCTAGCAAGCCGACCAGTATCGACTTTTCAGGGTATTACCGAGGTAAAATTTTCATGACCAGCGATTTTTGTTACTGTAAATCATTTGAGTTCTATCACGCTGTATGTTAATTTCTTGTTCTGTGTTTTTTTTTCAATCTTCAAAAAAATCTTAGCTCCTATCCCAGTAGAACGGGCATCACATTGGATGTAAAAACTTTTCTAAAAATATGATACAGAAATGATATTGGATGAAGTTATAGCACTGATTTTAATAATTCCAAAATTTTTTGAGCTTGCCAATCTTTTGAGCTTAGTCCAATGGAATCGAGTGGTGGGGAAAATCAGAAAATCTCAAAAACCATCTTACATGCAAGACTATTTTTGGAAATGGGGAACTACAATGGCCTTTCTACAGTTTAATCCCCAAGCATTCCACACCACCCAAATATAAGCAAGGATTTCCTTGAGAACAAAGTTGCTTTTCTCAGAAAAATGATCTTTAATGGTAGCAGTTGTTACGAGAGCAGTGGGCGCCCCGGTATGGTGAAGATAATTGTATCGCTTGACTCTAGATTTTGAGATATCTGCCAAAAAATGTCCTTCTGATCCAGAGTCGTGGCATGAAATTGTGTCTCATTCCGTTATCAATGACCTTGGTGATAATATCTCCAACGAAAAGATTGTATGGAAAATGTAACTGCACAATACTTTTTCCAGATATTATGTAAGAGTAAGAATTATTTGTAAAAAAGTTTGGCCTTAACCTTAATAAGAGCCTAACCCATTTCAATATGCACCCAACGTGGGGCTAAAAATGGCCAAAAATTCTGAAATCACTTATTAGTGAATTCCAATTGAATTGAGGATTCCCTCACAAATTCTAATAATATTGGGCATGACTGTTTTCGATGGTGTTCACATAGAGACAAAGGTTTTTGCTTAGTATAATTTACAAAAATAATGTAGGAATTGCTTAGTAAGTACATAATTTTTTATTATTTCCTCACAAACTTTCAAATTAGATTTATTGGTATCGCAATTATGGAATGATCCTAAAATATTTAAAATTCAGTAGTTGTTTGCATAAAGTGCTACAAAACTTAAAATTTCCATTGGCACGGGTAATTGATGTTTTCAATCATGGAGCTTATATCTATCCTGCTCTATAATAAGGTCTAAATTCCCAGTAAAATTTGAAACATCATTAACTATCCCGTGTATAGGATTTATAAGATTGCCCCAATACGATTTTCATATGATCCTTTGGTGGAAAATTTTGCTTGAAATAAGAAATTACAGCAGGTTAAAATTTATCATTTTTATACCAATAAATTAACTGTTGTCATATTTTTACATCTGTTTTTTTTACAGTTTTACCTCCGTTCGGGGTGGGTTTGCCAGTCCTTGCATCATTAGGTTAGGAAAATCGACCTTAACTTCATTGGACCTTATCCGCGCACTCGTGATGGTAACCTCTCTCAAAATTTACTTTAACTCAAATTGCCAATCAAACTACGTCAGAAGTTGTGGCTACATTTTTAAAATTCCAAATATTTTTGTTGTACCGGGCCCTTGAAATAATTTTGCATGACGAATGTCGTCAATTCAAATTTCAGATGGAAAAGGATGTTTGCGAAATATATGGAGTCAAACATATTTTTACCCCAAAATATTACCTGCAGAGCAACGCTTCCGGGTGAGTAAGTCATATGTTGTTGGCGGAAATTTAATGTTTTATAAACGATGATCACAATCCATTGGACAAAACCTGAATTTTATTATACTTATATTACCGATTCGAAATCTTCCACCAAGTGGAAGAAGCTGTTATAAAATTTGTATGGTTTTTACTAATCTCAGTTCTACAAAAGATCCTTCTTTTTTGTCAAGCTGTATAGGTCAGGATTTTTACTCAGAGTAAAGCTTTAGAACAATACGCTTGTTCGGAAGCTTCTGAGCGATCGGAAAAGTAGTCGATGAAAAAAATAATAATATTCCAGAACAATAAGTGGTAATTTTTTTTAGCAATTTTGCCCGTTTAAAGATTATATTTGTGAGGTCCATATACGTGTGAATTAAATTTATAGTTAATTCGATAAATATTTAATGGAGACGTTCAAGATTATGTCGCCCTTCCAAGAAAGCCCACCATAAACTTTTTGAGTCTTATAGTCGAACTAAAACTACCTCCTTAGAGGCTCTGATGTAACTATTGCGTACAAAAAGTCGTTGACAAATATTTTAGGAACGATATTCATTCATTTCCATCCCCTTCCTAGCAAACCGTAACATTAGGTTAGAAAGTTGCAGCAGTATACTCAGAGAAAATATACAGAAGTGACATACCACCATTTTTGTATGAATTTCTTTCGACTAGAATATTTTTACTTTCTACATAAAAATAGTAGTGGTAAAATAATCTTTTAATAATCTTTTGAATTTGTTGTTTTATTGGAAAATTTTTTAATTTTTTTTTTATTAAACATAAATGAATTTTTTCTGAATTTATGTATTTTACAATTTTTTATGTTTGGATATTCATGAAATTCCACGTATCCAGTCAGCGATATATTTTGGTGAAGGAAAATTTTAGGGTTGCGGTCATTTGCCCGACTTTCAAAACCCCGAAATCACAATCCCGAGATCAAAATCCCAACTTTTAAAACCCCGACTTTCAAAATGCCGACTTCCATAATCCCGATTTACAAAATCGCGATTTTTAAAAGCCCGATTTTCAAAAGCTCGATTTTTAATTTTTTTTATGAATTCGTGCAATGCAATACTTGTAGAGGCTAACGGCTTCCATAACTCTCACGGGCACGCAGGAGATCGCTGCGAACCCCCTTCCTTTGCTTAGCCCTCCGAGGGGCTTTAAATTTGAACTTCGGAGGACATAGGAGTGGGGATGAGCGAGCATTACTACGTTTCCATGGACATAGATAAACCAAGTTAAGAGTTTCGTTGAGTTTCGTCGAGTTAATAACATGGCGAGCTAATCACTATCGTTTCCATGCCAATTTTTTTTGACAGTTCAGGCGGTGTTACGTTTTTCTCAGTCTTTTTATATTTCAATCTGTTTCGTAAATATTTTAACCCGTGTTTATTTTAACTATATTTTTTTTTATATTATTACTATATTTTTTAATAATACTATATATATTTTCTGAATACCATAATTTTTCCTCTGACAGATACTATCTCATTTAACCCAATTACTTTCGTCGAGTTAAGGAGGATTAAGAAATTTAATGAAAACTCTAAATCCGGCTCGTTTCCATGATGAGATAATATTATATAAACTCTTATAATGACACCTACTCTTATAGGTAGGTATAAAAATATTAAATATTAAATTTTGTTTCTTATGTATAAAAAAAAATTTATTATTAAAACCCCGACTTTTGTCAGGTTTCAGCTAATCGAGGTTTCGAAAATCGCGATTTTGAAAGTCGGGATATAGAAAGCCGGGATTATAAAGGTCGGGATTTTGTTGTCGGGGTTTTGATAATTCGATCTTTGAACCGACCCCAAATTTGTCATGTGCCACTTAAACATGCCAACCTTGAGATAATAGGTATATGGTACAAACAATAAAAAAATAATTCAATTAAATAAAAAAATAAAAAAAATAAGCAAAACAAATTGGCCCTTTAACCCATTCGGCCCTTCGACACATCCGGTCTTTCAACATTCGGGCATTCAATATTCGGCCCTTCGACACATTTGGCCCTTTGACATTCGGTCCTTCGACACATTCAATCCTTCCACATTCGGCTCTTTGACATTCGGCCTTTCGACTTTCGGCCGTTTGATATCATACCGATAAATCTGTAAAATAGGTAGTGATATTCAATGTGTTGGTAATTTAATACCAGAAAATGATCGGGGATATTTTCTATCATATGTTTAGTAAGGTATTCGTCACGAGTGCGTAATGGTGCGTATTTACAAATAAAATTGTTTTAGATCTAGCATGTGGCACCTCGCCATTCTATAAAGGTTCTCGTCAATGGCCAGTGGTGGAACCGTAATTTTCGTTGATAATTCTGAAATTATTTATCAGACCATGGATGTTAAACGACGAAATAAATTAAAGAATATTATATTGCTGAAGGGTCACGGATTGAGGATTCTGAACTGCCTATAGGTAAAGTTTATATAATTTTGTTGGAATGAATGGGATATTCTTTACTGTTCGAAGGGATTATTAGTATTGTGGGATAAGGTGGTATTTTTTTTGATCTGGAAAACCCTTTACCACAAATTGTGCATAGACACTTTTCACCTGTATGTGATCTTTTGTGGGACTGCAAATCTTACAAACGTGGAAATCTCTTTTTGCACAAATCGCGTTTGAACGGATTCTCACTGGTATATGACGTCTTATATGCGCTACTAGTTTTGAAGAGGTCGAGAAACTTCGACCACAGAAACTTCCTCCTCCTCCACTAAATCAGGATGAATCATATCAGTATTTTCTATAAACATTGGGATAACATGGATGGTACAGCAAGTCCATTATTTTTTTCTATTTTTCGATGTTAATACATCGGCTAAAGTTTTTATTCCACGACGGCGTATGTTGAGCTCCTTAAATGGTTCGTCTGCATTTCAGGAATTTTTATAGCTTATAATACCAAAATTGGCCTTAGTATATGTAAGCCATTTCACATATTTCCATATAAATTTTTCGCTGTTTATATTTATACTACGCCACATAAGTTTATTTTTGATGATCCCACAAAAGTCAATGAGCTGATCGTACTAAGTGGCTCCAGTCTCTGGGATGATTATTTTTAACTGAGGATTTTTTTTTTCTTCCTTTCAATCACGGAATGATCTGAATGATTTGAATTATAAGCTCTACGCAGTATAACTCATGCATTTTAGAAATGGATAAATCCGCATGCAATAAACAAATATTGCGTGCCAACAAAAAAAATGGGTGTAAAATGTGGGGGACCGTGCGAGAAACCTTTTCATATCAAATGTGCTCGCATTTCTGACGATCTTCTGCAAGGCATCAATAATCGATCGGTAAATTGGTTATGTGACGATTGCAGAACAACATCGAACCAATCTATTATGGATGATAATCAGATTTTGTCAGATTCTGAAAATACTAATGTAAGTTTGTCTGACGTCATGATCCTGCTTAAACGTATGGAAAAAAAACTCTCCGCACTGGAAGATTTGAAGACCTGTGTAGCTTCGTTAAAATTTGAAAATGATGAAATTAAGTTTAGGGTGTGTCTTTTGGAGGAACAACTGCTTAAACAAGCCTCAAAACTACATCAATTAGAAGCGGATGTGGATAAACCGATTCAACAACAAAATATTTCCAGCATCAAGATTAGTGGCCTGCCATCTAACCATGAAGACATTCGTGGTCTAATCATTTGTGCTATTAAAAAATTCGCGGTAAATTTGAGTAGTGATGACATAGTATCCGTTGAGGCAATCCATAAAAAAATTATGTCGGCTTCAGCAAATCAAAACAATTCAAAGCTTTTGCAAAAAGATTTCTTTATTGTGAAACTAATTTCTACTCAACTTAAAAACCACATTTTGACACAAACACGAAAACACAAATCACTATCAACAGCAGATTTGGATGTCCCTCTACCAATAAATCACCCTGTACAGCGCATCTACATAATGCATAAACTGTCTGCGTTTCAGTCCAGATTATACCGGGAAGCTAAAAATATCAAAACACTGTATAAGTATAATTATTTGTGGTGTAAAGCTGGACAAATATACTTACGGAAATCGGCGGAGTCTGATGTTCATCGAATTTATTCGTTTAATGATATTTTTCGTATTAAAAATATCCACAATCCTATTGTTGGCAATACATCTACTTGATCTACCTGTGAATCTGCAATTATATAGTTTGTTAAGTATTACAATTTATTTACCTGTAAAAGCTCAAGTTTTAATTTTGTTTTTTTGTGTTTTTTATTTACATTTTTTTGACAGATCTTATTCGTATTTTTATCTTTCATTTTATTGCTTTAAAGTTGGTTACATTGAATATTAATGCTATGTATAATATACGTAATGGATGTTATTTTTTAGTGCGTTGCACATTTTCTAATTTTCTCAATTCTTTAAATTTTTTTAATCTATATGTGTATATATACTCTCTTATTTTTATGAGTGTACTGTATTTGACATTCTATTTTTATGATTATTGCTCAAATTGGATATATTATATTGGTTCACTTTATCATTATCATTGTATTTGTATGCAAAATATTTTTGATTATCGCCTTTCCCAATGTTAAATCGGTATAGTATATTACATCAAAACATTCGGAGTTTAAGAGCAAATTTTGATTTTTTTAGTACATTTATAGCCAGTCTGAAAACCCAACCAGATTTAATTTTTGTTACTGAAATTTGGATTTATTCTCACGAAAATACCGAATTTGATTTACCTAATTATTATTTTGAAGCATGCTGTTACGATAATTCACCGGTACGGTGGTGTTGGTGTATTTATAAATAAAAATCTGAAAACTGGATCATGTTATAGTTGTAATTGGAGCTCAGCTGATGTTCTTAGGTTGGACATTCAACTAGATAAAAATGTTTAGACGTTTCTATGTTTTTCCCGCTTTGTAACAGTGACCTTAACGTTTTTTAGTAATAACAATATAGTTATCTTAGGTGATCTCAACATTAACTTGTTAAACAACGTAGTTTTAACTACCAAACATTGCTTGCATCATATGGATTCCTGAGTATTTCTAATAACCCAACCAGGAATATATCATGTTTAGATCATATGTTCGTTAAATCCAGTAATATATATAACTTTACGTTTGATAATTTACCAATTCATTTTTCGGATCATAATTTAATTTCACTAAATATCTGGGTGGTTTCGAATAGACAAGTAATACACAATAGTGATTATATCTCAAAAGTAAATTACGATAAGCTAAGGGATCGCCTACTAGTTGAAAACTGGGACCTTGTATACAGTGAAAAGGATTGTGACACAGCATTCAACAATTTCTTAAAAATTTTAAATTCTCATATTGATCTTTGCAAAGACACAATTACTGTTTAAAACAACAAGAAATTAAAACCCTGAATGAATTCCTATCTTTTAGGTCAAATCAATAAGCTTAAAAAATTTTCTAAAAAATTAAGAAGGTATCCAAATAACGTGCGGTTAGAAAATTATGTCCGAGAACTTTCTAAATACGTGAATAACAATGTCAAACGAGTCAAAAGATTATACTGCAAAGATAAGTTCGAATCAGTAGGAAACAATTCTAAGCTTATGTGGAAGGAAATTGATATTATTTTGGGACGTAACACATTCACAAGCCAATTAACGCAAATTTATAAAAATAAGTCTGAGCATGTTCTTACGGATAAGCAACATATTTGTGATGAATTTAATATTTTTTTGTAAATGTCTTGTCCGATTTAACTTCTGATCTTAATCAAAATAGTACTCATAACAGAGAAGAGAACAAACGGTTTATTTTTGGTAACCGTGATAACTTCTTTAATTCCTGCTTTTTCGACGATATCAATTCTTTTGAGATTCTTCTTGAAATTAAAAAATTAAAAAACAATCATTCTAAAGGATTCGACGGTAAAGACAATGTAATTATTAAAAATTGTATTTGGTATCTGGTTGATGTATTGAAGTTTCTTTATAATTTAAGTTTAATGAGCGGATCTTTTCCTGACATTCTAAAAACAGCTGTTGTTATTCCAGTTTTCCAAAAGGGTGATGCTTTGCAACTGAATAATTACAGACCAATTTCCTTATTGAGTACATTTTCCAAATTATTTGAAAAATTAATACATCGAAGGTTGGTCTCTTATCTTGATAAAATCAAAATTTTAAATGGCCACCAATTTGGTTTTACAGCTGGAAAATCTACTGAAGAAGCTCTCCTACATTTCCTTAGTAAAATATATTTAGCTGTCAACAACTCTCACAAATGCTCTGCGGTTTTCATGGACCTTTCGAAAGCATTTGACACTGTAAACCACGATATACTACTTACAAAATTATCTAGTATCGGAATTAGGGCCAATTGTTAGATTGGTTTATCAGTTACCTTCGAAACCGTATATAGTCAAATTGTAAGAGTTAATAAGGTGGATAGTCGTCCAGGCCATCTTAAATGTGGTGTTTCCCAAGGTTCAGTTTTGGGACCTTTGTTGTTTTTAATTTATTTTAATTCCGTTTTTGAAATTAATCTAACAGGCTCCGTTACAGCATTATTGAGAGTGACTTATGCATTCTGTGTAAATGGTTTTTCTTTCACCGACTTGTTGCTAGTGATAAGTCAAGAGTTATGCATTTTGGGCGTCCTGACATAACATTTGATCAACTCTTTATCAAATACCATGTGCACTCATGTGATAAGAACCTATGTTCTAACCAATGCCTTGACCTACTTTGCGTAAAGGAGTTTAAATATCTAGGCATTACAATTGATTCACAGCTTAATTGGACCTCTCACTTAAATAATATCACTAAAATTGTGATTACTGCCGTGCATAAATTCTATAATCTTCGACCTGTGTGTCCTTCTTATGTTTTGCGAAGGTTATATCATGTTCTTGTAGAATCCATCATAATGTATGGAATAACTAGTTGGGGAGGTATTTACTTTGCTAATATTGTTGATCTTTTTATCGCGCAGAAAACAATTGTTAAATTAATTTACGCTCGTCCGAAACTTACACCCACAAAGGTGAGTTGAATCGTATTTAAAGTGTTGAAAATGCTTTTTGTTCGTAGCAATAGTTTTCATAGTCGAATATATCATGCGTATAATACGGGAAATCCAAACAATTTTGTCGGTCTTCGTTGTAGTAATTAGAAGTTTAGAAGATTTTATTTATACATGGCGCCGTATTGGTTTCATCTTTTACCGAATCGCGTTAAAATGCTTCCATTGGAGCAGAAACATAAATTTTTCAGGGAAGTTCGGATTTGGCTGCTTAGCATTGATAATATTGAGCAATACTTTTAGTAATGAAATTAATCATTTATACTATATCCTAATGAGCCGGAGAACAAATTTACAATATAACTAAAATAAAAACTGAGCTTGTATATAAATAGTATTTGTTCATTAAAAATTGTAACCTAATTATATTTTTTTAATGTTAATTTTAATTTTTATAGATTGCTCCACAACAGACATAAAATCTAAAGGAGCTCTACTTTGTCTCAAAATTTATTGAAATAAAGATTTAAAAAATAAAAAAACAAGAATAGTGGCTTTCATAAGCTGGAAAGCTATTGATATGATCTATTATTGCCTGAACACGTCCTTCAGTCAGTTTGTTATGAGGTTCAAAATGTCTTTGACTATTTAAAGCAACGTGATATATTATGGCCTATTACGTGGTGCGACTAACGATTTTTTTAAGTTTCTGTGTTCTTTTATATTGTGGTAAATAATCTTTATTATTCACTTCGTGCATGTAATAATTTAATATTTCCATAAACCTATAAATATTAAATAGCAATTTGTTTTGTGTTATTTACTTATTGTTTGTAATATTAATATTTATTAATTAATTAAAATATCAAATATTTACATGCACGAAGTAAATATAAATCGTATTTTACAAAATGAAATAAAATGGACATATACTACAAAACAATTAATATATTCCCAAGAACGTACAACACTATTTACACCAATATATTTTCACTAATATAATTACATGCAGGAAGTGATAACTTCTATTTTATTGTTACAGATATGTTTGAGTATTATGCATTTATATTCAATTGGATTCATTTTACTTAATTTTGGTTAATTATCTTTATTATTCACTTCGTGCATGTAATAATTTTATCTGTACTTATAAAACAAAGTCGGGTTAGTTACACTTCTTCTCACTCTACTTAAACTTTCTCACGTTCTTACTTTATTCTCTATTTTCGTCAATAATAACCCAATTTGAAAAATTGTTTGTGTTGATTGCGTAATGGAACGCGGCGCGTTTCATTGTTGTCGTAGCTTGTTTTTGACTAATGTCGACTTAAGCGGTTACACCGTGTAACCATAGAACGATTGTGATCGCTATTAAAAAAATACAGAGCTGCGACTTCTTATTTATGATTTTATATGAATTTAATAATAAAAAGTTATCGAGTAACTAATGTTTGTATACCAAGTCACGACCCGCATAGCGCCCCAAAACATTTATTCGCTGTGAATTTTATTCATTGGAAAATTTGGAAAATACAATAATTTGTTTATACATCAATAAATTCAAAAATCGCGCATGAACACATACACACACATGTGTACACATCCCAATCGATCATCTCTAACTAATATTTTTGAAAATATGTGTATTGTTTTCCACTAAACATTCCCAATATTATTATGATTTTTATGTTTTGAATAAACAACAAGCATAACAAATTATCGTTCAACTGCGCCGTTCATATATTATTATTATATGCTGAGATGTAATACGAGTTTAAGTATAAGGAGTAAGTTGTAGATAAAATGTTCGTTATGTATACAAACATAAAGTGAAATATCTTTATTTGATAACAAAGTCAAAACACTCGTATACGCTTTGCACGTCGCCCACCCAAACCCCACCCCCCCCCCCCATACACGCGCGGTAATAAAACAAAACAAGCGAAAACAGAATTTGAGTTTAATATCAGTTAAATCAACAAACCGTTTATTGAAAGGCTTTAGGGTGATTGAATATACGTTTTGTGGAATGGGTACGCGCGGGTGCACCTTTGTTGATTTCTCGGCAAATGGGTGTTCACTTTTCAGTAACATATATAGGTACATACACATTTCGCATATTTTTGTTTGATATCGGGCGGAAAACAAAAAACACGGAAAAGTAAAAATAACAACAATAAGGCGTATTGGAATAAGACGAGATACAGATATTCGTCGAAATATATGTAAATATATCTCAATACATAATTTGTATCTTCTTGTGTCGTAATAAAAAATACAAAATAGAAAATTTAATATTTAAATTTTTTATTTTTATTACGTATATATATATATATTTATTCAGAATTGATACAGAATGTTATAGGTAATAAGGAAGTAGTCAAATAAAAAATGTTTATAATACGAGTACATAAATATGTATATACATATATGTATTCCATATATATACCATAAATACGAGTATGTTGCCGTAACAATTGAATTTAATTTTTTTCGATCGTATTATATCACAATTATGTATTAAAATACGTAAGAACGTGGTATATGTATTTATTTCGAAAAGTAATAAGGATTTGTCGTCAGGTATACTTAAGTATAGTATTTTTTTGCTATTTTGATAAACTCGTAATTTACAAACAAAATATTTTGCATTCGTGGTTTTGCTCACCATTGTTGTCGGGTTGCCCAAAGTGTCTGCACGCAGCTTTTCCATAAGAGCATACGATATTGTATCATTATCTGTTAAAAGAAAGTAATGGAAATAGCTTGTAATATTCGATACCGTTACAATTACAATAAAGAGCAAATACATTTTCTAAAGTACCAATTTTTTTGCTCGTCCTCATCAACTTCATCTGGAAGCAGTTGAAGCACTTAAATCGTAGGAATAATCCAAATAAGAGGATAAGCAGATTGCATTCGAATTCTGGATAATGCTCGGTAACTTCTCCTTAACTCTATCCTAAAAACAAAACTAAAAAAAAATTCACAATTCCCTTTTATTAACATTAAATATTTCATTAATCGTAAAATATATTTTAGTATTTGAGAATATATTTTTTAAAAATAAATCACCTTCTTTTGTTCTTCAAGTTTCATTGGTCACACTCAGATTATTGATGAAACCGTATAATTAACTCAGACAAATATTTTTAGATCATGCTTACTCCATTCAAGATGCTCAAAGTTTAAAAAAAAATCCGTTGGAATTAACATAATTAATTAAGACGAAAACCACCCTAGATCGGAATCTTCCACTAGCAATAGCTGCTCCATTCTACTCACTATTCGCTCAATCTTGGTGCTCACAACTTATTCTACAACCAACACCCTTCCATTAATATATTGGAGAAAACACCATAGTCATGCACTGTGCTTTTGCGCTAGAAAAGCTGAGTCCAGAACGTGATTTGTATCCCTCAAAGAACGACGTTCTTCTCGCTGATTTTATTCACCATGACTTTGCGAACTCCTTACTTAGTCAGGTGCTAACTTAATGCTAATTTTCTAACATAATCAGCTGCTGATATCTTAGATTGATCATTCATTCACTCGCTGCGATTTTGTCGTATCTGAATTCTTCCTATATACTTTCAATGGAGGTACCTTCATTATATTCTAACCATTTTCAATTTAGTTTATAAATTTTTGTCCGCAGAAAATTATTTTCTTTTAGAGATCAAGTTATGCTATTTACTTAGTTTGCAAGGTGCAAGGGCATCTTCTCAAAATTTCATTTAAAACATACAGCAAAACTACTTTCTATGACTCAAAATGATATCAAAATCATTGAGGGGACGTTATTGCATAAATTGGTGCTATGCAAATACATTGCAAAAACATATCTAGAAATGCATTCATCAACAAAGACATTTCTTTAGTATGAAAGAAAAAAAAACAGAACGTGGAGCTAACTTCGACTCCGGTTACTGTTGTTGCAAATACTCTTTTCGTTTATCAGTAACATTCAACTATCGCTTTCAACCCTTTAATATTGCGTGAATACAATTAGAGGAAAATATCGAGGGTGCCAGCGAAACCGATATCAAAATATAAGAAAATCGAATTTTCAATTCGCTTAACTCAAGGGTAACCATCTATCTAGAAGATGCTGATTAAACCGATGCAGAAGCAGGCTTGTGAATACGCGCATATTAATGTGACGACTCGTACTCGTCCGTCATATCCTGGATGCGCCTCGATGATTTTCCCAAGTAGGTCTCCCGATATTAAACGTTGTATGCTTTTACTCCTTGGATGAGGACTAATTGGTGGTTCCCCTATTAAGAAATACCCTGGAAAGAGAATTGTATAGTCACCAGGGTTGGACATAAAGGCCGCGAGCTTAGGCACGCCTTGATCTCAGTACAGCAGGATCGTCAACTCCTCGGACGTGAGTAACGTATCGGCATGATACGCCGTAAATGGTGCATGATCGATTTAAGCCGCAAAAATGCGGCGAAGCAGAAGGAATGAAGTTCCTTGTCGTGCCAAACTGAGGCAATAATGCAGTGATTTCCGGAGTGACATTTCTCGTTCTCTGCTGATGCAGAAATGCTAGTTGATGACTGGTACCGATGAAGTTGTTTGCGCAGTCACTGTATAGGCTTCGGGTTTTGTCTCCTCGCGCATTGAACCTTTTAAACACCGCGATTGTAACACTCATGAAATCAAATATAAATTGTTTTGTTTAAAATATCATGATATTCTGATTTTCTTTCCATTTCATCCCCAAAACAATAGAATTTTATTCAATTAATAAATTTCAGTTCATTTTTTTAAAAAAACACAGACATTTATATTCATAACGTTTTTTTAGAAATCCACATCCACGACTATTTTCTGCGCCGTTCGCAGTATTGGAAACTATCTGCAACAAAGTTGTCAATGAATGCCACTTGATCTCGCTCTCACCCCAGGAACCATGGTTAATTATTTAAATCCTGCGTTTTTCTGATAATAATATTTTTAGTGTTTTACCGAAGCACCTTTTCGCCTTCTGTTTTTGACCAACGATCAAACGTCCGCTACTTTGTTCGATCGATCGAACCAAAAAGTTTTGATTGCACTTTGGAAATCGATAAATTCCTATGCGAGACGTTAAGAATATGTTTTGTAAAAACTACATCATGTATCACTTTCACGCACCTAGGCTATCTCCTCGTTGGAGGCCATGAATTACCCGAAAATAATAAATTGTGGGATATACTCTATGTGTTTATTTCATTTTATCCATTTTTTTTATTTCTGCTACCGTATGTATGCTCGCCAACTTTCGGTGCAAAAAACTTCAATTCTTCAAAAAAAATTAAATTAATTCAAGATTTAGTTATGACAACGTTTTTTAAGGTTAGAGTATTTTTTTTCTTCTCCTTCTTTCTGAAAGAAGAATAGCTACCACCTCTTATTGTTGTTTTCTTAATGCAAAATTTTTTGTTGATTCCGGTTAAGCAGCTTCAAACAATGTTATGTTTTTTTATTTTTTATAGAATAATCGTCAATTTCGGGCGACCAGAGCTTTCAGTATCATCTTTATTTGTACGGCCATTTTTATTTTCAGCAAAACCGCGTTCGACGGTTTCAATAGTAAGCGGAGCAGAATCCTTGTAACACTTATCAAGCCTTTGCTTTTCTTGAACGGTTTTTGGCCAAAAACGGGGTTAATACGTGTAGACTTAATGTCTGTGTCCTCTCTGCACTCAAGACGGTTTGTGTTATTGGGGTAAAACTTCATAAATAAGCTTAATTGTGGGATCCTATTGAATTTTGGTCCAAATCGGTCAACCGGAACTGGCAGCTTCCATATTATAGCATTTACGAGAAACCATTTTAAATAAAAAGACTGTAAATTACATTTCAAAACATATCAGATCAGTAATGTTTTTGATTTTACAGTAAATGACGAATTTTGATATTAAAAAAATATTTCACAAAATTTTTGTGGACTGACTATTCAGAATAAAACTTTAAACTAAAGCTTTTCTATTAATTGGAAGATTCATGCGAAATGTGGAGAACATCTGTGGATCAGAAGTGGCAGCTTAAGTAGGAGCATTTTAGATTTTTTACAATGAAGATTAAATTTTTAACTATAGTACATTTAAATAGAGGGGAAACTTTTATTGAGCTTTAAATAAAGGGGAAGCTTTTATTGAGTTACTATAACAAACCATGGTAATTGAAAAATTTACATAAATTACATAAATTTATAAATAAAAAATTAAATAAATCATCTAAATTTTAATTATCTATTTTTTATAAAATATTCAAAAAACACATATTTGAAAATCAGCGTATAGTGTGGTATTTAATTATTAAATTTGAACTAAAGCGGAGCATAACTTTATTAACTTTCTATAAAAATGAGATTTCCGTTTAGTTGTGTAGGTTAGTAAAGTTAGTTAATTAAGGGTGCAATTTTCGAGATGAACGATGGATTTAATGCATTTAATACACATATAAACAAATTCTTGTTTCTTACAAAATAAAAAAAATTGTGTTTGACTAATTTAAATGTTTTTGCGTTAACTCAGCACAATATGCCTCATTTTTAAAATATGTTTTTCCTGAATATTGAATTAACCATTCACATTGAAAATTCAAACGAAGCGTTAAAGTTTTTATACACGAAGAAGCTTCTAAAAAAATATTAAAATACACTGGTTGGTATGAAAAAGTACAAAAAGCTTCCCCTTTATGGAAGGCTTATGAAAAAAAATTGGCGGAATCTTACGGCTCTTATATTTAGGAGGCTCTGACGTTAGTCGTAAAAGAATGTCGGGAGTTATCGGTGCAGCAATTTAAGTTCTCTACAACTAAGAAATAATTTTTAAAAAAATACCTCCGTGGTTAAGTAGGCAGTGACAAATTAAAATTTGTAAATTTAATCACACACTAGAAACACGTCTAAGAAGTTAGCCCAGAATTTTATCCCAGAAAATAAAAAAATTTAATCAGGCAACACTATTAAATTAAAACGTCATTTACTCTTATGTGAAGTTATCCCAGCCCAGGAATTTATAAACTTTACTTGTATTATATAAGTTGTTGGAATTTATCCCAGCCCAGAAAATAAAAAAAAAATCATTGTAATATGAAATTAGTCTTAGCCCAGAAATTTAAAAATATTACATTATTAATGAGAAGTTAGCCCAGCCCAGGAATATATCAAAACAATGAGTAGATTAAAATATTTAAATTTTAATTAATCCGCTGGGTACTCCTATAGGCATTTTCGAGAAATTAATCAGTTTTTATTCCCGTGTGTCGAAATTAAAAATCTCTCGGATTGAGGCTATACAGATTTAGAATGGGTATGCAAGCAGCTTATTCATAAAAAAAATTCAAGATGATCGGTATGTAGCAATTTGCCGAAATATGACTATGGGCGGGTACTCCTATGCATTTTCGAGAAATTAATGAGTTCGCACGTGTTGGATGTTCGGTTCGATGATGAATTCGAATTGTTGAATATGCGACCGTGATTTTGTCAGCATTTGAATTTACCACCGATAATGAATTCACGTGTCGGATGGCGAATTCGAATTGTTGAATATGCGACGGAGATTTCGTCAGCATTTGAATTTGCCACCGATAATGAATTCACGTGGTTGGATGATGAATTCGAATGGTTGAATATGTGACCGTAATTAACCTTGAATTATCTCGTATATTAACATATGTGGAATAACGTTAGTTAGTTTGGATAATCGTTTTTGTTTGACTGTTTCAGTTAAGTCGTATACGATCCCAATGTTTATTACGGTAGCAATAGCAAACGTAATGAGCCGCGTCTGGTAAATAATTTACAAATAAATTAATTTTATAATTTTTACCATAAATATTTATGTTGATTGGAATATTAACGACGGCAGTTTCTCTTGTTGGTCGTAATATTGTTTCAACATAAATAAATATATTGTCACTTGTAAAAATTTTTTGAGAATCAATGCCACTGTCGCAAAGAGGGCAAGTAAATAATTCAGTATTTTTCAAGCAACTTGCTAAGTTATGCATTCCGATTTCTTCAAATTTAAATGGATTTATAGCTATATATTTCATCAGGTCTATGGTTGTATTATTGCAAGAACCTTTTGTGCACTACTAAAGTTGTGTGCATTCAGAACAAAATCTGTCACCTTGGTTATGTTTGACGTGCAATCGTGGTTTAAGCCGTATAAATTTGACAAACATGAAAATCGATTTTTTTTGCTTGCGTTATTTGAATAAGCTGCCAGCATGCCCATTCTAAATCTGTATAATCTCAATTCTAGATATTAATTAAAATTTAAATATTTTAATGTACTCATTGTTTTGATATATTCCTGGGCTGGGCTAACTTTTCATTAATAATGTAATATTTTTAAATTTCTGGGCTAAGACTAATTTCATATTACAATGATTTTTTTTTTATTTTCTGGGCTGGAATAAATTCCAACAACATATAATACAAGCAAATTTTATAAATTCCTGGGCTGGGATAACTTCACATAAGAGTAAATAAGGTTTTAATTTAATAGTGTTGCCTGATTATTTCTTTTTATTTTCTGGGATAAAATTCTGGGCTTATTTCTTATACGTACTTGAAACTAAGTTTATTAACACGGGTCTATTTCTTACATTTTTTTCTAACATGGTTTGCAAAATTACACCTGAATTGGTAAAACTAAAATTTAAGAATTTTGAAATCGAAAGGCACTTCGTCGTCAAGATCGAGTAATCCATAAAGTATCGAAAATAAAGATGACTTTTGGTGGATTCACCTATTTGTATTTTTAATTGTTGCAATGAACCGAAATTTGACTTCTGAAATAATAACAAAAAAAATTATTTGAAATTTGGCAACTTGTTTCACTACTCTTTTCAATAAGTAGACAATTAGGAGAGGACGGCATATATTTTAGGCCGAATCGACGTAGAAATTACGAAAGATCCGTAAGGTTGAAAAGTGAAAATTTATACCCAAATAGCATTCTTTTCAAATTTTCCAGTAATGATTATCCCACGCCAGTTAAGTATTTTTATCTTCGAGGACAATTTTAAAGTAAAAGTTTACCTATAACCAAAATAATTTGTTATAGTTGAGGATGGTGTGCAAATTAACCAACATATTTTTTTTTTTTATGTACGTGAACAAATCATCGTCAGGGCAGGACATGATAATCATTAGTCTTCGTTATGACCAATATTTTAATAACACCATCGGTGCGTCGTTCTAGTCCTGAACTAACCCTAATATATTATCTTGTAATTCCCACAATTCCCCGCAAACCGTCACCAACATGCCCAAAAATTATTCACCCAATGTTAATAGATTGTGGCACTAGTATATAAATTTAATCCTTTTTTCGCTGTCTAAAAATATGAGTTTTTTTAAAAAAGAATCTCTTAAATATTTAATATAAATTTTTTAATTACGTAACTTTAATATAATTTTTTTTATTTTATTTCCAGGTAAATTTCATGCTTGTTGAAGATTCTGACTCTGGTCGATTTTTGGTAAATTAAATATACTACAGGTATTTAAGTTATGCTAACTTAGTTAAGCTATTATAAATTGCCATTTTGTTTAAATTACGTAGGTGGCTGTTACACTTAAGACGGAAATTGACTTAATTTATTTATTTAAATATTTTAATTTATTATTTAATATAAACATTCAAGGCAATATTTCGGATTGAATTTGTTAGCTCCCTGAAAAATAAAAAATTAATACTAAAAAATAAAAATGTATATTCAACGAAAGAAAAATAGATTTAATGTGTTAGTAGTTGTTGCCCGCAACTTGGGGATAAATATATATACGAGTATCCAGCATGTGTTGCAATGCCAAACGAAAACAGAAAGTGTTTGTATTTTAATTCTGTTTATTGAAGTGCTTTTGGAGACACAATGTTTTTAGTTGTTCCATGTGATGCTTACTTGTATAGCGATTGGTCCTGTTCTTTTTTGCTCATAAGTGCGAAAGCGGATCGGAGCTGCAAACATCAGATTACAGATGGCGTAGAATATTGTTAATCATTATTTTCACTAAAAGCCTGGTATCGGTGCAAAGTCATTTGCCTTGTATTTCATTGTAAATGATGAAATCGAAGGTCTGTTTTAATTTTTAGTTGCTAATATAGAAATTTTTGAGACTCACGTACGTGTTGGCATAAAACTAATGATTTGAAATATGCATTAAGTTCATCAGCGGGTGTTGAAAGTGGTAACACTTTATCAAAAACCCACAGATAATAAAATGAGTGCGCGACCGAAGAGTTTTTCATTTCCTCTCCAATTTTTAGTGTTCGATGAAGCGCTTTCAATGCTGTTTGGTGGACCATAGCCTATGTCCATTGAATTCGGAATTTTTTGATACTGAAAGTTAAAGATATTAGAATATTTTTGCCAAAATGAAAGAAATTATGAAAATGTTACCTATGGCTCATGGCGGATCTGGGAAAAATAATCCGCCACTTGAATTTCGGAAGATTTGTTTGAAAGATAAACCGTTAATTACTTCACAACATCAGCGGTTCTTAGATTTTATCCTGATTCTCTTTTAGCGAGATCCCTCGATGGTGCACCGTACTCTCTTCATTCAACTTATGCCGAACTAGCTAATTTGGTTTTGGGCTTAATCGTATTCCTGGATTTTTCCAAATTTTTAGTTTTATTTGTCATACTACTGGCGGGTTACACTAAATCCAATATCAATTAACAACTTAATCAGTATAAGTCGTTAGAACAAATTTATCTCAAAGCAAACCTTCCCCGCGAAAGCACCCTTTCATATACAAGAAAAAAAATCTAGTTTTGTTAAAATAATTACCAAAAAAAAAATCACTTTGCATTTTGCCTTTCCTATATTATCGAACTCAACTCACGTGTGTTTTAAGTCAAATATTCAGGAAAGAACGCGGGAAATGATTTTCAATAACTACTTTGACCCTGTAACTGGATTGGAACTGAACATGGAAAAGATTGTCCAGGGATTAATTCTACCACATTAATGGCGAGAGATAATTTAATCTCTTGTGCTCGAAATAGGACTTGCTCGCGAAACTTATTAAACTTTTGATAAAATTCCTGATCCCTTTTTAAGTTTTAGGATCGATGCAGCACAACTGCATTCACTGACAAAACATGGAAAACATTGCTAACTCAACCATCCATAACTACCGAAGCAATACGGAAGACAATTAGTGCTAGAGTAGTCCGGAAGAGAGGTGCGCTTAAAGTTGTTCCTGATGTCCAGAATATTTTGTGAAGTAAAGGACGAGATTTATCATTTTCAACGGCAACTATCATCTACTATTGATCTACTCATTTTATCAATTTTTCTCTCTCTCTCTGGCATTATATCCCATCAAGGGATTTGGCCGCCTCAAATGAGGTTTCATAATCATATTTTCATTTCGGATAATGAGTGATTAATTCATTGATCCTAAACCAGCCGTGAAAAATTTTTTCCTTGTCACCACCGGGAATCGAACCCGGGACCTCCGGTCGCTGGAGCAAGCATGCTAACCACTTTGCCACCGGTTATCAATGCCTAAACAAAATTTCGGTTTGGAAGTTATAGGTCCCAAAAGGACTACAAAATTAACAAAATATTCCTTAAAACAAATTAAAAACAATTATAGTTCCAAAAATAAAAAGTAACCTTTTTAGCACATTTGGCCATTCGAGTAATTTTGACCTTCGACATTCGGTCCTTCGAGATTCAGCACTTTGATACCATGCCTAATTGTACAAGCTACAATAACTCTCCCGGGCACGCGGGAAGTCGCACCGCTCCTCCCCCTCCGTTTACCCCTTCGAGGGTCTTTAGAAACTAATTGCAGGAGAGCAGGGTTCAAAAACTTGTTGGGAATAAAGGAGCAGTTTAACCAGTTTTATTCTAAATTAATGATTCGAATTCAACAATAATTTTTTGATACAGTTCTAAAATACGGTCGATAGTGGTGAAACTTGCCATTTCTTTACCGAATATGTTAAAACTGTACAAGTAAGGCTTAAAATGGATTGTAAAATGATTGTTTGCTATAGCTCTAGAATATGGCCTATATCGACAAAATATTGCAATGGTCATTTTTTCGACATATTATGATAAAATTAGACATGACTGATGAAAATAAGATTCTAAAATGAGTTTTTGACTAAGTTCAGAAATATGTCGCCTTTTATGTCAAGATTCGCAGAGTTTTATCAAAAAATCATTTAAGAACCCCATTTCCATAACACGTGACGAATTTCTACATAATCGATTAAGAAATGGCCTAGTTCCATTCCTAATGACAATATTCCAGAACTTTATCAAACTCCATTTTAAAATCCAATCTAGATCCCGTGTCATGTCGATTATCGGGTTAAAAATTGCCAGGTTTCATCCCTATTAACCTTATTCTTACCCACATGTCGAATTTCAACTTAATCAGTTAAAAAATGGCTTAGTTCCATAGCGACGGCCATAATTCAGAACTTTATCAAAAAATCATTTTAGAAATGCATTTCCATCGCACGTGTAGAATTTCAACAAAATCGGTCCCGAAATGGCCTAGTTCCATCTCTATTGACCGCTTTAACGAAAAATAATTTTCAAAACCCATTTCCATCGAGTTTCAACAAAATTTGTGCAGAAATTATCAAATTCCATCCCTATTAGCCATTTTATAGAACTTAATCGCAAACTGTTATTATTATTATTTTTGCAGATTCGGATTCTACGGCTTAAAGATATTAATTTTTTCGATTTCTCCTACTTCTGCAATACTTTTGAACCACTCTGCAATACGTTTGAATTAAAATTAACGTTTTCAATGTAAATATTGAAATTAGTCTTAAATAAATTGTGTTTCTTAAATTGGGGAAAAAAAATAAAAAAAAAAAATTCAATGTTTCAAAGAAATCCTACGTACTTTAAGCTAGAGAATCCATGCCTACAAGAAGGGGGGTACAAATTTTAGCACCAACGTGTGTCCCGCGTGAAATGATTAAATTTTGATAATTAACACTTTTTTAGTAAAGTGTTTATTTTCCGAGCTATTTGGAAGTTTTAGCTTAAAAAATCAACCGGCATATACCTGGATCAATTGTTAACGCGAGAGAACACATGCAGATTTACGCTGATGGTCATTTCTGTGACAAATTTGTTCCAAAAGTTAGAAACACGAAAGTTTTTAATTTAAAAAAACGTTATAAAATACAAATACTTTTTTTTTGTTTTCTTTTATTTTTTTTATAATTTTTTTTTATTTTTAAAAAAATAAAAAAGCAAAAAAGAATATAAAAAAAAATTAGAAATTTGTATTACAGCGCATCCCCAATAGAATTCCTTTAACTTTTTCCTTACAGAAAAGTATAAAAAAAGAACTTGAGAAATTTTTTTTCTCAAGTTTTTTTTTCATACTTTTCTATAACGAAAGGTTAGAGGAATTTTATTGCGGATGCGCTGTTAATTTTTTTAATTTAAAATAGTCGGCGATGCTGTGTGAGCGGTTTTTAAAATGTTAAGTATACTGGTTTCGAGCATTTGCTCTTTGTCAACTTTAAATATTCTAATTTTGGATTTCCAAATTGTCCTTTATATATTGGTAATTTTCCTTTCACTCTTTTTCAGTCTATGTAGAATCTTTAAAATACTGTCATGTCGTGTATATTTGTGTTGTTGTTGGATCACATGCTCTGAGTATTTTGATTGTGTTGTGGTTTTTCCGATATCCTTGCTCCACCAAGATCTAGAGAATATCATTCAGTGTAATACAAAATTTATAAACATTTAAATTTTTCGCTGAATTGCTCAAAGTGGTGAAGCAAATACCTAAAAGGTTTCAGAACATGGAACTAAAAAAGTTTAGATTTCTATGAATACACCAAGTTCTGTGTGATTCGTAAAAGTAGATTTGAATAATTTCAAGTGTTTACAAATCTTTGTACTACATTAAAGGATATCCTCTCTCGAATACCAAAAGTTAATAGAGATAAAAATAATTATTAGAGAGAATAGTGAGGATATGTCTGTCACCAAATATTCCAAACTTAACAATTGTTGTCACTCCTCTTGTGTTCTTTCAGAGTTTCATAAGATATTTTTCAGAAACATTGATTAAAATTGCAAAGAACTTTATCTTCGGTTCAAAGTATTACATTTAATTTTGAAAACATTGAATCTTCAATGTAGATAAATTAAAATTAAGTTAAATAAATCTTTGATATATTTTCTCGTTCTCCATTTTAATTAATTTTTTCACTTTTTTTTTGTTTCGAACTTCCATTGATTACGAGAACATAATAATAATAACTCGAAGAAAAGTTATAAAATAATTTTCCATTGATTCGTATATGGGATTAATGGTTGTGTCCTAACACTGGTGTAAAACTACTTAGTTATGTACTGTTATTATTCGAAATTTTTATGGTATTTTATACGAAGCAAAAAGCTTATCAAAAGTTACGTTGGTTTTCATTTTTTTTTTGTAACGAAATGATTAATGATTTTTTGCTAAATATAAAAAAAAACGTAATTGCAATTTTTGATTGAAAATCCATTTGGATTCGCTCGCATAAAAAAGAAAAACTGAAAAAATCTCATATTCTCTTTAGAAAATGAAACTGTAAAGTAAAAAAGTTTCCACATTAATTTTAATTTGATTTTGATTTCAGTTGCAATAATATATAGAAATCATTATTATTGTCATTCCAGGTGTCGATTTGATTTTTTTATGTTCAATATAAATTTTATATAATTGCAATAATATGTGCTTTTTATAGGTAGGTATATAGCGTACTGAAAATTTCTATTTTGAGTTTTCCATTCAGTATTTTTTATATACCATAAAAGCTCATGTATATAGTGATATATATATATATTTTGTCGTAACACATAACTACATAAAAGAAGATAGATATTACATTCAACAGTGTTTTTATTATTATATGCCGGTATTGAATTATTGCTTGCTATGGCAAAAATGAAATTTTTTTAGTATGCCATTGAGAGAATTTTTCGTGTAGGTACATAATGCGAATATAAATGTGTACTTAGTACATTCTATTTATTTTACAAATTTACCAATAAAATTTTAAATGTGATTTTGGTAGTATGATCTGCTGTTTACAACAAAATGAATGTATTATGTTTCTATTTCAGAATTTTAATTTTGATGATTTTATTTTAAGTGATATATTTAGTGTTAGTGGTTGAGTAAAACACATGTAGCAAATAATATGAGGACGTAACGGCGGAAACAATCAAGTCTATAATTTTTATGAGACTATAAAAAATAAATTAGTAGAAAGAATTAAAGCAGTTTAGAATCGTGGGATAAAATTTGTCAAAAAATTAAAAAAAAAAAAAATAATTTTGTAATTAATCATCAATTTATTAAAATTAGCTATGAAAATGAAAATTAAAGAATCAATAAAAGATTCCTTTTAAAAATCACTGGCGCTACATTCAATTAAGGACTTCTACTTCCTTGTAATTTTTCCCACCTTCAAAAAGTTAACTGCAATCCTGAGATTCTGTTTTTAAAATTAACCGTTCTACAGCCTGTTTTATGTTTCAATTTTTAGTAGGGATGATGATTTTTTGAAAACAAATCTTGGCTCACAGTTGATGGGTTTATGAGAAAATTGATTAAACAGACTTTTCAATCTATAGATAAAAACTAACAAAATCCTAAAATAATTGGAATAGCAGCACAACCAATATTGTTTCTATGTTTTGTTTGCTGTTCAATAAGATGAAATTTAATTGCAGTTTTAAGATACACTTCGCGACAGTTGGTTATCGTCACTTGTAAGTTTTCCATAAAACCTAAGATAATGCACCTATTTTGAAAAATTTTCGTCATCAAGGTTCTCTCTTATTTACCTTTCCAATGACTAATACGCATACTTACGTGCAATGCGAAGTGGAAAATCCCCAGTTCTACTCGTTTATTTATTTAAACTACGACACTTGATTATGCTCATCTGGACAAAGGCCTATTAAAGTTTTGCATTAATTATGTCGGTACTTTCTTGAAAGCTTTATAAATAGCTATCCTAAGGTTATTCCTGCATTCGTATTGCAATTTATTCCAATAAATCCGGAGAAAAATCTGACCAATCCAAAATTTCTAAGTTATTGTCTTCAAACCACTGTTTCACTCGTGCAGCTGGTTGGATTGCCGCGTTATATTACTGGAAAATCCATCGTTGGCCTTAAAACTTTTCGGTCAATATTGATGTTTTGTCTAAATCAACAGGGCCATGAAGATTTCAGCACACACCACATGATGGAACCAACACTAGTGTGGCAGCAGGACAAGAATAGCTCCGATTTCCGCAAATGGCCAATGGAAGTAATGTCTAAAACTATCTGGTCCATCTGAGCTTTTTCTCGTCCAAAAAAAATAACTTGTAACTATTTTCCCTTCCCATGCAGTTGTCCAAAGCACTATATAGTACTTCTATCTTTCTGGAGCAAACGTGGCTTTTTTGTAAGTTTTTGTCGCCGGAAATATGAACAGTTTTTATTATCCTCTGAACAGTAAAGACCCTGGCTGAGACTCCAATTATCGCCCTTGCTCTGCGACCTCTTAGAGTTTTTCTCGTAATTTTCTGGATCTTTCAGATAATTGTTGATGGTCCAAGAACTGCTATAATTTTTTTTGGAAATCGTACGGTGTGAATAATTGTATTTTTAATTGCAAGAATCTTTACAATTTATTAGGGTTTTGTTGCAACTGGTAATAAACTTAATAAATTAATCATAAACTATAAAACTGAAAACAACTAAATTTATTTACACGCACCTAATACCTTCGACGCCAAAAACAAAGTGAAAAAAGTAATCAAGTGTCACAATAAGAATAAGAATCGAAATGGGGATTTTCCACTATGCATTGCATGCAAGTATGCGTATTATTCATTGGAAAGTTACATAAGATAGAAACCTAGTTGAATAAAATTTTTAAATAGTTAGGCGCATTATCTTAGGTTTTATGGAAAATTTACAAGTGAGGGTAATAAAATGTCGTGGAGCAAATAAATAAATCGCTTTACTTCTTATAGCCTTATCTATGTTTCTGTCCAATTTTAAAACACTAAATCCTGGAATGGCAATAGAACATCAGGTCGTTAGAATTTTAACAATCGTTCAACCTCCAATACTATAGCCAAAAATGCGTCCGATAGATGTATTCGGAACAGCCAATTTTCTATGTCAAAACTTATATTTAGCGTGCTATTTATACAAACCCATAATTTATTTAACTCTAAACTAAGATTTTTCATTCAACTTTAAAGTTTAAAGACGATAAAAAATTTTGTTGTTGGGAGCGCTATCCATTTCAATACGAAATTTGAAAAGGCCTTTATTTTGTAAACCCTTGAAACCACTACAATGAATTCTTGTTTATAACGTCATTTCAAAATAAATCTCAATTAGTTTATTTCAGGTGATAAATGTTTGTTTTATGGATGAATTTATTTTTCATTTTTATGGTATAGCGACACCAGTGAATAATAGCTGCAGTTTCATTAGAAATTTTCCATTCAGCTCCAGATAGTGCTCGAATTTTAAAACACAGGTTTTATTAAATAAAATGCTTCGATAAACGCTTATTCTCTAAAAATCATGCTGGCACTCAGCCAAACGTGTTTGCAATCGCCCAATTTTGCTCCACATATAAAATGTTTCCATTAAAAATACTCCGGGTGTTTAGAATACAAATATTTGGCCCTTCACATCTATTACAATAATATAAGCTTAGAATACCACAATACCAACTAGGGAGAAAGAGGCATGTGACACCATTCCTGAATTTTTCGTATGTAATATCATAATACATTGAAAATGTATTTAATATAAAAATTGTTTTAAAAATACTAAAACAAGATTTGTAAAAATAAAAATTTTCTTATACAAAAAAAGCGAAAAAAAAGAAATGAAAAAAGGAGAGACCAAAAATAGGCAATAAAGCGAAAAAAAAAGAAATGAAAAGAAGAGAGACCAAAAATAGGCAATAAATATTATTCTTTTGATCGTTCCAACCATCTGTTGTTTATACGGAAAAATTACTAAAAAAAGGGGGTATAACAGGTAAGCGATTAGTCATCGGCTGAGTAACAAAATTCAAGGTGTATTAGTCATATTATTATGAACGTGAGAACTCACATACCACTAGTACTATTGGACGGGTCTTAATCCCCATTAATTTTTCTGATGGGGGTTGGAGGGCATACTTTGACACGAGTTCGTTTATTATATATCTTTTCAATTCATTAAATGGTCTAGGGTCCATGGTTGATATAATTCCTCATTAACTACAGTATAGCCATTTGATAAACATAAATGCTTGTACAAAGTTTAACCAATTTGTGAAGAAATTCTGATAAAGCCGCAGGGGTGTACGGATAAAAAATGATTTCGATAATTTTTTAAAGATCGCTTGAATCCAACCTACAGATTCAACTAAGCAAGCAGAGGTCTAGCTCACAGTAATTTTGTCGGCTAGATCTCAGGGTTTAGAGTCGTGGGGAAGTTGATGCTTTCGTGCTTCTGGCCTACACCGTGGATCAGAATAAAATCAAAATCAAAAGCAAATTAATAAAAAAAAAATGAAATTAAATTGGAGAACACAACAATTCGTCGAACGAAACTTGAGGGACTAAATATATTTAATAACAACTGGGTGCGTCCATCCGGTTACGACCAGATCTCCCAGAATGACAGGTACTCCATCTGCTGAAAACTCCACCCCAAATGACGGAATGGAACCGAACTTGAGTGGAACCGACACAGAATGGGATCATCACTCACACTATACCGACTCGAAAAATTTAGTACTTCATTTTATAAATTTAACACCCAAAAAATAAAAAACGTTACCAGGTTAATACTGGGTAAAAATCAAACCAAGGACAAAAGGGAAAATGAGGCCAAATGCCAAGATTTATTGCAAACAGCAAAGTTAAAACTTGAAAATCTCGAAGCGAGAGGAAAATTAATCACAAAAATAATTGTCGTCGAATCTCAAACGAAAAATATAAATTGAACCCCACATAAAAATAGGGCCACTGCACCCCCTTCCTAGTAGGCGTGCCAAGCGACCGCTATTAGGGGCTCGATTGAAATTTTTTTCCAAATTACAAAAAATAAAATTTGTAAAAAAATAAAAATTTGAAAATTGAAAATTAGATAGGAATAAAGCTTGACTTTACTATAATTAAAAATATGGAAATCCCAAAAAAAATTAATCAACTCCAAAAAAATAAAAAATAAAAAAATATAATGGTATCTGTGGACCTTGTTAGGTCACCCCGTACAGTTGTGGCGTCTCTTTCCACCGAAATGCGTTGGGCGTCCAACCGCCTTCAAAATTTCACTCCTTTATTGGGGTGGTTGACCACCTGTATAATTAAAGTTGGGCGTCTTCCCGCTTTACCGACAATAATTACAGTTGAGCGTTGTTTCGCCTTGCCGCCCGGTGGCAAAGTGGTCAACTTGCTTGCTCCAGCGTCCGGAGGTCCCCCATTGATCCTGGTTTAGGATCAATGAATTAATCACTCATTATCCGAAATGAAAATATGATTATGAAACCTCATTTGAGGCGGCCAAATCCCTTGATGGGATATAGTGCCAGAGAGAGAGAGAGAAAGAGAGCGAGAGAGTTGTTTCGCCTTAAACCGACGATAATTATAGTTGGGCATTTTGCCGCCTTACAAAAAATAATTACAAATAGCCGATTGACCACCCGTACAATGATCCAACGATGAAGCCGTACCGCCAGTATTTACCAATCTGGCTTATTTCGACTGGCCTCAACTGACCACCCGTAAATGCTCCAAAAATGCAGCATCCGTTAAAATACGGTAACCGTAACAATGGCAAACGCCAATTCGCAATCACAAAACAAATCCTTAGTATCAATGCGTAGACAACAGATGGCAGTGCCACCAGTAAAAGGCATCACACATTCCAATACCAATGAACTAAAATTTAAAACGAAAAAAAGGAAAGGGGTCGTAACAAGTCCAACATTGCGAGTATCTGAGGATCTTGGATTAACAATAAATGATACCCAGGAGTGGGATAATGTACAGGCAGCAATCAACCAACTAAGGGCAAAATAGATATAGCCGTTCACTCAAGTCTCTCCACATAACATACATCAATACATTGGGCGCTTTCAGGGCACCCAACAGTTGGGAGCATGTTGAGTAAAATCGCAGCCAACGCTATCAAAATGTTAACACTATAAAATTTTTAAATCAAATTGGCGATGATTTTTACTACTCATGGTACCGGACAAGTGGTGCAGTTGTTACAGTTACGGCACTTGGACCGAGTGATATGGGTTCGAATCCCATCAGAGGCTAGATGCCCACGTAGTGGTGTACTGTAGTTGTGTGAGTAAGTGAATAGGTGAATGAGTTAATGATGTGGCGTGAATGCGTGGTATCACAATGAGCCCTACTGAAACCTAACCACTGAAACCTAGTTGTTTTTTTTTAACCAAATTCATTGACTTATCCGGTGCTCTACATTAACCTTAATCCGCTGTTCCTTAGTTATATAGCCAAATTTAAATTTTGATTGGCAAACTTCTTGCAAATTCATTGAATGGATCGACTTCCACTGATGCCACTAGGACCATTTGATAGTCCCTAATTAGCAATTATTTTAGCCTAATTGTACAAAAAAAAATAATAGGGTTACGAAAGGTTAAGGTTAACCTGGGGCACTGGACAATTCAATAAATGTTGCAAAAACCACAATTTGGTGAGCGGTATCAAGATTTTTAAATCCTACAGAATTACTGCACGTCAATGCAGAATTAGGTTAACCTATAGAGCACCATACCATTCAACGGTTTGTTTTTTTGCCAATCAAAGAAATTAAACCATCGAAATATAGCCAAATTACGGTTTGTAACTCCGATCAGAATTTTTTCACAATTAAGTTACATAGTCATCAGCTATTAAGGCTTATCATATGACCATAGTGAAATTAGGGCGCCAGACCATTCAATGAATTTATAAATAATTAAACTATCGAAATATTGTCAAAATAAAAGGGAGTCTAAAATTTCAAGCTGATTCGTCACTCTAATTTACATTTAATCGGCATATACCCAGGCAACCACGCATTATACTGAGACATTTTTAAAACAATTTTCTTGGCTAAATTAAGCAAAACTGGCAACACAGCTAAAATTTACTTCTAGATTTAGCCAGTTTCGACGTTAATTTAGAGATCATAAAATAAAACCGAGTAATAACGAAAACAATCATAATTTCACAGATGAATATTTCAATCTCATTATGCTTACAATAAACGGATATGAAAAGAGATGTAGATGAAAATGCCACAATATTAAATACACTTTGGTTTAAGAATTTCATAAAATAAAAATCTTGAGATGGGATTCTTAGTATATTATGTATTATTATTATTATTTTATGTATATAATGTAATCTCTCCGTAAAGATCTACATGTCTATATCACATTACAGAATAATTTGCTTTCTCGAATCGGTTTTTATTCATAAAATCTTTGAATCTAATTTTCAATAATGCTGTATCTAAAGAAGTACGAGTACGAACGAGTATGTATATGTGGATATTATATAAAAGATAAAACTCTGAAAAGGAAAATCACTCATTCAATTCACATTCATATCATAATCATATTTTCTCGAATTTTCTTTTATGTGTGTCTTCTTTATATACTACCCGTATTTGGATATTACGACGAGTATGCATGAGGCTTTGTATTGTAAATACAAAATAGTAAACTACGTACGTAATCCTGATTTTCAATAATAACATAATTTTGTGTTATTATCTTTATAATTTACTAGATTCTGATTTATGAACCGTGTTTTATAAGAATTTGAGTGCATTAAAGAGTTGTTTCCAAAATCATAACAGCAATAACATAAAAACACTGCCCAATTGGCGCAGTGGAAACTTTGGCAGTAGAAGCACGACGCAACATGAATTTTGCGTTATTTGATTACGATCAATTATGTGGAAATGAACACAAATTTAACCTTATTTCGAAGTGAAACTCATGCTCTAACCCATCTTCCATGTCAGTACTTGGCATAGTGTTATGCTTTATTGCGTAAAGTTGGGTGTGAAAAGCGATCCACGACAGAAATAAATGCAACACAACATGAAACGACGCAACATAAATGAAATTTTCAATAATAATTCCCAGCGACCAATCACCCCTCCCTGACCGCACGCGGGGTATCCAAATTATAAACAAGGATATCATTCTACTAAATTAGAAATTAAAAAACAAAAGAAAACAGCAAAAATAAATTGTTACCAATTAATCGAAATAAAAAATGTATTTAAAGAGCTATAATTAGGACATTGAGAAGGCTGAATTTATGTGTACTAAATTTAAGAGAATGATACCCCGCCGCAAAAAAGAAGAGACCGACCGCTGGTTTGCTTAGAGCAAGCAAATTTAAAACTGGAAAAAGAGTAAAAAAAGGGGGAAAAAGAGAAATAAAAAAAAAACAAAGTTAAACAAAAATAAAAGAAAAGAAACGCAATGAAGAGAGCAAAAAGAAACAAAAATGTTAAAAATTATAAATACTCGATGTAGTATTTAGGTTCAAATATTGTAGGTAAATAGATAAAAAGAGAAAAAATAAAACAAAAATTGCTTTATCGATTGTGAAGATCCAAGTTTAAAGGCATTGAAAGCGACACCTATTAACCAGTAGAGGAATCAAAATTTATACGCCAGTTTAATATTTCATCTGTCATTTGAACATATGAATATTTTTATTTCATTCTGGAAATTCATTCTTTGTTTACAAGCCATTAGATGTTGACGTGTCAGTGTATTCGTTTACAATGGAAAAAACCGAATGTCGTGCAGTAATAAAATTCTTAGTTTTAGAAGGTTTATCAGCAACAGAATTTCATGCGGAAACGGTAAAAGTATTTAAGGCATCTCGGACGAACGATTACTTCATATTTTACATGAAGAATTACGTATGGAGAGTTGCTCGGAAAACTGGTGCCGCATTCGTTAACAATTTAACAAAAAATGAATCGGAAATAAATTTTTTAGCTTAATTTGAAGAGTTTTAGGAAGAATAAAACCGAGTTGGAGCGTAGATTTATAACTATGGATGAGACTTGGATCTACCACCATGATCCTAAACTGAAACAAAAACATTTGCAATGGACTGAAGCTGGTTGTTCAAATCTTCAAAACAGGTGAAGTCAGAATGATTGTCAAAAAAGGTCATGCATCAGAGTTTTGGGATGCAAATAAGATTTTATGTTGATTGATTATCTTATAAAAACTAAAATAGTCAATTCTGAAAATTATAGCAACCTTTTACACCAGTCGGATAAAAAAATTCGTGAGAAAAGACCCGCTTTACAGAAGAAAAAGATAATTTTTCATCACGACAATGCACTTGTTCATACGAGCCTTTTTGACGATGCCTATAAAGAACGAATTAAAATCCGAATTGCCGAACACCCACCGCATTCACCAGATTTGGCTCCCAGCGACTACTATCTATTCAGGAACCTGAAACAATTGTTATCTAAAGTGTCACTATCGTCGACAGGACACCCTCAGTTACGACAGGACACCCTCAGTTACAAAGATAGCGGCCTAGGTTACCGCCGGAGGTAACAAAATAAAAAGGTATGGATAGGAGAGGGCATCGGACCCTTAAATAATGAAATGGGCAATCAGCCCATTGCGGGAAAAGTCGGTCAGACGCCAACCGTGGTTGTATTAAAAAAAAACTAGCCTAACATTCTAAAATTTAGAAGCCGCACGGCCTTAATCATTATTATTAAAAAAGTTAGTAACAGTGGTATGTCACCGTTCTCGCTAGGAAGGGGAAAAGATGGGAACTTCCGATGTCATGAACGCACTATAAATTCACACATTTATATCCGAAAAAAAACTGTTAAATTGTTAATTACCATTTTGGATTTAAGAAATTATTATTCATAAGATCTGTATAACAATCCTTTTTGCAATCGCATTAGCATTCACACAATACACCATATACTATCTGTATACGCTGCAGAAATATGAAGATCATTAGTTGTGCTTACGTGCATATTCTAACAAAACGAAATCTCAAGCAAGTTATTTGAGTAATTGTATTTTGCCCAAAATGAATTGTTGTTGTTGTCAATTACGTTGCATCAAAGTTGTTGTTGTCAATACGATTTTAATAGAAATCCCAGTGAGGACGATTTTTGAAAAATTCAGAAGTATTAAAAATTGTTTTGATACTCGACCTAAAAAAAATATTATACAGAATGGTTTTTGTCAAAATACATAGACCGTTGTCGTTTCCAATATGGCGGCATTTAATTAAATTTTTTGTTGTCATTGTGTGTTGAATTTTGCCACAAATAAATTGTTGTTATGGTTATTATGGCATAATCAAAATTGTTGCTGTCAATACGCTTTTAATAAAAAATTCAATGACGACAATATTTGGAAATTTCAGAGGCATAAACAATATTTGAATAGTAAATCTCCAGGAAAATATAGGTCGTTGTTGTTGTCAATATGGCGGAGTTATCTAAAACGTTGCCATTATGTGTTTAATAACATCCCGTTAACTTATTCCGTTAACAATTGACATTCAAATAATTTGAGGCTCATTATGGCCTAATCAAAAACCGTATTAAAAATTTTGGGCTTCACTTTTTCTTAACCAAACTTCAGAAGCAGAACTCAAATCGAAAATCGGACCAAAACCGAATTTAGAATGAAAAACAAGAACAATTGACATACAAATAAATTTAGGCTCATTATGGTCTAATAAAAAACCACATTAAAAAAATTTGGGCTCCACTCGTTTTTGATCAAATTTCAGTCTAAAGCTATAGCAGAACCCAAATCGGACCAAAATCGAAATTAGGACAGAAAACAAGAACAATTGACATATAAATAATTTTAGGCTCGTTATGACCTAACCAAATGCTCCATTAAAAAAATTTGGGCTTCACTCGTTTTTGACCAAATTTCAGATCATTTAATCTAAAGCTAGCAGAACCCAGATCGAAAATCGGACCAAAACCGAAATTAGAACGGAAAACAAGAACAATTGACTAGGTTATGATGAGCCTAAATGATTTTGATTAGGTCATGTTGAGCCTAAAATTATTTGAATGTTAATTGTTCTTGTTTTCCGTCCTAATTTCGGTTTTGGCCGATTTTCCATTTAAGTTCTGCTAGCTTTAGATTAAATGGTCTGAAATTTGGTCAAAAACGAGTGGAGCCTAAAATTGTTTAATATGATATTTAATTAGGTCTCAATGAGCCTAAAATTATCTGAATGTCAATGTTCTTGTTTTGCGTTCTAATTTCGATTTTGGTACGATTTTCGAATTGGGTTCTGTTAGCTTTTAAGTGATAAAGCCTTACTTTTCTCCTAGAGCGAGCATATTAAAAAAACTAATAGGGCATTTAATTAGCCTAAAATTAATTTTTAATTTTCCAATTGTTTTTAAATTGTTTTTTTATATGGGTTCTGCTAACTTTTTCTAAATCTAGCAGAACCCGCATTTTAGCTGTAAGGGATGGAGCCCAAAATTTTTTTATTCAGCATTTAATTAGCCTATAAGTAGTTTATATTTATCCATACTATCTTGTAATGTTCTGCCGTATGGCAGCCGTATTCTGCTAGCTTAATGGACGTGCGTTTAATAGAAAAATGGGTTTAATGCCATAGGCAGACTACTGGATTTAAAACTATAATTTCAAGATCATAATTCCTTAAAGGACTAGACACACCAAGCGTCGACGGCGAGCGGCGAATTTAAATATGCCTTAATTTATGTATGTATTATATAGAATCGATAATATAAACAATTATATTCCAATTATTTATAAAAAACATTACAAATTTTGGATTTTTAGTATAAAAATTGTAATTTTAAGAAATTATATCGAATGAAGTTGCACCCGCCGTCGCGAAATTATGTCCCACACCAAGCGGCCAAAAAAATTCGTCCATCGCCGCCGAACATAACCTAAAAATAATGTTACTTCAATTGTGGTCCATACATTTCGAACTCGTGATTCACGTATGCTCTCATATTATTACCAATAATAAAGATTTATAAAACAAAAATCGAAAATTCTCAAAATTATTGAAAACAACAAAGGCGCCGCGCCGCTCTTGGTGTGAACGGATATGCGCATCGAGTTGTATGGAACATTTGGAATTTGACGCGCCGCGCTTGGTGTGTCTAGTGCTTAAATGAGAACTCAAGACACACTACAATTCCATTTGTCTTCTCGTTTATAGCAATTTCTTTCCAAAAAAAAAAATTTATTTATAAATCAAAAAAATTGATTTGAGATCAAAAAATTTTGATCGAAATAGCGTAGCACGTTCTTTCCAAGTAAAAAAATTGATTTTTTTTTGATCGCAATCAATTTTGAAAAATCTCAACATTTCATTAGCTTTACAAACACATAAATATGTTTACGTCAAAAATATAAACATAAATATTTCAAAAAGTAGAAACATAAACATTATAACTTTTTGACTAGTTGGCTGTGCAAGTTTGACGAACTAAATAATTTTATGTCTCGCATTAAAATAATTGTTTCGTTTTCACGGTGGTAAAATAATTGTGTTGACAAAAAAATGTGTTGATAATTTGTTGACAATAAACTGTCAATATAAAATTTTTGAAAATCTAATGTCAATTTTTCACAAATATAAATCAATTTATTTTTGATTTTTGGAAAGAACTTGATATTAGTTTTAAATAGTAAAATGGAGTAGGCATTGACAAAAATGTCAAGGTTGACATTTAATTGACTTTTAAATTGTCGGAAATGACTTTTCTATTAACAGAACAGAAAAAAATTTGTGCCCGCCAACCAAATATCTCAATGTCAAATAGAAAACTCTAAGGAAACTAGATTTGCTTGGTAAACTAATAGTGTCCGGAATCTCGATTTGAAATGAGAAAAAATATCTCATTTCGAAACTGACTTTAAATTTAGTTTGAAACTATGTTTAAACATGACACACTAGTAAGGAATCATGATTTCCAGTTAATCAAATAATATTTTGAATAATATTTTGAAACTACACATAAGTTAAAAATTTATTATAAGTCTTGTAATTCTGTTCGCCACAAATTAATATATTTCTTGCTACTTTCGATCGAGTGATAACGAAACGCTTGGCTAAATTTAATTTAAAATGCCAGCTGGCTGGAGGCTTCACAAACTCTCCGATTGCATGCTTTCCCATACGGGACACTCTGATCCTAATCTTTTGACAGTATCTTCTTCATTATAAATATTCAAATATTCCTCTTGCTTAATATTCGTCTCACTGGCTTTAACCTTTTTTCGCACAAAGGCAAAAGTTCTATCCGGCAGGATAAAATCATGTAATCCTAGTACTGGAAATATTATTTCCACCTTTTCACCTAGGGTTTTATTTTCAACCAATACATTGGCATTCCCGTCATGGTCGTATTTTTGTCTTATGTTCCGCAACCGCCACAAATTAGGCGCACGTGATTTATGCCCTTGAAAGACGCGTTGCATAATTGGTTTTATATGGCAGACGCTACTTCGTTTGACCCTTCCGGTCGCTTATTTTCCAACCAAATATAAAAAAAATCAACTTTCCACCGATGTGATGCTTTTATCGATCCTCTAACAACTCCAAAAATATAAAGATAAAATTGACGACTATAATATGCCGCTGAGGGGCGAGGTCCGAGAATCATACCTCCTCGCGGTGCTCTTTAGCTAAATCCTGCTTATAGCCATGGACACTACATGTCAGGGCGAGTTATTGGCGCCTCAAAACCAAAACCAAATCAGTGTCTGTTCTCCAGGTTAGGTGAGGCTGAAGCGAGCGTCTGTCTTGTATCAAGCGGCTCGCTATATAAATGTGTTCAAGGTAGGACTGGGTGCCTCAAGATTCTCACCAGTAGGTGACCCACACACGTAACAAGCGGGTTGAGCGGAAGGCTAACAACCTCCCCTCATAAAAACTCACCAAGTTATGAACCCTAAACAAAGGCCTCGGATAACCATATCGGATTCATTACAAACTCGACCTCGGAAATTGTACATGGACAACGCTTTAGAAATGGAAACATGGAACGTGCTGAGCTTCTTAAGACCTGGAGATCTCCAGAACCGTTCAAACCAAGCAAAACGTTACACATTAGACGTACTTGCACTGCAAGAGCTCAGATGGTCTGGGAGTGGGATCCATGACACCACTAATGGTTACACTATTCATTACAGCGGCCATCAGAATGGAGGAGAATTTGGAGTTGGCTTCGGGTGGGGTCAGACTTCGCACTAAAAAATTTAATTACTTTAAAGATTTTCGGCTTTTTTATAGACAAATATTATTTTCTATGACATTCACATTGTTTGAGACCTTTCGGGCCACCAAAAAATGAGGTCATTTACTTACAATACTCTACTAAAAAGAAGTAGAAAATTCACTCAACCCCCCTCAACCCCTCGTGTGGCTCTGTACACACAAATACCCTTGGGGTTAACGGGGGGTTGAATGAATTTTCTACTTCTTTTTAGTAGAGTATTGTAAGTAAATGACCTCATTTTTTGGTGGCCCGAAAGGTCTCAAACAATGTGAATGTCATAGAAAATAATATTTGTTTATAAAAAAGCCGAAAATCTTTAAAGTAATTAATACAGACGAATTTAAAATTTCTTAAAAAATTTAACATCACGGTCGTTAATGTGCATGCACCCACCGAAGATAAATCAGATGACATCAAAGATTTTTTCTTTGTCGAACTGGAGGAAGTCATCAATAACATACCGCATCATGACATTAAAATCATCGTAGGCGACTTTAATGCAAAAATCGGTAGGAGTGTAGAAAATACATCGCACATCGGTCCTAACAGCCTGCACCTAACTAGTAACAACAACGGCCAACGCGTCACCGACCTGGTAATAACGTACAACTTAGTTGTATCAAGTACGTTTTTTCCACACAAGAGAATCCACAAAGTAACGTGGAGATCGAATGATGGAAGAACGGAAAACCAAATCGATCACGTCATGGTGTCTAAGAGACACTCTACCAGCATATCTGACGTCAGATCTTACAGAGGTGCAGATATGGACAGCGATCATGTGCTTGTCATATTTAAATATAAGTACAAACTATTATCTACGTTCAACAGACAAGCACAAAAAACCGTTCGTTGGAATGTCGATGCTCTAAAAGACCAAGCGTTATTGCAGAGTTGCCAATCATCAGCTGTCACTAATTATTTAGACCAGCCTCATAACAACGAAGAAGCTCCTCCTAACATCCAGGAGCAGTGGCACGATATACAGTCAGCCATAACCACCGCTGCACAAAGTACCATCTAAAGAAGACCTCCGAGGTCCCGCAATGATTGGCTCGATGATCAAAGCGGTCGTTGAAAATAAACGAATGCTTCGTGAAAAATGGTTGACTCGCAGCACTAGAAGGACTATAACAGAATATCTCCGCGCTAGAAAGCCACGACTAAATACCTTCGACCAAAGAAGAGCAAAGATATGAGATTATGCATCGAAAACAAGCTGATGTCTCCAAGCGGAACTAGGAAACTCAAGGGACTGTTTTGCGAATGCCAGGAATCTTACTAAAGACTTCCAGCCAAGAAGTGCAGCCATCAAAGACGGGAATGGAGAGTTGAGAACAAACGTGGCTGATGTTCTCTCAGTATGGCAAACCTACTTTCAAAATCTGCTAAATCGGAACGACGATGTGACCCCCATTAGAGCAACAGCTCCTCCAGGTGAAGCGGTAATTGTGGAATATCCCACAGTAGAGGAAGTAGATGCAGCTATTAGTAGATTGAAAAAAGGAAAGGCACCCGGTCTCAATGGAATCCCCGCAGAATTAATAAAACTCGGAGGCGCTACTCTTGCAACAAATCTTTACGATCTTATCGTGTCTATTTGGGACCAAGAAGAGCTGCCTGACAATTGGAAGACCGCACTCATATGTCCGTTGCATAAAAAAGGCGACCGTCTTACATGTGAAAACTATCGTGGCATAGCTCTATTGAACGCTGCTTACAATGTGTTGGCTAATGTTGTACTTGCCAGACTCATTCCTTCGGCGCAAATATCATTGGCGACTATCAATGTGGCTCTCGAACCAACCGATCGACCACTGACTAATGTTTTACCATTAAGATGATCTTGAATTCATCAACTATATATAGCCTTCAGATAGGCATATGACAGTATAAACCGCGACAACCTTTAGGCCGCGCTCATATGCCTAGGTATTCCAGAGAAACTTGTTTCTCTGTGTAAATTAACAACATCTGGATCTGTATCTAGAATTGTAATTGAAAGAACTGTATCAGACTCCTTTCAAATAACATCTGGTGTTCGACAGCGTGATGCACTTGCGCCTGTGCTGTTCAATTTTGCGCTTGAGGACGTAGTGAGGAAAAGCAACATTGAAACTTCGCGCTGTATGTTCAATAAATCAGGCCAAATTCTTGGATATTCAGATGATATCGTGCTTCTTGGCCGAAGACCTAGCGACATCAAGGACAGTTTCATCCCGCTCAATCGCTGCGCAAGTAGACTTGGTTTGGAGGTGAACAGTACCAAAACGAAATTTTTAACAACACCCAGGAACATCTCCATGGCAAATCTCGAAATTGGCGACAATAACTTTGATAGCGCCGAAAAATTTAAATGCCTAGGGTCACTTATAACTCGGGTGACTTGCCGGACAACGGGTTTTCTACGCCCAATCAAAATTATTGCGACCTAAACTTCTTTCACAGTCTTGCAAGCTCGCACTTTATAAAGCACTAATAAGACGTGTGCTGACTTTCGGAAGCGAGAGCTGGACCATGACCTCTAACGACTGTAGATTATTATCTACCTTCGAAAGGAAGGTCATCCGATCAATTTTTGGTCCTGTTTAAGTTGCGAACAATGAATATCGGATTCGCATGAACCACGAAATAAAGCAGCTTCTCGGAGGTAGCGATATTATCGGCTTCATAAAATGTAAACGAGTTAGATGGCTCGGCCACGTTGCAAGGTCTCCACAACAACGAATGATTTACAAAGTGTTTAATCAACACCCAGCCGGTGTACGTCGCAGAGGAAGACCTCGACTGCGCTGGTTGACGACGTCGAACAAGACCTACTCGCATTAGGATGTCGAAATTGGAGGACGAGAAGAGCGATGGACCGAGACGGATGGAGGACCATAGTGCGGGCGGCAAAATCCCTTCATGGGATGTAAATGCTAGAGAGAGAGAGAGAAATCTACATACACAACCATTACGTACGCACCTGCAAGAACAACATGTGTGTTTACCAGAAACACTCGACGTACCTGTACTATGATCAAAATAGTTTGAATCATCCATCCTAAATTGTGTATATGTAGCCGAGGTATTATTTATTAAATATGTATATTGTGTGCTAGTTAGTCTACACTAGTTCATAATATGGTACACATTCAAAAAACTAGAATATTATTACGATTACCATTACCATTTGAAATTCAACGTGTACACAACATACGTATCAACGTACACGGATAGACAAACTGATGATAAAATTTTGGTTTAATAATCAGAACATTATATACTCGTGTATATCCCTGATAAAATCTGGAGTATGAGAGGGCACATGTATGTAGATTAAATTTTCACCAAAATCCTAATGCATATTTAATAACATAATATACGAGTACATAACATAATATAATAATGATGATAACTAAATTTAATAAAAATGAAAATACAAATTAGTATGTTGCTATACATATTTAATTATTTCATCAGGTTGTACTCGTGCATATATGGATACGTAAATGTTTTAGAAAATTGAAATAAAACTATTAGAGATGCGATTATGAGATAGATAAATAAATGTCAACTGATTTTGATGAAACGAGACATAATCATATTACTTGCTTCACTTCACCATAATTTATAAATTATTTGTCAACAAAATATCGTGAGAATGCAAGATTTTGCAAAATAATATCTAAATCTTATTTCAACTAGTAACAAAAACAACCGTTTCTTTTAAGTCACTAAGCGCAGATAAACAAAAATGAAATGTGTAAATTTAATTTTAGCCAGATTTATTTATTTTTACTTCCCTTGAGAAGTGAGCTTTTACACATTGATTTTATTATTAAGCACATAAACCCAACAACAGTTTTAACTAATTCCGCCATATTAACAACAACAACGATATATTTTAACAAAAACCACTGTCCATAATATTTTCCTACAGAAAGCTCGCTTCTCGTTTAGCTTCCTTTACTTTAAAGAATCAAGTTATTCTATATTTCTAAACTACAAATGTGTTTTTAGAATTTCTAGGTTCATCGAAGGGGATTCATATCATAAAAAAATAGAAGAAAATGAATATAGTATTTGCAACCACAAGCTCTTGTATTTTATTAACAAATTCCGCTGTATTCGATAATTCAAATATTTTAATCCAAACACGATTATTTATAGAACTTAATTCCTATAGTCTAAGATCTGGAAATGGGAATTATTTTTTTTTGTCTACCAACGGAAATCTAAGGGACTTGTTAATGATCTGAACACGACGTGACTGATGTGTGAAAACGACAACAACATTTCGGCATGTCTGTAGGTACGTGACCAATCAGTATACTGATTTCATTGCTAGTTCCTCTTGCAAGCTCTCGAGCAGTTTCATTAATAAATAGATGACCATTGGAATTTACTAAAGTTACATAATTCGAGACGATAAAATCTTCCTAATTTAACAGGTTTATATTTAAATCTCCAATAAAATGGTTAAGTTTATATATATTTTTAAGTATCTACCGAACAAATTGTTGACTGAACTCGTAGGTGATCTGTATGACTACGATAATATTAATATTTTTGCCAACTAGTTTAACATCCACTGCTTGTTACAATTAATTACATCATTAGTAAACATTTTGGCCATCTTATGACCAAACGATTTATTGGAATAAAAAAAATTTTTCTTTATTGAAATGCTAGTCAAAACCAGTATATATCGAGACAACACATCGCCATATTGACAACAACAACGGTTTAATTTAGAAACAATTTCCCCGTTAATAGTTTGCTTAAGATTTGGTTTTAAAACAAATTTTTAACTGATGTTCTTCCAAAATATAGCTCACACGGACTTTTCTAATTAAAACACATAATAAAAACAACAATTTTAATTATTGCCGCCATATTGACAACATACAATGTTTTATTTTGACAAAAACAATTCTGTATGATATTTTTTAAGAAATTAAAAATTAGAATAATTTTAATTTTTCCGCACATTCCAAGCAGAGTGCACATATAATCTTCGATTAATAGCGTAATGACAACAACAATTTTGATTGCGACATATTGACAACAACAACAATTTATTTTTTAACAAAAAACATTCCCTCTATAACAGTTTGCTTGAGATATCGTTTTAAAATAAATGTTTAACTTATGTTGTTAAATACAGCTCACACTGACATTTAATTTAAACAAATAATGACAACAACATTCTGATAAAATCTCCCATATTGACAACAACAATGGCCTATTTAGATAAAAACTACTCTGCTTAATACTTCTTTAGGGATGTATCCCTTCATGCATGATTTTTTCTTTTGACTATTTTTTTGGTAATACCTAATAACCCTGAGGCGAGTATTGTAATAAAAGTGAGTTAAAAGCATGTTGGTGTTTTACTTCCGCATATGTAGGTAATTGACCATTTCTTTTTCTAATTCGACAACTAAAGACAGAGTCATATACAAATTATAAAAATACATAGTGCGGCCAAGTGTTTTTCAATCGGTCGTGCAAAACTCACAACCACGTTAGCGCATATTTCAAAGAAATGTTCATTTGGTAAAATTAACTCCGGTAATTATTTTCGGGTGTAAATCTTAAAATTATAAGTACATTCAAACACTCCGCTTACCACATATATTGTTTCATGTAATTGCGTGAACGTATCTGGGCAATCCGTAGGGGCCGAGATAAATAATTTCAAATGTTTAAGAATTTTCGTATTACACTCAATGACGTTCTGTCTCGAATAACAAAAATCTCAGAGATTTCCGAGCATGTGGATAAATAAGATTGGTTTGTTACATCAATTACTAGTTAAGAACAACTTCGATCAACACTATGCAATCCGTATGGGCAGTTCAGAACAACTTCGATCATCTCTGTGCAACTCATAGTGTGTTTTTTGTTCACATTTCATTTTTTAAGATTCACTCAAAGCTTTCCACGCAAATTAAGTGTTTGCTACGTACAATGTAAAAATATTTGTTTTTATAGCTCACAGTGTATGTTTTGTTATTTTGGCACAAACTTCACTCCGATGCTACAAACTAAAGATGAATACTTCAGCTGCCTATATGAAGCAAATACACGTTGACTTAGCGAATTATATTATACTACTAATAAACGTTGAACATTTTATTATTTCGAGTTAGTGTAATGTACTTAATTTAGCATAGAAATATATTATTCTGTAAAACGATAAACAATAATTATGATTTGGTTACAAAAATATCTCTTAAAACTATTTATATGTTGTAAACATTATATTTCCAAATTTCATATAATGTGAAATAGGAAATAAAATAAATTAATAGGAATAAAGATATGTATTAACATAATGAAAATTCCTATTGGTCAATTCGGATATATTTTTGTCTGAGTCATGTATGCTTTATATTATAAAAGTTATTTACTTTTATTATTGCTTTATATTTATAATAATTTATTTAATTTATTATTATTAACATAAAATATTATTTTATTTAATTATTATTATTTATTTAATTAATATGTAATTAAAATATTGCTATTTTATCATGTAATATTATTATTTATTAAATATAAATTTAATTTTTAATTATTAACATCCGCCTTGTGTAATGGCGGATGACGTATTGTGCATCGTGGTGTGCGGCGGTGGTGTGTTGTGCTGCTTGTGCAGCGAGTTGCTAGCACGGCTGTGGTTGGAGACGAACTGACTGGTAAAGAAAATTATATTGTTCGTTCTGTTTTGGTTTCGTCTTCGTCGTGTTGCTTTTGCTTTCGTTTGTAATGCTCGTCGTATTGTTTTCGGCTTGCATGTATCTGTACATCTGTTGATGCAATTACTCTGTTTAGACGTACAGAGTGATGATGAGTTAGCGATGAGTTTGCGAGATGTTAAGCTTGTAACATGTACGTTTAGAATATTGGTTTGCAATATTCTAACCGCTTCAATATAATATGCAGGTATAATTTGATTGACATGGTTTATGCCCGATTTCCAAATGTGGATTTTTTTCAGTGTATTCCAAAATATTACGAAAGCCTGCTCATTTTAATATAAGATTCCTGTGCAAAATAATTTGCCGATTCAATGAATGGTGTAAAAACTTATAAAAAGTGGCGTCTTAATCCAGGAAACGAATCACTCAAATTCGATCAGTTCACTAATTTCTTATAACCCCTTCCTAAACTCATTTCAGTAAAAAAAATTAAAAAAAAAATGAATTTTAGAAAAAAACTTAACTGGGAACCTGTCATTAACGGGGAACCTAGTATTCCATTGAAGTATTAATAAGCAGTGGTTAAAACTTCGGCACTTGGACCGGTAGGTACTGGGTTCGAATCCCATCAGAGGCTAGATGCAAATTGAATTTTCGCCTTCGAGTAAGATCGGTGATGCTAACAAACTCAACGATGATTGTAGTGGATCTCTTATCACGTCAGAGAGCACGTGTTTGGATTCCGAGATGCTCTTCTCATGGGGGTTCACACTAAACTGATGAACTATATAAAAGTAACTCAAACCATACGAATTTATAGGATTCGAATTATGCCCATAATTTACGCCAAAACAATTTGTGCTCCCCTCGGAGTTACCTTCAATTCCACATAGTCAACAATTGATTAACCACACAAAAAATACATCGATATAAAATTAAAAAAAAACGTAGTACAAAATAACCTGTATATTGTATAAACTGTATAAACTCAAATCAAATGTTAATAAATGTTTTTTTAAAAAAATAAAAATAAATAAAAATTGTGAAGAAATTAAAAATTTTTTTTTTTTTTATATTATTTACTTTTATTGAAAAATGTGTTTGTACTTAACGCTTAACCGCAATACATGATGGTGTGCATTTTTTTTGTCATCTCATATAAATATCACCGGACCGTGATAAACCACAAAAAAATATTTGACCTTTGCAACCGGAATTATTACATTTTATCCGATACGTTTTCCGATCCGAAAAAGACACAATACAATTTACTGGCAGGAACTCGTATCTCGTACCAACGCCTTTCAATACACCCCAGTACACAATTTATCACAAGATCTCCACCGTTATTATTTTATTAAATGTATTACAAAATAAATAAAGAAATTTAAAAATATTTACAAAATCAAAATTGACATGTTACATAATGTTCACTATTTGAATATTTTTTACATTTTAACTTGCCTTCTCCTAAAGGTATAATTGCGTGAAAATCGCGGGTTCCTTTTATTGTTTTCAAATTCCCTAGTCTAGTCTCCAGTTGGATTTGTTTTAACTTATATTCAGCATCTGAGCAAAATTCAAAAATCATATCAGTTTTCAAAGTTTGAGCCCATTTGAAAAAATCTTCAGCATTAGTTATGGTATCATCATATTCTTTGGTGAGACTGGCTCTGGACGCCATTCTCTTAATAGTACCTCCTAGTCCATCGCATGGTCCCTTTCCATGAGCAGTTGCATGAAAATGCCACTCACAATCGACTCCAAAATCCTCTTTGTGTTTAGTTATATTCATAAAATTTTTTTTGTTTTTATAATGTGTTACTGCACCATCAGTAACATAATAAACTTTAGATAAATCCGGAATTTTTATTTTCAAAAACTGCAATAATTTTTCTATGAACACGTAAACTGCTACGGCGTCATGATGGAGACAATCTGATATTATAATGTAGCTGTAATGCTGCAATTTATCTCCTTGATTTTTGTAAATTACAAACGGATGAATAGTTGCTTGTTTGTTGTTCCAATGAAAACCCTGTGCTGCATTTTGCATTATAAACGCATAATTTTCTGCAAAGTCACACGAAACCAGTACCTCTGTGGGCTCCAGAGTTAACTTTTTATTTTTGATGAAACCAGATTGTTGCAGTGTTATAAAGCAATGGGGAATCAGATTTTTCAGCTTTAATATGAAGTAATCCAGAAAATCATCTAATGGTTTTGAAAACTTTTCCAAATTGCATCGGTCCGTTGAAACCCACTGACTGAACGATAATTCAGCATCCAGACAATCATTGTCCAAAAATGCGTTTCTCAAATATTCGCGAAAATTATCCAAACCTGGGCAGTTCTCGCATTGCAGAAGATAACATGTTGATTTTTGATCTTTACATAATATGGAAGAAATGCAGTCCTGGTATTGCGAAATTTTTCCATTGACAGTTTCCATCCTGGTTCCATAAATAATTAATTTGACATTTTGGTGTATTATACAAACACAAACTGTATGTGTTCCGCTGCTTCCTGGTTGCACACAGTATTTAGGACGAAGCAGAGAAAATTTAGAAAAGCCAATTTTTTTTGACTCATCATCCTTATATTTGATTTTGTACCCCTCATAGCACTCCTTTAATGTGCACATCATTAGACGTTTCTGATGTTTAACTTTTTCAATAGTTAAACAATCGTTTTCCCAGGCATTATACGACTAACATCATCATCATTATAATATTCTATCACTGAGTCTCTGAGTTCATCACTTATCCGTTTGCCAGCTTTGGGTGCTGGAAGGCTCAGTGACCCATTCTTGTTTTGAATATTTTTCGCTGTTCGTACCATATACTGCGTTGTGTTAAATTCTTCCTGGATTTCTTGTATTGTTAGTGATTTCGGCAATGTAGACAGCAACTGTATTTTATCACAATTTTTCTCCAACTGTTGAAATTTGGCTTTTAGTTGATCCATGAATTCATCATAAAGGCGTGCCTTATGATGATTTTTTGCTGAGTGAGTCAAAAGAGGCTCTATACCAGATACCGCAGACGTTGATGATGTCGTCAGTGAGGTAGTTAAATTTAGTAATTTTTGCTGCTCATGATATTGCCTGGATTCCAACTTACTCGGATATATAGGAGACATGCCAATGTCTGGTAATATTTTATTAAGTTTTTCACGAGCGATAGCAGTTTTTATTTGGCACTCCTCATTTTCACTCCTACTCGAAATATTCTCGTCACTGCGTGTTGATAATGTCTCCGGGGTAACAGGTGAATTTGATGAATCAGTAACGGATGACACTTCGCTTTCAATTTTCTGACGTTTAGAAGATACCAGGTAACACGTTGTACAAATCGATGAATCTTCATTTACTTCAGTTGAGCGCGGCAAATGACTTTTAATATAATCAGAAACGTTTCTTAAATTTTTCGAACATTTCGTCTCAGGAAACGGCTTACAACACTTTTTGAGCCCAGACATTATTACACTTATTAATTGAACTATGTACTTTAAATTAATTTTTTGTTATTTAAACAAGCAAATGCTTCAAATAGAACTTCACAATTTAAACTAACTGAAATATTATTTTTAACTCTAATTTATACAAAAATGTTAACAAAAGCCACTGGTTATGTTATTTTACAGACCTACTCCCCCTTCTATAGAATCTCAAAAAAATTATTTCAGGAATAAAAATAAATTTTTAAAAATTCGATCCAAAAGATTATATTCAGGTACAGAAAATAGTGATTAAACCTAACAAAATAAATGAGTCATGACAAATTACTTTAGGGGCTACTAATTACTTTAGGGGCTATCCATTTACTACGTCACGCGTTCAGGTACAGAAAATACGCTTAATCCTAACAAAATAAATGACTCATGGCAAAATTTTATTGTTCTACTAATTGCTTTAGGGGCTATCCATAAACTATCTAACATTTTTATGGGTGAAGGAGTATCGATTGTTGGGACGTGTGTCGCTGGAAGAGGAAGAGTTTTATAATATGACAGATTGTTACGTGACGTCACATGACAACGTGTCTAATTATAATTACAGCAGTCACTTTGATAGGATAAACCTTCAATATAAAAATTTGCAATCAGAAGCTATTGTTCCATCTTTTGAACAAGATAGCGTTGAAAATCGCAAAAAATTTTAATCAAATGGAATAATTTTGCTAAATAAACACGCATAGACGCAAAACGCTGAAAGGAAGTTAAATATGATCAAACCTAGGATGATGTAATTTATGAACGATTTGTGAGCTGAATAGTTCTAAACAGTTACTTTATCAAGTTGATCGTAAATATATTTGAAAATAAAAAATACCACATTGACTTTGATTTTATATACAAAAAATGGGTAGATCTTCATACTCAAACGTCTTTTGCAAGAAAACAAAAAATAACACAAGTACAATTTTTTGGTGTGTTCAATAGAATTAAACGAGGAAAAATTTAAAAAAAAAAAAAAAAAAAAAAAAATAGGTTTTTGAGTAAATTCTAAAATACTATTTTGGCGGCCATTTTGACTAGGAAGAGTTGAAACATGGTGCCAATTTTATAATTTTTTTAGAATCCCTATTCATTTATCTTTAAAATGAGCCCTCGTTTATAAGTATCGGATAATTAGTTTTCGTTTTATAGCCATATATATAACATCATGTTCATCATTTTTATCAAAATTTGACATCCTGTATCTTTAACAACAACAACAAAAAAATTTTTTTTTGTTCTACAGTATTTTTTTTTTAACAATTACTACACATTCAAAACATAAAAAGTAAAAAATTTAAACACGACTTCCGGTCCCATATACCAAATTTGTGGTTTGATGTAATATTCGTCAATATTATTCGCGCGAAATTATGTTTTCTTTTCTTTTTTATGTAATCTACCAATTTTTTTTTCTTTTTATATTCGTTTTAACAAAATCGCACCATTTAGTTTCAACTTTATATTTTCTTCTTTTCTGTCTATCCAAACCCAAAAAAAAACAAATTCTCCTCCAAAACCAAAAATCACGACCTTTATATATCTACGAGTCATACCTTATCTCCCCCCGTTCCTTTCCAACACATCATGCTATCGCCTCTCTACCTTCTCTTTTCTTGCACTAATTAGAAGTCGTTCCGTTTCGGTAATGAGTAAGTCAGTTTATATTTTTTTTTAACTTCGAACATGTAGGGGTTTAAGTCCTCATTTGCGCAGTTGTTCTAATAACCGTTCGATTGCGCAAAGTATAATTAAAAATATAAAATACAGCCGTTACAATATCTTCTGATGGAGTGCAAAATTCAGCGCCAACTCACCGTTTTCTTCAATGTACAGGTTGACATGGATCTTGCAATGTGCAGGTGGTATACTGTATTTGTGTGAATGGATTAACGAATGGGCATGAATGAGTGGTAATCACAATGAGTGTGCGATAGCAACCACTGAAACCTAAACCTATGATTGAGCTGGCAAATTGTTTTCGAAAAAATAAGTGTTCCTATATATTTGATACAATTTGTGTTCCTATTACGGTTTTTACTGATGCTCGTTCTAGCACTAGAATAGGTAACTGGCCATAATTTTGTGTTTAATAATGTTTTCATCAGTCCCGGAGTGGCTTATTATTTTAATTGTTTGTTTTGTTGACGTGTTTTTTATCTTGAGTTATGAGAAGAAGTTTAATCTTTTAATCGGAATTCTCACCCTTCCAAACATTTCCCATATCTTAGTACAGATTTTGTTCTAAAGCTTAGACTTGAGGGTTGGGACTTTTGCCGGTTTGTCCTACTAGGCATAGAAAATTAATATTATAGATGATTGAAGTAAATAATAATTACATTTGATATTTCCATCTAGTATGCTGATGAAACAACAGAAAAACTCCCAGCTCTCAAGTCATGGTTTTCGAACAAAATTCGTAAAATGGAGTTAGTCTAGTGAAATTGAGTTTTCTGTTTCGGAATCTTTTTTTTGTGAGCAAACTTCTTGTCTATTCATATTCGTTTTCGTAAAAGTTTTTCTCGATCTGAATTTTTCAGATCGACGTCCATTGGCATATTTCCGTTTTTTTTTTTCAAATCCAAGGTTTCTATCTAGAAGTGTTTTGTTCTGAATTTCCGTTTTTAAATTATTTTCGATGGTATGAAAGCTCTTTCGAGCTTCTCGATATAGTCTCATTTGAGCTTAATTTACACAAAATAGCGTAAGCTTCATCTGAACTTTCGGGTTTAGTCCTGTCCTTTTCGAAAAAATGCCGTCATTTTTTTTATTTATCAACCAATTGTTTTCCTTTTAGTTCATTGCAAGGGCGATTTAATGCTGAATAAAACCCCGCTTTTTTTAGTCGCTTTTGAGAGCAGTTATGAGCAGTTATTATGCATTTTTTGTATATTTTCACTTAAATAAAATGTCAAAGGAAAGTTTCATTAAGATATCTCTTTTAATTCCAAAAACAAAAATCTTTGAAAACTTTTTTTTCAATTTTGAAGGTGCTATGTCCCCTTAAATATGTGTAACTATAAACAAGCAACTCGAAATTTTGAAATCATTAAATGAAATCGATAATCCAATTTTAACTTTATATATAGTGTCGAGAACGGAGAACAATAACACTGTTAAATATCTACCAAACATACCTGTTGTAATTGTATAGACAATTAAAGAAACTATTTGTGTAACTTTTTGTACTTACAGATAATTTGAAACAATTTTGCAGAACTTTTAAATTCTCTTTTTCATAAACTCAATACTATACAGATACAATAGAAGAAAATCGAAGATTGATTCAAAATATTATACAATGAAACTCAAAACTAACTAACTATGTACCGAATGTATAAGAGTTGTGTTACTCGAGGTAATTCTATCATTCCGATATATCGGTACATCCAAATTTTCTTCTAATTTTCTTTATCAACAAGATTTTCAATTTAAAACAATTAACTTTTCAACGTATTTTTCTCGTTTAGTTTTATTTTTAATTTTAGTACAAAAAAATACTGAAAACCTTGCTTTTATATGTTTTCGTCGAGAATCGAAAAAGTTTATGTTGTGTATATTATATACATGTATATGTATATAGGTATATGTATACTCATAGTAACACAGCAAAGTGTTTTCAAATGTGATATGATTTTCTTTCCATAAAAAAATGTTTATAGAACAAAGAGACAGAACACGACTATAAAAAGACAATAACATTACGTTGATAGCTATGCTCGTATTATTTTATTATGTATAAAAGATAAGCTAATCTAAGGATCCTTAATTAAGACTAAACTAAAACGATGTGATCGTAATGGGAAAGTAACGTTTATTAAATTTCTTGTTAATTAAGATAAAATGCATAAGACGTCACCTGTAAATAAACAGGAACAAGCTCGTATAAAATGGAGCAAACTATTTTACAGTAATTTTAATTAAATATTTTGAAAATTAATTAGGGATTGTTTTTTTGAATAAAGCAATTGCCAGGTAACATCAAAAGAATAAAGTTTTCGTTCATTTTCATTTTTCGAAAATTTTATTTTGTAATACATATTTTATATTTCAATTTCATTGATAGCTAAAATAAAAATTTAATTGTTTAAATTAATTTATTTTTTTTTATAAAATTCTACAATTGCTAGTGATAAATTCGACATCGCTGTTACAGATGTAGGCTCGTCTGATTCGTCGTCAGTTAATTGTTTATTTGAGTTTTTTACAATAAAATTCCTAAGTTTTCTCTTGCTTAACAAACTTTTTATGAATTTTTGATTTTTATTGTCTGAAAGCCGACAACTATACCGCTTTAAATTACCAAGCTCAATCAAACGTGCAACCTAATTTATTATCAAACAACGAACTGTCTATGTTCATTAATTTTGAAAAATGTGCTAAGGCCATTGTTCTGCTACCTGTATACACTGGCATGGAGCTATGCAATGTGTAGATGGTGATACAATCGGACCGTTAGTCGTACGTCATCGATTTGGTAGGCGACTGAGTAAGGTAAGGACGTCAAAAGCGAACTATGAAAGAGTTGGCAGTGCTTTGGCCCCAGAACAGATTTCAAAGATTAAATAATAACTTCTACTTAATGGTATAGTTATTTTAAAATAATATATTATTTTCTGAGCTTTCATGACTCAAATACTTACATCGTATTGTATAAATTTTGAAAGATCACATGCACAAAAAGCGGAGGCGGCTCGGCTCGTCTATGAATGCAAGGCAATATTATTATCTAGAACGAAAGTACTATTTACAGTCACTCACAAAAATTTGCGTACACCCAAAAAATCGTAAGGATTTCATACTAAGATAAAGAAATAATAAACGGCTTCTGTACTTAACTGTAATTACCGGCTTATGAAAATAATAAGAAAGACTGTGTTTGTAAAAAAAAAAATGTTTACTTCAATAAATAATTCACGTTTTTCTATATAGGTAACCCTCGTATAACACGGTGATTACGTACCACTAAAACACCGTGCTAATCAAAAACGTGTTATCTGAGACTAGAGCTTTATGCAAAACATTAGGTTATGTTCCAAAAATATTTTTTTCTTCTGAAAATATTGTGTAACACATAATAATAAAAATAAAAGTTTCGTTTTTCATAAAGATTTTGTTTTAATTAAAATTCTTATCAAAATTTCTATCTTTAAAAGAGTTTTTTTTTTCCAAAAATTAAATAAAAATTTAACTTAATTATAATGTTAGTCGTACTTTCATAAAAGTGATCTTACACAAAAGTGAGTGTAGTGTACATTATCACTACTATAGAAACTTCCGCAAAACCAATTTTTTAACCAATTCGCAAATTTTTTTAACCAATTCAATATTCTCCGAACGAACGAAGTCGCTTGTTCTCTCGTTGCCTTTTCTTTGTCCAAAAATAGTTCCTAAAAATCATTGGATGTCGCCCCCGCGAATCCTTCTCCAGCGATTGAATGTGCCGTTTCTAAAATTTGGTCTAGTTCAATTTAATTGGGTGGTATGACATTTGTTTCTAGTACGACAGCGGACCATACAACTTTTCAGCACGAATTAGGGGTGGAAGACTTCCACTCTCTGATCGATATCGCAGTGATGTCTGCAGATTTCATAATGGAAAATTCTTTCCAAGCCTTTAGCAACGACATATTTGGATCAGATTCCATTTCATCCATAATGTGTTAAAAAATAAGACGAATGTAATAAGATTTAAATATTGTAATAAGACCCTGATCTTGTGGTTGTATAATTGATGTTGTATTGGGTGGTAAATAAATTATTTCCACGTTTGGATAACTCAACTCTTTTGGATGTCTTGGTGCATTATCCAAAATTAACAAAACTTTGAAGATAAGACTTTTCTATTTATATAACTCTGTACTTGAGGCACGAAGCAGTTTTGGAACAAATCAGTAAACATTGCAGCTGTAACACGGACTTTTTAGCGAAACCGAGTTGTAAAAGTACCGTGTTATACGAGGGCTATCTGTAATTAAAAACAAAAAATTGATGGAAGATAAAAAAATCAGTACTTTGTTGAGCCTCCTTCGGCTACGAGCGCAGCTCTCATCATTGAAGGCATAGAATCCACTTAACCATAAGGCATAACCTATTTTATCCCACTCATTCCAGTCCTTCACACAAATGTACTATAGGGTTCAAATTCAAATCTAGTGATTGAGGTGGGTGATTTAATTATTTAGGGGCCATATAGAGCAGCCATTCCTCATGTTGGAAGTACCGCGCAGAAGGAAGATCCAATTTTTTGACGCTAATGGGGATATTTTTTTTTAAATATCTAAATATATCTCAGCAGTCATGTTTCCGTCGATAAACTCCAAAATTTCGACACCATTTGGAGCCATACAGCCCCAAATCATGATAGACCAACCCCCATGTTTAATTGTATCTTTTACAATTTTTCCTCAAACGCCGTATTACGCTTCCTCTCATCTGATCCATAAGTTTAAAACATGCTTTTGTCGGAAAATAAAACATTTTGCTAAAATCCGATATCTTTGGCTCGGTACAATTTAGAAAATTGTTTCCTTATTTTCTTATTTACAATAGATATAAACGGTTTTTGCGCATAGTACGCCCATTATTCCCATTCCAATCCTAAGGATACGACACACATTTTCTGGATGAATAGTAATCCCTGAGAATTCTTCCAGTTCATCAGCTATTTTAAAGGTACTTGGTTTTTGGCTAGATTTGTTTCTAGCATCCTTACAATTGTCTAGAGTGCGTTCTCTTAATGACTGCTCCAATTTTTTTTCTTTAAATAATTTCATTATTACATCTCGTAATTCTCTGACAATGTTCATTTTATGAAAGGCATTTTGTTAAAGCACATTCAAAATTTGAAAAATCGACAAAAAAGTTACATCACGTAGATCAATTAAATACAACTAATTGATGGTTCGGAATTTTAGTCAGTTCTAGTCAAAATAACGGTAAATAAAATGAAAAAATTGAAACGAAAGAGAGTGTACGCAAATTTTTGTGACCTTATATAGAAAAACGCGAAATTTTTATTGAAGTAAATATTTTTTTTAAACAAATACAGTCTTTCTTATTATTTAGTAGCTGAAGTACCCGGCTATGCCTGGGTTAAAATTGAACTGCTGAACTTCAACAAGTGTTTTTTTATTTTATAACTAACTAATTAGAAATACTTATGTGAATTCTATAAAATAAATACAAAAATAATTTTTTGGGTTTACCACAATGCTTGCTTGTAAACCACATTTATTCTTTTCCTCCCGGAGCTGAAACAAACAAATTTTTCGAAGTGCCTTGAGCGTGCAACATATAACTTGCCATGATAGAAACAAGGACTTTCCAAATTTACACCTACAAACTTAAAGGATTGTCCATGTTGCTGACGGTTATGGCAAATGAAAGTCGAACTGGAAACTCAGGCCAGTCAGTTGATATCAACTGTATGTGTGTTATAAATAGTACGTCCTCTATTTTAGCAATCCACGTCAGTGGCTACGATGACATTTGGCATAAGATTTTTGACACATCCGTATTCCATTTTTGACGGGTAATTCCACAGAAGCATTATTGACGGGTAATTCCACAGAAGCATTGTTTTTTTCGGCTACTGAACCGTTTCCTTTCAAAAATTGGGAGCAATCGTTCAATTTGATCAAAAGTTGTAATATATTGTAAATTCGTACTTATAGCAAGCATGGAGAGGGGTAACATTTTGTGATTAATAAACCCCTATGCTTTTTCTCGGCTGCTAAAAAGTATTCGTGCAAAATTTCAGAACAATCGTTCGAGTGGATCAAACGTTTTTATATATTGCAAATTCATGCTTACAGGTGCAAACGGGGAAGGGGTAAAATGGTTTGATCACTATTCTTCATATGTTTCTTCTCGGCTACTAAAACGTATTCATTCAAAATTTGGGGTCAACCGCTCGAGTTCGTCAAAAGTTGTCATATATTGTGAATTTCTCATTACAGGTGTGCATAAGAAGGGGTTAACTTTTTCTGATCACCCCCTATGTTTTTCTCGGCTACTATAAAACGAAAATGTGTTCGTTCAAAATGTTGTGAGCAGTATCTCGAATTCATCAAAAGTAATCATATATTGTAAATTCCGCCTTTCAGGTGAGCATGGAGAAGGGGTGACATTCGTTGATCACTAAACCCCCTAAGTTTTTTCTCTGCTGCTTAAAAGTATTCCAAGAGTGAGCCAAAAATTTTCATATACTGTAAATTCCTCCTAAAAGAGCATAGAGAATAGGTAACATTTTTTGATCACTTAATTCCCTATGTTTTTTCTCGGCTACCTAAAAGGATCAAAAGTTTCTGTGGAACCAACATAGTTACATTCATACTTTTCTTCTCTATATATAGGGTGCCCCAGAATGAATGGATAAGCCTGGAATACCTTATAGTAGAGCTATTGGGTGCTCAAAATAAAAGACAAAAAAAAAATATATCCCAAGTAGTACCAAAGATATACAGTGATAAATATTAGTTTTAAAATCAATTAAAACGTCCAAAAATTTATGATTAGGACAAAAATTATGTCCACTATTAAAACTATAAGTATACTAACCTTGTGTTCGAATATTATGTTCGTAAACAGGGATCAAATTACGGTACTTTGTTAGAAGAAAGAAAATCATTTAATAAAATTTAGGGTAATTTAGTTAAACATTCGTATAAGGACAGCTGACAAAAACGTGGTTTTTCACAATTAATAAATATATATTTGTTTTAAATATTTGATATTCGATTTTATTCAGTAAGTATATTACGATGCGTATAAAATGGAATTTTATTTCAATTATTATTTATAGTAATAATATTTTATTATAGTGATGCCAAAGGGGAAGTTCTTAAATGATGAAGAAAAACCAGAATTTTTAAAGAACATGGATTTTCCATGCGTCAATCTGATAGTAGAATTGGTCAATCATCAACTGTGGTCCACGACTTCCTAAAAAAGCTCGAAGGAAATAGTAAGTTACCTAAATTTCAAATTGACAAAATAAGAAAGAAAGCAACTCATAACAAGCCACCCGCCAATCAAATTAAAGCAAAATTTGGCTAACCTGTTACAAAACAACATATTGCACTTAACACTTGAACACCAAAAAATATTAAATGGTCGAAATTGCAAAGTAAAACAAATTTTTCCTATAAACATATTGAAACGCGGCTACTGTTGGCCAAGCGACACATGCATTGGAAAGATAATTGGCAAAAAGTGATTTTCTCTAATGAGAAAAAAATCAACCAAGACCGCCCAGGCCAGTAATCTTGATTTATATTGTTACCCCCCCGAATGAATTCGAACGTGTACAATGTTTTGTTAGAAAACGATTTGATAACTTTTCTTGAGGACTACAACGATAATGATTTGATTTTTAACAAAACAATGCTTTCATCCATCCATAAAAGCAATCAATGGAGTGGTTTTGTCAAAAACAAATAAATGTTCTTTATTGGCCTGCATGTAGTCCCGATTGTAATCGATGGAGAGTTTATGACGCATACTTGCAGCGAAGATTTAAGCAAATGGTCGGCAATTTAAAACGGTCATTGATTTAAGGCAGTGCAGTATGGGCTGCTGGGGCAAAATTGAGGCAGAAACTTTGAAAAACATGTCAAATTCAATGACAGAGCACATCACACGAAATATTAATTTAAAATTTTCTTTTGTATTATGTACCTTTTTTTTCAAAAATTGCAAGTGTTTCTATACGGATATTTAAGTAATTCAGAGTATTTCTTTACACTGAATTAATATTAGAAGTATCTTAATTTTTTGCTTTATTGAAATACTAATTAATTAAGTGTAATAAATTCTTTACTGTTTACGAAATAAACAATTTTTTTTTTAAATCATCCGTATCGTTCGAATTTTAGGGTGTACGCAAAAGTTTGTGAGTCACTGTACATAGTAGTACGAAATAAAAAAACATAACCAACTAAATAATCGAAAATATGTTCTTTACAAGTCCCTTTATCTCTAAAAAATTTTATTAAATTTCCAAATTCTCTCAAAGTTTTCAAAAAAGTAGGTACATATACAAAATTTCGAACAAAATATTCTAGGGCCGCGTGTTTTTTTTCAAGAGCGTGGTTATTTGTATTTCTAAGGGCCAAGTTATTATCAACTGATGTTTATGATCGTGGTATTTATTGTAGATTTTTTTGATTTATGATTTTCGAATTTTAATCAATTTTATCTCTAAAAATTGTTCTTTGTGCAGTATTAAGAACAAAATATGTCCTCAAACAACGAACAAGAACGTTTGCGGAAAAAATAATAATAATAGAGAAAGGGCGACCAAACCCCGATCTGAAAAATTTAAAATCTTGTGCTCAAAAATGCACAAAATATTTAAATGTTAATCTTTATGTCAAAGACCCTTGGCTATGCAGTAGCGCAAATTACAATAAATTATTTTGCTGGCCTTGTATTCCCTTTTCCAAGTTCACGGATGCGTCAAGCTGGAATTCTAAAATGGGTGGATTAGATGGCTTACAAAATCTGCATACGGCTATTCATCTGGAAATATTTCGTATTTTTTTGCTCTATTTGCCTTGAACAAAGCAAACTTATAGATTCGCGTGATAACCAAATGGTTTCAAACAAGCAATATTCATAAGCCGGGTGTGTTTTTTAGGAATGCAGGAATTATCATTTCGCGGCCACGACAAGTCAAAAAAACTCCACTACTATTGGAAATTGTAAGGAGTTCATAAAGTTAATGAGCCAGTTTACTTTAGAATAATTTGAATTCTCTAACTGTTTTAAAAGGACCATCAAAAACTATACAAAATGGCCTGTATTGAACCGATAATTTTTATAAACCTCCAGAAAAACATAATCCTTCTCAGTTTGTAGCGATTATGTTGGGTGAAATGACCGGTATCAGTTGTAGATCGCAATTATCTATAGTTTTGAGATACATTTTTGTAGATGTATCAAAAACTAGAAATGCTGCTGGAATAGCACGCAAGTTGCACTAAATTTTCTTAAAACATACAACTGTAATGTAAAACTTATCGCGCAAATATATGACCCCGGAAGCGGTTATTAAAAAAGAAACTTAATTCTATCTGATGCTGTTAGTAAAATAAAGGAGTGTAAAATATGTGTTTGGAAATTTGTCGCCGTTTTCTAAATTTTTTCCCCCAAAAAAAAATTGTTTTTTGATGAGTTTGTAGGTAGGCGAAGGTAAGGATAACAGAGAAAATATTTTACTTGTATTTGAAGAAATTATTGATTTCCCCTTTTTTATTATTAATTTTTCCGTATGAAAAACAGTTGGTTGGGACGAATAATAGATTAATTTTTATTGCCTATTTTTTGTCCCTCCTTCTTTTATTTATTTTTCGCTTTTTCTACTATATATAAGAAACATTTTTTTTTACAAATCAGAAGATACCTCTGACTTAACAAGTCAAAATCTGTCGAGTGATTTTTTAAATTTTTTGAACAAAATTTTTGAACTAAAATTATTGCAAAATACAAATTATAAAAATTTGCAAGTAAACTACCAACACCAATGAATACTTGATTTGAAGAAATTTACAAAATAGCTGGGGATATAGTGGACATTGAGAATGCTTTCAGAAGATCGCCTGTATTTTATTAAAATTGATTGAAACTGTTAGTTTCCGATTTGCAAATGTTTTTGAAGTAAATTATATGGAGCACTTAAACCAAACGAAGTTCCGTTAATACAAAATTTAATTCCCTGAGGATGTGTTTAATAATTTAAAACTAATAAAAATATTTTTGATTTCAAACTATTCCAAACCGAATTAAATGTTTTATATGAAACAGAACTGTTTGAAAATAAATAATTTTTAAAAACGTTTAGTTTATTTGAAAGATGAAATTTTAAAATCTGTTTGTTTGAGATATATAATCTAACACGTTTAATTGTAACGGTACCTGCTGCTACGAGTGCTTTAATCGCCACACGTTCAGTAATTTTTACGCGCTCAAAATATTAATAAATGTTTCGGTAATATACTTAATAACTTTGTTCTATTATTGCATGCCAGAAAATTTCATTTAGCGGCCGCCACTTATTGCCAATAAGCTCAAACCATTACGTCAGTTTATATATTAATCAATGTATATAGGTACGCCTAAACATATTTCTTCTAACCCATTAAATAGCATATAGAAGCAGATTAATTCATACTCAATTAATCATTAATTTGTTTTTCTAACGAATATAATATACTTACCAAAGTTACCTGCCATATCACATTAAAAAGAACTTCTCGTTTATAGTGTCACTATAAAATTGAGTTCATTAATATTTTCTCGCTTTGCATTACGGTCCGTATATTGTATACGGCAGAGTGGTAAATACGAAAGCAGCCCATAACCACACCAATCTCGCAGCACCACATAAACATGATTTCCCTAAATAACATTTTTTCATCACTATGACGGCAATATGGTGTTGGTATGCGTGCACTAGGAAATGGTTATGTACATACGTTTTCTACACTTACATATATACAGAAAAAAAACAGAACAATAACCATCGAATGTATATCATACTATATATACAGTGATACAAAGAGAAAGTTGGATGTAGGTTAACTAAAAAGGGAAATTAGATGTGCTATAAAATAGACAAAGCATCGGAAGGATGCCTAAGAAGTAGAAGAGGAAAAAAAAATTCTGTGTTTGATGTTAAAAGGAAAAAATTGTATATGCTTTTTATTTTTTATAGTTTGATTAATGAAGTTAGGTTTATGTTTTCTGTTACAATTTTTCCCCGTCTTCTCGGGTTATTATACGTCACATTTATCTTGATCCCGTTTAATTTTGTGTTCTTTCGTGTACAACACCAACAACAGCAACAACAAAAAAAAGTATCGTGAAGAAAAATTTCATCTTAAATTTCACTTTTATTAAGTACGTTTTGTGTGTGTGGCTGTGTGTGTGTAAAAGATATATATATATACGTTATTTTATTTCTTGGTAGTTTCGTATATGATAAATTATGTTTATTTAAAATAATAAAATACAGCAGACCAACAAAAATCATAAATTTTATGATTAAAAGCAATGTTATGTTAAATGTGAAAATCACGTAGACAATTCGTATTTAAGTAGGTAAATACGAGCGGTGTATACACTTTGCATAAACTTTATATTTATTTTACAAATTTCGATCTTTATGTGCCTTTATTATATTACAAATATACAGATATAAATATATATTGTATTATGGATATGGTATTTTATAAACGTACTCGTAAATATTTATTCTATGGATTAAAATTGTGTAATTGTAATTAAAATAGGGAGTTAAGAAGTAGTTCTATTTATAAGTTGAAAATTGAACGTCAAATATAACACTAGATCTTAAATATTAAATACGAATGAAAATGGAATTCCGTAAAAAAACATTCATCAAATCACCATTGTGAAGTTCGCCTAAATTTATATCTCAAAAAATTAAAGTTTTTTACACTGTCAATATCACCATCAATTGTAAATACTGCCTTCAATTCAAATATATGGTCTTTGACATTATATATCTTTTAAGCACATTTTTCATAACATAATTGAAGACTTTTTGAGAAGTTTCAGCAATTTCTTTTCAATTTTGTCCTTAAGCATCGAGGTTGTGGTTGGTTTATTGTTGTAAACTATTCCTTTCAAGTACCATCATAAGAAGAAAGTTGTGTGTGATGGGGTAGCGTCTAGTGGTAGCATGTATTCTTTAGGTATATCGATCCAATTCGGTCACAAAAAAGTTTTCTTACATGTTCCGATAGCCGTCACTAATAACTGTGACAGCATTTCCTTTAGCATACTTATAGTAATATGGCCCAATCATGCCGTCGAAAGTTATGTTTATTATTAAGCCAGGTAAATGAAAATTTCTTCGTGGCTCATACTGATGTTTTGTCAAAAACTGTGGTCGTCACCGGTGTGAAGTTTCTAACGTTAAAAAAAGTGTAGGTGCACAAAAAAGTGGCAACATAAAAGTGTAAATGTTTATACGATTCTGACGTTAAAAAGTGTAGGTATGTAAAAATTTATGTCAAACAACAATTTACAATAAATTATACAAAAATAATTGGACAAAAGTAGGTACACAAAAAAGTGGCAACATAAAAATGTAAATGTTTATACGGTTCTGACGTTAAAAAGAAAAAAAAAAATTTATATCAAACAACAAGTTAGAATAAATTATACAAAAATATGTGGACAAAAGAAGAAATAGTTTCCAATTTTAAATTTAATCACCATTCATAAGTATAATTTATGCCAAAATATAAAGTTCGGAACAAATCGACGAAAGCAGCGCTACAATAAAGAAATAATCGCGAAATCTAAAGATGTGGTGGCATAGTGGCTATACGGTAATCAAAGGGGATGAAGTGGGCTATTTAAATATGTATGTGCCATTTCCTTAAACAGGTTATGGCTCTGGCCATAAATTTCCAAAAATTAATATTTTCCTCTAAATTCCGCGGAATCAATGCTACACTTTGGAATTTATCGCAAAATCTGGAGATGTGCTCGCATAGTGACTATACGGTAATTAAAGGCGGTGAAGTGGGCTATCCAAATATGTATGTGTCATTTCCTTAACTAGGGTATGGCTCTGGCCATAAATTTTCAAAAATTAATTCTAAATTAGCATTGCTTCCGCGGAATTTAGAGAAAAGTATTAATTTTTGAAAATTTATCACTATACGATTTGTCACTATGCGAGCACATCTCCAGATTTCGCGATAAATTCCAAAGTGTAGCATTGCTTCCGCGGAATTTAGAGGAAAATATTAATTTTTGGAAATTTATGGCCAGAGCCATAACCTATTTAAGGAAATGACACATACATATTTAGATAGTGCACTTTATCCCCTTTGATTACCGTATAGTCACTATGCGACCACAGCTCCAGATTTCGCGATTATTTCTTTAGTGTAGCGCTGTTTTCGTCGATTTGTTCCGAACTTTATATTTTGACATAAATTATACTTATGAATGGTGATTAAATTTAAAATTGGAAACTATTTCCTCTTTTGTCCAAATATTTTTGTATAATTTATTGTAAATTGTTGTTTGATATAAATGTTTACATACCTACACTTTTTAACGTCAGAAACGTATAAACATTTACACTTTTATGTTGCCACTTTTTAAGTTCATACCGGTGTGGTCGTCTATCCCTGGCTGTAATACTCGGGTACTCCAATCTCTCAATCGTCCCTTGTAATTATCATGTAGCTCTTATGTTAAATGAATTTTATACAGGAATAAATTACAAATCTTCTTTGATAATTTTTAACCAATATGATGGAGACAGTTCAAATTCTTGTGCACGGCATCGATAAGGGGAACCTTGACATTCAGCAACATTCTACCTCACTGCATCAATATTATCTGGTTGATGTTTTAATAAGTTAAACACGGTGTTGCGGCGTTAGATGTTCCTTAATAATTTGTTAACGGTCACTAAAAATGTCCTCCAAAACAAGATGGCGAATCATAAAAAAATCAGTATCCAAAAATTGTTCACAGTATTATTAGTTAATTAAAATACCAATTTATTACACACACGAAGTAAAAATAAATAATTTTTTAAAAAACGAAATGAAATGCACACAAAATATCGCAAAATTAAGATACTTCTAGTAACGTACAATGCTATTTGCACAAATATATTTTGACAAAAAATTATTACAAGCATCAAGTTATTACTTCTATTTAGGATCCATGTTAGTCAATTTTGATAAATGATCTTCAATATTCACTTCGTGCATGTAAAAATTTTATATTTTTTTGAACCAATAAAGATTAATTAGAAACATATATTGTTATATTTATTTATTGCTTGTATTCCTTAATATTATTATTTAATAAAAATGTCAATTTATTACATGCACGAAGAAAATATAAATGAAATTTTACAAATCGAAATAAAATGGGCACATAATATTAAAATAAAAAATATAATATAAAATATTTTCAATAAAGTACAACACTATTTACACAAGTACATTATGACAAAAATTATTACATGCAGGAAGTAAGTATTTTTATTTTATTTATGAAGCTTTACGTGTATTTGGGTATTAAATGAAAATTCGAAGTACCCTAATTGTTCATTTGCTCTCAATTAGATCCATATTACTTAATTTTGGCAAATGATCTTTAATATTCATTTCGTGCATGTAATACTTTTAAACTTTTATAAACCAATAAATATGAATTAGAAACATATATTGTGTTATTTCTTTATTGTTTATATTCTTAATATTTATTATTTAATTAGAATATCTATATATTACATGCACGAAGTAAAAATAAATTGTCCTTTACAAAGCGATATAAAATCGACTAATAATATATGAGGATTAAGACATTTTCAATAACGTACAATCCTATTTACACAAATATATTTTGACTAAAATTGTTACATGCAGGAAGTAATTACTTCTATTTTGTTTATGAAGCCTTACGTGTATTTGGGTATTTATTGAAAATTTAAAATACTCGCATTGTGCATTTACACTTAGTTGGACCCATAATACTTAAATTTGGTAAATGATCTTTAATATACACTTCGTGCGTGTAATAATTTTATATTTTTATATACCAATAAATATTAATTTGAAACATAAAATATTGTGATATTTATTTATTTCGTGTGTTTTTAATATTTATTATTTAATTAAAATATTAATTTAATACATGCACGAATTAAATATAAATGATCTTTTACAAAACGAAATAAAATAAACACGTTGTATAAAAGAATTAAGATATTATTAATAACGTAGTACACTACACTTAATTATTTTGATTTAAATTATTACATGCAGGAAGTAATTACTTCTAATTTATTGTTAAAGCTTTTTGTGTATTAATTGAAAATCCAAAGTACACCAATTGTGCATGTACACTTAATTGTATCCATATTACTTGATTTTTGTAAATGATACCTAATATTCACTTCGTGCATGTAATAGTTTTATATTATTATAAACCAATTAATATTAGTTAGAAACATATAGATATTTATTTGTTGCTAAAATACAAAAATATTACATGCACGAAGTAAAATTAAGTGGCATTTTACAAAACCATATGAATACGACTAACAATATAAGAGAATAAAGATACTTTCAATAACGTATAACATTATTTACACAAATATATTTTGACTCTAATTATTACATGCAGGAATTAATTACTTCTATTTTATTTATGAAGCCTTATGTGTATTTGGGTATTAATTGAAAATTTAAAATACTCGTATTGTGCATTTACACTCAATTAGATCCATATTACTAAATTTTGGTAAATTCTCTTTAATATTCACTTCGTGCATGTAATAATTTTATATAATTATATACCAATAAATATTATTTAGAAACATATAATGTTATATTTATTTGTTGCTTGTATTCTTAACATTTATTATTTAATTAACATTTTAATTTATTACATGCATGAAGTAAATATAAATAATATTTTACAAATGGACAAAAACATACATCACTATTTGTGCAAATATATGATGACTAAAATTATTACATGCAGGAAGTAATTACTTCTATTTTATTGAAGCCTTATGAATATTTGGGTATTAAATGAAAATTCAAAATACACTAATTGTGCATTTACACTCAATTGGATCCATGTATCTTAATTTTGGTAAATATACTTTAATATTCACTTCGTGCATGTAATAATTTTATATCTTTATAAACCAATAGAAATTAAATAGAATAATAAATTGTGTTATTTATTTACTGCTGGTATTATTTATTTAATTAAAATGTCAATTTATTACATGCACGAAGTAAATAAATCATTATAATTTAATAAAAAAAATGTATAATTCATCATTAAAATGTAATTACCAATCAATTCAAAATACGCAACATTCAATTCCTTAAATTTGCTGTTTCTTTGGTTTCCAAATAGATTATAAAATAGATCTCATACCCTTTCTGCTAGATAAACGTTTAAAATTGGCGTGTTATTTGGTAATAGAAATCTCTATCAACAAGCTATGATATTAACCAAGCTATTAAATTTTCGACACTTAACTGGTTGACAAGGTTATTTTCCGTTAAATCTTTATTGATTACCTAGAATAAAATTTACGTATAACGAAATTAAAAATCTCTACATAAACATAAACAAATTGATTAATGTTACTTACAGTTTTTTAGTATGATTACTTACCTTACATCAATTCTAATTATTCATCGGAATTTTCATGTTTTGTAATACTCTAATTAAATTTTACAAAATTTTATTTTCTTTACAAAAAAATTCATTATTTCCAGTTAAAAGTTATAAAATCAGATTATTTCCCCTGACGATACTTTATATACAACTCTTATATACATTGGGCTTGTTTGTGTATTGTTGTTTTAAAAAATAAATAAAAAGCTTGTTTCAAAAAAATACGGAAAAACAAAAATGTAAGCTTCGCTACTCTACACACAGTATACACTACACACAAAGCTAAGAATAAAGATTATTTTCCGTAAACACGGTAACGTGAAACGAAAAAAAAACGTAAATAAAAAATTTAATCAAATTTGAAATTGAAATAAACAAAATGAAATTTTTTACAAAAAGACTCACGCTCCTGTTCTCTGTGCATTTATATGGTACTATGTGTTCTTGAGCTTTTATTCGTTTGTTTATTTCAAAGTTACAAGCTACGAATGAAACAAAAAAATCGGTAACAACAAAACAACAAAGCGCAAGTAAAAATAAAATAAATGTTTCAAAGCTCTGTTTGTGCGACACAGAGATTATATTTTGTGAATAGCGCAGGAAGCAACATTGTATATGATATGTTTTCATATCTAGAGGAATAAAAGATTAGAAATTAGAACTTCTGTTGGTCGGATATATAGTGTTCGGTATGATATGGCAGCGTATAAAATTGACAACTCATAAACTTTACAGTTTTAATTGAAAAAAAATATGCACCTAAATTTTGAGGTATCGCGAAAAATACATGCGGGATTGCAAGTAGTAATATTTTATTACTAAAGTATTCATTTGTTATAGAAATATCCCCCAATTCGGTCAAAACTCTAAAAATTCAAATGTTGTATAATAATTCAAAATATGGGTACAATCGAAAATCATATGGACTTAAAGCCTTATAAAATTTAATTAAAAAATTATTTTTATGCAGATTAGTGTGAATGGTTTGAGGATTAAGACTAAATAAGAGCCTGGATATTTATTAAAAATTCTTAGAAGTTAAAACATTTTATAGAATATTTTGGCTACAGCAAAATGTAAATTCAATATGTTTTCACTACACCAACGCGAATTAGAGTGGCTTTATGTACCATTTTTTATTTATTTTACATACATATAAAGGTGAACGATTTTCGCTTATGTCACTATCATTTTTACGCTTTTTCTTGCATTCTAACACCCGACTTCAATCTTTAATTTGTTTAAAATTTCGATATTTTTCTATAATCGATGTATTATCGGGATTCGATAATGAATGTGGTGAAGTAGTTATAATAAGCAGAACATGCAATGGCTCGTAATTACGCCGCTGTGCCTAAATATTTTTGACACGCGGATTGCCGTGTAGTGAAAAGAAAAGTATATTTAAGTTTTTTGCTGCTATATCATTCCCTTGCTAAATCGAAAATCGTAGTATTTTAAATTGGACTTAACGATAATGCGAACGATTTTAGACTGGCTTTACCAGAACTATTCCGTATGTTTGGTTGACCTGTTGACGAAAATTATGGTAAATTTTCCGTCGACCCACTACAAAATAATTACTCAATTTACGGGTTCCTGAATACTTTACCCTATAGTATTTTGGTGTTACAAGCACCAAAAAGTCAAAATGGATTATGTCACGTTTAAAGTTTAGATGCTTCTAATTTGAAATTTATATTCAAGAAGAAAAATGATTGGACTGGTTTGGAAATGTCCAATAAACGGCGCCTAAATCTAAATTAAGGTAGACAATTAATGATGGTTTTTCTCAAAATGTAATTGATGTAACATATTTACAGAAATTTTCAGTAGTTTATGGATCATTTAAAAACTGAACTCCACATTGCACAAAGATATATTCTTAAAAAAATATTCTCAATCTTATTGAACATTTTAAACAGTATAATTTTAAGTTATATTTAATTAAAGATGCAAAGATCAAAAAATACAAAACTTGCAACGTACTAAAAAAAATTAAAGAAAGCTTTTGAAACTCATTGCATTTGACAAATTTAAGATTTACGACTACATTGCAAAATATACCCAACAACTTGTTTTGAAATGATTTTTTTTCTAGGTTTAGATTAAAAGATAATTAATGGACCATTATGTAAGTCTTAATTATATTAAATCAGAAGAGATTTTGTATTGTGGCCGACATCCAACTTTATTTCTTCAAACATTTACGTAAATCAAACACCTCATTTAATTAATAAAACGACAACAAATCAGAATTTTGGTTGGAAACAGTTTTTTGTCATTTTCCAGAAAAATTAAATTAAAACGAGAAGTGAAATAGTCACCATTACACTTGCCCACCCTCCTAACTCACCAGACCTGTTTTGTTCCAAAAAAATGGTTTCATGTTCTCTTTTCCTCTACCAAAATTGATATAATGATAAATTTATAAATAAATAAGCTTAAAGTTGCGAACAGAGGACAGAGATTTTTGTGGAAAGAGGAGGCCATCATCTTCGTTACCAACTATTTTGGAAAGAAAAATAATCAGTACTATTTAGACGGGCTTTAGAGATGGAGGCATAGACTTTCAAGGAGATTATAGAAAAATAAAAATAAATTTAAAGAAAAAATGGCTTGTATTAACAAAGGGTCGGAAACGTTTTAGACAACCCTCTCATATGACATTTATCACACTGACAACTTCCGAACGGAAAAACATATTAGAGATTTGAAATTATATCAATCGAAAGTTCTCGATTTTTTAAATAATATTTCAGTGTTATCTCAACCACGGCAAAAATGTATTTTTGTATCAATTAAATACTGCGGTGACAATACGGTCCGAAAAACAGTGATCTCAGACGACCTATGACCTCTATTCACAAGCAAGAATATATGTGAATGGTTCTCTAGATTTTTGGGAATGTACTGAAGTATTTTTGCTTTGTTCGAATTTTGATGATGGATGAAGAATTAACCAGAAAGGTTGGCTGACATGCAGTTTAGGTCTTCCTTTACTGACGTTCGGACACAAAATAGGAATGATTGGCCGAACTCCAATATGGGATGTATTACATTAAGCATTTATGTTGTACAATTAAAACCATTTAAAATAAATTTTCCCTTATAGCAAGGACACATACACAACAATTATGTACAACTTGCATTGTTTAAGAAAGTGATAAAAGTGGGACGACTCGTCAAAATGTTGCTCATTCCTAGTGGTATAGTAGTACATTGCCTCATTTAATCTATATCATATTTGTGGCCCGGCAAACCGGGCATCGTCGTTAATAAATCGGTGGATAACGAATTATTGTTGCTATTTTATTCAAGATGGTACGATGGGCTGTTTTTGTTCAATTTGAGAGACGTTTGCTCTAAATGCATTTTGTCTTTAAATTAAAACTAGAAAACATATATGACTGTAAAAATGAATGGATTCACTTCCTGCATGTAATAATTGTAATATAGTTTTATTTGTGTAAATATTATTATTATTGCTTGAGTGAAATTTAAATATAAATATATTCTGATTACATGTGGTTATTTTAATAAAATTTACTATATGAAGATTAATATTCACTTCGTGCATGTAATAATCTGTTTTTCTAATTTGCATTGTATAAGCAAAGTACAGCATATTCCCTGGACTATTGATCCATTTGAATTTAGCTATGAAATAAATGCATTTTGTCTGTAAATTAAAACTAGAAAACATATATGACTGTAAAAATGGATGGATTCACTTCCTGCATGTAATATTTGTAATATAGTTTTATTTGTGTAAATATTATTATTATTGCTTGAGTGAAATTTAAATATAATTATATTCAGATTACATGTGGTTATTTTATTAAAATTTACTATATGAAGATTAATATTCACTTCGTGCATGTAATAATCTGTTTTTCTAATTTGCATTGTATAAGCAAAGTACAGTATATTCCCTGGACTATTGATCCATTTGAATTTACCTATCAAATAAATGCATTTTGTATTTAAATTAAAACTAGAAAACATATATGACTGTAAAAATGGATGGATTCACTTCCTGCATGTAATAATTGTAATATAGTTTTATTTGTGTAAATATTATTATTATTGCTTGAGTGAAATTTGAATATAAATATATTCTGATTAGATGTGGTTATTTTAATAAAATTTACTATATGAAGATTAATATTCACTTCGTACATGTAATAATCTGATTTTATAATTTGCAATGTATGAGTAAAGTGCAGTATATTCCGTGAACTATTGATCCATTTGAATTTAGCTATGGAATAAATGCATTTTGTCTGTAAATTAAAACTAGAAAACATATATGACTGTAAAATTGGATGGATTCACTTCCTGCATGTAATAATTGTAATAAAGTTTTATTTGTGTAAATATTATTATTATTACTTGAGTGAAATATAAATATAAATATATTCTGATTAGATGTGGTTATTTTAATAAAATTTACTAAATGAAAATTAATATTCACTTCGTGCATGTTAACCGGTTAATCTGCTTTTCTTATTTGCAATGTATGAGTAAACGGGCAGTATATTCCGTGAACTATTAATTTATTTGAGTTTAACTATCAAATAAATGCATTTTGTATTAAATTAAAACTAGAAAAAAATATTTATGGCTTGCTATTTTAAAATAGTTTGCTCTTTTATTCTTTAATGCCTATAAGTGATTTCTCGATTGTATTAATTTTACATGATTTAATATGTTTTTTGGGGAACCATGTTTAATTTTGTTTATGGCAATTGAACTATCTAGTTTATTGAAAGTTCAACTCATAATAACAAGATTTTATTGCAGGCATTTTACCATTATATATGGGTTCTTAATTAATTATTAATTTTTTTTTAGGCTGCTGATTGCTGAACTTTGATGCCATAAAACCAAAAATAATTGTGCTGTCTTGTGCCAAACAATTTACTAATTGTTGACTTCTTAGGTGTCTGTAACCGGGTCAAGTCTATCATATCTAACAACCTTCCTCTCCCTCCATCTTGTTATATGTATAAGTGGTTTACGGTAGACCTGGCGTATATGAGATCACCGCTTAGTCTTGGCCGTACATTCTAATCAATCAATCAATAGTTTGAGAGACATTTATACTGATTCTGTTCAAAGAGAGAATATGGTTAAACTCAAGAATTTCTAAATTTGGGACAATCGCTTTATCTATGCAAAGATGAAGAAGTACTTAATTCGGGTCTGAATTTTGGTTAAAGGCTTGAGTAATTACGCTCATTATTTGAATTAGTTTTGCAAGATTGAAAAGTGTTTTGGTTAGGTAGCAACACAAACGCTTATTAACAAAATTTATTAATAGATAACGAAGCAAAAAATAGACACAAAACACTTCAGGAATCGTTAATTGTTAAACTGAGACAAGCGACCTTGAGAAGCGCTCAACCTCTAATAAACTTCATTAGACTTAGAAATGATCATATAAATGTAAAGCAAAGCAACAACCGGCGAAGTTTTGTGTAATTAATTTCATTAATAGAAAAAATCGGTTGTTTAAAGAGATAAAAAGACTTAAGATACAATGAAGAGTTCGGCAGTACATTTCTCAGGGCACAACATCTATTTATTGTTTCAATAAAATTTTGGGAATATTAATAATGTTCCGCAGACCTAGAAACTATGATACGGCTATGTCCCTTAATGGGATGTAGCGCCAGTGTTTTTAATTTCATTTTATTTTATAATAATTCCAACGAACTTCTGAACTTATAGGTTTCAATGACTTATTGCTGTTTTGTCGCCTTATTTATTATTTTATTACAAAAGCGAGACTATGCATTCAAAATTCACGTTCGAATGCTATCGATTTCGAATATCAAATGGGCTTCACTTTTATTATGAAATTGGATAGTTCAGCTTAGCATGGTCAAAGAATACCAATCACGCTCGGTGAATTTTTCGTTTTAGATTAATGGTTATTAAAAACTTTTTACACTTTTTGCAGTAGGCACTTGGCGAGACACACACTTAATAAACACATTTTATTAAACACTTATTGTATTTTTTTATTACTCAAAAAAATTAAATTGTTGAATATTTTAATTAAAAAATTTGTTCAAAAAGTTTAAAAAATTACTTGATCGATTTCGACTTGTTAGGTCATCATCAGGATTATCTACATACCTCAAGATTTCAGCAGGATAACCCGCCTATACACGCTGCTAAGTGCACAAAGGATTTTCAGGAGTATCAACTGATTTGTAAAAGTAAAAATTTTGTTATATATAGAAGAAAAAGCAAAAGTTAAATAAATGAAGGTGGGACAAAAACGTTAAGTTTTATTAATTTCTCCGTATGACTAACAGTTGGTTGGGACAATCAATAAATTTTATTGCCTATTTTTCCGTCCCTCCTTCTTTTAATTATATTTTGCTTTTTTCTACTTTATATACCAAAATTTTTACTTTTACAAATCAGTAGATACTCCTGACGATGACCTTATAAGTCGAAATCGATCGTGTGATTTTTTAAACTTTTTGAACAAATTTTTTAATTAAAACATACATAAATTTAATTTTTGCGAAATAGAAAAACAAGTGTATAATAAAATGTGTTTATAAAATGGTTTTGAAAACAACATACCAGCAATGGCTAAAATAATATTTAAAAATGTTTCATTAAATTACTTAAAAAATTAAAAAAATTTAAGATTTTACTTACATAAAAATTAATCATACAGTTACTAAATAATTTCAAAATAGATTCAAGCTAAGGTTTTCAAAATAATGTCAAACGATTATTATTTGAGTAATCCATGAAGCTTTGTTAATGCACATCATCACTAATATTAACAAATCGTCAATAATATTTTCCATTGTATATAAATATTACCATATTTTTCGCCGAGTATACATTCGTCAGCCATTATACCCAACAATGAAAATTGTTTACCCATTCAAATTGCTGTCGCGTATTTAATTTATTTTCGCAGAAATTAAAACCTTTTTCTTATCCCTTTTTAACATAACTCGTACATGTCCTTCAAACCAAACTTAATTTTATTATTCTCCATCATATCCCAATGGACAAAACTTTTACGCGTTTTTTATATCAATTAAAAAATTTGTCATCGCCGAGATTTCGCGTATATTCTGTGCAGTATTTACATAAATTTCTATAGCAATTTGTTTAATTACAGGTCACATCACATCCAATTATATTGTAGAATAAATTTAAAACGGTTGACTATGATTAGTTTCGACATCAACTAAAGGATCATTGTCTTAACGCCATCCGCAATAAAAGTTGTTTTTCATTTTATTTATGCACCCCAGCAGATTTATCTAGATATAGATATGAACTCGCATCTCAAGGTGGTGAGCGGTAGACGTAATAACAATCAACAAACACTTTACATTTTCAACTAATTAAATAGGGAACGAGCGCATGAACTCTAAATTCTTGCTATTTTAATAAGTTTAAGAGCATTAAATTTGTTTCGTTTACATTTATTTCATCCTGTTATACAGACTGTTTATGTTGCCGTAGAAAAACTACTCACTCTAATAGGGTAGTCCGAAAAATTATGTTTCCATGTAATACGTACCACAATGAGGTTGCGTTTCATTCAGCTGTAACAGTCAACAACACGAAATTTGTCCTTTCTTTAAAACCTTTAATCAGCACACTTAATTTTGGTGCACCTTATAGTAGTTTTTCTTTTTAAATATAAATTTTAATTAATTTAAATAGCTGACAGTGACGATTGATAAGGAATACAAAGCCAAAAATATACACTTTTGTAATTATATGCTAAAAGTGTTCACAGACTATGAAAATAGATGCTCAACCACATTGTTCAGGTAAAGAGATATTTTTATCTGTATAAAAAACTTACACTATTTAAATGATTTTAATTTCAAAAACAAATAAATTAATTCCGACAAAAGAAATTTAAATAACGGAAATGAAATAAGGAGAATTAGTATACTATGAACAAAGCAAGTCCGTGAAACGTTTTTATTATTATTTTGTTGACATTTTGATAGAAGAACGTTGTAACAAATTTCTCCTTTTTTATTAAAAAAATCTAACTTGTAAAATTTAGGTTGTTTGTAGAACTATCAGGCTCGTGTGCAATATCATAGGCTCATATGAGTGTCGACAAAATGAACATCCATAACATCGGCACTTTGAAAGAGGTGCATTTAAACGAGTTTTGATGCGCTTTGCACTGCCGGAAGCATATGAAATTAAAAAAATCGTTGTGACTTTTCTGAGTAAATTGTTGCAGATGTAGCAACAGCAGTATCACAGGACCCACACGCACCAAAATGAAATATTGCACGAGAAAGAGTTATAATGATTTTAGATCACGAATTCAATTTTGTCATTGAACAAGGCAACAAATTTTGCCGCAAAATGAGGCAACATTTAAGAGTGGGGGTAAGGCATAATATACATTATTGAAGTGACGTGCATCCACATTGAATGCGTTCCGTTGGCCATCAACATCATTGGAGTGTAAATACTTGGGCTGGAATAATTGGATTTCACCTAGCCGGACATTCTTTTTTGATAGCTAGTATTCCATTAAAAAAAAATGTCAAAGGCAAAGGCAACACAAAAATTTGTGAATATTTTATTAGAAGGTTTTCCTAATTTATTGGAAGATATTCCATCGCGAGAAAGACAAGAAATGTGGCTGCAGTTGGATTGTTCATCTGTTCATCTCTTTATTTGTGTTCCACTTGCCGAAAAGAATTAAATTTAATGTTTCCGAACAAAGGAAGTAGCAGACGTGGCTCTACTGCTTTTCTAGCACGATCACCCGATTTAACTTGTATGGATTTTTATTTATGGGGGATAGTGAAAGACTAACCGTATTTTAATCGGTCAGCCACAGCAGAAAATTAAGGATGTAACCAGGAATTTAATATATTTTTAGAAATCATATTTCAGAAGCTGATTTAGAAGCACTTCATCTAAATTTTGTAGGACGATTAGAAAAGTGTTTGGTATCAAATGGCGGACATTTTGAACATTTATAAATGTAATAATTACTGTAGAATTGAAGAAAAACTTGATTTCGTGAACATCAATTTTTGCTCATATCTCTGAAATCATATAATTTACAAAGATTTTGTGACACTAAAAAGTATTTATGCTTAAATGCTTAATAAAAAAACTGTGTTCCAGAATTTGTTGAGACGGTCGTTTAAGAATTTGCTGTGGGCTCATGAATTGTTCCAGACCTGGAGGCCTATTATGAAATTTTTCGATTTCGTATTTTTTCGATAGCTAAAAAATTCGATTCGACGCGAATTTACCTATTATGAAACTTGCTTTCGAATTTTTTCGCTATCGAATTGCAACAACAACATCAAAAAATTTGACAGATGATTTACCAGGAAATTTTTGGCAATCCCCTCATTTTTATCCATAAAAGAGACCAATAGGTCAAATTGGTTAGCGTTAAAGTGGTCCTGTTTGACATACAAATGATTCATTATTACAATTTCTAAATTTATTATTCCTTTTTTAAACAAAAAATATTTATAATAAAACGTACATCGTAAATGTTTAATTTTATTTTATCACAAATTTATTATTATTATCACAAACTGATTATTATTATTATAAAACACAACAAAAAATTCGAACGATCGAATCAAAATTCGTCAACTAAATAGTAATCGAATTTTGGTATATGCGTTCGGAAAAATTCGCTCTTTGTTTTTTTTAAGTTTTATAATATGGCGGATTTTTTCGATAACATGTGCGTTCGTAAAAATTAGCTTCGAATTTATTTTTTTTAAGGTTTATAATACGGCGAATTTTTTCGATATCGAAAAAATACGAAATCGAAAAATTTCATAATAGGCCCCCTGTGCTGTGAATGGTCCAGATGCTTTTATGTTTGCGTGTTATGAAACTGAGGGGCCATATCGTTATCTGGGATGGCGGACAGTATAGGTGTATTCGACCCTCATTGTTTTCTTAACCGCTGACCTCATCTCAATAACTCCTTAAAAACATCAAACAAAGGAAAATTTATTTGGAATTTAATTGAACTGCATACTTCACTATAAATGAGCTCGGACGGTGCACAGTTCTTCAGAATTTGATATATGTAAATAAATAAATAAATAGCTACAGTCTATATTTTTGAAACTAATGAGTTTTAAGTTTGCCTCTCGACCCTTAACAAATTTCATTATAAATAATTGTTTCCTATCTAGCACCGTTCTCGAGATTTGACCACACAAAATTTGAAAAAAATAATCATAATTTTTATCGGAATTATCAAATCAAAAACTCTAAAGATGGGCAAATACCGACAATTTCTTTCGAATTTCGTATGATTTTAATCGAAAACTAAGAATGCCTTAGTTTTCGATTAAAATCATACGAAATTCGAACGACAATTACATTTTTTTAAATAATATTTAAGCATTGAGTATTCAGTCTTCACCGTTTTTAACAAAAATTGATCATTTATTGTGACGAACGGGGGTAGGTTATGTTTTATTTCCATCGCTGGCCACTACTTTTTCCCATCTCTCTGGCAGCATATGAATACCATATCGGAAGAACGCTTCATCATTTAATGCTATCAATGAATCAATTCAACTTCCTAATTGAGCATTTTTAAGTAGTTTCCGCTCAATCTTATCAATTGTGTTCGGTCTAGGGTCCTGTAACTCTTGTTACTGTTATTTTATTAATATAATTTATTTGTTTGTTGATTGATACCACTTATTAAATTAAGATACACATAAGAATATAAATTATAAGTTTTTATTTATTAGATCACGTATCGCTTGACTTAACTTAACTCTTTTACGTTATAATTCCCACTGACTCCAAATTTAACTTCTGAAACTATATACTTAAATTATGTTTTTCGTGAACGCACAATATGCGAGTTCAACGAATTGCTATGTCGAAAACTGTTAAAAAATAATAAACAAAAATAAAATGTTAGAATAAGCATATATCGTAACTGAAGAAATTAGTTAAGACGACATTGACCGTAAATGTAAACGATTGCATTTTACATTATGGCAATGTCGTAAGCATGAAAAACAGAATAACTGAAACGCACGCTTAACCTACTTTATCATTTTGTATTTACACATAATGGTTGCGAATTTTTGAGGTATTCACCCCTTATGCATTTATTCGTCGCGTGTGTGTTAATTCTAGAATTGGCAAATGTTGGATTGCCAAAACATGGTTTTGACATCCACATCACTCCTCTTCCAAGAAAAAAAAAATTTAAATTATCTAAACACAAATCAACTTCGAGATCAGAAAATCAAATAAACTATTCGCGAATGAATTACTATGAGTTTAGTTTTTTTTTTTTTTTTTTTTTACATGGTAAAATATCAATGGAAGACTATGACATATGACATGGCGTAAACAAGAAAAGAAAATGAAAACAAAATAAATTTTATATCGGATGATTACTTTATTTCGTTTTTATTTTTTTATTTATATTATAGATCTTTTGCCTTTTTTTTTGTTGTTTATACATCTGCACTTTGTTGGTTGGTAGCTCTGATGACATGTTTGTTAAACTTCCTTTTTATGTACTTGCGTATCACGTTGTACGCTAAGATTATTATCAACGTTATTGCTATCAGTTCTACATAGGGAAGTATAGACGTCCATGTGCTGTCTTCTTGTTTGCCTTTCTGTAACGGAGCTATGGTTGCTGGTGCCTCCGCTATTATTACCGTTTCTGCCTTCTCGTTAGAAAACCAGTTTCCCATCGCTTTGGGGTAGAAGGTGGAAAACATGTTTATCAGTACATATTTATGTTTGTAGTTACACTCACCAAACTGGAATATTCTGAATGTAAAATTGCATATATGTACAATTAATTGTTAATGTTGTTGTGATGTGTTGTGTCTATTGTACCAATGGTTCTTAGAATTATGACACTATTTTGTTGATATTTAAAAGTAATCTTTTTGGAATATTTTGTGGGGTTTGGTTGTTCACACCATATGCCGGTTTTAAACGATCTATCGAAATCGAAGTATTTTTTCCTTTTATTTCGATTACAAAGTGTTTTCGTAATCGTTTCATTACTCTGTTGGGACCAGCGTACGGGGGTGTCAAGGTTAGTTTCACCTTGTCGACTCGAACAAAAACATATTCACAATTTAACAAATCTTTTGGAATATAGATATTCCAAACAATTTGGGTCTGGGAACTTGTATCCGTTGGAATAAGATTTTGCATATATTTTCGTAATTGCTTGACGTATGATGTCGGATCTAATTGCGGATTTAAACTTGAAGGAATGAAAAAATCTCCGGGCACTCTGAGTGTTTGTCCGTAGACCAACTCAGCCGCGGAACAATTTAAATCTTCCTTAACTGCTGTACGAACTCCCAATAACACGAACGGAAGTTCTTCACTCCAATTAACTGTGTTGCCGCGAGCGATTAGGATTTCTTTTAGATTGCGATGGAATCGCTCGATAATCGCGTTAGATTGCGGATGATATGGAATCGTCCTAATTTTATGAATTCCCAACATTTTCTCGTGAATTCTTGAAATAAATTTGATTCGAATTGAGGACCCTGATCACTTGTAAGTTCTAGTGGAACGCCGAATCTAGCCATAAAATTAGATAATAATTATTAGATTGATGGTGCTAACGGACCTACTAAATCAATGTGAATTTTGTCAAACCGTCCCGAGGGTAAATCAAATTTTTGAAATTCTGATCGAGTGTGCCTTGTAATTTTGGCTTTTTGACAATCGATGCAAGTTTTTGCCCAATGGGGACTATCCTTGTTCATTGATGGAAAAAAATATTTCGATGCTACTTTTTTTCTTGTAGCTCTAACGCCTGGATGTGTTAGGTTGTGGACACCGTCAAAAATATGACATCTCATTGGTTCTGGGATATAAGGTCGAGTTGTATTGGTTGAAGTTTCACACCATATTGCTCTCGAATTATTATCCGGTGAGACTTGCTTGAGTTTCAATCTTTTATTAAGTGGTTTCGAACCGTTTAAGTATCCTTTTAGTTCTGGATCTTGTTCTTGCGATTGAATTAATTTCTCGATGTCAAAACCAATGAAAGTTAGAACTGAAATGTCATCAGGACGTGATAGGGTGTCAGCCACTACGTTTTCTCGGCCACTCACGTGACGAATATCCGTTGTGAACTGGGCAATAAATTCCAAATGACGAGTTTGTCTTGAACTTCGTTCCGTTTTGGAATTAATTGCGGTAACTAACGGTTTATGGTCAGTATAAATTCTTACTTCTCGTCCTTCGAGAAAATGCCTAAATTTCTTTATTCCAATAAAGATCGCTAATAATTCCCGATCAAAAGTTGAATATTTTTGTTCTGCGGTTGAAATTTTTTTTTGAAAAGAATGCTAAAGGTTGCCATTCATTTTCGTTTAATTGTTCTAACACGCCACCACATGCATTAGAAGCATCAGTTCTAATGCAATATACGGTGTTTTCTTTTGGATGTGCTAGTAACGTGCAGTTTGCGAGTGAATCTTTTATTGTCTCGAGAGCTATTTGGCAATCTGAAGGCCAAGGAAAAATAGCTTTTTTACCTAATTTAATCAAAGAGTTCATTTGATTATAAATTGGTACTAATTGATCGGCCAAATGTGGTAGGAATCGATGATAATAATTAACCATACCCACAATACGTTGCATTTGATGGATTGTGGTTGGATGCGGAAATTCTTTAATCGCAATTATTCTGTCACTCGATGGTTTAATTCCATTACTGGTTATCTCGTGACTTAAGAAATTTAGGTTTGAAGAGTGCGTAAGTGTTCGGCATGTTCTTCTGGTGTTTTACTTGCGACAAGTATGTCACCAACATAAGCAAAGAGAAAGTCTAAATCTTTCGTTACTTCGTCAATGAAACGTTGAAATGTTTGACCTGCGTTTCTGAGACCAAAAGTCATTCGACAGAAATCAAACATTCCAAAAGGAGTTGTTATCGCAGTTTTGAATTGATCTTCTTTTGCTACCAGAATTTGGTGGTAAGCACGACAAAGATCAATTTTAGGAAAAATTTTACATCCATGCAAATGTCTTGAAAAATCGTGGATGTGAGGTAGCGGATACCTATCTTGTACAGTTACTGCATTTAAACGTCTGTAGTCACCGCATGGTCTCCAATCATTTTGTCCTTTTTTGGGTACCATATGAAGTGGAGAACAGGTTGACGAAGATGATTGTTTGCACAGACCTAAGTTTTGCATGTGTTGGAAAGCATCCTTAGCTAGCGAATATTTTGTTGGATCAAGACGACGCGGTTTGCAAAATCGAAGTTGACCTTCTGTCACAATTCTGTGAACTACATTATGCTTCACGGGCAAGTCGTATCTCGGTTCTTGAGTAAGTTCAGGAAATTCCTTAAGCAATGATCCACATAAACCTTCGATATTATAAATACGTGGTGATGGCGAGCTTACGGTAGAGATGGTTCCTGTTTAAACCAAACTTTAACATGTTGCCACCACGAATGGGTGTCGAAATTCTCGACGAAGTCCCAAGTTTAATAATAAAAGTTTTGATCCATACGTTTTGATTGGTGATCCATTTGCTGCGGTTAAATGAAGATGTTGGTCTTCAATAAGGTTTTTGAATGATGACGCCGGTATGACAGAAATGTTAGCGCCTATGTCGATCAAGAAAGTTAAATTATTGTGTTTGCATTTTATGAATAAACGGCGAACTGCGGTTACTCCGGCATCTGCCGTAGCGATGGTGAAGGAAATTAGTTTTTTTGATTTTCATTCGTCTTGAAAGTACAATTTGGTTTACCGCACTTTCTAGCCATATTGCCAAATTTATAGTGATACCAACACATAGGATGATTCGCCGAGCGAGTTCTAGAACTTGGTCGTGAATGAGATCTATTCCGAGATCTAAATCTTTGTTGATTCGCGCGATTCTCGAATCGTTCGAACCGAGTTTTCAACTCATTTATTAATTTACATAATTCGTGTAAATCAAATTGATCATTTTTCGTGTTATTGACATTTAGGCTATTTTTACAGTCGGTGTTTATTGCAGATATATGCGCATGAGATACGGGTTGACAAAATGGGTTTGAGAATGGATTGTTCATTCCCCAAATCCTATCTGCTGTTTTGTATAATTTAGCGATGTCGTCACCGTCCATGCCAACTAGTATTGCACCTATTGTGGGCGGTAATCTTGATACCCATAATTTCTTTATTAAGTCAGATGACAGTGCGCTTGAGCCACCTGCCATTCGACTTAATTGCCGATGAAAACTTGAGGGCGTTTGATTTCCCATTTCGACAGCGTGCAACACTGATTGAATCCGTCTCATTTCGGATTCCTCCGATCGCCTAATGAGGGCATCTTTTAATGTTTTAAATTTATTTTCTGGCGGTGGGTTCAAAATCAAGTCTGACACCAGATTTGACATCCAACTCATAAGAAACATGGCCAGTTGCGGTTTCTTATTTTCTAAGTAATCGTAGTAGATCCATTTTCAATCATCAGGGCTACACTGATGATGGAAAATGGATCCAGTAAATTTGCTTTTCATTATCTATTTATTAACTCTTTTGTTTCCCCTTTTGGTAATTCACCAAATATTTCTTGATCCACCGCCTAGCAGTGTGAATAAAATCTGAAACTTTAAAAAAAAAATTATTGGGTCATAACATTTTCAATCACTTTTGTATAAACTATCCAAATATAGTACTTTAAACTAAAAATGCTTAATGTACTTGAGTTCTGCATATCAAATTAAATTCAACATAACACATATCGGTACACAATATCGGTTGACACCATTATATCGATTATGTATTGTTTAATTTAATGAAATCATTTATTGTGGGTGGTGGTTGTTTGTGTTACACATCCATAAACCTAAATTTGATTTCAAATTACTAGTATTTATTTTCGATTTGTCTTTATCATTTTTGTGTAGTATACATATGCACTGAGTAGCATATATTTTGTTTTTGTATAACACATGAGATGATGATAGAAAATCTTTGTATTTTAGGATTGGAATTAAATATGTAAATTAATTAAATGAAACTCAATTAAATCAAGTACTTTAATTGTTATACTCTTATATTTATACAAAGATACATAATGTTTTGTAATGTAAGCATATAACATATACAGAACATGAAAGATAGAGTCATTTTTTAATTCTTTTAAAATTCATTAATCTAAATTGTATATATTGTTCCTACATAGCAATAGGACATTTTCCTTTCTGAGTACTTTGATATAATGTGTTGAAGAAATGTAAGCTTTTGTGATGTTAATTTTGTGCTTTTGTGATTTATATTCATAAATAGCTGGTATACTGTAATATAGACTAAACAACATATGCATCAAATATTTACATAACATACTCGTACGAATATGGCAAAAAAGCGCTAATGTGTTCATTTTGTTTGTTATAGTGCTCGGGTGTGCTTTATCTTTGTATATACTTTCAACGGGGGAATTAACTTTTTGCAGTCAATTTATAAAGTAAAAGTTTTGTTTCTATATATTTGTAAATTATATTTTTTGTTCAGTACATCTGGATGAGCTTTATGTTGGTGCCAATTTTTTTATTTCAACGCATGCATATATCACAAAGCTCTATTAATACATATTGATTGGTATTATAATACCAATCAATATGTATTAATAGAGCTTTGTGATATACGTTATGCTTTTTAACAAACTTTTAGAAATGTTATAAATAAGTAATAGTTGAACCAACCTAAAAGCAACAACACTCAAAAAATCATTAAATTATTCCAATAGAGATTCAAAAATCACAGACATGATGTTACTTTCAGCAAAAATTACGTTTTTCCAATTTCTAATCTTATTTGCATGACTCAATGTTGTACTATTTGATGTATAGGTACAGATCTACCTAGGTACATGTCTAACTTGTAAAAGATACTCATGTATTATTAAAATTAAATCGAATGACATATAGCATTAAAGTTTTAAAGTCATTTCATTTTGAAATACATATATGTACGAGTACTCGTACTGCTGTAAATAAATATGCATGTACCTATGCGAATATGATATTCCTAAAAAAAATTAATTTTTTATTTGAAATTCTATAATTTTTACGTCTGGTTGGAATATCTTGGTATACATGGTGTCCAAAAAATCGCGTATCAAACAAAGCAGGGTAATAGGTGAGCTCATTTCCAACAAAAACAGCCAAGTAAAGTTTTTTCGAATTGTTGATGGTGCAAAAACAATTCCACTTTTTGTATTTGTTAGTAAAATCGCTTGCGCGCCCACCAAAAAATTAATGTAAAAGAAACCAAGAGTTCTTTAGTTTAACTTCTAGAATAGTGTGTCTTTACAATAAAACCATTTTTATAAGTTGCATTATCTACTGCCAAAGAAAACTTTGGTTTTGTAAACTTTTTTGTTTCTCAAAATTTTTTGTTGATGTTTACGTGACGCTAACGGGAAATGAATGTACAACAGAAACTTGACCTACTATCAGAGAAATATGCTATTGCAGATTCTAAAATAGTATCACGATGCTTTGTCAGAAATAAATCAAAATGAATAAAATAATTTTTGCTTATTAATTTTAAATATTATTATACGGATTTTTTTCGAATTACTCGGGTTTTTACCGGATATCCACAAGATTTCCTCCAGATTTCCCCCAAATATTCCGAATTGTTTCGAAATTCTGCCAGATTTTTTCCGGATTTCCTAAATTTCCAAGATTTGCTGGATTTGCTCCGGATTTCTCACAGATTTCGTTCGGAATGTTCCAGATTTTTACGGATTTCCGGTTTTCTTCCGGATTTCCTGGATTCCAGGAGACACCCATTGGAAATCCTGTCGAAATCGGGTGGAAATCCAAATCCTGGGGAAACACGGGAAAATCCGAGAAATTCGAGGGAAATCCAAATGATAATATTAAAAATCATTAAAAAAATAAATTTGATTCATTTGGTTTGATTTCTGACAAAGCATTTATTTTATAACTCTAAATTTTGTTAAGTGTGTTTTCTAATAATCACCACTGACTTTTTAAAAAAGCGCGGTGAGTGCTACCATTTTACATGCATTAGTGTCGCATATTTTTCTGATAGTTCTTGGAAGAAAGGTTTCCAGGTGTTAAGTGCGGTGGTATCTGTGGAAATTTCTTTCATATACGGTATGCTGACATATCCAATGACCTCATATTTCGCAAACTGGTTATGCTTAGCTGGTCACTCTTAACCAAACAAATCGACTTTAGTGAATGAGGATGAAGCTTCTGAATTAACAAATACAGTTAATACGGCTACCAACATTGGTTTTCCTGAAATAATGCGGCAACAAAAATATCTAGAAAAAAAACTTACTACGTTAGAGAAGTTATATGGAGTTGCCTTCGAATTAAAAATTGAAAATGCAGAATTAAAAAATAGAATTGATTGACGACAGATTATCCATTGAGCCAATTCGCCGATCCAGTAAAACAACTACAATAAATAAAAGCAGCATTATGTATATTCAAAGGATGTTTATTATTATAAAGTTAAAATCTACCGAATTATAAAACAACTTTTTGTCGCAAATGCGCGTAAAAAGTCTCTTCCCAGAGAAATATTTATGGTGCAAAGCCGGACAAATTTTACTTACGGAAATCAGTTGAATCATATGTTCACCGAATTCAATCAATAAACGATCTTTTTCGGATTAAAGATTCTTCTCGTCCTCATCCAGGTGATTAACGTTGTTATGACGTTTTGACATTTCATTTAACATTTTATTATTTTAAGTTTTTATTTTACAATTAAGTTTTGCTTTAGTATATTATCGAAAAAACAATTTTTGTTACTATTTTAATATATCATTTCGATGAGCCAGCCAAATATTTGTAATTATAACTGTTTATTACAAAACAAAAGGCGAGTCTTCGTAAAAACTTCGATAGTATTTTTGCCTTATATTAATTCGACAATTAAGAATTTGGATATACTCTTTTTAACTGAGACCTGGATTTTTAGTTCGGAAATCAATAATTATACTTCATCTGATCTTACGTTTGTAGCTAATTGTAATGATTCGTATAGACATGGTGGTATTGCTGGCTTTATAAGGTTAACACTTATTTTTCAATTGTCTGCCTTAATTTTTTTTTACTTTGAAGGATAAATTTTTGTTGTTGTGTGCTTCTTTGGGGCTGAATTCTTTAATGAATAGTGTTACTAGGGCAAGTTGAAATACAATACACGTATTCACATCTTTTCTGAAACATTTCATTTCAGATTCTTTTTTGAGGTTAAAAGTTTAGATCTGCATGTGATTTACCATTACACTATTATTTAACACTATTCACTATAGCGAAGCATTAAAATCGCATAGTCCAATTAAGAATATCCCGCGATATCAAACTCGATGGCAAACCAGAATTAATTATAGTAATTTATCAGAAAGTTTGACGTTTTGTGACTGGACTGTCATAAAACTGGACTGAAATTGATCAAAAAACTCTTAAGGCACGATTTCAAAAGTAAGCCATGGATATTATAAAGTTAAGCTAAAAAATTGAAAAAGAATCAAAATAATTCGGCATTAAACACAAAATTCCCAAGTGTAAATGCCAAACTAAAATGATTTATTCCACAAACCAAAGAACGTTTTGTTAGAATTAAAATCTAAATAGTTGGTTGTTAATGGCATTTTGAACAATATACCAGGCAATAACGCAAATCCATCAATTGATGTTGGTGATAACAGACTTGAATCTGATCCGTTAAAAATTGTCAACATTTTTAATGAATCAACGCACCTTAAAACATTTTTTCTGCGAATGAAGAAAACGTTTACATTGATTATATGCAAAATTATCTTAAAGAATTATCTCCCCATTTGGACACAAACTATTCATTATGGAAGGCCACTAAACACCTTAAACGGATTCAGCAACCAAATCCGCCAATTCGTCTTTCTAACGGTGAATGGGCTAGAAGCGTTAAGGAAAAGGCCAAAGCCTTTGCTGATCACCTTGAAAGTGTATTCACTCCAAATTTTGGCTTATCGGTGGTTCAAACAGAAAATATAGCAATCACTGTGAGGAAATTTAAGATAAAAAAAATCACTGGTAAAGTTTATTATCGCACATCAAATTCAATTAAAGAAAGCACCTGGGCATGATCGAATTACAGGTGAAATACTTAAACAACTGCCTGAGTGTGCCATTGGTCGACTGGCTCAAATATTTAATTCAATTTACGAATCAGGATATACCCCTGAGTGCTGGAAATTATCAACTATAAAAATGATCCCAAAGCCTGGCAAGGATCCTACCAAAGTCTCGTCATATAGACCAATAAGCCTACTACTATTATCGAAAATATTAAACCGGAACTACGAAATATCATCCCTAGTCATCAGTTTGGTTTCAGAGCCAAGCACGGAACCATTGAGCAAGTGCACCGAATAGCTACAGAAATAAGGTCAGCATATGAAGAGAAAAAATACTTCTCCGCCGTATTCTTGGATGTTGCCCAAGCATTCGATAAAGTTTGGCACGAGGGTCTGCTGCATAAAATTAATCTTAAATTGCCAGAAATTTACCAACTCATGAAGTCGTTTTTGACAAATCGCAGAGTACTACAAGGTGGTGTGCTTGGCTCAACGTTATCTTTAACTTTCACTTCAGATCTACCAACGTCTACCGGCGTCCGAAATTCTGCAACAACATATTTATGACATCGAAATATGGCTAAAGAAATGGAAGATAAAGGTCAATGAAGAGAAATCGACCCACGTAACATTCACTTTAAATAAGCTTACTTGTCCGCCTGTCACAATGAACGGAATACAAATCCCTCAATCAAATGGAGCCAAATATTTAGACGTCCATCTAGATCGACGGTTAACTTGGCGAAAACATATTGAAATGAAAAGAGACCATATCAAATTAAAAATTGATAAGATGCAGTGGTTGATGGGGAAATATTCAACTATTGACCTAGAATACAAACTTCTTCTGTATCACACAATGGTTAAACCAATTTGGTCGTATGGGTGTCAATTATGACAATCAACCTCAAATTCGAATATCGACATTATCCAACGAACACAGTCAAAAATTCTCAGAATGATAACAGGAGCACCCTGGTTCGTAAAAAAACAAAAATATACATAAGGACCTTAACATCCTAACTGACAAAGACGAATTACAAAAGATGCGGATCAGCTATGCAGGGAAACTGGTATCTCATCCGAATTTGCTGGCACGAAATCTAAAAGATTACCTACGTCTTCGTGATTGAAGAAGGAAACGATGGCTGTTGTAATAACATAAATTATAAAATTATTAATTTACTTATTGATAAGAAGTAAATTCTGCTCCCGCAGATTTACATAATTACCTTAGTTATAAAGATTTGAAAACTTATTGTTATTTTCATGTTTGAAAGATTCAATAAATAAAGAAAATTGTTATAAAAAAAAAAAAATTTATGATACTGTTAGAAACACCTTAATCCACTCATTTTAACAGCATACTTTTTTCTTTTTCCCTGTTTGGGCAAATAAAATATTCACCTAAATGATCTAAAAAATAGTGCTTCTTACGGTATTGACGAAGTATCCCATATATAGGTTTTGCACTCCAAATTCAACCTTTTACAAATCATGTTCATCAGTTTCCAAATAAAATTCACTTTGTTCAAATCAAATTCACCTTTATCCAAATCATATTCACTTTGATCCAAATCATATTCATCCTTTTCCAAATCAAATTCAACCGGAGACGAAATAAAACCAACATAACCTATTTAATTTTATAAATTTATTGTATTTAAATTCTAGATTCAAAATATAACAAGTAATTTGTTTTTTAATCTTTGCAATCTGTACTGGTTTCAAAGCACTCCTAATTTCTCGCGAATCACTTTTCACCTAGCCTTACCTTACGCGGTTGTCAGCCAAAATAACAAGTTAATAAAGTAAATTGATTTTTAGTGCGGTACTAAAATGTTCCATGTTTCATTCAAACTAGCTGCGTCTTGGTAACCTCACCTGGATGTGAAGCTGTTATCCACCTATCGCCTACAAACCTAAAAGTTTCATAGTAATTCTGCCTTTTGAGTGCAATTACCATAGTTTCGAACTAATTAAAATGAACTCAGCGATTTTTGGTTACAGTAGAATTTTGAGTGGCCGCACTGCGTAAAGTAGTATGTGAATAGCAACCCGCGGAAGAGTTGGGAGCGCTTCTGCTCCAGAACAGATTGCAAAGGATGAATATGATTTGGATAAAAGTGAATATGATTTGGATAAAGGTGAATTTGATTTGAACAAAGATGAAATTGATTTGGAAAATGATGAATATGTCTTTAATATAGGTGAATTTGTTTTGGATATAGCTTGATTTGATTTGGAAAAGGATGAAATTTTTTTGGAAAATGGTGAATTTTATTTGGAAACTGATGAACATGATTTGTAAAAGGTTGAATTTGGAGTGCAAAACCTATAATAATTAAAAAAATAATTGAGAGCGTAGTTCACATTTTAACTTTTATTTTTAATAATTGTTTACCAAAAAGGGGTTTTCCAGAAAAACTTAAAATTGTAGTCGTAAACCCACGGGTTAAAAAAGATTCCCACTTAGATACAAATAATTATCACCCAATTGCTCTTTCAAGTACGTTTTCAAAAAATTTTGAAAAAATAATCAAAAATAGATTATTGGGATAACTTGAAAAAATTAATTTTATTAATAAACGACAGATCTTATTAAGAACTCTATTACTGAAAAAGCATTGGTTTCATTCTTGTCACCTCTGCATCAATATTTGAATTATAATATGAAAGCTTCTGCGCTATTCATTGACATTTCCAAAGCATTCGATACTGTTAATCACAATTTTGTGAAAATTATATAATATCTCAACTTTTTAGAAATGCAGTTCGTACCACAAATTAATCCACGTTTCAATCTTTAACAAATGCATCAGGGATTGGCAAACCACAACAACAATGATCCAACTTTTGAAGAATTACATGCTGGCTTGACTGCCTTGTGCAAATAAATGGATTCAAAGTCGAGGTCAAGCTTAAAACCAATAAAGCTTCACGCCATTTTTAGATCAGAAAAATGTGCTCAGAGTGAGAGGTCGTTTAACAACGAAAATCTGGATTAAGATACAAAGTTTCAAATTTCACTTTTTAAGGCATTTTTCATGACATGCTGCAACATCTCAGGCTGAAATTCTTCAAATTTGTGACGAATATTGTCTTTAAGATGTTGAATCGTTTGGGGCGTATTCACATAAACTTTTGATTTTAAGCCCCATAAGAAAAAGTGTGGTTCTGCTAAATCCGGAGAACTGGCTGGCCATGCTAAATCACCATGTCGCGAAATTTATCCTCGTGGAAAAACGTCATTCAATATTTGAATTTTTACATCAAGGTGAAAAATACTATCTGGCTATCAATCCAGAATAACCCAAAATTTAATAATTGAATTGTTGAACTGGCTGTGTGTGCTGTGGCTCCATCTTGCTGAAACCACATGTTCTCTAGTTCTTCTTGTTCCGTTTCAGACACAAGAAAATTTCGAATCATGTCTTGGTACCGTTCATCAGTAACAGAAGAAAATGTGCTTCTACGCTCATTATCAATTTAGACGAAAAATCTTCAATTTCACCAGACAGCCTTAAGATTATGCATTACTGTACTCAACTCGTTGATCATGATCTCTCATTAGCAATTTATGGACTAATTGAATTTTGAACGGGAACATTTTTAAATCAGTTTTGAAAATTCGCCTTAAACTGCGTGCAGAAACGTGTAACCACGTCTCCGAATTGATGTTTCTGGAGACTCTGCAACACTATCGCGCACTAGAGCCGCATTTTCAGTGTTACGAGACGTCCGTTGTCTTCCAGAACGAGGTCTGTCTGCTGTCGTACCGTACTATCGAAAATTCGCATGTAAACGATAAATTGTGATTTTGTGAGGCACTGGACGATTAGGATATTTTTGACGAAATTTCCGCTGAGTGGCAATAATGGAACGATTATTTTCAATAAATGTTGTCACTATTTCTGCTCTCTATACAACACAATGGTTTAAGCGAAACGTCACATAAACAAGATGGAGCGCATTCAAAATGGTACCGGGAACTTTGCCTCACCCGTTATAAAAAAAGTCAAAGTAAGTAGAGCAAAATAAAAAATTTAATTGTTATCAATAACACAAAAGTAATTTAAACCAAAATTAAATTATCAAAAGAAAGGTTAAATAAACTAATTAAAACAGTAACGGGGATTCGCCGATTTCAGCTAAAAATCATTGCGGGATCTCTTGAATTACGAAAAGTTTAAACCCGATCAGTCAATCCAGCAAACAGTCGTTTAGAAATTTTTATAATAAACTAATTTTTCTTGGCCGGCGATACAGAAAATGATTACAATACTTCATTTTACTAAACCAAAGTTATCTCCAACAATTCCAAATTTTTACCACTGCAGAATTTACAAGCTGAAGAGCTATATCATAAGATGAACACAAAATATTTTGCATTTTATTAATTTTCGACAATCAAAAACCATCTTGAACAAATACACAAATCTGCTTTGTACAATTTAAAATGCATTCAAATAAATTATTTTCTAAGAACATTCCAACAAATAACACACAATTTTGGTCTAATAATCTTGTATGTAAGACAATTGGATTACCTGTAAATAATTTAACCCAATTTACCAAATTATACACAAAACTTAACATTATACGGAAGAGAATATAATCTGCAAGAATTTTTTTATTTTTTACAGCTTCTCAAAACTAGTTCACCCATGAAATCTGTTTGAATAAGATCAAACAATATTACAAAAGACAAAAACTAGTAAAAATTCATCTACTTCACTTAATTTAAGATTCTTTTCTTCAAAAAGATAAAGTAGATGATTTTTTTTTTGTTATTCTTATTACAACCAGAATAAGAATACAAGTGTAGACAATTTGATGTCAACTTGAATAACAAAAATAAAAAAACGAAATAATAAAATTAATATATTCGGTTCGTCTTACTCTATGTACTCTAGATCTACCCAAGAAATCGCACAAGGAAGACAAAAAAGCAAAATATATACTCACAAAAACAAAAATCCGTTGCATTGTCATGCCATGCAATTTTGTAAGATTTAAGTTTTTTTTACTGTACACGAGTACAATTCGTGTACTCGACTCTATTCCGCATGAAAAATTGAAATTTTAAGAAAAGAACATTTTAGAAAGATTGAAGATGTTTTTCGTTTTGATGTATACGTATACGTATATTCTCACACAAGCAAAAATATATAGAAGAAAACTCTGTAATAAAAAACATAAAAATAGCATATAGTTTTTATGGTTATTTTATGTTCAAATTGTTAAAATATACAAAAATGTCATCTTGATTGATAAATTATTAATTTGGGGAAAAAATTGAGTGCAGAAAATCGCGTTGCTCGTATATAATATTGTCGTTATTTGGCTGACGTTCAAATGACAAAAAGTTTTTTTTTTTTTACTCTTGGCGAAGTGGTTAATAAAATGCATCAGGGATTTAGATTTTTATTGCTCTGTGTCAGTAAAAAATTGGTTATGTATTAATAATAGTAATATAACACAGCTGATGGTGTAGATCAAGAATCATGAAAAATATTTTTTAAAGTTTTGTAAATTGCAAATTTAATTAGTTACATGATAACGGTATTTTAATTAAATTTTTTATTTCATTCCAGGTAATTAACGGTAGCTGATTTTTAAACATAACTAGTTGAGTAAGTAAATAGGGAGGCTGCTTTAACAACAGTTGACTCCACAATCCTCTTTGTGGTTTTTAATATAAAAACCCGAAATTTTAAAGGAAGACTTTTAGTTGGAAGCTTGAATCTCCAGGAAATTTAATAAAAATTATTTTAGATGATTTTAAGACATTTACGAAATTTTTATGATTTACAAGCGGAACCGCATACTTCATTTTCTCCAATTATCTCATTACTCGGTGGCAGTTTTCATACAAAATGTATTTATTAAGTGTTTAAATAACATTCTTGTGTTATTCCAGTTTTGGTTCTAGTTTTTAATTAAAATTACTATTTGTTGGTCAATAAAGAAAAAAAATGCAAAAAGTAAGAGCCTGACAAGAAAATCATTGGGCTATTCTTCGTGGGTGTAAATATGGCATTTTACTTGAATTGTAATTATGCTGGATGAGTCATTTTCAGTTACAGCAGGATCAAGCTTGAGAAATTGGTATTCAACAGATCGTCATTGGTAGAACCAGAGCCTACTTCAACTATGGTCACCGACACCATTGTTTTTTTGCTAATAAGGTCCGTTATGTCAACAACATCCCTTTTGGTATTTTTTTTTAATACAGCAACACAAAATAATAAAATCCACGTCTAAAAAAATTACGATGTAAATGAACTATTTTACTGTACTACTACTTCAATCGATTATAGGAGACTGACTTTTTTTAAACCGTCGGCATAGCGTTACGTCATCCTTGTTATATCAAAATGAGATTTGATGGCCATTGGTTGGTATTTCTTTTGCAAATGGTTTTTTATTCATTCGATGCAATCGAGTGCTTTAATTTTTTGACACAATAACAAATCATTTAAAATTGTGGTCAAATATCTTGCAGTCAGTGGTACATCGTTATCAGTTTCAAAATCCTAATTCATAACTGTTGCCTTGATATCAATTTCCTACTCAACAGTGGCATTGTATCCTGCCGCGTAAATCTCTATTTATTCATCGGGCGCATAATTATTTGGAACCCAATCATCATCGTCTGCATCACTTTCAACGGCATTATCAACAGCATGAACCCAAAACCTTTCCAATTCGTCTTCGGTCAACCTAGCAATGCCAACACAAATATTTTTATCGGTATCAATAAATATTAATTAAAAACATTTATTTGTTGCTTGTGTTCTTAATATTTATTATATAGTTAAAGTGTCAAATTATTACATGCACGAAGTACATATATAAATGATCTTTTACGAAACAAAATATATTATAGAATTAAGATATATATGTATAACGTACAACACTACATTTAATTAATTTGACTAAAATTATAACAAGCAGGAAGTGATTATTTTTAAATGGTTGTTACAGCATTAATTGAAAATTCAAAATACAAGCATTGTGTATTCACACTCAATTCGATTCATTTTATATAATTTTCATAAATGATCTTTAATATTCACTTCTAGCATGTAATAATTTTATATTTATATAAACCAATAAATATTATCTGACCTGAAAATTTTATTTATAATTTGAAATAATCAAAAACAAATTCAATAAAGATAATTAAAACAAAATGATACAAAAAAAATTATTTTTCAATTGAGTTGGAATGAGTGGCAAATCAGTATTCTAGTTTGATACATTTAAACCAGTTGATGTACTTGGAACAGGTTACAGGAAACATAGTTGTCGCGACATCAACGTCATTGACATCTTCGTCATCATCATTAACCACCTATTCATTAGTACTTTTAACCCACTTTTGATATCTCAAATGTACCAGCACTCATTCATGTTTTAATCTACATTTTCAGGTGGTACGATTGTTGCTATGCATCAATTTTCTCATCGTCGTCAATAAAATTTTCGATGGTATAATTTAATTGAGCTTGAGTTGGTGGAGACGAACGTAAATCAAGGTATTTGCACGCCTGACCCACTCTAAACGATCAAAGTTAAATCAGGTAAAATTGTTTTGGATAGCTTAGGCCTTGGCCAATAAAATTGTATCATTACTATTTTTGATTTCGATTAATTTTTGTTATTTCAACGTGTTTTTAAATAAGCTAAAAATAGGGGTTTCGTTTCCACTTTTTTTGGGGAAGAAGAGGGATCAAGGGTATTAAGAAAATATTTATTTAAAATGCGAATATTCCACATTATAAAATAACAACAAAATATATTAGATGGAGTTTTTCGATTTTCGAGAGAAAAATAATCAAAAACTGTAAAAATTGTTGTTCGAGTAACCGAACATTGGTAGGCAATGAGTTTTAAGAAAAAACTTATACTTGATGTATTTCTTTGGTAAATTTACAATAACAATTGCATGTATCTAAATTTAACTGAATTGATTTTTTTTAGATTTACGAAATTTAAATTAGCAGCAACAACAATTGCATGTAAAAAAAATAGGTTTAGCTATCGTAAATCTAAAAGAAAATTTCAATTTAGCTAAATATTTTATAAATTTAGATACATGCAATTGTTGTTGTAAATTGGCCAAAGAAATAAAGCAACTCAGTTATTTACTTATTGCTTACTTATTGCTTACTCTTAATATTTATTAGTTAATTACAATATCAAATTATTACATGCACGAAGTAAATATAAATTATCTTTTACAAATTAAAATAAGATAGACACATAACATAAGAGAATAAAAATATTATCGAAAACGTTAAACACTATACCAAATTATTTTAACTAAAATGATTACATGCAGGAAGTGATTACTTCTAATTTATTATTAAAGCCTTATATGTATTTGAGTATTAAGTGAAAATTCAAAATGCATTCATTGTGTATTTACGCTCAATTGGATTCATTTTAATTTTTTTGGAAAATGTTCGATGATATTCACTTCGTGCATGTAATAATTTTATATTTCTATAAACCAATAAAAATTAAATTGAAACGTATATTGAGTTATTTACTTATTTCTTGTAATTTTTTTTAGTTATTTCAAATATCAAATTATTACATGCACGAAGTATATATAAATCCTTTTTTAAAAAACGAAATAAAATGGACACGTTATTTAAGAGAATTAAAATATTTTTAATAACATATTTTCATCAACACTATATTTTGACACATATATTTTGACAAAAAATTTTACATGCAGGAATAGTGATTTCTTCTATTTTATTGTTATACAGCTATATGTGTATTCGAGCAATAGTTGAAAATTTAGAATGCACCCGTTGTGTATTTACACTCAATTGGATCCATTTTACTTAATTTTGTTAAATGATTTTTATAATTCACTTCGTGCATGCAATAATTTTATATTCCTATAAACCCATAAATATTAAATAGAAACAAATGCTGTGTTATTTATTTATTTATTGCTTGTAATCTTAATATTTATTAGTGAGCTAACTATCAAATTTTAACATTCACGAACTAAACATAAATCGTCTTTTACAGAATTATATAAAATGGAAATGTAGTTTAACAGAATTAAGATATTATCTAAAACGTAGAAAACTACAAAAATATATGTTGAGTAAAATTATTACATGCAGGAAGTGATTACTTCTGTTTTATTGTTACAACCAAGTATTTGAGCATTAATTGGAATTTTAAAATGCTCCCGTTGTGTATTTACACTAAATTGCATCCATCTTACTGAATTTTAGTATATGTTCTCTTTTATTCACTTCGTGCATGTAATAATTTTACATTTCAAAACATTAATAAATATTAAATAGAAACATATATTATGTTATTTACGGCTTGCTTGTAATATTAATATTTTTAAATTTATTAAAATATCAAATTATTACATGCGCAAAGTAAATATAAATCACCTTTTACAAACTGAACTAAAATGGACACGTCATCTAACAGAAATAAGAGTAAATTTATTACATGCAAGAAGTAATTAATTCCATTTTATTATTACCGCTGTATGTTTATTTGAGTATGAATTAAAAATTCAAAATACACCCATTGTGTATTTACACTCAATTGCATCCATTTGGCTCAATTCTTGTAAATGATCTTTTATATTCACTTCGTGCATGTAATAATTTTATATTACTTTAAATAAACAAATATTTTTTTTAATTAAAAAAAACTATAAATAAGTCAATTCTGAGTGAAAATTCAAAAAAGTGTCGTATTAATTTTCAATAAAAATAAAAATTATAAAATTAAATATGAAATACAATTTTAAATATACATGAAAAAAATTAAGTTGTATAAATAAATGAACAAACAAAATTTATATTAGAAATCAATCTAGGATTAATAAATTTAAAATACTACTATTTGCTAGCGTCGCTTACAAACGAATGTACTTTATCTGCAAACAAGATGTTATTGCTTTCAGTTTAACGTAAGTATTACGTTCCTGTCTTAATATTGCAGGGATTTTATAGTTCATATATGGGGCAATGTACATAAAAGTTCTACTCGTAGCTTCAGACTTAATTTTTGGTCTAACACAAAACTGTATGGTCTCTTGGATTGTAGGTGTTATCTTTCAATAGACTGCGATTTCCGCTTCTCATAAAGAACAATTTTTAAACTTGAAACTGACGTAATTTAGATGTAGAAAACAATGAAAAAGACAGTGACATGCGAGATTTCAAACAAATTATTCTTAAATAAAGTTTTTGAGCAACCGCAACATTATACAAATTTGAAAAATATGCCCCACCCCAACATATAATGCCATTTTGAAGTTGGGCTCGATCATTACTTGGTAATATATTTTTAGAACTTCAAATGGGCAGAAATTTTGTAACATGTATAATTTCCTAATTGAGTGGGACATTACTGAGGACATTATTAATATCAACATTCCATAAAAAATTGTTACTGATAGTTTAGCCCAGATACTTAAAATCTTTTAGAGTATCAATTTGTATGCAACCCGAATTTTTAGAGATGAAATTATGAGAAGAGGTGAAATTTTGTTCATGATATAAATATTTTTAACAGGTATATACTCATGATTACGGCTAAACAACATTAATTTAAATTTTGAACTCAGAATCATATAATGGCGATCAAACCACCTACGTAAAACTGTCAAATCAAGTACTGTATAATATTGCAGTATCATCAGCAAAAACAATTAAACCATTCGATAATTTAATAGCAAATACAGAGTTTATATATAATTTAGAAATAGAATAGGCCTCTGCACTGATCCCCAAGGAACTCCAATATTAACAGTGCCAAGGGAACTGTACATCAAATTGATACGCATTTCTTGTGATCTGTTAAGTAACTTTTATACCACTGAAGTGCTATTCCATGAAAGCAAATATTTTGCAGTTTACGTAGCAAAACATTATGATTCACAGTGTCAAATGCATTTGTGATATCGGCAATTAAATTTCAAAAGCGCGTCTTCCGTGAAACAACATTTAAAAAATCCAAACTGATTAATGATTAAGAACTTAAATCTAGTTAAATAAGACGATTTTCGATTTTTTACTAATTCCGCAAAATGTTTTTATATAATTTGTAATAATTTTGATCTGTCGTAAAACCTTGTTGATTAATGTCATTGAGTCGACTTTCTAACACCGTTATCCTATTAGCTCAAGTTGCGATTTTTCAATTAAATCGATGCGTTCAAATGCCAATGAAATAGATTTAAAATGTTCAATGATTAAATTGAAATTTTTAATGGAATCATCTGAATTTATTTTTATATTAAATTTGATATCTTCACACATAATTTTTACCAGTGACCTTTTCATATAATCTAAATCAAGTATATTGTCACTCGTAACATTATTATTTGATGGCACTGCCACATTTTTCAATATAAAATCAACCTCGTCATTGCTAATTTTTTATATATAAATATTACGACACTGTAACAATCAATATTAGATGAGGTATCACCTCTACTAACTCGTTTAGAACAAACGCTTAACATCACCATTTTAATTATATTCAAAAGAACGCACCAACTCAAAACAAAATATAATTTTGTTTCAAACGGATAGGAACATATAATTATTGTGTTATTTACTTATTGCTTATAATCTTAATATTTTGAGGTAAAGAGAAATGATATTTTACAAAGCAAAGTAAAATGGACACATAATATAAGATAATTTAGATATTACCAATAGCGTACAATACTACACCAAACTATCTTGACTAAAGTTATTACATGCAGGAAGTGGTTACTTTTACTTTATTGTTACAGCCGTATGGGTATTTGAGGATTATTTGAAATTCAAAACGCACCCATTGTGTATTTACATTCAATTGTATTCACTTTACTTAATTTTGGTAAATGAACTTTATTATTTACTTCGTGCATGTAATAATTTTATATATTTATATTCAAACCAATAACGTATTATTTACGTAGAAATATATATTTTGTTATTTACTTATTGTTTGCATTTTGAGAATTTAATAGTTAATTAAAATATCTAATTATTACATGCACGAAGTGAATATAGTCTTTTACAAAACGAAATAAAATGGACACGTAATTTAACAGAATTAAGTAATTTTCAATAACATACACCACAACACTAATATATCTCGACTAAAATTGTTTTATGCAGGAAGTTATTAGTTCTATTTAATTGTTTTAGCCACATATTGTGCATATGAGCCGTAATTGAAAATTTTGGTTAGTTATCTTTATTACCCACTTTGTGCATGTAATAATTTTATATTGCTTTAAAGAAATAAATATTTATTAAAATATTTATTTATTGCTTGTAATCTTAATATTTATTAATTAAATAAAATTAGTTAAAATATCTATTATACTATACATAAATCGTATTTTACAAAACAAAATAAAACGGGCACGTAATTTTAAGAGATTTAAAATATTTTCAATAACAAATTTTCAACAACACTACACCAATATATTTTGACTAAAATTATTACATGCAGAAAGTGATTTCTTCTATTTTATTACTACAGCCATGTGAGTTTTTCAGCATTAATTGAAAATTTAAAAAGCACCCATTGAGTATTTTTACTTAATTGTGTCTGTATTTACGTAAATAATCTTTATTGTTCACTTCGTGCATGTAATAATTTTATATTTCTATAAACCAATAAATATAAAATAGAAACATATATTGTGTTACTTATTTATTGGTTGTAATATGAATATTTTTAAGTTAATTATCATATCACCTTATTACATGCACGAAGTAAATACAAATCGTATTTTACAAAACGAAATAAAATCAACACGTTATTTAAAAGATTTAAAATATTTTCAATAACGTACTTGCAAGTTCAGTTTCATATTTGGTTTAGTTTGAACCTAAAGCAGTTGGAGATTGTCTAAAAAAGGTTTCCAAAAATTGCAATAGTTCCATCTTCCGCTAACTCCAAGTATTCAATTAGTTTGTTTAACCAGTGTATATTGACTGCAACAATTTTGGGTGGCTGATCGACCACTTGCTCAGTTAAAATTTACCCTTTTGAAGTAGTGTAATTACTTGTTCTTGTACAAGTAGCGCATGGTGTAGGTTATCAGCACCAGTAAGGACGGGTAGTCTTCTATTGCTAGCTGATGTTATGTTATTATTGCTAAGAACTGAATCACTGATATTCCAAATGTAACGGTAGCTAAGATGTATTCCCGTAATTGTTTGGTCGAGTTCCTCCTCCCATCTTAACGGTATTTTGTCGATATATTTTGATTTTGTCAGCTCCGAATATTATTTTGTGTTTATTAAACGGTAGAATAAGTGAACACAAGTTGATTTGAAGAGTAGTTGTAACAAGCAGAGTATCATTGAAACTAAAACTCGAGCTTAACTTTATTCGGACATCAAATGCAAAGCCAAATTTTGATTATTTTCATTTTTTTTTCAAAATTGCATGATATGTAATATTAAATTGTCCCTTGCAATTAAATGGCAGTATCAATTCCCTGAATTTGTAAGTCGTAGTTTTAGCGATAGTTTTTAACATATTCACGTAGACGTCTGCTCCTTACAAAATCTGGACAGCCATTTTATGAATCGGATAATATTATATTTTCTCACCGGAAGTTCGCGCTACATTTTATTTTTGTTCTGTCTAGCTTGATGTAATTTTTTGCAAACCATATGTTTCTATCTGTAGCAAAAACACCGATGGAAAATGTCATTGGATTTCCAGATGAAGTATACCGGTGATTTTTGTATGGCCTTTAATTCCAATTTATCTAGAGCGTATGTTTTCCGGAGGTAATCCTAACTGTTGAAATAATTGTTTAACTTAAATTATCGGATTCCAAAATATAAATTTAAAGCCACCCAAAATAGTATACTCTACCATGGACTAGAATTATTTAATCAATTAGATGACAGTGACAAAACCTTGAAAATTTCTACTTGAAAATCTAACCTTAAAAATAAACTTTTTTCAAATTTTATTACAGAATATGATTTGTTTCATTGATACTTGGTTGGATTTTACTTATGTTTATTAATTTGTTTGAAAGCTATAATTTTGTCACTAATTATTTGTTTGTGTCAATTCAATTTAATTTAATTTAATTTAGTTTGTATTCTTTTTATAGTATAAGATTCTTAACCATTTTGAAATATTAGCTTTGTGTAACAAATATTTTCCTGTATAAAAAAAATTATATTTTTTTTTCTTGGAAACAAAAAAAAAAAAAAAAAAAAAATAGACAACGATTGCTTGAAACCCTCGATTAATTAATGCCCGAAATATATTCGTTTTCTTTGTTGATATTTTGGATATTAATTTAGCCTTTGCGAGCATGGTCGTGGTATTTCCATCGATTGTTTTGATTAAAACCGTTTTCTTTGCATTATTATTTCAGGTGATTAGCAAATTGGTGATGTTTGTTATTGTGTATTGTGCATGTTTCTTTATTGAGAAATGCTTTGGTTTAGCTGCGAGATAAGCAGCTGTCACTTGATGTTTTTCTACTGTTGAAATCTATTCTACTACTTTGGGTTGTTTTTTTTTTAAATGGACCATTTAGAATTATATACCACTTTCTTTGCAGTATTTACAGAATTTACCATTGTAACTTGGCTTTTTGCTGATTTCCTTTATAGACCACATTTTTTTTCAATGTGAATTACATCACATTGAAAACATACATGTGAATTACAATCACAAGTACCATGAAGGGATTCCTCTATACCAGGGGTTCTCATACTTTTTGTGCGGCAGAACCCTTCAAAGGTATAATAATTTACACGGAACCCCAGTGGTTCAGTAATGACTAATCGTGTGCACGTACTAATCGATTGTGCCTAACACCGAAGAGTGGCTTATTTTTTTATAAATTGTATTCACAAATTCATAAATAAAAAGGAAAATTGAAATTATTTGGACTTCAACAAAACTTATTTATTTATCGCAAAATATAATAAATTATAAAAAAACGAGCATTGTTAGTGGGGCAAGTGAACTTGTTTCCTATTTTTACTGTACATCTGACTTTATAGTTGTAAGTTGAATTTGTTCAAAATCCCAATTTTTTGTTAAAATCTTTAATCTTATCATTGGATGTGAACACTGTTACTTGTTTTCCTTGAAGTAAATTTTTTTTTGTTTTGCTTTGAGAAAATATCGGCGAGGTATCCAATTCGAACCACCACAGTTTTTCTGTCGGTATTTCTTGTAAATCCATTCGGTTGTGCCATAAAAAAGTGCCCAATTTGGAACGGAACTCGAACACTCGAACAAGAACTTTCCCTCGTGACAACCGTTGTACTTACAGCATGGAGAAAGGAAGCTTTCTGATTGCTACCCATATCTTTGTAAAGAATTTAAAAAATCCCGATTTGACATTTATCAAAGGTATTGGAATTTTTTTACTGCAAGTGCTCGGGTGCAATGGCTACTGGTACAGTTTAGTTCTGAATTAGTGATTTTAGTAACAGCGCGTGCCTTTTTTCCTACCATTGTCTTTGCACCATCCGTGCAGATATCAACAGAGTTTTTCCAAACTAAACCATTATTCTTAAAAAATCTTTCACGACAATAAATATTTCGGCACCAGTTGTATTTTATGGCAGTGGTTCATACAAAAGAAGACCCACTTCAAGAAAACGTATATGCTGATATAGGGCAAAAACAAGCAAGATTGCAAGTCAAGAAAAATTACAATTTTTCAGGTGAAATCTCCAATGAGATTTCACGTTAGCTGCTAAATCTTTAATTCGACGAGCTACCGTGTCATGGGATAGCAACACACCAGTGATTTCTTTTGCCGTCTTTTAATCAAATAAATAATTTAGCTTTATCGACTGCACAGGTCTTTTCATTTCCAAATATCTATTTCTACCCATAAACTTAGCGACCAGTTCAATTCTTAGGTCCTCGTTGCTCTTGTGGTATATAAAATCCCAATAGCGAAAAATTGTGGTTGTTCTTTTGTTGAGCGTATAAATTAGTTTGGTCACAATATGCTGGATCACTGATTCATCAACAAATTTTTCGAAAATTTTTGTGGGCGTTAAATTTTTTTATTTCCTCGATAAGTTGAATTGTTTGGTAATTAGATTTGTTTGTTCTGTCAGGCTATTCATTTGAAGCTTCGAATGCGCTGTATTTTGCATTGATTTTTTCCCATGAATCAGTATGGTTCTCTTACGTTTTTTAGCACTCAATACATTTAGCAGTTCATCATCGCTTGATGAAAAAAGGTCGTCTTCTTAGGTGGCGGAAATAATTTTAACTTGACCTGCCACATCATTTGGGATTTCTGTACATTTCAAATCGTTCTCCTCATATTCTTCTTCGACTGCCAAATAATTAGGCTCCAGTGGCCAGAAAATAATTACTTTTTCATTTCCTTCATCATTTAGCTCATATAAAGCTTCGGTAAGCGTATTGAACAGCTTTCGGTCGTAGAAGCTTTAAGTGCTAATTTCGAATTCATTCCTCTATATTTTTTTTTAATTACTGTTTTTTTTCATGGAACATCCCATTGTACTCATCCGAGTACAGTCAAATATTTTGTTAATTAACAATTTGGGATTAGTTTTTATTTTTACAAATTGAATTGGAAAACGAAGTTTATTATATAAAAAAATAGTTCCATTGCAAAAAAAAATTCAAAATTATATTTTACCGTTTGAGAGAATATAATAAGCTACAACTTACTTGTATTTATTTGCAAAACAATTACAACAATAAAACACGTTTATTCGTTGAGAAACTTAAAAGAGAATAAGGTTATGTTACTTTACACTATTACATATTTGTTGTTGAGAAAACAATGTTATTTACATTGCGAGAAAGGAGTACTAGCGTGAACATATGTGTACTCGCGTGAGTACGGGGGACGTTAATGGGTTAATTGTGTGTGTACTCGCGTGAGTACGGCCTGTGGCCGTCATATGTCATTGTATGTGAGTTTTCTTCCAGAAACAGTCGTGATCTGTGATGTTTCAAAGCAAAATATTCATTTCATACATTAATTGTTAGCGGATTTAAATTAATATTTTTTTTGTCAAACTTGCGGACCGACACCTTTGAGTTGACTCACGGTGTCTCAGGGTTCCGCGAAACACACTTTAAGAAACTCTTCTCTATACACTCCTGATACACTAATCACCAATAATTTTCTAACATCATTGGATACTGCGCTCGGTTGAACTTTTGGAATGCTCTACGTTTTTTGTCTGGAGTATGGTAAGTGTCTTCCTATCAGCTATTACCATGTATATAACATTGTGCACTGTGTTTATCGTCCAGCATTACGGTGGTGGTATACTTCTTGTCAACAAGGACCTGTAACTGGTTTTGACGGTTGTTTCATGCAAGTATGATTTTGATTTCTTCGTATTGTAACATCACTGTGCCAAAGTAGTCATCTATGAGATTGCATGCTTTTTATATTTTTTTCTGAAAAAACTTCACCACGTAATGAATATATCATAACCTTAACATTTTATGTTAAATTATCGAACTGCTTATCGGTGGAAAAATGAATTCACCCACCAAAGTCAATGCGAACAATAATCCGGACACATTATATTTCATACACTTATATGCACGCTACAGAATTATTTTACAGTAAAATTATATGTTTACTATACTTGTAATTTACATATTGTAATAGTTTTTCACTGTATTAATATCTAGTGTGTAATCCATTATTATCCAGCACATCCTGTAGTCCACGTGTAAAGTCCACCAAATTTTAAAAAAAATCCAGAGTCAATGTTTTCCCATTCTTGCGCAATTGCCGATTTTAATGAATTTTTTTTCGGGTCCAAGTCCCAAAAATGCTCTATAGGATTGAGACCCGAACTTTGTGGAGAAGTTCCTAGAACATATGGCCCAAAATTTTTTAATATGTGTTTGGTGTTTTGCCCGCAAATTTTCTTTTGTCGGGAAAACTATTCGCATGAGTGATTTCTTTGAGTTTGATGTCACTGGCTCCTTTTCTATTGTATAAGTTGCTTTTCGTTTTACTACCGGTACTTCAGCTTGGAATAAGTGTGACTGTTGGATCCTTCGTCTCTGACACTAGTGATTTTTTAGCGTTTCTTATTCATCTCCAGAGACGCTATAACCGCTTCTTGAGCTTCTCAATATTCATGTCTTGGAAAACCGTCTTAATATACTTTCATCAGTATCGACAAATTCTGCATTTGTATCATCTAACCGCCCTTTTTACTTTGATGTCCTAATACGTGTTTGCTTTTTGTATTGTACTTTATTTTCAATAACAATAAAATAACAACTGTTACAAATCGCTGGAACCTGGTTAAAAAAGAAAATAACCATACCCAGCTTAGGTATACATTTTTTATTATGAAATCTTTTAAGTTGCAGAGGGAGATTACCAGTGCAACAAACTGGTACGTGCCTGCAAATGCAATCAATCTGATATGTCTGTTTGCAGTTGTGTGAAAACGAGCAAAGTTCCCACCGATCAAATACCGTTTTTGATAGAACAAAGAAGCGAAATCAAGATGGCTATCGGAAACGTGGTTAAGGTTGCGACAGAAATATTGCGAAAACGAATATTGCAGGTACAAGCGGAATCCAGGAAGTTTCGGAACCCGATTCATCTGAAAAGTCTACAAGAAGTGATGATGATGACAATTGAAGTGATGCGGATAAAAATTTCAAACAGGTAGTACATACTTTGAAGAAAAAAAATTGAACGAGACAACACAATCTTCTACCCAAATGAGAATGTCCTTGCTGAAAACTGCAAAAGCAGCTGATCTTACAGGTGCTTCAAATAGAACGATTGCCAAGATTGCAACAGCTGTTCTTCAAGATTGTAAGCTGGTTTCGGTACTTGATCCAAAATATGTTGTGGACAAAAACAAAATCCGACGAGAATTAAAAAGATACAGGCAAACGAACTTACAGAGGTATATTGAATATTTCTTTGAAACAAAAATACAACTTTAAAACAATATATATTTTATAAACTCACTTTTATAACTTAAAGATATAGCAGCTCGTTCAATCAAATGTCTTTATTTTGATGGTCGCAAGGATCAGACTTTAATTCAGGTGGAGAGACGTCGAGAGACAAGATGCGAGGAGCACATTTCACTAGTGAAAGAGCCGAAAAGCAAGTATTTTGGACATATGGTAATTCATGCTCCAGTTAAATTTGCGGCCATAATGCGTTAGATCGAATGCTATACTTGCAAAAATATAAAATTGATTTTGCAAACTTAACTGTTCTCGGATGGTACTAAGGTCACCACTGCGTGGAACAGGGGCGTATTACGCTTAATAGAAGCCCATGTTGATAAGCCTCTTCAATGGAGTATATTTGTCCTTCATGCAAACGAAGTGCCACTTCGGCATTTAATGCGAAAATTGGATGGTCACACAAAAGGTCCATATTCTTTTTCTGGACCCATAGGGGAACAACTGCATGAATGTGAGAAGAAACCGGTGATAAAGTTTCAACCTATTTAAAGTATATTACCGGATATAAACATAGAAGATTTGAGTTCCGATCAGCGGTAACTTTATAAGTATTTTGCGCTGTGAGTGAAGGTTATTGTTGCTTAAGCTTAGCAAGTAGTAGTCCAGGAAAGTTATCTCAAGCTATAGATGACTAACAACTGCCAACCGGCGGTTAAGATTATATGTAGCGACTACCGAACCATCAAATTCTTTTCAAACTCTTGCGGGCATCATATAGTAAAAGTGTATGCACCCATGTGGTTTCAAATCAAATAAAATCCAATGTGCCAACATGGTGCCAGACATTTGTGGAAGATGATTGAGCTTTCTCGCCAGTTACCAGTTGATGTCAGAGAAATAATTCACAAAGTGATTTCGACCAACGGTTATTTCGCATACCCGGAAAATGTGTTAATTGCGATGGTTACACATCCTGAAAATTGTAACATTAGTGAGCTGCGGGCATTAAAAGAATAACATAAATTTCCAAACACGAACTTATATGGAAATGATTAATTGGCAAGAGCTTCCTGTAACAAAGGATGAAGATTTAGAGCTAATGTTGAGTAAAAAGAATGTTCCCGTTTTATTTATAGACAATTTTCCTTGTCACACACAAGCGGTCGAAAGATGCGTTAAATTGGTAACGGAAGCATCTTCCAAAGTATTTGGCGAGGAGTCGAGAGACGGACACATTCGGGCATGGTTAGAAGTCAGAAAAAATTTACCTTCGTTTGAACAATGATTCCAATCAATTGTGCGTTATTAAGATATGTGAATTAAATTACTTTCGAAATATATATTTAAATTAAATAAAAAACTTTGGTTTTATTTCTTAATCCAACTTAAGTTAAGCCAGCAGGGCTCGGATCAATAATTTCCTGCATCATTAGGATTTTTTCTTAAAAAATTGCGCAAATATAAAACGCTATCGCAATATAAAAAAAATAATCTGGGCGGCCTACGAGCTAGAGGTGGCTAAATATTGTCAAAAATGGAGGACAAAAATTTAGTCAAATTATGAATACTTATCACACCTTTCAAACACTACCCATGTTTACATTTCGTAAAAAAATTGTTTTCGTCCTTTTTCAGCCCAGCCTATTGCATATGGTGTCCATAATAAATGCCTAGCTGATGTTTTAATTTGTTAAATAGTTGATGGTATACGTCACTTTGCATATGTTGGTTACTGTGAACCTTGCTATTTCGTGGACTGTTGTTTTTGGTTAAAGGACCAATTTAAAAGATCATGAATTCAATTTTATTAATTTTATTTAATTCTACCTGAAAATTTACGACGAAACGATGTTTAACAGTTTTAACATAAATAAGTAAAAAAAGTTTAACTTAATCAAATGACAAAACGCTAGAAACTAGTGACCAATCCTGACCAAACGATTACAATCATCATTTTTATTAAAACCTTTGAATGGCGTATTGAATAGGCTGGACTGAACTCGCTATGACATTGAACCACTATCAGATCTAAAATTTTATTAATCTTGTTTAGACGTTTCTAGTAAATTCATTTAAATGAAATTGCTATCATTTATATTAGTTTTTCAGTTACTCGTACCAGTCTAAAATTTAGTCACGTCGAAAGCCTAACAAACTTTTCAAATTCGATTAAACACATTTTTCCCACGTCTCGTTCTAAAATTTAATCTTCTAAATGCATCTGTATATACAGTTGATTCGAGTAACAAATTTAATTTTTTTACCACAAACCTCAATCTAAATATTGACATTATATTTGATTAAATTTCTTCATTTTGATTATCTCTGGTTTAAGCTTGATGTGTTTTTTTTTATGTATAGGATAAATTTTCATCGCACTTAAATTTAAAAAAAATGAAAATGTTCCTTACGGTTTTTTTCCTTGTTAGAAATTTACTTATCTAAATATAAATTTTCAGAATTCGCGCATGAGTTCACACACAGTGTTGTTTTCTTATCTACTAATTCAATTCAAAGTAATCATATACGTTTCCTTTTCACCACCAGATTTTTTTTTTATTGTCTGGTTTTTTATTTATCATCTATTTTATTATCTTATTTTTATTGTTCGCTTATTTGAGTAGTATACCGCACACAATGTATAAGGAAAGCTCTTTTCGTGTGATTAGTTAGTCCCGGCGTAAATTTAGTTCAACAAATTCTTCGACCGAATTATATACATTTATAAAATAGTACGGGAATATGTCATCACGCGAATGTCAAACTATTAAATTTAAACGAAGCGAACGACTAGTCCAGTGAGTTAATTACTTTCGTATCAGTTAATAACAAGTAATTTAGAACTGTAAAGCACTTTTTTGTTCATCGTTGAACATGAAAATTAGTTACCGTCTCCCTCTGCTATATATGTTTATAGTTGGTATGTGCACATGTAGGAGTTTGCCTCGTAGCGGAGTATAGATAATAATAAAAGCTCGAAAAAAAACTTAAATTCAAATATTACATTTTTATTATGCTGCTTTAGTTATGCGATGATTATGATATATATAAATTTGCTGCAGGGATTTTATTTTCCAACATAATTTAATACTTCTTACACATTCATTTTATTGCCATGTGTAGTTAACGTATATTATAATGAATATATATACCAAGAGCACACACACACACTCATACGTCTATATACTCATATATGTAAGTATAGACACAGGCAAGAAAACAAGCGAATCGAAATTGTTCTATTTTCTTTTATGTATACCATACATTACATATTATGCTGTATTATGTGGAAGAGAAAAGCTTTTAAGATTAGAGCAATGCAAATATTTATGATAATCATTAAAACTAAATTTGGAATTTTCTCAGAATTTACAGATTTTTTCGTTTTTTATTTTGTTGCTCGTGTGTGTGTGTGTTTCGGCTTCCGTTGTGCGCTTCTCACTACTATATTATTTCAGGAATTATTGATTTTCGCAACCAAATTTAAATTTTGTTTTTTGTGCCCAATTTTTCGATTTCCTTTCAATTTTCTTCATTTAATTTTTATTTTTTGTTAAGTATTTTGTAATAAATTTGATATTTTTGTATATGGACGTTGAACCAACATTAGTTATTTATGTTCGCATTTTATTATATTTTTATGGTGGGTGGGCGCTGAAAAATATTTTAATATTTTATTTGGGTTAAATAACATAGAATTTTGTATTCACAAAAAAAAAGGAAATATGGTTTTATTAGAATATGGCGGATGTAGCGTGCTCTTCCAAGAAGATTAAAAATATTTTTTGTCTCAGATTAGCAATTCAAAATGATTTGTTCGATAATCTAATTTAAATATTATTATAATTTATTCTCTTAGATATCCACTCTCGAAATAGATCAATAAATGAACACAAACTGTTTAAGTTTTAGCTAACTGTAATTTTAAATTAAAAAAGGTTTTATAAGGATACTCACCAAGCTTTAAATTTTGGTTTACTTTACTTTAAAAATCATTAAAATGAAAACTTTACTAAACATATAGATTTAATTAAATTGGGACCAACAACTGCAAAATTTTCAGAATACTCTTTTATTTCTAAACGGGTTTTCCAATTATAATTATAAGTTGGTTAGCTGTGTAAATTTTTTTTAAAGTAATGGCTTGCCAATATTCGGTGAACCATCAACAAAGCGTTGCGTTATCATTCTAGCTAATAGGTTAGTAGTAAAGATGGCGTTAATATTGTCAACCGGATTTTCTGATGACGTTTCGTTATTAGTATTGGGAGATAGTGAAAATTTTTCTTCTGGCATAATATTATCGATTTGATTATTATGAGAAAAGCTGAATAATGTATTCTGATTGTTTACTTGCGTAATTTTGCATAACATAATTTGTGTGTAATTTATTATTTTTATTTCAGACCATTAGGCTATCGGTGTACCATGCGGTTTTCCAATTTTCGGAGGTTTGATAATTTTTTGTGATTTATAAGAATCTTCTATTTCCATTGCTAAATTTTATATGGTGTCCATTAAAGTTGTTTCATGTCATAAACATTTTGCGACATTCTCATTTGGAAAAGTGATAACAGTACTTTTCCAATAATTAGTTTAGAGAAATAAATAGAATAGTTTTTTACTATTAGTATGTCACAAACAGAGTTTTTTTATTATAGTCACTACCTGGGGCTTTTAAAGGTGCCCACACTGAGAAAAAAGAACATGTTAAAATAAAAAATATACATTCAGTGGTGAGCAAAATTTTCCGGACAAATCTTAATTTAGGAAACTAATATAATTTAACAATGACTCCGACCATTTTCTTAATTTTTCTTTTTTTGCGAAAGCATCTCCGAACACTACTAAACTCGCTATATCCTACATTTTTGTGCTAAATTGCCCTTGATCCTGCCGCATATGGATAACAAACAAAACATATACCAAAATTATTGAGCAATATTTTTCGGACAAAATTGTAATTCAAAATCTCGTTTACAGTTCAGTTTATGAATAAGTCTGGAGGTTAAAACTATTAAGATTTCGTATACCATCGCTTGCTATCTATTTCCGCCTGTAATATACGTGGCATGGATTCGATTAAATTCTGAATCAACCTGAGGTCGATGGTTTCCCATTCGAATTTGATTGCTGATTTTAAAGAACTTTTGTTCGTTACGCTATGTTTATCTTTGATTTGTTTTTCTGACTGATTCAATAAATACTCTAACGGCTTTGGATCCCGGCTTTGTGGAGGAGTGCATGTGGGCAATTATATAAGTACCAATATCTAACATTATGCTTGGGATCATTACTTTGGTATAAATAAAAATCGTTTTCACAGCAGTTTATTCATCAGATGGTATTAAAATTTCTTTTAAAATATTCAAATAGACTGTGCTATCTATTTTTGTTGCAATAAATTGGTAATTTCCGACGCCATAGTAACCCATTGCACCCCACACCATCAAATGTTCACCGCCATGTTTAATAGCGGAAATAATTTTTTTTTTGCAATTCTCAGTTCGGTTTTATTGTCGGCATATATATGCGGCAGCAGCAAAAGTAATTTATCCTAAAAATGCAGGACATAGCGAGCTAGTAGAGTGTCAAAGACGTTTACGCAGTAAAAAAATTTAAAAAAAAATAGCCGGAGTCATTGTTAAATTGCATTAGTTTCCTAATTTAAGATTTGTCCGAAAAATTTTGCTCACCACTGTACATTTTTAAGGCAAACAGTGTCGTTTAAAAAATTAAAAATAAAAATCTTTATAATTTTAACCCTAAGATCAACTATTTAAGATTCAGAGAACATAATCATATTTTTAAATTTTTTATAAATATAGGACTAACTGAACAATTTTAGGAAAACAAACACTAAAGCATGAGATGAGTCTTACAGTTCACTATATATTTCCATAATACAAATATAAATATTTTTCATTTCGATTATTTTTTTAGCATTTCTGATGTCTATTGTTAAACTCAAAAATAATCAATGAGCAATGTACCTACTACTCATTCATAATTTCACAGTTTATCAATAGAACAAATTGTTTCTCTTTTCTGGCTGTAACGAATTTAGTTAGAAAGAGACATCAACACAGTTGAGGTATTAATATTGTACAGCACAATATAGTGTGGTTTCTTCTTTCAATTCCATAGCAACAGCATTTTCGTCCTGAAGACTAGAGCGAGATGAAAATTTGAATTTGAATAACTATCCGTTTCCATAAGGAAAAACTCCTGAACGTAATTTGAACAGAGGTAGTATTAGCAAAGTCAAACTTCCGTTTGAAAAGTCTTTCGAATCGACGCTCGTTGCTTTCCCCTTTTTTTATAACCGACCAAAGTGATTCAAATAATAGTGGAAAGTATGCTGGTGTCAAAAAGCAAGAAGTTTCAGACCTCTGAGAGTTGTGGCACCCTCTGTTTGGTAATGTTTTGTTTAGAGTAAGCATGTCTTGTAACAGATTCTTGCTTCTCTTTCAGTGTGTGAGATTTGATGATAAATCACCAAAATCTTCCAGAAGGAAATCGCGATAAATTTGCCCCTTTTCCGTGAAATTTGAGAAATAATAAATACTTATTTTTTAAAACATTATATTTCAAGGAAAAACGTTACAATTGATTAGCAATTCATGTTTTTTCGTGGGATAGTATCCTACAAACAATGCATTCTGTCAAAACCGGAGAAAATATTGCATGGAAATATGGTAGATCTGCGATAGTTCGAATAGCTACCCTCGTGTTCCATATTTATGATAGGAGGGTCATCAAAGAGGAACCAATCAAGGAGGAACCAATTTGGCGTCGAATGTTTTAATGAACTATGCACACCATTTTTATTCAGCAATAGAAACGTCACATTTGTTAACTGTTTCGCCAGTTTTGAATTGGCTCAACGACTACTCAGTGTTGTTCGAGAGGATGATCCCTAAGAACTCCCATGACGTAAATGGCTCTCTTGCTCCTCTTGCACTTTAATCTTCATTAAATTTCCTATAAACAAAACTACTTTTATTAAAAATAAATGTGCGACACGAATTTTTTTGTATTGCTATAAATAATGAACTATGGGGCTTAATAATTGTTTTTTTTTTACAAATCGTAATTAAACGAAAAACGTAAAATCAGGTACCATTATTAATACAAAGAATCTCCTTTTAAAATTTATTATTCTCATATAATAAATATTATCTTTAAATTTAAAAGGTATTTTTTAAATAACGTTACAAAATATTTTATCAAATGAAAAAACTTTTTATTAATTTTTAAAAATTTCATTTAATATCAAACAAATAATTTTTGAATTCTAAAAGAATTTCAAATTTTTAAAAATTAGAAACTTTGTTTTTCAATTTTACAAATCAAAATTTTACTCAGTGTAGTTTGATATGGTTTTCTGCGCCATATTCGCTAAATCATTCGATCCTTGCTCGTTTATAAGTTGAATTCTTTAAATTTAGTTTTATGTGTAACAAAAAACTATACTTGAATTTTTGCCTCATAGATGGAAAATTTTTAAAAATGACCACAATCAGTTTCGAACGGACGAGAAAACAAAATAGACGAATAACAAAGTAAAAAAACACTGTCCAAGAAACAACCGTTGCCAAGCGCTCGATCTCCCAATCGATCTCGAAGACACCTCCCAATTATCCGCCGTAATATGACTTCACCAATTACACACGTTGCTTAGGGTAATTTACAATCACTTTACGTGCATAAAGCTAAGGCCGGTGCATAAGAGCTTCCGGTTCATTTTTCAACCCTTAATGGCATTTTTCGTTGTCCGTGCGATATTTTGTTTCAAAATTAATTTATGTCAAATTCGAATTGGAATGTGGCATTATTGATATAAGGTTTTTGTCCTTCTTTCACATTTCCACCAATTCTTATATTTCTCAGCTCTATTTTGGTTGTTTTTATTTTAAGTCATCAGCTGCTTTTGAATACATAAAGCTCACCTTTGAGCAGGGATAATTGTTGATCTCGTGCGTGTTCCTCGAATGTATATGGTTCTTACTTCACATAACCATCCTTTTTATTCGGAAGCGGATATTTCTTTTGTTGTAGCCGCATATAAATTCAAGTTTAATATGTAATACAATATAATTTATGGATTCTAAATTCAAACAAATTAATGTGAAATATTGAACATTCCAAAATTACTAAATATTTGATTGCTTCGTTAATAATAAATTCATTACATGCACGAAGTGAAAAGTAATTAACCGTTATCAAAATTTAGTAAAATAACCAAATACAAGTAATGTTTATCTAAAAAGTTTCAATCAAGCATGTATTATAATATTTACATAAATAAAATGAGACTAAAATAATTACATGCAGGAAGTGAATATTTCTTTTGTTACCAATGAATTTGAATTTAGGTTTAAATACAATGATTTTTTGGGTTCTAAAATAAAATGGATTAATCAATGAATTAATGAATAGCAAAATATTGCACATCTCGAGAATTATAAATATTTGTTTGTTTAATAAAAAAATTACATAATTACAAGCTCGAAGTGAATAATACACTGAAAAAAATAATCAATGCGTTTTTTACTTAATCTGCTAAATGAATATAAAATTGTAAAACTTACATATTGTTTTTTAGCCTTAGATAAAATAACAATTTTTGAAATGTAAAAACAATTTGCAGAATTAAAAGAAAATGAAACCTTTTAAACAGCGCCAGATTTGCTAAAGCATTTGATCCTTGCTCGTTTATCGGTCGAATTCTTTAAAATTACTTTTGTGTAACAAAAAATTATATTTGAATTTTTGACTCATAGATGGAAAATTTTTAAGAATGGTTACAATCAGTTTCGAACGGAAGAAAAAAAGACCAATGTACGGAACAAATACAATAAAACGATTACAATCGAAATAACAAAGTTAAAAAAATTATAATTTTAATATTGTAAAAATAATTAACTTGTTTTTTTAATTAGGAATCAAATTTTAATTTCAGTTTGTTGAGTATGAATTGACAAATTTGTACATATAATGTAAAATAAAATCTGCGAGAGGGTTTTGAAGTAAACAGTACAGATTACTTTATCCCATCTAGCTATTTCGCATAGTGTACATACAATAAGCCTTAAAAGTGAAAAGTTGCAGAATGCATGCGAGGTAAGACTCAATCATTTTGCTGTTTTGGTTTTTACATGAGCCAAGCAAATTGAAAACAATCGAGGCAAACAAAATTTCTGTAATAACTATTATACTCAGGTAACTCAGGGGGACCATAAAATATATTATGGTCGAAAGAGCGAGACTTTCTACGGCAAAGTATAATCTAGATGAAAAGAAATTAACAGTTTTATGGCAATTGACAAGAATCTCCATGAAGAATAAGAGGATACAACTCTAGAAATACTGACAATAAGCAGAGAACACCTTGCGTGAATTATTTGCGCGATGCTCAAACTACAAAAATTAAAACCCATATTCGCGCACTGTAAACGATTGTTTAACAATATCAAACTTAGAATGAAGGTAAGCAGCTGACAGGTTCAGAACTTAGAAATGACAATTTTAGGTAGTACAAGAGCAAGAATAGCTGTCTCAACCAAAATATGAAAAAATAAAACTGTATACATATTACTTTATCCAGAGACTAAACATTAAATTTACCATCTGCACAGTGCGGCCAAGAAGACCGTACGATTATACGAGAATCAACTATGCTATAGCCCCATTCAAGAAAGAACAATCAAGAGAAGAGGTCAAAAATATAACAAAAGCTATACCGCCTTGAATATCTTGTTGGTAACAAAGTTTATGCATTTCAAAGTCGTAAGCGATTCTGCACAGCATTTCTGACCGCATAGCGGTCATTTCCAATTTCCGATTTTATAACCCTCACGCCAAAACACTAGGCTCATCATTAACAACAGTTTTTGATATGAATCTCCCGGATATAAATATTCAAACACTCTCAAGATAGCAGCTGCTAGAAAAAATAGACAATAAAATAAAAAAGATTTCCAAAAAACGATGGAGCAATGCAAATTTTCGGAACTACAACAAGTGTCTACAGAACTCATTTGGGAATGGTTGGCCACATAAAAGTTAATTTAGAACGGGGCCCGGGGAAATTCCTTTACAAGGCAGCAGTAAAAAAGATTTCGGTTTTATCGCAAGAAGAACGATTAGCAAACCTATCGAAGTTTGAGACATTTATGGGTAATATTAAAGTCAGTGTTGAGCATTTTACATGTAAAAAACGTTATTAACATTTTTATGTATTTTATTACATAAAATGTTGTGTAATTTACATAATATATGCAAAAAACGTGAAAACTCTGAAAAATAACTGAAAATAGTGCATAGTTGTAACAAATGTTTGTTTATTAGGTTTGGGATTATACGCATCATAAATATCAATCAAACAGTTCACTTAGACGGTCATTCATAATTATTTTAGAGTTTTAGTTATCTACAATGAAAAAATTCATTTATGTGTCTAAATTACCATCTGTGGTAAAACGACTACTGACATCTATACGCTAAGTTTAGCAACATGAGAAAAATAATAATTTTTATAGTGTAATACGTGCCATCTATTATTAAATTATAGCATTTTACATCGTAAATGTCAAACAGTCTAGTAAACGTCATTATAATGAAAACATGTAGGTATTTTGATGATCGATAGTTAAAAAACAAGCCCCGTTTAAAGTGGAATACACTAAAACTTCATATTGCATTGTCTAAATAGGCGCATTTCTTTAAATTCTCCATAACTTCTTGAATATGGATACGAAAAATTTAATTTAAGATTTAAGAAAATCGCGGAACGGTCGTCATCAGTTGTTATAAGCGGCCAGTAGTTTAAAAAGCATTGGTTGGATACACTAACAATGCAATGAAAATTTGATTTTTTCATTTTTGGTTGTTTCTACCCCAACACATTTATACTTAGGTTTTGAAACAAACACTACTATGGAAAAAAATAAAAAAAAACATACTTAGTTAGTTATTGTTTATTTCATATGTGTGGAGTTAGCGGGACTTACATTTAAGTAGATATTGGTAACCTATAAAATCTGTTTTAATTGCGCGTAATTTTTGAACAATTTTTTTTTTCGAGGAAACAGCATTAACCCAAACAAACATGAGATAAAAAAAATTAAAGCCATTTTTGACATGTAAATTTTATTTTAAATCTGATTTTCGAGAGAGCAGTCATACTTAAATCAATACCATCAATTTTTTTGTCTAAATATAAAAAAGGTTGTAAAGTAGTAATAAAAAAACTTGCGTTGACATATCGCTTTTTCTGCCTGCCATCATAATAGTGTGAGTAACGCGTAAAATCATGTCAACAATTTATTTTTGTACGTATTTTGGACCAACTTACATATTTGTGCATTATACATAAGTCGTTTTCGCCCGAAAAATAACAACTATAGTAAAAGTAAAATAATTAACATGTTATTAAAAACAAACAACTAACATGTTAAATAATTTATATGTTATCAGATTATAATGTATTTTTCAAAAAAAATCCGATTTAACTAAGATCCGTTGTTTTTGTCGAAGATCCGTTTAAAAAACACTTTTATACAAATGCTATGGAATTTTTATTTTTAAAAATTTGTTTTTTGAATTTATTTATTTATTTCTCGTAAATGCGGCAGAAAAATTAATTTAATTCTTTTTAAAAAATCTCAACGGTAACTCCAATACAGCCTTTGAACCCAACATGGAGAGTGTTTTTTTTATTCATTCCATAAAAGGAATAGAAAGGATAGAATTCTGTTCACGTGACTTTAAAATATTCCAGCTAGAATATAATAAAAAACTATGTGGAAGGAATGAAATACATTTTTGACAGTCATTTTTTAGTTGTTTAAAATTTTTATGTATTTTCATTGCTATAGTTATTATTCTCCATTTTTAATTTATTATATTTTATTTTTTACCACAACTACTTTTTTATGTACATGTACATTCAACAAAACAAATAATATGGCGACTAATATTAAAAATATTCCTATTCCTTCCTATCTTTTCACCTAGTATGAAAAAATAGATCCAGATCGTCTTGAATAAATCAAAATAGCAAAGAAAAAAAAAATGGAAGGAATAGGATGAATAAAAAAACATAATTATGTCATGTTCGGAAGATCCGGAATATTTGAAATGAAAAGATAAAAACTCTCAACAGTATATCCCTTTATCTACCTAAAAAAAAAAAAATAAAAAATAAAAATGGCTAAGTATGTAATGGCGTTTTTGACAAAAAATTTCGCTTGATTTGAAGTACAACCAACACAATTGTGTGGATAGTTATAGTGTTTTTTCCGGACGAAAATAAGTGTAAAAAGAATACACAAATGTGTAAGTTGGTTCAAAACACATACAAAAATAAATTTTTGACATGATTCTTTTGCCTTACCCACACAATTGTATAGGCAGTCAGGAAAAGAGATATGTATTTGTTTGCTTTGGTAATGACATAGTTTGGTTAATGGGGTACCCACATTCGTTTGAGTTGACATTTACATAAAATATACGATATATCAGGCGAGTATAAAGCATTAGAAATACACAATGGGACTATATTGTACCCTGGCTTCATTATGCGGCCTTAAAACCGCCATACGAAGTCGTAAATTGATTGAAAAGCTCCGTTTCCAATCAGGTATTCAATTAAATTAAACCGGATCAGTCTAAATCGTAGGTATGCTGCAAATATATGCTTTGGAATATTTAATGGTTTTCTTAAGTAAAGCTCGATCGATGGTTGATAGAATTGAACATAACTGATGTCTCACTGTTGTGTTACTTAGGCGAAGGCGTTCAAGCAATTTATGTATCCCTAATGTCTTCCAGTAATTTACAACATAACAAATTGCAACGTTTCATGTACAAATATAATGTTGTTGCATCATGTATCTTCCATGGGCGATTAAATAATTTTCAACAATTTTCCAGTCACATTTATAAATTTTGGCCATTTTCGTCTATGTTGCTGTCGGTTTCATAACTTTTACAATGATGTCAAAAATTATTCCAAAATTTTCTTGAGAGTGAAGTGAGTATGTTTATTGAGTCATATTGTGATTGTGTCGATTGGAAATAACAAGTATAGTATTCGATTTCAGGTTTAGCGAGAACGATGAATTAAAATATTTAAAGTTAGCAATTGAAGATTTAATTAAACCTGTTCGGCAGGAATGTCAATCATGTCTCATTCACCGAAATACGAATTAACACAGCATCAGGGATGGGCGGGTAGATTACGTTAGGTAATCTACGTAGTTGTCGACACGTAATCTAGCACGTAGATTACATACCGATTTTTTGCTTGTCAGACGTCGACAACGTAGACAACGTCGACAACTTAGAAAATGTTATTAAAAATTAAATTTTTAATTATTTTACGTTAACCGCACTATTAAAATTGATGAATAATTACTTAAATTTAATTCTAACATTTTTACAAGCATTTTATATATTAAAAATAAATTTAAAATCTCTGAACTAGAGGCATCTATCTATCTATCTAAAACTTTTGAATATTTCAATAGATTATATGCTTTGCGAGCCATCTTTTATCAAATAGATATATCCCTCTTGTGTTTTACTAACACGATTGTGTAGGTACGGCAAAAGCACCATGTCAAAAAATTATGATTTTTTACTCGCACATTTGTGTGGTTTCGACTTTAATAGAGCCATTTTTTTTGGTTGAAAAAGGGATATGTAAACGAATAATTTATCTTATTCGAAGATACTACAATAAAGCAAAATTAAATAAAAAGGCAGCATAAATCATAAATTAACTAATTATTCGCCGCGTAGTTATAGTAGAAGCTTCAAAATTTCATTCGAGCGAAATCACGATAGACTCAAATTTTATTCAAATCCGCAAATATAATATGACTTTCTTCGATTGTCAAAGAATTTATTTCGATAATGGATAATTATTAATTTATTACACAATTTATGATACAAATGTTAGGCACAGTGTGTTTTAATGATTCACAAATACAATCAGTAGTAAAGGCAATTTATGCTGAGTTTTATTATAAGTTTCGATAGATGGCGTAAATTAATTTTTCAAGTAGTTCTTGACGTTGTCGATGAGTTGTTGACGTTGTCGACGAGCTGTCGTCGTTGTCGACGAGTTGTCGACGTTTTCGACGAGTTGTCGACGAAATCATGTAAAAACTAGTAGTCGACGCGTAATCGCCCATCCCTGCACAGCATCGAGTACGTTTAACTATCAAGCAGAAATTAGAGATGTATACCAAAAGTTTAGTTTGTGGCTGTATACCACACCACGTTCGGTAGAAAATATTTTGATGACTGTAATTGTTGAAACTGTTCATGAACAAATAAGTAGAAAATCTGACCGTAAAATTTGATGCGGATAAATAGGTGCTCAAAAAGGAGCTTGTGTGAACAAACGCAAGTTCACCATATTTAAACTCTTTGTAGGACCAGAATCTTTTCCCAGTTTATAATTATTTTTATTTTGGGAACACATTTCAACTTGGTTCATTAGAGCGGATGTTCGGTTGAGTTCGGATATTACTGTGGTAAAACGCAAGTATCGATTAAATTTAAATAAAAGAAATTTTTCGCCAAAAAAGCGTTTTATTTCTCAACGTTTCCTTTAATCTCGATACATTTTAGTCTCATTCAGTCAGAGGATGGTGCCTTGCTTCCAGCAATTTACAAAACAGCATAAATTTCGGCATGTAAAAATTTATTGTTAGTGCATCATGCATTTCATAACTTCATCAAAAAAATGCGAACTAAATATTACATGCAACACATAATTTTTTTTTGTATAATATTTTAACATAGCATGAAGTTATTTCACTCTCCAAAATTTGTGAAATGAGTTACTTTGCGCTACCTCAATTTCAACTGAAATTTTTGTTTAAATTTACTTAAACTTTTTGTAGATTTTGCTTTAATATTTCTTTTTTTGAGTGTAATAAACATTTTGCGAGATCTTGTAAAATAACCACATACAAGTTGAGTATATCTAATAAAGTTTTAATCAAGCATTTATTACAATATTGACATAAATAAAAATAGAATTAAATTATTACATGCAGGAAGTGAATATTTATTTTGTTACAGACGTATATGACTTCGAGTTTAACTCAAAATACAATGAAACAATCACTTATTCTAAATAAATTTATTGTGCATTTTGCAATTCTAAATATTTATTTGTTTAGTAAATAAAAAATTAATTACATGCAGGAAGTGAATGGTAATAACGATTTAGTGAAATTGAGTAAAATAACCACATATAAGCAGAGTATATCTAATAAAATTTCTAAGCATTCTTTACAAAATATACATAAATCAAATTAGAATTAAATTATTACATGCAGGAAGTGAATACTTCTTTTGTTACAGCCGTATGCGAATTCGAGTTTCATTCAAAATGCATTTTTGTGGATTTTAAATTAAAATAAATGAACTAATTAACTAATTAATTCAAATAAATTAAGTAATAATAAAATAATTACATGCACGAAGTGAATATTTATGAAGATTTAGCGAAATTTAGAAAAAATAACTACATGCAAGTAGAGAATATTTAATAAATTTTTAATTCATGACATTATTTACATAAATACAATTATAATTAAATTATTACATGCAGGAAGTGAATACTTATTTTGCTACTAGCACTGTGATATAAATTAATTACCACGGGTGAGTTTCAATAACATGTGAGAATATAAAACTCAGTTGGTCAATTTAATTCTGCTTTTTATTATCTTGTAAAAATTTTATGTATACAGAAATTAGTAGCTGCCTAAGCGGTTATATGGAACATAAAAAAATGTAAATTCTATTAAAATTAGATTGTTTGCGATGGTGTCGGATGACACCAACAAACAGGTTTGTTAGTCGATTATTCTCACGCACGAAGTATGCTAGTTGCCCTTCACGAACGGAGTTATGTGAAAGTTTAAGTTTATGAGAATAGTATCGAATACTTTATTCGTGAGATAGAGACCCATTTATGAAGAAATGTAATCGAAAACTTCAACCAAACTTGTTCGTGAAAGACATTTGCCAGAAATTATTTTTCATGGTCAAGTCTCTTGGGAAAGAAAATGTTTGCTTTTTGCTTGTGCTGCCTTTAAAAAAATTAAATATGCCAAAAACACGAGATGAAGTTACAGAATTCTGAAAACGATCGAATTTAATTGAACCAACAATTGATTGTATTTCAATGAATTTAATTTACATTTTTCCTTATAAAATATTTTTTTTTTTAAATTGCAGTAAATACAAAAAAACAAATACAATAAACTAATTTTATGTGTATTAAAATATTTTTTTTTTTTAACAAATAATTGATAAAAATTAAATTTATTGTTTATTGTATTTAAGTAAATATAATTAAAACAATATGCCCACTGTGTATACATAATAATGTACATGAGTTCGCGTATTTATAATTTATTAAACCACGCAGGGATTTTTTCAAATTAATATCCGTTTTATATTCAATTATCATAAAAAATTAATAAACAAATTTTTTGTTTAAAAATATATGTTCAGATAAAAATTACATACATTATTGTATTTAATTAAATTGCAATATTGCACAATTTGATTTTTAAACAATCACATTAATTTTCCAAACAATCCCAGAATTCAATGGATTCGTATATTTAATTTAACCATTTTGTTATATTTCGTTTAAATACTTAGCAAAGTACTAAATTAAGTCGTTTGGTAAAATGAAAATCGTTATAAGTACTTTCCTTAAAAGCTTTTCAGAAAAACAATACATGCTTGGGAATGTATGTCGAATATAAACGCAAAGTGGTCAAAAGAAAAAGTATAATTTAGGCAAAATATTTGAACAACATACAAAAAATAATAGCCTCAACAAATAAATAAAAGTTTATTTAAGGATTAAAATGAACACATATACACGTTTATCCCCCCAAAAAAAAGGACAACAAATTTTAGATTATTTTTCGGAATAAAGTTTAGTTTAACCACAACCTACAACTTAGCAAAAACTATGTACAATTCACAAAATCTCGATATTTATATTGGGCATATAACAAAACGCTTTGACCAAAAAATAAAAAAAATTGGACCATGAACATGTGACAAAAACTAAGGATTTGATAAAATAAATATATATCGTAAGTTTATTTTTTGTTTGTTTCACTTTTGCTGGACCTACCGCTTTGAAACATTGCTGTATAAAGTTTTTGCTTTATTATTAGTTTTTTTCCTGTAGTTAGGTAACGAAAGGAATTTTATGTTAAATTAGCAAGATTTCTATAGCCAATTTAATATACAAGTTGTAGATATTACTGCTATTCATATATTTGTAGTGTTAACCGAAATTTAGGCAAGGTATATTTACTAAGATATTTATTTTTGGAACTCTTATAAACAAAAATTTTTCTTTCAATGTATACCGACCGTTGATACGTTATTGGTTGTGTTGATGCTCTTCAATCGAAAGGGGTTACTGATATTTTGCAGATGATGTGTTGAACTATACTTAAATAAATATCTACTTATAAATTTATTGTTTTTGTTCGAGATTACCTTACTCTCCAGGATCTTTAGACTTTTGAAAATCACTTACCTAATACATAAATTCTATTTTATTCTATATATTTATTCAAAATAAATCTGGAAACTTTTAGTTCGTTTAAACAAATTTTGTTGGTGAATATGTTGTGACCAACAACACTCCTGGTTTCTGAAGAGAAAAATTTAACTTACCGGACTCATTACAAAAATTTAAAAAGCTCCCCATTGAAGCTGTCACTTGTATTACATAGATTTCCAGCAAATTTCACAAGGATCTTCCAACTAAGGAAAAAAGTTATATATTTTATGGAAATAGCTTAAGATTCATCCCGATCAGGTTACTCATATGGGATACATTTTGTTGAAAAACAGTTTCACGTTTTTTTATGTAGTAAAATAAAGTTTAGTAATCAAGTCCGAAGTCAAGAAAGTGGGTTTTAAAATTCTCAGTGAGTGCATATGTGCGTATTTGGTTCCGCGCAGACTGACTGTTATTTCTCTACAGCCAAAATGGGTTGACTGATCGAAATAAAACTTCATGCTGAAGCTTCTCTCGTAAATTGGTTTAAATTGGTCTACTGGAAGTGGTAGCCTCCATAGGAGCTTTTTCGGTTTTTGGAAAATATTGTGAAAAGTAAAACATTTTAGTGAAAGCTGATTGTGAACTAAAAGATTGTAATAAAATTTGCAACAATATCGACCCAGATCTTGATTCCAAAATTTAAGCGGAAATGAAGTTTGTTGTCAAAAAACGGTTACGTATTAAAATAAAGAATACGGGGTGACTTTTAGGTATGTACAATCAATTCGGGAGGTGAAAGAGTGCAACCGTCTTCTCAAATTTCACTTATAAGATAAAATTTATTACTCAAAAATTTCTCAAATAAACGTTTTGTTATCACAAATTATTTAGTTTATCAAACAAAGGTTTAATAATACGCAAAATTCCACATTGTAAAACCTTTATAAATTATGACATCTTAAGTGGGACACATTGATCTAAACAAAAGTTGGTTTAGCTTTAAAAGCTTGCCAAGCTTCTAAAACGGATCCATTTAGTTCCATCTTGAAGTTTGCTTATTTTGCGTTCTTATGCTTCACTAAATCCTTGACCTTTACTAGTGATCGAATCCATTAAGAATACTTCCTATATTTCCAAAAGAGCCACAAAGCTATGAATGTTTGTTTAATTTCAATACTATATGCATCTGTACTGTGAATTTACCTGGTTAGCAGTTCTTCTTTTTTTCTTGGCCTTTTCAGACCGTCATCAGATCGTTAGCATAAAAGTCGTTCTTTAATATTTTGTAAGCCAAAACGAAACGTGACTTTCTCGCCTTCCATCAATTGTTGCATAAACCGCTAAATATGTCGAAGTTCTACAGTTGTAAAGACAACGGATTCAAGGATGACGTTGTCAAAAGGGAAAAATATTAGTGTATTTCTCCAATTAACGATGGAGTCGAATGTGACCGTCCCAGTTTGCCGACTCCTTTTGTGTCGTCGCCTGCTCTATCGGTAAACGTGTCTTTTGGCCGTGGGTGGTACACTCGGGCGATCTTTCGAGTCACTTGGAAAAACCGGTTTAGAAAGAAAAGTAACACTCAGACTCTCTTGTGTAGATTTTGCTCCAATTTTTTTTTTTGAGTGTAATAAACATTTTGCGAAATTTAATAAAATAACCACGTACAAGTAGAGTTTATTTAACAAAGTTTTTTCAAGCATTCATTACAGTATTGACATAAATAAAATTAGAATTAAATTATTACATGCAGGAAGTGAATATTTGTTTTGTTACACTCGTGTATGTGTTCGAGTTTAATTCAAAATACAATGAAAAAATCACTGATTCTAAATTCAAATAAATTAATTGTGCATTGTGAAATTCTAAATATTTATTTGTTTAATAAATAATAAAATAATTACATGCACGAAGTGAATAAATATAAAATATAATTAAATGCACGAAGTAAATATTTATGAAGAATTAGCGAATTTAGAAAAAAACCACATTTAAGTAGAGAATATTTAATAAAGTTTTAATCAAGAATTCATGACATTATTTACATAAATAAAATTAGATTTAAATTATTACACGCAGGAAGTGTATACTTATTTTGCTACTGCCGTATACAAATTCGAGTTAAATTCAAAAAATATATTTTTTTTGGATTCTAAATTCAAATAAATTAATTGTGCATTGTGATATCCTTAATATTTGTTTGCTTAATAAATAATAAAATAATTACATGCACGAAGTGAATAGTAATGGATTTGGCAAAATTATATCTTATAATGTTTTGTATCTTATAATGTGTATTGTATCTTATAATGTTTTAATCAAGCTACCACTACAGTTTTGACAAAAATAAAATTAGAATTAAATTATTACGTGCAGGAAGTGAATACTTCTTTTGTTAAAGCCATATATGAAATCGAGTTTATTTCAAAATACTACATTTTTTTGTGGTAAAATCTTAACTATTTTTTGCGTAATACATAATAAAATAATTATATGCACGAAGCGAATAGTAATGAAGCTATAGCCAAATTTAATAAAATATCCACAAACAAGCTGAGTGTATCTAATAAAAAGCATTCATTACATTATTTACATAAATAAAATTAGAATTGAATTATTACATGCAGGAAGTGGATACTTATTTTGCTACTGCCGTATATCAATTCGAGTTTAATTCAAAATACAATATTTTTTATGGATTCTAAATTCAAATAAATTAATGTTCCAATGTGAAATCCTAAACATTTGTTTATGCTTAATGCACGAAGTGAATATAAGTAAACATTTAGCGAAATTTAACAAAACGCCCACATACAAGTAGAATATATTTAATAAAGTTTTAACCAAAGATCATTACGATGTAAACATGGATTAAATTAAAATTAAATTATAACGTGCAAGAAGTGAATATTTATTTTGTTAAACTGTTTTTGGGGGTGTGTCTGGTTAGTAAATAATGAAATAATTACATGCACGAAGTAAAGTAATAGACATTTTGCAAAATTTAGTAAAATTGTGGTTATTTTGGAATGTATTTAATTAAGTTTCAATCAAGCATTTATACAATATTAACATAAGTAAGTGAACAATTTTATTGTTATTGCCGTATTTGAATTTCTTAATATTCCTGATTACTTTCACAGTTATTTTTAATTCTGATTTAATTTGTTTAGATTTTGGGAATTCTTAAACTGTGCCAAACATTTATTTTTGGTATATTATACTACAAATTCCAGATTAACTAATGTTAAAGATAGAAAGATCGTGCATTCCTTTTTTGCTCTCAGTATCTGGATTAAACTCGTAATAATGACGTTTTATTTCAGGGAATTTACTATTAAGATTGCAACCTAATTAATCATAACTTGTTCTTAGGATACAACTATTTACGTACTATAGAACACCTATGTATCTGTAACCAGGTCAATTCAGTCATATTTAACATGCGTATCCTATCCATCCATCTTGTTAAATGTAATAAAAGTGTATGGCGGGCCCGGCGTGATCAGCGGGTCTCTTTAAATTGTCAGCTCATACATTTCAAACAATCAATCAATTTTACAGAACCATTCTCTTGATTGTTGTATAATAAATGATGAAATCGTCCTCTAAATTACTTGCATGAATGAAAAATTTTATTCAAGCAAATCAACCATCAAAAGAATATAACCGTTATTTAATAAATAACATTTTTAGAGCATATGAAATTGTCAATGATTTAAGCTTTAGGACAAATTGAATGAAATATTTTTTACGGTAAATCTGAATCACGTGCCAACATATTTTTACGTTTTTATGAAAAACTTAAAAAATTAATTCTCAGTATATATCAGATTTAGGAGCAATAGTTGATCAATTGTGAAATACGAGCTGAATAATAAAAAATATCAAATTTCATTTTAAGAGGAAGTCACCCATATATTCTAGAAAATTCTGTTTGTACACAAAAAATATTCATATGTTCTGCTAACGTACAAAATATTTACCTTCCGTGAAAGTTTTCATATTTTTGTGATAAAAAAAAATTTATTCGGATTGTAAATTGATCAATATTCCGTTTTTACCTTTTTGAACGAGGTAACCTTTTTTGTGACATTTTTGTACACATTTGTGAAACAATATATTCTTGGAAGATTTAAGACCAATATTTTATTTCTAATTAACAAACCACAAATGGATTTATTGTCAATATTACCTAATAAATTTCATTATTTATAGGTGTGCGGAAATCAATTTCCAAATAAAATATTTCGATGCGAAAATTGAAGACCATTACATGAAAATTTTTATATTGGTGACGAAACAAGTGAACAGATTCTTTTTGACTAGTTTTCTATACTTTATTAACCAGCCCATTAATTTACTTGGCAGCTTCTATACAGCACGAGCATTTACACAGACACAAAAGGAAGCAATGATAAATTTGGATATATTTAAGTCAATTCAAAATAGGCGAAATATTTTTATGGCGCTTTACTATTGAATAAAAGTAGATTTGTATAAAATTCTTGTATATAGAGAAAAATAAGATTTAATTTATTAACTGTGTGGTTCTATATATCGAAATTGAATGAGGTTTTTTTTGTGTGCGTCTATATATGTTCTCTACAAACAATGAAATTTTTATATATTTTGGCAATATAACAATGAACGAAATTTATTATAATTTTCTATAAATTTAATTTAAGGAATTCAAAACGATTAACATTTTTATTTTATTATCTTTTTGTTGGGTGTCGGGAGACAATTAAAAGTATAACCATATATAATGTAATAAAAATTGTATAACACTCTATATAGACTTCGTATATTGGATGTAGCACCATAGGGAAGCTGTGTGTGAATGTAGACTCAAGATGAAAATTGGGGATGTCAACGATAAAATTTTAATTAAATTGTAATATATTATATCGGAATGATTCTATTGAAACTTTTATTGAATTGAAAACATGAAGTCAATTTGTTTATGTATTGCGTGTTATTTAGATGTAGAACATCTTTAGATAAAATTTAATTACTTAATAAAGTTTTTTAATGAATTATATAAACTTCGAAGAAATATTTTAAATATTTCTAGCATTCATGCAACACTTTTCTTAAAATTATATATCATATAGCTTAATTGTATTATTCGTAAATTGAATTAAATGTCAAAAACATAACTGGAGGCAAAACTTTTAAAATTTCCACGGAGTTATTAGTTTTTTAGTTTAAAATTTAAAACCACAAGCAAAATACGATGCACACGACATTTTTGAAATTTTAATATAATTTAACGCAACCACAGAAATGCGACCAACCATTGTTAGAAAAGAATTTAGAAAAGATTAATTGTAACATAAAAATTTTACACGAAAACAATTCATCCAAAAATCATATGTTCGAAAAATAGAATTAATTCATCGAAAAGAATTGTTATTCAAATTAAAAGATATTGATCAATTTGATCTTTTAGGATAAGTTTTGTGATAGTAGAAAAATATATTTTCACGAAAATTTCAAAAACTTATATTATAATAAGGAATCATCTGATACCATTCCTTCTAGGAAAATTATTTAAAAAAATTGTTTTGATATCAGATCCAACATGGACTTGTCAAATAAGAAAAAATCGATGAAACAATACAACACGAAAACATTTGCAAAAATTTACCTATGGGACAGTATACCATTTTGCCAAGAGTATCCTTATTAATTTTTAATTATGAATGTTTGAATTTATTATTTTTATTTTTTATTTCGCCCTTTTTTATTAAAATTAAAAAAATATATTCCTGGAAAAACTTTGCATTGTCCCATGCCATAGTCGGCTAAATGTTTAAAACCTTCTTGTTTTATAAATGATTTTTAAAAAAAAAAATTTATTTTCACTGTAACTTCCCGTCGTGTATTTCTGTAAGTAAAACTATTTTACAAAAAGGACCAATATTAATAACAAAAAATAAATATTGATGCCTATACAAATAAGTGGGTCGGTTTTTGACTACAGTCAAAATCATCTACAGTCCATATACATAACCTAATAGTCAAGATAATTGTGTGTCTTCAGCTTTGGTGAGTTTGAAATTTAGCTCTGAAAATTCAGTTGACTTTTTATTGTATTACCTAGTGTGTAAGGACTAGATCCTTCAACAAGAGGTTTGCATTGGGCTGACAATCCAACCTGGAAAAACCAACTATTACAAAACTTATTTTCTGTACTATTTTAAAACGTGGCTCCAACTCATTTTTTTTCTAAAAATCAGGAGTTCACTTAAAAAAACTTAAACATAACCTCGAATTTACAGCAAGGACTTCGGACTCGTGAGTGGAGAATGAATTTACGTAGTACCATCATAGACACCCCTTGCATCAAAAAAAAAACAGAATGCACACTACTGACCTAATTCTCCTGTGTATTCTCTAAGACAGCAGGTCCTTCCCACGTAAGAATTTCATAATGGTACGTGGAAATCAAACGAATAACGCATCAAAAATATAAGGATCAAACTCAGAACCAACATCGATTCTTGCCATTTTCAGGTATTAGATTTATGTCGTCAGTCAATCGACCATGTAATAAATATTTATAACGCACTAAACAAACAAGTAAACTGGGCCAATTTTCATGTTGGAATATAAGAAAACCTGATTAGCATACCAAGTGGAAAAACATTGAAGCATAATAAAATTGCCAATAACAAGTGTCTCAAAAGCAAATCTAGGTAAAAATACATCTTAATCTAGAAACCCATAGCTTGATGAGAAATGCAAAGGATCACGCCAGAAAACAAAACCACTGTCTATCAACAGTGGTTTTGTTTTCTGGCGTGATCAAGGCTGTCTTCAACGACTATATTTCACGATAAGATCTAATACGCCGAGATAATCCTAGACAATAATAGGCTGAAATAGGCTGCATTGTAAAAACTATCACGGAAGAGCTTTGTTCAAAACCGGCAACAACATTTTGGAATCAGAAGTCGATGAAAAATTATCAATTTACAGCGATCGCATTTTAGACGACTACCAGTATAGTTTTCATCCGGACAGGCCGCCAACCGCTCAAACTTTTTTGTTGAGGATTATGTGCTGCAGAAAGATGGATCAGGATGGATGTCCATACTATGGATGGTGTTTTTCGATTTTTGCAAATATTTTGAAAAATATAAACTTTTACGAAAAAAATTATAAAAACATAGAGATTGTAAATTAAATTCTACAAAAAATTAATGCAGATCGTTTTTTTTTAATTTTTTCCAGAAACGACGAGTTTTGATTAAAAAAAACTTTATTTCACCAAAATTTGATATCTCTATAGTTCAGGCGAAATTACTGTGCGAAATACAATTACGAACTCTTAAGATGTTGAAAAGTTTAACTTTCACACAAATATATCGTTTTTTGTGAATTGAAAGATTTATATATTTTTATATATTAAATTATCAAACAACAAGGAAGAGGAATGTACTGAACACGCCCGAATCTCGAGTTCAGAAATGATCTTAGCAACATCGATGGCTTGAATACGGTATACGTTCCATTCGTTTAGAAAAAATGCCCTAGAGTCGGTGGATGAACGACGTTGAACAGAACCGTCAAACTATTGGTCATCGTGTCTGGCGTTTTCTTGTTGCAGATCGGCTTATCTAGAACACAATTGTTAAGGAAGCCAGAACCGTTCATAGGATGTAGCGCCAGCGAAAAGAAACCGAACTATAATCTTGCTAAAGTAGAAGTTGTTTTTTTAATTTAAATTGGTTGATATTTGTTGGAATTTTCCTAAATCGAACTAACTTATCCAATCTGTCCGAACTGTTAGAGAAATTGCTAGGTCAGTTTTATTTTCTAGTCAAATATTGTTTGTAAAGATGATGATGATGTTCCAAAATGTTGAAAAAACTATTGCTCCAATTATACGAAATGAGAAGATGATGATATTGTAAATTTAATTAAAGATGATTCAGGAAATAAAAGCCACACTATTGAACTATTGAACACTACTTGAATTATAAAAGCCAAATTTATTTATTTTTTAATAAACGAACTAACACACTGTATATTTTTTACTTTTAATGTTAACTTGTCGCTAATTTGTAATCGAATGATTATATAAAAAATCTTTTGGTTTAAGCTAGATGTCAACATTCACGTAAAGCAAGAATGTCGAATTTTATGGTAAATTCAAAATTTACTGGCTTTATGGCATTTGCCGGTTATTATAAATTATTTGTTGTGTTTAACCGATTCCTACCGCAAATCTATTACAATTTTTGCTTTACTTAAATGTTAGACAGTTTGACAATTTGTTTATAATGTATAGTTTTGTTTTTTTTTTTTTTTTTTTGACAAGTTGGTGTAATTATGAATTAAAGAAAATTCTTAATAAAAATTGAATTACAATGTAAGTATATAAATTAATTCAGTTTAGCAATAATAATATTAATTACAATAAATGCTATTTGTGCTTTCAGATAATTAATTATAATTAATAAAAATATGGAAATTACAGTAATGGTAAGTAAATTAATATAAACTAATTTGCTTGTTTTGTGTTTTATTTTAGGTACAGCTGATGAATCGATGATGATAATAATACCGTAGCACTTGGAGTTGCAAATAACTGTGTGTTGGTTTGTTTACAAACATTTAATAAATCTTTGAGTAAACCAGCTGTTATTTGTTTGTTTTATTTTAGAGTTTCGCTAACATACTCCCGCGCCTTAAGAAATTAAATTTCTTAAGAAAACTACTGATTACTATTGTTTTGGTTAATTCTACTGGATATTCAAAATTGTGTTGATTTGTGGTTTTTTGTTCACTGAAGTTTTGCTTATCAGCTGTATACTGGATGTTGATATTTGTAATGGTTGAAAATGTGTATAGGATAATTTGTGTTGTTAGTGATGATGTGTTGTGTTAGCTGGTTTCCTGGACCTTCATAATATGTTTGACTTCGGCAGTATCGTGTTGTTTGGTGAATTGTACACAAGACTCGTGCAACTGTTTCTGTGTATTGTGACGTGCTGGTACCAATGGAATTGTGTAAATGCCAGAGTAGTTGGTACGGCATTTTAATGACATAAGTGCGCGGATGTTCTCAAGATGGATTGATGGTTGTGCTGGATCCGTGTCTTCTTCAGGAAGTGAACAGCTACTGTGAAATTTTGTTATGTACTCATTATCTGAAGTGCGAAAAAGTGATACAGTAAACTTCTGCAATGGAAAAATACACATTAATAAATTGTCATATTGGTCGATAATTAATTGTGGTATTAAGTGTTGCAGTGTTTTACGAAGCCATTTAAAGTTGATTTTGGTTTTACACCAAATTTTGTCTGGGATGTTGTGATGTTTAATTAACGATAGTCGAGTTAATTGGAATAATTTTATTTTGCGATTGGATTTAACCTTACGATGAACTGGTTCGATGACTAGGCGTTGGAACTTTATCGCATACGATTGCTTCACTGGAATTTTGTTTTCTTTCCATCGAGATTTCCGTCGAATTTCTGAATCGTTGGTTATTTTGGTACGGTGATATGTAATTGTATTTTTCAGTGTTGTGGGGATGAAAGATTCTTCCTTCGCATCAGCATACTGGTTTCCTGCAATGGTTGTTCGGCTGGTTTTCACGTTCTGATGGGTAAGTATACAGTGAACTTTGGTAACTGGATCCTTTAGAGAGAATTGATTTGGTTGGTATACATCGTCACTTTCATGTTTATCGGAATGAGTGATGCAATAACTTTGTGGTCGCTCGTGATTTGTAATTTGTAGCTGTTTGTGGTTATCCATTATATTGCATATTTGGAACGATGAAAACAAACTGGTAATTGAGCTGGACACTTTATCTGGAGACATTAATCTGATTATTCCATTTATTTCTTCACATTTCTTTATGCTTGGAAATTTTGAATGTACATCTATGAGGTTCGTTCTGCAATTCGGGTTTCCATGGTAAGTAGTATATGATGTTTGTTTGGTGGATAATTTGCCATTCGTGTCTGGAACTGATGGTTGATTATGATTTACTGCCGTTGTCTGTGTCCGCAAATCGGTCTTAACTTTAATGTTGAGATCGGTAGACTCCTTCGATACATTTGAATTATTATCATAAGTTGGCTGCTTTGATAAATCAGTGGTGGTGTCTCTAATAAACTGTGTGGTTTGATTTGATACATCGTCGGTTTGATGTTGATTTGAGGATTCGGTGGTTGCGTGCGTGATGAGAATAGGTTGCGTTTGGTTCTCAAGATTACCTGCGACTAACCAACCAAATTTTGAGTATTGAAGTGGTGGAACATCCTTGATTATTAGCTTTTCTGGATTTACAATTTCAAAGAACACGTCAGCCCCAAGAAGAACATCGATTGTATTTGGTCGGAAAAATTGAGAGTCGGCCAAATTCAAATTCTTAATTAAGTTTGATGGATATTTGATTAGATTCGTTGGCAATAAATTAGCGATTTTGTTTATAATATGAGCCTTGATTGATAATTTATACGCTGGATCGAAGCGTGAGCTAATGGTCATATTGATTTTTTCTTTGATGTATCCAGCCGGTGTGGATGCTAAACCGTAAATAGATAACGATGACGAATGTCGTACTAGGTTTAGGCTTTGAGCACAAGATTCAGTGACAAAGGATGTTTGCGATCCTGAATCTAAAAGCGCTCGGAATGGCTGGAGTTTTCCGGTACGTGACAAAATATGGATGACAATTGTTGGTAGTACCGTGGTTGTTGTTGATAAGTGTGTGTGATATGCTTGGCTGGTTGGTTTTCTAGTGTCAATTTGGTTTAATTCAATAGTGGGTGGTGGCTTTGTGAATGATTGTGATTGATCATGCGAATGTTGATTCAGTATAGCATGATGAGTCGAAGTTGATTTGTATTTTCTCGTAGGTAGTCTAATTTGATAATGGAGCAATGAGTGAAGTAGTTTGTTGTAGATAAGACAAGATACGTGGTTTGTACACTTATTGCACGTGAGTCCCTTTTGTAGACAATTTCGGTATAAAATAATTTTGGTAACAATTTTTTCTCGAGCTTCAATCGATAAATTTTTGAATGTATGGCATTTATGCATCAAATGTAGATTATCACATTCACAAATAATAGAGATAATGAAACCATGCGAATTAGTAAAGGAGTTTTTAATAGTAACCTTTTCCAAAGTTTTGCGAGTTGTTTCCCATATTTTTAATTCATCGTATCTAACGTTCAAAAATGTAATAAATGCAGAAACCTTTAAGATATTCTTGTTAACAGTTTGTTCGACACAAGCTTGCATATCAATATTCTTTAAGATTAAGTAGATATGCCAATAATCTTGCACCTCACTGCCATTTGCACGTTTTCGAAGACATGTGATAAATTCATCAGAATTTTCTGCTATCTGCGGTAATTCGTTTTCGTTTGAGTATTGACAAGGTTTCTGATTGAAAAAAGATTTATGACGAGAATTAACTGTACGATTTCGCTTATTGTACCGTTTGCAAAGCAAATCCCAAGCTTTATTATAATTGGCTTCTGTGATACGGATATGTCTAATTAATGAAACTGCATCGTCTTTTAGCACTTTTGTTAAAATATGAAATTTGTCTACGTTATTTAGATCATTATTATTGTGCACCGTGCTTGTGTATGACTTGTAGAATACTGGCCAATATTGATAATTTCCAGCAAATGGTTCGATAAGTATTGCAGGAAAGCATGGATTGTTATTCGTATTATTGCCCTCGTAACAAGTAGGTGGTTGCGAACTATTTTCGAAATTTTCATTTAAATTAACAGGATCGGTAGTCATGATCCTTCGATTTAATGATGCTTGCATAAGCAACATGCGAGCTTGATGATATGTTTCATTTACAGTTTTAGTAATGGGCTCATAATCTTCGCTAACAGTTAATAGTTCCAATTCGTTTTGATTAACCGATTGGAAATGAATATCAAGATATTCTAAGCGAATCGTAATTGCTTCGATCGTTGTGGTATCGGTAATTGTTTGAGAGAATTTTAAAATACTCTTGACTCGATTGAATGCGCGATCGCGTAATCGTTCTTGAAGTGTTACCATTTTGATTTTAATTTAAGCGTTCACAAATAAATTTTATTTATTGTTTTGTATACGTATTAAGCACGATTTAAATTAGCATATGATTAAAGCTTATGATAATAAAATAATTGTGTACTTATCTTGTCTTATCGCATCCATGTGAGAATATCCCGGGTTTCGGCACCAAAAAATGTTTGTAAAGATGATGATGATGTTCCAAAATGTTGAAAAAACTATTGCTCCAATTATACGAAATGAGAAGATGATGATATTGTAAATTTAATTAAAGATGATTCAGGAAATAAAAGCCACACTATTGAACTATTGAACACTACTTGAATTATAAAAGCCAAATTTATTTATTTTTTAATAAACGAACTAACACACTGTATATTTTTTACTTTTAATGTTAACTTGTCGCTAATTTGTAATCGAATGATTATATAAAAAATCTTTTGGTTTAAGCTAGATGTCAACATTCACGTAAAGCAAGAATGTCGAATTTTATGGTAAATTCAAAATTTACTGGCTTTATGGCATTTGCCGGTTATTATAAATTATTTGTTGTGTTTAACCGATTCCTACCGCAAATCTATTACAATTTTTGCTTTACTTAAATGTTAGACAGTTTGACAATTTGTTTATAATGTATAGTTTTGTTTTTTTGACAAGTTGGTGTAATTATGAATTAAAGAAAATTCTTAATAAAAATTGAATTACAATGTAAGTATATAAATTAATTCAGTTTAGCAATAATAATATTAATTACAATAAATGCTATTTGTGCTTTCAGATAATTAATTATAATTAATAAAAATATGGAAATTACAGTAATGGTAAGTAAATTAATATAAACTAATTTGCTTGTTTTGTGTTTTATTTTAGGTACAGCTGATGAATCGATGATGATAATAATACCGTAGCACTTGGAGTTGCAAATAACTGTGTGTTGGTTTGTTTACAAACATTTAATAAATCTTTGAGTAAACCAGCTGTTATTTGTTTGTTTTATTTTAGAGTTTCGCTAACAAATATGGAAGACTTAATTGCCGCTAAATTACGTGTTCGCTTGCGTACCACTATATTTCAGACTAGTTATCATCACACAAAATGTTCTGTACGTTCATCCCAATAGTGGCAGTTTTGTGGTTTCTTTAACAGGATTGTAGTTGTCTGGCCCTGATCACGGAACTTCGAAGCAAATTCAGTTATTAACCGTTTTGATCTTTGTTGGACAGACAAAGAGCTATCGAAGAAATGGTTCCCTAATTTACTGACAGTTATTCTTGAATTAAGCGAGCTGGTTTATCACTATCACTGCTTTCTGCAGAATCGACGGTCTCTTAGGCAACATGTATCATCTCACCTTTGCTAATAGAACTAGGAGAACTTTGAATTACAGACCTTTTCCATACATAGATTTTCTTATTTCTGAGACAAAACATTTATTAAACTATTTAGTGAAAATTGAAGTTGCTATCCAAGCTTTTTGTTCGCCATCCAATAAACTGGCAATTTATTAAAATCGACACCTTTCGTTGATCAAGCTTTGAGTACGTGATTAGCAAGCAGGGGCTTCAATATGCGGTCTTCTGAAGCACAACTACAAAGTTAAAATGTGACCCGATCCTTTGCTGCCTTAAACCCTCCAGCTTTGTTTTCGGATTTTGTCACATATATTCTGTCAGGCATTTTTCCCAAAAGAGGTCCGTTTCTTTTGCACTTAAGACCTTATCTGGACTGTCACAACCATCTGCCAGACTAGATTCCAGATGCAATGTTCCCCTTGATCTTGATGTTAATGAAGTGCGTTCCTTGTCAAGGAATGTCAATGCAGAGACCTCTCTCACGGTGATTTTGCCGACTAGATCTCAGAGTTTTGAGTCGTAGAGAAGTTGAGGCTTGCATATTTTTGGTCCACACAGTGGAACAGAACAAAATTTTCGTTAATACTGAAACTAAATTTAAATCACTCCAGAATTCAATAGGCCGAAATTTGAGGAACACGGAAATAAAAATAATAATTACCGGGTGTGCTCAAACAAGAATGAACGGATCTCCCCGAATAACAAATACATTATCTGCTGAAGGGACCCATCGAATGACCCGTTGACCCCTATAGGCCGATGCCCAGCCCCAACGTAGTGCCACAGGGAGACCGTGCAAATTTTACGGTCGTCTTTGAATGAACAACACATATGCTGGAATTACCACTCCGACCATATGGATAACCTGCCAAGAGAATGAAGAAAAGTTGCAAACTTAGCCTGTAACTATGGAACCAGCACAAAATACGAGCCCTCCCTCCTGCCCAACATACTGACTCAAAAAAAAATTTTGCAATTCATCTTATTGAAAGAAAAAAATAAGGATGGGCACAATAATAAAAAATAATAACCGAAAGAAATAGATCAAGGCCGATGAATGGAATAAATAAAACAGAATGCCAGAAACAGTTCCCAGTGGTGTGTTTATTTAAATATTTTTTCCCAAAAGATAAGACGAGAAAAGAGGGAAAGAGAGAAAAAAACAAATTAAAATGGTTACGGAACATGAATATATTCCGAAGCGAAACCAATGTGCGATCGCCAAACGGTCCTCGATTACAGATATTACAGTAAAAAAATGAAAAAATTGGAAAAATTGGGGAAATAAATTGAACATTGAAAATGGCAAAAATATGAAATTACATGAATTTTACTAAAAGATAAATTGACCATAAAAAAATTTAAATTAAAACCAAAAAAAAAATCGTACGTTTTACCCTTCGTTTAGGTCGCGCTGTAATGTTTCCTTGCCCACCGAAATGGGTTGCGGTGTCTTCTCACCGTTACACAATCAAATGCAAATGGCGACCTGTTTGGCCACCCGTAATCGTAAATCTGTTGGTAGTCTTCCCGAAGTTAACCAAAAATAATGTTGGGCGTCATCCTGCCGTTAATCGAAAATGTTATTGAGCGTCTTCCCGCCATTAACAAAAATTTTGTATCACCAAACAAAAATGTAGAAAAACATTTTTCTGTTGGCGTTTTTGGTTTTGTTTCACAATTATTTCCCGTTTACAATGGGTGTGAGTACGACGGCTAATTTCCATAAAAACAAAACCCTTAGTACTAATGCCCTAGAACAGATGGCAATTCCATCAGTAAAAAATTTTATTTTTTTAGAATATAAAAATACAAAAAAAAAAATTACAAATTAAATAATGTTATGACACCACAAGGAGTCGTAACATCCTTTCAAGAGATCGTAGTTGATTGAGAGGTAAATAGTTCACGTTCTTTTGTCTGCTTCCATAATCTAAACGCCTCCTGCTCGATGGTATTGCCATCTAGCGGCACCCGTTTTTGAGTATTATCGTCGATACATATTGCCAGTGCTTTTCCCATTTTTTCTTTTACGGTGTCTCTAGTATATCATGGCGACTTAGCAGATCCAGAAAAAATATTGTTCCAGAAAAAAACAAATTGTCTAATTGAAGCTTCATTTATTCTAATAGTTTTTACTGTGCTTCGTTTAGAACAAAAATCTTTCCTAGAAACGACGAAAACTCCACTTTTAATGCAATCTAAAATTTTAATTTTACGTTCCAAAGAAGTCCCTTTTCGTTTGAGTTTTGGGGTTGTAATATTCGACATTTTCCTGACATGCGAATTCTCATGAGAAAAGCGTACAAAATCCTAGGCCAGGTTTAACTATTTTAACCGGGTCAAATTAAATAATGAAAGAATGCTTACTTTTCTGGTTTTTCAAACCGTGTTGTTTCTAAACCGTGTAAAAAAGGAATTGGGTGTACACGCCTTTGATTTTAATGTAAACTTTACTCCCTCCAAATTATGATTGACTAAATGGGTTTTTTCTGCAAAATTAAATAATTTTGATCGTATTCAGATGTTTTTTTCTTTTTTTTAATATCTGCAATTTGTTCTGACGCTAAAGCACTCCCAACTTTCTCGATGGTCGATTTTCCCGTTGCACCTTACGTTTTACTCGATGCCAGCCTATAGTACTGAACATGGAGGATGGGTCGGCCCATTAGTTCTGCACACCGATAGGGGTTGTAGTTGTGTTCCGTTCTATCACATTTCGTAATCTGTTGATAAAAATTTCCTTTTGTTTCATGCCCTTATCGGGATTCCAACTCATACCTCCCGATCTAAACGCCAAAGCTCTAATCACTGTGCCATGTGTTCGGTCGTATTCAGATTGGTTTGTGTTAAACAGAACACTCTGTATATGTGATAAATTAAATTTTGTTTCTGATAATCTTGTGTAGATTATGAATTCTTGAGAAACACATTTTTTTATGTATGTAAACCAAAAACCAATTCATGTACAGCTTAATTAAAACACTATCACTAACTTAATGTGCCTACGATTCAGATATGAAAATAATCATTTATTAAGTAAAATTAGTATTGCTTAAGGGAATTTTGGCTGTTTCATATATATATATTTGTTGGATTTTCCTGGAACTTGGGTTACAGATATAAGATTTTTATTTTACTTGTACAAGTATACAGCACTGTGAAAAGGAATAAACATAATTTCATTTTGGCACATGTTGATAATATAATGTTATCACTCTTGTCTAAGCTAATTGAAAAACGTTTCCAAGCCTTCTATCTTTTTTCAATATTAAGGTCATTAGTTTTGAGAAAGTTGTGCAGATATTCTGAGATCTTTGATCAACCATATATGGCCTAAAATTTATTGTTTTTTTTTAATTGAATAAGTGTTTGAATACTTTATCATTTAAGAAGATATTTAATCCCGTCAGAGTAGAAACATAAACATAATTCAGTATTACTGTTTTATGTAAGTCTGTGGCATTGTTCTTAATAACACCGTACACATTGTATATACTTATTGTTGCCTAGCGTTGTATATAAGATATACATGGTTTTCTGTTAAACAATATTTTTTATATTTTGATCAAAATGTAGCTTGTATTTTCATCCTTGTATTTTTCTTCATACATAATAAATTAATGCACACACAGTTACACTATGTATATTCAGTGAACGAGAATACTCCAGATAGTTTAAATATCTTTTATCCTTTTGGAAAATAGAATATTAGTTTAGTAGTTAAATTCTATTATATTTGCTTGTAGATAAGTTTTACTGTTTGTTGGCATATTTAATCATAAAAATTTTAAAATTTACAACAATGCTCTTCCTGTACCAAAGTATCCGGTGTTGGTAAATGAGAAAAATCAATAATGATTTGGTTGGTGATAAGAATCAGACCTTGCTGTTATAAAAAAAATGTTACATTGTAAAAAATCGATTAAAATTAATACAAAATGTAGAAAATTAGCTTTTCCCGCACCTAACGTAATTTACTCGTATATAAGCACTGTTGGCTGCTTAGACAACGTCATATTAATATTATAACAAATTTATTTTGAAACCACAACGGAATAGTATATACATAGTTATATAACGTAACTATTTTATATTCCTTGAAATTGAATGCAATAAACACATTAAACGAATGACGATTATAAACACTTTATGTTATACATGTGCGCTGCAGTTTCATATCACGCTTGTAAAATGGCACTCTGTACTCAAGTCACGTTATGTTCATCGAATGTTATAAAATTTTATATCATTTCGTTATGTATATAGCTCTGTTATATTGCAGTACTGTGTATTTCTTTATCGACCAATTAACTATATAACTCAATACGTGGGATTAAAAATTGTCGAAAATTAATATTATCTGTTATTTTATATGTGCAATTTCGAGAATTCTGTTAGTTCGGTACAAATTAAATGTGATCAAGATAAATTAAATTTCAGATGCTGTTTAACCGATGGAAAGGTGTGTCGAGTTTTCACTCACAAATGAAGTGACTTATCAAATCGGTCGCAAATATTTACATGCACGAAGTAAATATAAATGATGTTTTACAAAACGAAATAAAATGGACCCGTATATAGGAAAAATAAAATATTATCCATAACGACACCAATATATGGCTGACTAAAATAATTACATGCACGAAGTGATTACTTTTATTTTATTATTACAGCCACCTGTGTGTAATTGGGCAATAATTAAAATTCAAAATGCACGCATTGTGTATTTTTACACTCAATTGGATACTTTTCCTTTAATTTTAGTAATGATATTTATTATTCACTTCGTGCATGTAATAATTTTTAATTTCTATAGACCAATAAATATTAAATAGAAATATATATAATTTATTATGTACTTACGAAATCTTAATATTTATTAGGAAATTAAAATATCAAATAATTATCAGCACGAAGTAAATATAAATAATCTTTTACAAAACGAAATAAAATGGATACATAATATAAGAGGATTAAGATACGATCAATAACGTACAATAACACAGCAATATATTTTTAATAAAATAATTACATGCAGGAAATGAATACTTCTGTTTTAGTATTACGGCCATATGTGTATTTGGGTATTAATTGAAAGTTCAAAATGCACTCACTTACACTCAATTTGATAATTGTTGCTTAATGTTATTCACTTCGTGCATGTAATAATTTTATATTTCTATAAAACTATAAAATTATATAAAAACTATTCACTTCGTGCATGTAATAATTTGATATTTCTATAAATCATTAACATAGAAACATATTTAATTTTTGAATTTAAAAAAGTTTCTATGCTGCTAATTGTAAGTAACCAATCTTTTAATAATGTACAAATTTCATGAAGAATATAAGTTGCAAAAATTGTGGGTGGTAATTGACTATAAAATTTCGAAATTTTGTATTAGTGTAGAATCTTTTAAAATGTTCCTTATTGGGAAACGGAATTCTTAATCTATTTGTGTAGCGTATGTTATATGTTACGCTACTCATATTGTGTTATTTACTTATGTAATATTAATATTTATTAGGCAATTAAAATATTAAATAATTACATGCACGAAGTAAAAATAATTGATCTTTTACAAAACAAAATAAAATGGACACATAATACAAGAGGATTAAGATATTATCAATAACGTACAACAATACAAGCAATAATGTTGACTAAAATTATTACATGCAGGAAGTGGTTACTTCTATTTTATAATTACAACTAAATGTGTAATATTGCTAATAATTTAAAATTCAGAATGCACGCATTGTGTTTTTAAACTCAATTGGATCCGTTTTACTTAGTTTTGGTAATAATCTTTGTTGCACACTTCGTGCATGTAATAATTTTTTTATTCTATCAGTGTTGTAAAAGGAAAAAAGAAATCACCACGTTATACATAACATTTTCATTTTCGACTGTTGGTGACGTAACAGAAAAAGATTTTATTTCGTTACGTTATAATTACTTTATTTTAAAATTGAATCGAATATAAAACTGGAACAAAAGTTATAAATAAAACTCGCAAAATACCAAGGGGTGTAATAACTATTTATTTTCTTTTACAATTATCAAATTAAAAAATTATATTAACTTTTTTGAACACTAGTGAAAATTATGGTACGGTTCTTTTACAAAGATTCCTGTACAACAAGATATAGAATTTTTTCCAAAAATTTAATCTCCTGCTCTAGTTTCAAGGGTCCTTTGAAATGTACATTTATATATTGTACATAAATTCTCAAAAAAAAAATTTCAATTTTTTTATTTGATTTATTTAAATACATTAATTCAGTCTCTTAGGTACATTTTCGTTAATGAAATTGATGTTTCTAAAATACTGTTTTAAATAAATAATATAAAACTAAAATTATAATCCATTTCGGATATCACATAAGTAAATTATATCACAAAATTTTGTTAGTTTCTCAAATAAAATTCTTCAAAACAATTTATTGCTTTAGAGGTATAAAGGTGCACTTTGCATTTCTTGTACATGAAAAATGTTCTACCACTGCAATTTATATGTTTGTAGCGAGTTGATTTCACATGTTGGTCGTGCGCTGGTATATGTTCAATTTCGTCAAATTGTATATCATTGAAAGTACTTTTTTCCGATTTTGATTTGAAATTTGAGGGTGAAAGACATCCAGTGGTTGCATTATTTAAAAGGTCCATAACTTTATGTTTTGGATAGTTATTCATTTTACAGTCACGTTTGTTCTCCAGCCAGCTGGAACAAATATCAAAATCAACGAAGTGTGTGGTGATTCTTAGTGGCCATTTCTTGGAAGGTGTAAAATTTTGATAGTAGCTTATTAGCTGGTCTTAAATGCAGTTACGTTATTTTGCTGAGCATACTGGTTTGTATAAAACGCGTAGTTTTCAAATAAACTGTTTCAAAGATATCTTTTAAAATATGCTAGCGGTGTTAGTATTTCGTTTATCTGACGGTAACTACATACAGGGTCTTTCGATAGCTCGTTTGTTTATCCCGGTAAATTCCCACTCAGGTGGTTATGCTGCAAACGACTTAAACCTGACGGTTTCCAGGTATATAGACAGCTGGTATATAAAGCTTCAGAAAAATCTGTTAAAACACGCACAATTCCCTTTAAGGAATCCATCATCGGAAATGGCATAAATTACTGCTGAATAAGCTAGCTCGCTAGCATCGCAAAACCCGCACAGATCAATTTTTTCTGTGGTATTTAATACAGTTTTTCTGTGGTATTTAGTACAATTTTTCTGTGGTATTTAATCGGGCAATTTTGATTTTGTTCAATTGTGACAAACTGCCTCGAAGTTTCAGCCAATCTTGTTGAGTTTGTTGAGGTAATGCGTCATCCCAAGTAATTGGTTCCAGCCACAATCTCTGAAACATTATTTTTATTTTAATGACCAATGGTGATATCCAGCCTAACGGGTCAAATATTTTGCTGGCGACCGATAGCAATGCTCGTTTGGTTAGGCAGGCAAACTTGTTCAAATCATATTTAAATGAGAATTCATCCTGGATCGGATTCCAAATAATCCCAAGAACCTTTGTTGAGTCATTATCGTCCGAAATTTGTTTATCTAGATTATTATATTCCGATGAATTGTCTGCTATCCCTGAATTATTTGATCGCAATTTTCGTAAATTAAAACTTTATTCCTTGAGTGTTGACACTAGTATATTCCTTTGACTTATTAATGCTTCTATTGTATTGGCTTCACACATTAAATCATCTACATAAACGTCTTTCGAAATTATTTTGGAAATTTGCGGGTGCGTCGATGAGATTCGATTAGATACTTTCTTTATGCATCGCATTGACAAGAACGAGGCGGATGTGGTGCCATATGTTATTGTGCGTAATTGATAGGCTTGCGGAGGTAATGTCGGTTTCGATCGCCAAAGTATTTGTTGGTACCTCGCATCCTCTTCGTGAACCCAAATCATCCGGTACATTTTCTCAATATCCCCACTTAGTACATACTTGTGTTGTCTAAATCGCGTAAGGATTTCCACCAATTACGATTGAATTGTGGGCCCTATTTCTTGTATTTCGTCTAAAGACAGATTTGTGGTCGACTTTGTTGATCCATCGAATACAACCCTTAAGCGCGTAGTTGCACTTTGTTTAAGAACTCCGTGATGCGGTAAAAAGTAGTGACTTGGATTTGGTTCGCCAATTAGTTTCATGTGACCGAGATTGGCGTATTCGGTCATAAAATCGTGATATAGTGATTTAAATGCATTGTCACGCTGGAAACGCCGCTCCTTTGAGATCAATCTCTTAAGTGCAATATTGTATGTGGATCCCAACTGGTCTGGCTGAATCTTAAACGGTAACCGTACAATGAATTTGTTATCGGGTGCGCGAATCGTAGTTTTCAAAAAATATTTTTCGCATATACTGTCTTCAGAGTTTTTTGATACTTCAGGAACATTTTCGACTTCCCAAAATTTTCTTAACGTGCAGTCGACATCCATAATGACATTTAAATTAATAGTAGAGATAATACTGGATTCTGAATTAATCTTCCCTACTTGAATCCAACCAAATTTAGTATTGCACGCAGTTATGTGTTTACCTTGAATTCTACCATCACTTAATACCTCGAAGAAAATGTCCGTTCCGAGAAGCATATCGATTTCGCTACCATTTAGACAATCTAGATCAGCCCACTTTAGCGATTTATCTTTAAACGCTTCGTCATTGTTCAGTGATTTTAGATGTATGGTTGCAATGTAGGGCACGATATAGGCCTTCACATCAGTGTTGTATGTTTCCTCATCATTCGAAATACATAAGTTGACTAGGCCCTTTGTTTTTCCTACATGCGTTGAACCCAGACCCTTGATTGATATTGAACTTGTCTCCCGTGGCAACTTAAGGGCATTAAATGTCTTTTCAGAAATGAAACTAACCTCAGAGGCGGAATCCAATAATGCACGGCATGAATTAAATGTACCTCTTGAATTTTTCACCTTTACTATTACTGTTGGTAAAACGCACGAATTCTCAAATTTAGTGCAACAATTTACAACTGACTGATCCGTTTGACTAGACTTGACCTCTGCTTGCTCCTCTTCGTGCAATAGACTATGTTGCTTGCGGTAACATTTCTGGCACCTTCCCCGGAAACGACAGTTATAAACATTATGGCCAGAATTTAAACAGTTGTAGCAGCGCTTGTTGTCAGTGATGAATTTTCGACGATCAGCCATAGATGATTCCTTAAACTTGCTGCATTGATATAATTTGTGCTCAGTTTTGCATAATTCGCATATTGGTGTGGTCGTTGTAAATGTTTTCACATCCCGACTTGCCCTTGAGTATGTTGATTTGACTGGCATTCCGTAACTTTCTAACGCATCGACTCGGTTGGACAGGAATTCCAAAAACCTTTTGAATCTCGGGAACTCATCCTTTGCTGAATATTCGGACCATTCGCTTCTTGTATCAGTATCCAATTTGTTAAGTATGAGATAAACCAGCCAAGGATCCCGGCGTTCTTTTTAGTCCTCGTACTATCTCGTCACACACGTCATGTAACTTTCGAATATTTCCGGAATTTGCTTGCTGAATGGAAGGCAGCTCAATGAATTTTCTGACGAACGAGTTTACAGCATACCTCTTCCGATCGTATCTTTTTCGCAGCTTATCAATCGCCTCTTTATAATTAGCGGCCGTAATATTTATATGCGTAATTAAATTAGCAGCTTCTCCGGTCAAATAATGTTTCAGATAATAAAATTTTTGGACATCGGAGAGTCGTGCGCATTCATCAATTTGTTTAGTAAACAATTCATGGAAGGATGGCCAATCGGTGTAATTACCAGAAAATTTCGGAATTTCTAACTTTGGTAATTTCGTATCACGAATGTCCCCTATCATGCCAGTGTTATGCAAGGTGTTATCGAATAATGATGCTGACCTGCCTTGGATAGTTGATTGCCTTCGTTTGGATATTATTTGATTAAAATCTCCAATAGCGGCATAATACATATCCTCGACTTAAAAAAAACTCGAAGATTTATCGTACTTGAGACCACCACCAAATTATTGATGGTTTCGGCATCGAGATATTGGGACAGCAATTCCTCGGCACGTTTCATTCGCACATGAATATTTTCACAATAATATTTTTCACAATAATGTAAATGTGCATTAAATATTAACATAATATAATTTTAGGTGATGTTGCAATTATATAATACAAAACAGCTGATCATCTGTATAACAGCATATTTGCCCTTGAACTTGAGACTTTATAAATTTGTGTAAATGTGGTTAAATAAATATATAAAATAATAAATTAGCGTTAACTAGTTATTTATGCTATCTGAACACAGGGTATCAAAAGGTATGACCTGTGGTTCAAATGCTTTCTGACACCACTGAATTGCATATCTGTGATTGAACTGTATGTAAATATATCGTTTGAAAAATTTAGATCAGAATATTCGTCAGCTGTGGCGATCACATTTGATTCATCTGTGTCTAGAAGATGGTCATTGCTATTTTCTATTTCGAATTTCAATCGCTATTTTCTATTTCGAATTTCATCCTTTCCCTACAGGAACTTCAATTTAAATCTTATCGTAGTGATATAGGCCATCATTTTGAATGTTAGTTGCTTCATTTTCCAATTTATGGGTTTCGCTATTTGATTCACCGAGGAAGTCGGAATCATACAACAATTCTACTATTTGTTCTTATTTTAGTTCTTTCCGCGCTGTCGTATTTTAGTTCTTTCCCTGTAATCAGGATTTGTGATGTATTGTGTTGGAGAAGTAATGTACAACATATTGTACATAACAATTGAAATGCTTTGTACAATATATTGTATACACATTTTAACACAAATTTTTATTTATATTACTTCAAAACAGCTTGTAACTTATTAACAGACACATAGATTATACGTTCTAAATATTACGTTCTAAATATAATATTAACATTCAAATCATTGTTAAAATTTACAATATTAATAATTAATAATTAAAAACTCACCATTCAACGTAATAAAACACTTCTTAGACTGTGTGCAAAGCTTAACTCTCATGTGAGTGGAGAAAAAATATCTTAATTTGAGTGTGAATAATTTAATAATTTTTTCCACGTTCCATTTCTCATTTTTAAGTATGATCGTAATCTATACAAATTGAACTAGAAGTTCTCATAAAATTTAATGTTTTTATTGGAAGTAAAAATAGACGTCTAAAAGGGCACAAGGTTCCCAGGTACCCACGTCACTCACATTAAGGTTAAGGTAAAAGTCAATTTTAAGTATATTTTTCGGTTAATTCAATATTTTTTCAAAAACTCTAGGGCCAACTGACCGAAAAATGTTTCCTAAAACCGGGTTTTAACTTAGTAAATGATTTACCTTAAGTGTGGCACATTACGAAAATAGATGCAGAGAAAATAAATTAAAATAGAAACTAACACACACAGTTTAACCCAGAATCAAAAAACTCGAATATTATACGCATATAAAATCGACGTATATACAATATATTGTACAACGCGTTCGAAAGGGTTAATTCATTAAATATAAAATTATAGAAATAAAATAAAAATAAAATAAATAATGAAATACATTAATTAAAATCCATTTTCAAACATTTAAATACAAATTTAAAAAAAATAATTCTTTTAAGAAAATTAAGTTTAAAAATGTTTTCTTTAATGAATTTTCTACTAACAGTTTATTCATTACTCATATTAAAGTAGCTTCTAATAGAACTTCGTCAATATTTTTTTTGTTTATCGCTCAGTATGCATTTTAGCATAGAAAATATGCTTTCAACCGACACCTGAGATGCAGGCTAATACAATTTTTGCTATTTTACAAAAATGATAATTTTTTTTGTCTCAAAAATCAAACACAGTGAAGATACTGACAATATTTCAAAATTATCAAAACTATCAATTAAAGCGTCTACAGACATTTTTGGATTTCTTATATAATAAATCATTTTCTGTTTGGATCCCATCAACAATGGTAGTATAATCTGAATCAAGTGGTGATTCATTTACGCCATTATACGAGTGTACATAATTGTATAATTTTGATAAATGTAGCGCTTAATAAATTTTCATACCGTGGATCAACATATACAGCAGTCATGGTAACTTCACACTTATTCAATATGGATTTCTCTCTAGCCTCCATTGAGTATTTAAGTGATTTTGCAAATGCACTATGCAACGTCGATAGTTGTATTTTGCACTTAAACCAAATAGCATAAGCCTGATTCATTGTCAGTTGTTCTAACTGTAGCTGAATTGTTGCAAGGTAAGGAATTTTCAGCGTTGCATTCATTTCTTTAATTTTTCTTCAATCTCGATAACAAACAGTCAGGTCTGCACACAATTTTTCCATTTCATTGCAAAATGTTGATGTGATCACAAATGTACCGGCCGGTATGATTTTCTCAAAGTTCTTCTACAGCAAGAGTTCTAATGCCAATTTTATTTTCTTTCACAAATTGAATATTGACGCCTAATACAGATCTATCTAGCCGCGTAGCCGTGTCAACTTTAGTTGATATTAATATACCTTCGATTTATTTAGTTAAAATTTTTTGGTAGCTCATAGCTTTGTTTACAATATGTTAGCGAATATTCTGACAGGTACTGGTTATCCCCAAACTTCTGCAAATAGCATTAAAAATGTGTTTAATAATTTGCGAGCTCCACACAAAAATCAATCATTTCTGTGGCATTCATTGTGAATATTATAGTTTTTTCCCACACTAATACTGCAACTTCAGATAGTTTTTGACTAGATCCAATTTTCTTTTATTTTGCAATTTTTTCGAATGTATCTGGATGATTTCGTTTTAAATATTGAGTAAGATTACCATTATGATTTCCTGGAATAAAGGTTCCATTTACACAAATTCTGCATTTACTTTAATATGTTTCCATTATATAGTATTGAGGATGCTTTCATTTTCATTGTTTTTCCCTTTCATGCTGTGGAATTTTTTTTATTTTTTATCTATAAAATAACCAAGCAAGTAGAGTTTTAAAAATATGATTAGTTTACTTACTTACTTGAAATAAAACGGCAAACAAACAGATTATGAAAATAATAAAATATACAGTACAATGCTCTATCAGCTGCTAATCAGTTTGGCACATAATATTTTTGTCAAATTGTATTAAATTGAAAAAATGTATTACAATTACAATTAATTTCAGATGATCATTTATAGATGTCACTTTTTTTACAAAAATCTAGTCCCGATAAATAAATATTATTTACCAGTTTAAAAATTTGTAAAATGATGAATGAAAAATATTTTTTTTTCGTTATCGTTACGGTTATCGTTATTGTATCATAATTTAATTTGTATAACGTAATAACGCTATTTTTGCAACACCGAGTTATATGTATAAACCAACAAATATTAAATATAAATATATATTTTAGTATTTACTTATGTAATATTAATATTTATTAGTTAATTAAAATATCTAATAATTACATGCACGAAGTAAATATAAATGATCAAAATATCACAAAACGAAATAAAATGGACAAATAATATACGAGAATTAAGGTTTTATCAATAACGTACAAAACTACACCAAGATAGTCCGACTTAAATTATTACAAGCAGGAAGTGAGTACTTATATTTTATTATTAAAGCTGTATGTGTATTTCGATAATTATTGAAAATTCAAAATTCACACAGTTTATATTTACTCTCAATTGGATCCGTTTTACTCAATTTTGGAAAATGAACTTTATTTTCACGACGTGCATGTAATAGTTGTATATTTCTATAACTAAAATATCAAATAATTACATGCGCAAAGTAAATACAAATGATCTTTTACAAAAGGAAATAACATAGACAAATAATATAAGAGGATTAAGATAATATCAAAAACGTACAACACTACACCAACATATTTTGATAAAAATTATTACATGCAGGATAATCACTTCCAAATTATTTTTGTATCCATATGAGTATTTTAGTATCAACTAAAAATTCAAAATGCACGCATGGTGTATTTATTGTTTTCAATTGTATCCTTTGTAATTAATTTTGGTAATGAGCTTTGTTATTCACTTCGTGCATGTAATAATTTTATATTTCTGTAAACCAATAATATTAAATAGAATCATATATTGTCTTATTTACTTGTGTAATCAAAATATTTAATAGTTAATTAAAATATCAAATAATTACATTCGTGCAAACACAAACGATCTTTAACAAAACAAAATAAAATGAACTCATAATTTGAGCCACATAAAAATCGATGTTGAAATAATCGTCTACCAAAATGTAGAGCGTAGAAAACTGACATTCAAGTCGTGTAAGATGTGTACCACTTGAACAAGGTATTCGAAGGGGCATTCCCACGTTATATTCTGACGTTCTGGCTGGATAAAACAATAGGTAGGTAAAGGGCTCCACACGATGGTCGATAGTTTTCAAAATGACAATATCTTTGGCACGTTGTTACATAACCATTTCATTTGACGGGAAACTTTGATCGGCGTTAAGCGTAAAGCAACGCATACTTCATTACATGCAGAGGAGCTTAACCGTCTATACTCCATACCATCTGGCACTGCAAAAATGAGCTGCATATTTGGCGGTTGTAGTCCCAGTGCAGCAGCACGTTGATTTATATAACCTCCACTTCGTGCATCTTCATTTCCTCCAACAAATCCATTAATTCATGACTGATTCCATAATTTAGAGGATGTGCAAGGTGGTTCGAAATCACCAAAGTGGTTAGTGTCGGATGTGTCGCCATATTTATTTTGTGATAAACTTGTCCAGCTACTTTAAAACTAAAAATGTTACGACTATTGATGGTTCAATCATTGCTTCTGTTGAATGAAGCTAAAGCGAAACATGAATTTAAGTTTCAGATTCGTTTGTGGAACTCATAAGCGAGCGTAAAAACAGGCAAACCAATTTATTTGAAAACTGTGGAGGTGGCTACACAATTCGACCATGCAAGCAGCAATCTCCAAATGAATCACCTTTATTTGCGACTCTTTCTTCGGGGAAATGGAGGGCTCCGCTGTTCATACATACAACGTTGAAGGGTCCCAATTGATAATTAACGCTGGCATAGTTTACCTCGGCAACATCGATTTTTATTTCCATGTACAAATTATCAATACTATACTGAAACCAACAGAACTCCATCAATACAATAGATTTTGACCAGCTTACTATTCCAAGTTTTTGTTACGTCATTCATATGAAAATTGTTTTTCCAACATTAAGGCCCTAAACGAGTTTTCTGAAAGTCGTGACCTCTCTCTAGATGGCTTTTTCACGCTGAAAAAGGTAGTATGCCAGTTTTCAGAAAAAATTGTAGTGCCGTTTTCGAGAAAAAATTTACAGATAAATATACATACAATTATTGTTCGTTTAACAATATAGATTTGTATTTAAGTTAGAAATACGTATATATATAATTTTTATTTAAATTGTTTTTAATAGTTAAAATATTACTTGCATGACATTAACAATGTTTACGACTATTCAAGTCATCAAAAAACAAGAAGAAAAGACAATTTATATATGTGTATATATTTTTTTTATGAATTTATTTATTTAAAAATAACAATATCATATTTTAAAAAATAAAAGAAATAATTTTCATCAGCCTAAATTATTCGTGATGTTGGAATATTTAACTATCACTACATAATGTTTATTTTAACTATGCTTGACAAAAAGCCGAGGTACATGCATTAGTAACGGCCTAATCAAACATCCGTAACATAACTGGCATATACAATTTTTAACCCCAAATGCTCATGCGGTAATTTGAAACGTCTGGATCTAATTGATCAACCTCGCCCGTGTATTTGTTATATTTGCATATTACTACAGGCTAAGGAATATCAATTTTTTTACGTTGCAAATGTAAGTATTTACGAGCAGCTACTAGTGGATTGGTTCCAAAAACATTTGGCAAAATATTCACTACTTTGTTGTTTTTCAACGAGGTAAAATTAATCCACTCTGAGTTTCAAACTAGTTCTCCTGGTATCCTCGAGGTTCCTTTTTTAATAAAATACTTATCGTTTATTTTAATACTTTTTGTATATAGTTGTGTATATTTTGAGAAAATCTCGTTCAAGTGATTGATGCAAAGACAAATTCTATCGTTTGTGTTGACTGTTTTATCTACATCACAAAAATGTATATTTCCAAATATTTGCTCGAACATATTTCGGCGCATCCATTATGCCACAATTTCGTTCCTAGTATCGTTCCCATTATGTTTTTAGATATTTTGACAAGTTGAATATAAACGACTTCGTAGGACCATATTATATCCGAATATAATCAAAATTCCTACAAATGCGTAGAAGTCTTTGCTAAGGCTTAATGGGTAGTTGTCCCTGTCATCTAAAGGTTTATGTTGATATACAAATGACGATGATGGAAGACTATCTTCATTCACTGGCTGCCACAATTTAGTGTTTCGCGAATATGGTAAACTTGCGGGTGGTTCAATTTCATCAATATCCTCATCATGATGATAAAGTTGAAGTTCTACTACTGCCAGTAGCTGATTCTTACTGAAGCAATTGGGATCATTGGCAGAATAAAGCACAAATATTTCAAGTGGCACAGAAATGTCATCATCGGAAACATTTTCCAACTCCTCCATAAAAAATGTTATAAAGTGTCCAGTGGTGCATTTTCGCGCTTTCGATGAAAATCGGTTCTAAGAATGGTTAATAATGTTCTTTTTATTTTTTTTATTACATACATTTGTTAGAATATTTAACTGTTAAAATAAACACATATTTACAAATAACATATTAATATTTGAACTTACCATTATCTTATGGTATCAATCCATATTTCACAAATATTAATAATTCAGTTCTAATTCAATACACAATAGTTAAAATACTTATTCACTAAAATATTCCCGCTCTCCAAACGTTTAATAATTTAACGGTAATTTACTCCCATTTCAAATTCCCGGAAAAATAACGTATGGATTTAGTAAAAAGAGAAGAGAGTGGCAGATGTTTATTGGTGCACAAATGAACCGATTGTCAATATTGGGTTTTAATTTAATTATGGTAAATTACATTTGGTGTTCCCTTCGTGCATGTAATAATTTTATATTTTCATAAACCAATAAATATTAATTACAATCAAATATTGTGTTATTTACTTATTATATTGATATTATCTTAATACTTAACAGTTAATTAAAATATCAAATAATTATATGCATGAAGTAAATATAAATAATCTTTTACAAAATGAAATAAAATGGACACATAATATGCTAGATTTAAGATACGATCAATAACGTACAACACTACAGCAATATATGCTGACTAAAATTATTACATGCAGGAAGTGATTACTTTTATTTTATTATTACAGCCATATGTGTATTTGGGTGTAAATTGAAAATTCAAAATGCACCCATTGTGTGTAAATGCACAATTGGATCCGTTTTACTAAATTTTGGTAAAAGATGTCTGTTATTCACTTCGTGCATGTAATAATTTTATATTTCTATAAACCAATAAATATCAAATAGAAACATACATTGTATTATTTACTTATTACTTTAATCTTAATATTTATTAGTTAATTGAAATATTAAATAATTAAATGCACGAAGTAAATATAAATGATATTTTACAAAACAAAACAAAATGCACGCATAATATAAAAGAATTAAGATTTTATCAGCAACGTACAGCAATATATTTTGAATAAAATTATTACAAGTAGGAGAAGATAAATTCCACTTTATTGTTACAGCCATGTGTGTATCTGAGCATTAGTTTGCTAGTTCGGATCGAACATTGCTTTTGATAAAACCATCTTAAATATTACTGGTATGATTAAATAAATTTTCTTTCTTAAACATAAACGTTTTCAACTTATAATAATTGTTGCATATGGTATTGTCAACTGTGATACTACTCCAAAGAGTTCAGCAAGTAGTCGATCGCGCCTCTTGAAATGAAAACCCTTGACCAAATAAAATTATATAATATTTTTCAAATGAAAGCTTTGAAGAATTAAAATTTGAAATTAACTATAAAATTTTTTACAATAAATGATACGAGTATTTAACCTTTGAATTAAATATATTTTTTAACAAAAATTTTCCGTTTTAGTTCAAAAATTTTGATATGAAAACTGTATTAGTTCTAGTTTAAATTTGAATATATTTTAAGATTGGGTCGTTAACTTTATCAAATAGAACTATAAAAATTTTAAAATTTGTTTTTATTAGAATATAAAGGTACAACATCTGAAATAAAGATTTTACGTTTATTCTGTTTTTACAATAAATAAGAAGTAGTTAAAATCAATATTTTAACAATTTAACAAATCTAATTGCATAAATTATGTATAAATTATTTAATTTTTACTTTTCTAGTTTCTAATTTGTAATATATTTTTATATTATTTATGAAACGTGACTCTATAATATTTTTTAAATTAGAGTTCACTAGCTAGTTTATTTGATTTTCTACAATAAAACTATGTAAAAAAGAAAATTATAATAATATTATAAAATCTAATGCTTTTATAGCCCTCCATTTAAAAATATACACAGCTACCGCCGATCAAGTAATCAATTTAATAAAATTAAACCAAATTTACACCATATCCAAAATTTCTATGAATTTATACAAAAACACAAGTACAAAGGAAATAAACTTGCAATATTCATGTTAAAATCTCATTCCGTTGAGTACGGCACACAATACTAATTATCACACTCATTAAAAAGTGACACCCCACACAATATTAAGAAAAATATTATTGATTCTGACAAAATATAATAAATATATTCATAGTTTGCCTTTGATTGACTCATTTGTATGAATAAAAAAATGATTTATTATTTGCCATAGATCAACTTTTATAATTAAAAATTTATTTATATATTTTCATGGTTCCCTCTTAAAACACATAAACATAAAAGCTTTCAAAAATTTATACTGAAAAAAAAACATGATTCATGGCATAAGTTATAAAATAATAATAATAATAATTTCAAATAAAAATCTTATATAATATTTTACTCCCTTGCTATATAACACTGTGAATCTGTGTAGGTTAATACATATACTTATGTATATATTGTACATACATTTTTTTTGGTATAGTTAATTAGCTATTATGATTTTCATTTTTATATTTCCCTCTATCTACCATAAATCTCGTATATAAAAGATGAAACCCCGCCATCTCGCTTTTCCGAAGCACTACAGAACGCTAAAATAATGAAAAAGGTGAAAATGTTTACTGAATAAATTTAACAGTAATAAGTGGTAGTAAATCCTTTTTAATCTCTATACAGTTTACTTAAACAAATAAAAAGACGGAGGCAAACGAACAACCAAAATTAAAATCTTAACTTTTTTTTTTGGTAATTTGACAACGAAACGGATTTTATACAACACAGAAACATTATTCAAATTTTTAGAGTTGAGACATATATAGTTACACAAAAAATGATGAAAATAGATTAAAGTATTTTTTTGTTTTAAAAGCAATTCCAACTTTATTATGTATTATGTATATATATATATTACTTAAATTTATAGTGATATAAAATAAATTACTATACAAATATAGTTGAAGTTATGCTGCTGTAAAACTATTATTATACGAGTATTGTAAAAGCTTTTTACGGTTAATTTTCTAAAAAAAAAAATGTGTATCTGCATTCGTACATATGTACATACATTATTTTGAATTATATCACATTGGTTAAGTTTCCTTTGTAGATTGTGAATTCATCTGTATAATTATATCCACATATGAAAGTGTGAAAAATAAAACACACAACAAAGAATAAGTTCTGGGAAAATTAATTTTCTTTTTCTATTTACGGTACTTAAATGTTTTTTTTTTTTTGGAAAATAAAATATTTTTACATTTCCATTTCTTATTTATTTGGTTTTAAGGAGGTTTTAGGCTTCACACTTGTATTTATTTTGACGATTTTGATAATTTGGTTTACACATCTAATTATTTTTGGGTCGATTATTTTGTGGTACTTCTGTTAAATTTAGAAATAAATGTCTATCTTTCAGCGCCTACGACCATTAATGTCTTATAATTTAATGTTTTTATATTTACTTAAAGTAAGAGTATTTGTTCTTAATTTAGACATTTTTACTACACGTACACTTGACTAATACGTTTCTTGCAGTAAGCAATAACTGTTCTAATTGATTCGGATTCATTCCAAAAAAAAAAAAAAAAAAAATAGATTCTTTATTTAAGAAAATATTTTAAATCACAGAAAAAGAAAGTGAGTTTGAAATATTTGTTTTTTTCATGCACAGCGCATTGTGTGTAAAGTGAAATACGTGTTCGAAAAAATTGTTTTTTGAGAAAATATGTTTAATCTAGAAGTTAAATTCATTGATCAAAGAAAATAAAATTTAAATTGTCTCTTTTTACTGTACCTAATACCAATCTTTATTTTATTTCAAAAAATAAACAATTAAAATTAAATTTATTTTAAATTAAATTTATTTATTTTTATTTTAAAATATTTATTTAAAATATTTTAAAATAAAAATCCCAAGATTTATAACATTCATATCCAGTTCCATCAAAATCAATTATTAAAAGAACCGGACAAGTGGTGCAGTTTCTGTCATCTATTACGATCGGTGTTGGAATGCAGAATTAAACACCGACTCACCGTCCATGTCAGTGTACAGGTTAGCATAAAGCTTTCAAAGTGCAAGTATACTGTAATTGTCTGAGTAGATGAGTAGATGAGAAAAAAAAATGATTAAAATACTCAAATATTAAGCGAAGTTACAAAAAATATGAGTGACATTTCAAATATCTTATATACACAAATCTTAAAATTTTTAAAATAAACGTGCTAATTTATTTGAATAGTGAATATGGCATATAAAAATAGAACGTTACGTCCATATAAATAAAACTGGGCACCTACGCCTAAAATACACGAAATATACCGATAAATATGAGTGAAATCCTTAATTTACAGAAATCTCAGAGTTTTCGAAATATAGGTACTGGTGTATCTGAATAGTTTGTGCATATCCAAATTAGTATACGTCAAGTCCTTATAAACAGAACAGAACACGTAGCCCAAGAATTTGCCTACTATTTTATTTTTTTAAGGCTATCGCCATCATTAAAATTCTAAAAGCAGTCGTCTTAAATAATATATTAGAAACTCTCCAAAAACTTTTATAGAGCTGTCGAAACAAAATTTTTTCCAAATTGTTTCAAAATTATAAATAAAAAGTGGCAATTGAATTCGAAATTGTTAAAATTGTTAATAAAAATATAAAAGAAGTATAACCTTAAAATGACACCTATTTCGCTGATAGTAACGAATACATTTTTAGACGACTTACAAATAAGAAAGACTAAGTGAATAATAAGAACTAAAAATAAGATAAAAAAATACCTGGTGATTATTTATGTAAAAACATCAGAATTCAGCAAATTTATGTAATAAATTACGGATCCCAGTAATTTCGTTAGGTATTTTTATAGTCAATGCGCCCAAAAACCATACTTCCTAACTGAAGCAACAAGTTGATTACTTCTGTTATTCAAAGTGGTAATTTGCTAATTATTGCAACGTACAGCAACAACTTTTTTGTCGTATTTTATGTTACGGCAAATAAACTGGCATATTATATTCCAGCAGTGTTTAGACGTGGGCCAAAATTAAGCTGAATCGCCTTATCTGTGAACTCATAAGTCATTTTTTTGATAATCCTTCGAGATTATTTTGTAAGTTTTTTTATTTTTTTTTATTTAAATTTAAATTATTATAACTGAATACAATTCATCTAGTAATTTTTCTTTCTTAATTTAGTCACTTGTGAATGAGAAGACGCACATTGGTCGGCTCTATTTATAGGTTATTTACTGAAGTAGTCTTTGCGTTGGTGTCCTTAATCCAATAAATCAATTGGTTTCGTTCTATGCAATCGTCTTACTGCATGGGAGGTGTCCAACATACCACGAAGCTCTTCATTTACGTGTTGATAAATACGTTGTCCATGTATTACTGCAAGTTTTTTTATTTCTTCTTGGACCGTCGTGATATTTAGATCCCTATGAAGGTCATCATTCCTAATGTACCACGGAGCGTTAACTACACCACGTAGCACTTTGTCTTGAATAGTTTGTATTGAGCAGCCAATACATTTTAGGATATTTGATACTAGGTTCTTCTTTTTTCTTTTTAACGTGCTCTTTAAATCTGAGCCTGGTATCTAAGGTCATCCCTAGATATTTAGCCTTATTTGCATACGGAATCTGCTGACCGTTAATGATTACAGGCTTGTAACTGACTTTTAGATTAGTAAAACTCACATGCGTGGATTTCGATTCATTGAGCCCGATACGCCACTTTTTTGTCCATTTTATGATTTTGACCCATGCTTTTTGAAGTTTAGTTGTCGATTCCTCGATAGTGTCTCCAACTGAGAGAACTGCAGTGTCACCAGCAAATGTTACAACGGTAACATCGTTTAAATTAGGTAGATCTCTGGTGTAGAGTAGGTAAAGAATTGGTCTTAAAACAATACTTTGCGGGGCTCTTCTCTCATCTTTATATTTCACCCGAAAGAGGCGATTCTCTATGTATGATTTTAAAATCGTGTAATATTGTGTTGGTAAATCTCTATGTAGTTTGAAGAGTAAACCTCTGTGCCATACCTTATCGAAGGTCTGTGCCACATCTAAGAAGATACAAGAGCAAACCTTTTTCCTTTCTAATGTATTCTCAATGACATCTGTAAGCCTGTGAACCTGCTCAATACTTGAGTGTTTCTCTCTGAAACCAAACTGATATTCTGGGATAAAGTTTCGTTGTTCTATTGTTTTTTTCAATCTTTTGAGCAACAGCCTCTCAAACAATTTCGCTAGTGTTGGTAGAAGTGAAATTGGCCGATAAGATTTTCTATCATTCAGTGACTTGCCCGGTTTCGGAATCATTATTACTTCTGCTACTTTTCATTACATTGACACATGTTTTTTTCCTTAGGATCGCATTGATTATCTGCTGTAATTTACGAGTTCCTTTTTCAGGCAGCTCCTTTATTATTTGCCCTGTTATCAGATCGTAACCAGGAGCTTTCTTTGCTTTTATGTTCTTAATTTCAGCTTTTAGTTCTTTCAATGTTACAGGCCTGATATCTGCGAAATCAGATATTCTGGGCGTATTAGCAGTGTTTTCGTAACTGGTCTGCTGACCTGTACATAGGTTGAAATGTTTCTTCAAGATGTTCAGCAAACAGGTCAGCTTTATATTTCGCACTTCTAGCCTAATTCTCATCGTTTGTTTTGATTTAGGGGGATCTGCGTTTTTGGTCGTTTTAACCATTTTGTTGCTTTCCAGAGGGAATAGTCGGTATTTTTAGTTGGGGCTAGAGAACAAAGATATTTTCCAATTGTTTCATTTTTCACTGCTTTTATGAGTGCCTTAAGTTTGATGCACAAGTTGTTTAAGGTGGTTTTATCTTGCGGCGCACGTGTATTCTGCCATTTCTTTCAGGCTTTTCGTTTTTCCTACACTAATTCTCTTACTTTTATTGGGTAAATAACGGCGTTTTCTTTCCTGGATGATAATTTGGGGGTGCATTCCCAAGCCGACCATTGTATGACATCAAGGAGCCGGTCTAGTTCCACTTCTATTTCATATTCCCTTTTGATTGGCACTAGAAGTTCTAGTTTTTCCTCCACTAACTGCTTAAGCAATTCCCAATGTTTTTTGTTGTTTGTTAGTTGTGGTGAATTTGTTTTTTCTATTACATTTTCACTAACCGTCATAATGATCAGATATTAGACTTTCATCATTTTCTAAGAAGTTTTTTGAATATCACATTTTTCACAAATGTCGCACCTAAATCGCAAATATTGGTCATTCTAGTGGTGACATATTGATTTTTTACTCGTAATGTACTGGCTCCTGATGAAATTATACCATCTTGGACTTATTTATATAGGGCCTAATAAAATAGGCTATGCGGTTTTCTGGTACATTTTTGAACAAAAATTTTCTTTATTGAAATTAAATTTTAATCAAGTACGTATTGACCATTTTTATCTGTGACCTTTTGCCATTGTCAGGAAAGCTTCATAATTCCATCGGTGTAGAACGTCTGTGGTACATCGTCAAGCAACTTGGCCAAGTGATTTTAAGCGGCTCCTCTTTCGGCCATTTTTTCTACCATCAAGAGAGTTTTGCAAAGGCCGAAACAAATAGTAGTCAGATGGTGCAAGGTCTTGGCTATGCGGTGAATGTATCAAAACTTCCGAAACGAAATTCCTAAGTCATCAAAGATGTGTGAGGTCGCGCATTGTAATGATGGAACACACCTTTCTTTCTATTGGCCAATTTTAGTCGATCTTTGTGGATAGCTTCATTCAAACGGTCGAGTTGCGCACAGTATAGGATCGACTTGATGGTTCCGCCACGTAAGAGCACTCTAATGGACAACTCTCTTCTAATATTATATTTAACCAATTTTAACCTCTGTGCCAGTCCTGCCCCACAATCTTAAATTATTTTCTAACACACTTCATTTTATTCAAAAATAGCTATTCTATTAAATTATAAAAACTATATGAACTGAATGAAACTTAAGATGAATAATTGTTTTACACGTCCATGCCATAGCGTTGTGAATTTATTTGTTCGATTCTTAAAAAATAATTATTAAGCTGAGATACAAACCATATTTTCTTTAAAGACTAATTATAATTAACAAAACAGAAGAATTATAAATAAATTCAAAAATTATTAAAATTTCAATTCTCATTTTACACCATATATCGAAATTTTCTTCACATTCTTAAGTACCTAGAATTAAGATTATGAACAGATATAGTTACGAATATTTTTTGTATTTTAAATTTTGTAAAAACTTCAAAGTATATTACGTAATGTAAAAAGCAGGCTTAACACTGAGCACATGCACATGCACATTTGAGGCCATCGGGTGAGTGTTGGCCGATATATATAGACAGCAACATCACCTATTGCCATAAAAACGAGGAGACTTTCTCTATGACCTTTTTTTAATCGCAGCTATTTACTCTGTTATACGTCGAAATAGGGGTTGTTAAATCAAGACCTGTTTGGATATTCGTGGTGTAATATGAGCGGGCCTCAATATAAGAGATGTAAATTTACTCGAAGGAGTGATGTGATGGCTCCTTCCCAATTAATGTGTTTGCACTAGCTAGCTATTTTTCTGGAGTAAGTTCGCATTTTCTTTCATCCTAAAGGGTGTAAATATTTTCATATCGTTGACATATTTTTCACACATCTGAATTTTGGACTACATAGGTAACGCGGCTTACATTTTACCAATGCGTTGTTTGTGTCCAATATTTTGGCTGTTTGGATATTCGTGTTGTAGTATGAAGTCCCTTCTTTTAAATCGAAATATTTAAAAGTTTGTGAACTTCCGAAAAGATTTACTTGTATTTGTCATATGGCGAAGGGGTACCAACACATTGTAAATAATGTTTTCATTAACTTGATTGTTTGGAAAAGGGTCTTATGCAACTTTCAAAATAAATGGCTCATTTATTATTTTTAACATAAATCATAATATTACATGCACGAAGTGAATATTAAAGTTCATTTACCGAAATTAGGTAAAAGAACTAACTTTCGAAGAGATTGAGCTTTCCCCCAATCACTTATTATAATATTTACCCAAATAAAATTTCAATAAAATTATTGAAATTTTTAGACAACATTATTATATGCGGGAAGTGAATATGTCTGTTTAATTTTTAAGACATATTTCTATTAGGTTTAAAAATCTAAATATTACATGCACGATAAATCATAATATTACATGCACGTAGTATATATTACTCTTCATTTACCACAATTAACTAAAATAACTGTATACTCGAAGAGAATGAAGTTTCTCTCAGTCATTTATTACAATATTAATCCAAATAAAATATGAATAAAATTTATTTACATGCAGGAAGTGAAATCTTCTGTTTAATTTTTACTGCAATATTTTTAGTTGGTTTATAAATCAAAATAAAAATCGCATTCAATGAATATTGAAAATAAAATTGATCAATAATTTCTTGCAATATCCTGTTTAATGCTTTAAGTCTGTTTCATTTTTACAGACATATTTCTATTAGGGTTATAAATCAAAATACACAACGCACTCCACGCGCGCCTAATGCTTTAAATCTTATTAATAATTATTTTTTACATAAATCAGAATATTACATGCACGAAGTGCGTATTAATGATCGTTTGTCAAAATTAAGTAAAATAACCATTTACTGGTAGAGAAGGTGTTTCAATCATTTATCACACTATTTACCCAAATAAAATTTGACTAAGATCATTACATGCAGGAAGTGAATACTTCTGTTTAATTTTTACAGCGATATTTTTAGTAGGATTATAAATTAAAATAAATAGCGCATTCCAAACGCGCTTAATGCTTTAAATCTTAATATTTATTATTTTTTCATAAATCAGAATATTACATGCACTAAGTGAGTGTTAATGATGATTTGTCAAAATTAAGTAAAATAACTATATACTCGAAGAGAATCAAGTTTCTCTCAATCAGATATTATAATATTTACACAAATAAAACATGACTAATATTATTACATGCAGGAAGTGAATACATTCATTAAGTTGTTACGTTGTTACAGCCACACTTGTATTAGCATTTTTAATCAAAACACAAAATGTATTGATCGTATTGTAATATCCTGCTTTGTATAGTAATCTCATAAAGGATCTTTATTTTATTGGTTTAGTAAAATGTTTGTAATTACATGCACGGAGTGAATATGAATGGTTTTTACCAAAATTAATTGAAATACCAATTTAAAATATGGGAATTATGCTCCTCTCAATAATTTTTTACAATAATTGGAGGAAAACTATTTGTTCTTGAGCAGATCAGAAGGTTCAGATCAGCATCGTTTTACTTGTCTTTACATTGTCTTTGACGCATCAAATAATATTTATGTTACTACTAAACAAAATTTACTCAATACATTTAATTTTTTTCCAAATAAACTTTGTTATATCACTAGGAAAAAAATTTATATTACGAGAATAATTTTTTAATTTTAAATAAAATTTAATGGTTTATTAAAAAAAATATTAAAACGAATTCAATTTTATTTTAGAACCAACATTAATATTTTAAATCTCTCATCGCTAAACCGACAATTTTATAATATAATACTTTAATAAACACTCAATAAAACGTATTTCAAAATATGCCCAGCCATAGCTACACATAAAATACAAACGACAAATTTAGAGTGTTAAATTTATTTAAGTACTCGCAATATTTTCCACTTTAACAGGCCTACGTCTATATATAACATATATAAAAATTCATATAAAAATATACCGGATATAATTTATTACACTCACTGACTGTGGTTAAAATGAATTTTTTTTATACACTTTTGAATATCCTAAAATACACTAAAAAAAAGAATATGTTCGAGGTGAACAAAAAAAAAAACGCATATTTCCATTTTGTGTATATAGGTACCTATATTTCAAACATAAGCGTAAAAATTTACATTTTATGCTGTTCAATTTCTAAAAATATTACAAAAAAAAAACTAAATTTTCAACTAAACTTACAACAACACAGTATAATATACAAAACTGTTATAATTTATATATGTTTGTTGTGATACATCAATTTTAAAACTACTGTACCAAAGCAAAAACACATTGCAAACACACATTCAAAATTAGTCGAAATATGTAAATTTTCCCAAATCATAAATATTGTGATTTATTTATGCATGAATTCGGCACAGCGGATGGTGGTATACAAATAAGCGGATTGCATTAAATATTTGAATGTTTTGGGAATAAAACGCATTGCAAATCTGCTACACGCTCGATCAACTAATTAAGAAAATCATAGGACAAAGTCTAAATATTTTGGCTTTTTATCACATAAAATATTTTTTTTGTGCTTATTTCGTTTTGGTAAATAGATTACTGGATGATCGATATGGATTCGTGCTCGAGTTTGAAAATAAAAACTCAGCGATGTTAAAGTTAGAAATGTTATTTTCCCAACACCTTTATTTTGTACACCAATTCACAATTCATCCACTGCTCCCTCAAATTCACATTTACTTTCACTGTTCCGTTGCTGTTTTGTTATGTTGTTGTTTAACAACAAACTGTTTTTTAACCAAATATCTAAGAAATATAATACAAAAACATTTTTTCTCTAAAGCAATTATGACAAATTTTGACCTTGAGAGATTCCAGTGATTTCTGTCCGAAAGCCGTCAACCGAAAATTTCAGCTTCCATCAGAGGTTTTTCGTTTTCTGCAGTTTTCCAATATTTTTGGACAAGCTAAGTTTGACCAAAAACGTCTTTTTTTAGAAAAATTCGATCTCTGTATAGCTCAAACAGATTGATTATTCCCGGTAAACCTTCATTTTAAAGTTTTTTTTTGCCGAAATCTGTCGACCGGAATTGGCAGCTCCCCTATATATAGCAAAACAAAAAAATGATTAGATTACGTTAAAATTGAAAAAATAGGTAGGTAACTTTTTTTATTTTATCGGAAGTGACGAGTTTTGATCAAAAAACTTCTATTTTACTTAAATTCGGCATCTTTACAGACGATTCGGATTAGCTTTACGGAATCAAACTGCATACAAGAAGCAGTTTTTATCAAATATCCGGTAGGTTCAATTTTTCGATTTAGAAATTGAATGAAGTATATTCGACCATCTACATTTTTGGTAAAAGAAAGTCGCTTGTTGGCGTATAATTTTCAACATTTCTTTTAACGCTATTTGCCGTAGGCACTTGGCGAAACACACTTATACTTAATAAACACATTTTTATTAATCACTTGTTTTTTGTTCCGCAGAATATTTTGAATGTCTTTCAAAAAGTTTAAAAAATCACTCGATCGATTTCGACTTGTTAGGTCATCATCAGGAGTATCTACTCTAGATACTCCTGATGATGACCTAACAAGTCGAAATCGATCGAGTGATTTTTTAAACTTTTTGAAAGACATTCAAAATATTCTGCGGAACAAAAAACAAGTGATTAATAAAAATGTGTTTATTAAGTATTTCAACATTTCGTTATACTTTTTCTTTTTCAGTTGTGCAACGCCGTCCCCGCTGGGCATGTCCTGAATACAAAATATAGTTGGATTTAAACACATTTTTGTTTTATTTGGTTAAGAATTATAAAAGTGGCGATGAAAGATACAAGGACGGACAATAACACTCGTGTGGACTAGTGAGGACACTAGAGCTGGTCATTAAAGTTGCTCAAATTTTCGACCACGCTTTAAGTCTCGCAACAGCTCGTATTCACCACAACGTCACATCCGCATGTCAACTATGAACGACTAGATTTGAAGCATATATGGGTCAACACATTCCAATAAAGGGAACCACTGATGTTGAAGTATCATACCGTATTAAAAAGCTCCTCTAGCTTGTGGTCTTCATAAACTCAAACGATGCTACGGATATTCGAAGGCGTCCAAGTTGTCCATGACAACGAACAAATAGAGATTGCGCCTATCAGCGTGAATTCAATCTCCCCTCACGAAAATCTAGAGAGCCGATAATCGTACCTGTGAAGAAACCGAATAAACCGAATGGTGGAAATACGAATTTGCGCCGACTATAAAGTAAAGGTCAATCCCCAATGCGACATGCATCGTCACCCAATCCTTCGAATTGTAGAGCTATTTTACATATTACAAGGTGGTTAATTTTATACAAAAATGGAATTGAAAGATGTCTATCTACAACACGAGCTTACTGGTAAATCCAAAAAATCCTTGTAATAAATGTTTCGTTTGGATTATACGAATATAAACGCATGCCTTTCGGAATATCTAGCGCACCAGGCGTTTTTGAAAGACTGATGCAGCAAATCGCAGCTTGGTAACCGACCATAAGCCATTGGTCGGCCGTCTTCAAAGGTGGCCAATCATCCTAACGAGCTACACATCCACGATAACGAATAAATCTACGAAATATCACCGCAACGCCGACGTACTATCACGTTTACTTTGTTTACCGGATGAAAATTTTGAAAAAAGTGAAAAGGTCTGTTTTCAAGTCAATGAAATTTACAACGATCGCATTCTCGATTACCAAATCGATCACAATTTACTAACACAACACACTCGCTCCGACCCTCTACTTCGTAAAGTGAAGTCCTATACGTAATAAATGAGTGGCCTGTAAAATTACATGTCGCTGAATTGTTTTACTCAGAAAAATTGTCAATCATCAAACCAATAATTTACCGGATGGCCAACATCAAATGAATCATAGCAAGGAGTCATTTATAAACAAAATGTTTCTTTTGTGTGTCGGCGCATACAACAAATTTTTATTCGTCGTACCAATGAAGAAAACAATATCGTCGTTCACAATTCGGGCGTTAGAACAAAAATTCACAATCTAAGGTTTACCATCTTCCATTGTAAGTGATAATGGTACTCAATTTATGTCTGCAGAATTCGTTTATCGTATGAACAACGTCGATCATTTCACATCAACACCATTTCCCCCACAATCGAATGGCGAGGCCGAACGAATAGTCCGAACTTTCAATACCGCAATGACGAAAATTTGTCATGACGGCACCAATGGTGACAACGCACTATTGCAGTTTTTATCGTCTTATCGTTCTACACCGTTAACAAATGTAGGCAAATCACCCACGGAACTGTTACACGGTACTGTACTGTGCCGAAGAGAACATTGCACCATCTGACAATGTTTACGCTAAATTTTCTTCAACGAGAAGTCCACAAAAATGGAGGAAAGCTTACATCGTAAAATCGGCGAGGAGAAGAATATATCATGTTGGACATCAACCGATGTCTATGAAAAATCAATTTTGCTCAATGAGAATCGTATGCCAAATGACGTGCAAGAAGAATCGGAAAATGACGTACAATCACTACAATGACCTGCATCTGAACAAAAACAAAATTCTCCGACATCAAGCAGTATTTTAAGAAATTGATCATCTGCGAAAACACCCGTTTGTGATTTTTTTATCGGAGTACGGCCCGTCGTCCTACACGAAATTTGCCAGAAAGTGCTGATTGAACTGCATCAGATACGTGTCCCATGAAGATTTGCCGTGCTCAAAAGGAAAAAACTACGGCACGTGGTTTGTTGCCGTTGCTAACGCCAACCGCTCCAAAATTTTGTTTTGGTTTATTAGTAACTTGAGGATAACAGATTCCTTGGAGTCCTCTCCAGTGTTATTGTCCTTGTATCTTCGTCACCACTTTTATAATTCTTAACCAAATAAAATAAATACGGTTAAGTTGAACTATATTTTTTATTCACAACACGACTAGTGAGAATGACGTCTCACAATTGACACCCCTGTTTTTTATACCTCAGAAAAAGTAATGAAGTGAACCACTTATGCTGGGGTTTAATAACGAGACCAATGGCTTATGGCCGATAAACAATTTGAATTTGCGACCGCTTCTTTTTCGATTTGCGAATACCCTTCTCGTGCGTAGTTTTGAAGCAAGCACAATTGGGTGTTCAGTGCCGTCAGGGTAGCGATGAGAAATTACAGCACCGATACCGTACGAAAAAGCATACGTTGCTCAAATGATTGGATAAACGTTGCGGAAATGAACCAAATGAGCAGCATTTATTAACGATGAATTCAGTTCATTGAACTGTTTTTTTTACGCTTCTCCCCAGTAAAATTTCACGTCCTGTCTACGATTAAGCGGTGCAGCTACCTGAGAAAAATTGTTGATAAAGTTAATTTTAACAATAAAAGGGTTCACCTTTTTCACGTTTCTCGGTCGTCGTAGATTTTTTATTTCTTCGACGTTGGATGAATTCCGTTTCGGTTCATGATACCCAATTATTTGATTTTATGCATTTGTTAAGTTTTAGTTTGAATCCGATGAATTCTATATATAATTGTTTAACATTCTTCAAATATTCTCAGCACCGGATATAACGAGATCGTCTAAGTATTTTGCACAAATTTTTAATTCAGTTCTGCTTTACTCAAACGGTAAAGAATTATAAAACTGATAAGTTTAATTTCCTAAAAAGACAGAATTTTTGTTTATTATTGAATTAGTCGTAGCCGTAGGTACTAGAATTGATAAGAAATAAATTTTATTTTTTGTCCATATAGTTAAAATATTTACAATTACGTTAAAATCTAATTCAACTGCGGTCTGGCGTTGACTGTAGAACTATTGTTGTGTAATATTTCGGAAAAGTGCCTATTTTTATTTTTATTATTACCGCTATAGGTCCAATTTACATAGAACCATCTATACACATTGCACAGCTCCATGCCAGCCTATATAGCATTGGCATTGAAGTTGGGTCGGTCAATGAGTTGGGCACTCCGAACCTAGCCCCTTCCTATCCAAACGCCAAAACTTTAACCACTGATAGCACTATTAGCGCCGTATTCATTGATATTCAAACATAATGTGTAAAACTTAAACAGAATCGCTATTCTCCGCTATCTCTGGCAGTAATGAATTTAAGCTTAGTTACCCCACAAGAAAACTGGCAAGATTTTACTTATCGATAAATTCATATGCAGGATTTCTTCATTATTTATTCTGGGCAAATAGCCAGTTTATGTTAAAATTTAAAAAAATATTTTAAAATTCTTTGCTTAAATTAAAGTTAATATCATTTCATAAAATATACGGCATCTTTAAACAAAAACTTAAAAATGTAGATTATTGCAGCTATGGTGTTTGGAATGCTGGAGACACTTTAATTCCACACTCGATTAATTTTATAAATAAACATGAAAACAATTTTAAAATTTTGCTTGCTCGTATTCACAAAAAAAAAATCCTGTATTATATACAAAAAAAAAAATAAACCTCACTTCACCGAGTGTAATACATAGTAAAACGTATACATAAAATCCCTTTAGGATGTTCTATGTTTTTAGAACTAGAAAACAACGTACATACATCCAAAGTATATATTTTACTTAAGTAAATTTTCTTTTTTTTTGGGGGGTATTTTCTTGTATATATGTTGTGATTATTTATTTATTTTTGGTCGTCGTTGTCGTCACCTATTATTATGATATTCTGTATACATGTATATGTATATGTTTTAGTAGACCACCTAGGGAACTATTAAATGGTTATAACATATAACAACAGCATAAAACCATTCTCATAAAGCGAATGACAATAAAATAGTTATACCAACAGCGAAAATAAAATAAAACCTCTACCAACGAAAACAAGTAATATATATATTGAGCTTTTTTATCAAGCTTTTATCACACCAAAATAATAATAAAAGCACAAGAAAAAAAAACGAACGAATATGTTGAGAAATGGATTTGTTACTATAAAAACGAACGAACAGAAAAACACTAAAATTATATAAATTATTTTATGGGTGGGGGGGAGAGATGTACCTGATAATTCGATTATATGAGAATTTTCGTAGCTTTCCCTTCTTTTATTTTTATCAAACGAAAGCTTTTAAACCATTTTCATCTGTTTATTTCGTTTATTTTAACATACACGAATATAATATATTTGAAGGAGAACCGAATATAAATATACGTAAGATGAAAATGATAATGGTGATAAAATAGTTTTTTTTTTCTTTGAGTATGTGAATGTGTTACGTTAGAGATTTATATATTGTGATGTAACAAAGCTAATATTTTTTGTTTATTGTCAAAAATGTCGACCTTTATACTCAACTATATATAACTGGGTATTACGGGCGTATGTTATATCAAAATTAGGTGCAACATAAAAACAATTTTCTTCTTCCGAGTCGTGTACCCTGGTAAATAAAATCATTATCATTAATATTGGATATATTAGCTATCATTTTGATAATTTTCGAAAAAAAAAAATACAAAATATGTTTTACAACAAAAATATCATAATTTTGTAGATGAGCTTAAAATGCTGCACGAGATAAATAAAATTATTAATTATTAATTGGTTGAATCCTCTCTCGTAAATGATAGTGGAGTATTTCCTAAACATTCCTAAAAATTTATTTGTAAAACTTCGTATAAATAAGTAAATTATAATTTATTTAAAATGATGTAAATAAGTTTACAAAAATTATTTACATTATTTTTATAATAAAGAAAATCATTTAAACCCCCACCAAATACTAAGTGTACTTTCGGGTTAATAAAGATCCATTCGAATCGAAAATCATCATCCCTTCAAAATTTAAAGGGGTTTAGGGTGTTTATTTAGTATGCTTAATTCGGAATACTAAAAATTTGCGTTGTTTTCCCATAAAATTTTCCCATGTCCCAGGAAAATACTAAGTATACTTTCGCGTTAATAAAAGCTGTGTTGCTTTCGCAAACCCGCATAGTTTTATCGTTAGAGACCAATTTTCGTTTCAGCAATATTTCGTTCTGAATTTTCAGTAACGGAAAATAATTAATTGTTCATCATAGTTGACGTTTATGTCAGTAGTAATTTGTAATCTGAATCGGTTTTACGAAAACCATTTTTTTTAGTTTTATTTAAAGCCAACTCGATTTTAATTACTACTGATAAATACGCCAACTATGATTTACAATTATTTTCGTTACAAGAAATTGATAAACAAATATTGCAGAAACCAAAATTGGCCTCTAATATTAAAGCTAAGCAGGATTTGCGAAAGCAACGCATCTGAAGTTTCAATCCAACCGAAAATCATGATCCCTTGAAAAAGTTATAGGGGCTAAGCGTGCTTAGTATGCTCAATTCGCAATACGATAAATTGGAATGGGTACAAAGGGCCGAATGTCGAAGGGCCAAATGTCGAAGGGCCGAATGTCGAAGAGCCGAATGTGTCGAAGGGCCGAATGTCGAAGGGCCGAATGGGTCGATGGGCAAAGGGCCGATTGTGTCGAAGTGCCGAATTTTTTTTTTTGCTTTTAGAAATATAATTTTTTTAATTTGTTGTTTTCTTGAAAATTTTGTAAATTTTTTTTTATTAAACATAAATGAATTTTTCATGAATTTATGTATTTTACTATTTTTCATCACGTATCCAGTCACCGGCAAATTTTGGTGAGGGAAATTTTTGTTATGCGCCACCAATAGGTATATTCCTTTTCCTGCCCGTTAACACAATTGTGTGGGTACTCTAAAAGTACCATGTCAAAAATTAATTTTTGTATGTGTTTTGACCCAACTTACGCATTTGTGTATTCCTTTTAAAAATATTTTCGTCCGAAAAAACAATATAAATAAATACACAATTATGTTGGTTGTTATTCCGCACAAGCGAAATTTTTGGCGTAATTTTTAAAAAAAAATTCATCTTACAGAGCTCTCACAAAAGAAAAAAAATTTGCCTTTACCTTTTGCCTTAAACTTTTACCTTAAGAGTATCTCTCGCAATGAGCAAAAAAAAATAAATTGAAACCTACTTCGTTTTATTTATTTTCATACTAATGATATTTTTGAAATTGTATTTTGCATTATTAATTATAATTTTAAGATACATTAATCCGATAAATTAGTTCTTCTTTGTTTTTTAAGGCGTTTTGTCTGGGAAATGACAACAAAAACCCTGATTTTGAAATTTAGCTAACTTCATTAGTCTTTTCTTAAGGCAAAAGTTTAGAGTTTGCTAACTTTTTTCTTAAGGTAAAAACGAAAATTTTTTTTTTTCTCAAGTTTTATTTTCAAACAAACTTGTAAGGCAAAAGGAAAAGTTTTTCTATTGTGAGAGCTCTGTTACCCAAATTTTTTATCAAAAACGCCATTACATACTATTATTTTTTACCCACACATTTGTGCGGTTTGAACTTTAATAGTGCAATTTTTTTTGTTTGAAAAAGGGATACGTAAAAAAATTAAATAAAAAAAATATATTTCTAAAAATAAAAATAAAAATTCGGCCCTTCGACCCTTTCGGCCCTTCGACAAATTCGGCACTTCGACATTCGGCTCTTCGACATTCGGCCCTTCGACATTCAGCCCTTTGACATTCGGCCCTTCGACATTCGGCCCTTCGACACATTCGGCCCTTTGACACATTCAGCCCTTCGACATTCGGCTCTTCGACATTCGGCCCTTTGATATCATACCGATAAATTTACGTTGTAAGCGATTTTCCATAAAATTTGCCCTGCTCCTATTAAAACCTCCACCAAATACTAAGACCCTTGACAGACTAGGAATTAGCTAAACGCGTTTAATAATTTTTTCGAGTTTATCTCTTAATGTGCTAACTTCGAGATTAACTAAACGAGTTTTGTTTTAGGTTTAATAATTAAACCGGTTTAGTGCACAAATCTCTCAATATTTTGAAGTTTATCGCATAAAAATGGGTTTAGGGAGAGCGCCATCTAACAATGAATGTTAAAATTTATAAATGCCGCTTGCTTTTTGAGTTATCCCTTTCGAGTTCAAAAAAAAAATTTTGCTCCAATTTAAGTTCAACATACACAAATGTGTATGTAAATAATACCCGGTTGTAATGTCTTCATAAAACAAAAAAAACATATTAATATGATAACACATAAATTAAATAACATATTAATTATTTCTTTTTGATAACATCAATTATTTTATTATTATTATAGTTAGTGTTGTTTTTCTGACGAAAACAAAATTAAGTGATATGCACGAATGTGTATTGTGGTCTTCAACGTACACATAATTCTATGTTTCACACATTCGTTTCTCGTAATCGAAATTTACATACATAATTGTGTATACGGGTGGCGAAAATAACCCCATGCCTTTTTCTGGCTGCCATCACAATTGTGTGGGTCTCGAAACAGAATCCTGTCAAAATTTATTTTTGTATGTGTTTTGGACGAACATACACATTTGTGCATTCCTCTTACCGTAGAGTGCTTATTATAATATCATGACAAATAAAGTAGAACTGGCACTGACTTCTAGTGCTGGAAAATATACCATGGTATTGTGTTTGTAATTCATATTTTTTTTAATCTGTATTCAAATCTCGCTGGAATCTGACAATTCTCGCGCAGAAACAATATGGCGGATACACAGTGATGTAATAAATATATATTGTATATATATTCATTTATATTGTTTACATTTTTATGCTGTATTTGTATTAAAATGGAATAAGAATTTTTGGATACAATTAAAACACAAAGTTTGGGGTTTATAAATTAAATTGCGTTTAATTAAAATATTTATTTATTTGTACCACCGTATTTTATTATTGAAAAAGGGTTTGCTAAACTTCATAGTGTGTCAACCTAATTGGATTTGTAGTAGATTAACTAAACGCGTTTAGCTAAATCCTAGTCTGTCAAGGGTATAAGTCTACTTTGATGTGAATAAAGATTCATTCCAACCGAAAATCATGGTCCCTTGAAAAAGCTATAGGGGCTGTGGGTGTTAACTATGCTCAATTCGCAATACTATATTTGGTGGTGGTTTTCTAGAGACATGGAAAAATTTTATGGAAAATCGCTTACATCGATAAATTATTATCTGGTTACAAATTGTGAATATTAGAACACCTTTGTCCTTACACTTATTCTAGAGATCTAAATTTTCTTTTTGTTTGGTTTTATATTGACCCAACTAACGAGCATTGTAAGATTTTTTTAAATTTATAATTTCCATTTTATAAAGTTATCGAATGTATCAGCAAATTCAAAGAAACAAGTTAAATTTTATCATTATCTTTTAATGCGAATTAAGTATATTACATGCTCCTATACATATAAAGATATATAGCGTTTAACAAAATATACACAATTGTGTACATAAGCGTAAAGTTTTTCTTAATTTTAATTTTTAGGATAGTTAGAAAATAGTTCACCGGAATTCTCTTTAAATATTGTAATTTTTCCAGTTTGATTTCAAGAAACGCCAACATAATTCAAATTTCAATTTGTTAAATGTCCCAACTTTATTCTCAACGAGAAACTACATTTTGCGGTCAATTAGAACCTAAAAATGTATGCTTAATTTCTTCCAGTGGGCAAATATCAAGGCCTCACTAAACATAATTTAAGAATCTCTCTTTTATCCATCATGCTATACGGAATCATATTTTAGCAAAATATACTTCAGAAATCCTCCAAAAATCAATTGGCCTTGGTTCTTAATTATATTCCAAAAAAGTTCTCTTCATAACACTAATTCTGTTTTAATCTGCCCGGAAATAGTATATAGTCCCCTCTGATGTTCTACCAGGCTCCGGGGTAAAAATGTTTGTCTCTATTAGAAACAACCTCATGCAAAATTTCAGGTCAATCGGACCACGTTTAGGGGTCGCTCAAATTCGTTTTTTTGCCAAAAAAGCACTAAAACGACCCTTAGTGACGTTTTTTCCACCCTTTCACTTCAGCTCGTTCAACTAATGCCGGTTTAATATTTTCTAAGTATTTTTGAGTATGCCGAATCTATTAAAAAAAAAAAAATTACTATAAAAATATAGTTCCGATTTCTGTTTGTTTTAATATAAAATTAACAAATACTTTTTTTTACTATTTTCGCTGATTTTACTTAAATCAATTTTAAGAATGAAAAGAAAAGAAAAAAAATATTTGTTAATTTTATATAAAAATAAACAGAAATCCGAACTAAATTTTTTGCTATCACAAATAGTAATGAATCGCATTGTGCGTGTGCACGGCAAGACGACCTTTTGGGAGTTTTTTGACTATAAAACTTAACTTTTAGCTATACTGACATGCAATGTCTCATTTTTTCGTTATTGCTCTAAACAACAAATATTGAAATTTGGACAAACATGATAGGTACTATTTTAAAAATTAACTGGAACTCGTTTTAATTTTTTGGGAAGAAACAGCCCGAAAACTAATTTTGTACTACGCCAACTTCCTTTTTTTATCATTCCCGGCATTACTTGAACAAGCTGAAGTGAAAGGGAGGAAAAAACGTCACTAAGGGTGGTTTTAGTGCTTTTTTGCCAATAATGAATTTGCGCGACACCTAACCGTGGTCCGATTGACCTAAAATATGAGAACGCATATGAGAACGTTTCTAATAGAGACGAATATTTTAAGCCCTGAGCCCGATGAAGAGACAAGATTTCTTCCATATAAAAATGGGTCGCCCTACAACACATTTACAGTTTTTTTTTATTTTATTTAGCCAATTCTTTCTTCCAGATTTCCGAACATTTTCGATAATTTTGTTTTGATTAGGATATGCTTTCGTTCAAAAGTGGCCATTTACCAATACGTTTTTTGTAATTATTTAAAACTTTTTTCCCCGTTCAACATTATAAATTTCATCAAGATCAGTTAAAGAATGGCCTTTGGTCTCACTTTTCTAAAAATCTTTTAGAAATCCCATTTTTGTCTATATAACAACAAATTTCTTCATCAACAATTATGGCTTAGTTTTGTTTTAATTGGCCATATTTTTCCAACACTCAATTTAATTATGCTCGATTAAAAAATTGCTATAGTACTATCATAAATGGTTCTATTGCTGGACTTCTTCCACAAATAACTTTTGGATCCAATTCATACTAAGTTCCAGCATGAAACTGTGGTTTTTTGTATCGTCCCAGAGTTGGACAAATTAAATGCAAACCGAATTTTTTCATAGCCTTTTTGTGCTCCTCATAATTTATTTGACTTTTTTAGAATGGTAAGTCTCCTAATAAAAATGAAGTGGAATTTACAACAACACAATAAATCAAACAGTAAAACATTAACAAGACTTCAACAAACAAAATTGTTTTGAATCCTTAACTTCAGTGAAGTCCGATCTCTTTCTACAATTGTGACAGACAATCCTATCGTTTATAATAATAATCCTATAGGAAATCCTCTTTCTACAAGTACTGTACCACGCCTTTCGAGTGTTGTAATGAAAATCAACATCCACAAAAGTGAATATGTTTTAAAAACGGAAACAAAAGTTGAATTGATCGTGAATTTTCCTAGTTTCACATCGGTTTTAACAGCCATTGTATTAGTGTTTAGTAACTTTTCTTCTTCCCATTATAAAAGTGTTTTGAAAAAGGCTTTAAATTAAAGTGGGCCAAACAAGGATTTCCTCAAGATCCGGTGTTAAATAATCACGATTTTTCAATACCACTTTATATACGATCCGACGCGAGTACTAGAAGATGATGGTATCACAAAACTCGTAGTATATTCATGTCACAGAAAAGAAATAGTGATTATACCTGGCAGCACTTGTTAACCTGAAAAAGTTTGGATAATACAGAAGGTTGCAGGTCCTCTTGCTGATGAATGCATTTTACCATGGTTGATGAATCATAAAAATTTATGCAGAATCTTAACGGCAAAGCGTCGATTTTAATATGATTCATAGAAAGGGTTCCATTCGGAGTCAATTCGTGACTTATATTGTGGAGACTGACTTATTTGAAAGTCTACAATAAGCCTCCTGTCGAATAGACTTATTGGAAACTTGTTAGAATTAGTTTGATGGGTTACTAGTTTGGGCGCAAGCCTTGCATAAAAGTCCAACAAGTCTTCAATAAGTCTAGTCGACAGGAGGTTTATTGTAGACTTTCAAATAAGTCAGTATCCACAAAATAAGTCACGTATTGGACGGCAGGCTCAGATGCATGCTATCGGATTTACTGTGATTACGCGTTGAAATGTAGCAAACCATCATTCGCTACACGAAAAATTTCATTTTACTTAGCAATATCAAGACAAACATATCCAACTCAATGCTGTACTTGGAAGAACCTCTACTGAAGCAGGGTAGCTCAGGTGTACTGACACGATACGAATTGTCAGATGTGTAAACAGGCCAAATTGGAAGCAAGTGTCATCGACCATGGTTGAAATTATACTTACATATCTGTGAATGTAATAAAGAAAATCATGATTCTGTTAGTCCATCATTTGACAAAATTTAGACAACTCTGGGAAGAAAAATGCTATCCTAACGAGATAAACGGTATGAAATTTCTGGCATTTATGAAAGATGTAAGCGTTTATCTCGTTAGGATAGCATTTCACTTCCCAGAATTAACGCAGAACAAAAAAATCCATCAATTATGGCTACCTTTAGGTCTCGAATCTTATCCCATGTTTATCGTTAAAAGGGAGTTGCAGCCCAATCGGTTAAGAAATGGCTGAGGTTCATTTAAATTAGGGTTTTTCCAGTGGCGTGTGAAAAGTTTATGTCAGATGCAAATTTTCATCATTAATCTGAGTTATCTCTATAGATTATCTATTTAAAAAAAGGCATCTATTTTTTAAAAAAATCATTCCAACAGAAACCCCTAAAGAAATTTTCCCAAAATTAGGACTCATCGCAATCCTTGCCTGGCATTAGAAAATCCAAATAACCGTAATTTTTTCTGAACCGTTAACGTCAACAATTATTTAAAAAGGTAGCGTGGGGCTCTACTCATCAAAGACCAACATAACATGGTGCAACATTCCACAAACAAAAGATTTATAATTAACGAAAATCACCAGAACCTTGACGAACAAGGTGCAAGATAGTACAAAATCGCGCAACGTCATGCAACATAGTATAACATGATCCACATGACGCAACATGGTGCATTGCCCTACAATATTTCACAACATCATGCAACATTAATCTGCATGGAAAAACATCATGGAATATGATGCAATATGATGCAACACTATTCAGCATGGTGCCACATCTCAAAACATTGTGCAACGTAAAAAAGTAAACCTCATAAATTATGTTGCAATATGCAACATAATACAACATGATGCGATTTAAAAACCCAGTCCTGCTTTGATAAAAAGGAAGGCCTCAAGCCAACATGCTACGCCATAGTGGAACATCACACAATGTCCCCCAACCAAGTTGAAACACCAAGCAACATGCTGCAACGTTATGGAATATGACCCAATATGATGCAATACCATCATACATCATTGTGCCACATCTCAAAATATTTTACAACGTACGAAAATAAACCATTCCACAGCATGGTGCAACATCCTACAACATGGTGAAATATAACGTAACTATGTGTAACGGCATGCAACATTTTGCAATATGGCGCAACATGGAGATACACGGTGAAACTTTACGCAACTTGGTGTAACATGACGGAACATCCAGAGGACTCCTAAATGAAATATCCAGAATCGAAATTCTTTGCAATCGTTTCGTTGCATTTAAAAACCCAGTCAGGCCAAAATTTGTCAAAATCGTTCATGCTAAATAAAATGTAAAGGAGAGACCCCAAACATACATGGTGCATCATAGTGAAACATCACACAACTGTTCCTAACAAAAAGCAAAATCAAGCAACATGGTGCAACATCATGCAATATGGTGCAATGTGACAAAACATTACGCAACTGCCTGGTATACGTAGTTTAACTTGTTCAAAATCATGTAACATCACGCAACATGGCTCAATATGGTGCAACATCGAGCAACAAAGTGCAACTTCAATTCGAAATCAAAACGCCTTGAAATCCTTTCCCAGAATTCGAAACCCCTATCCCGCTAAATTTTATCAAAAGGCTACAAACCCCCGGGCCTCACCAGAAATCAGAACCCATGATGAAATCATCAAATCATCTCTAAATAAGCACTCTTTGCAATTGACTACTGGCACTATCACCTAGTTCTATAAAAACCGTTCTAGCCGAAAAGAAAATTAAAAATAAAAATTCAAAACAAAATTAATAAATATAACCCATGCCCAAATCAGGACCCATCATGATTGATTTTCTGCAATCAAAAACCGGATGCCGATAAAAATTAAATAAAGCTATCCGGCCACCACAAGATGACCCTCTGAATGGATCTTGCCAGAAATTATCACCATTCTCAATCAATTACTGGTACTCGAGATGCCCTCACCAGCAATATTTATCAAAATCGTCTGAACTGAATTTTCTCGAAAGCAGGACACACCGAAAACGTTTCTGATACCCAAAACCCCCGTTTTATCAATATTCATGAAAATCGTTCGAGTCGTTTCCAAAACCTTTATTTACAATTTTCTACTGCTTGGTTCATCTATAATATACCGTGTTCTATGCCCATACCAAAGCAAAATAAATAAAACTTGTATTTCCCGTTAATTAAAATCTCGTTCGATATTTTTGCTTTTGTCTGATTGGTTTTAATTAATATTCGTTGAATTAGTCGATATATTTTTGGATTGTTGATCATGTCGGATCATGATTACGCGTTAACAGTAAAATAATTGTGTAATAAAATTAAATTGTGTTTTCATTCTTTTGTTTCATAATTTTAAAAGTGGTAATGTTTAGTTGGTATACCTAATTTGTGTGGAAGAAATTATGTGTGGTTGAAATTATTAAATTTTTGTTGTTGTTTTGATTAATAATTGTAATAGAAATATACTGAAAGTATAGTGAGGAGTGCAAATTTCATAAAAATGTATTGTAGTTATTGTGATTAAATCGCGTGCCACAGTATTACTTGGGGGCAATGAAAAAGTGTTTGTTAATTTAAAAGCTAGCTTTTGATGAGAAGTTATATGCAGATATAAGGTAAATATAACTCTTTTTTATGTTGTTAAAGATACCTCGTCAAGATGTTGGCATATGTTGTAGGTTAAATGTTACGACATAAAAAAATGAATTAAGTTTGATATATGGTTAGGCCAACAAACCAAAAACAAAATGGTTTTATTTGAACGCAATTTACATATTTTCAATTATGAGATAGATAATTTTAGTTTAATTTTCAGGATATTCAAATTTTTCCTAGCGTTTTGTACAAAAATTTTTGATTTTCTCTTTATTTCGATTATAACGTGACATGAATGAATTTGATTAACTGCATCACAAAATATAGCCATATTTCTTTAGATATTTCTGTTCGAACTATGGTCACGCCAAACATGATTATGGAGTGTTTATAGATGTTGATCACCCATGGATTAGGAGGTCGTGGCTCATTCATCGATTTCGTTTTCCACGGGCACACCTATAAAATCATTTTTGTGTTCGCAGAACATTCCCATCAATCACAGTTTATTTGATGTTATGCATCATCTATACATACATTTTCGAAGTTTACGCATATTATTCGCATTCTGTAATCACCTCTTCCATTTTTATTGTTAAATACATAAAGTTTCTGCAAATTTCTGACATTCATGCCCATGATTTGCTGCCGAAGCTGATCACTGATTTAATTGGTGCCTAGTTAGTTTTTAATGTTTGCGTAAATTTTCCAATAATCAGCTACCATCCTTGATGCTACCTCTGCAGAAATCGAATTTTGCTCGTTTTCCACTGATCTCAAAAATTAAAACTTGTTCACTTTCTGTCGTGTGTCTTGTGTCATGTCGTGTGTATATTTGGATTTCAACCTTAAACATATATTTTATTTTGGAATAATTATTTTGAAATCTCACTTGGCGAGCGGCTGATACTAACCGCATGAGAACGACTTTTGTATGCTAATTGTTGGCTTGAATTAAAATGGTTGCTTATTTAAAGTTGTGGTTTACATTTTAGTTGATTATTTGATTATGCTTTAGTCATGTAAAAATTAAGGTTCACATCTAAAACCGTCTTATGAAAACCACATAACAAATTGTTAATCCTCTCAAAATATTCAACATATTAAAGTTTAAATTTCTTAAAAAAATCTTTAAAACGAGATGGCGTTTGCAAACAATTCGACCCCCGCAACAAGAGAACAGCAGACGCGAATAGTGCGTAGCTTCTGTTTAACGTTGCCTTACCAGTTACAACTAGACCTAGCGATCTAGTCTTCATTAAAGCCGATGCCATGTGGACCATTTCTTTGGTATAATAATGGCAGCGTATAATATTTCCGAATCGTCTAAGTCTTGATAAATCAATTTTTTTGATCACCTACATATTGTTCCTATCATCTGATCTTAAAATTTAGGGGCAACAATGGAATTTCCACTTCTTTCATAGGAGCTAGCATCATAATTACTAATTTGCTCTAAAACGCTCTAAGTATCGCTACCACAAGTTAATACCAATCTTGTTAGCGCTTTTTAAATATGTTAAGTGTTATTTATCGTTATATAGCGATTCTTAAAAATTTAATTGCTATCGTAGATTCTCGGTCATCTGTTGAGATCCAGAATTTTGTACATTTTTCGTATTTAATAAAAAAATTCTCATTTTCGCCTTCTGTTGTTATGGCGGCAAGTTGGCCATTTATTTTCCTTTCCTTCAACATTTCCCTATGCCTGTTACAATTTTTATAATAGAAAGTGTACAGTTATAAATAAAGGCTGGTAAACATCGAAAATACGCTCGCTGTAAATTTAGTATTTGTTAGCGTCTACGTGCCAAAACCTTGTAGATGGCGTTGAGTAAGACTATTCCGCGATAGTTACAATTCAACTGGTTTTGTTTTTTATATTGTGGCTAGATTATGGCTATTTATCACTTCTCTGGAATTTGTTCTTCGATTCAGCTCAAACAAGCGGTAGAATAGAATTTTGAGAAGCCCTCAAAATGCACCTTATAATTTTTCAAATATTTTGTAAGTAGCCACTCCAAAGCTTGATGGTTTATTTTTAATTCGAATAATTTTTCATAAATGTAAGGCCTAAACTATTTTACGACCCATACAACAGCTTAAATTGAAAATGACCTTGCGTTGTATTTTGACTACATCTCAGGGGGTTGAGTGGTGGGGTACTTCAGGCTTGCATGCTCCTGGCTTACACCGCGTAACAGGTTCAAAAACTAAAATTGCTTTAAATTTACACCAGAATCAATGTCCTGCCAAGCGGATGACGGGGAGTGACAAGATCAGCCTACAACTATGGAACCGACACGAAATGAGAATCGCCCTCCGAACATACCGACCCGAAAAAATGTTTAGTACTTCTGTTTATATAAAAAAAAACAAATCAAAAATAGGTAAAAGTCCGAATAACAACCGAACAAGGAGAAAGAGAAACATAACCGAGTGCCAGGAATCAACCCTATTAAAGTTAGCCGACTCCAGCCGAAAAATGTCGATAATGTAGATTCAAACTAATCAAACGAAAATGACAGCCGATTTTTGTCGGTAACATCCCAGCCGAAAAATGTCGATAATACAGATACGAATTTAATGCCGGAATGAATTAATTTATATTACAAATGTTTATTTTGTTATTCATAAAAGGTTGGTTAACTAACAAAATGTAAAATAAATTTTCATTCGAAACAATTAAAACTAATAAACGAATCCAAAATTTTCTAAGTGCCGAATTAGATGTTTGGGGAGGTAAGGCGTGAAATGCCTCTATAGTAACAAGTTTGGAGAATATTTTAAACAGCACTTCATCTAATAAATATTATTTAAAAAGGACAGGTCAATTTTCGTGTGGAGAATTAGGGAAAACTTAATTGAATATATCGCATACACAAAATTTGAAAATTTCTAAAAACTGACCGTTTAAAGTGTCATAGCTGGAAATAGATTCAAATGAAAGGTCTTATTGATGCTCACACCTTGAAAAAATTTCAGGTCGATTTCTATGTTGGAAGTCCGGGAAAAGTCGATCGAATATATCGCACACACAAAATTTGAAAATTTCTAAAAATTGACCGTTTAAAGTGTCATGGCTGGAAATACATTCAAATGAAAGGTCTTATTGATGATCACACCTGGAAAAAATTTCAAGTCGATTTCTATGTTGGAAGTCCGGGAAAACTCGATCGAATATATCGCACACACAAAATTTGAAAATTTCTAAAAATTGATCGTTTAAAGTGTCATGGCTGGAAATAGATTCAAATGAAAGGCCTTACTGATGATGACACCTGAAAAAAATTTCAGGTCGATTTCTATGTTGGAAGTCCGGGAAAACTCGATCGAATATATCGCACACACAAAATTTGAAAATTTCTAAAAATTGACCGTTTAAAGTGTCATGGCTGAATATAAATTCAAATGAGAGGTCTTATTGATGATCACACCTGGAAAAAATTTCAGGTCGATTTCTATGTTGGAAGTCCGGGAAAACTCGATTGAATATATCGCACATACAAAATTTGAAAATTTCTAAAAACTGACCGTTTAAAGTGTCATGGCTGGAAACAGATTCAAATGAAAGGTCTTATTGATGATGACACATGGAAAAAATTTCAGGTCGATTTCTATGTTGGAAGTCCGGGAATACTCTATTGAATATATCGCACACACAAAATTTTTAAAATTTCTAAAAATTGACCGTTTAAAGTGTCATGGCTGGAAATAGATTCAAATGAAAGGTCTTATTGATGCTCACACCTGGAAAAAATTTCAGGTCGATTTCTATGTTGGAAGTCCGGGAATACTCTATTGAATATAAAAAAATTTAATAAAAAAATTTAATTTTGAGTATACGTTAATGGATCGAAATAAATATTTTTGACTTTAAATGAAATTACTGTTTAACACGAAATTATTTATCTGCTTTATCGACATTTTTCGGCTGACTATTTATATGAATCTACTTTACCGAGTTTGACAGACAAATTGTTACATCTGCATTATCGACATTTGGCTGATGCAATTCTGTTATTATAGCTAATTCTGCATTATCGACATTTTTCGGCTGGTGTTTTAATCGTCACAGCCGAATCTGCATTATCGACATTTTTCGGCTGATATGTTTTAATCCTTACAGCCGAATCCGCATTATCGACATTATTCGGCTGGAGCGAGTCGGCTAACTTTAACAGTATCAGGAATCACCGTATAATTTTCTTTATGAGAATTTTTTACGATATGATTTTCACGATAGTGGCGAAAGAAGGGAAAGAAAAAATTAAATCAAGAGGAAAATGGTCAAGAGAGAAAAAAAAGGAAAAAGTCGAACTAAAATATGGGCAACGAATGTGAATTATTTTGAAGGCGCAACCAACGTGCACCCCGATTAACTCTATTTAGTGCTCGATTACAAAATATAGTTTTAATAGAAAAATTGAAATTTAGAAGTTCCGTCTTCCTGTGTTTGATAAAAAATAACGGGGGCCTCTTCCCGCCTTTGGTTAAAAATAACGGCATCTTTCCACCTTTTGGTAAAAAATAACATAAGGCGTTATCACAAAATTTGACCTTGAAAGCCTGCCAAAAAGTTTTGCCTGTGCTCGTCGAAAACCCGTAAAAATGTTGGGCGTTGTTTTATAAACCCGTAAAATATTGTGTTGAGTGTCTTTCGGCCAAAACCGCAGATTTGGCCTTGATAGGCCACCGTAAATGTTGGGCGTCTTTCCATCGTTATCCAAAAATTTAGCCTTGATAGGCCACCGAAAAGGTTGGGCGTTGTCTCATCCAAAACCATAAATCCGTTGGGCGTTGTCCTGCCTAAAACCGTATTCAACGGTGCGGCACTTTTGTTGTTTATATAACAGGATGAATGGCCTCGGTATAATATAAAAAAATGTTGGTGCCGTTGAAAAATAAGATTTGGCATCCATTGATTTGTGGTATAACCGTTAATAATTGGCACCCGTCAGAGTTGCGCCACCTGTCGAATATGTGGTGCATGAAAAAAAGCAGCCCACTTTCCAATTCAAAGAACAATTTTCAAACCCATCTCTATTATCAAACTCACATTAATCACAATCACTTTTTTTAATATGCTTTAGGTTATTTTAGATAATTGTACAAAATTATTTTTTTTATTATCTTTTATACAACAAAAATAATTTTGAAGTAGGTATATTTTACTTTAAAATATTCATAAAATACATAAGGCGCATTATTTATGATAATATGTATGTATATAGCTGATTTGTTAATAATTAAATTTGTTGCTTATTTTGCGTAACGTAACGTATATTTAATAGCCACACACTACTCTGATATTCAAAACAAATTTGAACTGATTAGTTCAAATACAGAAATTTAAAACCAAACTGATTTTAAGAAAAGTCACAACTCCACTCCCATTTTTGAAATCTAAAACTAGAGTAAAATTCTCGCACAAAAAAGCTAGAATAATATTTTTCCGTTTTTCGTGCACGTCACTCGCCTACTCTTTCACACCGAACATCAACCAACACGCCAAAATGAAAAACGTACGACAAATTTTTTTTCTGTATCTTTACGTAATACAATAGGGATGGGTAACATACACTAAACAGCATATAACTTTAATATCAATGCCATAGGGTAGATGGCATTGCTGTCAGAAAAATGCGATATTTATTTGGTGGTAACGAAATTCTGAGAAATAAATATAAAAAAATAATCGCAGATGAGCGCAACGTTATGACCCCGAAGAGAGTCGTAACAAAGCAAAAATTATTGGGCGTTTCATGGTTTATTTAAAATATTTTCTATATTAAGAATTGAGAAATTGTCATCATCATATCATTGTGTGTTCAATGTCATTGGGTTTTCAATGTCAATGACAATCCTCCATTTTTTGAAATTTGAATATCGATAAATTTTGCAATAAATATTGTTATTTTGTATAATGTATTATTTCAAGGTTAAATTATCGCATTTAAGAAAAAATTAAATTTTATTCTTTACTAAAATGTCTTTCACATGCAAATTTTCTCCATTGATAAATTCAGTTTAGTTTATTTAAAATATTTCTTATTTAGACGTTATTACTGATTCCAGTCGGCATATTTAAGTAAGCTCACTGGAGTTATTAGAAATTGATATTCAATTTGTAACTTTTATGTGCGCACAAGGTACAATCGTACCTTTTTTACTTTTAAGTTTGAATATTTTTATTTTCGAATTTAGCAACAAGTCTGAAACTTTTCTTTAGCCTTTATCAGAATTAAGCTTTTTTTGGAATTGCGTGACTAAAAACGAAAAAGGTACAATTGTACATTGCCGCGCACATAAGTTTAATGTCCCTTGTTTTACTAATTCATTTAGGATTATACATGACGACGACTTATGTTAAAATTGTTAAAATAATTCATTTATTTAAAAATAAATACAAACCGCATTTTACAGCACAACTAATAACAAAAAACATCAATCACCACATAAAACGAAAAGCGACGAACCTGATATTATAAACATAAAAGTAAAGTAATTTATTTAAAAAAGCGTTAAATAATGATCGCAGTTTACTACAAATGATAGAATATTAATTTGTCATCGAGAACTAAGCTGTTCCTAATAAGTTTGAATGCTCTAAAAAGTCTGGAAGTTGGTTAAAATTTGATTGCAAAATACCGCGGTCACAGTCAAACAAATACAAAACGAGCTACGTAGAACATGATAGTAAGGTAATAATTAACTTGATTAAAATTAGCATAAATTATTTTTCGTTAAATGTTCCTAAAATGATTGTTGTTTGTTTTGGTTCACCTTATCGGATTTTTGTTTTGCTCAAATCTTTAATAAATATTATTTGCCTGAAAATGATTGCAATTCTCTTAACACCTATATTTGCTGACTTAGAAATTTGGCTTCAGCTCCAAATTTATCCGGGAGGTCCTAATTATATTTGTCGGACATCGGTTTATTGAAAATGGTAACTTTCATTGGAGATTTTCAATTTTGCATATAATAGTTTGAAAAGTATTAACCAAAATTCTACATTTCTACAGGATAAATGACTATTTGGAATGAAACATTATATCTTTTTTATTTTTCATTAAATTGAGAGGTCCTTACAACAGTTGGTGGATATCTGTGTACCGGAGCTTTTTCAATTTGTGCAATGATTTTGAAAAGTAAATCATTTTTAAAAGGTGACAAATTTTAAACAACGGTTGATATTATTGCTCTTCTGAAATTTAAGTATGAATAATGATTTTAGTTTCTGTTTAGTTTTCCATCCAGTAATTTTAATTTTTTGCTATGGAAGTGAATTGTTGTGTACTCTAGATCTAGATGTACATTCGTGTTAAAAGAAGGTGGCTGTCATTTTTGATCATATAATAGCAAATTTTATGAAAACCATTAAAATTGAGTTGAAAAGGCTTCAATTGTGATTGAAAAAAAAATGGCCAGAAAATTTGCATTTTAAGAAGGGGATATCCAAATTTTACACAGAATGCTCCAGAGAATCGAAGTAAAATCTTTTTTATTGACGAGAGCCAATAGGAACGAATAGGAACGAGTACATATGCGGTTGTTCCTGTACCGTATGTTGAAGGAATATCGAATTAATTGCCGTGTTAAGTGTTTTAGGTTTACCAGACATGCTGTATAAGATGGCGGAAATTTTACAGCGGAACAAAAGAGATTACGCTATTCAGCGCAAGTTTCAGCACTATCACTAATGGGAATTAATATTGTTATTTAATTACAAGCGGAAATTTTTTTATTCATTATGTATCTCTTTCTTCACTAAATAAAACATCTCAGCGGAAAAAAATAATAAAAGTAATCCTTAAAATGGCAAATTGGATGATCGCAGAAGTTAAGGAACTCGGTATATGAAATCTTGAAATTTAACAATATGCCGTCTTTCCGCCATTTCTTAGCGAATTACGATGAAATATGGATAAAAGTATATATCAGGGATTTAAAAAGTTAGTTTTAGACAAAACTCTAGGATCTGTTCATGAGCTAAACTGGCCATTTCATAACCAGTCTTTATATAACTGGACGGAACTCGGCTATTTCTTAATTAAATTTTGTAAAGTTTGCATAAATTACGCAGAGACAATTCAGGAAAAATTTATGGATTAGAATTTCCACTATAATTTTTCGATTTTCTGCGGCCATATAAGTTATTTTCAGTTTTTGACCAATTTCTCAAAAACTTCCACTATAGTAACCAATACTTCCGGTTGTTCTTTTAACAGGCTAAATATAGGAAAAATTTTAATCGATAAATTTTCTCCAAATTTTCCATGTAGTCTCAATATGACATATGCTATTAGAAAAACTACCAGTGGAAGTTTTTGAGATATTGGGCGAAAACTGAAAAAAACGTATATGGCCGCAGAAAATCAAAAAATTATAGTACAACCCTAGTCGAAAAATTGAAATTTTTTATACTAAAAATAAACTTACGATTTCATAGAAATTTAATAATAATTTTTGTATAATTTTAGTAGGTTATGGCAATATAATTTTTAAATTTAAACAAAAATTATACAAAAATTATAAATGGAATATTTTCATTACATTTCTATTCAGTATTATTTCTATAATATATTCCATTTATTGTGACTGTCGATGTATGCGTATTGTTATTTTAAATCATTTCCATGTAGTTGTTTGTATCCACGGACATGCCACGTCATCAATTCGTTGTTAATTCTAGTATTTTCTGTCAATCAGTGTAGTGAATACTTGATCCGATAACATCGTTGCCGATAATAATTTCTTATTTTTGGATTATGACTGGACTCGAACCGGCGACTTTTAGGATAGTAACACTAAGCGATGTACACCTTAACCACTGCATTACCAAAGCAATAACTATGTAGAGTTTAATTCCTAACAATATAAATCAATTTATTTAAATAGGCAATTAAACTTAAAATACACTTAATTTGTTTTATATCATTTTCTGCAAACTACCACCAGTGGCACTATTGGTATTTCCTCGGGAATAAGGGACTGGGGAAATAATTTATATGTAATTTCTGTTCAAATAATTTTTTCCCGGCATACTGAGGTAAAAAGCTAGTGTTAAATTTTTTGATAACAAAATTAAATTGGGAATAATTTTCTCTGCCAATTTTGATACGGACAATTTTTTCCCAATTTATAAATATTTACAACAAACTTTTCACCTCCGTAGGCCAGAAAATAAATATTTCAGCAGAAATCACTTAAGAATTATTTCCCCACTTCCCTATTCCCGGGGAATTACCGGAATAGTGCCGCAGCACACCACCATACAAAAGACCACGAAATATGATTACAACTAAATATATTTTTTCAGCACGGTAGTATTGATTCAGTGTTTCCAGTTCGTGGAAATTTTCTCTTTTACGGGGATTTCATCTCTCGTGCAGGATGAAAAGTGATGATTAAAAAAAATTATTTTTCTAAAATGTGTAATACAATTTTCGATTCCAATAATTCGCTTAAAATAATTTTTTAAATTTATGTTTAATTTTGACTAAATTTAAATATTTTTCTAAGTATATACAAAAATAATATTTAAATTTGCATAAAATATTTAACTATAATTAAACTATAAAACTGCCGTATTAAGTATTTATCCAAAATATACTTAATTTAGTTTAAAATTTGAGTTTAAGAGTTAATTTTATGTTAAAATTTAAATATTTTTACATATAAAATTCATATTTAAATTGGTATAATTTTTGAGATGTATAATTTAAGCAGAATTTTGGTCTATAAATATAATATTAAATTTTAACCAATTTAAAGTATATTTTCTATTTAAACTAATCATTTATACCAAAATAAATTGATTTTGGTATTCCTCAGTATATTTTTTTGGTATAAATATTCCACTTTTTCCACTAGGGAAATTCTAACCCCTACATTTTTTTCGAATTGTTCCTATATACGATACAAATTTTACAAAATTTAATTAAGAAATAGCCAATTTAAAATTATTAATATCATGTGAAATGTACAGATACCATTTTTCATAATAACTGGTTATGAAATGGCCAGTTTAATCAAGCACGAATAGATCCTAAAATTTTGTTCCAAACTTACTTTAAAATCCCTGATCATTAGTAGTGTTTACAAATTTCATCATAATTCGTTAAGAAATGGACAGACGGAATATTGGTAAATATTAAGATTTCATACACCTTTACTTCGGAGATCAACCAATTTGCTATTTTAAGGATCACTTTTAATAGTTTATTCCGCTGAGATGTTTTATTTAGTGAAAAAAGAGGATACATAATGCATAAAAAATGTCCGCTTTAATTATTTTAGTTATAGTGCTGCCACTTACGGCGAGTAGCGTAACCTCTCATTTTCCGCTGTCAAATTTCCGCTATCTTATACCATTATCATGGTATTCGAATTTGAACTGTAATAGAGCAAAATTTGATTCGTTTCTTCGTGATTTGCTGGAAAATATTGCAAAACGCCTGGCTCGCCTGGTTCGTAATGCAGCCATTCACAAAATTGTACATATCACGGAAATTGTGAATTTTGACTCGGGTAAACAAGTTCTTCTGCCTTTGTATTCACAAATAAAATATTTTTCGTGATATTTGAAATTATCAGCCCGAACAGGAATGAATAAAAATAATGGGCATTAAGAAAGGTAACCGTGATAATCGATGTGTTACATTCTACAAAATACTTTTATTTCGTTTTGAAATGTTATAACATCGTCACCAAAACCTATCTTTAGTTCATTTAATGGATTTTAATATTAAACACTATTGATTTGTTCGAGGAAATTATCTTTAGCATATTCCGATTATACGTTCCGATAAAACGTGCCTACGAACTTAAGCCTAACGAAGTTCTTGCTGTGGCCGAGAGTAAATCTGTGAGGGTTGTGATCGAAGATGTTTTTGCTGATAAATCTAGTATCTTGTTTACTAGAATTAGACCGATTTGAGTAGATTAAGCTAAACAACGTTCGATGTTCCAAATTTTAAACCGTCGTCGTTATTTCGAGTCAAAGATCGTTTTTGTAAATTCGATGTTTCCTTGTTAGCCCAAAACAAATTTCCTGTACCATTGTTACTGGATAGTATTTGTTAGCGTTATACTCTGTCTACAATCCAACTTGTATACCAATATCATGTTGACCAAATAATAATACTAGTTTAAAATGTTAAGAAGTTATATTTAAGTGCAGAGGTTGAATCCGTCATGTACCACGTTTACTGAAAAATTTAAATTATCCTAGTAATGTTGAATATTTGACAGCTTCCTATTTAGTAAATTACAGCCGAAACTGGTGGCATTTGAAAAACATTGAAAGTTTTTTGTAAATATTAAAAAAAAATACTGTTAGAAGGCAGATACAATCAAATCTAAAATAAATAATTCAAATTCAAAATTTTTGAAATTATTTTATAGTTTTGTCATTTCTGAACAAATAATGTAAATTTGGTTAAGATTTTTCAACCCAGTATATATTTTCCATCTTTGAATAAAATTTATTTGTGTATACATACACTCGTATTTATCTTTATACAATAAATATTACATTTGTATTTCATACTCATTCATACGAAATGAGCCCTTACTAAAATTTGCATTATCCATAATCTTAAACATTTACAATATTATCTTAAGTGTATGCAAAGTCGTATATACATTGTGCTTGCCAAAAATTATATTCATATGTAATTTTTATTTGTTAAAATTTGTATCGCACATAGACATAATCTAGACTAGATTAAGGCAACATAAAAAATTTTGCATTTGAATTAGAATCAAAACACTCGTAAATTTAAATACGGTATTTTTCTTGGTAATATTAAGATTTTTAGTGCCCTGAGGGATCTAATTATATTCCTAGGTAACTAAAGATTATTCAATTAAAATGTTTTTTCCGCTGCTGCTATTTTAGATCCATTACAAATAATAAAATATATAAATTGTTTTGATGATAAAATCTAAGATTTGTTATATCCCCTCTTTAATATTTAACACCGTCGATAGATCATATTTCGGTTTTTAATTTAATCTTACTTAAAAAAAATGTAAACAACACGCGTAATCAAAGTAAATATCCAGTAATAATGGGGCGGAAAATCGCTGTGAAGTTAAAATTTAAATAGTGCTAAAAGAATGCACGCGTCGTTGTTCATGTACGTTTTAGAAACAGGATATTGTTACATTTATAATCTAAAGAGGGGTGGATCTTTACAAAACGATCTTATAAACATTTTCAATACACATACGAGTACAAACAAACTATAGGTGAAAATTGTCTTAGATGTTTAAAGTTAATATTTAATTTAATATTTTTTTACAAAAGCCTACAAATTTTATACTCTCAACTAACAAACCATATAAGAAAGTAAAATACGCACATATGTACATATAATGCATTGAAACGAGAAATTTTCCAAGAAGTAAAAATCTATATACAACGTATAGTACCTACTGTATGTTTATACTCGGATGAGAGATAAAAACTTTTGAGGAACGACGCACACACGAAAAGGAAATATAAGAAAAATGATTAAAATTTAATTCTGGTTAAAAGCAAATCGTATAATGTACGGGAAAACGAACATTCTGTTCTACAACAAAAAAAAAAAAAAAAGGAAAATATTCTGCTGGTTGGTTTCCTTGACGGAAAAATTAAATTAGAAATATTCAGTGTGGCATGTAGACGTTTCGCTTAAATTTAATACATAATTTTATGTAAATTGTCGATGACGTGGGAAAGTTTTATTTATACGTAACATACATATATCTGTAAATTTTGATATTTTACGGTATACGAGCCATAAACAACTTTCTTTCGCGTATAATAAAATATGGTAACCATGAAAATGTTGACCTCAAAATGTTGCAGATTTACCATTCGCTATATCGCTGAAGGCAAAAAAAAATCTTTTTAAAAAACCTTTAAAAAGGCATATTAATATTAATGATGAGACAAAATGAGTATGCACTAAAAGAACCTAAATTATTTTTCCTAATATTGGTCGATTAACTTTTTTCAGGGAAAATTTGGTTCCTGCACCACCACCTCTCCCATACTTTTTTTATAAATTGGAATGTCTCACTGATTTTTGAAGTGGCACCTACCACATCAGCTTTCCCGTCAATATCAATTATGAGATTAGTTTAAGGAGGTCCCACGCAGAACCAACTTTATCACAGTAATCATAATGTTGGATCATTTAATTTTTTGTGTCATAATTCAATTTTTTGTTTTATAAAGTGGGTTTTGCTCATGTACTGGACAAAGTTGCATGGTCTTGCAAAGATGGTGCTTTGGTACATTGTTGCTTTGAATTGTATTTCTAGTGAATAGTGTTCAAAAAACAAATATTAAATTTAGATACAAAGGTTATGAAATTCTTTATTTAAAAGACCATAATACAAATTCAATTCAAATAAATTAAAAACTAAATAATTTTTACGTAAACCGAATAAGTAAAATAAAATAAAATAAAGATGTGAATAGCAGTTCCTTCATCTCTAAACAATCGCAAAGTTCGTCCTCTACTGGTGGCAGCTCTGTTTGAAAACTTAAAACGCTGCGGTACCACTCAGCGAGATTTTCGTCCATTGTGTCCCAGTCTTCCCAAAAATTTAAATTCGGGAGTATTTTAACGTGCTGAATCTTTTCACTTGAGATCGGATGTGACAACGCCAATTCTTTTAGCGAGTAATTCATAGCGTTTTCCCAATTACTTCCACGTTTAAACAGGGTATTGAACTTGTCACTGATATGTTCATATGGAAAGTTCAATAAACCTTTATATGAGACTAAATAATGCCCAGCTTTAGTCTTGGATTTTTTTAATACAATCTTTTTCATTGAGTTGATATTTTGTAATGGTTTAAAAAGATTCTTCAAGGATTTGGTGTTATAGAAAAACCAGTTCAAACCTAGCTTATTAATTACCCTAAATTGTGTGTAGGCACTGACTCGTCCAAATATTTGATCCGCTGAAAGAAAGCTGTGTCCCCGAACTCGGAATAATAGAGAAATGAACTTTCATCCTGTCTGGTTTTGTAACAACATTAATTTCACATTAATATTGTTTTCATTTTGTGAAACTTATCCCTTATGCGTTGAAGATCTCGATGCTCAGTTTTCCAGCTAAATTTTCATTCAATATCTAAAAATAAGGGTGCTGGTCTGTCTGGTGGACTGTAAAAATTAAGTTGCCGTGAATATTTTCAATTGTACCTTGGACAGGTTTTTTAAATTTTTGTCTAGGAAGGGCACAGTGGGTATCTACATACGAAGCTGGTGATTTAAAACCGAAATTGAATTCATTGTTAAAAATACGTCGAAGCATTGTACGTTTTACAAGTAGAGTTTCATCAGCAGATGAGGTATACTAAAGCTAAGCAATATTCAAACCCCGATGCAAATAGCAAGTTTCCTGGATTTGTTTCTTCCGTAGTGGCTCTCATATCCCCTTAATTTCTTTATTAAGTCACGAAGTCATCTCCTTAATTTGTTCATTACATCACGAAGTTTGGATCGCGATATAAAACACAAAATTGTGTGCGAAAAAAAAATGTTAATTCATTCCTGAAAAATGAGACATAATTAAAATCGAAAATCGAAAAAAGGGATGGCACAACTTCCCAGCCCTGAATTGGTTGTGGACGTTGTCTACGATTAGTCGACGTTGTCTACCTTGTCGATGATTGGTCTACGTAATTAGGTAAAATTCAGTAGATGACGCGTAATCGCCTAACTTTGCAACAATACCCCAATTTTCCAAAAGCTAAGTGAAAATGCCGATTTTTGCAAAAATAACTGTTTTTCAGAAAAAAATTGGTCCTGCCCATACGAATTGATTAATCAAAATTTCGTACTTAAACTTTTCCATAAATTTGGAGATTTCAGTGATTCTTGTCGTAGCAGCTTCCAAGGAGCTTTTGGGTGTTTTGGCCAAATAACTTGGAAAGAATATAATTTATTATAAAGCTTCTTATTTTTCCTTTCTTTCGGCCCACCGGAAACCCACCCCAGCCTTTCTGCATTTTAAAAATATGAAAACATAAAAAAATTTTACATACGCAAATGAAAGTTCGAAAATAAAATTTTAATATTGAGCATCAACACATACTTTTTGGTGATCTTAAACTAAAAGTTCTCATTTTTATTTATTTTCAGGTAAGAGTCGATGCCCAAATCGTTTAATTTGAATTTCATATTAATGACAGCTATATAGAGTAAGTAAATAATAAAGTTTGTGCCAAAGATGATTCAATCAAAAAATTTTAAATTTATATAATTTTGGATGGGAACATTTTCATCGAGTTCGAGTTCGATTTTATATTTAAAACGTAAAAATTTGCCTTTGTTACATGTATTTTGAAAACAATGTTTTTGTCCAACATTAAATAGTTCCATTTAGATAGCCATACTCCAGAACTTTTTTTAAAAGTTTATGTAATTTTAGAATACCATTTCCATCCACCACAGCAATTTTCATGAAAATATGTTAGATATGGCCTTATTCCATTCCGATTGTGCTTATTTCTCGACTTCTTTGAAAGAAAACTAAATGGGGTAGCTTAGTTCCATTCCAGTTAGCAATATTTTAGAACTTCTGCTCAAAATCATTAATCAAAATCAGAATCCAATGAATCCCATTTCCATCCATATACCGTAACAATTTCATCATGGTACGTTAAATGGTTTACTTACGTCAAGCCCAAGTTAGCCCTATACCAGAATTTCTTCCAAAAATCATTTTTGAATCCCATACTCCATAAAACTTCCATCTTAATCCATTCAGAAATAACCTTGTTCCGATCCATGAACGTATTCCAGAATACCTCTGATAAATACACCAACTACGGTCCACAATTTTATTTTACTAAGATAAATTAATCTACAAACAGTGTTTTTTTCAAAGATACTCTAATGTTTAATTCTCAACAAAATACGGCTAGAAACCTATAGGCAACTACAGTTTTTTGTCAAATTGATGTTGGGTGACAGCTACATTACCTCCTCCTTTGTGACACGAATATCACGAATTGGTCGTGAAACGACTAGGTATTTTGTTCACTTTTACCGCATATTTATGTTGACTTTGGTGAGTTGATTGAGACATGTGGTTGATTTTAAACTTCTTTCCACAAGGTTGAATGATTTTAATCTGTTGAAGATAGTTTTGCATTTGCTTTTATTGTCCCGATTTTTATACGTAACAAATTTTTGACCAAGTTGGGAATCTCATGCAGGTGGCTGCAATACTTTGTAACCGCACTTTTCAAATCAAATTTTTTGAATATGCGTCATCCATTTTTGGCTAGGACCTCATCGACAAATGTTGGCCCTTAGCAAAATGTATAGGGAAGATTCAATATTTGCTTCGAGTGTGGCCACTGATGTCTGTCATTTCGATAGGACGGCAGCGTGCCTGTGTCCTTTGCTACGACGAGGCCTTGACCGAGATGGATTGGTTTATTAGTTTAATACAACTTCAGGAATTGAACGCAACGTGTGCGCCTTATTTGCACAGATTTTACTGATCGTGACTGCGGCTGGTCATCTCGCTCATCCGATGCAATTTGCAGTACTCCCCGATATGAAACTGACCTGGGATTCCGAATCCAAAAAAGCTCAAATAGTGAAGTTTTTGATCGAGTGCGATACGATGGAGTGCAGCCTTGCCGAGGCAGTTGAAATGCAACTTATTTTCTCGAACCTGATTTGACATTACTTTGACTGTTAGATGTTTGAATTGATCGCACTGGAATACGTTGTGATTTCTAGCACAAACTTTCTAGCATAAGAGTCCAAAGGCATGACGTTTGGGCGAGTTCAATGAATGACAGGCTTACTGGGCGGGACCTCTTTGTGCGACTGTGCTGGAATCGGTAGGGTTTGAGTCATAGAAATCATCTTCAGTGGTTGTTATCGGTTGTTCAGGAATTCGATCAGATTTTTGTGCTCGAATTAGTGACATCTCTCAATATCATTGGTTTTCTGAAAGATAACTGTTGATGATGAACTGATGGTGCTTTTATCGCCGGGAATAACATATACAAGGACGTCACGTCGTCGATCTGCGTCTGTTTAAATGTTTGTTGCTCATTCCTTGCGTACCGATCGTTTTATCCCCCGAATATCACGGGGGAAGAAGTTTGAGTAGCATCCCCATCCACTGTATTCTCCGGATCTAGATCTCAGCGATCACCACCCACAGGTTGATCATTCTGCACTGAAACGTTAGTGGCACCGAAATGTTAGAGAAGTATTAGGATGAATGTATCACTCTCGATAGAAACTAAGTTAATGAATAAAGTCGAATTAAGAAAAAAAATGTTTTTTGTTAGTAGTTAACCTCCAGACTTATTGACCAACCGGTGACCTTTTTTTTGGCTTTCGAGCTAGAAATTTATTTTTACATTATGACCGATACAAAAAACTGCTTTGCTCATGGATTAGATTAAAATTTCATTAAATTATTTTTTTATCTCGACACAATTTTTTTATAGTATAAAGCAAGGATTTTTGGAAAGGATACTTTAGTCTTGAGCTAAATAAAAAAATTAGACACTTATTGCGAGCATACAGATTTATAAAATTTAGGTCACATTTTTGGTTAGAACTTTTTCGAAGAAACATTTTATTAGCGAAATTTAGAGTTTGAAAAATATTCTCACACATCCAAGGCGTAAGTGTCACACATGGTTAAGCTCATTGTACGAGTGTATAAAGCGAAGCAAATCAAAATTTTAAAATAGAATTATGCAAGGGTCTATAGGCATCCGGTCAAAGACTAATATTGTCGACATAAATATTTACGTATATTCAAAATTTTATACCACCATTATGTAACATGAACAAAACACCCACATAATCATCAACTAAACTAAATAATACATATATGATAAGATACCCATTCGTTGGTCCAATTTATTGTTAAGCTGTAAAATAATGGTCGTATAATCATAAAGATGAACAAAACAAGAAAAACTAAACTACGACCAATTTTCAAATCAATTGAAGTATTATTTGTACGGATATGTAGATATTATGTGTGTGTGTGCATTTCTTCTATATCCTGTTTTATTATAATTTAATTTTATTGTTAAAAAGAAAATTAAAATTAAAAAGAAATAAAAGAAAAAGTTTTTAATGTATGAGATCAAAAAGAAAATAAAAACCTCAAATTGAAAAATTTTTCTCATTTTTTTTTGTTGTTATTTTGTTGCTGCTGGTGTTTTCTTTGTTTTCTTTCATTTTTATTAGTTTTTACTTTTTTTTAACATATACATACTTACATACTCATACGTATGTGTACAAAAAATAAAATTTGTAATAAAAACTTTCATAAAGAAATAAGAGAAATTTAGGGGTTAACCACCATAAAGACAATTTTTGGGAATTGGCTTTTATTATTTTCCCCAAAAAATATAAAAAAAAAAATTCGAAAAGTCACAGTAGAAATTGGAAATGTTCTCCATTTTATTTTATGTTTTTATATTGTTTAGAAGTAGACATATATTGGAAGGCATAAATTCATGTAATTGGAAGATTTTTATTTTTATTTTGCAGAATCACATAATACAGGCTAATTCAAACTTTTAAAACATGAAACAATGTACAATTAAGGCTTTCATGTGCGCAGGAATTATTTTTGATTTGGTAAGACCTTCTTGTGTGTCCCTATTAGTAAAAGTAAAAATAATTTTTAGAATTTTAAAAATTGCTGTATCAATTAGCCGCATATCTTAATAGTTGTGGTAGGGTAGAAAATAAACTCGTAAATCTTAGCATGGCATCAACTTGCCCTAAAAACAAGTCAGCTTCAAATTTTTACAATTTAAAATGACCTTGCAATAAAAAGCTCTACAGGCAGAAATGGTATGCCAATATTATCAATTTAAATTTATTAAAATCAAAAATATTAAAATCGATAAAAATTTGTTAATGTAACGCGTGAAATTAAACTTATTTTCAAAAATTAAGGTTACAAACTGTGAATTTTAATTTATCACTGTATTTTAGTCTAAAATACTAAATTCTAACCTCGAGGTGGGCAAAATTTCATAATAAAATAAACTACTTTGGTACTTTCAAATGGTAAAAACCGAATTTTTAAAAAAAAAATATGAATCTCTTGCACCCGATACTGGTAAAATTTCATTTTATTTGAGTAAATTATGGTCAAAACTAGACTTCCAAAATTTTTGAAAATATAATCGAATCGCACGTATTCTTCTCAACTTGCATTTTATGTTCTTGTTTTGAGAATCACTTCGAAAATATTTATTTAGAATATTTTCGAAGTGATTCTTAAAACAAGAACATAATATACAAGTTTAAGAAGACTACACGCGATTCGAAAATATTTTTACTTATTTCTCAAGGTCAATTTTTTTTTGATTTTAGAATTGTTTTTTTTAAGTATTCTTTATTCAAGCACGTAATTCTCAAGTTTATATATTCTAACAATTAGCAAGTTAATACTTTTTCTTGATTTGAGAAATACATCGAGGAGACAAAATAAAAAACTTTGAAAGTTAGTAACTATAGCCTTAACAGCACAAAAATTGATTAGTTCGTAAACATATGTATCGTTCCTTTACTCAGAATAATCAAAATTATATTTTGAGAATTGTTCGTCTTAAATATATTCTTCAATAGTGCAGTTAATACTGAAATGTATATGTTTTTCTTGTTTTGAGAATCGTTTGGAATTATTAAAAAATCACCCATTGTTTTCTTAAACTTTTATTTAAATTTATCGATTTAAAAATTTTCTAGAATCGTGAACTTAATTTTTTTTTCTTGTTTTGAATTTTTTTTTTGTTATGTATTACGGAATTTAGCACTTTTATCTCAAGTTGATTTTTAATATTTTTGTTTTGGGAATTTTTCGTTTTGAAAGTATTCCATAGAAACTTGCACTGTATTCTCAAACTTGTATTTTGTTTTCTTGTATCGATATTGTTCTGTTTGAAAGTATTCTGGAATGTTATATTTATTCTTCAGCTTTATATTTTCTTTACTTGTTTTAAGAATTTTTGTTTGTGTTTAATTTTTTTAATTCGAAAATTTTTAGTTTTAAAAGTTTTTAGAAATGTTGACTTTATTTTTATGTTTAATTTTTTTCCTGATTGAAGTTTTTTTTGGAAACTAAAAAAATAAATTTGAATGAACTTTGCGTTTTAGTGTCAAATGAATATTTCAATTATCCGATCATGATTAACATTTTACGTTACCAGTTTGCCTGAGTCACCCAGGAAACAATTCTTAATACCACGATAAATGAGAATGGAAGATAGATTTTTTTTATTTGGTCTAATTTGTCTGAATTTTTAAATATTTTATGGGATTTCCCTCGAATCATATTTATTGAAACTGAGAAAAAGGTGATAAAATTTCAGAATTTTAACCCGGAAGAATTTCAGAATTTTAATTTCAGAATTTTGCCTATTGTGGAATTTAGTGTTCTAAACTTGGTTTGGTGTCTCAAGTTTTAACAAAAAATTTCAAGACAATTTGAAAGTTGTGATTGGCGATATGTCCCTACACTAGGAGCGTTTTTTGCCAAATTCGCTTAATTGTTTAATAATTCAAAAAGTCATCGGATCATCTCTATCAAGATACGTCTTTGGCAAAAAATCGCTTCCAATTCGTCTTGAAATATTTTATACAAATTTCAGACACCATGCCAAGTTATGAACACTAAATTCCACACTCGGCACTCATTGTTCCGATGGTTTATTGAATTATTAAACAATTAAGTGAATTTGGCCCAAAATAAGCAAATTATCTAGAAATTCGTTTGCTAACTCCAGACACCATCACAAATTGAGACCACTAAATTCCATACTCGGTACTTGTGGTTTCAAAAATTTTTTGAAATAAAAAACTTAAAAAAAATATATTTTTATGAAGACGTAAACTTATTATTGTAGTACTCCGATTCTCAATATTTATTGTTTATTTTAAAAATTTTAATTAACACACATATTTTGAATTCCAAACTTGTTTTCGTTTTGCAGCTAAACTTTTTGATAATTTGTGTATATACACTTTTCAGTCTACACTTTTCTTTATAATAATTAGCTACACTTCTCTTTAACGTTAAGTACTTCACACCGGGAGCTATTACGTCTTAATGGTATGTATAGATGGGAAGCCTCAAAATTTACCAAATTTCCTAATGATTAAATAAGTGAATACAATTTCTTATTTGCATTTATTGTGAAAAATCTCTTTAACCAATCGTAATCATCTCAGAACCATCTCTCTTACCTTAGATCTTTCTCTCTCTCTCTCTCTCTCTACCATCTAAAAATTTAAAAAAATTAATGGCAGCTTATAATAAAAGTTCGTGAAGCGCGCCTAACATAATCTGTTGGTTTATCAGTTATTTTGTAAACGAAATGAAAGTAAAATTGAATTGAAACACTAAACAGAGGATTGCATACCCCTTTAATATGCCATTTGTATTAATGGGGTATGCAAAACGTATCATTTCCTTTTTTTACAATTGTAGTAATACTTTTCAGTATATTTGGTACAATCGTCATGCTACACTCTGTATATTAAACAATATTTAATACAATCAAATATCTAAAAAATTTATACAGAGCAGTGCAAACTTAGAACTCAAAACCGATAAATCATGTTACTCCGAATTATTGTATAATTTTAACATAAATCTATTAAGACAAAAGCACAGTAGCGTTGTGTTGTTACTTTGAGTGAACTTTTTTTTAAACCATTAATAATCGCCCAGCACACCGTAAAAAAAAAAAATCAGAAAATTAAATTCCAACCTGTTTTTTTTTTTTTTTTTGGTGAAAATTCAATATATATTAAGTATAAACCATATCCTTATCAACTTGATGTAAAAAAGTCGAGAATAATAATATTTGAAATAAAAATTGTACGTATTTTACTTTTAAACAAGAAAATTTCACGCTGTTCTAGTATACCGTAAACATGTCATTCTGGAATGTTACTTTCATTTTAACATTATTTAGTTTTTTTTTTTGTTGAAAATAAAAAATTGATTTAATAAAAGGCTACATGGTACAAAGCAAAAGCTACAACAAAAGAGGAATTGCTACATTTTGATAGAATAAAAACGAAATTCTGTATAAATATTTTGCCCAACATATCTTCTAAACACACATACACATATTCACTGCTCACACTTGCTCTGTATACCGGTGTACGATGGATGGTAATATAAGGTTTATAAAATTTAATTCAATAAAGAAAAGGTATTTGGTTTAAATTTTTCATTTTTTTTTTTATTAAAAGATACACAATTTCGACATTTTCATTTTTATTTTGCTTTATAGCTGTATACAAAATAGAAGCTTATAATTAATTAATCTTTTTTATTTGGGTCGTGTTGTTGGTCTGTACTTTACTCTATTATTTTATAAACAAGTCATTTTTAAAAAAAAATAAATTTACTAATACCGATTCGTTTGGAAGGAACACAATGTGAATAATGTAAAGGCTAATTTACTGACCTAACCATTACAAGGTGCAACCTGTAAAATGTTAAAATTCTGAAAACAGAATTATGCATTTTTTTACATTACTCTTAACATACTTTAAAATAAACTAATAATTAAAGATAATATCTTAAAAACAAGTCATGTTGGAGTACAGCTACTTCAAGAAAGGTTAAAAAATTCTGAAAATTGTAAATCATTGCGACAAGTATGAAATTGTAAATCATTGCGACGACCAAACTTCTGGCAAGAGTTGAGAAATCGGAACAGCAATCAAAATAAAATGGAAAACGATTTGGCAACAGCAAAAGCACTATTCTGAATTACCCTGAGAATAGTGAATGGAGAAAAATATTTTCATAGCATTTTTGTCTAAATTATATTTTTCTGGTCTACTGAGGGAAAAAGTTTGGTGTAAATATTTTTGAAACAAAGATAACACGGGCTCTTCACTATGCAAAATTGCTGAGCTTTTCGCTGCTTTTTGTTGTATTGATAAATAGTTATCCAACAAATATCATAAATGGGCATTTTAGTCTCATAATAATCTCTTCAAATGTCAAAAAATCCGTAAATATTATCAACCAATCTATCGTTTTATTAAAACAGTATAGCAAGTATACTGTAGACTTAATTAAAAATATAATTAAGGTTTTTAAAATTCTAATTATTAATTTTTATTTTAAAATTAAGAGAAAATAAATAAATAAATAAATAGCCTCGTGATGATTTGCTGAGACTTTCAAAATTTGTATAACATATTTACACATACATTCATAAATTTATTCTCATGAGAGAAAATCTCAGCAATTTTGAATAGTAAAGAATAGTATAATATTTTTCCCTATAAAAAATTTGTGGAACAAAAGTTTCCCAAGTAATTTTGTTTTGAAAGTTTTTACACTAAACATCAGAAGGCGAGAAAAATGCAATATCCACAAAAATGCCAAGAAAATATTCTTCCCAATTCCCTATTCTCAGGGAAAGCCAGAATAGTTCCACTGGAGTTCGAGAAATATAAATCACTGGACCTAGTTGGACGGTTTTTTAATTAATTAGATTATGCAAGCTCTAAGCAGTAAGAATTACAACAAGCAAAGAAAACAGAAAAATGGTTCAGCCACCAATGCCAAGTTGAATTTGATTTACATGTAGATCGACAATTATTTATGAGAGATTACTTACAAATTTTAAACTAACTTTGTATCGATATGGCAAACGATTAAATAATCTGGTCAAGAATAAGTTCATGTGTTGATTAAAAAATCATCTGTCTTCTTTCACAAGGAAGAAAGGCAATTGTTATTCGAATTTATTTATTTGCAGAGCATTAATCCATCCTGAAACATTTTATTCGATATAGTTTTGTTATAATTTCGTATTATCTTTCATCTTATAATTATTGTTACTTCATCAAATTAGCACTTTGGTCTTTCATCAAATTCGTATTAATTCATTTCCGAGGTATTGTTGCATTTTTACTAAATGTTCATACCTACTTATTAGAAATCTCCGGTTCAAATATAAAAACTTTTGTGTATCTTATCAATCGTAGCAATTGACAAAAACTTTGTGTCATGGAACATGAAAGATGTTTCTTTCCTTTTTAATTTACTAACAAATCTTATGTTTAAGTCCAAAAATATTAGCCACTGTCATTGTTGATAAGATTACCATAAAATTATGATAAGCACAAATTTGTAATAGGTCACACCAATTTACGGATTCTGTATATATATAAAGATTATTAAACAAACTAGCAGTATTCCAAAATCATTGTTCGATTATGAGCTTGATACTGTTAAGGTTAGACGAAAGTAGTATACCCAATTCCAAGTAACCAAACTACAGCTAAAATCTGTCGGGGGTTTTATAGTTTTACCAGAAATGTAGTGGCCGATCTTCTTTTACATAGTAAAATATAGTATAAATCATGCAAAAGATTGACTTCGAGATTTTGATGAAGTCAGAAACAAGACTTTTTAAAAAATCATACGCAAGAGATGTGTTTGTGTGCGTGTGTGCCTGCAAACTAAATGTGTGTGTGTCTTACCTACAGCTCAGACGGATTGTCTGAACGGGATGAAGCTTCATACATAAATGAGGATCAATAGGAGCTTTGTCGTTGTTTGCAAATATTTCGAAATAAACTACAAGATTCTAAATTAAATTTGTAACAATTACGGTCCATAAGTTTTATGGACTACTTCCTCTTCTTTAATTTCACTACTTTCTGTATTCTCGAAAATATTTTAAAAATCCATAAAAAGTAGTATTGTTTCATTCCTAGACAAAAGAGATTTTCTCTCTCCTGACCAATATGGGTTTAGGAAAAATAAAATTACTGAACAAGCTTTTATTGTGTCCTTCCTAGAATAAGTAACTGAATATATTGATAAAGGGTTCAAAGTATCAACCCTACTTATAGATTTAACTAAGGTTTTTGACAGATTCCAGCATAGCACATTGTTAAAAAGCTATATTGTTGTGGATTCAGAGCGATAACCAGGGATTGGTTCTACTCTACTTGAATGGGCGAAGGCAATTGGTAAGAATAAATCGTTAATTAGGTGACCGATTAATGTAGTAGTGCCACAGGATTCTGTTTTAGGGCCTTTCTTATTTTTAGTATATGTAAACTGAATATTTCGACAACAGTTTTAGGGGGTACCCAAGTAGCACAAATGGGTTGGGATAACGTCGTACCGCCGTTAGCTGAATGACTAGTGGTCGGCTAGCCGACGTTGGAACAATGGTATGGTAACGGTGCTACAACGGTATTGGGGAATAAATCTTAGGTTGTTATAACGTCGTAATAACCACTATTTGTCTTTTCAAATGACTGAAGTTAGTTAGATCGGAGTCGCTTATACAACCATTACGTTCGTAAAAAAACTAATTTCTTTCGTCATTCGGATTATATTTTGTGGAGATGGATTTTTTTTTTCAAAATATGTAAATAATGGCGCTGTCTTTTTCATAATGTTATTTATTTCTTTTTCTTGTTTTATAAAAAAATACAAATGTTCAAATGTTCCTACTTTGAAAGGTTCTTTAAAAAAATTAAAATTTACAGAATCATTGTTAAACTAATAATTCAAACATGGTGTTAATTAGGGCTTAATTTTTCAATCAAATTAAGTTTTATAGTAAATATGTACTTGTCTCCAAGCTCAAAATTTACGGGCTTCCATAATTTCTTTATTTTAAAATATAAGTTGATATTTCAAAAAAATAAAAATAAATAAATATGATTAAATTACTCTAATAGCAGAGAACATCTGTTCAAAAACATCCCCGTAATTAAAATTATGATACTATATTGACATATAGTCATGAAAATTATCAAAATAACAAATTTTGTTTTTCAGAAGTAAATAATTTTTAATGAAACATAAAGAAAAAATGGCGAGTTTCATAATGTATATGAAAATGACAAAAAAGTTATAAGAAAGACTAATTTATAGCAAACGTATCTCAAAAAACATAAAAAAGTTATTTCAAAATCAAATAAACTATATTTTCCCAACAAATTTGTCACTCTGGCAACAACTTGGTTATCTTTTTAACTTAATGGTCAAAATTACTTTTTCTATTGACTTTTAGATTTAAGGGTTTGTTTAAGTAAAATTTCACTTTCCGAAAAAAATGTCGAATGTTTAAATGGCTTCTTTTTTAATTTAAAATGATCCATATTTAATTATTTATAAAGAATAAATTTTGTACATTTGACGTTTGTCGATAAATATTATTCTCGATAAAATTGTCAAGCGAGTCAACTATGCCACAATATTGTGATACTTACGTGAAAAATGTTATTTCGTCGTCGTGCATATGTCAAATAACTCATTTAAGGTGAATTTTAGTTTTTAAATGACAATAAAGTCGCCAAATTGTTACTAAATATCGGGTAAAACGACCGGTTAACTAAAGAGTCGGCACGTGGGTAAATAATGACCATCAAGTTACAGTAGTCGGATAATAGTTAGAAAATGTGAAATAAGTTGGCAAACTCGATAAGAAATAACTTGATATTGACTGGTAAAAGATACCGTCGTATGGTGGTTGCACCGACCAATAAATAAGAAATTTTAGTTTTAAGTTCAAAATGTCTAATTTTTCAAGTTTCTAGCGGTTACACCGACGTCGGGATTTAGTCATAAAACAATAAAGTTATTTGGTGCTACTTGGGTATCCAACTGCTTTTGCTGATGATTTTTCGTTTGCATATTATGCTAGTCCAAGTTTTCAAGAAGATATCACGCTCATCTTTTAGGGATACCCTTACAACGCTCAATGTCATTCTAAGGATTGCTTCCTAGTTAACACAGTAGATGAATTTTTTGAAACCAAAGCGCACATGGGTTGAAGTCTAGACTATTATTGGTCTCTATATAGACAAATTTATGTTTTATGATTATTTACTCCGCAATAGAACGATACATAGAACGATTTACTTTGAATTAGCCGACTCAATTTTGCAATATGGTTTATCATGTTGGGGTAGTGTGTGTAATGCTACACTACATCCTATGTATACGTACGACAAAAACAGTTAATCAGAATTATGTGCTTCAAACCTTCATTTTCGCCATTGTGGTCATTATTTCGAAATCTCGTCATAGTGCCCTATGCGAAATATACGTTTTCAAGGTTCTTAGAATATTTTATGTTAAAAGTGGGAATAGTTTTGTGAGTCATGCGGGTTATACTCTTAGATCGAGTCATACATACCTTTTTGAAGCATACTCCAAAGTTTTGATTAGATCTACGGATTTTTTTAATATCATTGCACCAATAATTTTTAACAATTGGACATTCGATGTCTGACATTCGAAGGTGCAGCAACTTTTCGAGTTATTCAAAAAACAATCGATTCATCAAACTAAAAGTATCGATCATATTTGTCAACTTTTTAATTTTTTTTATTTGATTCACAATGATAATAAAGAAACATGTTTTTCTCTTATTTTTTAAATTTTAACGTAAAAAATATATCTAAATGTAGAATTTTAGGAAGTTTTAATATATGTATTCATGTGTGGTGAATTAAGAATATGTATTTATAATTATTTCTATTAATTTTGATTGTAAATTGTATTGTTTTTATTTTTTAAGCTAAGTTCAAGATCAAGTCAAGATGAAATTGATACCTAAGCTTTTCCACAATTTGGGAGATCCCACTAATTTTTGAAAAGGAATCTTACACATGAGCTTTTTCTTTTTACGACTCAAAGTGACAGCTTTATCGTGTTGTGCATTTATGTATTTTGAATAGTATAAAATTTACGACAAAAACCTTGACGAATTAACAAATTCTAAATTAATTTTTCAACAATACCGCTGTAATAAAATTTGATACGGCATAACTGTGTCTCAAGAATATCTTGGATCCGAAAATTAAAATTTTAAACTAATGCCTTTATTACCGAATTTTATATCATTAATTCAAAGCTTTGCGTGAGATATATTTACTTGCTACTTCGTAACATTTATTAGATAATTTAAAAGTAAATATAATTGATCTTTATACAAAACGAAGTAAAATGGACCAGTGTTTAAATTTATTTTACGTTCCCTCCTTTAATCTCTCTTTGCGAAAGGTAACATAAATTTGGTTTTTGCTTCTTTTCTCAGGCGCAAAATCAAAAAAAAATAAAAATACTCTCCGCGATTGTAAATTTTATTATTTTTTTTTGTTTTTCATTCTACTCACATTTTGCTATTGTTTCTCGATACAATTTTTCCCTTGACAATGTAAGTTTGGTTTCTCTTTTGCAAAGATCGTCTGACTTGTTTACAATTATCACGGTTACGCTCTTCTTTCATATTACGAAACACTTAAAATTTAATTGACTCATGAAAACAAAAAATCTCTCGAATCAGTTTTTTTATCTAATTAGTAAGTGTTACAGAAGTAGAGATGCTATAGAAAATTTTATTTATTTATGCTATTCACACTTACTTTATAGAAGAAAATAAGTAATAAGAAAAAAAACATATAAGTTTGATTTTGTCGTCAAGAAGGTGGTAGAAAACATACTGATCTAATTCGGAAATATTATGCGTTAAATCCCGAAACCAAAGAACAACGGTGTATAGTCAATAGCTGTTGGCTATACTTATATGCGCCTTCATGTAAAACTTAAATATAAAAATAAGTTTACTGAATATCAATTACACACCCAATTTTTACTGGTAACGTCTAACCAGTAAAAATAACAATATTGGGGAAACCACCATTAAAATGTAATATAATAAGGTATAAGTGAAACAGGCTTGCGTGGGAATGATTTCAAACGGTTGTACATTCAACTTATTTAATTCTAGAGATTTTCGCCAGATTATTGGACCCGTAGCATCAGTGTTACACATTACCATCAATGCCGAAACAATCAAACAGGAAATATCATTTAGATCACTGAAAATAAAATCAACTACAGAAAAAGATTTAAAACTCCCTAAAAATCGACATTAATGTTCTCCTTAAAAATCGACTAAACAGGTCCTTACTAGAGATACACGTGCAGTACATAAAAAAAGGCATAATAATCAAAACAATAGCCATGGTTGGGATAACTCAATAACATAGTGATAATGGCAGAAATATCAAAGCATTCCATCTGATCAATGATTAATTGCAAAATTTTCCTGAAATGGAAGATTTTTTGAAACAACAAACATTAACGATTTTTTTAAAAAACAAACTCTTGTTAAAGAAAAAATTGTAAACTTCAAAATTTATCAATTTGTATAAGAACTCCGAGCTTAAGGTCCGAGGACGATATTTGAAGCTGATGACTCAATTTATTGAAGTTTTTAGTTCAATTAAAAATATAACGTTGCAATTGGAAAGAGAGCAACTTTGCATGGGCGATTTCTTTAAAAGCTGGCATAAGTATAAAATATCAATTGAACTTATAGCAAATTCCATGGCTGTAGTACTTTTGAAAAATATAAAGGGCGTGAAAAAATTCTCCTGGAAAATAATGTAGTAGCAGCAGCTTTGTTTCCGTGTTTCTGGACCCAAGATTTTATTGTAGATTATTATTAAAAATAATGAAAAAAAATTGATCATACTATTTTTTTATTTTTCGTGAAACAACACTAATGATTTTTTAATAGTTATTTAAAAACATACTGTGTTTTAAAAACATCGTATTCCAATACGTGAAAGACAGGCAAACAAATGAATTAATTATGATAGTCGTTTACGCCACTTTTGTATACGTTTGTTATTATAATTGGTTAAGAAATATTTAAACTCAATCTTAGTTTATTATAGACCTTTACTTAAATAAACAAACCCACATGATAATTACACATGTCAACTTTCAAATAACCCTTTAAGAAAAGACAAGTTTTCACTTTCGTTCACATGTCCAGATTCATCAAAATCTTTTAAGAAACAACCAACTAATGTTCAGCTTTAGTCGATCAAAATCCAGATGATGTATGCCCAATTTTTCTCGTTAATAATAAAGAATTTGAATTTATTTCTGAGAAATAGAAAGTCATTCCAAATTGTAATGCAAAAGTTCAGTTATTTTTTGTAATTTAATCAATTAATTTGCCTACTTTGTTATTAAACGTTTTTGAATTTTTTCTAAATTATATTATTGAACCGCTCACTACAAAACCCAAGTATATTACAAAATTCACGGATCGACCAATGCAAAATGGCACAACTTTGTTTTCGCGAATCTTTAAAAAAAGTGTTTGGAGAGGTATATTCTGGTGAAGGAGGAATTAATTAATAGAAGAATACAATACAAATTAAAAGCTCAATAAAAAATTTAGAAAAATTTTAAACAAATAAAGCGGCGCAGCAGCTATAAGATTACCGATAATAAAGTTTAGCCAAGCAAATTATTAGGACCATTAAGGATTATTAAGAAAAACTAAAAATCTAAAAAAAAAATTGTTTTTTGATTCACACACTTAAACCAATCATCAATAAGCATCTTGTATTCAAATGTTGGTTCTATGGCGCGTTCCACCCCCTACTTCTTTGTTTCGTCTTCGCCTCTTGCCTCGCGTTTTCTTATAAAATTGGTTTTAATTGCGACTAATATTTCAACCAATTTTTTCAGTTAAGCAGCACTAACTAGTTTAAATTTTATTTACGAGAGAGCAGAATAAAATAAGGTTTCAAAATAGCAATAAATGATCTATTATTAAAAAATAATTCAATGTCAAGTTAATTGTAATCCACAAAATAGATAAAAATATTTATCCTTACATCACTTCAAATTTTCATTAATTTTCTTCTAATTCTCAAAATTTGCAAAACCCCAACATAAATTAGATAATAAATTATATTATGTATTCGATTATAAATTAGATAATATGTAATACAAAATATGCAATTTAAAAATATGTATGTACCTACATGTTTACAAAAAATCTTACCATAACATAAAATTATTGCAATACAAAATTAAATTTTTTGTAATTTTAACACTACAATACGGGTACAACTGTTTTATGTTCGTCAAATTCGACCATGATCGGATTTTGTTTTAAATTTTATTTTTTATCATTTTTTTATTTTGTAACCAAACAACCGACAAAAACTAACTAATACTGGCACTGTCTGTACCATTTACAAATGGTTTCTTGATTTTTAAATTTATTTTTTGTTTTGTTTAAGATCAGGTCAGCCCTGCAATACAGTGTTTTTTGCGTAATAATTTGTTTTTTTTACAACGTACATTCAACCGACAACGTACGTTTAACCGACATGTGACTGAATATTCGTTTGTGATTCATTTATATTTCGACCAATGTATATTTACAATCAATTGTGCCCATTTTACATAATTTTGGTAAATGATCTTTATAATTCACTTCGTGCATGTAATAATTTTAAATCTCGATAAACCAATAAATATTAAATAGAAAAATAATATTGTGTTATTTACTTGTTATTAGAAACACATATTGTGCTGCTTGTAATCTTAACATTTTTTTGTCAATTAAAATATCAAATTATTAAGTGGATTGTCGTCAAGGATGGAGTTGAGATACAGTCAACCAGTTTGCGTTACTCCATCTAAACTACAGAAACTACAATTCTGTTTGAGACGAACAGGCTTAGATGGGGGATAATGGAAGAAATAATAATGGAGGAACCACTGTTTTCGGAAGAGTTTCTGTATTTTGCTTTTTATCCGAATTAACTCATTTTCGTCAGCTTACTTTCGTGGATGTTGGTTAGAAGGTAGCAATGGGATGGACATATTTATTTGTGACATATTTTTAGCGATTTGGAGAGGAACAAATGGATACACAAGTTTTCTATGGTGCAGAGAACTGAAATGAATTTTCACGATATGTAAAATCATTTAAAAATACAGTGGCGGCGAGGATATCATGAAACTGAATTGGGGTGTCTGCGGTTGTCTTGGGATATTACCAGGGGTTTTGTTATCGTTTTGGTATGATATGTAGACACTTTGGGGGAAGCAGATCATTTTTGAATTTTTAGGACGATTGCTGGAATTTTTGAGCGCGGGAGATCTGTCGGTAAATCTGTCATGGAGTTATCATGGCTTTGTAAAACGTAATTTTTTTGATTTGTGATATAAGACGGGGAACACTTAGTAAATAGTAGCGGTTTCATAGAAAGAGGATTGACCCTTTTATTTGGAGTTTTCGCGGAGTTTCCATTTGATTAGGAATTTAGGGCCTTCAAAATGAACCAGTTGTTTCATTAATTTCTATTGAGGATTATTGATCTTTGAAGCTGTGCTTCGTCTAACTAAAATCAAATTTTAATTTAAAAGTCAATCAAAACTGTAGTCAGTTATATTTAGTAACAACAACTTATTTGCAGATGCCTGTGTTGCTTAATATTCAAATTATTGATTTAATTTATTTAGATTCTAGAAAAATTTAGGATTCTAAATTCACATTTATGTTGTTATTTTATTACCAGCAGAATAAAATATTAAAAGTGTTCCTTAAAATGACAAGTAAGTTAATCTCCGAAGTTCTATAGATTCTAAAATGAGTTTTTGAGTTTTGAACAACCGATCCTAAGTTCATGCTAGAGTAAACTTGCTCGTTTCATAACTAATCCTTATGAAATTTGGTTTCTAGATTGATTTTGAACTGAAATATAAATTATTATATTTCAGTTCAAAATCATTATAAAATATTTTAGAATTTAACTTTTGTATTAGAAGATTAAATATAGATTTCTTATCTAAAAACCAAACCAAAATAAGCGAAGAATGTTTGTTTTAATTAATTAACGAAAAATAAAAAAAAAATTAAAAAGCAATTTCTTCACAATTTTATATACTTTACCTAATTCTAAAAAAAAAATTATTTATAAAAACCTAAATATCGTTGGGCGCCATTAATCGCCAAGAATTTGGGTTATTTTCGAAGTCTTAGTCGTATTTTATTTATTTTTTCAGTTTACCAATTAATTATTGTTTCATAACTTTTTTTTTAATCTATTCACTTCACACACAAAAAACACAATCGTTCTTGCACCAAAACTGTCTTTAGTAAATTCCCAATCGATATATAGAGAATTAGGGAATTTCACTACACTTTTTATTCATATATGAAAGAAGTTTATTTATTTTAAAAGCACAGATAATTTGTCTCACGTTCATTAATTAAATAACAATGCCACTTTGACTTTTCGTACCTTTTTCGTACTTATGTTATACTGATTCCGTATGGCAGGTATGTGTAACTCTAACGGTTGGAATTTACAGTGGTAATGCTTTATCATTTATGCACAAATTTATTTATCAGAGATTTATTTATAATTCGATTATTAAATTTTTCGTGTTATTTATTTAGTTGTGAAAGATTATTCTTACAGCTTTGTTCACCGTTAAAAGTTTGTATACACCGGCTTAAACATTTCTCGTGAAAACCACGTTTTACAGACTGTCTACCATTTACATGTTTTTTTTTTCACTTTATTAGTTTTCCATTCATTTTTGTTTTTGTTTTATTGTTAATTTAAGTATTTGTTATTTATTTATTTTCACTGTGACACTTTTAGTATATTCTTTTGTTATGTGCTTCACTAATCTAATTTCACATAATCCAAATTAATTATTTATTTTGTTTAACTGAGAATTTTAATTTGTTCACAACAAAAAACTTTACTTTTTATATAATTATTAGATTTTTGAGAGATGGTTGCTCTTCCAAATTAAACGATCAACTCCCCTATCCGACCAAAATATTTTTTTCATCTTCTTTTCAATCGAATTGTGAGCAACAAAAATACACACGCACAAATCGAATATGCTAAATACTATCATTATTGTAAGTATTGGTGCTTGGAGAATTGGTCGATTTCCATTATTACATCGACATCATGACAAACATAGTATTCGGAGTTGAGGCGGATTATATGGCTCACCAAGTTTATCAATCTATAAATATTAATCTGCCTTGTCAATAATAGTTGAATCAAATAAGAAACATTCTAAGAATCGTAACGCCGGGCCGGATCAGTTTTCCAATATTTAAACGGAAATAATGATTTTCCAGTAATAATTTGATCCCTGTACAGTCCGGTCCATACAAATATATTGATCGAAATAAAAATTCATACAAAACCTTTTTTTCATAGATTGGGAGAACCAAGTAATTTTTGGCCGAGATCGATCCACCGAAAGTGTTTTCGTTTTCTGAAATATATTGAAAATTAGTTTTCTAAAATTTAAGCAAAAATTACGATTTTTGATCTTCGATATAGGAGCATATTTTGTTTTGCGAATATTTTAAAAAGTATATTTTCAAGAAAAACGATTATGAACTAACAATTCTAAATTATTTTTATAACAATACCGACCCAAATAAATTTTTAAAATTAAAGTGGCCATGACGTTTTTATCAAGAAACTAGTAAAAAAATGGTCATTGTACAGCAAATACGGAGTTTTTCATAAATTTTTGACCGGGATAGGTTCACCGAGATTGGCGGCTTTTAGGTTGTTTGAAACTATTTTGAACTGTATATAGCATTTACGAAAAAGCGCTTAAAAATTCAAAGATTTTAAATTAAATTTTAATCAAAATTAGTTCAGATCATATTTTAAATTTTAAACTCGTAATTAGTTTTAATTAAGAAAAAATTATTTTACCAAACTTCAGCATCACTGCAGATTAGCCAAATTGACTGTTTCGAATAAAATTTCATTCCAAATCTTTTTTCATAAAATGGGAGATCCATTCGAACATCTGTGTTCCAAAAGTAGTACATTTTATATGAATAGGAGCTTTTTTAATGTTTTTTAATAATGGCGGTGAATGACAATGGCACTGAAAATATTTGTTTGCAGAATATCAAATTCACAAAAACTCGGATTGCCCATTTTTGGGATTGCTCTCGGTTTGCCGACTTTTAAATATTCTGTAAAGAATTATCGAATCTGGAGTTTCACTGAATTTTCCTGGTTTAAGAACACTAGGAAAATTCAGGGAAACCCGATATACGATAATTCTCTATGGAATATTCAAAAATCGTCAATCCTAAGTGCCTGAAAGCGTAGTGCGACTTACAAAAATTTTGTCGTAGTGTTGTGATAAATTTTTAACTTATAATTCTAATGTGTTATTTTTTGTTGTTGTTGTAGTTTTTAGGAATAACTCGAAGTCTATGAAAATTTCCACGGCCGTGAAAGATTATGATAGGACAGAAAATAATTTTTTAATTCTTCAGAATTATAAGCCAAATCGTAAAGCTCACGGTAAAATTTGTTGTCCAGTAATAGCCAACAAAATTTCCAACAAAAACCAAAATCAACAAAAACACAAAAATTTCTCGATTAATTATAGAAATTATAATTGTCCCGCAGATGAGACTTAACTCGCCAGATAGTTAGGAATTGCCCAGTCTAACGACACTACCAACATATGGATGCAATGATCAGAAAGCTTCTTCAGTCAGTCGGATTCTTATATGGATGCACGCCCAAGTCGCGACGAAAAATTTGCCAAATTGATGCAGCAGGAAGACCAAGTACTTCTGAACGATGAAAAATTGACTGCCTTGAATTTTCTAGTACACTCTCACGCACAGCCGTGATGTTTTAGCAGACCTTGCGTTTCGATAACGAATGGGTATTAGCTGAATATTTATCGAACCGATTGACTCGAAATTGGCTACGGTTAGGAACACTGATTTTGAAAGTAAAATTTAATGAACAGCACTTATTGTTAAACGCTACAACTTTAAAATGGTAAATCGCCATACACTACCGAACAATATACGATACATTTGACAGATGACTATTGAACGACTCATTTTATATTAAAACCATATTTTATGTACATCGTTTGAACTTTTCTATATAATAATTATTTAATTGAAGATTGTTGAAGGATGAACAAAATTATTCGTTCACAAAAAATATAAATACTGTCTGATATTTAAATTCCTTATTACGAACGGTTTTGGATCGGGGTGTATGAAACGGAGGTATGTGAGGTAGCCAACAACAAAATTTCATTATTTTATTGATTTAACATTTTCTTTTTGTACTCGAAATATCGAATAAAATTTGCTTTGCTGTGTTGTTATTACTGTTAGTGTTGGCTGCTGCTTTCTATATACGAGCCACCAGAATTACAAAATGAATAGAAATTTATAAAAATAAAAAAAAAATATATAATTTTTTTGGTTTTATTATTTTGGGGTAAATTTTAATTAGATCTAAACAAAAATATTTTAATTATTATTTCTGGCTGTTTACGTTCATTTTTATTTTCCGTTTTTCGGAAACATATAAAAATTTGAAATTTTAATTTAAAGTTAATTATAGTTATAACTATTGTTATAGCTATAAAGTTTGTACAAAAAATAAAAAATTGCACTTTAGTAAATAAATTAAATTATTTTTCATCAGAAAACGAATAATCGACCATTCCAAAATATTAAGCTCCAGACCAAAAAAAAATATGTTCAATGCGAGAGAAATTTTTTTTGATGAATCCAAAATATTGGATTAAAACTTATTAGAAAAATGATTTATCGAATTACAAAAACAACAAATTACTTTTTTACGGTTTTTATTTATCACAAACGATAACAAAAAAAAATATTAATTTAATTAATTACTGACATGGCTCAGTAATATTATATTTATATATATATAAAAATTTAGTGATTGATGATATAATAAAAAAGTGAAATATTTTTTGTGATAATTTAATTGGCAAAATAGACAAATTTCATAATTAATATTTTTTTGGCATATCAAATAAAAATACCAACCAAAAATGTGTATTAAAAAAAGGTTTACTTGTATAATTCGCACGTACTCCTTTTATGCATATGAGTATAGTACATTCTTCCCTGTTGTGTGACGTAATCGAAATAATTCAAAACAATTTTTTTTGATTGTGTTATGGCTGTCATAATTTAGCTACATGGGTCAAATAAAAAAAAACAATTTAGGTCTGCGTTTGAAGAGATTGCTGTAATTTATTCAATATTTTTAAACAAAAAAAAATTCATGATGAATTGTTTATGTATTGAAAAATAAAATTTGGTTTTAAAACGTTTCGTTTGCTAGGCCAAACGCCAGTTTTTTTGTTAAGCTTAATATACATTTGTTGCTTATGAATTGTGTGCTAAATTATTTAATTTAAAAAACAGTATAGACTGCTGCGCCAACGATCTGATCAACTCCAATAATTGTTGTATTGAATTGAATATGAATTGAATATGAATTGAATATGAATTGAATATGAATTGAATATGAATTGAATATGAATATAATATGAATTGAATATGAATTGAATATGAATTGAATATGAATTGAATATGAATTGAATATGAATTGAATATGAATTGAATATGAATTGAATATGAATTGAATATGAATTGAATATGAATTGAATATGAATTGAATATGAATTGAATATGAATTGAATATGAATTGAATATGAATTGAATATGAATTGAATATGAATTGAATATGAATTGAATATGAATTGAATATGAATTGAATATGAATTGAATATGAATTGAATATGAATTGAATATGAATTGAATATGAATTGAATATGAATTGAATATGAATTGAATATGAATTGAATATGAATTGAATATGAATTGAATATGAATTGAATATGAATTGAATATGAATTGAATATGAATTGAATATGAATTGAATATGAATTGAATATGAATTGAATATGAATTGAATATGAATTGAATATGAATTGAATATGAATTGAATATGAATTGAATATGAATTGAATATGAATTGAATATGAATTGAATATGAATTGAATATGAATTGAATATGAATTGAATATGAATTGAATATGAATTGAATATGAATTGAATATGAATTGAATATGAATTGAATATGAATTGAATATGAATTGAATATGAATTGAATATGAATTGAATATGAATTGAATATGAAATGAATATGAATTGAATATGAATTGAATATAAATTGAATATGAATTGAATATGAATTGAATATGAATTGAATATGAATTGAATATGAATTGAATATGAATTGAATATGAATTGAATATGAATTGAATATGAATTGAATATGAATTGAATATGAATTGAATATGAATTGAATATGAATTGAATATGAATTGAATATGAATTGAATATGAATTGAATATGAATTGAATATGAATTGAATATGAATTGAATATGAATTGAATATGAATTGAACATGAATTGAATATGAATTGAATATGAATTGAATATGAATTGAATATGAATTGAATATGAATTGAATATGAATTGAATATGAATTGAATATGAATTGAATATGAATTGAATATGAATTGAATATGAATTGAATATGAATTGAATATGAATTGAATATGAATTGAATATGAATTGAATATGAATTGAATATGAATTGAATATGAATTGAATATGAATTGAATATGAATTGAATATGAATTGAATATGAATTGAATATGAATTGAATATGAATTGAATATGAATTGAATATGAATTGAATATGAATTGAATATGAATTGAATATGAATTGAATATGAATTGAATATGAATTGAATATGAATTGAATATGAATTGAATATGAATTGAATATGAATTGAATATGAATTGAATATGAATTGAATATGAATTGAATATGAATTGAATATGAAATGAATATGAATTGATTATGAATTGAATATGAATTGAATATGAATTGAATATGAATTGAATATGAATTGAATATGAATTGAATATGAATTGTATATGAATTGAATATGAATTGAATATGAATTGAATATGAATTGAATATGTATTCATGTAAATTATGCCTATTACGGTGTAAGCGTATTACTGTTTTATTTCATTAGTAACAAATTTATTGATGTAAAAAATAATCTTGATTTAAATCGCACTCTCAAAGTGTCAAATACATAAATTGTTTGTTTTGGTAATATTTTTATTTATTTGAAAGTGTTTTTTGTCGCCAACATAGCATAATTACCTATTTCCCTTAAAAGCTTTTAGATGTCCATCAAATTGATAAAATTTACCAAACTGGAACGTAAAAATTGTTTATTTAGTTATTATGGTATTATTTTAGTGTGAGAAATTTAATGCCATAAAATTATTTCCAGATTCGGAAGAAAATGTTTATTATAAGTTTACCGATAAAATGAAACCCACACGGGAGTAATTTAAAATATATAAGATTTTTCTTGCTCTCCAAATTTTTATTTCTAATTTGAAAAGTCTTCCCCGAATAAATAATTTTCTAAAGAAAAATTCACGTAATAAACTGGTACTTCAGCGAGGAAAATAAAGTTAAATAAAAATAACACCTTAAGTGGGATATATATCCACAAAAGAAGTTCAATCAGTTGTGGCAATTTAAAGGCGAGGGAAAAAAGCACAAAATATAAAATATACACAATAAATACCATGGCACGTCAAAGTTAGTTAAGTTATTTCTAAAAGTTATATACACACACACAGAATACATTCTCATAATTTTTATTCAATGAAAAGAGCTATCATCGCACCTCTCTCACCCGTAAAGTACTTTGTTGGTTCTTTATATGGAAGCTTTTATGTGTCAAACACAATGATTTATTATCCCGATAGTCATTTTATTTTAAGGATTAAAACTTATTTACATTATACAGTAAGTGTTATATATAGTTTGATTATTTAATCCTCGAAGGGGGTGTTTTAAATAATTAACGGAAACATTATATATATTTTGCTGAAAAGTTTATACAAAATTTTAAGTTGGTGAAACATCGATTTTCATTACGGCGATTCACTATAAATAACAAATGGACATAAGAATCATCTTTTTGTTAAAATATGAAGATCTAGTCGGTTAATAAGCAAAAAAAGCAGTCAATTTTTATATTTATGGGTCTACGACTAAATTGTTGATCACTAGATTGTTGAATGTATTTTCAAGTAAGGGCCTATAAAATTTACATAAACGTTTTGTAAGATTTTGTAATGAACGCGCTAAAAAGTATTTTTTACCATGTCATGTGATGGATTCTGGGTCGAGAGATAAACCACGCTTGAACATTCCAATAGTTCACATATTATTATTAGGCTAAAAATCCGCTATTTAAATAGTGAAATTTGGTTTAAGTATCCATGTTCCTCCTTAGACATCGGATAAATGTACTCGTGACGAAAATGAAGTGGAAGACTGCAGAAGGAATTAAAAAGTTGTAGCCATATGAGTGTTGATGATTCAATTATTGAAGGTTGTCGTAACCTTGTAAACAGCCTGCTGTTTCAAATCCTGCTTATGAAATTTGTTAAAAATTAAGTTTTCATTGAAGGTTTAGAAATCGTAGTGCAAACAAAAAATTTAACCATCAAATATACAAAAATCGTTGAGAAATATGATTCCGTTTGACAAGCGTCCTATTTTCCAGTTTCACAACAATTTTAACAGTAAAATTATCAGAAAATGCTTAAATTAAATCTGCTTGATTCTGGGAATCCGTTTTCTTCACAAATTATGCGATTATTTAAATATTTTAGTTTTACGAAAAAGGTATTTTTAAACAGATCATTGTTCAATTTTTGGAAATCGCAATTACCGTTCCGTACGTTTTAATACCGACAAATTTGAAATGACAATTTGCCGTTTATATTTGTTTTCCGTTGGCTTAGTCATTTTTTGGTGTCATTCATTTTATTTTTGCATTGTCCATATCGTAGGACTAGAACTATTTATCGGTAATTTGAAATAAACTGAATAACATTAACAAAATAAAGTACGATTCTGCGATTTAAAATTCAACATTAAAAAGATGGAAGAATTATTCGAGACATGTTTATCATCATCGTTATCATCCTCTTCGTCATTAACATTCAAGAATAGATATTTGATCGAATCTTCCTCAGAAGATGACGAATTTTTGGAAATGCAGGCTGAACTCATAAGAAGAGCTAAAATGGTGCGAGTTAAAAATTTTGTTAAAAACGTAACTAATAACTATTCCGACAGCGTAATTTGAAAATTCCCAATATTATAAAACAACGGCAAATGGCGGAATAGAAGCTATTTCAGCAGAAGCGCAATGCCTAGCATTATTATGGTAGCGATATAAATTAATTGAACATTTAACTAAAATTTTATTAATTAAAGTTTGCGGAGAACAAAGAAACTTTTCGCGAAGTATCAAATTTATTCAATATTAGAACGTCAGTGGCTCATAAACATTTATCAAATTTTTTGGAGTTCATATTTGAAATTTCTAGCGAGTACATAAAATTTCCAAGTAATGATTTAGAAAAAATTGAAAAATCCAATGCTTTTGAACAAGTAGTGTTATAAACATATTTAATTTTTGGAAAGATTATTTATTTTGTATAATTCTAGCTCGCCGGGTTTTCTTATGTCCTCGGCTGCATAGATGGCTGTTATATTTACATAAAAAAGCCTATACGAAAAATTCGGTCAACTTACGTGCATCGACATGGGTTAATATCAATTACGTTTCAAGCAGTTTGCGATGCAAATAAGAAATTTATTAACGTATTTATCGGTTCTCCTAGTAATTCAAGGATATTTACTTTGTCCTACGTCTCTAAAAGGTGGCCAACTGGAAGAGGCTGCCTATCCCTTGAGGCAACATTTATTAACTCCTTATAGGGAATACGGAAACTTAACGGAGAAACAAAAAAATTAGCAAAAAACTCTGCCAAACACGAGTAAAAATAGAAAATAGTTTTGGTTTGTTAAAACAAAGATTTCATCAACTTATACGGTTAGATTTCTGGAAAGTGGAGCGAATGTGTAAGTTTGTCCCTCGGATGCTGTGTTTTACATAACTTGTGCATCGAAAAAGGCGATTTGTGGGACGAGATAGATGATAGACAAGATCAACCACAAATTATTCCCAGCGAAGCAGAGAGCGTTCTAGAAGACAACGAAAATGCAGAAACAGTTACTTTAGCTGTGTTGAAACATCTGGGGCAAATTAAACGAAACTGTATTGCCGAAAATTTTTAATTAGCAGTATATAGTTTATTTTATAACATTGAAATAAAAACCAAATCTTTAATAAACTGATTTATTTGAAATAAAAATTCTTTATAATAATATAACATAAAATATAAGCATTTATTCGAAAAAAGACCAGTCTAAAATTTTAAAACTACTATTTTTTATTCAGATTTTCATTATGAATTTTTAATTTTTCGGCGTGGCGCAATGTTCTACCATCTTCTATGAAGAGCGCATACCTCCTTGTATCGGTTTTCTTTGTTTTTTAAATGTTTATCAAAAATCACTTCTTGAATTGTTTTTTTTTATTCGTTTTTTTGTTATGTGTGCTTGCTCATCGTTCTCGCCGTCGTCTTTGACTCTTGAAGTTTTGGCTCTTGAACATGATGGTTTTGTATTATTGGTGGCTTCAGTCATCTGTTGCTTCGACACTGGTTGCCGTACAACTTTTTTTGTCAACAGTGTGGCATTTGGTCCTTTTCTAGTATGAACCCTCTCTTCTATCGTTAAACATGGCATAATGGGATCATCGATTGCCACGATTTTACTTATAAAGTACTACTAAATTTTTTAAAATCCACATATGCTTCTTATTTTTAAATGTTTTAAGTGGGCCTGCGTCTTGAGAATGTTCTGCAACTAAATTTAATAATAATTTCGTTTCACAAAAAAAATTAAAATTTCATACATACCGCAATTATTTATTTTTAAATTAAAATAATCCGCTACTTCATGGTAAAGGCCCTTCATTAATTGACCATCTAAAAATTATTTTAATTAATTGTTTATTTTTAAATTTTAATAATAATTTTTGCTTACTATTAGGGTTATGTAGCACCTGGACATCTTCTACCATAATATAATTATTATTATCCAATAAAATTTTATAGTTTTTTTTTAAATATCCATAGTTGGTATTTTTTTGATTGTGACAGCTCTGGCGAAATGAAGTGACTAAAAATGAGATGAATCACATACAATGATGATGAACAAAATCAAAAAAAAAATTACCCACACAATCAAATCACGCCAATTTTCTATTCATGTTTTTTCACACAATCAAAATGATTTTTTTTTAATTGGAGATTTTCCAATTTGCTAATGCGCCCGAAAATCGTGTTGCATGGATTATATATGTGGATTTTGTGTTTAAGTGTACTAATTACTGGCCAGATCATAGTAATACTGTGGGTTAGTGACATGTATCAAATGATAGCGTAAAACGTGCTTTTTGAAATAAAATCGGTCGCATCATAAAATTAATAGATTTTCCCTTTTCCAAAACCTTGTCGCATGGATAATATATGTGGATTTTTGGGGTTCATCAGTATATCAACTATTCATCAGATTACAGAAATAATACCGGTTGGTGATAATATCAAAGATGGCTGAAGATATGCTCTTAGCTATAAAATTGCCCGCATCATAAAACAATGGAATTTTCAAGATTGTTAATTCGCTGGAAGATTGATTTGTATGAACTATGGTTTGAAATATTTTAAGCTGGGAAGATAAATTGAAAATGTTATTTGTGTTTTACTCGATGAAATCGAATTTACACGAAACGGGGACCATTCGCTTTCGATTTTTAGTACTCGAGACCCCTTTTTCACTAATATTCATTAAAATCGTTTAAAATAAGAATAAAAATTTCAGTGGTGAGGATGGATTATTAGTACTATGAAACTCAATTTCAGTAAATTTTCATTTACGTATTATTTATTAGCCATTTATTAGCCAAGATCCTTAATCAACACATTTTACTAAACAATGGTTTTTTATTTCGCAAAAATTAAACTTTTGAATATGTTAATTAAAAAAATTGTCCAAACATTTTAAAATGTCACATGATCGATTCGAATAGTTCATCATCAGGAGTTTCTATATATTGTAAAAATAAAAATTTTGTTATAAATAGTAGCAAAAGGCATAAAAAGAAATAACAGAAGGAGAGACAAAAAATAGTCACTACAAATTAAGCTATTGTTCGTCCCAACCATCTGTTGTTTATACGGATTTTTTTAAAAATAAATAAGGAGGATACCAGGTGACTATTTTGATTTAGTTTTTTTGTTTTTATTTAATTTTTGTTTTAAAATAAATGAAAATTTTTCTGTTGTTAAATTCCCATTGTTGACATCGTGTTTACCGACTGCTTGTTCCATGTTTTGTTAATTTTATGGTTTTGTTAAAAATTTCACATATGTAAATTTTAATAAATTATTAAAATGACAAGTAAAATGATTATGAAGTGTATAATTGTCAGATTGTTAAATTGGCCCTTGTCGCCTGCGATTGTTGTGTTTATGACGTCATCCCAATTTAAAATGATATTTCCTTTTATTGTTATATTAATATTTATTACACTAACAATAACTATTTTCATTTGCTGAGCATAATAAATTATGTTTGTATCCCCCGAAGAGTATCACATCACATATTATAGTTAACAGTCTAAAGTTACAAAATAAATATCAACTAAAATACATTGTGATGTATACTAATCAGCATTTTACTATATCAATATTAATTAACCGAAATGAAAACTATCACACACCATAACACCTGTGAGAAGCATAATTTTTAATAACCATATCGTATTCATTTTCCATATTACGATTTCAACGTGTATCTGTTACATAGCAGTATACATATATGTTACGTATACGATAATTAAGCCAACTTGCTCATTAGGTAACTACATTTAGCAAATTAGATATAATAATGATAACGCAACATTATTTTTATGCATATCATCAAAAAATATATATATATTTTTTTAAATATGTAATAATCTACTGTACGAGATGTACTCGTATGTACTTCTTTATATGTCTCTTGTGCTCGTACATATAGCTACACAAAGAATTAATGAGATTCGTATGAAATGAATTGGAAAATTGAATAAATATTTTTTACATAATAATATTAATATTATTGTTATGAAAATATATATTGAGGATAATTGAATATGTACATGTGTGCACATATGAACATACAATTTAATTTAATCTATTGTATGTTTTGGCAACTCTTGCTGCCTATATGTACGCGTAACATACAAATTACATGTACTATATGAAAATTAATATTGTTGTTGGTGCGGTACTTTTGTTATGCTTTTCATCATTTTGCATTATGGAATATTATTACTGCCCACAGCTACGAGTGAACGTATGAGATACCACAACAATAAATTATGTTATGAGTACCTTCTAGGTGAAATTAAATTTTTTCAAAATATTGCAAATTTTTTTCCTTGAGTAGTAGGTACATGTATTAATAAATAAAATGAGTCTACTGTTTAGTTTGAATTTGTACAAACTACGTAAATATTTATCTGCTCATGAATCCTCACTCGAGTTTTCTGTGAAAATCATCATAGGCTTTCATAAGAACAAAATATTATGTTTAAAATATTATTTTATGGTTTTGCGAGTCTATTTTGTTCTATCTTTTTTTCTTGAAAATCATAAACGATGCGAAAACGCAAAGCAAAATGCGAGTTCAATAAATTCAATAAATCCTAAAACCAATTTTTCCCAAAGTTTGGAGGAGGGAGGTGGGAATATACACAATTCCTTCAGATAGTTTTACAAATAATCTATCTTATTTTTTGTAACAGACTTAGCATTTTAATTTGAGCCTGGTTAAAGTTGTGTTTTGCACCTGGCGAATGATTAATTAGCCAGGTGCGTCGTAAGCTGCGTTTATCTGTTAACATTTTTTTTTATTTCACCGGATAATATAAAAGTACATATTAGATACCCATTTTTTAATAATATATCATTTAATTTTTAAATTAGCCTTAATGAGGACAATAAATTTAGAATAATTGAAAAAGAACATCGAAGGAAACACAGAACTTTAAATGAAAACGAATGACAATAACATTTAGTATACTGAAACCTAAGATATATTAGGTGTCTGAATATGACTTTGCACCGATTGTTTAGAAAATCAAAGAAATATTTATTGCAAATATGCTTCATCTTCAGCTACAACTTTCTTTGTGATTAAGGAAATTTACTGAGTCCCTCTCTGAAGAAATCCGCTGATGTTTGCGGCGAGCGATCCAATCAATTTTCGATCTCTGCGCGATAACTGAAACGCTGTTCTGATAGAGGTGACAGCATAAACCCGAATAAGTAGTAATCTGGAGAAGCTTTCTCTGTTTAATACGGCGAGTGAGGTAGAACTTTTCAGTCCTGTCGTTTAAAATGATTTTCACAACGTTTTTAACATATGGTTTTGCAATGTCGTTCTGAAAAATTAATTTGTTTTGTTCATTATCGTCGTTTTTCTTCTCTAGCTCGCTTTAAACGTATTAGTTATCATCGGTAAAAGTCTCCATAGTTTCACCTGATTTCAACACTTAATAATATACCATACCTTTCAGATCCCACCAGATACAGGGCATATCCTTATTCAATGAATATCTCGGCTTAATTGCTATACCAGCTTCATAATGTCTCAACCCAAGATTTTTGCGTTTTTGAATTCTCATTATACATTCATTTCTCATCTCTCAATGCAAAAAACCTTTTCTTTATTGTCTTTGAAGCAGTATTTTATTAAAATTTTACATTTTTACGATTTTACAATTTTACAATTTTTCAATTGAAAAATTTCACAATTGCAATTCCACAATTTCATCAGTTAAAAATTTCAAAATTTAATAATTTTAAAAAATTTATAATTTAAAAATTTCAATTTTAAAACAATTCAAAATTTTGAAACCTAGAAAAATTAAAAATATACAATAAAAAATAAAAAATTCTTTCTAAATTTCAAAAATTTTAATCTTTTAAATTTCACAATTTCAATAAAAAACTTTAAATATCAAAATTTCAATTCAAAAAGTTTAAAAATTTAAAATTTGAAACTTTTATAATTTTTAAATTTCAAAATCTCAATATCTCAAAATTCCAAAATCAAAATATTAAAAAAAAAATTTTATTTTATAAATTTTAAAATTTAACAATTTAAAATAATAATTTATAAAATCAAAAATTTATAAAATATTTCCATTCTTAATTTCAAAATTTTAAAATTTTTTATATTTCAAAATATCAGTTCCAAAATTCCAAAATATTAAAAAATTTAAAAAATTAAAAATTTCAGAATTTATAAACTCAATAATTCAAAATTTCAAAATTAAAAAATTTTATTAAAAATTTTAAATTTTCATGTTTTAATTTTCGAAATTTTTAAATTTCTAAATTTCTAAATTTCTGAATTTCTGAATTTATTAAGTTCTATATTTCTAAATTTCTAAATTTCTAAATTTCTAAATTTCTAAATTTCTAAATTTCTAAATTTCTAAATTTCTAAATTTCTAAATTTCTAAATTTCTAAATTTCTAAATTTCTAAATTTCTAAATTTCTAAATTTCTAAATTTCTAAATTTCTAAATTTCTAAATTTCTAAATTTCTAAATTTCTAAATTTCTAAATTTCTAAATTTCTAAATTTCTAAATTTCTAAATTTCTAAATTTCTAGATTTCTAAATTTCTAAATTTCTAAATTTCTAAATTTCTAAATTTCTAAATTTCTAAATTTCTAAATTTCTAAATTTCTAAATTTCTAAATTTCTAAATTTCTAAATTTCTAAATTTCTAAATTTCTAAATTTCTAAATTTCTAAATTTCTAAATTTCTAAATTTCTAAATTTCTAAATTTCTAAATTTCTAAATTTCTAAATTTCTAAATTTCTAAATTTCTAAATTTCTAAATTTCTAAATTTCTAAATTTCTAAATTTCTAAATTTCTAAATTTCTAAATTTCTAAATTTCTAAATTTCTAAATTTCTAAATTTCTAAATTTCTAAATTTCTAAATTTCTAAATTTCTAAATTTCTAAATTTCTAAATTTCTAAATTTCTAAATTTCTAATTTTCTAATTTTCTAAATTTCTAAATTTCTAAATTTCTAAATTTCTAAATTTCTAAATTTCTAAATTTCTAAATTTCTAAATTTCTAAATTTCTAAATTTCTAAATTTCTAAATTTCTAAATTTCTAAATTTCTAAATTTCTAAATTTCTAAATTTCTAAATTTCTAAATTTCTAAATTTCTAAATTTCTAAATTTCTAAATTTCTAAATTTCTAAATTTCTAAATTTCTAAATTTCTAAATTTCTAAATTTCTAAATTTCTAAATTTCTAAATTTCTAATTTCTAAATTTCTAAATTTCTAAATTTCTAAATTTCTAAATTTCTAAATTTCTAAATTTCTAAATTTCTAAATTTCTAAATTTCTAAATTTCTAAATTTCTAAATTTCTAAATTTCTAAATTTCTAAATTTCTAAATTTCTAAATTTCTAAATTTCTAAATTTCTAAATTTCTAAATTTCTAAATTTCTAAATTTCTAAATTTCTAAATTTCTAAATTTCTAAATTTCTAAATTTCTAAATTTCTAAATTTCTAAATTTCTATATTTCTAAATTTCTAAATTTCTAAATTTCTAAATTTCTAAATTTCTAAATTTCTAAATTTCTAAATTTCTAAATTTCTAAATTTCTAAATTTCTAAATTTCTAAATTTCTAAATTTCTAAATTTCTAAATTTCTAAATTTCTAAATTTCTAAATTTCTAAATTTCTAAATTTCTAAATTTCTAAATTTCTAAATTTCTAAATTTCTAAATTTCTAAATTTCTAAATTTCTAAATTTCTAAATTTCTAAATTTCTAAATTTCTAAATTTCTAAATTTCTAAATTTCTAAATTTTTAAATTTCTAAATTTCTAAATTTCTAAATTTCTAAATTTCTAAATTTCTAAATTTCTAAATTTCTAAATTTCTAAATTTCTAAATTTCTAAATTTCTAAATTTCTAAATTTCTAAATTTCTAAATTTCTAAATTTCTAAATTTCTAAATTTCTAAATTTCTAAATTTCCAAATTTCTAAATTTCTAAATTTCTAAATTTCTAAATTTCTGAATTTCTAAATTTCTAAATTTCTAAATTTCTAAATTTCTAAATTTCTAAATTTCTAAATTTCTAAATTTCTAAATTTCTAAATTTCTAAATTTCTAAATTTCTAAATTTCTAAATTTCTAAATTTCTAAATTTCTAAATTTCTTAATTTCTAAATTTCTAAATTTCTAAATTTCTAAATTTCTAAATTTCTAAATTTCTAAATTTCTAAATTTCTAAATCTCTAAATTTCTAAATTTCTAAATTTCTAAATTTCTAAATTTCTAAATTTCTAAATTTCTAAATTTCTAAATTTTTAAATTTTTAAATTTCAAATTTTCTAATTTTCTAATTTTCTAATTTTCTAATTTTCTAATTTTCTAATTTTCTAATTTTCTAAATTTCTTAATTTCAAAATTTTAAATAATTTTGTAATTTTATAATTTAAAAATTTTAAATTTCAAAAATTCAAAAACTAAAACATTTTTTAATTTAAAAGTTTTTTAAATTTATCATTTAAAAATTTTAATTTAAGATCAATTCAAAATTGTGAAAGCTAGAAAGTTTTAAAATATAAAATAAAAATTCATTTATTCTTTCTAAATTTGAAGTTTTAATTTTTAAAATTTCAAAATTTTAAAATTTCAATTCAAAAATTTCTAAATTTTAAAATTTCAAAAAATTAAAATTTCAAAATTTCAAATGTTCAAAATTTCAAAACTTTTAAATTTCATTTTTTAAAAATTTCAAAATAACAAAACTTGACAATCTCAAAATTTTTAAATTTTATTACGTTTATAAATTTAAAATTTTAACAATTTTAAAATTTATAAGATCAAAAATATTCAATCTAAAAATTTATAAATTCAAAAATTCAAAAATTCAAAATTTTTAAATTTCAAAATCTCAAAGTTTAAAAATTAAGCATTTTGAAAATTTACAACTTCAATAATAAAAAAATTCAAAAACTCGAAAATTCAATAATATTTCAATTCTAATTTTCAAAATTTTAAAATTTCATTATTTCAAAATTAAGAAATTGCAAAATATGAACGTAGATTTCAAAATGCGAAATTTAAAAATTTCAAAAAATTTCATTGTTTCTTAATTTAAAAATTTCAAATTTTAAAATTTCAAAAATTCAAAAATTAATTATCTCAAAAATTTAATTATTTCATAGAATCAAATATTTTATCGCGCTGACGTTGCTTGTTACCTAACCTGCAATTAATATAAATTGAAAATCGAATCGCTGTCAAAATGTGTTTTCTTATTGTTAGAATTGCTTGTTCCTTCCATTTAACGTTATTATCATTTTGATGTTTAAATGATAACTGTCTTTTTTTCCAATATTGGGCATTGCACAAGCATCATAAGAGCGATGAGTTTCGGAGGCAGATTGATTTAGATTGTCAATTGTTGATACTTTAAATCTGCTAGCGTGTTCTCCAGCACGTATTTTTTCACGTCGAGTCACAATTTTATGATTATCTGACGAAATTTGATCTAGCGTCGTTTAAAACAATCCAACCAATTCAGTTTGCTGATGAAATTGGTTCTGAAGTTGTCAGCAGTAATGATTTTTATAAAATAGAATTTAAATTCTCCTTTTATTAATTATATACATTTTTTATACTTTCAGGTAAGAAACCGATGAACTAATTTTACAGAATAGATCTCATTATGCGCAAAAATGGTAAGTAAACTGAAAATGCTGATTTAATATCGACAAGTCTAAGCGATTAAATGTTAATCACATTTTGAAGCCATAAAAATAACCAAGAGAATAGGCTTTAGAATTTAAAATTTGAAAATGTGTGATAAAAATAATTCTAGCCTTGATATTCTATATAAAAAAAACTTCCTGGTTTTTGAACAGAGCACTATAATAATGCTGCCATTAAGGTTTATGCTGCTCTTATCACAATCCCGTTTATGTGATACAAAATATTCTTCGAGAACCATTTTCATCTAAAGGGATTAATTAAAATCCTTTAAAAATCTTGTTTGAATATATATATTTGGTGTGCTTCAAACTGAACCTCGAATATTATACTCGCATATACATGTAAAAGATTTTCCCGATGTATTTTCCAACGTAATCAAATTGAATATAATCAAATCTTTATATGTTTTTTCTTGCTGCCTTATTGCTGCTGCGCTACTTTTTCGTATATTCGTTGTATTTCTGCTGTACTAAATCCTTTAAGAATTTTTTATGCAAATTTCATCTATATTGAATATCAAATCAACAATTTTGTTAAAAAGCATGTTACACATAGCTACTCGAAACGTAACCGACTTTCGTTATTTTGAATGGTATTTGTGCTTGGATACATACTCAGACGGAAGAGTTTTCTGCAGTATCATATTTACATAAGTAATGTAAGTCAGGGTATTAAAAGCCGAGGTTTCATATAGCTTTCCTCGTAATATATAAAAGTTTTGCTCTTCTATAACCCTTTTCACAACGGAATTTATTCGCGTATGTAAAAAAAGGGTATATAATCTGTCGTGCAAGCGTGTGGTGTACCTTTTTTTGTATATTTGGGGTTGTAAATAGTAAAACGTGGAAAAATACCGAGCACAAAATATTTGTTATTTTGCGATATTTTGATGATAAAATTATTCATTTTCACAAGTGTCATATATCATCAAGTAGGTACAAAGAATAAGATAACTACATCACACAGTATTCGGTGTAAAAATAAAGTATATTGTTTATCTTACACATTGTTTTTGCTTCTTCTAGAAATATTTTTCAATGTGTGTGTCTGTACCATAAAAAATTGGTTACCACATATTCCAATCTACATCGATGAATAGCATACCCAGCAAGCACTGTGTATATCGGATCAAAACTATGAGCACATACATAAATTTTTCGAGAGCAACGAAAAAATCTAAAGTTACGAACAAATAATAAAAAAGACTTGAATATTTCAATCATTTGGGGGCCACTGAATTTTATATAGAAAATTTATCTGCTATGATAAAATTATGAGTGTTGAAAAAAAAGAACCTGCGGGAATTATAATTTACATAAATTTTGCTTTGCGATGTAAAAAACCACTGTCAATATACGCTGTTTTGTTATTTTTATGTGGCACAGATATAGGTTTATCGAACAAGTTTCGAACGAACGATACCATAAAATATGCGTATTCAACAACAACAATAACGAACAATTACGGTTCAGAGGTACGATAAACTTTGATTTTTTGGCTTGTGATTTTTATCATTTTTAACCTTTATATTAAATAAGGAGAAAAATTATATTTCGGGAACGAAATTAGATGATCTACGTTAAACAAGAAACAGCAGATGATCTACATTAAACAAGAAAGCTTAAGTATGAAGTTGCATCCCAATTAATCAATCCGTATGGACTGTAATGGGCCAAATTTTTTGTTAAAAGCCAGTTATTTGTCAAAAAACCTCATTTTCCGATTTAATTCTGAAAAAACCTTCCAGATTTGTATTGTTGCAAATGGTATATGGAAAATATTAGGTCACGGCTGTCAGTTCCGGTGGACCGATTTCAAATCGTTGGGATCTCCCAAGTTTAAGAAAAGTTTAAGTATTGAAATTCATCACGACCAGTTATTCTGCATTGATACACATGCACATAAAATATTGATTCCGTTCTAACTTATAAAAATAATTTATAAAGTTCATTGTATTTTTATTTCTACGCCACTATGGGTTCAGCATCTTTATTATTTGCCGACCATGTTTAAAAATTAAAAAATATACACAGAAGGATTCAGTATACCTATGTGTGTATTTTAAAAGCACAAACACATAAACAAAATAAGCGAAATGGATTCATTAAAGCATTTAATTTTTATTTTCGGATGTTCGAGTAAATTTTTCAAATTATTCGTGCGTGATCGAAATTGTTAGGAAGTTTTTTGTTTGGTATGTGTACCGACACAATGTATGTACATTTTCTTAAACTATAGCAAAGTAGCAACATAAATGTAGATATAAGACAATGGAGTTAAAAATTTATATTGAATCGAATCGATTGGCGGACTACTTTGCACGAGCTTTTTTTGTGTCGTGCCGTATTTCGACGTATAGCAAACTGACTTTTATGAAATTTTCTATACATAAAAAAAAAATTAGTCTTTTAACTTTTTATGCTGTTCCTTCGTTCGCGTTTTCTTCTTTCGTACCAAAGATTATTACATCAATTTTAAACAGAAAAATTGAACACTGCGGGAGGGAAAACTTCTCAAACCATTTCCTCGAATTCGTTTTAATTAAAAATATATATTTATTCTGCGTGTGTATGAAGCGGTATTTTACGAAACTAGGCTATGTGGAGTATTTGCAGGATGAGTGCGCACACACATATATCAAAAAATAAAGGACGTATTTAGGTTATATTAGTAGCAAATAAAATTGCAAATTCGGTTGACACATCAAGCAATTTTTGAAAGAGCTTGAGAGAATTGTGTATGGTGATTTTAATTTAAAGACGCAGTGCTTAAATTTAAAATAATATTATTTATACCACAATACTTCCGAAATTCCGGAAAAAAAATAATTTTTTAATTAATGGAAAATCATCCATCCACTTTAACCAAAATCATTTTTCTTGCATATTTTTCCGAGTTTTCATTTTCTCCTAATAAGCACATCTGTTGCACTGCTGGTTGTGACAAACTAAACCAAAAATGGTTGGTTTTTCTTTTATGTATATTATTTGAAAATTTTCAATATAATTTTATTATATGGGTCGAGTATGTATCACCCCTCACCATCGCAACATGTAATTCGTATTTTTGTTTAATTTAAAATTTCGTACAGAACTACATAAAACAAATTGATTTTACTACAAACGTTACACGAAATATTCCATTAATTAGAATATTGTGCTTCATCATCAACACAGCATCCCCGCGTGATTTTCACAAAATCCCATTCGAATTTAATAATAAATTATTTTAAAAAATAAAACTTTACGTATTCATGTATTTGGTATGCCTATATAGATTTACAAAAAAAAAACATACATTTATCTTAAATTTTATTGACATCCACATGATTGATGTGACACATAAAATTAAATTCTATAATTATTCCAAAATATTTCCTTTCGTTTCTCGTGTTAATTGAGTTTATACCCTCCTGTGTGTATGTTTGCTTAACATATTATTATAAATTGCCGCCATTTATATCTTTTGTACTAGAGTGCCATACGTTAATTGACAGATGACAAGTAAAAACATACCGGTTATTAGAAATGGAGAAATACACGATTGAACAACGCGTATTTATTTATAAAAATTATTTTTAATTCGACGAAAATTTCGTTAAGAATATGCAATAGAAAATCGTCTGTCAATTGTGGCATGCAAAATGTGTAGAAACTGGTTGACAAAGGATATAAAAGCAAAATGTACCATAATATGGGGCCCGAACCGCATAACTACGATTCTTAACTTCCGGCCATATTCTTAAGTGCATCCATCCCAATATCGACTGGTTTGAAATTTTCGATATCATTTATTTAATTTGCCTCATTCTGAAATTTCATACTTTTCGGAAAATTTTGGCCAATTATACAGGGTGAGCCATGGCTTGGTTATGAATTATTCGCTATGACAACACTTTTTTGAATGACTTGTTTGACATTTTGTGCAGCTTATGAGTCAGATATTATGCGCCACGAAACAATCATGTTTTCGCTTGAGGAGAGTTTCGATTGAGCAGCCCCGGTAGCAAAGTGGACAGCATGCTTGCTCCAGCGACCGGAGGTCCCGGGTTCGATTCCCGGTGGTGACAAGGAAAAGATTTCACGGCTGGTTTAGGATCAATGAATTAATCCCTCATTATCCGAAATGAAAATATGATTATGAAACCTCATTTGAGGCGGCCAATGCCCTTGATGGGATATAGTGCCAGAGAGAGAGAGAGAGGGAGAGAGTTTCGAAATATTGAAAAATTATTTTCAAAGTCAGTGTATAGTGTAGCTTAAAATGAAATGCTTAAAATGAAGTGCGAATTTTGAAATGAAATATGGGTCGCGAAAGAGTGCGAGCTTCTACCATTTTTTGTTTTTACAAATATTTTGAAACTTACCAGTTTTCCATAATTTAAGCGGAAATGATAATTTTTGATAAAATACTGCTGTTTAACAAAATTTCTTCCTCTGTACTGAAATGAAACTTCTTACTTCTGCTTTGTGGCAATAATATACAAGGGAATAACTCATTTTACAAACATTTGGGCAGGGCGTTTTATTGTTGAAAATAATTATATGAAAAAAGTTTCGACAAGTTGGAAAAGGTCGAATTTGACGTAAGACTACATTTGAAATTTTTAATATTAAATTTCAAATTAATCAATTTTAATTTTATATAAATTTAGTAATTAATAGGAAAATTCTTGTAATTCATGATCTTTCCCTTATCTAAGGTGGTAAAAAGTGGGATCAATTAGGTCGCGCACAGATAAAAGATTTTGCCTTTTTCATGGCTTATTTTTATTTATCTGTAACACTAAATCAGGTCTGAAGAATAGATACAATTTATTTCTCTTTTTCGAACACTAAACTGTTAAAAATTCTCCCTTTCTTCGAAATCATTGGTGCATCGAGGCCATCGAACCACATGCCACAAAAATGAGTAACCATCTGAATAATTTTTCACCATTTCACCATTTGCTTTTGGTCGAGGAAAACATTTTTATCAATAAAACATCGGAGTAATCAAAACAATTTCAAATATCAAGGAACCTCTTCAGATTTGCCCTGTTGCAGAATTAACGCTGTTGGTGTGTAAACTCGATTCAAAAATTTTTAATAGAGTTGATGAATTTTTAAACGGCCAACAATTTTATTTGTTTTAACATGTCCTATATGTAACCCTGTATCAAACTATTTTCTGGTCCACTGCAAGTAGTAGCTTCGCTTTTCATGGGTTTTGCAAATATTTTCAAATGATATAGAGTTTTTTGATATGAGTTAGATAAAACAGATTATTTTCACCAAAATTTTACACCTCTACAGTCTAGGCGGATTGATTATTCGGAATAAAACTTCATTCTTAAAATATTTACATAAATTGGATGACCGTTGCGACGAAATTTGGTGTAAATTTAAAAATCAAAGATAACCAAAATTCATATAAGTGTGATTTATCGCTTTTCAAATCAAGTGTGTGGTGTATTTAATTTTTATATTTATATTTCGTCCACGCGTGCAATAAAACGATAACTCAAAAACGAACCTTTTCGGGAAAACAGTTTTTCTCTAACATTTTTAGTGGAAGTTCATAGTAAAATTTATTTTTAAAATTGAATAATTTCTACAGGAGGATCCGTACGAAAAAACTGAGACGCATCTGTGGAGCCAATCACCCATATTCTAAAAATGGAATCAGGCAATTACCCAATGTGTAGTACATACTGTTTTCTTTCACGCACAGTGCTCTTTACATCCGTGATAAAATAAAGTCAGTCAAATAATATTCACTCCTCCATTTTTTACTGAATTTCTAGGGGGTTTTCCTAAAATTGTCGACAACTTCATTGCTCTAATAAATTTTTGTGACAACAAATAAATGGAAAGTTACTTTGTGTTTCTCGCGTATATTTTGAGATATTTCTTTTAGCAAAACTGAATTAAAGGCGAATTCAATGTTGCGATCGTTTGTTCCTTCCTTCCTTCTGAATTTGTTTTAAATGAAACAAAAAAATGATGTTGCTGAAAAAAATTCATAAGAAAAGAACGTAATTTTTAACCAATGCGCTTTTAACTGAATCCGCCTTTATAATCTTTATTTAGTTTAATTTTACTCAGAACAGAAACAGAACAGATTTTAGTGAATTTTTGATGAAATCGGTTCATCGCAAGTTACAACTTTCAAAAAAGCATTACGTTCAAAAGCCTATTATTTGTGAGAAAATTTGCAAGCAAGTTAAGTTTTGAATAAAAATTTGGCTCCTTTAATGAAACTTCCTACTTAAGCTATTTCTACACAAAAAGAAAAAAGCTTATTTGATTTAAATAAAAACTCCGTAAATCAAATGACATGCGACATGATTTTTCGCAAAAAACGAAATTTACAAAACATTTTAAAAATCATTTAAGAATCAAAAATTAGATTTTATTTCAAAAATTGGCGTATTCAAACCAAAAATTAAGATTTTTTGATAACGAAATTTTTTGATTTCAAAAATCAGTAGGTTTTTAAATTAAGAATCTCATTCTTTTATATTAAAAATCTAAAACAATTATTTAAAAAAATGAAATTTGAAATTAAAATTAAATTTTTTATTTTAAAAACGTGAAATGTTGAAAGTAAATCAACTATTTTTAATTCAACCGTTGAAATACATTTGTTTTTAAAAGAAAGTGACTTTTGAAATTTACTTGAAAGTAAATTTTTAATTGATAGTTCTCCAAAGTGTTTGAATTTTAAAGCACAAATCAAACACTTTTTTATAACATCAACTATAAACGTTTTAGAAATAAAATACAAATATTTTAATTCAAAAATTTCGGATCTTTGATTTGAAGGGAGAAACTTGTTGAAATATGAGTCAATTTTTATTGTTTTTATTCAAATAAAATTTATTAAAAATTGAACGTTAATAAATTATTTAATAAAACTTTAACACTAATACAATTTGCATTTCTAATAATTTCATCGTTTGCTGTTTGCTAGTCTTAATTGTCCTTAATCTTTAAGTTTTATAAAATATGGAAATAAAATTATAATTTCGTAACATTTAAAGCAGAAAACCATTATTACTTCAATATTTAGATTTCTTTGAAAACTTTTAGTTTCTGGTAATGTTAGTAAAGGTAAATTTCTGGTAAAGGTTTCTGCATTGATTTTTAAATTTATTTTATACTTACGTTATTTACAACAGTTAATAAATTATCCGGCCACGCAACGCATATATAGTTGTTGTTATAACTATTGGAAAGTTGAAACAATTGAAGGTTATTTAGACAACTACAAATGTGAGAGCAGAGTGAGGATTCTGGTAAAAATGAAACAAGGAATAATATTTTCGGCCGTTTGTTGCATCGATGATCTCTTCATTAGGAAGAGAACATTTTTTTTGCCAAATGCGATCGTTTTTTGTTCAAAACGTCGTTGAAACGGTCCAATAAGTTGCAGTAATAATCGCCGTTGACTCTCCTTCTCTTTTGAAGGTAATTGATGTGGATTATGCCGTGTACATCCCAAAAAACTGTGGCCATGACTTTGTAGAAATCCACTGTTTAGACTGTTCTTTGGTCTCCGGTGAATAGTAATGGATCCATGTTTCGTTCACAGTTATGAAACAACGCAAAAACTTCTTTTTATTTCGCTTGAACATCGCCAAACCTGCCTCTGAAGTTGTCACATGTGTTCGTTTTTGGTCGAATGTAAGCAATCGTGGCACCCAACGCGCGGATAGTTTTTTCATATGCAAATGTTCGTGTAATATATTGCACACACATTCATCTGAGATGCTTACTGTCTTAGCTATCCCACGCATTTTCACTCTGATGTGGTCTTGGTTAAGGTATCATGGATTTTGTCAACCATTTTTGGTGTGGTGACTTCATTTGGGCGTCCTGAATGTTCGGCATCAATTGTGCTTGTTCGACCACAATGAAAATCTTTAAACCACTTGCGAATCATTTTAATCGAACGATGGATTTGGCTATTTTTTAATTTAAAAAACACAATTTCTTCATGTATGTATACATTTTCAGCGCTCATAGTAAATTTTGGCCTGAATTGGTCAACCAAAGTGGCAGCATCGACAGAAGCTTTTTCGTTTTTTGTGAATATTTTGAAAATTATATAAAATTTACTGAAAAATGATTTAAAACAAAATGATTGTAAATTAAAATTCCAAATAAGCTTCAATCATTTTTTAAATATTTACTGGAGATGAAACTTTAGAAGAATTACTAAATCTTAAACCAATTTTTCGTTGATTGATTGTGTGGTTAATTGAATAATAATGATCAGTTGATCAAAAATAAAAACAAAAACATTTTAATTTCCGATTAGTCTTCTGTTTAACTAATAACAAATATTTTCAATTTATTTTGATGACAGGGATGACCAACTGAACTAACTGACAAGCTTGGGAGATTTTTCATAGTCGTATGGCCTGTAATACCCGAAGAGGGGTGGTTTTAATTGATGCTCCAATTGTCTAGACTTGCACTATTTATTTGCTTATTTAACTGCTAAAAACTATTTGCCCGTTCAAAACCGAATGAATTTTGATGAAAAGAATATCGGACCACGATATATCCACGACATCAGGCCTCTCTATCAAGCCACGGGTATGAAAAATGTCTCAAACTTAGTTCAGTTAGTGATCCGATCCCGTTAGTTCAGATCTTGTTTTGAGTTCAAAATTTCGGTTTTGGTCCGATTTTCGATTTGGGTTCTGCTAGCTTTAGATTAAATGACCTGAAGTTTGGTCCAAAACGGGTGGAGCCCAAAATTTTTTAATGGGACATTTGATTAGCCCATAGCAAGCCTAAAATTATTCGATTGTCAATAGATCTTGTTTTGAGTTCTAATTTCTGTTTTGGTCCGATTTTCGATTTGGGTTCTGCTAGCTTTAGATTAAATGACCTGAAAATTGGTCCAAAACGGGTGGAGCCCAAATTTTTTTAATGAGACATTTGATTAGCCCATACCGAGCCTAAAATTATTCGATTGTCAATAGATCTTGTTTTGAGTTTTAATTTCGGTTTTGGTCCGATTTTCGATTTGGGTTCTGCTAGCTTTAGATTAAATGGCCTGAAGTTAGGTCAAAAACGGATTAAGCCCAAAAGTTTTTAATGGGGCATTTGATTAGCTCATAATGAGCCTAAAATTATTTGATTGTAAATAGATTTTGTAGTTCTAATTTCGGGTTTGGCCGATTTTCGATTTGGGTTCTGCTAGCTTTGAAATGATAAAGCCTTTGGCATTTTCTAGATCGACCCAAATAAAAAATTTAAATAGTGCATTTAATTAGCCTAAAATTTACCTTTATTTTTTCAATTGTTTCTAAATCATATTTTGATATGGGTTCTGCTAACTTTTTCTAAAGCTAGCAGAACCCACGCTTTAGATGGTAGGGATGGAGCCCAAAATTTTTTAACGGGGCATTTAATTAGCCCATAATTAGCCTATAATTATCCATACTATCTTGTAATGTTGTGCTAGCTCAAGGAACGTAACACCATAAGTATAATGAGAAGAGTATACACACCAATACTAACACTTGTCTATTTTATATTAAAGAACAAAATGTTTTAATTTAATTCAATAAATTACAAAATTTATTATTTTTTTCAAGTTTAATATTAATTTTTATTAATAGTTTAATATTAATTATTCAGCCGGAGTGATTTTGTATTGCACATAATCGCAGTATCTCAATCTATTTGATATGATTTTTTCATTCTAAATTTGAGATCTCGTAAAAACTCATCAAAATTGAAAACATTATCATATGGCATGAATCTGGTTCTTGTGTGGGGTTTACTATTATAATTAAACATGGCGTATGATAACCACACATCCTAATCTAGAATTTCGATATCAGTAAAAATTTTCAATGCTCCGTTGCTTTGAGCATGAAAAGCTGTGGTGTTCATTTATCGTTTTCATAAAATTTTACAGCATTGCTTGAAGAATTTTCTTTCGAAATTAGAACATTGGTCGAGTTATAACGCTTCTGGCGCTCCAAACACACATACAAAATGTTCCGCGAATGCTTTGGCTATAGTACTTCCTAAGGTCGTCCTATATGGTGAGTTTTTAGCTATTGTTATTGTAACTGGAAAGCATGAAATTTTAATTTGAATTATTTGAATGATTAGGGAAGGTTTCAAAATTGAAAGAATTAGTGGAGAAATTATTAGGAGTTGGTGAAGGTTCTGGTGAATTGTTGATGGGAAGTTTGAATTCTAAATCTGGAATTCGTAGTGTTCGATATATAGGATTTATAGCAAAGTAGAGATTCTACTACGCAGTCATATTCGTCAAGTAGCAATCTCCATCGAATGAACCTCGAAGTTGGATTGTTATTGCTATTTAACCAAACCAAACGTTTATGATCAGTAATGATCTTAAATTTTCTTCCATAGATGTTAAGTCGGAAGTACTGAATTGACCAAAAAATTGAAAGGAACTCTTTCTCGATGACTGTAGAATTTTTTCCGCTTTATTTAGAGTTTGGCTAGCGTATGCTATATGAAGATCTCCTGAAGAATATAATTGGGATACAACGGATTTAATTGCGAAGTCGCTGGCGTCGCAAGGTATATAAGAAATTCTCGCTCGAAATCTGATAGGATTATCGGTGTACCTAGGCAATTTTGTAAATATTTTTAAAATTCATTGCAAAATAGAGATAATTCAGTGGTTTGAAATATTAGCAAAATTATTAATGAAGCGACCGGTAGTAGCCAATGAAACCTAAAAATGATTTTAAATCACGTGAAGGTTTTGGTCTGGGGTACTCTAATACTGCTTGTTTTAGATGATTTTGTTTAAGTCCTTCACGAGTAGTTAAGTCGCCAAGATAAGTTATTTCCTACTAAAGGAATTGGAATTTATCGGGAATAATTTTCGAATTGTACGAATATAGGCAACCGAAAACGGCACGAATCTTATGGTTATGATCATCTAAATTATAACCATAAATAACCACACCATCTAAGTAAACAAAACACAACGGACTCAATTACCTAAGATAACTTTATTTATTAGGTGCTGAAAGTTTGCTGGAGCTCCCTTTAGACTGAAAACTGTTTTCACCAAAATTCGGAATCTCTACATTCCAGGCGGTTTATATTTATTTTTTTTTGCATATGATTAGAAGATCCTTACCAAGTTTGATATACCCTTGTGTTTTAGAAGTGGCAGTTTATTGGGAACTTTTCAATTTTTGCGGTGATGTGTAAAGTAAATTATGTTCAAAAAACCACATAAAATTAAAAGATTTAAATATCAAATTTAAAACAATCAAGGGTGTTGGTTAACCTTTTTGGTATTTTGATAAATTTCAGCCGAGATAATGTTGTTTGATTTTACACGACACTTTTACTAACAGTCCTCTTAGTTTAATTTTTCGCTTTAGTAATCATGTGAGGTGTATGGTACCCCATTTATTTTTTACTTAATTTTGAACAGTTTTCCAAAAAATGTGCTTTCCAAAAATTATAAACAGTTTCATTGACCTGCCTAATAAATTATTGTGACTAAACGACATATAATGGAACTTGCTTTCTGCATGGAAACGCAAAACAAAATTTAGTCTTTAAAATTATTTTAACGATATTCTATTATACCTCACACCGAGTCATCATAGAAGTGATCAAATGTCAATTTTCAACAAAAGTTTGCCTTAAGCTTTCAGTATTTTATGATTTCTTTGGAACTGTTTTGAAAAAGTATTTAAAAACTGCAAATATTTAACAAATTGATTAAAATTAGATTAAACATATTATTTTTAATACACAACATATTCGCGGTTCGTGCTCTATCAAAATTCTAAATGTATTTATTTTCTATTTTTTTCCGGGTTTTTTTTAAATTAAATTTTTAACATTTTACTTTATATAAAAATATATATATAAAAAACCTAAACCCTTCACCATTTATATAAACGTTAGATTGATAGATGTAATTCTATCGTGGAATATTTACTTACATTTTGAGACGAGATGAAGAAACCCGTGTGAAAATGGTGTACATTGTGCATAGAGACCGGTACAACGATAAACAAAAATGAATTAATACAATTGTGAAAAATTACGAGAAATATTTAATCTAACTTTTACCTGCTGAGTTTTTAAAAAAATGTTTTTATGCTTTATAAAAAAATTTCTACGTAATATATTACATGATATAGCACGAGAGATGAAAATTGTATTTATTTTCTGTCATATATAGCTTATAGAGCTTCGAGTATTAACAAAAAAAAACATAACAACCCGATATTACTAGTATCGAAATTCATATCTCCATATACTATACGCTGTAAATACACAGCATATAAATTAAAATTATGTTTTAAATTAAACATCAAATGTTATTTTATAAAGCAATAAAAAATTACTTTGGAGGTGTATTAAGCGAGCGCGATATATCCATCGGTGTGCTGTGCAAGCGTACGCTTTTCTATACCTTAAATCGTATGGAATGTCATTTGGCTAGGGTCGATTATTTCAAAGAAACAAGATGGAGAGGAAAAGGCAGAAATATATGCAAAATCTGCCTATTATTTAACTCTCGTCTACCGGACATGTGGTGCAGTGGTTAAAGCTTCGGCACTTGAACCGGGAGGTACTGGGTTCGAATCCCATCAGAGGCTAGATGCAAATTGAATTTCAATCATCGATTACAATCGGTGATGTTAACCCATTTGTGACCAATGTATCATTTTCGCAACACTAAACGCATCGACGGTTTTTCCCCGATTTATATAAATCCACATAATTTTTACCGTAAATCGTTTACAGTTATTCGAATAGGTATATAAAAGAATGAAATGAACGATAGTTTTTTTATTGTTTTGTTTTCGTAGTCCTGTGAGGATATAGTAAAATTAAATAAAATTTTGTGTAACTTAAAAAATGGATCCGGAGACAAGAAGATATTGGTAAGTCGAATATAAAAAACTATTATTTACTTTTTATTAATTATTTGTATATAAAATATAATAAAGTAACATAGAACTATTAAAAATTATAAAAAAAATTGATAAGCGCAGTTACAGATTCATTTTTTTTGAGGTGTTGCGCAAACGCATCATTGGTCATTGAGTGATACTAAAATTTATTTATAGGAAAACTCCGCTTACCGTTGCTGAAATGCTAGAGGCCTTCGATAATATGCCCGACGATGTTGATATTCCCACTGATGTATATCTGTATCCACCTGAACTTAGTGTTGATACGGATGAAGATTCGGGTGACGAAGAAGATGTAAATACTAACCATCTAACCAAGAACCAATTAGAAGCAGGGGTGGAAATTAGATTTGGGGATTTGGAAATTCAAAACGAGATCGAGGTAAATGGAGAAGAAGAAACCATGCCTCAAATGCCGCAGCCCAGAATACACCAAAAATGGGAGCGGGGAAACGAAGAAGATTTTCGATTGTCCGCCAAAATGTTTAAGTCAAATCAATGGAAAGGCACAAAAATTAATCCTTTGACATTGAGCGCGGAGTCAAGTCCAATTAACTTTTTCGAATTATTCTTTCCAAAAGAGTTTATCGAAACGGTGGTTCATCATACTACATATTACGCAAAAACCAAAAAAAATCAATCACTTAATATTTGCGCGGATGACGTGTACGCGTTTTTGGGCGTGATGATTATCTCCGGCTATAGTTCTTTACCTCGTCGACGGATGTATTGGGCAAATGATGAGGATGTCCGTAATGAACTCATTTCGAAATGGATGCGACGAAAGAAGTTCGAAGAAATTTTTACGAATATACATTTTTGTAATGTAGATGCTATCAAAGAAACGAATGATCGATTTATAAAAGTGCGTCCGTTTATCGACCAATTAAACGATGTTTTTATCAAATACGCACCTATAGAAATGGATATATCTGTCGATGAATCGATGATTCCATACTATGGGCGCCATCCTTGCAAGCAATTCATTAGAAATAAACCGGTTCGTTTTGGATATAAGGCCTGGGTAGCGGCCAGCCGTTTAGGATATTGCTATCAATTCGATGTGTATCAAGGTCGTAACCAGCAGCGTGATGGAACCTTAGGATTGGGCGAATCTGTCGTACTAAATTTCGCCAAAAAAATGAAACAAGAATTTCCAGACACCACATTTTCATTTTATTTCGATAATTTTTTTACTGGGCCGAGTCTTATAAATGCACTCAACTTGATAAACTTCGTTGGAACGGGCACACTGCGGGAAAATAGACTGAAAAATATTACGATGACACATAAGAAAATTTTTAATAAAAGGCCGAGAGGATCATATGAAACTTTCGTTGATGTTGATAACGAAATGGTATTGACAAGATGGAAAGACAACCAAACTGTATCGTTGCTATCCAATTTTTCCGGAGAACATCCTGTAGCTGCAGCTCGAAGATATGTACACTCAGAGCACAAAAAAATCGATATACCACAGCCCTTTGTTGTAAAAATGTACAATCGCAACATGGGCGGCGTTGATTTGTTGGACCGCCACATATCAAATTATCGGATGACTATTCGAGGAAAAAAATTTTATATACCTGTAATATTGTGGATGCTGGATTTAGCCGTAGTTAATGCGTGGTCACTGGCTAAAGGATACAATTTAAAAATCGACCAGTTGGAATTTCGACGGCAGCTAGCAAGGGCCCTCCTAATGCGCTATGGAACATTATCTTCTATTGGCAATAAAACTAAAAAAAATGTTAAGATTTTATCAAAAGGGGCGCATACTTGTGTGAAGGGTCCAACAAGATTACGTTGCAAATATTGTCACTCACAGACAATTTTTAAGTGTTCTACTTGCAGTATTGCTCTACACACGAAATGCGCTGATGATTTTCACAGTCAATTGAACTGATTGGGTTTTGAAATTTAATTTTTGTAAGTTTAAGTCCCGGAAAGCTACTAGTAATATGAATTATTAAACAAAGCTAGTAATATGAATTGACGAAAACAACTTAAAATATTTATTTTAATAAAACTGAATTATTTTTTTTTGATTTTTTAACATTAAATTGCTCCTATGAATAAATTAGTAAAAAATAAAAAATTTTACATTTTGGTTTTCATATGCCCTTTGATGCGTTTACGCAACACCCATTATCTTGGATTCTAGAACAGTTAAAGCCATTTTTATTTCAATTTTGTGTTATTTCAACTAAAATTAATAGGAAACTGTTGAAAGAAATTAAAATTCTTAAAAAAAAAATCTTGGTCACAGATGGGTTAATAAACACAACTAAGACCCTCTGATGGAGTGCAGAATTCAACGCCGAGCCACCGTCCATGTACAGCTTGACATGGAGCTTTTAATGTGCAGGTGGTATACTGTAATTGTGTGAGTAGATGAATAGGTAATTGGGTTAATGATGTGGCATGAATGCGTGGCATCACAATGTGCCAAAAATGGCGTAAGTGTCAACCACTGAAACTTAACCTTTGCTCTCGTTTTGTGTTGAGAGTTTATGATAAAAATTTTAAGATTCTTTGATTCTAACAGTAAAGGGTGGGACATCTAACTTTTTTTTGAACAAGCGGTTATTTTGAGTATGGTAAGGGTTATGCCACTTCTGATTTGACAGAAAGATAGTTTTCTCCTTCCGCTAAACGAAAATGGTTGTGTATTTGCTTGAACAATACTGGGAAATATTAAAACATTACTTCGAAAATCATGGTAATGCTGCAGAATGTGTGCAAAAATTGCGTGTGGATTTCGGAAGAAAGGAAGCGCCAGGAGCTCCATATGTGCGTTATTTTGTGAAAAAAAATAAAAAAACAGGCTTGCTAATAAATAAAATAATAATAAAATTAAATACACCCAAAAATGTTGATGCTGTAGCCGAGAATGTGCGTGAGTCGCCGGGAACGTCAACTTCTTTGAAAATGAGCAAGGAGCCGCTGTTACTGTCAATGGTAAGCGCTACCGTGCCATGATAAACATTTTTTGTGCTCGGCACTTGAAGAGGAGGACATAGGCAACGTTTGGTTTGAACAAAACGGTGCTCCGTGCCACACAGTACACATTTCAATTGATCTTTGCGCACTTTCGTCGAAGATCGAATTATCAGCTGATGTGATTTGCCCGCCTCGGAGCTATGATTTGACGCCGTTGGACTATGATCTTTGAGATGCCGGCAAAGATAAGAGTTACGCCGATAAACCAGCAACGATTCACGCTCTCAGGAATAATATTCACAAGCCATTGAAGATATAATGCCGCATACCGTCGAAAATGTGCTCAAAAATTGGACTGACCGTATGTGGTACGTCAAGGCCAGCCGAGGCCGTCATATGAATGAAATAGTATTCCATAATTAATCGGAAGGATTGTTGTTTACAATGAAAAAATTGTTTTATTGCATTTAAAAAACAAAATTTTTTGGCCCACCCTATCTAAATTGAACGAATTGCTTTATTTAAAACAAACCACGTTGTTGTTTGTTTTTGTCATCCCAAACATAATTAACGCGGATTTGAAATATTTCTACTGGTTTGCATTTTTAAATTTTGGTTGCATTTAAAGAACTCATATTTCAACAATTTGATGGCAGTTATATTTAAGTAAAAGGATGAAATTGTAATGCACCGTTGTTATGAATGTGACGGCCGTGAAAAACTTTTATTTCGCGTGTCTCATTTTTTTTTTCTTTTTATATCCTTTGACATTTCACATAATGAAAATCTTTTGAAAAACCTTTGAAATCTTTTTCTTGCATCTTTGACTGTTTGGATTACGGTTGCTACATGGTTTATGGAACAAGTTTTTAACAATGATTATTAGTGAAATATGAAGCGATAACTCATGGTAAGGAATTTCAACATTAAAAAATTTGGTAGGCCGATGGTTTTCATTTTGCCAGGGCTCAAGTTTTTCCACGATTTCTTTCCATTTCGGAGGTCATGGTGGCAAAAAGATCCGAATTTTCATGCGTTCTATATTGAAGTTTTAAAATAAAGTAAAATATAGTTTTCATAAACAATTTTGACCTCGAGATTTTTTCATACTTATCACTCGCTAGAGCGCCGAAGTAAAAAAATGTAGCGTGCAGTCTAAATACCTGGTGGTGCTCGACAACCGCATCGTATGGACTAATCGATGTGAATCTTTTTTAAATTTCTCCATTAAATGGGAGATCCCAGTGATTTTTGACCGAACTCGTCCCACTAGAAACGAATGAAGAGCTTCCATAGATCATTTACGAATTTTTTTTTACGAATATAAACTAAAACGCTCAAAATTAAATTTGTAATACAGCGGAAAGGGCGATTTTTGACCAAAAAACCAGTTTTCAACAAAAATTCTAAACAGTTTTCAAAAAACCCTGTACAGTCCAGACGAATTGATTGATCGGGATATAACTTCCTAGTTAAGCTTTTTTCATTAAATTTGATCTTAGTGACCTTTAACTAAATTTAAATAGAATTTTGAATAATTGCGTGTTTTGTAAGTTTTCCAAAATATAAGCGTAATTGGCGGTTTTTAATAAAAATCGATTTTCAACAAAAACCATATCGCCATGTACAGTCCAGACGAATTGACGGGTCGAGATGAAATTTTATACTTTAACAGTTTCCACAAATTGGGAGATGCCAATAAATTTTGGCCGAAATCGGGCCACCCCTTCCATAGGAGCTTAGTTTTCCTAAATTTAGCGAAACTTACGATTATTGTCTAAAAAACTTATTGTTTTTAGTCTCTGTACAGCCCATAATTGAGGAGTGGCAGTTTCCGTAGGTTTTTTTTTCAAATTTTTCAATCGCGATTAAATTTTTTAACAGGGGTTGACATTGTTGATTTTATTAAACTTAAGCATTTATTAATGATTTTTTGGAATGACAAGATAATTTTTATCACAAGTCCAGTAGACTCATTTTACGCTTTAGAAATTAAGTATTGTTTACCCAAGATTTATGTAAATTTGTCGCAAAAAAATTCAGGGGTGTTGGTCGGAACAATTATACACCTCCATTTTTTTTATTTACAGCGGATAAGTGTTTATTATATCAGTAATTTTTTGTGATCATTTTTCGGCACTGCTTGTTCTCTGGAAGCTTCTTTTGTTGGTAATCTGCATCATCAGGGCCAAACACCGATATTTCGGTAACTTTTTAGCTACTTGCCCTTTAGCACTGTTTTATTCTTATGAATTATTTGCTTGTATACGCTAATGCAATACAGACCGTATCATTGCGGTGGCTGAATATTTGGACTGGTCGATGCAAACGTAAATGAACTACAGATTGTACGATCGTATAAATTCCATAAATTGTTTGTTTGCCAATCTCCTTTAATTTAATAAATCAAAAATAAAAGGCACATAATTGTTGTATTGTCTATGATGAAGAGGCTGCCACTGAAGCAGCTTGCAATATGAAGTATATTCATGGCACCTTAAAACAGAGTGAAACCGTCGATAGTAAATCTTCGTTGAATTCTTTCAATGCGATCAATATGTGGGCTGTTTTTTTATTACATCGGAGATATCAGAGAGATAAAAAGAAAGCCTTTTCCGTTTTTTTTATTTTTTCTGATCAATCTCAGATTGTCCTTTTTCTATCTGAATTTGTTTTCAGACAGTTCAGAGAAAAAACGTATTTGAAAGATTTAAACAGAAAATATGGCGAACGTAATGGAAAATGGTAATTAATAAATTAATTTGTAATTAAAAATAAATTAATTGTAAAATTAATAATACGCTAATTTATTATTTGTTTGTGGTAGACACCCAAATTAAATGGACAACAACAAATATATTATATTTATTAAATGAAATAAAACCGGAGTTCAATAATTTTCAAAATGGTATAATATTGTATGGGTTTTTAACTATTTCCGTCAATACTAACATATTTTAGTCCATTTTTATTATAATTTGTACTTTTAAATATTACTCCTATAATTTGTTTTAATTATTTTGACGTTTCACACGTCATAACTTCAGCTGAAATGTCAGTCGATTGTCTAATGTTCAGTGGTCCTTACCTATTTTCAGTACAGTGTATAAAAATCGGTAATAATCCTTTTCATATAAAATATTGTCAGATTTATCAGATAAATTATCACTCTGATTAATCTGATACCTCGGACACAATACAAAAAGCCAATGACTGACGTTCTGTGAGTTCCAGATAATTGTCAAATATTCCACATGTGAACGAAGTCTACTACACTGTCTTGTATTTAGCCACATCCTTGAAAACTTTACGTGTTCTAGACGGAAAAGTTATTGTATCATCCATTACACTCAATATGGTCGCATTTTTGAATTCATATAATTAAAAGCTATGAATTTTTTCTATTGAGACTCAACTCACGACATTTGGACACATTAGCTCCAATCAGCTTATGTCTACGCACAATTCATAAAAACTGTGTAGCTTACAAAATTTTTATTAGTCTGAAATTATCAATTTCAGATCTGCTACAACTTTTCTAAATTGGAATTTTAAAGTAAATTTCCAGCAATCAGGGAGAAAACTAATTTCAAATGATCGGTTAAATAATAATGATAACGGTAAACCAAGTTATTATGCGCATTTAAGTAATATAATGGTAGGAACAAAGTCAGGACCTGGGTTGCTGTTTTTCTTTGATCTAGAGATTTAAATAATCATTTTAATTAAATTTCTGCATAAAAATGAATTAAACTCAAATTAACAATTTGATGATTGCTAACAAATTTATGCAAAAAGCTTTACAATGAGGCTTTCTTCCAAATAGTCAAGCCTCCTTGTCTGTAGATATGTCGAATTTTGAAGAATTTTTTTGTATCAATACTCATCATTTCCGGTAAAATTTATAACATGATTTTATTCGCTTTTTTTTGCAAATGTTACCCGTAAAACAATTTTATTGATCTCGTCCGAAAAATGACAAAAAACGCCTCTTAACTCTTAAGGGCCAATTGTTCAGCCAATGGTATATCAAATCCGTTTTCGACCGTATTTTGTTCGTCACTTTTGACCAACATTAGCTGGCCTAATCGTACTGCATATGCACGCTAGAGTCGAATTGTAATTTTATAGACTGACATTTGAAAGTCTACTTTGTCAAGCACTTATTTTCAGACAGCCATACGAAAGTTATTGATGTAGTGATGTAGTGACGTCCCCGACTTATGTTTGTTGTTGTGCTTTTATTTTAAATACTTATAAGATTAAATTAAAACAATTTAAAAATTTTCTTTTATTTAAAGAAATACATGATATGTGTATTTATGTGATACTCGTAATAATGTATCATTGGGAAGCTTGTGGGGCTCAAGTAAATATTTTTTACATTTCTTCCCCGGCGAAAACACATGCGTTCCTGAAATCCACTTATTGGAAATGAGGTGGAAACCTCGTTCTCATCTTCCTCATTAAGAGTTTCTATAATCGAATACATCTGTGGAAATAAAAAATATCAATTAATAACCTATACAATTTTTTAATATAAAAATTTACAAACAGATAAATAATTACATTAAGATTAATAAATCAAACTAAATCATAGTTAGGAAAAAATATAAATACAAAGCATGAAAACATGTAGCTACTAACTGGGCTTTATTTTGGATTAATATTCGGTTTCTTTAGGTACTTTTTATACCACCAAGAACTTTAAACCAAATTTATCTAATGTGCCAAGTACAAACGTAACTAATTGGTTTACGTATGTATTAAAGAAAAATATGCTCTGTAATTATTTCTTCCTAATTCTCCATTGCAAACAGGTTTTTCACTGGTCCATGTAACTTCCAATATGTATCCAATATGATATAATGTCAAGCTTGTCTGAAGAAATAGGAAGATGAAAATACTTCCGTTTTCCAATTGCGTTTGACCCAAATAAATACAGAGAGTTTTGTATAACTTTTTCGCATGTATAAAACGCAAAATATTTTTTTCATTTATCAGAAACCAGCAATCGCGGTTCAAATTTGTCAGTCTAAGGTCCTTAAAAGTGTCTACATAAATAATTTTTGTTTGTGAATTAAAATTTATTGACACATTTACGTTTCAATACTGCGGAAATTCCATTATTACTAAATTAAATTAATCGGTTATAAATTTGGGCAAGCTGATGACTATTCTTTCTCAGTAGTAATTTTATTTGATACATGAAACGTTCAAATGGAAACGAACTGAACATATTAATATTTCATTTTCTGCTTAGATCTTCTGCCAAATGAGAAAGTGCATGCATATTAAATACAACAAGTGTTTCACTTCAATAATAAATTCGTTCAAAATGTTTGACTTATTTTAACCATGCTGTTAGGAAATGAAATGGCTTTATTGGTCTCTTGATAAAATATTTCTTAGAACATAATGTTACTGCATAAAGCGACAATGCTCGATACTCTGTTCTAAATATGACAACTAAGAGAGTTATCGCAGTTTCCGTTGAAATTCGTTTGGCTGGAGCAATGATATTGACTTCAATCTTTCTGAAATTTTTTATATATTATCCCCCATTATTTACATATTATTTCCCCAATATCAGGCAAAAACAGATATTTCAGCTTTTGCTGTTTGTAAATTCATTAATATTTTTTTTTTTATTTCTTTAGGCAAAGTGTTCTGACTTGTTATTAGTTTCTGAAAAGCTAAAGATATTCCAACATGAACATATTTTCCTGGAGCGATGTGCATTACGGTCATATTCCTGGGAGAATTGAGTACAGTACGACTATCAACTTTCTACACTATTTAACTCAATTTAAACATTAGAAATTCGTTTCTAACTTACCCCGCCCTTTTCTATTCTCACGTTCATAATAATTTTACTAATACGTCGGGTAATTAAATGTACTTCACTATACCTTGGATTTTGTTATTCAGCCGATGACTAATCTTCTACCTGCTATCCTTCTCACCCTTTTTTATTAATATTTCTGTATACAATTAGTAGATTAATTTTAATTGCCTATTTTTTGTCCCTCCTTCTTTTATTTATTTTTTGTTTTTTTCTGCTATATATAACAAAATTTTTACTTTTACAAACCAGTAGATACTCCTGATGATGACCTAACAAAACGAAAACGATCGAGTGATTTTTAAAATTTTGAACAAATTGTTTAATACAAAAACAAGGATTTAATAAAATTTGTTTCATTAAGTGCTGCCATTTTTATATTATTTTAAGGTGCCCATGTTCTTAAGAAGGTCAATAATTCTTCAGTGCTCAAAGTGCCCAAATCGCCAATATAGGAGTGTTATCATTTTTTTCAGGTATACTAAATCGGGATTCATACTCTTGGTCGAAATTTAATATAAAATTGAAACCTTGATGCTGGTGATAATTATCGTCTACAAATGATTTTGTTCCATTTAATGTTGCGATTTCACTGGATAACAACGTTTTATATTTATCGTCAGCAAGCACCATATGTAAATCACTATTATTTTTCTGCCTTATGCCTCAACCAGTCAGACTTAAGTTCTTAAGTTGTGCTCCATTTTGGATCACTTAGGAGAGCGGTACGACCACCAAAATTTTAGAGGTCAGTTGTTTATTTGTGACGAGAAGCCTATAAAATTTTGGTGATTTTATCACTAACCGAAGTGGTGCAATTGGCGTGCAACTTAAGCCTGACTGGTTGAGGCATTATTCGTAGGCGTCGTTTAAACGAACTTTGTTTCAGCTCCAATGCAAATTTTTTAGGCATTTTGTTAACTATATCTCAAACAAGCTAATTATTTAAGTTACAAATAAATAAGAAGAATTGCCGAAGTTTAAACACGTAATTTGATTTACATATTTTCCTTCATATTTTAGATGCAAATCCGACTTATTAAATGTAAATGTTACGAAAAATTACTACACACAAATAAGAGAATTAATGAATAATTAATTTAAAAAAAATTACACTTCAAAATAAGAACTATACAAGTGAATCTATTAGGATTCATTAATAGAAAAAACTTACGAACAATTTATTGAATAGACCACACTTTTATTGTAATGTTTATAAAAAGAACGATGTTTTATAATTTAATCACTTTTTTATTCAAAATAGTACCACTACAATTCACTGTTGAATTGTACTTTCGAGATTTTCTCACGAACTAATCTAAACACGTGTGGTGCTAGTGTTTAACGGACGGAATTGTCCCTTAATTGGAAAATTTAAAATAAATTATTGACAGAAATAAATTTACTCTGGGCCCAGTATCCGAAATAATTTCAAGTTTGGCTAAGATTGTATTTTGTGCATCCCAATTCAAATACTGTTACGACTGTTATTGCGTAAATGTTATTTTGTTTCTGTATGTTCAAGCCAATTTCGACTCTTCGCCATTTTCATCAGATAATTTAACTCTAATAGAGTCGAAATTGCCCTGAGAGACGAAAAGTGTTATACGGGTTATATACATATCAAAAAGTTCCAATGAAAGTTGCCACTTTCGTTGGATTGATCTAGACCAAATATCAGCAGGATCAGTTCAACTATGAAGTTTCATCTTGATCAATCTATATGTATGGGCAGTTGCAAAAAAACCAGGAGGAAAACAGTTTTTTGAAAAAAAAACATAATTTTCACTTAAGTTTTAGAAAACATATTATGGAGACCTGTGTTTGGTTCTATGAAAATCGGACCTATAGCCACACGTCCTCGAATTGGCCGGCAACGGCATAAAAGTAAGGTTGAAAAGAGCAAACCACGTAATAAATGAGAGAACCTTGGAACAAGAACAGATTTTATGGATACTAAACAAATAATAAAAAATGGTATTTGCATTTTTTCCTTATTCCCATTTTAAAATACAGCAAAAACGAAAAAGCTCTTATTTAACCTGCCATTACAGGTAAAAAAAAAAGAAAAAGCTCGTTTGGAAGCTGTCACTTCCAGTGGATGGATTTCGGCCACCACTCAATTTGTGGAAAAGTTTATGTATTGTGTTTCATCTCTCTTAAACAGTCCATCTGTTTTATTCAAAAATCAGCATTTCATATTTCATAATCATTTAACTAGTAAATGGTATACGTTTCAAAATATTTGCAAATAACGAAAAAGCTGTCATGAAAGTAGTCACTTTTGGTGGATTGATCTAGACCAAAAATCACCGGGTTCTCCCAACATGTGGAAAAACTCAATTATGAAGTTTCATCTTGATCAATCTATACGTATAGGCACTTACAAAAAAACATTTGGGAAACAACCGTACGCCCTCGAATTGGCTGGCGACGGCATAAAAGTAATGGCGGAAAAAGCAAACCACGAAAGGTTAAGAGATCCTTGGCGCAAGATTACAGGGATAACAAAAAAAAAATATAAAAATTATATTTGCATTTCTTCAGGAACCTGTAACTTCTGGTAAACCGATTTCTGCCAAAAATCGCATGGGATCTCACATTATATGGGAAATGCGTATGAATGACTTGTTACTCTAATTAGTCCGTCTAGGCTACACAGGGATTATTAAACTTTGGTTTAAACGCAGTTTTTTGTTAAAAACCTTCATTTCCGCTTACATTTTGGTAAACTGCTCTGAACCGATACTGATTCAAAATTAATTTAGAATCTTTTAGGTTTTAGTCGTTTTTCTTGTAAATTATATATTATTTTCAAAATATTTGCAAACATTTGAAAAGCTCTAGTGAATGCTGTTACTTATGGTAGACGATTTCGTCCAAAATTCGTGAATTAGTGACATTCTTCACACTATCAAGAAATTCCGTTATGTTTGATAATGGACATAAATCATCAATGACGCCATTTCACTTTTTGATTTGTATCTCGCATGTTAGGCACTATTCCAAAATGAGAATTGATCTGGAGGGAAAACTAGGCCTTATTATATCTTGCTTCAACATTTGGTTTATTGTGCGTACTTCTTTGTGTACATGTGGATAACGATAGCTTATCGTATTTTTTGGCTTTGAATTGTCAAATATTATTTTGTATTTTACTGGATTTGTGAATCATAATGTCATGTTGTGTGGTTTCTTGAATACTTTTCACATATTTTGTTAATGCTGACTTTTACTCAAGGTTAAGTTGATTATCAGACCTAGATTTGAATCTATAATGATTTCCATTAGGGCTTGGTTATTTTGAGATTTAATAATAAATTATTCACGTGCAGTGATTGGCTTAATATAGAATTTGACATGGTTTAAACGTACAGGAACTTTTATTATTTATTTCGCTCTTCCAGGTATTTTATAAAAGGTTGGTTGATACGAATTTTGGAGTAGTGAGTAAAGGCATTTTAACTTTATTTGTTTTTACTGATTAAGAATATCTATTTCATTTGAAGTCTCTTCATCGTGTTAAAAAAAAATTATGAAATTTAAATAAATTAAATTCCATTAGGGAATCTGTCTTAAATTTGGGAACTCGTTTGAATTATATGACTGATTCTGTTATTTTACACGTTTGGAATAATGAGATAATATTTAACGGTTTTATTTTTATTGTTTTGCTGGGGTCAATAAATTTAGAATTAATCAATGAGTTGTATGAATGTTTAGAATAAAATACAAGAATTTGTTTTTTAAAAACGTTTTGCTGTTTAAGAATCAAAAAGGGGTCCCGAAACAATTTCCTGAAAATTCCGTACATCAATTTTATGTTATTTATGTGAAGGAAAACTTTCATTTGGGTCCGATATGTAAGGATACGTCAAGCTTACTACTACGATACCTAATATTGGTCATAGTTCATGTCAATATTGTGAAGATTTGCGTTTTGGTTGGAATATTATTGTCTATTTATTTATTATATTAATTGTAATATTAATTAAATTTAAATAAAATATGTAATATTATTTCTTAGATTAGTTACGTGTGCTAACCAAATAAGAAACGTTATCTCAGTAAAATTTTTCAAAGATTATTGTGTGTCAACCTTTGTTATAAAAACACACACAAGGTGATATTATTTTATTAATTTTATATAAAAGCTTCAAGACATTTTCATTTTTATTGTTCACAAAATAAAAGTTTAGTTTTTAGAATGGAAAATAGCATTTCACCTTAGAGAGACATTCAATTCTCATTACTACTATTGTATTCTGCACAAATTTCAATTCAATTCAATTCAGTTCGATTCTTTAAATGTTTTTTTTTATTTTTATATAAAATTAAATGTGCAAAAGTTATAATCAAAGTGAAAGAAAATAGTAAGTACCCAAGTAGTATAAAATTGTTACAATGATGATTTTTTGACATTGTGTACCGATACGTACAGTCAAAGATTTTTGTCTAATCGAAAATATTGTAATTTAAAATTAATGAAAAATTCGAAGAAGAAAATTGTCTTAAATTTTATTCGCTTTTGTTTCATTATTCCCAGAGTTTTCCGTTCTCCTTTTATTTATTTTATTGTTATGTGCTCCTTATAAAATTGTTAAAGATAGAAAATACCAATTTAACAGTAAAATTTTATTGTTGTTGTTGTTCTACTTTTCCGTAAATAATAAAAAATCAAACGAATAAAATCATTTAGATTATGGAGTATTTTAGAAAAAAAAGGATCTGAAACGAAAATTGAAAATTTTCGTTGCAAATGTTGTTCGAATTTTATTACTTTTTATGCTTGATTAATTCACAAAGGCGGATGCAACTGATAATCAAACAACAAAATTTCAAATTGCATTTCTATATAATTTCAAGCATGTATTTTATTGTCGAGAAGTGTAAATTTAAATATAATTATATTGTTCCACTTGAAATTAATGAACGACAAAAAATTAATTAACAAGTGTTAACCTTTTTAATTATTTTCTCACTCAGGTTATACACTGTGATAATGTTAACGATCTGCCTACATATACATATGTACTCGTACAGTGGTTTTGAAACGAACATGACATATACATTATAATGTTTGTACAAGCTAAATAAATATGCTCCATTTTGCGTCTCTACTATATGGTATATACACTCGAACATACTTTTGTTGGATTTCTTTTAAAAACTTAAAGTAAAAACAAAACTTTTAGACGAAGAATCATATATCAGCATTTTCATTATGTAGATTAAATTGAAAAAGTTGAAATTTTACTCCTCATTTTCAAGTTTTTATTTTGGTGTAGAATTCTATCATTTTGCTTGATTTGTTTATTTATTTTGTGTGCTTTTAAACAAAATTGTACGTACAAGATGTTTTATGTACCCAAGTACTTTATTTATTATACTAAAAGTAGAAATAAATTTTTGTGGTAACAATTTTACAGAATTTTATTTTAAAGTGTAACAAACTATATCTTTATTTAGTGCAGTGCTGTAATATTTGGGCTTACTGGTCGTTCTATGATGTTTTAAAAAATTTAAAAGTCGCTAGTCAAATTTATTTATTTATAAAGAGAATTTGGCCACCTTTTTGTTGAAGTCATGTTATCATTGTTTTTTTTTTCAAAGACTGTGGTTGATCCATGGAATCTAAAAGGCAGAATTCTTTGAACGATCTTGAGGTTTTGATGAAGCTTAGAATATCCTTAACGTCTATTTTACTGAGCTCGATGATCCACCATTTAGGGCTGGAGCAGTAGCGAGCGATTTAACAATACCCATCCCTGGAGCAGTAGATCAATATTCATATCAGGTAGATGAACTAATCTGCCATCTCATGTAAGGAAATATTATTTGAGCATGTTAATTGAAGCCAGACTCTCACATTTTTCATTATACTTCAATAAGTCAACGGCTTCCCTTACCGCGATTAGCGTGAAAGAAAAAATGAGCATGGAATATTAAAACTTGAATTTGTTTTAAAAATATTTGAATTTACTTTACATTTGAATGAATTATTAAACTTAAATTTATTTCAGTTGTTTTACTAGGAATGTGTCAAACTTCTAGACTATCCTTAAAAACTAGTTCCATATTGTATAGTGCCATCGAGTTTTGCTGATTAAGAAGGCGATAAACTTTTAATAGCCCGCTGTATAAGGTAAGCTTCCAGTAATAGCTTCCGTGGATTCTGCATTAGATACGGTCCAAAAACTATCCGTTGGAAATAAACTCAAGTGATTCCGACTTATGCCTATATGTTCCAAACGACTCCCGTATTTTACTACAGTAGAGCCTACAGGTACTTGTATTAGCATTAGTTCTAAGGATATCCTTGTTGGATTTGCATCTGTTTCAAAAGATATGTCTTTTGACGATTTTTGTGCCAAATTAAATTTAGCCAAACCAACAATCAGAAAAGGAAATATTTTCCTACACCTTCCAGTTCAATGATGGCATCTGATGCAACTACTGTCTAGTCCTTGTCCATTTCTGGATATAAACATTGGCTTACATCCAAAATTTTATAGTACATATTGTTTGGAGAAATGACAACACTAGTTTTATATTTAATTCACTTTTTATTTTTAAACTTTTGATCACAAAATAATTACTAAAATTTGATGTTACCTAAAAGTAAACAAAATTAATTTAATCAAGAAAATATCTCAGTTATACTTACCAACCATTGTAAAATTAATCCAATTAACAATTAGCTGAAATTAAGAGTTTAATTAATAATTTATATTGTTAATATTAATTTCTATACTTATCTTTTTGTAGAACTGTACGATCACTTTGTAAACAAAAACTTATTATTCAGGCTGTCATTATTTTCATATTTATTATTGTACTAGAGTAGTATACGATGAGTGCATTTTATATTGTAATGAGCTTCATCGTATTAGTACTTTATCTTATAGTATTGTTAGTACTTTTATACATTTAAGCTTGCTACAACCTACGTTTATTATAAAATTTCAAACCTGACAGTAGGTTAACGTATAATTTGTAAAAATTGTATATTAGAAAATTAAAATATTCTATTCTCTTCAAATCTGGCGAACAGTAAAGACTGGCTAATAAATTAACAAATATATCTAAAAGTGTAAAGTTCATGTTGTTCATTCAAATTAATAAAATTAAATTAAATACAAAATTCAATCCGTGCTCGCAGTATTTTTGTTTCTACAATCCATTAACTGGCCATCTATAACATTTAAGTTTTCCATCCGTAACCATCTTTAGTTTCATCTATAATTTTCATCCACCGACTTTATCCACACGTTCATCTTTACAAACACATATAATAAAATCAAGGAGTTAGCAACCTCGTTAATTCGTATTATTGCTTCTCCAAATTGTGTAAAGTGAATTTGCATCACTTTCCAGGATGGCTCCATTTTTTTCGAGCCTTAACGAGCCTCCTAAAATGACCGAAGGGATATTTTCTCCATCATGTGGAAAATAAGCTGATATTACTCAGGGATTTTTGCAATCCTTTTTAATGCTTCTTGTGACCACATCTAAATTACTGTAATTTTAACAAAGGTATTTAGATTATTTTTTAGCAAGCATGCAGGTACGAATGTTACCTACTTCTTCGCGTAGTTTATATTTACGAGTCCTAAGTCCATTACCCTGCCACTATCAATCCAATTTTCTAAGACTAGAAGAATTTCTATCTATTGTGCTCTTTGTTTGCGCATGAGCGCAATCTGACGGAACCTTAACATTTAGTTTTCTCCTCTACTTCAGCCTTTAGGGATCCTCAAAGTTATCCCATCGAAATAGACATCTTCATGACTGTAGAGAATGGTTTTTATTTTTCCCCCATATCCATGATGTTCAGGTTGTCTGGCTCTACTATTGGCGCTTTCATTATTTAACCCCTTTTCTATTTATTAAATTTTGACTGTGGCTGCGCTGAAACCATAGCTAATTAAGCCATTAGTTACCGTCGACGACTGTCAGTTCAGGATTGCCAATTTGTATAGCATTTCCAGATTTTTTTCTGATGGTTGGGACCCGCTGGGTTTCAAGCTTTCAATCTTTGTCTGCAGAATACATCCTCAGTACCAACTGCTTTTAGTATAGTACAACGCTAGACTTCATCGAGTGCCTAAGCAGACTTTTTATTCAGAGACAACAAACTTTGGTCGATACAATACGTCAAATTAAAACGATTCCAGTGCCACTCTCAAGGTTTTCCCTCATAACTGTTATGGAAGTGGTGGATATATGTCCGTCTTTATTTGTTCTGTTATGGACAGCCACTAATACGTACTGTCTCAGCATCTCTTGCAAAATAGTTATAGTTGAACATTAGTCCTACCGGAAAAAGAAATGTACATCTGTGCAGAGATCCGCAATACTCAGGCAGATGAAGCAGTTTGATCCGTAGAGTGCCTGGTATCCAAATACACCATTAGAGCGTAAGATTCTTTGTACTGGGCTCCCGACTTGATTGGTATCCAATTGGCCTATTGGCCCTTGGCTACCTGAAGGAAGTTACACGAACACTTGTGGCTACTGCAAGATACAGAGCTAGCACGCTGACGGTCAAGTCTCCGTCTACTATGAACAAATTTATTTTATCACGAATAAGGATAAGATTAAAATCACCTGTATAGGGCTAAGTCGGTAACATTTGACTTATTATCTGGCGTAATTTAATAATATGTAAAGTTAGTTTTAAATAAAATAATGAAAATCTCAGAAATTGGCTCACATAGTGATTTTAACGTCTGAAAGGGGACCCACTAAGATATTTATATCAGAATTGTTTTAGTAAAAATACAATTCATGACCCCTTAAGGTCATAACGAAACAAGGCTGACTAATTTGAATAAACTAATCTGTCCCCTTTCAGAGGTTCATAGTTACTGTGTCACTTAATCTCTGATATTTTTGCTATTTTCCTTACCGCAGTGTTCAAAAATTCTTAATATTCAAATTCCAAATACGATAAATTAGTTAAAATCTAAAAATTCATTACATGAGTGTGGAACACAGCTTTCTTATTTGAATATCTTAATTCTTCCCGCAACTATGTGAGCCGCAGTCTCTCAGATTTTGCAATTTGGCTTATATGTGACTTCCACTCAATCATTTACTTAAAAATGAATCAACATTCATTATTATACACTGTTAAAAATAAAAAATAAACCAACATCGTCTGACCGAATCTGAACCAAAAATATTTTAATTCACTTCTCGATGAGATTGGCTTCCATTCAACAAGAATATTTATACAGTCTTGGTCAAAAGTACTGAGCACCCATGATATTTTACAATTTTTTTGGGAGTATCACGTTACTATTTATTTATATAAAATTAATATTTTGTGGGTCCACCCTTGCCTTAATTACAGAAAAATTTCTTTTGGGTAGAGAGCTTACAAGTTTTTTACATTCTGCAGGACGTATGGTACTCCATTCTTGGTGCAATCAGCGTTTTTCGTTTTCTTTGTTATTTATTGTGCCTGACTCTGCGTTTTAATAAACTGCATAAATGTTCTATGGGGTTCAGGTCCTGGGACTGGGCAGGCCACTTCAAAACCTCAATGCAATTTTCTCGAAACCATGCCATTGTGCGAGCAAATTTATGACATGGCGTTTAACTTGCTTGAATTTAACGCTATCCATGTTTGTATCAACAAAAACTGTTAAAAATGAGGGCAGTAATGCAGATTCTACGACGTTTATGTATTTTAAACAGTTCATATGGCCCTCACACAATAAGTCATGCAGCCCCAGACCATTATGCTGTCCCGCCGTATTTTACGGTTGGTACCACATACTCTGGACTAAATGCTTCGCCTACGGCGACGCACAAAAGGCACACCAGGTGTATCCAAAATCTTAAATAAAGAAAATGTGAAGACACTTATTTTAAAATCACACTTTTTAATATTATTAGGGCATAGAATTGTCAACTTACTTCAAAGTTTGATTCGTCTGACCACACGATATTTGACCAAACTTCTTCGGTAAAACTTTTTTATTTTAAGGCCCATTTATATTAAACCTTCTTATTTCTTTCGGAGAGCAATTGTTTCTTCCTGGCTTTATAGCCTTTTAAACCAGCTTCCTGAAGCCTTCTGCGAGTGGTGCGAGCAGAGATTGATTTTTTAATTTCTGACAATTCAGACGCGAGGTTTGAAGAAGTTTTTTTTCCTCTTTTTTAAAGTTTCTCTCACTAATTTTCGGTCGTGACGGTGTGATGCGCTTGTTCACTGTTTTGTGCCTACTGTACTGGAATTCAATGCAGGTAAAATGTGCCATAAATTATTTTGATACTAATTACATTGAAAAGAGAAATGTGAAGCAAATGTTTTTTGGATTAGATTTTGTCTGCTTCTACTGTAAAAAAGAGTTAACTGAAATTTACTTCAAGAACTATACAAATTTTGTTATAAATATAACCCGCTCAATTATATTTTATGCTTTATGAGATTTTAAAATCTCTATCAAAAATTCAGATGTCACGTTAGCAGACTACGCTTATCAAACTACAAATATATGAAAAATATTTTAAGCTTATATTGAACGAATATACACAATGTCTTAGCGAATTTTTATAAATTCGGTAAACAATTGTTAACCCCGGGTTATATAGAAATTTCCTTCCGATACAAGTATTACATTAGTTTTAGACACAACAACATCGTAAATATTTTCAATGCATGCTTTGCGTCTAATTGTGTTACACGATTCCTTCGTATAAGCCTCAATGCAAGGGTTACATCGTAAAACGCTGCAAAATTTTTAAGTGTGTATATTTCACAGATCGGCGTGAACATTTCACGGTTTGAAAAATCTCTACTTGTAATTTCCCTTGCTCATGCAGAAGCTGTATTTGCACACATATTGCAATAATAGCTGTGTTTCTTGGCACTTGATCTGATCAAGTTCAGTTCATGTTTCATGAAGCAACACAAAGGCGCTTGCTAGATTTGAAATCAAAATTAGTGATCTAAACCAAAATTTGGATCATGTTTTCCATATAAAATTTGAACTGATCCGGTTCATTTGAGCGTCAAGAAACACAACAAATACCACTAAATTTAACAAATCAAAACACCAAAAGCGGACTAGATCACTGGATGTGTACACAATGAGCGAAAGTAGCGAACTGACGAATAAATACAAAATGGAAAAATAACAACTTTTATTGCACCAGATGGTTTACTGCCACACCTGTGGTGTGGATCACTGTTTTTAGTCCTTTTTGGAATTATCGTGTGCGCCCCAAATTTATAGGGTGCTCAATACTTTTGGCCAAGGCTGTAAGTTAAATAAACCAGAAGTTTTTCGAAACCGGTACCTGTAATAAAATCGAGATTTGCTATAATAAATTTTTGTAAATGTGTATGGTAACAGTGTCATGGATGAGTGGCTACTTTAGTCGGTGCAAGTTTAAGGTACTCAGATGGCAGTGACTTGTGATTAACCGCACGTTACACTGTTTTGTTGGTACTAACTGAAATTATTCTAATTATATTACAGAAATTTTTAATTTAGACGTAGTTATTACATAGATAATTTTAGTTTATGGTACAATATTGAAAAACTGAACTACGAAAAAATATAAAATTGCACAAAAATTTAATTTGTCCAATATTAATGGATACCGCACCAAAAATACTCTATATGTTTAGCGTATTTTTTACTATTAGTAGTGTGGTGTATACTGTATGGTAGTTTCATTTTCCACTTGACTATCATATACACAAAATTCTATGTTTTCAATTTTAAACAAATTGAAAAATTGTTCGTTTAAATTATATTATTTCCTATTTCCTAGTTTTAGCACTTTATATGGATGGTGTCTGCAATCAACTATGGTATGTATACGTGTAAGTTTTTGTCTACCGTTCAATGAGCAAAAATTCTCAATTGGAAATTTTTTATTATTTTTTTGACGAATTTAAAATTGGTTTTGTTTACATAGGCAACAAACTATTTGATACTAGTATACATGGTATGGTGTTATATCGAGAAGAATTTGTAATAGAAAAATTATTGCAAGAGAGCAATGACAATAGAATAATGGATTTTTTTGTTTAGAGTGAAGGATATTAAATTAGTCGGGCCAGTTTTTCAAGTTTAGGAAAACGAATATTCCGTAAAGTTGTTTTGTTTTTTTTTTGTTAAGCGCATTATTAATATGAACTATTTAAAATACTACTTTAAGACGAACATAACTTTCACCAAAAATCTCTGGTTAGTTATAACATCAACTAATAATGTCCAGTAAAATATTAAGGCCCACAATTGGTTGTTGTGATCAAAATATATTTGCAGACGTGCAAGCTCGAACTTTAAATCCCTGTGCTGACTTTTGGAAGGCTGAGAAATATTGACCTAGCTAGGCCACGGCTATCAAAAATTGCCTATCAACAACCAGTTGGCATGCGTTGCCCTGAACCGGAACAGTTGAATCCAGCCAGAACTTCATGAATATATTTTTATTTTTAAGCTAAGAACTAAGCAAACTTTCTATAATTAATTAAGTTATTGTTTTGGATGTCTCTTTCAAATTTCCGGTCCCTTATAGATTTCAAAAGATTAGCTGGGAATCATAAATTAAATAAAAGTTAAAATCTCATCGAAATTAAAAATTAACTTATTGGAAGAAATTGAGTCTCTTACAAACAACAGGTGCGTTTAAGAATACATGTCCACTTATTATCGGCCAAACAGTTTAAAACAAATCTTTTTAGTGCTTAAAGCTTAACAATTTTAAGAAAACTGCTAGAAAACTAAAGAAAGTGGCTTGCAAAATTAATCTTCAGGCTGGTTGGGAAAACTTGTATCTTGGCCTACTTTTTGCGACTAAATCAATTGTGTGTCTGCGATCGTCATGCTCATCAGAATTTTGGGTTAAAAAGGGGTACCCTACAAACTCTCTTTGTTCCAAGTATTGGACCGCCTGATGATAAAGACCACGTGCTTCTTCTTTTCCATGCTCGCGTAACCTTTGGTTTCACCCTTATAGTTTATGAATAAAATGTCGAGTCGCTTTATACTTAAATCTGGCATACAAACCCTAAGAGTTTTCAACTTATAAGTCTATCTTCGAACTTTCCGTAGTCGCCTCTTCTCAGTAACATGCATCATGCTCACAGAGTTGGCAGGTACTCTGACATGAGTTTGCATTATAAGGATTGATTGATCCATGAATAATAGAGAAGTTATCATAGGTACATCCCTGGACGCGTATTCTTGAATTCTGAATATTTATGCGTGTGGATTATAATTTTCATTAAAACTTTTTATATTATTTGATTTTTTCGCCGGCTATTTTAATCGTTTTGTTATAATTGCTTACAAGTTTTGTATTATTTGGGAGAATAAATCCCAATGGTCTGGGAGTGGTATCCATGACACCACCAATGGTTACACTCTTCATTACAGCGGCCATCAGAACGGAGGAGAATTTGGAGTTGGCTTCCTCATCCATCGGCGCGTGAAGCATCATATCACTCACCGTGCATGCACTCACCGAAGATAAATCAGATGACATCAAAGATCTTTTCTTTGTCGAACTGGAGGAAGTCATCAATAACATACCGCACCACGATATTAAAATCATCGTGGGCGACTTTAATGCAAAAATCGGTAGGAGTGCAGAAAATACATCGCACATCGGTCCTAACAGCCTGCACCTAGCTAGTAATAACAACGGCCAACGAGTCACCGACCTGGCAATAACGTACAACTTAGTTGTATCAAGTACGTTTTTCCCACATAAGAGAATCCACAAAGTAACGTGGAGATCGAATGATGGGAGAACGGAAAATCAAATCGATCACGTCATGGTGTCTAAGAGGCACTCTACCAGCATATCTGACGTTAGATCTTACAGAGGTGCAGACATGGACAGCGATCATATGCTTGTCATATTTAAATATAAGTGCAAACTGTCATCTACGTTTAACAGACAAACACAAAAGACCGTTCGATGGAATATCAATGCTCTAAAAGACCAAGCGTCATTGCAGAGTTACCAATCAGCTGTCACTAACTATTTAGAGCGGCCCAGCAACAACGAAGAAGCTCCCTCTAACATCGAGGAGCAGTGGCACGTTATACAGTCAGCCATAACCACCGCGGCGCAAAATACCATCGGAAGAAGACCTCCGATGCCCCGCAATGATTGGTTCGATGACCAATGCCGTAGGGTCGTCGAAAATAAACGAACGCTTCGTGAAAAATGGTTGGCTCGCAACACTAGAAGCACTCTAGCAGAATATCTCCGCGCTAGGAAAGCCACGACTAAATACCTTCGACAAAAAAAGCGCGAACATATGAGATTATGCATCGAAAACATCAGCTTCCAAGCGGAACTGGGAAACCCAAGGGACTGTTTTGCCAACGCCAGGAATCTCACTAAAGACTTCCACCCAAGAAGTACAGCCATCAAAGACGGGAATGGAGAGTTGAGAACAAACGTGGCTGATGTTCTCTCAGTATGGCAAACCTACTTTCAAAATCTGCTAAATCGGAATGACGACGTGACCCCCATTAGAGCAATAGCTCCTCCAGGTGACGAGGTCTTTGTCGAATATCCCACAGTGGAGGAAGTAGACGGAGCTATTAGTCGATTGAAAAACGGCAAGGCACCCGGTCTCGATGGAATCCCCGCAGAATTGATTAAACTCGGAGGCGCTACTCTTGCAACAAGTCTATACGATCTCGTCGTCTGTATTTGGGACCAAGAAGAGCTGCCTGAGAATTGGAAGACCGCGCTCATATGTCCGCTGCATAAAAAAGGCGACCGTCTTAAATGTGAAAACTATCGTGGCATAGCCCTATTGAACGCTACTTACAAAGTGTTGGCTAATGTTGTACTTGCCAGACTCATCCCTTTCGCCGAAAACATCATTGGCGACTATCAATGTGGTTTTCGACCCAACCGATCAACCACGGACCAGTGTTTTATCATGAGGATGATCTTGGAAAAATGTTGGGAGTACAACATAACCATACATCAATTATATATAGACTTCCGTCAGGCATATGACAGTATAAACCGCGACAACTTATGGGCCGCGCTCATATGCCTAGGTATCCCAGAGAAACTCGTTTCGCTGTGTAAATTAACAACGTATGGGTCTGTATGTAGAATCGTAATTGAAGGAACTGTGTCAGACTCCTTTCAAATAACATCTGGCGTTCGACAAGGTGATGCACTCGCACCTTTGCTGTTCAATTTGGCGCTTGAGTACGTAGTGAGGAAAAGCAACATTGAAACTTCGCGCTGTATGTTCAATAAATCAGGCCAAATTCTTGGATATTCAGATGATATCGTGCTTCTTGGCCGAAGACCTAGCGACATCAAGGACAGTTTCATCCCGCTCAATCGCTGCACAAGTAAGACTTGGTTTGGAGGTGAACAGCAGTAAAACCAAATATCTAACAACACCCAGGAACATCTCTAGTGCAAATCTCGGAATTGGCGACCACAATTTTGATGGTGTCGAAAACTTTAAATACCTCGGGTCAGTTATAACATCACTGAATGAAATGCAGGCAGAAATAAAAGCCCGAATCGCTGCCGGACAACGAGTTTTCTACGCCCAATCAAGATTATTGCGTTCGAAACATCTGTCGCAGTCGTGCAAGCTCGCACTTTATAAAGCACTAATAAGACCTGTGTTGACTTTCGGAAGCGAGAGCTGGACCATGACCTCTAATGATTGTAGATTGTTATCTACATTCGAAAGGAAGGTCATCCGTTCAATTTTTGGTCCAATTAAAGTTGCGAACAACGAATATCGGATTCGTATGAATCACGAAATAAAGCAACTCCTCGGAGGCAGCGATATCATCGGATTCATTAAATCCAATCGAGTGAGATGGCTCGGCCACGTTACAAGGTCCCCACAACAACGGATGATGTGTTTCACCAACAACCAGCCGGAGTACGTCGTAGAGGAAGACCCCGACTACGCTGGCGTGACGACATTGAACAAGATCTGCAAGCATTAGGATGTCGAAACTGGAGGACGAGAGCAATGGATCGGGATGGATGGAGGGCCATTGTGCAGGCGGCGAAATCCCTTCATGGGATGTGAAAGCCAGAGAGAGAGAGAGAAAATAAATCCCAAGTGATTGACCTAGTTGGAAATTTCCGCCGATTTTTGGTTAACTAGTGAAATAAATATAGAAGACTTGCAAGCAAATTTGAAAAAACAATAAAGAACTAGCTGAAGTACCCGGCTTAAATTTTAACTACTGGACTTCAAAAGGTGTTTTATTATTTTATAACTAATTAGAAATACTTTTGTGAATTGAATAAAATCAATACAAAAATAATTTGTTTGGTTTACCGCAATGTTTGCTTGTAAACAACATTATCTATTTTCCTCCCTGAGCTAAAACATACAAACTTTTTGAAGTCCCTACTCTTGAGCATACCGGATACAACTGGCCATGAGAGAAGCATGGACTTTTTAAATAAACGCCTACAAACTTAAGTGAGCTTTGTTAACGGTTATGACAAATGAAAGTCTAACTGGAAACTGGACTCGTTTAAAGTTGAATGGCTCCGATGACATTTGAAAAAAGAATTTTGATACGGAGCCGTGTTCCATTGCATATAGTTTTCCCAGATCCCTATCCTGCAGAAGCATTCCTGATGATTCGTTCTTTATTTTCAAGATATGAGAGGCATTTCATGTGGCTCCATCGTGTAATCATAACGATCGATATACAACAAATATTAGATAAACATAAAATATTTGTTAACACTCCCACGGCTATATCGGCTGGAAAAATATATTTGTGCTAAATTTGTAAGCACTCGCTATGCTATATATGCAAGAGTTTGCATATATTGTAAATTCCTGCCTACAGATGAGCATAGGGAAGGGGTAATATTTTTTGATCACTAAGCCTCCTTTGTTTTTTCTCGGCTGCTAAAATGTATTCGTTCAAAATTTGAGAGCAATCGCTTGAGTGGTACAAAAGTTTTATTATATTGTAAACTACTGATAACAATTGAGCATGGAGAAGGTCTACATTTTTTTGATCACTAACCCCCTTATGTTTTTTCTCCACTGCTAAAAATTATTCGTTCAATATTTGGGAGCAATCGCTCAAGTAGATCAAAAGTTTTTGTGAAACAAATATAAATACATACATACTTTTTTTTTATAATACAAGATAGCGACCCTTGCGACCCATGTAAGCATGTGTCGGAGTTTATGATTTGATTAGAAATAAAAGATAATAAAAAAAAATGCGAAACAAAGAAATTAATATACCTCTAAACATAGTAATTAGTAGTATTATTATGTTGCAAAATTTGAAAATATCTGTTTTTGAATCCTATGTATTTTCGCCACAGCTGAGCCCAGGAAGAAACTATCGGTGTAATTCTAACCGTTAAGGCATGCCAAATATCAATTTTTCACCAATTACCCTTCTTAAGTTGAAAAAAGCTACTGACATTTGTGCATTATTAATAAGACTTAGGTTTTAATGCAAATTATAATCTGCAGACGGAAATATCCGAAGGTTTCAAGAATACGCGCCCAGGACATCTAGAGAGCGTTTCACAGCACACTTTGTAAGGGAACATTTTATTTTACTGTCGAATTGCTAACAGCTTGTCACCATAGCACCGCATACCAGGTGACCGCAGCATGTGTGCGTGGCTAGACTACGTTAGATGGTGGGGTTCTTATCAACAGTTATGATGATCAGAAAGCCGTGTGTTACCTCGTATTGACGGTGTGGTATAAGTGTCAAAATTTGTAGACAATTGATTTTTGCGTAGACATTGGCGATAATTGATATAAAGGAGGTAAACAATTCGTAGAATATGTTTTTTTTTGTAGTTTCTCGTTTTGATCGTTTAGTATAAAGCCATCTTAGAGTTTCCTTAGGCAATTTTCCATTTTTTATAATTTTACAAGTTAACATTTAATTTTTACAAAATAAATGGGTGAGCTTAATACTTTTATATTATTCAAATTTTTTAAAATATATTCAAATATTTTCAAAAAATTTTTTCGCAATGCCACCTGTTCTAGTCATTAATAAACTCTATGTTACATGATTGTCCGAATTCAATTTCTTTAATTCGTTTTTCTTGATGTATTTTTCGAGAGAGTTATATGTGTCTCAAGAATTTATTGATGCTCTTTTTAATGAGACGTTTTGTGAAATAGCCTTGTTGCAAGCTTCGGTGCCTACTGCCTAAAGTTTTCCTTTAGTGTATTAGGAAGTCTGGGTACACATTGTTAAGCTTTCCAATTTGAAATCACCACTTAAGTTGATGTTAGGCTCAGAGAGTATAATAAAGTTATAGGCATGTGGATTTCAGCTTACCCAGACAGTGATGGCAATGAAATTGCTGATTATCTAGCAAAAGCTGGTTCTCACTCTGTTTTTATAGCGCTGAAACCTGTTATTCCTTTATAATTTATTAGTGGTAAATTCGCAATCAAATACTTCTTTGCGCTTCTGTTAAGTATGGAGCCAAGTTCTCTCTAAGCCAAATAAACGTATACCCTGAAGAAACACAAACTATGAATCTCGTTGCGATTCTGAATGGGAATAGTTGTTTCAAAGAAAATCTTAATCGCTTCCAGCTGGTTTTAACTAACTTTTATGATGCTGTTTTTACAGAGAGAATATATGAGCTAATAGTACTAGTTATGAAAATGTAAAGTGCCATAAATTTGTTATTGATGAAAAAATTAAAATTTGTTTGATCAAAATCTATTAAAAACTCAAATTTATATTTACTATTAATGGCTCAATATGTATAACATATGTCGCCTAATTCGATTTTATGTCAGCGATGTGGTTACCAGAATATCAAGCAAATTGTGCTACTAGTACGCAAGCCCTAAACTCAAATTTATTTTATTTATTTATACATTTTCAAAATTGCTAGTTACTATTGAAAATATGATTACTATTTTTGTTAATTATATCGATAAATCGTTTCAAATCTCATATCATATTTTATGTAACAAAAATATCTGTATGAACTCGTATACATACATGGTTGGATATGAGATAGAATTTTTTATTTATTTTATTTTGGACCACAATATTTCACAACGATCAACATATAAATTTTGTTTGCATGGTTAAAGTGGTTTTTTCCTGTATATGTTGTGTACGATATATAAAATAATCGTATCTGTTATGTTTATACATTTATTTAATTCGAAAGGATACTGATTTATGAAATAGATCAAAATGTAGTTAATGTTAATGGAATTTTTGTGGAAAGACTAAAATATCATAAAATATGGTTTCCAATTTGTGTTTAGAATCCAGCCTCTATATTTTCATTTAAATTTCATACTGGAAATTTATATATGCATTTCCATCGGCTAAAACCTTCTAGATTTATATACTATATCCATGTAAATTCGTCCGTTATATAGTTACAGTCCAAAACAAACATCTAATTAACGTTAATCGTTTAACTGTAAAGAAAAAAAAATGTAACTCCGAAATTTTAATTGACATCACACCGAGGATGTGTACGTGTATAATATATAAAATATACAAATCTGACCACACTAATTCACTCCAATTTTTCATTTTGTCTATCTTTGTTTCAACCACTACCAATCCCCACCCCCTAATCCTCAAAAAAAAAATCTAAATTGGGTATCCGGCTAAGCAAATGAGAACAAGAAGAGCTGTAGGACGAGGTAAAATACAAAAGATTTTTATAAATAATCAAAATTCAAATGAAGTTAAAACCAAACCAACAAAAAAGGATATCATCATCAACACTGTATGTGGACAGTCGGAAATTAAAATCAAACCAATTTAAAAAAATAACAACAATAACAGTATTTTCAGTATAAATTGGTGAGATCGGATTTTTTTTTGTTACGCCAGATAAAAAGAAAACGTTGCAGTAAAAGGGTGCTAATAGCTATTTAAAGAACATTTTTATCGCACCATTCATTTCAACAACACAGTACTAGAGAATACTGATAGTGGATTATTAAATTAGTTTAGTTTACTTTTTGTTTTGCTTTTAATACAAGACTATCTTGCTTTTGGTTTACGAAAAGAATATGTTCTTTTTTTTGTGTAGAAGTAATTGGGAAACAAAGGAATAACATCGCAACTATATTTAATTACTTGTATAAATTGCATTTAAAAGTTCATAATTGGTTTAATCAAAACAGTAAAACATGTTTGTGTAGGGAAGGTACACGCAGAGAATTGTTTTAATATTTTTTAAAAGTTATTACAATAACTCAACAAAACCAACCATTGATTTGGCACCAAATATTTGTAAACTTTAGCAATAAATGCTTGTTGTTTAAAAAAAATGAAATGGTAATAAATCGTTCTTGCTAAGTTTTTCGTAAATGTTACACAAAAATCTTAGTAAGAATGAAAATTTACAAATTTCAAATTTATGAAAAAAAAAGTTAAGAACGAAGTTTTATATAACGGTCACTTGAACATTATCGGTAAAGCCATATATGTATCTGAAAATTACATTAAAATACGAATTGATTCAATTTAAAATTAAACTCTTAATATTTACTGTCTTAAAAAATCGTTTTATTTCATGCAAAATATAAATATTTATGAATTAGAAAATGGGATTCTCTTGCAATGTTATTACAATATTATTATATGCAGGAAGTGAATACTTATATTCTCGAGGTAAAACTTACATTATATATATCATGGATCTTAAATCTAAATACAAAATGCATCTTTTGGAAATCAATACTCAAAAAGATTGCCGGGCAAATTGAAATATCTCGTTATTGGTTTTTAATTCATAAAATTACATGCACGAAGTGAATATTAATGATAATTTACAAAAATTAAATAAAATTACTAAGATTACTAGGTTTTCCTCAATAATTTGTTACAATATGAACCCAAATAAAATTTGGCTAGAATTATAAAATGCAAGAAGTGAATACAACTATCTCAATTTACAGCCATATTTATATTAGACTTTAAAATTAAAATACCAAACTCATTCTATAAACATTTAAAATTAATTGGAACAACAATGTATTGTTATATCTTGTTTAACGCTTGAAACTTATTATTATTATTTTTTTAAATAAATCAAAATTTTACACGCGCGAAGTGAATATAATTGGTCATTTACAAAAATTCAGTAAATTAACTACTTATTCGAATAAATTAAGATTTATCTCAATCATTTATTACAATATTTAGACAAAAAACTATGACTAAAACTATTACATGTAGGAAGTGAACACTTCTGTAAATTTTTACACCCTTAGTTCTATTTGGTTTATAAATCAAAATACAAAACGCATTTCATTAAAATCTAATACATATTTAATAATTTTTACATAAATCATAATATTACATGCACGAAGGGAATAATAATGATCATTTGCCAAAATTAAGTAAAATAATTATATACTCGAAGAGAATAAGGTTTCTCTCAATCATTTATTAAAATACCTACCAAAATAAAATTTGAATAAAATTTTTACATGCAGGAAGTGAATAAAAAATTCTTACAGCCAGATTACTATTATTTTTTGTAAATCATAATTAGAAACACATTCCATGAATATCTTAACTAAAATAGATCAACAATTTATTGTATTATTCTGCATAACGCTTTAAATCTTAATATGGATTATGTTTTACATAGATCATAAAGTTACATGCACGAAGTGAATATTAAAAATTATTTACAAAAATTCAGTAAAATAATTACTTACTCGAAGAGAATTAGATTTCTCTCAATCATTTATTACAATATCTAACAAAATTTGATTTAAATTATTATATGCAGGAAGTGAATACTTTTGTTTAATTTTTACAGCCAGATTACTATGAGTGTTATAAATCACAATCAGAAACACATTTAATGAATATCTTAACTAAAATGGATCAATAATTTATTGGCATATTCTGCTTAACGCTAAAAATTTTAATATGTATTATTTTTTACATAAATCATAAAATTACATGCACGAAGTGCATATATTAATGATTATTTACCAAAATAGTTATTTTACTTAACTATATATCGGAAGGGAATTAGGTTTCCCTAAAGCATTTATTACAATATTTACCCAAATAAAATTTAATTTAAATTATTACATGCAAGAAGTGAATACGTCTGTTTAATTTTTACAGCCATATTTCTATTAGGTTTATAAATCAAAATACACAACACATTCCATGAACACTTACTGCTGTAAATCGTAATATATATTTATTCGTTTTTACATAAATCATAATATTACATGCACGAAGTGAATATTATTGATTATTTTAGTAAAAAAATTACACTTAAAGAGAGTAAGGCTTCTCTTAATAATTTATTACAATATTTATCCAAATAAAATATGACTAACATTTTTACATGCAGGAAGTAAATACTTCTGTAAATTTCTATAAGCCATATGTCTATTAAGTTTATAAATTAAAACACAAAACGCATTCCATGGATATCTATACTAAAATGGACCAACAATGTATTGTTATATCCTGTTTAACGCTTTAAATCTTAATGTTTATTGTTTTTTTACTTATATTATTATATTACATGCACGAAGTGAAAATCAATGAACATTTGCCAAAATTAAGTAAAATAACTATATACTGGAAGGAAATTAGATTTCCCTCAATCATTTATTACAATAGTTACCTAAATAAAATTTGACTAAAATTATTACATGCAGGAAGTGAATACTTCTTTTAGATCAAAACACAAAATGTAGTATACTAAACCCAAATGTAGCAATTGTGCATCGTAATATCCTGCTTTGTATTATGACCTACTGAAGGGTTCTTATTTTATTGGTTTCGTGACGCATTACTACCACCAAATTTCTCTGGAATATGCCAATTCATAAAAAAAAAAATTAGAGCAAAGTTTTATATGACGATCACTCAACCAGTTTTCGCTCAGTTATGGTGAAATAACAGTTTATTATTAAAAATCGTTATATTCACTTAATTTTTGAACAATTTTTTATAGAATTTTACTACAAATTTAATATAAAATCCTTTCGTTATTAATCGTTTTTTTTTTGAAGAGGTTATAATTTTTTATTTATTTAATAAACGACAAAAACCGAAAAACCCGTTTTGGAAATCGACTATTTCTGTAGATCGATTTCAACCAAATTTCACAGTAAACTTTTATCTGAATTACTCAATCTGATTGGGCTAGAGAAAGGAAACACGAACGCAGACAGACTTCATCTCGAAAATGACTTTTTCGGACTTGCAGTATAGCGAATTGTAAATCTTGCAGCCGTTTTCTGACACTCGCAATATTCTCTCCCAAATTTTTATTAAAATTTTACAATTTGTGTTTTTAGATAGAGATCCGAATCCTTTTTAACCACTACTTGATTTTTTTTCTTATTGTTAGAACTCACCGTATCGATTTTTGGCATTCGAAACCCCTATCTAACCAGCATGAAGCAATATGACGCAACATGGTAGAAAATCGCACAACATGGTGCAACATTCTGCAACATAGTGAAATGTCACTAAACATCCCATGAATAAGGACTCATCGTAGTCCATTCCTATCGTAAGAAATCCAGGTCCCATCGAAAGACTTTTAGAACAAACTTGTATTTCAAATCTCGCCTTTACCAATTTTTAACAAAATCGAACCAAAAAATCAAGAATGGGCATCGGCCACCTACCGAATGACCCCTTTAAAGATTTTTTTTAACCCATTATAATTTGCTTTTGCGGTATTCGAAGACGGACGACTTTCTAATCAGATTTTCTCTCAATTAACTCCCATCTCAATCGACTACTGACACTCGAAACCCTCCCTCACCAATTTTTATAAAAAATCTGAAAAGAAGAAAAATTAAAGAAAATATAGCGATTTTTGAAGTAAGCAGTACCGACCGCAACCTCTTCCTTCCAATTGAAACGCCGCCATATACCAATTTTTATCAAAATCTTAGCGATAAAAACATTTAAAACGGTTAAATGGTGCAATACGAAATTTAATAGTGGGAATCAAGCCACCATCGACTGACAACGTAAACGAATATTCTCAACATCAAAGCCCATCGCAATCGATTTCCACCACTCGAAAACATCAAACTGACTAAATTTGTATAAAATCCCTGCCAGCCGGTAACAAATTTATGGAAGAAATCTCGTGCCTCACCAAATAATATCAATTAATCATTTAATCATCTCGAAAATTGGTTCGCCAGAAGTAATGTTAATCAAATAAATTATTTCATTTGTGTAGATTTTAAGGTCATCGGCCTGTGACAAGAAAAGCTTACCAAAGTTTCCTGTATGGAAGAACTCGAGTAAATCTAAATTTATACCCGGATGAATTTCCATCGACTTTATACATTTGGTTTAGTCCTGCATTGGTAGTTTTACGTAGTGATTAAAGATTTTAAGTACAAGTTATAAGACAACAGTCAACATCCCATTCTAATAAATCTTGAAAGAATCATTTTTAGGTTCATTTTCCCGTATGTAATACAAATGTGTTAATATATGTAGGTCATTTTGAACCGTTATCAAAAGGATTCGCAAAAAATTGAGATGCCCATAGGAGAAAGTGGAAGATTGTGGTTAACAAAATCAAATTCAACGACTGAGTATTTCCACTTATGGTTAATACATTTCAAGAACAATGAAATACTAGAACCAGCAATCTTTACATATGCAGAAACTGTAAAAAATATTTTTTTGCTTGTAACTCGCTCCTAACCGTTATATAGGTATAGTGTTTTTCTGCGTATGCAAATGAATGTTTTTTAATGGGTGTTTCGGCCAGTTGTAGATGTGACGTTCAAGAGATCTTTTTTGTTGTATCCATATACAGCTCAGGCAAATAGATTTTGTTGGTTTCGTTTCGCTATCGCATTTTCTATGACCATTTTTTGCTAACATTTGTGCTGGCTGCGAATTATTTATGATTGAGCTTTTATTGAAATGGAACACAAAAGAAATAAAGGAAAATATTTTTTTGGGTAATTTTCTTTTCATTTGTGTTCAACCGTTGACTTTTTCATGATCAGCAAAGTTTTAGTTTTTATACATTAAGTTTTCAAACTCGCAATGAATTTATTAATTTTCACTTTTTTAATTTAGCTAGGCCAAGCTGGGGCTAGATTTTCAAAAACTCTAAAATTTGTTAATATGATTAGTTTTCTGGTTCATTGTTTCTTTCGTATATTGATAACGTTTACATTAAATTTGCGTCATCATTTTTGGTGTAATTATGTTTGAAGTTCAAGTGAAGCCTTACGTATAAACATGCACAGGTGTATCATTTTATGCATATATCGATAGCAAAAGTTTCACTTTAAACTTATTATCAAACATTACATAGATTTTATTTGTTTACCATCTACACATATACATATATACACTTAAGTACATTAAACTATTTGCATAACATGAAACTTACAAAGAACCATGTGATTAATGATTTAAAACTTCAAACTAACAAAAAAAATGATTTTTAAGCAAAAAAAAAATTTGCTATTTGTAAATTCTATATTTTAAAATATTGATACGAGAAAACACTCGGGTACAGCTATTTAAATCCTAAAGCGATGAATCGTTGTTTCTACAAATAAATAATTCAAAAACATATAATTATTGATTTTGAATCGTAAAAATACTTCAAGTAGTTTGATTTTTTTTTCTTAAATTTTTTTGGTTATTAACGGCATTACGAGAAAATTGTGCCCTACCCTTTCGAGACCATTCACAGTCAATTTATTTTTGAAAAACTTGATTCTTCTTTCGTTAAATTGTTATTTTGTCATAGCGTTCGACACATTTAAATTTTTATTTAAAATAGAAAATATATTTTCATGTTGCATTTACTATCTGAAGAATAACTAACTAGGTCCAAATTAGTGTGATGCGATTAATATTTTTCCTATTGGTCAAAAAGCATTGAGACTAAACTTGTGTCAAAGAAAAACTTTTTGTCAAAAATCTTAAATTAGCGGATAAGACAGATTTTTTTATAAATTTTACATTTTTTGGAAATCCGCTGAGACAATTTTTTCAGTGAACTAACCAATTCTACTAATGGTCAAAAGTTGACAAAAAGTATTTTAGAAGTTTTTGTTAACGCAAGTGGCTAGTAGACAGAATTAATTTGGTACAAAAAATTTATTTTTGCTTGTAATAGTTGTGCCAATGGCAATTTTAAAACAAAACATTGAAGAGGATAATTCAAAATTATTTATGAAAGTTCTATGCCGAAAACAATTTTTCATCGAAATAAAAGCGAAAATCATGAAAACTCGGATGAATTAGTTACTCCAAAAAAATGTTTGGCGAGACGACAAGCATAACGGGTTCATTCGGCTCTAACCAGATAGTGCTCAACAATAGTTCTGTTTTTTTCTCAAATGCCTCAGATTTTCACTTACGAGAGCATGAAATATTTGTAGCATTTTCGGAGGAGTTTGTGATAGCTTGACGGTAGCCAGCATAAGTTATGGGAGAATTAGGCAAGATTGGTTGGTTTATTTTATAGCTGTACGAACTTGAGGTGAAATTACGTGTGCTTTGTCATTTTGTAGTGGTTTGGTAACAAGATGGGGAAATGGATAGAGAATTCGGTTGAATTGGTGAGTTTGTGATAGTTTGATGGGAGCCGACGGAAGGCTATGAAGAACTATACAAATTTGACGTAAAATTAGGCGTTACAGATTGGTTTGAAGATGACTGTGCGTGGTTTTTTTTAATATTAGACGTTTGTTGACCTGTAGTGATGAACTTTTATGGCTGTTTGAAATTATTGGTCTATGTCCTAAAGTTTCATTCAATCCTTCGTAAAATGGGATTATACTCAGAGAGACCTCCGTTTGCTCTTCATTTTATTTAGCTGATTTAAAGTCTCTCTCTCTCTCTCTCTCTCTCTGGCATTATATGTCATCAAGCAATTTGGCCGGCTTAAATGAGGTTTCATAATCATATTTTCATTGCTCCTAAACCACCCGTGAATTTTTCTCCTTGTCACCCCCGGAAATCAAACCCGTGACCTCCGGTCGCTGGAACAAGCATGCTAACCACTTTGCCACCGGGCGGCGCTGATTTAAACGCTTTAGTTAAATTTTTTGGTTTTGTTTCCACCATAGTGACATTTACTTCTGATTCTTAAAATAAAAAAAAAATTTAAAAACGCGACATAAGTCAATATGTGTTGTTTTATGTTACTTGAAAATACAACAACAAATAATTTTCACTATTATTAATTAAAAACTCACTTTTCGCGACTTACAATAAATCGTGTAGAGAATTGTTTTACGTTTTTGATGTAAATCAAATTTCCGATAGTTAAAAAGAACACGAAAAAAACTTGATGTGTTTTTATCGTAGTGTGCCTAAACCCGAAAGGGATGCCGAAAACAATAACAACCCATTAAAAAAAAAAAAAATTCAAATGACGCGTTTGACATTTTTGACCATATTTACGATTGACGTATTATATGTATATAAATATGTGTATGTGGTAGGTAAAATGGAAGTAAAAATCTACATTTCCAATTTTTTGATGTACATCAAATTTTTTGTGCTATTTTTTCCGCTTTTGATGTACATCAAAATTTTTTGTCTTTTTTTTATAAAAAGGAAACGGCAATCCAATTCAATTTTGCTTTAAGCACCATAATAATTTTTCGCACTACTTACTTCCACTTCTAAACTTTTGCGTACCGGATCTCCCAACTGGTGACTAAAACTCGCATAAGTGGTCAATATTGTTTCTAAAATATCCTTTATCACCACAATAAAGCATTCTGAGTTTTGTGACCTTGGTACTACTACCTTATGACCTTTGAACATAAGACCTTTGTATTCGGGAAATTGTCTCGAAAATTTCAATATTTTTCAATGATTACCGGTGGTTTATAGGATTCAAATTATCAAAACAATAAACAGGATTTTTTGTTTAGTGGGAAAAGTGTATTATGAATTGTTTTCTTTTTGTTTGATTCCAAGGATCCGTTTCAACCCGATTTTAGTATCTATTACCTGCTTTTTGATTTTAGGATACAAATTTTTCAATGTGGGCAACGGTTTTATGACATATATGTTGGGTCGACACTCTTGTATAAATAGCGCTCTCATTTCTTTCGAACTGACATAGAATGAAAGTGCTAGTATTTCCAAGAACGTGCCACCTCTTGCGACACCAAAGTTCTATCTAAATCTGTTAATTATGGAAAATTTGCAATAAATTTATTTCACTTCCTTAAAGCTCCTCTATTTTGTATGAAATTTTCAATTTATTTATAGAATTTGTTTTTTTCGGAGACACAAGTCGATCTTATTAAACTTTGTTTTGCTTTCTTAGAAAATTTGTTAAAATTGGTTGGAGATTTAAGTCGGAAGTGGTAACTCGAATGTCTCGTCTATTTTTAGTACATTTTATTAAAAATAAAACATGTAAAGGTTAAATTTCACTTTTTATTAGGAACCTTGAATTCATTCATTTCACCGTTTCTAAAACCAAAATTATTGTAAATTTAACTGATTTTAATAGTTATATAAATATTAATATGAAATATGCACATCTGTACTATCACTACTGCTAATTTTAAGTTTTTTTTTTAATACTTGAACCAGCTGTTTTGCAGTAAAGTGCCGTTTTTGAGAAAAGCATTTTATCCTTAATATCGCCACTTCCATATTTGAACAGATAGGATTAAAGATGGCACATCTAGAGTTGTGTAGCACTAATTTCATATCAGGTAATGTAAAATTGAAAAGGTTTTATTGCCACGTATAAAAACAAAATTTAAAAAGTAAACACATGACAATGTGAGACAAACGCCAAAAGCACTGACAAAATTCATTCAAGTATTTGATTGGATTTAATCCGCTGTATCGAACTGTATAAAAATAAAATTTCATTTTATAACGGTATATTAAAGTACCTAAAGCAGTGCATATACACAAAAAAATATTATTTACTAGACTTTATATTGAAATTACTTTAAATATACTTAGTACGATTTGTGCTTCTCTCATGTTTAAAAACCATCAATCAAATTTTGTTGGAATGATGTATACAGAATCACGGGATATAAAAATCTGGGAAATCAATGACACGAATATGTTTGTTCTCGTTGCTCTCAAAAATAAATTAAAAAGGAACTATTAAATGTGTCGCTTCAATTAATTTAATTTCGATTGACGTACGAGTTATGTACCGAATGAACAAAATTTCGAGTTTTCCAGTAAAGGAAAAATAATTAAAACCCGGATGTTTTACTTTAAATATTTATGTTTTATATTTTACTTTTGTATGTATAAAGGTGGATGTAAAATACAAAGGAAATATGTAATACATATTTTGCTTTTCTGTTGGATTTAAACGTGAACCGGAAATGATTTTTTATTTTATTTGGTTTGGTTTGACGCTGATTGATTGCAAAATGAAATTATAATTTTTTACTGATCGTTTAGTAGAAATTTTATTTGAGTTTACTCGTATCCTAGATATTTTCTTAGATTTTCTTGGATTGTAAACAATAAACTTTAGTATTAAGTTCTAGTTCGATGGTCAGGCTTGATTATGAAAATGTAGAAAAAGTAATCAAATTAATTTGTTTATTTAACAATAATTTAAATTTATCAAAATTATTAATTTCTTCTACGAGGCATTTTCTATTATTGTTGCCAATTCTTTGACGCATAGTTGTTGTTGTCAATAATAATTTAAATAAAACGAGGGCTTTTCTTAGTTTTAAAAATTTTTAATTTTGCTAATGAAATATAAATTTATAAAAGTTTCGGTTAGGATATGATGATATATACCGTCATCGAAAATAAGTAGCTTTGAGGCATGACACTAAACATAGTCAAAAAAATAACAGTCCTAGCAAAACCTATTTCGATTTTAAAAGTTTTATTTTTTGACTGTGTTTCATGTCATGCCCAAACCGCAATTTATTTTCGATGCCGGTATATGTATACCGTCATGTCCTAAACGAAAGTTTTTTTTTGACGGCATTTGTCGTCATGTCCGCGAAAGTATTAAATTAGTATTTTGTTGTTGTAAAATTATAAAGTGAAATTTGTTGTATTTGTCATTCCAAGTTGTTGTTGTCAATTGATTGGAGTGAATTTGTACGAAACGTCAGCTTGGTCCTCTATAGACAATGAAACTTTAGCGTTTGTGTTTCAGTATAAATTTACGAATATAATTTGGCCTAGGCAACGAAACCATTGCGATTTTGTATCATTCTAAATTTATCGAAATGATTATTTTAATCTGAAATTTTTTTCTTGAAATCTTAAGAGACTATATGTTGCTCATAAGATTTTCATGAATAGTTGTTGTTGTCAAAAGTTTGAAAAGTAGTCGAAAAGTTTTCATTTTTCCAATCAAATTTAATTTTTTTATCATCATCAGTAGTTGTCCAAATTATATTATTCCAAATTATATTATTTAATTATTCCAGTGTCTCAGTGAAATTTGTTATATTGTTGTCAATGTGAATTTTTTCGGAACGTCAACTTGGCCTAGGCTACGATACGAAACTATTGCTTGTTTGCACTTCAGATTTAAATTTATCAAAACCATTTATTTAATATCCAATTTCATTTTACTACGTTATTATTCCTTTTAGTGAAATATAATTTGTTTTCTGTTTAAATCGATTTCGATGTTCAAAGCATCATCTTCTTTTTGCTTTCATAATCTGAACAACATTTCCACAGTGAGTAACGTTGATGTTTTACAAAATTTGAAAGTGTATGGCTTACTATAAATTTTGTATATAAAGCATAGTACTCAGTTCAAAATGAAATTAAATTTCACTGCGGTCTCCAAAAATCTATTTATTTACTTATTTGGAGAGTTCGCTCCATCTTTGATGTATTGAACACACTGGCTTTTTCTAAATACTAGGCTTTAGGTTGTAAATTTTATGTGAAGAAGTGTTAATTTTGGTATGAATTATTCTGGTTTTTTATAAATTTCCAAACCTTCAAATTCTCTAAATTATCAAATTTTGACTCACATTCTCATAACTATGCAAAGTGTTGTTTATATGCCTGGCAAAATTAGAAGTACAATTATTTTTGCCAATTTTTCAAACATGTTCTTTAAAACGAATGTTTTAATTGGCTGAGTTTCGAGGTTTCACAAGTTATATGTGATTTGTTTTGTACTACGTTTTATAGTTACAAAATTTTCAAAAATTTGCTTGTGTTTAATAAAATTTTGGCTGTATTCCACATATATCTGTTTTGCTTGCTGCTATTATCAAAATTGAACGTGGCTCCTTGAAATTATCTCATGTTCCTTATAAAAGGTGTCCCAAATTTAGCATATCAAACGAATTTAGGTGATAGGGGAGCTCATTTCTAACAAAATCGGCCGATTAAAGATTTTTCGAATTGTTGATGGTACAAAAGTTATTCCACTTTTTGTGTTTTTTAGTAAAGCCGCATGAGCACGCTCCAAAAAATTAATTTAAAAAATCCAAGAGTATTTTTGTTTAAATTTCTTTTTAATACGATCCAGAAAAATGTGCATTTCTAATAAAACTATTTTTTTCAAGCTGCCTTATCTTCTGTAAAATAAAAACAATGGTTTTGTGAAGTCTTTTTTTCAAAATTTTTTGTTGATGTTTAAGTGACGCTATAGCTGGAAAAGAATGTACTACAGAAACTTGACCCACTATCAGAAAAATATGAGACACTAATGCAGATTTTAAAATGGTATCACACTGGGATATTCACAAATTAATGCTTTTTATCAATTTTTTTCACAAAGTAAGTCGTGTTCATTAAAAAACGCATTTAATAAAATTTCAAGTTCTAAACTGCATGCTTTGTCGGAAAAAAATCAAAACGAATATAATAATTTTTGTTTATTATTTTCAAATATTATTTATAATACGGATTTACATCGAATTTTCCGGCTTTCCACATGATCTCCTGGATTTCCCGGTTTTCTTCCGGATTTCATCGAATTTCTCCAAGATGCCCCAGATTTTCCAAATTTTCCTAGAATTTTCCAGGATTTTCGCCGGTTTTCTCGGGTTTCTTCCAGATTTACTTCGGATTTCCAACAGATTTTCAGGATTTCTCTCGGAATATTCTGAATTTTTCCAGATTGTAATTTTTTCCACATTTGCTTGTTTTCTTAGGCATTTCTCGGATTCCGGGGGAAACTAGGTGGAAACCCAGTGGAAATCCAGTGGAAATCCAGTGGAAATCCGGGGGAAATCCAAATCCGTAGAAATCATTGGAAAATCCAGGAAATTCGAGTAAAATCCGAATAATAATATTTAAAATCATTAAAAAAAATATATTTTATGTTGTTTTATTTCAGACAAAGCATCTATTTTAGAACATGAAATTTTGTTAAGTGCGCTTTTTAATAAACACGACGTACTTTGTGAAAAAAATTGATAAAAAGCATTTTGTTGGGATTATCCCAGTGTATGATACCATTTTAAAATCTGCATTAATGTCGCATACTTTTTTAATAGTAGTAAATTCCTATCAGTAGTACATTCTTTTCCCGCTTGCGTCACTTAAACATCAACAAAAAAAATTTGAAAAACAAAAATTCGATTTTACTAAAAAGCACAAAAAGTGGAATAACTTTTGCACCACCAACAATTCGAAAAACTTTACTTGGCTGTTTTTGTCGGAAATAAGCTCTCGTATCACCCTGTTTCGTTTGATACGCTAATTTTGGGACACCTTGTTTAATTTTCGCTCATTGTTTTGTTGTAAAGCAGATTATTGAAACAGATTGCAACAAAACAAAGTGTATTACTCCAAGCAAGTTCAGAGTATTCGATCGGTATATAAATACGATAGCAACGAATACAGTGGTGAGTCTTATTTAGTCATTTGGGAGATTCTGCAAGCTAAAGGTTAAAAGCAAATGTGATGACGGAAAATAAAAAGTGATGTTAGATGAATTAGTGGTGTTATTAAAAATTATAAATATTGTATAAAGTGGATTAATAAATAATTGTGGAAATTTGTTTTTAGTTCTGATTTACTATTAGTAAAAAACAGAGAGAAAATTATAGTCAGAATATTTCGAGAATATTCCAGTAGTGCCGCAAGTATTCCATAAATATTAGGAAATTATTTAGAGACCATTTCCGGTATTTTCGAAAATGTGCCGGAAGCGGTATAAATTGCAAGAAGTGTATTGTAACCGTCAAATTTTAAAAAGATATTTACAATCCAGTGATACGAACATTCATTTTGTTTAAATTGACAACAACAATTATTTGTGGAAAGCACAAGAACAGAAATATCTTCTAAACATTTGTAGAAAGATTGTTTTAGATTCAAATAATATATTAAGCCAAGTCTTTCTTAATTTTTGTTGCCAATATAAAATTTTTAGGAACGACAACTTAGCCTAGGCAAAAAAAATAATGTGTTTAAGTATCAGATTTAAATGTTTTACAAATTTTAATTTATAATGGAATTTTATTCCACAAATGTAAAGAGAATATTTTTGTTGTTGTTGCCAATTAGCATTTGTGGTAAAGTTGCCAGTGTCATTAATAGATTAAACAAAATGGCGACATTTCCTATATAGTTTTGAAAAATTTTGATTTTCCCAATCAAATTCTATTTTTTTATTAGTTAATAATTTGTTGTTAACAAATTATATTTCAGTTTCAAGTTTTCAGTGGCTTGAAGATATTTGTTGTATTTGTCATCTATCACTAGTTGTTGTTGTTGTCAATATGAATTCATTGGGAAGGACAACTTGGCCTATAGGTTAAAAGTTATTGTGTTCATGTTTCAGATTAAAATTTAACAAAAATAAAAAATTGTGCAGACATTTGTTGTATTTGTCATTCATAATTGTTGTTGTTAATTTAACTATTTTTGGAAAGATAACTAGTCAAGAAGTTTTTTGCCTTTATGTAGCAGATTAGGATTTATGAAAATTTTATTTTAATTGTCGGTGAAGACTCTTTTTTATGTCCATTAGCATTTCACGCATAGTTGTTGTTTTCAATTAGTATTTACACAAAATGGCTGCTAGTTGGGTTTTTCCAATCCAATTTATGTTTATTTAAATTTTTATTTTCTTATTATTTAATAATATTTCTTTCTCGAATTTTGGATGAGTTTTGATTTATTGTATTTGACACACTTAGGTATTGTTTTAAATATGAATTGCTTCGGAATTAAAACTTGGTCTTGACGCGAGAAAACAGTTTCTTTCATGTATCAGATTAAATCTAATTAGAGAGACAATTTTTGTTTTTGTTGTTCTTAATCATTTCTCGTTTAGTAGTTGGTATCAAAACGAATTTACGCAAAATGGAACTTTTTTTTAATATTTAATCCAAATTAAAATTTTTATAAATGTTTAATTTGTTATTATTAATTAATATTTGAATCTCGAACATCGAGTGTCTAAAATTGGATTCTGTGTTGCTTTCTTTCTTTCTCTTCTTCCTTCAGATTTTTTTTTAAATCAATCCAAGTTGACAAAAAAATTTCAAGAAAAAATGAAATTTTTAACCAGTGAAATTGGTTTAAAACTTTTCAGAAGGAAGGAAGGAACGAAAGAATGCAACACTGAATCCGCCTTAAAGGAAATTTCTTGTTTTTGTCAATAAGAATTTTTTAAGGTATGTAAAGAAAATGCTTGCTTTTGTACATCGACTTTTGCTCTTGTATGCGCCAAACGGTGATTCCTGTTGATGCTCTTCCTGTTTCTTTTTATAATTTTGTACTTACATTGGAATCAAATATATAATATTTGTTTGCCCAACGCCCCCTACAGTACAATGGCTTTCTTAAGCAGGAAAGCTGTTAATGCTATCTTGGATACCCTGTCGTGCGTGATCTCCTCTCCACATTGATCACTCTCGATACATCCTGATGCCGCTTTTAATTCTTTTTAGCGAACATTTTGCTATTTACCCAGTTTCGCATTTTATACACAGAAAACACTTCCGGCATACATTTATTTAAGTGTCACGTATTGAAAAAAAAATATTTCATTCTGTCCCGATTTTCCGTGTTTTTTTTCAAGTCTTTCGCATTTTTTCGCTCAATTCCGATCAATTCACTGAATAATGGTTTATTGTTTTAGAAGAAGGTCTACTCTAATAGTAATTTTTTGTGATTGTCAAATGTTTTTTGCTCTTTACATTTTTCCCGACATTGGTTCATAATTGTTTTTAGAAAGCGTTTCTGCTTTCTAGATTTGTTGGTTTCTAAGTCATCGATTTTCGTTCGGAACTCGTTAGCATGCTCGATAGTTTCGACTGCATTATTGCTGTTTCAGTTTCTGTCCTTTTGAATAACCCCATTTCTTCATTTACATCTGGTACACTTAACATCGATATCTCATTAAACGGCGGTGTGTAATTATCGTCCCGGCGGTGTGTAATTATCGTAGATTTTTTTAGAACTTCAGAAATAGCTATTCATTTCTTTTGTGTTGTCATATTTAGCCGTAATTGATTTAGACGTTTTGGTCGAATGTGCCGCTAGTTCATTGTATTGTGTAAAAAAAATTATAAAATCTTACCATTTGCTTAATTGGACATATGAAACTAAAATAGACGAAAATAAATCACTAAGTTACATTAAATGTTGTACAAAATGCAATTGTCAGCAGCACTATACCACTTAAGTGGATTTGATCACCTTCACAACAAAAATAGTAATGGCGATAGAAATATGAGAGTCAGGTGCAACATAAGATATTTTTTTTAGATTTCATGACTTGTGAGTATGCAAATTTATTATGTTTTTTTACAGTTGCGAAATAAACTGTCTTTCTGCAAGAATATCTTACCCAGTAGTAGTATGTGTCTTATAAAAATTTTTAACAAATCTATAAGACACAAAACAAAATTTTTTTTGTCGCATCACCTCCCTTTTCACTTTCATCTAACTTGTCTTTAAAATCATAGAATTTACTGTAACCACCATCATTTATTTAATTTTTTTTACATGATTTAGAACTCGCAAATTTTTGGGTTTATCGAGGAAGTTTGGTATATACAAAAATAAATATAAAAATCGAAAATTAATTAGAAAAGTTAAACCACCAGTAAAAAAAATCATGGTAAAGCTTAAATTTCCCAAAATGATTTTTCGACGAATTCAAATTAAACCTTTTTTTTTAGCATATAAACACATCCGACATAAACTGGAAAGTAGCAGATGACGATTATATGCGGTAAGAGTAAATTGTTGGTTTATAAACTTTTATTTAAATGGCGAAACATTTATGTAATTATTTGTGAAATCAGGGCCACATTTAATTAATTTACGTTTCATATGGTGTATTTTATATTTGTATGTAAAATGCAGCATTTTTTGGGCATATTCGAAATTGTTGAATAAATCTGAACAAACGTTTGGGTAGAATTTCTCTCGTGTTTCAATGGCACTCGGTGATTTTAATCAAGTCAACAATGATTATTTCAGCGTGTTTAAAGCGCACAATCAATGGACACAAACTAAATAATTGCTGGAACATGTGCTTGCGACATGCTGTTCTAACTAAAATATTTGGAAGATTGGTCGAACCAAAAGATGTTAAATAAGCGATCTTTAAAATTGTTCACTGTCAGCTTTAATTTTCATTACTAGAGGTAGGTTCAGCTGCGGTGGTTATTATCTAACGATTTGTTTTAGGTAGCAAACATTTTGAAAATATATACTTCAATAAATTTGTAATATCCTGAATTATATAGAATAACCAAAGTTTTCAAAATTTTGAATTATTCTAATACTGGTTTTTGGTATTCAAAAGGATTTTGTCCCAGTGTTCATCAAATCAAGTTATCGTTTCCATAAAAAATTTGTTTCATTTCATAAAAGTAATGCCTTTTTCAAAAATTTGCAACTCATTGCTTTCATGTTCCAAGAAGAAAAATATTATGTAAAATTTTAATTCATTTACCATTTTAAAATCCATTCAATCACGAAGCTTATTAAAATTTCCAGAAACAGAAAAGCTCCTTCGTTATATGCCAAAGTTGGTGCAATTGTTTTTAAAGCAGCATCGGCCTTATTTGAGTTCGATGTTCAAACTCCAATTGCAATAGATAGCTTTTTTATGTTTTAATCTATGCAACTTATTCTGGTGCTGAAACACTCCCAACTCGTTTGTAGTTTGCTTTTCACGTCCTACATTACGAATTGTTTGCTTAATCGAGGACGAACCGCTATAGGTCCAATTTACGTAAAACCTTCTGCGAATTGCAGAGCCTATGCCCAGAGTATCGGGAGGTATCGGGATTCGAACCCGATAGCTCCTGATTTAATCGGCAAAGCTTCAACCATTGCGCCATTTGGTCAGTTTCAGAGAGCCAGAATTTTGAAGTTATGAGATAGGGTTAGAACCATGATTCTTGCGTAGGAATGAGACTATCTTTGTTAAAAGTTATTGCATCTGGGCAGTTCGGGTTCTTTAATATCTTTTTAATGTGGTTGTTCGACACGGTCAGATACGTTTACAAATTTAAAGCCATCCCCACTTTCTGATACATTTTTATTTGGTTTTTGCAAATATCGCGTGTAAGGGCACCAATCGCTTTTCAATTTTTGAATAATGTTTTAAACCGACAAATTTTCCTAACTTAGGTCTTTGGCAATTTTCATAACTTTCAAAACATCCTCGTAAATTGTAAAACCATTTTTCATATAAGAATTTTATGTTCCAATGCCTGATAATGGTTTATGAATACAGGTTTTAATTTAACCAATGTTTCAATCATGGAAACGAACGATTTTTGACGTTTAGTCTTAACATCATCTTTTTACTTTCTTGTTCGAGGACGTGGTTTTGCCATAAGGAACTATGAACGGTTGTCTGTAATGCTCTATTTCGAAACAGAAGATGTTTTTGATGCAGCTGGTGATAATGAGCTTCCCGTATTGGATACTTTGTCAACTATAATATTCAATTGTTTGTAATTGTGGACAAAGCCCCAATATACCAACGATCAAAATTTGCATACAATTGTTGGCTTAAACTCTGATTAAACTATGCTCTTAAACATAAACTCATTGCATAAAAAACCACCCATTAATTTCTTTAGACGCTTAAAGATGAAACATATAGAACCATTATACATATACTGTTCACAGTATCCTTTCCAAGAAAATACAGGTATTTCATAATCAAAAATGTGAAAACCACTTTCCTTATTTTAATGTAACTAAATATTATAATGTGAACAAACAAATGCGTTTCCTAGCATTTTATGGTCCAATTGCTCTCAAAAAATTTATAAATATAACATTTTTCGTTATGTACGTTTTGTGGGTAGCATTACAGTTACCCACATAATTAAAATGTTAACCTAAACAATCATCTTCTAATTAAAAATTTAGAATATATACAAAGTCTTTATCGCCCAAAAAATTTATACAACACAAAAAATCTTCCCAAAGATCTAATTTCATTTTTATATATTATAAATAATGTAGCAACACCAAAATGGCCTGAAGTTATATGAAGTATCGGTACCACTTGGAAAATTTTTGTTATTGTTCTAAAAATGTAACATAAATCATTATTATCATCAAAACATATTCAGGTTGTATGATAATGTATCTAATTTATATGTACATACACTTTTTTGTGTTTGTATCTCATCTCATTCCATTCATTATAATATAAAACACTATGATTACCACCGGTATATATACGGTGTGAGAGGGGTTATGTCTCTTAAACAATACAAAATTGTTGTCTAGAAATGTTATAAATTAATATTTATTGTTAAATAAAAAAAAAAAATAAAAAGGAAAAAAGATAACAGAAAAGAGAAAAGATGTATTATGATGTCTTGTCATGTGTATACCATTCTCTAATTTTGTCTAGTTTTATGAACCAATGTACATATTGTATTTTGATGTGACTAAATTAAAATTTGTATTTGCATTAAGTCAAGATGTATCAGGAAAAGTATTTTGATATAAACAACAGAAAACCAATTCTTTTAATTTTTCAAGCTTCTGCTATTCAAAAATGTTCTGTATATGAAATGCACGAGATCTCTACTTGCAAAGCCTATACCACAATAATTTTTTTTTTAATTTTGTTTTGTTTTGTAATATTTTTTACACAGTTAATTAAATCCAAAAAAAAATTAAAATTCATTCGATGAGTTCTTTTCTGCGGTTTTCGTTTTTATACTTTTATCTGTGTAATCGGAAAATTAATGTGTTATTACAATTTGTATTATAAAGTATATCACGGAAAAAAAATCATATACTAATCCGATTTAATACAATGGTGTTTCATGTGTAATAATCATTCATGGTTAATTTTATTTTTCAATTTTATAATTTTATTTGTTCAAAAGATTTTAAAAATAAATAGAATTGATTTATTTTTGGGTAGTTTTTACAAATATGGAAAACAATCAACGGATAAAAGTATTATTCGTTGTTATTTCATTCGTTATTTAGAGCATTGCAATATATTAACGAAGCCTCAGCAGGACTTATTTTGGGCAATACAGCCATATTTATATTAGATTTCTAAATCAAAATACAAAACTCCTAAAAAATGGATAAAATAGATAAAATGGATCAGCAATGTATTGTAATATCGTGCTAAATGCTTTATATCTTCATATTTATTGTTTTTACGTAAATCATAATATTGCATGCACGAAGTGAATACTAATGATCATTTATCAAAATAAAGTAAAATATAACTAGAATGAGGTTTCTTTTAATCATTTATTACAATATTTATCCAAACAAAATTTGAATAAAATTATTACATGCAGGAAGTGAATACTTCTATTAAATTTTTACATTTGGATTACTATTAAGCTTATAAAACAAGCTACAAAATGTATTCCGTGAATATTTACACTAAAATAAATCAACAATGCAGCGAGCGAAGAGAATAATAATGATTAATTGCCAAAATTAAGGAAAATATTTTTATACTCGAAGACAATAAGCTTTCTTTCAATTATTTGTTACAATATTTACCCAAATAAAATTTGAGTAAATTTTATATGCACGGAGTAAATACTTGTATTTAATTTTTACAGCCATATTTATATTAGGCTTATAAATCAAAATAAAAAAATCACTCCATGAATAACAACAATGTATGTTAAAATACTGCTTAAAGCTTGAAATCATAATATTTATTGTTTTTAACAAAAATCAAAATATTACATGCACGAAGTGAATATAAATGAATATTTATCAAAATTAAGTAAAATAACTGTATACTCGAAGAGAATGAGGTTTCTGTCAATCCTGGGTTACAATATTTACCCAAATAAGGTTTGACTAAAATAATTATATGCAGGAAGTGAATACTTCTTGTTTTTATTTACAGTCATAATTCTATTTGGTTTATAAATCAAAATAATAAATTCATTTCATGGATAATGAATCTAAAATTGATCAATAATGTATTGTGATACCTTGTCTAATGCTTTTAGTCTTAATACTTACTACTGTTTTTTACATAAATCATATCATTACATGCACGAAGTGAATAATAATAATCATTTACAAAAATTAAGTAGAAAATCTATATACTCGAAGAGAATAAGTTTTCTCTCAATAATTTAATACAATATTTACTCAAATAAAATTTGACTAAATTTATTACATGCAGGAAGAGATTACTTTTGTAAAATTTTCACAGCCATATTTCTGTTAGGCTTATAAATAAAAATACAAAATTCGTTCCATGAACAACAAAACTAAAACGCATCAACAAGGTTTTTTATTATCCTGCTTTGTGCTTTAAATCATAATATTTATTCTTTTTAATATAAATCGTAATATTACATGCACGAAGTGAATATTAATGATAATTCACTATAATTAAGTAAAATAAATATATACTCGAAGAAAATGAGGTTTCTCTCGGAAGTGAATAATTTTGTATAAATTTAATAATATAATATATCTTACATATCTCTACAAGGCTTATAAATTAAAATACAAAATTCACGCCATAACTAACAAAACTAAAATGCATCAACAGTGTATTGTAATATCCTGCTTAAAGCTTTAAATCGTAACATTTATTGTTTTTAATCTAAATCATAATGTTACATGCACGATGTAAATATAAATGATTATTTATCAAATTTCAGTAAAATAACTATATACTCGAAGAGAATAAGGTTAATATTAATCATTTATTATAATATTTACCCAAATAAAATATGGCTAAAAACTTACATGCAGAAAGTGAATACTTCTGTCTCATATTTACAGCCATATTTCTATTAGGTGTATAAATCAAAATACAAAATTCATTCCATGAACAACAAAACTGAAATGAACACTGTTTTTTAATATCCTGCTTAATGCTTTAAATCATAATCTTTAATGTTTTAACATAAATCATAATATTACATGCACGTACTGAATATGAATGATCATTTACAAAAAATAAATAGAATAACTATATAGTCGAAGAAAATGAGGTTTCTCTCAATCATTTATTGCATTATTTATCCAAATAAAGTTTGACTAAATTTAGTATATGCAGGAATGAATAATTATGTATCATTTTTACAATAAAAATATACTATTTGAAAAATTATTCATAATTATTCGCTTATTGCATGTAATAAATTTAGGCAAATTTTATTTGGATAAATAATGTCATCATGATCAACTATATCATTAGTTATTCTATTTATTTTTTATAAATGATCATTCATATTCACTTCGTGCATGTAATATTATGATTTATGTAAAAACATTAAAGATTGTGATTCAAAGCATTAAGCAGGATATTAAAAAACAGTGTTCATTTCAGTTTTGTTGTTCATGGAATGAATTTTGTATTTTGATTTATACACCTAATAGAAATATGGCTGTAAATATGAGACAGAAGTATTCACTTTCTGCATGTAAGTTTTTAGCCATATTTTATTTGGGTAAATATTATAATAAATGATTGATATATACCTTATTCTTTTCGGGTATATAGTTATTTTACTTAATTTTGATAAATAATCATTTATATTCACTTCGTGCTTGTAATATTATGATTTAGGTTAAAAACAATAAATGCTGTGATTTAAACCTTTAAGCAGGATATTACAATACATGGTTAAAGCATTTTAGTTTTGTTATTCATGGCGTGAATTTTGTATTTTAGTTTATAAGCCGAGTAAAAATAAACTTATCTCTAGTAAAAATAATAATAATAATAATATTATATTATTAAATTTAGTCAAATTTAATTTGGATAAATATTGTAATAAATGATTGAGAGAAACCTCATTTTCTTCGAGTATATTGTTATTTTACTTAATTATGGTAAATGATCATTAATATTCACTTCGTGCATGTAATATTATGATTTAAAGCTCAAAGCAGGATATTAAAAAACCTTGTTGATGCGTTTTAGTCTTGTTATTCGTGGAATAAATTTTTATGTTTAATTATTAGCCTAATAGAAATATGGCTCGGAAAATTGTACAAAAGTATTCACTTCCTGCAAGTAATACATTTAGTCTAATTTTATTTGAGTAAATATTGTATTAAATAATTGAGAGAAAACTCATACTCTTCGAGATAGTTATTCTATTCAATTTTTGTAAATGATAATTATTGTTCACTTCGTGCATGTCAAAAACATTAAATATTAAACATTAAAAACATTAAATATTATGATTTAAAGCATTAAGCAGGATATTAAATAAAATATATTTAAAAAAACTTTTAAGAAAACCTCGCTTATATTTAAAGACTCTAAAAAGTAGATAATAAAATGCTTTGAAAAGTAGAAAATAATTGTTTTTCTTCCTTACTCCTATCAAGGTATATTTATAACAAGTAGAAATTTAAAATTAATATGACTAAAAATATAAGCGTGAGGTGCTCCTAGACACATGAAGTAAAGTCTTAGTAAAGTCTTTTATTAATCATTCAGTGAATGATATTTTTCTCGTACGCAACAATGAGCATCCAATTTATGATCCACAAAGATGTTAAGGAGCTGCCGATTCATCTAAAATTAAAAATAGTAACTATTGATTTATTATTGACTTTTTATTTAGTCATATTTTTCTAACTATTAATTTTAACACTTTTATTTCAATTTTAATTTACAAATGTTTGTTTTCAAACATTTTCCACAACTCACTCTTAAATTACTTTTTCTTTTTTTTATTCACCACACTTTTGTTTTTAACCAGGGGCGGTATATTGTACCATCACTTCGAATCGAAATTCGAAAAAAGTCGAATGATGGTACAACATACCGCCCTAGCACTGTTAAATTTCATTTTATTTTTCACAATTCATCACAATTTACTACAATCAGTTTTATAGCTTTTAATCTTGTACTTGTGAAAAATTTGTTTTTATTTTCATTTTTTTGTGACTGTTAAATTTTTGTATAATAAAATTTCATTTTAATTTTTATGGCAATCTTACTTTTCATATACATGTACATTAATTTAAATCCCTGCAAATGTTATTTTATTCACCTCAAGTTCTACAATATTAGTTTGCAATATTACCACTTATCATTGTTCTTACTACCGTTATTATTAATGCTATTATTATTAATATTATTATTTTTTCATAAACTATTTATTATTTTCTTAATAATTATATTTCTACTCCATAACTCAGTAATTTTAAGTCTTTTTTTGTTAATACTTTTAGAACTTTTATACGCATCTAAGATTCTTTTCGTGTATTCAGACTGTTCTCTTTGGATGGTGCTTCTGTGTATACATTTTGGAGTACCTTCATTACCGTCGTCTGATATAATAGCTTTAAACTCAAAAGTTGAATATAAAGTTAGCATTGCAAATCAATTGGCTATCAGATTTTTATTTGTTACAATTATCTGCTCCTTCTAACGTATTGATTATTTTTGTACTTTATTTTTCAGTACATTTCTCGCGGTTCAATAATCTCTTTAGTTTTTTTTTTTAATAGTTGTGTTATTCCTGATTTTTTAATTGTACATCAAAATGTTCAAAGTCTTCGAAGGAACTTTGACGTACTGGTTGCCAATATTAATGCATATAAAACAAGGCCCTCGTTTATATTTTTTTGAGTGAAATTTGGATTTTAACTAATGAATTGTTTTCTTTTAATTTAAATGGTTATACGTTGGGTGGTGCATGCAATAATTCGTAGGGCTGGTGGGGTTGCCGTATTTTTTGATTCAAATTTAGATTGCTCAGTAAGCGCCTATAACTAACCATCAGCCGATGTCATAAAAGTTCAGTGAAGAGTGAGAGTTTTTTCTGATTTATATGTTTTTTATGCATTTATCAGCTTCAATCTACAGCTGTGGATGTTTTTGTTTGGGAAGTGGCCGAGGTTTTGGACAGTATTAGCTCGAAAAATTTATTGGTTTTTGGAGATATTAACATTGATACTCTTGGATTTCCAAGCAGCAGCAATGATTATATAAACTTTATGTCTTGTTTTGGGCTTGAGTCATTGATTGGTACTCCCACACGGGTTACTGCTTTTTCTTCAACGTATATTGACCACTGTTTTGCTAGGTCTAATGGTCCTTCAGGTATAACAGCGTCTCCTGCGGACTTAAAAATTTCTGACCTTGTTACATGAAAGTTTAGATCATATGGACTGGGGTTCATTGTTAACATCAACAATCCATCGCTAGCTCTTGATGTATTTTTGGATAATGTTTTGACTATTTTAGAACGCTGCTATACATACTGCTCGTCTAAAATCAAACGCCTGGAGCCTTGGATCTCCTTCGAACGTGCGCGACGTATTAATAAAAGGAATAAACTGCGGTCCAAGTTAAATAAGCGTCCTGATAATGTAGTACTTCGCGAGAGCTATAATAGAATGTGCACGATAATAAATGCAGATATCAAAAAAGAAAAGGAAAGCTATTATTCTAAGCGTTTTTCAGCAAACCGTGGTGATATAGAAAAAAACTGGATTTTAATAAACGAGATTCTGACTCGTAAAGCTAAAACGTTACTAGCCAAATCTATTTTAGCGCAGAACGGAGAACTTCTTAAAAGTGATCTAGAAATTTTTAAATGAGTTTAATTGTTATTTTTTTAGTGTTGCTAAAGACTTAGATCCTAAATTTTACTCTAGCAATACGTCATCTAGTTTCGATTTGCCTTTTGTTTCGGTCTGACAACGTTCGTTATGACCCCCGTGTCTAGTAATGAGGTTTTTTTCAATTATTTCTGCTTTAGAACCTAAACACTCAATTGATAACGTTGGCCAGAGTAATTATTTATATACTAAAAGCCACTGCTAGACATATTAGTCCCGTTCTTGCTCACATTTTCCACTTTTCCTTTGGGTTGGGAGTTGTGCTCGATCGACTGAAAACTGCAACTATAATTCAACTTTTCGAAAATAGTAACCGCCTTGATAAAGGTAATTATAGGCCTATTGCCTTGCAGCCAGTAATCATAAAAGTTCTTGAAAAGGCTGTTAAAAATTGGTTTTCCAGTTTCTTTGATCATACGAATGTGCTGAGTATTCATCAACATGGGTTTCGTCAAAGTATGAGTACCGAATTGGCCTTGTTGGAATTCCTAAATAAAATCAATCATTTAAATCAATAAATAAATGTAATAGTTGCGGTGATTTATATATTGATACAGCAAAAACCTTCGATATGGTTGTTCACAAACTTCTGCTCTCTATTATGCATGATATAGGGTTAAGAGGATTCAGTATTAGGCCCTCTGCTGTTTCTCATTTATACTAACTCTGTGTTTAAATTGAATCTTCATGGTTATTCTACCGGGTATGCTGAATACATAGCACTGGCTTATTGTGAGAATTCCCCCAGTAAAGTTATTTCGATGATCAATTCTGATCTAAAACTTTTACTCTTATGGTTCGACAAGCATCGCCTGGTTTTAAGCTGGAAAACTAACTTCATGTTGTTTAAATTGTCTGGTAGCTTTAATATGTCTATTTTGCCGCGGGTGACTAACCACAGCAGGTCTGAATGTGCGTCTATTAGTTACCACTCTGAATGATTTGACAACGAATCTGTTGACTCGTTTAAATATCTTGGTGTTGACTTGGATAATTGTCTTAATTGGAAAACGCATGTTAATTCAGTCAACCAGTATCTGTCATCAACTGCTAGAATTTTCTACCTTCTTCGTGACTATTGTTCTACTGCGGTTCTAAAAATAGCTTACAACTCGCTAGTTATGGCTAAATTGGAATATGGATTGTCGTGCTGGGGTGGTTGTTATGCTGCTACTTTGTTTCCTTTATTTGTTCAACAGAAAATGATTTTGAGAATATTTCTAAAGAAACCAAGAACTGAACCATCTTAGAATTTAGTCCTTACAACGAATATCTTGCCGTTTGTATGTTTATAAGGTATTGCGAATTTTTTTTAATCGGAATGGTCAACATATAATGAGAAGCGGTTTTCGTTACAATTTTCGCGGTAACCATTTATTCCTGTGTAACATCCTGTGATTTTACAACGTTATTAATTTACATTAGGAAGGACATCCATTTGAAGTTGTAACGAGATTTTCTCGCTCCAATTTGTCCATAGTCTACCCAGCACTGATTATTAATTTTGCATCGATTGCTTTGCGGTATATATATATATATAAATGTGTATGGGTTTGATGATGATCACTTGTCTCAAACGAGAGAGAAATTGTGTTTAACGGGGGTTGTGATTGATATAAAAAGATTAATTTGGTACGACGCGGGGAGTTAAGTTTAGAATTTTGACCATATTAAATAGCCGATTGCTGGTGAGATAAAAATGTAAAGTTTAAAGATGTCAAATTGTTTGTTTAAACTTAAAATTATAATTTAGAACTTAAAATAGAAACATATAAACAAATTACTATATAATAATTTAAAATATAAATGCCTAAATATACATAAGTAATATAAATAATAATATAATTAATTAAAACCGAAACTATAATTATAAAACCTAAATATTTTCATCGTGTAATTAAATAAATTGTTCAATATTACAACAATTTATGTACATTATCATTTTCTACTTGCATTGTACTAATAAAATATTGTGTAAGACAAAAATGTGCTTTAGGTTAAGAATAAATAACTGTGGAATAATTTGGCATTACTATAAACTAAATTTACAAATCACACAAATAAAATAAGTGATTGTGTCCATAAAGGCGTGCATATAGCCAATAATAATATGCATAGTATTGTGTGAGTGCATCAACAAAAATTCGTTTGAGAAATAAATCATAGACTGTGGCATGATATTGAACCTCTCAAGTTAAGTTAATTGTGGATGTGTACAGTGTGATCTACGAAACGGTAGACAAAAATTGCATGGACCTTGATCATGTGTGCTAATACTGTACTACCGAAAATTGGTTAAGTGTTTTATTTATAATTCTATATAAACTATCTTATAAAACTTAGTAATTACAAACATACAAATTAATGAATTAAATAACTATCTGAAAAATAAAAATAAAATGTGTGTAAAACGTGCGCTATAAAATCATGTACATGAGGTGTCGACGGTACCATGGATAACCGCAAGTTCCCGAAATTCATGCACCGCAAGGATAAATGCTAGCACAGGTTTTTATACAAGTTTTCTCGCAATTAAATGGATCCAATACTTAAATCGACGTAATAATAATTTAAAATGATACGCCTGATAAAGTTAGATTAAATTTTATTTAATTATTTAATTATTATTTATCCATATTTTCTTTTTCTATATAAAAATTTAAAAGTTTATAAATTTCTTATTGTTAGTTTTAGGTAACAGTAAACTCATTTAAGCGAATTATTATTTTTTTTCTCCCGTTTGGGTGGTTGTTAAATATGAATTATCCAAGTAACTATAGTAGTAATAATTCTAGCCTTAGATAAATTTTCTATTATCTTATATTTCACCTAGCTTAGTATTACTAACCCCTTATTATATCTCTATATATTTTTATTATATTTTTTTTTTCCAATGTTAAATAAAACAAAAATTAGTTATCTTACTGTTCAAAATTCTAACTGTTAATTTTCTACATTTTCTCATGTCGTTGTTGGTCGTGTTTGTTCTTTCTCTCTCGTTTAAAGTGATTATTCAGTGAAAAGTGTGATTATGGACTGTAAAATGGAATAAATCGGGAGTTTCGCCTGGAGGATGTGACGGAAGCACGTAAGTAGATGCTGGTGGGTATATTATTGTCTGGTGTATTTTCCTATCCTATTTCCTTTCCTAACTTCATAAATTTTCTATCTGTTCCTTGCGGTCAAACAAGATCCACCTATGCTTCGAGAAACCCCACGCCCATTACCCTGAGCCCTAGCTGGAGCCAAGATGACCGCCTCGAAGCCTCTAAGTGGGTAACAAATTCTGTTAACACCCGGTAGTAGCTATCGGTACTGTTACAGTGGCGCCCAAACGGTACTGGCTGACTTATTCAGTATTTTTTTTTATTATTATTATTATTATTATTATTATTATTATTATATGGAGGTCATATACATTCGCCTTCCGATTCCATTTTTATCTAAATGTCGACCCCGGAGGTTAGTGTTAATGTATAGACTTTCAACCTTTAAAATTTTATTTTTTTTCTTATTTTTTTTCCCCTAATTTTCTCATATCCTTTCCTTATACTCAATTTTGACCATGCTCTAAATTCCATTTTCTATAATGTCGATCTTAGTAGCAGATTTCAAAGCTGAAGTTAAAGATTTCAACTGTATTTAATAATAAAACGCATTGATTCCGAAATTTATGTTTCATGTCGACTCCAATGTTAGAATTTTTCTTTATTATTAAAGTATTTTAATATTCAACTATGCGGGTTTATAAAGAAATATTTCCATCGACATTGATGTTGACCTTATATTATCCGTGTAGATGAAACCAATCCTTTTCCTTTCCTTAGTAGATTTTGTTTTCGCTCCTTTCGCTCCCTTTCCCTTAGAAATATCCGGCCCAGGCAATGATATAAACCTGTTCGGGTTTTACTAACTTTTACTTGCAGAACGTTTCCTGCGCATCCTCCAGAGCGTATCTACATTCAGCACATAATCCAGCAAAAACTAGCAATCGATACACAATTAATTGTGATATTGTAATCTTTATTATTTAAACCATTTAAACCATTTGTAAATTATTATCCTAAAGTGGATAGATTAAAATTATTTTGGTACAGGAAAGTATTGTTTAATCTTCAATACAATTTTTTTTTATAATTATTATAATTTTTGGTCGGGTTCTTAAAATATAAATTTAATATTGTAATTATACCCTGTTTAAAAGTCCATTTTCAATTTTTTCCCCCAATTTTTTTATTGCTTATAAAAGTTGAGAGGACCAACTCTCATCAATGATTCCTGTGAACTACATCTAAACTCATCCTCATTTTTGAAATAAATTTGTTTTCATAGATATTATAAATAATTGATTCGGAAATTCGGGAAATCCTTAATTATTTTCTAATTATTTTTAATTAAACTTATTAGTATTAATCTAAAGTTATCATTCATTATTAAACCAAACGGCGGCAAATTCGTAGTTTTTTTTCGTAGTACTCTCTAAAGTGTAAATTTTCGATATATACATCCTTACGATGAATTTCTTTGTGCAAAGCCGATATTTAGAATCCGATGAGTTTCTCATCGAATGTGAAATTCGTAATATCAAAGGACCACTTCACTCACAAATGACCCAGCTGGACAATCATATTAAGAACGAACTGGACGATGCAACTGAGGCTCCCAAACGCCCTCATCAAGCGGCTGCAAAATCACCTCGACGAGAGGTATCCAATTGCTCCAGTAAACTAAAGCAAGTGCAAGAGCTGTTGCAGGAAAGTCTTTCAAGCAGCGTGGATCAAATCGATTATGATGTTATCTTTTCCCGGTTGCTACATATATATCATCGATTGCGTAGAATTTCGTTATCGAAAACCGTGCAATTAGCGGCAACCAAACTTATTTTATCGTGTGAAAAGCTTATAGACTTAGTAAAAAAGATTAGTACTACAGAATCTCCTCATAGTGATTCGTTAGAGCCTTTGGCGACCCTTACCATTGAGGACATTGAAGAATCCGAATCTGACACTGAGCACAACCTAAGCGTGAAAACCCGTGAACATAATCAGAGTCCTGAGGATCCTGAAGTACCTCCTGAGCATAATGACAGCTCTACAGACTTTAGTACTAAATTTCCGACAGCTTCTTTCAAATCAGTTTTTGCAAACGCTGTTTCAACCATTCATTCAATTGATTCCTCTTCACCACAGGTTCCATTGAATTTAGGACTGCACAAGAAGCCAGAAAGATCATCAGAAGAGACAAATGCCCCTTCAACCTCGGGGTCATTAGCACATCCACCACCAAAATTTAAAACTAATGTACGGTTCAATAACGAATTCAGTGCGAGCCAACCCTTAGAACCAACTAACATCTTGGCTTATCCTTCTCCAGCAGTGACAAATCCTCCTTATGGTCTGGTACCAGTAGGGGGAAACCAGCCTAGTTATCAAAACACACCACAGGCAGTTCCCCATTATGGCAGTTACAACCATACCCAGCCTCCACAATCTAGGGCTTATTCACACCAATCAGGTGCTGCCTCACGATTTCCACCTCCATTTGATAACTCTGGTTCAGGAAATCGGACTAATACCCCGGTTCAAGATAATAAACCAAGATATACGCCGGTACATAAATGGAACCTAGTTTTCGATGGCTCTCCTTTAGGGATGCCTGTGGAACACTTTATCTTCCGCGCCGAACACTTGGCTCAGGCTAATAATGTTACACCGGAAAAGTTGGTGAATGACATGCACCTTATTTTAGCCAAACAAGCCAGTGAACACTATTGGCTAACGATCCGACAGAACCCAAACCTTAATTGGAACGGACTTCGAAATTCTTTTATGCATCGCTTTCAAGATAGGCGAACCGATGTAGATATAAAAGAATTTATTAGAGACCGAAAACAGAAGCCGACAGAATCCTTTATGGATTTTTATTATGACATTTTAAACCTGGCACTCCCGTTAAGAGCACCGTTCTCCGAAATGGAATTATTGGAGATTTTAAAGAAAAACATGCGGGCAGGATTGCGAATACATGTAGCTGGGCGGCCGATATTTTCAGTGCCGGATTTAGTCAGTATATGTGTAGCAACGGAGGACGCCTGGAGAAGTGTGGGTCATATCCCAGAAATAAATATGGGCCGTAGATTTGCCCCGATCCATGAAATGTTTAGCCCGCCCGAGTGGTCTTCAAATTTTGATCACATCGAAGCCTTCAAAACTAATACTGCACCAACTCGAGAGTACCATAACACGGAGGTTCGACCTTCCACTCATATTAAATGTTGGAATTGTAACCGGCTGGGACATTCATTTACAGATTGCGACATTCCACCACAAAAAATTTTCTGCTACGGGTGCGGAGCCATTGACGTTTTAAAACCTCATTGCCTCTCTTGTAATAATAAATGGGGAAACCGATTGACGGAGATGAGAACAAATGGGTCATCCCATCTCCGAAATCCCAATCAGATTGTAAATCGACCCAATTCAAATTTAGTGGAACAGAACCCATCGCCCCATCCCCCACCTCACCCACGCAAATCTTAAATGTTTGCCACTTACCCGAACAAACCCCTATAACTATTTCTCCTAAAAGTATAAGTGCACATAAGTTGCGTTCAATCATGTACTTTCGAAACCGGAAGCAAATTTTCGCTCAGATTTCGGAGTCAGTAATCACATTTTCCCTAAACTCTCCCAGTGATGTTCGTCCTTACGCATTAATCGAAATAGAAGGGGTTCCGTTACATGGTCTCCTCGACAGCGGAGCAACCATTAGCGCTTTAGGTAAGCATGGGGAAGATTTTATCGTTCGAAATAATTTACCTTTACATCCCCTACCGGCTGTGGTTCAGACCGCCAATGGATCCTCCGAACGAGTACTAGGTTATGTCAGAGCGAGCATAAAATTTCAAGATAAAACCATTCAGATGAGATTATTTTTGGTTCCAACTTTACATCAAGAATTATATCTAGGTTGTGACTTTTGGCAGGCTTTTGGGATTAAACCATCCATTTCTGAAATATCCACCCCTTCAATTCAGCCTGAACCTCAATATCCGACAAAACACCATAGTATAACTGACGCTCAACAAAATAAACTCCAGGCCATCATTAAGACTATTCCTAATTACGAGACAAATGGCCTTGGCAGAACTACGTTATTGTGTCATTCCATTGATGTTGGGGATGCCGCTCCGATCAAACAACGTCATTACGCAGTTTCTCCGGCGGTTCAAAAACAAATATATGCAGAAATTGATCGGATGCTGCAACTCGACATCATAGAGGAAAGCCAAAGCTCATGGAGTTCCCCGATGGCGGTTGTTAAAAAAGAAAGTGGGAAATTTCGTCTGTGCCTGGATGCCAGGAAATTAAATAACGTAACCAAAAAAGATGCGTATCCACTGCCCTTAATTGAAGGATTGCTAAGCAGGCTGGATCGAACTAAGTACACCTCGAGTTTGGATTTAAAGGATGCCTTTTGGCAAATTCCTTTGGATCCAGAATCGAGGGATAAGACCGCGTTTACCGTCCCGGGGCGTCCATTATACCAGTTTAAAGTCATGCCCTTTGGACTCTGCAATGCGCCTCAAACCTTGTGCCGATTAATGCATAAAGTGATTCCCCATCATCTCCATGACCGAGTATTCGTATATCTTGATGATTTGTTAATCACTACTGCCACATTTGAGGAACACATGTCTCTTCTAGAAGACGTTTCCGAGCGGCTTGCGAAAGCTGGATTAACCATAAATGTGGACAAATGTAAGTTTTTACTGAAAGAGATCGAATATCTCGGTTATGTGGTTGGTGAGGGAGGATTACGCCCTAATATGGACAAGGTAAGAGCCATTGCAGAATTCCCAATTCCAAAAAACATTCGGCAAGTAAGACGGTTTCTGGGCGTTTCGGGTTGGTATCGGCGGTTTATCAGTGGGTACTCAGATCTTTCTTCACCCCTTACCGACTTACTGAAAAAACAGCGGAAATTTGTATGGACTGAAGAAGCACAACAATCGTTTGACGCTCTCAAACAGGCACTCGTTTCATCACCCGTACTAGCAAGCCCCGATTTCACTAAACGGTTTTACATTCAATGTGATGCAAGTTCTACTGGGATCGGGGCTGTCCTGTTTCAAAAAGACGAAGAGGGATGTGATCGGCCAATTGCGTATTGCTCACAAAAATTGAATGGTGCTCAACGCAATTATAGCGTTACCGAGCAAGAGTGCTTGGCTGCGGTCATCGCAATCAAAAAGTTTCGGTCCTATGTTGAAGGTCTCCCTTTTACGGTGATAACCGACCATGCCAGTTTAACTTGGTTGATGTCGTTAAAGGACTTGTCTGGACGTCTAGCTCGTTGGAGCCTAAAACTACAAAGTTTCGACTTCCAGATTGAATATCGGAAAGGGACACAAAATGCCGTTCCGGATGCACTATCTAGAATGAACATGGATTCAATCAATTTGTCACCCATGGGAATTGATCTCGATTCACCGGAGTTTCAATCCGTTGAATATGTAGCTTTCATTCAAGATTTGCAAAAACGACATCACAAAACCAACTTAAAAGTTTCGTCAGGGAAAGCGTACATAAATTTGACCCCCCAGTCCGGTGCTTATGTATCAAATAATATACCTGCTTGGAAGCTGATCGTCCCGCAGGCTCTGAGACTTCCTCTTATTGAATCTGCTCATTGTTCCCCCACATCCGCCCATCTTGGAACCAAAAAGACTATTGAAGTGGCACAACGTTATTTCTTTTGGCCTACTCTTCAGACGGATGTCAAAAATTATATCAGGTTGTGTCATTCGTGTAAATCAAATAAACCAATGAATTATTGCAGCCGTCCTCCATTAACAAGTCTTCCAACCACAATTCGACCTTGGCAGAGAATTTACATCGATTTTCTGGGCCCGTATCCTCGAACCCGTAATGGAAACACCTCCATTTTAATAATACTTGACCATTTTTCGAAATTTGTGCTAACGAAAGCGGTAAGGCAAGCAACTTCGGCCGAAGTAGTTAAATTCCTAGAAGACCATGTTTTTCTAATGTTCGGAGTACCAGAAACTGTTTTAACTGATAATGGCGTTCAATTTACCTCCAAGCAACTAGCGAATTTATTTCTAAAATATGGTGTCGAGCACTTGTTTACTGCCAAATATTCTCCTCAAGGAAACTTATCGGAACGGGTTAATCGCACCTTATTGGCTGCATTGCGCTCTTATATAAAAGAGGACCATCGAGTCTGGGATGAAAACTTAAGTGCCGTCACTTATGCGCTGCGAAATACCATTCATGACAGTACCAAATTTTCTCCACATTATATTGTTTTTAGTCAGCATGCTATCTTACATGGATCCGTTTACAAAATGTTAAAAGATATAAATCAGTTTGGGGGTATTTGGCTACAGTTTGAAGATCGGCCTGATAAATTGAATAACCTTTACTTATTGGTTCAAAGCCGCTTAAAAGAAGCCGCAGAACGGAATAAAGAGCGGTATAATTTGCGCAGCCGAATCCCTAAATTTAAAGTGGGACAATCTATTTATGTTCGACATTTCACCCAAAGCAAAGCCATAGATAAGTACGCAGCGAAGCTAGCCCCTAAATTTATTAAGGGTACCATTATTAAGCTGATGGGAAATGTAATGTGCGAGGTTGCTGATGGTCTAGGTAACTCTATGGGCATATATCATTTTAAAGATTTGAAATCCTAAATCGACCAGCGTCGTTCCCAATGATATGATAGCCCGGCTGTGAGACATCTCCTGGGTGTGAGTCGTCCCCACGATTTGTAACGAGATTTTCTCGCTCCAATTTGTCCATAGTCTACCCAGCACTGATTATTAATTTTGCATCGATTGCTTTGCGGTATATATATATATATATATATATAAATGTGTATGGGTTTGATGATGATCACTTGTCTCAAACGAGAGAGAAATTGTGTTTAACGGGGGTTGTGATTGATATAAAAAGATTAATTTGGTACGACGCGGGGAGTTAAGTTTAGAATTTTGACCATATGAAATAGCCGATTGCTGGTGAGATAAAAATGTAAAGTTTAAAGATGTCAAATTGTTTGTTTAAACTTAAAATTATAATTTAGAACTTAAAATAGAAACATATAAACAAATTACTATATAATAATTTAAAATATAAATGCCTAAATATACATAAGTAATATAAATAATAATATAATTAATTAAAACCGAAACTATAATTATAAAACCTAAATATTTTCATCGTGTAATTAAATAAATTGTTCAATATTACAACAATTTATGTACATTATCATTTTCTACTTGCATTGTACTAATAAAATATTGTGTAAGACAAAAATGTGCTTTAGATTAAGAATAAATAACTGTGGAATAATTTGGCATTACTATAAACTAAATTTACAAATCACACAAATAAAATAAGTGATTGTGTCCATAAAGGCGTGCATATAGCCAATAATAATATGCATAGTATTGTGTGAGTGCATCAACAAAAATTCGTTTGAGAAATAAATCATAGACTGTGGCATGATATTGAACCTCTCAAGTTAAGTTAATTGTGGATGTGTACAGTGTGATCTACGAAACGGTAGACAAAAATTGCATGGACCTTGATCATGTGTGCTAATACTGTACTACCGAAAATTGGTTAAGTGTTTTATTTATAATTCTATATAAACTATCTTATAAAACTTAGTAATTACAAACATACAAATTAATGAATTAAATAACTATCTGAAAACTAAAAATAAAATGTGTGTAAAACGTGTGCTATAAAATCATGTACATGAGGTGTCGACGGTGTCGACGTTCCCGAAATTCATGCACCGCAAGGATAAATGCTAGCACAGGTTTTTATACAAGTTTTCTCGCAATTAAATGGATCCAATACTTAAATCGACGTAATAATAATTTAAAATGATACGCCTGATAAAGTTAGATTAAATTTTATTTAATTATTTAATTATTATTTATCCATATTTTCTTTTTCTATATAAAAATTTAAAAGTTTATAAATTTCTTATTGTTAGTTTTAGGTAACAGTAAACTCATTTAAGCGAATTATTATTTTTTTTCTCCCGTTTGGGTGGTTGTTAAATATGAATTATCCAAGTAACTATAATAATTCTAGCCTTAGATAAATTTTCTATTATCTTATATTTCACCTAGCTTAGTATTACTAACCCCTTATTATATCTCTATATATTTTTATTATATTTTTTTTTTCCAATGTTAAATAAAACAAAAATTAGTTATCTTACTGTTCAAAATTCTAACTGTTAATTTTCTACATTTTCTCATGTCGTTGTTGGTCGTGTTTGTTCTTTCTCTCTCGTTTAAAGTGATTATTCAGTGAAAAGTGTGATTATGGACTGTAAAATGGAATAAATCGGGAGTTTCGCCTGGAGGATGTGACGGAAGCACGTAAGTAGATGCTGGTGGGTATATTATTGTCTGGTGTATTTTCCTATCCTATTTCCTTTCCTAACTTCATAAATTTTCTATCTGTTCCTTGCGGTCAAACAAGATCCACCTATGCTTCGAGAAACCCCACGCCCATTACCCTGAGCCCTAGCTGGAGCCAAGATGACCGCCTCGAAGCCTCTAAGTGGGTAACAAATTCTATTAACACCCGGTAGTAGCTATCGGTACTGTTACAAAGTCCTTTTTACCTAAAGTTAAACCGGACAAGTGGTTACCGGACAAGTGGTGCAGTGGTTAAAGCTTCGGCACTTGGACCGGGAGGTACTGGGTTCGAATCCCATCAGAGGCAGGATGCAAAAGCGAATTTTCTTCATCGATTACGATCGGTGAAGTTAATAAACACAACTACAACCCTCTGTTGGAGTGCAGAAGTCAGCGCCGACCCCCCGTCCATGTCAATGTACAGGTTGACATGGAGCTTGCAATGTGCAGGTGGTACACTGTAGTTGTGTGAGTAGGTGAATGGGTGGGTGTGTGCGTGAATGAAAAGGGGGGTATTAATTGACCTTCAAAGGACATTAAATCCATTGGCTAATTAATACTTTCTTTAAAAAAAAAAAAAAAAAAAAAAGCAAAAGCAAAATAATGGCTATTTGGAATTGTTGCTATCTCCTTTTTATTCAGGGTTATTTCATAAAAATTGTTGTATTTAATCACATATTATGCAGTTGAAATTTAAATATTATTGTTATTTTTTATTATTATTTTTTTTGTTCTAATAAGTAGTAACGATAATGGTAGTAATAGTATTAATATCTTACTCATATTATTCTAAGCTTTTATCACATTTTATTCTTTGTTTAAACATTTAATTTTGTAAATATTAGGATAATGTTAATTTTTTTTATTACTCGAAGTTGCTTTTGCCGTTTTTTCAGCACAAAGTTTGTTATATGTTTTTGATTAAAAAAATAATATATAAATAAATAAAAAGGTAACACTAATGGAACAGTCTATTCTGTTGTATCCTAAGAATAGATTTTTTGCTGGAGCATTTCAGTATTAACGTAAAAATGATAAATTGAGAGATAGTATATACATTCAGAAGGAGCGCCTCATGCTTATATTTTTAATCATATTAGTTTTAAATTTCTACTTGTTATAAATATACCTTGATAGGAGTAAGGAAGTAAAAAAATTATTTTCTACTTTTCAAAGCCTTTTATTATCTACTTTTTAGAGTCTTTAAATATAACAGTGGTTTTTTAAAAAGTCTTTTTTAAATATATTTTATTTCCAATTTTTTAGTCATCGACATTTTTTAAAGCCCAAAATTGTTAGGATTTTGTATTATCATTGGAGTTCAGCATGCATACAAAATTTCAGCTCAATTGGACCTGTCGCAAGTGCTTGAAAAATTGATTACAAAATTTGACGATACAAACAAACACACAGATTGAGGTAATATAAGCGTGGTAAAAACATTGTTGATGCATTTTAGTTTTGTTATTCATGGAATGAATTTTGTATTTTAATTTAAAAACCTAATAGAAATATGGCTGTAAATATTAAAGAGAAGTATTCACTTCCTGCATGTAAAACATAAGTCTATTAGGTTTATAAGCCTAAACACAAAATTCACTCTATAAATAACAAAATTGAAATGCATCATCAATGTATTTGAATATCCTGCTAAATGTTTAAAACCTTACTGTATTGTGTTGATCTTGTAATCATATTTATTATTACATGCACGAAGTGAACATGAATGGTAATTTACCAAACCAAATTAAAATAACTATATACTCGAAGAGAATGAGTTTTCTCTCAATCATTTATTACCATATTTATCCGAATAAAGTATGGCTAAAAGATTACATGCAGGAAGTGAATACTTCTGTTTCATATTTACAACAATATTTCTATTAGGTTTATAAATCAAAATAAAAAATCCATATCATGAATAACCAAAATCAAATGCTTTAAGTCTTAATAATTTATCTTTTTAATGTAAATCATAATATTACACGCAGGAAGTGAATATAAATGATTATTTACCAAAATAAAGTAATAAAAATTATATACTCGAAGAGAACTAGGTTTCTCTCAATCATTTATTACAATATTTATCCAAATAAAATTTGATTAAAATTCTTTACATTACGTGAATATATCTATTAAATTGGTACAGCCACACTTGAATTAGCATTTTAAATCAAAACACAAAATGCATTACTTAGTTACTAAATGCAAATGTAGCAATTGTGTATTGTAATATCCTGCTTTGTATTTTAAGCTCATGGAGGATCTTTATGGTATTGGTTTAGTAAAATATGTGTATTTACATGCACGAAGTGTAAATTTAGTTGAAAGTTGAACCATCATAGATTTTACAAGGATTTTTAAAATGAGTTTTTGTTCTTTAAATAACATTAAATTAATGTTTATTTTCTATTTAAGAAAAAGCATTTATTTTAAAAGTTACATTAATTTTTCAGTGATCAAAAGGTGTAAAACCGGTAAGATGTAAAATTTAAACGCTTTAATCGTTTTGAATAGTCTGTGTGTTTAGGAATTAGTAACTATTTTGAAAATAGTAATAAATTTTAGGCCCTTTTCGGAAGGCTATAAAATAGATTAAAACGCTTTTAAATATTTCTGATTTACGACATTCATTCACTGCCATGTGAAACACGAAGAACTTCCGAAAACTATTAAAAACTTACAAGTACATAGAATATGTGTTTAATAAATCTCTTTCATTTCTGTCTATGTATAAGTATTGCGCTCCATCCCCCTAGCGGTTTCTATGTTTTATTATCAAGCAGTGCTTTATACATTATATTTTATATAAATACCTAACTAATCATGTAATTTTCTATCTCATTTCAGGTAATTACGAGTATGATACATCAGATTCAGTAAGATTGAAGATAAATAAATAATGGTAAATACATAATGATACGAATAAATATATAATATTTTATGATAATGTTCGTTCATAAATACAACATTGTCAGTTTAAAAAATGTTCATCCACCGATTTAACGATAAACATTTTACAAAATACTTTATATTACGGTTGGTTCATTAAAGTAACAAAACTATACAAAGAAATATAATCTTACTCCACAAAATAATATGTGAACACTTAAATTCTAATCAAGATTTATGTTTAACACCATTTACTGTATATATTCGAGAAGATAGATAAAATCTTAAATTATTATTGAAATTATTGGCAAGAGCACAAATAGTAATAGTGAATGTCAGGGATATTTTCCTTTTGCGGTTAACAATAAAATAGTTCTTAATGGTACATCTGGTTTATAATTTAAAGATTCCGAGCACATATAACGATCTCTTTTTCTATGTATAGCAGTGGTTTGCTATTTATGTAAGGATGCTGTGTATTTTATTTATAATCCTTATACATAAAAAAAACGATTCTTTTCCCTTTAATAACCAACCAGCAACCAACCATGGATAACCATAATAATTAGTTTCCTTATTGAGTTTACTTCAGATATACGTTTTACAATAATTTATCTATATTTTTCATCTCGTTCCTGTGTACCGTTCTCCTTTATATTATATGTATACTTTAAATGATTTAGTTTTTCCGATTTTACCATTTTCCTTATATAGAAAATTATTTTTTTTATTTGTTGTGTACGTTTAAGGTGAATTAAACATTGTGTTTATATCGGTGTTGGAGAACAAATTTGATGGTGTGGGAGACCAAACCTTCACAGGATCTTTAAATAAGTAATTTTAAGCGGTAAACTAAATTGTTTTTGTTATTAAAGGAATTAAAATAAGAGCTGTTTTTTTTGCGCTGGGATGAAATTTAATGAGCGCGTAATCTTGCAGATTTCACAGAATAATGTTTTGTTTTACTTTAATAAAATAAAAATCAACACATTGAAAAGACCTAGTCGTAAATGACACAAACCATATGGTGCATGATTATATGGAAATAATATAAGATTTAACCGTTTCCAGCGCGAAATGGAAGTTCTTAAAAATAAGGTACTCAGAAAAATATATGGCACTCATCAAACACTTTCAACGCAATAACCATGAATTTATGAACTAAACTTGTATGGAAATTGCTGTCTGATCCAAACAATTTCAAATGATATAAATTGTAAAGCAATTTTAGCTGTGCGGGAGGTACCCGACCTCCTTGAGGCAGAGATCTTGAAACGCTTTTCAATTCTCCGAATTAAAAATAAATTAAGATTTTTGAATAAAAAATCGGATCACATAAGCCGTTCTTCAGATATTGTCGGTACAGAGATTTCATAGCCAAATTTGATTCTCGGTTAATAGCATTAGGTTTAACAATACGAGTGTATTGACACTACGTGTTTTTTCTTATATACAGGGTGCGGCAAAAATAACTATTTGATTTGTTTTTGGAATAAACAGCGAATGGAATAAAACAAAAAAAAATTAGAAGAAAGGTTAGTTTATGCTATTTTTTTATTTGAATGTCAGTCAAGTCAGATGATTTTGATAGCCATAGCAAATTTCAATTTTGAGCGAAAACATATTGAACTGACAGTTCGAGGTCTGCCCGCACGTCTAGAAGCCACAAATTCAACAAATTTACCCACAAGCTAACAAATGGTTGGACCCGTTGGAATAGTTCTTTCAATATTAAATCTCGTGTATACACGATCAATCTGTAAAAACAATCTTAGCTTTTGATGCAATTGAGTGGCATTCCGTTTTTATACCTGCAAAGTTATTTTTATCTGTGAAATAGAAAAAACAAAATGAAATATTCACAAACAAAGAAGTTATGCGTTTTTTTTACATCATATAGTTACTTTTGGCGCATCCTGTAGCTGGTGGTAGCACGCTGGGGTCTAAAAATGTAAAAGACAACGCCGAACGCATTAAGATTGTAGCAAAAATTAAGAAACTTATTAGAGATTTGAACATTATTTTTCAATTGTTGTTCTTGTCACATTTTTTATCAATTTGAAAATCTTTGCATATACAGCTTGTGACAATTTTGAAAGACAACTCGATCCTCTCTGACCATGTACAAATATCTGGCTGGTGTGCAACAAAATCCCGGTTTTCAAAATCCCAATTTGTCTAAATTCCGGTTTTCAAAATCCCAGTTTTCATAATCCCGGTTGAAATTTAGCCTTTTCTTAACAGCTTTTGTTGAAATTCGATAAGTGAGATGGAAACGGGATTCTAAAATGATTTGTTGATAAAGCGGTCTATAGAGATGGAACTAGGCCATTTCTAAACCGATTTCGTCGAAATTCTACACGTGCGATAGAAATTGATTTCTAAAATGATATTTTTTATAAAGTTATGAAATATGGCCATAGCTAGGGAACTATTCCATTATGCCATTTTTTAATGATTTAGTTAAAATTCGACATGTGAGTCCTTAATGGAATTCAAAAATGCGTTTTTGATAAAGTTCTGGAATATTGTGGATATGTAATTAGGGATGGAATTAGGCCATGTCATGATTGATTAGGTTAAAATTCGTCACGTGTGATGAAAACGGGGTTGAAATTGTTTCAAGTACTAAGTATTGGAATAACAAAATATTGCATAACAAAATTGTGCAATCATTTTTCTTTCTAGTAGGTGTCATTAATAGATTCTATATATTGTAATCCTCCTACATGCGGCACGCAGTGCGACATGTTTGCCGCCTCTGACTTTGCAGCCTTGATTTTTTCAACTAAATTTTTGGGCAAGACATTTTATTTTTATGCTAAAATATTTTTGGTCCGGCCGGCCCCAATTAATATCTAAATTTTCTTTTAAATCAAGACTTTAGAACAAGGTAGAAGAAAAGAGAACCTGGATTTTGTAAACCAGGATTTTTAAAACCTGGATTTTGAATACCGGGATTTTAAAAACCAAGATTTTGAAACCGGGATTTTGAAAACCGGGATTTCGTAGAACACCCATATTTGGCGTTAATACACATTTCAATATTGTTTCAAACATTAAAAAACGAGTAAAATATATATCATACAAATCAAAATATCACTAGAAGGAGTAGTAAGTCTACTAATAAGAGCTTTTGCAAACTTTGCTTGAACTTGTCAAAAGCCTGATTTCTGTACGAGCCAAAATTTAATTTTGGTTTTTAGAATAACTAAGGTCATACAAATTCTCTATAAAAAAGCTTAAAGATGGCAACTTAAACCAGAATATACTAATTTTTGTAACAATAACTACTTGTTATAAAGAAGTTGGATAATGTGCGTTAAATGATTCATTAGCTTTGAATCAGAGTTTTAAACTTTTGAACCTTCGCGATTAGTTATTTTTATTTTTTTATCAGCAATAAAATCTACATTTATTCGTTTTTTGTATTGACCATGTATTGGCTCTTGTTCGGTTGTTCTCAAAAATCATTTTTGTTGGGATGTCACTTCTATAGAGTTCCTCGTCGGCTGGCATGTTATATATGGCCATATTAAAAAAAATTTATGATGATTTGGAGACTTAATCCATGCCAGTTTTGCTCCTGCTGAAACACCACATTTTTCGTTCGTTTCATTTATTATAGTATTGAGCTAATCTAGTTCCGACCATATTTTCGATCACAAAATATAAAAAAAAAAAAATAATAATTTGTGAACTGATATTATATGAAACCAATGTTGGCAATTAATTTCTATCAAATTTGATTACATTTCTGGTCTAGTTACATTGTATTACAATATTCCCATTTATTCACTGTAATATCTGAACAAAATCTTCATTTATAGATGGCTGCACAACTATCCACGAAAGCACTAAAACGCAATAAAAAATATCTTTCATCATTTTTCTGAGTTAAGTGTTCTTCAAATTTATCAACCATAATCTGCCAAGACAAAAAATAATATTTTCATAAAAATACAATACAATTTCATTTGACAACTTTTTACATACAAATGATAACCCAAATAATAATTTTAAGTTGAATTCCATTTTACTTGGAAATTATTGCAAGTGTTTTCTCTGAATTTGTGGCAGATTTTAATGACCTTAATTACGAATACGTAAGAAAAAAATTATTAATGGACGACACATCACTTTCAAAGTTGGTTTAATCTGCACATAGAAAAAAGAACCATTCACACCCCACAACAGGAAAACAGTTTTCCGTATGCGGCACAATACTTTTCCGACTACCTGTCCCTACTTGGGAAATATAAATATTCTTAATGATTTTTTTTTCTTTTAAAAGTTTATCAATATCAATTTTTGAACTTTGCAATATTTTATTTTTAATATAAAAGGAATTATCGGTATATACGAACTATATGTATTCAGGTATGTAGTTCTGCTTAAATATGGATCTAACACCTTCCTTCTACGGTGATTAAATATTTTTTGGAAAATCTTTGATATTGTAATGCCCTTTTAATATTAATAAGACTTTATGCTATAAAAACAGTATTGAACCTTTTTATTTTATTTTATTTTTTTGGTCGTGGAAACATAAAGCATATTTTATCCCAGAAAAGCAGTGCCCTTTTTATATACATATAAAGTATGTACACATTCGTATGATGGGAAGATGGTTGAAATTTTATATGTTCGTTTCTTATCAGAAATTTGGCCCAAATTTATACAAAGCAAAAAAGGTACGAGCGAACATGAATTGGTTTCATCTGCTAAATTTTTAATAAAAACCACAGATGGAGGGACGGTTTTATGTGGGGAAAAAAGGGTTTCAAACCATTTTAAATGATTGAAAATTATACTTCTGTGTTTTAAAGGTTTAAACAAAATCCCCGGTTTAAAATTTGTACTCGTATAAACGAATGTATCGTCGTAACATATTTTTTTTTGCACAGTAATTTTTATGAATTTATTTTTATGCTACGAAAATGTGAATGTAGATGACATGGTCCGACCATTTCTAATAATTTAGGTTGTAATTACAAGCAACATTTTATTGATTTTAAACATTTTATAAAATTTTTTATAACAAAATAAAAGTTTCCCTTGTCAGGATTATGTTGATTGTCATTTCTAACAAGCTGTTGAGTTAGATCTGCTAGAGTTTTCTGTATGTTGAAGATATTTGTTTCAAGTTTTAATATACGAGTATATACGACAACGTGTGCAATTGATTAGTCGGCGATTGATCGCTGTACGAGAAAGACTTATTTTTATTTCTCCAAAAATAAGAGATTGCGCTACTCGCCACAATTGTCAGTAGTATCACTAAAGGAAAATTATTTTGATAATTATTACTAGCGAAAATCGATGAAATAGTATTGTTTAAAGATTTTAAACTGAGTTTTTAATAAAAATTCTAGGATCTGTTCGTGCTAGACTAAGCTTGGCCATTCCATAATCTAAGGAATGATTATGAAATGGGCTAGTTCAGTCTAGCATGAACAGATTCTAGAATTGTTGTCCAAAACTCCAAATTTAGTTTAGATGGCAATATGGTAGCTATGCATTCTACACAATTAAAATGGATTTTAAGATGGAGAGAACTTGGGTATTTCTCAATTATTAATTGGTAAAAACAATAAGTTTAGTAAGTTAAGCTATTTAAGGCCTAAATACAACAAAACAGTTTTAAATGACTGATGATTGTGACAAAAATGTTGAAAAATGACCAAAATACTAAATACAGCGAAAGAACATCATCATTAGGGATCGCATACATCGATAATTCGGACAAAATTAAAGGATTAGAATTTTCTCTATAATTTTTTAATTTTATGAGGTCGTATTAAATCTTCCCAGTTTCTGGCCAATATCTCAAAAAGTACTATTAGTAGTAAATAATTTCGGTTGTTTTTTTTAATAACTAAGGTCATTGTCACTGAGATTACATATGGTAAATGGATTTTGGCTTTATTTGTATACACATGATTTTCGACATGTGTATACAAATAAGAATGTTGTTTGGGTTTTGCGTATTTTGGTGCTCCTTGGTTTACATATTTGCATTATACTGCAGGGGATTTTGGTGTTTTGGGTTATTTGTATAAGCTCATAACTTTTTTCAGGTCAATTGAATCGTGTGTGTATGTGTGTGTGTGTATCGTGAGGAAGAGAAGTAGGTATATTGAGGTGGCTATAGAGTGGCGGGTCAACTATGAAAGGTGTGTCCATTAATTTTTACGGTTTTGAATTGATATTAGATTTGCTTTTGAGGAGGTCGTATGTATTCGAGGCTGTCTGATTATGTTTTCATTAGTCTTGAGTTCAGCTGTTTAATCTAATTTTAGTTACTGATTTGTTTGTTTCCGTGTAATATGGCATGTTTTATTGATTTCGATTTCAGTTATTCAGGGCGGCGCTGAATGTTTGTAAGGCTTATAATCCAAAGGTTGAATATGGAAGGTGTTTACAGTTTGCTAAATGTTTGCGTATTCCAGGTCATAAAAAATTCTGATCATTTGTTTTTTCAGTGGTTTAAAAGATTTGAATTTCGGGTTGTTTCAGGATTTGAGAGTATGGTGTTTCTCACAAATGGCATCAATTCTATCACTATTGCAGTCATCAATTGTTGATTGTATTTAACTGATATTTCCTGGTATGGGTATTAAACAACCTAATTGAAGTTTAATCACTTAATTATATTTTGACTTTTGGATCTTCATTGTTGTCCACCAGCACTGGTATCAAAGGTCAAGGAAACAAATTTATGTGGTTTGGTGGCATGATAGAGGAGTCTTGCCATTTGGTTGTATTTGGTAATGAATGGTGTGTGTTTTGGTTGTATTTGGACTTTTAAATGATAGTTTCCGAAGTCCAGTTTCCGCAAGTGAAGGCACCGTTATAGTGGTACGTATCGTCGACCGGTTGGTTCCTGGGTGTGACTTTGGTTATTCGGTGGTATCTCATATCTCGTAACAAATTACAGTGTTTGGGGTGCTATTGAGGCGTTTTTCTCTTCAATCAGCTTACGCCCTTCAAAACTTGTATAGCTTAGCTTTCCGGATTCATGATCATCAAATGAAACAAGTGTTTTCTTATTCCTCGTCTCGCTCAGCGTATAATATAATTGAGTTGATAACATACACCGTAACCACTCGAACACCCAGAGATATACTTCAGTAGTGGTAGAATCCGTAATTTTCCAAATTTGGTATTTTTTTAGGAATTTTGCTATTTTTATTAATTTTCTTTATTGGAATTTTTGTTCTTCGAATTTTGTTTTAAAAATTTCGATTTTGAAATATCGATTTTAGAATTCTGAATTTGGTGAATCGTTTACTCAACCCGTTCACAAATTCGGCAATTCTAATTGTAATTATTTCTAATTTATTTTGCATGCATTATATTTTGCATCCTATTTGTAGAAGATAAAGAATACTAAAGAATATTTGAAAATCCATCAGTTTTTCGTTTTATTGATTTCAATCAAAGAATGTAACAATAATGCAAAAATTAGAAAAAACTGCCTGGTTCCATTCAGAATGGCCAAACCCAAGAATTTTTTTCCGAAATTCATGGTCAAATTTCACTACAGCTCTGGACGAACACTTTCGAATTGGAAAATTATCTGTTGAGAAATTGCTAAGTTTCATTTCTAATAGCTGATTTTTTCCAAAAACGAACTTTTACCTTTCTTTGTTCTTTCTGACCAAAATTCCAAATTTCTTCATGCGTTATATTGGAATTCCAATTAATTTTGAATAGAATCCATTAATTAATTTACCCATTTTCTACATTGTACTGTCTTAAATATAAATTTTGAAAAGCCATAGATTCCGAAATGCTGAATTTGAAAAGAGGAATTTTGAGAACGTAGTTTTTTTTTGGAATTTTAAAGAGCTAGGTCGTGACTCCAACCCAGTACAAATATTCTAAAGAAATTGTCCCTATTAATGCAAACAAATATCGGTCGATAATTTTAGGCACTTCAAAGGTGACAATTTTATGTTGTTTAAGGCACACAATCAATGAACGTAAACAAATTTTATTTTATAAAAGTTTGAAATTCGTCAATATTTATTTTTTTATTTTAAAGTTATTTCGGCTTTTTTAAACAAAATATTATTTAAGAGTTAAATGACATTCACAATGATTGCGGCTAGTCAAGTCCGCAAAAGCAAAGAGGTCATCTACTCATAATATATACTTTTTACGCCATTTGCCGTAGGCACTTTCTAGGCGCAATTTTGGAGTAGAGCTAACGAATAATTATCTGGTTGCAATCAATCAACTTTCCTTAACCATTTAACTTTAGAAAATCATACAGCTAGCTGGAACAATTTAGACATATTACATATACAACCTAACGGCAGACGTTTAGATACCTTAGAGTCTTACGAAATTCGAAAATTAATATTTCGTAACCAAAATATCCTTAACGAACAGAGATAAATTCGTTTCTCACCAATTACGGACCCCGCCCTTTTCTATAATTTGACTAATACGTCGAGTAATTAAATGTACTTCAATATACCTTGAGTTTTGTTACTCAGCCGATGACTAATCGCCCACCTGCGCGATCAATAGATTAATTTTTATTTTTTTTATTGCTTATTTTTTGTCCCTCCTTCTTTTGTTTATTTTTTGCTTTATTCTGCTATATATAACAAATTTTTACTTTCACAAATCAGTAGATACTCTTGATGATGACATAACAAGTCAAAATCGATCGAGTGATTTTTTAAACTTTTTGAACAAATAAGATTAATTAAATTATTCAAAAAATCTAATTTTGCGAAATAAAAAACAATTGTTTAATAAATTGCTTTTAATTTTCAAATGCATTAGTTTTAGCTTCACTCCAGGTCCACGGTGCATTTGTATTAATACATTTTCGGGACCACGAACAGGTCTGTAAAAAATTGCGAACCTGCGGTATTTTTGCCGGTGCGAAAATGTTTTGCCTTCCGGCGAATTCTTTCGACGGATTTTTTTAAACAGTGTCCTGAGTCAAGAAATCTGCGTGCAGTGCTTTATATTTAAATGTATCGTGTACCACATAATCAGCTTTTTGTAGAGCTTCAACGAGTATAAAGCAGCATAAGTTTCAAGTGAAAATGTTTGTAATATCTCGGAGTACATTCTGGCAACGACCTTGGTTCATCCTCGCTGGCCTTCTTTCTATATACCTTCAATACACACGAAGTGATGTGAAATCTCATTATAAAGATACTGATAACGAGCGGCGCTGGCACAGTCGAATTCGTTAAAAATGCATTTCTAAATGTAATTTACAGCTTTCAAAGATGTACTGTATAATTTGTGAATTATTGATTCTGCCAAGTTGTTCTTATTTTAATGCCAATTTAATTTTATTGTGAATGTGATTGATCAGCACTACGTAATGATGGTTCTTTGAAGCTGGATCGAAAAATGACAATGGAATGGCAACACCAATTGAACCCTTCATATTGTTTTGTATGCTGGGTCATCTAATGTAGTTTAACTTAGTGAGTCCGACCTAAAGGTATAAGACCACCAAACATTGCTGCTTCAACTTCCTGGCTCCCAAACCCAATTATAGGTTGAATATATTTTGACCATTGTGTAGGCTAGTTTAGACTGGATATGATCACAAAAGCTTATGTAGTTGGTTGTGTTAGATGAGAGCGGTGCAATTTGCATTTTAAAATAAATTAATCAAAATTTTTTAGAGTTAGGTCTTGTTTAATGAATCCTGCCATTTCTACAGCAATAAATCTCAAATTTGGTATGCAGGATTATATTGCAGGATTCCCCTCCCCCTTTAATTTGGAATGCATTTTTGGAAGAAAACGGTTCACTATTCCTAAACCACACTTTACAAAAAATATTAAATGCCATATTGCAAATTTTCATAATAAATATTATAAAAATTGAAATTCAGAATTCCAATAGTATAAATTTTAAATTAGAATAAATTATTAAACATTTTATAATTAAAAAACGTACGTAAAATTTTAGGTTGGGTACGATTCTCCAAATCCAAAATTCCAAAATCGAAATTACAAAATCAAAATTGCAAAAAATCAAAATATTTCGAAACAAAATTTCGATTCAAACAAGACAATTTTAAAATTCCTATATACAAAATTCCAAGATAAATACAATATAATTAAATTAAATCAATTAGAACTTTTTGCAAAATGTTGCAATTATTTTTAACTAATGAAATATTAAGGGAACGGAGGTCGCTAATGCTTATCCAAGAAAAAATATTCAACTGGCCTTAATTTCAAAATCACCATTAACAAAAATATTAAAACGCCATTTTACAAATTACCGTAACATAAAAATCATAGTTTAAATCCCATTTGAAAGTTATTTAATTTAGAAACAAAAATTCATTAAAAAAACTCCATTATTTCATTTGTTTAAAAATAATTGCAACATTTCACAAAAATTGTAATTAATATAATTTAAAAATAGATATTAATTTTATTCAATTATTGAAATTTTATTTAATTGTTCTTACAAATGAATACACAAACATGATTTTTTTTGTTTAACAGATTGACCACTTGTATCATTCTACAAAACATGGTTGGATTTTTTTGGAATAATAAACCTTTGCCCTACGAACATACCAGCGGCGTTTTCTAGTGATGTTCTACACGTTCGCCGAACGACTAAACAATTTTTGATTTTTATTCTAATTCTAAAAGTTTTATTTTTATTATAGAAAATTTTATTTTTATTATAAATTTCTAATATTATTTTCTTAATTAATTAATATTATTTTAATTATTTTGGGTGATCAAAATCCGAAGCAGAACACCTTGAGAGCACAACCAGGACACGCCATTGCTCTACCTATATGTCATGTCAGTTGGAAATCTCTCGGTACTGGCCAATCCTCGATACAGTTATATGTAAATTCCATTTGAAAAGATTGAACAACATCGGGGTCAATAGCAAACGGGTCTACCTCATCGTATTAAAATGGAGATAATTTTTATTTGTTTAGGATGTCTTAAGCTAACTAGAGATATATAACATGTCGTTCGGAAATCTCTGGGTACTGGCCAATCCTCGATACAGTGAATGTGTAAATTCCATTTGCAAAAATTGAACAACTTCGGGGTCAATAACAAATGGGTCTACCTCATCGTATTAAAATGGGGATCATTTTTATTTGTTTATGATATAAGATATATTATATTAAGCTAACTGGACATCAGCGGCGTTTTCTAGTGATGTTCTGCTCGTTCGCCGAACGACTAAACAGTTTTTGATTTTTATTCGAATTCTAAAAGTTTTATTTTTATTACAGAAAATTTGGTTTTTAAAATTTTTTATTTTAAATTATAGTTTTTCTAATATTATTTTCTTAATTAATAACTATTATTTTAATTATTTTGGGTGATCAAAATCCGGAGCAGAACACCTTAAGAGCACAACCAGGAAACGTCGTTGAAACATACGTATACATAATGACAAAGTTGGTTATGCTTATGGTATATAGTTTATTAATAAGTACTTGGAACGGTTTAAGTAAATTACAAGATAGCTATCGGTGAATAAATTAATGGTAGATTTCTTAATTAAAAATAATAATAAAAATTCGAAAATATTTTCCGTTTTATGCGCATCGAAATATGAAAGACGCGTTCCTTTTATATTTTCATTAGCATAAACTGAATTAAATTTTGAATTTTGGATAAAGAAAATTTGAAATTTGGTGTTTTGTATCAAAATTTTGTTTTTAGAATTTTATTTATTGGAATTTTGGTTCCTGGATTTTTTTTTGAAATTTCTATTTTGGAATTTCGTATTTAGGTTTTTGGATTTGGCAAATCGTACCCAATCCATACAATTGGACTAAACTTTCGGGTTGGGTGCCATTTGCCAAAATTCCAATAAAAACAATTCCTAAAAATAAAATTCCAAAAAAACATAATTTCTATACAAAATGCCAAATTTCAAAATTCCTATGTACAAAATCTCATTTTATGCCCATGAATTGGAATTTATTTTGTAAATTTTATTATAATTTTATTCCAGAAAATCCCAACCCTGTTTTCTAGATTCACAACAACAATCGTTAATCCAGCTGAATATATTTTTAATCTAATGAAATAATGGGATTTTGTATATGGAATTTTTTTCAAAAATAAAAAAAGTTTAAAATTTTCACAACTGTGATTTTGAATTTTGAATTTTATGTTATTGTATTTTGTAAAATGAAATTTTATATTTTTGTGTTGGTCAATTGGAAATTTTTTTTTTTGGATAGTCGAACCGTTCCCGGTAAACATTGGGAATTATGTTTGAGTAATAGAAAATTAATTTAAATTTATTTAATTGAAATTATTAAATTAATTAAAATAAATCAATTAGAAGTTTTGCGAAATGCTGAAAATATCATTAATATTAATGATATTTCCAGAATTTCGCAAAACTTCTAATTGATTTATTTCGATTAATTTAATTATTTCAATTAAATAAATTTAAATTAATTGTTCTATTACTCAAACATAATTCCCAATGTTTACCGGGAACGGGTCGGGTCGGCTATCCAAAAAAAAAAATTCCAAATAATGAAATATTTTAATTTTGTATATGGATTTTTTTTCTAAAATAAATAAATTTTGTAAGTTTGAAATTCAAAATAATCCAAAATTCAAAATTTTATGTTATGGTATTTTGTAAAATGGAATTTTATATTTTTGTTAATTAGGATTTTGAGAATTAAGGTCAGCTGGATTTTTTTTTTGATAACCAAAACTTTCCCAAATTTTCGAATTTGGAAAAAAGAGGATTGAAAGAGAAGTTAAGAAATTTTGTTTATTTGGAATTATTTTTTGGGGTTTATTTTATTGGAATTTTGGCTTAGGGAATTTTGTTTTTTAGAATTTCGAATTTGAGTCCACCATGTAATTGACAAAGTGAAATTTTATTTTATCTTTTAATTATGCTTTTGGAATTTAGGTCAATTAAATTTGTTTTTTATTTCTATTTTGGAATAGCGGACCGTTCCCCTACAAACATGCATTTACATAATTACAGACTTGTTTATGGTACAATCATAAATAAATAGGTACTGCAAATGTTTACTTAATTACAATAAATCGTTGATTAAAACTTTATCGTTTATTCCTTATTTATAAATTATAATAAAACTCCCAAATTATATCCATGGGCTAAAATGGAATTTTTTTAAAAATTTCTTATATAGGAATTTTCTATTCATAGGAATTTGGCTTTTTTATTAATAATTTTTTTTTATTTGAATTTTGGTTTTTTGAATTTTGATTAAGAATTTATATTTTGAAATTTAGATTTTTGAATTCTAAATTATGCGAATCCTACCAATTTTCGGGAATTGATGCGGAATTTTGAATGCAATTACCTTTTAGTTAATTATTTTTTTTGCTTACAGTAAATCCCATTAAAATATAAATATTAAATTTCATAACCCATTAAAAAGTTGCCAATCAAATTTATTTAAAAAATTTAATGCATATAAAAAAATCGGACGAAATTGCCTTGTTTCATTTAGCATGGTTGAACTCTAAAATTTTTTTCAAAATTCATAGACAAATTTCACTACAGCTCTATATGAAAACTCTTAATTTGGAAATTTATTGGTTGAGAAGTACTTACGTTTTATTTTGTACAACTGAGTGCTGTACAAACCAAATTTGACCATAGTTTGTCAAAGTTCTGTTTATTGCGACCAAAATCCAAAATTTTTCAAATATTCATATTAGAATTGCAATTCATCTTGATTAAAATCCATCAATTATGTAATTCTACATTATACTGGCTTGAAACAAATCATTAAAATTCCGCTTATGCTATCAAAATCGAGTTTTTCGTAAAATGAAAATTTTTCATGACTATTTTTATTAGAACAAAATGTTGTCATAAAAAATTTTGTTTTCTAAAGAAATTACTTGAATCTTACATCATTTTGAAGTTGCACTACTAAATTGAACTCCACTTTTAACATATTTTGTTAAACACACAACTATTTTGTAAAAATGTTCAAAAAACTGCGAATTCGCAATTTTTTATTTACTAACGGAAAATTAAATAGTTGATAATTTTGTGCCTATTTGTCATAAATTTCATGGCATTTTGAAAAGTCATCTCATCAGCATCGCTTTTTAGAACTCACAACCAAACTATCATTTTATTGCTGGTACAATTTTAGCACAAAGTCACAAAAAAATGTCATTTGTCACTTAATCAGAATCTTAGTGCTCGATATCTAAAGTAAATTACTGCAGGGTGTTTCACCATAATATTATAACCAAATAATTTGGAGGACGGAACAGATCGATTTGTGGACTGAAGTTTATGTTATGCTTCTAAATTATATTTAACAAGCGACCTTAAGATATTGTATACTGCATTTTTGTTGAAACGGCAGGTACACTTGGTTAAGTTTAGTTCGAATATGAGTTTCAAAATTATAATGTACTAATCACACTTATTAGTTTTGTGAAAAAAGATTGTTGGCCTCTAACATTTTGGAACACGCCAATTTGAACTATGAGACCAACCTTGTACTGAAAAACTGAGAATGGCTGCGCAAAAAACTACTAACGTAGAAACAAATATATGAAATTTTAATCAATATTTAATTATTAACCAGAAATGAAGATAAGAAGCATAGAAAATTTAATCAATGCATGTCTATTCTGAGGTACAATAAAGGGGAGATATGTTGTGGTGATATTGCAATGAAGAGGAGATATGTTAACGGGCTAATTTATAAAAATGAGTGAAACTACTAGGCCAAAGATTTTAGGATATGATTTTGTATGAGGCTCTGTCAAGCACTTAATAGCAATCGAAATTTTCATTGCGTTAAAGTATATGTGATAGGAATTCAGTCGACGAACGAAGGTTCGGAAAATTATACTTTCGAAAAAAAATTGTTTTAAAAATTTTTTAAAATATGTAACTGGCAAAGTTAACTTATATAATACGCAACTAGAATTTATGACACGATTAGTTCGATGTTAAAACTTGATTTTAAACAAATAATATTGATACTTAATAAACACATTTTTATTAATCACTTGTTTTTGCTTCGCAGAATTCTGCGAAACAAAAACAAGTGATTAATAAAAATGTGTTTATTAAGTAAAAGTGTGTTTCGCCAAGTGCCTACGGCAAATAGCGTAAAAAGAAATAATATTGAAGATAAATTTCCGATGATTTGAATCAATAAAAGTTCGAACCGAAGACAATAATTTTTTGAGAATTCTTAAGAGGAGGAACTAATGTTATAAATGTTATGTAAAACGGGTTGAGCAAAAAAATGTTTGAGTTGTAATTTTAAAATCATAATAAACTCTTAATATTTGAAAAACTTGCAGTCAAAATTTCGTCGCATCTAATAAAACACCCGTCACCATCCTAATTTTGAATTTGGGGACATTTTTGATAAAATTATACTCTAAAATCGTTATTTTAACGAACAAAACGTTTAACATTATTTTAATAGGTTTTCCCTGCTATGTACTACATTTACACACGTACCAAACCAATTACAATAATTTGTTGGTATACACAACATTTTGTAACAAATATATTTGTATATATAGTTTGTTGCATTTTTATTTAAATAAATATACATTTTAAAAATTTTGAATTTTACGAGTAGGTTGCAATTTATTCAACACGGAATAAATAATATTTTATAAATATTGTAATTTTTTGGTTGCACGGATATATCGTTGGCCACAAATCAAATAAAGGCGTCTGGTTATTTCCCATTATAAACAATACACAAACAACAAATAGAAAAAAATAAATGAAAATAATAATATTTATATATAAAAAATAATAATAATCATAATAATCGAAATGACAAACACAAAAAATATATTTTTTATGTTTGTCCTGTGTGTTATTTATTTTTAATAGTTTACAAATTTTTTTTAGCGAACCTCCAAACGTGTTTTAAATTTTATTATTTAATTTATATTAATATATTATATAATATTTTTTATGCACTATACGAGTATATATGTTTGTTAATATTTGGGTGAGAGGATACAGCATACAAATTTAATAAACATAATGTTCATATTTTCAAATAGGCTGGATAGAAAAAATTTATGTAGAGGTATAATGTTCAGCTACAATAGGCGTATTTCATAATATTAATAAATAAAAAACTAAACAAAAAATTTAATTGAAAATTTTAAATTAAAAATTTACGTTTTTGTGTGTACATAAATATAATATATTATTGCTCCGACATTTTTTGGATGGATAATTATTTAAAAAAATTTTGCTATATTTTACTTAATTATATTATTTTTATAGTTAATTAAAAATTATATTGTTGAATTTCTAGCTGGCAGCAATTTGAATTTAGTAGCGTTTCCCGAATTTTATGTAATTGACCGGCCGCAGAATCATTTACTCACAATATTTCTACAAAAATTAGAAAAATGCACTCCTCCATTTATAACCCCAGGGTTCTGGTGTAAACATACACAAACCCTTACAAAAAAGAAAAAATCTTAAATAAATTAATATCACGGACGATTTGAAAATAAATTTTTAATTATATGTGTTAGCTTAGTTTACATACATAGTGAGAATTTCCAGAATTTTCTAGTTTGGTGATATAATTCGCCAAATCGATAGGTTCTTGTTTTATACTATAAATCAAGATTTGAATTTTTGTAGTTTGGTCGTTGCAACCTGTTGAGTGGACCAAGTTATTATCGGTACGAAACCAAGCTGCCAAGATGAGACCTACATAGAACATCTCTCCCTTATAACCCTTTGTAAGGGTTTATGTATGTTTACACCAGAACCCTGGGGTTATAAATCAAGGAGTGCATTTTTCTACTTTTTGTAAAAATTTGTGAGTAAATGGCCTCTTTGTTTTCTACGACTAGAAAAGTCATAAACATTGTATGGGTGCCATTAAAAATAATATTTTGTCCGAAAAGCCGAAAAAATCTCAAACTGCCATATTATTTTTATCATTTTTTCACTCCTGTTACGTTTACTCGCTAATAAAATTCGGATTCAGTGTTGCGTTCTTTCGTTCCTTCCTTCGTTCTGAAAATTTTTAAACCACCAATTTCATTGGTTAAAAATGACGTTTTTTTCTTTTGAATTTTTTTCAGCAACTTTGATTAAGTTAAAAAAAAAAAATCACAAGGAAAGGAGAACCGAACGAGCGCAACACTGAATCTGGCTTTAGAGATCTCGTTAATTTACTTTACAGTACTCCTATTGTTGGCCGATAAGATAGGATAGAAGATTTTGTTTTTCAAATTTAAGAAAAATATTCCTTGTTTTGTTTGGAATTATAGTTCACAGATATGTGAGGTCCTTTTCGCAATAAATTTTTGTTTTTTTTGATAATCCAATAACCATGCTGAACCAATTTTTGAGTTTGTCGACACTTGCAGATCAGCACTGGCGTAAATTGTTTATAGAGCATCGATAGACACTTGTTTTTATTTTGACTGCAACCAGCTTTGTATAAATGGTGCCGTTCTCATCTATTGTTCTAGTGTACATAACTGCAGAATAATTCTTTTCACTGGCATCCGAAAATCCATAAATCACTATTTTATTCTTTATTTACTTTATTTTATTCCATGGTATATATCCAGAGATTTTTAAATTTTGTAATGAAACCAAATTCACGTTTTAATTTATTTCAAATTATTGAAATACCTTTTGGTAATTTATGATCCCAATCAACATTCCTTTTGCTATGATGGTCGAAGGTGATAATAATCCGAGTGGGTTGGAAGCCCTTGAAGCATTCGAAATTAAGCTTAATTAAGCTTAACTAATTTTTTTATTTGGCCCTAAGGAAGCATTTCAATTGCATGAATCTTTCATACAGTTCGCACTATCCCGCTGGCTAGCGTTAATCCTAATTCTAGGAGAATGACACGATTGTTACGACTGTGTTGTCTTTAACAAGACCAAATGTTCATTTTATGGATTACATCCCCATTTTTTGTAAATTTTTGTGTTTTTATTCTCCTCGGTTGTTTTGCGTCCGGATTGATTTGATGTCTATACGCGGTAAATTGTGGATGGATTCCTGTGTGTGTTTTTTTTTGTTTTGTTGGTAATTGAACGAAAATGGGGGAGAGCGAGAACAATGCGCATCGAGTGTGTGTAAAGCAAAACATTCCATAAGAATGTTTTTCTTATATGCCTCTCGTTTACATCAATGCGAATTGATGTAAACGAGAAACAGAGAAGAAAGACAATTCTTCTGGAATGTTTTGCGCGTCGTATTCGGCGTAAGAGTTTGTTTTTGTTGAGTCTGGTTTGGAATTGTAAAGAACAGAGTCGATTAATTCGATGTGTTATTTTTTTTATATATAAATAAAGATGGCTAATTTTTATAAAATATAAATTTTTTTTTTTGTTTGTGATAATAAAAGGATCTGATCTGAGTTGAATTTAACTCAATAAATTTGTATAAATAAACATTTGTTTTTATTCATAAGTTAATCGGAGTGAATATAATTTGGAATTCGCATAGTTTATGTGTCGTGGATACCCGTGATATTAGAAATTAGACTTGCTTTGAAATTTCACATACGGAAAATCCATTAAATCAGTTATAAAAATAAAATAGGTTTGAAATTTTTCTCAGCGTAGGCTTTCATTGATGTTGAGCATGTAAAGAAAAAGCAACGTATCGCATCAAGTATTTTAAAATTTGGTCATTTACTAAACGATAACTAAATTCGGACCGTTTCATGCAGTTGGGATTTTAAAGTGAATTTTGAAGAAATACAACTTAAATAAATAAATTTGTAACAAAATACCGAAGTTAATTTGATAATTAGAATTCCCATTTTTTATGAATATTTTATTGGAATAATTTCAACCATCCTTCGTTGTGTACCAAACAAAAAGAACAACAAGTGTATCGGGGAGAGGCCCGCAACTAACGGTAGCATACCGGCTATTGTTCGGTATTTGTATTGGTATCGGGGAGAGGTCCGCAACTAACGGTAGCCAACCGGCTATTGTTCGGTTTTTGTATTGGTATCGGGGAGAGGCCCCGCAACAACTACGGCACCCAGGCCGCCACGTTAATTTTTTTGAAACAAAAAATTTTTTTATATTAAGGTACAGCTTTTTATTTTTTTTATTTTTTATTCTTATATTTTTTGTTAAATTATATTAAATTTTCAAATTTCTTTGTAATCGAGCGCCGAGTAGCGGTCGCGCGCTCGATGTGCATTGCTCTCGCTTCGCCCCCTCGTCTTTTGTTTCTTCTGGTGGGAAAGTTGTGTGTTTTTTCTTTTGTGTCTAAATTAAATCACTAAAAATGAATTATTAATTTTTTCGGGTTGGGTATGATGAGGGGGGATTTCCCATCCTGTGTCGGCGTAGGGTAAGCTGTCCCTTGGTGCCCGCATCCGGATTCGAAACCGGTGTTTACCACCGTGCGAGTTCTGGCGGATGCGCGCACCAGGGCACCTCTCTACCGTTACGATTTTTTTATTTAAAATTTTCTGCTGTTCGTTCCTCAGGTTCCGGCCGACGAATTTCGGCGGAACATCGGGTTTTTATTATTTGCGTTTTTTTCCTTTTTTTTATAAATATCTGTATTCATCACGGTGTAAGCCAGGAGCCATGCATGCCTCAAACCCCACGACCCTTCGCACTTCTCTCTGAGAACGTAGCCGGCAAAATATCACCGTGGAGGCCTCTGCATGCGTTTAGTGACATCTGCAGGTTGGCAGTAGCCAGCCTGTAACACGGTTTTCTTATATTTAAATACAGGGCCAATACGGCTGGTAGTTCCCTAACAGTCATAGTAAATTCTCCGTATTACCAACTCAAAACAGTATCAATAATTTCTGTTAAATCTAAACATACTAACATTAATTGTAAACGATTAAATTAAAATATCTGGGATGAATATTTTATTATTGAGTAAAATATTTCAAATTTTGTTATCGTTTGATACAAGTTTAAATAGAAAAAATTGCAATATGAGATGAAATAGAATTGTTTGAGAACTTTTTTTTCTGGGATGAAAAACTGGGCTATGTTCATATGCGTTACATTCACAGAGATCATGATTCTAAGTCTGGCTAGTAAGTGAAGTTGGCCATTGGGTCACTCAAATTAAATCACATTGTGCAAATAATGTGCGACTTTGGATGTTTGATACTAACTTTATTCGTCTAAGTGTATACTGATGATTTCGAAACTCAAATTTGAATATCTCCAATATCGGCCATTATGGCAAATCGTATTCCAGGTGTGGCTAATAAATTAAGTTGGTCATTGAGTCAATTATTACTAAAACCACCAATAATGCATCATTTCAGGTTGATTTTGAACTTTTAAGTGCTCATATTTGGATGGCCATTATTGATCATTCCTGGTGATCGTGATTTAGAGCTAATTCAGGATTTTGTGTACTGGTGTGATTTTTCTAAAATTTGGAAGGCCATTTCCGGCCTCATTTAAATGATCTAAATAACGCACGGTTTTAGAGGTTTTGCTATAATTTCTGATCTTTTAGATGTACTGGTCCCCTGGGCCACAATTCAGGTCTTGCTACTAAAGGAGTTAGCCAATGACTCATGTAACCATAACTACCTAGTGCTAATGATATACGATTTAAGATTATACTGAGGTTTTTATAGCTCAAATTTGGATTGCCTTTATCGATCATTTCCAGAGATCGTGATTCATGTTAAGATGGCTAAAAATGTAGTTGGTAATTAAATCACATAAATAAAACTAGCTATAGTTCTAGTAATGGACTACTTGATGTTGTTTGCTACAAATTATGTTTTTTTATGTGTATTGATGCCATCCTAACTTAAATTTGAATTGATGGTTGTTGGCCATTCACGAAAATCGTCGTTTTTGTCGTGATAGTATATGAAATTAGTCATTGATTCACTGAACTTAAACCTCCAAGCATAGTGCATAACGTACCACTTCAGTTTTGTTTCTACGAATTTTGATCATCTACGTCATTTTTATTGAATTTTGGAAGAACATCACCGACCATTGCTGGAGATCGTGAGACGACTTGAATATAAAATTGAACGCCATCAATGCGCATTTTAGATTTTTTGGTGCGAATTTTTAAAATCTATTGGTCCTTATGAAATTTCAACTCAATATTGGATAGTCGTTTTATTTTTTTTTTTGCACATGTTCGTCTTTAACTACTTGAACTACTTAAAGTTGGTCATTGGGTCACTTTATTAAATCATCTATTGCTGACAACGCAGGACTTTAGGCTTTTTGCGGCAGGTTTCAATTTTTTCATCAACTTTTGGCCGTATTAAAACTGCGTTTTAAAGGCCATTATATTCGTAAAAATTATGGATTAAGTCTCGCTATTACGTTAATTCGCACTCGCACGAGCATGAGTACGTTAGGAAATGTATATTGAGAAATTTGTTCACGTTATGAGATGCATCAACGAAATATCACAACAAATTTCGAAAAATCCAACGAAACTACATTTCAATCATTATCTGTTTGAAATTCTTCGGTTAGAATTAAGTACGACGATTACAAATTGTTGATTCATTTTATTTTTAGAGTTGTTGGTAAAATTAAAGTAAAATCCGTTGACTCGTTCGAGAAAATTCTGTTTTAAAATGATGCTCGAAATAAGAGCGGATCTTCGTAATGTAACACAACTGATTCGAAATGTAACACGACTAATTCGTCGAATCACAGAATTTATAAAATATGGATCTGACAAAATTTCGTCGCTTCAAAAGAAGGGAGTTTACTATAGTTACAAAATTTAATTTTGTATTATCAAGCTAGCCTAGCTTGGCATGTTTACCTCATTGCTGCTGAAAGTATATTTGATGACTAAATTACGTCACAACTTATACATATAATGGATTTATAGCATACGGTGGCCTCCAATCACCAACAAATAGAATGTGAAATTTTTGACTTATAGATGGAAAATGTGTAGAATCACAACAATCAGTTTCGAACAGATGAGGTTACTTATTTGAAAAAGTCAGCCTTCTCATCAGGTCGCGACGACTGTTGCTGTATTATTTTTCATTGGAATATTGTCTATATATTATATAGAACAGTACCTAGCCAATTACTGCATAGCGTACGAAATTCGATTCTTTCACATTTCTCATCTAGATTCTGATTACACAACTAACTTTTCGTGTTTACGAATTTATTATATTTTTAATTTTGTTTTAAGATTGTAATGGTGTTTGTGATGGTTCTCTATATTGGTCTGTTATTTTCAGCACTCTCGAATTAGGTGAGAAATGTGAAAAAATCGAATCGAAGATTTTTTCAAATCAGTAACCTCATCCGTTCGAACTGATTATTGTGACTCTTACACATTTTTCATCTATAAGATAAAAATTTCAAATTTATCCGCGATTCAGCGTTAATGGAAAATGAAGAAAAGTATGGGGTGGTTGGGAAGTTTATTGTGTATAAGTAGGTGTCAATTATCATGGTGTATTTAATTCGAAAGTGGTGAAAATAGATCAATATACGGAACAAAAAAACCAATAAATCGATTTATCAAAACAAACCTCGCCTCATTTAGAAAAATGTCATGAACACTTTCAAATAATTTTCAAACTTTACAATGCACCTGACTAAACTTTCATTCGACCACTGCATTATTTGAAACCAGCACCCAAAATCAAATAATTGAACAAACCAATATTACCAAAAACGAATAAATAATATGATACGTTGTTGCTGGCATGTCCAATCCGGCAGATAATGGGTTTGCACTTCGAGCGACAAAAATCGCAAATATAAAACATTGGCAATACGAAACCAAAAACTAAGATACAAGTCTCTCAAATTAAGTGTCGATTTTGTTCAAAATCCGTGACACGAGACTTGACGTTTTAAAGAGTAGTGTGTATTAGTGTGTGTAATTTTTTTGTGGTTATATTTGTTTGTTTTCTGCTTATAATGGTTACATTAAAAATTTATGAAAAATTATAAATCAGTTCTTGTGCCTATGTTGTTTCGTTGTTCACTTTTTTTAATCTCCCTTGCTTTTTTAACTCGACATGTTTTTCAATTCTCAACAATACATTCCTTTCTGCGACGAAATGTAATCGCAATTACAAAAGTGATCAAATATTTAGAAAGTGTGCGTCAATGTGTTAAGAATTTTTTTTTAACTATGCATATAACGATTTTAATTTTTTTTTTCAATGCGATGTCGAATAAATATTTTTTTTTTTGCAGAAACTAAATAATTAATAAAATTTAATTTTAGAAATTTTAAATTAAAAATAAGCATATGTAATCTAGGAATGTCATATCCAAAAAATTTAAATGGCGCGCATTCGCACTAACACCAACACGCAGAGCACCACTAGTCTCAGATTTTGAACAAATTCGACAACATGATTTCGATATGAGGTGTAATCGCGACATTTCAAAAATTGTGGTAACTTGATAGACTTTTCCCTATTAAATTTGCTCGTCAATATCTAGCCAGTTGTTTTTATTGTTCTCTCGCAGGACAATTGATAAATACGTTTCAGTTCTACAACTAAAGGCCTCCCTATGTAAGTTACTACTGCGACATCTTAAGTTCAAGTTAAAAACAAGGGAAACGTGCACTGTCACGATCGATACAACTCTTCCGTCCCAATAAATAATGTTGTTTGTTAAAAGATGGCGCACAAAGCTTATACTTTATTGAAATATTGAATATTTTTAGATAGATTTCTCTTGTTTAGAGATTTTAAATTTAAATCAAATTTTTAGATTTTTTTTATTCCTATATCTCCAATTTAGGAAAATAGAGCATCTACTACGCTAGTATTTTTACGCTATTGTGGGCTACAGCTTTTACCTATTCCCCTATACCAAGTTGTTTCGCTTCAGCAAGCGTTGTTCTTTTTCATGTTAACGCTGGTCTCCCTACTTTCCTTTTCCCTTGCGGGTTCCAGTCCAATGACATCCTCGTTATATCACTTGGTGATTTCCTCAGCGATTGGCCAATCCATCTCCACTTTTTTGTTCTTCTATGCAGGTCTATAAACAGTTATGGTGTAAGGCCAGAAGCATTTCAGTACTCATTGAAGGCACTTGTTTACGAACACCAGTAGCTTCTTTCTGACTTTTTCCGTGTGTTTCCATGTCTCACACCCATACTAACTTAGTACCGATTTCACTCCCGAGTTGAATATTCGTATCTTGGTCTTGCGCGACAAGGTAGAAGAATTTCGAAATTTTTGTAACATGTTGAATCTGCGTCTTGTTTTATTTATGCGTTTATTTATATCTCCCTTTGTCGCACCTGTTTCCGTTATTGTGCAACCAAGGTAATCAAAATCATTTACATCTTCAATTTGTACATTGTTCATATGTGCATCGGTTATATTTGTGTTTAGTCTCATCTTCTTGGTTTTACTGATGTTTCTCGCAGTTGGTCTCAAAACTTTGTTAGCTAAATCTGATAGCTGTTGCATTTTCTGCTGCATGCCAATATGATCATGAACAACATTGGTGAGAGTACGCATTCTTGCCTTACTCTTCGAGTGTTATAGAATTTTTTACTTCACTTGCCTTTATATTGAACTCGGTTTCAGGCATCCTGATACATTTCTTGTATGAGTTCAATCAATTTCATTGGGATGTCGACTTCAGAAAGTGTCTGCCATATATTGCGATCCTATTTATCGTGGCGAATTTCAATTACTGGTTTGTTCATTGATAATACAGATTAAGTTGATGTGATCAGTACAACTTCCTCCTGGTCTAAAATCAGCTTGTTCATTTCTTAATTTTGCTTTGATCGTAGATGAAAATTATTTCCGCATTCTCTTAAATCACCTTATTACGGAAGGCTCGCAGCCAACCTGCAGATTTCACTAAGCACCTGAGGCCTCTCTCACTGTGATCGGTTAGATCTTATGGTAGTGGCGTGGGTCGTGGAGGAATCAGAGATTTGCGTGCTCATGGCCTACACCACGGAACAGAAAAAATCAAAATCAAAAGCAAATAATAATAAGAACTTAAATTAAATTAAATCAACCAGAATTTGTATAATGAAACTTGAGGGTCCTAATAAAATTAATAATAACCTAGTTTGTCCATCCGGTGGGGACCAGATTTCTCAGACTAACAAGTACCCAGTATGCTGAAGAGACCTCCCGAATGACCCACTAACCCCGAAAGGCCGATCCTCGCAGCTACAACAGTGCAGAATTAGAGGAAAGGGACATCTCTTCAACAGAGTAGGCCTGTCTGCACAGGGAGAGACCTCCAGCTAATCCCCCACAATTCACACTTCAACACCATGAGACCGTCGAAGTGTCACGGAGAGACTATGTGGGTTTTACGGTCGTCCCCGAATGAGCATGATGTGGAGTGACACGCCCGGCCTGTAAATATGGAACCGAAAAAGAATTCAAAGCCCCTCCCATCATACCGACCCGAAAAATTATTGAGTAATTCATTTTATTTATATTATGACAGACCGAAAAAATCAATCAAATAACGAAGTAACGGGGAAGGAGAAACCAACAGGAAAATGAGGACAAATGTCAGTCATTCGCCGTGCGTTTTTTATTTTAGTATTCAAATACAAAAAAAAATTACTTTATCAACGGGATAATCAAAATAAATCGCACCGAAAGGATCAACCGGAAAAAAAAATCAAAGCGCAAAATAAATACCAACAAAAATATTACTTGGTCGGACGGGCACGACGGAGGCGTTGTGTATCGGTAGGAAGACACCGCAACGGGTAGCCAACCACGTGACCATTTGTTATTTTGGTACCTGGAAGAGGCCCCGCAACAAGCAGGGGGTCAACCGGCGACTTACAAAAATCTTACTAAAGGCGGGAAATCACCCAACCCCTTCCGGGGTTTTTTTTTTTTTTTTTTTTTTTTTGGTTTTATTTTCAATTTAAATTTGACATTTATTAAATTATCTTTTATAATTTAAATTCATTTTTTTTCTCAATTCCAATTTTATTTAATTTTCAAAATTTTTATGTAAATTTTGAAAATTAAATAAAATTGGAATTGAGAAAAAAAATGAATTTAAATTATAAAAGATAATTTAATAAATGTCAAATTTAAATTGAAAATAAAAACAAAAAAAAAAAAAAAAAAAAAAAACCCGGAAGGGGTTGGGTGATTTCCCGCCTTTAGTAAGATTTTTGTAAGTCGCCGGTTGACCCCCTGCTTGTTGCGGGGCCTCTTCCAGGTACCAAAATAACAAATGGTCACGTGGTTGGCTACCCGTTGCGGTGTCTTCCTACCGATACACAACGCCTCCGTCGTGCCCGTCCGACCCAGGTGCTATAATTCCAGGCGTATGTATGGGTTACGGCCTCCATAATACCGATGCAAATTAATTAAGTCCGCAATATGCAATCTTTAATAGGTTGTAGCGTTCACGAGCAGATATAAGAAACGGCCTCGTTTGACATCGTGTATGTTGGGGCGTTCACCGGAAACGATACGATATACAACTAAATGTCCATCCAGCACTGATGTAAACTGTAGCACACCGTTGATGCGCAAATCTACTTTTCTTGATCAAGCAAGTAATTACACTCGATTATATTTTTTTTCCATTGATAGACACAAATATAAAAACCATAAAATCAAAGATGATATAAGCACTTTATTTATTTCTAACTGCACAAACTCAAAAATGTTTACAAAAATTTATGTTTTGCGCACAAGCAAACTGAATATTTTATATCAACATTTAAACTCAACTTTATTTTAATTTAAATATAGAACTCTAAAAAAAAATGCTCACACAACACGAAAAATATAGAGGGATATTTTTGTTTTGTTTTCGTGTTCACTCCCTCTCTCAAAACACAACAAAAATGATCTTCTACATCTTAAGGTGAATTTATTTGACTCTGTAGCAAAACTTTTTGCAGAAAATTTGCTGCAGAATAGATAATTTTTATTCCAAAGGGGCAATAAGTTTTGCAAAATGAAATGTAGGGAAAATATGTTTATTAAATATAACCAACTGGTTATAATTTGATTAATTGTTTTTTATCTCTCTCTCTCTCATCAATTTTTATTCTCCAGCAAATTTTTCTTCAGAAAATTTTCCTACATAGTCTAAAAAATTCACCTTCAGTCGCTCGCATACACGCACAAGGGGTGTACACATTGGTTTCGCTCCAATTATTCTTTCGACGTTGATGTAATAGAATAGGGTGATTCAAGAACACAGAATAGAAGGCCATGAGGTAGATGGCATCACCTATTCGATTATAACGAAATTTATTTTTAAAAATTTAAAATTAAAAAAAAAACAAATTTAATCATTTTGTGACTATTAAGGTGTCGTAACAACCTTTCTTGGGGATTGTTATGGTCAAGCCTTCTTTCAATTTTTGTGGTATATTGTCAGAATTCTTCTTGGATTATTGGTGTTGGTGCGCTTGCAGCTGTAGATGACTCTCCTTTGAATATTTTGGCGATTATACTGTCTGTTCCAGAACCATATTGTCCTTCAGCTTTTCAATGGCACTTATAACTTCCCGCTCCTTTTGATAGATGGATGTTGTTAGATTTGTTGTTGGTGCCAAACGATGACCGGAGATTTTCGGTACTGTTTATAACGTCTTCTTCGAAATATTTTTTCCATCTCTTTAACTGTGGTTCATCCGTTGTTAATACTTGACCATACCATCCTTTATAGGTGATATGTTTGGATTGCTGCAGCCGCTTAAGCAGCCTTGAGGATGCTTTACTTGACGTGTTGTTTCTTTGTATCTGCATTTTATCTCTGCCGTATTTTGTTGGTACATTTATAGCTTAAGCTGATGGCGTTCCTCAACCTATTTCCATGTAGGTATCATCACAATCCAATATTTCCGGTTGTATTCTTGGTAGCCGAGTACTTCCGTAGACTTTTTCAGTTTGGTTCCGTTTTTGTTCTATACTGGGTGCTTCATTTCTATGGAGATTGAGTTGTATCATTTCATTGAACATGTTTTTTGTTCCGTATCTTTCAATCTGTATGTGTTGAATTTCTTCATTTTTGTCGTTTGATTTTTGTGAAATACACATTACAGCGGCCGGTTTCATTTAAAAAATACTGAAAGGCGCAGGCTTGATTTAAAAGTTTGAATTAAATTTAAATAGAGTGGTAAAAATAATTGAGAGAAGAAAATTTAATTTTGAATATCATTTCCTAGGAAATATAAAAATTTCATGCAGGCAAATTAAATGGAAATTTATGCGCTACATAAAAATTTTATTCCGACATAAACATTGATAATAATTTGTATGTATTCATTAGGATGATAATTTCATTGTCATGGAATCTTAAAATTCATCGGAATTTTCTTTAGATTTACATATACCTACTCGTACAAAAAAAAAACTTGCGAGGTGAATCCTTACCAAAAAAATAAAATAAAAATCAACAAATCGTTTCGTTGTAAAATTTATATTTCTTTTTCAAATTCAAATAAAATAAAATAAATAAATAATGAATAATAAAATAGGTTTTCTCAATTTTCGTTGTTGTTGTGAAATTTTAATGGAATATGTTGTTTATATTAATTTTAATATTAGATTCATAAATAATTCATGAAGTAAGTAGCTATATACCAATCAAATTTAGATACCTATCCAGACACGGAATAGAAACTTTCATCTACAAGATTATTTATTAAGATTGCAAATTATACAAAAACAAACAACAAAATAAAAAAAAAACGATACTAAAACTTTTTTGGGCATAAGGACCGTTGTCAGATATCTTAATTCCCATCTTTCTTCATTTTAATATTAAATTTATCGTTTGTTACAATTTACGATAAATAAATCGATTCATCTCGTAAACAAGACAAAAAGGTGCAGACCTAACAACACAAATATATCTATAAAGTATAGCAGTCAACTGTCAATCAATGAATTAATTCCAAAAATTGATTTTAAACACTTTGTGACAGATACGATGTCAAGATTAGTGATAATTTTTCAACTGATTCGAAAGATAATAGATGACTGAATATTTTTTTTTATTATTTTTCGTATTTGTTTGTTTGTGCGTGCGCCTTTGGATTCGATTATTTGGATGAAATATATTTTAGTGATGGCAATAATATTATGAGATAGAACAGATTGTATAAGGGTCGGAGGGAAAAACATTATTACAAATATATTATTTTTTATTGATTTCCTTGTGTTTTGTCGTTTAGAAGATAAAGCAGTGTTCAGCTGTTTTTAACTTTTGTTTGTGTTATCTTAGTATCAAGTGATAAGTAAGTTTTATTCCACAAGCTTTAATGTTACTGAAGCTCCTGTTTTATGGCCAGCCTTGATGATTTAATGGTAACAACTGCATCGCTTGTAAAGCCAAGCATCATACGCACCACTTAGCGCTCAAAACAGTGCAAGATTTTGGCTGTTCTGTGTTTGCATCATCCTAGACTGACTACCAAAAGTACCTCACTACTCATTCACATTTTCGTATTGTGTGCCGCCTGTCAAAATTCTAGAAGTGTTGACCTTCTTATGATAACCTTCTATTTGGTTTTCGTTTCGTCAATACGGATACTGGTTTGTTGGGCTGTTGTTTCCAAAGTGAGCAGAATTTCTTTGGGAGGCACAATGATACGACCTCATATCAGAGTTGGTCGTTTATGCGTCTTTAGTGGCTCAATTTGGTGCCCTCCTTCCCTTCTTCTAGGTGGAGCGGGGCATAACTTTGATATTAAAATAGGAACCCCTCTTTTTTATTGCAGATTCGAATTCTACAGCTTAAAATACTTAGAATTTCTTTTGGAAGGGGAGGAAGGGTACTAATTTTAACACTAATTTGTCCCTTCCGGAATGATTAAATTTTGATAATGGACATTTTTTTCGTAGAGTGCTTATTTTCAGCTTAAAAAAATCACCAAGTATGACATAAAACACACCATGTCTGATAATTAAAATTTATTAAATAAATTAGAAGTTATCAATTAAATATCAGGATCATCGATCAATGGTATGAATTAGCTATAAATTAAGTAGGAAATTTTGAACGTTAAAACATTAAACGTTAATTTATAACTTCTATTATGTGCCTCATACAAATTTTTCATAAGTTTCCGACTAAATTGATAGTTAGTTCAGACCACTTATTAATAGATGTCGCTAATGTTCATATACCATCATAGGTATCACATGAAAATTGTGTCTGATGTATAATTAATAATTACCGAATAAATTAAAAATTTTTAGTCCCCACAATAGTTGTAATCTGCGATTGATAAATTTCAACTAAATTTTCGGTTTACAACTAAACGAGATGTTTATTTTGGTATATGGACATTAGCGACATCTATCAATAACTGGTGTGAACTAACCATAAATTTAGTTAGTAGTGAATTTAGACAAATATGTCGGCGTGAGACACACGGCATTAAACATTACTTTATGCCTTATCCTATGTGTGCCTGACACCAGCTTGCTCTACATTTGTAATGTTTGCAAACCAAAATATATTTTTTTTTTTTTTTTTTTACTGAAATAGACCAATGTACGGAACAATCACAACAAAACCATTACAATAAAACTACAACAACGTAAAATAAAAAAGTAATTCGTACACAACGAAAAGTTAATTGGTAAAAATGAAGTATAGATGGAGAATATGAAAGAATCGTATTTCGTACGCTATGCAGTAATTCGCTAGTAGTACAACTACATGTTATTTTTCTATATATAGACAATATTCCTATGTAAAAATATCAACGTCAGTCACCGCGGCCTGATGAGATGACTGATTTTTTCAAAATCAATAATCTCATTAAGTTCGAAACTGATTGTTGCGATTCTTGCAGATCTTCCATCTATAATTCAAATTAAATTATAATCCAAAATATTTAGTTTTAAACTAGAAATTTAGTTCAGATTTGCCAATCGCTGATTAAAAATATTGTGAAAACTGATAAATTCATTTTATTCGGTAATTTTGAATAAAACAATACATCAGCAAAGTTTTTGATTTTTTTCTGGTATCTGTGACCTCACAATTTCTTGGCCCGTTCATTCTCGGTATATGATCCAAGTGCGCAGAAAATAAGGCGGGGGGCTTACTATCCTATACGCATCATAATTAGAAATGCGCTTAAGGCGTAAAATTCTTTAATTTTCACTCTGAACATTTCTCTCTTATTTGGCGTACACCATTGATCTTGGTCGACTTCCATAAACCGGTCTTTTAATGCTTGGCCCTTGCTGCGCATTTGAGATCCAGGCTCAGATCAAATCGAATCTTTCTCAGTCGGCTGACTGACTCTGGTGTGTGGCAAATGTTTCTCCGTCTCTAGCGCGTTTCTTGGTCCACCAGTAAGTATAGCAAGGTGCTTGACGAAAGTTGGCTTACCTTAATGTCTACTACATCTAGGATTTGCAAAAAAAAACGCGTTTCCTGTGAAACCGAGTTTTTCTCAATGTAAATCCCTTAAGTTCTAGATTGGAAAAAATTTACCCTGTAATAAAATAGCCCTTACTGTATTACCCTTGATCTTTGCTAAAAAACGCCATCAAATAAAGACATTTTCATATTGTTTATTTTTAGCTACAATTCAGGTACAAAGCTCAAGAAAACTAGATACTATTAAAATAGTAGAAATATAGTTAAGTAAAAAAAATATTATGTCAATGAAAATTTTTACTCTTTTTTCGAAAGAAAATAGTATTTTAGATATACTAGAGCATTTATCAACTATCACGAAGACGACTTCGAATTTTATTGCAAAAATTCCCTGATACATGATAAGTTATTTCTGAGCCGGTTGAAGCTGGTTTAAATGTAAGTAAGGCATTGAAAAGCAATTCTAAGTTGTTTGTTCTTTTCCGCGTTGCTTCAAAAAAATTACATTATTTACTAAAAGTGTTGACATTAACGACATCTTGACCCAAATTTATACATTCCAAATCGGAATTATAAAGATTTAATTTTCTGGCCCGTAGGCTTGTCCACACATCAAAAATTGATGATAATTTATTGAACTGCATTTAAAATCAATTTCATTACATTATTTTTGGATTTGGGGCACTCATAATCTTGAGTATTTATTTGTTCCCGAATAAAGATGGATCTTGTAATTTGTCTTATAGACAAATCATCTAAAGGAGCTAATCTTGATACAATTTTTTCCAAGCTTTGTCGTCGTACCAACTGTAACATATTAGACCGAAGACGGTTTTTTTTAAGGCCTGGCTTTTGGCCCTAAGGTTATTAGTGTTCGTGTTGCTTCAACCAATGGTTACCGATCCCTGGCTTAGCACAACATGCTATAAATATATATGCCGGTAATTTTCACTCTAGTAAACCCAGCTACTCCTTTGGCTGTCTTGAAGAGTTACCGCTTTGCCTGTTGAACTTGAAACCCAGCTGCTTCACTCGATGTTCCAAAACTATTCGCATAGAATAGCAATGCCTACTTATAGTTTTAAACAAACTTTGAAGATATACGGAATACAATAGATCTATTTTCAAACGCGGCAAAACACTCAATCCAATAAGAATTGTACATGCGTCACACATCTTACTCGCCACCACTTTACTAGGTCGACTACCACTATCTGAGTTTCTCCGTATGTTTTCCACAACGGCTTGAATATAATCATTTGGAAAATATTATCGAAATAGCCTGCCTTTCTCCCGCTTTAGGATTCGGGTTACATTTTCCCTGAAATCTACTAGGCCCTACCTCAAATCTCTGAATACGTAAGGCTGACTGACTGTTCCGTCACCAATGACTTTTTCGTTAGACCGCAGTTCAATTTGTGGCTTTTCCCATTTTAAAAAAGTATACCCGTATCGGTTGTTTTGCTTTCTAAATGAAAAATAAATAATCTGTCTATATTTGCATGATTCTCTGCCTTGGGTAATCTCAGAAACAATACAACGGATTTTTACTTAGTGTTAACTTGTTGTCTAGGCGATTATGAATCAAATTATTGCTTATAAAAAGAAATTGAATGTGGTGGATGCAGATTTGAATATAAAATAATTTTTGAAAGAATTTCTGGAATATGGCTATCTGGCACCTGCCCTGGTTTTCGTCATATTTTGTTTTTGCATACGTAGTGAATGTCTAAAAGATCAACTTCTACCATGTCGCGGTTATACAAATTTACAATTTCCGGTTGTGAAACGTCAACATATCGCTTTAGGGATGCGCTCCATTTTTTTTCTGTGCTTATATAATCCTATTCCAAAAAATTGGATGCTACATAAACAGGTTTGTTATCAAGCAATTTGACCAGAATAATTTTGCACACATTGCTCTAAATAACCGATGTCCTTTTTTTAATTGGCAGTTTTCTGATCGTAAAAAAATATCGGATTAAAGTTTGTGTCCCAGCACTTCAATACTTTGAATTAAATGGAGTACGATTACTGGACCAAAAATAAATTTTTGTTGATGGAAATCAGAAAATGCAGTTCTTGAGCCTTGATAAATAATAAAATTAACCGGATGCCCTGATTTTCCGCATATAACATACAATTTCAACCCCCAAGGTGATGGTTTAATTTCCATATATTGTTTCGTAAATAACGTCCCTTTAAATGGAATCGTTTGTTCCTCCATGCAAAGGTTCTCCTCCAAGGGAATCTCTAAACACCTTTATCTATCAGAATTAAGCATGGGGCGAACCTTATAAAAAACTTCTTTATGGAATGTCCAAATTGATGGTGACATGAAAGTTAGTTCGCAATCGAAAAAATCGGTGCCTGGTCATAGTATACGCATAACGATGTATGTGAAGTTAACCAAGAATTCTATCCCAGAAAATATTTTTTTTTAATCAGGCAACACTAACATAGCAATAATCAATTTGCTCTTGTATGAAGTTATCCCAGCCCAGGTTTTGATTCATTTCCTTCAAATATACTATATTTGTGAAGTTACCCCAGCCCAGAATTTTTATAAATTTTAATGAAAAAATGAAAAATTATCAAATTTATTAAATTGGATTTCTTTTTCATTTAACAAAAAAAAATTAAAATCTAACGTAAACAAAAACTGTAAAATTTTTAATTGCATAAAGCAATGGTAAATTTCAGGCAATGTAAGAAATAAATTGTTCCGTGGCAAGTAAATGACAAGTAAATTTAAGCTAAATTGGAAAAAATATCGTTCCGTGGCAAGTTTCCGAAAATGAACTCTGGGCTGGGAATTTCATTGATTTTTATACAAATAATTTTTCGTCCCGCTCGATAAATTTAAAATTATTTCGCCAATACTAAAAATGTCTCGGATCAGAGCCACATGATTTTAAAATGTATACACAGGCAGTTAAATTAAGGCTAAATTGAAAAAAAAATCGTTCCTTGGCAAATTTCCGAAAATGAACTCTGGGCTGGGAATTTCATTGATTTTTATACATACAATTTTTCGCCCCGCTCGATAAATTTAAAATTATTTCGCCAAAACTAAAAATGTCTCGGATCAGGACTACATGATTTTAAAATATATACACCAGTAGCTAAATTTAAGCTAAATTGGAAAAAAATCGTTCTGTGGCAAGTTTCAGAAAATGAACTCTGGGCTGGGAATTTCATTGATTTTTATACAAATAATTTTTCGTCTCGCTCGATAAATTTAAAATTATTTCGCCAAAATTAAAAATGTCTCGGATCAGGGCTACATGATTTTGAAATATATACACCAGCAGCTAAATTTAAGCTAAATTTGAAAAAAAATCGTTCCGTGGCAAGTTTCCGAAAATGAACTCTGGGCTAGGAACTTCATTGATTTTTATACATAAAATTTTTCGTCCCGCTCGATAAATTTAAAATTATTTCGCCAAAATTAAAAATATTTCGGATCAAGGCTACATGATTTTGAAATGTATACACCAGCAGCTAAATTTAAGCTAAATTGGAAAAAAATCGTTCCGTGGCAAGTTTCCCAAAATGAACTCTGGGCTGGGAATTTCATTGATTTTTATACATATAATTTTTCGTTCCGTTCGATAAATTAAAATTATTTCTCTAAAACTAAAACTGTCTCGGATCGTTAGTAGCTAAATCTAATCTTAATTGGAAAAAAATCGTTCCGTGGCAAGTTTCCGAAAATTAACTCTGGGCTGGGAATTTCATTGATTTTTATACATAAAATTTTTCGTCCCGCTCGATAAATTTAAAATTAATTCGCCAAAATTAAAAATATCTCGGATCAGGGCTACATGATTTTGAAATGTATACACCAGCAGCTAAATTTAAGCTAAATTGAAAAAAATCGTTCCATGGCAAGTTTCCGAAAATGAACTCTGGGCTGGGAATTTCATTGATTTTTATACATATAATTTTTCGTCCCGCTCGATAAATTTAAAATTATTTCGCCAATTTAGCTTAAATTTAGCTGCTGGTGTATACATTTCAAAATCATGTAGCCCTGATCCGAGATATTTTTAATTTTGGCGAATTAATTTTAAATTTTTCGAGCGGGACGAAAAATTATTTGTATACAAATCAATGAAATTCCCAGCCCAGAGTTCATTTTCGGAAACTTGCCACGGAGCGATTTTTTTCCAATTTAGCTTAAATTTACTTGTCATTTACTTTCCACGGAACAATTTATTTCTTACATTGCTTGAAACTTTTCATTACTTTATGCAATTAAAAATTTTACAGATTATGTTTACGTTAGATTTTAATTTTTTTTGTTAAATGGGAAAGAAATCCAATTTAATAAATTTGATAATTTTTCATTTTTTCATTAAAATTTATAAAAATTCTGGGCTGGGGTAACTTCACAAATATAGTATATTTGAAGGAAATGAATCAAAACCTGGACTAGGATAACTTCACACTAGAGCAAATTGGTTATTTCTATGTTAGTGTTGCCTGATTAAAAAAATATTTTCTGGGATAGCATTCTGGGATAACTTCACATACGTCGCATAACGTCTTCTATTCTTATAAGATTGCATTCTGATTTTGGGAAATTTTGTACATTCGTTAAAAATATGAACTCAGATAAAACTTTATGTCATGAAAATCCGTCAATTTATAAGTTTTAGCATATTTGAGCCCATATATTTTAAGAAGTGTTTTCGTCATTTTCACCAACCACCCGTTCTACTTCGATTCTTGTTGGACGTTTTTTATTGGTACTTGCATTGAACGGAATATTAACGTAATCCCAAAAACAGATTGGTTTAGCTTGCTCCTCCTCAACATCATTATAGGATTTTCACTGTTTTTATAGAGAATGGCCAACATTTCGTCATGCGTTACATATTTACGACCCATCTATAACCAAACAAAGAGTTTAATAGTGATAACGATCAAATAAAAACAAACGAAAAAAATTGTTTCTATACAATGTACATGAGGATATACATATGACCATTGGTTATATTTGTACATGGACATGTACATCATATTAAATTGAGAAAAATCATATTTGAATATGACTTAAACAGCAATTTGTTTTTAAAAAATACATTATTGGATATTTAAATGTATAAAAAACATTACCACGATTTTTACTTATTTGCACTACAATTAGGCTAAAAAATAAAGGATTTCCACTACTAAAAACAAGTGATGGTATCTTAACGTTTTATTGAATACTGACCTCATTTTTATAGTTTGAGGAGAATTTATTGTCATGAATGATGAAAAAGAGATATATTACTTGAAACAAACATGCAATAGAGTAGAAAATATAAATTTCGTGAATCTACGTCTCAACAGGTCTAAAAGCTGGTTCAAGTGCTCCAAAGAAACAAAAAATTGGTACATCACCCGGTAAGGTTATGGCTACCACCTTTTGGGATGCAGTAGACAACATATACATCGGCCATCTTGAGAAGTGTAAAACCATCATAGGTGAATATTACGCGCCATTATTAAGTTCTTTGGACACCAAAACTAAGGAAACGGCTACATTTGAAGAAGAAAAAAGTGCTCTTCCTTCACGACAATGCACCATTTCATTCATCAAGGAACAGCAAAAATTGGGCTTTGAAATGGCCAGTTGGAAAGAGGTTTGGGTCAGATGTTGGAATAATAGCTGAAACGACCGCCTATTTTAAGATATTTCAAAAATCAATTTTTTTCGAATCGAGTTAATAATATGTAGGTCTAAAGAAAAATTTTATTTCCACAAAGTTTTTCAAGTTTTACAAAACAAAAACGTCCACATTGTTCTATGGGGTCCAGATTAATGCATAAAAATCTTAATGTTCCAAGAATACAATTTAAGGTTTTCCATTAAATTTAGTTGCAAGAAAACAATTTCATTATATAGGGAGCCAGAAGAGCTGAACAGCCCAAATTTGCATTAACATTAATTAAAATATTGAATCGGTTGCTTATTTTTTATAACTGGCCTGATTACAGTCGTCGGTCACAAAATATTAAATAAAATTTCTGCATGAAATCATAGCACGTAATTTCTAATATAAATAGCAGCATAAAAAAAATTAAATATTTAAAATGGCAAAGATGAAAAAATAAAAATCTGGAAATGTTCTATATGATATATTCATTAATGTATGTAGGAATGTATATCAGTATGTTTAAAACACATAAAAAGCTGATTAAAATTTAATTAAAATATGTATTCATGGAACGTTTTTGCAATAAGTGCATGGTAGGTACTTCAGCTCTCTATATATATTTTGTATGATGTATGTAAATTGTATATAAATGCTGAATGAATTCAAAAAATTTTACACAAATGGATTCAGCTCAAGTAGTAAGTAGTTTATTTATGTATGTGTATGTACATACTATGTACCTTTCAACAGCATTTTAAATATTTAAATTATGATGTGCATATAGATATCATTAAATCGTTTAATCATTAAGCGAATCATTAAGCGATGTAAGTTAAGGTATCTTTATAAAACGTCACTTCATCTGATATAATTAAGAGAACATGCATCTAGTCAAAGATGGCCATTTATACATCATCTACTATTGTTTTGTGAGGGCGTCGATAACTCGTCGATAATGTTGACTGCTCGTGTTGTGCGTCTACGAAAAAACTTCGTAGACAATTGCTTTTGGCATCGACAAGGTAGACAAATGGTGTGTAATATGTCAAAAATGTCGATAATGGTAGAAAATTATATTGGGTTGGAAAAAGTCATGTATCCCACTATGACAGTTAAAATTGATTTTTTTTTTTTTGATTTACTCTACTGATAAATTTCCCATTATTGTTTTAATGATTTTAGCTGCATATTTCGTACAAATAACGCATCCTTTCAAGATACTCTTAACTCTGCTTCTTCCGTTGGTCACCCAATATGGCTGCTTTATATATAATTTGAAGTAGCATACTCTTACCAGCTTGAAGTTGTGACAAATCAACAACCCCAACAACACTGACTGTAAATATGTGTTTCTGGAGTAAAATTTCGGAATGTTTACTGTCAAAGTCATTTATTCGTTGTACCCAATTGACTCATTTTAGTTTTGCTTTTTAATATTCATCACTGTAGGCTGCGTTGCTAACGTATGTCAAGTTATCCCACGATTCTATCCCAGAAAATAAAAAAAAATCATCAGGCAACACTAATCAATAAAAACCTCATTTGCTCTTGTGTGAAGTTAACCCAACCCAGAATTTGTTAAAATTAATTCAAAATAATTTGTAATTGGTGAAGTTAGCCCAGCCCAGAATTTTTTAATTATCACGTAAAAAACAAAAATAAAAATCGTTACTTTTAAAATATGAAAATTTTAGCCAGGTACACGTTATATCAATAGAACATGTATTTGTACGAAATAAAACTACATTAGACATGATAAAGGTACTTAGCACGATAAAAGTATAAATTTGTCGGATTAAGGCTATGTGTTTTTGAGATCTTCACACTCTTGCCTTATTTTTAGAAAAGTTAAAAAAAAAATCGTTCCGTGGCAACTTTACGAAATTGGGCCCTGACCCAGACATATCCATACAACTCGTATTTGACCAAAAATAACATTTAAATTTCGCACGTTAAAAGTATAAATTTGTCGAATTAAGGCTATGTGTTTTTGAGATCGCCATACTCCTGCCTAACTTTTAGAAAAGTTAACAAAAAATCGTTCCATGGTAACTTTGCGAAATTGGGCCCTGGGCCAGACAAATCCATACAACTCGTATTTGACGAAAAATTACATTTAAATTTTGCACGAGTGTGACGATCTCTAAAACACATAGCATAAATCCGACAAATTTATACTTTTAACGTGGGCACTTTAAATGTAATTTTTGGTCCAATTTGAGTTTCCAATTTGAGTTGTATGGATATGTCTGGCCCAGAGCCCAATTTCGCAAAGTTGCCACGGAATGATTTTTTTCTAACTTTTTTAAAAGTAAGGCAGGAGTGTGACGATCTCAAAAACAAATAGCCTTAATCCGACAAATTTATACTTTTAACGTGGGAAATTTAAATGTATTTTTTGGTCCAATTTGAGTTGTATGAATATGTCTGGCCCAGGGCCCAATTTCGCAAAATTGCCAAGGAACGATTTTTTTTAGTAACTTTTCTAAAAGCATTGCAGGAGTGTGACGATCTCAAAAACACATAGCCCTAATCCGACAAATTTATACTTTTAACGTGCTAAGTACCTTTATCATGTCTAATGTAATTTTATTTCGTACAAATACATGTTCTATTGATACGAGTATAACGTGTACCTAGCTAAAATTCTCATGTTTCAAAAGTGACGACTTTTATTTTTGTTTTTTACGTGATAATTAAAAAATTCTGGGCTGGGCTAACTTCACACAAGGACAAATGGGGTTTTTATTGTTTAGTGTTGCCTGATGATTTTTATTTTATTTTCTGGGATAGAATCGTGGGATAACTTCACATACGTGCGTTTCTTACTGTTTTAGGGATTTTTATAATATTTATGAACCTCTATATGTATGGCACTATTCGAAAAAAATTTTGTTCCACAAATTTGTGTTCAAAAATTTTGTCTAACCAGAGTTGTTCTTGTTGTGTACATTCCACGTGGAATGTCGGTAATGAAAGTCCTGCTTTGTTGTATTTCAAATCATGATCGGTTTCTTGAAAATTAAAAAAACTTATTTACTGGCCATGAGATCTGTTAAACCAACCATACTAGATCTTTCTACCACTGCGGCAAATTGATAATTTTGTCAGGATTATCACCTCTGGAATCATAATCTGCTGGATTATTTTTAGATTTCATATGCGATCCATGTTACCAATGGAAACTATTTGGGTAATTCTAGTAGCAATAAATGTTTTTCCACGCCCTAGATATGCCTCAGAGAGCAAGGAAAGAACTACTTCTGAATCAGTCCATACGAAATATTTTACATTTGTTTTGCTCCTCTGACCGCTGACATTAACTTCACAAGTAGATGAGCTGCACATAGCTTGAGGCATTTTTTTTTATTGGGGCTTCTTTCGTCTTAGATTCCTATATTTCAATTGTAATACTTCCATCTTCATGAACCGTTCTACTATATACCGCCTGTTGTGCCTGTTACGATATAGCCTAGGTAAAAATCGCCGAATATGTGTGTTCTTTCGATACGATGACCTGCCGGTACATTTTTTTCATTATCGGCCACTTCAATATCAAATTCGTCGTACTGCTAGTTTTCTTTTATACCGAATGATGGGGCAAGTATAGTAACTTTCACCGTAATTATATTTTGCTGGTGCCTCAATCATGTGCCCCAAATTAATATACGTACTTCCTCATTTGGTTTATGTATTTAACACGGAATTTAGGACTGTTCGTCAGTTTACGAAATCGAATTGTTGCTGCTCGTAATGAGTTTCCTAATATGCCAAGATTTTTTTTAAATAGAAGCATGACTATGTATCGCTCATCATATGTCTCTCAAGGAGTATTTGGCACCTTCTTAATTTATTATACCCCCCTTTTCATTCACGCACACACCACCTATTCACGTAATTACAGTATACCACTGTTCTACAACATCATATAATACATCCCATTTACATCACCACCTGCACATTACAAGCTCCATGTCAACCTGTACACTAACATGGACGGTGGGTCGGTGCTGAATTCTGCAAACCAACAGAGAGTCTTAATTATGTTTAATTTCAACAGCCAAGTTCCACTCAAACTTACTACCAGCCGGTGCAAGTGCCGAAGCTTTAACCACTGCACCACTTGGTCGTGCAGTTCGAATCTATAATTAACTTTTTATTTTCGATGAGAATCGAATTTAATCGGCGAATCGAAAATAGACATTTACTCACTCCTTAATGGCAGTTGAATACTCACGGCTCTCCTGCTTTACTGCGCAAATAAGCATCAACAGTCACCACACCATTTTGAGTTAATGTTCGATAGCCCAGGCTGAGCTTTGTCCAAGTTAACCGGTTCGTTGGGTTGTTTTAACGTCATTCCTATTTACAGTCAGTCACAAAAGTATACATACACCACTAAAATTTGTAAAATCGAGATAAATGAAATGAACTCAATTTCGTAATATTAATTTAATAATATATTTAAACAAAGAAAATTATTATTGGGGAAAAAAAGAAAATAATTTTAAAAAGTTCAAAAAATTTACAAAATTTATATCACAATTCAGTCGTTCAGACACACTTAAGAACTATTAATTTTTAGTTACGCTACCATAAGACTCAATAACAGCGCTTAGTCGCCTGGGCATTGATAAAACTAGGTTTTCAGTAACCGGTGACGAAATTTTAGCCCAAGCATTGGTAATCCTTTATTTTTGGACTATTTGTTCCAGTTCATACCAGATATGCTCTATTGCATTTAGCTCCGGTGACTAAGGAGGCGAATGAAGTTGTTTCGGTACAATATATAGAAGCAATTGTTTTGGATTATTATATTGTTATAAGATCCACTTGGTTGCGTGGTCCGAAGCATTTGACAGACTGTTGTAAATTTCTACGGAATATGCTGTAATAAATTCAGTGACCTGATTTCAGTGATATTTCGATAGAAAATTAATCCAAATATAACAGTTTATCGGTTCCTGCACTAAACGAAAAAATAGATAATAGCTATGTATTTTTTGTCATTTTATAAAAAGATTAACAAATGACAGCCAGTATTCCAATATTCGTACCGTTAGCACGGTTATTATACGAAAATAATTATTTTTTATCATTGCAGAGAACGTGATGAATAATAATAAAATATTTACTCATAACTAAAAAAGCACGAAGATAGATGGAGCTGAATGTCTATAAAAGGTTTTTACGAAATATGGATGCACGTTCTTGTTTTCATGTCTGTCTGGGCGTTGTATGTGGTTAAATATATTATTTCGTTTCATTTATCTCGATTTTGCAAATTTTAGAGGTGTATGTAGACTTTAATGACTCACTGTAATTTGCTATATTATTAAATTCGAAATTTAATATGTGCATAGTGATTATAAGATGAAAATAGAATGTATTTACCATCAGTGATTTGGAAAAACTCTTCTTCGGTAGCATAAATAAATGGTAAAGACAGAATATCAATTTCTTCAATTGTATTGAGCGTTAGAAATCTCCTCGTAGCATCATCGTTTGAAACGGTACCCGAGTGCATTCATTATATTATCAGTGTTGTACAGTTTATGGAAAGAATTGTAAATCTTAAAAAAACTTTGGTTAAAAGGTTCTATTCTAAATACTGTGAAGCCCTTTGTAATCGACTCTGGGAAGAACGCTCGTAGCCGATGAGTCCATCTCTAATAAAATGTGGCTGAATTTTTGCACCGTATTTACCCCTGTTTCATCTACGTTCCATATATTGGCGGCTGTAAAGTTATATATATATATATCGCGACCTTTAGCTAGTTTGCTAAAAAATATAGCCAAATTTGTTTTATTATAGCAATTTTTTCTAGCGAGGCTTGACAGAGTATAGAAAGTACTGGATCTTTATTTAAAAAAAATGTCAGCCATTCCTAGCCAGCCATTTTATATGTGTGCCAAGACATTCTCGTTCTATCGGTGATAAGCCGAAATAAATTTTGTTCAAATTTGTTTGACATACCGGGATAGAGTCGCATACAAAAATTAGTAATCTTTTAATACCGAACGTCAAGACTCCCCGCTTTTAACCCGTTTGACTGCTTCTGTTTTTTTGCACGTGTTTTTTTAAAAATTAATTTTTATAAAAATTGCTATTTCTGGAACGATAGGGCAAATTGTAACATATTTCAACAACCCCGTGTGATTAAAAAAATTTAAACATTTTGGGCTCCATCCATTCCAACTTAAACATCATTTCAAAAATGATTTAAAGACAATTGAAAATTTAAAGATTAATTTTGGGCTAAACAAATGCCCAAAACATTTTTTTTATTCTGCTTGTTCTAGAAAAAGCATAAGGCTTTTCACTTCAAAGCTAGCAGAACCCAAATTGAAAATCTGGCCAAAACCGAAATGAGAACGCAAAACAAGACTTATCGATATACAAATAATTAGTGAATAATTCAATTTAAGGAATGATTTGAGGTTTGGTCAAGAACGAGTAGAGCCTAAAATTTTTCACTGACAAGGGGCGAAAAGTGTCCTTCTCCGATTTCGCTGAAATTTGAATATGTGAAAGTAGACTGAAAAATAAGGGATACGTATATTTTTTATCGGCGGAAACACTCTGAGGGGATGAAACACATCTCGGAAGTTGGGGGTAAAAAACGGACTTTTGATAATTTCGCCTAGAAAAATGTGAAATTTCATAGAAACTTATTTAGGAATGTGTATTTTAATGAGCTAAATAATATACTATTTTTTGAAAAAATTCGGAACAATCCAGGGGGTGAAACACCCCCTAACAGGGGTAAAAAAATCAACTAATTGATGTAAAATTCTTACATTAACGCGGAAAAATCTGAAAAATATATGTTACTTAATAAGAGAAATCAAGGTTGACGTGTTCGAGGATTTTTGAAACTACCCCCCATATGGGGTAAACTACCCCTACCCTGAATCTTTGAATTAAGAAAAGGAGAAAAAAAATTTCTCGAGGCAAGTTTCTTATTACCCTTATAAATGGTTAATACTAACCTATCTCATTAATATTAATAATTTTTAGGGTTCGAAACATCCCCTAATCGGCGTATAAATTTGAAAAATTACGAAATATTCAGAAAAAAGTTCAAAATCTTCTGGAAAAAATGTAGAAAAATTGTATAATGTTGCGTTTTTAACAATACCCTTGGTTTGTCCCAGAATATATCGTAATGCCCCTACCTCTACTGACAGGAAGTTAACCACTCCTTTAGCGAAACGTTGAATTTTTCGATTGGGAAACATTTGTTCCGGCAAAAAATCTTTTATTCTCCTTGAACATTATTATTACTATCATCCCTTATCAACAACAATGACCTTCAGAGTTTAAGGCCTTCCCCCCCCCCCCTCCCACCCTCCCCCATGGTGGGTTAAAGTAGAAAAAATTCCGAAAATATATTTGAAACGTTCTGAAAAAACGTACGGTTTTGGTTTATAAGAAGTGACTTTTTATTCTCAAGGAATTTTCGGAACCTCTCCTCTGTAGCGAGTTAATTACCCTCTTTAGTGAGTCCTTGAAGTACTCTAGTCTATGTGAAAATAACATTAGTGAGAATTAGAACAATTGCGAAAGTATATGGAATATCGTCTCACAATCAGATAAATATATACAGTAGAGCCTCTATTATCGCAATTAATATATTCGAATTTTATTAAATCACAAAGCAATAATTGTGATAGCATTCAATACATATTTGCGTGGAATTAAACTTTATTGAACATTATAGGAGGAATTTTCCTTATCATGGTTCCGCCAAATTATTATTGTTTTTTTGGCGGAATTAATCGGATAACCGGTCGTTCTATAACCGACATTCCGATAATCAAGGTTCTACTGTACTCATGCGTTATTACATGTTTTCATAATTCAGACTATCCCATTTACTGGATATTAAACGATTGTAGTTGACGTATAATATTATTCATATTTTATTGTAATAAAAACCGTTGGCAAGTGAAACCTAGTATGAATAATATTTTGTTATTCACCATACTAAATGTAAATATAAATATGCTCATAATCAGCTGAAGATATATATCGATATGAACCAAGCCTTGTCAAACATATGAACATATCCGAAATGTTCGGATAATTTTTTAAAATTTGATCCTTGATGGAAGATGTTTTGAATCCCTAAAAATCGTTAACAGTAATAAGAAATAATAATGGAAGGAGGCAGGGAAAAAACATCTGGATAGAAAAAATCTCCCTCACACTCACCTCAAGTATTCCGAATATTCCTTGAGAATTAAAAGTCACTTCTTGTAAACCAAAACCGTACGATTTTTCAGAACGTTTGAAATATATTTTCGGAATTTTTTCAACTTTCACCCACCATGAGGAGGGGGGGGGGGGGGTGGGCCTCAAACTCTGAAGGTCATTGTTGTTGATAAGGGATGATAGTAATAATAATGTTCAAGGAGAATAAAAGATTTCTTGCCGGAACAAATGTTGCCCAATCGAAAAATTCAACGTTTCGCTAAAGGGGTGGTTAACTTCCTGTCAGTAGAGGTAGGGGCTTTACGATATATTCTGGGACAAACTAAGGGTATTGTTAAAAACGCAACATTATACAATTTTTCTACATTTTTTCTAGATGAGTTTGAACTTTTTTCTGAATATTTCGTAATTTTTCAAATTTATACGCCGATTAGGGAATGTTTCGAACCCTAAAAATTATTAATATTAATGAGATAGGTTAGTATTAACCATTTATAAGGGTAATAAGAAACTTGCGTCGAGAAAAATTTGTTCTCCTTTCCATAATTCAAAGATTCAGGGTAGGAGTAGTTTACCCAATATGGCATGTAGTTTCAAAAAATCCTCGAACACGTCAACCTTGATTTCTCTTATTAAGTAACATATATTTTTTTCAGATTTTTCCGCGATAATGTAAGAATTTTACATCAATTAGTTGATTTTTTTACCCCTGTTAGGGGGTGTTTCACCCCCTGGATTGTTCCGAATTTTTTCAAAAAATAGTATATTATTTAGCTCATTAAAATACACATTCCTAAATAAGTTTCTATGAAATTTCACTGATTTTTCTAGGCGAAATTATCAAAAGTCCGTTTTTTACCCCCAACTTCCGAGATGTGTTTCACCCCCTCAGAGTGTTTCCGCCGATAAAAAATATACGTATCCCTTATTTTTCAGTCTACTTTCACATATTCAAATTTCAGCGAAATCGGAGAAGGACACTTCGCGCCCCTTCCTTGTGAGGCATTTGATTAGGTCATAATGAGCCTAAAATTATTTGCATGTTGATCTGGCTTAGTGTTGCAATTTCGGTTTTCTGTCCGATTTTTGATTTGGGTTCCGCTAGCGCTAAAGTGATGAAGCCTAATGTTTTTTTAAGAACGAGCAGAATAAAAAATATTTGAATAGAGCGTTTAATTTTCCAATTATTTTAAATCATTTTTTGATATTGCTTCCATTAACGTTTTCTTCAGGGCTTGCAGATTCCATCGTTTTAGTTGGAAGGGATGGAGCCAAAAAATTATTGATGGATCATTTAATTAGTCTATATCATTAGCATATAATTATCCATACTATCTTTGTAATGTTCTTCTGTATCGGTTATGCTAAAAAAATATAAACAAACAATATAACCATCACTACTACAAAAAAAAAACAATAATAAAACAAATTAAAAACAAAGTTTTTTCTAGTTAAAGTACACAAGTAACACGCTTCAAGGGTTGACTCGCAAGTTGACCCAGTGTTTCAACTAGACCCTATTATTGAATAATTTGTGCACTCTAGTAGCAAAATGTAAACTTCTATGGTCCCTAGTTAAGTTAAACAAGCGAGCTATAGCTAGATATCATTTCTATCAGATCAGCATAGATCTAACTCGCTCATCCCTGATCAGCATATTACATTCCAGATTTTAGGATGTTAAATCCCCAATCAGAAAAAACAACAAAATTTCATTTCATTTTTTGAAAAATCATAACTCAAACCTGACCTATTTGAATACATAATTTGAACATTGAAACTGAATATGATATACATAAATATGACATATACGACAACATAATATGTATACTTAACTCATGATGCTGGTATATAAACATGTTATCTATATATATTTTTTGTAATCATATACATAAAACAATAAAAATTTATGTGAATAATTTGAAAAAACATCCATCATAGAACATATTATATAATATTATGTACACCGAAAGCTGGTACATACGTACCCACATACATACACATTTCATATTATCTTAAAGAACCAAATAACATTCCTAATATACAATTCACTTCCTTGAATATATGAATTTTTATGTTGTCTTATGTTTGGTACTATATACGTAACCACGATAGACATAATAAGAATTAAAATTGTGTTCATGAAGAACCGTACATACATATATACTATATTATGTATATAGATATGCTGATGTACCAGTGTGTCTATGTAAAAAAGACAAAACCATGTATAGAAAAATACTGAAAGAAAATGGGAAATGAAAGCTATAATTTCACATGTCAACCATAAATTCAATCATAAAGCAATTTTTTTTTTGTTCTGCTGTTATTGTTGTTGTTGTTATTATTTTTCACATACCCATAGCATATATTATGACGAATATGTAGGTAGGTAGGTAGGTATGTACACCAGCATACTATATGTTTCGTCACTTAATCATTTTACTGCTCTATATATCTCTCGTCTCTCCCGTATATGTAGATAGTATATACATAGATATACACACACAGTTTCTATTTTGTTGTTGTTGTTGTCGCTCCAAGGCTTTTATCAATAATAATTTTCTTATTTTCTTCATTGTTTGTGTTCATACTCGTCTTATATGTTATTTCGTTATCTAAACAATCTCTAACCGAGATGAAAAACTGTGCTATATTTATATTTTTTTTAATGTGTTTCCTTCTAAACATCCCTGTACACGTATACTTTGTATATGTATATATGTATGTGGAAAAGCGAGCGTATACGTCGTACACCCAATGTTTTGATTACCATTAAAGCAATGAGCTAGAATTTGTATTTTCCAATTTTTTTTTTTTTTATATTTTTTACTTTTAAATTTTCTCAATTTTGTGTATATGCTTTTGGTGATATTACACAACGTAGTGGAAAGGTTAAGATGCAATTTACGGCAATTTTTTTTCTTGTTGATTGTTGGAACGTTGGCAAAATGTAAAATTTCTTTGTGTACGTACGTAAGTTATATAGAGTTGACAGATACCATGGGAAAAATTTGAATGTGATTGTATTATCAATATGATATTATAAATCCCATATATTGGCTCAGAACGGGTAAATGTGTTTCTATATATCGTATAGGCATCGTTGCTTCATGCGGGAGCAATAAAATTTAATTTGCTTTGACTCTACATATATAAATACAAGGCATGCGTGTGGAATATGTCCCCAAAAAAAAAAAATCCAAAACTTGTTGCATGCAATAAATGTTGCACAATCTATAGGATTTTGCAACACACTTTAATTAACAGGTTTGTTCAACAAGTTTCAAAAGATTGACATATGAATAGGTTTTCTGGAATACTCGTGATACGGGTCTTCTACAAAAATGTTGTTGCAACAAATTTCAATTAACAAATTTGTTCAACAAATTTCAAAATATTGATATGTGGGTGAAATTTGCATGCAATAAATTTGAGATTCTTGGGACGTATTTGCATGCAACAAATTTAGGATTTTTTGCATGCCTTGGAAAATATTTTTCGTGTGTCCAAATGAATATCGAGATATATGTATGGGTTTATGTGCTGGAAAAAATTATTTCATTTTATTTTCGTCAAACCAAGGCGTCTTATGCATTTTGTAAGCATATTATATTATATTTATAATATAATATAGAAAAATTATAATATTGAAAAAAAATGATCACCCTGTGCGTTCTCAAGTGTCACCTAGCCGTTTGTTTTGATGCCACAAGAGGTAACCTTGTAACTTGGTAACTTTTTCAAGGCTAACTAGTCGAAAGAGATAATGTTTATATATGTGCCGCCCCGGTGGCAAAGTGGTCAGCATGCTTGCTCCAGCGACCGGAGGTCCCGGGTTCGATTCCCGTCGGTGAAAAAAAAATTCATGGCTGGTTTAGGATCAATGAATTAATTACTCATTATCCGAAATGAAAATATGATTATGAAACCTCATTTGAGGCGGAAAAATCCCTTGATGGGATATAGTGCCAGAGAGAGAGAGAGAATGTGTAACAAAATGTGTAAAAATGGCCTTGAAATATTTTTTATTTCATTTATGTTTGTGTAGTGTGGTTTCATCAAAAATTTGTTTAAGTTGCATTAAAACCTGGATCATAGGCAAACGGGGAAAGAAATGAAGAAAGAATCGGTTTCCGTGATACCTTGTGTGGAATGGAGCTATAATATAGAAAAAAATACCTACCTGTACACCCTGTGCGTTTTGGAATGAGTAAGTTAGTGAGTGACATAGATGTTATAATATAGAAAAAAAACTATTTGGTCACCCTGTGCGATCTCGAGTGACTCAGTCAGTGACATAGAAGTGTATATTATGACTTCCAATTTTCCAGTTTTTCAATTTTCAAATTTATCAACTTTCCAAATTTCCCATTTTCATATTTTTTTTATTTTCCTATTTTCCAATTTTCCAATTTTTCAATTTTCCAATTTTTCAATTTTCCAATTTACCAGTTTTCCATTTTACCAATTTTCCAATTTGCCAAATTTCCAATTTTCATATTTTCATATTTTCCAATTTTCCATTTACCTTTTTTCCAATTTTCAAATTTTCCAATTTTATAATTTTCCAATTATCCAATTTACAAATTTTCAAATTTTCCAATTTTTCCAATTTTCTAATTTTCCAATTTTCCAATTTTTCATTTTCTTATTTTCTTATTTTCCAATTTTTTTAACCAATTATTAAAATAAAATGGTATCAACTAATGTTCCACCTAGGGATTTATGAAGTGTCATGGCACATCCTGATACTAAAGGAAAATGATTTCGTTTTGCGTTTATTGTTTCGTTCGCCTCGTTCGATTACACTTTTCGTAACGCATTTGCTAGCTTAGTCCCCAAGTCAAGTGTGCCTAAAGAACTTTTACTTCAAAAATGTCTGAACCACACTGAGTTGGCTCATGCTTTTTTGTTGTGTTCGAATTGCCAGGAGATGGTTCTTACGAAAGAAAATTTTGGGAAAATCCACCGAAAAAGTTGGAAAATTCGGAAAATCGAAAAGTGATGTTTTTGTACGGAATTTCGCGCGAATCCGATCCAAATGATCTTTTAAAAGACAAAAATTGCAAAATCTGAGTGGAAAATTTGGAAACTTCCGGATTGAAATGATTTTTTTTCTATGAAATTATGAATTTTTACATGTTTTGCTGATTTTGGACGCTGTAAAGCTTAAAAAATCTCAGAAAATTTTGCTTTGATATTAAAATTTAAAAAAAATTCAAAAATTGGAGTTAATCGATTCGACAAATGCAACAGTCAAATATGTCCGCAAGTGCAAAAATTCAATTGGGTCGTTTGTTAGTTGCAATGAGAAGATTTGGCGTATTTTTTTAATTTGCAATGCACGAACGTCAACGCTCTCAGTGTTCAAGATTTGTGGGTGCACTTGGACAATAAGGCACTTGAGACACTCGCCAATGCCACTATTTCTGCACCGGCACGGTTGGAATTGTGGTACAAATATACAAGGATGAGATGGCTGACGACATTTTGGATCAAGTTCACACAACAACGAATTATGAGCTTGAAATAAACGACGAAGCTTTGATCATGATCGAAGGCACTTGCTTATGTGCAGCAGCTATTAGTCGAAATTGGACATGCAAGCGCCAATTCGTTCGATGCACGTTGCATTAAATCGTGAATTGCAATGAGAGCAATTGTACGATCGAGATTCAATGAGCCAATGAATGTCTTGCTTTTGAATGCACAGTTAACGAATATGTCCGACGCCTTGACGAAGGAAACGGCGGAATATTCTACCTTAATGATCCTGGTGGAACAGATAAATCCTTTCTGATTTCATAACTTTTGACCACAATTCGCTCCAGATCTTAAATAGCCTCTAGCTGTTGCATTATTGGAAATGGCAGCCACATTACTGGACGATGGCTGGTCGGCACCTTATGCATTAAAGTTGCCAATGAATGAATCTAGACGCAAGAATGAAAAATCATTATCTGGGACGAGATCACAATGTCACGCAAATGATCATTGAAAGCGTTCAATCGCATGCTTAGGGATTTACGAAGTGACTCAACACCCCTCCACCAAAACGGTGGAGCGAAGAATCTTCTGGTCGGCATTTTTTCGCTTGACTTAATATAATCATTCTGCGCAATCTGAATCATCTAAAACTGTGTAACGGGACGCGATTGGCTGTGAAGAAACTGATAAACAAAGTGGTTCAAGCGACGATCATGAAGGGCAAATTCAAAAGAGAAGAGGTTCATATTCCGTTAATTTCTCTGATTCTAACTGACATTCCATTTGACTTCATGCGCATTCAGTTCCCTGTTCGTTTTGCGTTCGCTATGGCGATTGAAAAATCGCAAGGTCAATCGTTTGATGTGTGCGGAGTAAATAAACCTCGTAAATCTGGAATTTCCGCGCCGGACAACAAAACGAAAAATATTGTTTACCACAATGCATTGTATTGATTTGCGTCTGTATTCGATTTAATTCCACTTGAATAACTGACTCCAATTGAAAATGAAAAAGTGAATGGAATGGAATGTTCACTCAACTCAACCGCCAATTGAGAATTGAGTTGAGTTGTTTGATTTTTCTCTCAGCAAAATCAATTTTCATGAAGGATTAAAGTATTTGCTCGGACGAAGTAATTTGGGGCGGAACGAGGTTCGCCGAGTCAGCTAGTACAATATACAAAGTTGAAATTAATATCAGTTGTTTGTTTAATTCTTAATACAAAACAAAATGCTATGCTGCACTCTATGCGGAGTCGTTATTTCTTTTTGAAAATTCAAAATAACTTCCGATACACCGATTTCTACCAAACTTCTCTAAAGTCTCGCAATTTATCAGAAAAACCTTAAGAAAAAAGTTGTATGCTGATCATTTAAACTTTTTGGTCTCTATAGTGACCAAATTATGGTGAAATAACGGCTTTTCACTAAAAATCGTGGTTTCCGCTTAAATTTAAAAAAAAAATGGTTTTTACAAGATTTGTTCTTTTGTTCTTAATCGCTTTTTTGCAGGTTCTATAGAAAAAACGTAAATAACGATAAGGCTCCTATGAAAGCTGAAAATTTCAGTGAGTTCCAATTTCTGTCCCATTTCACTGGGCCCTTTTAATTTAAAAAAGAATTTTATTTATGAAAACGAGACAGACAGACACCACCTCGAAAACCAATTTTTTGGATTTTAGCAGTACGCAGCAAATGGTAAATCAACAAAAAATATCGAGGACGAAATTTTTTGGTTGTGTAACAAGTTAGTTCTATTCTCTGTATTTTTAAAATTGGATTTTTTCAAAATTCTATTTTGGAATCCTGTCCAATGTTTAACAAACAAAGGGAGTTGTATTCAAATCAGCTAAGAAACGGCTTGGGTTCATCATAATTGATGCAGAGGCATTTCAAAAAATTATATAAAATTCCAATTTTCATCATTAACCTGAGAAATGATATAGTTTTATTGTGGAAGAAGACGCACCTTTAAACAAATTTATCAAAATCATTCTAGCCGTTCTTAGATACTCAAAATTATTCTCCCTCTATTTCTTTTATAAAAAACAGAACAAAATTTCTCAAATTCAAAACTCATGACAATCGATTCATAGGTAGCACTCGAAAATCTTTCTCTTCCAATTTTTTAAAAATTGTTCGACCCGAATTCTAAGACCCAGAACGAAGCAACATGATCCAACTTTAGGCTATATGAAGTAAAATCTAACAACATCCCACAACAAGATGTATTATTATGTTATATGACGCAACATATTAGAATATCCCGCAACAAGATGCAACATCAAGCAACTTAAACCTTGTGCAACATCCCATAGCAAAGTACAACATCCCACAACTTAATGCAACATTGTGGATAATCACGCAATAAGGTACAAGATCATTTAACATGGGGCAACGTGATGGCTCATCCGGAAGACTCCTAAATGGATTATAGAGAAATCAGATCTCTTCGTAATCGTTTCCTTACATTCGAATACAAATTTAATAAAAATCGTTGAAGCCAAATAACATGTCAAAAGAATGCCGAAGCCACACCAAGAACCCTTATGAATAAGAACCAATCGGAATCAATTCCTGGCACTGGAGTTCGAACAGTTTTTTTTTCTTCAAAAAATGAGACCGGTGCATGTATCATAAACCTATCAAGCTGGAAAAATTAAAGAAGTTTTCCAGGTACCATTGAAGTACCTGTTAAATGAATTTGCCGAAGTTATAGCCCATAAAATCGATTTCTGGTAATTGAAATCTCCATTTTACCAGTTTTTATCGAAACCGTGGGTGCTAAAAATTAAATAGTGGAACCCAGCCTTTACCTGAAGGCTCCCTTAAATTAAAGTTTTAGAAATCGGGGCCCATCACCAATAGTTTCTGTTTATCGAAAACGTTACTCCAGATAAAAAGTAAACTCGCTTTAAAAGAAACTGTAGAAAAATTAAAGAAACGGAACTGGTCTCATCGAAGGACTCACTAAACCTATTTTTGAAAAAAACGGATCCAATCGAAATCTACTCCCAAGCAATTTTTATTAAAATCATTAGAGTCAATTTTTGATATTCAAAAAAAGGGTTCTGGGCCCTAAAATCTACCACAAACCCGTATCACCACATTTTGTATCAAAACCGATCAAATCGAAAAATTACTGTGTATCACCAAAGTACCTCTCAAACGAATTTTTTCGAAATAAGAACCCATCGTTAGCGATTTTAGTCAATTTAAATCTCCCTTTAACCAATTTTCATTGAAATCGTGCGTGCTAAAAAATTAATAATGGAGCCCAGCCTCTACCGGATAGCTCCTTAAATTAAATTTCTCGAAATCGGGAACCACCACCACGAGTTTCTGGTATTTGAAATCATTCCTCCAGATTAAAAGAAAAGTTCCTTTAAGATAAACTCCAGTTAAATTAAAGAAAGGCGGACGACTCACTAAAAGTAATCTTGCGATAATTGCTACCCATCGAAATCGATTCCTGACATTTGAAACAGGGCCCCAAAATCTTTAACAAACAAATCGCATTTTTTATCAAAATCGATCAAGGCGAAAAAATTACAGAAATTTTTCGGGCAATAAAAATCGCGCGTGCAAAAAAATAAATAATGGAACCCTGCCTCTACCGGATGGCTCCTTAAAAGAAAATTTCTCGAAATCGGAACCATCACAATTAGTTCGTTACTCCAGATTAAAAGAAATATATCTTTAAAAGAAATTCTAGAACAATTAAATAATGGGGACGGGCACCACCCAGGACCCATTGCAATATACTCCTGGTAATTAACACCAGCCTTATACGAATTTTTATCAAAATCGTTAGAGCTAATATTTTATTTTCAAAAAGTGGGACCAGGACCCCAAATCTACCACAAACCACATTGTCTATCAAAACCGATCAAGCCCGGCAGAATAGCAAATACTACAAATCATTATGGTTACTTATAACAACCAACATTTTCAAAATGACGCTATTAGTGCAACCATACAATGATACCGTAACGCAATCAACACAACATTTCGCAACTTGATGAAACAGAACGAAAGATTAATTAGATATCTTAAAAAAAGAATACTTACATGAAGTGCCATGACGCAAGATGGTATCAAATCGCGCATCATAATGCAACATGATACATAAAACGCAACATGATGCAACATCCCATAACATAATGCAGCATCTCTCAACGAGAGATAATATTTCCCACATACCAGAACTTTGTGCAACATGATGCAACATAAAGCAACATCACCCAATATGGTGCAACATGATCATCGATCTGGAAGACTTTTAGAGGAAGAATGCCTTGTAACAAACCCGTGCATCAGAAAACTCTGTTTCGCTAAATTTTATCAAAATCGTTCAAGCTAACTAAAATAATAAAAGCCTCAAGCTTGCAATATGACGCAACATGATGCAAAATTCCATAACATGATGCAACATTCCACCAATTTTTGGGATTGGGAATATCCAGAACCATCCACTTTACACTGCTAACATAGTTCAATATTACACAACATGCTTACTTAACACAACATCTTACAACGTCACGCAACCAGTGCAACATTTTACAACATTACAAGCCATACAAATGACTCCTTTTCATGAATTCCTGCCACTCAAAAATCCCTTTCACCGATATTAATAAGAATAGTTCGAGCCTGCCTTTTTTAGATGGGACCCGTTTCCTAAAAAAGGACCAAATTTTCTCTAAATTAAAACCTATCGAAATCGACTCCGGTCATTTGGAAACCCTTGACACCGCACTTTGTTAAAGTTAGCCAAAATATCGCAACCAAAAGTTACTAAATTGAAGTACTGATATTAAGTTATTAGTGTCATATGTGAAGAAGAAGGTTATCAGCCATGTTGTTAAGGCAACATATGCCAAGTTTGTTGTAAATTGTTCACTATTGTTGCAAATCACCATGAAAGGTTATAGCGTTGAACAACTCTGAAAATTTTAAGTCAACCAGCTGAAAAAATAATTAGCCCATATGTGACCGCAACACAACATCTGTAGAGAACATCGTTGAAGCGAATTTTTCGGCAATATTTGATCTACGCAAAAATCCGACTGACTCAGAAACTTAAGGTAAACCATAGACCATTGGCAACACCGTGTGTCCACTGAATGAGCCCTAGAGCAGTTGGAAGTTTACCCAAATTTTGAGAAACAAAATTATATTTAACAATGAGCCCCAGTTTTTTACGAACGGAGATGTAAACAAGCAAAATTAGCCGATTTAACCATCAGCCTAAACTCCATGATTGGTACCGACGATATGTGATTCCAACAGGACAGAGCCACGTGACAGACAGCGCATGTCACGATGGACAAATAAGCTTTAATAAATTTCTCGTTGAACTATAAACCAAGTTACAATCAAGACAATAAAATACCAAATCTAGATGTTTCAATTAATTTTACGTTTATCCACATTTTGATTTTGTAATTGAATTTCATTCACAGCATGAATAAATTAGGTATCCCACCAATATAATCTTAATTGTTAATTTTCCAAATAAACATTCGACCAAAACTTGACCTACTTAAATCCATACAATCCAAGAAAAATAATAAAAAAATGTCTACTTTAAAGCAAAACGAAACATTCTACATTTATATCCATTTCTGCACATAAGATTACAGAAAATCCCCCTTCCAAATCTACTTAGTATTTTTCGCATACATCCTTCAATTCAAAACAAATATAATACACAGTGTAGCGCACAGATGAAAACGGAAAAAGGAAGAAAAATAACCGGTTACAAACAGAATATAAAAATAAATCTAATTATGTATCCTGGTCAGTAAATTAACTAAGATTTTCCAACCCCTAATTGATGTATTTTGTAATTTTGGTATAGATTTTTGGTTTGTATGTGTGTGGGTGGGTGGCCACAATTTCATAAATACAAAGAGGCGAAAACTGGTTTTTATTTCCTTTACTGGCGTTCGCTTTTATATATATTTACCTTTTCTCTGCGTTGGTTATTTTTTTTTTTGTATTTGACGGAGGGAACTGCCCTCACCAAAATGATAAATTGCAATTTATTTTAGGACAAATGTTACAATTTGATATTTTATTTGATTATATCACTTTCCCTGAAATTTAAGGACTATTTGATTTTTTATGTACTAAATAAATTGGTCAATGTTCATCGTAAAGTAAACTTAAAGCTTTTTGGATGCTTTCAAATATAAAACTAAATAAATAATTGGCCGGAATCCTTTTTATGGAAATTTTTATTTTTATTTTATTTACTGAACACAATTGACTACATAGCATACGACACCCTATAAAAAATATATGACGATGTATATACGAGAAAGATCTATATATTTACGTAGAGACGCGGGGAGGGTGGTAGGCACCCAAAAATCAATTTAGCATAAGAGTAAATGTATTGATTTATGTTGAAAACAAAATTATAATTCGCCATTATAACATGATGTGCTATGGCAACATCATCGAGTGGGTGACCAATCATTTTATGCCATTTTTACGATTTTGTCGTAAACAACCGATATATGTAGGGATTAGGTTTCGAGAGTCAATGCCGTGCCAATAACGATATTATATAGTTATACGTTTTAAGATAAAAAGAAAGTAAAAAAATATTTTATTTAACCAATTATTTTTCAATCTTGGTTTAACAGAGTTCAAACTTAAACTTAAATAACAATAATTTTTCTAAAAGGAAAAATATTTACATAGCGAAAAGTGGGAACTTATACTTATTTCTCACGTTATGTGTTTTCAACATTTTTTATTGGTCGTATTTTGGACATGTTAAGAAAGGATAAAGTAAAATAAAAAAATTGTATTCCGAATTCAAGACAACAATACTGAAATCCTGGAGAAATCCTAGTAAATATGCGAGAATGCTAAAAGAAGATACAGAGCTAGATGTTTCGGTATGGACAGTGCAACGAAAATTTAAAGAGTCTGGTCCTTATAACTATATTGCTAAGAAACGTCCACTAATTAGCGCTGTTAGCAAAACAAAAATAGTGAATTTGGCAAAGGCTCATAAACAGTCTAATCGAATATTGGAACCAAATATTTTGGAGTGACGTATTCAAGTTCGAATTGAAAATCCCAAAAAAGAGAAAACAAGTCTGGTGCCTAAAACAAACAAGATCGTCTTAAACATGACTTCATTCAAAAACTGTGAAGCATGAAGGTGGTTCTATCATGGATTGGGAATGTTTCTCTAAATCAGGAGTGGGAAGGCTGGTCAAAATTGACGAGAGGATGACTGGCAGTTTATACGTGAACGTACCACATGACAACTTAACAGAATTAGCTGCCAAGATAGGGCTAGGTCAATTTATCTTCCAGCAATATAATGACCGCAAGCATACATCTCGGATTTCTAAAAATTATTTTACTGAAACTTGTATTGAAACGCAATACAAGTTTCAGTATTAGATTCTTAAATTCCACTGAGTGCTAGAATTAATAAAAATAGTTTTTGTGCAGCCCTCATGAACAATGAACTTGCACTTCATGAACAAGTATGCCAGAACGTTTAGCAGCAGTGAGACAAAACAGAGGTGAAGCAACAATATTTTGTGTTTAATTCGAGAAGTAGGAAATTTTGCATCGTAAACTTAATTTTGCACCATATTGGAAACTAACATTTGCTCCTTGTATTTGCAGACAGTCAAAGTATTATGATATTTTTACCAAATGAGCAAAATAAAAATTTTACGTTGTTGTTGTTTTATTGTAATGGTTTTGTTGCGATTGTTCCGTACACGGGAAGTATTATGTAATTTTTACCATCGAGATTTTTAAGGTTTCTGGGAACTCGGGATATCGAAAATCGGAATTTTGAAAGTCGGGATTTTGAAAGTCGGGATTTTAAAAGTAGTAACTTTTTTGTCGGGATTTCGATAATTCGGTCTTTGAACCGACCCAAAAATTTTGTCATGCACTACCTGAGTCATTCGGCCCTATGTCAGCCTTCAGATAATAGGTATATGGTTTCAAAATAAAAAAAATAATTTAATTAAATAAAAAAATTAGAAAAATAAAAAATATATATTTCTAAAAACAAAAAAATAATAAACAAAAAAAAAATTGGCCCTTCGACACTTTCGGCTCTTCGACACATTCGACCCTTTGAAATGCGGCCCTTCGACATTCGGCCCTTCGACCTTCTGCCCTTTGATATCATACCGTTGAATCGTGCTGACTAGACATAGAAATAACGAATCTATTAAGAAATGTGCTAGTCATCGTTCCAAATATAAAGTCAACTAAATTGACCGCGATGAAGAGGAAAAGCAATCCCAATCCAATGGCGAACCACCTGTAGATGTATCAACTTCGATTCAATCTTGAGATAGAAATACCCAACAGGAACGGGTTGTCTTTTATGGAAATCCTATACCAGATGGGAAGTCGAGAGGTATTCATTATATTGCAAACCACCAGTCATTGTTGTCTTTAAACGAATGTTCAGCTCTAAAACTGATAACACACAGTTCTGAGGTCAAGAAATTTTCAACGCCAGTGTAGGACAAAGGTCGGGTGTAAAGCTGTCTAAAACGAATGCAGAGCGCATTGTGGATAAATATACCGATATTTTTGATGAATATTGTACGTTAAATGGGCGAGGTAAAATTATAGAATGGCGAAATCATGAAACCAATCATTCAACAAGCATGACGCGTACCAGCAATTTATCATCATCGTTTAAAGAAAAATTTAGACGTCTGGCGATGGTCCAGATCGTCTGATTGATGCGTCACTCAGAAAAGAGTGATCACTCAGAATATTTGAATATGTGTCTCTCTCTCTATCTCTCGCTCTCTCTCTCTGGCACTATACCCCATTAATTGATTTGGCCGCATCAAATGAGACTTCATAATCATATTTTCATTTCGGATAAATGAGTAATTAATTCATTGATCTTAAACCAGCCGTGATTTTTTTCCATGTCACCACCGGGAATCGAGCATGGGACCTCCGGTGGACTTTGCATTTGAAAATATACCAAAATGTACCTTTCAAAATTATCATATCCAGATCTGAGACCTTGAAAACAATTTGGTTTCTACAATAGTTTCTAGCCCGATCTAAAAAGTGTATAAAATAGCCTTCAGATGTGTCCGCCGAAGTCAATGTTTCGATATCATTATCATAAATCGGAATATTTTCTGAAATTCTTCTAGATTATGCGTATTCCGCCACAACACTTGTTCTGTCCTCATTATAGTCTACCTCGTGATCTTAGTTTTCTAGTTCGAGTCTCCATCGTAGAATTTTGGATTTTTGTAGTAATCTTTTAAGGACCTTCTTTAATTTTATTACCCGAAACTCCCAGAAATCCTTTAATTTTTTTTCGAGGTTATTCGGTAATGGCGTAATTATTTGGCCAAGGAATCCGGTTTTTTGCAGAAATTTACATTTATTTAATTAATTTGTAAGATTAAAATGTTATGGCCTTTTGCCCTAATATTTTGAATATGATTTCCTAAATTGTAAATCCTGCAATAAGGGACCGGTTTTTTAAGGGAACCTCCCATTTTCGATAGATTTTTCATCCATTAGAGTCTGAAAGCCATTATTCCTATACTGTTCAATATTTACTCGATCTGAGGGATTAGAAACTAGTCGTGTATATAATCTTTGTAGTTTCCTCATTTCCAATTGCTCTAACTTTCCGTTTTTGCGAGGCATCCATGTTTTTTTTTCGATCCACCCAGATTGAAAAACAGTAGGGACTTTTTGTATTTCGGTTTGTTCTGCTATCCAACTTTAACTTCCTTTTAAAATGATGTGGGTGCATCTGTACGTTTTACTAACTAAAGGGTTTTCCACTTTTGTGAAAATTTTGTGCTTAATATTTTAATTGAAATTATTCTAAAAAATCAATCAGTATTAATTGTTTTTTTTTAGAATAATTTAATGAATCAATATTGTTTACTTCTAATTTAAATTTTGGAAGACTTTCCGGTGGGTCGGGGCTATCTCTTAACACTCTCGCCGTTGTCTTGAAGTTACTCACTTTGTACAAACCCCGGTTGTATGATTATTTCGATGATAAATTTTTTGAACCCTGAAGCCAACCAGCCGATGGTTCAACAAAATTGATTTTGATTTCCAATCAATTTTGGTTTTCATTATCACCATTGATTCAGAACCCAGTACTGCATGAACAAATTTGTGAAAATTTAATTCGTAATAATTTTGGGTTGGTAGAGTGCTACCTACCAATGGCTTTTTGTTATTTATCAATTTTGTGTGTCCCAAAAAGGATTTTTACTCAGTTAATTGAGTTTTATTAAATTTTGAAGTATGGTGCTAATTGATGTTTTTAATAGCGCCAGTCTCGATTAAAAGTGTTACTATGCATTTCAATTGTTAGCTATAACACCTTGAATTGAGAGGAAAATTTAAGCATTTGTATCGGAGTCCAGAGGTATTGCACTAACACTAATATACACATTTTACAACAGTACGGCACCGCCAGTTATTGGTTTCAAGAAAAATAAAAATAAAAATGATTTAAACATCTATTTTCCAATCTTACTAAACAGAGTTCAATCTAAAACTAAATTTACAAATTATTTCTTAATTAATTCTTTTAAAAGAAAAAAATTAATTTAGCAAAAAGTTGAATCGTATTTCAGACATGTTCGTTCTTAGTATTCACTGTTCAGCAAAATATTAATTGACACCTTGTGTGGCAATGTTTTATTAAATTGAATCAATTATTACGCGAGCATATCTATTTTTTACGATTAAGCCCCACCAGGCGCAGACCAGAGAGCAGTTTTACAAACATGATATCAATTACCAGTTGCCACCATAATGTATAATTTATCAAAATGCATTTTGATTAATTATTTGGTTTTTGGCATCAAACAGAATTCATATTGCGTGCGGTGAAAGTGCGGTCTTATATATAAAAAATGTAATTATTGAATCAATTTTTGTAATAAATATTATTCAATAATCATTAAATTATAATTATGATATTGATATCGTTTAAAATAATTTTATGTATTGGTTAACCAAAAATCATCGTTATATGTGTATCAAATTTAAAATATGCGTAGTGAAGACAACTCGTACTCGTAAATATTATTTCCCGTTTAGACCGACATTATATGGAAATGTGTCAATTTATCAAAAATTTGAAGAAAAAATATATAAAATTGTAAAATCAAAATATTGATTTTTCTGAACGATATGTGAAAAGCGTATACAACACTGTATGAAAATTGTTGACAGCTGGGATGAAAACGAAATGTTCCCTAGCATTCATAATATTATGTACTACGACTAACTATATTGTGTACATCCCTATATTTTCAGAAAATGTAAATAAATAAAAAATTTAAAATAAAGTTTCTAACGCAATAGGGAAATGTATTTCTGCACAGTAGAACAAAAAAAAAACTTTTATGATTTACTGAAATATGTATGCTGTTATAATATAGCTCAAGAAAAACAAATGAAAATTTAAAAACTAATTTTGTGAGCGCATAAACTTTTTCAATTTCACTTGTGTGACGGTTTACGTCAACTAAAAAGTTATTTAGATAACGATTTTTATATTTAATTTTACAGCGAACGCTTACACATCTTACAGTAGTTTTTTTTTTGGGAATTTTATGACTGAATGGGAAATTATAATAATGGTTTCTTTTTGGCTTGATGGCATAATTGAACATATACTACATTACAGATCATTGATTATTATTTTTGTAACAAATGCACGTTAACTAAAATGTTTGCTTCAGATAGTTTCCTATATAGGGAGCGCAGTGACTCCAATTTGTAACAGAATTTGCTTTATTGTAACAAAATAATTTTCTTATAACGACATAAGAAGGTAGAGCTCTTTTTTGAATTTTTGTTGAGCAGCTCCCGTTGTAAGATTAATTAGGTCCATGTCTAAACTGAAGCCGCAGCTGGATTGTTGGTACCTACCTACTTCTGTTAGTATAGGCGGGTGGGTCAAATAAATATGATAAATCCCCATGTCAATTCTTAATCCTTATTAATACAGCAAACGAAGAAATTATCCTTTGCGATTTTTTGTCGATAGTTGTTAGATGGAAATGCTCTCTTTTGGAAATTGAAATTGACAATCAAAATTGAATACTGAAGCTGAGAGCTAAAATTCAAACTGAAATTGAAATTGAAATTAAAATTGTAATTGAAATTGTAATTCTGTAATTGTAATTGAATTTGAAAATTTGAAAGTTGAAAATTTGTAAAATTTGAAAATTTTAAAAATTAAAAATTTGAAAAATTTAAAATTTGAGAATTTAAAAATTTGAAAAATTTAATAATTGAAAAATTGTGAAACTGAGAAACTGAGAAATTGTGAAATTGAGAAATTGTGGAATTAAAAAATTAAAAAATTGAAAAATTGAGAAATCTAATTATTTAAAAATTTGACAATTTGGAAGTTTGAACATATGAAAGTTTAAAAATTTGAAAATTTGAAATAAAAATTTTAAAATTTTAAGTTTTCAAATTTTCAAATTAAAATGAAAATTATAAAATTTTAAGATTTTTAAATTTTCGAATTGAAATGACATTTTAAAATTTTCGAATTTTCAAATTTAGAAATTTAAGAATTTTAAAATTTGAGAAATTGAATAATTGAAAAATTGTGAAATTGAGAAATTGTGAAATTGAAAAATTGAGTATTATTTGAAAATTTAAAAATTTGAAAATTTGGAAGTTTGAACATCTAAAAGTTCAACAATTTGAAATTAAAATTTTCAAATTTTCAAATTCTAAAATTTTCAAATTGAAATGAAAATTTTAAAATTTTTAAGAATTTCGAATTTTCAAATATAAAAATTTAAAAATTAAATTTAATTATTGGAAAATTGAGAATATGAGAATATGAGAATATGAGAAATAGAGGAATTAAAAAATTGGAAAATTTAGAAATTTGAAATTTAAAAATTTGAAAATTTTAAAATTTTAATATTTTTAAATTTTCGAATTTTCAAAATTTGACAAATTGAAAAATTGGATAATTGTAAATAAATATAAATTGAGAAATTAAGTAATTGAGAATTCGAGATATAAATAAATTGAGAATTTGAGAAATTAAAAAATTGATAAACTCAAAAATTGAGAAAATGAGATTAAAATTAAAAAAATAGATTATTGAAAAATTGAAAATAAATAAAATTGAAAAATTTTGAATTTCAAAATTAAAGAATTAAAGAATTTGTAAATTACGGAAATAGAAATTTGAAAATTTGGAAATTTAAAAATTTGAAAATCTATTAATTTGATTGAGGATTTGAAAAACTGAATAATTTATCAAAAATTGATAATTCATGAGAAATTAAGAGATTGAAAAATTAAAAAATTGAGTAATTGAGGAATAGAGGAATTTAGGAATTGAATAATTGAGAAGTTGAGGAATTAAGGAATTGAGAAATTGAGGAATTACGAAATTGAAGAATTGAGTTTATTCGTCCATTCGTACAAATAAGTATATTCAAAGGCAATACACTATTCTCTACACTAATATAATATTCTCAATAGTAAAACCACAGAGCCAGGCACTAAATAAAAAGATAGGTAAAGCTGGTTATAATTATTGTGTTAATAATAGAAAAATGGTGTGTTAGGTTTTTTGATTTGGATTTTATGGTTTCGTCTTCCTGAAATAGTTGTTACAGTGACATTGTTGTCTTTTTGAAAGTTTGACATATGAAAATTTAAAAATTTGAAACTTAAAAAATTTGAAAATTTGAAAATTGATAATTTAAAAAAATGAAATTTAAAAAATTTCAAAATTTCAAAATTTGACCAAATGAATAATTGAACATTGAAAAAATGTGAAATTGTGAATATGTGAAATTGAGAAATTCAAAAATTAAAGAATTAAAAAATTGAAAAATTGAGAAATTGAGAAAATAATAAATTGAGAAATTTAGAAATTGAGGAATTGATGAATCAAGAAATTGAGAAGCTGAGAATTTGTGAAATTTAAAAATTGAGAATTTGAAAATCTAAGAATTTGAGAATTTAAAATTTTAGGAATGTAAAAATTTAAGATCTTGTAAATTGAAAATCTAAAAATTTGAGAATTTTAACATTTAAGAATTTGAAAAATTGAATAATTTATTAAAAATTTGAATAATTTATGAGAAATTGAGAGATTGAGAAATTGAGAAAATCAGTTATTCAGATATTGGGAAATAAAGAAATTAATTAACTGAGAAATTGAGAAGTTGAGGAATTAGGGATTTGAAGAATTGAAGAAATTAAGACATTAAGAAATTGACAAAATTGAGAAATTGAGAAATTGGGAAATTGAAAAATTAAAAAATTAAAAAATTAAAATTTTTGAAAAATTGGAAAATTGAGATTGAGTGAAATTGAAAAATTGAGAATTTAAAAATCAAATAATTTGAAAATTTTAAAATCTGAAAATTTAAACATTTAAAAAATTGAATAATTTATGAAAAATTGAATAATTTATGAAAAATTGAATAATTTATGAAAAATTGAATAATTGACGTGAAATTGAAAAATTGATGAATTGAGTAATTGGGGAATTGAGGAATTGAGGAAAATTCCTCTATTCTTGAAAAATTCACTAAGTTATGAAAAATTGAATAATTGATCTGAAATTGAGAAATTGAAAAAATTGATGAATTGAGCAATTGAGGAATTAAGGAATTGAGAAATCGAGGAACTGAGAAATTGACGAATTACGAAATCGAAGATTTGAATGAAATTCTGAATTGAGTTAATTCGTTCATTTCCTTGCTATGCTTGTACTAGTGGAGTGTTGTAGTACAAATATACGCAAAGGCATAGTAACACTCCAGAGCCAGTTTCTTAATAAGAAGAGACGTAATGCTTGTTATATGTATTGTGTTAATAATGGAAAATTAATGTGGTAGGTTTTTCATTTAAATTTTATGGATTCGTTATGCCAAAATTTCGTCTTATCTTTTCGTAGAATTTGTTTAATTGTCATATAAATGTTGGCACCAGCTTCATATGTCTTCGGACTGGCTCTCTTAATATTATTTCTTGTAACAGTTCAACCTTGTTTTTTTGCAAAGTCTCTCGATCAGAGTCTCGTGAACTTTTGCCCTGGAAAATGTTGATAATTGATTCTCTGTGTTCTTCCGAAAAAGATGATTTTGGGTTTCTGTTGTAAAAACGAGCGCAAAGAATTATTATAGCGGTCCACTACAGTGTGTTGATAGGTTCTTTTGTAGGCAGCTCCTTCTACTCGTTCTAGAGGCATCAAACTATTTCCAATATGGTAGAATGAACTCTCTCGTTATCTCAGCAAGTGCGCTAAATTTGTATGGCCAGAATTGGATGAAATTGATTTTGAGGATCTTTGGTTCAACAAGACGGTACCATGTTACTTAAATCGTGAAATACTCAACTTATTGGCAACCAAGCTTGATGATCGCATAATTTAAAGAAATTCTGATGTATGTAAATTGGCCACTAATACCATTCGATTTGAAACCGTTAAATTATTTTGTTTGGCGTTTTTTGAAATGTACAGTTAATAGCAATGATTCACAAACAATTCATGATTCTAAAAACAACATTAGTTCTGTAATTGAGGCCATTGAAATGCTTCTATTAGAAAAAGGCATCAATAATGTTTGGATGCAGCCCGCAACAGGAGCCGTTGTGGTGACATAAATGATGTTAGAATTATATATTTTTGAACTAGAAAAAAATTATACTTCTATAAATTATCTACATATATCCAATGTTGATAGTTTATTACAAAAGTAATTTGAAAAGCTATTGCCACTTAAACTAGCGTACTGTTACACTCTGCTCTCCAAAATATTACTAATTCGGCCAAGCCTTTTTCAAATTTACGGTATCTTGCATTTTAACATCGTACTAATGCTATATAGGCAAAATTTTGAATTTCCTTCTATAATTTGTATAAAATGTAAATACAAATAAAAGGATATTGAGTTCAATTAAAATTAGAATTAAAATTTATTTTTTTGGTCCAAAAATTTATGAAAATTTATCATCCCATAGAGAATAAGTTAGTTTTTGTGTACAATCCCAATTATTTCCTATATAAACTTTTTCTGTTCGTTTAAAAATAGCTGTTTATTTTCATTTAGACTGGAACGACACAATATAATATAAAAGAAAAATTATTTTGAAATACAATGGTAGGAAAAAGTTTTCCATTCTATTTTTGGTTATAACTTTAGTTTCAAACCAAATTACCGACTAAAATTATTTTTAAATAATTATTTTCGTAAAAACCAAACTATACTTGTACTCCACCGCATACAGTTTTTATGACAACCAGCAATGTAAAGAAAATTTAAAGCTTCGGTGGAGAATCCCAAATTATATACAACACTAGGCTTTGAAAATCAGCATGATTTAATGCGGAAAAATGTATTCCATAGAAAATGGTGCCATCATAATTTTTACCGTAACACAATTTCCATTTATCGTCATCATCGTTGAATCATTATAGATACATATTATGGTGATGTATCCATCCAAGACCATTTAAACCAGAAAAACTCAACTTTGAATGTTACATAAATTGTTCTGTGTTTTCCAATTTTATTTTTATTTTTGCGGTTCGTCACACACACAGCACACAGAAAATGTATTTAGATAAAAATGCAAATGTTATGATGAAAATCTGAACTTCAGAGTATAGAGTAACATAAAACTGATCCATTTTTGGTGTGTAGCTGTGCAGCTTAAAACGAAATTGTTTATGTTTATCAGATTGAGAATTTAATTTAATTTAATACATTTTCTCTGGTTTTGTATCTCGTTTGCATTATATTTTAGTACAGCATCCCCCTTAAACCTAGATGTATATACGTATATATACCAAAAGTCATGGTGTAATTTGAAAAAAATGCTTTCTTTATACCATATCTGCATGCCGCTTTAAAGCTTTATAGTTTGCTCTATACCGTTTCTACTGCGCGTATTATACTTAGAACCTCGTTTACTATTGGGATGAATTAAAAAACTGAAAAATAAAATCACAAAAACAACTATGCTTCTTGCAACCTTTTTTTGTATTTCTTATGGCTGCTGGTGTTCTTCTTATATAATAAAACGAAAAAAGAAAAATAATAAAAATCCTATATAATTTATCGTGTTAAAGTTGTTTTCTTAAGAAAATACAAAATTACCGTCTTGATTGTTTCATATATGTTATATACCTTTACATCGTCTACGATTTTCACGATGCTGAAAACGGTGGTTTACAATTGGGAATAAAAATTAATCGTTTGGAAATGTTATTCAATTATTTAAGTTTACCCAAAAAACAAAAAAAACTTGAGAATTACTTAAGTATTTAATATATATATAAGGTCTTGGATTTGAAAGATGATTAGTAATGTTTTCAATAGGGTTTAGATAGGTTGAAATTCTTAATTACTGTTTACATTCTATATGGGGTACAAGCGAAGTGATAGTTTGTTCTCTATAACTGACAGTGATTTGAAAATTCATTGAGTTTCAACAGTGCGCAAATTACATACTCTTTAACCTTAATTAGTAACTATCGTTCAGAACGTTTCCCGATACATAATAATAAGTAATTTATATATAAAACCGATTTCTAGACCTTGCATTTCTTATATGATTGACACCCAAAAGATTGCCCAATACACATTTGATCTTGGCCATCTTTTGCTTCCTAAGAACAAATGTATCCAAAACAATCTTTTAATTTCTTTTATATACGTTAGGCAAAATTGAACTCGTATATTAATATTGTGAACCATCTCGATCCTACCATTTCTTCACTTCTATTACTAATTGGATCTTCGCCATTTTTCAAATTTGTATACAAAAAAAAATGATACAAATTATCCATTTTCTTTAACTATTTGACTGCTACTGAATTCTGCTCGCCTTAATCATTTTGAATTTCTTCCTGCTCCTTTACATGCAACTTTTATTTCATGTTAATTTGCGAATGGGGATGCAGCCACGTTCCTCTTCAACATCAAAATTAAAACAGTTAGAGTGTCACTCGGCTGAATCTCGTCGCAATGTTTAAAGAGCAGATTTAAAGATCTTAAACCACATGGAAGATTAAAGGTTTCTTCTAGGCTAATAAATATGTCATTTAACTTTAAAACATATTTCGCTCCACTCGTCTCCGTTAAAATATTCGGGTTTTACCTTTTATAGCTAGTATTCTAGGTTCTATTGAACCCAAACCGAAAAACAGGTTGAAAATGATGAAATAAAAACATGTCTTATTGACATAAAAATAATCAAATTCTAATTATGGCCTATTAAAAATTTTCGGACATTTCCGATAAAACATTGGGTCAAAAAACGTACTTAGCATCTCCAATTGAATAAAACATAATCTAGTGCATTACAAATAATAATTGTCTTGTTAAAGTCTAATACCCAATTAAAAGGCTCCCGATGGGCTAATCAAATGATCCATTAATAAATGTAACGCTCCATCTCTTTTGATATAGAATTGAAATTTTATATTTTAAAGCTAACAGATTTAAATCGAAGTAAATCGACCGTTTTGAGCTTCACTCATCCCTATGGTTCTTCTTATCTAGCAAATGGTTCAGAAATGACTTAGATTGACCATTTCAAAATTCTACATTCAAAAATTTTTGCAATTCCATTATGACTCAATGAAATTTTGACTTCAAGATTTTTACAGATTCAACATCCGCAATATCACTGATATTGCGAGACTTAATATTTGAACCCTATCTGCAGCCCAGTCGAACTAAAGAGGATGAACTAAAGCTCTTATTGTTAAGTGGGAGATCCAAGTGGTTTTAGTCTGAAAATCAGTAGACAGGAAGTGGCAGCTTTCATAGGAACTTCTTCAATTGTTTGCAAGTATCATTCACGAGTAAAACTACAAAACACTAAAATATTCTAAATAAATTTTTAAACAATATCAGTTAAGATAAATTTTCAAAAATGTATTTGGCCTTTGATCTGAACGAAACATGAAATTTCAACTTTTTCCATAAATTCTAGATCCGATTGAATTCTGCTCGAAATTGAACGACCTGAAGTGGCTCAAAATTAGAAGATACCAGCGATTTTTGGCTAACATCGGTTTACCAGAAGTTGCAGATGGCAAATGAGCTTTTTGGTTTTTTTTTGCCAAATATTTCGAAAAGTGAATAACATTTATGAAAAACGATTGTAAATAAAAATATTGCAAATTAAATTTCAAACAAATTGAGCTCAGGTCATTTTTTAAATTTCACCGGAGATTCTGAGTTTGAATAAAAAAAAAATATATTACATGAAAATTTGACATCCCTTGAAATCTACAAAATATTGACTACTTAGAATAAAATTTCAGGAAAATCTGTGTACCAAAAGTTTCAGACCTCTCAATTTTTGGGAGGGGGCTTCTTAATTTTTGCAATGATGTTGAAAAGTTGTCCACTAACAAAAACTTCAAAAAATTAAATGATTCAAATATTTTTTTTATAAGTTAAGATTCAATTTTTTGCCAGCAATGTTTGATCTTGTCGTTTTTATGAAATTTAAGCAAAACATATATTTTTTGATCATATACGACAATTTCACCATAAGAGTTCGGATTGAAACATTTCCGATTTAGAAATTAGTGTGGTGTATTCGAGATCTATGTCACAACTATATTCCCTCTTCCGGTTTTACTTCCATTAACGTTTTAAAATTCAGTATAGTAATCATGAAATATTTTTACCTCGAGATTTTGCAGATTTACCATTCCTAGTATTGCCCAGGTTGGGAAAAGTGCAAACAGACTAAAAGACTTTGTCTTATCAATAGTCTAGACGGGTTTGCTGATCGGAGTGAACTTTTTGCAGCTTTCATAGTAGCTTTTTCATTTTGCGCAAATATTTTAAAAAGTACATCATTTACGAAAAAGCAACAATGATCTAGACGATTCTAAATTAATTTTTAAACACCAACGGTACAGATATGTTGTCCAAAATTCAAACGAAATTGACGGTTGGATAGAGAAAGATGATCACAACTTTTACAACTTCTCGTACACAAAAAGATTCTAACATAAAATTTGTAGCAAAAAATAAATAAAAAAATAAATTAAGATTTTTTAATAATTTAGGAGATATTAGGGATGTTCGACCCAAATAGACCTACCCGAAGTGGCAGTTTTCATAGGAGTTTTTCCGTTTTAATCAATTACTTTGAAAAGTATGTACCATTTACGAAGAGAACAAAATTTCCTTGAATTGATAAATTATGCAAAGTCATGTGTTAGTCAAGTAATTATCCACGAAAACACCTAAATATTGCCAGTAAACATTCTATGTTTGGACCAGCAGAAAGTAATTGAGCGATATTATTCATGAATATTAGAAACAATAAAAGTCATTATAATTTTCCTTGAAGTAAGCCACACGTAATGTTTAGGTGACTCCTGAATGTGATACCCTATGATGGTTCTCTTTTCTACTAGTTCCAGAATCGCTTCAAGTAATTTCACAGTATTCTATCCACGATTATAAATTGCCTCGGAGCAATATGGATCAGAGTCAGGTCGCTCTTTTGCTTTTTCTGGATTTGCGTTGCGTAACCATAGCATCTTATCAGCTAAACGTTGCTTGCGTTTTAATTTTTTCAGTTTTACCGTCCATTTTATTTATTCCTATACCTAGCTAACCGTTTCCAATTGTACTATAAAGAGTCATTTGATGTTTTCTTATGTATTAGCTATCTCTAAATTGTCCCCCGTTTCTCTTCGGTATTTTGCAGATGGCGTTCCATAGTTTCGCTCTTGATTAACTCACTGGCCATGACTTTCTTTTTACATTTGGTGCCTGGGTAACCAGATAAAATTTTGTTTTAATACGTGTAAAAGATTTACTTATTTTTCAGGTTATTTGATAACGTTTTCCAGACCTGCTTGCGAAATCTTTTGATTTTTTCACTAAATATCTGATGAGGTGTAGCGTTTCAACCTAAAGTTTTACTGTGTCGCCCTCCGGTCTATCTTTTTTAAACATTAGGTTTAGGCTTTCATTGGGAAGGAACGATATTATTCCCATTCGCGCTTTTACTGTTTTTGCCATGACCTTTTCATATTATAAGGACTTCTCGTCCGAGGAACTCCTCAACTTTGGTGATTAGGAAATCAAAGGGTCCTCTTGCTGAGTACGATGAGAAAGCGATAGTACGAATTTGTATTCAGGAAAATGGCCACCTAGTCTTTGCCAATCTTAGCTAATCATTGCTGAACTCACCTTAACTTTAACTTTATCTGTATTTTTAATTTTCTCTCTGCACATGATTAAAATGCATCCAAATGCAGTGTTATAAACACCTGATAAGTCTGATGTCGGTTACTAATAAGTAAACAAAAAATTAAAAAAAATTATTGTCTACTTTCAAGTCATATGTTGTTTAGTTTGGGATCGTGTAATTCAACTTAAGGTTCGACATATGGCCGCATCCAGTGGGTCATAAAATTCGATTTCGTATTTCCTCAATTACAAAATAATAGATAAACTGAAACCTTCCTACTCGATTATACCTGGAATATGGATTTTTCTATTTGATTCAACCCAAAATAATTGTGGAATTAGAATTTCAAAATGAATCATACATGCATCCTTTTCTAATTTTATTTACCAATTGTGAAGTCAAATTAAATTAAAATGGCTATTGTTTATTTCATTCTGAGTTCTAAATATTTTGTCAAGTGTAGATAAAATTGTGAACGAATGATTAAACAAATGGTGGTTTTTTTGAATTTTAAGAATTATTTTAATTTCTGAATTTCAAGTTTCACAACACTTTAATCAGAATTGATTCGTCCTTGGAGAATTTCAGATATCAAAAATATTCCTTATTTTCAATATCAATTCAATAAAATACTGAATTTTTACAAAAAAGACATCTTGTTTTTAAAAAATGTTTGGTTTGTGAGAAATTTTACGAAAATGCTATAAAATCGTTTGTAACCAGAAAATAAAAAAAAATGTACTCAGTGGAAATTTTTATTATTTTATATAAATTTCGTATCTAAATTTCGCCAAATTTCACATTAGCGGTTACTAAAGATTGTATATTAACTATTATTACTAAGAAGAATTTTATAATCGTCCGTGAATTTAATTTGTTTAAGAATTTTTTTTCGGCTTTTCGGACAAAATATTATTTTAATGGACACCCATACAATGTTTACGACTATTTTAGTCGCAGGGGGGGAGGGGAGTGCATTTTTTCTACTTTTGTGGTAGAAATATTGTTAATAAATGGCCTCTTTGTTTTCTGCGACTAAAATAGTCGTAAACATTGTATGGGTGTCCATTAAAATAATATTTTGTCCGAAAAGCCGAAAAAAAATTCTTAAACTATTATTACGTTTTTTCTAAAAACGAATGAACACTGTCGAATTTTTTTTCAAACAAACTTTCGCTTTCAGATTAAGTTTAATTAAGTTAAAGTAAAGTTAAAAAGTTGATTTTATTTTATAAATTTTTATTTATGTACATATCGTGAAACAACCCAAAAGAATGTAGCAGATTTCAAATCAAAATTTGTGATTTACATATAACAAAATTGCCATCAGGTTTTTCATATAAAATAACTGATCCGGATTCTGGATCAATGGATGTCATCAAACACGACTAATTTGATTCAAAGTTCAAGCTCTCCTTATTTTTTTTTTTAGTTAAATTAAACCTTATTCAAAATATATTCGTTACAAAAATTAATTGTCTAATATCCGCCATTACTATTTATGGTCTTTTAGGATATCTTCAGCTTACACGAACCGCTGGATTTTCAAATTTGGTGACATCGATCTGAATAAGTGGCAACCAGAGGAAGCCAAGTCTGAATAATACACCAAATGCTGTAAAACTTCCCAACCAAAGGAGAATATGAGTTTCTGGGTTTGATTTTTCTGTATGTAATTGGGCCTGGTAACGGTCAGATGTAATAGTTTGACCAGATTCCAGAAGCTCATAGTAAATGGTTCCTTTAGAATCCCACCAGACAAACAGTAAAATTTTTTTGGCATGAATACTTATTTTGATGCTGATGTTGAAATTCATTCAGATGTCAACTCTTCGGTTTTTGTTTTCTTTGGTCAGTTTATGAGGAATCCATTTTCCTTCCTTCTGTATTTTTCTCATTGCATGCAATCGAAGTCACTCTGCTTGGCGAATAACTCCTAACTGCACTGTAAGGTTTTTTTGAGTTTGACACGCATTTTCATTGAGTAAAACTTTAAATTCTTCGTTTTCAAATTGTTCTCAAGACTAAAATTTTCATCATGAAATCTTGCAAACCACTTTTTTACTATTGACTCAAAACATAATCACTAAAAGTCGAATTAAAATGTAGAATATTGCTTTCTATTCGTAAGACGTAAATCTTGTTTATTGACATCCATCTCTTAAAATTGATGCACACGAAACGACAGATTGTAAATGACTGGAACTTTTGTCATAAAAACAGCAATGACTACGCTATAACAGATACCCAAAAATGGTGATCAATTTTAATGCGTTCAAGTATATTTTAATGCAATCAACTTCATAGCCGAGTTTCTACTTGCACAGCTAATATTTGGAAAAGTAAATGGTTGAACAACTGAGACTCAGGAAAATAAACGCAAACTTAAACGCTCAATCAAATTGGGTACAAAAAAGTAGAAAGTTTGGGCAGAAAATAAATTTCAAGGTTTATCAATGATATTTACGAGAAATTAAGCGATTTTCGAGAAACCTTTGTAATTCGTGAATATCGACGAAGTATAGTCGAATAGAATTGAGGACAATCGCGTTTCCGTCCCCATTTTCAAAAAATAAGGTCCGATGTTGCCCCATTCAACATTAAATATGCAGCCTACAGCCTCTCCGCTGAAGATGGCTTTTGATGAAAATTGGTCATAGTGAGTGCCCTTGAATGAGTTCAACACGGTCTTCAATAGAATACCACTTCATTGCGATAACGGCAAACATTTAACTAACAAAATGACATGAAATGACGGAAAACAAACATGGCGTCTTTGCAAAAAATTTTTTTATTTTCCTGCGTCTCCTCTGGACAACTCTTTATATCGTTCACGAGAAGAACAACTATGAACTGAATATTCTAAATTTATTTTGCAGCAATAAAGGTCCTCATCAGTTTACTAAAATTTAAGCGGAAAGGACGATTTTTGAAACAAGAGTTTTTCAACATAATTTTGTATTTCTACAGCCTCTGATGCATTAACTGTTCGGAGGAGTGAGTATTTTATTTATGAGTAAAGCGTATGAACTTAAATATTCTAAAATAAATAAATAAAATAACACCGATCCACGTTAGTTTTGTAAAATTTAAACGTATAAGTAAACTTTATACTTAATCTTTTTCCATAAATTGGGAGATCCCAGTGATGTTAGGCCAAAATCTGTTCTTTTTTTTCAAATATTTTAAAAATTATTTCATTTATTATGAAAAATTCTTTTTCAACAAAAATTTCGTCTCTCTAAAGCCCAGATTAAGTGACATTTGGCTGATATCGGTCTACCGAAAGTGGTATCTTCCATAGGAGCTTTTCCGTTTATTCTAATTATTTTGAGAAATTTGTAAACGAATAGAACGATTAAAATTAAAACAATTTTAAATTAAATTTCATTCAAAATGAAAATGGCGCAAACTGGCATTTTTGTTAAATTTTACCGTAAGTTTTAATAAAAAAAAAAACTTTAATACATCACCATTTGGCAGCACACGATCCAGGTGGTTTGAGTATTTGAGATGAAATTTTCTACAATTAAAAATGTGGTGCAGCGGAAGTGGCAGCTTCCGTAGGGGTTTTTAATTGTTCTTATAATGAAGAAAACTATAACATTTACAGACCTGGATGAATTTTTAAAACTAAGCGAGAATAATTTTTTTTTACAATACAAATTTTTAACAAAATTACCAATCAAATCAATTATTACCATAGATTATTATTATACATGGAGATATTTTAAAAGGCTACGTATATTACAAAACGGGTACCGAGCGGGTATATTTGCAGCCTCTGCAAATATAAGACGAACGAAACCATACTGTTTTAGACTCTGACATAATTGGAACAATTAAATCATAAATGCTGCGGTGTTTCGGATACGTTGGTGCCAATGAAGACAGGACCTCACAGGACCTATTCGATGGATGGACAACACAGGCTACCTATTCAATGGATGGACAACGTAGAACAGAACCTTCAAACTCTTCGTTAACATGTTTTGCGTTTGCTTGTTATCGATCAAGTTATCTGAAGAGCATTGTTGGGGTGGCCAAATCCCTTCATGAGATGTAGGGCCAAGGAAAATGAAGTAAAAATTTTATATTTTATATTTTAAAACCCATATGTAAATCAATAAGAATAAATTTAAAGATTTCCAAGCTATCCTCTGTGGTATACGTTCTTGAGTGACAAGCTAAACAATATTAGGACTATAAAATTGAGATTGACAGCAAACTATATAGAACATATTTTATTTCAAAACCACTATTGTGTTGTTGATATAAAGAAGACAATAAAAATCCCCTATTGGCAATTTGTTTTGTTTTTGTTTGTTGTTGTACATATGTGATTCTCAACTCATGCCAAAAAACAATAATAACTTAAAGTTAAGAAATAAAAAATTTAATTCTCCAATGGAATATAATTTCTAAATATTTTCTTGGGTTTTTCACTCATTTCTGGTTCATTCTTATTTATACCAAAAGCTTCAACCTCTATACCTATATACACTTACATTTATATTTTGGTTTTGCTTGTGCTTTTCATTTAAAGTTTTATTTAATGCTTTCAGGGATAAAAGTTTTCTTTCTTGTTGGATTTTTAGGGGTTATACGTAAAAAAAAAATTAAGAATATGTCAAATGTTTTTTCAAGTATTTTCATTTTTCCCTTAACTTTGTGTTTATTTTGTTGGTGGCATTGTATATTTTGTGTATGTGCTCATGCGAGTGTATAAATACAAGTGACTATAGAACTACATTATGTATATACCAGTATGTAGTTTTTAGAGTAACAGCATTTAGCAAAAAATTTATTTTCAACAATTATAAGAGACATGTAAGTTAATTTCTTTTTTGTTGTACAAATTTAAATAATTCTTAAATGTTTAACAAGAAATTTAAAGGATAATAAAAACTTGTTCTGCATTTCTGTGTGCCAGTTGTTATATAATATGAATTATTAACTGTTTTGCGTTATAGGAATAAAAAAAAAATGTTTTAAAACGGCGATTAGAATTGTGTGAATTTGCACAGTTGTGTGTTCCATTTAAAACGATTAAAATATAAAAGCTTTGAACTTTATGTACACTTAAACTACTTTTATGTATATGATGTTTCGTGCCATATACCAAGTTGATGCACTCAGAATATAATTGAATAGAATATTAATTTCTACAAAAACAAAATTTTTCCCGGGTTTCATTTTATTTCGCCAAAAGCACTCACAAAAGAAAAATGGGATAATTTATTAGAAAACAATTTTTGTTATTGATTTTCCGAGAAGTCGAACTTGGGTGTACGGGATGTAACAGGATAAATATATGGAGGCTAAACATTATGTTATTTGGGTGAGCTGGCTGTGAAAATAAAATAAAATTATTGAAATTGAAATAATTAAAAGTGATCTAGGTTCAAAAATCGTACATTTGTGGTGATAAGGATGATTGAAATTGTAACTGGCAACTGTTGTATCAAACGCGAGAAAAAAAAATTTCAAAATAAAAAATATGATATTTTGATTTTGATGTGGGGCGTTCCAAGTTGCTTATTAAGTTCATAGATTTCTTTCAATATTGATTTTAATTGGTTTTAATAGGGCTAACATTTTATAAACATGCAAGCTTTCATGAAGAGTTAGGCAGTTGTCTTAATCTCACTATTTAAAATTATTGTGTAAAATAATTCCTCATTGTTACTTTAGTTTACGACTAATGGAGCTCTACCGATCAAACTTGAATGAATTCGTGTATTTGCAAAAATTGCATGTTGTTGGTTACTTGTGGTCAGTACAAAGTAGACTATTACCGTTAATTAGCCAATTTCATAAACAAAAATAAAGTGTTTTGTGCTTTAATACAAACTCGACACACACCTTGGCGCAGTTGGTAGGATTGTTAAATCCTGATACTTCTAACTTTAACTGTATTGGCATATTTTCCCCCAGTTTATAATATTGTAACTTGAACTATCAGTCGTTTCCGATATATTGACAAAAAACCTTACAAAAGCTGAAAAGTGTATATACTTAAATGTGGCCTACACTAATCATGTATAGTAAGGATCAACAGTTAAGATGTCTACGCTTAACGATATACGAAATCATGTTATTTGGACCTAACTTTATGTTTTCTAGAAGTGAACAAAATTATGAGTCGAGCAGTTTAGTTTTAGTATTGCAAAATTGAAGAACCATTAAACATAGACATCACTACGAGGCCTTGTCATGACCATCGAATCGCCACTATGCACGTCCTGCTATAGCCAAAATATTAAAATAAAAAAAAAAACTATGACTGTCCTACCTCATTAATATATTGGCATCCAGAAAACTTTAAGAAAGATTGTATCAAATGTGCTGTTTTAAAGTTTTTTGCCATTATTAGTATGCCGAAAGCTTCACTTTAGTTAAGTAACAGGGTCATCTTCAATTGTATTTCCATAACTAGGAAAATAATTTCCAAACCATTTTCCGTTTCAAAATGCAGATTAGGCGATTAAACAGATCTAAAATCAATGCATCTACAATATTGATATTGATATGAATACAGTTGTTGCATTTAAATTGACTTTGGCGAAACCGACTATTAGACGACTTACACATTTAGGGATAAAATACTTCATGCACTTGTTTTTCTGAAACATAACACTACCTTCGCTGAAGCCGCGAAAATGAGTTTGAAAATTTTTTGAGGAAATTAATGAATGGCCCCTCTTCCTTCTGTGCCCTTCTGGAAATTTTTTTATGTCTAATTATCTGCTTCTGATAGCTCGAAGGTATTATAAACATCTGCGGTCGTATTTTCGCCTACATTCAACATTCAAGGCAAGAAAATTTTGTATCATGATGGTGTCCACCTGTTTTGTATTGTCCCAGGCAAAAACTATCGATTGTCTTGATTTGGGTTTAATCAGTCGCATTAATATTCCGTACCGTGTTTTTATTATCGCACTTGGTCACACATTTTATAATTCTACCTCCAAAAATATGTCTGTCGGCCTGTAGGGTGTTTAAGCTTAATTATGTTGTTAATGCTTCATTGCAATTTTCGGCCGAAATATAGACCATAGACAGAATTATTTTTTTAGACTGTTGACTGTGGCAAATGGGGACCCAAAACCTATATATACAGCTAAACTCATGTGCGAATCTAATTTGTTCAAATAAGTCTCAGCTAATCAGGATAGCAACGTAAAGAAATATTTCAAATCGCATTCATTAAGCGAAATATAGGTGTGTTCTCAGGAGTAGGTAAATTTCCTGAAAAAGTGCTTTTTGAAACTTAAAAAAACGCAATATAAACCACCACGTCATATAACATTTGCTATACGAGATTCTACTCAAAATAAATTGAGGAAAAATCAAAAACTTAATTACAAAAGTCACACCGGAACTTAATACGGATTTGAATCCATAGATGGTTTTTGGTATTCCAGTTAAAGGAACCCTCAAAGCTCAAATGGTTTGTTTATATATATTGACGACATACTCGTCGCTCGGCAAGAAGTTAGAAGAAAATATTTTCAAAAGATGGTATGAAAGCAGATTATAAATGAATTCAAGCAAATCGTAACATCAGCTACAACATTTTCCTTCCTAAATTGTCAATAACTATCCAAACTGACGTTTAGAAAAATGTGTTGAGATGTTGCTTCGATATGTTTTAAGTTAGAAAGCTTATCCGTGTCACGCACAAAGACAGAGAGGCCAGCGATAATTTATGTTACCAAACAATTTTTTATCATATTTATGAGAAGTATTATCAGATATAAATTCAAATCGACTACAACGCATGCGAATTAAACTGTTAGTGTAAGATTTAAACGATGACTTCTGTTTATTGTAGCGAACCTCTTGGCACGAAATTTCGTACACAGCTTTAGGATACTGGTTCAGCTAGAAGAAATATTCCGCAAAGTGACCCGAGATGACGAAGAATGCCTGAAAACATAAGGCAGTTGTGACTCTTAAAGGCAAAATTTGCAATGAGTACGGGTGAAATTTATGTTCCAAAAAGCCTACGTTGATCTCTTGCATGACTCACATTTTGGGATGATGAAGACCAAAATGCGCGCTTAAGGTATTTTGTATTGGATAAATATGCAAATGGTCATTAAATACCGAACCTGTAAGAAATCCTTTCCAGCCACATTCGTTACCTGAAAATTGGTAAATTAGTTCTACCGTATTTCGTTCGTATGGATTGACATGTCAAAATGGTTAGAAATAATCACAGCCTGACAGTGCGAAAACAATTTTTTTTTAAATATATTGTTTACGACACTCAACTCTTCCGCACTAAAGTAGGTTGCAACAGTTCTCTTTGGAATGGGATTTAATTCTTATATTCAATTCTAACATAGCCTCGATAAAAGCAGCGAGAAAGGAAAATAAATATTTTAACTTGTTTTTACTGATATATCGTACCCGTCCTTTATCCAACTTCGGGTATTCACTACAGAACAAATATTGCAATGCAGAATCTTACAATCCAAGTTACCTATCCGATTGTATGATTTTTTTGTATGCCGAGTTGTAAGCCATTTCATCAAAGTCGAAAAGCAGTTTTTCAAAAATCGCTGTGTGTCCGTATGTCCGTTTGTCGGTGCAAAATGTAGTGCAGACTAAAGGCCTGTGTCTTCTCTGCAGCCCAGATGATTTGACTGATCGGGATGAAACTTCAAACATAAGCTCTTTTCATTAATTCGGAGAAGCGGAATTGATGTTTTTTTGGCAAAACTCCGTTTTTTCGTAGAAGTTCGGCCCCTGTGCAGCCAAGATAAACTAGATTGATCGGACTGACACTTGGTACCTAAGCTTTTTCCACAAATTTGAAGATCTTCGTAAGAATATGAAGTTATCTTAGTTTTTCATCCCAGAAAAAAAATAAAATTTCCTCAAACAATACAATTTCATCTCATCCCAAGTTTTTCTATTTAAACTTGTATAAGACGAAAACAAATTTTAAATTTTTTACTCAACAAAAAAATAAGAATATTCATTGAAAGCTCTTACTATCACCAACCCAAAACAATATCAATCATTTCCGGCAAATCATATTGCTATTAGGAGAATTTTTATATTGGGGTCATACGAGAGCTGGCCGATTGAGCAAATCCCACCATACGTAGAGTACTAAAACAACAATTAAATGAAAAAAAATCTGGCATGGCTCTACCGGTTTTTTGCGTACACGTAAATGTGCGATCTTCATCTGATAAGCGACAGACAATAATCATTGTAATTATATCGACCCAGATCACATTCACAAAATTTGACTTAAAATTGATAAAAGGATACAGTTTCCAGCAAAAATTCGGTTAAAACTTCATACAGCTTTTTTCATTAATTGGTCATTGATTGGTATATTCTATTAAATTTTTACCGGAAGTGACAGCTGAAGTGATTTGCGAAAATTTTCAAAAATATATCAATTATCAGAAAAACGAGAGTGAACTAAAAGATTCTAAATTAAATTTAAAACAATTGGATCAGTATTCCAAAATTTAAGTAGAAACGACTTTCACGTAGTCAAATAATGTGTAGTAATCATGAACATTTTCGCCCTTGAGATTTACGCTGGTTTACGTGGTTTTTAAAATTTTCTCCGTGTGTATGTATGTGTGTGCGTGTTTCCGTGCAGAAATGTTGTCTGCGTCCTCTCTACAGCCTAGAAGGATAGTCTAATCGGTAATACTTTTGTAATTATGTTTTTTTCATTAATCCAGAGATCTCAGACATTTTTGGCTGAAATCGGTCTATCGGAAGTGGATACTACTTCTTCCATAAGAGCTTTTTTGGTTACCATTAACGAGAAAACCGACTACAAATCTAAAAGAGTTTAAACTAAATTTGGAACAGTGTAAGCCCAAATCATTTTCCAAAATTTAACTGGAAATGATAATGTTTGGCACAAAACTATTTTTGAACCGAAATTCGGCCCTGTACATTTCAGGAGGATTTATTGATCTTAATGGAACATCATAGATCACAGTGAATTTTGGTTGAAATAGGTCCACTGGAAATGGCAGCTCTAAAGGAGCTTTCTCGTTTTTGTAAATATTTTGAAAAGTAAATCACTTACTAAAAACGATTCTAAAACACACTAAATTTAATTTGATACTATATATGGTGAGTTTCCAAAATTTTATCGGATATGACGATTTTTTTCAAAATTAATTTTTTTCGTCATACGTAAGCAATTTTTACAAATGAGGTATGATATGATACGTTTTCGTCATACGTAAGCAATTTTTACAAATGAGGTATGATATTGATATTTGATCGAAATCGGTCTACCGGAATTGACAGCTTTCATCGGAGCATTATCGATTTTAGAAATTATGTTGAAAAATATGTCACTTACATCAAAAATGCTTATAAGCTTATGGATCTACCTAAAATTTGCAAAAACATCGTTCTAGATAAAAATCCAAAAATTTATACGGAATTTACAATTTTACCAACATATCGTTTTTCAACAAAAATTTGGCCCCTGTACAGCCCAAATGGACTGATTGGTCGGGATGAAACTTAATACCTAATCTTTATCCACAATTTTGGAGACCATAGTGAATTTCGGTCGAAATCGGTTTACCTGAAGTATCAATTTCTATATAGGAGCTTTTGCCATATTTTGACCGGAAGTGACCGATTCAATAAAAACTTTTAAAAGAAAAGCAAATCATTTACGAAAAAACGTACTTGAATTAACAGATTCCAAATTAATTTTTCAATAATACCGGTGCAGATCAGTTTTCTTAAGTTTAGACGAAAAAGGTCATTTTTATAAGGGAAAATTGAGTCCAATTACGTCACATGCCGATTGTTTAATCAAGATAAAACTTTATAATTAAGCTTTTTTCATTAATAAGAACGTTCGAGTGAGATTTAGCTGCGATTGGTCTACTGGAAGTAGCAGCTTCCATAGGAACATTATTTTTTAAAGTTATAAAACAAACTGATCTAAATTTGAAATAAAATTATATCAGTTTGGTTTTTAACTTTACCGGAAAAGACAAGTTTTGATAAAAATAACTTTAGTTTGCCAAAATTTGGCATTTCTACAGACAAAAATTTCGCCAATTTTCGCGCATTTCTACAGACCTAAGTAATTTTTTTTAATCTTAATTTATTAAGATTAAATTTTTAGCAAAAGTTTTCCTTGATGGTTTTCAGATATTTTAGCAGGAATAATAATTTTTTATTACTCAAAACCATTTTTATTACAAATCAAGAATGTTCAATTTTTCGCCTTGTCTACAAAAATTACATCTCTCCATTTTTTACTGGCACCACTAGGTTTATTTTCTTTCGTTCTGAGAATTTTTATGTATCCGCTTGTATTTCCATTCATCTATACCGGCAAAATGTGTTAAAATGTCTGTACATTGTTGTCGTTCATGCTATTTGGGTACTTAGTAAATACTTTTGTCCGGCTTAAGAATATTTCAATAGTGCTTGGCCTGCTCCACGATTTGTTGCGTAATAAACTCTAAGGACATTGTTCAATATTTTCCTTCAGCGTTGTGCTGTTTCGTCTACACCGCGCAGCTAATTATTATTCTACAAGTATAGAGAATGTATGTAGACAAATTGTAAAAATATCCAAAATTATTTTTTCTTGTTGAGATTAGCAAAATTTTATAATTTCTTTGTTAATGGAACCGTTTTGTTTCCACGAAGCTTCATTTCTACCTCACATTTGAAAAATTTAAACCCAAGCTTTTGTGTATATGGCAATGACGTACTCATACGTATAAAGGAGAACTGAAAACGGTACGATAAGAAAAAATGGATAATTCCTTCATAAACATTAGCCGTCTTTGTACAGTTTTTAAACCAAATTAAAAGCTGTCCAAGCTACTTGGTACTTCAATGAACAATATAATCACAATCTCTGGCAGGTTTACGGGTACATTAGGGACGTAAGGGATATTTTTTTATCTCGGAAAAGCTAATCCCATGTTACAGCAGTTTTAAACATTCAAAAATATTTGCCTGCATATCATAATATATATTTGGGAACGGGAAATAAACACTTAGGAATCAGTGCAATTTTTAATTACAGCAAAACATTTTCCCAATTTTCATAATCGATGATGGCGAAGTCATTAACTAACAGATTATAAGTTAACTTTGCAACAATTCCAGCCTAGATAAGTTTTGCAGAAAAATTTAAACACTGTTTAGAATAAAAGTTTTGTTCCTAAATAATTTTGATTGATCGGAATGAAATTAAATATTTAAGCTTTTCTATAAATTTGAAGGTCTCAGTAAGATTTGGCCGAGATCATAACATCCGGGAGTGGCAGCTTCCGTAGAAGGTTTTACGTTTTTTCTAAACATTATGATTAAAAATAAACAGACTATAAATTTAATTTCACACAAGAGTACAGGTAAACCTCGTACAACGCGATACTTTTACAACGTGGTACTTCTACAACGCAATTTCGCTACAACGGGGTTAGAAAATGTTCCAAGATTTACACATATGCGGATTGTTTTTAAAATTTGTTAAAAATTTTCGTTTCTTGTTAGTTAATTTTTAGTTCCACATTGGTCCCAAATAGTTCCAAATGTCCAGCGAAAAAAAAACAACAGGTTTAAAAAAAACTTATTTCTCTTGAAACTAAAATAAAAATTTTGGATGAGAGAGTCCACGGTTCGAACGATCAAATTAAATGAAGAAAGAATTCAAAAGTGTTGAAACAGGTACGTACGTTCTGGCCAAAATTACCGCTCGTTGAAGATCAACCTTAATCGTGAAAATGGAAAATGCTTTTATGGTTTAGATTGGAGTCGAGACAAAAAAAACGAATATTTTTAGATAAAAACGTCATTAAACGAAATATTTAACCGCTGTTGAAACAAACTTCATAATCGTTTAGAAATAAAAGTAACTATTAATTGTTTGCCAGCAAAAGTCGGTGAAGTTAGCCCGAAATTCCATCCCGAATTTTTTGGTGCATTTCTTGGCTAAAGTGTAGTCAACCCGAAAAAAGTGTAGTCGTTACAAAAATGTAGTGCTATCCCGAAATCCTGAACTTTTTGAGTATTTCTTGCATAAAAGCAATCGTTACATAAAAATGTAGGATGATCCCGAAATTAAAATCTAATACAAATTTAATTTTAATTTACAAATTTTTAAAAAATATTTTTTGAAAACTGTCAAAAATTGTTGCGTCCTCTTACTGTGGACTAACCGTGCAATATTATAATTTTATAAAAACCATTCTGAAAATTTTAAAAAGCCTATTGGAATAAAACATACAAAAAAAATTAATATTAGAAAATTAAGTTAAATCGAAAAGTGCATTGGCAATTCATGAAAATAAGATAAGCAAACCATAATACCAGATCTAAATTGCACTAGCGGTATATACGGATATTTATCTAGCCAAGACTTAATTAGCCGTATATACGGCTAGTGCAATTTATCTCTAGTATTAGCCCCACCGAATTTTATAGTTTGATAAAAATTCTCACTCGAGAAGTCTTTATCCACACAGATTCACATCATCATTTACATCATTTTTCCACCTGATATAAAAATGAAATTCGCAGGGTTTATAAGCACAGCGAAGACCTAATTAGCCGTTTATAGTGCTAGTGCAATTTATCTCTGGTATTATGGTTTGCTTATTTTATTTTCTTGAATTGCCAATGCACTTTTCGATTTAACTTAATTTTCTAATATTAATTTTTTTTGTATGTTTTATTCCAATAGGCTTTTTAAAATTTTCAAAATGGTTTTTATGAAATTATAATATTGCACGGTTTGTCCACAATAAGAGGTTGCAACAACTTTAGACAGTTTTCAAAAAATATTTTTTTAAAATGTGTAAATTAAAATTAAATTTGTATTAGATTTTAATATCGGGATAGGTAATCCTACATTTTTATGTAACGATTGCTTTTATGCAAGAAATACTCAAAAAGTTTGGGATTTCGGGATAGCACTACATTTTTGTAACGACTACACTTTTTTCGGGTTGACTACACTTTAGCCAAGAAATACACCAAATAATTCGGGATGGAATTTCGGACTAACTTCACCGACTTGCCAGCAATGAGTGCTTTGGAAATTTTAAAAACGCCATGTTCTTCACAATGTTACATCCAGAGGGAAAGCATCCGCTAAAGAGCAAGACGTATACAGCAGATCAGATCTTCAATGCTGACGAAACAGGATTGTGGTGGAAAAAAATTTCGAGCCTATATTTCAAAAAAAAAAAATTAAAAAAATGCTCCATAATTTAAAGTTGCCGCCAAGGACCAGTAACATTAAAGTAAAAATTGGGTACTTCTTTTTACCTGAAAGAATTTATTTTGTATTTTAAAATAAATTAAAAAAAAGCAATGCATATGTGATACACATATTTTTCAGGGATTTTTCAGGAATATGTCTATAGCGTAGTGGGAAGTTTACTTGTAGTTCATAATATATTTTAAATTCTACCGGAAATGACAAGTTTAGATAAATAAACTTTATTTAAACAAAATTTGTCATCTGTACAGACCACGCTGATTGACTACAAATCCGAGATGTTAAATTTTTCGCTTTAGAAACAAATCGATGAAGTTAGCTCGAGACCGAATATTTTGGTGGATTTCTGGGATAAGTGTAGCCATCCCAAAAAGTGTAAATACATTAAAAAATGTAATTGTTACTAATGCCTCTGAAGTTTCTATTAAATCGTAGTAAATGAATATAGTGCAATTTTAGTAAATTCTTCATTGGCCTATATAGATGATTGAACTTTTTACTAAATATTTTTGCTATTCATTTACATATATTCATAGGCAAATTTTTTAATTCTTGTAAAATATTAAATTTATTGATTTCGTTATTGACTTTTTGAAGACACGCATTTATAATTATCGAGTGATTTAAAAATTTAATAAATAAATATTTAATTATTTTGTAGAATTGAGTTAATCAAAATTAGTTAATTTAATTAGAATTAAGATTCAATTTAATTAGAATTTGACTTTAATTTATTTAATAACAAACCTAGTTGTGTTAAAAGAACAGACAATTCCGCAAAATTATTATCTGCCTTAATGTATTTTTATATTAACTAATTAGTAGTACTGTAACTAAAAAAAAATCAAGATAATCTCTGTTGGCCTACTCCTACGATCAAAATAACTGAAAATAGCGATTATTTATTAAGATTCATCGTTGCAATGAAGAATACTAAAGGCATAATTCCGCCAAAATACTACCGGCATCACGCTATTTTTATGATAGCCAAGGAACCCAATAGCCAAAATTAAATAAGCAAAGAATCTCAAACAAGTCAAAATACAAGTAACGAGGGTAACAATTCAAAACACAAACACGAAACCAACGAAACACATGCAACAAACATTTCCGTAACTGGCTCTAACATTTGGGATGATTTAATAAGAGAAATGTACACTAACATAGCGAAGTAACTAGAAGTTTATGCTCTACGAAAACATTTGCAAATCAGTCCACGATGTCATTACGATTTTCTGTTAGTCGATTGAGTCAACAACATGTGTGTTGAGTTTTAGGAAAATCAATCCCTTGGATTTTGCTACTCGTGTACAACTAAAATTGAGAAGTAACTAAAAGTTTATGCTCCACGAAAAAAAAATTTAAAAAAAAATTGCCAATCAGCCCACGATTTTATTCGCATTTTCTGTTTAGTCAATTGAGTCTACAACGTGTGGGCTGAATTTTAAGAAAATCCCTTGGATTTTGCTACCCTTATGCGGCATGTACAATAAAAATTGAGAAGTAACTAAGAATTTATGTTCTACGGCAAAAAATTAGAAAAGATTTTGTCAATCAGCCCACGATCTTATTACGATTTTCTGATAGTCAATTGAGCCAACAACATGTGTGTTGAGTTTTAGGAAAATTCCATAGATTTTGCTACTCGTGTGCAACTAAAATTGAGAAGTAACTAAAAGTTTAAGCTCCACGAAAAAAAATTGCCATTCAGCCCACAATTTTATTGCCATTTTATGTTTAGTCAATTGAGTCAACAACGTGTGTGCTGAATTTTAAGAAAATCTCTTGGATTTTGCTACCCTTATGCGGCATGTACAATAAAAATTGGGAAGTAACTAAGAATTTATGTTCTACGGAAAAAAAATAGAAAAGATTTTGTCAATCAGCCCACGACCTTATTACGATTTTCTGTTAGTCAATTGAATCAACGACATGTGTGCTAAGTTTTAGGAAAATTCCTTGGATTTTGCTACCCTTATGGCATGTACAACTAAAATTGAGAAGTGACTAAATGTTTATGCTCTAGTCCATAAACTTTTAATTAATTCTCGATTTTAGTTGTACATGGCATAATGGTAGCAATATTTCATTATTTGATTTGGTATAATAAAATTTGAACTCAAACACCCTTTCCACAAGGCAAAGCAATATCTTAATGCTAACTTGTTTTTACTGTCAAAAACAATCATTATACAGCATGAAGATGTCAATCATCCCAAACCGTCACGTCAATTTCCATTCAACACGATATATTATTAATCTCAGAACAAAAAAATGTATTTATCTAAACTTAAAATAAGTTAAATTAGTTTAAAATCAAACTTAATTTCCAAGATTACAGATTCAAATCGAATTTAAAGTTTGTTTTTTTTTCAAAAATATTTCAACTTTCCAAATCAATCGAATACATTATTTATAATCAAAAACTAACTTTAATCAAATTAAGAAAAATCTGTTAAATTTCTATAAACTTTATATAGCGCAGAGCGTTGAATATGCTTATACATATCCATGACACATGTGGTTTAATAGAACACAAGAAAACAGCTATAAAACGTCTGTCGAATCGAATCTCTATAGAATTCGATTAAAATTATTTACATAAGTATTTTTGTACAAAACTTGGGAACTAACGTAAATTATTACTGACAGCCAGCAGAGTGATAATTTAATTTCTGTTTCCCCCAAACAAAAAAAAAAATATTTTTTTTTTTTAGAAAATTGTCCTAAATTAAGTTGAATGACTTACGAAAAATGAAATTATTATACGTTATTACACCATTAAATAAATAAATAAAATAAGAAAAGTTGCCATAAAAAAAAAATTGTAATGACTTGCCAGTTTTATTACACAGAGTCTTAAAAATATTGTGTGATAATGAATTACATTTTTTTTTTGTGTACTTATATTTTAAGAAATGTGCGCGGCGGTTATCAAGGACATAAATCTTGAGAAATGTGTTTTGCGAAATTACTGTTGAAAGTATAAAATAAATAAATAAATAAATTGGTCGCCATATAATTTTTTGTGGCCATCGTGTCGTAATACGAGTATATATTTTTTATAGCATCGTTCTCTTGACGCGCGTTTATACGCAGATCCGTATTTTAAAATGATTTTCGAGTAATTCAGCCAATTATTGCCAATATAAATTTTGGTACACGGAAAACTGTATGCAGTATAAAGGTTTCAAGCACATCGTATAATGTGTTGTTTGGAAATAAATCCCCCGCATACAAAATAAATAAAAATAAACTAGATTCTCAAAATCAATTTGCCCATGTACCGGTATATGAGCGTACAACAAACATCACTTTATGTCGAGTATCTTATGTGCGTACCCAATTTCAATATTATGGCTTCTTATATGTGTTTAGGACAATAACTTTAAAATTTTATTAGATTATCTTAAAATAATTTTTCCTTGGCTTTTTCAAAATGATGTGGGTGGATATACGTAATCGGTTTACGGGTGCGGGGTGTGATAATGTATATAACACACAAACTTTGAGGTCATTAATCCCAGCAATAAACATCTTATTATATAGGAGAAAAAAAATAATCGATTTATATAATCAAATAAATTATAATAAAATTTATTACCTTTGTTATACGAAAAATTGATAAAATAATAAGAATTTTTTTTTTGTTCTGCTTTCAGGTAAGACGCAATGTGGTATATATATATATATATATATATATATATATATTATATATATATATATATATATATATATATATAAACGAGGAAAATGACGTAGGAAAATTGAAGAAGAAAACTACTTTTATAAACAAATAAATTAAATAAAGGTTTGTTTGTACAAAGTTTTTAAATTTATGAACAAAATATTTTTAAAAGTATATCTATCGTAATTGCGATATATCTCGACACCCTATAAAATGCCGCAGGTATCTGTAACCTTGTATATAAAATAATTTTGTTTTGTTATGGTATTTGTTTAGCATAAATAATACAGTCAAGCCGTCATTTAAGTCAGGCTGTACTACTTACATAAATCGGTGCCAGAACATGATATATGATTCCCATTTATTAGGTGGATGACTTAATTTTTACAGATTTTTCGGCAAATTTATTTTATATAAAAAAATAAACAACAACAAATTTAATCTTGGAAATATTGTCAGTCGGTTTTATGACCTTGTGCCATCTTTTCAGTAACATATGAATGCTGTCGCAAAAGAAACTTGCAGGCTTCGACGCGATAAAATCCTCGGCGAATTTACGCACATCGTCCAACGTTTTGAATTAGATACAGCATAACATTTTCTTTTTTAAAGTTTAAACACCTAATCGTTGCCCGTTTGGTTGGTATTGTTCTTTATAATGAAAAATTCAGTGTAGAACTATGATTATTCGCTGCTTCTTTCAATTGTACGTAGAAACAAATAGATTTTATGTTCGTATTAAGCAGTGCCAGTATCAGCCATTATAATGTTATGCATATACTCACAGTTGTCAGTCTAAGCCGGTTTATTGTAATATTGGCGAAATATAACATTATAATGGGGTCGATTCTGGGATCGAAAATTTTATGTTATGTTATGTAATTTTTGTTTTTTCAATACAAATTCCAATAGGAAGCGGGGAAATAAAACAACATAACAGCAATTTTATGCCACGAGAATCGGGCTCAATGTCACGAGAATCGGGCCCAATATTTTACTGTACTATATAAACAAGGCACCCGTGTTAGCCATATTATAATTTGTTGTTGGTGTAATTTTTTGACAGATGCACAATAAATTACCTGTATCATGTGTACTGTGATTGACAACTACAAATTTATGTAATATACAATAAAAATCTTACTGCAAATTTTAAAAACAAATTGTTGACCAAACTGTATTTTCAACAAAAATTCATGACCAAAATGCTGCACCAGCACTTGTAGCACAATGCAATGAAAATGTTACTGGATTTTTTTTTACAAATTAATTACAAATTTGTTACACAGTTTGAAAATTTCTCACAGGTCCCGTTATCTTGCAATTCGTGTGTGGCTGGCGTTAGACAAAGCTATACCATACTTTTCGTATTTTTGTTGATATTTATTGTATCGTACTGGAGTGGTACTGGAATTTTTAACAAATGAATTACAACATATTGGCATAGTTCAACCCCCAAAAAAGTGTCCGTAAGGGGTGCAATTCTTCAAATCCCATATTTTTGGTTAAACCATGCTTTTTGCATATCAGTTAATATTTTTTGTATCGTACTGGGGGCGGTATTGTAATTTTTTACAAATTAACTACAACACATTGGCATAGCTGTGTTTTATGAATTAAAATAAATTTAATAAACATTTTTATTTTTCATATAATAAAATTCGGGGATAACTTCCCATATGGTGAAAAATTCCTGAAATCACAAATTTTTCGAAGTCATGTTTGAACTTCATGTTTTTTATATTTTCTATGTATAGTCTTGATTAAAAAAAAAAGTTTGTGGAAAATTTTTTTTGTTGTTGTTGTTGTTGTTAAAGATACAGGATGTCAAATTTTGATAAAATTGATGAACATGATATTGTATATATGGCTATAAAACAAAAACTAACTATCCGATACTTATAAATGAGGGCTCATTTAAAGATAAATGAATAGGGATTCTAAAAAAATTATAAATTTGGTACCATGTTTCAACTCTTCCTATCCAAAATGGCTGCCAAAATACTATTTTAGAATTTTCTCAAAAACCTATTTTTTTTTTTTTTTTTTTTTTTTTAAATTTTTCCTCATTTAATTCTATTGAACACACCAAAAAATTGTACTTGTGTTATTTTTTGTTTTCTTGCAAAAGACGTTTGAGTATGAAGATCTATCAATTTATCAATTTTTTGTATATAAAAATATAAAATCAATGTCAATGTGGTATTTTTTATTTTCAACTATTTTTACGATCAACTTGATAAAGTAACTGTTTAGAATTATTCAGTTCACAAATCGTTCATAAATTACATCACCCTAGGTTTGATCATTTTTAACTTCCTTTCAGCGGTTTGCGTCTACGCGTGTTTATTTAGTAAAATTATTCCATTGGTGACAGTTTCCATCCTTTTCTGAAGTTTAACTTTTTCAATAGTTATACAATCGTTTTCCCCAGGCATTATACGACTAACATCATCATCATTATAATATTCTATCACTGAGTCTCTGAGTTCATCACTTATTCGTTTGCCAGCTGGAAGGCTCAGTGACCCATTCTTGTTTTGAATATTTTTCGCTGTTCGTACCATATACTGCGTTGTGTTAAATTCTTCCTGGATTTCTTGTATTGTTATTGATTTCGGCAATGTAGACAGGAACAGTATTTTATCACAGTTTTCCCAACTGTTGAAATTTGGCTTTTAGTTGATCCATGAATTCATCATAAAGGCGTGCCTTATGATGATTTTCCGCTGAGTGAGTCAAAAGAGGCTTGATACCAGATACCGAAAATGTTGATGATGTCACTGAGGTAATTAAATTTAGTAATTTTTGCTGCTCATGATATTGCCTGGATTCCAACTTACTCGGATATATAGGAGACATGCCAATGTCAGTTAATATTTTATTAAGTTTTTCACGAGCGATAGCTCTTTTTATTTGGTACTCCTCACTTTCACTCCTACTCGAAATATTCTCGTCACTGCGTGTTGATAATATCTCCGGTGGTAACAGGTGAATTTGATGAATCAGTAACGGGTGACACTTCGCTTACAATTTTCTGACGTTTAGAAGATACCAGGTAACACATTGTACAAGTCGATGAATCTTCATTTATTTCAGTTGAGCGCGGTAAATGACTTTTAATATAATCAGAACCGTTTCTTAAATTTTTCGAACATTTCGTCTCAGGAAACGGCTTACAACACGTTTTGAGCCCAGACATTATTACCCTTATTAATTGAACTACTTTAAATTAATTTTTTGTTATTTAAACAAGCAAATGCTTCAAATAGAACTTCACAAGTCAAACTAACTGAAATATTATTTTAAACTCTAATTTATACAAAAATGTTAACTAAAGCCACTGGTTATGTTATCTTACGGGCCTACTCCCCCAGAAAATACGCTTAATCCTAACAAAATAAATGACTCATGGCAAAATTTTATTGTTCTACTAATTGCTTTAGGGGCTATCCATAAACTATCTCACATTTTTACGAGGGAAGGAGTATCGATTGTTGTGACGTGTGTCGCTGGAGGAGGAACAGTTTTATAAAATGACAGATTGTGACGTGACGTCACGAGACAACGTGTCTAATTATAATTACAGCAGTCACTTTGATAGGATAAATATTCAATATAACAATTTGCAATCAGAAGCTATTGTTCCATCTTTTGAACAAGATAGCGTTGAAAATCGCAAAAAATTTTAATCAAATGGAATAATTTTGCTAAATAAACACGCGTAGACGCAAAACGCTGAAAGGAAGTTAAAAATGATCAAACCTAGGGTGATGTAATTTATGAACGATTTGTGAACTGAATAATTCTAAACAGTTACTTTATCAAGTTGATCGTAAAAATAGTTGAAAATAAAAAATACCACATTGACATTGATTTTATATTTTTATATACAAAAAATTGATAAATTGATAGATCTTCATACTCAAACGTCTTTTGCAAGAAAACAAAAAATAACACAAGTACAATTTTTTGGTGTGTTCAATAGAATTAAATGAGGAAAAATCTAAAAAAAAAAAAAAAAAAATAGGTTTTTGAGAAAATTCTAAAATAGTATTTTGGCGGCCATTTTGAATAGGAAGAGTTGAAACATGGTACCAATTTTATAATTTTTTTAGAATCCCTATTTATTTATCTTTAAAATGGGCCCTCATTTATAAGTATCGGATAGTTAGTTTTCTTTTTATAGGGTTTATTTTTATTTCTTCATATATACAACATCATGTTCATTATTTTTATCAAACTTTGACACCCTGTAACTTTAACAAAAACAACTACAAACAATTTTTTTGTTCTACAGTTTTTTTTTTAACAATTACTACACATTTAAAACATAAAAAGTAAAAAATTTAAACACGACTTCCGGTCCCATATACCAAATTTGTGATTTGACGTATTTTTCGTCATGTAAAGTCTATTTGTAATGAAATGTAATATAAAACGGGGCGAGGCTAACTTCACACATGAGTTAGAGGGATATAATTATGTTAGTGTTGCCTGATTAATTTGTTTTTAATTTCTGGAATAGAATCAGGGGATAACTTCACATATATACGTCCCTAAATGGAAGCAACCGTTTAAAATCATTGTATCGTGCTGGTTGATACATGAAGTTTTTACTAAGTAAATAACAATATATTGGAGTAGTTCAAATGCCCAAACTGCCCTTTAAAATCGCAGCTCTTTAAAACAATATTTCTCTGTATAGGTAATACCCCTCAAATAGGAATCCTTGAATTTATTACAACCCACCAAAATTGGTCAAAAATTATCGAACTTCATTCCTATGCAAGAAATAGATACCGATGAATAAATTCATTGGTACCTATTTATTGCACAGGAAGAAAGTACGATACACTATAATCGCTTTTTGTGGGTGTGGGCTGTTGTAATAAATTCTTGGTTTCTTATTTCTTCCAAAGGAATGAAGTTCAATACTTATTGATCGATTTTTGTGGGTGTGGGCGGTTGTAATAAATTCATGGGTTCCTATTTCTAGCATATGAAGGTAATTCGATGCATTTTGCTCGATTTTTGTGGGTGTGGGCTGTTGTAATAAACTGTTGAGTACCTATTTCTTAAGTAGAAAGTTAATTCGATACAGTTTCATCATTTTTTGTGGCTGTGGGCTCTTGTAATAAATTTATGGGTATCTATTTCTTGCAACGAAAGGGAGTTCGATACTTTTTGACCGATTTTTGTGAGTGTAGGCGGTTGTAATAAACTTATTGGTAACCTTCTTTGCATAGGAAGGTAATTCGATACATTTTGATCGATTTTTGTTGGTGTGGGTTGTTGTAATAAATTCAGGGATACCTATTTGAGGGATATTACCTATTCAGAGCAACATTGTTTTTAAGAGCTGCGCTTTTTAGGGGCGGTTTTTGGCATTTGAACTATTCTAATATATTGTTATATATTTAGTAAAAACTTCTTGTATGAACCAGTACGATACAATGATTTTAAACGGTTGCTTTCATTTGGGATAGTTTTCTAGGCGTTAAATTATGCCATTTTATTGTAATTAATTTGTAAAAAGATTCCAGTACTACCCCCCAGCACCAAACAACAAAAATTCACAGAAATGCAAAAGGCGTGTTGTGATGAAAATAAGGCTTTTAAAAATTGCATCCTGTAGAGAAAGTTGGGGAGGGAGGGGGTTGATCTATGCTAATATGTTGTAGTTAATTCGAAAAAAATATACAATACCGCCCCCAGTACGATAGAAAAAATATTAACTGAAAGCCAAAAGCATGGTTTAACAAAAAGTATGGGTTTTGAACAATTGCATCTCTTACGGGAAAGTTTTTTGGGGGTTGAACTATGCTAATATGTTGTAACTAATTTGTTAAAAATTCTAGTACCACCCCCAGAACGATACAATAAATATTTAAAAAAAATACGAAAAGTGTGGTGTAGTTTTGTCTAAAGCAAGCCCACGCTCGAATTGCAGATTAACGGGACCTGTAAGAAATTTTCTAACTGTAATAAAAATCCAGTAAAATTTTCATTGCATTGTGCTACAAGTGCTGGTGCAGCATTAGGGTCATCAAAAATTCGGCCTTGTACAGCCCAGGCGGATTGATTGATCGGGATTCAACTTCATACTAAATATTTTTTCCGTAAATTGGGAGTTCCAAGTGAATTTTGGCCGAAATAATTCCACCGGAAGTGGCAGCTTGCATAGAAGCTTTTTCATTTTTTTTTCAAATATTTTGAAAAGAATAGTATTTTCGAGAAAATTCGCTATGAAATAAAAGATTCTAATTAAAATTTGCAACCAGACCAGAGTATCAATTTTGTACGCAAAATGACAGTGTGAATTGGCGAGGTGAGCAAGATTTTTGTGTACATATACGGTGTATAATACACAATTTTATATTTGTATCGACACTCACTTTTCCAAAAAAAAAAATTAACATTTTAATTTTTTGTTTTTCCTCTCCTGCAAAATTTTAATTTTCGAGTTTTGTCATTTTTTCATCTCATGTGCGATATGTGTTACGACATGGCACCACTGAGATAAGTACATGGAGACGACATAAGCAAAAATTCGTGGTAGAACAAAGAAACGAAGAAGAAGGAAAAAAGTTTGCTTCTGTGTGACAGAGACGGATAATATTTGTTTTCCTTGTCTTGAATCTCCGGCATTGGAATTGTATAAAGAAGTTCGTTTCACTAGAATTTTTGTTTTCTTTTGATTTATTCTACAGGTGTGTTTTAAAAATTCCAATGAAAAATAGTTAAAAAAATTTAAATATTTTCTGGGAATAAGTAGTGCAATGTTGGAATAGTTCAAATCATGCCTTAGTTAGCTAATCAGCCTCAACATTTTTGTATGGTTAATGAGTACAGCTCTTTCTCGGAATTAACTTTGTAGAGTGTGTTTATAAAAATAGCGACACAACTATAAAAAAAATTCTACCATTCGTTTGTGCTGGTTAATGTGAAAAACATTTTGCATGTCGTATCAATGTATTCATATCAGTGCATGGCATGAGGAAAATTCTTTTTAATTTTTATTTTGATTTGTAACGACAAGTAAATCTTTGATGTGATATTCCTGGGCCTTTTAATGTTGACTATTTTTTTAGATTGCTTACTGCTCGCGCTATTTTCTATAAAAGAGTTTATCGGGCTCAACAATATTTCTCGTGAGGTTCGCAATTGCGTACAAACGTTAGGCACGAATAACGATTGAGTTGAGTTCTAAATGCTATTCAACGACTTGCTCATGCACCAATTAGTTTTATCTTCCGTTCGTGCCATCACCTCAAATACCTTTATTATTTTTGATTGACTGAGATGTGCGGAATTGTCTCAATAACCTGTTTCTAGACAGAATTCGGCAGAAGATGCATAAATTAGTTGTTTGGTATAAATTGGGCTGGATAGAAATTCTAACAAATTTTAGTTTTGTGGAAGCTGGAATTGACTGGTTTATCTCTAAGCGGGTTAAGGCCAAGTTTGATTTTGAATGGAGAAACTGGATAGTTCCTTGGCCGATTGTTTTCGGATTTGTTTTGTAGAAAAATCCAGAACTTCATCCGGAATTTATGTTGGAGACTCGATTCAGCTCAGCATACCAGATGTGAACATGATTGGTTAAGAAATTGCCTAGCACGGCCGAATACCAGAACTTCTATAAAATTCATGAAATTCCCACCCAATTCTGAATAACTGAATATTTTTTTTGGGATTTGGCCCAGTTCCATTCAGAATGGCCAAATTGTAGAACTTCATCAAAAAGACACTTATTTGAATCCTATAGCCTAGCTCTGCGAAATTAATTGGAAATTTGTTGGTTAGGAGACGACTTGGTTCCATTCATTAAAGCCGGATCTCAAAATTCCGTCAAATTCGGCTTTGCACACTGAATTTGACCCTAATTTGTTGAGAGATGGCCTAGTTCCAATAAACATTATGTAGAGTTCTAATCCAATTCTGTATACCATATTTGACAGTAAATAACTATGGTTTCAGGACATTCTATTGTAAGTTGGGGAATTACAGGAGGATTAAATCAATAAATGTTTATATTATTTAGGAAGCCGAAAGATATTAATTTAGGATAAAAGTTCGGGAACTAGATGTACGTGAAATAATATTTTTTCTCAGGTTACTGATTTAGAGAAGCAACTGTTAAAGACCAATACCATCGATATCCATTAAAAATCGTAAACAGTTATCTTTCTTCTAGTAGATTAGAAGTAACGGGTGATTTTTTTGTGGTTAGGATTTTCATGCATTAGTATTTGACAGATCACGCGGGATTTCAGACAAGGTGTCAAAGAGAAAGATGCTCAGTATGCTTTGACATTTCATAATGAATAGACTTACTAACGAGCAACGCTTGCAAATAATTGAATTATATTACAAAAATCAGTGTTCGGTTCGAAAAGTGTTTCGCGATTTACGTCCGATTTATGGTCTACATAATCGACCAAGTGAGCAAACAATTAATGCGATTGTGACCAAGTTTCGCACTCAGTTTACTTTATTGGACATTAAACCAACCACACGAATGCGTACAGTGCGTACAGAAGAGAATATTGCGTCTGTTTCTGAGAGTGTTGCTGAAGACCGTGAAATGTCGATTCGTCGCCGTTCGCAGCAATTGGGTTTGTGTTATTCGACGACATGGAAGATTTTACGCAAAGATCTTGGTGTAAAACCGTATAAAATACAGCTCATGCAAGAACTGAAGCCGAACGATCTGCCACAACGTCGAATTTTCAGTGAATGGGCCCTAGAAAAGTTGGCAGAAAATCCGCTTTTTTATCGACAAATTTTGTTCAGCGATGAGGCTCATTTCTGGTTGAATGGCTACGTAAATAAGCAAAATTGCCGCATTTGTAGTGAAGAGCAACCAGAAGCCGTTCAAGAACTGCCCATGCATCCCGAAAAATGCACTGTTTGGTGTGGTTTGTACGCTGGTGGAATCATTGGACCGTATTTTTTCAAAGATGCTGTTGGACGCAACGTTACGGTGAATGGCGATCGCTATCGTTCGATGCTAACAAACTTTTTGTTGCCAAAAATGGAAGAACTGAACTTAGTTGACATGTGGTTTCAACAAGATGGCGCTACATGCCACACAGCTCGCGATTCTATGGCCATTTTGAGGGAAAACTTCGGAGAACAATTCATCTCAAGAAATGGCCCGGTAAGTTGGCCACCAAGATCATGCGATTTGACGCCTTTAGACGATTTTTTGTGGGGCTACGTCAAGTCTAAAGTCTACAGAAATAAGCCAGCAACTATTCCAGTTTTGGAAGACAACATTTCCGAAGAAATTCGGGCTATTCCGGCCGAAATGCTCGAAAAAGTTGCCCAAAATTGGACTTTCCGAATGGACCACCTAAGACGCAGCCGCGGTCAACATTTAAATGAAATTATCTTCAAAAAGTAAATGTCATGGACCAATCTAACGTTTCAAATAAAGAACCGATGAGATTTTGCAAATTTTATGCGTTTTTTTTTAAAAAAAAGTTCTCAAGCTCTTAAAAAATCACCCTTTAGAATAGAATTGTGTTGTTCCGTACGATCGCTAGGTGTCTGAAACCGGGTCGTTCCGTCTCAAAAAAATAAGAAACTGCCTTTCCTATCCTTTCTATTTTTATGTGTAAACAAGCTGTAGGAATAGGCCTTAGGAGTATATAGGAGTATATTTCAACAATACCGAAATACCGGAATTTGAAACACACTAAAACACAAATGCAGGGTAAAATCGGTAGTTTAGTTTAAAATATATTGTCCGGTATGTCGGTATTTCGGTATACCGTATTGCAAACCTTTTAATTTTTAATTCATAATATTAAGGGCATCAAAAAAAAATAGATTTCCGTATCCTAGTGTGTTAAACCAGTGTCAACCCTTTCAGAAACATTAAATAATATTTAATTTCTTAGGCTGCGGTCCAATTCGTGATTTATTTTGTGGAGAGTGACTTATTTGAAATTCTACAATAAACCTCCAGTTGGCTAGACTTATTGTAGACTTGTTTGACATTTATGCGAGGCTTACGCCCAAACTGGTAACTCATCAAAATAATTCTAACAAGTTTCCAATAAGTCTATTCGACAGGAGACAATTGTAGACTTTCAAATAAGTCAGTCTCCACAAAATAAGTCACGAAGTGGACCGCAGTCTTAGAATGTGAATTAAGTGAATTTAAAACGTTAGAGTGAAATTTATTTGTGTAGAAATTAAATCGAATTTGGCCAAGCACACGAGCAAATTGTTTGATTTGCTGCACACTACATCAAAATAAAGTTGAATTATTCAAAAGAAAAATCGTGAAATTGAATAACTTGTAAAAATATATATATTGAACTAATTTAAATGTTGTATCATCCAAGGATTAGAACGCAAAGATCAGCTGAAATTTTTTAGGAATCCACTTCACAAACAAACCCAAAATTTATTGTAAAATAATTATTTTTAACTTAATTTAAGGTAGATAACATGCTATTAATGTAATACCAGTTATGAGACAGCCAATAATTGTAGCACCTGCAACTGCACCAATCGTTATACCGATACAGCCAAATGGAAATCCCACAATTCCACCTGAAACACCCCCTAAAACCGTAAATCCACCAAGCACTATTCCAGCCTTTTCGTTTGAGCATCCCGGTCCGAATGCCGTTGTAGCATTTAATCGGATTAACAAAATCAATGTGCCTATGTAAGGAGAAAATATTTTAGTATGTGGTCTAAAATTCGTTTTTCTCTTTAATTACACCAAATTATAGAACAGGACTTCATTCCAGATTAAACTAATTACACGTAATTCAATTGAATCATTAGCTCAGAATATGATCGATTTTATATAAAAAAATCAAAACATAAACATTTACAAAATAGTTGGATTGTCAACTATTACCAAAAACAAGTATGCCAGTAATTTGTCAATGACAAGTACAGTAGATTTAATTAGATCGTTCTTAAAAATACCCAGAAATCGAAAAGGTAACGACTAATCAAGAAAAGTGATAAATATTTTGTGAGGCAATCATCAACTTGAGGAAAAGTGAAAAGCGCTTCAGTCTTAAAATATAAAAGATTTATTTTAATTAATTTATCTCCACCCAAACCGCCCAGATAAATTTCATGCTCAACCCATTTATATTAAAATTAAAATTGTAAATCTTGAATAAAACAAAAAAGAATTCGAAATTTTAAAATCCATATTTTATTTAAATAATTAAAAATTATTGGGGGAACGAGCACGAGAAGCTTCCGAAAAACAAAAAATTTTATTTAATATTTTTATGAATTAATTTCCATAATATTTTTTTTGTTTTTCTTAAGGAACATAAATAGATATAAGAATTCACAATGTTAAAAAATAAAAATTAAAAATTTTAAAATAATAAAAAAAAAATTTACATTTAATTGTTGATGGTGGTTGAAATGACAGGATAAAATTAAAATCTGCAGTTAGTTAATTTTCTTCAATCTGTGAATGAAAATGTATTTTGTTGCCGAACAATAAAAAATAAAATAAAATAAAAGTTAATTAATTTATTTAAAAATATAAAGTAAATTAAAAAACGGTTCCATTTTATTATTATAGACATTATATAAAGTAAAACTGTTTTGTTGTTTTTGATTTAAAATTCTAATTACAGTTTGAATCAAATTGATTAGAATTCGTATAGAAAAACAATAGGAAACCTGAGGTACATAAATAACAAAAATATTTAAATTCAATATTATTGGGTGTCTTGTGTGAATATTGGCTAGCACATAAATTAGCTAGTTATCTTATAATCTGGTGCAGTCGTGTAAGCTTGCAATGTACAAGGCACTTGTTAGACATCGGCTGGATTTCGAAAGCGAGAGCTACACCATGAACCCCTAACGACTGTAGCATGTCATCTACTTTTGATATGAAGGTCGTTCGTTCCTTCTATGGTCAAATTAAAGTTGTGGAAACAAAATGTTATATTTATATGAAATATGATGTATGTTAAGATAGCCCAAATTCCATCCCCGAAAAATGCGATGGCAACACTAACTATAGCTATCATGATATTTTTATACCCTCAGCCCAAAAAATCACGACATTGTTACTCTCAGCCCGAAAATTTACTGTTACGACAGCTAAAACTATCATGACACAAACATTTTTCTGGGCTGAGAGTAGAAATATTGCATTTTGGTAAAGGAGGAATATTTAAAGTTATTTTGATTTTCGCTGTCGGTATATTTGGCGTAATTTTACTTTACGTATACATCGAGAAAATCAGGTAAGTAGTATAAATTTTGGAAATTTTTTTCCAATATTTTTTTGTGTTTTTATTGGCTTCGTCAACCTTACAGACACAGATCAAAGAGTTTTCATCGCTCTTATCGCTTCTTCTGATAGTGCCACAAATGTTAAAAAAACCCACTATCAATATATACAAAATATTTTTTAATGTAATTTTAATTCGTTGTATACCTTAGAGTATAAACCCCGCTTTTCCACAATTTATACTAAGTGTCAAACTAAGTTTAAAAAAAATTGAAAAAATTTTAAAATTTTCCTGGAAAAATTGCAAAATTTAGATTTATTGCTATAATTGTTAATTAAACATCGTAATAGTATACATAAACATGTATAGTATTGCCATAAGCAACTTTCTCGATTTTCGGGAATAGAAATTTGGGCTATCTTCACAAAGCTTGAAATATGATTTAATGTGACTTTTTGAAGACAGCGGTATTTCGAGTATTTATAATTTTAATTTGTCACTGTTACTAGATTAGGATCTACCTTTAGAAATAGCCGGTAATCCGATATATGATAATTCGACATACAGTGCCCTCAAAAAATTTTAAACTTACACGTCAGATTATGCCTACACTGAGAAAAAAAACCACTAAAAATAAAAAATATGCACATAAAATCAAAAAAATATACATATATTTTTTAAGCGAAAAGTCTCGTTTTTAAAATCAAAAGGATAATCTTTTTATTTTTGAAATATATTTTTTCGCCAAATTTGTTTATAAAAATTAAAAATTTGTTTTTATTTTCAAAAACACTTTCCTTACTTTTGTCAAAGAGTTTTCTTAAATTTTAAGAGAATGTTTTTTAAAACTAAAAAACTATTGGCTAGTTTTTAAAGATTTATTTTAATTTTCAAATAATTATTTTTTAACAAATGCCACAGCCTCAGCCACACTGTTTGCGAATTGAGACTGTTCAAAAGCCAGCAAAAACAAAGAGGACATCTACTCATAAGTCATAAGCATAACATAATATATCTACCACAAAAAGTATAAATTAACTACCGCTCCCCAATTTTTAACTCCCAGTGTCCTTATGTAAAAATACACACAACCCTTAAAAAATATAATGAGAACTTCCTCAAGTTCTTCTTGGCAGTTTGGTTTCGTAAATTCGTACTGATAAAATGTTGGTCCACTCATCAGGTTGCACTTGCAACGACTAAAAGTCCAAAACCAAAGTGCAAAAATTCAAACCTTCATACGTTTAGTATAACACAAGAACATATAGATTTGGCGAATTATATTAAATATAGACGAATTGAAAAATAAAACAAATATAAACATTTTCGTTCAAAAAAATTGTTTTAAAATTCTAGAACTCTTCTTTTGAAATAAATTATTCTGTTTAAATAAATAAACTTTTTAAATTTTAAAAGTTATTAAAATAAAAAACTATTTATTAGTTTGTAAAAATCTCATTTAATTTCAAAAAAAATACTTGTTAAACTCAAAAAAAATTATAACTTTTAGAAATTAAAAACTTCGTTTTTTAATTTTACAAACCAAAATTTTTCTCAGTGTAAACATTCTAGCAACAAAACTCTTGGATGTCTGCCGTTTTGGAATACCAGGTTAATTCGAAAAAGCCGACATACAAAAATTCTGACAATAAAACAATAAAAAATATATAAAATTCATATATGCTCAAAAATCTTATATTTCCGAATTTTCCATATAAACTTTATTAATTTTAGCACATCCCAATCTCTTATTTATATTTTCCATCAATACCTTAAAATATTACAAATTCACTATAACGAGACTAACTAATCCGTACACAGGAAAAAATTTTAGGACATAATTCACACCTGTTTCTTTAATGCATGTGAAACCCGTCACAAACGAAAATGTTTTGATACATTTTTTTGTTTGTTCGAATTCATAACACATATCGCACATCATATGGAAAAGTGACCCAACTCAAAAAATGAGCTTTTTGAGTTAATCATTTTTGTTTTGCCTTCCCCCCAAAAAAAAGAGAGAGCGCGAAATCAATAGCGATATTTGTTTGGTATTAAAAAATGTAATTTATATTTTTCTTTTTTGCTGTCCTGTAAAATCAAAATTTTTGAGATGTGTTACTTTTCCATATTATGTGCGATATTGAGTCTGCCTCGAACCTTCATTGAACTTGGCCGATAGTTTTCAGCGGAAAGTAAAAAAAAAATCGAGAATACAGTTAGTGGGGTAAATACTCGACCGGCTAGCAAGCAAGCAATTTCCTGACTAATCAATCAATTTTACCAAGGAAATTTAAATGTCTAATTATATTTTCAATTAGCTTTTTATATGTTTTGCGATTGCACAGTAGAACAACACAAAAATTTGCTCTGTTTAATTTTTGAAACCATATATTTTACCGTAAAATGTATTTTGAAATTTACATTTCCTTAATAAAATTGATTGAGTAGTTAGGATTTCGGATAGGAAATTGCTTGCTTGCCAAAGCCAACCGAGTATCCCCCCATTGTCTTTGCTATCGCTGCAGAAAACGTAATACATAATGTCAAATATTATTAGATGTGTGGAATATGACTGCCCTTTTATATTAAAATAAAAATTGCTGGTTTAGAAAATGAAAGAACTATTTATTTAAAATATTCGCAACATGCAGTTACAACTTTCTCGCATGTTTCAAGCAATTTTCGGATTCTCCTTTTGAAGAAATTTTGATCTTTGGAGGCGATCTTTGGAGGCGATGATTGGTTTATTGATACCAATTATCGATCTCTGCGCGAGGACTGAAGTGCTGTTCAGAAAGAAACGACTGCATCCATCGGATTAGAAAGACACGATTCCCCACATGTAAATTGACCTGAAATTTTTTACAGGTGTGAGTATCACTCAGACCTTTCATTTGAATCTGTTTCCAGCCATGCTACTTTAAAGGTTAATTTTTAGAAATTTTAAATTTTGTGTGTGCAACGTATTCAAACCAGTTTCCCAGGCTTTCCAAATGAAAAATGAGTTAATTTTTTTTCCGTGGGTAACCTTTATTAAAACCTTTCATTATCTCTACATTCGAACCATGACAATTTGAATTTTTAAAAATTTTGAAATTTTGTGTATGTGATACCCGAAATGAAATCTGTTTCAGATGTATCATTTAGTCCTTTCATTTGAATCTGTTTCTGGCCATTACACTTTAAACGGCCAAATTTAGAAATTTCCAAACTTTGTATGAAAACAAGTTTTCCTAGGCTTTCCACATGAAAATTTTACTGAAATGTTTTCGAACGGTAGCCATCACTTAAACCTTTTATTTTATTCATTTTCTAAGCATTTTCTTTGAAAGCAAATTTTCTAATTTTTTATGCTTGATATTTACAATGTAAAATGAAATGAATTTTCAGAACAATTAATAATGCTATTAGAAATATAGTTCAATGTTTTATTTTTAACGGTACGGAGAAATGTCGGTTGAGAATGCCGGCTGAAAAATATTTGCGGAAGCATATTAATATTTGACATAACATATTATGTTTTCACCTGGAAACCATCACAAAATTTAAAATAAAAGCTATGAAATATAACAGGAATAAACTCCACTAAGTCTAATAAATCCGCCTTTTTTCATTCGAAATTGGTAACGTAGCCATTAAGGAAGTTTGCTTTGTCCGTTATTTTTTGTAACCATTGTTTTAAAATTTTGATCGAAGTAGCTTGTTTTATACATAATGAAATAACAGTTACCTGTTGTGTACTGGAAATGTAAAATGAAACAGTTAATACGCTAATCCATAATATTGTAAATGATTTTACCTTAATATTCTTATGTCGTTCCATACTATTTTTTGTTTCTGTTCGTTTTTTAAAGGTTTCTTAAAATATTGCTTTTGAAATTTCGAGAAGTTAAAAAAATCTTTAAATTCCATTTCGTTCCATTTCGTGGGGATGTGCTGTAAGTGTTTTAGTCGATTTCTTTTTTCTCTCTATAACGCTGTGGTCGCTATCACATTCGAAATGTGTATGGCCAGGCTCGAGAAATTTATGCTCTAACATATTTATTTTCGGTTTGATCGACATCAGATATTGAAACATTGTAGCGACGATGCTATTTCGGTTTTGTCCAGTGCAGGTATCACTATAGATTACGATTTAGGATTTTAAATTCTTTGAGTTGGTAATGTATTTTAAAATGCAAGATGCGACCTCATTTGCGCCACCGACCGCTTATGGTTTCATTCCAAATATAACAATGTGTCGTATTTTCACTGCAATTTCTAAGTGTTAAACTATACGTCCGTAATTTTCTATTGTAGAAAGCAACGGAACATTTCAAATAAGGACACACAAAACTGTTTTTTCCATATCGGCCTTGTCAATTTGCTTCGTTTTATACGCAATCTCCGCATTTTCTTGGTGGTTATCACGATGAGAAATTAGATCACGTTTTCTGATTTCAGATTGATCCATTTTTATTTGCATCGCGAGCCGGTCACACTTAGAGCATCTATCCAATTGGGGCTTTTTGAATTTTAAATTTAATGATTTAAACATTTCGCTGTATTTTGGATATGAGCTTTTGATTTGTAAAACTTTTCTTTATAAAGTTCATACATTTTTGTTAAATTCAAACCTTTTGCCAAATATAATTTGGTTGTATGGGACCTAGAATAATGCGATTCGTAAGCTGGAAATGATTTAATGTGCGATTCTACTTCTAATTTTTGGTTTAACGTTATATTTTTACCACATTACCCCGTTAAATCGTTCAATTCCAATCCGGTGCTTTTTTTTTATTACAGACGAAATAAATCCACATCTTTCATCGTATATATTCATAAAACATCTTTTGCAAATATCAATGTTTTTTATACTGGTCCTTAAAAACCAAATATTTCAAATTGGTTATTCTACTTTTCTGATCAATTTTAATTCTCTTTGAAGCGTATACTAGAAATTTTGCGTATGTACCCAAGTTCCAATACTCATCGAAAAGTTGTTTTCGTAATTCTGATGTTATTTTCGTTCTACACAACTTCTTGCAATTTCTTAATGGCTTTGATTTCCATTTTTTATAATTTTTCTATTTTTGGATACATATGCTAGTCCAGAATTCCGTTTCGATTTTCTTGTTTTCTGGTCTGTTCTAATTTCAATTTCCAAATCTATTTGAGTTTGGTCTTCAGACCTGGTTTCGGATGTTTGCGTGTCATCGAAATCTTCAAATTTGGTGACACATTGATCAGTATAAAGGGAATTTTCATGATCGTCAAATACAACTAGAAATGTATAAAATAAAGTAAATAGAAAATAAAACGAATCGCTGAAATCCGTATACCAGTTTTAGAGTTACCCATCTTGCCTTGTTTAGCTTCTTTCTCGAACTCAACCCTTTGTGCGTCATCTTCAAATTCGTTTTCAGACGCGTTACTCTCAGGCATTTGAGTCTCATCGGAATCGTCTTCGTAATTAGATTGAACTAACAAAAAAAAACACTAGGTAAATCGAAATTTAGAAAGTAACTAAAAACACCATATGCATACCAGTTTTACAGATCGCAAGCATCTCAGTAGAGGACTCATCAGATTCGAATTCGGTCTCGTCGGACGTAGGTGTTTTTTTCTGTTCAGCTTGCCTTGCGCCTGTTTCTGTGATCCGCGTTTGCTGTGGGTCTGATCGGAATCGTCCTCGTTACCCATCGCGCCTTCTTCAGCTTCTATCTTGATCTCAAACCTTTGTGCGTCATCTTCAAATTCGTTTTCGGACGCGTTACTCTCAGGCATTGGAGTCTCATCGGAATCGTCTTTGTAATTAGATTGAACTAACAAAAAAAAACACAGTGGAGGACTAGGTGTTTCTTTCTGATCAGCTTGCCTGGCACCTGTTTCTGTGATCTGCGTTTCATCACGATCTGCTTGGCTGGCAGTGCGTAATGCACATATTGGTTGCACTACATAAATATATAATTTTAAATAAAATATAAAGTTTAAAATGATTATAATGACTACATTAATTTCTTACCAGTCTCCAAATTTTCAGCAGGTTCAATTTTACAAACATTCCCAACTAACAATTTAGGTAGTTTATTCTATCGCTTGGTGTAATATGTGCTATTTCGGTAGAAATAACGTAAAATATTGGTTATTTTTCTACTTTCAAGAAGTATTTCCTATATTGGTAAGAATTTAGGGAAAATAAAAAACCTTATCGTTACACTTCTAGTTATTTTAGAAAAGTGAAGATTTATAAAGATAAAAATATTTTTAATTCTCTCATCCCTTTAAATTATTCAACATCTGTTAATTTGGATATCGCATCATCGAACGGAGCACCTACAGAACCAGTGACACATGAAAACTCGAACGGCTTAGTAAACATTTCAACAGATCAATTATCATCTTCATCTCTAAATTTCACAAATTGTTCACTATCAGTTGACGAGCATATTTTTGATGAAGATATTTATAGCAAATTGGAAGAAGAATCCATTTCCGAAAAAAGTCATCTACAACAAAAGTTAATGCATTAGGCTTTATTGAACAACTGTACTCATTCATCAGTTAATGATTTACTAAAAATATTAAAAGATCACGGACATCCAGATCTACCAAGCAGTAGCCGAACTCTATTAAAAACTCCGACTAAATTTGACATTATCGAGATGGGAAGAGGACAACATTGGTATTACGGCATAAAGTCTAATATTGAAACAGCATTATCTAATATTACCGAATCGGTTTCTATTTCCCTAATTATCAATGCTGATGGAATATCGCCTTTCAAAAGCTCGTTGTATGAATTTTGGCCAATTTTATTTCGCATTCGTAATATGCCACTTAAGCCAATGCTTGCAGCGGTTTATTATGGCATTGGCAAACCTCCTTTAGAAGCGTATCTTCAGCTTTTCATTAACGAACTGAATGAAATTTTAACATCTGGGATTTTCATAAATGGTCACAAAATAAATGTAAAAGTAAATTGTTTCGTTTGCGATACCCCAGCTCGATGCTTTCTTAAAGGCAAGAATGTAGAATTGTCATTTTTCTTTTAAATTGTCATTTTTTTTTTAATTTTTAAAGTACTGAAAAGGTTCAGAGTATGGAAATTTGTTGCTTTATCTTGGTCCCGTAGTTCTAAAAGACATTCTTCCAAAAGAAACTTATTGTCATTTCCTAACTTTGTCATGTGCTGTAACAATTTTATCTTGTCGTGAATATGTGAAATATATTCAACTAGCCGAAGAGTTACTAAATGATTATTTGCAACGGTTTACTGAACTCTATGGAATTGACTCAGTGAGCAGTAATATTCATAATTTGTGTCACGTAATCGATGATGTAAAGAATTTCGGACCACTACCGGAAATCAGCTCTTACCCATTCGAAAACTTTCTTGGTCATCTCAAGTCCTTAGTTCGTAGCAGAATTATAGAGTTATCAGATTTCAATGCGAATTATAGAGTTATCTAAAATAAACAATGGCATTAACTTATCAAGTGAGTTGGCAGCAATTTCTTGTAAATATGAAAGTGATATAATGCATGAAGAACCTAAATGCAAAAATGCTTACAAAAAAATTTTTATTGGAGAATATTACATGTTGGCTGCTAATGCAAAAAACAAATGGTTTCTAACGAAACAACGGGATGTAGTTTCCATGAAAAATGCAACCTATTTCAAAAAGAAGTTACACATTTATGGTGCTGCCATTAAAGCCAAATATAACTTCTTTACAAAATCATTTGATTCATCTAACTTAAATATATACTCTTGCAAAGAAATATACGACAAAATGAAGTTGTACAACGCTAATGAAATTATTTGTAAATTGTTTTGTTTAAAATATCATGACAACCTAATTTTTTTTCCATTGCTTCACACTTTAGATGTAAAAATATAATCTTGAATTAAAAATGAAAACATAAATTTTATATAATAAAAATATATTCGCAATTCAGTTCATTTAACAAAAAATAAAAATCACAAAGAAATGATGAAATAATAACATACAGCTTTTATTTATCGTCTTGAGCGTCAAACCCATGGTCACTTTCTGAGCAAACCTCAACTTTGGAAATTACTGCAGAATCAGCAACTAGGTTCTCAACACTATTTTCTCCCGCTGTCAAGTGAGGTACTGTTTTTGGTTCATTTTTTTTAAAATCTGCCTTATTTCGCTTGTTAGAATGTTTCAAGAGCTTCTCCCGAAGCAATTTTTCTGTTTCTGTTTTTGACCAGCGATTGTCCGCTTTTATTAGCACTGTGCTGATTACGTCAATTACAGATTTCAAGCTGCGAAAGAGAATCTTTTGATCACATTTTGCTGAACGAGAAATTCCTGTCCAGGACGTTAAAGTCAGAAGATATTTTGTACAAATTATATCCGATACCAATTTTACACCTAATTTATCTCCTCGTTGCAAGCCATCAGTTCCACAAATTCCCGAAAAATAATTACTGATATACGTTTTGTATTGCGGGCTGGACTCTATGTGTTTATTAAATTTTTTAGTTCATCGACCGTATTTATCGGAAATTTCAATTGATTTGCCAATATTTCGTCATCGATGCCAATTTTGTCTAGTTCTGTAATTTGCTTGGGCTCGACAACTTTTGATAGATCTTCAATTCGTTCCAATATAACGCGTTGCGATACCATCTGGCTTTGTAGTCGTTCAATTTTTTCATTCAGTAAGTCATACCGTTTATTACAACCTTTAAGAAAATCAATTATTTAGAATTTATCGTAATAACATTATTTAAGCATAAAATATTTACTTTCGGAACAGGGAGGATTATAAAATAAAAATATTAGTGTTTTGATTTATTGCAATTGAATATTAATATTACTTTGCTTCATCCTCGGTATTAGTTGTACTGTAATACTCTTCGTAGAGTAACCCCTCCTCGAATGTGGCTATGTTCGATTGTTTAATAATACATCGACTTTTGGTCCACTCTTCAGCAACCGGTTCACTGCTAGAATCCTTTTGTAGTTGGTTTAAACCACTATTTGGCCAGAACAAAAATCCATCCATTTACCACCCATTTGTGTGGTACTACAAGAGAAAAATAATTTTGGTGTCTACAAGAGAAAAATAATTTTGTACACTTTCTCCCTCCATGATAAAGCTCACGCAATAACAAACAAAATTATAAATTTATCACACGACACGAAATTATAAATGGAAAAATATCATAACAAAATTTTGACATTTCTCGCGCAAGCATATGGCGAACAAAAAAAATTGTAAAGGCAGAGCTGTACTTTTAGATGCTTAGTAAATTGATTAATTTAACCCGAATCAAATCAACTTTAAAATTCCATATTTTTTATGCTTTTCTGAAACATAAATTAAATTTGTTTATAAATTTGCCTAGTTCGTGCTGTAAATAGATGGTCACACATTTTCCATAGGCGTCGTTGATAGGCTTATTACATAATAAATTTATTATTTTTTTTTTATTTTTTTGGTTACTTCATTGGAAGCTGCGCAGAACGATTTAAAAATGAGTTCCAGTACGATAATGTTTTACCTATAAGTCGATTAACACAATATTACGTACATATTTTTTCTGACTTGTTTAGTAAAATTTCACCTAAACAAGTAGAAATAGAATTCGAAAATGCAATTTGAAATTGACATAAAAGTAGAAATTACTTAAACAAGAATTTTCGACTTAAAATAAGTAATTTCGTTTTAAACCGATGGATATTTCGTCGCTAAGGTCGAACAATTTAGTAATTATGGAAAATAAAGACGATTTTAAAAAATCCGCCATTTGTATTTTGCTTAATAATGACCTTGAACAGAAATATGATGTTACCGAAATGACAAGAAAAATTATTTCTGTATAAATTATATAAAAACAAAATTACAATATAAATTATTTATAGATGGCATTTAAATTTTTTGAGGCAGAAAGTGCGTTTTCATTGAAAAATTTTCAACGGCATTACGTTTTATATTGACACAATACTTAATTTCGCGCATACTAAAAATGTAACGTATTATTTTTCTCGTAATATTATTCATTTGTATTTTCCATTTTAATAATAATAAAATAACTTGTTTCATTTTTCTGAAAAGTTATATTAAAACTGGGTAACATTGTTATTGTCGTAGTAGACAATTAGGAGAAAATAACTTATATTTTCCGTCGAATCGACGTAAAACTAACCAAAAATGGGTAAAAGGAGAAAGTGAAAATTGTATACCTAAATAACACTTTTTAGGTATAATTTTACGTTGAATCGACCTCAAAAAATTCTCCAATAGGTTGATTCGACGTCGATTCGACGTAACCTTACACCTATTTGGTTAGTGTTTTTCGTTTTCAAAGACTATTTTTAAGTAAAAATCTACCTATAATCGACATAATTTGTTAGTTGGGTTGTGCTGCTGACCCCAGTAATTATCAATATCAGTCTCATTTGTATCACATACAATAATCAATTGGCTTTTTTGAATAATAATACAATCATCTTCGTCAGATGAATGAAATAATTGGTCAAATGAATCCATTTCTGTAAAATTTATTAATATTCAGTAAATTATATATTCCCTAGACCCGTGTAGTTGGTACTGAGTGCCCCAAAGAAATTTCAAACATAAATCTCCTGTTAGTTTAAAACCAGGTCATCATGTTAAGTATGTTTTTCGGAAAAATGGGCTCACACTGAACCCAAAACTAAGAAACTTTTACCAGTGTAACAGTACTTCAAAGGCTGCTGACTATTTAAAAAAATTTACATGTTATCGTGTACTGGGGCACTCAGTGCCCCATGCGAGATTGAAACAGATTTTATGAAAAATAATGGAATTTTATTCAGAAAAAGTTAAATAGTTTAGTTTTTCCCCTGAATATGAAACTAATTCGATTAGATTTTTTTTTTCAATAAGAGAGAACAAAGTTCGCTGTCAGTTTATTATATCACTTTGGACGACAGTCCAAACGAGTGACGAAAGCACCTACTGTGCTGGAAGTCGAACGAAGTATATTATACAGCAAGTTTCGAACTTTTTCACTTTGAGGCCGCCAGGATCATGTTATATACCGTTGGAAAGGTCTTGAAAAATAAACCTAAATAATTTATAAAAGCATGAATTTCTACCAAAATTGAGTGGAGATATGACCTTCCAAAAATTGCCCCAAAAAATCAGTTTTTCGCGTATAACTGCCCCAAAAAATGCCAAAATTATTTTTTAACTGGCAAATTATGATTGTAGACGTCAATACCAATTCAACGACACCTCAAACGTCCAAAACGGATGATTTTGACCAAAGTTATGGCAATTTTAAATTTTTCTATGACGTCACCATATTATCTTGGTTTGGTATATATGTTTGTTTGTCCGTACCTCTTTTATTTGATCTCATATTTTCAGGGGTTGTAGTACTTAAAAAACTAAGCAATTTTTGTTCCACAACTTTTTGATTTGACCGCCATGTTGGCCGCGGCCGGCCTCTGAACGGCCATTTTTGGCCATTTTGCCACGTCCCCAGTGCTGAATCTATTCGACATACCCTGGACATATGCATATCGTTGGAAAGGTATTGACGCCAGCTATCAAATAGCAAAAAAAAGAATTCGAAAAATTAGGTTGGAGGGTCATTTTGGCCAAAAAACTGAAAAATGCGAAATCGCCCGGCCACATTAGGCCGAATTGCTAAAAAATGAGCCCAATACTTTTGGTTCATATTTTCAGGATTATTAGCCGCAAATCTCACCTACAATATGACATCAACCGTTTGTCCCAGAAAACTCGTATATTTTAGATATTGACCTCCACAACTTAAAAGCCACCCTAATTTTTTTGCAAAATTTTATTTTTTGGCTCAAATGCACCCTAATATCGGTCCGTTGCGGTTCATAATGATAGTGAATCAACGTATTACAATGAAACAAATATAAATACATCATATTATTATCATTGCTAAGAGAATTTTTACCAGTGACTGTTTTTTCATAACAAAAAAAATGAAAAAACTGACAAATTGATGTGATCGAAAAAAATCACCAAAAACATTGAACATTTGCGTCTCCTTGCATAAAATCGATATTTTTTATCATTATGTTGATTTCTTTGAAAAATAGATCTTATCTCCCCTCCCATCGCATAAAGATGGAATATCAGCGAGAGGCTAGCTACCATTAACTTTTATTTCCAACTAACACACTAAAATATGTATATTTCATTGTATTGTTTAAGGAGTCAAAAATGAATGGTAGCCGCATGCAGTTAGTGACAAAACAGCAAGAAACTTTCAAAAAAAATTATTGAATTACTCAATCGAATTTCTACCAAAAACACATGCATCTGGTCTAAATTTTTACTACTCTGTAACATACACTAAAACCTACACTACAAATGTTCAGCCGATAGCCTACGAGAACCGGGTGTGTAATAAGATCACACCCGACATGACCTGTTTGTGGCATGTGGTAAAGGATTCTGAAATAAAATCTACTAAAAGACTACAAAATGAAGATTGAAAAATTGCATGCAAAATAAAGAAATAGAATCGTCTTCCACACACTAGAAACAGTACACCAGAACGTAGGTTATCGTGCTGGACATAATAAAAAAAACTACCTACCTGAACCTAATGATGAGACCTGACCCTACTTTTCAACATAAAAAAGAAAAAATATAATTCTTTACTATTTCGAGGCCAGGAGCATATACTTTCCAAGCATAAATCGTATTGAACCATTCTTCAATAGAAACAATTTTGTTTTATTGTTTTCCATTTTTTTATTGAAACAGTTTCGTTCTATTGTTTTACGTTCTATTGTGCCTCATACACAGACGCAGGCCACTGGAGTGACGAATATCGAGAGAAGAAGAACGAATCATTCCCACTCCGTAACACACAGCCGGCAGCTGTGTGAGAGTATGCGTAATTCGTTTTTCGCGAAACGAACAACAATTAAGCTCTGAACAAAGTCTGAAACGCAGATGCCAATATTCAACAAACTACAGAAGATTGTATTGGTTACACTAACAACAATCCCATGTTAATTTTTGTCTTTCGCACCACTACTTATTAAACTAGTGCGCACATACGATGTACACATATATTCTAATACAACTATCTATAGTGTAGTTTTTTCTGTATTTGTTGCATTAGCATGGCTTTGTTGTTCGTTTTGGTCATTTCAATGCCGCGCATCTGTGTATGAGGCACAATAACACGTAGCGGCCACTTGTGTGCTATCGTGTGTGTGTGAACTCAAAGTCGAAGTCAAAACGACTGACAACAATAAAACGAATCGCAATTCAATTCATTTTCAATTTGCCGTGCCAAAATCATTGATATCAAATAAAAAACCTCTTAACGACGAGGTAAATGTTCGAGTGACGAAAGCCGAATTCAATTCACAAAATTTCTGATATCAAATTTGTGCCGAAAAAAACAATTGTATTCGATTTGTCAACGATTTTTCGGAATGTTAGTGCATTCGGCGCGTTTGTTTACATTTTTCTTTCTAGCTGTCAAAAACAACAACTTGTCGACGGTTTTTTGAATGTTAAACAACAACGCGCTGAATGCACTAACATTCCGAAAAATCGTTGACAAATCGAATACAATTGTTTTTTTCGGCACAAATTTGATATCAGAAATTTTGTGAATTGAATTCGGCTTTCGTCACTCGAACATTTACCTCGTCGTTAAGAGGTTTTTTATTTGATATTATATACTAATATTATATGTGCAGTGTTTCTGTTGCAAGTTTTATTGAATAATATTATTGAAATTACAATTTGAGTGTGTAAAATATTTTTGTTGGTAAGTAAATAAATTATAATATTGTAGATTTTGTCTTTCTTTTGTAAAATTATATTAGCTCTATTTTGGTGTAGCTATTTTCGTTGAGAAATGGATGAAGCAATACAGAACCGAGTTTTGTTTCTATTGAACCAAAGCTTTGTAAGAAGTTTGACTTCGTCGGAACAAGAATTCTTCGATGAACATTTTGACGATTATATGAACCACGTTGATGATGCACCTATAGATATCAGCGGTGCAGATCTTCCACGTGGCTTTGAGCGTAATATACGGGATGCATCAATTAGACATATTCGTCATTTTGGTCAATTGCAGGGGATTATTGATGATGATCGTTCAGATGATGAAATCGATGCAGAAAGTGAACTCTCAGAGTCAGACGTTGATAACCCTCCTGTTTCTATACCGGCCATGCTTGACTTACGCGTCGATCAAGTAGGTGATGATATTGCAGAAGAGCAAGAACTTCAGACGCAACAATCCAATGGGGAGCATTATCAACGGGAAAGAGTTGAGGAGAACCCCGTTGAACCAAACCGAGGAATGCGATATACTGCTAGAAACAAGAATCATTCGGACATTTGGTGGTCACTCCCAGACGCAAATGAAAAGCAGAAAGCAATTAGAGATCGGAATGACCGTTTGAAACATGATGCGGCATGTTTGGTATCATTTGAGAAAAAATGTGATGCCTTCAAACGCTTACTTCCATCGACCATTATTCATGGTATCGTGCTCGAAACTAACCGAAAAGCAAAAAGGTATTATAAGAATAATCGACTATCTCAAAACCCAAAGCAATTACGTCGTTGGTATGACACAGGGGAAGATGAAATTTACGCATATATAGCTATATTGTTGTATGCTGGTGCAGAAAAATCCAGCAAAATAGAAGCAAAGGACTTATTTCACATAAGTTACATGCCCTTTTACCGTGCCGTTATGTCCTTGGAAAGATTCGAGCAACTAACTCGATTTATTCGTTTCGATGATTCTCGTACCAGAGCCCTGCGTCTTGAAACAGATAAATTGGCGGCATTTCGACACGTTTGGAATGTTTTTCAACAAAACTTGATTGGAGTTTACCAACCATCAAAGCAACTGACAATCGACGAGCAGTTAGTTACTACAAGAGGAAGATGTTCGTTCCGTCAGTTTATTCCGAGTAAACCGGGTAAATACGGTATCAAGATATTTTGGATTGTCGATGCAACAACAAATTTTCCGCTAAAGGGAGAAGTTTATGTAGGCCAACAGCCAGATGAAAATCGATCACATGGAGTATCACATGAACTTGTTTTACGGTTGTCACAAAGGTATCTGGACCATGGGTTCAACATCACCATAGACAATTTTTTTACATCTGTGTCATTAGCCTTGGAGTTAAAAAGTCGGAGCACTACCATAATCGGTACTATAAAAGCTGTCAAACCGCAATTGAAAATGCTCTTCACACTGCCAGAGAAGGAATTCAAACAGACTCGACAACCATACAGCTCTATATTTTGTTTTTCCCGAGGTATGCAATTGGTTAGTTTTGCAAGTAACACAAAGAGAAATATGTTTTTATTATCAACTGCACACCACGACGAAAAAATCGATGAAATAACGAAAAAACCACAGGTAATATTAGATTATAATAAAACTAAGGGCGGAGTAGACACATTTGATCAAATGAACCGAGTTTACAGCTGTAAACGAAAAACTAATCGGTGGCCTGTGACGTTATTTTATAACCTCCTCGATGTTGCAGCTCTCGGTGCTTACAGATTGTATGGCCTTAGTAACCCATTATGGTACAATTCAAGAAGAAACTCCGACAAAAGAAAGATTTTTCTGAAATCGCTTGCAGTGGAGCTTGCAGAAAATCATATCACAAGAAGAATTCAAAATCCCAATCTGCAAAATTTGGTGAAAACTGCCATGAAGTTGATTGGATACGAACACGCAACGGAAAAGAGTTTTCCGCCGATTCGCCCCAATACAAAAGAAAAGAGACGGTGTGAGGCATGCAAACTGGATAGAGAAGGTAATCGGGCAGATACAAAAACAACAGCCATATGTGATTTGTGCGGTAAACCTACATGCACAAAACACTATATCAGAGTTTGTGAGAAGTGCTATGTCTCTGATGCAGTACAGGAGGAAGTCGAAGAAAATTACGAAAACTTTTCTATGGGCTCTTCATCAATATCCTCTGAGCCTCCTCCAAAGCGCATAAGATCCGGCTCACCTACATAAGTTTCTTTTTATTGTTTGAAATGTATACAATATAATTATTCTGAATTCTAATTATGAAATAAATATTTTAAAAATAATCAACGTTTAATTTTTCCTCCTTATCTAAAATAATTCTACCTCAAAACTTATTATGATAATTAAAAATCACCATATCCCTTTTGAGTTTTACCAGCACAATTGTGCGAGTACGGCAAAAGTATCATGTCAAAAATTTATTGTTGTATGTGTTTTTAACCAACTTACACATTTGCGCATTACTTTCAAACTTATTTCGCCCGAAACAAACACTATAACTATACACACAATTGTGTTGGTTGTACTTCAGATCAAGCGAAATTTTTTATCTAAACCGCCATTCCATACTATGATTTTTTACTCACACATTTGTGTGGTTTGGACTTTAATTAAGCCATTTTTTTGGTTTAAAAAGGGATATAATAACATTGGGGTACTGAGTGCCCCGGTACACGATAATTAAGAAATTACATAGTACACGGGTTTAGGGTTAAATAACTTAGAACTAACTTACTGTTCATTGATTTAAATAATTTCGAATTTCGACAAAATAATTAAACTTAATAATTTAAATTTTAATATTTTATTAACTTTCACGATGAATCACATTATTTTGATCGCACAATAATCACATTTTCTGGTTTGTTTTTATCTCTATTAATTTTTGGCAACTGAACTAAATACTAGTTATTTATCGTCATTTAGGCAATTTTTTTTATAATAATAACACAATTTAACTTAATAATTTTTGATAAATTAATTTTTTTTATATATACAAAATTATTTTTTTTAAAAATTATATAATTTACTATACCAAGTTTACTCAAACAGAAATTAAGCTGAATTCAAATATTATAGCAATAACTAGATTATCGACGCCATTTTTAAAGTGTCTACATACATTGTCTACACCTGCAGAATGTTAATTAACTACTCATAGCGCAGACAATAAGGCACTGGTTATTCTACCCGAAAACCACACCTAATCTAAATACGAGTATGACATTTAAGACAATATTACAACCACCATACAAATTAACGGTATTGCAAATTTACCGTTAAAATCAACTTGTTCGCGATCATACCTAGGCAATCAAACTTGCTTTGAGTAAATGGCACTGACACAACAGACTTTGAAAAACGTTTGTTTGGCTGCGACTTTTTAATTACAGCATGTGTCAAAAAAAATTACCGCTAATACAAACAATATTATTTTTATAAAGGCCATAAAGGCCAGCGGACATTAAAACTAAATATATATGAATCTCTATATCAAAGTCTTATGTAAGCATATGTAAAACTATTTCAAATTGTTAAATTTATTTTTTTTTTTTTTACATTCATAGATCTATTAATTTTTTTAATAAAATTATGGCTGTCATCACGAGTAGTTGCAGACACGTTAAAAAACGTAAATTATAAAGGATGTGATGATAGAAGTTCTATATCGATTATGGGGGCCGCGATTGTAGGCGGTGTAATAGGTGGAATTGCAGGTACTTTATACGGTCTGGCCGGGGCAGCTCTAGGAATTATTGTTGGTGCCTTTATTGCAATTTTCTCGTTTTATACCATTTCATCTCTAGGATGTGCTCTACAGTTATAATGAATTGAAAGAAAATAAATTATTTCACGTGTAACTTCAGCGTATCGCACACCATATTTACTAAATGGTTTAATTCGATATCCGAACCATTTTCATTTTTAGGTATCAATTTAGCTATAGATTATATATAAATATTATATATATTCAAAATCATATGTAACACATAAAATATAAAATCGTGTATGTGATATAAATATTAAAATACGTACATATAATAATAGACATCTTTTCATTCACGCTCGTCTATAAGACGGAAATATATCAAAAAAAAAAAAAAAAAAAAAAAAAAATTTATTTTTTTAATATCGATACGTTTCTTCGAATAATGTCGGAAATTATACCCTCCAGCTGCCAAAACGCGTCTATATTGTGTAATGCAAATTCAAAAACAATACGTGACTTCGATATTACGTTTCATATAACGTTCTATTTACTAAATATCTTTCGTACATACATTTAAATATATTATGTATAAGGGGTCTGCACGTCATTTTGTTCGCACGCCGCGGGGAAAACAGCATACAATTAAAACTACTGTCAATTCGAATACTATTCGATTACTCATCCCGATTAAAAACAAAAAACCATTTCGTACCGAAAAAAAAACAAAAGAAATCTATTATTATATTTTCTTATGTATTTATAATTTTGTTTACCTGAATTCTTTACGGTACGTAAGCTTTCGGGTATAATGGAAAACTTTTTGAAAACATACAAAAATTTATATTTTTTTTTTCGTATACAATAAAGTTTACTTAGTGAAATGAAAAAGATAAACCACTCAATATTTAATAAAACACAGTATAACGGGAAATAAACCATGACCAAATATAAGAAGGACAAGAAAACAGAAAAAAAAAGAATTAGAACAGAGTAATAAAAATCAACTTTCTGAACAAACAGATATCATTTTTCTGTATTGTTTGGCAAGAAAATATTTTTTGTGCAAATATTTGCGATATAAAATTGAGATTTGGATAACTTCGCGGTATTATAGATTCTCTTCATTACACTCGTAACGTATATACGGTAGAAAATCTTAATCGTTTAATTATTGTTTAATTTGTTTATAAATATAATAGGAAAACTAATATTCTGCTAAATTACATAATTGCTATCTTGAAACATAAATCTGAAATAAACACTTAATCGAAATCAGCAGTAAATAAATAAATACAATTGACTTTAAAAAAACTCGTTAAGAATTTTTTGAAGATACACTTCATCAAAAATCCATCCATCCCAGTATACATAAGAAAAAAATCGTATCTACTACACAGTCGTAAAAACAATTCAAAAAATATATATAGTTATATAAAATAGGAATTAAAAAACTTATACTTACTTTTGGAACAAAAGAAATATAAAATAAGAAAAGTAAAAATAAAAACAGATTAACAGAAAATTAAAACAAAGGGAAATCTACTTTTGATCTGGTTTTTATCTAGTTTCAGTTTCCTTCTCTTGTGCCCGCTTTCTACGATACTCGTGCTTTATTTTAATGCTGTATACTGCAAGACGAAAGCAAAATAAAAAAATTACTTTTGAAATAAAAAAGTTTTTCACGAATAAATGAAAATTTTTATTTTTCTGTTTTACAGAAATTATATTTATAATAAATATAGTGAGACAACTTGTTCAAGGCTTTGTGATTTTTCGTAAGCTTTGTTTGATTTTTTATTCCGATTAGCCTTATGCAAACCCCGCGCCGATGGTAACGTAAGGTTTAATCATGGATTCATTATTGATGAACATTTTCTAAACCTGTCCTACAACCTTTGAGTGAACTTTAAGAAAAATTGAACGAAATCGTACAAAAGTTTCCATCTAGTACCTAAATAATTGGCATAAAGTAAAATGACTTTTTTTAACATTTTATTCACGTTGGATAAGCCAACCCTGTTAAACAATGGTTTTACCCTATATCACCTGGTTTTATATGACGAACTAGACAGAATGTTGGGTTATGTGGTGGAACCATCCCTCGGTGGTTGAATTTTATTTTCGATCCTAACAATTTTGTCGGCTACACAAAAATACAAAATCTTCTATTTAATTGATGCAACAATAATATTATTGCATCCATTTCAAGTATAAACCAAAACGTCAAAACTCAAAATAGTGTCCAAGTTGTACAATTTTATTGCAGGTAAAAGCATTTAACATAAATTTCCCTTATAGCTAGGACACACACCACACAATTACGTACGTTCGTATTCATGACTACCAAAGTATTTTCGTATCGTATTGAATTTTCGTATCGTATACATTTTCGTATCGTATTCAGAAATAGGGCCCCTGGTTCTGTAAATTTTATTTGCGTGAATTTTTACACTTCTTATTAATTGATTGGCAGTAAATTGAATATTATAGCAATATAAAAATTATTCGTTTGATTATTAAAACTGATTTATTTATAATATGGCTCGGTGGCCCAAAAATAGTAAGTCAACGTTCCAACCGGATCAGAACTATCACATGCATCAAATTTACTCTCCTAGCGCGTTTCACGACTGAGGCTGATTATTAAGCATTATACTTAAAGAGTTTCTACTCAAACTAATTATGACACATTTTTTAAATTCATTGTGTCTCGAATTTATAAATGTGTATGACTAAAACGACAACAAACGATCAAGATTAAGACAACCGAAAATGCTCTAAATAAAAAAATAATAACGCGTTTTGCTGTCACTTGTCAAAGTCGTAATGCTTCCGCAATCCACTCGCTCGCTAATCAAGAAAAATATTTCTTTCGAATGGACAGAAATCTGCAACTTTTAAATAACCATTCGTACTAAATGTTAATAAAATGCTAACAGAATTATGAAATTTGTTGTCGTAGACTTGTAGTTCTACTGGAATGTAAAAAGAATCGAAATTCGGATTGACTCACTCTAACACCCCTTTTCCCCTAGTCGCATCACTTCAAGTGATGTGACTACTCATCTTTTCGGTTACTAGATCATTAAATCAAAACTTGCAGAATAATTGTTCAATAAAATCGTTTTGGCTGTTCTTTAAATCTTAGTATGCTGCTTAATAAATATTTTCTATCGACTTCTATCACTTCAAATGACAATTTCTATCACTTGGAACTTTGATGTGACGAATAAATAAAAAATAATTCAAATTAATGCAGCCAACTAAGATTTAAAAAATTTTCTTAGAGAGTTTTGCACGAAACTATTTAGAAAATTTTGATTTTAAAATCTAGTAACCAGGAAGATCCATAGTCACGTCGCACGAAGTGATATGTCTAAGAGAATTGAGCATTAAAACACAACTGACGTTTACGTCAAAATACATAAAAATTTACTGCACAAATTTCATAAAATAAATATTATTATAGATAAAATATAGTATTTGTCGATATTGAATCGATATTGAAATGTCCCTATATGGAAACTGGTTTGTTTCTTTGATAAATTTGATTACCAAATTTTTGTGTGGGTAATTTCAGCAGGGAAACTTTCGAATTTCAAAATGGAATTTTGCATACCGATTAACCCCATTTTGTGCTAATTAGTGATCACGGGAAAGGATTAGTACTAGTCTAGAAGCCGAAAGAACGGGAAAAGAAATTTTCAAATTTCGCCTGAAAGACGAAAAAAATAAAAACCAATTTCTAAAAAAAACAGAAATAATTTAAGCCTAATTTTAAAACTTTCCAAAAGCGGTTACACCAACGAAATTTGTGCTTATCATAGAAATATGATTTTCATAAATTTTCATTCATAAATTGAGTAAAAACAAACTAGCCCCTAAAAGATACTATATAAAATATAATAATCACATCATCTAGAACACTTTTTGCCAGAAAATCGTTCATGCAACGGTCTTTGTTGTTCAATGGAATTGGCCCAATCCTGGATGGATCATTACAAATTCAGCCACTACATTTCTCGGATAGCAATGAGCAAACCTGATAGGAATATGCAATCAGAAGTGCCAAGTTCATTGGTTTCTAGAACACTTTTTGTCAGAAAATCGTTCATTCAACAGTCTTTGTTGTTCAACGGAATTGGGCCAATTCTGGATAAGCACAAATTCAACCACTATATTTTTCGGATGGTAATGAGTCAGTTGAAGGTGTATCTACTTCAGAAACATCTTCGAGATCCGAGCAACCTCTACTAATGAATTCAATTTTAAAGGTTTGAAAATCATTATTGCTGTGACGCCATCATATATTGGATTTTTTGTTAAATTAAAATTCACCCAGTTGGTCAATAAACTCAATTTCGATATTTGCATTTTCGGATACAGCCATCATTTGGTGTTTTCGAACTTGACCTTGCTCTGTATGCTCTGTGACAATTCCTTCCTCGACCGATGCGGAGTGTACAAATCCGTCTTCTGGAAGTTAGGAAAATGAACAGAATTATAATTTTTTTTAATTATTGTATAAATTTGGCCAACTCCGCAATCAAATCTTCTGCTGTGGTAAGTTCCATTGTAGGAAACTGAACATCATTTAAATTGTTATGTAAATCTTCAGTTTTAATATCCTCGTCGCTTGAGAAATCGAATTCCAAATCGGATTCATTTAAAATTTTGGCCAGTTCAGCGAGATTAAATACCTTCTTGCTCCTTAAATATCGTTTCCCAAACTTCGTCCATTTTTTATGAATTTGTCTGAAATTTCTTAAAAAAATCCAAAAATATCGATTAAGTTAAAATCGAAGGAAATCGAAACATTTCTGTTTTGTACATTTGTCCCGATTTAGGAACACGTATTTTGCAATGTTTTAGTAATTTTTGGTACTCTAATAATACCATTTTCTGTTATTTAAATTCAAACAACTATTTTTTTTTTTAAGAAAATATTAATTGTCCAGTGGTCCTTTTTCATTCACGCAGACACCACCCACCCATTCACACAATCACAGCATACCACCTCCACATTACAAAGCTCCATGTCAACCTGTACACTGACATGAACGGTGGTTCGGCGCTGAGTTCTGCACTCCAACACAGGGTCTTAGTTGTATTTATTACCATCACCGATTGTAATCGATAGACTCGTTTTGCATCCCGCCTCTGATGGTATTCGAATCCAATACCTAGCTGGCCCAAGTGCCGAAACTTTAACCTCTGCACCACTTGACCGGTTCATTTTATTAATTAAAAATTATATTTACCATTAAAAACAAACTGGAACAAGAATATCACGAAAATAGCATCGTACAATCCACCCTACTAAAATTTTACTTCAAGCCTTGTGCATGAATGTCAATAATATGAATAGAGAAAATTGTTTTTAAAATGAATAGGACCTTAGCTGGAAGAGAAACAATGAAATTGTAACAAAAATGTGGAATGGAAAACAAATGTGGCTAACATTTAATATGGAAAGAGTATATTCCGAAATCGGAACACCATGACCCAAAGGGTTAAGTCAAAAGTCCCATACATATAGACAAAAGTTTTTATAGTGTCCTTGGTATGTATTTTAATACAAAAGTGCCAAATAGTCGATCCCTAAGACGGTCATATGACTGAGACCATCATAAAAACATGTCTATATATGAGACGTTTGACTTCTGTAGAACAAAATTTTTCATTGGAGTTTCGTGCAACAACTGTTGCAGGTATTGCCTGTTATTCATATGACCGAACCCAGGGTCGAACCATTTGGAATTTTCGAATGTGTTTTACAATGATATTTTTATTCAGTTTAATAACTGTAATCACGGCATCGTAGATTATTTCAGATTATTTATGGAGCACAATCAATGAACGAAAAAACATTTTAGTACACAGAAGTCCATTGAAAATTTCATACAATATCCAAAGTAAAAGATTGCTGAAAGTAGCGCCATTATAACAAATATATTTTAAAGAATTGATAAAAAAATGTTAAACATTTTAAACAGACGAATACGTTGTTATAATAAAGCTTGGCAGGTCAATTTTGACAATTTTTAAATTAAACGTTTTAATTATTTCGAAAATAAATGACCAAATAGTGACATCTATGGCAACAAAATGTAATTTCACTGGTCATCGAGTTTTGTAATGATTAAAACAGATGGCATTGTGAATAAAAATTTGAGATTTTTTAATTTATTTGTAATATCTTTTTAACATTTTCAACCTCAAAGGCAAACTCATACTGAAAAAACAGTGGGAAAAACTACAAAAAATAATATTTTACATTTTCTACAAATTGTCTACATAATTTACTAATTATCGACATTGTCTATGAAAAAATCGATTGTGTACACTATTTTCGACACCAACATGAACACGCACAACACTGAGAATATCCAAGAGTTTGGTTCATGTATAGTATAAGCCGTTTTGAGAGTCTGTGCTGTGTTCCAAATTACTAAATTCGCATTGGTGCCAATAATTGTGATTCTAATATATCGTATGTCGGTTCCCACACAATTATTCATGATCCTGAATACTGCGACAGTTTGTTGACATCAGATTTGGCCATTGAATGGAACCTTTCTTTTTGATAGTGGAGAATGATTAATAATTCTCTTTGCGTATTTTGATAACCGGCTAATTCTATCACCGTGTTTAGAGCACGAGGTGTAAACAGTCGTGTTAGTGATATCAATTTTCTATACGTTCAAATGCTTTTTGAGTAACGCTAACAGATTTCTTCATACAGAACCCCAGAAATATTGTGGACTATAGTGGCAAAAAAGTTTAGTAGGACTTACCACAGCCTCAAACTGGGTAGTTGTTTGTCGTTTCTTGAGTAGGTAGGTGTTGGGTGATCCGTAATTGATCAAAAATATGCCTGACCGTAAATTGTTACAGTTGTTTATTAACCCCAACTTCCTTTGGTGTTGAGCGTAATTTTGTCAGATTTTTCACAAATACCCTTACTTAAGGATAAATAAATTCATCGTTCTCTTAGGGGATCTTGGTTACTTTCTAACGTTCCTTGATATTGTAACTGATTTTAATGCTCCAATTGGACTGCTATCTTTTATCAGCAGAACACAATGAACTAACTTTTTTTATCGTGTTGCTTTTACATTTGACATCTCGAACCTCACCATCTCTTCCGGCAAATATTTCTTCGATTTTCCCTAATAACCACTGAATTGATGGCAAATTTGGTTCCTTGACCAACATTATTTTTCTCATTTCTAATTTGAATTCTTCGTTTTTTCATTTTATTCCGTGCTTCAGTCTTGCTAGGTACTCTCTCGACCATATTTTTCAGACGACTTAAGTTAGTTTTTATGTAAATTTCTAACGGTTGCTTCCAATACCCCGCCAATGATAAAATGTCCTACGGTGTTATTCAGCTTCATCAAGGTCTGATGTACCCGAGGAGAAAGGCATCGATTTGAATCACGCTTTGATTTGACTGAGAGCGGTTGCCATTTCCGCAAGCCATAAAATGGTTTCTCATATAGTACCCGTTTCCAAGTGGGGTAACTTAATCTTTCAGGGGTTCCATGAGTTCATTTCGCCATGGAATTTGATTGCTATTCTTGATGTTCTATTAGATTTCTATTTGTTTTATCTGAAATTTTTCGATTTCAGCAGTAAGCATATATTTGTGTTTCCTTTTTATATAAATATTATGAAAAACAAACCCTGTTGAAGTGTTGGCACAATTGTTGTTACTCGTTGAAGCAAGCGGATTCCTGTAGACATTTTTATGCAGGCATCAAACACATTTCCAAACTCAAATTTTCTGATTTCCTTCTTCTATACTGCATGGTGTGGTGAATATCATTTGAAATTGATTGTGGTGGACAGTTGATTTCGTGGTGGAAACTATATGCCCTAACTCTACATTTTTAAATTTGGTAAAATCTTGTAATCCCTTGAATTTTTGATTCTTCTTTTTAAGAAAACTTTACTGGAAACGCGACTAATTTTTTCAATTATCTAAAAACGTTGCAAATTATTGTCTACCATATGAAATCATTCTTTATATATTTTTTAATTCAGTGGATTGGGTTTAATTGTCCAAATCTTTATCCAGTCAAGGTTCACACGCGGGACTGTGGTTCCCGTTTCCTCTATACTATTTGTGGCCCAAGGGTCAAAAATATTTGAGATGAAGTCCATTCCTATAGTCTGCATTTGTTGCAAATTCGTTTCGCAATTTTGTCCAAGGTTCTTCAAATTGACACAAATGTTTATGCGGTGGGCTACCTTAGACTACCTACAGATGTTTCTAATCCAGTTAAGTTGTGTTTGTCACGTTCTATATGTTGGCTTTTCGCTACTAATTAAACCTCGCTCTTGCTTAGATTTTTTTTTTCATTCATCTCTTTTGACTGGAAACGTGTTTTAAAAAACTGTATACTGCACTGATGGAATTTCACAATCACTGGACAATCACTGCGCCTATAATGAAAATTTTAAATACTCATGGACAGACGAAATGCATCTGGACGGCGGACGCCAAGGTTTCATTTATTTGACTTTAACAGGGAATCCGTGCAGTTCTTATATAGAGTGAAGGTCGTCAAGTCCAAAAATTCGCGTTTGTGATGGAAATAGCCAGCCACATAAGAAAGGAATATCTTTCTGTCGATATGTTCAGACCATATACGTAATGAAGGGTGTTCAAGAATATCGACAAAAATACCTGAATTTTTGAGAAGCTCTATAATTCAGATTCAGAACGGATTCGGGGTCCACGACAATGTTTTAGCTTCCTCGTCCTTGTAGAAGGCCCACTCGTAAACTACCAAACAACTTCCGAGAGCATATTATTTTCCATGATGTTTGGAGTTCGACACGAAAATTTAAAAGTTTTTTTTTTATAAGTATGGCAGTACACATATGAACAGCGCACACCATCATCACCAAAATTGTTCGGTTTAGGGTTTAATTGAAGTATACTCTCCGCCATCATGTGTTATTTAATCGAAGATCAAAAGGAATCGTACAAAGAAGTTATAATTAAGTATGATAAGAATTTCAAGGTCATTCTGAACCATTTTCACTAAAATTAATTTTCTTCCATTTTGTACCGTTTCCGAGATAAAAACTAATATGGTGTTTGTTAAAAAATTTACCCTAAAACTAGTTTTTTACATTCAGCACTCACACAACAACAATGAAACTGTTATCGCTAAATCATCGCTTTTTCCAAATTCAAACATTTCATATACGGTTGCGTTAAACACCTTTGTAATTCAAGTATGACGTCAATCACAGCATGCATAGATATTAATTTCCTTATATTAGAAAAAATACGAGATAAGTCCTTATTTACCAAATTTCCTTCAATCGGAAGTAATCAAATTCCATCCCTTTTTCACATAAAAAAAGTTATAAATTTTTGGAATATACAAATCGCAATAAACCAGATGATAGCTATACAAAATTATTAATTATGTTCTATGGTACATGAAAATGGTATTTATACTCAGACAGGATATACCAATTTCCAAAATAAGAAATCCAAATATTTTTATATGTTTTGTTAAAATCCATTAAAATATTTTAATAATTCATAAAAAAAAGTTTATTAATATTCATACAGGTAGGTATTACAAAATATATTGAGCTGTTTTACTGTTTTTCCTGTTTTTGATATTATTTTTAATACGTAAGAACATAAAAAATTGATTACAGCAACTGAAGAGTAATTATATGTTGCTTTAGTTTTCATATGGATTCATTAAAAAGGAAAATCATTTTTGATATAAGTAAATAATAAATGTATAAAGTGTTGACTAGATAGGTGGTAAAAAGGTTTAGATACACAACTTTTGATTATAATTTCTTCAAGTTATTCAATTTAGGGAATCATTTATAAATTATGAGAGAGAGATAGAGATTCAACAAGGTGGAAAAAATAAGATTCATTTCAAACTCGATTTAATGGGTTTTTTCTCAAATTTTCGTCGTTTATAAAAAAATTGATTATGGATCGCCCTCGATTTTTAGGAGTCTCACATTAACATATCACAACATTAATATCACTCAGTTCAGGTTAAAAGTTTTATAAATTTAGTTTTCTGAAAAAAGAGAAATTTTTATTTCTTTTTTTAAATTTTTTTTCCAGTTTTAGTTTTTGACTGAAAACACAAATTTTCTATTTGTTTTTTAAATGTTTTTTTCAAACATACTGAGCTTTATTTAAATTTTAGAAACTTTAAATTTAGAATAATCAAAAATTAGAAAAAAATTAGAAAAATTAGAAAAAGACAAATTTGACTTAGTTTTTCAAGTTTAGTTTGCATCCGGTAAATAGTTCAGAAATTTGTTTAAAGAATTTAAAGGTTCAATGACTTCAAGATGACAGATGTTGTAATAAAAGTTATGTTTGTATCGGAATTAAACTGCTTTTGCCAAAACAATTGCCAATTCGTCTATTTATTCGACAACAAATTTTGATATCCTTGAGTTTGTTGATGATTTACTTCAATGGTTTCTATCTTGTTCTTCAGGTTATGCGATAAGTAGTCGTTTATTCTAACAAAGAGTATATATTGTAGGAGAGACGAATCTGAGCGACAAAAGGCAAGAATATTTACTGGGACAATAAAATAGAAAAGCATAAAGTTGTATTAGTGTATTTAATTGCGTATTTGAACTTCATGACCCAATAATTATTTTATTGAGTTATTCTTCTGCTTTGTTACTCTTTCTAAGAATAATACATGATTTTTGATTTATTCTCGTCAAATATAAAGAATCTTGTTGGTTTCTGAGACAACAGATAATTTTTCATCGCCAAAGTCTAACCAATAAAATATGTATTGATAATCGCTTCACATTCATATTTATGAAGTCGCACCCACAATCTTTTAACTCTCAGCGTCATATGAGGTTTCGCTTGTGAACGTGCAGAACATCTGGCAATTTTTTAAGAACTTAATATAAAACCCCGTAGTCAAAATCATAAATTTTTACTTCTATCAAATATAGTGAAAAATTAATTATTTTATATTCTTCGTCCAATGGTACCAGAGCCACCTATATATAGGCCATTAGATTCCACCATTTTAATCGTAAGTTTAAAAAGTATGGTTGGTTTCTGTTTAAACTTAATTTCAATTTTTAATAATTATTTTAGTGTTTAGGATTAGTACATTTTAGTAAGCTGTTATTTTCTTTATGTTAAAGTTGGTGAAATAAAATTTAAATTAAGGATTTAATAAAAATTTAGAATTTTCTATAAACTAAATTTTTTGTACGCGTCTAAATTTTTTAAAAGAACGTGAAACTCAATACTCAAGGTCAGGGCATTCAGAGGAAAACTCCGTATAATTGGTACGAAAATTTAGTATTTGTCTTTGGTAACATAATTGGTGTTCGACTTTGGTGGCAAATCTCTTTATTAATATTAAAGTAATTTTGAAAGATATTCCGTCTTTAGTTCGTCCTAGGTAGATAATACGTTAGTTGTTTTAGGTAACACGCTAATTATATTGTTTTATGTTATTTTGTAAACAAAACAATAAAAATATTTTAATAAATAAAAAATTACTGAAATAACTGTAAATAGTTAGTTTTAGTTATTTGTCTGACTAGGCTCTTTCTTCTATTGCGTGCATATAAAATTTGCTTCTTTATTGAAGCCTCATAATCTTTATATAAACCAAATTTAATCTTTAATCGGGGCCACTTCTTTAAAGTTTCCACCTCATTCGTCCATTGGATTCCATTTCGAAGAATTTTATGACAAACTGAGGTTGCCGTAATATTTTTTATGAGGTTGGCCCCATGGCTGTAGGTTCTTCCACACAATTTGTTTCAAAAATATACGTTTGTTCTGAATGGGCGTTTCAGTCTTGCAACCGATCGTAGTGAAATTTTTACAATGTATGCATTGCATATCCAGAATCAACCGTACGATATTTTTTAAGGGGCGGAAACCCGAGACCTAAGAGCCTCGGAACAAATTTTTTCAAAATTTTATATTTTTCATAAATTTTATAGCGGAAATGAATTTTTAAAAGGGGTTATTTGAAATTAGTGACAAGCTCAAATCGGAGAAGTCTTATGCGTGAATTCCACAGTGAAACAATTTTTGTCAGTAAAAAATGCTGGGAAACCGAAAAGAGGGGAGTATATACTTATATATTAAAAATACGTTAGAGTCATAAAGACAAACAAATGTTGCAATAAAAAGTATTGAGTTTCATACTTTTATGGCTACATTTTCCCCGCTTACTGTCAGTAAATTTTACTGAAAATATTTTTTATTTCTCTCTAACAAGTAAAGGATTTAGATTTTTATCTCGTGTTAGTTTTACTGAAAAAAAAAATTTTCACTGTGGAATTCACGCATTTCAAGTTTCCATGCCATTCATCCAATCGGATTTAAATTTTATTAAGCAATTTTGTACGAAAATAAGCAGGCACTCGTAAAATTTTTACAATTTTTGAATAGAAGATTTTTTGCCTCAAGGGTGTAGATTCCCCCTATTTTTTTTTTCAAAAAATGTGTGCAATTTTGTTCCACAGCATTGTGCCGTATTGTCTACACCGCGTGGATAATTAATACTCTACACGTGTAGAGAATGTATATAGACAATTAAAAACGACGTCGACTATGAAGTGAATGAGGACAATGTCGAAAATTATTGTTTCTGTTATCAATAAGCACATTTTCCTGAATGCCTTTGTTAATGGCTTCATTTCTACCTCACATTAAAAAATTCGAACCTAAATTTTAAAATGGCAATGACATTTGATTTGAATTGACAAATTTGAAATACCAAAGGTAGGTGAAGCTGGCGGTTCTTGATTTGCTTGTAATTCTGATTTTGCAAGTAACGTTGACAATTTCAATATAACCCTTTTAACAGTTTAGTTTAGTCCGATTTTTTCAAAATCAACATGTTTTCGAAAAGAAATGTCCAAATGTTGACATCTAAAGTCGGTGAAAAGTTAAATTTCTCTGATAAGAGAAGAAAGTTGCTCTATATAATGCATGTAATATGGCGCTAAAGTTTGTTAATTGAAAAACATATGACATTACAAATAAAAATTTTGAAAATGATTTAGATTTTATTATCTGCTAACTACAATTGTCTTAAAATCGATTTCTTCAGTTGACATTGTAATAATGCAAGGCGCGTGTTGTCGAAACCTGGTTACTGCAAAATAATAACTGTTTATGTTATTTCACTCAAACAAACTCTGTTATCCAAATACCTTTTCATCTGGGGAGACAATGGGCGCTTTCAGACACCTTATCATGATTAGCGAAATTATCGTCAATTTATTTATCGCCAACGCATAATAATCAGGATCTGATACAAGAGCATCGGCATATGTTTCTCAAAACTATTGGCCTAGGTCGATTTACAGTGGAAAAGGCCTCTTGGGCTAAGAAAAGTGCATGCGGATTGAATGATTCCAAATTCGGAAAAAACCAAAACAAACACAGCATAATATCGTGTCAAATCTTTTCCTGGAAAAAAGGAGTTTTTAATCAAATGTTTTGACAATTTGACAAAATATAACTTTCCCATTATGTCAGAAAAAAGAAACAAATTTGAACCTTGGTCAACTTTACGTGGCTTTAAATCAATTAAGCAATGTCTCGGAGTTAAGGATTTCACAGAATTTTTCAAAGACAAAAATTTGAGACCATCCACTTCTAAGAAGGTTCGATGCGACATATGTATGAAGTTTGAAATTTCAAATATCGATGGGAGTCCGTATAAAAAACACATAAGGCAAAAGCATTTCAGAATCAATGCATGAAATGCTACACAAATTTATTTGAAAACCAATGGTTATGCTATTACTTCACAATTTACAACCATGATAGTCATCAAGCGACCTCGTACTGGTTCACTGAAATTAACTGTAAACTATTAGCCTCCACATTTATTTCCTCTGTTACACACTATTTTGGAAGCTTTACAAAAATCCTATAATATTTCAAATGGCTGTATATTTCAAAATCGCAATATTACTTTGGCTAATGTTAGAGTAAACTTCGCTAACATGCACTAGATTCTAATAACACAAATATGTCTTACTTACTAACTTTAAAATTTAGTAATTGAATTTTCAATAAATTAATTGAAAGCGAAGTAATGGTGAGTTTTTCAAAGATTTCACAGGCTCAGAATCTCAACGCTATACCACAGTTCAACCAAGCAGAGATTTTTATGTGACAAGCATAAATGCAATTTTGTATGATCCTGAGACATGCGGGTTCAATTAATGTTTAATGATTCATTTCAATACCTCGCAACGAGTTGCTAGTGAAAAGTGGATAATTTAAAATAGGAGCCATAAATTATCCACTTTTGATTACCCAACAAAATAGAACCATCTCCAGGATTTAAAATCAGTAATATCACAGAATTGCTACTCGTTTCATGATTTTCTTTCACATACTCAAGAAGAAAGTATGTTGCAAGAGATAAAAACAAAAAATCAATAATTTTCAACCGTGTTTTGAAATAATTTCAGAATAATTATGTTATAGTTTTTTAGTAAGATTATTTGAAATAAAATGTTCCTTTTACTTTTAAATATGCAATACCTTATATAGGGTTGCTTCTTGGCAACAAAATTTTTTTTTTGAAAAAAACTGACTAAAATTGGTTTATTTTCCATAAATAAACCAATCGTAATGGATAAAGTGTTAAAAAAAACCTTTAAAATATTTGAAATTAGCAATTTGAACTGGAAAATTGTGAGTTAGCAACCCCGTTCTGAAAAAAATTAAGAAATAATAAAAAAGCAATAATCTACATTGGCTACGAATATTCTACATACTCTACGAATTATCGACATTGTTTACGCCAAAATGATTTGTATACACTGTTTTCGACACGAACACGTTGATATTTCCAAATTACGCGTAAACATACAACACTTGGTAAATGATCTTTATTATTTACTTCGTGCATGTAATAATTTTATATTTCTATAAACCACTAAATATTAAATAAAAACATTTAGTTAATTAAAATATCAAATTATTACATTCACGAAGTAAATTTAAATGATCTTTTCCAAAACGACATAAAGTAGACACATAATATTGAGAATTAAGATATTATCAAAAACGTACAGTACTACACCAATATATTTTGACTAAAATTATTACATGCAGGAAGTGATTACTTATATTTATTGTTACTGCCATATGTGTATTTGAGTATTATTTGAAAATTTAAAATACACCATTTGTATATTTACACTCAATTGGATTCGTTTAAGATAATTTTAGTAATTTTTTTATTATTTACTTCCTGCATGTAATAATTTTATATTTCTATAAACAAATAAATATTAAATAGAAACATCAATTGTGTTAATTTCTTATTGCATGTATCGTGATTTTTATTTTTTATTGTTTGTATTTACACTAAATTAGATCAGTTTTACATAATTCACGTCAATCATCTTTATTATTCACTTCGTGCAAATATATATCGTGTTATCTACTTATTGCTTACAATCTTAATATTTATTTTTTAAGTAAAATATCAAATAATTACATGCACGAAGTAAATATAAGTTATCTTTTGCAAATCGAAATAAAATGGACACATAATATAAGACAACTAAATATTATAAGAATTGAAACGCTATAAATCTATAAAAAACTGCAATCAGTAATTATTTCGACATTACCAGTAATCCATACGGCAGCTTTGAGCTAGGAATCAAACATCGTTAATTGGTAAAATCTATGTTGTTTTATATAAATAATTTATTTGAATATAAATTTTCGCTTACAATAAACGCGCTCAACATGCACAGGAAACTTTATTTTGTTATTTTATTGCTACTTTCCGGGACAATTGGGGTATTTCGTTTAATGTGTTCAAAGAGTTGTTCAGTTCTCAGACTGCCTGGAATAACAACTGGTGGTGACGAAGGCACAAATAACAAATTAACAAATATTTCGGAATTTGAAAAAGAATTGTTTTGTACAGATATAAATAAAATTAAAATGGATCAGTCGTACTATTCTAGCTTACCATGGGAAAAGGGAATTAGAAAAAATTTTTGTAGCATTCTTGTCCCTGTTGTTTTTTTTGTAGTTGTAAAATTTTTAGTTATATCGATATATTCAAAAAATATCTTTACTGATCTTTCATTTTAACCGCGTCAAACAAAACATATACAATTTAGTCTAGCAATCTAATTTGCCGAAAAAATGATTATCTCAATTTTTTCAGTTTTTCCAAATTACAAAATTAACTTGTTTCGGATGTTTACACCAAACTTATTCTAACCTTAACCGTTAGATTAACCTTAACTGTTAGAAACTAGAAAAAAACCTCAGACAAAAATCTTATAAAATATTTTTCCCATTTAAAAAAATTAACGTATGGGACTCACTTTTTAATTTTAAAATTTCGATTATAAATTCTTTGAAAACGATAACCACTGTCAAAGAAGGACCCTCACCTACCCTTGTGCCTTCAATTGAAGGAAAATGATTATGGAAATCTACAAATGAACCGAGAATAGGCCAAAGTGTTTTTCTGGAACTTTTAAAAAGCGGTAAACCATCGCCTTTAAAATCGCAAATTAATATCAGGCAAATTATTAGAATCATTAAATTAAATCTGTTTATACATTTTTCAATGCCAAAATCATTATATTCGTGAGATAGGACTTCACGTAGCTCATAAATATGCGTAGCTAGGTAAATACTCTGGAATAAAGAAGCTGTTTTTTTTAGAATATAAATCCAAAAATTTCTTAAAATTTGTAATATTTCTGTAACTATTTATCAACCGCATCACTTAGCTTATTTGATTTGGCAATTGAATTCATTATGCAAACTACTACAATTCCTGTATCGTTGTGTTCTGGATATTTTATCCATTCTATATTTTTTGCATTAAAGCTAAATGGTGCTAATTTTGATAAAAATATTTTTAATTTATTTCATAGAAATAATTTTTTTGTTTTTTTTTGTACAGGTTATTTGTAAATTAAATTTTTATTATTTATCTCGATGCACCGTAAAGAACAAAATAATTTGGCTTCCCGCTAAAGACATGTAGTCTTCATGTTGCAGTCTTGTTTATCTCTTTTCCACATCCGAGAAATCCTATATTTCCTTTCTTCTAAAAAATGGCAAGATATGTTCAAAAGACAAGAAATTTGTTAGAAGAAATTTGTGTTCGAGTAATAAACTTTACCAGGTGTTTTCCAAGACAAATATTTGTTTTAAGGGGACATAGCACCTTCAAAATTGAAAAAAAAAGTTTTTCCAAGATTTTTTTTTTGGAATAAAAAGAGATATCGTAATGAAACTTTCCATTGCCATTTTATTAAACTGACAGTATACAAAAATAATTTTTTTAAGATATTTTTTAGCCCACTGTCGTCTGCTACAGGGTTTTCCAAAAACACTGAAAATTCGTGGCGTGCATCGTAACTGGTCTCAGAAATGTTTTATTTACCATTAAATCGCCCTTGGAATGAACTAAAAAGAAAAGAAAAGGTTGAAAAATAAAAATATGGCAATATTTTTTCGAAAATGCAGCTTTTCTGTTCCGCCCAATTAATTGTAATTCAAAAAAGCAGAAATATATGTAGATCAACGTGTTAAAATTTTAGAACGATTGGATAAGTAGTTTTTCAATCTTGTACGCCAACTTGAAAAACTTCATTTCAAGATAACCGCGTTTAAATTATCGCGCTTTACATTAGGCGCACTTCGCAATAACTAAAAAAAATATAAATAATTTTTTTTTTGAGATTTCCATGTTTATATCATTAAAGTTATGTTTTTATAGGTTCATCCTAACATATTCTATCATAAAAAAATTTCGATTTTTTGAAAATTTGAAGGTGCCTAAAATCAAAATTTTGAAAATTTGAAGGTGCCCTTAAAAAACATTTGATCAATTCATGTGCGCCATTGGTGTTTCAATTTTTTTTTTTAATCTTAACGAAGCACGGCAATGATATTTTCTTTGCATATAAAAGTCAATGTTGACTCAGACTTCCGTCAACCGTATACAATTATTTCATTTTCTGCTAAACTGAGTGAGGTCAAAATTTTGTGTTTTTTGATTTTGAGGGGTCACAAATAGCTCACTTGTTGCTTTTCATGACATAAAAAATAAGTAGCAAAATTTTGGATTTTCAAGTATTACCCAATATAATGTAGATAGAACAACGTTTTTCCGATAAATCAAAACCACAAAGCAGCGCTAATATCAAGCCAATTAATCAGTTTAAATCATGCTAATTTAACCTCTACCGACTCGCAATTTAAATAATTTAGGTTGTTCTTTAAAGTAAAATAAAATACTAAACTACTTTAAATATAAAAGTGCTAAATTACTTTAAGTGTAATTTCAGTAAAGTAATAAGCATAAATTCGAAACGAATATTTTAAACAACAAAATTACCGATTCTATGAAAAAAATTCGACAGACATTCGTTTAAGCCAATTACTTTTTTTATGGAAATATAGAGTAAAAATTTCCACTCTAAATAAAGCTGACGTTCTAATAGTATAGCACCTTAAAACATAGATGGCTCTGCTGGCATGCAAATGCACAAAAAGTAGGCTCTACTGAACATTTTTTCATCTTTGGTGTTTTACCGCGACATTATATCACGCTTAACGTTTAATAATCCTTTAGTAACTTGCTGAAGAACGCCACTCCATGAACATGTGTCTCCACATGAATCAATTCTAGGTTTGGCAATTATAACAAAAAATTTAGAGAGGTACTAAAATATTTTCCACCCAAATATACAAAATAATAATTATTATAAAGTAATCAAGCTGTTTTATCTGCCTAAATATAGATAACATCTTCAACATTTGCGCGTTTTAAGTATTTCAATAAACTCGTTTATTGACTAACTTTTCTCATAAAATGGTGAATTCATAAATAAAACATTAAAAAAAAATTGATTAATAATAATCAAGAAAATTAAATTATTTAACAAAGATATTTATCCCATCGCTATATAGTAAAATTCAAGAACTCGTAAATTTCCTTTTAAATAAAATAAAAAAACAAAAATAAAACGGAAAGGAAAATTGTTTAACTTTTTAATAAACATACACAAAAGCGTAAAAGAGATTCCACCCCGTGGATCATACCAAAAGTTTTTTTTACCCGAAATCTTCATTCCATTTATACTTTCATTTTTTTTTTTTTGGTAACTTTTTGAAGTTTCTTGTATAAATTACGAAAATTACGTTGTTGCTACTGCTGCTGCTGCTGCTGCTTTTGCAAATCCTTTTTACGTTTATTATAATAATATTTTGTTGTTGGTTTTTTTAAAAATTTCAAAAATTTCAAATTAGTTGGAAACAATTGTTTTTTGGAATATTAATTATGAATATTTTATGATTTTTAACTATTTTCTATTTTGTGGTATATATTATTATAAAATATTTATGCAAATATTATTATATTTTAATCAAAACGTAATACTTACTGTGCACAGTCCAAAATAATATTTTTCATGCTTATATGCATACATAAAAATTTTATGTAAAATTCGTGCGAGTATTTATATGGCCGCAATAACGGAAATATGTTGCCTTAATAAAAATACAAATTTCAGATTGCGACGCGATTTTTTAATAAAAATCTACTGTAATATTTACAAGCAATTAAATTACTTAAAATGAATATTAAATTTTCGGTTTAATATAAATTATTATATGAAATCATATAAAAAAATTAATATTTCACTGAATTTTATCGATTCGAGTCAAAATGTAAACGTTACAGCCTCAAATTATTCAGTGTTGCATAAAATTTATATGCAATGTTGCGGGAACTTTTTCCGCAATAGGCATAAATATTTATTTTTATATACCATGATTTTTATTAGTTTTTCCGGGATTTTCAGTATTTGTTTCGCTTTATTTAAATAAATTTATGTCAAAAGCTATTATTTGTCATATACTTGAATAAAATATTTAAACATTGTTTGATTCTACAAATAAAATTTACATTTTGATTTTTCAACGAATTGTTGTTTGTTGTTTGCGGTGCAGTGCTTTTAGTAATTCCACAAATTTGTATACTAAACAATTTAATTGTGCTCGGAAACGATACAGTGGAATTACGCGTAAAAAGCTATTTTTACATTTTTGTCGTAATGATAATTTACGATAAAAATTATATTAAATAGAAACATTGAGATAATAATTTAAATAGTTTGCAACATCTGTACAAATAATTAAAATTCAGAATTTTTTTCAAAGGCCAATTTTTTCAACTAGGTAATTTATTGAATCCAGTGAAATGCTTTTTTGAATATTTGTTATTCGTGTTAATGAAAAATCTTAAATTCTTTAGAAACTATACTTGAGATAAATGTGAGTAGTGATATAAGTGGCTAGATAGGCCTTAGCCACATCTGGTAACCAGGAAAGGCGGATTGTAAGATTTACTCGTGAAAGTAGGCAAGAAATCCGAGGGATCATCCATGTAGGATTCTCTATAATTAAAACCATCAAGCTCCTTAAACTTGATAGAGAGCAAAAACAGCATGCTGGGACTCGGAACCCAATGACCGTTAACTGTAGAGAGAATGGGGATGAGTTCTAAGTAGTATATATGACCGTTTAATGTTAAAAGCTCATTAAATAATTGTAAATTTAATAAAAAAAATTAAATTTTATTAAAATATATCGTTATCGTTAAGCAATCAAGCCGCCAAAAAAGGGTTAGTCTTGATGCGTTAATAGTCAAAAAGTTGGAACAGCTGTCATATGCTGAAGGTATTGTTACGCTCGGTAAAGTCAGAGAAAGGGAAGCAAGTGCTCGTTTAGGTTTGGTTATTGCCTCATTGCACTCGTCGGCCCAAGAATAATGTTTTGCGTTCTTTGGCATTTTATGTAATATTACTAAATGATCGTAAATTGGAGGCAGCAAATCGACTAGCCCTTGAATGGTAGTAATTAACCATTCCTACCAATCGTTGAATTTGTTGAATTGAAGTTGACGAAGGAAAATTACGTATGGCCTCAACTCGTTGTTTCGAGGGTGTTATAACATTTAAAGTAATTTGGTGGCTGAGGAATTCGAGAGCACGGACACCAAAAACACATTTTGAGATTTGGATATTCACTCCATATTCGGCGAGTCGCTCAAACAATTGTTTGAGATGAATTCTGTGTTCTTCCGCATTTTTGCTGGCTAATAATGGGTCGTCGATATAGACGAACACGAAATCTAAACCTTTGGTCACTTCATTCATTAGGCGTTGAAACATCTGCGCCGCATTTCGCAGACCGAAGGGCATCCTAGTAAACTGTAGGATCTGGTAACGACCCGGCGTGGTAACGGCATTCAGTCTTCTGTGGTTACCACGTGTGCGGCAATCGGCAGTATCTTTCTTCTTTACCATTTGAATGGGGACGAAACCTCATATGGAGTGCAGTTTTATATTTAACCGGATTTAGCCTACGTGGTCTTGAAAAAGACAGTCGACCTTCGGTGTATATATAATGAGCCACTTTATGGTTTGCTAGACGTAGTCAGGAGTGTTAACTAGAGAAGGGAACATCTTCATAAGTGAATCGTATTTATTCTGAACAGAAGGGTGGATTGGTGTAGGTATTTATTACACATAATTACACATAATGTAATGTGAAAAATGTTTCAGGGGCAGTTCTCTGAGTTTCATTTGTAGATTCAGGTTTGTTGCTGTTAAATATTTTGTGATAACAACAGAGCCTCTTGTCGTTGCTATGTTGTCTGCTGCCACTTCTTGGTCTTCTATATGGGGTTTTTGATCGACAGTTTGAAGATGGTGAGCGCTATAAAGTCGTTCACTAAATTGTTTCTTTGCCGCTATGGCTTCAGATAGTTCTGTGTCGCCGGAACTTGATAGGTAGGTGGGAGATATCGCCGACACACTAGGTGTTGTGATCTCGTATATTTTATCAGCTACTAGCAAGAAGTTATTTATGTCCTTTTCACCCATCGCAATCAACGAGACATAGATAGCTCGTGGCAACTTACGAAACCACAGTGTTTCTACCAATTTAGTATTGGAATATCGCTACTTTTTCGATCGCCTCATTCTGTTCTCTCTAATAATTTTTCGAGACGCCGTTCCGTAGCAATTAGTTCTTCCTTAACTTAATTTATTATTCAGCTTTCGGAGGATTTAATATTAACGGCATTATTGGTTCACAAAACTCTGTTTGTAATGCAGAAATAACATGCAAAAGTTTTGTTGAATCGGAGCAAACGTAAGGATTAGTACGCCAGAAGAGTTGCAACTTAATTAAAAAATTTTCTACTGAGAGACCTCCTTTTTGATTGTGTTTTCATTGTGACGTTTGGTTTTTAACGACCAAAATATGAAAAAAAAATAAAATAGAAAAAGCGTGGTCGGTTAAACTGTGAACCCAATTTGGTTATGGCTTTGAGTACCAAAAAATAATGTTCCAATTTTGAATGATTATTACTTCATCAAGGCGAGATTTTAAAAATTGACGAAAAAGGAAAATAGTACATACTAAATTATTTGTTGAATAAATATGAATAAATAATAATTTAACAGATAATTAAATAGAATATAAATAAATGATAATGAAAAATTCAAAAGAAGCGAAAATCAAAAATGATTAGTAAATTAATTAATTTAATTTAAATGAATTAATAAATGTTTTAATAATATACAATTAAATGAAATTAAATGGAAAAATATAAATAATTGAGTTAGATTAATAATTAAATTTAGAAAAAAAATAAAACAAAATATTATTTAATAATAAATTTTATAACAATTAAAGACGCTTAAATTTCTTACTGCTTTTGGTTTGTTTTTGTTAATGACCTCTATTTGTTAACGAGCTTGCAGCACATGGTTGAATAGATTTTCACTTCATTCAGCGGTGAAAATAACCGTCGATTTCAGTTAGTTTTAATATCGAACATGCGTTTCTGGAATAATGATGTCCTCGTTCCTGAAAATGTATATATTCCAGCCTCACAGTAATGATATATTTAATTTCTATAGAACTTAGTATTATAATACAATATATACTTAGAGATTGAATATCAGTAAGCTCGAATTAATCGAAAGTTCAAAATTCATCCACTGTGCATTTACACTCAATTTGATTCATTTTACATAACTTTCGCAAATGATCTTTATTATTCACTTCGTGCATGTAATAACTGTGTATTAATATTTATTAGTTAATTGAAATTATTACATGCACGAAGTAAATATAAATTATGTTTTACAAACCGAAATAAAATGGACCCTTAATATAAGAGAATTAAGATATTATCAATAACGTAAAACATATCATCAAAGTTTTTGACTAAAATTATTACATGCAGGAAGTGATTATTTCTATTTTAATGTTTTAGCTATATGTGTATTTGAACATTAATTGAAAATTCAAAATGCACCCTTTGTGCATTTACAACCCAAATGGATCAGTTTTACATAATTTTGGTAAACGATCTTTATTATTTACTTCGTGCATGTAATAATTTTATATTTCCATAAACAAATAAATAATAAAAATAAACATAAATTGTTGGCCGAGAAGGCAACTAGACATATCTACCACTAAAATGTTGTCATATTAACAAATATTTACGAAGCTTTGTACAACTTAAGTTGATGACATAAACCGTTGTCCCGAGGATGCTTAAAGCTTTTAAATTGTATTTGCCTTTTATTTATATTATTATTTGGTTTGATGTTACTAAAATTGATATTAATATCGTAACACAATAATACAAATATTTTATGGATTCTCTATCACTTAATGTTGCAAATATATTTTTTTGGGACGAGACTACATTTTCTTCAATAAGTGATTTTTTTTTATATGACTTCACTTTAGCGAAAAAACTTACAAAAGCCTATCGGGATAACTTTTCGAGTGAACTTTAAACTATTCACATTTATCCGAATGTAAACTAGAACATTAAAAGTAAGCTTTGGTTCAGTTTTACATTCCTTTGCAAATATAATTTGTTGAAAAATGTTCGAACCCGTAAACGCGGTGTATTAAACATATCCTTCTAAGTCAAATATCCTTCCAATTCAAATATCAATTATTTAAATTCTGTAACAAATATATATGAAAATAATTTTAGAATTTCTTTTCATAATTTATGTAAATAATTTTAGAATTAAGATGGATTCACTTCCTGCATGTAATAATTGTAATCTTATTTTATTTGTGTAAATATTATTATTGTTGCTTGATTGAAATTTAAGTATTCTGATTACATGTGAATAATTTAATAAAATTTACTAAATGAAGATTAATATTCACTTCGTGCATGTAATAATCTGTTTTTCAAATTTGCAGTGTATGAGTAAACGGGCAGTATATTCCATGAACTACTGAACCATTTGAGTTTAGCTATCAAATAAATAAATGAATTTTGTATTGAAAACAAATATGACTGTAACAATGAATGGATTCACTTCCTGCTTGTAATAATGGTAATCTAATTTTATTTGTATAAATATTAGTATTATTGCTTGAGTGACATTTAAATATAAATATATTCTTATTACATGTGGTTATTTTAATAAAATTTACTAAATGAAGATTAATATTCACTTCGTGCATGTAATAATCTGTTTTTCTAATTTGCAGTTTATGTGTATTTGACCAGTATATTCCGCGAACTATTGATTTATTTGAGTTTAGCTATCAAATAAATGCATTTTATATTTGAAGTAAAACTAGAAAACATATATGACTGTAAAAATGGATGGATTCACTTCCTGCATGTAATAATTGTAATATAGTTTTATTTGTGTAAATATTATTATTATTGCTTGATTGAAATTTAAACATAAATATATTCTGATTACATGTGGTTATTTTAATAAAATTTACTAAATGAAGATTAATATTCACTTCGTGCATGTAATAATCTGATTTTCTATTTTGTAGTGTATGAGTATTGTATATTCCGTGAACTATTTATCATTTGAGTTTAGCTATCAAATAAGTACATTTGGTATTTAAATTAAAACTAAAAAACATATATGACTGTTACAATGGATGGATTCACTTCCTGCTTGTAATAATTGTAGTTTTATTTTATTTGTGTTTTCTGATTACACATGGTCAGTTTAATAAAATTTAATAAATGAAGATTAATATTCACTTCGTGCATGTAATAAACTATTTTTCTAATTTGCCGTGTATGAGTAAACGGGCAGTATATTCCGTGAACTATTGATCCACTTGAGTTTAGCTATCAAATAAATGTATTTTGTATTTAAATTAAAACTAGAAAAAATTACTTATTGCAGGCATGGCAATGACTTTGTCTTTTACATTATTTTAATTTGAACCAACAATGGTTCAAATTATTTTCTACAAATAAATGACATAAATAAAGACTGAAAGATGGTTTGTTTTTTTATTCTTTAGTGCCTATATGTGATTTCTGGATTGGATTAATTTTACATAATTTAATATGTTTTTAGGGAACCAGGGTTAATTTTGTTTATGGACATTTGAACTATCTAGTTTACTGAAAGTTCAACTCATAATAATAAAGTTTTTTTGCAGAGATTTTACCATTACATTATATGGGTTCTTAATTAATTATTAAACTTTTTTCAGGATGCTGATTGCTGCACTTTTATACCATAAAACTAAAAACAATTTACTAACTATTAACTACTTAGGTGTCTGTAACCGGGTCAAGTCTATCATATCTAACAACATTTCCTTTCCCCACATCTTGTTATATGTAAAAGGGGTGTACGGTAGGCCCAGCGTATCCGGGATCCCTGCTTAGTCTTGGCCGTACATTCTTATCAATCAATCAAATAATTTTTGAAGTCTTATGCAAAGAGAGCTTAAGTGAAAAGCACAATGTTAACGATTTACAAACAATTGACACATTTCACGAAATTTGGAAACTTTTATTGACAAAAGAGAGGTTGGTGTAAAAGTTTGTTTCAAAGTCCTTTAAAATTCAACCATAAAGTCCCATTCATACGACGAATAAAATCCGGGATTTTTCTATCCCATCGTTTTAACCAATTATATTACGTAAATTATACAACAGACACGCTTCTTTTCATCCAAAAATGTTTTCAAAAACTGTAAAAAAATCTGGGATAGAAAAATCGGAAATTTTTATCCGTCGTTGAATACGATTTGAAGCAATAAGACAGGATTATAAAAAAATATCGCTATTAAAAATTAAGCTTTCAATTTGAACGTTTATATCGATCTTGGATGAGGCCATTGTGTTTTGCAAAATAATTTTTTCTCTTGGTTAATTTAGCAAAATAGTTACGCACTGTTACCAATCCTGTTCTTCAATCCGAAAAACTTTATATAGAAGAGCGTGTCAATAATATTGTAGAATTTTCGGATAACACGATAAATTCAATGATGTAACTATTTTAGTGGATTTTAGCTTTATGATACCCAAGCGGAAAATTGATCGATGCCTTCATTTAAACCACTGTATATGAGGCGTAAAACAAGAAAATGTCTGGTGGGTTTAAGAATTCGGCAAGTTGGCCTTTAATTTTAAGAACAGGTTTTATTCCGTATGCGTATTATTTCAATTAACTATAACTAGTTGTAAAAGGAACTGGGGAAGATTTTTTTTTTATTTTTTTCATTTTTCTCATTTTATTTTCATTATTACTGAAAATGGGTCTGCCCATAAGTTTTGCACTCCGACAGGGGGCATAGATGTGTTCCATTTCATTCACAGATCTTAACCTGTTGATACAAATTTCCTTTGCATCCTGCTCCTATCGGGATTCGAACCGGGTACCTTCCGATCCAAACGCCTTGGCTTTAACCACTGTGCCATTTGGTCGGTCCTGGGGAAGAATTAAATTCGAAATCGATTTTCGAAAATAAAAATGATAAAAATTGGCTCATCATTGTTGACAATTGCTTTATTAACTCAATTTAATTTTCTAAAGGGTGCTTTATATTCACGAAACCATTTTGAAAAATATCGCATTCTAAAAAATATTAAACCCAAACTACTTTTTAATAATCACCTTACCACTCAATTAATTAGTTTAAGCTTTTGATTGTTTTATTGAATCTAAAAAGTACTGTTCAATGAAAATAAATTTTGTGAATTTTTCTTCATCTTAATTTAAACATAATTTTTACGCTTTTTGCCGTGGGCACTAGGCGAATCACACTTACACTTAATAAACACATTTTATTAAACATTTATTTTTTATTTCACAAAATTAGATTTTTGAATATTTTAATTAGAAAATTTGTTCAGAAATTTTAAAAAATTACTCGATCGATTTCGACTTGTTGGGTCATCATCAGGAGTATCTACTGATTTGTAAAAGTAAAAATTTTATATATAGAAGAAAAAAACAAAAAATAAACAAAAGAAGAAGGGACAAAACATACGCAATAAAAATTAATCTACTAACTGTTAGTCATACGGAAGTAATAATAGAAAGGGAGGGGGGAGGTGGTTAGCAGGTATGCGATTAGTCATCAGCTGAGTTACAAAATTCAAGGTATATTGGAGTACATTTAATTACTCGACGTATTAGTCAAATTATTACGAATAGAAAAGGTCTGTAATTTATGAGAAACGAATTTCGTCAAAGGTCCAGTCCTACGTATATTAAAAAATAAAACTCAAACCATCTGAGATATCTCGAAAATTTTATTATTTTCTTGAAGTATGTTCATATGTATGTTATCTCCCGTTGAATATTGGCTCTGAGCTCTTCTAACGACTCCGGCTTGTTGGCATAGACCAAAGATTTAGTAGTCCCATAAAAAAACTATAGAAATGTTAAATCACACGATTTAGGCGACCAATTGACAGGACTTTTCTTGATATAACACGTTCATCGAATTAAGATTTTAATAAGTCGATTATTACACCTGATGTATTGCATATCGCACCGTCTTGTTGAAACCACATATCACTAATGTTTAGCTCTGTAGCGATTTCCATTGACTGTAACGTGGCGGTCATTTTTATAAACGAGAAAAACGGTCCAATGACACCAACAGCGTAAAACACACACAAACAGTTATATTTGGTTTATAAAGTGTTGTTTCTTGAATCACATGAGGATTTCACCTGACCAATAATGCATATTCTGTTTGACTTGGCCACGTTTAGCCAAAAATGCGCTTCATCACTGACGATGAAAAATTGTAATAAACGCTCTTGAAGTTGTAGTCACCGACTTGGAATTTTTGTAGAAAATTTTAATTATTTATAAACATTGTTCGTTCGTTTACTTCACTATGATGAAAATGCTGTCTTTACTGAACGTTTTGATACTTACAGTCTGGTTATTTGTTTAAGGGTGCGTTCACAGTGAAAGTTCAAAATTATTTTAAGACCAGAAACCGTTACCAAATACTCCACGCACTTTTAGTTGATGCAGTCAAAACATCGGAATACGCACCATTCCATTAAAAAATCTAACGTTTTTGTAAAAGTTTTGAACATATGTATTTGCAAAATTTTGAAATATTTTTAACTTACTAAGTTCACTCGTTTGTTTTCGAAAAATTTAATTATGGCAACCATTTTTGGAAAAACACCAATTTAATTTGGAGTTCTACAAGATGGCAACCTCGAACAGACGAATAACAAATTTCAGAAATTCATACAAAATTTGGCAAATTTTAGCCTTTAAACCATATACTTGCCAAATAAATTTAAAATGAAGCAAAAATACACCAATTTCTATGTGGATCAAATACTGAACAATAAAAGTTTGATATTTCAATTTTCCACCCAATTTGACAATATTATACTTGAAAAACGTGCTATAAAATACACAACATAAAATAAAAAGTTATTAGAATAAAACACCGTAAAAACAATAATATAAAATAAAAATTTATGGTAAATATACGTAATAAAAAATAAGAAGAGATACAAAACATTATTATAGCGAGATGATGATGAAATTATGTTTTCTATATATATATATATTTGGTTGATGATGAGTTTTCCAACCAGGTGAAAAATAAATAATTTTTTTTGTGCTGTACTCGTATATATTCAAAATAACATAAATGTTTTGTTGTTGAATAAAATGTATATTCATAAAGTGAATATTTTTTTTATTCTTTCTAAAGCTTTCAATTTATAGCTTTTTTTTATTTGAAAAGAAGCCGCAACATTTTTTTATGCACAAAAGTCTAAGTGTGTATGAGAGAAAATTAAGGATAATCAACTTGTGGCTTTTTCTTATTTCTTTAAATTATGGTAATAAAATTTAGTTTTAATAGACCATTTAAAGTGGTGGAGGATAAAAAAATATTATATATGTGTTATAATAAAAATCCCAGAATATTGTTCTCAACAATATAATCGCATCTTATAAAATGTTCGTTTTAATAAAGGACATAAAAATAAAAATCTGTTTAATGAACACTTGCTTTAAAACCATGAGGTTTGTAGAAGCCGCAAACATTTTTGTGTATGTATAATTTCATAACAATACAACGATATTAAAAGCGCATTATAAAAAAATTAAATTTTTGAAAATATAATCTTCATTGAAATTAACACAAATTTTAAGATACATACTTCATGAAAAATTAGAAAGCTAAAAACTATTAATATTTTCACTGCAATACAACTAAATTTAAAACAAATTACTGCAAATGTGGTTATTGTTAAAAATATTTGTTGTTGTTGGTATGCGATTTATCAGAAATAGTTGTCAAAAATAGTTGTTGTTGTCAATATTTAATTTACCAGAAATCAGTGCTCTAAACCTGCACCGACCAAATTAGCCATCACTATAATTCGTTACACATTTATTACAATAAACCACGATTTTATAACAGTTACCGTTTTCGAGGAACGAGTGGCCGGTTTAGCTTATAATTAAACCTACACTGCCAAAATTGAAACTTTTGATGTAGCTGTGATATCTTGATGGTTCTTGGACCAGAATTTATTACAAATAAATTACATTGATTAATTACTTCAAGATCAACCCTATATCGTGACTAAGGGTAAATTTCACCTTAAACGATTATTTATAACAAAAACATCCATTTTTACCATATTTAATAATTTACTGCACAAGATCGCCACTAGATCTCGAGTCAAATGTTACTCTTTAGACCTGGTAGAAGGCAGATCAACATTATCCAGGTGTGTAATAAATTATCTTCCAGTCAGGTTAAGCGGAATTGGCTCAAAACTGTAAAGGCTTCAAACATGTAAATTGTAGTTCCATTTTACCACCTTTAATAATTTATTACACCAGACTGCCACCAGATATTGAGTCAGTTGTTACTCCATGGATCTTGTGGTGGGCAGATCAACCTGATCCATGTGTATAAGAAACTATCTTCGGGTCAGGTTAAGCGGAATTGGCTCCAAACGGTAAATTTCTTTTGTTCATTTGTCCTGATAAAAAACAGCTGATTTCCATCGACGATTACATGAAACTGGATGTTGTTTCGGCCCAATTTAAACGGATTATTATTCAAAATTAAATAACCTTTCATAATTAGTACAATATTCCATGATTTGAAACAAAAAAAAATTTGTTTCAAATAAAAGTGCATCTGTCCTGGTAAAAATACAGCCGATTTCAATCGACGATTACGCGAAAATTAGTCGTTGTTTCGGCCAAATTTAAATGGATTATTATTTAAAATTAAATAACCTTTCATAAATGGTACAATATTCCATGTGGCAGTCTAGAGTAATAAATTATTAAAGGTGGTAAAATGGAACTTTAAATTACACGTTTGAAGCCTTTACCGTTTGGAGCCAATTCCGCGTAACCTGACACGAACATAATTTATTACTGGATAAGGTTGATCTGCCCTCCATAAGCACCACTGAGTATAACTATACTCTGTGTAGAGAGAGTACAATTCGTAACACTACCCCCACCATAAATCTGTTCGTCCCAAGCAGACATATTCAAAGTCGTTTTGCTTAAGCCTATCACCTTTCAAGGTTTTCCATGAACTCCTAACGTATCTTGTATCCGATACACATCGTCGCTGATCTACTCAAAAATTCTATAGGGATCTGTACATCTTCAGATCAACCATACCATACCAAATCAACTTGTCATAAATTAATTAACCTTCAACGAGTCTTCCGTTTATACTTCGCGATGTTTCAATTGTTTTACCTGTTTCAGATGGTTGTCCCTGCCAGACTGATATACGGGTTAACTGCTGATCCATTTGCGCCTGCAGGTTCATTACCGTATGCTTGACTTGACGCGGCAATTTCGTTACCATTCTTTCAAGATCTTGCAGGTTTTCCCCACGCAGTTGCCACTTGCTTTGAAATTAAATTTTGCATAATTCTCTGACGTGTGACAGCCATTATGTCAATTGGCTCCTTTCTGTTGCGAATACAGTTTGCGAGACATTTGCAGTTTTCCCACGAAGAACCAAAATAAGTGCATTGATGAAAAAAAAACTTGACTTCATAACTCTCAAATGAGGTCTTTTCATCGAATTTTGTAGGTTTCAAAATTTTTCTTCCAGCAACTGATTTGGCCGAATATTTTGTTTAGCTGGCCGCGTTGTTGAAGAAATTTAGTAACCATTTCAAGTACATGCATACGCCTTCCAAGAATGTTTTTGATGTTCGGTTCAAATTTGGTTGAAGTTTCAACGGTATTCAAACGACTGAGGGCAGCATTCCTTGAGGGCAGGAGTAACATCAGCTAGACATCTATTCGTCACATTCAAGTATTCAGTTTTTGTTATGAAGGTGCTTGTATCGGAAAATTGCATATTGATGTGATATAACCTGTCAATATATTGTATTCGGCTTTTATCAATCAGAAGGTATATTTAGGAACATTTATACTAAGAACAGCCAAAAGATCATTTAAGTGGCTTTTATTGTAATTAGGCTGATTGAGTGCTTCACATAAAACATGATTTACATGATCAAATTTTTAAAAATTATGTGAGCTGGCAAATATTTATATCCGAGGATTACTCAATTTTCCGAAATGTTTGTTTGTTCACACACATCAACAAAAGCTTTCTGATAATCGCATCCATATGTTGTTAATATTTGTTGATAATGTTACTTTCCAATCGACCACCGCAAGTATTTACATATAAGCACTTAAGGTTTTTGTCTTTGCTAAATTAACTACTCACAACTGTTCTACCTTTTTATTGTGAGTAGTTGAAATCACTTACGATAAATTTGTCCGCTTGGTGATTGTGTGTAGTAATTTTCTGTCAAAAATATAATTGAATATCGTATGTGAAGCACTAATAAAATTTTGGTATAGATATTTTGTTATTAAAAAGTTATCACAAATTAACTACACATTTGTAGGTTATATTTTCCTTTTGTTATTTTTTGTGCTTCATAATTCCTAAGATTACTAACCAACAGTCCTAAGATAACTAACCAGGTCCACGGAAGAAATATGAGAGCTGGACAATATTTTTTCTGAGGATTACTCAACTTTTCGAAATGTCCACACACGTCAACAAAAGTTTTCTGATCATCGCATCCATATGTTTTTAGGCTCCCTGAATTAAAACAAGTTGAAATTAAAAAGGTGGACTTAAAAATGGCGTTTTATATGAAAAAGTGGGACCTTTTTTAAGTCATACTTTTAACGAATTTTTTGATTTAACAAAGGTGTTTTACACACACAAATTTGATTTCAAAATGACACAAGAAAGGCATATTTTATGTCAATTTACAAATATATTTTTTAATTCATTTTCAAAATAACTTAAAAAAGGCATATTTTATTTCACATTATAAACATAAAATTCACATTTGTATTTAATACACATAGAAATGCATGCGTAATTTCACGTTTTTAAGAAAATGGTTTCTTGTTTTTCTTCTTACAGTTTTTTGTTGTATTGTAGAGAAAGCTAAAAAACGAAGAAATTCATTTTCATAAATTTCAATTGTGAATTATTATTTGTGTGTTAATTATTAATTAAAATATGCATTTTTTAATTCATTATGAAATTTGAAATTGTTTTTTGCACATTTTCATTCATGAATGCATTAGTTGAAAATTTGGAATAGCCTTAATTTTCATATTACAGTAAAAGCCCGATTATCTGGCATCCAATTTACCGGAACAACTCAGTTAACCGGAATTTTAATTTTTATGATTTTGTTTTTGCATATTAAAGAAAAAAATGCATATTAAAGAGAAAAATTTAATATGCATTTTTTAATTCATTTTTGAATATGCAATTGTTTTTTGCACAGTTTCCTTAATGTAAGCATTAGTTGATAATTTGGAATGAATTTAATTTTCAAATTACAGTTTCATCCAATTAACCGGGACACTCAGTTAAAAGGAATTTTAATTTTTAGGAATATTTTTCTCTTTCTTTTCTCTTTCATATGCATTTTGTTAATTCATACTGAAATTTTCAATTGTTTCTTAAATTTTTGAGATTTTTGACATTTTCATTAATAAAAGCACTAGTTGATAATTTTGAATAGCTTTTATTTTCATTCTACAGTAAAACCCGATTATTCGGTATCTAATTAACCAGAACACTCGGTTAACCGGAATTCTAGCTTTAGGATTTTTTGTTGCTTTTCTCTCTTTCTTTTCTCTTTCATATGCATTTTTTAATGCATTTTGAAATTTACAATTGTTTTTTGCACAGTTTCATTGATGTTAGCATAAATTGAAAATTTGGAATGACCTTAATTTTCAAATTACAGTAAAACCCTGATTATCCGGAATCCATATAACCGGAACACAAAGTTGACCGAAATTTTAATTTTTATGAATGTGTTTTGCTTTTTTCTCTTTCTTTGCCGGAGAATTGGGTTTTTAATATAATATGGAAATTAAAGCCTTGCAAATTTTTAACTAATGCTTTCATTATTAAAAATGTGCAAGAAAGAATTGCAAATTTCAAAATGAATAAAAAATTGGTTATGAAAGAGAAAAGAAAGAGAAAAAGCAAAAAAATTCCTTTAAATTAAAATTTACGTTAGATTAGTGTTCCGGTTAATTGAATACTCGGGCGTCTACTGTAATATGAAAATTAAAGCCATTCAAAAGTTTCGAGTAATGCTTTCATGAATGAAAATATGTAAAAAACAATTGATAATTTCAAAATGCATATGAAAGAGAAAACATGTAAAAAAAATCATAAAAATTAAAATTCTGGTCGACTGAGTGTTCCGGTTAATTGGATGCCGGAAAAAAGCAAGAAAAAATCCTAATAATTAAAATTCCGGTTAACTGAGTTGTTCCGGTTAATTGGATGCAGGATAATCGCGCTTTTACTATATTATCATTACTATATGAAAATTTAGGCCATTTAAAATGTTGAACTAATGAAAATGTCCAAGAAACAATTACAAATTTCAAAATGAATTAAAAAATTCATATGAAAGAGAAAAGAAAGAGAAAAAACCAAAATAAAATCATAAAACTTAAAATTCCGGTTAACTGAGTTGTTCCGGTTAATTGGATACCGGATAATCGGGCTTTTACTTAAATATGAAAATTAAAGCCATTCAAAATTTTCAAGTAATGTTTTCATTAATGAAAATGTGCAAAAAACAATTGAAATTTTTAAAATGAATTCAAAAATGCATATGAAAGAGAAAAGTAAGAGGAAAAAAGCAAAAAAAATCCTAAAGCTAGAATTTCGGTTAACTGTGTTTTCCGGTTAATTGGATGCCGGATAACCGGGCTTTTGCTGTGATATATTTTTACGTTTTATTTCGATCTTAAATACACATTTTATTTCATTTTCTAAGTGGCTTAAAAATACACATTTTATGACATAAACATACTTCTTAAATCAATTTCAAAATGGCTTATGATATGCATAAATAAAGTCAGCTTTTTTATTTAATTTTCATTACAGATTTTAAGTCAATTTTAAAATGAAATAAAAGCGCTGGTTTTAAGTCCAAAAAAACACCACTTTTAAGTCAGCCTTTTTTAATTCAGGGAGCCATGTTTTTAGTATCATTCGATACGGTAATACCTGATCTAACTGGCCAAGTTCGCCATTTCCGCAAAGAATTATGTGAGCTGGCCAATGTTTTTTTTTTTTGAGGATTACACAATTTTTTGAAATGTTTTTTGTTCACATACATCAACAAAATTTTTTCTGATCATCGCATCCATATAGTATTATTGTCATTCGATACAACAATTCCTAAGGTAAATTACCAAGTGCGCCATATCCACCGAAGAATTTTGAGAGCTGGCCAATATTTTTTCTGAAGATTGCTCAATTTTTCGAAATGTTTTTTGTTCGACACACCAACAAAAGCTTTCTGATCATCGCAACCATAAGCTTTAAGTGTTATTCGATACTGCAATTTCTAAGCTAACTGGCCAAGTGCGCCATTTCCGCGAAAGAATTATGTGAGCTGACCAATATTTTTTTCTGAGGATTACGCAATTTTTCGAAATGTTTTTTGTTCACATACATCCACAAAAGCTTTCTGATAATCGCATTCATATATTGTTAGTGTCATTCGGTAAAATTATTCCCAAGCTATAACTGGTCAAGTATGCCACATCCGCGGAATGATTCTGTGAGCTGGATATTTTTTTCCCATGGATTACTCAATTTTTCGAAATTTTTGTATTCGACATCTAGTGTTTTTTACGTATTAGGTCCTAAAATATTTTAGTTTGAGCAATTCGTTGTGTATATTTGCATATTTCAGTTTCCAAAGCAATTGTGGTGTTTTAATAATTTGTTGTATGTGAGATTTTTATACCCCGTGCACTATTTTACTTGTTGATTTTATTTGTTGTTAGAAACTTGACATTCGTTCATCTGCCTCATATGTACCAAAAAATTGTGTAATTAAAATCTGTCATTTAAATATGTAGAGGTAATAAAAGGTATCAATAAAATATTTCCGTTTGTCACATTTCTGTTTCACATCAATAAAATTTTGTTATTTAAAATAAAAACATTTTTTTATGGTTTTGCTGCAATATTTAATTAAGAATATTGTAATATAATAAACATTTTTTATCGCTTTAAGCGTACATACAAATTATTCGTTATACATCTGGATGTTGGTCGTAAATCTTGTTGTGACACAACATATTATTACATTGCAACGTCAACCAATTTCTCAACTTTATATTATGAAATACGAAAAATAATAATAATTTGTATTATAGCACTCAAGTCATTCCCATTTTCACCTGTGCCCCCAAAACGATCATAAATTATCATCTTTCATGTATATAAATGTACGTACTATGCGCAGTAACTCTTAATCCAAAAATTATATTTACATCGGATTAATCCATCCAGCATATAAAGTATAGAGAGCGAGACTAAGGGTGCAAAACTACTTATAACATGATTTATGCAGTTTTTTTTGGTATAGATGTATACTCATATATCGTATATCTAGTACACAAAACTTTTAATACTCTTGAAGTTAATGTTTCATAGTTTCATATTCCAAAAAATATAAAAAAATATATATATTTATACTGTACACATAACAAATTATCATCCAAAAACTAAACAAAAATATATAGTTTTCCACCACCATCGTGCATGTAACACCAATATAACATACCGTACACCATCGTATAATACAAATTTATGTAAATTCAGTTATATATTTTGAGAATAACAACAAACCCAAAACTATACATCCCAAAAATATGTGTGGTGCATGCATGCAAATACACCGTGTATATGTATACAGATGAAGGTAGTTTACACTGGTAAACTAAAATTAATGATAGAGTGCAACAACGGTGCGGTTATGAGTAACAAAACTCGTAACAATTTTACCATTTTTTAGTGGATATGCATAATTTCTTCAATTTTAAACCAATTATGAATAAACTTTTATAGTTCTTCGTATTAAAGCTTTTGACGAGATACCAACGACGAATCTCTGTATAAAACGAGCACAGTACAAAATATTGTCTCTGGTAATATAATTTCATTGTTATATGTACGTGAATTTGTTGTGCAGCTTTTGTTGCGATTTATTTTTAATTTTTCCGTTGTTTTTCTCTAGTATAAATCGGATTATCCTTGAAAACATAATTTAAAATAACAAACTTGCACAAAACAGGAACTGCAGGGATAAAAACATAAAGTTTTATCCATTCGAATTTATTTTTCCTGTGATGCGCCCGGCATTGTTTGTTGCTACGATTTTGTCTATTTGCATTCAAACATGCAAAACGAATTGTAATAAAATACCAAAAAAAAAAAAATTTAATAAAATTTTCGAGGAATAGCGAGCGATAGAATACCGAGGAGGATTTTATATGTACCAACAACAATTTTTTTGATATTCGGAATGGATGAAACACAAATTGAGAAATATATTTACAAAACTAGATAACTGTAAACGGATCATAACGTACTGCAAATATTAAAAGTTTTTGATTTTGAGCTTTCGGGTGACCGACCAAATGGCACTGTGGTGTGAGCTTTGGCGTTTGAATCGGGGGGTGCCGGGTTTGGATCCCGACAGAGGCAGGATGAAAAAGGAAATTTTCTTCAATAGATCACGATCTGTGTTTCCATGTCCAGTACTATAGGCTGGCATGGAGCTATATGCAATATGAAGATGGTGATAAAATCGGACCTATTGCCGTACGTCTTCGAATTGGCAGTAATTCCACAAGATGGCAGGGATACAAAAAAAAAGCTTTCGGGTGTTAAAGATGTAGAATATATCTTGAAACGTCGGATTTAGCAAAACTGTGTAAACAATTAAATTACAAAAGTAAATAAATCAAAATTGTAGAAAGATGGTCTTATATTCAAGAACAGTACTTCTTGTAAATGGAAAATTAAAGGAATGGCGTCGATAATTTCTCTCTCTCTTTCTCTCTGGCACTATATCCTATCAAGGGATTTGACCGCCTCAAATGAGGTTTCATAATCATATTTTCTTTTCGGATAATGAGTGATTAATTCCATGATCCTAAACCGTTGTAAGTCTTACATCCAGTTAGATATAGTGGTTGTTGCTGTATATTTACGTTGTACGGTAGATCATGGGCATAAGTAGTCTAAGTATATCGTTTTTTGAATTTTCTCAATACTTTTGATATGGTCTTCGTAGAACAGACACCACACATTGATAGAATATTCCAGCTGCGATGGAACGTAAGCAACATACAGAATCCTAATTATCTCCAAATCAAAGGAATCCAACGTTCAACGTTTGATACACCCGAGCATAAAGTTTGCTCTAACGATGCATATAGTACCGGAGCCTAGTTTCAAGTACTACTGTACAGAACTAAGCTCGCACAGTATCGCTAGATTGTCTTTGTTAAATAAAATCTAATATTAAATTATTTAATATTAAATCTCAAACAATTACGAGGGCTGATCAATAAGTATAAATATGTTTCAAAACAGGTGGCTTGGCTTTGCTGTAGGAATTTGACATTATCATCGTATACTGTCAAACGACATCATACTAGTGGATGATGGGGACCCTTTCAATTCCTATATGACAACCATGAGATATTGGATCAACGAATTTAAACGTGGCTGTACATCTGTTTTTGATGGGGAGCAGTTGGTCCATGCTTTAGATGTTGTGACCGAAGAAATCGTTGAAAAGGTCTACGACATGATTATCGCTTATCACCGAACTAAAGTGCGCGAGGTAGCAGAGGCCGTAGGTGTGTCGAACGGAACGGCAATCAAATTGTGAGTTAAAGGTGTTGGCCCAATGAGTGCCGCGATTCCTAATTCCAGTCGCTCATTTATCCAAAATTGTCGTAGCCAAATTGCATGAACTGCGCTACGAATAACTGCCGCACCCCTTGTTTTCGCTCTACCTGGCTCCCTGCAATTTCCTTCTGTTCTCTAACATAAAAACATATCCTGGAGAAAAAAATTCATCTCAAAGGAGGAGTTTATCGCCAGGACAGAAACGAATTATCAAGAGTCGGGAAATCTAATTTTTTGGAAGGCTTAAAGAAATGGCAGAAACGATAGGAAAAATGTATCGACCTAAAAGGAGACTACGTTGAAAAATAAAAATCTAAAATTTAAAAAACTTGCATCTTTATTCTGCGTCTTTTAAGTAATTGATCGATTCCCGTATTTGTGCTAGATTTGTGTATTGTATCGACTACATGATCAAAATTCACGTAGGTGCAGTGGTGAATTCCATTCGTTAGACTGTTCAATTATGATGCACGTTGTGTTAATATGATCGGTTTCACTTCACTCTGGTCCCTTCACCTTGTGCTTTTTTTATTTTCGAGTTGATTGTCTGTGAAGTTCTATCTATAAGATGAAAATTGCTAATAGTACCTTTAAAAATGTGTTGAGGAGGGATATACCCCGCAAATTTTTGCATTCTCACAGGTTCCCTTTTTTGGTAATCGATAGTCAAATTTTCCACTTACCCATCGTACGCGTTGATGTAGTGGTGCATCAATGGCGTCTGCTATCTTGAGAATGTTTTCGCTAAATTGCCTATGGTCACTCTTTTCTATTTTCTTGTGTTCAAGTGCAATAATCTTCTTGTTGATGTTACAGCTCCGACGTATTTTGTTGACACATTTGCAAGTTGAGTTGTAGGCGCATTTCTCCTCAATTCATGCTTTTTACAGGCTTAATTTTAAATTGTACGGGTTAAAATAAGAAATGAAGTATTCCTTTCGAAAAGACAGACTTTTTTTTAACCATAACCGATTTAGCCTCGTGTAGCGTTATGATAATCGAATAAATTCATGTAAATACTCGTACATTACATACCGAAAATTTATTTGATCTTGTTAAAAGCTAAATCGATTTCAACCAGGATGAAAATTATTAATTTCTATAAATCTAGCTTCGTACTGAAAATTTTTAAAGATTTTGCCATTTCACGGCTTCTCCTTCAAAGGATAAAAATGGCCTTTCTTTAAATGATCATAAAAGTTCTTTGGTTAATAATCCTAAAAGAGGACCTGACCTTCTGGTCAGAAGAAAACAAATATCCATGACATTAAAAATCACAAATCTACCAAATTTAATCTGTCAAAACCATACAAATACTGTGTATTTTCCTGAAACATGAAGCTTGATTTAAACCGAACCAAATCGGTTGAACGCAAAGTCAATCTGTGGTCACTATATCTGTATGCCACCCGTGTCGGGATAATACTCGTACAGTATTCGTTGCGAAAATGCTAAAACACATAACGTAGTAAATTTCTCTTATAGCCGGATTTTGTATCGTTTGCTTAGTTTTAATTAGTAATGACACCTATGAAAAGGAACAAAAGTACTTATGATTGGTACGAACTATAAAATTTCAAAACCCGGAATTATACAAATTTATAAAGCCAAAAACTGGGATTTTTGAAAATTCGGGAAAATTTTAATTTTTGGAATTAAACCATGCTCAATCAAACTAAGGTATTCCTCAACAAATAATTGTGAAATTTGGTGGGCAGAATTGGGCTGAGATTGCATTTTTAACACTTGAATAAATTTATTGGAAGGGAACGGTTCGCTGTTTAAAAAACTGACCCAAATTCCAGAATCACAGTTTACAAAAAAATTTAAATTCCATTCTACAAATTACATTAACTCAAAAATCGTAATCAAAAAACCGATTAATTATTAAAAACCGCGGAAATTTTTAAATTTATTCCACAAATTCCATTATTTGATCAGTTTTTAAATGTAATATTTCATTCATTTAATACAATTACTTTTATCATTATTATTTAATTATTTAAATTTAATTTAATTGTTTTATCACCATAATTCACAAATATATAAATAAATTAATGCCATTTGTCATGATTCTATAAACACTGCTAAGTTTTTTGGAATACCGAACTGTTCCTCTACAAATTTACCTTGCCTATAAACTGTTCATTAAAACTTCATTTCATAATTATAAATGTAATAAAAATCCAGAATAAATTACATTTTCGCGTCTTTCTTATTTTCATGGGCATAAAAATTCCAGAAACAAGAATTCAAAACCAAAATTCCAATAAAAACAAATCAAAAAAACAAAATTTCAAATAAGCAAAATTCCTATACAAAATGCAAAATTTTTAAAGTCCAAAATACAAAATTTCATTTTATGCCCATAGAAATATGAAAGGCACATGCCTTTTCTTTTTCCATGACCATAAAATGGATTTTTTTTGGAATTTTTATTTAATTTATAATTAGGGAATTTTCGCATAAGGTTTTTTCAACTGTATCTTGCAATTTGCGGGTCGGTTATCCAAAAAAAAATAATTCCAACTGACCTAAATTTCCAAAATCCCAATAAACAAAAATATAAAATTTCTTTTTACAAAACAACATAAAAATCAAAATTCAAAATTCCAAAATTTATTTAGTTTAGAAAGAAAATTTCATATGCAAAATTCCATTGTTTCGCAAAAATTCTAATTTGTTTTTTTTTTTCAATTAATTAAATTTAGGTTGGGCACGATTTGCCAAATCAAAATCTTTAAAAGCGAAATTCCAAAAAAAAAAAATCCAGAAACAAAAATTCCAATAAAAACCATTCCTAAAAATAAAATTCGAAAAAACAAAATTCCTAAACAAAATGCCAAATTTCAAAATTCCAATATACAAAATTCCAAAAAAATTCCATTTTATGGTCAATGAAATATGAAAAGCGCGCGTTTTTCATATTTTCATAGCCATAAAATGGAATTTTTTTGAATTGTGTTTATTGGAATTTTTGTTTCAGAAATTTTGTTTTTTAGAATTTTGTTTTTGTAATTTCGTTTTTGGAGTTTTCCATTTGGCAAATCGTACCCTACCTCCTACAAATATACCAAAATATACAATTTGTGTATGGTACAACCATTAATAAAAACGTACTGTACAGGTTTTACCAAATTACAAGATACCGGTGAATGAATCTTAAGCGAAAATTTTCTAATTATATATTATAATAAAATGGAACATTTTTTGGAATTTTGTATATTGAAATTTTAAAATTTCGCATTTTGTATAGGAATTTTGCTTTTTTTGAAATTTTATTTTTTGGAGTTGTTTTAATTGGAGTTTTGGTTTTTGGAATCTTGTTTTTTGGTATTTTGATTTTGGAATTTCGTTTCTGTAATTTTGGATTTGGAAAATCGTACCCAACCCGCTAAAACCGTTGCTGTACTTAATTATTGTAAATGGGGTGGATACGATTTGCCAAATCCAAAATTTCAATAATAAAATTCCAAAATCAAAATTCCAAAAATCAAAATTCCAGAAACCATAATTTCAAATAAAACAATCCCTAAAAATAAAATTCCAAAAAAACAAACGGTTTTGGATAACCGACCCGACCCCATTTGGCAAATAATGTACGGTATTCCACAAAACCCAACCCTGTTTTCTGGAATTTTATGCGTTTTCTAGAATTACAAAAGGCGTTCAATCAATCTGGTAAACAATGGAAATCATGTTTGAGAAATAATTTTTAAGAACAATTAAATTTATTGAAATAAACCATTTAGAATTTTTGCAAAATAATGGAACTTTGTATTTGGAATTTTATTTCTAAACTAAATAAATTTTGAATTTTCTCAATTGAAATTTTGAATTTGGATTTTTATCTTATGGAATTTTGTAAAATAAAATTTTATAATATTGTTAATTGGGATTTTTTTTTTTTGGTATCCGACCTGTTTCCTTCTTAACAAACTATGGTAAAATTTGATAAAAATAACAAGATTGCGACTTAAACATGAATGTTTAATGAAATCCTGAAATTCGATCATTCTGCACAAAATTTTGCAAAGAAGGCATTGAATTTTTTAATTATATATAGTTAAATTTGATTTGTACGAAAATAAATTCTGAATTTTGGCCATTTTGAAACTAAATAATGATTTAACTATATCAAAAATTTTGATCAACAATTCATGTTCAAATTTCAATACAGCCCTACAAACTCTTTCAAATTTGTAAATTATCGGTTGAGACATGGTTTAGTTTCAACCCCTATAGCAGAACACTTTAAACAAAAATTTGACCCTAATTTGTTAAGAAATTGCCTAGTCTTGTTTGTTTCGACAAAAATCTAAAATTTCTACAAACGTTCTTGATAGAATTCCATCTTACCTTGATTCGGATCCTTTTTCTATATTATACTTCTAAAACTATTAATATCCCGTTTATCTCTCGCTCTCTCGAAAAACTTTATAGTTCCAAATGACTAATTTGAGCAACGCCGTAAGAAGCGATAAAAGGAGCGGATGTTGATGATCTGAGTGATACTTGATATCGACTATTTTTTATATTAGTTTCAACTCAGAGGAGGAACTGTTTTGGAAAGCCAATGGCTTATCTAATGTTGTAGTAAAATTTTTAATGATGACATACTGCCCCGCTACATGGCGTTAAGAGCGAATAGGTTTGTTGTGATACATCGAGTTCCTGAAATGCCGTAATATTGAAGAAAGGAGGTCTGCAGTAAGAGCACTGTATGTATCATATACTGTTCTCTGGAACACCTTTAGAATGCAGAACAACATCGCAGTTATTTGTCAAACAGGCCGAGGAACAATTTAAGCATAACACTGCGAAAGAACACCATATGAGTTGTTAAATCCAATCTGGATCGGCTAAAAATATAATAAAACTGTAAAGGACTACAGCTCTCCAAACCGAGATTTTAAAAAATTGTTAATAAATAAATATAACAAAAAAAAATATGAGTTTTACTAAATTTTTTATGGGAAAACTAAAATAGAATCTTTGAAAAAAAGAATAACATCAAAGTGTATATTCAAATTTAAAAATGATGGTTTTTGTATAAAACGTAGAGTACCCAACCATTAGATGTACAAACATCGAAAAAAAATAGAAAGCTCATGAGAAATAAATGTTTTATTCGTTCGTTCGGTTTGCTACAATGAGAGATACATTCTTGTCGCTTAACAAAATTGAATTGATGTGGAAAACGAAAATGCTCAATGTGATTTTTCTCCTATTTAAATTTTGTATATATGATGTTTATTCCAAAATGGAAAAACCGAGAAAAAGAACCATCACGGTTATACATTTGTGTAGAAACCCAACCAAATCCGATGTGTAAAAAAAAATAAAGCAAAAAAAAAAATTCATATGGGATGTACACAACACAACGCAATATCCAGAAGAAAATTTTACAAAATAATAACACAGAAAAGCAGTTTTTCATTTCATAAAGTTTTATTTTTGGAAAATGAAATAAAAAAAATATCAGTCTTTATTTATTTATTTTTTGTTGGTTTTCGTTTTAAATTTTCATTTGGTTTTTTTCTTTTCTTGAAAACCACCATCACACTAACAAAATATATGGCAGCTAAATAAAAAATAAATAAATTTAATATTAAATTAAAATGAGAAAAATATTTGGTTTTGCTGTGTGCTTGAGCAATAGTAGAAAACGCAGATAGAAGAAAAATTGTATATGGACCAAATTGAAAAACAACCTTTGACAATACTCATATATGTCTCAGAAGTGTTATTCTTATATTAAAAATTAAATATTTATGTGCCTTTATACGTTCGAGTTACTATACCTATATAAGAAACGCGGTGTTTGGTTTGAAATTTTAATCTTTTTAAAATAAATATTTAAAATATTGTTTTTAATATTAAATGCACATTACGCTATATGTTTAAAATTTCATACAAGAATATTTTTTTTTTCACTCAGATTGTACTTTCTCACCTGAATATAGGAAACTAGGTTGGAATCGTCCCCACAATTTGTGCTCATCTCAGTATATAATTGTAAATTCTGATAAAAGTTGTTGTCCTGACTAAATTTTTTTTAAGTTTATTTTCATATTTGTACACTTTTACATAATTTATAGAACTTCTTTACATGTTGTAATTAAATATTAGCTTCTTAAATATGAAATTTTTACATGTAAATAATTATGTAAAATTATAAATATTGTTTACCTGTACCATACTGGTAAGTGAAACAATTACTAAATTATCCTTAAGCAAAATTTGGCACAGTAGACTTTTTACGAGATTATCGTAGAACAAATATCGTTTATAACAAATGTGAAAGCAGACATCCGTTTTCATCACCTGTTAAACACTATACTGTTCTTAATTTTCCAATTCACTGGTAATTTGGCCCTATTTACATATAAGTAAAAAATTTTCTCGGGCTTCATATTTTAAAGGGCCGTCCGCTAAAATCGTTCACCTAGAAAGATACAAGCGTTCAAATTTGGAAATTTTTTCGATAAAATTTTCTGTTCCGCTTTTTTATTGGCGCAGTGTATATTATTAAAATAAGTAGAATTTTTTATTTAAATATTATTTTATTTAGAAACGGGATATCCCACATTTTGTAGAGCTTGACAATAATAAATATTTGTGATTTTATCTAATAATACGAATAATTTTGTGAATTAATGTATATTTTACGCCAAAAATTTAAAGATATAAATTTTCAGGTATGCATATCTCAATAATCAGAACGTGACGATCACCATTTAAAAATATTTTGTTTTACAGATGGTAAAAATTCAAAAAAATTAAAAATTAAATGTTTTTTAAAAGTAGTGGAATATTAAATTTTTTTAAAAAATATAATTTTTAGTAGAATTTTTTGATTTTCTGCAGCCAAATAAGTAATTTTCAGATTTTGACCAATATCTCAAAAACTTTTTCTAGTAACCAATACTTTCGGTTGTTTTTCTAATAGCTTAGGTCATGTTGAGATTACATGAGAAATTTGGGTAAAATTCATGAGCTTAAATTTTCACAAGATTTTTTTGATTTTCTGCGGTCAAATAAGTTATTTTCAGTTTTTGGCCAATATCTCAATAACTTCTACTAGCAACCAATATTTTCGGTTTTTATTCTAATAGCTTCAGCCATATTGAGACAACATGGCAAATTTGGGAAAAATTCATGGCCCGAAATGTCCACTACAATTTTTTGATTTTATGCGGCCAAATAAGTTATTTTTAGTTTTTTTCCAATATCTCAAAAACTTTCACTAGTACCCAATACTTTCGATTCTTTTTCTAATAGCTTAGATCATACTGAGACTTCATAAAAAATTTGGGGAAATTCATGGACTAGAATTTTCGCAAGAATTTTTTGATTTTCTTTGGCCTTATATCTTATTTTCAGTTTTTGGCCAAATTTTCCACATAGTCTCAGTATTACCTGAGTTATTAGAAAAACAACCGAAACTATTGATTACTATTGGAAGTTTTTGAGATATTGGCCAAAAACTGAAAATAACTTATTTGGCTGAATAAAATCAAAAAATCCTAGTGAGAATTCTAGTCCATAATTTTCCCAAAATTTCCCATATAGTCTCAGTATGACTTAAGCTATTAGAAAAACAACCGAAAGTATTGGTTAGTAGTGGGAGAAATGCCGGAAAAACGGAATATTGTTGAAATTCAACATTTCATATACAGAGTTCCTGTACTTCGGAGATCAACCAATTTAAAATTTAAGGATTACTTTTAATGTTTTATTTCGCTGAGATGTTTTAATTAGTGAAAAAATATATACATAATGAATGAAAAATTTCCGCTGGTAATTACATAGCAAAATTAATTCTCTCATTTTCCGAGACCAAAGAAAATGTCGTTACATATAGGATTCATTTCTAATTATAACACCATACGACGCTAAGTTCACGGCTACGAAAGAAATTCTCTGTGCAATGCCGGCTGTTTTGTACATCATACAAATGAATACTGTATTGACCATCCATCATTATCCAAGATTAACGCCGATTTCTTAAGCAAAAGGGCGGCGTACACAGATGGGCCATTTGAAAATGTGTCTGCCTGCTGGGTTTACAAGCTTCATATAGGGTGTCCACCCGAAAGCTTTACAATTTTTATGCCTATAAAATTTTTTAATATATAAGAAAATGAATTTAATGTTTACAGATCGCTTATTTATTGTTTGAAATAAAAAATATCTGCCAACACCCTGTGTCATGTTAATTTCCCCGCAAATGTTCCTTTAAGTTGTTCAATATTATCTGGTTTATTTGCATAAACCTTACTTTTAAGATAACCCCATACAAAAAAATCCGGATCAGTTAAATCGGGTGACCGTAAAAATTACATGCTTGCTCTATCAAGCAGTGCGGCATGTGACAACATCCTTTTAGAATCAAATATTCACAAAACCATTGGCATGCAATTATGGTTTAAAAGGTGTTTTATCATTTCACAATTACGTTCGCCAATGACTTTAACATGTGAACCTGTAACGGTGGTTCATGAAATATTTGTAAATTCTCTGTTACCCAGAACCAGCTCTTTTTTTTGTTTATATGTCCACTTGAGTGAAAATGAGCTTCGTCACTAATAAATAATTTTCCAAACAAAAAATCAGGATTGTCATTGTCAAGTAACAGCATCATTTGGATCTCTTGATGATTAATTTGCCACGTGTACTTCACGACTGTCAATATTAATTAATTAATTGTCAATATAATATTCGCCTATATGGCAGCTAATCAAAAATTGTATATTGACAGCAATTTTTACTTCTTCCATGAACTGATGCTTTAACATGTTCATCGATGATTTTTTTAACTGAAGGACCGTCGAAGTAGTTTATTTATACAGCACTGTATTTAGTTTAAAAATCTATTTAAATATTAAGTTCTACTTTTTAGCACAGATTTTTTGCACTTTTACAAAATTCTAATAACTATTTTTTCCTATCATTTCGTCTCCTGATCATATACCATCAAATGTTATATACATAGAGTACGTCGGTGCCATATAAAAACTGGGTTGGGCTCGTTTTCCCGAATTTCAAAATTCCGAATTCAAAATCCCGACTACAAAATCCCGAATTTCAAAATCCCGACTTTCCAAATCCCGTCTTTCAAAATCCCGATCTTCAAAATTACCTCTTTAAAAATTCCAGCTTTCAAAATCCCGATTTTTTAAATTTTATTTTATGAAGTCGGGGGCCCGCGGCCGGTATTTTGAAATGCCGGAGCGGATTATATAGAATCTATTAATGACACTTACTTTATAGGTAGTTATAAAAAATAATAAACATCAAATTTTGATTTTTTAGCTACAAAAAACAAAATTTATTATTTAATATTTTAAATTTTAAGGTTTCAGCAAAATTATGATTTTGAAAATAGGGTTTTTGAAAATCGGGATTTTGAAAGTCGGATTTTAAAATTCGGAATTTTGAAAGTCGAGATTTTTTTTGTCGGGATTTTGATAATTCGGGATTTTGTGATTTGGGATTTTGAGCCGATCTCTCGGTGCCATATAAAAACATGGGTTCAAATTTTTGAAATGTGCGATAGGAATAAACCCCATGAAGCCAAAATAGTTAAATAAATCAGAAATCATAGAACTTTACTGATTGATAACAGAATCAATAATTTTCTGCACAACACTGCTTGTAATACCTGTCAACGTTATCAATTAGCATTTTTTCGATACAGCAACAAGAATATTTTGGGATGGAATTTACGTTTTTCTTGCATGTTCAATCAATTTTTCGTGACAGCAATAAATTGAGCAAAAAAACACACGAAATTTGAAAAATGTCTTTCGGGGATGTTTTTCGTAAGGCATTGCCGAAAAATAATTGATATGAACAGCTCTCTATTCCAATAGTTAAATTTTATTACCTTTGATGAATTTAATATTTCACCCAATCATTTGTGTGCTGGCGCTCATCTTGGACAACTGCCACTTTATTTACACTAGATGCTTTGAAACGGAAACATTTCCTTAATTGGATTGATCTATGTGACAATATTTTCAAATTATTACTAGAATCAAGTCAGTGGGTTTGCTTGTAACGATTTTATATTTTGTCTAGCATGCAGCTGACGTGAAATTAAATTTTTCATACAAAAATGACACAAGCAAAAATGAAAATTCCGCTGCTAAATTTTATTTTACGGTACGCAGTTTTGCTAGAAAAATTGGTATGTTTCATATTAAAATATACATGTCTCTGTTTAACTATACACATTTTTTACTGCGTTTTATCTGCAGGTACGATAACAGTAAGCTAAATTTTTGACGTGTCATAAGTATTTGTATTTGTTGTGGCGCTGTGTATCAAGTGTTCTTAAATATGGAGACTGAAAATTTTATTAATTTCGAATATTTAGAATGTGCGTTTAAAATTTACGAAATCCTACAAACTCAGTTTTCATGGAATATTTATATGCTTGATTTTGGAGACCAGCAAAATTTCATTTCACGTCAGCTGCATACTACAGTTATTCAGTAATCTCATATACTTAAAAATAATAAAATATCACAGTGTTTAGAATATTTAGAATGTGCGTTAAAAGTGTACCAAGAACTAGCCGGAGTACGTCGCAGAGGAGGACCCCGGCTACGCTAGTGTGACATCGAAAAAGATCTACGATCATTAGGATGTCAAAACTGGAGGACGAGAGCGATAGATCGAAATGGATGGAGGGCCATAGTCCCGCGGCGAAATCTCTTCATGAGATGTGAAAGCCAGAGAGAGATAGTTTAAATTTTACGAAATTCTACAAACTAATTTTTCATGGAATATTTATCTGCCTAATTTTGGAGACCAGCGAAAATTTCATTTTATGTCAGCTGCATATATAGCCTTTCAAAAATAATAAAATACTATTGTGCCATAAATATATAACATAAATATCAAACAAAAGCCAAATAAATTTATATTTCTACCATATATTGATTCCATAAAAATATAATACGAGATTTTAATGTTTTGCATTATGCAAATACGTAATAATATTATTCTATGGAAAATATGCTTCTAGCTGAAATCAGAATAAAATTTAATTAATAATTAAATTGCATAATTTTATGTAAATTTTTAATTTGCACAATTTTGCTGCTGTACGAATTTACCATAACAAAACTTATTATATATAGTTATTTAGTTTTCTTTTGTAGTAATTCTAGTTTATTTAAAATCAAACTTACTAACGTTTCTATACCTCCGGGCTGATATACTTTTAAATGTTATTTAAAAACCAAACATTACACAAAAAAAATATATTTAAGAGTTTCATCTTATGTGAATGCTTTAATTAAATTCAAATCTTATTGGTATCGCAAATATTTTCATACGGTTATGTGAATCTAGATGTAGAGGCAGGCAACCCAAAAACCTATTAAATTAAATAAATATAAGCACGAAAAATCAATAGTCTCTTAATAGGCGTTTCAAAAATAATATTTACGGAACAAGTCTTAAAAAAAATAATAATTTTCCATTAACTTAAATAAATTAATTAAATTTAATCCATTTAGTCAATAATAAATCATAAAATTAAATTTTACTTACATACAGCGACGAGCAAAGACGGTATAATCAAAATATCATAAAGAAAAATTCATCCAACAAATTAAAAATTGTTGTAAATTAAAGTAAATTAAATTATATAAAAAAAAAGAAATATTTTTAATTTTTATTTATTTTTAGATAAAATTAAATTTTCGTAATTTATTTATTTAATTTTGTTTCGTCGATCAAAATACGTACCTAAGCAATAAATTCGTTTCATTATTAAATGTTTATCTAAAAATACTATGTTATATTTACCAACATCCCCTAAATTTTTTTCCGTTCCAATTATTCTTCACGAAACGATGAGATAAAATTAATAATAATTTGAAAAAAAAAAAATTTTTTTTTTGTGTACGCGAATCGTTGTTGTTTATCTGGTGGTGTATTATAGTGTTGTATAGAGGAAAAAAGTGTTTAGTGTACATGTCAAGTTTTCCTTTTAATATACGGGAAACGGAAATTATCAATTAGTGATGCATAAAAATGAGGGTGCGAAAAACAACTTGTTGGATTTTAATAATTCTCTAATGATTCGACGGAAAATTTGAGCTTTTGATAAAAAAAAAAAAAAAAAACAAAATTAATCGAATTATTTTCAGCTAAAAGTGAAGTGGGATTTAAAATATTTGTTTTGTGGTTTTATGTTACTCTGTGCTGGTTTTACGATACTGTTGTAACAGTCGATATGAATATAGTCTCTTTAGTATTTATTTGAATAGTATAAAAGTATTAAGCCTACATTTTTTTCGTAAATATGTGGGAATAAAAACTTGATCATAAATTAGCATTAGTCAGTTGAACACAAAACATGAGTACCTGTAACTCCAACATAGGAGCACAGGTCGTCTACGAGGCTGGACTATCTAACTCTGTTGAGTAATTTTGCCGTGATTACTATCCATGAAAATTGAGTTTCATTCCAGAGAGCTTTGGTAACATCATTCTGAAGATTCCTTAGCGCGCGACCCATCCACCTCCACTTGCCCTTACATATTTCGGTTTTGTTTCATTCTAATCACTTGCACGTTTTAAAATTAATGTTTTATTTTTAGAATTTCAAAATACATTTCACTCGGGGTTTTCTATTTAACACAAACTGACAACAATAATTTTAGTTCCGCCATATTGACAACAACAACGATATATTTTGACGAAAACTTTCCCCTATAGTTAATTGCTTGAGGTTTCGTTTTAAAATTAATGTTTTATTTTTAGAATTTCAAAATACATTTTACACGAGGTTTTCTATTTAACACAAACTGACAACAACAATTTTACTTCCACTATATTGACAACAACAACGATATATTTTGACGAAAACTTCCCCTATAGATAATTGCTTGAGGTTTTGTTTTAAAATTAATGTTTTATTTTGAGAATTTCAAAATACATTTCACACGAGGTTTTCTATTTAACACAAACTGACAACAACAATTTTAGTTCCGTCATAGTGACAACAACATCGATATATTTTGACGAAAACTTCCCCTATATATAATAGCTTGAGGTTTCGTTTTAAAATTAATGTTTTATTTTTAGAATTTCAAAATACATTTTACACGAGGATTTCTTTTTAACACAGACTGACAACAACAATTTTAGTTCCGCCATGTTGACAACAACAACGATATATTTTGACAGAAAATTTCTTTATTTATAGTCCGCTTGGGATTTCGCCTAAAATTAATTTTTAAATTATGTCGCTTCAAGTTATAGCTCACACTGAGATTTTTATTAAATATACAATGACAACAACAATTTTAATTCCGCCATATTGACAACAACAACGATATATTTTGACGAATACTTTCCCCTTTAATTATTTGCTTGAGGTTTCGTTTTAAAATTAATGTTTTATTTTTAGAATTTCAAAATACATTTCACACGAGGTTTTCTATTTAACACAAACTGACAACAACAATTTTAATTCCGCAATATTAACAACAACAACGATATATTTTGACAGAAAATTTCTTTATTTATAGTCCGCTTGGGATTTCGCCTAAAATTAATTTTTAAAATATGTCGCTTCTAGTTATAGCTCACACTGAGATTTTTATTAAATATACAATGACAACAACAATTTTAATTCCACCATATTGACAACAACAACGATATATTTTGACGAAAACTTTCCCCTATAGTTAATTGCTTGAGGTTTCGTTTTAAAATAAACGTTTTATTTTTAGAATTTCAAAATACATTTTACACGAGGATTTGTTTTTAACACAGACTGACAACAACAATTTTAGTTCCGCCATGTTGACAACAACAACGATATATTTTGACAGAAAATTTCTTTATTTATAGTTCACTTGGGATTTCGTCTAAAATTAATTTTTAAATTTTGTCGCTTCTATGGTAATAGTTCACACTGAGATTTTTATTAAATATACAATGACAACAACAGTTTTAATTCCACCATATTGACAACAACAACGATATATTTTGACGAAAACTTTCCCCTATAGTTATTTGCTTGAAATTTCGTTTTAAAATTAATGTTTTATTTTTAGAATTTCTAAATACATTTTACACGAGGTACTCTATTTAACACAAACTGACAACAACAATTTTAGTTCCACTATATTGACAACAACAACGATATATTTTGACAGAAAATTACTTTATTTATAGTTCGATTGGGATTTCGTCGACAATTAATTTTTAAATTATGTCGCTTCTAGTTATAGCTCACACTGAGATTTTTATTAAATATACAATGACAAAAAAAATTTTAACCTCACCATATTGACAATAACAACGATAAATTTTGACGAAAACTTTCCGTTTCAGTTATTTGCTTCAGATTTCGTTTTAATTTTAATGTAATTTTTTTGGAATTTAAAAAAGAAGTTCACACGAGGTTTTCTATTTAGCAAAAACTGACAACCACAATTTTAAATCTGCCATATTGACAAAAACAACGATAAAAAATGCCTTCAATTTTAGTTTTGGTGTGATTGTGGAACAATAAAAATTAAAAAATAGTTTGTGTTAAAACTGACAACAACAATTTTAGATCCACTATATTGACAACAACAACGATATATTTTGACGAATACTTTCCCCTTTAGCTATTTGCTTGAGATTTAATTTAAAAATTAATTTTTAAATTATGTTGCTTCAAATTATAGCTCACACTGAGATTTTTATTAAATATACAATGGTAACAACAATTTTAATTCCGCCATATTGATAACAACAACGATATATTTCGAAGAAAATTTTTCCCTTTCGTTATTTGCTTGAGGTTTCGTTGTTAAATTAATGTTTTATTTTTAAAATTTCAAAATACATTTCACAAGAGGTTTTCTATTTAACACAAACTGACAACAACAATTTCAATTCCGCCATATTGACAACAACAACGATATTTTTTGACGAATACTTTCCCCTTTAATTATTGGCTTGAGGTTTCGTTTTATAATTAATTTTAAATTATGTCGCTTCTAGTTATAGCTCACACTAAGATTTTTATTAAATATACAATGACAACAACAATTTTAATTCCGTCATATTGACAACAACAACGATATTTTTTGACGAAAATTTTCCCCTATAGTTAATTGCTTGGGGTTTCGTTTTAAAATTAATGTTTTATTTTTAGAATTTCAAAAAAAAAATTCACACGAGGTTCTCTATTTAACACAAAATGACAACAACAATTTTAATTCCGCCTTATTGACAACAACAACGATATATTTTGACAGAAAATTTTTTTATTGATAGTTCGCTTGGGGTTTCGTCTAAAAATAATTTTTAAATTATGTCGCTTGTAGTTATAGTTCACACTGAGATTTTTATTAAATATACAATGACAACAACAATTTTAATTCCGCCATATTGACAACAACAACGATATATTTTGACGAATACTTTCCCCTTTAATTATTTGCTTGGGATTTCGTTTTATAATTAATTTTAAATTATGTCGCTTCTAGTTATAGCTCACACTAAGATTTTTATTAAATATACAATGACAACAACAATTTTAATTCCGTCATATTGACAACAACAACGATATATTTTGACGAGAACTTTCCCCTATAGTTAATTGCTTCAGGTTTCGTTTTAAAATTAATGTTTTATTTTTAGAATTTCAAAAAAAAATCACACGAGGTTCTCTATTTAACACAAACTGACAACAACAATTTTAATTCCGCCTTATTCACATCAACAACGATATAATTTGACAGAAAATTTCTATATTTATAGCTCGGTTATGATTTTGTTTAAAAATTAATTTTAACTTATGTCGCTTCTAGTTAGCTCACACTGAGATTTTTATTAAATATACAATGACAACAAAAATTTTAATTCCGCCATATTGACACCAACGGCGATATATTTTGACGAAAACTTTCCCCTATACAACGATATATTTTGACGAAAACTTCCCCTTCTAGTTATTTGCTTCAGATTTCATTTTAAATTTATTGTTATATTTTTGGAATTTCAAAAAAAAAGTTCACACGACGTTTTCTTTTTAACACAAACTGACAACAACAATTTTAGTTCCTCTATATTGACAACAACAACGATATATTTTGACGAAAACTTGCCCCTACAGTTAATTGCTTGAGGTTTAGTTTTAAAATCAATGTTTTATTTTGAGAATTTCAAAATACATTTTGCACGAGGTTTTCTATTTAACACGAACTGACAATAACAATTTTAATTCCTCCATATTGACAACAACAACGATATATTTTGACAAAAAAAATGCCTTCAATTTTAGTTTGCTTGTGACTGTGGAACAGTTAATATTAATTAATAGTTGAACATATTACTTTATTTTACTTCTTTGTGAACTTAAAGCTTGGGTTGTGAAGACTCAAATCTTCTTCTTAAGGTGAAGAAAATCTCGAAGTGAATCTGCAATCTGTGAAAGAACTCTGGATGTAGATTGTGGCCGAGCTTAATATAACTGTCAAATATTTTGAACTGTGACGATGTAAAAACTAGAAATCAACCATTTCGAATTTTTAGCACGCTAACCAACAGAGTCCATTTGATTAGTTTTAGAGGTAGCTAATAAAATTAGAGAGCACATTCAAGTTCCAAACAAAGAGAGTAAAGTCGATGTATTCAACTGTAACTACTCGAACCCAGATAAACATTCATAATATATCAGATATGAATAAAATTTAAACTTGCTTGATAAGGCGTTAATCGTTGAAATGTTCATTTTCTGTAATCAAAATTATTAATGGCGTGTGATGACTGATAAAAATTGATTAAAAAGCTGTAAGCTATACATGAGATTAAATAAAAAAAATTACATAAATTTTAATTAAAAGTTTAAAATTATAAAAATAAAACAAATTCAATTAATTTTAACATTAAATCAGACATAAAGTAATGCATTCATTAATATCAATTATAAAAAATCAATTACATTAGCAAGTATGAAATCTACTGCAATTGACCACAATATAATTGAGAGGATTAATGTCGCATACATTTAAAAAAATACATAAAATAAATAAATATTATTTTGTATTATGATTAAATTAAATAATAATAATAATATTATTGATTTTATTGATAAAATATTTTGAAAGCATAAATTATTTTTGCTTCGCACCATTGTTGTTTGTTATGCATAGACGCACAATAAATTATCTATCTACACGTATATGTACAGAGATTTTGTATTTTTGATTGATGAGCTTTGTGGTTTTTAGGGTACGCGCACATTAAACAGAAAATTATTTTAACAAAAATATCTGATTTTAAATAAAAATATATTTATTTATTTTAATTTATTTAAATATATTCGATTTAAAGCTATATTGCTTATTATAATATAATATTATAATATATACAAAATATGGGTGAGTGTGTGTTGTGGCGGATGGTAAATATAATGCGGTATTTACGGTTGAATTAATTAAGGATGTATAGTCAGGTGATGCATTACATAATATATTTTATATATTGGGAGATGTATGTATATAGATAAATTATTTTGAAAACCATAATATTATTTAATATGTAAATTGAATTGTGTTATATATTCAAAATATATAAAATTATATGTTTATATATATATTATAAAAGTTTAAGGCACCAGCATTCTCATATCATGTAATGCAAAATAAAATTTAATTTTTGTTTCGATAATTAAAATGGTTTTCTATTGTTTGTATCGAGATAAAATTCTAACAAATTAATTGAAATTAGATTTTATATGATAGATTATTTAATTAAATTTCCTTATCTCAAAAGAAATATTTATGCAAATAATTGCTCTAGTCGAATATGTATATACGTATTATATCCTATTGTTTTTGAAATTTCTGATATAAAAATAAGCAATTTATATTATAACAAAACATATGAAATAGAATTGTTGTTTTGTTTGTCAGAAACCTAAGTTTTGAAAATAAGAGAGAACAGGCTCAGTTATTCAAAAAAATTTAGAAGCAGGAACATGGAAATAATTGTTATACTTAGAATTTTCTATATAGAAAATTCAGATAGAAATTGTACGTTTTGAAACTTTCATACCCTGTGTACAGTGGCTCCAATTTTTTAGCACTGGAATGGATTTATAAAATTATTAGCATCGGCCATTTTATAAGACCCGAATGCACTGTCCGGAAAGATGAGTTTTTTCGAATTTTTGCAATAAATCATTATGTAGGGATGACCAAACAAAATCAACTATTGACCAATCCCCAACGAGTTATAAAGAACCAAAAAATTGAATTAATTTTATTATGTCTTCCACTTTAGAAACAATTTGTTACGACTCCATATGGGGTCATAACATTGCGCAATCCGCAAATTTTTCAGTTTGTCATTAAAAGTGTAAATTAAAGTATTTCTACTGAGGCCAATTCCATCTGTCGGATAAACAAAATTTTTTGTTTTGGTAACAAGCTTTATTTTTTTGTTTTGCCGTAATTTCTAACCACGAACATATTGAATTTATATACTTCATCTATTTCCAACAGTATATGGAAATTGATTCGTAATGTACGTTATACCAAATGTTTTGTTTCGTTCTCATTTTCCCCTATATATACAATTAAATAAAGTGCATCGCACCAACCATCGCTATATATGATAGTGGAAATTTGACAGCGCGGAAAATAAAAAATTACGATACTTGCCGCAAGTGGCAGCACTAGCACTAAAGAGAAAGTATTTTGTTATTTAATTACCAGCGGAATTTTTTTCATTATGTGTATATTTTTTCACTAAATAAAACATCTCAGGTGAATAAAATATTAAAAGTGATCCGTAAAATGACAAACTGATTGATCTCCTAAGTAAAGGAACTCGGTATATGAAATCTTGAAATTTAACAATATGCCGTCTTTCCGCCCTTTCTTAACGAATATCGATGAAATTTGGATATAGTAGTATTGATTGATCGGGGATATTAAAGTAAATTTTGGCCAAAATTCTAGGATACGTTCATGCTGGACAACAATCTGGCCATTTCATAGCCAGTTTTTATGAAAATGGTATCTGTACATTTTACACGACATGAATAAGTTTTAAACTGGAGGAAACACCGCTATTTCTTAGTTAATTTTTTTCTTAAATTTGCAGGGACAAATTTTACAATTTTTGATTTTCTGCGGCCATTTAAATTATTTTCAGTTTTTGGCCAATATCTAATAAACTTTCAATAGTAACTAATACTTTCGGTTGTTTTTCTAATAGCTTCGGCCATATTGAGACTATGTGGAACATTTGGGGAAAATTTAACTAGACTCTGAAAATATGGCCGACATGTTGGCCAAAAACTGAAAATAACTTAAATAGCCGCAGAAAAGCAAAAAATTCTAGTGAAAATTGTAATCCATAAATTATTTCCGAATCGTCCCTATATGCGACGTAAATTAAAAAAAAAAATATGTATGAAATAGCGGAGTTCGGAAAATGGCCAGTTTAGTCCAGCACAAACAGGTCCTACAATTTTGTTCAAAACTTACTTTAAAAACCCTGATCAATACTACTATCCAAATTTCATCGTTATTTGTCCTTTACTTAGAAGATCGAACAATTTGCTGTTAATTACATGACAAAAAAAAGTCTTTTTAGTTATAGTGCTGACACTTGCGGCAGGTAGCGTAAAATGTTGTTTTCCGCTGTCAAATTTTGTTTTGCCAAATTTTTAGGTGTACTCGTAGCATCACTTGCGACATGATGGCTACAAGGCCGCACCAGTTAAGATTTTTTCTATTAGATTTTAGTTTTTTTTTTTTATTTTTATCTTAAAATTAATTTCATTTTTAAATTAACATGTTGTGTTAAATTAAAATCCCCGGATTCTATCCCCAAAATTAAAAAAAATTAATCAGGCAACACCAACATAATTATATTCTTCTTACTAATTTTATTCCAAATACACTTATATGAAATTATCCTCGAATTATATTATATGAAAAATAAAAATGTTTATTAAAATTATTTTAATTCGGAAAACACACAAAATAAATGAAATAATTTAATAAAATGAAGTAAAATAATTTTTAAATTGGCTCATAAATTTGTCAGATTATGATAATAAGAGGAAAACACATATCTCACGTTTCGGAAAAATCCTACCGATGCAACCTAACGAAATTAGGCTCCAAACAAAATATTTAAAAAGTTTTAATTTGTATGGTTAAAGTAGAATGGTTTTGGAATAGCCAAACCAAAAGGTCACTATTCGCCAAATATGAACAAAATCGTACCGTTGCAACCTTGCGAAATAAGGCTCCAGATAAAATATTAACATGTAATATGTTTTAAACCAAAAATAATATTTGAATGCAACGGTACGATTTTGTTCGTATTTTGCGAAAAGTCACGTAAGGGTCTGGCCATCTCAAAACCATATAGTTCTGATCCGAAAATTATCTAATGATTTCATTTTTTTCGAATCTTCCGAAAATAGAACCAAATGAGTCGGAATCTGTGGCTGTGCGTGCAGATTTCGACTCATTTGGTTTTATTTTCGTTGAATTTTGGGAGTTTTAATTCGATATTTTAATTTTTTTGAGATTTTGTATCCGAGCAATTTTTTCTTGTTAAATATATTTTTAGTATTACGGGTTTTTAGATTTTTGTTGTTTGGATAACTATTTTCGGAATGGCATTTTTTAATATTTTTTTTTGCTAAAAAAAATTGCCATAATCTGACCAATTTATAAGCCAATTTAAGAATTTCTTTACTTCATTTTGAAGATTTGATTTGCCTGATTAATTTTTGTTTAATTTCGGGGATAGAATCCGGGGCTACTTCACATACGTTAATCGCATTCTCAATCTCTAAGGGTACGATTTACGCCGATCATACTTTTTTATTTTCCGATTTGAGAAATTTCACGTGGTTTCGGTTGCGTAGTGTCTTATTCCGTGCCGGTTCCATATTTACAGGCCGGGCTTGTCACTCCTCGTCACCTTCTTGGAAGGACACTCACAGAGTCGTAGTGACCAGTCCAGCATATGTGTCGTCAATTCGGAGACGGCCGTAAAATTTACACAGTTCCCCCGTGGCACTTCGGCGGTCTCATGATGTGGAAGTGTGAGCTGGGGGGATTAGCTGGAGGCCTCTCTGGGTAAAGAGAGGCCTGGTGTGTTCAAGAGATGACCCCGCACTCTAATGTAGCTCCGTTGTGGCTGGGCGTCGGCATTTCATGGTCGACGGGTCATTCGGGGGGGGGGGGGGTCTCTTCAGCAGACTGGGCACTTATTACTCAGGGAGATCCGGTCATTGACGAATGAACACATCCGATTATTATTTTATTTATAACGCGTATTATTGATCATTCTGTTTCACAGTGTAGGCCAGAAACACATAAGCCTCAAGTTCCCCACGACCCAAAACCTTGAGATCTAGTAGGCAGATTAACAGTGAGAGAGACCCTGGAAACTGCGGTATGGTTCTTGAACAATTCCATAACAAATTCTTTGAAAAATGGTATATTTTTATCTAAATGGTTTATTCCAATTAGATTTGTTTCTAATTTTGTAAAATGAAATTCCCAATTAAGCAACAAACCTGATTTTATTGAATTTAAATAACTTTGATTTGATTTTTCGCTATAAAAAATAAGTCATTGGTGACCAAACGCCATAATGTGTTGACCAATCCTGACCTAACGATTACCTAACGTAATTTAATAAAAACGGTATGATCTTGAGATGTGTTGCAACCCAGTTTTCTTTTTTTTGAATTATTCATTATTCAGTTACCGTTTAATGGTAAGTGATGAAAAGATAAAAACTAGTGAACAAACTACCGACCAAACGGATTCAATCATTATTTTTGACAAAACCCATAGATGGTGTGCTAAAAAGGCGAAGTAATTACCAAGAAATTGGCAAAAATTTGTTGTATTTGGAATATTCTAAATGTGGTCTCGCCAGAATCTCGCTTCAAAGGCGATTCACGGGAACTTGACATATACCACCGGATTTGTTGATGGTTTTACTACAAACTTATTTAAATTTCGTCTCAATTGCGATTCACGAGCAGCTGGCATGCAGGATTTGTTGAAGGTCTGGAATTAACGGAGAGTTTAACTCTAAACACATCCAATGGAGCTCCAGATTAACATCACTAAGAGAGACAAGCAAGCAATTGTAGGAATATATGCAGAAAGGAAAACTAGATGTCATATATGACGGCGGACGAACTTATTGGCCAACCAGTAGACAAAAATTCTCAATTTAATCGACGTCTGTGTAACAAAGAGTATTGATAGAACTTATGGTACGCCCAAAATATGTAACGAACTACCTACTGGACACTCGCCTCTTTTAATACCATTGAGCACGTGAGTTTAAAGTTCGGACTTCAAAACATTCTCACACTAACTAACCGGATTCAATTCAAATCTACAGTAACACGAGAGTACTCATTGAGTATCCAACTTAAAACAAAATCTGAGATTGATAAAGCACTACAACATCTAACGAACACATTACAGCAATCAGGTGATGTTGCACTATATAACGCTATGTTGCGTGGTTTTTCACGATGTTACACCATGTTGTACGAGTTAAACTACATAGTGGGATGTTGCATCATGTTGTAGTGTTCTGCAAGGAAACGATTAAAAGTTCTGTTTTCTGGATAATTCACTCAAGAAACCTCTGCATGGGTCATGCTGCGCCATGTTCCGTAATGATCCAGAATGTTTCACCTTGATCCGTTGATTTGCATGTTGCTGCACCATGTTGCACTATGTTGTGTCATATTGGATTGCGGAATGTTTCACAATGTTGCGTTACTGTATTGCCATGTTGTGTGGTATTGCATAATATTGCGTCATACTCTACCATGTTGCTTGATGTTGCACGATGTTGCTTAATGTTTCGTTTTGTTGTGAAATTTTGTTTTTTATTGCATCATGATGCTTTGGGTCTTGTGTTTTTCGTTAACTATTTATCTGGCATGATGTCGCTATAAAATTTATGGTTTGCCTTGGCTCTATTATCACGATTTTGTATCGTCTGATGCAGTCGAGTTTTTTATTTATTTATTTTCGGCTAGCACGATTTTGATAAAATTTTTTGATAAGAATGCCAGCAATCAAAATGCTAGAAGTCGATTTCGATTAGTGCTAATTTTGGGAAAATGCGTTTAGGGGGTCCCTTTCATGGGGCCGGGACCCGTTTATAAATTTTGTTCAGTTCAACCGATTTAGACAAAAGTTGAGATAAAAATGATTTTCTAATGCCAGGAACGGATAGCGAAGTAAGGACTCTTCGCTTCGATTTTCGGAAAAATTTACTTAAAATTTTCCTATTTGAACGATTTTTATAGATGTGTTTTTGATTGCTAAGAATCTTAATTTGGGAACATTTATTTAAGTTGTTCTAAATTCCGGACCAGGTTCCTATTCAAGAAAAAGATCTTGAATGGTTTTAATAAAAAATTTAGGAGAGAATATTTCCGAAAATCAGGAAAGGACTGCAATGTATATTTTTTTTTCCTGTAATCTGTTCTGGGCCGAAGCACTCCCAACTCTTTTGCGATTTTCCCTTCATACCTTACGCAGTTATGCCAAACCGAAGACGTACGGCTATAAGTCCGATTTTTTGAAAGATGGGTCAGCACATGAATTTTGCACGCCATTGCAATGGATCATAGTTTTGAGAATTTTTTAAAGAGATGGGTTCTCCGGGTTATTCGCTTTGTTGCGTCTTGTTACACAGTTTAACTATGCCATCTTAATTGAAGGGGATGGAATTCAGATTAATGATGAAAATTGGAATCTAAAAATGATTTTGTACATGCCTCTGGAAAATTATCAAGTTAACCTAAGCTGTTTTACTAACATTACTTATCCTAAGTTAAAGCAACAATTTTAAATGTAAAAACAATTTGTCGAAATAAAACTTTATAAACAGTTAAAAGAATTTTATATTATGTAAAAATTGCATTAATCCAAAAAATTATTATTAGATATTACTGTTACGGTAGTCAAGTACAAATTGAAACCTTTAAAGCTTTGGCTAAAAAGCTTAATTCCAAAAGGGCAACATTGGTTTACCTACAAAGATAAGAGTGATAACCTCAAATACTTCGGAAGTAAGGAATCAGTTCTATCGAGTAGCATGATCTCGCAAGGAACTGTTGAGTCAAATTTATAGGCGTTTTAATCGATCTCCGTGGTTGCGGTTTATCAAAATGGGTATTTCTGAAATCATTCGTCTAGTTCGAGCCGAATAGCTTATGCTATATTCTTATATTGTTAACTGAAGCTATCGACATTTGTAGCTTTTCTACTTGGATATTCTAGTTCAGCGCACTAATGCAAAACTGTCTGTGGACATTAGTAATTGCTCTGTACACCATTGTGTTATATGAAATTCAACTCTCGCACATGCGTACTCTTCTGCAGTACTTGACCCAGAAAGGGGAGGACTGCGACAATTTCATCATAACATTCCACTATAGCCAATACACCCGAAAGACCAGCTTTGGCCTCATTAAAAAAATCGTATTGTTGTCGTCATGCTAATATTTACCATATTTACCAAGGGATTTGATAAAAAAAAATCCCAGCTATGTTTTCATCATAATGTTTGCAGGTCACCAAAGTGATAAAGGCAAATCAATATATAAGATAATTTGTATGTGTGTGAGTTAGCTCTAAAAATAGAAAATGATTGATTTGTAAAATTATATTGATAATATATTTTTTTTTTGTGCAAAGAAATGTATTTTGAAAATATTTTGTAGGGTGATTTTTCCTGGAAAGCGTCGGCGTATGCATGTAATCACAAATCTCCCCCATATTTTATGATTGAGCACTTTAAGCTTTGTACACGTATACGTTTGCTGGATTTAAAATAATTTGTTTAAACATATTTTTATACTTGAGAGATGGGAATTTATCAAACAGTTTTATAAATTTATGGGGGACGAAGATTTATTTTTTTTTTTGTTTTATTTAAATTTGACCCAGTTCAATGAAAATTGTTTTGGTTATACACAAATTATTAAAATAAATCTAAATAAAAAATTTAATAAATTAGAAAACTAATAACCTATTCTTTTATTTACTTACAGGTAAGAAAGCATAGTGGTTAATTTTTATTATTTATGTAAGTACAAAATTTAGCTTTAAGCACTAATACGGAAAACTTTTTAAATTTATCATCAGAGCAGTTTTGTATCCCAATAATAAATTTTTAGCATTTTGTCGAATGAATTGCAATTATACATAATTTATACATTTACACAATTTATTAATAAACAATATAAATTAAATAGTTTTAGCAAAAAAAAATTAAATTATTATTGTTTACAAATTCGCAAATATGTAAAATGTGGTTTGTGTGGAACAAAATATCTAACTTGCTCTGCGGTTTAATAATTTCTATAGTATGAATAGTTTTTATGTATGTGTGTGTAAAATATCCAAAACTATTGAAATTATAATTTAAAACATTTAAATAATTTACATTGCCAACAAATTTGGGTTGAATAAAATTATTTTATTTTTTACTTTTGGGGTGTGAATCATAAAATATATGAATTCGAATGTGTATACTCTCGTATATGTATTGAATTAAAAACATAAATTAAAAATTATTATTATTATGTGTGTATTCGAATTATATTATTGTGGTAAACAAACTGCAAAAACCAAATCGAATCACTATTATTAAAATTATTATAATTACAAACTATTTACATTAAAACTAATTGAAAAAAATTACAAAAATTTATTATTTTGCTTGCTTCTCGTGATTTATGAATGATGCATTTTGTACATAATATGATAATATCATTTCCATTGTTCTAATAAAAGTAATTAGTATATACCAGAGTACTGTTACACTGTTAAATTTATAAACATCAAGACTTCTAAACTCCATAAATTCCAGACAAGTACCTGAGAAAAGCATTAACCCATGTGTAACCAAATTTTTTTTTTTAATATATTTTTCGTTTATTTACGTGTTCTCGGTGTATTTTGAGTCGAATAATAAAGCAAATCTAGAAATGCAGTTGTCGGTCAACTATTACCGAAGTTACAGCATGGTGCGTTCTGGTCTTTCGGGAACACAAAAAAATATTAAATTTTATATTTGTTTTATTTATTATTATATATATTTTTATTCTTTTTTTATTGTCCTTAGTCTAAAAATTAACAAAAAAAAATCACATGTTTGCAATACATATTTAATAAAAAAAATTGAATATTTTCATCACAGTCCATCGAATAATAAAATAAATTTTGAAGCCCATTTGAAACTAAAATATATTTAAGCTGACTGTTGTAGATGGCCTCGGAACATTAATTGTGCCAATTCTCGTCGAAACGCTAATTGATCCTTTTTGCAACCATAGCTTTTAGCTAGAGACTACTCACAGCTAAGTATAGCATCCATAATGGGCATATAAAATTTCTTGCCACGGATACCCATGCGGTAGTTGGATATATGGCGCCCTAGTAAAGCGACTCCAGCCACGTACTGAGGGATATCAATTTTCTTACGTACTGATCGTTCGTAATGACGGGGCTTTGCATATGGGATTAACTTCAACGTATGTGAAGTTATCCCACAATTCTATCCCAGAAAATAAAAAAAAATCATCATGCAACACTAATCAATAAAAAAAACCCATTTGCTTTTATGTGAAGTTAGCCCAGAATTTATTAAAAATCAGGAAAGAAACAGGAATTTATTAAAAGTTAGGAACAAAAATAAAATTAGTTACTTTTAAATTAGGAGAATTTCAGCCAGGCACACGTTACATCAATAGAACATGTAAATATTTGCACGAACTAAAATTACATTAGACATGGTAAAGGTACTTAGCATGATAAAAGTATAAATTTGCCGGATTAAGGTTGTGTGGTCTGAGATCGTCATACTGAGGCCTTACTTTAAGAAAAGTTAGAAAAAAATCGTTTTGTAGCAAATTTGTGAAATTGGGCTTTGGTCCAGATTTATCCATATAACTCGTATGTGAACTCAAATTAAATTTGAAGTATAAATTTGTCGGATAAAAGCTATGGGGTTTTGTGATCGTCACACTCCTGCCTTACTTTAAGAAAAGTGAGAAAAAATCGTTCAGTGGCAACTTTGTGAAATTGGGCCCTGGGCCAGATATATCCAACGCAAATTAAATTTATATTTCGCACGCTAAAAGTAGAATATTGTCGGATTAAGCCTATGTGGTTCTGTAATCTTCACACTTCTGCCTAACTTTAAGAAATGTTAGAAAAAATCGTTCTTTGGCAACTTTGTGTGGGCCTTGGGCCAGATATATCCATACAACTCGTATGTGAACGCAAATTAAATTTGTATTTCGCACGTCAAAAGCATAAATTTGTCGGATTAAGTCTATGTATTTTTGAGATCGTCATACTCAGGCCTTACTTTAAGAAAAGTTAGAAAAAATCGTTCTGTGGCAACTTTGTGAAATTTGTGCCCTGGGCCAGATATATCCATACAACTTGAATTTGAATGCAAATTAAATCTAAATTTCGGACGTTAAATGTATAAATTTGTCGGATTTAGACTATGTAGTTCTAAAATCGTCACACTTGTGCCTAACTTTAAGAAAAGTTAGAAAAAAATCGTGTTGTGGCAACTTTGTGAAATTGGGCTTTGGTTCAGATTTATTCATACAACTCGTATGTGAACGTAAATTAAATTTCAAATTAGTAAGGCCAAATTGTGGCGATCTCAAATCCACATAGCCTTAATCCGAAAAATTTATTTACATACGAGTTGTATGGATATATCTGGACCAGGGCCCAATTTCACAAAGTTTCCACAGAACGATTTTTTCTCACTTTTCCCAAAGTGAGGCCTGTGTATGACGATCTCAAAACCACATAGCCTTAATTCGACAAATTTATACTTTTATCATGCTAAGTACCTTTATCATGTCTAATGTAATTTTATTTCGTGCAAATATTTACATGTTCTATTGATGTAACATTTGCCTGGCTGAAATTCTCCTAATTTAAAAGTAACTAATTTTATTTTTGTTCTTAACTTGATTTTTAATAAATTCTGGGCTAACTTCACATAAAAGACAATGGGTTTTTTGAAGTAAAACTTCTTTAGGCACGCTTGACTTGGGGACAAAGCTGGCAAATGCGTTACGAAAAATGTAATCGAACGAGGCGAACGAAACAATAAACGCAAAATGAAATCGTTTTCCTTTAGTGCCATGACAATTCATAAATCCCTAGGTGGAACATTAGTTGAAACCATTTTATTTTAATAATTGGTTAAAAAATTGGCAAATAAGAAAATAGGAAAATTGGAAAATTGGTAAATGGAAAATTGGAAATTTCGAAATTTGCAAAATTGGAAAATTTGAAAATTGGAAAATTATAAAATTGGAAAATTAGAAAATAGGTAAATGGAAAATTGGAAAATATGAAAATATGAAAATTGGAAATTTGGAAATTTGGAAAATTAGAAAATTGGAAAGTCATAATATAGACTTCTATATCACTGACTGACTCACTCGAGAACACAAAGGGTAACCAAATTTTTTTTTTTTATATTATAACATCTATGTCACTCACTCATTTACTCACTCCAGAACACACAGGGTGACCAAAAAAAATTGGTCCGTGTGATATATTTTATATATGTATTTTTTCTATATTATAGCTCCACGAGGTATCACAGAAACCGATTCTTTCTTCGTTTCTTTCCCCGTTTGCCTATGATACAGGTTTTAAAGCGACTTAAACAAATTTTCGATGAAACCACACTACACAAACACAAATGAAATAAAAAATATTTCAAGGCCATTTTTACTATGCGAAGAGATTTCAAAAATGATTTTTTTGTCCATTTTGTTACACATAAATAAACATTATTTATTACGACTAGTTGGCCTTGAAAAAATTACCAAGTTACAAGGTTACCTCTTGTGGCATCAGACATAAACACCTAGGTGACAGTCGAGAACGCACAGGGTGACCAATTTTTTTTTCAATATTATAATTTTTCTATATTATATTATAAATATTAAATATATAATACAAGTTTTACTTCAGTAGTGTGGTCTAAAGCACACTTAATTTTTTTTTATTGGATAGTGTTGCATGATGATTTTTTTTATTTTGTGGGATAGAATCGTGGGATAACTTCACATATGTTTAACTTTATATACATTTGATAACACCGAAACGATTTGACTTTTCTCGTTAATGTGAGTTGGTTTCTTTTATCTATGTAATTTTCAAAATATTCTCTTCGTTCTTTGTTTACCATTTTATTGTTTGCCATTTTATTGTTTTTAATTCGATTTTCACTTCCAGTTCTATAACAAGCTTATTTAAGCGCATATATTAATTTTGGTCCCGTAAAAAAAAATATCAAAATAATAAGAAAATGTTACATGCGGGAAACGACACATCACACATCACATTAATGAGCTGCGAAATTGAGGACCACCGATTTTCTTAATTCTAGTGTAGGGTCGCACTTTGATTTTGTCCTTGATATAAATCAAATTGGTACCAATAGCCTCAACTGATTGCTGCCACCCAAGCTTTATATCCAAATCTTACTGGTTTATTTGCGATGAACTGTTTGCAATGGCGAGCTACTGTTATGAAAACATTATTCAAATGATTAATTAGCGGGCGCACTTTTATAAATCTGTTAATTGGTTGAATAATTGAAGTATTGGCCAGGAAATGAATATTTGTAAATATGTCCTTGAACATTTTATGCCACATCCATTTAGATATTAGTGAGTTGACCAATAAAGACGTCTTTTAGGTGAAGAATTGTAAAAACCTCCGATAAAAAAATCATCTACATCAATATTTATATGCTTATTTTTAGAAGCGGCATAGTTTTCGGTGTGCTGTACAATAGTTTTAACAAATTCTCGCGGAAAAATAAGTTTAAAAAATTCGAGTGCGTTTGATCATCGTTAAGGGATATACTTTTCAATCGTTGGATCATTTGTGGTGATACACGAGTGACGCCATTTGCAAGCTGTCCTCATTCCCGGTGAAACAGTTAAGATTACCGTCTTCTTTATCACCGAAATCTTCATCTGTTTCAATCTGTCTTCATCGGGAGGTTCCAAATAAATATCACTTGCAAAGGGACGCTATCTGAAACGTCTTCTAATTCATCCAGCACCTGCGCTAATGTCAAATTACTTTTCCTACAAAAAAAAATTGTTGTTAAAAGCCCAATGGTGCGTCAACGCAAAACACCAAATCAAAAACGATAACAGTGGTTGGCGTTCGTTTATACGCGTCATATTTTTTCAATTTCTTCGCTCCGTCCCTTATTCTTAATAACTTCAAAAATTCGTGTTGGCATTGACTGCCAAAGATTTTGAAGCACATTGGGACTAATTCTATCCCAGCAATTGCTTGGTACACTACTTCAGTTCATTTACTGACAAAAATTGACGTCCATTTGTATACACATTTGCAGCCAGTGTGCCCCAAAGATTCCTAATGGGATTGCAGTCTGGGATACGTGCTGGCCACTCGAGTATTGCAATATTTCTGCACTCAAACCTATCCTTAGATGCCTGTGAAACGTGGATCGCAGCGTTGTTCTGTTTAAATACGAACTCACTATTACTACGATCATCAAATGGAAGCAAAACCATTCCGGCAGTTCACAATATTTTGTGAACTTCATTCTGGTAGTTATCAAATGGGTGTCTTAAAATTTCCGGCGAACGATCCCCAAAACATTTTTTTCACCAAAATTTATCTTTGACCGAACGACAGTGTGTCTGCGTTCATCATTCCAATATTAACTGGTCTGGTCCGTCTACATTAATTTTTTTTTCATCAGAAAAAATCGCTTGGCCCCATTCTTTTGTCCAATGCATGTACTGCTGGGCAAACTTTAAACGGCGTTCCATATGTGTGGTTACTAGACGGGGTTTCTATTTAGGTTTGATCCATTTAATGGTTTTATGATCAATCCCCCAGATCTTTTGATTACCTTTGCAATGAAGCGAATAGAGTAGCCTTGTTTCTTCAATATTTCAATTTGCGCAACTCAAACGTTTTCCCTTATCCATCTCTGCAAAAGCGTCTTTTGTTATTTTTAATTTCTAATTGTGTTCTAATTTGAAAGTAAAAACTTACTGAGAGATTTCATAAATTAAATATTCGCCTGGTTCCAAAACTGACCTAGGATTCAAGCATACTTCAGGAAACAAAAAAATCCTCAAACAATACTATTTCATCTCATCCCAGTTTTTTCTATTTAAACCTGTATAAGACGGAATTTGTTTTTTAATTTGTTTTCTCAACAACAAAATATCCATCCCAGTGCCGAAATGTTATAACTATCACATTTTTGGTTTCGATACGTTTTCGACGGAATAACGGTATTTTAGAAGTAATATTGTGCTTGAGATATTTTTTTCATTACCAACTTTATTTCTATTATAAATAAAATACTAGTACAACATTTTTAAATCTAAGAAAATTTAGATGTAAGATAAGTGAACCATTGGATCAAATAGATCACGTGACTGGTCCCATGATTCTAAATTACAATAAAATGTTTAACTCCTATTTTAAAAAATAAAAACAATTTAATTTACAATTAAAATTAATAGAATAAGATTTTGCTTCAAAGAGTCTCCAGGAGCTCCAACAGGTGATCGCAGAGGAATGAGATGCGATACCTCAAGATTTGGAGTTTGGTGATATCAATCAAACATCTAATGGAAGGTGCCATTCGGGCTAGAGGAGGGAATACTTATTAATAAAAAAGTTTTTTTTTGTTGATATCAATGTTTTAATTCGATTTTTACCACAAATTTTCATGCTGACAAAAAATCACGTTGTTGGCACGGCATAAGTACAAAAAAGATACCACTGGTGACCGATTTTTGTGCACCCAAGTTTATTAGTAAAGTTCATAGTCTTTCGTTATGGCAGTAAAACAAAATTATTTCGTTCCAAGTGTACAAGTTACAGATTAAAATCAAACAATTATTCATAATGTATAAGAACTCTGTTAGCGTTTTATAACTACATAGGGATTTCTAAACCAGAAAAAAATGTTGGAAAAACGTAATAGTTAATCGCTCCACTTCCATAAAACTACTAAATTTGAAATATTCCAAATATTATTACATCAAATATTAAATACACTATTTAATTATAATTATTCCAATTATTTATATAATAATATTGTATAACATTCCACTGTTGCATTTCCCGGAGCTTCTTATGTAAGCTTTTCAATTTTCATTTTGCATATTCAATAAATACTGCTGGGTATTACAATATCTATATATATTCTACACAGTATTCGATTAAATTATATTTTAATTAAAATTTATTAATTATAAAAAAAATATAAAATTTGCTTGTAAAATGCTCTCGGGAAATAATGGATTTAATATTTTATCATATTTTTCATCAAAGTACGTAGAAAAAATAAATTTAGGAACGAGAACCATATTCTGCATAAAAAAAAACACCCTCTGCCCCAGAAATACAGAACACGATAAATTACAATACGTACTCAAATCAGATTTTATATCATTATTTCCAGGATGCCACCCGAATGAAATATTTTGACAATTTTTTTTTATATATTTTACAGCATCAGCTTCGTCCATCTATACATCATAAACAACAAACAATTAATACGTTGTAAAGCTTTAAATACGGTCAGAATGATGATATTAAGGATGTTTGTCTTCATTTTGTAAACGTATGCATGTAGGTTCATGTGACATATAGGCAAACAATTATTTTTAAAACCACCCCAAATAAACATAAAAATGTTTTCGAGTATAAATCGTCATAACAAACATAACATTTTGCATGAGTCGTGAATACGGAACAAAAAAGGAGTTAAAGGTCTATATGATTTGCGTCTGTTTAGATATAACTAAAAATTGTGTAACCATATTGCGGGCGGAAGGAAAAAATTGCTACGCTGTTCTTGCTTTTCTCGGTTTATTTACTCTGGGTTGACAAGCAACAAAAATTATAAATAAACCAAAAGAACAACCGGCTAAAAATTATAACGGTTAGTGTCATTTATGTGTATTTCGGATGCAAGCATAAAGTTTTATGTTTATATACGTTACAGCTCCTATACCCGTATATGGATAGAATACTGTACGTTATGATCACATTTCCCATTAAATGACATTCAAAGTAAATTTTATTTTTTATGTTTTAAAAATATTTACATATAGTTTTGCAGCAATATCACATTTTATGTATGATATCAGCTTTCAAGAAAGCACACGAGGGTATACTCGTATAGTGCATTTTGTTCAAAATATATATACGTTTTGTTTATGAAAGCTTTTAAAAATTATATTTTATGGTTTTGACATGCATATGTACATAATATTTTTAAAACTGATACATTTAAATATATAACACTATGTGTTGTACATCATTTGTCATAAAATGAAAATTGATGCGAGATAGTAAAATAAATATATCAACGAAATATTTCCGGATTGCATATACAGAGTTACGAATTTGTGAAAAATACCTTAATCCTGTTGAATAGTTTGGATTGTTAACTGATTGTAAAGAATTGCCATATGTTCCTCACACTTATCGCAAAACAGTTTATTACACACGGAGATGGTATCAAATAAATATTGAACAACAAAATTCGGAAATAAACATTTGTTACAGAATGGTTCAACACCATTCTGCAGATTTTATCTAAGCGCACGAAGAGGCCTCACACGGTGATGTTTTGCCGGCTACAACTCAAGGAGAAGTGCTATGGGTCGTGGGGTTTGAGGCTTGCATGGGCTCCTGTCCTACAGCGTGAGTAATACAGAAACTTAAACAGAAAATTAACGCAAACAATAAATAATAATAATAACCCGAATGTTCCACCGAAATTCGTCGACCGAAACTTGAGGAACGAACAAAGAGAGAAAAAAAAATATAACGGAAGAGAGGTGCATAGGTGCGCGCATCCGCTCGAACTGAAACAGTGCAAAGAAAGCACTGGTTTCGATTTCTGATGCGGGCACCAAGGGACCGCGAACACTACACCGACACGAAGAGAGAAGTCGACCCCCCCCCCCCCCCCATCATACTTAAACCGAACGGAATTTAATAATTCATTTTACGAATCAAAACATCAAAACAAAAACAAAAATATAATCATTAAAAAAAATAATAACCTTGAGGCGAGACCAACGTGCGTTGAGCGCGCAGCACACACCCATTATGCAGCGCTCGATCACAATAAAAATTTTAGAATTTAAAAAAATAATTTTAACTATATAGAAAATATAGGGTCGCCGCCCCCGACCGTTGCGAGGCCTTTCCCCGATACCAATATATAATGACACGGGCATCTGGTTGGCTACCCTTACGTTGTGGGGCCTTACTCCGATACCAATGTATAATAAAACGGATAGTCTGTTGGCTTCCGTTAATACGGTTGGCCTCAACTGGTCACCAGCAAATAATTCACACGTAGCGGCACGTTTGCCGGCACATATTGTTGACAAGCCGCCGAGCCGCTGTTAAAATAAAATAAAGTTGGCCTTGACTGGCCGCCAAAATAAGTAGGGCGTTGTCCCGCCAAGATCCGCATACAAAAAATATTAACGTAACCAGCAAATTGTCGGGCGTTGTCTCGCCTTACCGTAAATAAAAAGAAAGATATACCACCGAAAACTGTATTTTCCTGTGTTGCGCACTCCACCGTTAACAAACAAACTTTGAACGTTGTCACCTCGATCCGCAAATAAAATGAGGTGGCATCACCTGGCCGCCCATGCATTAATAGTTGGGCGTTTTCCGCCTTAACTGCAATTCAGGTGGATAACCTCACCGGGCCACCCACAAAACAATCTGATTGGGCGTTGCAGTACACCCTTTTTCACTATAAATTCACTAGCTACGACTCAGCCACCCGTTAAATAAAATGCAAGCACAAGGATTATTTTAAACCGTTTTATGGGTTGCACTGATAAAATCTCATGTATTTTACTTTATAATTTTTTTTAAGTCCAAAAAAATACAGATATTTTCAAAATAAAAAAAAATATAAATTTTCAAATATTTACAATTAATGCAGCAAAAAGAAATATTATTTTTTCCAAGTTATTTTAATTAAATTAATTTTTTTGTTAACTCGGGCTAAGTACGTATGTCACCCTTCACAAAAACTTTCGTAAAAAAACAGACTGCGTTTTAATAAAAAAATATTCTCGCACCACCGAACGAAGTGCCAAAACGTTCTAGAAGAATGTTTTTCTTCTCTGTCTTTCGTTTGCATCAATTTATATTGATGAAAACGAGAAACATATAACAAAAATCATTCCCCTAGAGTGCATTGCATCGCACACACCCGACGCACATTGGTCTCGCTCTCCAGTTCATTTTTAAGTTGGGTTTACATGGACGTTATTGAGCAAATTCCCCAGACTCAAACCTTTGGGTTTAAAAAAAAAAATAAAAAAAATTTAATAGGTGGGAGTATCATCGGCAAAATGACCTCATCCATTCTGCCCAAAATTATTCATTACCGCAAAACAAATAATTCTTAGGTCAAACAGAGTCGTATCACATTTTAGAAATTTAAGCGAATCAGCATAGTGGTAGTTGCAATTTTACCTAGGCCTCGAAGGGGATGCTGAGTTCTTAAATGGGCGATTTTATAATGTGGCGAACAGGATAACGCTAACTGACGCAAGTAGAATGGGACCAAAACCTCAAACGGCCATACAGAAAATGTTCACCCGCATGTAAATATCTCCTAGAGGATTTGGAGAAACACGCCTTTGGAAAATCGTTCGTTTTTTAAAAGACATTAATTGATTTAAATATCGCTTCTCATAATACTTATGTACGTCTAAAACAGACTAAAACAGCGGAGGGACGGACATGCGTAAGCAGCAGCACACCAAAAAGAAATGCCAGTGATACATACACGGGATTTCGAGAAAGAAACCGTCAAGTCTAATAACACCCAGAATGTGGTGGTGGCTTAGGGGAAATTAACGGAATGGGTACAAAGGGCCGAATGTCGCGGGCCGAATGTGGAAGGGCCGAATGTCCAAGGGCCGAATGTCGAAGGGCCGAATGAGTCGAAGGCCCGAATGTTGAAGGGCCGAATGTCAAAGGGCCGAATGTGTCGAAGGGCCGAATTTGTCGAAGGGCCGAATAGGTCGAAGGGCCGAATTTTTTTTTCTTGTTTTAGAAATATAATTTTTTAAATTTGTGATTTTATTGAATATTTTGTAAATTTTTTTTTATTAAACATAAATGAATTTCTTATGAATTTATGTATTTTACTATTTTTCATCACGAATCCAGTCAGCGATATATTTTGGTAAAGAAAAATTTTGTCATGCGCCACCAATAGGTATATCCCTTTTCCTTTTTGACCCAACTTACATATTTGATTTAAAATTATTTTCGTCCGAAAAAAAACACTAAACTATATACACAATTGTGTTGGTTGTACTTCAAAACAAGCGAAATTTTTGGCATAAGCGTAGGTGACGTATACATCACCGAAATCGGGTAAAAATGAAAATTTAAAAAAAAAAATCTTTATAGGATTTATATCTATCATTTTTAGGAGGTGCAAGCCAAAAATCACCACATTTTCCTGGGAAATTTTCAGTTTTTCCAAATTTTTTTTTTATATTTTTTACTCGAAAAATTAAAAATCTGCCGCTTTTATTTATCAAATAATAATTTTAATAACAAAAATTTGAATTACACTGTCATGAAACGGGTAACAAATTACATTTTTGCGTTATTTTAAAAAAACTTTTTGATTTTCCGGACAATTTTTCCCTTTCTTTATTTTTTCAATACTTTTTTCAGTTTTATTTATTTTTATTAATAATAATTACTTCGTCAACTTTGCAGACACAGATCAAAGAGTTTTATCGCTCTTATCGCTTCTTCTGATAGTGCCACAAATGTTAAAAAAATCAACTTTTGTAAATATAAATTTTTTTTAATGTATTTTTAATTCGTTGTACACCTTAAAGGATGGGGGCTGCAGACCCCTGCTTTTCTAAAATTTATACAATTCTTCAAGTGGCAAATTTTATTTATAATTTTAAACTAAGTAAAAAAATAATAAAATTTTCCTAGAAAAATTGCAAAATTTTCCCGGAAAAATTACTTGTACTGTCGAAAAACTGTTAAAATACAATGCTAATATCAAAATTTAAAAAAAAAAGTTACACATTTGTACTATTTTGAATAAATAAATACGCAGTCACCAAAAAAAAATGAAAAGGTCAAAATTTTCCCGGGAAATGTGATAGTTTTGTAAAAATGTAAAAATGTTCATCTTACCCGATTTCCGCGATGTATACATTACATACTATGATTTTTTACCCACACATTTGTGTGGTTGGACTTAAACAGTACCAACTTTTTTTTCTTGGTTGAAAAAGGGATTTGTACAAAAAGTAAAAAAATAATTAAATTAAATAATAAAAATATATTTCTAAAATCAAAAAAAAAATTTAAAAAAAATATTCGGCCCTTCGACACATTCGGCCCTTCGACACATTCAGCCCTTCGACCCATTCGGCCCTTTGACATTCGGCCCTTCGACATTCGACCCTTCGACACAGTCGGCCCTTCGACATTCGGCCCTGCGACACATTCGGCACTTTGAAATTCGGCCCTTCAACATTCGGCCCTTTGATATCATACCAAATTAACATCGATTAGATATTGGCCACATCACTGAAGCCAACGTACTCAGGCACGAAAAATGTGATAAAATACTGTACAACAGAGAATGTTTAGGAGACACATCAGAATCAGTTAAGTATCAATTTGGATTGAGTATCGAATGAAACTACGATTACATACGGTACAGTTTTGAGTTGGTAATAGTAAGGGCTTACATTATCTAAGAGGGCAGTACCAGCCGTATGGCGTACATTCAAATCTAACGTAATATAGTAATTTTTTCGTATACCCCGCCGATATTCAAGTTGAACAAAACGAATCGATCTGTAATGTTGAACTTAAGAATTTTTTTAACATATCTCGATTCAGCTTAAACTCAAGAACTAGATGCCACACTTTGTTGAAAGCTTAAGCAACATTTAAGAAAATACTTGACCACATCTTTTTATTCTTTTGTGATTTTCTGTAAAGCCACATTGGTCTGATGAAATTAAGCATCTTTCATTTATTACGGGTTTGAGGTTGATCCACTTCTAGTCGCGTATAGTCACGATTGGCGCGTTTTATTTGTTAATATTTGCAGTTGTACAGATACTTCGCATCCTTTTTAGATGGCCCGCGTTGTTGAATTTGCGCATGAATAGCGGCAGGACATTACCGATGTTTAATGCATCTTAAATTTACAACTCTTTTAATTTGAGGACTTCTATTATATCCCCCTTCTTTCAGGTGAGATGAAATCCTCTGGCCACACATTTAATTTCTCAGTTGTTATTATCTTCGTAGGTATACCGATCGCGATCACATTCTTCAGTGATCTTTGTGGGTAAAGCTCTATATGCATATCGTGATCTACATTACTTTTCTTTCAAACATTATTGTTTAATGCCACTTGGCGACTTTGTCTTTATTGCAATCTTGCGTTATTTTTGTTGCTGGTGTTATTGAAGTACAGGCACTGGTTTGGTAGTTTTATTAAATTTTCCTTGTGAATGCTCTTCAGTTTATTTCGAGAATTCAATATTTTTTTTATGAATTTTCTTCTCTTTATTCATCTAGTCAGTTTCGTTTGCAAGTTTGCCGTCATCTCTTCGAAACTCAGGGTTAATACAGGCAATTCTGTGGTTTTCACAATAACTAGAAAGAGTCTCCAAAACTTCTAGCAACTCCTCGTATTTTTCCGGTACGGACATTTTGGTTGTCCCGCCTCATTGTAATTATTAGAGCGCATGCCTCAAACAATTCTTTAAGGACAGTTAGTAGCTGCCTTAAATTTGCCTTAAATGTTGAAATGGATTTAAAAAAAATGAGAACTGATTTCTAAAATCTGGTAATAGTTGCGATCGAAGGTTTTTAAGTGATTCGGGTGGCGCTTATCTTTTTGGTCAGCAGTTTAACTTTATCTCACGATTTTAAAGTTTGGATTGGAATATGATCATATATTTATTCACTTCATGTAACATGTTTTTAGTGAATTTAGACACTGCGTTATAGAAACAATGACTTTGCCAAGGGAAATGTTGAAAAACAGTTGGTCTCGTTAAAATGTCAAAGTCACGTTGACGGTTGACTGAATTCTGGTGTGATTTCGACAGTTATTTTAATGGTTATCACGTTATGGTCAGGATTTCTACGATGAATGTCAAATGTGATCACAATTGTTTGACAAACCATTTAAGAAATTATTGACATCTGAATCCATCTGATTGGGAGATCTATTCAATAAAACAGCTAGAAAATTTACTAGGTATGTGGATATTTAAAACATATAGTTTTATTATTAACATATAGTTTTCGCGAAAATTTAGTATGTATTCTGATAATTTCTATAATGAACATGTCAATTCACGTGCTTGCTAAAACTAGTAGCGCTTGAAGTAGAATCCGTTTTCGTAGATGTTATGAGGTATTTTTTTTCGTTAGTACTAATAAATCGCGTCGGCGTGACCGTTGATGTAAGCAATTTTTTTAGTCACGAAACCTTGGACATTGGCCTGGTAAGGCTATCAATTTCACGGATAGAAATACATTGTGAGCGAAAAAATGCAGAAAATCTAGCAAGTACAAAAAATGGACTCCTATAAATCTTAAACGGATTGATGATCGGAATCAAGTTTCATACTTAAGCTTTTTCAATAAATTCGGAAATCCCAGTTAAATGTTTGACCAAAATCCATAGCATCTTTTTGTTTTATTTTCAAACATTTTGAAATGTGTCTCAATTTTTAAAAACCAATATTATGCTTTGAAAGATTCTAAATTAGATTTGCAACAAAATCGACCTCGTTCGATTTTTGATAAAAACTATTAAATAAAGTACAGGGTGCTTTTATGTTCCAAGTCGATGTTTTATGGGTGGAATATAATGTTCGTCAAGTGGTCGCCTCTCACCGTAGCGCAAATTTTCGCAGACTTCTGGTATTGTTTCAGCAAATGTTGGCCTACCGATACCACCACTTTTTGGCATTATTCGGCTGGGAAAAAAAGTAGTCACGCATTTCAAACAAATTCATATAATTCGTATAATAATCAGGGAAAATGTTGACCTCGAAATTTTTACAGAAAAAATATATGGGTATGGCTGTGTGCTTGTGCTTGTGCGTGTGTGCGTACCGACTAAATGTTTATGTCTTCTTTACACCCAAACGTTTGTCTGATAGAAGTGAAACTTCGTACATACGCATTTAACAAATTGAGAGATCCCTGTATTTCTGACCGAAAGCAGTCCACCGGAAATATCATACAAGCTTTCCCTTTTTTGCAAATATTTTAAAAGTTAAGTATTTATTATGAAAATAATTATAAACGTAAACTAAATTAAATGTGCATAATATCGGTCCTGCTCATGTTTCCAAAATTTTACTGGAAATTGGGGTAGATACTCGATCGGCTAGCAAGCAAGCAATTTGCTAGCCAAAATCCAGGCTACTCAATTAATTTTACCAAGAAAATTTGAATTTCAAATTACATTTCTTATAAAGTTTTTGTTTTTTTTTGCAATTGCACAGTAAAACAATACCAAAATTTGCTGTTTATTTTTTGAAGCCGCAAAATTTACTGTGCAATCGCAAAGAAAACAAAAATTTTATAAGAAATGTGATTTGAAATTCAAATTTTCTTGGTAAAATTGATTGAGTAGCCAGGATTTTGACTAGCAAATTGCTTGCTTGCTAGCCGATCGAGTATCTACCCCATGATTATTGATATAAAAATGTTTTTCAAAAAAAATTCCGCTCATACTTTTGCTTTTTCTACAAATTACGAGATTTCAGTGACTTGCTGCTGAAATTTTTTTTTTTTTTTTTTTTTAAGTTCATTGCCAATTTTTATTTACAAGAATTATACAATAATAAGAATATGTACATTGGTAAGAAAAGTGTACCTTTGGTTCAAAAGAACACGGGCCAGGTACACTGATTCCCTTTTAACGAAATTATAAGATACGTACAAAAAAAAAAAAAAAAATTAACATAACAATACAATTTACAGTATAAAATAAACTTATAATTTAATTAATTAATAATTTACGGTATAAAATACGAATGAAATATATAAATATAATAGATAATAATAATAATATAATCTCTAGACAAAAATTTATGGCAGATGAATCCAATTATTATAATATAAACATCACGAAAGTATAATTCTACTCGTACTAGTGTTAAATATGGAAACTGAAGAGCTCCTCAATATTCTTGGTTGTACTAAGCCAATGTTTTAGTTCTTTTGAAAATAATGATAAGGTGCAACACCTACGAATCTTGCAAGGTAACTTGTTAAAGATAATAGGTGAAATTACATTGAAAAAACTTCTTCTGAGATGTGAATTATATTTTGGGATATTTTTTTTGAATTGGAGACTAGAACGAAGACTATAGTCTGAATAGTTAATAAATGAGTTTCCGCTAATATTGTAAAAAATTCTTAATACCTTGAAGACAAACATGTGACGCAGTGGCAAGATATCGAGAGTTTGGAATATGGGCCAGGAGGGTGAACACGATTCTTTAAAACACATGATTCGAGCAATGAGTTTCTGCCTTTTAAATAATGGTATTAACGTGGTTTTGCATGCACTACCCCAACAGGAGAGACCGTATTGCAGAATTGAATCAGCTAGTGCGAAATACACCATTCTTAATAAATATAATGGACAATATGAACGCAAAACGTACAGTTTCCTTGATACCAATAAAAGCTTAGATTTCAACCCTTCAATATGCGCCTTCCAGTTTAATTGTTCGTCTATTAAAATGCCAAGATAACGATAAACATGAACCAAGTCAACCATGAAACAACCACTGGAATTACAGATCTTATTGCAACCATACTCATGGTACTTAATGGCTGATGGTGATGACAATCCTTGTCGAAAATGTAATATTTTCGTCTTATCGCTTAGATGAAGATTGTGAGCTTTGAGCCAAACCGAGAGCATATTCAAATCACTATCAATATACTTAATGTTATCTTGTAAGCTAAGACTACTGTAAGCAAACGAAAAATCATCAGCAAATGCAATGGGGGAGCCACAGAATGGTTGGCTAAAAATTCCGTTTACATAAATGAGGAACAGTAGAGGCCCAAGGACTGAACCTTGAGGAACCCCTACACTAATCGGCAGAACATGGCTAAAATGACCATTTATTTTGACTACCTGAGTGCGACCATTTAAATATGAATCTAACCACTTGTGGATCGTATCGCGAAAGCCAATGCGGTAAAGCTTCATTACAAGAGTAGAATGTTCCACTCTATCAAAGGCTTTAGTCAAATCTATAAATAACACGGACGCCTTTAGACTATGGTCAATGTTTATACTTATTTGTTCTAAAAATGACAATAGAGCTTGTTCGGTATTTCTGTTCTTTCTAAAACCAAATTGTAAGGGAGATAGAAAATTGAATTTATCCAAAAAGCTTACAAACCTAGCTTTCATAGCCTTTTCGAATATTTTTGAAAAAACCGAAAGAAGGGAGATTGGGCGATAATTATTTACATTTATTATTAAATCGACACACCGGAAGTAGCAGATTCCATTATTTACAAAATTGAATTTTGACCTCGATTTTTTTGCTGATCTAAGTTTCACTTCATCGCTGAAATCTAAAACGTGGTTTTTAAAAGGATTTTGTGTATGTATATTTGTGCGTCGTTCCTGCGGATTAGATGTCAGTTTCCTCTCTACAGCCGAAACGGTGTGTACGATCGAGATGAAACTTCATAGCATTTTTCATAGTGAACTTTTTCCGAAATCGATCTATCCAAATTCTACCTTTCGTAGAAGATTTTCCGTTTTTTGGAAGTATTAAGAAAAGTAAAGCGTTTACGATAAAAAACTATTCAGAACTAAAAGATTCTAAATTAAACTGTGCAACAACATTATTCCAAATCATTATTGATCAGGGTGAAACATCATACTCATGCTTTTTCCATAATTTAAATGATCTCATTGATCCCCCCTCATCTACGTTTTTTCTGAATACTTTGTAAAGTGTACAGATTTACGAAAAATCGATTAAAATAAAAAAATTGTATATACAATTTCAATCAGAATTATAGAGCTTACATTTAAAATTTAACCGGAAGTGACGAGTTTTAGCTATTTGGTTTTGAGATTGACTATTTGAAAAAAAAATCCTGTTAAACTTTTTTACATAAATTAGGAGATATATGCGAAATGTGGTGGTGTTCCAGAAGTGGTAGCTTCCGTAAAAGCTTTTTAAACTGTTGCAATTAAATTTCAACAACCCTTGCTGGTTTTCCGAAATTTAAGCAGAAGGAAATTTCTCTCTCAAAATTGGGGGGTTAAATTTTTCGCTTTAGAAATTAAGTTTGGTGTATTCGAGATCCTATGTACATTTGTAGTAAAAGAAAATCGAAAGTTTGCCACAAAATTGCACCCAAATTTGTAAACGTACTACAAAAACTTTTTACTGACTCGTCCCCAATTTTACTAAGCTCTATTAAGATTTTGAGAAGACATAATTTAGAAGAACAGAAATTTAGAAACATTGTGTATACATTCTTTAATTTAGGAACAGAAAAAATCATATTCAAACTTACATGCAAATCAAATGAACGGCATAGCAATCAACTAAAACCAAGCGACATTTTTCTAGAAACTTATTCTTATATTCTTAAGGTTACCGCAGACTTCGAAAATACCGTTTCTAATGTATTCAGAAATGAAAATTTAAATCTATAAAAATATAAATAACCAACAAGATTAATTAACCCTAGTCTGAGTGACGTGGGTACCCGGGTACCTATTTTTATATGTTTTACTTCCAACAAAAACTTTAAATTTTATAAGAACTTCTAGTTCAATTGGTATAGATTACGATCATAGTTAAAATTAAGAAATGCTACAACTTGGACGAACGTGGAAAAAATAATTCAATTATACTCAAATGAAGATATTTTTTCTTCACTCACATGAGGGTTAACTTTATTTTCGGGTCTCACCTCCTTTTATGTTAGGATTATACTATTATTGCGTGCTCGAAAAGGATGTAAAAAATTAACGTTTTGCATTGAACACAATTCCGCTTCCATTGGAAATTGCAAATTCATATTCTACCAGACACCAAACTTTAAATTTATGAGACCGACTGTAAAATATAATTAAATTATGCTAAAAATGTGATGTCTAATATGAAGAACTACTCGTACGTACATTATTATAATCCAACAAAATTTACTATATTTTAAACAGATTATCACTTCAATCAAAATACTACATAACTAAATAAAAAGTTTATGTATCATGTACAAAAACGTAGAGATAGTTTTGCTGATTTTTTTTGTTCAAATTGTGTACTTCCGTACACTGAAAAAACAAAATTAGTAAAGTCAAAGAATCTATATTCTTTGATTTTTATTTTGAAGTATTAAAGAAAACTTTCTTGATTTTAAATAATATATTACATGCATCATACAATACAATTTTTTAAATTTGCAAACACGCATTCTATGTTTTCGATAATTACTCTTTCTTTAATTCGAACAATGTAGTTTCAGAAATATAGAATACAAATGTTTGAATTTGCAAACACGTATTCTTAAATTTCTCAAATTGTGCTATTATTATGTTACCTACTCGCTCTTGATTCTCCAAATTGATTTACATATTATTTTGTGTGCTTTAGTTTCCCAACATCAGAAAAAGTTTTCTATGATCTTGAAAATATATTAGTGGAAACATAGAAAGAATGTTGTAAATTTCCAAATATACTTTCTGTAATTTTCAGTTTCAGTATTTTAAAGTTTCTGATTTGGTGATATAATTCGCCAAATCGATAAGTTCTTGTTTTGTACTTATCAGTACGAAACCAAGCTGTCAAGAAGAGACCTAAAGAAGTTCTCATTTTTGTAAGGGTGTGTATATCTTTGTGTATACAAGTACCTTGGGGTTAAAATGAGGGGGGAGGGATTCTTATTTATTGAAAATCAATAAATCTTGCCCTCAAATTCATTAAATCGGACAATTTTATTTCTTTATATTTTTAAATGTTTTATATGAAATTAATAAAAAAATCTTTGTTTTTGGTAATAAATGTCTAATATGGAAAATCGTAATTGACATAATCATGGAATAATTTAGATGAATTAAATAAAAAAATACTACCTTTCTGTAAATACATTATCTGATATTGATAATTTGCAATTCACATATGCAATGAATTAATTTAATAAATTAGAGAAAGTTGAACATAAATTGTTTGAATGCGATAATTTTATATTCTTTAAATATTAAAATGTTTTATATAAAACCATAAAAAAATTCCTCGATTCAGCAAACCGGCTCGCTGTGAAAATAAAGAATCTTGTTTGGTATTATCAAAGAAACTTAATGTATGGCTAAAAATCATAGAAAATATTTGTTGATATCTCACTACATTTTGTTTAATATTAAAGAATCATTTTTTTCTGTGTATCTACCATAACTATCTCAGTCTGAATTACTAAATTAAACTAGTATGACACTTCCATATCATAACTTCACATAGCTCATGCTCGTACATACCAAAAAAAAAACTTCTTGAATTAAAAATTAAATATAAAAAAGATGTTGCATGATAAAATATTTCTATATGTTTGTATTTATGTACACATATTTTTGCTACAGTACAACAAGAAAAATCTAATTACCAATTTCATTTTTTAAATTTAATGCTGGAGTATGAAATAAAAACATTGATGTAGATATGCTAATAAAAATAACCTGACGCCAGATTTTTTTTTAAAAAAATCTTTTGTTTGCTTAAAAAGTTTTGTCTTCCGAAGTTGGATGGGTTGTTTATACACAAATATGTTACACAATTTTGTGTTAAGTACTTGTTAGTCTGTGAACAATGTTTCAAAATAAAAAAAAATGATTTATAAATAAAAAGGATTATGACGTAATTTATGATTAACATATTGTTGGCGAACACATAAAATAATTATGTAATAAACATAATTTGCCCGAAACTCTTTAACATTTTGGGTGTTGTCGCCTCACAAATTCGCGACATGATTTGCGTTACTTAGACCGTTTTTATCAATTTACGTTCGGAAATCATTTGCTCAAGATAGATCTTAATTTTTTGTCATTTGTCGTAACCAACAGGAAGTTTTTCGCAACCACTTGTCCGTTTTTTGGCTACCGCAACACATCTGTGTGAAGTTAAAAAATTTACTCGATAGAGAACACTTTATATGATGGAGAAAAATATTGCAATATCTATGAGTCTAACAGAATATTCTTATGCTCAACGGTTGTGGTGTCAGATAACTTAAAGGTGTCAAGTGCGCGTGGGCCTCCATGCGACTTCAAGTTACTGGGGTTCCAAAAAGATGGAACAAACATGGACCACTCATGTCGTTAGATTAAAAATGAAATTTTCAATTAACAAAAAAAAAACAAATAAAACAAAAAACTGAAATAACGGTAACGGCCAACGTCAATAGAAAAATCTGTGATATACTAGAAACACCAGAGAAAAATTACTTGTGGGAATGTGATCGCCAATATCAGACATAACAGAGGGCATAATAAACACCATAGAAGAAAGAAGCTCAGTTTTAGCTTGATCGCCAATCTTACGAAAAAATAGGTAAACACTTTCTTCTAAATAAGCACTCGAGGAATATTAAATATAGTTCGAACACGAAGCCTCGCTTTGAATGTGATCGCTAATATCTGGCACAACATGCAAACATTGAATATTGATGTGCATACATTTGTCTGGAATATCTGCACTAAACGCTATTACCCAAACCAAACTAACAATAACTTTTGATGCAATAGAACAGCGTTATCGTACCTTCTACTGAACCTAGCAACAAAAACAGCTCTGTCTTATGCTCTAAATGTCGCCCGAATATGTAGTCTGCAAAAAGTCGGCACTTCCATTGATCGCAAGCAGCACAAAATTTAATATCTAGAATCATAAAGTTGGTGTTGCTTGTCCGAAAAACTAAATCCCGAAAACAAAATCTCGAATAATGAAATTCTGAAAAATAAAATTCCTGGTTGTATCATTTTTCGTACTTTCAATTAACGTTTGAAGCATGTGAAGCTAGCTAAGTTTTTCATCCCAGAAAAAAAAAATTAAATTTCCTCAAACAATACTATTTCAACTCATCCCAGTTTTTGTATATAAACTTGTATAAGACGGAATTTGCTTTCTAACAAAATATCCATTCTAAACTTTTTCATTTAATTGTTGTTTTTGTACTCTGTGTTTGAATAAATGATTAAAAATAATTTTTCGATGTGAATTTGGTGTTTGTTTTGAGTAAAGTTGAGAACAAATTAGTCAATATATTAGATTTTCTAAGTTGCATGAACATGGTGTATTGGTGTGGTATAATTTTGTATATGTCTCAATCATTTCCGGCAAATCATATTGCTAAGAGAATGACAGTTATTAATTTTGAAAATGGGCTATATGGAAGCTGACTGATTGCGCGAATCTTACCATACGGCTGGTACTTTCCGACTGGCCGTACCATGGCTTATTCGAAACATAAAGAATCATTTTCGGCAAATCATATTTCTATGAAAATGGCACAATTTTCGCATATTCTTATATAAGGCCGTATGGAACTTGGCCATTTGCGCCAACACTCCAATACGGGAGAGTGGTACTGCCCTCATTTCTTCATACGCAGAGTACAAAAGAAACAATTAAATGGAAAAATCTCGGATGGATATTTTGTGTTGAGCAAAAAATAATTAAATATAATTTCCGTCTTATACAAGTTTATATAAAGGTGTATGTTAACATTTAAATTTATCAATTATCCTTTTTTGTTATTTTAAAAATTTGGTATTGTTGACTAAATTTGAAAAAAAAAAATATATACGAAATAGCAACAATTAAAAACCATTTTGAAGGCTTTCGATTTTAAAATTTTATTACCAATTTTTGGCTTAAACCATCTGGTTGAAACGAAATTACTGAATGATAAATTGTCGAAAATATCTAAAAAGAAAAATATCAATTTTTTGAAAAACTGAAAATTGAGAGATTTTTTTTTTGTTTCTTTCAAACCCCGTTCTCGTGCTGCTGAAATGTTGAAGATTGTTCGCGAATATTTTGTTACGTTCTACACTAAACTGCAGTATGCAACTACTACAACTATAACTGTTATAAAACTATTTCTATTGCTTAAATTTAAATATCACTAATTTTAGAAATGTCATTAAACTCTTAATCCTTACACAAACTCCCCCAACAATCGATAACCTTTTTGTCGTTGGGAGTTGTAAAGCCAGTGGTCATTGTATATAAATAATTTGGTCTCCTTAAGATTTTGCTTCACATCAAGTTCTTTTTTCATTTGAATATACAACGATCATGATGATGAAACCGTACTAAATTTAATATTTGCCGGTAATCACAGACTTAAGAATTTCACTGCTGATCAATAAGCCATCAGGACCAATTGTTTATGTAGATCCCAGTCGCACTGAGTTCTATTTACACGCTTTGCTAAATATTTTCTCAGTGAACTCTTGAATCTTTCCACCATATAATCTGATTGAGGATGAAAAAGCGTTGTTCTTATATTATTTATGCCGAACAACTGACAAATTTCTCTGCTATTCCGATTCAATTGTTTTTTTTTTTTTGACACTAATGATGGTTGTTGTTTAACTTGTTGAAATATTCCATTATACTAACACAGTGTCAAACATTTTACTGCTGCACTAATCTTCAGCATTTTATTGTAGGTACTTTTACTGCTGGACATTGATCACATTACTGACACCGTTCCATAGCCGGACCAATAAAACCGCTGAAGAATATTTGTGAGTGCTCTATTAATTCCTTGGACTATACACCACAAAAAATCTAGTGGTTAATCTGAATAAACCATCAGTCAATTTGAAGAAATGGCGTTCAATATAGCGTCAACGAAGAGGAGTAATCAATTTGATTATTTTTTATTCAAATTAAAAATTAAAGAGTATTTTTTTTTTAGTTTAACGAAATTGCTTCGAACTGAATAAACTAATTGAAGAAATGCAATTGATAAATTGACAAAATTTGTTCAATTCAATTAAGATTTAGCTATTGAAATTAATAAAACTTCGTCAAATTAAAGAATGTTTTACTGCTGGTTTAAATAAAAAATTCGTTGATTTGAATTAATTTTTATCATATTAAGGGGTATATCCTCTATCCGGTCGCAAGTTTATTATTTGCGACCAGAAATATGGTTACTAGAATAATTTTGCCATGCCAATTGACACATTTTTTTTAAATTTAAATTTATTTTGCGATTGTAAAGTAAAAATCCACGAAAAGACTGCTACGCATTTTCCGAGATTGCAGTCTTTTCATGTATTTCTACTCTACAATCGCAAAACAAATTTAAATTTAAAAAAAAATAATTAACTTGCGACCAGATAGAGGATATACCCCTAAGTCATTGAATTTAATAAAAGCATTGTTGAATCGAATAAAACTATCGAATAAAACTATCGTCAATTTGAAGAAAATATTTGTCAATTCAATGAAAAATTATTTAAAATATGATTGTGTTTAATATGTATATGTATATTGCAAATTGTAATGAGGATATTTCATAAAGAGATAAATGAAAGGAAAACAAGTAAATAATACGATTAATGAAATTTTATTTATTGGAAATTCACTTGTAGTACAAAAAAAAATGTAACTTCATTTAATTTTTTATCTTGTTAACTAATATTATTTTAGTGCTGATATTAGGCATTCCACCTGCATTATGCTTATCATATTTTGTTATAATAACTAAGTAGGATGCTAATGGATATTCTAAATTAAAAATATTGAATATTTTAAAACAAATATCCACCGCATCAATAAATGAGTTCAAAATGTATTTACACAATAAACTCTGTTGTGCATAAAATACTTCGGGTAACTAAAATCAGCGGCTGAATAGGAAATTTGTTTGCAGTTCGGTGCTTTATTTCCTCCTCACACTCTTGGATAGTTCGCCCCAAAATCGAGGAACTTCCGTGGTAATCACTTAATGAACAATTTGTTCTGACCCATTATTTTTGCTCCTTCTACAACGCTATTAGTTGGAATCAGTACACTGTGAATTAAATGGAAAATCGCGCAACATCGACCATCTAAATCTAAAATAAATTATTAAATTGTTATGTAATACGTTTTGTACCGATATTTCTTGGTGGAAATTCATTTTTAATATATTTAAACACTTCGATTTTTTTTTTTTTTTCACAAATTTGTGGATAAAACTAAAAAAAAAAATAATTCGAAGTGTTTAAATATATTATTAAATTGTTGTTTATTAAACTTAGAATTTTATTAACTTACTTTCAGTGATATGTTTCATTTGTTGCAAGTCTTCGACAAGGTTTTTTGCTGACGGATCCTTTTTTTCGGTAAATATATTGGCAATATTTTGAAGGCAAATGCATCAAAGCTTAAAATAAGAATCGGCCCATTAGAATATTTTTGTAAAAAATCAATATTCACCTATGAAATAAAGAGTAATTATTTATTTAAATGTATTTATGAAAGGGTTTACACAAATAACATAAAACAAGATTTTACCCATCCATTCCAAACGAGGTTCCCAAATCTGAAAATCCATTTCATTATTTTTGTCATCACTCAGTTGATTTCCTGCTTCCTACAAAAAATATTTCATGTTCAGTCAAAAACAATTCAGCTATTACTAATAATATTTTATTAAAAATTATAAAACAAGTTCCGAATGGTTTGCCCTGTAATTTTTCTAATAATATGTTCATGAATATTTAATTAAGTTAAACTTGATTTTAAATACTTATTACACTTACCTCTAATCTTTTTGAAATATTAATCGATCGTCCAATCACACACCGGGCTTAAATTTCGAGCGGATTCCGCAAATTTGAATGAAGCCTTATTAAAACTAATTAACTTCCTACAAATAATAGAAAACGTTTACAATTTAAAAATAAATATTAAAATCGCAAGTAAAAAAAAGTAATGATTTAGTTTTTTAACTGGCTACGAAGTTTTCTTAAAACTTACATAATGCTATCGGTGACGTTATTTGCACGAGATAATATTCGATATATTTCTAGATTGGAGCATTATGGCATGCAACTATGCAACTAAATTTTGCTTTTAAGCATGCAGAACTATTAAAACAAAATACATTATCACCAATGTATTTGCCGTAATGTAGTTTATATAAAACACAAAAAAAAATTTTTATTAAAATTAACAACATAAGAATAATGCAAAAAAACAATTTGTCCCCCCAAAAAATTAAGCTACAATTTATTACAATAAAAATTAATATTAACTTTAATTGCAAATGTATAACTCTATTTTAACACACACTAAATGTTTCAGAATAAACAATGCGCATTAAAACGACTTAAAAAGTAGTTTTCCTCGTGGTTTAAAATAATATAAGCACAACTTTCGTCAATTTGAAGAAATTTCTTCAAAGTTGCGCATTTTTTTCCTAAAGGTGGTTAACAGTTTTGTTAAATTGAATAAATTTATTTGATCCAACGAAATTCAGTAGAATTTTATGAAATATCAATTCTTCAACGTAATCACAATTTCTTCAAAATGAAGAAATTTAATCAGATGTATTATTAACGAAAAATTAATCAAATTTAAAGAAATCTCTCATTAATTTGACTAACTTTTTTTGCACTTAATTGAATATTTCATAATCAAATCATTAGCAATTACCATCAAATTGAATAAATTGTTTCTTCAAAGTTCAACGAAATCGAATATTCAGTTTCACCTACGAGATTTTTTGAGTGTACCACTTACTTAAAAGTGATACTATTCAAATATTCGATTAATCCTATTTGTCAGCACCACTTTTAATAATTTGTTAAGTTTATCAACCAAACACTCCGGACTCTCCTTTTAAACAACCATTATATAACAGTAGGCTTCCCCATTTTCCTCATTACTCCTTCAATACACTCAATCCTTGCGATTTTGGCTTAATCTACTAAATAAACAAAATTGTAAAAATAACGTAAAATTTGTTGAAATTATACCTTTTCAATAATTAAAAGTATTTTATTATTCGTTGCGGAAATAACAACTAAAATGTTAATAGATCATTGGCTTGCAACACTTAAAAACGCGAGCGAGTTTTATAGAAATCAAATACGGACTCGATGACAAACATACCTCCTGTAATAACAAAGTTACCGAAACCCTTCCGCGATTGGAGCTAATTAAATTCAAATACTTTTTTCACAGATACGGAATGCCGAGGAAGTCGCCTTGCGAACCTGAAAAAATACTACGAACATCAGTTATTGATTTCAAAAATAATCTGATGCTCAAGAAGGGTCACATAAGTCCTCGCCATAAGCATCATTATAGCTCTCAAACATATAATTCGGGGGTCACACAAAGAATGGCAATGAACATCTGCAACTATGCTTCATTTAAATACAAATTCTAGCAGCACTACGAGAGGAAATAATTGATAGAGAACTTGAAGATATTGACAATATGACAACATAAATCTCCATGCATGTATGTGAACTCTCGTAAGCGAAGCTAATGCACCTCTGACTTCTCATTTTTCTTTCTTTTACATATAAATTAAAGTACAAAAAGTCCGGTATCTTGCTGAAGTCCGATAAAGTGGTTTTAAAAAGGTTATGTGGCGTCAGTGTGTGAGCGCACGGTGCGCTATGCAGCCTACATCAGCTCTATGTAGGAGTTTAGAAGGTATAGTTGATCAAGATGAAACTTTATAATTAAGCTTTATCCATAAATAGGTAGATCCCAGTAATGTTCGTCGAAAATCAATCCAACGGAAGTGAAAGCATGAAGTGAACCTTTTTCGTTTTTTTGAAATATTTTGAGTAGTGTACCGTTTATGAGAAATAAAACTGTTTAAGCTAAACGATTCTGATTCAAACTTGTAACAATATCGGTTCAGATCAGTTTTGCAAAATTTAAGCGGAAATAACGATTTAAAAAAAAAAGTTTTATTTATTTTTCGGCCCCTCTACGGAAATGACGAGTTTGAGTAAGAAACGGTTTGTCCAACAAAAAAATGGAACTCTGAATAGCTCAGACAAATTGATTTCATATTTAAGCTTTTTATTTAAATTTGGATATCCAAGTTATGTTTGACCGAAATTGACTCACTAGAAGAGGCACCCTCCAAAGGAGTAGCTTCGTTTTTTGCAAATGTTTTGAGATTTCTTATAAGAAAATTGAATAGCTATTTAACTAAAAGATTCTAAATTAAGTTTGCAACAACATCAGCCTCTGGTTTTCAATAAAAATATGACCTCTGTAACTGAAGAATTAACTGATGGAGATAAAAGTTCACATTTAAGCTTTTTAAATAAATTGGAGCAGTTATCGGGCCGATGCATGCAAACTCTTTTGCGGTCTGCTTTTCACACACTACTTTACTCCGTTGCCAGCCAACTCGAGGACAAACGGCTGGTACCGGAGCCATCTATGATTTTAAAGAGCCGTTATATTAAAAAGACAGCTTTAAATAGAGGGGAAGCTTTTATTGAGTTATTATAAGAAACCGTGGTGATTGGAAAAATTTTTGAACATATATTTATGAATAAAAAATTAAACAAATAATCTAAATTTTAAATTTAAATTATTAATAAAATATTCAAAGAACACATATTTGAAAATCAGCCATCATAATGTAGTATTTAATTATTAAATTTAAACTAAAGCGGAGCATAAATTTATTAATTTTCTATAAACATGAGCTTTCTGTTTAGTAAAGTGTAGGTTAATAAAGTACGTTAATAAAGGGTGCTGCCGCGGATTCATCTTACATTCAATTTAGAATTTAGTTTTATAGAAATTTAACATCTTTAGTTTATTCTGGTCCCGAGCACATCAGAATTTTCGAGATGAATGATGGATTTAATAGCAATCTAAACGATCTAAACGATCACATTTATAACAAAATTAGAGAAAGAAAACGAGAGCTGAAACGAAATTTTATGAATCACCATGTAGAACTAATAATTATTATTCGTATAAAAAATTTCCATCAAAATTTATTTTTTGGAAATTGTATACAATATCGCTGACATCGTTGATTTTCTTAATTAAATATTATTACAAAAAACAGCAAAACGTAGAAAACTTCAATTTTATGCGATTGCAAAACCGAGCTTTCTGTAATTCCAAAATCCGTTTACAGATGTCTCTATAATAAGTTTACTTGAAATTACAGAAAAGAAAAAAATAATTTAACAACTATTTGCAAAATAAACCATTATTAAGTTAAGCGCGAAAACAATTATAATTTTTATTTAAAATACGGTTGGCGTAAATAAAACTTTTCGTGGCAAAATAATCAACATCAAGGTTGCTGTGCGCTGTAAAACAATAATAGGAAAAAGTCACAATTTTTCCAAATTTTTTCTCTTTTTATTTCAATCCAATTCGCTCGTATTGGGTAATTTTCAGTTTCAGGAGATCTCCATAATCTATTGAACCAGGCAGGCATAAATTGTTAAATTTTACTAAACAAACATTTGGGTTTTAGAACTTAGATTTAATTTATACTTAGCGACATCTTTTTATTGGTTTAGTAATTGCGAAAAGCTTAATAAAATAACATTTTATTTTGTGAAGCTCTGTTTTGTTTATACTACAGGATGAAACAATATATGCTGCAAATTTGTTGCGATAGAAGTAACGAGAAAAATGTTTTCGAAGTTTGTTCATCAACAATGTTGAAATAGAATCCAAAACACAATAACCCCTATATTACATTGTTACTCCAAAAGCATTTTTAAGGAAGCTTGTAAAAAAATTTTAAAATACTCTGGTTGATATGAAAAAGTACAAAAAGCTTCCCCTCTATTGAAAGCTCATTCAAAAAAATGACGAAATCTTACGGCTCTTTTATTTAGGAGGCTTTGCTAGTACTGGTATATAAGATGGGTCTGTTTATGTTCGTTTTCAACACAACCATAATTTTATGTTGAAAAATACCTTTTGCTTTCTATTCCTATCGAAATTCAATCTCCGTACTTCCTAGTACAAACACCAAACCTTTATTCACTGTTGTTGTTACTTTTTTAGTATGAAGACGCCATTTTACGCTTTTCCAGATTTTATTAAGGTAAACTAAATTGATTCCCATAAATTAAAATTTTTCGAACAGAGCAGATGAGATTAGTATGTTTAAATCAGTTTGACATAACCAAATATATTTTCAACGTTAAGCCTAATTGGCATACATTTTTTATTACTGACCACGTAGAAAATTTGTGTTTCGTTGATTTCACAGAGTGGAATCGAAAATGAGTGCGATTAATTCAAAATACTAGATTTCTAAAGAAAAAAAAATCATTAGAAAAGGCAGGTAAGCCGGTAGCTCACTTAACTTTAATCCCAGATCAATATAAAAACTTGAGTTGATGTAAACAACTTCGTATAAATTATTGGACATCCGTCAGATAGGAGCACCGAAAAAAAACATTCTTTATCCAGGACTGCTTTATAGAAATTAATAATTTCAAGTCATATCAAAATCCAATTTTATCTTTATCTTTACGCAGAAAATAAATTAAATGTTAATAATGTGCTTTCATGGGCGTATTGAGAAGCTTTTCATTTTAAAATCGTTCCACTTAACAAATAAATCCTGTCCTGCATATTTTGCTAATTTTTAACAGAAATAACAATTTTTGGCATATTGTCTACATTACATACATTTTCAGTGATTTTTGGTCAAAATTTTTTCACCAGACTTGGCAGCTTCCATAGGAGCTTTTCTGTTTTGTGCAAATATTTTGAAAATTAGGTCATTTACAAGAAAATCGATTTAAACCAGAAAGATTTTAAATAAGATTTCTTAGTAATGAAGAATTTTGGTAAAACTAACTTTATTTTACCAAAACTCGGCATGTTACAGTCCAGGAGAAATGACAATTTGGAACGATACTTGCGAAATTTGTTCAATTGCCCCTCCAATTTTTATTTCGGCATTGAAATTATGATTTTTTTTAGATTTACAAGTTAAGAAAATATTCTAAGAATTGCAAATTGGATAATTTAAAATTAATTCACAATTTGTTTATTTTTGGTGCCGGATACGAATCTCAAAATAAAATTTGAAATAAACATTTCAAATTTTTACCATTATAGATTTCTAAATTTAAGGTTTGGAGAAATATCAATGTAAAGAAATTCTAAGAATTTCACCAATTTAACATGTTTTTATTTGATACCATGGCATGAGGCTAATTCCGTATTTTTATTTTGTAAACAGACTGACGAACAATGGCATACACAAAACTTGATACCGACTATAATGGTCGAAATAACAACAGTAGAGAGAGCGCGGTACTGAGTAAGAAAAATTTTGTGTTTTCGTTTTCAAAACACAATCAAATATTTAAAGAGGAAAATGATCCCAGAAATTGCGCTAGAAATAAAAACGAAATAATTTGGGTTGTAGGAGCTCAAAATAATGATCCCACGGAAATTAAATTTTAATTAATAAATGACGTCACTGATTAAAAATTTTAAATTGTTATTTATGGAGATTTGATAGAATTCATTACTTGCTTGTTCATTTCATAAATTTTTTTTGTTATATTCGAGAAACACAATAATAACCTGAACCTAAATGTTATGTCTCTACTTTGCACAACAAAATTTTGTGTACCACCTATCTCCACAATTTTCATCTATATACGAGTATGTATGTTCGAGTATATTATATAAATTATATATAAACACGTAGTATAAAATTTAAAACATAAAATGCAGTTCACATAAAATTAAAAAAAAGTTATGCTAAATGTGAAAAACTGGGAAAACTTTTATAAACAAAACAAAAATATTTTTTGTCTACAATTTGGCTTACATACATAAATTTTTCTAACCTTACATTTATAATTCCTTTATTTATACTTTTATTATTATTATTAATACTATTTTTATAAAATTTAAGCGAAGATACTGAAACCAGAATTAAAACAATGCACAGTATTTTTTATTCTAAATTAACTTAATTTAAAAATATTAACAGAATAAAAACTTTGGAAAAACAAAAAAAAAAATTAGTTTCCAACAAAAAAATTTGTTAGTATGTTTTGTGGGTTGCAGATTTTTTTCGCTCACTCTAACATAGCGTATATATCTCTCTGGAGTCTGGTGCATGCTGTATAGTAGTAAAAGCAGCACATGAAATACACAACTATGTAGCAAACGTATCAAATAACTAAAGGCAAAACAAAAATTAAAATTTTCAACTGAAACACCTGGTACATGATAATAATCGTAATAATGATGGAAAAGGAAGAGTTTTCCTCACTGTTTGTTCCCCATTCTGTTAATTTTCCGAAACTAGTTAATTTTCTAGTTATGTTCTTATTGCATAGTTTTTGTAAAATTTTTATTTTTATTTGATGGTGGAAAATATCAGATAATATGGAAAATTTGCAACGATTATTATTATTGTGTACATACTCTTTTCATAAATTACTTTGGTTTGCATCTAGATATCATGTATTTTGAATAATTTTGTCATGTGAGTATTGCAGCAAACATAAATATTTTAAAAATCTACAAATTGAGATGACTTCTCTATTAACTGTTCTGCTGTGGCATTATGCCCGTAAAAGGATTAAAAATATTATCAGATGTAACAAGTATATGTTCCAGTCATCAATTACGATCGGTGATGTTAATAAACACAACTATGACCATCTGTTGGAGTCAGTGTGCAGGTTGATATTTTGCTTGCAATGTGCAGGTGGTATACTGTAATTGTGTAACTGGGTGGTGTGCGCCTGAATGAAAAGGGGGTTTGAATTGACCTTAAAAGGACATTCAATCCAGTGGACAATTAATACTTTCTTTAAAAAAAAAAAAAAAGTATTAATGTGTGGGAGATTAGTGGCTGATTTCGCGCCCTATGGGTGGCAATACTCCTTTCTGATTACACAACATCTTAATCCATTCCCATCTCTGTTGGGGCTACTTATGTGTAGTACAAAATATTTAAAACTATATGTATGTTATTTTCGAAATTCCAAAATGACCCAAACGATGCGGAATATCAGACTGAAACAGAGAAAGGGGTTCTAAGTGTCCAAATAAACAAATAAACGTAAATGTTTACCATTTTACATAGACATGACAAAAATTTGTTTGAATTTAATTAAAGATCCTGTGAGGACCGAGTGTAGCTCGGCCACAGTCAGTGTTATGGGTTTACAGGTATTTCAAAATTTTTCAAACCGAATAACCCCTTAAAATCAGGTCCCATCATCAAATGTTTCTGGTAACTTAAACCCACCTAAAAATCGTGCAATCCGAAAAAAATAAATATTTAAATCCAGTCCCAACCGGACACACTAAATGAATTTTCTTGAAATCAAGAAACATGGCATACGCTTTCTGCTACTCAAAACACCTCTTTAGCAGTTTTATAAAAAATTTGCGAGCCTTAACAGAATCCACTCAACTGCAACTTCATTCAATGGTACATTTTAAAGCATCATAGTGCAACATCCCACAACATTATGCAACGTCCTGCAATATTGTGCAACATGATGTCGCAAAAAAGTCACACTCAACAGTGTTTGGCGAAAGAGAATGAAACTTTCCACAACAAATAGTAACATCCCACAACATGGTGCAACAAACCGCTCGGTTAACTCGTTAATGAACTACCCAAAAATCAGAACCCCTTAAATCGTTTCTTTGCATTCGTTTAAGCCAAATAAAATATTAAAGGACCAAAAGCTCAACATGATGCAGCATAGTGAGACATCACACCCTCAACAAAATGCAACAGAGTGCAACATGAAGCAACATTTTACAAAATGACGCAACATGATGCAACTCCCACAATGTAGCAAGATGGTGCCACATGGCAGAACATAACGCAAAAAGCATAGCGCAACATTGTGCAACATCACCGGTCATTGCCGGCTCATTCACACGGTTTCTGAATGAATTTCGCGAAATCATAGAACTCATCGCAATTCATTCTTGCCATTAGAAAAATTTTACCACTGCAAATTCAACTCAAAATCAATCTAGCCGAAATAATTAAAAAGAGCCCTGGGCCTCACTGAAGGGCCACCTAAATGAATTTTTAGGAAATTAGAACCAAACGAAATCGATTCCTGGTATTTGATGTCTTTCTTTTGCCAATTTTTATTGAAATCGTATGATCCGAAAAAAATTAAAGACCTAATTCATTTTTCTGAAATTAACACTTATCGCAATCGAATCCTGGCATTTTAAAATCTTACTACTCTATTTTTTATAAAAATCGTGCAAAGAATTTATCGCACTTTAATTCGCAGTAGATTCTTCGAAAAAACAACGTACTTCGAACGAATAAGCAATAGCAGGACTAACCAAACTCACCAAAAAGTAATAGCCAGTTTAACCAAAAGTATCAGCGAATATACTTGAAGACAAACCGAACTCACAAATTGCTTGCAAAGTACGGTTAAATCGAAGCAAAATTATTCGCAGTCAATCATATGACATAGTCTGAGGACGATGAGTTGTATTTCACGAAACTCAACGAAACTGGATCACTTTATGTTGCTTCCAATGCTCTCCACCAGCTGTTAAACTCGCAAAATTACCACTCCCATTTCTTGCCGGAAACTATTCAATGTGCAGAGATTTTTAGATATTTTTACATTAAGCATTATATTTAGTGCGTCCACTAACGGGAGTTCAAATTCTTTGCGCTTTTCACAACTGAACGCAAAATATTATTGGGGAAGGGGGAGGGGGAAGCTAATACGCATTGTGCTGTAAAAAACTGCGTATACATATACGCAAAAAAAAACAAAATATTTTTGATTGTATGAAATACCTCTTTTAGGTTGTCTCTGGTGATAGTAATCTCGTGGCATAAAACATGAAGCTTGGTTGGGTTATTGGTGGTGTACATTGAGAAAAGACATGCGATTCACGACTAGAACTAAAAGATGCTTTATTATTACAGAGACAGAAAAGCGAAACAAAACATGGGCATCTGAAATTGATAGATTCGAAAAATCCTTGATTGGCTTTCCGCAAACCATGAACCTTTAATCATGAACCGTCAATCGCAGATTTAGTGTATAATCTGATCTACAGATTTTCCAATTTTCATAAACTACAGAGGGATCGCAAGTTTATATATTTCGTTTTCTCAATAAGTGTAAGTCATCTTAATTGTGAGAATAAGCAGAAAACTTGGTGAGACCCGAAATTAAGCTGGTGAATCAAATCCAATTAGGAAAGGTTTTAAATGAAAAGCCCACAGAAGAATACAATGCCTTTTCCAAAAACTAACCGCTTTTAGGAAAAAGTAAATTGGGATCGAAGCATTTATTCATCAATGATGCTCAAAACAACGTTGACCACTCGGTAAATAGTTAAACAAAATCACGTTCTTGGGGTTAATCTGTCAACAAATCTGGTCTGCCAAAAATAGGGGTAAACAGAGGTAAAGATATTGCAAACCGCGTGTTTCATTAAAGAACCCTCTCAATAAAATGTACCGCGAGCTAATGCAAAAGTAGTGTACAAAACCCATGAAACTCTTCGCAAGCGTAACACTTTAACGTAATGAAAACGAACCGACCGTGCTACAATTTTAAAATAAAAATCGTAACCCCAAAAAGAATCGCTTCTGTCTCGCAAAAACGAAACGTTTTTACGATCTAGGAGTGACATAATTATGTTACGTAAAATTGTCACAAATGGCAATGCGATGTGTATTTGCATCGCATATTTACTTTATAATTAAAAATTATTCATGTTAAATGTAAAAAAGAAATATCACAAGTGATTAAAGCTATATAGAAAAATTAAAACCAACGGATTTAATTTAAAAAAAATATAATATATTTAAAATTATTTAATTAAATAAAAATTTCATAATTAAAGTTCATATTCTGGACCAGCGTGTTCCATGTCTATTTGTGGAGCCCGTTTTGCAGGAACAGATAACCGTTTTTGTTTGCTCTCTTTCGCATATTAAAACCACTTTTTCATTATGCTCACCATATCACCCCCTCGAGCTGTTTAATATTTTAGTAGCGCACTTTCTAAAATTAATTGCAATTAAATTCTTTATTAAATTCATATGATCATATATGTTGCCCGAACCACGAAAATTTTGATGCTTCCTCGTCAGTAATGACAGCTCTCAGACAAGTTCTGATGTATTTATCAACAGATAATTCATGAAATAATCGGATTGTGTTTGTCTATAAATAAATTGAAAAAACAGTAAAAAAATCAATAGAGGAATTTAGTTAAAGTAGTGAAAAATATTTTACTAGAGCTTTTTCGCATTCTGCACTTTTAAATTTTTGCTTCCAAATCGAGTGCTTTAATCAAGATGTTACTTTGATGGGATATACTATTTGCCTCGTCTGTTTGGCAAGCATATTCTTTGGTTGCTTCTAGCGTTGTTCTTGTTCTGTATGTAATATTTAAGCTACGCTTAAATGCATTTACTGTTGTTAATGAGGCGAATGTGGACGCAATATTCAGAACCCGCCATTTGTTCAGAAAATAAGTCCGTCAATGAAAAAATTTAGTTTCACTGTTTCTTTAATCGGTCATTTGAATCAATGCAGGTCAGGTCCAAAGATAGGTTCCTCTGCCTTAGCTCATGTAACCGTAAACCACCATCCAAAAAAAAAATCTGTATGTTCAAGTAATTTTCCGTCAAATTTTAAAATCTTGATTAATTAAAACATTTTCAACACGATTTTGATAAAACACTTAACACAATTTATCTAAACGTTCACACCATAAAACTACTCGAAACACTTTAATTCCTCTTTACTAGAGGATGTACGATCTACGTCATAATTAAATTAAATTGTTATATAAAATAATTCCTTTCATGATTAACTATTTAGCATTCCTTCATAATAGCTGTCTTATTAATATTTCAACTTGAAATATATAAAAAAAAAAGTTCTTGCTGTTGTTGTTAACACTGCTGCTGTTGAGATGCTGCGCTATTTAAACGTTTTGTTGTTTATACACAATAATGACTTTTCTATGGAACGAAAATTGTTTATACACGATACGTTGCTAAATGTTTCTGCATTTTACACTTTTTCCTCTTCTTCGTAATTTTCGTGTTTCGTTTGACTCCTTTTATATTATACAGATTCGCGTAAGCATCTTACATAAATAAACACAAAAATAAAACGGAATCATAAAGTGCTATAGTATATAGAGTTATTAAAACTTAATCAACTTAAAATGCCACGTACTTGTACGTGTACTATCATAACTAATCATAATAATAATAATAATAATAATAATAATAAACAAAAAAGCGCGATGTAATATTTTTTTGCCTTAATTTTAATTTTGCTTCTATTATTATTACCCAAGTACATAAGTCTCGGGTTTTAATTCTTTTGTATGTGCTCCAAACAATTTTACGAGATTTTGTTGAAGCTTTCAATTTTTTATTACGTTATATGTTATATTGTTCATTTTGTGCTGTGGGTGTAACAAAGATATTAATAATTACAATAATTGTTAAAATGGAAATTATTTATTTATATTTTTATTGTATCTAACTTAAATTGGTATATACAATACATATACATATATTTATATATACAAATGAATCCCGAATAGGTTATAATAATCGTTAAAATAATAATAAGTCGAATCACTGATATGCTTTAGGTTAAGGATATATAATTAAGAATGAATTCAGATGTTGTAAAAATTAGACCGTATTTTCTTATCCTTAACTGCTGTGTATCCTTTTGTATGTAAAAAATTATGTATTTACATTTTGTTCTTTCGTGTTTGCGCTTTTATATGCAAAAAGGAGGATGGGTGTTATGCTGAATACATATTATTTGTTCAGATGAAGTCGATCTGCTATACAATAAAAATGAAATTGGAAACAATAATTGGTATTTATGTATAAGACATGGGGTTAAATGCTAATGACTGGTTAAATAAATGTACAGAATGCGAACAATGTCTTTATTTAATGTAAGTTGTTGTATGTGTATATTGAAATCCAAAATTCAGATATATTCAAAACTACGCTATAGCCTGAATACAGGTATAAGTTTATGCTGTTAATATTGAACCAATCACAATGACGTATTTCGTTAGCACTAACACATAACGTTAATATTACGTTTACAAAACGTTTACATTATGTTTACATAAAGTTTACATTACGTTTACATTGCGCGTACATTACGTTTACATTACGTGTACACTACATTAACATGACGTTTATATTACGTTTACATAAAGTTTACATTACGTTTACACAACGTTAATATTATGTTTACATGACGTTTACATTATATTTACATAAAGTTTACATTACGTTTACATTGCGTTTACATTATGTTTACATTACGTTTACATGACGTTTATATAAAGTGTACATTACGTTTATATTATACATTTTACATTTTACATTTTACATTTTACATTTTACATTTTACATTTTACATTTTACATTTTACATTTTACATTTTACATTTTACATTTTACATTTTACATTTTACATTTTACATTTTACATTTTACATTTTACATTTTACATTTTACATTTTACATTTTACATTTTACATTTTACATTTTACATTTTACATTTTACATTTTACATTTTACATTTTACATTTTACATTTTACATTTTACATTTTACATTTTACATTTTACATTTTACATTTTACATTTTACATTTTACATTTTACATTTTACATTTTACATTTTACATTTTACATTTTACATTTTACATTTTACATTTTACATTTTACATTTTACATTTTACATTTTACATTTTACATTTTACATTTTACATTTTACATTTTACATTTTACATTTTACATTTTACATTTTACATTTTACATTTTACATTTTACATTTTACATTTTACATTTTACATTTTACATTTTACATTTTACATTTTACATTTTACATTTTACATTTTACATTTTACATTTTACATTTTTTTACAATTAAACTTTTAGATTTTTATTTATGGTTTTTGTAGAAGTGAGTCTTCAGTTACACTGCTGGCAGGATCGATGCAGCTTTTTGGCTAACATTTTTACTGGCCAGAACTGTTTGTCGTTGTACGATTACAGTAAACGCTCGATTTAACGGACTAATTGGGGGTGTCCGTTAAATCCGAATGTCCGTTAAATCCGAATGGAAAATTTTTAAATTTAATCAACTATAGATTTTGCACTTGTTCTGGAACATGGCCACCTAGGACAGAACTCATTTATCTCTTAACCGATTATGATGAGATTTTATTTGTTGGATGGAAATGAGATTCATAAACAGTTTTTGGAAGAAGTTCTATAAAATGGCCACCTGGTACGGAGCTCGGTAATTTATCAACCGATTATGATCATAAATTTCGATCATTTTAAAATCCCATATCCATCCAACATACCCAATCCCGTATGTTGGATGGATATGGGATTTTAAAATGATTTTTGGAAGAAGTTCTGAAATATGGCCATCTGGGGCGGAACTCATTCAATTTTTAACTGATTATGATGAGATTTGGTATGCTGGATGGAAATGGGATTATTAAATGATTCTTGGAAAAAGTTCTATAATATGGCCACCTGTGACGGAACTCGGCCAATTCTTAACCGATTATGATGGGATTGGGTTTGTTGGATGGAAATGGTATTATTTAATGATGTTTGGAAGAAGTTCTGGAATATGGCCATCTGGGACGGAACTCGTTCAATTCTTAACCGATTATGATGGGATTGGGTTTGTTGGTTGGAAATGGGATTATTTAATGATTTTTAGAAGAAGTTCTGGAATATGGCTATCTGGGACGGAGCTCGTTCAATTATTAACCGATTATGATGGGATTGGGTATGCTGGATGGAAATGGGATTATTTAATGACTTTTGGAAGAAGTTCTGGAATATGGTCACCTAGGACTGGACTCGGTCATTTCTTAACCGATTATGATGGGAATGGGTATGTCGTCTGGAAAAGGAACTCCGTTTAAGAAACTCTTGAATATCGCCACGAAACCCGGTAATTTAAACTAGGGCGGAACTCGATAGTAAGCAGCCGTTTTTTACAGCAAGCGTTTTGTGATGCGAACATGTTTCTGGTAAAGCAGGATGCTTTAACATCTATCACAAGTACGTACCCCACTCATGGGATTAGTTGGTTGAGCGGTAGGTCAACTACTTACTCTCACAAAAAATTACGTTATGAACCCTACACAAAGGGCTCGGATAAATTTATATTATTCTTATCAACAACGACCTCGAAAAATATTAACGGGAACATGGAATATGATGTTTTCTAAGATCATGAGATCTTCAGAACCTTTAGAACCAAGCAACAATTTACATTTATGTGATACTTGCAATACAAGAGCGCATAATCCAATGGCCATATTTCAGGACTTTTTCCAAAAATCATTAAATAATCCCATTTCCATCCAGCATACCCAATCCCATCATAATCGGTTAAGAATTGAACGAGTTCTGTCCCATATGGCCATATTCCAGAACTTCTTCCGAAAATCGTTCAATAATCTCATTTGCATCTAACATACAAAATCCCATCATAATCGGTTAAGAATTGATCGAGTTCCAACCCAAATGACCATATTCCAGAATTTCTTCTAAAAATTGTCCGTTAAATCGAGCGTCCGTTAAATCGAGCATTTAATGTACCATGTCGAGTACCCTTCTCGTTGTGAGAAATATTAAGTTTTCTATGTAGTTATCTACGTCTGAAAAATTAACTTTGGGAAGTCCACTATTGTGGTTTGATATTGCTTTTGGTTTGAGTCCATGAACATTCTTATATTCTGATAGTTTTCAATATGCATGCATTTTATTTGGTGCATGCAGTTTATTTGAGTCATGCATTTTTACATGAGCATAATTTTTTGACCCTTGTGCGCGTCATTTTTTATTTAAAGTTTGAGCAAGCTATGAGTGTTGTGATTTTTTCTGTCTATTTTGTGTGTTAACAAATCTGTCTTTATTAAACTGATTAAACTTTTCGTCACGCAGACGAACATTTTTGTAATTAAAATGTCTTTTATCGAATAAAAATTGTTTTTTTTCTAAATCCTCTGATTTTCTCCTCCCTTTTGACAAAATTTAGTGTCAAAAGTGAAAAACAACAAACAGTGTAGCATAAAGTTGGCGGAGATTTTTAGTTTTATTATTTCATGTTGTCAATACTGACGGATGTATAGTCAATTTAGAAATATGGACGACATGCGGAATTCTACATGACATGCGCAATTCATGTATTTTAATCCATATTCACTAGAGTATTCCAATTTTGATGGATGCAGAATTCTGCACATGTGTTCCCAGCATTATTTGATGAATGCATTTTATTTCATGCATGCATTTTATTTGAAGCATGCATTTTAATTGATGCACGCATTTTATTTGATGCTTTCATTTTATTTGATGCATGCATTTTATTTTTAGCATGCATTTTATTTGATGCATGCATTTTAATTGATGCATGCATTTTATTTGATGCTTTCATTTTATTTGATGCATGCATTTTATTTTTAGCATGCATTTTATTTGTAGCATGCGTTTTATTTGATGCATGCATTTTATTTGATGCTTTCGTTTTATTTGATGCATGCATTTTATTTTTAGCATGCATTTTATTTGTAGCATGCGTTTTATTTGATCCATGCATTTTTTTATTCATGCATTTTATTTGATGCTTTCGATGATGCATGCCGTTTATTTGATGCTTGATCCATTTTATATGATGCATGCATTTTTTTATGCATGCGTTTTATATGATGCATAAATTTTATTTAATGCGTGCATTTTATTTGATGTCAGAATTTTATTTGGTGTATGCAATTTATTTAATCCATTTGATGCGTGCATTTTTTTATGGATGGTTTTCCTACTATCTTTATTGTTTTTATGAGTTTTATTGAGCATTATTGATTATTGCCTCTTTTTTGGCTGTGTTCAGGGACACAATTGGTGAAATGTTGATTTTAAATTTTCCCCCTTCTTTATTGCTCTGGAACGTCCAGCCGACTTCTTTCATGCAATGAGTATTCATGTCCCTCGCATATTCTTTCTGGCTGTTCACCGGTTCGGCAACAACGAAATTAGGTTTCTGGTTTCTTTTAAATCAATGGAAGTTGTTTTGTCCTTTAAGAATTTGGAAATAAATTTTAGAATTGTGAGAAGTTGTTTTATTAAAACTACCTCGAAACACATAGGTAAGGCCATTTAATGACTAATGACAACTGAATTATCTGCACCAAATTATAACTAGTCTGAAGATTTAAATTAGAGAAAAAAAATTATAATTGCCGCACAATTTGATCAAAATATAGTATGACATTATGTGTAGCATGTTTCAAGTCGTTTACGCAGCTTATTTCACTTCAATTTATATTAAACGAATTTATAGTAAAAAGTTTTGTTACATAACAGGCCCAATCGAATTTGAAAGATTTCCACTAGTTTTTTATAACCAAAATTAAACTTCCATACAATCAATCATAGTAATAAATCTTGGCAGACCGGTTTTATGATACCTATTACTATAATGATTTTATATTTAAGGTAGATATGCGAGTAAGCAATCCACAAACCATTAAATAACTATCAGCTCGTATAAATCTCCGCACAACATTAGTTTTGGCACCGACCATGCCCTTTTATTTTTACGTTTTATATTTTTTTCGTTCAAATTAATCGTGTCTATATGGACGATTTCATAATTTCATTCTGCTCGATTAAACAATATAAAATTTTTTACGTTGCTTTTTACGATTTGTTCATCTCATCAAACTGCGCCGATCAAAGAACTCGTCGAACATTAAAAGAATTCCCATAAAATGTTATTAATTTATGTATTTTCGACTGTATCACGTATAACATTGTCATATCTTTCAAAAGCATTATACGAGTATACTGTTATGTTATGTATACCACCACCCTTGAAAAAAACATAACGAATATATTTTTTGACAAATCGCAACAAAAGGAAAACTTTTTTGGGAGAACAACAATTAAGCATTTAAAAAAGACGAAAAATTATTAATGCGATGATAAAAGAGGGTGCCAACTGAATTTTTCCCATTTTTCTTAATAATTTGTTAGTTTTTGTTGTTATTTTCTGAACTAAACGTAACTCCAACAACAACTCAACAACTCAAATCACACTGTTGAAAGGTGAATTGTTCTGGAAAATCGCCAAAAGTTAAATTTTATTGTTATGATAATTTTTTGTTTTTCCTTTTTTCATATTATTTTTATTCTCTCTTATTATTATTTTTTGTTTATTTCATTGACTTTTAGTTTGGAGTTTTTTTTATATATTTTCAGTAGTGAAAATAATTCTTAATAATAAATATTTTTTATGTTGGTTTATCACATTATTTTTATCACAAACGCTTCCAGTACATACAATTTTTTATTATAATATTTGGTAAACCTTATTTGCTTTTGTTTTTGCTTCTGGGTGTGAATTCTGTAAACGTACATATATATTTTGGGACTGAGGTTTTTTTTTTTGTTGTTGTCAAGTCGATTGGTGTTTTTTTATTATCTGTTCGTTGGTACCACTTAACTTATTGATTACACAAAATAAAATTATTATTAGTGAAAAAATTTATCGCTTTCGTATTTTATTACTAAATGGAATATTATATAGCGGTGTGGGCATTTCCTTCTGTCATCGGAAATTTTGTATACATTTTATCTACGAATTATCAGATTTGTAATTTTGATTTATCTGCTCAAAAAATGTCGATTTAACATTAATTTAAGGCTGGATAACATCGTGGAACTTGTGTTTATCGTCAAGAGACTATTTTATCAATGTTTAAATTTATTTTAGCCGACACAAACCTCCCGCCGCCTAAAACTTCGCTTTAACAGTTTTGAAGTGAGTTTTATAATCAAATGTTGGGACATTGAAATTTACTTCGAGCCCATGAGTATAACTTGCCTTGTAATATCATATTGCTTTAGTCTGCTGATCTTTATCATCAACCTGTAAAACCTACCTTAAGTTTCATCGAATTTGTATCCCGGTCGAATGCCAATCACATCTACGGAAAAGGTGAAAAAGTAAGGCGAGTAAAGCAAATGTTGAGTACATTTTATGTGTTATTGGCATGAGTCAGAGGAAATTTAAAAAGGGTAGTTGACAAAATGGCCTCGTCAAATAGCGACCGATTGTTTGCGCCGTATCTAGCCTATTTGTCTTCTACACAAGTGACTCTCTAAATTGTTCGACTTCCAACTCGCTTATCTTTCACCTCCATATACACACTATCATCCGCAACACCGTGAGCTTTAATACAAGTTTTTTTGTTTAAGTAAATTTTATTTACTTATCTTCTCGTTTTTATCAAATCTTTGGTAAATTGCATGCGCCAAATTTTATTCGAGTAGATTCTCATCGTCATGCAGTAACTGGCCTAGCTCTTAAAATTGTAAAATTTTTATTTTAATAATGGCGCGATAGCGAGCTGGTGAAAAGGTGACTTACAGGATACCTTGGCCGAATACTGGAAGTTATAGACCGATTCACACCATATCAGAAGTTTGACCTTCTGGCTTGTTTGGTGCGGAATAACCAGAAGTTGATATATCGTAGATATAGATGACTGAATTACTGTACTTTAAAAATTTTTAAAAACTCATACTGGAGAGTGTAACAAGTTTTATGGCAAGTATGGCTACGGTAAAACAAAATTTGTTTCGTAAACATTTTTAATTTTATAATTTTTGACTTTTGTAAATTTAATGTAAATCAAGAAATTTTGTTTGCATAAATTAAGGTAGATTTGATAACCAGCGCACTTCGAATATCATGAGAATTATGAGCAATTTGTGTATAGATTCCGAAATTTTCGATTTGAAGTTGGAATATTGCTCAAAAGTTTGATCGTTTATTTAAGCCAAACATCATATCTTATCATAATCCAACAAAATGTTCATCATATGAGCAATGACAATTTTCTGATAATTATCGGCGGGAAAAAATCCAAATGTAAGCCTTGGTGAATTTGGAAAAAAAAATTATTTTGATAAATTTGGGTGGATTGGATAATCGGTACTTCGAATATAATGTTGACGAAGAAATTATGAGCAAATTATGTATGATTAGCGCCGTTCGATTTGCAGTTGGAATGTTGTTTAAAAGATTGTTTGTTGATTATAAAGCCAAACCGGACAATATTTTTATCTAATTTCCAGATGCAACTAAAACCAACCTATAAAAAGCCAACAAAATTGACAGAGCATATTGGACTCTTTTTGCAATTTTCTATTCGGCCTATTCATTCTCGGGCTTGTATGCTTTTCCACCGAATACACACCGGTAATCGTTTATATTATCAGGCCACTGGGTAATTCGTTCCACTGTAAATACTGTTGAGTGCCTAAATTAAAAAATGTAATTTGTACGGGTTTTACCAAGTAGATTACAAAAGCTTATTTTTTCGATTATGTAAAGTAAAAAATTAATAAAAATTTAAAAAATTACTTGTAAATAAAACGAACTATTGATTATGTCAAATAATTTGAGGTTAGATGAACGAAATACTATACCATATGGCACCAATTATTATGAATCCATTTGTATAAAGACAGGTTGATTATTTCGGCCAATAGCTTAAAATGGTCATAAATTTGTTTGGCCGTGATTAAGAAACAGGAAATTTTAAATTCCTATAGATGTATACATTCAAGTAAATGGGGCGCAGTCTTCTTCGTAATTATTGTGTGATGTGAATTTTATCTTTGAATGGGCCTGAATAGTTTAACAAAACCAACGCATCACTTAGAAAATCGTTTAAAATTGATAATGATGTCTTAAATGATGAACAAAATTCAAATAACAACGCGGCAGAATATTTATTCCAAAAGATATTCCAAAATTTTCTTGAATAGTGACTGTATTTGTTGAGTCACATTTCGACATTCCGAAAACGGTGATGTAAAATATTTAAAGTAACCAAATAAAAAATTAAATAATCCTAGCCGGCCGTATCTCGAAATAAAAGGATCGTAGAGAACGCAAGAAAGACCATAAATGTTTTGTCCCGTGCAACCACCACGAGATCTCACTTAAAAACCCATAAAATTATTTCCCTGGTTTCTATTTCAGGACAAGTGGTTTGCACTAAACATGTATATCCAGAACTTGTTTATGGTACATTTGTGTGTCCTTGATTATCAAACAGAAATATTCATCGACAGTTCATAGATTGGTGCTGTATGCAGGTAGAAATAATTTTGCGCGCTGTAATTTTCTAAGTTCAAGCTGGTGATCGGTATGATTTTACCGGGACCTTATTTGTATTGCCCAAAATAGGCGCGATTCCGAAGTCCAAAGCAGAAATTGGTTTAAAACATAAACATGGTGATTCGTCGGTTACCGAAGGTCTTCAAATATTAAATTAGCTTAGTGTGCGTCACAAGATTTGGAAGGTCTGACCTACCGACTAAATATTTTATTTAAAAAAATTTAAAGAATAAAGAAATTATTTAAAAAAATTTTTAAAATAAAAGGATTATTGAAATATAAAAGATGTTTTTAAAAATTACTTTGAACATTTTTGGACATCTTTGGGCATTTTCATATTCAAGCCAGTTAGCCTCATAAAAATAAATAGACTTGAGGTTGCTTCACGACAATTTTTATAGTTATAGTTTTGAGCATGACGATTTATCCACTTTTAGAAAATATGTATCCACACTTGATAACATTTCTATGTTTTTCTATGGCTGATTCCATAGTGTAGCAAGAATTTTATCGAATATTAGAATATTCAAAATTCAACACTATATCTTTATAATTTTACGTGATTAACTGTTTTTAATAGCACGTCTGGTCGATTATCAGGAGAAATATGTCGACACTTGGTAACATTTCTGAGCATACTGGAACCCCTATAGTGTTTACGAATATTTAAATTTTTAAAATTTTTAAAGCTTCTTTTTATTTTAATGTGGTGAACTGCTCCGAACAGCTAAATCTGACCACTGTTAGACGACATGAAGAATACAAAATATTTAAACAAAAAATCTTTTCATAATTAGTTTATAGATCGATGGTAATAACGTCTAAATAAAATACATCTTTAAGAAAACGAGCCCTCACCTTTGTGAGCCATGGGCTTACTGTAGGTACACAGTAACTATGCTCTAAAGAACCTCTATGCTGTGACGGCAGATACCTGTACCAAAAGCGAAAATTAAAATGAAATTAAGTTTTTTTATTTAAAAATATATATTTAAATTTTTGTATATGTTAACAAAAACATATAATAGACTATTAATCAGGTAGGATAATCACATTTCATTTATTTGGAGTACATTTCAATAAAAATAATTCATCATGCCAATAGCACTATAACAGATACTTCTCTAATTAGAAAGTAGTTAATTTATTAAAATAAAAAATAAGTTACTCTTTTTTAGTATGGTAAATTTCAAAGCAATTTTTATCCGTAGAACTACATAAGTTAATATTACATTTTTTACACCGGTTTCGAGTTCGACTTGTGCCATTTTTCAATCTGCACATTCTGAGTGCTTTTAAGCGATCCCAAACGGGCCAACGGCTGCATCCGCCAGCCATATCTTTTCCAAAGGGACAGGAGCGGTGTTGTTTTTCTTTTTTATTTAATCTTCTATTTAATTCGGAGTCATCATCGTCATCTTCGCTGTCGCTTGAAAGTGCCCGACTTGTGTGTGACTGTGAAGCAATTAGTGATCTCCTATTTCGAGGCGAACTTGTAGAAGATCTTTAAATTTGTTTTTTGGGATTTTTTGTGCTTCACAATCGGTCCTGTACTCCATCCACGAATTAACGGTGTGCAACTTTTATAGACCATTTAACAGCTTTCGTAAACATGCGATAATATTCCAACATCTGGTCGCAAATGTCCACCGCACCAATATAAGAGTTATATTCAGTTATTATCAAGTGGCTCGCTACATTGATGTACTTTCGACCTTTTTTACTCCAACGGTTTATTCGGGACTCCGGGTATGGAGCGATTACCGATTTCATGAATTTCCATTTAACTAAAGCCACTTTAATTGAGAACTGGTTGGATTCACCTCGATTCATTAATATATCCTCTTTGAAATTTACTGTCTTAATTCTGTTTTGTTGGACAGTGCTGGTTGCTTTGAAATTCAGTTCGTTAAATTTTTTTACGGGCGGTATGGTCGTAAAATATCTTAAACATTAGTTAATAAATATTTACCTTTTCGTTAGAATAATATTTAAAATGGTGAGACATATAACCCAGCAAAATTTAAAAAATATCCTTCTAGCAAAGTTTTCAGAAGTCTTGAAACCACCGCTGAACCGAGGTCTAACGACATATCAGTAAACAAATTATTTGCTCAGAGATGGAGTAATTATCCACAAATCTTTGTATCTGATATTTTTTCTGCCTCTTCTGGATTCTTTGAAACATCAGTATAATGTAGGGCCATTTTCTTTAATTTACCCCGCCTTCCAATACATTGTTATACGGAGATAAGCAATGCAACCCATAATCGAAAATATTCCGATTTTTTTTTTTTACTTCTGTGACGGTAGTTTTAAGAAGGATGCCATTTTTATTAAAATAATATATGTCAGTATATAACGCGGCATCTTCGAAGTGTTTCTCATTAAAATATCTACGGGAATATTCGATAGGCAATTTTAATTCTAGATTTAAGCAGCTTGCATCAGAAGATTGATCCGTGTTTATCGTACAGTTCGTGGGTTTGCATTGGATCTAAAATACTATAGTCAATACATATTTTTTCGATGATTTTGATATAAAAACATACCGATCATCACCATCATCATCAGCTTCCTCCTCATTAGCCTCACGAATAGATTCCGGCATAATTCGGTTGACCAGAATGTCGTCATCATCCACATCTTCTGGTTTTAGTTTATGATTTAGTCGTTGTAACTGCTATTCATCAACCAACCAATTTTCTTTTGCAAACACCACTAGATAAAATATTATTTTTATAATTGAGTCATATAACTATCAGCTGTTACAATTTTGGTATTCGTCAATTTTGGTATTCACTTTATTAATAAATGTAATCACCTTTATTTTATATTAAATTTACACTCTTTATTTATTTTTATTTTTAATTCTTGCTTTAGAGCTTTTATTGAAATCATTTTCATTCACCATTAAAAATCTTACTAATATTGTTTTTTATTTTTTTTTGCTTGCTCCTATTTAACGTACATACAAAAAAACCTCTTAAAAGGTTTTTCTGTACCCAACTAACCATTTACGGTGCTTCACAATTAGGAAATTTATTTATAAATTATTACATGATTTGGTTAGGCAAGGTGTGAAAGACGCCACATAATCGTGATGGTAATTGTTTATGCTCAAAATATGAATATTAAATATTTACAAATCACAATAAATTTTTTTTAATTAAAACAAATGTTATTCACGAATGAATATCTACTTAAATAAGTTAAAAGAAAATTATTTTTTAATACACACAAGTAAAAAACATCAGATAGTTTTAACCATCACGGATGTGATATCTGGGCTTAAAGATGTATTTTATTGTAAATAAAAGAAAATGTTTAGACCATCCATTATTTCTTTGTCACATACGGTGAGAGCTGATCTGCAAGCAAAACAAAAATAAAAAAAATTGGTCACTATTAATCATAACAGTCACAATTGTGACATTTGGTTCACAACAACGTCTAAAAATCATAAACGCTGGACTCTCAAAGGATATATGCCCACATTTGGAAAGATCTCTGAGATATTTTAAATCGGCCACAGTTTCATCATTTCGAACATTTAAAAAATCAATTTTTTACTCGTAGTGACCCCAAAATTATTAATTTATAACACTTTTAATTGTTACACATTTTACAAGTTACACTTTTCGTTAATTTTGTGTAGCTACACTTTTCATTAAAAACTTCACACCGGTAGTCACGAACCTTTTTTAATCCTGGAACAATAAAATTTCCTAACTCTTACTATTAATTACAACGAAAGCTGATTATTTGTCGTACGTATATATCTATATACATATATTAAGATATTAAAATTTAGAAGAAATTCAATTCCAATTTAAAAATAAGCTTGCTAGAAAGTAAAATATTAAATCATACTAAACTTGAAAGCTTTGTACCCCCAACATGATTTTATACTTATACTTATAGTAGCTACATACGTACCCACCAAAAGTAAAAACGGAAAAAAAGAATTATATTCAATAACAAACACACACACACAAGTTTTTAGCGGAAATAAAATAAATTACGTTATAATATACAACAATACACCACCGTCGAATACACAAAAGGGGAAAAATATGCTAAAACTTTTTTCCTATTTAGCATAAGTAATTAAAATAAAATCTTTAATTACTTTAATAACATTAATTTTGATGTAATTTTGTATCTATATACATTTATTGTGTGTTGGAGGAAATTTCCAAAAATAAAAAAAAAAAACACAAAATTTTATTCCGAAATTAATTTTTTTCGACAAGATGAAATAATTTTTTTTTTGTCTTGGGGTTCCCCTTCTCAACCCCCCCCCCCCCCCCCCCCCACGCAATCTACTTACATATTATATTGTAGTATTATGTAGATGTATGTAAAAGTAATGTATACAGGTTTGATGTTATTAAACGTTATGATGGCGGAACGAATTATACAACTCATAAAAAAAAATGTTTTAAGCAACACAAAAAAAAAGCTCAAATTAATATTTAATTTAATTTTTATAAATTAAGTTTCTGGCAACAGGTGAAAATTATTATTGCGTTATTTTATTATATGATAATGAATATGTTTTAACCATAAAGCGTTTTTTTTATTGTTTTTGTTTCATTTGTATTTTACGTATTAATTAGGTTAGGTTGGAGTGGTTGTCCTAAAGGACTGTGCGGTATAAACTCAATCGCGTCCTTATCCGTGCCACAATATTTTTTCTACACACCTACCCCTAACTCACTTACTGCCCCCTAATTTCGGTCTGCTAAGCGCTATAACTGGGGACAGTGCAAATTAAATGGAGAACATTTTCTTCCTTCTCATCCTCTTCGCATTTTTGACAGTAATCATGAGCTTGACTGTGAGATAGTGTCTCCAAATAGCACATTTCACCATATAGTAACTCGACGCCGCCACAGCGATCCCAGCTGGCTGTATCTCGACAGGTTTAGTTTTGGCCTGATTTGCCTATATTTACGCATGAGGTATTATACGCAACATATCCGTCATTCATTGTTTTTCTACATTTCAATGAAATGAAGCAGTGTTTGAATCCCTTTAATATTGAAATGCTATATGGCACCCACATATGGTTGATGTTCAACTGATCTGCCTTCTCGTCAAAAGATGAGAGACAATTCTGGGCTACTTTCGACGTAAGGACATTTGATTTAAGGGTTAAAATTCAAGCATGACAGTCAATAAAAATGCGAATATCCCTTGAAGATATTACGTTATAACTTAGCCAGTCAATGGCTTCTCTTATCGGAATAAGTTTATCTTGAAAAACGCTGCATTAATCCGGAAGACGAAATTAAAGGCTTTTAAATTTAAATATGCTTGCTAACTTTCCAATCCATCTATGAACCTTTAACTTTCTTTACAATTTATATGTTAGGTTTGCAGCTCAATTTGCTACCGATAATGAGACAAAAGTACTTCGCCTTTTCAGTGAAAGTGTGGCGGACAAAAACGACACAAAAATGTATGCCACATTCAACGTATACGATCTAGCACTATTTGGTTTAATTTGCGTCGCAAATATCTACAAATGCGTTCGGCACAAATGTTTCTAAATGTTAACCCGCCTTTAGCTTTACCGTGTAAGGATATTTACTGTAGACACCAATTACAACAACATCCGCATAAAAGTCACCTTTAAGCCGAAATCTTTCAGTTTTAAGAACGGGTCATTTTTAACCAAGTTCCAAAGAAAGGGGAATAATATCCCATTCTTACGGTGCGCCATTTTAAAAAATACATTCTTTAAATAACCACCATTTTGCCCTTCACACTGACGCGCTCTTTCTAATGCGTGAATCATCACCCGTTGCAATGTTTTTTGGCTTAGTCCTTCGATTTCTTTAGAAGATGATTATTTTTTCATAATTAATTTCCAAGGATGACTTTTTAAACGACAGGTGGGATGTCTGCCACACCATTTGAAAGGTAGGCTGATATTAACTAGAGATTTTTAAACCATTTCAGGCAGCTGTAAGTAAATCAACTTCGGAAGAAGAAAAATTATCATAAGGTTTGCTCTTTTTTTCAACCTCCACCACAGTTCCATCAGAGTCCTTTTCTAATTGTGATTCCTCCAGGAGACAAGAAAGTAATCACATTGACGTGGATATTTAAGTGTCTTTTGAGAGTGTTTCTACTTCCTCATTCACAAATTTGATGTTCATGTTGTCAACTAGGGTAGTATCGGCGCCCTTAAGATGTCACCCTCATCTGAAAACACAGCTAACTTTTCTCTTTTTAATATTATACTACCTGTGGCACTATTCTGGCTTTCCCAGGGAATATTTTCATAGTATTTTTGTTCAAATTGTATTTTTCTGGCCTACGGAACAAGTTTAGTACAAAAATTTTCAAACAAAGTTAATTAGGAAACTTTTGTTCCACAAAATGTTGTTTCGAAGATATTTAAGCCAAAATTATTTCCGCAGTAGGCCAAAAAGTAAAATTTAGACTAAAATTCTATGAAAAAAATTGTTTCCTAATTTCTTATTCCCATGAAAAACCAGAGGTTTTTCTCCAGTAGGTGGCCGATATTTCAGGATTTCTGATTTATAAAATTTTCAAAATTTATTTCGGTTCACTGGGATTCCCTGGGATCCAAGTTCTCGCACTAGGTCTGAAGGGAATATCCTCTCTAGCGACTACTTTTAGTATAGCACCAAGCCAGATTTCACCTACCTTCTATACAGCCTTTTTGTACAGGTCCAATGAACGTTGGTCGGCACAAGCTGTAAATTTGGCACGATTTCAGTACCACACTTCGTCCCGTCAAGCCATAGCGGGTCCAGGATTCGTCCTCATTATTTTTAAACAAGTTCAGGCTAAGGCGGCTACTTTTCTCCAATTTCAAGACGATATACAGTGCTAGGATTTTTTTTTTTTTTTTTTTATAAAATTACAAAATTTTTGAAAGCAATTCGCTATTTTTTCTTGATTTTTATTGATTTATAGAAGTTTTAACTTTAATATTAATATTTTGATGGACCGCCATTTGATTTTATTCCAGCGATACACCTCTGATTCATTGAATTTGATAAATTTTTCTAAGTCGTGGGAGGTATGGATTTCCAAATCGTTATCAATCAGCTCAACACATTGATACTTGTTTCTTCGAAGTACTTTTTTACCTTTAAATGAAGAGATAAGAAAAAAACAAGTTTTTAACAAATTATTTATGTTAATCCAAAAGTCAATTTTTCTATCTACGATTCAAAATTAATAACTTACAACTTTGTCGGTATGGCAAGGAGCATTTTCCTGTTGAAAAATAAATTTGCAAGTCTCGCCTAAAAGCTTTAACACTGAAGGCTCAAATCCGATGTGTAGCACCTACACGTAAACAGCTGCTGTAATGCTGGAACTAAGGAAGCACGATCGACCGGTTTCATTTCCAAAAAAGCATCCCCAAATCATATCTCCTTCATATCTCTCGCCCGGTTTTCTTCTTACGAGAATCCTTCCATCCCCAACATGCATCTTGAATTTTGATTTATCGGAGAAAATCACATCATTCCACATCTCTGGAGTCCAAAAAACATGCTCCTGGGCTCACAGCAAGCGTTTTTTTCACTAGTAATGTGAACTCAGGCTTCTAAGCTGGTTCAAGTGCTCTCAAACCAGCTTTAACACGCCGAAGCCAAAATCAAATATAGCTTTTACACTGTTCACTAACTTTTCTTATTTTTTTAACTAAAATTGCACTTTGTTCTTTATTTGACTAGAAATCAGTTACGGAATATTTTAATCTTACAAAATATGCAGTATTAAAAAAAATTACGAGCAATTAAACATCTGCACCCTAATGACGGCCAAGAACGGTAGGTGTAAAACAAAATAATTGCTTGACCAATTTTACATGGGGTTGTGTAATAAAAGCAAAAGGCGGCCCATCAAAATATTAATAATAGAACTTCCATAAATCAATAAAAACAAACACAAAATAAAAAAAGGTGTTTAATTTATCCCATTACGTTAACTCCAATCAACGTATTTTGAATATTATGATATTTTTCTGGGTTTTGCCCTAAATTCTAGGATTTTTTTTTTTCAAAAAATTACCTCTAACATGTATTTAAAATGGAACAAAATTTGTGAAATTTTATCAAAAAAAGACTCCAATTTGCAAGAAAATATGTTTGTCCATTTTTTCCCTGTATATCCGTATTTTTGGGCTCAGACAATGACAGCTACCACTAAGTGCTGTTTAAGCACTTCATTGGAACGCCTAGTGACCATTTACTACATTCTAGTCCTCTTTGCATTTATTTTTCTGTGACTCGGTTCTCCGAACACATCCGATTAGGGAGGGAGTCTTCACACGAACCTTCCTTGTTAATTTCAATAATATTTTTAATATATGAGAGAGTTTCCATTTCCCTAGTAAGAATTATTTTCTAGAGCTTTGCTAAAGCTTGCCACACTCTTTTCTGGTTTTGTAAGTTGATACGAGGGAACTGTGCTCATATCCCTATAGAGCCTTGTTCGTACTTGTGTCCAATTTTTTGGTTAAGTTTTCAAGTTGTTGTCTTTTGTTTGTGAGATGAATAAATTAAATGATCGACACATATCGAAATAGGCAAATTCACATTTTATAAAAAAATTAAATATTCTTGGAACAAGAGGAACCTCGTTCACTTCATTTACCATAAAACAGACAACTCGTTGAAATAATATTTATCGCCGATCGAATTCACATTATTTTCGATTGGAAAACACTCAATGCTAGCAAATTTCGAAAGCAATTGATTTCAATTTAACTTATAAATACACATACTCGTACAACTTCTTTAAATTCACAGTAATCTTGATTTTTGAAAAGAAAATATGTTTACTAGTACTTGTTACAACAAAACAAATATAACCGAATGAAAATGTTGTATAAATATTTTTAAATAATAAAATATACAACAATTTTCCAATTGGATTTTTAGAATTGGAATCAACTGAATCAGAATTATGTACAAGATGAGAAGAAACATGGTATACGAGTACAATACCAACAATAAAAAAAGTACAAGAATTATGTATATGAAAACTTATGTTGTTTAATGCTATCGATTATTGTATTTAAAATAATATAAGATGCTGTTTTCAGGGAACTAATTTTGTAAAAATTTGTAACATTTGAGATTTTGTGAAAAATTATTTTTTCATCGGGAAAATCATACAAGTTTTGAACTCTTTTTATGATACCAAATGAGGAAAGAAAAATAAAACTGGGTCTTATTTGCTTGGAATTTGGTGGACAGTATACTAAATGTATATTAAGAAAAACTTTTTTAAGAATATAATAATCCCTACGTCAACGAAAAATGAACGAAAAGCATTTCAGAAAAATATGCTAACCATCCATCTATGATTTTGATTGATTGAACTGAGTGTAAAGCCAAGTTTAGACAACTATCCGAATGGCGCCGGTCACATCTATAAACCCTTTGTAACACTTACCTACCGGTTTTGAACTTTGGACTGATCAATTTAATAGTAAAATTGTTCGTAAAAATATAATAAATTAATTAGCACAAGATATAACATTTATTAAATCAAATATATATGGAACAGCTTGCTTCCGACTAGACGTCTGTTAATTGGCTCGAAAAAAGATCCCGAAAAGACTTTTTTTTATGTGGTGTGTTTCCATGATAAATTCAAATGTCAGCCCGAAAAAATTAAAAAAGTTATCTAAAGCCGCTTTTGTGGTTGCTGATTTTCTTTCGTTCGTTCGTTCTGATTATTTTTTTGTTCAATCATATTGCTAACATCGTCATTTTTGAGCAACATGATTGGACAAAAATATTATCAGAGCGAACGAACGAAAGAAAATCAGCAATCTAAAAAGCGACTTAAATGAGTTTCATCCCGATTTTTTTTTTCTAGCCAGACAAAATATTTATTAACAAAAAAATATTTGTTTTAAACATAAAGAGAAAATATTATTTTTTTTAAATTACGCGATCCTTTATTGTAGTGAATCGGTCGATTATTTCAATATTATAAATACAAATATTCACTAATTACGATATCATGGATACTGGTAGAAATAATTTATTAAATCAGTCTACCACCCGAGTATTATGAACTATTATGAATTTCTGTAAATTTGGAATTTTTCAGCACCGATCTCAGAATTGTCTTGACCAAATGGGTAAGAGTATCCGACTTCTAAATCACTAGATAACACGGCAACAAAATCTCATTACGGTATCATGGGGAATAGTGGTTGAAATAATTTATTGAATCAGTCTACCACCCGAGTATTATGAATTATTATGAAATTCCGTAAATTTGAAATTTTCCAGCTCCGATCTCAGAAATGTCTAAACCAAATAGGTAGTGGTTTCAGACTTCTGAATCACTAGATAATTCGGTGACAAAATCTCATTACGGTATCTTGGGGAATAGTGGTTGAAATAATTTATTGAATCAGTCTACCACCCGAGTATTATGAATTATTATGAATTTCCGTAAATTTTTAATTTTCCAGCTCTGATCCCAGAAATGTTTGAACCAAATGAGTAAGGGTTTCAGACTTCTGCATCACTAAATAACACAACAACAACAAAATCTTATTCCGGTATCACGGGGAATAGTCGTAGAAATAATTTATTGAATCAGTCTACCACCCGAGTATTATGAATTATTATCAATTTCCGTAAATTTAGAATTTTCCAGCTCCGATATCAGAAATGTTTGAACCAAATGAGTAGTGATTTCAGACTTCTGAATCACTAGATAATTCGGTGACAAAATCTCATTACGGTATCATGAGGAATAGTGGTAGAAATAATTTATTGAATCAGTCTACCACCCGAGTATTATGAATTATTATGAATTTCCGTAAATTTGGAATTTTTCAGCTCCGATCTCAGAATTGTCTAAACCAAATAGGTAGTGGTTTCAGACTGTTGAATCACTAGATAACTCGATAACAAAATCTCATTACCATATGATAGGAGTACTGGTAGAAATAATTTATTGAATCAGTCGTCCCCCCGAATATTATGAATTATTATGAATTTCTGTAAATTTATAATTTTCCAGCTCCGATCTCAGAATTTCCTGAACCAAACGGGTAGTGATTTAAAACTTCTGAATCACTAGATAAGAACAATTAAGAGAAAATTGATCAATATTTTGAAATTACGAATCTTTTCGATGAATTGTTCAGTGTAGAATTGTTTCCGTGTAAAATTGTTTCCGTGTTGTGTTAAATTGTGTTGCGCATAATTTTCGGGTTGCCCTCCTTGATTGAGAGCTTCAAATCTGTTTAAGCTACTATTAAATCAGTGCAGTGGTTTTGTGCGAGAAAGCCGGACAACGAAACTAGATGCGGATCGATATGCAAAAATTTTGAAAAAACTTGATTAAGTATATCTCATAAGAGATGCAAATCCCTCAAATTCAGCTAACACACATTTCAAAATAAAAGACAGACACACCAATTTTATTTTTATGCATAGATTAAAAATTTATTATGTTAATACATACTTTGATCTAGAATTTGGTGTAACTAACATAAACGCAGGTTTTCGTGCCAAAATATATTTCAGACATAATTGGTTTTGTTTATTACCCATTTTTGTATAATTTTAAATTAATGAAAATACCGTTTAACTTTTTAATGTGTTATTTACAAATATTTACATAAAAAATTGTAAACAAATATTTATTACTCGTATGCTACAACACTGGTAATTTTTTGAGTCCTCGATATTCTTTTAAGAGACCTGAAAAATTTCTTTCAATCCTAATTTTACTGGTGCGCAATTTTAATCGTATGCCATAACCATATCCCACACTTTCACTTTTTTATCTTAATCGGGCTCATTTATAAAATAATACCGATCTTTATTACAAATTTTTCTCTATCGTTTTTCGAAGATATAATACCTACCATTAATAATCCAGATCTTACCGTCAAAATTTTATAAACATTAAAATACCGTAGGCGAGCATTTTGAACCATCGTGCCAAAAATATTGAGCAATCAATATTGTCTGTGGCGGCAAAAGGATAAAAAAAACCAAATCGTTAAACGTATACCACATATCCATCCTCCTGTATAGCATTTTTATTTTCATATACATGCGCGCGTGCTTATATTATATAATATTTTATATACAATAGTAAATTATAATTTATCATCATATATATTTTTTGGCCGAAATCTTATCAATGAACCGACATCCATAATAAATACACAAAAAAATTAGTGTTTACAACACAATCCATTTTACAGCTCAAAAATGAGTAAATCATTCTTTAACGAATTATCTCCTCTATATATGTATGTATAGTCACAAGGCTGGATACGCTTTATAGGAGAACACTATCTTCCATAAATATTGATATGGTATCGCAATGCCTTAAGGTTTGGTATATCCCCGGTTATTTTGGTGAATAGCAAAATTTTATTCTATATATAAGCTTTTATTTGTGTGTAGAGTCCAGTGTCTATAAAAATTTACTATAAACGGAATTATTAAAAATATCCGGGCCGCATACATCTTATACCGCATCCATAAGATTATTCTATTATATTTTATAAGACAAAAATATATTTTTTTTTATACTCAATTTAAATTCTGAACATCGAATTGCTATTAAATGGGGAGATACAAAATTCTATATCATCATATGGTTTGTTGATTAAAAAAAAACAACCTAACAATCTCACAAAATAAAAGAATCGAACGCTATCTATAGGTTCTGTTACACATAAAAATTTTCAATCATCTCACGATATATGAAAGGACTAAATTTTTTTCTAATTTAAGATGCCCATATAGTATTTTGCGGGTATAATAGCGTTCAATATAATTTATAAGTCTGTAGGTTTTTCTTAATCTGGTATATAGATGTGCTACACATAATAGCACTGTATATGGCTATACATAATAAAAACGGAAACTATCGTCTACAAAATGTTGTGTTGCATTACATAAATATATATATACACAAAACGAGTCCAAGAACTATATACTCGTGTATACTCTGTATAGATGAAGCATATTGATTATGGATTCGAAGAAGACCAAAAACGAAATCTTTAATTCAAATTAAGATTTCGTATATATACGAATTACATACACATCTTGTATAGCATTTTTCATTCCTTGAATATGGCTTTCCTATTTTTTGTATCTCTGATTTATGTGCGATACGAATTTGTACAATTTTGATAGAAGCAGCATAAATCATAAACTTCGATGAACTGATTATGAAATATAGTTTGCTGTTACATAATCCTTACATAATATATAGAGATGTAGTGTATAGTGATGTTCACATCTGTTGCGATATACTGCATGCATTTAAAATTGTCTGATTTTAATATTTATTTTTTTCTATCTATTTTCAGGTATGTTATACTGCATATATGTACATATAAGGACTGATTTGTAAGTTGAGTGCAGCTTTATATGATTAAATATTTAAAAATAAAAACTACATTGTTGTATGTTAACCGTACACAGTGAAAATAAAAATTCTTATAAAAAAAAAATTCTCGTTCATATACACATCAAAAATGCATAATTAAAAAATACACTCTAATTAATTTTTATATGCAATCTGGGTAGAAAGTTTTGTACTTGTTATGTACATTATGTATGTAATTAAAATACGCCATATAAAAACCAAATATGAACTCTTACGTTTAGGTTAAGAATGTTGAATGAACTCGATTAAATCGTTTTTATACAAAAAAAAAAAATGTACAAATTATTTATGAATTTCATTTCAAATAATGGTTATTGTGAAATAACACTTCCAGAAAAATTTAATTAATTAAATTTATTAAGAAATGTTGAGCGACGTCAATGCCGTGAGCAACCTCCAAATGTTTAGTTTTAACCAACAAAACTTTGGTGGTCGTAACATTAATGGAAATGGTCTCTTTTCCTTCTACGGTGCACACCGGTTGTTGTTGGAAAACTTTATTAATCATACGTTGTGAGGATCTTGCATCTAACTCAAATGGAGTAACTTTTAACACTAATTGCCGTAGACACTTGGCGAAACACACTTACACTTAATAAACAATTGTTTTTCTGTTCCGCAAAATTATAAATTTTTTAATATTTTATTAAAATTATAATTGTCAAAAAATGTTTCACATTATTTCACAAAAGTTATTTAGGCAATACAAGAAAGCTCACTTTTTTGCCATGAAAATGCTGGTTAAACAAAAGTATTATTTAATTTGTTATCTTAAATAATTTCTCGTTATATTTGTGCACTGACCTCAAAACCAGATCTACTTAAACGTATTTGTTAGATAATAATGTTTTATATTGCTTTCCCGCTACCTGCAATCTTATTTCGCTTCTTGTTGCGCGGCTGTATTATTTTTGCGACCTCTTACTGCTTGACGAATCGGTCGTTTCACTGGACGCGTTCCTCTATCGACCCATCATGTTGTAACAGAATCGATATTTTCAATTGCAGCACCGAAATCGTTAATTACGAAATCTGTATTGTGTTAGGATGATTCGTCTGTTATCTAGAAATTTTTTTATTTTATTTAAACAGCGGCTCCAGGAACACGGTCACTGCGCGGCTAAGGCTCAGGGAAAGTGCATGGGGTTTCTGAAGCATGATCAAATCTTGCTCGACCGTATAAATAAGGTAACACAAAGCACTATAACCATTAGTTAATTGTATGTCTCCTGTCACTCTCAACGACTACTTACCGTCATCACATCTCCTCTCGTACGAAATAGCGATTACGATTTCATATTAGTTCGAAGCAAAAACTAGCATTAATAAAAAAAAAAATTGATTTTCTCCATTTTTTCAATTAATAATTTAATTTCAGAATTAGAATTAAAAAAAAAATCATTTAAGAGAAACAAAAAAAAATATAAACAAAATTTTATAATTACCAAAAAAAAATTTAAATATAGGTATAAAAGAAATATTTTTTTTTAACCTAAAACTCATGTATGTATTTGAATATCTTATTTAATTCCCAAAACCTGCATTCGTTTAATAAAATAAAATTAAACAAAAAAAAAATTAATTAATTTGGTCCACGAATATTATCGTGGCAAAAACAAAAAAAAACTCAATAAAAAATTGAATTGTTTAGGAATTAAATAACAAAATTTATGATATAAATATTATCTTAACAAAAACAATTTAGAATTTTATAAAAAAAACAAAAAAAAAATTTAAATTATATTATTATGATTTGTAAAGTTTAGCGACGATTTTACGAGAAACAATTTGGTACCAAAAATATACATACTCGTACTCTAGACGAACGTTGGGCGCCATGATGAACGATGTATCCAATTGCTAAGTTTGTGTGTTACCGTAGTATTGTGGTTGCCAATATACAGCACACAATGTGGCCAAACTGTTAATAATTGACGTAACTTGCGGTTTTATTAATTTTTTTTTTTCAGGTATTCTTCTAAATTTATTAATTAATTAATAATTAAATAATTTGAAATATATTAGATCTAGATAATATTATATGAAACCATTTTTTTCTAATATTATTTAATTATTATTAGGTTTATTATTCAACGGTATTACTTAAGCTATATTTTCTTTTAAATGTCCTTGCAATTTCACTTTTTTTTTCGTTTAATATTTATTTAGTTTTCACTTTAATGTCTTTTCACAACTGATTTATTTATTTATTTTGTGTTTATTTTATAACTTTTAATGGCGATGCCATACAATCCATTTATACAATTTAGTCCACCATTCAATGTTAATTTTATATTTTCACTTTTTTTTATTTTTATTGTAATTTTATAAACTTAAGCCTATAATTTCCATGCTTTAAATTAAGTCATGCTTGCTATTAATCATTATTTAAACTTTTCACTTTCTAAGTTTAATACAATTTATTATTATATTTTTTTTTTTTTTTTTTTACAAAATGAATACCACCAAATTTAATTTTAAGGTGCTTTTACTGTGGCTGGACCGAGACTGCCTCACCAAAAAAAAACCAAAAACTTTTTTTTTCCGGCCTCCAACAAAACGAAAATCAAAAAAAAAAATCGCCGCCCGTTCGCGCTCGTCGTTTATTCCGGTTCTTAACTCAAACCGAATACTTCCTAGTCAACTAAAGTACTTTTAGCAATTTCCAATCAATAATCAACACAATCAATAACAATTACATTTTTTTCTACTTTACTAGTTGAGGCGCACTCATACAGTCGACAATAATTGATATTTTGATAAGATGAAATCAACGATTCGGTCAATCTAAATCTGGGGCGAAACGTAAGATTCGTAACAATGTTACTGATCCTTTCTTTGTCTCGCCGTATTCCAGCACACCTTCTTCGCAATTATAATGCATGCTGGGCCTCTCCCAAGGATTTTTCCTCCATTTAATAAACCGATTCGTCCCGGAGTTGAAATCATGCGTTTGCCTCTGAACTTGGCCGCCTTGCAAAACGGTCGATTTTATTCCGTTCTTGCGGTAATTCTCTGGCTCATCACTTGACTCTTGTAATTTTATGTGACCCCAATAACTTTGTGAAAATCGTCACAACTCCTCCCAGTATTGTGCCGTATTTTCTACAATGTGTAGACAATGTATGCAGAAAATTCAAAAATGTCGACAATTTAGAGAATGTAGAAAGTATATCGCCAATGGTAATTACTGATTCTGCTAACAATCATAACAATTACGGTTTTTTTTAATGGAATTCGGTGAGAGGTTCATTCTTACTCCTCATTCGGAAAGTATGGACTCAAGTTTTCATATGGTATGGAAATCAGTTTTGAAATCAAAATGACCGGAAAACGAAAACTTCTTGACTGATTGGACTGGTTTAGAAGGACTTTGAGAACATCTTAAAATGTGGTAAAAAGACGATTTTTTCATACAGTTAAGTTTTTAAACAAAACATAGAGCTGTCAAACACAATTTTTTCAGAGGAGGAAACAATAAAAATTTATTCAAATTCCTCTGTTCACAATTCTAATAAACGCAAAAGCTTGACCGAAGGCTCAGGTTAGGTTTTAGTGGTTAACACTGAGGTCATTTTTGGCCCATCGTGATACCATGCATTCACACCACATCATTAACCCATTCACCTATTCACCTACTCACACAACTACAGTATACCACCTGCACATTGCAAGCTCCATGTCAACCTGTACATTACGGCGCTGAATTCTGCACTCCATCAGAGGGTCTTAATTGTATTTATTAACATCACCGATTGTAATAGATGATGAAAATTTGATTTGCTTCTAGCCTCTGATGGGATTCGAACCCACTAACTCCCGGTAGAAGTGCTGAAGCTTTAACTACAATTTATTTTAACGTAGGGATCAATACACCCTTTAATTCAACTCTATATTTTTGCTAACCAGTAATTTAACTAACTTTCGCATTTACTAACTACCTCTAAAATCATTAAGTGTGCATAATAACTACAATAAAAATTCAACAAAGGCCACTTTTAACTCAGCCTTTAAACATCCTATTTAGTAAAAATATAAACCCATCGTTGAAATTCAAACTGTTCGCCATTTTATTATATAAATTAGAAAATGCCATGGCAAACCACATCTATAAAAAATATAACAACTCAACTAAAATCAATTGAAATTTCCCTAAATACAATATTTAATTAAACATTCTTTGGTAACTATATCGTAAAAATCCATGGAATATTCATAATAAAATTATGTATACACTTTTAATATACCACCGTCTGTTACTTTTATTATTAATAATAACGTAATAGAAACTGTATATTTTCATTATGCTTCTCGTGTAATCAAAACATTTTAGTGAAACGAAAAAGTTTCCTTTTCTCGTTTCTATGCTCTCCAGTTAACTTTATTCGTGTGCGCCTCCTTCGGCACAAACTATATTTACATAGCTGTAGCTATATATAGCAAAGTAACAGAGTGTCTAACTTTTTCGTTGTTATAATATACCAAATATATACACAGAACTAAGAAAAAAGCTTTTAAATATTTTGTTTTTCCTTCCATTTAATAAAATCATACAAAAAGCTGTCTACATAAAAAAAAAATCCATTTCCTAGTTTCCTTCCTAATATTCCAAAAAAAAAAAAAAAAAAATCCAAAAAAAAAATCTCTCTAATGAAAATTAATTTGAGTTTCGTTTAGTACTAGATATTTGTTATACCATCTCTTCTGTGTGATTCCTGCTTTGTGTACACTAACTTAAAATTTATAAAGCACACAAGCAGTCTCGAGAAGCAGAGCAAAGAAAACATAAATGGAATATTATTAGCCAAATTATATTCGTACTAGAATAAAAATAAATAAATTAGATACAATGAAAAAGTTTTCCTAATAAAAATAACCAGCAACAGAGAGAGTAAACTTCTTAATTTTGAAAAACTAAAGATGAACCAGAGGATTCCTTCTCGTTATTATTATTTATACCATTTACCAGAAACTAAAATTTTATTACATAAAGAGCTTTTGCATATAATATTGTTTGCTTACTAGAATAACCAGATTTTACATTTTTGTTAAAACTTGTCGTTCTAATATTACGATTTTTTTGTTAAAAATTTTATAAATTTATTATACGGGTAACTAAACAAAATCTACTCGTACATTATTAAATTAAAATTATTAATTTTCACGACGGGATATTTTATATATAGACAACAATGTTATTTATTATAAAAACATATTTTTATTTTTGGTGACAGAATCTGTCATAAAAAACTAATTAATGTAAAATACACCCTCTGGTATATACTCGTAATTAAATTGGTACAAATTTTTTGATATAATTAATAATCAAAATTTTACAAATTTATGATACCTTATTGTTTATACATACACATTAAATTTATTTGTTAATTAATTTTTCTATTTAAAAATACGATATAAGACTAATCTTAATGTCTCTGGATAATCTGACGTATTCGTACGTCCTTAATGATTCGTATATGAAATCGGAAATAAATAGCATCATACACTCGCTGCCGAACTCAAAACCAATCAAGTTTTGTGAAATGTTTTATGCCCCGCCTACTAGTTCCATGCTCGAGTTGATATATATATATATATATATATATATATATATATATATATATATATATATATATATATATATATATATATATATATTGTATATATATATATATATATATATATATATATATATATATATATATATATATATATATTAGGGTGGCCCACGTTTATATGGGGAAAAAAAGTGTTGAGATATTTAACGGGACACCCCCTAGAAATGTGAGGTTATGCTAAAAACTTAACCAGAAAAAATATTGGGTCGATCGAAGGTCGTTTAGAGGTCGCGACTTGAGCGCGAAGTTCGATAAAAACTGTGTTTTTTTCGATTTTTCACGTTCAAACGAACAGAAAAATTATTTAAAAAAAATTCTCAGACTAAATAAAAGTTGCGGTCAATAGAGGAGATAATTACCTTTCCAAAACAGCAAAGATGTCGAAAATCGGTTAACAAATAGCGAGATTATTGCTAATTTTCGAAACTATTAAAAACTTAAATAATAAACGATTTTTTTTAAATCCTGGAAATTATCTTCAAAACTACAAAAAAAATAAATAAATAAATAAAAAGGAGGTATAAAGAATAAACAAAAGAATGTTTTATGGTGTCATAAAAAACCGTATGAGTCATGAGAAGTTACCATAGTTGTGATTTATGATGCCATTATCATAAAACCCAACTATGTTAAGTCCTTATGACTCATTTGACTCATTAGTTATTGTATTTAAAATTTAAATCCGCCTACTGCACTAATTATGATCTGATATGGCCAATATATTTCATTGTATCATATACTATATAAACAAAATAAATGCAAATTAATTTCAGTTTAAATCCAAATCTCTCGAGAAAAGGACACAAATTTGTAGAAATTAAATCTAGTCATTTTAACAGTTTTATTAATATTTTTAAGAAAGTGCTATTACAGTTGATAAAATGACAGCTAATTTACGGTCCACTACAGAAATTTATCTTCTTGGGCATGAGTACTGTCAAATTATTGGTGCTAAGTTACCATCAAAAAAGCAAGTGTTGTGTCTTTTTTTTTACAATCACCGTACTGTAAAATTAACTATTCGTGAAAGTGCAGCTCTGACAATTCAGGAAGTGTCTATTTTTTGGGCAAAAGCACGAATTCCAGTGAAAAAGGAACAACATTCTATTGAAAAATTGGAACAATTGCATGATGAGTGGAAAAATCTTCTAAAGAATAAAAATAAACCTTTAAAAGTTTACCGCGAAAGAGAAATTGCCTTTCTAGTAAACTGGATGATATTTTCGATATCGCCCATACTAATGCCTTATCGATGATGACTAGTGAAGACGACAAGCGATTCCTGTTGTCACAGCGTGAGAAAGGGCGCCCCGGATATTTGGCTGGAGTCAGGCAATATGAAATCGAAAAAGAAAAGCGGAGATCGGAACGTCTGATGGCAGAAGAAAATCGTAAACGAAGACATCTTGAAGAAAAACGTAAATCAATTCCAATAGACTCACAAACATTATTTTCATCATCGGAGAGTGACAGCGAAAGGACATCTGATAACGACATGAGCTTCGAAAATATTGATTTGCCCGTGATAAGCGCAGAAGGAGCCTCTATAGGAAGCAAATGTTTCATTACTCCTAGAATATTGTCAGCTTTGGATAAGTGGAAGATTACAGATCGTGCAGCAATGCATTTAATCAGTGCCGTTGCCGAAAGTCTTGGACATTCTATTGATGACCTCGTTTTGAGTCGAACAACACTGAAGCGTCTTCGTGAAACAAATAGAGTAGAAATAGCAGAATCAATTAAATCGACTTTCAAGTTTACGACAGGCGTAGTACATTGGGATGGAAAATTACTTCCGGAGTTATCTGGAACGGAGACCGTGGATCGTTTGCCGGTGATTATTTCCCATATAGATGGAGAACAATTATTGGGCGTTCCCAAAATATCAAGAGCAACTGGTTTGGAAATGGCGAAGGCTGTTTTCCAAAGCTTAATTGATTGGAGAATAGTTGACAATGTCGTGGCGGCTTGCTTCGATACAACATATTCAAATACTGGAAGACTAAATGGAGCAGCTATTATTTTAGAGCAGAAACTGGATCGAAGTTTATTATATCTTCCTTGTCGACATCACATATGTGAAATTACATTACGCGCTGCATTTGAATCGAAAATGGGCAATACATCAGGAGTAAATGTTCCATTATTTGTGAGATTCAAGAATGACTGGAATTCCTTGAATAAGAATAATTTTAAAGCAGGCATAGATGATCCCAACGTTCATATACAATTAAATGATGTGAAAGCGGAATTAGCGGGTTTTTGTAACAACGAATTGGCAAAAGAACATGCTCGTGATGACAACAAAGAATTATTGGAAATTACTCTAATTTTTTTGGGCATGATACCAACTGAAAATGTCCATTTCCGCCTGCCGGGGCCTATGCATCATGCTCGCTGGATGTCCAAAGCCATTTATGTATTGAAAGTATTTATCTTTCGGGAGGAATTTAAGTTAACAGCACAGGAACAGAAGAATTTACGGGACATTTGCATTTTTGTCGTAAGATTTTATGTGAAAATTTGGTTCCATTGCACAAAAGCTGCTAAAGCACCACAGCTGGATTTCAACTATTTACGAGATATTTATTTGTACAAAACACATGACGAAAAGTTGGCGATGGCTGTACTGAATAAAATATGTGGCCAATTGTGGTATTTATCCGACGAAAGCATCGCATTCTCTTTTTTCGACGAAAACGTCTCTAGTGCGGAGAAAAGAAGAATGGTGCAACAGTTGGATATGAAGAGGGATGTAGAGGTCGAGTCAATTAAGCGCGTCGAGTTGAAAATTGATGATGTAAAAACATTTATTACGAAACAACTAGCAGATTTTGTTACACCAAACACTGGCGATCTTTTTAAAAGGTTCAATATTTCTACAGATTTCTTGAACAAAGATCCGGATATGTGGCCTCGGGATGATAATTTCAAGAACGGAATGAAGATTATCAGTCAAATAAAAGTCGTAAATGATATCGCAGAACGTGGTGTTAAATTAATACAAGATTATAATAAGAAATTGACAAGAAATGAAGATGACATGCAATATTTACTACAAGTCGTAAAGGACTACACACAGAAGTTTCCAACATACACCAAAACAGCCTTAATGGGTAGAATATCAACTTAGATTGATTATTTTAATACTAAAAATTAATTTATAATATCATTGTATAGAAGAAACATTATGCATTAATAATAAAAAAAATATAGTAATAATTTGACTTGTTTTTATATTTTGGAAATTTGGCAATAATCTCGCTATTTGTCAACCGATTTTCGATATCTTTGATGTTTTAGAAAGGTAATTATCTCCTCTATTGACCGCAATTTTTATTTAGTCTGAGAATTTTTTTTAAATAATTTTTCTGTTCGTTTGAAAGTGAAAAATCGAAAAAAATACCGTTTTTATCGAACTTCGCGCTCAAGTCGCGACCTCTAAACGACCTTCGATCGACCCAATATTTTTTCTGTTTAAGTTTTTAGCATAACCTCACATTTCTAGGGGGTGTCCCGTTAGAAATTGGAATTTTCGAAAATTTGGACCACCCTAATATATATATATATATATATATATATATATATATATATATATATATATATATATATATATATATATATATATATATATATATATATATATATATATATATATATATATATATATATATATATATATATATATATATATATATATATATATATATATATATATATATATATATATATATATATATATATATATATATATATATATATATATATATATATATATATATATATATATATATATATATATATATATATATATATATATATATATATATATATATATATATATATATATATATATATATATATGGATATATATATATATATATATATATATATATATATATATATATATATATATATATATATATATATATATATATATATATATATATATATATATATATATATATATATATATATATATATATATATATATATGGATATATATATATATATATATATATATATATATATATATATATATATATATATGTATATATATATATATATATATATATATATATATATATATATATATATATATATATATATATATATATATATATATATATATATATATATAGATGGATTTTTCATATCAGAACTATTCTTTTTTTGTGGAAAGATGTTAATGGTAAAAAAAATATCGCAAAATAAAATATCTAACATTGAATTTCTAGAAAATTAAGAAGTATATTAAAATCATTTCCAAGTCATTCCTATACAGAAAGTACTAAACGCGAAGGGGCTTTGGGAGTTTTTATTGTAGTATGTCGATTTGGAATGATGGTTGAATGGGGCTAATTATGTTCTGTTGGGTTAAATCAATTTCACTTATATTTATCAAAATTGAAATTAAAATTTCAAATACGGGGGCTTAGGATGGCAGCGCTTTCCTCTAAGGTAAACAAATTAGCTCAACCTTACTACTTTAGTGAGGTAGTCGAAAATAAAAAAACAACTTTTTATTTCGAATTTTATTTTTCGATATTTTCTTTTCCGAATTATTTTTTTTTACAATTTAACTTGCGATATTTTTGTTTCGAATTTTTCGGATTCGGCCATTTAACCCAGACCTTGTTCTACATAAATCGAATTTTTAGCTGTATGTCCACGATTTGGAGCTATTTGGAGAACTTGCTGAAATACTAATTTTAGTTTCCTTTCTGTGGCACTATTCTTATAATTTCCCTGGAGTAGGTAACTGGGGAGAGAATTTATATGTAATTTGTGCTCGAATATTTTTATCCGGCATACTGAAGAAAAAAGTTTAATGTACATACCTACTTATAAAATGGGAATAATTTTTCAATACCTAAATTGGCAGGGAAAATTATTCCTCATTTATGATCCGTTGTTATATCGATTTTAGCTTTTAAGACTGAACATTGCACCTATCGGTCTTTGGTGCTTTGAATTTAATCTTCATTTCTATAAAAGATTAATTATGAAATTTTCAGTTAAGTTAGAATAATATTAGTTAAAAAAATTACTAATGTTTACCTTTAAATAAATTTTAAAATTTTAAAAGATAGAATTGAGTGTTTCTCGCAATATAATTGATATATTTTCCATAATATTAAATCTGCGTGGAAATAGTTCTGGATGGTATATCTACGAGTATAATGGCTCTCGTAAGCCGGAAAACTTTCAATGTGTTGCTTAATTGCATTTATTTTATCATTCGAAACCTTATTTGAGGGCGTCGCAATACCGCGATGATCCGTAAATGTCAAATTTAATTTCTTTTTAACGATACTTTTCAAAAAACTAGCAGCCTCACCAAAGCAGGACTGGAGCCAAGGTTAGTTATCAAAAAAGCGTCTTCTGTTGTTCAAATGAAATTTTTGTTTGGCAAACTTTTCTGCATTTTTCCAGTGGTGTACATTTTCTTTCAGAAACTATTTTGCCCGATTCTGTCTCATAGTTGTGTCACAGTAGTTCTGTTTACACTGTTTAATTTTTCTTAACTAATTTTGTTTCAGCTTAGCTGAGTATCGTATTGTAAATTGTTTTCATTTTCGGTTGCCATTACCCAATTTCTGAATCACTCGTTAAATCTTTTGATTCATCAGATTCTGATGGAACGTAATGTGGATCTACATCACAGTCGTCAAATTCTTCATTTTCAGTTTCGTCACGTTCTTGACCGGGAAACAAATTCAACAAATCATTTACAACTGAATCTGATCTGCCTTCTACTGTTGTAATATACGTCAATATTGACCGGGTTTTTATTTTCTTGTTGCACTTCTGTTATTGATTCTTGGTCGGTGTCAGATGAATCTTGAGAAAAAAATATTTTTAGCCTTAAGTCTCCTTCGAATAAAACACAATAGTTTTTTGTAAATAAACTGAAATACTCACCAGTAGGTTGAACATTACTTTCTTTCTCCTGCTCTGATAGTTTCAAGGCCATCTGTAACATCGTTTTTGCACGTGCACTCATTTTATTTTGTTAATTAAAACCGAACGATTTTTTACTATTTTTAACGTTTATACACTTTAAATAGAACTGTTTAAGCAAAGGGCCCTCCAACGGCTATGATAACTTATGTCAACATCGAAACCGTTATTGTTCGAGTTATAATAAGTTAAATAAAATTTTCAAAAATGGCCTAAACGATTTTTAGGGGAAGAACGATTATAATATTATAATACGGTGAATAACCGCTTATGTATACTTTAGTCTCAGATTTTTGTTGTAAAAATGAACGAAATAATCGCCTAAGTCGAAATAAACTTTTATTTCAAAACAAATTTTTCTGATATTAATCGAAATTAGGCCGATTTTTGAAACTTAGTCGGTTATTCCAAAATCATATTATTAAAATTGATTTATTAAAATTGACTTAGGCGAATACGTTTTTTATAACTTTATCAAAAATTATCAAAAATACACCAAATTTTACCTTATGACCACAGAAATATATAATAAGAACAATTTTTGTCAACCAATCTTATTGCTCCAAAATGATGATTGAACGAATGATTCGGCTAAGCTACACACGATTCCAGCTTTTGGTTTCAAACTAAGTCGCAAAAGATTTTTAATTAAAACCCTTATTTTACATTAAAACACCTAACTTTTTTGGTTATTTTATTCTGTTCTCTCGAAAATAAAATTTAAACATAAATCTACATCTCAAAAATGGACTTAAATTTTTATATTTTGATTTTTATTTTTTCATTTCGGAATCACGGAAAAAATTTTATGTCGCAGTTAAAACGGATTTTGTTGGTAAAAGGGGAAAGAAAGGAAGGTAAAGTCGGCCTTATGAAACCGTGTGTAGAATGAATGAATGAACGAACGGAAACAACACTGAATTCGTTCCTAATTAAGTTTCAATTCGGTCATTTAAAAAAAATGAGAATAATATGAGTGAAAAATATAAGAAAGAGAGAATATAACAAAATATTCTAAAACTGAAAAATTAACTGCCAATTGTAACTACTGAAGACGCATGACGAATATATTCGTCATAACACAAAATTTTACAATTTTTTCAAGACGGATATATTTGTCATAAACAGTTAACTGGTTAAGTTCATCTGATATTTTGGAAGTTTGTCATTGTCATACCTTGATATGGAAATATGAGCGCGGTCTTGCAGTTCTCCGGCAGCTCTTTTTGGTCCCAAATAGAAACGATGAGATCGTATTGATTAGTTGCAAGAGTAGCGCCTCCAATCCATTCTGTGGGGATTCCATCGAGACCGGGTGCCTTTCCATTTTCCAATCTACTCAGAGCTGCGTCTAACTGAGAGAACATCAGCCACTTTTATTCTCAGTTTTCTATTACCGTCTTGGGTAGTTCCTGTGCCTATTGACTCTTACAAGTTTATATAATATAACGTCTGTTGTTTTCTCAATTCCTGTTTCTCTATCCTGGAAATGCCCCGTATACGTGAGTGACGTTGACCTTTAATCTGCAAAATAAAATCAATATTAAAAATTCAAATAGCTCAGGGAGTGAGAGCTTTGGCGTATGGCTCGGAGCTGAATCTTTCACATCAGAACTAATATGACATAAAACTGTAAACTACGCAGATTTTTGTACGGCATCACCTCAATTAGCCGAAAAAAAAACTATCGATTTACCAAAAAAAATATTTTATAATTTTTTTGTTTAAATATTTTTAATGGTAAAGTAATAGCACAATATAAAATATCGAACATCGGATTTTAAGCAATTTAATAAATTTTTTAAATCATTTTCATGTAGGAAACACATGCAAAGTAGTAAAATGTTGAGCTGCTTAGGGAAGTTTTTATTTTTGTATGAGGATTTGAAATGATTGTTGGATCAGGATAATTAATCTATATTTACTAAAATTTAAACTAAAATTTAAAATTTGGGTGTTATGGGAGGCAGCCACATCCTTGTTTGGTGCCAGAAAAAAATATTGTTTTATTATCATTAAAATGAGACTACATTTAACTTCGTTCCTGGTTGGCAAAAAATACGACGAGGTACAACTTTTTATATTTTGTGGATAATAAACGTCGAAACATTTCTTGTACGTGTTTACAATAAATTTACTTATGGATATATTTTGTTGTTTTACAATTTAGAAAATTGTTAAGAAAAACTTTATAACTTTTATACCGTACTCTGTTATAAATGTAAAATAAATTTAAATGTTTGTGTTTGTATATTTTCAACAAAATATAGCTAGAAAATTTCTTATTTTCTAAGCAAAGAGATTTAACAGATTTAAAATTGTCTATGTCTTCTTTTTCAGTATTAAAAACACTTCACAAAACTTTTATGCATGTGAATATATATGGGCATGAACTTTCTATTTAGTGATTGGTATCCCAATATTATGTATAAATCACTTTGTATTACGATAAATCCATTTTATTAATCTTCATACTTAAATACATCAAAATTTCTGTACCGTATAGATTTAAATCCGAAATGGTCAGTGAGCTTTAAGCTTTATGTGATTATATGTGAATATAAAAGAATCAATTTACAGGTTTACCTAGGCAACAAAAATGTACGTGTAGGTTATTTGCGTACATCAAAATCACTTTAAAATCCAAACTGTTCAATTTTTCGTACAGCAATACACAAGAAAAACAGCTTTAAGCTACTTCCTGAATTTTTGTGTATACATTATATGCGCTATATATAGGAAGAGGTATAATGTTAATAACACAACCTTTCCGCAAATATTACTATATTATTCAAAGTGTCATTTCTACTTTATATTCATACGATTACATGTACAAAGCATTTTGGTATTTCTACGTACGTATGTAGCTCACAAAACTGGGTAAGGATGAAAATCACGTAACTGTTATATAAAAACGTATATACAAGTTTTTATATTGAGATGAAGAAAAACTCTAAGATCACCCAAAAAAAGCACAAAGAGTGTATATTTTGGATAAACAAGATACGTTCGTATCGTATTACACCTTCCGACGTCTTACATTATGAATTGTGTTTTTGCCATGTCATAATATACATTGTCATAATATACTTTTGCGCTTTTTTGTTTTAAGCCAAAAATAAAAGCATTTTATGTAACAAAGCGTGAAATATAAATGTGAACTATTATTTAAGATTATTACATTTTTGTGTTATATGTGTGGATGTGGATGGGCGTCGCTAGAAGGAAAATATTTAAAAAGGTTTTGACATTTTTTTTAAATTATTTCATCATGAAAATCACTTTCTATTAGATTAAGTTTACCGGATTTTCATTCCAAGTTTAATAATGAAATATTTTTGGTAGTTACCCTTTGTCTAAAACTAGATAAATTATATAGAAATTCTAGTACCAAAGACTATTAAAACGTACTATAAAATTTGTAAAATATTGACGTCAGCCAAGATTAGTTATTCGATTTGAGCAAAGATCCTGTTTTATAAATCAAGCTGAGCAGGTAGTGCGCTGTCAAAAAAAAACGTTTGTTTTTTTATTGTTCAAACTAATTTTACTCAGCACACTACGTTTTTCTTTGTGAACTAGACACCGTGTGTACTAGGTTCGTTAAATTTTCGGTTCGTCAAACGATTGTGAGTGTCCAGATGGCACGATGTGGTATGTGTAGAATTAATTTTTGAATTGATGAATTCGGTATAAAATATATTAATTACGAACACTTACTCGGTCAGTATCGTTAATTTTTTTGTGATCGTTAGTAACGGGTGATTTTTTTGTGGTTAGGATTTTCATGCATTAGTATTTGACAGATCACGCGGGATTTCAGACAAGGTGTCAAAGAGAAAGATGCTCAGTATGCTTTGACATTTCATAATGAATAGACTTACTAACGAGCAACAACGTCGAATTTTCAGTGAATGGGCCCTAGAAAAGTTGGCAGAAAATCCGCTTTTTTATCGACAAATTTTGTTCAGCGATGAGGCTCATTTCTGGTTGAATGGCTACGTAAATAAGCAAAATTGCCGCATTTGGAGTGAAGAGCAACCAGAAGCCGTTCAAGAACTGCCCATGCATCCCGAAAAATGCACTGTTTGGTGTGGTTTGTACGCTGGTGGAATCATTGGACCGTATTTTTTCAAAGATGCTGTTGGACGCAACGTTACGGTGAATGGCGATCGCTATCGTTCGATGCTAACAAATTTTTTGTTGCCAAAAATGGAAGAACTGAACTTAGTTGACATGTGGTTTCAACAAGATGGCGCTACATGCCACACAGCTCGCGATTCTATGGCCATTTTGAGGGAAACCTTCGGAGAACAATTCATCTCAAGAAATGGCCCGGTAAGTTGGCCACCAAGATCATGCGATTTGACGCCTTTAGACTATTTTTTGTGGGGCTACGTCAAGTCTAAAGTCTACAGAAATAAGCCAGCAACTATTCCAGTTTTGGAAGACAACATTTCCGAAGAAATTCGGGCTATTCCGGCCGAAATGCTCGAAAAAGTTGCCCAAAATTGGACTTTCCGAATGGACCACCTAAGACGCAGCCGCGGTCAACATTTAAATGAAATTATCTTCAAAAAGTAAATGTCATGGACCAATCTAACGTTTCAAATAAAGAACCGATGAGATTTTGCAAATTTTATGCGTTTTTTTTTAAAAAAAAGTTCTCAAGCTCTTAAAAAATCACCCGTTATATTCGGGTTATTTTATATTTTTTTAGATACTGTTAAAATTAGCGACAGTTAATTAGCGATAGTTTCCAGCCAAAAGTAAAAAAAAAACAAATCGATGATGCAGATATTTGTTATCTAAACCGAAAATATAATACGTTATGTCAAATATTAATATGCTTCAGTCGAGCCGACATTTCTCAGTCGATATTTTCAGCCGAAAGTATTTTTTTATACCAAAAATATTTATTTTCTACAGCAAACATAAAAAAATTTCAACTGAAGCCGTTGAACCTAAAACACCAATCTATATTTTTAATAGCATTTTTAAATGTTGGGAAAATTCGTTTTTCCATTCGGAAACTCCTACATATCATACACACGCATTTTTCTTTTTCAATTCAACTTGCAAAGTGTCTTGGTTGGAAAGTAGATAAAATGAAAGATTTAAGTGATGGTTGCCTATGGACGAAATTTCAGTTCACTTTTCCTGTGGAAAGCCTGGAAAAACTCGTTTGAATATATCTTAAATACATACGTTTTCAAATTCTGTGTGTATGATGTAGTCATACAAGTTTTCCCAGACTTTCCAAAAAAAATTCAATACTATCGGATAACTTTAAAAGGGGTGTATTTTTTATATTTTAGGGGAATATCAGATAACTTCCGTTTAGAAATCTGACTATTCGAGATTTTTTAGCTGACAAATATACAAATTTCTGACATTTCAAAAACGAATGAGTTTCGTGTAAATATCTACAATTTTTAAACCGGCATTTTATAGTTGCTGAACCATAGTTCATGCCTCGGTCACAAATTGTTTGGCGGCGTACACTCATTCTGAATGAAGTGGCAGTATAAGACGCTATATCTAAAAAAAATTAAAGGTAATTTACCGTTATAAATAATTTTTCAGCTTGGATACGAACGATTCCATTAGGCAGAATGAGATTAATGTAGCAAGTCGGGTTTAAACTGCGTTTAATTTGCAAAATAATAGCCAAATCCTCCTTCCACTGATATATATGATCATTATCCTGTGAGTATCATTAAAATAGATAAAATTGAAACTGGGCAATCACTTAGTTTCAATCAAAAAAAAGGTTTCCACATCTTATGCTGACGTGAAAATGAAACAACATGTCTACAAAATCAAGAAAATACTTAACCTAAGACTTAAAACAGAGCCCTTCACGAATACACCAGTCTATAGTACCATAATATGCATAATAACGTCAACTTTTTAATCATATGCAGAAATACTGACAAAGATGAGTAGGATTTGTCGGTAAATATTACCAGGTGCCAGGCCAAACAAAGTCCTAGATTATACTTCAAATGAGTATGGTAATGTAGTTGAAATATATCAAGGGAAATCTGTTTAAATTAAGGACCCTACATTACAGGGCGCGTTCAACGGCTTGCTATGTATAAGCAGGTCTTGGATGTGAGAGTGTGTATCAATAAGTAATAAGTGGGTTGAGATTCGAGCCAACTACCTACTTTCACAAAGGCCCACAACCCGAATTAACAATACTCTAAAAATGGAAATATGTGAAGTGCTTAGCCTTTAAAGACCTTGGATCTAGGCACGTTATCCGTACTTTCACGATAAAATTACACAAGTTCAATATCACGATTGGCAATGTGCATGAACCAACCAATGACTTTTGTATGACTTTTTGTTCAGGTGAAAAACATTATCAATAACTAGGTTGTTCTGAGGCGCTTCGCTTAATTAATAAAATTTTTCTACTTGCCTCATTTTTTAGAATTTTAACTTTTGATATCAATTTAAAAACACGTCTTGTCAAATTCAAATAATGTAAGATATTAATGAGAATTTTCTACTTCGAAAATAACACATACTCTTTCGATTTTACGCATTTTTGTTGCTTTTTGTGTATTTCGTTGACGAAATTATCCAGAAGAAAAAGATCCAGAAGAAAAAAATCGTAATTTTTGATGGGTAGTAATAACTGTCAGAACGTGTATGTATTTAAAAGACAATGAAATGTCGATTCAAACTCAAGCATCTATCGAAGTTTGCGTTGTTTTTTGTTTTTTTCTCTCAGTGTTGAAATGAATTGGAGTCAGTTGAAATTCAAAATAATTCGATGTATTTTATTCAAGTGGAATTAAACCAATACAATGCATTGTGGGAAACATAATTTTTCGGTTTTTCGTCCGGCGCGTAAATGAACAACGATGAAGGTTTGCCAACTCTCGAACACGCGACGAACAAATGACCATGAGAAAAACACTTCTTCGGGTTTATCCGGAAGTTTCCGAGATTTTCCAATTTTTCTCTTCTACAAGACCATCTGGATCGGATACGTGCGAAAAACCGTACAAAAAACATTTTTTTTCGGTTTTCCGAATTTTCCGATTTTTCCGTTGGGATTATCCAATTTTCTTTCGTAAGAACCATCTTCTTCTGGAAATTGGAAACACAGAAAAAAAATTGAGCCAAATCGGTTCAGCCGTTCTCAAATGTTGCGCTATAGAAAAAAAATCAATTTTCTTCGGGTTTTTCCGGAAGCTTCCAAGTTTTCTACTCAGATTTTCCAATTTTTCTCTTCTAAAAGACCATCTGGATCGGATAGGTGCGCAATTCCGCAAAAAACATCATGTTTCAGTTTTCCTAATTTTCCAACTTTTCCGGTGGATTTTCAGCATTTCCTCTCGTTAGAACAATCTCCTGGGTCAAAAAAAGATTGAGTCAAATCTGTTCAGCCGTTGTCAACTGAAGCGCTACAAAAAAATTCAATTTTCTTCAAGTTCCAGAACTCGGTTGAATTTAATGGATAAACAGTGTCACAATCTGCATAAGGAGGGAGACGTTCGACTTCGTGATGCATTCGAACCCGATATTCGTTGTTCGATACCTTAACTGCACCATAAATGGGTCAAATGGCCTTCCGAGTAGTTAAGATTCCAATTTCACTTACAAAAATTAGCACAAGCTAGGACACTTCAAAAATTTTCCATGATCATCCTCAAAGTAGACACTGGTCAATAGTTTGGATTGAAACTAGAAGCACATTGATAGTTACCGATGATATTTACCGCAAGAGAAATGATTTTGACAAACATTAGCAAGCACGTTGTAGGAGGTGTTTAACGGAGCCTATGCCAAAGAAATTTCAGATTTTATATAGTCACGTGCTTATGTAGCGGACACATGAGTGTACTCGTGCATTCCTCGGGAGCTCCTCCTGGTCAAGTTCGCAACAATTAGTTCATATAGATTCGGGGATTCAATTGTGGAATACGGTTCAAGAGCTTTCTCGTCCGGCTGGACAACAACTCGAACAGGGGTCACTTCGTTGTACCGATTTCGTTGAGTTTGGAAATACTGAGCAAATATCAGAAAAATTTATACACGTCTGTTCCTTTGATGACTCTGGATCTTTGATGAAAAAAGGCCTTAATTAGATTTCTTGCATTAACAAAGCAGCCTGCCTCTTGAGTTTCCGTTTTGAGCTTGAAAGCTGATGTATTTGATACAGAAGTTCAATATATATTCTCGCTTTTTCTCCGGTAGACTGATCGTCTTCCGCTACGTTAGTTATGGCTGTCTGAAAAGCCCCCCACTGCTCCTGGATGTTTGGTAGAATTTTGTAGGTTTGATTGTACCGGTTTAGATGTTCATGGGTATCTGATTGGAAACTTTGCAGACATTCTTCATTTTCTAGTAGAGCTAATATACGTTCACTAACACACACTCGCCTGTGGCTTAGAAGGCCGATTTTCTTCTTCTCCGTTGTGGACGTCCACTGTAGCGGTGAAAATAACTATTGGTGGTATTTTATGGATCCCAGTTTGAGACCATTTAAGCTTTTGTAGTAAGTATACGTCCAATATGCGAGTTTTCTGAAGGTTGATCTCCAGGTTCAAAAGGCACTTAGTACGTTCTATATTTCCATGTTAAACGTAGTTCGTGTACATTTTCCGAGGTATCCCTTTATGTATTGGCTTATAACTTCATGTTTTTGTGAGAGTAGGTAGTTGGCCCGCCGCACAAAGGAACTATTTCGAGTGGGGGTCACATAGGGATGATATATTTTAAGTAAATCAGCCCTACCAAAACACGTTTATATAGCGAGCCGCTTGTTTCACGGCAGACGCCGATTTCGTTAGGCGTTAATCTGAGTCACAAACGCAGACAGGGTATCGGTTTTGCGCTAGGAGTAGTTCGCCATGTCACTAGTGTTCATGAAAATAAACGAAATTTTTTCTGAGTCACCTCCACTACATCGCTTGGTTCATTCAACGTTTACATGGGAGCACCGCGAGGAGGTTTGAATCTAGGCCTTTGACTCCTTAATAAACAAACAAATGTGACCGTTCGCTGTACTACCGATGCCCTTAAAAATGAAAACTTAATACACAACCAAACAGTTGTCACTGAATATCTTCTGGAAAATGCTTGAATTGTAACACTAGGAGCTGTCAAACAGAACATCTAAGCGAAAGAAAAGTCACAACCATATTCGGCGAAGTGTCAATATATACATATATACAATATACTACGTCAAAAATAGAAGCTTCCAAGCTGAAGACGAAAACTCATGAACGTCTTCTTGTAGATTTTCGGAAAAGTCATCCAGATCAAAAACTGCCTTTATCGTATTAGAAAGGCTATTATATCAATTTAGTGTGATGCTTTTCTGACCTTGTAGCTCGCTTCAAATGCTGTGCCGTCTTATGAATAAAGTTATAGCCCATACTTTTTCATGGCAGAATATTTTGTGTATGGACGATTTATTCCTAACCTCACAACTACTCTTGCAGAACATTTTATTCTTTTAAAGGTGGTATCGGAATGATTGAAAATTATAGGTCACACCATACTTCTTGTGAAGAATCGATTTGTAATATAATTTGATAAATTTGGGCTGGTATCACGTTTTATTCCAAATTATGCGAACATAATGTCTTTTATCACTGATCTGATGCGTAAAGGAACTAAGATTAGTTGGACACCAGAAGCTAAAATCTTTTTAATAAATTTAAAAAATTACTAATGTCAGCACCGGTGACACTCCCAGGATACTCGCAATGTTTTTATATAAAATTCGATGCGAATATGTCGTGCGTTGGTGGAGTCCTTCACCAGAAAACATCAGTCGGACTGGAACGAACAATTGCGTTAGTTAGTAAAAAATCAAAACGGACACAGCAGAAATATACTGGATCGGAGGTTGAGTATTTGGCTGCCATAATTATAGCACAAACCGGTTTAGTCTTTAAAGAAGGCTTTAAAGAATCCTATCCACCAAACCAAGAAACTCATCTTATTTCAATTTATTTTGGTGTCAGATGGGCGCATACGAGTGCTAGCTCCACAAACTTCTTTGATCATTGGATTCCGTATTGGTGTGATTGAGATTATGTTGTCCGATCCTCATTGTTATATTAATGTTCATTTTTGTATCTCCCAAGCCAAATGACGTCAACCCTTAACATTCATGGATCAAAACACACTTTAGGTCAGCACACATGATTAGACTTAATTGCTTGATAAAAAATAAAAATCTTTGTGAACAAGACAAATGAAACTTTTTACGTTCCAAGTCAATCTGACGTCAGGAAGTAACCATCATACCTAAACTAAACTAAACAAACCAACAAATGATAAAAAATTGAATAGGCCGATTTTCTGACTTTCAACAAATTCTACTATCACTATTTCAGTCACAAGAGTGGACTTGTTGTGTCCACCTCTTTGGAAGCATTATGAATTTTAATGTTAAAATTATTCATTCGAAAACCAAGCTCCTACGTTTCATAAATATTGCGCCATAGTAAATAAAAACTCACAACCTTTAAATAATCCTGAAGTTGTGTTTTGACAGTGAAGGTAAAAATAACGTTCACATATTAGCTGGGTCTATAGGACTTTAATCCCGACACCCCCGAATATTACTCCCTTTTCAATACCCCTTATCATTAATAGGGAGTCAGCTACCAATCACCATTACTCCGTGGTGCTTACCACTTACCGGTTATTAGCATTTAACAATATTTCCCCTTCAAATGACCGTGTTCTTAAAATGCTCCAACCGTCAAAATTCACATTGGTGTATTCTCTATGCAATACTGAGTAATTAATTAGACACAGCCTAACTTAACTTAAGATAAAAGCCAATTTGAATTAAACTTTTGGTAAATTTAATTATTTTTCAAAATTCTATGGCAAACTGATCGAAATATCTGTCCGTTTTAGTTTGGCACACAGGCTAAGAACAAATTTTTGCCTAAAGTCACGGTCACAAATGTTTTGGTGATAAATGGCAGGTGTTATTATGTGAGTCTATTCGTGAGTCAGACCCGGAAAAAATGAACTGAGAGTAAGGGTCTGAGTGTAAGGGCGGTGAGTAACAACCAGGGGTAAATGGTCGGGGGATAATGGCCGGAGTGTAATGGATCGAAGATAATACCCGGAAAGATACCTGACCGGGGGTAACGATGGGAGTAATGTCTCTGATCGTTAAGGAACGGGGGAAGGGTAATGTCTTGGTACGGTATTAGCATACTCACAAATATTTTTAGAGATTTACCTTTTAGTAAGAACTTCACAAATCCTAGTTGTATTTGTATTCTATCTAGAGCTACAGTATAGGTTTATTTGGAAACGGATGTCCAAGAAAATTATGAAAATTTGTTGTCAATTGCTATAAATTCGTTTAGGCAGCTACTTACTTTCATTGATTCAGTATTTACGGATGCGGGAAAGCAAAAACAATGCAACATTTGCATCAAACTAACAGAAATCGCTTAATATTCCTTTGACATTTCAAACATTTTTCACATTAGCTCATGCTCTAAATTTTTAATAAATATCCTAGTCATGATAAAATTTAACTTAAAACACAAAATTGAATCACAAAAAGAAGAGAGAAATAACATTTTGGTACAGCCTCTTTCGTATACAAATAATATTATGCTTTAGCCATTAAGCACACACAAATCGCATCTTACCCGTTGGCTTTCTTTAAATTCTGTTGTAATCATGCTGTGTGTGTGCTGCTTTTATGTATGCATAAAATACTTTAGTCGACGAGTTTTTCATTTTTCGCCGCGCTTTATATATTTTAATGCTAACAAGTAAAAGGAAAAATAATTATCTTGATAAAATGAAACAATAAAAGAAAACGAGTAGACGATGGATAATATACAAAAAGGAAGAACAATAAGAAAAACCAAAAATTAATAAAATAAAAATCGTCAAGAAAATTATAAAACTCGTAATGTTCTTCTTATTTTCCGTATATCCTTGATAAAACATACCAAGGATAAAACACAATGCGTATAGCAAAACTGGAATAAAAGTGGAAAGTTCACAATTTGATTTTACAAATCCCAAAGAAAGAAAAACGGAGATAAAATTAAAATAAATAACAGATGAAGATGGTGCCTTCCTTCGTTTTGTCGGACATAAATGAAAATTGAAGTGGAATTTTCCCAAAATGTTTTTTTTTGCAAATATAATACGTAATATATAAAGAGAGAGGACAATGGTACACATCATAATTATATATCTTTTGGGAACCTAATGAATTTTCTTTTCTCATGCCGTCCACATTCTTATAACTTGTGCGACCATGGTTTCTGTTGTGTATGTCAATTCAAATCTTGGTGCGTTGATGTATATAATGTGATGATTAATCAAGAGAATTGAAAATTTTATAAAATGATCTGTGCATCAGTATGTATACATATTTGGAGATACAACCTAAATTCCAAGTAAATTTTGTGCTTTGAGACTTGCCGGTCTGGTGCTAGGCATAATTTTGTGTTATTTGCGCCTGGACTCATTAATACGTGTAAATATTTTTACACATTTTTACATATAAGTACACAGTGATGAACTCTTCTGTCTTGATGATTAAATCCGTTGTACAATTGTTTTCGTTATTTCTAGATAACTGCGATTCGTGTTGAGAATAATAACCTTGATTAGGTTTGAACCGGCAACCATTAAACTGATAGCATTTGGTGGTGTACAACTTAACTACCCGACCACCAAGTGTAATACCTGTGCAGAGTCGGATTCGAAACCAAACCCCCATCTTATATCTGTTCATCCCGAACCGATTCGTCCACTTTCCTCATAAAATCTTCTTCTGCAAATCCCCTGCTAATCGTTCTTAGGTAATATTTCATTTTTATTCTATCACAGATAACACATCTTGTGACGTTTTGAATCCCAACTGACATTTGTTGGCCAAAGATGAATAAATATCCGTAGACCAACCGTGGTTTCGATGCCTCTCGAAAAGGCAGTGAGATTTTTCTTCCGCTGGTTTTTGCCTATACCATGCCCACAACAAAACTGATGTGTTATGGTCGCGTTGCTACGACCAGACACATTAAGCTACCAATCGCCTCACGATACGGAAAATTGATTTCTCCACCCCCTTCAAAACCGTCATGGCATTGTAGTTTGCCGCATGCTAAAACGGTTGAGTAACTTTTGCATATACACCTGCTGATTCACATATCCGTTTGGTCGCTGTTCTATACCAAACAAGTGTTGAATGATCAAAAATTTGCTCCTCTTTCTCCGTTGGAACTAAAAGGTCATTGACGTTGATTGCAAGTTTCATCATTTCATTGTTCCAACTACACAAGTAAAGAGAAGAACCCAATCCACCGGTCACAATAACAAATTTTCTAAATAATGACGTCAACTGTTTATATCAGCAGCGCGTCACTTGCATTAATCGATACAAAATATTAGATAGCTTATACTCAATCGTCTGCTGCCATGATTGTCATATGCTAATAAAAAAAAAATTCTTGACACTCTTTGTGGTCCGAAAACAGCTCTGACCCGGAATTAAATGCACTGCCAAATTAACAGAGTTCGCTCATATTCCGAAATTGTCCGATTGTCACGTTTTATGCAGCCATGTTGCTCCTGCATACACTGCACAGTTTGAAACTTTCCCAATTCAGTAAGACGAACTCTATTCCGTCGTCAAATCGAAAACTAGGCACCTTGTATCTGTACTTTTGCTGCAATTACATTACCGCAAATTTGGTCCTTGCTGCTACCTGCGCTCGCCGAATCTTCTTCAATAAACATACACAACAAAAATGTGAAAAATCGTCCTTTGAAAGCAAAAGGTAGCAAACGTCTCTTCACGAAGTTTGCACCTTCCACGAAGATGCCTCCCGTAGATGCACGCCTTGTTCGCAACATCCTCATCCAGTGTCTATACCCGATAATTGCTGAACTTTAGAATGCGTTTGGAACAGCCTCTCGCGCCGAACTCTCACAGCCAGGATCTATAGCCTTCCCAGACGCAAATAAATTCAAATTAATTTTTGGCACACACAGTACATTCACCAGGCAACTACAAGTCTATGAATCAAAGTTCAATGCAAGAATTTTTATATCATCCTTTCCTCGAGCCATGATCTTTTCACAGTTTTCCATATACCATTCGTTTTACGATGTCCCAAATGTTGAGCTATGGCACAGAAGCTCATCGTCATCACAATGAAAACAATTGCCTTTTGGTTTGCTGCCACCGCTCTCGGCTTTTCCTTTGTTGGCCAAAACCAATGAAACAGGGCCATCAATGCTTCCATTCTGTCGATCTGAATTCGCCATTATAATCAAAGCTCTTCTTCCATAAATCGTGCACACAAATTTATCATAGGTTGGTTATTCGATATCGTTGTTTCCAAGGCCTTTTGAAGTTAAAAATATTTAGCTGGCAAAAATATTAAAATCTTAGTCATAACCGTAACTAGGAAACCTCTTCAACTTGATGCATTAGTTGCTCCACTTCTATAAGCAAACATGTGGTTCCTCTATTTAAAGTGAATAATACGAAAGTGGTTTATAAAATAGTGTTAAATTTTTAAACCAAACTACGGGCTATCAGAATGTCCAGTACCTATACATACTACAATGTTCAATAATTATCAAAATAAAATGACAAAGCAAAAAAAATGTTCTGGTAAATAATGATCATAGAAGTTCATTGGTTCAAAATCATAATAAATGCCAAAATATGACCGTTGGCTCACTAGTATTACAGCAATATATTTCCCTTTTATCTCCAAATTTGGAACATAAGGCGTCTACTAAGCCGGAACATCTTACTCTAATGTAACTCCTTTGCTTTGATTCTGGTAGCATCATTCTTCTCCACATTAGAAATGGCCTTCCGACTTTCCTGTTCTCTTGTATTGCTGAGCATATGTATACGCTTCCACGTTTCGAACTGAATATTTTTAGCTTGATGTTACGCGACGGTACAGATTTGTTCCAGACTTTGTCAAAAATGGTGAATATTCTTGTTAAGGACGGCACAGCAGCCGACCCGCAGATTTCAACTAAGCTCGCAGAGGCCTCACACCGTGGTTTTGTCGGCTAGATCTCAGGGAGAAATGCTTGGGTCGTGTGAATTTGAGGCTTGCGATGCTCCTGGTCTACACCTTGTTGACAGAAAACTTATAAAAAAAGGACGCAAACTATATTAAACTAAAACCGAATGTTCCGCCGAAATTTGTCGGACAAAACTTGAGGATGATGTGTTTAAAGAACTAATGTCACACCCGGTGTCCATCCGGTGACGACCGAATCTCCCCGAGTGACAAGTACCCAGTCTGCTGAAGAGACCCCCCGAATGACCCATCGACACCGAAATGCTGATGCCCAGCTGCTACAAAGCAGCATTAGAGGGTAGGGACGTCTCCACTACAGATCAAGCTCTTTTCCCCCGGAGAGACCTCCAACGAAACTCCCACAGTGAGTCACAAGCCCAGCCTATGAATATGGCACTGGCACAGAATTAGAGTTCCCCTCACATCATACCGAACGCGAAAAAAATAGCAATTCATTTTATATAGAAAAATCAAAACCAAAAAAATAATCGCCGAACCAAAAAATCGAGAAGCGAAAAACAAATAAAATACAACAAAATAATCAAAAGAAAATGGAACCGCAGAAAATGAACGAAACGAGACCAAAGTGCGACCCCGCTCGCGTACACAAACCGTAATGTGGTGCTTGATGACACCGTATAAATTTAACCCTCATGGGAATGAAGAAAAATATATCTTAATTTGAGTGACTAAGGTAGCCGGGTACCTTACATGAAATTTTTTTGGAAACTAATTGTTTTTTTGCAATTTTGAAATGTATAACGGACTTTGCTAAAATTACATAAATTGAAATAAATTTTGCATTAGCTGCAAAACATGTCAGTTTTCGAAGAACATTCTGTAAAAAAACGAAAATTGTCCAAAATGTTGGTTAGTTTTTTTTTGAAATCAATTCAAATATAAACGTAAATTAAATGAAATAAATAAACAGAAATACAAACAATGAAATACACTTACATATAACACAAAACTATAAAATATTTGCATACTTTATCGTTCAAATATAGTGTAAAATATATAAAGGTACCCGGGTACCTTTATTACTCTAATTCGTACAACTAACCTACTTTTTCCTCTCACGTGCATCCAAATTGTAAAATTTCTCATGTTTAAGTGTGATTGTAATCTATCAATTAGAACTAGAAGTTCTCATAAAGTTAAAACTTTTAATTATGATTGAAACATACAAAGCTAGAAGTTAAAAGTGCAAAAGGTACCCGGGTACCTTGTCACTCGCATAATTAATTTTAAAAACTAAAGAAAAATTTTGAAAATTGAAAATTTAAAAATGTAAAAATTTGGAAAAATATGACTTTAAATGAAGCAAAAATAAATGAAACAATACGTTTTATCAAATAAAATAAACCCACAAAAAAAAATAAATTAAATCATCAATAAATAAATCGTCATGCCACAGGCGCCACGCCCGAACCGTTGCGGCTTTTTCATGCTGTTAACCCGCCAATGTTGCGGCCCAACCGCTGGAATATATATTTGGCCTCGACTGGCCGACAAAATAAGTTGGGCTTTGTCCCGCCAAAATCCGCATACAAGAAATCTTGACCGTTGGTTCGCCTAACTGATAAAAAATTACCGTTGGAGTGCCCTAAACTGGCCCCCTGCTACCGTTGCAGTACACTTTTGCCGTGAAAGATGATCATGCACCCGGTTGATTACGGTGATACACAACACGTAAAATGTGTTACGCCAGCATTCGCAGCAACAAAATGTAAGTGAAAACAAAATTCACTAATCCAACATTTCTTTTCGTAGGACCAGCAAAACTATATATTTTCATGTTATTTTTTGGACCGCCAATAATTTTATTAAAACTTCTCGCGGTGTAAATATATATTGTTTTGTATATTGTAGCTCAAACTATTTTGTTCGTGAACAATAATCTCCCAATCACACCCAAAAAAAACGTTTTGGCCAAGAAAACTAAATAAATCACAGCAACCCAGCATTTTATTTTACTGTATAAACAAAGCCAACTAGATAAATATTCAAATTGGGGTTAATATTGAATTGTATTTAAATCTTAGCCAACATTTTGTTTTTGTCAATCATTGTTGTTGTTGTCAAAATAAACATGGCCGATAATACAACATAAAACACTTGAAAGGACTAGATGTCTATATATAACGACATTCAGTCAGTCACCACTACAGTCTACAATGTGGTTGTGAAAGCATGGGAGTGACAATGTTTTTCAATCACATATATGTATAAATACCTGATTAAAAATTATGTAACAATGTTTCCTTCCTATGCGCGTAATAAAAACTATAAAATTTTCATTTACAGTATGTACTTGATTTTGTAACATCGTTCGAACACCATAGCGGCCACCGAAAAGACATAATACTTGTATGCAATTTAAAAATATTTTATTCTTAATGAAAATTACATAGTAAAAAATTTTCTTAGTAATTTAACAAAATTGTTTTTAACAACATTTTGGTGGTACAACATCAGTCTCGAAATATTCAAGTATCATAATTATCATACCGTCAACAATTCTATATTTTGGACACTCGACTCAGTCCGGGAAGATATTCCGACTCAGTAGTTCGGATCGGCAGATAATCGTAGCCATACGTCGTTCCTCTTATGTTGCTTCCAGCGCTGTTAAATTTGACGATGAGCTCTTATAATTTTATAATTTAAATTTTTATAACCGTTTTTTAAATAACAACATGAGATATTGGTTGGGCTGTGTTGCACATAAAAAAATTGGTTTTGTAATATTTAAATAAATTAATAAAAGAACTGCTACTTACATATTTGTATTTCTGTAATATCAGTTAATATAATTGTATATGTAATAATTTAACATTCAGATTTGTTTAACTTTGACCTCCTGAAAATGGTTTTCGATTTGGCATCAAATTAAAGTTGAAAAGGTTTCGTCCAGGCATTTATGGATTTGACGAAACATGAGGTGTTTGATTGTTAGCTCTAATTTGCATATTAATTGAAATGTATCAGTCGTGGTAGGATTTAAAAATTAATATACCTACTGAATTTAGTTTGCGACTTAAAACCACATTTCATCAGTATTAAAGTTCGTGATATTTGTGGCTTCCCTTAATGAACAGCCTAGTTGGTCTGATATAGGTAATGTCATTAAAACAGCTATATACTGACAAGATTCTATAATATTAAAATATATGTTTAGCCATGATGAATTCAAAATCCATCCATTACCACATTCGCTATCAATATTGCAAAAAAACATTATATTCGTCCGGGATATTACGTTTACGTCTTTGAGAGATTGCAGAGTATTATTTTGATTTTTGAAATAATTATTAAGAAAAATGTTACTCCAAATAATTGAACATTTTTTTAACCCTCATGTAAGTGAAGAAAAAATATCTTAATTTGGGTGATTAACTTGTATTTTCCACATTCGTCCAAGTTGTAACATTTCTCATTTTTAAGTATGATCGTAATCTACACATATTAAACTAGAAGTTCTCATAAAATTTAAAGTTTTTATTGGTAGTAAAACATACAAAAGCAGACGTGTAAATGTGCAAAAGGCACCCAGGTACCCACGTCACTTACATTAATATTTCAAAATCCGTAAGACCACATGATTGACAAATTTCATTTACGAATAAACGTTCGGAGTATTCCAGGACTACAGTAATTAAATATGCTCGATGACATGACGAACCTAAAAAAATATCCACGAACTCCTCAGAAGTCACAGATTTGAATATTTGATAAACTGAAATTGCAACTGGTATAGAGAATTCTGTTGAATATTTCAAGCCTCCACGATCTAAATCTTTTAAGTATTGCGTTTCCACAGTAAATTCGAAGCACAAATCTTCCTTTGTAATTAATTATCTACACATCCACTACAACTCAATTTATCGGTCACTTTTCTTCCAACGTTTCCTGATATATACATCATAGCCGAGGTAACCTCTTTTTCTAGATGAACATTTTCGGCGTACGAGAGTATGTTTTCCAGATCTAAGTAATCTATTAGATCCAAACTCTCCGAATTAGAAAAATTAAATTCGGATTTTAAATTTATAATATCGTTTTTCGATTTCATCAATTTCAATAAACAGACATTTACGGCACAGATTGTCTACGCGAGTAGCTAATATAACATTTTGTCTTTCAAAGCTGTTTGGGTGAAGTACTTTTTCGTGAAAGGGCCGGTACTAATTTTACTTCAAATTTTTTTTCCTTGAAATAAATAAAAGTTTCTAAATGATTAAATTTGGCAGTAAGAATTAATTCGGAATTGTTTAAATCTGGAAACATAAATGATCGTTGTGTATTGTTTAGGCAATTATTTCTAATTAATTTCAATAGGTGGACCGTATCGAATAAAAAAATATTTGTTTACCATCCAAATAGGGGTCTTGATAAAAGCTGGAAGTTCGCCAGTAACTAAAAATTTTCTGAAACTTTTACGATTAACTTTATTATTAACAGAAATAATTGTAACTACCTCATAACCAACTTCATGTAAAATATCTAAGATTAATCTTTAATTTTTGAAAACAAATACTCTCCATTCATTTTTTGTACAGGATATAGTCCAACAATATTTGATTTATTTAGATTTTCTTTAGTATAAACTCTTTATTAATTTTTATTTCGATTTTATGATTTCGACATTCATTAAATTAAGCTTTATTACATTTTCCATACTTGGTATTTAATAATTTTTTTAACGTTAATTTCAATGTCTAAAAAAAATTAAAAAAGTGGGTTCATTATCCAAACCAAACATTTTTTTTTATAAAACCTTGATTTTTATTAAATTCACATACTCGGCTCTTTTTATGACCAAAAAACCAAACGAGACTTTTGATTCAAAAATCCAAAACAAGACTAAAAAAAAAATTCTCGCACCACTAATACGATGCATAAAAATATTTTTCTTCTGTGCTTTCATCGTTGATGAGCGGCACAAAACCAAAATCGAACGTGACGTTACCAACACAAAACAAAACAGAGAAAAAAAAGTAATCTACATCGTACCTGCTCATACTCACGCACAAGGACACACACCGGTCTCGCTCCATCATTTATTCTTCAAACCATACAACAAAAGGGATGTTCAAAAGACAACACTAATCAACCAATTACAATAAGATTAAAATTTGAAGTAAGGTGTTGTTATGACCGTGAAGTCGTAACTTTATTCTGGCTGATTTGGTTCTTTATATTTTCATCTGTGCCACCCGTTTTCACTAGTGTTCAACTAAGGTATATAAAATTCATTGACCTCTTCATTTGAGTCTGGTGTTATTAAACAATTTCGGTTCAAGGTCAAAATTCTTTATTTGAAGTGAGTGGTTAGAAAAGAAGTCTTTAAGATTATATATTTTGGTTATGAAACTTGGCGCTTCCTATTCAATATCGGCACCACGTTTGGTCGTTCCCTCAAATTTGGGTGACTGTGTGTGAAGTACTCTTTCTGCAGCTATGGGACCTTGATAAGATTCAACTGGCCAATCAAGTAAAGAGTAAAATTGTTTAGTCATTCTCGACGAAGCGTACATTTTTTTTGTATTTAATTTCTTAAATACTTTTTAGTCTTATTCTGCAAGTTCCCAATGTACAATTAGATGTAATTGACTGAACACATAAAATCTAAACAAATCTCGAATTCTTATCTTTTTGTGTAAATGCGGATTCGGTAGCCGAAATTGTATATGCGTTATGTAAGATCTGATATGTTTTTATTAGTTTTGTTAGTTGTGCCACTAAAAAAAGTAAAAGATAAACTAAATTGTTGTTACAAAAAATAAAACAAGAAATTGTTAACAAAAAACCATAAGATAAAAAAGTGAGTAAATGGTGACAAAGTTTTAAGAATGTGTTGTTGTGCTTTCCTGCAAGGAAAAGTTTTTGTTCTTCATTTGTTTTATTTTTCGTATATAATTTAATTTTTGTAAATATAACTTTTTTTTGTACTCCCGTTTTCGGTAGATTACAATAATTGAAACTTTTTGTTGTTTTTTTACGAGACTGTTAAAACAAAGAGATATACGTAATTTGAGCACTGGTATCGTATTTCACGATTTTGATACGAGTTTTAGTATGTACGCCGTTTAACAATGGTGTACAGCAACAAATCCATGTACCAAATATTGGAACATCGTAAATCGAGGGGTCGCAACAATTAATCAACTTTTTGTTTCATTGATCATTCTTAAGACAGTATATATTGCAATATTCAACCCACACACTTGTTATGTATGCGAAACGTATAATGTGTAAGAAAAATGTTAAGTCACTATGTGCCGAGATTTCTTTAAAAAAAAAATAAAATTTTGTAAAATGATTCGACAGATTTGTAGATACACAACATTTTCTAGGATCCTTTGCACACAAAAACGGAAATCTATACATATATATATATATAAGATTGTGCAATAATACATAATGAGATGGTGGATAAATGATTGATTATGTCTATAAAGCGAACCGTTCGCCTATATACCTAAATATATGGATTATCATGGCCGGATTGCTGTATAACGCAAATGAAAGTTATTCGGTGAAGAAGGATGTTAAACAGAGTGAAATTCTTGTTCAGGCGGCTGAAAGTATTCAATTTATGTATACACCAAGTAGTTTACAAAAAAAAAGGGACGATATGGTTCAATGAATCGCATGTCCTTTTACAACAAAATATTTTCTTTAGAAAGTATATACGCATTCAAAAAAGGAAAGGTAAAGAAATTTAAATTAGGATTAGGGGGAAAACAAATTTATTTTTTTTTTCTTAATTTAAAATATTTGTAATATGTATTTATTCTACTGTGCACTGTTTTTGTACAGATAATGTTATATGATAGTAGCAGTACTGATTATTTTTAATCCGTATTTGGAATTCTGTGGTAGATTATTTCTAAGCATGAATAATTATGGTAACAGGATATGAATGAATTATAATGAATTTTGCATTGACGAAGTTGTTTGGAAGTTCTTTGTGATGGCAAAATTCTGAATAGGCTTGATTTGTTTTATAATATATTCCTAAAATGCAGATAATACACATTTACAAATTCGTCATATTTCGTCATTGTTTTATGTAATGTGGAAGTTGCGACAAATTAACAAAGTTGTGTCTAAACCGTTAACTTTACGTCAGTTGCACGAGAGCTTTCGGCGTTGCCGTCAAACAAACACGGTATACAAAACTAGTAAATTATTTTCACCTTAAAAGTATTTTTTTGGCTAAAACCTGAATAAGTAAATATGTTCTTAGTGTTTTATAGTTGCAATTCACAAAAAATATAAGGAAATTCTTTAGATTTATCTTTTAGGAACAATAAAAGGCTAAAGAATAATTAAATGTTTTTAACGAAACATAAACTGGAAATTTCTTCTTTTTTTGTTCTCATCCGACTTCTTCCCAATACAAACTAATTTTATTATTATTTCTTTGCAAAGTAATTAAATCGTTACAATAAAAATGAGGAGTCTTCTAACTAGAACAAAGTTTTTTGAATAATTAAAATAAATTTTTTGCTAAATTAATTTTTTTTTGTGTCATAAATCCAATAGTAGATTGCAAGGAAAGAGACTCGCTGTGTATAAGAAGAGTTACAGTGTAAGATTTTGAGCAGTCGCATATACATATGCAGTCAAGATTTAATTACTGCAGTGGATTTTTATTAAAATTTAACGTGAAATAATTAGGTCATACAAATAAAATGTCAAAGTAAACGTAAAAGATAGTCAGCAAAAAACAAAGAGGTCATCTACGTTTAATACAAAAAAGTAGAAAATGAACACCACCCCTCCCTCCCATTTTTATCTCCCGAGGTCATTGTGTAAAAACACACACAACCCTTAGAAAAAATGAGAATCTCCTCAAGTCCTTCTTTGACAGTCTGGTTGAGGCTGAGTAGAGCAAAAATTAATTTTGAATTGTGAAAATAAAAATTTAATTGTGGCATTTTATCTCTGAAGTCTTGCAAACACGCTTTGACAATCCTTTTAAAAAATAAACCTACAAAAGGAATTGTTTAGATATATCCTAAATATTTAATTCGATGGTTGTTCATCCACATATTAAAGTTCAATGATCATTATTGTAACCATCCTAAAATTGTACTACCTAGTTCGGTAACTTGCTTTAATCAGGCCATCTCTGAACAAGTTTGAGCTAGGCGAAATTTTTTTTCGGTTTTTTTCAATTAGTGCACCCGACCAGAAGTCGGGCTTTTCGAGAGTTTTCTCATTTTCGAGTTTTTTAAGTTTTTTGCAGTCTCGTAATCATCATGATTTAAAAAAAATGTAGTTCTGATATCACTAACTTAACAAAATTCGGGTAATATTCTCAGAACTCTTTAGTTTAGCATTCCATTGGATATTTCACTAAACTATACCATTATAAATCTCAATAATAAATACGAATGATTTTCCATCCAGCAATTCCTGATTTGTAGCCTAAAGATAATGAACTTAAAATCAATAACTTACCCACCATTTAATACAATATCTGGCATCTCTGGTATCTTAGAGCAGCCGATGTGGAATATGTGATCAAAAGTTCGATCATCTCTCAGAGGAAACACATTTCAGAATTTTGACCCAAAATTAAGTCAAGATCACTCTCCAAAACTTACAAAATGGTCTATAGTAAATAATCTTGAACTTAATGGTAAAAAAACCAAATCTATTAATATATCTTCTACAATTCGTGCTACGCACAACCTACATAAAATCAGCATACTATAGCAGAGGTAGATTTCTCTAATTCTGTGAATAGTTTAGGCTTAATTTTTGACAAATGCTTAGGAAGGGTAACGCAAATTCTCAACAGACCGTACCGATATCCGCAGCTGGTCTCCAAGATGAAGAGTCTCTAGTCGATAGACTAATGTATGCTGGAGTTACCACATCGAAACAGTTTGTAATCGAGTAATTTTTTTATTAATAATATTATGCGCTACTACGGAGTGCTTTAATACCAATCTTAGACTCCGATTGGTAAAATCTTACATCCTTCCACATTTTTTGTAGGGAGATATTGTCTTCTTCGAATTAAAAAAGAAGTTTTTTAATGAACTTCGATTGATATTTAATTCTTGTGTGACATACGTATACGGGCTAAAAAATACGACCACACATGTGTTAATTGTCGATACGCGCACTATCACAAAATACATAATCTCAATCATTTTTCGCTGATGAGTTTCAGAAAAAAATCGTTTGAAGAGAGTTAATTGAATCGAATTTAAACGTAATAACCGTCGAAAAATAAATGAAAATTGGTAAAAACTGGAAAAATGCTAATAAAACACGGCACACACGCTCATTGATATGCAACAGAAACATGAAATACTTAGACGACAAATGACAAATGAAAACAGCAACAAATTCTTGTATAAAATCTTCTTTCTCAAGCGTGGACAGTTGGAGAGAGATAAATATAGACAAATTATATATGGTTTATTTATTTATTTATTCATTAGCATTACAATTTTGGTAAAGGAAAAGCATATATGGAAGCAACATAGATAGACAACAACCACCAAAAAAATACTTCCATTCAGATTTTTTCACTTCAGATTTTTTCAAAAAAAACGAATCCCCTCCATGCTAGTACCCTCCGTATTGAACTCAATCTCATTTGTTACAGGTCAATGGTTGGTCTTTCCATACTTTTTCAATGCGCGAGGAAACTTTTCGATCGCAAAAAAAATTCATCGAAATTCATCTCGAGCCGTCCCATACCAAATGTATGAGAAAATGAATTTTCTTCATAATTTTTTTTCCTGAAGTTTACCAATGTTATTCTCCTATTCGGATCGGAAACAATCCAACAGTTATAAATGGTGTAACTAACCCGACTTAGAAAAAATTTAAAATTATCAAATTTATTAAATTCGATTTAACTTTAAATGCACAATTAAAAAATTTAAAAATTAAATACCAACCATCTGTGGCACTATTCTGGCTTTCCCTGTTATTAGGGAATTGGGGATAAATTTTATATGTAATTTCTATTTAAAAAAATTCTGGCATACTAAGGTAAAAAGCTAGTGGTAATTTTTTTGAAAAAATATAAAATTGGGAATATTTTTCCCTGCCAATTAGGTTAGGTTTCAGTGGTTTGACACTTAGGCCATTTTTGGCCCATGGTGATACCACGCATTCACGACACATCATTAACCCACTCACCTATTCACCTACTCACACAACTACATGCCACCTGCTCATCTCAAGCTCAGGGATCGGACAAAAAATATTTGAACTGAAATTACCTATAAATTCTTTCACCAATTCCCTATTCCCGGGGAATTACCAGAACAGTGCCACTGTTGTCTCCTTTAATTTAAATAAAACTTAATCGAAAAATATTTAACGAATCAAAAAGGATTAAGGTTCAGAGATGAATCAAAATGTAAGTCAGAAAAATTCGTTTTGGAGCAAGTTCCAGAAAACGAACTTTAAATTTTCATCCCACTCAAAGCTTCATGTCCAAATTGGAAATCCAAAAAATGAGAGTCCTTTATTTTGTGGTCCAACCTTCATCATTCGGAAAAGTTTTGATGGAATTAATGTAAATTGGAATTTGGAATAGTGAGGATTAGGTCAACAAAAATTTCGAACGCATGTGACTCTAATCCGAGACATTTTTAGTTTTGGCGGAATAACTTTAGATTTATCGAGCGGGGCGTAAATTTAAATAAAACTTAATAACATTTCTAGCCCAGAGTTAAAATTCGGGAACTTCCTAGGAAACAATTTTCTTGCCATTTGCCCCATAGTTAGCTGCTGATGTTTATACATTTTAAAACCATATAGCAAACAAATTTGAAACATTTTTAGTTTTTACTAAATAATTTTAGATCGAGCAGAATGAAAATTTAAATAAAGGTTACTGAAACTTTTAGTTCATTTTCAAAAACTTGCAACCGAAATCGGTAAATGTCCGAAATTTTATTTTTTTAAATTCGCTTACACGATTGAAACTCGATTGTCCAGACGTTCAATGGTTACGAAATGTTTGTCTACCAACCCTCTAGATACCCGTAGTTAAATTTATTCCCCATCAGAGGGCCAAGTTTCATGAGGACTAAATTAGCTCGTACGAGCCCATGAGAGTTAGTAAAGCCGTTAGTCGCTACTATTCCAAATTCCATGTAAAGGATGAACAATTTCGAGAATATAGAACACTCATTTCATAGATTTCGAAGCAATAAAACAATTTTTCCAATTTTTATTTGGACATGTACCGATTTCGGGGTTTTACCGTAACACCTATATCTTAAAATCGAGTAGCCCTAATCTGTGAAATTTTTAGTTTTGCCGACATAATTTTAGATTTGTCGAACGGTACAAAGATTTAAATTAAAATCAATGAAATTTCTATAGCCCAATGGTCTTTTTCGAAAATTTGCCGCTAGACGATTTTTTTCTGTCTCGGCTTATAATTTTCCATTTCCACTATAATATTCGATCAGTTTTATTTAAATTGCCGTTAGATGTTTGATTTTTAAATTTTTTGAAGTAAAACTTCTTTAGGCACGCTTGACTTGGGGACTAAGCTGGCAAATGCGTTACGAAAAGTGTAATCGAACGAGGCGAACGAAACAATAAACGCAAAACGAAATCATTTTCCTTTAGTGCCATGACAATTCATAAATCCCTAGGTGGAACATTAGTTGAAACCATTTTATTTTAATAATTGGTTAAAAAAATTGGAAAATAAGAAAATAGGAAAATTGGAAAATTGGTAAATGGAAAATTGGAAAAATTTATAAATTGGAAATTTCGAAATTTGCAAAATTGGAAAATTAAAAAATTGGAAAATAGGTAAACGGAAAATTGGAAAATTTGAAAATAGGAAAATATGAAAATTAAAAATTTGGAAAATTGGAAAATTGGTAAATTGGAAAACTGGTAAATTGGAAAATTGAAACAGTGGAAAATTGAAAAATTCGAAAATAAGGAAATAAAAAAATATGAAAATAGGAAATTTGGAAAGTTGGTAAATTGGAAAATTGGAAAATTGGAAAATTTGAAAATTGGAAAATTGAAAAACTGGAAAATTGAAGTCATAATGTAGACTTCTATGTCACTGACTGACTCACTCGAAAACGCACAGAATGACCAAAATTTTTTTTTTTCTATATTATAACATCTACGTCACTCACTCACTTACTCACTCCAGAACACACAGGGTGACCAAAAAAAATTCGTCCGTGTGATATATTTTATATATGTATTTTTTTCTATATTATAGCTCCATTCTACACGAGGTATCACAGAAACCGTTTTTTTCTTCGTTTCTTTCCGCGTTTGCCTATGATACAGGTTTTAATGCGAATTAAACAAATTTTCGATAAAACCACACTACACAAACATAAATGAAACAAAAAATATTTCAAAGCCATTTTTACTATGCGAAGAGATTTCAAAAATGATTTTTTCGTTCAGTTTGTTACACATACATAAACATTATCTATTACGACTAGTTGGCCTTTAAAAAGCTACCAGGTTACAAGGTTACCTCTTGTGGCATCAGATATAAGCGGCTAGGTGACACTCGAGAATGCACAGGGTGACCAATTTTTCACTATTATAATTTTTCTATATTATATTATAAATATTAAATATATATTAGAGGTTTTACTTCAGTTACTTCAGTGGTCTAAAGCACACTTTTCTTTTTTTTTTTTAAATTATATGATTTAATGCGAATTAAGAAATTTGATAATTTTTCATTTTACATTTTCTTGATAAAATCTTGAAGGACTGGGTTAACTTCATACAATAACAAATTGGTTTTTGATATGTTAGTATTGCTTATTTAAACAATTTTATTTTCTGGAATAGAATGTTGGCATAACTTCATACACGTGAAATTTTCCCTGTGTCTCCTTTATCCTGCTATCAGATTTCAACATCGTGCACACGCCTTATAAAATGTGGAAAAATATAAATAATTAACTTACTAAGCTAAGCTGAGTCAGTTTACGTTAATTTAAATAAATAAAGGGATATAGTTGATGATTACCTTTGATATTTAAAATATTAATGTTTGAAATTTTAGAACTGTATTTCTACTCGTATATAATATGAGAAAATGCAGGTGATTTAGTAGAAAGACTATTAACGTATATTATCCAATTTGCCCTAAAACTTAGAACTGATTCCCAATCCAATTACAGAAATTACGCAACATAAACAAAAATACGCAGAATTGATTCAATTAATATTATAAAGCAAACATAAACACAATTATATATTGTTAATTCAAAATTCGTTAAAATAAATTGGCTACATAACAATTTTAAGTATATTTCGAGTAATAGTGATCACATTAATTTTCTCGTATCGTATATCACTGCGCAAGTAGCAAAACAACAAATTAACGTTACGTGAAACAAATAGAAAAAAATTGAACTTTTTTGTTTAGATTTTTCCAATAAAACAAAAAAAAAAATATATAATAGTATACTAAAATTGGAAAATCCAATTTGTTATGCTTATCAGTTATCACTTACACAATACAGTTTTATAGTATCTGTATACCATGTTGTTTATATAAAGGACAAAAAAATGTTATATAAACATAAAACATTTAATACGAAGTATATTTAATTCTGCCGTTTTTATAGAAAGGTCATAGCATAAAAAAATTTAAATAAAAATTTTCTCATCCCTTGCGACTTTGCTATATATATATATAGGTGTAGCCCCTCCTCCCCAAAACGATGCTTCCTTACCACCAACAACAACCAGAAAAATAACATAATACTTAAATTTGGAAACTGAATACAATTATAATCGACACGGTCGATAGATTCTATTATTTTTCCTCTGCGTTCCACTTTCTCTTATCGTACCGTTTATATTATATATACAGTGTGCGGGTGCTCCGAACCAATTGGTAAACTTTTCTCATTTGGAAAACAAAAAAAAAATTAAAATATCATTAAATTTTAATTAAATTGATAATTAAAATTAATTTTTTTTTCTATACTTGCTGTTAGATTTGAATATAAATTTTATTTTATTTGACTGTTAATTTAACTAATTGGTTAAAAATTAAGGTTGTTTTGTGTAACGAATTAATTTTTTAGGGGGTGTCATGTATTATGTGGCGCACACGTATGGCATACGAAATTCAATTATTTCTCGAATTTTCAATTAAAATGTCGATTTGTATTATAAGATCTGCTCTAGGATATAGGCTGTGTATTAGTTCGATATACATATCCTTAATTTGCGCTTTTATCATTTATTATTTATTGTGATTGATTGTTGAACTGACCGTAAACGAAACAAATTACATAAACATTAGTTTTTAATGTTTAAAAATTTATCAATTGATTGATTATGGTTACATTATCACGAAAACATTTTACGTGTTTTTTTTTCATTTTGTTGCTTCCACCAGGTTTTTTATCCGTGTGAACAAGAGATATACAGTTTTTGTAAGAAAAACTATTTATCACTTTTGTACGATTATTTTTATGTATCCTTCTACTATACCACAGACTAAAAATATCTCACATATATAAATTGAAGGTATCAATTTCACAACTGTATCCTCTTTATCATTATTTTATAGGTTATGTACAAAATTTCTCGTTTATAGACGAATAAAAATTATTACGACGTACATTTGGAAGGTAGCTACTGTTATAGTTTGAAAATTTTTAATGTAGGACCAATTTCGCTGGTTTCTAGAAAAGGGCTATTGGATAAGGTGAAAATTGAAATTTGGATTTCAACATCCTGAATACCGGTTTTTTATATATTTTTTTAAGATAGGTCGATTTTAGCCCACCTTAACTTTAGCAATGGCACTTAAATTTGATGTGTATAATTCTGAAAATTGACCGGAAGTAACAAATTTCTCATCCCAATCTCAATATTTCCAACATAATAATTAAACATAATTTCAGAAACTGGATCCAAAAATTTAATTTACCATTTTGAATTAAATAAATCCACTTAACCGATTCAGATGAAACTTGGTTCGTATGTTAAACTTGAGATTTGAACTTTAAAATCAACTTCCGATTTTTTTAATGTTTTAATCTATGCAATCTGTTCTGGGGCCGAAGCACTCCCAACTCTTTCCCGGTTCGCTTTTCACGTCCTACTTTACGCATTGCTTTCCAAATCGAGGACACACGGCTTATAGGTCTGATTTTATTACCATCTGCACATTGCATAGCTCCATGCCAGCCTATACTGGCATAGAAGATGTGTCGGCCTATAAGTTTTGCACTCCGACAGGGGGGCATAGATGTGTTTCATTTCACCACAGATTATAATCTGTTGATAAAAATTCCCTTTGCATCATGCTCTTACCGAAATTTGAACCCAATACCTCCTGATCAAAAAGTTGCCATTTCTACGAAACGGCTTTCTTTTCGATACTGGTACGACTCCATGGTCATAACATTATTTCCTTTCTTTTTTTTATATTGAATTTCAGTTCCATGGTAATGGAATTTGTACTGCGTTTTACTGGTTTCTTCATTGTCTTCTGTTGTCTGCGCATTTATACTATAATTTTTTTTGTGATTGTGAATTGGCATTTATATGCCTCGTGTAAAATTATTTTGAGAGCGAGACCAGTGTGCACCTTGGGTGTGTGCGAGCGAGGATATATAGAAGAATAATTTTTTTGTGGTTTCTTGCTTTGGTACGTGCGATTGATGCGCGGTAGAGAGAGTGTGCAAGTGACACGCGCGGAAAACGAAAAATGAATTTTTTAGATTTTTGTTGTTGGTGCGACAGTTTATGAGTTTAATTTGGAACTTTTAAAAGGAGAGTCGAGTAAACTACACTCGACCTCTAATTAGGTCGTTAAATCGCCATCCTTGCACAAGGACTTTTGGGAAATATTGGAAAGGGTATGAGTGGGGTAGGGTTGTGTATCGGCAAATTTAAATGCCGCGAATATCTACTTTTTACGGTTGGCCATTTCAGGCCATTCAAATTTATGGTTTACGGCGGGATAACGCCTAACACGACATACAGGTGGCCAGCTGGCCCTTGTAAAACACCGCAACGGACAGGTGTCATCCGGCCATTTGTAATTTTATTAAAAGCTCCGTCATATACGAGAGACCATAATTTATTTACAACTAACAAGTGGCCTACCATGAGGCTATCCAAAATATATCGGCGAACGCGCCGCAACGGATTTTATTTACAATTTCGTGTTCACCTGTGGCAGGACGGCTACGAGGCAGCAACAGTTTCGTCAGGTACCAGATTTTTTGTTGTTGTTTTATTTGTCTAAATTAACTTTTGATTTTTTTTTTTTTTATTTGTAATCGAGTACCAAGTTTTATTTGTAATCAGCGCACACGACTGTAATTGCACAGTGATATTCGCGCTCAGAAGTATTCCGGCCATATTTTGGGTTGTTTCCTTTATGTAGTTTCAGGGACCATTTTTTACCCTTCGATAATTTTTGCTTTGAATAAAATTAGCACGGCATATGACCCCGTTTCATTTTTCCCATTTATCAGCCGCGAGTTATTTTCCAGCGTTATTATTATTTTGGTAGTATGTACTAAAGATATTTTCAGTTCGGTATGGCTCCCATCATACATTTTAGTTTGTGTCAGTTCCATCATTTTAGGCTTGGCTTGTCACTCGCCTTCATCGCCTTGGCAGAACATCCACAGTGGCAGAGTGGCAGGTCCAGCATATGTGTCACCATGATTATATTCGAGGGCGACCGTAAAATCCACTCAGTATTCCCGTGGCACTCCGTCAGTTTCAAACTGTCGAAGTGTGTAATATGGGAGATTCTCTGGAGATCTCTTCGGGTGAGAGACCTGGTCTGAGATGTCCCTACCCTATTATATCACTTCGTTGTGGCTGGACATGGGCCTTTCAGGGTCGATGGGTCATTCGGGGGTCTTTTAAGCAGACTGGTTACTTGTGAGTCGGGGAGATCTGGTCGCCGTTGGATGAGCAAATACTTTTGGCCTTCACGAAAATTGTTTTTGATGAGAGAACAATTCAAAAAACTCAACACATTTCTCAATAGACGATTGAGTTGAATGGACATTCCGTTCACTATTACATCGAATTCAAAACTATAGGCAGGTTTATGGTTGCGTTCTTTCGTTCGGTCATTTTTTCGACCAATCATCTGTCATGGAAAAATCCAGAAGATCGGTATTTTTGAGAAATATGATTTTTCGTAAAAATTGTCAGAACGAGCGAACGAACGCAACTTTAAAGGCGGCATGATGTATTGAAAAGTGAATGAAATGTCGTTTCAACTTCAGGCATCTACCGAAATTTGAGTTGTTTTTTGGATTTTTTCTCTTAGTGTGAAAATGAATTGGAGTCATTCGAGTGAGATTAAATGGAATCAATACAATGCATTGTGATAAACAATATTTTTCGGTTGTTTGTCCGGCGCGTAAATGAAACACGATGATGGTTCGCCAACTCTCGAACACGCGACGTACAACTGACCATGAGAAAAACACGGAGTTTTCAGATTTATTCCGCACACTTCCTGCGATTGACCTTGCGATTTGTTAACCATCATTGCGAACACCAAACGAACGGAAAGGGGGGGGGGGACTGATTGCGCTTGAAGTCGAACGGAATCGCAGTTGGAATCAGAAGAATTCTCGGAATTAGAGCACCTCTTTTTTGAATTTGCCCTTGATGCTCGTCGCTTGAATCTTGTTGTTCATCGGTTTCTTCACAGCTAATCGTGTTCAATTATACAAGCTCGGATGGTTTAGATTACGTAGCATGATTAACACAGATCATACCTTCAGCGTCAAGTTATGCGGGGGTATTCCCGGCTAATAAAGCGCATTCAAGAAATCAGTCAACTATCCGACCTATTTCTTGCCTCGTCGAGTGCCTCGTCTTGATTGGTTATACAGTCAACGGATTAGTAACAATGCAATTTCCCAGTGATTTGGTTATGAATCAAGTAATTCAGACTGTCAGCATCCTTGTGTTCGATTTTACTCAACATGTTTGCAACTGTTGGGTACCTTGAAACCCTTAATGCGAAAACGACACCTGTCAAATTTTACAACGCCTGAATCAACGTACAATGTACTACCATCTCATATTTATCTCATTAACCTTCTGCTTTTATCAATTTACCTCACGATTTTCTTAGATTTTTCAAGTTTTGCATTGACTTTTCTTACTTTACAGCATCCAAAATCATTTGCAAATCGAACGAGTTAACATGAGCCTCACAAGAGAAAAACAAGATAATAACTGACTGTCCCCCTCAGTGGCGATTGCCGCGATATTTATACGATCACTGTTGAGGGGAAACAAACAGTTGACCTTGATTCGATTTCGAATCCAACAACAAAGGTAGAAACTATGGCAGTACGACGTTAGCTACAATGCAAACGAAACGTTAACGTATTGACTACCAGGATTTTATTCACCACTCCCATGAAATGTAGAGAAAAAATGGAAGAACCCCAGGGCGTTACAAAAACTATAAAAATATCAGGTTTCAAAATTTTGTTTGTGCGATATATTCAATCAAGTCTTCCTGGACTCCCAACATGGAAATCGACTTGAAATTTTTTCCAGGTGTGAGCATCAGTAAAACCTTTCATTTGAATCTATTTCCAGCCTTAATACTAAAACGGTCAATTTTTAGAAATTTTCAAATTTTGTGTGTGCGGAATATTCAATCGAGTTTTCCCGGACTACCAACATGGAAATTGGCCTGACTTTGTTTTGAAATTATAATTATTAGAAGACACTTCATTTAAAATATTCTCCAAACATGCCACTATAGTTGCATTCCGCGTCTTACCTCCCCATACATCTAATACAACACTTAGGCATATTTGGTTTGGTATATTAGTTTTAATTGCGTCGAATGAAATTTTTTTTTTTTAAATTTTACGGTTGGTTTTTAGGAAGAACAAAATAAAAATTTCTAATATAAATAAATACTTTCCGGCATAAAATTTGTATCTGCATTATCGACATTTTTCGACTGGCATGTTGCCGACAAAAATCTGCTGTCAATCTGCTGTCACACACTGAACAAATTAATAAAAGAAAAGTAAAAAATTAATTCAAAATGAACGTTAACATCGTCAAAAGTAATAAAGGCCAAAAAAAACTTAACGTTAACGGTTTTTTTTATTATTGTGAAAGAAAGCGCAAAAAAGGAACTTTTAGCTGGGCTTGTGCTAAAAGAATTCCCTTCCACTGTAAGGGCAGAGTTACCACTGTAATAGAAAATGGCATACACAAAGTTGTAAAAGAACAATGTGAAAAGCATACGCATCCACCAGTGGCCAGTGATCTGGAAGTTTGCATTGCAAACAACAATATTAAAACTTTAGCCACAATATCAGGAAATAAACCATCCCCCAAATTATAAGGAATTGAGTTGTTCAATGTACTGCGGATGTTAGAGCTTATTTACCAAGAAAGGAATCCCAAAAAATGAAGATACATCGAGTAAGAAAAGATATAATTACTGAGCCACAAAATCTGGCTCTTATTGACATCCCTGAAGAATTACGTCAATTAGAAGGGGAATTATTTGTCTTGTGTCAGTCTGAGGTCGACAGTGAAAAGCATCATAATGGGTAGCAAACCATCTCTACAACTCTTAGCAGAGTCAACATGCTGTATAATGGATGGTATACATTTGAAGTGGTACCGTCCATAATGCGGTAATTATTTTCCATCTACGGCAACATTGAAAGTGAAATTTTTCCATTAACTTTTTGTTTAATGAGCAAAAAAACTTTAAAATTATACGACCAATTTTTTTTTTGAATAAAAAAAATTATTTTTAAAATTTGAAATTGAACCAAATCCACAAAGAATCGTCATTATCTCATCGACTAAATTTTTTTTCCAAACCCAAATGTGAAGGGATGCTTGTTCCACTTCGGCCAAATTTTATGGCGTAAAATCCAAAAGAAAGGTATGAAGAAACTTTATGGAAATTCCATATCATTCCCGTTGGAAATTAGGATGATAAAGAGCCTAGCCTTTGCTCCGGAAGATGAAGTAAATTCATATTACTTGGAACTAAAAGAAAACTTTGAGCACAGGGAATCTAAAAAATTTGGAAACTGGTTTGAAAAAAATTATTTAATGACAAGAAATCAGTCTTTATATTCTCCAGAATTTTGGATGAATGAACCAAAACAAACCCGGAACGGAGTATTTCCCAAGAACGCAAAATAGCGTTGAAGCGTGGCACCGACGTTTGAAAGTGGTAGTCGGGAAACGTCATGCGGGGCTTTATAAATTGATAGGAGATTTGTCAAAGGAAATGATAATGTCAAAAATGCAGGTGGAAAAAATAAAATCGGGGAATCACATTAGAAAGAAAATATTAATCATATAAAAGAACAAAAAAATTGAAAAAATTTTAAAAAAACGTCGGATGATGTGGAAACTTGATTTTTTAAAAGGATTGCAATAAGTTTATAATTATAAACCTAAAAAATTGGTATATAAAATTGCTTAAAATTTTTAAGTTTATAATTTTGTTAAAATTGAATTAAATAAAAAATATTAAATTTATTTATTGGTTATTTATCACTGCGTGTGTATTGTTACAGGCTGGCTACTGCCAACCTGCAGATTTTCACTAAGCACCTGCAGAGGCCTCCACGGTGATGTTTTGCCGGCTACGTTCTCAGCGGAGAAGTGCGAAGGTCGTGGGGTTTGAGGCATGCAGGGCTCCTGGCCTACACCGTGATTAACAGATAATTATAAAAAAATGGGAAAACGCAAATGATAATAATAACACCGATGTTCCGCCGAAACTCGTCGGCCGGAACCTGAGGAACGAACCGAATAATCCAAAATAAATTATAAAAATAATAATAATAACGGTAGAGGTGCCTTGGTGCGCGCATCCATCCGATTCAAACGGGGCCAAGCCCTGGTTACGGAATTGGATGCGGGCACCAAGGGACCGCAAACACTAAACCGACACAGAGGGAGTCTCCGCTCCCATCACACCACACCGAAAAAAATTAAATATTCATTTTATTTTAAAAAAAACCCACCGAAAAAAAACAACTTCCCCCTCCACCCGCACCACGATAAGGAGAGAATGAGAGAGAGAGAGGAACAATGCGCACCGAGCGTGCACCCGCTGTGCGGCGCTCGATCACAAAATTTTGAAAATTATATATATATATATATATATGTGAATATAATAAAATAATAGAAAAATAAAAAAATAGAAAAAATCAAAATAAAAATAAGAAAAAAAAAATAAAAAAATTGTACCTTAATTATTATTTTAAAGGATTACCGGTGCGGCCTTGCGCGGCCGTCATGCCACAGGCGGACCACGCCCGGACCGTTGCGGCTTTGGTGCCGTTAATGATTTTGTTGCGGGGCCTCTCCCCGATATAAATTTGAGTTGCGGCCTTAAAACCGTAAAGCAACAGCAACCGGTTGGCTACCCGAATGTCGCGGGGCCTCTCCCCGATACCGAAATAGCAACACAAAATTTCACCGTTGCGGCCTTGTGCGGTCGGGCGTTGCGGCAGACCACCGATAACCAGGGATAAACAATAGCCGGTTGGCTACCGTTACCGTTGCGGGGCCTCTCCCCGATACCAAATAAAAATTAAACGGCTAGCTGGTTGGCTTCCGTTACGTTGCGGGGCCTTTCCCCGTTAATAAATAAAAATGAAACGGCGAGCCGGTTGGCTTCCGTTAGTATCAACAAGTTGTTGGGCGTTGGCTCGCCCAAATGACCCGCCAAAAACCCGCTGCACCGATAATAAATAAGTTGTCGTGGCCTCAACTATATCCCCGATGTTACACCCTGGTTGAGAATTAAACTGTTCGGATAACTTGTTCCCAACACATGACACTATTCCGACTAATATATCTACGCAGGTGCGGCTCACAACAGACAATCCAAAAAAAAATTCCGATGCCCGACAATATATAATATATATAAACTCACAATTACGAATAATTTTACACCTTTATTGAGTCAATACATAATTAATTAAATAAATTTTTAATGTTTACAAATTTAGCACCACCAATTTTGGTATTATTCTAATTTTTTAATAAAGTTTTTACTCTTTTCACAATTATTATTCTATTTTCGCTCAAAAAAATAATAAAAAAAAATATCCGACATCTTAAGATTTTTTTTTATTTTTTATTTACAAAATCAACTACGATACTCTTATTTCAACCAAAATCAAAACTTTTTTATACAAAATCTAAAACTTGACTGACAAACAAAAAAAATTCTCCCACCGCACAAACGACGCGCAAAACATTCCAGAAGAATTGTCTTTCTTCTCTGTTTCTCGTTTATATCAATTCGCATTGATATAAACGAGAGGCATATAAGAAAAACATTCTTATGGAATGTTTTGCTTTACGCACACACTCGATTCGCATTGTTCTCTCTCTCTCCCATTTTCGTTTTACTACCAACCAAACGAACAAAAACATACGGGAATCCCTCCACCACGGAACGCGTTCAGACATCAACAACACAGACGCAAGAAACCGCGAGTAAAAACATAAAATCTAACAAAATATGGGGATGTCACGCGTAAACGAATATTATGTCTTGTTACAGACAACACAGTCGTAACAGTATGTATTGATGTGAGTTTTGTGTGTGTATGCCTAGGTTTGTGTCTGTATATATATATGTGTGCGTATTTGTTTGTGTCTCAAGGTATGTGGGCGAGTATAATGCTGTGTCTGTGGGAATATTGATTATATATAACAGAATTTAAAAAAACAGAATTTTTTCAAAACACAATTTTGTAAAAACAGAATTTTCTAAAACAGAATTATATACCGATTGCGTTATACACTCATGGGCAAAATTAACGCATATTATTTTTGTAATAAAAAAAAATCCCACTAGTCAATTTCAGTGGAACTGGTATTTAAATCCCAATTTTAAATTTTTCTCAAAAGAGACACAAATTTGGTGTTATGGAATATTATTAGCGACTATTTTTCATTGCAAAATATTAAAATTTGATTATTATTAATTTCAATAGGCAGCTCAATGAACTTTAATCTTGTTTATCAAAACATACGTAGTATAAGAAAAAAATTAGATAAGCTGCTTGTATACATAGGCTCCGGTAATCTACAGCCTCAAAGTATTGTGTGAAATTTGGATTTACGACAATGAAGTCGCGAATTATGGTGAAAAGGGGTATGATCTATTCACTTCTTGCCTGCATGATAAAAGTTCGGGAGGTGTTGCTGTTTATGCCCATAGCAGTCTAAATTGCAAACAATTTAATCTACTTTTCAAAACATTCAACGCGGTCGGTCTGACGTTCTTTATAAATTCTGAATTAGTTTGTATTATTTGTATTTATCGTCTTCGTTATACGGATATCACCAGTTCCTACCCCACTCTTACTTAATTATCATGCGTGATTTTAATATCGACTTTCTCAAGCAGAATGCAATGCTTGATAGGTAGCTGATTTTATTATCGGAACATGGTTTGGATAATATTCTTGAACCAACACGAATTACAAATACCACAGCTACTTGTATTGATAATGTACTCCATAGATTTGATCAAAGGTATTTTCCGGTAGTTTCTTACAGTGTATTAGACCTAAAAATTTCAGATCACTGTTTAATTGAAATTAAATTAACAGGAACCTTTAACATTAAATCTACTTCTCGGAGAACCTTTGAAGTTTTACAGATTGATTTCAATAAGCTAAAGGAACTACTATTGTATGGAGTATGGACTGATGTTTATTCTTGCCTAGATGCTTCTAAGGCCTACGATAATTTTATTAAAATCTATAAAGGTCATATTAAAAAAAGCACTTCCATTAAGTTGTTTGCCAATAGATCAACGAAGCTAAAGCCATGGATGTCTGATGATTTATTGAGACTAATACGTAAAAGGAATAATATTTGTCGCCTTGCAAAAAAACATAACAACAACCGTAGATTGAAACAATATAGCTTGATGCTGTGTGACTCTGTTAACCTAAAAATTGATATAGCCAAAATAAGTTTTTATTCTCAAAAGTCCATCAACAATGGTAGTGATGCTCGTAAAAATTGGAAAACAGTCAATGAAATAATTAATGGACAGCCTGATCCAGTTGAAATTAAAGAAATTGTTAATCAAAGAGGCTGCACAATATCTGGTCCAGTGCAGATTGCTAATGAATTTAACGAGTTCTTTACTAGTGTTGGTGATGCAAATGCTGCCAGTCTCCTCTTGAATGATGACAAAAACAGATTAATATGTCAATATTACCAATCTATAGATACCTAGTTGCGTTTTTTCGGAAATTTCATCTGCAGAAGTGTATTTTACAATCCCTAAAAAATAATTCCACTCCTGGTTTGGATGGGATTTCAAATACTGTTGTTAAAAAATGTCCTGGTTTTTAGTTGATGTTTTATCTTTTATTTTCAATTTCAGCTTGGTAACTGGAATTTTTCCTACATCGTTAAAGCGAGCCTTAGTTGTTCCGATCTTTAACAATAATGTTAAAACAAGTATGAACAACTATAGACTAATCTCTCTACTTTCGGTCTTTTCGAAAATATTTGAAATAGCCATAAAAAGTAGAATTGTTTTCTTCCTAGATAAAAGAGACTTTTTCTCTCCCGACCAATATGGTTTTGTATGGAAAAATAAAAATGCTGAACAAGCTATCGTGTCCTTCCTAGAACAAGTAACTGAACATTTTCATAAAGGATCCAAAGTATCTACTATATTTATAGATTTAACAAAGGCTTTTGACAGAGTTCAACATAGCACATTGTTAAAAAAGCTATATTGTTGTGGATTCAGAGCAATAACCCGGGATTGGTTGTCCTCATACTTGAATGGGCGAACGCAATTGGTTAGAGTAAATGGACAATTAAGTAAAGAGTTACCGATAAATGTGGGAGTCCCACAGGTTCTGTCTTAGGACCTTTATTATTTTTAGTGTACGTAAACGGTATCTTTCGACAACAATTTCAAGGGTCTCCAACTGCTTTTGCTGACGATTTCTCGTTTACATATACTAGTCCAAGTTATCAAGATAATATCGCGCTCATAGATCATGATTTAAATAGTTTGTCTATTTGGTTGGAAGCACATAATTTTGTTTTGAGTAACAAAACGAAATTATTACATTTTAGGGATACCCATCGTTGTATCTTGAGACAACGTATCATACTTTCAAATGCAGCAGAAACAATAACACGCAATGCCCTCATAATGACTGCTTTAAACCATCTTTTTCGCCTTCGTGGCCATTATTTGAAAATCTCAGCATACTTCCTCTACGTCACATATTCGTCTTCAAGGTACTTAGAATATTCTATGTTAAAAGTGAGAATAATTTTGTGACTCATGCAGGGTATAATCTCAGATCAAATCATACCTTCTTGAAACATATTCCTAAGTTTAGATTAGATCTACAGAGAAACTTTATTAACATCGTTGCACTCATTATTTTTAACAATTTACCGTTTGATATACGTAAGTGCGGCAACTTCTCTAGTTTTTCGATATACCTTAAAGAATGGCTTCATCAAACTAAAAATATTGACCATCTTTTTCAACTATTAGTTTAAAATATTTATTGTTTTTTATTGGTTTTAAAATTATATAAGTTAAAATTAAATGGTGTAGTTTAAGAGGTTTTAATATATTCATGTGTAGTGAATTATTAAGATGTAGTTATAATTATATTGTACAATTTTTGTTTCTTTCAATTTTAACTGTAAATTAAATTGGTTTTAATTTTGTAAATAGAATTCAAATATATTTTTTTGTAATTTAGAATCAGGGGACCAGTCATGTGATCTATTTGATCCAATAGTTCTCTTATCTTACCTTCTTAAACTTGTTAGTTTTAATAATGTTGTACACACAATGTATTTTATTTATACTGATTAAGCTGGTAATAAAATAAAATGAAAATAAAAAAAAAAAAAAATAAAATGTGTCGAAGTATTTTTTTTTAATTTTAAAAGACAGTTTATTAACATTAAATAGCTTAAAAAAATTAAAATAATGGTTATTTAGCTCTTTTAATATTTTATTTATTACTACTTAAGCTTTCGGAACCATTTCGGTTCCATTCTCAAAAGTAAGTAAATCAATTTTACAAAAAAAATATTTTCTATACAAAATAAAATAAAATCGAAATCAAGGCTAACTAAAACGTAGCCATTTTCCTGTAGATATCGCTCGCTACTAGAAAAAATATATTATTTATTTTAGCAAAGCATCAAAAAAAAAAATAATAATAATAATGGTCCAACACATAGTTTATCGTCTTTTTTGGGTAATATTTTAAAATTTAGTGTTGGTAATACAAATTCAAATATTGTCAATTCGGAAGATTTTAAACAAAAAATTCAGAATGTTACTCTTCCTCAAAATTACCTTTTAGTTTCTTTGGATGTTACGTCTTTGTTCACTAATGTTGATAATAGACGTGTGACTAACATTATTAAAGATAACTGGACGAGTATTATACAAAATTCAAAAACTAAATTGACTAAAGTTCAATTTATGTCGGCATTGCAAATAGTTTTGAATAATTCTGATTTTTCTTTTGGCAATAAAATTTATAAACAAACTTTTGGTTCTCCAATGGGTTCTCATATTAGTCACATATAGCAAATTTAATGATGGAATTTTTGGAAAAAATAGGATTAAACTCTTTGGATTTTCAACCGTTATTTTACTTTCGTTATGTAGATGACATTATAACGGCAATCCCTGAAGACAAAATTGAAATTTTTCTGCATGTATTTCACTCTTTGGATAATAGAATAAAATTTACTGTTGAAAAAGAAATTGACCACAAAATTTCATTTTTAGATTTACTTTTAATTCATGAACCGGATGGTAAAATTTCTTTTGAGTGGTACCACAAAAATACTTGGTCCGGCCGTTATCTAAATTTTAATTCTTGGCTTCCTATTTCTTACAAAATTAATACAATCAAAATTTTAACTCAAAAAATTCTAAACTTGTCCGATACTAAATTTCATTACAATAATTTCAAGATTTTGGAAAACACTTTGGTAAATAATCAGTATCCTTAAAAAATTAATAAATAAAGTGATTTGGAAACAAAGAAGTTATCAAAATTGTACATTAAATCCTGAAATTGAAAGTACAAATTATTTATCTTTACCTTACATAAAAAATCTTTTCGAAAAATTAAAACATTTATTTAAAAATTATGATTTCAAAATTATTGGTCGTTCAGCTATCAGTTTAAATGATATTTTGTTTTCAAAATTAAAAGACCCGACACCATTAAAGAAAGAATCTAATCTTGTCTATAGGATTAAATGTAATGATTGTAACCTAATTTACACGGGACAAACTAAACAGTTTTTGCGGGAGCGGTATTTTCAACATTTACGTGGTGCTTCGGGAAATTCAAATTCAAATCAAATAAGTGCACTTTCGGAACATATTAGAGATACCAACCATAATATTATTTTTGAAGATGTAGACATTTTGGAAAAACAATTTAATTACAGAAAACGATCTATTTTGGAAATGTTACATATAAAATCTAGTTCAAATTCTCTTAACAAAATTAACGATTTCGCGTACATTGGCAATTCATATGATCTATTTTTATAATTTGATTTTTTGCTTTTACACAATTCAAATATTATTTAATATTATTTAAGATGGTTTTTAATTTATGTTTTTAGTCAAATTTTATTTTGTAAAGTGTTTTTTCTGTAGATATCAATTTTTGTTGCTTTGCTAAAATAAAGAATATATTTTTTCTAGTAGCGAGCGATATCTACAGGAAAATAGCTACGTTTTAGTTAGCCTTGATTTCGATTTTATTTTATTTTGTATAGAAAATATTTTTTTTGTAAAATTGAGTTACTTACTTTTGCGAATGGAACCGAAATGGTTCCGAAAGCTTAAGTAGTAATAAATAAAATATTAAAAGAGCTAAATAATCGTTATTTTAATTTTTTAAACTTATAAGCTCATTAAACAATTTAATTTATTAAATAGCTTAATACGATTTAGTTTGATTAATGTAGTAATGAGTATTTCTCCCCCGTGCCTTTATTACAGCTTCCATCCTTCTGGGCATACTGCTTTGTATCATTTCTTGCCGAATGACTCTTCTTGCGCCGCAACACTCAGCTCTGCTATCAAATCTGGTGTGGTATTTCTAGCTTTTATATGGCGTTTTAGAATCTCCCATACGTGTTCGATCGGATTAAGATCCGGATACATTGGGTGGCAACTTAAGTGCACAAATGCCGATATCTTAGAGGTATTGATGTACCGCTGCAGCTACATGGACTGCAGCGTTATCATGCATTAACACAAAACTGTCATAACCCATAAAGCCCACATATGGCAAAACGTGATCGCCAAGAATGTTGCATACCAGTCTGCATTCATCCTCAATTGCATGTTCCCCAATTTGCATGAGTATGAGAAAATTCTAAACGGCTGAATTTTTGACGGGGAAGAGGCCGTGAAACTGTTACGGGCCGTTTTGGGCATAGGTTCACTTCTTTTAATCTTCGTCTAATTGTTCTGGCACTAATATTCACTTGGCGGCTTCTAAGCCACTCATTTTTCAGTTGAGTAGCAGTATGCTTTCGATCTCGTAATGAATTAATTTTTAAAAATCGGTCGTCATTCTTGGTTGTGCACCTTTTACGTCCTTGTCCGGACTTTCTTTTATATTCTGCGGTCTTTCGATATCACTTAAGTATTCGTGAAACCAAAGACTGAATTCGTACTTGAATATAATCTTCCTGATAAAATGTGACAAATTTAACCGCCTCCAGCCCATGAAACGGTGTCATATTACAATGGATCTTATATTAGGTAGTAGCGCTGCTGCATTTACAAATAATTGATATGCAAAAATTTAATTGTTTGGGTTACAGTTTACTTTATTCTTGTAGGTCTCTGATAAAAATATAAATGAGCTATCATTTGACACTATAGTAGTATTAAAATTTTCCAGCGGGATTTTTTTATTACAAAAAAATCTTTGCTTTAATTTTGTCCACGAGTGTATAATTCCCACTACCTAAGAAGGTAGAATGTAATGTAAGGTTTTAAGACTTAAACAATTCGAGGTGATTGTTATCACTATATGAAATTTTATACAAAATATTTCGTGAAAATTTTCTCTTTACATTTTTCAAGTTTTCCGTTTTCCACTCGTTTTATGGTTGTTTATTTATATAAAGACGTACAAGTACATAATATATCAACAATTTTTTTTTTATTTATGTTTTATTTATATATATTTTTTTTTGTAAGATCTCATTTCAATTTATTTGCCAAAAACTGAGTACAGAAATATATATATAAAACGGATTCTTTTTATAACAAAATGAAACTTAAGAAAAATAGAAATTTTATTGATCTAAAAAAGATGCTTTGAATTTGCTTTTCTGTTGGCTTCTTGTTTGCTTTAAAATACACAAAAAAAAAGCTCGTCAAAAAAAAAATATATAAAGATAAATTCGGTTCATTTTTATCAATATTTGTCTAGTGTTTCAAGAAAACGAACAATTTCATACAGCAAGCATATACATCTACGAGAAATACATCCAACATCATATAAAGATGAAAATTTTGAAGTGGATGAATTTTAAGATGTGGTGTTAAGTTTTATACAGATTCATACCAGCTATATAAATATATTCGTACATATTCTAGATTTAAATATAAATGATATACAATAATAATAATAATATATAATATTTTTTGTGCTCGTATTTCCGTAAATCATAAAAATTTTATAACAAAGTCTAAACCCATGAAAATCATATCAAAACCGTAATGTTCACATCACAAAAGAATTGCTCTTTATGTACGTTATGTACTCGTATATATAGAATTCTTATTATTTAAGTATTTCATATATAGTTTTGAACAGTGCTTTTGAATCTATAAAATATAAAAGCTCTACACACATATAGTTGAATATGATGTTGAATAAAAGCTGAACTTAAGTCGACTTATATGTAAGCTCTAAAATTGTATATAATATAGAACCGTATATTGATGCTCATTTAAACACAGTTTGGAACTTCAAAAATGGTTCTTTTGTTTTAAAATTTTAAGATTTTACCATTCCACATTGTTTATTATTTTATGTGTGACGTTTACAAAATCTGAAAAATCATTTCACCATATAATACGGAGGTATACGGGTATATATATATATATATATATATATATATATATATATATATATATATATATATATATATATATATATATATATATATATATATATATATATATATATATATATATATATATATATATATATATATATATATATATATATATATATATATATATATATATATATATATATATATATATATATATATATATATATATATATATATATATATATATATATATATATATATATATATATATATATATATATATATACGATAAAATGGTTATTTTTATAGCATCTTAAAAACACATTTTATATTTTATTTATAAAAATAGAACAATCTCAAACTAAACCATAAAATTATGGCATTAAAATCAATAATAGATATACTCGTATTTATGCAATATCATGATTCTTGGTCGTATCTATACTTGTGCACGATATTCTGGGTATACAGCAAAAATTCAATAACGATACATAAACAAATTTATCCGAAGACAATTTTTTATTTTCAAATAAATTGGACCAGTTTAAGAATTCGAAAATGTTCTTTAAATTTGATAGAATTGCTTTTTATTTTTTTTTATGTTGTTCATGAGTCTACGCCATGTCTATAACCGTTTTTTTGTTTAAATCGCACATAAATTTAACAGTAAATTCGTATTAAAGCAATTTCGTGGCGAATGTGCAAAATTTATTATATCCAATGTTGCTTACAAAAATATCGATTTTTGATTCCTCCATACTCAGAGAGTTTATAGAACATTTGATTTTGAAAAAATTTAATGACACAAATAATATTTTTTTTTCTGGATTTGTAAATAAAATCCTGTTTTTATCAAATTTCGTTAAGAAATCGTTAGATTAATACAGTTGTTTGGCTCTGCATAACCCGTTGAGGATTGGTCAATATAGTTGAGTTCTTGTGGCCATCCCTACGTAATGATTTATTGCAGAAATTTGTGAAAAACTCACAATTTTCGCACGATTTGGATTGTTTGGTTGTAGTCCCAGTATATCTCCCCTCTGTTTCTATGCAGACCGCAGTTTAGTTTCCATTGCAATACTGCGGAAGTAGAAAAACATTTATATTATTTACCACCATTATAGATGATCTGCTCTTTTCCTTCCCACAAGGATCTTTTTGTTTTTGCACCAATTTTCTTGGATCAAAACTATTTCCAGATGTAAGTTTATTTGCGCAAACTTGATCATTCCTCAACAGTTAATAAGCTTAAGGAGGTCCACATCTCCCTCCTCAGAGTCTTGTTCGTCCCATTTTACTCAGCCAAAGACTAGTCGGTCCCTAACTTCGCCTTTTTGCTCCTCATTTAGGTTCGCCACTAACTCTGACGTTTCCTCTGGAGAGATACCACTCCTCGCGCTTTCCTCGACAGGCTGAAACGTTTCCTCCCCCTTCTCGGGTTTGCGTAGTACTCGTTTTTATCCTGACCTCGTCCTTCCTGATCACCTTGATAGTAACAGAGCCGAAGTTTGTAGCCCCTATGGTTTTTGGCATCGGAACCAGGTGTTCCTCCTGGATCACAAAAACGGTTGGTCTGAAACTGACCTTAGGCTGGTTCAGATTACAAACTTGGATAATCCTCAGGAATTCGTCCAAGTTAGCCGGCTCTTTGGGAATCCAGACCATTGTCTTAGGTCTGCTAGGTGTTTTTACCCCTTGCAAATTGTCCCGAGCTTTGCTCCTGGCCGAACCTCACTTAACTCCCCGATCCTATACAAGACGGCAGATCGCAGATCTGAGCACGCGGGCAGATTAAGCTGTCACTTATGTCATCCCGCGTCCCTGCAAATTAACGGTGGTCACGGGTGTTATCCAGGGGCTCTAAAAAAATTAGGTTCAGTGCATTAAACATCAACCTCAATTTTTCCCGGTGAGGCTTCCTTCCTCATGGCTCTCGCCCACGATTGCTAGCACCACCTCTTCCTCCTTTACAATGTCGCTGAAGAGCCCCTTTTGTGCCTGTTCCAACTGAAGCTTTTCACATTTTCTCTCGGCATCCAAACTTCCATGCTCCTCCTCACTCTAGATCTCTGCCTTTTAGAACCAAGATATTGGCAAGCCACGAAGAAAAAGCAGTTGCTTTAGCAAATGTTAGGTGGCTTGCCAGTGCAATTGGTGGTGTAACCAAACAAGTATGGCCTGTGCTGAAAGCGCTCCATAATTCTAATCACACTAAGGAAGAGTGATTTAGGTAGGATCGTACGGGTATACTTATCATGCGAAAAGGCTGGGTCTGGATGCAAATGACTTTTGAAAGCTGCAGGTACGAGAAGGAGGAGGAGCGAATCAAACGAAGCACCTTGATAGGAACCCTAATTTCCAAAAAAAAAACCAAGTAAAGTTTTTTCAAATTGTTGATGGTGCAAAAGTTATTCTACTTTTTGTGTGTTTTTAGTAAAATCGCATGCGCGCCCACCTAAACATTAATTTAAAAGGAAGAAAAGTTCTTCTGTTTAACTTTCTTTTTTAATAGAAGAGTATGCCTTTCCAATAAAAACATTTTTATAAGCTGCATCGTCTTCTGTCAAATAAAAACTTTGGTTTTGTAAACTTTTTTTGTTTGGTTAATGTTTAAGTGACACCAGCAAGAAAAGAATGTACTACAGAAAGTTGACCTACTACAAGAAAAATATGCGACACTAACGCAAATTTTAAAATGGTGTTGTTTGTGCAATTTTTTTCACACTTAAGTCTTATTTATTACAAAATTTCGAGTTATAAAATAGACGCTTTGTCAGTAATAAAGCAAAATGAATAAAATAATTTTTCTTTATTAATTTTAAATATTATTATTAGGGTTTCCCTCGGATTTTTCCCTGATTTCATCGGTTTTGCATTTCCCCCGGATTTGCACTGGATTTCCATCGGGCTTCCACTGAAATCTGGGAAATCCGCAAAAAACCTGGAAATCCGGATCAATCCTAGAGAAATCCTGGAAATCTGTGGGAGATCCGGAGGAAATCCGGAAGAAACCCAAGAAAACCGGGCGAGGGAAACCCGGTGAAAATCTGGCGGAAATTCGGGAAAGACCAGTCCGGGAAATTTGGGGGAGATCCGGAAGAAAACCGGAAAATCCGGGAAATCGTGTAGAAATCCAGGACAAATAAATTGAAATGGGTGTAAGGGGAGTTTATGATGTCGGATCCTGTGTTATCACAATTGGCCATAATTGGTCTAAGTTTGCGATATCACCGACTGAAACCTAATCTAACATAACCTGGAACCAAGATCCTCCTTTTGTGCATTGCTCACATCTGCAATGCAATTTTTGGCCCACTTAACAAACTGCCTCTGTTCTTCCGTCCATTGCTCCTCCGGGACTTTAGCCAGTCTGTACAAGACACGGAAGGCCGAAACCTTAGTCCTGTCATTTTTCCCGTTACCACTAGTTCCTGACTTGCAAGCCTCGGAACTAGTCCCCCCTCCCACTCCAAATGCTGGTGAAGACGGGTACCAGCATTTGAGAAGTGCTGACCACTACTTTATCTTTTTTATTATTTTTCTGATTTTCGAACCCACAAGTATCGGAGAAAATGATTGTCCGGCCGTGCGGGCAGATCATCGGCACAGTTCACAAAACACTTTAATCCGACACATCCACTACCATTTAGCCTCACCCACATCTTGGTTACTGATACAATTAAATTATATAAAAACGGTATAGTTTTTTGGTAATGAGGTGCTATTGCTAATATTGCGTTATTTATTTACTGTTTAATCGTAAGTAACCAAACGATGACAACTAGTGACCAATCCTGACCAAACGACGACTAAACGGATTCAATCATCACTTTTTTCAAAACCTTTAGATGGAGTGATAATAAGGCGGAGCCTTAAAATTTGTATTTAATTATCGAATTCGATCTCGTTCATATGATCACCTCGAACACGTTGCAACAATCGATTCATTGGAGTCAATTTTCCACCACTTTTTCGCACATATCGTCAGGAGCATTTGCAGGGTCTTGATAAAACGAAATCCAACTGCGTTAAATTTCATGAACTAGGTGGCCATTCTAGGCGATTCTCCTATAACGTAAGTAATTTTTATTATTTATTCATTTTATTAAAATTAATTAATTTATTATTAAATATATTTTTAATTAATTAATTTAATTTAATTTTAATTCTTCATCCACCATGTACAATGGCGATGTTGTGTGGCATGTTGGTGTGCTGCGGCGATATGTTTATTCGATATGTTATTTTTTCCAAAGTAGCTAATTTGCTCGTTTTTCTTTGGTTTTGTAGTCATCGCCTTGCTTTTGTTTCCTTTTTGTAATGCTCGTCATGTTACTTCCGTTTACTCGTCATCTTACGAGATGTTACGTTTGCGATATTCTAAAAGCTAAAAATTCATCCAATTTTGGTCAAAAATAGTCTTCCAACATGGCACGATAGCGAGCTCCATTGACTTGTAACATGGCGATCATTTTTATTGACAAAAAAATGTTGGGGTTAATGAAAATGAAGATACATCGCCGAAATCGGGTAAACACAAAATTAAAAAAAAAAATTCTTTGTAGAATTGTGCATCTATCGTTTCTAAGATTTGCAAGCTAAACCATTTTTTTTAAATCATCAAATTTTCTGGGCAAAATTTCAGTTTTTCAGACAAATGTACAGTTTTAATTTATCAAATCTTCTATATCCAGGTAACTTTCAAAAAAATCCTGAAGATGATCTCAATTCAAATATAGCCGATAACGATAATGAGAATGAAAATGATGATTTCGATTATGATGAAAATGAGTTTAAATTTCTTCAGTTAGATTTTTAATTCGCATTATACATTAAAATTTAGATGATGGGGTATGCCGCTTCTAAAGAAAAAATTAATTATCAAGTGCTTTCAAATTAAAAATGCAAATGCCTAAATTGCAAAAATGTTTCAAAATTGTATATGTTTTTATGACAAAAATGACTTTGTGTTAAAAAATTTATTATAAAGTTACACTGTTAAATTTGTTATTCCTCCAATTGGAATTAATTTGCAAAATAAAATTATAAAATTGAACAGGATTCTAAATGTTGTGCCGTCGAATCAAGAAAAATTTACAGATTCTAGTTGACATCTTTTAGAAGGTAAAGTCTAAACCTATTTCTAAGATTTAAGTTAAGTATATTTTTGAGGTTTGTTCTATTAAAAATTATATTTAGAAAGTGAGCATTTTTGGGGATCAAATAAATCATCCAATCTACAGGATCTGTAGCGAATGGGATAAAATTATGATGTGTTTCATCTTGTTTTAAATACATATGTTAAAAACTTCACAATTTTCATGAACATTTCAAGTTTCATAGAGAGCCAACTAATTTTCACAGGTCCTGGTTAGTGTTTACAAATAAATCAGAGAAATCACTACTCACGAGGTGACCAATACGGTACAATGTACGCCTTTTAATAATTTTATACAAATTTTTTGTACAATTTTGTTTACCGCGGATCCTAGAGTTGTCGGCGGCCCTAAACTTATATTTTTAGATTGCTTAAAATATTTTCAAAATGTGTATCAACTGAATTTAATTCCTAATGAACTTTGCTATGTATATGGCAATTTGAAACATTAAACGGAATTTGATATTTTCAAAATGGGTACCGTCCATCCTGGAGATGTGCACGAGTTATGGAGAAACTTGCTTTGGTTAATAAAATAGAGATGTCCACATTGGTTTACATTGGTGTGATTGTTGTGTTATATGGTGCCCATCGATTGATGTCACCTTCGACTCTCGTGGAAACTGTACTGTCATCTCTAACAATACTGTTCTGGAATTCAAACTGCCAATTTACATTTACACCGAACTCAAGTACGGCAGCTGCGTGTCTCAATCTCAATCGTCTTTGATGGCTGTACTTCTTGGGTAAAATTTTTTAGTGAGATTCTTCGCGTTACCTTACCAGTTCTTTGACGTTTCTTGTTCCGCTTGGAAGCTGATGTGTTCGATATACGATCTCATATGATCACGCTTCATTGTCAAAGATAGTCTTAGCTTTCCTACCAGTGGTTGCGAACCAACCATTTTTATACGAATAAAGCTTCGTATAAAGATTTTGTTTATTTTCTATGACCAGGCGGTATTTGTCATCAAACCAATATTTGCGGAGCCTGGTGTGATGGATTTGTTGTTGAACCCTGATCTATTAAAATCTGGAATTAGAATCATCGTGTTAAATCACGGTAAGACGAAGTATATGATTTTTGAAACTTGTGCTCTGGACGAGGGTATTTTATGGGACAAACCCATTTACTTATGACTCTCTCGTAATTAAAAGAGTTAGTAGTTATGGCAATTTGATTTTAATGATTGATAGCAAACTTAGTTGGGAATTAAATTTTGATAAGATGAAAAAGTCTATTTTTGAAAGCAAATCTGTTTTTTAAGAAGCTCAAAATACGTCGACCCACCTGCTTTGACTAGAATGGCCTTATCTTTCGCTTTGCTTTTTTGTGATTTCTTACTGTAGTGAAACCCTGTTTGGTTTCGCTTATAACGTTTCCAATTTCAGTGTCTGCGAATTGGACTCCAAAATCTTCTGCAGATATTAGGAACAGCTGAAATGACACTTCTGCTCTCCCAGTCACTGGCCGTGGTATTTCATTACTAATAACTGCATTGAAGGTTTATTGGTCAAACTACGAGTTGATCTCAGTATTGAGGCAAGCAACCAATTCTGGGGTGGGAGTCAAATCGCATTCCGTGAAATAATGAAAAACTTTTTTCTTCGCAACCGACAATGAAATTTAATATTGTTAATTAAAAATTATTTCAATCATTATTTCAAGGAACGCGAGTTATCATCCAGTATCGGCTAGTTTTAGCTCTTCATTAAAACCAACCGTGTTAATGCCTTCAATTCAGCTGGTTTCACATGGTTTCAGGTATCCAAACCGCAGCACGCCTGGAAGTACCAGGATTCGCATTTTCCTATCTGATGAACATCTAGTATAACTTTTGTTAAGGATACGTGTACTTCTATGCAGCTTCATTTTTAGCCAACATGTTTTTCCAACTGATGTCAGCCAGAGCCGCTACTTCATGCAAAATCATCCCGGATGAATTTTGCCTCTGATTTGCATCCATTAATCTGATTTCAAATTGATTGATTTTCCTAGGCCATTTTCTTCAATCTGGAAACTATTTTGTTCCGCTTCCCATTCCGCTTCCAGTACATATATTGAGAGGCTAGTATACTGTTCTGATGATCGTGAAACCTTGGATGACGTAAAACTATAAATGAATTCGCGGACAACAGTTTTTGGAATAAAGCACAAAATGTTCCTCACATTGTGACTTTCGAAGAATTCTGTTGACTTTTAGAACGCGGCAATTTATTAACCAATTATGATAAAATTCGGTTTGTATTATTGAATTTTCGATATTATATTGATATTTGGATAAAAGTATGGAATCTGTCTGCGCTGGACCAATCTCCAAAATGTCATAACAAATGAAAATAAAAACGGATAATTTTGGGCTTCTAACATAAATTGTTGGGGAGTTTTGATAACTGTCAATTATAATTAGAGCTGTTTTATGACAGAAATGAGTCTATACTGTACACGATTTTTACAAAGGGTCGTATTAGGATTTTTGTTTGGCAATTTGCGAATCTCATTATTTTCAGTTGAAAGCCAGAACCTTAAAAATTTCAACAAGTAACTATAATCGTCGTTCGGTTGCTTAAACCTGCGACAACCATATCAAATTACATGGCAATTTTTTAGAAAAGTAACATATATAGGTTACATATAGTGGCTTAAGGTATTTGTCAACGTCTCTTTATCTGTGAAGGTATTAACCATCTCTGATCCATATATAGAAGGTTTCATTATCTGATCGTCGTGCCTTCCACCAACTGTTTAATGTTCTTTCCCACGCCATCTTTTAGATATATACAGATATGTAGAGATATGCAAGGACGGGAGTACATGGGACCAGGATAAATGATTTTTTATTTCCCCTCTCTCAGTTCTTAAGGAAATTAAAATGCTTAGCATAGGCACTTATTTGCCTCTTTTGCCGATTATGTCGTATGTACTGTTTTTGAATTAGGTTTCAACTACGAATTTAAAACAAATTACACTTGCTTCTAAAATTTGCTTCTAAAAATTTGTCAGTTCCGTCAAGATCAGACGAAATGATCAATTGATTAAGAAAAAACGACTAACTATAGTCTACCATTTTAAGATTTCAAAATTGGCACATTAATTAAAACTTTAAGCATTTTATTCCACAAACGGTTTCCCGTTCTGCGATATTTTCTTCTGGAAAAATGTTTTCTACAGCTTCACGACGTCACGTCCGCATTGACGTTTCTTCTTATGTCTCTTTATAAAAAAGTTTCAAATATTTTTCGTTACATATCCGATTCGGGTCTTCTATACAAACAAAATATTGGACGATTCTCGATTAAAGTGTTGGGCTAAAGAGCTTGGAATTGTAAAGTTTCGTTTTTCACTAACTTAAATTCTACTTAATAAGAAAATCTCAAAATTGTGAGTTTTAATGTAACTTGTTCAAAGCAAAACATCACAATTCACTTTTTTTTAGTAAAACTGGCGTGTTCTAAAAGTCCAAACACCGGAAACTCATTTCATTTTATAACAAATATTTTATAAATGTTTTTTTTTTTCATTGCTATTCTTGGTACTTTACCAGTCAGTTTATGTTTATTTACACTAACAACAAAATTCACTGCATTTATTTTTAGTATTACCTTAACAATAACATTGAATACTATGTAGTCCTCCACATCATCGCCATCTCTACAGCACATGAAAATAATAATAGAAAATCTTTTCATTTCCAGATGTATGCGTTCGTGTAAATAATAAGAAAATTAAATTACCCAGCAGTGTATATACGAGAATCAAGATTCTAGAGTCTAGATTATATTATGAAAAATGTATGTACGGTTATATATGTATGTAGGTTTCACTCGATAAACAATTCAATTCTGAAATGGTTACGCAGCACCGAAACACACAAAAAAGGTCAATAATAAAATTTATTAGATTCCTTCCTCTTTGCTTTATAGCTGATATAATTTTTTTATTTTGTTTTATTTAGATAAATACAATTCACTTATATTCATTCATTCATAGGTAAAAAATCGAATAAATTGTAAGATTGGAAAAAAATGTAACCCAAAGAAATAAAAAAAAACTTCCTGAAAAAAACGACATAAAACTGTAACCGAAATATGAATGTCTAATATATACGATAGGACCAGCACAGATACACACAAAAAAAACACAAAACAAAAAAAAATAGCTGGGAAAACTGATGATAAGAATAAGATTGAAAATGGCACTGAAGTATAAAAGGTTAAGGAAATAAATCTATTTTGATTTAGTGCAGTATCCTGGTATTTCATTCACTTTGCTTCGTTATATATATTCATGCGTTTTGTATATTTAGGGACAGTTCTCAAAATTTTCGGTACAGTATTTAAATAGCCAAAAATGGTAATTTATTTATGTTTTTCCACCTTTATAAATATAAAGGTTGGTATTTAAATTTAAGGGAGGGAATATAAATGAATATAAAATGAATTTGAAAGGTAGTATCATACTCGCAATGAATTATGATCGAACAGATTTTTTTATTTGGTTACTTATGACTGGTAGTCCGCCACTCAATATAAAATTTAAGGACCTGACACCATAAAATCTTGTGAGATGACCCATTTTATTGAATCTATACAAATCTAATATTTTAATGAATGGTTTCCCGGAGTTTGTCCAGAAGGATAGATTTCGTTTGTCCTGAAAACCTCAAGACCAACCAAGATATCAAACGAAACCGTTCACGACACTTTAGTTTGAAAGGGACCGTGTTTTCAAATTTGAAATGTAGAGTTGAAATAGAACAATACTTTTGACAGAATAAATATTTTAACTCAGAGACATCTAGTGGTGAATATTATTTTTAAAAGGTTATTCCAGTTGTTCATTATGGTTACCACGACTGGGAACACATTATGCATAATTCTTATCATCAAGCCGTTATAGCAGAATTGTTGAAAATCGATCTCTCTTGATATCGGGAGCACAGTTCAGGCCCTAGATAGGTAAATCCTGTAACCACCGAAAATAGTTCGTCATCAATCCAAGGCTTAATCCACATCGTCCAATTATAATTTCACTGTCTCCGTTATTAGTAACGTAGGTGAAATCATTACAGGTCTTAAATCAAGCATCCGATCGAAAAATGCCTAAAACGGCCAGTCTCAAAGGATATGTTTAATTTCGTGATTCATTCGAACCTGATATTTGTTGTTCGCATTTTTAATTGGACGATGCAATTAAAGTTGTCCACGTTGCCAAAATTGTCGTCGTTTGCTGCGAGAATTTAGGGATGCACCTACAATCTTGTTTTGCTGCTATTAATTTTCAAACCAAGTCGTTCCGTGTAATGGTGTAACAGTATTCAACTGTCATTAAAATCATTTCGGGCAAGAAGCTCTATATAAATCTGCATATCCAAGAGTAGCTTGGAAAAGGGCACTTCGTCAGTCGTTGAGTGTACATACACATTACAAGTAGAAAATGAGTGTATTTTGAATTTTCAGTTAATAGTCAAATATGGCTTTAATGATAAAATATAAGAAATCACTTCCTGCATGTAATAATTTTAGTCAAAATATTTTGGTGTAGTGCAATTGTGTGTTCTTTATTGATAATACCTTAATTTGCTCATTTTATTGGTCTGTTTTATTTAGTTTTGTAAAAGATCAATTTATATTTACTTCGTGCATGTAATTATTTGATATTTTAATTAACTACTGAATTATCACCCCTTTTCTCCTAGTTGCATCACTACAAGTGACGTGACTACTCATCTTCCTGGTTACTAGATCATTAAATCGAAACCAATCTTTATAAACATTTCCTTGCGACTGCTATCACCACAAATGACGATTTCTATCGCTTGAAGTTTTTGTGACAAATAAATAAAAAAAAATCAAACTAATGAAGCCAACTAAGATTAAAAAAAAATTTATTGAAAGTTTTGCACAAAATTATTTATTAAATTTGATTTTAAAATCTAGAAACCAAGAAGATCCATAGTTACGTCACATAAAGTGATGCGTCTAAGGGGATTGAGCTGTATAAGACCTGCTGTACCCTGACCGCTTTTCCGGTTGTGTGATTTTAGATGGAATTTTATTTTTATTTTTTGTATTTTGTTAAATCAAAATTAAAATGAAATTAAAAAATATGCATGTAATAATTCGATATTTAATTAACTAATAAAATATATTAAGATTAAAAGCAATGAGTTCTTAACACAATACATGTTTATATTTTTAGAAATATAAAATAACTACATTCACGGAATAAGTAGTAAAGATCATTTACGAAAAAAATGTAAAAGTAACCACTTCGTGCATGTATTTATTTTAGTTAGAAAAATTATGTTGGTGTTGTGCTGTAAGCTATTCATAATGTTTTTATTCTATTCTTATATTATTTGTCCATTTTATTTCGTTTTATAAAAAATCATTTATATTACTTCGTGCATGTCATAATGTGAAACTTTAATTAACTTATAAATAATAAGACCTACCAGTAACCAGCCCGCTTTGTGGGTCGTGTGAGTCTAGATGAAACATTATTTTTATTTTTTTGTATTTTATTAAATTAAAATTAAAATGGAATTAAAAATATTTTAACTGTATAAAAATTGATATTTTTTTTGTATTATTTACTTCGTGCATGTAATAATTTGATATTAAAAAACTAATAAATATTAAGATTAAAAGCAATAAGTTCATAACACAATATATGTTTATATTTGTAGAAATATAAAATAATTACATTCACGAAATGAATAATAAATATGATTTACGAAAAAAATATAAACGAAGTGGTGTGCATGTAATTATTTTAGTCAAAATATGTTGGTGTTGTGTTGTAAGCTATTGATAATATCTTAACTCGCTTATACTTTTTTGTCCATTTTATTACGTTTTACAAAAGATCAATTTACATTTGCTTCGAAGTTGTAATAATTTGATATTTTAAGTAACTAATAAATTATAAGACCAGCTGTGCCCAGCCCGCTTTGCCGGTCCTGTGATTTTAGATGAAAAATTAATTTAATTTTTTGTATTTTATTAAATTAAAATTAAAATGAAATTAAAAAAATTTTAACTGTATAAAAATTTATATTATTTTGTATTGTTTAATTCGTGCATGTAATATATTGATATTTAATTAACTAATAAATATTAAGATTAAAAGCAGTAAGTTCATAATACAATATATATTTATATTTGTAGAAATATAAAATAATTACGTTAACGAAATAAATAATAAAGATGATTTACAAAAAAAAATATAAAAGTAACCACTTCGTGCATGTAATAATTTTAGTCAAAAAATTATGTTGGTGTTGTGTTGTAAGCTATTCATAATATTTGTATTCTCTTCTTATATTATTTATCCATTTTATTTCGTTTTATAAAATATCATTTATATTTACTTCGTGCATGTAATAATTTAATAACTAATAAACTATAAAACTAGCTGTACCCTGCCCGCTTTGCTGGTCGTGTGAGTTTAGATGAAACACTATTTTTATTTTTTTTTATTTTATTAAATTAAAATTAAAATGAAATTAAAAATATTTTAACTTTATAAAAGTTTATATTATTTTGTATTATTTACTTGTGCATGTATAATTTGATATTTAAAACACTAATAAATAATAAGATTAAAAGTAATAGGTTATATGTTTATATTTTTAGAAATATGAAATAATTACGATCACGAAATAAATAATAAAGGTGATTTACGAAAAAAATGTGAAAGTAACCACTTCGTGCATGTAATAATTTTAGTTAAAAAAAAAATATGTTGGTGTTGTGCTGTAAGCTATTCATAATGTTTTTATTATCTTCTTATTTGTCCATTTTATTTCGTTTTATAAAATATCATTTATATTTACTTCGTGCATGTCATAATTTGAAATTTTAATTAACTTATAAATAATACGACCTGCTGTAACCTGCCCGCTTTGCTGGTCGTGTGAGTTTAGATGAAACATTATTTTTATTTTTTGTATTTTATTAAATTAAAATAAAAATGAAATTAAAAATATTTTAACTGTATAAAAATTGATATTTTTTTTGTATTAGTTACTTCGTGCATGTAATAATTTGATATTTAAAAAACTAATAAATATTAAGATTAAAAGCAATAAGTTCATAACAAAATAGATGTTTAAATTTTTAGAAATATAAAATAATTACATTCACGGAATAAATAGTAAAGATCATTTACGAAAAAAATGTAAAAGTAACCACTTCCTGCATGTAATAATTTTAGTCAAAATATGTTGGTGTGGTGTTGTAAGCTATTGATAATATATTAACTCGCTTATATTATTTGTCCATTTTATTACGTTTTGTAAAAAATTATTTATATTTACTTCGTGCATGTAATTATTTGATATTTTAATTAACTAATAAAATATAAGACCAGCTGTAACCTGCTCGCTTTGTCGGTCCTGTGATTTCAGATGAAATATTACTTTTTTTTGTATTTTATTAAATTAAAATTAAAATGAAATTAAAAATATTTTAATTATATAAAAATTGATTTTTTTGTGTTTTCCAATGCTTTTGGTATACAACATTTTTTGTTGTTCCTTCATGCGCGAACATATATAATGTTAATAGTTTTCCTACTCGTGAGCATCGAACATATAATTGACGGTATGTGAGAAGCATGGATATTCCAAATTTAAACTACAACGTGACTGACCTTGCAATTTGTTAATGGTCGTAGCAATAGCCAGATGTATTGGAAATTGATTTTTTTTTAAACTAAATAACATATCTGACGGAATTATAAGGATTCGTGGGATTTAAACTCCTTTACCTTGTATTTGGCAGATAATATAGTTGCTTCAATTAAATTTGTCGTATATTTTTTAACAGCAAGTCGTGTACCATTACAAAGTTTTGGTTGGTTAACATTCCGTATTTAAGTTATTGGTACGCCAATTTTTAATTGATGAATATATGGTGGTACTCCAAGCAGGCAAATCTAATAAATTTACAAATTCTTTAGGATAATTTACTACTGCGTCTTGATTTATAACACAATCAATTGATTTGTATGCAACAAAAGTTTTATTTTAAATCGCAGAATTTATATCATTAACGTTTTATTGTTTGCTGCCAATATTGCTCGTTCACTTAACCAATATTGATTTTTCAACTGTTGTACAATATTTGGGTATACGCTTTCAATCAATTCTTCTTTTGATTCTTTTAAAACACTAACTATTTGTGGAAATGTAATAAACCAATGGCAATATCATATTTTTCATTTTCAATGTTTAATAATTGTTTTGAAAACGTTCCACATTATTCAAGTTTTATTTATTTATTTATTTCTAAAGAAATCATTCTAGGAGTACAGGTATGATTGTAAATTAAGACCGGGCATTAAAACAAAACATTTAAAAGTTTTAAAAATTATTTTTCAGGGTTTTTTTTTTGAAGTTATCCTTTAATAAATTAAAGTGAAATATGGTTGGCCATCGTTGAAGTTGAGCGATTAAGGCAAACTTTTAATGTCGTTGTTTGCAAGTTTTGCAATTGAACACGCATATTTGCTGCTAAATTTAATTTTTGAACATTTCTCCATAAATTCATTAACAGGTGACAGAATTGTGTTATACCATGTTTTTGTTGCTGATTCCTTATTTGTAATTGTTCTTGTAAACATTTATTTAATGAATTTCATAATAACTATGGGTTTCGCAAACACGTTGAAGTCTATCATTTCTGCGATGTAATTTAATGTCAAATCAAATTAGTCTTCAGCAATAACTATTGCAACTTCATTAATTGTTAGCTCATTGAATCTCCTAGAGTCCTCTCCAGCAGTAGTGTTATTGGCTCTAAGTACTACCTCATAATTATCAGATGGCATTTTTTCAATTGATGTTTTAAATAATTTAATTATTTCATTATGTTGATGAAATAAATTTTGTGATGATTCTATTATTTCTCTTCTTCTATCTGAATTAATTTCACAACGTAACAATTTAATTCATCTTCAGTATTTCCAATAAAACAGATTTAGGTGTATCATCAGGAAGTGGTAATAAAGAACCTGCTGAGTGCTAAATTTGGCTCTGAAATTTGAATGTTGGCCTAAAACTATGAGCTATAATATTTGCAGTGCCAAAAGTAGTCGTTTGAAAAGAGTTATAATATTTTTGAATGTTTGATAAAAAATACTTTGATTGTAGTGTTGTTCCCGAAATTAATGTTAGCAATGGTTCTGGCGGATCATTTAAAACTGGTAATTTACTTTTGAATTTGCACAATATAAGCAATGTTTCATTTTTGAATATTAGAGCTTTGCAATGTGCACAAATGTTATTTATACCGCTTGTAATCTAACTCCGCAAATGCTCCCCATATCGGCGTTGATAGTATAGTAGGGCACCAAAAAGAACACCATCTCGTATTCAGAAAAACAAAAGTCGGAAACGTAATCAGTACCGCGAAAACCCCAATGACTCTCATATCGGCATTATCGGCATAGACAGTAGTTAGGTACTAAAACAACTTGGTCGCCCTGACCCTTCATCACGACCTGCGAAAAACAACAATCAGTAACGTAATCAGTACTCCGCAAACCCCAAAAATGATACGCATCTCGGATATTAACGGATGCTGTAATTCAATTAATATTTTCCAAAATAAGCCCTTTTGTGAAAACAATATTTGGAAATAAGCCGTTTTGTAATTCGGATTAGGGATAACACGATAATTCGAGCTGAATCGTGTGTGTCTTTAAAGCCGAGAAGTAGACGGGTGGATGGATCCGAAAAAATTTAATAAAATAAATATTCAGAGTTTAAAGCATTTATTTTTTATTTAATAAAAAAATAATGTTTGACACAAAGATTATTAATATCTGGCTCATTACACTCGCAAAATTTACTATACTTGTTCCTCCAAAATTTGGAATTCTTCGTGTTGATACTGAAGAACATTTTTGTACCAGCCAAAGTCTCGAAGCGACTTCCAGCCTAGGCCAAACTGCTTTTTAATAAGCTTTTTCATCTTTGATGTCCAGTGGTATGCTTTAACCCTGGTTCCAAAAGTGAAATTTTCTTTTTCCAAAATTGGATACAAATCAATATGGCGTATAACTATGAAATAAAAATATGCAAATTTTGCTTAAAATTTCTAAAGATTTTAAAAATTGGTACTGGGAATACGTCGTTTTGCTTCATGTGCCCTATAGTCCCAAAGCATATTATAAAAATTATGGAATTAAGCCAGTTTTGAAAAAAAAACATCAAAGTTTTGTTGCTGTTTTGGATGGGATATAATGCTTTTGGAACCAATTTCTTTCTTGTGGTAGATGCATTTCCAGATTCTGAGCCGGAATCAGTCATAATATCACGTTTGATCAAACATGGAAATAAGTCCTTTTGAAAAATCACTCCTCAATTATAGTCAAAATATTTTGGTGTTAAATTGTAAGTTATTGATAATATCTTTATTCGCTTGTATTAATTGTCCATTTTATTTTGATTTGTAAAATTCCTTTAATATTTACTTCCTGCATGTAATTATTTTAATTAACAAATAAATATTAAGATTGCAAGAAATAAGTTCATAATACAATATATGCTTATATTTCAGAAATATAAAATAATTACATGCACAAAGTGAATAATAAAGATCGTTTAAGTGAGTTATGTAAAATTGATCCAATTGACTGGAAATACACAATGTAACAATTTTTTTATAGAAATATAAAATTATTACCAATATTATAGAATAGAAGTAACCACTTCCTGCATGTAATAATTTTAGTCAAAATATTGTTGTGTAGTGTTGTATATTTATATTTTATTTTTTTATATTATTTCTCCATTTTACTTAGTTTTGTAAAACATCATTTATATTTACTTCGTGCATGTAATAATTTAAAACTTTAACTAATATATGCTAATATTTCAGAAATATAAAATAATTACATGCAAGAAGTGAATAATACAGATCATTTACCAAAATTATGTAAAACTGGTCCAATTGAGTGCAAATACACAATGGGTGCATTTTAATTTTCAATTAATACTCAAACACATATATGGTTGTTAGAATAGAATAGAAGTTACCACTTTGTAATAATTTTGGTCGAAATATTTTAGTGTAGTGTTGTAAGTTATTGATAATATCTTAATCCGCTTATATTATTTATCCATTTTATTTAGATTTGTAAAAGATCATTTATATTTACTTCGTGCATGTAATAATTTAATATATTAATTTACTAATAAATATTAAGATTACAAGCAATACGTTCATAACACAATATATATTTATATTTTAGAAATATAAAATAATTACGTGCACGAAGTGAATAATAAAGATCGTTTTTCATGAACTTTGTAAAATTTATCCAATTGAGTGTAAATACATAATGTAATAGTTTTTTATAGAAAAATAAAATTATTACATGCACGAAGTGAATAATACAGATCATTTACCAAAATTATGTAAAACGGATCCAATTGAGTGAAATACACAATGGGTGCATTTTGAATATTCAGTTAATGCTCAAATTCGTATATGGCTATAATAATAAAATTAAAGTAACCACTTCCTGCATGTAATAATTAGTTAGTAGAATTAATTAGTCGAAATATTTTGGTGTAGTGTTGTATATTTATATTTATATTTTATTCTCTTATATTACTTGTCCCTTTTATTTAGTTTTGTAAAAGATCATTTATATATTTACTTCGTGCATATAAATATTTGATATTTAATTTACTAATGAATATTAAGATTTATAACACAATAAGTTATAAGTTTATAACACAATATTTATTTATATTTCAGATATACAAAATTATTACATGCACGAAGTGAATAATATACATCATTTGTCAAAATTATGTAAAACTGATCTAATTGAGTGCAAATACAAAATGGGTGCATTTCGAATCTTAAATTAATACTCGAATACATCTATGGCTGTAACAATAGAATAGAAGTAGCCACTTCCTGCATGTAAAAATTTTAGCCAAAATATATTGGTGTAGCATTGTTGGTGTTGCCTGTAATAATTTGATGTATACATTTTAAGACTAAAGCTAAAATAACACAATATATTTTTCTATTTAATATTTATTGGTTTATACAAACATAAAATTATTACATGCACGAAGTGAATTATAATGATCGTAATTTACATTCAAAAATCTTGGAAAATAGTTTTTAATCAAAAAACACAATTGTTAAAATACGCTAGACAAGTTTAAAATCATCAAAATTAAATCACCACGCACATGGGGTTTTCATTTAAACTAAACAGCAGGATCGGAGATATAAAAGTAGAAACATTGTCTAAAATAGCTTTCGTTAGAATTAGAACAACTTTTGTAAATCGTACCAGAAGTTTCTCAAACATGTTAGAAAATTATTTGATCTTTAGAACGCCACTATTAGCGACTCAGGGACTTTTAAAATATAAATGTTAAAGATTATCTAAAAATGTTTCAATTTCAATACAAGACAACTCCAATTGAAATATTTTTGGTATGTATTTCAAAATCATCTCCTAGCACTAAAATTAAAATAACAAAACTATTAATCCTACATTTTTTTTACATTAAAGTAGAGTTTGTTTCAAAGGGCGCACAAAATATATTCCTTCCAATAATCTTAATTAACAATCTGTAAAGGTGGCGGTAACCCACACTTACCACTACTATTTGCACTACCTTAGATTTTGCCCCATTTTATTTTTCTTTATTTTCCGATACTGCTATCATTATTTTTATAAAACTTTAATTCTCATTGTTTATACATCTGAAAATCTTTTAAGATTGGTAACTGGGTATCTTCTCTACACTTTCTATTCTCTACTCAATATGTACCCCAAAAAAACACAAGAACATGAGCAGATAGGTTTACTACCCTTCTTTTAACACTAAATTATCCAAAATGGCATTTTACTCGTATACACTTTATGTATTGGAGATTATGTATCAATGAATAAACAATACAGTATTTTAGGTCGTATTTTGTAGTACACTCCTTGTATGGTAATAGTTTTATGTTTAATTTCGTTTGATTTTAAAGTTTGATAACAACAAAGCAAATATAAAAAATCGATAAATGGTCCATAAAATTTATCTAATGTAAAAATCACTAAATTTTTATACTTTTTATACTTATCGAATTTGAAATGAAAAGGTAAATGGTCATATTGAGGAAGAAGATTCAATAGAGGAAAAGGTCGTAATTGAATAAAAGCCATTTAGAATTTAATAACTATTACGTAATAGTTATAATGATTATCGACTAAATATATTGGATGGTGCGATTTAAGAACATGATTAGCAATTTTGATAGGTTTTGGGATTAGAATAAAATTCTATTAGTTTCCCCTTTATGAATTTAGGTAATTACGGATTGAGGATGGTTGAATATTGAATATGTTAAATTTATAAGGCTGATCCGAACTTTGCTAAATAGATACGATTTACACTAAATTCGAAGTTGGAATAATGATGTTTTTAAGGTTGAAAATGACGGAATGACACAGAAAATCAGTATCTCTCATCAGGAATGTTTCCTAATTCTCAACCGGAAAGGCTTCCGCACGCACCAAATGGAAACGATAGTTTTCAACCGCATCAAATCAGATTAGTAGTTAAACCATGATTTTATTTAAAAATCCAGATAAGGTTTATAAAAATGAGTTTATGAGCATAATAAAAATGAATAAATGTTTTTGTTCAATTTTGTGATTTTGGGCGAGGAACATCATCAGACATCACCTACCAAAATATTATTTTTTAATTAATTTTTATTTTTTTTTTAGTTTTTTATTTAGTTTGATTTTATCTAAATACGTCACTATATCTGGGACTTTGCGAACATGTTTACCGTACAGGTAAGAGTTTTTTTATCATAAGTGAATGAAATAAAATGTATTTTTATTAAAAGTGCATGAGTGTTTTATTTTTATTAAATTTTAAATATAATCGCAATAATTTCACAAACCGTTAAAATTCCCTGGTCGTTTTTATAAATGCGTGTCCATTCTAGCCAATTGAGCTGGAACCAAACCAACTATAGCACAAGTAGCTCGATTCATTGTGCATCATTATGCACTATATAATTTTTCAACCGGTACCTTATAAATAAATCAATACACGATTTTTCGGAAAATTTAAGCTAGACCAACAGCCAAACTTTTTGTTTATTTCTCCAAATAGTTCAGACCGACTTCATATGATTCCGACTGGCCATGCTGGTTCTGGTTGGGTTGGCATTGTTGTGCATAACGTTTTCATCGTCCCGGAATCTACGTATTCCGTTTCATACTCTCAGTAAATTTACTTACTTCTACGTAGTAAGAAGAAATTTAGTAATTATTTTTTATATAATGTTGATCTAAAGTACATAATTGTTTATATAGAATATGTGCACATGTAATTCTAAATGTTAAAAATTCTATATTTTGTATTGAACTTTATAATATTTATTTTGAGTATTAATTTTTGGTTTTTATTAGCAAAACTGAGAAAAAGCGATACACCAGAACCAATAGGTAAGTACCAGTATAATTTCTAATTTATTGGTGACATTCCAGTAAAGGGTGGCTAATTATCAAATATTTTTAATAGCAGTACAATAATCCTTCTCTAATTTACTTAAATTTAAAAAAATTCTTTTAACTCTACCTAAATATTATAAGTTAAAAATCGATTTGTCTGGAAAAGTAAAATTCAGGGAAAACAACATCTTGCCCAATTAAAAAAAATCGAATTTGGAAATTCGAAATCAATACTCGATTACATGCGAATGTGGCAACATATTACAACAATTTAAACGCATCTCTACTCAAAATAAAATCAAAAAACGCGAAATACCCGAAAAATACTGAATCTGCGACAATCAATTTAAACCTTTCAAAATAAGTTAGGCTAACCATCAGGGATTTTCGCAAAAAATTGAAAACTTTTTATTGTTGAAATTCCGATTCAAAATAATTAAAGGTAATGTATATAAGACGTTGAGCACGAAATTACCGGTAGGATGCATAAGAAAGGCTCTGTTATTGGAATTTTTGATATTTTGAAATTCGGCCACATTTGTAATCGAACCTGGATTGCAGGCGAACGAGACGACATATTGCGGCAAATTAAACGTTGATCTGCTCATAAATTCATTAATAACCGGAAATAAACGAAAATTTGGAATCCGTGACAATAAATTTTATCCGTTCAAAATAAGTAAGGCTAACCATCAGGGATCTTCGCAAAAAATTGAAAACTTTTTATTGTTCAAATTCCGGTTCAAAATGATTATAGGTAATGTATATAACACGTTGAGCACGAAACTACCGGTAGAATGCATAAAAAAGGCTCTGTTATTGGAATTTTCGTATTTTGAAATTCGGCCACATTTGTAATCGAATCTGGATTGCAGGCGAACCAGACTACATATTGTGGCAAATTAAACGTTGATCTACTCATAAATTCATTAATAACCGGAAATAAACGAAAAATTTGGAATCCGTGACAATAAATTTTATCCGTTCAAAATAAGTAAGGCTAGCCATCAGGGATTTTTGCAAAAAATTGAAAACTTTTTATTGTTCAAATTCCGGTTCAAAATGATTATAGGTAATGTATATAACACGTTGAGCACGAAACTACCGGTAGAATGCATAAGAAAGGCTCTGTTATTGGAATTTTCATATTTTGAAATTCGGCCACATTTGTAATCGAACCTGGATTGCAGGCGAATCAGACGACATATCGCGGCAAATTAAACGTTGATCTACTCATAAATTCATTAATAACCGGAAATTAACGAAAAATTTGGAATCCGTGACAATAAATTTTATCCGTTCAAAATAAGTAAGGCTAACCATCAGGGATTTTTGCAAAAAATTGAAAACCTTTTATTGTTCAAATTCCGGTTCAAAATGATTATAGGTAATGTATATAACACGTTGAGCACGAAACTACCGGTAGAATGCATAAGAAAGGCTCTGTTATTGGAATTTTCATATTTTGAAATTCGGCCACATTTGTAATCGAACCTGGATTGCAGGCGAACCAAACGACATATTGCGGCAAATTAAACGTTGATCTACTCATAAATTCATTAATAACCGGAAATAAACGAAAAATTTGGAATCCGTGACAATAAATTTTATCCGTTCAAAATAAGTAAGGCTAACCATCAGGGATTTTTGCAAAAAATTGGAAACTTTTTATTGTTCAAATTCCGGTTCAAAATGATTGTAGGTAATGTATATAACACGTTGAGCACGAAACTACCGGTAGAATGCATAAGAAAGGCTCTGTTATTGGAATTTTCATATTTTGAAATTCGGCCACATTTGTAATCGAACCTGGATTGCAGGCGAACCAGACGACATATTGCGGCAAATTAAACGTTGATCTGCTCATAAATTCATTAATAACCGGAAATAAACGAAAAATTTGGAATCCGTGACAATAAATTTTATCCGTTCAAAATAAGTAAGGCTAACCATCAGGGATTTTTGCAAAAAATTGGAAACTTTTTATTGTTCAAATTCCGGTTCAAAATGATTATAGGTAATGTATATAACACGTTGAGCACGAAACTACCGGTAGAATGCATAAGAAAGGCTCTGTTATTGGAATTTTCATATTTTGAAATTCGGCCACATTTGTAATCGAACCTGGATTGCAGGCGAACCAGACGACATATTGCGGCAAATTAAACGTTGATCTACTCATAAATTCATTAATAACCGGAAATAAACGAAAAATTTGGAATCCGTGACAATAAATTTTATCCGTTCAAAATAAGTAAGGCTAACCATCAGGGATTTTTGCAAAAAATTGGAAACTTTTTATTGTTCAAATTCCGGTTCAAAATGATTATAGGTAATGTATATAACACGTTGAGCACGAAACTACCGGTAGAATGCATAAGAAAGGCTCTGTTATTGGAATTTTCATATTTTGAAATTCGGCCACATTTGTAATCGAACCTGGATTGCAGGCGAACCAGACGACATATTGCGGCAAATTAAACGTTGATCTACTCATAAATTCATTAATAACCGGAAATAAACGAAAAATTTGGAATCCGTGACAATAAATTTTATCCGTTCAAAATAAGTAAGGCTAACAACCATCAGGGATTTTTGCAAAAAATTGGAAACTTTTTATTGTTCAAATTATGGTTCAAAATGATTATAGGTAATGTATATAACACGTTGAGCACGAAACTACCGGTAGAATGCATAAGAAAGGCTCTGTTATTGGAATTTTCATATTTTGAAATTCGGCCACATTTGTAATCGAACCTGGATTGCAGGCGAACCAGACGACATATTGCGGCAAATTAAACGTTGATCTACTCATAAATTCATTAATAACCGGAAATAAACGAAAAATTTGGAATCCGTGACAATAAATTTTATCCGTTCAAAATAAGTAAGGCTAACCATCAGGGATTTTTGCAAAAAATTGGAAACTTTTTATTGTTCAAATTCCGGTTCAAAATGATTATAGGTAATGTATATAGCACGTTGAGCACGAAACTACCGGTAGAATGCATAAGAAAGGCTCTGTTATTGGAATTTTCATATTTTGAAATTCGGCCACATTTGTAATCGAACCTGGATTGCAGGCGAACCAGACGACATATTGCGGCAAATTAAACGTTGATCTACTCATAAATTCATTAATAACCGGAAATAAACGAAAAATTTGGAATCCGTGACAATAAATTTTATCCGTTCAAAATAAGTAAGGCTAACCATCAGGGATTTTTGCAAAAAATTGGAAACTTTTTATTGTTCAAATTCCGGTTCAAAATGATTGTAGGTAATGTATATAACACGTTGAGCACGAAACTACCGGTAGAATGCATAAGAAAGTCTCTGTTATTGGAATTTTCATATTTTGAAATTCGGCCACATTTGTAATCGAACCTGGATTGCAGGCGAACCAGACGACATATTGCGGCAAATTAAACGTTGATCTACTCATAAATTCATTAATAACCGGAAATAAACGAAAAATTTGGAATCCGTGACAATAAATTTTATCCGTTCAAAATAAGTAAGGCTAACCATCAATTTTTGCAAAAAATTGAAAACTTTTTATTGTTCAAATTCCGGTTCAAAATGATTGTAGGTAATGTATATAACACGTTGAGCACGAAACTACCGGTATAATGCATAAGAAAGGCTCTGTTATTGGAATTTTCATATTTTGAAATTCGGCCACATTTGTAATCGAACCTGGATTGCAGGCGAACCAGACGACATATTGCGGCAAATTAAACGTTGATCTACTCATAAATTCATTAATAACCGGAAATAAACGAAAAATTTGGAATCCGTGACAATAAATTTTATCCGTTCAAAATAAGTAAGGCTAACCATCAGGGATTTTTGCAAAAAATTGAAAACTTTTTATTGTTCAAATTCCGGTTCAAAATGATTATAGGTAATGTATATAACACGTTGAGGCACGAAACTACCGGTAGAATGCATTAAGAAAGGCTCTGTTATTGGAATTTTCATATTTTGAAATTCGGCCACATTTAGTAATCGAACCTGGATTGCAGGCGAACCAGACGACATATTGCGGCAAATTAAACGTTGATCTGCTCATAAATTCATTAATAACCGGAAATAAACGAAAAATTTGGAATCCGTGACAATAAATTTTATCCGTTCAAAATAAGTAAGGCTAACCATCAGGGATTTTTGCAAAAAATTGAAAACTTTTTATTGTTCAAATTCCGGTTCAAAATGATTATAGGTAATGTATATAACACGTTTGAGCACGAAACTACCGGTAGAATGCATAAGAAAGGCTCTGTTATTGGAATTTTCATATTTTGAAATTCGGCCACATTTGTAATCGAACCCTGGATTGCAGGCGAACCAGACGACATATTGCGGCAAATTAAACGTTGATCTACTCATAAATTCATTAATAACCGGAAATAAACGAAAAATTTGGAATCCGTGACAATAAATTTTATCCGTTCAAAATAAGTAAGGCTAACCATCAGGGATTTTTGCAAAAAATTGAAAACTTTTTATTGTTCAAATTCCGGTTCAAAATGATTATAGGTAATGTATATAACACGTTGAGCACGAAACTACCGGTAGAATGCATAAGAAAGGCTCTGTTATTGGAATTTTCATATTTTGAAATTCGGCCACATTTGTAATCGAACCTGGATTGCAGGCGAACCAGACGACATATTGCGGCAAATTAAACGTTGATCTACTCATAAATTCATTAATAACCGGAAATTAACGAAAAATTTGGAATCCGTGACAATAAATTTTATCCGTTCAAAATAAGTAAGGCTAACCATCAGGGGGTTTTTGCAAAAAATTGGAAACTTTTTATTGTTCAAATTCCGGTTCAAAATGATTATAGGTAATGTATATAACACGTTGAGCACGAAACTACCGGTAGAATGCATAAGAAAGTCTCTGTTATTGGAATTTTCATATTTTGAAATTCGGGCCACATTTGTAATCGAACCTGGATTGCAGGCGAACCAGACGACATATTGCGGCAAATTAAACGTTGATCTACTCATAAATTCATTAATAACCGGAAATAAACGAAAAAATTTGGAATCCGTGACAATAAATTTTATCCGTTCAAAATAAGTAAGGCTAACCATTTTGCAAAAAATTGGAAACTTTTTATTGTTCAAATTCCGGTTCAAAATGATTGTAGGTAATGTATATAACACGTTGAGCACGAAACTACCGGTAGAATGCATAAGAAAGGCTCTGTTATTGGAATTTTCATATTTTGAAATTCGGCCACATTTGTAATCGAACCTGGATTGCAGGCGAACCAGACGACATATTGCGGCAAATTAAACGTTGATCTACTCATAAATTCATTAATAACCGGAAATAAACGAAAAATTTGGAATCCGTGACAATAAATTTTATCCGTTCAAAATAAGTAAGGCTAACCATCAGGGATTTTTGCAAAAAATTGAAAACTTTTTATTGTTCAAATTCCGGTTCAAAATGATTATAGGTAATGTATATAACACGTTGAGCACGAAACTACCGGTAGAATGCATAAGAAAGGCTCTGTTATTGGAATTTTCATATTTTGAAATTCGGCCACATTTGTAATCGAACCTGGATTGCAGGCGAACGAGACGACATATTGCGGCAAATTAAACGTTGATCTACTCATAAATTCATTAATAACCGGAAATAAACGAAAAATTTGGAATCCGTGACAATAAATTTTATCCGTGCAAAATAAATAAGTAAGGCTAACACCATCAGGGATTTTTGCAAAAAATTGAAAACTTTTTATTGTTCAAATTCCGGTTCAAAATGATTATAGGTAATGTATATAACACGTTGAGCACGAAACTACCGGTAGAATGCATAAGAAAGGCTCTGTTATTGGAATTTTCATATTTTGAAATTCGGCCACATTTGTAATCGAACCTGGATTGCAGGCGAACCAGACGACATATTGCGGCAAATTAAACGTTGATTTACTCATAAATTCATTAATAACCGGAAATAAACGAAAAATTTGGAATCCATAAATTTTATCCGTTCAAAATAAGTAAGGCTAACCATCAGGGATTTTTGCAAAAAATTGAAAACTTTTTATTGTTCAAATTCCGGTTCAAAATGATTATAGGTAATGTATATAACACGTTGAGCACGAAACTACCGGTAGAATGCATAAAAAAGGCTCTGTTATTGGAATTTTCATATTTTGAAATTCGGCCACATTTGTAATCGAACCTGGATTGCAGGCGAACCAGACGACATATTGCGGCAAATTAAACGTTGATCTGCTCATAAATTCATTAATAACCGGAAATAAACGAAAAATTTGGAATCCGTGACAATAAATTTTATCCGTTCAAAATAAGTAAGGCTAACCATCAGGGATTTTTGCAAAAAATTGAAAACTTTTTTTTGTTCAAATTCCGGTTCAAAATGATTATAGGTAATGTATATAACACGTTGAGCACGAAACTACCGGTAGAATGCATAAGAAAGGCTCTGTTATTGGAATTTTCATATTTTGAAATTCGGCCACATTTGTAATCGAACCTGGATTGCAGGCGAACCAGACGACATATTGCGGCAAATTAAACGTTGATCTGCTCATAAATTCATTAATAACCGGAAATAAACGAAAAATTTGGAATCCGTGACAATAAATTTTATCCGTTCAAAATAAGTAAGGCTCATCAGGGATTTTTGCAAAAAATTGAAAACTTTTTATTGTTCAAATTCCGGTTCAAAATGATTATAGGTAATGTATATAACACGTTGAGCACGAAACTACCGGTAGAATGCATAAGAAAGGCTCTGTTATTGGAATTTTCATATTTTGAAATTCGGCCACATTTGCAATCGAACCTGGATTGCAGGCGAACGAGACGACATATTGCGGCAAATTAAACGTTGATCTGCTCATAAATTCATTAATAACCGGAAATAAACGAAAAATTTGGAATCCGTGACAATAAATTTTATCCGTTCAAAATAAGTAAGGCTAACCATCAGGGATTTTTGCAAAAAATTGAAAACTTTTTATTGTTCAAATTCCGGTTCAAAATGATTATAGGTAATGTATATAACACGTTGAGCACGAAACTACCGGTAGAATGCATAAGAAAGGATCTGTTATTGGAATTTTCATATTTTGAAATTCGGCCACATTTGTAATCGAACCTGGATTGCAGGCGAACCAGACGACATATTGCGGAAAATTAAACGTTGATCTACTCATAAATTCATTAATAACCGGAAATAAACGAAAAATTTGGAATCGGTGACAATAAATTTTATCCGTTCAAAATAAGTAAGGCTAACCATCAGGGATTTTTGCAAAAAATTGAAAACTTTTTATTGTTCAAATTCCGGTTCAAAATGATTATAGGTAATGTATATAACACGTTGAGCACGAAACTACCGGTAGAATGCATAAAAAAGGCTCTGTTATTGGAATTTTCATATTTTGAAATTCGGCCACATTTGTAATCGAACCTGGATTGCAGGCGAACCAGACGACATATTGCGGCAAATTAAACGTTGATCTGCTCATAAATTCATTAATAACCGGAAATAAACGAAAAATTTGGAATCCGTGACAATAAATTTTATCCGTTCAAAATAAGTAAGGCTAACCATCAGGGATTTTTGCAAAAAATTGAAAACTTTTTTTTGTTCAAATTCCGGTTCAAAATGATTATAGGTAATGTATATAACACGTTGAGCACGAAACTACCGGTAGAATGCATAAGAAAGGCTCTGTTATTGGAATTTTCATATTTTGAAATTCGGCCACATTTGTAATCGAACCTGGATTGCAGGCGAACCAGACGACATATTGCGGCAAATTAAACGTTGATCTGCTCATAAATTCATTAATAACCGGAAATAAACGAAAAATTTGGAATCCGTGACAATAAATTTTATCCGTTCAAAATAAGTAAGGCTAACCATCAGGGATTTTTGCAAAAAATTGAAAACTTTTTATTGTTCAAATTCCGGTTCAAAATGATTATAGGTAATGTATATAACACGTTGAGCACGAAACTACCGGTAGAATGCATAAGAAAGGCTCTGTTATTGGAATTTTCATATTTTGAAATTCGGCCACATTTGTAATCGAACCTGGATTGCAGGCGAACCAGACGACATATTGCGGCAAATTAAACGTTGATCTACTCATAAATTCATTAATAACCGGAAATAAACGAAAAATTTGGAATCGGTGACAATAAATTTTATCCGTTCAAAATAAATAAGGGATTTTTGCAAAAAATTGAAAACTTTTTATTGTTCAAATTCCGGTTCAAAATGATTATAGGTAATGTATATAACACGTTGAGCACGAAACTACCGGTAGAATGCATAAGAAAGGCTCTGTTATTGGAATTTTCATATTTTGAAATTCGGCCACATTTGTAATCGAACCTGGATTGCAGGCGAACGAGACGACATATTGCGGCAAATTAAACGTTGATCTACTCATAAATTCATTAATAACCGGAAATAAACGAAAAATTTGGAATCGGTGACAATAAATTTTATCCGTTCAAAATAAGTAAGGCTAACCATCAGGGATTTTTGCAAAAAATTGAAAACTTTTTATTGTTCAAATTCCGGTTCAAAATGATTATAGGTAATGTATATAACACGTTGAGCACGAAACTACCGGTAGAATGCATAAGAAAGGATCTGTTATTGGAATTTTCATATTTTGAAATTCGGCCACATTTGTAATCGAACCTGGATTGCAGGCGAACCAGACGACATATTGCGGAAAATTAAACGTTGATCTACTCATAAATTCATTAATAACCGGAAATAAACGAAAAATTTGGAATCGGTGACAATAAATTTTATCCGTTCAAAATAAGTAAGGCTAACCATCAGGGATTTTTGCAAAAAATTGAAAACTTTTTATTGTTCAAATTCCGGTTCAAAATGATTATAGGTAATGTATATAACACGTTGAGCACGAAACTACCGGTAGAATGCATAAAAAAGGCTCTGTTATTGGAATTTTCATATTTTGAAATTCGGCCACATTTGTAATCGAACCTGGATTGCAGGCGAACCAGACGACATATTGCGGCAAATTAAACGTTGATCTGCTCATAAATTCATTAATAACCGGAAATAAACGAAAAATTTGGAATCCGTGACAATAAATTTTATCCGTTCAAAATAAGTAAGGCTAACCATCAGGGATTTTTGCAAAAAATTGAAAACTTTTTTTTGTTCAAATTCCGGTTCAAAATGATTATAGGTAATGTATATAACACGTTGAGCACGAAACTACCGGTAGAATGCATAAGAAAGGCTCTGTTATTGGAATTTTCATATTTTGAAATTCGGCCACATTTGTAATCGAACCTGGATTGCAGGCGAACCAGACGACATATTGCGGCAAATTAAACGTTGATCTGCTCATAAATTCATTAATAACCGGAAATAAACGAAAAATTTGGAATCCGTGACAATAAATTTTATCCGTTCAAAATAAGTAAGGCTCATCAGGGATTTTTGCAAAAAATTGAAAACTTTTTTTTGTTCAAATTCCGGTTCAAAATGATTATAGGTAATGTATATAACACGTTGAGCACGAAACTACCGGTAGAATGCATAAGAAAGGCTCTGTTATTGGAATTTTCATATTTTGAAATTCGGCCACATTTGTAATCGAACCTGGATTGCAGGCGAACCAGACGACATATTGCGGCAAATTAAACGTTGATCTGCTCATAAATTCATTAATAACCGGAAATAAACGAAAAATTTGGAATCCGTGACAATAAATTTTATCCGTTCAAAATAAGTAAGGCTAACCATCAGGGATTTTTGCAAAAAATCGTAATCGAAATTTTTGTTGAAAATCCGGCTCAAACTGATTATACGCACTGAGGATGTTTACAGATGTGTAGTTTACAGATGTGATTCGCGGTTATTGGTTGTTTCGACTTTCGAAATTCGCGGTTACAACCCGGTGATCAATGCAACAACAATTTGAAGTAATCCTTATATTCAACTTTTTTTGTACAAGCTAAATTTAAATTGTGCTAAGGGTGTGTGCCAAACTTAAGGTAAAATTTAAGTTAAGTAAATTTTTCGGTAAATTTATTATTTTTCAAAAACCTTATATGGCTGTTCTAAAACCGGTGTTTACCCTCATTTGATGAATTTACCAGAAAAATTCTATGAATCCTTTAGGTTAAATCCTTTAAATCGGAAATATTCTAAATACATTTAAAATATTTGCTGTGAGCCTTTTCTTTGAAAATGGTTTGGAGAAGAGATATAGAAGAAAAAAATTTTAATTATCACACAACTGGACTTACCTGAATCTTTATAAATGTTTAGGTGTACCCGATTAAATTTTTTCCAAGATAAATTAATAAACAACTTTTTCTTTTCTTTTGTTTTCCAGGTAAACATCATTTTAATTGGATACTGTGCATAATTTCGGAATTACTCATCCTCCCGTATCGAAATTTATGGTAATGTATAAAATTTTCAGGAATCAATGCGAAGGAACATTTCTTCAATAATACACTCAGTCTGCTAATGTTCATTAAATAATTAAGCAAATTTTATTAGTTATATAAAAATAATTGGTTTATGATAATAATACGACTTATGTAACCACTCTATTCTAGAGTCTTATAAAAAATCGTACATGAATATTTAATTATTTTATATATTTCTTGATAATTTGCAGAAGTTTTATATATATAATCTTATAAAATGTAATACGATTAAATACCAGTTCTCGTTTATAACTCAATAAGCACCGTACATTAACATAAAATAATTTACCATTAATTTATACATCATCTAATGTGTGCCACCTATATGCTTGTGTATACAGGGTGTCCCAGAAGTGGACGATCAAGCAGAGGGATAGAGGAACTCATTTCCTACTATAACAGCCAAGTAAAGTTTTCTCGAATTGTTGATGGTGCAAAAGTTAATTCACTTTTAGTGTTTTTTTGTGAAACTGCATGCGCACGCATCTAAAATTAATTTAAGATTTATTATATTACTTTTTTTAATTTTCCTTTTTTAACAAGATCGATTGTTGCTGCTTAAGTGACGCCCAGAGAAACGATAAAAAAAATTATTTTATTGGCAAGGCGCGCACACTTTTCTAAATCGTATTAAAAAAACAAAGTTAAAAACAATAACTCTTTGTTATCAAAAATTAATTTTCGGTGCGTGCGCATGCGATTTCACTAAAAAACACTAAAAGTGGAATAACTTTTGCACCATCAACAAGTCAAAAAAACTTTATTAAGCTGTTTTTGGTGAAAATGAGCTCCTCTATCACTCTGCTTCGTTTGAACGTCCACTTGTGGGACACCCTGTATAGTTAGATTCAAAAACAAAACATTTTTATTTAAATAATTGAATTGTGTTTTCAATGCTGTACACCTATAGTGTAATGAGCGTTTATTTCAAATTCCTACTATAAATCTTCTAGCATATTCAATACTTATGCCATAATGTGTAGTTGAAAATTGAAACTAATCCTCCACATTAAACTGTATAAATTTTCAGTATTTCTCATGCTTCTCCTTCGACTTTTTGAATATATGGAAAACAGAAGATCTTCATTTGCCAATTATCTAAAAATATTTTGTAACAGCAACAACAACAAGAAAATTGTTATCTTAAAATCTTATAATTTATTAATTTTCTCTCTGTTCTAATTGAAATTGGGTGTAATTTTCGTTTTTCTTCTTAATTTCATTTTCTTTTTGCCGAAATTCTGTTTAAATTTGATTACTTTATTAGCTTGAAATATAGTAAACTTTTTAAAAATTCATTATACATTTTTCGCATAAAGCATACAAATTTATATTAATTTAATAAAAAATGGTTAAGTATTGGTAAATCAACACACTTACATACTCGTAACATAAAATAGTATAAGAAAATATCATAAAAAAAATTAATTTTTTAACATCACAGGATATTTTTGTATATCCAAAAGTTTTTTCTCCTCGACACAATCTGGTAACCAATTTGATTTCACATGACGACAACTAGGTGAATATTTTTGCCTGTAAAGTACACAAGAAAACAAACAAAAATAATTAATCTGAAATATTGAGATGTTTTGTCTTCTACACGTTTTTTTTTATGTAGGCATCGTAATTTATAAGTAAATATTCTACAGGAGCACGTATTTACATTTATAATTTAATTCAAGTTCAAGGTAAATTTTTTACGTATATTAAGCCATAACATTTTGAGATATTTTTGATAATTTATGTTTATTTATGAGATAAAAATATATAGGTTAGGGGGGTACACGTTTTTAGGGAAAAATTAGGCCCAGTACAATTTTTAAATGAATTTATTTGCTGGTAGATGTGTGCTGTGCTACTGACTTTGAAAGAGGATAGGAAAAGCCAGATAACTGAGAGCTCTTCCACATCGTCACAAAAGAGCAACTACCAACAAATACTTAAACAACAGAACATCCGAATGCGGGGGTTATATCAAGAAATATGCTCAGCTGAAGAAACTATGGTCACAAAAAACTGATCAAAAGCAGCTTTAAACTTAAAACTAAAATTAGGATGATGATGCAAATCACGGAACTTCATGAAACAATTTGCATCAAATCTTCAGAAGATGATGGAGCACAAGCAAAATATTTTATAGAAAACCACTGTGATAACATAAAACGACCGGATATCCATAACAATAATCAACTGAGTGATTGTACGCTATATAAGAAACACAGAAATCGAACATTGAAAGATAGAATCCATTCATCATTTTTACATTATCGAAAACACTAGACAATGAATCAACGCGATTATATGAATGTTCGCTAGAGAATCAAAAAGAATTTCAAACAACAAACCACTTCCTAAAATTTTTGGAAAAGTGATTTCAATCATTGGAACCAATTGGAAGTAACAGATTCGCACCAGCTCATCAACCAAGGGTCCAACCACCAAGACATTCACATACGCAACAAATCAGCAACAATCAACAACCATTTGCATATGCTGTCAAAAGAACCACAAACAGGATATATGTCTACGATCCAAGGAATTAAACCTTACTGAAAGAAATCAAATAATTGTGATGCATAAACTAGACCCCGAACTTGATAGATTTTTGGAAATCTGAAATAAATCGAATTTACACATTTACTGTATCGAGGATTGGCCAGCTCAAAGAGATTTCTGAGGGACATAGTATATATGGATAATTAGCTTAAGATGTCCTAAACAAAGAAAAATTATCCCCATTTTAATACGATGAGGTAGACACATTTGTTATTAACCCCAAACTTGATCAATTTTTGCAAATCCGAAATAACTGAAATTTACACATTCACTGTATCGAGGATTGGCCAGCTCACAGAGATTTGTTGTAGCATAAACTGAATTTTTTGGTATTTTTCCAGTCGATCGAATTTCAAATGATCCAATGATGGATCTGGAAGAGCAACTAATGGTTCACCCACTAAAAATGACCGAGTGTCAAGCAATTTAAATCAGCTGGGTCGCTAGACATAGGTGACAATGGCCATGAATTCATGCAGGCTTCAATTTGCACAATTAAAGTACTCAGCTGCATGCAGTATTGCCAATTGTTTGCTTTATATGGTATTTTGCTGTCTTAACCGCAGCTTCCCAAAGACCACCAAAATGCGGGGATCGGGGAGGTATATTATGCCATTGCATGCCTTGATCATTACAATATTTATTAACAATCTCTTGATGAGGATTCGACATTACCAGTTTTTTCAATTCCATTAATTCTGACTTTGCACTTACAAAATTTGTAGCATTATCGGAGTATATGTCACTAGCAAGTCCTATACGACCGACGAAACGTCGTAGAGCTGCAATAAATGATGACGTAGTTAAGCTTTCAACCAATTCTAAGTGTGCCGCCTTTGTTGAAAAACAAATAGAGACAGCAATATATGCTTTTGAAATAACCCTTTTATTATAAACATGTCGAAGGTTAAAAGGTCCGCAAAAATCAACACAAACAGCAGAGAATGGCCTTCCGGGATTGATCGACTTCCTTTGTATTAGTGGTTGAACACGAAAACATGTAATACATTCCTTTATTATTTTTCGACACAAATTTTGTCCATTGGTTATCCAGTACTTTGTACGCATATTATACAACAAGCTTTGAGGCCCACAGTGTAGTAATCGAATATGTTCACTTGTTGCCAGTAATCTAGAGAATCTATGAAATCCTGGCAATAATATTTGGTGTTGTGCTTCGAAGGGTATATTAGCATTTTGCAACCGACCACCCACTCGAAGAAACCCATGTATATCAATGAACGGTCTAAGTGAACGTAACTTACTTCTTTTTGATACAACCCCTGCACGGTTTAATTCCTTTATCTCTTGCCTATATATAATGCTTTGAATATATTTAATTAGACTCGTATTCGCATCTTGCATCTCCGATGCTTCTATTGCTCCGCAACAACGTACTTTCAAAGGCTTACGACAATTTTTTAGGAAGCGTTGACAATATGCAACGACACGAATTAGTTTAGTATATGAAGAATAGCGATTGTATATGTCCCATTCAACTTCGATAGCTAATGCAACTTCACATTTACGGAGCTCTAAATTTTCATGATTTATTTGAATGTTGGGTTGTATCGGTCATTCGTTCATATTATGCGATACAAAAATGTCGGGCCGTTCCACCAACTATTATTATTTTTAAGATCACGTGGTAGTGAACCTCTTGAGATAACGTCCGCGGGATTCACATCCATTGGTACATAATACCAATTCGAAGGATTACTCAATTGCTGTATCTGAGTGATTCGATTTGCTACGAAAGTTTGATCGTTTTCAATTCGATGCAACGTGATAATGGAATCACTCCAGTACTAAAGCTTATTAAAACATATCTCCATTGATGTTTTCGCTTCGTTTACTGAACGGATATAAACTGCACAACCATAGCCAAGATTGGAGACATCTCCAAAGCCATGCAGTTCGATTTCTATTGCTTTGGATACAAGTATCAAACGAGGGATTGACACATTATTTTCCTTTATCAGTTGACGTTTAAATTTATTCCAATCAGCAAGCAGCTCACCATTCAATTCATCATCTTATTTCAGGTTGGGTACTGACCATAATTTTTGCATGAAGCATTTTGCCATAAATTTTGCAGGAGCGCACATTCCTAATGGATCAAAACATTTTGCGATGTCCGACAGAACAGATCGTTTGGAAGTAATTACGGTTTCACATAGATTCCAACTATCATATTCAGTGTGAAATTCATCCTGATTGCTATCCCAATGAATGCAAAAAATTGTCACCAAATTGTTCATTGTCTTTTCATTTATTATATTACTTGACGATAATTCACTTACATTAGACTCAAACTTACGTAATTCAAAACCACCCTTCGCCAGTAATTCGATTAATTCTCGCTTTAAATTCTGCTAACAAGGTTTGTGCCCCAGTAAGGACATCATCCACATTAGAAGTCTCGCTTCAACACTGTGGTTGCATTCGTTGTATTGTTACCCTCTTCGACAGTGAGTTGAAACAAACACTTAACTGCAAGGTAGGCGGCCGATGCAGTACCATATGTTACAGTACATAAACGATAACCTTAATATCTTCCCTTTTGGTTTCCCGAAAAAAATACGATGCAAATCTTTAAAATTATTTTTCAACCGTACCTGTCGATACATCTTAGCGATGTCTCCTGTGAATACTACAGGATGCTTCCTATATCGCATAATGATTGATAATAAATCTTGTTGCAAATTTGGCCCAACCATGAGGTAATCATTCAATGAGATTTCCGAAGACGTTTTATGAGAAGCATTGAAGACAACCCTCAATTTCGTTGTGGTACTTCTAACATTTGTCACACAATGGTGCGAAATATAATATTTGATACTGCTTGTCTTTTCATGTGGCCGATGCATCTCTTCCATATGTCCCATGCACATATACTCTTTCATGAAATCGATGTATTGCTTTTTTATATTTGGCTCCTTATCCAGTTTTCAAGAGCTTGAATCTCCTAATTGATCAATGCTAGATTTATAAGGCAAAGCAACAATAAATCTGCCTTCATTATCTCGCGTAAAATTGTTCAGGAAATGTTCCTCGCAATTTTTCTCTTCTATCGAGTAATATTGTTTTTTGGTTCAAGATTTTGTAGCTTCCAAAATAACTGAATTCTTTTATCAAGATCATATAATGCATCTGCATCATTTTTCTTGTAAATACTCGTAAAAGCTGCAATTTGCTGTTCTTGGTCTAACACCGACTCATTATTAATTTGAAGATTACTAATTATAATACCGGAAACTTTTGATGAATATAGTTTACCTTTCCCGCGACTGCATAACCAAACATGGTATTAAAGAATGGAGGTAGCTCCTTCGATATATTTTGGCTGCCAGGCAGCATAATCTCATTATAAATTTCTGAGCCCACGATCATGTTAATAGGCGATGATTTGTTAAAAGCTGGATCCGCTAAATGGATATGCGAGGAAATCAAATGGCAAAGATATCGATGGTAAGTCATTTGTAATTTTAGACATTATTAGGAATCGTAGATTAGTGGTATAATCACTGTACTGAGATGAAATTGTTATATTTGTACAAAATTTAACCTCACTTGTTGAAGAATTGATTCCCGAAATTGAAGTGAATGAATTTGACTTCTTAGCACGCAAAATCTGAACTATTCGCTCTATGACGAAATTAGCTTGCGAACCGCTATCAATTAATACTCTACATGGAATACGAAAACCTTTTTGAATACTTGCCCATACAACAGCTGTAGGCAATAAAACTTCAGAATAATCTGACGATGACTGGTTAACCATTGCAGTGCTAACCGAAGTTGCTTCTACTTTGTGGACTGTAACTTGTTTTTTTTTCTTATTTGAGCCGAAGTTGCATTGATTGAAGTATTTGAAGTTTGTGATGACCTTATATCGCTCTTTGAATGCCCAAAATGCAATAATACATGATGCCGAAGTGGACACAAATTACACGAGGGAGCCATACAGTCCATCACTTTATGATTTTCAATTAGACAGTTTGTGCACAAATTATACTTTTTTACGAAAATAAAACGTTTTTCGGTGTGATGCTAGGTTTTCTAAAATTGACACACTGATTTAATAAATGAGCACCTTTGCAGTATTGACATATTTCTGATGCGCCCGAAACGAATATTTTTTGTGGTTTTGGTGGATGATTTATTAACTTACTAGAGTGCCCTTGATTCGATTGTAATGGCATTGACAATTTTAATGAACGTAAAATTTTAATTCTATGTTGAATAAATTCTACTAATTCCTCATAATTGATGTTCTTTTTCTTAGCGTATTCTTTCATTATTTCAATTTTCGAAGCATTATCTAATCGCTCAATTAAATGATGACGTAGAAAAGGAGAGATACACATTCGATGTATTTAAAGTTCTTAATGCTAGGAAATTAGTATTGAACCTGTCTAGAAAAGTTTGTAAAGATGCTGCCGATCTTTCTTGAGGTTTCTTTATTTCATATAGACACCGTAAATGCATATCTTGAATGTTAGATTCGTCATCATAAAAATCAACTAAAACTTTCCACACAACAGTGTAGTTTTCTTTCGATATTGGATACGACTGAATTAACCAAAACGCACGACCATCCCGAATACAAGATATCAAATAACAAAACTTTGTTTCCACATCGATTGCATTCTTTTCGTGAATCATTTTGTTATAGATGGCTTTGAAATTTAACCAACTTGTTTCTTGACCATCGAACTTTGCTAACGAAAATTTGTGACAGCTTAATTTTATTATTAATTATTTGCGATCAATCAGTTTCTGAATCTTTCGTTTGCTGCAATAACTCTAATTCTTCAATATTACTACGTAATAGCACTTCGAATTTATAATAATTTTCCTCAAATTCCTCTCTATATTTAAAATGCGGATCGTCATCATCAACAAAAGTTTCTATTGTTGATTGAACTTCATCAAATTTTAAAATAATACCCCGTATACGCGACAGAATTGTTTTACATTCAATAATTGTATTAATAGCACAGCATTCAAGCACTTTCTTATTATAAAACCTAATTTGCGATTTCAAACCACCGCGACGTTTCACTAACTTTTTAAATTCTTCGGTATCCGTTATTATCTATTTAAAATAAAAATAACCAACTAACGACGCTGAATATTTAATAAATTTAATCAAACTTTTGATCGACCAACACTATCAATTTAATCAATTTACACAAACGTACATCCATATATGAGCACTTAACTCTACAAATTTTATGTTATATTTATATAAATTGGCAATCAAATTAATACCTGAATTTCTAATCTGGACATCGCCTTCATTATCACAGGAATCGAAACAGCAGACAGGATGATCAGATACAGTATAAATATCCTTCAATTGATGGTAGAAAACTCAATCTCGAAATTGTTCCGTTCCCAGCGTTCACCAAATATATCGATGTAAATTAATTGATTTCCGATTCGGTTTTTGTAAATTAATTGAAATTCATTATATACGTTAATATCCGGATCTGATTAATATCCGAATGACCAATCTTAAACTCTCCAATGAGAATAATGTATATTCTTTCGAAGTTTGCGCTGTTTATTTTTACCAATATTTAACCTCCACTCCAATGAGCATATTATATTTAAAACAAAATTATGTTACAGCTTAATTTATTTTAATTTCAATTTCAATTTCATATTATCCCCATTTTAATACGATGAGGTAAACACATTTGTTATTAACCCTAAACTTGATCAATTTTTGCAAATCCGAAATAACTGAAATTTACACATTCACTGTATCGCGGATTGGCCAGCTCACAGAGATTTCTGAGGGACATAGTATACATGGATAGTTAGCTTAAGCTGTCCTAAACAAATAAAAATTATCCCCATTTTGATACGATGAGGTAGACACATTTGTTATTAACCCCAAACTTGATCAATTTTTGCAAAACTGAAATAAATCGAATTTACACATTCACTGTATCGAGGATTGGCCAGCTCACAGAGATTTCTGAGGGACATAGTATATATGGATAGTTAGCTTAAGATGTCCTAAACAAATAAAAATTATCCCCATTTTAATACGACGAGGTAGACACATTTGTTATTAACCCCAAACTTGATCAATTTTTGCAAATCCGGAATAACTGAAATTTACATATTCACTGTATCGAGGATTGGCCAGCTCACAGAGATTTCTGAGGGACATAGTATATATGGATAGTTAGCTTAAGATGTTCTTATTAAATAAAAATTATCTCCATTTTAATACGACGAGGTAGACACATTTGTTATTAATCCCGAACTTGATCGATTATTGCAAATCTGAAATAAACGGAATTTAAATATTCACTCTATCGAGGATTGGCCAGCTCACACAGATTTCCGATGGACATGGTATATATAGGTGGTTAGCTTAAGACATCCTAAACAAACAAAAATTATCTCCATTTTAATACGATGAGGTAGACCCATTTAATATTAATCCCAAACTTGATCAATTTTTGCAAGCCTTAAATACAGTGTGTTTAACAAGTATTTCATAACTGTATTTTTTTATTGTGCCATCATTACCGCAAACAGAAAATTGAACTCTACCCGAGCAAATAATAAATAAATAGTTAGTTAAAGCTAAACATAAAAAGTAATTAAAAAACATAAAATTAATGTATTTATTCGCCGTTAATAATTTTCATCAAAACCGGGAAAATTTTAATAAAACAATAATAATTATAAGTCTTTAGTATTATTATTATTATTATTATTTTAATAAGGGTGTTAATATTGAATGATTAGTATAAATTAGTTTTTCATCTGTTTAGTTTTTTATTTTATATTAGAATTCTTGACAATGAAAAAAAATTACTATTTATTTTTAATTTTGTTTTGTTTTCCAAATGAGCGACAGCCTAAAGATGGGTTGGTAAATAAAACCGTTTATTTATTGTTATTTTTTTTTTCACTTTGTAGATCATAAACATAAACCGTATTTGTTTATGTTCTGCCACAGAAATGTATAAGACACGAAAAAAACAAAATGAAGTGTGGGAGGCATGGGAACCATGGGAATGTATATAGGTATATTAGTACTCGTACACACAAGACGATCTAACCAGTGTATAACGGTAATTACTAATTAAAAATTTAATAATTAAAAATTAATTTCGTTTTGTTGTTGTCTGTTTCGGGTTAAAATTACAACCGAAGCAAAACAAAAAAAAATCGTGCGTTCTAAATCTTCCGTTCTCCTAATAACGTGTAAATTTGGGTTGTTTAATGTTATTTTTTATTAAAGTGATTTTCTTCTATTACTTCTTTGGGTTTTTATTATTGCTGTATGGTAAGCACAACAACAACAACAACAACACCAAAATTATAATTAAATATAAATCATTTAGTTTTAATGAAAGATTAAATAAACATTTTGTTTTGTTTCTACAATTATGTTTCTTAAATAAAACAACAACAAAAAATTATAAAAAGTGTATTTTGTATATACAAAGAAAGCGTATTTAAAGCAGAAGAATATAATGTTTATTACAATTTAATGAATCGAACAACAAAACAAATTATTATTTGGTGAAAATTTTCCACTATAGCTATTACGCGATACGAGTACGCGAAATGAAAATAAACAAAAAATATTTACCTACGTACGAGTATAAAAGTCCTTGAACAGCGCATCAAATACAAGACAGCTAAAAGCTCTTCAAATTTAGTAAGAGTATATGAACTTCGATTTTATACATGTATACGTATACCCTTATATGTAAAATAAAATAAAACAAGAAGCTTATAACTTATGATACCGCAGCAATAATACAAAAAAAAAGAGCAAAAAAATTTTCTATAAAAAGAAAAGTTGGTTGAGCAAAATAAAAAATTGTATTCAACACAAAAAGTTAAACGATAATTAATCTTCGTTACGCCAGTGCACACGACATTTTCATACCAAAATATTTGTGATAAACGCTAGACAACTTCTGTACTCTCTATTATAGTTTTGACCTATAGAGTAGACAAATTTATCAATTTGTATATGTGCGACGATACGAGAATATTGTGTTATGTGTTTGCTTTACCAGCTTAGGTAATTGTTGTTGGATTGTCAAATTTTGAAAGACAGGGAGCAATGGCATTTTAAAAAAATACTAATACCCGACCACCGAGTGATATGCTTGTGAAAAGTAGCATTCATAACATTATTTCAATCTATTCAACCATCTCGCAGATGCGAACAATTTGAAATGGGCCTTTCAAATCACTATGAAATTCTACAGTCACACTAAATCACTCTGTCAGCATAAATCGACATATCTCCCACGCTGATCGTGTGGCGTCGATTTATTGTACTTTACTCCCTACTGCGGTTCGATCTCTGTGCATTCTTCGTCGTAGATCAGCTACGTTATTTTTATGACCAAGTTTCCGCTACTGGCTCATTATTTCCCTGGTCCCTTTCTCTGCCTATCATTTTTCAGTAAAAATCCCAGTTTTTGGCTCTTCAGTTCCCGTTTTTTGCTCTTCTCGAAAGTTCTCAAGTTACGTCTATCGGGTGTCAGGCCCCCTCAAACTATCATTCCATTGTTGCGTATAATCACGCGCATAGTAATCTAATTTCCAGGGTATGATGCATTTCCTTCAACTTTTGATGTCATCTGGCTCAACACTTGACTGTTGTAGTTTTCTGTACTTTCTTTCTAACCCTTCTCTAATTATTATTTTTATCTTCGCAATATCCTCGTTATCCATCTGCTGCGACTTTATTTACTTATTTATTATTTATTTCTAAAGAAATCTATTCTGTGAGTACATGCATGATTTCAGATTAACAGAACATTCAGTTTAAAACAAAAATTAAATTGAACTAAAAACAAAAGAACAAAAATTTAAACAAAAAAAAATAAATTGTGCTGCACTGCCACATGGGACTGCGCCAAATTGCTTCTCGTCATCGAATGTCGTATAGGCTTTAAAATTCCTTTTGAGCAACTGGGTCGGTGGTTAGAAATGATTTATTTTTTGGACATCTACAATAGCTTGCGAGGCATGTATTTCGAGGCGGGCTTACACTTACTAATTAATTAATGAATGCAACATACGTAAGGTTTATGAAGCAATTGTTGTGGGATCGGTAATACCTACTCATATGATAAACTACCATAAATGGACATATTACCAACATTTACGAGCTACATGGACCTGGAATTATGTGACTCTTGACAGTTTGATGTAGAGTAAAATTGTTTTCTAGGTCTTCTAATAATTTTATCGGTCTCGTTGGGCTTGATCACAAAAGGATTTATTTTTTGTCGTAAGAAGATTCATGAAGTACTTTATCTGAAATGGATTACATTCGAGAGGTGAAGTCAATTAATTTCAGCCCCCTTAGAATTCGTTGTGATGGTGATAAATGAATCTGGTCGGCCATATTGAACATACCAAAAATCGTATTTCGTGAGAGCATGCATATTACAGTATTCAAATCCGAATATTCGAGTATTCAAATATCCGATTAATTTGGGGTAAATTTAAAATATTAAGGATAAAGCCGTAACTACTATGGCTGTAAATCTGAAAATTTGAAAATGGACGAACATATTATATAAATAACATATGACACGTTAAAAACACCCAGTCGCAACCATTTTTCTGGTCACCACCAGGAATCGAACCTGGGACCCACGAATAACAGAGCAAGCACTCTACTTACTAAGCTAACGAGGGCGACGAAGTATTAAGTATTCGTTATTCAAATAAACGGATACAATTATTGACATCCTTAAGGAAAAATTATACTTTAATAACCATGGTTGATCCAGTTTGTAGAAATATTCCAATATTGAAGTGAATTATTAAATTTGATACATTTTTGTCTGTTATTTAAAGTAAATGTTCGTTGTAAGTATAAACAATTTAATTTTATGCACAATTTAGTGAAACTAGTTTGAAAAGTACAATTATTGACACGCCGACATAATTATTGACACTGGAAGAAAGTACAATAATTGACACCCTCATTTTTATGAACTTATGTAGATCAACTAAATAGCTATGTAGCTGTAGCTACTCGGTTATACTCGTAAACGAAAGGTTTTTTTTGCCTTATTGGTTTGACGCCTTGCCTCTCTGGTGTTATAGGCTTATCCTGAAATTGACTAATTGTAGGAACTGCTTTTAGTGGGGTCATTTCTGATATTAATGCATCAGTAATTTCTACCGCATTATCATATTCCATTTCATTGCTTGAATTATTTAAACTAGAGCAGATATTGACAAATAAAGTGGCTTGTGGTATTGGTAAACCATTTGGATTAAAATGAAGATACATTTTATAGAGTATTTGTTTTTCCTCTGTCCAATTTGACGTGCTGCATTGACCATTAAAAGCAAAATTAAATTCATGTAGCGTAGGACCACTTACCAGCTCTTCCAATTTTTCATAAGACTTCTGGTTATCATTTTTAATGTCGATTGATGTTTCGGTTGGTAACGTCGATGATTTTCCCAAGCATTTAGATAAATCTATTGCAGTCCTGTCCCATAGAATATTCCACATACGCGAAACCCGTGTGTAATTGTTTCAGGTCCAATATAGTTATCAATTACTTGTGCAAGTAAGGGTGCAAATTTATGCTTCGTTAATAACTCACGAGGATTTTTTCGCCGCCACTCCAGTACTATTTTGTTCAGCCATTCTTAAGTGGCTTAAATGCACTAACATCCGCTGTTTGGAAAATTCTTGTTGCGTTTGGGTATATCGCGATAAGTACTATGCCTAACTAGACCAAAAGCTTACTAACTTGAAGAGTTTGATGCGTGCTATGGCCATCTACAAAAAAAATTATTTGGAATTGGGTGCCAATACTAATGAGGTGTTGATGAAGAACTTTCGAAATATATTCATAAAATACCTCCATCGTCATCCACCCGTTGTCGCTAACTGCCAATCCCCAACCTGTAGGCAGCGATTGTCGAATATCCTCATGTATTCTTTTATAGGGATATATGACCATAGGAGGAACTAAGGCACCCGAAGCAGCAAATGAAAACATTACTGTTAGGTTAGCTTTAGCCCTTATCGACTTCGTAAATATTTCTGGCTCCCTTAGCTGCTAGCACAGATTTAGTTTTGGGACATAGCACAAAATTGGTTTCATTCCCATTTAATACCCTTGTTGGATCACTTAAAATATCAAATAATTCATTTTCTTTTAAGTACAATTCGATAGACGAAAACTACCCTCTAATATCGTTTGCAGCCACATTGGCACTGGCTGCCGTTACAGGATCTGGGGTTCTTACCGATATCGATGGATGTCGTTTAAAAATGCCCGAAACCATCCATTTCCGGGCATTTTATCTGGGCCAAATGGATGCACACGTTTATCACGGTCTAGGAATTCCTTTACAGCACACAATAAATCCTCTTTCCTTTTAGAAAATCCTTTCCTCTGAGAGTTCGTTATCCACTGCTCTAAAATGCTTGCAGGTCTAACTTTCTTGAATTTATTACTCAATCGAAAAATTAGGGTTGTTCGTGGAATGCCAAAATATTTCCCTGCCGCTTTTTTCATTTTGATATTTTTAATAGCTTCAAGAGCTTTCTGGAGATATATTTCCGTATATTCGCAGGTTGTTTTAGGCATTTTAGAGCTACAAAGTTGTTAATAATAAAAATTAATTATTGACACTCCTGAAAACCACAATTATTGACACTGTGTCAATTATTGTATTCCAATAGATTACAGCTATTAACACCTTGTGTCAATAATTGAATATAACTCGTAATTGAATCCTATTATTGACACCACATTTATATTTTTATTTAGTTTAAAGCCACGCTTTTTAGTTATTAAATATTAAAATTAAATGTTTAATAATGCATAATTAGATAAAATACTCACAAAAATGTTAATACTATAATAATTTATAAAGATTTAAATGAAATACTTAAAAGTTTTAATTCCTTAGCAAAAATCACTACAAGTCACCATAAAATGTTGATCCTCAAACATACGTGTTTGTTTCACGAAATTCTCTGACAAACTGATTAATATTATTACGAGAGTTGATTGCTATTAGAAAGAGAAGTTAGTGCGGTTATTTAAAACACTGAATCAAGGAGGGAATTTAAAAATTGTTGTAGTATAAACCTTAAGAATTGCAGTAGTATCAATAATTGCATCGCAATTTTTGGGTGTCAATAGTTGTATCCTTTATCTTATACACGAATATTCGAATATATTTTTATCTCTCAAAATATGGTTCCCCATTCCTTCATTCCTCTTTTGAGTTTCGAAATTTTAATGTTAGCACAGCCCTGTGATTTATAACTTGTACACCAACTGTGTTTTGTATTTTATTTGTCTTTGGTAGCGAATCTTTGGTAGCGATACAAAACTTTCCATTCAACAATAATAATGGTAATTTTCTTTGGTCTACAGAAGAATCCTGCCTACTGGAGCTCAACGTGGATATTTATCGTATTATAAAGAAGTCTTCAGCCTAAAATATTAAACTTAAAAAATGATGGAGCAGGAAAATAAAAAACTTTGCCTTCTTATCGGCGAGAAAATAAAATTGAATTCGATAGCTACGATGGTGCCAAGATTTTCTCGCTTTAGAAGCAGGTTCAAGCCAGTCAACGAGCGTTATTATTGCTCCTAATTTGTTTTTTATTATGTTGGATGCTTGCGATCAAAATTTGCCCAAAGCTAAAATTATTTCATCTCAGGCGGGGAAATTTGTATATATTTCCAATGATTTGATTGGCTTTTGATACGCGAATCATTGTTTGATCGCATGCGTGAATCTGCCTTAAAGATTGCGTTAATCCTGCACTAGTTGATCTAGGTTATGAAACCATCACTAAAAGGGAAACCATTTATTTACAAAACTTGCTTGACGTATTGACTCCGCTTAAAATTACAGTCAAAAAACTAAGCAAAGAAGATTAAAACTTGTGAGAGCCGAGAGCGTTTATACTACTCTTACTACTTTACATTTATATTACTTCTCTAACGGAAATCAAAAGTGATTTAGAGATGAGAGCAAAGACAAAACCTTAACCAGCTTATTGGTATATCATGAAACTGCAACTACACCACGATCGACCGAAAATTTTGATCACGCAACGAAAACAGCAGCGAAAACTTTAGCAAAATAATAACACATATTCTGTTTGTTGACGAAGCCCTTTAGCCAAAAATGTGCTTCATCACTGAAGATAATTTTACAATAAAGTTATTCAACTTTTTCCAACATTTTCAGAGCCCAATCCGAGAACGCACGTTGCTTTATGTGATCGAGTGGCTTTAGTCCTTGTGTTAATTTGATCTTACAAGGATGCAAGTTTCGCAGAAATCGACAAAGTGTGATCTAAAAGATCCCAATTCTTTGGAACGCTGCAGAATCGACTGATTTGGTTCGTTTGCGACGGACACACCTGAACGGCAGCAATATTCTCGGCACTTCGACCAACCCATTGTCTCATGGCCGGTCTCCACTTACATATTTTTCTCGTGACGGAAAAAAATCTAGTCTATTTTTTTTCTTGTGACATTTTTTAGTATATTTTCCAAAATACATACGCAAAAATGGTTTTAAGCATTGAAATTTTGTCAAGAGAGAAAAAGAACAAAATATTCAATATTTTTGTCACGATGTTGTGCTAATTGAGCATAATTTGTGTTTTTATGCTCAATTTTGAGCGCACATTATATTATTTTGACATTTAAAATTAAAAAATCTTGGATGTTTTGTTTGCTAGAATCACAGCACAGCACACTATCTAAAATGACAAAGCAAACTATTTTTTCTACGTAATCAAAACAGAGAAAATATGTTTAGTTTTGAAGAGTGTAGTAGTAAGTATACTATACTAATAATGTCATTAGCCGAAGCAGAGCCATCTATGATTTTAAAGAGCCGTAATTTTAAAAAGAGAGCTTTAAATAGAGGGGAAGCTTTTATTGAGTTACTATAAGAACCCATGGTAATTGGAACATTTTTCAAATTTTTAATAAGTAACGAGACTGGAAAAATAATGCTCAAATTTTTGATGAAACACTCTATACTAATTTCTTATTTTCTGTGCATACACATATAAACAAATTCTTGTTTCTATAAAAAAAAAAAAAAATTGTGTTAGACTAATTTAAATGTTTTCGCGTTATCTCAACATAATATGATTCAATTATAAAATGTGCTTTTCCTGAATATTGAATTAACCATTCTCATTGAAAATTCAAACGAAGAATTGTGGTTTTTATATACAAAAAAGCTTCTAAAAAATATTAAAGTACACTGGTTGATATGAAAAAGTACAAAAAGCTTCCCCTCTATTAAAAGCTCATGGGAAAAAATGGCGGAATCTTACGGCTTTTATATTTAGGAGGCTCTGGCCGAAGCCATTTATTTTTTGTCAAGAGAAAAATGTGCAATATGCAGCCATCAGTGGCACGAGAAGATCCAGCAGCGAATATTTAGACTCAAATTGTTTCACTAGACAGTGAATTGCTTGCCTACTGGGACGATATTTACGAACAAAAATTGAAATTAACGTTCTTGAAGTTGTAGTTTGTAGTAAATTTTAATTATTTGTATAATTTGTTAAACGAAACCCGTATGTTTTTTTGTTTTATTACCGATTATTCAAACAGTTACTTGAAATTCGGATAACTCAAAATGTCAAATAACTGAATGCTGTAGTGCATAAATGAAGGCGCTGTTAATGTATACGTTCTATAGAAGGGATATGCTTTAGTTTTGTGGATTTAAGTTCTGTTGCAATGCGTTTTAAGTTAATTTAGTTTTCAGCTCGAATATCTGTTTTTGATAGTTTCGAATAAATATCAAACGATCTACTTTAAATTTATTTTATTAATCCACTAAAAATTGATTGCAAAGTGTACGGAAGCGATGCAAATTGGGATTTTCATTCCAACGAAGCTGAATAGAAAACTATAAAATTTAAAGACTCATATTTCGTTATTCTGATTTGGAACACCTGTGCAGGATCAAAGTTGGTGCACTGCACCGTCCTATATGAGCTACCTACAGTCGATGGTTTACTAGCGCTCAAAACGAACTTATAATAATTGTTCTCATCTTCAGAGCAGTTTTGAAGCTGCAATAGCTAAACGATTTCCGTAATGCATATCAGTATCCCCTCAATGGCACCATTTGCCAAATTTCTATGGAGATCTACGTCAATTTGTGCAGCGTAATCGACTATAAAATAACCTTGAAAAAAATTTAGTGCATTGGTGGCTAACAGAGAGTCGATACGGTGGTACATTTCTAAATGTATTTTAAAGGTTGGCTTTAAATTAAATAAAAAATTTTTAATACAGAAGAAAATTAAAAAAAAAACAAAAAATGATAATTTAATTTTTTTTTTTCTATTTTACTATACTTTTCAAAGTGACTCTTTCGGTTCATCGGAAGGGGAAGCTTCATTTGAGATTTTTTTGTTTTTTCAAATATTTTGACAAATATATCATATACGATGGGTAAAACTGAACAATTCTAAATTAAATATGCATAAATACCCGCGGTCTAGATCAGTTTTTCACAATTTAAGGGGAATGACGATTTTTGAATAAAAGCAGGTTTCAAACAAAAATTCGGCTCCTGTACAGCCAAAACGGATTGATTGGTCAGGTTGAACATTAACCTTTTTTCATAATTTCTATGGAGATCTATGTGATTTTTGGCTGGAACTGGTCCACAACAAGTTCAGCTTTAAGATGTGATATGTGCTTTTACCATTATTTTGGATAGTATATCACTTACAAGAAAAACGATAATGAAACTCAAAATCTCGATCGATTATCGATTAATTTTCCATACCTTACTATAACAACGATTTTTAACAAAAAACTGTTTTTTTCACAAAAAATCAGCATATTTCAGCCTAAACGGATTTTGATTGATCAGGATGAAAATTCATACTTAGGCTTTTTCATTGGGTGGTCCAAGTTATATTTGGACGAAATCGGTTCACCTAAAGTGACAGCTTTCACAGGAGATTTCCCGTTTTTGCCAAATAATTAACAACAAAAAGATTTTAAATCAAATTTCAAACAAAAGTGGTTCAGATCCTTTTTTAAATTTTACTAGAAAGTATTGGACTGGACCAAATACCACTTGGCTAAAATTTGTCCAAATTATAACGAAAACACGAAAATTTAACGAACTCTTGTTCGGGAGGTACCCAAGGGAACGAAAAATAAATGGAAAATAAAATCAACCTTATTCAGACACGAAACCTCCTTACTCCTACCTATACTAACAGAATAATAACAAGTGACACCTACCGGTATGCTGTTAATATTATACTGCTTTTAATCGACTGTTGTAAATTCTTTTAAAAATTTCGTCTTTTAAAAAATCGGCCAAGCATAAATAACTGAGTATTAAAAAGGTCAGGATCATGAACATCAAAATTAAAATGTACCGAAATTTTATAAGGAAAAGCAACAAACCTTTTGTTTGATTTTCTGTAGTTTTAAAAACCTTGAAATTAAATTAAAATAATTGTGGTCAACTCTGCCCTCATTTATTTGGATTATCAGTGCTCGACCTATATTAGCGCATAAAAACGTATAATTGTGAAGAAAGTGACTATTAATCTGAAGTGATTTTGAAATTTTTTATTTATTTTATAAATTAGGCTTCTGGAAAATTATAATAATTGAAAACGTTGAAATCGTTAATTTTCATGATTTCATTTTATTCTATACTTTTATCTCTAATCTAGATAGAAACTATAGACGGGCGCTTATAGCTATAAAATCTATTTCTAAAATTTTCACATACGACGATTTTCACTCAGTATGTCGTAATAATCAATTAATGTCAAAAAATGGTATTTTGACATTTTCATTCAAACCAAATTGCCACCTTACTCAGCATGTACTTGAAATTATCCTATCCTAGAAAACAAATTTGCAGAAAATTTTGGAAAAATCTTATTTAAAACTCTGAAGGGATGGCCTTAATAGAATGATTTCAAACGATACGCCTCAAAATAAACATCAAATAGATGGTTCTCGGGGAGTGAAAAAACTAAACAAAATTTCAAATAAAACTCGGAACTATCCCGAAAAAATCGAGTGGCTTTGATATTACACTTATAGGTATACAAGACAACACCATTTATAAAATTGCAAAAATTAAGTAAAGCGTTAAAAACGTTTAACCAAACTCGAAAATTCTACAATTAGTTCTGTATATTGCACGCAACATTAATATGACACAAAATAATCCTAAAAATTAATCATAATATATAAACTCACTCAAAAAAATATCCAAATAGTGAAAAAAAAATTAAACGTTTTATGTTGAATAGTCTGTATATGACATGATATGTGTACGTGCTATATGGCCATGACAGTAAAATTTATTAAGCAAAAAGGATTGGCACGTAGATCATAACAAAAATATTATTATTAATTGCAGCAATTAACAAAATTAATACTTATGTATCCTTCTAGAGCATATTATACACAAATGTGTTAAAAATTTTAGTGTTATTGCTCCTGTATAGCCATAATTTTTGGGATATATTTTAAGTATATTAACAATATTTAAACTAACACCTACCTTAAAATCGATATATCCTCACCCGCACAATCATTTTCGTGTAGCGCATAGTTACAGTTCTTTGATTTATTTGTTAAACGACCACCAAACGCTTGAAACACTTTAACTTCCTTACGTAGTGTATCAAATACATCATTTGACGTAATAAATAATCTGATTCCGTCGAATAATTTTTTTTTATCATCTTCATCAATCCTATCATCTTTATCGTTATTACTATCACCATCGGTATCCCCATCATCTTTACTACCACCATTACCCGGCGACGTATCGTCATCATCAAATAAATATTTCATCTTTTTCGATTTAGTTTCAGATTTTGGAATTATTTTAGTACTTGCTGTTGGCACTTGCGTATTTTGATTCATTTTATTATCACCATCATCATCATCAACATCTTTAGATGTATTAGGTTCTATTTTAATATCTTGACTAGTTTTACGTTTTGTCGTCAATTTCTCGTCAATTACAACGTTATCATCAATTACCATTTTTTTATCATCCACGTCACTATCATCATCGCTCATTTTCTCCTTCTTAATAATGTCACGTTTAATACGTTTTTTATTTTTTAATATTTCATCTGAATTTAAATTCTGCTTGTCTTCACCATCATCATCATCAATGTTCGCATATTTCGTGACAAAAATTTTATTTTTCGAATCATCATCCTCATTATCTGAATTGCTTTGTTTAATTTTTTTTATTGTCGCCTTCTTCTCATCATTAATTTTTGGTTTTGGCTCATCTTTTACGGTTACTTTCAGTAGACCGCTTGGACCAGCCATAGAAGCTTTCATTTTGCTACCACTGGCGTCCTTATCATCATCCACATCAGATGTAAGTAGTTTCAAATCAATGTTATCTTTTGAATTCTCGAAAAGCGTGTTTAATTCTTCTAGAGTTGTAGCTGTTTCGGGAGATTTATCGTCTCGGAAACGGGTAACGCGGGGGAAAACGAATTGATATACCATCCGCGGTGTGAATGTCAGATTTGGAAAATTCAGCACCTGAAAAGAACGTAAAAATTTTCTATTAAATTCGTAACTGTGCACAAGATTGAAGTATAGAGTTAAACGTTTACAGAACGTAATTAAATGGCCAGCATTCCCGAGGTTTTTGCATATCCGTTATATTGCCGAAAGCTAAAAATGTAGTTTTTATAAACCTTTGTGTGCAGAATAAATGTACATTAATGCTGTACAGCCCAGATGGGACGACTGATCGGAGTGAAATGTCATACTTAAGCATTTTTCATAAATTGTGAGATCACCAGAAGTGACAGCTTCCAATGGTGCTTTAAAGTTTTTCGAAAATAGTTTGAAAAGTATTGGGTTTACGAGAAAAATAATTATGAACATTTGAGTGAAATTTGTGCCAAAACAACAAAATATACCATTTAGGGGTCCATAAATATTTAGAATTGAAAAAAACACTCAAAAATAAAGCTCATTTTTTAGTAATCAATCTATAATTTTCAAAAAAATTAATAAACACAGATCTTTCAACATTAATAAATAAATAATTTTTAATTTTTGGGAATTATTTTGAGTGAAACTTATAAAATGAAATAATTTTAAATACACAAATCGCACAGAGGTGATCGGAGTGGTTCTGAATTATTATTTAATGTAAGAAACTAATCATATCAACTACTTGCTCGAAAATCTCTGAGAATTTCGTTACTCGTGAGTGAGATAATATAATACAAAAATTTCTAAACATTTGAAATTATTTAACCCCTCTTACGGATCGCACAGAAGTGACCAAACTGGATCTGAATTAGTATTTGATGGAAGAAACTAATCTCTTTTAGGCCTTCCTCGAAAATCTCGGAGATTTTTGTTATTCGAGAGAAAACTTCCTAAACATTTAAAATTATGTAACTCGGCCCCTACGTATCGGGCAGATGTAAAACCACGGAAATCTCCGGAATTTTCGAGTCCAATTCGGCCACCTCTCTGCGATCCGAATGAGAAGAGTAAACATGTTTACGAATTTTTCTTTCTCGAACAACAAAAATTATAGGGAATTCTGAACGTGTGGCTAAGTAAGATTTATTTTTTACATCAAATAATAATTCAGAACCACTTTAATCACCTCTGTGCAATTTGTAGTTTGTTTTGATTAAAGAATTTTAATTTGATTTTATAACTTTAACTCAAAAGTATTCCCAAAATTTCAATATTTAAGTGTTTTTTGAATTCTAAGTATTAGTGGAATACAGTGTATATTTTGTTATTAATGTCATTAATTCAAAAAAAATAAATAATAAATTGGCAACAATACCGGCCCAGATCATTTTTCAAAATTTAACCCGGAAATGACTATTTCTGGCAAAAACATGTTTTTCATCAAAAATTTAACCCTGTACAGCCCAGACAAATTGTCTGATCGGCGTGAAACTTCTTAATTATGGCGTTTTCTTTTTAGAAAAAACAAGTAAAAAATTTTGATGTACAGCGTTCTTTTAGCGGAAAAAATAGCAAAAAAAAATTTGACGTACATTAAAAAATGAAAATGTAGATTTTTTCTTCCATTTTAACTACCGCACACACATATTTCCGATTTCATCCGATTTCCTCCGACTTTATCCGACTTCATCCGATTTCATCCGATTTCATCCGACTTCATCCGATTTCATCCGATTTCATCCGACTTCATCCGATTTCATCCGACTTCATCCGATTTCATCCGATTTCATCCGACTTCATCCGATTTCATCCGACTTCATCCGATTTCAACCGATTTCATCCGACTTTATCAGACTTCATCCAACTTCATCCGATTTCATCCGATTTCATCCGGCTTCATCCGATTTCAACTGACTTCATCCGATTTCATCCGACTTCATCCAACTTCATCCGATTTCATCTGACTTCATCCGATTTCATCCGACTTCATCCGACTTCATCCGATTTCATCCGCATTCATCCGACTTCATCCGACTTCATCCGATTTCATCCGCATTCATCCGACTTCATCCGACTTCATCCGATTTCATCCGACTTCATCCGACTTCATCCGATTTCCTCCGATTTCATCCGTCTTCATCCGACTTCATCCGATTTCATCCAACTTCATCCGCTTTCATCCGATTTCATCCGATTTCATCCATATATACATATAATATGTCAATCGGAAATATTGTCAAATACGTCAAACGCGTCATTGAATTTTTTTTCAAAATGGTTTGTTATTGTTTTCGGCATTCTGTTCGCGTTCACGCACACAACGATTAAAACACGTCAAATTTTCTTCGTATTCTTTTTAACGAGCGGAAATTTGATTTACATCAAAAACGCAAAAGAATTCGCTATGTAACATTTTCCATAAACTGAAAGATCTCAGTGAGTTTTTGCCTTAATTGGTCCACCTGAAATGATGCTTATGTAGGAGCTTTTCCGTGTTTCCATCGGAAGTGACCGCTTCAATACGAGTCTTTTGGTGAATTTTGTCCGAAATCATTCCACAGCTTCCATAAGTGGTTTTTCATTTGTTGCAAATATTTTGAAAGTATAGCATTTACGAGAAAAACGAGAACAAACTAAAAATTCAAAACTCGGATTCAAAATATTTTGAAAAAATACCGGCCTAGAACGTTTTTTTCGAAATTTTAGCGGAAATAACTATTTTTGACAAAGAAACTATTTTTCAACAAAAAATTGACCCTGCACAGTCCAGACGGATTTATTGATTAAAATGAATCTTCGTACTTAATCGTTTTCCGTGAATGAATTTTGGCCTACACAGGTCCACCGGAAATGACGGTGTCCATATGAGCTTTTTCATTTCTTTGCAAATATTTTGAAAGTAAAGCATTCACGAGAAAAACAAGTAAAATTTAATAATTCAAAATTCCGATTGAAGATTTAATTTGCAAAAATACCGGCCCAGATCATTTTTTCAAAATTTTACCAGAAACAATAATTTTTGGCAAAGAAACTGTTTTTCAACAAAAAAACTGGCCTTGTACAGCCCAGACGGTATTATTGATTGAAATGAATCTTCGTACTTACGCTTTTTCCATAAATTGAAAGAACCCAGTGAATTGACCGAAACAGGTATACCGGAAGTGACAGCTTCCATGGGAGGTTTTTCATGTTTTAACAAGTATTTTGAAAGTAAAGTATTCAGGAGAAAACAAGTACGCAAAAAAAAATTCAAATTCCGATTCAAAACTAAGTTTGCCAAAATACTGGCTCAGAACATTTTTAAATTTTTAACGGAAATAACGATTTTCGACAATGAAATTGTTTTTCAACAAATGAATGATTAAAATGAATCTTCATCCTTAAGATTTTTCCATAAATTGGAAAATCCCAGTGAATTTTGGCCAAAACAGATCCATAGAAAGTGAAACCTTCAATAGGAGCTTTTATAGTTTTTTGCAAATATTTCGAAAGTATAGCTTTCACGAGAAAAACTAATAAACAAAAAATTCAAAATTCCGATTCAAAACTTGATTTGCAAAAATACCGGCGCTCTGATCGTTTTCTCAAAATTTTACCGGAAATAACGATGATGCCAGATAATTTTGGTCCACACAGGTCCATCGGAAGTGACGCCGCCCACAAGAGCTTTTCATTTTTTTGCAAATATTTCGAAAAGTATAGCAATCGCGAGAAAAACTAGTAAAAACTAAAAATTCAAAACTCCGATTCTAAATTTAATTTTCAAAATACCGGTTCAAATCATTATTTCAAAATTTTACTTGAAATAACGATTTTTGAGAAAGAAACTGTTTTCAACAAAAAAATTAGTCCTGTACAGCCCAGACGGATTTATTGATTGAAATGAATCTTCGTACGTAAGCTTTTTCCATAAATTGGAAGAGCCTAGTGATTTTTTTCCGTCACAGGTCCACCGGAAGTGGCGACGTCCATAGGAGCTTTTCCATTAGTTTGCAAATTTTTGAAAGTATAGCAAATTCTCGTAAAAAGTAAAAACTAAAAATTCAAAATCCTGATTCAAAATTGAATTTGCGAAAACACCGGCGCTCTGATCATTTTTTCAAAATTTTGCCGGAAATAACGATTTTTGACAAAGAAATTGTTTTTCCACACAAGCCCTGTACAGCACAGACGGATTTATTGATTGAAATGAATCTTCGTCCTTAAGCTTTTTACATAAATTGGAAGATGCCAGTGAATTTTGGCCGACACAGGTCCATGGGAAGTGATGGCGTTCATAGGAGCTTTTTCATTTTTTTGCAAAATATTTTCAAAAGTATAGCATTCACGAGAAAAAAATACAATTCAAAATTCCGATTCAAAATTTAATTTACAAAAATAGCGGCCCAGATCATTTTTCAAAATTTTACAGGATATATCGATTTTTGACAAAGAAACTGGTTTTCAACCAAAAATTGGCTCTGTACATCCCAGACGGATTGATTAATTCAAACGAATCTTCACTTAAGCTTTTCCATAAATTGTTAAATCTCAGTGAGTTTAAGCCGAAAGTCGTCTACCGAAAGTTTTGCAAATGTTTTGAAAAATATAGCAATTACGAGAAAAATAAGTAAAACTAAAAATTCTGAATCTAAATTTATTTTACAACAATACCAGACAAGATCATTTTTTTTCAAAATTTTACCGGAAATAACGATTTTTAACAAAGAAACTGTTTTTCAACAAAAATAAAAACTGGGCCTGTACAGTCCAGACGAATTGATTGATTGAAATGAGTTTTCATACTTAAGCTTTTTCCATAAATTGAAAGATGCCAGTGAATTTTCGCTGAAACAGGTTCACCGGAAGTGACAGCCTCCATAAGAGCTTTTTATTTTTTTGCAAATATTTAGAAAAGTATAGCATTTTCACAGAAAACAACTACGATCTAAAAGATTTTAAATAAAATTTGCACCAATACCATTCCAGAACAGTTGTCGAAAGTTTAAACGGGAATGGAAATTTTGGACCCATTTTTCAATAATTCACCCCTCTACAGCCCAGATCGACTGATTGGCCGGGTTGAAACTGCGAGATCCCAGTGATTTTTTGCCGAAATAATTTCACCGGAAGTGACCACTTACACAGGAGCTTTTCCGTTTTTCCACCGGTAGTGACCGCTTCAATATGAATCTTTTGGTTCTTGCATGTATTTTGAATAGATCAAAAAAATAAATTTAGGAGAACAACGTTTATGAACTAACAGACTATAAATTAATTTTGCAGCAATTCCGGTCCAGATCAAAAGTCAGTCGTATTTCTGAATACGACATGAAAACGAGAGTACAAAACTCCGATTTAATTTTAAGTATAAGAATCGTAAGAATCTGATTCAAATCAAATACGAATTTATTATTCTCGTTGTCGTATCGTATTCAGAACTAGGAACCCAGCATTCAAGTTCTAGCGGAAATGACGTTTTATGGCTTATCAGTAAAAAAAAGGTCCCTGCACAGCCAATACGGATTGGTTGACATTTTTCATTGTTAAGGAGTTTCCAGTGATTTTGGCCGAAATTGGTCCGCCGGAAGTGACTTTTTCCATAGAAGCTTTTTAGTTTATTGAAAATATTTTGAAAAGATGGTATATTTTTCAACGAGAAAAAAATTATGAAAAAATTGATTTAAAATTAAATTTGCAACAATATCAGCCTATATTATTTTTTCAAAATTTAACCGGAAATAATAATTTTTAGTACAAAGAAACTGAATTTCGACAAAAATTTGGCTATGTACAGCTCAGACGGATTGAATGATTGAAATTAAATTTTATACTTTTAATTTTTCAATAATTGGAAGATCGCAAAAAATGTTGGCCTAAACAGTACCACCGGAAGTGACAGGTTCCATAGGAGTTTTTTCGTTTGATGTAAATATTTTTAAAAGTATGGCACGCTTTTCAACAATTCGGCCACTTTATGATAAAATGATTGATTGAAATAAAACTTCATACCGAGCTTTTCCCAGAAATTGAGACAAGTTCCATAGAAGCTTTTCCGTTTTTCCAACGGAAGTGACCGATAGGAGTCTTTTAGTTTTTGCATGTGTTTTGAATAGATTACAAAAATTTATGAGAAAATGGTTATGAACTAAGAGATTCTAAATAAATTTTCAAAATAAAGGCCCAGTTTTCAAATTTTAAGTGGAAATGACGTTTCTGGATTGATTTGTTTTTGAATTAATTAATCGGAATGAAACTTCATACTTAAGCATTGTTCATTGATAAGGAAATTCATTTGATTTTTGGCGGCTTCCATATAAGCTTTTTTGTTTGTTGCAAATATTTTGAAAAATATTTTTACGTAAAATGATTTAAAATAAAAACATACTAAATTAAATTTCAAAACAAAACTGGTTCAGATCATTTTTTTATGTTTTACTGGAAATAAGAACTTTTGATAAAAAAAAACATTATTTCACCAAAATTTGGCATTCCTATAGACCAGCCGAATTTATTCGAAATAAAACTTCATTAAACATTTTCCATAATTTGGGAGATCTATGCGGAATGTGGTGGACATCTGTGTATCAGAAGTGGCAGCTTCCATAGGAGTTTGTTTTTCAACTTTTGCAGTGAAGATTAAATTTTTTAACGAGGAGTGACTTTGTTGGTTTTCTGAAATTTAACCAGGAATAATGATTTTTAATCCAATTAACCAAAATTTAATATATTAAGGAAGTTGTTTTTCCGGTACACACTGGACTGTAGAGATGCCGCCTTTTTGTAAAAAGGAGCTTATAATTATTAAAACATCATTTTTTGCAAAATTTAAAAAAATGATCTGAATTAGTTTTATTAGAAAATTAGATTACAATATTTTTGTTTTTCGTCCTTTCTTCGTAAATGTTATATAGTTTCAAATCGAGAAAGCTTCAATGGAAGCTGCCACTTCTGGCCGACCGATTTCAGACAAAAATCACTGCGACATTTCAGTTCATGAAAAAAGCTTAACTATGAAGTTTTATCTTGAAACATCGTTATTTGCGTTTGAATTTTAGAATACTGGTTCTTAGTCCTTTTCCTATAGTAAATGGTGTGCTTTTTAAAATATTTACAAAAATACAGAAAAGCTTCTATGAAAGCTGCTATTTCCGGTGGATCGATTTCGACTCATATAAAACAGGATCAAAATTACCTAATGAGAGGCACAAATACTACAAGCTTTGCAACAGCTTAGTTTTTCAGAGACCAAACTTCGCCCGCCAAAAATTATACCGAGTAGCATCAATAACTATAGGTAGTTGAGGCCGCAATAGAATCAATTCTAAGAGAAAAGAGGCATTAACCCTTAAAAATTACCTATCTTACCATAAAGAAAAACACGAAGAATATTTCAAACTACATTAGTTCCGTTAGAAGCAAGATCAATCCAATTAACCCAGTTTTTACTAACCGAATTTCAGTTTCGTACTAGAAGTCTTTGTCTTGTGCTAGAAATGCCAATTTTATTCAAATAAAAAAACAAATCGTTCAAACATTTCAGTAAAAAATCACAAGAATTAGAAACACTTCTACCGCGAAAAAACATTGCAGCCAATTCTATAGGTTCTAGTATTTTTTCCAATTTTTTCATTCCAAAATCTTCCTACGATTTCATAATACATTGCCTGAGGTTAACAAACTATTCTTGTTCTAAAACAAATTTCAGAAGAACGTTGTTTCTTACTAAAAGCCTTTTTAAAAAAATTGTAATCGCTCGAATATCGTAAAGATTTTTTTTATAAACGATCGAAAATTTATATTTCTGTGGAAGTCTTCTTGTGGAACATATCAGTGACAAAGTTGACTTTCAGCTGGAATAATCTGCGAATGAATTTTCATGAGCGCGGTAGTGTTTGTCCAGATGAATTGATCGATTGGGATAAATCCTTACATTTAGGCTTTTCTCATAAATAGGGTGATCCTAATGATTTTTGGCTGAAATTGGTTCACCGGAAATGGCAGCCTACTATTGTTTCGTTCCTTGCTTATATTTTAAAAAGTATACCATTTCGATTTTTAATATCGGCCCAGATCGGTTGTCCAAAATTTAAGAGGAAATGACCATTTTTGACAAGAGAAAGGTTTTTTTTGATAAAATTCGACCCCTGTACACCTAGACAGATTGAGTGATCGCAATGAAAATTAAAATTTTTGCCTTTATTATAAATTTGGAGACCCCAGTGATGTTTCGAAGAACTCGGTTAATCAGAAGCTTCCAAATGAGCTTCTCATTTTTTGCCATTATTTTGTAAAGAATATTATTTATGAGAAAACGACATTGGTCTATATCTGTTTTCCAAAATGTAACCGGAAATGCCGATTTTTAAAAAATAATTGTTTTTCAGCAACAATTAGGTCGGAAGTGACAGTTTGCATAGGAGCTTTTTAGTTTTTTGCAAAAAATTTCAAAAGTATATAGCATTTACGTAAAAAAAGTTAAATTCAAAATGATTTTAAATAAAATTTAAAACAATATTAGTTTAGTCATTTGTTTAAATTTTTACCGGAAATGGCGAGTTTTGAAACACTTTATTTCACCAAAGGTTGCCATCTCTGCAGTCTAGGCGGATTTATTATTCGGAAGAAATTTAATATATAAACTTTTTTCATTAATTGGGAGATCCTTACGAAATTTGGTAGAAATCCTGGTTCGGAAGTAGATGCCGCAATTTTTCCCAATTTTTGCAATGATGTTGAGCAGTTTAGCATTTACAAAAAGTAACAAAGAATTAAAAGATTAAATTTGTGGCAATTCAATAAAACCACTTACCTATTTTTTAGCTACTTTTCAGGGGACAAATTTAAATCTTAAATTAATTTTCGGCATCTTGGTATCAAGGTGGTTAAACTGCGTTTATTGACAACTTCAAGCACTTATTACATGCTCTGAGTTCAGCGGAAATTCCCTAAATTTTTAATTAATATTTCGAAAAAAAACCTTATACCGATTTAAGCAAATATCAAATGTAAAATTTTCAAAATTGAAACCTATTTCAAGATAAGTGTTTATTCTAAATCTATTTATGATTCTACAAATAAAAATATTGTTTTAAATGTCACTTATTTCATGCTTCAATATCAAAAATTATCAAATGGTTTTGTATAAATACCAAACACAAACACCTATAACAAACATAAGTGGTTTTGTTTTTTGCTTACATCTCAGTCAAAAATAACCGGATTTTGATAAAAAATTGAAGGGAGAGAAAGAACGAGAAGTACATAACATAACCACTTATCTCGACTGAAGTGGTTATTTTAAATTGTCACAGAATTTTTCAACCGTCGGGTTGATTTTGTTGCTTTTCAATTTAAACAGGGATAATGATTATTAATTATAAAAGACAGCTTTATACCAAAAGTCCGGTAAGTTTCGTGGTAAGTGAAAGTCGGGTTCTCGCCCCTTTTATTTTTTTTTTTCGATGTAAAATAACAGAATATTTTCATAAACGTTTTTTCGATGTTTGGAATTTCGTACCCCCGGTTGGAAATAAATTCTGTAAAATCTTTGGATTTGTTTAGGGCACGAATATAGTATCGTTCTTTGTATCCACCCATTTCTCTACATTATATTAGTGATATGTAGACCACATTCCCAAACCATGTTCTCATTAATTTGTTAGTGGAGAGGAATATTTCCTTCTATACCAAAAATTCATCAGAGAACAGAGTACAAGAGTAAAAAGATGAGATTTTCACGGACAATTGCCTTATTAAGAAAGCGATAATGTTATCGACGATTTGGGTTAGCTCGGGTACTTTATCTGGCACATAGCGGAGAAAGCATTTCTATAGGGTGACTTGTATCTAAGTTTTAATATTATATCACCCTGCAAGAAGAGACAAAATGGTAATATCAATAATTATTTGATGTGGCCATAGTCCAAATTGAGAAAATATGTTTGATAATCAAGGTATATAAAAATTACTTTACTTAACCGGACTAAACTGAGCAAAAACTGAGGAAATGAAAAGTAGCAAAAATTTATTAAAATTAAGAGAGTCCCAAGTGCCTCAAGGATAATGAGAGTATTTCATTGCTGATGATTATAGATCTCCAACATTGCTAATAGTAATCTGAATATAAATGTTATAGCCTTGGAAATATATTCAAAACCGGTTTAAAAAAAATGAGGAAAATAAAGCGGTTGGTCAAAGATTCAAATTTCTTGGTCAAACCACCAAAGGCCTAAATCACTTGTTCATTTTCTTGGCCAATCCATCGAAGGCCCACAATTACTAACTTTATTTTAAATCCGAATTTAAAAAAAAAAACTTTACCGCAATCGGTCTATTCCCATTAAAGATGGTCACTTTTCAAAACTTTTTCAACAATTAGTTATGGCCCCAACTCCACCCTGTCGATCGAATTTTATCATAATTGAAAAGAAATGTCTAAGCAGGTTAGGGATGTCCATACTTGTGCACCGAAACACTTAGGGGTAATAAACAACGACAGGAGCTCACGGCATGATAAACGTAATTTCAAAACTACTAGTTAGAGGCTAAAGTCTAATATGACCGTACGATTTCAAAATTATTTTGGTTAAGATTCCCCATGTTCGGTAGGTAGATACGCAACTTTAATATTATCACAAATATAGGCCTAAAATTTTGGTTATCACCCGTTAATCGTTTCACAAAACAATAAAATGAAATTGGTTTAATTACCCCGAATAAGCTGCCCAATTTTAGTTTTAATCGAGAAATAATCCTAAATTTTATTCGCCCCATGACGTTGTTGCTGTTTTTGTTGTAAAATTATTGTAATTGATGATGTTATTTTTCTCGGTGCACGAAAAAAAAATTTATTGATCGATTTATATAAGTAATAGTCTTCGGGATTATGGTGTTTGTTTAATGGCATTTTGAAATTCCATGGTATGGCATTTTTTTATTACGCTTTTATAGTGCTTTAAGCTTGTGAGCGTAGAAATTTATAGTCGTATATGTGGTATAAAAGAGACTTTTGTCTGGATTTTCATTTTTTATTTGTGTTCAAATTTAATTTTAACGTTACCAATAAGTTATAGGTAGAAAAAACATTTTTTAACGTTGCTCAGACTAATAAATTTTTAAGTATAAACAGTTCTTGAAACCCTAATAAATATCAAACAAGGTAATCCACGCACCACGTTGAGGAAAATTTTTATTTTGAATCAGTTTTAATTAGAATACATAATTTTTGAGTACGGTCAGGATACGCATTTTTTTCATTTTAAAGTAGCCGGCAATTTATTCTAGCAAAATAATTTTTGATATTTTTCTTATGACCAACGAAGTTTTGGATTATCTTTTTTTTAATTCATCAATACTTTTATATTAACCGAATTTTAAAGAACAAAATGATTTTCTAATGACTTGCAATACAATAAATTAATTTTTGCTATTAACAGCCATTTACCAATTTTGCTCAAATTCATAATTCAGCAGTTTAACATTATATCTCAAATGCTATCGAAACCTGAGTAAAAATCGCCGTTTACCATTTAGACTCAAACTCAAAATAAAATACAAAATTTCGAAGAAAATTTACTGTGCTGGGTAGAAAGTTGCAATTAGGCTGGCTGGATGAGCAACGAACCTTTTTATTTCAATTTTGAGTTTGACCAAATATGGACCAATAACGTGCCTTGCCATAGATTTGGGCTCAACTTTCGTATGCACTTCAAATATACATGTTAAATTTCCCATCCAGCCAACCTGATTCAAACCTCCTATTCAGGACAGTAAATTTTTTAAGAATTTTTGAATTTCTATTTTGCGTTTGAGCGAAAATGGTAAACGGCCATTATCACGCATTCCAGAGATTTGAACTAAGGTTCCGTGATAACCTCAAACAGGTTGCTAAACTACTCATACAGCCAGCTTGATTTGAACTTTCTACAGGACAGCAAATTTGATATGACGTTTTGTATTACAATTTGTAGTTTGAGAGATAATGGTAAATGGCCATGAACACGCCTTAAAAGAGATTTCAATCCAAGTTCCGTTAGCACTTCAAATAGGTTGCTAAATTGTTCATTCAGCCAGCCTGATTTGAACCTCCTAATGAGAACAGAAAATTTCCTAACTTTTTTATTTCAATTTTGAGTTTGAGCAAAAATGGTGGCCAATAACATGCCCACCCAGAGATTTGTACTCAGGGTTCCTGAGCACCTCAAATAAGTTGCTAAATTGCCCATCCTGAAAACCTGAATAAAACTTTTTAACCAGGACACCAAATTTGTTACAAAAAATTGTATTTCTATTTTGAGTTTATATTATTACTAGCTGACCTTGCGAACCTCGTTCCGCCCCAAATCACTTCGTCCAAGCAAACACTGTTGTCCTTCAAGAAAATTGATTTCAATGAGAGAAAAAAACAAACAACTGAACTCAATTCTCACTAGACGATTGAGGTGAGTGGACATTCAATTCACTTTTTCATCGTTGTTTTTTGGATTTTTTCTGATGGTTCGCCAACTCTCGAACACACGACGTACAACTGACATTGAGAAAAACACGGAAATTCCAAATTTATTCCGCGCACTTCCAATGATTGACCTTCGTCATAGCGAACGCCAAACGAATAGCAAACTGAATGCGCTTGAATTCGAACGGGATCGCAGTTGAAATCAGTCAGTTGCCCTTGATGATCGTCGCTTCCATCACGTTGTTCAACAGTTTCAGCCAATCGCGTTCCGTTACACAATCTCAGATGGTTGAGATCACGCAGCATGATTATCACTGATCCGACCTTGAGCACAAGTTATGCGGTGGTTTTCCCGGCAAATCAAGCGCATTCAAAAACTCGGTCGGGTAGTTGGTTGCCTCGCCTTGATTGGTCACACAGTCAACGGATTTGTAACAAAACATTTTCGCTCCCAAAAACGTGTTGTCACTTCCTAAATCTTTCATCATTCGATTGAACGCTTCTAATGATCGTTTGTGTGCCATTGTGCACTCGTCCCAGATGATGATCAAAGCTTCGCGTTCATTTCAAGCTCATAATTTGATATTCCAGTGCGAATTCGATGCAAAATGTCGTCAGCCATCTCGTCCTTGTTTATTTGTTCCACAATTCTAATTCATTCGGTGGATGACACGTCGCTATAATGATCACAAACAATGTACGAATTTGATTTGCCGGCGCAGAAACAGTGGCATCGGCGAGTGTAGAGTCCCAACGTGAGTCGAGATAGACACGTTGTCTATTCTCCAAGGGCACTCACAAATATTGAACAGTGGGTTGACTTTCGTGTATTGCAAATGAAAAATACACCAAAATGCCTCATTGCAACTGACATAACGGGATAATTGAAATGTTGACACTTCGTCATTTGCATCCGGAGAAGCAATGCCGAACACTGCCAGTGGCACTATTCTGGTTTTCCCTGGGAATAGGGAATTGGGAAAAGTATTTTCATAGTATTTTCGTCTAAATTGTATTTTTCTGGCCTACTGAGGAAATAAGTTTGGTGTAAATATTTTCGAAACAAAGTTAAATGGGAAAACATTTTTCCCTATAAAAATTTTGTGGAACAAAAGTTTCCCAATACACTTTGTTTTGAAATTTTTTGCACCAAACTTATTTTCTCAGTAGGTCAGAAAAACACAATTTAGACAAAAATACTATGAAAATATTTTTCCCAATTCCCTATTCCCAGGGAAAACTAGAATTGTGCCACCAGGTCGCGTATTTGCAGACATATTTGCCTGCTTCACTTGCCACTGTCAGATCGATTAACTCCAATTTTTGAATTTTTTAAAATTTTAATATCAAAGCACGAATATGTTTGAATTTCACAACTTTCTGAGATTTTTCATGCTATGCATCGATTTTTGACGCGTCCAAAATCATCAAAACAAGTAAAAAATTCAAAATTTCATAGGAAAAAATTCAATTTTTTCGGGGTTTTCGAGAAGTTTCCGAGTTTTTCACTCAGTTTTTCTAAATTTCTCTTCTAAAAGATCTTTTCGAGGGGGGGCGGGGTTTCCGGGTTTTCTTTTGAGTTTTTCCAAATTATTTTTTTTCCTAAGCCGCCACTGTATTGAGACAAACGAAGCAAAAAAAGAATGCGGTGGGAGGGTGGGATTAGAGTCCATAGTACCTTCTTGCCCAAGCACCGAAGCTTTAACCACTGCACCACCTATCACATACAAAATGTGCACAAAAAATGCGTATAAAAAGGTTTTTTATTTTATTTTTCGTAAACCACCACTGTATTGAGACGAACAAAGCAAAAAAAGAATTATCCAGGCCGTGTCGTTCTCGAGTTTTTGTGAGACTAACGCACGGCAATTGATTTTTATATAGATAGATAGATAGATAAAATAAATAGATTCGTTAAAAAATAAATCGCAATTTGCATACGGTGGGATTCGAACCCAGTACCACCCAGCCTAACCGCCAAAGCTTTAACCATTGCACCACGTATCTCATAAAAAATGTACATACAAAATTCATATTGAAAAGGCTTTTTATTCGATTTTTCGGGTTTTCCGACTTTTCCGGTGGATTTTTTTCAAAATATTCAAAAGATAAGAACCATCTGCTGGCAATTGCGAACACAACAAAAAAGATTGAGCCAAATCTTTTATATACATATAATATAGATTATTATTTGTAATTTCATAACAGTGTACTCCATACACTAAGATATACGAATTCAATCAAAACCTGCAAACGATTTGCAATAGTTGAAAGCAGTCTAAATTAGAAAAAATACACCACAAATCTATGTGGATAGTCAGTGTGGCCTTTTTGGCACGTTCACTTTATCAAAGGTATAACGCAAAATTGCGTAGACTGAAATTCAGTGAAGCGAATCCCGGATATTTTAGCATAATATAGCCACTTATGTAGTACAGAAGGTGAAAGTTATTCAACATCGATAAACTACGCCACATGTCTAAGCAGATCGTTAGGTTTCCCATTTGGGTCCGTTCAGTTTTCACAATTATAACGAAAAAGTCCTTAAATAGAAATTCCGTGAACAAATCTTGGAGATTTTGACACATACATGACATGTAGAGTGTATCAAGGTGCCTCACCTTGGTCCGTTCATTTTATCTTGCTTATAATGAAAAAGACAGAAAATAGGAAATTTTGTGATACGAATTCTGGAGATCTTGACACACAGCATGAAAGATCTAAGACCCGTACTCACCTAAAAAAAAACCCACGACCCGTTCTTTCCAAAACCTTGCTATCTTTTCTAATTGTTGTATGTAAATAGGTCCAGTGTTATCCAGGACAAATAAATATTTTTTTAGAATTTTGTAATCAAATAAAAAAGTAAAATTCCAATTTCATAAATATGTAGTATCTTTTGTGTATTTCATAAATAGAAAAAACTGCGTTGCAGTAAGTGACGTGAATAAAACCTCACACGAAATAATCATATTCCAAGATAATTTTTTTTTTACTAAAAATTTAATTGGAGGCTAAGTAATTAACGTTACCATAACAGAGTGTCGATTTTGTACCAAAAAATAATGGGCTAGTTATATAGACGAAAACGAAACGACTGAAACGAAACCAACGAATTGAATACATGAAAACATACTAAAATAAATATATAGAAGAAACGAAACGAAAACGGACGGAGAAATTGATTCAATTGACCTGTTTACTTAAAAAAATTTGACAGATAAAATATTATCTGTAGGCCACACAAACTATTAAAACCGTATATGGTTTGTGAATTTTGCTTTTTTAATTAAATTAAATTTAATTTAATTTAATTATATGTGTGAAATGTTATATATTTGTGTGATATTAAAATAAATTAAATTATTAGTAAATTAAACTAAGATAAGTAATCAATACAAAATATATTTTATAACAAAATAAAATGCAATGACAAATATATTTTTCACTTTAATTGAATATATTTTTAAAAATGTATCAACTACAACCTAATTACAAGAATGTTTTTTTTAATTGATTTGTCAAATGCGATTTCGTATTCAAATATTTGAAAATCAAAATCACATAGCAAACAATCGGTTCCACTGCTCAAAAGCAAGCGAATAGAAGAGGTGAGCTAGACGTCAGCATTATAAGCATTCAACCGGTTCAACCGGAACTTTTTATTTTGGTCTAGTTGCCATTGTAAGAGAAGAAAATACAATAAGTTCTTCGTAATGCTTTATTGCATGATTGAGTTTTCTTGTGGTTCTGAGGAAGTAGGATATTCCTGTTTAACTCATTTTTTAAAATGGGTCCTCCTGCGGATACTGTATCACTTTACAATAATATGATAAGTTGATTTAAATTTTATTTTCTAACCAACAATACTATAACTTAACTTATAGTTTTATTAACAGTAAAAATCATTTTCCAAAGCATGATATTTCCAAATACAATTTTATAGAGTTAATGAACTAAATAGACTGCTACTGTATGTATAACTTAAAGTTATTTATGACGCAAAAAATTTGTATTTCGATAACATCAAGCAGTATTTACAATTAGTGAAAATTAGTGAAATAATTAAAAGTAGGCATCGTAAGTTTTGTTGTACTTTTCTTGCTTAAACAAAAACAAAAAGTTTATTTTTTCAGAAATATCTATAAATTCAAAATTTGAAAAAGCCCATACAATAAAAATAAAATAAAAAAAATTAGTAAAGTTTTAAATACTAAATTCTTTAAAAAAATGTCTACTGATAGCATAGATCTTAGTTTGGTGGAAAACTCACAGTCTATCTTGTTTTTATAAAGATCATAATATTAAAATTTATTTCGGATTATTATCAGATTCAGTGTCGTGCAATGGTCTGAATTCTGTGCGTGAACAAGATGTAAATCCTTCTGATTCATGTCGCTTTGCGTTTTCACAAAATGACCAAAACACTAAGACCACAAGGCGGAAACGAAATACTGATAACTGGCAAAGAGTAGCTTCTAAATGCCAAAAAAATTCTGGAAAACAATATAAAAATGCAGCAGGGCGTGCAATTCCTAAAAAAATTATGAAAAATGGATGCACAGTAAAATGTCGTCTAAAATGCCGTGAAAGAATGCCTCGTGCTATCCGGTTGAATGTTTTCAATCACTTTTATAAACTCGAAACGAAAGAGAGACAGTGGGGTTTCGTTGCGCAAGGAGTTAAAGTTATTGACAAAAAAATTACTAATATATGTTAAATGGGTTGAAGCAAAAGGACTCAATGTACCGACAGTTACAGAGAGGCAGTATCGGGATATTTTTAATTATAATTTTAATTTAAGTTTTTTCAAGCCCAAGACGCATCAGTGCAACAATTGCACTCGTTACGAAAATATGAATGCTGCGGAAAAGCAAAAATTCAAAAATGAAATAATGAAAAATGAAGCCAGACGACTTGAAAATATCGATAAAGCAGCAGCTGTGGTAAATCCGAATATCGTAATAGCTTGTTTTGATTTTCAAAAAATATTACAATGTCCTTTCGGTACAACTAGTATATTTTTTTATAAAAGGAAATTAAATTTAAATAATTGTACGGTTTATAACGGGTGATTTTTTTGTGGTTAGGATTTTCATGCATTAGTATTTGACAGATCACGCGGGATTTCAGACAAGGTGTCAAAGAGAAAGATGCTCAGTATGCTTTGACATTTCATAATGAATAGACTTACTAACGAGCAACGCTTGCAAATAATTGAATTATATTACAAAAATCAGTGTTCGGTTCGAAAAGTGTTTCGCGATTTACGTCCGATTTATGGTCTACATAATCGACCAAGTGAGCAAACAATTAATGCGATTGTGACCAAGTTTCGCACTCAGTTTACTTTATTGGACATTAAACCAACCACACGAATGCGTACAGTGCGTACAGAAGAGAATATTGCGTCTGTTTCTGAGAGTGTTGCTGAAGACCGTGAAATGTCGATTCGTCGCCGTTCGCAGCAATTGGGTTTGTGTTATTCGACGACATGGAAGATTTTACGCAAAGATCTTGGTGTAAAACCGTATAAAATACAGCTCCTGCTAGTTTGGCCAACCGTCACTGTTATTTATGGAACGAAACAATTACTAGGCAAGGTGCCTCAGAAGTATCTAGTTGTCTATATCTTTTTATTTTAGAAGATACATATGAAAAAAAAAACAATAACTTAAAGAAATTCGTATTTTGGTCGGACAATTGCTCCGGACAAAATAAAAATAATATATTGTTCAGCTTTTACTCTTGGATATCTAAAAAATTGAAGATCGATATTTCCCATAAATTTTTGGATGTGGGGCACACACAGAATAAGGGAGACTCTATGCACTCCATCATAGAGAAATGCCGCAAGAATAAAACTATTTATGTCCCCTCACAATATTACTGTATTGTCAGAAATGCGAAAGTTAATGGAATTTCATACACTGTACTTGAAGTAGAACAAAAAGAACTTTTCGATTTCAAAAAACTATCAGCATGCAACTTTTTCACAACACACACTTTTTTTCGAGAAGATCGATCTCGAAAATGTTACTGCAATAATGCAATATGTAGAGTTACAATGGTAAACAATAGGTTCGTTTTTCTTATATCGACTTAAAATATTAAAACATAAATTTTCCCCACTCAAGAAAACTATAACTAATACTTACAATAACGTTTTATTAAAATTGCATACGATGAGTAAAGCGTTTACCTATTTAAACTAATTTTTTTTTAAATTATTTAAATGATTTCCAGATTGTTAAGGGAAATTAATCATTAGCAGTAAAGAATATTCTTCATTAAAAATGTGTGCAAAAAGTTCAATTTGAAAAACCGGAAATGCGTTCTCCTGAAAATTTAAGTTTTTGACTTATAGTTTTCTTGCACGCAGTGAGTGAAATATAAAATTGTATATTATACACTGTATATGTATACAAAATTTTTGTTCACCTCGCCAGCTCGCGCTGTCATTTTTGGTACAAAATCAACACTCAGATTGGGAACAAAACCAGAGGGTGTTTGTACCTTGCTATAAGGAAAATATGAGTTGATATAAAATAAATATTCCAAGTGACCAGATCGGACAACCATAATAATCATCTGCGGCCAAATTAACATTGTAGTCAAGGCGTAATTGGATATCGGATTTGTCTATTAAACTCTAGCATATCGATTTTGTCCCGTGAGTTACTCATTTAAAATGAGTGAAGAGAAAATAATCGAATACGTACACAATTATGTCTTTGTATTTTTTTCTTTTGTTCGTATTTGTGTCATTTGTATGATGAACAGTACCAAAACCAACAACAATTAAAAGCCCTAAACAAATTCTGAAACGAAGAACCAATATGCAACAAACTACAGAAGATTGTGTTGGTTAGTGCGCACATATAATGTACAGATATCTAATCCAACCATCTATACTGTAGTTTTTTCTATATTCGTTGCATTAGCATGGCTTTATATTGTTGTTGGTTTTGACAGTACGAAAATAATGTGATCCGGGCGAATCGGTTTAATTTTTATGGTGCTTATTTCGTTTTCCCAACACATTACTCTCGAGCTGTTTGGTGTCATTATTAACATGCAACAATAAATTTTATGTTTAATATTTTTTTTATTATAAATTTTATATGCTTTAATAATTAAATAATTAATTTATTTCTTTTAAATTTGATAAATTTTAAAAATAAAATATTACTGTACTAAATATAAAAAAATCGATATAAAATAAATCGACATAAATCATTTGAAAAGTAACATTGCCATGTAAACAACACAAAAATTTGGCGTTTACAATGAACAATAGAATAAACAAAAACAATAACACGTGACATGATGTCACTAACAACACAAACACCATTACTACTACTATAACTTTCCGGTTACACTCATTACGTTTCACACATTTTGGGACAAAATCAATATACAGTATATCGATTTTGTCTCGTGAGTTACTCATTTAAAATGAGTGAAGCAAAAAAAATCGAATACGTACACAGATTATAATACACAATTATGTCTTTGTATGTATTTTTTTTTTTTATTTTTGGTTTAATTGTTATAGTGCTTATTTCCTTTTCTCAGCACATTACGTCTGCTCTCGAGCTGTGGAGTGTCAGTATTTAAAATGCTAATATATTTTATATTTAATATTTTCTTTTATCATAAATTAATTTTATATGTTTTAATAAAATTTTATAAGCAAAATTATTTTAAATTTCATAAATGTTAAAAATAAAATGTTAATTATAAAAAAATCGAAAACACATAAACAACATAAAAAGATGGCGTTTACAATGGTTAACCCTTTGAGTGCCAAAAAACGCAATCTTGCTCTTCAATACACTGGCCGAAATCATGTTGGCACTCAAAGGATTAATATGAATAAACAAAAAAAGAAAGACACGTGGCTGGCATATGCAGTGAAACAAACATACGCGCGAGACTAACACAAACACAAATGCTACTACTATATCTTTCCGGTTACACTGATTTCGTTTTACACATTTCGAGACAAAACCGATAAACTAATGTTGTTAGTTATACTACTTATCGTACTAACTTAAATTGAAATATTTAATAAAAAAGTTGAGTGAATCGAAATTCATTTTTATGAATTTAAATTAAAATTAATAAACGGCGAATTGTAAGAACAACAAAAATAATTTAAAAGAATCTATTTAAATTTTAAGAAGCAAGTAGAATTTATCTAAAAAAAAACAACGTAAATAAATTAGAAATATTCCAAATAGCAAATAATCTTACTTCGTTTTCTTAGATTTGAGTAAATTTTTTATTTTTTTTTTATTTGTGAATTTTTAACAAATTTATCAACCAATAAAACCTTACCCACACAATTTTATCCAAATTATTGATAATTTTTTATACCAGGGCAAGCCAGAACTAAAATTTAATCGTAAATAATAATAAGTTATGAATATCTATTTTGTCTCGTGAGTTACTCATTTAAAATGAGTGAAGCAAAAAAAATCGAATACGTACACAGTGTATAATACACAATTATGTCTTCGTATTTGTATTTTTCTTTTGTTCGTATTTGTGTCATTTGTATGATGAACAGTATGAAAATAACGCGATCCGAGCGAATCGGTTTAATTTGTATGGTGCTTATTTCCTTCTCTCAGCATATTACGTCTGCTCTCGAGCTGTGGAGTGTGATTATTTAACATGCTAATATATTTTATATTTAAGCTTTTTTTATCATAAATTAAGTTTATATGTTTTAATAAAATTTTATAAATAAATTTATTTTAAATTTCATAAATTTAAAAAATAAAATGTTAATTATAAAAAAAATTGAAAATACAAAAACAACCCAAAAATATGGCGTTTACAATGGTTAACTCTTTGAGTGCCAAAAAACGCGATCGTGCTCCTCAATACACTAGCCGAAATCACGTTGGCACTCAAAGGATTAATATGAATATACAAAAAAAGAATGGCACGTGGCTTGCATATGCAGTAAAACAATCATACGCATGAAACTAACACAAACACAAATGCTACTACTGTATCTTTCCGGTTACACTCATTTCGTTTCACACATTTGAGACGAAATCCGTATACAGATTTAAACTACGCAAATCACGTGGATACGGTGCCCGAGTCGAATAACACACCCCTTAATTGGAGAAAAATATCTAAATGCTTAACACTGCATTATGCAGATAAGCGAGACCGAGGTACTCTTGTGTAAAAATCAAATAACGACATTCGTGCAAAGACAGAATACTATTCCAGAATTTAATCAGAAAATATACCAGCATCTTTCACTCATCTTAAATCAATGTTCATCTATTGCTAAAAAGCTCTCGACAACTTTGTAACAGGTTTTAAAGAAGACCTCCCAAGAGCACTAGTTACTAGGGTCCAGCAGATTTATACGATTCCTTACATCTATGACGAACTCGCCATAAAAAACGTAAATAAATTTATTATTTTACTATCATTAAAATATAATTATTATTATATTAATTAATTAATTAATTATTGTTATTTTAAATTATTTAATTTGTTATTTATTAAATTTAATTTTACTAAGTTAAATTTTTATTTTTTTAATCGCGGTTTGGTATCTGGTATCGTGGTGTGCAGCGATGCTTACGATCAGCGTCTTGCTTAGGCAACTGGTTGACACGAACTGATTAAATTTGCTCGTTTTGTTTTGGTCGTAAGGTATAAAGTATTGGACGATGACATTGTTGCCGAACTTTTTTAGATAACATTCCTGATATTGTCATCGTCGCTGCAACCAAATTTGAATACTGTATGCAATGTTTGAAGAGTGATGAGTTAGCGATGAGTTTGTTGGTTTCTTTACGATATGTACGATTAAAATATTGGTTTACAATATTCTAATTGCTACATCACCTCCCTTTAGTTGAATCGCACAGTGATGAAGATGTTTGCGCGATCGTTGTGATTAATTGGTTGATTTTTTTGGTTTTTATCTTAACGTTTTGTACCACATCACGTTTTGAAATATCGCGTTTTGATAATTCGCGTTTTAAAATATCGCATTTGAAATGTGACCCTGTCGAAAGATATCCGTTCTTTAAGACACTTAGCTTTTCGGTAGTGATTAGTTAGTTTGTTGGTGTTAGGCAGAAGTTATTGGTCAATTTGAGCTTAAGAGGTAAATAAGCTCTCTAAAAAGCTCTAAATTGTATGCCTAATAGGTCGTTATGTTGACCGATAATCCGAATATAAAAATGTTGTTTTCGGAGTGTAAGTAAGAGTTTGCCGATCGCGGAGTGATTGGATAGTTAAAAATTCGATCTGGTTTTAGAGTTACCGAAGGACATCCCACATCTTATCTTTCAGTATTGGTTGAATAATTTAGCCATGTCGATTGAGAGTGGCCGAAAGATATGCGAGTCAACTGGGAAATGGGTCATGGAAGGGCATAGCCCAAGGAATAAAACACGAAAAAAAAATTATTTTATTCCCAACTAGATTAGGTGAGGCGGCTCTGGTCAGCTCGCCTTAAAACTTTTGTCACCTATACGTTAGTGCATGGTGGCAAAATTTGCGGCGCACAAAAAAAATTCACCGCACACCAAAAAAATATTATTATCATCAATTATTTAATTACTCTTAATTAATATTAATTTAATAATTTTTTTTTTATTTACATGTAATTAAATTAAAATTTTTAATTTTTTGAATTTGTGCCATGTGTTACAACTTCTTGTTTGAGCGGCTAGTTGAGACGAACTGATTAGAAAAGAAATTTATTTTTGCCAAATAACTTTGATCGCTTTATTTTGCTCGTGTTTGTCGAGTCTTTTTGTTTTCGTTTTTGGAATGCTCGTCGTAGTGTTTCCGCCTTGCACGCAGCTGATTGATTTTCAATATTCTATTCGCTTCAAGCTAAAGGTACTCCAATTTTTCTCAATTCTTTAATAAATAAATATCTAGATTTACCGAAAAAAAAGTTCATTCAGCCAATGTCTGTGGTAGATCAATTCGCCCGTTTAGAGAATGCCAATTATCAGAACCGACCTTTTATGAATCATTTCATAAACAAAAGGCCTCATTTCAATCAGATACACCAACCGGTGAAGTATCAGAGAATACACCGAATTCTGTAGCGAGGCTTTCTGTAGCGGGTAGCATAAAAATTACTCGCCATACTCTCGTAAATCTCTTCGAACAAGATTTCTAAAATTGCATACGTCTTCTCTGTATACGAATTTTGTTCAAAAACGCGACTTGAGAGTTGGGAGTTTTTATGTTGTTCCATCAGCACACTAGATATAAATATAAAATTTTATTATTATTTACATCATTTAACAATAATATTAATTTTGTGCAACTAGTGGGTTAGTGAAACAGCAGCAATACTCCCAACTCTCAAGTCTCAGCTTTCGAACAAAATCTGCAAGCTGATCACGAACTACATTTAACTTACATCACAGCAGCAAGAGGAAAAAAAGAAATAGCGTCCAGTAATCGATCGAAAAAAAAAAACGTTCACTAAAGTAGACGTCAAAAGTGAGTTTCATCCCATATGCGAGCCAATCTCCGAGATTTTTGCTACTGGATTAAAAAATATTAATTTAAGGTCAATACACAATAAAATGGTTGAATTCCTAAAATGCATTGCTCCACGGGTGATATCAAAATATTGCTTACTGATTGAAATATTTAACAGTGTTGTCTTTCAGACGTTTATAGTCACTATATGAGTCAATTTCTGAGATTATTTTATTATTACATTACGGCATATAGTTAAAATTATTTCCTTGAAGCTTAAATTTTCTTCAAGAAGTACACACTAAACGCTCTTATAAATTTCCAAAGTGTCCAAAAAATTTGATTTCCTCAAAAAATTGTACTTGTTAAAAAACTTTACACAGGTATTAACCCTAGAGTCAATAAAATATATTTAAAGGCGAACAATGATTTTGATTGTTGCTGTCTTAATTAACATCGGTAAAGGTTTGACAATCCGCTATGATTTCGGATTAGCACAAATTCGTTATTATTTCTGATTGCGAGTGCGAATTTAATGTTTAGAATCGTTGTTTTTGTTAAGATTGTATATAATAAATCGTATTACGCTGGGAATACTTTAAATTTTCCATCGCCAGATTATAAAAGTTAAATTGCAAAACTAAACTTACCAGTTATTTCCCAAACAGGCATCTTTAATGGATCCAAAGCTAAATAATCCGGTAACATTGATTTTTTGCACGACAGCCATTTAGGAGGATCATGATGATTATGACGTGCCATTAATTTTTTAAACTCCCCCTAAAAATATCAAAAAATATATACAAGTAGTTAGTGCGTAGTATAACACCCAGTTTTTATGTAAAAAAAAATTATAAAAATAAAAAAAAAAGATAAACGGAAAATAGAAAAAAAAAATTATATTTGCCTGGAGCTCTTCCATAGTTTTATCATCAAGACCAGAATGAACTTTTGTTACAGTTTTCCAAATTTTTGATTTTTTGTCATAGCATCCCATTAGAAATATGCTTAACATTCCGCCCGCTTTTCCCGTTCCTGCATACATTCGATGTTTGTATAATATTATGTTTATGCGAGGGAAGAGACGAGTTTCCCAAAATTGTCGTTTTATTCGTTACAATATTTTTACGAAATATGAATATTTATTATGTCGTCGAATATTGTTCAAAGACCCAGGAATGTTATTTAGTTGAGAACATTTATAAGAAACATGAAAATAAAAAGAGATAAATAAGAAAATAAACATTTATTTTTAAAATCTATAACAAATTTTTTTTTTTTGTTTTTTTATTATAACACACGACATAATAATGTACATATATACATTAGTTATGTAAAATGTTGCTATTTATGATATTCATTGAAAAATATTATGTTCTTCACAATATTTATGGTGCTTTTTTATAAATATAACATTTTTTAATATTTAATATTTAATCAAGTAGTTTACTCAAGCGGAAGAAAATATAACTAGAAGCACGTGTCGTAGCTATTTATGGAGAAACAAGACATGATTGTCTTGATAACTTCTTGATCTTCTTATAAAACTCCCTGATTTGTTCATTAAAGTTATTTTCTTCGTATGATGAAGTAAATCATCCCTACCAACAACATCAAAGATTGTACCAGGACTGGAGAAGTTTTCTTGAGGAAATATTGAAGGCTTTCCAAAATTAGCACGAATGAACTCCCATCGAGCAGTTTACATGAAAGCGAAATGTTTTAAATGCTAATTTAAGAGAGAAAAATATAGACATTTTTGTGCCCTATTAGTAAAATTCTGTATCGTGGTATGAAAATTTCGGAGGCATCCACCGAGAAAGGTTTTAACAAAGTACAAATTTGTCTCGTTTTAGAAAATACTAAGAATGACTTTTGGATGTACCTACGGTCAATTAAAAAATCACATTATTAAATCTCATAGGACACCCTGTCAAACCCTTTAGAAAACCAAATAATTTAATAGGAACACGCGTATGGGTTTAGACAGTCTACCAATGTCACTGAAGGTCATGTTAAATACTTAGAAAATACTTAGAATGAATTTGGAATGTACCTAAGGCCAATTAAAAAATCACATTATTAAATCTCGTAGGACACCCTGTCAGACCCATTAGAAAATCAAATAATTTACTAGGGACACTCATTGGATTTAGGCAGTCTACCAATGTCACTGAAGTTCATGCTAAATACATAGAAACTACTTAGATTGACTTTGGAATGTATCTAATGCCAAGTAAAAAAATCACATCTTGTCTAAATGACACAATATAAATTCACCTGAATGTTTACTTACACCAATACTATTACAATACGTTTGTTGTTGTTGTATTTTTTGGATTAGTTTAGATAAACTTCACTAGCTTGGATTTTAAATGTTAATTTAAATGTTGTTTGCAGTATGTCACTGTAGAATCTACAAAAACATTTGCAGGTCTCAATAGAAAGGGATATACAAAGGGTCGCGGAAAAAAAAGATTTTAAAATCTTCCGCGTTCTCAGTGATTGGTATCTAATCTGATTTATTTTCAATGTTTTAAAGAATTTATAAATTTCGCAATTTACTAAAATATTAAAAAAAATAAATTGCCTAAATACATTTAATTAATTAATACTTCAGTGCGGGCCATCTATTGGATCTCTTTTAAACCACAGACTATGGCAACACTTTTTTGAACGATTTGCTCTTCAGTCCGATGTTCTACGTCACGAAACAATCATGTTTTCACTTGAGGGGCATTTCGAAATATTAATAACGTATTTTCACTGTAGTGAAATTGGGGAAGAAAATTCGTAAGAAAGGTTTGCTATTGGAGGACAGAAGTATTGATTTCTAATCCTAACAACGCATAAAAGAGAATAACTCAAGAGAAAACGAAAATTATAAAAATTGAAAAATTATGTTGGCCGTATTCAAGTGAAGCGGAGTGTATGTAGATCATTCAATCACTACTAACGTGAATTACAAGTAATTGCCGACTTATCTACAAGTATAGTCGACATAATCTAGGAGATCCCGTAAAAATTATTAGATGACGCGTAAACACCCGTCTCCGCTTCTAATACTGCCACTTTATTAAATAAACACAGAGTAGGTTCATCTCAAATGTCTTTTCAATGATGATTCTACGTGGGTTTTATGATTTTGACAGTATACGTACAATAACATCCAAGTGGCTATGTCATTTTTTCATGTCAGATGAAGAATTAAGTTTAAGGACAATTAAATGACAGTACTGCGGAGGCAAGCGCTGACAGTGTTAAACTCCTTTATCCTGCCCTACCCTGTATCACATTATCCTTAACTCCATTATACGACAGATAAATTAGACTAATTTAGTTTAAATATTCATTTTAAGTTTAACTTAATCTACCAATATCTAATATTCTTGATGGCGCTAGCTCAATCCCATTTTACTAAATTATCTGAATGGGGCTGAGCTAACCTCATCTAATATCTATACTCATTAACAAATTTTTAACCTTAATATTATACTTCCCTAGTCCTAACTTCGTTCACGCGCGCGGTACACCAGCCTTTTTTCCAATTTTTTTTCGACGGCGCTTCAGTTTTATTGGTAAATCATTGCTAGAAGCTTCTGTACTTTACACAGTCTAAAAAAAGTTGAAACTTATAACAACAACCTTACAAAAAAAATTATTCACCATATATACAACTACAGTCTCTTTTGTCTCCAGCCATAGGATGATATTAAAATTCCCACTACTTGGGTCGAACAAGGATAGGAAAAAAGAGAAACGTAATCAATTTTGATGAAATCCTATAAATGTCAACCAAACTGAGCAATGGCATTTATAACTTCGATTTTCTCACAAGTGAAACACTTTGCCTTGGTGTAGTCATTTGATATTTCAATAATTATCATAGTCGACTAAGACAGTCCTCTTGCCCTCTTATCTCACCATCATTATTCAGGATCCCCTTGGAAGACGTACTGACTGTCAGTGGCCGGCCGAACTGTTTATTCGAACAGGAACAACAACACGCCGTTTACTGCTGCGAATTTCCACTACTTTGGGATACCAACTCGACCGATTTATGACCAACTTGCATTCGATGCACATCCACTTGCAGACTCCTAAGTATGACCAACCAATCAAATATCCTGGATGCAGCTATATTACCTTAACGAGTAGGCTGGCGACCCCTACTCGAGGGATGATAATTTAAAAAAATTTAAACAGAAGCTATGGTAAATTCTAGCCACATGCTAAATTATCAATAAATTATGCCCTTTATACCACCAAAGATCGTCGCTTGGCAGGAAAGGGATATGCTCATTGCTTCAGGAATCGTATCACTTATATCCGTGTCAGTGTAGAATTGCAAAATTGTAAACCACACCGCAACCGGAGCGTGGGTTGGAAGTTGCCACAGGTGAACTGAATAATCGGAGATCCGGTACAAGAACACGACAATGTAAGAAACTCATCTGTGTGTGTACGACCCACACAAAATTAGGTCAGGCTCACACAAAAAAATAGTTTCTTCTTCTGTTCGCACAACCCAATTCTCTTTTTTTAGTAAAACAAAATTATTTTGACCTATTTCCGGCCACCTTAAAAACTGTCCTAAAGTTGTGAAATTGAATTCAAAATTTTCTCAAAAAAAAAATGTAATTTCTGAATTCAAATATTGAGGTATTAGGCTACTGCCGAATTTTCGGCGTCACTAGAAATATGCTAATCTTTAGCTGCTCCTAAAGCCAACTCAGTTTCATAGATTTGTCCTTATCGGCCTGGTATCTCATGCAGCATTGGTTCTTCAATTGAAAAAGTATATTTTTTACCATCTCAAATCCTAAAACGATGCTGTAAAATAATTTAGTGGTAAATTATGTTTTGTCTGAAGAATATATATTTTGTGCTGTGACTTAACTGTGCCATTTAGTATTTAAAACCCGATATTTTCATTAAACTAATAACAATTGTTTTTATCTTGGCCTAAATGCATATGCTGGACATGCAACTTAAACTGAATTTTTCAGACTTCGCGTCCGCATGAATTAATTTCGAGCTGGTACCGATTGATGTGATATTTTATTTCACAAATATCGTATTTCAAAAATATTTTTTTAGTTTTACCCAAATTGATAACACAATTTACACGAGAGTGGTAGTATGAGATGCTTAATTATAAAGTGAGAACAAGAGTTATAAACTTTATTGGAATTCTGAGAATATTCCAGTAAATCTCAAGTTTAGCTAGAGTTTAATTGGAATTCTGATATTAATGTAAAGTGTTATCGTGATTTGTTCATTTTAATTATGGGTATAAATGTATAGGATTCCCATAAAATTTAATAAAAGTGATATTTCATTTCAAATAAATATGGCGGTGTTGAATTTTGCAAAATTCTAGCAAGAATTCATGTAGACTAAACTTTTAACTTTTAAGTTGAAATTAACTAGGCATTCCATTTTAGAACCAAACAAAAATAATCTGCTAATTTTCTAGTATTTTTTTCCCAGATAATTACTAGGATCCCAGTATAATGAACACTAAAACTAGAACTTACTAAAATTATGGTTTTGATTTTATTTTGACTGAAAATTAAGTATTCATTTTAAAATTTAAATAGAAAGCCATATTTTCTTTTTTATTTACTAAAATTTTTCGGTATTTTTACTGGAATCCGTAGCACGGGACAACCTAGTGGTCATTTACGAGATTTTGCATTTACCGAGAAGTTACTAATATTAAAAAAATGTTATTAAACTAATTTACGCTGAATTAATAGTGGAATCGTGACAATAGTGATAAAAAGTTAACACTTTCGCATTCCATAACGTCTACAAATGTGGAAAATTAAAAGATGGTCTGTCAATATCTGTGGCCTGGGATGTTTTAATATCACGTTTTTTCGATATTTTATCGAAGTCTACGTCTCTTTCTGATAGAATTAATTTGACTTCGGTATGAAGGTTTCAAAAGGAGACTAGCGAGACCGGATTTGACAATGTAAAAATATGTCTCGTTGCTTTGCAGCTCAAAATATTTTAGTAGAACAGTCCGGGTTTTAATATAAATGTGAAATGAATTTTGAATGATATTTTAATGTTATCTGGAGCTGTTGTTAGGAATTGAGTAGCTTAGGATCGGATTCAACCAATGTTCCAGACTGCGCTAGAAATGCTCAAGGGATCTCAACAATATTTTGAAAAGAAAAGATTTTAAAATCTTACGCGTTTTCACTGGATTGCATTTAATACTGATTTATCATCAATGTTTTAAAGAATTTAAGAATTTCGTAATATACTAAAATATTAAAAATGTTGATATTGCCTAATTAAATGTATTAATTAATACTTCAGGGTGGGCCATCTACTGGTTTATTTTTAAATCATAGTTTTCACATAGGAACACTTCGTTTCGAAATATTTATCACTTAATTTTAAAGTCAGTGTTGTGTAGCCGACATCGGGCGAATTTTGAAATGAATATGGGTCGTGAAAATTAGTGAAGAAAATTCGTGAGAAAGGCTAGCTATTGGATGATAGAAGTATAGATTTCTAATCCTAACAATGCATAAATGAGAATAACTCAAAAAAAAATTATAAACTGGAAAAATTAACAAAATATGTTGGCCCTATTCAAGTGAAACGGAGTGTATGTAGAGCATTCAATCACTACAAACGTGAATTACAAGTAATTATCGACTTTTCTACGATTAGTCGACGTTACCTACGAGATCCCCTAAAAATTCGATCGCCCATCTTCGTTTCTAATACTACCGCTTAAACATAGATGTCACTAATATCAAAAAATGTTACTAAAATTATTTACGCTCGATCAACCAGCCCAAGCGACCAATATACGCTAAATTACGCCAAATAGTGGAATCGTGACAATAATGAAAAATAACTAACACTTTCGTATTTCATAACGAGTGTGACGTATTCCAGATATCCCATAGATGTTATGTATGTATGAGTATCACACTGTTACCTAAAATTCAAATAGGAAAAAAATGAATCGTATTAGAAATTTTAGTACAATCACATGATTTTTTTTAGAAAATTACTAAAACCTTAATTTTAAAAAAAATATATATGTATAATATATTCTAAAATAAAAATTAATGAAAAAACTCAGCCACGTTTTGTGTAGAAATTATCGAGATTTTTATTAAAACAGATTAGAATTTAAAAACGATTAGAATAAATATTTAATAAAACAAGAAAAAGATTTAAATTCAAATTTGAGTTAAAATGGTATAAGAACAATTAGAAAATAAAACTTTATATCAATAAACCCGAAGTCGGTGAGTGTAAGCACCAAATAGTTTATTAAGGTGACCCAATGACCAACTTCATGTATTATCAGACGGATTGGCCGATACTGGCCGGGCAAATTTGAGTAAAAATGTCATCAGTACACCGAGAATATCAAAATTCGTAGCAATAAACTAGAAGTCTTGATTAGGTGACCCAATGACCAACCTAACCAGACGATATCTGGGAATGGCCGATAATGGCCATCCAAATTTGAGTGTCAAATATCAATTTTACTAAAATTTGGATGGCCATTATTAGCCATTACCAGAGGTCTGGCTAGTACATGATGTTGGTCATAGAGTCACCTAACTAAAAATCCCTAGTGCAAATAGTGCATGACTTCGGATATATTGCTACGAATTTTGATATTCTAGGTGCACTGATTTCATTTTTACTCAAATTTAGATGGCCAATATTAGCCATTTCCGATGTTTGTGATTCAGGTCGGAGTCACCTATGAGTATTCAGGAGATTGTTTGGGTCTTTATACTAAAGTTTAATGGCCATTGATCACCATATCTGGAGATTGTTATTCAATTCTCGCTAATTCGTGAAGTAGTTGATTAAGCATCTACCTTAACCCATCTAGTTTTAATAAAGCACTGCTCCAGGTTTATTGCTACGAATTTTTATCATCAGTTTTACTGCTGTAAAAAGACAATCTTATTTGCCTCTAAAAGTAAAAAAAATCTTAAGTTGATTCAGTATGTTTTGTTTTTAAGTTCTGGAATTTTTATTAATTCTCACTAAGTCGCACTAAGTTACATAATTTTTCTGTCAATTCAATGAACATATATATCTGTCTCCTGTTTCTATCTCACTTTTATTTTATTTCAATGTTTTGAATTAAAAGTATGTACAAATTTTGTAATTTATTTAAAAATGTGCTTTCTAAACTAATTAAAATCATGTAAAATCAAACAAAATATTTTACTTTTCATTGACAATTTCGCAAATTAAAAATCATAACAGTGTACTCCACACAACTACACAGAAAAGCTTTAAAACTTCAGTTGGAATTATAGCAGAATTATAACTTGATTTGTATACGTATTGATTTTAATCTATGGAATATTTCACGGGCCCTGTTTCATAACGTCTACAAATGTAGAAAAATTAGATCACTGGACAATCAAAAATGCTGCACCAGCACTTGTAGCACAATCCAATGAAAATGGTACTGGAATTTTTTACAAATTAATTACCAATTTGTTACACAGTTAGAAAATTTTTTACAACTCCCGTTATCCTGCAATTCGTGTTGGTTGGCGTTAGACAAAGATACGCCACACATTTCGTATTAATGTTAATCTTTATTGTATCGTACTGGGGGTGGTACTGGAATTGTTTACAAATTAATTACAATATATTGGCATAGTCCAACCCCAAAAAACTACCTTTAAGGCGTGAAATTTTTAAAAACCTTATTTTTAGTTACACCACGCATTGTGCATTTCTGTGAATTTTTTTTATATGTCGTATATTTTTTTTATATAGTGGTACTGGAATTTTTTAAAAAATTACAATGAAATAGCATAATTAAACCCCTAGAAACCTACAAAAAAGTCAGGAATACCTATTTGACCGGTTTTACCTATACTAAGAAATTTTGTTTTAAAGAGCTTTACTTTTTAGGGGCCGTTTCTGGCAATTGAACTATTCCAATATATTGTAATTTATTTAGTAAAAACTTTTTGTATCAACCAGTAAGATACAATGATTTAAAACGGTTGCTTCCATTTGGGGAAGTTTTGTAGGGGTTTATTTATGCCATTTTATTGTAATTAATTTGGAAAAAAAATTTCAGTAGCACCCCAGCACTATATAACAAAAATTCACAGAAATGCATAAGGCACGGTGTAACGAAAAATTAGGTTTTTAAAAATAGCACCCATTAGGTGAAGATTTTGAAAGGTTTGAGCTATGCCAATATGTTGTAGTTAATTTGTAAAAATCCTTAACTGGGGGGGTCGGCATTGTAAAATTTAAATCGCCTACGAGACGGTTAATATATCGACAACAGCAATTTCAATGATATTCAAGCTCTTCAGCGATGGACCTGATTAATACGCTGGAGTGTACAAGGGTTTTTCAACTGAGGTACGAGACGATTATTGAAATGTTTTTGTATAAACCGCGAATGCCATTCAGACAATGTGTTCTCGCATTTTACGATATTTGGCTACATTAGTTATCATAAATCGAGGGCGGCGTAAAGCACAAAAATGTCATTAAAGTTATTCAATCACGGAATTCTTGTACCCTTTTTCTGTAAACTATGTCAAAGGGGCTCAGATAAAACCGCGAATGCCAAGCAGTAATCATCAACGATTTCTTTATAATCGGTTGTTTAGATGATTTTGTTGAAAACGCCCGTTTAATGAAGTTTGGAACATTTTGCAGAATCCATCAATGCGTTACCATAAGTATGTTGAATGATAAATTAAACATGTAATCAAACGAAGTTGAATGCTGGATTGTGACTTTAATTCGTAATGCTGGACTTGATGGTAAAATTGACTAGAAATTGAGACAAGTGAATTTGAAATAAGTAATTGATTCCCTCTCGGTTCGTTTGGAAGCTCTCAGTAGTACTGTAGAAAGAAACCCAAGCTAAAGCACAAGAAAGTGGTGAAAATAATTGAAAGTTACTAAAAATTTTGTGGAACCAGTAAACATTTTTTCTTCTTATAGTCACCCGATAAAATTGAGAATCCAGAATAACTGGAATTTATTAAAATTAAATTGTTAATAAAAAGCCTGAAATTTCCAATAATCAAGTTGTTTTATTTTAAAAAAAAGTTCAGGTAAACTACATTCGGCATAAGTGTTGTTCTGAAAACAATAACTACCGCCAATTTTGGTCGATGCACAATAAGTATCTAGGAATCATTGAAGATTACAAGTAATGCTGGAGTACGTGAAATTGCTACATTGGTTCGCTTTACTTCATCGACAAATCCAATAGCGTTTTGCCGGAACGTGGAAACTATTTTAGATGTATTGTCAAAAAAAATGGTTTCTAAATGTCGTTTCTGATATATTCTGTGCCTACATCGCCAGATAGATCAGTCAAAACCCTATGCGTGTCGTGAACGGGATATAATTATGACAGACATTTTTACGTTTACGATTATATATTACATATAAATATTCTATCAATATTATGGAAACTGAAGTTTTATTCTTCATTTCCAATTTTATTCTCAATTAGAAAATTTGGTATTTTTCAAATAGGATTTTTACCCAATCGCCATTCCTAAATAAACTACGAACCCGATTTATTGTAAAAACAAAAATCCGTGGTGAAGATGTTCACAGGGTTACGTTTATGCTTTTCGATAGTTCGCCTCGAATTTCGATAGTTCTGGATAGGGTTTAGTTATAATGCTATTTATCATGCCATTTGAACAAAATTTTAATTTTATTTCACCGATCCTAGAGATGTTCACGGGGTCTCATCTACATGGTCAGAATTAGACCAGTTAAAATCCTATGCATGTGGTGAACGGGATCTAATTATGATGATCGATTTTTAACATGTCGAGAGACATTTTTACGTTTACGGTTATATCGCCGTATAAATTCAAATTCATGAAACTTCTAAATCGTGTAGGGCATAGTAAATATCATAATAACCGAACCCTGTCCAGAACTACCGAAAATCGAATCGTTAAACTATCCAAAAGTATAAACGTGACCTTGTCAACATCTCTAGGAGTTACGTCCCTTACAGCAGAACATTATAAGAAAGTATGGAAAATTACAGGCTAATTATATGCTCTATTAAAAAAATTTGGGCTCAATCCCTTTCAACTCAAACGCGAGTTCTGCTAGCTTTAGAAAAACTTTGCAGAACCCATATCGAAAAACGATTTAAACACAATTGAAAAATTAAAGATTAATTTTAGGCTACGTAAATGCCATATTAAAATTTTTTTATTATGCCCCTTCTAGTAAAAGCATAAAGCTTTATCACTTAAAAGCTAGCGGAACATAAATCGAAAATCGGATCAAAAACCAAATTAGAACGCAAAACAAGACCAATTGAAATGCAAATAAATTAAGATCAAAACCGAGTGGAGCCCAATTTTTTTAAATTATGCATTTGATTAGGCCATAATTAGCCTAAAATTATTTTATGCCAATTGATCTTGTTTTCCGTTCTAATTTCGGTCTTGGTCCGATTTTCGATTTTGGGCTTTAAATTAAATGACCTGAAGTTTGGTCAAGAACAAGTGGAGCCCAAAATTTGTAATAGGGTATTTGATCAGGCCATACCGAGCCTAAAATTGGTACTATTTTCGATTTGGGTTCTGCTATAGCTTTCGATTAAATGACCTGAAGTTTCGTCAAGTGGGCCAAAAAGTTTTTAATGAGGCCGTAAAGAGCCTAAAATTATTTGCATGTCAATTGATCTTGTATTGCGTTCTAATTTCAGTTTTGGTTCAATTTTCGATTTGGGTTCTGCTAGCTTTCGCGTAAAAATCATCATTCGTGTCCCGTTTTCACAATATTGATAGAAAATTTTCTTACCTATTTAAATATATGAAAGGGTAGGATCCCGTAAGCATTTCGGGTATATGGGATATAATCGTAAACGTAAAAATGTCTCTAGACATGTTAAAAAAGGGATCATAAATAAATCCCTTTCACGATACGCATATAGAGCTTTAACTGTTCTATCTGACCATGTAGGTGAGACCCAGAGAACATCTCTAGGATCCGTGAAATAGAATTTGAAAATTTATTAAAATTCATGGAATTTCTAAGTAGCCTGCATGGCACAAGTAAATATCCTAAAATACATCTAAAAACTGTGAACAATTCTAGGAGCGGCAGCAGAACAATTTGAAAATATAGATTAAATTTAAAAACCACAATTGTTTAAAAATACGCTGGAATAGTTAAAAATCATCATAATTAAACCTTGTTCACCAATCAAGTGGGATTTTGACTTAGCTATTTGGAACATCTCTAGGATCGGAGGTATAAAAGTAGAAACATTGCCTAAAATAGCCTTCTTTAAAATTAAAATAATTATTTGATCTTTACAGTGACACTATTAGGGACTCAGGGACTTCTCTAATAAAAATATTAGAAATGGTCTAAAAACCCAATTGGAATATTTTTAAATTTAACAGTGTAAATTTTTGATATTATTTTTGGTATGTATTTCACGATCATTCGAAAATATCATAAAGAACCTGTGCATTCCAAATACAAACTACCGCATTACAATAATATGATGATGACCTATAACCTTACTGAACTAAATTTATATAAAATCGCAATTTCAATAAATAATTTTGACCGCAAACGTAACATAATACTGATTATTATAATTATCTCTCATAAAACAACATAATAATGTCTAATAATACAACATGAGTGTTACAAAAATCGTATAATCCTTTCTGGATCATTAAGAATCCCCTACACATAAAAACATAATATACCTATATATAAAGACATAAAATTGTAAACTAATAATGAAAAAGTAAAATAATATTTGTAAATCATCTAAGCTTAAAATTTTATGAAATTTATGGTTTTAATAAAGCAATTTAAAATATTGGTTTAATGAAAATGAGTGTACACAGTGATTTTTATTAGTGTAATTTAACGTATATATCATAATGTGTATATACGAATACGTTTATGTATTGGTAGTACACAACACAAGTATATAACATTAACATTTTGTGGATGAGATGAAAAGGTATACATTAACAACACAACAACACACTATTACAAGAAAAATTTTATGGTTTTCTATTTTTAACGTAATTTATGATATGATTTTATGTCCTGTTTGTAAATTAAGCTTAATTTATTGGGCGAAAATAATTGGTACATGATTTTAGTGACGAAATTTAGCCTAATCTAATCATCTCTTAATATCTAATGGAATGGAATTCTAACAGAAAAGGATGTATTTAAAGACCTATACACAGGTTTATGGGGGAAAGTAAAAATGGGACCTACTGAACAATAACTCATTAAATAAATAGAACTTGGTTAGTCCTGAGAAGTTTAAAAATAAAAAGACAAACGCGAAGTTCATAAAAGTCAACTAAAATACACCCCAGAACCAAATTCAGTAAGGGAGAAATGTGATCGTATTTCCTAATACTAAAAACGAAACAAGTACCAGTACTGAAACATCTTTGGAGAACAATCGTATTCTCCTATTCTAAACATTCAACGTCCCCATATAGAAAATGTGGTAGAAGGTGCGAGGAAAATATACGTTTTTTAAAATTACTATCAGTGAACCCTACCACTTTAATAAATGGAATACAGATTATATAAATCCATATTGTTTTTGGTTCAGTGTATTATAGTGGTGAAAGAATCGACAAAGGACGAATGTCCTAAACCGGTCTTCTGACCTATATTTTAATTTTATATACATCACAAAAAAAAAGAAAAAAGGAAAAATAAAATAAAATTTATTTTTAAAAAACAGTTTTTTAATATTATTTATTATATTAAAAATATAACAGGCCTACCACTTTATACGACAAACTAAGCATTCCTAAAACCCTATTGCTAACCTTAATAAAATGAGAGGTAAAAATTTTAAGAGTAAGAGTTTTATTGAAAATTTCTAACTGTATTAGAGAATAGAATTAAAGAATTAACGAGAAAAATTCCAGGAAAAGAGGCAGTATAATTTATAATAGAATGAGATTTACCATCATTAAGAGCAAGTCGGTTAGACAATGACCAATTATAAATTCTTACTAAAACACAACTAATAAGAGAATTATGAGAGATAATAGAATCATTATCTAAGTGACTCCTCCTATAAATTTGCACATCATCAGCAAAAAATATGAAAAAATGGCGAATCGAACATGCAACGTCATTAATGTACATTAAGAATAGTAAGGGGTCCAAGAACCGACCTCTGAGGAACGCCAGCAGAGACAGATAAAAAGTCAAAAATAGAATTGTCATAAAATACTGCCTGAAAGCGACTCGAAATATGGTCTAAAATCAATTTAGCGGTAAAGAGAGAAAAATTAAAGTTCAAAAGCTTAATAAACAAAATTTGGTGATTAATTGAATCGAATGCTTTAGTAAAATCCAACGACGAATATCATCACAAACATTCAGTAAAGCAGTGGTAGTACCGTGGAACATTCTAAAACTCGACGGAAAAAGACGAAGTAAATTAAAACTATCAATATGAGATTGAATTTGATGTTTACTATACTAATTCAAACGCCTTGGACAGAGAACTCAAAATACTAATAGGGCGGAAATGGGAAAGCTCAGAAGAATTACTAATTTTAGGAATAGGAATAAATTCATCTTCCAACAAATTTTAAACTAGCCATATAACTATGTTATATTATATATTTAACTTCCCAAATTGCAGAATATAGATATATTTGCAAAGAAATATAGTTTAGGGATATAGGGATTTAGCTTTGAAAAGTGAGGGATCTAACTTATCCTTGAATAAATTTTGCTTCGCGATACGAGTTAAACCTACCACTATATTTCGAGATTTCTTATATAAGCTAGATAAATCCAAAAATTAGGACTCATTTTCTAAAGACGATATTTGGAAAAACGAATAGAAATTTAATTCAAAAGCTCTTGCGTCATCCAAGGGGGAGCCAGGTCTAAAATAAATGGTAGTGAGAGGAACGCAATTATTAAATACACAATTAATAGAAGAATTAAAATAGTCAATTTGATCGGTAGAAGTACTAAGAGAAATATATGGTCCCAAGAAATGGAGCCACAGATTGATGAAAGGTGAGATTCAACAATTTTCGAAAAATCCCTAAAGCTGGAACTGTTAGGTTTTGGTTGAGAGTAATAATTAACAGAAAAGAGGAGATCACGATGAGAGCTAATACCAAGAGAAAATAATTGATTAAAAAACCAAATGAAATTATCAGCAGAAGTGACAACATGATGAATGAGAGAACAAGAACCACCAATAGCGGTTGTGTAAGAGTAAGTGGGCGCTTTAGTATTATAAACCGAAAGTTTAATGCTATTTAAGTTATTTAAATAGCTACGAGAAAATAAAGTATGTTGAGAAATATCAAAATTGAAATCACTCGAAATAAAAAACTCAGGAAAAATAATATTGTCTTTTTACACTCAGTGTCTAAAACGGATTTTTTAAATCGAGGGTACGACCTTAGTCCGAAGCAGAGATTTTAATAAAACCGAGGGTAAAGAAAAAACGGGCATCGCGAATCGTGGCGCACTTCAACAGTAATACCTATGGAAATGCAAATTTTTTAAAATAAATAATTAGATTTTTTTTTTCCAAAGGCCAGATAATGAAAAAGAAAAATGTAATTTACTCATTACCCAATTGCACAAGTTGGAAAAATTTCTATGGAAGCTGCCAAGAGATTTTCTTTCTCCTGACCAAAATGGTTTTCAGGAAAAATAAAAAAACTGAACAAGCTATTGTGTCCTTCCTAGAACAAGTAACTGAATATATTGATAAAGGCTTTTGACAAAGTTCATCATAGCACACTGCTAAAAAAGCTTTATAACTTAGGATTGGTTCCGCTTGCATAAAGCGTATAAATCGTAAATTATATGATGAGCTATCGATTAATGTAAAAGTGCGACAAAAACAGTTAATCAGAATTAAGTTCTTCAAACAATCATTTTCGCCATCATAGCCATTATTTCGAAATCTCATCATACTACCCCTACGCCACATATACGTTTTCAACCTACCGTTATGAAGCATATTCCAAAGTTTAGATTAGATCTACGGAAAAACTTTTTTAGTATCATTGCCCCAATAATTTTTAACAATTTACCGTTGGACATTCGAAGGAGCAGCAATTTTTCTAGTTTTTCAAAAAAACCTTAAAGAATGAATTCATCAAACTAAAAACTCAGATGTTACCACATTTACCATGCTCTCCCAATTTATGGAAAATTTTATACTAACATTTTATCCGAATTTTCAATCCGACTCCTCGGTAGAGATGGCAAATTTTGAATAAAAAAGTTTTTTTTTATCCAAACTCGTTATTTTAGGTAAAATTTAAAATATGATCTGAACTAATTTTGATTTAAAATTAATTTACAATCTTTTTATTTTCATCGATATTTCGAAAATAATATGAACTCTTCAAAATATTGGCCAAGAACGAGAAAGTTTCGATGAAAGCTGCCATTTCTGGTGGACAGATTTCTGTCAAAAATCACTAGGATCTTCCGATTTATGGAAAAAGCTTTGGTAATAGGTTCCACAAAAAACTGGAAGTCTAAAATTTTCATGAATACTACACAAAAAAAAGTTTTTTTTTGTCAAAACTGTAATTGAATGAAACAATATTGTTACACGTAATTAAAATACTTTTCAAAATATTTGCAAAAAATGAAAATTCTAATGTGGGCCACTTCCGGTCGAACGATGTTGACCAAATATTTCTGGGATCTCTAAATTTCTGAAAATGCTTCATTCTGAAGTTTCATTCCGATCTGAATCTGTGCTGAATGGCCAAACTTTGTTACGAGCCGATTGCGGTCAAAAGTCACAGAGATATACTATTTTGTAGAAAAACTTAAGCGTCATCCCGATCCCGTCTGGACTTTACAGGGCCGAATTTTTGTTGAAATACAGTTTTTAGTTACCAAAAATAGTCATTTCCGGTTAAATTTTGGAAAAATTTTTTGGGCCGATATTACTGCAAATATAATTTATAATATTTTAATAGTCGTTTTTCTTGAAAATACTATACTTTTCAAATTATTTGCAAATACAAAAAGCTCCTATTTAACATGCCACTTCCGAAGGGCTAATTTCGGCAAAAAATTATTGGTTTCTCTCAATTTTTGAAAATAGTTAATGTATGAAGTTTCATCCCGAACAGAGAAACTGTCAGAAGGGAGGACTGAGATGTAGCAAATCGTAAATCTCAAATATTTCAAGGTCAACATTTTCATGATTGCTATACTTTATTTTAATATGTTACTAGTTCGGTTTCCGGAACACGAGGTACCAGGAACCATCAACTGAAACCTGTTACACTTGAGCCTTGAATTTTATATATTTTGGATAACGGCTTGATTCAGTTTAAAGAATTTCAGGTTTTTGGTAACCATAAATTAAAATTTTCATACTTGCGCATTTCAGATAAAAGTAATTGAAGATTCTCAATCACTGAAATTTGCCAACTGAGCAAATCACCTTGCACTTATTCGCATGCACTTGCGGATAGTCAAATTGACTGTTTTTCTTAGATTTTTTTTAATTTTACTTATAACCTTTTACCCGAGAAATTACAAACAAATTTGTTATAGAAAGCTCGGATTTCGATTTGAGCTGGAAATAGCTCAAAAGTTTGATCGTTGATTACAGTGAAACTGGGCAACGTTTTAGTCAAATTTAAACGCTGATCCATTTAAAACTTAAAAACCTTTCATAACTATTCAAATACAATTTTCATTTGAGAGCCGAACTCTTTTTCAGTTTTTTCCCTGAAAAAATGGCAAGGAAGCCTTACTAAATTTGATGAAAAACAAAAGAAAATTATTCGCCTGAAATTGATTGAATTTGATCAACATGGCTTTGAATGTCATGTTGAAAAAGAAGTTGTGAGCAAATTTGTTATAGAAAGCTCGGATTTTTATTTGAAGCTGGAAAAAGCACAAAAGTTTGATCGTTGGTTACAGCGAAACTAGACAAGGTTTTAATCAAATTTAAACGATGATTAATTTAAAACTTTATAACCTTTCATAATTGATCAAAATAAATTTTTAATTTGGGCGCCGAATTTTTTTTTTTGAGTTTTTCGCCTGAAAAAATGGCAAGGGAGCCTTACAAAATTTGATGAAAAACAAAAATTTGTTATTCGGGTGAAATTAATTGGATTTGATCAACACGGTTTTGAATGCCCTGTTCAAGAAGAAATTATGAGCAAATTTGTTATAAAAAGCTCGGATTTCGAGTTGAAGCTGGAAATAGCTCAAAAGTTTGATCGTTGATTACAGCGAAACTGGACAAGGATTTAATCAAGTTTAAACGATGATTCATTCAAAACTTTATAACCTTTCATAATCAATCGAAAAAGTTTACATTTGAGCACCGAACTTTTTTATGAGTTTTTCGCCTGAAAATGGCAAGGGAGCCTTACTAAATTTGATGTAAGACAAACATTTGTTACTCGCCTGAAATTGATTGGATTTGATCAGCATGGCTTTGAATGTCATATTGAAGAAGAAATTATGTGCAAATTATAACAAATTTGCTCATAATTTCTAAATAAAATTACAGTACAATAAATGCACAGATATCGATTTGCAGCTGGAAATAGCTCAAAAGTGTGATCGTTGATTACAGCGAAACTGGGCAACGTTTTAAGCAAATTTAAACGATGATTCATTCAAAACTTTATACCTTTTCATAGTTAATCAAATTTTGTAACCTTTGAGTACCGAACTTTGTTTTGTGTTTTTCGCCTGAAAATGGCAGGGGAGCCTTACAAAATTTAATGAAAAACAAAAATTTTTTATTCGCCTGAAATTGATTGGCTTTGAACAAAATGGCTTACAATGTCATGTTGAGAAGAAATTATGAGCAAATTTGTTATAAAAAGCACAGATATCGATTTGAAGCTGGAAATAGCTCAAAAGTTTGATCGTTGATTACAGTGAATCTGGGCAAAATTCTAATCATATTTAAACGCTGATTCCCTCAAAACTTTATAACTTTTGATAATTAATCAACATTTTTTTACATTTGAACATCGACTTTTTTTTGAGTTTTTCGCCTGGAAAAACGGCCTTGCCGTACTTGATAAAAAACAAAAAAAAGTATTCGCCTAAAATTGATTGGACAGATTTCTATTTGAAGCTGAAAAAAGCTCAAAAACATGATCGTCGATTATAGAGAAACTGACCAACGTTTTATCAACATATTAATTAATCAAATTTGTTCACATTTGAGTACCGAACTTTTTTTGTGTTTGAAGCTGCAAATAGCTCAAAAGCTTCATCACAGTTAAACTATGGGCAATATTTTAATCAAACTAAAACAATAATTCGGCAAGATTAAAACACGATTGTATTTAAAGCCGCAAAACAATTAGCCGCACAGCTTTTTCACGGGAAATCCAATATTGATTTTTATTAATAGCGCATATTTTTATTAAAATTACCAAAAATAATTAAAAGCACGTAGTCAATTTAATCTTTTACCTATATCGTGAGGAGAATTTTTATTTAAAACATTGGGGGCATGAAATTGAACCAAAATTTTATTTTTTCTGATGAACTACTGCTGTGTACGGATTTCGAAATAAATAAATAATTTTATAATTAAACATTTGATATATTTTTTGCCACATATACTCAAAAAATATGTATAATTGTTGTTACCATGTCAACATTTTTTTTTCTTTTATATAAATTGTTGTTGCTCATGTTTTTTATTTATAATTTTATTTAATTTTCATTTGTGGTATTTTTATTTGACAGACGAAATAAAATTTTTATGAAAAATATTTTTTTCAGTTTATTTAAAAAATGTTTAATTTAAAATAATTTTCATATATGAAAATTTCGTTGATTATTATAATTTTTGTTGTACGTACAACATTTAATATTTAAAAATCCGTATGAGATAAAAAATTACGTACAAAAATTACTATGAATATTAAAATGAAAATACTTTTACAATTTGTGCCAATGGAATCACTATAATGGTTTATGCTATAAGGTTGACTGAAAATTTGTGATTCATTTTTATGCTGTTGCATATTTTAAACAAAACTGTAATAATAATAATTATTATTATTACAACTGTATTGTTGTTGTAGTGAGCAATTTTATAAAACTTAATTTGGTTTGGGTTTTTTTTTATTGTGATACACAAAAATTGCAGGCTCCAAGTCTGTGACTAAACCACATTTAAAATATTAAGTTTTATAGCGCATTATTATTTTTATTTCTGCAGAATTAAAGCCACAAATTTTATTTCGTGTTTGTGCATTCCTTTGTAAAAATACCGGCACAACTCAAAAGAATTCAATTATGATATTTTTTTCAAGAAACATTCCTAATTTGGAAATATAATTTGATTTTACAGATTACCAAATATTTAATTCGCCTACGTTACTCCACCACAATATAATTTAGCAAACTTTTGAAAATCGGAACTGGTTTGACACAGTGTCGGTCTTTAAAATAATTACTTATATTGGATTAATGGTAGATTGGTCCTCTGAATCCTAGTCAGGCTAATTGCTGTTCCCATGTGGTGTAAAAATCCACCGTCGTATTAAATGTATCGTTTCCCTTCTGCAACCCCTATCCCTATACACGTAGTATTCATGAAAAGATTCGCTAAATCGTTGAAGCAAAAAAAGTAGTTTTTAAAAATCTATGTGCGCGTGCGTGTGTACCTGGTTAAGTTCAGACAAAATGTCTGGCGGCGCTTAACAGCCCTGTCTGATTGACTGATAAGCATGTACCATACATTGGGAGGTCCGAGTAATTTTTGAATGAAATCCGTCCATCGAAAGTGCTTTTTTCATCAGTTTTCCAAAATTTAGGCGGAAATCCGCATTTTTTGCAAAAACTGCGTTCTAACTAAAATTGGACCATGTACAGCCTAGACGGTTTAATATAATTGATCTGAGTAAAAATTAATACTAAACCCTTTTTCACACATTAAGAAATCCCAGTGATTTTTGGCTGAAAGCTTTTTCGTTTTTTGCAAATATTTTGATAAGTATTATATTTTTGAGAAAAATGGCTATGAATTTCGGTTGAGAATAGTTTTCTAAAATTTAATCAGAAATGAAGGGTTTTAACAAAAAACTTTTTCATGAAAAATTCGCCCCCTGTTCCTCAGACGGATCTTCATATCTCCTGGGTCATATAATGTTCCAATTTCGAATATAGTTCAATTATTTTCGTTCCACTTTTATATTTTAGCTTTACTGGTTCTCTTCTATTTATGTCATTTACCTTTCATCATTCTATTGTTCATGCAGTTTAATACTAAATATTTTAAGGGACCGGAACAGAATTTTGACAGTGCGAAATACGATGTGCGTTTAGTGTTATTTTTTAAGCATCTTTTTTAAAATTTGTGGTACGTCAATATCAGTTTCATTTAAAATTGTGGGCCAAACGTACACAACGCTCATGTTCCGATTTTGTATTTTCGTTGTATTTTCTCCAGTATCATTATTTCACATTTGCTGCGTTAAAAGTTTGTGCTAATATCCAATATTATTTAAAGATAACATCAAAAATGAATCCGTCGATCAATTTCCCAAACTGAATCTCATCATAAATTCATTTCGAAGCAAATGTATCGACGAACAAATTGTGCCTTTTAAAGGCAGATTGGCCATTAAACAATACGTCAAAGGGAAACCGTGTCCTTGGGGTATAAAAATGTATATGCTCTGTGGAAAAAGTGGCCTCCCACATCACTGCATAATTTATTAAAAATTTCGAACACGGCCGCAATTGTGTTGCATTTATATAACCGTATTACAAATATTGGACAGAGTCTGTTCTTCGATAATTATTTTTCGTCCTACGCGTTCTTCGAAATTGGAACAGTGCGAGCCAACCGATTTGGAAATCCTCTATTTCTTGAAAACAATGAAGTAAGAAAATATGATACGATAAGAGGGTCATGGCTAGAACGAGTGATAATAAGCTGGTTCATTGGACGTGGAAATTTATGGGTATTGGTACAAAACGAAATCAAATAAATTCCACGTGCTAGTAGATCAGTCTGAAATAGTCAGTCTTTTCAACGACAAAATGGGAGAAGTGGATCTAGTTGAACAGCTAATGAAATATTATCGCATTTTTCTCAAGTCACAGAAATGAACATTGAAAATAATATTTCATTTTGTGGATTTTTGTGGATTTACTAAATTTCAGAATAAGTATACGATGTGGTAGGCAATCAAATAGCGAGGAAATTTTCCAGCTAATAAAGCGAAACATCAGTGAAGTACGATCGCATGATGATTTAAAATATGACCATGTCGATTATTTGTCGCAACATGATCAAAATCAAGAGAGAACTAGATGCAAGCAGCAACGGTGTAAATATAAATCCCATTTTTAGTGTGAAAAGTGGAAACCCCATTTATACACTGGAAGCCTCAACATCCTAAAAATATCGCAAATTTGTAAAACCAAAGAGTGTATAATCCAATAATATAAAGTGAATAATGATTTAATTTTAGTATTGTGCAATATTGTATTTTTTTGAAATAATTACTTAGTTAATTTTTAATAAAATGGCTGACTTAATTAAATTGAACTTAAACGTTTAGTTTGTAATTTTATGTTTGGAACAAAAAATATTTTCGCTGCCTTAAAAAAAAATCTATTTTAATGTGTTTCATTTTTTGTGGCAATTTGTTCCGGATTCAGAACATTCTGAGGAGCGTTAACCCGGGGGCCGAAATATTTGTTCTTGCTTATTTCAAATATATGTCCCAAATATAGCCGAAAAACACAATGTAATTTTTTCATCAGTTGGTTAACATTCATGACTCAAAGGGATATTTAAGCCGTTTCCATAAATTGGAAGATTCGCGTGTTTTTTTGGAGATAGGGTCAAAATCCTGAATCACAAAATCTCGAATCACGACAAAAAAAAATCCCCATTTTCAAAATCCCGACAAAAAAAAATCCCGACTTTCAAAATCCCGATTTTGCAGAAACTTTAAAAATCCCGACAAAAGTCAGCACGCAGTGCGACATGTTTGCTGATCCCGGCTCCTATGTCCCCCGAAGTTCATTTCCAAAGCCCCTCGGAGGGGTAAGCGGGGGAAGGTGCAGCGCAGCGACCTCCCGCATGCCCGTGAGAGTTATCGAAGCCGTTAGCCTCTACAATTATTGTATTTCAAAATACCGGCCCGCGGGTGCCTGAATTCATAAAAAAAAAATTAAAAATCGGGCTTTTGAAAATCGGGATTTTGAAAGTTGGAATTTTGAAGGTCGGGATTTTGAAAGTCGGGATTTTGAAAGTCGGGATTTTGAAGGGCTTTTGATCTCGGGCGTTTGATTTCGGGATTCTGAAATTGGGGAAAACGAGCCCAACCCATTTTTTTGGTCAAAATCATTGTGAAATATTATGCAGAGTCAAAAACAGTTATATGTAATTATCATATTTTCGAATCGCCAGATTGAGTGGAAGAAAATGCTTCAATTTTTTGTTTTCTAGTGTAGTGCAACTAAACATATTGGTTAGATTTAGCAAAAATCTCTAAACTCTAAATTATTGTAGGTCCTTCTGGAAAACGTCTACCGAAAATGTGGTGCTAGAAAAATTCTAAATAAAATTATCATATAATCCAGAAATTTTTACTTAAACCAATTTAGTAAAACATTGGTATAGTCCTTATTTAGAAAATTTGAAAATAAGTGGATTAATTTAACCGCGGTTCATCATTTTAGAATGTCGTCCTTAAATAATTTGAATCCCTTATTTCTATCAAATCAAAACCGAAATTTTTAAGAGATAAAAAAGAGTATAATATGTAGAATTGCCATGAATTTAGGTAAGGTCTAATCTGTTTAGGTAAGGTGTAATTATAAATAAAATTAAGAAAAAAAATTCATGTCAAACTACACTGCTCGTCAAAAAATTCTAGACGATTGAATTGTTAATGCAAGACAACACCAGTTGCAATGTGGGACGCAAGCGTTGTAAAATATTTGGATACGGTGAGAATTGATCGAATTGTTTGGCCCGCTCGCAGCTCTAAGTTAACCCTTAAACGCACGTGGGCGATTTTGCTAAGGCATCGTTTAGGGCAAAGGAAAGACGTTCCAGAAACCATAGATCTTATTCAATCATCTCTGCAGGAAGAATGGGAGTACAACATTGTGCCAAAAAGAATGCTAGAAGTGATCAAAATTCATGCAGGAAATATTCGATGTAAGAGTTCCGAGCGCTTCAATTGATTATTGATTTTAATTTAAATAAAGTGCCCCATCAATGACAATGATTGAAAAAAAATTCGTTTAATTTTCACTTTGAGAAACCAAATTCACTTGGGTGCAAAAAATTTGCACATTGATCAATTTTTAACAAAAGTTCAAAAATATCAAAAAATCCAATATTTCCTTTATTTTCTTGAATGCAGATTAAAAGTCTATTTCAACATCTACCGAGTGGTACTTTTTTTGTACTTGTACCGTGTCAACAAAATGATTTTTGTCAGCATGAAAACTAGTGGTGAAAATCAATTTATTAATAATAAGAATGCCCTCCCATAGCCCGAATGATAGTTTCCTATCTGTGACCGTTTGTTGTAGCTCCTGATGACTCGTTAGAGCAATATATCTGGCTCGAACAGGCACATCTACGACGTTATCCTGTATGAACATGAATTTTTCACAAATAAACCCAGCAAAAGGTACGACGTAATCTTGGAGTACTTCCTCAATGTACTGTTGAGAAGTCAATCCTCTTGATCGACGGCCAATATTTGTTCCGGAGATGACCACAAGATCTGGTTTCGCCTCCAGTGACATGCCTTCCCAGAACATGTACTATTCACCCCATACGAGACAGGTCTCAATGCAACATTGTGCAAATCACTCTCCTGATCTTGAGTGTCCATCTTTCTCTCTAATCGTTGCCGTGTAAACACATCATATTCTACTACTAAACAAAAATCGGTGGAAATTTCTGACTGGGTAAATCAATGCGGATTTATTCTCCCAAATAATAGAAAACTTGCAAGCAAACTTGAAAAAACGATTAAAGTAGCCGGCGAAAAATTCGAATAGTATAAAGAATTTTAATGAAAATTATAATCCGTTGACGGAAATATCTACCGATTTCAAGAATAGCGGCCCATGGGCGGAATCATAAAATTCGAAAGGAAAAGTAATTTGTTTCAAAATATTTCTATATACAACTAAAACATATTTTGATATGGGAAACCGAAAAGAGGAAAGTATACATATTAAAATTACGTTAGAGTGATAAAGACAAACAAATGTTGCCATAAAAAGTAGTGAGTTTCAGACTTTTTCCCCGCTTACTGCCAGTAAATTTTACTGAAAATTTGTTTTGTTTCTTTCTTACAAGTAAAGGATTAATATTTTTATCTTGTGTTAATTTTACTGAAAAAAATTGTTTCACTATGGAACTTACGCATAAGAAAACACAAATAAACAAAAATTGCACGACAAAAAATTTTTCCGACGACCATCCATTATCAAGAATTTCAATCAAGAAAGAAATCTAGTACCGGTAGAAATTGAATTAGAAAAACTAATAACTATACCACTATAACTTTCTTTCTTTCTGCTATCGAAAATTTCATCAATAATAAAAATTTCTGGTCGTTTTTCATGATTCCATTGTTTTCAAAAATGTAAGCCGAAATGACGACTTTTGCACTTCGAAACTGCGTTTGAACTAAAATTCGGCACTGTCCAGCCTAGACGGATTAAATGGTCCGAGTAAAAATTCATACTTAAGCTTTTTGCATACATTGAGAAATTCCTGTGATTTGTAGCTGAAATTAGAGATAAGAGCTTTTTTCGTTTTTTGCAAATATTTTGAAAAATATATCATTTTTGAGAAAAATCCCGATGAACTAAATGATTTTTAATTAAATTTGAAATAATTTCGGCCTAGGTTAGTTTTTCAAAATTTAACCAGAAGTGAAGATTTTTAGCAAAAAACTTTTCGCTTTTTTCATAAATTGGAAGATTTGAGTGATTTGTGGCCGAAATCGTTGTGAAATATTATGCAGTGCCAAAGATGTAATTGTCACATTTTGATGTTTTTGATAAGGATTGATAGATGGAGACAGAGAGTGGAAAAAGATGCAATTTTTATTATTTTTCAAATTCAAAAGTCAGAAATTGTTTTTTCCAAATTTAAGTAGATTCTCCATCTAATATAATAAATTGAAATGTGTAGTGCAACTAAAAAGTTGCTAAAATGTATTGCTAAACCAAGCTACCGAATAATTATTGACTTCTATAAATTCAAATGTGATTAAACAGAAAAATTCTAATTAAAACTACTACAATTCAGAAATTGTGACTAAAACCAATTTAGTCAAATATTGGAAGAGTCCTTATTTTGAAAATTTTAGAATCAGCTGACTTTGACCAACACTGAATCATTTTAGAATGACAATTTAATCACGAAATCTGAATTTCATAATTCCAAATAATTTCATAATTTCATAATTCGAGTCCGCTCGAAGCTTCATTCAGTTTTTAAGAAGGAAGATGAAATGGTACCTCAGGAGTGCATTGGAAGCCTGGTGCACAGTATGCCAAAAGGAATGCTAGATGTGATCAGAGCTCAAGCAGGAAATACTCGATATTAGAGTACCGACCACTTAAATTGATTGTTGATTTTTATATAAATAAAGATGAAGATATGTCATTATCCGCAGTTCGGTAATTTTGTTATTTCATTTATTTTGATCCTGTGGTTACTTCTATTAAATAAAAACTTGTTCCGTTAGTGCCTTTTTACACATTTTATATTATTTCGTAGTTTTTTTTTTTTATTCGGAAGAATTAATTTTTCATTGGATTTAATGTCCTTTGAAGGTCAATTAATATCCCTTCTTTCGTTCACGCACAGACCACCCCTATTCACACAATTACAGTATATAGCTGTACCACCAACACATTGCAAGCTCCATGGCAACCTGTACACTGACATGGATGGTGGGTCGGCGCTGAATTCTCACTCCAACAAAGCGCCTTTTTTGTGTTTGTTAACATCACCGATCGTAATCGATGACGAAAATCGCTTTGCATCTAGCCTCTGGTGGGATTCGAACCCAGTACCTCCCGGTCCAAGTGTCAAAATTTAACTACAGCACCGCTTGCCCGGTAAAATTAAAATGGAGTGCATCATCAATGACAATGATTGAAAAAAAATTCGTTCAATTTGCATGTAGAGGAATCAAGAAAACTTGTTTGAATACCATGGTATACCACATACAAAACGGTAAACTGTATAAAAATTGATTGATTAAATTATAATGGCTAGAAAAGCATTCAGATCAAAAGATCATTGTAATTTCGTTACCATTGGAAAAATTCTCATGTGGGAAGAATCCGAGAAAATTCGTTAAAATACAGTGCGATCCATAAATATATAACCACTCGTGCTCTTGTTTTTTTTTAAATCTCTATATATAAAAAAGAAAGGTGTTTGTTCGTTATAATCAGCGATACAATCAAGATCTACTGCACTGTTTTTCATAAAAATGTATTCATGTGTTATATGGATCGTAAAGAGTATTTCTGTAAGGCTTGGTCGAAATTAGTCCACCGAAAGTTGTCGTTTCATTGAAATCAATCCATCGAAACTGACTGTTTCTATAGGAGATTTTCTGAACCGATTTTGATAAAAGTATAACACGTAAGTTCTATAGGTCGTGAGGGGTCTTTTTTGTAAAGTTTGCTTGGTTGTCATCGGTTAAACAAAACGGTCAGAGTTTTCAATATTAATTTAAAATAATATAAAGAAATACCAACATAATCATAGAAACCTCTTCCGTTTTCCACAATGCTTAACAAATAATAAGCGTCTTACTTTGGGAATTTTACAACAACAATTCCATATAAATTTCGGTTTAAAATGAATAATTTCATTCTACCTAAAAGTAGGATTAGAATTATCGAATTATTCGTGAAGTTCAAATGTTCACCACCCGGTTAATTAATAAAAAAAAATATTTTTATGAGTTGTAACTCTGGGAGTAATGTAGTATTTTTATCGCATAAAGGATAAAGAACAAAATCGCATAAATCAACGATACAAAAAATGCTAAATTAATCTGAAAAATACACATTTACGTCGAAAGCGCATTTTGTACTTTCATAAATATTTGTTATGGCATAAAAGTAAATCGCGCTTAGATTTTAATAAAATTGTATACCAACCGAAAAAAGTATAAAAAAAATATGTTGATAGCGTTATGAATCCAGAACAAGTTCAATTATACCCAACTGAATTTTTGAATTAACTCAATTTGCCTGGAACACCATCTCACATTTTACAATTAAAAATTGGTGCGCCAATAATTTTATTACGCAATTTAAGCCAACCACGCCTTTGTAGTGGAACAAGATTGGTTGTAAAAAAATTACTGAACAATATCATTGAGACCACCACATTATTTGCAAATACAAAGGGAAAACGTATTAATTCCACGTATACCACCATCAGATATGCGATTTGTGTTTAAACGCATCCAATTTCCTGTACGCCTTGCATTTGCTATGTCGATTAATAAATCTCAAGGTCAGTCGCTGAAAGTACATATGTGGTTTAAATTTGGAAACGATGCTTTGCACACGGTCAACTGTACATTGGATGCTCGCGTGCTAGAAGACCAACATCCTTCATTTTTGCAGAAGACGGCAAAATAAAAAAATATTTTTTATCAGAAAGCATTACAGATTCCGTCAAACACATAGCTGATTCGCACACTTGCAGCTAAATTACTAAGAAATCAAATACATTCGGAACCAAAGATAGGGGCAGCGACGCAGGCCGAGTTCTGCTAGTAACAAATAAAAAAATATTATTAATAATGCAAAATACAGGTCGAAAACATTCACTTCGATTTGTCTTCGTACAAAAAATTCATATACATAATGAATCAAAGATTTCCGTCGATAATACGTTCCACGCATTTTCAATTGTCAATTTTAATTAATTGGTCGTTTGGAATTGTCTGTTAACCTCATAAATCTTTCTAACTAATAATTCCCACAGGTTTTCTATAGGATTTTGGTCTGGAGAACCAGTGGGCCATGGCTCTTATGGACTGGAGCACTATCTTGCTGGAAAATCCAGTTTTCCTCTAGATGAATTTACATAAAAGGTAAGAGGTGGCCTTCTAAGACACCAATGTACCACTCTGTTCATTCTAGGTGATAAAAAGGCTAAAGTGAGCGTACCCGCAGAAAAGAAAGCCCTCCATCCCATTCGACTTCCACGACCAAAACTTCGCTTTAAGAATTACGTTGGTTCTTTTCTAAGACCCTCCAATAGTACTGAATACATCACCTATTTCAGCTTTGTGCCGTGCCAATAATTTTGTTATTTATTTAATTTTCTGTGTAATTCAGACGCCCAACACCTTCTAAAACCCGACGGATCGTGTTGTTGGACATATTTAACTGATAATCGGTTTTCAGACACCTAATAATTTTCGTGAAATTACTGGCGGTTTAGCCAGCCCTCATATTTCTCGGCAAGCCATCTTTTTATGGTTCCTCCGGTTTTTCTTGTACCGTAAGTACCTTGGATTTTTAAAAAAAATTAAAGCCGTCACATTATGGCGGCCTCTTTCAGAAAAGAAAAACCATCTCCGAAAAGAGCTTCAATTATTGTCAGCCGATAAATACTTTACACATGGCATTATTTTTATACGGCACTTGGCTAATTTAACAGGCCGAATAAAGTTAAAATATTAAAATATACTCGAAGGCTACTGTACAGTTATGAAACTAAGTAATTTTCAAAAAACTGTTTTTCTCAAAATAATTGAATCTTGATACTTTCGTTTATTTTTTGGTATTAAGAAAACTTCAAAATTTTCTGAATTAAAAAAGGGAAAACCGAGTGATTATGAATCGCACTGTGTATCGCACATATAAAATTTCAATATTTATAAAACTTTATCGTTTAAATTGTCATGGCTGGAAAAGAATTCAAATACAAATTTTTTGTAATGCGGATTGGTTACATCTCAAAAAGCGAGATTTCAGCAAAGTTTCTTGCGGAGAGTCCCGGAAAACTCATTTGAATATATGTGTCGCACCAACAAACTTTTAAATTTCTAAAAAAATGATCGTTTCAAGAAGTGTCATGGAGAGTTTAAATAAAAAAATTTTGTGCCGGTTTCGAAAAAATTTCATGTTGGGACAATAAAAATAAATAAAAAAATTGAAAATTGTAAAATGTATAAGGATGAGGTAAGATGTAAATCAACGTGAAGTGCACAATTTTAGTTAATTATTCGATGAGTTAACGAATAAATTCCAAAAAATGACATTGGTTAATTTGAAATAAGTAAGTTTTGTTGGAAATTTGTCAAATGCATATGAATAATTTTGTACAGCAAACACGTTTTTGCGTCTTTCCTCTTTTTCTAAAAAAGACATGACACATTAGTTTGTCAAATGACTCGTCTAATGACTGAAAGGACGTTTAATTACAAGTATTAGACCTATCATTCACATAACATTTTTCAAGGAAATGGCTTAAGCGAAACATGTATGACAAGTCTCCGATGTTTCGCATCCTGGGGCCGTATTGTCGGTGAAATCGGTGAAAATTTCCCCAATCGAATTACAATTTGCTATGAAATTCTTTATATTATTCGAATTTTTCACCGGTGACTAATCCTTTTTTAAATTTCTTTTCCTTTTTTAAATTAAAAAACATAATGTTTCCTTCCTACTAAGGGAAAAACTCCGCCTAGCTAAATCGATGTAGAATTATTCGCATAGTAGATAAATAAATAATAGAAAACTTATATACAAAGTTGAAAAGATGATTTAAGTAGCCAGCGAAAAACTCGAATAATATATAAAATTTCATAGCAAATTGTAATCCGATTGGGGAAATTTTCAAAGATTTCAAGAATACGGCCCCTGTAACTTTATGAAAAGGTTTAAGTCGAAAAAAATGCAAATATTTTTTAATATTCACTCATTCTGACTCATTGTTATATTTTGTGTTATTTTATTTGTTGTATGTACGGTGTTAAAATTTTGTATTGTTGGTGGCCGGAATGCCGGAAACATGGCTGTAATATTTTTGAATCTTTAATTTATTTTTCAACTTTTATATACATAAATTTATCTCAGACATATCCTATACGATTTATTTACAAGTATTCCCTCATCTCAGACATGTCATACATCATCATCTTAGAATTGTCACAAACAAAAATTAGTCCAATTTGCAGGTAAATGTCTATATATACGTGACATGCTTGACTGTCGCTGGTCAGTCATTAGTGTGTCGTCAATGACTTTTCTGCTCACTAAATCTTCATAATTTATCACGTTCAGAGAATTTTATTTATAACTGGCATGAGCTTTACACAGGTAAAAATAATTTCAAAGTTGTAAATTAAAATTTGCATTTTTTCCAGTGGGCCAAAAATAAATAGTTTTTACAAAAATGATATGTAGGTAAACACCCAAGTGAAATTTGTCCCAAAAAAAAATCCCAAATTTATTGAAACGTTGCACAATCAATAGGGTTTTGCACTAAGTTTGAACTAACGAATATGTTCAACAAATTTCAAGAGATTGACATGGAGGTAGGTTTTCTGGAACGCTCGTGGTAGGCTCTCTTAAAAGGATAAACGAAATAAACGACTTCTGGGGCCGGCGATATAAATAACGGGTCTTTCACAAATGGGATGTTTCAACAAATTTTAATTAAAAAATTTGTTAAACAATTTTCAAAGGAATGACGTGTGAGTAGGTTATCTGGATTGCTCATGATACGTTCTCTTAACGAGACAAACGAAATAAAAATTCCTGGGGTTTTTTACAAAAGGGTTGTTGCAACAAATTTCAAAAGACTAATATGTGGGTAGGATTTCTGGAAAGTGCACATGTCAACCTTTTGAATTTTTTAGAGTAGGTGTTTAAATTGAATCTTGTAGGAATAAACCCTTTGTATGTCTCCTAGAACATGATTTTTGTTATTAGCATTTTGAAAACTTACGTAACGGAAAGCATGCAATTGCCTTCTTTTTATAGTTTAGTAGTATGATTTTTATTTTGTATTATAATAAATAAGTTTCGTGTATTTGATCCATTAATCTGAAAATCTAAAATTTATATTTATTTCAAATCAATCCTTATATATTTTGAGATTTCTGTGCAAACATTTGTTGCATGCAACAAACTTGTGACTTTTTGGAACGTATTTCACACATGCAACATGTATTGCAACATTTGTTGCATGCGACAAATTTAGTTTTTTTTTGGGAGACGCTAAACAAATTATTTCCTATTCTTTATTAAAAGTCAAAATAGGTTTACAGGGGAAACGATTGGTCTCCAAAAGACACTAAATGAATACATATTTTTCTTAAAAAAAACATAAAAACGTGAATTTTAATGGAAAGCAAGTATTTCCAGTTCCACATTACAAAGTATGTTAAAAATTAATAATATCTAAAAAAAATGTGTAATACCTCCAGAGAATGAACGAAAATTTCAATGTTTTCTAAAGGTTTCGCCATTAAAATGCTAAAATCTATAATTAAAATTGCTCATCGCCAATCCACTAATTTTCCAACAAAAAACTGGTTAAATCCGACAAGCATTTCATCATTTTTATGAAAACCAATGTTAATTTAAACATTATATCGAACACAAAAAAAAACTAATTATCTAATAAATAGTTTCAACAGCATTATGTTAATTTATATATTTCAACAATTTCACAAAAAAAAATCGCATTAATTCGCATTATTGTTGGCCTAATTAAAATGTCGATTTAATCAAAATTTTATAATGCACAAATTAATTTCACACTAAACCCAATTACGTATAAAACAATGTACCATAAATTACCACCTCACCATTTAAATTTGCCAATTATTTTTTAATTCGTTTTAATATTTATGTATATATGTTTAGATAAAAATAATACGTACCAAACCATCCGCCCAATACAACTAAATCTGCGGTATCCGCCATTTTACCGTCGAATAAATAATCCTTTTTTACTTTGAGCCAGTGCCGTTTTCCCGGTTCGTATACACCGTCGATACACTTTAAAACTAGTCCTTCAAGTCCTTTTTGTAATACCTGTGATTTAAAATTTTCGCAATATAAGAAAGATGAGAATTAATCTAAATTTACAATTTTGTATTAAGAAATCGACCTCTATGTAAGAGCATTTCTGCAATTTTTCCTTACATAAAGCTACGTTTCTTTAAATTGAAAATATATTTTTTTTTTATATATATTACTTCAGCTATAATTTTTTTAAGCTCCTTAGTTGATGTTATAAATTGATATTCTGATAATTGAACATGGTTCTTTATTGGTCGTATATTTTCCTCCAGTATTTTCCTTCTTTCTTTCAATGGTCTAACATTTATTATATACAATTTATTTTTATTTTTTTAAATTTAATATTTTCCAGTATTTTATTATATTAATAAAAATTATTATTTTTTGGTAGAGTTTTTTATTTTTTTTTGTTACAAATTAATGATGGCAGTTTTTATTTCATGTATTTTATTTTTTGTTTCCAATAAAATTGTTTATTTATTTTGGTTTCCGTTTAGTTTATTTTATTTTTTTGGGGTAGTACAGCAAATTGAACAACAACAACAAAACATGAAAATAGAAATGAAAATTTAAATTAAATTAATAATGCCATGAAAATATAATATTTTTTTTGGTTATTTCTTTTTTGGTATTCTTTGCCGATATGTTTATTATTTTATTAAATTTGGGTTGTACCTTGATTTTAGTAGGGTATTTGTATTATTTTAATAAAATTTTGAGAATAACGAACGTAATACATTGGAACAAACAAAATAAAAGTTTATAAACCAATGGTTACAAGTATAGATCCCATATGGTGATCTTATACAAAAAATTCGGAAATTAAATTACATATTTTTTTGAAGCTAGTCGTTAGTATTTCACAAAACTGATTTGTAAGAATTTAGTTTAGTGTACATATTGCTACAGCCAACTTTAAAAAATTAAAAATTACGATAAGTGTCGTCTCTGTACTTTAAAAATTTGCCGAAGCTTCGCTAATATCAACTGTAACTTAAAAAAATAGCTGGAGCTAAATTTTGCGTCCACACTTAAGAAAATTAAAATCTGTATCGTGATATCTGAAAAAAAAAAATAAAAAGATGGCAAAACAACATTTCCGAATGCGTTTTCGCCTTTCGAAAAATTTTGTTTTCAATCATTGTTGTTGTTTCCAAAAGAAACATGGCCAATAATCACACATAAAATGCGTATGAGGACTAGATATCTATATACAATTACAGAATTTGTATTTAAAATTGTTCAAATTGGGATAATTCTGAAATATGTTTAAATCAGAGCCAAATTTTTTTTTTTTTTGAAATATTGTTGTTGTTGTCAAAATAAACATGGCCGATAATATCACATAAAATACTAATGAGGACTAGATATCTATATATAATTACAGAATTCGGATTTAAAATTGTTCAAATGGGATTAATATTGACATATATTTAAATCGGAGCCAAAATTTTGTTTTTGTCAAACATTGTTGTTGTTGTCAAAATAAACATGGCCGATTGTAACACATACAATACGTATTAAGACTACATATCTATATATAAGTACAGAATTCGGATTTAAAATTGTTACAATGGGATTAATATTGAAATATATTCAAATCAGAGTCAAAATTTTGTTTTTTGTCAAACATTGTTGTTGTTGTCAAAATAAACATGGCCGATTATAACACATACAATGCGTATAAAGACTACATATCTGTAGATAATTACAGAATTCTAATTTGAAATTGTTCAAATGGGATTAATATTGAAATATATTTAAATCAGAGCCAACATTTTGTTTTTTATCAAACATTGTTGTTGTTGTCAAAATAAACATGGCCGATTATTACACATATTTACAATACGTATTAGCACTAGATATCTATACATAATTACAGAATTCGGATTTAAAATTGTTCAAATGGGATTAATATTGAAATATATTTAAATCAGAGCCAACATTTTGTTTTTGTCAAACATTGTTGTTATTGTCAAAATAAATATGGCCGATTATAAGACATACAATAAGTTTTAGGCACTGATCTATATTACATGGATACGACATGTCAAAAACTATATGGTAGAGCAAAAATAGTTCTACGTTTGTGACAAAGACAGAAAAATGTTCTGTCTTTTCTTCAATTCCGAATTTTCGAAAATCAAATTAATGTAAACAGAAAACTGGTTCCTATGAGTTTTTGACGTTTGACGTTTTGACGACAAGAACTCTTTTTTTTATTCGAAATATTTGCAGGAGAGCATTTGAAATATTAAGGGAAATCGCAAGAAGAAATTTGCATACAAAAGCGGTACCACATGAATTAAATGAATAAAATGTGATTTATAATTTAAACCATTTGAATTTTATTATTTGTACATGACTATAATAATAAAAAACCAATTTCAGAAAATTTCGAAATTAAATCTATCTTCGGTACGGCCCTATCTTTCGGAAATATTTTTTTAAAGCAAGAGGTGTGTATGAACGAGCGATATGACTATACAAAAAAGTGCTCCCATTTTTAGCTGTTGTTTTATATGGTTTCTGACATTGATGTCGTATCCATGTATATAGGTCAGTGGTTTTAGGACTAGATATCTATATATAATTACAGAATTCTAATTTAAAATTGTTCAAATGGAATTAATATTGAAATATATTCAAATCAGAGCCAAAATTTTGTTTTTTGTCAAACATTGTTGTTGTTATCAAAATAAACATGGCCGATTATAGCACATACAATGCGTATAAGGACTAGATATCTTTACATAATTATACAGAATTCGGATTTAAAATTGTTCAAATGGGATTAATATTGAAATATATTTAAATCATAGCCAAACATTAATTTTTGTCAAACATTGTTGTTGTTGTCAAAATAAACATGGCCGATTATAACACATACAATACGTATTAGGACTAAATGTCTAATTAAAGAATTCGGATTTAAAATTGTTCAAATGGGATTAATATTGAAATATAATTAAATCAGAGCCAAAATTTTGTTTTTGTCAAACATTGTTGTTATTGACAAAATAAATATGGCCGATTATAAGACATACAATAAGTTTTAGGACTTGATATCTATATATAATTACAGAATTCGGATTTAAAATTGTTGAAATGGAATTAATATTGAAATATATTCAAATCAGAGTCAAAATTTTCTTTTTTGTCAAATATTGTTGTTGTTGTCAAAATAAACATGGCCGATTATAACACACACAATACGTATGAGGACTAGATATCTATATATAATCACAGAATTCGGATTTAAAGGTTTTCAAATTAGTATTAATATTGAAATATATTTCTGTGAAATTTCGAGAAGTAAAAAGCCTTTTTTCTCTAACCCAAAGCAAAATACACTGTTTGTGCGGGATCATAAAATACGATCGGAAAGATTAAAGGGACGGCAAAATATTTTGACATTGCTGATTATAACTTTTGATATAAGTGCTAGGGGATGTGAGGTGATGAATAAATGGACTTTTGATTCAAGGAGGTCAGAAAGAGAAAATCAATTCCAATTGAAGGTAACTGGTGTACTACAAGCCGCGTACGTTCAATAACAGTAATCAAGTTAGTCTACATAAGCCATTTGAAGCTAAAAAAAAATTAAAAAATGTCGTAAACAGCTTCATCAGTCTAAAGAAAACGCGTAGATTCTTGTTGATGTTGCGACAGACCGTTTCACGCAGCATTCACTTCTCCTTCGTCTAGATCAGCATGAGTTTTACGTTTACATCGATGCGGCCTTCGTCAGTTTGCGTTTAGCATTGCTAATTTAGCTGTGGAAAATACGCAGCAATTGACTGTTAAAAACAATATTTGGCTAAAAATTATATAAAAATAAGTTTATTTTGTTAAACTACTCAAAAGTGACTAACAAGATATAAATTTAGGGTTGTAGATCGTGTTGCAAACAGATAAATAACTAAAAAGTAAAAATGTTCAGATCAGCTTGCAAGGACAACTGATAATTTTAACAACTATTATGTATTTCGAATATCTCAAAATAGATTTCGTTTGGAATAAATTATTTTTAAACCATCAAACATCTATGAAAGAACTCAAAACTTCAATTATTGTCGTAAATTTAGACCTATTAAGCTGTCATAAATAATTTGTTTGTAAACAGAACTATGCCGTAAACACAATTTTATAAAACATCCATATTGCTTCATTACAATGGGCCGCTAACAATAATTAAAATTTAACTTACATGCAATTCAAACTAATGCAACATTGGTTAAATTAATAACGTGTCACTATATTGAAAATTTTGGTGAACAATTAATTTGGACTCGATAATCAAAACTAATTAATCCGCAACGAAACTAAACAAAAATTTCAAGTGTGGTAGTTTTGACATATCCATATTTAAAAACGCATAGCCTTCTATTCAATATTTGTTTTTTTTTTTTTCAAAATTGATGTATAGTGGAAAATCCGTAATGTGTTATAGCAGTGGTGCTTGTAGCTAACCCAATATTTTGGGTAAATTAACACTTATTTTTTTCATTAATAAATTTGATTAACGTGCCACAATTTTAGTAGGTACTTTTATAATTACTCCTTATAAGAATCAGAAAATTTTCCACGAAAAGCTAATCTGACAAAAACGAATTCAAAGGTGATCATTTTACAGAATTTTATAGTAAACAGAGGGGCTATTATGAAACTGTTCTCGCTTTCGAAATCATCGATATCTAAAAATTAGGTACGCAGCGAATATTGCTACTATGAAATACATAGCGAGTCGACAATTTTGAGCGCATGAAGTTTGAAATTTTAAGAAAATATAACCGATTTATTTTAATTGAAAAGTGAGAAAAATTAAAGATTTTTGATCCAAAAATATTAAATGAGCCATGGCCATGGAAACAGTTGGTTTTTCAGTTCATTCGATCGATGAAGGAAACGACTACGATCTTCTACACATCTCGGTAAAAATGGTATTAAAATTTATTTTTAAAATACAAAATCTTAAATATCAATCAACACTAATTGTAAGCGATATGATTCTCGCCAAATTAATATCAGTTGAATTTTGACGTAATAAAATTCGATTACAAAAAATATAGGAGCACTGATATAAAAATAACGCCTAGAGTTATCAGGCCTATTTTATATTATATAATATAAAAATATGTATGTGAAGAGAGCCCAAATTCCATCTCCGAATAATGCGATGGCAACATTAATTATTGCTATCATGACATTTGCTACTCTCAGCCCAAAAAATCTCCACATATATTGACGTTTTTGACTATAAACCCCCAAAAAATGGAATATTTTATCTCTAAGCCCCGAAAGTATTTATTGTCATGACAGATAAAACTATCACGACACAAACATTTCTGGGCTGAGAATAAAAATGTTACATTTTCATGATAATATGAAAACAGAAAAATTTTCAGGGCCTGATAAACGATTTTAACTATTTATCCATCCCCGATTATGTTTTTACGAAATTTTATGTGATCTATTTTATGATCGAACTAGTAGCATTAGTCTTGTAATTCAAAGAAATTTTTGAGATTTTTTTTAGAATTTTTCTAAGGAGTTGAGATATAGTCCTTCAAACTCAGCAAATATTCGTTGGCCAGACTCGTGGGCTACATCGGATGATAGAAGAACATTTAAAGTATTTGAAATATTTTTTTGAGAATTTTTGTATGTTTCGTATGGAGAAAATGCCATGTATATTAGAAAATGCTATTTAAAAAACGCTAAAGGCGTGTGAAGCATATTCTCAATTTGACCAAATCATCGATGAATATGAGATTTGATCTCAATTTCAATTAATCTCAATTTCACTCTGAATTTCAATCTCAATTTCAATCTCAATTTCAATTTCAATTTCAATTTCAATTTCAATTTCAATTTCAATTTCAATTTCAATTTCAATTTCAATCTCAATCTCAATTTCAATTTCAATTTCAATTTCAATTTCAATCTCAATCTCAATCTCAATCTCAATCTCAATCTCAATCTCAATCTCAATCTCAATCTCAATCTCAATCTCAATCTCAATCTCAATCTCAATCTCAATCTCAATCTCAATCTCAATCTCAATCTCAATCTCAATCTCAATCTCAATCTCAATCTCAATCTCAATCTCAATCTCAATCTCAATCTCAATCTCAATCTCAATCTCAATCTCAATCTCAATCTCAATCTCAATCTCAATCTCAATCTCAATCTCAATCTCAATCTCAATCTCAATCTCAATCTCAATCTCAATCTCAATCTCAATCTCAATCTCAATCTCAATCTCAATCTCAATCTCAATCTCAATCTCAATCTCAATCTCAATCTCAATCTCAATCTCAATCTCAATCTCAATCTCAATCTCAATCTCAATCTCAATCTCAATCTCAATCTCAATCTCAATCTCAATCTCAATCTCAATCTCAATCTCAATCTCAATCTCAATCTCAATCTCAATCTCAATCTCAATCTCAATCTCAATCTCAATCTCAATCTCAATCTCAATCTCAATCTCAATCTCAATCTCAATCTCAATCTCAATCTCAATCTCAATCTCAATCTCAATCTCAATCTCAATCTCAATCTCAATCTCAATCTCAATCTCAATCTCAATCTCAATCTCAATCTCAATCTCAATCTCAATCTCAATCTCAATCTCAATCTCAATCTCAATCTCAATCTCAATCTCAATCTCAATCTCAATCTCAATCTCAATCTCAATCTCAATCTCAATCTCAATCTCAATCTCAATCTCAATCTCAATCTCAATCTCAATCTCAATCTCAATCTCAATCTCAATCTCAATCTCAATCTCAATCTCAATCTCAATCTCAATCTCAATCTCAATCTCAATCTCAATCTCAATCTCAATCTCAATCTCAATCTCAATCTCAATCTCAATCTCAATCTCAATCTCAATCTCAATCTCAATCTCAATCTCAATCTCAATCTCAATCTCAATCTCAATCTCAATCTCAATCTCAATCTCAATCTCAATCTCAATCTCAATCTCAATCTCAATCTCAATCTCAATCTCAATCTCAATCTCAATCTCAATCTCAATCTCAATCTCAATCTCAATCTCAATTTCAATTTCAATTTCAATTTCAATTTCAATTTCAATTTCAATTTCAATTTCAATTTCAATTTCAATTTCAATTTCAATTTCAATTTCAATTTCAATTTCAATTTCAATTTCAATTTCAATGTTGGATAAGAGTATGTACGTTGGATGGGAATGGGGACTTGCACCAGGTACAAGTAACTTGCACAAGTTGCAAGTAACTTGCATTAGGTTACTAACTTGCACCTTGTGCACCTTCACAAGAATCGCATTTCCATCCAGTATACCCAATCCCATCATAATCGGTTAAAAATTGATCGAGTTCCGTCCCAGGTGGCCATATTCCAGAATTTCTTCCCAAAATCATTTAAGAATCCTATTTCCATTCAACATAGCCAATCCCATCATAATCGGTAACCAAAAATTGAAAATAAAACGTTGTCTGTTAAATCGAGGGCCCGCAAAATCGAGGTCCGTTAAATCTACGGTTTACTATAAATCGACGTAAAAACAATAAAACTGACGTGTAAACAACTCAAAAAATATGGCTGATCTAATTTATCGCCTTATCCTGTTCGGAGTTTATCGAATTTGGTACTTTGGTGGTCAAATTTTGCAGCCTGATCTGTACACATTTCCGTCATTTGAAGTAACAGTACCTTTATCATACCTGCCGTGTGGTTGATTCCTGTTGTTCTGGCGAAAGATATCTACAAACATTTTTTGCAACACTGGGTCAACGTTTTTTGGTTGACTACTCCAACGGTACGTCAATTAATGAATATTATTCCAGAAACCTTTTCGCTATAGTGTCGCATCGTGGGGTCATCCAACTTATCATCGGCAACGTCTAAATTTTGCAGTTAAACTTCAACAGTTGTCCAGAAATGAAATCCACCTTATCGAAAATCTGATTATGAGTGATGAAGCTCATTTTCATTTGAATGGCTTTGTTTATAAGCAGAACTGCAGATTGTTGGGTTTTAAAAATCTAAGTGCCATTCAGTAACGCCAACTTCACCCCATTAGGTGTACAGTATGGTTTGGCATTACATCTAAAAATATCGTTGGGCCTTACTTCTTCGATCACATCATTCGCGGTATCGATTTATGATAGAACATTTTTTACGTCCTGCTCTTGAAAACACAGCTAAGATGTGGTTTCAGCAGGATGGAGTCACTGCCCACACTAACCGAGACACAATGGCACTTTTAAGGCAAATTTTTGGAGAGCGAATAATTTCCAGAAATTCGGAAACCAATTGGCCAGCTCGTTCGCCAGATTTGTCAGCACCCGACTATTTTTCTTAGGGTTATTTGAAGGAGCGAGTATATGTTAACAAGCCCGAGACAATCCTTGAACTCAAGGCCAACATTGTTGAAAAAATTCGAACGCTACAGCCACAAATTTTGAAAGATGTTATGGAAAATGCTCTAAAACGAGCCCATTATTGCGAAGCTGAAAAAGGGGGTCATTTAAGGGACGTTATTTTCCATACTTAGTGTAAAAAAATTTCCATTTTGTATATTTTATAATCTGAAAAAAAAAATGTACATAAACGAACAAGTTATTAAATTGTTAAACCCCATGGTGACTTTTAGCCAGCCCTGTCTGTAAATATGAAAATATAAATGAAAAATTTATAATTTGTGCCTTGAACTAATTGTAAAGAGTTTAGATTTCGAAGATTTTATTTGGGGGTCGTCCAACACGATACTGCCTCCTCTTTTAAGCTCTTTGCAAATTGAACAATTTTGTTAAAAACTAGTGAGACAAGCTAGTTCCTGAAATCGATTGCAAAAAACTTGCTTATGGAATAATTTCTTTATTGGATCATCATTAAAAGCTTAAATCTCATCTTAAACCAATTTTGGCTTAAAACGAATTTAATTAAAACTATTTAAAATTATCGAGGGGTATGCAAAAGCGGTTCCGATTAGTCAAAATGTATAAAAATTTAAATATGTCTTTTAATTTTAGTGAATTGGTCTAATTTTAGTAAAAATAGTTTAAGTGAACCCGGTGAGGGTTCATTTTGTCTAAATTGGAAAATATTTTGAGCCCGTGTTATGTAACATAATGTGTCATGTTGCCAAAAAGAATAAATCTAAGCTACTTAAGCAATCTTGATGAAAGCAGCAATCACAAACGGATAGAACACTATTAATTAAAATAAAAATTGAATAACAAAGCGAGTTCCCGATTCACATACCTCTATAAATTCATTTCTCACTTAGTCATACTTTGTGGGAGAAAAGATGTTGATTTTCCTTAATTATGCGAACGATACCAGAGCCATCAATAAAATATTGCTCCCACTGGAATAATTTATCAAAAAAATGTAACACTTACGACTCGATAATAAATAATTACGTATCATTAAGTTACATAAATGGGAATCTGAAACACACATGAAATATGTTGCCCATTAGCACCACCATGATTTTCACATTAGTGTCAAATAAATTGCAGGAAAAGTTCAGAACATATTTGAAATCAGGAATGACAACAAACTCATATTACTTTATTGGTTATGTTATGATTATTATACCTCATCACACCAAAACATCAAAAAATATTATATCGAGATGTAAAAATCACATTCGCAATATACGCAAATATTCATAAAATAATTATCATTTAAATTTATCATAAGCAACAATCTTGATTTTTTTTTTTTTCATATCGTCGAACATAAAATTTTATTACACGTATCTTACACACATATTCTGTCATATATATTATTTGCATGGTTTATTTAAGAAACAGCGAGAACATAACAGCCAGTGCAAGAATTTCATTTAAATTTTCATCATCGTAAACCATAACCAACGTCATACTTTTGTAGGGGTAGGACATGTAGAAAATCTATATCAAAAATTATCCTCCATGGAAAATTACATCATCGAAAAAGAATTTTTGTTCTGTATCTGTATGTATATATATGAGCGACACATACATACACAAATACAAAACAAAACCCATTTTCATGAAAAAGCGCACCAAAATCATAACCAAAATTATTTTTTTGTTTGGTTTATTTATATCCGCCAACACAGTCGCCACCGCAACATACATGCTCTCGTATGTACACACAGTGACAACACCAACAATATCATATACTCGTATAAACATACCTTTTTGTTAAATCCTCGCCATTGTAATAAATACAATCAAATATAAATAAACATACTTCGGCCGAATCAAATTTGGTTTTTTTATGTTTACCCAAAGTACCAAATGGTAGTAATTCACCAGTTTTTGTGTTCACCATTAGAATTTCAGAATCCAAAATTAAATCGTTCGCTGAAGGGAAGGCCTGCACGTGAATATACAGAATAAAAAAATATACAAATTAATAAAAGCTTACAAGTGCGGTGAACTTTTTAATTATATAAAAGTTACAAGACCGATTCCTTACCTTTGGTATAAATTCCTCGCAACGACTTATTTTATGATCTGATACTGACTTCAAATTTCGAGAGAAAAACCTAAATTAATTTATATAAATAAATAAGTATTAAACGAAAAATGTTTCACCGTCTTACTATATATGTATATGTAAGATAGTAATGCAATGTAATACAATGTACCCGTAAATAGAAATTAACGAGCAACAGAATAAAAAATTAAATTTTAATTACTTGAAGTCGTTTCCTTGTTTGTGCAACTGTACCCGTTCACCGTCGTACTTTATTTCACTGTAGAAACCTTGTGGATATTTTCCTATCGCTTTTTCCACACTTTTGCATGCCTCAGCCAACATTGGACTAATGGGACACATTAATCTTACCCCGCTACCCTATACGTTACACATATGCGGAATACAATAAAAAAATATAGCGTTACTCCGCATAATATATGGCAGCACATAACATAAATTTATATTTATTTTTATAATTATTTTATTTTATTTATGTTATAAATGAAAATTAATTATTTTTTTTTTCTTGCTTTTTTTATACTATTTATTTGTATGTGTTATATATGTGTACTTACTTTTTTTACTGGCGATGCACCGCCAGATATAACATTTGTAGAAATATCTTTGCTAAATGTTTCTACCACTTTTTTCAAGTCTCGTGTTAATTGGTATGATTCGAATGCATCTGGGCTTAGTGCTGCCAGAATGTGTTTAGCGCCAGAATTAATTCTCAAATCTTTTTTGATTAGACGAACAATCTGTAAGAAAGATGCAAAATCTGTATTAAATTTGGGCTGATAGCCTTTATAATGCTCATTTTTTTTCAAAATTCATTGAAAATATTTTTTCAACATCTATATTTTCATTTAAAACTGTTTAAAAAAAATTTTTTACAATATAAATTTATTGCAAGCAGGAAGTGAAAAGTACAAATTGGTGTAATAATAACAACTTATGAATAATATGAAAGTTAGCCGACACGATCCAGCTGAAAATGTCGATAATGCAGACTACACTGTGGCAATTAAATTACCAGTCGAAAGGGTCGATAATGCAGATTCAAAAACAATATGGGGTTTCTTCTAGTAAAATTCGGTAAGGCAGATTCATATAAATAGCCAGCCGAAAAGTGTCGGTAAAGCAGACTAGTGACTGTGTCATTTGATTAGTGTGAACCTGCATTACCGACATTTTTCGGCTGGAAAATTTTGGCTAACTTTAATAGAGTTTACTTTAAGTCGTTTTCTAATTGAAAAGTTTTCCATCACTTGAAATGATATTTTTGTTACCTTTAATTTTGAAGTAATACATAAAAAATGGAGACGAACAAAACGTCTGAAATTTAGATAGACGTTAGAAATTTTAATTAAATTAATTTTTTGTATTTTAGTGTTAAATTTACAAATTGTAAGGAATTTGAATAGTTAGTTCAACTCTTGGAAAAAACATGGAAATATCGATACATTCGGCAGTTCCGAAGAGGAGTATAATTCAAAATGGAGCTTTTCTGCTACCAAGTTGAAAAGCTTCGGTCCTCCAATTCGTAAGACCTTATAAATTTTTCATATAGAGGGCAAGAATAGGGACTTTAAATATGTTTTTATTTACTAATTAGTTATGCTACTCCAGATGTGGAATGATTTTAAAATTAAAACTAAAAAAAAATAGCTCACAACAAAAAAGAGATTGCCGCTACTGGAGTTGGGGCTTACAAATTTTATATATTCTCGCACCTAGAAAAAACTCTAACTGGCCTTTTGTACTACGAGGAAATTGCCAACACTTCAAATAGAAACAATGGTTAATCATCCTCTTTCCAACATCTTATCGAACACCTGTCGTGAGCAATTTATATTTATCGAAAAAGCGAACGGAAAGCCTGAATTTGAGTGGAAATATTGGCACCAATACCAAGGAAAAATCAAAGCAGACGACCTGCTTTGATTTTTTGTTTAAGTAATAATTTACAAGAGGAATGAAAGATCTTGGTGCAAATTCATACAAAATAAGATCGATCGAATATAAAGAGAAAAATTATCGTTACAGGAAAATCGATCAATGATTAATAAAATACAGGCGTCCCTCGTATAAAACGGTTAGTTCGTACAATGGTATATCGAAACCGTGTTATATCGAATCCAAGTCGTAAGGTGTAAAATTTGATGATAGCTAAAATTTCGTTTCAAATACGACGTAAATGGAAAAGTATGTTAACTTTAAGTTTTTATTTAAAAAATGTGTCATTCAACGTTTCTAATGAAAATCTAAAGAATTTAATATCCAACATTCCAAACTTTTCACTAATAAGCTTGCTAATATAGATAGGGCTTATGAGAGAACCCATTGGAGAACCAAAAATTTATTTATAATTTTTATTTTTAAAAGAATATTCCGAATTAACTAAAATGCTTAAACTATCAAGAAATTGGACTTTCGTCAATTTTGATTTTGCGTTCTTTTTAATGCCTTTCCAATTTTTCCTGATAATGTCCAAAACTATATGACTATCTACAGTAGTAAATAACGAAATCACGTCTAAAGAAATTAACAAATTCGGAATTTATTATATTTATATTTATTTATTAATTCCCTTTCTTATTTTTTTTTTATTTGAAAATTTTTTCATTAGCTTTGAAAATGATGTCGATGAGACGTCGAAAGCTCAGTTATGAAATTGTTTTAATTTATTTAAAATAAAAAACGAGCCCCTAAACCATAAAAAACTTTATTAAAATAGTTATTATTGGCTCAGTAAATAATTTTTAATTAACAATTCAAAGTATCCCACTTACCCGTATATCAGAATTGGACGTCAAGCACAATACCAAGCCAATAATAACAATTATTAATTGTAACAATTGAAACAATCCTTTTTCAAAATTGAGCACAGGGAAAACTTGATGTAATTAATGGATCCACAAACGTTTGGAGTTTCCCAGTTGTATTGGTATGTAGGGACACCGGAAAAATAAGATCGTGTTTAGACACGTGGTTATGACTATCGCCAGCTGAGTTCTACACACCACTTTTTGCCAAAATGACCTTTTAATGGAGTAAAGGATTATCAGTTCAGGTTTTTCAGTATTCGAGATGATAATTATCTCCTTTATTTTTAAACATAATTTTTAAAAACTCTCTCCTACAGACCGCAAATTTGTTAATATTAACATTTTATTTCTGCTTAAATGGCCTATAACAATATTTTGTAAGTGTTAGGACAGTTTCTTGAACAAAATTTTTGAAAGTAATTTTTTACTGCTTAAAAATCCTACAAACCATTTTATGCTTCTTTGTTCCATATCACATTAGGCGAAAGAATAGCAACAGCTTTCGGATTTCGTCTCTAATTTTTATGAGCTATTTGTCTTTTTTTTTGTTACTCATTTTTGTTTGGTTTGTTTAAAATACTACTCTACTTCTCACGTTTAACTGTTGGAAAACGACACCATGAAGTGAATTTATTTTGAAAATGTTAGTAGAAGACCAACACTCGCTTGATAAACAATGAGTATGCAGAATGGATAATTAGTAAGTTAAAAAATTAAAATCTCGAGTATGTAAGAAAATTATTTTTTATTTTTTAGTTATGAAAAAGAAGCGTCTTCTTCCTCTCCAAGCTTGGATTTGAAACTTTAGTTTAAAGTAAGGTAAAATAACTTGTTGTGAATTTTTTTGTTATTTTTATTTTAATTAAAATCAATATTTTAGATAAATTTCGTAAGCACACAAAATTTTATTTAATTAAAAAATCTGAATTTAATGTTATTACTTAAATTTCTTTTTAATAATTAAAATTTGTATATTAAACTGAATAAGTATTCGTCTTGAAATGTTTGTACTGTAAATCTATTGTTTGTGTCAAGTGATTTTAGTTGCGATGACTCAACCCAAGATCCGGGTTATGTCGCGGATAGAGACGATATTGAACTTTCGGAAGTAGCTGTTGATGTCCCATCAACGCCGAGACGTGTTCCGTGCAATAATTTACTCACACCAAGGTCCGTAAAAGAAACAACCGAACCAGCTCGAAAACGAAAATTAAATAAATTCAATTGAAAAAAACCAATTGTCAAAAAAAAAAGGCAAACAGGGAAAAAGCATACTCACCTGCAAGGTAAAACAATGCCTGCAAAACGAGTGCAACCAGCAAAATGTGGTGTAGCCTGCAGTTATAAATTTTATTTTACCAATTTCTCATTTCTAATGGAATGAGCGAAGAAATCCATGGCAATTTTTGAACGCTAAAGGATGAGGAAAAACAATTCTTTTACTCCAATTTTGTTACTGTTTCTTGTCCAAAACGCAAAAGCACAGCATCAGAAATTTCTCGAAGAAAACAAACTTTTAAAAATTTTTTTCAAAATGGACAAATAAAATCACAAGTATTCCGATTATTTTTCGTATCTATGCTTTCCATATCGCAACGGTCCATTTATTATTTTTTCAAAAATAATTATAATCAGGAGACGGGCATTTCCAAACTATCATCGAAAGCAAAACATCAGAAAACTAAAAGATAGTCACATTGAAAGTTTCACATTTAACCATACGCATTACGTACGTGTTGACAGTCATAAACAATATTTGGTATCTGGACTTTCAACGGCAAAAATGTATCGATTATTTAAAATAGCAGAGCAAAATAGTAAAGTAAGGTATTCTGTTTATCGGAAAATATTTAACACCGAATACAATTTGTCTTTTTTTTGTCTCTAAAAAGACGTATGCGACAAATGCAGTAAATATCAAAACATATGCGAGCCAAGCACTGACCAAGTTTTAAAACAAGATAGACACAAGGAATTAAATGAAACAGCAAAGCAGCGTCAATATGCGGATAAAACATTAATCAGCAACGAAATAGCAGTAATTTCGTATGATCTATACAAAATGTTTTCTACTTGCCTCATGGAAACGCATCGAATCTTTATTACCTATTGCGCAATTTGATCTGAAACACACACAGGCAGATCTGGCAATGATATCGCTAGTGCACTTGTAAAGATATTAAAAAATGTTATAGCTGACAATCCAAATGTGAAAAACATAATTTTATGGTCTGAATTCAAGAATTAGATGTTGTTCATAGCGTTCTCGAATGCCATCTTCGAAATATTCAGTACTTCAGCCCTGTTTCTTTGATTAGGAATTTTAAATCAATGGATTAAAATATCAAAATTTTCCAACGCACGTTGGATGTATTTCTGAATTTGAAACAAGTTTGAAATTGAATTTTACCTATTAAACTAAATTCATTTGGAGTTTCGATTTAGAAGACGAATTTTGGCAAATTCCTCATCTTCCTCAGATTCATTATTTAGGAAGAGGCATGCATTGACAACCAGAATTTTAATGAAATTTAATAAACAAAATTCAATCCAAAACCGAATTTTTTTAAAATTTTCATTTAAGAAATGGTAAATTTTTTATTAATTTGCCAAATAGTTACAATCAAAATTATTCAGATATTTCAAATTGGAAACTTTACGTGCCTAATATTTTAATTTCTAAATTGGTTGAACAAGCTCACGTGACCCACCTTTGATTTCTCATATGGGTATTGCTAAAACTACTAAACCATTACAACGAAATTATTTTTGGCCCAAAATGATATTTGGCATTAAAAATTATATCAATTATTGTACGATTTGCAAACTATCAAAAAGTGTTAAGTACTCCCTGCAACCGAATATGGGTCAACAATTCATTACATTTGGAGCTATGCAAAAAGTATAAGGATTGCTTGTGAGCATATCCATGATTTACTATCATTGTATATATTTTTAAAACCCATGCGTCCATGCCATTGCGTCTAAAGTTGTAAAATTTTTGAAGGGCGTAAAAATGTTTCGTATGGGGTACCGAATTTTACTTAAAAAAATATTGTGTATTATTCTATTCAAAATACGTACAAATGATGTAATCTTTATAAAAATTTGGATATTAAGGTTGTATCTTAACAGTTTTTCAACAGTACAAATAATTTTTCCGGGAAAATTTTTCAATAAATAAATTTTTCAAGAATTGTACAAATTATGGAAAAGCGGGGGTTTGGGGGGTGGGGTGCAGCTCCCATCCTCTAAGGTATAAACGAATTAAAATTACATTAAAAAAAAATTATATATGTATACGAAAGTTGAGTCTTTTAACATTTGTGGCACTATCAGCAGAAGCGATAAGAGCGAGAGAAACTCTTTGATCTGTGTCTGCAAGGTTGACGAAGCAATTATTATTAATAAAAATAAAAAATAATATTAAAAAATAAAAAAAGTAAAAAATTTTCCGGAAAATAAAAAAATTTCCAGAAAAATGTAGCATCCCTTCCCCTTAAAAACTGATAGTAAACAATCCTTCATTTAAAAAATTTCCAAAATTTATATTCCTTACCTGATTTTTCCGATGTATACCTTAAGAAAAATTACGCCTTATTTTGCATTGCCAAATTTTTACGTGCAAAATTCAAATTTAAATCCCAAAAAATTTTCATTAATGAAAATAGCATTTTTCTCATTTTATAAAGAAGCTTATATTATTTCATTTTATAAACACTTATGTTAATTCATTTTAAAACTGAATTAAGAAATGCCTTTTTGAATTCATTTTATCGAACTTTTTTATTTTTTTTCAACTCTGATTTTAATTCATTTTTAAAATGAATTAAAAACACTTACTTTAATTCAGAAAAAAAAATTTTTAATTCAAACTTTTTTAATTCATGTAGCCGTGGAGGACATAGAGGACATAGTTGGTTTTAAAAATGAACAAAATAAGGATGATGTATTTTATTTCATAAAGAATTTCAAATCAGCGTGCAAAAGCATTGTTGGCACTTATAAAAAGAGGCCGATGATTGATCTGCAATCTCGATATGTAGAATAAGAATCGGATTTGATTGATTGCTGATGATGCTGGCGTGTTTTACAAATTGCTGAAAGAGGTAGTAAATACCTGCAATACGGTTACTTCCTTATATTGACACACACAAAATAAGAATTTCGCCCGAATTAAGCACGAAGAATATATCTATAAAGAGAATGCAACGGTCATAAATCTGAGAAACGTGGAGTGTCTGAAGAGAAGCCGGCAAAATGGAATATTTATTCAAACTGTTTATTTTAACAAAACAAAACAATTTCGAGGTGAAGCATACTTCAAATCTGATGTTGGATCATCCAAATCAATAACCAAACGAGGAAAGTATAAAATAAACAGTCTGCAGCGAAACTAGCTGATGTTAGCAATTTTGAGCTAAAGCAGTTTGGAAAAAACTGAATTGAAATCGAGGATCTACAGATGTTAAAAAATATTTTAAATTCAACTGATATCGCAATTTCAGATAATGCTTTTCGTTAAAATCAATTGAAACTTTAAATATCAATTTGCATACGGCTTACAGAATTATTTTGCTACGGGTTTTCATTTCGCGCAATCAATTAATCGAAAATCACGAACGACTAATTTTATTTTTTGCCAAAACAAAAAAACTATTCATTCTTTGTTTTGGAAAAAAAATTTGGTTTTTATATGAGAGCAAACTAAATTAACCTACCTAACCTAATGTTAAAATAAAAGACCGATAAAAATATCCGCACGTAGTTTTAAATTCCAACGTGTGAAATCAAAATTTGTTATGGGCAATTGAAACCAGCACTCGATGGCCAATAAAAAGCAATTGTCATTTTCATATTTTCACGGAATGCGACTTGTGCCCTTGGTAAAAAACAAAAAAAATCAGTTAAAATTAATTGTTTTTTGTCATAAATTGACAACATTCAGTCAGCCATTAAACTGTTACATTTGAGTACAATAGGGAATCATTCAAAGACTAATACAAAAAAAGACGGGAAAGGTTCGGACCGAACTCTATAAGCATTTTTGTTGCCTCATTCGCGTATTTCAAAAATCACACCCACCCATCATCCACCCACACCCACAACCACACCCACACCCACCTAACCTCATCATCACCCAGCCCAACCGACCACAATCCACCATAACTCAACCGACTCCAATCAACAGCAAACGACACACCTAAGCATTATTACTTCCCCCACCCATTATCCAATTCAAACCCCAAACCCCATCTCACCCGCACCACCCTATACCGCACCACCCACATTATCATCCTTGAATACCTCCATACCCACTCCCACCCACACCACCCACACAAACCCTCATCCACCAAATCCAAAATTCCCACACCAAACCCAAAACACCTCATCCCACCTTCCTCCACCTCCCATACCTCCACTACTACCACCCCCATAATAACACCACCCACACAAACTTACATTCACACGAAATATATTTTAAATCCACATTCACATGCTATGAAACCAAAATAGAATAGAAAATCAATTTTTTTTTATAAATTTTTAAGGAGGGGGGTTAACAAAACCCTACATATCTCCGAACACCCTACACACAGAAATGTCCAAATCAATAGGGATCATTCCCATGAATTGCTTGAATTTTCAGTGAAGAAATTAAGTTGATATCTCCATCCGTTCTAAAGTTATCGTGCACACAGACGGACAGACGGCAAACCGAAACCATATAGCATTTTTTTAACAAAAATGCTTAAAAAGCAGAATATGCATGAAAGCTAAACAAAGTTTTCTAAATATTATGGAAATTAATTGCGTAGCACACGATTATGAAAATCTAAAACGCATTACCCCATATTTTTTCGATCAATCATATTCACTTAAGAAATACTTATTAGCACTGGTTTTTTTTTATTTCGCAAAAATTAAATTTTAAATTGTTTAATTAAACATTTTTTTTTATTTCAAAAAATTTAAAAATTCTAAAACTCATTCGATCGATTTCGGCTGGTTAAGCAATAATCCTTTCCTCACAAAACTCAAGTGCGATACGGGTTTATGCATGTATATTTTAGTTTTGTATTGAATACTTGAGCGAAACGGATTAAAAATAATGGTCACTGTAAAATTTAATTTCTACTAATCAAGTAAAAACCAAAAAAAAACTCATCCTTCATTTTTTTGGTGTTAAAGAATATACAACACGAGCCGCACATAAAATTATTGCTACGAAAGTGTAAAAAAATGCAAATTTTATTTATAGGCGAAGAGATACGAGAAGAAGGAAAACGCATCGCGTTGCCGCACTGTGTGGAATGGCACACTGACAACAAAAAATGGACCGTTCCACTGTATTCCTATAATGACATATATCGACAACACCTTCGCCGTCATACTAGTAATCCTCAACTGTTGTTACTTTTCTAAGTATATGTATAGTAAAAAACCAAATTAGATAAAAAATACAGGAAACCCTCCAAGAACATTCGTTCGAGACTATAAAAACGGGAGAGTGAAAATAAGAAAAAACGTTACCTTAAAATTTTTTTTTGTTATGGTATACCAAAAACAAACTAAAAGAGAAGTTATCCGTGTCCTTCGTATATCGTGTTCCTGGAGGATTACCTGTATTCATTTGAACGTAAATTTGTGTATCGTTTTATAGTTGTTTTGTTTTTATTATCTCTGTGGTAGTGTGCACGAGGGCCAAAAAAAATTTTGTTGAAAATGCAACAACACAAAATCCCCACCATAAATTTAGTTTGTAGGTAAAGAGGAAAAAAACGAGGAAAAAAACCGATGCAAGAATATAAGTGTGGGAGGGGCTAATCATCATATTGGATTCCGAGTAAAAACAAAAATCCAAATGACTTTGGCTGACCAACTTTACGTGTACGCGTTCCAATTCATTAGTTTTTCTATCAGGATGTCAATGTATGTGTGAGTATTTTATATAAATTTTGACACTCAGCAAATTATCAGGAGACTATTTCACGATAAATTATCATTAAGCTATTATAAAATATTCAAACATTCTATAAAAACAGAAGAAAAAAGAACAGAAGGAATAGAATATTAATAATGAATAAAAGAACGATTTATGTCGATTTCAGAATCTTCGGAATGTTCGGAATGAACATAAGAAAACACGGTAACACAAACTGATCTCTTCACCCTTTAAATTAAACTTATAATGATGGAACATAACCTCAAAAGGATAACATTTCGTATTAATTTATCGTGAAATAGTCTCCTGATAATTTACTGATAGTTTTAAAATTTATATAAAATGCTCACACATACATTGATACCATGATAGAAAATATAAAGTAGCAGTGTAGACCAGGACTGGCAAAAGCGTCGACCGATTAACTATCGAAAGTCGCTTGCGAGCAATATGAGAAAATGCATATTTAAAAAACATCTCTTTATAAACATATTTAAAAAACAGTTCAGATTATGGTAACAAATGTCCAATAAAATAAAGAAATAAACATTTTTCATTTCTCTTTTAATGCTGTCCTTATTTCTTTCGACTTTTTCATACAAATTTTTTACATGCGATTTTTTTAATCCAAATTGCAGTTAAATTTTTTAGTAAAAGGGGATTAACCATTTTATTTGAACATGTGTTTTTATTAGGAACGCATCCATACATATGCAATTTTGAATGTGATTTATTTACGAGTATTGATAATGTTTTAATTTTCATGTAACAAAAATAGACCACATAGCTGCAAAACCAAAAATTCCGTGTCTGTTTCTAAATATAAAGTTTGAAGTGTTGAAGTTTTGAATAATAGAATATAAATTTCAATAATTTTGTGTTAAAGAAAGTTGTCCGAACGTTTTCATTATCTGAGTAGTGAATAAGATTAATTTTGATAAGGAATTTATGGCAACTTTAATTATTTTCATCTTAAAAAATAAAGTAAGTATAATAATCGCAATTTTTTGGGTTTTTTTGTTTGTTAATAATTCTAAATATATGTATTTTTTCTTAGCCACAATGACACAACCGAGCAAAAAAACTAAAACGTACCACTATCATGCTGAATGGGAACAGGAATTTTTTTTCATCATGTTGAAAGATAAGCGTCTTTGTCTTATTTGTAATTCAAACGTAGCACTACCTAAAAAAGCTAACGTTGAACGACATTTTCGAACAGTACACCATAATTATGAAATTGACTTTCTATTAAACTCTGAGGTACGGAAAGAGAAAGTGAAGCAGTTAAAGTCACAATTAGGTGCACAACAAACTTTTTTTACTAAATTTAGCTCAAAGTCTAAAACAGCTACCGTAGCATCATTTAAGATAGCTAATATTTTAATCAAACATAAAAAACCTTTTGGAGATGGCGAAATATGGAAAGAGGCATTTGTAAAAGCTGGTGAAGTGTTATTCAAAGATTTTAAAAATAAATCTGAAATTCTGGAATCTATTAGCAATATGTCATTGACGCGCAATACTATCATGCAAAGAACGGTGGATATAAGTAAAAATTTGGAAGATATTTTACAGCAAGATATTCAAAAATGCTGCTTTCTCTCTTTGCAATTTGATGAATCTACAGATATCACAGACACTGCTCAACTCTGCATTTTCATTCGAATGGTTTTCGAAGATATGTCTACCACAGAAGAATTATTGACTATTCTACCAATGAAAGGACACACAAGAGGTCAAGACATTTACAATTTATTCGAATCATTTATAAGCCGCACTGATTTCCCGATTCACAAATTGGTATCAATTACCACCGATGGAGCTCCGTCTATAATTGGAAAACATGTGGGATTCGTAACGCTTTGCAAGAAAGATGAAAAAATTCCGAGTTTTCATTCGTACCATCCATCAACAAACCTTGTGTTCAAAAGTGTTAAACTCTAATTATGTAATGAATATTGCATTTAAAATAGTAAATTCGATACGTGCAAGAAGTCTACAACGACGTCAGTTTCGGACATTGCTGGAACAATGTGAAATTGAAAATACCGAATTATTATTACATACGGATGTAAGATGGCTTAGTCGTGCAAAATTTTTAAAACGATTTAGAGATTTGTTGCCGGAAATAAAGCAGTTTTTGACTGGAAGAGAAGAATTATATCCCGAATTGGAGGATAAAAGTTGGCTGATGGCTCTTGCTTTTCTTTGCGATATGACAGAGCACTTAAATAAATTAAAATTACAGCTACAGGGGAAACATAAATCTATTCTCGATATGATAACGGCAGTAAAAACGTTTAAAGAAAAGCTGTCCATGTTTATTCGTCAACTAGAACTGGGTGATTTAAAACATTTCCAAAATATGGAAGAATAATCCAATGATGAGCCAGGAATTCTTTACAACGCATATGCTAATCAAATCAGTACCCTTTTAAATGATTTTACCACACATTTTGCTGAATTTACTAAAATTGAAAATATTGCTACGTTCATGTCATTTCCGTTTAACGATTGTATTAATACTGAGGAGATCGCTACTCAGATTAATGAATTTCTGGACTCAAATTCAGCTTGCTTAGAAGATGAGATAATAGCATTGAAATGCGACATATTCATCAAATCAAGAGCTACAACCGAAGACAAGTTTTGGAATCTTCTTTCAGAAGAAAAATTTCCAATTTTGCGGAGAGTGGCTGGATATATGCCCGCATTTTTTGGATCCACCTATCTTTGCGAATCAGCTTTTTCTTCAATGAATGGCATTAAGACAAAACATCGATCTTGTTTAACGGATGATCATTTGGCATCATGCTTGCGAATCGCCATAAGCTCATATGATCCAAAATATGAAGAACTTGCTGATAAGATGAAGTGCCACGTATCAGGTGCAAGTAGTAGCAGTAGTAAATAAACTTATATTTAATATTTTTAAAATTCTTGTATTATAAGTGATATAAAACTTTCTAATTTTGTCTTGAATTTAAACAAATAAATGAAATACAGTTAACAATTAAATATAGTTTCTCTGGTAGACCTCCAGATTTAATTGAGTCAAAAGTCGCCCGCAAGACTTCAAAGTTTTGCCACCCCTGGTGTAGACTCTAGGTAAAATGTGTTCAACAAAACTTTATTTCATCAATTTTCCAGCCAATTTTGAACTACCGCGCAGTGGTGGTGGAAATTACTAAAAATTAATTATTGAATCATGTACCGTTATACAGCACATGATTTTATTTATGTACACGATTTAATTGATTTAGTAAATATTTACTATTAAAAATATTTTTTTACAAATGCTTTATTGAAGTTTTAGTGAAATAACGATCTAGTCGTGAGCTAAAATGTCATCGACAATAAAGTGACAAATTTAGAGGTTGTCGGAAAATCTATATTTTTAATTAAAAAACTAATCTAACATTTGGTTATGTTAATAATTGCCGCCCGCATTTTATACCGAAAACTTTCACAAAAAAAAAATGTTTTGCTTTTGTTGTGCCTTTTCTTATTTACTCGAAATTTATTATTTGCTGTTTCATTTTAAATGTGGTGTTGTAAATTATCGTACTACTTGACTTTATTACATGCAAGCGAGCATTGTCTCATATTTTACATTTACAAATTTATTTAAGCTTTCGCGGAAAATAAAATACCTTATTTTCGACTAATTTATTTCGCGAAATGAAAAATCTTTGGAAAATAATACCTTGAGCCGTTTATAAGCCAATATTTACACTTTCAATTTATTTTAATGAAAAGTAATTTTAGTAACTGAAAACCATACAAACTTCACGTTTTCCGATACGATTTAAGACCTCTAAAATAATTTTAAAACAACAAAAAATATTAGTATTTTCTTGTGGTCAGATTAAAAAAATACGAAACAGTAAAGATTAGACGGACGCCATTCCATTTTACAACAATGTGAAAAATGGTCCATTCGCATAACCACGTTCCGTTCGACTAGCGCAATGGCAGATTTAGAGATAAACAGATATATTTTAATTAATATCACATTCATTTGTATGCATTATATTTTTTAATTAAATTGATTATCTAAAATGATTGCATAATATTTACCACATTATTATGAATATTCTCTCAAACAAAAAAAAAATATAGAATATATATTTCAATATTATTTAAATATTATAATAAATAATATGCAGATCCTAAACGCAGTACATTCCTATCCATATATTTAACGATAATTAATTGAATACATAAAAATGTAATAAATATAAATAAATAATTATGCAACACTAAATAAATAATAAAGTCGAATTTGCATAAAAATAATTGTTATTTGCGGCCAAAATGTGTATACTAAAGAATTTGCGGATAAATTCCAATTCAAAATAAATATTACAGTATATAGATATTTATTTGCCTAATCATGTAATTCATAATACCTACATAAATACTAGACCATTCTACATTAAACATTTTATTTTTAATTATATTTATAAAAATAAATAAATTTTCTGGGAATTTATAATTAATATTTTTTTTTTTTTGGTGTGTTGTTGTGTTGCGGTGGTGAAATTTTTGGATGATATACATTACAATATTTTCTTCAGCCCATCCTTATTTCAATACTAAATTATTGATTGATTATTTTATTCATTATTTACAAATTTACTATTATATATTATTTGTGATATTTTTGAATGATAGGCACATTTTTTATGGAAATATATTTGCATATTTAAATGAACAAAACAAAGATTTATTATAATACGAGTTTGATTTTTTTTTCATAATGCTATAAAATTCCGCCTACATTCATATGACAGATTAATAATTTATTGCATAATATGCCATATTTTATACATACGGCATATTTAAATATTATGCCAAAAAATTTTAACGTTGACCAGTTTTATATAATCATTATAATTATATATCAAAGGGTGTTCGTGCGATGTTTTTTAGTTGTCTAGATCTATATACATGCGTGTTTGGTTAGCAGGTATTCCCCAATAAAAAATTTCATCCTCTGACCCTGACTCCGACACCTAAGTAAAGCTAGAAGATTCCCTTAGTAATCAAAGCGATTTTCAGGGAATAGTAGTAAGTAACGAAGTAACTTTAGGAAGAGTCTGATATGCCGGTTTTCTCAAAATAATAAAAAATTTCTAGAATCGATAAGAAGAACACGATAAGAGAAACAGACCACTGCCTATCAAATTCACAAACAAAATATTATCTAAAATATTTCCTCTCTCTGCTAAAAATATAATACACACAAAATAACCCATAGAATACCAATAATCTGTGTGTATTTGGTTTGTATAGAGTAGGGAGATGAAAACGTGCACGTAAAAGCCTTTAAAAGAAAGAAAATTTCATAGAGCGTTAATAAATTGAATTTTATTTCACAAATAAATCAATGATTGCGAAAATCCAATATCACAACACAATTTATCAAAAAAAAAAAAATACAAACTGGAATATCATTGATCCGATAAAAATTTTGAAGGGTTCAAAACAAATTTTTCTAAACAAAGAAGTTGTATATATATTTTATAACGTAAGACGCAATATATACTGTGGAGGAATTCGTATATGTATCCAAGAAAAATCCAATTAAACAAAATTAAATCATTTGATCAAAATTTTTGACAGATTTCATTTTGTTTGATTTGTTACTTTGACCTATGGGATATACACTCGTCTATTGGAATTTTTTTTTTTGATTGATGTTTGATATTAGATACCAAACTATTTATTTAACAAAAATAACATCAAAAGGAAACATTTAATCGGAAAAATGTTATTATGTAAGTAATCTATCTATGGCATGCTATTATTATTTAACAAAGGCCGATTTCTAGCCAGAAAACAATACACTTTCCTGCATGTAATAAATAAATAATACTTTACAGTTAATTATTAGTTTTATTTCGGTAAATTGCTTAATTTCAATTTGTGGTATTCACTTCCTGCATCCAAAACGTTAATATTTTCACAATTTTGCAGCAGTTTTTGTTAACAAAATCTATTTCAGCTGCGAACAAAAAGAATACGTTCGGTGGTAATTTCTGTCACAAAAAGTTTAAAATAATTTCAAGTAAAATAATGTAATTTTCTGTTCCATGATTGAAATTAACTTCAAGGCTCGATTTTGGGATCAATGTAGTGAATGTAACAAAATTTTATCGACATATAATGTTTGCCTCTAAAGTTTACATTTCAATAACAAAAGCAAAAAAAAATGTTTACTTCCTGCATGTAATAAAAATAAGTTCTTTTAAATTTTAAATTTCGCATAATTTTTCTTTACTGTTATAAAACAAATGGCGAATTTTGCCTTTGCAACATTTCGTTTATTACATCCTGCATGTAACAATTAAACTATGCGTTATAGTTATTTTTTTTTTCGGTATACTAATCCGTCTGATTACACATAATCGTCGATACGCAATTCGATCATAAACGCTTCACCTACTTTAAAAATTTTGGCAGTCGTAAATTTTACGCTCGATTAAATAAACTTACACTAAGCAATACAAAAATGTTTAGCTAAATCGCTTAATATCAATTTACAGTATTCACTTCCTGCATGTAATACGTTAATATTTCCAAAATTTAGCAAAACTTTGCGGATTTTTCTTAACGAAATCAAATTAATTTAAAAATTAACGAAATTAATTTTCTGTTCCAAGATAATTCAAACTAATCACAAGGCTGGATTTTAGAATCAATGTAGTGCATGTAATACAATTACATGCAAACAAATATAAACTTATATACATGCAAACAAATATAAACTTTTGAGGCAAAAATTTTATTTCGCAATCGCGAAATAAAATTTTTGCCTCAAAAGTTTATATTTCCACTAACAAAAGCAAAAAAGAAAATGTTTACTTCCTGCATGTAAAAAGCATAGTTCATTAAATTTTAAATTTCACACCTTGACGATTATTTTTTGTTAATTTTTCTTAATTCTAGCCGAAAATTTTCGGAAATTTTTGAATGTTGTCGTATTTTCGAAATTTTGTGTTATTTTTTAATTTTGTTTCTGCAAAGAAATTCAAACTAATTCGTTTGCTTACAAATAGTTTTCGATAAACAATTCAATTATTAAAGCTAGTGTTTCTATAAAAAATCATGACAGTTGTAAATTTTATTCTCGGTTAAATAAGTTTACACTAAGAAATACAAAAATTTGGCGTTAAATTACTAAACTTCAGACCTGAGTATTCACTTCCTGCATGTAAATCATTAAAATTTCCAAAAATTTTGCAACAAAATTTTTAACAAAATTCATTTCATTAAAAGATTAAAGAAGTATAAAAATTTTGCATTCGGTGGTAATTTCTACCACAAAAAAAAAACTAAATTAATTTCAAATAAAATAAATTAATTTTTTGCTCCATAATCATGCAAGCTAGCTAATGTCCAGGCGGCATTTTGGAATCAACATAGTTCATGTAAAATGTTCGCGAAATATAACGCTTGCCTCTACAGTTAATATGTTTACTAACAAAAGCCTTTACTTCCTGCATGTAATTAGCATACGTTCATTAAATTTTAAATTTCGCATCATACCGATTATTTTTGTTAATTGTAGGGAAATTTTTGAATGTTGACTTATTTCTAAAAATATGCGTCTTCTAATAATTTAAATATTTTATGAAAATCGAAAATAAAGAAATGGCGAATGTTAGTCTTTGCGACATTACGTCCCCGCATGTAATAATTAAAAAATGACTGTAACGCATTTTTTAATTTTGTTTCGGCGAAGACATTTAAACTAATCCGTTTGATTACAATTGAGCAACACCAAAATTTTGAATTCCTAAATTTTAATGTGGTATTCACTTCCTGCGTATTATATAAGAATAGTTTTATTAATTTTGTAGCATTTTTTTTTTACAAATTCCATATCAGTTTCAAATAAAAATATTGCGTTCGGATCTGAATTAATTTCAAGTAAAATAAATTAATTTTGAATAAGTAAAATAAATTAATTAATTAATTTTCTTCAAGGCTAGATTTTAGAATCAATGTAGTGAATGTAACAAGTTTTTCACGTAATATAATGTTTACCTTAAAAATTTTACATTTCACTAACAAAAGCAAAAAAGAGAATGTTTACTACCTGCATGTAATAAGAATAAGTTCATTTAACTTTTAAATTTCGCATCATGTTTTTTTAATTGTGCTCCAGAATTTTTTAAAACTAAGTTGCATTACATATTTGCAACACTACGTGCATTACATGCCGCATGTAACAATTAAACAATGCGTTACAGTTATATTTTTCGACATTCATGCTAATCTGTCTGACTTGTATTATTCACTTCCGGCATGTAAACCGTTAATATTTCCAAATCTTTGCAATAATTTTTTTCAACGATATCCATTTCGGTTGCAAACAAAAAGATTCGCAAATTATAAAAATATTGCGTTTGGTGGTCATTTCTTTCACAAAAACTCTAAATAAATTTGAAGTAAAATAAATTAATTTTCTGTTCAATAATGATTCAAACTAATGTCAAGGCTGGATTTTGTAACCACCGTTTAGTTTGCCTCTACAGTTTATATTTTTCACTAACAAAAGAAAATGTTAACTTCCCGCATGTAAAAAGTATAAGTTCATTAAATTTTAAATTTTGCATTATAACGATTATTTTTTGTTAACTTTCCTTAATTGTAAACATGGAATGCTGCACTACGTGCAATCTAGCAATTAAACGATATGTTACAGTTAATTTTAATTTTCTTTCTGCAAAGAATTTTAAACTAATTCGTTTGCTTACAAATAGTTTTCGAGACGCAATTCGATCATTTTAGCTCCACTTTCATTAAAAAATCTTGTCAGTTGTAAATTTTACTCTCGGTTAAATAAGTTTACACCAAGCAATACAAAACTTTTGAATTAAATTGTCAAATTTCAATTTATGATATTTACTTCCTGCACATAAGTTGTTAAAATTTCTAAAACTTTGTAGCAATATTTTTTAACAAATTTTATTTCAGTTGCGAACAAAAAGATTAAAAATTATAAAAACTTTGAGTTCGGTGGTAATTTTTGTCACAAAAAAAATAAATTAATTTTTAAGTAAAATAAATCAATTTTCTGTTCCATAATGATTCAAACTAACCTCAAGCCTGGATTTGGAATCAACGTAGTGCATGTAAAATGTTTGCGAAGTATAATGTGTGCCTCTAAAGTTGTTATTTTCACTTTCAAAAGCAAAAATGAAATTGTTTACTTCCCGCATGTAATAAGCATAAGTCCATTAAATTTTAAACTTTGCATCATACCGATTATTTTTTGTTAATTTTTCTTAATTGTGGTCCGAAACTTTCGAGAAATTTTTGTCGTTTTTTTTTAAATTTGAGTGCTCCCATACCTCGATTAAATAGGTTTACCCTAAGCAACAGAAACATTTTGAATTAAATTGCCTGCAATCAATTATTTGTATTCACTTCCTGCATGTAAAACGATAATATATATTCGAAATTATGCAAAATTAATTTTGTATGCATCTAAAATGTTTGCGAAATATGAAGTTTGCCTCTAAAACTGATATTTTCTGTAAGAAAAGCAAAAAAGAGAATTTCTACTTCTTGCATGTGATAAGTATAAGTTCATTAAATTTTAAATTTTGCATCGAACCGATTATTTTTTGTTAATTTTTTTTTTAATTGTTGAAAAAAAATTTTGAATGATGACGTATTTTTAAAATTTTGTGTGCTCTAAAAATTTAATTATTTTACGAATGTCGTTAATAAACAAATGGCGAATGTTAGTCTTTGCAAAATAACGAGTGCAATTCGATCAATTGTGTCCCATCACACATCGATTAAATAAATTTACTACAACCAACACAAACATTTTGAATTAAATTGCTTGAAACCAATTATTAGTATTCACTTCGTGCATGTAAAATGATAATATATACATATTCAAAATTTAGCAGAATTTTGCAGCCACTTTTTTGTTTAACAAAATCCATTTCAGTTGCGAACTAAATGATTAACAAAGAACTAAATGACTAAATTTATTTGAAGTAAAATAAATTAATTTTGTGTTCCATAATAACTCAGACTAATCATAGTCAGGAATTTTATTATTAGTAAAGAACTTCAAACTAATCCGTCTGATTGCAAATAAGTTTAGATAAGCAAATCGATCATTTATGCTCCACTTTCTTTAAAAATAATCGCAGTTGTAAATTTTCCGCTCGGTTAAATACGTGTACACTAAGCAATACAAAAAATTTGAGTTAAATTTCTTAATTTCAAATTGTGGTATACACTTCCTGCATGCAATGCGTTAATATTTTCAAAATTTTGCAGCACTTTTTTTTAACAAAATCTATGTCCGTTGCAAACAAAAAGATTACGTTCAGTGGTAATTTTTGTCAACTGAATTAATTTCAAGTAAAATATTAATCTCAAGTTTTCGAATCAATGTTGGTAATAGAATTTTCGCAAAATATTATGTTTGCATGTATAGTTTTTGTTTTCAGTAACAAAAGCAAAAAAGAGAATTTTTCACTTCCTGCATGTAATTAGAATAAGTTCTTTAAATTTTGAATTACGCTTCCTTTTTCTTGCCCGAAAATTTCGGACGGACAATTTTTGAATGCTGTCACCATATCTTTAAACATTTCTGTGCTCTAAAAACTTAATTATTTTAAGAATGTCCGGCTTGTAACAAATAAACGTCGCGTTACAGTTATTTTATAATTTTGCTTCAATAAAGGCATTCAAACTAACCCATCAAACTAACCCGCTACTTGACAAATCTTTGCAGTAGTATTTTTGACTGTCGGTTAAATAACTTTACACTAAGCAGAACAAAAATTTTGAATTAAATTGTTCGATTTCAATTGCAAATATTTACTTCCTACATGTAAATCGATAATATTTCGAAAATATAAGCAAAAATGATTAACAAAGTAAAAAGTGGTGACTTATGTCACAAAAATTCGGAATAAATTCCAAGTAAGATAAATTGCATTTCTATTCAGAATACTTCAGAATTTTTACTTCCTGCAGGCAATAAGCATAAGCTTATAAAATTTTAAATTTTTTATCATAGCAAATTAATTAATAATTTTTGTAACATCCACTCACAAAATAATATATTTTTTCGCTCCAATTCACGCTCGACATTTAAACATTTGAAATAACCAAAAATATGAATTCTACTTCCTGCATGCAATTTGTTTTTGTTCCAGTTATTATGTTTTATTAAACTTTGTTTCTAAAAATGCCTTTACACTCACAAAATACCAATAAATATTGATAAGCTTTATTTGCACAATACCGTAGTTTATTCGAAATATAACGAACAATGGCCATTGGTATTATAGTATGTCGACCGTATAGTAAACATATTGTATTTTTCCAGAATTTTCATTTTATGTTAGAAAGAGGCTTATAATATGTCCGCTTATAGCACCAACAAAAAAAGATATGGAAAATTATTTGTTACACAAAAAATGAACAAATCGTATAACAAAAAATGACAAAATCTTAATTCCAAATAAAGAACATAATAAGGTATTTATGGTATCATTTGGTACATAAAATATTTATATTGTCACTGTAACGGGCATATGGTAATTATAAGAATTCCGTACAAAAATAGAATTAAGCAGTATTAGAATGTTTGTTTGTTCACTTACCGTTTTCATATCACCGCTCGTACATTGCTCACACATTTTGGTGAACACGGCAACCTGGTCGTCTTCGCGCGTCACTTCTGATAATTCATCTAAAAATGTATCTACATCGTACAGAGTCAACGTACTGTCGGCCATCTTTTTCTTGTACTTTGACTTTTCAACATAATGTGAAATCGTTTCAGACACATCCCCTGTAGCAAAACAAACATCATTATTTTTTTTTATAAAACCGTATAACGTATGTAAATATGTACAAGTACCTTGTTCTAAATGTTCCATCATCTTGGTATGATTTGTTTTTAAAATTCTCGCAAATATTTTCACCAATTGTCTACTCTGTACATTGTAAATCCGTTTCTCAGCATTCGGCAATAAAAGTTTCATCCACAAATATAAATCACCTTCGAATTTTTTGTTATTGACACCCTTTTGTGTAACATTACGCGAGTATATTTATTTTTCGGGGTGTGATGGTTGTTGGTTATAATATAAGATTCGGGTACATGCGGAATACATAAAAATAAAATAAGAAATTAATTAAATACGAAAAAAAATAAATGATTTTTACATTACGAAATTTTATTTTTTACATTAAAAGTCAAATTGAAATTTAATTAAATTTTCGTTTAATGCTATTATTTTATTTACAATAAATTAATTAATTTTTGTTCGTTTGTTGTCTCGGTTAAAAAATTTGGCATAACTTATTATTGGGCTGGAAACACGTGTAAGCTATACTTACTTTATGTTTCTCTTGTATATACCAATCACAAATAAACCTTTAAACATTACCTCCAGGGGTCACAGAATTTAAATGGGAATTAATTTAAATTATTTTCTTTTCATTTCAGGTAAGAAGAACAATATTCTTTAATGTTACCAAGAAAACCGTAAGTTTAACAAAATTTGATACGGGAATGGGTATGGGTGGTTGAAATTGTATATGGTTGAATTTGCGTTCCTTTTTAAGTACAAACACAATTTTCAGAAATCTAGATGAAAGTTTAAAATCGTTGGCATCGCATCCTTTGTAATAATAAAATTCTTTCAATACTAAATTATAAAATTATGTTCGTACCTATCACGAGAACTATTTTGATCTAAGGCGAGAAAGGAAATAACATTAAAACATGTATACGGGTACGGTATTAATTGTATGAGAAAATTTGATAAAACTCAAATATTTAAATAGTTAAATGTATATGTAAAATAAATAAGGGGCTTCACTCCTGAGTGCTTCCACACCCCACCCCAGGGTGATGTGTAGCTTTCTACTTGGCTTCTTAGACACCTTGTCGCTACATTCTGTTCAACACAACAGCATTAAACATTTTCTAGCGTAGTATTAGTATTCGATATAAGACGAACTCTATCAGAGTACAGATTTTGTTCGAAAAGTGAGACTTGAGAGTTCGGAGTTTTGCTGCTGTTTCACTAACCTACTAGACGCACAAAATCAATATTATTGCTCATTGATGTAAATAATAATTAAATTTTATATTTACATCTAGTGTGCTCATGAAACTACAATAAAACTCCCAACTCTCAAGTCGCGATTTTCGAACCAAATTCGTCTCTCTCGCGGTCATATTATCATTGCGATAGATTGTAAAATCTGGTTTGACCATTGTAGTCAATTTCGCAAGCAGGCCGGATTTCTAAAAGCCTTAAAATAATAAACCCACTCAAAGTTAAACCTTAGGAGTACACACAAATTGATTGCTCTTACAGAATTTAATTAACATTTATGTGTTAACGCCTTTAAAATAACCATGATTTATGTAATTTAAATACGTTCAACCGCACAAAGATTTTATTTTTATTTACAGAAATTTACAATATTTTCGCATTGCAAAATTTAGTGCGTACAAAAATTATTTTTATAACGAAATATAAGAAATTTAATCCAGACCAAGTTATTCAAATCATGATAGAAATTACGCTGGTCGAAAACGATTTTTCTCGACGTTTTGAGGTGCCTGATCCCAAAAATTTAAAACTAGTTTGCCCGTCCATCTGGATGGATGGGTGGATGTATGAACCAATGATATCTCAAGAACGACTTACGTTATTCCATTTTTTTGCTCATCATTTAAATTAAATTTAAAATTACGGGTTTTTGGGTTCTTATCCCAATGGGGTCGAGTAATTCACAGAAATCACCCAAAAACAACACCCAAAACCGCGATATTGCTTTACATTTTCCCATATACTCGAGTAGTATATCGTTTGGACTAGTCAGAAGAAGAGAAAAGAAATCTAGAATTTTAGTTCATAAATCCACCGTTTGAATAAACAGCGTTGAATAAACACTTGTCATATATCATTGTAAAGGTCTTGAAGAATGCCGTACAATTTTCAGAAGCATCATAGTATTTAAAACTACCGTTTTACCGCCGTAAGCAGTTATAATTTTTCTTATTCCCTTGTAGCATATCTTTTGAAAGGTCTGGGAAAATACAACAGTGTAAGCGTTTATTCCATGGAAAAAATTTCTAACAGTAATTTATTTACTGAAAAACGAAAACAAAAAAATCCTAAAATTCCAACAAAGAAAAGAAATATGTTTTATTTCATTTTAATAGCAACATTTTGTGGTTTAACTTCGACAATTACGTTTTCATCAAAAATTTTCATAAAAGTTATAATTCGTACATTTTCGTATATTTCGATTTTTTTTTTATATATTTTAATTTTTATATTATGCACCACAAAAAACCACTAACGTTACAAAATTTAAACTCGTAATAAAAGGCAAATGGATATTTGACTAGAAAAATGGCGAAAGATTTATTTTGTATGAGTGTGAGAAAAATTTCTTATCTTTACATACATTTTTTGTAGATTTGTGAACCGTGCTCTCATAAAAAATACTTCAGTTAACATTTTTTTATAGCACATTATGGTAGCATAGTTCATAACTATTTTCTCAGTAAAATTTTACTGACATTTTTTGTTTCGTACACAACCAGTAAAGTCTATATTTTTTTCTCGTTTTTATTTCTATACTGACAGTATTTTTTTTTAGTATTTGGTATAACTGTGTCATGTCAATGAAAAGGTCCTGATGAATGTCACAAATCTCGCTCAATCATATTAGTACTTCAAATTACCATTGTGGCCTGATTACAGATACATTTTTCCACCGTTCATAAGAATTTGGACGAAGCAAAATTTTTTATCTTACTTACTTCACAAATTCAGTGTTGTAACGCTGGTGGTAAATTGTTCTTTTTATATAGAAGACATACGTATCTAAAATCATTTAAAAGGTCTTGAAGAATCCCACAAGTTTACAAGTTGAAGCGCCGTAGTATTCAAAACTACCGTTGTGGCGCTGGAAGCAGTTACATTTTCCTCATTCTAATAAAATCATATGCCTTATAAATCTAAAAATTGAAAATCGAAATTTTCGATTTTCATTTTATGTGATTTTTCCGACTAAAAAAGGCTGAAATTAAAAAGGTTGACTTAAAAATGGTGTTTTTATATGGAAAAATGGGAGCTTTTTTAAGTCATGTCAATTTGCAAATTTAAATTTGTTTTATATTTTCATTAATGAAAGCATTAGTTGAAATAATTGAATGGTTTGGACGTACAAGTCCAATAAAGGTACCATTAACCAATTTTAAAATTAAAAAAACAATTTAATAAAAACGCCATTTTTAAGTCAGCCTTTTTTAATTCGGGAAGCCGATTTTTCCCTGTTGGTGCAATGTGGCTTGACAGTTTTCCCTACGCACATTGAGTATGTTTGAGAAAAAGAAAAAATTCTCTCGAATTGCCCCAGAAACAAGTAAATCACTACCAAATCTACGAACGCGATTCTTGTGATTTTTCTATGAGGCAAATATAAAGTAGAAAACATGTTTGCCGTTTGCAGTGCAACTACGTTACGAACGAATTACTTTAGCAAATTAAATGATTTTTTGACTATAATTCATTCTTAAAAAACTGAATTTCTGACATAACCAATTTCAAATTCACACAAAAAAAAAAAGTTTTCGTATACGTTTCCATATCAACCTGTACATTGACATGGAAGAATATGGGGTGGCGCCGAAATTTGTCTATCCAATAGAGAGGTCATGGTTGGGATAACTAACATCAACCATCGTAATCGACGATAAAAATTCAGTCTTTGCATCCTGATCCTGCCTCTGGTGGGACTCGGACCTACAACCTGCTTCAGTCTAAGTGCCAAAGTTTTAACCATTGCTCCACTTGTTCGTGGTTGTACTAGTACAAACCAATTTAGCAAAGCAAATAATTTTTTGTGCGAAATATGTTTCGAATGAATCGTAATTTTATATACATTTTTAGAAGAAATTTCGAATGAACGCAAAAGTTGCAATGGTACGAATAGCATTTTTTGTTGAATTGAAAATTTAGTTTGCATGTGCATTTCAATGAGTATTTTACAGTTTATGCAAAACCAAATTCTAGTAGTTTATGGTCTTTAGGATATTTAAGGTTTTTAAGATATTTAAGGACCTTTAACGTCTTTAAGGTTTTTAAGGGGTTTCAAGACCTTAAGGAAATTAAAGATTTTAAAACCTAAAAGACCTTAAAACCTTAAAGCCCTTAAAAACCTTAAAGACATGAAGAACCTTAAAGACCTCTAGGACCTTAAATAAAGACTTTAAGGTCGTTAAATAAAGATGTTAAGGACCAAAAAGAGCTAAAATAAATAACTTAAATTAAGACCTTAAATAAAAACCTGAAATAAAGACATTAAGGACCTTAAATAAAGACCTTAGATAAAGACATTAAAGACATTTAAGATGAAAAGGCCCTAAAGACCTTAAGGACTGGAAAGATCTTAAAACATTAAAGACCTTAAAAACTTAAAGATCTTAAAATCCTAAAAAACCTTAAAGGTTTTTAAATTCATTAAGGGTTTTAAGGTCTTTAAGTCTTTTAAAGTCTTTAAAGTTTTTTAAAGTCTGTAAGCACTTTATTTAAGGTATTTAAGGTCTTTAAGGTCGTTAAGGTTTTTAATGTATTTAAGGTGTTTAAGGCTTTTAAGGTTTTTAAAGATTCTAATGTGTTTAAGGTGTTTAAATAAAGACCTTAAACAAAAAAGCGGTTAAAGGCCTTAAATACTTTAAAGACCTTAAACATCTTAACCTTAAGGACATTAAATAAGGACATTAAATAAAAACCTTAAGTAAAAACATTAAAGACCTAAAAACCCTTAAACAGTTTAAAACCATTAAAGACCTAAAAATCCCAAAGACTTTATTGACTCTTTAAGGTTTTAAGGTCCTAAATAGACCTTAAAAAAAGTACCTCAAATAAAACCCTTAAATAAAGACCTTACATAAAGACCTTAAATAAAGACATTAAAAACGTTAAAAGTCTCAAAGACTTTATTTAAGGATTTTAAGGACTTTAAAGATTTTAAAGTCTTTAAGCTATGTAAGGTCTTTAAAGTTTTTATTTAAGGTTTTTAAGGTCTTTGTTTAAGTTTTTAAGGTCTTTATTCAAGGTCATGAAGGTTTTTATTTGAGGTCTTTAAGGTCTTTATTTAAGGTCTTTAAAACCTCAAATACCATAAATATCTCAAATAAAAACCTTAAGGAATTTAAATAAAGACCATAAATAAAGACTTTATATAAAAAACTTAAATAATGGGCTTAAATAAAGACCTTAAATACATTAAAAAAGCTTAAAGACCCTTAAAGATCTTAAAAACTTCTAAAGTCTTTAAGTTTTTTAATGTTTTAGGGTCTATAAGGTGTATAAGGATTTTAAGGTATTTAAGGTATTTAATGTCTTTAAGGTCCTTAAGGTTTTTAAGATTTTTAAGGTTTTTAAGGTCTGAAGGTCTTTAAGGTTTTTATTTACGGTCTTTATTTAAGGTTTTTATTTAAGGTCGTTATTTAAGGCTTTTCAGGTCTTTATTTAAGGTCTTTAAGGTACTTTTTAAGATCTTTATTTAAGGTCTTTAAGATCCTTAAGATCTTTAAAGTTTAATTTTTAAGGTCTTTAAACTATAAGGTGTTTAAGGCCTTTAAGGTTAAATCTTTAAGGTCTTTAATGTTTAATCTATAAGGTATATAAGGTCTTTAAGGTTTAATGTCTTTAAGGTTTTAAGGTTTCAGGTCTTAAAGGTTTAAGGTCTTTAAGGCTTAAGGTTGGTAAGGCCTTAAAGGTTTAAAGTCTTTAAGGTCTGTTAGGTTTAAGCTCTTTAATGTTTAAAGAGATTGAGGATCACTTCAAACTGTGGGAATCCAGAAGGACGGCTGCCGTCAGATCATTGCAACGCCACAGAAAGGTTATGAAGACTGCCCCATTAAAATAACGATACTATAAATTCATGGCGAAATATTTAAACCTGTACCACATGGAATTAGTTGGGAAGAAATGGTAAAGACATCCCGGTTGAGAACCGGTATTACATTCTGTATCACGGCATAACCAAGCAAGATAGCACTACAACAAAACTCTGAGTAGTATATCACGATGAATGGCCCAAAATTTAACCAGAGATTTTAGCTGACATCATACTCTGATGGCGCCAACGTACATATGTTATGATAGCTGATACAGGAAAAATGTATCGGCAAGGCTGGCTTAAAGTGATCTTGTGAAACCAACGGAATTATATAAATTGAACACTGTAACCTACGGTACCAAAGCTGCTAGTTTTCGGTCGTTAAACGACCTGCTAACCGGGGTGAGAGCATAGAAGAAATCCTTTCAGCTAATTAAGCCACGTTTCTAGAAACCTTTTAAAATTCATTTTGTGAAATATTCCAAGGACACTTACACAGTGACAATGAAAATGTACAAGCTTTCATGTGAATTGAGTGTATTTCGAGCTAATAATTTTAAATCGGAACTAAGCGTAATTTTAAGTGATGTTACAACATCCCACCCCCGATTGAGAAAAATTTGCTAAATGGATACTAAATAAGGTTATTAACAATTAGTAAGCCGGAAATTAGAAAGTAGGGCTAAATAGCCAAATGAGAAATTCTAAGTAAGTAAAGCTAATTTTGCAAATACCATTGAATTTATCTGCTGAAGCAAATCAGTTGTATATATCTCCAATTACCATAACATCTGCTTTTAATGCAATTGATAAAAAAAAGCTAAATTATAATCAAATCAAGGTATATAATTTCACATTGATTGAATCTTGAATCAATTTCCCATTATTTGCAGACATATACAATTCGGGATATATAAAATCATTCTCGAATAATATAAACGCGGAGAAATCCCATAACAGAGTAGAAAAAAAAGATAATATGAACGGCTTTCGTACCCCGCATATCTTAATATTGTAAATATAAAATGTTAGGGAAGCCTTATTAGATCTAATTTCTATACAACACATATTAGAAAATACGCACATAATGAGTATCGATTAGGTAAACGGAAAACGTATATATATATAGACGAGTGTAGAGTGAAAAACAAAATTAAAATCTGAAGACATAAAAAACAACTACCTATTATCGTTATCATCAATTTATCTATATACCGTTATAAAAATATACTACTCTATTATGTATGAATATATGTATATATATAGAGATATAACTACTACATATATTATCCAATTTTCACTAGTTAAATTGTTTTTCCAACAACAACAAAAACAACAACAACAACAATACAATATAAATAATAATAAATAATCGCAAATAATTTTAATTCCTTTAATCGCTTTTAATTTATTACACACTTCGTTTTTAATTTATGCGACACGACAACACAAAATACCGTTTTAAATTATTCATTGTCGTAAATCTTTATATACAGGCAAAAGGAAATACGAAGCTTTTACAGTGCGCGTCGTATTATGGTTGTTGTTGTTGTGTTTGATGTTTTTCTCTTAGAAAAACAATTAAATACACGAAACATGACTTTCTTTTTGTTTTGTATATCAAATTAAATTAATTAACTCGACATTAATTGGGCGGAAGCTTTATACTGCTGAACCTGTTAATAAATAATATAAAGTATAGCGTATATATTTAGTTGAAAATTAGCGATATCTGCACAAATCAATTTAATTCAGCAACATTTTAATTATTTAATTAGCTCGACGAATTATACAGTACTACGACTCGTACGATTCGTAAATGCTGACACTTCCAACTGCCAAGCTGATCAGACTTCCGACTGTTTCAAAATCTCCCAGATTTTGTGAATTGTCCAATGGAGTAGACACTACATTGCAATCCGTCATGTTGAAACGATTCATTGTCGATCAATTTCAAGTTCCAGAAAACAATTCAACTCAAAAACCTTGATCCTTTTTCAAATGTTCGATGACAGCGTAATATCTTCCTGTCTCTCCGCTGCAATCAAACCGTCGTCGACGCGAATTGCAAGGATTGACATACTATTTTTCCTACCGCACACGAAAACCCATGAATCCGAGTCACTCTAAATCCAAAATTTTTGATAAAAGTAGTGAATCTTTTGTTCCAACAGCGGGACGCCTGTTTCAGTCCATACACGCTTTTGGATAGCTTGCACACAATTCCGCTTCCATCATCATATCCAATCGGCTGGCTCATGTAAATATTTTCTTCTTAATCTCCATTAAGAAATGCCACTTTGACGTCGAATCGCTTCAACCTCATTTGTTTCGCCGCTGCCAGTGCCAGGATCGCTCTGAAGGGTGGCGGTCTCTTTATCGTAAACAATTTATCGTGTTTCAATTTAACGTGAACATTTAATCGTAGAACAGTTTATCGTGGACACAATTTACCGTGGACGCAATTTATCGTGGGACAATTTATCGTAGAACAGTTTTTCGTGGACAATTTATCGTAGAAAGGTTTTATGCGTGGTATCAAAAAATTCGTGGGATTCTTTAATGATTTTTGGAAGAAGTTTGTTCTGGAATATTGCGATGTGGGACGGAACTCGGTAGTTTCTTAACCGATTATGATGGGATTGGGGATGTTGGATGGGAATGGGATTATTGAATGGTTTTTGGAAGAAGTTCTGGAATATTGCCATGTGGGACGGAACTCGGTAGTTTCTTAACCGATTATGATGGGATTGGGTATGTTGGATGGAAATGGGATTATTGAATAATTTTTGGAAGAAGTTCTGGAATATGGCCATGTGGGACGGAACTCGGTAGATTCTTAACCGATTAAAGATCCCGGCTCCTACGCCCCCCGAAATTAAAATCTAAAGAGCCCCGCAGGGCTACGGGGAGGAGCGTAGGTGTCATTAATAGATTCTATATAATCTGCTACTACGTGCGGCACGCAGTGCGACTCCCACTATCAATTAAATATATTCATAAAAAAATATTAAATTTCATTTATTTTTAAATGAGATTCAATATTTTTTTATTAAATTTTTTTAGCACGTGTTAACGTATTTTTTTAAAATTTTAGTTCGTTTTCATTCCAATAGATGGCGCTAGGTCCAAAATGCTAAGCAAAGGCACATTTTTAGTAATAAACAATTCCGCTCTTGGCCAAAGTGGCGCTACCGTCGCTCAGACTGTCAAAAAAAATTGACTGCGATACTGAAGCTGTTCCAAACTGTTATACGATAAATTGTCCACGATAATCTGTTGTACGATAAATTATCCACGATAAACTGTTCTACGATAAATTGTTTCACGATAAATTGATTCCACGATAAATTGTTTCCACGATAAATTGTTCTACGATAAATTGTTCTACGATAGATTGCTCACGATAAATTGTTCATGATACACTGACAGTAGATCCGCTCTGATCGATGTAAACTTCAGCACTGGACTGAAGGTTTCTTGACAATAGATACCATATTCCTGCGATCAATGCTCTGATCCATCCGGATTCTTCTTGATCTTGTAGACCCACCGATTATCGTTACTCTTTGGTGGTTAGTTGATGCCTTAACCAAAGTCCATGTACGATTTTTAATGACCGAATCGTACTCTTCGTCCATTGCACGCTCCCACTGTTTGCGATCACTCGATTGTATCGCCTGCTCGTATGTCCTCGGCTCTTCGCTGATTGTCAACATTCCACTGTGTTGCGTCGATGCAAAAACTGATACACGTTTCGGTGCCGTGATGATGCTCCGATCGCGCAATCGTCGATTGATTTCTGTTATCAAGATCGCATATCGCACCACGCTGTTCACGTTGTAGCGTGATGAAATCGTCTGCATCTTCATCATCTATGCTAAGACGATCGTGCTCGTTCCAGTTCGATTTAGCACATGGACTGCTAAATTCACCGCCTCCGTCCAAAACTTCTTTTCCATTTGCTTCCGCATTTCTCGCTCAGCACACCCGTTTTGCTCGAGTTGCTACAAATTCCGTGCCATTGTCAGACCTGACAACACGAAGTTTGTGCTTATCGTCGTTCTGTACCAGCTGGACACACTTCTTTATGCAACTCGCTACTTTAGATTTTTGTTTTATGAAGTAAACGAGATGAAAATGTGAATAATCGTCTGTTAATAACAAGAAGTACCTGGCTGCGCCAATTGAGTTTTCCTGGAACTGTCCGCACACGTCCTTGTGAATTATCTCGCCGCACGACTTCGACTTCTCCTCGCGATGTTTGCCGAAAACACTAGCTTCGCATGTAAAACCCTCATTGGAAAAATCAATGTTTCGGCTTTGCAGGAGCTTTTTCACGTGTGTGACATTTTGATGTCCCAGTCGCTCCTTCCATGATTGAAGTGACGTCTTTTTGATTGCTACATTTGCTTTAGCCTGGCACTGTGAAGATTCGCCTGTTTTGAAAAGCATCTAGAACAAACCCTTTCTGCGAATTCCCACTGCAACGACGTTTCCATTTTTCAGTATTTCGCATCCTTCGTTGTCCATGATCTGTCACCTTTCCCGATGAAGATAGATTTACATGCAAGTCCGGTACAAATAGAACCTCCATTACTCGCTTGTGAATCCAATCGTTGCGACGTACAAATTCAATAAATTTCCAATAAAAAAAAAATACAACCATCGAAATTGATCCTCGATTTTTTTTTAAATCATTTACATTTACATTTTTTATAATTATTTTAATATCGAGTTGGTCCTCCTTTATTTTTTATAACCTCTTTCAGGCTTCTAGGCATTGATTCTACTAACTTCTTGGTAACTGCCGGTGAAATTTTATCCCATTCTTTCATTATTGTGGCTTGCAACATTTTTTTGCTGGATTTTGTATTTTCTAATTTGCCGTTCTATGTGGTGATCCAATAAATGTTCATTGGTGGGTCAGGTCAGGTGATTGGGGTGGCGAATGTAACTGGTTTGGGACGTTATTCAGAATCTATTCTTTGTTGTCTTGCTGGCTTGCATGATGGCACGGTAAACCAATTGTTCCACAGATGTTTATTCAAATTGTCCTTTGGTATTTCTAACGACCAAAATTTGAATTTATAAAAACAAGTTTACCTCTATACCCCACTCGGCGACAATGAGCCCCATACCATAACTGAACCATCATCATGTTTAATTGTTGGGATGATGTGTTCTGACTCCAACACTGTAGCAGGTTTTCTTCACATTTTACCTCTCCCATTGGCTCCGAAAATGTTGAGTTTACTTTCATCCGTCTTCCAGAAGTTGAAGCCTTTTGTTTCTAATTTTTGTGCAAATTCAATTTTTTTTTTGGAATCTACATTCAAAATTAATGGCTTCTTGCCCAAACCCTTCTAATATTTTGAGGAAGGGTAGCTTTATTAAGTATCTTCTCCACTTCTGAAGCTAGTTTTGGAGCGCTTCTTTTTGGATTTTCTCTCACCAAATCCAAAATCTTTCACTTGTCCCGGATTGCAAAATGTTGCTTTTCGCCCTGTTCGCTGCCTGTTTCCAACCGATTGTGTTACGTTAAAACAGGATGTTTTTTAGGCCACTGCGAATGCCTCGATATTAAAAAAATTATGAAATATATAATTTATGTAAATTTTCGTTGCAAAAAAATCTTTATTTTTTTTTATATATTTATTTTGTATTATTAGATTTGTCAATTTGTAAAATTATTTAGTCTAAAAAAAAACTGCTACATTCTATAATCCTTATATTTTTTTGTAAGTTTTTCTCAAAACTCAGTGTATATGATCATTTTCATTCGTGACTGTATAACTTGTCGTGTTTGAAAGTAATAAAATTTAGCTATAAAACCATTAGTGAATTCCCATGCCAACAATCAGGACACATTTTATATATGTCACACACGATATATAACATACAAGTAGAGGGTAATCAATTTGTGTTCTGACAATATCAGGATTTTTGTTTAGCATAAAATACTTGAATAAAATAAAAAGGCAGCCAGGTCATCTCGCGAACCGGCTAGTAATGACCTGTCAGACATAAGGTCTTTCAATAGTCCATCGCACGCTTTTCCTCAGCAGACAGACCCTAGTATCATCTCTTTCTCGCTTTCTTGCTTCTTGTATTTTCTGCTGCCCTTACACGAAACAAATCAAAGCACCGATGAAAATGATTTCATGATACTCCCTCCCGTTTTGAAAAACATGATCTCAATTCTCATCGGTTCGCTATTGTTTGCCAACTCATTTTTATTTAATTTTTCTAGTGTTTTACAAGCTGTATTAATGAAACCGTTGTGGGTGGCTCGAGAGCAAAGCTCCGACTCTTTTCTTCAAAAATTCTTCTCGTTGATTTATTTCAAAAATTTTCGAAATATGTTCTTCAGCGGCGATCTACTATAGATGACATTTCACATTTGCTTCCATTTTCATTTAAGTTTCCTGGATCGTTCCCATGCTACCTTCCGTGTTCGGTCTGTCCAATTGTATATGTGTCCATCCAAGCGCAAGCTCTTTGCAATCAAATGTCGGCAATTCAGGATAAAATTTATTGCTGAAAACTGCCAGTTTAAAGTGTCTGTGCTTAATTATCCCATTCATTGTAAAGAGGATTTTCGGATCGAGATGTTCCGCTGCGAATATAATTAATATTCGGAATATTTTCCTTAAATCTCCCCCGTTTTCATGTGGAGTAAAGTAACACAACTGGATATATCCTCCGTCCTAAACTATACCCATCAAAAACTTCGGTCAGTTCCTCTTTCTAATATTTTAGTTTTATGTGCGCCTCTAAGAGTTCAAATTTATTTTTTTTTTGCTGGTGTCACGTTACATAGAGAAAATACCGCATCCTTATTTCTATCCAGATTTTACTCTCCATTAAATAGCTAGCCAGCTCCCACGTTAGCTGGGTATACTGGTGTGCCGGAGGTATATATTCTTCCTTGCGTTCCCATCCGGTCAGCAAACTTTGTAGTAACTGCATCATTGGTTGCATGTAACGAAAATAAAATACAACCAGGCGCTCCTGGCCGCGAAGCAACCCAGCCCCAGGGCTACACCACAAACTTTTCATTGCCGCTTTCCCGGAATTCGAAAATCCCGAAAATTTAGAAAATCAAAAATCCCGAAACTCGAAAACTTTTATACCGACAACCTCTTGGATTTTCATATACACTGTGCCAAAAAAAACCGAACCGAAATTTTTTTGGAAAAATACCCAGACGCTTGTATATACGCTTGATGTAATGACACGTTTCAAAAAAATAATTTTGCTTCTAATTGAAGAAAATTTTGTCTTGTTTTCGATACTAAAATCCATTTTATTTTACACTCGCGAGTAACTAAATCGACCCAAACCTCCGGGCGTAGAAAACCCGCATTTTTAAAATAGCTTAACCGTTTTTCCTGAAAAAAAACTTTTTTTGACACCCTAGTATTTTATCTTTACAAGGACACCTTTATCATTAAGATCTATATAAAGTATTTTTCAAATTAAAGCAATCGTAGCAAAATGCGATGTTTCGGTGAAAACAATTGGCATGCTGCAATCTCCTGTAAAATACCACGTTGCCGATATTTGCCATAAGTCACTTACCAGACATTAACCTGAGCAAATCTCTACCAGTTTCATTCGTTTCATTCGAGTGCAAAATATGTCTTCATGGCAGTGATAGGAGAGGCCGGGTCTACCGGCATCCAGGAGAACGATTTTCGCAGTGCTGTTTTGCAGAAGTATGGCGGCAGTTCATGCATGGTATGGGCTAGTATATCGCTTCAGAGAAAAACATATTTTGTTTACGAACCTGGTGGTGGCCGTAGAGGAGGTCTGGCCGCTGAAAGATATATCGAGGATATCCTCTTGGACCGTGTAGTGCCCTATGCAGGATATATAGGGGTAGATTTCATGTTTGTGCATCAATTAATGCATCAATGCCCGGTGTCACACAGCTTGAATCACTCGGCAGCTCATGGACTCTACACAATGAAGTGGCCAACCTTCAGTCCACACATGAGTCTAATTCAGCATTAATGGAATGAACTAAAACGGAGCGTTCGAGTCACAAATCCGTCAACATCTAACATCAATGACCTCAATATTGCTTTGGAAGAGGAGTGGGGTGCCATCCCCCAAGTCTTTGTCAAAACCTTAATAAGGTCAATGAGGAACCACATGCGAACCGTCGCAGACGCAATAAAATTGTTTTTGTTTCCCTTGAATTTTTTGTTGTAATTTAAACTTAAAAATCCGAAAGATTTTTTTTCATAATCATCAATTTGAGTTACGTTTTCGTTCAAAATTCATTTAAAAAAAAATACTGAATCAATTTTCATGAAAAAAGGCTTTCAAAAAAATGTCTTAAAAATCCCCGATTTGAGCCGATTTAGTTGCTCGCAAGTGTATTTTATTTTTGACTGATGACTTTTTTCCGTAAAATAAAAATTGCCCCAAAAAATATGCTGCTGTTTGAGACTATAAACGAACTTCATTCGAACGATATTTTATTCCCAAATCCAAATTAGCGATTTTTTGGAGAATTTAGAAACCTTGAAAATGATGCTGCGGAAATTTACGTTGAATTAGAAACAACTCCAATGGCGTTAAATCGCATGATCTGTTAAATCTTTTATAATAATAATTTTTGTTATTTATTTTAGATCAACAACAAACGGTTAATAATTTGAAAACTTATAAATTTTATGGAGGCAAATGAATTGAACTTAAAAAGTTACTATACTCCGCAACCAAAAAAAGGGAAACGGCCAAAATGCTTTTAAAAAAAAGTAGAGATGCAGAAGGAATATTATTTTGAAAATTTAAAAAAATTTAATAAAAGGACTGAAGAAAATTAAATCGAAATGACCAAAATTTTAAAAGATATTCGCAAAATAAAAGAAAATAAATTGAAAGCAGAGGAATTACAATTAAGAAAACATGAACTTGAATTAAAAGAAAGAGAACTAGGTAGAAATTAAAACAATTTTACTTGACGAAGCGAATAATACAAGCAAATTTTATTTATTTAAATTTTATACAACAATGAATTAAAAATTTATAAATAATTTTTCATTTTATCTCGCTGCATCGAGGCTTCTCTTGTCAAATCTCTCATCTCAACTGTTGGTGGCTCTACATTTGCGTTTGTTTCGATTGGATTTCCAATTAATTTCTCGTCTAGTGGGACGTTGTACCTTATAAATAAATTATGCAGAAGGTAGCATTTCCGGTGTAAAATCAGTTCCCTTGTATGTAACAAACATCTCCACCGGCCCTTTAAAATACCAAAAACTATTTCGATAATGCATCGAGCTTTGGAATGGACACTGTTAAATTTTGTTTCTCGTTTGATCCTTTTCCTGAATGCCGTCTAAATAATTTTTATATTCGTAGAATTCAGAGTGCAAACTGAATAATTTAATAAACCTAAAAAAATATTAATTCAATTAACTAAATATTGGAGTACCAAATTTTTTTGTAATATGTATTACCTTGTATTCGACATATCTAACGGATTAGAATTAGACCGTCTAGTTGTTTTCTTATAACAAAACCTAGTGTCACTTGACCTTCCTCAGAATCATCCTCGGTGGAATAAAAAAAAATCCAAGTGTATCCATATTTTGACACCAATCACTCAAATCACTCAATCAATTTAAATCAAATTTTAATAAACACACTTTCCAAAAATGTTTGAAATTTTTATTTAGTTTTATGCATGTGAAGTTTATACTTATCCTCAAACAAAAAAAATGAGAAGTTAGGATGATATGGAGCGGTATGCACTCCAGGCACCATTAGAGTAGGTAGAATTCATTAGAACTTTATGAAACTTGCTGAGTAGATAGTTTTAACCTAGATACGTTTCCATTATCAAGGAAACCGATGCCAAAATCCTGCAACCCCATTTAGTATTACGTAGTAACCGTCTAACCGGACGGCTTAAAGAAATATGGAGAGCTATGCACTTCAGGCACCATTAGAGTAGGTAGAATTCATTAGAACCGTATGAAACTTGCTGAGTAGATAGTCTTAGCCTAGATACGCTTCTATTATCAAGGAAACCGATGCCGAAATCCAGCAACCCCATTTAGTATTACGTGTGGTAGCCGTCTAACCGAACGGCTTAAGGAATTATGGAGCGATATGCACTCCAGGCACCATTAGGGTAGGTAGAATTCATTAGAACTTTATGAAACTTACTTAACATATAATTTTATGGTCTGTTAGTTTTTGTTATAATTAATAAAACCAGTGCCATACTGGTGATAATTTATTTTTCCAAGCTCGTTATTTGATTTAAGTTTTTTTCTGCTTTTTGCTTCGTCAATTTTTCCAATTTGGATTCAATATATTTGAAATATGGTTAAATTTAATTTTTGAGCAAAGTCTTTTTATACTATACTTCTTCGATATATTAAAAGTTATATGCACTATATTTTCTTAAATTTTAATAAAGCGCCTAAATGATGACATTACACATACCAACGCAAAAAAATCCCAAGTTTGAGCCTAAGGCTAAAAATTTAAACATCGAAGATGGGGCTTGAAATTTTGCTTAATGCCTAAATAAAAAAGCTTAAGCCTACTGATTTGTTTTGGGCTAGAGTACTTGTATTTATATAGTAAAAATAAAAAGTTTGAGCCCAAAAATTAATTTTCGGCGCACCAGCGTGTTTTGGTTCTCTTGTATTTACTTTTTTGTTTGGTTTTTTATTTGAAAGATTAATACATAGCATTACTATTTGAAAATGATTTCGGGCACTGCTGGCCGTATGTCACGAATAACACGAACAATGCTGCCCTCCAAGGCGTCAATTGTTGCTGGTTTACCAGCATAAACCAGTGACTTCACGTAGCCCCACAGGAAATAGTCGAGAGGCGTCAAATCGCACGACCTTGGAGACCAATTGACAGGTCCATTTCTCGAAATCAACTTATCGCCAGATTTTGATTTTAATAAGTCGATGGTTGCCGTCGCCGTATGGTACGTAGCGCCGTCCTGGTGAAACCACATCTCGACTGGATCAATGTCATCCATATTTTCAAACAATAAATCATTGATCATGGTGAGGTAATGATCTCCATTGACGCCGTATATAGGTTGCGCGAATCGACGACTGGTTTTCAAAGTGAATTTTAATAATTTCGTAGCGTTGTTCAAGCGTCAGTCTATTCATGATGATTCGCTAGAGGATATTTTTCATAGAAATTTAATTTTTTGTTTTATTTTTTACAATTTCAAGTTCTGTCAGGCATAAAAAAACACCAGTTATATTACGCTCACTAATTGATATCGTAGATGAGAAATAGGTGTGAGAGAGCACAGAGAGAGCACAAAACAAAACCAGCGTGTTTTGGTTCTCTCGTATTTACTGTATTTTTTTTTTTTTATTTTTTTTTATTTCTTTGCATATTCTTGCGACAAAATTTCGTTGAATTTTTCTATATAATGCGACCCCAAAAACATCTTCGATGTTAAAAAAATAATTTTGATTTTTAGGATAAATTTAGTATAAACTTCACATCGGTTTAGTTTCAAGACCGCAATAAAAACAAATTAACAAACGGCACTTTTGTATTTTGATTTTTCTTTTAACAGTTTACCGACCAGTAAACACAAATAAACCCAATAAGCAAAAATTTGATTCCTTCTGCTATAAACTTCATTCTTTTAAATTTGACAATTCACTCGTGTTTCATAATAGCAATATTCGCGGCGGATCAAATTTTTAGATAGCGAAAACAGTTTCATAATAGCACCCCCCCCCCCCCCCCATGTAAATCTATAGTTAAACTAAGGATCGCTTTTTATTTCCCATTATACTAATTGATGTCCCACTATTGAACAGACCTGTGAACAGACTTGTGTTCAACAGACCTGAAATTGTGTATCTTTTATTTCAATAGATATCTTTTCATCGATGAGCATTAAACGACGAGCCAGATAAATATATTTCTTTGCCTCCAATTTGGACGGTTTGCTTTGAGTGTGACAGAAGGTGTTAAAATAGCTTCACATAATGAATTGTGTAAGATATTAATTTTTTCCATTTCAGACAATCAATTCTTAAGTCTGCCATTTCTTTAAGTTTTTTAACAATATAAAATCGAAATAGCACTCCATTTCGTATAATTGTTTTTATTTTCATGCCAGCCACGAAATTGTGTAACGGCAGCGAAAGCCAGAGACCTAGTTTATGATTACGCCATGCGAATGATTTTAAATTCTGGGCATCAATGCAGTCCACGTTAAAATATTACAATTCTTCGTGCCTTCGATGTGATCAATCTCAGCATGATTGGAAATTCGTGGTGGTGGCGGTAGAACACGATAGCTCTAATTTTGCTTAAACGTACAAATGATTGATTCAATTTGTTCAAATTATTCAGATTTTACAAATTCCAATAATAAGGTTTACAAAAATACTCCACGAAGTTATCGTGATAAAATGAGGAAAGTTCGTCATCATCACATCGAAACTGCGGGAGTAAGATTTAGGTAAAAACTTTAAAGCAGTTTTAATCGGTTTTGTCTGTTAATCAACGAAACTGCAAATGCAGTATGATGATACGGGAAGTTTAATCGAAATTCGATTTTTTTTCTTAATTTCAAGACAATTCTACAGTAGTAAGTAGGAGTCAAAATCATAAAAATAAAAACGACCTTTGCACTTCTCTCATTATAGATTTTATGAATCACACAACTGATCAAACTATCATTTTTAGAGATGCAAGTCTGCAAAAACTGATTTGGCGCGTTTTTGGTTTGTTCGCGACTAACACAAAACACTTGGAGATGGTGAATTATAAAAACTCTTAGGTTTTGGAAGATATAAATTTTTTTTTATTTTTTAACGTTAAGTTTCAAATATTTCTAAGACATCCTCTCTGTGCAAGCCACAAGCCACAAATTTCAGTAATCCGAGTTTAAACCAAAACAATAATATATAGATTTTCCGATTAATTCCACTTTAAACAAAAATAATTATATATTTTACTAAGGAACCACCCCAAACTGAATAATCGACACCGCAACCGTAAATTTTTTGTAATAACCCCATATAATATTCGATATTATCGCTCATTATTCTAGAAAACAAGTACAGCATTTAACAATAAACAAACAAACAAATCAAACCTACCTTCAAAAAGAATTTATGTAAAACTTTAGTTTTCTCCAAATAACTGCTCTCATTCGAAACGTCTGCACAAATTCGTCTGAATTCACAAAATAAATTATCTTTGCTATGCTGGTTGGAAATCGATTTTAAATTATCATCATCAATTTTCTGGAAAATACAAAAAAAAAATTAAAACGAAAATGTAAAATAAATATATAAACCAGAAATGTACAAAAGCAGCAAGCATAATAACAATAATAATAGAATACAATACAAAAAACAATCTCTGGCAAAATTGTCCATAGTACGATTAAAAAAGCATTAATAAAAACCCCAGCAGAAAACAAAAAAGCAAATTTGTACAAAAAAAAAAGCTTAATTTTTTTATATATAATATACAAACACTAACTTTAGATGAGGTCGATGCGGTTGCCATGGTTTTGCTACCATCTTTTTCAATCCTTTTTATTGTCGTTGATGGCGATGTGGAGGTTGCTGTTGATGTTGCGGCTGCCATTTTTGATGATGTTTGTAGTGCTGGCAATGCTTGTATTCTATCTAATATTTCATCGCGATGCAAATCACTTAATTCAGACCATCCATCAATGTCATCAGATGATTCAATTCGTTTCGTTGTGGCTCTTTGTTTTTCAAATTGTTCAAACATGCAACCAACATGATACCAATGTTTCATTTTACCAGACCTGTTGTGTGTGATATAAAAGGTGTGATAAACATTAAATTTTTGTTTTACATATTACATTGAACGTTATTACAAAAATTACATTATTGGGATGGAGTTAAAGCATGTGTATGTTTCGACTGTCTGTAGGTCATGTACACGTGAATTGGTTGTAGAATTAAATAATATAGGGTTTCCAATAGGAATGATACGATTTTTAAGTGACGTTTCGGCCATTTGTAGTATGTCATGATCTGTCATTTTTTGTTTCATTGTATTCAGTAATCTTTACAATTTCATCATGGTGAGATATACGCAAGAACAACGTTTACAAATTATTCAGTTTTATTATCAAAATAATCGTTCTCCGATTGAAACTTTTCGTGTGCTTTTGCCATTTTATAGTCGTAATAATCGTCCAAGTGTGCTCGCTATTCGTCGAATTGATGAAAATTTTGAGCGTACATTTTCTATACATAATGTACAAGTACCAATAAAACAAAGAAATGCTCGAAGTAATGCAAATATTGCTGCCGTTCAGGCAAGTGTTGCCGAAAACCGTAATTAGTCGATTCCAAGACGGTCTCAAGAATTGGGACTGTCTCAAACCACAACAAGGCGGATTTTGAGAAAGGATTTGGGTTTGCATCTGTATAAAATTGTTCTCACTCAAGAACTGAAGCCATTGGACCACCGTAAACGTCGTGAATTTGCTGATTTTGCCTTGGAACAACTTGAAAACGATAACGATTTTTTTAAAGAAAATCATCTTCACGGATGAGGCTCACTTTCATCTGAGTGGTGCGGTAAATAAACTGTCGAATTTGGTGCCAAGAAAATCCACTAGTTATTCATGAAAACCATTACATTCACCTAACTTGACCGTTTGGTGTGGGTTTTGGTCTGGTGGAATCATCGGTCCGTATTTTTTTCGAATTGAAGCTGGTAACACCATTACTGCCAATGGAGATCGGTATAGATCGATGATTACCAACTTTTTATGGCCGAAATTGGAAGAAGTTGATCTTGACAACATTTGGTTCCAACAAGACAGGGCTTCGTGCCACACAGCAAGTGCAACAATTGAATTATTGCGAGAAAAGTTTGGAGATTCGATTATTTCAAGAAATTGTGATATTGAATGGCCTCCAAGAAGTTGTGCTTTAACACCATTAGACTATTTCTTGTGGGGTTATTTGAAGTCATTGGTCTTTAGCAATAAAACAAACTCTCATCAAGCTTTACAAGTCAATATTGAACGTGCGATTCATGACATACGACTTGGTTTAGTGGAAAAAGTGCTCGAAAATTGGATTCATCGAATTCGGTCCTGCAGAAGAAATCGTGGAGGCCATTTGAATGACGTTTTATTCAGAACTAAATTGTATTGATTGTACTTCACATTAAATAAAAAATATTTCAATTTCCTTAACAATATTATTATAGTGTGTTTTTTTCTTTAAAGAAATCATATCACTCTTATTGGAAAACCCTATATTAGTAATTAGTCGAAAACTAATGTGTTCATGTTTGACACAAATTTTATAATACATACTTTCTTTTACGTATAGTAGAATAAAGTATAGAAATCATGAAAAATTCAGCAAACCATTTCTTCTCTCTACCGAAATAAAAAGCTTTTCCCCAGAGGTAATACTGTATATTTTCTTCATCCGATTCATTCGGTGATTTTCGTTTTACTATAACAAATCTCCATTCTTCTTTTTTTTCTTTTCTTCGCTCCGCTTGCTTATTTTTAAATTAAGTAACAAATAATATAAAGTTAGGCGCATTCCGTTGAAAAATGCTGGTGCAGGGTTTATTCGATACTTTGGCAAATCTGCCATTAGCTGTTGAGACTGCAGAATCCAATACTTGATGCACTCCCTCATGACACAAATCCACATAAGCTTTCTCTGCTACCTTCCAAGCCAATGCGCTTTTATGATCCAAAATTATTGGCCCGCGCTGATTCAATTCATTCCACCTTACCGAACCTTCCTCTTATTCTTAATAATTTCCCTTCAACCATCCAAGGTGTCAACATCAAATGAAGTCGACTAGACGGCAACCTTTTACCTCGAAGCAACGCCTTATATTCTGCCGGAAATGATGGTTTTTTTTAAAGAATCAACCAATAATTCAATGTATTCTCAATTTCACTGACTGACACTCCTAGAACTAATACCTTCATACTTCCTATATCAACAATTACCACGTGGCTCTTTCTTGTTTGTGAGAGACCATTTCTGCCTTCTAACTGATTCCGAACACAACTCGAAAATCGAATCACATATGCGGTAATACGACACACAGATTCATATGACGTATTTTGTCCATTTAATGTTTTTCTTGTTTATTTTTTGCTACTACGGTCAACAAAACGTTATCAAACCGCACTGGTGGTTCTTTTTTTTTAATATCCCTGCAGTTGTTCTAGGGCAAAGGCTCTGGCAGCTCTTTCACGGTTTGCTTTTTCCATCCTTACTTTTACGCCAGCCAATTCGAGGACGTACGGCTATAGGTCCGACTTTACCACCATCTGCACATTGCATAGATCCATGTCAGTCTACACAGGCATGAAATACGGGTTGGTTCATGAGTTCACTCTAACAGGGGGTCATAGATGCGTTCCATTTCCCTTGAGAATGAAAACTTCTTTTGCATCCTGTCCCTATCGCGATTCAAACCCAGTACCTGCTGATCCAAACGCCAAAGCCTTGACCACTCAGTCATTTGATCGGAATGGTGGTTCTTTACACTCTGCTTTAATTTGGAACACAATTACTTTATTGGACAACTTTTGATTCTATACAGGTCAATCTTCAACAAACTCCCTTAACAACTCTGGACCTTCCCACAACATGTTTTTCTCGGCAGGTCGTTGGCCCTTACTCTACAAGATATGAAATCTGCTGGATTATGACCCGATTTAATACATCGAAACTGCTCCAATGTTGTACCTCTCAAGTTTCTACTAACCCGGTTAGCTACAAATGGTCTTAATCCAATAATCAGTTTTTTCAACCAATGCAACACTATTTCTGAGTCTGTCCAAATACTAATTGCAGCTGATCGCGATATAGGCCTTTTACTAATTTTGAGAATTAATTTACAACTGAGCTGAGCACCTTAATCCTGACACATAACAACCTTACACTCCACTGTCCTTCAGTTTATACAAAGTCCCAAAATACGCCCAGTATACTGACTATGCTTTGCATTTCTACAATTTTCACTGTCATTTCACCGTCCATAATCTTCAAATAATTTTATCTCCATTAGGCCAATTCAAAACCACCTAGTCGTAGCAGCTCAATAACCTCGGCTTTCAACCTGATTGCCTGGGATTCTGAGTCAACTGAAATCAACATGTCTTCGCTAAACCAAATGTTACTACGGTCTACTAATAGTCACGAATGGGCTCCGCTGGATCAGCACTCCATAAAATTCTCTGCAAATCCTAATGACTCTGTTGTATCCCTACTTGGCGAAATATTTTGCAAATGTCCGCAGAGATAGCAATTCTTCTGGTTCTAAACCTGATAATTATATCCAGCACATTATTCTGGAGACGTGGTCCTGGTATGGTAAACGCCATTTAACGATTTACCATTTGTGGTCTTGGCCGAACCATCAAAAGCAACCCTAAATTTACGGTCAACTGAGACGGCTTGGTGTGACATATAATTATGCAGCTCCATCGGATGTACATAAGGGCATAGCGCTTTTCATATGACCTAATTCTTTATACTCCGTCATGAATTCAATGTACTTCTTTTTATACACTGGGTCTCGTTTGAACTTGTTTTTGTGCCGGAAAAATTAGCGTAGGGTCATGACTCTCAACTCCTCTTTAAAGGAATCTTAACAGTATACTCCAATCTGTGGATCAACGCTCGTAGTTTGTCTTTTTCTACAAAACCCACTATATACGATTTATCTGTTGGTTCAAGTAGCAACCCTTCACCCGAAATTATCCATCCAAATGATGTATTCTTGGCTACTAACCCAACTGAGTTTCGTGATATTCCTTCTTTTATATGTCTCACCAATACACAACTTGCATAAAATATAGTATGGATCAGCCAAATCTTTGCTCATACTGTCCTCAAATTTCTCCGGTCCAAACTATCTCTGAGGATGATCGGGAATCAAATCCGAATTTATCTAACTGGTTTGGCCACAATTCCAATTGTACCTCTCTTTTATTTCTCACCAATTTTCTATCAATACCCCTTGATGCCGGTTGTGGCTGCCGATTTAACCAATTTGAATTCCTCCACAATGGAATTAACAATCACGTTTACTCAGAATCACAAATCATTCGTTTTGCTCGCGAAAACTGGTCACGAATCTTCAATCGAAAACAAGAGGTTGCTAATATTGCCCATGGTGATAGATCCACTATGGTATATACCGATTGAATCTGGTGTGACCGACGCCTTCAATCGTTGCCGCCGTGTTAGTTGCTGGCTTTATAGTTAGTGTGGCTTTATAGCACAATCTAAAATTGTATTTTATAGGAGCATCTGGGCAATTGGTACATCCATCCTGCATACTTACACAATTTATTGTCATAAATGACTACCCAGCGATCTTTCAAATTCATACGCTTGACCCACTACTGTCGCACCTACTAGTTCCGGATTTAGACGTACCTCCTTGCATCATACAACATCCTGGCTTCAAACTTCATATTTACGCTTTTCGCATAAATTAGGAGATCCCAATGATTTTTGGCTGAAATCGATACACCTGAAGTAGTAGCCTCCATAAAATATTTTTCGTTTTTTGAGATTCTAAATTAAATTTGCAACAATAATAGCCCAAAATTTATGCGGAAATGACGTTTTCAGCGAAAATGACAAACTAGTGTTTTTTGTGAAAAATTTTAACCTCGAGATTTTTGCAGATTTAAAATTCGTTATATCACCGAAGTAGAAAAAATATTTTTTCAAAAATCACTGTTTGTGTCTGAGTGTGGTGCTGTACAGACTAAGTATATGCAGCTTACCTACTGCCCATATAGGTTGACTGATTGGAAGGAAACTTCATACTTAAGCCTCTTAAATTGGGAGATCCCAGTGATTTTTGGTGGAAATTGGCCTGCCGGAAGTGGCAGCTTTCATAAAACCATAAAATATAGCATTTACGATTAAAACAGGAAAATTGTAAATTCAGTTTCAAACAAGTTACAATTTAGGTTTCAGTTACAATTTAGCTCATTTTTTTAATTTTATCGGGAATGACGAGTTTTGATGCATAAAATTTTATTTCACCAAAATTCGGCTTTGCTGACCAGGCAAACAAACTATTCGGAGTAAAATTTCATACTGTAAAGATTTTTAATAAAAAAACGTGATACACCTCTTGCTTCATATATTTTTCCTTTTCCTTTTGGTGTGATCACTGTTTTGGTGTTATCCGCATGAAAACTACCCGATCGACAATTTCACCACAACAATATCACCCAACGCACTTAAATTATTAATTCGTTTAAACAGCAAGAAATTTCTCTTAATCATAGATGGACCCTGTTACACTTAAAAAAATTCAAATATTTGGAAGAATCTTGCGAAATTTGGTGGAAATCTGTGCACCGGAAACGGCAGCTTCATTAGAAGCTTTTGAAACATTAGTCCTGTAAGTTTAATCAGCTGTACTTTAGATTTATGTATGTACATTCGTGGTAAAAAAAAGTCGGGACGTGTTGGCCACACCAACCTTTGTTTTGTAAATTTCAGGGGTCGGCACTCGAAGTGTTACCTATTAAAATTCTGTAAATTTGTCAATTTTTATTTTTTTTTTTATTTCAAAACTTCAGTATATCGTAAAAACATTTCATATTTCACAAAAAATGTGTTATTGTTCGGTGAATCTACCTGTAGCACGGATAATAATACAAAGTCTGAGCAAATCTCTGAGCTGCCTACCTTCCAATATTTTTTTGTTAATACTTTGGCCTTCTGAATAGCCTCCAGAAAAATCCATTGTGTTTAAGTCCGGAGAATATGGTGGCCATTGTTGTGAAGGAATGAAGCTGGGGATTTTTTCTGGTAAAAAGAACGTTAGGTTTCACGGGCTTTATGGGATGGTGGCGAGTCTTGTTAAACGTCCAATGGTTTCTACCGAATTGTTTACGTGCCCAAGGTAACAAAGCATCGTTTACAATCTTATCACGGTAGATTTGTTGATCAACCTTCATTTACCTTTCGTTCAATGAAAACGAGTGGTGGTGTCCTGTGCCAGTTGTCGCGGCCCAATCCATTACTGATGCAGGCGCTTGCTTTTACTGAGCAATTTTGCCTGTCTAAATTGTCTTTTGATTTCTACTCTTACCAAACATGACCGTTTTGGTTATTTACATTTCTGAACCGTAAAAAATTTTTCATCAGAATTTTTCCCACACATTGAGATTTTTCGCCAATTGAACTGCGCTTTATCGTGGATTATAAGTTGAATTCTGGCCTTCACCTACCGAACCATTTCTGCCGATATTGCTGTTTATGGATGTCCACCTGCATGCCATATTTGGAGCGCCCACCCATGTATCTATGTTTTAATAATGTATGTACTTTGGGTAACATTATTGTTATGAAAGTGTCTAAAAGTGGTATGTCTCAAAGATAAGACCAAACGGTATGTTTCATGGATACCACAAAAAAAATATAAATGGAAACTCGTCATTTAGGTTTGAGAGAGATACCCACTGAACTTTCTGTGTCTCACGAATCAATTCGGGAAGAGACATGAGTTTACGAGTTTCACACACAAACCTGTCAACAAGCTTCGGAATGGTTCCTACCAACTAAGTCGAAACCGAAAAATCCACGTCAAAGTGGTTTAAAAGTCAAGGTATAATCTTGACCGTTTTCTTTGATAATCGCGGTGTTGAGCACTCGAAATTCTTGCCAGAAGGTCAGACGCAAGGAAAGAGCAAATTCGTCTAAAAAGGCCAAATTTATGGAAAGAAAACTCATGGATATTGGACCACGACAACGCACCATCTCACAATGCTATTAAATCACCGTCACCTGTAATGGCTCTCGCCGACTTTTTTCTCTTTTCTTTGTTCGGTTTACACTTCAGATGATTTGACAAAATAGAGCACTGAAACAAACTGAATGGCAGATCGTGCTCAAACTTCAGGTCAAGAAAGAATATTTGTGTCAACTTAGCGAAAAAAAAAATATTTTACGATCCCTTTAAGCGTCATTAACCAATTCCCGTTACTTTTTTGACGGAACGTATGTAACCAAATTTGAGTGTGTTTAGAATATAAAATGATTCAAGTATTTTTATTAAAAATAATTTATAAAAACTAACCAAAATTTTGACGTCGACATTGAAGTTAGAGGAGGTAAAAACCATTTTAGAAGAAATAATCTCACTACAAATGAAGTGAAAAAGAAACATTAAAGTAATTCAAAGAATACTGCATGATCACAATGGCGATGAGCACGATGTTGGAAAATATGAAAATTTTACTAAGTGTAGTTAATAATAATAAGTCAATCCAGTTGAATCCCGTTAGTAAAGTCCCGTTTGCACGAGTTGCTAAAGCTTTTCAAAGAAATGTTTGATTTTAGGCCGAACCATGGAGCAATAAAGAATAATTAGAAGTTGGAGGAAGATTTTCCTGTTTATTACCACGAAAATTATACTCTGGCTAATAAGGTAGGCATGCGTGATGCTGAATTTTTAAATGATTTAATCGAGGGCCTAAATTCGTATATTTTTAAAAGACAAGCACGCCTCAAGCCAAACGTTAAGGACATTTTCACAACTAACATCAAAGGATCGAATGTCAACGAAGGTGGTAATTCTTTTTTTTTGTAATTGTTATTTGAACTAAATTTAAAAATTAGTGTTAATTTTTTTGAAAACAAAATTAAATGGGGAGTAATTTTCCCTGCCAATTAAGATATGGAAAAACTATTCCCAAATAAGAAATATTTACATCAAATGTCTCTCCTTAGCAATTACATATAAATTCTTTCCCCAGTTCCCAGATCCCGGGAAATTACCAGAATAGTGCCACAGGGAAAACAAATAATGGAAATAGTATGCGTTGTTTCAATTGTTTGAGATTTGGACATCGCTTTCGGAATGCAAAAAACCAAAACGAGAAGGCCTTTGTTTTATTTTTTACGAGCAGCGACACATGGCAAATATGTGGCCCAAATTGAAATAAATTGCAAATTAAAAATTTACATATTTTGAATTATAAGCCGTTGAAAGATCTTCTGAAACCAAATATGAAATTTGAAGGCATTTGAAGATTTAAAAACCAAATTAATAGAAAGGCCGGTACACAAGCTGTGGATTATGGTAATTTTTGCCCAGTTTTATTTTTCAAAGCGCATCACAGTTGTTAAATCAAGAAACTTTTCATACGAACTTGAAACGTTAGCGATAATTTATACGTTAAGACGGTTTCGAGTGTATATTCACGGAGTGTATACACAAAAAATGGCATAAGGATCTTCCAGTTTATAGAAAAAGCTTAAATATGATGATTGATTTCGAATAGTCGTAAATCGGCTTGAACTGTATAGATGCCGAATTTTAGGTCCATTTTCGGTCAAATTTGACCAGAATAATTTTTTTCAACGTTAATTTACAATCCATTTCTTTTTAATCGTTTTTTCATAAATGCAAGTTACTTTTCAAAATACTTGAAAAGGAAGCTGGATAAATTTCACCAAAAACCCCAGTGATCTTCTAGTTTATGGAAAAAGTTTATGAAGTTTTAACCCTATTAGTCAATTATTTGGGCCGATAAAACGCAGGCACACACAGAATTTTGTTTAAACTCACGTTTTTGAATTTCGGAGATATAGCAAATGGCAAATTCACGAATAGTAAGCACTGGGAATCAAATGTCGTCTAATTCCAAAAAAAAAATATTTTCCCCAAACTTTAAAGGCCGTATGTTTTTTTACGGCAGGAAAATTTCACAAAAATTTATTGGATCAATTCTTTAGCCAGGCTAAGTAAAAAAAACTTAAATTAACCGCCCTTAGCCTAAGTTAAATTAAACATTTTTGAAATGCAACAACAATTTGTTCAAATGAAACCGTTGGAAAAGCTAAAAGAACGTTATCATACATAAAAATCAACATTTTGAGAAATAACGGTTGTCAATAAATGTTGTTTTAAATTTACATCGGCGATAATGTTTAACAATTATTAGTGTATTTTTAATATAATTCGCTAAGTCAAGTGGTGTTTATGTAACTTAAATACATCACCATTTAAATACGGGAAAACGGAATCTTTTAGTTCAGAAGCACTCAAAATTTTTATGAGTTCAACAATTTTAAGTTAGATTAACTTATATTTTTTGTTAATTTGACACAAAGAAAAATTACAGAAAAAAAAATAACGTAGGGCAATTCTTGCATTATTTGGTCATTTGTGGAAGGTAAATCAATTTGGAATTAATTTAAGTTTAAATTGGTTCTAAACGTCGCTGGTTTTTTGCCAGAAGAATTACAAAATAGTTTATTGGCTCAATTCTTAAATTATTTGGTCAATTGTGAAAAGATATTCAATTTTAGATTAATCTGCGTTTAAATTGGCTCTATGCATGTTATTGCCCAAAACACTTCCGGCAGTATAGACGACACACCTCAAGCTTCATTTTTTTTCGTAACGCACTTTACCCTAGTATCCCAAAAATCCCCTCAAAAAACACAATCCATTTATATATAATCCCACAAATACATATACATATCCGTATATACATTTTAATTATGTGCATTACACAAAAATTTTTCATGTACATCAATTTTATAAATTTTAATTAAATCTCGATCCACTCTAAAAAAATTTTTTTTTGTTGTATTTTATTCAATTGCAAATTAATTTAGATATATTGCATTTATCATTATTTTACTACACACACACACATATGCTTATGTACTCGTATATAATTCATATTTAATTTGATTAAAATTTTTGTAGATTAGAATACAATCATATAATGTAACAAGAGTGATTGTGGTAAAAAAAAATTTATACTCGTAGTAACCAAAGATAAATTAAATTAGTTTTAGGAATTTACAATAAATTTTTCTTGATGTATACGAGTAACTCGACCCAAGATTTTCTAGTACTGCTAGTAAAGTATTTTGATTAGATTATACTAAAGATAAGGAATCCCAAAAGTGTTTCTTATATAATTTTAATTTGGAATCGTTATAAATTAGAATACATTTTTAATTGAATTTGAAACCCAAGTGCCACTTGTGATTCGTCCAAATTTAATTAAATCATCTCCATGAAATGTCAAAAATTTGGTAAGATGATACTTTAACCATTGGACGTTTGGCTAAAAATATTCGGATATTACTTTCCTATTATTATTTCCATGATTGCAATCACTTTGCCTTAAATCAGTAACAAAATTCCTTGGGACATACACATGAATTATATCCGCTCTTGTGGAAACCGCCCTAACATGAAATAGATGCACTGGAGAAATTTGAATTATTTTGAGCTTCGGGTTAGGTTGGTTATTGTATGCGCTTCGCTTCCTTCATACAAACCATCATTATTAGTATACAATATTTTCGTTCTTTTCACTTTAATTTTTTTAAAAGAGTTTTTTCCTAAATAAGTTGTTCACTTTCTATTTTACCGTACTTATCAACAACGAATTGATGGAAAAGTTGACGGCATTTCTGGATGTGATTTAATTGTTGGACTCTAAGAAACACTGTTCATCATCGCTCTACATGTTTCTGGGTTTGAAACACATTTAAATGAAATCCGTCTTCTCCTTGTCAAAACAGTATTTGGGATTGAAGAGCATCATACGGTCTCAATTCGATCGAAATCCTTTCCGTCTAAGACAATAGAAACTTATTTCATGGTTTGAGCTTTGAAGCGTCTTTCATGTTCACCAGAGGGTGTTTTATCGCAACGAATGTGCAGATCGTTATTCCACGTTTTGTTCCGAAACTAACAGCATACCGTTGATTAGCCTCCTTCTCATCGTTTTCCAAAATTGTAAAAACTGGAGCGGTTTCCAGGAAGAAGAAAAAATGATCCCACATGGTAAATGGCCCAGTTGATGAAAGAAGTAGAAAGATGTCGAAATTATCTGGATAACTCAGTAGTCCCTTAAACGTACATTAGAAGATGTTGAGGTCGATTACTCAGAGGTGGTAAATTGACTTTTTCATTCGAACAACACATTCCAGTCGATTCAACACAAACAAATATTATCTATTTTCAAAAAATGAAACATGAATGCTCCTATCATTAAATCAGCTTTGGATTTTCCTATTGATCGGCTAAATCGTAAACGATTTTTTTTTCAGCAGCGTTTCACTCGATTCCCTTGATTCAGCAGCTCTAGAAGAAGACGTTCTGCTTCGATAGTTTTCATTCGATCGATTCAATTGATTGCGGTAATGCAATTTGCCTCGTACAATATTTTAGAGCCAACAGTATTCTCTTCTGTTCACTGAGACCATTCTGAGACTTTTACGTGTAATAACCATCTTCATGATTACGACGTAAATTCGAGTAAATGAAGACAGGCGTGAAAGAATTTTGATTAATTTCAAAAAAAAATAAAAGGAATCAACATTTTGGAAACAAATTGTATGGAAACTTCTAGACCCACATAGGGTCGACCCCTTTAAAAATATTACGATAGCATGCTCATTTTTGCATAAAATTGAATGAATAGTGTGGAAACTGATAACGAGAGTCCAGTTGATCCAGGGGATAAAGGGAGACCCCTATGATCAAGCATGTCCCTAATTTCATATAATCCCTTTACAAAATTTATTCCTGTGAAATATTAAAAAAAATAAAAAATGTACCGAGTCCTTTAGACCCCCGGAGCTATCCCTTTTAAAAATATCTTAAGGCAGGGTCTGGCCTTGCAAGCTAAACATAGTAATAACTTCGTGACGATTGGTTGAGCAGCCGAAACCCCCAAGCCATCCGGCAGAATTATGTGGAAACTTATATTAAGGGTTTCCTAGATTCAAGGAACAAACCCCTCGGATTTTAGACCCCGGGGTTCAGCCCCTCTAAAAGTACCGTACGATTGATTTCTTAAAACATACGGTGAAATTAAAGTATCAATTTTAAATCAATAGATGAAACTACAGAAGTTACTATATTGTTCGTGTGTCGGAGTTTAAAATATTTCATTACTCACTATTTCATTTGACTCGATCGCTTCAAACGCTTTAATGGCGACGAAATTCTTCCGTATGAAGTTATTTTGGACAACCATTTTTTAAAAGATGCTGTTTTGGTGCAAAATAATATTTTCGATGATAAAAATAAAAAAGAAAATATTTTCGTTGATGACACTGATAATTTTAACGATAAAGGTACGGAGAAGTAGTTAGTTACAGCTGACCTGACTGAAAATCGAAATACATAGTTCAAAAAAATTGATGCATGAAAGAGGCTCAAAATTATGTAAGCTATGAATTGCTGTAAGCTCAATGGTGCAGTCGAATAAAACAGAATATGGCACTGAATTGAGAATATGGTACTGCGAATAAACTTTGCTTATAGTTCCATTTGGTCAATCTAAATTTTTTCGCATACCATTTGGTCTCAGCATAAAACCATAAACATTTCAAAGATATATAAGTCAAACTGTTGAGGAGATTTACCAAGAAACCAAAATTTGGATTGACTTTGGGGACGAATCTAAAATTAGCAAATTACGAAGATCATCGAAATGGGAAACGAAATTGTAAAAATTGAACCAAAATGGAACGAGGTCGAGCCGAACGTCAAAATTCGAATTTCCTCGAAAAAGTTTTTAATTATTTTCAGCTCATACAAAGAAAAAAAACTCCACGCGGACCCGTCCAGAATTTCTTACAGAGCAATCCTGATGCAAAAAAAAAACAATCAGTGGAACCATTAAAATCTGAAGAGATCTGTTCAGCTTCAATTTCACAATCGTAGCCGATATCGGGGTTTCAAAATGACTATTAGCAAATAAGAACAATTCCAAATATTTCAAGAATACTGGATTTTCGGTCAAGTTCAATAACGCAACATGAGATGCCAGTTGAAATTTTTACAAAATTTTTACAAGATTACGGGTCGCTGCAGGTGACCAAGCATTCTACACCTAACATTAATATTTTTCTAACATAAACTCACCAAACAAATTTAAATATCTACACAGCGCTGAAAAAAACCAATAGTCATTGTTGGTAGCGTGTATTGGATGATAACAACACGGAACAGCAGCTGAGGAAGCCAAATCTCTTCAAATAACGTAGCGCCACCGAAGAAAAAGAAGGACCGTAAGTGGAGTTAATAAGCTGGTGGTAAAAAACAGTGGGACGAGTCACAAAAATATCAATAAATATTTAAAAAATATAAAACGCCTTTTAGTAAAACACACCATCCGAAAATCTATGCCTTAAGACTGTTATCTATTTTGAATGAAAATTGCAGTTTATATGTTTGAACTAATCAATCATGTGTAATTTTGTGACTGAAATGTGCTGGCAAATAAATCCAGTATTTCTAATAGGAAAGTGGTCTTCTGAAGTACAAGTGGATGGGTTGGGCTACACTTCTAAAAGAAAGAGGAAATAATTTCAATGGAAGAATCTTTCCATCTCACTGGATACTTTAATCCGTCCTTTTAGAAATGAGAATATATGCAAAGCACTGCACTGTATAGGCGGCTTACCGATTATTAATATCGCCTGTACAGAGCCTTGCAATTAAGTAAACATATAATTATTCAATTTCACTTGACGTGATCTTACTACATGTACTGCTTGTGACGTGAATAGATCAGTGAATAGAAAAACAGAATTTACGGATCTACCGAGACGTTAAATATTTTCGGAAATCTGGAAATCTTTGCAGTCTGGGCATTATATTTACCAGCAGTCGGAGCTCTTCATGCATGAACTGCTACTCTAAAAGGAAAGGTTGGAAGCACCAAATAAATTTCAACCAGTTTAATCGCCTCTACAGAGTGGAGGAGATTACTCCAATCATATATGCCATCTAACAAAACATAATGGATAGCATCGGATGAAGTTTATGCTAAAAATACATAATACGGACATACGGACTTGTCCCTAAGTACATAGAATTGTAAAAACCCCTCAAAAATGCAACTATTCGTCCACATAGATTAGATGGAAGAACAGTTCATCCATGTTTTAATAATTCTGCGGCGATTCCGTCAAGATTTGTTCTCAAATCCTTGACTTCCAGAGACTCCTTAGAAAGATGTCCGCTGATTTTTACGATAGAACTCCTCTAATTATCGCGCTTCTTTTTCCGCAGGTAATTGGTCGCAGATGCCCAATCATTTTGAGATCTTAGTGGCCTTCTTACAATAGTTTCTCTGCTGCGGTAGTTTTGGCCGGGAATGCTAGCCACCGCTTCTGGATGTTTATTGGAGTTTCGTACTTTTCACTTTTCCGGTCTGTATCTGGACATAAAGAGATTTTAATTATTTGCATTTCAAAATTTCAAATTGAAAATGCTTAAATTAGAGTTTACGACACGTTTTTTTACTTGAGTTCTACTTGCTGTAAAATGGAAAAGTCCAACGATTCATCAAACCCGACAACAAAAATCTTTTTAGTTTGGGTACGTTGACAATGTAATGATGATTTCAAACATTTTAAAGGTTTATAGACGAAAGATTTACCCCAGAATTATTCCGCAAATAGTGAATCGGATGCGGTCGACTATATAATCTTCGTAACGTGCTATTAAGTTCAATTTCCTCAAATCCGAAGGTAAAAAATCATCATACAGGAAAACAGCGTTTGAAGGTTTATTACGTATATGATATAAAAAATGCGATTCCACCCACAATGGGAATAAACACGCGCGCAAAGTAAAATACTAAGAAGAAACGAAAAGAAAAGTTGTTGGGTGTGCGCACACATTTTGATAAACAACAAAATTGATTAATCAAAATCAGAAACAAAACAAATTATCGGATTTATTACTTTATGTGCGTGTTAAATTCACAACCCTTTCCTAACCGTTTATATTTCAACCCTGAGTAGCAAGACCAAAATAATAAACCTTGATTAAATGGATTAATTAATTTTCTACATCATATTGAATTGACAAATATAAATTGGAGGTAATTAAAAATGTTTTTGTTAGTTTCCGTATAGTCTTAAAGGGTTTAATAAAAACTATTATTAAAAATATAGTGATACATACCCAAATGGATTTGCCACCAGACGCGCAATTCGCAAATAACCTTGTTCACAGGTTCCTTTGCATTTTTTACAAACGGCTCGACCCGTCTTCGCCTTTTCTACCAAAAACGGTTTTTCATCATCCACTTCATTATCAGACATAATTTTTCCCTTCGGGTTGTTGTTGGATTCAGTTGCCTATATATTCACAAGAGCTGTGAATTTGTTATGAAATTTTAATGATTTACGATGTTGTTTTCTTTTTTCCTGTGTTGTATGTTACACTAGATTTCCCTCCGTTGGAAACTGACTTGGCTGCGCGAACTTGATACAGTTCTATCTTCAAAATATGGTGTAGTACGTAGCTGTAAGGGTTTCATTAAAAAAAAAAAATAACTATATGTTTATATATAGAAAAGCGACAATATAATATTTTTTTTGCAATTGAACTTAGTTTTTTTTTCATCTCGTTTTGTATATACAAAAGATAATTTATAGTTTTTTGAAAAAGGAAGTCAAAATAATGATAGAAGCAATTTATAAAAATATGTATATAGTCTACACTGTACACCAAAACATGAGGAAAAAAATGTTAAGATTTCCTGTCCAGAGGGAATTTTATGAAGAAAATTTTCTAACTTTTAGATTTTATGTTGTAAATAAAACGCTATTAGTCTATTGTTAAAAATGTTATTAAAAGTTTGACTACAATGTCTGTTGGGTAGTTATACTGGTTGCTTATATATAGTTCTGGGAAATAACAGCACAATATAAAAACAATGGGATGCTTGTTAGAATATAATCAAATTTTGATTACACCAAAATAATTTGTCGTAAGATTTAGATTGAAAAATTCTTTATAAAACTCAAGAAAATGTACATTAAGCCAAATCTCGAATCACGGTTCGACCCTTGTTAAGTCTTTCTTCTCTTTGTCTTTCGACTCAGGAATAAACATGAAGATGGATTTACCCCAGCGTCATCACCCCGCAGCCTTGCTGCAGGAGTGAACGTTTAATGGCCTTGATCTATACTTCAAGGGATGAGCGAGAAGTTTCTCTAGTTGATTTTAACTCGTCAATAAGAAACCATTAAACATTACAAAACGACCTCCACCACCAGCCAATTTCGACCTCATCATCAATGAAAACACTCTTAAATCGGCCAATAACACAGACGTTCGAACCTCCGACCACCACTATAATACATACCTACACTGTTAAATGCCCTCAACGGACCAAAATAATCCAAGGTATGAATCGAAGGATATTCCTATTGCTCAATTGTTTGCCTTGGCAATATATTGAACGAAATTTGTGACAAAATCGGAAAGCCGCAAGAGAATATATATTTCCTTCTTACTCACAACTATTCAAATTACAACCAGTATCAGTCTGATAATATCCAACCGGAAAGTAACTTTTGTGGGGAACCGCCCTCAGATAAACCACCTCCTCAAAGGAATATTCCATATATGCAAGAAATTACGTATCCAAAAACTAATCAAACCATTTATGTTCCAAAATACCCTTCTTCTCAGTCTACTTCAGAACACCGTTCGCTGTTCGCACTTGGCACAATCTGCGGACATATCAGAAGAATTGTTGATCGACAACCTATTGGACGTAAATAGAAAGTCAGAGCCGCCATATTTTAACGTGAAATGGTTTGCCAACTGCAATCTTTGAACGATTCAATCTGTTTCGATGCATGTGATCGAAATATTCGTAAGGCATTGCAGATTCGAAAACGAAAGCATGCAAAGGAAACGTTTGTGCAATTTCAAGATTCGATTCAACGATTAGCTTTGCAAGCTAAAATTCTAATTCCTGAATCTGAAATTATAGAAATCCTAATCGATAATATGCGCCTAGGTTTAAAATTACATCTACCTACCCATAAATTCCAAACTATAGCGGAACTATCTCACGAATGTCGTCGAGTAGATGATTTATGGAGTGAATAAAATTACGTGCCCGAAGCTGACGTTATGCACAAACCTCGAGTGCATGAACTGGAGAACTCAAATTCTGCACGTAAGGCTAGTCAAAGTTCAACATATCACTCGCGAATGGATTGCTTTGGCAAGTCAGCCCTATCAGTTGTTTAACTCAGGTTCCATCCAACGTTTCTGCTTTTTAGCAAAGTGCACACCTGCTGGGACTGCAAAAATACTGGTCATACATTTAGGAATTGTTTGAATCCAACGGACCGAATTTTTTGTTACGGCTATGGCCAAGAAAATGTAAAATTTTCGTCGTGCAGTGAGTGTTCAATCAAACTTAAGCAACGGACATCGGAAAACAAAGGCAAGAAAGACTTGCTCCAATGGGAGACCGTCCTTTCGAAAGACGCATGCAATCCCTAGAAGACTCAGGTACGAATGTAAGTTTCACCGAACCTGGCTCTATTTCCATGATAAACGTAAGTTATTGAAACAAATTTGTTCCTCGTTAATTTCAATAGAAATGGATGGTAGACCATACGTAGATATTGAAATATTTAACCGAAAAGTGCGAGGGTTGCTTGACTCGGGAGCAAACATAAGTGTCTTAGTGAAAAATTGCAAACATTTGGTATCAATCACTGGACTGTCGTGTAAGGCCCTCCTATCGCTCGTTACCACCGCTGGCGGTCAACAATCAAAGGAAATTGATAAAACTATATCTAGCTCCGCAGTTATCGCAAAACCTATATTTGGAACAGACTTCTTCTCCCTCTGTAACATTCAGATTTCCATTAACGAATTAACCTTACCCTCAACTCAGGATATTAACAATTCACACGTTTTCGACCCTGCTAAGCACATCCTTTCCGATGAAGATCAAACTAAACTAAATTCTATTATAGCAGAATTTCCGTCATCACTCAAACTTGGCATACACTCAAAAAAAAAATTTACAAAATTTTTGTAAATATACAGCACACAAAAAAATTTGTAAATTTAATAACGTCCCTTTCAATTTTATTGTTATTATTTTGTACATTTGACGAAATTTTTATTAAATTTACAAATTTTATTGTATTTTTTCAATATTATCAATTTTATGAAAATTTTATTGAATTTATTAAAAAAAATTGTTATTTTTACAATTTATTTTTATAATTTACAAATTATTTTGTGTGCTGTATATTTAAAGATTTTTTTTTTTTTGAGTGTAGGCCAGACGGATATCTTGTATCATCGCATCAATATCATGGGTGCTAACCCAGTGAAGCAGAGGCACTATCAGAGATTGAATTGTATGTCGAACTCGTGAGAATATTGGAACTTGGTGTTATCGAGGAGTGTCCGGAGAGTCCGTGATTTTCACCCGTCACATTGGGCGCAAATCCAACGGCAAGGTCAGATTGTGTCTCGACACCCGACGGGGAGCTTACTGAGAAGGATGCGTATCCATTGCCCTTAATTAATGGTATACTGTGGAGTCGTTTGGAAAATTCAAAATACATCTCCAGTCTGGACCTAAAGGATGCATTTTGTCAGATTCCACGCAACGATGATTCAAAGAAAAAGACAGCCTTTACCATTCCTGAGAATACTCTTTACCAATTTCGGGTAATGCCATTCGGCCTATGTAACGCACCGTAGACCTGCTGCACAGGGTGATTCCTCACCAGTTCCAAAATAAGATTTTTTGTCTACCTAGACGACCTTTTGATTAAGTCTAGCACGCTGGAGGAACATTTTGTGCTTCTGACGAAAGTGGCGCGAGAAGAAGAAGAACAAACAATGCTAAAGATATCTACGCAAACGTATTTTTTCGAGAATCATGCAGTTTACGGTGTATCGATGCGACCCTCGGGGAAATTTTTATCGAATTTACAAGAAAATAAAATTATGAAAAGTGTTCGTACACTCTTGTACAGGCCTGAAGGCCATTAACACATAATTCTAGAGATGTCTACGCAAATCTGGTTATACCGGCATGTAGACTACACTTTTGAGAATTTTTAGTGATGTGCGGTATAACGATGCGACCCTCGGAGAATTTTTTATTGAATTTACCAGAAAAGATAATTATGAAAAGTGTACGTACACTCTTGTAGAGCTGTGATGGCCATTAACAAATAATTCTAGAGATGTCAACGCAAATCTGAACATACCGGCATTTCAAAGATAATTTGATAATTTTTAGTGATATGCGGTATAACGATGTGACCTCGCGGAGAATTTTTTTTATCGAATTTACAAGAAAATAAAATTATGAAAAGTGTACGTACACTGCTGTCGAGGTTTGATGGCCATTAGCACATAATTCTTGAGATGTCTACGCAAACCTGGTTATACCGGCATTTTGGGGATACTTTTGAGAGTTTTTAGTGATATGCTGTATAACGATGCGACCCTCGGGGAAATTTTTATCAAATTTACAAGAAAACGAAAATTATCAAAAGTGTACGTACAGTCTTGTTGAAGATTGATGGCCATTAACACATAATTTTAGAGATGTCTACGTAAATCTGGTTGAACCGGCATTTTGACGATACTTTTGAAAATTTTTAGTGATATGCTGTATAACGATGCGACCCTCGGTGAAATTTTTATCAAATTTACAAGAAAACGAAAATTATGAAAAGTGTACGTACAGTCTTGTTGAGGATTGATGGCCATTAACACATAATTTTAGAGATGTCTACGTAAATCTGGTTGAACCGGCATTTTGACGATACTTTTGAGAATTTTTAGTGATATGCTGTATAACGATGCGACCCTCGGGGAATTTTTTATTGAATTTACAAGAAAACGAAAATTATGAAAAGTGCACGTACACTCTTGTTGAGGATTGATGGCCTTTAACACATAATTCTTGAGATGTCCTCGCAAATCTGGTTATACCGGCATTTTGGGGACACTTTTAAGAATTTTTAGTGATATGCTGTATAACGATGCGACCCTCGCCAAAAAAAATATGTTTTATCTACATTTTTATTAAGAACTAGGCCATTTCTCGACCGATTGCATGTGGTTTACATTGCAACATGAATTTTTCAAGAATTTTTCCATGCTCAATGGAACTTGGCCATTTCTCAACCAATAAGGGTACGCTTAATCAGCTTCAAATTATTTGCAACATTTCGCAAAAATTCTATTTATTTTATTTAATTTTTTATTTTATCTAATTATTTTAATTTACTTTATTTGTTCTCGAAGGACTTCGTTCCATAAATCGAGGTTTTTGTTCCATAAATCTGGCTGAATTTGCTGAACCGCATTGATTGCGAAACAGTTTAAAGAGGTTAAATCGCATGATCCGGTGGCAAGTGTACGTTGCCGCCACGCGGGACAACCATAGCGCTTGTGATTGTCGGTTATTGAAATATCAGATTTGTTTCGGAAGAAGTATACGGACCGATTATGTCGCAAGAAGAAATCCGCAGCAAAAAGTGACTTGCATATTTGCTAGTGTATCTCGAGAGGACTGGTATTACCCCAAATCCGATTTTTTGGTGAACTTTAGGTCAAGTTCCAACTACTCCAGCTTAATCAGTGAACAAACGGTGTTGTCGATGATTATTTGATTTAAGATGCTGGCTCAATTGGATTTTATACGGATGCAGACCCAAGTTCTGATGCAAAACTCACCCAGTTGAAATCGCAGAAAGGCCAATTTCTTATCCTGTACTCCCCGATGCACAGCAGCCATATATTCAGCAGACCTAGCATTTCGGGGTGACGTACCGGTGTTGTCTGATTATTTCTCGAACCGGTTGGCTCGAATTTGGATTTTAAATATCGAATAGCGGCTCCGGTGGAGCAGTTGTGGCGAGATTAAAAATCATATTATGCACGGAACGTTTCTCGAACGGAGCACTGATTTTGAAAATAAAATTTGATAATTTGCACACGTTGTTCCACACTATAACGTTACATGGTGATTTGCCATTTAACAGGTGACCCATCTAGCGTTTGTAATTTCAACTACTGGTTATTTCGAGTGTGGCAACACTTACTTCATTCGTGTTAATAAAAAATTAGTTTAACGTTTGACATTTACAAAATGACACAATTCGACTAAATCTGGGCTGGGATTTTCTAACATCACCATTTTTGGATATTTAACGAAGTCTATGTCTCTTTCTGCTAGAATTAATTTAACTTCTGTTTCGTTTATCAATTATTTCTTCTCTATTGGTATCACACCCTACTCGAATATATTTGTACAATGTTCTATTTCACTTGTTTCCTTCGAGAATCGAAAATAAATTATTTAATATAAAAATTAATAGTTTTCATTCTTAAAAAAATTCGCTGTGCCAAATGTGTCGTTTGTCATAAACATTTTCGAAACGAATACTCAATTTCTGATTTTAACGTCCACAAATGTTTTTTATGGGTTTTCCACAGTAAAATTGTCTGATAAATCTTGTCTGGAACAATGGAGCTAACTTGCTATCTATCTCTGTCACTCGTTTCCCACTTCAAACGAGTGACAGAGATAGATAAAAAACAACAAAATCGTCAATATAACGTCATGCAACCATTGCTTGGGTTTGTACAAATTTGAGTAGCCGCATGGGAACATCATAGAAGAAAGTGAATAATGGAATGGAAAGAAACTTGGAATGGAAATCAATCACTCTGACGGCAGCGAAGAAATTGCTCACGTCATTACAAGATGCCAGGGCAATGTAGACATTCAGTGGAACCAAAACTACCACATACCGTGACAACCGAAAGGTAGTGAGAGAAGCTTTAAAAATTAGGAAAAAAACTTCTTCAAACCTCGCTGCTATGAGTTGTCGTAGAAATTAAGAAACCAATATCTGCTCGTACCCCTCGCAGAAGGCTTCATAAAGCTGGTTTGAGAGGCTGTAAAGCCAGGTAGAAACCCTGGCTCTCCGAAAAAAACAAGAAGGCTCTTAAATGGGCCTTAAAATACCAAAGTTTCACCGAAGAATATTGGTCAAATATCGTGTGGTCAGACGAATCAAACTTTGAAGTAAGTTGACAATTCTATGCCCTAATATGATTTCAAAATAAAATTCATCGATACAAATATTTTAGTTTTCCGAAGTCTGTACATTTTCTTTATTTCAGATTTTTGGTACACCTGGTGTGTAGCGGTACCAACCGTAGAGTGTGTGGTACCAACCGTAAAACACGGCGGGGACAGCATAATGGTCTGGGGCTGCATGACTACTTCTGGAGTTTGCGAAATGTTCATGTGTGACGGCCACATGAACTCTTCAAAATACATAAACGTCCTAGAATTGGCGTTGCTGCCCTCATTTTTAACACTTTTTGGTGAAACAAACATGGATAGCGTTAAATTCCTGCAGGATAATGCGTCATGTCATAAATCTGCCTGTACAATGGCATGTTCTCGAGAAAATGGCATTGAGGTTTTGGAGTGGCGTGCCCTGCCCCCGGACCTGAACTCCATAGAACATTTATGTAGTTTAATAAAACGCAGAGTTAGGCGCTACACAATAAATACAAATAAGACCTAAAACGCTGTCTGCACCAAGAATAGAGCGCGAAAAGAATTTGTGCCGTAATTAAGGCAAAGGGTGGACCCACAAAAAATTAATTTTATATAAATAAATAGTAATGTGAACCTACAAATGTTTTTTTCAATTTATTTCAAATTGATACTCCCAAAAAAATTGTAAGGTATCATGGGTGCTCAACTCTTTTGGCCAAGACTGTAGAGGATGTTCACATTTTAAATTCTTTCAATTCTTATCTTACTTTTTTTTAACAAGATAATCAAAGAACCAACTGGATATTATATTAAGCTAACGGTTGCTAAATCTATTGAAATAGTTGCTCTTGAGGACTAAACAACTTTTAATGGTGCTAAACTAAAACAAAAAGTGCTAAATTTACTCAGGTAACAAATTCAAACGAAATTTCAAATGCAAATTGGAAATTGGAAACACTTTTATTGCTTCAAAATCTATGAAATGAGAGTCCTATATTCTCGAAATGGTTCACCCTTTACACCACGGAGTATTTTTTATGGTAGCTATTAGCTACCACAAGCAGTTGACAGGCAGCCTCGTTATTAGAATATTAAAACTAATACGGCAAAACAGATTTTTTTTTAATTGTTTAATTTGTTTTTGAAAAAGTTTAATTTGAATTTACTACGTGGAAATGTTAACTTTTGTTTGGCAATATCAAATGAGTTTACAGTCATTTCTAATAGGAGGGGTGAGGTCTCCATTTCCGTTTTTTCCAATCAAACCGATATTATTGGTTTGAGTAGATTTACACCTCGATTTTAAAGGACAGTCACTAACTGAAAAATCTTACTTAAGACTTTTTGTGTTTGTTTTCAGTTAAGTCTTAAATATGAGACTTTTTGTATTCTGCGCGTAGTCTGTGACTAATAAGACCACGAAATTTGTATGTCTTACGTAAGACTTTTGGCTTTGTTTGGAGTTTTCTCTTAATTACGACACTTTTCGTATTCTGTGTATAGTTTTAGTTGGCATTGGTCTTACAAAAAAAAAGTCTAACGTAAGACATACAAATTTGGTAGTCTTATTGGTCACAGAATACGAAAATTCTCATATTTAAGTCCAAAGTCAAAACAAAGACAAAAACTCTTACATAAGACCATTTTTCAGTTAGTGACTGTGCTTCAGAATCGGCAGTGTGAAGTTTCTGACAAATTGACAAAAAACTTTATAACAGCCAAAAAGTGTAAAAAGAAAATGTTACATTTTAAATTTAGAATGGTACACTTTTTAAACATAATTTGTAATTAAGAACAACTAGATAATTAAAGAAAATATGGGAAAATATATTTATTTTACGTCATTAAAAGCAAAAATAACAAAATATAAAATTATTAATTATGTTTTGATTCATAAAATTCGAAAATTCAACCATTCGAAGACCATTGACAACGCATCGTCGAGATGTCTATGACCTAGAGATGTCTTTTTGTGATTCTAACATAGAAAGTTTATGTTTTGACGGCACTCATAATTATGTTGGCTTCTACAAAAGATGCAATAGGCTATAAATTAGCTTGCGATTGTGAACATATTTTTTTAACAGTTTATGTATTTCGTTTTGCATAACACGTTTTATTTGAAAGTGTAGATTTACACTTTTTGGGCTGTTGTAAAGTTTTATGTCATTTTTGGTTTGTCAGAAACTGTTAAACTTAAATTAACAAAATCAAATGAGTCAAGTTCCATTTCCAAAATGAGTCTAAAGCTAATATTTCTACATAATCGAGAACGAAAAAAGAAACCCGTCCCATTCTTTTGAAAATTGTGTCAACCTAAGGCTAAATTTCCATATAGTGGACTTTTCCGACAAACTCTACGATATTCACAATTTACATAAACTAAAATCACTCAAATCAACCAAATTGATTTGTTTGACTTAAGACAACAAAAAATGATACAAATACTCTCCGTTTCGTAATGGAATTTTGCGACAAACTCTATAATTCATCAATTAGATGCACATAATGCAACTGAACTTCTGTTCTAAGTTACACTCACTATTCTTCTAAGAATCCACACGAATTTATCAATTGTGTTTATTTTGAATTTTATTTACATTGACATTTTCTCATTTTTATTAACGTTTTTTTTTTAATTGAGCTTAACACCGCAGCAGATCAACGATTAATAAAAAAACCTTCATTTTATGATGAATCTTGACATATTTTAAATTATTCTTCGTCGTACCCACAACCAAATATAGTGCAACTAGCGTCTTTTAATTTATTTCTTGGAATGGATTAAGAATATTTACGAACCTTGACTTTATCAACTAATATTTAATAATAACGACATTACAACAAAAAAAACGACAAAACCAGTATACGGCGACAACTCATCAATTATCATTTTACACAAAATATTCGTTATGTTACGCATTATGATGAAAATTATAACAACAATATCAAATCTTTCAAATGAAAATGGATCGAAATTCCTTGTACACAAGAATTATCATCACCAATCCGTCTATATTTCAAGACATAATACATCTAACGAAATATTATGATTAAAAGCAAACAACAACCGCGACATACGGTAACAAATACACAAATTCCAATACAACACCACACATTACACAAAACATGTTACATACAAAATAAAAAGCTCATTGAGATGTACACAAATCGACTTACAATTATATTTCACTAATATTTATTTATTAATTAAACACAATTTTCAAAATAAAACATGCACTAAAACAATATCGTGTGTACGTCTGGTAGACATAAAAGTGACACATGCCGGATGATTTTGACATTTCAAAATGAAAGAGATAGTTATATATTCGAAAAATCAATAATATAGGGGAAATTATATGTGTGGTTTGTTTCTCGACTAAATAATATTGGAACTTTTGTAATTGTTAACTAATCTTAATATTCGGAGTAGTTATAAATTGTAAATGCTTGATACGATTTTATATAGAAAAATTTGATTAACTTATTACGAAAGTAAATAGGATTTAAATAAAATTATTTAAATTATGTAATTGGTCTACATCTTACGAGATAAAATATTCTTACTTGCGGCAGGTAGATAAATTTGAATAAATTTATTTTATGGGAATTGTTATAAGATAAATGAAAAACGATTTATAGCAAGGGTCCTTATTTTCCTTTAATGACCCGTTTATTGATATATTGTGAATTTATGAACAGTGTCTGGTGTAATTTACTTAAAGTTGTAAAAGGTTCGACACATTGTGTTTATGAAAGTGTACAATGTGGTTTAATACTCGGCGGTTTTATAAGAGTCTTGATTGTTGTTTTGCTTTCTTTACCATAGTAAAATAAAGTATAGAAATCATGAAGCATGTTGATCTCGAGATTTTTGCAGGTTTACCACTCGCTAGATTGCCGAAGTTAAAAAATGTACTTTTTAGAATATCTATGTGTGTACGTGGGTGTGTGAGTGGAGACTAAATGAATATGTGCTCTCTGCAGCTCTAACGATTTGTCTGTCGGAAAGAAACTTCATACATAAGCTTTTACCACAAATTGAGAGACAAGTGATTTTTGACAGAAATTGGTCCACTGGAAGTGGCAGCTTTCATAGGAGCTTTCTCGTTTATTGCAAATATTTTGCAAAGTATAGTTTAACCGAAAATGACGATTTTTGAAAAAAAAACTATTTTTCTACCAAATTTGGCTCTGAACAGACCAGACGGACAGATTGATCGGGATGAAATTTCTTACTTACACTTTTACTACGAATTAAGAGATCCCAGTGATTTTTGGCTAAAATCAGTCCACCGAAAGTGGCAGCTTCCATAAGAGCTTTTCAAGTTTTTTCAAAATATTTTGAAAGGTAAAAATTCGGCGATTGTGCAGCCCAGACAGATTAATTAATCGGAATTAAACATCATACTTAAACTTTCACCATAAACTTGGAGACCCCAGTGATGTTTGGCTATAATTTCTGTGACACCTTCAATAGGAACTTTTCCGCTGTTCCGCAAATATTTTGAAAGGTATCTCAATTATGAAAAAATCGACTATGAACTAAAATGATCTAAAATAAATTTGCAAACAATATCGGCTCAGATCATTTTTCTATAATTTAAGCAGATAACCTTGAAAATTTTTTTGACTAAATGTCTGTGTCGTCTCTACAGTTGTGTGAAACTTAAGCTTTTTCCACAAATCTCAAGCTCGCAGTAATTTTTTTTCGAAATCGGTCCACCGCAAGTGGCAACTTTTGTTGGAGCTTTTTCAGTTTTTGGTGGGACGGCACTTTTAATAAAAAGTGATCCATATAATTTTTCAATTCGGTGATTTCTGTACCCTCTTGAATTTTTTATTAAACATTTTGATCGCATCAAATTTTCCGGTTTGCGAACGATTTATACTTATGAATTTCCGGTGCCCATATTTTCTAATCAAATTTGTGAGTGGTTGAAATTATCTGGAAATTCACAACTCACAGTGGACCTCTAAAAGTCTACCAAACGGGTCTTCTTTCGCAGAACCGGTAAACATCCAATAACAACTTTTGAATGCCTTAGGTAAACAAAAAATTAATTACGGTAAAAATAGAAACTCTTAAAAAACCGAAGAGTGTTTAAACCAAACGCTTAACCGAGTTAGGGACGAAATGGAGGCAGATTAACCGTTTGAGTCTCAGGGGGTATTGAAAAAACACTGTCGCAGAATCCCAAAGAGCGCGACCGCGCTTTCTCTAAATGAGAGAAGAAGATGACTAATGAATGAGATGAAAAGGCAATCTATTGAGAAAAGCCTAGTGTAAAACGTACTATTTACATTAAAAGTGGCTGTGTGATGTACTTGCTTCAGCAAATCTGAGAGCGCGACTTCGACAATCGGTCACGCAGCGTCATTTGTCGGCAATGTTCGAAATGTGCTGGGTTTTCAATTCTGTTTGGTTTGTAAATTCTTTCTTCTCTATTACTTTCACAACCTACTAGAATATTTTTGCACAATATCCATTTCACTTATTTTCGTTCTAGTGATAGAATGGCAGTATAGAAACATTAAATCGATATAAAAACTGAAACAGAGACACATTTTATTCTATAGAAACAAGAAATAAACTTTGATATAGTTATTATCGAAAAATGGATGATTGTGAAATACATACCAAAAATAATACCAAAAAATTTACACTGTTAAATTTAAAAATATTCCAATTGGATTTGTTTTGTGGCGAAATTGAAACATTTTGATATAATCTTTAACATTTATATTAGATAAGTCCCTAAGCTCCTAATAGTGTCGCTGTAAAGATCAAATAATTTTCTAACGATTTGAAATAAACACGAGAAAATCGTAAAACGATTTACTAAACTTTTTTTAATTCTATAAAGAAGGCTATTTTAGACTATGTTTCTACTTTTATGTATCCGATCCTAGAGATGTTCAAGGGGTCCCACCTAAATGACCGAATAGCTAAATCAAAACTCCACGTGTCTAGTGAACAGGATTTAATTATGATGGTTTTTACAAAGTCCAGCGCATTTTTAATAAACTATATGGTTTTTGATTTCAATCTATTTTCTAACTTTTTTGTCACCGCTCCTACAGACATTCACAGTTTTTAAAATATAATTTAGAATAGCGTAGACAAAGTTGTAACACTGAAATGAACATAGATAGTTTAAAATGATATGTACAGTGCCATACAGGCTACATAGAAATTCCATAAATTTTAATCAATTTTCAAATTTTATTTCATCGATCCTAAAGATGTTCACGGGGTCTCACCTACATGGCCAGATAGATCAGTCAAAACCCTATGAGTGTGACAAATAGCAGAATATAATTGATTATAGGTGCGGAAGCCGCATGTCAAAATTCCACGTATCCAGTCAGTGATACATTTTGGTGAAGACAAATTGTATCAAGCAAATTCATTAATATTTGATAAAAATAAAAATTACGAAATATTCCTTAAAAAAATTAAAAAAATTATAACTCCAAAACGAAAAATTACTTCTTTTATAATTGAAACACCATTATGGTTTACATATTTATTACAACCATTTACTCAGAGTGTACAATATAGACTGCACAAAAAAGGCAAACAAAAATATGATTATAAGAATAACAGTTAACCATTAACAATACTAAGTAAATAACATAAATAGATATAACAGTTCCTCCTTCCTAAAATTGTTGACATGACATCTTGGGGGAAATGATATAAATTTACATTAATGAAACTAATATTGAAATCGAACGGTCTTTTTCATTACTCGTGATGATCGTCTTAGTGGAGTTTGCTGACTTTCACTGGTAGTTTCATCTTGCGCCTGTATTGGACATGGTGAGGTTGTGGATTCCCCAAAAAGCGCTGTTGATGAAGATTTCGGCACTATAATGGGCGATGCATCAATAATTTCAGTGGATATTTCGCCTCCGAGTTTGTCAGCGGATTCTCCAGCAACTCGACCTCGAAGTTGATTTTGATGTCGCTTCCAAATCCCCCTGTTCGTTGAAACCATGTACAATCGGCGACCTAAGCATTTTGAAATGTAACCTTTCCTCCACGTTCCTCTGTTTACAAAATCTTTAGCATAGACACTGTCATTTATTTTGAATTTAGTTGAAGGGAACTCCGCATCGTGAACTCGTTCAGGCTCGCATAACGATGACAGTAAAGTTCTTGGTTGCCTACCATGTAGGATTTCGGCAGGAGATCGGTTACCATTGGTAAGTGGAGTTGAGCGATACGTTGCCAAAAATTTCGTAAGAGCAACATCACTAGAGGTCCCATCAAAACAGTTCTTTTTCATGGCTGTTTTAAAAGTGCGTACGAAACTTTCAGCTTCACCATTGGATTCGGGATGGAATGGGGCGGACGTTAGGTGCTCAATATTATTTAAACGGCAAAACTGTTGAAATTCAGATGATCTGAACTGCGGGCCATTGTCGCTTACTATCGTGATGGGTAGTCCTTCGATCGCAAACAGTTGCTGGAGAGCATATATAGTGCAAGTTGAAGTTGTTTTCGACATTTGTACAACAAACGGATATCTCGAAAATGCGTCCACTGCGATTAGCCACATCTTTGACATAAATGGTCCAGCGAAATCAACGTGTATCCGTTCCCATGGGCTAGACGGTGCTGGCCATTCAGAAAATTCTTTTTTCGACGAAGTACCATAGGTTGAGCAACTTTCGCAACGCTTTACCATATTCTCGATGTCATACTCAATCGATGGCCACCAGCAATATCGTCTAGCGAGTTGTTTCATCCTTGTAATGCCCCAGTGTCCTTGATGGAGCAACTCGAGCGTTTTGTCTTGGAGTGTTGGTGGAATGACTAAAACAGGCGGTTAAGTAAGACATTTGGTTTGCGAACTGTGGTAAATATTTTGGCCATCCAATTTTTATATATTCTAAGACTTGACACAGCTCGGTATTATCGTGTGCGTGTTTTCGAATTGTTGAAACATCAATAGGGCAGTTTTCACTTGCTAACTCGTATATATCATCAATGTATTGGCAGGCTTCTTCGCTAGAATCAAACGTGTGATCAGGGCCGCATGGCAATCGGGAGAGTGCATCTGCGTTGCCGTGCTTGTGCGTAGGCTTGTATATGATGTCGTACTCATAACCCATTAAAATAATTGCCCATCTTTGCAATCGGTTGATAGTGTGTATTGGTAGTTTTTTATTTGGGCTAAACAATGTGAGAAGGGGTTTGTGATCCGTCACTAGTTGGAACTTCCTACCGTGAAGATACTGGTGAAATTTAGTGACCCCATAAATGAAAGATAATGCCTCTTTTTCTATATGGCTATTGACAATTTTTGAGTCCCGTAATGTCAAATTTCAACTAAATCGGTTTAAAAGAGGCCTAGTTCTATAGTGATGGCCATACTTCAGAACTTTATCAAAAATCATTTTAAAGATCGATTTCCATCGCACTTGTAAAATTTCCTACTAGATTACTTTAGAAATGGCCTAGTTCCATCTCTATTGACCGCTTTATCAAAAAATCATTTTATAATGCACGTTTATACCGCACGTATCGAATTTCAACAAAATATGTTACGAAATGGCCAAATTCCATCCCTATTACCCATTTTCTAGAACCTTATCGTTATTGAATTTTGTCAAAAAATCATTGAAAAGTCCCATTTTCCCACTAGTGAAATTATAAAAATTCAAACCGGGATTTCCCAAAAATCGGGATTTTTTTTACAAAACCAGGATTTTGAAACTCGGGATTTATAAAAAAACGGGATTTTGATGCTGTATAATATAGCGGAATTTTGACAGCAGAAAATAAGAGAGTACGCTACTCGTCGGAAGAAGCAGCACTATCACTAAAGAGAATTTATTTTGTAATGTAATTACCAGCGGAAATTTTTTATTCATCATGTATATATTTTTTCACTAAATAAAACACCTCAGCGGAATAAAATATAAGAAGTGATCCTTAAAAAGGCAAACTAATGATCTCCGAAGTAAAGGAACTCGGTATATGAAATTTAACAATATTCCGTCTTTCCGGCATTTCTTCAACTAGTAACCAATGATTTCGGTTGCTTTGCTAATAGCTTAGGTTGTACTTAGACTACTTAGAAAATTTGGGGAAAATTCATGGAGTAGAATTTTCGCAAAAAAATATTGATTTTCTGCGGCCATATAAGTTATTTTCAGTTTTTGGCTAATATCTCAACAACTTCCACTAGAAACCGATACTTTCGGTTTATTTTCTAATAGCTTAGATCATACTGAGACTATAAGGAAAATTAAGGGTAAATTCATGGAATAGAATTTTCACAAAAAATGTTTGGTTTTCTGCGGCCATATAAGTTATTTTCAGTTTTTGGCCAATATCTCAAAAACTTCTATTAGTAACCAATGCTTTTTGTTGGTTTTCTAATAGTTCAGGTCATATTGAGACTATATGGAACATTTGGGGAAAATTCATGAACAAGAATTTTCACTAGAATTTTTTGATATTCTGCGGCCATTTAAGTTATTTTCAATTTTTGGCCAATATCTCAAAAACTTTCACTAATTTTTTGTGAAAATTCTAGTCCATGAATTTTCCCCAAATTTTCTAAGTAGTCTAAGTACAACCTAAGCTGTTAGAAAAACAACCGAAAGTTTTGGTTTCTAGTGGAAGTTTTGGAGATATTGGCCAGAAACTGATAATAACTTATATGGCCGCAGAAAATCAAAAAATTCTAGTCCATGAATTTTCCCCAAATTTTCCATATAGTCTCAGTATGACCTAAGCTATTAGAAAACCAACCAAAATCATTGGTTACTAGTTGAAGAAATGCCGGAAAGACGGAATATTGTTAAATTTCAACATTTCGTATACCGAGTTCCTTTACTTCGGAGATCAATTAATTTGCCATTTTAAGGATCACTTCTAATATTTTATTCCGCTGAGATGTTTTATTTAGTGAAAAAATATATACATAATGAATAAAAAATTTCCGCTGGTAATTACATTACAAAATAAATTCTCTTTAGTGATAGTGCTGCCACTTGCGGCGAGTAGCGTAATCTCTTATTTCAGCTGTCAAAATTCCGCTATCTTATACAGCATGGGATTTTGACAAACCGGGATTTTCCAAAGCGAAGTTTCGTGACACACCCAAATGAAGCAATAAGCACTAATCAATCACATTTTTTACAGTCAAGGCGAGTTAAGTGTTCATTGTTATATTATTAGATTAAAACCTGTCTTTATTTTTTAAATATAGCTTGAATTCGGTTTTCATTTCTAGTTTGGATCAATTATGGTTTAAAGAGGTATTGATAATTTAAAACTTCCTTCATACATATTGTATACAAGCCGAAACGCTTGATATTTATGTAAAACTCATCAACATGATAAATCATCACCTAAATTCCACTCCTCTCGCTAAAACGTAAGGCATATTAGATGCGTCGTATACATAAAAGTTCATACGAGTATATAGTTAGGAAACAGCAATCATTAATCAAATTTCAAATAACATGACGCCAAAAGCGTACGAACAATTTTGAAGCAAATTATACACAAAAAAAGTTCGTAAATGATGTGAACTTTTCAAAAAGTTATTCATGTGAAGTAGTTATTCTCGATTTGCCTCATACATCTACAATGTACGTATCATGTAATGTGTCTAATTTGAAAACCGGTGCTAAACAATCATTTTCATTTGCTTCAATACCATCTCAAGTACACATTTCAAATCCTTGTGTATTTAATCCCTAAACGAATTGTTAAAGGGATAATCCTTATTATATGCAATAATAAATATCAATGAGCAATGAATACATATACGAGTCCATACATAGTTTTAAAAGTCGACCAATATACACAAACTCAACAAGACTAAAAACTATTTCAATCAGAATACAGATAAACCCTAATTTTTCATATATACGCTTCATCCATCAATTGAATTTCGAAAACTATTTATATTGGAACGTTGCGAGACACATATATCGATAATACACTATATAAGGAATAAGAGCAGCAAGTAGGAGGCAAGCAAAACACACAAAACGATTCTAAAATCACACAGCATAAAAAACAATTTGGAACAAAAAAAAAAGATCGAAGTCGAGAGTTTTCGTATTTTTATTTTATCCCAACCGGCAAATTCAATCATGGATAATGGAAAACTAAACCAAATACAATTTATTCAATTTTCTTTGATTGAAAATTGAAAATTCAAACATTTTATTTTGTGTTGTATTTTTGGTTCAATGTTTTATGATGATTTTTCATTTAACCCTTTTTTTTTGTTTTGTTTTTTTCTCTTTTCAGTAAAAAATTGTGATATCGTATTAGATTCTTCAACATCAAAAAATGGTTCGTTCCAATCCCCAATGTATCCTGGCACATATCCACAAAAAACATTTTGCCGTTACGACTTTCGTGGAAGAGGTCGTGAAAGAATTCAGGTAAGAAACAATCAACTGTTTGCTTTTTTTTTATGTCTCTTTTAAATTTACTACATTATTCAAATGAACTTCCTTCCATTTATAAGTAAATATATTTAAACAGAAGAACAGGGGTGGCAAACACTTGAAAAGCTTTTTATTGTTCTATATATCGAAGAATACTTGTTGAGTTTGTATTTAAATATCAAATATCTGAAATAATTTAACCTATACTTTAACCCGGAAACGGCAATCGAACAAAAACTATAATTATCCGGAAATTTGTTCAGAAGTTATTGCGGTGTTATATTTTTTACCAAATTGCTACATTTGAAGTTTCCTGAATGACGCTACTCGCGTAGTTCAATTCGCCAGACAGAATAAAGATTGGAAGAAGAGGGTTTTACTCACCCTTCATAAATAATCAGGATGAAAGATGGCTAACACAGCCAAATAGGAAGCGAAAAAGCCACGGTACTGGTTCGACAACAGTTGTTAATATCAAAAATAGAGATGACGAAATTAGAGCAAAAAGGCAGATTCGGATATAGTACTACAAGATATAGGACAAAATTTGTCGATCGACAAGATATTTTATAGAATTATCACACAAACACGAGTATCTTTTTCTATTAACACCGCTATTAAGAGTCAAGCCGTCACTAACATAAATTTTGTGAATATTAAATTTGCAGATTATGCATTATAATATTGAGCGGGAAGTTGTGATCAAGACAGAATGAGCCATGTGGACGTAATGATGTGTGGTGACACATCGGTATGCCATTATTGTATGCTACTAGCACCGATATATATAGTTTGGCAATACTCCGCTATGCATGATATTGAAAACACCGTAGCTCGGTCATCAACCCTCAGGTCATAATCAGATTAGGTTAATGTGGTTAACTGGCTAAGGACTGGCATAAACACAATCAGATTCGCACTCATGCCACATTGTTTTCACTCTTCACCTTCTCTTCGAATTATATTAAGCTTTCAACGGAGCTTGGGATAACATTGACATACATTTTACTGAGATCCATCAATTCATGTAGGAGGGGAGTACCCAGGAAATTCAGTCTGCGAAGCGCAAGAGGGGTAGGTAAAAAGCAAATAGAGAAAAGTTTCTTCCACCTAATAGAGTTCACAACTACAACAGTAATCATGTGAGAAGAATGACATTCTCCCGATATGCTTAGTTATTACACTTGAGGTACTACTGAACGATCTGTGGTTCGTTATTCTTCTAGCTTCCACTTAAAGCATGAGCTTTATATCAACATTTCAAGTGCTTGATAAAATGTTTCAGATTATATACTTTATCAAGCGAGTTCATCGTTCGTCGTAATATTGAAATGTCCCTGCACCCACATCAGGTGGGTGTTGAATTGATCTCTAGTTCAACTTGAAAAACGCTGCAGTAGCCCAGGAGACGAAGTGAGAGGATTACATTTAGTTCTTCGCAGAAAACCCCACCCCAACCTTCCCATTCATCTTTGAATCTCAAGTAAAAAAATTAACACCATCAGTATTTAGAAAAGCTTCTGACAACCAGTCTCCTCTGGTGGGAAAATCAAACCTAAACCTCTGTTTCGTATTTCGATAATATTTCAAATGTTTCTGTTGCTTAGAATAGATGAGTGTCCTGTATTGTTACTGTTCCTCATGGAGATGGAGTTGGGCTCTACTGCTGAGATCTGTGGATGTGCTCCTAAGAGTCCCACTAATACATAAAGCAGCTATTCGCTATTCACAAAGTACTTCAGATTTTTAAAGAGTATTTAAAGCTGGCCACCAAACAGTAACCCCATACATTCAAACGGGGCAAAAAGTAAAAATATAGAACCAATGTACAATGTAGGGCTCCAAACCCCATCTTTTTAGGTAAAGCGCTTTTGTAGCTTTCGGGTGTAAAACGAAATCTCGGTTTTCAAAATCTCGGTTTTCAAAATCTCGGTTTTCTAAATCCCGGTTTTGTATAAAAAAACCCGATTTTTAGGAAACTCCGGTTTGCATTTTTAAAATTTGGCATGTGAGAAAATCGGACTCTTAAATGATTTTTTGACAAAATTCTTAAATGAGTTTGCAGGGATGGAATTTGGATGGGGGGCTAAGTCGCAACTACAAAATGTTGCAATTACAAATTGTTGCTAGTAACAAATCCTGAAATTACATAAAAAACTTTATTAAATATTTTGTGCAATTAGATCTAGAAGTAAATAAAACCGGCATTTTGAAAACCGAGATTTTGAAGTACACTCGTAGTTTTCTTTAGTCTTTCTAATATGATAGGTTTCCACTTAGTTTTGCTGTCCAGAATGAGACCCAGAAACTTCGATTTATCGGTAAAGGTTAATACAATACTATTTAATATGGGGGTCGATCTTAGCAAGTTTGTGTTTTCAATCGCAACATCAACCGCAAAAGAAATCACATTAAAGTCGAACTTCTCTAGGTTTAATAAGATGGGTAATAGTCCACCATGCCGTGTCCCTCTACTCAATAATTCGCTGTCGGCGGCCCCCAGGTTGGCCATAACGAACCCTTCTCTTTAGCATTTGATCTATTCAGCTCCTGAGTGACTCCTCTACTCTCACAGAGAGGAAAATACTTGCGTGATCAACTCTGGTCAGCAGTTTCCACAGATTTCCACTTGGAATTTTTATAGCCTATTTTTCTCAATCGATCTCCTATAGGCTTCTACTTGGCTTTTCAAAAACTGTTGTAAAGAAGAGGGTAAACTTATAGATCTATGGTTTATGGTATTTGGGACTGCAAAGATGACTTTTTCCCGCTTAATAGGTATAAATATTATATTATGGAATAGGAATGTGATATAGGTCTAGGCTGGCCTTGAAAATAAATTCCAGCCAGGGTAAGGTTAAGTCTGTCGTTCGTTGAACATCCACCGGTATAATGCTACCTGATTCTGCGAATATATAAGGCTTAAAAATATGTATAGCCAACAGGAGTTTTTCTGGAGCTATCTGGAGAAACTGAGGTTTCAATTATGGATTGTTAAGTGAATTAGAAGAAATCGGAGGATCATCTTGAATTGGAGACAAATGTCCATCAAAAAACCTAGCTACAGAAAAGCGAGAAAAACCGACTACCGGTACCGGTTCCAAACTAACTGATTCAATACAAAACTTGATGTCCGCTACTAATATACGCTACCCGACGCCTTTAGCAAAGTCTTATTAGAAGCAAGTACTCCTAGTAGACTTCTGGATAAACTTCGACCACCTTGGTGGCCGAAAGGACTTCAAACCACTCGTAAAAATTCAGCAGCCTCCATGGAAGAGCCAAGGAAACTGGAGCTGCTGAGAACTGGAATAATGCATATACATAGTTTAGTACTAAGCATAAAATCAAGGAGTAACTGACTTCGATTAATCTAATCAGTGCTTCTCCAAATTGTGTGATGTAAAACTGTGAGACTACCCAGAATAATTTTTTATTTTAGAGCCTCCTTTAATGAGCTTTCTAAAGTGGCACGTAGGATATCTTCCTCGTCATGTGGAAGGTAGGCTGTTATTAGCCATAGGTTTTGACATTTAGGTTACCATTATTTGGTAACAGAAAATATTCAAATTATCTTTAGCACGAATGCGGGAACCAATGTTAGCTACCTACTTTGCTTATAGCAGTTTATATTTATGAGTACAATTACCCCAAGTTTCTTGAACTAAGACAATGTCTTTCTCCTCTGACATTAGTTTTAACCAAAAGTACGTTGAAGTAGAGTACATCATAGTCCTCCTCCGATTGTGATTCCTACAAGGATCCAAAAAGTAAACCTATCGAAGCGGACATCTCCGTGTGTGTTGAGTGGATATCGGCACCCTGTAGAAGTCTGCCTCATCTGTCTTATAAATATTGAATGAGGCTACGCTAAAACCATAGCTTATTAAACCATTATTTCTCGGCAGCGCAGCCAGCTACTCTCCATTTAAGATGATAATAGTTAACCTATAATAATCCCATTTAGATCGTGTCAAATTTAAACATAATCGGTTAACAAATGGCCAAAATCCATCTCTATTGACCATATTCAAAAGCTTCATCAGAAAATCATTTAAGAACCCCATTTCCATCACACGTGACGAATTTCAACATAACCGATTAAGAAATGGCCTTGTTCCATCCCTAATGACAATATCTCAGGACTTCATCAAACATCATTATAAAATCCCATTTAGTTCCCACAAGTCGATTTTCGGCGTAATCGGTTAAAGAATGGCCAGGTTTATCCGCCTTATTCCAGAACTTTATCAAAAACGCATTTTTGAACCTCATAAGGACCCACATGCCGAATTTCAACTAAATCAGTTAAAATACGGCCTTCCAAAGCGATGGCCATATTTAAGATCTTTATCAAAAAAATCATTTTAGAAATCGATTTCCATCGCACGAGTTGAATTTCAACTCGGTTTAGAAAAATTTGTTTAGAAATGGTCAAATTCCATCCCTATTAGCATTTTTCTAGAAATTTATCGCAAACTCATTTTTGAAATTTGTCAAAAAATTATTTGAGAGCCCCATTTTCCCACACGCCAAATTTTAAAAATTCAAACCTGGATTTTCTAAAAAAAAGGCGATTTTTTATACAAAACCGGGATTTTGAAAACCTGATCCTAAAGCATTTCGGCCTATTAGTCCCTCTTCAACTTTTCTAAAAGCTCGTATTCTTGAAATCGGTGGAAATTTCCCCAATCGGAATACAATTTGCTTTGAAATTCTCTATGTTATTCGAATTTTTCGCCGGCTACTTTAATCATTTTTTTAATTTTCTTTTGTTTTTTTTTAAATTAAGAAATATAATTTTTTCCCCCTACTAAGCGAAAAATTCCGACTGGCTAAATCGATTCGTAATTATTCCCTTATTAAGGAAACAAATATTAGTAAACTTGAAAATAAATTTGAAAAAATTATCAAAGTAACCTGTGAAAAATTTGAATCACAGAGAATTCTGTTATTCGAATTTTTGGCAATGTGGCACTATTTTGGCAATTCCCCGGTAATATAGAACTGGGTAAAGAATTTATATGTAATTTCTGTTCAAATATTTTTTAGGCCCTACTTCCGGAATAACTTTTAAATATCTAAATTAGCAGGGAAAATTATTTTTTTAACCTCAGTATGACAAAAAAAATGTTTAAGGCTGTATGGTACTCAGAAAAAAAATCTGTTTTGATGTCGATATTTAAATGCCCAAGAATGTGTCCAAGCTAAACATTTTTTTTTTTCTTTTTCCTCTAAACGATATAATAGTATATATGTATATGTTTTGGTTTTATTTTATTACTGTGCTCTTTGTGTGTTGTATTGATTACTATAAAGCTCTGATAGTATTAGTTTTGCGTACATAAACGGAACGAAATTGTATAATTGAATACGAGAAACTAAAAGCGACTCAATTGCAAGAAAATAATTCAAATTTCGTTTAGTAGTAAAATATGTATGTTTTAAACAACAGCGTTTGGCTTTTATAGATATTTTAAATCTCGATATGAAATTTTAAATTTATTTTCAACTTTGTACAGTCGCACAGTAAAGTTTACTGTTTATAATAATAGTAATATGATCTAATTCTGATGATGTAGCGGTTATATGGGAGCTATATTTGTCATAGCTGTGAAATAAACACAGCAATATGAAAATGTTTTTGATTATGATTTTACATTACTTACTTATTTTGGGCTATTTTCAAACCAAATTAATTGTTAATCCCTGTATGGTTGAATTTGAAACAAGGCAAGTTTGAATGGGATGCAATGAAATGGAACCAGCTTCTCCAGTACAAATAGACCGAAGTGTCTGGGTTTCATCTATGACAGAAAATTAAACTAGACACCTATAAGTTATTAATAAGCTGGACTAGTAATAATAAATAATACTCATTTGTTCTAAACATATCTCTAATACTACTACCGACTACCGACTACTCCTCAAAACATGTTTTGATGAGAGATTTGGAACTCATATTTGGCCAAATTACACTAAAGAACTACGCTAGAATAGACAGCAAAAATTCACGGTAGCTTATTCTTATTTCAAATCGTATCATAAACTCTCTCGATGAATTTAGACAATATGATTGAAATATGAAAATTAAATTAGTGCCCGATTAATTGAATTTGACATAACAACCAATTTAACTTCAGAAGGTTTTATAATAAGATAATTATTCAAAAGTTGTTGTATCAACTATACCTTTGTCATTAAATCGAAGACGAGCTATATATTTTTATTAAAGCAACACTTATTGTGAACTTCAAATCTAATTTAAAACGATCGAAGCCCATGGTTGTCCTTAAAATATAATTTTTTAACAAACCTGGATTAATTTTGATTCTATTTACTCTATGGTGCTGTATTTGTTTAATTAAACACAGCAACCAACTCAATGTAACGGAAACGGGTCGGCCGGTCCATCGTGTAGGACCTCCTAGAAGTTTGGATTAAATAAGTGCACATCGAACCAAAATTTAAGTATTACCAACAAACAGTCAGTAACGAAAATGATATACACACTGATTTTTGAGAAAGTTTTAAAAAATATAAGGATTAGGGAACTTATTTTGAAGTTTTTATTAATTAAATTTTACAAATTAAATCCAAAAATACAAAATAAAATGTCATTTATCGTTTATAATAAAAAAACAAAAAAAAATCAAGATTTTTTTGGAACGAAAATTATCATACACTTATTGTATGATCCTTGAATTTTTTTTAAATCATTTACATAAATTATGAATGAAAATGTAATGATTGCGAGTTGTTTGGCCGGTGTTAGAAACAAACTACAAACGGCAAACGCCAAAAAGTAATTAATATGAAACGTACTGGAAAATCTATGTGCGAAATTGGAAAATTATTTGGCCGAAATTATTCTACGGGGGCCCAAATAATATCCAGATTCAAAGTCACACAATCGGCTGAAAACGGGTAGCGAACAGGGCGAAAAGCAACATTTTCCAATCGGGACGAGTGAAATATTTTGGATTTGGTGAGAGAAAATCCAAATTCAAGCGCTCCAAAACTAGCTTAAGAAATGGAGAAGGTACTTAATAAAGCTACCCGCCCCCAAAATATTACAAGGGTTTTGTGGAAACATGGATATCATGGCCATTCATTTCGAATGTTAATTCCAAAAAAGAATTGAATTTGCAGAAAAATTAAAACTAGAAGACTTCAACTTCTGGAAGACGTTTGTTTTTACGGAGCCGATTTTCAAAGCAGATGAATGAGGTACAATTCGGAGAAAACCCCAACTATTAAGCATGATGGTGGTTCAGTTATGCTAAGGGGTTCAATCTCGGCGAGTGGGGTAGGTAAACTTGTTTTTATAAATTAAACTTGTTTTTATAAACTAAAGGACAATTGGAAACCATCCGTGGAACAATTCATGAATCTTCTAGCAAGACAACAATCCTAAGCATACCGTAAAAATACCGTACAAAAGTACGGAAAGAATGGATTCTGAATAACGTCCCAAACCAGTTACATTTACCACCTCAATCGCCTGACCTGAACTCCAATGAACATTTATGGGATCACCTGGAACGCCAAATTAGAAAATACAGGATTACCAGCAAAAAACTTTGTAAGAAACAATAATGAACGAATTGGGTAAAATTTCACCGGAAGTTACCCAGAAGTTAGTAGAATCGTTTTTTGAATACATAAAGATATTACTACTTTATTTATTTTATTTATTTATTTATTTATTTATTCATTCCATTAAAAATTTTGGTAAAGGAAAAGCACATATGGAACCAATATAAATGAACAACAAAAAAAAAATACTTCCATTAGGCATAAAAACCTCAGATTTTTTCAAAAAACAAATCCACTCCATGCTAGTACCCTCCGTATTGAGCTCAAGCTCATTTGTTACAGAGAACACTGCAAGAAGTGAATACTTATAGACTACATACAAAAATAATACAAATAAATACAAAAGTATTATTACAAAAATAGAACTATATGCATTGTCATTCAAGCGCGCCACGCTAAATAGCACGCTTTAAAAGGTTTAGGCGAAGCTGACCTCTTAATATCTAATGGAATAGAATTCCAAAGAGAAATACCCCTAACAGAAAAGGACGTATTTAAAGATCTACACAGGTTTATAGGGGGAAGTAAACGTAAATTTGAAGAATGGGACCTACTGAACAATAACTTATTAAATAAATAGGGAGGTTGCTTCGTTCTGAGAAGCTTAAAAATAAAAAGACATACACAAAGTTCATAAAAATCTACCAAACTACAGCCAAGGATCAAATTTAAAAAGGGAGAAATATGATCATATTTTCTAATACTAAAAATAAAACGAGTACAAGCATTGAAACATCTTTGGAGAACATTCATATTATCCTGAAGCATTCCAAACAAAACAACGTCACCATAAAGAAAATGTGGAAGAAGGTGCGAGAGGAACATACGCTTTTTAAAATTAGTATCAGTGAACCCTACAACTTTATACAAACAACTAAGCATTCCAAAAACCGTTTTACTAACCTTAATCAAATGATCACCCCAAGTAAGAGTTTTATTAAAAATTAACCCTAAATTTCTAACAGTATTAGAGAATGGAATTAAAGAATCACCGAGAAAAATTCCAGGAAAAGAGGAAGTATCTATAGATTTTTTATAAATTATAATGGACTGGGATTTACTAGCATTAAGAGCAAGTCGGTTAGATAATGACCAATTATAAATTCTTACCAAATCATCGTTAATAAGAGAAATGTTAGAGTGAATGGAATCATTATCCAAGCGACTACTCCTATATATTTGGACATCATCAGCAAATACATGCAAAGAAGAATGACGAATGGAACATGCAATGTCATTAATATACATTGAGAATAGTAAAGGACCAAGAACCGACCCCTGGGGAACGCCAGAAGAAACAGGTAAGAAGTCAGAAAAAGAATTGTCATAAAAGACTGCCTGAAAGCGACCCGAAATATAGTAAAAAATCAATTTAGCAGCAGGGAGAGAAAAATTAAAGTTCGAAATAAGCTTATTAAACAAAATTTGGTGATTAATTGAATCAAACGCTTTAGAAAAATCTAACAGAGTAAGACAATTCATTTCTCTTTTACTCATACTACAACGAATATCATCACAAACATTCAGTAAAGCAGTGGTAGTACCGTGGAACCTTCTAAAACCCGATTGAAAAAGACTAAGCAAATTAAAACTATCGATATGAGATTGAATTTGGTTTTTTACTACCACTTCAAACGCCTTGGACAGAGAACTTAAAATGCTAATAGGGCGGAAATGGGAAAGCTCAGAAGGATTGCTAATTTTAGGAATAGGAATAATTTTACTCATCTTCCACTGAGCGGGATATGAAGAGGTCGTTAAAATAAAATTGAAAATATGTAACAAGTACCTTGATACAAAAGGAAAAATACGCTTAACTAATTTTAAACTAACCATATCTAGACCAGTGGACTGCGATTTAACTTCCCAAATTGCAGAATGCAAATCAACAGTAGATATATTGGTAAACGAAAAAGAATTAAGGGGATCGACGGACACTAAATCAATATTAGAAATATCATGGGAAGGACTAGAGTTAATAAGATAAAGATTAAAGTCATTAGCTTTGAAATCTACAGAAGCAGCCCCTTTGCAACTACCAAGGCCCAAGTTACGCACGTTACGCCAAAATACCTTAGAGGGAAGTGAGGGATCTAACTTATCCTTGAAAAAATTTTGCTTAGCAATACGAATTAAACCTACCACTCTATTTCGAGATTGCTTATAAGCTAGATAAGACAAAGAATTAGGGCTAATTTTCCAAAGACGATATTTGGAAAAACGAACAGAAATAGCACTCAAGATCTCTTGCGAAATCCAAGGGGGGGACCTAGGTCTGAAATAAACAGTAGTGAGAGGAACGCAATTATTAAATACATAATTAATAGAGGAATTAAAATAGTCAATTTGATCGGTAGAATTAGAAAGAGAAAAAATATTGTCCCAACAAATAGAGCCACAAGTTGATGAAAGGTGAGATTCATCAATTTTAGAAAAATCCCTAAAGCTGAAACTTTTAGGTTTAGGTCGAGAGCAAAAATTAACAGAAAAAACAAGAAGATCATGATGAGAGTCAATACCAAGAGACAATTGATTGAAAAAACAAATGGAATTATCAGCAGAAGCGACAACGTGATCAATGAGTGAATAAGAACCACCACTTGCGGTAGCGTAAGAGTAAGTGGGCGCTTCAGTATTATAAACCGAGAGGTTAATGCTACTTAAGATATTTAAATAGGTACGAGAAAATAAAGTCTCTTGAGAAATATCAAAATTAAAATCACCCGAAATGAAAACCTCATCATACCGACAGGAAAAATAACTAAAAAGACATTCAATGTCTAAAAGGGACTTTTTAAATCGAGCATACGACCTCTTATTCGTTTTAGGGGGATTATAAACCACTCCTAAAAGAAATTTCCGCTTATCCACGAAGACATTTAAAAAAAGAAACTCAAGGTCAGAAACGAGCTTCTGAGAAATTGAGGGGGGTACGGATACAATACTACATTTAATACGCTCATTAACGTATATACATAACCCACCATAATTCACCGGTGGATTAACCCTATCTCGCCTGAACAAATTGAAGCCACTAATGGCCAATACAGAATTGGAAATACCAGAAGACAAAAAAGTTTCCGATAAACAAATAACATCAATTGGGACCCCATTAAAAGTGTGACGAAGTTCGTCAATATTTAAAAGAAGACTTTGGACATTCAAACTAACTACATTAAAATTGTTGGACCTAGTCCGAAGCATCGATTTTAATACAACCGAGAGCAAAGAAATACACTCGGTGGGCATCGCGAGTCGTGGCGCACTTCAATAACAATACTTACATGCAAAAAATTGAAATTAAAAGAAACTTCCTTCGCGGACACCAAAAGCGACTCCAAGTATCAAAATCTAAAAAGAAACAAACAAAAAGAAGCCAAATAATATAGGTATCAGAAACCTAAGTAAGAGGAGCGATACTTATCATACTACTCTGAGGTCTGTTGCTACGCTTGGTTAATGTCTCTACTAGTCACATGTATAGGGTGTTCCAACAAGAGCGCAGGATTTAATTTTAAAGAAAACACATTTATTTTTCAATTAAACAAACATTTTTATTTCACCTTATACGCGTGCAAATGCAGATCTTTCTGGAAATATTTAATTATTGACCACGATGCCGAGTCCATGGATTCTCGGCCATAGATTCCCTTACTGTGGCTATATTTTCGAGTGACCAACAAGGACGACGACGAACAATGATTTTCTGATGCATCAGCGTAACTTTGGTCGCAAATTTTGTAACGCCTCACTGTCGATTCATTTGGCGCATTATTGCGACCGAAAACTTGACGTAAAACTTTCACCATTTTTGTAATGTGTTTTTATAATAATTAAACGTTGTTGGCTTGACTACTTCTCCATATTCTTAAATCGCGTGGTCTGTACGTGACAATTGTCAAAAGAAATCACCGTACAACTCGTATTAACAAAATGGCGGGAAATTTAAATCTGACGCTCTTGTAGAGACACCCTTTAGATAGAGGCATAGTTATGCGAGAGTGGTTTTTCCTTTCTAGCAACATAAAAATGGAACAATTTAATAAAATTGTTTTAATAATTGTTGTTGTTTTTTCTCTATAAAAATTGCATTTGTATTGTATACATATCAACATTTTATTACATAAAAAATATTATTTTGAAATGTTACGACTGTTATTTCACTTACTCTTATTGTACAGGCTCTGATTGTACCATCAGTATATAACAAAATAAATATAAGGTTGTATGGAGTTATCATTGACAGAGTCTACACTATGCAAATTCACTGATATTTTCTATCAGGGTATCGATGTATGTGTGGGTATTTTATATAAATTTTGACGCTGACAGAAAATATCAGTGAATTTGCATAGTGTAGACTGTAGGACCCAGGTGAATGAGGTTACCTTAGTTTTAATTTGTTTCGAAAAATATAAAAAATAAAATTTAGTATGTACTTAACACAGATAGCATGTGCTACAGAATTCTTTGACACATGAAAAGTCAAAAATATGTCATTTATCATCCTAGAGTCGCTAACAACACAACAACGCGTTTTGATTGTCCAAATTTATTTCGTTCAAAAACAACAACATTTCGTAAATTACGTGAGAGTTTTGGTCGATATGGCATTGGCAAAACTATGGATCGTTTGGCAAAACTATGGATCGTTTTGAAAAAACTGGTTCAGTGGAAGGTCGTAGACCGTATCAGCTTGTTCATCCAGTTCCTACTCTTGATGCAGTGCCAGCTGTTGCTCAAAGTGTTTGTAATTCAAGCCCATCAACTAGGCAATGTTCACAAGAACTAAACATTTCACGAACCACATTACGATGCATTTTGCATGTTGGTCTTCATTTGCATCCATAAAAATTCAACTTATTCAAAATTGTCGAATTTAGTGAGCGGAAAATCTTCATGTTATTCAGAAAGCAGAAGTTAATCCTCCAAGAGTCACTGTTTGGTGTGGTTATGGGGCTTTTGTGACCGAAATTGAATAAATTGCGTGTCAACGACCTTTGGTTTCAACAAGACGGAGCGACATGTCACGCAAGTATTGCAACAATCTATTTATTGTTAACAAAATTTACTGCACGCATAATTTCATGAAATTGTGAAGTTCCTTGGCTATCAAGTAGCCCGGATTTAACACCACTTGACTATTTTTTGTGGGGTTATTTAAAAGGTAAAGTGTATGCTAATCACCCACAAACAATTCAACAACTTAAAAACATCATTCGAGCTGAAGTTGAGGCCATTAATCCGCTTTTATTGGAAAAGGTCATCGAAAAATATGATATTTGGATGCGAGGCTGTAGACGAAGCCGAGGTGGGCGTATGACCGATATTGTTTTTCATACATAAATGGCATTCAAGGTGGTTGCCTTATCAATAAAAATGTTTGCACCTTTCTATTGATATATACTTATATATAAGACCTAATTTAGCCAGTACAACATTTTAAATTGAAAATCTATTCCTTTTATCTTCGATTTTGTTATAAAACCAGAGTAAAAAGAGAAAAACTTTCTAAATTTGGGCCTATTGATATAGATATTGGTAGATAATTGACCTTTATTTGAGGTTAGGTTTCAGTGGTTTGACACTTTGGCCAATTTTGACCCATTATGATGATACCATGAATTCACGCCACTTCATTAACCCATTCGCCTATTCACCCACTCTCACACAACAACAGTATACCACCTGCACATTGAAAGCTCCATGTTAACCTGTACATTGACGTAGACGGTGGGCCGGCGCTGAATTCTGAACTCCATCAGAGGGTCTTAGTCGTGTTTATTAACATCACCGATTGTAATCGATGATGAAAATTCGATTTGCATCTAGCCTCTGATGGGATTCGAACCCAGTACATCCCGGCAAGTGCCGAAGCTTTAACCACTGCACCACTTGTCCGGTGACCTTTCTTTAAAATGGGTAAACTTTTGAAGCATAAAATGTTTATTTCGAGCCTACATGAGAGCCTCCAAACTTGAAATAATTTAATTTTTGACACTCTTTTACTACAAATTAGTCACAGATATACCAGTAGATAAACAAACAATGACGTAAGAAATTTATTCCGTACATTATCGAGTGTTATTTTGACAAGAAAAACAGACACGTATATTTTTGTTGGTTTGTGACCTTCAGTTATCCCGTTATACGGTTAGGGAATTCGTCGGTTTTTCCAATTTTTAATAATTTTAGTTACCAGTTAAATTGAACTGATGTATTTCCGGTTTTACTGAAGAAATGGTTAAAATTAGTACAACTTTAGAAAGACCTTAGATGGTGTTAAAAAATTCAATAACCTATTTCATGAAAGTACCATTATTTTAAGAGCTTTTGTGAAATGAATGTAGCCAAATGTTTTGACGTGTAGGGGGTGCAACTGAATTCTATAAAGCAGTGTGACCCACCGTTCGTAAGGTGAAGGTTGTACCTTTCTAGATATTAACTTTGAATTTGTACAAGACCTAGTTTCGTCGGTACAGCTGTTTCTATATTGTAAGTATTTCAAAAATGAGGTATTCCAATTTACTTCCAACATTATTTTAATGTATCGGCTAAACTCATAAATTAATTTTATATTTATTAGTAAAATTTTATAAATAAATTTACTTTAAATTTTAAAAATAAAATGTTAATTACTAAATATAAAAAAAAATCAAAAATATGTAGATAAATTATTTAAAAAGTAACACTGTCTTATAAACAACACAAAAATATCTCGTTTTATGAATAAACAAAAACAATGACACGTGACTTGCATGTGCAGTAAAGCAATTCGCGCAACACAAATACTACTATACCATATCTGCCCGGCTACACACATTTTGGAAAAAACGATATACAAAAATAGGAAAAGACGATTCAAGGATTTATATATTTATATACACATATAATATACATATAATATATATATACAATAAGGCACTAAACGCAAATGTTTTACAAAACGTACTTTTTCTTAAATTATATAACATTATTTATGATTAATTATAGAATTATCACAATAATATTTTAAATCTGAATGTGTTATGTACCTCAAATAAAACAAAAATTCACATCTGTTTTCTTATTATAAAACCACCAAACGATAAGTTTCAAACCGTGTCTCCGCTAATTTTTTGTTGTAATATTAAGAATTTTTGAGTGAGCCATCTATATTATAATTTAGCAATTAATTTTCAGCCGAGACATTGTACATGACAAAAATATCCTATCGTTATCAATCGATAAATATAGTGATGTTGATCGTTTTTTAATTATATCTTTGTTATTTTTATGTTGATCTTTATAATCATGAATTAATCCCTCGAAAATATCATTCTGTACATGCCAATATAAAAAACAAACATAATTTGGTGGAAAAAAATAGAATAAAACGATTTGTAAGATGGCAACATTTTTAAAAATTCGTCAACTTTGAATAATAATTGCGGATTAAATATACGGAATTTTAAAATAATCATGTATTAATCCCTCAAAAATACCTTTAGCTTTGCGTTAAAACAAAAATTATGCCATTAGCTAAATTTTTGTAGCAACTAGGTGATTTGCGCGTAACCCTTATTTTGATAAAATGAGTACCATACAGCCTTAAATAAAAATTACATATATATATGTATGTATATATATGTATATTCTTTCCCCAATTCCCTATTCCCGGGAAATTCGCATAGAATAGTGTCAAAAGGGCAATACTCTGTAGAACTGCGCAAGGGGACTGATGGAGGGAAAACGACAGAGGGTAATGGCTAAGGAGAGATAGATATTTGGACCGAAGAGTAATGATCAGGGGATGGGGAGGAGGGGAGGGGGGTAATTGTGGTGGGGTAATGATCGGGGGATAATGACCGAGAGTATTGACTAAGGAATTATAGATTATGGTATGCGTGGGGGACGGTTTATTGGCTAAGGTTAGGTGATGGTGTGAGTGGGGTGATCTCCGGGGGTAATGTCCTGTTATGCGAGAACATATAAATGAGCTGCAAAGGCAGATGGTCAAGATTCTGCATTCACAGAAACGAACGGAAGGAGCGTCATAAAAACAGAAGCCGTAAATGGTAATTTATATAGCCAAATGGGAAGCTGCAGAATCAAAGTACTGATTCGACAAGAGTAGGAAAAAACAAAAATGGAAATAATGAAATTAGAACAAAAAGCGCTGGTTGACTCAATTCAACAAGAATGAACACGACTCACCGGTCTACAAGACACTTAAGAATTATCACAAAAACGCGGGTATTTTTTCTATTGACACCAACTCTAGAATAGTAGAAAATTTAGCGCTAAAATATTGAGCAAGACTTCTCTTCTCGTACATTTTGACGCAATGTGGTACAGTGACGCATTAGTCGTATTTTTGTACGCTACCAGCAGCAAGACAAAATTATCATTTACAGCTCGATGCGCTACTATATGTTTTGGGATGATACATCAAACCAAGGTCAACTGTACGCTCCTCCGTTATCAAAACAAAGAATAGGGTTGCTGTGTTAATCGAAGGAGAACCACGCAGCAGTCCGCTAGGATGTAGAAAAACCTTTTGGAAAAGACCTTATATTTTACCAACCATTTGCGATTCAGGTGGAGCTTGATACCCGTTGATTTTTTTTTTTTGCCTCAGCTGCAGGATTTCGTTTTGGGAACGCATTATTCCACCCGCTTTTAGGCTCTGCTGCATTAGTGGGCTGAACAACCTCGGCTTAATTGCAGAACACAAAATATCTTTTAATCTCTTCAGTTCATCTTTATACCAAAATCAACATGATTAATGTTAAATTGTTGCCAAGATTTGACTGCGACAAGTTTATTATTATATAGTCTTCAATTTTGAATGACCAGGTCGAATGAGACGTTAGTTTTCATCACAGACGGCTCTCACTCTAAATTATGCCCAGAGTGTGGTTACTTCTTCTCTTAACTTGATCATCGAATTACGGCTTCTTACATTGCACGGTCAAGGCCGAATTGAGCACTCACACTAAAAGTGTGTAAAGAGGATGTGGATGTCTTAAGGACTATATGTATCTGAAAAACGTACAAAAATTTGACCACCCCTGCGATTTCATAATATGTAAATTTAAAACAATAAATATTTCTATGTACGCACACCCAAACATAATCACGAAATCACCATAAAAAAAATAGAGATGTAAAAGCAAAAAGGTGCATTGATTGAATTGATTTGGAAATTTATACAAAAATTTTCTACTTTCAGATTATTTTTACGGAATTCAGTCTTCCATCGGAAGGTGATCCTGAATTATGTGATATAGCTGATACGTTAAAGGTAACAAAAAAAAAACAAATTTACATAATTTATATCGTTCATATGAGTTGTACGTGCGTACATGTGAATGTGTACTAATCTGTTAAATTTTATTTTTCCATTTTCTTTATGTGCGTCATATCCGGTTCGGCTGTTTTCAGATATTTTTATATGTAAGGAGTGAGAAAAAATTAGAAAATGTTGAAACATTGTGCGGGGATACAATGCCAAAACCAATTATGTCGAATGGGCCACGTATGGCATTAGAGTTTCGAGGCGATAAAAGTGGGAAAGGCAATCGGGGATTTCGGGCGGATTACATTTTTTTAGAAAGTAAAATATTATTAAGATACGAATAGTAAAATGACCGAAAATAATATTTTTGTCTATTCAAATTTTATATAGATTTCGGTGTAACAACAGGAAAACAAATGCCAGATGAATATTGTTCCTTCCATTTTAATAGTTCGAGCGCGGTTAGTGGGTGGTTCCATTCACCCAATTTTCCTGGATTTTATCCACGGTAAGTATCCAAATATTATATTTAAGCACATATTACCTTATAATTCTTATTATTTACAGAAATATTGAATGTAGCTATTATTTCCACGGTAGAAACTTAGATAAGGTGCTAATAAGATTCTCGTACTTCGACGTCGAAGGTATTCCACCGTAAGTAAACTAAACGCCGAAATGTAAATAAAAATAGTAACTAATAAAAAAATATCCCTTTACGTAATATAGATGTGATGAGTACACCGCAAGTGATTCCGTAGAATTATCAAATTTTTTAACAACAGACAGAAAATTTATGCGACATTGCGGCCAGGTATGAATAAATCGTGTTCCATTATTTGTTTGTTACATTTGAATGCGCGCGTATATCGCTGCCAGATCAAATAAAATAATTTTTTTATTCCTGTTTTTTTTTTTTATTTCTATTATTTTCTATTTACGTGTGACATGCGGAATGATTTCAAATCTAAAATTGAAAATTCAAATACAATTATTTGGAACTCAACAAATTGGAAATGGCATACGAAACAATAAAAATTTGCAATTAAATTAGACGCGTGATTTCTCTGTCAAATCGGATGGGAGATTTTTTCGTATCACATTCCGATCGAATGATCGATTAGATGGGACGGGATTTCGAGCGTTTTATGCATTCGAAGCAGAAAAAGCAACAACAGAATTAATACCAGTGATGGAAAGTAGTAGTATGGCGAAACGATATAAAATTAGTAAGTAAATTTAATTGCTTTTTATTGTGATACTTTTAAAGCGATACGAAATTGATTTAAGCGATTAAATAACTTTTAGCATCAAACATTGATTATATTACAGGTAAAATTATAAAACAATATTACATTTTATGTTTTCATGAAAATTGTGGGTCAATATAATTTTTGTCATAAGTTGTTGTTGTCATTCCGAGATTGACCTCAAAATACCAAATTTGAATTAATTTTAAATTAGAAAATCCGGAATTTTCAAAAACCAAATTAAAATTTATTTAATTGCTATTCAGTTTCAAATGTTGCTTTTGCCATCCGATAGTTTCTGTTGTCAATGTCAATAAAAGTTTCTGCCTTTGCAGTCTTCTCTCGCTATTAGTGGTGTTCAACATACGACGCATGTCTGAATTTTTATGTCGAGATAATCGCTGTGCTTATTTTCTAGCTTGTTTTCTACCATATAGGTCCAAACTGGGCTTAGCATTTGCCAGTGCAGATAGTGTGAGTTCAAAATTTCTACCCAACCAGTACATTTTCCTAAATGCGATATTTAATTCTTCTTTTTACACTTAGTTTGACATCTTTGGTCATACCACAGTATTTAGCTGTATTTGCTTATAGTGTTTTATTTGAGTTAAGAACCACGGAAAGCCAGTTTAGTACATTGAAAATTCGGTAAATCCCTCGTATAAAAGATGCCCTGAATAAATCTAAGTATACGGGGCTTTGTGGCAAACCGGTTGATATTATTTTTAGTCCAGAGTACTAGTTCGCTAGTGTGGCTCGAAAGTGTCAATCTGCAATGTATGGTTTATGAATTTGATAAAATTGCTCACGATGCAGTTTAAAATCAACCCCTTGTAGCATACATCTACGGAAATACTGAATCATACGGAATCATAATTCCTTAAACCGTCTTCCATTCACCTGGAAATTGTTTCTGTATGAAGACTGAACTGATTATTTGAACTAATTTACGCAATTCTTTCTCGAGGCAGTTTCCACGAATTGCTCAGTATAGTTAAGTCATAAAATGAAGGTTTTCGAGTACAAATTTTTTTTTGTTTTTATTTCCTTTTTTTTACAAAGCTATTTTTGCCTGACAGATGCTGTATAAGACAGCGGCAGCACTAACACAAGAGAATTTATTTTGTTATGTAATTACCAGCGGAAATTTTTTATTCATTATGTATATAAAAAAAATTAAAATAAAATGTTAGAAGTGATAAGAGCGGAATAAAATCTTAGAAGTGATCCTTAAAATGGTAACGATCTGCGAAGTAAAGCAACTCGGTATATGCAATGTTGAAATTTAACAATATTCCGTCTTTCTGGCATTTCTTCCACTAGTAACTAATATTTTCGGTTGTTTTTCTAATAGCTTAGGTCATATGCAAAATTTGGCGAAAATTAATGGACTAGAATTTTCACTAAAATTTTTTGATTTTCTGCGGCCATATAAGTTATTTTCTGTTTTTGGCCAATATCTCAAAAACTTCCAGAAACTGAAAATAACTTATATGGCCCCAGAAAATCAAAAAATTCTAGTGAAAATTCTAGTTCAAGAAATTTCCTCAAATTTTCCATATAGACTCAGTATGACCTAAGCTATTAGAAAACCAACCGAAAGTATTGGTTACTAGTGGAAGTTTTTGAGATATTGGACAAAAACTAAAACTAACTTATATGGCCGCACAAAATCAAAAAATTCTAGTGAAAATTCTAGTCCATGAATTTTCGCCAAATTTTGCATATGAACTAAGCTATTAGTGAAAATTCTAGTCGGTTCAAATTCGGCGGCATACATTACGTCGCTTGAAAATCAGATTCAAAGCATAACTAAACGGATCAGTAAAATCGAATTTCAGAGTCGATCGCGATCCTCATCAAAAGTACTACGGGAAAATAGTGAACCATGTTTCACTAATACATCAACATACGAGAATTGTTGGTATCATAATAAATTCGGGACCTCAGCCACGAAGTGTGGAAAAAAATCAATCCCGGGGAAGCAGAAGTGATTAAAAAATTATACGTTTCCGATCGTTCGACAAACATAAAATTTTTAATCGATACAGGCGCAGATGTGTCCATTATGCCTCGTAGTGGAAAAGCTAGGCTGTGTCCCAATTTTAATAAACTGTTGTATACTGCAAACGGTTCCCAAATTAATACATACGGGGAAAAAGGTTATCATTAAATTTCGGACTTCGCAGACAGTTCACGTGGAACTTTATCATAGCCGTTGTAAACAAACCAAGCATCGGTGTAGATTTCATTAAGCATTACAACCTACTAATCGACATTGGGAGTAAAGCATCTAAAAATGACACCATATTATCCACAGGCCAATGGGTTAATAGTGAAATGGCACAGATCACTTAAATACGCAATTAAGGGTCAACAGACTTACGATTGGGTGAAACTTTTGCCAACGATTTTATTGGGCCTGTAAGTTACATTCAAAGAAGATATTAGTGCTTCACCTGCCGAGGAGTTTCGTCGTCATATGAATCAAATACGTCAAACGAGTACAGCTCACCACGATACAAGGAAGGTATTGGTCCAGAAACACCTTAATGACGGTACCCATGTATTTCATCAGGGTAGACAGCGTACGAACACCGTTACAAAGCCCGTACAATGGACCATTCGAAGTGATAGAACGATGCGATAAATATTTCGTTCTCAAAATGTAAAATCATCAAAGGCTCCATTTACAAATATCAACGAGAATGGTCAATCACCCGCAGCAATAACGTACACGGAAGATAAGTTCCACTCAGCCGTTCCGGTAACAACCGAGCCAACCATCACACAACCACCGACGTCGAGATTTAGCAGATTAGGAAGAAAAGTGACCATTCCCGCACGTTTTTTCTAGAGGCGGAGTGATGTGGCGACACCACAAAACCATGTAAAATTAATAAATCAAAATTTAGTACAGCGAGGGGTTAAAGTACGAACATTGCCATCTATCGGCATTTGTTTTTGACCAAAAAAAATAACGACAACTTTTTGCTACGGGAAAAAAGAAAAAAGACGAGACACACATAGACGACAGTGGACAGACGCAATTACGAAATCGCAATTAAAAAATAAAAATAATTAATTAAAAAAAGTGAGCTGTGTTTTCATTTAATAACCCCACCAGCAAACAGGCAGCAAGATGCTATTTCTTCCGCACCTCTAGATGCTACAGTTTCTTCCCATGTATACATGTGAGATCTGTTGTCATGAAAATTATGAAAACCTTCATTAAGTACATACATATATCGTGGGATCTGTTCATAACTGCATATTTTAAAATTGCATTTCTCAAAACGGCATAAGGTACAAAATTGCATTTTTCAAAACTGCATATTTCAAAACGGCATAAGGGGTGAAACAGCATTTTTCAAAACGGCATTTTTCTAAACGACATTTTTTCAAAACGACATTTTTCAGAATGGCATTTTTTAAAACTGCACAAGACAGAATGAAATATTTTAATCGATTATGAATCTAGAATTATCTTTTCATTAATTTCTGGAATATGACCAACAGGTACGGTTATTTATTACACGATGAAATTTGAGATGAATGAAATTTTTGAACATTTGTGAACGATTCTTGGATAAAATTCTAGGATAAAGTCAAATGAAAAGGAACTTGACTATTTCTTAGTCAATTAAGATTAAATTTCACATGTTTAGGTTTAGTATAGGTATAAGAAGTATTTATTTACGAGAAAAGTATTTAATTACCTTTATGGAAATTAGAAATGATTTGAAGATTTAGTATGCATATAATATTCTCCTTCATCTAAATTTTTGTACCTATGTCGTTTCGAAAAATGAAATTTTGAAAAATGCCGTTTTAAGAAATGCCGTTTTCAAAAATGCCGTTTAGAAAAATGCCGTTTTGTACCTATGTCCTTTCGTACCTTATGCCATTTTGAAATATGCAATTTTGAAAAATGTCGTTTTTAAAAATGTCATTTTAAAATATGCAATTTCCACCGGGACCCATATTTTGCCTATAGTATGCAACATAAACTGATAATTTGGGATATGGCAGGGCCTTTTGTAGATCAAAGGAAAATGCAAAATATGTATCTGGGTTCTTTTATAGCTTTTCTAGCCAGTTCTGCATTGGTTAAATGTATGCTATGTTCTTCTGAAAGGCTGCTTTTTTCATTAAGCTCCGAGGTAGCTTTAATTTTCATATTTAGGAAATCGCATTTTTGACCCGTATCTTTATGTGGGTGATGAAAACTTAAATTCAATTTATTCTTAAAAATGTTCCTATATATTTGCTCACTGAGAAATGATGTATGGTTTTCGACAGTTTTCGACATACAAGTTGTACATTTTTCTTAATTTCAAATTAGAATTCAGGTGATTTCTGGTTGGATTATTCGAACGCGTGTAATGACTTTCATAGCGTGCATATTTTTTTGTATGATCTCTTACGGCATCCACCAGTTTTGTATCGCTCTTTCTGCAAGGCCCTTTCATTTTTCCACGTAAGTCTTTTCGAACTACCCTTGCTTTGAGTGCTTTATCTATTCTGCCTATCGAAATATCAAATGTTTCTATAAATAACTTCTTACCAAAATGCTTTCTTTTTCAATATTATTTTAAATTTCTAACTCGCCATCTTTTTAGTGACGTCCGCTGTGCATCTACACAAGAAAATCCCCATTTCCCAAAACAAATTAAAAAAGTGGATGCCTGTACCACGTGTACGGGCATATGACGTGAATACGTGTAATGTTTCAGGAAGGAAATGGTCTTGAAAGTTCAGATTTTGTGGTCATATTCCAGAACTTCTTCCAAAAATCATTTAAGTATCCAATTTCAATCCAACATACCCAATTCCATCATAATCGGTTAAGACATTATCGAGTTCCGGCCCAGATGGCCATATTCCAGAACTTCTTCCAAAAATCATTTAGGGATCCCATTTCCATCCAACTAACTCAATCCCACCATAATCGGTTAAGAAATTACCGGGTTCTGTCCCAGATGGATGGATATTCCATAACTTTTTCCAAAAGAATGCACTTATTCCACTCAAAAATAACAGCTCATATTTTTAAACTAAATTGCCTATTTTCTAAGTCATTTCAATCAATTTTATGTGTTGCTTAACACCCTGACCGAAAAATTGTTAGCGGTTTGAAGGAAAAATATAAATAAAATTGATTTTTACGTTTCTGAAATCGATCAACTTTGAAACCGACGTAACTATAGAGAAACGAAAATTTTTATTTCCATAATCATGTATTGATACCTAAATTATATATGTATTTAACTTCATCCTAAAGAACGAATTAGGCCAATTAGTAATTTTGTCTGTTCAAATAATGTACATCGTTTGTGGCAATTTAAGTACCATGCAGCCTTAATACATTAAAGATAAGACAGATTACTCGTAATAAAAATATTCTAGGATAAATGTTTTTCTTGTCGTTTAGTTCTTTCTAGGGGAACTCTCAAAATTTCAAAATTCGGGAATTTGAAATTTCAAAATTAAATTAAATTAAATTATATTTTAGATTTAAATTTTTAATAAAATTTTTCTTTTTGTCACGTTAAGTAGGCACCCGCTAGATAGTAACGTGCATTTAGTTTAGAGCTCCCAAATCCCATAAAAAAAGAATTTTGAGATCGTCCTGGAGGACAATAATTAATTAAAATAAAGTCGTGGCAGAATGAACGTTGATGTTTCATTTTTCAAGCTACATATATGTAAATGTAAAGTATGTAATAATTTTGGTAAATATATTTTTGGAAAACGGAAGTGTGTCACCAGCTAGAGCCTCGAAATAAACCGAAATAATCAAGAAAAAAAATTATTAAACTTATCATAATTTTTTACTAACAAATCCTATTTCTATTTTTATTTTTAGGTTATTTGGAATTGTCATCAATTGTAACAATAGCTGTACTAATAAACTATATCAAATCATGTTATATCAATTTATAGTATTCATAGTTATTATTATTAATAATTAAAAACCTATTAATTATAATAAAACTATAGTTATAAATATACATAAAAAAAATCAAATTTATACCTTATATAATTTTGTAAATATTATAAATAAAATATTATTAAAATTATATTTAAAACAAAAATCCATAAAAAAAATTATTATTACTATTATTTTAATTATTATTAATATTATTACATATATAGTGTGTTTTCAGATAAATATTAATTTAACAAAAATATTTGTATATTATTAAAATTAAAAGACACATTTTTTTCTATATACATATAATAAATATAAATAAATAGAATTATGAAATGAAAAATTAAAAACAAAAAAAAAATTATTTAAGCGAAATAAGATAAATAATAACTGAATAACATTGTAAGATGAAAGTGCGGAGATTAAACATTAAAACCTAAAACAATAATTAATTTACAAGAGAAATATATTTGTATATTGTGTTATTATAAATTTTTTGTTAGTCATATTATATTTTTAATTGTTTATAGTTAAATTTAATTTATTTATATATATTATTATTGTTGCCATTATTATATGAAAAGTCAAATTAAATTAATTATGTATGTATAAAAATATTAAAACAAGTAAAAAAATTTACATGTCGTTTTGTATATTTTTGTAAAAAAAATTTAAAGAAAATAATTTTTACAATAATCGGAAAATATTTCCTAGAAACTGGTTTTTAGTTGTTTTATTTAAGACTAATCCAGCCAATTTATATATGGCTATTTTTGGGGGGTCCAGTTATTCTATAACTGACTGGCGAAGTTGAGCAATATACCAATTTCAACATTAAGCTAATTAAATTAACAATAATCGCATTTTCCATATAATTATAATTTATATAATTTAAAAATGTATTAAATGTTTTGTGAGCACATCAGAAATCCCATTTTGGAAATTCCACGGTTTTCTTATTTTGTCGAGTAGTATTTGACTGTGCGATTTTGTGCGTTTAACGGTAAAATTTGTGCATATAATATATTTTGGGAGATAATGTAGGATTTCTGACGTGATTATCACACCAGAAATTCCATAGATCTGTTAAATGATTAAAGAATTGTGTTTAGACTAGATGTATATAACCTGATGGGACCAGAATTCAATGGTGGATATACAGTATGATATCAGCCAGAATTGGGAACATAGTAAACTTTCATTCAATCCTAGATTCAAAAGTTCAATTTATATGGGTGATTTCTGAAAATTCCATCTTTTATTAATGAAATCACTTGAACTAGTTGAAATAAACATTCATATTAAATTTCGTGATTATTCCTACCCCCATCAGTCCATCACCCAGAACCGCACTTACAAGACCCTTCCTTCAACCCTAATTTCAGAATATCCATTTCTGAAGAGCGTTTTTTTTTAAATTAGGATTGAAGGAAAATTTTGCAAGTGTAATTCTGGCTGATGGGGAGTAGGCACAATCATGAAATTTAATCTGAATATTTATTTCAACTAGTTTAAGTTATTTCATTAATAAAAGGTTGGATTTCCAGAAATCGCCCATATAACATTTTTCAGTATTTCCTCCCTCTCTCGAGCTTTCACATTTCATGATTTTTTTTGCACATTTTCATTAACGAAAGCATTTAATAGCTTTCTTTGAGCATAGATTTTATTTTCATATAACAGTAAATGCCCGCTTATCCGGCATCCAATTAACCGGAATAATCAGTTAACCGGAATTGTAATTTTTAGGGATTTTTCTGCAAGGGAGAATTCTCTTTCACAATCAAAATTATGTTTTTTATTATTCGGCGATTCACAGAAAATATACTTTAGTAAAAGCCCTGTTATCCGGAATGCTTGAGCATGAGAGCATTCCGGATAATCGAAAATTCCGGATAATTGAATGTTTCATTAAAACTAGAAATTTTACAAGAATTTCGCTTGACTTCATTATTTTTTAGGATTCTCGTTTATTTATTTTCAAATTATGTACCGGAAAACATTTTTTTATCCATCAGTTCATTGAACTCATTTCCACTAACCTAACTGTAATACGACTTTACACATTCAATTCAAATAGAATAATGCATAAAACAGAAAAGAAGTAAAGGAAAGTATATTTTTTGTGAATCCCCGAATAATAAAAAAATAATAATAATTTCCCTTGTGAAAAAGAAAAAATGTTGTTTAATGAAAATGTGCAAAAAATAATTGCAAATTTCCAAATGAATTAAAAAATGATGATGAAAGAGAACTGAGAGTAAAAGCAAAAAAAATTCTAAAAATTAAATTATGGTTAACTGAGTGATCCGGTTATTCAAAATTTTCAACCATGCTTTCATTAATAAGCAAAAAAGACGGGAAAGGTTCGGAGCCGAACTTTATAAGCATTTTTGTTGCCTATAAAGTACTTCTATGCAGTGTGATTTGCGTATTTCAAATACTACGACCACTCACTCCCACACCCACCTAACCCCATCTACACCCACCCCACCCGATCCCAATTCACCATATCTCAACTACCCCAATCAACCACAAACCACCACATTTAAACATTATTACCAAACTATCCAATTCAAACCCAAAAATCCATCTCACCCGCACCACCCTATACTTCACCACCCATATTATCACCCTTTAAAACCTACATACCCACTTCCACACACACACACACACACACACACCACCCACACAAACCCTCATCCACCAAATGAAAATTCCGACACCAAACCCAAAACGCCTCATCCCACCCCCTCCACCTCCCATACCACCACTACTACCCCCCCATAGCCACACCACCCACACAAACCCACATCCAGACGAGATATATTATTATTCCACATTCACATGCTCGATGAAACCAAAATAGAATAGAAAATAAAAAAAAATCTATCAATTTTAAGGAGGGGGGTTGACAAAACCCCACCTATCTCCTAACACCCTACTAAACACAGAAATGTCCAAATCAACAGGGATCATTCCCATGAATTGCTTGAACTTTTAGTGAAGAAATTAAGTTGATATCTCCATCCGTTCTCAAGTTATCGTGCACACAGACGGACAGACGGACAGACGGACAGACGGACAGACGGCAAACCGAAACCATTTAGCATTTTTTTTAACAAAAATGCTTAAAAATCAAGAGTAGCAAATTTCAAAATGAATTAAAAAATGCATATGAAAGAGAAAAGAAAGTCATAAAGCAAAAAAACAAAAGGCAAAAACCTAAAAATTAAACTTCCGGTTAACGGAGTGTTCCAGTTAATTGGATGCCGGAAAATCGGGCTTTTACTGTAGTACATTTTTACGTTTTATTTCGATTTTAAATACACATTTTATGCAATGATTGATGTAGTTCGTACTCAATGTGAGCTTAAGAACTGCATGCGCTTAGTGAATAGCTCGAACTGTGCCTCCGATCGATCGTTAAGTTAACCGATACTTTAAATCGACAAATCTAGTTGTCGGCATGTAAGTAAATGTTTGCTGATCTCAGATCATTACAGTGAAACCTGTTTTTGTGCGGTAATAGGAATCGGACCGCATCCAAAAAGAACGCATAAAAAAAAATCTTCCAAAACATCACAACACATTTAAAATAAAAAAAATAAGGTGAATAGGAACCGCATAAAAAAAGTTTCACGTAGAAAAAAACTCAAAACATTACGCAACATGATGAAATATCAAAAATCGAAAAAACAAAATGGCCAACCTCAATTAGCTAATTAGATTAATCACATTCATTTATGTTCTATTTTGATTTTCATTTTTCATACCGCATAAAAAAAATCGCACAAAAAAAACCGCACAAAAACAGGTTAAACTATATTTTCTCAGTATAATATTGTTAAAAGTATCGATCGTGGCTGATTGTTGAGACGCTGAGCGATATCCGCTGCTTAGGACATTCTATCTCTCGGTATTGGTTGAATGCTTATTTAACCGCAGTCGATCGAGAATGACCCGCAAGATGGGTGTGGGAAAAAATTATCATTAAAAAGCCTACAGTTTTGAGTTGAAACCAGTGAGACCCAGTCCTGAAGTGCTGGGTACTGCTTTTGATATGGAGGTTAGGGTATCTGTGGAGGTCGGTGGGTTTTTGTGACTCAATGATCATTGGAGTTGCATAATCCATGCGAGAGGAAAGCAAAACTTGACATGGTTGCGTCGCTCAATGCACCATGCGCGCCGCTGAATCACGGATCATGGAAGTTGCATGATCCAGGCAAGACGAAAGTGGCAGCACTGGATGTTGTAGGAAAGTGACAAGAAATAATTTTATTAAAAATAAAAATAATTGCTGGTCGCAGCCATGTTGTGCTGATGTTGCAGTTAGTGGTTTTGTTGTGCAGTCGCTGTTGTCGCCGCCGCTGCTGTTGGATGTGCTGATGTTGTTCTTGCTGGTGGTATTGTATATAGTTGCTGTTGTTCTAGGTTTTGTCCTGTCGTTGTCGCTGGTGTTTTCGCAATGTTGTTGTTGTTTTAGTTACCTCTGTTGTTGTTGCAGCTGTCTGGCTCCCTCGTGGGGCACTATCGCCGTTGCTGTGGCAAATGTTGGCAACCATATAATATTTTTGTTGTTGCGTGGGTTTGACGGGTATATATGAGGCTCGGCCAATATTTATTTTTACTCAATATTTTCACTGCACGCCACTTTTTTTCAACAAACATTTCTTTAACTCTAATATTAAAATTTTCTCTGGTAAAACCACCTTGTTAAAGTTAGCCGATAGTTTCCAGCCGAAAGATAATGCAGATAGTGTCTTGACTATTTTTAAACTCTCCTTTTAAATTCTCCTAAATTCGAGTTCATGACTGATTGTATTCAAGCTGTACTCAAGACACTATCTGCATTATCTTTCGGCTGGAAACTTTCGGCTAACTTTAACAGTATGGTAAAACCTGGCCTCGGAAACACCACGATAGTGTTTATTATCTCTCGATATTTGGTCGGGTGAAGCCAGAATTCCTCAGATTCCACAGATTGTTGTGTAACTTTGACTTGCAATACAAATTTCTTACGAAGTTTTCTTATCACTTTGTATGGGCCTTCATGAGGTGGTGTGCATATTTTATCTTCTCGTACGTGAGCGTAGTGTAAGTTCGCAGTGACCATGTCGCTTTTTGTTTTCGTTTTGGACACATTTGTTGATGCCTTTACTCTGTTCCCACATACAGAGCGATGGCGGATGAAATATTTTGGTATTGTACAAGACTTTATTAGGGTCCCAAAGGTGCTTCAAATGCCATGCATTTGGGCACATCGCGATATTTTGTAAAGATAAAGAGCCAATTTGTTATCCTGGTTGAGATTCTGGTCATGGACAGAAGGCTTGTTCAAAGAAAACAGAGGCACGAAAGTGTGTCTGCTGTAAACAATTCTAAAAAACATAATCGATGAACATATTCAATGGTAGCGGAAGATACACCGAGAAGCAGTTCGGCTTCAGAGAAAACAGGACTACAGAGGACACTATGGTGTAAATGGTAAACTTTGCAAAGAAGTCAGATACAAAAGTACGCCTTAGGAGCATTCTTAGATGTATCTGGAGCTTTCACCTTGTTAAAGTTAGCCGAAAGTAAAAATCGATAATGCAGATAGTGTCTTGACTAATTTAGCCGAAAGATAAACAAATTATATATTAAATTGAAATATTCTAGCCAAAAGTGACTAACCTACAAAATCCGCCGAAAACATATATGTATATGCATTATAACAAACAACAAATTTTCAATTTAATCGATATTAATTTATTGTTTCATATCATTTAATATTGGTAGGTTTTGAAGAGACGAAAATTGCCACTAAGGAAGTTTAAAAATGATAAAGCTTTAAATGGTTTGCAATTCCCGTTAAAGTACAGTTTGGAATTAAAGACTATGCCAGCCATACACAGATCTGACTATGCCGATTCGATGGGTCATGATCATAGGCAAATTTTAGATATACGTTTTGGGTGGGTCTGATGAGGTTATCGGGATGAAATTATTAGTATTCCCTTCTTCTGACAATAAAACCGTTTATCGTTCGAGATTTTGACATAAAGGCACCAATCTGACTACGCCAATTCGATAGCCCATGATCATAGGTAGATTTTGAGTATACGAGTAGATTAGGGGTAGGTCTGATGGGGTTATAGAGGTGAAATTTAAATTTTTCATATTTTTCAACTATAAAATCGTTCGTTGTTCGAGATTTTGGCATATAGACATCAAACTGACTATGCCGATTCAATAGCCCATTAGCATAGGTAGATTTTGATTATAGGGTAGGGGTCAGTTTGATGGGGTCAAAGGGATGAAATGTTGATTTTCCCCATTTGTCTTCGATAAAATCGTTCACCAGTCGTGATGTTGGCATAAAGACACCAATCTAGCTATACCAATTCGATAGCCCATGAACATAGGTAGATTCTGAGTATAGGTTAGAGGTTGGTCTGATGGGGTTCTAGGGGTGAAATTTAAATTTTCCACATTTTTCAACTATAAAATCGATCGTCATTCGAGATTTTGGTATAAAGACACCAATTTAACTATGCCGATTCAATAGCCCATAACCACAGGTAGAATTTGATTATAGGTTAAGGGTGAGTCTGATCGGGTTATAGGGGTGAAATTTTGATTTTACCCATTTGCCATCGATAAAATCGTTCATCAGTCGTGATTTTGGTATATAGACATCAATCTGGCTATAAAACCCAGTTCAAACATATAATCAAGCTCTACTTAGGGTCACGGTTCATCAAATTGGTACAGTCAGATCGTGGTTCATCTGTCAAAATCTAGATATACAAACGATTCATCAGCTAAACGTGACTGCGTCTTATGGCTATTGTATGGATGTCTGTTATTGAGATTTTCTTGCCGGCATTTTTCGGTTTGAATATTGAAGTTAATCTTCTTTATCGATATAATATACTTTATCGACATTTCAAAATATTGGCTGTCAATTAATATCTGCATTCTCAATTTTCGGCTGGTATAGCAAATACACTATCTGCATTACCATATTTCGGCTGGAAACTTTCGGCTATCTTTAACAGTATGGAGCTTTCGATATTCTGTGGGGCTTACTATAATGAAAGAATTAAGAAGAATCCGACCTTCCACTTAATATTTATTCGATCATAACTTCAGATCAGTTCACTTAATATATCTCAGTAATTCGGGGCTAAGCATTCGGAACAAAGTACAAAATGCCATAGAAAGGATAGTTAATTGGTGCAATTTAACAAATAGAAGCTAATCTTCTCCAAACCCGTTATAATTCAACTAAAAGTTTCACTCGGAAAGCATTTCTGGTGGCTGTTAATGGAAGAAGAATACAGATGGTGTCATCGGCAAAATGGTTGGGGTTGATTTTGATGAAAGGCTCGGTGTAACATCGCACGTCATAAGAGCTGCAGAAAGTATAGTAAAAAAGTTTCCTTTGTGTTGAAAAGGTTAGTTAAAGAAAGTAACGAAGGCTTAGTGGGGCATGCACGACTTACAGACCACTGGCAAGACAGATGGAAGCAATCGTGTAAAGGCAGAACTATACTTATAGTTACATGCCTTCCTTTCAAATGACCATTTTCTAAAAAAAGATCCAATCGTCAAAAAAATTCACATCGACACTGAGCCATCAGTTGGCATTTTGTTTATTATGAATATTTTCGATGAATTGTATCTTAGCACAATTCGTTTTTGCACATTTTTCGAGTCCCAAATAAAATTCGGAATAAAATTATATCGATACTAAGAAGATATTGAAATGGATTATGGTTGAGAGGTGTTTTTATTTGAAACAAATCCGAATGGTACCAAGCGATTAGTCCATAATACCGAAATATATCAAAAACACGAATATTATTGGGGCAATAATTAAACAGGTCAACATTTGATATAAAACGAAACACTTGAAATGCTATGGTGCTTCTGGGGGTTTTTCGAGTCGCTGATTACGATGAGCGGGTTGGTTAACCTTCATCACATCAGGTTCAAGGTCATTTGAAGGTCAAAGTTTCTTAATGCGACCGAAAAAATCTGAAAAAATTCATGCGGATGTTTTCGAGGTCCCTGAGTAAGATTTCGTAGTTTGTTTGACCTTTCGTCTTTATTAAAAGTCATTTGAAGGTCATTTGAAGGTCAAATCGACATATTTCGACCAAAATATTTGCGAAAAATTCATGCGTATGTTTTTAAGGTTTCTGAGTACGATTCCGTAGTTAGTCTGACGATACGACTTTGTTAAAGGTCATTTGAAGGTCAAATCGACATATTTCGACCAAAATATTTGCGGAAAAATCATGCCTATGTTTTAAGGTCTCTGAGTACGATTCCGTAGTTTGTCTGAGCTTACAATTTTCAAGTTACAAAAATGAAGCATTACCGCGACTTGGTGTCTCTGACCGGATAGCGGTGGATGCCTAAGGCGACAATATATCGAAGGCTCTTACGAAAATGGTGATATCTTTTTGCCCTTACGAAAAAAGTGACATCTTCATTCTTGCCGCGAAAAAGGTGATATTTCCATTCTTGTCACGAAAAAGGTGATATCTTCATTCTTACCATCGATTGTTTGCTTGTTTATTTGTTGGTTTCTTTGTTTGAGGTTTGTTGGTTAGTTTGTTGGCTGGTTTACTAGTTTAATTTTGAATAAATCCCAAAAACCCGCTAAAAATCCAGACAATTTTCTCTGGCTAGGATCGAGTGTATTTTTTATGTAATTTTGTGCGATGAACTCGAATCTGAAGTCGTAAACTAACGAAACTTAACGTAATCTAACCAAACCAAGTCTAACCAAACCCAATCTAACCAAACCAAACCTAACCAAACCTAACACAGCAACAAACAAACAACCGAATCAACAAACAAAACTACCAACCTTCACACTAAGCAGCCAACAAAACGCACAAGCAAACAAACAAACAGACAAACAAACAAACCAATAACAACCAAACAGAGCACCCAACCAAACAAACGAAACAACAACGCTCAAACAAACAATCAGAGCAACCAACCAACCCAACAAACGAACAAACAAACCTACAAACAACTCATGCGACAAACCTCAAACCTCTAAACAAACCAATCAACGAACCGAACAAAATAACCACCAACCATCACACAAACAAAACAAACCATCCAACAAAGCACCAAACACAGCAACAAACAAACAACCGAATTAACAAACAGTCAAACAAGGAAACAAACAAACAAACAAACAAATCAACAAACAAACAACCAACAAACAAACAAACAAACAAACCAACAAGCGGCAAGAATGAAGATATCACCTTTTTCGCGGCAAGAATGAAAATATCATTTTTTTCGTAAGGGCAAAAAGATATCACCATTTTCGTAAGAGCCGTCGATATATTGTCGCCTTAGGCATCCACCGCATAAGCGCTATTCGGTCAGAGACACCAAGTCGCGGTAATGCTTCATTTTTGTAACTTGAAAATCGTAAGCTCAGACAAACTACGGAATCGTACTCAGAGACCTTAAAAACATACGCATGAATTTTTCGCAAATATTTTGGTCGAAATATGTCGATTTGACCTTCAAATGACCTTTAAATGACTTTTAACAAAGGCGAAAGGTCAAACAAACTACGGAATCGTACTCAGGGACCTCGAAAACATCCGCATGAATTTTTTTAGAACTTTTCGGTGGCATTAAGACACTTTGACCTTCAAATGCCCTTGAACCTGATGTGATGAAGGTTAACCAACCCACTCATCGTAACCCGAAAAACCCCTAAAGCACCATAGCATTCCAAGTGTTTCGTTTTATATCAAATGTTGACCTGTGATAGATGAATAAGGAATCATCTGATACCATTCCTTTTGAATTTTAAAATTATTTTTCTAGGAGCTCACCCACAAAGAGCTCTTAAGCCCCCTAATTTGTGCAAAAGTCTAAGTATTGAGCTTTGCTAATCCTTTTTTCTTTGACCCGCTTAATGCAAACACTGGTCCAAAACAAAAAATCGAGATCTTTTTATTACTCTAGAAATATACAAAAATATACATTTTGAAATACGAGATTTTCCGTAAAAGGTTATGAAACTATCAGTTCACATGGAGCTAAAAACATAACAGACCACTCTGCAACAACCACCTTTAGTAATAATGGTTTTAGGATTTTTAAACAAATTGTTAAAATAAAAAAAAATTTACGACCGATCTCAAAAATTTTTATTATTTTTAATACGTCACTCATATGTCTTAAATAAAATTTCTAGGAAAAATGGTTTATTTTAACAGTTTTTGCAGCTAAATTAAAAAACCTCAGTTTTCAAATCAATATTTTCTTTAAGTTTTCAATATGTCATGTAATACCAAACCAAAACTTCGGCAAAACTTATACGTAAAATCAAACAATATAACAAAATGAAAAATCAAAAATAATAATAAACAATTTATTATTAAATATGAAATTAAAAATTAAACTACATACTTAAAAACCACTTTAATTATTTACAACAACAAAATCAAAAAAATTATTACAAAATAATTAATTTAATTCAGTCACACACAGCAAATCATCAATCAATTAAAATTTACATGCTAATTAAATTGAGGAATTTATAAATTATGTAAAAAATTGTATTTCATTTAATAACACATACCCACATACATACATAAATACACAACACTCGCGGCAGTCGAATATGCTGTAAAAATTTTGTGAAATGAGTAAATCTAAGTGAATTAATTGATAAGAAGAAAATAAAAAAGTTTTTTCAAAAATAAAATAGAATTATTTTTTTTGTGTTTTACTTTTGTTTTAATTGAATGGATTCGCAGAAGCAACATAATCTAAGAGGGTAAGTAACAGGATGTCTAGGATATGTTCACAGTAGTTTTTTTTGTTTCTCAATCCAGATTTAAGACGTGTTCTAGGAGTCGAGAAAACGGAAAGTTAAAATATCAAATTTATATTTAAAAACACGAACAATATTTCCAAAAACCGGCTGAACTGAAAAAATTGTGCTTTCCTCAGAAACAAATTTTCATAAATTTCCTTCGTAAGTGAGAAAAAACAAATACGCCTACAAGATACTACAAACGAAACACATATACCGTTTATTAATATTTGAACTTGACATTTTTGACTGTTACATATTTAGATCGCAAGGCAAAGAAACAGGTTAGATTTGTGTTACTCCAGAAATAGCCAGAATTTGCAAATCCGTACTTGGTAATGTTCAATCGGTTTAATATCATTGGACGATAAAGACCGGTAAATCAACTGTTCAATGAGATTTAAAAACACAAATTAATTATACTCGAGAATAGAATCCTTAAATTCCAAACATATCGAATACTTAGATTTGTAACCCGATTGTGTAGAAAAACATCTAAATAAATGGTTTTTTATTACCCCTCGGGTTAAATGGTGTTGGGTTAGATTTTAGAGTGGAGTACAGCATAATAAACAGCATAAGATGAGATGACTACTAGATGCCATTTGAAATAAGTATGCCAACTAATGATGAGATTTAGAAGGTCCTATACTTCTGACTTTCTGAGCTCCTATTAATACGAATTGTACGGGTTATAAATATATCACATGACAAGAACAGTACATTGACATCAAAATACCTGGGGTAGAAATTACCCCAAACACACTATCGTTAATAAACCACCAGGCATCTTAATAAACCACCAGGTATCGTTAATAAACCACCAGGCATCTTCTTCTCTGAATGCGAGACAGAGAGTCTAAACAACATGATGGGAAGTTCGAATTGAGAGAAATTTACGGAGTTGGGACGTGGATAACCTGTACTAGCATATTGTTAGGATAGCCAAGTGGGTCCACAGGAGTTGTCAGCTAATAGCATTAGCTAAAGAAAAAAAACATCGTTCACTGATCAAGAGCCTTCAATTAAAAATAGAAGTAAAGTAAATAAAATTTAACGAAAGCCGAAGAAGAAATCCTCTAGATAGCGCGTTCGATACTGCAAAGATTACAACAAACAAATGCGGAACAAAGAGAACTCACACTATAAAAGAATGAAGGAAACCTCGAAGTAGTTGATGGTGATTAAGCATTCCCTAAAACCTTCCTAAATTTAAAACCGTATAACAGTGTTTGAGAATCTTTCAATTACTGCTTATAAAAACAAAATAATTGAAAATAACAATTAAAACAATTACTAGTTATAATTAGTAATAAGTGGGAGCTTTAATAAAGCAAAATCATTGATCTTAAACAACCAAATTATAAAAATATTAACGAAATATTAACATTATCAATTTTTTTCTAAACTTATTATTAAAAGTAAAAAGTCTTCGAAGAAGTGAAATGGAGTAAAATTGAATCGTTCGTATATTGGTCAGTTTAAGCCATGAAATTTTTTTTACAAAAATCTCTTGGGGATTTGGGGGTATAATTTGATCAAAACACCGCTGCAAAGCTGCAACTATTCGTAAGAAAATGCCTGGGAAAATCCCGAAAAAATCTCGGGAAATATCCAGTGGAACTTCTCGGGAAAAACCACCGAGAAATCAAAAAGGAAAACACCAGGACACCCAACTTTGTCCCCATCTTTGTCCCAAATTTTGCTCCAACTTTGTCCCCAACTTTGTCTCCAACTTGGTCGCAAACTTTGCCCCAACTTTGTCCCCAAATTTATTGTCCCCATATTTGTCCCCAATTTTGTCCAAAATTGTTTTCCCAATTTTGTACCAGACTTAGTTCCCAATATTCTCCCCATTTTAGTCCCCAACTTTGTCCCCAACTTTGTCTCCAACTTTGTTCCCAACTTTGTCTCCAACTTTGTCCTTAACTTTGTCCCCAACTGTGTCCCCAATTTCGTCCCCAACTTTGTCCTCTACTTTTTCCCTAACTTTGTTCCCATTCTTTCCTCATTTTTGCCCTAATTTTTTGTCCTAGTCCCCATATTCGTTCCCAATTTTGTCCCCATTTTTGTCCCCAATTGTTTTCCCAATTTTAAACCAAACTTAGTCCCCAACATTGTTCCCATTTTAGTCTTCAACTTTGTCCCCAACTTTGTCCCCAATTTTTCTCCAACTTTGTCTCCAACGTTGTCCCCAATTTTACAATTTTATCCTCAACTTAGTCCCAAACTTTGTCCTCTACTTTTTCCTCAACTTTATTTAAATTTTGTCCCCATTTTAGTCCCCAACTTTATCCCAAACTTTGACCCCAAAATTTGTCCCCAATTTTGTCCCCAACTTTGTCCCCAACTTGGTCCCCAACTTTGTCCCAACTTTGTCTCCAACTTTGTCCCCAACTTGGTCCCCAACTTTGTCCCCAACTTTGTCCTTATTTTTGTCCTCATTTTAGTCCTCAACTTTGTCGCCAATTTTATCTCCAATTTTGTTTTCAATTTTGTCCCCAAATTGTTACTCAACTTAATCCCCAACTTTGTCCCCATTTTTGTTCAAATGTTTCGCCCCTTTTTTGTTCACAATTTTGTTCCCAATTTTGTCCCTAATTAACCCAACTTTGTCCCCAATTTTATCCCCAATTTTGTCCCCATTTTTCCCCGATTTTTTCGGCTTGCAGAAGGCAAGTTTAATGAGTTTTTCAATAGTTTCACTATTAACTTAATTTGTCTATTCATTCTAGGAGAGTGATAGCTTTCGATTATTTAATTTCGATTTTCTTCTGCGTTCCGATGCGCTCGTTGGTGAACCGATATCATCTTTTCTTCTGTTTGGTTTTCATCAGTAATATCTTGCACCATCCTCGGGGTTGAGGTATCGTTTTGAATACTGTATAATATTCGAAATTGGCAAAATTTGGCTGTGTGATGATATGTCATTGGTAATTTTAAAAGGGTTTACCAATTAGTCATCAGTATCACCTATATTTAGGATCAATTGATTTCTGAATGCATTATTTGAGGCTTCGACGATGGCAATAAGGTCGTGTGAGGTTGCATACCCGGTTGATATTTTAATTCATAGTTATATCCCTTAATGCTGGCTTGCCACTCTTTCATCTTAAAGTTGTGATTTTTATGACTAATTTCACATGCCAAAGGTTGGTGGTTAGTGAATATTTTTACTTTCTTTGATTCTTACAGGATTTTATTATTACGGCTAACATTTCCTTTTCATTAGCCGGGAAGAAAATTTTCAAATTTTGGTTTTTGGACACATGTCCATTTTCCCCTCTTAAAAGCGAAACCAAAGGCTTCGCGAGTTTTGCATAGTCTTGGATGAATCGTCGGTATAATCCGGCCACTCCCAAGAAGGATCTTAAGTCCCAAGTCCTTGCCAAGTCCTGACATAAACTGACAAATATCTATCTACAAATATTAGCTTATTAATGATTTCAAACTCTAAAGTAGTTTAGCAAAGCAAAATTATGAAGGCAAATTAATATCACGAATATCCTACACTTGATTTCTAAAATATTTTACCTTACCAGAATTTTAGTAAAAACTGTTTTGTTTAACCAAAAATCGTCATTTCCGCTTAAATTTCAGACAACCTACAATGACAACCCGTTTGGAAAATTTAACGCAAATTTTATTCTACCCATAGGACATGAATTTTTAAAATATTTGAGTATTTATCATTGAATTTAGGGAGGCCGAACTTTTCTGTACATATATCAGTTTTTTGTCAAAATCTTACAAATAAAGGTAGAAAAAGGTTCTCTGGAAGCTGCCTCTTCCGGTGGACCGATTTCGGCTATGAATCACTGGGATCTCCCAACTTATGGGAAAATCTTAAGGCTTGAGTTTCACAACGGACAGTCTAGACAGTAGACAGAATTTTTTTATAAACGATTTTTTTTGACTTCGGCGTTATACCGAATGGTAGATCTGCGAAATTTCTCCAGGTTTAAGATTTTCATGATTACTCTACTTTATTTTACTTCGTTAAAGAAAGTAAAAAGGAAACGAGAAAAATTTGCAATGATATACCCTACTGGGAAAGTACGCACTGAAAGATTTTAAGTTAACTTTCGAATAAAATCGGCCCAGAACAGTTTTCCAAAATTTTTGCGGAAATGGGGATTTTTTAAAAAAAACTAATTTTCAACAAAAATTCTACCTCCGAATAAGTGGGGTCTGGAAGGTCCGAGTGATGTTTTAACGCGTTTAGAAAAACGGTTAATAAGAAAAAGATTGTAAATTAAATTTCAACCAAAATTCGTTCAGATAATTTTTTTAAATTTTAAAGGATATGACAGTTTTGATAAAACAAACTTTAATTCGGCAAAATTCGGCATCTCTACAATCCAGTCCATAAATCCATGCTTAAGCATTTTTCAATAAATTGCAAGATCCTTACGAAATTTTGTATACCAAAAGTGACTGCTTTGTGAAAGTGTAGCTACACTTTTTATTAACGTTAGGTACTCATACTGATCATACTATTCCCGTTCCACCAAGAAACGGAATAGATTTATACGAGAAGGCCTGTTCACGGAGAAAGAGCTATTAAAAGCCACATCTTCCGCGCAAAATAGAAAGGAGATGGGACACGATGATATACCGAGCAAAGCATTCAAACTGGCAACACTAAATTTTCCTAAAAAAAAAATTTTTAAATCTACAGTATCTGCGGAAGAGAGGATATGAATCCAATATTGCAGCGTATTGGTCCCTTTTTAATACTAAATACAGCAAGGAAGCTACTAAAAAGTCTGTAAAAATCAAGATGTAATCCAAGGTTAAGAAGGTCTGTCAGTCAAACAGTATGATTTTAGAAGCGGTTGAAAGAATGTGGAAACTGATTCTCCAGTAAAATTGATTAAAAAATATTTTGACCAACGAGTCTTCTTTGCTTTGATGCTTGAAAAGATCACCTGTCACAGACTCTGGCACAGTAATAACAAAGAACTTTCACAAAATACTATTGAAAGACGACCGCCTGGTCGACAAAAAAAATCTTTGTGAGAAAAATGATAGCTCGTAGCACTATAAGCTCTAGCAGAATGTCTCCATGTCAGAATAGCTCTGACTATCAGTGTGGGTTTTGTCTTAATCGATCAACCACCGACCAGTGCTGCACCATGAGGATGCATACATATCTTTGTGCCAATTAACAAGGCCTGATCTCAGATGTTATTTTACATCTGGTGTTCGACAGAGTGATGCACTAGCGCCCGTACTGTTCAATCTTGTGCTAGAATATGTAGTAAAAATACAAAATCGAAACTTCACGACGCATATTTAATAAGTTGGCCAAATTCTCAATTCTTCTGGCTATACGCAGTTGTTCGAGGATGTATCAGCAACAAATGACGCCCACGTAGTAAATGCACGAAAACATAGAAAAAGAACGAAAACCTCTGGTTCAGCAAAATACCAATGAAAATGACAACGGATTATCCTTCCGCGACAGAAAGGCGCAAGGCCACAAGTTTCGAGTGGATAGAACATACATTTTGGGAAACGAGCGTCCACCTATCCCAGTTCCTAAGCAACATGTATGTTTCACTGGATAAACTTGCGCTGATAAAGACAATAAGGAAAAATAGCGCTGTGTTTAGGAAATGTGATAAGGAAGAAAAAAAAGGAAAAAAGGTACAAGATATTGTGTACTTACGAAGCGAATAATATGGCTTCAGGGTATATCCCGCAGGGCAGTTCCCCTGAGCTTTTTGAACCAAACAACCAATATTTTGGAGCAACAGTCTTAAAATCTATAGACTAGCAAGTAAATTATTTAAACCAAAAATTCATTTAATGGGGTTTCGTGTAAATACCTGGTTACGTAGTTAATAAAAGACCTATCAACCATAAATGGTGGATTAACTAGTGCAATTGATCCTGATTACAATCCTAATGGTATGGGCGAGTTCGTAAATGGAAAATCCGAAACAATTCCAACAACTTCAGCAAACAATTTTTTAACATAAACTAATGCCACCAGATAATGTGATTGCCAATGTTAAATCGACATAAAAACAAATTTATAACAGATTACAACTAGTTTATATCAGTTTTTTATCTAATACTTCAGAACAAGTTAGATCTAACGGACTATACAGAGTGACCTATAAAAATCTATGTACTGTTTTATCAGTAACTCCATATGGTTGGAGATTTCGCAAAACTGTCACCAAGCGTGTGACATATTGCGATATACAGTAATAAGTGCTGATAATTAAAGATATTTCAAATTCAAGTAATCCTTCAACGATTTATACAGAAATATGTCATTATCAAATTCATTGATTTAGTTCATAAAATGTGTTTATTTATAAATGATAAGCTAAAAATTTTCATACCTTAAAGATAAGCGGAGTAGTAAAAAAATTAACGTTAAGAAGTATAATAAAATTTTAAAAACTAATTGATATTTGATATTGAATGCGATTTATTGTTGACGTACAATGCAATTTCCATAATTAGTTCAGATATTCAGAGCCACCTACATATAAGAGCCTTAAGGTACCTTCGTGTATCAAATCCTAAATTATTGCTGGATTTATGACTTCCCGCAAATTACTTCTCACTTCGCTACTGCTTGCAAAAGTGGACTCCCTTGCCAGCTACTTAATACTTTTCACGAACTACTTCACTAATCGATCCGCAGTGATAGAGACATGTACGATTCTGATAGTAAACAAATCACTAATGGATAGTCTCAAGAAACTATTCTGGGTCCTATGGTCTGTAATATCGTGTTAAGCACGAACGAGAATTGAACTTCAGCGCCAGGGTGAAATCGCAATAAACGGAATACACGAATGGTACCGGGTGCCTATCAAATAAAATGTTACTTCTGCAGAAAAAACAGTAATGCTGCAAGGGAGCTATTTCTCACTTTATATGACTCCGTGAAAAGGCTATGAAACTCTGGCGAGAGTGTCAACACTCCCTGGCGATATTGTCACGGGAGAGATGGGATAAGTGTGGCAGTATGATATTGTAGACTAAACCTCATTTAATATTTAAATTAAATTAAATACACCATATTCATGAGCATATTGTGTTATTTTCGCCAGTAGCTTCTGTAAAAGACCAAAAAAACACAACATACTTTAAGCGAGAATATTAACAATTCTAACCAAAATTAATTATGCATAAAAAATAAAATGGATCAAAATCAATTTCAACAATTTGTGGGATTGATAAACTAAACCAACTCGATTAAACGCATTACCACATTTTTGGAACTGTACAAGGAATGAAACACAAATATGTAAACAGTAAGTAAATGTGTTAAGAGAAAAAAATTTTTGCAATCTGTTCTGGGGCCGAAGCACCCAAAATCTATTGCTGTTCACTTTTAACATTCGAGCTAACGCAGTAGCCAAATCGAGGACGTCCGGCTCTAGGAATAGCTCCTTGTCAGCCTATGTACTGACATGGACGATGGAACGGCCAATGAGTTGTGCACTCCGACAGAGAGGAGATATGTCTTGACTACGTGATCTTGAAAATCTCGATCGGCAATTACGTGATCGTTTTGCAACGGGCATTCTCCATCAATTTGCCAGAATTGAACTTAAAAATCGCCAGCCAGTTCTGAAAATAACGCATATCATTAGAAACGATGCCGAGGAGGAAACGCAGATAAGATGAGCGAACTGACATTTGAAATAGAGCAAGCATCCGAACGATCATAAAACGGTGCTATATAAGACGCTGCTGCATAAGAAGCCAAAATTTGACAGCGGCAAGTGGCAGCACTATCACCAAAGAGAATTAATTTTGTTACCACCGGAAATTTTTTATTCATTATGTATCTCTCACTAAATAAAACATCGCAACGAAATAAAATATTAAAAGCGATCCTTAAAAAGGCAAAACGATTGAACTCCGAAGTAAAGGAACTCGATAAATGACATCTTGAAATTTAAGTAGTATTGATCAGGAGTTTTAAAATAAGTTTTGGACAAAATTCTAGGATCTATTCGTGCTGGACTAAACTGGCCATTTCATAAGCAGTCCTTATGAAAAGTGTATACATATACAATATTGTATACATTTTACACGATATAAACAAATTTTAAACTGGAGGGAACTCGGATATTTCTTAATTATATTTTGTAAAATTTGAATCGCTTACAGGGACAATTCAGAAAAAATTTATGCAATAGAATTTTCACTAGAATTTTTTGATTTTCTGCGGCCATATAAGCTATTTTCAGTTTTTGGCTGCAATCCATAAATTTCCCCCAAAATTTCCATGTAGTCTCAGTATGACCAAAGCTATTAGAAAAACAACCGTACGTATTAGTTACTAGTGGAAGTTTTTGAAATATTGGTCAAAGACTCCGTTCATCGATTTATGAATTGACTGTAATTCACGTCCATTAAGCTAGCAGAACCGATACAGTAGAACATTACAAAATAGTATGGATAATTATAGGCTAATTATGGGCTAATTAAATGCCCCATTAAAAAATTTTGGACTCCATCCCTACCAACTAAAGTGTGGGTTCTGCTAGCTTTAGAAAAAGTTAGCAGACCCATATCAAAAAATGATTTAAAAACAATTGGAAAAATAAAGGTTAATTTTAGGCTAATTAAATGCCCTATTTAAATTTTTTTATTCGGGTCGAACTAGAAAATGCAAAAGGCTCTATCATTTCAAAGATAGCAGAACCCAAATTGAAAATCGGACCAAAACCGAAATTTCAACTCAAAACAAGATCTATGGACAATCGAATAATTTTAGACATTTTAGGTATTTTAGGTTTTTAGGTATGGGCTAGTCAAATGCCCCAATAAAAAATTTCGGGCTCCATCCGTTTTTGACCTAACTTCGTTTTGGTCCGATTTTCGATTTGGGTTCTGCTAGCTTTAGATTAAACGACCTGAAGTTAGGTCAAAAACGGATGGAGGCCAAAATTTTTTAATGGGGCATTTGATTAGCCCATACTGAGCCTAAAATTATTTGATTGTCAATAGATCTTGTTTTGAGTTGTAATTTCGGTTTTGGTCCGATTTTCGATTTGGGTTCTGCTAGCTTTAGATTAAATGACCTGAAGTTAGGTCAAAAACGGATGGAGACCAAAATTTTTTAATGGGGCATTTGATTAGCCCATACTGAGCCTAAAATTATTTGATTGTCAATAGATCTTGTTTTGAATTCTAATTTCGGTTTTGATCCGATTTTCGGATGGAGCCCAAAAATTTTTAATGGAGCATTTGATTAGCCAATAGCGAGCCTATAATTATTCGATTGTCAATAGATCTTGTTTTGAGTTCCAATTTCGGTTTTGGTCCGTAAAGCCGTAAAGCCTTTGTATGAAGCCTGTGAAGCCTGTCCGTAAAGATTATTGTTTTTTCTAGATCGATCCGAATAAAAAAATTTAAATAGGGCATTTAATTAGCCTAAAATTACCCTTTATGTTTCCAACTGTTTTTAAATCATTTTTTGATATGGGTTCTGCTAACTTTTTCTAAAGCTAGCAGAACCCACACTTTAGTTGGTAGGGATGGAGCCCAAAATTTTTTAATGTGGCATTTAATTAGCCCATAATTAGCCTATAATTATCCATACTATCTTGTAATGTTCTGCTGTATGGGTTCTGCTAGCTTAAGGGACGTTGTAATTCATTAGATTTAATTTATATTTTTTCGAATCCCACTTTACAAAGATACTGAATAAACGAATCGAATGCACAAGTTTTTTTGGTATGATATCAAAGGGCCGAATGTCGAAGGGCCGAATATCAAAGGCCCGAATGTGCCGAAGGGTCTAATGTGGAAGGGCCGAATGTGGAACGGCCGAATGTTTCGAAGGACCGAATGTGTCGAAGGGCCGAATGTCGAAGGGCCGAATGTCGAAGGGCCGAATGTCGAAGGGCCGAATGTGTCGAAGGGCCGAATGGGTCGAAGGGACGAATTTTTATTTTTATTTTTTTTTGTTTTTAGAAATATATTTTTTTTTATTTTTTTATTCAATTTAATTATTTTTTTATTTTTTGTACATACCCTTTTTCAACCAAAAACAAAAAGTACGCACAATTTCAGTTCAAACCACACAAATGTGTGGGTAAAAAATCTTAGTATGTAATGGCGTTTTTAATAAAAAATTTTGGTAAAGTGTAGATGACGTATACATCGCGGAAACCAGGTAAGATGAAAATTTTTTAAAAAATTTTCTTTGTAGGATTGTGCATCTATCGTTTTTAGAAAGTGCAAGCCAAAAATTTCGAGAAAATTATCACATTTTCCGGGAAAATTTTGGCCTTTTCATTTTTTTTGGTGACAAATTGCGGTGATTTTTTTATTCAAAATAGTACAAATGTGTAATTTTTTTTTAAATTTTGATATTAGCATTGTATTTTAACAGTTTTTCGACAGTATAAGTAATTTTTCCGGGAAAATTTTGCAATTTTTCTAGGAAAATTTTATTATTTCTTTTACTTAGTTTAAAATTATAAATAAAATTTTGTATAAATTCTGGAAAAGCGGATGTTTGGAGTACACGAATTAAAATTACATTAAAAAAAATTTTATATTTACAAAAATTGATTTTTTTAACATTTGTGGCACGAGAAGAAGCGATAAGAGCGATCAAAACTCTTTGATCTGTGTCTGCAAGGTTGATGAAGCAATTCAAAAAGTTGAAAAAAATCAAAAAGTTTTATTAAAATAACGCAAAAATGTAATTTGTTACCCGTTTCATGACAGTGCAATTCAAATTTTTATCATTAAAATTAAGATTTGATAAATAAAAACGGCAGATTTTTAATTTTTGGATGAAAAAAATCAAAAAAATATTTTTGAATTTTGATTTATAGATGGAAAATGTGTAAGACTCCCCCAACAATCAGTTTCGAACGGATGAGATTATTGATTTGAAAAAATCAGTCTTCTCATCAGGTCGCGACGACTGACGTTGTATTATTTACATGGAATATTGTCTATATATATAGAGCAATACCATGTAGTTGTACTACTATTATCATCTATATTCTATCTTTGCAACTAAGTTTTTCGTGTTTACGAATTTTATTATATATTACTTTTGGTTTTTTCGATAGTAAAATATATTATCGATAGTAAAAAGTATTTTTGGAAAAACTGAAAATTTTCCCGGAAAATGTGGTGACTTTTCCGAAATTTTTGGCTTGTACCTCCTAAAAATGATAGGTGTACGATCCTATAAAGAAATTTTTTTAAAAATTTTTCATCTTACTCGATTTTGGCGATGTATACGTCATCTACACTTACGCCAAAAATTTCGTTTGGATTGAAGTACAACCAATACAACTGTGTATATAGTTATAGTGTTTTTTTTTGCGGACGAAAATAATTTTAATAGGGATGCACAAATGCGTAAGTTGGGTCAAAACACATACAAAAATAAATTTTTGACATGGTACTTTTACAGTACCCACACAAGTGTGTTAACGGGCAGGAAAAGGGATATACTTATTGGTGGCGCATGACAAAATTTCCCTTCACCAAAATGTGACGCTGACTGGATACGTGATGAAAAATAGTAAAATACATAAATTCCTAAGAAATTCATTTATGTTTAATAAAAAAAAATTTACAAAATATTCAATAAAACAACAAATTAAAAAAATTATATTTCTAAAAACAAAAATCGGCCCTTCGACCCATTCGGCCCTTTGACATTCGGCCCTTCGACACATTCGGTCCTTCGACACATTCGGCAATTCGATATTCGGCCCTTTGACTTTCGGCCCTTCGACCCATTCGGCCCTTCCACACATTCGGCCCTTCGACAGTCGGCCCTTCGACATTCGACCCTTCCACATTCGGCCCTTCGATATTCGGCCCTTTGTACCCATTCCGTATTTTTGTATGTAGATCAGTTATCTAAAGATCCATTTTTGGGAAACTGTTTTGAAAATAATAATAAAGTTTAACTTTTCAGAGATTTTTTGGGGATTTTTGATTTGTATCGATCGAATATATATTCATTCTTTTGGTGAATCTCTTTAATAAAACCCTCAAGCATTTTGTAGGAAGCTTGCCTAAATTTGGTGCTTCTCGACAGCACCGCTTTAAAATTGCAAACTAATTTTCAAAATGGCTATTACTAAGCGAACCATGTTCAAGAAAAATGAACCACATTGGTAAATAAGTCACATATTTGTTTATTAATTTTTCTAAAAACTGAGGGTTATAAAATGAATTGACTGGATATTTTCCAATGTCTCAGATCAGACGGATTATTTAAATTAGCTTTAAGGGGAACAACAATTGCATAGTAATATACCGTTGATGACTCATTATTTGGTGAGCATACAAGTCCATCAGTAGCGTCCATATCTACCACAAGATCCTTTATCCCATATTGCTGTTTAGCCATTTTTAATACATCAAGCTGCATTTTACTGAAAGAAATGACATAAAAAGGACATACTGAACTGCGAATGGGGTGTAATACTTTGTATCTTAATTTCCTGATAAATATCTTGTACATCATTGGCGTCGATATCTTGCTCTTTCATTGCCACTGATTTGATTTTTAGGAGCACATCTACATTTTTACATTTTCGAATGGTAATTGTTTTTGTAACAAAGTCGGTATCTCCTTCTTCATATAAAGATTCGCTTAACTGAGCTTTGAAAATTATGAATTTTATTTTTATGTGACTTCGAACCATTAATTATAAGGTTTTCTTGTTGATTCCGAACGAAATTTCACTCGAATTGAAAATTCTTAAACTAGAGCACGCGTCTTTTTCAAATCAATATAATCTTATTTCAGTCGGAATCAGACTAAGCGGCTCGTTGCTTTTATTATTTTTTATTTATTATTTATTATTTTCTGATGATTTTTGTGACAAAAGGGTTTCTGAAAAACGGATCTTTAGATAACAGATCTGAACACAAAAATACGTGTGCATTCGATTTGTTTATTCAGTGTCTTTGTCAAGTAGGATTTGAAAAAATAAAAATTAAATCTAATGAATTAGAGTCACTTCATAAATCGGTTAGTGGTGCTACAGACCCGAAGCCTTGTTTGAAATTAAAAAAATTATTAAGACATGATACAGGCGTTAAGACCAATTGCGAGTGTATTATTACTCTTGTGTTAGATTTCTTTCGTAAGGATTGTCCCAGTTTAACAGCAGAGTTCAACTGTTTAATTTGTTTTAATAAAAGTGTTGAGAAAAGACTTTACGTTCAGATCGATATGCAGTTATTTGAAAAAACTGGCATGCAAAATTTTTATTTTCCCCCCAAAGCCGTGCTGTAATCAAAGTGTACCTATATTCGCTGAAAAAATTACAACAAACACTTTTGTGGTTTTAAATACCGAACATTTGAATTGCTACAGTCAGCCAATGGATCTCTTAAAATAAATTCCTCCAAAAATATTATTGGACGGGAAAATAAACTTTGTAAACTCCTTTGTTAATTATGATGATGATCAACAACATTATACAGCATATTGCAAACCGGGCAAATATTGGGAACTTTATGATGATTTAAAAACACGATATTCAAAATACAAAATGAAACACATTAAGTAAAACCTCACCTTATTTTTTACACAGAAAATTAATAATTGAAACGACGTTCCAGATTCGTACCTCCTCCCGCTGTTAAAATACTAAACGAATCAAGCAATAAGTAAGATAAACCAAAGCCATTTTATTTAAAACTCCCACCTCCGATTCCCCCAGAAATGATTATTGGCATGCATGCGCCAGAGGTGAGGTTCGTTGAGAAGTTATTATGCATCCACTTTACAGTTAGGACAAAGGTGGAAAGAACGGTGAATAGCAGGCATACATTTGACTTCATTCCTGACATCAAATAAAAACTTAAAATGAAATTACCTCTAACGAGCTCAAAGAGCCAAGTAACCTACCTCGTGAATTGCAAGCCTACCTGTATTGTTGTGGCTGGGTAATACGATTATTATAACGAATTACCACTGCCAACATTACTAAGCGACAAAGTGCTTCTAGCAGTAGTGCGATGTATAGTTGACCGGAAATTCGAACGGTACATGCCTCCATGCGGCTAGGGATGTAAACGTCACAATTTACAAATTTATTCTAAACTAATTAATGTGAAAATGTTCCGAGTAACCATGCCATAACATACCGTAAACACAGCTCTTACTGACTCGTAACATACAGAAAATTAACGTTTTGAAAAAATTTCCATTGATAAATATTTTAACGCAACTTCGTGAAATATTTTGAATCATCCTTCAGTTTCAAGTTTAGAATTTAGAAACACGCTACAACACATACAAAGCCACATTAAAAATTCCACCTTTAAATTTTTTATAAAACATCGAAACAACATACAAAAGATATGAACAAGAGAACAGAAAATTTATCGCACGACGATGACGTAGCCATATAAAAAATTGCGCGCATGAATCGAATCAGCTGTTGATGATTCCCCTAACTCATATTCATTATAAAAATAAAAAAAATACAACACACATTTTTCAGAGAACACGATAAGCAAAATTTTATTCTCATACAAAATAACCTCGAATTTTTAGATAAATAATTATATGTATATATAGATACACAAACTTTGGCAACATTGTGCCCGCGTTCGTTTGTGTGCTCAAACAGTTCGCGCGAGAAAACGCCAACTCTTCTACTCGGACACTCAGCTGTTCGATTGAAAAAATAAAAAATAAAAAAGCAAAAAATAACAATCGAATGTAATAAAAAAAATTTTGTTTTATTATTCAGTTCGTACAGAGACTTCAAATTGCGCAGGTCGAAACCCATTTTTGGATGGTGGAACAAAAGCCCAAATTTTATAACAATTTTCAATATACCGTGTGTGCTAGTTAATTGTGTGAAAATATTTTAATAATATTCGAGTGTGTTCTGTGATTAATACCAGATTGTAGTTTTAATGAACAAATCAATAAAATATATTTATAATTAATTATTTATAACAAAACAAACCAACAAGAGTTCGAAACAAAAAAAAAAAATAATAAAAAAGAAAATTCCCATACTACATCAAAATAAAAGTCAAAGTGAAAAATGTTTGCTAGATCATTAATGTAAGTATTGATTTTTCAGGGAAATGTGCTGAAGTTTTTTTTTCTAGTTCTTCATTTTTTTCAATGGAATTTCAACAATTCCTGATTAAATCGTTAGCCTGTAGTGGCCGATACAGATTACGTAAAACCGCAATTACGTATTTTTATACTGGATTTACCCTCGACTAAATTTTAAATACTCGTATGTGCAAAAAAAAAATCGTGTGTGCGTTATTTTTGTGTGTGTTACATCATATTTTTGGCAACATAACATTTTTCGCTTGAAATTTTTTTTTTTCACATTTGTATAAAGAGCGCTTCGACATAATCTGCAATACCCCCATATATAATTATCTAATTTTACGTAAATCGATATATAGATACGAATGGATTTTCAATGACAATGGCATATCATAAATATGTCGATGATTCAAAAACTATCAAAAACTTGGTCATGTGCGATATATGTAATTCGTAAAATAGTTTTTTTTTTGTATTGTTGTCATAATAGATAATATTCTACTGATAGTTGCTTTATGACAGTTTTGTATTGTGTAGGACGTATATTCTCAGTTTTGCCAATTTTGTGTGATAAAGTGATAGGAACTTTAAGGCACAAATACTTATAAAGCTACAATGTCTTCCTCTTTCCTCAAAAGGTGAATGTATTTTATCGTATCACACCATATGTTTGATTTTGGTGTATTTGCCAATCTCTTCTTTATTAGCTGGGTATATTTAAATAGGTTTATTGTATTTGAATGCGAATAATGTGCAAATATTTACGTCTGTCAATAAAAAAAAACTGGGATTTTCGATTGGAATTTTGGATCTGGTTGTCAAAATTAAGGTCACTACAAAAATGCCTTGCAAGCTTTTGTGTCAGAAGGTGTATGCTATTTTGAGGCTGAACCACAAAGAGATCAAGCATTTCAATCAGCGTTTGGTGGCCTAAGTGTTAAAAATATATGTTTATTAAACTCAAATGAAATTTTTTTTAGTAGGTTTTAGACCGCTCCCTGAGAAAAATGTTTAGCCAATACACGTAGCTTCTAGTAATGAATTTCATTCTCCCCATTCCGTGATTACTAACATAAAATGCTCTAACCTTGTCGGTTCTCTCTGAGTTCTGGCTGAGTATTACGGTTCTAGGGCACAATTCCACCCGTCCAAAAGATGTGCAGATAATTACATTTCAGTTACTTTTCTACAGACCTCGCCTTAAATTTGAATCCTAGCTCTTGCGATCAGTGCAATTCATCCCAATCATTGCTAAAGCACATAAAGCTAATAAAAGCTAAGCCTTAAATTCTGTGCTCATCTAGCAATTTATCTTTTAAATTTTTACAAATTTTAAATTTCTTAAACGATTCTGATTTGTTAGGGTGAAACCCAATGGTTAGTCGCATAATCAATTAAACCTATTTAAAATACTAATTTTAATTTGGTAAGTTTACTAGGTCATGCGGCCTCGTTTTTTAAAGCCATCTGTAGCAGCTTGTTGTGAGTTGTAAGCTCAAACCCTATACCTATGAGTAAATACATTTTTCTGAACTTAATGTTAAGTTCTGCTGTTTTCTGTTTGACATGCTTTCTTCACTTGACCTTGTCATCGAGGGTCATGGCACCGGTCGTGAGTTAATTTCTATCGGTAGATGGGAAGCCTTTTGATATGTAAAGTTAATATGCGTGGATTTCGTCTTATTAGGCTTGATTCTCCAGCGCTAAGTCCAGTTACAAACCGCATTGGTAATCTTCTGGTGCTAGTTGCTTCAGCGACACTTCTTTCAATCGCCATGGTTGCTGGGTGATCGTCTGCAAATATGGCTATGGTTCCTTCATTTGTTTTTGGAATATCCCTTGTTTATAATAAACACAGGTTTGGTCCTAAGATACTCCCTTGTGGGACACCGGCAGAGATCTTCTTTCGTTCGAAGTATTCATCCTCATATTTCACACGAAAATGTCTATTGGATAAATAGGACCTTAGTATGGCATAGAATCGCCTAGGCAGATCACTTTATCGAATGCTTGGGCAACGTCCAGAAATATGCTGGAGCATACTTTTGTACGTTCTATCGTTCTTCCAGTAATGTTGGTAATTCTACGCACCTGTTCAATTGTGGAATGCTTTTCTCTGAATCCAAATTGATGTGGAGGAATTAGTTGCCGGTCCTCAATTATTGGTTTAAGTCTTTTTAGTAATAATTTTTCAAAGAGTTTTGACATAGTTGGCTGCAATAAGTGGTTTATCAGGTTTTGCTGTTATAATTATTTCTGGAACATATTTTAAGTGAAAGCTTGCCTTGATTATGTATAATAGCTTACGAAATCCTTTATCTGGTAGAGCCTTGATTATTTGGCAAGTTATCAAGTCACACCCTGGAGCTTCTTCTTTTAATTCTTTGAGAGGTACTGGGCGTATATCAAAATCATTTAGCTTGTGATTTGACATTATATTAGGATGTAGGAAAAGTTCGTAGAAAAAAAATTCCACAATTTTTGATTAATTTTTTAATTTCACCATCAGTACGTATTACAGTGCTCCACCTGTTAGGGAGCTCGTTGATACCTTTAGCCCAATAGTTTGGAGGTTTAGTATTAAAAAAAGTGGTCAGTTCTAATTTTAAACTATCGAAATCTTTAAATATTTTTTTACTTATATAAAACTTTAAATCCTTAAATACGTGGTAGTCTGAAGCTGCTATGTCTGGAGAATAAGGAGGGTGTGGTACGTTTTCCCAACCAAGTTCCTGTAATTTATTTTGAGTTATCTTGGCAACGTGTGGTCGAGCATTGTCCTGAAGGAGATGAACTGTGGCTCGTCTACACCTTTTTTCTTTAATATATTCAGCTAATTTTTGTAGTTGATCTATGTAAGTAGAAACGTCAATGGTCCTTCTTTGCGGTAGTAACTTTATTAATAGCAGTCCTTTGGAATCCCAGAAGATCGATAGTAGGGTGTTTTTTAGGCTGAATTGGCGGCTCTTCTCCGTGAGGCAGCCAAACTGCACGGAGTTTATCGTTATCGTATAAAACCCATGATTCATCTCCAGTTACCAAATTTTCCAGAAACGCTTTTCTGTTATGCCTTAGAAGAAGCGATTGGCAAATAGACAAGCAGTTCATGCAATTAGCCTCGGTCAATCGGTGAGGTACCCATTGGGTTTTTATTTCCCGATATTCGAATTGATTAAGATGATCGGCAACGGTAGTAAAATGCCAGCCAAGGATCTTTGCTGAATCACCTACATTAGCCTCCTGATTTTCTTTAACAATGCGCTCGAGCTCGTCATCACGTGTACTGGAAGGTCGTCCAGTACGAGGCTCGTCACCAAATGTAATATCTCCAGACTTAAATCGAGCAAGCCATTTGTGCACTGTGGAAACGAGAACACTCGACTCCCGAAATGTGCTGTTGATATGATTGGTGTGGCTGTACTCGCGTTGGAGCCGCGCAGCCATTCGTAATAAAAAATTACTCGCAAATCACATTTTGACAATTTCTCCATAACTGCCCTAAAATACGCGTGGGTCAATATTTATAGGGCTGGTATGAAAGAGCTAAGAACGTTCTAGAATATTCCTGTATATTTTCGATTTTCAAGAAAATTTTAGAAAAATAAATTTAGTCCAAATTTTTTTTCGACGAACTTTTCCTACAACTTAATATTTTCATTGGCCGTTGGTCCTCCTTTTTAAGTGAAGGCACTTGCATTTTGGGTCTTCTGAGTCCTTTCGCCGCCTTCCACAGTGAATATTCAGAAATTTTTTCATCAGTTAGGCCAACTAGATATCTGTTGATTGATGCATTTTTAACATCTTTAAGAAGAGATTTGAGACTGTTACCTAAATTATTAAGAATTGTTTTGTTCTCCGGTGTTCTAGTTATTTGCCAGGTTTTACGTGCCTATCGTTTTTCTCTTACCAACTCTCTAACTTCCATTGGGTAGGATATGTTAAGCTTCCTCTTATTTTGTATAATGGGGCTACTTGCCAAAGCAGCATAGTGAATTTTTTCATTGGGTTCTAATTTATCTTTCAACTGTTGAGAATTTTTTATCGGTACCTGAAGATTGATTTTTTCCTCCATTACTTCACAAAATATATCCCAGCTTGTTTTTGAATTTGTTAATCCGGGTAAAGTGCACCCCTTTTGAATTATCATTTCACGAACTGTCATGATAACCGGGGAATGATCCGATACTAGAGAATTACAGCTGTCTTTAATGTGAATATAGTTCTGGGATATACCTTTTGCTACATTAAAGTCTATTAGGTCAGGTATTTTCGTTCCGTCACTGGACCAGTATGTTGCGGAACCACCAGAGAAAAATTCACATTTTGCGGTCTCGTAAGTCTAGATCCCTAATAGGTGTTTTTCGCATTAAAGTCACTTCAGATAATAAAATCACGTCCAAGCGATTTAAATAGTTTAAGGTAGTCCTCCATTTTCACGTTATGCCGGGAAGGACAATATATTGGAGGCAGGAAACAGTAAGCTGTCTGTGTTAATTTGATCCTTACAGTAGTGACTTGCTCACTTGTGACTTGTTTCATCTTCATCATTTGATTCTAAATTGTGTTTAATATTTTCTTTTATTAGCAATGCTCAAGAGGTGATATAAGCTATAATCCCGTATTTTAACAAACGAAGATATTAAGAAAATTCCGTTTTTTTCTGAATTTAAAAATATTTCTATTTCTGGAATATGTTGCCTAATCCCATTCACATTCCAGATTCGCCAATACTCTTCGGAAAAAACTCCTTTTCAAAATCAAATATTAAACGGTTGAAAGGATTTTTGATACTTATCAGTTCTTTTCGTGTAGTAAGAAGCGGGATATTATTTGTAACCTTCCCCGTGACCGACTTTTACGCTCGCAAACATTTTTGATTTTTTTAATGGACAGTTATGCTGTGTGCCTCTGGTCGATTTTTTCGGCTAAATTATGAACTAAACAATTTTGATATAACCTTACGCTATTCGCCGCCAGATTACAAACGAAAAGTATTTAATGCAATTGTGTTATTGTGCACAAATATTCACATGACACTTTTTTATATTTTTAAACATTTCATAGTTTATAGTATTTGCAAATACTTCAACTTCCTTATCATCTTCCATTATTTTAATTTAATTTAATATTTCCTTTATCCACGAAAAGTCGACAATTTTGTATTTCGAAAAGTCAGACGCAGCTTGTTGCTTCATATCACATGAATGTTTATTGTGAACTAATGAGCAATTTAGTTTAGTTCATGGCACACAGCATTAGCATTCCACCACAGTACCAGCTTTGTATATTTTATGAATGAACTTGAGCTTTCTGTAAAACAAATATTGTGGTATTTATTGTTGGGCTTCTGATGCCTGACGAAACAGATGACATTTTTCATGCGGCACCTGTTCTTAAATTGATAATGATAAGCAACTGGCAATCATCTGCAATGCTCGATGATGTAACATTGTGATATGACTCGAGCTTTGATAACCATTTTGGGCGAATGTCGGATTCACGAGATGATCACATATAAAAAATAAACATTGGAACTGTACGAGATCATGCCTTCCAAATAGCGTTTGGTTGCCAAAGTGTTAAAAATACTTGTTGCTCTAGCAATCAATAGAAAAGCTTAATTCCCGGAATTTATTAAACTAGTTACTATATGTCGGGTCTCAATAAAATTAACTAATTTTGAAATACCGAACAAAAATTTTTTGCGTACTGGACAAAATTTATGAATTTGCCCGTACTGGATAAAATTTATGAATTTCTGTAAGGTTCTATACAATTTACATTTTCACGTTGAATCACAATTATCGTATAGTTTGACGAGTGAATTCGTGCAAGTATATCCGCATGTCGAAACTTTGTTGTCAATACCCTAATTCAAAAATATGAAACGGGGTATACCCCAAAAATCATCAACATTTACATTTGTGTGCTTTTGTTTTATTTTTTCGTTATAAGTCAAGCGAGGCTCATTAGTCTTAAAAAGTTTTTGTTTTATAAATTTCGACTTAATAATGGGATGCGGCTTAATAAAAAATATAAAAAAACCGAAATTTAAAAAACAAATAATTTTATATAAAAATTAAAAAGGAACTTCATTACTTAGTGCCAGAGTTAAAAAAAGCCCAGAAAAAATATTTCAAAAATGTGAACATCAAGAGAGCCTCAGCTTTCGGTGCGGCTTACAACGGAAAAATGGAGAGGTGTAATGGTTGTGGTCAACGCCCAACTTTCTTTTACGAAAAATATACTTAGATCTCGAATACACCACACTTAATTTCTAAAGCGAAAAATTTAAACTACCGGATTTATGATAAAAACTGTCTTGTACATTTGCAAAAATGTTGTTGCAAAAATTGGGGAAGCTCGATGCCCACCACATTTCGCGTAGTCCGTCCAAATTATGGAAAAACTAGTATGAAGTTTTTCTTCCGAACAGTCTGTATAGATGCCGAATTTTGGTGAAATATATTTTTTTTTTCAAAATTCGTCATTTCCGGTAAAATTTAAAATTCAATCTAAACTAATTTTGTTTGCAACTTAATTTAAAAACCATTTTATTTTAATCGTTTTTTTTTCATAAATACTATTTACCTTTGAAAATATTTGCAAAAAACGAAAAAGCTTCTATGGAAGCTACCACTTCCGGTAGACCGATTACCGGTCCAAAAAACAATGTAATTTTCCAAAAAATTGGAATAAGTTTAAGTAAGCTATACAAAGAAACAGTTTTTTTTGGCAAAAATCGAACTTTCTTCTTAAATTTTGGAAAAACTAAACTGAATCGATATTGTTCCAAATTTAAATGAAAATATTTTAGTCCATATTCGATTTTTCATAATTCAGATACTTATCAAAATATTTTCAAAAAGCTCCTGTGGAATGTTCCACTTCCGATGGACCGATTTTGGCCAAATATTGCGGGGCTTTCCAAATTTATGAAAAAAGCTTAAGTATAACGTTTCTGACCATTCAATTCAGTAAAGGGGCCGAATTTTTGTACATACCTTTCAAAATATTTTAAAAAGACTAAACTAAATATTTTTGTTAAAAAACTGAGAAAGCTCGTATGTAAGCGGTCACTAGCAGTAGACTGATTTCGGTAAAACCTGACTGGAATCTCCCAATTTTGTGTGAAAGCTTAAGTATGTAGTTTTTTCCCAATCAATCAATCCGTTTGGGCTGTGCAGAACAAGGTTCTATGGAACTTACACATCCAAAATGCTTTAATATGAAGTTTGATCCTGATCGGTCTGGGCTGTAGAAAGGGCACAGGCATTCACTCTGTACGGAACCACATCTATACACATAGAAATTTTGGAAATGTAAATCAGCAAAAATCTCGTGCTCGAAAATTTTCATTTAACTTTAAAAACGTACCATCAGTTATCACGCAATATATCGATGTTAGTCTCCATGACCAAATTTCAAATTTCATAAAATTATTTAAATGTCTCATGTGTATTGGGCTTCTGATGTGTGACGGTACAAATGACACTTTTTATGCTGCTCTGACTACTTAATTGCATTAACCGAGGATGAATTGAGTTTCTAGATCAAAATGGCACCTTTTCTTAAATTCATAATGATAACCATCTGCAATGCTCGATGATGTAACGTTGTGATATGACTTGTGCGATTCACGGGGTGATCACATACAAAAAATAACTGTTCTACATTTTTCCATTAGAAAACACTTGAATCTTGTTCTGAAAGACACTTTTAAGACCTACAAATTGTTTCAAAAATATTGTTCACAAATTTTCTCGGGAGTATGAGTTTATGTTTTTGTTTCCATGTCCATAATTTTTTAATTGAATAAATCCTGAGGTCCTTTGTTTCGCTTTTGCCATTTCCTGTATCGTATGGTTACTTTTAAACCTTCACCCGCTCTTAACGACAATTTTTAGGCCTTTAGTCAATAGTAGTTTGAAAACTGTTTTGATGTGATCTAAATGCTCCTCGAATGAACTGGATGCTATCAAAATGTAGTCCAAATAAACTAACCAAATTTTTTGTACTGAATGAATCGTTTTACAATCCAGTAACATCACTTTATGCGACTGCAAGCATCACATTGTGCATTCTAAGAAGAATATTGCCAAAAAGGAATTCGCAAGCCTTATGGTACTTTCTATTTGTCGACCACCTTGTTTTAAAAAAAAACGCAGATCATGTCACTATAACTGATTCGCTACACAATACCACCCTTTCAAAATTTTTTGTATCAACTTGATGGATGTTTAGTTTTTCCAAGAATGGAACTTGTCCAAGCCTACCATTAAATTCCGATTGAAACATCTAATTTTTCTAAAACAACCGAGCCAGTTGAATAAAAATTTTGAACGTCCATTCAGAGTCAATGAACTCAAATAGTTTTCGTTCATGATTAACTCGTAGCAACTCTTTTCGCACATCCGTTTCCGACTCATCACACTTGGCGCAGTTGGCGCGGTGGTTCAAGAGTATATAGATGGTACATAGCAGCCATTTAGTTTTTAAACAAGCACTCAAGCACTTTAAATAACTTTTAAAAAGTTGAGAGTTAACCGTGTTTATGGATCACAAACAATTAACGCTTTTTATTAGAATTTGAAAAAGGTATCAGCACGTCTATTTCATCACCTGGATTTTATCCGTCAATTCACTACCCACATCCAACACATCTCGGGCATTAACAATGTAGGAGAAGATCAAATCTTTTTCAGACAGCCCATTTTCACTATAGTACCAGTAAGGGCTAAATGAGTTTCCTGATTTGCTCGTCTAAATTCAATTTTCTGGTCACACCAATCCGTTCAAAATACCCGAAATAGAAGTCAGTTTTACAGTCGTTTTTTAAGCTCATTTATCTCCTTTACCCAGTAGGTTTACCATTTCTATTTTAGCAGGTTTGTAAGTTAAAGTGGTTTATAAGTCTACAAAGGAGAAAATTGTTACAAATTTAGTGACTGGAATTTTATGTATAATGCTCCCAATTTTGGTTTCACTTCCTAGTTTACTAAAAATTAAATTAACGGCCTCTTTAGAATAGTGTTTTGGGTATTTTTGGGTGTATTCTAATGGACTATTTTTCCATCAGGCACAATGAAATTTTTCTTTCTAAATTAAGGGAATAGTAGCCAATCTCCCTCACAAACTGACTGGAAGCTGAAGAATATAGCAAAAATATACATTATATACATTTAGCAAAATAAAATGAAACTCCGATGAAAAAATATAATTATGTTCAAATAAACGAATTCGGCCAGCACAGAACTCTTTATAAACGGACGCCCTTTCTTCGAGAGAAAGAGGCTCATGTTTTCCTTCGAATCCACATGTTTCACATGGATTCGGGTAAAGCAAAATGTTGAACGTTGACCTTTATTTAATTCACCAACTTCACACCAAAGCTCTTTATCTCGCGATTTGTTCCCTTTCTAGCGAGGAATCAAGGCTAAATCCGTCTACATAATAAACGCATATCTAGGCATAGTCGAGGCATAGTAGACAAATTAAAATTATTATTAGACCTATTATTAGGCCTAAATTTTACCTAGTTTTACCTAGTTTTATGTTGTAGAAAAGAGAAACTCCCTGAATGACTTTCGTCATGATGGTGGGCAAAGTGATGGTGTATGTAATATTTATCACATGTCGTTTATCACGTTTGTAGCCGATTTCCATTTATTTTCTTATAAGGAGTTGAGTTTACATCGTCAAGTTGTAAAATTGCAAAAAGAATCGGTGCAGAATTATGAGCTATCTTTGAGCACTCCAATTCCGCAAACCAAAAATTTTGTGGTTTTGGTTACAGCAACAACAATTCAATTTGCGTTTTTACTTGAATGATGACTTCGGAACAGCTTCTAATAAAGCCAGTTCAAGTTATTTGCTTTTTAAAAAATAAGATTTTCATGTTGTATATTGAAATAAAAATTATTTAAAAAAAGAAATTTGGAAGGCATTTCTACTAAGGATGAGCAACTCAAAAATCAAAGGGCGCGTATTTCGTGAGCTCATAAATCGGTTTATGATCCAACATTAAAATGTTTAATTTTTACGATTTTAAAAGAATTTGCCGTATATTTGTTTCGTTATGAAACCTTTTGAGCGGTTATTTATGGTTTTAGAATGAGCTGAAAAATCGAAATTCCCTTAATGATATTTTTGTGAGGCCCGTATTGACAACAATAACAACTACAATAAATGATAAGACAACATTTAGCCTAGAATTGTATCGTATCTACGAGTAATCTTCTTCGCGAAATTTTTGTTACGGAAGTGTTATGTTATGCGGGGCATTTTCCTTTTAAGGGAATTTTCCCATCAGCTTTATTACGACTCGACCTCCAGTATGTACATTGAACTCGTGGAAGCCGCTTTAAATTATAAAACTATAAAATTATTTGTGCAGGTAACGCAGACGAAAATAATATTTTTCAACAAGACAAAGAGCTCCACTTCAAGTTTCGAAGGAGACCAATAAGGGATTTCTCGAGAAAAACATAAGTGTTCTTCAATAGCTAGCTTGTAGTCCTGATTGCAGTCGCATCGAACGCATTTGGGGTCCTGGGGGGAAAAGTGCATGGAAATTAATGTTGGGTCAAAATTGGTCCGGAAACGCTACAAACTTGATGAAATTAATTCCTAACCGAATTTATGGAAGTTGTTCAAAACGGTGGGGGTTACAACAAATATTAAACAAATTTTTAATAGATATTTTTTTCTTAATTTTGCTTATTATTTTTTGTACTGTCATCAGTTCAAAAAATTAAGACTTATCTAAGATTTTAACTGAAAATAAATATCAGAAATATTTTGGTTTATGGACATTACCAGACATCTACAATTAACTGGTATGAACTAAGCACCAATCTAGTTAGTCGGAAAATTAAACAAAAAAACGGCGTTAGGTAAAAAGCATTAGAAAGAAGTTCTGCCAATAATTGTTTATTTCCTATTTTTGTAGAGTTTCATATGTTTGTGATAGTATAGGGCAAAATTGAAATATATTGCGGAACTCAAATCACTTAGTAGCTCTTCGTATAACGTCTTGCATTAAGCAAAATCCAACCGATCTCGGTTTGGCCGTCCCATAGTGGCTATTTTCAATGATGTTACGGAATAAGCTATAAGGTTCTGCCCTTTAATTTTTGAACAATCACAATATAAGTATGTCATTTTTATGTGACAGTATGCCGAGGTACAAAAGTTAAGAAATTGTGGATGCAGGGTCTTTTAAAATGTTTAAGTTGCATAAATTTTATTTAAATGTGCTTGGTCTGGCCATATAGTGACTAGATTGGAGGGTACTCGGATGCGTTGTAAAATACTTGAAAGAACTTTAAAAAAAAAAGAAAGTTTCCGGATTTCAAATATTCTTGCCCTGCCGTGCGCTGAATTACACTCGATCGATTTCAACTTGTTATGTCATCATCAGAAGTATCAAAGTTTAGAGATACTCCTGATAATGACCTGAAAAGTTGGAATTGACCTAGTGATTTTTTTAACTTTTTGAACAAATTTTTTAATTCAAATATTTAAAAATTAAATTTTTTGCGAAATAACAAAACAAGTGTTTAAAAAAGTGTTAAACAAGTGTTAAATAAAATGTGTGTGTTAAATCATGTAAATTGTGCATACTGCGGAGTTTAAATCACCAAATGTCCTTTCGATATAATTTGGGAAATATTTAATTATTACAAAGCAAGCTTTTCAACCGCTACAGTCACTATGGTCAGCAACTCTTATAATTTTTACAATTATAGGACTACTTTCATTGATGTAAAAATCCTTCGGCAACCTTGTGAACTTTTTAACCAAAAGTGTAGCTACACAAATCAATAAAAGTTTAACTATTAAAAGGTAGCAATGGAATAGGCTTAATGTCGAAGGGCCGAATGTCGAAGGGCCGAATGTGTCGAACTGCCGAATGGGTCGAAGGGCCGAATGTCGAAGGACCGAATGTGTCGAAGGGCCGAATGTGTCGAAGGGCCGAATGTCAAACGGCCGAATGGGTCGAAGGGCCGATTTTTTTTTTTGTTTTTAGAAACATAATTTTTTAAATTTGTTGTTGTATTGAATATTTTGTAAATTTTTTTTATTAAACATAAATGAATTGTTAATGGATTTATGTATTTTACTATTTTTCATCACGTATCCAGTCAGCGGTACATTTTGGTGAAGGAAAATTTTGTCATGCGCCACCAATAGGTATATCCCTTTTCCTGCCCGTTAACACAATTGTGTGGGTACTCTAAAAGTACCATGTCAAAAATTTATTTTTGTATGTGTTTTGACCCAACTTACGCATTTGTGCATTCCTTTTAAAATTATTTTCGTCCGAAAAAAAAACAATATAACTATATACACAATTGTGTTGGTTGTACTTACACACAAGCGAAATTTTTCGCGTAATTTTTTAAAAAAATTTCATCTTACCCAAAATTTTTATCAAAAAACGCCATTACATACTATGATTTTTTAACCACACATTTGTGTGGTTTGGACTTAAATAGTGCCAATTTTTTTTTTGTTTGAAAAAGGGATATGTAAATTAAATAAAAAAATAAATAAATTATATGAAAAATTAAAAAATTATATTTCTAAAAACAAAACAAAAATTAAAAAAAATTCGGCCCTTCGACCCATTCGGCTCTTCGACACATTCGGCCCTTCGACATTCGGCCCTTTGACATTCGGGCCTTTGACATTCGGGCCTTCGACCCATTCGGCCCTTCGACACATTCGGCCCTTCGACGTTCGGCCCTTCGACATTCGGCCCTTCGACACATTCGGCCCTTTGAAATTCGGCCCTTCGGATTCAGCCCTTTGATATCATACCGATTTGTTGTGGCCAAATTTAAGTACTACCGATGTATTTCTAATGAGCAAAAACAAAATGGGGAACGATTTCCATCCACGTGGGGCATTGTGAAATGTTATAAAAGTGAATACATACCTGCGGACATAAAATGCATCACACTCGCTCCGGAACTCAAAACCAATCAAATTTCGTGAAATGTTCTATGCCCCGCCTACTAGTTCCACACTCGAGTTGAAATATTTTTAATTTTGTTGTTGGTTTCATACATTCCGTACGATACCGCGGTATTTGTGCCGCACTCACTCCCGCATATGTATTCAGAAGCCCTCATCATGATTTCCGCGGCGAATCGACTTAACATTTATCAGTGTAAACAACATTACTTTGAGTTTAATTTTGACTTTTAGATTTGTAATTTGAGGTTTTAGTGTTGAATGAAAAAATTTTGGGTTATTTTTAATATTTCTTCAATAAAAATGTTCCACTTTTCAATTGATTTATAAAGTTTTATTATTTGAACGTGCAAACCACAACAACATTTCCAACACAATAAAGAATTGTCAATCGAAAAAATATCCGCCACCTTTTTGATGGCGAAACTTTTCTCGCTATATCGGATACATGGGGAAAAGGTATCGTGTTTGGTGAAACCAAATTCACGATATCGTGTGAAAATTGTTTCGCGGCGGAAATCGTGATATGGCCCATTATTGAGGTAACACTTTCATTTTAAATGCCGCCTTTTCACGTTTAATGCCGAAATTCAGGGCTAAACAAAATCGCTGAAGATTATTGGCTAGCCTCGTCACATTCATTTTATTGTACGAAGTCGTTATTTGGACAGAATCATTGAAAGTTGGAGTCTATAGTCGATGTACGATTTCAGTATGTTTACAGCGTGATCTAGAGGTTTCAACCGACTCCGAATAATGTTAATAGTTTCACAAATGCTGGGCTCTAGTGATTTCTGATCAAAAATTATGATGAAATTTTTGCGCCACGAGCGTAATTCAGAAACCCATAAATTTTTCACATTTCTTTTTACAAAAATGAAATTTACTATCACCCCACCTGAGGTAGACTTTATAATTCGAAGCTTTTGATGTTTAGCCTTTTGTAGCCTTTTGCACTACGGATAGCCTTTTGCACTACGAATGACTATTTTGAAGAACTATGTAACAATTTTTAAGAAATAATCATGAGAGTATGCGCTTTACTCTAAATTATCCAGTACGTACGACTATTAAGAATGACAACAATGCAGGCCCAATTTTGTGTCAAAGTTGAATACAAGTTATTCAGAATATTTGCAGTGAACTCCGGAGTTCAGCAGCAGATCATTCTCTGATAAAGAAAATCAAAAGAACTGTGAGGTTTAAATATTTGGTTAAAATTTCCTGCCTGGCCCATATGACTTAAGTAAATTTTTTTTTCGACTTTACACATGAACCGTCTACAAGCAATTTATAATCAGGCATGGTCAAACTGAAGAATCACCTGAAAATTAAATTGGGCTATTCTCCATTTTACTTATCGGAGAAAATATCTCTTAAACTTATTACTTGCCATTTTTCTGGGCAATTGTAATTTCAAATTAAGGCTCTGCGTTTAGATTTTTAATTTTTTTCGGCGATTCAACTGTATCCAAAAAAAATTTAGATCCAAAAATTTAGGCGAATATTAATTTAATCTAGGTCACATATTCTGAATCTGCAAATTTGTATAAAATTGTTCTCCTTTTAATTTTAAATTAACGATTAGAAATTAGAAGATATTGTCGGAATATACATGAAATTTGATCAATAGCTTCCATAGATTTAGTGATTTGTGAGTTTTATATTGAACTTTTTTCTTCCGTTAAAAAAATTATTGTTCACATAAAATTTTTTTATATCTTATCTGTTTGAATTGTAATGTTTTTCAGGCAACTCAACATGCCGAAATGGAATTTCAATAGAAATTTTGAATGATTTTGAAATATTTAAGAAATTTAAAGAATATATATGACCATATTATATAATTTGCAGAAATTATTCAAATTTCACTTGCTATACGGTGATGTAAGAGTCTTTTAAGTAAAAACTTTTTTTGCAGCTTTCGAAGAAGAAATCGATTTTATGCCAAGAATTTCAATATTCCTACAAAGTATTTATGTATAATATCTAATCACCTTATAAAATAGATAATTTACTTGCATTTGCAAGTAATTTTTTTCTTTTTTCTACACCTACTCTGGATAAACGAAATTATTGTAAAATAATTTAAAATTAAATATTTAAAAGTTCCAGTTAAAGCCATTTGTTTACATCGTGCAATATATTTCCAGGGATTCGAAAAATATTTTAAATCGGAAATAACAAAAAAGACATCAAGCCAACATAACCGTTGAAGATATTCAATGATTTCTGGAAATTAAATTACGTAACTTAAATTCCGGATATGAAAGGTCAAATGATCTTCCAAATATTTAGTTAAGGTAAATAAAAAGATATCTTTATCGATATCGGTATCTATCTTACATAGATGCCGTTTAAGTTTTATGAAATTATGGAGGGTGGATAAAAGGACAATTGAATAAATTAAAACTTATTGCAAATGCACTCCTAAATTATGTAGATTGCGTGTTCAAAGAGCTTGTCCAACATGAAAGATTTCGGTGAGGACATCCCTGGACGAAGCCCCTAATTACAATATAAATAAATGCGTACGTAAACATAAATAAAAAAAAATTATATTGTTTCATCTTTGTCCCTACAAGTATACAACCAATACAAATCTAATTGATTTTTAATGATAGTACGAGTATATTATGCAAATTTACTTAACCCGAGTTGAGACAAATTATGATATGTAATATTGTTCGCCAGACGATCATCGTGCGAAAAGACAAGTTTATAAATACCTCGAGTCATATGAACACACCAACATAACAATAAACAGTAAAAAAGATAAAAAAAAACAACTTTAAAATTTTCACTGTCAAAACCATATGCGCTGACGTAACTCCGGCTAAAACTCTATCTAGTAAAGTATGTAACCCAAAAACATAATAAAATCTAATCTTTGTTATTGCCACTCGTATTATTGACTGAATCATCAACTGATAATGTATTTACTATAGATAAATGAATTGATAAAGAAGACTGGGTTAATGTTTGCTTCAAAATCAAAACTCTATTGAGTTATATAATGACAGCTGTCAGTGTCATGAACTTAGAGTAATTAAAGTAATTGGAGTAATGCAATATATCCAATTTGCAATATAAGCGAGGAGTGTGTCGCGTTATTCAGTTCACCTTGGTAATAAAAAAAAATAAAATTTTTAAAATGGTTTTGGAATACGGCGCATATCGAAAGCTATAAAGAATATGAAGAAGATTCAGTATTTATACAATTTAATGAAGCGCTACGATCACAATTTTGAATTTGCTAATTCGTGTTTAATTTTTCGAATAATCTGGATTTTATGAGTTTATAATTAAATATTATCTAGGTGCTTGTTAACACAATAAACAATTCTAATCTAATTAACGTCAAGGTCAAAATGGCGTATGCCTATGAAATTTTTATGTATATGGCATGACTAAATACGCGGCACATTTATTTCATACTCTCTCAGTGTTAGATTTTTAGGCTTAAATAAATGATTTAAAATTTGTTAAAAAAAAATTAAATCTGTGGAAAGTTTATCAGAAATGCCAATCATATTCGTTCCTTATTGGAATATACCCGAAATACCAGTTTGTTGGTAGATCATTAAATAAAAAATATTTACTTTGCGTCTTCAATTACGTAAGCACGATCTAATGAATATTCAATAGATCGACAATCAAGGGCCCATCGATCATATTTAGCTAAAGTACTAAAACAAAACTTAACTCCAGTTTCATCAAGAATCTTAGAAATCCGTTGAAATAAGTGTATCGAGTTGGGAAGGAACTATATTGAAAAATGTATCTGAATTTTCTTAAAAATATATTGTTTTATTACTCAGGCCCGGGACATTTCAAACAGTTTAAGATAATTTTTGTAATTTTTACTAATTCGCATGAAATTCTTAAAATATGGTCACCGTTGCTTAGAATGCCATATTGAAGAAAAATTATACGCAAATTGGTTATAGAAAGCAAGGGTTTCGATTTTAAGTTAGAAATTGCTCAGAAGTTTGATCGTTGATTACAGCGAAACTGGTAATCTTTTGATCAAATTTACACTCTATTTTTTTTAAACTTCATAACTTTTTAAAATTCATCAAAATTTAAGCTGGGAAACACGGCCCTTGCTAAATTTGAATAAAACAAGAATTTTTTATTCGCCAAGTTTGTATACGGTGGCCATAGAAAGAGAGTCCCACGTTTAGGGCTTGAATCCAGGATGTTACTATTTTTGCATCGTGAATCGGAGCATTATCTTGCTGCTTTTTGCTGCTTATTAATTCGATCGTTCCGTATAATAGAAAACAGCTTCCCAGACCATTATTCCGTCTTTCCTGTTAGAGTGTCTCCATTTTGAATTTTTCTATAAATGTCTGCATGATTTGATAAGACGACGTGCCGTTGAAACGCTGGCTTTAATCCCAGTGTGAGCTTTAATTTTAGTTATATGGTGATTTGCCTAAGTTTGATGCTGCTCGCAGTATTAAACGTTTTTCTTTCGGTGAAAAATTATTAACTAATGTTTTGATTCTCCTATTTTTTGAAGCTATAATTCGACTGCTATATCCCTCATCGTTCCACACCTTGATTTTTGCCATTTCCGTGACTGATAAAATTTTTCCAAGGGTGTCCCTCCGAAAGGTAAATAATTTTTTGGGCGAATATTAATATTGAAAGTTTATAGAAAGTTTTAGCCAAATAAATCATCAATCAAATCAGAAAAGACTTCCAGTTATAAATGTTATGACTCAATTTTGGGAGAGATTTATCCGCCTGGTCCAATGAATCCTAGCCAGGTTTCAAGGCTGTAGAAAGTTCAAGTTTGTTGTTTTGACTGATATTCCTGTGACTTTTTGTTCTGTAATGTACGTTTAGTTAGAGCGTCTTAATATTTCCACCTTAATAGGCTCGTTTTCCTTCATTCATTACAACTAAATCAAAGATGATAATTTTCTAAACCTCGAATAACACAAATTTCCCTCATTGTTATGCATCATTGATGATAGCATTTCAAAGAAAATTATTAATAAATGTATTGATTTGATTTGAAATGCCAATAACGTCATAAATTAAAACAAAATGGCAAATAAAAAATTTCCGCGAATTTTTACTGCATATAATCGCCTACACATACGCCTACATATTCGCATATACATTATTATACAGTAAATACTTAATTGCTCAATGTCATGTATGTATTTAATAATAAAAAAAATTGTGTCACATAATGAAAATGAAACTAATCAGCGATAATTTTTGTTGCTATTGAATAAGACAACAACCTTGATACGTTGCAATTTAGCCGGAAACTTCTGCAGCACGCGGAATAAATAAATATTTCTATTATTTTATGTCTGCCACAGAGTCTGATTAAAACTCGCTAATTTAGTGATAGAAGATCACAATCATGTGTACGAGTAGGCACATATTACCTATACATTACCTATGCATCACAAAAATTAAAATCATAACTGTTATGACTGACTTGGAGAAATGCCAGAATGTCTAGGTGTTTGCGATTAGTCTAAGGAGAAATTTTTTAAATAATTTGTAAATTTTTTTACATGTTTGTATTCAAAATTTGCATACCACTCTTACCTCATTTACACTGTGAATTATACGTACGTGTTATTTAAATTTAGAATACAACATTTTTATTTTAGATTTAAAAATCGAAAGTACTCGTATATATGTACTTTAAAATTAATTTTAAAAATAATGTGTTGCCAAATTGTTGTTATTATGCGAAATACTATAATATAATTATTTTTAAAGATTCATTAAATTTTGGGAGATTTTTATAATTTATTAACGCATTTTAAAATTTTTTTTTGGAAAGATGAATAATTTAAATTATTTATTTTGTGAAGAGCCACCAAAACTAAACTATTTTGAAAGTCAAATTATGAAGCATGTACAACAAAAAAAAATTCGCGCTTGATTCATTTTTTGCTTACCAATATGTGAAAGTTGAAAATTATTTACAAGTTACGCGAAACAAAACAAAACGATAATGCTAGAAAAAAATTGTTTTACTTATTACTTTCGAATTTTAAAAATGGCTTAAATTGGCTTAATTTAATCAAAAAATTTTATTTGAAATTCACTTCACCCATAAAATGTAGTTTATCCACAATTTGTTAAATGTCCGCTCTTTAATTAGAATACAAATTTCATCCAAGATGACCGTAACTAGAAATCCAGTTTGAATAGGATAAATTCCAAAATTTCGATCAAAAGGAATCGTCGTAGCCTTTACAATCGAATTTGATTATTATCGGAGATAAACTTGACTCTCATCTATTTATAACGCAAGATAGCATTCCAAATTCATCTTTCCCCAGATCTCAGATCTTCGACACATCTTCAAATCCAGTTGAAACAAAATCAAATGCGATAGAAATTTAAGAGCGCCAAGGACACATACACTGCGCCAAAAAAACCGAAACAAAATATTTTTTCGAAAAAATACCCAGATTTGTATCATGGTGAAATAATACTTTTCAAAAAAATTATTTTGCTTCTAACTTCAACTAAATTTCTGTACCACACCTTGTCGGTTTATTTATTATTAAAGAATCTTCCAATTTATCGTCATCGTACAGAAATGTTCACAGCACTCTTTTCAAGATTTCTAAATTCTCTATAAAACGGTTAATTTGGATTTGGGAATGAAATATCGGGCAAGTTCGTTTACAGTCTCAAACAGCAGCATATTTTTTTCTACTAGACAATTTTTATTTTACTCAAAAAAGTCATAAAAAAACAACATAATATAAAACGGATTCCAGTCTTCCTTCTTCGAAAAGAAGACAAAATTTCCTTCAATTCAGAAGCAAAATTATTTTTTTGAAAAATGTTATTTCACAAAGATACAAGCGTTCAAATCTGGGTATTTTTTCGAAATGATTTCTGTCAACTCTCTTAATTTTTGTCAGAATTACAAAGTCCACAAGAAGCTAAATCAGCAGTTCTATCATCGAATGACAATTATGGAACCGAATGGCTATAGTTACAAATAAATCATTCAAAATTGGTAGTACAAAATACAAAATTTTTCGTGGATCGTTGCATCGTGGTGATTCTGAGACGTATAAGATGTCGGTGGCTCCAAATAAACCGAATTGAGTGCAGTCTAGTCTAGTAGTCTTATCAAGCTTTATTTAGTGTTCTTTGGAGGATACAACTTGACATATTACTGTAGATAGATCGAGATGATCTCGATGATTGGCTAAATTTGTGATAAGGAATCGTAAATTCTAAACCCAGTCAGAGGATTAGATGGCACATGACCGAGATGAAGAACATGGACTGCCCTGCTTCAACGATGCGATAGAGGTAGCCTACTCAGCAGATTTTTTCTATGAATTACTAGAACCAATAAAATTGGAACGGATCGAAGAAACCAAAATTGCGCATGATTGGCTATGACAGTATTGAGACCATAGACAACTTTCACAATTTCAGCCGCCTGACTTGAATTCGCCTTTATCGATGCTATTCACACGCTATAAGTCACAACTGAATCAATCAATCACAACAATGATAAAAGAAATTTTTTAGTACATGATGCAACAAATACATCACGAGATATATGTCACTAATGCCATCTAGCGAAAAAATAATGGATTTCTTTTTCCCCAACCCATTACTTCAGCCGGACTATGAGTTGAATCACTAAGGCACAGTGACTTCAAGTATTTGTTCTTGTAAATTAAGTCAATTTGGTCGAAAACAATAGTTTTAGTTTAAATAAGTCCCGGAAATCGTGGAGTTTATTGGAAAATGCCTATAAGGACAATCAAATGAATCAAGTGCAACTTTCAAATTGAGAGTAGGGGTATCATATTTAGTGTAAATCAAGTCGACTTTATTGGTTTGCGTAATTCTTATATTAACAAGAATTCTTGATAACGTAGAGTTTGCCACAAAAAATTCAAATATTTGGAAATGTTAGCCTTAGATCGACACAAGCAAAAGGAGGAGGAAAAGTATCGCTACTCGTTCTTGAAAAAAGATCGATTTTATTGGTTTGAGTAGTTTCAGTTTAGAAAAATTCTGGACAACGTATAGTTTGTTGCAAAATTCCAACAGAATAAAATATATTTAACCAAGTTTGCGTTGATTTTTTTCTGACCGTAAAAAACAGATTTCATATAAAACATTTAACTGGCGCACAACAAACAGGCCGTTAGTCATTTTTCTGTGCAACCGGCCATTAGTTTCATAAAATTCTGGATATCGTAGTTTGTAGGAAAATTTTACTCAAGTGGAAATTTTAGCCTTATATTGATACAAAAAATTAGTAAAGAGGAATTTTCGAAAGGAGGGGAGAGATGTCTCTTTTCTTTATCGTTAATCAAATCGATTTCATTGGCATCAGTCGTTTAAGTTTAGATAAATTTTGAATATCATAAAGTTTGTCGGAAAAGTTGACGCTATTAAATTAGTTAAGATCGATTTCCAAAAGAAGGGAGAGGTATCTTTTTTCGTTCTTGTAAATCAAATCGATTTTATTGGTTTGAGTTGTTTTAGTTTGCATATACTATGTGGAAGTGATAATCGTAGGTTAATGAAAATTACACTTAGTTGACACAAGTTTGCGCCAATAAAAACATTTAATTTTGGAGAACGAAAATGGATCTTGACCCGTTTGATGGTACCAAGCTTATACTAATATTTTCACATATTATGTGTATATGTAAACGTACTGCGAAAATATCGAAGCTGTGAACCAAAGTGTGGATGAAAATCGAGATCAATTATAGAGATCGTACTCAATAACTTGTATTTTCTTATGGCACGATTTGGGAAAAAATTAGCATTTCAAGGAAGCATAAATAAGCACAATTATCGCATTTAGAGTGATAAAAACCCACATGCTGTTCATGAAACATGTTTATATCCACAAAATTACATTTACAGTTTGGCGTGGTTGAAATCTCCAAAAATTCCGATATTAATTGGCCACCAAGATCATGCGATATAACTACATTGGAGGTTTTTCATTGGGGATGTTAAATAATTGGTTTACTCCAATAAACTACAAACACTCAAGGACGTGCAGAATTATGTGAAAAAGTGGCCAAAAATTGGTGTTCCAGAATCGAACTTTTAAAAAAATTCATAGTCATTTTAATCAAAAATTATTTTGATCGTGCGAGAGTCTCTAGCGTCCAAGTTATAAACAAAACTCTGATGAATTTTGACACGGATTATGTTTGCGACTCATTCTTTTTCCATTCTATTGACGAATTTGAAATTTTTAAAGCCATTCATTCTCTAAGCCCTAGTTAGGTAGTCTTGAAACAGTTGTACCAGATGTCTTAATATCTGCAATTGAGCCTCCTTTGTATAAAAAAAAGTTTACAGAAGCGATTAAATAATTTTGGGCCCATTGATTTACAACCACTGATATTAAAACTCATGGAAAAAAGATAATTAAAATTAGAGTGGATGGGTTTCTAGCGAAGTATAATGTTATTAGTGATTGCCAACATTTTCTATTGAGTTGGCTTTACTTCACAATTCTCATTCTTATGCTGATCTCTTTGTTGACATAAAAAACGCTTTTGACATAATAACATCATATCATTTATTTAAATTCGTCCTTTTCATCGTTCTCTAATTGTTGTAAAGTGCGGATGGCTAAATAAAGAAGAATGGTTGTTCCCAATGATTCTGTGTTCTCTCCATAGAGACGCGGATTTGGCGGTGCATTTTTTGAATATCTGCTGCGAAGAGAACTCTATGCTTCCTCAATGAGGCTCATGTTGTTGCTTTACTTTCTTTAAACACCGCATGATGGAATGTAAATCATTCCAGTGTTTTGAACGTTTTTATTCCATCTCATGTAGTTTTTAACAAATGTTTGTGTTCCTGTTACTTTTTCTCTAACTGCACAGAAATGTGGCTAACCGCCTAGTTGTTGATGCCCCGATAACTGGTGGGTTTGTTTTGAAGGGAGTTCGTTCTATATTTCTCGGTTTTGTTTGGCATATAATACTTTGAATCTGCCCAAACCAAATTATTGATATGAGGCCAGTTCCACACATTAAAACTGTACTCGAACTAGTGCACTCATTTTCAATTTGATTCACAACACCTCGCGGATAATTCAACCTGACTTTTTTAAATCCGATTTTCCTTATGGATAATAAAAGCGCGATTCAGCTCATCAAAAAGCCGAAGATCTTTAAGAGCCTGACTGAAGACTCTGATGAATCGATATCATTTCATGAGAAAGAGGTATGAGGATGAAACTTTCAATTTGGAGTATGTGGCAACGGATGAACTGGAATTCTAGTTTCATCATAAAAATTGAGTTTCACTCCAAACGTGTCAGTTCCTGTCCATTGGTATTGCTTAGAACTGCATCCTCATACACGGGCTAAACTAATTATTATTACATCTTTTTCACCACCAGTTAGTAGGGAATTGGTTAATTTATATTTAAATTGACCACCTTTCAGAATCAACGCTTTTTCTATTCAAAATAACTATTTTGTAGGCCCAAAAGATTTTTGCCCTACAGCTGCCTGCTTAGGGGTGATTACTCTAAATAGCTTAACTTCAAAAAAATGTTAATAATTCGAGCTCAATAGCTGCAACATCACAACAAACCTTCCCGTGTGCGACCGCAATGGAAATAATTTTTTCATTTAAAAATATTTAATAAATTTCTAATTAGTTTAATTAAAAAATTAATTAAAACTGAAGGAGTGATTAAATTTGGAACACATTTATCTGAAGCTAGATATAATCGCAATTTGGTAATGTGAATAAATAAAACTATGACTCCATCTTGGTTTGTGGAACTCATTTCCAACCAATTTTTTAGGTGAATATGCGTTACTTGTGTGCTTCATGATGTTTGGTGTCGATGATGTTAAAATTTAAGCGAAATGACCCTAGCGCATAGACCTTTTTGAATTTGGAGCTGTTGCTCTACAGTCAGTCACAAAAGTCTACGCATACACCATAAATATTTACAAAATCAAGATAAATGAAACGAACTAAATATTGTAATATTATTTAAACAAAGAAGATAGTTATTGGGCAAAAAAAATTTAAAAAAAATTAAGAAATTGATAAAATTTATATCACAAAAGTCTACATAAGCAGAAACGTTAAAACATATGCAGAGCAAAAATAAATTTATAATAATTCAAGGCAAGTGATTTGAAAAAGCCATAGTTTGAGTACAGACAAGCTACAAAATCCAGAAACAGGAAAAGTTTCTGTTTACCCAAAAGTAAATCAGTTAGATATGAACCAATCGGAATATAACCTGATACAAACAAAACAAAAAGAATTTACAGTCAAGCACAAAAGTCTACAAACGCCAAAATAATTTTCAGAAAATTCCAAATCCAACAAATTCATAAAATTTATATCACAAAAGTCTACATACAGTTACACGTTTCTATTTATTTTCGAATTTTTGCAGAGTACCGTTATCTTTTTTATATAAAAACCTAGGCACGACGCTTACGCTATCGACACTTTCAGTATTAATTTTGCATTCGTCTTGAGTGAGAAATATTTTTCGTATATGGCGAAATACGAAATTTAATAATAAAGCTACGGGAACAGAATAACAGTTATCGTGAAATATCTAAAATTATTTATAAAAGTCGAGCAACCATAATGGCATCCAATTCGAGGATTAGTGCTCCAAAAATAGCGGTTGAAATTCGGGATAGCACTGGTAAGGATGTTCATCCTGAAATAGTTCGTCGAATTTTACGACACGAATGGATTAATGGAAGAGTGTCGAGGAAAAAACCATTTATAAGCCTAGTAACTAAGCAGAAAAGGCTTGAATTTTCAAAAAAAAAATACGTTAATGAAGGTACTAAATTTTGGAGCAAAGTGCCTTTCACTGACGAAAGTAAATTCAATATATTTGGATTCCATGGAGGGTGAAATTTGGTGAAAAATTAACCAAGATATGGATCCAAAAAATATGCATCCCGACTGTTAAACGCGGCTATTGCAATGTAATGGTTGGAGGATCTATGGCTGCAGCTAGTGCCAAAAAAATGGTATTTAGACATAGAAGGTAGTATGAATCACCGAACATATTTGAACATATTGGATAGCAATTTACAACCGTCCGTCGGTAGAGATTACATCACGATAATGATCTGAAACATAGGGCGATGGCAGTAAGGCAGTGGCTTCTATATAATGCATCGAAACCACTTTATCTGCATCCCTAGTCACTGGAACTAAATGCAATAGAGCAGATCTGGTATGAACTAATACTAAGGGTCCGAAAGTATAGCATTACCAATAGGGATTCATTAAAAAGTGCCCTTTGGAGTGCATGGGCTGTAATATTGGTCAGCGGTTTCTGAGAACCTGGTTTTATCAATGGCCAGGCGACTAAGCGCTGTTATTGAATCTAATAGTTCCTAACTGTGAATTAGTTAAACTGGTTTAGCTAAATTCGGTCAATTTTTCTAGTAGTCCAGAAAATGAAGGAAGAAAAAAAGACCAACCTGTAAGTTATTAGTTCCTTTTTTGCATGAACATGTTCTCTTACATTCTTTCTTACATTGACAAAATATCATCTTTAAGAGTTCCGGAACCGCTGGCTCTTTAATGGTTTGGACCAGCATGAGTATACCCCCTACACGTTTCCATCCCCATTTTTCTGGTGACAGTTCGTTTCCGAGCCACTGCTGGACTTGTAGATATACCCGATAAAGGTGTTGCCTTGCAGCTTCGCGTGGCAAGGTTGTTGCTAGTTTGAGCGCGGTTTGGCTTCTGTTTATGTCTATGGTAAACCGCTTGAAGATCTCGTATCTAATTTTTGTCAGGGTTTGTGTATCTCCTTCACTAAAACAGAAGAAATCACAGAAAAATCTTCTTCACTAAAACAAAAGAAATTAAAAATAGAATAATCTTCTATTTTGCTATTCAGTGTAGCAGTGCGACGCTAATCTTCTATTTTTATAAACTATAGCATTACGTTTAGGACTCGGGTTTTTCACCACGTATCAATGAGATGACTTTATATACATTGAAGGAAAGGTGAGAATTCCACCTTTACACTAGTCAAGGTGGCAAAACTTCAGAAATAAAGAGCCGGGAGAAAAAAGCCACGAAACGAAAAAGTGCGCTTTACCCTTGAGCACGCGTTTTCCAAATTTATTGGAAAATTACAGATTTTGTGAAAACAAATAATTGCACAGCCAAAAAGTAGACGTTCTCAGCTTTCAAATGATATTTCATAGAGTTCAATCCGATCATGTGAGAATTTTTAATTGGTGGTTGTTTACAAAATTCCCCGCGCTCCAAAAACAGCAAAAATATGAGATTCAACAAACAAAGTTTTTATCAAAATGGAAGAAAATTAGATTATACAAATATCACAGATGACAAAGGACCTTCTGAGGACCCATAATCAAGAAAATTTGGAGCAAATTAGTGCAATACAAAAGTTTAGGAACAAATTTTTGGCGAGGCCAAAATTGCGCGCGAGAAGAAAGTTTGACCCGTTTTTCCAAAATGGCCAAAAGTCAAAACGTGTGTAAATGCACGGACTGTGCTCTCCGGCATACAACACAGAAACTCAATATTCTAAGTGCGCTTGGGCCCGTTTATCTTGGAAACGATCAATTTTTTGGAAAAAGTCATACGGACCATTTTTGTAGAGAATTAACTAATCTTGAATGTTTATTTGAACAAAAAATCTCTTAACTGCCATATTTTGGGAGATATTTGCAGAAAGGCGATTTTCCAGGTCTTTTGGGGCCATTTTCTCCCCCTACAACAGAATATTTTCTTGAAAACTCGGTCGCATTTTTAATGAGGTACTAAATACCACTTATCACCAGAAAATGAAAATCGCAACTAATAACTTACAGGTTGACCCTTCATTTACTGGACTATATAGGGAATAAAATTCAATTCAGTTCGATACACTACGAAAAATTCAAAAATATACTAGCAAGTTTTAGTTTTTTCATAGGATACTTGATTGAATTTTGCTTTTGTTTAACTAGTCCTCAGTCTGTATAGGCTTTAATGGTGGCCCAACTTAATATTAATTTTAGTTCTTAAGTGTGTCTGAACGTGATCCATTTGGTTTTATTTACTGTATGTAGACTTTTATGAAAAATTTTTGAAAATTATTTTTTCCTTATTTTTTTTATCCAAATAATTAATTTATTTGCTTAAATATATTATTAAATTAATATTATGTTATTTAGATCGTTTCACTTATCCCGATTTTGCAAATTTTGTGTGTATGTAGACTTTCGTGCCTGACTGTATATAGCAACAATATAAATTTACTATGTACACCCATTAGAATAATAAATTTTCCTTGTTGAACGTAAATGATAACACAAATTATATTGTGCTGCCTCACTAAATTATAACAAATGGTTTCGAGTGTTTACATTGTAAAAGTAAGAGTAGTATTTGTCATAAAGTAGGTGTAACATATGGATATTATTCTATTTCATTTGATCTCTACCGCAAGTAAATTGTTAGCAAACATTATATTTCGTTGCATTACCTACATTAATAAATAAATCAATGTCATTTAGCAATACTACTACAATAAAGCAGATTTTAATAGTAAGCTATGTAGGCCAACTAAAACTATGCCCAAACTTCATATTCCAGGCATACATTATGCTACCTCCCGTTCAACCCAATTTAGAAGTAAATTGTAAAAATTTGTATGATGCCAACGATAAAATACAAGTAATATAATTCGCGGTTCCTTAATAGCACCACGTTTTTTTCCATCCGCAGACGCTTTGTAATATATTTTATTGTTGTGCATGCAACAAAAGTAGAACCACCTCTTGGAAATTTTCCACTGTTGTTCGCATTCGCGTATACGCGATGTATGATATAAATTCTATTAATGTTTATAGTTATATGATGATATCAAAACACATTATACTCGTATATATAGGTAATACAAATTTCTAAGAATGCCTTGTCCATACATACATAATTTTATAAAATCGCGGAGTCGAGGCATGACAGATGTAAAAAACTCTTAGACTCTCATTAGTAAAATCGCAATGTACCGATATTTTAAGACATACTCAAATATTCAATATACTCAAATGGTACTTTGCCAAAAAATGTATTACATTTTTTACTCTCATCTAATGTCAAGAATACGAAGAAAATTAAATACATACGTAAAAAACAGTTTTACACCTAGTACACAAAAAAGTGATTGAATATTTTCAATGCCATTGAACTGCCCAAAACAGAATTTATTTTTGTGTGTAGGCAAAATGTTTTGCGAGCGCGATATTCTTAAAGATATAAAGAACAACTTTGTGTAATACAAACAAAAACACAAACGATATGAAGTAAATATTTACGTATATTGTCACGTGTTACTGATGATGATGATGTATAATTTATATATCTTATATACATTACGCGTCCTTTGTGATGACGAAAACGCGTATAGTTTTTCCGATGTGCACTGAGTTTCTACTGTATGCATATAACATTTCTTTGGCATATTATCAAATGCAAAAATTATAAGTAGGTTAAAACTGTAATTAATAAAACCACTGTACTAACAGATGATCAAATCCTAATAAAATGATAAATTTGATAATTTTTAGATTGAATTATTAATTTATATGTACATATATACGACTTTTTCACGTTTTTTGATTAAAATCATTAAAATGAAAGGCGAGATGCAGAATTAAATACAATTGAACGTAATTGATCTTGAAGGTTAAAAAAATATTTTGGCAGCCTCAAAATGTATTAATATATTGTTTATGATAAAATGAAATTTTGGTAAACAATTCTTTGTGTGAATTGGTCGTATAGAATTTTTAACGTATTTGACGGCCCACTTAGAATTTTGAAAATACCCATCTCCTTTAAATCTTTCTTTAATTTTGTATTTCACCTCAAATTACTCATATTAATTTTCAGTAATTCAAATCTGACAATTAACAAATTTACTGGGTTTTATTGACCGAGTAACATAAAGTTATACAGTTATAACGTTCTTTTACGTATAGTAAAATAAAGTATAGTAATCATACCTCGAGATTTTTCAGATTAGCACCAGTGCACCTAGAATACGAATGGTGTGGTAATTGTGGTGATAAATCCGAAAACCTTTTTACGAATATTACTGCTACCTATAGTTCAGTGTAGGCATAAATTTGATGACGTAACAAGCAGTACTGCCTGTTGCTCTAGGTTTATCATTCCCTACATCTTTTTTAAAATTTTCTGTGGAAGTGTGTGTGTGTGGGTGGTGTCATGCAGATTAATGTCTGTTAGTTTTCTACAGCCCAACCGGGTTTTTCCATAAATTTAGACATCCCATTGATTTTGGCCGAAATCGGTTCACAAGAGGTGACAGCTTCGATCGGAGCTATATCGTTTTTTTTTTCAAATATTTAAGTATAGTAAAAACAATGATTTAAAAATAAATCATAGTGTATTTTAAATTATTTTACGTAAGAGGTGATAATACAAATCTTAATTTCTTATGGGCTTACCGCCAACAAATAAAATTAATATCTTTTCGTCGTTTCGGGAAATTTATTTCCTTCTTCAGGTTAATGTTACTGCACTGTTGGCAGATTTATGTTGGCCTAATTTGTCCGAGATAGTTCTTGGATAGGTCAAAAATTAGAAGTTCTAAAATAAAAGATGCCTTATTCTCCCATTTGAAGAAATTTACGAAATTCATGTAAATGAGTATTTAATGCCACCGTTTTCACTTCGAATATTAAAGCTCTCTCTCTCTCTCTCTCTCTCTCTCTCTCTCTCTCTCTCTCTCTCTCTCTCTCTCTCTCTCTCTCTCTCTCTCTCTCTCTCTGGCGCTATATCCCATCAAGGGATTTGGCCGCCTCAAATGAGGTTTCATAATCATATTTTCATTTCGGATAATGAGTGATTAATTCATTGACCATGAACCAGTCTTGAAATTGTTTCCTTGTAACCACCGGGAATCGAACCCGGGACCTCCGATCGTTGGAGCAAGCATGCTAACCACTGTGCCACCGGGGCACTTCTTAACTAATCGTTCTATAAAAAGTGGCTGTTTTCATGTGCTATTTTGATTAAAAACAAACCAAAGCTGAAAAATAATACGTAAATGCATTTCCAATAAATTCAAGCGAAACGCAGTCCTTGAAGGATAGAGCGATACTAAATAAAAATACGTACGAAATACGAGACAATTAAAAATGTTTTGCTTGTGCCTTCGCAATATTTTTCCCCTTTTCCAATTATTTCGATTTTTTATTGATTCGTTTTATTTCGAAATCGCCGAAGTAGTGTTTATAAAATGAAAGTTAGAGCGAGAAATGTATGATTATAGGACCATTTCGTTCTTCCAAAAATACAAAGAAAAACTCAAACGTCAGAACCTGTTTTTGGTAGGTATTTTTCTGTCGAACAAAATAACTTTCTTCTTATATATTTTCTTTGATGTTACCTTAAACAGTAAATTTTTCTGGAAATTTCAATTCGCTTTTTGCCATTTATTTCGAGTTCTTGGTTACAGTAAGGCCGCAGGTACAAGTTTGGCTGAACATTATATTTTTTCAAAGGTCAAAATCTTACAATACGCGTAACATTAAAGAGGTTTTGTTTATATTTTGATTTATGATTATTATCCGAATAAGAACATCACCTGCTAGATAACACTGTCTTATTCCCAGAACGTTTTGCTCCTAAAAGCTTCTAATACTGTTTTTTGATGAATTTCTGTTATTTTTTATTTGACAATACTAAAAGTTTGCTGCATCTGCACTTTATTTAGTATACCTACGAGAAATGATTTAATATGGAACAAATTTAAAATCTGATTATGTTGTGCGATCAAGATTTTAAAGTTTTTAATTTGTGTAAAACTGCAAAAAAAGGATTAAACTATTCTTGTTTCCATTAATACTCATATATCGCCGGTCACAAGAATTACCGAGTACATTGGTTGATAGAATTAACTGGATTGGATCATTTTATACAAATATTCGGTAACATAGTTGCCATACGATGGGGATTAGGAATAATTCTGGGCCCAGATTTTACTATTGTTTGTTGTAAATGAAAGGCTTCCATTAATACTCATATATCGCCACTCATAAGGATTGCACAGTACTTTGGTTGATGGAACTAACTCGAACGGATCATTTCTAACTTATGTTCGGTAACTTAGTTGCCATACGATGGGGAACAGGAATATTTCTAGGCCCAGATTTAACTAATGTTTGTTGTATATTAGAGGCTTCCTTTAATACTCATATATCGCCACTCTTAAGGACTGCCGAGTAAATTGGTTGATGGAATTAACTCGATTGGATCAGTTCTGACTTATATTCGGTAACCAAGTTGCAATACGATGGGGATTAGGAATATTTCTGGGCCCAGATTTAACTAATTTTTGTTGTTTATGAAAGGCTTCCATAAATACTCATATATCGCCTCTCACAAGGATTGCCGAGTATATTAGTTGATGGAATTAACTCGACTGGATTATTTCTGACTTATATTCGGTAACCTAGTTGCCATACGATGGGGAATGGGAATATTTCTGGGCCCAGATTTAACTAATGTTGTTGGATATAAAATGCTTCTATTAATACCCATATATCGCCACTCACAAGGATTGCCGAGTATTTTGGATGATGGAATTAACTCGATTGGATCAGTTCTGAATTATATTCGGGAACTTAGCTGCCATATGATGGGGAACAGGTATATTTCTAGACCCAGATTTAACTAATGTTTTTTTTATATGAGAGGCTTCCATTAATACTCATATATCGCCACTCTAAAGGTTTGCCGAGTACATTGGTTGATGGAATTAACTCGATTGGATCATTTCTCACTTATATTCGGTAACATATTTGCCATACGATGGGGATTCCGAATATTTCTGGGCCCAGGTTCAACTAATGTTTGGATGTGGATGTGGTTTTTCGATCTTAATATGTTTGGCAAAGTTTTTTGTCTTAACTTGCGCACAATTTCAACGTAAAAATGAATGTATAGTTTGACAAATTTTTGACTCAGCCAAAACATTGCGATTGAAAGCGATATCTGAAAAATGGGGACTAACTTTGGAATGGGACTAGCACCATTGAATTCAGCATACTCGAATTAGGTTTACCCCCCGGGTGCTAGCTTGTCACTTTTTTCAACTAGCACAGTAATTCTGACCATATATTCTACACTAAACATAAATGTTATTCTCATTCTATCATTGGAACGAAGGTACTGCCATAAAATTTGTGGCAAGCATATTTACTATAAGCATGCCCCATTGTTATAAAACTTCAGATTTTCTTTTTCAAGGTTGGCACTTTCCAAAAACGATACGAGAGTATTTTATTAATAGTGGTGACATCTAGTTATCAGGCCTAAGACTTTTTAAACAAGATACAAGTGTAACGTTGTTTTTAACGCTCAGGGCTCCTGGTTATCGAGTATAATGTATATTATGGATTAAGTCTCATCTACAGCTTACCAAACATCACAATGGTGTGGCGTTTGGATCGGGAGGTACCGGATTCGAATCCCGCTGCGTGCAAAAAGGATTTTTCATCATCTGATTACGAACGTTGATGCAAATGATCTAACTACGACCCCTGACGGAGTGCAGAATTTATGGGCCGACTGATTTTCCATGCCAGTACTTTAGGCGCAAAAGAGTTGGGAGTGCTTCAGCAATTCCGGTAATTTCGTAAAAATATTATTATCCTGTCTTTTGCGACGTTGCGAAACTGCATTAAACGCTCGGCTATTTTTGTGTATATTTTGAATTCTCAGTAATACTGACCTACATCGAATCAACAGTATTCTGTATTGTTTCAGTAAAAAGAGATAAACACAGGCTATTAAATTGGCTCGTGCCAATTCATATGCAATTCCATATAGTTATGATTCAACACGTCCGATCTAAAAGTAGTTTTAATTTTATTTCTATGCAAAACTATTATATTAACCTGCTATTAAAACAATTAGTCACTCACGTGTACAATTTGTCCAGCGCTTACAAACGTTCATTATAACTTTGCTATAAACAAACATATAAAAAATATTCATTACCAAACGAAGGTTATGTATAATAACCTTTCAATCTATGATTATTTAAATTTTGAATAAACTCAACGCTCAAACAAAAAAAATATCTTAAAATATATAGTTTTAAAAAATATTTTGGAAATTGTCCAACAAAATTGATTAAGTCAGTTTCTTCTACTACAACAACTATAAAAATATCGTGCGCTATTGAAAAATTACTAGTCGTCACGATACAAAAATTTCACACCTAGAAGAATTTCTTGAAACTTCAATGCCAGTTGTTTATGTTATTATAAAACAGCTGTGCTTTATCGATATACAAAATAAACTTGGCATTGCCTATACATGACTAAGTAATTATGGTAAGTAAATAGCAGATTTAAATTTTACGCGACCACGATTTTGTTTGGAATTTTAATTATCGGTCGGTTCAGAATTTAATTTGTTGTTTTTGGCTTAAGCTCGTAAAAATCTAAATTGGAGCACTACAAATAATATTGGGGTGCATTTGTACTATATGTTGTTTACAAGGAAGGAGGGATTTCCTTTCAATGTAACCTTTAGCGATGTTTACGAATTGTCCTTGTATTTGTGTATATGTAATCGCAATGTCATATTGTGTGCCACATGTAAAAAATGATTACATAAAAAATTAGGTCAACTTGTTTGGAATGTGTATATGAATGCTTGTGATGCGCAATGATAGTCTTTTGATTTTATAAGAAAATTTGGATGGAAAATTTTGCTCCATAATATAAAGTACGATGAGTGTTCAATATAATTTTTTTGTTCTTCTATTTAATCTACCAACAAAAAAAATTTTATTTAATTGCTGTGTCTCAATCACGATAGACTTTCCATTTTGGGAATCCCATGGTTTTCTTATTTTATTGAGTCGTATTTGATTGTGCACTTTTGTGCGTCTAACGGTAAATTGTGGCCATAATATATTTGGGGAGATAATGTGAGATTTCTGACGTGATTATGACACCAAAAATCCCCTAGACCCAAACTGTGCATTCCAATTTAGTTCTCCGTCAGAATAGGTCAGGATTTTTGGTAGAATGGCAATATCTTCCTAATTAGATTCAGATAGAGACAGGCCTTAGAAAACCTTTAATTCAACCCTATTTTTACAAAAACATTTTATGGGAGATATCTGGAATTCCAACATTTAAACTGCTTGTATTGAACGCAAGCCCGGTTTTAAGCGTAGGCGACGTCGGCGACTGGCGACGGCGGCAGTTTTACCGATATCGGATATTAGACATCGCAATTCAAGCAATCAAACGAAATATTTATCCAATTATCGGAATATAGCGAGTTATTGGGTTTCTTTACAATATTGGCAGTAAGAGATTTACGGATGACGAATTTTTGAAGCACACAAAAAGTGTTTTAAAATATATTTACACGTCTAAATTTGTTAAAGTATAGTCCCCAACCTGTCGATAGCACTTCGCATACTGCTAACGTTACCAGTCACAGTTGCTAGTGCTGAAAGAAGTTTTTCAAAGCTGAAAATAATAAAATCGTATCTGAGATCACAGATGTGTCACGATCGTTTAGTTGGTCTAGCAACGATATCCATAGAAAAAGAAATTGCTGATCAATAACGACATGGAGGATTTGGTTAAGGAGTTTGGAGAATTAAAAGCGAGAAAAATTCTCTTATTATTTGTTTTGTTATTTTTCATTTTTTGTAAACTGAATTTTTTTTTTGATTAATTTTTCTATATATATGTACATATTAAGTTCAGATATTCAGAATTTTTCGATTTTTCTTCAATTTAAAAATTACAACAGTTTTTTTTTGCGGCGGCAAATTCACATCGCGCCTACACGCAGAAAACTACTAGAACCGGCCTGATTGAACATGCTGACTAGGTTTAATAACTGTGCCTACTTCCCATCAGCCAGCATCGCCCATAGAAAACCCTTATTGAAAACCCTTATTCTTAACATGTTTCCATGGAAATACCGCGTGGTTTTCTCCAATCGGGATGAAATTTCATACTTTTTTCATTAACCGTTCGAGTCCCAAGCAGCTGTTGAGATTTTATGTCGATAAATCTTATGTCAAAGTCGCGCGCACAGATTCACTGAAGCAAGTACACCACACACACACACAGCTCCTTTCAATGTTAATAGTACATTTTACAATAAGTTTGTCTCAATAGATTGCCTTTTCATCTCATTTGATTAGCCCATAATGAGCCTAAAATTATTTGATTATCAATAGATCTTGTTTTGAGTTCTAATTTCGGTTTCGGACCGATTTTAGATTTGGGTTCTGCTAGCTTTAAATTAAATGACCTGAAGTTAGGTCAAAAACGGATGGAGCCCAAAATTTTTTAATAGAACATTTGATTAGCCCATAATGAGCCTAAAATTATTTGATAGTCAATAGATCTTGTTTTGAGTTATAATTTCGGTTTTGGTCCGATTTTCGATTTGGGTTTTGCTAACTTTGAAATGTTAAAGCCTTTTGCATTTTCTAGATCGACCCGAATAAAAAAAATTTAATAGGGCATTTAATTAGCCTAAAATTAACCATTATTTTTCCAATTGTCTTTAAATCATTTTTTGATATGGGTTCTGCTAACTTTTTCTAAAGCTAGCAGAACCCACGCTTTAGTTGGTAGGGATGGAGTCCAAAATTTTTTAATGGGGCATTTAATTAGCCCATAATTAGCCATACTATCTTGTAATGTTCTGCTATGTGGGTTCTGCTAGCTTAAGGGACGTGGGATTGGGTACGTTGGATGGAAATGGGACTTTTAAATGGTTTTTAAAAGAAGTTCTGGGATTAGGCCACCTGGGACGGAACTCGACGAATTCTTAACCGATTATGATTGGATTGGGTATGCTAGATGGAAATGAGATTCTTAAATGATTTTTGGAAGAAATTATAAAATATGTGGCCACCTGACACGGAACTCGCCAATTCTTAACTGACCATGATGGGATTTTGTATGTTGGATGGAAATGAGATTCTTAAATGGTTGTTTTTGAAAGAAGTTTTGGAATGGGCCACCTGGGACGAAACTCGGCCAATTCTTAACCGATCATGATTGGATTGGGTATGTTGGATGGAGATGGGATTCTTAAATGACTTTTGGAAGAAATTATAAAATACTTGTGGCCACCTGACACGGAACTCGACCATTTCTTAACCGACCATGATGGGATTTTGTATGTTGGATGGAAATGAGATTTTTAAATGGTTTTTGAAAGAAGTTCTGGAATTGGGCCACCTGGGACGGAACTAGATCAATTCTTAACGGATTATGATGGGATTGGGTATGTTGGATGGAGATGGGATTCTTAAATGACTTTTGGAAGAAATTATAAAATATCTGTGGCCACCTGACACGGAACTTGATAAATTCTTAACCGATCATGATTGGATTTTGTATGTTGGATAGAAATAGGATTCTTAAATGGTTTCTGGAATTACTCCACCTGGGATGGAAGTCGATGCATTCTTAACCGATTTTGATGGGATTTGGTATGCTGGATAGAAATGGGATCATTAAATGATTATTGGAAGAAATTCTGGAAGACCTGGGACGGAACAAGATCAGACCGAACATGCCATATTCCAGAACTTTTCCATAAATCATTTAATAGGATTCTTATCCAACATAAAAAATCTCATCAATATTAGTTAAGAAATGGTCGACTTCCGTCCCAGGTGGCCATATTCCAGAACTTCTTCCATTTGAGATGCGTAACCATTAATGACAGTGACATTGATTTTATGTTAAAAAACAAAAAATTATGGCGATGCAAAAGATGTGAGTGTAAAAACCGTAAACTGTTATCTTCAATATCGGTAAACAAAAAATCGAACGAAAATTATCGTTTAATAATCAGTCCAAGGTCAATTCAAATGTCATTGAAATACAGCAAAATATAACAATTGAACTGGCATATGCAGAAATTGTCAATCTAAACAAACTAAACCAAACTGCATTGAATCGTATTTCTATGCTGAAAAAGGAAAATTTTGAACTTAAAAACAAAATTTATCAACCGTCGCCCTATTCTGGCGTTCCCTGGAAATAGGGAATTGGGAAAAATGTTTTCATAGCATTTTTGTCTAAATTATATTTGTCTGGCCTACTGATGGAATTAATTTGGTGTAAAATATTTACACCAAATTAAGAAACAAAGTCAAATGGGAAAATATTTTTCCCTAAAAAAATTGTGTGGAACAAAAGTTTCCCAATTAACTTTGTTTTGAAAATTTTCGCACTAAAGTTATTCTATCAGTAGGCCAGAAAAATATAATTTAGACAAAATTCTATAACAATAAAGTAAAATTCAGGTAAATCTGCAATTGGATATGAAATGGACCATTCCCATAACCAAACTAGATTACACCAAGAGAGTACCAACATTCTTTGCGTAAAATTTAAATCATCTACCATTCGGCAAAACATATTGCATACAAAACGAAGAAATAAAACGAAGCTTACTAGTCAGATCTTTGGAACCAGCAACCATACTAGAAATATTTATATAAATGAAAGCTTATCTTTCTATACACGCCAGCTTTTTAACGCCGCTCGAAAATTGAAACTTGCTAAACAGTTAAATCCTGCTCTTAGCGTTACTGTTCCTAGCAAATCTCAATACTGCTTCAAAATATACAAAATATACGTAGCTTGCGTAGCAACTTTCATTCACTAGTAGCACATTTAAATAGTTTAACTGCTAATGTTTTAAAATTAGAACTAACCTGGGAGGATGAGAATTATACTGTGCTTTGTATTTATATATAGGTTATACCTACATAAAAAAGTCTTTTTAGATGAATTAAGTAAACTTTTACAAAATATTAATGCTAAAAATCTACTGGTTTTAGGTGACATAAACTTAGACTTATTAAATAAATCCTTCGATAATGATAATTATTTGTTCTTGTTAGCTTTTCATGGTTTAAAATCATATATCAGCGAGCCTACCCGTGTAACAGTCATAAAAAAAGGCAAATCGCTAATTGAAATCGAATGTACAATATTAGACCATGGTATCCACTGATCACTGCATGACCGATATTACTTTAACAAATGACGCTTCTACATTAAAATCCAAAAACAAATATATTCAATTTAAAGTTCGGCAAACCATTAATTAGTCAACACTATAAGTTGTCAACTTAAATTTTAATTTTGCGAGCCGGTGTACTCTGTGAATGACTCATAGCTTATGACCATTTTTCTAGTATTCTTCGTCAACTTTTAAAAAATTGTAAAGAGGGAGTTCAAACAAATAATAAACAATATAAGCGCTTACAACCTTGGATATCTATTGCTTTGCTTAAAGAGATTAATATCAAAAATTCAGGAAATTCTGTAAATATTTTTATTGAAAATAGTGGTATGATCTATGATATCAAAGGGCCGAATGTCGAAGATCCGAATGTCGAAGGGCCGAATGTGTCGAAGGGCCGAATGTCGAAGGGCCGAATGTCGAAAGGCCGAATGTGTCGAAGAGCCGAATGTGTCGAAGGGGCGAATGTTGAAGGGCCGAATGTCGAAGGGCCGAATGTGTCGAAGAGCCGAATGTGTCGAAGGGCCGAATGTCGATGGGCCCAATGTCGAAGGGCCGAATGGGCAAAGGGCCGAATTTTTATTTTATTTTTTTTTGTTTTTGGAAATATATTTTTTTTTTTTTATTTTTTTATTCAAGTTAATTATTTTTTTTTATTTTTTGTGCATATACCTATTATCAGAAGGCTGACATAGGGCCGAATGTCTCAGGTGGCGCCTGACAAAATTTTCTTTCACCAAAATGTATCGCTGACTGGATACGTGGAATTTCATGAATGTCCAACCAAATATGAAAAATAGTAAAATACATAAATTCATAAGAAATTCATTTATGTTTAATAAAAAAAATACAAAATATTCCATAAAACAACAAACTTAAAAAATTATATTTCTAAATAGTAAAAAAAAATCGGCCCTTCGACATTCGGCCCTTCGACACATTCGACCTTTCGACATTCGGCCCTTTGGACCTATTCCAAAAGAGTAGTCGCGACACAACATTTTCATTCTATTCTACTTTCGTAATCGATCAGTATTAAACATTTGTTTTTCACTCAGTAGAGATCGAATAATAAATTTTGAGGAGCGAGTTTTTGAACCCTGAAACAGATCAATCTAATACTGAAACCATATGAGTATGGCTTCGCGGTTCTTTCATGTTGCAGGCAACTACATATTAACAATTTAATAGACTACCAAGGATAATATTTTGTATCGGCCTTTTTAAAAATTATGCCTTTCTAAGTAAAGTCGCCAGTGCGGAATTTTTAATTTTTTATATTTCTGGCACGTCTGATGGATTAAGGAGATATGTCTTAGAGATTAAGCCAGGAATGGACTGAGCCGTTCAATTATTTTTGTTAAAAAATTTCCCATTTCTTCCCGTCGTCACGTTCTATAATGCCTATCTATAATTGTCTACCCAACCGCTCTTTTAACTTTTTTAGCTACATTTAGACAATTTTTTATCAATGGTGGTTTCATCATCTGATAAATAAAGTAAAGATGTTGATATATCACATCTAAATAATTAGAGCTTAAAATGGCGGCAAGGATTGACGGGTTGAACGATCTATAAAAATGTGTAAGATAGACATTTAGATGTCAACAAAATTTGTAAAGTGTCCTGCTAGTTTGTTATTGCCATTATGTTATTTGGCAGAAACCGCGTAGAAACAAACCGGTTATTAAAAATGGGGAGATAAACGATTGAACAACGCGTGTTTATTGTTATAAAATTATGCGGAAGTTGTAAGAAAATTTCGTACAGAATATAGATGACAAAAAATTATCCGTCAAATGTGGTCATTCGAAAAATTGTTGCTAAATTTATGGATTTTGTACCAAAAATTATAGCGCGAGCTAGCGAGGTGAACAATTATTTTGTGTACATATACTATAATTGTATTGTATTTTTCCTCTCATGTGTCTGTGCATTTTGTTCGTCAATTTTGCAAAGGCGAGTAGCAAAATAAAAAGTTCCGGTTGAACCGGTTGAATATTTATGATGATGACGTATACCTCACCTCTTCTATTCGCTTGCTTTTGGGCAGTGGAACCGATTGTTTGCTATGTGATTTGATTTTTCATTTTTAAATATTTGAACAACATACAAAACCGCATTTGACACATCAATTAAAAAAATCTATAAACAAAATGACGCGCATGCGCTTAAGCAAACCAATATTAATAAAATAACCACTACAATGTTTTTGCGGTTTGCTCACCTCGCGCTGCCATTCTTGGTACAAAATCGACACTCTGGTTTCGTAAAAAATGAAAAGGGCAAAATTTAGCATCGCAATGTTCGTTCAGATGAAAATATTGAAACGAAACTGGGATTGCTTTAACTGTAAATAACTGGCGGCCTACAAATTGCTATGACGACAATAGAATTTTTTTCTCTGGAGCTATCTGAATACAAAAGCCTATGCCAACAGAAAAATGGGGCCGCAATTATGCCAGAATGTCAAACACAATTTTGGTCAAAAAAGTGGTAGCTGGCTGTGCAGCAGCAGAAGGAATGTCACTTAGTAGGGACAAGATAATATTTTCTATTATTTCTAGATATTTCTAAATTAACCTCAGATTGGAACACTTTTTAGTATACTAGAAGTCGTATTCGAGCATCTGCCAAACATTTCCCATTATGTGTATTGCGAAGAATCTTGTTTTCAATGTCATTTTTTCTGCCGGTTTACTATATCAACCGGCAACTTGCAAATAGGTTAACAAACTGGCTAGGCCAGAATGAAACCGCCCAGGTGGTGACTCTATTAATTTACAAGTTTTCTTACTGCTCGTTCTCTTTGCTTGCCGACATATACAGTGGTAAAATATTAAATTTTCAATAATAAAATTATTAAATAAAACTATGCTCAATTATAAAAGTTGTTGTTGTTGTTGTTGTTTTGTTTATATACACAAAAAAATGTGTTACACTTCCTGTCTGTATACAGCAACAACACAATGTTATCAATTAATCGTATTTCACAATTTAATTTTTATTTGCAGATTAAATGGATCGTTTTCCAAGCACACGTGCGCGAATAAACTGGGCCGCATCCTGGGTTCGACTGGGACGCAATCTGCCCCTGGCAGTCCATCACACACATCAAAACGAGAATATCATGAAGTCACAGGTGATATTGTTTGTCCATCAATGGTTATGGGTATCGATCATATAAGAGATCCACGTCTAAATAAAGTAAAATGTCTTAAAGTTGGCAAGATGTTTCGTATACAATCATTTTCTTTGTACATATATTTGATCTATAGGGTTTAGCGTTTACACTTGAAGAACGACAAATACTAGGGATTCATGGGTTACAACCGGCCCGTTTCAAAACACAAGAAGAACAGCTGGAACTGTGTAAAATGTCGGTGGCCCGGTATCATGAAGATTTAAATAAGTACCTGTACCTAACCGATTTACAGGTAAAATAATTCGGCACTACAATACAAGTTACCTATATCAATAATTTACTATTTTTTTTTATTGCAGGATCGTAATGAACGATTATTTTTCCGATTGCTATCCGAAAATATTGAAACTATGTTACCCATTGTATATACACCGACAGTAGGTTTAGCATGTCAAAAATTTGGTTTAATTTATCGTCGTCCCCGTGGTCTATTTATAACAATAAACGATCGACATCACATATTTGATGTGATTAAAAATTGGCCGGAGCCCGATGTTCGTGCAATTGTGGTGACCGATGGTGAACGGATTTTAGGTTTGGGTGATTTAGGTGCATGTGGCATGGGTATTCCCGTAGGAAAGTTGGCCTTATATACCGCACTGGCTGGCATTAAACCTCATCAGTGTCTACCAATTCTGATCGATGTTGGCACAAACAATAAAGTAATAATAAAGATTGCAATGAAAAATTGGAATACTAATGAAATGTAAAATTATAGGAATTGTTGGAGGATCCACTATATATTGGTCTACGGCAAAATCGTGTCACCGGTCAAGAGTATGTTGAATTCATCGATGAATTTATGCAAGCGGTGGTGAAACGTTACGGACAAAATACACTGATCCAGTTCGAAGATTTCGGCAATAATAACGCATTTAGATTTTTAGACAGATATCGTGATACATATTGTACCTTTAATGATGACATACAAGGAACAGCGGCCGTCTCGCTAGCCGGATTATTCGCCTCGAAACGTATTTGTGCTAAACCAATTAAAGAGCACAAAATACTATTTTTGGGTGCAGGTGGTGCCGCTATTGGTATTGCTGATTTGGCCGTGAGGGCGATGACAAACGAAGGTTTACCAATTCAAGAGGCACGTGATAGAATATGGATGGTGGACATTGAAGGGTTGGTCACTTTGGATCGGCCTGAAGGAACTATGGATAGTCATAAAATAAACTATGCGAAACAACATGCCCCCGCTACAAATTTCTTAGATATTGTTAAAGAAATTCAACCGACCACGATAGTTGGTGTATCGACGGCAACTGGAGCATTTACACCGGAGGTGTTAAAAGAGATGGCTCGACTTAATGAACGACCTCTTATTTTTGCCTTATCAAATCCTACGTCGAAAGCGGAGTGTACCGCAGCAGAAGCATACGAACATACCGAGGGACGTTGTATATTCGCATCGGGGTCACCATTCCCGCCAGTTGAACTAAACGGAAACACGTATTATCCGGGCCAAGGAAATAATGCGTATATTTTCCCGGGTGTGGCATTGGGTGTTATCGCGACAGGAACACATCACATACCCGATGACTTATTTTTGATTGCTGCTAAGGTATTATCCGATCATGTAACGGATGATGATTTGAAACGGGGTTCATTGTTCCCACCTCTTAATTTACTTAAAGAAGTTTCCATACAAATCGCAATCGAAATTTCAAAATACGTGTACGCAAAAGGTAAAAATTATTTATAACATTCCTAAATCCGCATAATCAATAATCATTCGCATTAGGTATAGCCACTTACTTCCCTATTCCTTCTGAAGAAGCATATAAAAATAAAAGTTTCTTTAGACTGTATAACTATAATTACAAATTATTTTATCAAATGGCTTGCCAGTATAACTGGCCCAAGTTGGATACATTACCCATTGCAGATTTAAAAAAAATAACAGGAAAAATTTACCATTAACAATTAAGAACATATAAGAACAAAGAAGAATTATTAGGTTAAGCTCCTTTTACACCTGCTTTATATTAATTTTAATTATCATAATTAAATTTATATAAAAAAAATTTCCAATTTCTCGCCGCCAAATAGGTTTAGCATCGTTATACCCAGAACCACACGACAAAAAGGAATGGCTTGAAGAACAATTATACAATTTCAATTATCAAACATCAATGCCCGTAAAATGGACATGGCCTGAACCACCACCAATTAAAACCGGTGATGTCGTTCCCACCAAACTAATGGCATCATTCTCAAAGGGTGAACAAGAACCACATCCCCCAGCGGAACAGAAATAAAATATTTTTTAGTCATACAAAAAATCGTTTTTATAAAACGATAAAAGTCGTAACAGAAAAAAAAGAAACAAAAATGAGAATTTAATTAATAAAATTAATATTATCAATTTTATCATTGTGAAGAAAATGCAAACAACAAAATATGTAATTATATTATAAATGTTAAAAACTATTATGTATTTATTATAATATTATTGTAATTATAATTATAAAAAAAATATTTTAAATATTTATGTGTATTAATAAAATTTTATTTCAAAAATAAAATTTTTACGAATCTGTTGATTTAATTATTATTATAAAATTAATGTAATTAATAGAAAATGGAAATAGTTGAGTTTATTTTTCATATATGGGAAATGCTCACCATAAGTCATATAACACGATTTTTAACAAAGAAAATTTGTTTTATATATTAGTTGTTAAAAAAAAATCACAAAAAATTACATTTAAATTAATTTATAAAATATATTTAATTTAAAAGAATTAAAAATTTAATGTATGTTAAAAATTGTAAAGAAATATTTTATTTCGTTACCAATTCATGATACGGTTGGAAATTTGTAGTGTTTTATAGTAGAATCCAGTGGCAGGATTACGAACAATACTCGGCAATTTTACGTAATATAGTGGCAGTCTTCTCTTTGTCTCTAACAGAGCAGAAGTCGTGGTGTAGGAAAATCTATAGAACAGAACTTCAGTTTTTCTTTCGTAAGAGGCCTCGTAACATTTCTTTATACAGCTGACGTGCAAGCCTACAGTCTTCCTCCGTAAATTTGCCACCATTTCGTGCCAGATTTAAATTTGCCGCCATTTCGTTAATACGAGTTGTACGGTGATTTTTTTTTTGACATTTATCACGTACAGACCACGCGAGTTAAGAATATGGAAAAGTATTCAAACAAACAACGTTTAATTATTGTAAAAACACATTAGAAAAATGGTGAAAATTTTTCGAATTCGGTCGCAAAGAGCCCGAAGAATTTGAGACTAAATTTACGGTGATGGATCAGAAGATCATTGTTCATCGTCATCCATGCCGGTCACTCGAAAATATAAAATAGCCACAGTAAGGGAATCTGTGGCTGAGAATCCAGGAACTTTCATTCGGCATCGTAGTCAAGAGTTAAACATTTCCAGAATCACTATGCAACGAATTTTGTTAAAAGATTTACATTTGCATGCGTACAAGGTTCAATTGGTGCAAGAATCTTTCTTTAAAATTAAATTCGGCGCTCTTGTTGGGACACCCTATACTAGATCTAAAAGTCCGAAATTAAAAAGTACAATGGGTAACTGCAGCAGGGAAACATTCGAATTGCAAAATGAAACTTTGCATACTGTAAGCACAATTTGTGATAATTAGTGCTCACGGGAAAAAATTAGTGTTAGTCCAGGAGCTGAAAAAACGGGAAAAGAAAATTTAAAACTTCGCCTGAAAGACGAAACAAATAAAACCCATTTTTGCTAAAAAACCAGAAATAATTTAAGCCTAATTTTAAAACTTTCCGTAGGCGCCTACACTGATGAAATTTGTGTTTATCATTGCAATATGATTTTCATAAATTTCCATTCATAAATTGAGTAAAAATAAACTAGCCCCTAAAAGATACTATATTGAACAAATAAAATACAAAGGTACACCATTCAATAATATTTTTATTGAACAAACTAAAAAATAGAAATAAAATATTATAAAATCCAAGAATAAGCAATTCAGATAGCAAATTCCCGTCACGCATATTCATTGCCATTCAAAAAATATAGTGACTGAATTTGTGAATTGTTCCAATCTCGTTGAACAACAAAGACCGTTGAATGAACAACTTTCTGACAAAAAGTGTTCTAGAAACCAATGAAGTTGGCACTTCTGATCACATATTCACAACGGTCTTTGTTGTTCAATAGAATTGGACCAATTGTGAATTAGCACATTTTGTTTTTCAATAAAATTGGACCAATTGTGGATTAGTACAAATTAAGCCACTATATTTTTCGGATGGCAATGAGCATACCTGAAAGAACCCTTTTTGTCAGAAAATTTTAAAACATTTTATTTCTATTGATTGTTTTGTTGTTCAACAGAAATATTATTGAAGGGTATACCTTTGTATTTTGGTTGTTCAATATAGTATCTTTTAGGGGCTAGTTTGTTCTTCCTGATTTTATGAAAATCATAATTCTATGAAAAGCAAAAATTTCGTCAGTGTAATGTTTTTCCGCCTTTGGAATATTTTAAAATTAGGCTTAATTTTTTTCTGGTTTTTCTAGAAATTGGGTTTTATTTGTATCGTCTTTCAGGCGAAATTTGAAATTTCCTTTTCCCGTTTTTTCGGCTCCTGGAGCACAAATTGGGCTTAATCGGTATCCTAAATTTCATTTTGAAATTCGAAAGTTTTCCTGCTGCAGTTACCTACACCAGTAATTTAAATGCGTTGCAATTATTCTTTTGTTCTGTTTTAACCGCCTGAAAGTGTTCTAATTGTACATAAGAGAATCTTAAAATATTGCACCTATAGGTGTTGTATTCGTGTGGGAAACTGCAGTAGGGCAACTTTCGAAGTTCAAAATGAAACTTTGCATACCGATTAAGCATAATTTGTGCTAATTCGTGCTCATCAAATTTCACCTAAAAGACGAAACAAATAATATCCGATTTCTAGAAAAAAACAGGGCTCTATTATGAAAATTCGATATCAGATCCGAAAGCGGATTTTGCTATTATGAAAATCCGATATCGAAAAATTCGCTATTATGAAACTAAAAAGAGAAAACGAAATCGAATGAAAAAATCCGACTGCTATTTAGGTGACGAATTTTGTTTTTTGTTATCGAATGTGTGTTTCTTCAAATATTTAAATCAATATATTATTTTTACAAAATATAGAAACTAAAAAAAATTTAAACATTATTTAAAATGTAAGTATAATATATTTAAATAAAAAATATTCATATTTAACCCTTTGCATTCGATTTATTTTCAAGGTGGTTGGGTACTTGTATTACTTTTAGTTAAATGAATTAAAATAATTTACAGTGATAGAATTGAACGTATTATATTTATTTCATTTACTACTATTATAAAATATTTTGATTTTTGTGATTTTTTACAGTGTGGTATTTTTTTTTTGTCTACAGACTGATTTACAAGTTTTATAGTAAATTAGGATTGTCACTTCCAGAGTGGCATACGAGTATGATAATTATAATTAAATTATTTATTTTGAATTTAGGACTACAACAATTGGAGCATTATTGCTAATTACACGCTTATATTTTACAAATTCGACCAAACAATTTCATAATAGGAAATCGGATTTTTCGATATCGGAAAAAATCCGATATCGGATTATTTCAAAATAGCCCCCAAAAAAAATTAAGCCTAATTTTAACACTTCCCAAAGGCGGATAAACTGACAAAATTTGTGCTTATATAATAAATATAATTTTCGTAAATTTTCATTCCAAAAATGAGGAAAACAAACTAGCCCCTGAAAGATACTATATTGAACAAACAAAATACAAAGGTATACCGTTCAATAACATTTTTGCTGAACAACAAAATAAACAATAGAAATAAAATGTTCTAAGACCCAAGAATTAAGATAGCATATTCATGTCAGGCATGTTCATTGCCATCCGAAAAATATAGTGGGTGAATTTGTGCTAATCCAGAATTGGCTCAACTCCATTGAACAACAACGACCGTTGAATGAACAATTTTCTGGCCTAAAGTTTTCTAGAAACCAATGAAGGTTCCACTTTTGATTGCAAATTCTATCAGGTATGTTCATTCCCATCCGAAAAATACATATACTTAGTGGTCAAATTTCTGTTAATATCTAATTTGTGTTAATGAGCTCAATTCCATTGATCAACAAAGACCGTTGAATAAACTACACTCGCGAGCAATTAAATCGACTCAAACCGATTAGAACAACTAGTGAAACAACTTCTGTTGACAGCACCGTGATCATTAAAATCTAAAAGAACTGGGGCGGTATGTTGTACCATTACTTCGAATCGAAATTCGAAAAAAGGCGAATGGCGGTATGTTGTATCATTTCCGAAAAGCAAAAATGATACAACTTTCACTTTTTCGATTCGACTTTTTTCGAATTTCGACTTTTTTCGATTCGAAGTGTAATACATACCGCCCCTGTTTTCAAAGCAATTGTTGAAAAATGCGATATTTCGGTGAAAACAATTGGCGTGCACCAATCTCCTGCAAAATACCATGTTGACCGATATATGCCAACAGTCACGTATCAGACATTAACCTGACAAATCTCTACCAGTTTCATTCAGTGTTGTCTTCAAAATCATGGATACTACTCCAGAAGTAGTAGCTCGTCAGCTAAACATGAGCCAATTTGCTGTCTCAAGCATTTGTCGATCTCCGTGCTAATATTAGTTATACTCGTACCAATGCAAACCAAAAAAACTGAATTATTGGTCCCTTTATTATCAGAATGTAGGGGACTACGAACCAAATCCCGCGAAGTACTTTTGCAAACTCAAGCCCTTCCTTATGACATTTTTGCACTCACTGAAACAAATTTAACTAATGACTTTAACAGTAATGAATACTTTACGTCAGATTCTAACGTTTTTCGCAACTATGGTTCGGTTTCTGAGGTTATACGAATAACCACATTTATATTCTACGTTGCTATATACGCCCTAATAGTCATGCGGACACCTACCAGCTTCTCGTAGATGCTGTTGATTTCCTTTTTGATAACATTGCTAGATGACCTTTTTGTCGTCGGAGATTTTAACCTCCCGGATCTTATATGGACACAATCCGAGGACAATACCCAATAAGTTGCTGAGAATGCATGATCTGCAATTGAGATTTTGATTACTGATAATTTTTCTAATTCCGGTTTGATGCAGATCAGTTACATCAAGAACAACCTCAACAGGCAACTTGACTTAGTATTCTCTTCCGGCACAAATAATTGCAGAGTTTTGGAATCAAATCTGGTTCTCGCCACAATTGACTTGTATCATTCACCTCTTTTAATTTCATTTTCAAGCGTACTATGTAAAGTTAACGTTAACTGCGAAACTTTACCCAGTTTTAATTTCCGTAAGGCCGATTTTAAGAAGCATGAATTATTAGCTAACGTCAATTTTAACTTCTTTCTCGATAATAATCACAACCTGGAAGCCCAAACTCTCAATTTTTATGTCGTGATGGTTGAATGCTTTCAACAGTCCATTCCTTATACTGTACGAAGACACAAACGGATAGTTCCACCCTGGTACAACAGAGAATTGCGATCACTGCGCAATCAAAGGAACAAAAACTGGAAAAAATTCTTAAAGACGAGATTGGGCTCGGATTACTTAAATTACGTGAACGTTTGGAAAATTTGTTAACTATAAGAAGAAATCATATGGATTCCTTCCGTGATGAAGTTCGGCGATCATAGCTCTGGTGACCCCAAAACCATTGCTGGCTTTTTCGCAAATTTTTTTAATAGCGCCCACTCCAATAACGATATCGAGCCTGATGCGGCCTATTTCAGTAACATGAATAACAGTTCTTGAAACTGTGGTAAGGGACATCAACAAGCTAAAAGATGATTTCTCTGCTGGCTCTGATGGATTGCCTTTTATCGTTTTAAAAAACTGTGTTAGTAACTTAGCACAGCCATTTACAATGCTGCTCCAAAAGTCGACCTCCTACGGAGTATTTCCATCAATATGGAAAGACTCCTTTAAAATTCCAACCCATAAAAAGGGATGTAAATCAGACGTCACTAACTATAGGCCAATTGCGAAACTGTCCTGTACCCCCAAGTTGTGCGAGAGTATTGTGTACGATTCTCTTTATTTCCAATGTAAAACATTGTTTTCAATGAATCAGCATGGCTTCCTTACAGGACGATCTACTACAACCAATCTAACCGTTTTTGCTTCTGATACTTTGAACGTTATGGAAGTTGGAAAGGAATTTGATGTTATTACCACGGATTTCAGCAAGGCATTTGACAGGGTGATAACGTAGTTATCAGGTGATCTTTAGGTCATCCATATCTGCTCCTTCTAAAGCTACTTCCGGGGTACCGCAAGGCAGTTATCTTGGGCCTATTTTTTCATCTTATCCATCAACAATGTCGATTTCCATTTATGCGGACGATATGAAAATTTACAGACAAATTTCAAGTTCGATCGATGTTAACCTATTGCAGAATGGCCTCAATAACTTCACAATTTGGTGTACTAAAAATAATCTTGATCTGAATGTGAGCAAATGCCAATTCATAACAAACTCAAGAAAATGAGCAAATTCCATTAGTCGAGAGTACACCATCAACAGCGCTGTTGTTGTAAACATTTTAACCATACGGAACTTAGGGGTAATTTGTAACCGCGAACTTAACTTTAGAGATCACATCGATTTTATTGTCAACAGAGCGAACTCTTCGCTCGGATTTGTGAAACGCTGGTCTAGGAATTTTTGAATCCTTATGTTACGAGGGCTCTCTATATGACATTTGTTCGCCTCTGCTCGAGTATGCTAGTCAGGTTTGGTCCCCATACCATGAAGTGCACATACGAAGAATTGAAGCGGTACAACGTAGATTTTTGCGCTTGGCTCAGCGTGTGGATTACCTTGGGTGGACGTTTATAGTTTGCCTCCTTATCTCGACCGGTTGGAGCTTATTAACTTAAAGCCACTAAGTAAGCGACGATCTGTTGCCGACATCGTTTTCATTCATCAACTTTTATCTGGCGGTGTAGATTCTTCAGCTCTACTGGTTTGAGAACGACACCAGCTTTTAGAATTGCTCCTCATAGAACGATCTACGGCCAGAACGAGCCTATTACGAGAATGCTGCGTGAGACTAATAAATATTTCGAACTTTTTGCCTACCACATTAGCAAAGTCGCTATTAAGGAATTATTATTTGCTACCAATATTTTTAGATTAAATTTTTTTCTTTTTATCTATTTGACTTAAATACTCCATCGAGTATTTTTAATAATTATTTTTGTGTTTCTTTTAATTTTATTTTTGTTTAACTTTGTTTTTTTATTTCTCTTTTTTCCTCTTTTTTATAGTTTAAAATTTGCTTGCTCTAAGCAAAACCAGCGGTCGGTCTCTGGTAATAATTTATTTTTGCTGTTTTTTTTCTTTTTTTTTAATTTAGTTTAGTAAAATGATATCCTTGTTTATAACTTCCTCGGAATTATATTCAAAAAATAATAATAATGTTGATGGTGACCCCCCGCGTGTGGTCAGGGAGGGGTGATTGGTCGTTGGGAATTATTATTATTATTCAAGAGTATCCAGAAGGTTTCAGGAAACTATAGTACCTTGAATCAGAGACCATATACCAGCCGGTATCGGTGTACATCTGAGAGGGATAATCGATTTATCGTCCTAACTTCATTGCGAAATTGCCATTTCACGGGCGTCGATGTGCAGCATGAACTAAGACAATTTCGAGATGAAGGTGTTAGTCAATGGACAGTAAGAAGAAGCTTGAAGGAAGCCAAGCTTTTTCCAAAATGGTCTGCTAGAGGTCCAAAATTAACAGCAGGTCAGCAGAACACATCAATTGAAGCATCGAGCAATGAGGTCCGTTCTATTCCCTGACGAATATAGAATATGCCTCCATGGTAGTGATAGGAGAGGCCAGGTCAACCAATGGCGTTTTTAATCGTTTTTCGGTATTCTGTTTTGCTGAAACAATCTCGTATGGCGACGGTTCATACATGGTGTGGGCTGGCATATCGCTTGACCGAAAAACATATTGTTTCCGTATCTGGTGGAGACCGTAGAGGGCGTCAGACCGCTGAAAAATATATCGAGCACATTCTCTTGGATCATGTAGTGCCCTGCGCAGGATATATAAGGGAAGATTTCATATTGATTCATGACAATGCATAACAGTTCATCGAACAGTTCAACTAAAACGGAGGGTTCAAGTCAGAAATCCGGTATTTAGCATCAGTGACCTCAAGATTGCGTTGAATGAGGAGTGGGGTGCGATCACCCAAATCTTTATCAAAACCTTAATAACGTCAATGGGGAACCGCATGCGAACCGTTTGGGACACAAGGGGGCAATACTAAGTATTAACCAATAAAAAATACTTTGTTTTGCTTGAATTTTTTCTTGTAATTTAAATTTAACTATCCCCAATATTTTTCCCCAATTTTTTTCTTATAAAAAAGTACCTATAAAACGTGGCTTTATCGTGGCTTTTTGTTAATTTTATAATTTAAATTTGTCTATTTTTTATATTTTTTAAAAACCTTGAATATTTATTTAATTGTTATTTTAAGTTATAATTATTTTTAAATTATAATTATTTAAAAAAATATTTTTAAAAAACAACATTCAATTTAAAAAAAACCAGCAAAATTAGTAGTATTTTAGTAGTATTGAACAAAGGAACTGAGGATGGAAATAATTTCCGAAACTATAGTCTTCCTGATTTATAAATTTTATATAATTTTTTAATATTTGTTAAAAAAAGATTTTATTTTTAAATTACTGTTTTATAAATTTTTTTTTTAAATTAATAAAAAAATAATTATAACTTAAAGTAACAATTAAATAAATATTCAAGGTTTTTAAGGAATATAAAAATAGACAAATTTAAATTAAAAAATATCAGGTTTTCATAAAAATAATGTCTTATGAAAATCGGATAAACCGTTTTAAAAGAATTCGCCTTTCTGTGAGCGCAGGAGGCTTGAGTCGATTTAGTTGCTCGCGAGTGTATGTTCTGACATAAAGTGTTCTAAAATCCAATAAAAAACCATGGTATGAAATTTATTTAAAATAGAAAAAATCCTTAATATTCTATGACCCACTGTCGGCAAAACTCATAGACCGACCCATCTTCCATGGCATTCACCTTGGCAATACAATTTTCAATATGCCTATTGAAACTGGCGTTTCGACAAATGCAACACCAAAATCTATAATCTCATTGAGTCGTTTTCTGGATAATGCAACATACCTCGTCGATGTTTAGTGTAGAAGTTATAGGCGTAGTCGTTGGATTCACCTAGCACTTGCCCCTTGGGTTCCTTAAACTGCATCAATCTGTTCTGGATCTACCATATCAGGTCGAACAACAGATTTCGAAGCTCTGATATCCAGTTTAAAAGGGCATTAAACGCTGTGCCAATAAACCAATAACAGCGACACTTTTTTAGTCTGCTCCTAGTTATGTGATTTTCACGATTTCTCCCTTCCACCAGCTTACATAACTCAAAACTGGTGTAACTTAGTTTTCCGGACCCATGTCCATTACATGAGACGAGTGTTTCTTTCCTCGTCTCGTTCAGTATCCAACTGCCCCATTTTTTCGGGATTTTCGCCTCGCTTGTCTCGGGCACTGCGTATTTATAATCCCTAATGTAATGCCGGGGTTGTTGGCATCGGAATCTTCGAGACGAAGATTATGATCACTTTCTTCCGTTAGCTCGAAAAGCTAGCATTGATTTCCGTATCTCTTCTTTCCGTATTTCTTCGAATCCAGCTTGCGTAATTTTACTGTGTCTGTGGTTAAACTTGCTCTGGCTGCCTCGTATTCTAAAGCCAACGCCAAAAATTCATTCATGGTTTAACGTCTAGTATTGGTTCTTAACTGAAGTTTCAGGTGGTCGACTTTGACAGTACTTATAAACGCGACCACTGTTACTTCACTTACTTTGGAGTCGAATCTTGGATAATTCTCTGACAAGTGACTACCCGTATCTTAGTTCCAAGTCAGTCATGACCCGTTCACAGCCCCTTTCTGTTGATGATACAGTTTGCAAGACATCTGTAGCTTACCCACGAAGACCCAAGAAGGGTGCGTTGAGTTGCTCCCCTGTGCCTCAACAATTGTGCTGCACTACCGCTGGTAACTGCACACTTTATAATTCTCAAATGAAATCACACCATCTAATGTCGGAGGCTTTAAAATTATTCTCGAGTTTCCAGTAACTGGCTCGATTGGAAACGTTTTATTTATCTCGCGATGTCTGCTTTAAAGTTGGAGTCGACGCTAATCTTAAACGGATGGTTATGTCCGCGGAATCGGCCCAGTAAAGTAAATGGGGTAAATGGTCTTAATAAATGCACAATAAAAAGATTCGTAAGCGTCATTTGAGTACACCTCAAACAAAAAAAAAACAAAGTTCCCAAGTCATGTGGGTTAACAGAGATTTTTATTTTTAAATATATTTTTGCTAATATTAAATCAAAACCTAAGGATTTTTCATTTTTGCGCTTTCCATGGCAGTACTTCGAGATTTTTCATTTTCTTTTGCTTGAGTTAAAACAAAGTGAATTGCCGGCAGTGCTTCTTTTCCGAGTCTACCTCTTTTCGATTTCCCCTTTCTTACGCCAATCCAGAGTTTAGCAGACCATTGATGGCCGCCTGGATAACTAATTAATTATTTTCTCTTAACGAATTTTAGATTATGAGTTATTTCCATATGTTACACTCCCAGCCAAATCAAAAATATAAAATTTAATGTAAACTCTCTTGCATCTTGAGAGTGGTTAGTATCTGTATAATTAGCCATGAGAAATAGTTAAAATCGATGTATGCCTCTAATGAAACGAAGGAGTTTTCACCTGCTCTAAATTTACAGGGAACAAATATAAAACGAGAAATTTGTTTTTCAATCTGAGGTCTGAGGAAGACGATCACACACCAAATACCACAAACCGCTACGTGACTAGCGTTTTTATGCGAATAACTTAGTATAGGTCTTGTGGCGCAATGGATAACGCGTCTGACTACGGATCAGAAGATTCCAGGTTCGACTCCTGGCAAGATCGAAAAATATAACATTTAATCTTTGCGCTTGTTTAGAAAGACAATTTTAATGAAAAACTAATTGCTTTTGATGAACGATTTTTCACTATTAAAAAAATAAATTCCAGTTACTTAGTTGGTTTTTACTTGGTTTTGGTGCTCCATATTAAATATGTCTTTTCTCGATATAACCAGAATTAGGTAGCTTTATTAATTAATCTCGTAGTTATCATATTAACGACTATACCATCACCATTTACCCCAAGGTCACATTAAGTTTCTTACCTTTAAGTTCACATTATGGTATTATTATATTCCATTGGATTTTTTTCAATTACCGTTATAAGATTTTCGAAGCCACCAGTTGTATTCCATTTGGTTTAAATTCTGAAGGACACAATAAAAATTATAATGATTAAGTTATGAGTCACAATAAGAATATTAACAACACCTGTGAGACCAACTGCTACATTAACAATAAAAGTGTTGCAAGATGCATCCAGAGATAACATCCAGAAATAGTGAATTTTTATGCTAAAGTATCGTATACATGATTTATAGAATTAACAATTCTTATTCGAGTTTTGTTGCATTATTGTTCATAAACCACAGTATACCAGCTAACAAGGCGGGTGGACCGCTAAAATAATTTCCTGATCGGAACAATTTTTCAACATCAGCTATGCCATATTCTACAACATCCTGTATTTCCTTGTCCACGGCACATTCATTGATTTTATCATTGTCAGTTACCTCGCAATAAAACATCGTTTGTTTTGCACCACTCCGTCCGTCTGCATTGCGGTAAGAGATGAGTTCATTGATTCGATCGGTTGACACGGTGTAACCCATTTGCGTCAGAATCTACGGAACAAAATAAAGGTATATGGATGTTTTATGTATAAAAGTTTACTAACCACCATGGAAAGTGAGTCCGACGTCCGACAAATTATTACATAAAAAATTTATTAATGTGCCCCAAAAGTGATTCCTTTATACTTATCCTGTGAACTTGTTCAACCTATTACATTTTGAATGTTTTAAACAAATCTTGAATTAGGTATTTGAAATAATTTTATTCAATTTATTCGTTTTGTGACAATTGATTCGTTTAGAAGGAAATTCTGGTATTAGTGAATTAATAGGAAGGGTTAAGTAATCGAAATAAAAAAATTAGTGATTATACTACTTAATAAATTTTGCGGCTTTGGTGGTCAAGAACCACAGTACACCGAAAAGGAATGTTGGTGGACTATTTATATAACTTCCCGGACGGATCATCTGTTTAGCATCATCTATACTATACTCAACAACATCGATTAGCTCGTCGTCTACACCACCCCCATCGGTGCATTTGTCACTATCATTTAACTCACAGTAGAACATTGTTTGGATGGAACCATTAGTACCAACTGCAGCACGAAACGAGGCGACTTCCTCGATACGATCGCTTGTAACCTTGTAACCCACTTCTTCTTGGATCTAAAAAAATTAAAAACGTATTTTAGTGGCATCATATACAACTATAAAAATACTAAGTTTTACAAAATGTAGAGAATTCTGCGATGAAAAATGTACAGTGTATCTAAGCGAGATAAGCACCCGATGATTATACAAACTTAATACTAAAGAGAACTGAATACGTGATATTAAGCGCAAATCGAGCCACTCATAGCGAAAACGATGTAAAGTTCAGCAATTTGGCTATTGGTAATTGTATGTAATAATTTTTGAAAGATGTTTTTGAGAAGATGTCCTTCAAAATACTGCACTTCTGGAATGGTTGTTCACGATAACCAGTTTGCTTATAATCCTCACGTGGCACCATAAGTCACAACACAATTTATTAGAGCACAATCAGCAACAATAATTGGCTGATCTCCACTGACTAATGGCCAATAACCTACTTTGCATTTTCCGCGCAGATATATGGGAAGAAACTTCTACTTAACATTCTCTCTAAACTAGCAGTTGCTTATGTCATCACCGTCCTTCGGCCCATAACATAAATTAAATAAAAAAACAAGAACTGATCCAATCAGCAGAGATCAAATTCCTATCTTTACCGAACATAAATCTGCATAACCATCACGGTTGACCTTCTCTTATCCTCTAACTTCGAGTCGGTTACAGATGGAAATGGCGAATTAGTGCGAATTCTTGGGTCTTACAATTTAGAATTAACAAATCATCTAGTGCCGAAAGCGTGAGATACGAGTACAATTATTCAGACAATAACAAAAAGAACTCAGCTTGGTCCGAAAATTACAATCCATTTTTCGAAAATGGTAAGCGTTCTCTCAGCATAACTAATGACGCATTCAATATTTCAAATTTCAATAGAGATCATTTCATAGAAACTGCGGAAATTTAATACTACATCAGAAAGAGAGCTTCTTGCGTCAAAAATTTCTCTACATTTACTCATCTCACAACAGCTATTGCGTCAAAGTTAGGAAGTTTAGAGATCCTTGGCACTACCGACAGTCACTATATTAAAAGGAAATAGCATGTCGCGACTATTAGTCTCCTTATAGTGAAAACTTCTTTTAAAGCACAGCGTTTTCTCTTTCGACATGAAAGTAAAACTAAACCTGCAACAACGGTACTGGACTTGCAAAAATGAATTCAACTGTAAGAGTTCTGCTGGAATCAGGCCTTTCACTTTCAAATCTGAACATTGATGAGGTATCCAGGGGCCCTATCGTGAATTCCGCGGTGAATCGTAAAATATTTCGATATGTTCTTTTCGACCCGCCTCAACTTTCATATCATGAATTCCACTAGCGAAAAGACCGTCACCGCGCTCGTTTAATTTCGTACACGCACTCATTTTGTCAGCTGATTTGACATTTATCAGTGTAAACAACATTACTGTGAAATTAATTGCGACTTTTAGAGTTGTGATTTGAGGTTTTAGTGTTGAATTAAATATTTTTGGGTTATTTTTAATATTTCTTCAATATGAAATGTATCACTTTTCCATTGATTCATTTTGGCAAGTGAAGGAAATGGAATGAATGTTAAATTAGGAATTGAACGGCGGATTATAAAGAATTGTCAATCAAAAAAATATCCACCAAATTTTTGATAGCGGAACTTTTCTGGCTATGGGATAGATGGTGAAAAGGTATCAGGTTTGGTGATACTAATTTCTTTTATTTTTAATTTGAAGAATTGAGAAGCTTTTAGGATCTCTACTTCCAGGGGGTCGGGTACGTGCCACAGGAAATCACCCAAAACACCACCCGATACCACGATATTGATTTATATTTTTCCCACATGCCCGTCTAGTATATCTTTTGAAAAATCTGGCATCAGACAATAATTTCGATATACAAGTACTTAAGTTCAAAAATTCACCGTTTTGGCGCTGGTAGCTAATTTTCCTTTAATTATAAAATATGTACTTGTCGTATATCGCGGCCGTACATTTTTTGGAACACTTTTAGTCTCAAAAGTACCCTTGTGGCGCTGGAAGCAGATACAACTTTTACTCTCCCCATATAATTGAGGTAGATCATTTTGTAATCAGCGCTTTAGTTCCCAAATCCCAAGGTATGATATCAAAGGGCCGAATGTCGAAGGGCCGAATGTCGAAGGGCCGAATGTGTCGAAGGGCCGAATGGGTGTCGAAGGGCCGAATTTTTTTTTTTTTTTTTTTAAAAATATATTTTTTTTATTTTTTTATTTAATTTAATTATTTTTTTTATTTTTTGGCTGAATGTCTCAGGTGCCGCATGACAAAATTTTCCTTCACCAAAATTTATCGCTGACTTTATACGTGAAATTTCATGAATATCCATTCGGCTCTTTGATACATTCGGCTCTTCGACACATTCGGCCCTTCGACATTCGGCCCTTCAACACATCCGGCCGTTCGACACATTCGCCTTTCGACATTCGGCCTTTCGACATTCGGCCCTTCGACGTTCGGCCCTTCGACATTCGGCCGTTTGTACCCATTCCGATCATTCGTATATCATAAATACTCGTCGTATATTATTGAAAAGGTTTTGAAGAACGGTTAAAGCTTTCGTGTTTGGATCGGAAGGAACCGAATTTGAATCCCGATAGAGGTAAGATGCATAAACGATTTTTCATGGTTCTACGAAGATTTGCAGTATATCCGTACGCCACCGAACTGGCTGGAAAACACCGGAAAAGGAGGGACGCGAAAAGCGAACCGCAATAGAGTTGAGAGTGCCTACGCTCCAGAACAGATTAAAGTTAATTTAAAAATAACTATTTTGAAGCACCATAGAATTCAACGTTACCGTTGCAAGCATTTTTCTTATTCCTTTATAATCATGTAGCATATCATTTTAAAGGTCTTGAAAAAGCAGCAATTTTATTATTAGCGATTTAGTTGGTAAATCCACCTTTGATGGCGCTAGTGGCTAACTATTGATTTATTACAGAGGTCGGCACCTGAAGTATTCCGATGCTGTACATTTGGCAATTTTGATGTTTTATTTATTTCAAAACTTCAGTATATCGTAAAAGCATTTCAAATTTAACCAAATATATTATTGTTCGATGTAGCAACCTTTAGCGCGGACAATATCATCGAGCCTGTCCGAGAAGGTTTCACACGATGCACGAATGTGATCTGATTGTATTTTGTCCCAATCTCGGCGAAGGGCAATCTTTAAGGAGTCGAACGTCTCATATTTTTTAGTTAATACTTTGGCTTCCAGAATGCACCAATTAGAAATTGGATCCATTGGAATTTGGAATCCATTGGATTTAGCTCCGGGGAATATGGTGGCCATTGTTGTGAAGAAATGAAACTGGGATGTTTTCGTGTAAAATATTTTCACGGTACATTTGATGATTTACCTTTATCTACTTGTTCAATGAACCCGAGTGGTGAACGTCCTGTGACAATGACCACGGCCTCACGGCCTCACTAATGCAAGCGCTTGCTTTCATAGAGCAATTCGCTGGTTTAAATTGTCTTTTGATTTGCACTCTAACCAAACACGATCGTATCTTTTGTTTACATATTGCTGAACTGTAAAAAAAATTTCATCAGAAAATACCAAACTCTAAGGCTCACCACCAATGTGCAGGTGTTTTAACACCTTTGCTCTTGCTAGGCAAACTGCCTTTGGTGTAGGTGTTCAATTTTGAACTTTTTGAATTTTGTACGGCTTTAATTGAACTGCGCTTTGTCGCGGACTACCTTGAATTCTGATCTTCACCTTTCAGGCGAAGTTGCTGTTTTTGAATGTCCACCTTCATATTGTTCTTTGATGATACCAGTATCATTATATAATGGTTCGACAGACAAAAATGTTTTGTTCACATGTAAATGTCGTAACCTATTAGCAATGGCGGGTTGCGATTTTCTAGCCAAATACAAAGCAATAACACTGTTGCGTTTAAATTCCATTTCGATAACCTTTTTTAACAACGACGTCAAACGATATGCTTCCGTTGTACATAATCTAACAGACTGACGCTTTGGTTGCCACAGCAGCCTGAAGTTGGTAACATTTCGAGCGCCGATTTTAATGTTTATGAAAAAGTCTTGAAAGATGCCACAAAATAAGTTGAAGCACGTTAGTACTCAAAACAATCGTTGAGCCGCTGGAAGCACTGACATTTAGTTCAATCCACTAAATCATATCATTAATATAAGATAGAGATGTTCAAACATTAATGATGCATCTTGGAAAGATCTCACGAAACGCAGTAAAATTTCGTTTGTGAAAGGAACGAATAAAGAGAATGAAACGCTTTCATGGGGTCACGTAGAACAGAAGAATCTGTAAAGGCTCTTTAACTATTAGGCAAATATCTCAGAAAGAATTGTCTAGGGAAGCGAAAAGAACTACATATGTAGAATATAGAAAATAGTAACCTGTCATAATAGTAAAGTGCTCATCCTGTAGCATCGGAATTATGTTAAGCTGATACCCTGAGAAAGAACCGTTTACCTAGGACGTCCGAGGCCCGAAAGATATTCTGACCTCCTGTACCTTCAGAAAGATTTTAAGTATTTCATTAACGGAATCGGCTCCACAGCATATCTGACGCTTGTAATAAGGCAGTTAGAGAAGCGTTCTCCTAGTAGAACTTTAACAGTCCTTAGCTTCCTTGATGGTCGAAAGAACCCGCCAAAATTGGAAGAGGATTTTAAAGAACGTGAAAAAAAAATGTATGGACTGAGCGGCTGACGTATTCAACAAAAACGTATTCAACATACGAATATGGATTACGAGGCACTAAAACGACAACTGGAATCTGGACTCTCATATTATATTAGGCTCCATATTGTGGCTCACAACTATAGAAACCAAAGTTTTAAGCCATATAAGTCAGCAGGACCTTATGGCATCATCCCTGCGGAAGTGAAAAAACCACTCGCTTGAAAATATCATCAAGAGTAGCTGGGAATATACATAGAAGACGGCACTTCGAAAAACTAAGCACGTGTACTGTAAGAGGAATTTTGTGGAAACAGCTCTCTACTCCATCATTTGTACTATTCAAAAATAATTTGAGTTGTAAAAAAAAGTTTATGATAACCTTTATGGCTGTAGAAGGGGTCTCTAACAACGTCAAGCAATCGGGCACTTTCATGTCTGTGCATGGACGAGTCACTCAGTAGTTGGACTCATCAAATGCTAAACGGCTTATCAGCATCAGTAGTCGTCCTCTACCAGAGTTGTCACTAGATGCGGACCGCACGGTGATGATCTGTTGCGCTGTTATGGTTTACATCTGTTCTTTAGCATTACTGTTAAATTTTGTCACTTCAAATCATTAGAAACATATACACACTTCCCCGTCCGTGATGAAATAATTTTAGCTTTGGGCAAATTTTAATCGCAAGCTTCCAACATAATACAAAAAAAAAACAAATTATGAGCAATAATGACGCTTATTAATGACGACTTGATTCGCGAATCATTTTTTGATCGCATACGTGAACCTGCCTTTAATCAAACAATTAATTGTTCATACCTATTCCTCAGTGATAATGTTTATTTTTAATTTATTTTGACAAATCGATTTCGAATATACGAGGGCGGAGTGAGAAGCCTGGCAAAAATGAAACAAGGAATAATATTTTCGGCGTCAACGTAGGCGTCTTTTAGCTCGATACACTTAGTCCAATGTTTTTCCAATTCTTCGATCTCTTCCTAATTATATGATTTCTCCAACACTTCAAAAAAAAGGCGTTTGTTGCATCGATGATCTCCTCATTAGAGCCGAATCTCTTTTCGCTGAGCCATTCCTTCAAGTTCAGAAACAGAAAATAGTCGCAGGGGCTAAGTCTGGAGAACATGGCGGATGTAGCAGTAATTCAAAGTGTAATTCATGGATTTGGCCATGTGTGCACCCGTGCATTGTCTTGATGGAAATGAACTTTTTTCTTCGCCAAATGCGGTCGTTTTTCTTTCAAAACGGCGTTGAAACGGTCCAATAAGTTACAGTAATATTCGCCGTTGAATGTTCTCCCCTTTTGAAGGTAATCGATGTGGATTATGCCGCGTGCATCCCAAAAAACTGTGGCCATTACCTTGTTGGCCGATAAAACCGCCTTAGTCTGCTTCGGCGCAGATTCGCCAGTAAAAAATCTACTGTTTAGACTCTCCGGTGTATAGTGATGGTTCCATGTTTCATCCACAATTATGAAACGACGCAAAAACTCCTTTTTATTTCGCTTGAACATCGCCAAACCTGCCTCTGAAGTTGTCACACGTGTACGTTTTTGGTCGATTGTAAGCAAATGCGGCACCCAACGCGCGGATAGCTCTTTCATATTCAAATGTTCGTGTAATATATTGTATGATGGATTTTGCCAACTATTTTTGGTGTGGTGACTTCAATTGGGCGTCCTGGACGTTCGGCATCAGTTGTGCTTGTACGACCACAACGAAAACCAGTAAACCACTAGTGAATCATTTTAATCGATGGTGAAGTGTCCCCATAATATTTATCAAGCTTTGTCTTGGTTTGTGTAATGATGATTAACACACGAAATTCACTTTTTTTCATGTTTGCAAAAAAAAAACCATGGGTTGTCTGTTTTCAATGGCTGTCAAAACTGAACAAACTGATAGAACTGTTTGAAAATTTTAATTTGGTCTAGTGACAGGTGGTATTGGCATATGACATCTGGGATTTGCGATTGTGGCGCCCTCTGTTGCAATTTTACTAGACTTCTCACTACGCCCTCGTAATTCTGTTTCAGTTGTTATTCCTTTGCAAAGGAACTTCCTTAGAATTATATTCGAAATCGATTTTATAAAGTAAAAATAAAAATTAAAATTATCGCTATATAAGGCAAATGTATATAGACAAAGCTAAGTATCTAGGCCTGAATTCGGGACAGCAAACTAAACTGTAAGTTAACATATTAGAAAGGGTATCTATCACTACAGCGATTTACAATTGTAAATATGTCACTGGGGAACTGGAGACAGAACCTAGTCTTTCTAAAATTAAGTCGACTCGACCAGAATTTTTGCCTCTGTATTTCAAAATCCTAAGTTATTTAAACGAAACACGCTAAATTTATAAGAGAGACACGAGATTTTCTCACTCCCTTATTTTCCCCGAATTGGAACTTCTAAAAATCGAGTGATTTTCTCCTTAATAATCGTCGTAACGGTTGGTTAGATCCTGAGTGATCCGACACGGATTTTTTTGTTCTGGATTCCCATCTACTATAAAGTTCTAGGTTTCTGTTAATTCAGTGCGAAAATATACGTTTTTCGTATGAATATTTGCAACACACTTTTTATTACTTCAAGGATCCAGGATTTGTGAATTCGACGAAATTCCGAGAGAAAACAAGAACATCTAATTGGAACATCTTATCGTATTGTGTGGTAACCAACTTTAAATACTCTGACAAATCTAAAACCTTTGATGAAAGTTCAAGGAATAGCAGAATTGGCACCCAATAGCTGGGAACATGTTGAGTAAAATCGCGGCCAGCGCTATGAAAATCTTTAGCACTATGATATTTTAAAATTAAAATGGCGATGATTTTACTAATCATGATAGGGGACCTGAAAGCGTTCATTGGAGGCTCCACTGTTTGGCTAATTATTTGTTGGTAAATGACGGACCTCAGTAGGATGAGTTCATAACAAAGGCTGCCTCTACTCTCAAGTGCAGGTTCTAAGGAGACTTTTGGATTTATAAATCATCAATTTACCAGGGGCCCTATCATGATTTCCGCGGCGAATCTTAAAATATTTCGATATGTTCTTTTTGACCCGATTCAACTTTCATATCATGAATTTCGCTATCGAAACGACTTTAAACGCGCTCATTTAATGCCATAAACACACTCATTTTAGGTCAGCTGACTTGACATTTATCAGTGGAAACAACATTGCTTTGAGATTAATTTTGACGAGTGATTTTAGTGTTGAATTAAATATTTTTGGGTTATTTTTTGATGGCGGAACTTTTCTCGCTATCGGATAGATGGCGAAAAGTTGTCGTGTTTAGTGATACCAAATTCACGATATCGTGTGTAAATCGTTTCGCTTGGCGGAAAATAAATGTAAAATTTTGATTATCATAGAAAACATTATTCACATATTGAGATTTAGGACCTAGGTGATTGTTTCCAAAATATTGCTAACACACGAAAGGAAAATTTTCAAATAAACACCAGATAGTTAGCTTCATATATTCGCCATGAATAAACACCAATTTGCATATCCGATAAGTTTTCAAGAATTGAACATTTCAGCTTTATTGTTCAACAGCCACAACACACCAGCCAAAACTGTTGATGGACCATTAAAAAAATATCCTGATCTCAATAATTGTTTAGCATCATCTATACTGTATTCAACCACATCGATGGAATCGTTTTTTCTACCAGCAACTTCGTTGGATTTATCATTTTCGTTTACTTCACAGTAGTATAATGTTTCTTTGTCACCATCTGAATCACGGTATGATATAAGTTCCTCGATTTGATCGGTGGACACCGTGTATCCCATTTTACTTTGGATCTAAGGAAAACAATAAAAGTGAATGATAGTTTATGCGAAAAGTTCAGTTGGTTGGTGTTCTACAAAAAACGCTTGAGTATGATTTAAAGAAAAACGTAATTATTTCAAGATTTACAGGATTAGGAATTATAGCCGAACTGTGTAGCTTTGTTGTTTATGAACCACAACACACCAAATAAAAACGCCGGAGGACTTCTGATATAATTTCCTGGTTGAAATAATTGTTTAGCGTCGTCTATCGTATATTCAACAACTAAAAATTCGCTAGCTATCTCAGTTTTACAGGATTTATCACTATCAGTAACCTCGCAATAGAACATAGTTTGTTTTACACCGCTTCTGCTTTCAGCACTTCGAAACGATATAACCTCCTCGAATTGTTCGGGTGACACGGTGTAGCCTGTTTGTTTCCGAATCTATGGAACAAAACAAATATACTTAGATTTTAGCAACAGAATAAAATCTTGGACCCCGAAAATGAAACAAAACACAACCAAGTTATTTTCTTTATACTTAGCACATGCGATTGTTAAAGACAAAAATTTAACTTTCCCAAATTTTTCACATTGCAGATCTCTGTAAACAAATTACACACACAAAACAATAAATATTTTACTTTATTTATTAACTTTGTGGCAAGTTCTATAAAGCTATGCCATTATTATTAAATTCCCTTCAAAAGGAAATTATGTTAGTAGTGAACAAACTGGAACGATTTAAGTGGTAATCGGAAGAAATAAGCCAGTTACGGACTTATTTACAAATCACTAAATTTTGAAGCCTTAGTGGTCAAGAACCATAGCACACCGAAAAGAAATGATGGCGGCCCATTTATATAATTTCCTGGTTTAATCATTTGTTTAACGTCATCTATGCTAAGCTCAACAACATCGATTAGTTCGTCATCTACGCCACCACCATCGTGCCATTTGTCATTATCGTTCACCTCACAGTAGAACATTGTCTGAATCGAACCACTTGTACCGACTGCAGAACGAAATGAAATTACTTCCTCGAGTCGATCGTTTGATACCTTGTAGCCCACTTCTTCTTGGATCTAGAAAATATAAAGTCGTATTTTAGTGATGTTCCGTCTCACGGCCAATGTGCGATACTTTGTTTACGGATTAAATACATTTTGTGGTTTTGTGGTCAAAAGCAAATAATAAAGATCGAAGCAAAAATTCGAGGAAAGTCCCAGAAATACCCGACCTGAGAAATAAAGAACCCAAAAATGTTTTGAGACAAACTCATGATAAAATCCGGATTCAATACTCGGCGCCCCAGAATTCAAATCCAACATTTACTTTCCTAAAACATAAAAAAGTCTAAACCCAACACCCAATATTGATCAAACAAGTAAATGACAAACAATACAGAAATGCGATTCCCCAACAAAACATGAATTTATCACAAATTTGGCTCACCTCTTCCCGTGCTATATCTACGAGCGGAATCTCTTTATCCACAATTCCGGCACACATTTCTATAGTGACTCCAAGTTTTGGTGGATACTTTACAGTGTCAAGTTCTCTATTACCATCAGCAAATGCCTGGGCATAGTATACAGCTAAAACCAAAATAATACGCATTATGCCTTAAAATTCGAATCGTATTCCAGTCTGCAGTAATCGTACCTGGCCGAAATTGTTTTACAAACAGCAAGACATTACGGCTCGTGTTGAACAAAACAATTGAAACGCTGTCGTGCACCTTCAACAAATCCCAAGATTTATCTTTACCATTTTGCGTATAGTGTAAACGAAATGGCTTAACATATGGTGAATCCTCTGGAAGCGGGCCAAATCTTATATTTGATATATTTTCCATTTTATTAGTATCGATTAAAAAATCCTGTTCTACTGAATGTGAATTTTGAGTTCATATGACAGCTTACTGCATACAGTTAATACTTGATAACTTATTAGTTTAGAATTTTTCGCGCGTGGCGCTACTACCAGTGAGAAGTAAATACACAAAATGTGAAGTACAAAAGAATAAAACAAATTGTTTTGTATAAAAATACTGATATTATGAATTAATTTGTAAAGTGGGCGGCTTTATTTTCTAGGAACCACATAACACCAAACAGAAAACTTGGCGGGCTCTCAATAATTGCATTGCTTTTTAACATTTTTCTAGCCTCATCAATACTGCATTCAATCACCTCGATTATCTCATCGTCCACGCCACCGCCAGTGTTTACTTTATCATCATCCGTCACCTCACAATAAAACATTGTTTGGACACCACTTTCGGTGCCAACATCCGAACGATACGTCATCACCCTTTCGATTCGATCGACCGATACATTATAACCGACCTCCTCGAGTATCTGCAATGCGGTACAAGTACGGAAATGAATCGAACATTAATTTAATACAAAATTATATAACAAACCTCTTCCCGGGCTATTTCCAATAGTGGTTTCTTTTTATCGACCATTCCTGCACACAATTCCAAAGTGATTCCTAATTTGGCCGGAAACTTTTCTAAGTCAACTTTATCCAGTGTTTTAATGCCCGCAGCGCTTAATGCAGCGAAATAGACCGCTGTAAAATATGTGTAAGTATTTTAAGTAAATTGCGGCTATGATAGGAAACGGATTGGACATACCTGGCCGGAATTGCTTCACAAACAGTAACATTTTTCGTGTCGAATTGAACAGCACAACCGATAATCCATCGGGCACTTTAATTAAATCCCATGTTTTCTCTACGTCGTTTTGCGTGTAGAACAGTCGATATGATGTTACATACGGGGAGTCTTCTGGTATTTGGCCAAAATGGATTTTTGTTAAATTTTCCATTCGAATTGGTTATTTCTAATTGGAATAAATTTCGGTTTGTTCGACTGACAAAGTGACAACTATTATTTTGACGTTTATGCGTTTGTGTTATAATTTTAGTAGTGTAGATTTCTATTTTATCGACTATTTTATCCAAGACACATTTTTAGTTAATTCGTGCTGTACTATTTTGTTCAACCTTGACAATTAGGTGTATTCTATTTGACATGTGGAACGAATTGCGAACTAATCAGAATAACTTATTGTTTTATTTTTTTTTAAATCAACAAATTAAATATGACATTTTATCTTATGTAAAGAAGGCAAACAGTTTATTTGAGTATATTGTGCATGTCAGCTCATCGAGAAACAATTCAAAATTTATTTGGTTAGACACGCGATACGAGAAGGTAAAGCGCTTTTAAAAACGTTGGGGGAGGGGGGTTATTTTATTAAAGTTTTCAATTAAGTATCAAACAAAAAATAAATCAAATATTCATCAAAATCTTGTTGCTCTTGCTCTTTTGTTTGAACATATATAGTAACAGTATCTTCCGTCACATTGAAAAATTTTCATATACGCGACGGCCATTTTTTTAAAGAGGAAAATAAATTGTTGCATATGTATTTTATGCGAGACTCCATTGTTTGGGTAGTTGCTACCAGAGCAAAATTTAGTTTTGGTGGACATAACATCGAGGCATACAAAAATTAGCATATGCAAATGGCGCTGATTAGATCAGTTAGATCATCCACAGAAGTCAATTCCTAGTAGAACCATGGTTTTTGCCTTTCCCACGTATGAAACCCTGGCCTGAATATGATCCAATGTTCGTAATTTCTGACCACTTACGGTGAGTGATGATGGTCAATGGCGGGATGATCGGAATCCGTACCTAAAATAATTATATATGCTCCACTGTCCAGCAGACAGTACGGTCGTTTATCAAGGTCAGTAGGTATTACGGTTTCTGATGGGATTTCAATAATTTAAAAAAACCTTCTAATCTTGATAATTTAGTAGGAGTGGTTAGAGTTGACATAGAAACAGATAACGGGAAAGAATTGGGAAGGCAAGAGAGAGTTTAAAAGAGAGTTTAAGTGGCCTTGTGTTGGCCAGTATAAAGTTCGGGCGAACGAAAACTTTTCTGAACATCATGGAAAATCGGTTTCAGAATAGGCGCTCCGATAGCGAGATTCGACAAGTTCTATAGAGACCCGTAGACAAAAATATAAGGAGCCTTTTATGGATTACAATCATGCAATAACAGAAAGGATTATACCACTAGAGAATCCATTGGCCAAGGTCGAGCTACTAAATATGTTAACTAGGAATATGAGATCAGGTCTACAAGGTGCTTTGGCATGTCAAAATTTCCATGGTGTAGTGGAGTGGAAGACACCTGAAACGGAATTGCATGGGCACCAGAGTTTTTTATGATGAATAAACGACAAGTCTCGGAAATAACAGTTGGAGATTATGGTCCATAACCTATAAGCACTGGGTTCTTCTGAATACATCGCATACTAACCCTGCGAAAGCTTCGAATTCATCGTGCTACAGTTGCTGATCGAGTAAAATTCTCAGTATCAAAATGTCTTTGATGTTCGCTTAAAGTAACAGGTGTGTAAATATGGAACTGGAATATTTAGTAAAAAGTACACGTTCATCGTATGATAGCTTCCCAAACGGTATCAAAGTCAGGATTGACGCCAAGAAAGGTCATGCTGTGTGTTTGATGGGATTGGAAAGGAATCGTGCATTATGAGGTGCTGCCACCGAACCAAACGATTGATTATAATCTTTACTGTCAGCGAATAATTGTTGTTTTTGCAATTGCCAGGAGATGATTATTACGAAAGAAAACTTTGGTAAAATCTACCGGAAATGTCAGAAAACTAGGAAAATCGAAAAATGATGTTTTTCAGTTGAGAACGGCTGAACTGGTTTGGTTCAATTTTTTTGTTGTCTTCGCAATTGCCAGGAGATGGTTTTTACGAAAGCAAATTTTGAGAAAATCACGCGGAAAAGTCGGAAAATCGAAAAAAGATATTTTTAAGTTGAGAACGGCTGAACCGATTTGGCTCAATCTTTTTTGTTTTGTTTGCAAATGCCAGGAGATGATTCTTACGAGAGAAAATTTTGGGAAAATCCACCGAAAAAAAAAGAAAATCTAAAAATGATGTTTTTCAGTTAAGAAAGGCTAAACCGATTTGGCTCAATCTTATTTTGTTGTATTTGCAATTACCAGGAAATGGTTTCTACGAAAGAAATTTTGGGAAAATCTACCAGAAAAGTCGGAAAATTCGGAAAACCTAAAAATGATGTTTTTCAGTTGAAAACGACTGAACCGATGTTTCTCAATATTTTTCTGTTGTGTTCGCAATTGCCAGGACTTGGTTCTTACGAAAGAACATTTTGAAAAAATCCACCGGAAAAGTCAGAAAATTCTGAAAATCGAAAAATTATGTTTTTCAGTTGAGAGCGGCTAAACCGATTTGGCTCAATCTTTGTTTGTTGTGTTTGCAAATGCAGGAGATAGTTTTTACGAAAGAAAATTTTGGGAAAATTCACCGGAACAAATTGAAATCAAAATTGCCAGGAGATGATTATAACGAAAGAAAATTTGAAAAGTCGGAAAATTCTGAAAATTGAAAATGATGTTTTTCAGTTGAGAACGGCTAAACCGATTTGGCTCAATCTTTCTTCGTTGTGTTCGCAATTGCCAGGATATGATTATTTCGAAATAAATTGTTGGGAAAACCCACCGGAAAAGTACGAAAATTCGGAAAATTGTAAAATGATGTTGTTTAGTTGAGAACGACTGAACCAGTTTAGCTCAATCTTTTGTTGTTGTGTTTGCAATTGCCAGGAAATGGTTCTTATGAAAGAAAGTTTTGGGAAAATCTACCGGAATGCGGAAAATTCGGAAATTCCAAAAATGATGTATTTCGGTTGAGAATGGCTAAGCCTCTTTTGCTCAATCTTTTTTTGTTGTTTTCGCATTATCCAGGAAATGATTCTCTAGAAAGACAATTTTGGGAAAACCCACCGGAAAAGTCGGAAAATTTGGAAAATCGAAAAATGATATTTTTCAGTTGAGAACGGCTGAACCGATTTGGCTCAATCTTTTTCTGTTGTATTCGCAATTGCCAGAAGATGGTTTTAACGAAAGAATATTTTGGGAAAATTTACGGGAAAAGTCAGGAGTCGGGAATTCGGAAAATCTAAAAATGATGTTTTTCCGTTGAAGCGACCGAACCGATCTGGTTTTTGTTGTGTTTGCAATTACCAGGAGATTGTTTTTACGCAAGAAAATTTTGGGAAATTCTACCGGAAAATTCGGAAAATCGAAAAATAATATTTTTCAGTTGAGAACGGTTAAACCGATTTGGCTCAATTGTTTTCGTTGTGTTTGCAATTGCCAGAATATGATTATTTCGAAATAAAATGTTGGGAAAATTTACCGAAAAAGTAGGAAAATTTGGAAAATCGAAAAATGATGTTGTTCAGTTGAGAACGACTGAATCGGTTTAGCTCAATCTTTTTTTGTTGTATACGCAATTGCCAGAAAACGGTTCTTATGAAAGAAAATTTTGAGAAAATCTACTGGAAAAGTCGGAAAATTCGGAAATTCGAAAAATGATATTTTATGGTTGAGAATGGCTAAACCTATTTTGCTCAATCTTTTTTGTTTTGTTCGCATTTACCAGAAAATGATTCTCTAGAAAGAAAATTTTGGGAAAATCCATCGGAAAGGTCGGACAATTTGGAAAATCGAAAAATGATTTTCAGTTGAGAACGGCTGAACTAATTTGGCTCAATCTTTTTTTGTTGTCTTCGCAATTGCCAGGAGATGATTCTTATGAAAGAAAATTTGGAATTGTCGAAAAATTCGGAAGATCGAAAAATGACATTTTCAGTTGAAACGACTGAACCGATTTAGCTCAATGTTTTTTTGTTGTCAGAAAAAGTCGGAAAATTTGGAAAATCGAAAAATGATGTTTTTCAGTTGAGAACGGCTGAACTGATTTGGCTCAATCTTTTTTGTTGTCTTCAAAATTGCCAGGAGATGATTCTTAAGAAAGAAAATTTGGAAAAGTCGGAAAATTCAGAAAATCGAAAAATGAAGTTTTTCATTGAGATCGACTAAACCGATTTGGCTCAATCCTTAATGTTCTGTTCGCAATTGCCATGAAATGATTTTTTCGGGAGAATGTTTTGGGAAAATCCACCGGAAAAGTCGGAAAATCCTAAAATGATGTTTTCAAGTTGAGAACGGCTGAACAGATTTGGCCCAATCTTTTTTGTTGTGCTCGCAATATCCAGGAAATGGTTCTTACGAAAGAAAAATTTGGAAAAAACTACCGGAAAAGTCGGAGATTTCGGAAAATCGAAAAATGATGTTGTTCAGTTGAGAACGGCTGAACTAATTTGGCTCAATATTTTTTTGTTGTCTTCGCAATTGCCAGGAGATGATTCTTATGAAAGAAAATTTGGAAATGTCGGAAAATTCGGAAGATCGAAAAATTACGTTTTTCAGTTGAGAACGACTGAACCGATTTAGCTCAATCTTTTTTTGTTGTCAGAAAAAGTCTGAAAATTTGGAAAATCGAAAAATGATGTTTTTCAGTTGAGAACGGCTGAACTGATTTGGCTCAATCTTTTTTGTTGTCTTCAAAATTACCAGGAGACGATGTTTTTCATTGAGATCGACTAAACCGATTTGGCTCAATCTTTAATGTTGTGTTCGCAATTGCCAGGAAATGATTTTTTCGAGAGAATATTTTGGAAAAATCCACCAGAAAAGTCAGAAAATCCAAAAATGATGTTTTCCAGTTGAGAATGGCCGAACCGATTTGGCTCAATCTTTTCTGTTGCATTCGCAATATCCAGGAAATGGTTCTTACGAAAGAAAAATTTGGAAAAAACTACCGGAAAAGTCGGAGAATTCGGAAAACCAAAAAATGATGAATGTCTATGAAATTTTCAAATCAAATAAGCGATCATTTGACTATAATCATGACAGGGTGTCTGAAATCTCCTATTGTCATTTTCGATTATGCGTGTTATTTTTCTTGCTGCTATTAAACTGGAAATTTAAGTATTGTCATAAGTATTGTGGACACAAAATAATCAACAGAGCAGAAAAAAGACCAACCGGAGGCCATGTACGTCAGTAAAATGCTCCCACTATCGACGAAGTCGCACTTGTGATAGTTGACGAAAATGAGATCCGTTCATCCACGACAAGACAAATGCTTCTATCTTCGTTTGATTTTGTTCCATGTTCGTGATCCTACTTCGTTCGAATCGTCATTATCATAGCGACGTGTCATACATCGAACGCTTTGGAATTATGGAACAAAGACAAGGAGGAGATGGCTGACGGCATTTTGCCATCGACGAGACGAGAGCGTTTTTGAACAACGAGATACGCAACGAAGCTTTGATCTTGATCGAAGACGTGTGCGTGCTTATGTGTAATAAACCAAATAGTACGAACGAGTTTTCCACTATTGAATGTACTGCAAAATAACGTGTACGACGCATTGGTGAAGGCAATTGACGAAAAAAATGGCGGAATATCTTCCCCGATGCTCCAGGTGGAACAGGTACAACCTTTCTGGTTATACATTGCTTTTTGCCACAATTCGCTCGAGATCTCAAATAGCGTTAGCTATTCCATCATCTGGAATTGCAGCCACATTGCTGAACGGCGGCCGGACGACACACTCTGCATTGAAGTAGCCGATGAATATCCACACGAATGACAAACCAGTGTAGTGTGCTCAATTGCCAAGAACTCAGCGAAGGCCAAGGTATTACAAGAATGCAAAATCATCATCTGAGAGGAGATGAAGACGAGGCAACCAAATATCCGACCGAGTTTTGGAATGCGCTTGATTTGCCGAGAATACCATTGCATTAAGTTATATGCTAATGGTTGGATCTGTGATAATCATGCTGCGCAACCTAAACCATTCGAGATTGTGTAACGGGACGCGATTGGCTGTTAAGAAACTGGTGGCCAACGTGATTTAAGCGACGATCCCTGTTCATTTGGCGTTCGCTATAATGATTAACAAATCGCTAGGTCAATCGTTGGAAGTGTGCGGAATAAATCTCGAATGTTCGTGTTTTTCTCAAGGTCAATGGTACGTCGCATGCTCGAGAGTTGGCGAACCATCATTGTTGTTCATTTGGTTGGTTTGCGTTTGTATTCGTTTTAATTTCACTCGAATAAAATACATTGAATTCTTTTCAATTCCGACGGATTCAAATTCATTTCCAAACCGAGAGAAAAAATCCAAAAAACAACTCAATTTTTGAGATTTTAGTTTTAATCGAAATTTATTTTCGACATTAGTGTTGGATTAGATGAAAAAGTGAATGGAATGTCCACTCAACGCAATCGTCTGTTGAGAATGGAGTTCAGTTTTTTGATGTTTCTCTCATCAAAATCAATTTTCGTGAAGGACAAAAGTATTTGCTCGGAACGAAAGTAATTTAAGCCGGAACGAGGTTCACCGGGTGAACTAGCTTGATTTCTGGCGGGCAAACCTGCTGCAATATCAATAACAATCATCCGGAGATTCTGTTAACCAGTTGGAGAAATTCATGATAGCGCAACAACTCAAAGTGTGTCAATGTTAAATTCAACTTAAAATACTTGAATTTACATGCACAATGTGTCATTATATTTAATTACTACATCAATTCGATCTTAAATTACATGATCGATTTATTTTACTGTCAGTCAGTGTCATTCCAACTCTGTGTAGACGTCACACACACACACCTTATTCTATTTTATCATCTTCTGCAAGTTCGTTCCGTATATGTTAAAATTTATCTTCCTCGTGCGCTCAATCTAATACTCTCTACAATAATTGAACACAAAATATGCATATTCCCTTAATTACAAACGTAAACAATACAATGTGTAATGTTAAATATGTAAATTAATCGAAAATGCATTTGAAATAATTTATTTAGTTTTCAATGCGATTTGTCAGCATTTTATATAGTTTGCTGTTACACAAATCATTGCGCATTTTTTTTAATCTGATCCAGACTTAAGTAATAATCAGCAGTATGCGCTTAGTCGTTGCCCAGTGCATTTCTAAAAAAAAAAAAAAAAATAATTTTGTTTTGTTCGTAATTTAATCGAGAAAAACCGATAACAAGTTGTTTATACAAAAGTTGCTAATTAACAAGTTTGTGTGCACAATTCGTAATAAATTACAAAATTTGTAAACTTTACACATGTTTAATTAATGCTGTTTGTAAATACACAAGTAGCTAGGTTGTATGTAATTATTTACGTATTTATGTATTACGAGTGTTTTTATGATTCATTTGTGTTATCGAAGTTTAGTGTAATGTAAATAAGACCTATAGGCGACCGATAACTTACATGACATGCTAATGTAACGCATATACTGGGAATTGAATTGCGTCTGTTTTTGTTTCGATTTTTGAATGGTAGAAAATTCAATTCTGATTTTAAAAACGCGATTAAATGAAAATCAATTAAAAAAATTTTAATTAGAAAATTTCTGATTGGGTCGAGAAATGGGTTGCGTGCACATAAATACGTAGCTACGGTTATCCACGGTCGTAAATGCATAAATTCGAAAAACACATGACGAACATAAAAATCCTTAGTTAATTTAAAATAGTAAATAGTTAAACAACTTTGATTTTATTATATAGAATAGTGCTAGAGTAATATTTACAACTAAGTGCTGTGCTCACTCAGTATATATAACAATAAATGTGTTTAATTAATTTTTTAATTAATAATTCATAACAAGTAAAGTGACAGTGACATTTGCATAATCTATATACCGGTGGAAGTTTTTAAAGAATGTGTAAAGTAAATTTATTCAGTTTTAAAGTGCTGTACATTGTTACAGCATGCCTGATCGATCGGATAATTGCGTCGCAAGCGGTGGATTTAAATTTTATGTTTCCCCGGGGTGAGTACTATGAGTAAGCCTTTAATATTAGAGTAGTCCATTCCGATTGGTTGCATTAGTCAGTGGAAATTTTAATAAAATTATTCCTAATTTAAACTGAACTGATTCTGGTAGTTATAATTGAGAGGTCTAAAATTTAAAATAGAGGTTTGCAGATTTTCCTAAGGTTATGTTGAGCCTAGACCAAATTACTTCAGCTTTTGGCCCCGTATTGGTTTTTGACCCGTCAGTGTATGCCTTGGATTTAATATGTTTAGTTTCATAGCCCTAGAGCCGGCCTTGCATTTGATAAGTAAATTAAAGGGGGTCAACCCCAAACGCTACTTGAGCACAGTGACAGGTTTTCATAGTCCTTGTTGCACTCAAATTGGTTTGGTATACGGTACTATACGAGATGTGGGTGTTCCATGTTAGTTTTTGATAGAACAAAACATTCAGATATTTAGCTTCCGGCAAACGGTAGAACGGGAGATGTTGTTTTTCTGCATTTTATAAACACGATTTTCTATCATCCTATTCTTTAACATGTTAATACAAAATTCTAGGATGGGCGAGTTAATACCCCTTGCTCTAGCTTATGTTTGAATACTTCGAAATTGGTGTTGTCAAAGGAGCCTTTTTATCGATAAAGCCACTCAACGACTGTTACGGATGGTATGAAGCCAACCCGCAGATTTCATCTAAACACGCAAAGCCCTCTCTCACGGTGATCTTGCCGACTAGATCTCAGAGTACTGGGTAGTCGGGAAGTTGAGGCTTGCATGCTGCAGGCCTACACCGTGGAACAGAATAATAATAAAAGCAAACTAAAAACTGAAATTAAATTAAAGACACCATAATCCGTCGACCAAAACTTGAGGAACATAATAAATTTATAATAACTGGGTGTGTCTACCCAGGAACGACAGGATCTCCCCGATTAAGAAGTACAAGCAATCTCCCCAAGCAATGTCCCACAATTCACAATCCCACAGCTTGAAACTGCCGGAGAGTTACCAGTCGTCCCAGAATGGACGACACATATGCTGGACTCACCACTCCGCCCTGTGGACGTCCTACCAAGGGGATGCCGGGGAGGAACACTGGCAAGACCAGCCTCTAATTTTGGAACCGACACAGAATGGAATTTCCCCTCTCAACTTACCGAACAAGAATAATCACGGAAGACAACTCGAGGAATCTCCTTCCAATTTTTTATTCGAACAAAAAAAAAATTTATCAAGAGAAAAGAAAATGGTCGCGGATACCAAAAAAAACTAAACTTTTTTTGTTGATGTTTAAGTGACGCCAGCGGGAAAAGATAGTACTACAGAAAATTGACCCACTATCAGAAAAATATGCGACACTAATTCAGATTTTAAAATAGTATCACACACCGGGCTATTCACAATAGAATATTTTTTATCAATTTTTTTCACAAAGTAAGTCTCTCTCTCTCTCTCTCTGACACTATATCCCCATCAAGGGATTTAGCCACCTCAAATGAGGTTTCATAATCATATTTTGATTTCGGATAATCGGGTGATTAATTCATTGATCCTAAACCAGCCGTGAAATTTTTTCCTTGTCACCACCGGGAATCGAACCCGGGACCTTCGGCCGCTGGAGCAAGCATGTTGACCACTTTGCCACCGGGGCGGCCAACATGACAAAGTAAGTCGTGTTTATTAAAAAACGCACTTAACAAAATTTGTTTTAGTCAGAAATAAAACAAAACGAATAAAATAATTTTCTATATTAGTTTTAAATATTATTCGGATTTCCCGGATTGTTCCGGATTTCCCGGATTTCCCCCGAATTTTCCAGGATTTCTCTTGGTTTTCTTCCGGATTTCCCACAGATTCTCTGGATTTCCCGTGTATTGTTCCGGACTTTTCCGGATTTAACGGCTTTCTTTCGGATTTAACGGATTCTGGGCGAAATCCGAAGAAAATCCACTGGAAATCCGGGGGAAATCCAAATCCGGGGGAATCACGGGAAAATCCGGAAAATTCGAGAGAAATCCGAATATTAATATTTAAAATTAATAAAAAAAAATTATTTTATTCATTTTGTTTTATTTCTGACAAAGCATCACTTTAAAATTCGAAATTTTGTTAAGTGAGTTTTTTAAGTCATGTTTAACTTACTTAGTGAAAAAAAAAAAATTGATAAAATTAGTCTATTGTGAATAGCTCGGTGTGTGATACCATTTTAAAATCTGCATTAGAGTCGCATATTTTTCTAATAGTGGGTCAACTTTCTGTAGTATATTCTTTTCACGATGGCGTCACTTAAACATCAACAAAAAAATTTAAAAAACAAAAAAACTTTCCAAAACCATTGTTGACAGAATATAATGCAGCGTATGAAAATGGTTTTATTGGAAATGCACACTCTTTTAGATCGCATTAAAAAGAAATTTAAACAAAAGAACTGTTGAATTTTTTTTAAGCTAAAGTTTTGGTGAGTGCGCAGGCGATTTCACTAAAAAATACTACAAGTGGAATAACTTTTGCACCCCAATGTCTATTTTGGGACTTCATATATTAAATTTAAAAATTTAAAAACAGTGAAAAATTGAAATTTGGAGTTTAAGTGAAAAAACTTAGGCGTCTTCCCGCCTTAGGCCGATGATACAGTTTTGCGTAGTACCGCCGAAAATAAATTTGGCCTCAACTGGCCACCGTAGATAATGTTGGGCATTGGCTCACCGTAAAATAATAGTGTTTGGCGTTGTCTCGCAGTTAACCGGAACACTTTAGTTGCGGCGTTCACTCGCCGAAATTGGTAATTTCGAATGGCCACGTAATTGTTGCGGCACTTTCGCTGTTATTTGTATGTGAACGAGCGCAAATAAAATTATGGCGCCATCGTTCTGCGGCACCCGATAAAAATACTTGCGGCGCCCGAAAATTCATAAAAAATTATTATTTATATCGCTGTTTATACGATGTCATCTCGAACCAAAATTATTCCCATTTGTTTTATATATTATATTGCACTAATAAATAAACTAAACTGTTCTTGAACAGTAAAAATAAAAATAGCAAAATTTCAGTTTTGTCAATTCCACGAAAAAATTTGGCCATTTGTTTTTTTTTATAATTTTTTATTATCACCCAAGCAAAACGTGGTTTACTTATTTTTATCCTGTCACAAATTAAATAAAGGTATTTTACAATCCTTTAATGTTTTTTTATATACTATACAACAAACAAATTCTCAAAACTTTTATTTAATTTTTTAACCGAAAAAAAAACTCAGAAACAATTTACAACTTTTGTTCTAGCCAAGCAAAAACAACTTGACTCCATTATGTAATAATTCAGCCTCGACTATTAAAAATGCGAACTAGGCTGGCTGTTCTATACAAAAATTCAAACAAGACTCAACCAAAAATTCTCGCACCAAAAACAAAAAAATCTAGAGAAATATTTTTTTTCCGTTGGTGTCTTTTTCTTTTTGTGCGCGTCACTTGCACTTGTTCTCGTCACACACACGGCCAAGATGCACGTTGGTCTCGCTCTCAAAATCATTCGACGTTTATGTAAACGTCTATAACAAACGACTATAATGAAATTAAAAAATAAAATCACATATGAAACACTGTTATGGCCCCTGAAGGTGTCGTAACACGGCATTTCTTTATTCCGAAGAATATCTTCGATTTCTGTTCTTGTTAGAAATTTTGTAGAAACATGTCCTGAGTTTATTGAGAAATAATAAACTTTACGCTAATTGATGGAGTCCCCACATAAATCAATTTCTTCTATCCGTTTTGTTCCATATATTTTGATGGAGGTTTGTTGGGTCTCAATTTGGACAGTCTGCATCTGGATATTAAGGCCAAGGGTCCGGTGTCGACACGTTTATATGTTGCGCTGATCTATTATTATCGAAGGCGCGCTATAATTTTTTCAATGACCGGTCTGCTTTGTAGCCGTTGATACGTTTCTACAATGATCTCGAAATAGATTTAGTCGGTGATTGTAAATTTGATAGTAGACACGCCTGTGGATACGATATTTTATCCTGTATATATTAGTTTTTTTTACTTAGGGTTGAATTTCATTAACCCACTTCGGCTGTGATTTATATTTATTTTAACAAGCCGTCCTAAATTTTTATTTTAAATTGAACAATGGCGTCATTGTAAGCAAGGCCTGGTCGTTAGGTTAGGTTAAGGTGGGCTTCATCTTAAACGACAAGCATAGAGTCAATCAGGTCCGTAGCCGTGCCACATTGTTTTCTCTCCTCACCTTCTCAACGAACCATTTTGATCTCTCTGCGTAGCGTTGGAAATCATTTTTGGCCATTATTCTGAGGCCTCTCAAGTCATTTACGAGGGAAGCTCCCAATAATTTGAATCTGCTACAGTTTCATCCTCCTCTTCATCTTCGCAAGTACGACAGTAATTTTGTAAAAAGACTCCCTTTTTGCTAGCATGCTTACCTATAAGAAATTGCATCACCGCACTAAAATGCCACGCCGTAGCGAAGAGGCTCTATTAAACCTTCTATGTTGTTGGTTGTTCTTCTTACTTCATCTTGTAACAGTAATTTGCACGTAGTGAGCGCTATATCAAAATCCCTTCTGCTTAGTGAAATGAGGCAGCATGTGCTTTATGGAGCGAGTTCATCCGCTTTTTCATTCCCATTAATATTGAAATGCTTTGGGACTCACATCATAATAAAATGGGCTAATGTAAAATGTGGGACTTCAAGGCTCATATTTTTCCAATCACATTTTTATAGGAGTATTTAGTTTGCTGTCCGGAATGAGACCCAGAAATTTCGCTTTATCGGTGAAAGCCAATCCGTTACCCATATAACCTAGGGGGACGAAACTTCCATAGGTTTGTATTCACTAAAGAAAAGGACCAACTTAGTTTTGCGTGGATTCACATTCAAACCGCAACTGTTGCCCATAATAACAGGTAATATATGAGCAAGTTCCAAAGAAGAGGAGATAATACCCAACCTTGCGGTGTGCACAAAACTGCTATTGAAGGACCCACTCAGACTGGCCGACACAACTCTGCTTTTAGCATTTGAGCTACCCAGTCCTTGAGTGACTCGTCCACGCACAGTAGAGAACAGTTTCCACAAATTTCCACTTGTAATATTTATGTTAAAATTTCGATAGCCTATTTGGGTGACGGTCTCTTTATCGTAAACAATTTATCGTGTTTCAATTTAACGTGAACAATTAACCGTAGAACAGTTTATCTTAGACACAATTTACCGTGGACACAATTTATCGTGTGGACAATTTATCGTATGCCAGTTTATCGTAGTTTGTAAATTTGACCGTATAACAAGGTAATTTCTTACCCGATTATGATGGGATTGGATATGTTGGATGGAAATGGGATTCTTAAATGATTATTGGAAGAAGTTCTGGAATATAGCCACCCGGGAGGGAACACGCTAGTTTATTAACCGATTATGATGGGATTGGATATGTTGGATGGAAATGGGATTCTTAAATGATTATTGGAAGAAGTTCTGGAATATAGCCACCTGGGAGGGAACTCGGTAATTTATTAACCGATTATGATGGGATTGGGTATGTTGGATGGAAATGGGATTCTTAAATGATTTTTGGAAGAATTTCTGGAATATGACCACCTGGGACGGAACTCGGTAATTTACTAACCGATTATGATGGGATTGGATATGTTGGATGGAAATGGGATTCTTAAATGATTATTGGAAGAAGTTCTGGAATATGGCCACCTGGGACGGAACTCGGTAGTTTATTAACCGATTATGATGGGATTGGGTATGTTGGAAGGAAATGGGATTCTTAAATGATTTTTGGAAGAAGTTCTGGAAAAGTTGCCATCTGGAACGGATCTCGACCATTGCTTATCAGCATCTCGATTGGACGAAAGTCGATGATAAATTGCTGTACTCGCTATTTTATGAAAAAGCCAAATTTTATTTTTTATTTTTTCTAATACATTTTCTAGTGAAATGTGTAACCATTGATAGATACGTTTCTATCTTATCGTCAATCTTGTTTTATCATATGTGACGATAACATTTGAGAGCACTGATCTAGGTTTTTTAACTCTTTGCGGTACTGGCTTGTTACTTCTAGACGAATACGGAAGTTGAGAGAAAGTGATCAGGACGAATTTTGCTTATGGCCTTTGGCAACGCATATCAGGGCGAGTTATGGGCGCCACCAATTAAATACCACATCAGCGTATGTTCTCCAGGCTAGGGGGCGTCTGTTTTATAGCAAGGAGCTTGCTATGTATATCACTAGTCCGTGTCACAAGTCCGTATCCCACATATGTGTCAACGGAATAAGTGGGTTGAGCGGCAAGCTACCTGCTCTCAGAAAAATCTGGTTATAAAACCTGGTTATAAAAGGCCTAGGATAAATTTAACGTTTCGATAATAAGAACAACCTTCGAAAATTTATACGGGAATATGGGGTGTGTAACGAAATCTCGGTTTTCAAAATCCTGGTTTTCTAAATCCCGGGTTTCAAAATCCCTGTTTTCAAAATATCGATTTTTTTTTTATAAAAAAAAGAAACCCGATTTTAAGAAAATCCCAGTATGAATTTCAAAAATTTGGCATGTGGGAAAATGGGACTCTTAAATGATTTTTTGACAAAATTGGATGGAGGGCTAAGTGCCCGTGAGAGTTTTCGAAGCCGTCTGCCTCTACAATTATTGCATTTCAAAATGTTGCATTAATAAAATATTGCATTTTTTATTAATCTCGCATCTACAAAATGTTGCAAGTACAAAATCTTGCAATTACAAAATCTCGCATAACAAAATGGTGCAATTATTTTTCTTTCTAGTAGGTGTCATTAATTGATTCTATATAATCCGCTCCTACGTGCGGCACGCAGTGCGACATGTTTGCTGATCCTGGCTCCTACGTCCCCCGAAGTTCAAATCTAATAAGCCCCTCGAAGAGCTAAGCGGGAGGGGGGGGGGGGCGCAGCGACCTCCCGCGTGCCCGTGAGAGTTATCGAAGCCGTTATCCTCTACAATTAGTACATTTCTAAATGTCGCATTAACAAAATATTGATTTTTTATTAATGTTGCAACTACAAAATGTTGCAATTACAAAATGTTGCAAGTACAAAACCTTGCAATTAAAAAACTTTAATAAACCGAGATTTTGAAAACCGGGATTTTGAAAATTGGAATTTTGAAAAACGAGATTTTTAAAACCGAGATTTTCAAGCCGGAATTTTGAAAACCGAGATTTTGAAAACCGATATTTCGTATAGTACACCCGGGAATATGGAAAATCGAAATTGGCGCTGATTGTAGAACCGGAACTTTTCATTCTCATTCTCAATTGTAATTCAGCCCTTGAAATATGGAAAAAATTCAAAAATTTCTACGAAGACCGTGGATTATTAAGAACCTCAATTTCGTGCAAGTTGAATTGCATAGATTCAAAATTGATGATGAGGCTGCAATTATGTTGACAGGTTTGACAAATGAATTTAAACCTCTTATTCTGAGTTTTGAGGCAAGTGAAACCATCAACGCAGATCACATTAAAATGAAATTACTTGATCTTCACTGATAAATGTATGTTGCCAAAATCAAAAGAAAGTGGTGCATTAGAATGGCACAGACGTTTCGGTCATGTAAATTACAAAACACTTTGTGACATGCGTAACATAATAGATGGAATGATGTTCGAAAATGATGAAATCTCTCTTTCAAGCGTATACCGTGTTGTATAAGAAAACTTTCAAACTCTTTGGAACAATATTCAGTGTCTTTGTCAGTTCTGAATTTCTTTATTTTGCGACCAGTCTGACTTTCTAAGTACGATTTGAAATTAATAAAAAAACTTGAGATTTGAACGACAAAAAATAGATAAAAAGTTTCTTTGAACCATCATCGATGAATGATAAAATGTATTTTGCGCCACCAATTGAATTTGTCTCCATCGGACCACAAATATCTGAATGGATTAAATCAAGCACATTATCTGAACGCTTACCACTAGCGTTCAGATAATGTGCTTGATTTAATCCATTCAGATATTTGTGGTCCGATGGAGACAAATTCAATTGGTGGCGCAAAATACATTTTATCATTCATCGATGATGGTTCAAAGAAACTTTTTATCTATTTTTTGTCGTTCAAATCTCAAGTTTTTTTATTAATTTTAAATCGTACTTAGAAAGTCAGACTGGTCGCAAAATAAAGAAATTCAGAACTGACAAAGGCACTGAATATTGTTCCAAAGAGTTTGAAGGTTTTCTTATGCAACACCGTATACAGCATCAGTTTACAAATGTGTACACTCCTCAACAGAATGGTCTCGCAGAGAGAATGAACCGAGCAATTGTGGAACGTTCAAGGTGTATGATTTTTGATGCTGATTTAGACAAAATGTTTTGGGCTGAAGGGGTTGCCATAGCAGCCTACATTATCAACAGCACAATTTCATCAATTTTAGTGAATAAAACTCCCGAAGAGGTATGGGCGGGCATCAAAGTAAATGTATCTCATATATGAAATTTTGAAAGAAAAAAAGATGAAGTTCGTGTTGAGAAGATCTACGCGTAAACCTCGAGAATTTAATGATCATGTAAGTTATTTTTTATTAAATAATATTAACGATTTTGACCTTCACACAGTGCAAGAAGCACAGCAGCACTTGCGGATTCTTCAAAGTAGGAGTCTGCCATGCAGGATGAAATTGCATCGTTGGTAGAAAACAAAACTTGGGGTCTCATCAAATTGCCACCGGGAAGAAACGCTATTAAAAAAAAATGGGTGTTCAAACGCAAATTTGACTGTGATGGCGACGTAACGCGTTACAAAGCCCACTTAGTCGTGAAAGGTTGCTCACAGAAATATGGTGTAGAATACAGCGAAACTTTCTCGCCTGTGGTTCGTTATGCTTCGATAAGATTTTTGATGGCTTTAGCAGTGGAAAATGGTTTGAAAATACAATACTTTCTTACAAGGCGACATTGATGCAGATTTGTATATTGAGCAACCGGAATGTAAACTGAATCGAGTCATGTATGGACTCAAACATGCTGGACGCCAGTGGAATATTAAACACGAGACTGCATTAAAGGAATTTGGTTTAGTAAAATCCGAATTGGATCCTTGCATTTATTTTAATCGAGAATTGAATTTGATAGTAGCTTGTTATGTAGATAACTTGATGATATTCTGGAAAAATCAAGCAGATTTAATGACGAATTTTTATGCACTCAATTCAAGATGAAAGATTTAGGTACTGTCACGGAATGCGTGGGTATTCGTATACATCAAAATGATTATGTTATTTAATTATTCAACAATTGAGGGTGTTGTTTAATTATGAACGTACTCCATATTCTCATCTGTCAACACTATTATATTGAAATACAGTTTATTATTTAGTAGCACTCATAAAGAAAACATCTTTATTTTTTCATTCTGCTAATAGAAAGATATTCAGATTTTTTTTTAACAATAGGAACGAATTTTACCTACCTTCTTCGTGTTTAGCTGTTTATATTTAGGAGACCTAAGCCCAAGTAGCCATTGACCTAAAGTTCTCGCACTAAGACAATGGGCGCTTTCAGGTCCCCTATCATGATCAGTAAAATCATCGCCAATTTGATTTAAAAATTTCATAGTGCTAAACATTTTCATAGCGTTGGCCGCGATTTTACTCAACATGTTCCCAACTGTTGGGTGCCCTGAAAGCGCCCAATGTCTATTTCCTTTGCTCTTAATTTGGGGATGAGCGTAGCCGAAACTGCACTAGATTGATGGAGGTTAACCTGCAGGAACCTCATTATTTTTGTTCCTTTATTTCAAGTTGACCTATTAAACAACCTTTAGTTCTTCTAACTTGTCCACTCTGCCAAGGCAAGCTCAGCACCAGGCCAGACATCACCTATATGATCTCAACAGTAAAAAGTCACGATGCCGTTGACACGATGTCAGTACACCCTACGACACGACATACCGGAGCAGGTCCAGGGTTTTGCCTCATAATTTGAGGCACGGCTAAGACCTTCTCCACCTTCCTCTAACTACTGGACGATACATATCCGCCTTCGTGGGCTCTGAAGCGCCGGACTCTTCATTCTTTTGCATTGTTAGTGACATGGTTTCATTCTGTTTAGGCCCACAGCGGAGAAAGAAATGCCCATCTGGGTAGGGTGGCAGGTATCCGAATATACCGTTGGAGCGGAGTTTTTTTGGCTGAAGCCCCTTGCCTGGGGGGCTCAGTTTGTAATATTTTTTTTTTGTAAATTTAATAATTATTTAATTGGAAATGTAATCTCCTAAATAGGTAGTTCTATGACGTATACGTTTAGATCTACGAACTACTTGCTGTTGACTTATCTTTGAGGCTCATTAAGGCGGCTCTTGACTACTCGGAAATTCGGCTTCTTAACTCTCCGATTCAGGTTGATTTTGAGGAACTGCTGATTCGAATTGGTGTTGACTATAGTCGTTGGTATTTTGTGTGGTGGTAGTTACAATATCTGGAGAAAAATGAGCTTCACGTTGTTGAACTTTAGTAGATTTTAATTGATCGATGTCGGTTTAGTGTGTAGCCATCATCAAGTTGCACAAAGTAATGAATTTCTAAAAATTTTCGTACAATAGTACCAATCTTCCATACAATTTTATTGTTTCGAGTGTGCACAACTTGAACTCTTTTCCCCACGCTTATTTGTCGCACCTCTGGAATATGTTTTGTAGGTTTAAATTTTATGAAATATAATTCTGCTGGACTTTTCCCTAAATTGAGTGGTGTTGTGCGATAACGTTGCATAATTTCATTGACTTTCTTGTGTAGAGAACCTGGTTCTGATGACATCGCTTTCAATTTACGTTTGAGTGTTTGTACGATGCGTTCTGCCAACCCGATTGTACTATAGGATGGCCTGGAGCAATAAGTTTTTGAAAAATACCGTTTTTATTGCAGTACATTTTGAGTTGAACACTATAGTAAAGATGATTGCATTATCGGATACCTAAAATAATGTAAAAAATGTCGGAAAGAAGATTTATTGACGTTTGTGTCGTAGAAGCATCTCGTATGAATCGCACTTCTGCCCATCTGGAGTTTGAATCAACGCCGATTAGAAGAAAATGATTTTGGAAGGGTCCTGCGTAGTCGTTTTGATTGAACTTGGACACGTGCTTCACACGACCTTACCATCCTCTCAATAACCCGATTTAATCCTTTTCAAAAACAATATCTTCTGGCGAGTTGTTTCATTCTTGTAATTCCAGAATGAATAATATTCATCATATTATGATGAAGTTGTTGAAGATTTTGAGGTTGAAGAATTTTCGGAATCAAAACGCATTGACCCTTGAAGATAGTGCCGTTATTGAGTATGGATGCCATCACTTTCATTAGATTTGAGTAAATTTAAAATTTTAGAAATATCTGGATCTTTAGCCGTTTCTGATGACAATGCTTCCGCGTTTACGTATTCGTTTGAGATTTCGAAAATTGATAGAGAACATAATTCATTACCTCTTCGTTCAGGATTTTTGCGATTTTGAGCTGCGTTGCACGAGATCAACAATCGACGTCAGTGTGTTCCGATCCCTTTTTGTAAACTATTTCGTAGTTAAAACTCGACAGGAATTCTGCATAACGCAGTAATCTCGATGATGTTATTGTAGGTCTCTTATTGTGTTGCTGAAAAATTCAATTTAATCTCGATTTAATTGACTGTAATCCCTTTCAGCTAATGTTAACGATCTGGATGCGAATGCGGCAGGATGTTCAATATCATTAACCAAATGCGAGAGTACCTCTGCAATGCCCGTAGGACTTGTATCTCATGCTACAATTACTGGTAGTTCGGGATCAAAAGGCATTAAAACCAGGTAACCATACTGTAGTAAAAAAATATGTTCAATCAGGAAAAACCTAATTTGGAATATAGCCATGAGGGTCGTAAAAGCAATAAAAAAAGGTATACCCATAAAAAAAAAAACAGATGGTTAAACACAAGGACATTATTTAAATATTTATGTATATAATAAGATAGATTAAGTGGGGGTAAGTGTATATAATAAGATATAGATTAAGTGGAGATAAGTGTATATAATAAGATAGATTAAGTGGGGGTAAAGGTATATAATAAGATAGATTAAGTAAGAGTGTAATCATTTCTAATAAAATTATTCTTTAAAAATTATTAAGTTTTTAATTTTTCCAAAAACTCTGCTACAATACCTAAAAATCTTCTAACATCATCTGCTGTGGCTGGACGTGGCATGTTAACAATATTTTCGCTGGCGATTTTGAAATTTTGTTAAATTGAACAACGTGACCCAGATATTCAATCTGAGTTTGAAAAAATGAACATTTACTTTTGTTGAGGTGTAGATCATGTTCTTTTAGTCGTTGGAAACATTGAATTAAATGATTTCTGCATTCTTTTTCTGTTGCACCGTGTACGATGATATCGTCGAAGTATATGATATGGTATTCTTCAAACGGGAAAGTATTTGTTCAATGTTACGATTGAATTCTGTTGGCGCCATTTTTATTTCAAATGAAAGTCAATTTACTTTATATGTCCCTCTATGGGTTGAGATCGTTTGAATATCACACGAGTCTTGACATGCTCGAAGATACAGTTACGCTTTACCCCAACTTTGTTGCAGTTACGCTTTACCCCAAATTACTAGTGGAGACCCCCATTCACTCCTTTCAACTTTGGGAATAATTCCGGACGCTTCCAAATCGTTATGCTCTTTGTCGACACAATCACGATATTGACAATCATTTGTTGAAAATTATTGATATTTATGTGTGATGGAGTTTAAATTATTAATTTGAGCATTTATTTTGTTAACACCTAGATTGTCCACTTGTTGGAGGTTGACGTCATACGCAAAAGAGCGTCATACTCATACCACGTACATTTCCTCTACCGACCGACGATCTTTGTATTTTACTTCAACATTTGCTTTACCATCAGGAATTTGCACTGTATGAAATATTTACCAATATCACCATTGACAATGCAATGCTGATTATTGACAATATCGACAATCTGATTTATTCCATAGACCTGGTGGGTCACGTTGTCATAACCATCATTTTTATTAATTGAACTGTTGCCTGATGACCTCATTAAAGTTTTTATGCAAACTTGTTGCACATGGCCTTTCTTACCACATGAATTGCATTTGAGGTTATGTCTGTCAGTATGGCATTCTGTTGTCTGGATTTTGCTAATATTTTTTTTTTCACGCTGGCGACGCGTTATAACTTGTTTACTATGTTTTACGTAGAATTGAAAAGACGCGTTGTATTCTTTCTTGTGCTTTATTACGAGTGAAGTCACAACTAGGTTGGCTCAAAAAACAACATGACAGTTAAATTATCATCTGCAGTGTTGCCAGACTGGTTTATCATTATGATGGGACATAACAGTGTTAGCTGTGCATATTTTCTCTTCTCATATTAACACTTTGGTGCCTTGTATTTTGGTTCTGGCTGATTGTGATATGCAAGGCATTCATAATAAAAAGAAAATTTACCATACTAATTTTTGTATTCGCTGACTAATGGCAATTGATCGGAATGGAAATCAGATACAATGTAATTTTATAGATTACAAAGGAATGCACATTTTATCATTTGTATGCTAAACGTATATGCAAAATAGTAAATTCCCAACGCTTAACTAATTAAAAACCATAACATGCGCATACCACTCTAATTATTTATTATACTTTTCCGCAGTCGACAATCAACACAATCGGGACCGTTTTGAGGTAAGCGAAACACTACTGTTAGACGCTGCAAATTTTGGCTGGGAAGGTCTTAAAAAACAACAGCAACTGGAAAATCATTTGGCCACGTCACCAATCCAAGTACAAGATGACAGCATTTCGGAAGGGTTATTAATCGATGGTAAACCATCAGCGTCACAAATCCAGAGTGACCAAGTCGCGCAAGCCATACTAAAATCCACAAAATATTTAATGGACTTACGGTGTACGTGGCACGGCCTAAGCGATGAGAGCTGTATTCAACATATTCGTGGTATTCGGCAACCAGAAAGTGAATTACTCAATCAGTGTCGTGCAGTTCAAGATGAATTTGGTTTGATAGCGTACCGCCGATTGTTACAATCGAATTACGTGGATGGCGTCGATAAGGTGCGTAAAAGATCGCTACCATTGCCGCGCGATATTGCAGAAACTCTTTACTATGCAAATAAAAATGATTTGATGCAAACAAATACGGTGGATCGGACGTCGGAAGGAGTGCTCGATAATAAGCGAAACGTATTCTTGGCCGCGTTCACACAATTTATCGAGCATGATTTATCGAAAACTTTGATGCGCACTATGCACAATGGAAAAGGTATCGAATGTTGTGATAACTATTATTTCAAAGCGCCACCACGGTATACACATCCCGCATGTATGCCACTCGAAGTCGAGTCGGATGATGCATTTTATAAAGATCGATATATTACGTGTTTGAATTATGTTAGAAGCGCGTTAAGCTCGAAATGTATTATTGGATCGGCTGAGCAGGCGAACGGTGCCACAAGTACATTTGATTTATCCCAATTATATGGGATGACAGTAGAGGGCGTGGAAAAATTACGAACAGGCAAGCGGGGTCTACTTAAAACCGATAGAACCGAAGAATATCCATTTTTACACGTTGGCAGTGAGAAACACTGCCTTAAATACAATTATAGAAATTCTAGTCTCTGTTATAAAGCGGGTGATTCGAGGGTGAACACAAATCCACTCGTAACCATAATGTATACGATATTTATGCGATCACATAATCGGATTGCAAAAAAATATGGCGAACAACATCCTGACTGGGACGGTGATCGCATTTTCTTTAAGGCGCGTGATACAAATATTGCGATTTATCAAAAAATTGTGTACGAAGAGTGGGCCAAAGTATTTCTGGGCGCACAAAATCTCAACACGTTGAATCGTAAACTATCAAATTACGACAATGTGAATGGCGTAAGTAATGAGTTTGCAACGGCGGCAATACGACTTTATCATTCCATGTTACCGGGTGATTTACATTTGGAGGGTCGCACCGTTTTAAAGTTAGAGGATGGATTTTATCGGCCGATCGATTTAAGCGCAAACAATTATTTTAATCAAATTCTACATTCATTATTTAATCAGCGTACCATGGCTATGGATAGTGGATATGTGGACGATTTATCGAATCATTATTATCAGAGTCCGACGAGTGAATTTGGTCTGGTGGGAAGTGATGCAATGGCATTGGATATAAATCGGGGTCGAGATCACGGATTATCCGGATATGTGAAATATGTATCGCATTGCTTAAATCGTAATATTACTCGATGGGACGATTTGGTGGGAATTTTACGACCAGCGGTAATTTACATACCATATATTTTTATCTGCAAATATTTTATTACCTATTTTATTTTCATTTTAGGATCTTGATAGAATCAAACAGATATATTCATCACCTAGCAGTATTGATTTGATAGTGGGATTGTTATCGGAATTACCAATGGCGGATGCAACAGTTGGACCAACAGCTATTTGTATTATAGGCAAGTTAATAATTACGTCGCTTAAACTAGCAGAACCCATAGAGTAGAATATTACAAGATAGAATGGATAGAACATTAATCTAATAAAAAATGTTGGGCTCCACTCGTTTTTGACCAAACTTCAGATCATTTAATCTAAATTGATTAGCCTATAATTATCCATACTACCTTATAATGTTCTGATGTATGGGTTCTGGTAGCTTAAGGGACGTTAATAATTATATTTTCTGTAATTTTGTTAATTCTGCTGCCATCTAAAGTTAAATTAATTTACTATATAAATATAATGATTCAGCGCCATCACTTACTACACAAATGAACTAATAATTTAGTAGAGACACTTTCGATTGATTTTAGTACAAAACAATTACCTGTTCGTCGCGCCATCTTAACAAAAATTAATAAACAATTTTGAATTGGTTAAATAATTTTATTTTCAAGTTCAATGTAATATAGTGCAGCCCTGATGGTGGGACTCATTTTGAAATTTTTGTATGGCGGAATTGTTTTTTTTGTTATTCAGAATGATATCGATTCTTATCGAAAGATTGCCGAATTGCCGATTGCTTAAATTGACGAATTTGTCTCTACGGTGTGTCGTCTTCTCTGCCTTGAACAATTGTTGGATTAGTTTTAGTAAGAAGTTCTTTCTTTTATAGTGTAAGAGTAAGTGTGGAAATGTGAGGGCGCGACTTTCGTGTCTGTCTAAATCGGTCGGTCTGTGTCCTCTCTGAATCTGCGAGGGAATAGTATGAGAGCGGAAGGATTGTGGATTGGATTCGTACTTGGAGGATTTTGTTAGGTTAGGGGAGGTGGCAAGTTCCATTGAAGCTTTTCCGGTTAGGAATGGGTCGATTCTAGGTTGAAGTTGTGACAAGGCTGGTTCTAATCATTTTCCGCTAATGACTAATTTACCATTTTTTGTGGGGTTTTCTTCTTGTTTGCAAATGATTTGGGGATGCAAGATTTGCAAAGGGCCTGGTAGGCGTGGAATTGTTCTGTGTTGGATTTGGAAGAGGAATGGTTCCTCTTGATTTTCTGTTGGTTTCGCGGATGTGACAGGTTTTTTATAGGAACTTTCTTGTTTTTTGCTAGTATCTTGTACGGCATTTACGAAGAGGCCAGGCGGATTCTATATTGTCTTAGCATCTTTTTTCAATACATTTTTTCTGGAAGTTGGTTGGAAGTGAAAATTTTCCATAAAAGTTTTTTTTTACCTAAATTCGTTTTATTTTTCAGGCAAGGGCAAGCTTAGGTCATACATTACGTAATAAATCTTTGTACTGCGGATAACAAAGTCGCAGATTTCAATAAAATTATTTATTAAATTGGTTGTGAGAAAATGGGTATAATACCCCAGAAGCGAGTACGTCTGGCCACCCTAATGTTGCAGCGAGACGGGAAAATATTTTCGCGACTCCGTAGTTTGGATTTCACAGGTCGAGTAATGATTCTCTTGTCATATCAATTCAGAGGTTCTAGCCATGTTTCGTTATAAGGCAAAAATGGGATTGTGAGTTTTCTTTTTTTTCACTTACTAGTGCTGACATTTTTTAATTTTAAGCTACTAACCTTATAAGGTTCAAATAACTATTTTATATAGATTAACTTTGATGATGAAATGACCATTTAAGTATACCAATGTTAAACTCTGTCTCAATACGGGTCAGAGGGGTTAAGTCCATAATTTTGAAATTTACAAAGTAAAAGGAGAGCAACCATTAACCATTAGAAATTACAGTGTGTATGTCGTTGTGTGAATTCATCGTGGTAAATATAGAGAAACCAGTCAAATTAAAAATTTCTTCCATAGTTTTGTTTTTGGCCCATGATTTACCTTTAAGTCAATATTACGCGGAGATATGGACATCAATGAAAAGTTAAAGGCTTTAGTTAACTATTTGCTAAAGTAACTACTTCGATTCCGTCAACTAGAAATATTTTACGACCAATTTCAAAAAGTTATCGTTTTTGGCCAAAAAAAAATCGTAACCGGTTGTGCGCACCCCTCGAAAGTTCGTTAAAAATGGGAATAGTTGAAGGAAACGCACCTAATTCTAAAGAATTTCGCGGTTTATTAATATTAAAGGCTCTCAGTAACAAAAAATAAAAAAAGCCTTTTCAAAAACAAAAAATCCTTTTCACACTGCACTTGATGGAATTTGCTACTGAAGAGTTCTTTTCTTTAGAGCATTTGGCCGACGGTTTGCTAGGTGCAGTTACCTTGTTTGTGCAGATGGTTCTACGTAAATTGGACCTATAGCCGTACGTTCTCGATTTGGCAAGCAATGCGTAAGGTAGGATGTCAAAAGTGAACCGCGAAAGAGTTAGGAGTGCTAGAGCAGATTGCATAGAAAAAAAAATCATGAGAGTAGATGTTTGGGTCGTATGGTTGGATTCCGGATGCTCTGAAGCCGGATTTAATGATTTTGGGTGTTAATGCCAGATCAATAGTCTTACAGCCAAGGGTGAGACTGAGAATTGAGAATTAAAAATAAAAAATCGAGAGAGCAAGGTTGAATGATCCAAAGTCCTACCTTGTTGGCATTATTTTTTGCCTTGCGGAACACTGAGTCTTGTAATAGGTCTTTTTCGGTCCGAAAATAGACACATCCAGTGGCTGTAGTTTGTGAGTATAGTGCGGCGGAAAAGAAACAATATATGCACTTCATTGGCAACGGCGATGTCGATTGCTTCAATTGATAGATGCGAATCATGGTTGGACACGTCGCAAACCCTTCATGGCAATCACCTTGCAAATTTTTGTCGAGACCGTTGAAAAGTCGCACTAATCCATGCTATAAATATTCGTTGCTTTTCGAAGTGATATTCATCCATGAAATGTGCATAGTTTTGAAAAAAACTTCTCGACATTTGATTTACAAAGCCTATCATGTGGTTCGTGGATGTTTGTACCGGGGTGCGTAAAAGTGAGCTCAGGGTTGCAGTGCATAAAATTGTAATTCCAATGTTTGCCCGCTTTCTCGCCGTCATTCCCAATCGGCGCTTATTCAGCTTCAAGTTTCTTAGCGAACTCGCTACTAACATGGAGGTAGCGTTGAAAAATGCTGCACGCAATTCCATAGGTTCGTGTAATCGATTTAATGTGCTTTTTTTTAAACTAAGCAATCCTTAATGGCACGAACCAGCGCATTAAAATCAATTGAAGCTGATTCAGTTGACTTCTTCGGATCTCTGACAGTTTTTTAGTTAAACAGACCAAAGACTCTCCCTTACTTCACAGAATGCAACAGTGCCAGCTTGATAATCCATTACAAATCTATGTGAGAAGGTATGGGGCCAGGAAATGGCCGTGGTTTCCACACTACCATAAAACAGATTTTTTATTGAAAGATTCCGATTATTTAAGTTGCCTGTTCGATATACTGTACCGTTTTTGGAAGCGATTAATAGTTATCACCGTTTTTATATAAGACAGATGTTCGCAGTATAACAACCAAAAATCAAGTGCCTTTCGATCAAGGCCTTATAATGAACTCTAGGATATTATAGTCAGCTAATCCCATGTCCTGGAATATAAATCATAGAGAAGAGAGATAAAATGCTACTATAACGTCAAGCAACCATTGTGTCTGTGCAACAATAGATTTTGACAGTTGAACGCCCATCTGACTGAACTAATTTGTTGAACCTAAGCAAAATTTTATTATAAGTGATTTGAAGAGGTTATATTGGTCTGACTATGAAAATATTTTTAAATTTGACTCTAGGTAGATTTAAGTTTGAGCTGGGAAATTATGAGTATAAAATTTTGGATTTTCCCCATTTTTGGTCGCACTAAAATATATTCGAGATTTTATCAGAAAGGCCCCAATCTTATTATGTCACTTCGATGGAACATGACCATAGGTTGATACTGATTATGAGGTTAGAAGCGTGAGAATATTCATATCTCAGTTCCGACTCAAGAAATTGTCAAGTGGCTTTCTGTTCTAGATAGAGGAAGCATTATAGCATGTCTATGTTAAATACCATATTTATGTGAATTACCTGGAATTTAAATTGACTTTTCAAAAATGGGCGATCGAACCAATGCGTGACAGAAAAGTTGAATTTATAGAAATTTAACACAGGTTCACTTTTTTGAGACATTTAGTATGTCATTATAACGAATTACTCGAATTATTATAACAATTTAGTTTGATTTAAATAGATTAGGCTCCTGATCACAATAATCCGCTTCAAATTTTGCTTAAAATCGATACAATTTTATTTTTTAACCGAAGATGTCCTACGTTGCTTTCCGTATCATTGATGTGATTGTGTTAAATTGTGTTGCGCATAATTTTCGGGTTGCCCAAAAATATTATGAAAATATTATTCCCAATCCCCTATTTCCAGAGAAAGTCAGAATAGTGCTACTGAGGTCAATATTTTAGAAGAGGAACATTTTCAGGAATGCGTGCGGAACCATTTGAATTTTACTGTCGAAATTGTTACGAAATTTTGCTTCAATATAATTTATTTAATGATGCAATATTCAATTCACCCGTTAATTCCAATGTATTTGTTTATTAAATAATGATTAAAATACTTATTCGTAGAGTTCACTGATAAAATTAAAATCCCAAATGAGATTTTTGCACAAAATCATAATGTCATATCGCATTTTCTCGCTTATATCAAACAGGTCTAATAATCGCAATACAGTTCGTTACTGAACATTATACATACGGGGTGCGACGAGGTCCGAGATACATACCTCCTCGTTGTGATCCCCGAGTAATTCCGGTCAAGGAATTAGGTTGTAAAGTATATCTCATGAAAATCGGTCAAGCCATTTCGGACGAGTGCTACCAATATAATTATCCATAGCCTTAGGGCTTTTAAACGTAAAAGATAATTCAATTTCGACTTGGATTACTCATGAATTGTTTATTAGAATGGATTTAAATAAAAAACCACAAAATTTAATTAAATGCTGAGATTTGAATTTCATGTAGACTTTAAACATTTAAAATCCCGGTTTATTAATTTTCCAGAAAACCTGGTTTTTGGAAATGGACAAACCCTATAGTTCCATTATTACTAAAACCTAACCTGAACCTAAAACTAACGCCTCCAGATTATATTCCAATTTTACTCGTCATAATTGAGCATTGGTATACAATATTTGTCAATCTGACATTTTATTAATCGACGCGTATGATAAAAGTTTTTATTTTGAAAGAATGAATTTCTGAAATCGTAACTCATGATGTAGTATTCACCACACGCTCAACACAAACATTGAGAAAAGTAATTAGCGCAAACTAAAAATTCACAAGAATTTTGATTAGCAATTAACAATTAAAAAGTAAAATGAACAACTACATTGATAATGCATATTAAAGAAATATTCAGTTTGATTAGATATTGTAGACGTTGTGCATTGTCTTCGACGTAAGCAACATGTCTGCGAAATTCCATTGTATGCCCCTTTAAGACGTAAACGCAATTATTGTTAACACGCAAACTGGGGCATGTGAATAATTCGATTTTTTCTGCAATTTTGCATACTTCTTACTAGAGTTTATATAAATTTTTGCAATATCATCTAACCGCAAACCAAATTCGTGTTTAACATCTAATTATGTCTGCACGTATATACGTAGATAGCCTTCGTTCTAATATAAACCAAACAAATATATATGAACTAGTAATTTAACATAATTAGAAAGTAGGAAATATTTTTGGGAAATGAACTTTGTAAAAAAAAAATCTTAATTGTACATGTTTTTGGATTACTTGATACAGGTGAACAATTACTAAATTCGAAGCTGTACCATTCAAAATTTTACGAGAAAGATGCAGAATTACGCAATGACGTAAGGCATATGACGGCGGCCAAATTGATATGTCAAACCACCAGCATACGATATGTACCAAAGAACGTATTTTATATACCGACCAATGAGTAAGTGGATGCTGCGGTTTGAAATTATTTGGCGAAATTTAATTAATTTTTTGTTTTTGTTTGTTTTACTCTTAGGAATGAAGTGATTGATTGCCATCATCTTTAGAATTATTAGAAATTTATTCGAAAATGAAATGTTTTCTTACATATTTAGTGTATCAATATTAATGTTAAGTCTAATAAATATATTATCTAATTGTTTAGAGATTTGTGTTTTTATATGATTTGATCCCGTTATGTAGGTGTCGATCAATCAAAATTGTGTAGTAATACCATTCGAAGGAAATCGCTATATACGATAATTGTGGAAATAAAAAAAAAATATTGAGAACCCAGACATATTACATCACCTGAAAAGTTCCTGGTCTGACACATAGATGGTGAAAAAACTTCACATGATACCTGTTAAAATTCCAGGATATTTCCATCATTAAGTTTACAAGTTACAGCTGTTTTAGTGACGCTGCTTTTGTTAATTTCAAAACAATAGAAAAAAAAAAGAATTTCGTGTGTTGATTAAACACACTGCTTTTTGATGGGAAAAATACCGCAAAGCAGACCATCATTGACTGGTATACTGGACTTTAACGTGGTCGTACATGTGGAGGCTGTGACTCCAGTGGCACTATTTTGGAAATTCCCCGGGAATAGGAAACTGGGGAAAGAATTTATATGTAATTTATGTTCAAAAATTTTCTTTCCGGCCTACTGAGGAGAAAAGTTTGATGTAAATACATAATATTTATAAATTGGGAATAATTTTTCCATATCTGATTTTGCAGGGAAAATTATTCCCAATTTAATTTTGTTTTCAAAAAATTTAACATTAGCTTTTTACCTCGGTATGCCGGAAATTTTATTTTGAACAAAAATTACATATAAATTCTTTCCCCAGTTTCCTATTCAAATTTCACCCATTTTTGTAGTAACTAAGTAAGGAAATACCAAATTTCTAAATTATACAAGAGATTTGTTTTATCTAGACCAGAATTTTGTGTTAAATCTAGCAAATTAATTTAACTAAGTATTTTGTAGTAATCTTTTTTCTGAGTGTAATATTATCACAATTCCAATGATCGGGATCGTTTGATCATCTCTCAATGAGGATCGATCACTATTTGCTTCCGTCTGATTATCCCATACATATATGTAGGGATAATCAGACGGAAGCAAATATAGGGATTGCTCCTCATTAAGAGATGATAAAACGATCCCGATCGTTGGAATTGTGATAATATTACACTCAAAAAAAATAAATAAGTTTGGTCATAAATTTAATTTTCACATTAAATCGTTACGTATTGTTGAAACGATTTCACCAACTTTCCAGTTCAGAACAGTCAATTTTATTTAGATTTATCAATTCCGCATGATTCTGACTGTTCTGATCTGGAAAGTTGGTGAAAACTAATAATTGTATAAATCCAATGATTGAAATCGTTTCAACAATACGTAACGATTTAATGTGAAAATTAAATTTATGACCAAACGAAAAAAACTATAGACGTGACTAATCCTTGACGTATACTAGTCAGTTTTTCAGACCCCAACAGTTGGAATCGTGCGGAACAATGAGTTTCTAGCGAACTTTCGCAATAAATTGAGATCAAACGAGAAAAATTAGTGACCAATTCAAATGAAAGATGTTTATTGTAATTCTACAGTTTTGATTTCGTTTTTTTGCAAACTACCCAAACAAAACGTGACAAAACGCTAAAATATGTTGATTAGTCCTGACCTAATAATTACCTTACGAAATTTGATAAAAACGTTAAGATTTTCTTTCAATTATAGGTTCTACCCGGAATTTGTTTTTTCCCCAAATTTTCATTATTTAAAATATTTACCGTTTAATTGTAAGTGGCGAAACGCTAAAAACTGGTGACCAATCCTAACCAAACGTTTGTATCAAAACGTTTGGATGGGGTGCTCAAAATGCGGAGCTACAGGACAGGTGATGTGCACAAGATATAAGGATACACCGAATGTACATCTAATGAGACCCAATAAAGCTACACAATTATCTGAACTATACGCAGACAATTTGTCTGCTGTTGTACAACCACAACGACATACCGAGACGATTCAGAACTAGAATAATACAAAATGGAGTGCTAGAATAATATTCCATATATGCTTCATCTGCGTATACTGTATACGTTCGGCCAAGAAGAACAAAGTACCAATGTTTGAAATGTTTGTTTACGAGGTTAAGACAATAGAAACGCCGATATTGACCTTGAAAAGAACGGCCCTAGTAGATACGATACAACTGGGTGTAACATGGGGTAGTTAAAAGCAGCTTTGATTTGTAGTCAAATTGCCACTCAAAAAAATATTTCAGTTTTTCTAACAAAATTTGCTTTGTAAAACTAAAAATTGTAAATTTAACAACATTTTTGTTAAAATAACATCATATTTGTAAGGTTTTTGTTATAAATTTAACGAAACGCTCATAAATATATCGAATTTCGTTTTGTAATCTCGACTTCCATACAAAATCACTTTTGGCAAATCACAATGGCAAATAGTAGTTTTACAACGAAAATTGTAACATAGTTTTACAAACTGTTTTGTAAAAATAACATATAAAATTTTGTAAAATTAACATATTCTCATTTCACATAACTTTCGTTAAATAAACGAATATCCTGTAAGGTTTTCATTGTAGACCTAACAAGTTTCCTTGTAAAAATAACGAAAGATCAAAGTTGTTCGATTTGCAAAACATCATTACAGCAAAATACGGGTTAATATTTTATTATCCTAAATCTAAAGATCTGGAATTATCTGGCACTGGATATAGTGCTGATGCGTTTTATATGTACTTTTTATAGGTTGCCGATATTTTTGCAAGACTTAAGCAATATTTGCATTGAGGAAGCTACCAGTGGGCCTAAAGATGCTAGAAATATGTATAAATTTACGTCTTTTATATGAATGTAAAACAATCGACTGTAAATTAGGCTTATTTGCTTTCTTTTTAATAATCTATTTTAAAAAACATGGATGTTTTTAATAGGAATACCACATACAAATCTAAATCTTTAGTGACCAGATCTACAATTTTTTACTGTATTGCGCCAATCTTCATTTTTCAATATTAGTCTAGATTCTAATAAATGAATTTCATCATAATAAGAAAAGTTCAAACTTACTTTATCGACTACAATGCCATAAATCATGAAAAATTCAATGAGTTCAATGAAAGTTCAATGAAAAATTCATGAAAAATTCAATAAACGAAAATTTATCTTTTGTGTCTATTCCTGTAGTTTAATTTTGTCTTATTCTGTAAATATTACATACAAACATTGTCCAGAACTTGTATTATACAAGATTTTGTTGGCTTCTATTTTAACAAATTTCATTGTAAAATAACTAGAAATGACTTGCGTATTTTACAAAAATATAATTGTTAACACGTAATTTAACTGTAAACTAACTTGGTTATTTTGATAAACGAACAATCATGTTTCGTTACATAACATGTAATTTTGTAATGTTTACAAAATTCTGGTAAAAAAAACATATAATCCGTAAAATGTACGAAATAGATTCGTAAAAGATTTCCGTATTCATTCGATTCACTATATTTATTCAGTATGAGACGTGCTATCGGTGAGTGGTTTTTAAATATAATAACTATAAGTGTAAAGTGGAAAAATAGTGAAAAAAGTGGAAACTTGTTATTCAAAGAAAATTACCAGGAAAATATCAGGAAAAAACCATTTAAGATTAGTTTCATTAACAGTAAAAAAATTGTTGTATCAATATTTTATTAGATGCTGGAGTTTACATGGAACATTGCCAATATTTAAAATACAAACATCTATCGGACGTATTTATGCCATCGAAATTGGGGGAAAATAATGTTCGAGCATCATCTTACGATGTGGCAACAAGCATTCACTGTTGAGCCGGTTTTCCAAAGTTTTTTACCACCTTCATATTCAATGCCAGCACTGTCCTCCTCGCCAACTACGTCGTCTACGCCAGTATCGTCGCCTACATTGGATGGATTTTTTATGACACCTTCGTTATCAACGCCGCCACGTTCGTGTACTACGTCATCTCACATGGTAAGTATTATATTTACAAACACGTATAGTGTGTAGTTTTTTTCAAGCAAAGTAATATCATTTATTTTTACTTTTACAGTCAGTGCCAACTATCCTGACACGCAATATTTGCGGTAGTAAGTTAATGGATTATTACTTGTCAAATAATTTATTAGGAAGAACCCACAGAATGATGTTATATGGTATTATAGTAAACTTTTATCTGAAAAATGTAAACCGTCAACAAGAGAGATAAAAACTGGGGTACCGAATTAAAAAAGTCTAATGAATTAAAAAAGGCACATTTTATTTCATTTTATAAATTAAAAAATCTTAATTCGACTTTTAACAAATATTCAGAAATGTGCATTATTTTGGGCTAAAGTTTACTTTACTTACTTACTTTATCTTAACAGTTTTTCAACAGTACAAATAATTTTTCCGGGAAAATTTTTCAATTTTTCCAGAGGAATTTTGAAATTTTTTCAATTTTTTTTACTTAGTTTGACACTTAAAGAATTGTGGAAAAGCGGGGGTTTGGGGCAGCCCCCATCCTCTAAGGTATAAACGAATTAAAATTACATTAAAAAAAATAAAAAAATTTATATATACGAAAGTTGATTCTTTTAACATTTGTGGCACTATCAGAAGAAGCGATAAGAGCGAGAGAAACTCTTTGATCTGTGTCTGCAAGGTTGATGAAGCAATTATTATTAATAAAAATAAAAGATAATATTGAAAAAATCAAAAAAGTAAAAATTTAGCTTCTCCTTCCCCCCCCCCCCCCCCCGCACGCTGCTCCTAAAACCTGATTGTAAACAATCCTGCATTTAAAAATTTCCAAAATTTATATTCCTTAACTGATTTTTCCGATGTATACGTAAAGTTAAATACGCCTTATTTTGTATTGCTAAATTCCTAAATTCCAAAAAATTTTCATTGATGAAAATAACATTTTTGTCATTTTATAAAGAGGCTTATATTAATTCATTTTAAAACTGAATTAAGAAATGCCTTTTTAAATTCATTTTATCGAACTTTTTTATTTTTTTTTTCAACTCTGATTTTAATTCATTTTTAAAATGAATTAAAAACACTTATTTTAATTCAGAAAAAAGAACTTTTTTATTCAAACTTTTTTAATTCAAGTAGCCATAAAATCTATAGCCGAAGAAATAGTTTTATGTTTTCCAACCGAATGTTTAGTGAGTACATTTTAATAAACTAAAAGAACACGAATTTTAATTTTTTTTTAAATAGTTTCTTTGAAAGATCTTTGAAAATTATTATAACCCAAAACGTACAAATTATTTTATGAACAATAGAAATGTAAATAATGGCAAATTTGCAAATAACCTACTTAAATTCGTCAATGATGAATTTAAATTCGTCAATTATGAAATATTTGAATAAAAAATATGAATATGAAAACTATAAACTTAAGAAATATATTTTTGTTATTTATCATTTTATACTAAATAATTTTATGTTTGATAATAAAAAGTTGAAAAGTAGAAGATATCTTTTATTTTACAATATTGAAACACTTAATTTCTATATATCCAATCAATACCAACCCGTTAATGAACCTAGTAATTTTGTTAATTATACAGAAAATAAGCTTTGTAAACGTAACAATACAATTTCTTAACTTAACGTGGTATTTGTAACTATGTTCTACAGTAGCCTTCGTTATTTCTCAAAAATTTGTAAAAAACGCAGCTAGGAAAAATTTATTTCGTAGAGTTATCAATTTTCTTTGATCATGTACACTAACATGATAATAAAAAATTTGTAAATAATACAACAACTTATGTGAATTTTACAAACAAGTTTCAGAACTTTTACAACATTAAACGTAAATTAAACGAATTCAATTTGTAAAATCTACGATAAATTGCATTAATAATTCAAGAAATATTTGTACGTATAACAAATATTTTAGTTATTCTCTCTAACATGTTTCGTAAATTTTACATTTTGGATTGTTAATTACACCGATAAATCATTACAAATTTTACAACAAGATTTGTAAATAATAACAATAACTAACTGTAGATTTAACATATTTTGTTTTGTAAATTTAACAGTCGACCTTAATAAAATTACGGTAAATTTTGTAAAACTTTTACAAAACATGAGAGAAAAATTTACGAATCATCCGGAAAATACCGGGAATTCAAAATCGTTGTAAAGTTTACGAATAAATAAACAGTTTATTTACGAATTGAAGCGTTGGCTGAAAACGAACAACATTTTCTGTAAAATTAACCAGTATTTTTTGTTAAAAACACTCGTTTTTTTTGAGCATGCTATTACCCAAAAAGTTCCTTATTAATTTGTTATAGACTTTAAGTTATCTGTTTAAAAATGTTAACAATAAACGATTCTTGGATCCTACTGAATTATTTTTATACCACATTCGGATGGTCTATGTGGTAAATATTTATATTTCATGGCTATCACTACGTAATTGCCTACGTAGTGATAGCCATGAAATATAAATATTTACCACATAGACCATCCAGCATATTTAAACTAATTAAAATAAACTTTACAATATAATCCCCTATTATACTAAAAAGGTCATTAACAAAAAACTGCTTTCAAGTGCGCGCCGATTAAATCATTTAATGCACACAAAACTTTTACTCCACATATCACAACCTAAAAAGCTATGTGAATAAAATTAATCTTTATATTGTGTCGAAACAATTCCGGTGGGTGTTACTTAAATTTTAAGAAGTTTTTAAAAATAATGAATAAAAAACTATACACAGCAATTATGTAGTCACAAGCGCATTTAAGCCTTAAGGTTACCGCATACACATCTGACGTAACGAAGTAGCACAGCGTTTAGTATAAAATGTGGTTAAACTGTTCAGATATGTATCACATTGCATCTCACGCGTATAACGTTCGATCTGATTATTGAGATGATTCAATTTAAATCAATAAATTATATCTCGAATTGAAAACAAAATCATTAATCATTGTGTTATGTAAAAGAAATTGCTCCCAAAACAAAACTATATCGTGCAGCATTCTAATATTTGTAATTAGATAAATTAGATATGAAACGCCCAACTTACGTATATAGAAGCTAAGTATTTTGGCTCTGCACCACTTTCCATTACATAATGTGTGTGCACATATGAGCAAAGACGTGACATAAACACCCAAAGATACACTCACCTTACATGTGCGTGAACTTTCTATTTTCAAGATTTAACGTGCTTTTTTGTCGATTACTTAAAGCATTTACAATATTATGTATGCCATATACCAAGAATGTGTGACATACTAAATATATATGTACAAGTAGTTTGTCTGCACGCTAAATATTAAATATTTAACTAATTTTTTAATAATATATAATTTAATATGTTACACCTTTGGGAAGTATGGCAGTTGATTTTATTACAAATTTATTATTTTCTATACTGTACGTCGATTAGAATACGAGTAAACCTTCAATCAAAATATATTGCGTCTATATGCGCTTTCCATATGGAAGTGATTAAAATAAGTCATGCACTTGTCACGATATTTTGTAACGCAACCTCTAAAATGGCGTTTCGAAGGGGTCACTCTGTAATTATTTTTGGGGGTATATGTTATATAGCATTAACCACCTATATTAATGTTTACCTTGATTTTGCTTCATATTCTGTCGGCTTCAGTTAAATAAATTACGAAATAATTATAGGCATAAATATTACTTACCCAAAGGTGATTCAATAAAATTTGTTTTAATGGGTTTTATATTTCGTTTGTTTGTTTTTGGAACACTCCAAGCTCTTTTGCGGTTTGCTGCACTAGATAATCTCCTACATTTCACACTGACAGCTTTCAAGACTGCCAGAGTGCTATGGGGAGCTTCTGTAGATTTTACGGTCAAGGATTGGCCAGTACCCAGAATTTCCGACCGACATGTTATCCCTAGTTAGCTTAAGATATCCTAAACAAATAAAAATTATCCCCATTTTAATACGATGAGGTAGACCCATTTATTATTGACCCCTAAGTTGTTCAATCTTTGCAAATGGAATTTGCACATTCACTATATCGAGGATTGGCCAGTACCCAGAGATTTCCGACCGACATGTTATATATCTCTAGTTAGCTTAAGACATCCTAAACAAATAAAAATTATTCCCCATTTTAATACGATGAGGTAGACCCATTTGTTATTGACCCTAAGTTGTTCAATCTTTGCAACTGGAATTTACACATTCACTTTATCGAGAATTGGCCAGTACCCAGAGATTTCCGACCCACATGTTATATATCTCTAGTTAGCTTAAGACATCCTAAACAAATAAAAATAATCCCCATTTTAATACGATGAGGTAGACCCATTTGTTATTGACCCCTAAGTTGTTCAATCTTTGCAAATGGAATTTGCATATTCACTGTATCGAGGATTGGCCAGTACCCAGAGATTTCCGACCGACATGTTATATATCTCTAGTTAGCTTAAGACATCCTAAACAAATAAAAATTATCCCCATTTTAATACGATGAGGTAGACCCATTTGTTATTGACCCCTATGTTGTTCAATTTTTGCAAATGGAATTTACACATTCACTTTATCGAGGATTGGCCAGTCCCAGAGATTTCCGACCGACATGTTATATATCCCTAGTTAGCTTAAGATATCCTAAACAAGTAAAAATTATCCCCATTTTAATACGATGAGGTAGACCCGTTTGCTATTGACCCCGAAGTTGTTCAATCTTTGCAAATGGAATTTATACATTCACTGTATCGAGGATTGGCCAGTACCCAGAGATTTCCGACCGACATGTTATATATCTCTAGTTAGCTTAAGACATCCTAAACAAATAAAAATTATCCCCATTTTAATACGATGAGGTAGACCCATTTGTTATTGACCCCTAAGTTGTTCAATCTTTGCAAATGGAATTTACACATTCACTGTATCGAGGATTGGCCAGTACCCAGAGATTTCCGACCGATATGTTATATATCTCTAGTTAGCTTAAGATATCCTAAACCAATAAAAATTATCCCCATTTTAATACGATGAGGTAGACCCATTTGTTATTGACCCCTAAGTTGTTCAATCTTTGCAAATGGAATTTACACATTCACTGTATCGAGGATTGGCCAGTACCCAGAGATTTCCGACCAACATGTTATATATCTCTAGTTAGCTTAAGACATCCTAAACAAATAAAAATTATCCCCATTTTAATACGATGAGGTAGACCCATTTGTTATTGACCCCTAAGTTGTTCAATCTTTGCAAATGGAATTTACACATTCACTGTATCGAGGATTGGCCAGTACCCAGAGATTTCCGACCAACATGTTATATATCTCTAGTTAGCTTAAGACATCCTAAACAAATAAAAATTATCCCCATTTTAATACGATGAGGTAGACCCATTTGTTATTGACCCCGAAGTTGTTCAATTTTTGCAAATGGAATTTACACATTCATTGTATCGAGGATTGGCCAGTACCCAGAGATTTCCGACCGACATGTTAACTATCTCTAGTTAGCTTAAGACATCCTAAACAAATAAAAATTATCCCCATTTTAATACGATGAGGTAGACCCATTTGTTATTGACCCCTAAGTTGTTCAATTTTTGCAAATGGAATTTACACATTCACTGTATCGAGGATTGGCCAGTACCCAGAGATTTCCGACCGACATGTTATATATCTCTAGTTAGCTTAAGACATCCTAAACAAATAAAAATTATCCCCATTTTAATACGATGAGGTAGACCCATTTGTTATTGACCCCTAAGTTGTTCAATCTTTGCAAATGGAATTTACACATTCACTGTATCGAGGATTGGCCAGTACCCAGAGATTTCCGACCGACATGTTATGTCCCCGAATGGACGACACAAGTGCTGCATCCATTACTGCCTCCTTGAGGAGACGACAACAGAAACTATGTTACGTAACTATGTATCGCTACTGAAAAATATGTTCATCTATATTTAGAGCATTAGCGTGGTCAAATTTTTCCCGGCTTTGTTTCAAGGTTCACGTGGGCTTTGTCAAAGATAAATAGATGCTAGTGGAACACAAGAACGAACGTTAGGAACAGGAAAAGAACTGAGGATTCAGGCATGGATCAACTTACCGTGATAGAAACTGTAATCGAACTTACCTATTCATTCTCATAAATTGTCTTAATTTTTCATAATAAAAACGTATCGAGTGAAAAACAAAACCACTATACAAAATTGAGATTACAATAAAATTTAATTGAAAAATGAATTAAAAAATTCATGAAAATGAACAAAAAGAAAATTTTACGTACTACCCTATCACCGTACTTAACTGAATGACGTCACACCAACTAACTTAAATTAACTTAAGTAAGCGATCAAGAAAAAAGCACCAAAAAAAATATATGGAAATTACAGCCTAATTCTAAGATAACAAAAATTTAAAATAAAAAATGTTTCAATAAAGAAACAAGTAAATATATGTAAATAATTATAATAAAAATAATTAAAATAATTAATGAAAATGAAAACCGAAAGATAAAGGCCAATTGCATCTCTTTCATATTTTGCTACTATTATGTTTTATATTAAACATTCTGACAGTATCATTAAAAGCCACCTCTAACACTACTACTACCGTATTATCATTGCACATCTTCATATTTGACAATCTAAACAACAAATATCTCGAGGATCCTACAACTATTCATCAGCTTGGATTTGATGGCGACCACCTAGTTAAATATTGTGAGTCCACACACTCTTTTTTGACATTTCAAATATATATTTTCCGGTCCGCTACAACACATCTATGCAATAGACAACATCAGGTGGCCTATCGTTACTGGTGTCCAGATTGTTCCAGGCTGAGGAAAATCTACATGGATCATAAACAATCACTGTAATAAAGTTTCTGACAAACTAAAAATGACAGAAAACTTTACAACAGCCCAAAAAGTGTAATGGTACTATTCCATGGACAAAACAGAAAAATTTTGCTGAACATCGGACAAAGCAAGAACTAAAATTTACATTAGAGCGACTGAGAAACAACATTTTTATTTTATAGTAGAAAAAACTGGGGAAACTTTGAAATCAACAAAAACAAACCTTACATTTTTTAAATAAATAACTAAAAATCTTCATTTTTAAAAATTGACAATTATTTTATGTCGTAAAAATTAATAAAAAAATTGATATCATTTTTGAGATGAGCAAAAAATATGATTTTTTATTATTTTGATTAATTTACGAAAATATCTAAAAAAATTTCTACTATAAAATATGGAGGAGAAATTTTTGACAAATTCGTAGTAACCTAAAATTTGACAGTCGTGCAGCAGCCAAAAAGCAGCAAATGTCTCAAACATTTATAAAAACTCAAAAATAAATAATAGGTTTCAGTGGTTTACACTTAGGCCATTTTTGGCCCATTGTGATACCACGCATTCATGCTACATCATTAACCCATTCACCTATTCACCTACTCACACAACTACATTATACCACCTGCACATTGCAAGCTCCATGTCAACCTGTACATTGACATGGACGGTGGGTTGGCGCTGAATTCTGCACTCCATCAGAGGGTCTCAGTTGTGTTTATTAACATCACCGATTGTAGTTGATGAAGAAAATTCGATTTACATCTGGCCTCTGATGGGATTCGAACCCAGTACCTCCTGGTCCAAGTGCCGAAGCTTTAACCACTGCACCACTTGTCCGGTTAAAATAAATAATAAATTTAACAAAAATATTTTATAAATATTTAGTTTTATACAGTAATAAATCTAGTGAATAAGTATTTAAGTTTAAAATTTTAAGTGTTGTGTGATACTTGTTCATGGTTACTCCAACGAAGATGTCCTCTCGAAAGTCATTCAAATGGTGTTTTTGTCCACAGTACGAGCTAGATTTAATCCTGAATTTCATTAAATATTCTAATTTGTTTTGTGTTTCTATTGTAGAATGACGATGAAAGATGAAGTAGATCGGTGCCCCGTAGTACTATTAGTGTAAATATATCGGCACCGGAAGATAATGAAGAGTTGAAAGTTTGTTTGGAACAGTCCATGGACACAGGACAATGTAAGTTGTGCTGATTGAGGACCGCTTGGCTAGTCTTTCAAATTAATCTGTGTTTTTTTTATATATTCGTAGAAAATCAACAAAGAGATTGCATTTCAAACAAATTTTATCGATACATTTGCCAATTTGGTTACTGGCCATCGTAAAAATGTCAAAAAATTCCAAGTATTTGGTGCCTCATTGGAAGCATCGAGGAAAATGTATGGTTACCGGGTCGATATCGTGCACAAGGAAGTGATTCGAATGTGTTTATCGTATATGAATGCAGTAAAAAAGACGAAGTTCTAAGGAGGAATCGAAAAGGTTGATCCAATTATTGAGGATATAATGATGTGCAGGATCCGAAAGCAAAGGCTAAGGCTAAAGCAAAAAAGCGACATCAACAAAGTTCAACCTGGAATCGAATAACTCGGGAATTTTATTTGATTACGTTAATCCGTACTGGGATAATACGCCAAATGGATTTATATACTCAATGAGGACGCACCCGTTGTAAATAAATTTTATACGAAATATAAAAAGCAGGACGGAAATTCGGACAATATTTAGGGAATACAATATTAGTGATAAGCCGTGTGACATGAATAAGTACGTATTTGGCTGAAAACATCTAAGTAAGAAATCGCTGTAATACGAACTTTATAATTTCAGAATGCTGCAATCAATCGTAGGTGATAGTAACATAATCTCAGCGATAGTGATAATGGATTTATGGGTGATGATTTTCATAATCAAGCTGCTATGGATGAGCCACAAGAGATGGAACTACCGCGTATGACATTCGCATACGATGGCAAATGACGAAATTGAACAAGTGCAAGAGTTGCGAACAAGTGGTGGGTGCTAAACGCACCCAAATCGTAACAGGTTCATTCCAACCGTGTGATGTGTCGACGAAAATTGGAATATTCGTATCGACCCCATCTGAACTATCTTATTGGAAAATTAGACCATCGGCACCGGTTCGCATGGAGGGACAACAGGTGAGGCGAACCAGTGAAGCAGTAGAAGCAAATCGGAATGCAACAGCTAAGCAAAAAATATCAATAGTCGGGATCCGAAAAAGCTTAAACTACCCGTAAATCACCACATAGACGACGATTAATTTGATAGATTATCATATGCCCAGGGAATGAAGCTAAAAAAACCAGTGTGGCAATAGCAAATATGATTGTTAAAAAAAAAAAAATCGATAATAGAGAGAAATTATATGAAGACATTCCAAACGGAGTGGAGAATAACGATCAAAATCAATACTGATTTCCAAAATGATCATCTGGACGATGATGAAAACCCAGTTCTAAATCTTAACTTGAGTAATTTAATGTCGCAGAATAATTTATGACCGCAAAAAGTAGTTTTAAAATCCTCTTCTCGTGTTTTTTATATTTATAATTTTATTTATTTTTAGGTCGAAAGAATTGTCATGCTACGCAAGAAAACCACTCATTCAAAATTTTGTTTTCTTACAACTTATCTTAGCAAAAATTGATTATGAAATAATACAACAATCTCATTCTTTATTATTATTTTATTTTAAAAAAAAACGTTCAGAGGAAAAGCCATATGGGAGTCTATAAAAATGAACAGAAATTAAGAACAAAGGCTTCCATTAGGCATAAAAACCTATTTTTTCAATAAATTCATTTTCTTCGGCCATTTCATTTGAACCTGAAACAAAACAAAAAATAAAAAAAATTAGTATTTCATTATGCAATTAAAGGAACGATACATACCTTTTCATATTTCATCTAGTAGTCGCATGTATTTTCTTCGCCTTGATAAAATCCAAATAAGCATCTACAGTTACTAGTTAATTGTATCCTTAAACGAAACAAAAAATAAAATCCAATCAATATAAAATCAAACCTCTTATGATGTTTTTGAACAATATTAATGTGCATCTTTGTATCATGTTACAATTGTTACTTCTCGTGTTCCTGTAGATATAAAAAGTATGGTGAATTAATGATTTAAAGAAACGTCAGTAACACACTTATTACCTGTTGAGTAATCGCGATTCGGAGCGCCCTTAAAAATCCTCTTGCATTTTAAGCCGCGTACATATATGTAGACGTTTTAAATGGGATTTCTTTAAGGCACAGAATGAATCCAGTTCTAATTCTACATCGTCTTGGGGCATTGCAGCTTTGGCGCAAATTAGCTCATATTTTTTAAATTCAAGATCCAGATATCGCCGTTTAAGGTCTGAATTGTCCTCCGTGCGTCTGTCTAATATTTAAATATTATTACACAAACTTATGGCTCAGATTCATATCACCCACACTTACATATACACACAGATTGTTCTATGACTATATATATACGTGTTTGTATACCTTATTTGCATTTATGAAAACATGTATCAGCCATATAAAATTTTTAATTATTTAGTCACTCTTATTAAATGCTAAAATTAAATTTTATTCGATCAATATTTCGAGCTAATTATCGAATAAAATTTAATTTTTAACATTTAACAAGAATGACTAAATAATTAAAAAATTGTTTATGGCTGATAAGACATGTTTTCATAAAATAAAAATAAGTTTATATTAAAATCAGCAAATTTTTTCAAAATATATAATAACAAAATCAGCTGTTCTTATGAAACAAATTATATGTATGTATAGCTATATACGGGTGTGATGTGAGTGGAACGAATATCCATTTACACGCAGCCACATATATACATAACCCCACATAAAGGTACCTACATATATTCGAAAAAACATCACGCGTGCCACATAACTTACACATACTTACTTGAAATAGGTTTCCGTTTCCGCGGCTGAAGACGAGGTGCTTGCGACTTTGCTGGTTCTAAGGTCGGGTTTGCTTCCGTCATATTAACTTCTCCTTCTAGAGTAATTTCTCCATTAATTATTTCTATAGAGCTAAAAAGACAAAATGTATGGCATGTATAAACATATTTAGAACCTGATACAAATAAATAAATTTCGAATAAGTACCATCTTGGCATGGTAGTGTCCTTCAAAAAAGACAACATGTTGCTATACTTATAGGTAGATTGCTCACCTGCCGACCCACTCGCACATTTTTTTTTTCGTTTCTTATTTGATTGGCCTTCATGTTCTCTCATATTTTTTTAACCTTTGATACCGCTTTGGGGCTTACTGGTATATCTGTAATATATAAATAAATAATAATAAACAATTTATATTTAGAAAATGTAATTACATACCAGAATCTTTTGCCACCTCTTCCCATAATCGATATTTTAAATTTTTATTTTTAAAATTCGAATCGTGAATGTTCCATAGTGCTGGATGCAATCGAACTGCTTCAATTATTTTTTCAAAAAATTAAATCACAATATTAAATTAGGATATTGGATTGAAATATTAGGATGTTGTAATGAAATGTCAATACGGCAATACCACTTCAGAGTTGTATGTTAGATCATCTGTTTCAAGGAAAAATAATAATAATTTCATAACCTTATTAATTTAAAAAGCGACAGTTAATAAAAATTTACCTTCATTATCGAATGGCTGGTAATCAAAATTTGATAAAAATTCGCTTGTCGGTTGGACGATCACTTTCTCTAGAACCACAACTGTTTTGGTACCTAAAATATAATAAAATACAGTATTAGTAATATTGTGTTTCGAAGTAGATACAATTTATTGGGAAATAAATGGACGTCATGGAACCGCACTATTTTTACTGGGTACCATAATTTTACAATAAATAATAATACAACAGACAACTTTTGTAATTATTTCACAATAATCGGATAAGTAGCTTGGATTGTTTTAACACTATCAAATAATTAAGATTTATAAGATTTTTTTTAAACTTCAGTGCCGTTAAAATTACAGTAGGACTATGGGTTTAAAGAACTTTTTAAATTTCACTTTTCACAAACTTGAATATCAAATAACTAATTAAATTTATTTTAACTAAACTTACCGTACTTTTCCATTTTTTTTTTAAATTTTATTATATTTATTATTTAGCGCAAGAAAACTTTTATTTTTCAAAAATTAAAACCACAAAATAAAAACTTTTCTAACCACCAACCAAAAATTCTAACCACAAAATAATAAATACAAAAGTTTTTAATCTCCTCTCCCAACTTTACACTATAAAAATTTGTATACGATAAAATTAAAAAGGAGTAGGGATTTTTTTCAGTTTTGCTGCCATAAAAAATACTTGAGTTGATATTTTTTATGAAAAATTATGGCAGCAAAATAACAATTTGCTCAGCAAATGCTCAGCAAGCTATAATCGGATGCGCCATTCTTCCTGTAGTCGATCTATATTTTTGTCTCGTTTTAGTTTTGCTTGAGATAATTTTGTATGCACATGGAATAGTACCATAAATCTACACTTTCAAGAAAAACGTGTTATGCAAAACTAAATAAATTGATAAAAAAATAAGTTCACAATAGCAATCTAATTTAACCATAACGATGTGCAATAACCATTCGTTATGTTTTCTACAAGCCAACATATATATGCGGAGTCAAAGTTATTTTAAATTTTTAAATTTTGCTATAGAAAAAAGAGTAGTGGTGTTTCAATCGTCAATGACAAGAGATGTCTAAGTAAATCGAAGTATGCTATCGTGTACTACAGACCCTAGTGCAACTTTTGTAGAAGCCAACATAATTATGATTGCCGTCGAAGTATAAATTTTCTATGTTGGAATCCTCGTCTTTTGATTGATTTTCGATAACTTCGTCAATTTTATTTTTCGCTGTATATCCAGCTAAGACTCGTTTCCCCATATATTTCGGGGAGTCATATAGTCGTATATGTTTATTCCATTTTTCATTTTTAAAAAAATAAATTTCATTTTAATTGAATAGGTAGTGCCATCTACCTTATAGCCTTAATAATATTTTATTCTATGTTTCCGCATTCACAATATGTAATACATAGACGTCGATAAAAAAATTGATGCGCACGGTGAAAGAGAGAAAAAAAGATGCTTCTAGAACTTTTGTTTGGTGCGAGAGTTTTTTTGTGGTTTTTCAGTTTTAGTTTGGATTTGGTGACAAGTCGGGTGCAACTCTAAAAATAATATAGTTTTTTATTATAAAAATGTTAAGCGTCTAGTTTTTGATCGAAAACCAAATCTGGTCGAGTTTTATTATTAAAAATAAGTAAAGAGATATTTCTTGTGGTGGGTAAGCCCCAACTGGTTGATAATTGTAAAAATAAAAATGGTACTTAAATAAATAAAAGAAAATTATTTTTGACAGAAAATTAAAAGTTTCAGTATAGGTGTTGGGAATTGAAATTTTGTTGTGTTGGGAAAGGGAAAAAAGCTATTTTAATTTATGTAGTTATCCCACCTGGATAACCCATATTTTTTTTGAGAATATCAATCAAACCGTTAATTATTGAATTGCTGTGGTGGGTTGGTGTGCCGCACTGGTACACGAGCTGTGAGTGTTTTAATAACTGTCAATTACAACCCAATACCGGTTGCATAACGAGGCCCAAAATTTTTAATTTTTCGGAGTGTACGCCACAAGACAGTCTGATAGGTTGGCCGACACGAGGTGCGTTTGAATCAAGACCGGATACCAACGTATTCGAGTCTGGTTATTTTTGGGTAAACGGGCGGGGCGGTAGGGTCGCAACGGTACAATACAGGGTGGCCAATTGAGGCCATCCAAATTTGAGCCTACGCCCTACGAGTTTTCAGGTGGCCAGTTGAGGCCACTTAACTTTGTTTTCTGTCAAGGACGTCCAACAGAGACTCAGCATTGCAACGATCAAGCGGCCAGTCGGCCATTGATGAAATTTTTTACGATCATTGGTGGAGAGACGCCATCAACCTACACCTTGCTGAAGGTCAAGGTACGATTTTTGGTTTAATTTATTTTTTTTATTTTAGTTTTCAATTTTTTTTTTTTTATTTAAATATTTAAATTATTTCCTATTATTTTGGTTAATTTTATTTCGATTCAAATATTTTCTTTATCGTAATCGAGCAACATACATATGGTGGTCGTGCAGGATGCCGGGGATGTATTTATCTTTCTGATTCCATTTTGTTTATTTTTTCGCTCGGCCATTTTTTTTTGTTGTCGTTATTTTTTCCGATATTTCCCTCCCTTTGTTGTTGTAGGTCAATTAAAATGTTGCACAGCGATTTCAGCGGCATTTGGAATATTATTCTTTCGCTACGTTTTTTTTATTTTTTGAGAAGAGGATTCTCATTCTGTGCCGCTGCAATATTTACAGTCTGCGCTTGTCACTATCTTTATCCCCTTGACAGGACATCCACAGGGTCGGAGTGACGAGCGTATGTGTCACCCATTCGGGGGCGACCGTAAAATCCACTAAGTCTCCCCGTAGCACTCCGGTAGTGTTGAGCTGTGAGAGTGAGTATTGTGGGAGAATCACTGGAGGTCTCTTCGGGTAGAGAGAGGCTTGGTCTGTTGAAGAAATGTCGCTACTCTTCGGTGTAGGCCAGGAGCACACAAGTCTCTAATTACCCCACGACAAAAATGTTTTTTTGTATCTTATTCAGTCCAGCATATCTACATTTTTATTAAGAGCTCGGCCATTCCTTGCCGTGATTAACGTTTTAACAATCATTTTTCAACATTTTTTGGAGTTGGGCCATGCTCAACGGAATTTGGCCATTTCTAATCCAATAATTGTCAATTTTGGTATGCGGAATTTGATTGGGATTCGTTCTAACTTGAATTTTGTATGAAGTTTAGATAGGAAACTCTTCGCTATTCCAATAAAAAATTCGAACTGGCTTAAATTCCAAAGCCACACTTTATAAAAAAAACAAAAATCCGTTTTACAAATTACAGTAACATAAAAATTAAAATTCCAATTGTGTAATTCCTAAATTTATTTAGTTATTTACCGGATTGATTACCGCTTGTTGTAATGGGATTGGTTATTTTTGCAATACCGAACCGGGACCTTTACAAACATACCTCTCCATGCTTACAAAATTGTGTTGCTGAATCATTAATAAATGATTACTGAAACGGTTTACTCGTAGATCTCTTTCTTGTAATCCTAAATTTTCATGGGCATAAATTGGAATTTATTGTGGAATTTCATGTACATGTATAGGAATTTTCAAATTTGGTATTTTGTACAGGAATTTCGTTTTTTTTTTGAAATTTTTGGTTTTTGATATCATTTTATTGGAATTTTGATTTTGGAATTTTGTTTTTGTGATTGCGATTTTAGAATTCTGTATTTGGTGAATCTTACCCAAACCATATTTTAAAATTACTGAACTCTAGAGGTTTATCCGAAACCCCTGTTTAAATTTCACTACTGCTCTGCAAACTCTTTAAAGTTTGAGAATTATCAGTTGGAAAATGATTAAATTTCATTCCTTTTGCCTGAGGGCTTTACAAAAATTTGTATTCAGAAATGGCTTAGCTCCAGTTATTTCTACCAAAATCTAAAATTTCTTCAAACGTTTCTTGTTAAAACTCCAATCCACTTTTATTCGGATTTTACCGCCTGCACAGCGACCCTCTCGAACCATCGCTCACGGCCTCCAGTTTTCTTATTGTCCATATTTTCCATTCATTCGTATTATTAAAAATTACATGCTAACTTTTCGTACTAGCATTGCATAGACGGGGTTCTAGAATAAATTCTGTATAGTGACCCCAATAAACGCCCCTTTTTAACGTCAAAAAATTATATTTTGTGTTCGCATGGCACTGAATCGGATCTATTATGCTGATGTGCGTTGCTAACATAATTTATTTTATTGATAATCTCAGTCCCATGATAATTTTCTAATCAATCAAAAATTGTGTTAAACCATCTGACTGTGTACCATCTGGACTGTAATCTGGTTGTAATATTTAACCAACTTAACAATTTTATGAACCGATAACATTTTCTAACCTATATCAAAATCAGTTCAAATTAATTCGTCGAACAGAATACAAAAATTATGATCAATATCGCATCGTGTTTAAGTCTTCTGTTAATATATTCTGGAACATCGTGGTCGTATTCTGCAGTGCTATCAACCCCGTGGTTAATTACTATTGAGACAGAACCTGATAATTCAAGTTTTAATAGTTGCATCGGTGTATTAACCAGTGAAACAGAAGTTCTTGCTCCATCAGAATGTATAAATCAGCTGCCGGCCGATTCACAATTCGTTTTAAAAGCTGGAAAATATTATCAACAAACTCGCTTAATTCAAAGTGTTTGGCCTACATATAACGTTGCTAAGATCACAGTCAATTCATTTGAATTAAATACTGGAATACAAACACTTCAGGTTGAACCAGTAACATTGTGTAGCATGTTAAAAATTAGTGATGCATATACGTTTATAAAACAGGAGCCTTTTAATGGGTATACCGTCACAAATTTAAATTTTAGTAACTCAAATGCCGTTTGTAATGAGTTAAGTGATAGAAGAATGGTTAACCCGTTGTTACATACATGCACACGATTAAGTGATGATGATTGCAGCCTATCAAAACAGATTGGTGGTGAAGTGCTTGTCATAAAATCGGATGGATCGGTAAGAAATGCTACTAAAAATTTAACCAATCAATTTGCGATTAACAAATTTATCAAATTATTTTTATAGTTTAAACTGGCTGGATTTAAATTTTTACACGATTGCGAGAGGAAAGTTGCCGTTTATACAAAAATATGTAGATGGTTTTAAGTTAGGGGTAGTTGTAAATTAAACAACAATTTTTATTATATGTGATCTCTATATTTTATATTGTACTAGTATTTTATTGATAATAAAAATAAAGTTGGTAATGAATTTGAAAAAAAAGCAAAAAAAAAATCCAATTCCCAATCGGAGACAATAACTATTTTACCGGTTTTGTTTGACTATTTCGCAAAAAAAAAAAACAAATAGCCATACCAAATTCAAATTCAATCGTCAACTTTATATAAATAGTAATCGAACGAATTTGTAAGGTTTTTTGAAACAACAGACTAAAACTGTGAAGACACTTTAGCCGATGTCTCGGGTTGGCCTCGAACCAGCGACTTTTGGGTTGATAACACTTGACGAGATGATCTTAGTAGGGTAGAACGTGTAACATTACATATACCTTAAATCTGCTCGTACCGCACAGACTCGACCCATATTGAGTTCATATTGCTTCAGTCTGTCGCGTTTGACCGCGAGGTTTCCGTGTATCCGACACACACCGTCGCTTATCCTCATAACAATTTTATATGGAGCTTTCTAATTGCTTTCCAGAATTATACAGCCATAGTAAATTACCTCGTTGAAAGTTGCTTTATCTCTCACGCTGGCCGTGTTTCGTTTTTCATTCATGTAATATTTTACTATTCCGTCGTTCTGATTCATTCCAGAATTCTTCCTCCTCAACTCCAATGCCTGTCATCTCCACTGCTGGACTATACTCACAATCATAAATCGTTCTGGACTCTTCTGCTGGGCTACAACTAAGGTTCTTTCCCCTTATTGGTAAACCAATCCTTCCCTAGTTTTCTTTGGCTGTACAGCCTCTTCATGTAGTCTTGCACCATCCGAACTAAGCATTTGGTGCTGGTTGTTTCTTAAATAATTTACGGTTTGCTTTATTACCGGTGTCTGTTCCTCTCGCCAGTTTTCATGTTACCTCGGGAAACAAGCTGCTTCGCAAATCGATCATTCCTTTATTGCGTACAATCTCAGATGTTGTGACCTATTTTCGTACATCTTCTTTGACTTTAGATGTCACTTGGCTCTGCACTTGACCGTTGTAATTCTCTGCAGCTCCAATAGCTTTGTGTTTGTGCCATTGCCCTCTGTGTATGAGTAGCCATATTATGGGTTGGTAGCTTAACTACACTATAGCTTTACAAAATATCGATTAATGTGAGAGCGAGACCAATGTGTACCCTTTGTGCGAGCAGTTAAGACGTGGATGAGTATTTTTTTTCTGTGTTTCTTGTTTTGCATTTTTGGCGCGTCACATACGTTCTCTTTTTGCACCGCTCATCAACTACATGTGCAAGAAGAAGAAAGAGAGATTTAGTGCGAGAATTTTTTTAGTTTTGTAAAAAAATAAACTCTCGTTTACCAACAAAACCAATTTGGAGTAAATTAATTAAAGTTCTAGTTTTTTTGAGTGAAATGAAAAAAGTGGACCAATTCTTCTTTGATAAAACCTCGACTACTTGAAAAAAAAATTAAAATAAATAAAGAAATTGTGGTTGATATGAATTAATTATCAATAAGAATTGTTAATTAAGCAAAATGTGAAGCGACCATGTGTTATAATAATAAATTTCTTAAATTGTCTGAAAATAAATAATAAAACGAGTTTTCGAATTAATATATGGTGTTTCATCTAAAACGACAATTTCGTGTGTTGCGCGAACTTCTAACGGGCTGCCTCAAGTGGCTTAAAATAATTATATCAACGGGTGCCGAGTTAATTTTATAGGTGCTACTTATTAATAACGGACGCGCAATCATTTTCCACGGTTGCCAAAAGCCACTTCACAGTCAACTAATTTGGCGGCCAGTTGAGGCCTGCCGTATTATTTGGGGATTAACGGCCGTAGGGCCGCAACAATGGAGTGCGAGTACGTGTGGCCAACCACGTCGCCATTTGTAATTTGTTATATTGGATTAATGGTGAGGAAAAATTAATTATTAAATTTTTACGGGTCGGTATGATGGGAGGGGATTCTCATCTCGTGCCGGTTCCATATGTACAGGCTGGGCTTGCCACTTCCCTTCATCCCCTTGGCAGGACATCCACAGGGTCGGAGTGGTGAGTCTAGCGGATGTGTCAACCATTCAGGGGCGATTGTAAAATCCACGCCGTCTCCTCGTGGCACTTCGGCGATCTCATGCTATCGAAGTGTGAATTGTGGGAGACTCGCTGGAGGTTTCTCAGGGTGAAGAGAGGCTTGGTCTGTTGAGAAGACGCCCTAACCTTCTTATGCTGCTTCATTGTGGCTAAGCATCGGCCTTTCGGGGTCGATTCATCATTTGAAGGGGGGGGGGGTGTCTCTCTGTTCAGCAGACTGGTTATTTGTCACTCGGGAGATCCAATCGCCGTCGGATGGGCACACCTGGTTATAATTATTTTATTCCGTGCCTCAAGTTTCATTCGACAAATTTCGGAGGAATATCCGGTTTTTTTATTTATTTTTTATTTGCGTTTTTTTTTAATTTCTGTAAACACGGTGTAGGCCACAATAATGTAAGCCTACAAATCTTCATGGCCCAATACCCTAAGTATTAGAAGAAAAAATCATCGTGCGTGAGGCTGCTGCATCACTAATTGATAACTGCGGGTTGGCTGCCACCCATCCGTAACAAATAATATTATCCATGTTAAGAGAGAGAATTCATTATTCATTACCCGTTGGAACGTAGCATGTCTGTTCTTCAACTCGAAAGGTATTCTAGCAAACTGAAAGTAGCCTTTGTCTATGTATATGGAAGAATCCCGACTTCAAGTCCAGTGTAGTAAAAACCGTCTTCTCATTTAATTTTCGGTATTGTGTTAATTAGGGCGCTCCTTTAATTTGCATTCAAGTGCTCCGTTCTAATTAGATCTGGAATTATTTGTTTTTCAATAATGGTTTTATAACTCAAGTTTAAGATTATTTAGTTTTGTACGTAGGGTAGTGTCATTGATTACTAAGTTAGCGACTGTTCTAAAATTATTGGCTCTACAAAGGCATTCAGTATTCATTTTGTAAGGTGGTGAGCGTACCTCTATGATGGTAAAAATTTTCTACCGGATAATATTGGTAGTACATATTTGAATTTGTGGGTGTTTTATGAGATAGTGTTGGGCTTCGGTCAATTATGGAACTCTAATTCATAATAAGATTGTGGAGGTATTTTTTTATATATGTTACAGTAGTAAGTTAAACTTAATCTACAAAAAAAACTTACAATCATCGAACGTTAATTTAATTATAGCGTGAATGATAGAATGATTAAAACGAAAACCAAATTGTGTATTATGTATAGTAAATGATCCTGGTTAATGTGTAAATAAATTGCGTTATATAAGCATGTGAAGTTAGCCCAGTTTTTCATCCCAGAAAAAAAAAATTTGTTGAGAAAAAAATTTAAAAACAAAATTTCCGTCTTATACAAGTTTAAATTTGAAAAACTTGGATGAGATGAAATAGTATTGTTTTAGGATTTTTTTTTTGTCTGGGATGAAAAACTGGGCTAACTTCAAATGCTTGCGTTATATAAGATTATTTCAAAAATTTTACTTATGTTTGGCATAAGACTATATATAATTGATCGATAATTGTTAAACGAAGTTGGACCTTTACTTTTTTTAAAAATTGGAAGGACTTTTGATACTTTAGAGCATACGGCAAGCTTTTCAACGCTATATTTGGAATACTATCAGGTCCTGAAGATTTTTTCTTGTTTAAGTTTTTAAATATACGTTCTAACTCTACTATTGATATAAAAATGCCATTGCCAACTATATGTTATCAGATCACTGTTTAGATTATCAGAGTGACAGTTATCAATAAAGGGAACTTTAAAATATTGGTTTGGATTATTATTTTGGGTTTGAGGGTCATGAAAGGTTTTGATAAAGTCAATTAACTCATTGTCAAGAGGAGAGTTCCGTTTCGTTTTAGTTTGGCTTTCTGTAAATGCTCCAATTATATTCAGCTTATCGGTTATTTCCAGAATTTCAATGTTATCATTACCGATTGTTTTTGATTTCGATTTATCGGTCACATCATCAGAATATATATTACTGTAGTTTAGAAACTGGTGTTCGAAATTATATGCAATGTTAATTCTAATATTACCGATAGAGTTTTTATCTTTTGGACGAAATATTTATATTTGTAAAGTTTAAAAATTATTCTATTGCCATATACATCTTTTAGGAATTGCTTTCTAAAATTATCCTTAGGTAAATCGTTTACGCTTTTACATTTTTATTATTGGGGGTATAATAAGATTCATTATTATTATAATTATTATTATTTATGAATTTATTGTGATAATTTAAATTTAGTCTGTGTTTAAATGTCCTCTAATCTAGCTATTATTTTTTGGATCACCATCAATAAATGAATTTATTACAGTGTCATAAATAAAATGTGTCCCTCAGCCTAGGGTACTCAGAGGGCTTCGGCTGTCTCTGTGTACACCTAGGTAACACCAAGGTAGTCGCGTCCACGTCGCGGGGGGTGTACTGCTTCGGCAGTAGCAAAGTGCTACCGGGGACCAAATGCCAGTGGTATAAATTGGCTAAAACAAACAATGAATACAACAAATACGGAATGTAATAGGTGGTACAGCAGCAGATATGCTGACAAATCCACACTCTTCGGAGGCAGGCCCAATAGATTCTGGGGTGGGCCAATCATTGTTTAACCCATTTGGACGAAGTTCCAAATTACCAAGATCACCAAAATCTTCAACTGAAAATATATTTCAGTACGAGAAGGAAAATGCTGAACTCCGTGAACAACTACGAGAAATAAAGGAATTTACAACTAAATTGAAAGAAGAATTTACAATTTTAAAGAAAGAGAACGAAGAACTCAAAAAAGCAGTTGAAACACGTGCAGAACTTGGGACGAAACCTAATCCTGCAATCGATGATGAAATCAATCCATTCCATACGGATGAAGAAGAATTGGAAAGAGAAACAAATTGGGTGTTGAAACGAAGTAAAAGACCAAGTAAGAAAAGGAAAGCTCAACACTCACCAGAAATGGCAGAAACTTTACCATCAACTTCAAAAGAGGTTTCTAGAAAACAGTTAATCATCAAGAAACAAATAGCTCTAGACCAACAACCAGCTAAACCAAAAGAAAAATCACTTTCACCAATAAATCTCGATGAGGTAGAAAAATCATCCGAACGGCAACCAGCTCAACAAAATGAAGCACAGACAAAGCTAAAAGCCCCACCACCGATTTTCATAGTAGGAGTAACGAACTACTCAGAAATCCAAAGTGTAATGAGTACTGTTACGGAACAAGAGTATAAAATTACTGCTCTGAACAATAATGTATGGAAGATTAACACTTCAAATCCAAACGCATACAGAAACTTGTCAATGAAGCTGAATACGCAAAAATATCAGTGGTACACGTACGAAAATAAAAACGAGCGTCCCATCAAGGTCATGGCAAGAGGGCTACATCCAACCTGTGAAACTAATTCAATAATGGAGGATCTAGAAAATAAAGGATTTAAAATCCTTGATGCCGTAAACATTATTAAAAAAGAGAGACGTAGCGGAGAGAACCGACTAGAAGCCGTTTTAAAAAGAGGGCTTCCCCTATTCATGCTAACGTTTGATAAATCCGAGAAAATAGAAAACATTTACAACATAACTGGCATACTCAACATGCGAGTAAAGATCGAAGCTGTTAAAAGAGGCAGTACAAGAATAGTACAATGTAAAAAATGCCAAGGCTTTAACCATACGCAACGATATTGCGCGCGCGATCCAAGATGTGTGAAATGTGCTGAAAAGCACCCAACACAAACTTGCAAATTATCAAAAGAAGAACCAGCAAAATGTATAAATTGTAATGGGCAGCATCCAGCCAGCTACCGAGGATGTGAGGCTGCCAAGCAGCTACAAAAAATGAGGGATCAGGCACGCAAACCCCCTCTAAGTCATCCAAATAAGAATCGAGCAAGAAACGAATCATCTATGCGTAGGGAGAATTATACATATGCACAGGCCGCTTCAAATTCGAAAGAAAATGAGGCAAACGGTACCGAAAATTTCAAAAACACTGTCCAAGCAATTCTAAATAGCCTTGAGGAACAGAATAAACTAAATAAGTTAATTCTGAATCGACTTAACCTGCTGGAAATACCAAGTTCCAAAATAGTTAAAAATAAATAATGTCTGCAATACCTAGTTCAACTCATAATTGCGGAACAGAAACCAGACATCAAAACTACTCATTAAGAATAGCTATATGGAATGCAAACGGATTAACACAACACCTAGAAGAATTAGAACTATTTCTAAATACAGAGAAAATTGATATATGCTTAATATCAGAAACACATTTTACCAGCAGCTCCTATGTATCAATCCGGAGATATACTTGTTACCATACCACACACCCTGCAGAACGAGCAAGAGGAGGGTCAGCTATATTTATTAGGGATAATATCAAACATCATGAAGAATTAAAAATAGAAAAAGAATCCATGCAAGTAACCACCGTGACGGTTAAATTTGGTCATCACAACACCTGTAATATATCTGCAATATATTGCCCCCCACGGTATAACCTAAAAAAAGAAGACTACATTAATCTGTTCCAGAAATTGGGAAGTAACTTCATTGTCGGAGGTGATTTTAATGCAAAAAATACCTTCTGGGGTTCAAGATTAACCTCTCCAAAAGGCAAGGAATTACTTGCAGCTGGCCAATACTCAAACTGTGAATTTTACTCAGGAGGGAAACCGACGTACTGGCCAACAGATCCTAACAAAATCCCAGATCTAATAGATTTCTACATCACTAAAGGCATATCGGAACGCTACATCTTCTTAGAACATCATGAAAGTCTAATATCTGATCATTCTCCTGTTATTATGACGGTTAGTGAAAATGTAATAGAAAAAACAAATTCACCACAACTAACAAACAACAAAACAAATTGGGAATTGTTTAAGCAGTTAGTGGAGGAAAAAATAGAACTTCAAGTGCTAATCAAAAGTGAATATGAAATAGAAGAGGAACTAGACCGGCTCCTTGATGTCATACAATGGTCGGCTTGGGAATGCACCCCCAAATTATCATCCAGGAAAGAAAACGCCGTTATTTACCCAATAGAAGTAAGAGAATTAGTGCAGGAAAAACGAAAAGCCCGAAAGAAATGGCAGAATACACGTGCGCCGCAAGATAAAACCACCTTAAACAACTTGTGCATCAAACTTAAGGTACTCATAAAAGCAGTGAAAAATGAAACAATTGGAAAATATCTCTGTTCTCTAGCCCCAACTAAAGATACCGACTATTCCCTCTGGAAAGCAACAAAATGGTTAAAACGACCAAAAACGCAGATCCCCCCAATCAAAACAAACGATGGGAACTGGGCTAGAAGTGCGAAAGATAAAGCTGACCTGTTTGCTGAACATCTTGAAGAAACATTTCAACCTCTAGGTCGGCAGACCAGTTACGAAAACACTGCTGATACGCCCAGAATATCTGATTTCGAAGATATCAGCCCTGTAACATTGAAAGAACTAAACACAGAAATTAAGAACATAAAAACAAAGAAAGCTCCTGGTTACGATCTGATAACAGGGCAAATAATAAAGGAGCTGCCTGAAAAAGGGACCCGTAAATTACTGCACATAATCAATGCGATCATCAGGAAAAAACATGTGCCAATGCAGTGGAAAGTAGCAGAAGTAATAATGATTCCGAAACCGGGCAAGCCACCGAATGATAGAAAATCTTATCGGCCAATTTTACTTCTACCAATACTAGCGAAATTGTGTGAGAGGCTGTTGCTCAAAAGATTGAAAAAAAAACCATAGAACAACGAAATCTTATCCCAGAATATCAGTTTGGTTTCAGAGAGAAACACTCAACTATTGAGCAGGTTCATAGGCATACAGATGTCATTGAGAATACATTAGAAAGGAAAAAGGTTTGCTCTGGTATCTTCTTAGATGTGACACAGGCATTCGATAAGGTATGGCACAGAGGTTTACTCTTTAAACTACATAGAGATCTACCAAAACAATATTACATGATTTTAAAATCATACATAGAGAATCGCCACTTTCGGGTGAGCTAAAAAAGATCTCGGCAGGAGTCCCACAGGGTAGTGTTTTGGGACCAATTCTTTACTTACTCTACACCAGAGATTTACCTCATTTAAACGATGTTACCGTTGCAACATTTGCTGATGACACTGCAGTTCTCTCAGTAGGAGACACTATCGAGGAATCGACAACGAAACTTCAAGAAGCATGTGACAAAATCATAAAATGGACAAAAAAGTGGCGAATCGGGCTCAATGAATCAAAATCCACGCATGTGAATTTTACTAATCTAAAAGTCAGTTACAAACCTGTAATCATTAACGGTCAGCAGATTCCGTATGCAAATAAGGCTAAATATCTAGGGATGACCTTAGATACCAGGCTCAGATGGAAAGAGCACGTTGAAAAGAAAAAAGAAGAACTTAATATCAAATATCGAAAAATGTATTGGCTGCTCGGGAAAAACTCGGAATTGTCAACCGAAAATAAATTGCTACTATATCAACAGGTGCTAAAGCCTGTATGGACCTACGGAATACAGCTCTGTTGCTGTACAAAGAAAACCAACACTAAAATAATACAAACTTTTCAAAACAAAGTGCTACGTGGTATAGTTAACGCTCCGTGGTACATTAGGAATGATGACCTTCATCGGGATCTAAATATCCCGACGGTCCAAGAAGAAATAAAAAAACTTGCAGTAATACATGGACAACGTATTTATCAACACGTAAATGAAGAGCTTCGTGGTATGTTGGACACCTCCCATGCAGTAAGACGATTGCAGAGAACGAAACCAATTGATTTAATGGATTAAGGACACCAAAGCAAAGACTACTTCAGTAAATAACCTATAAATGGAGCCGGCCAATGGGCGTCTTCTCATTCACAAGTGATTAAATTAAGAAAGAAAAATTACTAGATGAATTGTATTCAGTTGTAATAATTTAAATAAAAAAAAAAAAAAAAAAAAAAAAAAATGTGAAATTACATTAAATTGCAGCGCACGATGATCGCTATCATATATCTTAGAGTATTTATACGAGACTCGTTCTTTAGCCGAATTCTGTTATCGATAAAGGCTTAATCTATCGTACTTTTAGTTCTGGGATAAGTCGGTTTATCTGGTATTATAAACTACAGATTATTAAATTGGGAAGCTGACCCACATCCCGACAATTTGCACAATATGGAACGGAATCTGAACCGTTTTGGAATTGACACCGTCCTGGATCATGTTCACTATTACATTTTACGCATCTGTAATGAAGGTTGTTACAGTTGACAATTTCTGCACTGGTTAATTTCTTTAATTTTTAATTGTTCCCATTACATACGTTCAGTTAATGTATTTTGTGTTGTACTGTTGATTTACATTCGACTCTGGGCTAATTTGAACCAAATATATAGCAAGATTTTGATTATCATTTTTTTTTGATCCAACAAATTAAAATTTTCATATGTCTGTAGTTTTGTTAGAAGATTGTTGGGGATTGTCATCCCGACAATTCATTATCCTAAAATAAAAATAACTTAATTAAAATTAAAAACACTTTTACGATTCATACTTACCGTTTGACATTGCACAAAAAATCAAAACATAAACAATAAAATGAGCCACGATACACTATTTTCGAACTCGAAATACTTTACCTAGGAACATCATTTCTTTTAGTTCATGTGTTCGCTACTATATAAAAAGCAGCGTAACCATCGATATTAAAATTTACAACACATATACAATACACAATTCGAATTTATTTTTATTGGTAAAGAGTTCTCGAGACAAACGGATGGAATATTGGATCGCATCGGCTAATTAATAAAAATAACTATACATATTGTCAACTAGAATAAAACATAACGTGAAAATAGAACAAGGTAAATTATTTTTTAGATAAATTATTTATTATTTAATTATCAATGTAAACATTTATATTTATGTACCTTTTTTCTTATATATTAATTTATTAAAGTTCCCTACAACGAAGATTTATAAATTTTGTACTTTGTTCGCGGTTTTGATGCGAGAATGTGGATGCATGTGTGCTACATGGATAGTTGGTAGTACGTTTCGAATCGCCCCCAACTATAAGATCATCAATATTCTCGTTATTACAAAGACCTTTTAAAAAAATATTTTTCGGCTTTTCCATTTTCGGTACTATACGTGTAAAATTGTGTGCATACGCTCTTTAATGTTTCTTTAGCTTTATTATATGATCCAATAGATTTAGTAGGTGTTTTTTATTATTCAAAATCCTTTGAAGCCACGATTTGTTTGATGATGTTTCTAAATGTGATTTTCTAAATTAATTATCCTACATAATAATTTATTATTTACATTTATTAGCTCCTGATTTTGGGTAATTGAAATATCAATTTTATTTTCAGACCTATATATGTATATCGGTATACCAGGTCCTTTTCCAATTTTCGGAGGTTTAACAATTTTTTATAATGGGGAAGAATTTTCTACTTCCGTTGCTGAATCATGAACGGTACCCGTGAATCTTATATCGTTATACCATCAACATTTTGCGACATTCTGATTTGGTCACACTGCTAATAAATTAGGCCAATAAATTATTTTGTTTTACTATTAGTGTCACTAACACAGTTTCACTATTATGTTAACTACCTGCGGGGTCCTTTAAAGACGCCCCAGTGGTTTTTAAATTCTTCAAATCACGATACACATACTTTTATTGTATCCAATTTATAATTAAAAATGTATGAACCAATAAAATTTATTGGTTAGTCAATCACGTTTTGTTGAAATTTAGTATTTTTGATGTTTATCGTTCAACGTTTACGATCGAACTCAAACTCGAAGATGGTGGAGGTAATTTATTGGTGCTGGGATTTATTTGGCCTTTTCTATTTAATTTTTGAGAAGCATACAAATTTTTGACAGATCACATATATTAGGAACTTTTCCTAATATACCTGTTCTCTGTATCTGAACTTAGATCCGATTGAAAATTTTCTGAATATGAGTTTCCCTCATCTTTTAGTTACTCTGGATGGTTTATTGATTATTATTGATTTTTATTGATCTCGATGAGATGTAGACTTCTATCAGCGTGTGAGTGTGTTGGATTGGCCCATTCGGTTTAATGTGATTTAATACTTTGAAATCTTTTAGTTTCGATAAAAAATTGTTAAATTTTTACTGTCTGATTTATTTTGGAATTTTATTCATGATAGGCTTTTTTGAATTGACTTATTTCTTCTTCTGTTGATTTATAAGGTTTCACTGTTTATGCGAATCCGAAGTAAGGTTTCCTAATTTCTATTATTTTTGCTTTCCCGTTTCGGGAAATTTTGTATTCGTTTTTTTTTTGTTTGATTCAATTGAATAAAATTCTCACTTAATTTTTGATTCGTGCTTTCGGATAAAAATGTTTCTCTTTTATGATTATTCACTCGAATCTGTTATTCAACTAATATGTGATTTTGTGCCCTTTGGTTCACAAATAAATTTGGTTTAAAAAATGTGCTTTTCTCGTAGTACGTATTATTTAAATAATGCTTTCCTCCTGTCTATCGGCGGTTGTGCAGTTCCGGAAGTTCCACGTCGATCTCGTACTTCGTGATGTTGCCTTATATTTTACTGTGAGTATTAATAGAGTAGAATTAATCAAACTTAATCACGATCATTCGATCGACCGTCTTTCTAGCTCATCTCTTCATCGCCCGACCTCCAGTTTTCTTATTGTCCATATTCGAACGAATTGGTAAAACAAATGTTATATCAGTTCAAGGGGTTTCCGAATTAAGTAAATCTATTTATGGAGTATAAATGCACCTGGATTGGAAATTACAGCCAAATGGTATCCCACCTGGACAGATTATAAATTGATAATACTATTTGTTTTCGCGTGTTATACTAAATGTCTACAACACATATTGAATTTTAACGTTTAACTAACTGGGTGTCCATTTATGATTTTCATACAGAATGATTGTGCTGGCCAATGATATTCAATAAATTTTTGTTACACTCTATTTTATGCAATTTGTTTTTTATAATATTTAACCAACTTAACAATTTTGTGAACCGATAACATTTTCTAACCGATATCAAAATCAGTTCAAATTAATTCGTCGAACACAATACAACAATTATGATTAATTTCGTATCGTATTTAAGTCTTCTGTTAATATATTCTGGAACATCATGGTCGTCGTCATCTGTGCTTTCGACCCCCTGGATAATTACTATTGATGTAGAACCTAAAAATTCAAGCTTTATTAGTTGCATCGGTGTATTAACCAGTGAAACAGAAGTTTTTGCTATACCAGAATGTATAAATCAGCTTCCAGCCGATTCACAATTCGTTTTAAGAGGTGATTATCGTAGCGGTTATCAAGCTCATCAACAAACACGCTTAATTAAATTTGTTGGGCCTTCATATAACGTTGATAGGATCGTTGTTAATCCGTTTGTACTAAATAATCACGTACAAACACTTCAGATTGATCCAGTAGAAATGTGTATTAGTACAGCGTTAAGTTTTAGTGATACGTACGCGTTTTTAAAAGACGATTTTAAGCAGTATTCTGTCACAAAATTGAATTTTAGTAACACAGAGGCCGTTTGTAATGAGTTAAATACACGCAATAGGTTACATGCATGCACTCGATTAAGTGATGATGATTGCAGACTATTAAGTGAGGGCGGTGGTAACGTGCTTGCCATAAAATTCGATGGATCGGTAAGAAATGTTAAAAAAAATTTAACGAACCAATTTGCGATTAACAAATTTATTAAATTATTTTTATAGTTCAAACTGGCTGGATTTAAAATTTTTCACGATTGCGAGAGGAAAGTGGCCGTTTATACAAAAATATGTAGAATCTTTTAAGTAAATAGAAAAATGTACGTCCATTATATTTAGGGTTAGTTGTAAATTAAACAACAATTTTTATTATATGTGATCTCAAAAAACTCGCAATGTGCATCTTTTTTTATTTAACAATATTCGCATTTCATATATTTTTAAATGTTTTATCTTAAAAAAACTCGTATTTGCCTTTTTGTTCGCCTCATCCATAAGATTTCTAATACAAGAATCAAAAAAGACGCAACCGAACCAATTCCAAATAGTAAAATGATCAACTTGCAATGCTGAAATTCGATTTCAACTAACTCGTGCTCGATTGAGTGAGACGTGTAATTTACAAAGTATTTTGTATTAACGAGATAATCGATGTTGCCGGACGTTTGACTCAGGATAATTCTGTTAATTCAAATAAGTTTATTATTAGTATGTTATTAATTCTAAGTTCAATGCTATATCATTATACTTTTGACCAATAAGTTCCCTGAACGAAAATTCCAAACTTGTTATAAACGAGATTTGATCATTGAAGAAAATCCCCGGAAATTTTGCCAGATCACACTTTTTAATTCTGTATATTTAATGCATTAATCAATATTAATTAATAAAAACTATCTAAGTACTTACAAAAATTGTTCATAGTTTGATTTAATTTCACTAAAGATAAATGCCATTTTGTTCCAGTTACATTCAAATGTATAATCGTACTCCCAATTATTTGCAATTGGATCAATTTTTGGACAGTACTCCGAATTCAAGGTCACTTTCCCGTCGACTTGATCTTTTAAGTGTTGAAGCTTTAGCCATGCTGTACTAACATCGATCGCACATACTGAGAAATCAGGCTGTGCCATTAAATCGTTAAGGCTGCTGAAAGGTGCGTCAAATTTTTTGATTGCTAATAGCACATCAAGGAAAGCTCCAAACGCCGCATAAAATATAATCAATAGAATTAGAAATGATAACATTACAATATGATAGGAAATAGTCGGGCTGGAGGTTGTAATTGAATTGCCCAAAATTATTGAGATAAAATCAAATAATACAATTCGGTTTTGCTTTATCAATTTGGATGCGATCCATAAACAGCCATATATCACTACTGCAAAGCAAAGAAAATACATCCAAAGTGATGTTTGGAAAGTCTGCAGAAAGAAAGTCGGCGAATACTCGTGACTATCGACTAAGAAGTATAGATTATGCCCCATTAGTGTATATGGTAGTGGTTGTAACACAGATACTCCGAAGTCCTTTAATAAAATAGTGTTGTTGTGTCTCAAGGTGAAGTGATATGCGCTATTTACTTCGTTAAAGGGCCGCACGGTAAATCTATAGAAAAATTTAAAACGTTTTAATAAGATTGATATTTATAAAACCATTTTGAATACATTACCTGAAACCAACACTCATATTCAACATTAATATCAAATGAGAGATGAAAAAGCTGACTTGGTTTTGTACGAACTGCGGGCATCGATTAACATTTTAGTACGGAACATGTTTAAATCAATGTGATACGACTTACCGCTAGTTGAAGAGATTTATTACCAGTATCCGTATTGATGGTCAAATTGAAATTCTCAAACGGTTTCATTCCAAGCGAAACAATATCATTGGTATCCTCCAAAAATACAAATGGGATATTGCCATTGTCCATCAATCGGTTGGTGTCAAACAAAAAATTTTTAAAATTGCCCATTTGGTTTGAATAGAACATTTTGTATCAATTGCTGAACGCTTAGTGACGCATGTATGGAGATTTTTAAAGCGATACATGGTAAATAAATATACAATTATAAAATCGATTTAAAACCGTATCGCAATCCATTAAGTAATAGCTTTTTGTGACACTCTAGAAAATTCGTTTTTATAGTTAAAATAATTAAATTTACTTTGTACGTACAATATTGAAAATTGTGTATCTGTTTCGCCTATCTATATAGGTCGGCCACGATTTCCACCAAATTTTCATAGCCTAAGGACCCGTAAAGGAATCTATCCCAATTAAAAACCTAATTTAGTTTGAACCATAGTAACGATTGCAAATGACATACAAGGTCAGATTTTATATTGATTTCGAAATGGTTTGGAGCTTGCTACTGGTCAAGGTGCAAGAAACCACGATTTAACACCTACCGTGGCATCAACCATGCAATCACGAAGATGTATACACGCCGCCACAGTCAGCACCAAATATTGGGTTAAAGCTTGTTGAGAAACTCACAGCTTAGAACAAACCGACCTTTGCATTTCCGTCTGCGAAGAAAATGAATGTTAAAACAAGGAAACCCTATACGTAAATATTGCGGGTATACAAGATTTTCCGGAGAGTTTTCTGCCAATATCGATGCTTTGATATTTAACAAGCTACACAACAGCTACAACATTAACATGGAAAACAGTAAATGGAAGCACATAGAAAAGTTACAATTAGCCGATCTCCGCACTACAATTGCTTGCAACCAAATGATTTGGTTATTGAAGCAGATTTTTATCCTTCAATAAAAGTCAACAACCCATCGCTCAACATACGAAAATCGGCTGGATTATAATCGGCAATCTTGGAGCGAATATCAAACAGGAACAGCCATGGTGACAGCAAAAACAATTCAAGAACAATTTTAATTATTCATTGCGAATGACAGCATTCCAGAAGCAAGAAATTTCAATTATATCAAGAAAAGTTGGGAATTTCTTTTAAAAGTACCCATATAGCACTCTAGAAAAGAAAAATTGTTGTACAATACATCGACCTGGAGCACATGGCGTTAGTCCGAGCATCACGGTGTACTCGCAAGGAACATTGCCCAACAACCAAACGCCGTGTCGTCCTCGATGTTTCAGCAAAAACCACCATAGGAGTATCATTAAATGACTTAATGATGATCGGTCCTAAGCTGCCGCAAGTCCTTAGTGACATTCTTCTTCGATTCATACCAAACAGGTATTCATAAGGGAGATCGAGATGACCAGGGAACAAACAGATTAAATCGCGGTTACTTATGGAATCACAGGAGCCAGTTTTCTAGCAGTAAGAGCTGCATTACAACTGGCACAATATGATAGAAACGCTCATCTAACAGCAGCTAGAATCCTATCATCGCATCTTTACGTCGTAGATCTGTTAACTGGCGGTCGCAGTCTAGAGGAAGCATTTTTTGCTGAAAAGAAACTCAAAGAAGCATTACCGTCATTACATGCCAAATCCTGTGATAGACATCTCCGAGACAACAAGCAGACATGCACATACTTCGATTCATATAAGTCCTGTTGACGGGTTCACCAGGATACAACCAAAAACGTGGCCAACTATTTTAAACCTACATATATGAGAACTAGGTCACCACCAATCATAACACCACCGACCGTGCGTCTCGTGGCGTTTACATTTACTAAGGAACGATATACACAGCCCCAATATAGCTCTGATCCGATAAATTAATCCTTTTTACATGTCAAATTAAAATATTACTTTTGGTTCAAAATAAATTATAAGGCAATATTTTGCTTGGTGCTAATTTCGCCGGGTTTTGTGCGCTAATTGGTGTTTTATGCTAATTTCGGCCGATTTTTTCGTTTTTTCTTATAGTCTTATTATTATAATCTGACAAATTTATGAGCCAATTTAAAAATTATTTTACTTCATTTTATTAAATTATTAAATTTATTTTGTGTGTTTTCCGAATTAAAATTATTTTAATAAACATTTTTATTTTTCATATAATAAAATTCGGCGATAACTTACGTCTGTTATAGTTATTTGATAACTATCATGACAGAAAACTGTAAAAACATTGAATTTCACATAAATTCGAAGATTAAATATGAATTTGAATGAAATGAATTTAAATAATACAACTCTTTTGTGTGTTAAATTTCTAAAATTATACTAATAATAAAATAAAAAATATACACAATATTCTGTCTCACAATATTCTGTTTACGCTATCATGATCGTGCTTTAAATTAAACTGATAAAATACATTTATCAAAATTCTAATAATTTTTTAACACAAAACCTATAATTTCTACACGTATGAACTGTTAGCCCACCAAAAAAATTGTATATCACGACATTTTTTTAAGGCAGCCGAAAATAACAAAAATATTTCGTTCGTTATAGATTTTTGAAGTAAGCACAATTATTTTTTAACTTGACGAATACACTCAACCCAAAATTGAAACAGCCAAAAAGAAATTTAACCTTCAGTTGAAGGAACCATTTCAATCGTGTTTAATAAATGTAAAACAGCCAAAACGAAATTCTAATTATTTTAAATTGGTTCACGAAAATACAATTTTTAAAGAACAATAATATGTGGCCTCAAATTTCAAAGCTAAAGGTATGAGAACCCCACCACAACCTCTTGAACCTTCCTAATCGTAAATACAAGAACCAGATATGTCCGAAAATCATAGTGAGACCGATCACCAACACCAAAAATCTCAACCTCCATTAAATATTATGGTTGTTTATAAAGCGGCTGAATATAGGCGTTTCTCGGTATGAGGACCCCACCACAACCTCCTGAAACTTCCTAATCGTAAAGGCTAGAACCAGATCTGTCCGAAAATCATATTGAGACCGATGACCAACACCGAAAATCTCAACTTCCATTAAATATTATGGTTGTTCATAAAGCGGCTGAATCTAGGCGTTTCTCGGTATGAGGACCCCACCACAACCTTCTGAAACTTCCTAGTCGTAAAGGTTAGAACAAGTTCTGTCCAAAAATGATAGTGAGACGGATGACCAACACCGAAAATCTCAACTTCCATTAAAAATTATGGTTGTTCGTAAAGGCCATTTTCGGTATGAGGTGGGGCAACCTTCTGAAACTTCCTAATCGTAAACGCTAGAACCAGAACTGTCCGAAAATCATAGTGAGATCGATGACTAACACCGTAAATCTCAACCTCCATTAAATATTATGGTTGTTCGTAAAGCGGCCGAATGTAGGCCATTCTCGGTATGAGGACCCTACCACAACCTCCTGAAACTTCCTAATCGTAAAGGTTAGAACAAGTTCTGTCCAAAAATGATAGTGAGACCGATGACCAACACCAAAAATCTCAACTTCCATTAAAAATTATGTTTGTTCGTAAAGGGGCCGAATATAGTCCATTCTCGGTATGAAGACCCCACCACAACTTCCTGAAACTTCCTAATCGTAAATGCTAGAACCAGATCTGGCGGAAAATCATAGTGGGACCGATGACCAACACCGAAAATCTCAACCTCTATTAAATATTATGGTTGTTCGTAAATCGGCATCACAACCTCCTTAAACTTCTTTATTTTAGTTAAATATTGAATTTTTATTAGAAGAAATATGTTAGTTTTTTGGGCTGACATCATTAAAATGTCGTGACATACGATTTTTTTGGGCTGACAGGTCATACGTGACAGAAATTATAGTTTTTGTGTTGCCACTGCGTTTTTTTGGGCTGACATTTGGGCCAACTTCACATACATGGATAACTTCACATATGAAGTGTATTTGGATTGAAATATAATATAAAACGGGGCGGGGCTAACTTCATACAAGAGTGATAACAGTAAATTTGGGTATAATTCGAATTACTTTGATTTAATTAAAATTTTTATTATCATAATCACCATTATTGAGCTTCTATTTTTCTTGAATTTTCTACAAACTACTTAAAACTTTAAACCAATTCTAAAATGGCAGACCTAGATATTAGTTTAGCATTAAAAATAATTCCAGAATTCGATGGATCTTCCGAAAACCTACATAGATTTTTATCTTGCAGTGACATGATTTTTGAATCGTTAAAACCTACTGAAACAAGTAAATTTTTGAATCTACTTAGAGTTAAACTTATCGGAAAAGCGTATGAAATTATTAAGTTCGAAGAATTTCAGAAATGGAAAGATCTTAAAGTTGCACTTAAAACTCAATTTAGTTCTAAACGCTCTCTCGAATCAATTCAAGTAGAATTAAATTCTATTAAGCAACAACGATCCGAAGATGTGAAAACTTTCTCAAATCGCGTTGAAACTTTACTTTACCAGTTAAACAAGGCGTGTCTTTCAGAACCGGGCATTGAATCAATAAAAGATGTCAAGAAAATAAATAATAAAATGGCCCTCAGATCGTTTCAGGAAGGATTACGAGAACCGATGAAGTGGTTAATAAAAGCTTGCCGATTTAGCAATTTGAAAGAAGCCATTACTAAAGCCTTGGAAGAGGAGGCAATCCAAAAATATTCAATTTCAAATTATTCGTCCACTTCAAAACAAATTTCCGCGTTTTCGCAACAACCCAAATCATCATTCTCTAACTTTGGAAATGTTCCAAAATGCCAATTATGTGATAAAACGGGTCACAAAGCGTCAACCTATTTTAAACTACAATCTTCTGAAAATTTGAAACAGAATAAATCATTGGTAAATTCAAACGTAAATGATTCTACAACTTACTACCGAAATAACTCAATATGTGCTTATTGTCATAATAAGGGACATCACATTCAAAATTGTATGAAGAGACAATTTAATGAAAAGAAAAAATTAAACAAATATGAACAAAATGTAATTATCTATTCTTCATCTAACACGGGAAACTTGCAAGGATCCAAACAGCCAGGTACTCCTCACCGGATCCGAGATTGCCAATAGAGTGCCAACAACATGATAATTCTTACAACTCTAGATTTAAAACTATACTAATTCTAACATTACAAATAACCTGATAACAAACAATTCAAATGTGTCTGAATTGATTTTTGAAAATTCTAATCTTAATATTTTAAATACTATTTCATCCGATTTAAGAAAATCATACAACATTTCGACCTTAGAAGATTTGAATACCAACTCTAATTCTACAATGTTCTTAAAATTAACTTTACTACATAAACCAGAGGAAATTTTGCATTTTTTGATAGATTCTGGTGCAGATTTGAGCATAGTTAAAATAAAACATTTAGATCCAGATTCTCTATACTATCCTGATTCCAAATGTAAAATCACCGGAATTTCAAAGGAATCCTTTGAGACACTTGGATTATCTAACTTACAACTATTCTTTCGTGGCCCTATTCTGTCTTTCCCTGGGAATAGGGAATTGGGAAAAATATTTTCATAGCATTTTTGTCAAAATTATATTTTTCTGGCCTACTGAGGGAACAAGTTTGGTGTTAATATTTTCGAAACAAAGTTAAATGGGAAAATATTTTTCCCTAGAAAAATTTTGTGGAACAAAAGTTTCCCAATTAACTTTGTTTCAAAAATTTTTGCACTAAACTTATTACTTCAGTAGGCTATAAAAATATAATTTGGACAAAAATGCTATGAAAATATTTTTCCCAATTCCCTATTCCCAGGGAAAGACAGAATAGGGCCACGATTCAACTTTTTCATTTAAACAAAACTTTCAAGTTATTCAAAATGATTTTCCAATTCAATATTCTGGAATCTTAGGTAAAGATTTTTTAGGGTTTTTTAATTGCAAACTGGATTTTTCTTCAAAAAGTATTCAGTTAACTATTAATAACACAGCGGTCACCTTTATGCTTTCAAAACATCCAACTCAAAATATAATTAGAGCCCGAACAGAAAAATCCGTCAAAATACCAAGTTCACTAACCAATAATTCGGAGCATGTTTGCTATTCGGCAGAAGTACTTCCTGGGGTATACATAGCAAGTTCTATTTTGAAAATTGAAAACGGTTTTACGTATGTTAGTCTAATAAATTCTAATGAATATGATGTCGAATTGAAATCAAATTTAAATTTGAAATCCGAATCTCTAGAAAATTTTCATGTTTTTAATATAAACTTTTCAAAGCCTAATATACAAAATCGTCTGTCATTACTCGAAAGTAAAATTGATTTAAGTCACTTAAACAATGAGGAACAACATTCTATTTCAACGATATGTCGTTCATTTAATGATGTTTTTTTCCTTGATGGGGATAAATTGTCAATAACAGATGCAACTTCTCATCAAATCAATACATACCCACATTCAAATCCAATATTTTGCAAACCATATCGATTGCCTCATTCTGTTAAAAATGAAATTAATAAACAAGTAAGTGAAATGAAAGCCGATAATATAATTGAAGATTCTAAATCTCCTTGGAATTTCCCTTTATTATGTGTTCCTAAGAAATCAAAAACAAATGAAAAAAGTGGCGCATTGTTATTGATTACAGGAAGCTTAATGACATCACAATTCCTGAAGTGTTTCCATTACCAAATATTACGGATATTTTGGATAAATTAGGTCGTTCCCATTATTTTTCAACCATTGATCTTGCTCATGGATACCACCAGGTTCCAATCGATTTAAAAGACCGTGAAAAAACTGCCTTCAGTACAGCAACAGGACATTACCAGTTTACTCGTATGAGTATGGGGCTGCGTAATGCTCCAAGTACTTTTCAAAGGCTGATGAATAACGTTGTATGTGGATTAAACGGATTAAAGTGCCTAGTTTACCTGGATGACGTTGTGATATACGGCAGAAATTTAGCAGATCATAATCAAAATTTAAACGATGTATTTTCATGTATTCGACAATACAACTTAAAAATTAATCCCGAAAAATGTCAGTTTCTATGCAAAGAAATATATTATTTAGGACATATTATAACTAAATCTGGCATTAAACCTGACCCAACTAAAATCGAGGCAGTACAAAATTATCCAACTCCAAAAAACACTCGTGAGATAAGAACATTCCTTGGTCTTATCGGATATTATAGGTAGTTTTGTCCAAATTTTTCAAATATAGCAAAACCGTTGACAAGCCTTCTAAAGAAAAATACAAATTTCGTATGGGATGCTTTTTGCGACGAAGCTTTTTCGAAAATGAAACATTTTTTAATAAATCCACCTATTCTACAATTTCCGGATTTTACAAAAGAATTTGTGCTAACCTGTGACGCTAGTGACGTTGCGATAAGTTCGGTCTTGTCTCAAGAGTCAAACGGAGCCGATTTGCCTATCGCATATGCTAGTCGGGTTTTGAACAGTGCTGAAAAAAATTATTCGGCGATAGAAAAGGAGCTTCTTGCTATAATCTGGGCAACAGATCATTATAGGCCATATCTTTATGGTAGAAAATTCAAAATTGTTAGTGACCATAAACCCTTAATTTGGCTGTGCAATATCAAAAACCCATCATCGAGAATGACAAGATGGCGAATAAGGTTAGATGAATATGATTATACTATTGTTCACAAACCAGGAAAGTTAAATAGCAACGCTGATAAGTCGAATCGTTCCGGATAATCCTCAATGCAATGTGGTAACCCGTTCAAAATCAAAAATGCCTAAACAGTTTTCTCAACACGACAGTTCTTTAAATTCAGGTTGTCAAAATTCTATCACTGAAATTTCTCCAAATTCATCAAGTTCTTCAAATTTACAAACATCAAATTCTGTCACTGATGTAAATTTACCAATTTATAATAGTACTTCTTCCTCCAATATTGAGAATAAAAATACAATTATTTCCTTATCAAATGAAGACGATATCAACACAATAATCAAGGAATACCATGATGGACCTTTAGGAGCTCATCAAGGAATATACCGAACATTTAAAAGATTACGCAATTTCTATTATTTTCCAAGAATGTTCGCAAAAATAGAAAATTATATCCGAAATTGTGCATTTTGTCAAAAGAACAAAAGCTTGGTTAATAAAAATATCCTTATGAAAATTACAACTACGTCTTCAAGAGGCTTCGAAAAAAATTTTCTAGACATTGTTGGACCACTTTCAACATCACATAAAAGCAACAAATATATTCTCACAATGCAATGTGACTTAACAACGTTTAGTTTTGCCATTCCCTTGCCTGATCAAGAGGCTGAAACAGTTGCTAAAGCTTTCGTCCAAAATTTTATTTGTACCTTCGGATCTCCTTTTTCAATATTAACAGATCAAGGTTCAAATTTTATGGGAAAACTGTTCAAACACATATGCAAACTTTTGAAAATTCAAAAATTTAATAGTAGTGCCTATCATCCACAAACAAATGGGGCACTTGAACGAAGTCATAAAACTCTGATTGAATACTTACGGAATTACGTTGAAAATGATCCGCTAGATTGGGACTCTTGGTTGCAATTTGCTACGTTTTCTTACAACACCACCCCACATACAGCCACAGATTACATGCCATATGAATTAGTTTTTGGTTATAAACCCAATATTCCAGATTTCATTTCTAAAAATGTAGATCTTCTATACAATTACGATGATTATTTTTATGATCTAAAATTTAAACTTCAGAATTCTTTCAAAATAGCTCATGATAAACTTGTAAAATGTAAAGAAAAGTCAAAACAATACTATGATCAAAATACGTCATACAAACTATTTAAAACTAGCGATAAAGTATTTTTAAAAAATGAAGGTAGAAATTCCAAACTCGATTCACTTTGGCTCGGTCCATATTCAGTTGTAGAAATAATTTCACCAGAAAATACTAAAATTCTTATTGGTCGTCGTGAAAAGATAGTTCATAACAACCGTTTAAAGAGATATGATAATTAGTTTCGTCTCTCGTCGGCAATTATATAAATCTTTATTTTTGAATTAAATTAATTTTATAAAATAAATAATAAACATCTATTTATATTTTGATATTTTAAAAATTAAGAATAATTTTTAAATTTTTTCCCAAAATTTTGGATCAATGGAATTAAGAAAAAAAATTGAAGTTTGTGTAAACTTAAAATTTCATATTATAATTATTATTATTGTATTATTAATTCTTATTAAAAAAAAAAAAAAAAAAAAAATATAATCATTTAATTTTACTTTATAATTATTTTATATTTCAAATAAAGGAAAAATAAAATCTAGTATAATGAAAAAAAAAACAACAATAATTTTTGAAGATTGTATTTTTACGATTATTATATTATAAATATTAGTATTTAAAAAATTATGTATTTTTATATAATATCAGTCCAAAACAACTAGGCATATACACATATCTCAAAAGACAACCATAGGTCGTCTTTTGTTAAAAGGAGGGAGGATTGTGGTGATGTACCACTCATCTTTGTTGTCCCCTATAATTTACCTATCATAGATATGTATGTATGTGTTGGTGTTGAAGAGCAATAATTACGGGTTACTATATTTAAAATAAAATTAAAATAACTTCTATTGGGATTCGCTCTTGGACGTGATATCATGGTAATTATTCTAATATTAAACACTTCCTAAATTTTATAATACAATTCCTAATTTTTAAAAAATCCTTTATTAAATTCCTATTTCTAAATTCCAACTTGTGAAATTCAAATTATATCACTTTGGACGGCAGTCCAAACGAGTGACGAAAGCACCTACTGTGCTGGAAGTCGAACGAAGTATATTATACAGCAAGTTTCGAACTTTTTCACTTTAAGGCCGCCAGGATCATGTTATATACCATTGGAAAGGTCTTGAAAAATAAACCTAAATAATGTATAAAAACATGAATCTCTACCAACATTGAGTGGAGATATGACCTTCTGAAAATTGCCCCAAAAAATCAGTTTTTCGCGTATAACTTTCCCAAAAAATGCCAAAATTATTTTCTAACTGGCAAATTATGATTGTAGACGTCAATACCAATTCAACGAATCCTCAAACGTCCAAAACGGATGATTTTGACCAAAGTTATGACAATTTTAAATTTTTCTATGACGTCACCAAATAATCTTGCTTTGGTATATATGTTTGTTTGTCCGTACCTCTTTTATTTGATCTCATATTTTCAGGGGTTGTAGTACTTAAAAAACTAAGCAATTTTTGTTCTACAACTTTTTGATTTGGTTGCCATGTTGGCCGCGGCCGGCCTCTGAACGGCCATTTTTGGCCATTTTGCCACGTCCACAGTGCTGGATCTATTCGACATACCCTGAACATATGCACATCGTTGGAAAGGTATTGACGCCAGCTATCAAATAGCAAAAAAAAGAATTCAAAAAATTAGGTTGGAGGGTCATTTTGGCCAAAAAACTGAAAAATGCGAAATCGGCCGGCCACATTAGGCCGAATTGCTAAAAAATGAGCCCAAGACTTTTGGTTCATATTTTCAAGATTATTAGCCACAAATCTCACCTACAATATGACATCAACCGTTTGTCCCAGAAAACTCGCATATTTTAGATATTGACCTCCATAACTTAAAAGCCACCCTAATTTTTTTGCAAAATTTTATTTTTTGGCTCAAATGCTCCCTAATATCGGTCCGTTGCGGTTCATAATGATAGTGAATCAACGTATTATAATGAAACAAATATAAATACATCATATTATTATCATTGCTAAGAGAATTTTTACCAGTGACTCTTTTTTCATAACAAAAAAAAATGAAAAAACTGACAAATTAAAATCGATATTTTTTTATCATAAAATCGATATTTTTTTATCATTATGTTGATTTCTTTGAAAAATATATCTAATCTCTAAGATGGAATATCAGCGAGAGGCTAGCTACCATTAACTTTTATTTCCAACTAACACACTAAAATATGTATATTTTATAGAATTGTTTAAGGAGTCAAAAATGAATGGTAGCCGCATGCATTTAGTGACAAAACAGCAAGAAACATGCAAAAATAATTGTTGAATTACTCAATCGAATTTCTACCAAAAACACATGCATCTGGTCTAAATTTTTACTACTCTGTAACATACACTAAAAACTAGACTACAAATGTTCAGCCGATAGCCTACGAGAACCGGTTGTGTAATAAGATCACACCCGGCATGACCTGTTTGTGGCATGTGGTAAAGGATTCTGAAATAAAATCTACTAAAAGACTACAAAATGAAGATTGAAAAATTACATGCAAAATAAAGAAATAGAATCGTCTTCCACACACTAGAAACAGTACACCAGAACGTAGGTTATCGTGCTGGACATAATAAAAAAACTACCTACCTGAACCTAATGATGAGACCTGACCCTACTTTTCAACATAAAAAAGATAATATAAGTCTTTACTATTTCGAGGCCAAGAGCATATACTTTCCAAACATAAATCGTATTGAACCATTCTTCAATAGAAACAATTTTGTTTTATTGTTTTCCATTTTTTTATTGAAACAGTTTCGTTCTATTGTTTTACGTTCTATTGTGCCTCATACACAGACGAAGGCCACTGGAGTGACGAATATCGAGAGAAGAAGAACGAATCATTCACACTTCGTAACACACAGCCGGCAGCTGTGTGAGAGTATGCGTAATTCGTTTTTCGCGAAACGAACAACAATTAAGCTCTGAACAAAGTCTGAAACGCAGATGCCAATATTCAACAAACTACAGAAGATTGTATTGGTTACACTAACAATCTCATGTTAATTTTTTTTCTTTCGCACCACTACTTATTAAACTAGTGGGCACATACAATGTACACATATATTGTAATACAAATTTCTATGGTGTAGTTTTTCTGTATTTGTTGCATTAGCATGGCTTTGTTGTTGGTTTTGGTCATTTCAATGGCGCGCGTCTGTCTATGAGGCACAATAACACGTAGCGGCAAATTGTGTGCTATCGTGTGTGTGTGTGTGAACTCAAAGTCGAAATAGAAAACGACTGACAACAATAAAACGAATCGCAATTCAATTCATTTTCAATTTGCCTTGCCAAAATCATTGATATCAAATAAAAAACCTCTTAACGAGGTAAATGTTCGAGTGACGAAAGCCGAATTCAATTCACAAAATTTCTGATATCAAATTTGTGCCGAAAAAAACAATTGTATTCGATTTGTCAACGATTTTTCGGAATGTTAGTGCATTCGGCGCGTTTGTTTACATTTTTCTTTCTAGCTGTCAAAAACAACAACTTGTCAACGGTTTTTTGAATGTTAAACAACAACGCGCTGAATGCACTAACATTCCGAAAAATCGTTGACAAATCGAATACAATTGTTTTTTTCGGCACAAATTTGATATCAGAAATTTTGTGAATTGAATTCGGCTTTCGTCACTCGAACATTTACCTCGTTAAGAGGTTTTTTATTTGATATCAATGATTTTGGCAAGGCAAATTGAAAATGAATTGAATTGCGATTCGTATTTTATACTTATAACTAAAAATTGATTGTAATAAGAAGTGAATAAAACTCAATAATAATTATATTGCAATTACATAAATTAGTACATTCGTGTGTTTAAATATTTCAATCCACCATTTCGCAACACTATCCTTTTTTTGTCTCGTCACATTTTAGAACTCCTTCTTCTCTACTTCAATGCCTGCCACCTCAGCATATCTCTCTGTTGTGTCCTCATAAATCGTACTGGAGTCTTCTGCTACACTTCATCTTTGTAAGCCTGTATATCCCTCGTTGTACCTGGCTGTACGCAATCTTCACGCATTCTTTCACTATCCATTATTAAACTTGACATTTGCGATGCATTGAGTGTTTGTTAGTTCTTGAAGGTAGTATGGTTTTTTTTATTGACGGTCTCTGTTCCACTTACCAAATTTCTTGTTTATCTCGGGAATCGAGAGAATTTGTTGCAATGCTCTGTAACTCCAGTAGCTTTGTTTGAGTTGCCTCATATCCAGCTTGCGTATAGGTTTAATGCATCAATTGCTAAACGTGCTCTGGCTGTCTCACATTCTAGATATAAACCAGATTTATTATTTGTGGCTCTATAGTATCGGGCCTTAAAGAAACTTCAGTTGCTCGGAAAAGTGGTTAAAAATTAAATATCTCACATGGACCACTTAAAACGTAACCGTGCCCAACATTTCCATGAAATAATCTTTATAGAGTGGAATCTTAAATTTACTTGTGCCTAGAGTGAATCGTGTGTAGTGGCATATACGGCCAGATATGCCTTGGTCACACCAACATACCATGATAACCACTGGATATGGACCAGTGGTTATCATGGCATGTTCGCGTGACCAATACCTATATGGCCGTATATGCCAATACACACGATTACCTCTAGTATAGGCACAAGCAAATTTAAGAGTCCACTTTAGTTCGAAATATTCATTATTATTGAATTTTCTTTTAAATATTTGCTGAAATATTTAACATATAGTTTTCTATATTGGTTAGATGCTTTATAATACCAAAATATTGTTTATGTAGAATCATGAATTACGATTGATGAGAATTTTTATCGTTTATTAATTAGCTTAACGTTCTTGTCAATCTACAAGTTATTATACCTTAATTTTTTATTTTAATAATGAAAGCTGCTTTTTTACGGAAGTGCGAGATACAGAAAAAAGTTTTTTAATAAAAAATTATCATTCAATTTTCATCAACTCCAAAATTACCTTATTATTTGTGATGTAATTTTAAATCGGGATGGAGCTACATTTTCTATTTACATTTAGACATTTTCGGGCTGACAAATTTCGGGCTAACTTCAACGATTTATGACAACGAATTTAAGTGTAATAAAAAATCCACCTATATCGATATTTAAAATCTGGATAGCGATGAATAGCTTTTTTGGGGAACATGTTGGTTGAGACTTGCGACGAAAAAAAATTGTTAGGCGAGAATGGGCAAGCTGGGCCATCCCATAAGTCGATCCAAGAATCAGCTAAAATTAAAATTAAAAAAACAATTTAGAAGAGATACTCTCAGACGCGATCGATGTTGTTAAAGAAAGAAGTTTAAAAGAACGAAGTATTTATCTTAAAGTTGAGCACTTTGTTAATTTATGTTCCTCGGTTCTGTAGCGGCAACCTTGTGATTAAAACCACCTTTAAATTATTATTGTATTATTTTTTTTTATTATACTAATTGAAATGAAGTGCAATTATTTGTATTTATTTAATTTAATTTATTTATTTATTTGTATGAATTATTTAAAATAAATACAAATTTATATAAAAACAATTTTTTTTAAAACTATAAAATAATTAAATATTTGCTTTTCCAACATTGACACTTTTTAATTGCCAGCTTAGATCCTTTCGCAAATCTCTGTTTTATCTCTGGTTGAATTTCGCGATCCAAATTTTAAATTTATTGTATTCTTCCTACTCAGTCCACTGCATTTATCTAGTACAAGTGAACATTGAGCGTCTACTTGTTTTGTAAAAGATTTCTTTGGCTGCTTGGTTATAATAAAATTCAGAAGGACTACAGTGGCTTTTATAATGCTCGAATCCGTGAAAATAAAATGTTGAACCGGGAAACCTACACTCCGAAACACGTTCTATAAAGTTTCTGACTCTTGCTAATCGGTAATTGAATACCTCCACCATAAGGATTTACCACATTTCTATGCAATGCAATAAAAAAGAAAGGGAATTCCTTGCCATCCTTACTTTTTGAAAACAGTTAATCAGCGAGGAAATTTAATTTATTTTTAAAAAATCTTTTGCCAAAAGCTGACTGTTTAAAAATTCCTCCGTCATAGTTTATTCCATACGCTCCAATGTCCATACGTTCTAATTTCAAAATAAATTAGCTACAAAACAAGAAAATTTATAATTATTAATTATTGTACCTCAAGGCCAGCATTAATCTAAGGCCTTGTGATATACTTTTTGTTCTGCTGTTTTTTTTTAGGAAAGGCGACACCAATGTTAGCATCTCCTTATATTCTTTAATTGTCAATCGGTAATTTTTCGGGATACTTATAGAGCTCTTTGATCAGAGTTTTATAAGATCCAAATCGAGGCCTCTGTTGCCAAAGTGGATAAACTCAATATCACCTCTCCGGCTTTCTTAGCTTTATATATGCCAAAGTTAATATTGACTTAAGCGCCAAACCCAATTTACGGTCAATATAGAAATCATATTTGTCACTTTTCAAAACAACACAGTTTTATTTATTAATTTTAATATGTAGTAGTGACACACAGATCGTTTAACCCCAAAAGTTAATTTTGACAAGTAAACAAGCAATGATTTTGTAAAATGAAACTCGTTTTATGCTTTAAATTTTTTCTATTAATTGGGTATGCTCTTCCTAAGAGAAAAGTCGTAAGTTTCGGCCTTAGTAGTTGTTGTTGTCAATATGAACTTGTTTGAAATGACAATATGGCCGAGACACGCGAAAGCTGTATCATCTATATATATAAAACTAAAGTCGGGTTAGTTACACCATTTATAACTGAAGAACGGGTTGACCGATTTTTATGATCTTTGTTTTGTTGGATTTGACTCCGTTCCGAATAGCATAATAACTATTAAAACATTGGAAAAATTCACCAACAAAAAGTTATCAAGAAAATTCATTTTCTTATATATTTAGTATATTTTGTTTTTTTTTTTATTTTGTTCGTTTCAATACAGTGGTGGTTTAGGAAAAAAGAAAAGTCGGAAAAACTCAAAAGGGAAGCCCCAAAAATCTAATAAAAAAAACCTTTTTTATATGAATTTTGTAGGTGTAGTTTCTATGTGATGAGTGGTGCAGTGTTAAAGCTTCGGCGCTTGGACCGCAAGGTACTGGATACGAATCCGACTGGAGGCTGCATTCACATTTACTATTTTATTTTTTATCCAATTTTTTTTTATTTCATCTACTTATCTATTTATATAGATAAAATCTTCGTCCGAATTACGATTTCAGTGCGAATAGTAAATTTTGACAGCTCCAAAAAAAGTTTTTTTCCTTTGCGATTTTAATATTAAATTTAATTTATTTTTGGTTTTGGTTATTTCATATTAGTTAAGTGGTTTGTGGTTTAGCATATAATATTAAAATAAGTGGTGGAATTTAGTGAAATAAGAGATTGTGTGGTGTATGCCAACAACAATAAGAAAACAGTACGTTTTTGCGTACAAATTGTACGTAATTTTTTTAGTGGAACAGAGTGTCCCAACACTGGACACCAGATTTTTTTTTTGGTTTTTTTCATTTTTTTTTTGTTCTGCGGAATTCTATTTTCGATCGGGATTTTTAAACGGTAAGTTTCCTTCGAAGATGTTCACTTTGTGAGGTTATCACATTTGTGATTGTGCGCACATCGATAATTGATTATGTAATTTTGGATTGTGTGATTAATTTTCCAGTATTATTTACAATGCCGCGAGCCAGAATATCTAATCTTTCACCACGAAGCCGTAATGCAATTAGACTTCGGACTATTGCGAATCAATCCACTGCAGATGAACAAGAAATCACTCGAGAAGTGCGCCGCGTTAGTATGGCCCGACTTCGCGCTTCACAAAGCTAGCACAAAGAGAGGATATACGTCAAATGGCTCAGTTAACAATGAGAAATCGTCGAGCTTATCGCACAGATCAACAACAAGATAATTTTCAACGCGCAAGAAGAAATCCTTCAAGTGTTGATTTGAATCGAATAGCGTTTCAATACGATTGCACAGTTGACTACAACTCGCATCCTTTCGTTTGAATTGGCTCAATGGAGTTTGTGTGTGACCATTGTGGTGCATTGAAGTTCGCTTGAGAAACGCCTGGATTGTGCTGGCTCAGTGGCAAGGTGAGATTGCCATTATTGCCTGCACCACCTGAACCGTTGCGTTCATTGCTTCGTGGCGAGACACCAGAATCACGACATTTTCTATCCAACACTCAAAGATACAACGGATGTTTCCAAATTACTTCATTTGGAGCAGACATTATCGAAGAACGCGGATTCAATCCAACATTTAAGGTCATTTCTGCTCGAGAGAGTAAACATTCATTTTCTTTTGGTGATCAAAAATCTATAATTCTGACTTCGTCTTTGACTTTACAGATTCAAGGCCAAATTCACCACCGAATTGGGTCATTGCAACCGATTGAAGATGGACAGCATAAATTCATCCAAATATACTTTGTGTCCAATATGGAGGATCAACTTGATCGACGCCAAACGATCAATACAGCAATGAAAAGGATAGTTCTGCAAGATTTGCAGCAACTACTCCATGAACATCATGCATTGGTTCGATTGTTTAAAACAGCGTTGGATCGCATGCCGAGTGACGACTGCAAAGTCGTGATCAGAGCAGATAAACGACCCGCTGGAACACACGAACGCCAATTTAATGCTCCAACAACAGATGAAGTCGCAATTGGGATTGTTACACGTCGCAACACTGGACAACTGCAACGAATAAACGAAACACACCGTTCATACGATACATTGCAATACCTGCTGATGTTTTGGCAACGAGACGATGAATATCACTTCAATATCAACATGATAAATCCATTGAGCGGTGAGTACTGATATCATATAATTTAGATTATGACACTAATTTTACTGATTTCATTTCAGGTGAGGAAACTAACAAGAAGGTTAGCTCGATGAAATATTATGCATATCGTTTGATGATTCGTCAAAATACTGACAACTATTTGCTGCGATTTCGTCGTTTGCTTCAGCAATATATCGTCGACATGTACGTCAAAATCGAAACGGAGCGCCTCATTTTCATTCGGTTGAACCAAGCTAAACTGCGTTCGGAGGAGTATATCCATTTACGCGATGCAATCAGCACCGAAGGAGATGCAGCTAATGTTGGTCGATTGACTATTCTACCGGCGACGTACATTGGCAGCCCGCGTCATATGCATGAATATGCGCAAGATGCAATGACATATGTTCGTCATTACGGTTGTCCAGATTTATTCATCACTTTTACTTGCAATCCGAAATGGATAGAGATTGTTCAACTGTTGCTACCCGGGCAAATAACAAGTGATCGGCACGACATCATCGCACGTGTCTTCAAACAAAAAATCCGGTCGCTGATGAACTACATTGTTAGGCTTTGCGTCTTTGGGGATACTCGATGTTGGATGTATTCAATTGAATGGCAGAAACCAGACTTGCCGCATGCTCACATTCTTATTCTTATTCCTATTTCTCCCGAGATTCCTGATCCCGAAACCGATCCAGACCTGCATGATGTTGTCCCGATTACGAACATGGTTCACGGTCCGTGTGGCTCCATCAATCCCCAATCACCGTGCATGGTCGACAACAAGTGTTCCAAGCGTTATCCACGAAATTTAACCGCAGAGATTATCACTGGCAATGATGGTTATCCACTGTACCGGCGTCGATCAGCCGATGATAACGGTAGAACTATCACAACGATAGTGAGAAGAAATGAGTTCGTGGTCGACAACACTTGGATTGTTCCATATTCGCCACTTCTTTCCAAAACATTCAAGGCGCATTGTAACGTGGAGTACTGCAATTCAGTGAAGTCCATAAAATACATTTGTAAATATGTCACGAAAGGCAGCGATATGGCGGTTTTTGGTGTTCAAAATCTCAATACAAACGATGAAATCACGCATTATCAAGTTGGTCGATATGTAAGCTGCAATGAGGCGATTTGGCGTATATTCTCATCCCCTATTCATGAACGTCATCCCACTGTTGTACATTTGGCGGTGCATCTGGAGAATGGTCAACGAGTTTATTTCAACACATCGAACGTTGCTCAACCTGCTGAGACACCTCCAGAAACAACATTGACCAGTTTCTTTTCGATTTGTCAAAGTGATCCGTTTGCACGAACATTGCTCTACTTTGAGATGCCACGTTATTACACTTTGAACGCCTCATCAAAAAAATTTCAACGTCGGAAGCAAGGCGATGAGGTTCCTGATCATCCGCGAAATGTGCGTTCTACTGATGCTCTTGGTCGCATTTACACAGTTCATCCGAAGAATGACGAATGCTTCTACTTGCGGTTGTTGCTGGTGAATATTCGTGGGCCGACATCATTTGAATCACTTCGAACTGTCAATGGTGTAGTGTGCCCAACATTTCGTGCTGCATGTCAACAGCTCAACTTGCTTGCAAACGATACTCATTGGGACATGACAATCGCTGAATCAATTATTTCTGCAACTCCAAACCACGCACATACGCACATTATTTGCTATCATTATTTCGACATACTTCCCATCAAATCCACGTGAACTATGAAGCAAGTACAAGAATGACATGTCAGAAGACATTCTACATCGAATTCGTGTCGGCAGTTTGTTAGTCAAATTAGGAATGCCAACGCCATGTCGTGGAATGAACGACGCTTTCAATCGAGAATTGGAACGTGAACATGAATATGATCGAGATGCATTGAACCAATCAGTTCGAACCAATGTACCACTGTTGAACCTCCAACAGAAAGGAGTGTACGATACGTTAATGAAGGCAATTCATGATGGAAATGGTGGATTATTTTTCCTCGATGCGCCCGGTGAAACTGGGAAGACATTCCTCATGTCATTGATTTTGGCCACTGTTCGTGCGAGATCCGATATTGCTGTAGCAGTTGCTTCTTCTGGGATAGCGGCCACATTGCTAGAAAGATGCCGAACAGCTCATTCAGCGGTTGAAATTGCCGTTAAACCTTCAATCGGCTGAAAACCCGACATGCAACATTGCAAAATACTCAACAATGGCGAAAGTTTTGGTAGCAAGTAAAATCATCATCTGGGATGAATGTACAATGGCGCACAAACGCGCATTGGAAGCACTCGATAGAACTATGAAAGATCTACGCAATGACTCAAGATGTTTTGGAGTCGCAATGATTCTACTTTCTGGTGATTCATGTCAAACAATACCAGTCATTCCAAGATCGACCGCTGCTGATGAAAAAAACGCTTGCCTCAAATCATCGACTCTGTGGTGTTATGTGAAGAAACTTCAGCTGACGACAAACATGCGAGTTGCATTGTTAAACGATCCATCTGCCGAAGAATTCTCCAAGCAGTTGCTGACTATAGGTAATGGCCGTGTTCCGGTCGACAAATCGAACGGATTGATTTCGTTTCCTCAGAACTTTTGCATTTTTGTCTCAACGAAGGACGAGCTCATCAACAAAGTGTTCCCGAACATCATTACTAACCACAAAAATCACAATTGGATGAGTGAACAAGTAATTCTTGCGGCAAAGAACAAAGATGTGGATCACTTAAATTTTACAATTCAAAATCTAATCGTCGGTCCACTTCATTCCTTCAAATCTATTAACTGTATGACAAACGAAGACGAAGCAACCAACTATCCAACTGAATTTTTAAACTCATTGGATCTACCTGGCTTGCCACTGCACAATTTACAACTAAAAGTTGGCTCGATAATCATCATGCTACGAAACCTGAATCAACCAAAACTATGTAACGGAACGCGTTTGGTGGTGAGAAAACTCATGGGCAATGTAATTCACGCGACGATACTCCAAGGGAAGTTCAAATGTGAGGAAGTTCTCATTCCGAGAATTCCGATGATCCCAACCCATATGCCATTCGAGTTTAAACGAATTCAATTTCCAATTCGTCTTGCATTCGCCATGACGATCAACAAATCACAAGGCCAATCCTTGAGTGTTTGTGGCCTGAATCTAGAAAATTGTGGTTTCTCTCACGGCCAATTGTACGTAGCATGTTCACGTGCCGGTAAACCATCCGCTTTATTCGTTCTCGCACCTAACAATAAAACAAAAAATGTCGTATATCACAAGGTGGTACAATGAAGGGAATCGACTACATTGCAACTCACCCAGCAAATAGTTTAAACGAAAGTAGTGCAATAATGCTACGCGAACCATTTCTATTCAATTCAATAAAACGAAAGCCTTGCTGCCACGTGAATTACATTCATTTCAATGTAATTAAAATATATTTCATTTTGATTTTTGTAATTTCATTGAATTTAATTAATTTGGAGTATTCATTTAATTTATTTAATCTTAATAAAAAACTCAATTTTATTAAGCTAATAACTTTAAAAAACATTTATTGATTTTGAGGCGGAAATAAGTTCGCCGGGTCAGCTGGTATTTAAATAAATATAATTTATAGTTAAAACTAATTATTTAAATTAATTTGCCAAATTATAAGAATTGTAATTGATATTTAGCACTGAATTACAAGAGGCTCGAAGAAAACTTTTGGTACTTAATCAGCATTTCTCATAGTTGTTGTTGACAAAAAGCCTTATTGACAATGACAAATATTATTCCTATTCGAACAGGAATGAGATTTGTGCCCAAAGTAAGTGCCAACACGTTTAATAAAAGCAAACCATCTATTCGTTTTCGAGATCAAAATTTCTTATTTTTGAGTTTAATGTATCGTTGAAGTCTTTTTTTCTATTTTTAATTTATTTCATTTGGTTTCTTGTGCAATACACATAAAAACTCAGATTATTTGCAATTGTGACAAATTCAAAATTTATAGCGACAATATATTTTTATTTTTAGGAATTCAGTTCCTGTTTTACAACTAAATTATAACCAATTAGTTGTGAAAAGAAACTGAAGACGAAATCGATATTCCGAAAAATAAATAAATATTGTCACTCTTAGGATTTTATACGAGACAAAAGTTAACGGTAAGGCTAAAAAATGGGTTTCAACCATTATAGCACAAATTACAAAAACTTGATCTTGCGGGAATAAAACTGTTTTGGCTAGAATGAAATGTATGGCATTGTTGTTGCGAAATTTCCAAAGTAAGACGCGTATAATTTTTGACTTTATTTTCTAACTTCGTTCCATCGAAATGTGTGGTCTCGGTTGTGCTGTTTTGAAGAAACAAAATTTACCCCAATTGACTCGATGTTGTCGTCTCCTTGTTCATTAAGTTTTTTTGTATTGACATACAAAATTTTTCGAAAATGATCTAAAGGCGGGAACACGCCCAACATTTTCGGAGGCCTATCAAGGCCAAATTTTCGGTTAAAGGCGGGAAGGCGCCCAACGTTAAATTTTATTACCAAACCTACCGGGTGAAACTCCCGAGGTCAGAAGGTTTTTTTTTGTTTTTTCTAATTTAAATTTTTATTACCAATTTATTTTGGTTTTTTTCTCAATTATATTTCATTTTAAATTCATATTTTTTTCCAATTTTCAATTTGCAATTTTATTTTATTTTTCAATTTTTTTTTTTGTTTTTCTCTCAATTTTTATTAAATTTATACTGTGTACTCACGTACCAAATAACGGTTCACGGTTCACGTACCAAATAAATGTATTCACATTCCGCGACCATATTTAGCTTGATTTTTTTTTGTTTTTCTCTTCTCTCTCTTTCCCTCCGTTCGCAGCTGATTTCTTGTTGAAATGGTTATAATAAAAAGTTGCACTGCGATTTCTTCGGCCTTAGGTTTATTATTTTTCTCTGCGTTTTTTATAACAAGTAAATTTTATGAAGTACTAAATTTATGTTCAGGTCGGTATGTTAAGGAGGATTCTCATTTCGTGTCGGTTAGTTTGCTTTTATGTTTTACTCTGTTACACGGTGCAGGTCAGGTGCATCTAGTCGGCAAAATAACCGTGAGTGAGGCCTCTGTGTGTTTAGTTAAATCTGCGGATTGGCTTCGTGATACCCGTAACATATTGTCAATGTTGAAATCAAGACTAATATTGAACGATTATTGTTCTGGCACAGAACTACCACCTCCACCAATTATCCAGCCGAACTGCGTATTTGGAGCTATGATCGGGCCTTGTAATTGGCCAGCAGACAATATTTTTGGATCCGCTAACATATGTAGTTGTAAGCCTTCCCATTAATTCAAAATTTTCGAATTATCACGTGGAAGATCAGAGGCAAATCATTATTTCCAATACCAGAATCTAATAGCATGCGTCCAATCTGCTTTGTCCAAACTTGTTTTGAATGACTACGCGAGTGGTAGGTTGCAATGGAGTTGAAAGCAGTGACACATTTACATGTGTAGAGCGGTTGGTTTATCATTTGCACTTGATATTGGTGTAGATTGCGAAGAATTAGACGGCTAATTTAGTAATACGTTGTAAAAAGTTTATTGTGTAAAAAATTTATAATTAATTTGTAAAAAAATCTATTCCCATTTCATTGGATTGTGTTACAATGACGCTGGAGCAGCTTTAGGGCCATGTCTCGGCCGACCTTATTTGTTGTTGTTAATTTGCGAATACAGTTGTTACGACACCTTGAGGGTCCTAACATAACTTAATTTTTTTTTTTAATTTTTCATTTAAAAGAGAAAAAAATATATAAATTTCTTTAAAATTGAATAGGTACTGCCATCTGTGTTCTGTCATTTGGTATTACATTATTTTGTGAATTGGGCATTAATGCTTGATTTTATTTGGGCATTAATATTCGGTGTTACGTAAAAGTCTTTAGATTTTTGGAGCGAGACCAATGTGTACCCTTTGTGCGTGTGCGCGAGCGGCTAGGATAGCGAGCAGTATTTTTGTTGTGTTTTCTTGTTTTGGGTGTGTTGCGAGAATTTGTTTAGTCTCGTTTGGAATTTGATTGCAAAATAGAGTTGGTCTTGGATTGTATAGCGTGAAGTTTAGTTTTTTTCATGGTGTCGATCCGCGTTAAAGTAATTTAATTTATTCAAAATATACGCTTAAAAATACATATATAAAACTATATAGGATTAATCTAATAAACTATATTGTATAATAAAATAAAATATATATATATATATATATATTATATGTATATTGTATAAAAACTATATTGCATTGTAAATGCAATCCAGAAATTGGGAAAACTTTTTTTTTCAAGGTTTTTCAAAACAAGTTTTTTTAGAATATTTTTATACTAAAATAAGGAAAAAATAATATTTTGTTATCAATAAATTCATCATCTGAATTATATAATCACGATAAACAGGATGCTCCGGAACTCGTGACTGACACGAGTGAATATAATTTGACTAAAAATTAGCATCGTTGTGTCAAATTTTTATTGTGCGTGCATACGGTATAGGCGATTCAACCCCCAACAATTATTTACGGGTAGCAAGTGGAGGCCACCCCGATTTCGGTGGATCCGGCGGCCAGTTGAGGCCAGCCGTAATAGTTTTGGGAGCTTACCGGCGGTGGAATCGGGAAGAGGCCCCGCGACAAGCAGGTGGCCATCCGGCCAATTGTGAAATTTTAATCCAATCCAACTCACAGTGATGGCCTGTCGAGGCGATAACGATTTTTCGGCGAGCCAACGCTCAACCCAGTTTCCAGAGTATAGGAGAGGAGCGGGCCCAACCGAGAGGCCAAAGGTACAATTTTTTTCGTTTTTCATTAAATTTTTTTTTATTTCAACTCGTAAATTTTAATTCTTAAATTTCAATTTTATATTTCAATTTTAAATTTCAATTTATTTTCAATTTTTATTTTTACATTTTTTTCATTAAATATGTTGGTGTAATTCAGCGCCACACAACGGTGGTCGTGCGCTTGACCTTGGTGCACGTTGGTCTCGCCCCATAATATTTAAGACGCTCAGTTTATTTTCTTTGTGTTATTTTTGATTTCTTTGGTCGGGATCCCTTGTTATTATTATATTTCAAATTTATATTCTGGTGAATAAAATGAAATACTAAATTTTCGGATTGGTACGATGGGAAGGGAGCTCTCATTCTGGGTTCACAGGCTTGCCACTCACCTTCATCTCCTTGGCAGGACGTCCACAGGGTCGGAGTGGTGAGTCCAGCGAATGTGTCGTTCATTTAGGGGTGACCGTAAAATCCACGCAGTGTCCTTGTCGCACTTTGGCAGTCTGATGCTGCCGAAGTGTGAATTGTGGGAGATGTGTTCCAGGTCTCTCCGGGTAAAAAGAGGCCTGGTGTGTTGAGGAGACGGCGTCGGGCTTTCGGTGTTGATAGATTATCCGGGGGTCTCTTCTTCATTCGTGGAGATCGAGTCGCCGTCGAAAGGGTACACCCGGTTATTATTTATTTATTACGTTCGTCAAGTTTCGTTCGACAAATTATTCTGGCCGACGTAATTTAATTTCAGTTTTTATTATTTGCTTTGATTTTGACGATTTTTCCGCTCCACGGTGTAGAGAAGGACCAGGACCACGCAAGCCTCATATTACGCCACGACCTATGCCATTACCAAGAGATCTAGCCGGCAGAACTTCACCGATAAATCACATTGCAACCTAGTTCCGCAGACCATAAATATAATTAGAGACACAATTGAAAGTGATACCTATAGATTGTAAATTAGTAATCGTGATCACCGATCACATAAAATACGCCATTACATCCTAGAACTGTTGAAATTATAACTTATTTTTACTGTTATTATTTAATTACCTAGAAGTTACAATTTTTTGTTTTAATTTCGGTTTCGTTACAAATTTACGTGTATTCTATAAAATTGTAAGAAAGCCATATACATAACAACAGCGATCAAATATATTAATGTTTTGGTCGAACGACCTTCTACAAAACTGTAAAACTAGACTAAACATATATATAACAAACAATTAATAGTGAAAAAAATGCGTAGAAGTATGTTAAATAATAATTAAGCAAAAGTTAAAATTACTCATATATATAAAGCATTCACCTCCGTCATTACGATTGGTTTGAACCCGTGATTATATCTCGTAATTGCGACATAACCATTAGTTGGTTTTGGATTGTGCGTGTCCGTTAATTAATCAGTCTATAATTAGACGACCACTGCGAATTATAAGGAATTATAATTAGTTCATAATTATTTTGTGTAGCAAACACCTGTCACTTATAGTCACCGCGTTAACTTTCTCTAAGATGTTGTTGATCCGTGATTATTATTAATTCGCGGGATGGTCAATGACCGTCATTTGTCAAACCAAAATATTGGATTGACGTATCACCGTGTATATAGATTTCGGTCATGCAGTTTGAGTAATTATTACATGATGGCATCCCATAATGGTTTGAGAGGTCTCTCAAAGCACGAAAATTCTACTCGTGCATTTTAAAATGTATAAAGGTCGAATTATATGTATAAGAGTACGAAACATGTAATTAAACTTAATTATGCATGTTTTATGTTTAATTGCGCATGCGTGTATAGCTAATTAGATTAATGTGTATTAGGGTACAACAACCTAAAATATTTTGTGCTGGAACTTAAAACGCATAAGAAGGTTACATAATTTAATTGGTTTTTAATTTCCAAAAAAGTGTATTGACGTACAGATAATTTCTTTTACTTCGACGGGCTTTGATTTAATTAAATTTAAATCGTAATAAAAGGTTTAATCAGTCAATTTAATAAACTTTCGAGTAACTCGTACAATTATAAAATTCAGTTCGGTGATTGAAATTTGGATACCTTTCAAACTTTAAATTTTTTAGGAAGTAATTAACACGTTCATGATCACACGACTCATATATGCGTCGTGCGGTTTATACATGGAAATTTTGTTCTAAAAAACCGGCGACTCGTTTATTCGTTATACTATTAATAACGTCATAAACCTCACAAAACACATAAATAAACCATTTATTCTACAATTAGGCTTCAATTAGCTCATTTCGTATAAATTTATCATCCGATTTGTGGCCACTCCAGACTAGGGTAGCAGTTCGGTCGTGAACGTGTTAAGCTTTGATCCAGTGATGACAGAATATTTTTTTTCAATGAACGTATTTAAAATATTGAGAATTACAATTTATTGAGATGATAGTGAACTCCGCATCATTGGAGGTCCACCATTTCCTGTGACATTTTTTAGAATCATCCGATTGAAAAATTAGGCTTTATGTGTGTAGTGTAAATCTTTTCACAGAGAGACCTTTGTTCTCCGCTACTCATTGGATTTAAAATGAACCTTAACAATATACACACGTGAGTAAGGGGTCCAGTTTGTAACAAATCTGGAAATAGCTTCCGAGAGAACGTTGGTGCGTTAATCACTGTTCTCCAAGATGTGTAGAAACAACGTGACAGAAGCGGGAATAATGCTGGTTTCTCAATAATACCTAATACGGAAAATACCGCGACTGAAGATAGGTCATATACACCCGACTATCAAACGAACAGGGGGCCTGGGGGACCTACAATGCTTAACAAGATTCCGGTGGCGGAAAGATCATTTATGGATACCGAAGCGCTTGATAGGTATATTAATATCCAAAACCGGTACAGGGAGGTTCGTTTGATAGCTCTGCTCTGTTCAAGAGGCAAAGATCTCAAGAGGACTCGCCTATTGCTTCGAAAAACACCTACGGTCTTCGACCCTTTATAACAAGTTTCGAGAACGTCTAGTAGAGCAGAGTAGAGCGAACAATAACGGCTTAATCACTATACGCAGTCACGTAACAGCTGTGATCAAATTCAACATCAAGAACCAAATAAATTTAACAGACTGAATGAACCACGAGTGGTATGGCTTACAATTGGGTTATCACTGTAAAATTTTATTTTGGTTAACTGCGGCCATTTTATATTTCCCTTCTTCATTTTTTTTTAGTCAAGTTTTAAGGCTAATGTGCCTGCCTACAACTTGACATACATCACCTATAAGAATTATATATATACGACCGGCACAACCACATCACCGACATCCACGATACCAACACCCACATTGCCGTCAGATTTTCAGGCAAACATTAACGTTATCAAAATTATTTCAACGCACTATTTAATTTTTACTTTACCTCACTCTTCTCGAAAAAATACTTTCTTTTACAAAGAGATTAATAATCAAATATTTCAATTCCTCTAAATTTATAACCAAATCTTAATATTTTCACGAAAAATCTGAAAATAGAGAGCATATTTTTAAAATAAATATTTTAATTTTCGATCGATACCTTCATCAGCGTAAGAAGGAGAATTAAGAGTAAATAATCAACCGTTCCACACTGGATGTGGTTGCAGGTTGTTTTTCGTTTCTTTCTCCGTTTACCTATATGAAACCGATTTTAATTGCGACACATTTTTCTACATACAAAAGTTTTAAATTAGCAATAAAAAATCTATTACGACTTATTTTGAAGCGTGAAGCATGCTTCTTTGACATCTCGTGTGGAACGGGTGAATAGTATAAAATAGTAATGGTTCATGTGTATTTTTCACAGTGACCAAGGGGTTTAAAAAGAGAGGGAGGGGGAGATTTTATTTTCTACTTTCTGTAGTAGATATATTATAAGTGGATGACCTCTTTTTTCTTAATGGCTTGAACAGTCGTAAACATCACACAACATTTGAATCGCTCGGTTTACTAGAATGATTGTGCTCGTTGATCGACTGAAGATGATGAACACCGTTTTTGAATATTTTAACGGGTCTAGTATTACAATAATCTGAGTTATCCAGCTCAATTTTCGACCGATTTCGCGATTTTTCATCATTTCGCGATTCTTTGTACTTTTTATTATTTCGCATATATCTTCTCCTTGAAAAAAAGTACTATCTTAATAATTCTCTGCATGGTCTTTAAATAATTTATTTCAAAATTGTAAGTAATGCGGATCATTCTTTACTCGTTTATTGTTATGTAGTTACATAAATCGTAATCGTTGTTCATGAACAGTTATGCTGTCAGGGTTGGTATCGGTATACCATACCAAAAATACAATCCCGAAAAATAAAACAATGAAAAATAAAAATTTAAAAATTCTGGTACAATTAATATTTTCTTTAAAAAAAAAAGAATCTTTACGTAAAGCAATTAAACGTGTACGAAGGCAAGATAAGCAGTCCGGACCAGTGACATTGAAAAATTTAAATATCCCTAATAATTTAAAAATTTCATTGGACTGGCATCGGTTTGTGTTAAGAGAAGCAGATGTTAGTACAGTCAAAGTTTTGATTTTCGGTATCATATCCAACATTCAATACTTGTTTAAGACCGCACCCCAAATATTTATGGAGCTCTACTCCATACATGGTCTAGTAGGGTCATCTGAACATTCTAGAGTTCTGCCATTAGTTTATATATTAATGTGAAGCAAATCAGAGCTGAATTTGAAGGCGCCCTTATTAAAGGGTGTTTTTCATGTTTGCCAGTCTATTTCTCGAAAAATCCAATCATCTTTCGTGTCTCAAAGAAATGGTTCGGATGAAAATTTTAATTTAGTTATGAGACAAATAGGGGCCCTTGAGGCCCAGTCTTGAGTTAAAAATCAATATTCCAGATGAGGCGGATGTTGTAAAATTCTGGTTTGAGCAGACCTACGATCTAGGTAGAATCCGCAGGAACAATCGGCAAGACCAAAAGTTGAGAAGGGCACCACTTTTCTATCCGGTGATCTTAATACGAATTTTGTTCGAAAACCGCGACTTGAGAGTTGGAAGTTTCTCTGTTGTTTAATCAGCATACTAGATGTAAATATAAAATTTAATTATTATTTACATCAATTAACAATAATAATTAATTTTGTGCATCTATAGTAGGTTAGGAAAACAGTAGCAAAACTTAACTCTCAAGTCTCACTTTTCGAACAAAATCTGTACTCTGGTCAGTTTTACACAACCACTCTAACAATGTACCTTCAATTCAAAACAGAGTAGAAGATTGGCACCGCAGATGGCAAGTGGTTGTTGGTTCCATGCTTTCTGGAACATTAAACCTAAATCGATGGTTGCGAAGCAATATTGAGAGATGCTTAATTATTTAAGAGGAACTCAATCGAACAATGCTTAATTATTTAAGAGGAATAGCACATAATATAAGTCTCTGAAAACATTAAATTTTTTACTATTTGTACGTAATAGTATAATTTATTTATGTAATGAAATTTGAGTTTAATGAAATACAAATTTAAATATAATTTTTTAAAATAAATATAAAAAAATACAAAAAAAAAAATACAAAAAAAAACACAAAAAATAGAAGTTTAAATGTAGAATTCACTCTTTACTGATCGAACTTTACTGACTCCTAAGCAATAGAGAGTGAAGCGAGAGCCACTGTCGTTAGTATCCTGGCTGTAGGATCTTTTACACAATCCAGAAGTTCATTTCCAAAAAAATAATTTTTCATTGAAATTTTAGAAAATGTTTTGTAAACAAAAAAATTGAAAATCATTTATGAGAAATATGATTGAGTTAACAATGATCCAAAAATCCCGGAAATCAAAGTCCCGAATTTCAATATATAGATCGGTTTCTTAGCTGATGGAAATGTAACACAGTTTTTACAATGAACATGAAATTTTTCAATGAGATTTCAGTAAGAGGACCTAAGAACGTACAAAAGTGAATAGAAGAAAATACCCTTAAAGCATTGGTGATTCTTTTGTTATGAACACAAACCCAATCATTCCATGTTACTTATTCAAATAGGGTACTTCATTAATAGCGATCAAGTGGGGTATCATTCGAGCTTTTCAGCTTATTATTTTTCCTTAATAATTTAATAATTTCAGACATTTTTCAGATAATGCAGGAATTACATTTAGAATGATGGGTATTGAACCCGGAGCTGATACACTGTCTTTATCGTTGTATGATCTTGACTCCAGAAAGGGAAATTGGTGAATGAAAAGTTCACGGTGAGTGACTCTCACCGATTTAGTTTAACAAGACAAATATGACAAAAATTGTACCTACTTGTAGCCTAATAATTAGTTAATTTTCCCGTTAAAGTGATGGCTCATAAACATGTTACTACTTGAATCCTATTTTTTTTACTCTCAGGGGCCAAATGTATGATGATAAAAAATAACCGAGAGGATTGCAAAAAAATAAACAAAATTATTCCTTGACCTTTTCGACAAAATAAAAATTAAGGACAATTTGCCTATTGGGCTGATGGCGTTAAAACCATATTTTCTGGAATTTTGAAATGTGTTGGGTATCCTTAATCACAGCAACAGTGCTGTAATTGTGTTTAGACTGTATTCTGCTGAGCTGTATGATTGCTCCAAGACAACTTCTCATATTTCTTTAGAAGATCTTTGAATGCAAACTATTCAAACCATTGATATTCAATCTAACCCTCCATAAGAACACAAAATGGCAGCAGTTTAAGATTTTAAGGATAAGATTTTTTAAATCATAAAGGTTATGTTTTATTCAACGTATTGTCCAACGTTGGCCAACTCTTTTTCTCTTCTTTCTGACAACTACAAATACAACGTCGGAAAAACGCTTCATCTTTCAAGGCCATCCATGAGTCGATCTCATTTCTCCCCACTCAATAAATTTCTTTGCTTTTGAATCATTCACAATGATTTTAAACGATGTTAAATTGCTTGTTGAGTCACTCCTAGTATAAGTACAAGTTGTTCTTCCGTTTGGCACGAATCTTCATCCAATTCTGCGTCTTCGTACACTTCTGGTCTTCCGCTTCGTTCTTTGTTTTTGTCATCAAATTCACCATTCTTAAACTTTTAAAACCACACTCGATAACTTTTCTCGCTGAAGGCAGCTTCACAATATGCTGCCACAACCAATCGATGCACCTCAGCTGCAAATTTCTTCAAATTAAAAACAAAACGAAAGTTCTCGCAAATGACGGTTACTCGGCGCAAAACTAGACATTTTTACAAGAAAAAATATGTGATGCTGATACAAAACCGCTAATATTTTAAGGTTATGTTGTTGGCAGATGTCCAACCTTAGGACACGAAGTTTTACATTGGGCATTTTTAACCGTAAGTTGCTGGTGGCACCTGCTTCAATAACAAAACTGAAGAAATAAACGACTGTTCGAAAAAAAACAACAGCTGCTCAATATTTTTAAAAAAGTAGAAGGTTGGTAACTTCAGAATTTTAAGCGGGAACTTGAATTTTTAAAGCAGACCGTAAATTTTGTTCGAAGACATTTGTTACGACTTTCTCCGGGGTTATAACGTTGAGCTCACCTGCAATTTTTTTTTTGTAAATATTTCTCATGTATTTATTATAAATAATACATTTTTCTGATGACATTGCCATCTACCCCAACAATGTCAACATTAAAGTTATAACTGTGCATGGACCTTAATATGCTGTTTTATGTTTTTTACCCATCCCTATCGTATTACGTAAACGTTCAGTAAATTGAGAGTAAGACCAATGTGCACCTTGTGCGTGTGTGTGACTGTAAATATATAGAAAATTGTGGCGTGTTGGTTGATGTGCGGTGTGGAAGGATAAGTTAGTCATTTTTCATTTTTGGTGCGAGAATTTTAGTCTTGTTTGAAATGTAAAAAAAAAGTCGAGTTTTTGTTTTAAAATTCTATAAAAGTTAGGTGTCGACTATAATATACAACCATTGTTGAAAGTGACACAAAAATACAAAATTACTCAAAAGTTAATTCATAGTTGTATTAAATTAAGTCAAGTAAATTAAAAAAAAATAAAATTTGATTTACAGCATTATTAACAACTATTTTCTTAAATGTGGCAAATAACTGTGAAGTGTCGAAATAGGGAAATGAAGACAATTGTGGCATAATAAACTCAATAAAATTTTCCGTTCACTAATTTGTTAGTGGCGTGTTCAAAAAGAAGTAAAAGTATTTGAGTTTTCGTGCTCGTTGAGAAAAATTGAAATAAAAAAAGAAAATTAAGAAAAATTATTAGAACAATAAAAGGTAGGAAGAGTATACGGTATCTGAGCAAGATTGAGTAAGTGAAAACAAAACGAAACTTAACGGAATTTTTATCGAGAGCGCACATAAATTAGCGAGTACCGCGATTAATCAACGCTCGTGGGCCGCTCAAATTTATGCAATCGGTGGGAAGGCACTGCCGACCATGAGGCCAAGGCTAAATCTTCGGTTAAAGACGGAAAGACGCCCAACAGTTTTTATTTTACGGTTAAAATCGGAAAGGCCATTTGGATTTTTTTTTGGTAACGGTGAGATTTATTTTATTTAAAAAATTTTTGTGTTGTTCTACTTTTTTTAACGAAAAGTCAATTAAAACTCAGATTTTTTTAATTTTAAAGTTTCTTTTTTCTTTTATTTTCTCTCATTTTCAATATTTTTTTTGGTTTTCAAATTTTAAAATATATTTGTAATCGAATGCCGAATAACGGTTGTTTGGTGCGCACTCGACGTACATTCGTTTCGTCCTCCAAATTAATCCCGTACAGCGACCATTTATGTAGTTCCAAATTAATCACCATTTTTAGTTTGATCTATTTTTGTTCGTTTTTATCCCTACTTCCGCTTCCGATTTGTTTTCCTGTGTTTTCTTTGATTATTTCGTCATTTTACTTAAATTGTTTTTGTATTTTGTCCCCAATTTGTAAACAAGATGAAGTATTAAAATTATTTTCGGGTCGGTATGTTGGGAGGGGGATTCTCATTTCATGTCCGTTCCATATTTGGAGGCGGGCTTGTCACTCCCCGTCATCCTTTTGGCAGGACTTCCACATGGTCGGAGTGGTAGGTCCAGCATATGTGTCATCTATTCGGGGACGATTGTAAAATCTACACGATCTCCCCATGGCACTCCAGCAGTTTCAAGCTGTCAGCGCGTGAATTGTGGGTGATTTGGTCATCCCTGGGTTCCTAAAATTTCGATCAACGGATTCTGGTGCATATTTAACGTAATTTCAGTTTTTTAGTTTGCCTTTTTAATTTTTGTTTATTCTGTTACACGGTGAAGGCCAGGAATACGCAAGCCTCAACTTCCACACGACCCAAAACCGTAAGATCGAGTCAGCGAAATCACCGTGACAGAGGCCTTTGCATGTTTAGATGAAATCTGCGGGTTGGATTCGTGCCACCCGTAACACATTTTTATTTTATTCGTGGTAGATGTTGATCATGTTTTTTGTACACATTTCGCTCAGACCATTTATCCAATCAGAACTTTGGAGACCAAAGATATATATTATAGGATCATAATTAACAGCAACCTATCTATAGTAGAACGGGAAAGCCGTACTTTGATGACGGCGGAGCCACTATTTAAAATAAAATATTTTCAATTTGGAACAATGTAAAATAATGAGCAATGAAGTTATCATATTGAAACAAACGTCTAACTTGAACTTTATTTTTAAAAATTGGATAAAATAAATTTAGTTACAATACATTTATCATAATTGTGTGTTTTTGCAAGCATTGTGATGTGCAAAATGTAAATATTTCAGCGATTTAATCTTCTTTTAAAAAAAATTTTGTTTGTCTTTTTTGTCGACCTCTTCTTCCACCATATTTCTACCACCAGCATTAGAAAAGCCAAAGCCGATCCTATAACCAATAACAAGAACATCAATTTGCAATGCTGAAATTGAATTGAAACAATTGCGTGTTCATTTGGTTGGGTGATTCTTGCAGTCCGGTTGAAGTAGGCGGTGTTAACTATATAATCGATATTGCCGGACGTCTGAGTCAGGATAATTCTAAAAGGTCATATAGAATATTATTTGGAGATTGTTAATTTTTGAAAAAGAGTGACAGTATTACTTTTGATTCAAAATTTCTTTCATGGAGAATTCCAAACTTGTGAATAGCGAAATTTGGGTGTGAAAAAATGTCCCCTTGAATTTTACCAGGTTACATTTTTCAATCCTGTAATTATTGTATTATTTTTAATTAAACTATGATAAATCAAGTAATACAGCCGATACTTACAAAAATTTTAAAATTTTTTCTTCAAAATCGTTAAAGAAAAAACCCAATTTATTCGACTTGCATTCAAATGAATAACCTGCTTCCCACATTTTTGCAAAAGTATCAACATTTGGACAGAATTCCGAATTCAAAATCACTTTCCCATCGATTTTTTCTTTTATATACTCAATATCCTGCATGACTGTGCTAATTGGATTTATGCACAATGTAAAATCAGACCTTAAAACCAAATCGTTAATGCTGCTGAAAGGTACATCAAATTTTTTTATTGCTAATAATACGTCCAAGAAAGCACCGAAGGCGGCGTAAAATATTATTAATAGAATGAGGAATGATAACAGTAAAATATGATACGATAAAGTCGAATTCGAGGTCGTCATCGAATTTCCTAAAATCAATGAAATAAAATCAAATGGCGAAATATTCCGTTGCTTTAGTAACATGGCACAGAACCACAAACATCCAAACACGATAATGGAAAAACAAACGAAATACACCCAAAGTGGAGTTTGAAAAGTTTGCAGGAAAAATGTTGGAGAATAGTCTTGGCTGTCAGGCATAAAGTATAGATTGTGTCCAACTTTTTTATACGGAAGTGGGCGAGTCGCCAAATATCCTGTATCTGTCATTAAAATGGTGTTGTTATTCCACATTGTAAAAGAATACGCTTCCTGTGTCCCTTTGAATCCCTTATAATTAAATCTGAAATGATTGACATATGAAGTTTCTTTCGTATATTCTGATATAAACGGTATTTATATTATTTACATACTTGATACCAGCAACAATTTCCAGCATTAACAGCAGCTTATACACGAAGTAACTTAGGTTTGTTCGCACGAACTACAGAAGTATAATAAAAATTTTCTTATTCATGTAGAGATTTAGATAAAAACTTACCGCGGCGTTGATCGGGCCGATAGCGTCTCGGTTTATAGTTAAACCTGTATTTTCGTAGGGTTCCATTGTGATTGAGGCAATTTCATCAGTATCTTCAAAAAATACAAACGGAATATTTCCATTAATGACACATTGTTTGCAATTAAAAATCATTATTTTGATTTTATTAATTTTGGTTGAATAGAACATTTTCAGTCAATTTCTAAACGTGTTATGTGGATGTATGGTATATTTTATCTAATGCCTATAGGAAAGGCTTAATTGAAATACATTAGTAAACATATACAATTATAAAATCAATAGAAGAACATACAAATCTACTAAACAAATAAACCATAATACGCGCATTTACTATACGTCATCTAAGCGTCATTGTAAAATGGGATTATTCAAATCGCCAAAGAAATTTTATTCGCTGATAATATGTTGAACCTTAACTATTTCAGTTCCGCAACATTTGGAACAGTTTGATCAGGCAGCTCGATTTGGTGTTTTCCTCTGTCGTCAACAATATATCATCGAATCGGAAACCAGTCTAATCCTCTGTGCCATAGATGTAGGCCATCCTCCCATTTTAATCACATTTAGTCCAGAGAAAGGTAGTCTTACTGTCAATACTGGTATAATCATGAATTACGTTAAACATTTACGCAAAGATTCCTAAAAACTAACTAGTTATTTCAGTAGTTTGTCTGGCGAACTTTATGGGAATTATAACAGACTCAAAAAGTCGAGGGATACCTTTCCACATTGAAGTATAAAGATAATTCCTCTAATGATCCATAAGATATAACAGATCATTTTACTAACTTCTTCAGTCTGGTTACTTTGCGTACATGAATAACTGTACGTTAACTAACTAAAAATCAAAGACGATTTTTCATCCGGTCATGACGGTCTACCATCCATCACCCTAAAAAAGTGCAGTGATATTAAATTCTACTGTAATTATAATTATATTATTATATTATAAAATAATATGTTTTATATATGTTGTTATATGACTGATGTCATCTATAAACTAACAATAGATGTCAGTGTATATAGTGTTTAAAAGACCAGTTCAGCGTATCATCAAAGATGCTTTTTGTGAGTTTTTGTTTATTCTTCGACAGCAGAACTTCGACAGCAGGTGGTGTTACATATTTTTTAAATAAGTTAGCAGAATCTGAATTTAATACTTTAATGTCTTGGAATAAAATATTCTAAATTTGACGACAACCAAACTAAATAAGAAATATTTAGTGACGAAATGTTTACATATAGAGATGAATTTGAGGATGAACTTGGATTTGTAGAAGCTTCAACTGTAAATCAAATTGAAAAGAAATCAAACGAATGCAAAATTGACGATAATAATAAATAATACAATAAAAATGATAATTCGCCAGAAATCGATTTAAAAACTTTGACGTCATGAAAGCTTCCAAATATTCAGTTACCAAAATTCGACGGTTTTGAGTTGAATTGGTTAGATTTTCGGTTAGGTATCTTGATTGCGATAATTCATTCAAATAATGGTGTGAGTAACCTAGTAAAATTTCACTATTTGGCTTCGTGGATTAGCTATAAATTCATTCAACCCTTTTCAATGTCAACGGAAAATTATCCAATTGGATGGTAAAACCTAACCGACCGATAATAATGGCGAAATAACAATTGAAAAATTGCATATAAAAAATATTTATGAAAGTAAACCCTCCCCCCAAATTCCAATTATTTTTAAAATTTCAAGGGTTAATAGTTACTTAAAATTACTTAAGCTTTTTGCGGCGGAAGTTGCGTATTTGTTCCTCATTCTACTTCTATGTTTCATCTTCGTCTCTTTCCCCGTTCATTTATAAAACCGGTTTTAATTGTGACTCATTTTTCAAATTTTTAACACATTTTTTTTCGGTGAAGCAGCACTAACACAAACAAAAATGGATTAAAAAAAAGTGGGTGTCTGTAGCACGTGCACGTGTATATGACGTGAATACGTGCAATGTTTCAGGAAGGGAATGGCCGTGAAAGTTCACCTTTGTGGCCATATTCCAGAACTTCTTCAAAAATCATTTAAGCATCTCATTTCCGACCAACATATCTTATCCCATCATATCGGTTAGCAAACTACCGAGTTCCGCCCCAGCAGGTCTTATCCCAGAACTTCTTCCAAAAATCATTTAGTAACCTCATTTCAATTCAACATACCCAATTCCATCATAATCGTTTAACAAATTACCTGGGGGCCTATTATGAAATTTAACCGATATCGTAAAATACGAAATCGTAAAATCCGATCCCCGGCGGATATTCATGTTATGAAACACGTATTTAAACTGTCAAAAGTGGATCAATGAAATTAGCACCCCAATTGTCGAAGTCGTCTCACTTCAAGTGACGTGACTACAGTCGTGTCACGTCGTGCCAAAATTGGTATTGTTGAAGTCATTTTAAACGACACGCATACTACAATAGAAATATCGGGCAGCACTAATAATTTCCTCAAATTTGACAAGCCATTCGACGTCAAAAATCAAAATATTTACGAATATTTTATTGTAAAAACCACGTAAATTGAAAATAGGTAACTAAAATCTAATTATTTAATTATTAAATTAATTTCCAGAAACCATACAGTAATTTATAATGAAGGCAAAATATCCATGATGTTTTCCATCGTAATTAAAAATTCCAAATTTTCAACAAAACCTTTCGATTATTGAATGATAAATTTATTTTATATATTTACTAAAACAGTAAAATATTTGCAAAATGAATATAAATTGTATTACAAAAAAATCATAAATGTGTTTCATTAATGAACGTCGCATAAAATATTCTTGTCACTTGAAAAAATTAGGTGACTGTTGTCGTATCATGCGACTAGAGTCGTAGCAGACGACTTCGATAATAGCAAAAATGAAGCGACGTGACTATAGTCGTCTAAAATGACGTGAGACGACTTCTACAATTGGGGTGTAGTTCTAATAACCAAATATAGGGGAGTGAAGTAATTTCTTTTTATTTTTTGTAATTTTGTTGTTGCTGTCAAAGTAAATACTCGGAGGGGCTATTATGAAAATCCGATATCGAAAAATCCGCTATTATGAAACTAAAAAGAGAAAACGAAATCGTATTTTCAGAAAATCGAATGACAAAATCCGACTGCTATTTAGGTGACGAATTTCATTTTTTGGTATCGAATGTGTGTCTCTTCAACTATTTAAATCAATATATTATTTTTACGAAATATAAAAACTGAAAAAAATTAAATTAAACAATATTTATAATGTATAAGTATTATATATTAAAATAAATAAAAAATATTCATATTTAACCCTTTGCACTCGATTTATTTTAAAGGTGGTTGGGTACTTGTATTAGTTTTAACTAAATGAATTAAAATAATTTTTTTTTATTTAATTTATTTATTTTTAATTAAATAATTTGGTAGAATTGAACGTATTATATTTATTCCATCTATTACTATAATAAAATGTTATAATTTATGTGATCTTTTACAGTGTGGTACTTTTTTTTGGTCTACAGACTGATATACGAGTTTTAGAGTAAATTAGTATTGTCACTTCCAGTGTAACATACAAGTGCAAAGGGTTAAATGATAATTATAACTAAATTATTTATTTGCGGATCTGATTTTTTGATATCGGAAAAAATCCGATATCGGATTATTTCAAAATAGCCTACCGGGTTTTATGTCTAATTTCGTGTGATTTGTTTATTGTAAAATTGAAACGATTTGTCGCTAAGATTTGATTAACTTCTAAAAAGGAAACTAGAAACTGAAATTGTTGTCCGTTTGTTGAAGCTCTATAAAGTTGCAATAAAGTTTTGATTAAATATGTCTATGTACACCACATATTTAATAAGATTTAGTGGATAGTAGATATGATTTATAATTACATTAAAAAAAAAAGTTAGTTTATTTTTTTTAAATTAAAGTTTACACAAAATAAGTTAAAACAAACGTTTCATCTTTCGTATCTTACGATATCCGCCACCTAAATACCAATCGGATATGACATTTGTATTTTCGTAAAATCCGCTAGCGCTCGGATTTTTTATTTTCATAATAGCAATATCCGCGGCGGATCGGATTTTATCCGATATATTTGGATAAATCCGATATCGGATTGTTTTTAATATCGGAAAACCCGATCCGCCGCGAATTTTGCTATTACGAAATTGTTTGGTCGAATTTGTCAAGCATGAAGTTAGCAATAATGCGTTTTTTAATTAACTTGAATTGTTAAATTTTATTTTGTTGTGGTTTTTTAATTGGATAATGATGACTTATCAGATGAAATCTATTTCATTTTCTATAATATTCTGGGGGTCTATTATGAAATTGGTCGAAAAACACCGTCGGAAAATACGTTGTCGTAAAATCTGAATCGTTCCGGATATTCGTATTATGAAACATGTACTTTTACTGACAAACTTGAAAATTTGTTAAATTTAGATTATTAAATTAAATTTAAATTTAAATTTAACATTTATTAAATTTTTAAATAATTAAACAACATATAAAAGTATGAACTACGATCTATTTTTCGTGTGTATACTATAATATGGGTCACCCCAACTAGCAGTCGGATTTGACATTTGATTTTTGTCGTAAAATCCGCGTTTCTCGGATTTTTATTTCATAATAGCAATTTCCTTGGCGGATCGTATTTTTTTTAGTTTCATAATATGAATATCCGACGCAAAACGGGTTTTACGACGTCGGAAGAGTTGCATAATAGGGGCCCTGTGTGTGTGAAATATATGTATATAAAAAGGTTATAAATAAATAATTTTTTGCGATTTCCTTATTTCGTTCCATAAACCGACAAGTAGGTATCTCAAATTGTCCACCAGTTGTTGTCATCCTAAGAAAATCAAAATAAATAATTTAATTATAATTTAAATAGGAATACATTTTATTTAAATATATTATAATTACATTTTAAATATTATTATATTAAATTTTTTTTAGTTTTGTCGGGTAAAAGACAATTTTAAGACTATTATTGGTACACATCCATTGCTTGAAAGTCGAAGAAAGACACTAAATAGCAGTCGGGTTTTGACATTCGATTTTCAGAAAATCCGATTTCGTTTTCACTTTTTAGTTTCGTAATAGCGTATTTTCCGATATCTGATTTTCATAATAGCAAAATCCGCTTTCGGATCCGATATCGAATTTTCATAATAGCCTCCCGGGTTCCGCCCCAGATAGCCAAATTCCAGAACTTCTTTCAAAAATCATTTAAGAATCTCATTTCCATCCAGCATACCCAATCCCATCATAATCGGTTAAGAAAATACAGAGTTCAATACAAACGGCGAAAATTATAATGGCGGTGCTTCCTCCTCCAACACAAGCGACGCGTCAGAATCCCGACTCAACGTAAAAAAGCTATCGAGTGGTGTAATTAAATTTTGAATGTAGATGATAGGTACATAGCTGAAGCATTAAACTGTATCGCGCTATTTTGTTATCATCAGTTTTAGGAACTACCCAATATATGACAGCAAATTTAATAAAGACGTATTCACGTCAAAAATTAAGGCCATTTTTGACATGTAGATTTTAGTTTAAATTTTATTTTCGAGAGAGCAGGGGCTATTATGAAATTTTTTTGATTTCCTAAAATACGAAATCGTAAATTCGATCCGCCGCGAATATTCCAATCACGATACTTTTTTTTTGGTCGTAAAACCTAACACCACGAAGTTTGGTGATTTTGTGTTTTAGCTAAAATTTCAACCGCGTTAACAGATTTTTCGATGGGTCGACTAAATTTATTTTTTTTATAATTTCACTCTACAAATGTTTGGTGGTCTCTTTAGATTGAGGCGAATTTAAACATTTTTTGACTGTGTCAACATTTTTTTTAAGTAGTTTTAAAAGTAATTAAAGTATTTTATTTTAATAAAAATATAATAAGTATACATTATTGTTTCCATAAGTACGATATTCTTCAGCTATAGAGCAGTCGAATTTTGCCATTTGATTTTCGTGAAATTCGATTTCGATTTTTTGTTTTGGTTCATAATAGGGCGGATTTACAATGTTCGAATTTTACGAAAGCAAAAACTTTCATCGTTAAGTACTTTGTTAGTGAACACCTTTTTAAAACCACTTAAATTTAAGTAAAATTTAAATTTAATTACTTAAAATTATTTAAGTGGTTTTAAAAAGGTGTTCACTAACAAAGTACTTAACGATTACAAATGGAAACCACGGCGGCTTCGCAATACAATAATAAAAACTTTCATAATACGAATTTTTACTGGGATCGAATTTTACGAAATCGAAACAAATTTATAATACGCCCCCAGAATAAAACACCACAAAAAAGTTTGGTTAAATATAAAATAAGATTTTAAAGGCGCAACATCAACCAAAAAACTAAAAAAGTAAATGTTTTTTTTCGAATCACGAACATCTGATTTTAAATGTTATTTAAATTGTTTGGTAAAATCCAAAATTTCCGAATTTCTTCCCTCGCAGCAGATCCTTGGTTTTAAAAACCGGGAGCCATTGATTTATTACTTGGTGCTGAAATATTTCTTGAAATCATTTTAGGAGGAAAGCTTGTAACAAGTCATGATCTTCCAATGTATAAAACTTTTTTCGGGCCTGCAGGAATGGGAAAAACATTAATTGGTGAACATTACTCGAATCGTAGTTCTGAGATTTTCAATACTTCGACTATGGAACGTCTTAATGAGTAAACCCAAACATTTTGGTTAATTGAAAATTTTGAATTCGAAAAACGCACTCAATTGAAGAAAAATTGGGTGAGACTCATTATTAAAAAAAGTTCATTAGAACAACGTCAGGTTGGTATAGTGTAGCTCTTCCAAAAAAAATTCAAATATTTGTGAGTTAGGTAATATTTGTGAGTTAGGTAATATATTACTAAACGTATGTTTAATGGTTGGTCCTACAATTCAGTAGGACTTGTGTTCCATTATCATGAGATTTCGAAAACATGTAATCGGTATTACAGGGGATATAACAAAAATGTATAGACAAATTTTAGTGCATGAAAAGATTAAGATTTGCAACAAAGTTGGTGGTGTGCATCTGATACCTCCTACGTATACGGAACAGCTAGTGCCCTGTTCCTTGCTATCCGTACATTATTTTAACCCATTTTAATGGACCTTTAAAAGTGCTTAAACAAGATTTTTATATCGACAACGTACTAACTGTAATATCTTAGGATCCTAATGATCAAACGGAAATACTGATTTAATTGTTTCATTCAAAAAATTTGCAATTAATGGAAACGCTGAAATGTTCGATCCGTTTTGTTTATGTGCCCCTATAGTAATTCTTGCAAAATCATTTATACAGACATTATGGGCAACTAAGCTTGGATGGGATGATTTGTTACCCACTCAACTTCAAGCATATTGGAATGAATTTAAAGGGCAATTCACTACAATCGATGAAATATCCATTCGAAGATGTGTCATAGCTCCAAACGCAAAACGATTGAGCTCCATGGGTTTGGAGATGCTTCTGAAAAATAATATGGATGGGTGGTCTACCTACCTACACCATTGGTCATAAAAACAACGTTTTCGTTAAATTTTTATGTTCAAAAAGCCGAGTAGCTCCACTTAAACGCGCTTCTTAGCACTTGGTTCAAATAGTTGAAAAAAAAACATTTTAGTTATGCAAATAAAATTTAATTCAATTTTTCTATGGTCTGATTCTGAAATCACTTTTAATAGAATCAAATTGGTCTAAGGGCGCTGATTATGTTCCAACCAATAAGTATCCTGCAGATATATAGTGTCTCGAGGGCTTACGCTGCAGGAATTTTTGAAATCAAAACATTGGTGGTCAGGTCAGAAAAGGACTTGCATACAGAAAATCCAAATGTTTTGGTTGTAAAGCATTCCAACTATTTGAAAGTATTGCGAATTTTTGCATATGCTGATCGTTTTACAAAAGCTTGTAGAGAGCAGCAGATGGCAAATATATTGTAAGCCTACCATTTAAAAATGGTTTACCGGAACTTGGTAATTCAAAACTAATGGCTATAAGAATAATGTATGGTTTGGAGAAATGAAATGAATTTTTGGAAGAATATCTAGAACTAGGCCATATTGAAATCTCGGGTGATGGTTTTTATTTTGGTGCGAGAATTTTAGTTTTGTTTGGAATGTAAAAAAATAAAGCCGAGTTTTTGTTTTTAAATTCTATAAAAGTTGGTGTCGACTATAATATACAACCATTGTTGAAAATGACGCAAAAATACAAAATTACTCAAAAGATAATTCATAATTGTATTAAGTTACGTTACAAGTAAATTAAAAAAACTTAAAATGTGATTTGCCATTCATAAATTGGATTAACGGCATAAGTGCCGCAATTGTAACGGGTGGCCAACAACGTAGCCATTCCCAACGATATTTTCGGTTAAAGGCGGGAAGACGCCCAACAACAATTCACAATTATAAGGCTGGCCAACCACGTGTTCATTTCTATTTGTTTTTTTTTGAAGACACTGTGACCCATTTCGGCAAGACCTTTTCTGAAGCTCAGAAGGTATCATTTATTTTATTTTAAATTTTTTTTGGTTTTCTTTTTTTTAACGTAAAGTCAATTTAAGCTCAGATTTTTTTTTTTAATTTTGAAGTTTAGTTTTTCTTTTATTTTCTCTCATTTTCAAATTTTTTTTGTTTTCAAGTTTTAAAATATATTGCCTGGCGCGCACTCGACGCACATTGGTTTCGTCCTCCAAATTAATCCCATTCAGCGACTATTTTTGTTGTTCAGTTTATTTTTCGCCCTCAAAATTAATCACCATTTTTAGTTTACTCTATTTTTGCTCGTTTTTATCCCTCCTTCCGCTGATTTGTTTTCCGGTGGGCAGTTTTTTTTTATTTGAATAAAACAGCACGGCGAATTATTTCCGTATTTGATTTATTTCTTTACTCCTCGGTCGGTCTATTTCTTTCCATGTTTATTTTGTCATTTCACCCACATTTTTTTGTATTTTCTGGTCGGTATGTTGGGAGGGGGATTCTCATTTCATGTCGGTTCCATATTTGCAGCCGGGCGTGTCACTCCCCGTCATCAAAAGTGGAAATAAGGAGGACCGCCACAGGGTCGGAGTGGCAGGTCCAGCAGATGTGTCGTCCATTCGTGGACGGCTATAAAATCTACACGGTCTCCCCATGTATTTCCACCAGTTTCAAGCTGTTAGAGTGTGAATTGTGGGAGACCCGAGCATTCCTGGGTTCCTCAAATTTCGGTCAACGGATTCTGGTGTAAATTTAACGTAATTTCAGTTTTTTAGTTTGCTTTTATAATTTTTGTTTATTCTGTTACATGGTGTAGGCCAGGAACATTCAACCATGAGAGGGGCCTCTGCATATTAAGATGAAATCTGCGGGTTAGATTCGTGCCACCCGTAACACATTTTTTTTATTCGTAGTAGATGGTGCTGTAATGCCAAACAATCTGATCTACTGAAAATCACAACAAGTAGATTTTAAAAAGTGTTGATCACGTTTTTGGTACATATTTCGATCAGACCATTTATCCAATCAGAACTTTGGAGACCAAAGATATATATTATAGGATCATAATTAACAGCAACCCTAGAGAAGTAGAACGGGAAAGCCGAACTTTGATGACCGCGGGGCCTCTATTAAAAAAAAATATTTCCAAATTGGAACTTATGTAAAATAATGAGCAATGAACTTATCATATTGAAACAAACGTCTAACTTGAACTTTATTTTTAAAAATTGAATAAAATAAATTTAGTTACAATAAATTTATCATAATTGTGTGTTTTTGCAAGCATTGTGATATGCAAAATGTAAATATTTCAGCGATTTAATCTTCTTTTAAAAAAAATTTTGTTAGTCTTTATTGCCGACCTCTTCTTCCACCATATTTCTACAACCAGCATTAGAAAAGCCAAAGCCGATCCTATAACCAATAACAAGAACATCAATTTGCAATGCTGAAATTCAATTGAAACAATTTCGTGTTGATTTCGTTGGGTCGATTTTGCAGTCCGGTTGAAGTAGGCAGTGTTAACTATATAATCGATATTGCCGGACGTCTGAGTCAGGATAAATCTAAAAAGTCATATAGAATATTATTTGGAGATTGTTAATTTTTGAAAAAGAGTGACAGTATTACTTTTGATTCAAAATTTCTTTCATGGAGAATTCCAAACTTGTGAATAGCGTAATTTGGGTGTGGAAAAATGTCCCCTTGAAATTTACCAGGTTACATTTTTCAATCCTGTAATTATTGTATTATTTTTAATTAAATTATGTCAAATCAAGTAATACAGCCGATACTTACAAATACCAAGAATACTTATGTTCCAATTCGTTAAAGAAAAAAGCCATTTTATTCGAATTGCATGCAAATGAAAAATCTTCTATCCATATTTGTTTAAACGGATCCACTTTTGGACAGAATTCCGAATTCAAAATTACTTTCCCACCGATTTTTTCTTTTATATACTCAATATCCTGCATGACTGTGCTAATTGGATTCATGCACAATGTAAAATCAGGCCTTAAAACCAAATCGTTAATGCTGCTGAAAGGTACATCAATTTTTTTTATTGCTAATAAAACGTCCAAGAAAGCTCCAAAGGCGGCATAAAATATTATTAATAGAAGGAGGAAAGATAACAGTAAAATATGATACGATAAAGTCGAATTCGAGGTCGTCATCGAATTTCCTAAAATCAATGAAATAATATCAAATGGCGAAATATTCCGTTGCTTTAGTAACATGGCACAGATCCACAAACATCCAAACATGATAATGGAAAAACGAGCGAAATACATCCAAAGTGGAGTTTGAAAAGTTTGCAGAAAAAATGTTGGGGAATAGTCTTGACTATCAGGCGTAAAGTATAAATTGTATCCAATTATTTTAAACGGAAATGGGCGTGTCGCCATATATCCGATGTGTTGCATAAAAATGGTGTTGTTTTTCCACATTGTAAAAGAATACGCTTCCTGTGTCCCTTTGAATCCCTTATAATTAAATCTAAAATGATTGACAAATGAAGTGTCTTTCCTATATTCTGATATAAACGGTATTTATATTATTTACATACTTGATACCAGCAACAACTTCCAGCGCCGACAGCAGCTTATACACGAAGTAACTTAGGTTTGTTCGAACGTACTACAGAAAAATAGGAAACATTATCTTATTCATGTTATATAGGTATAGATAAAGACTTACCGCGGCATTGATCGGTCCAAAAGCTGCCCCATTTTCAGTTAAACTTGTATTTGCGTACGGTTTCATACCAATCGAGGCAATTTCATCACTATCTTCGTAAAATACAAACGGAACAATTCCATTAGTGACACATTGACTGCAATTGATAATAAATATTTTGATTTTATTAATTTTATTTGAATAGAACATTTTCAATCAATTTCTAAACGTGTTATGTGGATATATGGTATATTTTATCTAATGCCCATAAGAAAGGCTTAATTGAAATACATTAGTAAACATATACAATTATAAAATCAATAAAAGTACATACAAATCTATTAAACAAATAAATCGTAATATGACTCAAAACGTTGTTCCCTTGACAACACTGTAGAATTGATAATACACGGCAAAATCCAAAGTTACAGTTACAGACGAAATCACGAAATCTGCAAATAGCATATCAAACTTGTTTAACCGCACAGTTCCCTCAAGTTCTAAATTTGTTTTGCCAAATCCTGCTTAAACACAAGGAGGCAATTCAGTTTGAAATTTTTGATTAGCCTATTGGATTTGTTACTTATTCGATTAAAAGTTGTCTTGTCGGCGGGATTTCTGGTGAGATGTCATATTCTCCTCGCCCTTCTTCTTGCCTTGATTTGGTACCAGATTTCAGCCGGGTATTTGACTTCAATCTCCGCTTTATCCTTTAATTCAGGAGTAGCTAGTCTGGCAGCCATTCGAGTTTATTCAATGAAATTGTTTGTTTGTTGTTCCAATTCTTCATTGTTTTTAATACTAACTTTTAATGCAACTAGCTCTTCCAATTTTTCTCTGAAGATGTCCCAATCCGTGAATCTATTAGTAAGGTTTTGCTTTTTCTGTTTCTTTATTACTATAGCGCTTACTGACAACAGTACAGGAATGTGGTCAGATGGTAGGTCGTTAATTCCTTCGACTCTATAGTGTAACTTAATGGAATACCTTTTATGATGAAGAAATCCAGTAAATCTGGAATTTTTCCTGAATCCACTGGCCAATACGTTGGCCCCCTGAAGATGTTTCGTTTCCCAGGAGAAATAAGCCTGGAAACCCAAGCTGTATGTTTTATATTGTAGTCCCCTCCAATAATAAATCTTGGACCGAGCTTTTTGAAGACGTTATTAAATTGTAACTTCGTTGGTGTATGCCGTGGAGGACAGTACGCTGCTGCTGCAATATTTAGATCTGCGCCATTATATTGGATTGAGATAACAGTTGCTTGCAAAAAGTTTTCACGAATATCCTCTTGTTGATTATGTTTGATATTATTTTTAATTAGTACAGCTGAGCCACCTCTGGCTCTTTCACTAGGATGGGTTGTCCTGTAGGAATTAAAACCCCTTATTATGATAAAGCTTTTGTTGGAGAAGTGCGTCTCTGAAATCAGCGCAGTATCAATTTTGTTTGTATGGAGAAATATTTCCAGTTCGTGGGCTCGTTGGTTGAGCTCATTAGCGTTCCAAGCTACAATGCGTAGGAACGAGTTAATCATTTGTAAGTATGTTGACTTTTTCGCTTGATGGATAGATATTGATTTCCAGTTTTGCCACCCTCTCTGCTAAATGACCAAGTGACTGTTGAATTTGGCTAAGCATTTTAATAATTTCAATGTTAGTAGACTCGTTGGTGATTTGCGCATAGGATAATCTAACTGTGGATGGTGTGATTGTTGTTTGTGGTTTAGCAACTTTGGTTTGTAATCGCTACACTGCGCTTGTTCTATTATTCTGTTGACTTTTAATTTTGTTCTGATATACACTGCATCCTTTATAATTTGCAGTATGCCCTTGTTGTTGACAAAGAGCACAAGAAGGCGCGATATCTGGTGTTTTCTTGCATTTTGTCTAGTATACTTCTTTATTGTTGTCTTTTTGTTTTAAGTCGATGTAAAACAATGGAAAGTGTTTCCTGACTTTTACACCATCAATTGTGACCATTTTGTATATGTTGGTAATACGTGCGATTTCATGTCCCATTTTTTCTAAGTCTGCTTTAATTTCATCGTGACTAATAGAAGAAGGTAAGCCTCTGATAACCACTCTATAGGCCTTTTCACTCTTCAGATGGTAAGTGTGATATTGGATATTTACTAGTTGGTTGCTAGATTCGTTTTTTAATTCTTCCAGTAATTTTTTGACATTTCTGTAGTCATTTTCATTTTGAAAGGTAATTCTAATATCACTATTTGCGATGGCCTTAAAATTAGTTGAGTCACTAGTGGTTTTTATTATTTTTTGTCGGAAAAGTTCGAAATTGTTGATATTGCTCACATTAATGGGTTGAGGCAGTGGTATTTTTGGGTTTTTCTGTTCAGTGTTAATGCTCACACTTTGTGTATTATTTTTTGGTGGAGTCAATTCTTCCTCATCTGTGAAATAATCCTCTATACTCAGAGCATTAAATCTATAATTATGTTGAGAGACTGGAAATTGCTGCAGCAACCAGTTGGAATTATTTGAATGATGTTGATTGGTTGATAGCTGAATATGGTTGACAGGCAGGTTGTTAGCTCGTGATGAATCCTCAGCGTTACTATTTTTAACCTTTTTTTATTTTTAGTTGTCTCTCTTAAGTTCAGCAACTTCATTGCTCAGCTGCGCGATTAGTTTCTCCATTTTCTGAAAGTTGGTTAACAGATCCTCGCTGTTTATAATGTTTGTTGATGCACTCGGCATTTGTAATGAAATTCCTTTTTCAGATGGAGACTGCGTCTTTTGCAGTTACTGTGGACGCAGTCGCTGTTGGCGCAGTTGTCTTTAATTGTGATCTCAACATTTTCGTGCTCTTAGGAAAGTTGTTCCCTTTATTTGCCAAGGATTGGTTCCCCCCAGAATCTATGGCACTAGCATCTGAGGAATATATGGAGCGACCCGGTTTAGTTGATGCTTCTATAGGACGCATCCGTCTCCTTTCCTAATATTATTAAGCTATTTCATCATTTTTTTTCATCATAAATTTTTATTTTATTCCCACGAGTAGCACGAGAAAATAACGGTCACCTATGACAGAGCTCTGCGTTATCATAAGAAGGCTATGGGTTTAAATCGAATGACGCCAAAACTTGTCAAGGAAAACAGATTTCCAAAAAAACCATATCCAAATAATACAACAAGACCCAAACTTCACACCGTTAACGGAATCGCCAATCACGCCACAGCCTAATACATGGATAACCAAACAAAGTACAATTATACAAGAACAGAAACCAAAAATGATTCAATCGTAAGGTTTTCTTAAACAATTTATCGAACTATCAAGCAGATCAACAGAACAAAACAAAGATATTTTTGCAATACACATAAAAGACATTCCCAACGCAATCAAATGTCGGACGAAATCAATGTCAGACGACATAAATGTCAGACGAATTAAAAAAATTACAAATAAACATAAAAGGCTTACCAAGCACTCCTCAGCGAGACATGGACCAGAACCGAGTACCCACAATTCTTGCAGATTCTCGCGATAATTGTGGTAGGAGATACCAAGCCGAGTGGATCGAATATCCTTGATGCTTTTGACAGTATTGCTTGTTTGGTTGATGCACGAAGATTCGATGACGAGTTGATGTTTAATCGTATACAGTCGGCCGGAGGAGGCCAAGTCCGAGTGTTTTGACTGAATTGTCTCAGTTTAGCTCGAGTTTGCTCTGATGTTCGCGGAATTTGTTTGGTATCTCATTCACAAGCAGCTGACTATCTGCAGCTGAGTTTCATACCACTCGATTGCTGATAGAAAGAAAAAAAGAGAGAGAGAGAGAGAGAGAGAGAGAGAGAGAGAGAGAGAATATAGGATTTACGAAAAACCTATTCAAACAAAAAAAAATGTGATTTAAATTTGAAGGATCGTTTAATGTTATTTCGTAAATTTTGAGATCCTTACAAATTATGGTGGACATTTGCGTATCGGAAGCTGCAGCATTTTTGATTATCTCAGCCTTAGTTTTTACCAAAAGTTCAGTAAGTTTAATTTCTTGCTAAAGATATCAAGTGTGGTGTATTCGAGATCTATCATTTTATACATTCATGGCAAAAGAATGTCGAGTGGTCGCCACACCATATTCACCCCTCCATTTAAATGACATTGTAAAAATTCATCCCTCAATAAGAGGGATACGTGTCCTATAATTTTTTGTTTTTATTTACACATTCCAGTAGCAAAGTGCTTTATAATTGTTTTCAGACAACCGCCACTTTATATATATCATATAATGATTTTTACTTGAATCGTACGAGTATATCACCTTATCGATTTTATAATTGTATATTTACATATCGTCTCTAGGCTCTGAAAAAACTATACCGTTGTGTCATAACACGTTTAGAAAATAATTGAAAATGTTCTATTCAACCAAAATTAATAAAATCAAAAAATTTATTCTCGATAATTGCGATCAATGTGTCATTAATGGAAATATTCCGTTTGTATTTTTCGAACACACTGATGAAATTGCCTCGATCACAATGGAGCCTTACGAAAATACAGGTTTAACCATAAATGGAGACGCTATTGGACCAGTCAATGCAGCGGTAAGTCTTTATCAAAATCTCAACATGAATCAAGAAATTTTTTTATTATGTTTCTGTAGTACGTTCGAACAAACCTAAGTTACTTCGTTTATAAGCTGCTGTTAATGCTGGAAATTGCTACTAATATCAGGTGTTTAGACAATGCCGGTCAGGAAAATCTATTAAAATAACTAACGTCATGTACATTTTTTCAGATTAAATTATAAGGGCTTCGAGAAGCCGAGCGATGCGAATTACTTTACACTGTGGCACCGTAACACAATTTTAATGACGAATATGGGATATTTGGCGTCGCGCCCGCTTCCTTATAAAATAATGGGATACGATCTATATTTTTTACCCGATAATCATGAGTATTCGCCAACATTTTTTTTGCAGACTTTTCAAACACCACTGTGGATGTATTTCATTTGTTCCTCAATTTGCTTATTCGGGTGTTTGTGGATCGTTACTAAGATACGACGGCAACAGAATATTTACCCATTTGATTTTATTTCATTGATTCTAGGAAATTCGATAAACACAGTGAACTCGACTATATCTTATCGCATTTTACTGTTATCATTTCTCATTATGTTGATAATATTTTATGCCGCATTTGGAGCTTTTCTGGATGTATTATTAGCAGTAATAAAAATTGAAGTGCCCTTCAGCACCATTAACGATTTGGTTTTAAGGCCTGATTTTACACTTTGTATGGTAGGTGAGAGCACAATCTTGCAAGATATTGAGTTTTTAAAAGAAACAATTGACGGCAAAGTTGTACTGAAATCAAAATTTTGTCCTGAAGTTGATTCATCTACAGGACTGTGGGTTGATGATTATACGTTTGAATGCAACAGGAACAAAATGGCTTTTTTCTTCCTCGATTTAAAATCGAAATATGACAAATTTTTGTGAGTGACGGCAGTATTTCCTGATTTATCACAAACTAATTAATAATTTAATAATTGCAGGATTAAAAAATGCAATCTGGCAAAATTTCAAGGGAAATTTTTTCGTACCCAAATCACGCTAATTACAAGTTTGGAATTTTCGTTTAAAGAAATTTTAAATCAAAAGTAATATTTTTACCTTTTAGCGGAAATTAATAATATGCAAATAAAATTTAACGTGTCATTTTAGAATTATCCTGACTCAGACGTCCGGCAATATCGATTACATGGTTAACACCGACTATTTTAATAGGTTTGTAAAATTTACCCAGCCAAAAGAACACGGGATTGTTCAAATTGAATTTCAACACTGCAAATTGATGTTCTTATTATTGGTTATTGGATCGGTTGCTGCTTTTCTAATACTTATTGTGGAAATTTTGTGGAAGAAGAGGTCGGCAACAAAGTCAAACAAAATTTTCATTTCAAAGGAATTATGGTAACACTCCATTGCAATAATTGGTTTGGATTAATTATTCACGCATTGCAAACACATAATGCTTGTTAGTACATTCCAATTTATAATCAATAGCACAAGTATATGATACTTTTATTGTAATCAAGTTGTTTTTCACAATTTTTAAATAATAAAGTTTCGTTTAGACGTTTGTTTTAAAAAATAACTTCCTTCGATAAAGATACAGATAAGTGGAAACAATAATAAATTTTCCAAAAATTGGAGCAACTATTAGAAACTATAAATCTAGAGCGATCCAGTAAAGATACCGGATGCGATGAAATACGAGTTTCTAAAATAAAATTGTAACATAAAATAGTTTATGGCATATCAGCAAAAAAGAAGACAGCCTCAGCATTATCACTTTCATCGAATTTGCTGCACAGCCAGGGTTATTGTTTCCCCATTCCCCACTCCACGATCTTCATGATCCGGTTCCGCCTTATTACAGACAACCATTTCTTACGTCTGCTCACAATCGTTTTCTGAATCCACCATATTGCCTGTACGTCATCATTATTTTTTTTGCCAAATACCTCTCATTTGATCCAGTTTTCTCTCGAATCTTTCGTTGCCTATTTTGATTTCGTTCATTTTTTGTTTCATTTCTCGCGTCAAGTATTTTATTGGTCTCTTTAATTTGTTGTCAAAATTCTTGGTTTCGAAGGTTTCTCGGGTACGGCTTCCCCTAACTCAGTTTATCATCTAAGTTTTCCTTTATTACCTCCTCGACGCATAATTAGTTGGGTATAATCCTTGGTTCTCCGTAGCTTCTCATAGTCGCAATATTAATTCATTTTTGCAACCACCTATCGTGTTAACACCCATCTTTTAATATTCACAATTCAACTAAAATACTGGAAATAATCTCCGAATAGTTTCCCAATTTACGACATACTTATGCCCCGCCCCGCCTCTACTGGAATATTGCCGAAATATTCCGACTATAATTTTTCCACCCTTATTTTGCCAACACTAAATCACAACAACACATAAATAGGAGACATTCACAAATATACATGGCAATCACCAGATGGTGTGACACGTAACCAGATTGACCACATCTTGATCAGTAACAGATTCGCTTGTTCTTTACTGGATGTGAAAGCCAGTCGTGGTTCTGATATCTTTAGTGATAACAATCTTCTGGTCGGTACTATCAGACTGTGGCCAGCTCCAATTAAAAAACAGCGTAAAATTGCTTGAAAATACGATCTCAGCAAACTTCAAAACCTCGCCAAGGTGAATGAATTGCGCAACTTCAGTAAACCATGCAATTAAGGTGCCGCAGAAGTTGCAATGGGGTTTATGCAACATCACATAGAAAAAAAGAACGACGCAACCTAAAAACCCAGCTTACAAATGAACGCTCACCGGTGCTAAAGGAACAAATGAATAGGGAATATAACCGCGCCGAAACACGAGTAATAAAAAATGGCAAGAAACGATCGCAGGCATATTATAAATGTGGTTGTAGCGGAGGCTGAAATTGCTGCTCGATGTAGTAATATGCGTGGGGTCTGCAGTGCAATTCGTAGACTTCATGGGGAAGGTGCAAAAACAATACCACATATTAAAGACCATGGCGGAGCTGTACTTTTAACTGAGCACGCACAACTTCAACGTTGGAGGGATTTCTTGTTGAGAATAGGGATGAAATAGAGATCACAATTAAACAACTTAAAAATCATAAAGTTCTCGTGCTAGAGCCGATTATTCGTGACGCTTGGATAGCATGCAGAATCTCTAGCTCGTGGAAAGAGGGAGTCATAATTACGATACAAAAGAAGGGCGATCTCAGCGAGTGCAAAAATTAGAAAGGCATAACGATGTTTAACGCAATAGAAACAATCATCGATCATCGACCTCTTTGTCGATTTCGAACAGGCCTTCGATAAAATATCCAGAAAAGCTAATTGGACAGCATTGCTATATCTCGAAAATCCGGAAAAAATCGTAAACCTTATCAGTGAATTATATAAAGATGCCGCCTGCAGCGTCCGCTACAAGGGCAAGATCAGCGATAATTTCACCATCTCCAAAGGAGACAGGCAAGGATGGGTCCTACATTTTTTTTTTGGTTGTTCTGGATCACGTGATTGCGCAAACCAACATCGATACACCAAACGGCATTCAATGGCGCCTGAATGAAAGACTCAACGATCTCGAATACGCTGACGACATCAGTATGATGACTCACAGATTAGACAATATGACGCGTAAGCTTGAAAGGTTGATCTATAACGCTGAAAAAGTTACGCCTAACATTTCTAGGAGCACCAAGCTAAGGATCTTCAAGTCTAGCTTTAAATCAGTTCTCCTATATGGTTGTGATACTTGGGAAGTATCAACCAGCTTGTCTCAAAAACTACAAGTATTTATCAACAAGAAGTTAAATGTATAGGAAATGGCAATGGGTAGGGGCAGGGTATGTTTGGTTTAAATCATTTCATTTAAATCATTGATTAAAATCAGATTAAAATCAATTGATTTTTTTTAAAAAATCATTGATTTAAATCAATTGGTAGTCTAAAAATTCATTCAAAAATCAACGCACTCTAAAACTTAACGAAGAAACTTAATTTCGTAAATATGGTAACACTAAAAAACCTCAAAACTTAGAAGATAGAAATAAAAACTTAATTTCATATTATTTGGTGAATCACATAGTTATTGAAATATAACCTGTCAAATTGTCAATTATATTATTTTTCACGTCTCAAAAAGCTAAACAAAGTTGAAGGAAAATAACCCCCATTTGCGGGACCAGTTATGCAAGAAGAAGTCATAACAAATATGACGTCCTTTGAATGGTGGAAATTGATATTTGCTTACACCAAGGATTTGATAGTGACATTAGGCGAATATAAAATCCAACAAATAACAACAGCTACTGCTTCATCAGCTGGAGTCGAACGATTTTTTTCGACCTTTGTGGGTTAATTTGTTCAAAATAAAAAATAGCCTAGGGATAGATAAAACGGCAAAATTAACATTTTTGGCAAAGCATTTGAATAAATAAAAAACCGTTTTCTTTTTATTCTGTCATACGATTATGAAATACTTGGTTTTAATTTTTAAATTAGTTCTTTTCAAGAAATCAAGTTCTTGTAAGTTCTTTCCAAAAATCAAAAATAAATTGACATTTTTGTGTGTCAAACAACACGATACGCGATTGATTTTTTTTGCTAGTATATTTGTGAAAAATTGACATTAGATTTTCAAAAATTTTATATTGACAGTTTATTGTCAACAAATTATCAACACATTTTTTTTGTCAATACAATTATTTCACCACCGTGAAAACGAAACAATTATTTTAATGCGAGACATAAAATTATTTCGTCTGTCCAATTCGCACAGCCAACTATTCAAAAAGTTATAATGTTTATGTTTATATACTTTTTGAAATATTTATGTTTATATTTTTGACGTAAACATATTTATGTGTTTAAAAACGTCAAAAAAAAAATCTAATGAAATGTTGAGATTTTTCAAAATTGATTGCGACCAAAAAAAAAATCAATTTTTTACTTGGAAAGAACGTGCCACGGTATTTCGATCAAAATTTTTTGATCTCAAATCAATTTTTTTGATTTATAAATCAATTTTTTTTTGGAAAGAAATTGCTATTAATAATTTTGTAATTTATTTTTTAATCAACACTGAAGCATAAAACAAACAATAAAATTTACTAAATATCATAATTCCTCGATATTAAAATTATTTGATTTAATTTAAATGAATCTGTTTCTGTTCCTTTCCTTAAAAAGCATTTAATTGTTCTCGGGGATTTATTACAATTTAAGGTCAACATTACAATTTTGTATTCAAAAAAATCTGATTTAAATCAAAAAAACCTGATTTAAATCAAAAAAAGCCGATTTTTGGATTTTTTTCAAAAAAATCAACAAAATTACATGGCATGGGTAGGGTCGGAAACCGGATAATGAAATTGCAAAAATTGCCTTTGAATGGAACCCTCAAGTTAGACGAAACAAGGACGCCCAGTGAACTCGAACAGTAGGCGTATGGCGTGAAATCAAACTGCTAGCGAGAGACAGGCGGCGCTGGAAGGAAGTCGTTTCCGCTCTAAGCTCCTCCTAGGAGCAATATATTTTTTTTGTTTGTTTGCTTTTATTATATTGTAAAAAAAAATGTATGTTCCTTTTGGACATCTAAAGCGCACTTAATCCTTCGAGAAGCGTTTAAATCTGTTCGAATTTCCAAAGATTTTTTTTTTCTTTACATTAACGATGATTGTCTTGGTGATGTCTGATTGATTGGTTTGATGGCACATGCATTCCTTGATCTGTTACAATAGTTGAACAATAGTGCACATTCCGCCCATCTCGTAAAGTAGCTCATTGAATCTTCTCATGGCTGGGACTAGTGATTCCAAACTCAGTTTTCGATTAACCGGTTAGTCGGTTAATCGTTCCGTTTTCAATCACCGATTATTTGAAAAAAAAAAAAAAACGTTTTTGAAATATTTTTATCCAGTTTTTATTTCGTTAGTCGTACAAATTATACTTTTTTGTTGGTTTGTTTGGTTGGTTTGTTCAGTTCATTAATTTCATATGGAATCAACATAATTTAATCGTAATATAAATAGTTTAAAAATACTTAATATGGAAAAAGCATGGAAAATAAAATTTTTGAAGAATACAGAAAAGACAAGAATGATTAGTGCAGAATTGGTGCAGCTCCGACAGCATCGCAATGAATCAGTTAGAGAATTCACGTTTAAAGTAGAACAATTACTGGCTGATCTAAATAATGCTTGTATAGCTAGCGAAGAAGAAGCGGCTGCACAGCACATTAAAAATCTAAATTCAATTACGGCATTAAATACGTTTCAAAATGGATTAAAATAGCCATTTCGATTATTAGTGAAAGCTTGCAGATTCAATAAACTTAAAGATGTTAAACCTAACCAGAACAATAATACTAATAATTATACTAATTCTATTCCTTCTATTCCTAATTCTATTCCTATTAAATTTCCAATACCAGTTCAAAATCCAAATTACAACCAAAGTTTAAATAGAAATAGTCAAAGGGCTCCGAAGTTTGAATCATAAAATAATACTCGTACTAATAAATGTAACTATTGCAAACATTTTGGTCATACTGTATGACGTTCATCTATTACCAAACATAACAGAGATTTTAGACCAACTGGGCAATGCGAATTATTTTTCAACATTAGATTTAGCGAGTAGTTATCACCAAGTTCCGATGCATCCATCCAAATGACAAAACGAAAACAGCATTTAATTCACCATGGGGAATCTTGTGTTGGAACAGGATGCCTTAGTGGACGACTTAGTGGACCATAACAAAAAATTAATTAGCGTTTTAGAATGTTTTAAAATTAAAATTAATAGTAATTTCCTTAGAACCTATAAGTAACTTATCTTGATCATATTGTAACGTCCTAAATTTTCCTATTCCGTGTAATCCAACCCAAATCAAGTAGTTCTTTGGTCTCACTGACTACTATCGTAGATGCATCAATGAGTACTCCAAGCTCGCTGAACCTCTCAACCGGTTGTTACGAAAGGACGTTCCATTTATTTTTGATTCATTCTGCGATAGCTCAGTCCATACATTAAAACAAAAGCTTACATTACCGCCAATTTTGATTTACCCGGATTTCAAAGGTACTTTTATCATAACTACCGACGCAAGTGATTTTGTAATTGGGGGAATCTTATCTCAAAAACCAATATCTCAAAAAACAGATTTTCCTATAGCTTTCGTTATTGGTCCCTTAACTTAGCTGAACAAAATTACCCAACAATTGAACAGGAGTTATTGGAAATCGTTTGGGCGGTTAAACGTTTCCATCCTTACGTCTATGGAAGAAAATTCGTAATAAAAACTGACCATCGTCCATTGATTTGGTTTCCGAAAAACCCTAAACCTTCCTCTCGTCTCTTGAGATGGCGAATGGTTAATCCTTGTTCTAATATTCCAAGTAACGTGCTAGCCATTACTAGAGCACAATCCAAAATACAAAATCGAAATAATAATTTGTCGATTAATCCTACTCCTACAAATCCTATTTCACCAATTCCTTCAAACTCTTCTACACCTACTAGTTCTTCTTCTTCTATTTCATTACCACAAAACATCGTTACAAATCTTAAATCCGAATCTGACATAAACCGAATTATCAAAGAATTCCATTGTAAACCTTTAAGTGGACATCAGGGTGTTTTACAAACAGCGCGACGAATAAAATGTTTCTAATATTTTCCGAAAATGATGTCGCTTGTGAGAAAAATCATTCAAAAATGCTCATTATACCAAAAGAACAAAGCTGGAAAACGTATAAAATACCAATCCGAATAACAACTACTTCTACGGAACCTTTTGAAAAGCTATTCCTTGATATCGTAGGTCCTTACGTACGATGCAAGACGATTTAACTAAATATTCATTGGCTGTACCGTTGAAATCGCAAGAGTCTTTGGAAGTTGCAAAATCCTGTGCAGAGGATTTTGTTTGTAGATATGGAATACCGAGATCAATAGTAACAGATCAGGGCAGTAATTTTATGAGTCAATTGTTTAAAGATATATGCAAGCTGTTAAGCATTAAAAAACTGAATACTACTTTTTTTTTTTGTATGTATCCCTGCAATCTGTTCTAGAGCCTGTTCAAGAATCTCCCTGCTCTTTCGCGGTTTGCTTATTCCGTCCTTACTTTTACGCCAGTCAGCCAATCCGAAGACGTACGGCTATAGGACCGATTTTAAGACCATCTGCACATTGCAAGCTCAATGCCAGCCTATACTGACATGGAAGATGGGTCGGCCCGTGAGTTTTGCACTCCGACAGGGGGTCATAGATGTGTTACATTTCATCACAGATCGTAATCTGTGATGAAATTTCACTTTTGCATCCTGCCCGTATCGGGATTCGAACCGGGTACCTCCCGATCCAAATGCAAAAGCTTTAACCACTGTGTCATTTGGTTGGTAAACGACAAATCGTTTACCGACCAAATGAAAACACTCAAATTATAGTAATCCTACATTTCTCCTGAAAACACTCAAATTATATAGTAATCCTACATCTAATCTTACATCTAAATTCGCTTCATTTCCATTTACGATTACGAGCGATCCACAATATAAATGTAACAAAACGGAAGATAAGTGCCCCATTTACATAAATTTCTCTGATTCAAATTCCTCCAAGATAATTACAGAATTCTTTGGTGAAAATAAACAAGATTTCTTTTCTTTGTCTGCCATTTTATATCGGCTAAGTCCGTATTCACGGTAGTGTTGATTGAGGTTGATTGAAACAGAACATCACCTTTACCTTGCTCATGGCATTCAGCTAGCAGTGCTTGACGTGCATTTTATGAAAAGAAATTCTGAATTGGGTGTCATTGGCGTTGACGAATTATCCGAAACTGCTGATACTTTTGATAAAGTAAATTGCCCAAAAACTGTAGATTCCAAAAACGAATGCGAGGATGATGTAAATTCCGGTGCAGGTAACTTTGAAATTTCACATAACCATAATTTTTTAGATTCAGAATTATCCGACCAATTTGAACATAATCCTATTATACATCCCCTGATAACAAAAACTCGTAAAGTAGAAACATTTTTTAGAGCTTCTCCAATAAGAAATACCACGTTGCAAAAATATGTAAAACTAAACCATGAGAAAAAATTGGAATTAGTCTTAGATTCTAACGTGTGATACTGTATGGAGGTATTCGACAAGAAACAAGAAAATTTAATTTTTTTTTAAATAGTTCGAAACAGGGCTCGAAACTAGTAGTTGTTGCCTCTATTTTTTATAAACAAAAAACATTGTCACAATAAATGAATGTGATTTTTTTAAAAACTCAATCAGTTATTGTATTAAAAGTATTTTACATATTTAATTATTATTATCAAATAAACCGGTTATTAACCGGAAGCCGGGTTCTGAAAAAATCAAATCCGAAAAACCGGTTTTTAAATTTAAGACCGATTTTGCAATCAGTAACTGGCACACAATTTCTTACTCTGATTGTGTGGTATATCAATTAACTTTGGATTCTTGACAGGCCATATGCAACATTTTTCAATATCATTCTTGATACTGGTCCAAATAAATATTGTTGACCTGGGTGGGATTGCTTATGTATAATGGCAGAATATTTTACCGTCGAGACGTCACAATAGATGCATGATATTGATATACCGTTATTGAGTTTCCGTTAACTTCGATGAGTAACACTGTAACAATTGCCAGGCATTGCCCATTTTAACTTTCCCAAGAACCGTCTGTTTTTATACTTTCTGGTCTGTTGAATTTGGGTTTATCCCTCCCCAATTGATTGAATTTGATCCTTCGCGAAATGGCATTTTTCAACGTTGATTGATAAACCTGAATTGCATAGTCTCTCGAACACAACCTTTAAATGTTGAAAATGTTGTGTAATTCATGCAAACATTTAACAAGTCATCAATGTAAGAAAAACAGCAATCCGGATTGAATCCGACCAAACGGTGTTTATATCGCGGTTTTTTGCAACACTTTCTTTTTCAATCGGAATCTGATGGTAGGCATGCACTAACACGATGGTGAAAATCACTGTAATCGCCATAACTGGGGACGAACTGGGGACGGATAACTGCCAACCATCCAGGAAAATACCCTGCGTTGATACAATTTCTGTTACCGGTAGTGAGGTTAGTGGGCCGACTAAACGGTTGTTTTGATTCTAAAGAAATCTACATCAATTCGTTGGAAGCCGATATTTTTCAATATTATGTTAGTCATTATAGAATTGTTTCCTCCGGTGTCGATTAAAAAATTGATTTTGAAGTAGGATCAAAAATGTTGAGGCGACAATTTAAAATACCACTGGCAACCAAAGTAAAAAAAATCATTTCAAACCAAATTGAGGTGTGATGTTCATTGAATTGTGTTGGCGCCTAAATGTTGGTCACAAAATACATATTGATGTATTTTGATAAAAATGTTACGTGCGCGACCACACCCTGTTGTGTGTTTTTGATTAAGTAAAACCGGCTCATGCAACGGTAAATTTTCAAAATAAAAAAAAAATAATCAAGTCTGAGTTAAAAATAATTTGCACGTCTCGTTCATTCTAAGTCGAATTATTCATCAAACAACAACCGCATAGGATTTTAGAACTTGAATTTTGGTTTCAAGTACGAAACTACTAAAAGTCCAGTATGAACTCGTGTTGTGAACTATTTGTGTGGTTACCCAACATATACTTGGTTGCATGTGATGCTAAGTTGCATTTGGCAACGACTTTTCGTTCGCATTTTGTTCGCTGTTCATAAACCGCGGACTGGATATAAAAAAACATTTATAATTCAAATTATCACGCGGTTCATAGGAATTTCGTGCGTTTGTTTAAGAGTAACTTGTGTATTTTGAAAGATAAAAAAAAAAAATTAAATATAAAAAATTATTAAAATTAGCTTTTTTATTAAAATTATAAAGCAAGTTGTGTCATCCACAATTAAGTGTCGTTGAAAATATAAGAAAATGGGAAATCGTGTCTAGTTTTCCTTCTCGAAAAAAACGAAAAATATTTCTATCGGGTTTGGCGGTATATACGCATCGCTGTACGTAGTACACACAACATCAAAGAACTCTGGAGATCGGGTAAGTTTTTAATATTATAAAAATTACGGCTAATACTGATGTTGGAAAATAAATTACTTTTTTCGTTTAATTAATTTAAAAAATGGAAGCTTAAATTGCTTTAACTTGGCACGCTGGACATTTAAAATTTCAAGTTTTATGGTTGCAATCCATATTATAGTCTCATGGCAGAATTAGGAGCAAAGGTGTTACGACGTACAAGTGACCTATATACCCATAGTTATATGGAAAAGCCCGTAGGTTAAATGAAAAAAAAAATCGTGATTTTTTCGAAAATTTAAGAGCGCATTATTTTCATAAAATAACTCAACTGGTTCATAAAATTGGCAACTTTCAGATGCCTCCTCTAATTCAAGAAGGCTTTCTCTGACTAGAAGTAGTGCTACCTCGGTGGATCATCTGAAACGTTACTTATAATTTCAGATTCAACTTCGTTGCCATAATCATACAGATTCGTTTTTTCTATATTTTAATCTATGCTATCTGGTCTGGAGCCGAAGCACTCTCAACTCTTTTGCGGTTCGCTGTTCGCGTCCTACCTTACGCATTGCTTGCCAAATCGAGGACGTACGACTATAGGTCCGATTTACTTCGAACCATATGCATATATTGCATATCTCCTTGGCACCCTATAGTATACTGACATGGAAGATGGGTCGGCCCATGACTTACGCACTCAGATGATGAAAAATCCCTTTTGCATCCTGCCCCTAGCAGGATTCAAACTCGGCCCCTCCTGACCCAAATTTGGTCGGTATTTGGTTTCGCTTTCTGCAATCCGTTTCGAATACATTCAGCAGTTATTTCCTACCAACTGTCGGACGCGCGTCTCATTTTTTTTGTTTGTTTTTGTAAACGTGTGTATTTACCGCTACGATTTTGTAAGTCCACCAGGCATTACAACTAATTGCGAGTATTATTGTACTTTGAGTTTAATATCTTTTGTGAGATGTGCATGTGACCGATATGAATCGGAATTAATACCGACATTGGCTTAATAATCTCTTCATTCATCCATCCTAATTCCGCTGCGGTGATGATCATACCTTTAGGCATTATTTTCCGCTTGAAAATTACCATTTGATTACGTTTTCCTCCGTCAGCTGTACAACATAATATGACAGTGAAATCAATTGTTTGTAATCCCGTTGCGGTCAATACGATGTCTTTTGATGCTGTATAAAATAGCAGAAAATTTCCAGCAGCAAAAATGTGTTTTGCTATTCACCGCTAGAGGCATCACAATCACAAAAATGAAATTTTTTCTGCTGATATTTTATGACACCAGCAGAAAATTTTTGAAATTTTTATGCAATTTAATAATTATCAGCAGTAAATTTTATGAAAAAATCAAAGAATTTATGAAAAAGAAAAGAAAATATATGTTTAAACGTTTTGAGCCAACGAAAGATAATTTTCTTTAAAAAACGATTTGCGATGTCTAAGGACTTCCAAAATATACTAAAATTACCATAATCGTCATATGCAAATACAGAGTAACATTGAAAAAAACGCCATACATTTCTGAAGTCATTTTAATGTGAAATCTTTTCAGGTTTTTAACAAAAGTGTTAGAAAACCCCCATGTAACTACCTTGGGTGTATGTTTTTATGGTAGCTGAGATCATATTCTATATACATGAGCAACATAAGATTCACACCTAGCGTCAGTAAGCTTCCATACATTTTCGAAGTCATTTTAATGTGAAATGTTTTCAGTTTTTTAACAAAAGTGATACAAATACCCCCCTGGAACTACCCTGGGTGTATGTTTTTATGGTAGCTGAGATCATATTCTATATACATGAGCAACATAAGGTTCACGCCTGGCGTCAATAGCCTTCCATACATTTTCGAAGTCATTTTAATGTGAAATGTGTTCAATTTTTTAACAAAATTGTTAGAAAAACCCCCATGTAACTACCCTGGGTGTATGTTTTTGTGGTAGCTGAGATCATATTCTATATACATGAGCAACATAAGATTCACACCTAGCGTCAGTAGGCTTCCATATATTTTCGAAGTCATTTTAATGTGAAATGTTTTCAGATTTTAAACAAAAGTGTTAAAAAACCCCCCTGTAACTACCCTGGGTGTATGTTTTTATGGTAACACACATTAAAATGGCTTCGAAAATGTATGGAAGGCTATTGACACCAGGTGTGAATCTTGTGTTGCTCATGTATATAGAATATGATCTCAGCTACCATAAAAACATACACCCAGTGTAGTTACAGGGGGGTTTTTTAAAACACTTTTGTTAAAAAACTGAAATCATTTCACATTAAAATGGCTTCAGTAATGTATGGCGTTTTTTTCGATGTTACCCTGTATTTGCATATGACTATTATGGTAATTTGAGTATATTTTGGAAGTCCTTACACATCGTAAATCGTTTTTTAAAGAAAATTATCTTTCGTTGGCTCAAAACGTTTAAACATATATTTTCTTTTCTTTTTCATAAATTGTTTGATTTTTTCATAAAATTTTCTGCTGAGAATTATTAAATTGAATAAAAATTTCAAAAATTTTCTGCTGGTGTCATAAAATATCAGCAGAAAAAATTTCATTTTTGTGATTGTGATGCCTCTAGCGGTGAATAGCAAAACACATTTTTGTGCTGGAAATTTTCTGCTATCTTATACAGCATAGTCTTTTGTTAATTAACCATAAACAGTTCATATAGAGGGCATGTTAAAGCTAACGGCCACTTCATCCTCTGACCCACGAATGTAATTACACGTATATGGTTAATCTATTTCTGTCCATGAGCCGAAAGCACCAAACGGCGCCATCTTTAAAATTAGTGTACGCTCTTTCAATTGCCATTTGGCGAGCTTCTAAGCAAATATCAATTGTCGACACTTTTCGTTTTTGCTCTCGCGTTACAAGAACCCATTTCTTTAATTAAAATTGTAATAAGGGTCCATTGAGGACAACTATATCTTATACTATGTTTGTCTCGGGGGATCACATTTAAAATATTCTTCAGCTTTCTCTAGTCTCATCGTGCAATGCTTTAGTCTATATTATATTCTCGACCCGCACTGCTTTTACCATTCTCTTCGGAGAGTTCTACCACATGCAATTTAAATGCCGATGTGTAGGAATTTGTTTTGTGGGACATTTCACCCCTGCTAAATGTTGCAAAAGTAACGCAGTCATGTATACGTTTAACTTTGTATAGATTATGAAGTGGACTGCGATTCCCTATTCATTTTTACACAGCTTGACAATAAAAGCCGTGTTTCTAGACCATATTATTTGTTTGTTATTTTGCCGATAAATGTATAGTGAACCTGTCACTTGTTACTAACCTCCACACTTATTTCCTAATCGTTATTTTGACGATTTGGAATTAGAATTAGTAGAACTTTCTCTTTAATTTTATTATTTTATTATACTGGGAGACTGGTTGTCATCGAATGTAATGCTACACTGATTAATAAACCTCTTTCCTTAGTGGTAGCCTGAACTATTTCCATAATCTCGATAAGAACCTCGTCTGATACGTTTTGAACTTTTACCTATGTTTCAAACCAAAGAATTCGCTCTAAAAATTCTACCCAGATTCATATCTGCCTGCCTTTTTCCTCTATTTATTCTATTGCTTTTCCGAGTTGGTATGAGGTATGATACCAATGGATGGTATGATACCAATGGACCTCCCTCCATGCCAGGGACTACTTCGATGAGATTGATATAATCGGTTTTGTACCAAAAAGAAAGCAGAAGAGTCCTTCCCATGGATCATGATATACTGCACTGCACAACTTTCTTCATCATCAAGATTTTATTCTTATGATTGTCTAAATATTACCCCTTCTAACCCTTTTGGTATTTTGGAGATTTAAAACCACCCATTCGCTATATCGCCTAAGTCGCCTAAGTCAACAAAATGTGGTCTTTAAAAAACCTTTATGTGTGTGTGTGTGTGCGCTTGCATATTAAACGTCTGTAGCTTCTCCGCAGCCCAGACGGATTGACTGGTTAAGATGAACTCTATACTTAAGCTTTTATCATAAGTTGTGAGATCACAATTATTTGAAATCGGTTCACCGGAAGTGACAGTTTCCATAGGAGCATTTTCCTTTTTAGCAAGTATTTTGAAAAGTATATAATTTAGAATAAAAAGGATCAGATTCTCAATTTATTTTGTAACAACAATTTTCAAATGAGAACAATTTTCAAAATTTAAGGGGCAACGATCGTTTTTCTCTAAAAAATTTGACCCTTGTAAGCTTATAGACGCATTGATTGATCGAGATGAAACTTTATCCTTAAGCTTTTATCATAAATTACGTCCCATTGATATTTACGCGACAGCTACCATAGGAGCTTTTTTGGTTTTATGCAAATATTTTGAAAGTATATAGAATTTTCGAAAAACGAGTAGAAACAAAAAGATTATAAATACAATTTCAAACAAAATTAATTCAGATCATTTCACCAAAATTCGACATGTCTACGGTCCAGACGGATTCAATATTCAGAAATAGCCTCATTCTCGTTCTCACTTCATACTTAAACTGTTTCCATTAGATGAGAGATCTTTGCGAAATTTGGCGGAAGTCTGTAGTGGCAACTTCATAGGGAGCTTTTTCTATTTTTTGCAATGATGTCAAAAATTAAAGCATTTACAAAAAACACACAAAGAATTTAGAGATTTAAATAAATTTATAGACTAAATTTCCAAGTTTTATTGCATAGCGATCAAGCGGTATGAAACTGCCCTTGAAATCGCAAGACTTTCAGCAGTTGCTCTAATAGGAGTCCCTTCGTTGTTCCGTCCATCAATCTCAGTTCCGGTATTTAATAGTTGCACTTCTTGGGTGAGTATTTAGTGAGAACAATGTGGACTGCGCCAGTCCAAATAGTCAGTGACCTCTGATTGGTAACTTTGCAGTTCCGTTCTTTCGTCATTGGATCCCCACGTTTCTTTGTGAATTGTCTTATGAGGTAAAGAACTTGATATATCTAAATAGTACATTTTTGCCAGTGCGGTAATGCCTTGGCCATTGTTTTTACTAGAGAGGTGCAAGCTGTCAGAAAAGGTATGCGATGTATTTTCTGCACTAATACCGATTTTTGCAATAAAGTCACCACGATAATTTTAATATATAATCGTGCGGGATGTTATTGATGACCTTTTTCAACTCAACAAAGAATAGATCACGTGATTCGATTTATTTTCGCACCATCCTGTATATTCACGATCGAGATTGATCGTACATCCGCATATTGATAGGGTAGAACTCGATATTGTGTTGCTTCACATGCTCCGTTCTGATGGAATGTGTAACCATTGATGGTATCATGAATGCCACTTCCAGACCACCGAAGTTCTTGTAGTGCCAGTACATCTAATGTGTAAATATTTGCGTAGTTCGAAACGTTTTGGAGATATCCAGGTCTTAAAAGGCTGAGAACGATCCTTGTTCCCATTTTTAAAGCATTCTGTTTACAGTTTTTGAGGTCGTGTTTTAAATGAATCCTTTATGATAATCCGAGGCCTTTGTTTATAGTTTTTATATTATAGATTTTTGTGAAAGGAGGTTGTTAGTCTGACGGTTGGTTACGTACTGATGAGATTTTAACGCATTCAGTCCTACTTTCAACAAGTTTAAATATACAAGCGTAATTTGGCAGGAATTAAAAGGTATTTAAATACCTGTCGCAAAATTAATTAATTTGTAGTGCTCGGACTGACCCCAAAATAATGTGAAAGTTAATAATATTGTTTTATTTAATTATATATTTAAATGTTTAAATTATCTGATTTACGTTCGCACATTAAATGTCATGTAATAAATTCTTTTTTTATGACCAATAAATTTGCTTTAGATGCACAGCACACATTTTGCTCATTGAGAAAAGAATGTAGTCTGCGGTGACGATGTGCATTCGGATACGCACCAAACTCTATATAGTTTTATGCTATTGGCTTAAGTGTTTTCTTTATTAGATAGTAAATTATTTGACTGGATCACGTAATGCAATTAGAAATTTATCTTAATAAATATTATTGTTGCGTATTATAACATAGTTGCTGAGAGAAATGAATCAAATTTGTGGGATCGGTGCTTAATTGTATCCACCTTTCTAATTTCCTAAATGGTATGTGTTGTACATACCGAAATTAATTTGGAATTCGTTCATTTTAATCTGAGACTGAAAGTGATGCTAAATTACATCAATATATGAAATGTTGTGATGATTTTTATATTTCTATGTATAAAAGAGCCGCGGGCTGTTAGATAGATATACCTGACACATTGTTGTGATGCTATAAAATTCAGTTAATAAATGTGTATCAACTGTAATATTATTTCGAGTCATGAAAATAATTATTTGCCCACCTTAAAATTAGTAATATCTCCATTTGGATGATCTATAAGGCTAAATTGCATGACTTGCTGAATGTATTAAAGGTATTTTATGACGAATATCAATGAAAGTAAAATTACTACTTAGTACTACGTATCATCAACAAGTCAACTAATAGACATTTCAAAATAAGATTTAAAAATGTAGGAGTCAAAAAAACTTATAATGTTAAATATTCGTGGGACCAAAAATACATTTCAAAAACTTAGACAAAATAAAAACATAGCACGGACCAAACGGCGCATTGCTCAAAATGTTTACGAATCGATCGGGAGGTACCGAGTAAGAATTCTGATAGGAATAGAATACTAAAGAGATATTTCATCATTTGACGATCGGTGATAAAAATTAACCCAACTGTGATCAAGGGCCGAATCATCTTCCATGTCAGTGTTATAGGCGGTGGCATGAAGCTATAGCCTTACATGTCTTCTATATGTCTATACTGCGTGAGTCGCGAAGCGTGAAATCCAGTGTTTACACGGTTAAGCTAAAAGTTAAGTGAGGCAACTAGTCAATGTTAGCAAGAGACAAAAAGGATACCATGATGTTTTTTAGTAGATCTATACTATTCAATCTTATTTTAATATCGTTTAGTTTTCTCATTAAACATAATCGTATTGATAGGAAGATGTACTGGCTACACATTCCAAAGCAATAAAAATAAATTACCGATATTTCACCGAAATTTTATCACCCTAGAGGTCAAACCAACCAAACCTTTTAACTAGGGTTTTGTTATTGGCCTGTTATTGCCCATAAACAGATTCACCAAATATAAAAGAAGCCGATGATAGTTTTACTAAAAAAAAAATCATACTGGCAAGTCAATATTGTTATAGTGCGTTTCACTCAAAATCAAAAAGTTCCGATCGGCGTTTTACACATTTAAATCGTACTATGTGGAGTTACTCCTAATAATATATTGTTATTTAACTAACTTGGATACGCTCAAAAGTCGCATATGAGGTGTAAAGGGTTTAACTCAAAAAACTTACTATGACTTGTATTAGTGGAATACTTACGTATTTTAAATTTCATGAATTTTAAATTTTCACTCAAATTTTTTATACGTAGTATTTTAACGGCATATTTTCCAATAGATGCTTATTTTATGCTGCGTATATGACATTGGAAATAAATATTACCATATACTCGCTCCCGAACTCAAGACAAAACAAATTTCGTGAAATGCTTTGTGTACCTCATAATTGAATATTTGGTTTGAAATATTTTCCACTTTGTATTGACCAAAATCATGTAAACATAAGTATTTCATGTGAATTTCAACTAGATCTTTTCTTCTCAGTCCTTGCATATGTTTTTCCGTTAAAATGTTTTCAAATTTGTCGTTTATATTCGTGATATAAGGCAGAAGCTCAAAAAACAAACTGCACGTGTTTCCTGAGCTCATAAATTGATAAATCCTTCCCGTCAATGATATATTACATTTCTGCAAGTTAAAAATCAAAATCAAATGTATTACTTGAGGAATTGGTAGTGGCCAAATAGCAGCGATTACGAATAGCAGTGAAAACGATTTAAACTTATTTCGTGATCTCATAATTCGATCATATCCGACATTGAAATAATTATAACTCTTGCAATTTTAAAAGAATTTTTCATTTGGATTTGATAAATTGGGAGGGGGGGGGGGAGGGGGGAAGGAATTCCTGAAGTTATAGATTGACACATCATATTTGACATCGAAATATTTAATTTTTTAATAAAATTGGTCCTTTGCACTTGGGAAATTGGGGGTAGTTTTCTAGTTATGAGGTAGCAGCTCAAAAATCGAAATATTATCAGACTTTTGCAACTTTTTTCGTATTAATCTGAGATATTGGAGGTTGTATTCGTACAAAGGAGGAGCTCGAACTGCACACAAATGGAAATTTTTCATTTGCACTTGAGATACTGAGTGTGGAATTCGTACGTACAAAAAACACGGATTTTCTGAGCTCATAAATCGATACAGCTTTTGCAATTTTATAGAAATTTTTCGCTTGCGCATGAGAAATTGACGGTGATATTTGTAGAAGGGGGGCAGGGAGGAGCGGCTCAAAAAACAAACTGGACTTGCGCTTCGTGCGATCATTAATGGATACATCATATCCAACATTTAAAGATTGAAATGTTGCAATTTTAAAAGATTTTTTCGTTTTAATAACTGATATTGGAGGTGGTGTTCGTGCTAAGGGATAGCAGCTAAAAAATCCAACTGCGCGAATTTCGTGAGTTCATAAATCATATCCACCGATAAATCATATTCGACATTGAAATACACTGCGCAATAAAAACGGAACTGTACATTTTTTTTTTGCTATTTGGAACTGTAAACGAACTTGGTCGATATTAAATTCCCAAATCCAAATTCGCCATTTTATAGAGAATTTATAAATTTTCAAAATGATGCCGTGAAGACTTCTGTACGATGACTCCTTTTCGATTTATTGAACTTCTAGCGAGAAACGTAACCATAAAATGAGACGCGAGGCGTAATTTTGGTGGTTCAAGGTCAAGGATAAAATAAGTTTTTGTAAAAAATGTGATTTATGAAGGGGTGCCACGGAGGATGATTTATTAAATTAATTCGGTGCTGTTGCATTATCATGCATAAAAGATATCCATGCTCAAATTCCTCTTTTCATTTAGAAAGCATATGGAACCTTAAAATTTCTTCCACACATTGTGTTGATGCTAGAACTTGATGTGGTATTACTACCAAATCTGTCTTCCTTCTGTAATTCCTCGAAATACCCGCCCAAACCATCGCCGAGCCTATACATGAAATGCTACGACGGGCATCACGGAATTAAGGTTTAATCTTTGTCCATGGTGAAAGCCATTCGAAAAAAGGTCATTACACCAGTCCTCCTGAGTCCAGTTTTTATAGTGCAACGCATAATTTCATCGTTACCGATGATGATTATCACTCAGATACGAAACTCGAACAGGTCGACGTGATCATAGTCGATAAGCTTTCAACCGATGTATTATCATCTGTTTTGATATCTGGTTTTATACTGGTATATTACTTTTAATTTATTGAGCACTGCTGGTCCTGTTTTTTGCAACATAACGTAGTTTTTCTTAGTTGACCACTTCGTTCACGACAAGTCACACTGCCTGTTTTTAAATATCGAGGTCAAATCCAGTTTACAACAGACACACTAATATCACAGATTTGTCCAATTTCACGACAAGTTACACCACTACAGCCACAATTTTTTTCAGCAAGAAAGAGTAATTGTTCTTCTCGTTTTATCTCGCTTGAACTTCCATAAAATGACGTAAAATTTAAAGAAATTTAAAATTTTATCGGCTGCCGTAAAAGTTTTTAGAAAATGGTAATACTAGTGTTTTCCGATGCAAATCTCTGTGTCATTCAAAAAGTGTAACATTTTTAGACGTTATGTTTCTCAGAAGTCTGTTATTTGTTTGAAAAATTGAATTCATAGTGAAAAAATGTAATTTTCGCGTGAAAATTTTCGTGTGATGATTTTTACGATTTTCGAAAGGGGCTAACTCAACAACATAGTGCTTTGAATCTCTTCATTCGACTTTTGGCAACGAAGCACCCTCCCTAACTAGTGCTTATAATTAGTATAATGAATTTATATGCAAACCACGTTCACTCAAACACGAGCCTCGTGAAGGTCGTCCAAAAACAGGTTTTGTGCCAGAAAACATCGATGCTGTGAGAAAACTGATTGAAGAGGATCGTGTTGCGAAATCATTTAGACGTGTTTCAGCATATTTTTTTTGTTTTAGACAATTTTTATTTTACTTTTTCCGCAGATTATTTATTTTTTGCAATTTTAAATGAATTTGTCAGTTCCAAGTAAACAATATTCGATAGTGTTTCATATGTTCGCACATTCTTAATATGAGCTGAAAAATCGAAGTTATTGTAAATTGGAAGTTGATAAATAGCTTTTAATTCTATGATCGAAATTTATTCATAATTATCTGTTTTAGTGGAAGCTGAGTATATTTTAAGTCAGCCCCAGTAAATTTTGATTTAAACATGTGGCATATTCTGGTTTTCCCTAGGAAAAATATTTAAATTGCATTTTTGTCAAAATTATCATTTTCCGGCCTAGGTACTGAGTAATCAGGTTTTATTTAAATTTTTATAATTTAGGAAATAACTTTTCGGTAAAATTGGAAAGGAAAAACTATTCCCAATTGAATTTTGTTTTTGAAAAAATTTACACCAACGGTTTACCATAGTATGTCAGAGAAAAAAATTATTTTGACTGAAATGTAAATATGATGTAACTCTACATTCACAGTATTGTTTTCGTCGTTGCTTTCGATGTTGTTTTGAACTTATCGTGATTCAACAACAAAATATTATATTTTGGTTTTTGGTTATGTAAACTGGTCGTTTTCATTTAATTAAATATTCAAATTCGAACTCTGTATAGTCCATTATTGGTTTTCTGTTTGTTTTGCACAACTTGTCAAACAAAAAAAAAACAAAAATTGATTGGTTGCTGGTGAGTTAGAAAAATATCAATGTATCGATAAGTTTTCAACTTTACTTTTAAAAACCACAAAAAACTATTAAGTATATAGATTAAAACCAATTTAACTTATTAATATCAATTTCAATTCCAAATATTAATATTAAAAAAAAATTAAAAACATAAATATAAATATCGATAAATTTTTTACGACAACAACAAAAAATTACTACAGCATACAAATTTGGTTGTTTTCGGTACACTGTCCATTCACCTAGCAAATATTTTTATTATATGGAAACGATAAATATTTTATATGGGAAATGCAACAACAACATAGTACAATCTGAAAACACATCGAAAACAACGACGAAAACAATACTGTGAATGTAGCCTAAATATTTTTCTAAGGCCAACTCACTTTGTTGATCAGAATAATGATTCACTTGAGCGTTGATAGTTGGCTTTGTTCCAACTGCCATGGTTCCAACTGGCTTTATATGGTGTCGGCTGATATTGTAGTGGATCAGTGTGACGTTTTCATGGTTGCTGCTTAAAGTCTATTATGTTCTGTGATTCGCGCTAGCAAAATTCTGGGCACATCAGATGATGCAGAATGATACGCAATGCGTTGTGTTACATGTGCCATTGTTGGTCTTGTTTCACGTATAAGAAGTTAACCCAGAATTTAACAAAAATTTAATCAGGCAACACTATTAAATACAAACCTCATTTACTCTTATGTGAAGTAATCCTAGCCCTGCAATTAATAAAATTAACTTGTATTATAAGTTATTAGAATTTATCCCAGCCCAGAAAATAAAAAAAAATATTTACTATGAAATTAGACTTAGCCCAGAAATTTAGACTAAGCCCATTTCTCGAAAATGCTTAGGAGTACTCCGCACACAGTCATGTTTCGGCAAGTGGTTTGTAACCACGTGAATTCATTATTATCTGTGGTAAATTCATTTTTATCCAAGTAAGCTGTTTGCATACCTATTCTAAATCTGAATAGCAACAATCCGAAATATTTATGGTTTCTGCATACGGGAAGAAAAACTGATTAACTCTCGAAAATGCTTAAGCGTGCTCAGCGCACAGAGTCAAATTTCAGCAAGTTGCAACATACCGATTACCGATCATTTTGAAATTTTAACCCAAATAAACTTTTTTCATACTCATTCTAAATCTGTATAGCCTCAATCCGAGAGATTTTTAGATTCGACACACGAGTAGAAAAACTGATTTATTTCTCGAAAATGCTTAGGAGTACTCAGCCCAGGGCCGCTATTCTTGAAATCGGTGGATATTTGGGTCGGTTGATTATAATTTGCATTAAAATTCTTTATATTTTTCGAATTTTTCGCCGGGTACTTTAATCATTTTTTCAAATTTGCTTGCTACCAGAGCCTCAGGTCACATCACCTCGACCTGATACAGTCACGCAGGCTACGCAATGACGGGCATGTTAATATTGCTACGTTTGAATTCTGCGTTCAGTTCAAGAGAGATGGTCAGTCACCTCGCATAAGGAAATCATCGTTGGACAAACAACTGGTACGAGCGTAACAACACAATCCATTGATTGATATATACACGGCTGAACTTCAGCTTCTCAATGGGAATAAAATGCTTTCAGTAGTTGTATTCACCTCGTAGAATAAATCTGTCGAATGAAGTTCATACATTTTGTCGTTGCTCCATATTCTAAAAGAATTTCAAAAATTCTCTATAAGGAGACTATCATCTTTTGCCGATAATTATGAGCGGGGATTTCAATATTAATTTTACTGTTCCTCAAGCTGAACCACTTATAAACTTCCTGCGAGACGAATTCGATTTGCACATGAACTCAGATCGAAATATATCTGCTAATCCAATTGCATCGATTATACCGAAAGAGTAATAGACCAATTTAACGATAATAAACAAATGAAAAACTCTGATTAGTGTACACACGCACTATACACACGCCATGTTTACACATCTCCTTGAGAGCACTAATGGACTCACTTAACTTCACATAAGAGTAAATGAGGTTTTATTTTAATAGTGTTGCCTGATGATGATTATTTTTTTTATTTCTTTACTAAAATCCTAACTTCTTATACGTTCTTGTTCCGGGCTATCATAATATGGTTTCGGTTGATATTTAGCCAAGTTTCTATGGTTCCGGCTGAACATGCAATAATGCGCCTTAGTTTTTTAGGTTTCGACCTACCGTTGTTGCTGTTAATAAAAAATTCCCACCAACTTCCTGTATTTCAGTAACGCATAAGGTTTTAAAACCATAACTGTAAGATATTTTTAATTTTCCGATTTAACCGCCAATAACATGGATTTAATCGAATTATTTTGTATAGCAAACAAATTAAAAAATTTTTATGAAGAAATATTTAAACACATGCCGATTATTATTTCTGCAAATTAATAACCTATAACAATAATCAATTTATGTAATAATTTTTACTTTATTTAATTAGAATCGAAATTCATCTCAATTGCGCGTGGCAACCATAAAATGATTGATTGATTGATTGATCCATATACGCGTACGCATTGCATTTGTTCATCGCATTACATGAGCAAAGTTCGATTGCAAATATCCTTGCATAACTAACAAATTAATTAAATGATTTTGTATTGCGTGCAACCTTACATAAAACTTATCATATAAGACGTACGTTACATGACAATATAATTTAATAATTAGCGAAGATTGAAAACAACAATAACGGAAGAAACACAATAATGTTCAAGAATGTTTCTTAACAAGCATAAAATCGAAAGCATTTTTCTACATAAATTGGAGCCATATAATTATAAACAATTGGATTTAAATGTTAGCTAGTTGTGCTATATATCCACCCGTCGCATACAGTAGTTTTTAATCTAAATTCAGTTACAATGTCGTCAAATTAGCTATTTTAGACAACATTGCATTTTTAAGTTGGTATAGTTGCTTACCATTAAATACTTGGCTTTCGTTGTCTTGTCTCATAAAGTCTATTATTATTTATATGCGATTGCGTTATAGTGTCACTTGGTTTTTTTTTTCTATGTACTATGTACATGAAGTAATTACTATTAACTTGAAAACGAAAGTATTACATATTAGCTTTGTTTATGTGTTGTTGCTGTTATTGTTTTTTTTTATAGAATGCATAAATAAAATAATGTAACATAATTGTTTTGGTTGGACAAGCACACAATTTGTGTCAAGAAATGTACATGGGCAGACAAAAAATATTTTGGTTTTTTCCGAACAGCAATTCGGTCCTATGTGACTGCACAAGTGGATTATTAGTTTTTAGGTACATTCTTCCAGAGGAGTTAGATAAGCCATTGGTCTTGCTTCAGATTAGTGTAATCGCTTATGGTTTTGTTATTTTTAGCTATTGAAATATTTTATTCCGGTTTTATATGTAGCGTTCTATTTAATGATTAAGAAATTTCCTTTACTATATGTGATTCAAGTCAACGTGATGAAAATTTACTTAAGCCTCACCCTACTGGCAGGTGACTCTTAGTCATATTTCATTTTAAAACTCGCATAACTTATTCAAAAAGCATTTTTATTTGGTGGGTCCATAGTTATGTCGACATGAAGTTATCCCACGATTTTATACCAGAAAATTAAAAAAAATCACAACCCGACTTGCTCTTGTGTGAAGTTATAGCCCAGCTCAAAATTTATTATGTTGCGTTGAATACAAAACGCACTATCTTTTTAAAATATAGTTCTAAAACCAGACCTTTCTAATTATTTTCAATTAACTTAAATTGTGTATTTCATCTAAGATATGTAGTTAAGATAACATATTAATGCCAATATTAATATTTGACTTTAATAAAACTGAAAAACCTAAAATTTAGGTAGACATTCATATAAGCGCACTCGAGATAATTAAAACGCCAGGGGCCGTATTCTTGAAATCGGTGGAAATTTCCTCAGTCGGAATTCAATTTGCTTTGAAATTCTATATATTATTCAAATTTTTCGCCGGCTACTTTAATCATTTTTTTAAAATTACTTTTTTTTTTTAATTAAGAATCATAATTTTTTGAACACAAATTTGAAAAAATGATTAAAGTAGCCGGCAAAAAATTCGAATAATATAGAAAATTTCAAAGCAAATTGTATTCCGATTGTGGAAATTTCTACCGATTTTAAGAATACGGCCTCAATAAGAAAAAAATTTCGTTTTTCATTTATTTAGTATTTTGTGTGATCCCCACCATTTTGTATTGCATCGAAAACTCGCTTTGTCATTCAATCTACTAATTTTTCAGTGTTCATACATCAATTTTCGTCCAACAATCACGGATGGGACTTTTCAAGTCATTAACACTATCATATTGCCGACCATTTGCCTAGAATTTGCCAGCCAGGATACCCCAAAGGTTCTCGATAGGATTGCAGTATGGCATTCAAGGAGAGGGATGTTTTTCTCTGTTCCCACTGTTAGGATGCATTTGACACTTGGATAGACGCATTATCCTTCTGGAGTATGCAATTTTCGTCATCAATACCATCAAGAGTCGTTATGAAGCAGATCGGAAGCTTTGCATAGTAAGAAAAGACTCCCCGTATCATTACGCTTCCTCCACTAAAGTTACGTTTCGACCTGATGATGCCATGTTCTTTCAAATTATGCCAGTAGCAACTATAGTAGTCAGGACCATCGAGATTAAATTTTTTCTCGTCAGAAAAATCACCTTCTGTCAATCTGTTGTCTATACGAGCAAATTTAAGAGGCTCTTCTTATGCAAGGTAGTTAAACGCCTTTTACTTTTCAATTTAGTTCATTTAATATTTGGTGAATCTCGCAAAATATGGGCAATGTAACGAGTCGTCACAGGAAGGTCCCATTTCTCCTTTATCTCCTTGCATGTCAGCCAATTTCGAGTAACCTTATGTCGAACTTGACCAGTTTGACGTACTGAGATCTTGGTTCGGCCTTTTGTTGGGGTTTTTCAACATAATTTGGGCCTTTTAAAAAAAATTGCTGATGACGCTTTCAGTTTGCCCAATTTTTCTTGCAGTTTCCCGGTTGGAATATCGTTTCTTCCTATATATATTTTTATCGATAACTGCTCCGCGTCAGTTAAAATGTATTTGAAACTGGCCCGAAAAGTAGCCCGAAGAAATTTGGGTCTCTGCTCAATCTGTAATATTTTCGGGCTGGCCCGAAAAACTTTGAAAATTGCATTATCATTAACTCCTATCCCGATTTTTTTTTTATATCAGCGTACTACAAATAGACATTATTTTACACGCCAACACTAGAAAATAGAATAAAATTTATTGACTAAATATATACGTAATAAGTAAATGAAAATCAAATTTCCTGACCATTTCAAAAAATTACAATTTACACACTATACGAGTATAATGATACTGCGTAAGATTCTGAACAAAATACCAACACATTTTCCTATGAAGTGGTTGCCACAGGGATTCCCTGAGATTTAGGCTACCGTCGAGAATTAGTGTAGGCCATCTGGAATACAAATAATACCGCAAATCTGTACGAGGTGGAAAGAAGGTTTGTGCCAGTCTCATTATGTAACGATTTCCAACAAAAAAGTTACTAGGGAATGTTCATTTTTAACGATTATTAAACACTTTGTTTAAAATTTCACTATAACATTGGAATTGTAATGACCAACAGATCATATACCGTTACCACTTTAATTATTTCAGAAATGCAGTTTATAAACTGTTGCTAATTTAGCAAAAACAATACTCTACGCATAAGCACTCTTCACAATTTTACACTAAACTGTTAAAATCGAAGCTATCACCAGAACCAATACCGTTATTATTTGTACTGCTTCTCAGTTCGTTACATAGTGAGACTGGCACGAACCTTCTTTCCCCCTCATACAGATTTTGAGCTACATTATTGGGATTCCAGATGGCCTACACTAATTCTCGACGGTAGCCAAAGTCTCAGGCAATCCCTTTGACGACCGCCACAGAAGAAAGTTTCTTATTAATTTTTTTGTTGAAAATCGTTACATAGTGAGACCGGCACGAACCTTCTTTCCACCTCGTACAGATCTGGGGCTACATTATTTGGCTTTCAAATGGGCTGCACTAATTCTCGGTGGTAGTCGAATTCTCAGGTAATCCGTGTGGCAAGCGCCTCACATGAAAATGTTTTGGTATTCTTTTTTTTTCAGAATCTTACGTAATACAATTTCATTATACTGCGTTATTTTGAATACAAAGTAATTTTTTGTGATTGTCAGTTAATTTGCTTTTCTTATTTATTCATTAAATTTTATTTTATTTTTTAGTGTTGGCTTGTAAAATCAAATCTTGTTGTAGTATTCTGATGTTAAAAATTTCGGGATAAAAATTAAAGGTAATGCAGTTTATATATTTTTTTCGGCCTAGTACTGATTAAGCAGACACATTTTTTTCGGGCTAGTTTCACATCGGTTCAATTAAACTGCTCAGTAAGGCAAGTTCCCGTTAGAAAAATAATAAACAATAGTGAAAAATTTGATCTAGATAGAGCAGCGGCGAAAATAGTGGTTTAAGGGGAAAAATTCTCACTCAAGCGTATATTGACTAATTCCTTGAATATAGTACTGAATTTCTATATAACGTTCCCCGAAATCTCAATTTTTAATTTAAGTTGTTCCACATGCCGATTCTAACTGTTTAAGTAATTTATATTTCGAACACTATTCTGAGGGTCAGAAGTATTCATCTAAGATATCATCAGGATGATACAATAGCCCTTGACACTAGTATTAAATTCTTTATATGACGGCTCCCAGCGCTTCCCCAAATATTCAATTTTTAATTTAATTTATATGGCACGCCGATTTGAAACAGGTGAAATTAGAATGCCATACAAATTAAATAAAAAATTGAGAATTGGGCAGATCGATGCTGCATGACATAAAACTGTTTAATACTCTGTATGGCTGTTAAAATATATTTAATCAAGTTTCTGTTGATTTTTTTTTTCTGATTTCGAGGGCATATTTCATATAAGACATTTAGCCGCGCATAACTAACCGGCCGTTAGTCATTTTTCTGTGCAACCGGCATACTATGTGTAGGGTATACAGCAAGAACCACCGCATTGTAAAATTTGCCCATAACTAAATATTTGCAAATCGTGATATCAGCTGATTTTTCGTTCTTCCAATATTTGATCACCATGTTACCTTGTGAATTTTCTTATGTTGAAAGAACGTACTCGGTACGACTAGGTTACACATTATATCAAGTTCGGTGACGCGTTTCACCTGAAGTCAGCTTAGCTCATACCGATTTTTGCATTAAAGGGCTCCTTGTTGATTGGTGTAGCCATTGATGATAATTTGGATCTCACTTTTTATAGCGTTGACCGTGTACATTTTCCAAGGCCACGGTAGTGATGAATCCGCGGTCCTTGTTTCATAATGATTATGTTAAACCCGTTATCCAGCTCATACCACGAGAATGTATGAATCTAGAACCATAACACAACTTTCGATAAAAAGCAGCGGCAATTTTTCTTTTTAAGACATTGCTCCCCAAGTCATCACAACTAAAACATTTCGAAACCTTGGCACGGTTATCTTATTTGGTGGAATGTTTTTCAATCACACTGAGTATACATAATCATTCTGGTTATTAAGAGGATTTTGTAGTTGGCACATCTTTTCATCTGAAAATTAAATTTTATCACTATCGCGATGAACTTAACTCACAAATTGTATGCTTTTAGGTGGTGGTTGAAAATTGGGGAGTTCCTAAAATGCTGGGTTTTCACCAGTAGCTGTAATAACACGAACAAATTGGCTATGGCTTTGGCGCTTAAAAAGCTTTATTGTTTTAGGTCATATTAGGAGCGTAGACATCAATTTCGTGTTTCAAATCTATTATCGTTTTTTGCAATGGTATTCGTTCAGTTGAGATTAAAATCAAACATGGCGTTTACAAATAAAAATTTCACATTAGAGGTTGTATTCCGGATCAAAATTCCAGGTCAAATTTGGAATATCGATGCTGGTTGCATAAAAATCAATGTTTTGTTGAAGTGGTATATGGGCATATATCGAGTTTCCTTTTTTTCATTTTTATTGTTACTGGGACGTTCCAGAGTTTAAAAAGTATTGCCATCCACGTAGGACACCATCCAATTTCTTTGAGCTAGTTTTGAGGGAATGTTACATACATTAATTTTTTTTTCATAATTACATAAATACGTTATTCGATTATAAGACGAAGTGGGTGACATTTCGTTTACATTTTAATAGTAAATTGGACATTTCTCAAAATCGTACGCGAGGTCGAGAACAAACTAAATTGGTAACCATCTGTTGGAGCAAATTTTAAAGCGATAATAATATTAAAGAAAGATACCTGCACTCAAAAAAATAATCGATTCGATTTTTACTTAACCTGTTAAGTAAATTTAAAATTGTAAAACTAACATAATATTTATATTATTTACCTATGCTCAGTACAAATTTTATAAGTTCTCTTTACTCAGCCTAGGTCAAAATATCATTTTCTGAAATGTAAAAACAATTTGTCAAAATAAAACGAAACAAAACCTTTTAAATAGTTAAAAGAACTTAATCATATGTAAAAAATCATGTACATCAAAAAATCGTCATTATATTCTTATACTTATTGTTAACAAGTAAAATTTACTTAGACAATGTAAAATACATTTTTAACCAAAATTTACATTTGCAAGGTAAAGGTTGCAAACTGGTGTGTTAAATTTACATCGACGATATTTAACAATTATTATTGCATTTTTAATATAATTCGCTAGGTCAGTTGGTGTAAACATCATTTAAATTCATGAAGTTTGAAACGTAGTTCGTAGTTTGATAACTACATAATCTGATCTGATGATGAGGATATCGAATCTTTTAATTAAAAGATTCAAAATTTGTATCTCACTGGTTTTGAAAAGGTGAGACCTCATCTCGATGTGATAACAAATATTTTGTTATCATGCAAAAAAAATCACGATTTTATTTTTTATTAAACAAAATGTAAATTTTACTTAAATTAAAGTTAATTCAACATTTTCATTTTACGTATTCTATATTTTCATTTTCTTTCATCCAATGGCAATAAGTTGAACCTACAAAATGCGAAGTAAATATTACATGCAACGACATAATTTTATTATAAAATATTCTTACATAGCATGAAGTTAATTTCACATTTCAAAATTTGTGAAATTTACTTTGCGCTACTTAGGCTCAATTTCAACAGCGATTTTAGGTTAAATTTACTTATATTTTTTGTAGACTTTACCTTATTATTTTTTTCAGTGTGGTAACGGTTCATGTTTACGTCAAGTAGTGTTGGTTCAGATGCCGTTATAGTGGTGCCTCAGATTAAGAAATGCCCTGGAATGAGAATCGTATTCAGGGTCATGAGATTAGACACGCTCTGATCAATTCCTGAATGTGAGTAAAGTTTCGTCCATTTCGTCCATCTTTAGATGGTACCATGCTCGGCCAATAATGCACCACTCGCAGCATCCACGTCTCTCGTGCTATATTGATATAGGAATGCTAATTGATGATTAGCTATAACGAATTTACTTGCTACACACTTTTTTAACTATTATTTCCATTTACACAAATTAGGTTAGGTTAGATTTAGTGGGATAAATAACAAATTCAATCCTACCATAATTTTTTTAATGTAATATTACACTTTTTGTTAAATTGTATATCTACATTTTTGTTTTTTGTCAGTTTGTGTAGCTACACTTTTGATAAATGTTGAAACCGGTTCGAATGCTGCTGTGTATGCGCTAGTTTGACGTTATCTTGCAAGTTTTCGAGGATCAGTGTACGTAGTATTTAACGTACTCTCCCTCGAGTTCCTCATCATCGTATACACAGCCTCGATTTAGTTTTGTACGTTGCAAAATTTCTTGTAAATGGTCACCATGTGTTCGATATGCGTCTATACGAATTTGTTACTTATTCCGTGCGTGTTAATTGTGAGCTTCATGCTCTTTCGTATTGCTTTTTCAAGGACCCGCAGTAGCGACGCTTGTTTAACACGAATTTTCATTGCACGAGACGAAATATTCCGCTCAAAGGACCAACATTGTGGGAGTGGATTGCGAAATGATAAAAATAATAAAGATTGAAACAAAATTTATTGTATAATTTATTTGTGAGTTATTTGTGCGTGCTGCTCGGTTAGGAGGTTAAGCTAGGGTAAATAGAAAAAATACTTTCGTCTAAAGGTCAATTTTGACATCTTCAAGGGTTATCCGACTAAGTGTATGTTAATTAGAGTTGCCGAAAGTTTTTTGTTAGGTTGCAGGGTGCCCTCTGATCGACAAGGAGATGTCAGGTGTCATTTCCAATATAATCAATATTCAATGACCGCGACTACAGTGCTATCTGCCAGGATCATTATTTCTATAAACCTTATATAAATTTGTTGTAGTTTCCGCACATATAAAATTAAAATCCGAAAGGGACGCATAAATTTTAAGAGTTCATAACGCAGATTTAATTGATGTTAAGGGCATCCAATTTTAATTTGCGGCATGCCGCATTTTCAAGGATTCGCAACATTAAAAAATTGTATGGGTTATAAATGGTATTATAGTTTAGGCCTCCGGATGGAAATATAGCAATAAATTTATGCAATTCATTCATCCATCATAAACACTAAATTCATCGCAGTTCATAAATTATTTGTTTATTAAATAATTCTATTGTACGAACATAATATATTCATAAATCCCCATTCGTGACTGTGGTGTATATTCATGTAAATCTATAATTGATTGAATATATCCACATTTTTTTCAATACGAACGGTTAATGAAGTCATTATTAAAAAACTGCATGTTAATAGAGTGTAAAGTTTATAACACAAATCTTTAACAAATCGCATATTATGTATATCAAGTACACGATTAATGAATGAATATTATTAGTATCCAGTCAATCATATAATTTTGGCATGGTTTACAGTTTTGTGTTCATATAATGTCAGTACCTAATTTATTTTGAGTTGGACACATAATTAATTTGATTTGTTGTTCGCGTACAACTCACGAATTTTCTGTTTATAGAGTTGCGAAATTTGATCGTGCGATCTGCGATCGTGTGTCGAATGCCTGTGACAGTTATAAATATTTCAAAATTACGTTTATAGATCAGTATTGATATAATCGATCATATTTTACCATAATTAATGCTGGTACCTAGTACCCTACATTTCTAAAACATAAAACTAATCCTTGACTGCAGGTCGCACCCGCAACCAAATTTACTGTACAAATTGTAATATTGCAAAATTTAGACATTGTTTTACATTTATTGATTAGATTTTTATCTATACACTACAGGAATATAAAATGTAATAGTTTTCTAACTAGAATATGGCCATGAGAAAAAGTTCAATGCAATATTTAGATTTCAATTTCAATTTCTTACCTAATGAATCAAATAATTAGGTATTTACATGTAATTTAAAAAACTTTTAGTTTCACTTAAATTTGTGTGTGGGGTAGGTCATGCATAATTACCACCAGAACATATGTTAAGCTGAATCTCGTCTTTGTGTGGTTTTTTTTACTGAAAATTTCCTGCTTAATATGACATCATCTATAAATTTTATTTTGTTATCGTTTGGTACATAAAATGAGCAAGTTTTGAAAAAATCCGAATTTTATTAATTACCTGTTATATTTCCATAGTAATCCAAATTAGGTTTATGTTAATTTTCATATAATAACATCTTAGGGAATTACCGAACCCAACCAGTTTCTCGTTTTAACAGACGACCAATTTGTAAATAGCTAATTATATAAAAATTAAATTACTTTTAAAATTCCAAACACGCCCCAAGTCATTTTGCACAGTTTTCTTAATAAAGCGACAACAAATTAATTAAACATTTTAGACACAAATTTCTTACGGTTGCAAATATTTTGATTTAGATGTAATTGGTGGTGACGAAGTAGTGTACTGTCTTTAATTTGTCGCTCTCACACTTATTGCATATGCAACTAATCTAATACAAATCATAGCAGCAATAATTGATTATTTCAAATAATTATATGCCATACATGGGGGTAATTAACAAATATAACTGCAAGCAAACATATTTCATCAATCTCTGCGGTTACATAATAGTGAAATATATGCTAATAACCTTCTTTCAAACATTTTAATGAGCCCGCAAATCAACAGAACAAATTTCTTTAATAATTAATTTTTGTGACTGTACTTCATAGCTGACCGCACTGTAAAATTTATGCTCAAATGACCGAATTTACAACAAAAAAAATATTTCCGTTAAATAGAGCTACATCAGTTATGTGACTTAATTTTATGCGACTGTCCACTTTATATCAACACACATATGGACATATAATTGTTGAAGTAAATCACATTAAATGTAAAGAAAGCAGGTATAAGTACGTTGCATATGCATACCTTAAGTTTTTAGCTCGACCTGTATGTTGATTTTATGATTACAAGTTTTCTATTTTTTAATTAATATAGTTATTCTTTTAGATCGACATCTCAGACAGGAAAAAATTAAATTATCACATTTTATGACAATACAATAGTACTTCACGCGTGCATGTTACTTCCGGTTAAATTTGTTTTAGTAAACAATTTTCAAGTCTTGAATTGAAAGCGGAACCTGCAGTTTTAAATAAGAAGTTTCAATCCAAATTGGTTTAGACAATTAAACTTGCAACAAGTACAGGGCTATAATGGCTTGCTACCTAGTGGCTCTATTGTTCCAAATTGCGCTTCTTTATAAAATTTGTAAACAAAATTCATTAAAATTGCGATTCCTTCTCCTAGAAAATGGAAGTTCCCTTCCTACGTGCATGCACCTCAAAAACATATTTTGTAAAATAAAATAGAATTGCAAGTTAAACCGTTTCATTAAACCAAAATTCTATAATTTCTATCAATCAATTCAATAAATTCTATAAATTGTGTAAATTCTACAAATTCTATAAATTCTACAAATTCTATAATTTCGAAAAATTCTTAAAATTTTAATCTTTTAAATCCTTTAAATTCTTTAAATTCTTTAAATCCTTTTAATTCTTTAAATTCTTAAAATTCTATAAATTCTTTAAATTCTTTAAATTCTTTAAATTCTATAAATTCTATAAATTCCATAAATTCTATCAATTCTATCAATTCTATAAATTCTATAAATTCTATAAATTCTATAAATTCTATAAATTCTATAAATTCTATAAATTCTATAAATTCTATAAATTCTATAAATTCTATAAATTCTATAAATTCTATAAATTCTATAAATTCTATAAATTCTATAAATTCTATAAATTCTATAAATTCTATAAATTCTATAAATTCTATAAATTCTATAAATTCTATAAATTCTATAAATTCTATAAATTCTATAAATTCTATAAATTCTATAAATTCTATAAATTCTATAAATTCTATAAATTCTATAAATTCTATAAATTCTATAAATTCTATAAATTCTATAAATTCTATAAATTCTATAAATTCTATAAATTCTATAAATTCTATAAATTCTATAAATTCTATAAATTCTATAAATTCTATAAATTCTATAAATTCTATAAATTCTATAAATTCTATAAATTCTATAAATTCTATAAATTCTATAAATTCTATAAATTCTATAAATTCTATAAATTCTATAAATTCTATAAATTCTATAAATTCTATAAATTCTATAAATTCTATAAATTCTATAAATTCCATAAATTCTATAAATTCTATAAATTCTATAAATTCTATAAATTCTATAAATTCTATAAATTCTATAATTTCGAAAAATTCTTAAAATTTTAATCTTTTAAATCCTTTAAATTCTTTAAATTCTTTAAATCCTTTTAATTCTTTAAATTCTTAAAATTCTATAAATTCTTTAAATTCTTTAAATTCTATAAATTCTATAAATTCCGTAAATTCTATCAATTCTATCAATTCTATAAATTCTATAAATTCTATAAATTCTATAAATTCTATAAATTCTATAAATTCTATAAATTCTATAAATTCTATAAATTCTATAAATTCTATAAATTCTATAAATTCTATAAATTCTATAAATTCTATAAATTCTATAAATTCTATAAATTCTATAAATTCTATAAATTCTATAAATTCTATAAATTCTATAAATTCTATAAATTCTATAAATTCTATAAATTCTATAAATTCTATAAATTCTATAAATTCTATAAATTCTATAAATTCTATAAATTCTATAAATTCTATAAATTCTATAAATTCTATAAATTCTATAAATTCTATAAGGTATCTCAATGGGCCAAAATTAGCCTAATAGGAGCCACTGAAACCTAAACCTATAAATTTTATAAATTTCATAACTTTCATAAATTTCATAAATTTTATAAATTTTATAAATTTTATAAGTTTTATAAATTTTATAAATTTTATAAATTTTATAAATTTTATAAATTTTATAAATTTTATAAATTTTATAAGTTTTATAAATTTTATAAGTTTTATAAATTTTATAAGTTTTATAAATTTTATAAATTTTATAAGTTTTATAAATTTTATAAATTTTATACATTTTATAAATTTTATAAATTTTGTAAATTTTATAAATTTTATAAATTTTATAAATTTTATAAATTTTATAAATTTTATAAATTTTATAAATTTTATAAATTTTATAAATTTTATAAATTTTATAAATTTTATAAATTTTATAAATTTTATAAATTTTATAAATTTTATAAATTTTATAAATTTTATAAATTTTATAAATTTTATAAATTTTATAAATTTTATAAATTTTATAAATTTTATAAATTTTATAAATTTTATAAATTTTATAAATTTTATAAATTTTATAAATTTTATAAATTTTATAAATTTTATAAATTTTATAAATTTTATAAATTTTATAAATTTTATAAATTTTATAAATTTTATAAATTTTATAAATTTTATAAATTTTATAAATTTTATAAATTTTATAAATTTTATAAATTTTATAAATTTTATAAATTTTATAAATTTTATAAATTTTATAAATTTTATAAATTTTATAAATTTTATAAATTTTATAAATTTTATAAATTTTATAAATTTTATAAATTTTATTAATTTTATAAAGTTTATAAATTTTATAAATTTTATAAATTTTATAAATTTTATAAATTTTATAAATTTTATAAATTTTATAAATTTTATAAATTTTATAAATTTTATAATTTTTATAAATTTTATAAATTTTATAAATTTTATAAATTTTATAAATTTTATAAATTTTATAAATTTTATAAATTTTATAAATTTTATAAATTTTATAAATTTTATAAATTTTATAAATTTTATAAATTTTATAAGTTTTATAAGTTTTATAAATTCTATAAATTTTATAAATTTTATAAATTTTATTGTATAAATTTTATAAATTTTAATTTATATATTTTATAAATTTTATAAATTTTATAAATTTTATAAATTTTATAAATTTTATAAATTTTATAAATTTTATAAATTTTATAAATTTTATAAATTTTATAAATTTTATAAATTTTATAAATTTTATAAATTTTATAAATTTTATAAATTTTATAAATTTTATAAATTTTATAAATTTTATAAATTTTATAAATTTTATAAATTTTATAAATTTTATAAATTTTATAAATTTTATAAATTTTATAAATTTTATAAATTTTATAAATTTTATAAATTTTATAAATTTTATAAATTTTATAAATTTTATAAATTTTATAAATTTTATAAATTTTATAAATTTTATAAATTTTATAAATTTTATAAATTTTATAAATTTTATAAATTTTATAAATTTTATAAATTTTATAAATTTTATAAATTTTATAAATTTTATAAATTTTATAAATTTTATAAATTTTATAAATTTTATAAATTTTATAAATTTTATAAATTTTATAAATTTTATAAATTTTATAAATTTTATAAATTTTATAAATTTTATAAATTTTATAAATTTTATAAATTTTATAAATTTTATAAATTTTATAAATTTTATAAATTTTATAAATTTTATAAATTTTATAAATTTTATAAATTTTATAAATTTTATAAATTTTATTAATTTTATAAAGTTTATAAATTTTATAAATTTTATAAATTTTATAAATTTTATAAATTTTATAAATTTTATAAATTTTATAAATTTTATAAATTTTATAATTTTTATAAATTTTATAAATTTTATAAATTTTATAAATTTTATAAATTTTATAAATTTTATAAATTTTATAAATTTTATAAATTTTATAAATTTTATAAATTTTATAAATTTTATAAATTTTATAAATTTTATAAATTTTATAAATTTTATAAATTTTATAAGTTTTATAAGTTTTATAAATTCTATAAATTTTATAAATTTTATAAATTTTATTGTATAAATTTTATAAATTTTAATTTATATATTTTATAAATTTTATAAATTTTATAAATTTTATAAATTTTATAAATTTTATAAATTTTATAAATTTTATAAATTTTATAAATTTTATAAATTTTATAAATTTTATAAATTTTATAAATTTTATAAATTTTATAAATTTTATAAATTTTATAAATTTTATAAATTTTATAAATTTTATAAATTTTATAAATTTTATAAATTTTATAAATTTTATAAATTTTATAAATTTTATAAATTTTATAAATTTTATAAATTTTATAAATTTTATAAATTTTATAAATTTTATAAATTTTATAAATTTTATAAATTTTATAAATTTTATAAATTTTATAAATTTTATAAATTTTATAAATTTTATAAATTTTATAAATTTTATAAATTTTATAAATTTTATAAATTTTATAAATTTTATAAATTTTATAAATTTTATAAATTTTATAAATTTTATAAATTTTATAAATTTTATAAATTTTATAAATTTTATAAATTTTATAAATTTTATAAATTTTATAAATTTTATAAATTTTATAAATTTTATAAATTTTATAAATTTTATAAATTTTATAAATTTTATAAATTTTATAAATTTTATAAATTTTATAAATTTTATAAATTTTATAAATTTTATAAATTTTATAAATTTTAAAATTTTTAAAATTTTTAAATTTTATAAATTTTATTAACTTATTAAATTTTAGAAATTTTGGAAATTTTTTAACTTTTATAAATTCCATAATTTCTATAAGTTTTGTCGGTCGTCTACGTTTACATTTCATGGGCACTGACTCTTTGGTTAGCAGTCTTTTTTGATTCACTTGCCCTATTTTGCGTTTCTAGGTTCGAAATGATGTTAACTAATTTCCTTTTCTTTCAATTTTGTACGTTGATAGTGTGAAGTGTTTACCTTTTCACATTCCGGTTGAGCAATTCGAATGAACTACCGAAATTCAATTATTAAGTTCCCTTTAATTACCTGTTCTATTATGATATAAATATCATCATTTACATTATTTATATTAATTATATTTTTTACATTATTTATATAATTTACATTATTTAAATTATTTACATTATTCATATTATTTGCAGTTTTTACTGTATTTTAGAATTAGTTTCGCAAACATGTAGAAAGTAGATTTTTACATTAATTTGTACGACATTGACCACAATCAATTCAAACTAACTCGACTATTGTAACGATAATGTTTCAAACTCTTTTGAAACGATTTTTTTGTTTTAATTAATTAATTCATCGATATAGAAAGATTGATCACACTTCTATATATGTCGTTATTAATTTTTCAAATGATTCAATCAAATTAGTATTTTATGGTTGTGAATCGATAATTTAACCGTATAATTTTATAGAGAAAATCGATTGCAGATAGAACAATTTAATATTTTTTGCGTGTATAATGTAAAATTTTTGTTACACTGCATTTTGCGGTAATTTGGCTATGAATGTAAATATGTATGTATGTGCAAAGCTTTGAATGTAATAAATATCAAATTTATGGCAAGTTTAATACTTAACAAAATCGTTTAAAATTCGTGTTTGAAAATAATTTGATTAGTTAAGCGGAAATAAAATAAGTGGCCAGGTACACAATAGGATTACGTACAAACAATAATTCCAAAAAAATGCTAGAAAATCCGTGGGAATAACGGTCGTGACTGGTGACCTTACTTTTATTTAAATTTTATTGTTTTACATTAATTATGCCAAGCTACATTAGATAAATCAGTTTTATAAAATCGCGACTACCGACAGATTATGTACATTTGTAAATGACTTTCAATGTTATTGGCTCACGACGGCAAGACATTTTGGTGTGGCATAAAAATGTTAATTAGGTTTACTGTGCACCGACATCTAATTCACATATAATTCGTTACGCTACACATAATTGCTTTATTAGGAATGTTCATCATCATAGGTGGTTGAATTTATTTTATATCTGTATAATAAAATGTTTAATTTATGACTTGTTCATATACAATTAATTTTACACTCTCACGAATTAAAGTTTCATTCCGCAAACCGGCACAATCTCGGCAAAAACCTAAGTGAGATCTACCACAACCGATCCAGCAGAACATTACTTCCAAGTACAACGATGGGTTATGTTAGCTTTAGAAAAAGAACCCATGTCATGAAAAGATGTATTTGAAATTTTTTCGGTCAACTCTCATTTTCGATGAATTGTTATTATCTATGAATTTGGGTTCGATAATTTGTTTTTATGGTGAATTGAGGATTCGGTCTTCTGTCGGTTTCAGTGAAGTATCGTTTTCGGCGAATCGTTTTTGGAAAAATGGTCGTTGTATCATATTTATTGTACCATAGAATAGTTTTGAATAATTTTAAACTATATAAGGAATATTTAAGAAGGTTGAAAATTCGTCTATATTAATTTTTATTTAAAGTTTTTGTTCCGGTTTTTAGACAAAATATTATTATATAACATTGACAATGTTTGCAACTATTCAAGTCAGCAAAAAAGACTACTCATAATATATCTACAACAGAAAGTAGAAAAGCAACTCCCCTCCTCCCCCATTTTTAGCCCCCCGGGTCATTGTGTAAAAACACTGTAAAGGGTGTACAATGACCTTGGTCGTTAAAAATTGGAGGGGAGGATGGCAGTTAATTTCAGTTAACTTCCTACGTTATGTGGTAAAATGAGTAGATATCCTCTTTGTTTTTTGTGGAATTGAATAGTCGCAAACATTGTGAATGTTATTATAATAATATTTGGTCTAAAAAGCGGAAAAAAAACTTTAAATAGATAACAAATGTTATGTCACTCACAAACACATATTGATTTTTTTGACATGTGCAAATACGTAATTGGAAAAAAGTTGTGCTTTCATTTATTAAAGTTGTCCACGCATTCTAATGACTGGTTATTTAAACATGATTAATTGAAACATATCAATAACACCGCGTCTTGATTGAAATTTTAAGATTGTATCGCATATCGAAATTCAATATAACAGCACCATGAAAAACCTAATACAAACAAATGGTGTATGAAAAACAAACTAATTAAAAAATATCGGATACCGCTTACATTCTAAAGACCGAGAAAACTAAATACAAAAGGGTCACGATTTATATTTACATAATACGGATTGGCTATATAACAAAAATAAACTTTACACAGTAATAATTTATTATGTAGTTTAGTCGCACCTTATCATCAGCACAAAATCCGCAAATGTTTCATTTTGATTTCCCACTCGATTTACAACAATAACACAAATATATATACCTTTCATCAACATAATGGGAGGTAAAATTAACAACAATAAAAATTCTTATGTACTCTACTTACCACTGGTACGACTAAGGTAAACAAAATAACGTCTCAAATTGATTGTTAATTTATATTTAACTTTACCTAGCGCACCGCTCTATAGTTATTTACTCGTTAAATTATTCGAATTGGTATATAGCATTCAATCATTAGTCGAGCATAATTCATATGTTTTGTTCAACATAATAACATATGTTACATAATTAGCTATGCGCGATCATTACAGTAATTTTAACTATTTTGAATATTATTCTATTAAAGCGGAACTAAAACTGTCAACAATGGATGTACATTAAGTGGTATAAGCTGTAAACATAATGCCATTCACATTTTGTGTAAAAGATATTTGTTCTTCTCGTACGTGTGGAACCGCAAGATTTAAAAATTGTCTTAAATATTTTTTTTTGTATGAAACCGCGTGAAATTTAATTTTACTTTCGCTGCGGTCGTTCGATGTGTTTTTATCGCTCGGTTGTTATATATACGCGTACTCTAGTATCAAGATCGATTGAATGGATAAAAGTTTTATAACAATTTTGTTTTAGTAAAACATGGTTCTTAATCTCTTGTATGACCAAAAAATACACTTTCTGCTTCAAATTAAAAATTAAAACAAAAAAAAATGTTTATTATTATGAGACACAAGAAAGCGCTTTTGGACATGAACGATATTTTTTAAATTGAATTGTGTAATCATGAGATTTGGTTTTACTATTATTAGCCTCTTGTACTTTCATATATGTGATTAAATGTGATGCTTGCCGTTGATATGCCGTTTTACCAAAGTTGTTTATTTATTGTACGTAAAATTCAAATGTCGCAGTATGTAGGATGTTTCAAAAATTGCACACCTCTTTTCGATGAAAGTGATTTTAAACAGAAAAGATTAACGATTACAAAAACTAAAATTAAGATTAATTACAGACGGTGAATTAAAATTAACACACACCTAAAATATTATATGAAAGCGACAAATACATAAACAAAAAGTGCAGCATAAATTTAATATTTAAATTTTGCGGGGTTAGGCACAGTTTGATGGAGTCTTTTTTAGCCGATCTAGTTAAAAGGGCAAACATCGAAATTCGATCGATCATTTCTTAAACAAATTTATTCCCGTGATTTATTAAATATATAAATTTTACAACAAAAAAATTATCTCCGAGTTTTGATGTCAAATCCCACGTTTCTGATGATTGACAAAAAAAAATTGGAAAAATGTGAAAACGCAAAAAACTGCAAAAAATTCGCTGAGTACGGGACCGATTCAAAAATGATTCAATCATAATGAATATTCAGAAGGGTAACCCCTATTTTATGCTGACAAATTTCGTTGAAATTCTTTTGCCTAAAGGCATGGGAAACTACCATAATCTGGGCCATCAGATGGACCATTTTTGGTATTACGAATTTTTTCGAAGAATTGCATCTTCGCACTATAAGTTTTCGATGCCAAAACAATTTGATACAGAGATTTTACAATTCACCAAAATAAAATTATATCGATATAATGTTTTCAAGTAAATTATTTCGAATTCTAACTTTGGTTACCGCTATGGATTGTAAATTTTGACGATAAAAAAAAATCGGAATTAAAAATTCGCATTTAAGCATTTTCTGAATTTGGTTGAATTTCGAAATATTTTGAAATTTTTATTAATTAAAACATACATTATTAAAAATAAAATTGTACAACAATTCAATATCATAGACAACAAAATTATAAAAATTAAATAATAAAATAAACTCAAAGTTTTAAAATAGTGTATAAAAAATATTAAATTATTGTTTTATTTGCCTAAAATATGGTTTGGTTCTCAAACGTCAACAGTTGGTACAACCAAAATCAAAAATTAGTATACGGATTCTAAAATATTTCCTCGCACGCCGTTCGCTTCAAGGAATTCAATTTCGGATTTAATTTTTGAAATTAAGCTCCGATTTGTTGCTTGTTGAGTTGAACCGGAGGAGGATATGTTCGACGACAAATTCGAATGAATTTTATTCTCCAAGTTTTGCTCGTCTTGTTCATCGTTTGTTCTTCCAAAATTACTTCTTCCAATACGTCAGATTGTGACCAATTTTCCATATTTGTGTTGAATATCAATCTTTGTGCAAAGCTTTCAATAACTTTGGCTATTATATTTTTCAATGGTCTGGTGCAAATATGCATGAATCTCACTTATTCCACTATTGTGTAAATATTGAAGAGTACCAGATACATTTGCGCGTCTTTGGTTTATTCGTTCTTCTAAAGGGTGTTTCAATTTTGGTGAGAGTTTGTCAGATCCAAAGTTCTCAAGCATAAAAGACAGTAGAAAGAAATGCGGAAATAATGTTATTAATCGACAAAATTTTTCCCAATATCTGATGCGATGTCAATCAAAGCTTTTCCAACACAGTTTTTTAGTTGGTTAAATCTTCCAAGCATTTGGACATTGCTGTTCCATCTAGTTCTAGTGTTCATAATAACTTTCAACTCTTTTCCAAATTCTTTTTTCGCATACATTTCAAGAATATCATTTGATTTTCTTGAAAAACGGAATTTCTTTACAATCAAACGAACTTTTATGATGATCAAACTAAATCCATTTTCTGCATTTACATATATGCTCCAATTCAGTGGTATTTGATTTATTATTGCTGATTACATAGAAAATGCGTACAACTTTTTGCGTAGCTGCTCCATCAGTTGTTACGGACGTAATATCTTTATCGAAATTTAGATTGTTGGTTTGCAATGTGGTTTTCAGGGCCGCAATGCATTTCTCTGCAGAGAAACTTCCTTCAACGCGAACTAGTACTAAGTTCCAGAACTTTTCCTTGAAATGGACATTCACGGGACATTGATGTTGTCCATTCATCTAAAATTAAGCAAAACCGTGTTCCATTTTCTTTTGCAATAATAAAATCCTGCAACATTAAAGAACGCATCTTTTGTGCGTATGTTAAACCCGTTTTTAGAATGGAGTTTGCTGATTTTGGTAACACAAAATCTCGAGCCAAAATGCTATTTCTCAAATCAGTAGGTTTGGTAGCAGGTACAAGCAAAAGGGGATAACCCCTAGTTGTTTTGCATTTCTACTGGAAAGATTTTGTCCGGTAAATTTAAATGGCTTGCACCCATTTATCGCCCACAATATCCATTATTTGTATATTACGAGTACATATAATTTTTTTTTCAAAAATCGAATCCTAAATGTTTCCTTAAAAGTGACTTGCGATACAAAGCTTCAAGGATTCCGAATTTCAAAATGTCCACGAATTTAATAACTGGAAGTGGTTGGATTAGTATTATACCTATTTCTAAAGGTTTCCTAAGGCGATAGGGCTAGACTTACCTACCTCAGTACTTTTATAATAATTGTAAGGTTTCATTGTAGGAATTCCAAACGAATTCCTGCCCCATTCTTTGTCAGGGCATACGTTTGTATCAGCCAGATCAATGCGGTTTTTGTGCTGTCCCTATATTGCAGGAGTAAATTTTTTTTTTATATCACTTTTAAGAAGAATGTTGGATCTTATATGCCTTGGTTTACCCGTGAGTTGGTTTTTATATTCGGTCCCTATAAGAAATAAGTTTCCTCTCGATTTTGCTAGTCTGAAAGAAGGAGCTACCAAAATGACTTTGGTGTGACGTGGGATGATCCAAATTAATTGGGTTTCAGTCTACTGCAGGCTAATTCAGATTAGCCTTCTATATCATTTTTCCGCAGCGTATACGGTCAGTTAGCCTAAGATGGACATATGGATGAGATGATCAGAAAGCGTCTGTTGGTGTTTGATCCACACAATTATCGAAAGAAATAAAAAAATATTTTGTTGAATGTATTCCCGGAAAAATTATGTGAGGTGGCCAATATTTGTTTTAGTGTAAAATACTTTCAGATCAACGCTTCTTCTGTACCAAATTTGGTGTCACTCGTAAGGAATTTTTGTCGTTGTCAAAATATTCGGGGCACACAAAATTTTTGTTGTCAATTACGGGTATATTCATAGAAATATCCCTAGTAAGATTGGAAACTTTTTAAGATTCAGAATTCGATTTAAAGGTTTTACGATTTGTTTATATGACAGAAGTTTTTTGTGCGTTGTCAGTTCGGAGTTTTTTCCAATAAGCCAGTGCATTTTTTCTGAATTTTAAATTCAGTTCTTGAATTTTCTTTTTAACATGCTCTTTCACCTGAGTTTAGAGTCTAGCGTTATGCCGAGGTACTGAGCATTATCCGAATATGGAATTTGTTGCGAATTAAGTCTAATCGGAATTCTTTTCTAATTTCCGATTTGCAAAGTTAATATTGATTTCGATTCGTTTAGTGTTTTTCTCCATTTTTTTAGTCCAGTTATTCACTTTATTAATAGCATTTTGTAGTTTCTATGTAGACTCAACAATACTAGCATCAGTGGTCATACCAGCTGTGTTATCAGAAAATGTTGTGGAACCCCTGCCAATATTTTCTTTCGTTTTGAGTCTTTCTTGTCTTACCCGGAAGTAACGGTTCTTGGTGTTAATCTACTTTTGAAATTCAAAATATTGTTTTGGCAAACTAGTGGGAGTTTAAATTCCAGACCAAGATGCAGAACCTTGTCAATTGCTTGGACTGCATCTAAGAATATTGCTTGTAACAAATGGTGATTTAAAATTGTTGTCAAAAATTATCCCCAGTAAGGCTTAGAAAATCTTTAAAATTTAGAAGTTGATATATAGAAAATGTTAAATTAAAATATTTGAATCTAATTTGGTGTAACTCGCAATAATTGTTGTTGTTGTCAAAATAGTCGCAAAAATATCCCTATAGGAAACGATTGAAGACATGGACGTTTGAAAACATTTCTCTTGTCACTAGAACGCAAAAATATTTTTTATGAGGCTTGGGACCTTCAGAAGTCTCACAGTTATTTAAAATTAGTTAATTTAAAATGTTTGTAACAAATTTCACTTGTTGGGCTTGGAACCTTTTATTGTTTCAAAATTGGGATCGAATTCGTGATTGAAGATCCGTAATTCAATTTAAAATTAATTAAGATGGCCAATGTTTATTTCAGTGGACCACACGATATTTCGAAATTTTTATTTGTTCACACACATCAACAAAAGCTTTCTCATCATGAAATCCAAATCTTTTTGGAGTCATTTCAAAATGCATTTACTAAGGTAAATAGTCAGAATCGTTTTATCTGCGAAAAATTATGTGAGCGCCAATATTTGATTTTTTGTTTTTTATCATTCCATTTCGTATCCAAATGGTGCCGAAGAGGTCCTTTCTATGCTAACTGGCCATATACGTTACATTCCTGGAATAATTTTGTAAGATGATTTTTTAAAATTTTTGGTTAAAGTGGTTGCACTAAAGGACTGGCATATACAATTTAGGTCCATAGTCCACATTGTTTTCCCTTCTCACCTACTCATGGAACCATCTTGACCGGTCTATCTACACTAGTCACTGAGTGATTCGCCCAGGCACGGAGATGAGAGTGACCGTGTGATCGCCTATCGCCTGGCGTTGTTAGAGGCCTCATTTGTATCCAAAACAGTTATCGTGAAGTATTCTTTATGTTCAAGGGATTTATCGACAGAAACAATAAGGGAGTGAAGAGCAGTTTTCAAAGATTTGACCTTGTAACAGCTGCCTTGAAATTCAGGAGATAAATCTTCAGAAAGTTCAACATTAGATTAATCCATGTACTTCAACCCCAACAATAGATGCATCAAAGTCCACCTCTGACTGTGATCTTCTCAGGGATCCACAAAAAAATCCCATCGGAGTGCACATTTTCATGTCTGTAGGGAGTTTTTCTACCTCCTCGTCTAACGGTATCATCTTTCTTATAAATCTTGAGTGAGGCAGCACAGAAACCATAGATAATTAAACCAAAATGACTAGAGTCTCGACAGCCTTTTTGTACAAGGTCAATGGCCGTTGATTGGCACAAAATGCCAACTTGAGAAGATTCCATGACACGTTCCGACATGGCAAGCCGGAGTGGATCTTTGCGACTAAGGCCTTCTTCCTTCCAATTGCTGGAGAAAACATATATGTCTTCGTGGATTTTGCTAATTAAAACTCCTAGTTGCAGTTCCCTGCATTCAACGCGAGCGTTTCCATTTAGCTGTTCATTCTCTCCGCCACCAGAATCTTATTGAGCTTTGTTAGAGCTTTCCTGGCTCTTTTCTGATTTTGGAAGTTGATACGAGAGGACCATCTTGAACTTGTCCTTGGAGATTGTATTCGAGGTATCAGCCTTGTTCGTGCTCGTGTCACATGTTTTCGATACGACTAGAGGGTCAAGCCTACTGACCAAATTCTCATGTTGTTTAATTATGCCTTTGGACCCAGGGGCCCTATTCTTGAAAGCGGTGGAAATTTCCGTAATCGGAATACAGTTTGCTATGAAATTCTTTATATTACTAACATTTTTCGCCGGCTACTTTAATCATTTTTTTTAAATTTCTTTTGTTGATTTTAAATTAAGAAATATAAATTTTTCCCTCTACTAATCGAAAAATTCCTATTTTGTAAATCGATTCCAAATTAGGTGTGGTACGTAATCTCTCTCTCTATCTCTCTCTCTCTCTCTCTGGCACTATATCCCATCAAGGAATCTGGCTGCCTTGGCCAGGCCATTGACGGATATTCCTAGCATTTAAGTAGGAAGACGTTAAAAACCTACAATTGCATTTGCAGCAAGCAAAAAAGCAACGTATGCAAAGGACGTGTGGTAACTTGTTTTCAAGGAGAGGAGCACGAAATTTTAAAACCTTCTTCAAACTATTCTCACGAACCCGTTGCATATGAACAAATTGTTACACAGTATCTCATATAATGAAAGAATCTATATAAATACACCAAGTGTGTACCTGTCCACAAAAATTGCGCAAAGAATAAAAATTACACGAGTAAATATTATAATTCCGGATATTGAAGGGAAAATAGTTCCATTGGTTTTTTGCTTAATGAGCAAAAAATCAAAAAAAGCTTGTAATGTGAAATAAGTATTAGTCCGGAACGTATAGTTTGTGACTTTGAACTATTGTTTCATCGGCCTCAGTTTTTTCCCCGGAAACTTCTTTCAAAAGTTGCATATTTCACTTTGGCTTGATAATATGGCGCAAAATCCTAAAACAAGGGCTATATACGGAAAAGTGGAATTTTTTTCATTTCAAATCAGGATGATTAAAAGTGTAGCCTTTGTTCCACCAAATGCAGTCCACGATTATTACCTGACTATGTGCAGACAATTTGATGACGGAGACACTAAAAAAGTCGGATGTTGGCTTAAAACTGTGTTGAAGTAATGGTTGGAAATAATAAAAAATTTAGCTAAAGAACATATTTTAGCAAAAGGTCCAAAAAAGTGGAATGCGGAGAAAAATTGCCAAAAAACAAAAAACTTATAAAAAAAAAATATATAAAAAAGAATGATTATGAAAAGACAAAAATTAAAAAAACAGATTTTCCGAAGTACATTGCGCAATTGATATGAATTATTTTTGCAATTCCTTGAATAAATTATTATGAACATTTTTGCTAGATTTTGTAACGCGAGATTTTGCAAATGCCCAATTTTATAAATTCGAGATTTGGAAATGCGAGAGTTTGAAATGTGAGATATCGTATCGCTCCCTTTGAAATTATTCGCTTAGTAGGGGCAAGTATTAGTAAACTTTACAACAAATTTGAAAAAATACGAGTAGAGATGTAGCAAATGTTCATCTGTGCAGAGATCTGAAATACTCAGATAAGACAGTTAAATCCGGAGAATGCCGGGTATCCGGACACACCATTATACAGATTCAGTTTTTTTACTGGAACCTGGAAGATGCCGAGCTGATACAAGTGCCAACTTGTTTACCAGAATGCTGCACGGCAATCAGCACATTACAATTTTTTCTATGCAACTTTTTTTGTGTACAAGTAATGGGTACCCAGAAATTTTAGGCCGTCTAATACAACTAAATAACTAGTTATTAAAGGTATTTGTGATTTTTTAGTATTGTCGGTTAGTTCTGGCTTTACTAGAAAAAAAAAATCGGGAGGTTGTATTCTGATCCATAATATCTTGATGCGGACGTTGAAATTTTGGGTATTGGTCATTGGTCATCGGTCTCACTACGATTATCGATTATTTCTATGTCTCAGTTTAGTGAAACAACTACGAGCTTAAAAATTCTATATTAAATTTGAAACAATATTTTCCCTCTACAGGGACGGATTGACTGATTTGGATGTTACTTCGTACTTAAGATTTTTCCGTTAATTCAAATATTCTAGTGACATGTAAATGAAATTGGCAGCAACTTCTTATTAAAACTTTCTCAATTTTTATAGTTTTTCCCAAATATTTCAAAAAAATTTTATACACAAAATTATTATTTGTCATGAAATTGGTTCAAAATTTATATCAATTTGTACTTATCGGTATTAAATTTTTTACGTCATTTTCTCCATCATTTGGTGGAAATCAGTGTAATTTATGAAGCTTACGAAAATCGACTAATAATTATTAAGATTCCATAAAATTTAAAGTTTAAGTTTTCCAGAAAAGTTGTCATTGCGGGTTTTCTGGAATTTAAGCAGGAATGAAGATAAGTCATAACAAAAAGCTTTTACCAAAATATTGGTAAGTTGTATTTTGCGACTTTGAAATCAAGTATCGCCTTAGAAAACAAAAAAACCATAGTAAGGTCGATGACCAATGCCAAAAATTTCAACTTACAAGAAATATTATGGTTGTTGTTAAAGTGGCTATATATGAATCATTTTCGGAATGAGGATCCCATTACAACCTCCTTAAACTTTTTACTCGTAAAGGCTAAAACCAGAACTATACGAAAATCATAGTAAGACCGATGGAGAAATATTCAAAATTTCAACCTCCACCAAAATAGTATGGTTGTTTATAAAGCGGTTGAATATGAGCTATTCTCGGCATGAAGATCTCATTAGAACCTCCTTGAACTTCTTACTCGTAAAGGCTGCCGAACAAGAGATATACGAAAATCAAAGTGAGACCAATGCCTAATACTGAAAATTTCAACTTCCACCAAGATATTAAGGTTGCTCTTAAAGCGGCATTCTCGGTATGAGGATTCCATTCTCGGTATGAGGAAAATTTTTATTCGTTAAGGCTAGAACCAGAACTATCCGAAAATAGTAGTGAGGCCTTAGGGGGAAATTATAGTTGCCGTGTTACCACCGCGAATTTTTGGGCTGACATTTGGGCCAACTTCAAATACCTCGAAATAAGGACGACCGATAGTCAAATAAAAATCTGAATTATTTGCTTTAAATTTGTTAATTGTATACAATTGAGCCTACTGTTTTGTAACGAAAGCGTATTTTGACAGTGTTTCATTTGCTATGTTACTTCAAATTACACTATAAACTGTAGATTATAAACTGCAAGTGCTTACTATTTCAGTCGTGCTTAGATGTCCATCTGCATCCTTATTACTTGCAAGAGATATACTTTGTTACGTTGTTGTATTACCAAATCACAAATGTACTATAGACTCTCGCTGCTAATGACCAGCCATAAATATTTCGTTACGTATATGGAGCTGTCAAAAATTGTACGGTACATAAATACGTTAATTCAAAATATTTGCAAAACCAGTGTGTTTATTTGCAAATCAACTACCTAGTAACAACAACATAACATACATTATTTTTGTAAATATGAAGCGTAAATAAACAAATCACTTAATCATACGTGCGAGTTTGTTTAAGTTAAATCAAAATTATGTTCAACATTCAAAACACAAATTTTCTTAACAGAGTCGTTATATTTATACCAAAGTGGTTCAAACCACATGAAATGATGTCTATACGTATTGTTCAAGCCACATACCAAAAAAAAAAATATATATATATTGTCTCATGAACTCGTATATGGATCACCCTGAAAGTAAGAAAATTCCAAGAAGGTTACCGTAAAGTGTAAACAGTAAACAAACTTCCCGAAACCCAAACGACTTTTATATTTGTGTCTTAAGCAATTTTCATTTTTCTTTCTTGTACAACATATAGCTACTACCATTATTTTGTTTATATATTTTTTATTTTACTTTTAGTTTTATATATATAGTGGAGGGAATTTACTTTTTATAGTTGTTGTTGGTCGCGCAGTTTATGTTGATTCGATATAAAAACAAAAATCAAAATTAGCGCGCGTATAGTTTACGTTTGAATTTTAGCGAGTTAAGGTGGATTCAAAAAACAAATTTTTTTTTTTGGTTCGTATATTTAGTGCCAATAATCTGTTAGTGTTGTGAAAATTCAAACAATAAACTGTATCTCAAGGATTAATTTAGTGAAAATTATATAGCATAAAAAAAAATATTTAAATGTAAGTGATTTAAATTTAATAAGGAGTAATAAAAATTTAGTGGTGCGCCCCTTCTAATTCGATTGGATTGGATTATATACCTTGTGTGTGGTGGATAAATTTAGATTTTGCGGTGATTAAAAAAGTGATATATATGCAAAAATATATAATAATATTTTGTGGTTTTAGTATTATACCAAGGACGTTCTATACATTCTAATTCTAAACTATTTCTTACGTTTTGATCAAGGAATTAATTAAGTGTCAAAAAATTTGCGTGAAAATTAGCGTATCAATAAAATCGTACACGAGCTTTTCACTTACTATATACTTACATATGTATAAGCGATAGAAAGCATAACAAATGACGCGCGATTGTGGCTAATAAAATACAAAAGAAATACAACAAAACTTTTGTTAACTTATAAATTGTAAAATGCGGTGCAACCGACTGATAATAATGCGATTTTATAAATTTAAGAAAGTTTTCTTTTACATAACGGTACGATTATTGATTCATCATTTATATATGCGTTTTAGATGTTACACCAAAAGACAATGGACAAGTTTTCCGTAATTTTTACATTACATATATGGAAATGTGTAATATACCGTTATATTATGTTATATTGTCTACGAGCTTATTGTTTTGTTTAACTTAAAACATCTCAATGGTAGGCCCCATACGAGTTTGATTTTTATTCGCTGTATATGTTACGCCTAACTTTTTTACGTATATTTCGAATTCATTTCCGCTGTTAAATTATACTATTGGATAGTTTCCTAATTTATAATGATTAATCGCATAACGATTTAACGATTTCCGCAGGCATTTTCTTAAGTCATCAAACTCAACACCAATTTATCTGTAATTAGGTGTGAAATCTGTTAAGAACTAGTTGTTAAGCATTTTATACCATGATCGTGCAAATTGTATAAACGTTTTTTAAATTTTGCAGTCATCATTTGATAAATGATATTAAAAGCTCAACTTGGGACTTTGGGTTATTGGGGACAAAGTGTGCTTTATTTTTCGTTTAACCTTGAAAAAAATTTCTTCATTCTAAAACAATCACAATCTCACCATAAAAACAGCGCGATTTGTTAAGATTTAATTCAAACGATTTTTACCAAACTACACCAAGAATTACCAATTTCTTAGAGCTAAGTGACATTTTATCTTAATTTCACATCAGCAGGTCGATTCTGATTTTCCTATAGGAAAAGGAACTAGGGAAAATATTTACATAGCTTTTTTGTCTAAAATATCATTTTCTGGCCTACTGAGACATCAAGTTTGATCTAAATTTTTTATAATTTAGGAAATATTTTTTCTGTATCGGAATTGGATAGGAAAAATATTCCCAATTTAATTTTGTTTTTGATAAAAATTACACCAACTGTCTACCATAGTATGCCAAAAAAGATTTTTTGTGACAAAAACGCTATGTAAATATTTTTCCTAATTCCTACCGAAAGTTTAACGTATTTTGATTCACTAAATATAGTTACAAGTTTTCATCCAGGTTTGGCTGGTATTTTCGGAGATATGGAATGTTCTATAAATGGAACAACAGAAAAACACTATTTGACAGAGTTGATAACAATGCCAAAGTTAACTCTCGACGAAAGGCTAATATTGGCATTGATTTTTCAGCCACCATCTTATGTAGGCACCAGGCATTGGAAACTGCGGCATCCAAACAATTCACAAATAAAGGCCACCACTATTTCTTCCCTTTAATTTTTATGCAGTATTGGGAAATAAATTTATCGAATAAATCGACTTCACCCATTCCTTTATTGTAAGCTGTCACAATTTCAGGACAAGGTATTTGAATGTAGCGTTTTTGTTTCTGCGAAAATCTTTTAGTATGAGCAACGGGTTCAATCGTGTCGCAGTTTGACAGAAATGTTACAACGGAATTATCGTTCCATCTTAGACCACTACATTGATTAAAATCATCAAAAGCTCCTTGGTAAAATCATCTCTCTTTTTTCGAATTCTTTTGAGCCTAGCAATAAGCATTTTGCAGTTCGGTTATCGCGGACAGTGCCCGTTGCACAGTAGCTGAAAAATTATCAAAATATACGCGATGGTTCTCCGGCTGTTCAATAATTTCTAAAAGATTGCATACTATATTTTGTCCTAGTGTCGGATTTACCGCCATATAGAAAAAAAATTATGCAAAAATCCATCTGAATGGTCATGCATCAAATCTTGTAACCAAATTTAATAGGCTTAACACGAATGAACATTTTACAGCTATGACGTCCGTGGTGATATGGCCACATTGATTCGTCTATAGATAAAATGCACGAGAAAATTCCAAATTTCGAACAATTACTGGACTTTATAAAATTTATCTAGTTGGATTTTATTTTAAAAAAGATACTTCGTGGCATTGCATTTCTTATAATTTTAAAATCATAATCCGAAGATACCGACCAATATAGCTATTCTTGAGTCTCAGGATGATGTCCAGAAAACAAAAGGATTCCCAAAAAAAATGTTTTAAATATGAAAGAGTCAAGTTGAAGTTGCTAACATTTTTTTTGACTAGCATATATATTACTTTGTTGTAGTATCAAATTATAGATTCATCAAAAAACTCGTGAAATAATTCAATTGGCGTTTTTCAGCTAGTAGGTTTTTTAGATGTTCTTTTCTCCAGAATTCCATATTTTTCGGTTTTTTTAAAAATTCTATTTATTTTGATTGAGGCAACCTCCACTTATTGTTGTATATATAGGTATAGTGTTACGGTGTAATAGTTGGCTCGTTTTGACTAAATCATCTTCGTCCCAGATAGCATCAACATCCAAAATTGTATTATCCAAAATTATTTCCATTGTACCTGCAATATCATGAGGGAAATCTTCGATTATATTATTTACGTCCAGGACATCTTCGTCAAGAAACTCTTCGTCACTTATTCCTCCGAAATCAGCAGGAGGTTTATTTTGTGATCTAGAAAAAAAAAGTTTGTTACTAATTATATCCTTTTTGGGCAACTTAAGGTTTAACTAATTCACAAATTTAATAAAATAATTGTTTTATTTAAATTTTTTTTTATTATTTTCCGGAGCAAAAAAAACCCAGCATGCAGACTAAATTTCACTAACACTAAATTTTATAAAAGGGGAATCCCAAAAATATAAATCATGTGGTATATTATTTTCATATAGTCCTACTTTAATATAGATGTCATTCCTGTAAGATAGGGAATACATGATCGTTGGAAATTAGGTGTAAATTTATATGCCCAAAATTGGAACAACGGTGGTGAAGTAAACGCACAGATCCGTTTTTGATTTCTCAAGACCAAATGACTTGAGTGCTGCTTCGAGTTTCATGTTCCATTCTCCACCAGCCCGTTTTAGTCAATAACAACAGTTACTCCATCTAATGAACAGTCAACTTATGTTTCACAGCAATATGCATCAATACTCTAATCGATGCCGTACTTACTACAGGTGAATATATTTCGTCATAATCCAGACCATAAATCTGTGAACAACCCTTGGCAACCAATCTCGCTTTGTGTCTTCTAAAATTACCATCGGCATCTGTTTTCGTTTTAAACACCCATTTAGATTTTATCGACTTTCTTCCTGACGGTAACTCGATCAATGACCACGTTTCATTTTCCATTATTGAACTTATTTCATCTCACATTGCATTTTTCCGACTTTGCACTTTGCTTTGAACGGCAAACTTTATTGGGTGGTGTTATTGACTCATCCGGATCGTAATCTGGATCATTAGGATCAATAATAGCCGTTTAGCTGTCATCACTCGGTATAACATGTACATTTGACGACGTCATATCTTTTTCGTCTTGCTTATCTCATTAACATCGCTTGCATTGTCCCTCACTTTTAATTCTCTTCAATCCACGTTTTAAATTCGATGAATGTTGTAGTAACCTCTATTTTAGACTTCAGAAAATAAACAAAACAATTTCTGCTAAAATCGTCAATGAAAGTGAGAAAATACCTGGCATCACCGATTGATTTGTTTTTCAACGGCCCACATAAATCTGAGTGAATCAGATTCAGTTTATCTTCACTACGGCTTTTGGTAATCGTCCTTATTTACCATATGCACACGTTTCATAAGCTTGAATTATCGACATGTCGTCTGCAAACTTTATTCCGGAAACCACATCTTCTCGCATTTTACATAAATCTTTGTGATTTATATGTTCAAGCCGCTTAGAGTTTTCTTGTTTCGCCGTCAACGTCAGGACACATTTGATTATCATAGACAGTGCAGCCCTCACTATTGAAAATAATTGAATTTCATCTACTTCAATATCAAGATTACTTACTTTGAGGTTCACTGCAGGCGTGGCACGATTTTTGTTCAAATTTTCATTTAGTGTTATGTGTATTCAACGCGCCGCTATCAATAAAACCAGTCGCCCGATTTATTTTTCATTCCATCATTTGATGGGAAAGCAAGAAATGCCATATACTTCACAGCTCCACTATAATTTAAGTCCAGTAATTTTAACCGCAAATGATCCGGTGTCCACTCCATTTTATTACCAGCCAAACTCAAAATGGAAATCCAAATCTTCTAACTAGCTTTTTTATGCAATAATTTGTCAACATACGACTATCGAATCATGATTTTCTAATCTACAATCTTGTGTTCTCTTGTCTTCACATGCTGCACGAAATGTATTCCAAGCAACAATTGGTGTTTCACATTTCTGCACCAATGGATAGAGCGGTTTTTCAAAATTTAAAACTAAATATGACAAAGCCTGTTCAAGTTTTTCTTCTTTGTCTTTAACAGCAACGGAATTTTCTTCGGTTGATGTAGCATTCTTTACAGTACAATTTTTTAACTTGTGCAATACCAGGGGTGGGATGTTGTAACATCACTTTTTACCTAATCGAAGAAAACATTATGTCGTTCTACTCTTATTCTATCACCTACGTCTTTTATGAGTGATACTTTATCGAAAAATAAAAAAGAGATAAATAAACAATTTATTCTAATAGCGTGCGATCGCAATATTGAAAGCAAAACTGAAAAGCGAAATGGCAAGCAATTTTATTTTAGGAAAAAGCGGTACAATATTCGATAAATATCGAAAAAAGTGATGTTACAACATGCCACCCCAGGAAATGTTTTTATCTTCGTTTTTTTCTTTTATAATCTGAGAGTCCATAGAAAACTGCGTTCACATGTTTTTATAAAACGTTTCTTTTCTCTGCTCTTTTTCGACAAAAGATTGAAGAAAAAATTTCACACTACACGACTTAAAAATTAATTATTCATTCTTTTTGCACAAATTTAAACAATAATTGAATATTTATTCAGCCAGATGGTGCAGAATCTAATGGATTCTGGGCCCACAACATTTTTGGAATAATGAAAACACGTCTTTGTAGTTTTGTGTATTTCACTTGAATACATTTTTATTTTCCAAAAAAGAAACATCAATCAGTGTAGATCTGTTTACCAAGAAACACTTCTCCTCTCCGATTATCCGATATGAAAAATCGATTAAATTAATTAATTATTTGTGGAAATCGGGAAATTAAGTTTAAAAGTTAGGTCCATCACCTAAACCATATCAAAGCTCATGATATTTTTTTTCATATCAAACATGAAGAACCTCGAAACCATAAGGACAAATTGCTTAAGATCAGGATCTTATAGTCGTAATTCCAAGGTGAGCTTTTGGTATGGCTTAATTGATAGATGGACCTAACTTTTAAACTTAAATTCCCGATGGGGTTATCTCTAGGATCTCCACAAACAATTAATTAATTTAATCGATTTTTCATATCAAACCAAAGGTACATTGAAACCATAAGGACAAATTGCTTGATTTGTTTTTTCTTAAATATTTTAAAATTTTTAAATCTTTGTGGGCAATCTCGACACGGTGTATGCATATGATGATAATATAATGCGTTGAAATCACTGGGTATTCAAGTTAATGAATGGAATTTATTCCTTTATGTTTTGGAGAAGCTGGATGACACATTAAAATTTATTTTATGTATTGGAAAATCTACTGAATTACATAGCAAGCGCTCTACTTACTATGCTATCGAGGGCGAAGTCCCTTAAAATTGATTCAAATAAAAAGTATTATTGATGCTCACACCTGGAAACAATTTCAGGTTGATTTCCATGTTGGAAATCCGAGAAATCTCAATTGAATATATGGCACACACAAAATTCGAAAATTTCTAAAAATTGAAAATTTCAAGTGACATGGCTGATAATAGATTCAAACGAAAGGTCTCTTTGATGCTCACACCTGAAAATATTTCAATTTATTTCCAGCCACGACTCTTTAAACGGTCTATTTTTAGAAATTTTCGAATTTTGTTTGTGCGATATATTCATTGAACTTTTCGGACTTCCAACATAGAAATCGTTCTAAAACTTTTTTCAGATGTGAGAATAAGACCTTTCATTTGAATCTATTTCCAGCTATGACATTTTATACGGTCAATTTTGAGAATTTTTCGAATTTTGTGTGTGTGCGATATATTCAATCGGGTTTGTGTGCGATATATTCAATCCCGTACCTTCACATAAAAGTTGATCTGACGTTTTTAAATCATAATTATTAGATGGCACTTCATTTAAAAAATTTTAACCAAAAATGTAACTATAGATGCATTTCACGTCTTACCTCCCCAAACATCTAATACATCACTTAGAGAAATTTGGTTTGGTATTCATATTACGTTTAATTGTTTCGAATGAAAATTTCTTATTTTAAATTTTTTAGTTGGATTTTAGGAACAACATAATCAAATTTTTCGGCATAAAACGTGTATCTACATTATCGACATTTTTCAGCTGGGGTGATACCGAAAAAACTGGCTGTCATTTTAGTTTGATTAGTTTAAATCTGCATTATCGACATTATTCGGCTGGAGTCGGCTAACTTTAACAGGTTAAGTCCGAATGTTGGTGTAGTACAAAATACTTCTTGTACAGCTTCAAGCATGATTCATAATTCACATCAGATTTTGTTAGCAACAGCAGTCATTTTAGCTGAATCTTCGAATGGACAATTAATTCCATGTAGAGGGCTTTCGGATAGTGGTTCCGATTCTAATTTTATTACGAAAAGTTTATGCAATTTGTTGAGTCTTAAAGTGAAAAAAGTATACATTCCACCTAATAGAATTGGTGGTATTGTCTGAGATTGCGCAGATGTTTGATTCAAATAGGTATTTTTCCTAAGTAAAACACTAAAGCCACAACTTCCCTTGAAACTAATCAGAAGTAAATATTTTAGAAACAAAGATATACTTATTTGGAATTAGTTTTTGGTATAAAAGTTCTGTGGAATACAAATTTCCCAATCAACTTTGTTTCTAAAATATTTACACTGAACTAATTCCAACCGCTGGCCAGAACATATAATTTAGACAAAAATGATATGAAATTATTTCTCCCAATTTCACTACCCAGGGAAAGCGAGAATAATGCCACACTATTATGGCTTTCCCTGGTGATAGGGAATTGGGAAAAATATTTTTTAGGCCAGCAAAATTTTATTTTTGTATAAATATAATTTTGCTGGCCTATACTGAAGGAATACGTTTAGTGCAAAACTTTTTAAAACAAAGTTAATTGGAAAACTTTTATTCCACAAAATTTTTTTCCCCCATTTAACTTTGTTTCCAAAATATTTACACATAACTTATTCCCTAAGTAAGCCAGAAAAGTTCAATTTTTTGCTTTGAAAATAATGTTTCCAATTCATTATTCCCAGGGAAAGCCAGAATAGGGCCACAGGAGGCCGCAAAAAATTATTTGAACAGAAATTACATATAAATTCTTTCCCCGCTTTCGGGAATACGAACTCAGGTAGAAATACCAGAACAGTGCCACTGGTAGTAGTGTATTTCAATATTTTACCGTAGTAGTGCTTTACCCTTGAGCAAAAACAATTAGTTGTTGTTCAGCCGTAATGTCGTCATTTACATCAATAAATATAAATATTTTAACACTGACTGACTTAGTATCTGCTCTATTTTTCACTCCACAACCCTCTGTGCAGCTGTAACAAGAGTTAAGAAACTAAATTAACTACAATATCTAGACGCCAATCTGAAATGATAAAAAACAGAAGTATATGTATATTAAATACATTTGAAGGATAAATTATTAATAATGCAATTCTACCTTTAAAGTATTCAGCTATAGGTATTCCACTATAGGTTTGGTTTTGCCTATTTGTTGAGAGATTGTTACTTTAGGTTAACAAAACTCATCCGTAAGCTTAGTTTTCAGGTTATTACAGGTATTTGGGTATCAAACCTCAAATACGTTATGAATCAAAGAACGAATTATGAAAGAAATATCAATCACAAGTTAAACCGTTTTATAAGTTCCAGTTGATAAATGTTCAAAAATCGTGGGTATTCCAACAGTACAAGTCCACAATTATTGGAAATTATGTATGATCACCGTAGATTAAACGTTTTTTTTTTTTTTTCATTTCTTTATAATATAATTTTTTTAACATTTTCCATCTGCATTTATAAGGTTTTCTTTTAATCAACTTAATCACCTAGTCCAACCAACATAATGGGTGAGTCTAATTCGGCACTTGTTCCTGGTGTATTTAAGTTTCCATTATATGACACGAAAATATTTTTTTTTTTTAACGGCAGCTTTTCTTAACGTTTTTAATTGGTTACCGATCCAGATCACTTTTACACTTGTATCACGAACAGTTTCCTTGATTTGACATAATTCTGTAATGAACAAAAAAAGGCAAAAATATCACACTCTACATCACGTCGATTATAGAATCCGTGAGAACGAATCGATTGCGGATTGAAAACGGCATATAAAAATATATATATAACTAAATTTTAAATCATAGTAGGTATCTTCGAAATTCTTCGGATTTTTCTACAATTAGTAAAGTAAAATTTATGTTCGATCCGCAACTGTTTTATTGCGTTTATGTGGGGAATCATAAAAATGATTTTTGTGGAAATTAAAACAAATTTTCCAGGTTACTTTGATAATTGTTTTTAATTTTTTTTATAAGTATTCTAAAATTCGCATTCGATTCGCTTCCGCGGATTCTATAATCGACGTGACTGTATTTGAATTAGGCTGAGGACGGCATTGTTGGTTCAGTTTTACTAGGTAGTATTTTGTTTTCCACTACATCCTACTACATATTATTAAATACCAATTACACAATTTCTTTTATAAATAAATTTTAGCACGATTAGATATTTTAACTTTAAAATTGGAACTGCAACTGAAGAAATTATATCCTGATTTAATATTTTACGGAAAAAATAAAAACAAAAAATCAAGAGAATCTACGGAATTGCTCAATTGATACAAATGATTTTAAACAACAATAAAAATGGCGGCCCTTGATCTTTGCTTTTACTGGGTCGTCAATTTAACCCACTATTTTTATTTGAGCCTTGTATTTACGTTTATCTATGTAAGATTTTGGTAATATAATTAACGTAACTTAAATTAATATTTTACAATTACTATTTTTCGGTATCATAATAAAACTTTATATTCCGAATTTAAGACTAAGAAAGAATATTATTGCATCGAATACTGGATTGAAAAATTGAAAGTTAAAAATAACGTCTCACTTTTATTTTTTCATGTTGTTTGACTATCCTTATTTTAACCAAAACGTCTGAATTTTTACCGTGTATGTACCATCTCATCAAAATCCAACGGATCGCATTTCGCGCGGTGTTCTACAATAGGATTTTAATTCATCCTGGTTGTGGTGGTCTGGCCTAAAATTTTTAAAGGGTATAGTATGTCAGAATGACCAAAACAAAAATTGTATCATAAACTAGTTTTGGATGAATGTATTAACAAGTTTAAAGGGGTGGGAAGTTTTCTCACGATTTTTGATTTTGAATAGATGCATAACGATGCACAACTGCCATTGCAATTTGTATTCGATTTTTTACCAACGGAAAGCTAGAGTTATCGCAGTGGGCATATAGAAGAAGTTCACCAAAGGAATTACAAAAAAGTGAAATTCGGTTAATAAAAAACAGTCAGTTAAGTTTTTTTAGCAGAAAATAAGCAAGTTGCAAATACTAGTAATTTTTCTTCATTGAATCCATTTTTGGACGATACCGGACTATTACGTATCGGCGGAAGACTAAAAAATTCGGAATTGTCGTTCGAATGTCAACATCCTATAATATTATCTAAAGCTCATGGATTTACATCGTTATTGGTCAGATCCGAACATATTGCGATTATTGCATGCATGTTCTCAAACCCTACTATTTTGTATATGTCAACGGTTATGGATTGTAGCATCAAATAATGGGAAGTCTTAGGGGAAGATACAGTTCCACTAGCAATTTTCATTTGATTTAGTAGTAAAGCTGTGCATATTGAGTTGGTTGAAGACTTGACTATTCAATCATTCATATAGCTGCTCTAGGAGAGGTTTTTGTGCGCATACATACCCTGACAATGACACTAATTTTATTGGAGCAATGGCTGAGTTAAACGAGTTAGAGAAAATTTTCTTCAATCAAATTTCTAAACATAAAATTATTGATTTTTGTGCCAATCATATATTTGAATAGCACACTGTACCGCCCACATCCCCGCAATTTGGAGGATTATTGGAGGCTGCTGTTAAAGAGCAAAACAGATTATACAGCTTCTTATAATCATGATGAGTATGTAGGTTAATAAGTGATATTTTAACCACACTTTCAACTCCATCTTAGGAGCATCTTGAGTTTAATAAACTGAGTCGCTTTCAAACGGTTCAGTATCTTCAACAACAATTCTGGAGGCGATGGTCTCTTAAATATTTGAAGGTCTTCAGCAAAGAAATAAATGGCGTAAACCGTCGCCAAACATAAAAGAATGGTGTTTAGCTTTTAGGAAGAATCATGAAAGCATTCACTTTCAAAAAATTGCAGTTCTGCTAATCAATTTGCAGGATTAAATATTATTAAGATTATTACACCTAAGTTACCATATTGAAATTTTAGTGTGAATAATATTTCAAAGGTGGCGATGATGATGAATAAAATTTTACATGGAATTTGGGTTACATTATTCATTTATGTTTTGTAGGGAAAGATGTATATGAAAAAAATATATAGAAACGAGAAACGTTATCGCCTGCTCATGGAAAGGAGAGAAGAAAAAACAAATAAATAAAATTAGAAATTTTGTTTTGAGTTAATAGTTGTTGTAAGAGAACTTCGTTGGTGCGTTGAGGAAAAGTAATAAAATGTAATGGTGAAAAATTCGTGAAATCAAAAATTCAACATATGGGCCGGAATTCATGTCTTAACTTTGATATTTTTGTGTAGTACTGGGTAAAAAAAATTGTAAAACTAGATTTTTTGTTGTTGTTGTTGTTTTTGCATAAGATACAGTCGGTGAAAAATTTAAGAAATTATTGAAAATTGTGATGCTTTTATACAAATATAAAAAAAAAGTATTTATCCAAAAACTATAAAATATGACTGATTTTAAAGGTAAAAGAATAAGGATTAAGAAAATATTACAAAAATAGTATCATCTTCAAGTTTTTCATTTTCAAAATGGCCACCAAACTGATTTTTCTCAATTTTCTGAAAAACTTATTTTTTTTTATCTATCTGCCTTCGTTTGAAAGAAATGAAAATTTATTCATTTGTACAACTTGTTATGTGAACATTTCTTTTAAACGTCGAAAAATTGTTACGCCGAAATCGTCATCAACTGCAGTAGAATCTGAAATGAATTCCATTAGGGGTGATAGTGAAGAACGCCAAATTCATAAAGCGAGCGTTCTTCAAAAAATCAATGAGATTTTACCAGATAATAGAATGTCGCCCATATAAGCCAGTGAACTAGGAGCTAATTCCTGGAAGCCAGCCCCTTGTGAATCAATCAATGGACAACGCAATGAAGGCTAATTTATATGACGAATTCATGGATCAGCTGAAAAGTAAATTCAAACAATTGGAGAAAAGTTGTGATAAGATACAGTTGCTAAAAAACACTGCCCGAAGTCACTAACCATATAACAAATTCAACAGGAGTTCTACACAACACAATACTTGGGAGCATAAAGCTAAATATATTCAGAAAACGAACGGCCCGGTCTTCTTGTACCTAAAACTGGGAAACGAATAAGCGATGAATTAAAGCAACCAGTGATAGATTATTATAACGCTGATGAAGTCAGTCGGATAATGCCTGGAAAAAACGATTGCTTAACTATTGGAAAACGACGAGTCAAAAAATCGGATTTTCCAAATTTTGCTTGATTCGTCCTAAAAACTGTGTGCAACCAGGAAGCAGTGGAACGCATACAGTGTGTGTTTGTACAATACATCAAAATGTAAAATTGATTATTTATGGAACCAAATTTGAAACTATTAAAAATGGAAGGATATCAAAATACAAAGACTGCATTGAATCTATTTTATGTCCAGATCCTAAGCCGACATGTTATGTTCTAAAATGCAAGAATTGTCCAGGATTAAGTTTATTTCGAGAATATTTGAAAAACGCTTTTCTAGAAAAGGACTTCGAGGATGCTAATTTAACATTCATTCAGTGGATTTCAACTGACAGATGCAATTTGGAAATATACTCAAAACCGTTAGAAGAATTTTTGGATTACTTCATAAAGAAGTTGGAAAATCTGATCCCTCATTACTTCATTTTAATTCAACAATCTAGCTTCGTAAAAAATAAAAATCTTACTCTAGAGTCTACAGATGAAAAATTGCACCACTACAGCTTCATTATTATATCGGATTGTCTTAGTCATGTCACTGCGGCAGTTTATCTGTTCATCGAAAAAATGATCCAGTTCTTGAAAACTAAAATGACGAGTTTAACCAAAATTTATTATATTGCTGTAACACATTATAAAAATAAAAATAATTTAATGAATATATTGAAACATAAAGAGGATTTCGGTGTCGATTGTGAATAGCATTTTCATGGCAAAACCGCCATGCGATGGAGCAGGAGGTACTATCAAGAAAATGGCGTACAGAGCCAGTCTCACTGATGAATTTGACGGTATCATTACGAATGCAGCAGAGTTATTCGAATGGGCTAAAACTTTAAAGACTGATATGGTTTTTGAGTTTTGTTCTGACATTGAATATAACTCGAAAAAAATTCAACTTGCCAGTATAGGTTCGAAAAATTGAAAACTGTAAAAGGAGCTCGCGATTTTCATAAAGTTACTCCTTCAGGAGAAGGTTAGATTTAAAATGCAACTAATTAATAAACTAATTTTTAATAAAAAAAAAATACCAATAAATTTGTTTTAGATTTAAATGTATCTATATATAAAGAGTTGGTCTTATTTAGTTGTATTTTGCAAGAAAATGGTATGTTGGAGTGAAAATAAAATAAAATTTAAAAAAGTTAAAAATTTGATATGGAGAAATCGAGTAGGTCATGATATTAAAACATGTTGTGCAAGAAAACATAAAATATCACCCATTTTTTGGTATGTTTTATAGAATTAAATCGCGAACAAAAAAAAAATAAGTTTTTCAGAAAATTTAGAAAAACCAGTTTGGTGGCCATTTTTAAAATGAAAAACTTAAAGATGATACTTTTTTTGTAACCTTTTCTTAATCCTTATTCTTATACCTTTGAGCCCCCTAATGGGCCCTATTTTATATTTTTCGGATAAATACTATTTTTTTATATTTGCATAAATGCATCACCATGTTCAATAAATTCTTAAATTTTTCACCGACTGTATCTTATGCAACAAGAACAACAACAACAATAAAATATCTAGTTTTACAGTATTTTATTTTACCCAGTACTATACATTCAAAACATAAAAATCACAAAATTAAAACATGACTTCCAAAAATTTTTGATTTCACGAATTTTTCACCATACATATATATGTTCAAAAATAAATTAAATCTTCGAAATTTAGAAGTTAAAGTGCTTTATTAAGAAGAGACAAACATATTATAATTCTTCGACAAAATTTATTAAACAGCTAAACTTTTTAGAAGTTACACTTTTCGTTAATTTGTGTAGCTACACTTTTCATTAATTTGTGTAGCTACACTTTTCATTAATCTGTGTAGCTACACTTTTCATTAAAAAGTTCAGATCGGTGGCGTTTATTTAACATCTTCTCGACATCTAAAAATTACCTGCTGTCCGTACACTATACGTTCGACACATCTGAACAACCATAACATATTTATAATGAAAGTAAAACTTATAATAAAAATTTATAAATCGTGCTGCTCATATTACAAAAAAAAGAAGATTTAACATTGGCATTGAACTTAAAAGTGTAAGTAAAAATAAAAATGTTTGGGCGTGCTCGTATGTTACACGTTCTCATAAGCACGCTTCAACTCCATATAATATTTTATGTGATGATGAGTTGAATGATCATCGATTTTTTTTTTTTACATTTCAATAATAAAATGCAATCGATCTTAATCTTGTATAATGTGAGTCATCCAGCTGGGGATACTTGATATACACTTAATTGGATATGAACTGGATATGATAATTTGTTTTTGATTACGGTTGATGTATAGAGTTGTATATACCTTTCATTTTTCTTGCTTTTAATGCATTTATTGCATTTAAGTAGATACACATTTTATGATTTAATATATGCTAATTATGTTGCGGTTGCGGTTTTTTTTTCTTATTTAATTTTTTTATGTACATGTAATTAGTCGAGTATTTTGGTTGAGTGCATTTTGATGTAGTGAATCATATATAAGTATAAGATGCAATCAAAAGTGAAAATAGTTTAGCAGAAACAACAATCTTGTATTTTATAGACGTGATTGTTTATACTTTCTTATATACAGTGATAGAGACAGGTTGATTAAGATATGTGTATATATCAAAAGTAATTTTGATGTAATTCCAAGAAAAGGTGAACGATGGATATAATTATACCTATCCGGTAAGAAAATCGTTCTAATTTTTCCTGGCTACTCTACCAAACTAATAAATTGACAGTACCTAATTTTGTATTTTAAATTTGTGGTACGGTTCACAATTTCTATATACCGCTTTGCTTAAATGGTTTTGTCAGATCTTATCAATTCTTTTAAATATTTTAATTATAAATTGTTTAAATTTATATTGATTAATTGACTCACATAAATTTATAAGAGAAAGTTGGTATATTTAGTAATTTATTTGACTTGTTCGAGGATTGCTGATGTATAGCTGAGTAACGCGGCGTTCATTAAATTTTGGCCAAAGAAAATTTGTAACAAACAATTTAATGTGCATAGTCAACCTTGTTAAAGTTAGCCGAAGGGTTGTTTTGACCACTTCAGCCGAAAGTTTCAAGAATTTGTTAAAACTTAACCTTAAAAGTGTTACTTTTTACGCTATTTGCCGTAGGCACTTGGTGAAACACACTTATACTTAATAAACACATTTTATTAAACACTTGTTTTTTTATTTCGCAGAATTTGCGAAATAATTTTTTTAATTCTGCGAAATAAAAAAAACAAGTGTTTAATAAAATGTGTTTATTAAGCTTAAAAGTGTTATTTTTGAAAAAGGTCTTTGAAGAGCTCAAAAAATGCCATATCAGTTTCATACAGCCAAAAATTATCGATAAAAAAATTATAAAATATCTAGCTGTGGTCATAAGTCATCGAATTGAGCCAGATTTGTAGGTATTTATCTACCAAAATCTCGAATTGCAAAACATTTTTAGAAATTGAAAAAATAATTAGAAATTCAAAGTTTCGTTATAAGCTCATCAAGCCCACTTCTGTGAAGCTAGCCCAAATTTTAATCCCGAAATTTAAAATTTTTTTCTTATGGCAATACAACTTCTGGTCATGACACAAAATATAAGCAAATTATAACTATAAAGCAAATTTGGGTCACACGCAAAGTATTACTATTACAATTATGTATTAAATAAATATCGAACTAATCGGGGTTTCTAAATTTTGATAAAAATAATAAAAACAAATTTATTACTGCTTAAACATCAAAGTAAAAAAATAGTAGCTCAAGTTTGTAAAAAAAAAAAATCTAAAATGTTTTCAGTGGAATTATGGCAACTAAATTCAGCTTGAAAGTTTCAGCTTTCAGTGGAATTATGGGAACTAAATTCAGTTTGTAGTCAAAAGTTCAAACGACCATGTTCATAAAAAACAAAATAAAATTTCGGGCTGAAAGTTCTTGTTAGTTTCGTAGTGTTCTCAAACACGTAATCCTAATTAATTTTCCGCATTCTTGTCTTCGGGTTAAGTTTGGGCTGTCTAGGTTCCCCAACAATTGAAGGGGTAATTTAAAAATACGTAAAAGTTATCTTTGTAATTACGGGTTGAATGCTGTAAATGTCAAACCAGATTATCATGATACATTTTACTGTCGCGACAGTGATATATTTCGAGCTGGGATATAAAACTTTCTCGATAGTTATAGTTCAGTAATGTTAACGGGCTTTTTGAACTGAATATAAGGCTAGCTTCGTATAAATGAAGAGTTTAGGTCTGACTAGGCTACCAACAAAATATCATAAAAATACATAAAAACAATTTTAAAATTTCGGGCTGAATGTTATAAATGTCGTGACATTGTATCATGATACGGTTAACGATCGCGGTAGTGACATTTTTACGGGCTGGGATAGTAAACTTGCACGATAGTGATTTAGTATTGCAATCGCGATTTTTCGGGCTGAGTATCGGGCTAGTTTCATATATAAAGTTCTTCTTTATCGATGTAATCTGTATTATCGCCATTTTAGGGTTTATGAGTCGGGTAAAAGTCAATTTTAAGTAAATTGATTTATTTTTCAAAACCTCTATGGCAAAATGATCGAAAAATCTATTCTTAATCCGATTTTTACCAAAATAAACGATTTACCCGTCTATTAGCCCGCAGCCTATATGTATCAATTTCGATCATTTGAACCTGCATTACCGACATTTCGTATTTGGTTTCAATCACATCTGCATTATCAAAATTTTTCGTTTCAAGGCTTTCAGGTAACTTTAACAGTATCACCTGTCAAGAGTTTTTGGAATTTGGTTTCGCTCAATGGAACTTGGCCATTCCTTAACCAATACTGTTGGTATGCACAATTTGATTTGGGTTCTAACTTAAATTTTGAACAAAGTTCCGGTATTCGGTCTAGCTGAATGTTACTTGGCCACTTTTTAGCCAATCATTGTCAAATTTAGATTGTAGAGCAGGATTCGAATTCTTTCATCAATTTTGGCATTGTCTAATTGAACTGGGCCATTCCTTCGTCATATAGAATGTATCTTAACGTATTAATATACGAGTGATAGTGTTGGAATAGGAATTTAACATAAATTTTAGAAGCCAATGTAGTTTTAGGCAATTATGGTTGGAACTAAGTCATTTCTTTCCATATCATTGCCAAATTTAGTAGGCAGATTTGATTTAGAAATTTAAAGTAGGATTTTTTGTATACTCTATATTGGATTAGGTAAAGGAAGGAGCTCTAATTCGGCTTGATTCGAAGATTATCAAACGCCCGCTTTAAAAAAATTAGAATTTGGACGTCTGCGGGCCGATGCCATAAAATAATTATAAAAAGTAATTCACAAATTTGTTTTCAAAAAGTGGGGTTCTGAAAAGCGGGATTTTGAAATTTTGTTTTTAAAACCAGGATTTTAATTTTAGGATTTTTAAAAGAGGGCAAACGACCTTAACCTTTCGGATTCCTATACTGAACAAAACTGCATTAAAATTAAAATTTTTAAAAATTTTTTGCAGAAAAGCATGAAAGTCATCAGTTGAAAATTTAATCTGTGAATTTATTTAAATCTTTTAATTTGTTGTCGTTTTTTATAAATGCTAATCCGGTGCACAGGGTCTCCCATTTAATGGAAAAGGTTAAAGTACGAAATCTGTCTAGTTGGCTAGTGCGGTTGTAATACAACTTGTCAACTGCTTTAAATTTTTATTTGTTTAATTTTCATTACGCCAACGAATTTTTGCCGGATAGCCATCATTAAATTACTTTGCGATTTTAAAATCGTGATCGTTTAAGAATGGATGACGCTTTTATTTGATATTTTACGTTTCCTACAGTTTGCACGAAATTTTTGGGTCCATTAAGTGATAGACATATTTTAACGAAACAGAACGAAAAAATGTTAATGTTTTGCTGGCCAGTAACCAACAAAACTTATTTATCGCATTTTTACGTTAAGTTGTTACTGATTCGCTGGTTCCAGCCATAAAATAAAATGTTGGGAATAGTTTTCCCTGTCATGTTTCGCTATATAGAAATATTGGGATAGATACTCGATCGACTAGAGATGAAGCAATTTGCTAGCCGAAATCCTTGCTACTCGATCAATTTTAACAAGAAAATTTGTATTTCAAAATATATGTTTCGTAAATTTTTTGATTACTTTTGCAAAGTAACACATCACAAAATGTTGTTGTTCATTTTTTGAAGATGCGAATTTTATTGTGTAATCGCAAAAATAATCAAAAATTTTATGAAAAATATGATTTGATATTCAAATTTTTCTTGGTAAAATTGTACGAATAGCCAGGATTTCGGCTAGGAAATTACTTAGCTTGCTAACCAATCGAGTATCTACCTCATTATTTTCAGATTATAAAAATGTGCACCAAAGCTTTTCCTCAGTAGACCAGAAAACATTTATGTTAAGTAGAAATTATACGTAAAATCTTTCACCAGTTCTCTATTCCCGGGAAATTTCCAGAATAGGGCCACCGCACTGAAAAAATGCTGAATTATGGTGAAATAAAGTTGTTTTGGTCAAAACTAGTAATTTCTGTTAAAACTTAAACCGAACTGATTTTGGTCCAATTTTAATTTACAATTATTTTGGTTTTCCGATGGACCGATGTCTTAAGTTTCGTAAAAAAACTAATCTGGATCGGTATTGTTGCAAATTTATTTAAGAATTTTTTAGTTGTTATAGTCATTTTTCTCGCAAAAGCTGCCACTAGAGCTGCCAGTAGAGAATCAACGTCCGTTTAGTCGTGACTTTTTAAAAACTACTTTCATTGACTACGGCGATATGCGTCCGGGTAAGATTTGGGGCTTATTGAGTGACTTGATAATTTTACAAATCAAGTATATTCTGATATTTCAAAATTCGTTGGTTTAAAATAAATCGATCGAAGTGTAATCTCAAGGCGAGACTGATTTATAGGAGGTGTTTATTTCGAGGCAAATTTTGATCTAATGAGAAGTAACGAAAGTTTTCCACCTATGTAGCCCCGGTTTCATCTAAATTTTAAATTCAAATTATAAAAGTAATTTTATACATAGCGAGTGCATTAATCCATTAACTTTCTACCTTACACTCCAATTCTGATGCACAGTCACTGACTCAAAAAATTGTTTTAAACCGTTTTTTTCGATTTTGATTTAGTTCTTAAAAAAATGTAGGAAAAACGATTGTGTGTCAGAAATTTGAAGGCCTTATAAGATAATCAAAGCCACTTATGTCTTTGTAGAGTTTACATTACACATTGTTCAGTTTACTACTACATAATATCAATATGACCTTGAATCTTAAAAAAACATACCTTAAGCCCCCGATTCTGACGATAAGACTACTAAGACTATCTTAGCTAAGACTTTCTTGTTAAGACTAAAGTCTTCATTGAAATTCGGAAGACAGTAGTCTTAAATAATATATTAGAAACTCTCCAAAGACTTTTGTAGAGCTGTCGAAACCAAATTTTTATCATATTGTTTCAAATTTATGAACGAAAAGCGACAGTTCAATTCGAAATTGTTAAAAAAAACTCAAATTTATGTTATCAGATGTATATAATATTTTATTTTGAATAATTTTTCCGATTTTTATAGTCAAATACATATAATTATTGTTTTTGTTTAAATGTCAAAATTATGATACCTAAGACCACCTATTTCGCTGATATTAACGAAGACAATTTTTTAAGACTACTGACAGATAAGACTAAGTGCAGAATACGAATTTAAAGTATCTAGTCTTCGTTAAGACAAAATCTTTCGCTAAGACTGAAAATACGTCTGTGACTGTACGTTAGAATTGGGGGGGGGGGGGGGGGGTAAATGTTTTTGTTAGACAGTCTTAAAAATCCAACGCTAAAATTGGTTTGTTAGTATTTTCGTTTCTTATACCTATAATTGTACATTCCTTTGGTGCTTATTTTTTAAAATACAGAATCAGCAAAAACTCGATAAAAATGTATCACCTCAGAATTTTCAGCTTTTACCCACTCTTAAACAAAAATTTTGTACTGATTCTATTTTATTTTGAGATTATTGACTATGTGAAAATGAATATTTCAGAGAACTTTCAACTTTTTAATGTTAAACTTTTATAGGCTGACTTTTCAATTTACAAATTTCAAACCGAGCTTTGGTGGTGTTACTGATACGTTGTTGTGGAAAATAGAAAAATTAGTTTTAGCATATATCTTTTCATAACAGGTCGACACTCTCCTGAAGGGTCGCGGCAAAGTTGGGAGGGGTAGTTCCGTGCTAAAATTTTGTCATTTCAACTAATTCCGTGCTAGTATGCGCACGTGTACCTGTCACAGTAAAAATATAAAAATGGAATAAAAAATTAGTGTTCAAATAAATTCAGCCTTTATTAATGATTACTAAACATTTAAATAACTCTTAAAATAAAAATAAAATATATAATTAAAAAAATATTTTAAATTTCAAAATTTACAAAGTCCATTTTGGTTTATTTCTGGTTTAAGTGTTGATTCAATACAACCTTGTAGTAGTAGGCCAATTTTTTCACGTCAAACGACGTCCTTCGTTTTCCATTCTCCAGGCAAGAATAAACTATTTTTTTCCAAGAACTCTTGAGACTATGGAAAACAGTTACATCCATGGGCTGCAATATGTGGGTCGAATTTGATAACAGAGCTGTTAAAATGATTCCGTTATCTATACAAAATTCACTCAAAAGCAAAGATAAATGAGACAAATGGCTGTCCAAAATTAAAACTATCGGTTTCTTGATATTTTCTTTTATCTGGAATGGGTGGAAAAAATTTGTGGCATATTCGTTAAACGTTTGACATACCATCCATCCACTATCAGACCTACTGATTGCCCATTTATTTTTTTTGATATTTTGCAAGTATATGTTGTGGGATCCTTTTATACGGAAACAATGTAAATATAGGCATTAATTTGCCATCAGCAGACACTCCGAAGCTTACCGTGAGGTATTTTTTCTCATCGTTGCTTGACCTGCTATATATACTTGCTCCCTTAGCACCCTCCCTTACCATGAACTATTGGACTAAGGAGAAATGCTGTTAGGTAATTCCCCGATTAACAAACAATGTAGTATATCGCCAACACCATTTCCAGCTTAAATCCAAAATAAGTTTGAATTAAATTAAACTTCCTAAATCGAAAATTAAAATTGAAATAATCCAAATTTTTTCGGTGTAATCTTAATCCGCATCTATATACGTTAAGTACTTAAAATTAATTACAAGCCAACAATTTCCGCAATTAAATATTATTTCAACACACTTTTCGTTATCTAAATTAAATTAATCCACTTCCATCTGATATATTATGACATGTAGTTCAATATTTTTAGTGTATAGTTCATATAATCGCCGGTCTATATAGTATGACATGAAGGCCAAACTACCGCGGGCACCAACAATCCAATACAATAAAAAAAAATTACACCACTTTCAATTAAAATAAGTACGCAAGTGCAAGTTACCCGAGTATAATAAACTGAGTTAATTCGAAATATGATCTTGAAAATAACGAAATACACAAGAATTAACTCATAACCTTGTCACACTGTAGCAACTAAGTTATAATTAAAATTATTTTTTTGTACACATTTGTAATTTTTTTTGATATGTCCAACTTGACTAAATTACTTTTGTGTACATAAATTTTAATCACATTTCAGAATTGTTTACATTATGTTGAGAGCCGAATGGGAAATTTAAGACTAAGATTAATTACGATGTAATCTAGTTAGAAAGTTGTGAGTTATAACGGATATGTCACTCGTCACTTTATCGAAGTGGTCGTGCTTAGTGACAAAAATATATATAGAACAATTTTTATTAGTCTGCCGGATATTTTACCAACCACCCTACCGTAAATAATCGTGTCAAAATGCAAGTTATATTACAATTATCGTGACATAATTGATTGATTAAATCGTTAATTAAAACAGTAAAGTAATTTATCTGAATATTTCTCTATATAAAGGTGATAAATTGATTTATTGTGACATATAATCATTATATTGCATAACAGTACACGGAAATATTCTTGATCTCCGTTTCTTAAGGTTAACGGATTTGTTTGGGCAAGACAATTTTAAATCGATGTTGCAGCTTCAATTTAAAAAATTTTAACTTATTTTCCTAATTTCTACTTTCATGGAGATTGTCCATTTAAGAACTAAACGATTTGCAATACATTTTTTGCAGACCTGTATAGACTGTTTCTTCATTATTTGTCGAATTTGTTATGAATTACATAACACTTTTGCTTTGGCCTTAACAAAAGCTTATATCAATTAAGATTAAAATTATTTGTGAAAAATAATGTATAAGAATCCACCATCAGAAATTTGAAACTTTCACAAGTGACGCTATCGAGCGCAAAGCATATTAGAAATCCCAACCTCTCTCAATTACGTTTAAATTCAGTCTCTAACAGAATGTTAGAATACACAATTATTAGCATGCTGCAGAATATAGAGAAACTTGCTTGCGAGGCTAGAGTAAGCATTGTCTTCATGTAAGAGAATGGTTGATATTCATAAACTAAACGATTAAAATTTCTATTATCAGAATTAAGCTTGATGGCTGCCAAACATACAAAAATTCTCACCGAATGTAGAATTTGAGTCAAAACTTTTAAAATATAAAAATAACTTTTTTATTTCTACATTTCAAAAAATAAATTTTATATACTTTTCAAAATTCCATCCTTTAAATAACTACCATTCTGACACGCTCTTTATAAGGCAGGCGGGAGTTCACCACCTGTTGAAATGTTTCTGAAGGAATAAGTCATCCTTCAATTTCAAGTAATTTCAGAATTACGCGAAATTATCCTTCTCTAGTAGCACCACCTTGCCATACCTCTGGTGTGTCGAAGACTGCAGGACGTACGAAATTTTCCAGCATTTCTCGATACCTTTTGCCAGTGATGGTTATTGCGTTTTCTGCCTCATCTTTTAAGAAGGTTCAAACAACCTTCCTACAGTTACACCACACAAAACCGTTACTTTTACGAGATGCACACTACTTTTTGGATCTGGACAATATACGCTAATCGATTCCGATAATCTGCCAGCTTCAGTTCCTGCCTTAGCTGTATCTTATACGGGTAGACATGAAGCAGTCCTTGAATCCTGTGGAGCTAGGTTCGGGAAAATCTCGAACTGCTGGGACCGCCTTCGAGTTGACATTGAAAGCTCTTCAATGCTTCGGCGTACATGCTGAATGTTTTCCTGTGACCTCCTAGAACGTGGAGTCCCAGTACGTGGTAAATCACTCACAAAGACCTCTGAATTTGAAACCGCCGGAATAAATAAAATATAGTACGGTTGTGATATTGGTCCCGTGTATCTTCTGAGACGAGAATAGACTCCACATTTTTTTCATATTCGATTTATTTTGCAAAGATGGTAGCAAGAGGAAGAGTAAAAAATAATCTTGAGAAAACAAAATAAAACACATTGTTATTTAATTGAGTTCAATAAATTAATATTTACTATATAGATTATTTTTTAAAAATTAACTAAAAATGAAACATCAAAAAGTAAACAAAATGAATTCTTGTAAGAATACAAAGTATAACTCAGAGCAGGAGCTGATGTGTGTAGTTTTTATTGATATACATTTTTTAGAAAATCGTAATCTGTCGTAAAATTCGACTTCGATGAAATGATAGCCTTTGGGTAACAGTCAAGCTCCCTTTCCAAACGAAAAGTAGTGATCTTATTTTTCGATCTCGTAATTCTAATTGATTTTTATCCGGTTTGAGTATTTTAGTTTAGATAAATTCTGGATATCATAGAGTCTGTCTGAAATTTACTATGTTCAAATAGGTCAGGTTAACACAATCAAATAAATCGAGAACCATTTTCATATCTAGGTGTTAGGTGTCGTTTTTCACACTCGTAATTCTAATCGTTTTTATAGCCTTGAGTAGTTTTATTTTAGAAAGATTTTGAATATCGTAGAGTTTGTCGGAAAATTTCACTATGTCCAAATCCTGCTCTCAAATTGTATAGAGCTGTTTTCTGTTATCCGAAAGCTATCATTTTCACGTAATGGATTTTTCGACAAACTCTACGATATTCAGAATTTGTCGAAATTAAAATTACTCAAAGCAATAAAATCTATTAGATTTTTGAGAGCGAAAAATGGTACATAACCCCTAGATATGGAAACGGCTCGGGATTTATTTGTCAACCTGAAACTAAATATGATATCCACTTTCGGTTTGGAAATGGCACTTAACTAATTTAATTTTCCCAACTAAGGTTATTATTTTTCCGACAACGTTTACGATATCCAGAATTTATTTTAACAAGAATTATGCAAACTACCATAATCGACTTATCTAGCAGAACTAAAAAGGATATTTGGACACTAATCCACGACTTAAGTAATATATTTAAATTAAAACTACTCATGCCTAACGAATTGACTTAATTTACCAGAACAAACTTCAGAAGTATCCCGTTTTTCGGAAATGCCCGTTAGCTCACTATGATTGCCTTCTCTGTCTCGAAATCTTCTTATCGTGTAATTTCCACATAGTGGCTTTGTACACAAATTTTGTATACCGGGCATATATTGAAATATTATTTTCTGTAAAACTACTTACAAATGAGGAAAAATGGAATTGATTTTAATGATTTTCCGGACTATTATGAAGAATGTAAAATAATTTTTTTTGAGTTTATTTTCTAGTTTTCACTCAAAATTGTTATAAGAATTTTTTTACAGTGTATTTTTATGTTTATTTTTGTTATTTGGGACATACTTCACTGCCATAAGTATAGTTTGTTTATATGGTGGTTGTTTGACCATAAAATGGTGGATGTAGGTTTGCGTTAGCTCAATTAATCGTTTAATCTTAATCAACTGAAATTAGATAAAAAAATTATAAAAAGTATATGAATGTTAACTGATGCTGTGACTTTTGGGCCATCCTGTAAATAAGGCGTATTCCCAATTTTATTTTATTACAAAATTTATAGTAGGGCAAGTCATTTGCCAACTTTAATCTGCGGCTATGATGTTGTTAAGACCTTTGTGTCTACCTTTGGCCCAGCTTTACGATATTAATACAGGGGTCTGCACTCGATGTGTTACCAATAAAAAATCAGTTATTTTTCGACGTAACCACCTTTAGCACGGATAATAGCACCAAGTCTGTCCGAGAAGGTTTCGCACGCTGCATCGACCATCTCATAATTTTTAGCTAATAGTTTGGAATAAAGAATGGACTATATGAAAAAATCCATTGTGTTTAAGTCCGGGGAATATGGTAGTTATTGTTGTAAAGAAATGACGCTGGGAATTTTTTTGTAAAAAACGTTGGGTTTCGCGTTATGGGATGGTTCCAAATTTTTTACGTATCTGCAAGGTAACAAAGTATCGTTTAAAATCTTTTCACAATAGGTTTGTTGATTTACCTTTACGTTCGTTGGAAATAAGTGGTGAGGGTCCTGTGGCAGTAACCGCGGCCCGAACCATCGCTGATGCAGCTTGCTTTCACAGAGCAATCTGCTGGCCTTAAGTGTCTTTTGATTTGCACTATAGCAAAATGCGATCGTTTTCGAAAAAGGCGCTAGGCGTTTATATGTCTGTTAAAGGTCCCGTCGGTTGAAAGAACTACTTCCAGCCCACGTCAAATCTGTATAAACAACCTCAAGCTGTTGTTTCGATTTGAACCATTAAATAAGTTTTAACAGAACTTGTTAAATTCGTAACTAAAGGTTTTGAGTTTACTTTATTTTAGTTTACCATATAGAGGACCAAATTTTTCAAATCCTGTCAAAAATCACATTTCTCGACCCAAGTTGCCGGAGTCAAAAAAGTAAAAAACTATTTATTCGTTTGTCCTAGGCCCCAAATTTGTTTGCAAATTTTGTATTATTTATTTCCCTACCAAGGGAAAAATTCCGACTGGGTAAATCGATGTGAAATTATTTCGTTAGTTTATTTCCCTAATAGAAAAACTTCTTGCAAACAAATTTTAAACATTGATTTAGTAGCCGAGGAAATTCAAAAAATATAAATTTAAAGCAAATTATACTTGAATACTGAAATTTCCACCGATTTCAAGAATAGGGGCTCAAACTGGATGTCTGTTCCAATGATATCTCAGGAATTACTATGTAGTGCGGTTTCAATATTTTTCCGCTAATATTTTTCTAATTTTAAGGAGGTTAGGTGTCTGCTACAGGAAAACGCTTAAAAAAAACTCCCGAGAAGGCGACACGCATTGCTTAATAGGCTTAAATACTAGTGTGATAATATACATCAGCTGGGCGATTTTAAAGTTCATAAATCAATCGTTATAGAGCCCATATCAACTTAATTATTTAAACAACTTGTATATCATTGAAAAGGTCTTGAGGACTGCCAATTTTACTTACGAACCAATTATAATTAAATTAGTTGAATGCGTTAGATTGAGGTTTGAATATGTATTCGACGAATTTTTTGAAATTCGAAAGTTTTTAGTCAAAAGTTTGGTAAGCAGAGTCGAATTGGGAATTTGAAATAAAAATTATCTAACCTCCAAGGGATTTTTCGAAGGTTTTTAGTCTAAAATTCACTCCACAATTTTTTGAACTATAACCTATGCAAATAAAATTTCTTCATAATATGGTTCAGAAATAGCAGAGTTTTATCCATCCAATTTCCCACAAGTAAGTAGCATACTTTTCATCGTTGCTTAACTTCCGCCATCTTATAGCGTAAAAAACCATTCTGGTATGAGTCATTTTTTTTTTCTTGGAGAAAAATCTCTTGCTACAAGACGTTCCTCATCGATAAGCCGTCTATATAGCGAAACTTTATCCATAAAGTGAAAACGATATATGTATAACAAACTTTTAAATTCATCATTCGGAAAATGCTTATCTACAATGTGTTTCTCATTGACATCCTGCCTATATAATAGAATGTTTTAAAAACCTCCGTTACCTGTTATTGACACCTTTGTGAAGATAGCCCAAATTTCTATCCCCAAAAATCGAAAAAGTTACTTATGGCAATACTATACAAGTTTCTGTATAATATTGAGACATTTAATTAATAACTATAGAATTTATTTAAATTCGGGTATAAATATTTCCGAATAACAGCTAAATAATAAATAAAATTGTTAAGAGTTTAATAAAAACAACAAAAAATAAATAAACAAAAAACAACTAAATTCTACTATCCTAAAAATATTCTGACAGCGAAAATCAAAAATTACTTTAAATATTCCTCATTCATCAAAATGCAATATTTTTACTCTCAGCCCAGAAAAACGTTTGTAGCATGGTAGTTTTAGCTGTCATGACAGTAAATATTTTCGGGGCTGTAAGTGAAAAACTTGATATACAAGTACATATACAGAATTTATAAATAAAAATAAATAAAAAAAATTTTTATTACGAAGGATTCTAAATTCTAAAGAAAATCATACATGATCCTTAAACATTCACCTATCAAACGATGTGCACCGCTAGTTAGGCCAACGAATAGTTCTCGACTTCTATGGACTATATCTCAAATCTCTCTCTCTCTCTCTCTCTGGCACTATATCCCATCAAGGGATTTGGCCGCCTCAAATGAGGTTTCATAATCATATTTTCATTTCAGATAATGAGTGATTAATTCATTGATCTTAAACCAGCTGTGATATTTTTTTTCCTTGTCACCACCGAGAATCGAACCCGGGACCTCCGGTTGCTGGAGCAAGCATGTTGACCACTTTGCCACCGGGGCGGCAATATCTCAAATCCTATACATAGAACAATTCTAAAACAAATCGTACTTGATCCTTTAACATTCACCTATCACACGATGTGCACCGCTAGTTGGGCCAACGAATAGTTTCCGACTTCTATGGACTATATCTGAACTACTTTACATAGGAATATTCTAAAAAAAACCCTTAGACATACATTCTCAGTATTATATCTACCCTCAGCTCCGAAAATTTCAACTGTCATGACGTTGTTTAACTATCATGATAGCAAATATTTTCGGGGCTGAAAGTAAAAATGTCAAGATTTTTTGGGCTGAGAGTAAAAAAATGTCGTGATAGCAATAACTAGTGTTGCCATCGCATTTTTCGGGGATGGAATTTGGGCTATCTTCACATACATGTTATTGACCCTGATCAGATAAATGCTCGTAGAAAATTATTTTTAACAAACTATCAAATTCGCTGTTTAAAGATATGTATAGTGGAACCTTGGCAAGATTTTTGATAAATGTTTCTGGTTTAGAAAAAAAAAATTGGAAAATTAGTATACTTGGAGTGAAACATTTCTAATTATAAATTGTAATATAATTTAATATGGCGGCAACCATTATGAATCTCTAATCTGCCATATTTTCCAATTAGAGCAGTATACGTTTACGTGTGATTTTTTGTTATGACCGGCTCTTATTGCATAACGTTCACATTACGATTACTAAACCACTCCTTTGCTTTTTTAAAGGTATGCTTCGGGTCGTTATTTTGCTGAAAACACCAGCCTTGTGGCATGACATCTGCAGCATATTCGAGCATTACCTCATTCAATATTTAGGCATAAACGTTGGCAGCCTTTTTGATTCTTTGAAAAAATCGGACCACGTACATACCAAGAGAAAGCACCCCACACCGGTGTCGCACATAATGTCGGTAATCAGAACCGAACATACCTTAATTTTTTGTTTCATCAGCCTAAATAATTTTTCGGCCAAGTGCGTTTTGGCAAAACTTATCCGGGCCATCGCATTTGAGTTTTATTACAAGGGAAAATGACGGGCATCGCAGACTCTTAAATTATTTAACAGCAAGCGTCTACGAATAGTGACATACGAACAGTTTAACTAGTGGTTCTTCTAATGCGGCCTCGATTTTCGACTAAAGTCTGTGGTTTCAGAGCATTTGAAACTAACTTACGAGGACGACCACGGATTTGAGCTATTTCTGATACCGATTTTCCTTCAAATTTTCATCGGTGGTTACAAAAAAAAATTATTTTATATTGGTATTCGGTGATTTCCCCAAATTTATGAAAAAAAGCCAGTTATCCAGTATTGTAAATTTTCGAGAGGAATTTTTAAAAATTTCTAAATTAATGAAAAATGTTCGTAGTGTGTTATTCCGTAGTGCGCTGCTAGTTTCGCTAGAATGTAAAGTCTATAATGTCTATAATGTTACGTGCATTTCGCACTCATCAATTTTAATTGAAACTCCCTTTTTACATTCACTCATTTTGATCTCTAAAACTCAATTGAAGTTTCGTTTGATTAAAAGAATATACAACCTACCACAGAAACTTGGTTGGTTTCAAATCTGAAGAATATTTTTCACTTTGTTATTCCATGTTTCCGTTAAATAACGACCTTAGTTTTGATCAAGTCAACAAGTGCTTGTGACGAGTCTATTATATTTAAGGTTAAATGTGGCTCGTTCTGGCTATTTATTATTCGAGTTTGCATATGTATAAGAAGTTGGTCCGAAATTTCCATCCCGAAAAGGTTTTTTTTCATAAAGTGTGTGTCTTTGCTAAATCACATAAAAATACTCCCATGCCGAAAATTTTATTGTTAAATTAAAGAAAAAAAAAATAACAGCCTGAGAAAATTATAAAATTTTATTACACAATCTATTAAAAAATTAAATCTTTTTTAATGATCATCCAGAAAATTGCTTTCTATTCACCACTTTCTATTAAATGAAAGAAATTATGTTCAGTACCAAATTTGCTTGTGGCAAATATTCACCATCAATCCGCCGGGCGCCGGAATATGAGTTCTATGCACATTTGTACACCTAACTCTATATGCCGAAGGAGGGGGTCATCTTTGTGTTCGCCACATGGAAATTTGGTACTGAACATAATTTCTTTCATTTAATAGAAAGTGATGGAAAAAAGTTATTTTCTAGATGATTATGAAAATAGATTTAATTTATTGATAGGTTGTTTAGCTTATTTTACTGCAAAAAGTTATAAAATTCTATAATTTTCTCCGGCTGTTAATTTTTTTCTTTAATTTAACAATAAAATTTTCGGGATGGGATTATTTTTATGTAATTTAGCAAAGACACACACTTTATAAAAAAAACCTTTTCGGGATGGAAATTTCGGGCCAACTTCTTATACATAGATTACATACCGTTTGGAAGAACACTCTGTCAAAAAACGTGATCGGAATTGGTAATTTAAAAAGTCCCCTTAAAGAGATTGTAAATAAAAGAAAAACAGAGCAATTTCTTTGAAAACGGCGAGGTTTGTCGAAAGAACCCTCATGGTTTTCGCACCAAGTTAACGCACCATCTCGCAACGCTATATCATTGTGAACGAATTTCGGGCGAAAAAGTCAACAAATATCATCGAAGAACCACTGTATTCTCTTGATTTGGCTCCGGCTGACTTTTTTCTCTTTCTCTTTCTCTTTTAGTTTTCGATATTTTTATTCATTATAAAAATCGCAAAATACACTTCAGATGAACTGACAAAATATATAGAGCACTGTAAACAAACTAAATGACAGATCGCGCTCAAACTTGAGGTCAAGATACAAGACAGTTGTGCCAACTTACTGACAAAAAGCGGGTTTTTTAAATGACAAATTTTTCATTCAATTCGTTGCCATTGCAGCTCTATCCTTATGCGAGGAATGTGGTCATCTGCTGGTTGCTGGCGGTTTTAATTTAAGTAAAATTTCGTGGGGATGGATCGAAGATAACTTTGTGAACTTCTAGGAGATATCCTTTCCAACTTATGTTGGACAGCTTCGCAGATAATGGGATGCGGCTCTTTAACACAGTTTTCAAAAACTATGGGCTCATTTTGGATTTGTTTTTTTTTGTCGTTAGATTTTTTTGAGTTTGACTCTTGTCCGGACACTTTAGTATATACCGCACAACTTTGGGAAAGCGGCTCTTTCTTCATTAAACAAGTTTTTCAAAAATGTCAATTTGGCAGCGATATTTGACAGGCTGAACATTTTGTTGGCTGCCTCAAAGTTTTATAGAATTGTTAAGATTGGTTTCGAATTATTTGCGCCACGCTCAACTTTTGCCAAGCCTTGATTCAAACGCCGCTTAAAAAATCTAGAGCTCTTAAGATATTCAAACGTTCTGCTTTAATTCGTTTAACGCGAAACTATCTGTTTCAGTCATAATATCACACAGAGTTTTCCGAGAATTTTGGCACTTAGAAAAGCATTCGCAATTGTTTTTCTCATTACTCCTTTGATCTTTATGGTTGGTTTAGTTTGTCAGGTAATTGGACTGCGGTAATTTTAGAAGGGGGAACCTCTATTGTAGTTGTTTGATATTATATGCTCTTGAGCGGAATGTTTCTTAATATTTCGAAAACTTCGTTTATTATTCCCATATTTAAGCGTCACTCCTTGTTATAGAGGCATTACGATACCTAAGCTTTGCGAAATAAAATCTAGAATAGAACTGGAAGGGCACATAAAAAATTATGTTCGCGTCAATCTATTTAATTGCTCCATACCTCCCGAAGTTCCCCACAAGGTGGAACCGTTATGGAACCATACCTGCGTCCGTTACTTTTCACAGTATTTAATAACGATATCATCCACTGTTTCGAGTTTTGCAATGTGTCTTATGTATATTAATTCTGAGATGGATACTGAGCATATGCAAGACGAGCTCAACATTTTTTGTGATTGGTATGTGTAAATTGTTTGATATGTGTAAAAGTATTTCGTTTTGTAGATCACGATTTTCTTGCGTATAGGAGCTCCGTATTTTTATTAGGTGCTCAAGAGAACAGATGTGATATTCGTATGTGACCTTGGAGTTATTTTTTCAAATAACGTTACATTTACTAAACATATCAGTGAAGAGAATTTTGTATATTATCAAGTGAATATACTGATATCTTAAAGCAATTCAACCAGCAGGTGAAATGTAAAACACCAAACGTACAATAAACATTCAAAATTTATCAAAAATCTAATAACTCATCAGATAATTTCCGTTCCATACAAAGTTGTGCAATAAGAACAAGTTTCCAATATTTTATAAATTTAAGCCAAATAGCAATAATTAAATCATAACCAATTTTGTCGTATTATTAATTAATTTTTTTCATATTTTACTTTCTTTCAGGTAAGTCGACTTCACCTACCTTACAAATTGAATTTATTCCATTTATTTGTAACTTGTAGCCGTAAGTGTTTTCATTTTAAATTTCTTGCTATTTAAATATATATGAAAAATTAAGTAAATCAATTTTGACTAGAAATTATACCGTTACCTAATACGCATAAGCAATAAATCAGAATTTGGTATGAAAATATTTCGAGTGAAATTATATCACTCAAGAAATGTTTTTTTACAATGGAGTTTAAAATTAACCCACATCTCAAATTTTAATTGTAATTTAGAAAGTATATTAGGACAGATTTTCATATCCCCGCGCATACCCCCCAATTCGTGAAACGTTGTGTGAGAAAATCTAGACCATTTCAAATAATTTCAGTTCATGCATGGGAGAAAAATCGCTCCGCCGCACAAAACAAAGAACAATTTTTAATGTGCAGTTATATAACTGCAATTTCTACATGCATGTTACAGATCATTCATATACATGATAATTGTATATTTTTTATTGATTTACAAATAGTAAAAGATAGTTCAAATATGGAAAATAAATCAATATTTCAAACGAATTTTTACCTGACAAGTAGTTTTTGCAAAAATACGAAAACGTTATTTTTTTATCAATAAACGACAAAATATTTAATTATTATTGAACCAGTATTACATAATTTTATGAAATTGACAAGAAAACGTCGACCGAGCTAGATTGGTCTAGCTATGCTAATTATTCAGGTTAATAATTTTGTAATCGAGGTGTAGGTAGTTTAGAGATAATAATTAAATGTATGCAGGGCATAACTAAATTAATTAAACTAAGTATTTAATTCTTATGTGTCTCTAGGTCATCGGATTGGGCCAAGGTATGACTAAAATTATAAATCTTCCAATCATTAATTAACCACTAATTTGATTAAATAACCGACAACTAGGTGTGACTTGTCACAAAATATAAAAAAGTTCACAAAAATTCGGTGTCATTGATTTTGCACAAATTTATTTATTTTGGCTAAAAGGAGTTCAATACTCCAAATTTGATTGTTATTGTCTGCTTATAAAATCGCGGTCACTGACTAATATAAAAATTTTATTTTATTATTATTGCTATTTACAAATATATAATTACATAACGTTTTGTATAGACTTCGTATATGTAATATGCTTAAATTGTCATAAATTTTATGCTTTAAAAGTGAATTTTTCACGGAAGTTTATATAAATCCAATATGCAATATTGAAATGCAGAAACCAAAGTGTAAAATAACCCGACAAAAAAAAATGTTAATATGTTTATGCTGAATTTGCATATTTATGTGACTCTCACTTGTTCATTGAGTAGGAACGATTTAATGACCTGCATCAGGGTTTCTCATGAATGAGTATGGAGCACAGACCGCGGCTAATTCAAATAATAAAATAGAATTCCGCGGCCAGTACGTAATCGTATATACATATATGTAACTATCTATATAGTTTCGAACACTGACATTTTATCACCGTACATAATTTAGATAAATTAGATTTTTATCAATATAGAGCGCCGATTATTCTTATAGCTCCGGGTTTTCAATGCCATTTCAACAAGGTTAAACTCTATACACGATTCAACGAAGGTGAGAGACTCACTTGTTAATTTTTAATTAACCTTGACGCAAAAATACGTTAATTATTATTTAAGAATGTTACAATTAACATTTTGCCGCAACCTAAATTCTGTCACGTTAAAAAAAATCATTATCTATAAAATTAATTCGTCAAGACACCACACGATTTCGAAAAAAACGACTCCACGAAATTAAATTTCCACGACATTAAAATTTTAAAAGTATTCACATTTTCACATTTAGCCTGAAATAAAATTTGTTTGCTAAATTTTAAATTGTAGATTTTCAGTTTAGCATTCGTAAAATAGTTAAATGAGAAATTTCCAAATTAAAATATTTTTTCTTATTGGAAAATGGACTTTTAACGGTTGTTATAATTTGAAATTGTAATTCTCACTATCATTTTTTGATTTACCTCGTTTTCATTTCGAGTGTATTTCAAAGTTGGCTCTCAACCTTTAAATTAAATAAAAAAAAAATCAAGAATCTAAAAATGGTCAGTAAATAATGAAAATTTCTGAATTTTGAAGCAATATATGGCTGATGCCATAACAGAACGAAAGGCTCAATATAGCTCGGTTTTTAATGGTACAACTGTGCTTGAGCAATTCAAAACCAATGATTATGATCAAAAAGGGACGAAATCATCAAAAAGAAATGTCCCTGCACCAAATGGTTCATTTAATGGCATGCCAGGTAGTTTGACTGTTCTTTCACAGCATTATAGGGTAACTAAAATTAATTTACATACAAAAATTGCAATCATTCTAAAAGGTATTACCCTAAATTGATACATGTGCCTGTATATTGGAATAAATTAAAAGCCAGTTTGATCAAACGTTTTCAAGACAATAGAACCGACTTAGATTTTTAAGGCACATGATAGAATCATGAAAACAAAATTCAAAAGACCCGTATTTCAATTTTTATGTTGAAATTCAAGCTATGACCTTATAGTATACAAAATGCCATCGACAGATTCTGAAATTCTCCTTAACTGGCAGATAGAAATAATACTCGGTATATTTCAGAAATTTAGTCAGATGTTGCATTGCTCTCGAAGAGATGGTCGGGATTCTTCTGCGAAAGCTTAATTATTTTTACTCGACTACAAGGCATGCAATGTCTTGTATAAAGAAAGACCTAGGCACCTAATGTCTAAAGCGCTCCTGACAAACTTTGGCAACACACCAAATTGCCATGGCATTGGTCTTGGTTTGTTCGATTGCCTTAAACCAGCCACCAAAATATTTTCTTTCGGATATGATCATCCAGATATCCTAAAACCAAATTATTTTAGATGTCAAGGGAACGAAAAACAAAGGTCTCGGAACTCCGCGAATGCAGTTCCTCGCAAACGTTTTAATTGATGACACTCCTTGTGGTGGGATCATGGAAAGCAGGGCTGCAATAGCCTTTTGATAGTGAGAGTAAATATTTCTTAGACTAGCCAAAATACCAAATTTGGAATTGTCTAAGTCGTTTTTTATTGGTTAAGGTAGCTAGTGGTGAGCTAGCAACCTTTGCGCATTTTTTTGGTGCCTAAATTTCCACCAAAGCTACAGTTAGGTATAGACTTCTGGAGGAAGTTTAAAATCGAGCCTAAAATGAGTTCGGAGGTAGAACATTTTTCATGTCTAACTATAGGATTTTTGATTGTGAAGCGTAACTGTCATATATTAACACATACTCAAGAACCTGAACTATCAAAAGTTATTGTCGAATTTCCAACAATTTTAAAACGAGCATTGCGAAAACTTTTCTATTAAGTCATCATAGCTAAGTGGGCATAGCTCCTTTAGCTCAGGGTCCAAAGATAAAACAACATTTAGTGTCCCTGGCTGTTCTTTGTACCATTTTAAAGTCATATCATTATGCCCCGCAGAACACATGTCGATTAAAACACTGGATGCATTGTAGATGATAGTAATCTGCCCTACCTAAAGCTATTAAGGAAGTTTGTAGCTTTTTGGAAATTTTATGATGGTGCCGGCGCTTTATCCGAACTATGCAGCTATATTTTCTTCACTAACGGAGCTGTACAGAAAAAGCATACTGATTACAACTTCTAGTGTCCTTGAATTTCGGAAAACCATTTAATGCGATGCAAGACGTACAAGGGTGGCAAGTGTGCTCTTTCAGTTCATAGAAGACGATGCTGAACATTTAATTGTCTATATGCCGAAAAGGTTGAACCTGGCTCAGCAGAATTAGTCCATTACAGAGCTTGGGTGGTATGTACCTTGTATAAATTGCATATGCGGATGAAGAGGTCTTCACGTTCACAATTCTTACGGGTCATGCTAGTCTGAAGTGATTATTGATGAATCAGAAAGACCATACCAGCATATTAGTCAGATCTAGCCTAAAGCTAAAGGCTTTCAAATATCTTATAGATCACATGAAAAGATCTGAAAATATCGTCCAGGACACACTCTCTCCTGCTTTTGTTGAAGAATGTTTATCTTTTTGCCGAATATTCCTCATGTTGATTTACACTAACCGGTTTTTCAGTTTCAACAATGTTTGATACATATAAGAACTTGCAAGTGCTGCACTTAAAATTAAAATATTAAATTGTGACCTGTCTCGAAATTATTACGTCTGGTCTAATAACATATAATGTATGACCCTACTCTATCAACACACCAAGGTATTACTTCAACCTAGCTCGATGACGCGCATCCCGTTGTTATTTGACGCAAGGTGTACGAAGCCTGGGTCGATGGTACCACATCGTGTTGGGGAATTTTATTTAAAACACTTTCGAGATGGTCGTAGAACATGTCTTTATGATATTCTGATTCTTCTCTATGATATTCTTTCCTTCGTTGGGGCATTTAAGTTCACCAATGAGATGTTGAACGTTTGTTTATGGATCTAAACGATTTATGGCCTGAAAACCAACCCCTAACCTATGTCTATTGTATAGTTGTTACTTTGACAGAGAGTAGATCCGTGCCAACTGTGATCGTCTTTGAAGTTGCCGATTAGCGTAGTTTCTTGTAGTACAATTAGATTCGTGCGGTTTAAGCTGCATATACAACGAAAACCCCCTCTAGAAGGATCACAGCCCTCACACACTTAGCCTATTCCATTTATGGAGTAATTACCAGTGATCACTGCAAGGACTTGTAACGGTTCTTCGTGTTCTTGCATAAACAAAAAAAAAATCACCCGTTGTAACCGTTAACAGACTCTTGATACTGTTCTGGTGGTGCAGCACATTGCCGGCTAGGTGGCAGTCGTACGGGGGAGTTCTTTCCACCATTTATCAAGAGCTAGATATGCTGCATAAAATATTTCACTGTTATGAACATTCTTTATAAAAGCACTACACTATATTTCACCGTTCAATGTAACTAGGGTGACCTATGGTATTTGATCACTTTCTTAACCCACACCTCCTGAACGTTTGCTTTCCCAGTTAGGAAATCCCCGATAGTGCAGTGTGGTTTCACTTACTTCACCATAATATTTTTAACTTTAATTGATCATACTAAAATTCACGTGATTTTACTATAAAATTATTCACTAATATCACAACACTAATTTCACACGTAAGGGCAAAGAAACGGTTTGAACTTAAAAGCACAACTTCTTAACTTTTTCAATGAACACATAGAAAATTGGTGGAGAAAAGAACATATAAGATAATATATTTAATTAGTTTTAAAAATTTTAATTTAAATAGATTGTTTGCAATTGTACATACATATATATCAAAATATAATAATGAAACGAACTGATCCATGTAAATAAATAAATATGATAATATGCGTAGCTGTATAATAATGTGTATATAACATATGTAAATATAATGCTAAATATATATATAGATGTAATATAAATATGTAAATATAATAAATATAATTAAATATAATAAATAATTAATAAATTAGTAAATGAATAAATAATGTTTTAAGATGCACTACAGCACGTACAAAATTTGAACCATGGCTCATCTAGGGTTAACTTTTATTTTTGGCATACGGGATTTTTAATTTAGTGGGAATCTAATATGAATAATAACAAAATTTTATAAATACATATAACTTAAATAAAATAAGGCATGCAATAATATTGTACTAATTTTAATTTTTTTATAATCGCAATTAGGTTTGCTCAGTTATTCTTACGAATATAACTTTCATTAAACACTATGCATTTTGCCATATTTTCCGCGCCAACCCGATATTTTTGCTTTCAAAGTTGAGGTCGACTATTTGAAGCTCACGGGATTTTTGGATAACCGTTTATATGTGTTTGCGCACAATTTACACTTAATAGAGTTTAGTAGATACAAAATTCGTATATATGTATATACAAAAAAAAATATAATATAAATACAACACGCTTACCAAAGAAACGGATTACGCGTATCGCGACTCGATCCTAGTTTTAGACTCCTTACACCGTTTCTAAAAATTTTTAAGAACATACATCTATATAATATTTACGTAAGAGAACACCGAAAAATTTACCTTGATAAGCGTTTAACAAAATCTATCCAATATCAGCTAGTTTGCGCGTTATGAACACCCGATTTGGTCTTTATGATCTATATTGTTTTTATTATTTAAATTTTGTACTTTTAGTACTTTAATTGTGGTACACTCGAGAGATGAATCGCGTTTATGCGAAAAGGTAAACCAACTAATGAATCGATCATAGATTTTATTAAACTTTTCGGTTATCTTATTTGTTTTTTTTTTCGTTCTTATTGTTCATACATGTTTAATCTACCCAATTCTAGATGTCTCATTTTGTAGGGAGTTGTGCGTCGTTGTAATTTAAATGAGGTACAGTACACTAACAAAGTGTCTCATCTACGCGATGCAAAAAAGGAAATTGTGTGATTGTGATTTTTTTTTTTTTTTTTTTAGTATGACTTTAGAAAATTGTAACAGCCTACTGTTACAAAACGTGGGGCCGCCCCAGACCCTTGAGAAGGTCTCAAAAGCCGGGCATTCAAAGTGAGATAATAATATAATGCAATATTGCATTCGAAATACGAACTTGTACAACTAGGGAATATTAAAATTACTACGAATAGAACTCACCATTCACCTTATGTCCTTCGCATGGTATACTCCAAGGATCTTTCCGGTCTCATCCACTATTTCGTAAAGTACTGTCCCTATGCGTTTCTGAATTTTCGCTTTTACAAATTTTTGAGCCAATTTGCTTGAAAAATTCTTTTGAGCACAACTCTGCGTAAAGTTGCGGACGAAAACTGTTTCGCCCGGACCAAATGTTCGCGGCCTACTTCGTAAATTGTAGTTTGACATATGTCGTTCGTGAGCTGCTTTTAGATTCCTTAATACGACTTCTTGGGCCATTGACAACCGATCTGGTGGGGAGAAAATTTCTACATTATTGCTATCTAACCTACTTAGTTTACGAATTAATTCAAACATAGAGCCGTGATTAATTTTGTGTTGGCCAAAGACTAAGTAATGTGGTGAAAATCCTGTAGAACTATGGACTACATTCCTTAACGCTCCAGCGATTTCATCTAAGTGGATGTCCCAGCTCTTGTGGTCTTCATGTATATATGATCTGATTGCTGATATAATAGAACGGTTGACGCGTTCCGAAATGTTCGATTGAGGAGCGTAAATTGCTGAAAATTGATGCTTCACTCCATATTTTTGGAGTAAGTTAGCCAAAAGTACCGATTTAAACTGCGGCCCGTTATCCGAAACTAAAACCTCGGGTACTCCATACAAATGAAAACATTTTCTTTCTAAAAATTGACAAACTTTTTCTGCCGAAGCGGAACGCATAGGCTCTAGGATAGGAAATCGTGAATAGTGATCCACTATGATTAGAATATACGTAAACCCATTGTTAGTACGAGGGTAAGGGCCCAAGAAATCGATATATATCCTTTGAAATGGTCTGGTTGTCTCGAAAGGTTTACCCATCCCTGGCCGGGTTGAGAAATTTACCGGCTTGCTACTCTTACAAATTTCGCAATTATTCACGAAGTCTCTAACCTCACATGCCATTTTTGGCCAATAAAATTGCCGTCTTAATACTTCAAGTGTTCTTGAAATTCCCTGATGAGCAGCGGATGGTGGATTGTGCGCTTTTTCGATTAAGGTTTGTGTAAGTACTGTCGGTATCACCAATTTCCATGGGGAGACATCCGTGTCGGTTGTACCCGGTTCATTGACTTGGATAAATAACTTTCCATCACATGCTTTAAAATTAGTAGCAACTTTTGGATTTTCAACCAGAGCGGTGACTTTATCCTGATATTCTGGATCCTGGAATGCTGGAGATTCCAAATCTACATGAAGTGGCTCATCTGTCGTCTTGTTTAATTCGTCCATGTTTATTCGGGACAGACTATCTGGAACTGTATTTTGTGTCCCCTTTCGGTATTCGATAGTGAAGCGGTGCGGCTGTAACTTCAACGCCCATCTTGCCAAACGACCAGAGAGGTCCTTTTGACCCATGAGCCATTTTAAACTGGAGTGATCGGTTATGATGGTGAATGGGTATCCCTCAATATAGGGCCTAAATTTTTTTATGCTCATCACGGCAGCCAAGCACTCTAATTCGGTGATTGTATAGTTCCGCTGAGCCTTATTTAACTTCGAAGACATAAAGGCAATAGGATGTTCCTCCTCGCCATTTTTCTGGAATAAAACACTACCTATTCCGGTCGTGCTTGCGTCACATTGCACGTAAAAATGCTTGTTGAAATCGGGATTAACTAACACCGGTGCAGATATTAGCGACTGTTTCAGTAGATCGAACGCATCCTGGGCTTTTTCATTCCATTTCGGCTTGACACCCTTCTTCAGCAAGTCACTGATTGGCGCCGCCAATGTAGAATAATTTGGGATAAACCTTCTGTACCATCCGGTCATCCCCAGGAACCGACGAATTTGTTGAGTAGTGCGAGGTGCGGGGTATTCGGCTACTGCCTGGACCTTAGAGGGGTCCACTCTGAGGCATCCATCACCAACTACATAACCTAGGTACTTTGTCTCCTTGAGTAAGAACTTGCTCTTCTCTACATTTATAGTAAGATTTGCTTGTCGCAATAATCTCGCTACTTCAGAAAGCAGATGCATATGATCTTCAAAGGTCGCAGACACGACAAGAAGATCGTCAAGGTAAACAAAGACCCGGTCATGCAGCTGGTGAGGGATAACCTTATGCATAAGTCGACACATCGTTTGGGCTGCATTACACAACCCAAACGGCATGACGACAAACTGGTAGAGTGGACGCCCTGGGACGGTGAAAGCCGTCTTATCCTTCGCCTCTTGATCAAGGGGTATTTGCCAAAAGGCATCTTTTAAGTCGACTGAACTTATATAGCGCGTTTGATCCAGTCGGCTGAGCAACCCGTCAATCAAAGGCAAAGGATAAGCATCAGTCACCGTCACCGCATTTAGCTTTCTAGCGTCCAGGCAGAGCCGCACTTTTCCATTGGCCTTACTAACGAGGCTCACTGGGGATGACCAGGAACTCTGGCTCTCCTCAATTACTCCCAATGCCAGCATCCGATCCAGCTCTTTGTAGAGCTCTTGCTGCTTAGCGGGTGAGATGGCGTAATATCTTTGTTTCACAGGAGCCGCTTGACCAACATCTATTTTATGGGAAACAAGATGTGTCCGTCCCAAACCCAACTTCTCACAGGAAGGAAACTGGTCGATAACTCTGATTAGAGCGGCTTGCTGATGCTTGTTCAGTTCATGCTTGTGCGGTTCGTCTGGCGATGTCGGATTGGGATTATATATTTCGCTGACCACCATAGGAGCTAAGCCAAACTCATCCCAAAAGTCGATACCTAAATATAATGGTTGGCTCAGTCCTGGTGAGATGTGGATACGCAAGATTTTGGTTTTTCCACCATACGATACCCGTGCCATGATGTGACCAATCACACGCTGCTCTTGGCCGTTTGCGGTTCGTAAAGTAGACGGAAGATAGTTTATTTTAATGTTGTTCATGTTTAGAAACTCTTCTGAGCCGTATCCCAAAACCGAAACATTTGCACCACTATCTAAAAGCCCTCTGTACGGTACTCCGTTAATAAGAATTTTTGCGTAAGGCCTAGTGTCACTGGTGTCGACAACAGTCTCATTAACCATCTTTTGCACTTGTTTCCTAAATCTAAAATATTCTAACGCTCGATCTTGTTTTGACTTTTTATAAGTTGGCGTTTGAGTGGTTTGGTGCATGAAACTGATTACTTGTCTTTTCGTCCGTTTGTCTCCTTCTTCAGGATGTAGTAATATAGCTCGGGATCGGTGTTCGTCGCCACGTCCTCTTGGACTTGTCTGGGTGCTAAACTGGTTATAGTTGCTCGGGAATTCAGAGTCCCAGGATTTCTGAAATTCCCCATCAAGTTTCCCTTCTGTAAACAATTGTTACACTGGGTTTTTAATATATTGTGAGCCCCACAGCCGAAACAAAATCGATGTTTTACTGTTACCGGACAATCTTTAAAGAAATGATCTTTAGCAAAACAATTCCAACAAGCATTAGGTGGCTTTTGAAACGATGAGGGAATCCCTTTCGGTCCATACGAGGGGTTGAAGTTTTTCTGGCCTGAAATTTCAAAAACAGAATCAGAGTGATGAGGCTGCTCAGCACCATTGAACCCAAAGGCTCCATTGCACTCATTTTCGCCGATCACATCCAGCTCATTTACGTTACGCGATCTCGTTTGATGGAATATTTCCGGAGTCCAGCCTAGTCTGTTCCATGTATCTTCTACCTTCACACACTGTCTCACCATTTCCGCGACATTTGAGAAATGTTGCCCCGCGAAGTTCGCCTGCAATCCACCGCGCATATTTCGTGAAATTAAATTTATGAGTTCGTTATCTGACATAGGCTTCAATAATGACAGCGCAGTGCTTCGGAGAGAATGATAAAAATCGAGGAACGGTTCCTTAAACTTCTGCTTTCTACGTTCCATCTCTTGTTTCACATCGTCATCCGTTCTTCTAGTTTTAAAGCGCTCGATCATTGCGTCTTTTAAAATTTCCCAACTAACTGCTCCGAAAGTTTCTTGATACTCCCAGTACCAATTCAAGGCACCTCCTTTGAGTAACACACTAAAATTAGCTGTTAGCCTCTCTCTTGCCAAACCGTTCTCAGCCGCCATGCGTTGAACCCGATACAGGAATCTCTCAATCGGTAATTCGTCTTTCTCATCGCCGTGATACACCAGCTTCCAATTATTAATATCTAAATATTGCTTTGGTAACCTAATGTTCATGAATTGTGGTAGTAAACTCGTACTATGCTGTTCCTGCGGGACTCCAACAAGGGGTGGTGGTATCGTTGGGTTAAAGGGATAGGGTATGTGAGCTTGGTTCTTACTTCCTGGAACATAAGGAGTTCCATTGTTTACTGCCTCATGAAGCTGTTCCTTCTTAGAGTTAGTTGCTGGTGTGCCACTAAGGGTTAGTTTTTTACAAACCCTTTCAACGATCAGTTCCATTCTTTCATCTTCTGTTAACTCCGAGGCCTGTTTCGGCAGTTCGATGATCGGATTAATAAATTGCTGCGAGGTCGAAGGTTGATGTTGTACCTTGGAAAAGGCCTCATTATTGTCACTGGTGTTACTTGTCACGTCTTCTTCCATTATAATTCCATTAAAAACCTCCTTAAGCGAATTTTCCATACTGGGAGATACGGTTTGTTCAGTACGAATCTCTAACAGAACACTTAATAATTTTTGACAAGCGTCCAATAGTTTTAATGAAACTGACGCCACTGTTTTTGAATGGCTAATGCGCCCTAGTCGATCACCAACATGAAGAGCCACCGTAGTAAGTTCCGATATTTTATCTGCTTCGTAATCCGCTGTTTCTGATAGGATAAGGAGTTGACCTTCGATATTTCGCAATTTGTCACTGCATATCTGAATTTCCCGTTTCGGACTTTTCAAAGCCGCTAGATGCGCTCGTGTTGGTGGGTCAAGTTCTTTTGATTTCTCTTTTTCCAAAATCTCCTGTAATCTGGACAGTTTTGTTGAAATATTGCCCGTTATGTTTCTTAGTTGGCACTCTACAGAAAGCTCATCACAATCTAAGTACTTTACTTCCATTTGTGTTCCTTCGATTTTGTCTATATTTAACATGATTGATATTCTAATTGCAGTAATTTTCACCCAATTTATTTTTTTTTTTTTTTTACGACAGCACACTAAAAATATAATAATCTCAAATTTGCAAAATTTTTCTCTTTCGACACGAATCGATATATCTTAAATTATTAGTTCGATAAATAACTTAATTCTGTTTTTTTTTATAAGTATTTAGGTAATCAACTATGGTGAAATAAGCTACAACACACACTTACTATTGACTAATTCCTAGTTACATTAATGACGTTACTGAAACAAATTTACTTAGAACGATGTTATGCATCAAAAAAAAATAAATAAATAAAAAAAATTAATGAAATAAACTAAACTGTTTTTGGTCGGCTTATAAGCATGCATCACGAGGAAGTTCCTTATCCCCAAACACGTATTGTGGAAACATGCTATCCGAACGCAACATTCAAATAATAAAATACTCCAGTTGCCCCTTCGTGCACTAGCACTCAAAAAAACCTTGCGGTGAAAACTAGCGGACGACAACTTTGATATTTACTTGTAAAAGAAAAAAATATTTGTATTTACGATATTGCTAAGATCGTATGAAACCGCTATAATCGAGGTTGCAACCAACAACCAAACGTATCAACCACGTGGTAATACGGAAATAACGACTCGCGACTTACAAAAAAAAATATATAAATAGTTGTATTGAACTTCAAGCGGTAACCCAGTCCAAACACTCGAAAGTGGAAATTGTCACCAACGAAATTCAGTAAAACTACAAAAGAAAGAAAACAAATTTGATGCATACTAAATAATGAAATGCTAAATGAATGGGTATAAAGGTTTTACAAAAAAAAATGCTTCTAGTTTGGGCGCCACTGTAACGGTTCTTCGTGTTCTTGCATAAACAAAAAAAAAATCACCCGTTGTAACCGTTAACAGACTCTTGATACTGTTCTGGTGGTGCAGCACATTGCCGGCTAGGTGGCAGTCGTACGGGGGAGTTCTTTCCACCATTTATCAAGAGCTAGATATGCTGCATAAAATATTTCACTGTTATGAACATTCTTTATAAAAGCACTACACTATATTTCACCGTTCAATGTAACTAGGGTGACCTATGGTATTTGATCACTTTCTTAACCCACACCTCCTGAACGTTTGCTTTCCCAGTTAGGAAATCCCCGATAGTGCAGTGTGGTTTCACTTACTTCACCATAATATTTTTAACTTTAATTGATCATACTAAAATTCACGTGATTTTACTATAAAATTATTCACTAATATCACAACACTAATTTCACACGTAAGGGCAAAGAAACGGTTTGAACTTAAAAGCACAACTTCTTAACTTTTTCAATGAACACATAGAAAATTGGTGGAGAAAAGAACATATAAGATAATATATTTAATTAGTTTTAAAAATTTTAATTTAAATAGATTGTTTGCAATTGTACATACATATATATCAAAATATAATAATGAAACGAACTGATCCATGTAAATAAATAAATATGATAATATGCGTAGCTGTATAATAATGTGTATATAACATATGTAAATATAATGCTAAATATATATATAGATGTAATATAAATATGTAAATATAATAAATATAATTAAATATAATAAATAATTAATAAATTAGTAAATGAATAAATAATGTTTTAAGATGCACTACAGCACGTACAAAATTTGAACCATGGCTCATCTAGGGTTAACTTTTATTTTTGGCATACGGGATTTTTAATTTAGTGGGAATCTAATATGAATAATAACAAAATTTTATAAATACATATAACTTAAATAAAATAAGGCATGCAATAATATTGTACTAATTTTAATTTTTTTATAATCGCAATTAGGTTTGCTCAGTTATTCTTACGAATATAACTTTCATTAAACACTATGCATTTTGCCATATTTTCCGCGCCAACCCGATATTTTTGCTTTCAAAGTTGAGGTCGACTATTTGAAGCTCACGGGATTTTTGGATAACCGTTTATATGTGTTTGCGCACAATTTACACTTAATAGAGTTTAGTAGATACGAAATTCGTATATATGTATATACAAAAAAAAATATAATATAAATACAACACGCTTACCAAAGAAACGGATTACGCGTATCGCGACTCGATCCTAGTTTTAGACTCCTTACACCGTTTCTAAAAATTTTTAAGAACATACATCTATATAATATTTACGTAAGAGAACACCGAAAAATTTACCTTGATAAGCGTTTAACAAAATCTATCCAATATCAGCTAGTTTGCGCGTTATGAACACCCGATTTGGTCTTTATGATCTATATTGTTTTTATTATTTAAATTTTGTACTTTTAGTACTTTAATTGTGGTACACTCGAGAGATGAATCGCGTTTATGCGAAAAGGTAAACCAACTAATGAATCGATCATAGATTTTATTAAACTTTTCGGTTATCTTATTTGTTTTTTTTTTCGTTCTTATTGTTCATACATGTTTAATCTACCCAATTCTAGATGTCTCATTTTGTAGGGAGTTGTGCGTCGTTGTAATTTAAATGAGGTACAGTACACTAACAAAGTGTCTCATCTACGCGATGCAAAAAAGGAAATTGTGTGATTGTGATTTTTTTTTTTTTTTTTTAGTATGACTTTAGAAAATTGTAACAGCCTACTGTTACAGACTATGTGTTAGCACTTGATGAAGTTGCATACAGAGACGGCACAATATGTGAGTTCTGTGGTAATCCTTCTGTCCGCACTCCAACCTGACCACCAGATTTCGAAAACCATTATTTTTTCATTTTCTGCTAGAAATTTGGTAGAATAAATATGTCGATAATGCAGATACGAAGATCCGCAGATAACGAAGATCCACAGAAGTATAGCTAGCCGAAAAATGTCGATAAGCAATTGTGATGTTAAAACTATTTTTTTTTATAGTAACAATTTTTATTTTGTTGTCCCATTAACGATAAATATTAAAATTGAAAAACCCGCCAAAACTCTCGAGAACACATGCTTGAGCGCCTATGGATTCGGCTATCAGTGGGACCCTAATTGTACGCTAATGCGATTGTTTTGAACGTTCAGACGGAATTGCATATTTTTTGGGAGTGAATAGGTTCGATGTAATCGGACTTTACTTTCAGCGTATTGAAGGGGAGAAAGAGTATTTGTGTTCCATGTGGATGATCTGTCTAAAAATACTCGATCATTTTCGAACCTTGTTTGGTTCATTGGAATCAATTCAAAGCCCACTTAACCTTAAAACCTGATGCTACACGACGTTTACAGATTGGTTTAAATTGGCGTTTTCCAACAATCTTTTCCAACAACTTGACAGTGAATCGAAAGATATGGTGGTATTTTCGAGGCCATTTGGACTATTCCAGTACCAAAGATTGCTGATTGGAATATCTAGCGCGCCATAATTGAAACAGGTCGAATTGAAGAAGAACGTCACAAAAATCTGGAAGAGATTTTTTAACGACTTGCACCTGCCAACTTGAAATGTAATGAGCAAGTCCAAATTCTTCCAAACTAAAGAGAATCCGATCATAATCGAAAATAGTTCGAACGATGTAAGATATGTCTCGACCAACAAACTTGTAAGAATTGGAAGGTTTCACTAGTACGGTTAATTATTTTAACCGTTGTATGACCAATTTTTCGCAGCTTACAGAGATGAGCTTACGGGGCTGTGTAAGAATAATGGTCAGCTTGTTTGTAATAATGAATTCTATTGCGAACGCGACTCAACTTGTCCGCTCTTGTTAGCGACAGATGCCTCTAGTTACGGAGTAGAGACAATGATTTCTCATATTTAACATGGCCAGGGATTTTGTGCGCTATTCCCACAAAATTCTTATGAGAATTTGTATGGTAAATGTATACAAATTTAGAGAATTTAGTGAGAATAGCGTACAAAATTCCACTGCTGATGGAAAAGAGTATCCGATAGCGTTTTCATCGAAGATGCTTGATGATCATCAGAGAAAACATAGCCAGATTTGAAAAAGCACTTTCGATCGCCTATAGCTGTAAAAAATATCACCAATATCTTTATGGTAGAGAATTTATTCTGGCGATGGGTTATAAGAGCCTCGATCACTGTTACACGCAGAAAACGATTGCCAGGGGCAACAGAAAAACATCTGCGGTGTTGGGCTGTATTTCTCATGGGATACCGCGCACAATTATAAGGCACAGCTGACAAACATGGCAACGCCGATGCACTTTCACGACTTCCCGTTGGTCTGGATGTGAAAATTGATCGTGAAAAGAATTCGTGTCAAGTGAACGAAGAATATCACGAAATATTCTAAGAGTTTTTTCTTTTCTCTGTTTCTGCAGAAACAACTAGAGATTTGAAGAAAAGATATCCTTCTGGCAGAGTCTGAATTCGGCATTTTCAAAAATTTCGTTTAAGAAGAAACTCCAATTATGTTTTCAATAACGTTTTTCTTTTCTAGGCTCAGTTTTTCAGTCTGCAGAAAAATATTTTGGCTTCGTTGCATACTGGATAGTATACTGATCTCGAGAAGCTGAAGGTTCTTAACAGTTGTCGATTTTCGCCAAGACTTGATGATAAATCTCCGAACAAAAAACTTCATAGTCGGCAACTAAGGGCTCGGCAACTAATAGGTGAACAAGGTTCATTGTGGACTAGCCTGTTTTCGAATGAAATCGAGACAGCTGCTTGTCAAAGTGATTTATAGTGTAGTTACACAGAACACGAGCTCACAATCGAACTAAAATCAGGTATTCGATCCTGATTTGTTTTTGGTTGCTGGAATTTTGAATAGTCAAAATCAACACAAATTACTGAGCGAGGTTGCTACAGCCGGTTCTTTGCGGCAAATTCTTCAACGGGCATCTACGGACTCTGAAGGTGGTCAAGAGTTACCACGTCGTTTAGTAAAAAATCGACGACCTGTTGTAAAATGTGATCCTTCATCATGATTTTGAACTTATCGTCAAAATAAGGAGAGAGGAATATTTTGTTTGTATATCGGAATACGCTATTTATTCATCCGTCTCTCCAATTTATAAGAACAATAAATTCTCTCGAACATTGATTGTCATTCAGTTCACGTTTGATTCTTCGACCATCCGACATACATAATTGTCATAGCGGTATCAATATGAAATTCTGCACAAATCTATGCCATTTTTTGGCTGGGAACTTTCAACTTACTTTAGCCATATTGAGAAAACTTTGTTCAAAGTGGGTGTTGCGCTTCGATGAATCGTCAGTTCTTACTATGGCCTTATTCAAGTTAACCGAAAGCAAACAACGGTCAATTATGAAGATTTGACCATTTTTCATGTCAAATTTTTGGTCAACTTCGGTTAAAACGTAAAGATTTGTGAATAAACTTTGCAATGAAGCCAAGTTACACCCTCGCGTACTCTTAAAACTTTCACCGCAATTGGCCACCATTCAATGAGTTATCAAAATTCGGAAACAGGTACTGTTGTGCGACTTAAGAATTTAGGCTGAAAAACACTTTCACTTTTGGGTAGAAAAATAAACAAACTATATCGGCTAACTGTTATAGTTGCCCACTATGGCTCAGACAAAAAATACATTACTCAAAATGCTAGCACCATCAAATAAAATCAGACAACCCAAAAAACCTGTTAGAAGCTATATAATTGTGCCAGATTGGTCCTAATACTACGGTTTGTAAATTACAATAAACTCGTCAATTTTAGAAACAAAATAAATAAAATATGCGTAAATCGATCCTACTATGGCCACAAGGGGCGGTATGTTGTACCATCATTTCGAATCGAAAAAAGTCGAATTCGAAAAAAGTCGAATCGAAAAAGTGAAAGTTGTATCATTTTTGCTTTTCGGAAATGATACAACATACCGTCATTCGACTTTTTTCGAATTTCGATTCGAAGTGATGGTACAACATACCGCCCAGATAGACCATAATCGTCGGTAAACTCATGCAGAGTTTGAGACAGGTCTGAAAGGGATTACTAGAAAGTCCGAAATCATCAAAATTTAGTTACTAAAATGTCTGTAACTTTTGGGTTACCCACTGGCCCATCGATCCTCCTGATGGTCATCAGATAGATTATTATGGCATGCAAGCCCAGGCGGAGTTTGGGGCAAGTTTGAGTGGCATAGAGGAATGTAATGTAATAACAAAAAAATATTTTTTCACAATAATCTGTAAAATGTGCTGTAACATTTGAATGTGTCCTAATTCTGCTAAAATCGTACGGAGCTTGTGACAAATCTGATGAATAATATTTTATTAATTTAGTTTCGAAATTTTCTGATTTTCAGTACGTCATAGGAGTAGAACCAAACTGGTAAGATTATTTAGCTCCTGACAGATTTTTGGCGTAGTGTATTAATTTGGAGGTGATTGTAGAACTAGGTATATCGAGTTTTCAGCTGTACTAATTTTTTTCCGTTGGGATAGCAAAGACACTATCTGCATTACCATTCCGCTGGATACTTTCAACTTTAATAACGTGCTTCCTTATGGATAAATGCTTATGGAAAATGTATATACGCTGCTTTTTTGTATCTTTAAAGTGTCAGCTATCTCAGGCAACTTCACCTTACGATCTTTCAAAACGGTTTGGCACACTTTTTTTATCTTTTCTGGAATAACTTTCGAATTCAGGAGACCAGACCGTTCAGCATCATCGATGTTTTACGGCTATGTTTAAACTCAACAAACCAACGTTCGGAGCTTGAGAGGTAGAGTTCCTATAACGCTTATCAAGTCATTACTTTACTCGATCGGTATTTTTTCCACCAAAAAACTGTCTACACACGAAGTTCATTTTTTTTTTCATTTTAGGAGCGTTACAAATTATAAATTGACAAATAAATTATAAATTGACGTTCCTAAAGCTACCAAAACCCACACAGCAGAACATTAGAAGATGGTATAGATAATTATAGGCTAATTAAATGTCCTATTAAAAAATGTTGGGCTTCAATTAAAGGTTATTTTTAGGCTATAACTAAATGGCCTACGAAGATTTATTTTATTCTGCTCGCCAAATCAAAAATCGGACCAAACCCGAAATAAGAACGCAATCCAAGATCCAATGTGACATTCCAATAATTTAAGGCTTCCACGGTAAAATTTTTGGGCTTCACTCGTTCCTGACTTAGATAGCTTAAAGTTATTTGATGGACCCCAAACTGCAAAAACGAACCAAATCTGAAATTAGAACGTATATCAAGATCAATCGACCTACAAATAATTTTAGGCTCATTATGATATACTGAAATGATCCATTAAACTATTTGGGACTCCACTCGTTCTTGACAAAACTACAGGTCATTTAATTTAAAGCTATATCATTTTTGATTTGGGTTCTGCTTACTTTGATGTGAAAAAGCTTATGCTTTTTCTAGAACGATCAGAGTTAAAAAGGCATTATTAAATTTGCCTAAAATTCACCTTTAATTTTTCAATTGTTTTTAAATCGTTTTTAGATATGGGTTCTGTTAACTTTTTTTAATTTAGCCTATAATTATCCATACTTCCATAATAGTTGGATTGTTATAAAATTTTGCCACATATTGTTTGAAGGATTCAAGAATCATATTATTTTTATATGATGCGCCATCTATGTGTCAGGCTCGGAACTTATTGAATGTCGGCTCTTCAGAATTATCCCAACGCTTCTAAAAAGAATGTGACGATAGCAATGTGATGTTTTTATTCTGAACTTCACGATATTTATACAACATTTATGTTTATCATATTTGTATGTAACATTTTTATGTTTTTTAATGCGTTTTTCGTACGCGTGCTATGCGCTTGACCTTGGAAGATTCATTTACATGTTTGTCTAATTTTGCCATTTTTAGTTTAGACGTAAATATAACGTTTCATAAACATTCATTACATTTTCATAACATTTAATTATTTATTATTTTGGTGCGTTCTTTATTTAAGAATTTATATATGGAGCTTGACTGACCCAATAAGCAAAAATTTGTAATCACGAAAAAATATTTTTTTTTTTGAATATCAAAAATAAATTTATAAATTGTCGAAAATATTAATGAGAGATGCAAAAAGTGTAGGTCATGATGGTTAGCCTAAAAAGCCAGTTAACTATTTTTCGATTTAATTTCGATTTAATCAAAAAATTTCAAAAACCAAATTTTTCAAATCATTGATCTATTTGCTACGATAGTAAAGGTCGATTAAAGTACTAACCTTACAATTAAATTAGAATCGAATTTATCATCAGGTTTCAGACATATCACGATTTTAATTAGGCAACACTATATGTATTTCCTATTGTAAAACATAAAATTTAAATTATAGGTTATAATTTATATTACATATTTCCGATTTACAATAGATTACAAATATTTATAGTGTGACAAGAGTTTAATGGAAGGTGTAATGTTATGCACACAAATATTATAATATAATAATTATATCGTCAAACCCAATAATTTCTAAAGCATAAACGTAATTCACTTTCTTTCTATTTAAAATTTTAAAATTGTTTGTTGATTGTTCACAATATACAACAATAAAAAATTGATTTATTATTTAAACTTTGATTTATTAGCTCGATTACGGTTTTATGACGACTTTTACTTTTTTTTTACCGTGGTATAAAAGCGAACGACTTAATTTTCTAAGAATTTGTATCGCATTGTTATAAGATCAACAATCTATATACAAAAAATTCAAAACCAAAGTATAAGCTTGACATCGACATTGGAACTCGATTGCCTAAATATTTACCTACACCCGATTTAATTTAACCAATTTTCAAGGTTAATTTTACTACTGCAATTGTTTGATTTAACATGAATATCGAATTTCATGCGTTTAATTGAAACATTTTATTCGTGTGATGGCTGCGGCAAAATATAAACACCTTAATTATGTGCGGTGTTGCAATTTTAATAACGTAATTATGAAATGTAATTAATATTTATTTATGTTTTAAAGTGGATTTATGTTACACAGCGCACTTACAAAAAATGTATTCAAGTAACTGGTTTTCAATATTCTCTTTGGTGAGTTACATTGAACTTCAGATTGTACAAAAAGTTAAATATTTATTATTCAATTACCTAGGTTTAAGTTGTTATTATATAGTTGGTCTATAAATTATAATTTTTGGTGTAATTGATAGGTTTTGAGGTGGGTTTGACAGGTCGGTCATTGAATTGTATAAATCAATCGTTGATAATTACGCCCATAAGTTTTGTATTATGAAATTGATATGTCGATTAATAAAAGAGTACGGTTTCAAAAGATCAAATCCTATTTGTACTACTGTGCCAACTTAAACCGGTAAAGTACGATATATAATAATGACATTTTATGTAAGTTGGAATAAACTATTTCGAGCTATAAAGCGTATCAAAATTGACGGAAGTATACTCTGTCTGATTCAAATGATCATCAAGGTTGGGACCAGAACGAAAACTACGAAATTAGTATAGTTATATGCAACTAAACATTTTCATGGTACACCAGCTAACTTTGAACTAAAACGCTTAACAAACATCAATTTCTAACATGAAACATAATAATTCGCTAACGCATTGTGATTATACTCTGTATATGTAAGTTCAAAGTATTTTCAATTTTTTTGTAGTTTGATCAAAAAATCAGACTGCAGTGATGACAAGATTGAATTTTTTTCCTGTGATTGTACTAAAAATCCCGACTTAATATAGACCCGTATTAGAGAATTTTCCGCAGCGGTTAAAGAATAATTGAGCAAATTAATTCGGGTGCGGGGACATTGTTCGTGTTGCATGTATCATTCAGCTTGCTTATTTGAGACTTTTGTGAGTAATTAGTGAAGCGATTACATATCGAAAATTGTGTCGTTTATCTCGTGTCGTACAAAATATACCGTATCTTCGGGTCGTGGAGATACACTTGGTCCTTCGAGCTGGATGTGTCGTGCGTTTAACCGTACTCTAATATTGTTGAATATCACCACGTTGAATTTGCGTATCGTTTTTCATCGCTTGCATTCAGTTCAATATAGTCAAGATAATATCGCGTCAGGGATTGTAACTAAATCCTGGTTCTTAAAATCCAGTGTTGGTCAAAATACTTGTTTTTGAAAATCATGGTTTTTAAAAACTTTTTTTTCAAAATCCTGATTTTTCAATTACTGGTTTTTAAAAAGCTGGTTGTGCAGGAAAAATCCTGGTTTTTATTAAAGTATAATAGAAGGTGAAAAATTTAAAAATTTCGAGTAAAATTTATTTATTTTATTTATTTATTTACTTATTTTTTTAACCACTACAATTTAGCTTTCAACTACACATCACATTTTGAGCATCAAAGCTCATTGTGCTAAATTCATAAATAAATAATAAAATTCGGGTGAGCCACTAAATCCTGAGTGTCAATTTTGTACCAAAAATTAAAACGCGAGCTGGCGAGGTGAACAGTTATTTTGTGTACATATACACTTTACAATATACAATTTTATATTTGTATTGTATTTTTTCTCTCATGTATCTGTACATTTTGTTCGTCTATTTTGCAAAGGCAAGTAGCAAAATAAAAAGTTCCGGTTGAACCGGTTGAATATTTATGATGACGACGTATACCTCACCTCTACTATTCGCTTGCTTTTGAGCAGTGGAACCGATTATTTGCTATGTGATTTGATTTTTAGTTTTCCAATATTTGAAAAACATACGAAACCGCATTTGACGCATCAATTAAAAAAATATATAAACAAAATGACGCGCATGTGCTCTAGCAAACCAATATTAATAAAATAACCACTACTATGTTGTTCCGGTTTGCTCACCTCGCACTTTCATTTTTGGTACAAAATCGACACTCTGGTTTTCAAAATCATGGGAGTATAAAAGCCTGGTTTTTGAATTGCCTGGTTTTGAAATGACTTTTTTTAAAAAGCCTGGTTTTTTAACATCATTTTTGTAGAAGCCTGGTTTGTACCAAAAAAGGCTGGTTTTTTAAAGAATGCCTGGTTTTTTAAATTTTTTTTTTCTAACGTGGATGGATATATCAATTTTTTACGTATTATTTATGATTTTTTCCGCTTTGGTTAAAAATTTAACATAAATTTGTTTAAGGTGGTTATAATTTGAACTAAAAAATTGTTGGTTTAATTTGATAAAGAATGCCATCTTAGGGATATTTTTATAAATAAAATAAATTTTAATACAAAAATAAAAATGTATTTAAATATTTAGCGAAACATAAATTAAAATCCCTAATTTAAAGCAAAATAACTAAACAAAAAGTGTCTGTTTAGCATTTTCTGAAACAATTTTTTGTCAACAATTTTACCACCGATTAACGAACAAAATTTTAAATTTTAGTTCATTTATATTTCAATAGATGGCACAAGTTTGACGTACAGAAAATGCTAAGCACAGACACTGTTTGTTTAGTTCTAAAATATCCTGGAAATGATGAATTTAAGTATTGATTTAAATTTTTAATTTCTCAAGTTTACCTTATCTTCTATTTGGGCTTTCAAAATCCTGGTTTAAACAAACATCTTTATTTTGATTAATTCGGGCTGGCCCGGATTAATCAAAATAAAGATGTTTTTAAAAACCAGGATTTTGAAACCAGGATTTAGATAAACCAGGCTTTTGAAAACAAGGCTTTTGAAAACAAGTCTTTTGAAAACCAGGCTTTTGAAAACCAGGCCTTTAAAACCAGGCTTTTGAAAACCAGTCTTAAGAGAACCAGTATTCAGTAGTACATCCATAAAATTCATATTAAAAATTAATAAGTAAAATTAAATTGTTGAGTTCATTTGCATTAAAATTGGTTGTTTTTTTAAGCCCGATAGAACTTAAAATTGTAAAAAATAACACAAAAAATTAAATTATAATGGCATTCATATTTGAAAATGATTTCGGGCATATGGACAGCCGCGGTGTTCTTGACGAAACGCATTCTGGGCATCCAATTTTGGGCCACTTTTCCGAGCACTGCTGGCTGTATGTCACTAATAACACGAATAATGCTGGCCTCCCAGGCGTCAGTTGTTGCTGGTTGATCAGACTTCACGTAGCCTCAGAGGAAATAATCGAGAGGTGTCAAATCGTACAACCTTGGAGGCCAATTGACAGGTCGATTTCTCGAAATTAACTAATCGCCAAATTTTGACTTTAATTAGTCGATGGTTGCGGTAGCCGTATTGCACGTAGCGCCTTCCTGTTGAAACCACATCTCGTCTGGATCAATGTCATCCATATTTTCAAACAAAAAATCATTGATCATGGTTCGGTGACGTTGTGCATTATGATTTGCCAGAGTATACTGAGATCTGACAGAGTATAATTTTCATAAAAGTTTGACTTTGTTCAATTTTGTTTATCTAAATTTTTTCGTTGATTGACAACATTGCTAATCTTTTCGTATCGATGGTCTTGTTTTTTTAACTGGTAATCAAGTTCCGGAGCGCATTTCAAATATTCGTTTTTTGGCAAATATTAACTCTTTTCCTATCTCTGCAATAAGAACGTAAAGCCCAACTATAACATTCAATTGCCAATGCCAAATTTCTACAAAATTTTGCAGTCTTGCGTATTTTCATTATCCGAAATCGTCTAAAAATGTTTTCCCTTTAGTTTGGTTTCTTGTGTCACGTAGTTCTTTTCAAACCATTTTCCAATTTTCATACCATCTGGATCGAAGGTGTTTGATAGTTCGTTATATCACAATGAGACTTCGGGTGAGTGCACATCCTTGGGTCTGCACATCCTTGGGTGGGAATGACTAGAAGGTCTCTTTTTTATTATCTTGACAAACTGTTACTACTCTAGCTTTAAATAACAAAGATTTTTTATCTCTACATGACCATTAAAATGTTTTATTGGTACGTTCTAAGTTTATTGAATGCTGGATACCTCCATTATGCAACTTTATTTTAAAAATTTAAAACCATAGGTATTTTACACGTTTGATAATTTAACTTTTTTCATAATGAATAGAAAAACGATTTAAGTAAATTGTATTACATGCAGGAAGTACAAAATAATTTTCGGTTATATAATATAATTTTGGGGAATTACCGGAATGTATAAAGCTATATTTTGTGAAAAACTATAAATCTGGTATTCCCCGAAATGCAACAATGTAATCTTGCTTCACAAACAATAAAATCTGAAAAAGTTTTTGTAATTTAAAAGAAACCAGACACACGCACACAAAATCCTATGGACTTAAAAAAAAACAGGGGTTTGAAAACCAGGATTTTGGGAACCGGGATTTTGAAAACCACGATTTAAAAAACCAAGATTTTGAAATCAGAATTTTGAAACCAGTCTTTTTGGAACCAGGATTTCGTAGCCAACTTCTACTTTACTTGTGACTGTTAACCCAGTATATTTACGATTGCGTCGGTTGCTCTCAAACTAATTAGAAAAATTACGTTCATGCAAACAAAGATAAAATGAATGAGTATGACCTTGCAACTCATCATGGATTAGTGAAGGCTTATTTTGAGAATTTCTAAAAAATGCAATCGCAGATAGAATACAAGCAAAGCGGAAAACAACCACAGGGAGCTCTCTGAGGACACATATCTTTATATATATTTATATAATCCTTCTGAACTCTTTCTAAATGGCTGTACCAATTTTAATAAAACTTCGTGTGTCTATTTGAGTAGGTTCCTGGATGGTTTAAATTCACAATCGGACTCGGCAGGTGGCGGTTCGATCGGGTTCTCGGAATTTTTATTTTTTGACAAAAAATTTATTTTTATTTTTTTAAGATTGTTCCCATATTAGAACATACAACGCAAAAATGTAACCCCCACCACCCCCAAATATTTGATTAAATGAAAAAAAATCATAAGTACAAAAATAATAAACTGGAAACCCTTCTGAGAAGTTCATCAATAACTGAACTTCTCTGAATAATTCATACAGTTTTTTGTGTATGTGTCGCTGATGTCAAATTCTGTGGTATTTGACATACGCATCAATATATGCGCAAGTCACTTGCGTTATAGCTTGACATTGTTCTGCCAATCGGGCAGCAATATGGGGCTGTATTTGCTGTTCAAAATTTAAATGATAACGATGAAATAACACGTTATGGGCCGAAGCAACAGCAGCAATGAACTAGTTTGGTGCATTTTGAGTTTTCCTACAAACGACAGAAACCCTGCTGTTATAAATTTATCCATGCGCCCTAAAAATGGGCAGCTGAAGAGTCTGCTCTACAACAAGCATTAACTGGCCCAAAAAACACACTGAGTTTTTTGAACTAGGGTGCTTCATTGCGTGATTTAACTGACATCATTAATTTCAATTTAAGGTTGCTTAAGAAGATGGACACTGCTGCTATTCATGATTTGCAGTAAATTAGATGTCGAGTCGTTATTGAAGTTCGAAGAAACTGTTGTAAAGAAAAGGATTCGTACTTGGGAGGACTTAGAATCCTATCTCGCAAGGAAATGTCAATTGCTGGAAGCTAAAGAGTACAATCTCGATTTGAATGCTAAACCATCAGCTTCTCGAGCTTTAATAAATACGCCAAAAAAAAGTTGCAAAACATGTAAAAGTAAGAAACACGACAACATTAATCGATATTAGCAATTCGATAGGTTAACGCCAAGGATCCGATTTGACGCAGACAAACGTATTTGCTTGTGTATCAATTGTCTTCAAGAAAGTCATAATGGTTTTGTCCCAAGGTATCTTGTCGAAAATGCCGGCAAAGTCTTCATACACTTTAACATATGAAAAAGGAGCCGGATTTCATACACTCATGTTATGGGGCCAATTTCCTTCTAATTTAAATATGTTTGATACAAAAAAAAGGGAATTATTGTTCCCCATAAAAATTTGGTGGCACAAATGATTCCCAACTAACTTTATTTCGAAAATATTTAAATCAAACTAATTCTATCAGTAGACCGGATAAATACAATTTAGTGAGAAATGTTTTGAAAATATTTTTCTCAATTCCCTTCTCCCAGGAAAAGCGGAATAGTGCCACAGTAGTGATTGTTTGATGCACATATTTCGACTTCTGGGTCCGGAGATTTTAGTTAATATGTTACAAGTTTTCATTACTATAAAATATTTGTCAAAGTAACTTATCAACATCTAAATTTCTGACCCGCTACATTGATGGTTAGTTCATACCACTTATTGATAGATGTCTGTAAATTTCATAAATCAAATGTGCCTGGTATTAAGTTCTAAACTGTAAACTTAGTGCAGATTTAATAATGGCCGATAAAATATATTGTGGAAATTGTTAAATTTTAATTTATTTACTTAATTTTAATTAAATATAAGACGCGATTTGTTTAGTGCCATCTATGAATGAATAGTACGAACAAACCATCAATTCCGTTAGTTAGAAATTTAGACAAAAATTTCGGCATAAGACGCACATCCTAAATTAGTATATTTAAAGCTATAATTGCGTACTAAATTGTTAATTATCCACATTGGGTTCAAGCTTTATATTGAGACTCGAACTAGTTTGTGCTTCTGATAAACTCTGCGGCGTAAAGGTTTTCGTCTGAAATAAATAAAATTCCACACGAAACAAGGCTACTAGTTAGCCGCTCACATCTATGCCAACACACCAGTAGATGCTTTTACAACTTGTTCTGATAATGATCCTGTTGCTATCGATTTAAATTGCATTGCAATTCAAATGGATTTTAGTGGGGCTTTAGAGTCAATATACCAGAGAAACTTTGTCCTAAGCAGAGAAAATTTAAGTTCATGAGTTCGTTCAGTGATCTAAAAATTGTCCAATTCCGTAAGCAAGCATTCCAGTATAGCACATTCCAGCTGAGACCTGAACATAAGCACAACATAGGACCTTAAGGGAGCGGCTCAAAATCCCGTTTTTCAAAATTCCGTTTTACAAAATCAAGTATTTTTTAGAAATCCCGTATTTTTTATAAATCCTGTATTTCAAAAGTCCGTATTTCAAAATCCCTTATTTCGAAACCCCATATTTGAGAGAAATGGGGTTTAAAACTGAGTTTTAGAAAAAGTTCTGGAATATGGCCTGCTGGGATGGAACTCAACCGATTATGATGGGATTGTGTACCTAAGTTACTATTTTTCTTTATATTGGCTATGGGAGCGTTCTTACTGCTACTTTCTAGAGCCATTTGCTCTAATATCACTCTTAAAACTATTTTGAGCCTATTAAGAGCAGACAGTGGCGGTTTTACAGTGAACATTTTTGGTAATTAGACTTTCTTTTACAACAAAGGTATATAGATCATGATGTACATAGAAAAGCTCCTATCAAAGCTGTTACCTCCGGGATGCCAGTTTCGACCAAAGTTCACTGGGATCTTCGAATTCGTGAAAATGTTTAAGTATGAAGTAAATCAATCCAAATGCCCTGTACAGGCCGAATTTTTGTAAAGAAAATTGTTTTTTGGAACGAATCGTCATTCTCAGTTAAATTTTGGAAAATTAATCTAAGTTGATTATTGTTGTAAATTTAATTTAGAAACTTTTAGTTTTAAACCACTTTTATCGTAAATGCTATACTTTTCAAAATATTACTAAAAAGCACTTATGGAAACTGCCACTTCCAGTAGAAAATAGCTTAATTACGAAGTTTCATCAAAATCAGACAAACCGTCTGGCTGTAGAGTATCAACATATTTAGTTTTCACGGAAACACATACACGGAAAAAAATAAACTTACTATTTTAAAGAAAACGTTTTCTTTATTTAATAAAAAATATTTTTGCTTATTTTAAAAACCAAATTTCTATGCCCATACCAGTTTTTCTAGTTATAAAAATGGTTTTCTTACGAAGAGAATTATTTCTTGACGGAAATTTTAAAATTAAATTCCATCTTGAGAATTATTTTTCTTGTATTTATCGTTGCTATAAATTCTTTATAATAAGAAAAAAAAATTAGTTTGAAGAGAAATACTTTTAATTTAATCATACATTTTCTTAAAACAAGAAATTTAATATTTTCTTAAAACAAAAACAAAATTTTATTAAAATACAACATTTTAAAATTGAAAACGTTTCTTGATAATAACAAAGTAATTTCTCTTTCTAATAAACTAATGAATTCTAGAATTTCAAAAAAGTTATCTTGATTGAAGAAATAATTAATCTTCAGTCATTCTAAGTTTTCTTTAATCAAGATAAAAATTTCAAAAATTTAAAATGCAATTTACTATGTTACTTCGAGAAAAGTTTTTCTTATCACAAAAAAGTAATTTTTTAAACTTAACATAATATTTCTTGGTTTAATATGTATGTTTCAAGCTGAGAAAATACTTTTAATTATAGAACAGGATTTTTCAATTCACTCTATATTTTTTAAATAAAGAAAACGAGTGAAACATTTGAGAAATATATATAAAATAAGTAACATTCATTATCTCGTGAACAGTTTGATAGAAACAACGTGTGTTTTTTTTTGATTGTCAAATTAAATATTTTCAAGTGGAAAAATAAGTAAAGTGAAGCTGAGTAGTTAAATGTAAGTTATATTTGTATTACATATATTTTTAATTTAAATTAACATGTGATCGCTCTATTTTGTGTGTTTTGTGTGAGTTGTTTGTGCATAATGATTTTATAGTTTTATTTTAATTTTTTTCGTTAGAGAAATTGCTGACGAAAATTCTAAATTTAAATGGCAACAGTAATTGGTTCTGTTAATTCATCGTTGGTTGTCTGAGTGTATCAGGAGCAGAACACATCATCAATCAGCCCCTTCTTCTCCATCAAGTGGACAAATATCATCAGCAGAATTTGCTAAAACTGTCCAACTATGATAAAGTAACGCTAATATAGTATTGAGTTTGATTTTATGTCACAAAACTTTGAACAGTTTCTCGCCTCAACCAAATGGTTTAAAATCTTAACCACAGCTCGACGAAAGGACCCGTAATCTACTAGTATCTACAGTTGTGGATTTATTGGTAGAAGACCCTGTATCGGCTGATTTATTTATAACAATTGCTAGTGATATCGAGCATTTTTTACTGGAGAAAGAAAGGTAACTAAGAATGAGTTATATATAATAATGATTGCTAACTATTGTCTTATTTTCAGGAATTCAATTATAAAGGGGCTGAAAAGCTAGCAGGCTTATACAACAAACTATTTGAAAAATAAATTTAGAAATAGGAGTCTTCCTGGAAAAAAATATTTAGTTTACTGCAAAACTACAGGTACGAGTACGAGTATAAACAAAAAACTAATGTTAAGTCTGAAATTTTTTTTAAAACAAACCTACTTTGTATTTTTTTCAACCTTAATAATTTAATCAAAACTTACAGACGTTAACTTGTTACTGCATGTTAAAACTATGTCAAAATAATGAACTTTTTATTATTGTTGATCTTGATATTGTGAAAACCAGTTATAAGTTTTCTTAAAACCTTTAGTTTTTCATAAACTTGCCAACGGAAGAAAAATATTGAAGCGAATTATGTCTTCTATTTAATTATTTTTGTATTTTATTATTGTAATTTGTATGTTATTGCTAATTAATATTAAATTGAATTTTTATATTTTTTATAATAAAATAAAACAAAAAACATATAATAAATGTATTATGGAATTATGTATTATTTTGGAAATTATATTAAATGTTGCTCCAAAAAACAGGAAAAATAGCTGCAAACAAGAAATACTACTACAGCTTTCAAGAAGTTACTTTCTGCAATCTAGAAATTCGAAATCAATCTAGAAATTAGAAAATAACTCTTAACTAAAGAAATGTAGATCATACAATTATATGTAATATTTCTTAATACAAGCCTCAATTTATTACATTTTGAGATACGGTTACCTTAAAACAAAAATTTGTTATCTTTAATGAAGAAATAAATATTATAAATTGAGAAAAACGATTTTCTCTACAAAATATTATTTTCTTACTTTAAGAAATTGAATTTCTTTCAACAATAAAAAAAATATTATTTTAAGATTTAAATAAAAACATCAAATGAAGAAATTGGAAGTTTGCATTATGAAAAAGTTATCTTAGCTGAAAATCAAGTGCTCATTTTTCTTGAATCATTCAGTTTTTTCTTCGTTGTAACCAATTTTTTTTTCCGTGTACTGAGATTTTTTAAAAACTTGGTTTTTTCACGAAAACCTGGTAAAAACTGGCTTGTCAAACCAAAACTCTTTATTCGAGCGTAAATTTCTGAAAATTCAATGATAATCTGTCGGCAAGAATTCTTGGTCGGTTTTCGTAAATTCTTTACTTTTCAAAAATATTGAAAAATTAAAAAAAACTTACGCACCGAAAGTGGTAGGTTTTTAATTTTTCGATAAATTTTTCGACAGTCATATATCTAGCTTAATATAACAGACGGTGCCTTTACCTTGTAGCATTACCTCCACCGATTTTTTCGACGATGACGTCATCCAAATATACGAGACACGTCCTCGAATGTAATCCCTTTAGTACGTGCTCCATTAGCCGTTCAAAAGTCGCAGGGGCGTTACATAATCCGAATGGCATAACGTTAAATTGCCATAATCCGTTACCCACACTGAATGCCGTTTTCTCGCGATCTTCCTCCTGGACTTCCACTTGCCAATAGCCGCTTTGCAGATCTAATGTCGAAAATATTCGAGCACCCGATAATGTGTCTAACGTGTCATTGATCATTGGCAATGGGTAACTTTCCTTTTTCGTCACAGCATTTAATTTTCGATAATCCACGCAGAATCTCATGCTACCATCCTTTTTCTCGACTAACACCACTGGTGAACTCCATGGACTGCTTGATGTTTCGATTACCACTGCTGCTTGCATATCTTTTACCATTCGATCCACTTCTCCTTGCTTTGCCAATGGTAATCTGCTGGGTGGTTAGCGAATCGGCATTTCTGCTCCTATATCTATTCGATGTTTTACCATTGTGGTTCTCCTATTATTGTCTGGTGTACTGCAGAAAATGGTCATGTGCCGCTCGAGTAATAGCTTTGCCATATTTTTCGGTTCCATAGTAAGATCTTCGGTCCATTTCTCCATGAGTTGTTCAATAACTTCTTTCTGCCCTTGCGAGTTAGCCGTCTTAATCGAATTTTTCTGCTCGCACTTTACTATCGCAGATATTTCTTCACATTTTCCGATTATAGTCCCTTTCTTGATGGTTTTCGTCTTATCCGAGAGATTTAGAGTCCGAATTGGCACTTTATTATCGCTGTCTGATTTCACTAGAGCTTTCCCGATAATTATTTCTCTGGCTCCGTCCTCCGCTTCATTGGTTTCCACAACCCACAACCTGGGTGACCCAGAACCTCCCTTCAATCTTGCCCATATTATTGTCTCTGAGTTCGGTGGCAGCTTCTCCCGATGATCCATTATAATTTTCCTAGTCGTTTCTCGTATAGTGCTAACGTGAAGTGGTAACTCGATATTATCGTAGGTTAATACACCTCGTCCAACATCCACCACGAATCCATTCGTTCTCATGAAGTCCATCCCCAAGATGACTTCATCTACAATATCTGCCACCAGCACCTCGTGTTGAAAATGGTTTCGCCCAATCCTTATTTTCACAACCTTTTTACCTTTTATTGCTGAATTTTCTCCAGGTGCTGTTCGTAATTTCATTCCATTGGCTGGTTTTACAATTCCATCGATAATATCTTGACGAACAATCGTATGAGTTACTCCCGTATCCAGCGTAATCATGCACTTCTTCCCATCAATATCGGCTTCAATTGTCAAGCTGTCACCGCCTCTTGCTACTCTCGAAACATGGATGGAGGTTGTGGGGCAATCGGTTGTGGGAGTCAGCTTCTGCCCCTTCAAGCTGACTCTTTTTAGTTTAACGACTCCGCTGTCGTCTGACCCTCCTTTCTGGCCTCTGTCTGCTCTTCGTTTGATCTCCGCTTCATGAGAGATGGCGATCTTCCTCGTTTCTTCCTAATCTCCCAGCAGTCCCGTGAAATGTGACCCATCCTATCACATGCCCAGCATTTAATTTTGCCACTTCCATCTCTGAACCTTGGCGTAGCCCGCTCGGTGCCTATTCTGGAATCGATCTCCACTCGGCGAATTTTCATTGCAGGTTTGACGATGGCCTGAGCAGTTTCGTTTGTTAACGCACAAGCGATGGTTTCCGCGAAAGTTGCCTTAGGTGACAACATCACCGCTCTGCGTGTCTCAGGATCTCGAATGCCGTCGATGAATGCATCTATTTTGATTCGCTCCATGTAATCGGCCGACATACTTGAATGTGCCAGATGCGCAAGCCGCTCAATTGCCGATGAATAATCCTGTAGCGATTCTCCTCCTCTTTGATATCGACCCTTCAATTCCATGCGATAGATTTCCCTTTTGTGGTCACTTCCGTACTTTCGATCCAGCGCCTTCATAATTCTGACGTAACTATTGCGTTCTTGCTCCGGAATTGTTTGTAGTGTTTCCGCCGCTTCACCTTTAAGAGCCACAATTAATGCGCCAACACGATGCTCTTCATTCCAACAGCGGTTACTGTCTGGATTACTTGATGTGTTGTTCCATTTGCCTTGACATCTTCAAGCTCCTTCTCAAGACGTTGAACTTCGGTTCGTAGATCTTGTTTAACCGTTTGTATATTTTGGTTAACCGTTTCAAATTTTTGTTGAACGTCCCCTTTAACATTTCGAATTTCTGTGTGTAACTCGGTTTGCAGCTTTTCCACTTCGCCGTGTAATGTAGAACATAACTCTAGAAATTTCTCGTCCATTTTATTTTGGCCATCTTCTATTTGGTGTTTAATGTCCTGGTTCGACAGTTTTATTTCCTCGTTCGATTGTTTTATTCCAACCAACTGCTGTTCCATCATTTGACTCATAGCAGCCATTCCAGATGGATTTTGTGTTGTTGCGGCTACCGTTTGCACGTCCTCTGCTTTGTTGTCTACATTAGTCTCATACATTTTTTCCTCCTCGAAATCATACACGTCCGGATCTAAACCTTCCTTTTCCATAGCCTAACGTAGTCGCTCCACTAAATTAGCTTTTTAGCCTTCACTGGCCAAACCTCGCTGTTTCAGTTGCTTCTTTAATTGCGGAAGCTTTAAATCGTAGAGAATCATTTTCCTTATTATTCACAATCCCACCGCTGTCACCAATTGTTACGTTTTCGCCTTGTCACTCAATGTTCAAATCTCTGGATTGTGAATAAAAACCACTTCTTCGTATATTTGGATGACATCATTTTGACATAAAGTAGACTATCTGCAGTGATTAAATTTTAATTTGAAATACAATTTTTCTTTTGTCCTATACTTTTTAATGTCAGAAACGTAAACCCATTAGCACTTTTATGTTGCTAATTTTTTTTTGGTTCCCCCACTTTTTGTAACTTTAGAAACTTCACACAGGCTTGGTTCAGAAATAGACCAGATCTGTCTCAGGTAGTCATATTTTAGAACGCATTCTAAAATTCATTTTATAATCAAATGTCCATCCATTATACCGAATCCCATCATAATCGGTTAAGAAATGGCTGAGCTATGTCCTCGGGCCCATATTTCAGAACTTCTTCCAAAAATCATTTTAAATCCCATTTCCATCCAGCATGCCTAATTTCTTCATAATTGTCTAAGAAATGACACAACTGACATCAAAACAACGGATTTTTATAATACTTAACGGCATTTTAAAATACGTGTTTTTAAAATACAGATTTTTGAAATACGAGATTCTGAAAACTGGATTTTGACATATGGGAACCCGACCTTAATTGAATCCAAACAATATCACCCATTTAATGCTGGAAAAAACCGAGGCTAGCAATTATCAAAATTCTATTTTTTCTTTGTAATTCAAACCGTTTCAAGATGGAGTTCGTTCTTTCTTCTTCACTTTGAAAAAATATGACCCAAAGCTTTTACGGCAATGAAGTACATTTATGTTTGTGTTATGATTAAAGTGCGAAATTGTTAAATCGTTTACACGATAAAATAATCGGTTGTAAATAGTGCATATGTCGGGAGGTTGTTACAGGCTGGCTACTGCCAACCTGCAGTTATCACTAACGAGAAGTCTCAGCGAGAAGTGCGAAGGGTCGTGGGGTTTGAGGCATGCATGGCTCCTGGTCTACACCGTGATTACTACAGATAATTATAAAAAAGGAGAAAAAAACGCAAATAATAATAATACCCAAAGTTCCGCCGAAATTCGTCGGCCGGAACCTGAGGAACGAGCAGCAGAAAATTTTAAATAAAAAAAATCATAACGGTAGAGAGGTGCCCTGGTGCGCGCATCCGCTCGAACTCGCACGGTGGTAAACACCGGTTTCAAATCCGGATGCGGGCACCAAGGGACTGCTTACCCTACGCCGACACAGGATGGGAATTCCCCCCTCATCACAACCAACCTAGAAAAATTAATAATTCATTATTTTTTTATTTATTTAAACACAAAAAAAAATACAGAAACCACCACTTCCCTAAAGAGAAAACAAGAAAAGGGAGAGAACGAGAGAGAGAGAGAGAACAATGCACATCGAGCGCGCGACCGCTATCCAGCGCTCGATTACAAAAAAAAATGTTTATATACAAATTTAAAAAATTTAGAATAAAAATTTAAAAAAATACCAAAATTGAAATAAGGAAAATAAAAAAAATCAAAAAAAAAATCGTACCTTAACAATACAAAAAACTGTTGCGGCCTTGCGCGGCCGTCATGCCTCAGGGTCGCTGCCCCGGACCGTTGCGGCTTTGGTGCCGTTAAATATCTTGGCCTCAACTGGCCGCAAAAAATAAATTGGACGTTGCGGGGCCTCTACCTGATACCAAAGAAAATGACGAGGTGCCGGTTGGCAACCCGTTACGTTGGGCGTGGTACCGCCGAAAATCTTTGGTCTCGACTGGCCGCCGGATCCGTTGGGCGTTGGCCCGCCTTAACAGTTGAATAATCGAATAGCCGGTTGGCCACCCGTTACGTTGCGGGGCCTTTCCCCGATTCCAAAACCAACACGTTGGGCGTTGGCTCGCCGAAAAACCATTATCGCCTCGATAGGCGGTCACTGTGAGTTAGAATGGAGCATTATTTCACAACTGGCCGGAGCGTCACCTGCTTGTTGCGGAGCGTCTCGGTTGGGCGTTGGCTCGCCAAACCGTAATTACAAAGTAGTTGGCCTGAACTGACTACTCGTTAATCGTAGGCCAATTTGTTGAGCGTTGTCCGCTTCAAACCGTAAATACAACTTAGGTGGCCTCAACTGACCACCCATATATTGGGCGTTGTCTCGCAAAAATTCCAAAATATGACGCTCGATTTTGTCACAATGCATTCACACAAACAATTGTGTAATTCGTTCACGGAAAATCAGTAATATATTTTTTTTTTTTGAAAAATGAAAAAATCAAATTTTAAAGTTTTTTTTTTGTATATTATTATTTAATATTTCAGTATAATAATGAACAAATATGGCCAGACGCCAAAAATAAACTTAAAATTTAACTATAAAATTAATTAAGTTCTCGCACAGCATTATTAGCTAAACATAACATTCACAAAATTGACGTCACAATTCTATTATTATAAATTAATATTTTATCGTAAATGCTGGAAGACGAAGGATTTTTAATAAACTTTAGTTAATAATTTTTGTTTGAATTTAGATTTTAAGTAATTACTCAACTCAAAACTTATAATTTAATATATTTAATGTTTAATCAAAACTCAACTTTTTATTCTTCTAAATTTCACACCAGACTATCAAAACTCGAATGAAAAATAAATTTTTACGCCGAATAACGCGCAAAACATTCCAGAAGAATTGTCTTTCTTCTCTGTTTGAAGCATATGAGAAAAACATTCTTATGGAATGTTTTGCTCTATACACACACACTCGATGCGCATTGTTCTCGCTCTCTCCCATTTTCGTTTAGTTACCAACAAAACAAAAAAAAACACACAGGAATCTATCCACTACTAACCGCGTTTAGACATCAAAAAACCCGGACGCAAAAAACCGAGGAGAATGGAAACACAAAAATTTACAAAAATGGGGATGTAATCCATAAAATGAAATTTGTATTGTTGACGACAACACAGTCTTAACAAGGTTTAAAAAGTGGAGGGGGAAGGGAGGTACAGAAACTTGCTAGTGAAAGTGATGTTGGCCGATAACGTTCCATGGTAATTTGCCATACACTTCTGAATAATTCACAACAAATTGCACAACATGGCTGCTATAACCTAACAAATTTCGAGAGTCCCTATTGAAAACCCCTTTACAACGCTGGCATGGAGAAGAGGGAGATAGGAGTTCAAATTTAAAATTTTAAATAAGCATTAAAAAAATATTGATAAAAAATTTTGAGACTAAGCAATTTGTTTTCTCTATAGCTATCTCCAATTTAGGACCACAGAGATTCAACAGGACTGGACCATCAAATTCTATCGGATTTCTCTTGCTTTCAATTTCACCCACGACTTTCCGAGTTGTTTCGCTTCTGCTAGCATCGTTCGGATCCATGTTATCCCTATTAAAGCTGGTCGTCCGACTTTCTTTTTCTCTTCTGTGTTCCATTTCAGAGACCTGCTTCCAGGTTTTGCAACCGACAGATGTGCTCTATAGATTTTGTGAAACATGTTCAATGTTATTCTGGCTTTATTGATTTATTTCTTTATAACTTCATTATGTGCCACACGTTTTTGCTAAAGTGCAGAACCTAACGTATAGGATTTGATTGGTATGCTTAGCCTCATCGTGTGGCTTTCCTCGTACTTATTTTAAGGCCAACTTTGTCACTGTAAAGACTGCACCACTCGTTGGTTGCCCTAACATCTTATGTATTGTCTTGAGAAATTTTTTATTGGTTACGTGGTCGGTTTTATATGTCCCAACTTTTGCATTCAAATGTCTCCTTCTTGTATTATTTTGATAATTTTCTTGTGTGTCCTTGCTATTATGGCCTCTATGGCCTATTATGGCCTTGAATGGAATCCTCTGTTACGATACCACGATTATCCTGCATGTTTTTTATTCCATAATGCATGCCATCTTTGCTTTAGCTGTTGTTAATATGTGTGTCCGCAGGCCCTTATTCTCGTTACCAGAAAATATATTAAGTAATTCGCTTGTCATTTCACCACTGTTTTATATCACTGGCACTGCACTGAGATCGAGAATTTCGTTTCTCTTATTTTTCTAATTGTTGATGAAAGCCTTCACATTTTGGTTGGAGTTTTGATGTTTCAATTTCCGATTCGTCTCCGTTTACGATAGCCGATCATTTTAAATGACGGATGAGTAAGGTATACTGACCAGGGGAGAGGGTGGAGAGGTTCGTTCCATTTCCTTTTTTCTATAGCGTTTCACCGCTTTTAATAATCCAAGCAATTGTTGCTCGACGTTGGTGATTAAGTTATTGTTGTTTCATATATCTCTGCCACTCGATCCAATTTCCAGAAAGATAACTCCAGTGAAAAAAAAACCGGAAAACTGAAACGTTGATTGAACCCCACCTGTATTCTTGTTCAAGACAATAGCATCATCACAGGTACCAAACAATTTTAATCTGGAAAACCAACTAAAATGTTCTTGACAAGACTCGATTGACCAAGACTTTCAATCTCACCTATTTGCTTAATAAAAATTGCATTTTAACTGCCATAATATAGGTAAAACCCAATTTAAACTTGAAAAATTAAAGACGACGACATCATACAGAAAAAGACATCAAAAAGCAGTAATCTACAATGTTTACGAATTGTCTGCATATTCTACCAACTGCCGACATTGCCTACTCAAAAATCAATTGTCTACGCTATTTTCGGCACCGCAACATATATACAATTCGGAAATACGCGTAGACGCAGAACACTGCGCGTTTCAAGAACTACCTGAGAAGTACACCATTGTGTAACAGGGTTGGCTTTTCGATGAAATGGTATAGAGATATGCACTTTCCAATGTTGAGACTCAGAGAATTTAGCTCGCACCATATCGCTTCAATGTTCTTGTAGTTTATTTACATCGTCAACTGTAAGTTTTGAGATCATCTGCGAATATCAGGATTTCGGAATGCTTTATCACTTCAGTAATACCATTAATGAATGTTGGGAAAATCCATGGGCAAACGGCCAATCCAGTCCCTTTAGTTATGTTTCACTTTTGTGGAAAATGACCAATTTTAGTGACTGATTAAACAAAATGCGTCAAGGATTGCCAAATTTACAAAAATCCATATAATTCGTATAAAATATTTAATAGCCAAACAGTTTCTACTGCCTTCCAATTTTCCCACTTCAAATTTGATCATAAATACAAGTTTGATAATAATAGAATTTAATTTATAAAACATGTGAATTTTTTATCATAAGAGATACAACAAGATATTTACGCAAAACTTTATAAATCAAACCGCTTATGAATGTTCAAGGTAAAACCCGTGTTAAAATAAATGAGCTCTAAAATAATAAACTAGTTTGTAAAAAAAAATCACCGCGATACCAGAAAACAATAACAGTTTTTGTTGTCAACAACTCATCCATCAATTTTTGTAAAAAAAACCGCAACATAGAAATCTGAAGGCTGTGAGTTAATTAACACTACAAAGGCGGTCACAGTGTCAGGCGATATTAACTACTTGCACTTTTTAAAAAAAATATTTCCTATATAAATAGTCGGAAGACAGTCTTCCTCTAATTATTTATCATTACGTCAATTAAAGAGTTTTATGCTCAATTTAACCCAACCCATCGCATCGCATATGGCGATAATTAATTCTTAACGAAAGTAAAATCTTAATCTTATGTAGTATATAAAGAAATGGAAATCTCATAAATTTATACGTCTTACGATGTATCAGATTGTTGGTATAGAAGTGTGTCGTATCCGCTATATAAACGATATATGTTTGATAAATAAATTAGCGATACAAAAAAATTAGCTTTTGCCTTTCATATCGAATTCGGAAGTGTGTAAAAATATCTTCCATTGTTACAAAACATTTTAATCTGATGTTTTAAAATTTACATTTTTTTGAATGAAAACCAATAATTAAATTGTTATGATGATATGAATATAGATTATGTAAGATTGCGTGAATTTACTAATTGAATTTTTATTTCTATTTTTAGGTAAGTGAACCTCATCTGTATTTAAGTCGTAAGTAGGAAACTTCCAACGTTTCCAATAAATTATCAAATTTAATATAAATATTTTGAAAACGTGATATGCATTCGGTCCTTAGTTGTTTGTTTGTAAATGTTATCGTCTTAACGTCAAAGATGCTGCTGCATTCTCAACAACAAGTTTTTATATCAAATTTTTATTATCTGAATGCAGTCCAAAGTTTAAAATTCAGTTCACATTCACTTTTGATAGCATGTAGAAAAATAACATTTTATAAACTAACAAGACCGGTTGACCAATTTTTTAAATTTCTAAGTATTTTTAAATTGTGGACCCATAAAGATTTTATGCTCTCAATTTTAGGTAAATAATTTTAAACCAGCGGAAAACAAGAAATTACGCTACTCGACACCATGTACAGCAGCAGTTTCACAAAGCAGAATATCTGTTATTTTATAAACAAACTAAATTAATTTTTTTATTCATTTTGTACCTCATTTTCACAAAATAAAATATTCGAGCGGAATAAAATCTTAAAATTTTTCTTTAAAATGCAAATTGATTAGCCTTCGAACTAAAGAAACTCGGTATATGAAATTCTGAAATTTTTTACTATATCCTCCAATTTTCTCCTCCATTTTGTGTTTTGGGCAACATTTTAGGATCTGTTCACGATGGACTAAACTTGGCCATTTCATAAACAATCCTTATGAAATTTGAATTGAAACATAAATTTTAGATGAAGTTCTGGTATCTGTCCAGTCAACACGGCGAAAATGGGATTTTGGCTATGCTGGGGAGAATTCGGCTAATTCTTGTTCAATAATTGTAATTCTTATATGTCTTCTCGTCCACATCTTTACAAATAAATATAAAAATATTTGTGCAGGGTTGAATTTGAATTTGATCTTGCGAATCTAATAAGAAAATGAAGAGAGATTATCGTTTAGAATTCATTAAGTAATATTTTGATATTTTGCGGCCAAATAATTAGGTTTCAGATTGTGCTTAATATCTCATAAACTCTTGCAAGTATCTGATAGTTTCGGTTCGTTTCTAAAAGCTAAGATCATACCCAGACTACATGGGAAGTTTGAGAAAAATTTTTTGATTAGAAGTTTTCCTAGCAGGAGTTTTTGAGATATTAGGCACAATCTGAAATATTTGGCCGCAAAATTTTACTTAATGAATTCTAAACGATAATCTCTTAATTTTCTTATTAAGTTCGCAAGATCAAATATTCAACCCTGCACAAATATTTTTATATTTATTCCAACATTGACTAACTTCAGAACCTTGTTCAAAATACTTATTAGAATTACAATTATTGATCAAGAATTAGCCGAATTCTCTCCAGCATATTAAAAGTCCATTTTAATCGTGTAGAATGGACAGGCACCAGAACTTCATCTAAAAATTTTGTCTTCAAAATTTTATATACCGAGTTTCCTGACTTGGAAGGTCTAATTTATCTATATTTAAGGAAAACTTTAAGATTTTATTCCACAGAAACATTTCATTTTGTGAAAAATGTGGTATAAAATGAATAAAAAATGTCCGCTGGTTATAAAATAACAACATAAATTCTCTTTTGAGATAGTGGTGTCACTTGTGATGAGTAGCGTAATCTCTTATTTTCCGCTGGCACATTGTCGCTGTCTGATAGAGCATATAACGAGTGTATTTCTTCTAGAAAGTCCGGCTTCGTACCACAAATGCTAGGTTGTTACTCGGCAATGATGAGACATACTCGTATACCTGATTTTGTAAAAAGGTCGACAAAATCAACGAACCTCCAAAATAAGTTCTTGTGTGTTGTTCGCTTAAAGCGTGGCGCTAACCGTCAATTATTTGCATACAGAGTCAACCGGAAGAAATTAACTGTAAAATCTATAGTGAGTGAAATTTGTGAGTCGAATTTAATCAGTTAAGCTCAGAAGCTTTTAGCCTTGTACTAAATTTTAAGTTCAATTGGCGAAGGATCTAAGTAACTTGGCACAGGGATTTCCTTCTATTGGCAACCAATAAAAAAAATCGCGGAAATTCTTCACCAATAAAAAAAATTACGAACAATATTTTCAGGTCATAGGCCAAGTAATTCTGTTCAATTTGGATTGAGTGTTACAATAATTTTCTTGCCCTAAATTCCCTTTAATTGAACAAAAACAATCACGAGTAACTAACCCGAAAGCTTAGGATTATGCGGTTAGTCCACCAAATTTGTTTTCGGAATTCCCCATTTTCCATCCTACTTTTTCTTTTCTTTGTACTGCATATTACATGTTGTCTCGTTCCCAATCCCAAACGATGCCGTTATCTATGTCCAAATCCATGCACACTTAACCTCACGACGAATTTCTCTATTGGGTTAAGCTACAGGAATCGAAGCCACAAGATAATTTTTATGAACCAGATTTACCTTCAGCTAAGCTAGCGTTTTCCTGTTTCAAGTGGCTTCACCAGAGGTTTTTCTCTAAAATTGATTATTGCAGTCTGGATGTACTGCGTTTCTCTGATGGTGATCGGACTTCCTCTAAAAGGGAAATTTTGGATTAATTACTAATTGTTCACTTTCCCTGTTGCAACTTTATTAACTCGCAGTCCGTTGTTTCCGAAGAACCCAACGCCACTTATAGCCCACTCGATTGGGACTTTGCCCACAGGCTAGTCACTCTCGAAATCTTGCGCTAGATTACTTTCTCTTTTACGCCCTATAATTTGGGCGGTCCAGATTGGATTTTCCTGCTGACTTACAAGTTTCTTTCGTGTCACAAAACATCTCATCTCACAATCATGGTACTGAAACAAAATTATTTTCATACCTAAAGTAGGCAGGTCAGGTCACACTGATCCTCAAGTATTTATTAAGACCCATTAGCCTCTCATAAAATGTTTCTAAAGCTCTGGAGAGAATTGACTAGCCTAGCATGCAGCATGCGTCAGAGTTGGCAAATCGTGTAAAACTGCTCTACATGAACTTGTTACAAGGACCAAAAGTTCGCTTAATATTAAAAAGATTCATGTGGGCATGTTCCTGGATTTTGCAGGTGCTTTCGATATTATGTTGTTTTCTACTATTTCGAGGTCTGCACTAATTTTTGCATTAACCCAACCATCCTTGGTGAGTGGATATATTCACATATTCTCATTGCTGTGACTGGGCTAGATTTTCCTTCAGGCTCCCTCTCCATTAAAATCTCCAAAGGTTACCTCCAGATTCGGCGATCTGTCTTGCACTTTTCTTTCTGGGGAAGCGATCACTAGATCAGATATCGTAAAATATCTGGACGGTACCCTAGACAGTATACTTTCCGAAGGTGTCACCTTGAAAGTTAACTTTTAAAAACCACTGCTTTTTTCGCAATGTAGATCATTTTGGAAATCCTGAGGCTTGACTCCCAAAATGCTGATGTTTCTCTGATCTATAGATCGTTGGTTTTGCACATGCTCTTTTGCGCTTATGTTGTTTGGTGGTTCGCGGTAAAATCAGAATTCGCTTTGCAAAGCTTAACAATATATTCCCTCAACTTCAATCCTCGCTTTGGAAACCATTTTGTTCTTGGCCTGCTTAAGTCATTCATTGAGATTACGGCTTATTCCGCCCAGTTCAGACTAAAGTATTTGGGCATGGAAAACCTAGGTTTGATTACAGCGCATAGATCTTTCCAGAAGTCATTATGGTTAATGACAAACTGGTACCAGAATTTCAATTCGATATTCGCTTCCCAGTGATTTACCCTTCAAAAGTTTTTTATTGGTCTCAAAATTACGTCTGAGTCGGTAATTTAATTCGTAGATTGCTCTCACTCTGAATTAGATGAGGGTTTGGAACCAATTGCCCTTCACATGATCTACGATCTTACGGTAGTCTAAAGCTGTGCTAAATGCACGGAATAATTCTGTGACCACTTTTAAAATGGTAACGACTGTTAACATTTTATTAGCCGCCTTAGTTACAACTATCATGTCACCACAATGTTGGTGACGGCTCATTCAGATATTGAGGGTAATTTAGGGGCTGATTCCTTGGCCAAGTGGTGCAAGCATCTGGTATTCATCAAGCCCGAGCCTATAGCTCCTCTGAGCTTAAATAATGGAAGTATATTACGAACTTGCTATTATTACGGCTCATGGCTGTTTTAATCACTATTTACACAAAAAAGGCTTGCTTGTGACTCGGTGTGTGACAGATGTCTTGCGGTACCTTCTTGGATCCCAGCCAACCTCAAAAATAATATAATTCAATGGCACCCTAAACTAACACCATGTTTCATAAAGCTTTCTATGACATATCTCTCAGTTAAATGGTTTACTGACCAAAGCTCAATTATTAATAAAAATCCAAAAATAAAACAAGTTATTGAAATAATAAATAATTAAAAGCTTTTAGATATTTTAAACACATATCTCATCTTTTACATCATCAGAGCTTTATAGTTATATAAACTATTCAAGTGGAATGTAAAATTTTATCCAGTTTTGAGAAAGAGTTTTTACAAAAGCTTTTTATAAGATTCTCGCCCCTACCGCAAGGAGGTCGAGTACATGCCATAGGAAGTTACCTCCAAAAACCACCAAATAGCTCCATTTTGCTTTACATTATTCCCAATTTAAACGATATTGTTAAACCGCCTTGGCGCTGGTAGTTGATAGATCTGCCGTTTTAGCCCTGAAAGCTAAAAGATGTCACACATTTCTTCAAAATCAATGATAAACGTATATTGAGAGTATATTTTCATGGATTGCGCTCCTACCAACTTTCCTACTGGAAGTTTCCAGGTTGCTCAATTTTCAGACCGCAGTCATGATTCTTTCGTGAGGTCCATAGAATTTTGAAATAAAATTTTGCAATATAAAATTCTTCATTGAACATTTTTCTGGATTTAGCTTTAATATATGTAAAAGCGCCTCTATTATAATTTTCAAAATTCAATTCTTTATGCAAATAAAAAATCATAAAATTCTTCTGGAATCTATGACTTATAAATATTTTGTAGGCCAGTTTACTGACTATAAAACGCTTAATAGAGCTTTTATTTTTGAAGTAATAAAGTTAAAGATTAAAGCTTCTTAACTCTCTTAACGAATTTTATGAAAGCATTAAACTTCAGAGAATGTCGTGATATGCTGGAACTTGCGAAGAGCCACGCAACGGTACCCCGACAATAATACGTGATGTTCCCTCATTATTCAGAAAGCGGCTTGGTGAATATTTCGAAAAATTTTCTGGTACGGACCAATTAAATTGGGAATTGTGATTTCAAATTTTCTGCAGCTGCCACCTGAAAAGTTTAATTTTTATAACGATTATCTCCTCGATCTTAAATTTCGTAAAAAGGATTGCCGATTCGTACAATTCAAACATGAAACCATTATGAGTTCTCGTACAAGTGGTTTGTGGAAGTGATTACATGCAGGAAGAGAAAATAAGGTGTTAGTACAACAAAATATTAATCCCCAAAATTTAAAAATGTATGTTGTTAAAAATTGATGGTAAAAAATTAACAAAAAGTTATTTCAACAAATTTCGCATAGTTATTGGTATGTACAAAGTTATTACACACAGGAAGTGAGAATCAAATGTTTGTAATAAAGATATTAAGCACTAAATATCTCAAAATTGATAATTTGAAAATTTTGATTTTTATGATAACAAGTCTACAAAGAACAGTAGGAAGTCTCAATAGTTGGTTTGTGTAAAATAATTACACGCAGGAAGTGAAAGTGACATATTAACCACAATTGATTTTATGATAAAAATGAAAGTAAACCTTAGTTAGTTCTCACAAAATTGTTTTGTGTAAAGTTATTACATGCAGGAAGTGAAAATCAAGAGTTTGTACTACAAAATATTTTCCAATAAATATTTAAAAATTTACAATTTTCAGATATGATTGATCAAATATGAAACCATTATGAATTCTCGTAAAAGTGATTTGTGAAAAGTTTTACATGTAGGAAGAGAAAATAAGGTGTTAGTAAAATATTAAGCGCCAAAATTTTAAAAATGTGTGTTGTTAAACATTTATTGTCAAAAATTAACAAAAAACTCTTGACAAATTGCTCATAGTTGGTCTGTGCAAAATCATTACATGCAGGAAGTGAGAATCAATTGTTAGTATTAAACTTAGTAATCACTAAACATTTCAAAATGATAATTTGAAAATTTTGAATTTTATGGTACAAGCACACAAAGAACGAATCCTCGAAAAGCTAGTTTGTGTAAAATAATTACACACAGGAAGTGAAAGTAGTTTCATAAAATATTAACCACCTACTATAAAGAAAATGTTGTTGAAAAATTTGAAGTGTTAAAATTTTAATGGTAAAAATGAGCTAGGCACCATTTATTTTTCAAGAAACAGATTTGTGTATAATTTTACATGCAGGAAGTAAAAATCAAGAGTTTGTATTATAAAATATTGACTACAAAATATTTTAAAATTGATTGTTTTAATTGTTAAAATTTTAATGTAATAAATTTATAAAGAAAAATACGAGTTCACACAAATTTGGTTTGTCCATAATTATTACATGCAGGACGAAAAAATTAAGTGTTAGTACTACATTATATCATTCACCATATAAGTAGAAATTGGTAATTTAATGCGTTAACATTTCATGGTGAAAAATTAAAAAAGAAACCTTTATGAATTTTCCAAAAATTGATCTGTGTAAAATTATTACATGTAGGAAGTGAAAATTACGTGTTAGTATCCAAAACTATCAATCACGTCCTATTTTAAAATCGATCATTTAAATTGTTAGTTTTGATAAAATTCTCATAAAAGTAGTTTGAGGAAAGTGATTGCATGCAGGAAGTGGAAATTAAGTGATAGTAAAACAAAATGTTAGCATCAAAATTTAAAAATATAATATTGTTAAAATTTTATGGTAAACAATTAACAAAACACTCTTTACAAATTTCGCACAGTTGGTTTGTTTTAAATTATAACATGCAGGAAGTGGGAATCACTTGCTAGTATTAAAGACATAACCCACAATAATTATTTCAAAATTTATAATTTGAAAAGTTAAGATTTTATGACAACAAATGCAGAAAGAAAAATATTAAATCTCAAAAGTTGGTTTGTGTAAAATGACTAAACGCAAGAAGTAAAAGTAGTTCTATCAAATATTGACCACCTATGATTCAGAAATTGATAATTTGAAATGTTAAAATTTTATGGTGAAACTGAACAAGTAAATCTTAATTATTTCTCACGAATTGGTTTGTGAAAAAATTATTACATGCAGGAAGTGCCAACCAAGAGTTTGTACTACAAAATAGTCCAATAAATATTTAAAAATTTACAATTTTAATTGTTAATATTTTAATGAAATAAATTAATAAAGAAAAATACGAATTTTCACAAATTTGGTTTGTCCATAATTATTGCATGCAGGACGAGAAAATCAAGTGTTAGTACTCGAAAATATAAACAACGATATATTTTAAAATTGATCATTTAAATTGTTAACTTTATGATAAAATTCAAATATGAAACCATTATGAATTCTCATAATGGTGAAAAAAGGTCTGTAAAACCACCTACTATAAAGAAATTGAAAATTTGAATTGTTAAAATTTTAAGATAAAAATGAACAAGGAACCAATTAATTTTCAAGAAATTGATTTGTGTATAATTTTACATGCAGGAAGTAAAAATTAAGAGGTTGTACTATAAAATATTGACTACAAAATATTTTAAAATTGATTGTTTTAATTGATAAAATTTTAACGTAATAAATCAATAACGAAATATACGAATTCTCACAAAGTTGGTTTGTGCAAGATTATTACATGCAGGACGAGAAAATCAAGTGTTAGTACTACAATATATTTTTCACCATATACATAGACATTGGTAATTTAATGCGTTAAAATTTTATGGTAAAAATGAACAAAGCAACCTTTATGAATTTTCTAAAAATTAATTTGTGTAAAATTATTACACGCAGGAAGTGAAAATTAAGTGTTAATACCCAAAACTATTAACCGCCATGGTTTAAAATTGTTAATTTAATGATAAAATTCAAACATGAAACCTTTATGTATTCTCGTAAAAGTGGTTTGTGGGAAGTGATTACATGCATGAAGAGAAAATAAGGTGTTAGTACAACAAAATATTCACCCCAACTATTTAAAAATGTATAGTGTTAAAATGTAATGGTAAAAAAACAGAAAACGCTTTACAAAATTTGCATAGTTGGTTTGTGTCAAATTATTACATGCAGGAAGTGACAATCAATTGTTTTTATTAAAGCTATTAAGCAATAATTTGATAATTTTAGATTTTATAGCGACCAGTCCACAATGTAAAGTACGAAATTTCAAAAAGTTGGTTTGTATAAAATAATTACACGCAGGAAGTGAAAATAGTACTATAAAATATTGATCAATTTGGGATAATTTGCAATGTTAAAATTGTATGGATCGCAAAGATCACGATGATTTACATTCCGACGAAATACCGTAACATTATAAAAACATTTAAATATCTTACTAGATTTTTTTCAACATCTTCTGGTTTGCTTGTTAAAATTTTATTTTACAAAGTTATGAAAAATGTTCGATCAGGTATCAAAAATTTTATGGAGAGTTGTGCGCTTGCACAAAAACTATATCAATTGAAATTATTACTTGATGATGTCAATATTTGGTGCAATTCAAAGCTGACCTCAATTGATTTCTAACCTCATTTAAATGTTCATAAACGCTAAAATCTAATTAATGTTTAGATAAATTTGAAATACACATAAAACCAACAGCTAAAACCAATTAATTACATCCAACACATAAAATCAATTATATTACAGATTTAATTACAACATTAAATTGTCTAAGTACTTTACGAGCGTTATGCAAATTAGCCACAAGAAATTTTATTTCGCGCCTTTAATACACTGAAAAAATTCTGGCCTATATTTGATGTAAATGTAATTAATTTCAAGGATTTTATGACTTGGTTTACACCTATTAAAAAAATTAATGAATTCTTGTATATTTTTAAGGCCAAGCCTATGGTTAAATTTAAGAACTAAACACATTAGATCTAACCTTTGCCATGTATTTGGTCATAAAATTAATGTTTAAATACATTCTTCGATGTCAATTGTATCATTAATTCTAGGAATAATTTTTTTAAATTGATGAATACATCATATATATTATGCCAATTAAACATCATTTTGATGACCAAAAACATAAAAAATTGTGTTTTGATACCTGTAATTTATGTAATTTACCTTGTTTTAAGATCACTTTACAGTAAAATTACTCTATGTTTGAGGTTTTGAACATTAAAGCAATGAAAATTAATCCTTGAATTGATAAATAATCATCACTAAATAATAGGATGCTTGTCTTTAATCTAAGGAACTCTTTGTCTTACCTATATGTTTCAGTTACATTAAATATGATTTTTCCATATTTACATACATTTTCCAAACAATTTTCAATCCGAAATAAAAATGCATACAATGAAATTCATTTACATAGTTTCTTTATTAATAGATAACTTATAATACATTTTGCCTATGTCTCTTTATTTCATATAGATTACATACTTGATATTTAAACATAACTTATAATAAAGGTGGCTTAAAACAAATTTTGGCATTTGGTAATTTGTATAACAAAAATGGTTTTACATGAGTTTCGTTCAATTTTATAACATCGAATTGCAGTTCTAATTTTCCCACAATATATGCACTCAAATGTTTATCGTAGAATTCTATAGCGCGATATTGTGTGATTAGAAACGGTTCATTTTGAATAATACAAATATCATTTATCTTCATAAGTTTAATTTTGCTTTTATCAAATATATAAAAATTAATTTTGTAAAGTGTATTTCGAAACGTAACTGAATATGCCAACTGATAAAATCTAGAATTGAAAGTAATTTGGTTTGTATGTATTCAAAATATGGCTTTTCTGAAATACATTGATTGTTTTCTAGTTGATTTATAACAAGTATCTAATTTTAAATGTCGCAAATATATATCAATAGTATAACAAACCAAATTACATTTTTCGCAATACATTTTTCCTTATATTACTAATAAAATATACATGAAAAATATTTCAGATTTCGAGAGCATCGTTATTCAGGTGATATACTTGATAAAAATATTAATACTAAAATTATGATAGTTTCTCTTCAAAAATTGTTAATTTTCTATTTGAGTTAATTCTGCAATCAACGTTGACACATCTATATCGTGTTTATCAGAAGCGGTATTAATGTTGAAAAAATATTTTTGAATGAAAAGCCACACTTTATATGATTCCAAAGAGTAGTGTAAATTAAACGCAAAATGTACCTTAAACGTTGTTGTTAAACAATCCAATATGTTATCAAACTTATATAATATTTCGTCGTAACAGGTTGAATATTCATTGTTTTCCATTAAAAGAATTAAAGGTTGAAGAGTCATACCGTAAGCAGCATATGTTTCCCTTTTTTCATTCAATAAACTTCTTAAATTATTTACAGGTCCAATTTCCTTCATAAATGAATCCACGGAGTTTTGAATAGAGACTTTCCATATTTTTTTGTCGATTTTTCTAACAGCGCGAGTAGTCGGTTTTAAAATATAGTGTAGGGCTTTCAGAATAATAATTGTTTTTGCATCTGAAAACGGGAAATGAAAATTTATGAAAAATAACGTAAATTTAATTGAGTTATGGTAGCTTGCATATATAAACATAATTTTTATCTGAATAATAAAATTAATTCAAAAATATACATTCAACACTTTAAAAAAAGATATTTTATAGGTTTATGAGTATAACTTGAGATTACTGAAACAGTGGAATGTGATACACTACAACAAAAATGTTTAGACTTTAATTTTTATTTAATAACGCAAGAACCTGAAGAAAACAAACTATAGCATTACAATACGGACATAAATTTCTAAGTTGTTATTTAATGCTAAGTTACCTAATCGTACTTTATAAATACATATATAAAACTTAAAATTTCGATACATCAAAGAAACCAAAGATCAACTTAAACCTATTCGTATTGTTTTGTTATGTAAGTAATGATCATATTTAAATTTTAGTTTACCATTATTTTCGGAAATTGAATCCAATTCTTGAATTAATAACTTATCTTTAATTGTTCGTCTTAAAATTGGTAAAACGTTATTTTCAAATTCAGGCCACTTCTGTTTAAGACAATGTTCTTTACCAGGATATAACATTTCGAAATCCAAGTCAATCTATTTAAAAAAAATCAATTAGATACATTATGTTTAACAAAAATTTCATTGTTTCAAATTCTTACCAGTCTATAGCCATCTGGATGCAAATAAATAACCCAATCTTTATAAAAGTCAACGTTATTGGACTTGCTCCTGGCAAGTTCTTGCTGCCGTCCATTAAAAGTATCTTTAAATTTTATTTCAACGGTGCTCCATGGAGTACTCATGCACCCAAGCCATTCTTTATCTCTTTTATATGCTTCACTTTGATCGTTGTCTTGCAGCTCTGCCGGTGGTTCTAAAAGAAAAATAATTTACAAAAAATATAAATAAATATGAAGAAAAAATATAAATTTGCAATAAAATAAAAAAAATTAAATTAAATTACAAAATATATATAATTAAATAAATTAATTAAATAATTTTGTTAATTAAATTAAAATATTTAAACTATAAAATTAATTAAATTATTAAAATTAGTTCAACAAATTAAATTAATTAAACGTAGAAAATTAATTAAATTAAATTACTTTAAATTTCCTTTCATCTAACAGTTTTAAATAATGTTCAAATAAATTTCTACCGCCATTGCGCTAAAAATTTAAATTTGTAATTAAGTTCGTTAAATTTGAAATTTCGTGGATGAAAATATAGTCAGAAAATAATAAAGTAAACAGATAACAGAAAACGTTACTGAACATAAAATATTATTTAGAAATGAAATTGAATTATTTCAGATATAAAAAACTTTTTGTTGAGAAATTTTTCTTTAAGTATTTGTATATAAGAAAATATTACCTATTTTTTCGATTTCACTCACTCGTCTCGCTCGTTTAGATGTCTCATAATACCCAATTTTATTCAGGCCACTTCTGTTTAAGACAATGTTCTTTACCAGGATATAACATTTCGAAATCCAAGTCAATCTATTTAAAAAAAATCAATTAGATACATTATGTTTAACAAAAATTTCATTGTTTCAAATTCTTACCAGTCTATAGCCATCTGGATGCAAATAACCAGTAGGTGATTGATTTCTAAATTTTGTGTACAACCGGCCTGTTGGCCGACAATTTTTTACTCGATGGTAATACCATTCCTGAAAACCATTCCAAAAAATTAGTTTTTTTTTATTTTAAAATTAGATATTGAGAATTAAAATTTTATATTTACCTTCTTTTCGCCTAAGAAACTATCTTCTATATCAATTGCAATTTTCTCACAATCATCGTATGACATACGTGTATTTGTAGTATAATGGTGTTCCAATATACAGTCAATCAAAAGTTTCCGCTCATGGTTACCCAATTTTGGTGGATTTGTTCTGTTGTAGCACTTTAAAATTTTCTGCCCTCTTTCGGTATTTAAAATTTTTTCAAATCCTGTAATTTACAAAAATATTTATGAAATTCTGATCGCGTTGATTAGGAGTTGGTGCGACTGATTCTCAATAAATTTTTAACTTTGGTTTCTAAATTACAAAATTTTAGAAATGAAAAAGGTAACCAAAAGCATGAAAGATGTATATATATATATATATTATTTACATGCATATATGATTAGCTAATATTATTTATATATGTACTTACAAAACGTAAAGATGCCACTGAACAAGATGGACCTTGTGATGTTGTGGGTGAGCCCCCTTGGGATTCTAGCCAATTATTGACTGAGGTCGAAACCGATTCTGTCGTTCCAGATAATAAGTCTACGTTGACTTTGTAACCCTAACATAGGATGTTAAAAAGTAATAGGTAAGTTCTGTCTCTATATATCAATATGTGTTTTACCATGTTTACTCGCCATTCAGTTATTTTTGCTCGAAGTCTTGTTTTTTGGCTTCTTTCCGTTATATTAGGAAACATGGCATCTAAATCTGATTCCGTGATAATCTTGAGATCGTTAACTTGGTCATATCCACACGCTTTAAAATATAAAATGGGAATGAATGTTCGAAAGGTACGACTTAGAAGTTATTTTATACAATACCTGAAAATTTTCCTCTCAAATGTAGAAGTTGCCATTCTTCCAAAAGCAACTCAAGCTCATTGAACGACTCCTCCTCCGAATTTTGTAATGCAATATGCAAAATCTGATTTTGAGGAGTGTTTATTACTAGATTATTGCTGGCGCAAAACTCATCAAAAGTTATAACTTTATTTGCCTCAGCTTCTATTAATATAGTAAATAATTTTAATTTGATCGAATATAAATTATGTATAGGCAAATAATATTATTAAAAAATAATAAATAATATTATTAATGTTAGTTTACCTTTAAGTTCACTCATTTTAAGTAAATTATAAAATAAGGTTTAGGAAAGAGATAATACTGCCTTGCTAGTTATAAACTAGTTTAAATAATGATAAATAAAATATTTATACACGGGTATGTTTTATATGCAAGCCGTATAAAACTAAACTTAACTTACAAGAATTTTATTTTTAGTTTTTTCGTAGCGCTCCTAATTTAATGTTTATATCTGGTATATGGATATTAATATGATTTGCAATTGTATTGTAGTAAATTCCACTCACAAGTATTGTAAAATTTTATATCCACTTAAAAATTGGCCATCTTGTACCAAAAACATGAAAAGTTTGTTTGAAAGCTCACTGCTCGATAATTCAACACTTTAAAGTTTACCACACTTATACACAAATATTTCAATGTACTTATAGTACAATAAGTTATTAAAATATAATAATTATATAGACATTCTTCTTAATCTTTAAAATTATGCACAAAAATTGAGCGAGAAATGCACACTATAATGTTCTCTCAGTTTTGAATAATCACGTTTATTAAAAAATATAAGTCTAGAAAATGTACCGTTATAAATGTTATATTTTTAGGCAAAAAACATTGAGATTTTGTATTTGATTCATTAAATTTAGTTAGTATGTATTCGAATTGAGGAATCCTGAAACAGTTTTAGGAATGGAAACTTTAGTTTTATGAATTAGTATTTAAGATCATGGACCTAAAAATTACCAATATTTTTATCAATTTGCGCATAAAATTAATGTTTTCATTCCTAAAATTTTATTCATAATTTCCTTGATCCAAATGAGAAAATCTTTTATTACGTGTACATACTATAAACAAACTCATTCAATTAATAATAGTACCGTTATCAATGCATTAAAATAAATTGTTCAAAGTCCTTTTTATGTATGTAATTTCAGATAAAATGATACAACGAGGAATTGAATGTACAGAATATTGCGCTCGATTACGAAATGACATCATAGAATTATTAGCCATATGCTACGCCAGTTGCATTCAAGAAACAATACTTAATACCGATATCATCAAGATTTAAAATGAGACGAATTGCTAAATGGACTAATCTTGTTCCACATAATTCATACGAGTGCATAAAATACAATTTTTTTTTATACCATTATTTCAGTTAAACAGTATTTATAAGGTTTAGAGTGCCTATATCATATTATAAACGAACATAAGTTGAAGTCATATTAAGATTAAATATAAGTCAACAAACACATCAAATAAAAGACCTCTAATGCGCTTTAGGATGATGTTGGTTTTATTGAAATCCATGTTTGCATCCTAACTTTGAAGTAGTTTTTCTAAAAGTATTCCTTCATTTAAAGAAGACAGGATATGTTCACTGATTATCATTTCCAACCTAATTTAAGGTTTCCAAATTTTTGTTTTTAACGTTAACTCGCATACAAATAAGGAAAATTCAAATATTTTGCCTTAAATTAAAGAAAATATAAGTTCTTTAAAACAAAAATGACGAAACATAGAAAGTGAGACCAATAATTTTTTCAGTGTACGAGACGAGAGAACCAATACAAAAAAATTTTAATGAGTCTTCGCGGTACTTTCCAATCCAAGTTATTTATTTATGTAATACGTCATACACTTACATTATGTATACATAATTTTAATTAATACCTAAAGAGATATAATGATTATCTTTGAACCATATGAAATCGGTAAAGCAATGAAATGAATTTGGATTATTCTCATTACATTGAATAAAACGATTATTTCATATCGAGATTGCTTAACTTTTTTTTATTGTTTGTAACAAACATGAGATTGCAATGCTCCCTTAATCTGTATAAAGCACAACCAATATATACTGTTATATATATATATATATATATATATTATAATAAAATTACCACACCTTTCGTATGACACATCACGATGTCTCGATATGTTTAACTTTAAATGTTGCGGACAAAAAAAAAGTCGTTAAGATAATAATGCGATACGCGCGGTGTTCCTGGTTTGGTTTAATTATTTTTACTTTCGAAAATATTTAATCGCGTCCAAAAAAATGATTTTTGATTATCTCGTTTATGAATGGCTCAGAATATTAAGTTTTTGGTCCACACAAGGCAGATAAATATATTATTCTACCTCCTACTTACATTCCATTTAAATTTTTTTTTTTTGGTTTTGGTTTTGTTTTTCCAAGGATGTCACGTTTAATTTCTTAAGACAAAATTGATTTCGTTTTGCAATAACATGAAACCGTTTTGTTTGGATGGTATATCGCGATTAAATAACGAATTGATTGTTCCGTCTCGTTGGCTAAACTGATTTTCATCTCATAATAATTAGACGAATGGGTGTGTACGCGTGGGAACAGAATTCGCTATCTACTTATTTTCCCAGAAATTTATTTTCGAAAGTGGATGAAAGCACAGAGCATAATCACTAATAGTACCATAAGTACCTTAAAATATTTCAGAGTGTAATTAATTTTTGAAAGTTGTAATAAAATGTTTATGTCACTGAAATTTATACTAATTAACAATATCAACACACAAAAAAAAAAATGAATAGCTAATGATTAAATTATTTAACAGCATCGTAACTAAACAATCACATCATTATGTTGCTGATTTTTTTTATCGTAGATAAAATAAAATTACAATACTTTTACTGCTCTCAGACGGTTGGTATCCAAATATAAATTCACTATTAATTATATGAATTAGCGCTTTAAAACAAGGCTGTCTAAATTAGTGTACCCGAGCAAGGCTCCCATTTGGATGTCATAAAATGCATTCTCTGTGCTTAAAATATTTAAACAAACGATCCGTTTTGCAAAATATTCAGAAAGACATTGATACGTTACATGTAGGCATTAATATAAAAAAAATTCATGGTCTTCGAACCAAAATTCAAGGTTCTGATTAAAATCTTCGTCCATTATTACAAAATTTTATGAAGTACACTAAAAATTTATATAAAAAGCAGTTATTGGATTTACAAATTTCCAAAATAATTCTACTCGTGCGCATTGTTTTATATGGTAGATCATATTCATTTGTAGTGTTATTTACGAAAAATAAGATGTCATGTGGCTATTTTATAAAGATTTTATCTAAATACCAGGACGTAGCCTTGTAAACGTCGGGACTGAAAAATTGTAGAAGTAAATTCCACTACACTTATACAACCAGACAAATTATATCATGAAAAATTAATTAGTCGATTTTCGAAATATTTTACCGCAGATAGATTTCTGTTGCATTGTTTTTTTTTATGATTTGACTTTATGTTGGCGTACCACGCATTATACAGAATACATTTGATTTAGGGTCCTTGCCTAGTGGTAGTATTTATTTCAAAACAACAAAAATTAAATGGACCTAATAGGATTTATTTTGAATTCAATGAGTATTTTGAACAATAAATTTAAATTAAGAGAAAACAGAAATCCATTATTCCACTCGTATAATGAAAATTTGACATATATATAATTTTCAAAATAACACTCTAACGAAATTAAAGGTGAATTTGATATAAAACCGTAAACCCATTAAAGAACTACCGAACGAAAATTAAAAAAAGGTTCACAGAAATTTGAAAGTCTATTGTCCACTTTATGGCAAAGCGGAATAGTTCGTGCGTAAAACACTCGTTCTCGTATTCGCATTCTCACCTTTTTCCTCTGTTATCATGAAGTTGGTGATAAAAGTTATTTGGCTGATACTCGCTTCACAATACGGATTTGCATATTTCTAAACGAAGGCTGAGGTGACCCAAATTTAGTTTAAGTTTAACCCAATAATGTTTCATACCTGGATGGAATTATGGCGGTTTTCTAACGTATTATTTACCAGTTCTGGGACCCCTATTAATTGAGCTCTATATGGTTGCACCATCACTTACTAAAACCCCGGTTAAGAACCTAGTTTATCTTAGGGTGGCTGCTACTGACTTTCCATATGTAACCGTTGCTAGTTGGTATTCCTGCAAGAGTAGATGCTTATTTTCTCCCCAAATATACACGAGGTCTTAAAGTGATGCCCGGGGAATTGAAACGTTGAACAGTACCTGCAATTTTGTAGAATCTGTATCTTTCAGTACCTTTATTTTGTGTCACAGGTCTCACTTGCTTTAAGTGGTCGTGAACTTTACATGCACCTTCAGTAAATTTTCCAATTATAATCCCACCAATAGGATTCGTATTCCTCATATCGCAAATCTTTGTCTGGCATGCAAAAACATGTATAGTCAGATTTTCTTCGGACTTTTATTGCAGTTGTTTGTTGCTCGATGATTTTGGTGTGGATGAAGTGGTAAATATATTGCCAGCAGCAACAGATGAATCGGACCTTAACATTGTTACTTTCCCTCCTTGTGGTCCGTTACGTATGCAGAGTCAATGTAAATATTTGTCGTGTTACATACTTAACATTTCTCGTCATTGGATAGTCACTCCAATTTCAGACTTTCAGTACTGCAGTCACAAGATGCACAGTTAGCATTCAAATAAGTTGTCCAATTGATGGTTGTTGTTCTAAGAATTTGGTTTAAATATAGGTCTTGGAACGTTCGTATACTTTTGGTAACTTGAAAGGCTACGGTTTTTTATGATAGTGTTTTTTTCTTTGGTCATCTCATGCTGCACTCGACTCTTTCTTGTAATTTAAAATCCTATTTTAATCATCAGTGAGAAATTTATATTGTTATTTCTCCAAAACTTTCATGAGCGCATCTTTATGTAAACAATCAATTGTAGGTAAGGAGTCTGGTGTGAACCGTCTTTCCAGCACACAACTGTGTGGGTAAAATTATAGCATCAAAAATATCACATATCTTGACTATCACAAATTTATCTACACTCACTTACACTAAATAACCTAATCATCAACACAATTAAACTTTTGTTGATGATAATCAGCTCGGAAAATTCTGTACGATTTGGTTTGCATACAAATTTGATAAGTTTGATCTATAATCCTGATTTTAAAAAATTCCAGAGGGTTTGCACATAAATTTTGTAGTTTCTTTGTTGACTCAACAATACTACTCTTCTACTATGTTTGGTAGATCATTTGTGTATAGGAGGTATATCCTTGTGGAACCCCTGGCAACATTTTTTTTAGTTTTGAGTATTCCCTTTCCTGTCTCATCCGAAACTAACGGTCGTTGATGTAAAATTTAGCAATTCAAAATATTATTTCAAATCTCGTTGAACCTTAAATTCCAGACCACGTTGCCAAACCTTATAAAATGCTATGGCAACGTCTAAAAATATTGCCGAACATACTTCTTTTTTTCCTTAATTGTTCAGTAATCCTATATGTACCGGTTCTATCGTTGAGTGCCTTCCTCGGAACCCAATTCTTAAATAAATAATTATTGGCCATTATCAAATCGTATCTAGAGGCTCCTCTATCTTTGAGATTTATTACTTCTTGTTAAATCCTTCAATATCCTTCCATCTTCGCTGTTCAATATTCTTTACCCGATAGTTCCATCAGCCATTTTTATGGGTGGTACTTGCATTTTAGTCCTTTTTAAACCTTTGGTGGCTTTCCACAGGGATTAGTACATGTTAGGTTTCCCTCTCAAATTACTTTCGAAGCTTATAACTGGCTGATTCTTAATCTCCTTTATAAATAGTGCATTATCTTCATGGGCTCTAATTCTCTGGCAAGTCTTACGAGCTCTTCATTTTTCGATAACCGACTCTCTCATTTCAACTGGATAGTATATAGTTTTTATTTCTTGCTGAGCAAGAGTACTTTCCTAGACCGCTTTTTGTACGCATTTAATGAGGTTTTCCACTTCTTCTTCTATCACTTAAGCGTTCGAGATTGACACTTTCTTCGACTAGCTGCCGAAAGTACTTCCAGTTCGGTATGTTATTTGTTAGTCTTTCGGGGATATCTCTTGTTATATTGAATAATTGATTTCAATTGGAGCGAAACTCACATTTTAATTCCCCGTCTTCTCCAAATTGCTCTCTTCCTTTGAAAGTAGTAGTATTTGATCCCCACATTATGGTTTTCGCATTAAAGTCGCCTCCAATAATTAAATTACTAAAGCGATTTAAGAAGTATGATGTTGTCTTTTTCCGGTTATATTTGGGTGGACAGTAGATTGCTGATATACTAAGAGGGCTGGCTATAAGATTTATGAATTTTGGGCTGTTAATTAGTCTCTTACATACCATTTACAAACCGCCTTTTGCAAAATGGCTCTATCAGTAGTTGTATATGAGTATATACTTTCCATTAAGGATGGGTTATATATCTAATTTACATGACTTGTCCGTATATATCGAATTTTCCTGAAAATAAGCGTTAAGCGTTGCTAGATTAATTTTTAGTATGCGGAATATTCTGAAGAAACGAATAACATATTCAATGCGTCGTGAACGACAGCGATACTAGAACAGCTATACCTAACGAAGCTGAAGAAAAATTAACAGAAATTTCAATATAACCGGTTTATCTTTACCGGTTTATACTCGATCCGCAGAACTGTTTGTGAGTGTGGAGTATGGAGTTGCGAATTTTCCTTGTTAATTTTGCTGTAGACTACACGCAGTAGAATACCAATTAATTAGTGGATGTATGGTCCACGGACACTTTCTGGCTCTGGTATTTTTGTTAAAGCTTGATATTGTATAATTGTTGAGTTTCCTCAGTGGTGTCAGCTCTGGTGTGAACATCGTCTACATAAAAGTCCCAGTTAAGAATGTAGTTTATCTTAACTCGCTTTCATCTCCAGCGAGCTGTTGTATAATGTTCTGAGATAGATGAGATATAGGCTTCTACCGATGTTTTATAAGTTATCGTGGCCTGCTGACGTAAATAAAATTTTTATTATTTGGTGTGGCAGACCTAATTTACTTTCTTTCAACGAGATGTATATATCGTATATTGACCACCGCTATTTCCATTCTCCGTCCCTCAGCTGTTGCTTGGAATTCTTCTAGTTCCCAGACCAGATGGATTTTGTATTGTTTGCAGCGAAGGTATGGTGTAGAAGTATGATGATAACAGCAATAGTTTGTTGTTATACCTCATTGTAACCTTTTCAAAATTATATCTAGTCATTTCCAAGGTATCTGAAAATTGGTTGTTTGTATGTAATAGCAAATCACATTTAAGTCCCTAAATCAGTGTTTTCCCTTTTATAATTTCAAGCCTCATTTGTTTTTTAATATTTAATTGTCCAACCTTTTCTTTTAAGCAGCTCATTGCACCGACGTATTCGTCACTAGTATATTCGTCCATACGGTTTGCAGTCGTAGTTCGTCCTTGTTTTGAAATTTTTTGGAGCTTGTCGTCCTTATGATTTCATTCCACAAACTTTATATAGGATTTAAATGCGCTGATTGAGCTGGCCACGCTAATACTTTGACATTGTGCTGGGTAAACGACCTTTTAGCTTTTTTGCCGTGTGTTTAGGATCATTATCCTGCAGAAATATCCATCCGAGAGGCATAACGTTTTCAGCATAGTTGTTCATAACGTTTTAAAATGTTAACGTTGACATCAGCAGTCATTATATTGATAATCAATGGTAGACGTCTGACGTAATACCGACCATCAGAACCAATAAAATTTAATTTACTTTCATCGGACCATAGATTTTGATTGCAAGTTGTAGTCAAGCAGTGAATCGTTAAATCTTTCTTAATTTCTTAGATGTTTTAAATGGATTTTTTTTTTTTGATATTCTAATGATCATCGCATCGTTTCTTTCGGAAGTTTTTCGATTACGACCCCGAGTTTCTTCAAGATATTTTGGTTACAATGCATTTATGATCAACTTTCTTGATCTCTCTAAAATTTCAGCAAAAAACATTTTTTAATTTATTTAAAGCTATTTCCTTTCATAAGTAAATATAGTTGAAATTCCCCGATTATGAATATTTTAAACAAATAACGTTTTCATTTTTTTTCTAGTTGTCAATTTCAAATAATGATGAGAAAGGTTAAAAAAATGTAGAAACGTGATGTACTACTTTAGTGTGCTACTATTTTTAACACCCCTTATATCAACTCACATTTTCGCTGTGTGACGTGGGTTTAACCTATATATATATATCACATAGTGTACCTTTGGAGACTACAAGGACGCCATGGATGATGGATTTGCATTCCTTTTCGCAACCGCATGCTGCATTCTGATTATTCTGATTATAAGGGGCATGACGTATTATTATAAAGTTCCTTCGACGTCCCCAGTCATATATTTATATGAATTATCCCATCCTTTAATAGATCACGTGACTGGTCTCCTGATTCTAAATTACAATAAAATATTTAACTCCTATTTTACAAAAAAGGAAAACAATTTAATTTACCATTAAAATTAATAAAATAATTGCACAAATAATTAAAAATACATTTAATTTACTACACATGAATATATTAAAACCTCCTAAAATTCTGCATTTAGATAAAAAAAATTTACGGTAAAGTTTAAAAAATATAAAAAAAAAGTTTCTTTATTATCATTGTGAATCAAATAAAAAAATTGTACGGTGAAAGTTGGAAAACATGGTCGATACTTTTAGTTTGATGAATTCATGCCATTTTTTGAAAAACTAAAGTCGTTGCACCTTCGAATGTCCAACGGTAAATTGTTAAAAATTATTGGTGTAATGATATTAAAAAAATATCCGTAGTTCTAATCTAAACTTTGGAATATGCTTCAAAAAGGTATGGTGACGACCTAAGACTATAAAGTCCTGCATAAGATTATAAACATCTGTTACGGTCAAACTCATTCTGACATCTTTCTATTAGAGTAGTTTTCTAGTCTGACCTTGTCTTATTGTCCGGATGTCACTAACATTTTGAACGTCTTATACGCCAAATTTTTGGCAATAATGAGGGTTATGCTGCGTTTGGTTTACTGTTTCCAGGTCATGGATATCTTCAATAGTCTTTTGAAAAATCCATATAATTTTTTGGCGTTCGTTCAAATATGGATGTGTCAGAGGCAGCCCGATGCCGAGCACTTATTGAGAACAATATTCACCATAACCCGCTTCGATTTATAAAAATTCTCGCGTTTATAAAAGTTCTTAATAAATCGGAGTGAAAAACTTAATTAATCTAAGAAAAAAATAACAGTAAATTATGCCTTGCTATTGAATATTAGCATCAACATTTTAATAAACATAACTCTTTAAAATTTAATTATTTACAGTGTGAGGTTCCAATAGTGATTCAGAAAACTCAATTAGGAGGATTGCCCTAACACGACCAATCAGGTATAAGTGGTTGCAGCTTAAGGTTTTAGGTTTCAGTTGATGACACTTAGGTCAATTTTGGCTCATTGTGATACCACGTATTCACGCCACATCATTAACCCATTCACCTCTTCACCTATTCACTCACACAACTACAATATACCACCTGCACATTGACGTGAACGACGTCCTTTAAGCTAGCACAACCCATACGGCAGAACATTACAAGATAGTATGGATAATTATAGGCTAATTAAACGTTCTATTAAAAAATTTTAGGCTCCATCCAATCCAACTAAAACGCGGGTTTGCTAGCTTAAGAAAAAGTTAGCAGAACCCATATCAAAAAACGATTTAAAAACAATTGGAAAATTAAAGGTTAATTTTATTCCCTATTTAATTTTTTTTTATTATGCTCGCTCTAGGAGAAAAGTAAGGCTTTATCACTTAAAAGCTAACAGAACCCAAATCGAAAATCGGGCCAAAAATCAAATTCGAACGCAAAACAAAATCAATTGACAACAAATAATTTTAGGCTCATTATGACCTAATCAAAAGTCACATTAAAAAATGTTGGGCTCCACTTTTTCTTGACCAAACTTCAGGTCATTTTATCTAAAGCTAGCAAAAATAAATCGAAAATCGGACCAAACCTGAAATTAGAACGGAAAACAAGAACAATTGACATTCAAATAATTTTAGGCTCATTATAGCCTAATCAAAAGCCACATTAAAACATTTTGGGCTCCACTCATTTTTGACCAAGTTTCAGGCCATTTAATCTAGCCCAAATTTTTTAATGTGGCTTTTAATTAGGCATTAATGAGCCTAAAATTATTTGTATGTCAATTGTTCTTGTTTTCCGTTCCAATTTCGGTTTTGATCCGATTTTCGATTTGGGTTCTGCTAGCTTTAGATTAAATGGTCTGAAATTTGGTCAAAAACGAGTGGGGCCCAAAATTTTTTATGTGCCTTTTGATTATGCCATATTGAGCCTAAAATTACTTGTATGTCAATTGTTCTTGTTTTCCGTTTTAATTTCGGTTTTTGGTCCGATTGTCGATTTGTTTCTGCTAGCTTTAGATAAAATGACCTGAAGTTTGGTCAAGAAAAAGTGGAGCCCAACATTTTTTAATTTGAGTTTTGATTGGGCCATAATGAGCCTAAAATTATTTGTTGTCAATTGATTTTGTTTTGCGTTCGAATTTGATTTTTGGTCCGACTTTCGGTTTGGGTTCTGTTATCTTTTAAGTGATAAAGCCTTACTTTTCTCCTAGAGCGAGCATAATAAAAAAAATTTAATAGGGCCTAAAATTATTTTAATTTTCCAATTGTTTTTAAATCGTTTTTTGATATGGGTTCTGCTAACTTTTTCTTAAGCTAGCAGAGCCCGTGTTTTAGTTGGAATGGATGGAGTCTAAAATTTTTTAATAGAACATTTAATTAGCCTAAAATTATCCATACTATCTTGTAATGTTTTGCCGTATGGATTCTGCAAGCTTAAGGGACGTTAGTTTAAGGGGAATAGAGATTTGTAAAATGATTTTTTATCAAAGACGAGTAAGATTTTTTATCAAATTCGGTACCCCGGAAAATGATGGTTTTGCGTAAATGTTGTATTTTGTTTATCGAAAATGTTTAAATTTTCAAAACATTTCCAATTTTTCATTTACTTGGTTCACCATACCGGACTTATACTAAAATTTTAAACATATCATTAGTTACAGGCACGACTAACATCTCTTATCTTAGCCATTAGCACTTGAAGACACATTTACGCCATTATAAAATCAGTTATTGTGTCAAACAGTTTAGCAAACAAACAAATTGCGCAAAACTATTGGCATAACAAATTTTTCACAGTATATACAAATTCGAAATAAATTAATAAAATTTTTAACGACTTTTAAATTTTATTAGTTTCAAACTTTAAATTAAATAACAATTTGCCACACATTTCGACTGTGCAAGCTTAATGCTTTTTAATGTGATCTTATGTTGATCAAATCACTGCAAGGTCGTCTGCCAGTCAACAGCGTAGTAATAAAAAATTGTCTTGTGCAAAAATGAAATTGAATTATTTTCATGCTTAGAATTTCAATTGATTTACAATTATATTATTGTCAATAAATTTATTACGAGAGAGTTGTGCGTGTAAGCGCGTAACAAGAAAATTTGCCAAATATGGTATAAAATATTAACAACGTGCATAGATGTTAAAAGCTTAACAAATTTCTTAATTATAGAATTTTAATTCCATGCGTTTATATAAATCAGGTCAAATTGTGACTTACTGAGTTTTTAACAATATCATTACAGATACCCAACTCAAATATATATGTATAATTAGAGTACAAAATAATTTTGTACAACAACAACAACAAAAATTGCTTGACTTTGGAATATAATCTTGTAATAACGATATTATGAAATGAGAGATGCCATCTTGCATAACAAACCGAAATGTATGCTTAAAAATATTTTGTGATTTCATCTCGATATACAAATAAACGCAAAAATTATGTTATAATTTTTAAGTAAAAGAAAAATGAAAACGATCAACAAAACTCTCACTCTTAAGTCTGCTTTGGTCTTAATTTCTTGTATACTCGTAAGAAGGTCGATCGTTCGTTATTATTTTTCAATAAATGATCGAATTTTATTACACATTTCTTTAATTGTAGTACGCAAAAAGAAAAAGTACAAAAAGATAATTGAATAGCATGAAAAGTCGGTGTGTGTGTAAGCGCATGCCGCACCGATTCGTAAATGATGAAAGTTGCTTTATTATAGAATTGTATGATGGGAAAAATTGAAAATGAAACCAAAGTACGGCGCGCGTTGCCTTGATAATGGATTTTTTTTAAATAATTTTATAGCACTTGCAATGTCGTTTGCAATACCGAATAAAGGGGCAAACCTGAATAGTTTTGTACAGAATTGGTGTCAAACAAGGGTGGACGGGTTTTCTGAAGGTGGTAGATAATATGAGGTAGCATTGGAAATTGTATTATTGAACTTTTTATTATTAACTATGCGACATGGAATGTTGTATGAAATCATGCAAAATTATTTATAAATAACTAACCCTCTGTTTTTAGATGGATTCTTAACCATGTGTTATATTTTTTGGTGCTGCATTATTTCGAAAACATTACAGAAATAGTATAATCCTAGTATATATTGTTGTTAAATGAAGATAAGTAACTTTTCTAGGTTTAGGCGTTGATTACTCGTTAGTGTTGATTGACAAGTGTAGACATCGTAGCTCTAGATGTTTTAGGACTCAACATATCGTTATTGGAGTTGCTTTAATTTGAGGTCTGGAAGTAATCTTTGACACCGAATAATATTATCAAACGAGCTAACGTCGTTTGGTGTCATTAAATGTCGATCAAGTACAATAAATTTCATTCGAATACTTAGTAAGTATCACAAAGTCGCTGTAGATTTTATATTTTTGTGAATTTCCAACTATACTTCAGGTTATTTAATTATAACCTTGAAGAACCTTGAATCATCTAAGTACGAATTTAATTGAAATTCTAATTCCTGAGATTGATTTAATTCATTGACAAGGAATCCAATACACGAGAATGTGTAAGTTACAAGGGGTCACGAAAGAAAGTCAACTTGTTAGTTAAAACTTCGAGTCTGGATGGGATATCCTTCTTTCTTGAAAATCTGTAATAAACGCCAATTATTCTACAGGTTTACCATGATTATCATACGAGGTGTAGATTCCTGGAACCATTCACCACGTAGCTGATTATGAAGGAAGAATTGATTCACAGTTAAAATTCTTCTAAATTTCAAAATCTCATGATCTAGTCAAAAAAGGTGTTCTGGACATTTAACTTTCTCGGACTTTCTGCAAAATCTTTTGATTTTTGAAAATTATCCGACACCCATTATGTTAGTACATCTCTTTGATTATCTTAATTATCTACAGCATTAACGGATATATATCTTGATCCTAGATCTATTTAGTTATTGAATATTTGTCCGAAAAAGTGAATGAATTTCTAGATTTAATTCTGGATGGAAGTAAGATGAAATTGCAATCATTGCTAGTCTCATTGTTATGCTTTTCGAAACTTTTCTGGTCACTTTCGGGAATGCGTGGAATATTAAGTCGCCGAACACACGTCTCACTAATAATAATTAATCCATTGGAAAAAGAATCAAAAAACATTCGACCAATGCAGCTTGCTCCATAGAAGGAACACATCCGCCTGATTTATTAAAATATTTCACGATATTATATTGTACAGCAAGTGGATATAACATACATATTATCGTCCCATTTATGGCGAAACTAATGTCTGTTAGGCGACTGGCCTATCGCTGAATTAAATCCTGAAGCTAAGCAATTAAAACAGCATCTCGATGATGAAACGAATTCTTTTCGTTAGATAAGTCAAGTCACATGACACTTTATTAGTTCCGAGGAATGATTTAATTGAAAAAAATGTTGGGATGAACAGTTTGGATTAGATGTCAAATAGTGATATGAATTGCAAGTAACGATGAAGCACCCAATCACCTTTTCGTGAATCAGCATCTAGCTAACTTAATAAGATATAAATGAGCCAGAAATCACGAGAGTCCACTTCATCGGCTATTGCATTGAGACCAGAGATTGGCAAGGAATTGAATTTTAAATAAGACCCTTAACAAACTTCCTCCATGCTAGGGGAAACCAACAAGTTTACCATTTTACCGTATAATAGTTAAATTATCAAGCCTAACAGTATATAATATAACTGTGTACGGGTATTATTTTGGTTTGGTTCTTATCAAAATAATTTTCTCACCCAAAATTCAAACTTCAACAATTTTAATCACCAAAGTTTTAGTACTCAGCTTTGGTTGGACTTACTCGTTTATAGTTTTGATAACAAGTTTGACTGAAAGCCGAATGTGTATAAGTGAACAATCCGCAATCGCATTAAGCGTCCAAAACAATCAACCCAATTTTACAAGTTTGAAAATATTCAAATTTTAGAATTTAAAATTTTCATATTTTCAAATTTTTAAATTTTTAAATTTTTCAAGTTTTCAAGTTTTCAAGTTTTCAAGTTTTCAAGTTTTCAAGTTTTCAAGTTTTCAAGTTTTCAAGTTTTCAAGTTTTCAAGTTTTCAAGTTTTCAAGTTTTCAAGTTTTCAAGTTTTCAAGTTTTCAAGTTTTCAAGTTTTCAAGTTTTCAAGTTTTCAAGTTTTCAAGTTTTCAAGTTTTCAAGTTTTCAAGTTTTCAAGTTTTCAAGTTTTCAAGTTTTCAAGTTTTCAAGTTTTCAAGTTTTCAAGTTTTCAAGTTTTCAAGTTTTCAAGTTTTCAAGTTTTCAAGTTTTCAAGTTTTCAAGTTTTCAAGTTTTCAAGTTTTCAAGTTTTCAAGTTTTCAAGTTTTCAAGTTTTCAAGTTTTCAAGTTTTCAAGTTTTCAAGTTTTCAAGTTTTCAAGTTTTCAAGTTTTCAAGTTTTCAAGTTTTCAAGTTTTCAAGTTTCCAAGTTTCCAAGTTTTCAAGTTTTCAAAGTTTTCAAGTTTTCAAGTTTTCAAGTTTTCAAGTTTTCAAGTTTTCAAGTTTTCAAGTTTTCAAGTTTTCAAGTTTTCAAGTTTTCAAGTTTTCAAGTTTTCAAGTTTTCAAGTTTTCAAGTTTTCAAGTTTTCAAGTTTTCAAGTTTTCAAGTTTTCAAGTTTTCAAGTTTTCAAGTTTTCAAGTTTTCAAGTTTTCAAGTTTTCAAGTTTTCAAGTTTTCAAGTTTTCAAGTTTTCAAGTTTTCAAGTTTTCAAGTTTTCAAGTTTTCAAGTTTTCAAGTTTTCAAGTTTTCAAGTTTTCAAGTTTTCAAGTTTTCAAGTTTTCAAGTTTTCAAGTTTTCAAGTTTTCAAGTTTTCAAGTTTTCAAGTTTTCAAGTTTTCAAGTTTTCAAGTTTTCAAGTTTTCAAGTTTTCAAGTTTTCAAGTTTTCAAGTTTTCAAGTTTTCAAGTTTTCAAGTTTTCAAGTTTTCAAGTTTTCAAGTTTTCAAGTTTTCAAGTTTTCAAGTTTTCAAGTTTTCAAGTTTTCAAGTTTTCAAGTTTTCAAGTTTTCAAGTTTTCAAGTTTTCAAGTTTTCAAGTTTTCAAGTTTTCAAGTTTTCAAGTTTTCAAGTTTTCAAGTTTTCAAGTTTTCAAGTTTTCAAGTTTTCAAGTTTTCAAGTTTTCAAGTTTTCAAGTTTTCAAGTTTTCAAGTTTTCAAGTTTTCAAGTTTTCAAGTTTTCAAGTTTTCAAGTTTTCAAGTTTTCAAGTTTTCAAGTTTTCAAGTTTTCAAGTTTTCAAGTTTTCAAGTTTTCAAGTTTTCAAGTTTTCAAGTTTTCAAGTTTTCAAGTTTTCAAGTTTTCAAGTTTTCAAGTTTTCAAGTTTTCAAGTTTTCAAGTTTTCAAGTTTTCAAGTTTTCAAGTTTTCAAGTTTTCAAGTTTTCAAGTTTTCAAGTTTTCAAGTTTTCAAGTTTTCAAGTTTTCAAGTTTTCAAGTTTTCAAGTTTTCAAGTTTTCAAGTTTTCAAGTTTTCAAGTTTTCAAGTTTTCAAGTTTTCAAGTTTTCAAGTTTTCAAGTTTTCAAGTTTTCAAGTTTTCAAGTTTTCAAGTTTTCAAGTTTTCAAGTTTTCAAGTTTTCCAAGTTTTCAAGTTTTCAAGTTTTCAAGTTTTCAAGTTTTCAAGTTTTCAAGTTTTCAAGTTTTCAAGTTTTCAAGTTTTCAAGTTTTCAAGTTTTCAAGTTTTCAAGTTTTCAAGTTTTCAAGTTTTCAAGTTTTCAAGTTTTCAAGTTTTCAAGTTTTCAAGTTTTCAAGTTTTCAAGTTTTCAAGTTTTCAAGTTTTCAAGTTTTCAAGTTTTCAAGTTTTCAAGTTTTCAAGTTTTCAAGTTTTCAAGTTTTCAAGTTTTCAAGTTTTCAAGTTTTCAAGTTTTCAAGTTTTCAAGTTTTCAAGTTTTCAAGTTTTCAAGTTTTCAAGTTTTCAAGTTTTCAAGTTTTCAAGTTTTCAAGTTTTCAAGTTTTCAAGTTTTCAAGTTTTCAAGTTTTCAAGTTTTCAAGTTTTCAAGTTTTCAAGTTTTCAAGTTTTCAAGTTTTCAAGTTTTCAAGTTTTCAAGTTTTCAAGTTTTCAAGTTTTCAAGTTTTCAAGTTTTCAAGTTTTCAAGTTTTCAAGTTTTCAAGTTTTCAAGTTTTCAAGTTTTCAAGTTTTCAAGTTTTCAAGTTTTCAAGTTTTCAAGTTTTCAAGTTTTCAAGTTTTCAAGTTTTCAAGTTTTCAAGTTTTCAAGTTTTCAAGTTTTCAAGTTTTCAAGTTTTCAAGTTTTCAAGTTTTCAAGTTTTCAAGTTTTCAAGTTTTCAAGTTTTCAAGTTTTCAAGTTTTCAAGTTTTCAAGTTTTCAAGTTTTCAAGTTTTCAAGTTTTCAAGTTTTCAAGTTTTCAAGTTTTCAAGTTTTCAAGTTTTCAAGTTTTCAAGTTTTCAAGTTTTCAAGTTTTCAAGTTTTCAAGTTTTCAAGTTTTCAAGTTTTCAAGTTTTCAAGTTTTCAAGTTTTCAAGTTTTCAAGTTTTCAAGTTTTCAAGTTTTCAAGTTTTCAAGTTTTCAAGTTTTCAAGTTTTCAAGTTTTCAAGTTTTCAAGTTTTCAAGTTTTCAAGTTTTCAAGTTTTCAAGTTTTCAAGTTTTCAAGTTTTCAAGTTTTCAAGTTTTCAAGTTTTCAAGTTTTCAAGTTTTCAAGTTTTCAAGTTTTCAAGTTTTCAAGTTTTCAAGTTTTCAAGTTTTCAAGTTTTCAAGTTTTCAAGTTTTCAAGTTTTCAAGTTTTCAAGTTTTCAAGTTTTCAAGTTTTCAAGTTTTCAAGTTTCCAAGTTTTCAAGTTTTCAAGTTTTCAAGTTTTCAAGTTTTCAAGTTTTCAAGTTTTCAAGTTTTCAAGTTTTCAAGTTTTCAAGTTTTCAAGTTTTCAAGTTTTCAAGTTTTCAAGTTTTCAAGTTTTCAAGTTTTCAAGTTTTCAAGTTTTCAAGTTTTCAAGTTTTCAAGTTTTCAAGTTTTCAAGTTTTCAAGTTTTCAAGTTTTCAAGTTTTCAAGTTTTCAAGTTTTCAAGTTTTCAAGTTTTCAAGTTTTCAAGTTTTCAAGTTTTCAAGTTTTCAAGTTTTCAAGTTTTCAAGTTTTCAAGTTTTCAAGTTTTCAAGTTTTCAAGTTTTCAAGTTTTCAAGTTTTCAAGTTTTCAAGTTTTCAAGTTTTCAAGTTTTCAAGTTTTCAAGTTTTCAAGTTTTCAAGTTTTCAAGTTTTCAAGTTTTCAAGTTTTCAAGTTTTCAAGTTTTCAAGTTTTCAAGTTTTCAAGTTTTCAAGTTTTCAAGTTTTCAAGTTTTCAAGTTTTCAAGTTTTCAAGTTTTCAAGTTTTCAAGTTTTCAAGTTTTCAAGTTTTCAAGTTTTCAAGTTTTCAAGTTTTCAAGTTTTCAAGTTTTCAAGTTTTCAAGTTTTCAAGTTTTCAAGTTTTCAAGTTTTCAAGTTTTCAAGTTTTCAAGTTTTCAAGTTTTCAAGTTTTCAAGTTTTCAAGTTTTCAAGTTTTCAAGTTTTCAAGTTTTCAAGTTTTCAAGTTTTCAAGTTTTCAAGTTTTCAAGTTTTCAAGTTTTCAAGTTTTCAAGTTTTCAAGTTTTCAAGTTTTCAAGTTTTCAAGTTTTCAAGTTTTCAAGTTTTCAAGTTTTCAAGTTTTCAAGTTTTCAAGTTTTCAAGTTTTCAAGTTTTCAAGTTTTCAAGTTTTCAAGTTTTCAAGTTTTCAAGTTTTCATTTGTCATTTTTTCCAGTTTACAAAAAATGTACAAAATTTCAAATTTTCGAACTTGAAAACTTGAAAACTTGAAAACTTGAAAACTTGAAAACTTGAAAACTTGAAAACTTGAAAACTTGAAAACTTGAAAACTTGAAAACTTGAAAACTTGAAAACTTGAAAACTTGAAAACTTGAAAACTTGAAAACTTGAAAACTTGAAAACTTGAAAACTTGAAAACTTGAAAACTTGAAAACTTGAAAACTTGAAAACTTGAAAACTTGAAAACTTGAAAACTTGAAAACTTGAAAACTTGAAAACTTGAAAACTTGAAAACTTGAAAACTTGAAAACTTGAAAACTTGAAAACTTGAAAACTTGAAAACTTGAAAACTTGAAAACTTGAAAACTTGAAAACTTGAAAACTTGAAAACTTGAAAACTTGAAAACTTGAAAACTTGAAAACTTGAAAACTTGAAAACTTGAAAACTTGAAAACTTGAAAACTTGAAAACTTGAAAACTTGAAAACTTGAAAACTTGAAAACTTGAAAACTTGAAAACTTGAAAACTTGAAAACTTGAAAACTTGAAAACTTGAAAACTTGAAAACTTGAAAACTTGAAAACTTGAAAACTTGAAAACTTGAAAACTTGAAAACTTGAAAACTTGAAAACTTGAAAACTTGAAAACTTGGAAACTTGGAAACTTGGAAACTTGGAAACTTGGAAACTTGGAAACTTGGAAACTTGGAAATTTGGAAATTTGGAAATTTGGAAACTTGGAAACTTGGAAACTTGGAAACTTGGAAACTTGGAAACTTGGAAACTTGGAAACTTGGAAACTTGGAAACTTGGAAACTTGGAAACTTGGAAACTTGGAAACTTGGAAACTTGGAAACTTGGAAACTTGGAAACTTGGAAACTTGGAAACTTGGAAACTTGGAAACTTGGAAACTTGGAAACTTGGAAACTTGGAAACTTGGAAACTTGGAAACTTGGAAACTTGGAAACTTGGAAACTTGGAAACTTGGAAACTTGGAAACTTGGAAACTTGGAAACTTGGAAACTTGGAAACTTGGAAACTTGGAAACTTGGAAACTTGGAAACTTGGAAACTTGGAAACTTGGAAACTTGGAAACTTGGAAACTTGGAAACTTGGAAACTTGGAAACTTGGAAACTTGGAAACTTGGAAACTTGGAAACTTGGAAACTTGGAAACTTGGAAACTTGGAAACTTGGAAACTTGGAAACTTGGAAACTTGGAAACTTGGAAACTTGGAAACTTGGAAACTTGGAAACTTGGAAACTTGGAAATTTGGAAATTTGGAAACTTGGAAACTTGGAAACTTGGAAACTTGGAAACTTGGAAACTTGGAAACTTGGAAACTTGGAAACTTGGAAACTTGGAAACTTGGAAACTTGGAAACTTGGAAACTTGGAAACTTGGAAACTTGGAAACTTGGAAACTTGGAAACTTGGAAACTTGGAAACTTGGAAACTTGGAAACTTGGAAACTTGGAAACTTGGAAACTTGGAAACTTGGAAACTTGGAAACTTGGAAACTTGGAAACTTGGAAACTTGGAAACTTGGAAACTTGGAAACTTGGAAACTTGGAAACTTGGAAACTTGGAAACTTGGAAACTTGGAAACTTGGAAACTTGGAAACTTGGAAACTTGGAAACTTGGAAACTTGGAAACTTGGAAACTTGGAAACTTGGAAACTTGGAAACTTGGAAACTTGGAAACTTGGAAACTTGGAAACTTGGAAACTTGGAAACTTGGAAACTTGGAAACTTGGAAACTTGGAAACTTGGAAACTTGGAAACTTGGAAACTTGGAAACTTTGAAACTTTGAAACTTGGAAACTTGGAAACTTGGAAACTTGAGAACTTGAGAACTTGAGAACTTGAGAACTTGAGAACTTTAAAATTTGTAAATTTGAAATTTTGAAATTTTAAAATTTTGAAATTTTGAAATTTTGAAAACTTGAAAATTTGAAAATATAAAAATTTGAAAATTTGTTATTTTGAGAACTTGAAAATTTCAAAATTTGAAAACTAAAAATTTTAAAATTTTTAAAATTTGAAAATTTGGACATTTAAAAATTTGAAAATTTGAATATTTTGATTAAAAAAAGATATGTTTAAAATATTGAGCGAATTCTGGAAGTCCTACCTGTTCCCTGCCCATCGGCTGATGGGAAGCAGGCACAATCATGAAGCTTCTACAGTATGTTCAGTAGATAAAGTTTAAGTGATTTCATTAATAAAAGATCGGGTTTCCAGAAATCATCCACTCAAAACTCTTCAAAAATGATCTTTTGAAATTAGGGGTGAAATAAAATTTTCCTACGTGCGATTTGTTGCAATCATGAAATTGCACTTAGGCCTTTTAAAAACCTGTTTAGTTTTTAGAAATTTTGATTAAAGTAAACTTTCAAAAAGATTCGAAATTAAATTAGCCTGGAGTTTTTGGGTTGAAAAATTTTGTTTTTTGAAAAGAAAAAAAAAAAATTCTTGAAGGGTTCGCGTGAAAAGATTGTGGTTGAAATGTTGGGAAAATTAGAGTTATGAGATAGGAAGTAATTTGTGAACTATTAATATTAATAAGTAATTGGTGATAAACATTTTAAAAAGAATAATAAGAATATATACCAAATAAAAAAAAACATATATTGAATAAACTAGATATATATATTGCACCAGGCGTTAATTAAAACGTATGGTATAAACTCTGGGTATATGTTTTGTATATTGTATAAAATATTACTTGTACAAATGTTAAGATGTATATGTAAGATGTGAATAAAATTTAAAAGGAAAAAATCGTTAAAAAAATTATATTTAACGAAAAAATAAAAAAATACAAATTTTCGTAACATTGTAAACGATATGTAATTTGTGTATGTAAATAAAACTTTATTAAAAATATACAAAAAAAAAACGTTTATCAAAAATTTGTAAAGCAATTGGACACAATTTATTTGAGAAGCGGGGTGAGCAGTTTTTATTTTCTTTCGTTTCTTGGATTTTGGAAATTGGTAACCAACAAAATCGGTGGCGCAGAAACAAAATCGGTGGTGCAGAAATTCTATCGCTGGTGCAGAAATTCTACGTGATCATTATTGGATTGATAAATATTCCGGAAAAGAGTATTTTAAACCAAAAAAAAAAAGACATTGTAAATATTATATTTTTTTACTTAATTTTAATTTACTTTATTTTTAATATTAATTTGTAAATATTTTCTGATTAATTTTGTTTAATTGTCATGTTATATAAATATTAAATAATTGATTATAGTTGAGTGAAGTTTATGGTAATAGTGTTCCCAGGTATTATTGTTACCTTCAAACTAATGTTTACCCACCCATTCTATACCTCACCGAACAGAGCTACCGGGGTCGTGAATTAGAAAGGTAACAATATGGCGCCCAAGCCATCGGTTTTTTTTTTTAATATGAAAATTTTGTTTTAAATTTTGGTTTGCTTTGATGGATCAATGTTTTCTGTATCTGTAAATTTATTTTATTCCTCCTAGTGGGTTTGAATTTAACTTACAACCAGGTATTGATGATATTTATGTTTCAAAGTATTTCAAAAATAACTGAATTTATTTAAGTACTGGAATTTTCATATATCACATTTTTTTTTATTTAAATTTATATTTTGTATTCTTAGATAATGTGCTCGTTCCTGATTTCATTTTTTTTTCTAACTCCTCTTTTGAGGATTGATATTAGTATTTAAAATTTAAATTATTGAAACGGTTCCAAGTGAAAGAAAACAAAAACAAAATTTATTTTTTTTTATCGAATTTTAACAAATATTTTATAGATAATTTTATAAGTGCTTTGAAATTTTTATTTCAAATTGATCGCGGTTATTTCTATTTAATATTATTATGTTTGATTCGATTAAAAATTAATGTGAAGTATAATTATGCCTCTTTGCTAGCGATTGCTATGACCCATAAGCTAACAAATTATACACACAAATTGCTTATTAGTTATTTTTCCAAAACGTTTTTTTCTCTAATTTATCCATTTTTAGTTTCTGTTTAATGCCTGGGAATGCTGTTGTCCGATGATTTCACTCAACTATAATTTGTCAATTGATTTAACGTATTGTATAGTTATATCCTTATTACATATGTACATCTATATAACCAAGTTTCTTTAACTATTTTTTTTAACATATTCAATTTTTGATTTAAATTGGGAAAATCTTTATTGTTCTTTAGAAGGTTTATCATTTTAATTTTACCACCATAATATATTGTTGGGTCCTTAGGTTTAGTTTGTTTGTATTTTTTTTAGTTGGTTATCGTTTTGCATCGTCTTGAATAAATTCCAGGTTTTAGCTGGAAGTTACATCTTATAGGTTTAATTAGCGTTAATCCTCTTTTTGTATATATTTTGTTTTGAAAAAACTGATCATTATTATGGATTCAAATAATATTAAATATTTGAAACCGGATGAATTTGCTGTAGAATGTATTGTAAGAAATATTGATGGTAGTCCAACAGTTAAATTTGACCTTCTCAAAAACTTAATGGACGAAGAAATAGATAACCCCGTTCTTCAACCTTTTAAGCCGCACAAATCAGCTTCGAAAAATCCTGATCGTGAAATTCGTAAATGTTTAGTAAAACTTCAAGAAATTCGCGAGTGGTTTGTGGGGCAAAAAGATGAAGAATTGGATATCAATAACTATAATTCTGTTAGATGTCGATTAGATCATATAAATAGGCGATTAGAACGGTTGAGTAACGCAACAAAAAGATATAAGTCCAACTGTTTGGCCGCACTTAAGGAGAGTCAATCATTACAAATTCAAATTAATAACACGGTCGTCAATACTGTATCCATTAATGAATCAGTAAAGTTTGTAGAGGATAATATTAAAATAATTGTTGAAGATTTGTCGTCCTCAGAAGATGAACGTTCAGATGTGGAGTCTATTTGTTCTCAGAAAACTGTATGTTCCACACCACGTAAAACTAATAAAATTTCTGATAATAATAATTCGAATGGTAATGAGTATTTTGGAAATCCGATGCCAAGTAATTCAATGTTAGGACAGTTTGCTAAATTAAACATCGTTAATTCATCAAGAAATTTTAACCAAATCCCACAAAATTCTGGCTTTGATTCTGGATCTAATATTTTTCCATGTTGTTTTCAAAATCCTAATATTCCAAATCAACGTTATAACCAAACTCAACCACTTCCTCTGTTTTCGTCTCAACCAAATAATTCATTTGTTCCTAGTAATACGAAACATCATTTATTATCCAATTGGAAAATAGACTTTGATGGTACCACGGATGGAATATCGATAGAGAGATTCCTTTTCAGAGTAGAACATCTTAAACGTACATACCAGGTTTCTGACATTATAGTACGTGATCAATTCGGTGTCCTTCTTAAAGGAATTGCCTCTAATTGGTATTGGTGTTATCTCGAGCGCAATCCAAATACAAGCTGGTTTCAACTTAAAGAAGCAATTGTTGAGCGTTTCCAAGATCGTCGTACGGATGACGACATTCGGAGATTGATCGATTCCCGAAAACAAAAAGCAGGTGAATCATTTTTGGAATTTTATAATGAAATTCTTGTTTTAACTCTTCGATTTCGTACACCCCTATCTGATTCAGACATTCTAAGAATTCTTCGGTACAATATGAATATCGGACTTCAAAATCATCTTGCCGATCAGGAGATTGATTCAATCAATACCCTTGTTAGAAGATGCGTTGCACTTGAAGACATGTGGAAACGGCATAATTTTGTACCCGAAAAATTTTGTAAACAACAATATGTTAATGAAATTTGTAAATCAATCGAGGTTCAGTCTGTTCCGATTACTATGAATCAAAATTTTATTCCAGATTCTAATTGTGATTTTTCGGTTCCAAATTCTGGAAGTCAAAATTTTAATTCAAATCAATTTAATAACATTGATTCACCAAATAAAATTGATGCTTTTCTTCAAAATACAAATTCAAAACAAGCAAATTATTTTATATGTTGGAATTGTCGTGATGTAGGACATACATTTATTAATTGCCCAAAGCCACGGAGATTGTTTTGCCATGGATGTGGTACAGATGGGTTTTCCAAAATAAACTGTTCAAATTGTAATCGCACGGGAAACGAAAATTCGGGGACTCATTCAGCTGCAATGAGCAATCCTCGAAACGACCAGCAGCATCAGGCAAGACAACCAACTACAATTCTGAGGAGCAATTCTCAGTTAATCCAAAATTTCAAAGGTCAGACGTAAATAACTCAATTAATTGTATTCATTCAAAATTCAAAACTAATAATAATATTCCAAGTTCAGCTAAATTACGTGTTCGGAAATATTGGGAAAAGCGGAAAGAAATTGTACACAGAATTTCTGAATCATTATTTACCCAAGAATCGGATGATCGACCTTACGCCATTGTAAATATCAATGGAATACCATATAAAGGTTTGATGGATAGTGGTGCATCAATAACCGCTCTTGGTTCAGGTTGTGAAAAATTTTTGTCTAATCCGGATATCAAAATTTACAATGTTTCGTCAAATGTTAAAACAGCTAGTGGTCACACACAGCGTGTACATGGCTATTTCAGTGCGTCTGTAAGCTTCAATGGAAATCAGAAATATATGAACATCTATTTAATTCCTAGTCTCACTCAATCTTTGTATCTTGGAATCGATTTCTGGAAACTATTTAACATAGTTCCCAAAACCATTTCTGAATTAAATAGAACTGATTCTGATTTTCATTCTCTTACCTCTGATCAAAATTCTCGTTTAGAATCAATTATTGAACAATTTCCTTCGTTCAATAAACATGGTCTAGGCAAAACTTCCTTAATTTCTCACCATATTAATGTCCAAAATGCCACGCCCGTCAAACAGCGATACTACCCTGTATCTCCTGCAGTTCAAGCTGACATGTATCTCGAGATAGATCGGATGCTGTCTCTGGAAGTAATAGAAGAATCAAATAGTTCATGGAGTTCACCTGTGACATTGGTTCGGAAACCAAATGGCAAGGTTCGCTTGTGCTTAGATGCAAGACGTGTGAATGAGGTAACGGTCAGGGATGCGTATCCACTGCCTATAATCGACGGACTGCTAAGCCGATTGGGAGAAACCAAATGTATTTCAAGTCTTGACTTGAAGGATGCATTTTGGCAGATTCCATTAGCTCTTGGGTCCCGAGATAAGACAGCGTTTACCATTCCTGGTCGTCCTCTTTACCAATTTACAGTTATGCCATTTGGTCTCTGCAACGCGCCACAAACCATGTGCCGGTTAATGGATCAGGTGATACCCCATGAATTCCATGATCGTATTTTTGTATATCTGGATGACCTTCTGATTACTTCCAGAACATTTGAAGAACATCTCGAGTTGCTGTCACTTGTAGCTAAGAGACTGTGCGATGCTGGTCTAACGGTAAACTTGGATAAAAGCCACTTCCTCCTCAAACGCATTAATTACCTTGGTTATGTAGTTGGGGACGGAACCCTTTCAACAAATTCAGATAAAGTACAAGCCATAACCGACTTCCCAAAACCAACCACTCACAAGAAACTTCGTCGTTTCTTAGGAATGGCTGGATGGTATAGGCGCTTTATCTCGTGTTTTGCATCTTTGGTAGCACCTCTAACGGATCTCACCAAAAAGAACTCGAAATTCATTTGGTCTGAAAAAGCCCAACAAGCTTTTGATGGTGTCAAATTGGCATTATCAAATGCTCCAGTGTTGGTTCATCCTAATTTTTTCAAACCGTTTGTGATTCAGTGCGATGCTAGTACAACTGGTGTCGGAAGCGTGTTGTTGCAGGAAAGTGATGATGGTGAGGAGCATCCCATCGCATATATGTCTCAGAAGCTGAACGCAGCACAGCGCAACTACTCGATTACCGAGTTAGAGTGTTTAGCTGCCGTGCTTAGCGTAAAGAAGTTTCGAGCATATATCGAAGGATATCCTTTCACCATTGTTACTGACCACGCCAGTCTTAAATGGCTTATGAGTCAAAAAGAGCTCACAGGCAGACTAGCGCGTTGGAGTCTGAAACTTCAGGGTTTCGATTTTACCATACAACATCGTAGTGGATCACAGAACGTCGTACCGGATGCATTATCGAGAGTCTTTATGGATGAGATTTTCCTAAATGAAAGTGGCTTTAGTATAAACCTTGATTCGGCTTCTTTTAAATCTAATGAATATTTAGATTTAATTTCCAGAATTGTATCCTCTTCTGACTCTCTCTCCAATTTTATGGTATCTAATGGCAAAATTCTTATTAACACATCTGGAAATAAAAATTGTTCTTTATCTTTAACAGACTTAAATAATTGGAAATTATACATTCCTCAAAATTTAATTGGTTATATAATTCGGCAAGCGCACAACCCTCCTACGTCAGCCCATGTTGGTTCTGTGAAAATGCTTGAACGAATTCAAAGGTATTTTTATTGGCCAAAAATGGCAACTGATGTGAAGGACTATGTTGCTAGTTGTCATAAATGCAAGGAAATTAAACCAGTAAATTATTCCACCAAAACGAACATGGGTGAGCAAAGGCTGGTTGTTCGACCAATGCAGCGATTGTTTATCGATTTTTTGGGTCCTTACCCCAGATCTAAAAACGGTAACACATATCTTTTCATTGTTCTTGATCATTATTCTAAATTTATATTTCTAAAACCTTTTCGGAAAGCCCTTGCATCAGATGTTGTTAAATTTTTGGAGAAAGATGTTTTTCTATCATTTTCGGTCCCGGAATTTATAGTTTCTGATAATGGAGCGCAGTTCACTTCAAAACTATTCCAAGCTTTTTTGTCGAAATTTAACGTTAAACATTCACTTGTTCCTCGATATTGTCCACAGGCGAATGCGTCAGAGCGCGTGAATCGATCGATACTTGCGGCCTTGCGAGCTTATGTTGGAGATAATCACACTACTTGGGATCAGTACATTGTAGAAATTACCTGCGCATTAAGAAACGTTGTACATGACTCCACGAAGTTTTCGCCCCATTTTCTCATGTTTGGGCAACACATGATCACGAACGGAAAGGAATACGAATTATTAAAGTTGTTAAACTTGGAAAACGAGGGCATTATTTCGGCGGAATCAAAAGCAAACTGTTTAAGTGTCATTCAACGTTCCGTATTAAAACACCTGGAAAATGCTTATAACAGAGCTTGTCAGAATTACAATCTTAGGAGTAGAAATCGCAATTTAGATGTTGGTCAAACTGTATTCGTTAAAAATTATGTTCAGAGCAATGCGGTGGCTAAATTTTCAGCAAAACTTGCACCGAAATATGTTAAATGTGTAGTTCAAAAGAGATTAGGTAATACAGCTTATGAATTAGTAAAGGAAGACGGTAAAAACCTCGGAATTTACCACATAAAAGATATTCGAACGTAACGTATAAATTAATAAAAATTTTAATATAAATTTTCATAAGGATGAGATGTATATATATGCGGTTATCTAATGTTTAACCCGGCTTTTGAGACATTCAGGGTGTGTGGTACGTCCCCACGAATGTTGCAATCATGAAATTGCACTTAGGCCTTTTAAAAACCTGTTTAGTTTTTAGAAATTTTGATTAAAGTAAACTTTCAAAAAGATTCGAAATTAAATTAGCCTGGAGTTTTTGGGTTGAAAAATTTTGTTTTTTGAAAAGAAAAAAAAAAAATTCTTGAAGGGTTCGCGTGAAAAGATTGTGGTTGAAATGTTGGGAAAATTAGAGTTATGAGATAGGAAGTAATTTGTGAACTATTAATATTAATAAGTAATTGGTGATAAACATTTTAAAAAGAATAATAAGAATATATACCAAATAAAAAAAAAACATATATTGAATAAACTAGATATATATATTGCACCAGGCGTTAATTAAAACGTATGGTATAAACTCTGGGTATATGTTTTGTATATTGTATAAAATATTACTTGTACAAATGTTAAGATGTATATGTAAGATGTGAATAAAATTTAAAAGGAAAAAATCGTTAAAAAAATTATATTTAACGAAAAAATAAAAAAATACAAATTTTCGTAACATTGTAAACGATATGTAATTTGTGTATGTAAATAAAACTTTATTAAAAATATACAAAAAAAAAACGTTTATCAAAAATTTGTAAAGCAATTGGACACAATTTATTTGAGAAGCGGGGTGAGCAGTTTTTATTTTCTTTCGTTTCTTGGATTTTGGAAATTGGTAACCAACAAAATCGGTGGCGCAGAAACAAAATCGGTGGTGCAGAAATTCTATCGCTGGTGCAGAAATTCTACGTGATCATTATTGGATTGATAAATATTCCGGAAAAGAGTATTTTAAACCAAAAAAAAAAAAGACATTGTAAATATTATATTTTTTTACTTAATTTTAATTTACTTTATTTTTAATATTAATTTGTAAATATTTTCTGATTAATTTTGTTTAATTGTCATGTTATATAAATATTAAATAATTGATTATAGTTGAGTGAAGTTTATGGTAATAGTGTTCCCAGGTATTATTGTTACCTTCAAACTAATGTTTACCCACCCATTCTATACCTCACCGAACAGAGCTACCGGGGTCGTGAATTAGAAAGGTAACAGATTCTGGTTGATGACGCACGACCTACCACATTGAAGAATATAAAATGTATACCGTTCCAAAGCATGCAATTTTTCAGCAAAATATAAATTAGTTTAACCAAAATATTTCTCAACAATTTTCTATTCAGATTACTATCATTGTGTTTACAATTTCTAATCGAGTGACACAAACTCCTTATAATTGAATCGAAAAAATGTCGTCATACATAAGATTTCACCAATCCACAAAATAATCGTTTGTGTGTGAAAAAAAATGATTGGTATGCTGCACAATTCACACAAATCATGCACAAACACAATGCAGCAATGACTTTATTAAAACACTGTAATTTATTATTAATTAAATTAAATTTTATGTACATTGGAATCATGAAAAGTGCAACATAGGTAGCACATACACGGATTTTTTTGTGCTCAGGTAAAATATGCAGAAATAATTTCAATGCATGAAATATGTGTTGTTTGTGTTATTCATGTGCCAAATATTTACATAATTTATGTAATTTATGATCGCAATATTTTGATGTTTATGTTTCAGGGGCGTGTAATTCACAAGTATTTGTTTTATTGTACGTGCGCTTAACATATTATGTGTGTCTTGTACATTGTGTACGAAAATGGAATTCATCTGGTGATGTAAATAAACAGATTAAAATGCTTTGTATGTCATATAAAGGTGATATACATACTACTTTACAATAGTTCCAATTAATGCTAATTTTAAATCCATTATATGTATATAAAATATTTAGAAATATTCATTCTAATTTGATTCTGCGGTTTTAAACCTGCAAATAACGTTCAAATCAGACAATTATCATAATTAATTTAGGGCAGCGAAATAAAGTCAGTTAAAGCGCACAAAATCTGTTCTTTCTTGTTCTCATAATCCATTTGCTGTGTTAACCGTTATTGTTATTCTGGTATTTGGCCTCAACATTTTATAAAAAAGAGCCCTCAAGAGCACAGTTCATTATACTTTCTGCCTTTCACTACAATTAAATTTTCAACCGTTTATCTCGAAATACATCTTTCCGACATTTTCTCTCATATGATAGGATCAATTCACTCTCACATTCCTTTTTATAGTAAGCATAAATGTTATTTTATTTTGCTGAATGTATTCATATCCTATTTAATGAAAATGCCTGTTATTCGATAAAGCAGATTTCAGTTGGATTTTCTGCTAACTTCAATAACATGTAAGTTTCGTCTAATATCAACAGAGTTTTGTACTACCACCTGTTACAAAATATGTCGGCAATGCAGATTTTTTTCCTGCCTACCATATGCCTACTAAAATTTAACCATCGATCATTCCGTATACCCAACTATCTATGCACATGTACTTGCTCCACACGACTATCTTCAATTTCAAACATCAATCTTATGTGTTGTTCAAGGCGAAAATTCACAAAATGTTCAATTATTAAATTAACCCCCTCTTGCGCATTCTGCGGTGCCTGGTCAATGGGACGAACCCTACCAATTACAACAAAACCATCCGCTAATTTTAAGCCAACTTTATCAATCCCATTGATCAGGTGAACATCTAAGTTATACAGATTGAAAATGTCAGGAAATAGTTTACACATTTTTGAAGCCTAATTTCCATAATACCAACCGCACTGTACTCCCGACATTTCAAAATAACCTTCCTCCCACACATAAAATCTTTTTTCAACTCGCAAAATTTTCACTAAAATATCACAACTTCTACTTTTCTCCTTTGTTCTGGGCAAAAAATTATTCTCATTAATAAATCTCTTGATTCGTTCTATTCGGTCTGTATGTTCTGACATTAAGCTGTATAAATTCGGCTTTCGCATACTCTGGTATTATTGAGAAGTTGAAACCGAGAATAACTGCTGCTGTATTCTTCAGTTCGGTTTCGACCCATATTTTAATTTTTCTCACTTCAGTAACACTATAATACTTGCAACCCGCTTTAATTTCCTCTTCATCCAAATACATTAAATCTCGTCCGAAAATTATTCTCTTGGAACTGGTTAAGGTTGAATGACCCAAGGATTTAGCTTTTAACAAAGATTCCGCTGCTGCTCATTTTTTCGTTGGAATCAGTAGTTCGACTGCCTTTGGCCATTGCATTTTAATCATACCGCTGGTTATCATACCTGATCTAAATCGATTCATACGGCGGCGCTAAGCCCTGGGCCGATAATCGATGAGATTGTAAATCAAGCAAATATCAGCACGGGCACACATCGATTACCGTACTCAAACAGAAAATTATTTTAGTTAAAGTGAAAACTGGCAAGGATTGTTGAATGTAACGTGACGTCAGGTTGGATTTAATGTCAACCGCGAGTATGAATGCACTCAACGTAATTTTTTTGTATTTAAAATTTGGTGCTGTTGTTAAGAAATTATCGATCAAGATGGCGATAATTAGAAACAAATATTTCCAAAATGTTTGACAGGTTTACTGCAAAAAAGTCTTATTGTTCTTTTATTTTTAAATATGTCGGCATTGACTAGTTATTGGACCTCTACGTCAAGGAAATTGGGTATCTGCCATAATCGTACGAAGCATAATAACAAATCACATGAAGGATGCAACACATTGAACCTCTCCACACTTTGATTCTTTCGTCATGATTCCATCACTTCAAAAAATCAATCGACGTCTACATTTGAATTTTTTGCGCATTTCCTTGTTTATGTATTTTGATTTATTCGTATAGTAAAAAAAGTTTATTATTTATTGCTGCAAAAACAGCTTCCTTGTTTGAAAAAGAAAAATATTTTTCCTCTCGAAACGAAAATTAACCCATAAACGACAAATAAACAATGTGTCAAAAAAAAATCTTGCTGAAAAAAGAATCAAAAATTTCCCCGCCACAAAATTAGTTTATTGGTGAAGGGGAAGGAAACGAGGAAAGAATCATGACGAACGAATCAAGGTGTGGAACAGCGTATTGAGTTGAAGCTCTTTGGTACTTAAAACTACCGTTGTGACGCTGCTTGTAGTTACATTTTTCCTCATACCCGTATAACCATGTACATCATATCGTTTGAAAAGCCTTACACCAGTTAACAATTTTTTGGTTATTATCATTTTAGTTCATAAATACACCGTTTTGGCGCTGTTAAACAATTATTCGTTTATTTTAATTAGAATATATACATACGTGCCATATATCATTGGAAAGATTTTCAAGAGCGCACACAAATTAGCTTAGTATGTTGATACTTAAAGCTACTGTTGTGGCGCTGGAAGCATCTAAATTGTTGCTATTCCCATTTAATCATGTTGCATATCGTCTAAAAGGTCTTGAGCCAACCAACAATTTTGTTATCAGCACTTTAAACCATAAATGGCCACGTCTTTGGATTAGAGAAACAGGGAAACATCTCGTAGGATGTATTTGACCTCACAAAACTTTGAGGCACAAAACAATAAAGTTATAAACCGTATTTATTTACCACAAAGCGTACTATATGTCAAATGAAAAACCAATTAATTACAATTAGTCAATATGCCACCATAGTGAAACCGCAAATTAACTTTTCAACGAAAAACACACAGTAGATTTCGCAAAAGTGTTAAAAGCGTATGCGCGCAGCTTCCACCAAATTTCACCTCATTTATCACGCAATATACAGACGAAAAAAAATGATTTTTCAATGTCGTATCTACCTCAAGACCGTATCACAAAAGAAAAAGTTTGGAAATTTATTATTGCAAATTTGATGGTGCGCGATGACGAACGCATAAAACAATTCAAAACATTTCGATATACTTGCTTTTTGATAAATTAGTCAACCAAACATGACAATAGAATTTCTTAAGAGTTTTGTGATCCGACGGTTGCGTAACAAACGAAATTATAAAATCGAGTCTAGTAATTTGATCTTTGAACCTATTCTTAAGCATTTTTTTGGTTTGTCACGATTTCTGTGTAATTGGACCAAATTTATAAGAATTATAAAGACAAATCATATTTAATTTAATTGAAAGTGATTAAGCCTTTTTTTCAACTCGAAAACTTTTTTTTTATTTACAGATGCGGTTACTGCTATTAGCTGTCACTTTGATTGGTACAGCGTCATGCTACAGTCCATCAACATCGTACAGTGTTGTACACCATCATTCGGGTGGTCTTAATTCATTCACACCGAGCCCGGTAGGATACAGTGGTCAATCATTTTTTAATTCATTCAGTGGTGATAGATCGAATTCGAATGCATATATACCACCGTTTGGCCAGTTCCATTCACAATCCAGACCAAAAGGACCATTTTGTCCCGTTCAAGCGCGAGCTCCTTGTGTACCCGGCCCATATCGTACCTTCGACGGGACATGCAATAATTTACAAAATCCAGAGTGGGGTGTAGCAAATTCACGTTATTCACGTTTATTAACCGCAAAATACGGTGATGGCGTATCATCGCCAACTACTTCGGTTACCGGGCGTGAACTGCCAAATGCTCGTTTAGTATCGCTTATCGTGTTCGGTGAACAGGACGTACCAGATCCCGAATTCTCTCTAGCCAATATGCAATGGGGACAAATTATAACGCACGATATGAGTATGCAGGCTGGTGGTACACAATCACGTCGTCACCCGACCAGATGTTGTACCGACGATGGCAAATTAATTGGTAAATCAACAGCACACACGACATGTTATCCAATTATTGTGCCGCCACAGGATCCCGCACACAAACAAACCGGAACCGAATGTATGAATTTCGTACGCACATTAACCGATATCGATAATAATTGTTCGCCCACCCGACCAACCGGTAAAGCTGAACAATTGACCGTGGTCACACCATTTATGGATTTATCGCTAGTTTACGGTAACTCAATCGAACAAAATAGTAATATTCGTGCATTTAGAAACGGTCGTATGATTGTCGAGGAGCGTAATGGTAATGAATGGCCACCACAAAGTCCTAACGCAACTACCGATTGTGATGTACAGTCGCCTGATGAAATTTGCTATTTGGGCGGTGATGTACGCTTCAATCAAAATCCGGGACTAACAATTTTCCAAATTATGCTGTTACGTGAACACAATCGGATTGCCGATGCGCTCCAACATTTGAATCCACATTGGGACGATGAACGTGTTTTCCAGGAGGCACGTCGCATTAACATTGCACAATATCAACACATTAACTACTGGGAATGGTTACCAATTTTCTTGGGCAGAGAAAACATGATCAAAAACCGTTTGTTATATAACGTTAAACCGGGTAGTTTTGTAAACGATTACGATCCCAGTATCGATCCATCGGTATTGAATTCGCATGCGACAGCCGCATTTAGATATTTCCATTCACAAATCGAAGGACGTTTAGAGTAAGTTACACTTCTATAATTTTACAAGGTTTGCGGCTTTATAATTTTCGATTTTTTATTGCAGCTTAATCTCAGAGATCAGAACACGCACCGGATCATTACGATTGAGTGATTGGTTAAATCGTCCAGCTATTTTGGAAGCTAACGATAATTATGATGATCTAGCACGTGGCTTGGCTACACAACCAGAACAATTAACCGATATTAATTTCGATCCTGAAGTAGGATTATATAAAAAATTTTATCTTGTCAGGTTTTATAAAATCCGCCATTTTATATTTCCAGATCAAACACTTCTTATTCAGACGTTCAAATCCATTCGGTTCAGATCTCCGTGCCATTGATATTCAACGTAATCGTGATCATGGTTTGGCCAGTTATAACGATTTCAGAGAATTCTGCGGCCTTACTCGTGCGCACTCATGGGAAGATTTCTTGGATTTGATCGCACCGAAAGACGTTGCCAATTTACAATCGCTGTACGAGAATTTTGAAGATGTTGACGTAACAGTTGGTGGATCATTAGAAGCCCATGTAGCTGGCGCATTGGCCGGACCAACGTTCTTGTGTATTTTAACGGAACAGTTCTATAGAACGCGTGTCGGTGATCGATTCTTCTACGAATCAGGAAATCCAGAGGTTGCATTTACACGCGAACAATTGCGTGAAATACAAAAGGCGAGCGCTGCCCGGATAATGTGCGATAATGGAAACAATATCCATTCCATTCAACCTCGTGCCTTCTGGACCATTAAGGGAGAGTAAGTTTATCAAAATTATTAAATATTTGAATCGTAATATTCTATAAAATTGCATACCTTATTCACAGTAACCAAGTTGTGCCGTGCCAAGAAATAAAAACAGTCGATTTATCGTACTGGCAAGAAACGAACCCGTACGGTAATGATCAGGGTTATTTTGGCCATAACTACAAAAAAAAGTAAATCGTAAACCAGAACTACTTGTCCAATACTGTCAAACAATAGCAACGAACAGTTCATAGCATAAAACAGGACCAGATCAACTCGATATATAGAGTTAAGCACTCATTAGGTTATAAAAAAAAATATAAGCAGACCAACAAATCGAAAAAGTATTTATTTAAAGTAATTAAATTAATTAATTCTATCATTAATGTGTAATTTTATAAATAAGATCGTTCCTGTGAAATGATAAAAGCCTCTTTCTTACCACTTTAGTCTCTTTCACTAAATTTTGACCTTCTTCATATTTTTGGTTTTTACTCAAATCTTAACTTCTTAAAATATTAATAATTTTATTGCCATTAATATTTTTTATATTATTATTAACAATTAATAATATTTGTTTTATTGTTTCTTTTGTAAATGATTTTTATGATTTCGATTACTTGTAGTTTTTAATTATTGTATAATTTTTATTGTTTTGTAGAATGTAATAATTTTTTTATAAAAAAGTATAAATAAATAATATAAAATGGTTATTTTTATATAAAACTTAAAATGGCACCCTTTCATTTAAGGGTTTGGGGTAATATTTAGTATCGCAATTTCAACGCAATTAGTTGCGCAACTCCAAATCGCCACCCAGTTGTTTTACCACGTGTAACTGGTAAACAACATAATACGTGGCTCGTTTTCAAAAATGCCACCACAATTCTTGATTAACAAGTAACCATATGTTTATAAAAAGGAACAAACCAAAAAATAGCGGGAACAATACGACGAGTATTCCAAAACGAAAAAGAAAGAGCGCAACGGCGAAGCAAAGCAAAAAAAAATTACTTCAATATTCAAAATACTAAACTTCCAACAACCGTGCATTCCTTATGCATTCTACCGGTATTTTCGTGCTCAACATGTCATATACATTACCTATAATCATTTTGAACCGGAATTTCAACATAAAAAAATTTTCAATTTATTGCGAAAATCCATGATGGTTAGCCTTACTTTTTTTGAACGGATAAAATTTGATGTCACATATTCGGCATGTTTCATTTATTTTCGGTTATAAATGTAATTATGAGTAGATCAACGTTTAATTTGCTGCAATATGTCACCTCCTTTGCCTGCAATCCACGATCGAAACACAATGTGGCCGAATTTCAAAATACTAAACTTTCAACAACCGTGCATTCCTTATGCATTCTACCGGTAATTTCGTGCTCAACATGTCATATACATTACCTATAATCATTTTGAACCGGAATTTCAACATAAAAAAATTTTCAATTTTTTGCGAAAATCCATGATGGTTAGCCTTACTTTTTTTGAACGGATAAAATTTGATGTCACATATTCGGCATGTTTCATTTATTTTCGGTTATAAATGTAATTATGAGTAGATCAACGTTTAATTTGCTGCAATATGTCACCTCCTTTGCCTGCAATCCACGATCGAAACACAATGTGGCCGAATTTCAAAATACTAAACTTTCAACAACCGTGCATTCCTTATGCATTCTACCGGTAATTTCGTGCTCAACATGTCATATACATTACCTATAATCATTTTGAACCGGAATTTCAACATAAAAAAATTTTCAATTTTTTGCGAAAATCCATGATGGTAGCCTTACTTTTTTTGAACGGATAAAATTTGATGTCACAGATTCGGCATGTTTCATTTATTTTCGGTTATAAATGTAATTATGAGTAGATCGACGTTTAATTTGCTGCAATATGTCACCTCCTTTGCCTGCAATCCACGATCGAAACACAATGTGGCCGAATTTCAAAATACTAAACTTTCAACAACCGTGCATTCCTTATGCATTCTACCGGTAATTTCGTGCTCAACATGTCATATACATTACCTATAATCATTTTGAACCGGAATTTCAACATAAAAAAATTTTCAATTTTTTGCGAAAATCCATGATGGTTAGCCTTACTTTTTTTGAACGGATAAAATTTGATGTCACAGATTCGGCATGTTTCATTTATTTTCGGTTATAAATGTAATTATGAGTAGATCAACGTTTAATTTGCTGCAATATGTCACCTCCTTTGCCTGCAATCCACGATCGAAACACAATGTGGCCGAATTTCAAAATACTAAACTTTCAACAACCGTGCATTCCTTATGCATTCTACCGGTAATTTCGTGCTCAACATGTCATATACATTACCTATAATCATTTTGAGCCGGAATTTCAACATAAAAAAATTTTCAATTTATTGCGAAAATCCATGATGGTAGCCTTACTTTTTTTGAACGGATAAAATTTGATGTCACAGATTCGGCATGTTTCATTTATTTTCGGTTATAAATGTAATTATGAGTAGATCAACGTTTAATTTGCTGTAATATGTCACCTCCTTTGCCTGCAATCCACGATCGAAACACAATGTGGCCGAATTTCAAAATACTAAACTTCCAACAACCGTGCATTCCTTATGCATTCTACCGGTATTTTCGTGCTCAACATGTCATATACATTACCTATAATCATTTTGAACCGGAATTTCAACATAAAAAAAATTTCAATTTTTTGCGAAAATCCATGATGGCTAGCCTTACTTTTTTTGAACGGATAAAATTTGATGTCACAGATTCGGCATGTTTCATTTGTTTTCGGTTATAAATGTAATTATGAGTAGATCAACGTTTAATTTGCTGTAATATGTCACCTCCTTTGCCTGCAATCCACGATCGAAACACAATGTGGCCGAATTTCAAAATACTAAACTTCCAACGACCGTGCATTCCTTATGCATTCTACCGGTATTTTCGTGCTCAACATGTCATATACATTACCTATAATCATTTTGAACCGGAATTTCAACATTAAAAATATTTTCAATTTATTGCGAAAATCCATGATGGTTAGCCTTACTTTTTTTGAACGGATAAAATTTGATGTCACAGATTCGGCATGTTTCATTTATTTTCGGTTATAAATGTAATTATGAGTAGATCAACGTTTAATTTGCTGCAATATGTCACCTCCTTTGCCTGCAATCCACGATCGAAACACAATGTGGCCGAATTTCAAAATACTAAACTTCCAACAACCGTGCATTCCTTATGCATTCTACCGGTATTTTCGTGCTCAACATGTCATATACATTACCTATAATCATTTTGAACCGGAATTTCAACATAAAAAAATTTTCAATTTTTTGCGAAAATCCATGATGGTTGGCCTTACTTTTTTTGAACGGATAAAATTTGATGTCACAGATTCGGCATGTTTCATTTATTTTCGGTTATAAATGTAATTATGAGTAGATCAACGTTTAATTTGCTGCAATATGTCACCTCCTTTGCCTGCAATCCACGATCGAAACACAATGTGGCCGAATTTCAAAATACTAAACTTTCAACAACCGTGCATTCCTTATGCATTCTACCGGTAATTTCGTGCTCAACATGTCATATACATTACCTTTAATCATTTTGAGCCGGAATTTCAACATAAAAAAATTTTCAATTTATTGCGAAAATCCATGATGGTAGCCTTACTTTTTTTGAACGGATAAAATTTGATGTCACAGATTCGGCATGTTTCATTTATTTTCGGTTATAAATGTAATTATGAGTAGATCAACGTTTAATTTGCTGCAATATGTCACCTCCTTTGCCTGCAATCCACGATCGAAACACAATGTGGCCGAATTTCAAAATACTAAACTTTCAACAACCGTGCATTCCTTATGCATTCTACCGGTAATTTCGTGCTCAACATGTCATATACATTACCTTTAATCATTTTGAGCCGGAATTTCAACATAAAAAAATTTTCAATTTATTGCGAAAATCCATGATGGTAGCCTTACTTTTTTTGAACGGATAAAATTTGATGTCACAGATTCGGCATGTTTCATTTATTTTCGGTTATAAATGTAATTATGAGTAGATCAACGTTTAATTTGCTGCAATATGTCACCTCCTTTGCCTGCAATCCACGTTCGAAACACAATGTGGCCGAATTTCAAAATACTAAACTTTCAACAACCGTGCATTCCTTATGCATTCTACCGGTAATTTCGTGCTCAACATGTCATATACATTACCTTTAATCATTTTGAGCCGGAATTTCAACATAAAAAAATTTTCAATTTATTGCGAAAATCCATGATGGTAGCCTTACTTTTTTTGAACGGATAAAATTTGATGTCACAGATTCGGCATGTTTCATTTATTTTCGGTTATAAATGTAATTATGAGTAGATCAACGTTTAATTTGCTGCAATATGTCACCTCCTTTGCCTGCAATCCACGTTCGAAACACAATGTGGCCGAATTTCAAAATACTAAACTTTCAACAACCGTGCATTGCTTATGCATTCTACCGGTATTTTCGTGCTCAACATGTCATATACATTACCTATAATCATTTTGAACCGGAATTTCAACATAAAAAAATTTTCAATTTTTTGCGAAAATCCATGATGGTAGCCTTACTTTTTTTGAACGGATAAAATTTGATGTCACAGATTTGGCATGTTTCATTTATTTTCGGTTATAAATGTAATTATGAGTAGATCAACGTTTAATTTGCTGCAATATGTCACCTCCTTTGCCTGCAATCCACGTTCGAAACACAATGTGGCCGAATTTCAAAATACTAAACTTTCAACAACCGTGCATTCCTTATGCATTCTACCGGTAATTTCGTGCTCAACATGTCATATACATTACCTTTAATCATTTTGAGCCGGAATTTCCACATAAAAAAATTTTCAATTTATTGCGAAAATCCATGATGGTAGCCTTACTTTTTTTGAACGGATAAAATTTGATGTCACAGATTCGGCATGTTTCATTTATTTTCGGTTATAAATGTAATTATGAGTAGATCAACGTTTAATTTGCTGCAATATGTCACCTCCTTTGCCTGCAATCCACGATCGAAACACAATGTGGCCGAATTTCAAAATACTAAACTTTCAACAACCGTGCATTCCTTATGCATTCTACCGGTAATTTCGTGCTCAACATGTCATATACATTACCTATAATCATTTTGAACCGGAATTTCAACATAAAAAAATTTTCAATTTTTTGCGAAAATCCATGATGGTTAGCCTTACTTTTTTTGAACGGATAAAATTTGATGTCACAGATTCGGCATGTTTCATTTATTTTCGGTTATAAATGTAATTATGAGTAGATCAACGTTTAATTTGCTGCAATATGTCACCTCCTTTGCCTGCAATCCACGATCGAAACACAATGTGGCCGAATTTCAAAATACTAAACTTTCAACAACCGTGCATTCCTTATGCATTCTACCGGTAATTTCGTGCTCAACATGTCATATACATTACCTTTAATCATTTTGAGCCGGAATTTCAACATAAAAAAATTTTCAATTTATTGCGAAAATCCATGATGGTAGCCTTACTTTTTTTGAACGGATAAAATTTGATGTCACAGATTCGGCATGTTTCATTTATTTTCGGTTATAAATGTAATTATGAGTAGATCAACGTTTAATTTGCTGCAATATGTCACCTCCTTTGCCTGCAATCCACGTTCGAAACACAATGTGGCCGAATTTCCAAATACTAAACTTTCAACAACCGTGCATTCCTTATGCATTCTACCGGTATTTTCGTGCTCAACATGTCATATACATTACCTATAATCATTTTGAACCGGAATTTCAACATAAAAAAAATTTCAATTTTTTGCGAAAATCCATGATGGTTAGCCTTACTTTTTTTGAACGGATAAAATTTGATGTCACAGATTCGGCATGTTTCATTTATTTTCGGTTATAAATGTAATTATGAGTAGATCAACGTTTAATTTCCTGCAATATGTCACCTCCTTTGCCTGCAATCCACGTTCGAAACACAATGTGGCCGAATTTCAAAATACTAAACTTTCAACAACCGTGCATTTCTTATGCATTCTACCGGTATTTTCGTGCTCAACATGTCATATACATTACCTATAATCATTTTGAACCGGAATTTCAACATAAAAAAATTTTCAATTTTTTGCGAAAATCCATGATGGTTAGCCTTACTTTTTTTGAACGGATAAAATTTGATGTCACAGATTCGGCATGTTTCATTTATTTTCGGTTATAAATGTAATTATGAGTAGATCAACGTTTAATTTGCTGCAATATGTCACCTCCTTTGCCTGCAATCCACGTTCGAAACACAATGTGGCCGAATTTCCAAATACTAAACTTTCAACAACCGTGCATTCCTTATGCATTCTACCGGTATTTTCGTGCTCAACATGTCATATACATTACCTATAATCATTTTGAACCGGAATTTCAACATAAAAAAAATTTCAATTTTTTGCGAAAATCCATGATGGTTAGCCTTACTTTTTTTGAACGGATAAAATTTGATGTCACAGATTCGGCATGTTTCATTTATTTTCGGTTATAAATGTAATTATGAGTAGATCAACGTTTAATTTGCTGCAATATGTCACCTCCTTTGCCTGCAATCCACGTTCGAAACACAATGTGGCCGAATTTCAAAATACTAAACTTTCAACAACCGTGCATTTCTTATGCATTCTACCGGTATTTTCGTGCTCAACATGTCATATACATTACCTATAATCATTTTGAACCGGAATTTCAACATAAAAAAAATTTCAATTTTTTGCGAAAATCCATGATGGTTAGCCTTACTTTTTTTGAACGGATAAAATTTGATGTCACAGATTCGGCATGTTTCATTTATTTTCGGTTATAAATGTAATTATGAGTAGATCAACGTTTAATTTGCTGCAATATGTCACCTCCTTTGCCTGCAATCCACGTTCGAAACACAATGTGGCCGAATTTCAAAATACTAAACTTTCAACAACCGTGCATTCCTTATGCATTCTACCGGTATTTTCGTGCTCAACATGTCATATACATTACCTATAATCATTTTGAACCGGAATTTCAACATAAAAAAAATTTCAATTTTTTGCCAAAATCCATGATGGTTAGCCTTACTTTTTTTGAACGGATAAAATTTGATGTCACAGATTCGGCATGTTTCATTTATTTTCGGTTATAAATGTAATTATGAGTAGATCAACGTTTAATTTGCTGCAATATGTCACCTCCTTTGCCTGCAATCCACGTTCGAAACACAATGTGGCCGAATTTCAAAATACTAAACTTTCAACAACCGTGCATTCCTTATGCATTCTACCGGTATTTTCGTGCTCAACATGTCATATACATTACCTATAATCATTTTGAACCGGAATTTCAACATAAAAAAAATTTCAATTTTTTGCCAAAATCCATGATGGTTAGCCTTACTTTTTTTGAACGGATAAAATTTGATGTCACAGATTCGGCATGTTTCATTTATTTTCGGTTATAAATGTAATTATGAGTAGATCAACGTTTAATTTGCTGCAATATGTCACCTCCTTTGCCTGCAATCCACGTTCGAAACACAATGTGGCCGAATATCAAAATACTAAACTTTCAACAACCGTGCATTCCTTATGCATTCTACCGGTATTTTCGTGCTCAACATGTCATATACATTACCTATAATCATTTTGAACCGGAATTTCAACATAAAAAAAATTTCAATTTTTTGCCAAAATCCATGATGGTTAGCCTTACTTTTTTTGAACGGATAAAATTTGATGTCACAGATTCGGCATGTTTCATTTATTTTCGGTTATAAATGTAATTATGAGTAGATCAACGTTTAATTTGCTGCAATATGTCACCTCCTTTGCCTGCAATCCACGTTCGAAACACAATGTGGCCGAATTTCAAAATACTAAACTTTCAACAACCGTGCATTTCTTATGCATTCTACCGGTATTTTCGTGCTCAACATGTCATATACATTACCTATAATCATTTTGAACCGGAATTTCAACATAAAAAAAATTTCAATTTTTTGCCAAAATCCATGATGGTTAGCCTTACTTTTTTTGAACGGATAAAATTTGATGTCACAGATTCGGCATGTTTCATTTATTTTCGGTTATAAATGTAATTATGAATAGATCAACGTTTAATTTGCTGCAATATGTCACCTCCTTTGCCTGCAATCCACGTTCGAAACACAATGTGGCCGAATTTCAAAATACTAAACTTTCAACAACCGTGCATTCCTTATGCATTCTACCGGTATTTTCGTACTCAACATGTCATATACATTACCTATAATCATTTTGAACCGGAATTTCAACATAAAAAAAATTTCAATTTTTTGCCAAAATCCATGATGGTTAGCCTTACTTTTTTTGAACGGATAAAATTTGATGTCACAGATTCGGCATGTTTCATTTATTTTCGGTTATAAATGTAATTATGAGTAGATCAACGTTTAATTTGCTGCAATATGTCACCTCCTTTGCCTGCAATCCACGTTCGAAACACAATGTGGCCGAATATCAAAATACTAAACTTTCAACAACCGTGCATTCCTTATGCATTCTACCGGTATTTTCGTGCTCAACATGTCATATACCTTACCTATAATCATTTTGAACCGGAATTTCAACATAAAAAAATTTTCAATTTTTTGCCAAAATCCATGATGGTTAGCCTTACTTTTTTTGAACGGATAAAATTTGATGTCACAGATTCGGCATGTTTCATTTATTTTCGGTTATAAATGTAATTATGAGTAGATCAACGTTTAATTTGCTGCAATATGTCACCTCCTTTGCCTGCAATCCACGTTCGAAACACAATGTGGCCGAATTTCAAAATACTAAACTTTCAACAACCGTGCATTCCTTATGCATTCTACCGGTATTTTCGTGCTCAACATGTCATATACATTACCTATAATCATTTTGAACCGGAATTTCAACATAAAAAAAATTTCAATTTTTTGCCAAAATCCATGATGGTTAGCCTTACTTTTTTTGAACGGATAAAATTTGATGTCACAGATTCGGCATGTTTCATTTATTTTCGGTTATAAATGTAATTATGAGTAGATCAACGTTTAATTTCCTGCAATATGTCACCTCCTTTGCCTGCAATCCACGTTCGAAACACAATGTGGCCGAATTTCAAAATACTAAACTTTCAACAACCGTGCATTTCTTATGCATTCTACCGGTATTTTCGTGCTCAACATGTCATATACATTACCTATAATCATTTTGAACCAGAATTTCAACATAAAAAAAATTTCAATTTTTTGCGAAAATCCATGATGGTTAGCCTTACTTTTTTTGAACGGATAAAATTTGATGTCACAGATTCGGCATGTTTCATTTATTTTCGGTTATAAATGTAATTATGAGTAGATCAACGTTTAATTTGCTGCAATATGTCACCTCCTTTGCCTGCAATCCACGTTCGAAACACAATGTGGCCGAATTTCAAAATACTAAACTTTCAACAACCGTGCATTCCTTATGCATTCTACCGGTATTTTCGTGCTCAACATGTCATATACATTACCTATAATCATTTTGAACCGGAATTTCAACATAAAAAAAATTTCAATTTTTTGCCAAAATCCATGATGGTTAGCCTTACTTTTTTTGAACGGATAAAATTTGATGTCACAGATTCGGCATGTTTCATTTATTTTCGGTTATAAATGTAATTATGAGTAGATCAACGTTTAATTTGCTGCAATATGTCACCTCCTTTGCCTGCAATCCACGTTCGAAACACAATGTGGCCGAATATCAAAATACTAAACTTTCAACAACCGTGCATTCCTTATGCATTCTACCGGTATTTTCGTACTCAACATGTCATATACATTACCTATAATCATTTTGAACCGGAATTTCAACATAAAAAAAATTTCAATTTTTTGCCAAAATCCATGATGGTTAGCCTTACTTTTTTTGAACGGATAAAATTTGATGTCACAGATTCGGCATGTTTCATTTATTTTCGGTTATAAATGTAATTATGAGTAGATCAACGTTTAATTTGCTGCAATATGTCACCTCCTTTGCCTGCAATCCACGTTCGAAACACAATGTGGCCGAATTTCAAAATACTAAACTTTCAACAACCGTGCATTTCTTATGCATTCTACCGGTATTTTCGTGCTCAACATGTCATATACATTACCTATAATCATTTTGAACCGGAATTTCAACATAAAAAAAATTTCAATTTTTTGCCAAAATCCATGATGGTTAGCCTTACTTTTTTTGAACGGATAAAATTTGATGTCACAGATTCGGCATGTTTCATTTATTTTCGGTTATAAATGTAATTATGAATAGATCAACGTTTAATTTGCTGCAATATGTCACCTCCTTTGCCTGCAATCCACGTTCGAAACACAATGTGGCCGAATTTCAAAATACTAAACTTTCAACAACCGTGCATTCCTTATGCATTCTACCGGTATTTTCGTACTCAACATGTCATATACATTACCTATAATCATTTTGAACCGGAATTTCAACATAAAAAAAATTTCAATTTTTTGCCAAAATCCATGATGGTTAGCCTTACTTTTTTTGAACGGATAAAATTTGATGTCACAGATTCGGCATGTTTCATTTATTTTCGGTTATAAATGTAATTATGAGTAGATCAACGTTTAATTTGCTGCAATATGTCACCTCCTTTGCCTGCAATCCACGTTCGAAACACAATGTGGCCGAATTTCAAAATACTAAACTTTCAACAACCGTGCATTCCTTATGCATTCTACCGGTATTTTCGTGCTCAACATGTCATATACCTTACCTATAATCATTTTGAACCGGAATTTCAACATAAAAAAATTTTCAATTTTTTGCCAAAATCCATGATGGTTAGCCTTACTTTTTTTGAACGGATAAAATTTGATGTCACAGATTCGGCATGTTTCATTTATTTTCGGTTATAAATGTAATTATGAGTAGATCAACGTTTAATTTGCTGCAATATGTCACCTCCTTTGCCTGCAATCCACGTTCGAAACACAATGTGGCCGAATTTCAAAATACTAAACTTTCAACAACCGTGCATTCCTTATGCATTCTACCGGTATTTTCGTGCTCAACATGTCATATACATTACCTATAATCATTTTGAACCGGAATTTCAACATAAAAAAATTTTCAATTTTTTGCGAAAATCCATGATGGTTAGCCTTACTTTTTTTGAACGGATAAAATTTGATGTCACAGATTCGGCATGTTTCATTTATTTTCGGTTATAAATGTAATTATGAGTAGATCAACGTTTAATTTGCTGCAATATGTCACCTCCTTTGCCTGCAATCCACGTTCGAAACACAATGTGGCCGAATTTCAAAATACTAAACTTTCAACAACCGTGCATTCCTTATGCATTCTACCGGTATTTTCGTGCTCAACATGTCATATACATTACCTATAATCATTTTGAACCGGAATTTCAACATAAAAAAAATTTCAATTTTTTGCCAAAATCCATGATGGTTAGCCTTACTTTTTTTGAACGGATAAAATTTGATGTCACAGATTCGGCATGTTTCATTTATTTTCGGTTATAAATGTAATTATGAGTAGATCAACGTTTAATTTGCTGCAATATGTCACCTCCTTTGCCTGCAATCCACGTTCGAAACACAATGTGGCCGAATTTCAAAATACTAAACTTTCAACAACCGTGCATTCCTTATGCATTCTACCGGTATTTTCGTGCTCAACATGTCATATACATTACCTATAATCATTTTGAACCGGAATTTCAACATAAAAAAAATTTCAATTTTTTGCCAAAATCCATGATGGTTAGCCTTACTTTTTTTGAACGGATAAAATTTGATGTCACAGATTCGGCATGTTTCATTTATTTTCGGTTATAAATGTAATTATGAGTAGATCAACGTTTAATTTCCTGCAATATGTCACCTCCTTTGCCTGCAATCCACGTTCGAAACACAATGTGGCCGAATTTCAAAATACTAAACTTTCAACAACCGTGCATTTCTTATGCATTCTACCGGTATTTTCGTGCTCAACATGTCATATACATTACCTATAATCATTTTGAACCAGAATTTCAACATAAAAAAAATTTCAATTTTTTGCGAAAATCCATGATGGTTAGCCTTACTTTTTTTGAACGGATAAAATTTGATGTCACAGATTCGGCATGTTTCATTTATTTTCGGTTATAAATGTAATTATGAGTAGATCAACGTTTAATTTGCTGCAATATGTCACCTCCTTTGCCTGCAATCCACGTTCGAAACACAATGTGGCCGAATTTCAAAATACTAAACTTTCAACAACCGTGCATTCCTTATGCATTCTACCGGTATTTTCGTGCTCAACATGTCATATACATTACCTATAATCATTTTGAACCGGAATTTCAACATAAAAAAAATTTCAATTTTTTGCCAAAATCCATGATGGTTAGCCTTACTTTTTTTGAACGGATAAAATTTGATGTCACAGATTCGGCATGTTTCATTTATTTTCGGTTATAAATGTAATTATGAGTAGATCAACGTTTAATTTGCTGCAATATGTCACCTCCTTTGCCTGCAATCCACGTTCGAAACACAATGTGGCCGAATTTCAAAATACTAAACTTTCAACAACCGTGCATTCCTTATGCATTCTACCGGTATTTTCGTGCTCAACATGTCATATACATTACCTATAATCATTTTGAACCGGAATTTCAACATAAAAAAAATTTCAATTTTTTGCCAAAATCCATGATGGTTAGCCTTACTTTTTTTGAACGGATAAAATTTGATGTCACAGATTCGGCATGTTTCATTTATTTTCGGTTATAAATGTAATTATGAGTAGATCAACGTTTAATTTGCTGCAATATGTCACCTCCTTTGCCTGCAATCCACGTTCGAAACACAATGTGGCCGAATATCAAAATACTAAACTTTCAACAACCGTGCATTCCTTATGCATTCTACCGGTATTTTCGTGCTCAACATGTCATATACATTACCTATAATCATTTTGAACCGGAATTTCAACATAAAAAAAATTTCAATTTTTTGCGAAAATCCATGATGGTTAGCCTTACTTTTTTTGAACGGATAAAATTTGATGTCACAGATTCGGCATGTTTCATTTATTTTCGGTTATAAATGTAATTATGAGTAGATCAACGTTTAATTTGCTGCAATATGTCACCTCCTTTGCCTGCAATCCACGTTCGAAACACAATGTGGCCGAATTTCAAAATACTAAACTTTCAACAACCGTGCATTCCTTATGCATTCTACCGGTATTTTCGTGCTCAACATGTCATATACATTACCTATAATCATTTTGAACCGGAATTTCAACATAAAAAAAATTTCAATTTTTTGCCAAAATCCATGATGGTTAGCCTTACTTTTTTTGAACGGATAAAATTTGATGTCACAGATTCGGCATGTTTCATTTATTTTCGGTTATAAATGTAATTATGAGTAGATCAACGTTTAATTTGCTGCAATATGTCACCTCCTTTGCCTGCAATCCACGTTCGAAACACAATGTGGCCGAATTTCAAAATACTAAACTTTCAACAACCGTGCATTCCTTATGCATTCTACCGGTATTTTCGTGCTCAACATGTCATATACATTACCTATAATCATTTTGAACCGGAATTTCAACATAAAAAAAATTTCAATTTTTTGCCAAAATCCATGATGGTTAGCCTTACTTTTTTTGAACGGATAAAATTTGATGTCACAGATTCGGCATGTTTCATTTATTTTCGGTTATAAATGTAATTATGAGTAGATCAACGTTTAATTTGCTGCAATATGTCACCTCCTTTGCCTGCAATCCACGTTCGAAACACAATGTGGCCGAATTTCAAAATACTAAACTTTCAACAACCGTGCATTCCTTATGCATTCTACCGGTATTTTCGTACTCAACATGTCATATACATTACCTATAATCATTTTGAACCGGAATTTCAACATAAAAAAAATTTCAATTTTTTGCCAAAATCCATGATGGTTAGCCTTACTTTTTTTGAACGGATAAAATTTGATGTCACAGATTCGGCATGTTTCATTTATTTTCGGTTATAAATGTAATTATGAGTAGATCAACGTTTAATTTGCTGCAATATGTCACCTCCTTTGCCTGCAATCCACGTTCGAAACACAATGTGGCCGAATATCAAAATACTAAACTTTCAACAACCGTGCATTCCTTATGCATTCTACCGGTATTTTCGTGCTCAACATGTCATATACCTTACCTATAATCATTTTGAACCGGAATTTCAACATAAAAAAATTTTCAATTTTTTGCGAAAATCCATGATGGTTAGCCTTACTTTTTTTGAACGGATAAAATTTGATGTCACAGATTCGGCATGTTTCATTTATTTTCGGTTATAAATGTAATTATGAGTAGATCAACGTTTAATTTGCTGCAATATGTCACCTCCTTTGCCTGCAATCCACGTTCGAAACACAATGTGGCCGAATTTCCAAATACTAAACTTTCAACAACCGTGCATTCCTTATGCATTCTACCGGTATTTTCGTGCTCAACATGTCATATACATTACCTATAATCATTTTGAACCGGAATTTCAACATAAAAAAAATTTCAATTTTTTGCGAAAATCCATGATGGTTAGCCTTACTTTTTTTGAACGGATAAAATTTGATGTCACAGATTCGGCATGTTTCATTTATTTTCGGTTATAAATGTAATTATGAGTAGATCAACGTTTAATTTGCTGCAATATGTCACCTCCTTTGCCTGCAATCCACGTTCGAAACACAATGTGGCCGAATTTCCAAATACTAAACTTTCAACAACCGTGCATTCCTTATGCATTCTACCGGTATTTTCGTGCTCAACATGTCATATACATTACCTATAATCATTTTGAACCGGAATTTCAACATAAAAAAAATTTCAATTTTTTGCGAAAATCCATGATGGTTAGCCTTACTTTTTTTGAACGGATAAAATTTGATGTCACAGATTCGGCATGTTTCATTTATTTTCGGTTATAAATGTAATTATGAGTAGATCAACGTTTAATTTGCTGCAATATGTCACCTCCTTTGCCTGCAATCCACGTTCGAAACACAATGTGGCCGAATTTCAAAATACTAAACTTTCAACAACCGTGCATTCCTTATGCATTCTACCGGTATTTTCGTGCTCAACATGTCATATACATTACCTATAATCATTTTGAACCGGAATTTCAACATAAAAAAAATTTCAATTTTTTGCGAAAATCCATGATGGTTAGCCTTACTTTTTTTGAACGGATAAAATTTGATGTCACAGATTCGGCATGTTTCATTTATTTTCGGTTATAAATGTAATTATGAGTAGATCAACGTTTAATTTGCTGCAATATGTCACCTCCTTTGCCTGCAATCCACGTTCGAAACACAATGTGGCCGAATTTCCAAATACTAAACTTTCAACAACCGTGCATTCCTTATGCATTCTACCGGTATTTTCGTGCTCAACATGTCATATACATTACCTATAATCATTTTGAACCGGAATTTCAACATAAAAAAAATTTCAATTTTTTGCGAAAATCCATGATGGTTAGCCTTACTTTTTTTGAACGGATAAAATTTGATGTCACAGATTCGGCATGTTTCATTTATTTTCGGTTATAAATGTAATTATGAGTAGATCAACGTTTAATTTGCTGCAATATGTCACCTCCTTTGCCTGCAATCCACGTTCGAAACACAATGTGGCCGAATATCAAAATACTAAACTTTCAACAACCGTGCATTCCTTATGCATTCTACCGGTATTTTCGTGCTCAACATGTCATATACCTTACCTATAATCATTTTGAACCGGAATTTCAACATAAAAAAATTTTCAATTTTTTGCCAAAATCCATGATGGTTAGCCTTACTTTTTTTGAACGGATAAAATTTGATGTCACAGATTCGGCATGTTTCATTTATTTTCGGTTATAAATGTAATTATGAGTAGATCAACGTTTAATTTGCTGCAATATGTCACCTCCTTTGCCTGCAATCCACGTTCGAAACACAATGTGGCCGAATTTCAAAATATTAAACTTTCAACAACCGTGCATTCCTTATGCATTCTACCGGTATTTTCGTGCTCAACATGTCATATACATTACCTATAATCATTTTGAACCGGAATTTCAACATAAAAAAATTTTCAATTTTTTGCCAAAATCCATGATGGTTAGTTAGCCTTACTTTTTTTGAACGGATAAAATTTGATGTCACAGATTCGGCATGTTTCATTTATTTTCGGTTATAAATGTAATTATGAGTAGATCAACGTTTAATTTGCTGCAATATGTCACCTCCTTTGCCTGCAATCCACGTTCGAAACACAATGTGGCCGAATTTCCAAATACTAAACTTTCAACAACCGTGCATTCCTTATGCATTCTACCGGTATTTTCGTGCTCAACATGTCATATACATTACCTATAATCATTTTGAACCGGAATTTCAACATAAAAAAATTTTCAATTTTTTGCCAAAATCCATGATGGTTAGCCTTACTTTTTTTGAACGGATAAAATTTGATGTCACAGATTCGGCATGTTTCATTTATTTTCGGTTATAAATGTAATTATGAGTAGATCAACGTTTAATTTGCTGCAATATGTCACCTCCTTTGCCTGCAATCCACGTTCGAAACACAATGTGGCCGAATTTCAAAATACTAAACTTTCAACAACCGTGCATTTCTTATGCATTCTACCGGTATTTTCGTGCTCAACATGTCATATACATTACCTATAATCATTTTGAACCGGAATTTCAACATAAAAAAAATTTCAATTTTTTGCGAAAATCCATGATGGTTAGCCTTACTTTTTTTGAACGGATAAAATTTGATGTCACAGATTCGGCATGTTTCATTTATTTTCGGTTATAAATGTAATTATGAGTAGATCAACGTTTAATTTGCTGCAATATGTCACCTCCTTTGCCTGCAATCCACGTTCGAAACACAATGTGGCCGAATTTCAAAATACTAAACTTTCAACAACCGTGCATTCCTTATGCATTCTACCGGTATTTTCGTGCTCAACATGTCATATACATTACCTATAATCATTTTGAACCGGAATTTCAACATAAAAAAAATTTCAATTTTTTGCCAAAATCCATGATGGTTAGCCTTACTTTTTTTGAACGGATAAAATTTGATGTCACAGATTCGGCATGTTTCATTTATTTTCGGTTATAAATGTAATTATGAGTAGATCAACGTTTAATTTGCTGCAATATGTCACCTCCTTTGCCTACAATCCACGTTCGAAACACAATGTGGCCGAATATCAAAATACTAAACTTTCAACAACCGTGCATTCCTTATGCATTCTACCGGTATTTTCGTGCTCAACATGTCATATACCTTACCTATAATCATTTTGAACCGGAATTTCAACATAAAAAAATTTTCAATTTTTTGCCAAAATCCATGATGGTTAGCCTTACTTTTTTTGAACGGATAAAATTTGATGTCACAGATTCGGCATGTTTCATTTATTTTCGGTTATAAATGTAATTATGAGTAGATCAACGTTTAATTTGCTGCAATATGTCACCTCCTTTGCCTGCAATCCACGTTCGAAACACAATGTGGCCGAATTTCAAAATACTAAACTTTCAACAACCGTGCATTCCTTATGCATTCTACCGGTATTTTCGTGCTCAACATGTCATATACATTACCTATAATCATTTTGAACCGGAATTTCAACATAAAAAAATTTTCAATTTTTTGCGAAAATCCATGATGGTTAGCCTTACTTTTTTTGAACGGATAAAATTTGATGTCACAGATTCGGCATGTTTCATTTATTTTCGGTTATAAATGTAATTATGAGTAGATCAACGTTTAATTTGCTGCAATATGTCACCTCCTTTGCCTGCAATCCACGTTCGAAACACAATGTGGACGAATTTCCAAATACTAAACTTTCAACAACCGTGCATTCCTTATGCATTCTACCGGTATTTTCGTGCTCAACATGTCATATACATTACCTATAATCATTTTGAACCGGAATTTCAACATAAAAAAATTTTCAATTTTTTGCGAAAATCCATGATGGTTAGCCTTACTTTTTTTGAACGGATAAAATTTGATGTCACAGATTCGGCATGTTTCATTTATTTTCGGTTATAAATGTAATTATGAGTAGATCAACGTTTAATTTGCTGCAATATGTCACCTCCTTTGCCTGCAATCCACGTTCGAAACACAATGTGGCCGAATTTCAAAATACTAAACTTTCAACAACCGTGCATTCCTTATGCATTCTACCGGTATTTTCGTGCTCAACATGTCATATACATTACCTATAATCATTTTGAACCGGAATTTCAACATAAAAAAAATTTCAATTTTTTGCCAAAATCCATGATGGTTAGCCTTACTTTTTTTGAACGGATAAAATTTGATGTCACAGATTCGGCATGTTTCATTTATTTTCGGTTATAAATGTAATTATGAGTAGATCAACGTTTAATTTGCTGCAATATGTCACCTCCTTTGCCTGCAATCCACGTTCGAAACACAATGTGGCCGAATTTCAAAATACTAAACTTTCAACAACCGTGCATTCCTTATGCATTCTACCGGTATTTTCGTGCTCAACATGTCATATACATTACCTATAATCATTTTGAACCGGAATTTCAACATAAAAAAAATTTCAATTTTTTGCGAAAATCCATGATGGTTAGCCTTACTTTTTTTGAACGGATAAAATTTGATGTCACAGATTCGGCATGTTTCATTTATTTTCGGTTATAAATGTAATTATGAGTAGATCAACGTTTAATTTGCTGCAATATGTCACCTCCTTTGCCTGCAATCCACGTTCGAAACACAATGTGGCCGAATTTCAAAATACTAAACTTTCAACAACCGTGCATTCCTTATGCATTCTACCGGTATTTTCGTGCTCAACATGTCATATACATTACCTATAATCATTTTGAACCGGAATTTCAACATAAAAAAAATTTCAATTTTTTGCCAAAATCCATGATGGTTAGCCTTACTTTTTTTGAACGGATAAAATTTGATGTCACAGATTCGGCATGTTTCATTTATTTTCGGTTATAAATGTAATTATGAGTAGATCAACGTTTAATTTGCTGCAATATGTCACCTCCTTTGCCTGCAATCCACGTTCGAAACACAATGTGGCCGAATTTCAAAATACTAAACTTTCAACAACCGTGCATTCCTTATGCATTCTACCGGTATTTTCGTGCTCAACATGTCATATACATTACCTATAATCATTTTGAACCGGAATTTCAACATAAAAAAAATTTCAATTTTTTGCGAAAATCCATGATGGTTAGCCTTACTTTTTTTGAACGGATAAAATTTGATGTCACAGATTCGGCATGTTTCATTTATTTTCGGTTATAAATGTAATTATGAGTAGATCAACGTTTAATTTGCTGCAATATGTCACCTCCTTTGCCTGCAATCCACGTTCGAAACACAATGTGGCCGAATTTCCAAATACTAAACTTTCAACAACCGTGCATTCCTTATGCATTCTACCGGTATTTTCGTGCTCAACATGTCATATACATTACCTATAATCATTTTGAACCGGAATTTCAACATAAAAAAATTTTCAATTTTTTGCGAAAATCCATGATGGTTAGCCTTACTTTTTTTGAACGGATAAAATTTGATGTCACAGATTCGGCATGTTTCATTTATTTTCGGTTATAAATGTAATTATGAGTAGATCAACGTTTAATTTGCTGCAATATGTCACCTCCTTTGCCTGCAATCTACGTTCGAAACACAATGTGGCCGAATTTCAAAATACTAAACTTTCAACAACCGTGCATTCCTTATGCATTCTACCGGTATTTTCGTGCTCAACATGTCATATACCTTACCTATAATCATTTTGAACCGGAATTTCAACATACCAAAATTTTCAATTTTTTGCGAAAATCCATGATGGTTAGCCTTACTTTTTTTGAACGGATAAAATTTGATGTCACAGATTCGGCATGTTTCATTTATTTTCGGTTATAAATGTAATTATGAGTAGATCGACGTTTAATTTGCTGCAATATGTCACCTCCTTTGCCTGCAATCCACGTTCGAAACACAATGTGGCCGAATTTCAAAATACTAAACTTTCAACAACCGTGCATTCCTTATGCATTCTACCGGTATTTTCGTGCTCAACATGTCATATACATTACCTATAATCATTTTGAACCGGAATTTCAACATAAAAAATTTTTCAATTTTTTGCCAAAATCCATGATGGTTAGCCTTACTTTTTTTGAACGGATAAAATTTGATGTCACAGATTCGGCATGTTTCATTTATTTTCGGTTATAAATGTAATTATGAGTAGATCAACGTTTAATTTGCTGCAATATGTCACCTCCTTTGTCTGCAATCCACGATCGAAACACAATGTGGCCGAATTTCAAAATACTAAACTTTCAACAACCGTGCATTCCTTATGCATTCTACCGGTATTTTCGTGCTCAACATGTCATATACATTACCTATAATCATTTTGAACCGGAATTTCAACATACCAAAATTTTCAATTTTTTGCGAAAATCCATGATGGTTAGCCTTACTTTTTTTGAACGGATAAAATTTGATGTCACAGATTCGGCATGTTTCATTTATTTTTGGTTATAAATGTAATTATGAGTAGATCAACGTTTAATTTGCTGCAATATGTCACCTCCTTTGCCTGCAATCCACGTTCGAAACACAATGTGGCCGAATTTCCAAATACTAAACTTTCAACAACCGTGCATTCCTTATGCATTCTACCGGTATTTTCGTGCTCAACATGTCATATACATTACCTATAATCATTTTGAACCGGAATTTCAACATAAAAAAAATTTCAATTTTTTGCCAAAATCCATGATGGTTAGCCTTACTTTTTTTGAACGGATAAAATTTGATGTCACAGATTCGGCATGTTTCATTTATTTTCGGTTATAAATGTAATTATGAGTAGATCAACGTTTAATTTGCTGCAATATGTCACCTCCTTTGCCTGCAATCCACGTTCGAAACACAATGTGGCCGAATTTCCAAATACTAAACTTTCAACAACCGTGCATTCCTTATGCATTCTACCGGTATTTTCGTGCTCAACATGTCATATACATTACCTATAATCATTTTGAACCGGAATTTCAACATAAAAAAATTTTCAATTTTTTGCGAAAATCCATGATGGTTTGGATGGCCTTACTTTTTTTGAACGGATAAAATTTGATGTCACAGATTCGGCATGTTTCATTTATTTTCGGTTATAAATGTAATTATGAGTAGATCAACGTTTAATTTCCTGCAATATGTCACCTCCTTTGCCTGCAATCCACGTTCGAAACACAATGTGGCCGAATTTCAAAATACTAAACTTTCAACAACCGTGCATTCCTTATGCATTCTACCGGTATTTTCGTGCTCAACATGTCATATACATTACCTATAATCATTTTGAACCGGAATTTCAACATAAAAAAAATTTCAATTTTTTGCGAAAATCCATGATGGTTAGCCTTACTTTTTTTGAACGGATAAAATTTGATGTCACAGATTCGGCATGTTTCATTTATTTTCGGTTATAAATGTAATTATGAGTAGATCAACGTTTAATTTGCTGCAATATGTCACCTCCTTTGCCTGCAATCCACGTTCGAAACACAATGTGGCCGAATTTCCAAATACTAAACTTTCAACAACCGTGCATTCCTTATGCATTCTACCGGTATTTTCGTGCTCAACATGTCATATACATTACCTATAATCATTTTGAACCGGAATTTCAACATAAAAAAAATTTCAATTTTTTGCCAAAATCCATGATGGTTAGCCTTACTTTTTTTGAACGGATAAAATTTGATGTCACAGATTCGGCATGTTTCATTTATTTTCGGTTATAAATGTAATTATGAGTAGATCAACGTTTAATTTGCTGCAATATGTCACCTCCTTTGCCTGCAATCCACGTTCGAAACACAATGTGGCCGAATTTCCAAATACTAAACTTTCAACAACCGTGCATTCCTTATGCATTCTACCGGTATTTTCGTGCTCAACATGTCATATACATTACCTATAATCATTTTGAACCGGAATTTCAACATAAAAAAATTTTCAATTTTTTGCGAAAATCCATGATGGTTAGCCTTACTTTTTTTGAACGGATAAAATTTGATGTCACAGATTCGGCATGTTTCATTTATTTTCGGTTATAAATGTAATTATGAGTAGATCAACGTTTAATTTCCTGCAATATGTCACCTCCTTTGCCTGCAATCCACGTTCGAAACACAATGTGGCCGAATTTCAAAATACTAAACTTTCAACAACCGTGCATTCCTTATGCATTCTACCGGTATTTTCGTGCTCAACATGTCATATACATTACCTATAATCATTTTGAACCGGAATTTCAACATAAAAAAAATTTCAATTTTTTGCGAAAATCCATGATGGTTAGCCTTACTTTTTTTGAACGGATAAAATTTGATGTCACAGATTCGGCATGTTTCATTTATTTTCGGTTATAAATGTAATTATGAGTAGATCAACGTTTAATTTGCTGCAATATGTCACCTCCTTTGCCTGCAATCCACGTTCGAAACACAATGTGGCCGAAAATCAAAATACTAAACTTCCAACAACCGTGCATTCCTTATGCATTCTACCGGTATTTTCGTGCTCAACATGTCATATACCTTACCTATAATCATTTTGAACCGGAATTTCAACATAAAAAAATTTTCAATTTTTTGCCAAAATCCATGATGGTTAGCCTTACTTTTTTTGAACGGATAAAATTTGATGTCACAGATTCGGCATGTTTCATTTATTTTCGGTTATAAATGTAATTATGAGTAGATCAACGTTTAATTTGCTGCAATATGTCACCTCCTTTGCCTGCAATCCACGATCGAAACACAATGTGGCCGAATTTCAAAATACTAAACTTTCAACAACCGTGCATTCCTTATGCATTCTACCGGTATTTTCGTGCTCAACATGTCATATACATTACCTATAATCATTCTGAACCGGAATTTCAACATTAAAAAAATTTTCAATTTTTTACCAAAATCCATGATGGTGTTAGCCTTACTTTTTTTGAACGGATAAAATTTGATGTCACAGATTCGGCATGTTTCATTTATTTTCGGTTATAAATGTAATTATGAGTAGATCAACGTTTAATTTGCTGCAATATGTCACCTCCTTTGCCTGCAATCCACGATCGAAACACAATGTGGCCGAATTTCAAAATACTAAACTTTCAACAACCGTGCATTCCTTATGCATTCTACCGGTATTTTCGTGCTCAACATGTCATATACATTACCTATAATCATTCTGAACCGGAATTTCAACATTAAAAAAATTTTCAATTTTTTACCAAAATCCATGATGGTGTTAGCCTTACTTTTTTTGAACGGATAAAATTTGATGTCACAGATTCGGCATGTTTCATTTATTTTCGGTTATAAATGTAATTATGAGTAGATCAACGTTTAATTTGCTGCAATATGTCACCTCCTTTGCCTGCAATCCACGTTCGAAACACAATGTGGCCGAATTTCAAAATACTAAACTTTCAACAACCGTGCATTCCTTATGCATTCTACCGGTATTTTCGTGCTCAACATGTCATATACATTACCTATAATCATTTTGAACCGGAATTTCAACATAAAAAAATTTTCAATTTTTTGCCAAAATCCATGATGGTTAGCCTTACTTTTTTTGAACGGATAAAATTTGATGTCACAGATTCGGCATGTTTCATTTATTTTCGGTTATAAATGTAATTATGAGTAGATCAACGTTTAATTTGCTGCAATATGTCACCTCCTTTGCCTGCAATCCACGTTCGAAACACAATGTGGCCGAATTTCAAAATACTAAACTTTCAACAACCGTGCATTCCTTATGCATTCTACCGGTATTTTCGTGCTCAACATGTCATATACATTACCTATAATCATTTTGAACCGGAATTTCAACATAAAAAAATTTTCAATTTTTTGCCAAAATCCATGATGGTTAGCCTTACTTTTTTTGAACGGATAAAATTTTTTTAATTATGAGTAGATCAACGTTTAATTTGCTGCAATATGTCACCTCCTTTGTCTGCAATCCACGATCGAAACACAATGTGGCCGAATTTCAAAATACTAAACTTTCAACAACCGTGCATTCCTTATGCATTCTACCGGTATTTTCGTGCTCAACATGTCATATACATTACCTATAATCATTTTGAACCGGAATTTCAACATAAAAAAATTTTCAATTTTTTGCCAAAATCCATGATGGTTAGCCTTACTTTTTTTGAACGGATAAAATTTGATGTCACAGATTCGGCATGTTTCATTTATTTTCGGTTATAAATGTAATTATGAGTAGATCAACGTTTAATTTGCTGCAATATGTCACCTCCTTTGCCTGCAATCCACGTTCGAAACACAATGTGGCCGAATTTCAAAATACTAAACTTTCAACAACCGTGCATTCCTTATGCATTCTACCGGTATTTTCGTGCTCAACATGTCATATACATTACCTATAATCATTTTGAACCGGAATTTCAACATAAAAAAATTTTCAATTTTTTGCCAAAATCCATGATGGTTAGCCTTACTTTTTTTGAACGGATAAAATTTGATGTCACAGATTCGGCATGTTTCATTTATTTTCGGTTATAAATGTAATTATGAGTAGATCAACGTTTAATTTGCTGCAATATGTCACCTCCTTTGCCTGCAATCCACGTTCGAAACACAATGTGGCCGAATTTCAAAATACTAAACTTTCAACAACCGTGCATTCCTTATGCATTCTACCGGTATTTTCGTGCTCAACATGTCATATACCTTACCTATAATCATTTTGAACCGGAATTTCAACATACCAAAATTTTCAATTTTTTGCGAAAATCCATGATGGTTAGGCTTACTTTTTTTGAACGGATAAAATTTGATGTCACAGATTCGGCATGTTTCATTTATTTTCGGTTATAAATGTAATTATGAGTAGATCAACGTTTAATTTGCTGCAATATGTCACCTCCTTTGCCTGCAATCCACGTTCGAAACACAATGTGGCCGAATTTCAAAATACTAAACTTTCAACAACCGTGCATTCCTTATGCATTCTACCGGTATTTTCGTGCTCAACATGTCATATACATTACCTATAATCATTTTGAACCGGAATTTCAACATAAAAAAAATTTCAATTTTTTGCGAAAATCCATGATGGTTAGGCTTACTTTTTTTGAACGGATAAAATTTGATGTCACAGATTCGGCATGTTTCATTTATTTTCGGTTATAAATGTAATTATGAGTAGATCAACGTTTAATTTGCTGCAATATGTCACCTCCTTTGCCTGCAATCCACGTTCGAAACACAATGTGGCCGAATTTCAAAATACTAAACTTTCAACAACCGTGCATTCCTTATGCATTCTACCGGTATTTTCGTGCTCAACATGTCATATACCTTACCTATAATCATTTTGAACCGGAATTTCAACATACCAAAATTTTCAATTTTTTGCGAAAATCCATGATGGTTAGCCTTACTTTTTTTGAACGGATAAAATTTGATGTCACATATTCGGCTTGTTTCAATTTATTTTCGGTTATAAATGTAATTATGAGTAGATCAACGTTTAATTTGCTGCAATATGTCACCTCCTTTGCCTGCAATCCACGTTCGAAACACAATGTGGCCGAATTTCCAAATACTAAACTTTCAACAACCGTGCATTCCTTATGCATTCTACCGGTATTTTCGTGCTCAACATGTCATATACATTACCTATAATCATTTTGAACCGGAATTTCAACATAAAAAAAATTTCAATTTTTTGCCAAAATCCATGATGGTTAGCCTTACTTTTTTTGAACGGATAAAATTTGATGTCACAGATTCGGCATGTTTCATTTATTTTCGGTTATAAATGTAATTATGAGTAGATCAACGTTTAATTTGCTGCAATATGTCACCTCCTTTGCCTGCAATCCACGTTCGAAACACAATGTGGCCGAATATCAAAATACTAAACTTTCAACAACCGTGCATTCCTTATGCATTCTACCGGTATTTTCGTGCTCAACATGTCATATACCTTACCTATAATCATTTTGAACCGGAATTTCAACATAAAAAAAATTTCAATTTTTTGCCAAAATCCATGATGGTTAGCCTTACTTTTTTTGAACGGATAAAATTTGATGTCACAGATTCGGCATGTTTCATTTATTTTCGGTTATAAATGTAATTATGAGTAGATCAACGTTTAATTTGCTGCAATATGTCACCTCCTTTGCCTGCAATCCACGTTCGAAACACAATGTGGCCGAATTTCAAAATACTAAACTTTCAACAACCGTGCATTCCTTATGCATTCTACCGGTATTTTCGTGCTCAACATGTCATATACATTACCTATAATCATTTTGAACCGGAATTTCAACATAAAAAAAATTTCAATTTTTTGCGAAAATCCATGATGGTTAGCCTTACTTTTTTTGAACGGATAAAATTTGATGTCACAGATTCGGCATGTTTCATTTATTTTCGGTTATAAATGTAATTATGAGTAGATCAACGTTTAATTTGCTGCAATATGTCACCTCCTTTGTCTGCAATCCACGATCGAAACACAATGTGGCCGAATTTCAAAATACTAAACTTTCAACAACCGTGCATTCCTTATGCATTCTACCGGTATTTTCGTGCTCAACATGTCATATACATTACCTATAATCATTTTGAACCGGAATTTCAACATACCAAAATTTTCAATTTTTTGCGAAAATCCATGATGGTTAGCCTTACTTTTTTTGAACGGATAAAATTTGATGTCACAGATTCGGCATGTTTCATTTATTTTCGGTTATAAATGTAATTATGAGTAGATCAACGTTTAATTTGCTGCAATATGTCACCTCCTTTGCCTGCAATCTACGTTCGAAACACAATGTGGCCGAATTTCAAAATACTAAACTTTCAACAACCGTGCATTCCTTATGCATTCTACCGGTATTTTCGTGCTCAACATGTCATATACCTTACCTATAATCATTTTGAACCGGAATTTCAACATACCAAAATTTTCAATTTTTTGCGAAAATCCATGATGGTTAGCCTTACTTTTTTTGAACGGATAAAATTTGATGTCACAGATTCGGCATGTTTCATTTATTTTCGGTTATAAATGTAATTATGAGTAGATCAACGTTTAATTTGCTGCAATATGTCACCTCCTTTGCCTGCAATCCACGTTCGAAACACAATGTGGCCGAATTTCAAAATACTAAACTTTCAACAACCGTGCATTCCTTATGCATTCTACCGGTATTTTCGTGCTCAACATGTCATATACATTACCTATAATCATTTTGAACCGGAATTTCAACATAAAAAAAATTTCAATTTTTTGCGAAAATCCATGATGGTTAGCCTTACTTTTTTTGAACGGATAAAATTTGATGTCACAGATTCGGCATGTTTCATTTATTTTCGGTTATAAATGTAATTATGAGTAGATCAACGTTTAATTTGCTGCAATATGTCACCTCCTTTGTCTGCAATCCACGATCGAAACACAATGTGGCCGAATTTCAAAATACTAAACTTTCAACAACCGTGCATTCCTTATGCATTCTACCGGTATTTTCGTGCTCAACATGTCATATACCTTACCTATAATCATTTTGAACCGGAATTTCAACATAAAAAAATTTTCAATTTTTTACGAAAATCCATGATGGTTAGCCTTACTTTTTTTGAACGGATAAAATTTGATGTCACAGATTCGGCATGTTTCATTTATTTTCGGTTATAAATGTAATTATGAGTAGATCAACGTTTAATTTCCTGCAATATGTCACCTCCTTTGCCTGCAATCCACGTTCGAAACACAATGTGGCCGAATTTCAAAATACTAAACTTTCAACAACCGTGCATTCCTTATGCATTCTACCGGTATTTTCGTGCTCAACATGTCATATACATTACCTATAATCATTTTGAACCGGAATTTCAACATAAAAAAAATTTCAATTTTTTGCGAAAATCCATGATGGTTAGCCTTACTTTTTTTGAACGGATAAAATTTGATGTCACAGATTCGGCATGTTTCATTTATTTTCGGTTATAAATGTAATTATGAGTAGATCAACGTTTAATTTGCTGCAATATGTCACCTCCTTTGCCTGCAATCTACGTTCGAAACACAATGTGGCCGAATTTCAAAATACTAAACTTTCAACAACCGTGCATTCCTTATGCATTCTACCGGTATTTTCGTGCTCAACATGTCATATACCTTACCTATAATCATTTTGAACCGGAATTTCAACATACCAAAATTTTCAATTTTTTGCGAAAATCCATGATGGTTAGCCTTACTTTTTTTGAACGGATAAAATTTGATGTCACAGATTCGGCATGTTTCATTTATTTTCGGTTATAAATGTAATTATGAGTAGATCGACGTTTAATTTGCTGCAATATGTCACCTCCTTTGCCTGCAATCCACGTTCGAAACACAATGTGGCCGAATTTCAAAATACTCAACTTTCAACAACCGTGCATTCCTTATGCATTCTACCGGTATTTTCGTGCTCAACATGTCATATACCTTACCTATAATCATTTTGAACCGGAATTTCAACATACCAAAATTTTCAATTTTTTGCGAAAATCCATGATGGTTAGCCTTACTTTTTTTGAACGGATAAAATTTGATGTCACAGATTCGGCATGTTTCATTTATTTTCGGTTATAAATGTAATTATGAGTAGATCAACGTTTAATTTGCTGCAATATGTCACCTCCTTTGCCTGTAATCCACGTTCGAAACACAATGTGGCCGAATTTCAAAATACTAAACTTTCAACAACCGTGCATTCCTTATGCATTCTACCGGTATTTTCGTGCTCAACATGTCATATACATTACCTATAATCATTTTGAACCGGAATTTCAACATAAAAAAAATTTCAATTTTTTGCGAAAATCCATGATGGTTAGCCTTACTTTTTTTGAACGGATAAAATTTGATGTCACAGATTCGGCATGTTTCATTTATTTTCGGTTATAAATGTAATTATGAGTAGATCAACGTTTAATTTGCTGCAATATGTCACCTCCTTTGCCTGCAATCTACGTTCGAAACACAATGTGGCCGAATTTCAAAATACTAAACTTTCAACAACCGTGCATTCCTTATGCATTCTACCGGTATTTTCGTGCTCAACATGTCATATATAGTACCTATAATTATTTTGAACCGGAATTTCAACATAAAAAAATTTTCAATCTTTTGCGAAAATCCATGATGGTTAGCCTTACTTTTTTTGAACGGATAAAATTTGATGTCACAGATTCGGCATGTTTCATTTATTTTCGGTTATAAATGTAATTATGAGTAGATCAACGTTTAATTTGCTGCAATATGTCACCTCCTTTGCCTGCAATCCACGTTCGAAACACAATGTGGCCGAATTTCCAAATACTAAACTTTCAACAACCGTGCATTCCTTATGCATTCTACCGGTATTTTCGTGCTCAACATGTCATATACATTACCTATAATCATTTTGAACCGGAATTTCAACATAAAAAAAATTTCAATTTTTTGCCAAAATCCATGATGGTTAGCCTTACTTTTTTTGAACGGATAAAATTTGATGTCACAGATTCGGCATGTTTCATTTATTTTCGGTTATAAATGTAATTATGAGTAGATCAACGTTTAATTTGCTGCAATATGTCACCTCCTTTGCCTGCAATCCACGTTCGAAACACAATGTGGCCGAATATCAAAATACTAAACTTTCAACAACCGTGCATTCCTTATGCATTCTACCGGTATTTTCGTGCTCAACATGTCATATACCTTACCTATAATCATTTTGAACCGGAATTTCAACATAAAAAAAATTTCAATTTTTTGCCAAAATCCATGATGGTTAGCCTTACTTTTTTTGAACGGATAAAATTTGATGTCACAGATTCGGCATGTTTCATTTATTTTCGGTTATAAATGTAATTATGAGTAGATCAACGTTTAATTTGCTGCAATATGTCACCTCCTTTGCCTGCAATCCACGTTCGAAACACAATGTGGCCGAATTTCAAAATACTAAACTTTCAACAACCGTGCATTCCTTATGCATTCTACCGGTATTTTCGTGCTCAACATGTCATATACATTACCTATAATCATTTTGAACCGGAATTTCAACATAAAAAAAATTTCAATTTTTTGCGAAAATCCATGATGGTTAGCCTTACTTTTTTTGAACGGATAAAATTTGATGTCACAGATTCGGCATGTTTCATTTATTTTCGGTTATAAATGTAATTATGAGTAGATCAACGTTTAATTTGCTGCAATATGTCACCTCCTTTGTCTGCAATCCACGATCGAAACACAATGTGGCCGAATTTCAAAATACTAAACTTTCAACAACCGTGCATTCCTTATGCATTCTACCGGTATTTTCGTGCTCAACATGTCATATACATTACCTATAATCATTTTGAACCGGAATTTCAACATACCAAAATTTTCAATTTTTTGCGAAAATCCATGATGGTTAGCCTTACTTTTTTTGAACGGATAAAATTTGATGTCACAGATTCGGCATGTTTCATTTATTTTCGGTTATAAATGTAATTATGAGTAGATCAACGTTTAATTTGCTGCAATATGTCACCTCCTTTGCCTGCAATCTACGTTCGAAACACAATGTGGCCGAATTTCAAAATACTAAACTTTCAACAACCGTGCATTCCTTATGCATTCTACCGGTATTTTCGTGCTCAACATGTCATATACCTTACCTATAATCATTTTGAACCGGAATTTCAACATACCAAAATTTTCAATTTTTTGCGAAAATCCATGATGGTTAGCCTTACTTTTTTTGAACGGATAAAATTTGATGTCACAGATTCGGCATGTTTCATTTATTTTCGGTTATAAATGTAATTATGAGTAGATCAACGTTTAATTTGCTGCAATATGTCACCTCCTTTGCCTGCAATCCACGTTCGAAACACAATGTGGCCGAATTTCAAAATACTAAACTTTCAACAACCGTGCATTCCTTATGCATTCTACCGGTATTTTCGTGCTCAACATGTCATATACATTACCTATAATCATTTTGAACCGGAATTTCAACATAAAAAAAATTTCAATTTTTTGCGAAAATCCATGATGGTTAGCCTTACTTTTTTTGAACGGATAAAATTTGATGTCACAGATTCGGCATGTTTCATTTATTTTCGGTTATAAATGTAATTATGAGTAGATCAACGTTTAATTTGCTGCAATATGTCACCTCTTTTGTCTGCAATCCACGATCGAAACACAATGTGGCCGAATTTCAAAATACTAAACTTCTAAACTACTCAAAATACTAAAGTCATATACATTACCTATAATCATTTTGAACCGGAATTTCAACATAAAAAAATTTTCAATCTTTTGCGAAAATCCATGATGGTTAGGCTTACTTTTTTTGAACGGATAAAATTTGATGTCACAGATTCGGCATGTTTCATTTATTTTCGGTTATAAATGTAATTATGAGTAGATCAACGTTTAATTTGCTGCAATATGTCACCTCCTTTGCCTGCAATCCACGTTCGAAACACAATGTGGCCGAATTTCAAAATACTAAACTTTCAACAACCGTGCATTCCTTATGCATTCTACCGGTATTTTCGTGCTCAACATGTCATATACATTACCTATAATCATTTTGAACCGGAATTTCAACATACCAAAATTTTCAATTTTTTGCGAAAATCCATGATGGTTAGCCTTACTTTTTTTGAACGGATAAAATTTGATGTCACAGATTCGGCATGTTTCATTTATTTTCGGTTATAAATGTAATTATGAGTAGATCAACGTTTAATTTGCTGCAATATGTCACCTCCTTTGCCTGCAATCCACGTTCGAAACACAATGTGGCCGAATTTCAAAATACTAAACTTTCAACAACCGTGCATTCCTTATGCATTCTACCGGTATTTTCGTGCTCAACATGTCATATACATTACCTATAATCATTTTGAACCGGAATTTCAACATAAAAAAAATTTCAATTTTTTGCGAAAATCCATGATGGTTAGCCTTACTTTTTTTGAACGGATAAAATTTGATGTCACAGATTCGGCATGTTTCATTTATTTTCGGTTATAAATGTAATTATGAGTAGATCAACGTTTAATTTGCTGCAATATGTCACCTCCTTTGCCTGCAATCCACGTTCGAAACACAATGTGGCCGAATTTCAAAATACTAAACTTTCAACAACCGTGCATTCCTTATGCATTCTACCAGTATTTTCGTGCTCAACATGTCATATACATTACCTATAATCATTTTGAACCGGAATTTCAACATAAAAAAAATTTCAATTTTTTGCGAAAATCCATGATGGTTAGCCTTACTTTTTTTGAACGGATAAAATTTGATGTCACAGATTCGGCATGTTTCATTTATTTTCGGTTATAAATGTAATTATGAGTAGATCAACGTTTAATTTGCTGCAATATGTCACCTCCTTTGTCTGCAATCCACGATCGAAACACAATGTGGCCGAATTTCAAAATACTAAACTTTCAACAACCGTGCATTCCTTATGCATTCTACCGGTATTTTCGTGCTCAACATGTCATATACATTACCTATAATCATTTTGAACCGGAATTTCAACATACCAAAATTTTCAATTTTTTGCGAAAATCCATGATGGTTAGCCTTACTTTTTTTGAACGGATAAAATTTGATGTCACAGATTCGGCATGTTTCATTTATTTTCGGTTATAAATGTAATTATGAGTAGATCAACGTTTAATTTGCTGCAATATGTCACCTCCTTTGCCTGCAATCTACGTTCGAAACACAATGTGGCCGAATTTCAAAATACTAAACTTTCAACAACCGTGCATTCCTTATGCATTCTACCGGTATTTTCGTGCTCAACATGTCATATACCTTACCGATAATCATTTTGAACCGGAATTTCAACATACCAAAATTTTCAATTTTTTGCGAAAATCCATGATGGTTAGCCTTACTTTTTTTGAACGGATAAAATTTGATGTCACAGATTCGGCATGTTTCATTTATTTTCGGTTATAAATGTAATTATGAGTAGATCAACGTTTAATTTGCTGCAATATGTCACCTCCTTTGCCTGCAATCTACGTTCGAAACACAATGTGGCCGAATTTCAAAATACTAAACTTTCAACAACCGTGCATTCCTTATGCATTCTACCGGTATTTTCGTGCTCAACATGTCATATACCTTACCTATAATCATTTTGAACCGGAATTTCAACATAAAAAAATTTTCAATTTTTTACGAAAATCCATGATGGTTAGCCTTACTTTTTTTGAACGGATAAAATTTGATGTCACAGATTCGGCATGTTTCATTTATTTTCGGTTATAAATGTAATTATGAGTAGATCAACGTTTAATTTGCTGCAATATGTCACCTCCTTTGCCTGCAATCCACGTTCGAAACACAATGTGGCCGAATTTCAAAATACTAAACTTTCAACAACCGTGCATTCCTTATGCATTCTACCGGTATTTTCGTGCTCAACATGTCATATACATTACCTATAATCATTTTGAACCGGAATTTCAACATAAAAAAAATTTCAATTTTTTGCGAAAATCCATGATGGTTAGCCTTACTTTTTTTGAACGGATAAAATTTGATGTCACAGATTCGGCATGTTTCATTTATTTTCGGTTATAAATGTAATTATGAGTAGATCAACGTTTAATTTGCTGCAATATGTCACCTCCTTTGCCTGCAATCTACGTTCGAAACACAATGTGGCCGAATTTCAAAATACTAAACTTTCAACAACCGTGCATTCCTTATGCATTCTACCGGTATTTTCGTGCTCAACATGTCATATACCTTACCTATAATCATTTTGAACCGGAATTTCAACATACCAAAATTTTCAATTTTTTGCGAAAATCCATGATGGTTAGCCTTACTTTTTTTGAACGGATAAAATTTGATGTCACAGATTCGGCATGTTTCATTTATTTTCGGTTATAAATGTAATTATGAGTAGATCGACGTTTAATTTGCTGCAATATGTCACCTCCTTTGCCTGCAATCCACGTTCGAAACACAATGTGGCCGAATTTCAAAATACTCAACTTTCAACAACCGTGCATTCCTTATGCATTCTACCGGTATTTTCGTGCTCAACATGTCATATACATTACCTATAATCATTTTGAACCGGAATTTCAACATAAAAAAATTTTCAATTTTTTGCGAAAATCCATGATGGTTAGCCTTACTTTTTTTGAACGGATAAAATTTGATGTCACAGATTCGGCATGTTTCATTTATTTTCGGTTATAAATGTAATTATGAGTAGATCAACGTTTAATTTGCTGCAATATGTCACCTCCTTTGCCTGCAATCCACGTTCGAAACACAATGTGGCCGAATATCAAAATACTAAACTTTCAACAACCGTGCATTCCTTATGCATTCTACCGGTATTTTCGTGCTCAACATGTCATATACCTTACCTATAATCATTTTGAACCGGAATTTCAACATACCAAAATTTTCAATTTTTTGCGAAAATCCATGATGGTTAGCCTTACTTTTTTTGAACGGATAAAATTTGATGTCACAGATTCGGCATGTTTCATTTATTTTCGGTTATAAATGTAATTATGAGTAGATCAACGTTTAATTTGCTGCAATATGTCACCTCCTTTGCCTGCAATCCACGTTCGAAACACAATGTGGCCGAATTTCAAAATACTAAACTTTCAACAACCGTGCATTCCTTATGCATTCTACCGGTATTTTCGTGCTCAACATGTCATATACATTACCTATAATCATTTTGAACCGGAATTTCAACATAAAAAAATTTTCAATTTTTTACGAAAATCCATGATGGTTAGCCTTACTTTTTTTGAACGGATAAAATTTGATGTCACAGATTCGGCATGTTTCATTTATTTTCGGTTATAAATGTAATTATGAGTAGATCAACGTTTAATTTCCTGCAATATGTCACCTCCTTTGCCTGCAATCCACGTTCGAAACACAATGTGGCCGAATTTCAAAATACTAAACTTTCAACAACCGTGCATTCCTTATGCATTCTACCGGTATTTTCGTGCTCAACATGTCATATACATTACCTATAATCATTTTGAACCGGAATTTCAACATAAAAAAAATTTCAATTTTTTGCGAAAATCCATGATGGTTAGCCTTACTTTTTTTGAACGGATAAAATTTGATGTCACAGATTCGGCATGTTTCATTTATTTTCGGTTATAAATGTAATTATGAGTAGATCAACGTTTAATTTGCTGCAATATGTCACCTCCTTTGCCTGCAATCTACGTTCGAAACACAATGTGGCCGAATTTCAAAATACTAAACTTTCAACAACCGTGCATTCCTTATGCATTCTACCGGTATTTTCGTGCTCAACATGTCATATACCTTACCTATAATCATTTTGAACCGGAATTTCAACATACCAAAATTTTCAATTTTTTGCGAAAATCCATGATGGTGTTAGCCTTACTTTTTTTGAACGGATAAAATTTGATGTCACAGATTCGGCATGTTTCATTTATTTTCGGTTATAAATGTAATTATGAGTAGATCAACGTTTAATTTGCTGCAATATGTCACCTCCTTTGCCTGCAATCCACGATCGAAACACAATGTGGCCGAATTTCAAAATACTAAACTTTCAACAACCGTGCATTCCTTATGCATTCTACCGGTATTTTCGTGCTCAACATGTCATATACATTACCTATAATCATTTTGAACCGGAATTTCAACATAAAAAAATTTTCAATTTTTTGCCAAAATCCATGATGGTTAGCCTTACTTTTTTTGAACGGATAAAATTTTTTTAATTATGAGTAGATCAACGTTTAATTTGCTGCAATATGTCACCTCTTTTGTCTGCAATCCACGATCGAAACACAATGTGGCCGAATTTCAAAATACTAAACTTTCAACAACCGTGCATTCCTTATGCATTCTACCGGTATTTTCGTGCTCAACATGTCATATACCTTACCTATAATCATTTTGAACCGGAATTTCAACATACCAAAATTTTCAATTTTTTGCGAAAATCCATGATGGTTAGCCTTACTTTTTTTGAACGGATAAAATTTGATGTCACAGATTCGGCATGTTTCATTTATTTTCGGTTATAAATGTAATTATGAGTAGATCAACGTTTAATTTGCTGCAATATGTCACCTCCTTTGCCTGCAATCCACGATCGAAACACAATGTGGCCGAATTTCAAAATACTAAACTTCTAAACTACTCAAAATACTAAAGTCATATACATTACCTATAATCATTTTGAACCGGAATTTCAACATAAAAAAATTTTCAATCTTTTGCGAAAATCCATGATGGTTAGGCTTACTTTTTTTGAACGGATAAAATTTGATGTCACAGATTCGGCATGTTTCATTTATTTTCGGTTATAAATGTAATTATGAGTAGATCAACGTTTAATTTGCTGCAATATGTCACCTCCTTTGCCTGCAATCCACGTTCGAAACACAATGTGGCCGAATATCAAAATACTAAACTTTCAACAACCGTGCATTCCTTATGCATTCTACCGGTATTTTCGTGCTCAACATGTCATATACCTTACCTATAATCATTTTGAACCGGAATTTCAACATAAAAAAAATTTCAATTTTTTGCCAAAATCCATGATGGTTAGCCTTACTTTTTTTGAACGGATAAAATTTGATGTCACAGATTCGGCATGTTTCATTTATTTTCGGTTATAAATGTAATTATGAGTAGATCAACGTTTAATTTGCTGCAATATGTCACCTCCTTTGCCTGCAATCCACGTTCGAAACACAATGTGGCCGAATTTCAAAATACTAAACTTTCAACAACCGTGCATTCCTTATGCATTCTACCGGTATTTTCGTGCTCAACATGTCATATACATTACCTATAATCATTTTGAACCGGAATTTCAACATAAAAAAATTTTCAATTTTTTGCCAAAATCCATGATGGTTAGCCTTACTTTTTTTGAACGGATAAAATTTGATGTCACAGATTCGGCATGTTTCATTTATTTTCGGTTATAAATGTAATTATGAGTAGATCAACGTTTAATTTGCTGCAATATGTCACCTCCTTTGCCTGCAATCCACGTTCGAAACACAATGTGGCCGAATATCAAAATACTAAACTTTCAACAACCGTGCATTCCTTATGCATTCTACCGGTATTTTCGTGCTCAACATGTCATATACCTTACCTATAATCATTTTGAACCGGAATTTCAACATAAAAAAAATTTCAATTTTTTGCCAAAATCCATGATGGTTAGCCTTACTTTTTTTGAACGGATAAAATTTGATGTCACAGATTCGGCATGTTTCATTTATTTTCGGTTATAAATGTAATTATGAGTAGATCAACGTTTAATTTGCTGCAATATGTCACCTCCTTTGCCTGCAATCCACGTTCGAAACACAATGTGGCCGAATTTCAAAATACTAAACTTTCAACAACCGTGCATTCCTTATGCATTCTACCGGTATTTTCGTGCTCAACATGTCATATACATTACCTATAATCATTTTGAACCGGAATTTCAACATAAAAAATTTTCAATTTTTTGCCAAAATCCATGATGGGCCTTACTTTTTTTGAACGGATAAAATTTGATGTCACAGATTCGGCATGTTTCATTTATTTTCGGTTATAAATGTAATTATGAGTAGATCAACGTTTAATTTGCTGCAATATGTCACCTCCTTTGCCTGCAATCCACGTTCGAAACACAATGTGGCCGAATATCAAAATACTAAACTTTCAACAACCGTGCATTCCTTATGCATTCTACCGGTATTTTCGTGCTCAACATGTCATATACCTTACCTATAATCATTTTGAACCGGAATTTCAACATAAAAAAAATTTCAATTTTTTGCGAAAATCCATGATGGTTAGCCTTACTTTTTTTGAACGGATAAAATTTGATGTCACAGATTCGGCATGTTTCATTTATTTTTGGTTATAAATGTAATTATGAGTAGATCAACGTTTAATTTGCTGCAATATGTCACCTCCTTTGCCTGCAATCCACGTTCGAAACACAATGTGGCCGAATTTCCAAATACTAAACTTTCAACAACCGTGCATTCCTTATGCATTCTACCGGTATTTTCGTGCTCAACATGTCATATACATTACCTATAATCATTTTGAACCGGAATTTCAACATACCAAAATTTTCAATTTTTTGCGAAAATCCATGATGGTTAGCCTTACTTTTTTTGAACGGATAAAATTTGATGTCACAGATTCGGCATGTTTCATTTATTTTCGGTTATAAATGTAATTATGAGTAGATCGACGTTTAATTTGCTGCAATATGTCACCTCCTTTGCCTGCAATCCACGTTCGAAACACAATGTGGCCGAATTTCAAAATACTAAACTTTCAACAACCGTGCATTCCTAATGCATTCTACCGGTATTTTCGTGCTCAACATGTCATATACATTACCTATAATCATTTTGAACCGGAATTTCAACATAAAAAAATTTTCAATTTTTTGCCAAAATCCATGATGGTTAGCCTTACTTTTTTTGAACGGATAAAATTTGATGTCACAGATTCGGCTTGTTTCAATTTATTTTCGGTTATAAATGTAATTATGAGTAGATCAACGTTTAATTTGCTGCAATATGTCACCTCCTTTGCCTGCAATCCACGATCGAAACACAATGTGGCCGAAAATCAAAATACTAAACTTCCAACAACCGTGCATTCCTTATGCATTCTACCGGTATTTTCGTGCTCAACATGTCATATACATTACCTATAATCATTTTGAACCGGAATTTCAACATAAAAAAATTTTCAATCTTTTGCCAAAATCCATGATGGTTAGCCTTACTTTTTTTGAACGGATAAAATTTGATGTCACAGATTCGGCATGTTTCATTTATTTTCGGTTATAAATGTAATTATGAGTAGATCGACGTTTAATTTGCTGCAATATGTCACCTCCTTTGCCTGCAATCCACGTTCGAAACACAATGTGGCCGAATTTCAAAATACTAAACTTTCAACAACCGTGCATTCCTAATGCATTCTACCGGTATTTTCGTGCTCAACATGTCATATACATTACCTATAATCATTTTGAACCGGAATTTCAACATAAAAAAATTTTCAATTTTTTGCCAAAATCCATGATGGTTAGCCTTACTTTTTTTGAACGGATAAAATTTGATGTCACAGATTCGGCTTGTTTCAATTTATTTTCGGTTATAAATGTAATTATGAGTAGATCAACGTTTAATTTGCTGCAATATGTCACCTCCTTTGCCTGCAATCCACGATCGAAACACAATGTGGCCGAAAATCAAAATACTAAACTTCCAACAACCGTGCATTCCTTATGCATTCTACCGGTATTTTCGTGCTCAACATGTCATATACATTACCTATAATCATTTTGAACCGGAATTTCAACATAAAAAAATTTTCAATTTTTTGCGAAAATCCATGATGGTTAGCCTTACATTTTTTGAACGGATAAAATTTGATGTCACAGATTCGGCATGTTTCATTTATTTTCGGTTATAAATGTAATTATGAGTAGATCAACGTTTAATTTGCTGCAATATGTCACCTCCTTTGCCTGCAATCCACGATCGAAACACAATGTGGCCGAATTTCAAAATACTAAACTTTCAACAACCGTGCATTCCTTATGCATTCTACCGGTATTTTCGTGCTCAACATGTCATATACATTACCTATAATCATTTTGAACCGGAATTTCAACATAAAAAATTTTCAATTTTTTGCGAAAATCCATGATGGTTAACCTTACTTTTTTTCAACGGATAAAATTTGATGTCACAGATTCGGCATGTTTCATTTATTTTCGGTTATAAATGTAATTATGAGTAGATCAACGTTTAATTTGCTGCAATATGTCACCTCCTTTGCCTGCAATCCACGTTCGAAACACAATGTGGCCGAAAATCAAAATACTAAACTTCCAACAACCGTGCATTCCTTATGCATTCTACCGGTATTTTCGTGCTCAACATGTCATATACATTACCTATAATCATTTTGAACCGGAATTTCAACATAAAAAAATTTTCAATTTTTTGCGAAAATCCATGATGGTTAGCCTTACATTTTTTGAACGGATAAAATTTGATGTCACAGATTCGGCATGTTTCATTTATTTTCGGTTATAAATGTAATTATGAGTAGATCAACGTTTAATTTGCTGCAATATGTCACCTCCTTTGCCTGCAATCCACGTTCGAAACACAATGTGGCCGAATTTCAAAATACTAAACTTTCAACAACCGTGCATTCCTTATGCATTCTACCGGTATTTTCGTGCTCAACATGTCATATACATTACCTATAATCATTTTGAACCGGAATTTCAACATAAAAAAATTTTCAATTTTTTGCCAAAATCCATGATGGTTAGCCTTACTTTTTTTGAACGGATAAAATTTGATGTCACAGATTCGGCATGTTTCATTTATTTTCGGTTATAAATGTAATTATGAGTAGATCAACGTTTAATTTGCTGCAATATGTCACCTCCTTTGTCTGCAATCCACGTTCGAAACACAATGTGGCCGAATTTCAAAATACTAAACTTTCAACAACCGTGCATTCCTTATGCATTCTACCGGTATTTTCGTGCTCAACATGTCATATACATTACCTATAATCATTTTGAACCGGAATTTCAACATAAAAAAAATTTCAATTTTTTGCGAAAATCCATGATGGTTAGCCTTACTTTTTTTGAACGGATAAAATTTGATGTCACAGATTCGGCATGTTTCATTTATTTTCGGTTATAAATGTAATTATGAGTAGATCAACGTTTAATTTGCTGCAATATGTCACCTCCTTTGCCTGCAATCCACGTTCGAAACACAATGTGGCCGAATTTCAAAATACTAAACTTTCAACAACCGTGCATTCCTTATGCATTCTACCGGTATTTTCGTGCTCAACATGTCATATACATTACCTATAATCATTTTGAACCGGAATTTCAACATAAAAAAATTTTCAATTTTTTGCCAAAATCCATGATGGTTAGTTAGCCTTACTTTTTTTGAACGGATAAAATTTGATGTCACAGATTCGGCATGTTTCATTTATTTTCGGTTATAAATGTAATTATGAGTAGATCAACGTTTAATTTGCTGCAATATGTCACCTCCTTTGCCTGCAATCCACGTTCGAAACACAATGTGGCCGAATTTCAAAATACTAAACTTTCAACAACCGTGCATTCCTTATGCATTCTACCGGTATTTTCGTGCTCAACATGTCATATACATTACCTATAATCATTTTGAACCGGAATTTCAACATAAAAAAATTTTCAATTTTTTGCCAAAATCCATGATGGCTAGCCTTACTTTTTTTGAACGGATAAAATTTGATGTCACAGATTCGGCATGTTTCATTTATTTTCGGTTATAAATGTAATTATGAGTAGATCAACGTTTAATTTGCTGCAATATGTCACCTCCTTTGCCTGCAATCCACGTTCGAAACACAATGTGGCCGAATTTCAAAATACTAAACTTTCAACAACCGTGCATTCCTTATGCATTCTACCGGTATTTTCGTGCTCAACATGTCATATACATTACCTATAATCATTTTGAACCGGAATTTCAACATAAAAAAATTTTCAATTTTTTGCCAAAATCCATGATGGTTAGCCTTACTTTTTTTGAACGGATAAAATTTGATGTCACAGATTCGGCATGTTTCATTTATTTTCGGTTATAAATGTAATTATGAGTAGATCAACGTTTAATTTGCTGCAATATGTCACCTCCTTTGCCTGCAATCCACGTTCGAAACACAATGTGGCCGAATTTCAAAATACTAAACTTTCAACAACCGTGCATTCCTTATGCATTCTACCGGTATTTTCGTGCTCAACATGTCATATACATTACCTATAATCATTTTGAACCGGAATTTCAACATAAAAAAATTTTCAATTTTTTGCCAAAATCCATGATGGTTAGCCTTACTTTTTTTGAACGGATAAAATTTGATGTCACAGATTCGGCATGTTTCATTTATTTTCGGTTATAAATGTAATTATGAGTAGATCAACGTTTAATTTGCTGCAATATGTCACCTCCTTTGCCTGCAATCCACGTTCGAAACACAATGTGGCCGAATTTCAAAATACTAAACTTTCAACAACCGTGCATTCCTTATGCATTCTACCGGTATTTTCGTGCTCAACATGTCATATACATTACCTATAATCATTTTGAACCGGAATTTCAACATAAAAAAATTTTCAATTTTTTGCCAAAATCCATGATGGTTAGTTAGCCTTACTTTTTTTGAACGGATAAAATTTGATGTCACAGATTCGGCATGTTTCATTTATTTTCGGTTATAAATGTAATTATGAGTAGATCAACGTTTAATTTGCTGCAATATGTCACCTCCTTTGCCTGCAATCCACGTTCGAAACACAATGTGGCCGAATTTCAAAATACTAAACTTTCAACAACCGTGCATTCCTTATGCATTCTACCGGTATTTTCGTGCTCAACATGTCATATACATTACCTATAATCATTTTGAACCGGAATTTCAACATAAAAAAATTTTCAATTTTTTGCCAAAATCCATGATGGCTAGCCTTACTTTTTTTGAACGGATAAAATTTGATGTCACAGATTCGGCATGTTTCATTTATTTTCGGTTATAAATGTAATTATGAGTAGATCAACGTTTAATTTGCTGCAATATGTCACCTCCTTTGCCTGCAATCCACGTTCGAAACACAATGTGGCCGAATTTCAAAATACTAAACTTTCAACAACCGTGCATTCCTTATGCATTCTACCGGTATTTTCGTGCTCAACATGTCATATACATTACCTATAATCATTTTGAACCGGAATTTCAACATAAAAAAATTTTCAATTTTTTGCCAAAATCCATGATGGTTAGCCTTACTTTTTTTGAACGGATAAAATTTGATGTCACAGATTCGGCATGTTTCATTTATTTTCGGTTATAAATGTAATTATGAGTAGATCAACGTTTAATTTGCTGCAATATGTCACCTCCTTTGCCTGCAATCCACGTTCGAAACACAATGTGGCCGAATTTCAAAATACTAAACTTTCAACAACCGTGCATTCCTTATGCATTCTACCGGTATTTTCGTGCTCAACATGTCATATACATTACCTATAATCATTTTGAACCGGAATTTCAACATAAAAAAATTTTCAATTTTTTGCCAAAATCCATGATGTGCCTTACTTGTTTTGAACGGATAAAATTTGATGTCACAGATTCGGCATGTTTCATTTATTTTCGGTTATAAATGTAATTATGAGTAGATCAACGTTTAATTTGCTGCAATATGTCACCTCCTTTGTCTGCAATCCACGTTCGAAACACAATGTGGCCGAATTTCAAAATACTAAACTTTCAACAACCGTGCATTCCTTATGCATTCTACCGGTATTTTCGTGCTCAACATGTCATATACATTACCTATAATCATTTTGAAACGGAATTTCAACATAAAAAAATTTTCAATTTTTTGCGAAAATCCTTTTTTTGAACGGTTAAAATTTGATGTCACAGATTCGGCATGTTTCATTTATTTTCGGTTATAAATGTAATTATGAGTAGATCAACGTTTAATTTGCTGCAATATGTCACCTCCTTTGCCTGCAATCCACGTTCGAAACACAATGTGGCCGAAGTTCAAAATACTAAACTTCCAACAACCGTGCATTCCTTATGCATTCTACCGTAGTTTCGTTACGCCAAAACTTGAACAAGGCTTCACCAAAACATCGTAGATATTTAGATTTTACGTCGCAATACATTTCGTGTATTCGGCACATTTCAGGAGACTGCAACATTGTAGCAGATAACCGTTCATGTATCGAACAGATCGATATCGGGATCACAATCGATTACACCTCAATTGCAGATGCACAAATGCTTGGTTTGGAACTCGCAGTGCTAATGGAATCAAATATAGATCTGAAAAAGGTAAAAAAATGTAAAAAGGGGATTGGTGCGGATAGGCGAGAAATGAAAAAGCCAATTTGTGACGGTACGGGTTGGCATAAACCTAATATTCAGTTTTATACTTCTGTTTTATAATTCCATAAACAACAACAAATGCTAATCGAGGGTTATGAATTATAAAAATGAAACATTTGTTATAAAAGTTATAAAATTAACCATAGACACATACCAAAATGTTTGGTGAGCCATCTAGGTAAGAATAGGGAAATCATAAAAATTTAGTACATGTCTGAAAACCAATGTTTACAGTAAAACGCTGCATATTAGTTATTTTAAATCTGCGTGCATGCACATTACACAATTTTTGCGCCAAAAATTTCAAATTTCTGTGCATCCACAAGGTGCTAAGGTTCCATTATTTCCATGGCACACGCCATTAGTCCTCTAGAGACATGCCTCCAGCAAATTATTTATATTTTTTTGCATAATATTATGTATAGAGAAAAATTAGGAGGATGATTTCGAATTAATTTACATAAAATATTAATTATTCAAAATTAATGCAAACAATATAAATCCAGGTCACGTGACAATGTCGCAAATAAGCGTGTATTTGTTGTGTAATGCAGACTATGAGTAATGAGGATTATTCCGAATTTTTATCGAAAATTATTCTGTTCTCACATATTTAGTTTATGTACAAACCCTATAAGTTCATTACGCGCACATATCAATTTCAATTTACAATCTAAATCATACCACTTATCATATTATTTATTTCGAACAATTTAAATTCGCTAAATATGATCAACATAACATAACAATTGTCAAAGACGTGTGTATAGTTTAACCGCGGCATGAATTGTAGTACGATACGTTTACTATAAGCAGCGCAACTAAATTGAAAAATTGAAAATGAGAGTGAACGAAATAAATTATTTTAATAATCATGCAGCCATATGTTCTAATTTCTAATAGATATCGCAGAGTATTAACGAGGTTTATCAAAGTCATTAACCCAAACAACCCCTGGAATCAAAATACAGTTCGCTCGTCAATAACGTACTCCTACCAAGTATACCCGTTTAATATCATTGACTACTATTTTATCCAACTCTACCAGCTGTTGATGATCTCAACAGTTGTTCTTCCGTATCCCTATAGCTTCTGTATCTTTTTGATTTTTCTCTTTGAATCTTAGTAGATTAAAGTGACCGGTTCTGGATAGTCAAAATCCCAAAATGACGTCTTAGGTGGCGTAGTCGTAAATGATTGAAAATCATACATTTAGGGGTAATCTAGATTGAAAAGGAAACATTAAGGAAAAAGTTGCCTAGTTTACAAAAAAACATAAATGTTTCAATCCTGTATGACTATGTCATACTCTTTCGCCTAAATGTATGATTTTATTCTCCTAAATGTTTAGTTCCAATTCAAAATTGCCCATAAATCTGTGTTTTTTAGGTAAGCTAGCCGAGAATCCAGACTAGCAATTATCGTAAACGTCTATAATTTATAAAGAAAATGCACATTTTTCGTCGCATCATGTGAAAATATCTAAATTTTTCAGTACTTCAGCAGAAATTGCCTTAAACGTCTACGATAACAATTGAGACTATTTGAAAAATGTTCATGAAAATTTAAGACAATTTGAGATCATTTGGATCGATTTAATTACAATTTGAGACAATTTAGAACGCTTTGGAACACTATTTAGCTCAAATTGGAACGTTTTTTGTGTAAATTTGAAAAAAATTGTGATATTTTGAAAGGTGATTTGATTACAATTTGAAACGATTTGTGACTATTTGAAACATTTTCATGCGGGTTTATGATAATCTGAGATGAACTGGTACCATTCAAGTCGGTTTGGTGTAGTTTTGGAACGATTTGATAAGAATTTGAGACCACATGGAGTGAAATTGGAAAAAATCCATATTTTGTTGTTGCCTGTGACTCTTATCACAAAAACAATAATTAACACTATTTGTGTATATTGAAATTTAAAAATTTGAATTTTTGAATTTATTTCCACAAAATAAATAAAAATAAAACAAAAACAAATTTTGGTTTTTTTTAAATTTTTTTATATAGTAGATAAAAAAGTTTCTATGTGTGATAATTTGTGTGTTTTTTTAGATCGGTTTCGGAAATATCTAAAGCACAAATTGGAACTTATTTGTGTAAATTTGAAACGATTTGAGATATTATGAGAGACGATTTGATTAAAATTGAACGGTTTGAGAAGGTTTGAAACATTTTCATGAAAATTTACCAAAATTTGAGATTATTTTGATCGTTTTAATTACAATTTGTGAAGAATTGTTACCATTTAAGTCGATTATTTAGCTTTGAATTGATCTGAAGATTACAATTTGGAACGATTTTCTGTGCATATAAAAAAATTAAACGTTTTGAAAAAATTTAGCCCAAATTGGAACATTTGTTGACTATATTTGAAACGATTTCAGATATTTTGAGAGACGGTTTGATTACAATTTGGAACGATTTGAGACGATTAGAAACATTTTCATGAGGATTTAAGTCAATTTTGAAGAAGACTTGAAGTCATTTGGAAAAACTTGATTACAATTTGGAACGGTTTTATGAGAATATGGAGAAATGAGACGAATTGAAAAAATGTAGATACGTAATTTTAATTAAAATTTGGAAAATTTTTGTGTAAGTTTGAAAAGATTCGAGGTGATATGGAACATTTTGATTACGGTTTGAGAAGATTTGAAATGATTTACAATAATTTGTTAATAATTTGAGGCAATGTGAAATGATTTTCTTTGGATTTGCGATAATTGGAGAAAACTAGCATCGATTTAAGTACAAGTTGACGATATTCGATGAGTTGAGAAGTTTATGTTGATTTAGGACGATTTAGATCGATTTTATTAGAATTTAAAACGATTTGAAATTATTTAATTTGATTTGGAACGATTTTTTGTAAATTTCCGATTGTTTAAGATGATTCGGAACGTTTCAATTACAGTACATAGTTTGAAACAATTTGGACCGAATTTATGACGATTTGAGACAACATGATATGATTTTCTGTGGGTTTGTGACAAAAAGAGAAGATTTGAATCCTTTAAGTGGGTTTTAAACGATTTTATGGAAATTTCTGAAATCTACGATTTTGACCGATTTGATTTGAAAAATTTTGTTTTATGACTTTGATCGGTTAGCTTCATTGAGATGACGTTGATCGTTTTAAGTCAACGGTTTTGAGACAATTTAACATGATTTGAAGAGATTTAGTTACATTTTGATTCAAACATTTAAGCCGATTTGAAACAATTTTGTGACGATTTGGAACGATTTTATGCAAATTTGGATCAATCTAATTATAATTTGAAACGATTTAACTCAAACTAGAACGTTTTCTATATAAACTTTAGATGATTTGAGACTTTTTGAGACGATTACAATTGGGAACGTTTTGAGACTACTATTTGGAACATTTTTATGAGAAGCTAAGAAGTTTCTGAGATGATATTACAATTTAAGACGAACTGGTATTATTTAAACCGGTTTGATGTAGCTCTGGAACGATTTGAAATGATTTGGAACGATTCGATTACAATTTGAGACAATTTGGAACGATTCGGAACTATTTTCTGTGTATTTGTAAAAATGATACGATTTGAAACTCTTTAGCACAAATTGGAAATTAATTAAAATTGAACGATTTGAGACTATTTGAAACATTTTCACGAATATTTAGGACAATATGAGATCATTTGGATAGATTTCATTACAATTTGTGAAGAATTGGTACCATTTAAGTCGATTATTTAGCTTTGAAATGATCTGAAGTGAGGAACGATTTCATGAAGATTCGAGACTATTTGAGATGATTTGAACAGATTTAATTACAATTTCATATCATTATGGCAAAATTTAATCGATTTGGAACGATCTTGAGATTTGTTAGCTATTTAAGACACTATGGAACGATTTGGAATGATTTTTTGTGAATTTGTAATAATCAGAGTAGTTTGAGATCAATTTAACGACGATTTTATTTAGCACGATTTGATTACAAACAACTTAGATCGTTTTTTTTACAATTTGAAACGATTTGAAATTATTTACTTTGATTTGGAACGATTTGTGTAAATTTGGGATGGTTGGTGATGCTTAGGAACGCTTTGATTACAGTTTGAGATAATTTGGAATTATTTTCCTACGATTTAAGAGAATTTAATAATATTTGAAAAGATTTTCGGAAGATTGATATGATTTAGTATTATTTGATAACAATCTGTAATGATTTTCTGTGGTTTTCCAACAAAAAGAGAAAATTTGGATCGATTTGATATGATTTGAACAGATTTAATTACATTTTGATTCAACCATTTAAGCCGATTTGAAACAATTTTGTGACGATTTGAAAATACTAGGAATGATTTGATTTCAATTTAGAACGATTTAAGCGGGTTTGGTATGATTTTGTCAAGATTTGGAATGATTTTATTACAATTTGAGACAATTTGTATCAATTTAACTACAGTTTGAAACGATTTGAAATTATTTAAGAACGTTTTCTATATAAATTTAATGTGATTTGAGACATATTGTGACGATTTGATTCCAATAGGAACGATTTGAGATTGTTTGGAACATTTTTATGAGGAGTTAAGACAATTTGAGATGAACTGGTACCATTTAAGCCGGTTTGATGTAGCTTTGGAACGATTTGAAGTGATTTGGAACGATTTGATTACAATTTGACACAATTTGAGACCATTTGGATCGATTTAATTTCAATTTGTGAAGAATTGGTACCATTAGCGTCAATTATTTAGCTTTGAAATGATCTGAAGTGAGGAACGATTTCATGAAGATTTGAGATGATTTGAACAGATTTAATTACCATTTCAGACCATTAAGACCAAATTTAGTCAATTTGGAACAATATGGAAATTTGGAATGATTTTTTGTAAATTTGCAATAATTAGAGTAGTTTTAGATCAATTTAACGACGATTTTATGCGATTTGAGAACTTTAAGTTGATTTGGAACGATTTTATGTAGGTTTGAAAGGATTTATGACGATTTGATTAGAAACGACTTATATCGATTTTATTACAATTTGAAATTATTTTAGTTGATTTGGAACGATTTTGTGTAAATTTTGAATGGTTTGAGATAATTCGGAATGCTTTGATTACAGTTTGAGATAATTTGGAACAATTTTCTTTAGAAGAATTTAAAAAGATCTGGAAAGATTTTCTAAGGATTTGAGATAGCTTGATATATGATTTAGTATTACTTGATAACAATTTGATACAATTTGGAATGATTTTCTGTGGATTTGCATCGTTTAAGTGGATTTTGAACGATTTTATATTGATTTGAGACGATTTGGAAAGATTTTATTTTTTAATTTGGATCGGTTTTATTACAATTAGAAACGATTTGAAATGAAACGATTTAATTTGATTAGGACGGGTTTTGTGAAAATTTGAGACGATTTGGAATGATTTTGATTGTTTTAAAACAACGGTTTTGAGACAAATTTATATGATTTGAACAAATTTATTTACATGTTCGTTCAAAACCCACATAAGTTGTTTTGGAACAATTTTGTGTAAATTTCTGGCGATTTGGAATTACACTAGGAATGATTTGATTTAAACTCAGAACGATTTTCTGTGAATTTGTGTCAATTATAGAATATTTGAATCTATTTAATTACAAGTTGAGCCGATTTAAAGCAATTTGAGACCGTTAATTTGAATTGATATGACTTTATGTAAATTTGAGAAAATTTGAAAAATTTTATTACAATTTGAAACAATTTGGATCGATTTAATTATAATTTGAAACGATTTCAAGCTATTTTACTGGGACTAGAATGCGTTTTGTATTAATTTGACAAGTTAAGATTACAATTGGCCACAATTTAAAATTATTTGAAACGTTTTTAAGAGGATTGAAGACAATTTGAGATGATTTTAATGGATTTAATTACAATTTGAAGGTATTTGAAACCGTATAACAATTTTATTTAGATTAAAGACGATTTGAAGACATTTAAAATGTGGTGCATCAGATTAACATGTGTGTCGCAACTTGAATTAAAATTATTGCTGACTTTTTATCGTTTATAAATATTCAAGGTTGGCCTTGTGTTGTTGGCTGTTCACCTACATTACACACGATATGGCAGGAAGGTTGGCATCTTAAAGAGGAAATAATCTGTCTCACCGTGTAAAACAATTTTGAAGCTGTCGGTATTGATTAGTCAACTAAGAATGATTTTGTTGGTTGAGCTACATGTTGTTTTTGATATTACATATTACCCGGATTCTAATAAGCCTCCGTAGTTGGGACGCGATTACACTACTGGTTTACTCACTCTAACTGCATTATGGTATTATGGTCAGATTGATCGAAGTGTCAACGTAAATCCTTATAGTTTGTTTTTTGACCAATAAAGGTTTTATGAGTATCAATTCAAAGTTTGCAAAATTATTTTATAGTAAAACTTCTTTCTTGACCTTGTATATGTACCAAATTTTTCCAATCGATGAAAGAATTATGTCGCACAAGACACGTGGAAACATAAAATTACAATTGAACCCCTCTTTACTACATAGAATAAGGGAAGGCTATAAATAGATAGATAAAACCAACAAAAAGTCAATCAAAGTTAATTACTGCAGAAAGTCGAAATTAAAATATTAAATTCTATGTAAATACTAAATAAACATCGTAATTAATTATAATTTTCGATTGTCAGGATCAACAACAGAAAGCGAAAATTTTAGACACAGAGATAAGACGATAATTTTTTTCGTTTCTATCATCAGTATCATCCCCCATGTATATCAAACACATATACATATACATAAAAGACGGTAATGATTCCGTCTTTTGTAACATTATAGTGCCACGGTATGACGGTATAAAGTTAAAAAGCTTTCTGATTGGTTGATAAAATGGGCTTGATAATGAATACATCATTACTTGGATGAAATGAGTACAGATTAAGATTTATCTGTGCTTAACCCAGCTACGTACCTATCTCCCATCTCATGTAAGTAGAACATTTTATTTGTGTATATGCATACATCTTAAACATGATTTCTTAATTAAAGTTTTGTTGTGGTTGTGTACAACACAAAAACGAGTACGTAATACATTTTCAGTTGTTTTGTTAATCTTTTTTTATCACAGAACTAATTTAAATTGTTCAATTACTGGCATTATAATGTGGACGTATATACTCATCGTATGTTATTCTCGAGGAATTATATCCAATTGAGGTAATCGCTAAATTCCGGAATAGATATTTATATCAAATATCTACAATAATTTCGTTTGCAAAGTATTCTGATGAAATAAACGTAGCTGGACGCTAATACGTGAATACAACACAAAATAGTAAAAGGGTTTCGTGATCCGGTCGTAAATTAGTAAATAATTTGGCTAATAAGGCAAAACATTTTAATTTGTCCAAAACAGTCAACACACTAACCCCGCATAAATATGGTTTGAACACAGTAACAAAACAAAACATTTAAAAAGGCTTAAAACTTAAACGAATGATTTGTCGGCTCCCACAAAAATGTCATACTTCCTTGCATCCCCATTCGCATTAGTTTTGGTTAATGTGATGATATAAGTACCGTAGGGCACATTTCGCCCAAATCAGAAATGATGAAGAAATGATGAAGGGTGACCATCATGCAAATTTGCTAAAATCTATTGAACTTTGTTTGCAGTTTTCCTCAAAACTACACCGGAACCTCAAAATAACTGGAAGTTACAGAATCTGTGACAATAAATTTTATCCGACAAAAATTGGAATTGGAAAAAAATTGAAAACATTTTATTGTTGAAATTCCGATTCAAAATGATTATAGATAATGAGAATAACATATTTATCTATAATTTAACGGTAATTCATCTGGAAAGCGCGGCAATTGGAAGTTTCGTGTTTTGAAATCCGGTCACATGTTCTAATCGAACCTTGACGATATGCGAATCAGGAAAATATTACGACAACTTTGAAATTTGAAATCAGAAACTTGAAATGTGAAAATCGAAATTTAATTTTTTTTTAAGAAAGTATCAATTGTCCAGTAGGTTTAATGTTCTTTGAAGGTCAATTAACACCCTTCTTTTCATTTTCACGCACACCACCCATTCACACAATTATACAGTATAACAACACCTGCAGACCTCAAGCTTCATGTCAACCGGTACACCGAAACGGACGGAATCTGAATACTGAAATCTGAAATTCCAAATTTGAAATCTAAAATCTAAAATCTAAAATCTAAAATCTAAAATCTAAAATCTAAAATCTAAAATCTAAAATCTAAAATCTAAAATCTAAAATCTAAAATCTAAAATCTAAAATCTAAAATCTAAAATCTAAAATCTAAAATCTAAAATCTAAAATCTAAAATCTAAAATCTAAAATCTAAAATCTAAAATCTAAAATCTAAAATCTAAAATCTAAAATCTAAAATCTAAAATCTAAAATCTAAAATCTAAAATCTAAAATCTAAAATCTAAAATCTAAAATCTAAAATCTAAAATCTAAAATCTAAAATCTAAAATCTAAAATCTAAAATCTAAAATCTAAAATCTAAAATCTAAAATCTAAAATCTAAAATCTAAAATCTAAAATCTAAAATCTAAAATCTAAAATCTAAAATCTAAAATCTAAAATCTAAAATCTAAAATCTAAAATCTAAAATCTAAAATCTAAAATCTAAAATCTAAAATCTAAAATCTAAAATCTAAAATCTAAAATCTAAAATCTAAAATCTAAAATCTAAAATCTAAAATCTAAAATCTAAAATCTAAAATCTAAAATCTAAAATCTAAAATCTAAAATCTAAAATCTAAAATCTAAAATCTAAAATCTAAAATCTAAAATCTAAAATCTAAAATCTAAAATCTAAAATCTAAAATCTAAAATCTAAAATCTAAAATCTAAAATCTAAAATCTAAAATCTAAAATCTAAAATCTAAAATCTAAAATCTAAAATCTTCAAATTTTCAAATTTCAAAGATTTCAAATTTCAAATTTCAAATTTCAAATTTCAAATTTCAAATTTCAAATTTCAAATTTCAAATTTCAAATTTCAAATTTCAAATTTCAAATTTCAAATTTCAAATTTCAAATTTCAAATTTCAAATTTCAAATTTCAAATTTCAAATTTCAAATTTCAAATTTCAAATTTCAAATTTCAAATTTCAAATTTCAAATTTCAAATTTCAAATTTCAAATTTCAAATTTCAAATTTCAAATTTCAAATTTCAAATTTCAAATTTCAAATTTCAAATTTCAAATTTCAAATTTCAAATTTCAAATTTCAAATTTCAAATTTCAAATTTCAAATTTCAAATTTCAAATTTCAAATTTCAAATTTCAAATTTCAAATTTCAAATTTCAAATTTCAAATTTCAAATTTCAAATTTCAAATTTCAAATTTCAAATTTCAAATTTCAAATTTCAAATTTCAAATTTCAAATTTCAAATTTCAAATTTCAAATTTCAAATTTCAAATTTCAAATTTCAAATTTCAAATTTCAAATTTCAAATTTCAAATTTCAAATTTCAAATTTCAAATTTCAAATTTCAAATTTCAAATTTCAAATTTCAAATTTCAAATTTCAAATTTCAAATTTCAAATTTTAAATTTCAAATTTCAAATTTCAAATTTCAAATTTCAAATTTCAAATTTCAAATTTCAAATTTCAAATTTCAAATTTCAAATTTCAAATTTCAAATTTCAAATTTCAAATTTCAAATTTCAAATTTCAAATTTCAAATTTCAAATTTCAAATTTCAAATTTCAAATTTCAAATTTCAAATTTCAAATTTCAAATTTCAAATTTCAAATTTCAAATTTCAAATTTCAAATTTCAAATTTCAAATTTCAAATTTCAAATTTCAAATTTCAAATTTCAAATTTCAAATTTCAAATTTCAAATTTCAAATTTCAAATTTCAAATTTCAAATTTCAAATTTCAAATTTCAAATTTCAAATTTCAAATTTCAAATTTCAAATTTCAAATTTCAAATTTCAAATTTCAAATTTCAAATTTCAAATTTCAAATTTCAAATTTCTTATACAAAAAAAAACATTCATACAAGCACATAAACACATTGTGTTTCACTTGAACTTGAAAATATGGATGTGAACTATTAAAAAAATGGAAAAGTGGAAATAGTTTAAAATTAATTCCATAATGGACTCAAAACAACCACAACCTACAGAATATATGACAATACATTTTACCCGATAAAAATCGGTAAGGCTAGAGCTATTTGCAAAAAAATTGAAAATATTTTATTGTTGAAATTCCGGTTCAAAATGATTATAGATATTGGAAATGACACGTAGAAAAGAAACAAACTGCAATTTACATTCGGAAAGCGTGGTTATTTTAAAATCCAGCACATTTTGTAATCTAGCTTGGATTGTTTTCGGCCATATAGATATGTCGGCAATGTTGTTGTTTTCGCAGAGCGTGTCAGGGATTTGGTTGTGACAATACAGGCCAATCGGCCTTTAACCAAAAAAACGTCGAGAAATTAGGTCAAACTTGTTAACAACTCATTTTATACATATTATTAAGATTTTTGCATACAAATTGAATTTCAAGCATCTTCCTACGCACTGTATTTACCCTAATCTTTTTCTGTATTAACCAATATAAGGTTTTTATTACCGCATATAGTTAAAACTTTTAAAAACTAATAACGTAAGATGATCCATAAAACTAACAAAAAACCGAGACAAACAATTTTTTGCCGTTTTCCAGCGTTACATGAAGGAAGGAGAAAAACTGTTGAATCGATTGGAGATTTATTTTTTGTCTTGTCTTAATTTTATATCCTTTTAGAATGTCATTATAGACATTTACACACAACAACAGCGACAACAAAGGAACAGAAACGTCTCAAAATTATTGTTTTTGTAATTTGATTGATTGCCTCGAATTTGATTTTTGGGAACCAACACAAAATACCAATTTTTATTTTTTATTGAATTTTTGTGATGAATTTTGATGTTATAAAATTATCGCTGTATTAATAGAATTTTCTTTACGATGAAAATGTAATTTGGAATTTATGGAGACGTGTATGTATATATATAAAATGTAAGTACGTACGTCACTACAATAAACGTTTTTGGGATTAAAATAGATTCGGTGGGATAAAAAATGTTCGAGTGTGAGGTTAATAATTGTTACTTCTAGCTGGTCAAGTGCTAGTGGAACAGTTTGAAAAACAATGCATTGCTGGTAATTGGCGGTACCCAAAACGTAAATGTCTTGTGAGCAGAAAAATGTATATATTATATATATTTTGTTATCCATAATCTATGCAGATAATGAGACGGTTTTACATGTAATACTAAATCAAGGATCTGCATGGAATTCGTGTTCCATAGGAAACCAGAAATTAAAACTTTGAGGGTTGAAAAGCATCACTAATTTTTAGCATACTCAAACCACTCCCTCTCTCAACATTTTTTACCAAAATCGTGTGAATTTGTTTTTAAAAACGGACCAGCCAAACACCTTCTAGACGAATTAATACAAAATTATGACTCGAATGAATTTACCGAAAATCAGGGCTGCCAAGTAAATTTTACCAGTATCTCTTTACCTTAGAATGCAAAAAAAAAAAATATTTAAGTGAATAATTTTGGAAGTCAGTTACGGGGTCTTGTGATGTAATAAATCAAAAGCATGCTTCTGGTGCGATAAACCAATTCACAACAACCACAATTATTGGCAACAGCTAAATGGTTGTTTTACGAGACAGCCCGGTTCCCTAGTAAGATATCATAAAAACTGGCGAGAATGACGGAGATTGGGAACCAAACTAATTTCGAATACATAAAAAAGCACAAAAAAATGTTGAAGGTTATCTACATATTTTAAATTTTATTATTTGGGAAAACACAGTTTGGAAGTAGTTTGTCATTACCCAAATAACAATTTAAGATTTTAAAGAAATGTAATTTTCGAGAAATAAAGTTACTATGGGAGGGGATGGGGTTCTATTTTGATGAGTATTTTCATCACACCCAGTGTCCAGTATCAATACTGAATGGCAGGTATATACCATTCAGTACAACAATTTCGAAATTCAACAGAAATAGTTGTGTCCTTGATCAAAAGATACCAGCAATAAGTGAAGAAATTTTGTGCAAAAAGTAGGACGTGAACTGAAGCCAGTACTGATGTAGGATCTGACCTGAAAGACAATCGCTTGGCGCTTAGCTTCTTGTTTGTACAGAACATCCGATCTTCCTTTGGTTAACAATTTCAAGACAAACGTTAACAAAGATTTAATGGAACCGATCATAAGACGACCAAAGGAGGTTTAGCCAAAAGCTTTCATTGCCCGTCGGTCTAGTTTAAACAGTCTTCTAAAACCATAGAAGTAAAAGGTCTTCCATCTGTTGGTGTCTTTTTAAGTCCAAAAAAATATTTAATGTGCTGTGGCAACCTGAAAATTGTTTAACAAATGAATAGCCAAAACAACCACGCACTTTGGTTATCCAGCAACACAACAACCCGTTTCGGTCACCCAAATTAATTATAAAACTGGTCGTTCTGTAAAAAAAAACATTTCGTAAAATACGTGTTGATTTTGGTTTTTATAAACGTCCTACAGAGCGTAGGGAAAGTGAAAGTGAAAATTTTCGTGAAGAGCCAAGCATCTCTTTGAGGCATCAAAATTTAAACACTGGTACAATCTTCCAGTTCGAAGGGCGGGATATCTAACCTGCAACATTACTAGTACCACTCGCAAACAGCTAGAGGCCTCTGTTAAATTTATTAAAATTTAAATCAAAAAATAATACCGGTTCATTCCGCCAGCGGAAACTTATTGAATGTGTTTAGAGGTGCTTGGTAGTTGACCACACGAGGACCAACTCAAATCATAAAATTATCAATAGTAGTACATGTTTTGGGAGAAGAGCATATTTCTTTTTTATGTCCCGTTCCCTCTTCGAGCATTAGCATCTATAGACAAAACGTCCCTCAGCTATAGTTCCCCGATTTGTTAGAGAGCTGTACTCTTAATTTGTATTTATTTCTTTAAGTTTATATTATGTCTTACGAGTAGCGGAGATAAAGTGTCCTACACCAGTCCAAATGTGTGTAAGCAGCCACTACAACTTAACTTGCACCCTGATCCTCAAAAAAGCGAAAATGTGTAAATGCAAAATTTAAAAAAAACAAAAGCGTGTCGTTGTAATTTGTGTAAAGTCAAAAAGCTTACTATGGGTTTTACGTTTACAAGCAATATTTTGCTTTTACAAAACTAAGCCCGTTGTACAATTGAACTTCTGGAAAAAATATATATGACACACAATTAAGATGAAGCAGGTCATTGTGTATAAGAAATGGATATGCGTGAAAATATTACAACAGCTAACACCCACAAAAATCGATCATAATGCATCCAGCTTCCTTCATGTGTGAGAAATAGACACCTCTGTATTTATTTCAACAGCGAATCATAATCACTTCCCATTCAAGCAATATGTACCCCTCTCGTGCCCCCCCTCTCATGTAAGGAATAAATTCAGTATTACAAAACCCACAACCATAAAAATCAATCATAATGTATCGAACTATGCCGGATGCCGGACGCTGGAGGAGGATTCCCGATGCCGGATGTCGGATGTCGGATGCCGGACGCGGATACCGAGTACCGGATACCGGATGTTGGATGTCAGATGTCGGATGCCGGATGCCAGATCCGGATGCCGGAGGCTGAATGCCAAGTGCCAAGTACCGGGTGGCGAATGCCGAACGTTGTACGTCGGATGCCGAAAGCCGGATGCCAGATGCAAGATGCCGCACAACCTATTTCTTGTACCTATTGCTTGCACAGAAAGGAAGTTCGATGCATTATGATCGGTTTTTGTACCTTTTCCTTGCATGAGAGGCAAATTTGATTAACTTTGATCAATTTTTGTGGATGTGAGCTGTTGTAATAAATTCAATGGTACTTCTTGCACAAGAAAGAAGTTCGATGGATTATGATCGATTTTTGTGGGTTTGGAGTATTGTAATAAATTCTGGGGTATCTAGTTCTTGCACAAGAAGGTAATTCTATACATTATGATCGATTTTTGTGGACATGGGCTATTAGAAAAATTACCGAAAGTATTGGTTACCAGTGGAGGTCTTTGAGATATTGGCCAGAAACTGTAAAGAATTTACATAGCCGCAGAAAAACAAAAAATTATAGAGAAAATTCTAATCCATAAATTGTCCACATATTTTCCATGTACATAGTCTCAATATGACCTTGGCTATTAGAAAAATAACCGAAAGTATGACGATGAGTGAATTATCGTAGATGTTCATGTAGATGCTATTTTCAAATTGCCGAAGGTTCCCAAAGACAATGCCACAGAATTAAGAAAATTAATGAATTCCTGCATTTCACACATTTCATCGTTAGAAGCGTGCAATAGATCCAGATATGACCTTGGCGAATTATTTATTATTAACATTGTTACGAAAAAGTTAGATGCCAATTTAAGAAAGGAATGGGAAAATGAATTAGTTCCAAATGATCTACCATTTCAGCAAAAACTGTCAAAATATTGGTTGTAAATTGTGTTTACTTCGACCTGACCAACCAAACCACAACCAGTTTTAATGGATAGTCAACCTATTTTACCCCAGATAACTCGATTAGAAAACAAATTTTATTATCAACGGATCTAATTCTGATCAGAGGTAGCAATGAGAAGTACCACGAATGTCGTGTGTTACTCGATTCCGGTAGTCAGAGTAATTTCATAACATCTGATTTTGCGAATAAATTGCAGTTAACTCGCACTACTTTTAGCCATATTTCAGTTTGCGGTTTGAGTGCAATAAAAACAAATGTATCCGAATGTACAGTTTTTTTTTTTTTTTTGAGACTCCCTGTACAATATATTGTACATTTCAAAGGACCCTTGAAACCGGACCAGGAGGCAACATTTTTGGGAAAAATCCTATCAGAATGTCTTGTTGTAAAGGAATCTTTGTTAAATAAATCAAATCATAATTTTCACTAGTTTAGTTTTAAATGGCGTTCGAAAGGGTCCCGCTCTAGGTATCGGACCCACTTCCGAATGTTCCATTGCCTGTTTGAAGCGATTTATTTACCGAAGAAGTAAGTGTGAAACAATTTGGTCGGACAATCCAACTAATTTAAGTCCAATGAAATTATTAAATAATGTGGTGCAAAAGACATTAATTATAACTTTATTCCTCCGCGATCCCCTAATTATGGCGGACTCTAGGAAACATCGGTAAAATCGTTAAAATTTCACCTTCGAAGAATTTCATCAGGAATTTTCCTCACTTATGAAGAATTACACACATTTTTTTTTTTTTTTTGTTAACAAATTTTTATTATTAACTAACTAGTTCTTCAGAAATATACAGTCCATAAAAACAAAATATGTACTAAGAAGTGCAGTGATCAACCAGACGATTTAAGGTATTTTCAGTTTGTGACCAATATCTCATAAACTTTCGCTAGTAACCAATATTATCGGTTGTTTTTCTAATTGCTAGCGTCATACTGAGACTACATGGAAAATTTGTCGAAAATGCATGGATTAGAATTTGCACGGTAATTTTTTGATTTTCAGCGGCCATATAAGTTCTTTTCAATTTCCGACCAATATCTCACAAATCACAATACAATCTCAAAAGCTTTTAATTTAAAGCACAACATGATAAGCGCTATTGAGAATTTTACTCATGAATAACAGTACTATAAACAAGCAAATATTAAGATTGCTGATTCATGAGGCTATCACCCTCCATACATCGTATTGATGTAATTTACGTGTGTTATTATCAAATAATAGTAGTGGTTTGACTACAACAACAAAAACCAATTTAGTAGAGCTTTAGCTGTCAGTTAAAAAACATTCATCTAATCGTTCCACATTTCTGTCTCACGTTCTACACGATAAACAAATAATTTCCATTTAAAAAATTATTTTACAAAAACTAACTTGCACTTTATGTCGTTCCCGCAACACACACACATATATCGTTGGGCTTTTTGTAGCATTTTAAAAGCTTCACACGGTACGTGACTCGTCGCTACAACAAAAAACAGTCAACATCACAGTGTGTTTGTACCGCCACAGTCTATACAAATATTTTCCGAATTTTCTTTTCACATACACAACGCAACGTCGTTTGCTCTTTTTATTTAATCAGAAACGTGACGTTACGAAACACTCATTTAGAAATGTGCTCGCAATTTTGAATACAATAGTATGCGAGACGAAGAGATTTGAGCAACACAAAAAAAAAATTCTGTTACAATCGAGTGTTAAACTTTTCCATGAAAATTGTATGTTTTCAGTTTACTACTATCTGTGGTGCGATATGGAGTCATAAAATAGTGATTTGTGTGGCTGAAAAACTGAGTAATTAGTGTGGTGTTTTATAGTCATCGTTATTTTATCCACCTGTTGTTGCTGGTTAATTGGATTTTTCAAAAAATATATAAAAATTTACATTTTAATTGAATTTTCCGTGTGCTTGTGCAAAGTGAAAATATTGGTGGTTTAGTGAAAACTAAATAATTCAATTAAAATTTTGTTTTAAAAGTTTTTTTTACAGTTAAATGGTTTTTATATCGTGGTTTAAAAAAAATATTTAATTGTGATTTTTGTAAATTATTTATAATTTTGGTACACGAACATATGTGCATATGTCATGTACGAATATATATCAACGAATTGTAAATAATAATAATGAATGAAAAAAAAATTATCTTGAAAATAATTTAAACAGTGAAAATTAAGTATTTGCGTATATGATGTGTGTTTGTGCCCGTGTAGTACGCTACTGTGCCGTGTGACTATATAAAAAGATTTTGTGCGGTTCGTTTATTTATTTGCTATCACATATACCAGGTGATTTATTATTATTTACCTTAAATATTTTAAATATTATAAACAATTTTGTTTTACACTTAATAATTAGACCTTTAAAATTTTCACTGAAATTTGGCCATAAACTTTTTCAGTTACTTAATAAAATATTTGGATTAGCGTATAGTGAAAATATACAATACATGAAATATGTTCGGCAATATATATTGGTAATTGACAAAGTTGGAATGTTTATAATATTTTTCAATCAATTTTAACCGGTATAATCTGGTTTCGAGAATTCCGGGTAAAATATTCAAGTTAAATTTGTTTTAAGGAATTACAACCCAAGAAATGGTTTGATGAACAGTCATGAACCTAGCAAAATTATTTTTAAATCTGAAACAATTAGTTTGCACGTTTGCGCGAGTGTAAATATCACCGCCGGGAAGCTAAAATAGGGTTCAAATCTGCTCATATGTCTCATAAATTAACTATAAATTCAATCTTTGAGCCGCAATAGTCAACGCCGGAAGGTTACACTTCTATTTTATTTGTTTTTATTTTATTTTAGAAAAATCTAAATTTGCAAGCAGCTTGAGAACATACAGTACAAAAAACTAAATACATGAAAATATATTTTTTTTCTTCTCAAAAAATAATTAAACATTCGTCCAAAGTTAAAAAGTTGGTCAATTTTGTAAAAACTCGTGCACATCGTTCACTGGTTCGCGGTAACCATAATTTGTCCTGTGTTTATTTACTTGAAGAAACTAGACGCAAGTAACGTGAGTTTGACATTTGAATCAAAAAAAAAACTTACGAATTCAAAGCTTTTTACTTAAGCACCATGCAACCTACACTGGGTCACTGGACTAACTCGCTAGTCAAATTTTTACAGTTTATTTTTTTACTGTACTCGCCTATTGGCTTGTATAGACAACACAAAAACGTGATACACACAAAAAATAATTCTCGTGCCCTGGCTGATTTTCGAACGAAAAGACGATCTACTTAATCATTTTTATTTTCACAAACGCTATAAATTTTTCTTTTATTTGTTTTGCAAAATTTTTATTTTTGTACCACATCATTTCTTAACAATCTTTTGTTTTTGTTTTCTCTGGTTTTTGGGCCGGTGTGTCAGGTATCGGATTTCGTCTCTCTCATAAAACTTTTGCTGCTCTATTTGTATCTTTAAGCGACCCCTCGATTGCTGTCTCTCTCTAATTTCCGTCAAATGTGCTGACGGAACAACATGTACTGTGACGGTAAAATTTTGCCGTCACGACATAACTTTTGCAACAATTTCGCCCTCTGCATTTCCATCTGAAGAAAGTCAAACTTAATATAACAGTACAGATGAGTTGCAAGGAAAAGGCTAATATTAGATTTTTGTATATTGATGAATTTGGAACGGGATAGGAAGCTAAGGAATATCTTATCGCTTGGTGGAAAACGTGCCTTCCGTAGTAACCCCTTTAACACGATGGACTCATATGGTCTGTGCCACCTCACCCAACTGGATCTGGTACCATATATGGCTATGCAACAAAATCATATGGCTCAGAAACTGCTAATAAACTCGTTCGAAATGAAGCCGGTAAACATAGCTCTCCCAATTAATGTTTATTCAACTGCCATATTTCTGCTAGGTTTATAAATCAACTTACAAAACGCATTTCATGAATACCTAAACTAAAATGGATCAATAACCCATCTTAAAATCTTTATGTGTATAGTTTTTTACATAAATCATAATATTACATGCACGAAGTGAATATTAATGATTATTTATCAAAATTAATTAAAATAACCATATTCTCGAAGAAGATGAGGTTTCGCTCAATCATTTATTACAATATTTTCCCAAATAAAATTTGAATAAAATTATTACATGCAGGAAGTGAATACTTCGGTTTAATTTTTAAGGCGAAATTACTATTAGGTTTATAAATCAAATTACAAAATGACTTCCACGAACATCTAAATTAAAATGGGTCAACAATATATTGTAATTCCTGCTTACGATTGATATTTTTTCTATAAATCATAATATTACATGCACGAAGTGAATATTAATGCCATTTACGAAAATTAAGTAAAATAACCATATACTCTAAGAGAATGAGGTTTCTCTCAATCTTTTATTACAATATTTACCCAAATAAAATTATTACATGCAGGAAGTAAATACTTCTGTTTAATTTCTACGGCCAAATTTCTATTAGGTTTATAGATCAAGATACAAAACGCATTCCACGAATAACTAAAATGGATCAAGAATATATTGTAATTCCTCCTTACGGTTGATATACGTAATCCCTCGATTTACGTAAATTCGATTTTACGTAAAACCCAAATTGTGTTTTTTCAAATTCCAATTACGTAAAAATTTCGATTTACGTAAAAAAGAGGAAACGTCCTAACAACATATAAAAACGAAACTAAGGTGAAATGCATCAAATTTAACATCTGTTAATATTTTTAGTTTTTTTACAAATACAAACACTATTGTACATATAGCACGGGGATTTACACAATTAGGTAGTTTAAATATACCTGTTTAGTGAATAGATGTTGATTTTGTTTGATAGTAGTACATAGTTAAAGTTCGTTTAGTTTGGTTCAGATTGAATTTTTTTGTTAGTTTACTTTTTTGTTATCAAAATGTCATCAACTGCTAAGTTAAAACTAATAAAAAAAAAACGTCAAGTTATTTCTTTGAAACAAAAAACAGAAATAATCAAGCGTTTCAAAAATGGAGCTACATTAAGTGAAATTGCACATGAACTTGGGTTCGTTCGAGCTTTTGGAAACTCAAGAACCTGAATTAACAAACGACGGTTTAATTGAGTTAGAAGGAAACAGCATTAGCAGTAGTGAAGACGAAATTGAAGAAGCTGTGGAAGTTCAACTGTCTAGCAAAATGTTAAACGAAGCGCTAGAGCATATTGAGTCAGGATTGAAAATATGATCCGGATGCAGAACGTAGCAGTAAAGTGTCACGTGGAGTTAATCATGCAACTGCTACAAAGAGCTTTATGATGCTAAATCCAGAGAGCGGAAACAGCTTCGGATTGAACATTTTTTTAAAAATAAATCGGTAGAAAAACCAACGGAGTAAATATAAATTACAATTAACACCAGTTGTTGTTATACCTATTGAATTTGAATTAATTTTCCAATAGGTATGTCTGAATTTTTATTTTTAGTTAGTCAAATGAATTTCATGTGAATTTGATGTGTGATATTTTTTTAAATTTTGTTTGAAAGTTAGGTTAGTAAAACTGAATAAATAAATTTTATAACGTGTTTAGTAATTAAAAAATTTGTACAGATGTACATATTGAATTAAATAAGAGTTTTTAATCTGAAAATCCTTTGGTTAGAGCGGAAATGTTTACATTGAGATATAAAAACCTTCAATTTTCCTCTATTTGGTACGTATATCCTGTTATTCATATGGATTTATATGAAAAAATAAACCTCAATTTACGTAATTTCGATTTACGTATGGGTTTTCAGGTACCGATTCCTTACGTAAATCGAGGGAAACCGGAATTTTACATAAATCATAATATTACATGCACGAAGTGAGTATTAATGATCATTTACCAAAATTAAGTTAAATAACCATATACTCGAAAAGAATGAAGTTTCTCTCAATCTTTTATTACAATATTTACCAAAATAAAATTATTACGTGCAGGAAGTGAATACTTCAGTTTAAATTATACGGCCAAATTTCTATTAGGTTTATAGATCAAGATACAAAACGCATTCCACGAACTAAAATGGATCAAGAATATATTGTAATATCCCGCTTATGGTTGATATTTGTTACGTAAATCATAATATTACATGCACGAAGTGAATATTAATGATCATCATTTTTGTTCAGTTGGTAATAACCTTCAAAAGACAGTTGTTAAAATTTCATTATATTTTTATTCATTAGTTTGAGAGTTATTGTGCTAAAAGTGACGTTACTTTTGTAAAAATTTTGTTTCATCAAGACAACGCACCGAGTCACAAGTCAATCAAAACAATGGCAAAACTACATGAATTGAACTTCGAATTGTTTCCACATCCACCGTATTCGCCAGATTTGGCTCTCAGCCAATACTGGCTGGTCGCAGACCTCAAAAAAATGTTCTGCGGTAAGAAATTTTGCTCGAATGAAAAGGTTATCGCTGAAACTGAGGCCTATTTTGAGGCAAAAGATAAATCGTTCTACAAAAGTGGTATTGAAATGTTAGAGCGGCACTGGAATGATTGTGTTGCTCTTGATGGATAAAGCCAATTTTGAACAAAAAAACGTGCTTTCTTTGTTAGACCAGGGACTTTTCAGCCCATGTGTTATACTCAAAAAAAATGAGATTTTCTAAATATTTATTACAAGATTTACCCAACTAAAATTTGAATACACTTATTACATGCAGGAAGTGAAAACTGATATTTAATTTTTACAGCCATGTTTCAATTAGTTTCATAAATCAAAATGCAAAACGCATTCCATGAATATAGCTAAAACAAAATAGCTCAACAATGTACTGGAATATTCTGCTTAGGGTTGATATTTTTTACGTAAATCATAATATTACATGCACGAAGTAAATATTAATGATCATTTACCAAAATTAAGTAAAACAACCATATACTCGAAGAGAATGAGAAAATTATTACATGCAGAAAGTAAATACTTCTATTTAATTTTTACAGACAAATTTCTATTAGGATTATAAATCAAAATACAACCCCTATTTCATCAATTTCGACACTACAATAATGTATTGTAATATCATGCTTAATGCTTACAACCTTAATGTGCAAAGTTTTTTGCATAAATCAAAATATTACATGCACGAAGTGAATATTAATAACCATTTACCAAAATTATGTAAAATAACCATATACTCGAAAAGAATGAGGTTTCTCTCAATCATTTATTACAATATTTACCCAAATAAAATCTGAATAAAATAATTACATGCAGGAAGTGAATAACTCCGTTTAATATGTTTACGTCCAAATTTCTATTAGGTTTATAAATCAAAATACAAAACGCATTCCATGAATATCTAAACTAAAATGGATCAAGAATATATTGTAATTCCTCCTTACGGTTGATATTTTTTACGTAAATCATAATATTACAAGCACGAAGTGAATATTAATGATTATTTAGCAAAATTAAGTAAAATAACGAAGTTGTTGGATGCCATGTTCTCATTTTTAAAAGAAAGAAATAAATAGTTTGACGGATGTTTCCGAAGTTCAAAACGTCCCAACGAAAATAAATTAATCAAATCAGATTTTATAGTGCCGTAAAGAATTGTGCCGTAAAGAATTGTATTAAACTCCACCCGATGTTTCGTAGTGATACTATTAGTCTCTAGAACGCATTCGAATAACTTGCATAGCCGTATGGTTTCCCGCACAAAATTATCTTAACTTGGTATTAAGGAACGGTAATTCTTACCAATTTTTAGTCATAATTTGTTTTGTTAAAGCCCCGGATTTTCGTACTGTCTATTTTGAAGTCACAAATTATAATAAATTAAGGTTAGTCTAGGTTTGTATAAAAGGTGAAACATCATACTTAATCTTTTTCATAAAATATGAATTTTAATGCAATCGGTCCACGGAAGCTTTTCCGTTTTTTGGAAATATTTTGAAAAGTATATCTTTTTTGAGAAAAATGAGTATGAACTAAACGATTCTAAATTACCCTACGGATTAATTGGTCGGGTTGAAACTTCATACTTAAGCTTTAACCACAAAGTGGAAAATCATGAATTTTCCGAATCGGTTTGAAAAATAGAAGTTTTTTATTTTTTGCAAATATTTTGATACCAAATTAATTTTGAAACAATATCGGCCGCTTTTTAGCAAAAATGTTGTGTGTTTTAGCAAAAATTGGTAGCTTCCATACGAGCTTTCTTGATTTTTGAAAATTATTGAAAAGGAGGTAGCATTTACGAAAAAACGATTAAAAAGCCAAAAGATGGTAGATTAAGATTCAAACAAAATTGTGGAAATGACGAGTTTTGATAAAAAAGCAGTTTAATCCACTAACAGTCGGAATCTCTACAGACCAGAAAGACTATTCGGAATCAAACTTCATACTTAAGCATTTCCATAAATTGTGAGATGCACGCGAAATGTAGTGAACGTGTACCAGAAGTGGCAGCTTCCGTAGGAAATTTTTCAATTTTTGCAAAGAAGATTTAATTTTAAGATAGTCTGCATATTCACCCTCCACTTTTCTATGGTATAATTCGCGATGATATAACTGGGAATGATTCTATATATTGGAAAGCTTTTACTTAATTATGAAATTTAGATGTTCCGCTTAAATTTGCGTTGTTTTGAATAAGGTCGAAAATCGAGCCACGACACAAAACTTCCATCAAAGTTTGGTAATGTCATAGAAGCGAAGGATAAATAAGATAAAACTCTCTCGTTCTACTTGGAATGATACTACTTCCAACCAACAAATGTTATATGTACGAATTTTGGTCGAAGGATACATTTTGGATGCAGTTCTCTGAGAACCCCCCCCCCCCTCCTCTTAATATTATACCGAAATATATATTTTTTTTAATTCAGACCGCCAATGGTTATATTTACGAGTACAATATATATCGTGGTATATAGAAGGACACACAAAAATATTGTTCATAATTAAATTAGGACTTACCAATAAGAAAAAACCATCTTCATAAATTATTATACACGATTTCCCACTTGATTAAGATGACGTCACTTCAACCAACATTTATTCTTTCAACACCTTACAACATTTTCTCGATTTTTCATATCTTTTTGCCGTTTAACAATACAATACAAAAAATTTTACATATATGATCTGATTAGATACGTGTATGAGGCTGTGTATGATGCGTAAAAAAAATAAAAATACGCACGACTAAATAAATAAGAAGAAAAATGTTTAAGATGAAGTGAGGCATAGAATAAAGAAAAACTACAATTTAGTGACATCCGCCCAGTTGGGAATATAAATTATACTCGCCCGTCACATATTCCATATGTTTACGGTACACAAAGCTTTAAAAAGTTTATTAAGAGCTTTTCTATTAAAGTTTGAAAGTTGTAAGTTGTGCAGTGCCATGATAAAATTATAGTCATTAAATTTAATCACCAAACGGATTACACTTTATATTGGTTTTTGCCTCAGGATAATCTTTAATTAAAACGGAAAATATTTTACGATATACTGGGTCGAATTTCCGCTTCAATCTTGTATACACAAGTGGCAAAAACCATATATCGGTTTTTTATTTTTATTTTCGATTTTTATTTTACAGGTGTTCGTTCCCGCAACGCTCGTATTGATTTTATTTGCTTATGGATTTTATGTTACAGTCGTGCTTTGAAATCTTCTTAGTATAAAGCTCAAATACGTAAACTACTGTGTAAATATTTGATCTCTTTATCAGACGATAAATCCGTAACCGTATTCAGCGCATATCAATTCAATGCTGATGTTCTCGGTTACTTTTATGTTCCATTATTGTACGATGTGTTCTTTAAGTTAAGGGTTATTTTGCTATTAGTCTTAACATTATCAGATTTTTACCGTATCCCCAAAATATTTAATAATTGGAGCGAGAGGGGTTATTATTTTTATGATTAATTTTTGAATTTTCTTAGAACAATGCACTGTTTTGGGAATCGTGTTGTGGTAGAGATGGGGTATACGTGAACTTTCATTCTTGAAAATAGCTCGATAGAAACATAAATCATATGAACTCGAAATATTGTTATAGGGTTATATTTATTATGTTTCAAAACTTATATCCACCAAAAAGTTTTAGTTTAAAACAAAGAAGTTTAATGATTTATGAAAGCTCTATTTTTAAAGCTCAATTAAAATAAAATTTATTATGAGTATGACTGGTACAAAATAATGTTTCGTTTGAGCGAAATATTAATTGGCAAGATATTTGCAAACTTAAATATCCGAGTTAATAGGTTTTCTTCCCTATTGTTCGTTGCAGACGAACTTTTAAACAATTTTTGTTGTTTGTAATAATTAGCTTTTTCTGTTGACTGTTGTTACTTTGTTATCAGGTCTAATAGGTCTAGAACTTTTCATTTCCGAATGATTCTATGGTTTTGATCTATGGGAGTGAGGTGTGATCAAAATAAATAAAACAAATGCATATTCGTGTTTTGAGTAACAGTTAATACAAAAGCCCGAAAACCGAATGAGTATTTTTTAATCCTTGAAAGTGTCCATTCCAAATAATCATTATTTTTCGGCAAGTCTTATTACATTATTTTATTACAAGGAAAAATGAAGTGGAAAGTTATCGTTTGCTTGTCGAAATTTACGGTGAGCATGCTTCATCAAATGCAACGTGCAGACAAGTTTCAAAGATTTAACATGATGTTTTTGGCATTGATGATAATGAGCATGAAAAACCACCCAAAAAATTTGAAGATGGTGAATTGAAAATGCTATTGGCTGAAAATTCTTCGTTGAAATTTCTTAGTAATTTTTTATGTAATGAATTTAACTTGATTTGAGAACGAACAATTTTGTACATCCTTGCTTTGTATAAATTTTTGTATAAATTGTCCCGTTCCACACTCAACTTCTTTGAAGTACTACTTCTTACTTCAAAATAAGTCGTAACAGATTTTTTATTTTTATTTAGACACAAAATTTTGCTCTCTCTAAAATAAAATTTAAACTAAAATCTTCATGTAAAAATGGCCTGATTTTTTTTTTATTTCATTTTTGTTTGGGTTAGCGAAGACGAAAAAGAAGTAACTTCAAAGAAGTAAAGTGTGGAACGGCAGATTTAACATTTTTTATTATAATCTTTTAAGCCTCAGCTACAATGCATCCGCTCCGTTCCGTTCCGTTTCCCTAAAACAGTTTCCGTCCCGTCTTTTCCGTTCGCTAGTTACAATGTATCCGTTCCGCTTGTCAAAATCACACTTAAATGAAAGTAATTAAAACGTCATGGAGGATTATGAAATTTTAAAGTTGCTGTGCGATTTGTATATTTTATACATAAAATATTGAAAAACATTTAAAACAAGGCGATGGTGGGTACGTCTTTTAAATTTAGACAGAAAGAGTGCTGGATATTACAACACAACATTTTTACGAATGAACGAAATAGTTGTTGAGGTTATGCTTTCCGCTCTTCCGTAAAATTTTAATTTTTTTAAAAAAACGGTCCGTCTTCACCGCTCCATTGTAATCCACCTTTCCATTTTCATGGTGAATTATATGCAAGATGTCAAATTTTAATTTTTACGGAAAAGCGGAACGGAGCGGAGCGGATGCATTGTAACTGAGGCTTTATTCTTGCTTTTTCCGTCAACCAGCCGTTGCACACTCTACTTATTTCAAGTTACTTCATCTTCGTCTCTTTCCCCGTCCGAACAAATGAAAAATAATTTATTAAAAAAATGAAGAAAACACTTTTTGTGTTTTAAATGAAAACGTGTGAGCTAATAGAGCTATAAAAAAAATTATTGATTTATTCCTATACATTTTTGGACCTTCGAAACGGATATTCATCAGAGATTTAACGTAAATTTGAGAAAGTGTAAACTTTCAATTTCAACTAGTACGATCAAACGGAGTTAATTCCGCGAGCCCGAAAAATAACCTTAACGTACAAAATTGTACGAAAAGCAACTTAACATATCGAAGCAGCAGTAAAACGTGTTGTATCTGTAAATTTCAGAATGAATTACTTAGTAAGGAGATATGGAAAACGTGCAAAATTGTATTTGTATTTACGAATTTTTGGATTGAATTGAAACATCAACGTGACATCGCCGTGGTCATCGGATATTAATATTTTTAATGATATCAATAAAACTGTAAGTACAAAACTGTTTTTGGTCATACATCTCAAGCGCTGCGCATATTAATTAGATATTTTGATAAACTTCAACATAACCTTAAATTAATTTCTGTTTTTTTTTTAATAATTTGATGTTTCATAATTTGAAATTCACAATGGAACACTACAATGGAAATTAACAGTTAACGCGGTTTGCTATTTAGGAAAGGTCTCAGGCACTTAGGATTGACGATTTTTAAAAGTGTGGCGTATTCGAGATCCATTACATTCGTGATACATTCATATAGTGTTGGCCACTACATATTCGCCCTCTTATTTTTTAGCAGTAGCACTATTCCGGCTTTCCCTGGAAATAGGGAATTGGGAAAATATTTTCAAACATTTTTGTCCAAATTGTATTTTTCTGGCCTACTGAAGGAATAGTTTAGTGCAAAAATTTTCAAAACAAAGTTTTTTTTTTTTTTTTTTTTTTATTTACCATGCAATCTGTTTCGGAGGCTGTAAAGTCCTTATTTTACGCCATCGCCAGGTAACTCAAGGACGTATGGCTATAGGACCGATTTAAGACCACCTGCACCGTGCAAGCTACATGCCAGCCTGGAAGATGGGACGGCCCATGGATTTTGCACACCGACAGGGGGTCATAGATGTGTTACATTTCATCACAGATCGAAATCTGTTGATTAAATTTCACTTTGCATCCTGCCCCTATAAGGATTCGAACCCGATACCTCCCGATCCCAAGGTCAAAGCTTTAACCACTGTGCCATTTGGTCGGTACAAAACAAAGTTAATTGGGAAACTTTTGTTCCACAAAATGTTCCCAATATATCTTTATTCCCTCAGTAGGCCAGAAAAATACAATTTAGACAATAGTGCTATGAAAATACTTTCCCCAATTCCTTATTCCCAGTGAAAGCCAGAATATGCCACAGGTGATCCAAAAAACCAAATAATTTCTTTTATCGATATATCTGACTCACTTTAAGACCGAAATAAACCTAGCAGCCTTTGAATTCTGCAATCTTTCGTGCTAGCCAAAATATGTGCTTAGTCCTAGTAAGGACGACTTACTTCATTCTCACTAATAAAATAATATTAAAACATTGTCCTTGAAAATGGGTATGTTCAAGAATATTTCCGCATGAATATCCAAATTCTAGAACGAAGTCAAAAGATTTCCGCTTAACCTTGAAAACAATCATGGTATAAAACCTAGAAGAGCTAAAGTCCTCTCTAAAAGAATCTGTAAACGTACAGCCAAGATGTGATCACAACATGCCAAAGACACTTTTACCGATCATGCCTCAAAAGTATTTTCAACAACATTCCCAACACCATTGGCCATACTCGCTACGCCAAGCATCAAACAATTAATGAAAGTGCATCACTGAGCTAGCACAGTTATATAATCTGGTGATAACCTTCATATACTATGCCCACATAAGCTAATTCATAAAGGCACGTCAAAATCAAATGATTAAATAACGGTCAATGAAGTTCAGCACATCATCGTGTTCAAAAAGGCATATTTCAAAAATATTTTATTTAAACGAGGTGCCAACATCAATTCTGACCGATTTCTAATAGTTGCACAATATGCAGTCCATCTATCGCTGCGGTCCATCTAAGTTACCCGAACTAAACTAAACAGCCAATCACTACCCCACTTTAAGAAGGATATTGTCAAACAGGAAAGCTATCAAAGGCTTTTCAAATAACCACTGGAGTGCGGCACCAATAGGCCAAATTCTATTGAATATAGATTTAGAATATATCGCCAGCTTAACATAGCGCAGCTGCTCATATTACAAATTGTTGCGGATGGCTCTCAGCCAACTCGCAGTTTTCAACTAAGTACGTAGAAGCCTCTCTCTCCTGGCCTACACCGTGGTACCGAAAATAAAAAAATAAAAATTAAAAAAAAAATGAATTTCAATTAAGTCGAACAGAATTTGTCGAACGAAACTTGAGGAACGTGATAAATAAATAATAACCGGGTCCGCCCATCCGGCGGTGATCGGATCTCCCCGAATGACAAGTACCTAGTCTGCTGTAAAGAAGCCCCCCCACACACCGAATGACGCTTCGACCCTAAAAGGCCCATGCCCAGCCACAACAAAACAGCATTAGAGGGTAAGGGCGTCTCTTTAACAGGTCAGGCTTCTCTTCACTCGGACAGACCTCCAGCGATGCTCCCACAATACATGCTCTGAGAGCTCCACATACCTGGACTCATGGACTCACCACTCCGACCCTGTGGATGTCCTGCCAAAGGGATGGAGTGGAGTGAAAAGCCCAGCCTGTAAATATGGCACCGACATAGAATGAGAGTCCCCCTCTCAACAGTGCCAGTGAAGATTGTCTTAACTTTGTCCTAGATGACGTCATTATATTTAGGACAATTTTAGGACAAACTTCATTCGCCTATATAAGGTAATGAAGTTTTTCCTAAACTTGTAGTACCATTATAATTATTGTCAATGTATTGGTAGAAATATGTCTTTACTAAGCAAACATTTAGGCGAAATTATTATACATGAATGTAATAGGAATAATATAAAATTCGGTTAATAACAAAATGTGATAATGCACCGATAAAATGATACAAATGCGAACAATTTGGAAGTTCAGGGATTTACTATGGAAAATCTAACCGCTACCTGTAAACCCTCTTCTGATATTGATTTTAATTTTAGGTATTAAGTTTTACATTTATTGCCCTAGTTTCATCCTAGTATTCAGGATCCGTGATATCCAGATACGGCAAAATGCGATAATAAACCGATAAAATGATTAAAATGCGAACAATTTGGAAGTTCAGGGATTTACTATGGAAAATCTAGCCTGTGAACCCTCTTCTGGTATTGATTTTAACTTTAGGTATTAAGTTTTACATTTATTGCCCTAGTTTCATCCTCATATTCAGGATCCGTGATATCCAGATACGGCAAAATGTGATAATAAACCGATAAAATGATTAAAATGCGAACAATTTGGAAGTTCAGGGATTTACTATGGAAAATCTAACCTGTGAACCCTCTTCTGATATTGATTTTAATTTTAGGTATTAAGTTTTACATTTATTGCCCTAGTTTCATCCTAGTATTCAGGATCCGTGATATCCAGATACGGCAAAATGCGATAATAAACCGATAAAATGATTAAAATGCGAACAATTTGGAAGTTCAGGGATTTTCTATGGAAAATCTAACCTGTGAACCCTCTTCTGATATTGATTTTAATTTTAGGTATTAAGTTTTACATTTATTGCCCTAGTTTTATCCTAGTATTCAGGATCCGTGATATCCAGATACGGCAAAATGCGATAATAAACCGACAACCGCTGGATGGTTCCGTTTTCGCCGTTGCTGTGCAAAACCGACAAAGCACACATAAACGTTGAGTTCTACAGTTCAGCGAAGTCCATAAAATACATTTGAATACGTTCATTAGGGCAGCGAAATGGCTGTATTTGCTGTTTAATTTTAAATGATAACGACGAAATAACACGTTATCAAATGGGTCGATTCAATAACAGCAATGAAGTATAGTTTGGCGCATTTTGAGTCTCCACATAAACGACAGACTGTTATAACGTTTGGCCGTGTACCTTGAAAATGGACAACGTGTTTGTTTCATGGAAGAGACTGCTCTACAACAAGGATTAACTGCCCCAAAAACGGCCGAGTTTTTTGAACTATGCAACCGACCAGGTAATGAACGCTGATGTGCCACGATTTTGTGGAAACATTTGTGGAATGTGGAACAGTCTAAAATGTGGGCCCTACCCACAAGTGCTAAGCATTGCAGTCCATATACAGTCCATCCAAACCAACGAGAATACTTTAATTTGCATTTGTTGTTGGTTAACGCTACTGGACCGATCTCCTTTCAATACTTACAAATAGTCCATGGTACTTTGTATGACACATACCACGATTAGGGTCGCGAATTTCATTTGATGGTAGATGACAACCATTGTGGTCACACACTTGCAAATGCAGTAATGAGTTCCTTTCCTCATTAAATTCGCCAAATATTCGCCATATTTCTTTTCGTCACAAGCTTCAGTTCTCTACAAATATAAATATTCAATGAGCGACCACATTCTGCATCGCTTTCGGACCACTGATCAAGATCCCAATGTCGATTTTTCGCCGGAAATATACAACGAGGCGTTAATAACGATTGATGATATTTGAATTCTCATTTCGAATGTGCCACTCATTCATTTCGGTATAACATTTCCTAAGCGCCAAGCAGCAGACATCATTAACATCGATATTCAATTCAAGCATGATTAAAGTTTTGCAAAAATGCAAACTTATTATCTAGGATAAATGCACTATTGTCCACTATCATTCAGTTGAAGCTCTCGATAGAACGATGAAAGTTCTCAACGATAATACAGGACTTTTCAGTGGCGCTCTACTGTTGCTGTTCGGTGATTTCAGAGAGACATTGATAAACTAACGCATGTTCGAAACAATCTTACCTGTGGCGAAATGTCAATACATTACACCTTAACATATATATCCGTATTGAACTACAAAACGATCCATTGGCACTGTCATTCTCCGAGCAATTGCTGAACATTGGAAATACACATCAAACACAATTGTCAGACAGTTTTTGAAATATGGTACAAACAAAAGGTGTTTTGATTGGAAGCTATTTTGGCCGTAAAAAATATCGATGATAAATAACTATTAATTTTAAAATACAATTGTCATTGCCGGGCAATAAAATGTCGTTCAAATCTATCGACACTGTTGTCGATCCTGAATGAATTCACTGGGTTTACCGGGGATGACAGAACCAAATAACTTGCAATTAAAAATTAATTAATCAAAATAAAAATCGTCCAAATTGGAATCAAATGTTATTGGTAAACCGTCACATTTCTCTGCTACTCGCAGTACTTCTTCTACATTAGGTTTACTGGATGCACGGCGCAAAAGCGTCCATTTTCATGAGTAGCTACATCTTCAGTCGCCTGTAGATTATGAGCTCACGGACCAACTGTGTTCCATGCAGCTATAATACAAAGGAAAAACACGACTTTCAGACATTTACACACATACAACAACAGCAATAGCATTATTATACATTCCACCAATCTCACGAAAAGTACCGCCCTTTTCGCCAAATATGCATATTACAAGCACCAAATATCATCTGGCCATTACACGAGAATTGAAAGGAGCAGGATAAAGAGAAATTCCACTATTTGGAAGCAACAATTCGTATATTGAGAAAACGTTTGCTGAACACGCTAATAACAGGCAAGCCAACGTTCGGGCAGGAAATCGTATGTCGAGTCCTTTGGAATTTGTCAGTTCAGGGATTTACTATAAAAAATCTAGCCTGTGACCCCAAAGAAACTCCCCCCTCCCCATCAAAGAACATGTTGGTCACGTGGTCAAAGAACATTGATTCTGTTTTAAGTTATTGAGTTTTGGATTTACTGGGGATGGGGTCAAGCATTTATTATGAAAAATCTAGCCTGCCTGATTGATTTTAATTTTATGTATTGAGTTTTACATTTACTGGACCACTTTCATATTCCTATCTAGGCTCCGTGATATCCAGAAATATTCTTTCTTTGTTGAATTGAAAGACGAAGAGTATTGAAAATGTTTTGAAGGTCTACGATTAAGCGAATGACAAATTTTGTGAAGAATATAGCTTGGCAACAATTGAATAGACAGCAAAAACTGTCCATGGTATGTGAAAACTAGATAGCGGCAGAACCACAGTTTAACCTTTACATTTACAGTTTTTGCCCGATTCATTTGGCATTACCCAGGAAGCACCACGAGGAGGTATGAATCTTGGTCCAAATTGTTCGAATTTTAATCATTATATCGGTTTATTATCGCATTTTGCCGTATCTGGATATCACGGATCCTGAATACTAAGATGAAACTAGCGTAATAAATGTAAAACTTAATACCTAAAATTAAAATCAATATCAGAAGAGGGTTCACAGGTTAGATTTTCCATAGGAAATCCCTGAACTTCCAAATTGTTCGCATTTTAATCATTTTATCGGTTTATTATCGCATTTTGCCGTATCTGGATATCACGGATCCTGAATACTAGGATGAAACTAGGGCAATAAATGTAAAACTTAATACCTAAAATTAAAATCAATATCAGAAGAGGGTTCACAGGTTAGATTTTCCATAGTAAATCCCTGAACTTCGAAATTGTTCGCATTTTAATCATTTTATCGGTTTATTATCACATTTTGCCGTATCTGGATATCACGGATCCTGAATACTAGGATAAAACTAGGGCAATAAATGTAAAACTTAATACCTAAAATTAAAATCAATATCAGAAGAGGGTTCACAGGTTAGATTTTCCATAGTAAATCCCTGAACTTCCAAATTGTTCGAATTTTAATCATTATATCGGTTTATTATCGCATTTTGCCGTATCTGGATATCACGGATCCTGAATACTAGGATAAAACTAGGGCAATAAATGTAAAACTTAATACCTAAAATTAAAATTAATATCAGAAGAGGGTTCACAGGTTAGATTTTCCATAGTAAATCCCTGAACTTCCAAATTGTTCGCATTTTAATCATTTTATCGGTTTATTATCGCATTTTGCCGTATTTGGATATCACGGATCCTGAATATAGGATGAAACTAGGGCAATAAATGTAAAACTTAATACCTAAAATTAAAATCAATACCAGAAGAGGGTTCACAGGCTAGATTTTCCATAGTAAATCCCTGAACTTCGAAATTGTTCGCATTTTAATCATTTTATCGGTTTATTATCGCATTTTGCCGTATCTGGATATCACGGATCCTGAATACTAAGATGAAACTAGCGTAATAAATGTAAAACTTAATACCTAAAATTAAAATCAATATCAGAAGAGGGTTCACAGGTTAGATTTTCCATAGAAAATCCCTGAACTTCCAAATTGTTCGCATTTTAATCATTTTATCGGTTTATTATCGCATTTTGCCGTATCTGGATATCACGGATCCTGAATACTAGGATGAAACTAGGGCAATAAATGTAAAACTTAATACCTAAAATTAAAATCAATATCAGAAGAGGGTTCACAGGTTAGATTTTCCATAGTAAATCCCTGAACTTCCAAATTGTTCGAATTTTAATCATTATATCGGTTTATTATCGCATTTTGCCGTATCTGGATATCACGGATCCTGAATACTAGGATAAAACTAGGGCAATAAATGTAAAACTTAATACCTAAAATTAAAATTAATATCAGAAGAGGGTTCACAGGTTAGATTTTCCATAGTAAATCCCTGAACTTCCAAATTGTTCGCATTTTAATCATTTTATCGGTTTATTATCGCATTTTGCCGTATTTGGATATCACGGATCCTGAATATAGGATGAAACTAGGGCAATAAATGTAAAACTTAATACCTAAAATTAAAATCAATACCAGAAGAGGGTTCACAGGCTAGATTTTCCATAGTAAATCCCTGAACTTCGAAATTGTTCGCATTTTAATCATTTTATCGGTTTATTATCGCATTTTGCCGTATCTGGATATCACGGATCCTGAATACTAGGATAAAACTAGGGCAATAAATGTAAAACTTAATACCTAAAATTAAAATCAATATCAGAAGAGGGTTCACAGGTTAGATTTTCCATAGTAAATCCCTGAACTTCCAAATTGTTCGAATTTTAATCATTATATCGGTTTATTATCGCATTTTGCCGTATCTGGATATCACGGATCCTGAATACTAGGATAAAACTAGGGCAATAAATGTAAAACTTAATACCTAAAATTAAAATCAATATCAGAAGAGGGTTCACAGGTTAGATTTTCCATAGTAAATCCCTGAACTTCCAAATTGTTCGAATTTTAATCATTATATCGGTTTATTATCGCATTTTGCCGTATCTGGATATCACGGATCCTGAATACTAGGATGAAACTAGGGCAATAAATGTAAAACTTAATACCTAAAATTAAAATTAATATCAGAAGAGGGTTCACAGGTTAGATTTTCCATAGTAAATCCCTGAACTTCCAAATTGTTCGCATTTTAATCATTATATCGGTTTATTATCGCATTTTGCCGTATCTGGATATCACGGATCCTGAATACTAGGATGAAACTAGGGCAATAAATGTAAAACTTAATACCTAAAATTAAAATTAATATCAGAAGAGGGTTCACAGGTTAGATTTTCCATAGTAAATCCCTGAACTTCCAAATTGTTCGCATTTTAATCATTTTATCGGTTTATTATCGCATTTTGCCGTATCTGGATATCACGGATCCTGAATATGAGGATGAAACTAGGGCAATAAATGTAAAACTTAATACCAAAAATTAAAATCAATACCAGAAGAGGGTTCACAGGCTAGATTTTCCATAGTAAATCCCTGAACTTCCAAATTGTTCGCATTTTAATCATTTTATCGGTTTATTATCGCATTTTGCCGTATCTGGATATCACGGATCCTGAATACTAGGATAAAACTAGGGCAATAAATGTAAAACTTAATACCTAAAATTAAAATCAATATCAGAAGAGGGTTCACAGGTTAGATTTTCCATAGTAAATCCCTGAACTTCCAAATTGTTCGAATTTTAATCATTATATCGGTTTATTATCGCATTTTGCCGTATCTGGATATCACGGATCCTGAATACTAGGATAAAACTAGGGCAATAAATGTAAAACTTAATACCTAAAATTAAAATCAATATCAGAAGAGGGTTCACAGGTTAGATTTTCCATAGTAAATCCCTGAACTTCCAAATTGTTCGAATTTTAATCATTATATCGGTTTATTATCGCATTTTGCCGTATCTGGATATCACGGATCCTGAATACTAGGATAAAACTAGGGCAATAAATGTAAAACTTAATACCTAAAATTAAAATCAATATCAGAAGAGGGTTCACAGGTTAGATTTTCCATAGAAAATCCCTGAACTTCCAAATTGTTCGCATTTTAATCATTTTATCGGTTTATTATCGCATTTTGCCGTATCTGGATATCACGGATCCTGAATACTAGGATGAAACTAGGGCAATAAATGTAAAACTTAATACCTAAAATTAAAATCAATATCAGAAGAGGGTTCACAGGTTAGATTTTCCATAGTAAATCCCTGAACTTCCAAATTGTTCGCATTTTAATCATTTTATCGGTTTATTATCACATTTTGCCGTATCTGGATATCACGGATCCTGAATACTAGGATAAAACTAGGGCAATAAATGTAAAACTTAATACCTAAAATTAAAATCAATATCAGAAGAGGGTTCACAGGTTAGATTTTCCATAGTAAATCCCTGAACTTCCAAATTGTTCGAATTTTAATCATTATATCGGTTTATTATCGCATTTTGCCGTATCTGGATATCACGGATCCTGAATACTAGGATAAAACTAGGGCAATAAATGTAAAACTTAATACCTAAAATTAAAATTAATATCAGAAGAGGGTTCACAGGTTAGATTTTCCATAGTAAATCCCTGAACTTCCAAATTGTTCGCATTTTAATCATTTTATCGGTTTATTATCGCATTTTGCCGTATTTGGATATCACGGATCCTGAATATAGGATGAACCTAGGGCAATAAATGTAAAACTTAATACCTAAAATTAAAATCAATACCAGAAGAGGGGTCACAGGCTAGATTTTCCATAGTAAATCCCTGAACTTCGAAATTGTTCGCATTTTAATCATTTTATCGGTTTATTATCGCATTTTGCCGTATCTGGATATCACGGATCCTGAATACTAGGATAAAACTAGGGCAATAAATGTAAAACTTAATACCTAAAATTAAAATTAATATCAGAAGAGGGTTCACAGGTTAGATTTTCCATAGTAAATCCCTGAACTTCCAAATTGTTCGCATTTTAATCATTTTATCGGTTTATTATCGCATTTTGCCGTATCTGGATATCACGGATCCTGAATATGAGGATGAAACTAGGGCAATAAATGTAAAACTTAATACCAAAAATTAAAATCAATACCAGAAGAGGGTTCACAGGTTAGATTTTCCATAGTAAATCCCTGAACTTCCAAATTGTTCGCATTTTAATCATTTTATCGGTTTATTATCGCATTTTGCCGTATCTGGATATCACGGATCCTGAATATGAGGATGAAACTAGGGCAATAAATGTAAAACTTAATACCAAAAATTAAAATCAATACCAGAAGAGGGTTCACAGGCTAGATTTTCCATAGTAAATCCCTGAACTTCCAAATTGTTCGTATTTTAATCATTTTATCGGTTTATTATCGCATTTTGCCGTATCTGGATATCACGGATCCTGAATATGAGGATGAAACTAGGGCAATAAATGTAAAACTTAATACCTAAAATTAAAATCAATATCAGAAGAGGGTTCACAGGCTAGATTTTCTATAGTAAATCCCTGAACTTCGAAATTGTTCGCATTTTAATCATTTTATCGGTTTATTATCGCATTTTGCCGTATCTGGATATCACGGATCCTGAATATGAGGATGAAACTAGGGCAATAAATGTAAAACTTAATACCTAAAATTAAAATCAATATCAGAAGAGGGTTCACAGGTTAGATTTTCCATAGTAAATCCCTGAACTTCCAAATTGTTCGCATTTTAATCATTTTATCGGTTTATTATCGCATTTTGCCGTATCTGGATATCACGGATCCTGAATATGAGGATGAAACTAGGGCAATAAATGTAAAACTTAATACCAAAAATTAAAATCAATACCAGAAGAGGGTTCACAGGTTAGATTTTCCATAGTAAATCCCTGAACTTCCAAATTGTTCGCATTTTAATCATTTTAATCATTTTTTTAATCATTATCGCATTTTGCCGTATCTGGATATCACGGATCCTGAATACTAGGATAAAACTAGGGCAATAAATGTAAAACTTAATACCTAAAATTAAAATCAATATCAGAAGAGGGTTCACAGGTTAGATTTTCCATAGTAAATCTCTGAACTTCAAAATTATTCGCATTTCATTGGTGTTTTTTGCATTATATTATATTTGAACTTTGCAATAATTACAATAATTTTTAAGGTTATTTTGAATAATAATCCATTTAAATTGGGCCAAAACAACGTCCAGTTTTCGTGTAATCGTCGATTGAACGTTTAAAATTTTACCAGGACAAATGCATACAAATTTTTTTTTTTTTTCAAATCATGGAATGTTTTTCTAATTATTGTAATTGCATTATGTTATATTTGCATCATATTTGTAGATAATATTGACTACACTAACTTAAATGTTATTAGGTATAATATTTCATTTTGTGCGCCTGAATGTTTACATAATAATTTGTTTTACTAATACATATACAATAAAAGAAAATCTAGTACAATTTAGGACAAACTTCAAAGTCGTCTCTCAACACCGTATAAATTTTAATATTTCATTTTATTCGATTTTACTGGTGACATCAAAAAAATAAGAAAAAGAAACAAAGCGAAAGAATAATAATCCAAATGTTGCTGAAATCGCCGTGCAAAATTTTAATTGACCTACAACAACAAAAGGGGGAAATATCGGAAAAAAATATACAGTAGCAAAAAATGACAGAGCAAAACATACACAAAATGGAATCGGAAAGAAAGATATTGCCGCCGAACAAAATTTGAAGCGAGAATCAATGTACATGGGGCCGCGCGCACGACCATCGTATGTATGGTGCGCGATTACAATAAAAAAATATTTAAATCGAAATAAAATAGGAAATAATTTAAATATTTAAATAAAAAAAAAAAAAATATTAGGTTAAAACAAAAATCGTACCTTGACACGGAATCGGACACACTGTAGGGTGATGGCATCTCCTCGCCTTTGATCGTAAAAAGTTTCATCAATGGCCGACTGGCCCCTTGCTCGTTGCAATGCAGAGTCTCTGTTGGACGTCCTTGGCAGAAAACAAAGTCCAATGGCCACAACTGGCCACCCGAAAACTCGTAGGACGCGGGCTCGCCAAAACCTTGTCTCAACTTGTATTGAGACCATCCAAATTTATTTACATGCCACCTTGTATTGTACCGAAACGACTATAGAAAACCACTGCTCCAACCTAAATTTAAAAAATTAAATTTTTTAAAGCTCTGCTTTGGGGTGTTCTAGAACACCCAAATTAACCCGAATAATCTAATCGTAAAAATTTTCTGAGAAGCTTCTTCATTTCATTTCAAGTTTTCGTTCCATCGTTTTAAAGCTTGCACTTAAATTTACGAAACTGTAATGTACAAGCAATAATATACAAAACCTACTGTACACATACCTTATGACATTTTAAACGACGTTTATGGATGAATATTTTTATTAGTTTTTATGAATAAATGACACAACATATTAAAGCATAAAAAACCAACATTATGGCATCAAAATAAAATTCACATCGCGCACAATGCTTACGAAATATATGTTGTACCAAATGTTTACGATTATGCATTAACTAAATAAATTGTACGCCTCCTAAAGTCCCACCAAAAAACTTGGCTGTATATTAACTTGGTGGGTACAAAATATTCTGTCACGCTCACAATATACAGCGACAAACGAAATTCAACTTCTTTCGTCACTAAATTATTCACCCTCAATATGGAACAAATTGTTATACTGACAATTTAACAAAATAATTATTGTTATAACAACACTCGAACGACTCGAACCAAGTTGATTTAGATAAATGACGTAATTGTGTTTGGTATAAAGGGAAACTATAAAATATTCAAAAACAAATTAACAAACAAATTGATTAAAAACGGAAATTCTCCCCCTGTGGAATGCCAGGCGGAGACACAAGAAGTATACATAAATTGATTTTCTTCTATATATCTGCATAATAAACCATTTACCATTTTTATCTTGCAGAAATATAATGTTACATATACATAGCTTTCTCTGGAAGTGCTTGAATAATATTGCTTAGGTGAGAGATAAATTCGATTTATCTTACGAGGCGGCGACAAATGCAAATTTCTAAATCGTTTTTCACCTGTCGAGATTTGTGTGCGGTTCATTTTCCAGAATAGAATTGTAAACTAATAATTAGTCTGTACTCATGTACAATACTATATTCTATTTACTTAGTTCGTAACATTTTTGTTTATGAAATTTCAATTAATCCAGACCTAACGCCATTGACTCACTATGATAATCCTTAGCAGTAAATATGTTTTATCAAAATGTCAATATTGATTAGGCGAAATAACATAATGATTGATTTGATTGGAATTTATTTTGACATTCATTGATTAATCTTGGTACTAAATTACGTTTTAATAGGACAGGTATATAAATTAAATGACGATTTGATATTATTTATAAATATAATATAAACATCGGCTATTAATTTAACAGTGATGATAAAAGGTAAGTGTTGGTCGAAAAGAATATAAACAACAATGAAAAAAACATTTGCCAAGCTTTCCATTGAAAAAAAAATATTTTTATCCGAATCATTCAATATTCCGAGATTTTAAGTCAGACTAAGAATATTTTTGCGGTTATACTAGTGTTGACAACAACAACTATTTTTGACAACAACAACATTTGCTCATAATTTTCATGAAAATTTTAATGGTAAAAATAATTTAATAATTTTGATTGGAAATATAACGCTTTATTAAGAGATTGCGAGCCACACTAAGACGGTTATACGAGCGTTGACAATAACAACAATTTTTGACAACAGCAACATTTGCCCACGATTTTCATGAAAATTTTAATTGTAAAAATAATTTAATAATTTTAATCCGCAATAAAAATATTTAAGAGATTGCGAGCCACACTAAGACGGTTATACGAGCGTTGACAACAACAACTATTTTTGACAACAACAACATTTGCTCATGATTTTTATGAAAATTTTAATTGTAAAAGTAATTTAATACTTTTAATCCGCAATAAAAAGATTTAAGAGATTGCGAGCCACACTAAGACGGTTATACGAGCGTTGACAATAACAACAATTTTTGACAACAACAACATTTGCTCATGATTTTCACGAAAATTTTAATTGTAAAAAAAATTTAATAATTTTAATCCGCAATAAAAAGATACAAGAGATTACGAGCCACACTAAGACGGTTATACGAGCGTTGACAACAACAACTATTTTTGACAACAACAACATTTGCTCATGATTTTTATGAAAATTTTAATTGTAAAAATAATTTAATAATTTTAATCCGCAATAAAAAGATTTAAGAGATTGCGAGCCACACTAAACGGTTATACGAGCGTTGACAATAACAACAGATTTTGACAACAACAACATTTGCTCATGATTTTCACGAAAATTTTAATTGTAAAAATAATTTAATAATTTTAATCCGCAATAAAAAGATTTAAGAGATTGCGAGCCACACTAAGATGGTTATACGAACGTTGACAACAACAACATTTGCTCATGATTTTCATGAAAATTTTTATTGTAAACATAATTTAATGATTTTAATCCGAAAAAAAAATATTTAAGAGATTGCGAGCCACACTAAGACGGTTATACGAGCGTTGACAACAACAACTATTTTTGACAACAACAACATTTGCTCACGATTTTCATGAAAATTTTAATGGTAAAAATAATTTAATAATTTTGATTGGAAATTTAACGCTTTAAGAGATTGCGAGCCACACTAAGAGTATATTTGCAGTTATACGAGCGTTGACAACAACAACTATTTTTGACAACAACAACATTTGCTCATGATTTTCATGAAAATTTTAATTGTAAAAATAATTTAATAATTTTAATCCGCAATAAAAAGATTTAAGAGATTGCGAACCACACTAAGATGGTTATACGAGCGTTGACAATAACAACTATTTTGACAACAACAACATTTGCTCATGATTTTCATGAAAATTTTAATTGTAAAAGTAATTTAATAATCTTAAGCCGCAATAAAAAGATTTAAGAGATTGCGAGCCACACTAAGATGGTTATACGAGCGTTGACAACAACAACTATTTTTGACAACAACAACATTTGCTCATGATTTTCATGAAAATTTTAATTGTAAAAATAATTTAATAATTTTAATCCGCAATAAAAAGATTTAAGAGATTGCGAGCCACACTAAGATGGTTATACGAGCGTTGACAACAACAACTATTTTTGACAACAACAACATTTGCTCATGATTTTCATGAAAATTTTAATTGTAAACATAATTTAATACTTTTGATTGGAAATATAACGCTTTATTAAGAGATTGCGTGCCATACTATGAGTATATTTGCAGTTATACGAGCGTTGACAACAACAACTATTTTTGACAACAACAACATTTGCTCATGATTTTCATGAAAATTTTAATTGTAAAAATAATTTAATAATTTTAATCCGCAATAAAAAGATGTAAGAGATTGCGAGCCACACTAAGACGGTTATACGAGCGTTGACAACAACAATTATTTTTGACAACAGCAATATTTGCTCATGATTTTCATGAACGTTTTAATCGTAAACATAATTTAATAATTTTAATCCAAAATAAAAAGATTTAAGAGATTGCAAATCACACTAAGACGGTTACACAAGCGTTGACGACAACAACTATTTTTGACAACAACAACATTTGCTCATGATTTTCATGAAAATTTTAATTGTAAAAATAATTTAATAATTTTGGTTGGAAATATAACGCTTTAAGAGATTGCGAGCCACACTAAGAGTATATTTGCAGTTAGACGAGCGTTGACAACAACAACTATTTTTGACAACAACAACATTTGCTCATGATTTTCATGAAAATTTTAATTGTAAAAATAATTTAATAATTTTAATCCGCAATAAAAAGATTTAAGAGATTGCGAGCCACACTAAGACGGTTATATGAGCGTTGACAACAACAACTATTTTTGACAACAACAACATTTGCTCATGATTTTCATGAAAATTTTAATTGTAAACATAATTTAATACTTTTGATTGGAAATATAACGCTTTATTAAGAGATTGCGTGCCATACTATGAGTATATTTGCAGTTATACGAGCGTTGACAACAACAACTATTTTTGACAACAACAACATTTGCTCATGATTTTCATGAAAATTTTAATTGTAAAAATAATTTAATAATTTTAATCCGCAATAAAAAGATGTAAGAGATTGCGAGCCACACTAAGACGGTTATACGAGCGTTGACAACAACAATTATTTTTGACAACAGCAATATTTGCTCATGATTTTCATGAACGTTTTAATCGTAAACATAATTTAATAATTTTAATCCAAAATAAAAAGATTTAAGAGATTGCAAATCACACTAAGACGGTTACACAAGCGTTGACGACAACAACTATTTTTGACAACAACAACATTTGCTCATGATTTTCATGAAAATTTTAATTGTAAAAATAATTTAATAATTTTGGTTGGAAATATAACGCTTTAAGAGATTGCGAGCCACACTAAGAGTATATTTGCAGTTAGACGAGCGTTGACAACAACAACTATTTTTGACAACAACAACATTTGCTAATGATTTTCATGAAAATTTTAATTGTAAACATAATTTAATAATTTTAATTCGCAATAAAAAGATTTAAGAGATTGCGAGCCACACTAAGACGGTTATACGAGCGTTGACAATAACAACAAATATTTTTGACAACAACAACATTTGCTCATGATTTTCATGAAAATTTTAATTGTAAAAATAATTTAATAATTTTAATCCGCAATAAAAAGATTTAAGAGATTGCGAGCCACACTAAGACGGTTATATGAGCCTTGACAACAACAACTATTTTTGACAACAACAACATTTGCTCATGATTTTCATGAAAATTTTAATTGTAAACATAATTTAATACTTTTGATTGGAAATATAACGCTTTATTAAGAGATTGCGTGCCATACTATGAGTATATTTGCAGTTATACGAGCGTTGACAACAACAACTATTTTTGACAACAACAACATTTGCTCATGATTTTCATGAAAATTTTAATTGTAAAAATAATTTAATAATTTTAATCCGCAATAAAAAGATGTAAGAGATTGCGAGCCACACTAAGACGGTTATACGAGCGTTGACAACAACAATTATTTTTGACAACAGCAATATTTGCTCATGATTTTCATGAACGTTTTAATCGTAAACATAATTTAATAATTTTAATCCAAAATAAAAAGATTTAAGAGATTGCAAATCACACTAAGACGGTTACACAAGCGTTGACGACAACAACTATTTTTGACAACAACAACATTTGCTCATGATTTTCATGAAAATTTTAATTGTAAAAATAATTTAATAATTTTGGTTGGAAATATAACGCTTTAAGAGATTGCGAGCCACACTAAGAGTATATTTGCAGTTAGACGAGCGTTGACAACAACAACTATTTTTGACAACAACAACATTTGCTCATGATTTTCATGAAAATTTTAATTGTAAAAATAATTTAATAATTTTAATCCGCAATAAAAAGATTTAAGAGATTGCGAGCCACACTAAGACGGTTATATGAGCGTTGACAACAACAACTATTTTTGACAACAACAACATTTGCTCATGATTTTCATGAAAATTTTAATTGTAAACATAATTTAATACTTTTGATTGGAAATATAACGCTTTATTAAGAGATTGCGTGCCATACTATGAGTATATTTGCAGTTATACGAGCGTTGACAACAACAACTATTTTTGACAACAACAACATTTGCTCATGATTTTCATGAAAATTTTAATTGTAAAAATAATTTAATAATTTTAATCCGCAATAAAAAGATGTAAGAGATTGCGAGCCACACTAAGACGGTTATACGAGCGTTGACAACAACAATTATTTTTGACAACAGCAATATTTGCTCATGATTTTCATGAACGTTTTAATCGTAAACATAATTTAATAATTTTAATCCAAAATAAAAAGATTTAAGAGATTGCAAATCACACTAAGACGGTTACACAAGCGTTGACGACAACAACTATTTTTGACAACAACAACATTTGCTCATGATTTTCATGAAAATTTTAATTGTAAAAATAATTTAATAATTTTGGTTGGAAATATAACGCTTTAAGAGATTGCGAGCCACACTAAGAGTATATTTGCAGTTAGACGAGCGTTGACAACAACAACTATTTTTGACAACAACAACATTTGCTCATGATTTTCATGAAAATTTTAATTGTAAAAATAATTTAATAATTTTAATCCGCAATAAAAAGATTTAAGAGATTGCGAGCCACACTAAGACGGTTATACGAGCGTTGACAATAACAACAAATATTTTTGACAACAACAACATTTGCTCATGATTTTCATGAAAATTTTAATTGTAAAAATAATTTAATAATTTTAATCCGCAATAAAAAGATTTAAGAGATTGCGAGCCACACTAAGACGGTTATATGAGCGTTGACAACAACAACTATTTTTGACAACAACAACATTTGCTCATGATTTTCATGAAAATTTTAATTGTAAACATAATTTAATACTTTTGATTGGAAATATAACGCTTTATTAAGAGATTGCGTGCCATACTATGAGTATATTTGCAGTTATACGAGCGTTGACAACAACAACTATTTTTGACAACAACAACATTTGCTCATGATTTTCATGAAAATTTTAATTGTAAAAATAATTTAATAATTTTAATCCGCAATAAAAAGATGTAAGAGATTGCGAGCCACACTAAGACGGTTATACGAGCGTTGACAACAACAATTATTTTTGACAACAGCAATATTTGCTCATGATTTTCATGAACGTTTTAATCGTAAACATAATTTAATAATTTTAATCCAAAATAAAAAGATTTAAGAGATTGCAAATCACACTAAGACGGTTACACAAGCGTTGACGACAACAACTATTTTTGAGAACAACAACATTTGCTCATGATGTTCATGAAAATTTTAATTGTAAACATAATTTAATAATTTTGATTGGAAATTTAACGCTTTAAGAGATTGCGAGCCACACTAAGAGTATATTTGCAGTTATACGAGCGTTGACGACAACAACTGTTTTGACAACAACAACATTTGCTCATGATTTTCATGAAAATTTTAACAGTAAAAATAATTGAATAGTTTATAACCGAACTAAAAGCTTGAAAATCGGTTTTCCTATCTAAAAGCTTGATTAGTTCGTGATATAACCGAAAGGCCAATTTTGTTTTGTTGCCGAACTCTATTTAAAAGCTTTAACACTCATTTTACGGACCTTTATTAGATGAATCTTTGCAAGGTAGAATAATTTTAACGTATTAATGATGCAGTTAATTATTAACTAGACACAATTTTCATTTAATTTTAAGTTTCGCATTAAAGACCCTAAATCTTTATACTTAAATCCAGATTATAAAAATGACCAAACCTATAAAGAGGACAAAAGTTTAGGTAAACAATATAAATTAGAAAAAAAATTTACTCATTCATTCATGATGTACATACCTGTGTACGTGTACCGATTTATGATAAGTAATTAATCATCCCAATTATGACACCAGATAAAAATGAGAAAATTATCATTTTCATATGTGTTTCGTCCCCTATAATTAAACTGGCGCAAAACATGCCAACAGTATCAACACCCAAAAGAAAAGGAAAATATGTATCTAATTTCTTATATTTAATTTAATACGAGACACTATCTATATCCATAATAATGTACAAAGCTCAAGAATATGAAACCGATAATTTTTTTTCTGGATTTCTATATTTTATCCGATGTCATAAACTTTTTATTTGGTGCTAGTTCATAATGGGGAAAAGGTCAAGTAACTACGAGAGTATAAACCAGGAATCGTTATTCCTTTCTAAAAGATTTTTCATTTTAAATCCCATGTACAATGTAAAATATGTAAGGATATACAAATTAAATTGATCAATCATTCGGTACTTAAGTATTTCGTTTGGGTTTATTTCATTACAAAGGATGAAATGCCTAAGCAAATGAAATTTTAAATACGACCTTACTCAATTTTTTCGGATTTGATCCACCACAGGGTTGGTATTTTATGTTGTTTTAGCAAATTTGATTTCAATGTTTTATAATGAAAGGGACAAAAAGATTAACTTTACATTGTATTGCAATTAAATTATGCCGTCGTACTTCTACCGTCTGAAAAATGCCATAGGAGTAATTTAACTGAAAAATTACTTGGTAACAAATATATATGGCGTGTTCTATTATTGTTGTTACTGCACCCATTTGATATAGCAATTTTTCTATGTGAATTTTTTTCAGATTTTGCAAAGCAAATCAAACAAATGTTAATAAAATAATTTGAATACGCTAAAAGCGATTTTTTTTATTACATTGAAACGATTAGACATAATTAAAAGACCTTTTGCATTTTTATTATTTCAAGGCTTATCTGGTCGCTATGCTCGCTGTAATTTTATATGGTAAAGTACCAATAATTCTACCGGCTCAATTGTTATAAAGCTTAAGAATGATTTTTGCTTGCTTACTTACTATTTGTATTTTTTTACCGTTCAGAAATATTATCTTTCAAATTTTTTTATCAAAATCGTTTGAGCTAATTTTAATTAAACCCGGATTACCCCATTACTATCGATTATCTACAGAAGAATGCTAATCTCACCTATTTTTTATAAAAATCGTAACGACCCGAAATACCCTAAATGGATCCATCACAATCCATTTCTGGTATTAGAAAACCCTTATTAATGCAATTTTTATCTAAACATTTCGAGTCAGAAAAAATTTCAAACGAGACCCGAACTTAGCACCCATCGAAATCGAAGCCTGGTATTTGATTCCATGGTGTTCCCTTTACCAATTTTTATTAAAATCGTGCTGGGGGAAACAAAAATAAATAAAGCGTGGGCCGCGCAAGACATCAATTAGATAACGAATGCTACAAATAAATATTGTTATGGATAACAACTAACATTTTTAAACGTTAGATATCTAGTTAAAGAAAAACATAAAAAGCACAAAATCACGCAACATAGAGCAACATCACGCAATATGGTACATATGACGCAACTTGGTGCAACATCAACCTATACATGGTGGAATATCACGCAACATGATGGAAACCCCACAACACGGTGTAACAACATTGTGCAGCATGGCGCAACATCTTGCAACATAATGCAACAACATGGAACACGACACCAAATTCTATAACATCATGCAACATGGCGTAACACGTTGAAGCATTATGCAACATGGTGCAACATGACGACCCATCCGGAGGACTCCCAATTAAATGAATTATCCAGAAATCGTAATTTCCTGTAATTGTTTCCTTGCATTCAGACACCCTGTCTCACCAAATTTTATAAAAATGGACCAAGCAAGCTAAATAAAATGTTAAAAAAAGCCCAGCCACGCAACAATACACAATATGCATCAAGCAACACGCTGTAACATCACGCATCATGGTGCAATATGAACAAACATGATGCAATATCCCACTACGAAGTGCATTTTTATTTTTATTGCACAAGAAACCAAATGGAATAAATTAAATAATACAAAAAGGACTTCAACAATATATTACGTACTTTATATTTTTCATAATTATTTGTTATGAAATAAAAATAAATCGCATACCTTCTTTTCTGTTATTTAACACAATGAACGCTTTGTTAGTCACCGGTGACTGACACTGAATACATACATTAACTTGTTAAAACGCAATGTTTAGCGCTGTTAATCACGAGTTCTATGTTAAATGTTACTAGAATTTTATAAAAAAGAACCTGTTGGCGGGCAATATGTTAAAGCTTTGTGCCAACCGATAAAAGTAAACAAAAATTGCTCGGCGATTCGAATTTCATTTCTATTCGAATAGGAATAATATTTGCCAAAGTAAGACCCCAAATGAAAATAAAAATAAAAAAAGGAAACTTATCTGAGCCGTTATGCGAGAAGAAACGTTTGTTACCCTGTTGAAAAAAAAAATCAAATACAAAGGTCAAAATATCCGAGCGTTTGAAAACATTAAAACATCAAAAGGACTCCTTTAGTGTTCTGTTGGTTCGCCCCTATGTAACCTGAAAACATTAAAGTATAATACTCCATCACGTAGAACCGTAAACAAATAACTTTTATTTGACGACTCTGAAAAAAAACTCAAAAGGCCTTTTTATTTTTCCCAATTTTTCTTTTCTAAAGTATATTTCTTTTATATTACCTACTTTTAATTAACGCGCCAAATATAACAGAAGTTTGATTTCGAGTTGCTGGTTTTATTCTGATTAAACTAACAAGTGGCGTGCAGCAGATATTAAAGCCTTTTACATTTATATTTTTTGTTAGAGAGATCTGATCTCTCTAACAAAAAATATAAATGTACAAGGCTTTACCGAGCCGCCAGACGCTGCTATAAAAAAAATATATCCATAAAATTTTTGGGCCTATTTTTTATTGTATTCGATATATCAGATAAGTCAAGAGAGATTATTTATCTGACAAATTGAATAATATTTATCTGAAAAGGCTTTTTACCGAGTTTTATATACACTGTACTGAAAATATATAATTTGGGTATCTATACCACGAAAAAATAATAAATTAGCGTATTATTAATTTTACAATTAATTTAATAAAAATAATTACAAATTAATTTATTAATTACCATTTTCCATAGCGTCCGCCATATTTCCTGTCAAAATATTTCCAATATGTTTATTTCCTGAACTATCGGAAAAAAAATTCAGATGGAGAAATTACAATCTGAAAATGGTCAGAGAAAATAAAAAAACGGAGAGGCTTTCTTTTTATCTCTCTGATCTCTCCGATGTAATAAAAAAATAGGTCATTTTGTTATACAAAATATGCGTCGATTTTCACTGGGTATGTCGGTTGCTTTTTCATAAAAAGTTTTGGAAAAACGATAATTTGCTGGATTTGTTGATGATCTGTTAACTAGTACTAATTGTAATGGCCATATACCGTCGAGAAATGGTATTTTGTTTTTTTCATTCAAGTCGAATTACCAACTAACTCAGAACCTATACTTGGAACTATTTTAAAAGTACTTCCAGATGGGTTACTATTATTTGATTGTTTTATATCTATAACTTGTTCAGTGTTGCTTCCTGTAAATAAAACAGAATAACGGTTTGGCTGCGTACAAAAAAATATATTTCTTATGTCTACAATTTTTTATAGCAGTATAAGAAATTTTGCAAGTATCAGACAGAGTATATGGACGAAAAATGCTTCACCGAATGGTTTCAAAGGTCTTGAATATTCGTCTGTTATAAAATTGAGGGTTCAACGATCATTTGATCTCGCAAGTACGCTTGCTTCATCCATGAGCTATTGTTAATGAAAAACGATCAAGGATCATAACCAGATTTCGACCTGATCTTCGGTAGAACTTATAGGCATCGCCAATATCGCACTCTGCAAGGCAGAATCCATATTATCCCGAACGATTTCTTTGCATCCGAGTTTCAATAAGTCTTTGCGTTTCGCGATCCGGGTCAGCACGGCTAAATCGCATCAATAAGACGTTCGTAAGTTGAGGATACGCACTGCGAATGAGAACATTTTCTAGAAAATACAATTGCGTCTAGCTCATGCGGCGTTATTTTATCACGTTTTGCGTATGATTCAATCATTAATATCCGACTCCTTTGGCTGAACTGAGAACTACAGTTTTCATTTTACGTCGCGTCCTTCTGTAAGGATAATTTTGAAGCATATTAAAATTCAGAATTTGAGATGATGTGTAAAATTAGTAGAAAAAATTCTAAACATATTTGAATGTTGTGATTGGCGGTATGGCCCTACACGTGGAAGCACCTTTGGCCAAATTCACTTAAATCTTCAATAATTCAAAAAATCATCGGAACAATGAGTGCCTAGTGTGGAATTTAGTGTTTTCAACTTGGAATGGTGACTGAAATTTGTAGAAAAATTTTCCAAGACATTTTGCAACTTGCGATTGGCAGTATGGCCCTACACGTGGAAGCATCTTCGGCTAAATTCACTTGAATCTTCAATAATTCAAAAAATCATCGGAACAATGAGTCCCTAGTCTGGGATTTAGTGTTTTCAACTTGGAATGGTGACTGAAATTTATAAAAAAAATTTCAAGATAATTTGCTTGTTGCGATTGGCGGTATGGCCCTACACGTGGAAGCTTCTTCGGCAAAATTCACTTAAATCTTCAATAATTCAAAAAATCATCGGAACAATGAGTGCTCAGTGTGGAATTTAGTGTTTTCAATTTGGAATGGTGACTGAAATTTGTAGAAAAAATTTCCAAAACAATTTGCTTGCACGTGAAAGTACCTTTGGCCAAATTCACTTAAATCTTTAATAATTCAAAACATCATCGGAACAATGAGTTCCAAGTGGGAAATTTAGTGTTTTCAACTTGGGATGGAGCCTGAAATTTGTAGAAAAAATTTTATGTTAATTTTTGTTTGTTGTTATTGGTGTGGTATGGCCCTACATGTGGAAGCATCTTTGGCCAAATTCACTTAATTCTTTAATAATTCAAAAAATTTGTGGAACAATGAGTGCCAAGTGTGAAATTTAGTGTTTTCACTTTGGTAGTGTCTGAAATTAGTAAAAAAAAAATTCAAGAAAATTTGCTTGTTGCGATTGGCGGTATGGCCCTACACGTGGAAGCTTCTTCGGCAAAATTCACTTAAATCTTCAATAATTCAAAAAATCATCGGAACAATGAGTGCCCAGTCTAGGATTTAGTGTTTTCAACTTGGAATGGTGACTGAAATTTGTAGAAAAAATTTCCAAGACAATTTGCTTGTTGCGATTAGCGGTATGGCCCTACATGTGGAAGCATCTTTGGCCAAATTTACTTTGGAGAAAGTAATGAGTAAAAATAATACAGATTATTAAAATTACATATAGTGAAAGTGTGTACTGGAGGTTCGATTAAACAAAATTTTGGTACAATAACATTTGATTGAAAATTTTAAAATTCTTTCAATCATACTACTAGATCTTATACTATAGATTGCAAGTCCATCATAAAATTTGTGCATGGATGCATATTTACTCCATAACCACCACCCTGTACACCAAAAAAAATTCAGTATCAGTGGAATATGTAAAGGTAACTGGCATATTGAGTGTTTATGAACATAACTCGTAAGTTGTATACCCAGTTCAATGTAATCATAATTAACATGTCATAATATTATATAACTTGTACACTCCAATTTTAATTTATTCGTTGGATAATTGAATTGTAATATACACAAACAGTAATTGGTATCGATATACAAACATGTATATGCCACATATATTAAACATAAACAAGTTACTCGTATATCGTATGGGAGTTGCATAAAATCGTAAATTTTCTTGTATTTAAATACGCCGCAGTTTTGTCATTGATCTTGATCGAATTTTATGATAATACCTGCTGCAAAGCTTATGTATGTGCTACAACCACACTCGCTCTTATCGTCAACCCTATTTTCCGTTACTCGTATAACCTTTACGTTGACATTCAACTTTATATTATTTTTCACTATCACTTTTATTATTTGGTGGAAAATTTAAAGAAAACCCAATTGACCTAAATTTCGAATTTCCCGTTATCTTTTCGAAGGCATAGCGGTATATATAGCAAATCGATTACACGTTAAACATCTTACAGTAATTTTTGCGTGTGTAATTTGTACGAGATAATTTATTGCTGGAAAAATTATGTTGAACTGATGGCGAACGCGATTAAAATGGAATTAGTAGCGACATGGCAGCCAGACATTATAAAGTACGTGTAATTGTTGTTGATGGATAGTTTTTCATTCAGTTTTTTCTCGCAATAAACGAACAGTACCTAGTTGTATAGTATTATACGCAAATTACTGTCTTATTCGTATGAAGTTCGTGATTTATGTTAAGATATTTTTTGTAATAGCTGTATACGCCAAACCCACGTTCTCTGATTCTAATCAAAATATACAAAATTCTATATCATAATTTGTCATACACAAATTGGTTAGTAATTCATTTGTGATATGATTCATGAATTTATGATAAGATTAGATTATGTTGATTTTCCCATTCTGAATATTTTTGAAAAATAATATGTTGATGGGTCTGAGAACGATAAAATTTTTGTTCAATAAAAACATCTATGAAAAGTGTTTCAGACATGTCATCTGACATTGTGTTTGTATTAATTGTGTGCAGTTTCTTCATCATTTCTGATAGAACTTGAAGATTTGTGGTACAATTTCTAGTCGTTAAACTTCTTGAGACACAAATTATGTTATTAAATTTCATTTAAAAAGATATCGTTCAATTTATGGGGCATCACGTCGATCCGCAAAGACATGTAGCGTATACTTTTTAGAAATTGAATCGCTCCACAGAATTTCCATTAACGGATTTTTTCGTTTCGGGGCACCCTAACGATCTGCATACATGTGTTGCGTATTTTTTCGAAATTGGACTTGTTCATCTATTGCGCTATGTAGGTGGATGTATGTCAAAATCTCCAGGATACGACATGCGGCATATTTTTTGAAACTGGGCAACTTTTATTTATTTCACTTTGTAGGTGGATATGTGTCAAAATAAGGTTTCGCTCTACGAATTACTATTTTTGGAAATTTTCATTATGATTTTGACAAAATGAATGGGCCAAGGTGGGGCAACCTGACGTACTTTTTGTGGCGTATTTGCCGATATTTTTCTCTGTTTATTTTTAATTGAGTGCAAAGCTGACTATTAGACTGCCCTAGCTAATTGTAATAGCCAGAGCTCCGAAACCCAACGCGCCATCCTTCAAGTAAAAGTTAATAACTGCCATAAATTGAACTGTCGTTTAGTGGATTCCATTTCTTCAATTTCTTCGGCGTAACGAGTGTTGGTTTTTATTCCTTTAGATCCTCAAAACATTTAACATGCATTAATCTGTAAAACACGCGGATACCCTATGTGCCAAAACATGCCATATTCGTTCTACAAAATTCTCATTTATGAACCTTTTCGTTATAATTTTGAAAAATGAACGGGCCAAAATGCTTCACAAAATTCGCTTCACAAATTTTTCATTTTCGGACATTTTCAGCACTCAAGCGATCCGTAATTGAACTGTTTTCATCTATTGATGGTTATATGCCAAAATTTGCAGGATTCGCTCCACATAATTTAATTTTTCAGACTTTTTATTATAATTATAAGAAAATGAACAGGTTCCCCGGAGATCATGTGATTGAGCCTCCCAACTTAAACTACCTAACGCTTACAAAACTCGACCTCGAGTTCTCTGCAACGAATTTTAATCTTCTTAGCGTACTTATGACAATTTTACAAAAATTAAAAAGGCCACTATCGCTCATTCCTGGAGATCGTGATTCAGTTCTGGCTAGTACATGAAATTGGTCATTGAGTCACTTAACTAAACCTATCTACTGCTAATAATACACGACTTCAAGCGTTTTGCTACGAATTTTGATTTTCTACAGTACACTTACACATTTTTACGCAAATTTGCAAACCATTATCGGTCATTTTTTGAGATTGTGATCGAGATCTGGCTAGTGGAGCCGGTCCTTGAGTCACCTAACTACAACCACCTAATACTGATATTGCTTCGGGTTTTGCAACAATTTTTTTTCTTCTGAGTATACAGATGTCATTATAACAAAAATTTGGATGGCCATTTCCGGTCATTCCCGGAGATCGTGATTCAGGTCTGGCTATTACATGAAGCTGGTATATTGAGTCAGGTAACTTAAACCAACTAGTACTAATAATATACGACTTCAGGTTTTTTGCTATGATTTTTGATATTCTAGGTGTATCATATCAAATCACATCAAATCATATCAAGACATATAAAATAATATCAATAATCATATCACATCATATCAAAATTCATTTCAAATCATATCAAATTAAATTATATCAAATCCATCACATCATATAAATCATATCAAAATATTTCAAATCATATTTCATATCATATCAAATCATATCAAATGATACCAAATCATATCAAATCATACTAAATCATAATAAATCAAATGAAATCATATCAAATCATATCAAATTATATCAAACTAGATCAAATCATATCAAACCATATCAAATCATATCAAATCATATCAAATCATACTAAATCATATCAAATAATATCCAATGGTAATAAATCAAAAAAAAGCATATCAAATTAAAAAATCATATCAAATCATACCAAATCATATCAAATCATATCGAATCGTATCAAATCATATCAAATCATATCAAATAAATCAAATTATATCAAATCATAACAAATCATATCAAATCATATCAAATAAATCAAATCATATCAAATCATACCAAACATAACAAATCATATATGCCGGACAAGTGGTGCCATACTGGGTTCGAATCTCATCAGAGGCTAGATGCAAATCGAATTTTCATCGTCGATTACAATCGGTGATGTTAATGAACACAACTAAGACTCTGTGATGGAGTGCAGAATTCTGCAAAAACCCATCGTCCACGTCAATATACAGGCTAAAATGGATGTGGCGTGAATGCGTGGTATCACAATGGGCCAAAATTGGCCTAAGTTTCAACCTCTGAAACCTAACTTAATAAATCATATCAATTCATATCAAAAATACCAAATCATATCAAACATACCTAATCATATCAAATCATATCAAATCAAATCATATCAAATAATATGACATTATATCAAATAATTTCAAATCATACAAATTATATCAAATCAGATCATATCACATCAAATCATATCAAATCATATTAAACATGTAAAATCATATCAAATCAAACCAAAAATATCAAATTATATAACATCATATCAAATTATATTTAATCATATCAAATCATATCATCAAACCATATCAAACCAAATCATATCAAATCATATTAAATAATATCAAATAATATCAAATAAATCAAATCATATCAAACATATCAAATCATATCAAAAATATCAAATCATATAACATCATATCAAATCAAATCATATCATATCAAATCATATCAACATTTCAAATAATATAACGTCATATCACATAATTTCAAATCATATCAAATTATATCAGATCATATTAAACCATATCAAATAATATAAATTATATCAAATCAGATCAAATCATACCAAATCATATCAAACATATCAAATCATAACAAATCATATCAAAAATATTAAATCATATGACATCATATCAAATCATATTAAATCATATCAAATAATACTAAATCTTATTAAATCATATCCAATCATATCAAAACATACCAAATCATATCAAATTATATCAAATCATATCAAATCAAATCATATCAAATAATATGACATCAAATCAAATAATTCCAAATCATATCAAATCATTTCAAATAAACCAAATCATATCAAATCATATAAAATCATATCAAACCAAATCATATCAACATACCAAATAATATGACCTCATATCAAATAATTTCAAATCATATCAAATTATATCAAATCATATTAAACCATATCAAATCATATAAATTATATCAAATCAGATCAAATCATACAAATAAATCAAATCATATCAAATCATATTAAATCATTTCAAATCATATCAAATCATAACAAACCCTATCAATTCATATCAAATCATATCAAATCGTACCAAATCATGTCAAATCATATCCAATCATATCAAATCATATCAAATCAGATCAAATCATATCAAATCATATCAAATCATATCAAATCATATCAAATAAATCAAATCGTATCAAATCATATCAAACATAACAAATCATATATACCGGACAAGTGGTGCAGTGGTTAAACCTTCGGCACTTGGACCGAGAGGTACTGGGTTTGAATCCCATCACAGGCTAGATGCAAATCAAATTTTCATCATCGAATGCAATCGGTGATGTTAATAAACACAACTAAGATCCTCTGATGGAGTGCAGAATTCAGCGTCGACACACCGTCCACGTCAATATACAGGCTGACATGAAGCTTGCAATTTGCAAGCTTGTATACTGTAGTTGTGTGAGTAGGTGAATAAGTGAATCGGCTAATGATGAGGCGTAAATGTATGGTAACATAATGAGCCATATTTGGCCTAAGTGTCAACCACTGAAACCTAACCTAACAAATCATATCAAAAATAGCAAATCATATGTCATCATATCAAATCATATTAAAATATTTCAAAAAATATCAAAGCATATCCAATTATATCAAATCATATCAAATAATTTCAAATCGTATCAAATCATATAAATTATATCAAATCAGATCAAATCAGATCAAATCATATCAAATAAATCAAATCATGTCAAACATATCAAATCATCAAAGATGCACCACGCACTCGAAGGCCTATCGTCGAAAATGTCGATAAAATCCTGGAAATTATCACAGTAGACCGGCATGCCAGCTGTCGCAGCAGATGAAGATCGACCACAAAACAGTTTTAACCCATTTGCATTAAGCTGGCTTCAAATAGAACCACGATGTTTGAGTGCTGCCCGAGTTGACGCAAAAAACTTTGATGGACTGTGTATCCATCTGCGAGTATTCTGTAGATATTTGGAAATTGTTCAGAGATTATTTCCGGCGTTTTCGTGAATATTCAGGAAGTGGTATAAATTGCGAGAATTGGCATTCTAATCATCGGCAATCTGGAATTTAAAACCTAAAGTGAATTTTTGAATTCGAATAAAACTAATTTCGATTCAAGACGCGTTGACGTACGCCCCCGGTAATGGTCATTATTATAGTCACGTCATTAAACTCGCATGTAGCCCAACTACGACATTAACCTTTACAGAATCACCAGCTCTGAATCTCAGGGACTAGAGATTTCTAACAAGGCTTACGTAACTAAAATATCCCATAGTAAGAAGCAAATAGTTAAATCCTCATTTATAGAGAATAAATCAAGGATTAATTAAGTAACTTTTCATGGAACAAATATAGATAAGGATCAAAACTTATAAAAAAATCTCGAATAAGGTCGAACACAAGAGGGACGCAGATAATCAGATGAGCTATGCTCGCCAACGTCTTTCCATGTACCCCGTATGGCAGAAACGATGGAGCGATGCGACTATAGATATAGATGAGCCCAAAGTCTTAACTCCTCGATAGAGGCGGGGTTGAATAGATGACATTGAAAGTCGGATCATCATCTGACGGGCTCCTTACTGGTGAAAGGTTGCTTCAGATCATAACTATTTAGATTCAAACACAAAGAGTCATCAACTGCTTTATGCTACGGCATACCTCGAATGAAGCAGAAATACAGTAAGAAATGCTAGACGGCTAGGAGGCAGCCCAGACTGGACGTGCCTAGTGAAACAATACCTAACGGTGTGGTGGTTTGATCTTTAAGAATCCGACACTCTCGCGTGAATCCTTTTGAAGGAAATCTTTTTCAAAACTACATTTTTCGATTTCGGCGAAATAGCGAATGGTAAAGTGGCTTGCTTTTCGATGCCTTTTGAATTACAGGGTGTCTAAAAATTTGTCTGAGAGAAAATGCACACAAGTTTCAAAATAGTTTACGATGAGCAAACGACTTCAACTAAGTGGAATTGCTTAGAATTTGTAAGTGATTATCATGTCCATCCATTTGAGGGATATAATCTTTAAAGACCAGCTATAGTTTTCATACCACGATTAACGATTTTTTACAATCACATTTATAAAATCTTGTATCTTAAACGAATTTTCTGTTTGCGTAGGGGGCTAATTTTAGATAAATGATCTAATTTTTCAACATCCCAATGTAAACTAGCGTTATCGATTTGCCGGATATGAAACTTTTTGTATGCAAAGGTGGTAAAAAATATAAAATTCTCTTAAAAAAAAAATTAGATTTAAGCTTCTTCAGAATAACAATGACTTATCGATTTTTTACATATTCATGTACGTATAACATCACACAGTGTTATGAAAATTTTAGTATTTTCCCAAAATTCTATGTAAGCAAACAAAATAATAAATTTTGATAACAGCAAAGTGACTTTTTATCAAAAATATAATAATTTTTCATTATACTCCCCATCTAAAGCCGGCGTGATTTTCAATTGTAAAGCATTTTAATTGGCGGAGCAAGTAGCTTATTTTTTAGTGTCGCGAGATTTAAAGGAATTTAAAATTCAACGTCGTTTTCACAAATACAATTTATTGTCGAGTCGAAACCATAAAAAATGTAGGCCCATTATTTTTGAGTTTTGCTTTCGAATTGATTTCTCCGCATAATGCCAGTATATATTTATATATATATTGACATATACCCTCTTCCAATTATGATACGATTATTGTGTATTAAGTCGTAAATTCCTAAAATAATTGATATTGCTAATTAATGGATTTTGTGCTTTAATGTATAGATATATATAAACTGTTGTTATTCACGAAATATTTATATGTCGAAACACATATTAGTGCGGAATTATCGCACAAAATTATAACATTGGTTTATCAAATATCGATGACCTCCATTAAATTGTAATATTTGTCCAATTATATGAAAAACGTTGTTTTGGCGCGGTGGGCGCAATTGATTTGTTTAGTTTTCCATTCGGACGGGCTAGGCTCAACCTTATTTATATCCGACAGACCGCAATAAAATAATATTTTAATAAGGACTGATCACGTTTCTTATCTAAACCTGTGGCAATGAAATTTTTGCCTTACCATAAACACCGGTACATAAATATTAATAGTTTACATTTTGTGGGTGGCGCAAATAATAAATTATAAAACAGTTTATCAGTACAACTGCGATAAATTTTATATTATCCACTGATAATCGAAATCATAAATCTGCATAATTCGGTGCGTATATTCTTCATGTTAATCATGCATGTACGCAAATTCATAAATCATAAATAAATTTTGTGCAAATTTGCAAAATTTATTGGTTTATTCAATTGTACATGAAGTTTGACAGGAGTACCATGTTGATATATATGATATATATATATATATATATATATATATATATATATATATATATATATATATATATATATATATATATATATATATATATATATATGTACCAAAACAATTTCTGGGAAGAATTTGTGGCAACATAAATCGCAACCACAGTAACCATTTAAGTTCCTATATCAATTACAAAAAATATAAAACAAACTTCACTAAAATTGGCCGGAACAATATAGAATTCTATTGCAAAATAGCATATACATCGTCATGGAACAGCTGTTTATAACATCTAAAAACCTGTTTTTTCCTCATCTATCATCGCTTTCTAGGCGAATGATAATTAAAAATTAAAAATCCGGACCTAACCAGACCATATTCGTTAATTTGAAACTAAATGTAGCTAACCTAAAAATGACGAGACGAAATGAGTAGAGCACACGTGCACAGCGACCCCAACTGGTAATAGCAAAATTCAAAACCAACCAGCAGCAGCCGTGAAGGACCTAAAGATTAATCAGGGAGAAATACTACATTGAGAGATTGAAGAACTCAACCCAACTCAATACTCGAAGTAACGAAACCAGCGCTATTGTTCAGAAATGGGACCCAATAGCAGAAGCTTACGTTAAGAGTGTCCAACTAAAGGTACAGTTTTGTCATGAAAATACGGCGGAAATCGAAACAAATATGAAGATACTGCTAAACAAATAAAATATGATCACAAAAAATACACTGAAGACATCCTGGGGACGGCAGAAAGAGTAGCAGCAGCAAATAGAAACATGCGCACACTACCACAATGTGTAAAAAGAGTCACCGGAAAATTCACAAGCGTACCACTAATAAAGGAATCTTCTGGGAAGATAGCGAAGGCAGTTATGAGCTCGGTACATGTACCGCGATCGGTGCATCTACCTTTAGTCGCGTCTCTCATCTTTCTGGCATACAGTGCAAAATACTCTCCGATCGTTTAGCTGCAGTGGACTGCTTGTACGCTTTGTCTGAATGTCTTCTTTTCCAATGAATTGGACTAAATTCGAACTCAATACATCAAGGTAGGGTAGATGCAAAGACGTTGACAAGCAGAACTCTTCTGCTCATCCACGTCCCTCTTGTATTCGGTCTTATTGGGGCCGTGTCTCATCCTACCACAGCACAGTATTGTTTGCTACCACGTATAGTTACCGATAACCGGATGTCGCATATTGCGCCGTACCTATAGGTACATACTTAATTGCATCCACCGTTGAGCGTGCCTTCAACGTTCACATAGCCATAGTTGTGCTTTGCAAGATTTCTCACTCTTACTCTACAACTTCTTGCATCCGGCAACAAACAATTCTCTTGTATTGGCAACAATGCAAGATTCTGTTCCTTCAGTTTAGTACGAAAGATCCCCTCATCTGATGGCACATCATCCTCCCTGTTATCTAAAATTTAAAGTACACAATCTGGTTGTTTTGGGAACAGATGCACCACTATATCAAACAACATTAACGGACAAAGCAGTGATGTGATTACTTTTGAATTTTATCATCACAGATAGGAAAGCTCTACCCCGCAAGGATCGTGGTCGACTTTTACAAATTGGTATTGCAGAGCAGTGTTTTCGACGTGTCTAGCTCGCTTTATTTCGCAAAAATTAGATTTTTGAATATTTTAATTAAAAAAATTGTTCAAAAAGTTTAAAAAATCACTCGATTGATTTCGGGGCATCATCAGGAGTATCTACTGATTTGTAAAAGTATAAATTTTGTTATATATAGTAGAAAAAAGCAAAAAATAAATAAAAGAAGCTGGGACATCAAATAGGCAATAAGAATTAATCTATTGATCGTCCCAACCAACTGTTAATCATACGGAAAAATTAATAAAAAAGGGGGAGGAGGATTATAGCCGGTAGGCAATTAGTCATCTGCTGAGTAATAAAATACAAGGTATATTGAAGTAAATTTAATTAACCGACGTATTAGTCAAATTATTGACGTTGATGTTGGTGAGAGCCCAAAACTGGCAAACAAATCACCGAGAGTATTGCTGACTCAAAACAACTATTAAAGGATTCAATTGCAGAAATAAAATTCGACATGAACGATGATTGACACTCGGATTAACCATGTTGAAGCAGACCTTGGAACTACATCTTCTGTTGTTCAAGCTTTGCAACTAGAAGTTAACTTTTTAAAGCAGCAGCAGTTGAATCGAGTCCTGTTGACTACTGGTCTTCCGAATAATATCAACAATTAGGACGACGTATTATCTCAATTAAATAAAATCTACGATTTTTGGAGAGAGTATGTAGAATGTAAGTTTCTCCGGCCATTCACAAATACAACAAAACTTTATTATAGATAAACTCGTGAAAACGGGCCCCGATCTTCCTTATGCAACTTTGTTCAAATTTGGGAAATAAAGAAATTTTAAACATACGGGAAAGATCGACTCCCCATAAATAATACCATAATTAAAGGGCTGATGATTAAAAAAAATCCTAATATCTATGAATCCATTGTTGCTAAAAATTACACATCTTCTCTGTTCTTGGATATTTAAAAAGCTTTCGATTCAGTAATCGTATTCTCTTAGAAAAATTGCACATTTTTGGGGTCTCTGGTAAAGCAATTAATTTAATTTAAAGTTACCTTATGGACAGAGAACAATGTGTGAGACTAAATCATTTTGAAACTACGAGCGCATGCGAGTTTTTTCTGAGATTCCACAATGACCAATTGTGGGTAGTACATTATTTTTGATTTGATGTTCTCAGCTTACCATTAAAAGGCAAAATTCAACTATTTGCTGATGACGCGGTTTTAATATGCAAAGCCTCTTCATACATTGATTTGAAATTGGATATGGAACATGACATTATCAAACTAAATGATTATTTCATAGACAACAATCTTAGATTAAATTTTACCAAAGCCAATTTCATGACTTACTTATATTTTGGCAAAATACACTAACTAAACTTACTGCGAGTTCATACGACGGATAAAAATCTCGGATTTTTCTATCCTAGATTTTGTTTTCAATGATTTCAACTTTTTTATATGAAAAGAGGCGTGCCCGATGTATAATTTACGTGATGTAATTGGATAAAACGATGGGATAGTAAAATCCGAGATTTTTATCCGTCGTATGAACTCGCAGTTAATAAACACATATCACTTAACATTTGTTTTATTAGGTCATCATCATGAGTGTCTACTCTAGTAGATACTCCTGATGATTTTTAATTAAAATATTCAAAAATTCAATTTTTTGCTAAATAAAAAAACAAGTGTTAAACGAAATGTGTTTATTAAGTACGAATATATAATGAAAATTTTGAAAAGCATTCAAAAATCTAAAAAAATTTAATTTAGATATTCCTACATATTACTCCGATGCTAAATGAACCACTCGAAATTCATTAAATTATCGTCTTCCACAGTATAGGTTTTCGTGTACTCAAAATAGTATATTTTATAGAGGTCTGAACTGATTTAATCGCTTGGATGATGTTAAAAAAACATAAAAGTTTTAGAGCTTAAAGCTTACGTCAAAAACAAGCTTTTCTTACATTTTATAAATCAATATTTCACATTTATAATAAAATAATTTTATTCAAATTGTTCAGATTATTTCTCGTATCTTCTTGCCTGAATTGCTTTGGCTAATGTGTGTTGTTACGTAATTACATTAGATATTATAATATTACTAGCGTTCCGAGGAAAATTGATTTTGATGAGAGAAAAAATCAATCAACTAAATTCAATTCTCAATAGACGATTGAGTTGAGTGGTCATTCTATTCATATTTTCATCGAAATTCAAACTGAGGCATATACTCCATGTATTTTATTCGAGTGAAATTAAATTGAATGTGTAAATGAACAACGATGATGGTTTGCCAACTCTTGAACACGCTACGTACAACTAACCAGGAGAAAAACATAGAAATTCGAGATTTATTCCGCACACGTCCAACGATTGATCTTGCGACTTGTGAATCGTCAAGCGAGCGACAAACGAACGGGGAAATGAATACACTTGAAGTCGAACGGAATATCAGTTGGAATCAGAGCATTTCTCGAAATTAGAACAGTCTCTCCTTTAAATTTCGCCCTTGATAATCGTCGCTTGAATCACGTTGATCATCAGTTTCTTTAAAGCCAATCGCGTTCCGTTAGACAATCTCGGATGGTACAGATTACGCAGCATGACTATTACAGATCCGACCTTAAGCATCAAGTTATGAGGTGGTATTCTCGGCAAATCAAGCGTATTCAAAATATTTCATTAGCGATTTGGTTTTTAATCAAGTAATTCAGACTGTCTAAATCCTTGTTCTTTGCTGCCAAAATCAGACGTTCGCTGAGCCAATCGTGATCTTCGATGTCCTTAACATGCAAAAATTCGACGGAAACGAAATCAATCCGGTTGAAACATCAAAAGGAATTTGACCATTGCCAAGCGCCAACAAATTATTCGGGTTAAACAAATAAATTTAATGAAAGGTTATTTCCACCTGATATGGACTTGAGACCCACTATATATCACAGCTAGTATCGTGGCCTGTCTGGCCATATATGCCGCTTCGTGGCTTTATCTCCAGGTATTGCAGCACAGAATTTAATGTTGAACCATATAGCAACTACACAAATTATTTGGGATAAATTAAAAAAATTTAAAAAAATCTGAGTTCCACCTGAAATGGACTGGGGGCCAATTCTACATCTTAGCTAGTATCGTGGCCAATTATTCGGGTTAAACAAATAAATTTAATGAAAGGTTATTTCCACCTGATATGGACTTGGGGCCAATTCTACATCAAAGCTAGTATCGTGGCCTGTCTGACCATATATGCCGCTTGGTGGCTGTATCTCCAGGTATTGTGGTATAGAATTTATTGTGGACCCATAGCAACTACACAAATTATTCGGGTTAAACAAATAAATTTAAAAAAAGGTTATTTCCACCTGATATGGACTTGATGCGAATTCTACATCTTACCTAGTATCGTGGCCTGTCTGACCATATATGCCACTTGGTGGTTTTATCTCCAGGTATTGTGGTATAGAATTTAATGTGGACCCATAGCAACTACACAAATTGTTCGGATTAAAAAATAAATTAAAAGAAAAGGTTATTTCCACCTGATATGGACTTGGGGCCAATTCTACATCTTAGATAGTTAGTCACTATCAATACTCCTCTTTCCTGCCAGCGTATTCACAGATTAAGGCTTTGCCTTCATTATATGTTCAATAATCACCAAATTGTATGCAAATATTCAAACAAATTTAATTTTGTATAACAAAATATGATGCTGTCATAATTTTGTCCGTTCCCTTGGTTATCTACTCACAAGTACTTGTGAGTAGCAAATTGTTTCCATTGGAAGCACAGCTATTAGTAAACTGGAAAACAAATTTCGAAAATGATTAAAGTAGCCGGGGAAAATTCGAATAATATGAAGAATTTCAAAGCAAATTGTATTCCGATTGGGGAAATTTCCATCGAGTTCAAGAGTACGGTCCCTGCTGGAAATATTCAACTTTTTCGAGCACAGTAAAAAATGCATTTAAGAAAGAATAGCTGTCATATTTTCAAGATAATTCCTCGAAGTCGTACCGGCACTGTATACTTACAAATCCAGAAACAAGAAAACTCACGTTCCCATATAATTTATCAATGTCACGCACGGTTCAGCGGAAGAGCCATTTTAGAGGGTGAAAATGTCGACGTTTACGATATGAACAACATCATTGACTCCGTCATGGCTCAAAGTGAAATAGTGAGCTTTCAGCCATCAATCAGCTAAAGTTATACAATGGTATGTACACGATTAGTATAACCTCATAAAGGTGAAGACGTACTACTTCCATCGCGTTCGAGTTCAAACGACTTCGATTTCCAATACTCTCAATACAATGAATGCTTTTCTCATGGGCATACTTCAGAGTCGGTAAAGCATCTGATCTTTATTTTTATGCAGAAAACTGACAAACCAAAAATGTAGTATGCATTCATAAAAAACGATTTTCAGTGAAAAACATTTTTGCAGCGACAGCAACGCACATTAGGGTTTTTCATCATCACTGCAATCTGTTCTGGGGCCAAGGCTCTCCCAACTCTTTAGCGGTTTGCTTTCTCCGTTCTTACTTTTACGCCATTGCAACCAGTGGCGTTTCCTGGTTGTGCTCTCAAGGTGTTCTGCTTCGGGTTTTGATCACCCAAAATAATTAAAATAATAGTAATTAATTAAGAAAATAATATTAGAAAAACTATAATTTAAAATAAAAAATTTTAAAAATAAAATTTTCTGTAATAAAAATAAAACTTTTAGAATTAGAATAAAAATCAAAAATTATTTAGTCGTTCGGCGAACGTGTAGAACATCACTAGAAAACGCCGCTGGTTGCCACCCAATTTGAAGACGTACGGTTATAGGTCCGATTTTATGACCATCCGCATTGCACAGCTCCATGAGCTTTACAACTCCGACAGGGGGTCATAGATGTGTTCCATTTCATCACAGATCATAATCTGTAGATAAAAATCCCCTTTGCATCCTGCCGCTATCGGGATTCGAACCCCCGATCCAAACGCCAAAGCTTTAACCACTGTGCTATTTGGTCGGTTAAAGTAGGGTTTTAAATGGAGTGAAGTGATTTCTCGGTGAATCTGTGTTCTAATAATTAATATCAGGCTGAGCCACAGTGAAACATGGCTAGATTCAGCTAGTTGATCATAAATATTCGGCATATAAAAACTTAATGCACTTCAATTTTGTATTTTAATAGCATGTAAGAGTTACAATTTTAGATATGTAAGATAAAATCTCATATCGATATGAGTATAAACGCAGAGAATAATTATATTTTAAAATAGTTTGACCTACAAATACATAAATTATACAATCTCTAAGAACAGCAACAGCAACAACAACAACAAAATTTAAATTATTTCCATACCTAATAATAGTTTCTACGAAATAAATTATGTATCTCTGTGTACGGCGGTATTGAACCGCCCAAATCACACACATACCGACCGGTTGATGCATCACATGCTATACATGTGTAGTACATTTGTGTATAGTCTCAAGTGTATTATTATTATTATTATTAATGTACAACAACCTTATATCAAAAAATAATTAATTTGTAAAACACAACAAAATATCTCGATATCAAATCAATCAAACGTTGCTAGGTGATTTATTGTGATAACGCGCAACTGAATTAATTTTCAGCGTTACCAGACACGTGACAACGATTATAAAGTGGGTGTGAGTAAAGGTACATGGGATGCTCCTGTAATGATGATGGTATGCAAGCGTGTTACATGTTTGTATGTAGAGAGAGTATAGACGGATAGCATATACATGATTTTTATGACATAATGTGAGAAATTTTATGTTACTCGTATGTTATGACAGAAAATGTATATGAAATCGAAATATCAATCAAATGCAAATATTGTGTTAAATATGCACGTTCGACAAAGTTAATAATCAGAACTTATGTATATATTTTGTTATGCGCGAAATCAATAGTAGTTCAAGGTAAACATGAAAAACAATATGCGAATCGTGAATATTGAAGTGTTGATGTATAATACATAAGGTATCAGGTACACGTGGTTATTGAAGTGGATGATCTTAGATTACCGTTTGTTTTGATAGTAAGTTATAAACCTGTGAAATGTTATAGGAAATGTTATGTTTTTGTGAATTGCTTGTTCACGTGGCAACAATGCCTGAAGAAGCAAGGGATATCGCGCAATATAGCCGTTTGAACGGATTTTCGGCCAAGATTGTAGAAATTAAGAACGTTTTCCACCTCCACTTGGAGCGTTCAGAAAGCACGATCCACCAGATTGGTTGGCCAAAGCTTCTATGATGGCATCAAATGCTATCTTTTGCTCTTGTTTCGGTCTATTTTCTTGAACGAACAGCTGTAATTCATTTATGTTGTATGATTGCTCCCTGAGTAGTTCATTCTCGCATGTTGCATTGATAGACTGATGCTATCACGTCCACTTGTGCCGATTGCATGTTTCTTCTGCGAAATCCAAGCCAGTGTTATTTGTTTCTTGGTGCATTCCGTGAAGAATAACTCCGGCCATGCATTCTTTGTATTTTTCCCACAATTGTACTTATGACGGGATAGCTAGGTTTCAGTGATAGGTTGATCATGTCTTCTGCCTGAGCGTTTCAAGCTCAGCTCAGGTCATACTTGCTTCGCTACCCTGCCAGTCGGACTGGCGAACCACTAAAACAACTGCTTTCCTATGGCTCGCTTAGACACATACCTTCCTACACATTCTTTTCCTGGTTCCAGTTGGAGAGTCATACCTTACCTTGCCAATTCGTCGGTCCTTCCATTTCTCTCAACGTCAGAGTGGCCCGGAACCCAGACCAGCTGGATATTCAAATGTTCACTCATCTCGTTAAGAGATGTGGGACAATTCAACGCAACTTTTGTCGCCAGGCAAACTTAATCCAGTAAAAGAATGGCTACCGACTGTTCACATAGATAGTGATATCAGTCAAAGTTATTGCGCTATGCTTCAACCAGTTCATAACCTCTTCAATCGCTATAACTGCAACCTGGTACACGTTGCAGTAATCAGGTAGACGAAAAGATAAACTTACATTTAATTCCCCCACAGAACCCACCAGCTCCCACTCTACCATCGAGCTTGGAGCCGTCGGCGAAGAATTTAACTGTTCCGGTCTCCACGAATAGATCACCCTTCCAATCCCTCCTAGAGGGTTATTTACCTAAAAACGTTAAAACGCTTGCAAAAGCACAAAACGGGTGTTAAACCAAATTCACCAGGTCATACCTCATAGAGTTGACTATAGTTGAGTGCCCTTTTTGCAGGCAAGCCCACCCCAAAACTGCTGATAGCTGGGCAGCCAATATGAGCAAACCGGCTGCCTTCTGCACCATCCCCATCATGTTCTTGTATGATCGTTTCTCCAGAGCTGGTCATCATACACTCACACCATACAGCAGTACTGGCACTACAACTGCCGTATAAAGCCAGTGCACCAACTCCGGTTCCATTTCATTCAGATGGCATTTTTACTACAGTAGAGTGCCACAGTGACCTCCTACTTCACTCTTTCTTTCGTGTTCAATTCGTCTTCTGACGGAGACTAAACCATTTCCCCTACGGCCCTTCTGCTACCTAGCAAGTGATTAATTAGCCTGGATATTGGGTATTCAATCTCAAGGGGCAATAAACCTTTCTTAATTGCCTCCACCTTCATGTTGTTGAAAGCGCTCTCGATATCGAGACACGCCACCAACGAAAACTCTTGAAAATCCAGTGACTTCTCAATTTCCCGAACCAAGATATGTAATGCCATGTCCATGGACCTACCTTCTTGGTATGCATGTTGAGACTGTGCCCAAGTGCTGGGTACAATTCTCGAAAGGATACGGACATCCTTTGAATGATTTTCAGCAGAAGGGTTGACAGAGATATTGGTCTTAAGTTCTTAGGGTTGCTGTACGAGATTCACCTGCTTTCGGGATGAAGATCACCCTGTCCTCCCTCCCTTTGGGATGTGCCCCATCTCCAGGCACCGAAAAGCTCAGTATCCAAAAAGTTACACTGCTGGTGATGCAGCCTAATCTATTGCGTCATTTGGAAATCGCGGAGATTAATTACCAGTGGGTCGATTCTGGTGTCTTTATGAAATAGGAACTTTTTTTCTTATTTAGGAAAATATTTGCTGTTTTTTTCCTAAAAAATGGTTCCTATGGTTTATTTTGGTACACATAGGAATAAATTTTTCAAAAAATCCTTGATTAAGTTGGATATTGAACACCATGACTCTGTAAGCGGTTAAGAAATGTCGAACTTACATTAATTGTATGTAATTATAGTTTTTTTTGTCTAATTAAAAATTAAAAGAATATCTTTCCGTTTCCAAAGTAGATGCGAAAAGATAAACGTCAAAACTGCGATAAATGGAAAGAAAATATTCCCATAAGACACACCAGAATAAGCTTATAAGGAAAAAACAAAAAACTGCTACAAAAATTTAAAATTCTTTCCTATTTCCTATTCCTATAGGAAAACCAGAATCGACCCACTGGAATCTAATTAAAGAAAGATATATATATATACTGTTACGAATTGGCTTCAGCCAACCCGCAGATATCACGAAGCACGCAGAGGCCTCACACGGTGGTTTTTCACCAGAGAGAAATGCTCTCAGAGAGAAATGCTTGGGTTGTGGAATTTTGAGGCTTGCGATGCTTCTGGCCTACACCGTGAAATTACAGACGATTTATTAATAATAAAAAAAACGCAAATCAAACTGAAACTAAAGGACCACTTAATCCATCGCACGAAATTTGAGGAACGTAGTAAAGAAAATGATCACCGTGTGAATTTTACGGTTAATTTTACCGAATGGACTACCCATACGCTGGGCCGACAAAGAAGTGAGACACCCCTCCCACCATACCGACCCGAAATAAAATTAGCTCTTCATTGTAATCATAGTGAGTCACACAAAAATAGGTGACAAAAAAGAAAGAAAAATAAAAGAACTGAGGCCGAATACAAAAGAAATCATCAAAAGTTAAAAACAAAATGGCTGCCTAGTTCGAAAATAAAACTCAAGGCGTAAATGAGCAAGAAATAAAATAATCAATAAACCAACCAATATAACGCCACGTGAATAACGGGGGAAAAGCGAAAGACCAACGCCCATCCCGGTCACGTGTACAACCAACGTAATCGGTACTTCATCACAAAAAAACATTATATATAGTTAGTAAAAATTTAAAAGGAAATGAAATAGTAAAAAGTTGAAATTTTAAATATTAAAGAAAAATGAAATTTTAGAAAATCAAAATTTTTAAAGAAAATAAAATAAAAAAATATAAATCGAACCTTTGAACCGCCTTCAGGTCGACCTTGGGGTTCCCTTATAGGGTGACCGTGCGGGTTCTCACGTCGAGGACTGGTGCGCGTCATCTCGCCGTAACTGAAGATATGTGTGTGGTTGGCCACGTTGTTGGCCACCCGCAATCTCCATCGATGGGGCCCGAACAGTATGAGAGAAGAGATGGAAAAGAGAAAATTTAGCCGAAAATAGCAGGATGAGGGTTAAGCGAGGAAGGAACTTCAACAAGCAAGGCTTTAGTGAAAGTAAGGCTAAGGCCCCCATCGATTGCGTTCGCCTGAGACACTTAGAAAGCTTCTTATTAGCTGATCCAACTTATGGGTCAAGGAAATCATCAAGGATCGTATAGCAAAAGACGAAGGTGGTACACCTAGCTTGGTTGGATTGTTTCCGAGGCGTGTGAGACAATTGGTCCTAAAAGGCCAGCGCAATCGATAGTTTTCTTTCGTTGTTCGAAACCGAAAATATGCTGACTGGGTTGTGGTAATAAATAGAATTTCAACCAGCCGTATACATACAGAACAAGAGAAGATGTGTGAGGAACATTTTGAAAAAACTATTTATTTTTTTTAATAACCAGATTTCATTTAATAACAAAATCAATGAAACTTCTGAGGCTGATTCACGGGTAATTCCAATCGCTCGCTTGCATCAAATGAAGAAGAAGTTTGAGTAGGATAAAAAATTAGCAGTCATGTACAAAGACTTTCTCACAGAATATGAAAGATTGGGCCACATGAAAGTTGTTCCCAGAAGCATAGAAAAGGAGATTCAACCAAAGCAGAAATTCCTGTATTTACCACATCATGCCGAGTGGAATGAGGGTGGCGAAACTGCCAAACTACGAGTAGATTTTGATGTGCCGGCGCTAAACCAAGTTCTGAAGTTTCCTTGGATGGCACAATGCATTTACGGAGGACATGATTATTATGGTATTGCAACAGCTGACTAATGCTGAAAACCATCGCTTCCCGAAAGCATCAGAGATAGCATTAAAGGATTTTTATGTAGACGATTTTATGTTTGGAGCAGAAACGTTAGAGGAAGCTTTAACCTTACAAAATCAACTTCGCTTACTGCTTCAATCAGGAGAGTTCCCGTAAAAAACTGCCTTCAAACGTTAAAGAAATTTTACAAGGGATAGGAGTGCCAGAAACAATATGCCCATAAGAATACTACTTCAGGAATTCTGGTTAGGCGGATTCGCGGTTGGGATGAACGATTTTCGAGTCATGTGCACGCATAGACGAACTCTATGATAGTCTTATATAGCGTTGGTTCCCAACCACAGATTGGCAAACCACAAAGATAGTAAACATTCGTAGCCAACCGAGTTATTAACATCCAGTCGAGCGTTAGTTCTAGTCAGTGGTGTCATATCCAAAGCGGTGAAACTCATACAGATTGCGCTACAAGAGGATTGACGAAAACACTTCTTCAGCATAATCTTTGGTGGAAAGACACCGCTTTTTTCGACTCGCCTATTACGGACGGCTTTCAGACCACCCACAGTTATCAACTTAGTCATGTAGCGGCCTCACGCACGGTGATTGTGCCGGCAGGGTATTGGGTCCCCAAAACCCCACTATTTGGAAGCTTGCATAATTCTGACCTACACCGTGTTTACCGATAATTAAAAAAAACGCAAATTAAAAATAAATAAATAAAACCGGATGTTCTGCCGAAATTTGTCAGACCTCCAGCGAATTTCTCACAATTCACACTTTGACAGCATCAGACCGACGAAGTGCCACGAGGAGTGGATTTCATCCACTGGACGCACCACTCCGACCCTGTGGATGTCCTGCCTGTACATATGGAACCGACATAGAATGGAGTATCTCCACCCATCATACTGAACCGACACAACCTTAGTAATTCATTTTAAAAAGACGAAAGAAGATAAGTTCGAATGCCGATGGGAATTGCAGTGCAGTTGATTATTTTATTCATTAAATAATTTCCACAAAAAAAAAACAGAAAGAACAAAAAGAAAATGGATTTTTGATTCTGAACAATAACAGTACTCAACCGCCTCAAGATTCTGGAGCGAGACCAACGTGCACCAAGGTCGCGCGCAAGACCACCGTCATATGATGCTTCATTACACAATTTAAATATTTTTTTAAACAAAGAAATTTGAAAATTCGGATAAAAAATTAAATTGAAATATTTAAATAAAATTGAGGAAAGCAAAATGAAAAAAAAATGTTTGAATTAAAAGAAAAAATAAAAAAAAATTGTACCTTGAGTGTTGCGGCCTTGTAGCCGTCATGCCGCAGGTGAGGCAACACCTGGACCGTTGCGGCTTGGTTGTGCCGATGTTTAATCTCAACCGTTGCGGCCCTACAGCCAGTAAACTCCAAATTAGAATCGCCTCAACTGGCCGCCTGTAGATAAAGGTTGGACGTTGGGTCGCCTCACCGTAAATCGTTGGGCGTCTTTCCGCCAAAACCGTAGATGAATTTGAAGAGGTCTCAACTTGCCTCCCGCAAATATTTCACCGTTGGTCGACCTTAGCATTAAACCGAAAATAAATGTAGGACGTTGTCTCGCCTTAACCGGAAATGTTTAACGTTGACTCGCCAAAACCCGTAAATATATATTTTTCCTTTGTTGGGCGTCTTTAAGCTTCAAACAGTAATTATTGGGTGTTGTCTCGCCGAAACGTAGATAAAAAAAATAAGGTGGTCTCGAAAAACGTGCGACTTTTTCATTTTCACTATATAATAAATTTTTTGTTGTTGTTTATGCTCTTGTATGCAAGTACATCCAATCAAACAAAATCGAGGGTTAATTGGTGCCCACCACAAAAAAAAATAAAAATGCGGCCCCCTTTGAATTTGTTACAGTAAACTTAAAACGATTTTTTTTCCTTCAAATTTTACTCCACATCGTCCATCTTCAAGTTACACAAAAAAAACTCGGTGTTTTTACCGTAGATATCGCAACACAGAACAGAATTTTCTGATTTTAATTATTTATTAAATGCACAACAAAAGTTTTACAAGTTTCGTTCAACTCAAACTTTCAAAGTGAAAATTAACAACTCGGCGGTTTTTCTACAAAACTCAATCCATAATTTTTCTTAAAAAAATCCAAACTAGACTCGATCTATTAACCACCATAACGAGACTATCTTTATATAAACCAATGCGAGACTCCAAAATTAAAAAAAAATCTCGCACCAAAAAAACGAAAAATGCTGAAAAATATTTCTTTCTTTATACGCTTCCTGTTCTCGCACATGTAGTTGATGCGTGGTGCAAAAAAGAGAACGCACGTGACACGCCAAAAATACAAAACAAGAAACACAGAAAAAAAGAAATATTCACCTACATCTTAACTGCTCGTACACACGCACAAGGGCGTTAAATTCCCATCGAACCAATCCATAGTATTGCTACTCATACACAGATGGCAATGCCACAAAGATCAATAATAAAATGTTATGGCCGTATGGAAATTGTCTAACTGGGAGAAGTATTGGAGAAAAGGCTTTCCTTGGAACACAAGAACTAAATAGAGCAGAGATGCAATTGATTTAAAGGGACAAATCACTTACAAAGAGCAGTAGTATTAGCAAATTGTATCCATTTCTGGATGAGGAAAGTCAAAACATCCAATTATACTTCCAACTAAAGGACCATTAACGAGGATGATAATCATATATTTTCATCAAACATTAAAACACGGCGGTCCACATTTAACCCTTGCAACCTTACGAAAGAGTTATTAGATTCCAGGCCTTTATGCCATATTACTGATGACATAGAAGATTTAGAAGCTCTAACTCCGGAACATTTCCTAATTAGAAAAATCATGGCCTCAGGTTAAAAGCAAGGCTGGGTAAAGATATTTGGAAAAAATGGATACGGGATTACCTTCCCACATTGCGGACTAAAAGTAAAACAACAGAAGCTCAGTCGAACTATAATGAAGGACCAGAGGGAAAAGACCAGTGTTGAAAAAAGAGACGAATCTCCCACCTATACAATGGGCATTATGCAAAGTAACGGATACTTTCAAATGGGAGGAAGGTTTCGTCACGGTAGTAAAATTAAGGGTTCAAAATTGCAAGAAAGTGTAACGGCCTATTAACAAAATAAGCGTGCTACCCATTGCAAATGTTGTGTGCAGCACTTAAAGGAGCCCATACGACATCATGTTTAAAAGATCTTCACGACGCTATCGTATCATAATAATATCGGTAAATAGTAAGGCAGAAAGATTGAGGAGAGTTATTAGAGTTCCAGCAATCGGTTGACAACTTAAAAACGATCTGCAATAGTTGGGGTTATGCCAAACCATATTGCCCCAACTGAATGTAGATCGAACGATTAAAAAAAGGTTGTTCTGAGGCTTCCTATAGGCAGCCGAACAAATAGAACATGTTGAAATATGATAGGTGTTTCTATTTCATTATGTTTTTTGCGAATTCTTCTTTGCACTCCAAGCGGTCATCCAAATTTGTGCTGTTTCAATGGTCGTTTGACCCGGTGATGATCTTGTTTATGTTTTTTCTCTCTGTGCTACTCACCCCCAACTATTCGTATCACAATGGTCTTAAAAAATTTCTTATTCCCTAAAATAAATTACGTTGATTCATGGATGATATTATGACGGTGTACTTAATTTTTGCTAACAAGCTTAACCAACCTACACGCATTGCAAAATGTATTTTAAAACCGGACATAGCCCAAATTAAAGAATCACTTTCATCATCTTATATATAGACCGCAATAGAAATTTACAAATACATAATTTTATTAAATCAGCTAAATGTGAATTTTATTAAATAATAATTCTATTTCTTCTCTTCTTTAATTTCAGATATACAGAACCACTTCGTTTAGATAAAAGCAGTGCGCGAAATAACAACAAGTAAAATACAGAAGTGCGAACAACCGTCTCATGTTCACATTGTGCAGTGTTAAATGTGCGCCGTGGTTATAAAAAGGTTATGACTATAATCAATTTAAAAAATCGTAATAAAGTGCTTGATGATTCTACTGCAAATAATGATTTTCATTAAACGAAAGCTAAAAGCTCGAAAGAAAAAGAAAAAATTATTTAGTGCGTGCACCCGTCGCAGTACGTGTATAATATAAAAGTGACCAGTATTAGTACCCTGTATATACACATACGCGTGTATATAGGATCTAAAAAATGAGTGAATTTAATTTTATAAATTTGTATTTGGATAAAAAGTTTTCCCTCAACGATATTGAATTCGAGGAACGGATATTTAATTCGACCGCCGCCTACGCCTCAACGACGGCCGCAAGCTCTGAAGTACCAGCCATAAATATACCGTACACCATCTGTGAATGTATTGTGGCAATGCTTGCGATTATCGGTAACGCAATGGTTATTATTGTGTTTAAGCGAGAACGACGATTGCGACGCCGAACCAACTACTATATTGTGTCGCTGGCGTTTGCTGATTTTCTTGTTGGGCTGCTCGGTGTGCCGTTTGCGATACTCGCATCAATTGGACTGCCAAATAATTTGTATGCATGTTTATTTAGTTTATCGCTACTTGTAGTATTATGTACCATATCAATATTTTGCCTGGTCGCTGTCTCAATCGATCGATATTGGGCGATTCTATATCCGATGGCCTATTCACGAAATGTACGGACAAAAACCGCAATTTGTAAGTTATATCATGTTACTTAAAATAATTTATGGTTGATTATTTTTATTAGCCCATAGAGTTAGATTATTGTTTTACGTATAGTTAGATAATTTTTGCATTTTACACACTCTAAACATATTTATGTAATTTATGATGTATAGGCACTAATCGAGTACCGTCTATACCGAAAAAATTTTTATTGCCACACTCGGTTATAAATTTAGTACACGAAAATAATTTTTCCGATAAAATTTTTGTGGAAATACTTATGGGGAAAATGCAATATACTTTTGCCAATAGTTTGTTATTTTATTGCATTTTGAAAAGTATTTAAAACTCATTGTAATTGTTAGAAACCCGATTAAAGTGTAGTTTTTACGATGATTGAGTGTTTTTATTTGAAATTCAGATATTTATGGACTTAACCTGAAAAAATTGGTGTAAACTTTATAGTTATATCTCGTGTCGGCAAAATTCGCATAAAACTATATAATGAAATGACTAACGAGTTAATTTATCTAATTAAATTAATAAAAATTAAATTGTAAAACAACGAGTATAATTCGAATTTAATTGACTTGAGTTTGAAAATCGATTATGATATAAGCAGAGTGATTCTTAAAGTTCTTTACAAGAATTCTACCACGAAAGGAGAGTAGTAAGAGTTGTGTTTTCTGATTATCCTGCGTCTCCATCGCCAAAGAAACTTACAGGCCATTCGCAGTACCCGGAAAAACTTGAGGTCAATTTTTATGTGGGGAGTCCGGGAAAACTCGATTTAATCGCACACACAAAATTTGAAAATTTCTAAAAATTTATTGCTTAAAGTATCATGGCTAGAAATAGATTAACATCCAATTGTTGGAAGTTTTCAAATTTTGTGTGTATGATATATTCAATCGAGTTTTGCTCGGACTCCCCACATGAAAATTGACACGAATGTTTTTCAGAGCGTGCGCATCATTTGAATTTTATACTAGACATGACACCTTAAATGACCAATTTTTAGAAATTTTCAAATGGTGAGTGTCGAGTTTTCCCGGACTTCCGACATGAAAATTGACCCGAGCTTTTTTTCCGAGCGTGAGCATCATTAGGACCTTTCATTTGAATTTTATATCAGCCATGACAAGTGAAAGGCCAATTTTTAGAAATTTTCAAATTTTGGATGTTCGATTAAATCGAGTTTTCCTGGACTCCCCACATGAAAATCCGCTCGAAATTTTTTCCGAGCGTGAGCATCATTAAGACCTTTCATTTGAATTTTATATCAGCCATGCATGATAAGTGAAAGGCCAATTTTTAGAAATTTTCAAATTTTGGATGTGCGATTAAATCGAGGTTTCCCGGACTCCCCGCTTCAAAAGTGACCCGAATTTTTTTCCGAGCGTCAGCATCATTAAGACTTTTAATTTGAATTTTATACCAGACATGGCAAGTTAAACGACCAATTTTTAGAAATTTTCAAATGTTGTGTGTTGAGTTTTCCCGGACTTCCCACAAGAAAATTGACCCGAACTTTTATTCCGAGCGTGCGCATCATTAATACCTTTCATTTAATTTTCAAATTGTGTGTGTGCGATTAAATGGAGTTTTCCCGGACTCCCCTCATGAAAATTAACCCGATTTTTTTCAGAGCATGAGTATCGTCAAGACCTTTCATTTGAATTTTATACCAGCCATGATACGTTAAACGGCCAATTATTAAACATTTTAAAATTTTGTATGTACGGATATGCATATAGCTTCCCACATGAAATGTGATCAAAATTATTTTCCAGAAATAACTAATATTAAGACCTTATATTTGAACCGATTGCCAGCCATGCCAATATAGGGTTTTCCAATAAGAGTGATATGATTTTTAAAAAAAAACACACAAATTGTTAAGGAAATTAAAATGTTTTTTATTTAATGTGAAGTACAATCGATACAACTAAGTTCTGAATAAAATTTTACTCAAATGGCCTCCACGACTTCTTCTGCAGGAACGAATTCGATGAACCCAATTTTCGAGCACTTTTTCCACTAAAGCAAGTCGTATTGACTTGTAAAGCCAATATTGACTTGTAAAGCTTGAAGAGAATTTGGTTTATTGCTAAAGACCAATGACTTCAAATAACCCCACAAGAAATAGTCTAACGGTGTTAAATCACAACTTCTTGGAGGCCATTCAATATCACAATTTCTTGAAATAATCGAATCTCCAAACTTTTCTCGCAATAATTCAATTGTTGCACTTGCTGTGTGGCACGTAGCCCTGTCTTGTTGGAACCAAATGTTGTCAAGATCTACTTCTTCCAATTTCGGCCATAAAAAGTAATGGTGTTACCAGCTTCATTTCAAAAAAAAATACGGACCGATGATTCCACCAGACCAAAAACCACACTAAACTGTCAATTTAGGTGAATGTAATGTTTTTCATGAATAAATTGTGGATTTTCTTCGCACCTGAGTCGACAGTTTTGTTTATTTACCGCACCACTCAGATGAAAGTGAGCCTCATCTGAGAAGATGATTTTCTTAAAAAAATCGTTTTCGTTTTGAAGTTGTTCCAAGGCAAAATCAGCAAACTCACGACGTTTACGATGGTCCAATGACTTCAGTACTTGAGTGAGAACAATTTTATACGGATGCAAACCCAAATCTTTTCTCAAAATCTGCCAGGTTGTGGTTTGAGGCCGTCCCAATTCTTGAGAACGTCTTGGAATCGAGAAATTGCGGTCTTCAGCAACAATGAAATGAATACAATGAAACAAAAAATGACAGATCATGACTTACTCAAAAATCACATCATTCCTATTGGAAAACTCTATAAAATAGTTTTCTATTATAGTTTTAATGGAATAAAATAAACCTTTTTGATTTCACATCACAATTACTTGTCTGCTTTATCGACATTTTCCGGATGGTTATTTATACGATTCTACCTTATCGACTTTTACAGATGAACATCCTATGACGGTTTGAATCCATGTACACTATCGACATTTCTCGGCTGGTAAATTTTAGTTGTTCCAACCGAATCTGCATTATCAACATTTTTCGGCTAACTTACACAGTGTCAACGTGAGAATGCTGTACTATATCAGCGACCTTCTATTTCCTATTTCAATATATTGAATGGGATTACTCAAATAAGATTTGAACCACGCTACGAACTAGCTGGAAAATCTGAACCTGAAAATGTATTCCATAGTTTGTGGTGATTGATGGAGTCGAAAGCTTTATAAGTCGGTATATATTACATCAACTCGTTTGTGCTTCTCAATTTATTTAATAGGATTGCTGGTGAATTCTATGTGTTTGGTCGATACTGATATTTTGGGCATACCGGCATGCTGGTATTGCGACATAGAGCACTGCTCTGAATGAGTTGCATATTACCAGTTCAAATAACTTAAGTACAGCAGTTATTGGTGAAATACCTCTGTAACATGGAACATCATTTCTAGATCCGGTTTTGAAAATATTCATTTTCCACTTTTATGGAAAATTTACCAATTGTAATGGCTGATTCACAAAATGCTTAGAAGATTTTCCAAACTTGGTTCAAAAAAATTTTCAAAAATGAAACCATGAGGACCACATCCTTTTCCGAATTTTTATAATTATCAATGTCTTCTGCTTTGAAAGATTGAAAAAACTTAGCAAATATGTTGTTCGGAGAAATTTCTGATCAATTTACGATAATATCCCAACAGACCTAAGAAGCTTTTAATTTCTTTCACGCCCATGTCAAAAGCATGATTTGCTTTGCAGTTCACCAAAGACATTGTCCAAGACTCTCTGGAAGGTTGGATGATGATGTGTTTTTAAGTCCAAAAGGCATTCTCACATATTCGCTCGTAGTACCTATATGGTCTACAGAAAATGCCAGTGAAATCCAGTTGCTAGATCCTAGCAACGATATACTTTGACTAATCGGAGAAAAGCTGGGACGAATAATTCCATCCTGTAACATTTTCTCTATCTGCTTCTTTACTTTCTCTTTAAGGACTAAATAATAGCGGTAATTTTTGGTAAAGACAGGTTTATCGTCTTTCAGATTTGTTTCATGCTTGACATTATTTGTAAATAACAATCGATGTTCTGCATTAAGAATTAATCTTGGTTTAGGTGACAAAGTTTAATTACAGCTGTTTTTCCTCAAAATTGAGATGTTTGACTTCGAAAAATGCTCGCGGAAATGGTTAGATTCAACTCGATACGATTTTTTGAACAGGTTCACTTTTATTGGTTGTTAGAACGATTTACATAGGAGCGTACCAATTTCTACTGTGTTAATATTCATGAAATTTGAACAAAAGAGATTCCATAGGGTTCCTTGCGTTGAACTTTAAAGTCCTGGAATTGCCATTCTATGATCGGTCGTATAGGTGTTGTACACGGTTTTTCACATAAATAAGCGGTAGTGTTCCATAAATAAGCGGAGGTGATACTCTGTGAGAGACTTCTGACTCAAATTTTGGTTGGAGAATGGTCTATGATTATAATATTGAGTTGTAGGGTCGATGGTTAGGTTGCGGAAGGACATGTGGATTTTGAAGGATATGTAGACCAGTTTGGAAAATATTCATTTCGGTATTTAATGGTCTCGATGCCATAGGTCTTTGTGCCTTGTGGAATGAAGCTTGCATACAATTAGAAAAGGCTTCTGCAAAGCTGTGAGGTTGCATCACTCAAATCATTGAACCTAGGGGTTCTCTGAGTCCTGCAAGGAATGTTTTAAAGTTCATTTTCCGATAGAGATCTTTTTTCGCTCTCTGTAAGATGTATTAAAATAAAAATATATTCTTATGTTTACGAAATAGGAAATTAAAAATACGTAGGCCTTAGAAATTCCAGCCGGAACTATACCCTTACAGCCCAACTAAGTATGGCACAATTAGCACGATGCATTATGCAAATATGCAATTTTTCATCCAGAACTTTATAAATCCAGTAATGTATTTTTTCAACCAGAACCTTATAAATTCAGCAATATACAATTTTTGGGGGGAAAACATTACAAATTAAGACAGAATCATAACCTTTACAGCCAAAGTATATATAACACAAGTGACACGATGCATTGTGCACTATATAACTTTTCAGCCGAAACCTGATAAATATATGATTTTTCGGTGGAACCTTCTAATTCCAGCCGGAAACGATGGTGTGGTTATATACATCCAAACTAACTATATCACAAGTAGCATAATGGATTGTGTATCATTGTGCACAATCAGCTTTTTCAGCCGCAACCTTATAATCATATCCGGAACCTGATAAAGCTAGCCCGAACCATACTACAGCCAGCACAACTATGGCACTAGTAGCGCGATGCACTGTGCATCAATGTGCACTATGTAATTTGTCATCCGGAATCTTATTTATTTATTTATTTAAAGAAATCTATTTTGTAATTTACATGTACGATTTCAGATTTTTTACAATATTTAAAACAGTAATTTCAAACAAAAAACTTAAAAAAAGAAAATATAAACCAAATTTTAGTTTGACAATTAAAAATTTAAAAAATAGTTCTTCAAGATATTTTTAAAATTATTCTTTGACAAATTAAAATCAAATAGGTCGCCAATTAAGTTTAACGATTTAGACATCCTATTAATGGGGTTGTTTTCTCCATAGTTAGTAGAATGGTGTTTAAGTGGTAAAAATCCATGGTTTCGAAATGTTCTGCATGGCACGGGAATTGTTATGTTTTCCAAGATGTAAGCTGAATCAACGCGACCATAAATCTAGAAATATACGATTTTTCTGAAAAAGAATAAACCTCACGAATTCAGCCGGAACCATACCCTTTACAGCCAAAATAACTATGGTACAAGAAGCACGATGCATTGTGCATCATTGAACACTATATATTGTTAAGCAGGAACCTTTTAAATCCATCAATAAATAGTTTTTCTGAAGAAAAAACCTTACAATTTCAGACAGAATCTACAGCCGAACTAACTATGGCACAAGTAGCACGATGCAGTGTGCATCATTGTGCACTATGTGCTGTTTCATCCAGAACCTTATAATTCCAGTCAGAACCTGATAAGGCCAACCAGAACCATATTACTCTTTACAGCCAACTACGGCTCAAGTAGCAGCACGATGCATTGTGCATCATTGTCCACCATGTGATGTTGCAGTTGAAACCTTATAATTCCAGTCAGAACTTTATAAAGCCAACCAGAACCATAATACAGCCAAACCAACTATAACAAAAGTAGTATGATGCATTGTGCATCATTGTGCAGTATAAAAAAATTCAGCCGGAACCTTATAATTTCGGCAGAAGCTGAAAAAGCCAGCCGGAACCATGCTTCAGCCAAACCAACTATAACAACAGTAGTATGATGCATTGTGCATCATTGTGCACTATATACTTTTTCATCCCGAACCTTATAAATCCAGTCATATATGATTGAAAACCTTGCAATTTCAGTCGGAATCTACAATCAAACTAACTTTTAAACTAACAAGTAACACTATTTACTGTCTCAGCCAGAACCTTATAATTCAGGCCAGAACCTGATAAAGCCAACCAGAACCATATTACGCTTTACAGCCAAACTACTACGGCATAAGTAGCACGATGCATTGTGCATCATTGTACACTACGTGATGTTTGAGCTGGAACCTTATAATTCTGGACAGAACCTGATAACGCCAAAAAGAACCATACTACAGCCAAACCAACTATAACAACAGTAGTATGATGCATTGTGCATCATTGTGCACTATATAATTTTTCGGCCAGAACCTTATACATCCAGTAATATAAAAATTTTCGGGGAAAAACCTTAGAAATTCAGCTAGAGTCATACCCTCTACAGCCACACCAACTATGGCATTATGGCAGCTATTTTTTCAGCCGGAATCTACCGGAAAGTAATATCCGATTTTTCGGGGAGAAAACCTTACAATTAGAGGCAAAACCTACAGCTAAACTAACTATGGCACGCGTAGCACGTTGCATTGGCACTATATTTTGTTCAGCCGGAACATTATAATTCCAGCCAGAACCTGATAAAACCAGCCAGAATCATACTACAGTCAAACCAACTAAGGCACAAGTAACACGATGCATTGTGCACTATATAATTTTTTAGCCGGAACTTTATAAATTCAGCAGTATAGGATTTTTCGGAAAAGAACCTTACAAATACAACCGGAACCATACCCTACACAGCCAAACTAAATATGGCACAAGTAGCACGATGCATTGTGTATCATTGGCTACTATAAAATTGTTCACACGGAACCTTATAAATCCAGCACTATATGATTTTTCCGTAGAAACCTTATATACAGCAAAACTAACTATGACACAAGAAGCACAATGGGTTGTGTATCATTGTACACTATATTATTTTTCAGCCGGAACCTTATAAATCCAAACGGAACCTGTTAAAGCCATTCAGAGCCATACTACTGCCAAACCAAGGGTGGCATAAGAAGCACGATGTATTATGCATCATTGAGCACTAATTTTTTTTGAGCCGGAACCTTGTAAGTTCATCCGGATTCTCATAAAGCTAGCCGGAAAAGCAATCAATGAGCCACAAGTGTCGCTAATCGAATCAGATACGGTGATCAATGTCGCAAAGAAAATAGCTCGGAAAAAAATTGGAAGGGACTAAACAAAAGCAGCAACCCACAAAGCGTGTTGGAAATAAAAAACAGTAGAAGCAAAACGGGCATATTGCAACCGCAAGATACAACGCTAAAGGGAAAAATACCAATTTTAAAAAATGGGCATATCAGTGCCGACAAAAGCGGCATAACCACTATCAATACGTGCCCGTTTGAAGCATTTTTGCTATCTTTACCGCATTATATTTTGATGGCAGGCAACTTTGAGATGAGATGTTCGGTCAAGCTAAAACTAGCAAATTTACCGGATTTTTCGTAATAAATTACTAAATGAAATTTTTTGTCGTGAACGATTTATCAAATCGCGCAACTATAGTAGCACGATGCATTGTGCATCATTGTGCACTATGTGCTGTTTCAGCTGGAACCTTATAATTCCGGCCAGAATATGATAAAGCCAGCCATTTAGCCATTCTAAAGCCAAACCAACTATGGCAAAAGTAGTATGATGCATTGTGCTTCATTGTGCTATATATATTTGTTCAGCCGGAACCTTATAAATCCAGTAATATAAGATTTTCGGGGGGAAAACCTTACAATTTCAGCCAGAACCTACAGCCAAACTAACTATGGCACTATATGTTTTTCAGCCGGAACCTCATAATTCCGGCCAGAACCTGATAAAGCCAGCCAGAACCATACTACAGCCAAACCAACTATGGCACAAGTATAGCACGATGCATTGTGCATCATTGCGCGCTATATAATTTTCTGACTCCCTTTTAACTTCTTCTATTTGAAAGAATCTCTCGAGCTGATGATTTGAGCTGCAGTGTCACGGTGGTCACAAACTTGATAAATTTTGCAGAATGTTAATACACGTAATGATGTTCTAATTCGATTTTGAAACGTAATTCCCAACTACAATCCAATTTACGATAATATCCCAACAGACCTAAGAAGCTTTTAATTTCTTTCACGCCCATGTCAAAAGCATGATTTGCTTTGCAGTTCACCAAAGACATTGTCCAAGACTCTCTGGAAGGTTGGATGATGATGTGTTTTTAAGTCCAAAAGGCATTCTCACATATTCGCTCGTAGTACCTATATGGTCTACAGAAAATGCCAGTGAAATCCAGTTGCTAGATCCTAGCAACGATATACTTTGACTAATCGGAGAAAAGCTGGGACGAATAATTCCATCCTGTAACATTTTCTCTATCTGCTTCTTTACTTTCTCTTTAAGGACTAAATAATAGCGGTAATTTTTGGTAAAGACAGGTTTATCGTCTTTCAGATTTGTTTCATGCTTGACATTATTTGTAAATAACAATCGATGTTCTGCATTAAGAATTAATCTTGGTTTAGGTGACAAAGTTTAATTACAGCTGTTTTTCCTCAAAATTGAGATGTTTGACTTCGAAAAATGCTCGCGGAAATGGTTAGATTCAACTCGATACGATTTTTTGAACAGGTTCACTTTTATTGGTTGTTAGAACGATTTACATAGGAGCGTACCAATTTCTACTGTGTTAATATTCATGAAATTTGAACAAAAGAGATTCCATAGGGTTCCTTGCGTTGAACTTTAAAGTCCTGGAATTGCCATTCTATGATCGGTCGTATAGGTGTTGTACACGGTTTTTCACATAAATAAGCGGTAGTGTTCCATAAATAAGCGGAGGTGATACTCTGTGAGAGACTTCTGACTCAAATTTTGGTTGGAGAATGGTCTATGATTATAATATTGAGTTGTAGGGTCGATGGTTAGGTTGCGGAAGGACATGTGGATTTTGAAGGATATGTAGACCAGTTTGGAAAATATTCATTTCGGTATTTAATGGTCTCGATGCCATAGGTCTTTGTGCCTTGTGGAATGAAGCTTGCATACAATTAGAAAAGGCTTCTGCAAAGCTGTGAGGTTGCATCACTCAAATCATTGAACCTAGGGGTTCTCTGAGTCCTGCAAGGAATGTTTTAAAGTTCATTTTCCGATAGAGATCTTTTTTCGCTCTCTGTAAGATGTATTAAAATAAAAATATATTCTTATGTTTACGAAATAGGAAATTAAAAATACGTAGGCCTTAGAAATTCCAGCCGGAACTATACCCTTACAGCCCAACTAAGTATGGCACAATTAGCACGATGCATTATGCAAATATGCAATTTTTCATCCAGAACTTTATAAATCCAGTAATGTATTTTTTCAACCAGAACCTTATAAATTCAGCAATATACAATTTTTGGGGGGAAAACATTACAAATTAAGACAGAATCATAACCTTTACAGCCAAAGTATATATAACACAAGTGACACGATGCATTGTGCACTATATAACTTTTCAGCCGAAACCTGATAAATATATGATTTTTCGGTGGAACCTTCTAATTCCAGCCGGAAACGATGGTGTGGTTATATACATCCAAACTAACTATATCACAAGTAGCATAATGGATTGTGTATCATTGTGCACAATCAGCTTTTTCAGCCGCAACCTTATAATCATATCCGGAACCTGATAAAGCTAGCCCGAACCATACTACAGCCAGCACAACTATGGCACTAGTAGCGCGATGCACTGTGCATCAATGTGCACTATGTAATTTGTCATCCGGAATCTTATTTATTTATTTATTTAAAGAAATCTATTTTGTAATTTACATGTACGATTTCAGATTTTTTACAATATTTAAAACAGTAATTTCAAACAAAAAACTTAAAAAAAGAAAATATAAACCAAATTTTAGTTTGACAATTAAAAATTTAAAAAATAGTTCTTCAAGATATTTTTAAAATTATTCTTTGACAAATTAAAATCAAATAGGTCGCCAATTAAGTTTAACGATTTAGACATCCTATTAATGGGGTTGTTTTCTCCATAGTTAGTAGAATGGTGTTTAAGTGGTAAAAATCCATGGTTTCGAAATGTTCTGCATGGCACGGGAATTGTTATGTTTTCCAAGATGTAAGCTGAATCAACGCGACCATAAATCTAGAAATATACGATTTTTCTGAAAAAGAATAAACCTCACGAATTCAGCCGGAACCATACCCTTTACAGCCAAAATAACTATGGTACAAGAAGCACGATGCATTGTGCATCATTGAACACTATATATTGTTAAGCAGGAACCTTTTAAATCCATCAATAAATAGTTTTTCTGAAGAAAAAACCTTACAATTTCAGACAGAATCTACAGCCGAACTAACTATGGCACAAGTAGCACGATGCAGTGTGCATCATTGTGCACTATGTGCTGTTTCATCCAGAACCTTATAATTCCAGTCAGAACCTGATAAGGCCAACCAGAACCATATTACTCTTTACAGCCAACTACGGCTCAAGTAGCAGCACGATGCATTGTGCATCATTGTCCACCATGTGATGTTGCAGTTGAAACCTTATAATTCCAGTCAGAACTTTATAAAGCCAACCAGAACCATAATACAGCCAAACCAACTATAACAAAAGTAGTATGATGCATTGTGCATCATTGTGCAGTATAAAAAAATTCAGCCGGAACCTTATAATTTCGGCAGAAGCTGAAAAAGCCAGCCGGAACCATGCTTCAGCCAAACCAACTATAACAACAGTAGTATGATGCATTGTGCATCATTGTGCACTATATACTTTTTCATCCCGAACCTTATAAATCCAGTCATATATGATTGAAAACCTTGCAATTTCAGTCGGAATCTACAATCAAACTAACTTTTAAACTAACAAGTAACACTATTTACTGTCTCAGCCAGAACCTTATAATTCAGGCCAGAACCTGATAAAGCCAACCAGAACCATATTACGCTTTACAGCCAAACTACTACGGCATAAGTAGCACGATGCATTGTGCATCATTGTACACTACGTGATGTTTGAGCTGGAACCTTATAATTCTGGACAGAACCTGATAACGCCAAAAAGAACCATACTACAGCCAAACCAACTATAACAACAGTAGTATGATGCATTGTGCATCATTGTGCACTATATAATTTTTCGGCCAGAACCTTATACATCCAGTAATATAAAAATTTTCGGGGAAAAACCTTAGAAATTCAGCTAGAGTCATACCCTCTACAGCCACACCAACTATGGCATTATGGCAGCTATTTTTTCAGCCGGAATCTACCGGAAAGTAATATCCGATTTTTCGGGGAGAAAACCTTACAATTAGAGGCAAAACCTACAGCTAAACTAACTATGGCACGCGTAGCACGTTGCATTGGCACTATATTTTGTTCAGCCGGAACATTATAATTCCAGCCAGAACCTGATAAAACCAGCCAGAATCATACTACAGTCAAACCAACTAAGGCACAAGTAACACGATGCATTGTGCACTATATAATTTTTTAGCCGGAACTTTATAAATTCAGCAGTATAGGATTTTTCGGAAAAGAACCTTACAAATACAACCGGAACCATACCCTACACAGCCAAACTAAATATGGCACAAGTAGCACGATGCATTGTGTATCATTGGCTACTATAAAATTGTTCACACGGAACCTTATAAATCCAGCACTATATGATTTTTCCGTAGAAACCTTATATACAGCAAAACTAACTATGACACAAGAAGCACAATGGGTTGTGTATCATTGTACACTATATTATTTTTCAGCCGGAACCTTATAAATCCAAACGGAACCTGTTAAAGCCATTCAGAGCCATACTACTGCCAAACCAAGGGTGGCATAAGAAGCACGATGTATTATGCATCATTGAGCACTAATTTTTTTTGAGCCGGAACCTTGTAAGTTCATCCGGATTCTCATAAAGCTAGCCGGAAAAGCAATCAATGAGCCACAAGTGTCGCTAATCGAATCAGATACGGTGATCAATGTCGCAAAGAAAATAGCTCGGAAAAAAATTGGAAGGGACTAAACAAAAGCAGCAACCCACAAAGCGTGTTGGAAATAAAAAACAGTAGAAGCAAAACGGGCATATTGCAACCGCAAGATACAACGCTAAAGGGAAAAATACCAATTTTAAAAAATGGGCATATCAGTGCCGACAAAAGCGGCATAACCACTATCAATACGTGCCCGTTTGAAGCATTTTTGCTATCTTTACCGCATTATATTTTGATGGCAGGCAACTTTGAGATGAGATGTTCGGTCAAGCTAAAACTAGCAAATTTACCGGATTTTTCGTAATAAATTACTAAATGAAATTTTTTGTCGTGAACGATTTATCAAATCGCGCAACTATAGTAGCACGATGCATTGTGCATCATTGTGCACTATGTGCTGTTTCAGCTGGAACCTTATAATTCCGGCCAGAATATGATAAAGCCAGCCATTTAGCCATTCTAAAGCCAAACCAACTATGGCAAAAGTAGTATGATGCATTGTGCTTCATTGTGCTATATATATTTGTTCAGCCGGAACCTTATAAATCCAGTAATATAAGATTTTCGGGGGGAAAACCTTACAATTTCAGCCAGAACCTACAGCCAAACTAACTATGGCACTATATGTTTTTCAGCCGGAACCTCATAATTCCGGCCAGAACCTGATAAAGCCAGCCAGAACCATACTACAGCCAAACCAACTATGGCACAAGTATAGCACGATGCATTGTGCATCATTGCGCGCTATATAATTTTCTGACTCCCTTTTAACTTCTTCTATTTGAAAGAATCTCTCGAGCTGATGATTTGAGCTGGAGTGTCACGGTGGTCACAAACTTGATAAATTTTGCAGAATGTTAATACACGTAATGATGTTCTAATTCGATTTTGAAACGTAATTCCCAACTACAATCCAGTAAACGGGATATTCAGTAGCCATTTGATATTTTTGGATGAACAGTTTGTAATAAAATGTGACAAGTAACCGTTCAAATCTTTTCTTATACTAAACACATTTTCCGCACGTGCTATACAGACAATTTTTTCTTGTTAATGTATCAAATATCGAGGGAGCCGACACTTTATCAATCGCATACGGCCTTATGTCAATATAAAAGTCTATATATTTACTTTGTCTATTTAATTGCAATAAAATTAGATTCGTTATCTTATCAACATTCAAACATTTCAATCAAAAATAGTTTGAATTTTATTATCACCAAAAATTATTTTTCCTATCAAAATTCAAAATTTCCCTAAGCACAGTGGTTTATTACAAAAAATGAAAATGAAAATCACTTTTTATCTCTTATATCTCTATTCCCTTGAGCATGCTAGGCTATGTATATAACAAAATATGTTGGTGTAATGGAGATGTATAGAACGCAGAGGGGACCATTCATAAGATTTTTAAATATTAAGCTCTCTGATACAGGCTAAACACTAACCAATAATTTTTTTTTTTTTGTATATAATTTCAGGTATAATCGCGTGTTGCTGGTTTGCAGGTGGAATTGTTGGTTTTTTGCCACTGTTCGGACTACACCAGGAATGGAATAATGACCAAAAATGTTATTTCGTCAAAGTCATGAGCTACGATTATCTTGTATTTTTATATTTTGCAACCATTATCACACCATCAGTATTGTTAGTGGCATTTTATGCTCATATTTATAGGGTGATTATAAAACAGGTAAATACAGATATATTTGTGAACATATGGCAGTGCATTAAAAATTAATTTTATTTTATTTTGAGGTACGACAAATAGTCACAATGAATCCAACTGCCATAAATAGCCGACGTCAATCAGCATCACTAAATTCAGCAATTCGTCAGCGACACATAACCGCAATATCGCCCACAAACTCGAGCGGTTGTCAATCGCGTAGTCGAGCATCATCATTAACTATACGCAGCACAACGGTCAGCATTAATCCTAACGGTGGCACAATGCTTCGAGTGCTTGGTGCGGCCCAAAAACGTGAAGTGAAGGCAACGCAAAATCTTTCCATAATCGTACTGTTCTTTATGATATGCTGGATTCCACTGTACACAATAAATTGTATAAAAGCATTTTGTCGCGATTGCGATATACACGAGATGGTCACATTTTTCTGTATAATCCTATCACATTTAAACTCGGCGGTAAACCCAATATTATACGCTTATCATTTGCGCGACTTTCGAGCTGCTTTAAAGAATTTTATATTAAAGCTTTGCGGTATTAAAACGGAAAATGACAACCCTGTACACCAACGAATATCGAATACAAGTCAACAACAACAAAATCGGCTGCAATCGCTACTCGATAAGCGACCCTCACCTTTGCACCAACGTATTTATGTCGATTCTCCGGTTTGGTTACGGCAACAACAGCGAAATGCGAATGGTACGAGCCGAACGACAACCGAAAATGGTGACATACTGATGGTATCGACTGAGATTAATAACAGTATTACGGACGGAAAACATAATATTTGGCGGATAGTTGAAATTCCGTCAACGATTGAAGAGCACAGTAAAACGAACGAGAGTTCAGATGATAAGCTGTCGAATAGTGGTGACGAGGGTTATCAAAATGATCATGGTGTTGATAGTGGAAAAAGTAATTGTGGAAGTGAAAATAGCGATAATGTGTTTGCAACGGCCACTTCATCCAACAACAGTATCGATATACACGATGCTAATAGTCAAAAAATATTTTCAATTGAAAATCTTCACGAGAGTTCTAGTAGCGCCGATAAAGAAGAAACATGTTATTTCTTCCCAACAGATCTACCGTTCTGTGACGAAGACACCGATGATAATCTGAGCTTACCAACCTCGTTAACACATCGACTTAACCCCTCCCATGATACAAATAAATCAAAACCGGGTAGCTTAGACGAAAATGACACGGACGACAAAAGTATATTTCTCATCTCGGAGAATGGATACAAAGCCACCAAACCAAAGGCTAGCTCACCAAAAATTATACCATCATCAAAATACATATACAACTGCAATAAAAATCGTAAACGTACTAGCCATGCTCTATCCAGTTCGGTGCCAAAATATTTATGCAATCAGCGTAACAGTTGCAGTTCAGAGAGTATACATAAACCGAGCCCGCTAAAAACGGTTGGCAATTTTATTTTTCCACCAAACTCACATTCCAATATTTTTAATATTCTAGATAGGAAAAGTATTACATTTAGTAGTAGTAGTAGTAGTAGTAATAATAATAATAACAGTAATAATATTAATAGTAATATAAGTCATGGGGCAAATACATTAAAACGAACACTGTCAGATAGTTGAAAGCTTCTATAAAAAAATTTATTACGCATTTATGACTGTGGGCCACAAATGTATAGCTCCATGCACCGCCAAGACTGTAAATATATACGAATTCTAATAAAATTGTAATAATTTTTAATAGCTGTGATTACTTAGAAATATTTTTTATTTTATTTAAAGCAACATTTAGAGATTTAATTATGACAACAAAATAAATAAACAAATATGTATAGCTATATTGCAAAATATCGATGTAATATGTAAATAAATGTTAAAAACAAATATTTTTATGTTAACCGACAAATAATTTATATTGGTAAAAATGTATAAGAGAGATACAGAATTTGCATAAGAACAGTGAGTATGGCTAAACAGCGCCTGTTTGGTAATTATGATACCCCTTTATACCTAAGAAGGTTCCGTCAAACAATTTCGTACCTCTTCTTCCAATGTGTTTGAGAAAATTCATAGTTTAGCCCAACCAACATAAAGTGATAGATACTATCAGTGAAAATTTTACCCATTACAAAACTTAATCAATCTACAAATAGAAAATGTCAAGGTTTTCATCAAATATCATTAGATAGTCGTTAGCGGAGGAGAACCTTTGTTTTCCGATTGGTCACCAATGGGTCACCACAAAAAAAATTGTATTAATTCATTAAAAAAAAATTGGGGGTAAGGGGCATCGGTCTAGAATACACCAGCCCAAATATGTCAACCTCACCTGCACGTGGTGCTCCCTGCTATTGAACCAACGGGAACCAAGCAAATGATGTTCCCTCCACTGACCCACTGCCAACTTCACTGGTTAGATTGGTAGCTGCTTCAATACCCAGTCCTTAATGCAATGAATTTACAACAAAAAGGAATTTTTACCTTAGGTGATACACCAACTGCTCAGTTCAAAAAATGCTTGATCGTCACAACACTTGATCAACTCTGAATTTTTCTCTGGCGATAAACCGATATATTTGCATGATGACATATATAAAATTTAAGATCTTCTCGACTTCTTTGTAACAAAAGGAGTTTTAGAGGGCTACACGTGCATTGAAAATATTGAAGGGCTATCATCTGACCACTCACCTATGATCATGACTCTGGGTACAATAATAATAAAAAAACATAATACACCTAAGTTAACAAAGAATAAAATCAATTGCGATATATTCAAGAAATTAGTGGAAGATCGAACAAATCTCGGCGAACCAATTAGAACGAAGGTGCAGCTGGAAGATGAACTAGAATCATTTAATACCATATCCAACAAGCAGCTTGGGAAAGTTTGCCGATTTCCCATACCAACACGACAATGAAACATAACTATGCTCTTGAAGTCAGGGAGGTGCTTGAAGAAAAACGGCAGCAGTCTCGTGCACCGCAACACAAAACTATTCTTAATTTTTTGTGCAATAAATTAAAACAACTAATAAAGGAAATAAAGAAGGAAAGCATATCTAAGCGACTTAGAGGTCTTTCTGAACTAAAGGAAGACGATTAATCGCTTTGGAACAGAAAGTCTCTCTATTTGAAGAAAACAAGTTGAACAGGTTCACAGAATAACGGATGTCACAGAGGATTCAATTGAGAATAAAAAGATATGCTCCAGTATTTTCTTAGATGTAGCTCAAGCTTTCGACAACGTTTGGTACCAAAGGCTTGAATTTAAACTGCATCGAGACCTGCCCAAGCAATTTTATCAAATTCTTAAATCCTACATAGCTGATCGACACTTTAGAGCCAAATTTGAAAATGAGTACTCTGAAACAAAAAGAATATCAGCAAGTATACCACAACGTAGTGTAGACTTATTCTGTTTATTCTTTATACGAGAGACTTACCGACTATTGAAGGTACTACAGTAGCAACAATAGCTATTCTAGCAGTTGGAAAAGATGTTTCGGAAGCAACAAGCAAAGTTCAAAATGCAGTTAACATTATGAGTAACTGGATTAAAAAGTGGCGTCCCATTAAATGAAGCCAAATCAGTACACGTCAACATTATAAATCAAAATGTAAATGTAATGTATGGAGTGCCAGTTGACAGCCTAGATAGGGCGCATCCTGGGCAGTGTACTATAGATCGAACGGTTGTGGTATCCGATCCCTACGTAGTAGAGAAACGGTATAGCAGATAGTCAACAAAAAGATGAGATGTCGGGTATAAACAATAACATACCCCAGGTAGGTCAGAACTTAGATTTTAAATCCCCTCCCAGATTTATCAGGCTGCTCCATGGATTCTGGAACTAGCAATGCGACATTACAAAGAAAATTGTCGATAGGCAACCAGGCTGATCCTTTTCCTAGTACTACTGGAAGCACCTAACAAGCGATAAATGAATGGCCCTTTGGTAGAAGAGGTACGGCACTTCCTAGAACACCACCAACCATTCCACCACCAAAGAGCACCACACCGGGTGAACTAAACAATGAGAAGGAAAATACCTCATCTATGAACCATAAGCTAACAGTTATCAAGCCAACTTCTAAGGTCACGCCCAGTGCACAAACAGTTATAATAAACAACGCGGAGTTAAATTTGAAGAAATGGAGAAATTAATTGCGCAGCTGAACCATGAAGTTGCCGTTCTAAAGAAAGAAAACCTTATGCTTAAGGAAACAGTAAATAAAAATAACAACGCAGGAAACTCAGCATTAATGAACAAAAAATTTCAAGTACCCACAGATTAAGTCGAATATCACACTGATGAAGATGTGCTTGAAACGGAAACCAATGGGATACTACAGAAATCCAAGAGAGCAAACAAGAAACCAACCTAAGCCAGAGGAAATTTGAATCATCACCAGAAGTTGAGCCAATTCAAACTCACATTAAAACTGCCAATGCAACGAATGCATTAAAAGTGCATGAGTCAGAAAAGAAGTAACAGGTTACACCCCTGATCTAGTAATAATAAAGCACGGTATAGTACTGCTGAAAGAAGTAGTACGAAATGAATACAAGGTGATATCGCTCAGTAGTAATATTTGAAAAATAAACACAAGAGAGCCTGAAAATTAGAAAGCTCTAGCTAACAAATTAAATTTTGATAGTCATCAGTGGTATACCTACGAGGATAAAAATGATCGACCAATTAAAGAAATGGCAAGAGGTTTCCATCCAACTTGTTCAAAAGATGAAATTATTGAGGACAGGCAAAACAAAGAAACAAAAAAACAGGGAGGAAAATGAGAAGAGGTCTTCCACTATTCATGCTAACCTTCGACAACCAAAAAAAAAATCGAAAATATTTATAATATTAAGGCTATCCTCAACCACAGAGTTAAAATAGAAACACCGAAAAAGGTCACTCGACTAATACTTCAATGTAAAAACTGCCAAGATTATCGTGAAGCAAGATGTGTTAAATGTGCCGGAAAACACGCAGGAAACGACTGCACAGTTCCCCGAATTACAACACCGAAGTGCTAATATTAGCTATCCAGAGGAAGTGAGAGAACTTCTTAAAAATAAAAGAAAAGCACGGAAGAATTGGCAAAAACATCGAAACCCGGAAAATAAGAAGGTATTTAACCATTTGTGTAACAAATTAAAATACCTAATAAAAGATATTAAAAATCAGTCAGTTAATAGATACCTCAGCACTCTACCTGGGTAAACAGATACTGATTATTCATTATGGAAAGCAACTAAGAATTTTAAAAGACCCAAACTTCAGGTTCCTCTAAATAAAAATAAAGAAAATTGGCCCGAAATGCTAAACAAAAAGCAGATTTGTTTGCAAATCATCTTGAAGAAACGTTCCAACCTTACCCCACGAATTAAAATTAAATTACGAAAAGTTGCAGAAGTAATTATGATACTTAAACCGAACAGACCTCCTAATGATAAAGCTTCATATAGGCCAATTTCTCTGCTACCAACATTATAGAAAATATTTGAAAAGGTTCTTCTTAAAAGACTAAAACCAATTATCGAAGAAAGGAATCTATCCCCACACATCAGTTTGGATTTAGGGAAAAACATTCTACGATAGAACAAGCACATCGAATTACTGATGTAATAGAGAAATCACTAGAAGTATGGCACCAGGGTTTAAAGTTCAAATTTCATCGAGGTCTTCCGGAGCAATTTTTTCACATTTTAAAATTATATATATATATATATCAGAGAGGCACTTCCGAGTAAAGTATGAGAACGAATACTCCCAACTAAAAAGAATAACAGCAGGAGTGCCACAAGGAAGTGTTCTTGACCCAATCCTCCATCTCCTATATACTAGAGATATACCAACTACAGAAGCAACAATGGCGACTTTTGCCGATGACACCGCAATACTTGCAACAGCAAAGAGCAACAATGACTCAACCAGTAAACTGCAGAAGGTAGTAGCCAGATATGTAATTGGACAAAGAAATGGCGAATCATATTAAATAAAGCAAAATCAATCCAAGTGAACTTTACAAATCTAAAAGTTAATCATATACTGATAATGATACTCTCGACAGTAGTACAAGCATGCGAAACACTGCTAAATATCTCGGTATGACTTTAGATGGTAAACTTAGATGGAAGGAACATATAAAAAAGAAGAGAGAAGAACTAAACATAAAATTTAGAAAAATGCATTGGCGCTTAAGGAGACAATCTGAACTAGCGACCCATAACAAATGCTGATATACAAACAAATGCTGAAACCTGTATGGACATATGGTAGCCAACTCTGGGGTTGTGCCAAGAAGACAAATATCAAAATCATACAAACTGTTCAAAATAAAATCCTGCGATGTATTGTTAATGCACCGTGGAACATTCGAAACGACAACCTCCATCGAGATCTAAAGATCGAGCTTGTCGCGGATGAAATTAAGCATCATGCAACAAAACAACTACAACGTCTGCACCAGCATGAAAATCTGGATACGCTGTATGCAAACTACCACACCAACATGAAGACTGCAAAGAACCAAACCACTGGACTGATCGCAACTAAGAGGTTAGTAGACTTAGTGTGGTGAAAATTCTGAGGAGGAGTTACACGAAACTGGGGATAATAATCATAAATAATCACTTGATTACGCAGACAAAAAAATGTAAAATGTATTCTATATGCCAATACAGCTTAATACCTTGGCATGATCCTCGATGCTAAGCTAAAATGGAAAGAACACACCAAGAAGAAAAAAGAAGAGTTAAACATCAAATATAGGAAAATGTACACTGGCTCATGGGTAGAAATTCTGACACTTATTTCTTGAAAACTCATTTTTTTCACTTTTTTGTGTACTTTGGCCACTTTAATATTATTGATTGATTGATTAGAATGTACGGCCAATCCTAAACAGGGATCGCTAGTGTAAGGGTCGTTAAATATGATAGACTTGACCCGGGCCATGCACAGATTACCATCAAATCAAAACTATCTAATTCAAAAACAAATTTAATTCCCAATCTTAAACCGGACAAACGTGAAAAAGCCATCGCGAACTCAACCCAACTGCTCCTCAGAAAAACGCAACGATAAAACAAAACTACTAATCAGATCTAAACCGCTGAGATTAAAATATAATAATTACAACAATTTATTACTCAGAAGCTGAATAATTGAATAAAGGAATATTACTAAAATTAGTTAATCTCTGAAATCAAATTGCGGCCAAGTAGAACGGGAACAAAATACGCGGCTTGCATGTATGTAGGCCAAAATGCCCAAACCTCACCCATCCATATCTTGCACATGCGACGGAAAAACAAACTCCCCAGTCATCCGAGCACAAACTCCGACCATCCACCCCCAACTCTGATAAACTACCCCTTATCGATCCCTTATCCTAATCCGATGACCACCGTACAACAGAGAAGAAAATTGATCGAAATAACCACTCTTTATGCATACAGCCCAACTATAGGCTACACACAACTTACACGACGATCATCAAACCAAACACACCCCACTGAAAATGGCAAATCTCTAAACGAAAACTACCCTAAAAATTAAAAAACAATTCATCAAAATCAAAGATAAATAAACAAAGTTCACTGCTACTAGAGGTACAAATTAATAAAGTCAAAAGAACTCTTCAAGAAAACTCCATAGCATTTCCACCAAAGTTTCTCCCCGTGTTTACGTTGCACATACGTACATACATAGTCCCTACATTGCGAGACACATGCATACACATGCATAGAAACTGATTAAACGTTTATCCGATTTATTAAATACATATTCTTCATTCCTGCGTGATCATCACACAGACACAAACACATTGAAACACCTTTTCACAATAAATGTACATACAGTAATTATGTATATAAAATACAACGTAGAAAATTACCAAAAAGTTCAAGAAAACGAAAATTAATAGTCGGTCACCAAACAAACATGCTTACTCGCAAAAACAACAACAAAAATTGTTAACGAGTGCAGCAAAACATAATTGAAAAACCCTTTCTCGCCCAAACAATACTCGCAATAACGCACTACATGAAAATATTTATATTTTACGCCTTTATGTGTTATAAAATACAGTTACCTAGCGCTTATTTACTTAATATTTTCCAAATAAAAATTATGTTTCAATATGTAATAATAAAATATGTAATAAAACAATGAAAAAAACACTTACCTTGAGTATCCTTTGGAATCAAAAAAGTCGTACATATTGAAAATTTACATACAAACGAAATTGTTGTTTACATATTGTACACTATTGCAAGCACACTATACACACATCAATATAACTGTACAATACGTAAAATTTTTCACTTTATTTATTAAGAACACGCTAATTATTATTATTATTTATTTATTTATACATGAACACATTTGTATATTACACAATTAATTAATCAATTAATTATTCGAACGACAATTAAATTATTTATTTATATATTTGTTTAGAGGAGAGACAAAAACACGTCTTTCCTCTACGACGTTCAATCGCTGACGCTGACCACTCTTGTCACTTTAATATTATATATGTTATGCTTAAAGTGTATACCAGTGGTACCTTTTTTGTACTTGTACCATGCCAACAAAATGATTTTTTGTATATAAATTGTATATAAATGTATTGTATATAAATGTATATAGCAGGCTTTCGAATTAAATTCTAAAAATAATGCAACAAGATCAATACAATAGCATGCCATGAAATATCTCGCTCAGAATTGTGAACATTCGCATATCGACGCTTAGCCTGAACGATTCTCTATTGATTACGTCTTCAAACGAAGCAAAGAAATGGATACCACACCAGAGGTAGCCGCATAAGTGGTTGCACTAATTTATGCGGGGCAGCACCAAAGTGAGGTGGCTCTACAACTTAATTTGAGCCGTTCGTCGAGTGTGGCAAAGATATCAGGAAATTGGTGGCTCACGCTATAGCACAGCATGATGACCGCTTTCTTGTAACAACTTCGTTGCGAAATCGCCGTATGAATGCGGTTCAACTGAGACGGCCGTCCAAGAAGATCGTGAAGTCGAAATCAGTCGGTGGACAGTTAGAAGACGACTTCGAGAAATTAATCTGACAGCACACAGACAAGCAATAATGAAGAACAGTCCTGTTTTCTGACGAGTGCAGGATGTGTGTATATGGCACCGATGGACGCGGAAGAGTATACTGAATACAAGGAGAGCGTTATGCACTATGTTGCATTGAAGAATGCGTCTCGTATGGCGGTGGATCGTGCATGTTCTGGAGAGGCATATCATTAGAGGGGAAGACAGAACTTGTATGCATCACACGAGTCAATACTGGCTGTCGATCAAGAGGAAAGAATTCTCAACGGTATACATTGAGAACGTACTCGAGGAGTACGTCGTACCTTTTGCCGGGTTTATTGGTGAAAATTTTCTGTTTATGCAGGATAATGCGAGACTGCATACGGCTGGTGTAGTATACCAATACCTTCAAGACGTGCATGTGCCTGTTATGGAGTGGCCAGCTCGAAGCCCGGACCGCAATCCCATCGAACATTTATGGGACGAGTTGAAAAGAAGGGTTCGAGCCAGAGTGTTTGCTCCAGCGAGACTCCAGGAGCTTTTTTATTTGTTTATTTCCATGTTTTAATTCGATTTTTACCCCTAATTTTCATGCTGAAAAATTCACAAAAACGTGTACCTCAGATGTTTATCTCCAAAAATCAGTTTGATGGCACGTATAAATACAAAAAGGTTACCACTGGATAGGTATTGAAATAGACTTTGAATCTGCATTAAGAAAAATTAAACAAATATTGGATTTTTTTTTGATATTTGTGAACTTTTGTGGAAAATAGAGTAATGTGCGATTTTTTGGACCCAATTAAGTGTATTATATAATTACCAAACCCCTTTGGTTAAAGTGATAAAATTGAAGATTAAAACTGTAAAATAATAATGGCGTTATTTTACTTTACGTATACATCGAGAAAACCAGGTAAAGAATCAAAATATAGAAATTCTCAATTTCCTCAGAGAAAATCTATATCAATTTCCTCGATAATTTTACTTTTCCAAATTTTTTTCTTTTATAAAAATCATGTTTATGTCTATCGTCAGTTTTCATGAAAGTTGATCATGAAATATGCGGGCATTCTATAGATCCAGGCAACCTTCATGAAACTCCTGACGAGGATCACAACCTTAATACAATAATGAAAATGAAGATGAGTGTGAAGTTTTTAACAAAATAATAACGATACGTATACGAATTCAATAAGAATTCTTGAAAGCTAAATATGTGTTAGTTTTTACACTGTTAAGTAATAAATTGAGTGAGACAAATAGTCAATGTTAGAAAGAGACAAACAGGACGCCATGTTTTTTTCTTATTAGATTTATGTATTTTGATAATCTCACAATAACAAGATATCGTGAAGATAGCACCACAATGAAACGATGTAGTATCAACTCCTACGGGCTTTGGCCGGATTCAGTGTTGCGTTCGTTCGTTCCTTCCTTCCTTCTGATTTTTTTTTAAATCAATCTATCAATCGTTTTCATTTTTGCGTTGTTCACCGTACCACGGATGTCGCTGAATCATGGAGCATGGGAGTTGCATGACCATGATTGACCTTGAGAAGGGAGTTACATGATTGAGACTGACGAGAAAGCAAGTCGTTCGAGTGCGAATTTTTGTGCGAATATTTAGATTCACACTTCACCGATTTATTAGGCACAATATAGCTCATAGTTTTATTTTTTTTATGATTAGTTTGGTCGTCTGCAAATATTTTGCTTAAAATTAAAAATATTTTATCTTTTATAGGCGTAATTTGATTGATGGAAAAGTGTGATTCTAAATATTTGCACAAAATTTCGCACCCGAACAGTCGCCTTGAATGCATGCCCAATGACAAAAAAGAATCTAAATTTATTTACAAAATAAAAATTAAGAAATTTAAATTAGTTGCAGCCGTGTTCTGTTTTCTGTTGTTGCTGCTACACTTTTGCTGGCTGCCATTGTCGGTTGTTGTAACCCACTGTTGTCATCGTCGCTGCTGTTATAGGTTATGTTGTTGTTGTTATTTCTACGTGGTGAGGACGTATTTTGTACTCCCTCATCGGGCGGTATCGTCACTATGGGGTTAATGTTGGCCAATTTGTCTTGTTGTCGCCTAAGTGTGGTATTACACCATGCACTACTAAAAAATTACATGAGGTCCACACACTTTTTCAAAAAAGATTTTCGAGAGCGGCAGTGGAATAGATTTTCACACCTTCTCTTGGTCTTAAACAGATTAGTCTCTGAATTTTATTTAGTAATGTTCGAGTTTTTAATTTGCCCGGTTTTTGACCACCAAACTATAATATAAAGCCGCTGATGGTGCATGGCAAAGACATTAACTGGAAGCCAGTAAATTAATTGTTTCCATTTACCTCTCGTCTCCTCTTATTATAGATAATCTACTTTCTTTGAAACTTTTCGGTCCAAGCCTCATGTATAAGTCCCACCTCCTCTTTATTTATCGTGTTTTTTCGGTGGGATTAGATTTCCTTCATGATCGGAAGTAAATACTGATAAGTAAAGCCAATTTCCAATAGCTTTCAACGTATTGCTTTTACGATGCTGTTGTTTCCCTACCAACCAACCCCCCCCCCCCCCCCCCCCAGTGACATCTGCCTTTACAGCAACAGACTGTCCATCTATGCAGAAAACCGTAGTATACAGGTAATTCACACTATATGTCTATTCACTGCCTATTTACTGACATCCAACCTGGTCTGTTACAAACATGGTACGGTCAACAAATTAAAACGGGAGCAATAAACACGGCACGGCCAACACATTAAAAATAAATAAACTACGTTATTTATGGGATATGGTGGAAATGGGCTCCCTTCCACGTTCTCTCAATGCTTCAGTTTTGCCCAAAATACTATAAATATCCACCTCCGGTCGTCATTCAAAGGCCATCTACAAATGGTTAAAAAAAAACAATTTTAACAATAGGATCAATGACAACAATTGCCACCAATTCTAACCTTTACTCTGCTATCTGTTTGCCAAAGATTGCCTTCAAAGGTCTCCGCAGTGTGTATGCTTACTGAAAAGCTTTTCAAGCTGAAATTTCAACTCTGGAAGATTAGAGTTGAAGTCTCAGCCTGAAAAGCTGCTGATTTATCTAGTCTATATGTAGGAAGGTGTGTAACCTGATAAAATGTAGCGGCCTTGTTTTCTCTTTTTTTTGTTCTCTCTAGAGCTAATAATGAAATTTGTAGTTAGCAGGCGTTGCCTTACGAAAGATCAATTCAGCCAATTGATGAGAATATTACACAATGAGGAATTACACACCAACTAATGGGTACTGTAACTTTTAACACGACTGGAAGTTTCGCGAAATCTTGAAGCCGATACGATGGCAAAATCGAGGCCGCATTATGGTGTGATGGATAGTGGAGGAAACACAACTTGCAACGATTTACGGTCAGCTGTCGTGCAAAATTCGAGAACGAATTAAACGAACTGACTTTGAAACATAAGACAAATAACTAGAACTGGCCCGAGCTGAAGAACTTTTTTCAACGAAGTGAAGGAGGCATATACAAGCGAAGTCAAAGTTAAGCACGAAAGAGCGAGTCAGAGCCATCACGTTAATATCGGTGTAATTATTATAAGACTGAGGGCCACCAAGCACGTCATATGATATACCATGATCGTCCGAAACAAAGTGCTATGGGTATGTCACACCAAAAGTAATAAGAAAAATTTCATTGAAGAGTAAATCAAGGTCAAGTACCTCATCAAGAGCAATAGAATTCAATAATTTATGCTTCTCGTCGTTTTTTTTGTCTACATTTCCAACTAACTAAGTTGATGGTTAGTTCATATCAATCGTTCAAAGACGGCACAAAACAAACCGCATCTGATGTTTAGTTAAAATCTGTTATATAAAATTAAATTTAGCATTATACGAAACATTTCTAATCGGTAATTGATAAATCGGAACTACGTTTGCAGTTTAGAACCAAATATGGGGTACATTTTGGTTTATAAATATTAGAGACATCTAACAATATCTGGGTGAACTAACAATAAATTTAGTTAGTCGGAAATGTATACAAAAAAAATCGGCGGGTGGCACACAGCATTAGACTATCTTAAACGTCACTTTTTTTACGCGACAACGAAAACAGCCTGCTAGTCTCATCGGCAAAAATTCTTAAAGAAAAGGTCCGCCATTTACCGAAATGTATGCTGATATAGTAAGCTGGCGGATGAGTCTTATCAGAAAGGGAAACGTCTATCTAGTAAGCTCAGAGAAACGTTTCGATGTCGATTGGGTTAAAAACTGTGCTAACAACATTTCTTATTTTCCCCGATGATGAAGTGTACAATGTAGAGTTCTGAGGTCGGTCAGAAGCGAGACCAGAGATTGTGGTTTAACAGCGACTCCAAAGGCAAGCACCTTTTGCTCAAATTCAAAACGTGCCAGCAACGTGTTTTGCTAAATTTTGCAACAATCAGGCATCGACCGAGTGCGAAGGGCTGGGAATAACGTTTAGAAATCTTTCCAATTAACGAAAAACGTTAATTGGAAAGATTTCTAAACATAATTTTGACCCAAACTGAATTCAACGAACATGTTATTAAAATGAAAGATCTGAACCAGCTTTCCCTAGCCGTCCCAGATGCGGTTGCGGTTACGATTACCTAAACTCGATGACCTTTTGTATTTGACCAATAATCCTTTTATTCATGTCAAGTGTTGATTTATGGTCTGGTTACTATACATTAAGTGATTTGGGAAGTGCCATTTTGTTCAAAGAGAAAATTGCCCCATGGACCTGGAGTGAATCTGAGAATTCCGCTTTTGAAAATTTAAATTTTGCGGCAAATGGATCCTAAGAAATCGTTTATCCTTATGACCGAAACAGAAGCACTCGTTGTGGTATGGGCTTTGAACAAGTTCCAAGGCTACATAAAGGGTGCTGAAATCATAGTCCGGACTGACCATCAACCGCTGAAATGGCTACTGATAACAAAATCATCCATTGGCCGGTTATCATTTAGTTTAAGAATTATTTATACTGCAGGAAAGTCGAATGTCGTAGCTGACACACTGTCTCGACCACTTACAACACACGCGCAAATCTTCGAATCCAGTGCCTTTGAGATTGATTTTCCCCAGCAAGGGCCGTGTTAAGATGAATACAGGTAGAAGATGAAGAGGTGTCGAAGAATATTGATGAACCGAATTACGAACATTATGTTTCTCGGAGACACCTTATGGAGCAAGGGATACTTTACCACTATAAAAACGAAGAAGTGTTTGCAACCATATTTTACTGCGCTATCATTACGATCCGATCGTCAGACTTTATGGGGTCGACCAAACTCTGTCGATTGAGATGAAATATTTCAGACCGCGAAGTATAAAGTTTCAAAAATGAATGCGGTTTGGGAATTTAGCAAAGCCATTGTGGCGGCCGAGGCGATACGCCGTAGTTTCGCTATGAACACCACAATATGAAAGGCCATTGATAAAACCCCTACTTTTGTAACATTTGAAATTTCCGATCGCGACAAACCCCTGATAGGAAAGTTGAATGTGTCGGCACTAACCTTGTACTCTAGAGTTAGCACTTCATTACCTACCAACCCTATTCGAATTCGTGGACGCCAACGCCATCAATAGATTAAAGTTTTTTTCTTTTTTGTTGCTTAAACTTTAACGAAACGTTCTAAAGTTTAAAGGGGGGGAGTGTATCGGCTCGGTTTTTCTTAATTTTTTTTATCTTTGTAGTGCCAATAATGAAACATGTAGTTACGGCGTTGTACTCGAGAAAAAGAAAGCGGAGAACTGTTTATCATTCAATATTGGTGCAGTTCCAAATCAAACAAATATTTCTATAAGTTCGTTAGGACAGCATTAGACTGACAATCATCTAGCTGTTGCAGAGCGAAGGAATTTATTACTTGGTCCTGGTAACCCCAACAAAATGATAAACTAATAATTGAATCAATAAATACCGGTCGAAACTTGTTGAGTTTGCGAAGAATTGCAACAATCTAGAAATGCATCCAAACCAGCTTCATATCATAAAACACATCCATATTACACGGACTTGAAGTTTTTACAAACTTGTCCTAAACCCAACAAAAATGACTTCAAAATACTTCTAAAAGGTTACAACTTTGAGAGTAGGTGTTTTTACTTTGAACTAGACCCAATCGAACTAGAAAACACGAGTTTTCTGGAAAAAATGAGGAGAACACTGATAGCATAGTAAATAGAGCGTTTGCTCTGTGATTCGGGCGTCCCGGGTTTGATTCCTGGTGGTGACAAAAAAAAGTTACGACTGGGCGTTTCTAATGTGTTATGTGTTACATTGTGTATTGTCTTACATATCTCAAGCCATATGTTGGTTGTCAGCTTTCTCCATAAAATATCTTAGGACAAAGGGTTTTTACTTCGATTTTTTTACCTCTACAACTTTTAATTACTAGACCCTGTGGTCCCCTAATTTTTCCAGTTAACTCATGTTTTATTGGTGGATTGGGTCTAGTTCAAAGTGAAAACACCATACTCTAAAAGTTGTAACCTCTCAGAAGTATCTTTGGAAACGTTGTTGTTTGGTTTAGGACTAAAATAAATAAATAAAATGTAGAAATAATTTGTGGGTGATTAATTGTTAGTTCATACTAGTTTTTGATAGATGTCACTAATATTCATAAACTAAAATGTACCTGATAGAGATATTTTGCTAATAGTTAGTAAAAGTTAATTTAATTAGCAAGTTTAGGTTAAATCTATGAATGACAAGTATGAAGTAGTCAACCATCAATATAGTTAGTTGTAAATATGAATAAAAATAGGCGTAAGGGGCAACATTTGGCTGGAATGGAGTTGCTGAACAACATAAACGAACTTAATTTTAAATTAATATTTTTACAGGAAATTATATATTTATTCCATTTTTTTTTATTCAATTGTTTTCATCATTTTTTTATTATTACAATAAAATATTTTTTATTCAGGGTAAATTCTCGTAATTTTTTAATATTTTTTTTTATTTATTTTTATGGTTTTTTAAAAAAGGATCGATTTTTTCCAAATTCATAATCAATTAATTAATCTCTAAATTATTTTTTATATAAGATTAATTACAATTTTTTTTTATAAAACATTGATAAAAATATATATTATTTTATATATATAATTTATTAAATATTTTACACAACAATAATTATTGTTTAAGAAGCTACATAATATTATTAATTATTCTCTTCTATATAAATTAATATTTTTAATTTAATTATATATATACCCAAATGATCTTTTTTACCTATTTACAAAAATCGGTATTATTTTAAAAAATTTATACAAAATGTGTTTTTCTTAATAAATTTATTAAATTTTAATGTAATAATATTATTTTAGCTTATTAAAAATAATAATTAAACGTAAAATCCTTTAATTTTTAACAATCTAACTACAATTAAAAATAACTTGTTTGTATATGTATTTATAAATTTATTGTGTTGATAATATAACAAAACAACAGATTTAAAATGGAAAATATTTTTAATTAAAAAAGTTAACAAATTTATTAAATTAATTAAATAATGTATGTATTTAAAATATTAATTCATTTCCTTATTTGTACTAAATATACAGATAAAACACTTTAAAATTAAATTGTGGGGTCTTTAAAAGTAGATAATCGATTTAAAAAAAATACTTGGCAGTGTTTAGGCATAGACTAAATTTAAAGACATACCAACGCTCGTTTTTCCCCTCGTCGACATATTTCGTTTATTTTATTATTTTGTTGTCGTTATTCTATGTTAAATTAATTTTTGTTTATATTTCCCGAAGTTTATTGGGCTAATTACTTCGATCGTACGCTAACATTGACTAATGCATTAACAAAATGGTGGTTCGAAATGAAATTAACTGAATGTTGTCATAAAAATCATATAAAATGATTTGGTCGGTTGGGTTCTATTCCCTTTCTACACACTTTGTAGTATGGACAGTTTTAAATATACAGGGCGTCCCAGAAGTGCGGGATCAAAGGATGCAGGGTGATGATACCAAGAGTTATTTTGTTTATATTTTCGTTTTACGATCTTGAAGAAATTACTGTTCTAATAAAATCATTTTTATAAATCGTCTGCCTAATAAAACAACGTTTTATGAAGTATTTTTGTTTTTCAAAAATTTTAGATGATTTTTAAGTGGCGGAAAAATAATGAAATACAGAAAGTGACCAACTATATCAGACAAAAATGCAACGCTAACGCAGATTTTCAATTTAAAACAGGGGCTATTTAAAACAGAAAGATGTTTATAATTTTTTTTACAAAATAAGTCGTGTTTATTCAAAATGCACATAAAAAAATTTCTAGTGCTAAAAATCTAGTTAAATTCAGTCAAAAAGTGTCATCCGAAAATAAAATAGTCGATTATTCTGATTGTGTCTTTGCTATTTTTAAAATCCCTAAAAGTTGAAAAATTTCAAATGGCGGAATTGTAATTCTAACGAGGGAACTATCATTAAAAATTGAGAAAACGAGATTTTAGACCAATAAAACACGCCAGACCTTACCAAACCTAGTTAAGAAAATTAATAAATAAATTAAAAGTGAATTAAACCAAATATAAATATTGTTTTGTCCACAAAACAAACTATAATAAAAATAAATAATACCTACTGGGGTTAGTACCAGAACAGTGAAAAATAAAAATATAAAATAAAATAAAAAATTGTGAGAAACCAGCATATTTTAACTAGAAGACGGTATCGATATTGCGGCAAAATCAGAAAAGGCTTGAAGGCACATCATCTCGTTTTTCGGCGAGTGCACGAATCCCCGTGATATCCAAACCTCCTTTAAGTTGATAGTTAGGAATATTTAAGTAGAAAACTTTAAGAACTTAAAAAAATTTTGAAACTTTATCAGTTTCAATATTAGAATTAAAGATTGCCAAAATGAGTGGCACAGCCTTAAGACAAAACTTATGGCTGATTTCGCTCACAAGCGAGACGCAAACAGTTTAATAAGAGATCTACATGCAATTACCCAAAGAAACGATAATGTAGATATGTATTTTACCAGAATTCTGGAAATATGCAACACACTAAAAGCCTGGGCATACCTCAATACCCCAAACGAATGATGCCTTTCTGTGTTCATGGCAAATTTGATAGACTCCCTTGGAGTTATGGTAAGAACAATGCAGCCAACGGATCTTCCAACGGCTATAGACTATACTGTTTAAAGGAACAAAATATAGTTTACATGAAGAATAAAACGCTTCCTCCACCAGTACATCAAAAACCAATAATGCCTAGACATTCATATCCAAGGTATAAGCAATATCCACAATATAATCACCCCACCCAACAAAATAATTTACAATTTTGAAATCCAAGAGGATTACCAACTAAACCGATTCAACACCATAAACCAGAACCTATGCTAATATTGATACTAACAACCGGTCTATCATAAAGTTCAATTCCAACGATAATTCAATCCAACAAATCAGCGTTATCGCTTCTTGTAGCAGCGTCTCTGCTACATGGATGACATTATAATATTCTCTACGTCACTCCAGGAGCATATGATTAGCTTGAATAAGGTTTTTACTAAATTACGAGAAGCAAATCCGAAGGTCACAATCTTAGGTCATATTGTTACTTCAGATGGAGTAAATCCTAATCCAGATAAAATCAGGGCAATCTAAAACTTCCCATACACAAAACCGAAAAACAGATCAAAAACTTTCTTGGTCTATTAGGGTATTACAGGAAGTTCATAAAAGATTTCGCTTTCCTCAAAAAACCCATGACAGATAGAGTGCCTAGGGAAAGATTCTGTCATTGACCTTAATCAAAATTACATAAAATGCTTCGAAATTGCTGTGCGAAAACCCAATATTGCAATACCCGAATTTTGAGCAACCATTTCTGGTAACAACCAACGCGAGAAATGTCCTAGGTGCTATTTTATCCCAAGGTACAATAGGACAGGATTTACCGTTACCCTCACTTGGTTATTTTCACTGAAAGAACTTAAATCCAAACTAGTGAGATGGCGACTTAAGTTCGACTGTAACATTATTTATAAAAAGGGCGCTCAGAACGCGAACGCGTTCCAATTTTGTCTGGATTATTTCACTTCCTTTAAGAAACTACGAAGATAATTCATCACGAACATTAATATTGTGTCATATTATAATTCTAGTACTCTCTCTCTCTCTCTAACTTTCACATCCCATAAAGAGATAATAGGTGCCATAATCGATTAGAAAATAATCAAGTTCTACTCACCATGGATAAACTCCTAAAAAAATTTTCAAATTTCGTGCTGAAATCTAAAATTGGATATTCGGTTAAGAAAAGATTCGTTCATAATTCTGTTTTAAATCCTTATCCCGTTATAAAATCGTAATTTATTGATAAAGAAATGGCCGAACTCCAATCAGTAACTTCAAATCCCAAAACAAATTCAAGTAAAGATCACCCATCATGTAATGAGTAGCCATATTTCAGTACCAGAACTTCAGCCCGGAGTTCATGTCCACTCAGTAAAATCAATATTAGTATCTATATTAGACCACTACTTATTAACTAAATCAGTCGAGTTCCAATCAACTTGTTAAAACTCGACAAACTATGTCTAAAATACACTTAAGAATCCCCATCAAATTTTACCATATTCGACTAAGAAATACTCGAGTTCACAGCATAGCCAAGTCACAAAAGCACGTCTAAAAATTTTAATAGAATACCAATATTCATCCTACAGGCCAAATTAATATTTTTTTATTAATTTTAACTGCAAACGGTATGAAATTTTCGACTTGCGTTTTTTTTTTATTATGAATTAATTGGCAATGTCGAAAATCGGATTCACTCTGCCATTAGAACACAGTTTAAATGTCGATCATTTGCATACTGTACGGTTGGAAACAATAGGGAAAGATATACCAAATATATAATAATTTTTGATCCTACATTTCAACTCTAACTAAAATTCTTAGTAAGCCCCAGAAATCTCTATTCACGTCTCTATTAAAATATTTATCTTCGGAAACGATCGGTATTTTCATTTTCAAAATTAAAATTTTCGAAATTTTGTATTAAGAGCATTATTTTGTGGGTTTCCCGAAAAATGAGAAGTTAAATTAAACAAATAAAACGTAAAAACAACGCACCAGTACATAAGTCGAAAGTTGCAATTATCCACGTTTTTTTTCATCTCGACCGGCCAATTCGATAACGTCGAAAATCACTATTATGAATTTTTCGATTATATCGAAAATATAAAAATCTCAATAAAATTTTATTACGAAAAAATTTTATAATTTAAATATATAAATTTTAATAATAAAATTTATTTAATCCAATATTTAATGTATATCTACGGTATCAGGAATGATCCATTACAAAATAAGTACGAAGCACTTCGAGATGAGATTATAAGAAGACGTACTTTGTCAGAACAAAGTAGAATTGAAAACCTGCTTAAATCTACTGAGGAAAAGGCAGGGGGTCTATTATGAAATTTTCGACGTAGTCGACCAGTTCGACAACGTCGAAAATAACATCAATCACAAATAACATTGGAACGGATCCATTCCATAAATTCCACTAATATTTGGAATTGCTCCGAGTTTGTTGAGGTCCTAAAATAAATCCGGCAATAAATGTAAATTTTAAATTTAAATAAATTTAAATTAAACAAAATTACATATGTGTTTCACATATAAAATTTAAATTTAAAATTAACACACAAAATAACTAAACATGTAAATATATATGACTAAAATTTTATTAACTGTATATTTTCTTCATATAGAAAAATTTGCGATTTGGTCGAAAAAAGCCGCGCCGAAAAAATTGCATAATACCTATTTCGACGATGTCAAAAAAAGCGCGCGTCGATAGTTTCATAATAGACCCCCAGGAAGTTCAGCAACTATTAATGCTCAACTATTAAAAACGTTATGGTTAGATCGACTACCCGACTCTGTTAGATTGATAATTGCAGTAAGAGTGTGCAAGACGAAATCGACGAGTTTCTTAAATTCGCAGATAGAATTTTCGAAATCAATCGTTCCAATATCAATTGCCATTCTATCGCTACTGGGGTATCATCATCCCAACCGAAATCAAATAAAAATCACTCAGAAACTACTCTCAATAACCAAATTTACAAGTAAGATGGGTAACTGGAACAGATCAAGGCAACGATCGAATAGCTGAAGTTCCAATTGATTTCGATCTCCCACTAGGTCACACCAACGTGGTGGTGACTGGATTTGTTGGTACCATAGAAAATTTAAAGAGAGAGCAAAAAAATGTCAAGGTTGGTCATTTGAAGAAAAAAACTTTTTCAAAGCAGGGGGTGGTGCTGGGAAGGAAAACTAGATCGTCCCATTATAGATGTGACGAACAATGGAACGTGTGTCAATCGTCGCTTAATTATTAGAGGTTCCAAGGCAAACTATCATTTTTAATTGACACTGGTGCAGAAATCACGGTCGTTCAAAAAATATGTTTTAATAACCTAGTCAGAGATGTTGAAAACTGTTTAAATGCAGCTAGTGGGACCGTAATTAGTACTTACGGTACACGATTACTAGAGTAAGACTTGGGGTTGCGTCGAGCATTTAGATATTCATTTATTGTTGGTTCGGTTTAAATTTGGTTTAACAAGCAAGCCTTCCAAATGTGAATTTGGGCAACATCCCTTAATTTCCTCAGCCATCAAATTACTAAAGATCTACCATCTGCAGATCGAATTGCAGCCATACAATTTTTCCACAACCTACTTTAATTAGGCAAGTGCAGCGTTTCGTGGGCATGATCAGTTATTACCATCGTTTCATCCCTCACTTAGCCGAACAAATAGCACCAAGCACAATCATCTCAGCAACCTGATTGTGAGGCGTCTGTAAATAATACCAAAGTTGCCCTCGCTCAGGCTTCTCTCCTTGCACATCCTATGGAACAAGGAACACTACGCATAAACACTAATGCTTCTGGTATTGCTCTACGTGCTGTATTAGAACAACGTAATCGTAAAAATTAGCAGCCTCTTAGTTTCTTCTTTAAAAAGCTTTCTCCACTCGAACAGAAGTATTCTGCTTATGACCGAGAGTTGCTGGCAATTTATTGTGCCATTAAAAATTTCAGATGTTTTGTAGAAGGCAGAATATTTTCTATCAATACAGACCGCAAACCGCTCACTACAGTGATAACGTCTAAATCGGAAGATTTGTGTGAAAACAACATCGTAGCTGCTACACTGTCACGTACCGACAGTTTATCAATTTTGTGTGAATCATCGTGTGTGAATCATCGTGTGTGAATCACCGTCCCCAATCAAGGGCCTTTACATCCCTATAGCAATGCGTGAAAGTGTTTTTTCAAAAGCTGGTCGGTGTCGCACCCAGGAGAACGTGCAACACGAAATTTGATAGCATCAAAGTATTTTTGGCCAAGTATGAACGTCGATCTGGTCCAAAACTTGTATTCCTTGCCAGAAATTTAAAGTCAATCGACATACTAGACTAGAACACGGAGGCTTTAACATTCCTTCTGGAAGGTTCAACCACATATACATTGATCTCCTCAAACCGTTACCTCCATCTAATAGTAATACGTTCACTCGCATAATAATCGACCAACTTACACACTGGCCGGAAACGATACCACTGATTGAGAGTCCCATCAGAAATCACAAAATCAGAGAAGCCAATTTGAAAGAAATCATTGGGAATTAGAACGACAATGTATCACCCTCAGGCAAATGGGATGGTGGAACGTTTGCACCATTATTCAAAATCGTCCTTGTATGCCAGATCAAACACTTTAAACTGGAGCGATTAGCTCCCACTTATTCTCCTGGGAATAAGAACATCGATCGAAAAATGATCTTGGTTGAGAATTGGTAATCCAATCTGATCCGACGTCTTCTACCGATTCTACATCTCTTATAGAACAATTAAGAGAATCAATGCGTAACATCGTCCCAATAATCACACGAAATAACATTCAAGACAATATTTACATACCACAAAATTCGGATTAACGCCTAACTACGAATGTCCTTTTACGGTCCAGCGTAGATTTCGCAAACATGTCGTTGTGAATTAAAATGGAAAGAACGTATAAATCTCAATCGATAGACTTAAGCCGGCTTGTCAAATTTTTCTTCTCTACGTCAATCATACGAAGATTTTTAAGTCGATAAGGTTTTATCTGCGGGGTGAGTATTATATAGTGATCACGTTCATTTCACTATAAACGTCGCGAAAAATAGTATGATACCAAGCATACCCAGCTGCACCCTAAATTATGGTAATGATGATTAGCAAAGAGCAAATGATTTTAATCGTGTATTGAGAGAAATGATGATTTGTGCAATTTGTAATGCAATTATGGGTAAACTAATTGTTTCGTTTTATATCGTAGTAATGAGTTAATATTGTATTGCTCTTCTATTAAAATTTGGTTTATATGTGTATTAAAAATCGATTTTTAGATTTTTGGATATGAAAATTAATTTAGAAAAATATTGGCTGTACTTCTGGGCACATCTCAGAATAAACTTTTGTTTGTATATAATAAACATATTTATTCATTAAATTATAAATTATAAACTGATTCCGTTTCAATTTATGTATAAAATTGTTTTATTAATCTGTTTATATATTAAAATTCAATTGAATCAAAATAAATTTGTTAGTCAGATAAATAATACGGTGCAGTAGGGTAGTAACATAACTAGTGTGGTAATAGTTGCAGTGTTATAACTCTTTTCCTGCATGCCATCACAATTGTGTGGGTAACGCAAAATAATCATGTCAAAAATTTATTTTTGTATGTACTATGGACCAACATACACATTTGTGCATAACACTTAAATCGTTTTCGTCCGAAAAATAACACTATATCTATAATAATAATAAAATAATTTATATGTTATCAAATTATTATGCTTCTTTCAAAAATAATTCCGATTTAACTAAGGTATGTTAAAATCCGGAAGACATTACGACCTGCCATTTTTTACACACACATTTGTATGGGTTGGACTAAAATTGAACCAAAAAAAATTGTTGTCTGGTAGGAAAAGGGTTAATATAACTTTAAAAGTGTTACATATCTTAATAACGTCATACGCAGCCCAAACAACTCATCTTCCAAAAATAATAATTCGTCAGGAATTTTTATGGCATCTAAACTACTGGGATCTCTAAAAAGTTCATGTGTCCGACAATTTCTTCCAAATTCATTTTCTCTTTCTGTGCTCTTTTACTTGGTAAGTAAACCCTGCAATTTGGTTGACAACTAATAACTGCTTCTCGTATTATCTGCCACCTAGCTAGTATAACATGTTTTTCAAAAGCCTAGGATCATGAATGAGTTGATGGACCATTTTTGATAACGTACGATCCACTAATAAAAACTGTGCCTAACAAAAAAAAACGTTTTTCTTTGAGAGCACAGTCGTGTGCAATATAATTGGTAATTTTACGAAATGTTCAATTAATACGTTTTTTTACAAAATCATCAATATCAAAAATTGAAACATAGGGCGATATGTTGTACCATCACTTCGAATCGAAAAAAAATCGAAATTCGAAAAAAGTCGAATCCAAAAAGTGAAAGTTGTATCATTTTCGACTTTTATCGTATTTTAATCTTGCAATACTTTTTCTAGAATGAAATGTCAGCTACATTTATTATTACTTTGGTTTTAAATGATGAAACTTTATCATGTATCGCGATTCGAAAATGATACAACATACCGCCATTCGACTTTTCGAATTTCGATTCGAAGTGATGGTACAACATACCGCCCTGTGTTCCCTATTCCCAGGGAATTACCAGAATAGTGCCACTGGTCGAAAAAAACGCGCTGAAAAAATTGCATAATACCTATTTTCGACAATGTCAAAAAAAAACAGCGCGCGTCGAAAATTTCATAATAGACCCCCGAACATTTCGTAAAATTACCTATTATTTTGCACGCAACTGTACATTTTACTTAATTTATGATTGTAAATGATAATCAAATCCATCAACTAACTTTTCGTACCCTTTTTTGATTTTAATACTGCAATGTCCTTATTAATTATGCATTCATTTTCAGCGATATCTAAGATGTGTACGATTATTTTCATTTTGAAATTATTTTAATTGGATTAAATGATTTGAGGAGTTTGTGTTTTTGCGGGACTCCCAAGTATATTAATGTGGGTGGAGATTATGTTGAAAATAAAAATATTTTTGAATAAAATTTATATAGATTTGCCGAAATTATTGAACTCCCCCCGTAGCAAGACATCATGAATATATGGAAGTACAATTTTAATAACGATTTAAGGAACTAGGAAAATAAATAAGGTGGGAAAATAACTATCATTATTTGAAATAAAAATAGGAGTAAAATTTTAGTTACGTATTTGGTAAATCCTAAAAATATTATAAAATCAACTCAAAACGAAAGAGAAACCAAAATATAAGTAGATTCCCAAATTTCATTAAATACAAAATTCAAAATTCATTTAAACACAGATTTCTGTGTATGTAATATGTCACTAATTAAATGTCTCATTTTGTTTTTTTTTTTTTTACAAATATTTCCTTATTTTTTATATATATATATAATTTACACAAGTATCTAATTAAAAATATTTTTATTATATTACAAAACAATTAATATTTTCGTTTACGAGAGAATAATAACAAATAAAACTAAAAATAAACAAACATATTGCAATATTATTTGTATCAATAAATCTTTCACAATCTCAAAACATAAAAAAAAAACAATTTCTCGGGTGCCTAAAAAACTCTTTTTTACATAATATAGGTATTATTATAAAACACGGCTAGAAAATGAATTTATATAATAATTTATATAATTTATATAAACAGCTTTACAAACGTTTTTAGTGATCGACTAAAACTGGAGGAATGTACAGATTTTCAAATGTATAATGGTTATTTTATTTAAATAGATAGAATGCGCGCACCTTTGATTTTAATTAAACTAATTAAAGTTACAAAATAAACAAAAAAATGGATAATTATGTATAATATGCTTATGTAAAAAAAAAACTCTCGTAGAACACAAAAATACAGTAGACATAATTATTAGGATACTGATTTTATCATTAATTACTTTAGTGCAAGAGGTGGTAATATACAATAAATAAAATATGTGCAACGTGAAGATACAATGAGTCACAGTCAATATAAATGATCGGTTTTTAATTAGGCATAGCTCCTCCATAAATAGGAGGTTTGATTCTATGAATATTCTGTGAATATGAAGTTCCTTCTTTTCCAATTCCGGAATCGAATGTTTCGTATAAAAATTTATTGAAATTCCTATTCGGGTTCAATAACAATATGTTTGAATGGAAAACATTTCATTGTACCCTATCACCTCACGCACCTAATATTAATTACACGAAATTTCTAAAACAAATAGAAATCTCTATGAATTAGATTAAAAATTAAATAATTAAAATTATTATATCTAATTTATATTTAAATATATATATTATATAATAATTTTGTTAATGATTCATTTTTATTGTTTTATATATAAAAATATTGGATATAATTAAATGCTTCATCATACAAAATTACATTAATATTTATAACACTTTAATTTGGGGAGATTTTCATTTAGTTTTTAATTAATTGTTCCAGATTTAACATAATCATATAATAATTGTATTTTACTTGCAGAAGAATATTACCATTAAAAAAATTCTTAATTTTTTCACAATGACTAGAATAGAGTAAATTCCTTTTTTGTTATTCAGGACGGAGTTGGAAATCAAATTATATTTTATTAACGTATTAACTAGATATTAGTTTTTTATTTCGTTTATCAAATAAAGATTAAATTATATATATATTAGGTATTCTGATTACATAAGTACACAAGTACATAGCATATAAATTAGATAAATCTTATTTTAAAAAAATATTCTAAATAAAATATATAATCAGACAAAAAATAAAAAATATTAAAATATATTATATAAATATATAATTATTTTTAATTTAATACACTTTACTTAGTCCGCATAATTCAGTTGTATACAATTCTTTCAATGGGATCCCGCGAATCGATCATTTTGAAAGAGGATAAATGAAGCTATACAGACGCGATCTATCTTCGGCCACCACGACGTTTTTATTTAAATGAAAATAATAACAAATTAAAGCGTTATAAAATATAATTTCTTCGAGTAGACAATACAAAACAAATAAATTAATTTTTTTTACTACTAATAAAAAATTATAATGGAACCTAATAAAATTATGTTACACTGAAATTTCATAGTTCATATCATAAACACTAGCACGATCAGGCGTTGGAGTTGTCGATCTCTGTTGATTACCACTACTACCTGCCACACTTCCACCACCGCCACCACCACTTGTACCGCCACCCACATAAGCACCACTATTATTTCGATTTTGTTCACTTGCGGAATTACCTAAATTATTAATACCACCATTAGCATTATTACTAGCTGTCCCACTACCCCCACCAACACTCGATGACATTTCTATTGAATCGGTCATTTCGAGCGCTCTCACAAATGACATCGGCCGCGTCGGTGTCGCCTTCCGTTTTATTTGTGGAGATGGCTGTGGTGGAAATACAGGTACACCACCCCTTAACGCGGGATGATATGCCCCGCCGGTCACGCTATTTTGTAACGTTTGCGTTTGCTGTGGTGGCGGTTGATAGCCACGATTATTTACTAAATTCGTACCATTGCCTGTCGCATACTGTAATTGCTGCGTTGGACTTGTTGGATTTGAACGGTGATGCTGCATATCGTATTGCGTACTGTATTCTGGTTGACTCAGTAACAATTGATTATTTTGAGGCCGGGCATTTATCATATTCGGATGATTTCCAAATGATGCACTACCCGTCTGCTGAATATTATTACTATAACCTGGTGATGTATCTTTCCACATGTAAACTCCACGCTGTGGACTACCCGCTAACTCCCTTATATTATCTACTGTATTATTTGTTTTGGCGTATGATAATTCTCCGCCCTGTCGGACTAATTCGCCCTCGGACAAAAATCGCCTCTGTGGGCTTACATATGTATTTTGAGCAATTCGAACGCCACCATTTTGATGTGTCATCGGAAGCTGCTGTTGCGTCTGCTGTTGCTGCTGGTGTACGGGAAGACTTTGTTGATGCTGCATTGGAAAATCATAATAAGTTTGTCCTGTTTGATTAACATTTGATGAATTAACCCCAATAAAATCTGGACGTCGTGGTTGAGTCGGTGTTCCCGGATTTGATCTATAAAATATCGAAAAACATCGATTTAAAATATATTAATAGGTCACATGAATGTAATGATTAATTTGTTGCTGGATGATGATATCAATTTCATGATGAATTAAATTAGTTTATGCCTAGAAATAATCTAAAACACCAATGGATATGATTTTAATCTCAAAACTTTAATATACATTTTGCGGATGTGGTCTTCTCTTTAGCGCAAATACGTCGGTAACCTAATTAATTGAATTATTAATTACATTAACTTGAAACAACAATATTAAAAGCATTATTAGCCTTAGTCAAACAATTCATTCTAAAACAATGTATCGTGAAATATCTGTATAACATATGCAGTGCTTAACGATAACCGGATACAATTAATAAAGTAAATTTTAGAATTAATAATAGCTTACGAAAAATTGTTTTACGATAAAATGTTTCGCGATAAATTATTAAAAATCAAAAAACTGAACATGAACAAAGAGTATCTATGTGTTCTTAGAAGTTACTCGAATATTCGATAGTTATGTGTTTGTAAGTTTATTTATAAAAGCATCTGGCCACCAGTCATGAATTTAAAATCGAATTTTTAGAGCCAAGCCAGATCATTTATAAATGTGAAAGAACCACTCAAACTATTTCTAGTTGGGCATGCTCCTAATTTTCCTTAAATCGATACGGTTTATCCGATTCACCAGTGTTTCAAAACAAAAATTAGGCAAAATCACCGGAAAGTGAAACCGCTCAATAAACGATCTCAATGGCATTTCCTATAGTGCCTAATAATAGTACTGAATTTATTCTCGGTCTGTAAGGAAAGCAAGACACCTAGCGAGAAAATTAAATCGTCTCAAAGGGGTTAAAGCAGGTTTCCAGGAGATCATATCGAAAACAAACTGGCGCTCAAGTACCAAATTATAAAAAGACGTATAAAAATTTAAACAGAATATTCAGCAAACCAGCAAACTTGACAAAGACGGTTTCAGGGAGTTCAGTATTTAAGCATTACGAGTACGGCTTATGACTTTCCACTCAAATTAGTTTTAAATGAAAACAAAAAACATCAATACGACTTGTGGTACTTTTTAATAGCCACAGAACATTTTTAAGCCATTTTGAACTGTCTTTAAAATACTTGTTAGAAATGTAAATTATAACAAATGTTATGTATACCCACGTGCACCTTAAACATTTTAATGTTATCGCATTATACACACACACATACTTGCTGTTATGTAAATCGAAGCAAATTTTTGTATTCTTTTGTATCGATCTTTAGTCTCGGCTGATACATTGTTAAATGAACATTCACTATTTAAATACACATTTGACTCTGTGGATTTTTTATTTTGCGCGCTCTACAATACTGCCGTCCAGCTTGAGGAGAAGCATTTGTTACTATCCTCCAATATTTGAACATGATTTAAAACCCTGACATAAAAATACATTCTAAAGACTGCAAACATTCAAAATTTAGGTAACAGCATGATAAATATTCCGTAGAGCTGAGTGAAAACAACACAATTGAAAAATGTGAAAATAAGGTAGGTTAACGAAGAGCTGGAATTCGATAAAAGAACCAACCCATGCGTTAGACACAAATACTAAACGAGTTGAATTTTCGTAAGAACAATTAACAAGAAAAATTGTCATTTCGGGTAAATTTAATTTAGAATTCGAATATTAGGGAAATACTAAAACCTCCCGTAGAAGCTAGCACTTCCAATTAACTGATTTCCGCAAAAAAATACTGGTTTTAAATTATTAATTTTACCCCATTTTGTGTAAAAAGCAACCGTGAAGTTTAACCTCGAGTGTTAATCCATTTCACTGAAACACAGCAACCTAACCAACAACTTCACCAGTGTCTAACACACTTTGAAAAGTTTACACAGCACAATTTTAAAACTGGTGGTCTATTATGAAACTTATTCGATTTCGGAAAATTCGATTCGCGGCGTATTTTGGAATATTCATTATTTTTTTCTATCGAATAATTCGAAATCGACAAATTCGTCAGATTATGAAACAAAAAAAAAAATGCGAATCGAATTAAACGAAAATGTGACGTCAAAATCCGACTGGTCGACTCATGTTGTTTTAAAATAATATTTTTTTTATCGTGTAAATAAATTCGGTCGTGCATTTTTATATTTTTTAATTAAGGCAATTATTTAAAAACAATAATTTAAATATCAAAAGATATATTTACCAAGATATAGACTTATATGTTTTAATAATATATAAAATCGATTTGACAGGTCCACAACAAAACGATTCGCTTTGTTTCATAATAGCAATATTCGAAGCGTATCGAATTTTTAGATATCGAATTTTTCGCAAGCGAATAATGTTTCATAATAGACCCCCTGTACTACCAGAAAACCAATAACGACTTTGGTTTCTAAAAGTTGTTTTATTTTAGCCGCTTAGCCTTAACGTGAGAATTAGGGTATAAGTCTTGAAGATCATCAGCGATGAAATTGAGCACATCATTATGTGGAACGTGACAATCGCATAATTGTGGAATCTGCGCGAACAGGCTGTCAATCATTCACGGTAAAAAGGCGAAAATCGATCATTTGCGGCGAACAGCAAAAATTGTTCAAATTTATTTTGCTAGTCAAAATTCAATAAATCAAACCCAAAGAAAATTTCGAAATTTTTTTGACACCAGAAATGCACCATCACGAAATCAAGTACGCAATCGAGCCGCTCGTTTTCAGTCATTGGGATCTATTAGTGGCGTATCTCGGAGTGGAATACCGCTTGAAGCAAGAAGCCAAGATAATATCGAACGAGTTCGGGAGAGCGTAAATGAGAGCCCTGAAATATCGACTCGTAAACGTGCCACTCAGCGTCAAATGTCCAGAACTTCACTGCGTAGAATAATGAAAAAAATGTATTGCTGTTTCCGTACAAGATACAAATGGTACATGAAATTTTGCCGCAAGACTATGCAACCCGCTTAAGATTTTGTGTTGATTTTATGAAAAAAAATTATATGGACCAATGAAGCGCATTTCCATTTAAGTGATTTTGTTAATAAGCATAATTTTAGAATCTGGGGCACTGAAAACTCAAGAGTGAATCAACAGCATCCGTTGCATCCACTTAGAGTCACAGTTTGGTGCGGAATATCAGCAGGCAAGATCTACGGCCCGTACTTCCAAGACGAAGATGGCAATGCATTGACTGTAAATGGTGAACGTTACAGGACTATGATAGAAATTTTTTTGTTTCCTGAACTTGATAATACTCAAGAAATGTGGTTTCAACACGACGGAGATACGTCCCATACTGCAAGGGAAACAATGAATTTGCTGCGAGCGGTTTTTGGTAACCGTATCGTTTCACGGTTTGGAGATGTTAATAAATTTTTGAAGCGGATGGAGAAACCAATTTTCCCGTATCGTGGGGTGGTCGGTAGCTTAATGTATTTGACCGTGGCAATACGAACAGGTTTTAGTTTTTATGTTGGCAATGCAATTCGATACTTGGATAAACCAGTGGCAGCGCGAATCACAGCGCTGGTCAACAAAGTCCGGATACATGGCGGTAACGATTACTGTCAAATTATCATCAAGAGATTTACAAAAGCCGATTTTCCTTATGGATAATCAAAGCGTGATTCGGCTCATCAAAAATCTGGAATTCCAACCAGGACCAACCACATAAACGTGCCATAACATTTCATCAGAGACGGAAGTTTATTTTATGTTTTAATTTATGCAATCTGTTCTCGGCTGAAGCACTGCCAACTTTTTCGTAGTTCGCTTTACACGTTCTACTTTATGCATCGCTTGCCAAATCGAGGACGTACGGCTATATGTCCGATTTTATCATAATCTGCACATTGCAAGTGCAACGCTCCATGCCAGCCTATCTATACTGGCATGGAAGATGGGTCGGCCCATGAGTTGTGCAATCCGACAGGAGGTCATAGTTCTCTTCCATTTCATCACAGATCGTAGTTTGTTGATAAAAATTTCCTTTTGCATCCTGCCCATATCGGGATTTGTCAATTCTACAAATACTCGAAAACAACTTAAATCACAAACATAAAAAGGAAATTTCAGAATCTTATAGGGTTCGAATCTGAATACTACAATTTTTTCGAACTTTACATTCAAAATCAAAAAAAAATATGTTGTATAATTATGTTGTGATTACCATATAATTTACGTGTTAACTGAAAACACATTAACCTTTATGTCAACATGACATACCCTGGTATGTATTTTGGATTTCAAATCCATAATTGACCCTGATATAAAAGTCCTAATAAATTGAAATTTTCAGTAGTCCTTCAGAAACGGAGAAAAATAGTAAAAAATACAAAATAGAATGACTATTGGGATTTTTAGAATTCCATTTAGCCAGTTACATCTTAAAATCCACACGGCCGGCTTGGCGGACTTTCCAACAAAATTTTGCTCTTAGATCAAAAGAAATAACTGCGTATCCAGCAAATGAAGTTTCAACCAAATTTATAGCAATGACACTAAGAAGTGTAATACATAGCCTAGTATGTGAAGATAGCTCAAATTCCATCCCTGTGAAATGCAATGGCAACACTAATTATTGCAATCATGACATTTTTTTTACTCTCACCCTAAAAAAATCTCGACATTTTTACTCTCAGATCCGAAAATATTTGCTACCATGATAGCTAAAAAAATGTTGATGACAGCTAATGACAGTTGAAATTTTCGTGGCCGAGAGTAGATATAATACTTATAAATATGTACATGTTCGTGAAATAAGCTAAATCCAGTCTCAGACGAATGCTATGGCAACAAAATTATTGCTATCATGACATTTTCTACACTCAGCCCAAAAAATCCATACAGTTTTACTCTCAGCCTCGAAAATTCTTGCTATCACAATAGTTAAAAACTCTGATATCGAAATTTTCGAGTTTGATAGTAAAAATGTAAGGATTTTCTTATGCGGTACACATCGTTTGAATGGGTGAACGTTTAGAGCACGTACGAATTTTTATAAAAAATTTCTATGTCTAGGAGTTGAGATTGTAAATCAAGTTTTTAACTTTCAGCCCCGAAAATATTTACTGTTATGACAGCTAAAACTATCATGACTCAAACATTTTTCTATGTTGAGAGTAAAAATATTGCATTTTGGTGCTAGAGGAAGATTTAAAGTAATTTTTGATTTTCGCTGTCAGTATATTTTTTGGAGAGTAGAATTTAGTTATTTTTTGTTTATTTACACATTTTATCAGAACTTTGTATTGTTTTGATTAAACTCAAGATTTTTATTTATTATTTACCTTTTATTCGGAAATATTTATACCCGAATTTAGATTTATTGCTATAATTGTTAATTAAATGTCGCAATAGTATACATAAACTTGTATAGTATTGCCATAAGCAAATTTTTCGATTTTCGTGGATAGAAATTTGGGCTATTTTCACAAAGGTTAGTTTCAGAAATATAAATAAAAATAGTTAATCATTAGGCGAGAATCGAGATCTTACTAAAAAAGCGGCCTCAAACATCATCATATACTTCAGCTGAATATATTTTATAGCAACATTCTCCGTTTTATTCAAACATTTGCACAAAAAAATCCCCCAAGCTGTTAATAGAAAACCTAAGGCATTTTAATTAATTTTACTAATTTTGATTTGTAATTGTGATTCGGGAAATTTTATTATCAAGATGTTGTACATTACGAAGAATTGATCGATATTGATGATTATACGTGGTGAATGAGGACAAAATGAACGGGAAGTGATTATATTATTCGCTTAACGACATCTAGTCCGCCGACATTTTGGAACAGATTTAGTCCAGATTAGCAGTCGATAGTAAATTGAGGAAAGGTTTAGTTAATATGGACTCAGTTAAATAAACTTTAGTCTTAGAAGATCTTGCCCAAACATAAGAATCGGGAATCCTAAAATCACTCAGGAGACAAATATGCTAAAATTATAGGGTTGGAAGTAAAAATGAACTCATAAAAATATTAGAAATGTTTTTTTATTAATCGGGCCAGAAGCCGTTAAGACTCTATCACGTTTCAATTGAGATCTTTAAACCAACCGATAAAATATTAGAGGACATAGAGATTCACTGGCAAATTTTCTCGAAAAATCTCACAATAATGCCCTGTAAAAATGTTTAGTATTAAAAATACAATTCAAATTTTGAACCAACATAAACTTAACCTATCCATGTAAAGGAAAATAAAAGGATAAAGAAAATGTCATGTATTCAAATTCAAATTAATACACGCCTAGAAAAACCTCTGTACATACAGATATTCCACAAAATGATATCAATATAGCTTTTATTCAAAAAAATCACACCCATCTAAAACTATTAAAAATGCAGCAAACTTTATACTATCTACATTTATGAAAATATTATATAGTTTTACATAAAATGATACAGTTTTATAAATAATTTTTAGTGTAGTGTGTATCATCTTTAAACAGTGGTAGTCGGTCTCCGGGAAATAAAAAATCTTCAAATATATTTTATAATATTTTCATAAAAACAAATAAATTTAAATAAATAATTTAGCGATTTTTTAATATAAACATTTTTTTTTTATATAAAAACAAGCATCAAAAATAGCATTTATAAATTAATATTTTAATTTAATTTGAAACTCTAGCTAACATAAATTGTTTTAATGAATTTATTGTTAGTGGAATTAAAAAATTAAGCGATAGTTCCAAACCCAGTTAATCTTATTCGCACCAGTGGTTTGTTAATCGTTTTTTTTTTCATCGCAGAAACGTATACATAAATAAAATTGATATAAATGGAAAATCCATAATAGCAAACGTTTTTATAAAGTACATTTTAATACATCAAGTGGTGTGTCATACTCAAGGGATTTTCAAAAATAGGAAAATATAAATTACTATAAGGGTTGGGTTGAGAAATTGTTAACACAGGAAAATATTTAACAGGATAAATCAAGCAAAGTGGAATTAAAAAACCGTAGATATATAGTTTCTAAAAAATTAATATGTAATTTGAGTTTCACATTACAGCACATCAATAGATATCACGGCACCCCGTGTTGGTAAAATGATTGGTTGTATTATTTATGATGATTGTACAGGTGAGTGTATTTTGCACACAAGTTTTGTGGCAATCGGTATTGTATAATGCAAAAACATATTTTCTTTCTCAAAGTCAACTTTCTAGAACTTTTAACTTCTAAAACATTTTTAGATTCGACGATACCAGTTTTAATTTGACAAGTTTTAGTGCACGAAATATTTGTCATGTCTATAATATATGTACTGAGATCAAGTGGTTTCTTCTTCAGAAAACCCATCAGAAGAACTGGTTGCTCTTTTCGCGGGAAAATAGAATCTATATTGGGAAAAGTACATTAGAAATAAATTTTTAGCGGTTTTTATTATTTTGAGTTTCGTTTTTTGTCACAAGAGATTCTTATAAAAATTGAAATTTCAAAAAACCAGTACTAGGAGTGGTGCCATGTAAACATCCTCAATTATTTTTTAATATGATTTCAGATAAATTTGTTGTATTTTTTTTCTGGGATAGTAACACCCCAAAAAAGAACAAGCATTATATGTTTTATCTTACAATTAGTCGTAAGATTTGAAGCCGGGCCCAAATTATAACGTGTTTTCGACATCTTATGATAGATTGAACTACCACATGGATTGACCAATGTTTGTTAGTATATTAGCGCCATCTATGCTTCACTAGTAACGTCTTCTTTTGTTTGTCGTGAAGTATGTTCTTTTAAAAGAAAGCTGTCAAATTTTTCTATACATGCTTTTATAGCAAAAACCATTAACTAACGGATGTATCAAAATTAATGTGAAGCTCTGAAAAGTTTGAGTCGAAGTAACGGTTGGTGGAACAGATTTTATTATTCCAATATTATTATTCCAATATTTTTTTCTTTTTCATTATTATTTCTGTATAATATTACAACTAATCATATGGATTATCTAATAATTGTTTTATTAGTTTAGTAGTCGATTCTTGGGTGATGAAACCTATCGGTACAACCAGCTCTGCCAGTCCTTTGATTTAAGCGGCTCAGGGAACCACTAATTCTAAAGGCTTTGTTCTTTTTAGGCGCTTCGGCCCATTGGTGCGATCCAGTAGGTTCCGCAGCTATTCGTTGTCATGCTGAACATGACTCCTTCCAAATTTTTGTATTCACACGGCGGACGTACCCCACGTGTATGTCTCGATGGAGATTATCATTTCTGATGTACCAAGGAGCATTCACAATGCTACGTAGTACATACTTTGTTTTGAAATGTTTGAATGATCTTCACTGTAGTTTTCCCTGTGCAGTTTCTTCCAATCAGCCAGTGCATTTTTTTAAATTTTAAATTCAGTTCTTGCCTTTTCTTTTTAACATGCGCTTTTCACCTTAGTTTAGAGTCTAGCGTCATGCCAAGGTACTTAGTATGGAATTTGGTCCGAACTCAATCTAATCAGAATACAGAATATATTCTAATTTCTTATTTGTAAAGTTAATATGTGTTGATTTCGATTCGTTAAGTGTTTTTTTGTCCAGTTATTCACTATATTAACAGCATTTTGTAGTTTCCTTGTGGACTCAACAATACTAGCATCGGTGGTCATAACAGCTGTGTCATCAGCAAACGTTCCTATTCTACGTTCTTCTATGTTTGGTAGATCATTTGTATACAGGAGGTATAATACGGGGCCTAGAACACTGCCTTGTGAAAAACCTGCCAATATTTTCTTTAGGTGTCAGTATTCCCCTTCCTGTCTTATCCGGAAGTAACGGTCGTTGATGTAAGACTTTAACTATTCAAAATGTTTTGGCAAATCTCGTTGGAGCTTAAATTCTAGACCACGGTGCCAAACCTTATCAAATGCTTGGGCTACGTCTAAGAATATTGCTGAACATACTTCCGTTTTTTCCAGCGCCTCCTCAATTGGATCAATAATCCTATGTACCTGTTCTATCGTTGAATGCCTTTCTCAAAACCCAAATTGATGTGCTGGTATAAAATTTCTGCTCTCGGCTTTAATCTCTTGAGAAACAGTCTCTCGAAAATTTTGATATTGTTAACAAAGAAATAGGCTTACGATGAATAGGCTTTATACGATGTTTTGTCGTTAAGCGATTTATTAGGCTTTGGAATCATTATGATTTCCGCTACTTTCCACTGTCTCGGAACATAACATAATCTAGAGATAGCATTGATTATGTGCTGTAGTTTCCTTAGTGGTTTTTCTGGTAGAGCTTTGATTATTTGCCCCGTTATCAAGTCATATCCAGGAACTTTTTTATCTTTCAGGCATTTTACTTCTTGTTTGATTTCTTTCAGAGTAACTGGTAGCACAGATGCCTCGTCCACTTTGCTTATAGGTGTTAGATATTCATTATCCTCTTGTCCAGTTGGTGGTTTGAATGTTTTCTAAGTTTTCGGCAAACAGATCAGCTTTTTGCTTTTCGCTGCGAGCCCAGGTTCCATCAACCATTCTAATGAGTGACACTTGCATTTTAGGCCTTTTTAATCCTTTGGTGGCTTTCCACAGGGAATATTCTGTGTCAGGTTTACCTGTCAGATTACTTAGGAAGCTTGCAACTGTTAAGTAGTTTAAGTTTGTTGCACAAGTTGTTTAGGATTGTTTTGTCTTCAGGGGCTCTAGTTCTCTGACAAGTCTTACGAGCTCTTTGTTAACCAACGCTCTTACTTCAGCTGGATAGTATATACTATTTTGTAATATTTCTTGCTGATCACGAGTACTTTCCCATGCCGCTTTTTGCACACTTTCAATGAGGTTTTCCAGTTCTTCTTCTATCATGTAAGCGTTCGAAATCTGCACCTGTAGATTAACGCTTTCTTCGACTAGCTGTCGAAAGCATTCCTACAAGGTTTTGTTATTTGTTAGTCTTGGAGGGCTTGCTTTCCTTATTACCGTGTATTATTGCATTATAAAATATTTATTATATTAGCTGTGACTCAGCAATTCTAATGAAACAAAAAATTTAGCATGGTTTAGAAAAGTTAGAAACGTAAAATCGTAAAAGCCTTTCAAAAAAATTAAGAATTAACACAAAGTTGATTTAAACGGTCACACATCGTAATAGATTATACACGACAATCGCTACTTTAAAAAGCAAATTTTACAAAATAAGGATTGATAAATTGTTAGTTCATAATTATTCATCACTTCAAATTTTTATTTCTATATTGAATTTTTTAATAGTTAGGACATGCAGGACAATATATGTATTAATCGGAAGGAAGTAGGTGCGAGCTGGACTGGAATCGATATTTTATGCGCAGGAATAACAAATTCAACTTTTCAATTATCAGGATATGTCGATTTGTTAAGGCAGGTATTCATTGTGTTACATATTTATTTAAGAATAACGCTTTTTACGCTATTTGCCGTAGGCACTTGGCAAAACACACTAATACTTAATAAACACATTTTGTTAAACACTTGTTTTTTATTTCGCAAAATTAGATATTTTGAAAATTTTAATTAAAAAATTTGTTCAAAAAGTTTAAAAAATCACTCGATCGATTTCGACTTGTTAGGTCATCATCAGCAGTAGATCACTCCTGATGATGACCTAACAAGTCGAAATCGATCGAGTAATTTTTTAATATTTTTGAACAAATTTTTTAATTAAAATATTCAAAAAATCTAATTTTGCGAAATAAAAAACAAGTGTTTAATAAAATGTGTTTATTAAGTATGTTAAAAATAACGGACAACAGAAGTTTGATGAAACAAAATGGAATTTTGTCACTTGCAATGGCTTCGGAATGTAGATCTTGAAAAATGTTTAAAACATCAGCATCAGAAACATTCTTAAAATACAACTCATTATTCGAAACCTACCCCCTACTCCTAAGGATACTGGGTGGAAAATCAACTTTTAAAATTTTTTTCTTCAACTGTTTCAGTTATCATCAGTTTTATTTCTTTTACAGCAAGAGTATAAGTAATCGCTTGCATTTCTTTGTCGCAAAGAATTCGAATTGGGCAACGAGGAATCATTAAATTTTTTTACACTTTCTTAACGGAACACATTCATTTAGAAGGATGTAACATACTGGTTAAAGAACCAACTTTGTCATAAATTTCACCCAGAAAATAAGTTTGGTCTCTACCAAGAAGACACCGACCAAATGGCATAGTGGTTAAAGCTTTGGCGTTTAGATCGGGAAGTACCGGATTCGGATCCCGATAAGGGCAGAATGCAAAGTGAAATTTCATTAACAGATTACGATCTGTGATGAAATGTAACACATCTATGCCCCCTGTCGGTGTGCAAAATCCAGGGGCCGACCCATCTTTCATGACAGTATAGGCCGGCACATGGTCTTGAATCGGACCTATAGCCGTACATCCTCGAGTTGGCTGAGTAGGCGTAGTAAGGACGTTAAAAGCATAACCGCGAAAGAGCAGAGTGAGCCTCGAGCCCCAAAACAGATTGCATCGTAAATAAATAACCCGTTATAGATATGTTTAGTTTAAAATCCCACCGAAGGACAGAGTTCATAAAATCCGTAAATATCGTGCCAGGAATCGATAATTGCGTAAAGAATTCTAATTTATTTGTTTTTTATTAGCAACAAATCAATATAGGTCGCAATATGTTTCATAAAATTGGAAGGTTTATTAGCAGACGGAAAATGTTTTCGAAGTATCGAAAATATATTATTTCATGAAAGAAATGCACAATACGGTAAATGAAATTAAAAATCGTTAAATTTTAGTCTAGAGAAACGAGATATAAACATCGATAAAATATCGAAAAAATAATGCAAGATCATCCAAGCACATATTTCTCTATAACAAAACAGGACGCTGGGTGCGTTTGAATATTATATAGGTCAGGGTAGGCAGAGAAAAATATACTCATATCTCGCTTATTTGCGCTCGTCTATTGTATCAGATAATAATTGCAGTTCAAAATTTTACGCTATGAATTTGTGACAAATATTGTTGTTTGGCAAATCAATTGCAACTATTTTCATACTAATCAAAGTAATTAAGAAAAGTTGAATTAAGAAGTGTTTTTTCTGAATTAAACACACTGAATGCCATGGGGGTCACCAGCGACCTGCACTGAGTTTGTTCGTAGCGCCATGGGGGTCACCGGTGACCGGCGAAGCCAAGATTATTAGAAACACATAATTCGAGTAAATTTTTAATGCTTTTAGCAGTGCCTTTCAGCGCCGATTTAAATGCGTCAAGAATGATTACATAAATTAACTGTTATGTTGTTAATAATATTTCATCAAAATATGCAACACATGCTGAGAAATCCATTTTGGCCAGACGGGCAAATCATATAAAATTAGCGTGGCATTCAACGTGTTAAATAAGTGTTTTAAATCATTATGAAATGAGCATCATTATGATCATCGTTGTTAGAAATGAAATAATAAAAGTTGATTTAATATGTGCGTTCTAAATGGATTTACAAATTTTTTTAAGAAAAGTAAAAAAACTGAAATAAATCGTGTTTATTAAAAATTATTTAAGAAATGATTTTAGAAAAGTATTCAAAATATATGTAATTTTATATTCATTTTGAAAAGGTAATACATACTACAATTTAATACAATTTTGAATTAAAAATTAAATAAATTATTATTTTTTTTTGTTGAAATTACTTTTTTAAATTCAGGAAATTTGTTTAAAATACGAATTAAAAACAGTGGAAATTTTTCATACAAATACCATTCCATTATGTTTTCTTAATTCAGCATTTCTTGAGTCGGTCGGGTAGCCTAAATCATAATCAATTAAATCAATCAATTCAGAACGAACAATCTTTATGATATTCGAAAGCACTCACTATTTCACTTTTAGTATCGGTCGATTAAAATTTTGTGGTATTTTTATTACATTTCTACCACCAAATAATATCCATATAACTTCCATAAAATATTAAAATAGGGATAATAACAAATGTTTCTCTTAGATACCAAGTTCCACAAAATCATTGGTCTAGTTCTGCCTTTGTTACATTATTAATTAAGACAGTTTTTGATTTTATAAAAGTGATTATCCAAAGTTAATTTTCTGAGGATTTAGTTTCTCTTGTGTCCTGTGATGAAAGCAGTTACTATCCCATAATATATTCAATCTAGCCGCCTCACCCCAAAATTCAATAAAAGAATTGAAAAAAAAGTTCGGACCTACTCGGTGTTGTTGAAATTGTTTTCGTCAAAACATTTATTTGTAAATTTTAAGAAAATTTTGCGGTTGTACCTAGTGACGGTTTTATTGTGGAAAGGTTGAAGATAGATTAAACTTTCGGTTTTATGGTTTGGTTATTACAATTATTGATAAACAAACCAAACAATGAGCTGCCAGTGTATGTTTTTTATTTCGTAGGTGTAGTTTGATAAAGCCGCCCCGGTGGCAAAGTCGTCAGCATGCTTGCTCCAGCGGCCGGAGGTCCCAGTGGTGAAAAAATTTCACGGCTGGTTTAGGATCAATGAATTGATCACTCATTATCCGAAATGAAAATATGATTATGAAACCTCATTTGAAACAGCCAAATCCCTTGATGGGATATAGTGCCAGAGAGAGGAGAGAGAGTTTCATAAACGGTTTCAGAAAAAATCCATAAACTACAAGCGAACGTAAAACTTCTTAATCAATATGGTTTGGTATAATATGCCACTGGTATTTGATGTAACAATAAATCCTTGGTCCTTTTGACGATACCCGATGTGGAGGAAAGCCGACCGGATTCGTGAGAATGATTTTCTCATTGTTTTGTTTCAAAAACTTGAATTCCCGCATCAGATAATATATGTAGGGAAATAGCTTGTGTTCTCTTCTTGTCGTGGTAAACGATTTAATTTATTTTGGCTATTTTTTCAATTCGAACACGTATAAATATCTACACATAATTTTAATTAGTCTATGCAAACAAAATTATACGATGTCTATAAAATCGATTAATAAACATTTTTTATGATTTTGTTTACCCAAACTAATTACAAGCAAACATAACATTACGATTATGGCATACGAATCGACAAACTGAATGAAAGCTAGGGTGAGGATTAAATAGAAGGAACGTAGAATAGAAAACAAACTATTAATATCAATTCTGACTAGAGCAACGCATAAAATTAGAAAAGAAGTTCCAACGGTCTAAAACATGCAAATATGGGCCGTCCGAACTATAATCCACATAAAACTGATGACACACGAAAATTCACAAAATAAATACATCAACAAATTTTCATAATTTATTTTCATTAAAACACAAATTATTTGTCACAACTTCAAACCAAAAAAAAAAACTTTTCTACAGGAAACCGTGATTTCAATCGATGATAGTCCAAATTAAAGATCCGTTATGTGATTGTTCAGTTTGTTTTTGATTAAATGGCTAAAAACAGAGAATACTTTAAAATATGAATAAAAATTTATAAATGAATGATTTTGTTGAATGGTTAGCTAGAAGCAGCACAAGCAGAACTCTTATTCTCACCAAGCAGTAATTAAGACTGACGAAGCTACACCAATATGGCCCAAACGCACAAATTAAATTCATAAATTATCTAATTTATATATGTAAATTTACAATCAAAATTAATTTATATTCTATGCGAGTAACCAAATCAAATAAATCTTGGTTTTTTTAACACACAATAACGAAGTACTAGCTGTGAATGTTAATGAGTCGACGATAAAAACCGCAACTGGAAAAGGTTATATTATCGATAGTTAAATATTAAGTTAATGTATAATTAACCAAATATAACTGATTAATAAGATTATGGTTTGGAACATTGTACACATTTTTCAACAGAATATGAGATGACAGCAAAGAAGCACCTAAGGGTGGGTGTTAATCTGTTCTACTCAAATTTCTTTTAATCAAGAACTTAGATAATAATAATTTGATTAAATTTTAATTATAATTTGCAAGGATACGAATTAATAATTCTAAAGGACTATATTAGAAAATAGTTGATATGGTTAGCGGGGCTTTGCTATCATCTACATCAGAACTAACAATAAATAATACAAATGTTAACATCAATTAAAATCGTAAACAAATTAACTAAAGTTTCGATTCAAATAAGCAAAAACAATTTTCTTACTTTAATCAATAAACATTTTAATTTAATTTTGTTAAAATTTAATTACATACAAATATAAATTATTTTTAAAAATTTAAAATTTAAAAAATTTTGATTTTCTGTTTTTTTTTTGTGTGTGAATTTGCAAATTACCGTATTAACAATTGAATCGAATGAAAGTTTTGTATTCCCCGCTATGTCCATCTGTTTTCATTATGCAAAAACAAAAGACGATTTTATAACCTAGATCTTTTCTAAACAATATAATATTTTCTTAAAATTGTTATAAAAATTATTTTGTTTGATGTCAGTATAATATTATTAAAAAAAAAATAAAGCTATATAATTTTGTATAATAAATATATCAAGTCTAAATTGTTTTTTGGTTTTATTTATAAAAAAATATATAAATTAGCAATATTCGCAAATAATTTACCTGCGCACAGGACTTGACATCGCTAAAGGTGTGGGTACACCTAACGCTTTTATTCGTTGCTGCATCGTTGGAGTCGCTGATGGAACTCGCGAATTTGATTGCTGTTGTTGCTGCTGAAGCTGTTGATAATTTATTTGCTGCATTTGTTGTTGCAATTGCTGTTGCATCTGTTGTTGAAACTGTTGCTGGATTTGTTGTTGTTGCACTGTTAATAGCGGTGGATTATCAGGTGACAGTGCATCGGGAGTATAACTTCGCGATGGATCTAGGCCTCTGTTAAAGAAAGATAAAAAAAGAAAGAGATTATCAAATTATGTTAATTTTCAAATTCAGAACAATTTGAGTGATGATATCTTGTCTTTTTGAATCGTGAGCAGTCAGGACAAGAAAAAAGTTACTTGCGATTTTTTTTAATAAAAAAACTTGTCTGTTTTTGTTCTATAATTTTTTACTTTTCAGATACCGCAGAGCATCAACTGAACATTTTATTAAAGTATTTATTCAGAGTTCACTAAAAAATTTAAGAAAAATTACACATCTGCCCTAAACAAAGTTTCACCACTTTTAGACTAGTATTACCACCAAAACACAATTCAGGTCAAGAATCAGCTAATAGCTAATACAAATAAAATTAGGGCGGCAACAATAAATAGTGGAGAGCTTTTTCGATGCTTGCTTATGCTTCCCGAAGAACGGCAAGTTCTATTAAGGTGGTGGTCAAAGGAGATGGCATAATATTAACCGTAGATATTTTTAAACCAATCAACTTGGAAAAAGTTTCTCAATATGATTCCAATTGATCAGTTCAAATTTTAGAATAGAATATTTAGAATTTTTGTTTATTTTTCTATGGTAAACCTGGGGCGGCATGTTGTACCATCACTATTTTCGACTTCGCCTTAGTTTTTTGTACTATTTTTCACAAGTAAAATGGCAGCCTATTTCACTTCGAAAATCACGCATTTCCTAATGTGTTCTTAGGTTGCTCGAGTAAAACTTCACTATTTCTTTTCCACGATTTCTAAGACTACTAGATTAATCGACTCTATTTATCATCAAATACATTTTTCGTGATACGATTATCGAAATGTAGAAAAGATAAAAAGCTCACAATTATATCAGGAGGTTGAAATCGCAATATAAAACATATAATTTTTTACGCAAAATAGAATGTTAATTGGTTCCTGAAAAGTGGAACATAAACTAAGTTGAAAGTCGAAAATAGTGATGGTACAACATGTCGCCCCTGATCCAAATTTTGTTTTAGATCACAAATTTTGATTTGAAATCTATGGAGTAAGCACTCTTGTTTCACGAAATGTGAACTGCATCGGATCAGGAGCAGAATAATGATATCCGAACGGAAAAATTATATTTAACAAGAATTTCACGGCAAATTTTTTCCGACCAATATAGTTTAATACAGCCAAGCTACACACGATTTCAGCTTCTGGGGCGCTATTATGAAAATTCTATATCGGATCCGAAAGCGGATTTTGCTATTATGAAAATCCGATGTCGAAAAATTAGCTATTACGAAACTAAAAACAGAAAACGAAATCGGACTTTCCGAAAATCGAATGTCAAAATCCGACTGTTATTTAGTTGACGGATTTCATTTATTGCTATCGAATGTGTTTCTTCGACTTTCAATCAATGAATGTGTACAATAGAATTTACCGAAAAATTTGCTTAAAATTGACTTTTACCAAAATTGACTTTTACTTGTACGCAGCCTTTTTACGAAATATAAAAACTAAAAGAAATTTAATAAAACCCCTATTGTGATTGTCATTCACCCCTATTGTGATTGTTGTGTCGATGTCGATTTTCCGACGACTGCTAAAATTGGTATTATTAATGTCGCTATCAATCGACATTTGTCGTAATATCGCCATTTTTTTGTCGATAATATTTTAGCACGCGACTCACAGGTATTTAATACCAAAAATAGTTTAAAATAAGTAGAACGAGTTTTGTTTTAATAATTATTTATTAAATATCTTAAGTTTATTAAAACCGCATAAATTTACAGCAACTGAACAAAAAAATTTTAATTTTCTACAACCACATAGCTAAATTTATTAAATGTTTGACCATCGAAATTTATATTTGTATTCTTTTTGTGGTAAATAAAAATTTACACACTGTTTGTCTATTTTCTAATTTTAGACAGCTATTTAGATACTAAATTTGGACAAATTACCTAAATATAAACTAAATCAGGTTTTCTGACAGGCGGCTGACAGCATTTTTGACAAAATATATCAACACAACTAGTCACGATTGCTACGAGAAGTTCACAATTTTATGAAACGAAATGAGGGAGTCGCAAAAAGTTATTTATTTATAACCTTTTTATTTATATACATATATTTCACACATAGAATATTCACCCAGTCATTATCCAATTAAAAAATTGCAACAAAATAAAATTTACCAACTTCAAGTTAATTACAAAACACATTATTGCTAACTTCATGCTTATATTTGACAAATTCGACCAAACAATTTCATAATAGGAAAATTCGCGGCGGATCGGATTTTTCGATATCGGATAAAATCCGATATCGGATTATTTCAAAATAGCCCCCCTGGTTTCATAGATTTTTATTGTTCATTTAAACCCTTATTTTATATTAGAACACCAATTTTTTTGTATTTTTTTATTCTGTTCTCTCAATAAAATTTAAACAAAAATCTACATCTCAAAAATGGCCTTAAATATTTTTATTTTCATTTCTACTTTTTCATTTCGGATTCACCGAAAAATTTAATGCCGCAGTTAAAACGGATTTTGTAAGTAAAAGGGGAAAGAAAGGTAAGTGAAACCGGTCTTATGAAACCTTGTGTAGCATGGCTCATAAGTATTGAAAAATTTCTGCATGGGCTCAACAAAACCGTGAAAAATTGATATCTGAGGTCTAAAAAAATACAAAAGCTCGTATCATTCGCCATTCCGTAAGAGGTAAAGAAGTACTAAAAGTAGTTGAAAAATTTCTGCACGGGCTCAACAAAACCATGAAAAATTGATATTCATCGATGAATCCGGGTTTAACCTGCATTTGCGCGAAGGCACGCGAGGTCTAAAAAAAATACAACAGCTCGTATCATTCTCCCTTCAATAAGAGGTAAAAATGTCACGCTTATCGGGTTTAACTGATCAGGGTATTATCCATCATAAAAAATATCAAATTCGACATGCAATGGAAGTACGTTTCGTGGTTTCCACTCATAGTTAATTTCAAAATTGACCAATTATTATTCTATAATGGATAATGCCTAAATTCATAAAACGTCACAAATAAAAGAGCTGCTTGAAACATCCCAAAACCACATCCAATACAAAAAGCGTTCTCAAAAATTAAATCCAAAGCTCGAGAATTGCTAGTTTCTATAATAGACCAAAATTTTTTTGACGTGATTACACAGAGAGTAAATTTTGTTACAGCCACAGACTGCTTCAACTTTATTTTGGATATGATGATGATCAGCAACACCAGGGAAATCGCTGACTTGGAAGTTAAAACTATAGTTAAAATGATTTTGTTTCGCAAAGTTGGTGAATGTGATCTCGTATGGAATGGGGTACATGTCCAATGGCGTCCATGGGGTCTATTATGAAACTTATTCGATTTCGGAAAATTCAATTCGCGGCGTATTTCGATATTATCATTTTTTTTTTCTATCGAATGATTCGAAATCGACAAATTCACCAGATTATGAAAAAAAAGTACGAATCAAATTAAACGAAAATGTGACGTCAAAATCCGACTGGTCTTTCGGTGGCGAATGTCGTATTGTTCAATGTTGTTTTAAAATAATAATTTTTTTTATCGTGTAAATAAATTCGGTCGTGTATTTTTATATTTTTTAATTAAGGCTATTATTTAAAAACAATAATTTAAATATCAATAGATATATTTACCAAGCTGTAAAATAATTTACTACAAATAACGTATGTATTTTATTAATATATAAAATTGATTTGACAAGTCGACAACAAATGGACGATTCGCTTTGTTTTATAATAGCAATGTTCGAATCGTATCAAATTTTTAGATATCGAATTTTTCGAAAGCGAAATATGTTTCATAATACACCCCCAGACCATAACTGACTTATAAATGTGATAATTGAGCATACCGTAAGCTGAAAATTAAATGAACTGTAGCGGCTGGTTCCTTCAACTACAAGGCCACACAATTTAATTATTCCTCAAACGACAAATCCTCCGTAGAAATAGTTATATTAAAATAAAAAGTACAACAAACACAAAAAAAACCCGGTGAATCGGATGAAATTCAGATTAACCAAGAAAATAAAAAATCCCGTATAATCGAGGTTCACGGATAATCGATCCCGGATAATCGAGATTCAAGTGTACTGATAATTTAATTGTGTCCTGAATAGATTTTAAATATATAATAAACACAATGACAAAATAATTCTTACCGTTGCCTGGGATGCGGGCTGTGTCGGGGATGATACATTCTAATTTGTCGTGGTGAATCGCTATTTTCGATCGTTGTCAAAAAGAAATTACTTTTTGAACCATGCCTCTGGAGTGGTGGCGTTGGTTCACAATCTTGACTTTGCGACGCCTGTGGATCCATATCCGTATCAGAACATTCGCGTCCAGGTGATAACTGGTTCACAAAAAGAAAAATATTATAATTAATATTAAGCATAGGACAAATATTTAAAAATTATTGAACATATATATATTATAATATTAGTTTAATACTTTTTCTAATAAATAAAATTATTATAAAAAATAAATTTATAGAACAGAATAATAATAAAAAATATATAAATTTCAAATTTTTGTATCTTCTTCACTTTCAAGAGAATAATTATCTTCATCAGTCCATTCGAAATGCGTACACTGATAAAAATCACAAGTACGACATCGAATTTTTTTCAAGGATTTATAGGATGATGTTGTTGATCTTGATGTGGTTGGGTTTTCGGTAGAAGGAGACTGGAAAAAAGGTTTTTGGTTAATTGTGTCATGAACCCCCAAATGACATATGGTATTATTTATGTTTTTAGAAAAAACTCAAGATTTATATTCGGTCATTTTAACTAAAACCGATAATTTTTGAATTTTTCCCAAATTATTTAGTGTATCACATCTTTACAAACCAATAGTAAAAATAACATTTTAAACTTTAAAATAGTTTTGGTTAAAAATTGTTGATACAGTATTGATTTAACGAATCATCGGACATACTCTCATCAATTCCCATAACAGAAAAGGATAAATTTGATGTTAGAACTGATGAATCATTAGAGCTATAGAATGCCTAAATTTTGTTTTACGTAACGAATCATAATAAAAAATATATATTTAAACAAATAAGAAAATATATAAAAAGATAAATAATTATTATTGTAAATTTATTTATAGTAGATAATTAGATAATAAAAAGAAATTAATTGAAACAAAAAATAAATTAAAAAGTTACCTGCAATGTGTGATGGTGAAACTAGAAAATATCATGTGCTTTGAAAGAGTTATGACTTGTTCTTGCTTTCTTTTCAAAATACAAAAAGTTTTCAACATAAACCAATAAATCTAATTAAATTTAAAAAAATTAACTAAATAATTTACAACAATTTGATGTTTTTTCTTAATAGCAGCGAAAAAAGATAAATAAAATTGGCAGCCTCTTCAAAATGTATTACGAATTATTTTGTCCGATTTATTAATTAATTTGTAACATTAAACGGGTTCTAGAAGTATGGTTAGCGTTCTAAAAATTGCAGGACATTCCACAGATCAGTCACCAAAAAATACTAAATATTGAAATAAGTGGATCTACATACAACATATTAATGTTTTTTCGATGTCAATTTAATACATCAGGATAAAAACATTTAATGTGCATACCCATACTACGGTAACTTGAATCCGGTAACTCCTTCGTTTCTTTCCCCTTTATCTATAATTTTTTTTTATTTAATTGATAAAGAAGAAAGAAACGAAGAAGTTACCGGTCAGGTCAGTTAGTTCAGTTGTGTACAAAATATATTACACCAATGTTCCTGTCACTGACGTAATTAATTTCACAACGAATAATACATTAAATTTCAATTCATACGGGACTGTTCTTCTTTTAATCTTTACATCTACTACTTTTCTATTCTAGCTGTGTATTGGGTAAAGCTAATTTTTTCGAAATTTTAAAATTCAAACCGAAGTTTAGTTTTGGAAAGATTTATGAACGATATTTTGTATTCATACACAACAACGAAAGAAAATTGACAAGAGTTCAGATTACACGCAAAAAAATATTATGAAAATTTGAACAACCCAGAAACTTTTTTCTACCAAAAATATTAAATACCATGATAAAAACTCAATTTTTCTCCACATTTGCAAGCTCTAGTTTTGAAAGAATAATCAATTCTGGGTTCATACGTGACAGAAGGAGGGCACCATAGAAGGTGCGAAAATAGCAAAAACATAAAGGAGGAGTCTGGATATGGACGATAGATACAAACCAAGAATTTCAAAAATTGAGATTAATCTGATTGTGATAAATGTGCTCGACATTCGATTTTAATTTATTACTTGAAAATTTCTATTTCCATCTCTACCGATGATTCCACGAAATTTGACGGTAACCCTAATTATAAAGAGCACTGAATATACGAATAATTATATGTATCAAAAAATCTCTCTCTCTTGGTCATCAAAAAATCTCAGTGGGAGAGGGAAAGGTGAATTAAAAAGAGCGCTAAACTCAAGCTAAGCGCAGCGCCATAGACCCATAAATATGTAACTAGACTTTAACTATTGGGTTGTTCGGAAAGTAATTTCGTTTTCCCTCAACAGAGGACTAAAATGTAATGTTTCATAGCCAACTTCAAACTTAAGCCGCACTGTAAGCATGGCTTATTTTTAGTGCAATATTTGGGCATATTTCCTTTTTTATTATCAAAAAGGCAAAAATGCTGTTCAAGCAAGAAAAAAGCTGTGTGACTAATATGAGGAAGATGTATTTATGGAAGTCAGTGTCAAAATTGTTTTTCAAAATTTCGTTCTGGAAATTTTCATGTTGAAGATACACCACGTTCTGGAAGGCTAGTTGAAGCTTATGAGATTGCTTACAAATTAAATTTATCAAATTCGGCCGTTTATGAACTACGTGTTCATACACCGTGGTTTAATTTCAAAACTCGACATATGGGTTTCACATGTTCTTACAATGAACATTTTTGAGTAAAACAAGATGAACCGGCGCAAAGCACTTCGAAAGCCGATATTCATAAAAAAGTGATACTGTATGTTTAGTGGGATTTCAAGGGAACAGTTTTTTGAGCTTATACCGGACATAACCATGATAAATTCTGAAGTGCACTGTCATCAACTGGACAAATTAAATGATTCACTCAAACAGAATAGGCCAAACTTGATCAAAAGAAAAGATATGTATAGTGTTCCACCAACTTCATACAAGTTTGGTAACACGCCAAAAGCTATTGCAGCTTAGATGGGATGTACTACAACACCCAATATATTATCCAGATCTGACACCTGCGAATTATTGCTTATTCCGGTCTCTACAAAAAATTTTTGATGGCAAAACCTTTTCTGCAAAAGAGGGTCAAAAGTGCATTGGACCAGTTTTTTGCCAGCAAAAATCAGAAGTTTTATGAGCGTAGAATTAAGCTACTACCAGAAAGATGGCAAAAGGCATTGGATCAAAATGAAGAATATTTAATCCAATAAAATCTTTCTACTATACAAAAATCGTCTTTCATTTCCACCAAAAAAAAACGTAATTACTTTCCGAACAACCCAATAAATAATAATCCTGTGGTGCAACGCCGTCTCGATAGAACAAGAACTCCCATAAATTTCGAAAAAGTGGTGAAAGTCGAAATATCGAACCCCAGATGTTCCATTCAATGCATTCTTCCCGGCTCTTCAACTGTCATGGTTGCGATCATTAACGGGAACCTGAACATTACTATTGGTAATCTGTTCGGGTTGAACCTATAAAAAGAAAATCTACAAATGAAAGAGGACATCAGAGAATTAGTATCAGTATGATCTAGGCGAAATAACCAGCAACATCATATTTCAGTAAAGTGAAAAAAGAGAAATAACATGGTTCCATTGAAAACACCTCCCTTCTTCCTTGATAGGCAAATACCATATTAAAATTTATCATGATGCATTTTGCCTCGAAACCTAAACCCTTACTTGCACAATCTCTATACGAATATACCAAGCTTCGAAATTTATAATACGAAGAATAGTCAAACTATATAAAAACGGAAAATTCAGAACTAAGTCGAAAAGAAGAAAAATTGTTTGAAAGGTAAAATTGTCTCGGGTTATAACTAACCTCTAAAAGGTTCATCTAACAAAAAAAGATCTAACATCACCACAAAATTATGTTAATTTTACTCTTGATAAGCATTTCTTGTGGATCGGGCTTTCTGTGGGAATAGGGAATAGGAATAAATATTTTCATAGGCTTTTTATTTAAAAAGGTAACACCACAGAAGTGATTCCTTTGAACACACAAGTATTAATATATGGAAGATAGGAATATTTTTCCTTGCTTGTTTCGACAGGGGAAAGATTACCTCTAATTTTGGAAATAATAATAATTGTAACGGATTCACGACAATAGTTAATCGATATCCTCATAATTTTATTTTTAGATGCCACCCGAAATGTCCAATGAATTTAAACAGATTTCAAGCGGCTGGTAGTAGCACTACATTTTGTAAAACGTATGACAAATATTTGCAAAATCATGCTAAAATTAGGTATCATACTTCTTCAAAGTCTGTGGGTTTGCATTCAATAAAGGCAAGACTGGAACTTCTATACGGAATGTCTCAGAGTAAGGAAACAAGGAAGGCGCAAAGGAATTCCTGGAGGCGCTTCTGTGAAGAGTGGAAGGGGTCTCGGAAACCTCGCGCTTTAGAAAGATTCTCTCCACGAGTCCTGCTGTTCCAGGCTCTCTGATAAAACCGGATGGCGAATTAACGGTTTCTAGTGAAGAGAGTATTGATCTGTTGATGGAAACTCACTTCCCCGGAAGTGAGGATGTGTTGACTGTGAGGCCTTTGAATGACTGAGGAGTACGATTGTTGCGTACAGAGGATATTCTGAAAACACAGAAGATAAAATGAACTATTAAAGGGTTTAAGCCCTTTAAGTCAGCTGGTCCGGATGGGATTGTACCAGTAGAAATTCAGAAGAACTCGGGAGGCCTTGCTTCCCTGGCTGGAACTTATCTTCAAAAGGTGTCTGAAGCTGGGGTACATACATCCCAAATAAATGGAGGGAGGCTAGGATGATCTTCATCCCGAAAGCGGGTAGGAGCTTGCAAAGCAACCCTAAGGATTTAAGACCAATATCCCCGTCATCTCTTCTGCTTAATCATTCCTGGGGGGGGGACATATATTAGTGCTAAAATTAGATTTTCCCCTTCTTGTAAATGGGGCGCGGAGTAACTTTGAAATTAAAATAGGAACCCCTATTTTTTATTGCAGATTTGGATTCTACAGCTTAAAGTACGTAGGATTTCTTTGAAACATTTTTTTCAATTCATGATAGATGGCGCTGTAATAACGATATTAAATTTTTTTCGATTTCTCCATCTGCGAATCTTCAACTGGAACCAGAAAGAGAATGTGTAGGAAGGCCTATGTCTGTGAGCAGCAAGCCATAGGAAAGCAGTTGCCCTGGCAAATGCTAGGTGGCTCGACAGTACGACTGGTGGGGTTGCGAAACAAGTATGGCCTCAGCTGAACTCGAAGCGCTCCAAGATCTTAATCACACTAGGGAAGCGTGATTTAGATAGAATTCTAAGAGTACTCATCGGACACTGCCTTTTCGGAGATCATGCGAGAAGGATGGGTCTGGATGCGAACGACTTCTGCAGAAACTGCAGGGATGGAGGAGAAGACTCTTGTTCACTTCCTCATGTTCATGTCCTGCGCTACCTGACAGAAGACATGATCACTTGGGCAAATACATTATGGACAGCTTCTCCGATCTCGAAAGCTGTAGTGTGCCAGATATTTTACGCTATATTAACAGCACTAAATGGGTTTAAAACGAGTGTAATGATGTCGGATCATGTGGTATCACAATAGGCTATAATTGGCCTAAGTCTGCGATAGCAACCACTGAAACCTAACCTAACCTAATCTAGGTATCATACTTGGACCTTCCATCGCTCCACACAATTACTAAATTGTCACAATATGAGTCACTATATGAGTGACGAAATAAACCATTACGTATCTGCTAGGCTATAAGTTCATATTATGTGTCTTGTAGAGTTTAGGAGACTTCCAAATACAAAACTATCGTTTAATTAATTGCCAATATGATCACACTAAATTAATTATACTTCTGTAGTTAACGTAACAATTACTGGTGAAACAAAAACTTTAGCCTATTTATAACAAATTCTTTGTAAACACTTTCAACAGATTGTATCGTAACTGATCATCTTAATCAGTCTCTTAAAAATTTTGATAAGCAATTTTCCACTCGAAATTATCATTGTCTGAATATCACAATTGTAAAATAATATCATTACTAATAATAAACCACTTAAAATCTCATTCTTATGGAATTTAACAAGACAAACTAATAACAATAGTGTGCAGTCATTGTACTTTACACAATAACCTAATTTAATTCGAAATATTATTGAAAGGACTTTAAACTTAAAAAGTTGATTAACACTAATTTCAAACTAATCATGCACTTTAATTATATAAGTATACATAGACTAATTAAATTAAGTGGATATATACAGCTGGCAAGCTAAACTAAAGCATAAATAGTATAAGAAACGGATCAATTAGCCTATAATTAAATCCATCTGCGAATCAATAAAATAAAACTTAATTGTTTATAAAAAATAATTCCAAATATTATAAACCTAATAAAAATTACTTCTGAAGCCAGGCCAAAGGAAGTATAACGATCGTAAAAATTTCTCTTATAGGTGGTAATAAAAGTATATTTATTGTTACTCGCAAAAGTAAACAACAATGAAAATCAAAGCTGCATGTCATTTTTATTGGGAATTAAAATTCGTTCAAGTAAAATACCAACAATCGGTTGTGGTTAAGATATTGTAAAGAAGTAATTTAAGTTTAAAATGTTAAGAGTTGGGTTAAATTAAGGGGCATCTAAATTAAGACGATTTATAAATGTAAAGGTCACCTCAAAAATTAAAATTCTAAAATTTGATTTATACCATACCATAAAAAGAAAAACTACAAAAATAAAACAGCAGGCAAAACTTTGTCAATCATTTTAAGCATTTCAAGGCAAAAGAAATACACCGCCTAATATAAATTTATGTTACATGCAAAATTTAGTTACTAATAATGTCCGATTCAAAACGATGTTATCGGATGTAGTCTTAGTTCGAACTCTATAATTATTTTTTTTTGTGTGTTTAACATTATTTAAGACTAAAATTACACGACATGAGATATATAGTTTTCGAAAATAAATAAAATATATTTTTTTTTTTTAATTTTAGCAAACAAATATGATTACAATATAAAAATCAAAAAACTACCAACAATAAATTACGCACCTTACTATAATGAGTAGTTCCAGCTGAGCGAAGCCCATGGCCATTTCCATGGTCCGTATAGGTTTTTACCTGTGTATGTCTATCTCCATCGTACATTCCTTGGCCCGCAGCAACATTCGCGCCAGCGTGCCGTCCCGGGTTTTCTCTATCACTTGTTATTGTACTAATTGATTGATTTTCCCTATTTGGTCTTTTGGCTGCATATTTCTGTGGCTTCATTAAACTAAAAATAGGAAAAAACCATTATAAAATAAAATTACATTAAGCAACAAGTAACAAAATGATCACCTCGGATATTGTGGCCCACACTGTGAATAACAGCAATTATGCCAACAACCTCTTGAAAATGGATTATATCCACCTTTAAATTTCCCTGTGACCTGTTCATTCGTTGTCCGCCCCCTTGAAACTAAAACTATATGGAACCCTGTTAAACCAAATATTGGTATTGCCAAAATTACAACGATCGCCATGAGCACCATACTAAAATATCACATTTATAAAATAGTTAAGGAAAATTTTTTTCAATACATATATTAAAAACCTAGAAAAATAAAATAGTAATATAAATTAAAAATATTAAAAAGGATACGCCACAATAGGATCTGTGTTGGTTAATACATCTTTTTTAACATTTAGTACATAAATTAAACATAAACTAAAAATGCTCAACATATGTATCGACAGCGATATTAAAAAAAAGAAAAAAAATCTATAATTTCGCCGACCAATGCAATTATTCACCCACGGGCAATGATGATCAAATGTCTGAAAATCAAATACGTTATGTAAGAGACAATACAAAAAAAATGTCCCACGCTTAAATATAATTACCTCTATACAATGATTACAAACTGAACAATGAGAGCACCGTGGCGGTCTATAAAATTTACATGTAACACACCATTTCATGCGTACCGTAATGCCATTTATTTCTGCATTTTTGTATAAAGGTGCTCTAAATTCGTCTTCCCGGTCTTCATCAGGTGGGGCTGAAAAAATATTAATAAACCAAATTATTATTTAACAGCACAATATTTGGATGATATTTATTAAAATTAGTGGCTATTGTCTAATTTTTTGTCTCTATTTCCGACTAATTAAATTTATGACGCGTCATACCAGTCGTTCATAGATGGCACAAATCAAATCGCGTCTGATGTTTATTTAAAATTTCAAGAGACATCTCTAATTGGTATAAACTAATCATTAATTTAGTTAGTAGGAAATTTAACAAAAAAAAATAGGCATCAGACACACAACATAAATTCTTTTACTTCATTATTAACCTAAACAACTTTTGGGTGCTTAACTTCAACAAAATTTAAACAAAAAAATCATTCGAGGAAACTGTCATGAGATTCACTTTTTCACGATGAGCATTTTAGTATGAAAAGTGCATTTTCGAAAAAAAAACGCAGGATACGTTAGCTTACTGTATAAATCGACGGAATGTCAGCAGCAGTACGTTTGCAGATAATACGGCCTTCTTAACAATCCGTAACAAGGAAGCAAGACCCAGATCTAAGCCGTAAAGTTACTGAATTTGTCAGTACTAATATAACTCATTGAATGAAAATTTGTATATGACGATTAACAAAATATAGATTACGTTACTCCTTACTTTTTGTAATATTCCTTACGTATCTATGACAGAAATTCCGATCGTAAATTCAATTAATTTAGTTCAATGCTGTTGAGTTAAGATGTCATGGCTGAATGTTTTTCAAAAATCATGATACGTGAACGTCACAAACGGAAAGCACTTGTCAAAAAGAAAAAAAGAAAAGTTCAACGTAAATTACAGAAAAATGGAATGGCTAATATGGAGAAATTCGAAGCTAACGATATACAATAAACTGCAAATATAAAGGGTTTACCAATAAGGACTTGACAACTTTTTTTAAAAAAATAAAATGCAAACTATTTGATATTTCGAAAATTTTATTATTGCCTTGAAGTACAATCAAAACATTTATGTGTGGAATTCGGCATCGTTCATATGTCTACCACGGGCACGTTTGCAGGTGTCGATTCGTTGAACAAAATTTCGACGGAAACGATCACTATCTATCGTTCAATGTTGGCTCTGAACTCCTCTAATGGCGACGGCTTGATGGCATAGACCAATGATTTAACGTAGCCTTATAAAAAAGGCTAGAGGTGTTAAATCACACGATCTAGGCGGCCGATCGGCAGGATCATATCTGGATATAACACGTTCATCGAAATTAAATTTCAATAAGTCGATTGTTAGACTCGCTGTGTGGCATGTCGCACCGTCTTGTTGAAAGCACATATATTAATGTCTAGCTCATGCAATTGGCCAAATAAATAACGTTGCAACATGTCTCTATAGCGATCTCCATTGACTGTTACAACGTGACAGTCATTTTCATCAACGAAAAAAACGGTCCAATGACACCATCAGCATGAAAACCACACCATACAGTTATTTTTTTGTGAAGTGGCGTTTCTTAAAGCACATGATGGTTTTCACCTGACCAATAACGCATATGCGGTTTGTTGACGACGTCGTTTATCCAAAACTGCGGTTATCACTGAAGATGATTTTGCGATGAAACTGGTCATCTTCTTTCAACATTTCCAGGGTAAGGGGGTGCAAGCCAAGAACATTTCGCAAAATTCGCCAGTGTAAGCTGAGCGATGCCCATTTCTTGAGAACGCCGTGGAATCGACTGGTTTGTTTGCGACGGACGCTTGAACGGTAGCAATATTCTCGGCTCTTCGACCAACTCGTGGTCTCACGGGCACGGGAATATTCAGCAGCGAATATTTAGACTCAAATTTTTTGCCGACTCGGGATTTTTGTAGTAAATTTTAATTAATTAATTGTAAACGTTGTTCGTTCCTGGGGGTCAATTCGCGTTCCATGAAATAATGAAAATGAAAAGTTTTTTTCATTTGCAATCTAGTAGTTTGAATTATTTGCACGTAATTTTAACCCTTATGTGAGTGACAAGGTACCCGGGTACCTTTTGCACTTTTAAACGTCTAGCTTTGTATGTTTCAATCATAATAAAAAGTTTTAACTTTATGAGAACTTCTTGTTTTTTTTGTCTGACCGGAAAAAAAAAATTTTTTGTCTGACCGGAAAAGAGATATGCCAATTCTAAAACCTAAGTACACTTACGATATTAAACCTAAAAAACAATGGAAAATAATCCCGACATTCCGAAGCAAACCAGTAGATAACGTAGCTATGTAAATCTAAACACAAATTTAATCAATGAAGATCCAATCTTAGCCGTCTAAATTTCAAACGGTTGTTTCATTTGATTTAACTAAATTAAATTTAAAACGATTTTTTTTCACTTTATTGACAATTGTAAAAGTTGGAAAATCCAGCTAGCGGAAAAAATAAAAATTAAATTAGCTATCATTTTATGACATTTCGTAATAACAAAAATCGAGCGTATTTTCATATTTATATAGCTGGCCATAGCTCATCATTTTTTGATATTTTATCGAAGTCTGCGTCTCTTTCTGCTAGAATTAATTTGACTTTTGTTTCGTTTATCAATTATTTCTTCTCTATTGCTATCACAACCTACTAGAATATACTTGAACAATACCTATTTCACCTATCTCCGGTCTAGATTCAAAAATAAATTGTTTGGTGATAGAAACGCTGTAGAAACATCACAATGTTGTAATCTAGCAGGCTGGTAAATGATATAAAAATTGAAACAGAGACAAATTTTATTCTACAGAAACGAGAAATAAACTTTGATAAATCATCGAAAAATGGTGATGTAAGAACATTCCAGCCCAGGATTATTTTCAAATTATCAGATTGGCATGGCTCGCCGAGTTTCAAATGTTTCCGCTACTTGTGATCCTCCAATCGTCAATATCCTAGAAACATGTATCACACACATACATAATTGAGTTCCATATTATTACCGGTACGCAATACCGCTGAAGAGAAAAAAATGCTTTCAAAAAGTTCTCTGTGTGCATGAGACAGCAGTTAGTTAGTTTATCGCTTTTTGGAAATGATTAGTTAAGCGAAACTCGAATAAGGCGGTGACAGAATCACAGAAGAGACAATTCAACATAAATCACGAAAATGAAATCATGTCTATGAGTTTGCAGGAAAACATGAAGTTGGAACCATTAACATCAATGACGTAAAATTTCAGTACCTTCGAAATTTCTTTCGAATTCGAAAAACGCAGAAAATTGAGTAAATTACCCAAAATGTTGATCAAACATGGTTTCTCAGTAGGCCACCAGAAAATGACATTTTTGTCAAAAAAAGCTATGTAAATATTTTTCTTAATTCCTTTTCCTATAGAAAATTTCTACTGGGAATAATAATTCCTGCTGGGAATAATAATGTCCTGGAAATTGCTGGCCTACTGAGAAAAAAATTTGATGTAAATTTTTATAAATAACGAATATTTTTTCCATATCAATACTGTGGCACTAATCTGACTTTCTCTGGGAATAGGGAATTGGGAAAATATTTTCATAGCATTTTTGTCTGAATTGCATTTTTTTGGCTTATTAGATTTAGTAAAATTAGTTTCATGTAAGTATTTTAGAAACAAATATGAATGGGATACTTCGGTTCCAAAAAAATTTTATTGGGAAAAATTATTTCCCACTCACTTAACTTTGGGTCGAAATTGTTTACGCCAAACGAATTCTATCAATAGACCAAAATAATTCAAACAATAATGCTATGAAAATATTTTCTCCAATTCCCAGAGAAAACTAGAATGTGTCATGAAAAATTACTGACATGAAAAATTATTCCCCATTTCATTAAACAACCAAAGATAAGTCAACCTAAATTTAACACAAATTATACCAAATATTCAGCCAATTTTATTTTGCCTGGGAATTAACCAGACGTGATCTTACCAAAATAGTGCCACTGGTGATAACAAATTCAAATTCAAACCGGTAGTTTTGAGACGTACAAAAATATCCAATATCATTGCTTTGCAAAAAATGACACTTTTGGCTAGAAATACAAAACCAATTCAAGTTTTTATTACTATTTGACGTGACAACAAATAAATGTTAAATTTTAACACTACGTGCGCGATTTTTCCCCTCAAAAAAATAAATGGTTAAGGATTGGAAATTGAAAATCAAAGTTCGGAAAAATCAGATAAAAAAAATTTTTTAACGTTTTTTATTTAAAAGAAAATTCGATGCATATATGAATCAGTGCGCAGTAAGATAAATAAAAATTAATTTTTGTGTAAAAGGCATATGGGTTTGGGACAAAGTGAAAAATGTTTATATCGGGTTTTCCAATACGACATAACAATTTTATATTTTCGCACTGCAGCCTTGGAACGTTTTTCATGATCTATCAACGTCAAAATGTCAGTCAAGGTAAACATTTTTATCATGATGACGTTCCCGAACGAGCAACGTTTGGAAATTATTAAAAATTACTATCGCAATCCTTAATCGGTGGTAATAATCGTTCCATCAGTGCTACAGCGAATAAATTCGAGTCAAAATATTGGATGTTGCCAGTGGGACAACGCACCGGTCGAAGTACCGAAAAAACATCGAAAATGAGCCAAATCAGTCGATTCCACGCCATTCACAGGAATTTGAAATCTCTCAAATCACAATGTGGAGAATTTTTGGCTTAATATGCGTTATTGGACAGCAACAAAACCACATGTGCATCAATAGACTCCATTACAACCACAAAAAGTGACCGTGTGGTGTGCCATGTTACGTATCGTGCCATTATTGAAGACTATTTTTGGCCAAAATTGGATGAACTTGACATCAGTGATATGTGGTTCCAACAAGATGGTGACACATGTCACACAGATGGTCAAAACATTGATCTTTAGACGGGGTAATTCGCCATCTCGCTCATGCGATTTAACGCAGTTAGATTTCGTTTTATGGCGTAACGTTAAGTCATTGGTTTATGCCAACAACGTTAGAGGAGCTCAAGGACAATTTGCCGAACGCGAAATTGCCTACGTTGAAAAACCCTTTATAAATGATGGTGGTAATAGATTTAAACATATGAATGAATAAGTAAGATATTTGGATTGATAGATAAAGGAAATGTGCAAAGAATATGAGAGAGTTAGCAGATAACTGCAAAGAACCCGTACGTTGAAAAAGGCCCTCAAGTCATTAAAATTTGATTATGTAATGGCTTTGCATGGAAACGGATCAAAAGGAGGTTATAACCAATTAATAAAACCAGGAACTAGATGAACCAGAACTCTTGGGTAAGTTAAATTCAACGTAACACTTGGCTACAAAAGAGGGTGATTCACAGTGAGAATGTGCAAACGAAAACCAGAAAAAATTAAGTATTTAATTGAAAAATGATGTCTGTATAAATATAGGTTCTAGGTGTGCAACCAAACTTCCGGGTTTTTATTTTGAAAAATGAAAAATGGAAAATTTCAATAGAATTATAAAAAATGGTTTATTCAAAGTATAGACCTTCGCTATCTACACATTTTTGCCATATGTCTGGCAATACATGAATCACGACAATAAAACGACGCGTTTTTGGACCGAAACAATTTATCCAACCAATTTTGCACATCTTCGAAACTGGCCAAGTGTAGCCCTACCAAGCCATGCGCTATCGATCAGAACAAGTGATAAATCGAGGGGGCCAGGTCTGGCGAAAAAGGCAGATGCGGTTGTTGTGCTGCAATATTACTAGTTCGTGTCTCGTGTCCCATTCTGGCCGTTTTTCGAGCAATGCATGGTTCAACTCGATGAGTTGTTGACGATAGTATTTCCTATTGACAGTATCGCCATGTTTCAGCAGCTCATAGTACACGATTCCTTTCTGATCCCACCAAACGCAGAGCACTTGCCTTCTTTCCGAAGCAATTTGGCCGTGCCGTCGATGTTGATGCTTCGCCAAGTGAAAGCCACGACTTTTTGCGTTTGGGATTCTTAATAACATCCACTTCTCATCTCCCGTAACAATTCGATGCAAGAGGCTTTTTCTTCCATGCCGTGAAAGCAAATTGAAAGCAAAAGAAATCAATCAAAAATTCTCTTTTCGATTTTCCATATGTCTCTCAGTCAACTCATGCCGGACCCATTTTCCCTCCTTTTTAATTTTACCATAGCATGTAAACGTTTGGAGATACCTTGGAGAGTCGTATTTAATGCATCCGCAAGTTGATCTTAAATTTGCGTATCATCTGCATCCAATAACACTTGCAGCTCGGTATCTTTAAATGTTTTTGGTCTTCCGAGTAGCTCGTTCCACGAATTAGTGCCACAAAATTACTGCCAATTGCACGAGTCGTATCTCTCCAAACGAATATTTAGAGAATCACATGAAGAAACATACTCCAACTTTTACTCAGCCATAGTAGGGGTTCCCCAGGGTAGCGTATTAGGACCCATCCACTTATGATATACCGTCAACGAAAACAACCTTCGTCGGAACTTTTGCTGATGATACCGCAGTATTGGCATCAAGCGAATCGCAGAACCAAGCAGTAGAATGCTTACGGCAAGTATTCGATAAAATCAGCCAATGGACCAGGGATTGGAAAATAAAGCTTAACGAGCTGAAATCAGTACATGTAACATACACGTTGCGGCACAAAAATAGCAATCCATACATTTCTCATTGAGGTACAAATTCCTCAAGCTGAATCTGCTAAATATCTCGGATTGCATCTCGATAACTGAAAATATCACGTTAGACAAAAAGCAGAGCAAATGAAAATAAAACAACGTGAGATGTACTGGGTAATAGGAAGACATTCTAAGCTTAGCCTGTACTGTCAACGCCTGATCTACGAATCGATAATTAAACCCATTTGACGTATGGTATCCCACTCTGGGGTTGTACTAAACAATCAAATCGTTTAATTATTCAACGTTGTCAAATTTCTACCAGCAATAACGAATGCTTACCGCTACGTAACCAACGAGGAATAACACAAAGACCTAAATGTTAAATGGATTGATGAAGTGATCCAGGAATTTGCCGTCAAACATGAAAGAAGGTTACTGCAACATACCAATAGTGAAGCAATACAACTTCTTGACATAACACAAGAACTGAGATGCCTTAAAAGAATTAAACCATACGAGGTAGTCATCAAATAAATAAAGATTCATTATTGGGAGCAGAATATTGATTGCTTGTAAGCCCACACTCGAAGTGCGTTATCATCATTAGTAATAAATTATCTTGTGATAAGATTGTACTATTTAAATAAAAAAAAAAATGTTCGACGTAGGCCTCCTCAAGCAAATGACGCGCTTCAACTGCATTTTTTTCAAGTTGAAGCAGAATAACCAAGCTTTCCGCGAATGGTGTTTGTTTGGCGCAAAACTCGACATTTTCGTTCTTAGAAAAAATATTTTTGCGTCGCGATATGTGCTGGTATTACTGGTTATCAATAACAACTGTCCACGCTATGAACAAAACACAACTTCTTCCATAAATGGCAAACGAAAACAAGAGCACTGTTTCATATATAATTTAAATCAGATTCTTACAACTCTTATTTAAATTTAAATACAAGTACTACCGTTTACGTATCTTATTCAGAAATAGAACCATTGGTCTGACACACTATTTAAGAAGACGGAGGAAAACATTATAAATATCTCAATATAACGAGTACAAAACATCTTACACAAAAAATTGGACAGAAAACCTATCGGTGAAAGGATGTAGCGTTTTCTAACAATACATGTTCAACCGAAATCCGGAACAGATTCTGCGGTGTTTCGTGACTATTGACGAAACAAGGATCCATCACTATACCTGCCAGAAATGAAACACAAGTCAAAATAGTGGACTTCACCCGGTTAAACGGCTCATGGCCATCGTTTTTTAGAGTTACTAAGGTATCATGTGACTATTCATATAAAGCAGGATATCCACAAGGCCGTACTGAATTGATAATAAAACGTCATCATTTGGCGAACAACCAAGCTTTATTCAATTTTTTGGCATTTTTTATGTATAAATATATTATAACTACATATGTATGTATTCCGATTTTGCTGATGCGGCTGACAATTTTGTAATTATTTTTCATAAAAGCGGATCAACATTATTTCCCAAGAAAATCCGAAAACATATTCACGGGGCACACACACACACACAGATCAACATTTAACAATTTCACAGCCCATATGGTTTTCATTGCGTTGCGGTAATATTACTGTTTATTAGTTTTTCTTTTACGATTTCACGTGGGAATTTAGTTTTTATGTAAAATTGAAATGTCAAGCCTGTATTTCCAATAATTGCGTTAAAATACTTAAATATACATAAAACTTTTCCACTGTTTTCTACTTGACCTAATTATCGCACAAAAAGGATATTTTGATAAAACAGACCATAAATAATTTTTTATTGAAGTTTATTAATTTATATAATGCATGTTTACTGAACCAGAACATGTATTGTTATGTATATTCCATTCTACTTATTTGATTAATTGATTTAAATGCTATCTTTGTACATAATAAAATAAATCAAAGATTATAAATAATTTTCTATTCAAAATGCTAATTTCGCGCATTTAAAATGAAATACAAGTTAATTCCACTTGTTTATACATATTTCTAAATTTATAATTATTATTACGCTATATAGAAATAAAATAATTGTTTTCTTCACATAATTAAAACGTGTCTTACGTATAACTTTGTTACGCATAAATTACGTGATAGATTATATAGTCTCTAAATTCTAATTAACTTACGAATCACAAAATCGACATATTTACATGTTTTCTGGTCGTTCTTGTATATTATGATGTGTGATGTGGGACTATATTTAGATTATTCGGTTGCACTACACAACACTTCGTATTTATGTATAATAAATTGTACTTTGTTGGCACTTTTCGAATCCAGATTTATTTCTTATACTCCATCAACAATCGTTTATTTATAATATGATTACCAAAAAATTATTTTTGATTAAATTTTATATTCGTTCTGTAATAATAAACAAACACATTTTTCTTCGCACGTCAAAATTGATTTATTTCCCAACAATTAAAATTGAGCAGGTCAAAATTTGTTATTTTCAAAATTCTATGAACTGAATTTGAAATGTATACAATTGCTCAATACATTATATTATGAAAATTACAAATTATGGGATTATAATGTTATGTAAATATTTCAAGATATGCTTATGACAGTTTTTCTAAGACATCAATTGTGACCATTTTGAGTATTTTAAAATAATGGCTAGAACTTGAACCATAAAAGAATAATTATTTATAGAACAGATGTATAAAACAGATGTAAGAACAGATGTATAAAATTAGAAAAGTTTTGGAAAATCCAATGTACTGTAGTTACAATTTTACCTTATTATTCACAGCATAATTAGTTACTGGCTAACACGCTGCATTTAAAACTGCAGAAATATATATTTTAATAAGTGTTGTAAACGGTTCAAAAAGTACATTGTAACTTATTCCATATGATGTTTCCTTGGCAGATCCAACTGGATAAGGCGGTGTAGCATGTATTGAGGAAATTCTATCCCAGCCGCAAAATTTCTGAATCACTTACAAAAAAAAAGTACTGCGAGTAAAAACATTCAAATTATGAATCCCTCAGAAGGATCTCGAATTAATATAAAGTAAAGAAACATGATAAGCCTTTTAAAACCTAACGGTTTTATACTTTAATTGTCTTTGTTGAACCGTTAATGTGAAAAATAAAGTAAACTAAGATCTTTCATAATCAAATCTGTGCCCAATTTCATGGAAATCCCAAAATCGACTGGCATTTAATATAATGTCTTTATGTATTCCAGCTTATTTGGCAGGCCCTAGGTTAATTTAATTTTTGGATATTGCTATTACCCACAAAACTTACACGAATTAGATTTCAATTGTCCCGGACCTCATAACAACCCTATATACACTCATGAGCAACTAAATCGACTCAAATCTCTGCTACAATACACAATAAATTGGAATGGGTACAAAGGGGCCGAATGTCGAAGGGCCATGGAAATCCCAAAATCGACTGGCATTTAATATAATGTCTTTATGTATTCCAGCTTATTTGGCAGGCCCTAGATTAAACTAATTTTTGGATATTGGTATTACCCACAAAACTTACGCGAATTAGATTTCAATTGTCCTGGACCTCATAACAACCCTATTCGACTCAAATCTTTGCTACAATACACAATAAATTGGAATGGGTACAAAGGGGCCGAATGTCGAAGGGCCGAATGTGTCGAAGGTCCGAATGTATCTTTTTTTTTAATAATTTTTTAAATTTGTTGTTTTATGGAATATTTTGTAATTTTTTTTTTATTAAACATAAATGAATTTCTTATGAATTTATGTACATATTTGACTATTTTTCATCTTTGGATATTCATGAAATTCCACGTATCCAGTCCGGGATAAATTTTGGTGAAGGAAAACTTTGTCATGCGCCATCTGAAACGTTCGGCCCTATGTCAGCCTTCTGATAATAGGTATATGTTCAAAAAATAAAAAAATAATTAAATTAAATAAATAATTTAAAAAAATATATTTCAAAAAACAAATAAAAAATATCGGCCCTTCGACCCATTCGGCCCTTCGACGTTCGGCCCTTCGACATATTCGGCCCTTCGACATTCGACTCTTCGACTGCGAAATCGCCATCTCACGGGCGTCGATGTGCAGCAGGAGCTATAAGGTAAGTTCAAGATGGAGCTGTTAGTCAATGGATAGTTGGAAAACGCTTGAAGGAAGTCAACTTCACTCCAAGACGGACTGCTAGAGGCCCAAAATTGACAGCACGCCACCACAAAGAGCGACTCGGATTTGCTCGCGAACACATCAGTTGAAGTAACGAGCAATGGAGGTCCGTTCTATTCTTTTTACGCTATTTGCCGTAGGCACTTGGCGAAACACACTTAATAAACACATTTTTATTAATCATACTTAATAAACACATTTTTATTAATCACTTGTTTTTGTTTCGCAGAATATTTTTCAAAAAGTTTAAAAAATCACTCGATCGATTTCGACTTGTTAGGTCATCATCAGGAGTATCTACTCTCCTAGATACTCCTGATGATGACCTAACAAGTCGAAATCGATCGAGTGATTTTTTAAACTTTTTGAAAAATATTCTGCGAAACAAAAACAAGTGATTAATAAAAATGTGTTTATTAAGTATCCGTTCTATTCATTGACGAGTGCAGAATAATTGTAGTGATAGGAGGGGCTGGCATATCGCTTGAGGGAAAAATAGTTTATCGATTTTGTCCCGAAACATGTGAAACGAAATGAGTGTAACCAGAAAGATATAATAGTAGTACTTGTGTTTGTGTCGTTAGTGACGCGCGTATGTTTGTATTACTTTTCTACACCATGTAAGTCATGTGTCATTGTTTTTGTTTATTATATTATCCATTGTAAACGCCATATGTTTACTTTTGTTATATTTAGTAAATTAATATTTTATTTTTAAAATTTATGAAATTTTAAATAAATTTACTTATAAAATTTTATTAATACATAGAAAATTAATTTATGATAAAAAAAAAATTAAATATAAAATATACACTGGGGCCGGGAGTTGTGTCGATTCGACTTGCGTCAGTTCAACTTGCGTCACCAAAAGTTTTAATATCAGAAATTTTAGTTGCGTCGCTTTTAGAAGCAACTGGAATTTTTCTTCCATTTTAAATTGAGTACATAGGCGAGTACAATGAAAGAGACAAAATATTTTTTTTTTTATAGATAATTACAATATTTGAGAACTGAAATTACAAATGAACTTTCGAGCTGCGTCATTTTCGAGTTGCGTCGCGTTCTCATGGAACGCATTAATGACTGAGGCTTTAGTATATTAGCATTTTAAATAATGACACTACACAGCTCGAGAGCAGGGGTTGATTTTGTTCAAAATTCGACAGAAAAAATATGACGTTTTCGTATACGTATAAGGAGTATATATAGTAAACAATTTTATATTAGTGTGCGTAATTTTTCTGTGGTATTATATTTGTTTGTTTTCTGCGAATCTAACCATCAAAAATTATGAATCGTTACAATTCGGTTCAGTTTTTTTGGTGCTTATGTCTTTTCGTTCTCACTTTTTTGACATCTCACCAAGTTTTTGAGTGGCGAGTTAACACGTTCGCGCAAATGACTGCTGTATCAGTCATACAACTTTTTCGTTTTTTAACACGTTCGTTCAAGCAACTTTCATTTTTTAAGGAATAACTCGACATATTTTTCAGTTCTCAACAATGCGACCTTTCCGCGACGAAATATCATTGCAATTACAAAAATTATCAAATGTCCTGAGAGCACACATTTAGAAAGTCAATCTGTTAAGAAAAAAAAATAACTACACATATTTTAATTTTTTTTTTTTCAATGCGAGGTCGAATATCTAAATATTTTGTTTTCGCAGAAACAAAGAATTAGATAATATTTTACAACTAAACTTAAATAATTAAATTAATTTTATTTTATTTAAAGCATATTTGCATTTACAAATTATAATTGGAAATGTTATCTAGAAATGTCACATCCAAAAAAATTAAATGGCACACATTCACACTGACACAAACAGCCATACCAATCCTATATACTTGCGGTTATTTGTTCGTCAATTGTCGAATTTTGAACAAAATCGACCCCCAGACGTAATGTGTTGAGAAAAGGAAATAAGCACTATACAATTAAACCGATTCGCCCGACATAAATACGAACAAATACCAAGACATAATTGTGTATTATACCCTGTGTAATTAAAATGAGAAACTCACGGGACAAAATTGATATGCAGAAATTTTTTCGTATCAAGTGGAGGCTATAGCGGAAGTCTGACCTCTGAAAGATATACCAAGGGCATGGATGAGGTTTGGCTTAAGACGATGAAGTGGCCAGCCCTCAGTCCATACATGAATCCAATTGAGCATTTATGGGACGAACTAAAACGGAGGGTCCGAGCCAGAAAACTGGTACCATCTGGCATCAGTGACCTCAAGATTGCGTTGAATGCGGAGTGGGATGTGATCCCCCAAGTATTTATCAAAACCTTTAATAAGGTCAATGAGGAGAATACTTAGAATTAACCAATAAAATTGTTTTTGTGTTGCTTGAATTATTTGTTGTAATTTAAATTTAAATATCCCCAATATTTTTTTTTTATAATCATCAATTTTTAAGAAAACAGTGACTTTCGAAAAAACAATATCTTGTGAAAATCGGTTAAGCCGTTTTAAAAAAAATCCGCCTTTCTGTAAGCACTAAAGGGTTGGGTCGATTAAGTTGCTTGGAGTGTATTATTGAGACAGCGGTGATAAAATGTTTGTGAAATGTTTTTGAAACGACAGAGCTCTAGTCGGGATACAATTAGCACAAATAGAAGATCAGGAATGGTTATTTAACAGAAACACTCCAGAAATTGTAAAAAAATTCATAAAATTGTACGAGTGGATCAACGAATGATAGTGCGCGAAATAACTCATACCATATAGGCATGTTAAATGAAAGGGGTCCTCAAATGTTAGTTGATGAACCCATGTTTGCTCACAGCAAAACAAAAGTTCAATCATAAAAGTAGAAAAAAATGGCTAGAAGGCTATAGAGACTTTTCGTTAATAGTAAAGTCATTGCTGCTATGAACGACTAGTTTGAAGAGCTTGACGTTTCTATTGATCGGGCTTGAACCCAACTGTTACCATTTTTGAATCTCCTTCGATTTGGAATTGAACAAGCATTTCTACCACCAAGTAAAACGATTAAAGTGGGTAATTTAAAAATGTTACCCAAGATCAAAAAATTTTACAGTTTGAAAAGACAGATAAAACAACCTTGGGACACTCAGTCTTTAAGTGCTTTTTTAATCTAAAACTAATTTTGATAACTTTCAAGCTACTACCCAAGACTGGCGCATTTTAAAAGTTGTTTTGTGTGGGCTGATTTATTTGTAGGTCTACAACCCATTTCCCCTCGTTTAGACTTATTTTATTGTTGCTTTACTTATGTAGTTTTCGATTGATCATAATAACTTGCACTGAGTGTAAAAAGGGTACCCTTTTTACCCCGAAAATGTTCGATTGATCAAAACAAATTGCACTGACAGCTAAATTTTATTACCTCGAGTAATTTTTGCTAAACTGGATTTTTTGGTAGAGTAACCCCTCTTTTCACACACACCAACAACTGTATTGTCATTGTGCTGTCATTTTGGATTTGACGATTGTCATTTGTGACAATATGTATATTTGAAATTACGTACGTTATGCTCAACAGCTAACACACACAGACACATAAATGAGGGTAAAAATGTTTTTTGTTCGATTGACGCAAAAAATCGTTAGTGAGGGGTAAAAAATCAATCGAAAACACCATTAGTTATTCCAAATTAGACCACTGAGTCTACTCAATAGAAGTATTATTGTACACTTTCAAAAAATTCAAGCCGCCACAATCTATGCATGAATTGAAGAGTTGCATATTGTACATTAAATGTTACACTTTTGGCCTAAAATTAAACTGTGGTAACTAGTTGAAATTAAATTTTCTCTGTATCTTAAATTAGACAGTTCTTTTGCGGTGTGCCTTAACCAACAAAATTGAGTAAACTAAATTCAGACCAGTTCATGAAATATAAAACCCGATGTCACGAAAATTAAATTGTTAATCTGTGTAGTTTATATATCAATTTATATTAGATAAATAATTAAAGCTTTAGTAAACCATAATAAAATTATAAAAATTAATTGAAAAGCCATCGAAAAGTAATCTCATAAATGGACTTTTCGTCAGTCGCATAAGACAATAGCAAAAGTTTCAACATTTAATTTAGACAATTTAGTTATTTGATTGAGACACACAGAATTAGAATTGTTTCATCAGTCTACATAAATAGTCTGCTTTTATACGTCCACAGTACAGAAACTTAAATTTCAAATACTGTTCGTTGCCCAAACTCCGACCCAAAATCGTGAACCATCGCAATAAATTTTACTGTTATAAAGTTACTTTGTTGCCTTTTAAAAACTGAATTTATATTTGTACCTTGAAGACAATAAGTTTTCTTGGACATTTTCACTTAATCATTCGTAGTAGCCAAAATGAAGAGGTAGGCATTGCTATCCCACATCGAACTGCAGTGCTCTGATATTAGTGTAGCATCTTCTGAAGGATATGGATGATACTGAATCAACGGATATATGTTATGGAGAGAATATATTGAAATATTGGAGAATGTTCCCACTAAGGCACTCGAAGCTTTAATGTTTTTTTAGAAATATTGTACATACCTTATTAAAAATATTTGTAAATATTTCGATGGCAACAACATTAACAGAAAGAATTGTTTTCCACAATTAGACATCCCAATTACTTAAGGAATATGATTTCGAGCAATGACACAACAAAATAGCCATTCCTAATGATTTGGAATAATAGTCGCAAAATAAATATGCTAAGATGCTGTTTTTCCGTATACCAGCGATCTCAAAGTGTGCTCCGCAGAGGCCTCTCTGCAAATGGACGAAAGCACAGATTTAGCTGGACTTGCAATATTGCTTGTTTTTGTCCGATGACGGCATATAAATTTCCTTGAAGAGGATCTTCTTGTGTGTGAACCATTGCCAAATAATACAACTGGTGCCAAAATATTTAATGTCGTGAATGATGTTTTTAAGACTAATGGTTTAGATTGGAAAAACTGTGTGGAGGAATGGTGCAAAGGCAATGGTAGGAAAAGCCGCTGGCGCTGTTACTAAAATCAAGAATTTAGCACAAAACTGCACCAGTAGCCATTGCATTCGTCATCGTCAAGCACTTGCAGTAAAAAAAATACCAATGTCCTTCTTCAATGTCGATATTTTCTCAACGCTAAACAAAGTGAATTTGCTACTTCAAGGAAAACAAGTAACAGCGTTCACAGCCAATGATAATATTCAAGATTTTAACAAAAAATTGGAGTTTTGGATCATTTGCATTTGCGCTCGTGAACTAGATAGCTTCTCAATACTTAAAGAAATGTTCGATGAAATTAATGGGGACATTGAAGAAAGTGAATATGTGTGTGAAACTCATTAACATTTGGAAGATATTCTAAACTCAGTTAAACAGTATTTTCCAGATGTGCAGAATGAAAAGCTTAAAAATTATACATGGATTCGAAACAGAAGAATTCACAGTTAAGGAGTACGAAGTTTTCATTGACATGATTTAGGTAAACGAAAGGTAACAATTAGTCATTACTGAACCACTGACCCCGTAATTATTCTACATTTGGAGGGCTCCGCAGCTCAAAAAATTTGTGAACCGCTGCCCTATACAATTCAAGAAATTTCCTCCGTATAAAATACCACTCAAAAGTTTGCTTAGACTTCAATCGATGTAATAGTAAAAATAAAATTTGTTATCCCTACTTAAATTTAAATTTTGTAATATAAGTACAATATTGTTGACACCTGCTGGTATACGTTAAAGTAATTATTCAAGGTTAAATGTCGGAGGATGCTAGAACACATAACTAGTGATTGCAATACCGGGATCCCCGGCCCGGGATCCCGGGATCCTGGCTCATATTTGAATCCCGGGATTTTTTTAAACGAATCCCGGGATTTCATAAAAGTATAAATATAATTTAATTTTGACCGCTGACCATTAACAATTTTAGTTTATTCCTTATACGAGCGACCCGTGCGATATATGCAAGCATGGGTCGGAATTTATGATTTGATTAGAAATAAAAGATGAATTAAAATAAAAATTTTAAAAAAAAATAAAAAATAATAAAAAAATATGCGAAATAACGAAATTAATATACATACCTCTAAACATTGTAACATATAATAAGTAGTATTTTTATGTTGCAAAATTTAAAAATATCAATTTTTGAATCCAATGTATTTTCAATGGGAAGTTTCTGAAACTTTGATCCGCCATAGCTCAGCCCAGGAAAAACCTATCGGTGTAATTCCAACGGGTATAAACTTTTATCACCGAACCCTAAAAGCATATGCCAAATATCAACTTTCTACCTATTACCCCCCTTCACGAGTTGAAAAAGCTACGGACATTTGTGCATTATTAATAAGATTTTCCTATATAGGAACCTGATATTATATTCTCTTTAAAAAATATTTATCAACGTGTAATGTACAAAACTAAATAAAACTGTGTCTCCTCGTTATTTTTAACAAATTCGACATCATACGAGTATTTTTTCTTTAATCAGAAAACATTCAGACGACTCGTTTACTGATTTTTTTCCTTTTCATTTTTATATAAAGCTAAAACATTCATTCGCGAGTAACTTCGCGTGTGACTTACTTGCAATTCCGCCAAAAAGTGTAGAATCGAAGGGGACATTTTCGGCAGCAGGAATTGTAATTTCCGAGCTGCGGAACAGAATAGGAGCCAACTCGGTCGATGCTCTATGTTTTTTAAAGTTTTATTATTTTCTTAAGTTTTTTAAAGTTTTATTATTTATTTTCTTTTTTTATTATTAATTTTCATTTATATTAATATGGATTTAAATATTTTGAATAAAAATATTTCTTAGGTAACTGAATTATTTAAAATACGCATATGTTTTTGTTGATTTGTATATAGCCTTAATCCCGATCCCGGGATTTAAAATAACTCAATCCCGTAATCCCGGAAATGATGTGATACAACCTTCTTTTTTTTATTTGTTTTTATTTTTTTTTTTAATTTTTTATTGTTAAATATGCGATCTGTTTTGGGGATCAAGGCTCACCCTGCTCTTCCACGGTTATGCTTTTTACGTCCTTACTTTACCGGCCAACTCGAGGACGTACGGCTATAGGACCGATTTAAGACCATCTACACATTGCAAGCTCCATGTCACCCTATACTGGCATGGACGATGGGTGGGCCCATGGGTTTTGCACACCGACAGAGGCCGACCAAATGGGACAGTGAATCAAAATAGGAGCAGGACGCAAAGTAAAATTTCACCAAAAGTACACGATCTGTGGACACTTACAACTAAAATAGAATGAATAGACCCAACCTGGCCATTTGAACACGGATTCTTACTCCCTATCTATATCAGAAAAAGTTTATATCCTTCGCTGACTTTGATCTTTATTCGCTGGGCTTGGAAATTGTCGGAACTTTAATTTTAGGTAAACCTAAATGTCTGATGAAATAAAAGTATTCTTAACCATTGATTAAAAATTTTTAACCATTTATGGAGGGTCAGAACCGTTAGAATTATTGCATCCTGAATTCTGTCCACATCCATCCATTTTTATCGTTCATTCCAACAGCACCTGGGGTGGGATGTTGTAACATCACTTTTTTCGATACTATCGAAATTTATATCTCTTTCATCACCAATTAAATTTATCGTTTTTCCATTTTTCAATTACGTTGTGTCTGTTGCGATCTCTCGAATAAAACATTATGTCGTTTTACTCTTATTGTATCACCTACTTATTTTGAAAGTGATATTTTATCGAAAAACAAAAAAGACATAAATAAACAATTTAAAACGATAAGCAATTTTATTTTAGGAAAAAGAGATATAATATTTGATAAATATCGAAAAAAGTGATGTTACAACATCCCACCCCTGATTTCGAATGGAATTAATAGCAAATAGAAAATAAAATCATAATAATTCTGTTCCTCCAAAGTTTAGTAGTTTATAAATATCTGAAACTTATATCATTTAACTTACGACTCTTATGTAAATCCGACTAAAAAACTGAAAAACAAAATTAAATATACTACATACTTAAAAAACAACGTAAATACTACATTTAACTTACCTTTGGTAATATCATGGTAACGCTCGCAGATACCAAATATTTTTGAAAGGATAAAATGCTAACCATAAAAAATGTCTATCTTATAAAAAAAAATGCAACTTCTAAATAGGTCAAATTGGGCACGAATAATGATACATGAATTACATCCCAAAAGCTTTAACCTTATGCAACGATTATAAACCATATATTATTCAAGGTGATATATTTTACATTTTGGGTAAAAGATGATTTTTGTATTAAAATTTTTTTGAACTCTAGCAATAACCTTTTTTTCGTGTTTATTCATAGTTTCTAAAAACATTTGCACATTAATGAGGGTAGACGACTGCCCTGTCTAGTCTATATTGAAAAGGATTAAAATTCGTTATTATCTGATAAAAAGTGTTTATTTTTCAATCGATTTTAAATACATACTCATTCAAACCAAATTATAAAAAAGAAAAATTAACTAAAAAAAATCAATTTTCGTTTCAAATCAAAATATTAAATGTTTGCTTTTAGCACAATCTAACTTCAAAGTAAATGGAACCTAGTTTAACTAAATCTAAATCTAAATTAAAGCCAATAACTAATCGAAATAAAAATTGTTATTTGAAACATGTTTAAGAAATCATATTTGTTTTATTCTGATACTACATAGCAGGTATTCCTAATTTGATTTTAAAATTGATAATCTTAATCTTCAAATTGATAAGCGTTATTTACAAAATCGTTAAAGTATATATGTAATTGGTTTTTATTCAATGAAACTATTACTATCGTTATAACAATGGTGTTCATTATTTTCAATGACTAATCAAATAGGTGCATACAATTATCATGTACATGGCGTAGTATACAGCAACAAAGACAATATTTTACAAGGTTACTGAGACTTATGTACTGATGGTTTAATCCAACGTTAATCTTCTACTTTGAAATATTAGATTGTATTTAGCTCCATCGAAGAGCAATATATTTTACAATTATATTCCTGCTAAATCTCTAAAGAACTGTTCGTAAAATTTTTTGTTTAATTATTAATAAATCATTTTTAATCCTTTATTCATTATCATTAATTTGATAAAATATTGTTATCAAAATAATGAACCATAAAGCATACCAATATGCCGAATTAAAACAAATTCTAAAATTTCGGCGCAACATCCGATTTCTGAGTCTACGGAGAATTCAATTTAATCGTAGCATGTACCATTTTTACAATAAACACTAAACGGTGTTCATCACCATTTGAAAAAAGGACCATCGTGACAAAATCACAAAATTACCAAAACGACTTAAAATTTATGTTGAAAGTGCATTAATGATTTTACATGAACACGTAAAATTCGTTGTCAAAATTTTTAAATATGAATCAAAACGATACGGATTATTGTATTTGTAAGCTAAAGAGGATCGCCCGTGTAATCATCATTAGAAGAGAAAATTGTATTGATTGACTCTGTAATTTAAAAAAAAACACAATCAAAGGTAAACACCAGATTCAACACCTGATGCCACAATAAATCTCCAGACCACTACCGAGCCCCCACCATGCATGATTATCTCGGAAAAGCTTAATTTTTGTCTTTCCAAATTTTTGGATGGTTTTTCTTTCCGAAAATCTCAAATTTGCTTTCGTCACTAAATAACACATTTTTACAAAACGGAGGATATTCCGTTTCTTTTGAAATTGAAACTCTACCATACAATCCATTAACATGTGGCATTTGCCGAATTGTAATTGCACTACGGGAACCTTTGATGATAACTGTTTTCCGATATTTTCACTGCACTTGCAGCCGGATTTTTCTTCACTTCCCTCACAATACAACTAATTGCTGAACCAGAATTGTTGAAACAATTTGTGGTTGCAAGAATAATAAAAAAGCCATATTTTGTTAATGCAACATTTTGAAATGCAATAATTGTAGAGGCACCGATAATTCTCACGGGCACTTAGCCCTCCATCCAAATTCCATCTCTATTAGCCATTTTCTAGAAGTTTATCGCAAACTCATTTTTGAATTTTGTCAAAAAATCATATAAAGTCCCATTTTCCCACATGCAAATTTTATAAATTCAAACGGAGATTTCCTAAAAATCGGTTTTTTTTTATAAAAAACTGGGATTTTGAAAACCGAGATTTTGAAAATCGAGATTTCGTTATACACCCAAAAATATATTTTCTACTATACCTTGCGATGCGATAAAATTATTATGCATAGCAGAATTAAGGTATAAACAGAACCAGAGATACAGCGACAAGATACATCGGCAAAATACATTTGCCTGCCAGCGATGTCGCTTTAGTAAACACAACAAGCGCGTCAGCGTTGAAGCGACAAAACAAGAAAAATAATAATAAATTAACCCTAAAATATTTTATTTATCTTTTTATCGACTCTATTTATTTTTTTTTACATAAAAAATTGTGTACAACATTCCGATTTGGTTGAAATTCATTTAAAAAAAGTTGTAAAAAATGTTTACCAACATAATAATCTGAAAATTATATTGGTGGTACTGCAGCGCCGGCGACAAAATTAGAATAGATTCTAAAAAAATTCGGCGACAATGTCGTCGTCGCCAGCGACATTGGTTGTGTTAGCATCCTATGGTTTATGTGTATTTTAATTTGACAGTAGTTGTATCTTGTCGTTGTATCTCTGGTTCTGTTTATACCTTTACAAACAAACTGGTCAACCTACGATACTGACTTTGCTTAGCAAACCTTGATTTTCGGTTTGTCATTCTGAGCCGTTGTCTACAAAATATAAATAATTTTGAATACATTTAATTATTTCATAAAACTTTAATAAAATGGCATCGGAACGATACAGTTTCTCATTAACTACGTTTAGCCCATCGGGAAAATTAGTTCAAATTGAATATGCGTTGCAAGCAGTTTCATCCGGTGCAACAACTGTTGGTATTAAAGCCACAAATGGAGTTGTAGTCGCAACGGAAAATAAATCAAAATCCATTATTTTCGAAGAGCACAGTGTACATAGAGTTGAAAAGGTTACCGACCACATTGGTATGATTTATTCTGGAATGGGGCCCGACTACCGTTTATTAGTGAAAGAAGCTAGAAAATTAGCACAAGAATATTATCTGCTCTATAATGAGCGAATTCCAACAGCTATGCTAGTACAGAGAGTTGCATTTGTCATGCAAGAATATACACAATCTGGCGGCGTTCGTCCATTTGGAGTTTCTCTGCTAATATGTGGTTGGGATAGAGATCGCCCATATCTATTCCAGTGTGATCCGTCTGGTGCATATTTTGCTTGGAAAGCAACTGCTATGGGCAAAAACGCTAATAACGGTAAAACGTTCTTAGAAAAACGATACAATGAAGATTTAGAATTAGAAGACGCAATCACGACCGCAATTTTAACTCTTAAAGAAGGATTTGAAGGAGAAATGACGCCTGATAATATTGAAATTGGAATATGTAATGAGACCGGTTTCAAACGACTCGCACCAACTGATGTCAAAGATTATTTGAGACAATTGTCATTATCCTAAGGCTTCAGTGATTTTAAAATGCTGTGTTTTTTAATTAATTATTGTTATTACATATAACAAATTATAAATTAACAAACAATAAAAACTACTGATTACAATTTATTTATTGTCTAGGTTACAACCTTAATAGTTGTCTATTTGGCTAAGAAAACAATATTAGATTTTTGTATTGTTGAGGTTCATTGAACTCTACTTAATTTATTTTTTATTGTGTAATTCTTTAAAAATATATAAAAAAAAAACTTGAAACCTCTACCTTATTTACAGCATATACATATGGCTGGTGTTCCGCAGAACTTAGAAAGAAAGAAAATTATATCCTTCATTTAGCCTGCAGCCAGTGTCAAAAAGGACCACCAATGCACATAAGTCAATGATGAAACTGTAAACTGAGGAAATCATAAAGGAAAGCATAAGACAGCATATTATGTAACATTCGATTTCGGAAAATTTGAAATAATCAATCAGAAATCAACAAATTCGACATATTATGAAACAAAAAAAATACGAATCGAATTAAACGAAAATGTGATGTCAAAATCCGACTGGTCTTTAGGTGGCGAATGTCGTATTGTGTCAATGTTGTTTTAAAAGCCCTCCAAGGCTGCAAAATCAGAGGCGGGAGTCGGTTTCGTGGAGTAGGTGCTATTTTATCATAGTCGGAGTCGGAAAAAACTAAACTCCCATTATTTTTTTGTCAAATTACATCAACAGTGCCATATATTGACGCCTGCTCTAGAATTAGTCGATTTCCTAGTTTTTGAAGGTTTTCGAAAATTGAAATTGCATTTCCAATTCTTGGAAATTAAAAAACGACTATAACAAAACTAAAACCGTAAAACCCGTACACAGTCGTACCTCCTTTCCCTAATTAGAAAAAAACTTTATAGGAATTTAAAAACCGATAGGAGCGGCAGCATAAGATCGGATTATATACGTCAGGTCGCGGCGCTCCTGTCGCTTCGCTCCCTAGTGAGAACAAAAATTCAGTTTAGAGGAATTGAAAAATCGATAGGAGCCGGAGTATATAATCGGATTGTATAAGTCGAGTAGCTGCGCTTCGATCGATTCTTTCCGTAATTGGCGGAAGCCGAATGTCAAAATTCCACGTATCAAGTCAGTGACACATTTTGGTGAAGGAAAATTTTATCTAGCAATTCATGAATATTTGGTAAAAAAAATTGCGTCCCTTCGAGACATTCGGCCCTTTCGACACATTCGACCCTTCATAATTTTGACTTTCAACATTCGGTCCTTCGACTTTCAGCCCTTTGATGTGATACCGAATTGTAGACGCTTCAATAACTCTCGCGGGCATACAGGAAGTTGCATCGCTCCTCCTCCTGTTTAGCCCTCTAAGGGCCTTTAGAAAAAACATTCCAGGAGAGCGGGGTTTAAAAACATGTTGGGAATAAAGGAGCGTTTTACTAGTTTTATTCTAAGTGAATGACACGAATCCAAAACTGATTTTTTGATACAATTCTAGAAATACGGTCGATAGGGGTGGAACTTGACCATTCCCTTACTGATTATTTTAAAACTCTACAAATAAGGTCTAAATAGGATTCTAAAATGATTTTTTACTAAAGCTTTAGAATATGGCCATTAGCGGCAGAACTTGGCCATTTCTTGACAGATTATGATAAAATTCGACATGTGTGGATGGAAATAAGATTCTAAAATGATCTTTTGACTAAGTTCTGAAATATATCATCCATTTTGTCCAGATACGCAGAGCTTTATCAAAAAATTATTTAATAGCCCCATTTAGATCGTGTCAAATTTAAACATAATCGGTTAACAAATTGCCAAATTCCATTTCTATTGACCATCTTCCACAGCTTTATCAAAAAATCATTTAAGAACCCCATTTCCATCGCACGTGACGAATTTCAAGACAATCGAAGAAGAAATGGCCTAGTTCCATCCCTAATGACAATATTCCAGAACTTTATCAAACATCACCTTTAAACCCCATTTAGCCACATCTCGATTTTCGACATAATCGGTTAAGAAATCACCAGGTTTCATCCCTATCCGCCTTATTCTTAGAATTTTTTCGAAATGGCCTAGTTCCATCTCTATTGGTTGCTTTATCGAAAAATCATGTTATAATGCCATTTCCACAGCACGTACCGAATTTCAACAAAATCTGTTAAGAATTGGCCAAACTCAATCACTATTACCCATTTTCTAGAACTTTATCGCAAATTCATTTTTGAATTTTGTCAAAAAATCATTTAAGATCCCATTTTCCCACTTGTTTAATTTTAAAAATTCAAACTGCCATTTCCTAAAAATGGAGATTTTTAAAAAAAAAAACCGGGATTTCGTTACACACCCGTATTATTTTCATTGAAAAAGCACACTAACTACAAAATATAAAATTCAGTGGAACTATGTGAAAATACCAATAATTATTAAAATCGGCACTTTCTAAAACCTTCGACCAATATTTTTACTCAATTTAATTTATTTTTTATCCTTAAACGTTTCGCATTTTCAAAATACATGCAAATAACAAAAACCCTATATGCTTCTGCAGAATATCACTGGAACCTAACGGTAAATCAGAACAACTATCAAATTAATAACAAAACTTCGTGTCATTTACATCAACATAGTCTTAAAGTTTGGTTTTAATATATTTCCCCACTTTGAATTTCAGAACCCGCTGGCACGTTTTCACAAAAAAATTTAGTTTCAATCATAATAAACTCAACTTCGCTTGCACTACAGCACGCAAGAGGACACTAGACAAGTTAGCCAAATGCATGAAGGTTTCAGTCTAAGTTGTCCATCCCTACCATTAAGGGGTTAGGTTGTAGTTTAGGAAATTCAAGACTGACGTCTTGCACAAAATAACGGAGGAGCGGCCTTCCACAAGCATCACAATATAGCGGGGCAAGGTAAGGTAAACGTATAAAACCCCGCAATTATTGATCTTTAAATGACAGTTTTGTTTCACATGTACGATTATGGAACCTTACATTCCAGTGTCCATACACATCCCTTTTATTTCCACTAGATAGACGAAAGTTTACAAATGCAAGTTTTTAAAAATTAACCTTAGTTGTTTATCAAATTAGAGGCTGCTTGAATAGATACCACATCAACAAATAAAAATTCGCCCACACACCTAATAAGTTCTAAGAATAATCAAATAGTTTATTTAAATATTATATAGTTAAGAGCTTTTACAGTTTACACACATATGACTACTATGAATAATTAAAATTTTTGTAATTTCTACAATGTGAACCTGCCAATACTATTTATTCTAGCTGGCGTATCCAATGGAACCGATAAGTAAAGTAAAAAAAAATTTATCAAGAATTATAGATACATATTTCATACAAAAGAATTTATTATGTATCATAAAATAGTATAAATATAAATATTTACATATCCATCGATATTTTATTAACAATTTTTATGTTTGTAATTGAAATTGAAATATAAACCAAACCTTGGTACACCAACAATTTATAAATATTCGTCAACCTGCCACAAAAACTAACGAAATGCCAATGATAAGCATTTTCATGCAATTTATTAGAAATTATGAGTGATTCAAAAAGAGAAACCCTAAATATAAAAAGCGAGTTCCAAAACAGCTCCACCACTCAAAAAACGCGAGATTGGCCCTTGTCATACAAATATTATTGAACTTGATAAATATATACACTTTTTAGGCATACATATATGTATTTTTTTGTGGCATATCGTGGCATTTATTCATTAAAAAAACGATAGACAAAGAACAGGGAAATAAGTTGATTACATTTCTTCAAATTAAATTACATGAACTTTTTGATGAAGTCGCAAGTGTTGTAAATGTGGGGAACTGAACAATATTTAAACTTTAAGAGCTAAATTCCGCAAGATATCAAAAAGAGGTTTTATAAAATACAATTGCCTTTGAAGTTTTTTGGATTTCGCCAAAAAATCGTTTGTGTTCTACTACAATAATCAAAATCGCCCCATGCAAATAAATTTTTCATGTTTTGGGAAGTTTGAATTTGGAGTGAAGAAACGCGAATAATTCGCAATAATTTTTTAGATTCTCAAACCACATTCATTATCAATATAACGAAAAATCTTGAGTTTGACTCAAATTCAAGGAAATTTATAAAAATTACGATTCCGACAAAACGCTCAAATAATTAAAAAATGATACACAAAATGTAGGACTTAGGCTTCAACCAGCGGACATTTAATAGCATTCTTATGTACCTGGCTGAATTATTACGAATGGGGATACACGTACAACATTCTTATGTACGTGTATCCCCATTCGTAATAATTCAGCCAGGTTCCTTGCGCTCAAGAGGCGATCGAACATTTGTCTGTTTTGATTGAATGAAAAACATTTCAGAATCAAATGTTCGATGCCCTCACACTCAATCAAATTGCATTTCTTCAAACACTCTTTCCAATTACCATGATTCAATCTCACACGTTCCATTGTTCGTAACATTCTAGTATCTCCTTTGATCTTCTTAAAAAAAGGCGCCTCAACGGAGAACTAACCAGCTCAAAGTACTGCTTACCTTTCACCTGACATTTTTCAATAGACTCTCTCTCCCATTTCCTCCACAGATTCACCTGAAACATGTGAAGTACATCTCTCGCATCCATGAATTCATATTCATTTACGCCTTCAACCAAGCAACTCCGTTTCGAATCATATCGGCTCTTTCATTACCTTCAATTTGTATGTGCGAAGATATCCATTGAAGAATGACGGCTAGCATCTGTATACAATTCCACATGAGCAAAATGATTCATTCGCATTTTGCAAAACTCACTCTTAACCGATAACTCATTCGCTTTTGTTGTATTAGCAAAATTCAAACGCACAATTAGATTGTTCGGAAGAACTTTTGTGCTTACGGGCCTACTCTTGGAAAATACATTCATATTCTCCAACCTCATCCTTGACCGTTGTGTTCTTTGGTACTCCATCCCTCTTTGCAATTTCTCTTTAATTTCATTCAATAATTTATTGCCCTTAGTCAACATTCGTACAGTCTCTCGCACGGTGATCTACTCCCTCTTATAATTAAGAGGTGAGTCAGCCAATTCAGACCACAGAGTGTGTATTGGTGTTGAATTAATCGCCCCTATACCACTTTGGCACAGGCATTCTCGACAGTCATCAACTTTTTAAACCCGACACCATCTGTTACCGGATTCCAACATTCTTGAGCTCGACCCAAGGCCTCTTAGATGATCCACCCCTTGCCCATCAGGACAGTCATTTGCAAATTGCAAAATGGCTTTGTCCGGGGAATTCAACCTATGTACCGAGCTCGTGTACAGGTTGAAGAGAGTCGGAGAGATTTTACTGCCTTGCGGGAGGCCTATATTAACAACTCCCTCCAAACTATACCCTCTACTACACAACACTAAGTTTCTGCCATTCATGAACTCATACACCCATTTGCACATTTTTCAAGGAAACCCTATGTCCATAAGGACCTGAAAAAGTTTCCCCGGAACCACGTAATCATCTGCCCTTTCTATATCCAAAAATAAAACCACAACATACTTACTTATTTTCCTTTTTTTACTTCCAATACAAACTTTTCTACACATTCATTTGCTGCGTGGTTACGACGGAACCCAAATTACCCTCAATCACCAATTTATCCAAACGACCTTTCATCAAACCATTCGCATTTTTGACAAATACACTCAACATACATATTGCCCTGTAATTTGTTGCTATATTTTGGTCCCGATCTCTTTTTGGAATGAGTACCACCTTGTTTTCTTTCCATTTTTCCGGTATTTGAATACTCATCAATACTTGATTGAGAATTAGAAGCAAAGCCATCTTGGCTTCGAACTCCAATTTACCAATCATTTTATAACTCACTCTGTTAGTTCCGGGGGTAGAAGATTTGGAGGTTTCTAGAACCCCACGAAATTCATCCCATTCAAACTCATTATACATACCATTCACAACTTGAAACATTCATATTTAGAAAGATTATCTGCAGCTCGATTCTGGTTTTTCCTGGTATCGAAATTGGATAGAAAAAGTATTCCCAATTTAATTTTGTTTTTGAAAAAAATTTACACTAACTGTTTACCATAGTATGCCAGAAAAAACATTTTTGTGACAAAAAATACTATGAAAATATTTTCCCTAATTCCTTTTCCTATAGGAAAAACCAGAATCAAGCTGCTGAAGAATATTCACGATGTAAATATAATATGATCCAGATACTTAATTAATTAAAACCAATGCAAACAAACGCCCCGGTGGCAAAGTGGTCAGCATGGTTGCTCCAGCGACCGGATGTCCCGGGTTCGATTCCCGGTGGTGACAAAGAAAAAATTTTTTTACGGCTGGTTTAGGATCAATGGATTAATCACTTCATTACCGAAATGAAAATATGAAACCGAAATGAAAATCCATTGATGGGAGAGAGTGTGCCAGAGAGATAAATGCAAACTTTGCAGCATGGGCTGTTCTAGTTAGAAAGGAGCACGAATGTATATTTCTATAGATGATCAAAAATTGTGAGTCTATAGCTTGAACGCAGTTTCCTATATCTACCGGAAGGTAAACTAGATTTTAGGGCAACTACACAGGAAAGGTGGTTTTGTAAAAATGGAAAAGTGTAGTTATCCAGTTGTACAACCGATTTAATAATTACCAAAAGGTATAAATAAATTTAAATTTTAAGAAATATGAGAAATGTAGCAAGGACCAAACCACTACACAATCATTTTAGTCAAAACAGATTTTACTGACGAGAATCCGATTCTATCGATATCGTCTTTCAGTCCAACGACCCTGTCGATGAAAATTAAATTCACGGCCTGATGTTACAATAGAGTTATACTACACAGAGTAGAAATGTTTTTTCCCCCATATAAAGAAGCATATAATATTTGCTATTTCATTTGAGGCACGTTGGTGAAGGATGGTTATATAAAAAAGCATATGGCTTACTCATATTTCAAAACGAAAAACCCCAAATCAGATGTTTATTTATGTGCGCAGTGATAACCTACGGTGACGACTTAAATTTGTGCTTAAAAAATTATTAGTTAAAATACATTAAAATAATAAAAATATTTAGTGGTTTATGTAGTAGTGCGTGGTAGTGCAACATTTGATAAAAAAAATTACAAACTTTTAATTGAAATGAAGTGTATTGTCAAAAATTGTTAAAATACGCATAAAAAAATTTCAAAAAGGCGTATCTTACCATCAGTAAGTTTACTAAGTGTTTATATAAAATAAAATGTAAATTATGTTAAGAAAAAAGTGATTTGTAATAAATTTATCCATTATTTAATTTATAAATCAGAGAAAATTAAGTAAACAATTTTGATTTCGGTGTGGGGTTTTTCATTTTGTGTGTGTGTTTGTAAACATATGTTATATTACCAGTGTCGCATTTCTCTTATTACTACGTACATATTCTACGTGTTTTTCTATTCATAATTATTTTTTATTTTGGAATATTATAAGTATAATTTTTTTATCGAAAATAAAAACAATTAATGCGTACTATATTCGAATAAAAATAATTGGGAATTTGAGAAGTTTTAAATTTCAATCGAGCAAATTCTAAATACGACCCGTTGATTTATATGCTTTCTCTTTTACCCTCCGAATTTGACTCACTTGACAGCTGCTATCATTCACTCTGTAGTATTTAACTTTATGGATGTTACTGAGCCATATATTTTTGATTAATAAAATTAGTATAGTAATTTGTGGGGTGAGTTTTGTGCAGTCCATTAATATTTATTGAATATAAAGTAGTTGTACCTTGGATCACGTGAGTAGCCCGAAGGCGATTGAACCAGATTTCACACAAAATTACCTGACTGTTTATTAATCGAAACTGTATTTGATTGTTAAAGACAGAAATTATAAAATGTTTAACCTTTGGAATGAAAACAACACCATTCCACATAACTATACCTATTACTAAATTCCCTTTTCGACTTTATATTGTATTCAGAATTAAAGTATAATGCGTTGACACTGAATATAGGTCAACTACGTTATCTTTAGATTATGAAGTGCAATAACGGTCATTTCTATTTAGAAATCACTAAAATGTGAGTTAGTAACCACAAATTGTTATTAATCACTGCTACATATTTAAAAGCCAGCCATTCCAGTATTTTTTAATGTCCAGCCACTATTATTTTATGTATGTACATATCGACATTTTTCACTCACTTTAATTTTTTATTTTTATTCACTTTTCGCCAATTTACTTATGCTAGATTTCACTGTATTTTTCGCTTTTAAATAAAACTTTATTTACATTTATCATTTAATTTTTTTATTTTTTTGGACAGCCAACGTATAAACAAACACTAAAACTATTCTTTCACAATATTAACAACATACCTTTTGGAATTACTCCCGGATCCATAAATGTGGCCAAGGTAAAATTGGCGATTACAAAAAATGTAATGACACCCTGATATGCTGGTACCCATGGTTGACCAATTCTAATATAATACTGACATCTGTTGAATACCAAGAACGAAAAATTGAGAAAAGTTTTTCCATTAGTAAAATGAAATCTAATTAAGGTTAAAACAATGAAATAATTTTTCATGTAAATTTTGGAAAAATAATAGCGGAATTTGACAGTACAGTAGAATGTGAAGTCCCAAAACAAATAATGTTGATATTGATAAACCCTACCCTTCAGAGAATTCTGTATTATTTTTCTAATGAACCGCCAGTCACTAAAAATGTATTTACATTTCTCATGAATTATCGTCATTACTTTGGGATTTTGTAAATCAGTTTCCTTTTGCGATTTGTAATCAAATAAAATTTTTTGATTTTGTTAAGGTAAATTACTGTAGAGGTAAAAGAGCAGACTTACGGATAATAGAAAAAAAAGAATGTGGTGCTTAGCAGTATAGTCCAGGCAAATGTAGCAGGAATATATCTCGTTTTAACATCACATTTCGGCATTATTCTAACTATTTAAATAAAATTATAATAATAAAATTATAATACACATTACACACACTACAAAATATTTTCAATTAGACAATTTGTAATTTTCTATTAAAAAAAAAAAGATTTCCTTTCTTGAACCACTTTTTACTTTTTTTCATAGACAGGTCAACATGGCGACAATCAACTGAACTGAAGCTAGCATTGATTCGGTTTGCAAATTGGTTAGGGCTATCAACACCAATGTATTGAAAAAGCCATATTCTTTATAACGGAGTAGTGTGTGTAAATCCAATAAAAATTTTATGTGCCCTTCAAATCGAGAACGTTGTATCGGATCATGTTTTAATTTGTAATAAATCTTTATCTTCCAAAATCGGTGGGAATGTAGAATATTTCGAAGTAAACCAAAGTGATTGATATTCCTTTTCCGGCCTGCCATCACAATTGTGTCTATGAAATTCGTGTACGAAAGAGAATCATGTCCAAAATTTATTTATTTATTTATTTATTTATCTAACAATTTTCCTGTACACATTCAATGAAAATGACTTATGATTTTTTCTTATATTTCACGTCTTCTTCCTACAACCTGATTGTAATAATCTTGTTCTATAAACGGATTATTTCCTGTTTTGATGAAAATCGTTATTTTCATCAAAACAGGATTATTAAGAATTCATGATTATCTAGTTTGTGTCTGTCTACAGCTCAGTTCAAAATGAAATGAAATTTTACCGCGGTCTCCAAAAATCTATTTATTTTCGCGTGAAATAGAATTGAAATTTTATTTGGAGAATTTTTAATTTTAACGTATAAATTTGTAGACATACATAAATGAATTTGTTTATTTTACGTAAATAAATTAAAATAAATTGACTTTAATTAAAATTTATTGATTTGTGGTCTTAAAAAGTTTGTTTATTGCCAAACACAAACAAATGTCAAAATTTCGCGTGAAAATAATGTGCCGAGACATTATTTTCACATGAAAATAATTTGGAGAGTTTATGCGCATCTTTGATGTAATTGAACACACTTGCTTTTTTCGCTGGTGAAGTGAGTACTACAAAATGAAAACAGAAGGGGAATTTTTCATTTCTAATTTCACTTTGGTAAAATCGTATGGAAATTTCACGTGAAATCGAACTGCGAAGTTGCGAAAACGGTGTTGAAATAAATTTCGCTTCAGTGCCAATCAAGTTCATCCGACAACCAGTTAAGTTTATTGCCGTAGTAGTTTTGTTAGTAGATAAAGCATTAAAAACAAATGTTAAAAAAATGTTTTAAAATGACCCATTGATATGAAACAAACTTCTAACAATCGTAATAATTTGAAAACTGTTTTATCAAGAAATAAAATATTTTTACCTTATGCTTCTACATTTCTTGTGAATTTCAAAGATCTTATCAAATCGTATGAAACTGTACAAAATTCATCACGAATTTCTATTTTATTCATATCACATCGTTTCGTATCGAGTTTCAAAGTACATCCATATATTCCCAAGTTGATAAAATCATAAGTTCAAACGGAAACAAACTAAATTTAATTCAAAACATTAAAATTGAACTTGTTTGGTTACAAATTGTGTAAAAAAATTGTATAATATGAAATGTATCAAGTTATTTGCTTCTTGGAAATCTAGATCTGTTTTTAACGATGGACGTTGATTAACCGTTTGAGTCTAAGGGGTATTGAAAAAACACTGTCGAAGAATTCCAAACAGTGCAACCGCGCTTTCTCTAAATGAGAGAAGAAGATGAAATGAATGAGATGAAAAGGCAATCTATTGAGACTGACTGATTGTAAAATGTACTATTTACATTAAAAGGAGCTGTGTGATGTACTTGCTTCAGTAAATCTGAGCGCGCGACTTCAACAATCGGTAACGCACCGTCAGTTGTAAAGGGTTTTCCAATAAGCGGTTTCATTTTGAATAGCCTGCTATTTGGGAACTTGTTAATTTTGAAGCTGTCATCTTTTGACATTTGACAAGTAAAAACTACGCCATTACTAAAAATGGTACGATACACGCTTCAACATGCATTGAACAAAAATGGTACAAAAATGATAAATAATCTGTTGGGACAAGTTAGTAATGTGAAGAATCGAAACCGTGTGCGCCGCTCAAGAACAACTAAGAATATTGCTGCTGTAGCCCGTAGTGTTGACAAAACCCAAGGTTTGTCGATTCCTCGACGATCTTTGGAATTAGACATTCCAAAAACGACATTACACGGTATTTTGCATAAAGACCTAAGTCTTAAAGCTTTTAAAGTTCATTTAACACAAGAACTCAAGCGTGAGGTTTTTGGGCTGGCGGTGTGATTGGACCTTACTTATCCGAAAATGAGGCTGGTGCAACTGTTACGGTGATTAATGATTTTTTATGGCCCGAATTGGAAGATATTGATGTGAACGACGTTTATTTTCAGCAAACGGCGCTACGTGCCACACAAGCAAAGTTTCCTGACCGTGTTATTTCTCGAAAAGGTGATCACAATTGGCAACCGAGATCTTCTGATTTAACACCTTTAGACTTTTTTCTTTGGGGCCACGTGAAAGATAAGGTCTATGCCAATGCTCCACAATCAATTCAAGGCATTATAGATGAAATTCGTGGAATTATCGAGGACATACAGCCGCAAATGTGCAAATTGGTCATGGAAAATTTCATGAAAAAGATATGATGCTGCAAGCGAAGCCGTGGCGGCCATTTTGCTGTTATCGTTTTCAAATGTTAATGGCATACCTTCCTCTTCACAATAAAATAAACATTCATTGATTTCTCTTAAAAAATACTCGTTTTTTTAATATCAAAATGAAACCTCTTATAGGAAAACCCTTTAGAAATGTTCTAAATGTGCTGGGTTTTTTCGACATAAAATCTCAACAGTGCAATCGCGCTGCTTGGGACTCAAACGGTTAAACTTGAGTGGATAGAAATAAAGTAATTAAACCTAGTGACTTGGGTAGATATGGCCACTTCGATAGATATTGCAGTTAAAGCAAACTACTAAAGAAGTTACGCACAACATTAGATTTCCGCAAAGGCCGAAAGCAGTTGTTCACGTATTAATGTACTAGAAAAAGAGGCACTCAAAGAAAATCTAATTTAAATTACAAAGCATCCCCAATAGAATTCCTTATGACTTTTTCCTTACAGAAAAGTATGAAAAAAAAACTTAAGAAAAAAAAAATCTCAAGATTTTTTTCCATACTTTTCTGTAAGGAAAAATTCATAAAAAATTCTATTGGGGATGCGCTGTTACTTATATGGTAAGATGAAAGTAGGTTTTGGGCAAAATAATGATAGGCCTGTTTTATTATTTTCGTTTAACAACGTTGGTAAATAATATCTTTCCAGCTTTCCCTGAGTTATAATATCGTTTTCTATCTCTCCTTCGTCGAACCAGCACAAGCTTTTCGTTTGCTTTCCAAGTTCATATTACAAATACCTTCTTTTCAAGTAAATTGAACTTTAAAGTCAGTGGTGTTGTAGAACTTTTTCACTTTACCGTCCTATATCCTTACGCAGTACCAAATCGAGGCCGTAATACAACAAGATTAGAACATTTTCTAACGTAATTATTCGGTAAGAAAACGAAAATCGAGATTAAAAATAATTCCATTTTAATTTCGTTCTATCTTGCCGAACCGGAATACATATATTGATCTTAAAGTTCACTATAATGGTTCACTTTAAAAATAAACCATAAATTCACTACATTCTTCATTTATTTATAATTAACTTTAACTAAATATGGGTTATTATTGGTGCTAGATTCATTTTTCTTTTAAATCGAGGTATTTTTGATAAAGTTAAACTTAAAGAAAAAAGTGCACGGAAGTTCATGAGGAAGTTAAACTAAACTTAAAAATTGTGTCGCCGAGATTGTTGTTGTCCAATTCGCTGGTTACCTAGGCCTTATGCAAAGTTACCAAACTGTGTACTTAACTTTAAGTAATTGCAGGAACGTATGCCAGAAAATGAATAACACACAATCTTAAGAAGAAGATTTGTCAATTTTCAATAATGAAAGTTATCCCGATTAATCAGTAACCTTATTCTGGTAATTCGCTGGGAATATGGAACTGGGGAACGGATTGACATAACGTGTATCTATAAATCAGCTTTTTCTGGTCTACTGAGAAAAGAAATTGAAGTATATAAATAAAACATTAGTAATTTGGGAATAATTTCTCCATACCGAAATTGGTAGGTAAAATTATTCCCAATTTAATTTTGACCCGGGGAATTTCCAGAATAGGGCCACAGTATACAAATACTACTTCGAAAATTATTTTAATTTTTAAACGATGGCCTGAAAGGTTTAACCATGAAACGCACTCATTTTGGTTAGTACCAATTTATAAAATTTCCTCTATACCACTAGAAAAGGCCCTAAATGTCATTTTACAGAAATACGAACAAAACGCCATATTTATTATTGTTATATAGTAAATAGTCCGCCATTGTACAGTGTAAGATAAATAATTGAGAATAATAAACCCAAAATTGAATTAAAAATGTCTCGATCTGTGCGTGCCGAGACCCGGAGTCGAGCCAAAGATGATATAAAACGAGTTATGCAAGCTGTTGAGAAAGTCCGACATTGGTAATGCCCTAATAAAAAACATGTCATCTAGCCGCGGACAAGCAACTTGTTTTCGTGCTATAAAATATAAAAATTTTGTTTACCAATTTTACAGGGAGAAAAAATGGGTTACGATCGGTGAAACTACAATGAAAATTTATAAATGGGTCCCCATATCGGCGAGCAATGATCAAAAAAAGAAAATCCATTCAAAAAATGATAATAAAGAGAATACACGTAAACCATTGGATACCTCGAACAACTCGCATTTTGGATTGGCAGCTGACGATTCGAACACATGTAGGAACTTATTCCTCTTTCAAATTTATGAATGAATAATTATTATCTGGTTTTACATATCTACTTGCAGGTTTTTCTATAGTTAGTGATTCTCAGGGTGCAACGGAGTTTGTATCCAGTATGCCCTTTTCAGAAGATTCTAATTCACAAGGCAGTGAAGAACCAACAAAACGGCTGAAAACGGATTGATAGCCCTTATTATGTACTTCCTAATACGTACGCAAAAGTAATGTTTTCCAGCTTTCCAAAACTCATGCACACACACAAAATAAATACTTATTAATTTATTTTAATTTTTTTTTTTTTATTAATAAATTCTAAGTTTTTCATAAGTGCCAATTCAAATGTATAATGTACATAAAACGAAAATTCATTTTCCCTCATTACTCATATAAATTTCTTTAATCATTTTAATTACATTTGGATTACATATTGAATTTAATAAGTTAATCATTGAATTATTTAACAATCGATCCTCATCGATTACATTTTGTACAAATCGTTTTGAATTTAGTTGTATTACGCGCTCGAAACTGGCGGATGAAAGTTTTGTTACAAAACCTATGTTATTATATTTATTTAATAAGTTGATGTAATTTTCATTTTCGTAATAAAAAGTCGGGTACTTATGAAATTTGATTTTCTTCTCATTTTGCGGTTGTACATGTTCTGGGTTACGTTTACATAAAACACTTAATATAGAATATAATGAAATTGAATTCAAATTGATATCCTGTGCAAAAAAAAAAGTGCGGGAAAAAAATAAAACAAATGAAAATATAATTTAATTGTATTTGATATTTACTTCATTCGGATTAAAGATTCTAGTTTGTAATTCATTGCTGGAATTTTGAATAAATTCTCGCATTATGATACCAACAATACACTCTTCGATTTGTGATTCGGTGTCACTTTCCTTAAAATAATAATAAAAATGAGAAAAATAAGCTTGGCGTCGTTAAACGGATCCCAGCTTTTGTATTTCTTGTTGTAGATTTTCGAGGGTTTCATTTGCACTGACAAACAACTCGTTTCGAATTTGTTCACTCTCCATAAAATAAGCTTTTAGTGGACGCGTTATCATTTCAACATTTAATTGTGTATTTTCCAAATCTCTGGATGTTTCTGCCGCCCCTTTCGATGTCTCAAACTCTTTCGACTGTACCGTATGTAAAAAAGCATCACTGCTTTTACGACAGTGCTTAAAAAACTTGTCTTTCAAATTATCTATGTTGGCAGTATTTAGAAACTCGACATCACCAGTTTCAAATTCAATAAGGCTATCGACTGGTGTTCTTACTCGACTTTTCTTTTTATCTTTCGGCATTTTTAATTTAAATAATTTATAAACTGACTATACGTTCTCGTTAAACTACTTTTATCACGCTATAACGACACTGACTGAATGCCGGAAGGAAATTATTTAAAAATGCAAGGATGGAATTTATAAATTTCGAAACGCGTTCGTCAAACGGTTCCTTCTAGTTGCTCAAATTTAATTTTTTTGCTCAATATAAATTTAAAAAAAATATTATTCTTACCAAAGGGATCCAAGTATTAAAATTAAGCGAAACTTCCAAATTCTCCACGTAATGCCACCATTTTGATGGAACCACTAAAATTTCGCCAGGATTTAAGGTTAAATGGTAAGCACAGTCCTTTACCGCTCGAAACACTTCAAAATTTTCTGGTGAATAAAAGTTCTCCTTACAATAAATACTTGATTCTTCGTATGGTATCCGGGTGCAAGTCAATTTTGCCTCGGGTGGGAATAGTAACCATGATTTTCGGCCGTAAACTTGAACTACAACATTACATCCATACGAATCGTAGTGGCACGGTGTATGAGCCCCTTTCGAACCAAACCAAACAGTAACATCCTCATTAATTTCTGGAAATCCCATAAACTCAAAACTAACATCCTTATTACACTTTGTTTCTGGTAATTCCTTAACGTTCTTGTAATTAAAGTATACCCAATTTTCATCAAATTCATTCGCGGTACTTTTTCTCAAGAATTCGGTCGCCGACATTTCCATTTTGCCTCTCGTTCTTTCCCACTGCGGCTCATTATGATAAAAAGATTTTCCCACGTCAAATTCTAATTTTGAATTGGTGCTTGCAGCATCCAGTTCATTGCACCATGTTTCGAATGTTACATCAAAAGATGGCCAAGGAATTTTTGTGTTTCTTATGACAATCGGTTGCTTTGCATTCAAAATTATATCTTTCATGTCTTTTTGAGTAGAATTCATTATTTTTAATTTATAATTTTTAGACTATTTATTGCGACTGATTTGTAAACAAACATGTGTCAAACACAGCTGAGCAAATTTTGAGTTATATTGGTTTGGTGTAATCAACGAACGCAATCAATACGCCAATGAGCACTGCAATGGGAAATTGGATTGGTTTGTGAGTTATTTACTTACTATTCCCAACAAACAATTCTGGGTTCGTTCACAAAAGAGTCAAGGCCCAATTATCGTATGTGTCTGCGAATAACCCTTTTTCAACCAAAAAAAAAATGGCTCAGTTAAAGTCCAATCCACAGAAATGTGTAAAATAAAAATCGGTTTTTTTTACGAATGAAAATAATTTTAAAAGGAATACACAAATATATAAGTTGGTTCAAAACACATACAAAAGTAAATTTTTGACATGGTACTTTTGCCGTACCCACACAATTGTGTTAGTAAAACAAATAGTGATAAAATACAAACGTATTTAACCGTGTTACAATCTAATACACACATATACAAGTATAATCATTCGTTTCTTGTTTGAGACTGATGCGCGATGCAATATTTGAGCTAGAATTATTTTGTTTGTGTTATTTTTATTTGTAAGTAAAATATTTTTTGTTAAGAATTATAATTATTTTATGCAATTGTTGGTGAAGTTGAGGCCTCAAAAATGTCTAAGGCATAACTATTGTTTAATAAGGGATAAATTGGATACATATTTCAGGTACTGGTGACTATGCATAAATATATTTTTAAAAACAACGGCACATTTAAAATCACATGACCAGCAAAGTGGGAAGGGTACAGCTTGTTTATATATATATATATATATATATATATATATATATATATATATATATATATATATATATATATATATATATATATATATATATATATATATATATATATATATATATATATATATATATATATATATATATATATATATATATATATATATATATATATATATATATATATATATATATATATATATATATATATATATATATATATATATATATATATATATATATATATATATATATATATATATATATATATATATATATATATATATATATATATATCATTTTTACTTGCAAAATGTACAAAACGTGATGAATTATTAAACATTATACAAACATTGAAATGTTTTATTTATTTAGATTGGAAAGTCATACTATTCATAAGGAGTTTAATTATTCGCACGGAAACTGCATCTCAAATACGCACTGTTATAGTTGTATTATTCGCACGAAAATTGCGTCGCAAATACGCACGGTAAACGTTTAATTATTCGCACTGAATTGCGTGGAAAATATGCACGGTATTTGCATTGTTTATATTTCATTTTTACAAGGATAATGTATGATTCTGCGTAATATTTTCAAGTGGAATATTGTGCGCAAATGAAGGAAAAAAAGTACGGAGTGCATTTGGAAAGTTCGTACGCACTAATACATGTACAATCTAAAAAAAGGGGACTAGTGGAAAAAAGTGACATCTTTCTTCAGCCAAAAGTAAAAATACCTTTGTCCGCACGAGTTACCACAATATTTGGATTACCTTTCAAAAATGATTTAGATTGTTTCACATAACTTATATATTTAAATTTGATTTATATTAAAAAAATTTCAGAATATTTACAAACCGATTACGAATAGTATAACGATCACCATCGTTCAAATGAAAAATTGCACTTTCGACATCAGAAATAATTTTGAAATACGGAACTGAATGACTAATTGAAGGAGGACAAAATTTGTTTCCCAAACTTAAAATAATTTTAAATTGAAATTTTTCTGGATGTGTTTAACTCCTTGGATAATAGAATAAAATTTACTGTTGAAAAAGAAATGGACCAAAAAATTACATTTTTAGATTTACTTTTAATTCATGAACCTGATGGTAAAATTTCTTTTGACTGGTACCATAAAAATACATGGTCTGGTCGTTATCTAAATTTTATTTTTTGGCTTCCTTTTTCTTACAAAATTAATACAATCAAAATTTAAACTGAAAAAATTCTAAAATTGTCCGATACAATTTCATTACAATAACTTTAAACTTTTAGAAAACACTTTGTTAAATAATCAGTATCCTAAAAAATTAATAAAGTAAGTGATTTGGAAACAAAGAAATTACCAAAATTTTACACTAAATCCTGAAATTGAAAGTACAAATTATTTATCTTTACCTTACATAAAAAATCTTTTCGAAAAATTAAAACATTTATTTAAAAATTATAATTTCAAAATTATTAGTCGTTCAGATATCAGTTTAAATTATATTTTGTTTTCAAAATTAAAACATTCATAAAAACATCAATAAAATGATTAATATATTATATAATTTATGTGTTATGTTAAAATATCTGATTTTACTAAGATCCGTTAAAATCTGGAACACATTACAACCTGTAATTTTTCACATTTGTGTACAGTGGACTTAAATTTAAGAAAAAAAATTGTCTGGCAGGAAAAGGGGATATCGAGCTATATACCTTTGCTGCCTAACACAATTGTGTGGGTACGGCAAAAGTACCATGTCAAAAATTTATTTTTGTATGTGTTTTCAACAAACTTACACATTTGCGTTTTCCTTTCAAACCTATTTTCGTCCGAAAAATACACTATAACAATATGTACTCACAATTGTGTTGGTTGTACTTCAAATCAAGCGAAAAAGAAATATACTATATCATTTCGTACACTATTGCGTTTTTACCATATCCCTTTTTCAACCCAAAAAAAATTGGCTCAATTAAAGTCCAAACCACACAAATGTGTGAGTAAAAATCATAGTATCTAATGGCGTTTTTGATGAAACATGTCACTTGTTTTGAAGTACAACCAACACAATTGTGTGTATAGTTATAGTGTTTTTTTTTCGAACGAAAATAAGTTTGAAAGGAATTCACAAATATGTAAGTTGGTTCAAAACACACACAAAAATACATTTTTGACATGGTAATTTTGCCATACCAACACAATTGTGTTAGTAAAACACATAAGCGATATCGCGTTTTGAAATATCGCGTTTTGTACCATATCGCGTTTTGAAATATTGCGTTTCGAGCGGATCCCGACATTATCATACGGACTCCTTGAAAGAAGATTTAAATGGTCACTCGTCGTGAGTAGGCTGGAGAGTATATTGCAGTGCCCTAAAAGAAGATCTCGTCGATATATTAGGTGCGATATTTAATAGTCAAGTAATATTGTGGTGATAAAAAGCGACGAAGCTCTCATTAGGATTAGATAGTTGCTTATACGTTATTTCACCATTCAATATAGGATTTCAAAGTTGGTTCGTCTGTTTTTGCTGATTATGTTTTCGATGAGCCTAATAGCACTGCTGAACGATGTCTTTTACAATTATTGTGGGCAGATCTGATTTCGTTTAGAATGCTTTATCGAGATAAGTTCAACGTCGAGGCAACAGAATGAAGATTCCCGCTTTGGGCGTTCTTATATGATGATTCTACTAGTCTAATATAGGCGTGTTTGGGAACTTTTTCATTTTGCTAGTGCTACGTCCTACGTCCCATTAAGGGAGGGGTGACATAAACAATTTATAATTTCAGAATGATGATGAATGATTGGTCCATTGACTCTGGGAAGATTCATACTGCTGGTGCTGGATGAAGATGAAGCCTACTGGCATGCCAGGGCCAGGAGGCGGGGATGATCTCATTCTTCTTCCATTTTACAATTATTTGTATGCTGTTCCTTCTATGCGGTCACCATTTGTACTATAACCCAAGCAACGGTTTCTTGACGTTTTTGTGAAGTTGTTTTCATATTGTCTCTCTCTTCTATGCATCTCACATATTCATTCCATTTATTTTATATATTAACTTTAAATTATTTAAGGCGATAAACTAACAAATTCATTCGAAAAATGTCATAAATAAACAAAAAATATTTGAGCAAAATTGTTGCTCATACTTCCGGTTATTTTTGATACTATGTTAGTACAACCAAGATTATTTGCTCAAAAGATGGAGATTTCAACTAAACCGAGATAAAATTGGGCAGGACTTAGTTGAATATAAAGATTTGATTGGCTAAAGAGTTAGATAAAAAATTATCCGTTCCGTGAAGGCACCATAATTGCAGAATTGAGTTGCCATATTGAATGATACTAGTACTTTTCATAAAAATATCTAAGAACTGTTAAGCCTCAAAATTGTTAAGCACTTTTCGTAGATATAAAATTACGGTAGTTCTAAATGTTCAGATTAATATAAGGTCTACAACGTTTTATTTGACTAATTTCGTCACTAAGTAAATTCAAAGCCGCCATTGACTCATTTCACACTAGGGTAACTTGCATCCGTTAACTTCTTCGTTTGTTTCCCCTTTACCAATAAAATCAAACAATTGCGGTGCAGATAAAACCGGTTTTATTGGCAAAGGGGAAAGAAACGAAAAAGTTACCGGATACAAGTTACCCTAGTGTGGATATGCACATTGTAATTAAAGGCTCTAAGTTGTATGTAGTGCACTAATACATAACAAATTCATTTGTGTGCAAATCTATTTACTAATCCAATAATTCCTACATCCTTTTAATAACAATTAGACATAACTCTTGCAAAATATTGCCTTAACTTCCTAAGGAAAACAATGAAATTTATATTTGAATATGATTGTCGTAAACACTGATAAAGACACCGAAAGTACAACTTCTCTGATTCCATTTCCCAGGCCAGTATCAGAGCTAGAAAAAAACAAAAATTTATTACTTTGAGATATGCCCGATATAGGCCTTTAGATACATGCCTGATAAGATATACCCCAGTATTAGTATTATAAATGCACCCTGCAGAGTGTTTAAGTTAAGTGGCTGCAAAACAGACTTTTCCGACCTGGAACTATAATTCTCAAAATTAAAACGTTGATTTTATATTGATAAAGTTAATAATTACTTAACACTCGTTGAAGTTCGATTCCGTTCATGATCAAATCGATTTGACACTGGTTTATGTAAATTCGACATTTTTTCGTACTCGTTATTTGTAATTTTTTCCAGAATATTAGCTTCAAATAATCTCATGATACTACAAGCAATAAAAATTTTTTCTATGATTTTTTTTTTAATAAACCACCCACTTACATATCGTTTAAACGGTCCAAATATGGGCAACCGTATTGAACGGCGACCGCTGAGTAGCGAGTGTACAATTTTTCGCTTAACTGAAATTTGTTAATGCCATGCCGTTTGATGTTAAAGTATAAGGTTTCGCGACCGCCAAGAATAGCCGTTTTATAGTTGTTCATTAGAAATTGGACCCCTTCCTCGATCGATGATATTAAATATGATTTGTTATTGTGTTTCATTAAATTAAAAATGTTGTGAAATACTCCGGTGCCATTCTAAAAATATACTCAGCTGTGGATTAAAAAATTCTTTCTATAGAATATTTTGTTTACCTCTAAGGTTTCCAGAGATGCACTTTGCCGTTCCACATACAAATGGTAATCTTGTTTCAGCATTGCGGTTTCAAGTTTATATAAAGTGTCTGCCCATATAAATATTGCAATTATTGGATCAATTTTATTAAATAGTGTATATATAATTTACTTATTGGAGGTTCCCGGGCTGGTTTAGCTAGCTGCGATGTAAGCTGTGCCGAATACACATCACCTATCACATAGGTCACCGCAAACCAAAACATAACTGAAAATAATCGAACTCGTGTGCAATTATCCGGGATATCAGAACCTTCAAACGTAAAAAGATTAAAGTTATATTTCGTATAAAGGCGCTAACTAATTCTTACTTTGCCTCAAAAAAACTGCTATTGTGAACCAAAAACAGTCCATAAATAATTTTCGTTTTGTTTTCTCGTGACCTATTTTTCTTTTTGTTCTCAAAGCACGCCGATACGTATGATAATTCCAATGAACTTGGTTCCATGCCCGAATCCTAATCGGTTCCTGCGTATTTATCGTTTTTGGCTTCCAATTTATTGGTGTCACAACAATAAACCATAAAATGGGCCCAGAAAGAAAAAATGTTATAATCAACGGGAACCAAACATTCGTTTGAAATGGTCGAATTAAGGCGAGTGCCTCGTTTAAAAATTTCGGTGAATGCGTTGCGAACGCACCCGAATCGGTTAGGGTGAACACCGAAAATTCAATGGCCTTTTTTCGCTCTAACGATATGGCGATATCACCAAGAAACATATCCGCCTCTCGCCTTTGAAGCATGCCAATCCCTCCACTAAAACTTAAATTATCAACGGAGTCGATTACTGAGCCTTGTGTGCGGTCCGGTGGGTCACAATATTTAAAATTAAAATTTAATTTTGATGAAATTAATTTAAGCAAATTATCGTCACGCCCACCGGTAACGATTAATTCATTTTGAATACAATCGCCAAGCGTGTCGTTGTTGTAAGTAAATAGGTCATCAGTTTCATTGAAGTAGTTCACAAAATGCCATGGCGGGGACTGTAAATTATATAAAATTATTAATTTAGTGCGACATATAAATAGTTGAGAACTTACGTGAATTACTGGTATGTAAAGTGTTCGGCTTTCAAAATTTTTATAAACTTCTGCCGATGATGGAATTATAGGACTTTTATGTATTCCAGTGGTATTTTTATCGTAGAAATTTACAAATTTTAGCTGCCCATCACCTTTCGGTGTGGCCTGATTGTAATAAATTCTAAAACTTTAAATTGGTAGAAACTTAACTTTACTGCGTACAGTGAAATAAATCAAAAATTACTTACAGATCTGGTCTAGGATTAGTAATTATGATAACGCGCAATGGTTCTGGAAGCAAATAGAGTTTTGCTAATTTCTGAGCGCCCAAATAGAAAATAAACAAGCTTAAGCGATGAGCTACATTACGTTGTACAATCTGTCGAATACAAGTCTAGATTATTACAAAAATAATAACGCTTCGGGTGATTTACCTCATGGTGCAGCTCGGCCACCTTTGAAAAACCAAATGTCACAGTCTCAATTGAAGCCTTTAGATTCGATTCCAGAAAACTAAAATATTTTTCAATGTTGTAGAACACGTAAGTTGCTCGGGAAATTTTGTTTAGTTCTCCGATAAAATAGTTAATGTGCTCGGTATAATTACGGTTTAGAACCAAAATTGTAAGTGAATCACACGGAATTTGATTTATGATGTCGACAAGTGCTGAAAAATACAATGGCGTTTTAAAATATGCACAGACAAACCAGGTTACGAATTCTATTCTACATATAGATAAAACACTTTTTGGTGGTCAATTGGGATGTATACCTGCAAGTGTTATCAGCTCAAAAGTCGATGATTCGAAATTTCGAATCCAACCCAAACAGTTTATTGGGCGATCATTATTCCGGCAGTAACATGTACATAATAAATTTGACCATGAATGGTCAAGAAATTTAGAATTTACATTCAATATGAAGAAGAGTTCTATCCAACATGACAGAAATCGGAAACTTCAGGCAAAATGGATATAAGAATCTCATTGCAGCTCCACAAGAAGAAGAAATGGCCAAGTTCCAGTTAGAAGGGTCTAAATCCCAATACAGATGAATTTACGTTAATATCTAAATCCAGATGTACATACAAAATTTGACCAAAATATGTTAATAAATATGGCGTACGTTCAGCATGACGGTTGAATTCCGGAACTTACAAAAATTCCTTAAAATTCATGTTAAAATGCAAATCACATTCCATAATTTGACCAAGATCAGTCAAGAAACGGTTGATTTCCTAATAAAAATTTAGATAAAAAAATATTTTAACGTCGTTAAAAAAATTCTGTTTTTTGGCAGGATTTTTTAAAATTTAACGCATAATCGGAATTTTAACAAGCAGGATTTTTAATTTTGATAATTCGGGATTTTGTAATTTGGGCTTTCGTACCGATCCCAAATGCAAAATACAGTACGAATCCGTATCGAACGTACGTAGTACCACCAATTGAGGTACCTCAACCAAAGGCAATGAAAATGAGGTGCTGTCGAGACTACAGAGTGTCATGAAAAGGATGCTGAAACAGGAGGGCGTAGGGATAACGCCAGTTACCCCAAACGACAAGCGGAAAATCCAGCCTTGAGGGGACGAAAAAACGACGAAAAAACTGAGGGAACCGGAGCGATGGATCGAACAGAAACAAGAATTTCAGTACACCCACCTACTCCTGAACAACAGAAACCATTTTTGGGCATGGGAGATATGATGAAGGAGCTGTTATTTGGGACAATTTGGAATGGACAATTTGCGGTGGGACAATTTGCGGTGGACAATTTGGGATCGGTACGAAAGCTCGAATTACAAAATCCCGAATTATAAAAAACCCGACCTTTTAAAAATGCTGCATTTCAAAATCCCGCCTTTCAAAATCCCCGCTTTTCTAAATCCCGCCTTTCAGTATCCCGCTTTACAAAATACAACTTTTTAAATCCGGGATTTTTTATTTTTATTAAGAATTCGGCCATTTCTTGATTTCTTGACTTATGGAATGTGATTTGTATTTTAACACGAAGTTTTCAAGAATTTTTGGAATTTTGCCATGCTTGCGCCATGCGGCATGCAGAATTAGAATTGTATTCTTTCTTGAATCTTGAACGACGTTTTGGAATTCCGTCATGCTGAATATAACTAGACCACTTCTTAACAAATTATGATCAAATTCGGTATGTGCAACTGGATTGGGGTTTTAACGTGGATTTAACGTTAAGGTCTGCAGGAATCAGACCATTCTAAACGAAATTTGCTCATTTCTTAATAAATCATGAGCAAATTTATATTGTAGAGCTTCAATTTTCCTTGATGGATGGAATTTTGCAAGTTTTAACCAATAATGGCCATATTTGATACGCCGATCTAGCTTGGAATTCTAACATGAATTTTGAATTGAATAAAATTTCGAAATTTCTATAGTAGAATGCTATAAACCAGCTTGATTCGGAACCAACAACTATTTTATGCATTTGCTAAATTGTACTGACAATGTGCTGAGAAAAAGATTATCGAAATTTGTACGGAGAAAAAACTATCAAGAGCCCGCTTTTTAAAATTTTTTTGTTGTGAATTCGGGTACTCTTGAGCCGGCTCGAATTCGGCCGAATTCATGAAAAAATAATTTATAAAGCAGGAGTTTGATAATTGAGATTTTGAAACGCGGGCAAACGACCTTAACCCGCCAAATTACAAGACGAGTAGCATAGGTGGTCAGAATTAAAAGCTCGACCAAATAAAGTATACCCTAAATATTCAAATTAAAGAGCTTTGAGGTGAAATAAAGTCGCTTGAGAGAAAAGTCGATGGCCAGCTCACGGAATTTGAAGGAGAAATCAGGCAGGAGATTGAAAATAAAATTAAGCGACAGAACCAGTTACCGGAATCTCAAGAATAGTTTTAAAGCCACCCACATTCGATGGCGAGATTTGAGAACTTTAAGGTGCAATCCTAAGCGGTACAACTGTTGCGGTACAGGGGTGCAGCTGAACGGCTGCATATGTCTTGCAAACTTGAGCGGATCGTGAATGGGTTAGAACTGAGATATGGGCAGAAACCTGCAGTTATATTGAACAGTGGATGCATTTATCAGCGCTGTCAATGGCGGCCATCTGAAACTTCATTTGAGTATAGGCGTTGGCTTTAGAGTATAAGGCAGCTAGAACAAGTTTTGCCACTAACACAGTAAAGTTGCGCAGTTGAGGCAACTAACTCAAAGCTGTTGGAGTCACACAAAAATACGACAGTCAAGAGCTGCCGCCAGAGAGCGGGAATACAGATAAACATAAATTGTTTAAGAAACGGCAAAGACCAGAGGCAAATGTTCAGTCCAAGAACAACAAGTCAGAGACTGTGTGAGGATAGTGAACGGCAAGAGAACTCGAAGGACGAATTAGTTTGTGAAATGCAGGAAAGGTCCTTGGTGGAAGCCCAGCCCAAAGTCTCAGTACGTTTAGAGAAGGTGGAGTCAATCGCTATAGAGAGAGCTATCCAGATGGCCACGACGGAGAGACGTGCTAAGGTGGTATGCGTTGGAGTTGAGATAAAGAAGTGCAAGAAGGCCAGAAAGACGATTCAAAAAAAAATAGTCAAATAGTACGTGATCGTAACGGCAACCTAGCCGACCTAAGTCAGATAATGCACAGAAATCAAACCGTACGCAGGAAACCAATATCACGAGCGCTAAATCAAAGACGTAGTGAGACCAGCGCGAGGTGGTTTAGTGTGGCTATACAATTTTAGGAGAGTGGAGGGTCCCTATAAAATTGGTAAGAGGATCAACGATAAACGATAATTATGTGTATCAAAAAAAAAAAAAAAAAAACTTTGGAGGATCACGGAAAGTCGTCGACGACGATGGGCTGATGCGATACGTCACAGGACGTATCTGTTTTTAAAGAACAGGTTTATGGTGGGCTAGTGCTACCAATTCTAGACTACGGTATTTATCGGTATCTCCGAATTCCTTATAAGTATTGTACTATGACATTATATAACAATGCTAAAGCCCCAATTGATAGACAAAACAGTTCAATTCCATAAAAGGCGAAAATATTATGCCGGCAGTTAAGGAAATGATAAAAAACGTTGTAACTGCGGGTTGTGAATTTGGAGCGGAGTTAAATTTTGTTTTGAAACAGCGTTTCTCCGGAAAGCCTTTGCCTTATAAGGCCGGAAATCCATCATAACGCGGACCAGTGACCAAAAGAGACCGGCGCGTACAGCATACGGATATAGTCATCGCAGTTTAAGTTTAGAAGGCAGATTTGTAACCTAAACCAAACATGACAATCTGATCACCAAACACTCACATTCAGCGGCCTTAAAGTCTCCACGCAGGAAAGTCACCATTTGCTCGAATAAATTAAAACAAATACAAACCAACTTACAAGAAAGTCTCGCTGAAAGTCCAGAAAATCTAAATTATGATTATCTGCTTATCCGGTTATCCTTTAACAGCATCATAAAAACTTTTAATTTCTTGTGGCGTGTTGATAGATTTAGTAAACAAAATTAAAACTTCCGAAAGCAACCTAAGTGATTCTCTACCGATAGAATTTGGAAGTAATACTAATATTAACGAGAGCACTGAGGATATAAGCAAGAAATTTCCGCCGCCTCATTTTAAATCTATTTATGCGAATGCGGTATCCACCATTCATTCTTTAGGTGGAATGGGATTTACTCATTTAAAGCCATTATAGAGGTCACAGTGAATGTGAATAGACAAGCCACTAATGCTCGGTTAACTTCAACGTCAAGCCAAGTTATTACAGTACTTGGACCAACTCAATCTACTGTAAGGTTTGAAAACATCAACTGGCCCCACGTATCCGTCCAACCCGCTCAAACACTCCCGACGAACCTGAACTGGTACCCGCACACAATCCGAAGAATATCATGGACCATAATCAACCAAATCTTGGAGCTACAGCTACAGCACAAACGATGATAACTCAACCTGTTTTGTTTCCTAATACGACAACACCAACTCATCCAGAATTTGTTAGTTATCAAACAGACAGAAAAAGCAAACCTCAAAATACCCCATTTGTTGGACAACCAATGAATAGGCCAAATCAAGTATCCAATATTACAAAGTGGAATCTCTCCTACGATGGAACATCCTCGGATATTACCGTTGAGAAATTTTTCTTTCGGGTCAAGCGTTAGGAGCAATTAGTTCACGATTTGTTTTTTCTCCTAGCAGGCGTAGCACGAGAACATTACTTTACTATATTGGAAAGTAAAGGGCGGATTATGACATCCGTATCCTGATCGACAATTGGAAGCAAAAGTAAGAGAAAGAATCCTTTGTAAATTTTTACTACGACATTCTTACATTAGCACTCCCTTTGAGAACTCCTCTATCCGAACAAGATTTAATAGACGTACTTCGTAAAAATATGCGACCAGCGTTAAAATCACAATTAGCGGGCGATCAATTTTATTTGGTGGCTTCTTTAATAAATAAATGCATCTCTATTGAAGAAACCTGGAAGAACATTGTCTATACTCCCGAGCAAAACATGCATTTCCCCACTCGTTATGTGAATGTGAATGAAATATTCTCTTCCCCAGTTTCGAATCATGATTTGAAACCGCAGGCCATGACTCAGCCACTGAACTATGTTAATTATCCTGTGAATATTGAGGCGAACGAATGCTATAAATTTCAAAATTATGTCCACTTGCTGGAATTGCCGTGATATTGGACACTCTTTTACAAATGATATCTAGAAATGTCATATCAAAAAATTAAATGGCGCACATTCGCACTAACGCAAACATACATACCACTACTATATACTTGCGGTTATTTCGTCAACTTGTCGAATTTTGAACAAAATCAAACCCCTGATAACCCGATCTTATACTCCCGCTCCTATCGATTTTTAAATTCCTATAAACTGAAATTAAATTTCTGAAATTAAATGGAGGAGTACGTCACTGTCATCATGTCAACTGCACAGATGCTAAATGATATTGAGTTTGCAGTAAGTGAAGAATGTACAGGCACATTTCTTGTGGCTGGATTACCTGATTCATACAAGCCGATGGTAATGGCAATCGAGAATTTGGGGGCTATTATAAGAGGAGATTTTATACAAACAAAATTACTTCAAGAAGTGAAAGTTGATAAAAAAGAAAATACCACGTCTTTTCGAACAACAAAACACATTTCAAGAAGCCTACGCTTTGCTACAATTGTAATGAACCGGGCCATTACGCTAGGAATTGTAGAAAACCAAATAAAAAACAACAACAAATTAAATCAAATAGTGAAAAGTCGTTGTTAAGTATATTCGCTGCAAATGATAAATTAAATGATGAGGATTGGTACATCGATTCAGGAGCATCGGCACATATGACGCACAATGATCAGTTGATGACTAATGTCACTCGTGGTGCAACAGATTGCAACAATGCAACAAGTTGTCTTTAATTGATAATAATGAAGTGTCAAAAATCAAAATATCAAATGTCTTACACATTCCGGATTTGTCGGCAAATTTACTGTTATCAATAAGTCAAATGGTGAAAAATGGCAAGCGTGTTGTTTTTGATCAGCCTGGATGTCGAGTTTATGATTCTAATGAAGAGTTGTTGGCGACAGCTACTTTAAAAAATGGGATTTACAAATTAGACATGGAAAGTCCTAACATCCATATATGTCATATTATCTGCGAGAGGATGTAAAGATGTGGCACAGACGTTTGGGTCACATGAGTGATGGCTATATGAAAAAATTACAGGATCATTTAAAAATAAATCTTGTGAATACAAATACGAAAAATGTGTAACGTGTATCAGGGGTAAGCAAACCCGATTACACTTTCCAGAAAGTGGAAAGCGAGCGAATGAACTATGCGGTCCCATAGAAGAAAATTCGCTTGGCGGTGCGAAATACATCTTCGTCCTCGAGGATGATTTTTCACGAAAAATTTTCGTATATTTTTTGAAGTTTAAATCTCAAGTGTTTAACAGTTTTGTGGAATTTAAGAATTTGGTTGAAAACCAAAAGAATAAAAATTTTACGCACCGACAACGGAACAGAATTCTGCAATAATGAGATGGGTGATTTTCTTAGAAAATCCGGTATTAAACATCAGAAAACGACACCTTACACGCCTGCGCAAAATGGAAAGTGTGAACGCATGAATAGAACTCTTATCGAAAAAGTCAGGTGTATGCTTATTGAGGCCCATCTGCCAAAACAATTCTGGGAAGAAGGTTGGTAAATTGTTTATTTGGTAAATTGTACACCAAACCAAATGCATTTGCTACTGACCCCGAAGTTGTTCAATTTTTGCAAATGGAATTTACACATTCACTGTATCGAGGATTAGCCAGCACCCAGAGATTTCCAAATGACATGTTATATATCTCTAGTTAGCTTAGGACATCCTAAACAAATTAGAATGATTCCCATTTTAATACGATGAGGTAGACCCGTTTGCTATTGACCCCGAAGTTGTTCAATTTTTGCAAATGGAATTTACACATTCACTGTATCGAGGATTGGCCAGTACCCAGAGATTTCCGAAAGACATGTTATATATCTCTAGTTAGCCTAAGACATCCTAAACAAATAAAAATTATCCCCATTTTAATACGATGAGGTAGACCCGTTTGCTATTGACCCCGAAGTTGTTCAATTTTTGCAAATGGAATTTACACATTCACTGTATCGAGGATTGGCCAGTACCCAGAGATTTCCGACCGACATGTTATATATCTCTAGTTAGCTTAAGACATCCTAAACAAATAAAAATTATCCCCATTTTAATACGATGAGGTAGACCCGTTTGCTATTGACCCCGAAATTGTTCAATTTTTGCAAATGGAATTTACACATTCACTGTATCGAGGATTGGCCAGCACCCAGAGATTTCCAAATGACATGTTATATATCTCTAGTTAGCTTAGGACATCCTAAACAAATTAGAATGATTCCCATTTTAATACGATGAGGTAGACCCGTTTGCTAGTGACCCCGAAGTTGTTCAATTTTTGCAAATGGAATTTACACATTCACTGTATCGAGGATTGGCCAGTACCCAGAGATTTCCGACCGACATGTTATATATCTCTAGTTAGCTTAAGACATCCTAAACAAATAAAAATTATCCCCATTTTAATACGATGAGGTAGACCCGTTTGCTATTGACCCCGAAATTGTTCAATTTTTGCAAATGGAATTTACACATTCACTGTATCGAGGATTGGCCAGTACCCAGAGATTTCCGACCGACATGTTATATATCTCTAGTTAGCTTAAGACATCCTAAACAAATAAAAATTATCCCCATTTTAATACGATGAGGTAGACCCGTTTGCTATTGACCCCGAAGTTGTTCAATTTTTGCAAATGGAATTTACACATTCACTGTATCGAGGATTGGCCAGCACCCAGAGATTTCCAAATGACATGTTATATATCTCTAGTTAGCTTAGGACATCCTAAACAAATTAGAATGATTCCCATTTTAATACGATGAGGTAGACCCGTTTGCTATTGACCCCGAAGTTGTTCAATTTTTGCAAATGGAATTTACACATTCACTGTATCGAGGATTGGCCAGTACCCAGAGATTTCCGACCGACATGTTATATATCTCTAGTTAGCTTAAGACATCCTAAACAAATAAAAATTATCCCCATTTTAATACGATGAGGTAGACCCGTTTGCTATTGACCCCGAAATTGTTCAATTTTTGCAAATGGAATTTACACATTCACTGTATCGAGGATTGGCCAGTACCCAGAGATTTCCGACCGACATGTTATATATCTCTAGTTAGCTTAGGACATCCTAAATAAATTAGAATGATTCCCATTTTAATACGATGAGGTAGACCCGTTTGCTATTGACCCCGAAGTTGTTCAATTTTTGCAAATGGAATTTACACATTCACTGTATCGAGGATTGGGTAGTACCGAGAGATTTCCAACTGACATGACATATAGGTATAGCAATGGCGTGTCCTGGTTGTGCTCTCAAGGTATTCTGCTTCGGATTTTGATCACCCCAAATAATTAAAATAATAGTAATTAATTAAGAAAATAATATTAGAAATTTATAATAAAAATAAAATTTTCTGTAATAAAAATAAAACTTTTAGAATTCGAATAAAAATCAAAAACTGTTTAGTTCGTTCATTTGGTTTTACTGTGCTCTTCACCTTCAAACCAAGTCTTCTTGCGCAGCGATCGAGCGGTATGAAACTGACTTTGATATCGCTAGGTCTTCGGCCAAGAAGCACTATATCATCTGCATATCCAAGAACTTGGCCTGATTTATAAAATATACAACGCGAACTTTCGATGTTGCTTTTCCTCCAACCTAACCTGGAGAACAGACGTTGATTTGGTATTGGTTTTGACGCGCCAATAACTCGCCCTGTCATGTAGTGATCCATGATTTCCCCTGCTCGTCTCTACTACACCGCTTGATTCATTTGAAGTTACCCAGGGAGCAACCGGACAAGTGGTGCAGTGGTTAAAGCTTCGGCACTTGGACCGGGAGGTACTGGGTTCGAATCCCATCAGAGACTAGATTAGATGCAAATCGAATTTTCATCATCGATTACAATGGGTGATGTTAATAAATACAACTATGACCCTCTGATGGAGTGAAGAATTCAGCGCCGACCCACCGTCCAAGTACAGGTTGACATGGACCTTGCAATGTGCAGGTGGTATACTGTAGTTGTGTGAGTAGGTGAATGGGTTAATGATGTTGCGTGGTATCTCACAAAGGGCCAAAAATGGCTTGTGTCAACCTCTGAAACCTAATCTACCACGAGAGCACCGCAAGGAGGTATGAATCTCGGAGAACTTTGCTGCTGCAAAAAAACAAAGATCTTAGTAGCTCCATGGTCTCGTATTTATGCTGAACATAGGTCGTATGTTAGAGAATGCTGAGTCTGGAATCTAATGATTTCTAAGCTGTAACGATGGAGAAGAAACTGTAGTTCATTTCACTCAGGGGCAAATATTTATACAAATTGAGCAGCCAACCTATATCCGTCTTCGAAAGCTGTAAGGTATAAGATCTATCACGAAACAAATGTAAGGGAATCAGAGGGAGAATAAAACTACTACGGTGGGGGTAAATAAAATAACCACACAGCCACCTCTCGCAAGTTGTTTCGCCACGAATGAAAGGAGGCGATCGGCGACGTAATTAGGACCCGTGGTTCCAATTGAAGCTGATTTCGTTAAACCGAGAATATTCAATAATAGATAATTTATTCAATTTAACACTACTTACCATCCATTTCGTCGTTGGTTATCGAATTCACTGTATGATGTCTAACAACTTTCAATCAGATTTTTGTAAAATTAAATTAAACAATATGTAATTAAATAAATTAAGCACAAAATTACCATATAAAAGTTGGAAAATCCATATATATTTAATTGTTTGAAACATATTTTGAACGTAAAATGTTTTACTTCCATTACAACAAACGTCTTTTAAACTATTGGAAGAATATACAAAAATAGCAAGAATCCAACAAATAGCCATATGAATTATAAAGTAACTATTAAAAAATTATTAAGTTATTATAAATAATTATGAAATCGACATTTAACAATTTTTTATGTTTTTTTAGTTTTTTAACGGTAATTGCTATTGCAGCAATTTAATTAGTAGGTACTTAAAACTCAAGTATACAGAATGTATTATATAAATATTTGTTCCGCAGCTAAACGTTCGGTGAACGGTTTCACCACAAATCTCGTTAATATACAGAATATTAAACCGAACGCGATTGAAATGGGTAAAGCGGGCAAAGCTTTTCGGAATATTGCAAGCAGCAATAATGTTAAGCATAGACCCTGTAAATATAATCGAATTGTAAATACGTTTTACTATTTCACTATGAATAATATTAACTTACAATCAAAATTGCCACGAAACAAGCTATCGTGGTATTCCAGTCTCCGTAGCTCGAGGCCTTACCAACAAGTACTGAATAGAAAATAAAATCACCTAGACCTAATTTAATGCCGCGCTCTTCTTCAATCACAACTTGTTGTGGTTGGGCCTCGTTTGTAGTGGTCACTGTTCTGTACTCGGTTGAACGATTTGGATTTGCAGAAATATTTGCTTGAACTTCAGTTTGGCGCCTTTGTGCACGCTGGCCGGATGTTGAAGCCCAATTTTGTGTGAAACCGGCTTCTTCATCTACTAAAATCAGGAAATTATTTAATGAAATATTTTTTTTATTTTTTGTGTACCTTCGTTCGGCAAACGCTCAGCTGGTTCCCTCATGCGTCTTTCCTCGTTTTCAGCAGGTTGGGCGGCTGGTTTATTACGACCCAATGAAGTTGTGGGTTCATTGACACCCATATAGCTATATAGAACAGTAGCTACGAATTTAATAATAAGTGAGCAATTAAAATTTACAAAATTGGTTAATTTATACTTACATGAATAGATAAGCGCTGGGAAAATCGGTTCATTTCGCTCTTGTGCTGTTTCTACAAGAATTCTTAGTGGACCTTTGGGTGCTAAAACAGCCACCAAATCTGTTTACATAAAAATGAAAATATTATATAACAAAAAGATTAATAAAAATTTACAAAATATATATTACCCCAAATTGATATTACGGCTAGTACAAACCAAGTCGTCCAAGGCGGAAGGTATTTGATAAAAACGAGCGCCATTAATGCCGCTATAAATATTAAGTATGCTTGTTGTAACCGCAATGGGCCGTGCCAATGTATTGCAATCATGCCAACCACACCGAAATTCCATAGCAAAACGGTGGCCGTGATATAATCTAATGGTATATTGTAAGCTCTAAGGACTTCCCTATAAAACAACACATAACAAATATTTAAAATAGGCTGATTGGTTTTTAAAATATTCTAACTTACTTTAGATACAAATAACTGAAACCAAAAAGCAACATAAATGAGGACAATATAAGCCAACCATGAATAACTTTGTAATATCGATTTTTATATAAGAATATCAATAAAATTGTCATTATAATTATGACGGTCATTAGTATTAAGGAGTTGGCGATTGCATTCCATATTTTTGTTCCAGCATCGGATGTTTTTTCATGAAACGGTGTATACGGTCTGAAAGAAAAATAAATTACAAGTTATGATGTTGAAAAAATGCTAAAGGGGGGAATTTCAATTTGTTGGGTTTACTGCCGTAATATAACGCTACAAAACTTTTTTGGAAAATATTTTGAATTCAACAGTTGAGATGTCTCAGATCTATTTTGGTAATAAAATTTATTCAAAATGTACTTTGCTCGGAGGACCTGACATTCCTAGTGTAAAGCCATCTGCCAATGAGGAGGATGAGATGATTACTGATTGTGGCCGAGGGTTTATTAAATAAGTGAAAAATCTAATTTTTATTTGAGTTGAGATTTCAAACGACCTGCAAAAGTTAATTTGACACAGATTTCGACAAAAACGACTCATAAATTATTTCGTCCCAATATCAGAGAACGATATAATCACCAGCACACCATTCGTTTGTCTAGACTGGCCTGTTTCAAAATTTCTTTTTCGCTCGGGCGAAGTAGTCAGACAAGAATACATGGATCATTTTGAGTTTCTTGAAGAAATTCTAACTTGTTGGAAGCCCAAAACATAATTCTTTTAACTTTTTGGCTGGAAAGATAAATTGCTACACGTTCTACATAAAAAATGTTTTAATTTACACAATTAAGGAGTGAATCTCACTTAAAACTTACAAATAAATATCTTTTGTGGTATAGAAGTTGATGGAGTTGATTGTGGCCACAACGACCAGCATACAAAGGGACACCGGAACAAACAATTTAATAACGTGCTGTGCCCCATATTTCAATCCTTCCTCCTCTTCTTCCCACGTTTCATTAGTTTGCGGCCCCTGTGGAGCACCCGGGCCGGCCGCATCCCCCGCTGCACTCTCTCCGGGATTCTGAACAGTCACATCTGTTACTCGTTCATCTGTAGTCTACAACGCCCATACAAAATAAATTACGACAAATTTATAAATACCGTAATTTAATAGTTATTTACCCCATAATTCCTTTTTTGTTCTTTTGCTTTACGTTTCCGTTCGATTCGCTCTGGATTATCTCCGGAACGATCAGAAGCCACCGGTCTGCTAGTGTGTGATTCACTAACGTGTCCACCTACAAATGAGGCATCCATTAGTGCTGTCCGTTCGTTCACTGAATTTCTACTGTTATTCAGTGAATTTTCGCTATTACTAATTAGATTGGTGGAGGAATTAGTATCGTTCATTCACAGCGAATAATTTTGTTTATAAAAAATAAAAATAAAATGAAATGTTTACGAAATAAATTAAACAAAAATTTTTTACTTTTGTTTTATTTCATTGTCATTTTGACGTAAACATTTGTGTGTAGGGTTGCATGTATTCAGAATTCAGCAAATCAGCGCAGTACACTGGTCGAAAAGCTACTCACTCGAATTATTATTTTTGACAGATGTTTTTTAACATTTCTTATTTTAATACGAACGCCTTTAAAGGCAAATGTTGTGAAAATTCTACGATGTCCCTTTTTCAATTCAAATGGTTACGAAATTTAATAAGGAAAAAAACAAAACCAATTCCATTCAATAGGGCGCTACTATGGAAGAATCGTTTAAGTATTGCTTATGGATTAATCGCTTGGAACGCCTTTGGTTTAGTTTGCTACATGGTGTACACCGGTCGCAATGATTGGGCCCAATACTATGGCTACAAAACCGAGGAAGATGCTTTTATGTCTCCAGGTACTTACTATAAATACTTAAGTAATTTAAGTGATACCAACCCCATATTAATTTCAGGACAACACTGGGCCAAACACTTGGGAATAAATAAAGCCAAGATTATCAAATTTTCTGGATTCGAAAAGGTTTATGAAATTGATGTGGACAACACAAAAGAGCCCGCAGAAAAAACACCAAGTACTAGCGTATAATGAGTTTTTTTTAATTCTGTAAATTACATTAAATATAATATATGTTAAAATTAAATTTTTCCATTTTTTTAGGCACTCAATTTTCCATCTCGCTTTTCCCAAGGAACTCATTGTGTATCACAAAATTCAGTCGAAACGTGATTTAATTATAATTAATTAAATTATTGTTCATCAAATTTTTCCGCCGCCTAATCTCCAAATCTAGTGCCCGCCTGTATTTTTCATATTTTCCAACAATACGGCCAACTTCCACTTTATAGTGGCGACTAATCATCCCGTCGAAAAATTTCAATTCATCCAGATTGAACATGTTCCACTTCATGTTACGATCGGTTTCGGGATTTGCATTCAAGTACACCATCAACAGATCAGGATATCGGGCTAATAAATAGGGATTTGGCGGTACAATCGGCTGATGGTGATTGTAATTAATGTGCTGCGGCACGGATATAACTGGCCTGACTGGTTCTGCTGGGGTTGTGTATAAATAGCATGATGGATGCTCATATTGAACCTGGTCAGTTATATTATTGTAGTAGAATATTCCGTTGGGATTATCAATCCGTTCCCAACCGATTGGAAGACCTTCTTTTTCAAGTGGATGAGACCAATGTGTCGTTTTAGCATTATGGTCGATATAATACTTTCGTCCACGAAGCGTATAGTCTATTGACCATCCAGGTGGTAGTGGTAATTCATCTTCAACCGTTGCCTGAGTTTGAACTTGGAACAAAAAAATAAAATATTTAGGTAGGTAATTAAAAATTTAGTGGCGATATAGAGCATACTCTGAGGTATTAATCCATGCCGAGCATTGTGCATCAATTGCTCACCATACGTCATACCCGTCTCATATCGCGTTACATTCGAAAACAATGGGGCTTCCGCAGTTTGTAGCATTCCTAAATTAACGTATCCGAGTTGGCTCGACGTAGGCATATTTACCGAATTCATTGAATTTTGTCGATTGTACCGTGGATCGTTTTTAACAGGATACAGCAAATTAATAGTGGAACCCATATTAGGCTTAGTATTCGAGTAATCTGCATAATTATCTTGGTATTTCATTTGTTCCGACACAGTATTATTATATATGGGGGACTTTGATCGGGTGTACTGCTTTTGATTCTCATAAATCGGAGATTCATTTTGATATGACTTTTGCAGCACTGCTGTTGAGGAAGATAGTTTGTCCATTGGCGCGTGCTGTGGCGTAGGTGTGTACGTATCCCGACCTATCATCAAATTGGTATTCGAATAATTTCCAATGCCTAAATTATTTTGATGGCGTAAATTTTCAAGGGCCGTCTGATGGTGATTCTGATTAAAGGAATAATTTCGATCAAAATTATTAACATTGCTATGTGATGATGTAGATGATTGATTAGCGTACTGAAGTGATTGCGACTGCATGTAATTGTTATTATCTACTTGGGATCGAATTCGATCGAGCGCATCGATATCGACATAATTTCCTTGGCTACTTATGTTGCTGGTGCTATTGAAATTGTGCATATTAGCATTAGACTCGAATTGAGATGGAGGACGTCGCAACATAACCTCGTTATCCACTTGTTGCGCATTGTATGTATTCACATTTGACGGGTTGCGATTCAATTCCAACATTAAATTACGTTTAGCAGCTAATTGCGAGGCAATCTCATTGTTTTGTGTTGTATTGACGAAACGGTGCGCTAAGTTTGGTACACTTGAGCTTTGAGTATATTTCCCTTCGTGTCCCAGCCCAGATACTTTACTAACAACTTTACCATTTCCAAATTTCTGCATGGTAGTTGTCTTATTCGAATTGTTCTGAATTGCTTGTATGGACAGCACATTCTCTGCGGTTTGTGCTGCTGGATTTGTCTGACTATTCCGACGATTCCGTAATTTATTTTTACTTTCTTCTTGTGTCCAAACATTAATGACTAGAATTAAAATATCAATAAATTTAATACAAAATTCGCGTAATTCACTTTATAAGCGCAACTCACTTGGTATCTCAGGAGGAGTATCCTTTTTAACGTATTTACCAACTACACCGTCAGTTTTTGTTTTCGATTTGGGCCACATGTTATTTGTGTTATTTTTATTGAAGAAATTAGTATACACTTTATTCTGTTAAATTAGTAAAAACATTTTATTTAAGAAAAAATTAAAAATGAGAAATGAAAAATTTGCTAAAAAAATGAAACTCAAATGAAATGTAAATTTTTGACATTTCATTTGTGAAGTGAAATTTTTGAGCGTGACATCTATGGAATGATGAGAACACCATTACTCTGTTAATAGGATGTTTTCCAAACACAAACTTATTTCAAATTAAGATCGAGGCACATACTGCCGTAATAAAAATAAGTGACTTAATTGCAAAAATTGTTTCGAGAAAATCGATGTTAAAGTTCGGTAATTTTGTTTGGTTATAACTCCAATAACAATCATTTTCTTATTAGTGGGAGTTGTTATATTATCAATTATACTAGATATAATTAGACGGCGATACAAAAAATTAAATAAATACGCATTTATATAACAAAAAAAGGAAGACTAGAGTTTTTTCTTAAACGGCTATAGTAAACAGTCGACGTGTACTAATTAAAAATGACTTATACTCTGTTAAGTCACTTATACTTGTTGAAACTTTGTCGATAGATATGAATTTGTGTATGTTTCGACCAATGATATGTTAGCAGATGTATTGACAAACGGACTCAGTACTGCCAAGCACCAGAAGTTCATCAATACAATGTGGCTTTGCACTATGAAGAAATAGAATTCTAGTGGGGGTCTTGAAATGAGAATTATATTGTTTTATAAGTAGACAGCTTTTTTATATTGATTTTGTTCTAATAAAAAGGTTTTATTACTTCCGTTTATCATCTAATTAGAAAAGACGTATTTTAATTTAGTAACACAAATACTTATCTAGCGGCAAAGTTTCAACAATACTACATGCCTTTCGAAATAAAATTCAAGTAAACTGTAGAAACAATCTTTAAGTTTTAGTATGAACTGAATAAAATTGTTAAAATAAAACTAAGAATAATTTGTTTTAATATTTTTTTTTTGTTATTGAAATAGCACGGTATTTCTGTTATCTTAATACTATTAATTAATTCAAATAAAATAAAATAATAATACAAATTGGGAATTCGAAATAAAAATTCTCATGATTGTTATTTTACCACCATTAATTAATTTTTCACATATTAATTTAATTAATTTGTCAACTTAAGGCGATTCTCTCTAGAACCATGACAACTTTTAATAAGATAAAGCTTTTTATGTAGTAGATAAGTTGTTTTTCAATCAAAGATAATTTGCCATCTTGAATAAGTCGGTCAAGCTGTTCCAATTGCTTTTACCGATTTATTTTGACAACCACATAACCACCGTAGAAATGTGTATGTGACATCGCCTTTACCAACAACTAAAATGCACTTCGGGTCATATAAACACAATTGACAGTGACAAAATTTTGAAAAAGTCATACCAATAGCATCGCTTTTTAGAACCCACAACTAAATTATCATTTTATTGCAGTTACAATTTTAGTGGAAAGTCACTAAAAATTTCGCATTTGTCAATTGATCTGAGTTTAGGTGCTGGCCCTATTCTGATAATTCTTCGAAAATAGGAAACTGGATAAATAATCTACATATAATTTCGGTTTAAATATTCCCTTTTCCTCAAAAGTGTATTCTGGCTTTTGGACAAAAATTCTTTTGGGGAAAAATATTCCCCGTTATATTCTTTTTGTCGTTTATTATGCCATACCTATTTTATGAAAGAATTAACTGGGTCTAATAGAATTTAACGGAAATTTATTGTACATATTTACTTATAGCCATACGGCTGTAAATGTATACTGAAAACTAACAATTGGAAATATCAATGTTCAATTTTTTACTTTAATAAACAAAATTTATTTTTTAAGTAAAATTCGACTAAAATATCAACAAAAACCAATTAAATGTAGTAAACTATTTTTAGACATTTGTTTTCTTGTTTTATTGCGATTCTGTCCACCACGAATAATATTTCCCCGTAAATTTATTCCCCAATCGCCAGAATTAACTTTTGGAAAACGGGGAGTTGGTGAAAATGTCACCGGAATACCTGCTACAAAAAGAAATTATTCCCAATTGTGGCCTTATTCTGGTTTTCCCGGGGAATTTGGAAAATATTTTACTGTATAATTACCAATTACACTTCCCAAATATTTATTTCTCGTTTCCAAATGTATATTCTGGCAGACAGGGAATAACTTTTGGGAAACTTATTTTTATGTAGCTATGTATTTATAAACTAAAATACGTATTGCGACCTTACTACAAGTTTAATTTATTTTTAAATATATATTTATTAGAAAAAATAATGTTTGAAAATTCAAATATGTACAAATCACAATTCCCCCAAAAATAATGGGGAAAAATTAACGTCAAAACCATTTGACCATTTTATTATTGCTTTATTATTGCTCTTTGATTCTTTGGAAAACGGAGGAAAGAATGTGTGGAATGGTGGAATAAGGATTGGAAATTACTGACCTTTTCCTAGCAGTTAGGAATGTCTTATTCCCCAAAGTGTATTCTGGCGCTTGGGATTTTTTTTTATTGGGAATAAATAATTCAACAGTTTCGACGTTAATTTTTCCTCATTATGTTACCCCCATTATACCGAAAAGTTATTCCCAGTGACCCTATTCTAGTATTCCCGGGGAATTGGGAATTTTTTTGCTGTAATTACAAATTGCTCTAATTCCCAAATAAATATTTCCCGTTCCCAAATGTGTATTCTGCCAGACAGGGAATAATTTTTTAGGGAATTTTTTTTATTTAAATATTTATAAACTAAAACACGTATTACGACCTTATTACAAGTTTAATTTATTTTTAAATATATATTTATTACCAAAAAAATGTTTCAAAATTCAAAAAGATACGAATTACAATTCCCCAAAAAAATAATTGGGAAAAACTAACGTCAAAACTGCTATAAAATGGAATTATTTTTCCCCAATAAAAAAATTCCCAAACGCCAGAATACACTTTGGGGAATAAAAAATTCCCAACTGCTAGAAAAACGTCACTAATTCCCAATTCCCAGGGAAAACCAGAATAGGGCCACAGTCTGCCATAATATTTGGGAATGGGAAATAAATATTCCAATTCCCAATTCTCCGGAACGGCTTTCGACCACGGTAGGGAAAATCATTCCCGCTTTTATTTTGTTTTCAAAAAAATTACCACTAGCTTTTTACCTTAGTAAGCCAGGAATAAATAATTTAAACAGAAATTAAATGTAAATTCTTTCCCTAGTTCCCTATTCCCGGGAAATATTTTGGTAAATCCTAGGGAATAGGTAACTAGAGAAAGAATTTACATATAATTTCTGTATAAATTATTTTTTTCTGGGCCATAGTCACATTTTCTAGCTAATACGCTGGTCGAAAGCATAGCAATAATATTTATTGCAATCTTAATTTTTATAAAGTTACGTTAATAATTTTCTTTAATTTTAGTATGGTTACCGCTTAAGTTTTGACTGGTTCCCACTTAAAACCGCTAACAATTTTTGATTTTGTTTACATCCTTATGTCAAACTCACAAGTCATGTTTATTTTTCTTGCATCACTTGTTGCATTCAAGGTAGTTCCAATCACTTCTTTAGCAGAATTTTAATGATCAGTGTTTCACGTACAACTCTACTAGGTCGAACAGTATCTTTAGGACCTAATATTTCCAGTGTCATCGATTCTTTCTTTACAAATCGTAATTTTGTTAGAATGGAAAGCGTACATTCCGCGGGAGTCGAAGAAATTCATGAAATGCCTATGAGCGAGATTAAACGACCAATTCCATCGATTCTAGATGAAACGAAGGTTGAATCATTAATGCAGACTATCAAGGTAATAATTACCAACTTTGTAATATAATCGTAGTCATTAAAAAGTTTATTATTAGGAAACTACAAGCGAATCTACTGTGCCCCCGATTGATGTGCTGTGGCTAAAAGGTACTGAAGGCGGAAATTATTTTTATAGTTTTGGCGGCTGTCATAGATTTGAGGCTCATAAACGGCTTGGAAAGCCCACGATCAAAGTGAAACTTGTGCAATCATCGCTAAACGATCTGAAGGTTTATTTGGGTGGAAGTACACCAAAAAGTTTAAAATAATGTTTAAGATTAAAGTGTAATAAAAATATATAATTTATTTTGATTTAATTAACATTTCAAGTTCACTTATTTCTTTGACACACCTTTCAGTCAACACTTCAACGGAATTTTCTTTAATCAATACATCATCTTCGATACGAAGTCCAATTCCCCGAAAACTTTCTGGTACATCTTTGCGATCTAGTGGTATATAAATTCCCGGCTCTACTGTACACACCATACCGCTCTGAAGTTGTGTACTTCGAGATATTAACGGTGTATCATGTACATCCATGCCAAGATAATGAGAGACGTGGTGAGGACAAAATTTATAGGCCATCTAAAATAGAAAAAAAATCGTTTTATACCCAGGTCTATAGTTAAAAATTATTTTTTGTCTACCTTAGCGAGTTCCAAATTTGAGACACTCTTTGGGATAAGTAATATCTCCTGAAGATATTTTCCTAATAGGTAACACATTGTGTCGAATAATTCGTCTAGAGTTTTACCTCCATCCTTTAGCAAGATTGCTAAAAAGCAAAAATATTAATATTATTTTGAGAAATCGTCTTATTAGGAGCACTACCGATTAATTCCTTTTGTACCGTTAATACTATTTCATACAAAACTTTTTGCTCCGGTGTAAATTGCCCATCGATAGGCCAAGTCCTGGTAATATCGCTCGTATAGCCACCATATTCACAACCGGCATCCATTAACACCAACTGCTTTGGTTTAATAATTTGAGTATTATTTACATAGTGTATGGTGGTCGCATTATTACCAGCTGCTACAACTGGTGGATACGCTAAATAGCTAGCATTGTTCATCCTGCAATGAAAATCTACGCGCGCAAATAAGTGATGTTCCGAATCTCCCGGTTTCGATTCGAATATTGTTTTATTCAGACTCTTCGATCCTATATCGGTGGTTATTCGCATCAATTTAATTTCGGACGGGCTCTTAATTACCCGAAGCTGGTGAAAAAATATTAGAGGTGACTCGATACTGACGTTTTTCTGACTGTTTATTGCTTTCTTCAGTTCGTACGTAATATCTGGTTGAGGGTTTGTTTTTATGTCACACCAACATTCATAATTAGCTTGGTTAGATTTTATGTAGCTAGGAACAGTTTTCGTTATTTATAAAAATGGTTCTGAAATATTAAATAAGTTTTTTACTTGCTAATAAATACGGCAAAATCTTTTACGGAATATGCCTCGTCGACGCCATAAAATTCAGGTGCTATTTCTACGCCTGTTCGGGGCCCATCCCATAGTTCAGCATGCTTATCTTTAGGCCTAGAATTTTTTTTACAAATGGATTTAGAAGAGAATAATTTATTCAGGCAATAAGCATATTCACATACCGCATAAACATGATAGATTTTGTCTCGTTTCGCTCATTTGTCGTCAAAACCAAGACGCTGTCGGGTTCGAGGCATCCCGCGAAATATAAAAAATCAGAATTTTGGCGAAATACATAAGGTATTTTATCACTCATGTATCGTTTTGTTGCCGATGGGATAACAACCAAATGGTTGCGGACATTTTTCTTTAAATCTACTGTATACTTTTGAATACGTTCCATAAGTTTATTTCGTCTTTCTTGGAGTTCCGATACATGCACCTCAGGTACAATTTCACCCTCCTTTAGTAAATGGGGATGTGTCATCCATGTTGGTTGTCCATACGTTGTTGGTAATCCATCATTTTGTTGCTGCCTTAATTCTGTTTTAGTCTGCGGTGCCAAGAATTTTTTTGTTGCAGCATTTGGAATATTTGTCGAGGACGAACAATTTTTTACATAACCTAAAACTTGTTTTTATTAAGGGGAATAAAATATATTCATTATCTATTAAACTATAGTTTATGTTACACACTTTTCAAATATTTATGTTCACTTAAAAACGATTTATGCAATTGATTTAATTTTAAACTGTATCGTAACATTTTTTACGAAAGATAATTCGTAATTAAAAAAATTTGTGACATAAAATTTTGATAGTACTTTTTTCTTATATGTCAAATTTTTTGATATCGATAAGTTCAGGACATATAGTTCCAATTCCTGTCACAACTTATTTATTTTGGTTGATAACAGAAATTGTATTAGTGAGTTTTAAATGAAAATATTATTATAATTTTATTTTAGTGAAATTTTATAATAATTCAATGTTTCATAAAGCTTTTTAATCACTATAATTGTATTGTTTTAAGGAGAATATTGATTTGAGAATACATTTCCTTTTATTTGACGTTAGGCGCTGCTATTTTAATCGATAAGTTCAGCTGTAAAAATTCACAAATTCTTTATATTTTGACGTGTTAATCTATTTTCTTTTTATTCCGAAATACGTCTCAAGACTAAACACGTACTGTAAATTAAATAATCAATTGTTTAATTAATATTAAATTATTTTTGGTACATACAAAATAATCAGCTGTCATAAGTTTACTTTTATAAAAACAGTGTATAATCTCACATATCCAACTATAAATTCTTATCAGATTCATTTACCTAGTTCTTGCATGCGCTGCAATAAATCTTATAAGAAAATTTTATTTGTATTTATAAAAGCTTAGAGTTTTTAAATTTTAAAGAAGCTTTGTGGGTTACTAAGTTCTTGATATTGAATGCCTCAAATGTCGATGTACCAGGATTTATCTGAGGTAAGAAGTGTTATCAAATAAATATTTTTGGAAAATTGTGTTTTTCTTGACCTCTAAAGTGTCTTTGATATAAGAATATTGAGATAAAACTTTAGATTGTGCTTTTTGTTGATTAAGGATTAGTTTATAGTACATTGTATTATTGAACAGCTCTCATAAGTATATTATAAAGATACGTATAGATAATATTGTTCATCTTTTGTATTTTCATTGTACATACATATTTATTTTTTTAATAAAAAACATACAAGAAATATGAGATTGAGATGAGTGACAAGATTTTTCTTATTGCCAGATAAATTATTAACGCTAGGCAGTAAAAATAAATTTATTGTAACGATTTTTTTTTCATTTTAAAAATGGAAGCTACATTAAATATTAAATGCAATGTTCGTTTCTACTTTCATGATTTGTAAGGAACATCCAAGAAAATTGATCCCCGAATTGTGTAAACAATTTTACAATTTAGGGTGGGTTACCGGAACTGGCGGTGGAATAAGCATACGATTAGAGTAAGTAATTACCTATTAATATTTTTCATTAAAGTAGTTTACTTCCACGTACGTCCAATACGTGATCCGATTTTAAATGTTCTTTAAGGTTGGGAAAAGTATTGTGTTAAGTATTTTATTTTCTTTGTACCAAAAGAATAAGATGAATACCCCATTCCAGTTTTTATTTCGAGTGGGTGCGATTTTTATTCTAAAAAGAAAATAGAAAATATAATTGACGTTAAATTAATTAAGAACAGTTTTATTAGCTTAGGTATTTATTTGATTAATAATTGGAATGATGTTTATGCCAAAAAAATATTTAAATTTGAATGATTGTTATTTATAATTAACGTATTTATTATTAATTTACCGTGTCTTGGATTGGGTAGGGGCCTTTAAGCCGAATATGGGAAGTGTCGAATCAGTTAGTAGAATGAAAGAACCAATAGATGAGGTATCGGTCATTTGCTTTCGCAACAAAATTGCCATGAAACCTAGTTTCTTAGTTGTTAACTCTTAACTAATAATAGTCAGGTTTGACGACTTACATTGTGACGTGTCGATATCGACTGACTGATCAAAGTTTATGAGCTCGCCAAAATTTCACTTCGCTGATGGTAAATTTAAGTTGTAACTAGACATTATTAAGCCATATTTGATTAAAGAAAAATGTTTATAGCCCCATATTGTCACAATTTTAATTAAACATTACTATGAAGTCAATTGCCTATCGATATCGACACGACATTCACAACAGGGGCGAATCGTATTGTAACATTAACCTACATATATAATGCATCTGCTGCCTTATTTTGTTCCTGTAATGTATTTACCTATGTCAAAATTCGAAACTTCTTATCTCAGCCGTCCTTTGTAATCTACTCGCTGACAGTAGGTAACCAATTTTTAATCCGAAATATCGCTTCTAGCGGCTTGTGGTCTGTTTTAATTTAAAAAAATACCTACCTAACAGATATTGTTCGAATTTTTAAATAAACTATCGCTAAAGCCTCTATGGATGTGTGGATTACTTATTATGGTGTAATAAACTCCGCGAAATATGAAATTTTTATTTTATTAATTTTCAAGAGGCAACTCAACCAGTGGTGAAATCTACAATGACAATTATTTTTCTTTTCTTATTTACTCTACCCCTATAAACCAACCGGTGCAAACGAAACCTACAAACCATATAAGGCGACGTCACAGTACTACCTCCCCAGTGAGCGAACGAACAATACAAGTTAAGGATAACGCGTGGGTAATATTACAGCTCTGACAGTCCGCGTATTTCTAGGAATTAACTGATCTCCGGCACTAGTTTAAAAGTTACGCCCTTCTTTGAACTCGAAACTCCTTGCACTGTCGTGAATGGTACTGTTGAATTCGACAAAATTGGTTGTGAGATATTCGTACTTATTCCCTCTGTTGTGTGAACCACCACAGTTGTCTCCTGAAAACAAGGCTTCAACCTATCTATCGAGACGTTGACTTCTTTATCTTTTATCCTGACCTTATACAATTTTTCATTACGACCTAACACCTGAAAAGGTCCTTCTTAGGGGGGACTGAAGTGTCGCCCGCACTGCATCAGTACATGATTCCTTGAACACAAATCAATTAGCTTTAATATGGTGAGCAGGAGGCACTGGCTTAATAGCTTTAAAATGTTTTCTAAGCTTTTTTACAAAATCTGTTTAAAATTCTGAGATATTAGATACACTAACGAAATCCCCAGGCAACCTTAGAGTTTCGCCATACACTAACTCTGCTGAAGTACACTTAAAATCTCCCCGATACGCTGTTCTCAAACCAAGTAATTCAGTTGGTAATACCTTTGTCCACTCTTGTCGACCGTGACACATTATTGCAGTCTTAAGAGTACGATGCCATCTTTCAATAATTTCATTTGACTGAGGATTGTAATCGGAAGTTCGTTTCCGGTTGAATCCCATTAAATCTGCTAATTCTCTAAATATAACTCGGACTCAAATTGACGTCCTTGATCAGAAACCACATATGAGGGAGTGGCAAACCTTGATAATATCAGGCAATGGAATTGTTTCCGCCCAACTGACTTATATAGTCCAGGTGACGATACTGGCGAGGCGATGCTTTCTCCAAATTTTGGCGAAATGCAAAAATTAAAGGTTTGTGATCAATGTATAGGACAAACTGAAGTCCCTCCAATAAATAACTAAAATGTTTAATCGACGAATACGCTGCCAACAACTCCCTATCATACGTGCTATAACGCTTTTGTGCATCAGAAAGCTTTACGGAATAAAATCCTAGTGCATTACAAGATGGATGGGACAATATTGTTGCGTCAATAAGATTTTGTTTCGCCTTATTAAACGCTGAGATCGATTGTTCATCCCATTCTAGGAATTCCCCCCTTTTAGGAATTGATTAAGAATGGCTTGGCTCCCAGCTGCATTAGGAATGCACCTACGATAAAAATTTAACATCCCGAGAAATCGTCTCGGGCTTTGCAAAAACACATTTCCCCACGTATTAAACCATAGTCACTTAAACGTGTGGAAATAATTTCAATATGCTTCAAATGTTCTTCAAGGCTTTTAGAAGCTATGCGTAAATCGTCTATATAAGGAAAAACGAAACCCAATCCATCCAAAACTGAATGTATTAACCTTTGAAATGTCTGGGTTGCATTTCGCAAGCCGAATTTCATTCGGTTAAATTCAAACGACCCAAAAGGTGTACAAATTCTCGTCTTGGGAATATCACCTGGCTCCATCGGTGATAGGCTCTAAACAAATTCAGCGTTGTAAAAATACTACAACCGTCTAACTGATAGGAAAAATCCTGAATATGCGGAATTGTAGAAGCATTCAACGCCCGGTATCCTCGCATGATCGCCAACAACCATCCTTCTTCGACACCATGTGTAAAGTACTAGAACACGGACCTTCTATTCGATTTTGGCCGCAAGCGTTTTCTCGATCGACAGTCTACGAACTTTAGTTTCAACTGGATGGCCTATAGTCTCGATATGAGGTGTTACAAAATGCCTAACTGGTACATTTTGCGATGTTTCGATAGTTATTTGTCTATACTTTTTTTAACAAGGAGTACACTACAGAATTTCTAACCGAATTTGACACTACAGACAAAGAATCTGACGGGCATGAAATAAGTTTTCTGTTTGCGAACATTGTAGAAGAAGGATCAATGAGATGACAATTTTTTATGCCTACTAACAATCCGAATAAACCATTTCTTTAATCCAAAATCTAAATTTAACGTTAATGAATCATATGTTCTAAAGGCGGCATCGTTCGCAGCGAAAAGTGGAAAATCACTTAGCGGCTGTCTCTTATGAACACTCGATGCAGGAATCATCTGACGTTTACTTGACGTATCCTTTAAATTTAACCAAGTTTTACATTGGCCATTGTCACCTGTGATTGGCCTACATGTTTAACTTCTCGAATTGATATTTGTCTGGATCTCCGCATTTTTTTGCTTTCGTCCCGAAACGAAAATGATACACGGACGGATAAAGATCTACTAAACGATCTGCCTCGTGATCTAATAGTTCATTGCTGGCCGCTAAAATTGCCTGCATTTCTCTAGTCAACTGCTGTAACCAACAATTTCGTAATGTCTGATCAGAAAGATCGTTGTTACTTGTCATGCGCATTATAGACAATAACTGACTAGGCTTTTGATCCTCTAAACCTATGTCCCCTAATAATCGTTGAAGATGGGCCGTGTCCGACTCGGTTAAATCATTAATTAATTTGCTGCTAATGCAGAATACTTCTTCGTGTCCGGTGGATTATCAAGTATGTCACCTATGATTTTAAGATATTTTTCGTCAAGAGCCCCTACACTATCGTGCCTCTATACTATCGAACCAAAGACGTGGGCTCGAGGTCCAAAAAGGGGGAAACTTGACCGCCACACGATTGACACGTGCTGATGTACGTTAGTCATTCGCACTATATTGTTGTTTATACGGAATATCCTGCTTTGCTGGTGAATTAGGTGGAGTAACAATTTTTTAAAAAGTATTAAATTTATGTACAAATTGCCGCTTCTACCAAAAACAACTAATTGAGTGCCCCCGAATTACAATTAGAACAATACAAAAATATTATTGTAATACACACATAATGCAAATTATTAAATATAAAGTGTTGAATAATATAACCATATGTATAAAATAATAACATTAATAATTTTAAATTTGACAGTACATTAAATTGTAATAATAATTAGTATAAATTTGTACATCACGGAATTGCAGGTTATGATAATCCTTCTCGTGGTTGGTACGCAAGTTACTGTTGTACGTACGGCAAACTGGATGAGTCACCAAATTGCAGGTTATGATAATCCTCCACGTGGTTTGTACGCAAGTTACTGTTTTATATATGGGCATATGGCAAACTGGATACCTTTGTTAACTATGACGCCAATCTGCCAATCCCAAATGTGTTGTAAAATTATCTACACCAAGCTGGATGTTGTTTTAATGTGAAAATAATATGTGTATGTATTTATTACAGACTAATTATGTTTAGCCCCGTCACGGTTACCAATTATAGATGTGTGGATGACCTATTATGGTATAATAATCAACGCTTCCATTTTATATTTTTCAACCAGTGGTGAAATCTACAATGACAATTACATATTTTTATTTTCTTTCTTACTTTACCCCTATAAACCGGCCGGTGCAAACAAAACCTACAAACCATATAACGCGACGCCACACCTCTTTATCCGCCATGGAATAATGCTACTAGTCTTTGTTCGCCATTTGGCATAACATTTAAGAGACAAGCAATAATGCCCTTCGCAGAAGCATCTGTTTTAACAATTGATTTTAATTTAGGAGCAAAATGTAAAAGAACTAAATCTGAACTAATCACATCATTTTTAGTTAGCGCCTTTTGGCAATCGTCATACAATTTTAAAGATTTATCAGTTAGAAGATTGCAAACAGGTTTAATGTACTACACCGTACAATTTAAAATTTACTATGTTAGTGAATCAGGCCTATTTACATAAATTCCAATTTATGGGGCATTTACATGTAGAAAATTGTTTTCTTCTATACAAATTTTTGCAGGTGAATAAGAAGGATCCGCTATATAAAAATATTCAATATGCCAGAAAAAAATAAACATATATAGTAACGACGTAATTTTTTTATAGGACCATTATTAATTTATTTTTAATGAATTCAAATACGAAATTTACATTTTTACCTATGGCGTCTGTTTTTATTATGAATCCTCAACATTTATAAATACGAAATAGTTTCTTTTCTTGTTAATTTTAAAAATGTTACCTTAAAAATGCTCGGATCGAATATATTTTATGGCAACATTTATTTTTATAGCAACATTTTATAGTGATTTTTGCTATATAGTAACTTAAAAATCTTCTGCAAAATTTTGTTGGGATATATTTCTTTTCTTATCTCTCATTTACAAAAGACCAATATCTTTCTCATTTTGCAGAAGAAAAATGTTGGTCGCATGTAAATGCCTCATTAGGCGTAAAGCGTTAACAGAAAATATTTTTCATTATTACAATTAATCCAATTTAATGATTTTATATTTTTATATACAGTGATGAAATCTATATCGCACCTTCCGGTGTTCAAAAGGAGCGAATCCTATCCGAAGATCTGTTTATTCAAACTATGGATGGGGATGATCTTCTAACACCACCTGAGTACAAAAAGTAGATAACTTTGAAATAATTATATTTATTGTAAATATTAAGTATACTTTGATAATATTATTTCACAGATTATCAAAAAGTCAATGTACCCCATTGTTCATGCTTGCATATCGTCATCGTAATGCAGGAGCTGTTATTCATACGCATTCTCAAAATGCTGTAATGGCTACGTTGTTATGGTCGGGTGATGAATTTCATTGTTCTAATTTGGAAATGATAAAGGTAAAATATTTTAAATAAGGGTTATGTAAAATAATTCCTAAGTTGGTTTTTTTATATTGCAGGGAATCTATGATTATGAGTTAAAGCGATACTTGAGATATGATGAAAGGCTTATTGTTCCGATTATTGACAACACGCCGTTCGAACGTGACTTGGAAGAAAGTATGTATGAAGCCATGCGGAATTATCCAGGTACATCTGCTATACTTGTTCGAAGACATGGTCTCTATGTCTGGGGTGACACGTGGCAAAAAGCTAAGACAATGTATATTTTTTTTAAAATATCATATCAGATTAGTTTATTAATTTTAAAAAATTTTTTTAGGGCCGAATGTTACGATTACTTATTTGAAATTGGTGTAAAAATGAGAAAGGTTGGCTTGGAAGTTTGAATCTACCAATTTAGAAAACGAGCAATTTAGAAAATAAACATCGATAAATTGGAAGTTTTAATCGTACATTCCTTAAAGCACAATAAATAAGAAATAAAGTAGCCTAAATCAAATCCAAAGAAATGCCTATAAAATCAAAACATATATAAATACATTATGAAATTAATTATAAGCAATACCTGTATAATTTTTTATGTTTTTTGATACCTATAATATTTTAAAAAAAACTTTTGTAGATTTTAAATTTTTGTAAATATCCTCAATAAAATGCAAATTGTGAGTGAATATCCATCTTTCGTTTCTTTTAAACCTCCTCGCGATGCTCTCTGGGTAACTCTAAATGAATCGGACGGTATAATGGACGAAGGGGAAGTTCTGCATATAGTCATTGACAATGCATGTTGTGGCGAGTTATTAGTGCCGCAAATCCAATGTCTTATCAGGCGATGCACTAAAATATGAGGTCACACTGCAACGTTATAGAATCAGCTATCACTGAACATATAAATCAGCATATGTTAATGAAAACCACAAATCCCCACCAAAAATCCAGAAGCAGTGGCTAGCTATAACTGCTGCAGCGGAAAATACAATTGGAAGAAGACGGCCAAGTTTCGGCGATCAGTACCATCAAACCATCGAAAACAAATGAATGTTGCTTAAAACTGGTTAGCTCGTAACGCTAGGAGGACTTAAAAAGAGTACCAACAGTAACTCCGGAAATTGAAGCGCGAATATCTGTGGCAATTCAACAAATCCACTCATCTATTTTTATCTATTTTTGGATCCATGGTATCAGGGTTTTTAAACTGTGTTTATTGACACCTTCAAACACTTGCTAGAGAAAACACTTATATCGATTTAAGTAAATACCAAACGCAAAGTTAAATTCAAAATAAAAACTTGTTTCAAGAGTTACAACTAAAAATATTAATTTAAATATCAATCAGTTCATGCTACAATATCAAAAATTGTTAACTAAGTGGCTTTCAATAAATACCAAAGACCTATAACAAACATAAGTGGTTTTGTTTTTTGCTGATAGCTCGGTCAAAAATAATCGGATTTTCATGAAAAATTGAAGGGAAAGGAAAATCGGGAAATACTATTATCAGAATATAGTTCAACATAACCACTTATTTTGACTTAAGTGATTATGTTAAATTGCCACATATCAGGGTGTGTATCGAAAACATTAGCTTCCAAACTGAAGAGACTGCGGCGTCGCCAATGCCATAAACCTTACTAATTACTTCTGTCCAAGATCCACAGCCATCAAAGACATGAATGAATAGTTGAGAATAGGCGTGGCTGATTTCTATCAGTATGGCAATTCTACTTTTAAAATATATCTGGTTTAATATATTTTGGACGAATGTGACCCCTATTCGAGCTATTGCTCCACCGAGCGGGAAGGTACTTGTCCTGTATCCCACAGAAGAAGAAGTAGACGCGAGTAATTAGTAGATTAAAAAATGAAAAGACATGCAGTTTTAACGGAATCACCGTTGAATTATTAAAACAAGGAGTACCTACTATTGACTCTAAAAAGGAGAAGCTTCCAGATAAATGGAAAACCACAATCAAGTGTCCGCTGCATGAAAAAGGCTCTCGTCTCAAGTGTGAAAATTATCGAACATAGCTCAGTAAAACACCGCCTACAAAGTGTTTTCAAATGTTATACTTTCACGAATCATTCCTCTCCAGGCAGTGCATATCTCCAAGGTTCGAAATTGGTCAACGCTTGGAAATATCGAAAACTTATTTTCAAAGTGTATGTTGCCGGCACAGTGCAAATATTTAAAGGCTTAAATAAGAGTTTTCTTCAGCACTCATTTTGGAAATAAGTTTTCCTTTCATGTGGTTTGTGGAGTGGCGGCATCAATAGCCCATTTTTATTAAAAAAATTTGGCAACACCGTTACAGTCAACGGAGAGTGCTATACATAGTTTGTAGCTCTTAAGCACAACATTGATGTAGTTATTCACGAAATAGAGCCCGAATCTATCGACTTTCGTACTGAAAAATTGGGTTCGCGGGATGGACTACTGTCAAATTAGCCAGGGCAGCCACTTGAATGAAGTAGTATTTTATCAATAATCGGAAGGTTTGTACTTGCCAATAATTCCATCACCCCGTGGAGAAATATTGATTTGTGTATGTTTTATTGCATTTTTAAAACCGCTAAATGGCCTCCCCTTATTTAAAGGATCTTCATATTATCGCGCTGTATGGAATATTTATATAACATTTTATTTTGATTTATTATCATATTTTAATTGGAAATTAAAATTTTACAGAAATACATAATAAACATTAATGCCACTCGATTTATGATTAAAGTAGCTCACACCATATAAGCTGTTTAAACAAATTTGCGGTTTTGCTTCCATCGTTTTAAAAATAATGTGTGAATGAAAATATTGAACGTGTGAATTTTTTTTTTGTTAGATTATATCATATTTTTGGAACTGTGGTTTATAATATTTAAAAATGATTTTGCGTTATTAATTACAGTGATTAATAACACAGGGTATCCGGTTTGAGACAGTAATCAGTTACGTCGTGATAGTTAGTTTATTATGTGAAAACAATCATATATGGGATGTGGGAGTCAATTTTCAATGTTCACTGAGTTAAAGGGTATATTGACCAAATTTCGTTGCAAAATGCACCAAATAATGTATTTTTATATATTTTAATTGCGATTTTAATTTGCCAGGATATTCTTTACTATCCTTCAATTTTAAGTTTCTGCACGAAAATTACGTATTGACACGTTTTAGCCCCTTTTTCGGGAAAAGTGACCTATAACTCAATACAAACTAGTCATAATTTAAACTACAGCCCAATCCCTAAAATGAGTTACTATATGAATCCAATTGCTTTCCTTTACATGTAACATAATCATCTTCGAATTTTTCGCAATAGTCCGGCGTTCTGGTATGTCTTCCAGCAGCAGTCCGCCCCTTACAGCTGCCCTGGGAACCTGGCTGGTATTCAATGGACCAATCACACATTTATCTAGAAATAAAGAGAGGGGCAATTCCTTCTATGGGATGTAAGTGTAACGACTATACGTTCGTGATTTGGTTCAGCAGCCCACACCCTCAAAAATCAATTAATCCTTAGAAAGCAACTATAAATTCAAAGATGGTCATTACATCTACAAAAAGATAATTCTATGCATCATGCTTAATTTTTGAGGGTGTGGGGCTATTTCAATAAATTCGAAGGTGGTCGTGATCACATATTAACTGGAAAGAAATTAAAGCGCTGACATTTCTTGTACAGGTTGGCATAGTATAATAATTTCTTCTAATCGATTGATCGCTTTTAACGTTCGAATTGAGTTCGGCGTTCGTCACTCGAACATTTACCTCATTAAGAGGTTTTTTATTTGATAATGTACACAGTTCGAAGCGAGTTAAATAAAGTACGCAATTCAAAGAAAGATTTACTCGATGGAAATTTAGAACGGCTCAAGACAATTTGCATTGATATTCAAAGTAATTTGAGGAAAGTGAGATGTATGATCGATATCGTAAAGGTTTTGAAGCCTTACGTAAACGAGAAAGTGATTGGCCCATTCACACTTGTATCTCTTGTTTGAAATTATGTATCCAAGCGGAGTTACGTACAATTCCTGAAGACATATATCAGTAGTCAGCTCATTTCGTGGATTTAATAAGTGATTATTATTTAGAAGATGAGTGATTTGCACTAGATCAGCATCTATGCAGCTATTGTTTGTTGAAATTTTAAAAGCGATTTATTACCACCCACTTGCTTGTTGAATAGTTTAGATTTTGATGAAGTGCCAGATTGTATTGCAACTCTGAATGAGTTTGAAAAACTTTTCATACAACGAAATATGACCGTCTATCCACTTATGAATGGCAATATGAATGTTGAACCGGCAACAGTTTATCAACTTTTAAAAGTGATCGATGAGAGTATCGATAATCGTGATGACGATTTAGATCTCAAATGTTTTCCGGATATCTTTTGCACTAGTCGTAATGGTCAAAACCACAGAAATGGATTTTGCAATCGAAAGAATTGCCAATTAAGATTAAACATGCAGTATGTCTTCTTCTTGCTCAATCAAGCAAATATTCGTCAAATTAGTGCTGGCGTTTTTCAAAAACTTCTTATCTTACTAAAAATAGTTTTCTGCAAATGGTTGAGAGCAATGAAGAAATTAATACAAACTTGTCTACGATATTTGATCGGCTACGTAATACGCTAAGTTCAAGGCAATGTTAGATTTCAAATTGTCAAATGATGCGCCACTGGGAAAAATCAAGCATTATGCTTGGCGTCTTGAATATCAGTCACGCGGTTTGCAACATTATCATATCCTGTTATGGGTTGAGGGTGCTCCCATAATAGACAGTTCAACATCAGAAGAAGTGGCTGAATTCATTAACAAGTACATTACTTGTCATTTACCGCAAGCAAAATTTCCCAACACTTCACTATCGAGTTTCGAAGTATCAATCGCATGTGTGCAATCAATATTGCTTGCGTGCTAAGAAAAACCAACAAGGGCAATCTTCTAAGAATTGTTAGTTTGGATTTCCAAGAAAGACTGTTGACAGTTTGTATGATTTACCTCGAAACTCATCTGAAACTAGAATCAATGATTACAATGCTCCCATCTTGCTTGCTTGGCATGGTAATATGGACATCCAATTTATTGGTAAAAAGTCTTGCCAATGACGGCTTACATCACAAAGTATCAGAAAAAAAGCTGAAAAACCTTTGCCACTGATGATTTTCGCGATTTCTTCGCACACAGATCTGTCCCAAGTAATTTGTGGAGTTTTGCTATGCGTGCCCTAGGTAATCGTGAATGTGGTGCCTTAGAAGCTGCCGATACCCTACTGCAAATCTCTCTATTTGGCACTGATAAAAACACTGTAATTAGATGGATTGATGTGCGCAAAGAACGTAGCCGCAGAGTGAAAAGTATAGAGCAGCTTCAAAGTCTACAAGGCGATGACACCAATATTTTCTATCCAAACTGGGTAAATATCCACTATCCGAAAGAAGCCATACAGTCTAAAAATATTATCTGGTTTCAATATGGAGAGCAATTTTTACGTAGATGTAACGATCCATACTTAATTAATCATTTTAAGCCGAATCCACAAACAGAACCAGATAATTATTATTATAGCCCTCTGCTATTGTTTAAACCTTGGCGCAATATTGATGAATTGAAATGTGGTATGGCCAACTATTTTGAAGCATTTGCTGCCGTTAAAGATGATTTAGTTTATGCAATGCGCTATCACGACAAGCTTAATGAATTGCGAAAAATCCGCGAAGAATTTGATAAAGAATTGGCCAAACTTTTGATTGGCACATGTTAGACTTGGAATTTTAAATGAAACAGATTATCAGTTGCTTGCAAATCGAGAAATTAAGCTAAAGAATGACACAATTGAAAGTTGTATAGCGGATTTAGTGCAATTCATTGACAAGCTACCGTCCGATACGGTCTGCTTATTTATGGCAAGAGAACAATGTAGAAATGTAAATGCAGCAATGTTAGATCGAATTAAATCTGAAAAAGTAGTTCTAGTAGCTCAGGATGAAATTGAAGCCAAAACAGCAAAGCAAAAAAAAAGAGCAGCAAAGTCGGTAGAGTCATTCAAGCAGAAAGGCAAATGCTCAAAGACTGCAGGCTTAGAAGATCGAATCGAATTAGTAAAAAAAGGGGCCAAAATTATATTACTGAAAAATCTTGATGTTGCATCTGGATTATAGTGAACGGTTCAATTAAAAAGATACACGAAACGATAGAATAAGTAAATGGCCAATCAGTTCGAATCGTAGTGAAATTAACTGTTCAATTTGAAAATGGTGAATATGAATTAGAGCCCGTACAATCTGAATTTTCATTCGCGCATTTATTACTCGCAAATAATTTCCTATTTGTTTAGCGTATGCGCAATCACAATCCACAAGAGTCAAGGGTTAACCTTAGCATCTTGTGTATAGTTGACATTGGTGATAGTATTTTTGCAAATGGCCAAACTTATGTTGCACTATCACGATTGAAATCACTCTTCGGCTTACATATATAGTAAATTTAAATCCAGCCAGCATTAAAACAAATAGCGGGACCATAGGTGAATATAATAGATTGAGGGCCACTCATAAAAATGATTTGCCGTCAATTGATCTAACCAATACTAAGAGTTCTAAGATTTCTGATAAAAATAGATATTTGCGCAAACAAATCGAAGTTACATTAGAACCATCGACCGTTAATCAAAAAGCCAGCATAAAAAGAAATGTTGTGGAAAATGATCAAGCGGCACATGGCATTCAGTGCATTAACAATTATTTTTGAACTATTTTAATCCTTTGCTACTTGGAACCAATTGAGATATTACTGATTTGCGCCGCGAACATTTCAGTGACTTTGAGCTACAATATAGCTGCGAATTTGTGAGACTTTTGTTGAATTCGGCCACATCAATGCAGCATGATATCTTACATTTCATATCGAATGCACTAACAGCAAGTGCAAATCAAAACCGCGTGTGTATAGCAATCAAGATTTAGTGTGCCCATTGTAGATTATCATCGGAAGAAAATGTAATTTATTCCGAAATTAGTAGTCTACTACTTTCTTCTGTACCTCAGACAGAATTAAGCTTTGAAAATAAAATTTTTTTGTCAAGTGCCATTTTCCATCATGGCACAGAATTAAAAGAAGGCCATTACACAGTAATTTTGAGAATGAATGGAAACTTTTTTAGAGCAGATGATTGCGTCATCCCACCATGCTCTTGGCCTCGAAATAGTAAAGACTTATATTATCTTTTTTATGTTGAAAAGTAGGGTGAGGTCTCATCATTAGGTTCAGATAGGGAAAATTGTTTTTTTTTATTATGTTCAGAACGATAGCCTACGTTCTGGTGTACTGTTTCTGGTGTGTGGTAGACGATTCTATTTCTTTATTTTGCATGCATTTTTGCAATCCTCATTTTGTAGTGTTTTAGTAGATTTTATTTCAGAATCCTTTACCACATGCCACAAACAGGTCATGCCGAGTGTGATCTTATAACACACCCGGTTCTCGTAGGCTATCGGCCGAACATTTGTAGTTAGGCGCATTTAGTGCATGTTACAGAGTAGTAAAAATTTAGATCAGATGCATGTGATTTTGGTAGAAATTCGATTGAGTAATTCAACAATTTTTTTTGCATGTTTCTTGATGTTTTGTCACTAACCGCATGCGGCTACCATTCATTTTTGATTCCTAAAACAATACAATAAAATATACATATTTTAGTTTGTTAGTTGGAAACAAAAATGAATGGTAGCTACCCTCTCAAATCAAATCAGCATATGGATTAAAAAATATCGATTTTACGCAAGGCGACTGTCAAATGTTCAATGTTTTTGGTGATTTTTTCGACCACATCAATTTGTCATTTTTTTTGTTATGAAAAAAGGGTCACTGGTAAAAATTCTCTTGATGTATGTATTTATATTTGTTTCATTGTAATACGTTGATTCGCTATCATTATGAACCGCAACGATATTAGGATGCATTTGAGCCAAGAAATGAAATTTTGCAAAAAATTAGGGTGGCTTTTAAGTTATGGAGGTCAATAAAATATACGAGTTTTCTGGGACAAACAGTTGATGTCATATTGTATGTGAGGGTTGTGGCTAATAATCCTGAGAATATGAAACAAAAGTCTTGGGCTAATTTTTTAGCAATTTGGCCGAATGTGGCCGGCCGAGTCAATACCTTTCCAACGATATGCATATGTCCGGGTTATGTCAAATAGGCTCAGCGCTGTGGGCGTGGCCAAAATGGTCAAAAATGGCTGTTCAGAGGCCGGCCGCGGCAAACATAGCAGCCAAATCAAAAAGTTGTAAAACAAAAGTTGCTTAGTTTTTCAAGTACTACAAACCCTGAAAATATGAGATCAAATGAAAGAAGTGCGGACAAACAAACAAACATGTATACCAAAGCAAGATTATATGGAGACGCCATAGAAAAATTTCCAAATGTCATAACTTTGGTCAAAATCATTTTGAACGTTTGAGGTGTCGTTGAATTAGTATTGACGTCTACAATCATAATTTGCTAATTAAAAAATAATTGGGGCACTTTTTGGGGCAGTTATACCCGAAAAACTTATTTTTTGAGGCAATTTTTGGAAGGTCAAAACTCCACTCAATGTTGGTAGAAATTCATGCTTTTATACATTATTTGGGTCTACTTTTCAAGACCTTTCCAATTGTATATAACATGGTCCTGGCAGCCTCAAAGGGAAAAAGTTCGAAACTAGCTGTATATATATACGAGTTAGACTTCCAGCACAGGAGGTGCTTTGCGCCCATTTCTAGAAATATAACTACATTTGTAAGCTCAAATGTATTGCCATAAAAAGTATTATCATGGAACTCGACAAATGTATTTTTCTCAATTTAGAGTCACTGTGAAAAGTGTTTAATTTAATTATCAAGCTTACAGAAGTGAAAGTGCATCTATTCCCTTCTCCAAAAGAACTAAAAAAATCTAAAATTGATCGTTAAGGAATATAAAAGCTATCGGTATAGCACGACGAAAAACGCAAAAGTCCGAAAGGAAAACTCCACATTAATAAAATCGGCTATGTAAGCCATGTTTCCGTTATAATTGAATTCTAAAATTCCAATGTAAAATTTTTTAGGTTTAGACCGCATGCCAGTTAAAATAAAAAATTGATAAGTTATTGATGAAATTGTTGCCACCAATGATGTTATTGGTAAAATTAGATATACTGGAAATATAATTATTAGTAGTCAACGTGGTAGTATTATTAGAAAAATTTGATTGGTTTGTATTTGAAATGATAGACTTTAATTTAGAAATGCAATTCAAAATGGTTGTACAGGACAAATTTATATCATTAAAGATGAGCGAGACACTAAAAATGCTTCGAAGATTGTTAACGATAATTAAAATTTTTTTTAACCTATACGGGCGCCAAAGTGATGAATCTAGTAACTGCGATTAAATTTATTTTCGGGAACACCAACCCCAAATTTGTTTTTTATGTACAGTAGCATATCATCCTATATAACGTCCTTGCAAAGACGAGAGACAAAAATCCATTTTAGCAAGACCACCACCGCCATATACACATTTGCAACGCAAAGACATTATCACAAGTCGTAAATCACAGACCAAAATTTATTTACTGAGCACGCAGTCATGTACAAATGTTTTTGATTTATAATATTTCGATCAATTACACAAACAGTTTAGTAGGCAACATAAAAAATTATTAGCAAGACGCACCATTTCATTAATTATTTAATTTGATTTTATAAAGTATAATCACAAGATTATTAGATTTGTATTACAAAATTTATTTGATTTATAAATTTGTGATATCATAGAAATACATCCGTTCACCTCAAATGACGAAATGATTGCATATCATCCTTACCACTATTGCACGATTCGAATTTGGTATCTCCTCGAAAAAATTTTCAAGTTTGTTACCAAAAATTATCTTGCCATATTTGCTCAAACAGTATAGCATACGAGTATATACCTACAACAGAATCTATACTAAGAAATTTCAGTGAAACCAAACTCTATAATTATTGTAATAACATATAAAACAAAAGCAAAAAATATCCTTCAAATGAAACAAACTTAAAAGAGATAAAATAAAAATTAGGATTAAATTAATAAAAGATGTAAACTCGTTGTGTAATATATAGCTCGAGCTCGATATACAAATACAATATAAATAAATCTTTTCCCGCTCTCTAATTCTTATGGTCATCGACTTCTGTGAACTGATTTTTACTGCTACAAACATTTATTTTTTTTTTTGCTTTGTACCATACCAACTAATTAAAATTTATTCGATATAGAAATTAAGTGTTTCATTTAATTGAATTATTAAAATTTATTGGCAATTTATATTGGTTTGCCTAAAATTGCTGTTGTAATTTACAATTTCAGGTCTAGAATTTTCTATTTCCAATTTACAGTTGTTACAGTTGCTTTCAAATTTATATAGCCTTACCTATAGTGGGTTTGTCTAATTTATATCTTAATTGAGAAATCCTAAAGGGGTTAAAGTTATGCATCTACGACGTTCTAATGTCAACCAATAGGTAATAACTATGTCTGACTGTAATTAGAAATAAAAATGTTTGTGTTTATCTCACAACACGTAATTTATTGTGGTCGTATACATCGAGTGACAAAAGGACTTTTTGCACTTTATTACTTAGTTGCAGAGCTAAAAGGGCGCTCTTAATGAGGGGCGAAACCCCAATTCCATGTATCATACTCTCTTTTATTAAACTTCACCATCTTTGTTACACCACTTAAATATTGTGCACATAAATTGTAATTAAGCAAAATTAATACCATCAATCTTTTAATATTTAACCTGTTAAGGTCAATCAAGGGGTCTAGAAAAAAATGGATATTAAAGTGTAATCTTAAGGTATAATCTACCAATGGACTTAGAGCATCAGGCAGTAGATGTAACACGTAGAATGACTGGTATTGTCTGTCTGGAATCACCGTTGTACATTGCGCCTGGGTTTGTCCTTCCACCATCAAGCAATTGCCAACGCAATATGATTTTGTGATCGAATGCGCGTAAGTATCATAAAATATTGGGGGGTGGTGGGGGTGAAATTTTGAGGTTATAAGTTCTAATATTGTTGCAATCATGAAATTGCACTTAGGCCTTTTAAAAACCTGTTTAGTTTTTAGAAATTTTGATTAAAGTAAACTTTCAAAAAGATTCGAAATTAAATTAGCCTGGAGTTTTTGGGTTGAAAAATTTTGTTTTTGAAAAAAAAAAAAAAAATTCTGGAGGGGTTCGCGTGAAAAGATTGTTGTTGAAATGTTGGGAAAATTAGAGTTAGTAGATAGGAAGTAATTTGTGAACTATTAATATTAATAAGTAATTGGTGATAAACATTTTAAAAAGAATAATAAGAATATATACCAAATAAAAAAAAAACATATATTGAATAAACTATATATATATATTGCACCAGGCGTTAATTAAAACGTATGGTATAAACTCTGGGTATATGTTTTGTATATTGTATAAAATATTACTTATACAAATGTTAAGATGTATATGTAAGATGTGAATAAAATTTAAAAGAAAAAAAATTGTTAAAAATTATATTTAACAAAAAAATAAAAAAATACAAATTTTCGTAACATTGTAAACGATATGTAATTTGTGTATGTAAATAAAACTTTATTAAAAATATACAAAAAAAAACGTTTATCAAAATTTGTAAAGCAATTGGACACAATTTATTTGAGAAGCGGGGTGAGCAGTTTTTATTTTCTTTCGTTTCTTGGATTTTGGAAATTGGTAACCAACAAAATCGGTGGTGCAGAAATTCTATCGCTGGTGCAGAAATTCTACGTGATCATTATTGGATTGATAAATATTCCGGAAAAGAGTATTTTAAACCAAAAAAAAAGACATTGTAAATATTATATTTTTTTTACTTAATTTTAATTTACTTTATTTTTAATATTAATTTGTAAATATTTTCTGATTAATTTTGTTTAATTGTCATGTTATATAAATATTAAATAATTGATTATAGTTGAGTGAAGTTTACGGTAATAGTGTTCTCAGGTATTATTGTTACCTTCAAACTAATGTTTACCCACCCATTCTATACCTCACCGAACAGAGCTACCGGGGTCGTGAATTAGAAAGGTAACAATATGGCGCCCAAAATACGGTTTTTTTTTTTTAATATGAAAATTTTGTTTTAAATTTTGGTTTGCTTTGATAGATCAATGTTTTCTGTATCTGTAAATTTATTTTATTCCTCCTAGTGGGTTTGAATTTAACTTACAACCAGGTATTGATGATATTTATGTTTCAAAGTATTTCAAAAATAACTGAATTTATTTAAGTACTGGAATTTTCATATATCACATTTTTTTTTATTTAAATTTATATTTTGTATTCTTAGATAATGTGCTCGTTCCTGATTTCATTTTTTTTCTAACTCCTCTTTCGAGGATTGATATTAGTATTTAAAATTTAAATTATTGAAACGGTTCCAAGTGAAAGAAAACAAAATCAAAATTTATTTTTTTTTTTATCGAATTTTAACAAATATTTTATAGATAATTTTATAAGTGCTTTGAAATTTTTATTTCAAATTGATCGCGGTTATTTCTATTTAATATTATTATGTTTGATTCGATTAAAAATTAATGTGAAGTATAATTATGCCTCTTTGCTAGCGATTGCTATGACCCATAAGCTAACAGATTATACACACAAATTGCTTATTAGTTATTTTTCCAAAACGTTTTTTTTTTCTCTAATTTATCCATTTTTAGTTTCTGTTTAATGCCTGGGAATGCTGTTGTCCGATGATTTCACTCAACTATAATTTGTCACTTTATTTAACGTATTGTATAGTTATATCCTTATTACATATGTACATCTATATAACCAAGTTTCTTTAACTATTTTTTTTTTAACATATTCAATTTTTGATTTAAATTGGGAAAATCTTTATTGTTCTTTAGAAGGTTTATCATTTTAATTTTACCACCATAATATATTGTTTGTCCTTAGGTTTAGTTTGTTTGTATTTTTTTTAGTTGGTTATCGTTTTGCATCGTCTTGAATAAATTCCAGGTTTTAGCTGGAAGTTACATCTTATAGGTTTAATTAGCGTTAATCCTCTTTTTGTATATATTTTGTTTTGAAAAAACTGATCATTATTATGGATTCAAATAATATTAAATATTTGAAACCAGATGAATTTGCTGTAGAATGTATTGTAAGAAATATTGATGGTAGTCCAACAGTTAAATTTGACCTTCTCAAAAACTTAATGGACGTAGAAATAGATAACCCCGTTCTTCAACCTTTTAAGCCGCACAAATCAGCTTCAAAAAATCCTGATCGTGAAATTCGTAAATGTTTAGTAAAACTTCAAGAAATTCGCGAGTGGTTTGTGGGACAAAAAGATGAAGAATTAGATATCAATAACTATAATTCTGTTAGATGTCGATTAGATCATATAAATAGGCGATTAGAACGGTTGAGTAACGCAACAAAAAGATATAAGTCCAACTGTTTGGCCGCACTTAAGGAGGGTCAATCATTACAAATTCAAATTAATAACACGGTCGTCAATACTGTATCCCTTAATGAATCAGTAAAGTTTGTAGAGGATAATATTAAAATAATTGTTGAAGATTTGTCGTCCTCAGAAGATGAACGTTCAGATGTGGAGTCTATTTGTTCTCAGAAAACTGTATGTTCCACACCACGTAAAACTAATAAAATTTCTGATAATAATAATTCGAATGGTAATGAGTATTTTGGAAATCCGATGCCAAGTAATTCAATGTTAGGACAGTTTGCTAAATTAAACATCGATAATTCATCAAGAAATTTTAACCAAATCCCACAAAATTCTGGCTTTGATTCTGGATCTAATATTTTTCCATGTTGTTTTCAAAATCCTAATATTCTAAATCAACGTTATAACCAAACTCAACCACTTCCTCTGTTTTCGTCTCAAACAAATAATTCATTTGTTCCTAGTAATACGAAACATCATTTATTATCCAATTGGAAAATAGACTTTGATGGTACCACGGATGGAATATCGATAGAGAGATTCCTTTTCAGAGTAGAACATCTTAAACGTACATACCAGGTTTCTGACATTATAGTACGTGATCAATTCGGTGTCCTTCTTAAAGGAATTGCCTCTAATTGGTATTGGTGCTTTCTCGAGCGCAATCCAAATACAAGCTGGTTTCAACTTAAAGAAGCAATTGTTGAGCGTTTCCAAGATCGTCGTACGGATGACGACATTCGGAGATTAATCGATTCCCGAAAACAAAAAGCAGGTGAATCATTTTTGGAATTTTATAATGAAATTCTTGTTTTAACTCTTCGATTTCGTACACCCCTATCTGATTCAGACATTCTAAGAATTCTTCGGTACAATATGAATATCGGACTTCAAAATCATCTTGCCGATCAGGAGATTGATTCAATCAATACCCTTGTTAGAAGATGCGTTGCACTTGAAGACATGTGGAAACGGCATAATTTTGTACCCGAAAAATTTTGTAAACAACAATATGTTAATGAAATTTGTAAATCAATCGAGGTTCAGTCTGTTCCGATTACTATGAATCAAAATTTTATTCCAGATTCTAATTGTGATTTTTCGGTTCCAAATTCTGGAAGTCAAAATTTTAATTCAAATCAATTTAATAACATTGATTCACCAAATAAAATTGATGCTTTTCTTCAAAATACAAATTCAAAACAAGCAAATTATTTTATATGTTGGAATTGTCGTGATGTAGGACATACATTTATTAATTGCCCAAAGCCACGGAGATTGTTTTGCCATGGATGTGGTACAGATGGGTTTTCCAAAATAAACTGTTCAAATTGTAATCGCACGGGAAACGAAAATTCGGGGACTCATTCAGCTGCAATGAGCAATCCTCGAAACGACCAGCAGCATCAGGCAAGACAACCAACTACAATTCTGAGGAGCAATTCTCAGTTAAACCAAAATTTCAAAGGTCAGACGTAAATAACTCAATTAATTGTATTCATTCAAAATTCAAAACTAATAATAATATTCCAAGTTCAGCTAAATTACGTGTTCGGAAATATTGGGAAAAGCGGAAAGAAATTGTACACAGAATTTCTGAATCATTATTTTCCCAAGAATCGGATGATCGACCTTACGCCATTGTAAATATCAATGGAATACCATATAAAGGTTTGATGGATAGTGGTGCATCAATAACCGCTCTTGGTTCAGGTTGTGAAAAATTTTTGTCTAATCCGGATATCAAAATTTACAATGTTTCGTCAAATGTCAAAACAGCTAGTGGTCACACACAGCGTGTACATGGCTATTTCAGTGCGTCTGTAAGCTTCAATGGAAATCAGAAATCTATGAACATCTATTTAATTCCTAGTCTCACTCAATCTTTGTATCTTGGAATCGATTTCTGGAAACTATTTAACATAGTTCCCAAAACCATTTCTGAATTAAATAGAACTGATTCTGATTTTCATTCTCTTACCTCTGATCAAAATTCTCGTTTAGAATCAATTATTGAACAATTTCCTTCGTTCAATAAACATGGTCTAGGCAAAACTTCCTTAATTTCTCACCATATTAATGTCCAAGATGCCACGCCCGTCAAACAGCGATACTACCCTGTATCTCCTGCAGTTCAAGCTGACATGTATCTCGAGATAGATCGGATGCTGTCTCTGGAAGTAATAGAAGAATCAAATAGTTCATGGAGTTCACCTGTGACATTGGTTCGGAAACCAAATGGCAAGGTTCGCTTGTGCTTAGATGCAAGACGTGTGAATGAGGTAACGGTCAGGGATGCGTATCCACTGCCTATAATCGACGGACTGCTAAGCCGATTGGGAGAAACCAAATGTATTTCAAGTCTTGACTTGAAGGATGCATTTTGGCAGATTCCATTAGCTCTTGGGTCCCGAGATAAGACAGCGTTTACCATTCCTGGTCGTCCTCTTTACCAATTTACAGTTATGCCATTTGGTCTCTGCAACGCGCCACAAACCATGTGCCGGTTAATGGATCAGGTGATACCCCATGAATTCCATGATCGTATTTTTGTATATCTGGATGACCTTCTGATTACTTCCAGAACATTTGAAGAACATCTCGAGTTGCTGTCACTTGTAGCTAAGAGACTGTGCGATGCTGGTTTAACGGTAAACTTGGATAAAAGCCACTTCCTCCTCAAACGCATTAATTATCTTGGTTATGTAGTTGGGGATGGAACCCTTTCAACAAATTCAGATAAAGTACAAGCCATAACCGACTTCCCAAAACCAACCACTCACAAGAAACTTCGTCGTTTCTTAGGAATGGCTGGATGGTATAGGCGCTTTATCTCGTGTTTTGCATCTTTGGTAGCACCTCTAACGGATCTCACCAAAAAGAACTCGAAATTCATTTGGTCTGAAAAAGCCCAACAAGCTTTTGAAGGTGTCAAATTGGCCTTATCAAATGCTCCAGTGTTGGTTCATCCTAATTTTTTCAAACCGTTTGTGATTCAGTGCGATGCTAGTACAACTGGTGTCGGAAGCGTGTTGTTGCAGGAAAGTGATGATGGTGAGGAGCATCCCATCGCATATATGTCTCAGAAGCTGAACGCAGCACAGCGCAACTACTCGATTACCGAGTTAGAGTGTTTAGCTGCCGTGCTTAGCGTAAAGAAGTTTCGAGCATATATCGAAGGATATCCTTTCACCATTGTTACTGACCACGCCAGTCTTAAATGGCTTATGAGTCAAAAAGAGCTCACAGGCAGACTAGCGCGTTGGAGTCTGAAACTTCAGGGTTTCGATTTTACCATACAACATCGCAGTGGATCACAGAACGTCGTACCGGATGCATTATCGAGAGTCTTTATGGATGAGATTTTCCTAAATGAAAGTGGCTTTAGTATAAACCTTGATTCGGCTTCTTTTAAATCTAATGAATATTTAGATTTAATTTCCAGAATTGTATCCTCTTCTGACTCTCTCTCCAATTTTATGGTATCTAATGGCAAAATTCTTATTAACACATCTGGAAATAAAAATTGTTCTTTATCTTTAACAGACTTAAATAATTGGAAATTATACATTCCTCAAAATTTAATTGGTTATATAATTCGGCAAGCGCACAACCCTCCTACGTCAGCCCATGTTGGTTCTGTGAAAATGCTTGAACGAATTCAAAGGTATTTTTATTGGCCAAAAATGGCAACTGATGTGAAGGACTATGTTGCTAGTTGTCATAAATGCAAGGAAATTAAACCAGTAAATTATTCCACCAAAACGAACATGGGTGAGCAAAGGCTGGTTGTTCGACCAATGCAGCGATTGTTTATCGATTTTTTGGGTCCTTACCCCAGATCTAAAAACGGTAACACATATCTTTTCATTGTTCTTGATCATTATTCTAAATTTATATTTCTAAAACCTTTTCGGAAAGCCCTTGCATCAGATGTTGTTAAATTTTTGGAGAAAGATGTTTTTCTATCATTTTCGGTCCCGGAATTTATAGTTTCTGATAACGGAGCGCAGTTCACTTCAAAACTATTCCAAGCTTTTTTGTCGAAATTTAACGTTAAACATTCACTTGTTCCTCGATATTGTCCACAGGCGAATGCGTCAGAGCGCGTGAATCGATCGATACTTGCGGCCTTGCGAGCTTATGTTGGAGATAATCACACTACTTGGGATCAGTATATTGCTGAAATTACCTGCGCGTTAAGAAACGTTGTACATGACTCCACAAAGTTTTCGCCTCATTTTCTCATGTTTGGGCAACACATGATCACCAACGGAAAGGAATACGAATTATTAAAGTTGTTAAACTTGGAAAACGAGGGCATTATTTCGGCGGAATCAAAAGCAAACTGTTTAAGTGTCATTCAACGTTCCGTATTAAAACACCTGGAAAATGCTTATAACAGAGCGTGTCAGAATTACAATCTTAGGAGTAGAAATCGCAATTTAGATGTTGGTCAAACTGTATTCGTTAAAAATTATGTTCAGAGCAACGCGGTGGCTAAATTTTCAGCAAAACTTGCACCGAAATATGTTAAATGTGTAGTTCAAAAGAGATTAGGTAATACAGCTTATGAATTAGTAAAGGAAGACGGTAAAAACCTCGGAATTTACCACATAAAAGATATTCGAACGTAACGTATAAATTAATAAAAATTTTAATATAAATTTTCATAAGGATGAGATGTATATATATGCGGTTATCTAATGTTTAACCCGGCTTTTGAGACATTCAGGGTGTGTGGTACGTCCCCACGAATGTTGCAATCATGAAATTGCACTTAGGCCTTTTAAAAACCTGTTTAGTTTTTAGAAATTTTGATTAAAGTAAACTTTCAAAAAGATTCGAAATTAAATTAGCCTGGAGTTTTTGGGTTGAAAAATTTTGTTTTTGAAAAAAAAAAAAAAAAATTCTGGAGGGGTTCGCGTGAAAAGATTGTTGTTGAAATGTTGGGAAAATTAGAGTTAGTAGATAGGAAGTAATTTGTGAACTATTAATATTAATAAGTAATTGGTGATAAACATTTTAAAAAGAATAATAAGAATATATACCAAATAAAAAAAAAACATATATTGAATAAACTATATATATATATTGCACCAGGCGTTAATTAAAACGTATGGTATAAACTCTGGGTATATGTTTTGTATATTGTATAAAATATTACTTATACAAATGTTAAGATGTATATGTAAGATGTGAATAAAATTTAAAAGAAAAAAAATTGTTAAAAATTATATTTAACAAAAAAATAAAAAAATACAAATTTTCGTAACATTGTAAACGATATGTAATTTGTGTATGTAAATAAAACTTTATTAAAAATATACAAAAAAAAACGTTTATCAAAATTTGTAAAGCAATTGGACACAATTTATTTGAGAAGCGGGGTGAGCAGTTTTTATTTTCTTTCGTTTCTTGGATTTTGGAAATTGGTAACCAACAAAATCGGTGGTGCAGAAATTCTATCGCTGGTGCAGAAATTCTACGTGATCATTATTGGATTGATAAATATTCCGGAAAAGAGTATTTTAAACCAAAAAAAAAGACATTGTAAATATTATATTTTTTTTACTTAATTTTAATTTACTTTATTTTTAATATTAATTTGTAAATATTTTCTGATTAATTTTGTTTAATTGTCATGTTATATAAATATTAAATAATTGATTATAGTTGAGTGAAGTTTACGGTAATAGTGTTCTCAGGTATTATTGTTACCTTCAAACTAATGTTTACCCACCCATTCTATACCTCACCGAACAGAGCTACCGGGGTCGTGAATTAGAAAGGTAACAATATGTAAACAATGTTAAAAATAAAACAAGAAAAATTCTCGTAAAAAAAAGAAATTCCTACAACCCAATCGCAGCGCCACCTACCGGGTTCAATTTGAATCTAAACCATCCAGGGACCCACTCAAACACACAGCTTGTTAGGGGGAGTTCAGTGACACACACGTACAAAAGAATTATATATGTATATAAAGACATTGAGAGGTGGTGGGGAAATGAAATTTTGGGTTTGTATGTTCTGATATGCAAAAAATCTTAAAAATATAAAAAAAAAACTTCGTCACAAAATAGAAAACAATTTCTTAGAACGCAATCGCAGTGCCACCTACCGGGTTCAATTGTCAATGTAAACCATCCAGGCACCCTCTCAAACACACACCCATAATTTCATTACAATCGGTCCAGCCGTTTAGGAGGAGTTCAATTATTGGGGTTATATGGCCTGGGGCGGTATGTTGTACCATCACTTCGAATTGAAATTCGAAAAAAGTCGAAAAAAGGCGGTATGTTGTATCATTTTCGAAAAGCAAAAATGATACAACTTTCATTTTTTCGATTCGACTTTTTTCGATTTCGATTCGAAGTGATGGTACAACATACTGCCCCTGATATGTGAGGAATCTTAAACAGATTAAAAAAAAAAAATTTGTTAAAAAACAAAAAAAAAAATTCTAGATTCCTATTGCAGTACCACCTACCGTGTCCAATTGTGAATCTAAACAAACCATCTAGGAACGCGTTTAGAAGAAGTTCAATTACAAACACACGTACAGAAAAATTATACAGGGGTTTTCAATAAGAGGTTGCATTTTGAATAGCCTGCTATTTCGGCAGCTGTCAATTTTGAAGTCATCTTTTGACATTTGACAAGTAAAAACTACGCCATTACTAAAAATGATACGATACACGCTTCAACAATGCATTGAAGTTGTTAAAATTCATTATACAAAAATGGTGAAAATTTTGCAGTCACAGTTCGCAAAACTAAAGTACTTTTGGGTCGTCGTGAAGCACCTTCTCGGCCGGCACTAGTGAAACTGGCGGAAAAATTTGAGCTGTTGGGACAAGTTAGTGATGTGAAGAATCGAAACTGTGTGCGTTGCTCAAGAACAACTGCGAATATTACTGCTGTTGCCCGTAGTGTTGACGAAAACCCAGGCTTGTCGATTCCTCGTCGATTTTTGGAATTAGACATTCCACAAACGACATTACACCGTATTTTGCATAAAGACTTAGGTCTTAAGGCTTTTATAGTTCAGTTAACACAAGAACTGAAGCCGGTTGATCACCATAAACGTCGTATCTTCGCTGATTGGGTCCTTCAGATGTATCAAAATGATCCGGGTTTCCATCGAAAAATCATCTTCAGTGATGAGGCCCATTTTCACCTCGGAGGCTATGTTCGGAAGCAGAATTGGAGCATTTGAGGCTCAGAAAATCCAAAAGTGATTGTTCAAAAGCCTCTCCATCATCAACGTGTCACTGTTTGGTACGGTTTTTGGGCTGGGGGTGTGATCAGACCTTACTTATTGGAAAACGAGGTTAGTACAACTGTTGCGGTGAACGGATTGCGCTACCAAGCTATGGGTTATGTATTTTTATGGCCGGAATTGGAAGATATTGATGTGAACGACGTTTATTTTCAGCAAGACGACGCTACGTGCCGCACAAGCAACGAAACAATCAAAATTTTGCAAGAAAAGTTTCTTGACCGTATTATTTCTCGAAGAGGTAACACCTTTCGACTTTTTTCTTTGAGGCCACGTGAAATATAAGGTCTGTGCCAATGTGCCAATGCTCCACAATCGATTCAAGACCTTCAAGAAGGAATTCGTGAAGTTAACGAGGACAAACAGCCGCAAATGTGCGAATTCGTCATGGAAAATTTCATGAAGAGAATATGCTGCTGCAAGCGTAGCCGTGGCGCGGCCATTTGGCTGATATCGTTTCAAGTGTTAATGGCATACCTTCCTCTTTACAATTAAATAAACATTCATTGATTTCTCTTAAAAACTACTAGTTTTTTTTAATATCAAAATGAAACCTCTTATTGGAAAACCCTTTATATATAGAGATTGGGGGTGGAAGAAGTGGTGAAATGTTGGGGTTATATGTTCTGATATGTGAAAAATTTAAAAAAAATAAATTCCTAGAGTCCGATCACAGTGCGACCTAATAGGCCCAAAACTTCATTAAAATTGGTTCAGCCGTTTAGGAGGAGTTCAGTGACTTAAACACGTACAGGAGAATTATATATATAAAGATTAATTCTTACCAATGGCTTACCAAAAATGACGTCATGTAGCAAAATAACAAAAGTTATAACAAATGAAAGTCCTAGCAGAAAAAGTATTAACTAAACTGCAGCACGTAATCAATGCTATCTTTAAACTAAGTAATGTTCCGAGACAGTGGAAAGTAGTGGAAATCATAATGCTTCCAAAGCCTAATCAGTCACTAAACGAAAAAGTATCGTATTAGCACGAGTACTTGCAAGATGCGATGTCATATGTTAGACAATACGGCCGCCCATACCTATTCGTAACATTCGCCTGTAACCCTCAATGGTTCAAAATGAAGAAAGAACGGCAACCCAGCTAAACAATAGTTGACAGACGTGACATCTTTGCCAGAGTTTTTAAACAAAAATTAAAATCTCTGTTGGATTTTACCATAAAGCACCGTGATGGCCAACTTCATTGTTGGATGTATTCCGTTTAATGACAAAAACGTGGTGTGGCTCATGCGTACATTAGATCGGGTGAAACCGATTTCATCATCGTAGCCAAAATCCTGAATAAAGAAAGCTGTTGATTCGAAATTGCATGTAGTGGTGAATAAGACATTGATCCATGGACCTTTCGGAGTTTTCAACAATGACTCACCCTTTATGATCGATGGCAAGTGTTGCAAGGCAGTCAGTTGCGCACAACGGGCGATCCACAGTTGTGAGTTGGATGATGATTTTGATTCGTTGGATTGTCCCATATTCGCCGATATTGTCCAATGATTTTGGGGCTCACATCAATGTGGAATACAGTAACTCTGTCAAGTCTATCAAGTACTTACGCAAATATGTGAACAAAGCAGCGATATGGCTGTTTTCTGTGTAACAAATGCAAACGACTTCGATTGTTGTTGGTGAATGTTCGTGGTCCAACGTTGTTTCAACAACTGAGAACCGGTAATTGGCATCTGCGTTTCAACTCTTAAATTTGCACGAGAAAGATTCGCATTAAGACAATACTCTCAAAGATTCCGTCATATCTTCCTCTTCATCATATCCACATGTTACCTTTCGAATCCGAACGATTTTTGGGTGAAGTATATAAGGAAGACATGTATGAGGATAGTTTGCATCGTGTGCGTCACGCAAATTACGGCAGAAATGCACAATGAGGCACAGATGATGATAGAATACATATGTTTGTGGAAGACATGTGATGGCCAATAAAGTGTTGTTGTATTTGGGCTTGATATCATTTAATCGTTCCATGCACGATGAATTCAACCACGAATTACAAAAAGAACAACAATACAACACTGAAACATTATCCGAAGCAGTGCGGACAAATGTTCTGTAATTGAATCAACAACAAAAGACTGCGTACGATTCATTGATAGAGGTGATGGATGCGTCCGGAGGGACTGAAAAAACTTTTTTAATTTCTTTCTTTTGGCGTCGATTCGATTACAGCGTGAAGTTGCGATGGCATTGGCTTCATCTGGAATAGCAGCCACTTAGTTCGTATTTTTTTATTTTTTTTCAGTATTAATTTTGAAAAACTTAGTAAATTTATGATGGAGAGACTCAGCACAGAACAAAGAACCAAAGTTGTTCAAGTTTATTTTGAAAGTCAGCATTCGTTTGTTCAGACACACAAATACCAAATCGAAATTTCTTTCATGTTTGAATAGGTGCGCTCCAACAATTTACCGATTAGTTCACCGTTTTCGGCAAAAATAGGCTGACTGTCATCTTCCGTGTGCTGAAAGTCCTCGTGCGGTTCGAAGAAATGATAACATTGCTTGGGTGTAAGGAATTATTGAGGAAAACCCTGAAACTTCCACCAGGCGACGTTCTCAGCAGTTGGTTATAAGGCAAATTCCGCACCCGCAGATTCCAATTTTTTACTTCCAACTGGATTGACGTTAATAAATTGACGTCTTTACACAGCAACAGCAAATATATGAAAAATATTTTAAGCTTTTATTTTAAAAATATACACAATGCCTTAGCGAATTATAATAAATTTGCTAAAAAATAACCCCAGATTATATAGAAATTTTCTTTTAATACACTACTGCAGTAATTTTAGACGCAACTGCATCATAACTATTTTTAATGCATGCTTTGCATCAGAATGTGATATACGATTGCATCGTATAAGCTTTAATGCAAGGGTTGCATCATAAATCGCAGCAAGATTTCTAAGTGTGAAGGATATAAGGTGTAAGCTATAATAAGCCAAGAACCATCCAACAGCTTAAGGCCAATATACGAAAAGAAGTGAAGACCTTCAATTCTAAGAATAGTTATGGAAAATGCTCTGGAAAGAGCACGTAATGTAGAATCAAATACTGGTGGCCATTTGAAAGATAGTATATCTTCAAAACATAATTTGAACATATTTCCAAACTAAAATCTAAATTTTAATAAATGCCAACGTTAAATATAAAATCAGAAACAAAAAGTTATTCATTAAATAAATCATAACGTTACTTATGCGCCACCCTATACACTGAAATCGCGACTGAACATGCAAATGAACTAGATACCAACTTTTAACATCGCCAAAAACAGCGCAATGGAAAAGATTTGCTAATTTATTGTTTGGGACGAAAGCACGATGGATCACAAAAGATCACTGGAGGCGCTGGACAGAACATTGAAAGATCTTCGTGGCAATCAAAACATTGCCCACTGATTTCAGCCAGTTGACCGAATTGTGAAGGCAGATCTCATTCGACGTGATTTTCCGAACATAGTGCCAAACTTAAAAAACCATAATTTGCCGAGCAAACGAGCCATAAACGCGCCGAAAAACTAAAATTCGATAATCTCAACGCGACCAATCAAAATTTCCGGGACAATTGTTTTACATCAAATCGGTTGACACAGTTATCAACCAGGATGAAGTAGTCCACTATCCCACACAATTTTTGAATTCGCTGGAATTGCCCGGATTACCATCTCACGATTTGCAATTGAAAGTATATTGGGTCAGTCATCATCATATTGCGTATCATCGATCGACTTCGACTGTGCAATGGAACGAGACTGGTTGTGAAAGTAGACTCCCACTTTGCGGGATTAACTTGGAGTTTCTGTGTTTCGCAGAAGAGTTACAATCAAATCAAGTTACGATTTTTTGATACTATACGAAGTTCTATCTACATAAATCATATTTTGAATGACTGTTCACTGACGTGAATTACAAATAATTGTCGACATTTTGTAGTCGACGTTGTTGACTGAGTTATCGGCGTCATAACGTAAAAATGAGTAGATGACGTGCGTAAACACCCATCTTGAGATTTATTGGGATATTAATAAGATACGTTAATTAAGCAGGCAGCCCAACAACAAGGCCTTATTTATGAATGTATTGTACACAGTTTGCATTTAGGGGGATTCAATTATTTGCTGTATGCGGCGCGTATATAAAGTTGACGCTATTTACCAAATGCGTTTGCTTTGTGATCCTTAATTAAAAACAAAAAAAATCCGTTTTTTATTTTGTTTTATATCCCATTTCGATACAAATTACAACTTGTTTTTGTACTTCTATTTTTCTATTTTCCATGTACATTGGAAAATATGTTGCGCGGCTTATGCACATGATATACAATGTATACATGTTGTTGTATTTTGTTTTTCTTTTTTTTTCATTTTGTTTCGCATTTTCCTTGTCGAATTTAAAAAAAAAATCTGTTTATGTTCATTTAGGAAAAAGAGTTGGCAACACAAAACATTTTCCATTCAGTATGTTTTGACCATTCGCTTGGATAGCAGCGATAAGGATATAATTATTGAAAAGTGATATTAAATTACACAAAAACTATATTTTGGTTTTTAAAATAAATAATAAAAGTTTTAAGACGTGGTGCTTTAAGAAAAGTGTTTGTGAAGTTTAATAATAATTTGTAAGTAATTTAAAATTTATGTTACGGTGCGGATAAAAATGTGGTTTTTCCGATTTAAATATAAAATTTAAAACTAAAATTTAAAATTATTATAATATTTGTTTGCCCCCCTCTGATGGATGATATGGTGATTGAACAATAAACGTCGGAACGCTCAAATCCCCAAATGATTAAGTTGGCGTATGTCATTGTTACATTGTTCGATACCAATTAATTAAAAATTAATTGATGCTTTATAAAAAATTACTATATCCATACTACATCATAATACACATGTTGTGCTTCGATTGTAGCGAGTTAGTCATGGTGGCGGTTTTATTAATTTAAATCATTTTAATCCAAAAACTGCTATCTGTTGCAGCAAATAACAAAATAAAAAAAAAAAATGAAATTAAAATAAATAAACCCAGATTAAACCCATATAATTTTTATTGTCGTATACCATATAATAATATATATTATTTAATAGGTGTGATATTATTACTTTATATGTGTTTTACGATATATATTAAAACCAGTAAATTACAATTAAATTAATACTGAGATGGTATAGTTTTCTCATTTTCTTTTCGTTTTTTTCAGATAATCTTAGAGCGCTTTTGTCAACAGTTGTAATTTATTAGAAGTATATAGGATTTTGTAATTATATATTTTTCAAATTAAATTTGAAGTACGTACCCATTTAAAATTTTCACATATTCAGCACATAAAATTAACGTGGATTATGTGTTTATAATTGAATTTTATCTAACTAAGTACTTGAAATATGGTTTAGGGGTGACTGAAATGAGAATAGGCGGTTTTAGATTATTTTGCATGTATACGTTAATTTTTTATTGAAATTTTCTTATGTGAATAACGATTAGGGGTTTTGGTAGATAAATCGTAATTGAAAATTTGAGCTAATTTAGTGCAATCGAGTCCTAAACATAAGCCGTATTTCTTCAAGTGTTTTCCCAAATTTTGGTTGTCATTGAAAACTTGCCAGCGCTTTTGCCGCTTAGATGAACCCAATCCAGTTTCCACTCCGCACAGGCGGTTTCTTAACAATTATCTTTTCCCGTTCGAGTTTGTGATGGAAAAACTTTAATGCTTTTGTTCTTCATTGATTGTACGAGCGTATCTCAAATAGGGTGTATCGTTGTACCGATGCTGTAAAAATGTTTTCTTTTCGGTACTTGAAGTATATTAATAATAATAAAAACTTGAAGTATATTAATAGTTAACATGATTTTATTGATGAATATGACATAATGCGCTTAAACTTGGAAGGTACTTACGCTACAAATCGTGGGGACGACCTGTCCCCTGAGATGGTCTAAAGCCGGGCAAATGAATGGATGAGCGGGCGAACTTTTATTATTCTTTTATATCTTTAACATGGTATAAGCGTAACGATTTCCCATTTATATATTTCCAGCTCAAATAATTGCAGCGCAATAGTTGCTAGATAGTAAGTTATTGAATGCCGGTTTATGATACTGGGAGGTTTTTAAGACCTTTGGATTGAGCCAGTGAAAGTCTGTCAATATTTGATATGCAAATGTCTTTCCCCGAAAGTTCATGTAGTTGGCGAAGTAAAGTATAATAAGACCCATGACCCACGTAATGTTGGTCAAAAATCATAATAATCCCAATTTCGGTATTCATCTTTAAGGTAGAAACGTCATCTTTAAGGTACAAACAAGGACTTGCTCTGAAGCGTTCGCCTGCGGCGAGGTTTTTGGAGTGAGAACGAGTTTGATAGAGTGCTTTTTCACAAAATCCTGGAAGAATTTTGAAATTAATTACCTCCCATTATCACTGAAGATCACTTCGGGTATCGAAAATAAATTAAAATTTAATGGTCCTAGAAAATTAATAAAAAATTTCTGCCATGAACGATTTATTTCATAATAGGAACCCATGCGGGGGTGAGTTATATAATTCGCGGCTTTAGAAATTTTACATTCCACGCATGTTTTAATAAAATTGAGAACGTCACGGCTCATGGATGGCCAGTAATAATACCTGCGCAAAACCTCAATGGTCTTATTAAAACCCATATGGGCTGCATTTCGAGGACATCGAACTCCGATAATTAATTGATTTGTTTGTTCGATTGGCACGTATAACTTCCAATCTGGAATATCCGTTTCGGTTTCGTACGGAGAACTCATTGGGTTAAAATAAATTTTCCCATTACAAATACATAAACATTGTTTTAACTTTGGTTGGCTATACTATTGCAAGGCAACCAAGTTATCAAAGTTGTATAGGTATTTCTTTTAAACACGGCGTCATCTATAGATCAATAGGGGGAATTAAAATTTTCCACGACGGTTCAGTAATTATCAACTCCTTTGCAGATTGCCTTGATAAAGCATCCGGCATTATGATTTAACTACCTTTACGGTATTCGATAATAAAATCGTAGGCTTCTAACTTTAAGCTCCAGTGAGCTAGTTTACTCGATAAGTCACGCTGGTCCATTAGTCACTTAAGGCTCGCATGATCCGTTATAATAGTGAAGGGGAACCCTCCACATATTGTCGATTTTTTTTTCGGACACAACAGCAGCGAAAAATTCCAGTTCGTTTATCGAGTAACGTCGCTGAGCAGCGTTTAGTTTGGTTGAAATGTAGACAATCGGACGCTCCAAACCTCCTTCAATTTTTTGGCATAACACGCTTCCGCTTGTGAAGAGTCTGCATTTCTTAAGACTGGTGATGTCGCTAATGAAGTTTTCAGATTTTCGAAGGCATCGTTTCACAAATTTACTACTTTTCCTTAACAAGTTAGTAAGTCCGGTGGCTAAAATAATATAAAATTTTATTGAAAAAATTAAATTGAGCCGTTCAAATGCTATAAATCAAAATCTATCATTTTTATATATTTTTAATAGTTTCTTAAAAAAGGTGCAAAATAATTTAAGTTTGTTTTATAATAATAGTTATAAATAATAATAATCGTAATAAATATTACTAATTAGAGTTTCGTTTTGATTTCAGATATTGTGAGGTTGATAGGAAACTCTTCTCGATGGGTCCCATTGGAGACGCGATATTTTAAAACGTGAATTATCAAGCGATATGGTACAAAACGCGTTATGGTACAAAACACGATACTTCAAAATGCGATATTCGAAAAACGCGATATAGGACAAAACGCGATATGGTACAAAACGAAATATTTCAAAACGTGATATTTCAAAATGCGATGCGGTACAAAACGCAATATGGTACAAGACGCGATATTTCAAAACGCGATATTTGTTTATATAGGAATTTAAAAATCGATAGGAGCGAGAGTATGGGGCCGGGTTATGTCAGGCGGGTCGCTGCTTACCCGTCGCTTTGCAATGCACATTTTGTACCATATCACGTTTTGTACCATATCGCGTTTTGAAATATCGCGTTTTGAAATATCGCGTTTTGTACCATATCGCGTTTTGTACCGTATCGCATTTTGAAATATCACGTTTTGAAATATTTCGTTTTGTACCATATCGCGTTTTGTCCTATATCGCGTTCTGAAATATCGCATTTTGAAATATCGCGTTTCGTACCATACTACGTTTTGTACCATATCGCGTTTTGAAATGTCGCGTTTTGAAATATCGCGTTTTGTACCATATCTCGTTTCGTCATATCTCGTTTCGAAATATTGCGTTTTGAAATATCACGTTTCGAGCGGATCCCCTTCTCGATATCGCTCTATTACTTGAAATAAAAGCTGTTTTTCATCCCCTTTCTTTGTTATTTTATCGTTGAAAGAACTAACTAAGGTTATTGCTCTTTCGGCAACATCATTAACAATAAATATTTTCTTAACTTTTATTTTCGCAGATATAGTTAAAATAATAGTTGTTATTTTCATTCCACTTTTTAGGGCCCATTTCAAGTAATTCTTGAGTCAAAGATTCACAAATAAAGTTGATTACTTATAAATGCTCTCTTTACTTATAAATGCTTTCTTTGGATTCTTATTATATCCAGGGGTTTCCAAAGCTGAAACCATTAACCTTTTTTCTTCTAATGATATAAAATCATTAAAAAATTCAAGCTCAATAAGTGTTTTGCTGAGGTACCATAAATGTCTGGAAAGTACCTGAAGAACTGCTTCTGCTAAAGGTTTATCAATTTCTTCGTATTCTACTAACTGTTTAAATTAATTTTAATCATTTGTAGCTGCTTTAGTTGGAATACTGCATTCGAACTAATATTTGATATATAGCCTCATTATAAAGATAATCAGTATTTGGAGTGCACGGAGTTCTCTGTCTACAAAAAAAAAAAAATAATTAAAATTTTTAATGATTAAATTGTAACAAATATTATAAAATATATTACATGATAGAGTGAATTGGTTTTGAAATAAATATATTTTCAAACTATATGTTGCTTTTGCCATCCACCTTGCTAAATAGAAGCCCTTGTTCCAAAAAATCAATGTAATCAATATAATGATGAATTTTCAACTATTGTTTCAAAAATTCCACAATTTCAGTTCGAATAGTTTCTTGGAAGTATTCTTTTACGTGTAGATCTTGCATGCCGAACTTATGTCTTATATTATTCCATTGTTTTTAAAGCGATCGAATATTGTAATCACAGGCCCTCTTGTTAATGGTTCTATCGTCTTTTCGAATGCTTTGCTTAGCAAAAGCTCCACTATATGGTATCGATAAGCGAAAAACAACAGTGTTCGATACTGTAGTATCAAACCACATACCTTTGATATTATCAAAAAAATTTCAGTCATTTAAAATTTTGAAAACAGCTTCTGCTTGCATGTGACCAGTACCATTTTCCAATTTTGTAATGGCAAGCAATTTACAGTTTCCACCACCAGACACAACTATATTTAACCGTTCAATATCCATATTTGATGTACTACTCGTAAAATCTTTCATATTTATTCCATCCCAGTAAACAGTCAGAAATGTGTCAGGATTAAAACTTTCTTGAATATCGGTGACAAATATTTCTCGATATTTGAGCCTGCTGTTTATAACAGTTGATGGAGACAGCTTAAAATCACTCAAAGAATACCTTAACGCATTTGATACCATGGATAAATGTAGATCTATTACTCAATCCCAGTCTATCTAAAGTTCCAGCAACTTCTTTTGTAACAATTTCTTGCTTTCTTTTCATACTTTGTGAATTTGTTCTTTGATTTCTTGGATTTTTGGCTCATATTTTGATGAAGATGTATCAGTACTTTCAGTTTCAGTACTTTCTTCTGATGATTTATATATTTTTCCTAAGCCACTAGGGCCTGGTACCGGTTCTTCAATGCTAGATTCCCAGTAACTATTTTCATTTTCTTCTGAGGATGGAAACCTAATTTTTTTTACCAATTGAAATTAATTTTCTCTTATTAGAAATGTCATTTCTATTGCATAATCTTTTGAAGCTTCGTCAATCAAATCCAGTGCATTTGCTCGGGCAACATCAAACAATTTATTTGATTCGAGTATGAAATGTTCTTCGTTTTTTTTTCTGAGTACTGCAATCTCTCAATCTGTTTTTCTTTAACTTATTGTACAGTTCGTAAAATTTTCCAAATTTAAGCACAATTTTGTGATCGTCCATAGTCGGAATATTTGCTTTTTGCCATATTGATAAAAAATATCATGATATTTTAAATCAGCTTTTGCCATAAAACGCACTCATTTATCAGAAAAAAAAACCAAGAATATTTTTGATTCTAGATGTCAAATTTTTGTACATTTTGTTTGTTTCAATTTTTTTTGTGTTGTGATTTCGAAAGAGTACGGAGACTTTAATGTTAACTTATTAATAAATATTAATCAATTATTTCAACAGAAATTAAAATTTATCAAGGCTGTGTCGTGTCTTTTGTTAACAATAATAAATAATTTTGCTTATAGTTTAATGTGTTTTATTTCGTCAAAATTATATTTAGTGTGGTATTAGCTCCTGCATTGTTTGTTCTGTGGTTATTTTCGTGTTGGCGAGATGATGAACGTCAACGCATAAATTTTATAGTACTGGCATATTGTTGATTGCCTTTACACGTAAGGACAACATAAATTTATCCAATGTTTCGTTTGTTCATAAATGTGATCCTGATTCTATGCCAAATAAACTCCGCTTGTACACTAATTTTAACCAGCTCAATTTTCTTTAAATCTGTCATATACGGTTTATATCGCACCTATTAGTCGTATTTGGTATTTTATTTTTTAATAGAAGGCCGGTTTTGGATGAAAACCCATTCGGGATTGCGGTATTATTTATTTGTTTTGACATGCAGCTACAGTATTTTGACGTGCAAAACCAATTTATAAATGTTTTATTCGATTTGGTTGTTCACTCGGGCTTGACATACAATTATACGGAGTGAAGTTAGGCTCACAAAAAATATCATGATAATTTTTATCATTTTGGTTGGACTGAACACGCCGATTATAATAATTTTGTTCGTGACTACACTTTTACACTTGTTTTTAGATTTACTTTATTGTCGATCAAATCAATATGCAGGAATCAGCAAAGAACTTGAGCACAACTCACTTGGGTTATACAGAATAATTAACATCGGGTCAAGATCTTTATCAGGTAGTTTTGTTCTTATGTTGGATTTTATGACCACAAAAATTTATATATTTTTTGAAAAATTTATATATTTTAAGCAATATGAAAAATATTGCTATACATTTTGTAATATCGTTTAAAAATTTATTCAATGCGTCATAAGTTTATTAATTGTGAAATTTACAAAAAAAAAAATTAATACTACATATAATTCACAAAAGTTACGAAAAACTGCGTTCAATCGAAAATTCTGTTTTAGAAAAAAATTTATATTTTTTGATCCACGTAAGATATCAAAGAGAATATCACGTTTGAAAGGTTATTAGATGCCCTAAAGTGCTCAGAACTAACTTTAAGGTTAATAAAATAACATTGGATGATTAATTATAATTATAATTTATATTTTTTTTGAAAACGTTTGTGAGATTTATATTTTATTCCCAAGTATTAGGCATTTTTTCGAATTTTTTGCACTTTTTTGAGTTAACTATCTAATTTTTAACTTTTTTAATTTTTTTTTTTACATAAATTCATTAATTTGAACCTACTTTCATATTTTGCTCGGCAAAACGGGCAGTGGCGCCGTTCCGTTTAAATCAAATATCGCCCAAGTTATTCTCTTCAATTGTAAGGAATTAAAAGTTACTTAATATCTCACGATAACTATCGCCTTTGACTGTTAGTCGGCTTCTAGCCAATTTTCGAAGAAAAATGGCCCTACGATCCCTTTGGGCTATATTCCACACCAAACAGTTACTCGTTTTGGGTGTATTGGCTTCTGAATTGTTACGTGTAAATTTTCTGTGTCACAAGTTCGGCAATTTTGCTTGTTTATAAACCGCCAAAGTGAAAAAGTACTTCATCGGAAAAGACTATTTTTTGGTAAAAATGCTCATATTTTTCCAATCGAGAATGAGCCCATTCAACGAAGTGAAAACGCAATGGATGGTCAACTGCCTTCAGTACTTGAACCAATTGGACTATGTAGACCTTCATACCATGGTATTTGTGTAAAACTATTCGCGAAGTCCTAACACGAAGTCGAAACATGTCTGTTCTCAGTCTGCGCTAAATTTCTATCTAATTTTGTACACATTTTTCGCCAACTGACTTATTATTTTGGAAATAAGTTGTCAATATTTTCCAACTTTGATTAAGCGTATGTCGCCCCTTTTCGTTTACCGGGAATATAATACACTCACTTGACAGATGACACTAGAGCTATATGAGCGGCGAAACGAACGCAGACGAAGCTTTTTGAGACAATGGCAATCGCTCTCGATATTGATGTGTAACTTTATGTCATAGAATTTTGTGCTGAAAAGTTGTAGTACAAAATATTTTGCATATTTCAATGAAAAATTTTCTACTTGAAATAACTTCAGAAAACCATAAAGAAATAATATTGCCACGACCAAACGGATGATGTAGACTAGTGCATATCCGCAGGAAATAGTTGTTGTTTGCAGTTAGGAAAACCATGAAGGTTTTCACAACATTTCTTCCACAGCGGAGATATTCCACACCGATTCGATGAATGTCATACTCTAAAGCTTACGGGTATAAGCCGCATAAATGCAGCTAAGATTAGTGAAAGATGCGGATATATTAGTTAAAACTCTAGCCTGTGTTCGACAAAACTATCTCTTAGTAGTTGCAGTGTGAATGATATAATAATAGTTTTAGTGCCAGAATAGTGGAATTGACAACCACCGCACTATCTATTGAAAGCTGTCTATCTTACTGAAAGCTATCAATCACCAAAGTTGTATCTGAGCCTAAAATAGATTTATTTTTTTTTAAAAAAACTTGCATGTAGGAGTTAGGAACACACCCAGAAAATTTTTAAGAGTGGCGATTCTAAAAATTAAATCTGCTCCACAACGGTAAGAAAATGGTCAATGTTCATTGTGTAAACCTAGTTTGATAACTATCGTTGTCTATTCGTCCATTAATTCATCATATATATCCCCAGTTATTAAAGAACAATATTTTACTTTTTGGAACAATTTTTAACGGAGCTACCCCGATCACTATGCAATTTTTTAAACAGTTTTGTTCCTGGACCTATTCAATTGTTCAAATTGACGGAATCCTAAGTTTTTGTATATAACGAATATTGTGTAGTTGGTAATAGAGTTGTTGCTCCCACCTCGATAGTCTTATCATAATATATAGCCCATAAAAAATTATTTATACCAAATAATCCCCAGTAAAAAAATAGGTTCTGTTCTTAATTATTATCTCATATTGAATTGTCTCACCCTCACGTAATAAAACGTATGCATTGTTCTTCGAAAAAATCTCGCTCAGATTGAGATATTTTGATAAAAAAGGGTTAAATTCGAAGCGGAAAACGTATACCTGAATTCAAATAAAGAAATATTAAATGTCCAACTTGTCTATAAACGAATTAATTATATTTGACCCTTACTCATCAGTAAAAATGTGTAGTATATACACCACCATCCGAAAGATAAAATTTCAACGTCTTTTTTGTTACTGCCGAGATCCCTGATTTTGTTTTAGATAATAAAAAAACAAAAGAAATTTGGTGAATATTTTGATTTCAAGCATCTGAATTACATAAAGTATATGCAGTAAAAAATCTTATTAAATGTTAAAAAGTTTATACCAACTTTTATAATGTTTTGTACAGCATTGTGGACTTTTATTTTAATGATGGTACAACAAAAATTATATAAACCTTTCCAACTTTGTGAGATAATTGATTAATTTTTAATTTAATAGTGAAATGTCTGCGATCAAAATGCAAAACATATTTTTCTAGAAGATGTATCTTCTACGTACCATACCAAACTTTGATAATTGATCAAATTTATTCAATTTGGTTCGTTGCCCTATTATTTATTAGACTACACGTACACAACACTTCAAACCATATTTGTTTTATCTCGTTTCACCTAATCTCGTTACGTTTGCTGAGCTGGAAGAATTATTGAGTGTGGTGTATACAGCTAAATTTTATGCAACCTACACGTATTTCGAATTTCCGTTAAAGTTTGCATAGAAACATATCATAACGGCGCCTGCAAATTTTGTATGAAATTGGACCACCAAGCACTATTCTGGTTTTCCCTGGGCATTCAGAATTGAGAAAAATATTTTCATAGCTTTTTTGTCTAAATTAAATTTTTTTGGCCTACTGATGGAATTAGTTTGGTGTAAATATTTTCGAAATAAAATTGGTTGGGAAATTTTTGTTCCAAAATATTTTTATAGGGGAAAATATTTAATTCCCAAATCTTTGGTTCAAAAATATTTACACCCAACTAATTCCAACAGTAGACCAGGAAAATTTAATTTAGACAAAAATGCTATGAAAATATTTTTCCCAATTCCCAGGGAAAGCCAGAATAGTGCCACAGAAATGCGATTTAGAAATGAACAACTTACTGTAGTTCGAACTCCTATAATTGTCTACCATGCAGAGTATCTTTTGATAGTCTATCGGAACGCATTTTAAAATTGAGGGGTGATTACAATTTTTCTGAAAATTTTTAATTCATTTGCAATGAACGCAAAAACAACGACGTGCTCTCACAACTATTGAGGTGCATCGAATATGTGGAAAGATCCTTACGTGACTTCAATGAAATATACAACATAATTGAGTCCAACTGGGTGCGAGAAATGCCATAACAACCGGTTTGAAGTTTCAGGACACTTTTAATTTATTGGACACTTTTATAATTTGTGGACAGAGTTTTATGCGAGTGTACAAAATTATTTTTTTTTCGATGCAGTCGTCTCTTTCTGATCAGTGATTCTCGAAAATTGGCTTATTTATTGTATCGCCCCCAAAAACCTGGATTTCTTCAGAGAGGGAATCCGTAAATTGCCTGAAAGATGGAGCATACTTCCAATAAATAATTCTTCCATTTTCTAAACAAGCATATGTGTTTTATTTTAATAAAAAGGCCGGAGTCATATTCACACACCCAATATCAAAAATAAATAATTTTGTTTGTAAAAAAGATCAAATTTTTGTATTTCATATTCCTCTTTTCAGAAAAAATTTTAATTATAAGGAATATATGCAATTTTTGTATTAAAGAATATCGTTGCAGCTTATGTCAAATTACACGTATCTCAGAGATTTTCTCTCATAGTGGCTATATAGGTTTGAAAGGACATACATTGTGAAATTAAAAACAACTAATGCTAAATTTAAAAAGTTCTATAGTTTCATGTTGGAACTAGCGTGACATGTAGAACTAGAACATAAATTCTGAGTTCCAAGTCTGCCTTTTGTGCGGTTATCGACTGTTATTGTATCGACATCAATGCTGGATATCGGTGGTGGAGTATTTTTGTTTGGCATTTGATAACTTCCCCGATAAAAATTCTAATGGCTCCGAAAAATTGTTATTGTACTGTTGCAGAAAAGCCATTGCTGAGTACGTTTGATTGCTGTGGGAGCCAGGGGGATGGGTGCTTAATTTCACCATGTGCGTCACTTTCGTGAATGCAGCTTTATGGCTCACCGAGTCTGGTTGGCGTGGTCGAGATACAGGTAGATGACTTGTCGTGGCGATATGATGGACCACGGATTGTCGTACTGGTAGTTTGGCTCTGATTTTAAGGAAACATGCTGCTTGATTTATTGTAGGCGATACGTTAACCTATTGCTCAGTACCTCATATATTTTATAAGCCATTTTTGCTGGCTACAGGTACCGTCGTTCGCCAACATCTTAATTTTGATCGGTTCGGCTAACTTTCGGATCCACAACAAGCGGGTTGTACGTTTCGTAAAATTTTCACCGTTGCACGGTTCTAAGGGTCAACGGTCGCCAATTTTTTATGACCGCTAACTAGCGCCTATGTACATATCTTTCTGCTGTTGTTGTAATTACACAAAAGTAAAACACACGTTTAATCATGAAAAAAACGAACTGGTTTCGACAATGTTCGCACTGTTGGCGAATCTGCCAGCGCACACAAAGAGGCTGCTTGAAAGTGTCCGACCGAATATACAACAAGGATGCTACAAAGTCGAACAAATTTTCAATGTTGTTGCAACGGGATTATTTCGGAAAAAGTTACCGTCACGCATTTTTATTGCAGCTAATGGAAGGTCATGCCCTGGTTATAAAATTTCAAAAGACCGTCTCACACTGTTATTAAGTGGAAATGTAGCAGGGGATTTCAAATTAAAACTGATGCTTGTGTACCGTGCAGAAAATCCTCGAGCCCTTAGAAATGCTTCCAAAACAGTGTTGTGGCGTTCAAATGAAAAAGCGCGTTTTACAAAATCTTTATTTGAAGATTGGCTCACCAATTATACAACATAAGGTTATGGTAAAGAAAAGGGATTTGATTTTAAGATTTTGTTGATTTTGGATAATATCCCTGGTTATACGAATTTTAATCCGAATTATAATTTTATTTTATTTTATTTAATTTATTTTAAATAATATAATTTTTATCGGAATTTTGGAAGAGCTACAACATTAAAAACGCTATAGAAAATATCGACGAGGCAAGGCACGAAGTTGCGGCGAGCAATTTGAGAGTGCTATGGAAACATATACATTGATCAAATGATTTCGTTGGGTTTGAAATTCATTTTACAGAAGTCATTAATACGATAGTGGAAGAAGACAAGAATTTGGTTTCAAGGAGCTGAATTCCGCCGGTGTAATTTAATGCATTGAATCAAACACCAACGAATTGGATGAAACACTGGTCTTGGAGAACAATTTAGACAAGACGTATATTGAAGTTCCCTCACAAACATTGAGAAAAAATTATCGGGTTGGTTGAAAAATTATCTGAGTTCAGCAGTGAAGTTTATCCAAATAAAGAACGTAGCCTTAATATCCGCCGAATGTTAAAATCCACAATTACAAAAAAAAATCCACAATTACAATTATTTAATTTTTGCGAGAATTATTTTTTTTTTGGAACCAATAAACATTTAGTCAGGGGTGGAATCATGAACGCCGGACGGAAAATTTACAAAGTTGTCAAATTTTGTATGAGTAACAGCAATAGTTGTACCGGTTTTGTTTGTTTCGCAAAAAATACAAATAGCAAGCCAGAAAAAAAATTAATTCATTCGTCAGCTTTATAGTGGTCGAACGAATTTATAAAATTTTTTGCAACAACAGAATAAAACCGGTAAAACTATTACCGCTTTCCATATAAAATTTCTCTAACGTCTAAAATTTCCGTGCGGCATTCATGATTCTGCCAAATCTGAGGCAGAATCATGAATGCCGCACGGAAATTTTAGACGTTAGAGAAATTTTATATGGAAAGCGGTAATAGTTTTACCGGTTTTATTCTGTTGTTGCAAAAAATTTTATAAATTCGTTCGACCACTATAAAGCTGACGAATGAATTAATTTTTTTAGTTAGATCAGTTAGTTAGATTTGAAATGGCACGGGCAATTTGGTGAACCAATTAACCGGACTATTCCAATTAAAAAGGTTTAGGATTCTAATGTTTTTACTTAATATACCTCCACATTTACCAAGCATTTTGGTAAATTTATACATTTACTGGCAAATTTTTGTATTCGTCATATTCGCAATATCCCAATTTATTTTTATTTTTACACTCGACAGATACAAACTACAGGGCTCTGCCATTTTAGCATCCCATCTAAAGGTTTTGACAAAAATGACAATTAAATTCGTTTTTATCAAATTTCATTAGGTAATCGTTAAGTCAGGATTGGTCAACACATTTTGGCTTTTGGGAATTTCATTGTACAAAATTAATAATAAATCCAATTGGAATATACCATTTAGATATATATCGTTTTTCTAAGAATGGTATCTAAAGTGGAATAGTTTAGTCGATTGTCGTTAGGGATTGGTCATTAGTTGCTTTCGATTGGTCATGTTGTTCCACTAGCGCAGTAATGGTGAGCTAAATATTTTTTTATTATTTTGCTAGCTAAATTTTACGTCAAATTTATATGTAAAATTTATCTTAGCGCGAGCTGGATACCCGCCTTAACCAAACGATAAAAACTAATGACCAATCCTGACCAACGAATTCAATCATCATTTTTGCCAATACCTTTAAATGGGGGTGCTAAAAAGGCGACTATAGCTAATTGCGAATTTAATATAACGTATAGGTTGTTTTCAGTTTATCAGCACATGATTTTGGCAAAGCAGGGTTACTGCGTCTCATAACCTGGTAATGTGGTCGATTCCGGAATCTAAAATTTTATGTTATATTATGTTATTTTTGTTTTTGAAATACAAATTCCAATAGGAAGCGGGGAAATAAAATAACATAACATAAAATTTTAGATCCCGGAATCGATCCCAATACCCATCTAGTTGTAAAACTCAATAACTATGAAATGCAAAAAAAAAATGTGTAAGTGTGCCAGTAATTTGATTTCAAATGCAATTATTGGCGACTGTTAAAGCGATGCCACATACACATATCTACGGACGACTTCTAAAAACTTAAACTAATGAGATAATATGTAAAATATCTCAAATTAGTAGCCAAAATAATAGATTTGCAATTACTTATTTAATAATTTTAATTGAAAAATAATTATTTTTCTATTCACCCGTTTCGAGGAACGGCTAAATAGAAAAATGAATATTTTTCAATTAAAATTATTAAATAAGTAATTGCAAATTTATTATTTTGGCCACTAATTGGAGATATTTTACATATTATCTCATTAGTTTAAGTCAAAAATGTGCTATAATTAATTCGTAAATGCAAAATCTGTTATCAGAAGTCGTCCGTAGATATGTGCATGTGGCATCGCTTTTAAAGTTTGCAATGTGACATCTAGTGCACTAAAAATAAGCTCAAGAAGTCTTTTTTTCCATGAAATTTTAGCACGGCATACTTTATGAAAATAAAAATTAACATACAAAAATATACCAATAAGTTAAATTTTTTTGCCGTCAGATCCACCTGTGGTTGTCTATTCGCCTTTTAATGCAAAGTGGCTGACATCTGACGGAATAATTTGGAATTAGAACGAAAGGTGATCGATTTCTCCAAAAACTAGTTTTAATGTAATATAAACTTCATAGATGACTATAATTAGACTGGATTTTATGTAAAATGTTAATTTAGTTTACAATTAATGTAACAAATGATGAAATAAATAATAAAATGGAATGAAGCTTTTTCTCGTATAAACAAATATTATCTTTCGCGCACATAACAAGTGGCGCTAACTAGGCGGTGATTAAAAGTCCAATAAGTTTTCACATTTCTAGTAAACTTTTGCTGCGATGCACCTTTAATATACTGTGACAGATTTCTTATAAATCAGACCAGGCAGAATGGAAATGTTATGTCGAATGATGTTCGATGAAATTTGTAAATTGCATTTGCGGTGTGTCACTAATATTTGAAGATCGCGATCGCAAAAATTAAAATTGAAAACGTGATCAGTGATTATATCGGGCAATCCCAAAATTATGCGCGACATAATTTAACACAATCAGAAAAATGCGACAAACAATTGTTAGGAAAGAATAATTGTAATACAAACAATTTTACACGGAAACAATTCTACACTGAACAATTCATCGAAAAATCAAATATGCGAAAGAACGAAACAATTCATCGAAAAGATTCGTAAGGTATATTAGAAAACATTAATCAATTTTCCTGGAGGAGCTTAATTTATTCAAATCAAACTGGATTGTTATAAGTTCGAATATTTCGGGAAAATAGGATGATGGATTTGAGTTTAGTTTGAAAATCTGAAACTAAACCATATTACGCACTAAATGTCGCTAAAAACTGTAAACCTGTGTTAAATTTCTATAAATTCTGATTTTCTGACCCGCCGGTTCGATCACCCATTTTTTAAAAATCAGTGTAAATTTCAGGTAATTCACATAAATATGGCATTTAACATAGATATGCTATAATTCTTTCTCTATCTAGAATAGCCAGCCGTTTGACGGTTTCTTGAGTAGGAACCGATATATGAATATTCTCGTCAAGTGATGCTCAATTATCGACAAATATTCTTGAACAATATATTTCCCCATACAAGGGACCATGTTCTAAAAATGCTTCAGTCATCATGAGAATTCAAATAAGTATTTTTATTGCAATTCTGAATAGTTAGGAGATAGACTGAAGTAAATAATCGTTCAGGTGGAGGTTTATTTGACAAAGCCTAAATGTCATAATCAGTATAAGGATCTCTGCACAGGCGGACCGATACTCTTAGAACTATGGTGGGAAATAACTATTCATCGGCACTCACCAAAGGCGGGGGCAATGCTGGGAAGGGCAGATTGCAAGTAGGTACTTCGCCGAAACGACAACACGAAAATCGGCAATCAGCCTTTAGAATCCGTTACAGGTAGGCTTGCCACCTTTTACAAACTCCAATGGAGGACAAATACAAATTTTTTTATTATTTTATATTAAGTTTATTTTTGATATATTAATCTCATCAAATGTCATTATATCATTATTAGAACCACATGCAAGTGCATGTTACAAGCATTATCCTGACTAGAATTATTAATACTCTGAGTAAGACTAGAAAAATAAACAAATTATATTTTTTCAGTATAAAATAAAAATTACAAATACAATAGAAAATTCAATTCTTGAAAGTATATTTCCCATTTCCTTTTGCTAATTTAATTAACTCATTATTTTTTTGTGAAGTGTCATAAAATTCAGTGCAAGTTTCATTTTGGTTAAAACATATTATTAGTTCATATTTTATTAGTCTCATTAAGCATTTTCCTCTATCTTCGCCCCATTTCGCATTCATTACAGAAAACACTCTTTCTGTAAAAGCGCTGCTACCCGGAATACTAAGCAAATATGAAATAACCATTAGCATGTTAGTAACATTCGGAAAATATTCCAATATTTTCAAATATTTCTCATTCAAACTTGATAATTCGTCAAGTTTCATTAAATTCATATTTCTTTCAACTAAACATACCTCTTCAAACAATTTATCGATATTAAGACCAGTCATTATTCCTTTTAAGTTAAGATCATTAATAACGTCTATTATATCATCAAATGAGAAAAATCCTGAATTCATAGATAATTTACTGATTTTATAGAGCCAACATTTTTCAGATAAATCAACCCGCTCTTCAATATATGTTAGGGTTATTTTAATGAAATCAACGAAATCAATTTCAATTTGAGATTTTTCTGTCAGGTTTTCCATTTTTGACAATAATGCACGATTTACATGTTCCAATTTTTTTTCCCAACAAATTTTTTACAGAAAAATAGAGCTGCACGCAAATAACAAAAAATTACTAGTTAAAAAGAGACAGCCATATGTAAACAACATTTCCCCAAATTAAAAAGACAAAACCCAATTTTATTTTACTGGAATTTGTTTCGTGCTTTTCTCGCAAACGAAAATCGTAATATACTTAACCCTTCATTTTTTACTGGAAAAAAATGTAAATCGTGCATAATTGTCTAACTTCGTAACCAAAAAATTGTTTTTCTATTCGATTGGTTAGTTTGTGTTTAAAATCCATAAAAATATCATACAATTCAATAGCTGTACAAATATTAGATTCTAATTTTTTTGTCGTTTCAGAATAAATTTTGAGAATGTGCTATAAATAAAGCATATATATTTCAATTTTCGCCTAAATTTTGCCATTTTGGATGCCTAATAACTGACTCATTTGTTTCGGTAACTCTTCGCTCAGAAAGTATGTCGTTAATGTTGGCCAAGTTATTATAATTCTATCTATAGCGGGCAATAGAGACAACCATCTTGTCGATACATGCCAAAGAATTTTTTTAAATTGAATTTCGGAGTAACTACAAAATTCAATTAATTTTTCTCTACGTTTAGCGGCCGAAGAAAAATGAGAATATACTTTTAGAATCACATTTTCTATATCTACATCTAAATTCAATAAAGATTTCTTTAAAGCATTGTATAATATGTGAGCGTAGCAATTTCCTTTCAAAATATTTTTGTTGGATTTCTTCAAATTAGTATATAACGAGTTTTTATTCCCGAAATTTGAATTCGTATTGTCTGCACTTAAACACACAATGTTATTTATATTTAATGCTAACGACTCTAAGGCGTTTTTCACCATATCGCTCATGCCTATGGCAGTTTCGTTTGAATTCTCAACAAAATCGATAATTTTATTTTGAATTCCATGATATTTATCGAAATATTGGATACATATTGGAAAAAATTTGCGATTTTTACGGTTAGGTGCATCAGTTTGAATTCCAAAATATAAGCCGTTCGATTTTAAGTACAAGATTAATTGATTCAGTACAAACGGACCCAAAACATTTTCCACGATAATTGACGCTTTTGTACGGCCACAACAATTTTTTTTTGCAATTCCTGAATCAGGTAAACTCTTTTTCAATAATTTTAAATTGCAGTCTAACGAATTGTATGACAAATTATGTTTCACATTATGATATATATGGACGATTTCTGATGCCTGATGTGCTGTACTGTTTTTATGGATTCGAAGCGCTGAGTATCCTTTATATTCTATAAAAAAATCTCCTTGGCAGACAGAGCAACGCGCTTTAGTCGAACTTTCACATTTTCTTAAACAGGAAAACTCATTCAACCAATCGTTATTAAAAACACAAAGACGTTTCTTTTTGGTTTTATGTGGAGTTTGTGCACTATATTTTGAGTTTGTTTCAGCTTCCGGATTAAACATTGTGGTTCTATAATAAATACAATTTAAATTACGGAATTACAGATAGATAGATAAATGATCAAGAAAATATACAAACATTTTAAAATTGACGCGTTTTACATTTCCTTAATAAAACTACGATTCACTCGCACGACTTGGTCAAAAGAAAATTAAAATGAATATGTAATGAAATGAAATGCCAAAATATTGCTGAAATGCTAAATGCTGACTATATAATTTTGTTCGAGTACGTACATAACGAAGCTAGCTTTGATACAGTGGATAAGTTTTGTTAGAAAATATTGTTTTAGAGGATGTGTAAAATAAAAAGAGATTTTAATTGAAAGAGGGGTGTTATTTATATGGTACCGGTACGAATACGTATTTGAAATTTGTTATTTAGGATTTGAAAATGGTATATTATATTGAAAATATGTATAAAAAATACATGTGAAGGACATTTATGCCATCGTGGAGGATGGAGGAAATTTCTTACGAAAGGAGGACTGTCCTCCACAAAGGAGGACGGGTGGGAAGCCTAGTTACAGGTTTAGTGTTTAAATGTTGGCATAACTAACCCATATAAGCACAATGAGTCCGTAGAATCCGTAGAATGTTAATCGCACCAAAAAGACAGATATGATCAAAACCCACACGGGGATGCAGGTCGGGGTCAAGTGTGTGTTAAACTGCCTGACAATCTTTATCTTCCGGCCAATGATTAGAAAACCGCGACACAGGGGAAACAAAAATGTATTCTTTATTTTTGCCTATGAAAATAACCAATTGCCAGCCTCTCTTTCAAATATAAACGGCGTTACATATTTGACTTTGGACCAATAACTGTTGGAGTACATTGAAAGGATTGAGTCGAAAATGATTAAGAAGGCCAAACTGAAGCAACAAAAGCAGACTAGCAAAATCTAGAGAAAACATAGTTCTTATGCATGAACCGCTGCTAAATATTAACAGAAATTATGATCTTAGAGCGAACGGGTATTAAATCATATTCTCGGGTAAACCCGGAAATATTAGATCCAGCATTCTTCTGAAAAGTAATAAAAAGCTTTTTACTTTTACCTTCTACTCGAAATACTGACGGTAACATAATGGCGACTTGTTTAGAGATAAGCATGGTTACTACACGATCTGGCTGATATATAAGCGTATATGACCTGACACAATTTGGGGGCAAGCCAATACCAATATGGCTGTCAGTAGAACTTGGGACCTACCAGAAAAAGTGTAGAGAAGCCAACAACGACATCAAAACTCACGTAATCACGGAAATACAATTTTTTAAATAATTTTTTCGGAAGGAATAATATTAGATGATCCCTACATTTTAGTACTTTGCGCCAACCACTTGCACAATAACTTACCGAAATGTTCAAACCATTACAGCAATTTAGTTTGATTCCAATAAATTATGCACCTCATAGCAAGATTCAAAATCTACTTAATATCGATATAATTTTATTTCGATGAATTATAATATCTCCATAGTAAATTACTTTGGGACCTGAAAAATGGGTATGATATTAAAAAGCCGAATGTCTAAGGGCCCAATATGTCCAATGGCCGAATGTGGAAGGGCCGAATGCCGAAGGGCCGAATGTGTCGAAGGGCCGAATGCGTCAAAGGGCCGAATGTCAAATGGCTGAATGTCGAAGGGCCGAATGTGTCAAAGGGCCGATATGTCAAAGGGACGAATGGGTGGAAGGATAGATTTTTTTTTTAACTATTAGCAGAAGGCTGACATAGGACCGAATGTCTCAGATGGCGCATGACAAAATTTTCCTTCACCAAAATGTATCGCTGACTGAATACGTGAAATTTCATGAATATACAAATTTACAAAAGATTCCATAAAACAACAAATTTAGAAATATTTCTAAAAACAAAAAAAAAAATTTGGCCCTTCGACATATTCGTCCCTTCGACACATTCGGTCCTTCGACATTCGGCCCTTCAACATTATAGGCTTTTTCAAATTCGGCCCTTTGTATACCCATTCTGAAAAATGTGCGAGAACGAATTGTGCGAATATGAATAATCATCGAAAAAATTCATAATAAGTAATGGAATGATGTTCGATGAAATTTGTAAATCGCGCTTGTCACGATCGCAAAAATTAAAATTGAAATCGTTATCAGTGTTTATCGCGATAATTTTTCTGTCTGCCGATTGTATTACCCTGTGAATATGTTTCTCGTATATACACGAATTTTACATAAAATTTACAATGTACTCATAAATGTTTAAATTAATTAATAATAATCCATTTAATAATTTACAGATATATGCTAATAGTTAATTTAATTTTATGTCCATTCATCATCATCATCATCATCATGATCATTTTGAGTATTAATTTATCATTCTGCCTCTATGCGGTTGTCATCTATTTTAAATTTCACTCATTTTATTATTGCAACTAATCAGCTGCATTTTGAATTTCATAATGGCGTTAATGAAAATCAAATCACGGTCATTACCACAATTTATTTAGAAAACATTTTGTAATGTAATAGAGAAAAACTTAGAACTATTTCTATTTTTGTATACACTCGTACCTATAACCTATATACTCGTAGTATATGATACTTGTACTAGTAGCTAGCAAAATAGTTTTTTCGCACTGATGTTTGTAAACTCGTAAATAGCAATAAGATTGATCACCAACATCAATTAATTTTAAATTAGTTTTTGTGTTAGTTTTTGTTAAAATAAATAATTTTGTACACTGATAGATTTCTCGTGCTTAGCTATTTCTGATTTTATTCGATTTTAGTCATTTTTGAAATGTTCATAATACAAATCAGATAGTTAGGTTTGCCATATAGTTTCAATTGATAAAAATGAAACTACACGATAAATCTTAAATTAGATTTTATCGTACAAAAAGTTTGTGATTGAGGAAAAGTAATTTCTTTTGTGTTTGTTAAACTGTAAAATAAAAGCACTTTAGCACTTTAGAGGTAAGGAAACGTGGTAGTTTAGTAATGAAACTCATACGATTTTTTTTTAAAATTATATCGGGAATTAAATCGATGTGATAAATGATGTTTTTCGATATATAGTTTTATTTATAAATTTACTATTGTGAAACTAGTGTATTGCATCAATGTGTCGAACAACTTAAAATAATTGAAATTACTGTGTTGAGTGGTATGAATACTCGTATTTGTGCACCTGTATTTAATTTTATTTTAGTGGCGCTTAAACGCCTTTTCATTTTGCAACATGTGTTTAGAATTTATTGATTGGCAAACTACAGAAGTGTTAATAATAGGAGTATATATGATGGATTCTATAGTGTTACAGCGATTTGTGTCTAACTATTTTGTCTAGGGTGTTAATGAGCTTGAAGGTGTAAGCGTACTAAAATTTTGCTAGAGTTTCTAATAATTTTGAAATAAATTATTGGTTTGGATTTTAAAATTTTGTTAGTCTCTCTATATGTAACTCCACAAAAGTTTAGTTATTCAGTTTTCACACCAAAAAGAACGGCACAGATTTTATTGAAGCTTGTCCTTTAATTATACCTTGAAAACGTATAGACATGAAGTTATACGTTGAAGTTATACCAGAATTTCATTCCACGCTTAAAGAAATACTACTAGCAGCATAAGTGTTAAAAAACTCATCCCAGAATACATAATAGGTATGCATGCATTTCATTCCACGATTTTTTTCATCCCATACTATTTCATAGAAATACATTATTTGGTGGTAAGATTTTTTTAAATTAAATCCTTTGGAAGAAACAAATTGTACTGTTAAGTTATAAAGAAGGTTGACTGTTTCGTTTCGAGCCTAAATGAGAGATGCCGTTGATATCCGTTGAAAAATAGAAAAGTTCTACTGTTTAAGGGTGCTGTTTTGTTGATTTAATTAAGTTCTAGAAGGCAATCTACCGTATACGAGTAAAATATTAAGGACAAGGCCGTAACTATTATGGCTTGAAAATGTGAAAATCTTAACGTTAAAAACACCCAGTCGGAACTTTTTTTACTGGTCACCATCAGGAATCAACCCCGGAACCCCCAACTAACAGAGCTAGCACTCCACTAACTAAGCTAACGAGGGCGACAAAATTATTCTAAAAGGATTGACAATTTTTTTGTCCATAGTTTCTGTTCTGTTGTCCAATTTATGACGAAACATGAAGTTTCAATAAGAGAAATGTATCTGTTCCGTTTAAAAATAAAAAAATTCTACTGCCTAAGGGTTAAATCTGCAGATTTATTGTTTTAGATAAATCCTAGACTCCTGTAGCCTTCTACTATGAGCGTATGAGGATTGATGATCGTGGGAATTTCCGCTATATAAATTTGAGTAGGTGTTCTAGGTTTGCCAATTTGTCATTGCCAAATAGTTTTTGTACTCTGTATGTCACGATTCAGGTAGTTTTCCGGGAATAGGGAATTGGGAAAGAATTATGCTACTGAAGTGAAATTTCAGCCGCAAAAAAAACCTGTAATATCGACATATTTTGTATCAGGTGGCAGTACAAAATTCTGATGATATGTATGAGCCGAAAATTACATGTAATTGAAGTTATAGCAGTAAATTTGCGCCGAAATTTTTTTTTTTATGTATAGCATCAAAGTGAAATAAATTAGAAGCTGGTCGCATGTTTAGTGGAAATTTGGACTGCGTGAAGTTCGACCAATTCGTAATTAGCAAGATGCCATGTTTATGCCCCCAAACCCCTGGATCATAGAAGTATAATCACATTTAAGCATGTTTTAGCTTTGTACTATAAATTTACAGCAACTAAACTCAAGATCGAGCTTTTACTTAACACGAATAAATTTGGAATAATTATCAAGAAAATTAATTGACTTTTTACTCGTAGTGTACTCGTATTTGAAGTATTTTTGTATTATATTTTCAGTTACTTTATATATGTACATACATAAATTATTAGGTGCACAACTATTTTATTAATAGAATTTTCCAATATTTATATATAATTTGTCGAGTTTCGAATTTTTTATTTTCGACAATGCCTTATGCAAAGTTTAATCTAAATGAAGAAACAATATTTAAACTGGTTCATTCAATTACGCGCCATGTTGTAAACTTTGAAGACATAAAATTTGGGTCACCAACTCGCTTTTTAATAAAATTTGCCGGGATATTCCAAGGGCTAACATGTATAGAACGAAGTCGCACGGAATTAATAAATATATTAAAAAATGATATGACATTTAGAACTAGGTTAGTGTAAAGCCATCAAAATAAAACATCGGAAGAAACTGTTGGTATTCCTTACGAAGCTGTAAACGAAGGAATGCCTACTATCGTTGAAGCATACGAGTCTCTTCATGATAACGTGGAACACAATGTGCAATATTACGAAAAGTTTCCATTCCTAGCTTCCGAATTATTAAAATTTCCTACTAATATAGAAATTTTAGCATTAGACGAGTTTAACCTGAATTCTGCTTCGGTTATGCCAAATGATGCCTCCATTAATGTACTTGCCATTGAATTCAGTGATGGGCACCTTGTGCACAATGAATGACGATGTAATTACTTTGCCACAGACGACAACTAATATTAAAAATGTCAAGAAAAACATTGAAATTTTATCATAGTCGAGGCAATGAAGCAAAAAGATAGGAAAATTTTTAGGACAGCACGTAGAGGATTGCGGTTTTTTGCATTCGGTGGCAAAAACGATTTAGATCATTCCTAACTAGGTTCTACCCTCTAGAAACCTCTGAGTGCATTGCTGCAGCCACAAATGCAGCCAAAAAATGCACTTTTTGGGAAGCCTTTCCGCCAATTTTATAACTTCGTAAAAAAGAGGCAAAACCGGCTCAATTTGGCTACTCGGGAGTTTTTTGGGTCGCTGATCACGATTATGATGTTCAAATCGACTTCCAGGGCACCTGGGGGTCAGGAACGCCGATGAACGTCATCTCCGTCGAACACTTCAGGAATTTCGTGCGCCGAAGGGCAGAAATTCGGTATCTGGGTTTTTTTTGGGTCGCTGAACCCAGATATGGTATTGGCGAAGACGCCATGGACACCTGGTGTGCCTGACCTGGCCCTGAACGTCATCTCCGTGGCTTTTCCTTACAGAAAGGAACAAGAAAAATTGAAAATCGTTACGGGTTTTTTTTGGCTATTTCAGCTATGACATCGGTGAAGACCCCACGGGCACCTGGTGCGCCTGACCTGACCCTGAATGTCATCTTCCTGGCTTTTCCTTACAGAATAGAATCAGACAAACTGAAAATCGTTACGGGGGGTCTTTTGGGTCGCTGAAAACGAATATGGCATCGGTGAACACCCTACCGGCACCTGGAGTGTAAGCTCACTCCGGACGTCATCTCTATTTCTTCCCCTGACAGTATCCAACAAGACAAACTGAAATCCCTCGTAGACGTTTTTTGGGTCGTTTATTTATCTCCCTGTAAATAAAGATGGAGGAAAGGAAGAGAATGAATACCAAGTTCATGTTCATGTAATTGACATTTCGAAACTTTTTATTGAACTCAAATCAAGTATAATCCACCCATGACTCAACCTCATCTCATTAATCTTCAATTTCGATTTTCAAGACCGTAACTAAATATCAAATTCTGCATCAAGTGACACATCGTTAATCTGTTTATTTTCTTCGTCATCCACTGACCCATTCGTCAGTAGTGCATCTTCCTCGTCTAAGGCCTCTCTCTCTGCCGCAATTACGCTTTCGACTGAATATCTTTCAGTATTGGTGCAAGTTGAGCCTTCACAATTTTTACAGGCAAGATTGCAAGGCAGGCCGTGCTTCCTACAACTGCAGGTCATGAGATTACACTGTCCTGCGCATCCACAAAATATGAGTTCCATAATATTGGGGGGCGCAGGTTTTTGCGTCATTTGGACAGGGACCAGTGTATAAGCTTAATGGCTCCACCCCCACTCTGTTGGGTCCATGGTCACCTGATCTCCATGCAAATCTTGCACTTGAAAATAGATCCTTTTCAAGTGTTGCTGAATTGCGTCTACTGTGGGGAGAATCTTAGCTAAATTAACTTTCCCCCTCACAGCGTTTTTTGCATACATTTTGAATCGATATTTCTCTATTAACTGGTCCCACTTGGGCTTGTCCTCCTCAGGAACATTCGGCTTCCTGAATGCAGGTGGAGCACCGTACATTGCCAGGATTAGCTGCGACCCATTCTCAAAAATTTCTTCGCTTGCCAAACCAGCTTCCTTGAACTTCGCAGCATGAACTTCAAGGTCTGGGAATTTCTGGAAAGTCTTGAAAAAATTTGTTTTCCTTTGGTAATATGTTGCAGATACTGTATCGCATCCCGTTATCGCGTGGAGCAACAAAATATTTTTTGCAACAACAGGAATATGAGATAAGCTGCTTGAAGAGTATATTTCTTCAGGTTTATTGACCCTTGGGGGTTTTTGTAGAAATATTTCATTATCTGCCGGGCACAGTTCGGTCAATAATACGGCAATGTCTATGTCTTCGCTGACAATGACTACTTTTGTCGATGAGTCTTTGGTTTTTTGCAAAGCTGTCGTTACAATTGTACGATCAGCGTCCGCTGCACATTGCTCAGAAACTATCCCAGCTGTGGTTAGTTTAGCCCGGAGCATTTTTATAATGTTATTTTTATTATTTTTATTTTGTAAAAATTTATCCTGTTGGATTTGTAAGGTCATATTTTCAGTAAAACAGACATCTGCTGAACTTCCCTGATTACCACGGCGGTTTCTTTCAGATTCTTTGGTACTGACGGTTTGGTAACCATCAAAAATAACTATCACGCGTTGGCCGTAATGGTTCAAAATATACTTGACGTAATTTTCCATAATTACCGAGAATGTTCGTCCGATTGTCCATCTTACTTTGTGAATGAGTAATCCTCCATCCACAACAAAAAGTGTTCTTTCAGGATCACGAATATTCATTGAAGTTTTTGTGAACAATGAATACAAATCGGACTTTGTATTCTTCAGCATTCCAAAATTGTTGAAGTATGACTGAGGGAAAAGAGACAACTCCCACTTGAGGTAGTCTGCAATTTCTTCATCACCTTTTTTTAATGCCCATATTCTATGGAAGAGGACGTCGGGGTCAATTTCTATTACTTTATTTCCGACTTTGATCTTAGAGTTGCCAGATGTGAGAGTTTTTAACAATTTTCAATCTTGACAATTTTAAATCCTTATAATTTGATCCCGAAATGCTTTGTATAATCCTAACACCTTCTTCAAAAGCCATGTGGCAATTAGTTTCGGGACTGGCACTCATTCCATTAGCAATATTTATGAGGCAGTCCATGGATTGTATTGCTCGAAGAATTTCCCAATGTCTTTTAAAGATTTCAAGTCTACCTTGATTCTAGAATCTGTTGAGTCCTTATGTTGGTAATTTTTATCGCATGCACAGTTCGTGAAATTCTCCACCCCCTCGATAAGATCCTTGGCGAACAAGAAAGTTTTTATCCATTGATGTGCAACACTTTCAGTAACACCTCTACGGAATAAGAGACCTTCAAACTTCAATAACCTCATGAGTGTTTGCTCAATAGTTTGGTCCGTAAATATTCCGCTAAAAAATTTGTCACTCCTGCGAATCGTTCAATACCCTTGCGTGGCAAATTTTTTGAACTCGGATTCACTCATATGCGTCTCAAGAGCTTTCATGTCTTCCAAATAAACATGAGCAGATTTTGCGTATGGAAAATGTCCAGTTGTATGGAAAAATGTAATTGCCCTGTAATTGTCATCTTTTTGGAGCTCTCCAATGTCTTGAGGTGACATAAAGGAATACTCAGCTAAAAATTTGACGCATTCTTGCACTTCATCGCACCTACTTTCTACGCTTTTAAATATTATTTTTGATAAGGCCAATAGTACTAATGTATGTGCCCGGACAGCGCGATCATATTGGTGCCCGCTGAAAATTTGTTTAATTGTATTCTCTCCGTATATAGACAATAAAACTTCGGTTAGCCCACTGTCCTTCATAATGAAGCCAATGCTTCCAAGAAATGACATCAGTGTGTGGAACCCACCTAATCGAACGAAAACAGCTATATCATCTGCCATGTTTGTTGCGCCTATTATGTCACGAGCCTTCAAATACAAAGGTTGATCGAATGTTATGATACGCCGGGCTTCCGAAACTGATTGATTCAACGCTGTGTACAGTGTATTATATTCACTTGGGTAAGCGTGTATGAAAGGCAGGAAATTTATCACTGTCAATTCAAAGGGGCGATCTGCTGTCAAGTTTTCTATGTATCCATTCCAACCTTTCTCGAAACTGGGCCTAACATACTTGTTAAACATCCAAAAGCAATTAATTTTTGAAGATTCTGTAAGTTTCAAACTTAAATGTGGATTCGCTTGTGGGAAATTGAAAAATTTCATGCCATCCATTGCGTGGTGTGGGTAATCTAGAAGTTTGATTTTACTTTCTGCAGCGATTTCTACACGTAGTTTATATTGCCGAAAAACAATATTTTAATAAAACAACATTATTAATTTATTTTACGGTGAGTAATTCAAAATTTATTTTTCATAATTAGGCTATATTCAGGTTAGTAATTTTTTTCTAAATTGAATAAATAGGGAAAAATGAAAAATTTACCGCTACATTCCAAACAGCTTCTTGTTGAAGCAAAATTATTGGGGAAAAGTTACCGTGACATAGCAAATATTTTTCATATTTCATCAAGTGGTGCTAAAAATGCCCGATGCCATATATATCTGGGTTCAGCGACCCAAAAAACCCCCAGATACGGAGATGTCGTTCATCGGCGTTCTTGACCCCCAGGTGTCCAGGAGGTCAATTTGAACATCATAATCGTGATCAGCGACCCCAAAAACCCCCGAGTAGCAAAAACTGAGCTGGTTTTGCCTCTTTTTGCGAAGTTATAAAATTGGCGGAAAGGCCTCCCAAAAAGTGCATTTTTTGGCTGCATTTTTGGCTGCAGCAATGCACGCAGAGGTTTCTACAGGGTAGAACCTAGGTAGGAATGATCTAAATCGTTTTTGCCACCGAATGCAAAAAACTGCAACTCTCTACGTGCTGTCCTAAAAATTTTCCTATCTTTGGCGTTTTTAGTGCTTCATTACCTCGACTAGTAAGTTTGTTTCGCCAAGTGCCTAAGGCAAATAGTGTAAATAGTATTATGGAAGATTTTATCTAAGGATCTTAGTTTACGTGCTTACAATATTCAAATTGTGCAGGAATTAAAGCCAGCTGACCATCGCGCACTCCACCAATTCGGCCAATGGGCTAAAGCACAAATTGTTATTGATTTTGATGCTTCATGAGCCGGCGGGCAATGGGTGGAATGTCACAGTCAACGGTGAACGGTATAGAGACATGGCTGGCATAAATTTTACGGATATGTGGTTCCAATAGGACGGTGCCGTACATGCCACACACCACGGGATGCAATTCATTTACTTAAAGAAACATTTGATGTAAGACTAATTTCACGTAATGGTCCTGTTAATTGGCCACCGAGATCGTGTGATCTAGCTCTATTCGATTATTTTCGTTGGGGATATGTTAAGTCACTTGTCTACGCCGATAAACGAGAGACGGTTGAATACTTGGAACACAACATTTGGCAGTTATTAGCGAGATACGGCCACAATCGCTGCGAAAAGTGTGTGAAAATTGGCCATCCAGATTGCGCCATCTACGTGCCAGCCGCGGTGGCCACATTGGCAAGATCATATTCAATCATTAATGGCATAAAATCGTCAATCTAATAAAGCTAGTTTCACTGACATTAAAAATGTTTTTGTTTGTTTTGTTTTAAATCTCATGTGAGTGAAGAAAAAATATCTTAATTTGAGTGATTAGTACCTACATGCAATTTGTATGGAGACTTATTTTTTCCACGTTCGTCCAAGTTGTAACGTTTCTCGATTTTAAATAAAATCGTAATCTACCAATTGAACTAGAAGTTCTCATGAAGTTTAAAGTTTTATTGGAAGTAAAACATACAAAAATAGACATGTAAAAATACACAAGGTACCCGGGTACCCACGTCACTCACATTAGGGTTAATTTAAAATTGTGAACCTCTATAAAAAACACTCTTTATTTTTTTTTTATACATCTGTATGCCACTGAAGTCCTCCTAAACGGCTGGGTTGATATTGGTGAAATTTTTTATGGGTGTTTTAGTGGGTCCTTCGTCGGTTCACAATTGGACACGGTAGTTGGCGCTGCGATCGGGTTCTAAGAAATTATTTTTTTAATATATTGACGATTTTTTCTTTAATTTTTTTAAGATTTTATCGGAGCGAAGTTTATGCTAAAATAAAAAAATATACACTGTGTCCTGTAAGTACTTAGAATTGAAAAAACACTCAAACACTCAAAAAAAACACTCACCCTACGGATTGCACAGAGATGATCGAAGTCGTTCGACCTGAATAGTAATTGATGTAAGAAACCAATCTTATCTATCCACATGCTCGGAAATCTCTGAGATTTTTGTTATTCGAGACAGAACATAATTGAGTGTAATTTGAAAATTCTTAAACATTTGAAATTATTTAACTCTATATTACACTCAATTATGTTCTGTCTCGAATAATAAAAATCTCAGAGACTTCTGAGCTTGTGGATAAATAAGATTGGTTTCTTACATCAATTACTAGTTCAGAACTACTTCGAACGTCTCTGGGCAATCCGTAGGGACCGAGATAAATAATTTCAAATGTTTAAGAATTTTCATATTACACTCAATTATGTTCTGTTTCGAACAACAAAAATCTCCGAGATTTCCGAGCATGTGGATAAATAAGATTGGTTACTTACATCAATTACTAGTTCAGAACTAGGTCGTCACATCTCTAGTCGCCTGACGCCGACTAAATGTCACACATTACATAGCATTGCCAGTGACAACTGGGAAATTTTTTGTACATAGCAGAAAAGTTACTTTAGCCTCGTTTCGTCATTTCTTGAAAAAATCACTCGATTCACAGAAGAATTCTATAGAATTTGGTAATGTAGGAAAGGGAAATTTTACATAAAAAATAATGAAGGTATAGAACAGTTTGTTGTTAGAGCAATAACATAAATTTATGAAGAGTGTGCTTCAGTTAATTGGTTTAGTGCAAATACATTGACAAAATCAACATTAGAAAAATTGATCAATTTGGCCTCAATCGTCGATTTAGTCTAAAGTTTACATAACATATATTTAAACTATGTATATACTTTTCCAAACAATTAACCGAGAGACAATTCATTAGAAAGGCTTCGAGAATTTTTGTGAAATTAGGTGGCTAATCATCCATTATTGAGAAAAATTTAAACTGACACAATAATAGCAAATGAAATCAGAACTCCTCAAAATTAGAGCAAAATTGCATGAACTCTATAAAAACGGATGTGGCATTATTATGGGAAGGTAGAAGTTCCTACAGGTGTTTAGAGGCTTCAAAGTACCAACCAGTTGAAACTTCACATAAATGAATTTCGCAATAAAGCTTCAGAAAGGAAATCACGTTAATTCAGAAGCAAGCACTACAATACAAATACTAAGAGAATGTTTTTGGCGTAGCTTCCAACACGAAAAGTTTGAATTTTATCTGCACCCAATTATTTATTTGGATGTCATCCTTGTTGTTTAAGGCCACCGAGCTGAATTCGAAAGAACTGTTAACTAGCGAATATCAAACTACATGAAGTTGACTAGTTCATTTCAATATATGACTAAAAAAAATTATCGTCGCAATATGGTGGTGACGTGATTATACATAAACAATCTGAAAAATGCAAGTACCTTGAAAAAAAAATTTGTGTTTCCAAAAATATGATAAATACATGATTGCATTTACCATACTATGATAATACTAAATAATTGTGATATTCACTATCATACAATGATTAGAATAATAATCACTTGTGAAAAAAAAAATTTCACTTGTGATCATCATTGTTATGATGAAGAAGAATAATCAAGAATATCATATTGTGATACAATCAATCATTTAAGTAATTGTATTTAACACACAATGATGATATTAATCATATAAACTAAGTTTGATAGTATTTCTAATCATTGTATGATAGGGAATATCACAATATTTTAGTATTATCATAATATGGTAAATGCAATCATGTATTCATCATATTTTTTTCTGAGTGCAGTTGAAATCAAGTTACATCTGTAACGAGATCAATTAAATGTCGATATTTATTATACTTTGACCAATCGATTAGATTAGGCCAAATCCGACTATACTGCCATCTGTAAGTTTTTTTTTTTATAAATGAGTTATTTTTTATTGATTTTAGTGTTTTTGGTTGTGATTCGATCTAATTTAAAAAAATATTACATAAACAAATTATGAGGCGTACAGTAAGCAATATCTACTTTGTTCAGGTCAGCTAAGGTTTACATTCGTCCGAGAAATTACCAATTGATTCACAGCTCCACAAAAAAAAAAAAAAAACTCCGGCACCCGAGACGAGAATAGGTGTCCTATATGTTTTTGGGGTCGCTGATCACGAATCTGCACTCAGAATTTCTGTATCGCATCAAAATTTTGAATAAATCGCAAAAAATCTATGAAAATCGATAAAAAAGCCCATCTGCTCGTCAGCCTGCCAGTTCACCTACTCGCATGTCTACCCGCCTGCCTGTCTGTCTGTCCACGATTTTTTACGATTTTTCGCAATTTTTTCGGGACTTTAGTCTGTTTTTTGGCGATTTCTTTTTTTCTTTTTTATATTTCATTTTAGCATAGAAGCAATTTTGAAAAATTTTTTGATGCGAAACGGCAATTCTGAGTGCAGATTCATGATCAGCGACCCCAAAAACATATAGGACACCTATTCTGGTCTCGGGTGCCGAAGTTTTTTTTTGTGGGTATCAACCGAAGCTTATTTTTCCAGGTATTGTCCGGTTTTTTTCACTGGTGTTATGTGATCGTTGGAAATTTCCAGTGGGGATATAAAACGAGGACCTTGTAGGATTTTGAGAGCTCTATATTTGTTTTAAAAATATTGCTACCATTAAAATAGAAATCATACAGTTTTGTTGGTTGCTAAAAAATAATCATTTTTGACATTGTCTATAATATTATCGACGCCATTTTTTAATTTCTTCATATATTGTCTACACAAACTGCTTCAGATAGTGACTTCAGATTCTTTCTCTTTTCTAAATGATTCAAAAGGTCATCAATAATGGTGAGGAATAAAATTCCTTTACGATGACTGAGTTGATTAAAGCGAAACTCTTCAATTTCTTTTGCTCACAATTCTAACTATAAAATGAACAACTCTCACTCTTCTCAATTAAACTTAATGACCGAAATAGATTTTGAATCATGCATGAAAATATTATCCTGTAAAATATTTTCATTTCAGACCCATACAATCTGAATGAAACAATGGCTTAAAGAAGATTTATTCTCATGTTGTTCTTTTGAATGAAATAAGAATGATCGCAGGCTGAGATTTACACTCGAATCGTATGAGTCACGAAAATGTTAAGTTTTGCTGCGAATGGTGTAGCCATTTCTTGTAAGACAGAGCTCAAGTATATACGAGAATGCTTATTTTTAAGTGAAAGGCTGGCAACAACATTGCTATAGTTGGCAACTGGATAAAATTTTGACTGGAGAGGATAAATGAAAAAAATTGTAGCAAACACTTTTGTTGGGCCATAGAATTTCTTAATTGTTAAAAATCATAAAATCACGAGAATCTCCTAACTGAAGGATTATTCGATGTGTTATATTCACAAAACCATAGACTCATATTTTAATTATCAAAGAGAATTTTAAAGTACATATTTGGAAATGATAAATACAATAATCTTAAATATTGGATATATGCTAAATCTGGGTCACACGTTATATATTGCACATCAAATCGATTAGTCAAAATCAAATAAATAAATTTGCATAACACTGTTTTCTACACACTATATACTTCTGTTAAATCGTTATTGAAGATTTACCAATATGAAACGAGCAAGTTTTTTTTACGATATATACATAAGACTGTGCTATCGATACAGATTTGACATGAGTTTCAGGTATCACTTCTATAAAAATAACGGTAGCAGCTCGAATTATTATCATATATGTAAACGTCAGCAACCGTTACAAGAAATACTATTTTATCATATGTAGCGAGCTAAAATCAATAACTTTTTCATTGTTGTCTATATTACTGTGTAGTTTTAACACGGTAGCATGGTAGCATTTAATATTATGTCATTAGCATTTTGTAAACATCCCTTCACATAAACGCATATATCTATATGCATATATCTGCCTGCATATATGTATTTAACTCAAGTCTCATATATTACATAACATATTTTAATTCTCTTTGCACAATTATTATCAACGTTCATTCTCATCAGCAATCAAAAGTAATTTTTCATATTTTTATGCTATGGAAATTTTTTATATTTACAATAACAAAAAAAATCGTTCTCCGAAGAAAAGTATTTAAAAGCACATAAATATTTGAAAAGCACATAAATATTTGTAATAATGAAAACGGTTATCACTTTCAATTATTATTTATTTACTTGCACACATGTCACGCACATTATTGTTATGTCGCGCAGAAATTATGTAAATCCGTTACCGTTGGTTCACATAAGTTAAATATTTTATTTAAATAAATTTGTGGTGTTTACTTCCTGCATATAATAATTTTATATATGTTTTTCATAAATTATTTTTACTTCCTGCATGTAATTAATTTAGCAACTAAATATAAATATTTTTATTCCGCCTATTAGAATCCTAACAAATGCCGCAGAAAAATATTTAGCATTTAATTAGAAATCCGACTGTTTAAGCTTGAATACATGACATAGCGATGCCTAGTCATCTTCATAAAACACGAGAAAATTAATTTTTTCCCCATTTTTCATTATATTTGTACTCGTAATTTATCTTTAATATTTGCCAATTTTCTATTGATTTAAAATTATCAACAATAAAATGTTGTAGACGTGAAAACTGAAAATTAAAATCTGTTGTTAGAAACAGGTCATGTTTGCTCAGCCAATATATGTGATATGTCTACGTACTTTGTATTGTCTGTAATCTTTTCGCTAAAAGAAATACGCATACCTTTGAAACATTTTAAAGATTTTCTTTAATGTTCTTCACGCTATGTATTACTCCTTTGGGACCTGAGTAAGTATTTTGATTAAATTTTTGGAGGATATTCAGATCCTTTGGGAAATTTCAAAGAAAGTAAAACCTCAGTTTGTAAGAAAATTAAAGAAAATGACTAAAACTTTACATATAACTGTAATGTCTTAAGATAATTTTTTTGTGGAATATTTACGATTATATTTAAAATTTAATGTTAATGTTAGACTCATCATAGTGACTTTGAATTGTTCGCTCATCACAACTAGACTCATAAAAACAGTCTGGATGTGGCATTTTTCTTGTGGGTTTTTTGCTTTTGAAATCCCTAGACGTGGAAAAAATTTCGACCTTTCGATTTAAATCTAAATAATCTTAAATTTATTCTTTGAGACCAGTCTTGAGTACAGAACCTGTTGTACAAAAAATTGATTGGAGGGCAGAACCATGTAGCCTAAACCATATTAATCTCAATGGTATAACTCAAGACGCAGTTTCTGGTATGTCATGGGGGATAATTTTTTAATTTAACAAATGTTTTGCGTTTTCTGAAATTATGAAATTTATAAAATTTATTTATTTATTTATTACAAGAAATCGATTTAAGTACAATAACATTAAAATTAAAATATGTGCAAACAAAAAGAGAAAATTGGTATCCGTCACGTTAACCGGAACCATATCAGCTGGAACCAAACCAATTATGGCACAATTAGAATGATGAATTGCGCATGATGTGCAATATTGATTTTTCAGCCTGAAAATCAAGCCTCTGCTGTGATTTAGTGAAGTAATTTTTTATTCGGATTACCACTGGTGAGGTCCCGTTTGAAGTATTAATTTTTACTACAAAGCATTATTTAATTTTTGCGGTTTATATACAAATTACAAAGTGCTGAGGTTACAATTATACAATTATACAGTAAAGAAAATGCTTACAATATGCTATAAAATTTGACACTATTGCATGGAAACCTGTGCTACGTGGAAACATGAGCTGTTAACCCTCTATGAAGCACCATCTTGAACTTGCTTTGACATATGAAGAAAGGATTTATTTGTGGTGGCTTGTGCAAGTCCAAAAATGCAACACATATAGAATATTGCTAGTGCCATTTGCTTTTTTCTGCCTAATTGTTTTGCTCGTCTATGTGGTTGTTGCCTAGGGACCGAATTGTTGATATCAGTTGAACTTCTTTCGCTAGAATTGGGTTGTAATGGCGGCAATGCTTCCTTCAATCCATCTTCGCTCGGTAGCTTGCATAATTTTGTAATTAGCCTTCTATATGTTGCGTCCTGACATTTTACTGTGGCGACACGAACCAAGCCATCCTTCCCAGCGTGAGTTTCAAGAAGTTGATCATCGTTTATTAATACTAAGTCGTTTACCAGCAAGTTAGGCTGGATCTTTGTACACTTGGTTTGCTGCTGAAGTTGGTGAAAATAGACAGAAGACCGTCGTTTCCATAAATGTTGTATTAATCGTTCGGTCAGGTGCCATCTTGTTTTCAACCTCATAGTTTCGATGCTTGCACATGGTGGCGCCTTCAGTGAATCACCAATTAATAAATGCTCTGGACAGTAATAACTGCTAAGTCAGAGACATCATTTGTGAGTGGTGTTAAAGGCCGAGAGTTAAGATACGTTTCCGTTTAAGTTGTTACCGTGTTGAGATGAAATTTTACTGATTTTATACCCGCCTCCCGGATACCGCCGAAATTATGGCCATGCCATAAGTTCCATTATCGAAAGTTCGATTATTCGACACGTTAATATGTTGTGCCTGTCCAAGATTATTAGGCTTCGACTGGCAGGCGTAAGGTTGGAATTTTGTAGCAGACCTGCACTGAATTTCGTTATGGAAGTTTTGTTCCTGGATGATTTTAAGAATTGTAATTTCTGCATCTTGATGAAACGTCTGCAATACGAGACGATGCTTTTTAGTTTCTTGATTGTTGAATGCCGCTCAAATAGATGCTGTTGTTGTATCAATCCACCGAGAAATCATTATCTGCTTCGTTATGGACATTTCTTCCTTGTAGTTCGTCCATCTAACGTTTAGTGTCGCTGGTAGCTAATCATCCCATCCTATTCCAATGTTCAATGCTTCTTGCATCATTATTTTGGCCGTGATATGGTTATTTTTGACAGCCACCTTATGGGGTGGAATAATTTTGATGAATCCGACAACAATGAGCACTTGGTTGGTTGGCCATGTGATAGTGAACACGATCACTTAGGTTTTTACGCTATTGGATAATTTGATTTGCAAGTTGCCCTTATGATGTAATTCGCCTGGGATACGTTCCAATATTTGCTTGGAATTAGAAGTTCATTTTCTTAGGTTCAAACCAGCTTCCACTGTGAGTTCCCTTAATTCCTTTATAGTTAAAAATGCTTCCTCTAGCGTATCAATTCCAGTTAGCACGTCATAGATGCTGTTAGATAAGTTCTGTCATCATCTTGGGCCAGTTGCAATAAGGCTCGTACTGCTAGAAAACAGGCTGCTGTAATTCCATAGGTTACCGTATTCAATCTGTTGGTAGCCATAGGTTTAGCGGGGTCGTCTCTCCATAATATTCTCTGGTAATCTCAACCATTGGCGCAAGATGTCCGCAAGATTTCTTTCGGTTCCCCTCGGACTGACTCCATGTGCTTTAGCTAAAAAAAAAAAAAAAAAAAAAAATGCACCCTAGCTTCCCTAAAAAATTCTTCGATTTGGATCTCCTCTTCGGTGGGATTTCTTTCTTCGTGGATATTTGCTCTAATCCATGATGTTCTCTACACTTTTTAACCCAACGGCGATAGTGTAGTGTTTTGATAGTGGCGGCAGGTTCACGTTTTAGTGATACCACGGTTGATTTTGTGCTGCCCATTGCTTCTAGTGACTGGAACCTTCTCTCCATGAAATCAAAATACTCTGATATTTTAAGTATTTCCCTTGGATTATAGATACTGGTGATTCATACAGCCTATGGCAGATTCTGGATCAATTTTTTTAATCAGGATGAAAGTTATAAATGGCTCAAATGGTGAGCCCCACTTTAGCCCCAGTAGTTCCAACTTGTACCTTGTTAAAGTTAGCCGACTCGCTCCAGCCGAAAGATAATGCAGATAGTGTCTTGACTATTATTGAACTATCTTTATACTCTCGCTCCTATCGATTTTTAAATTCCTACAAACTGAAATAATTTCTCCTTCACCCGAATGATATAACCCGGTCCTAAATTCTCCTAAATTCGAGTTCATGACTTATTTTTGCTGTATTCAAGTTCATTCGAATCTGCATTATCGACATTATTCGGCTGGAGCGAGTCGGCTAACTTTAACAGTATCCAACTTGTATCGATGGAAGTGACAACAGTGAATTGAAATATTTCAGAGACACCAGCACCAGTCGGAGGTTGTTGTATCTCGACTGTAGTAGGTTCCAAGCAATTTCATAATTTTCGCCGGTTGTTGAAAGGTGGCTGATAAGTTGCGCTGCACTTTTCTGTAAGTTCGACTTAAGATATGACATTTTTACTGTATCCGAAATGTTGTTGTTTCGTTGAATGAGTTCAATAAAAATATGTCGTTGAATGCACTCCAATTTCCGTAGTCTCCAGCAAAATTGGACCTCCTGTTGTTGTCTGTATTTCTCTCTGGAGCTGTTGTAATCTGATAATCGTTACTTCCACCTTGGCCTACAGGCCGTGTAAGTCCTTTTGTGTAAGTCTTTTTTAAAATACGAGGTGACTTGCTCATCTTCATCGCTTTCTACCATAATTTCTGTGTGTAACTGATCGAACACGTCCATGTGTTTTTGCAACTGGTTGGTCTTTAGCTGCAAATATTGTTTTGATCACTCTACGATATCTAATGAGTACTCAATCGACGTGATATTTTTGTATAACTGGCGCATTAAGATGTCTTGCTTTTTAAATAATTTGGTGTTGGCATCTCCATCATTCGATAACTCCCGATCCTTGGGATGCACTGATGAATGTTGTTGCTCACCTGATTTTTAGTTCATTTCGTCTTTTTTTGGAATCTTAAATTCTTCCGCAATATAGCAAACCGTGATAAGGTACCCCAACCAATGTTTGGAACTAGGAAGAAACGGAGTTCACAAGATTTACAATCTAAAATAGTTGGTACATCTCAAAATAGAATAAGAACCTAAGAAGAGGTCGAGGCCAGTTCAATGTATAAAGTGCTAAGAATATGGACACACAAAAGCATACTGCAACTTAAATGAAGTTTGTGTTATTTGTGGTGAACTTTACGACTCCAAACAGTGTAACAAATCTCGCAATGACCCATATGTGAAACGTTGTAGCATAAGTGCGGTGAAAAAAATATTGCAAATTACAGGGGCTGCACAGTGTATCTAGACTTAAAACGAAAAATAAACTCTAAAATGAAAGCTGAGCAACGAACGCTCAATATGCAATTTAATCAGAGGACCATGTTGCCAAAAAATACAATAGTCATCAAACCAACGAGTGCAAACACACAAAAAAGTTTTGCAGTCAGGTGTTTCTTATGCAAATATCCTTAAAGGTAACAAACCGAACCCAAGAGTTAATTTTACGAAAAGAGGTACTACTAGAACTAATTACTAATATTACCTGAAGGTCGCATTATACCATTTGCACCACGGCACAATAGAACAGGTGGACAGAATTCTAAATACAATTAGAAGAAAAGAAATATTGCTCGGCAGTTTTCTTGGATATTGCGCAAGCTTTCGACAAAGGATGGAGAATTAAATTACAAAATTAAAACTCTTCTGATGCCTAGACAATTTCACGCAATCCTTGAAAACTACTAAGTCCTAAGGATGTTCCAGGTGAAACAAAATACGGTCCCTACTGACTTAACCTGTGCTATACTTGTTATTCACAGCTGAATAACTGAAAAAATAATCACTCCAGCTATATCCAGAGAATTACAAGAACACCTGTACAAAATGGAAGATTGGTTAAAAACTTGGCGGATAAGGACACGTGAATATAAATCAACACATGTAACATTCACACTGAATAAACGTCCATGTTCGGTATAGTAAAATTAAACAATATTACAATTCATCAGCAAACAAACGTGAAATATCTGTTGATAGGAAGAAAATTGAAACGCTTGTAGTTTCCAAGAATTTCACACTTCGTTTTAGTTTCGTATAAAGAAAGATTCAAGAATAAAGCCCATGGCAATAGTTGCAAAAAAAAATAATAAAAAAAACTAACAAGGAAGGGTCTCCAGGTGTCCGGCTCCGATTTCGATGAAACTTTAATATGTTGTAGAGGAGTGGAAAATAAGTGACACGTATTTTTTTTTTAAGTGCTCAATCCCCTTCTAAGGGGGTGAAAACCGCCCTTGAAGTTGGGGGTAAAAAAGTGACTTTCGATAATTTTCCTCAAAAAACATGAAAAAATCTGCAAGTTTTTTATTCCAAAATAGGTATTTCAGAAACTTACATTATATATTATTTTTTCAAAAATTTTGGTACTACCTAGGGGGTGAAACTACCCCTAGGAAGGGGTTGAAAAATCAAAAAAAAATTTTTAAAAAATCCAAATTGATGCGAGAAATTCTGGAAAAAATTTATATTACTCCATAAAAAAAAATAAGGTTGACGTGTTCGAGGGTTTTTTGAAACCACCTTTCTCAGAGGGTTAACCACCCCTAGAGACGATTCTGGAAATTCGCTCAGGACATCTGATTTTTTCAACCTTATTTTCTTTTATGGAGTAATATAAATTTTTTCCAGAATTTTTCGCATCAATTTGGATTTTTTAGACAGTTTTTTTGATTTTTCAACCCGTTCCTAGGTGTAGTTTCACCCCCTAGGTAGTACCAAAATTCTTGAAAAAATAATATATAATGTAAGTTTCTGAAATACCTATTTTGGAATAAAAAACTTGCAGATTTTTTCATGTTTTTTGAGGAAAATTATCGAAAGTCACTCTTTTACCCCTAACTTCAAGGGCGGTTTTCACCCCCTTAGAAGGGGATTGAGCACTTAAAAAAAAATACGTGTCACTTATTTTCCACTCCTCTACAACATATTAAAATTTCATCGAAATCGGAGCCGGACACCTGAAGACCCTTCCTTGTAAGTTATGAACCCTACATAAACGCGAGGCTTGAGATTTCCAAACCTTCCAAACCAGGCAAAGACTTACACATTAGACGTGCTGGCACGACAAGAGGTGGATGTTCTGTGAGTAGAATCCATGACAGTACAAATGGTTACATTTTTCATTATACAGCGGCCATCAGAATCGAGGAAAATTTTGAGTTAGCTTTCTTATACATCGGCGCCTGAAGCAACATATCATTGACATGCACGATTATTAATTGATAGTAATTGTACATGCATCCACCGAAGATAAATCAGATGTTAAAAGGAAGCGAATAAATTTACGCAAGAGAACTCTTATTAATTCAAATATAATTAATTTTAAATTAAAAATATTAAATTAGCAACTGGTGCATACCGTGCCTTATGTGTAGGTCAATTTCAAAATTGTTATTCTACTCTACCGAATTTCTTTAGGCAATAAATGAAAGCAAGCGTTATACGGTTTTAGCAATTTCTACAAAAAACAAAAAACAAAAATGATCGCTTGCGGTCCACATAAATTTGATATAATTGTCTTGACCTAAAATACAAAATAAACGGTATTCAACCAACATCGATAAACTCTCAAAGCAATTTTCCGCCTAAATACGTTTAATGCTACATAACCAAGTTTTATGGCAAGCATTATAAAATCAAAATCTGTTGGGAGTATATAGAACAAGAATCAAATATCATAAACGAGTAATAAGAAGGTTGTTCGCCCAAAAATTAGTATTGTCTTGAAAAACATGTCAATATGTTGCCTGTAAAATTAGGTATATAGCTTTACAATTTATACGTATACCAGACAAAAGGTATACGTGTGCCTCTCTCCATATACATTAGCAAACCGTACAAACATATTTATATTATAATATATATATTTATATAAATATTAGCATGAATGAATATATTACCCACATCGTTAAATTATTTTATTTGGGAAAATTGCCAAGAAAATACCCATAAACACCTTATACGTAAACAAATTGTAACACCTCTGTCAAATAATATATTCAGACAGACGCCTAGCTCGATGTGCAAATGATATTGAATGTGTGCAAATAATAATTCTAAAATAAATATTTTGTTATCGGAATAAAGCTTTAAACTACATATATGTGTAATAAAATTTCAATTCGTATCAATGTAAGTTAATACTGTTTGCTTCGCAGCTTCACACCATCTCATATATCCGTAAAATTATGTTTTTCCACCCAACAATAGACTCGTACAATGTACTCCATATAAAATTATGTATCGGAAATTTTTTAATAATACATAATATGATATCAAAAATTAATTTGTTATCTAAAATTTTATATATAAACAAATAATACATTAATAAATTAAATAAATATATAATGTGGGCTTGTGAGCGACGTGCACATCCACGCCACCCCACCTCACTTAATAGTTTTACCGTTTTATTGCAATTTAGCCCTGAAACTGTACAAACACCCCTTACTACTTACTATTCGTCTGCTTGTTGGCGATATAAAATATTATTTAAAATTTATTTATGAATGTAGGATATTGAACCAGCACAAAAAAAAAACCATTGATTAACGGTGTGGAATATTTGTGAGATGTATTTTTCAATATATTTCAACATCAGTCATCTTTCGTTATGTAATGTATCATTTCCATTTCTAACTGTCTTGGATCGTATCAAAAAAAAATATGAATGATTCATATTTGATAGACGTTATTATGTTAACGATTCTTTGATTCAGTTTAATATCATGTTTATATCATTTTGATGTGTTATTTGTGGCGGATAGATATTGCTTTTGACATTACACATTTATTAAAATTTTAAAAATTGCGGATTTGCATATTTATCGATTTTTATCTATATATGGATAGAATTGTGGAAATTGATGTACCACATAACTATATATATTGATTCGAATTTCAGCATAATATATCGTCATCGTGAATCGTCTAGTGATTTTTCGTTTAAAACATTTGTTTTGAAAAAATCAATTTCACAAATTTTAAATTAATTACCGTGATCATCATTGATTTTGCCAAATTTTGGGTTTTGTAAAAGTTTGTTTTTCACCATCAGGAAAATTAGAAAAGTTTTAACCTTTTTCATGATACACATGATATACAATGAAGCATGCAATTATATGTAGGTTAGGTTAGGATAGGTTAGAGTGGCTGCTATAGCACACTTAGGCCAGTAATGGTCCATTGTGATACCACAGGATCCAATCTCTCCTTACTCGATCTGAAACCATCCGGAGCTACTTGTGTAGCGTATAATATCTCGCACTCCACAGTCTGCGAGTTCAGCAAGGCTGTCCATATCGTACACACCCACTTGGGAAGAGAGAGAAAATCGAAAATTTTCACTATAATTATTTGTCACAAAACGACTAAATGGCACACCCCTTAAGCTAGCAGAACCCATATGTCAGAACATTACAAGATTGTATGGATAATTATAGGCTAAATTAATGCTCTATTAAAAAAATTGGGTTCCGTCCCTTTCAACTAACACGCGGGTTTTGGTAGCTGAGAAAAAGTTAGCAGAACCCATATCAAAAAACGATTTAAAAACAATTGGAAAATCAAAGGTTAATTATAGGCTAATTAAATACCCTATTTAATTTTTTTTATGCTAGCTCTAGAAAAACATAAGGCTTTATCACATAAAAGCTAAGAGATCCCAAATCGAAAATCAATTGACATACAAATAATTTTAAGCTCATTATGGGCAATAAACATTTTTGGGCCCTACTACTTTTTGACCAAATTTCATTTTATTTAATCTAAAACCTATAGCAGAATCGAAATCGAAAATCGGACTAAAACCGAAATTAGAGCGCAAATCAAGAACAATGGACCAACAAATAATTTTAGGGCTCATTATGGCTTAATCAAATAGTACAAAAAAAATTTTGACCTGAAAAAAATGACCTGTAGTTTGGTGAAGAACGAAGCCCAAAATTTTTTAATGTACCATCTGCTTAGGCCATAAAATGCCATAAAATTATTTGTATGTCAGTTGTTCTCGTTTTGCGTTCTAATTTCGGTTTTAGTCCGATTTTTGATTTGGGTTTTGCTAGCTTTAGATTAAATGACTTGAATATGGTCAAGAACAAGTGCAGCCCAAAATTTTTTAAAGGTCCGTTAGCTTAGGCCATAATGAGCCAAAAATTATTTTGCGTTCTAATTTTGGTTTTGGCCCGATGTTAGATTTGGGTTCTGCTAGCTTTTAGAATAAATGAACTGAAGTTTGGACAATAACGAGTGGAGCCCAAAATTTTTTAATGTACTATTTGCTTAGGCCATAATGAGCCTAAAAATATTTGTTGGTCAATTGATCTTGTTTTGCGTTGGAATCTGATTTTTAGTCTGATTTTCTATTTGATTTCTGTAAGCTTTTATGTGAAAAGGCCTTACTTACTAGAGCGAGCGTAATAAAAGAATTAAATAGGGTAACTAGCCTAAAATTAACCCTTAATTTTCCAATTATTTCTAAATCATTTTTTGATATGGGTTCTGCTAACTTTTTCTAAAGCTTGCAGAACCCGCGTTTTAGTTGGAAGGGATGGAGCCCAAATTTTTTTAATAGAGAATTTAATTAGCCTATAATTATCCATACTGTCTTGTAATGTTCTGCCGTATGGGTTCTGCTAACTTAAGGGATGTTAAATGGTGGCGGTTGCAGAGAAAAATTACTAACGGACGGTTACTTGTGCGCCAGTTCATATTTTGTTCGAAAACTGGAACTTGAGAGTTGAGAGTTTTGCAGCTGTTTCACTAACCTACTAGTACTATTAATATTTTAGTGTTGATTTATGTAAATATTAATTAAATTTTATATTTACATCTAGTGTGCTAACGAAACAACAGAAAAACACTCAACTCTCGAGTTGCGGTTTTCGAACAAAATTTGTATACAGCAAAAACTCAACGCAAACTTGATTAAATATAAAGAGCCTATCAAAAGTCGCGCCTATAGATGTTTTTTTAAATAAAACATGGAAGTTTGTATTTACTTTTTTTTGGGTTATTATTTTTTTTAAAAATATGGCTTATAACAATTATATGTGAAAAATGACATCTACATCCTTCTATACGAAAATCAAAATTTTTACGAGCTCGCTCTCACATTACCGTATTAAGGTCATCAATTTCGGTCCGCATGACGGTTTTCAGCTGTGCAATTGTTGTTGGTTTCTTCACATAAGCTTTACTTTTCAAGAAATCCCAAAGGAAGTACAAATCTAATGGCGTTAAATCGCATGATTTAGGTGACCAGTTTATGCCACAATTACGTGGAATTAATCGGCCTGGACAGTTAGACCGCAAGAACTGTATGTTTTGGAAAGTATTGCGTTGATAATGATTTGATTGTTTTACACTAATTTTTGTGTTAATCGAATTTTGTTAGGATGCAAATACAACTCCTTACGTAAAATTCGCCAAACGGTCAGTTAGATGAATACCTAATTCCTGAGAACGTCGTGATATCGACGTTGAAGTTTCCCCCGTCACATTTTTGGTCACAGCAGCAATGTTCTCACCAGAACGTCCACATTTTGGTGTACCAGACCTTTTGCGATTCTCGACCGAACCAGTTTCTATAAATTTTTTCATTAACCTTTGAATTGTTAACCCATTCGGACGATTATTTACACCTAAAAAATCAAGAATTTTACGATAAGCATTTTTTAAAGATCGATGATTTTTATCCATCTTTAAAATTGTACATTTTGCAGTTTATAAATACAGAAAATATGCTGACATATAACATTGAAAGAAGATTTAAATTTCATAAATTTAAATATTTAACATAATTCAAAATATTTGCTGGTCGACAATTTCCACAAGTGAATTACATATGTTTACTAGATATATATGGCACTAGATTCGGAATGTTGAATACTATCATCTAAAAACCAATATGTATTTAAAAAAACGAAAGGGGCTGTAGCTCCACCTGAACCACAAATGTTTGGTAAAATATAAGGTCAAAAATTAAAAATAACGTATGTCATCGCTAATTACAAGAAGTCAATGGTTATCCAAGCACTGGGAGTGTGATTTTGGAGGCAGTATACTTTCGATTTAATGGCTTACCCGCCCAACCCACTAATTATATGAGTGGGTCACTTACTGGTCAAAGATGTCCAGCATTATCAGAAACACGTTAACATCACGAGCCGCTTGCCCTTTAAGAAAGATGCCTTCTTACCGAGTTCCGTCCCAGATGGCTGTATCCCACAACTTTTTTAAAGAATTATTGAAGAATCTAATTTCCATCCACCAAATTCAATTTCAGCAAAATCGGATAAGAAATTATAGAATTCCATTCCACGTTGCAGTATTCCAGAACTTTTCAAAAAATCATTTAAGAAACTCATTTCCATTCAGCATACCCAATCCCATCATAATCGGTTTAGAATTGATCAAGTTCCGTCCCAGGTGGCCCTATTCCAGGATTTCTTCCCAAATTCATTTAAGAATCTTATTTCAATCCAGCATATCCAATCCCATCATAATCAGTTAAGAATTTGTCGAGTTCCGTCCCAGGTAGCCATACTTCAGAACTTCTTACAAAAATCATTTAAGTATCCCGTTTCAATTCAACATACCCAATCCCATCATAATCGGTTAAGAATTGCTCTAATTCCGTCCCAGGTGGCCATATTTCAAAACTTGATCCAAAAATCATTTAGGAATTCCACTTCCATCAAACATACCCAATTCCATCATAATCAGCTACAAATTGATCGAGTTCCATCCCTCGTGACTCCAGAATTTCTACCCAAAATCATTTAAGAAACCAATTTCCATCCAGCATATCCAATCCTATCATAATCGGTAAGAACTGATCGAGTTACGTCCCAGGTGGCCATATTCCAAAAATTCTTTCAATAATAATTTAAGAATCCCATTTCCATTCAACATACCCAACATCAACATAATCGGCTAAAAAATACCTGAGTTTCGTCCCAGATTAAATTCCACTCACCCCCTCAAAAATGTTATAAAACGATAGTATATTACCCATCCATAAACTCATAAAATATGAATATATAATGACTATTTACAAAATAAAATATGGCCTTCTAAACTGTAATGTTGATCTTATTACAAATTTCCAAATTTCACAAAGAACTACTCAGAGTAGTAACAAACTCTGTCCTCCAAATTACAAATTAAGTTCAACTCAAAATAGCATATTTTATAGAGGCGTGGTATTATTTAATAATTTAGATGACGCAAACAAAACCCTTCCTGTATCACAATTTAAATTTAAATTAAGAAATGAATTGTATAAAGAATATATATTAGAATATGATGTTCTACACCATTAGGTTTTGGGACTTATTAGCCGTTCCAGCTACTTATTCTCGCCGTAAATTTGAAATATCAAAATAAATAAATAAGTTACGCATAGTAGTAAAAATTAAGAATAATTAGAACGTTATATGTATATGTGCACAAATATTCATAAATAGGTAATAATTTGTATTTGCATTTAAAATTTAAATAAATTATATAATAATTATAATAATGTTTTCCTGTATAGAAATCATGTACTTCTTTTAGGAGAAAAAAAAATAAAATAAAAAAAATAAATAAATTCGATCGAATAGCAGACTCCCCAATTAACCCGTTAAATCGAGTTTTTTCTGTATAACAATTTGTCACGTATTCAACATAATTATTTAACGCAACGTTTAACATAACAGTATTTAATGCAGCGTATAACATGGACCCAAAACTAGTCCCCTAAATGTTTTACCAAACATAAAATATGTCGTATAACTTTGAGAAGTGGCATTCAAAATTGCTATTGGAATCAAAACATTAGCTGTGTTGCTTTCACAAAGCCGCTTAGCTTTAATGTTAGAAGCCAATTTTGGTTTCAGCAATTTGTTTGTGAATTTCCAGAAACGGAAAATAATTGTTCATCATAGTTGGCTTTTATGTCAGTAGTAGTCAGTACTGATAAATGCGCCAACTATGATGACAAATATTTTCGTTACTGGAAATTCATAAACAAATATTGCTGAAACCAAAATTGGCCTCTAATATTAAAGCTAAGCGGGATTTGCGAAAGCAACGCAGCTATTATCTGACCCTGCAAAGAGTTTACAGAAAAATGTTATCTTATCCATCGAAAAAAGTTACAACATAATTATATGTACCTTATTCTTTATGTTGTTTTCCCCTACATTTTTATTTATGAAGCATAAATTACCTTATCCAATTTTATACCGTTGCAAAAAACACTTCTTCGTTTTCTGGAATTTATCAGTATTAATAATAGGTTTTGTAAAATGTAGTTCCATATATCGTAAAATTAATACTTTACATTACTGTTCCCATATTGAATTTGTGTACCATTGCAAACGAATATACGTTTACGATGCATTAAGTTTCTCCGTCTCATTCTACAGATGAACAATTAAAATATTGCAAGACGCTTTCATTCTTATGCATACAAAAATAAATTTGACAAAATGACGACGAGGTGTAGGTGGGTCCCCAAAAAAATTTAGTGTGCAATATCGAATGCGAAAACGAAATTCAAAATTGGTCAGAATATGTCAATCCAGCTTTGCAAATATTTAAGGGATAACGAAGGTGCGAATAAAAAACGTATCCAAAAGACATTTCGAGCAAAATACTGCTAAAATTATAGAAAATCTTCGAGGGCGAACACAAAGACAGTAAATTTGTGGGGAACTATCTGTTAAGAACCGAATGTTTGTACACGATTTTCCAGATTTAGAAGTAAAAAAAAAGTTATTTCCGATACATATTTAACTGAAATTTTAATATCGGTTTTAAACCCCCTCGTCTGATATATGCGGTACTTGCCAATCCACAAAGGAACAACTAACAGCTGATACGGATCTGCAGAAAAAAAAGCTCCAAATGACGACTTATAGGGTGCACAAATTACGAGCAAAAGCGTTTTACGGGATGGTGAAAGAGAAAAAGGAATATATGGAAACGTTTTCTTTTCATTGCCAAAACAATATGTTATTGCCGAAAGTGGCTGACCAAGTGGCCTACTACAGCAGACAGCTATACTTGTAGAATGTTGGAGTTGTTCAAGGAACTTCGATAGATAGCCTTAAAAGAGAAAATGGATTTTTCTATCTTTGAACTGAAAACGATCGGCCCATAGGGTCTAACGAAATTGAATATCACATATTTGAAAATTCCACTTTTAGCAGCAATATATCGAAAATCAGGCTTATGCGCAAAATAAAAATACTGCTATGATGGTTATGTGCTCCTATTGGCTGAGCTTATAGGTTACCCGACATATAATGAAAAGCCTAGTTATGTAGAGATTCTGAAGGGGATACAGAGGTGTAATTTATAAAAATTTCGCTAATGCAATATATCGAAAATGCATTGAATCACCTGTCGTTCTAGGTTAGCATGCCTTGTCATTGATACCACTATGGCCACTTGATAGGCCATCATGCTGGTCAACTTCGGCCTAACTGCGGAGACATATTGAATTAGCGAAATTGCCCCCCCCCCGGGGGGTATGCGAAACGATATAACCGGTTAATGAAACCGGTTAACGTAATTCTGATGGGGATCCGGGGTCCAATTTGACAAAATTTCCATAGTTTAATTTCGGAAAAATCCATTGAATGGCCTGGCGCTCTTTTTTAACCTTAATTCGCGTCGAGGACCTAATGTCTGTTAACAACAGTCAAGTTTTGAAGAAATTCTGATGGGGATACAGAGGTGTAATTTGAAAAAAAAAATCCATAGTTTAATTTCTGAATAATTCATTGAATGGCCTTGCGCTCTTGTTTAACCTTAATTCGCATTGATGCCACTATGGCTATTTGATGGGCGTTAACGCCTGTTAACAACAGTCAAATTTTTTGAAGACGTTTTGATGGTGATAGGGGTATGTAATTTAACAATATTAGATATGGAAATCTTGTCAAATTACAACCCCGTATTCCCATCAGAATTTCTTCAAAATTGGACTGTTGTTAACAGGCATTAGGGCCTATCAAATTGTTATAGTGGCATCAATGCGAGTTAAGGTTAAAAAAGAGCGCCGGGTCATTCAATGAATTTTTCAGAAATTGAATGTATCCCCATCAGAATTTCTGCACATTTGGGCTGGAGTAGACATAACATAATATCATAAACTAAAACTTTTATTTTAATATCAACTTAAAGAAGTAAATAAAATGAAGGAAAAAATAATTTTTCTTAAATATCGGCTGGTAACTTTCGCTTGATCAACATTGTTGAATTTTTCTTTTCGGATATCAAACCAAAGACACAATCTGCATTATCATTTTTTTTTATTTTCGGTGGGCAACTTTCGACTAATCATTTGGATCACCACCTTCGAACTCGGCATGTCCCAATAATTTTTTGGTCTGAAAATCGTACTCAAGTTTTGGATTAATGTACATCTCATCCAACCATACATTTCCAATAACGAACTCATCTGTTTCTTTTTTTTGATCTGGCCAGCAACTCTAGAGTACGAAAAGATTCTGAAGTAAAATGATGAGATCATTGTTTGTTTTAACGTTATTTTATTAAATTGTTCGTGTGAATAGGATGGTTTTCCATACAAATCCGAAACTTTAAAATTAGCGCCATTTATATCGTCAGAGTCATCTATAGAAGTAAGGTAAACTTCTTGAGGGACAGATTTAGAATATGAGTGTTCGAACTCGGAGCATCCAACTATGTTTTCTTCAGTATGATAAGGGATTGTGGTTTGAATAATATTGGGGCATGTATTTTCAAGAATCAAGATTATTTTGATTATTATCAATGTACAAGGTGGGAATGGCCGATTTTCTTAGGCCATTCCTTTTTTATTTTTCCATATTTTAGTAAGCTAAAAATAAATGTTTACATTGAAATTTTTTTAAAAAGTTGTACTTATAGTATTTAAAATAAAAATATATTATGAAAAGCAAAGCACGTTGTTCATGAAATATCCACCGTTTTATTAAACTAAAATAAAAAAATATGATCATGGTAATAAAACTTATAAGAACCTCACGCCACAACCAAAATTGTTTTCTTAACTTTCTCTGATTTATAACTTAAATTAAGGATAAATTTACCACAAATCTCTAGCTTCCTAACTTAAATTACATTTTGTTTTTTATAAACACTTGGTAAGCTTACTGATGGTAAGATACTCCTTTCTGTTTAATTTAATTCAGTTTAAAATCTGCTTGCCAGGTGGTGTCCAAGTAAAGCAAGAATAACGGTTAAATTGAGGTAATATTTTCAAATTATTAAGTTTGTGCTGTGCTAAGTTTTTTGCATTGGACGGTTTTCTTCAGACCTATAAAACAAATTAACTTTAATTCCACAAAGAGAATGGCAAAGTTCATAACCGATAATTAGAAGGAGAGTAAACCACTACAGTCTATATACAAAGCGACAATGTATGCAATTTTCTTTTATAATTTAAATTGGCTCAAATTACACGTCTGTGTGAATATTTACATACGTAAAGGATAATCACTACACTACACCTTACATAACATGATATTATAACTATATAGTTTGTGGCAATATGATGTTGATGACACATAAGCTAACATTTATCATTTGGCCATAGGACGAAGGGTTCAATGGTTATTGAAATTTTGATATATTGTTATCTTTCGTCCTCCATATCTATGTCCACGCTTAGATATTATATTTCAACTATTTATATATATATAGTTTTTTTTGAATTAATTAATTTTACAGGTGTCATGTATACCATTTGATAAATAAGAAATTATATGATAGTCCTTTTTTTGTTGTTGTGTTGGTTTAAAATGATATAACTCGTCGGTATATACATAGAAATTATAATCTGTATTAGAATAATAAAAAAACTTAAAGATATTAATTTAAAGTGTAAGAGATTAAGATAATATTATAATCTATTCTTGTTTCTACTTTGTTTCAGGCAAAAAATTAATAAAATATTCGAAATGAGGAATGGGAAATGTCACGATGGATTTGGATCACCAAATAATTTAAAAGTTAATATAACAAGCGCATCACACAAAAATAATGGTACAATACATCAAAATGATACACTATCCGTCCGTTCGATCAGCTCCGACGATGTATCTGGTACATACGAAGGCCATTGCTGTAGTGCGGAGGCTAGGAATCCGGCAATAAAACGTGGCCGCCAATTACAGCTATTACGAGTATTACACAATTTTTTTCCTATTTTACCGAAAAGTGCTAAAGATTTTAAGAACCATTTTATTTTATTGTATTTCAAGATGATAATCTTACCTTTTATACCAATCCTAGCATTGATCGTACAAACGTCATTCATATTAAATGATATACTAATTTATAGAATGGAAGTGTCCGATATTGAAACACAGGTAGGTAGATTGGTTCGGACGTATGTCATCCCTGGATTCTATCCCTGAAATTATTAAAAAAAATTAATCAGGCAACACTAACATAATTATATCCCTCTAACTCTTATGTGAAGTTAGCCCTGCCCCGTTTTATTTATATTTTAAAAATGTTAGCAAAACACGAAAAAAACGTATTGTTGCAACCTAACGAAATTAGGCTCCACTTAATTCAGTTTTGACCACAAATAATATTTAAGTTTGACATGTAAAAAGTATTAGTTTGCCAGATCAGAGCTATATGGTTTTGAGATGGCCAGACCCATATCTCACTTTTGATAAAATATGAACAAAATATTATTTTTATTTAAAAATGAATTACATGAAAATATTTTGCTCGGGTCGCTACATTATATAAAGTTAGAGGGATATAATTATGTTAGTGTTGCCTGATTATTTTTTTTTTAATTTCGGATACAGAATTCGGGGGTAACTTTACATACGTCTGGTTCGGGACTAAATTTTTTCCTCTATACGCAGGTAACAATTGCAACAGATCTGGGTAAAGTAGTTACCCGGTTACAATTAGAACGGTCCGAGGTAGCATTTTATATATTCACAAATGGAAGTAAGCTAAGGTGAGTGCACAACTCACCAAATATAAATTAATTTTAAATAAAACTTATTTCTTATAGGTCAAATTTAACACAGCGTTTTGCGGTGACGGACCAGGCCCTGAATAATATGACGACATGGGCCGAAGTAAGCATACCTGAAACATCACAAGAAAATGGGGAACGTGTTATGCTAAATCGTACAGCATTTCAAAGTCGTTTAAATGATTTCAGGTATTTCATAAATAAAACGTTAATTTTATTCTTAGCATTAACAGTGTCCGTGTATCTAGCACACGCTATACGTTTTTTTTATAAGCTCATAAACGACGTATAGACAATTTTACAATTTCTATTCACGTACCATGAAATGGAAAATTTTGTGATTTTCAATGTTTTGCTGTATACCATTTTTCTTTTATTTACCTTTAAAATTAATTTGCATAAATTTAAGATGAAGTCTGTACACCTTCTTACGCTTTCTATATATGTGTTTTGCACGTTTTTGATTCGCTATAATATGTGTACAAATAACTCTGGCGTATATAGTTTGATATAATAAATTTACTAAGTTTATCGTTATTTTATTGCTTTCCTTGTAGATTGGAAATAAGTACTGAAGAAAGTAGTATATCGGTGGTTATGCACTGGTATCGGGCGATAAATGCCGCTATGTTGGAACATCTGACCAATCAAATTAAGGAGACGGATAAAAGTGGCGTATGGCGTTACCTGATAAGTTTTAAAAATTTGCTAAAAAGTATCGAAAGTTTTGGTATATCGTCTGTGTATGGAATTAATTATTTTGGTCGAGGATCCCTCGGCACCGAATCATACATAAACTATGTACAATATGATGTGCTAGGAAAAGACTTGTTGAACGCATCGCTAAATTATGTGCCATCACTGAAGGAATTATATAAAAATTTAACGAAATCGATGGTGAATTATGGAAGTATTAAGAATTGGTAAGTATTGTAATCGCCCTGTAATGCCAAAAATTTATATAGTACTATATAATTTTAGGAGCAGTATAATACTTCAAAACAGAAGGAGGCTTTCAAGTGAGGAAGACGCAATTAATTATTATGATTCGATGGCTACGTATGTTGATGAGCTCAGGAAATTACAACGAGAACTGCGACACGAGATTAGGTAAGGGGCGTTTTGCTATCTAAAGTAGTGGTATAACGGGTGACTCCTCTGTCAAACAAAGGAGAAAACGAAGCATTGTTTCTAACGAGGCATCTTTTGGCAGGTGGAAGTTTAGTTAGATGAAATTGCAGGACATGATCAAATAAATCTAGCTTGGTCCAATTGCTGAACCACTAAGTGCGCTTTTATCACATCATTGAAAGGCCTAGTTACAGTTGACCAATCGTAGCAACAAAATCGAAAGATGACTTTTAGGTGCATGATTATATTTCCTCCTAAAGCGTTATGTTATTCTACTTCTTTAAATCAAGGTAAGATTCTTTTATTTGGAACACAATAGCTTCGCATTATTTCAAAGTATCGTAAAGTAAATAAAAAACAACAAAATATACACTGTGGTATATAAGTACTTAGAATTGAAAAACACTCAAAAATTGGACTTTCATAACAATATTTGACAGTTCTCAAACACAAATATTTCTACGCTATATAGTAAGTAGAAAATATTAAATTTTTGTGAATAGTTTTGAGTGAATTTTATAAAATAAATTTTTTTACAACAAAACACACTCATAGGCAATCGAAGTGGAAATACTCGTAACTCTCGAGGGAATACAATTGAGTGTAATTGAAATTATTTATCTCGACCCCTACGTATAAAAATAAAAGTCAATAATTAAAAACCACTTCGATGTACTTCACATAAATTTTTTAAGCCTATGGTTAAGTAAAATTGGTTTTCAACATCAAATACTAACTAAGAACCACAATAACCCTCTGCGATCCATAGAAGCCGAAATAAAAATGTTTAAGAAATTTTTATTACACTCAACGACATTTTCTCTTGAACAGCCAAGATCTCGCAGAGATTTCCGAGCATGTGGAAAAATAAGATTTATTTCTTACATCAAGTACTAGTTCATAACCACTTCGTATTTTGTTTAAAATAAATTTATTTTATAAAACTCACTCAAAACTATTTACAAAAATTAAATGTTTTCTGGGTGTACTACGAAATCCCGGTTTTTATAATATATCCCAGTTTCAAAATTCCGGTTTTCAAAATCTCGGTTTCAAAATCCCGGGTTTCAATATCCCGGTTTTCAAAATGCCGGGTTTCTTTTCTTCTAGTTCTAAAGTGTTGATTTTGAAAAAAATATTTTTTATTACAATAATTCGGGCACCCCGGACTAATAAAATTTTAACATATAAAAATAAGATATCTTGCCCAAAAGTTTACTAGAAAAAAACCGAGGCTGCGAAATCAGAGGCGTGAGTCGGTTACGTGGAGTCGGTGCTATTTTATCGGAGTCGAAGTCAAAAAAAAACTGAACTCCCATTTTTTTTATCAAATTACAACAACAGTATATATTGAAACCCGTTGTAGAATTAGTCAGTCGAATTCCTAGTTTTTGATGATTTACGAAAATTGAAATTGCAAATCCAATTTCTTGAAAAATAAAAAACGACTATAACAAAACTAAAACAGTAATGCCCGTACACAGTAAAAAAGTAAAGGATCGGGATATATAAGTATGGATGTTGCGCTTCCATCGATTCTTTCCGTAATCGGTGGAAGCTGAATGTAAAAACTCCGCGTATCCAGTCAATGACACATTTTGGTGTAGGAAAATTTTTTCAAGGAAATTCATTAATATTTGATAAAAAAATACGGAATATAAGGAATAAATTAAAAAAAATATATTTCCAAAAACGAAAAGTAGCCCATTTGACACATTGGTCCATGAGGCTCTTAGTAATTTTGCACTTCGACATTCGGTCCTTCGACATTCAGCCCTTTGATATCCTACCGAATTGTAGAGGCTTCAATAAGTTCCGCGGGCACGCAAGTCGCATCGCTCCTCCCCCTCCGTTACCCTCCGAGGGCCTTTAGAAAAAATTCCTGGCGAGCGGGTTTCAAAAATATGGCGGGAATAAAGTTTTAGAAGTTTTATTCTAAATGAATAATTCGAATTCAAAACTGCTTTTTGAAAAAGTTCTATTAAAGTTCTCTAAATTTGGCCATTAGAGACAGAATTTGGCTATTTCTTGACAGAATATGATCAAATTCGACATGTGTGATGGAAATAAGAATCTAAAATGATTTTTTGACTAAGTTCTGAAATATATTGCCCTTTTTGTCCAGATACGCAGAGCTTTATCAAAAAATCATTTAATAATCCCATTTCCATCACACGTGATGAATTTTAACATAATCCATTAAGAAATGGCCTAGTTACATTTCTAATGACAATATTCCAGAACTTTATCAAACATCATTTAAAATCCCATTTAGATCCCACATGTTGATTTTCGACATAATCGGTTAAGAAATGGCGAGGTTTCAGTATAAACCGCATTTAGGATCCACATCCCGAATTTCAATTAAATCGGTTAAAAAATGGCCTAGTTCCATAGCGATGGCCATATTTCAGAACTTTATCAAAAACTCATTTTAGAATCCCATTTCCACCGCATGTGCGGAATTTCAACCAAAGCGGTCTTGAAATGGCCTAGTTCCATCTCTATTGACCGCTTTATCGAAAAATCATTTTAGAATTCTATTTCTCTCGCACGTAATGAGTTTCAGCAAAATCTGTTAAGAAATTCTCCAAATTCCATCCCTATTAGTCATTTTCTAGAACGTTATCGCAAACTCATTTTTGTATTTTGTTAAAAAATCATTTAAGAGTCCCATTTTCCCACATGGCAAATTTTAAAAATTCAAACCAGGATTCCCTAAAAATCGGGGTTTTTTTATACAAAACCGGGATTTATTTAGAAAACCGGGATTTCATTACACACTCATGTTTTCTACTTATAGTGTAGAAATCTTTGTGTATTAAAAATTGTCATAATGTTATTATAAAAGTTCAATTTTTGAAGTTTTTTTTAATTCTAAGTACTAATAGGCCACAGTGTATATTTTGTTATTTTGATGGCTTTCTACGTAATCATTTTGGGTCTTGTTGTAGTCTTCGAAGACATTCATTTCTCTATCACTGCAGAAAATTCAGTTTTAATTTTTCCAACAGCGCGGCCATCTTGACAGTCTTTCAACATAGTTCAACACTGGTTGTCAGGAATTAGCCGGGTGTGAGAATTTCTAGATAAACTATTCAGTAGATATTGGGCATAAGGGTTTAGAATTTAACACTGGTTCTATTTGGTTTAGAAAGAATGAGAGCGTAAGTTGGATTGCTCCATGCGTTGTTTTTTTTAAGTGCATAGTTTGTTATCCTTCATTAACTCTAAATCCGTTAGCTGATGGTTAGAGGGAAATATCGTAGGATGTTTTTGTTTCACCTACTTGCAGAATTTCGTTTTGATCCAGAAAGCGATTTAACTTTAGTAACATATTTTTCTTTTCTAATGACTTCTTCGTCAGTAATTGCGCTATCTCTGCCTTAAAGCGTTGAGTATGACTTGCAATGATTCTTTCTGCCTTAATGTATTGTATTTGGAAAGAATGTGAAGAAAATGTTAAATTTTTGCTGGTTCCATTAATTGTGTTTGTTTTAGTGATATTACCTGGATAAGACGGAATATTATTCAAATTTATCTTATCAGAAAAGCTTACTGTACAAATTTGTCTAAATGCAGGGAATTTAATTCGAATAATTCAGAGAACATAAAACGCAGTTGGAAAAGACATAATTCCAAGCGACAAGTGGCACAATTAAAATGATAATTTTTCAAAATGAGTATCCCTAGAGATCTAAAGACGACTTCATCTTCAAGGATTAAAATATAATCAGGATCTCCTCAATTCTCCAACCATGGGTGGGGCAAATATAATGAAAATTCTTAAGCCATCTGATATATTCCTGAGATCTGAACCCGCCTCATAAGCCTCATGTGAAACATTATGTCAGCTATAAAAAAGAATCAGATGCTCCTCATCTAGTGATAGGGACAATTTGTACAGTTTTGTATTATGGCCATATACAGTGAAATTTACTTAAAGCGACCTCGGATATAATGACCATGTGGTTTAGTGACGGAATCTCAAAGACCAGATTGACTGTACTGTATCTCCAATATAAAGTGGTTCTGCCTAAAACGGCTTCACATAAAAATTCATTTAAATCACGAAAATTTACTAAAATGTAAGCCCCCTTTCTATAACGATGAAGTATTTATGCGCGCAACTGCGCAATATATATTGTTCAAGCATATTATATTGTGTAAGAAAGTTGTCTATAACGAAGAATTAATTGTTTACCTTTGAAATTGAAAATGGGTTGATTAGCCCTAAAACGGAAAAATTTACTGAATGACACGATTATGGTTCTAATAAATCGTGAAGTTCTATCCGAAGGGGTCGTATTGGTGTCGTTGTGTTGTTGTACCTACTTTGCCTCAACAGTGGCATTGAAGCGAGAATTGAATTCAATTTTACCGACCAAACGGCTTAGTGGTTAAAGCTTTGGCATTTGGATCGGGTGGTACCGAGTTCGAATCCCGATAGGAGCAGGGTGCAAAAGGGATTTTTCATCATTGAAAATTAGCAAGTGTCTTAATTTACTATTCTGAAAAAAATAAATTTGTATTAATGCTGGATTCGTTAAACCCAGTAACCTCGTAAAGTTAAAGATCTACCAAACAAGGTGGTGATCGCTTTCTTGTGCACACAAATGCCCGGTATATTTAAATGAAGTGGCTGTCGCTACGAGAACGAAAATTACAAGCACTGTTTCAATTTTTTTTCTAGTACGTGGATTTCAGTTGATTTTAATTTCTATATTTTACAGCTCCTAACACCCCAAACACCGCCCAAAAGTAAACAGAATTTTTTAATTAACTTTCTAATTATTTTTAATTAAGTATACTAAACATATTCATTTTGCTATAATTAATTTACAGGGACTATGTGAACACAAATTTAGAGGAGGCAAGTAATCGCGAGGCAGTCGGAGTTGCCTTACTCATCCTGGTACTCGTTGTATCACCAATAATTATAATTTTGGTGCGAAATGCGGTAGCCACCATTCAAGTATACGCTATGAATTTAGCACTCAAAGCGAAAGAATTAAAACGTGAAAAGCGAAAAAGTGACACACTGCTTTTTCAAATGTTGCCACCAAGTGTTGCGATGCAATTGAAGCAAACAAAACAGGTAATTTTTTTTTTTGATATAGGCCACTCAAGCCTGATTTGAAGATGATTTTGGTTTTTTCTTTTAATCAAAATAAGTATTCCGTTTTTAAGGTGCCGGCCGAATATTACGCATCCGTTACAATTTATTTTAGTGATATTGTTGGGTTTACCGAAATTGCGGCGGAATGTTCACCGCTAGAGGTAAAGTGTATAGTAGTTTTAGTATAACGTAATATTTTAAACTGATTATTAATTTTTATTCATTTTAGGTTGTAACATTTTTAAATTCAATTTATAAAATGTTTGATGAACGGCTAGAATGTTATGATGTTTATAAGGTTGAAACAATTGGCGATTCGTATATGGTTGCATCTGGTCTTCCAGTTAAAAATGGTAATTTTGTGAACAATAGTAAGTCTTGAGCACATTTTTATCAAGACAATTTTGTTATTTTTTGATTAGTTTTTGCATTTTACGCCCTTAAGCATATTAAGTTAGCCCAGTTTTACATCTCAGAAAAGAGAAAATTCTTTAACACGTTCGCGAACGCACTCAAAATGTGTTTAACACAAATTTGATAACTTTTGTAATTGCAATGATATTTCGTCGCGGAAAGGAATGTATTGTTGAAAATTGACAAATATGTCGTCTTAATTCTTAAAAAACGAAAAAATTGTATGACTGATTTGTGCGAAAGTGTTAAAAAACGAAAAAGCTGTGTGAATGCTATAGCATTCACGTCCGCGAACGTGTTAAACTATACTATCTCATCTTATCACAGAGTTTCTGTTTACACCTGTATAAGACGGAAACATAATTTGTAATTTTTTTCTCTAAACAACATATTCATCCCAGGTATTTTCATTTAATTGTTGTTTTTGTACTCTCGTTTTGATTTAACGGAAATGATTGATCCTGTTTTGAGTTGGAAATACTAAGGGGCTTACAAAGAGAGCGCAGAATCAACTGTATGGAGGGATTGATGCAAATGGCTCGTTCAATATGGTGCCATATACGAATAATAATAATATTTGCCGGAGATGATTGTTTATGTTTTAAAATCCCTTACTATTAGCCCTATACCAACTCAAAACAGGATCAATCATTTCCATTAAATCAAAACAAACAGTTTATAATTATTTTTACATACGTAAAGAGTATGGATGGATATTTTATTGTTAGGCAAAAACTTGTGAGTAAAAAATTGTAAATCATGTTTCGTCTTGTACAGGTATAAACAGAAAACACTGGGATGAGATGAAATAGTATTGTCTGAGGAAACTTTTTTTCTTCTAGGATGATACACTGGGCTAACTTCATATGCCTATATGTATTTTGTGTTCTTGGGCTCTTTAATTCTCACGTTAGCTAGGTGCTTCCTTGGTGCATGAGTTGATCGATAGTTTTATAATTTCCAACAATTTTACTTGAATCAGCGTTCGATAAGCAATTTCTGTAAATCGACAATTTGTTGTTTATAGTTCGGTCGGCGCTCAAATTGTTACCAATTAAAAATGCTGTAAATTTGTCAATTTTTATTTCTTTTATTTAAAAACTTCAGTATGTCGTAAAAACATTTTAAATTCCAAAAAACATATGTTATTGTTTGATGTAGCCCCCTATATTGCGGATAATAGCATCGATTCTGTCTGAGAAGGCTTCACAAGCTGCACAAATGTGGTCTGATGGTATTTTGATCTATTATCGGCGAAGAGCAATCTTTAAGTCCACCGTCTCATATTTTTTAGTTAATACTTTGGCCTCCCTAATGGACCATATAGAAAAATCCATTGGGTTTAACTCTGGTGATAATGGTGACCATTGCTGTCAAGAAATGAAGCTGGGCACTTTTTCTTGTAAAAACTGGCTCTTGTTGAAATGTCCAATGGTTTCTACAGAATTGTTTACGTGCGTAAGGTAACAAAGTATTTGTTCAATGAGAACGAGTGGTGAGCGCCCGGTGGCAGTTACCGCAGCCTAAACCGTACTGATGCAGGCGCTTGCTTTCGCAAAGCAATCTGCTGGTGTAAATTTTCTTTTGATTTTCACTCTAACAAAACACGTTCGGTTCGTTAGTTTACATATTGTTCAACAGTAAAAAGTTTTTCAACAGAAAAAAATCAAATTCTCAAGCTCGCCACCAACGTGCAGGTTTTTTAACACCTTTGCTCATGATAGGCGAACTACCTTTTGTGCAGCAGGTGCACTTTTTGTATTTTGTAGGGCTTCAGTCGCAGTCCATTTTTTAATATGCGCCCCATGCTATGAGCAGACATATTTAGATTTATCGCAAATTGAACTGCGCTTTGTCGTGCGGAATTTTGGCCTTTACTTTTCTAACCATTTCTGGCGATGTTGCTGTTTTTGGATGTCCACCACAGAGTGTGGTGTTTGAAGAGAACACAATATCTTTTAATAGTCTTCTTAGTTTGAATATTAAATCTATCAGAAATGATTTTGTCGTGAATCAGCCACTTATTTGACAAGGAGTGTAACCAAGGCTGATGGTACCTGTCTAAAGCAAACACCTAAAGGAGCTGCTGTCACACATTAAGCCTAACACTTTAACGAGAAAGTGTCGCCGCGAAACGATAATAACCTGCCTTAGTTGCAGCATTTAGCCCAAGCATAACCTCGTCTTTCGAACCTATATTTTATCTGGTTTAATCCGTAAGTTAGCGTCAAGCTTCGAAAAATCGGTCTAGTTGTAATGTAAATCTGTTTGCCCAAAGATAATGTGCTGTAGATAAAATTTTTATTTATTCTCTAAAAATGCTGAATTATGCTTTAAGTCGAAAGAGAGTCTTAAGAGCGCATACATTCCGTTTGATGTAGACAAAGGATTAAAGCCTATAGAACTCTCAAGATTTGCAAGAATATTGGCCCGTATTATATAGGAATCTAAAAATTCAAATCGGGGATTTGAATTGGTCGTTTGAAAACTTTATGAATCGATTTGTTAGGAGTTGGGCGTGTACTACTCCTTTTCTGCTCTTTTACTATATGTGGACAAATGGAGTCCGTGAAGTTTCTAACAATAAACACGCATACGTATACTGTTCTAATTTGGAAATATATCTGAAACAAGATTCTTATTGGGTTCAAATGGATTCCTATAGCCGCCATATTGAATTGTTTTAGCATTGATGCTTTACACTATTAATATTTTATAAATGCAAATTAGTGAAAATTTGATTTAAAATAATATTTTTTATAAACAATAACATAAATTAAGTAAGAAAATTTAAAATAATTAATTAATAAAACTAATGGCATATTTAAATAAATTAAAGATTAAAGTTAACCAATGCTTTGACAGAAAACTGTAAGAATTGCTTTTATCTTTGTGGGCCAATAACTGCCACTTCTAGAGATTGGGACAAGATTCCACATTTTGAACTGACCTACCTATCTATAGAGAACATTTACCGATATTAGGTTTTCCAAATGGGGACCCTGTAACCATGAAAACAGCAATTTTTGATTTTGATTATTTTATCAATCTGGACCAATAACAACCCTTGTGAAGTTAGCCCAGAATTTCATCCCAGAAAAATAAAAAATCCCAAGTTTGAGCCTAAGCTAAAAATTTAAACATCGAAGATGGGGCTTGAAATGTTGCTTAATGCCTAAATAAAAACGCTTAAGCCTAATCATTTGTTTTGGGCTAGAGTACTTGTATTTATGTAGTAAAAATAAAATAGTTTGAGCCCAAAAATTGATTTTCGGCGCACCAGCGTGTTTTGGTTCTCTTGTATTTACTTTATTTTTTTATTTTTTTTGTATTTCGTTGCATATTCTTGGGACAAAATTTCGTTGCATTTTTCTATAAAATACAACGCCAAAAACATCTTCGATGTTAAAAAATTTCAATGAGGGGCACCACTAAAACTGCAATGATATTCCAGCCCAGAACTTAATATAATAATTTCGTTCATCTCGAAATTTTATTCTAGCCCAGATTTTTTTTTTTCAAATATTAATTAGTAAAAACAAAATTAAAAATTAAGTAAAAATTATAATTCTGGGATTTTATAAAAAAACGAAGAGCCATTTGTTGTGCTATAATAACATGATCAATAAATAATTCTAGTTTTAATTTCAAACCGATTTGCACGTTGTGAATAGAGCTATGATGGTTTGGGTCAGTATGACATCGAGTTCATATAATATCGTAAGGCATTTGGCCCGGCATGGCTTGGTTTACGAGAGACCAGTAACCGGAAGAATTTTATTCAAGACGGGATCGAATTAACTATGATGGGCGATGTGGTGTTTATTTAACGTGAGTCTCCTTGCGTCTCACGATGGAGTAGCCATAGCTCTATCTATTCACAACATGCAAATCGGTTTCAAATTACAACACAAACTAAGAACTAACTAAGCAACCTTGTTTCGAATATATAATACTTTTCGGTACTAGCCACCAATCCCAGAATTATAATTTTTTCTTAAATTTTAATTTTGATTTTAATATTTAAAATTTGAAAAAAAAAAATTTTTGGCTAGAATATCATTGCAGTTTTAGTGTTACCCGTTGGTTTTTATTTATTTTCCTGGGGGATGAAACTCTGGGCTAACTTCACATACATTCAATAACAAGCTATTTGATATTTAAAGCTATTTAAAACAAATTTCGACGAAATTAAGGGTTTATAGGATGTTTACGACATCGAAATTTGTATTGATCCTCTATAGGTCTCTACGGGTTTTCTTAGTTTTTTTTTGGAAAATCCTAGGAACCTAACATCAAAATGATTTATATGTTGGAGTCCCACTTACCTACACCACACCAAAACACACCTCAATTTAGATAAAATTGGTGAGTGGGTGTTTAGGATAGTGAAATTTGCATCGATCCACCATAAATCAGTTGTACGGCCACCCACATGTTAGTGTCCATAACGCGAAATTTGCATCGACAATTTATAAATCACTACAATTTATCAATCAGCCATAGTTTTGTGCTTAATCCTGAAAAGAGTATCTGGTCCATACCTTGATAAAACTCCTCATATCATTATAGATCCTCCGCCGTGTTTTAATATTTTTTTTGTGTACCATGGTGAAAGACTGATTCATCGGTGGATGACTGCGTACCCTCTTAGATTAGCAGCTTAAAGTCATCGCCGAATGGTTGCTGTAAACAGTCAATATTAAAATAATTTTTAATTTCTTTAGTAAAACATCTAATGAATTTTTTGGAGACTCTAATCATCTCTTAAGGAAGTTTTTCGAGTATACGACCTCGAATTCTTTCAAGGTATTTTGTTTTCATCGTATTTATGATCAATTTTATTGATCTTCCTGAAATTAAATTTTTATTATTCGTGTTACCGGTTTTTAAACGAGTTGCGATTTCTCGTCCAATTCGCCGCCGGTATGACCCCATGTAAGAAAGGTTTGAGAGTTTAAATAATTTTTTGAAATATTATTGTGTTGCTAAAATTAAATATTTGATGTGACCTGGTCCAACAGTTAGTTAATACTAATGTGATATTATTTTCAACAACAAAACATAATGGCGATATAGTTTTTTTTTCTAGTTAGCGTGCTAGTTTGTAAGAGGTTCCTGAAGAAAATTCAGAACGTTCGTTCAAATGTGCTGAGGCAGTTTTGGATGTCCTAAACACTCGATTTGGCCAAAATTGAGGTGTTTTCTTATTTTTTTGGGCCTAGTAGCATCTCATTGTATACGTCACTTAGCATGTTGGTTTTTAGGAGATTTTCAGAAAAATTCAGAAAATGGTACGCTAATTCTTGTATGGTAATTCTTCTAAGATGTCAACAAGAGGGTACAATAGTCCGTAATACTGAGTCCTAGACTGCTTATATGCCCACAGCTATCTCCGCAATTATCAGTTTTAAATTTAATTTGTATGTGGTATGTCTATTTCACCTGTATGAAGGTCACAGGAATTATTCGAATATGTCATCAAGATGATGCAGTAGTTATTTGAGTGATTTATATTACGACTAATATCATGAGGGTGACGAGGATTTTTTTAAGATATCGTTAAAAGGTTACACTTAGCTCGTAATGCTGAATATTTGGCCATGCCCAAGCGGTCTCCCAAGCTCTCCGTTTTAAATGTTATTTGTATGGCATGCCAGCATATACGAATACTTAGCATGGGTGGCAAACTATTGATGACATTCACCGAAATATAGCAATACATCAAATTTATCGATTTCAATCAGACACCGTACTCACGTCTCCACAAGAAATCTACGCCGAATTCAACAAGTTTTGTTGAAAAAAAAACAATCTGCAGCAATCATCCAATTAATTTTCTAAATCTTTTAACGAAGCTGTTTGTATTGAATCTAATCGTTGCATTTTTGGGGTACAAAAAGGCTACAGTGCATCGTGCTTCTTCGAACCCATTAATTTTACCGAGATTCTGCAAGCAATGAAGCTGTTAAAAATCAAAAGACCTAAAGTTTTAGACGGAATTGATAACATTACTGTTAAAAACTGCTCGTGGTTCTTAATCGAGCTATCATGTGATTCCAATTTATAAAAAAGATGAAGCAAATAAATATTTATAGACCAATTTCGATTTTGGGCACATTTTCAAAAACTTTTTGAAAAATTAATCAAAATCACCTTATTTTGGTTTTACTATGGGCAAACTGACAGAAGAAGCTCTGTTGTACTTTTTAAGCCAAATGTATGCAAGCATTAACATATCGCAGAAACTCACTGCATTATTTGTCGATATCTCTAAAGCATTCGATACAATTGACGCTGACTGCTATCGAAACTTAGGCATAAGAGGTAACATTTTCGATTGGGTTGAGAGTTACTTGCGGAATCGTCACCAGATCGTTAAAATAAAAACAAACTGAGTAGTCCTCAAGAATCTGTTTTGAGGCCACTGTCATTTTTGATGTATTTTAATTGCTACAGTTTTTGCTGATGATCTGATATTAGCCTGTGCATCAAATGATAATTCAACCGCATAATCATCATTGGCAGTAAAGTATTTCTTTCGGGTTTGAATATTTGTTATCTCTGCCAGGAGCCGTTTGGTTCGTTCACTTTCCTCGTTTGCTAGGGCTTCCATATCTAGATTTTACTAACTGGTGCAACATGCTTCTCTTCTGGAAGGCGGGTTGGGAGTATTTTGACCACATATGATGATAGTAATTACACATTAGCTGGTTAGAATTGAGTTTGCTAGTGCCAGCTAAAATTAAGCCAATTATTTTTATCCTAGCTATTTTGAGTACGTGCCACCCACAAATGAAATGAAGCCGTTAGAAATTTTTCATATTACTTTTTCTAGCTCTTGGTCTATTTTCTATTACATTATATAACTTCTAACACTTTTATAAAATATTTTGTTTAGTTTTATTTATATTTAGTTTATTTCTGAGAAAATAAACATTTAATTTTAAAGAATTGTATATAGGACTGCACTTTAAGGTCTTCTAGAAAATGCTATTTATTTTTCATTATAAAGAAACCGTAATTTAAGGGTAATCATATTTTATTTTATTAATAGGCAATAAACATATATCTGAAATTGCGACCATGGCGTTAGATCTACTGGATGCGTCCGGATTATTTCGAGTACCACATCGGTAAGTGTTTAATGAACAATATATATATTAGCAAATACAGTTATAAAAATTCTTAGAGTTCAATGGGTAACCTCACGTACTACAAAGTATAGAGTCTTTCAATAGTGACGCCCGAGATTTGTTTAAGTTATATTATTAAATTTTATTTCCAAAATCAGTGCTTTGTTCGAAAATCCTTCCGAACCGAGCCATTAGCATTAACCGCGAGCGCTACAGATCGATGATGAGCAACTTCTCGTAGCGCGATGCACTACGCAGCGCATTCCGTGATAGACTTTCTGCACGTTCAAATTGAGGGCGCATGAGGTCGCAGTTTTATGCCGCCGCTGTTTTACAACCTGTTAAACACCCTTTAAATACTTGCTTGCTAAACAACCTGTTTTATTAACATTTAAAAAGTGAGCGTCCTTTGACCCATTTTAGTTGGAAGTATAACCACTAATAGCTTTCTTAGTTGAATAATTTTACTATGAACAGACTTGTTTATGTATTAAACTTCTTCAAAATCACATATTTTTTTTTATCATTACAATTTTATGTACGAAACTTTATTGTGAACGCAGGTGTATCTAATCTAATTTACATATGAAAATAAGTTTGCACAAGTAGTTTTTTATTTATTTTGAAAATTTTAAATTCCAGTAAATGTTTGGAATAACCAAGGCAAATGGCATAAGAATTTTTTTTCTAAGAAATATGCATGTAGCATCATAAACCACCTTGCTTTGTTTTGTATGAAAATACACCGGAACTAAAAATCGATGATAAGCATGTGAGAATGTTTTATTACATTATTCTGTACCACACATTCCGGTGCATAATCAATTTTATGTTTATTTTGTAGATTATGTTTGTGTAAAATATGATGTGTGTTTATACATCAGTAAAATTTTGTAGGGTTAAATACATTTTTGAACGATAATATTTTTTTTCTCAAAAATTATAATTTGTATTATTCTGGATGCAGGTGAATGGTGCCCACGTATTTTGAAAATTTACGGTGATAAACTTAGAAAAACAAAATTTTCGGTTTATAAGTAAAGAATATATATGATTGCTATATAGTTCTTCTGCTTTTTTAATTCGTTGGATTTTTTTTTTGTAATATTCCACTTTTAAATTTTAATCATATTGAAACTATCAGAATTGAAATATTTTACATCAAAAATTTTTAAATCTAAATTTTGGAATTCAATAACAGGCGATTCTAAAGGAGTGTGTTAAGGAACTCTAAAATCTTTAAATTTCTTATTATTTACTACAAAAAACCAGCATTTTTAACTCTAAGAACTTAAAATTCTATCACAACTTCTAAAATTTTAAAGTCCAGTAAATAAGTTTTTAATAAACTAATTTATGGAAAACTGGGTTGTTACAATATTAAATTTTAAATATGAGGATTTTTAGAATTATTAAATATTGATTTACGAATTTTAAAAGTTTAAAATTTTAAAATTTTTGAAATTTTAAATTGTAAAAATTATAATTTTAGAACTTTAGAATTGAAAATTATTTAATTTTTTTGAGATATTTAAAAGTTAACAAAATTTAGAATCATATGACAGTAATTTTTTTGAAACAATTCAATCAAACAGACTAGCCAGAAGAATGCTGAAATGGCTAAAATTTTACATATAATTTTTTAGAATTGTAAAATTTTTATAAGTTATGTACATGGATAGATTTGTACGAGGTAATTTTTCGAATTTTCATTGAATTTAAGCAAAATACAATTATCATATTTAAAAATTTTTAAACGTAAAATTTTTGAAATTAAAAATCACTTTAGTATTTTAAATTTAAAATTTAGCTTAAAATTCTTTTAATATTTTCGAGTTATAAAATTTTAAATAATGTTTGTTCTAATTTTAAACTTTTAATAGTTTTATAAATTTTGATGATGAAAATGAGAATAAAGTAAATGAGATAGCAATTCATTTTTTTTACTGGATAATTGACGAAATGGGAAGTGAAGTTTAAATTAATTTAAAATTTTTTTAAATATCATAGTTTTAAAAAATTTATATTTCAAAAAAATTTAAATAAATGTAGTGGTTTGACTTGACATTTTAGAAGTAATTACTCTATTTTAGAAATTAATTTAAGATTTAATAAATCAAAGAAATTTAAGGTTTTGCATGTTTAATTTTGGGGGTTGGAAATGAAGAACAAGGCACAAAAACTAAATGTGGGTTTTCAAATATGTAGAATTTTGAAATTAGGAATTTTAGTACTCGATTTGAGGACTTTCAGTTTACAATTTTTCAATATTAAAATGTTTCGAATTTTAAAATATGGACCAGATATCAGGAATGTTGAAATTTATAATTTTAAAACTAAATAATTTCTGATATTTTAAACTTTTAATCTCAAATTTATGGAATTTGAGAATTTTAATGATTTTTGATTTTAGTGCGTTCCCAACTAGGAGCTATTTAGAATATTTTGAAAAATTCAACTCTCGGCGTGCAAGATTATTAAGAAATAATTACTATAATGGTAGCCCATTAAAGAGTTGTTTTTTTGTTGCGGAAATTTATAGTTTCAAAAATTAAGAATTTTAAAGTTTTAAATTTTTATGTGTTAGAGTTTCATTAATTTTGGGAAATCTAGAATATTAAGATAATAGGAAAAAGCTTAAGTATTTTAAACTTTCAGAATTTTCGAAATTTACAGTTTTAAATGTTTAGAAAGTGATATAAATTCGAAAGATCAAATTTTAAAATTCCGAACATCTAAATTTTTAAATAGTTTATATTAAAATTTTAAATAAAACACTAATTTTACAAATTTCTGACAATCCAATTTTCTAGAGTTCTATAACACAAAAACATAATTTGAATTTCAAATTTCTAAACATTTAAAACTGTAAATTTCGGAAGTTCTGAAAGTCTAAAATACTTAAGCTGCTTCGTCTTATTTTAAAATTCCAGGTTTCTCGAAACTACAATAATAGTTTCATACACATACAAATTTAAAACTTTAAGATTTAATTTACAATTTTTCAATATTAAAATGTTTCGAATTTTATAATATGGACATTCAGGCAGGTTGAAATTTATAATTTTAAAATTAAATAATTTATGAAATTTAAAATTTTTAATCTCAAATTTAGGAACTTGAGAATTTTATATTAATTAATTTTTAATTTTTGTGTGCGTAGGAGTTATTTAGGATATTTTGAAAAATTCAATTCTCGGCGTTCAAGTTTCCGATTATTAGAAAATAATTACTATTACTATAAGAGTTGTATTTTTGTTGTAGAAATTTAAAGTTTCGAAAATTAAGAATTTTAAAGTTTCTGATTTTTATATGTTAGAGTTTTATTACTTTCAAGAAATCTAGAATTTTAAAATAATAGGAAAAAGGTTAAGTATTTTAGACTTTCAGAATTTCCGAAACTTACTGTTTTAAATGTTTAGAAATTTGACATTTAAATTATGTTTTTGTGTTAAAGTCAGAAATTTATAAAATTATTGCTTAATTTAAAATTTTAATTTAAACTGTTTAAAAATTTAAATATTCAGAATTTAAAAATTTGATCTTTGGAATTTATAAATTCTTAAGAATTTTTTAAAATTCAAAAGATTTTGCGATTCATTTTTCCCAATTAAAGACGTACGGCTATTGGATCGATTTTAAGTTACTATCTGCGCATTGCATAGCGCCATGCCAGCCTATAGTACTGGGCATGAAAAATGGGTCGGCCTTTAGTTTTGCAACCCGATAAGGGGTCGTAGTTATATTCATTTTAATCACAGATCGTAATCTGTTGATGAAAATTTCCTTTTGCATCCTGCCTGGATTCAAACCCGGTACCTCCCGATTCAAAGCTTTAACCACTGAGCCATTTGGTCGGTGCTAGAAATTTAGATCTTTAGAATTTTTGTATGAGAATTTTTAAATTTTAAAACATTAGTGTTTGTGAAGATTCTATTAAAATTAGTAGACTGGATTACATAAGGATTTTAGAATTTTACAACTGTAGAGCTTAGCATTTCAAGAATTTTTGAGTTTTAAAATTTTGGGGATTCATAATAAATTTAGATATTTAAAAAATTTGAATTCCAAATGGATAAATTTTCTGGCTGATTCACTGCTGGGCACTTTTATGTTTGCAAAACTTGACACCTTGAATAGTGAACTCATCGCCGATTTCAATTCAATGTTCCGAGTAAAGTAGTACAAAATTTTCATTATGATCGTGATTTTACTCAACATGTTGGCAATGCTTAGAGGATTTCAAGGTACGCTTTGCAATATATGCGAATGAAATATGCCTATTTGTTAAAAGATTTTTTGATTATATTTGAGAATTTTTAGATTTTACATTGTTAAAAACCACTTGAAAAATTTAAATTTTAGAATGTTTAAATTATCTTATCTTGCACTCTGAGAGTTTTCATATTCTTATACTTATTATGATTTTTCAATTTCGTAATTTTATGAAACCGAATTTTTAAAATTTTTTAAATTATTTTTAAAAATTTTTAGAATCTAAAATTTAAATTTTAAAGAATTTTCACATTTAAAAGATTGTAACGGTTTTGGGCGTTTGGTTGGAGATTGTGCAAATCAAAATTCTCTTACTGTTTTCTATTTAAGGACTGAAAAGTTTTAAGCGGAAACAACTTAAAATCCCGAAAACGAAGAAAACTATCTTACAAAATACTGAAACAAAAATGCTTAAAACTAAAATTTTTAAACTAAAAATACTTAAAATCCTTTACAACAACTGATTTCGTTTCTTAATATAATCATTATTAAATTCACTAAACTCTTCTAATAAGTTAATTTGGTGTCTTCATGAAATTGGCATAATTGCCAGTTCTATATCCCAACCATTGATGCCCTGCCCCAAATGGGGGAGGAACATAAATGATGCCTTACCCCAAAATGGGGGAGGAACATGATATTAATATAAAAAATAATAAATATTAAAAAAAAATTGTAAATCTTTCAAAATTTTAGAATTTTAAAATGTTAGAGTCCAAAATTTCCAAAATTTAGAGTTTTAAAGTTTTAAATTTGTCTTATTTACTTTTTTTAGTTTAAAATTCCAGAAATTTAGTCTGATTCAAATATTTCTATGATTATATTTTATTTACAACTTTATAATATTATTATTATTTAAAATTTCAAAAGTTCAGAATTAAATATTTTAGTTTAAAAATTAATCAGTTTTTTAATTTAGTTCAATTCATGAAAGTTAAAAATTAAATTTTTTAAAATACTTAGAATTTTATGCTGTTTGACTATTTTCGAATTTTTACATTTAAGATTTTGTTAAGTTTAGAAGTATAGAAAAAAATATAATAATGCTAATTTGTAGAATTTTGTAATTTTAGAACAAATGAGGTTGTCACCTTTTATATCGTCGAATTGATATTGTTATTGAAAACTAACTATTATTAGTAATAATGCAAGACCAAACAAAAAAGAACGGTGACTGTGCCGACAATTCTTCATAATGGCCAGGAAAATTGTGGAATTTTAGCACTGTCTGTAAGAAATTAGTAATGATATGTTTCAACGCATATCTGTTTTCCAACTCTTTCGGAATTTAAAATTTTTGATATATTTATTTACTACAGATGTATATTTTTCAGCATCTCTATGTTTTTAGATTTGATTTTCAGGATTTTTTTTAATTTCATAATATAAGAATTTAGTATTTAATTATAATGTTGAAGTTCATATTCATCTGATCAGAAATATAGAAAGCTACATAGTTAGGCATTACAATAAACTAAAACAAAGCATATGTATAAAATTTACTAATTCAGAAATATGAATTTTAGAATTATTGAAATTCAGAATTTCAGAAAATATTTTCGAGTTTTATGAACTAATTTCTAGCTTAAAATTTTAATTATTTATATCTTAATAACTTTATAGTTTGAAATTTTAGTACACTATTAACAGAAATTAATTTTAAATTTTTAGAATTTATTAATTTTAAGAAATTAGAATTTTTGATAAAAATTAATTTTAGAATATTAATTTTAGAGTTTTAACAGCTTATTTTTGAATTAAAATTGTATAGATTTTAAAATTTTAATGTGCAGTATTTGACACTTTAAAATTTTAAAATGTTTTACAAATTTAAAATATTTAATATTATAAAGCGAATTTAAATTTCTAGAATTTGAGAATTTTAGTATACAAATTAATTTTTTTTTGTAACTTTGAGATTAAATGGTTATTTGTACGATTTTGGTGTTTTCAACTTGGCTGTAAATTAATTTTACATAAAATTTATCTCACAGATCAGAAAATTGACTGCCGGTTTAATAAATATGGTTGAAATTAAATTATTTACGTTTCATTGGCAGTGAAGTTTTTGTTTAAAGTACAGCAAATTTTTCTCTAACAAATTTCGTCATTATCCGGTGGCCAGAAAAAGTCGTAAGTTTAGTATTGTTGGTTTTAATAGATGCTGTTTAGAAAGTAGGTGTATTTACTTTTGGAAATTCAAAAATTTTAGGATATAGTTCTGTAATGATTTAATTTAGGAGTATTAAATTAGGTAAAAAATAACTTTCGATTAATTGACTCGCAACAAATTTTAGAAATTTGGATACAGTTCGAGAAAGTCCGAGTAGCTCCAATATACTATAATATTTTTATTATTTTTATAATTGTTTCCCAGACCATCAGAAACATTACAAATTCGATGTGGCGTACACACAGGCCCTGTGGTTGCCGGTATTGTTGGTACAAAAATGCCAAGATATTGCCTTTTTGGTGATACGGTAAATACAGCTTCGCGTATGGAGTCAACCGGAGAAGCACTAAAAATCCACATTACCGCCGATATGAATGAAGCATTAACGGCCATTGGCGGTTTTAAAACAGACCATCGAGGATTAATAGATGTGAAGGTAAATTTAATATTATTTTTTAATTCACTTTACAGATTTAATTTAAATTGGTATATTATTTGGTTTAGGGGAAAGGGTTAATGAACACATACTGGTTAACGTGCCGTGATGGTCCAGCGCCGGTACGAGATGAAATTGCGTGGTTCGCTGATATTCAACCCGTTTTTTTGAAAACAATGAAATAAAAATTTTGCCTCTAGATTTTCATTGTCGCATATAGATGATAATTTTAATTCAGGATTTTTTATTTTTTTTTATTATATATATACAAAAGACTGTGAACTATTTATATTTACATATTTAATAACAATTTTGTGTGTCTCTAGATGTTATGTCATATATAATTAATGTTATATTGTTGCTATATTTTATAGTAAAAATAATTTTCCGGGTGGTGATGTAATTTTGAGTTGTTGAAATATTTGTATAGCCGAAAGCACCCACAAAATTTTTATAATTATTGTTGCGATCAATTAAAAACTTTTCAGAGAAACCATAGCATTACACATAATTTTACACGTGACTAAATATAAAATAACGTGACATATTTATGTAATAAATACAAATTCTAAAATGAGAGTTTGGGTTTAAATAAACTATGTAACATGTCGGGACATGAGTTTCCTTTAATTGTACTCAACTTATATGATTCGAAGTCATTGAACTCGGTTACCATATAAATATTTTTATTTTATTTAGTATTTAGCTCAATTATAGATCAATAAGTATTTTCTTACTCATTTTCATTGGAATGGTATATAAGGCATTGACAATTTAGTCTACTGTATAAATAGATGTATATAGATTTCGTTTACCCATTCAAGTAATTAAATTTCCTGGAAATCTCAACTGATGTCAATTTTCTGAGAATGAATCACAAAGAACTGTTGTATTTTGTATCTCGTTTATAAGTACTGTTGGCGTAGTCTTTGAAGACCAATTTGTGCCATGTTTAGATTTTTAATAATTGATTGCTGTAATCTTTAAATTATAATGAATGTTTTGGGAATTATAGACATTTTCAAAATCATTATAATATTATATAAAGAGCATGTCTTTTTTGCAAATAAAACTTTCAATTATTACATAGAACATAAATTGAAAAGAATACCATAAGCAAATTGTTATATACAGAAATGAAAACATACAAAATATTAGAGTTATATTTATTATTTAAATCAGGGGAAATTTTAGAACTATGGTTACGCAAAGTATTCATAGCCATTTTCTTTATTGCAAGCAGGAAGTAGTTCTTGCAAATTTAATACAAATTACTTATTATCTACTTAAAATTTTAGCTTATTTTGGATATTTTTACCAGAAAACATGAAGTATTGCTATTCTAAGCAACTAAATTCAACATAGCATTTTTATATTCTCTTCCTGCATGTAATTAATTTCAGTTAGTGATAACAGTTCAAAATATTATGCAAATTATTTGTTTAATCCAGCCTTGGATGTGCTGCCCGAATTAGTTGATTTGATGGGGACTTAGACCACTATATTTCCAATTAAATTCCGAGACTTGGATGTTTTTTAAAATAATTGATTTATTTATGTTAGTTATTCTATTTTACACAAAAATACACAACTGATTGCAAAACAAATTATAAAATTATATTACAATATATTATTTTGTGCTAGGGAAATAAGACCTGCCAATTTCCTATCAAACAATTTGGCGTTTGGTGCTAAGGAAAAAAGATCTGTTATTTTCTATCAACCAAACACGTTGATAGCTACAATGTTACGCATGTTCGTTGCTTTGTTGTGTTTTATTTAATGCATGTTTATGATGTTTAAACCAGCAGCGTTTTCTAGTGATGTTCTACACGTTCGCCGAACGACTTAAAAATTTTTGATTTTTATTCTAATTCTAAAAGTTTTATTTTTGTTACAGAAAATTTTATTTTTATTATAAATTTTCTTAATTACTTACTATTATTTTAATTATTTCTGGTGATCAAAATCCGAAGCAGAAGCTTGAGAGCACAACCAGGACACGCCACTGCTATACCTATATGTCATGTCAGTTGGAAATCTCTCGGTACTGGCCAATCCTCGATACAGTGAATGTGTAAATTCCATTTGCAAAGATTGAACAACTTCGGGGTCAATAGCAAACAGGTCTACCTCATCGTATTAAAATGGGGTTAATTTTTATTTGCTTAGGATATCTTAAACTAACTAGACATATATGCCACCCATGTCATTTTGAAATCTCTGGGTACTGGCCAATCCTCTCTCTCTCTCTCTCCCTCTCTCTCTCTCTGGCACTATATCCCATCAAGGGATTTGGCCGCCTCAAATGAGGTTTCATAATCAAATTTTCATTTCGGATAATGAGTGATTAATTCATTGATCCTAAAACGAGCCGTGAAATTTTTTCCTTGTCATCACCGGGAATCAAACCCGGACCTCCGGTTGCTGGAGCAAGCATGTTGACAACTTTGCCACCGGGGCGGCAGGGGAATAATTTTTATTTGTTTAGGATGTCTTAAGCTAACTAGAGATATATAACATGTCGGTCGGAAATCTTTGGGTACTGGCCAATCCTCGATACAGTGAATATGTAAATTCCATTTACAAAGATTGATCAAGTTCGGGGTCAATAACAAATGGGTCTACGCCGCCTCGGTGACACAATGGTCTGCATGCTTGCTTCAACGACCGGAGGTCCTGGGTTCGATTCCCGGTGGTGACAAGCAACAAATTTCATGGCTGGTTTAGGATCAAAGAATTAATCACTCATTATCCGAAATGAAAATATGATTATGAAACCTCATTTGAGGCGGCCAAATCCCTTGATGGGATATAGTGCCAGAGAGAGAGAGAGAGAGAGAGAGAGAGAGAGGATATCTTAAGCTAACTAGACATATATGCCATTTCATTTGGAAATCTCTGGGTGCTGGCCAATCCTTGATTCAGTGAATGTGTAAATTCCATTTGCAAAGATTGAACAACTTAGGGGTCAATAACAAATGGATCTACCTCATCGTATTAAAATGGGGATAATTTTTATTTGTTTAGGATATTTTAAGCTAACTAGGCATATATGCCATGTCATTTGGAAATCTCTGAGTGCTGGCCAATGCTTGATTCAGTGAATGTGTAAATTCTATTTGCAAAGATTGAACAACTTCGGGGTCAATAGAAAATGGGTCTACTTCATCGTAGTAAAATGGAGATAATTTTTATTTGTTTGGAATGTCTTAAGCTAACTAGACATATATGCCATGTGATTTGGAAATCTCTGGGTACTGGCCAATCCTTGATTCAGTGAATGTGTAAATTCCATTTGCAAAGATTGAACAACTTAGGGGTCAATAGCAAATGGGTCTACCTCATCGTATTAAAATGGGGATAATTTTTATTTGTTTAGGATATCTTAAGCTAACTAGACATATATGCCATGTCAGTTGGAAATCTCTGGGTGCTGGCCAATCCTCGATACAGTGAATGTGTAAATTCCATTTACAAAGATTGAATATCTTCGGGGTCAATAACAAATGGGTCTACCTCATAGTATTAAAATGGGGACAATTTCTATTTGTTTGGAATATCTTAAGCTAACTAGAGATATATAACATGTCAGTCGGAAATCTCTGGGTACTGGCCAATCCTCGATACAGTGAATGTATAAATTCTATTTGCAAAGATTGAACAACTTCGGGGTCAATAACAAATGGGTCTACCTCAACGTATTAAAATGGGGATAATTTTTATTTGTTTATGATATAAGATATATTATATTAAGCTAACTGGACATCAGCGGCGTTTTCGTGTGATGTTCCGCTCGTTCGCCGAACGACTAAACAGTTTTTGATTTTTATTCGAATTCTAAAAGTTTTATTTTTATTACAGAAAATTTTATTTTTAAAATTTTTTATTTTAAATTATAGTTTTTCTAATATTATTTTCTTAATTAATTACTATTATTTTAATTATTTTGGGTGATCAAAATCCGAAGCAGAACAACTTGAGAGCACAACCAGGAAACGCCACTGAAACATACTCCCGGCTTCGACAGGATAATTATGGATACAATACTTCCAGAAGATACAAAATATTGATGTGCGTAGTTCCTCAATTTTACGTAGAACCTACTGACGATCATATCAAAAAGTCGACGTCAGGCACACAGTATAAACGAATTTCATGTTGGTTCATACCAGTTATCAATAGATGGCGTAAAACATAATGCACTGAAATTTTATTCTGATTTGCTAACTTAATTTGGTTTTTTTCAATTATCACAGTACTTATTTTCGATGGTGGAAATCAATAATTTAGTATGCAATTTAGGACTAAGTATTAGTACGTTTTATGGATAAAGTAATAATTATAAATTACTAGTACAAACTAAAAGCGATTTAGTCTAGTCAGTTTTTTAGATAGTGTGCCTGACGCCAATTTTTGTTTAAATTTCCGACTACGAAAATTAATGCCTAGTCGATACTAGTCGTTCATGGATGGTGTTAAACAAATCGTGTCTGATTTATTAATTTCGACAATATTTTTAATCGGCTATTGACAAATCTGAACTAAGTTGCCTATTTATCTATTTGTAACTGTTATGACCTAATCTTCAATGAAGCACAAAATATAAGTTATTTCGGTGCCCGCTTTTTGGCTTTTGCTTATACAATTTTATTTTATTATTTATCCTTAGTTTAGAATCTTCTGGTAGTTTTCACTAGTTTTTTGTTAAATAAGTACTCTTAAACGATTGCTCCTGGTTTTTATGCGTTATATATAGATTTTCAACCGCTTTGAAGGTGTATACTGTTGTGGTCTCTGCTGATAGTTTTACGTCCAAACAAACTTTTGACAAGCCTTTGCTATTAGAAATATTTCTAAAGCCGTTAATTTATCAGTTTCGATCAACAATATTAGAGGTGCTAGTTATCTGTGTAAACAATCGGACGGACCAGTGTTGAATATTTTTTGTGTATTTGTTTCATTATGATTACTTCTTAAATGCCTATGCAGGAACAGAATTTTTTGTGAAAATATTGATAGTTTTATCTCTAGTGCAGAAAGTTTTATTTCGAAATATTTTGTTGCGTCCTCTAGGGACCACTATACTTTGTCGTCCTGCTCCAACTTTGCCAGGCTTGGAAAGTGTGGAAATATAACCTCCAATTTTTTTTCCTGCTTGAAATAATTTTTTGATGCAGCTGAATGGCAGTCCTATCATTCATTACCAAATGTATAGCAAAACTCATGCAAATTAGTCGCCTATAGTCAGGTTTGTTATTTATTAACTTTATCCAGCTCGCAGCTGAATTTTATCTTTAGATAGATATTTCGAATATCGCTTAAGCTTCTGATATATAAAACTATCCTCTGGCAACTGCTTCACTTAAATTCTTTGTCAGACGTCTTTATTAATAAAAATAATTTCCCATCGTTTATTTTATTTATTTTGGAATTATTTTAATTCTTTTTAAATTTTCTTTGATATGTTTTAAGTTCCACGATAACTTAAAATCTAATTACAAAATATGACCTTATTACGGGGATTACGTTGGTCAGGAAAATGTGCATAAATGTGTTTATTTTTACGCATTTGAAAGATTTACATGCAGGAAGTAAACATCACAAAATTATTTTAATAATTGGTGAATTATATTTGATTTGATGTCATGTGCTTAGAATTTCCAAAATTTAGATATTGAAAGATAAAAATATTAATTATTTTGTAGGTTGCTTAATTACACGCAGGAAGTGGAAACTAAGTTATATTGTCGGCTAAAGTTCACTTTACGTATACATTAAGAGAATCAGGTAAGTAGTATACATTTTTAAAATGTTTAAACGCAGGATTATTTATTAACAGTTTCTAGGAGGAAAAGTTAAATTTTTCCGGAAAATTACCCCATTTTCCGGGACAATTTATACACTTAAAATAAAAAATTGCGTATTATTTTATTCAAAATACGTACAAATGTATAATTTTCATAAACATTTTGATATTAGGATTATATCTTAACAGTTTTCCGACAGTACAAGTAATTTTTCTAGGAAAATTTTGCAATTTTTACAGGAAAATTTTGAAATTTTTCAATTTTAAATTATAATTATATTATGTTTAAAATTATAAATAAAATTTGAAACTTGAAGAATTGTATAAATTCTGAAAAAGCGGGGGCTTGGGGGGCGGTAGCTCTCATTCTCTAAGGTATAAAACGAATTAAAATTACTTTAAAAAAAGTTTATATTTACAAAAGTTGATTTTTTTTAACATATGTGGCACTATCAGAAGTAGCGATAAGAGTAATATAAACTCTTTCGTCTGTGTCTGCAAGGTTGACGAAGCAACTATTATTAATAAGAATAAAAAAAAAAAATATTGAAAAATTAAAAAAAGTGAAAAATTACCGTAAAATCTAGTAAGCAAGGTGCATTTAAAAATTTTCAAGATTTATACTCCTTACCTGATTTTCTCGATGCATACGTAAAGTAAAATTCCGCCGTCTTGGAGTGAATTGGCTACCCAAAATCCTTTTCCCAAGAAAATTTGAATTTCAATTTATAATTTTTATACAATTTTTGATTGTTTTTGCAAAAGCACAGTAAAATAACACAAACATTTGCTGTTCATTTTTTGAAGCCGTAAAATTTACTGTGGAAGTGCAAAAAAAGAAACAAAAATTTTTTGAAAAACATAATTCGAAAATAAAATTTCCTTGGTAAAATTGATTGAGTAGCCAGAATTTTGAGTAGCAAACTGCTTGCTTGCTATCCGATCGGGTATCTACCCCATTGTCTTTTATTTTAGTTATTATTAGTTTTTAGAAAATCGTTTTAGTAGGTACACTAGCAAAATACAAAAAGAACCAAGTAGTTTGTTATTTTTTCAAAATTGCTTTTGTCTACAACGACAGTGACAACAACTTTTATGAGCTGCTATTCAATTTGTGTAGCTCGTAATGAGTAATTCATCGTTTGTTCCAAAATCTCAATGATATGTGTTCATTCAAGTTTACAATAAGTTAACCTATAATAAACTTTAGAAATTAGTAAATTTATACTAAATTGCCAATAAAGTCGTTTCAGCCAATATTTGCTTCAATATACAATTATTTGATGCAGGAAGTACACATCACAAAATTATTTTAATATACAGTGAATTATATTTGCTGGACCCCTGGACATCAACAGGTGGTTGGAACTTCCAAAATATAGACATTGAACGAGAAAAATACTAATTATTTCGTAGGTTGCTTAATTACATGCAGGAAGTGGAGACTATAGTAACATTGCCTTCTATTTTAGTTGTTATTAGTTTTGAGAAAATCGTTTTACTAGACCACTAGCAAAACATAAAAATGAGTGTGTTTGGTATTTTTTCAAAAATAATTTTTTCTACAACCACATTAACAATGACTTTTATGAGCTACTATTAATTTTGTTTAGCTCGTAATTAGTAAATCATCAAAGTTCATTCAAGTTTGCCCTGAGTTAACATTTATAACATTTAATAATCTTTAGAAACTTGTAAATTTATGCTAAATTGCCCAATAAAATAGTTTCAGCTGATATTTGCTGCTATATAAAATTATTACATGCAGGAAGTATAAACTTCACAGAATTATTTTAATAAATAGTGAATTATATTTGCTTTGATGTCTATGTGGTTGAAACTTCCAAAATTTGTGCATTGAAAGAGAAAAATATTATTTGTTTTGTAGATTGCTGATTACATGCAGGAAGGGGAAACTAAGTTAATATTTAATATTTAATTTTTTATTAGTTTTGAGAAAATCATTTTGGTAGGTGTACTAGCAAATTACAAAAAAAATGAAGTAGTATGTTAAGTATTTTTTCAAAAATAGTTTTGTCTACAACCACATGACAATGACTTTTATGAGTTACTATTAGTTTTATTTAGCTCGTAATTAGTAAATTATTAATTATTATGTAGGTTGCTTAATTACATGCAGGAAGTAAAAACTAAGTGAATAATGTATTTTATTTTAGGGTTTATTTGTTTTTAGAGAATTGTTTTATTAGGTGTACTAGCAGAACACAAAAACAACGAAGTAACGTGTTTGGTATTTTTTCTAAACAATTTTTGTCTACAACCACAATGACGATGATTTTTATTAGTTTCTATTAATTTTATTTAGCTCGTATTTAGTAAATTATGGTTTAGGTTCCAAAATCTCAATTATACAGTCAAAGTTCATTCAAGTTTACCATAAGTTAACATTTAATAAATTTTAAAAATTAGTAACTTTATGCTAAATTGCCCAATAAAGTCGTTTTAGCAAATATTGGCTTCTACATATAATTATTGCATGCAGGAAGTAAACATCAAACAATTATTTTAATAAATAGTGAATTATATTTGCTTCGATATCTATGTGGTTGGAGCTTCCAAAATCTGGGTAATGAAAGAGAAAATTACTATTTATTTCGTAGATTGCTTAATTACATGCAGGAAGTGAAAGCTATGTTAATATTGGCTTTTAATTTAGTTTTTATTAGTTTTTAGAAAACCGTTAGCAAAACACAAAAAGAACGAATTAGTGTATTTGGTATTTTTTCAAAAATAATTTTGTCTACAACCACAATGACAATATCTTTTATGAGTTACTATTAATTTTGTTTAGTTCATAATTAGTAAATCATCATTTGATCCAAAATCTCAATTATACGTTCAAAGTTCTCAATTATACGTTCAAAATTAGTAACTGTTTACTAAATTGCGCAATGAAAACGTTTTAGCCAATGGATTTCTGTATAAAATTATTACATGCAGGAAGTAAACAACACAAAATTATTTTAATAAATAGTGAATTATATTTGCTTTGATGTCTATGTGGTTGAAACTTCCAAAATCTGGGTAATGAAAGTGAAAATTACTAATTATTTCGTAGATTGCTTAATTACATGCAGGAAGTGGAAACTACGTTAATATTAGCTTTTATTTTAGTTTTTATTAGTTTTTAGAGAATTGTTTTAGTAGGTGTACTAGCAGAACATAAATTGAACGAAGTGGTGGTGGTTTGGTATCATCTCAAAAATAAATTTAACTATGCAACGACAATTAAAATAATATTTGTATTGTTTGTCGCGTAATGAGTAAATCATAATATGTTGTAAAATTTCAATAAGATAACATTTAATGTTCTTAAAAAACTGGGTCGTTTCAACTGATATTTGCTTCATTAAATTTATTATATGCAGGAAGTAAACACCACACATCAATTTAGTTTTTATAAAATAATACTTTTTATAAGCATAAGATTGAGATTACAAATGTATACATTCAAATAGTAAAATACTCAGTATTTGGTTGCTTGGTTGATTACATGCAGGAAGTAAAATATATAAAAATTGGCATAATTGTGAAGTCTGTATATGACACAATTTCTTTAATCAGTACATTGGATAAAATACATTTGCATTATTTATTATGCTTTTGCGTCAGGTTTGTTATTAATTGACTTTATGCAGCTAGCAGCTGAATTTTCCCACAAAAACAAATAAACTCAAATTTTTATCGCCTCCGGTATAAAATATTGTATGCGTGTGATTTGGTGTTGTTTTTGTTGTTTTTAATTAAAAAATATTATGTAATAACTATATATATATATATTTACAAGTAACCTAAAAATAATATGCCACAAAATAATATTTTATATTAAACATACAAAAATTAGTAATTAAAATCTATGTAAATTTATAGCCATAAGGATAATTTTAAAAACAAATGCATGTGACAAAAATATATACATATATAAAAATGCATTACGCATAAATAAATAAATTTAATTAAATTATATAATAAAAGATAGAAAATGGCATTTTTATTGTATAACCAATTTTCTATTGAGAACACACAACCCGCAACAAGTTGGTATAAAAAGGCACAATGTGTACATAACTTCCTATTATATGGTCAATTTACTCTTTTCATCTATGTGCATGTATTTTACGAATATGCCTTTATGGTTTGTTATCTAATGTTTAGTAATAAAAATAATTAAATTTCTGTTTTTCCCACATTTTTTTAGTAAAAAGGAGAAAATACTTCTGGTACATTTATTATCGAGTTTTCCAGCTGTCTAGTATTGTATGTATACTAAACAAAAGGAAATGTATCAAAAGCTGTGATCAGAGATGTTATTTTAATTATTTTGTATATTATGTTTGCTATTTTATATTTTGGTAATATTTTGCATAACGTTTATCAAAGATTTATTATCGTTATCACAATTTTATGAACTCTAGAATATCGAGCTGGAACCAACAGTCAATCGGCAATGTAAGATGTTAGTGAGAGTAATTTGGACACACAGCGCAATAAGCGCGTTCCATTCTAGGTCCATTATCATTATTATTTAAATTTTTAATCAAATAATGCCAACCAGAAGCCACACCCACTTCGATGGCTGCTAGAGCCAAACGGAAACTTTTGAAGATAGTGGGAAGGACAAAAGAATTGAACACAGTCCATTCTAGGTCTTTATGTATTATCTGATTTCACTTGAAATCAATATGTGACCTGCAAAACCAAAACTGCTACAAATTTTTCTTGGAGATGAAACCAAAACAAAAAGTCTACAAAAAATTTTTTTTTTAGCGGGACGTTGATAGGTCGCAATAAAATAATTTTTTCTCACATGTAAATACATTTTTTTTTGATCATTTCAAAACGAATTTAATAAAATTAATAATAATTTTAGTGAAAAAATAAATAAGTTTTATATAGTACACGAGAGTCTATATAAAACTTATCACGCCCGGTAAAAGCTTTAAGAACTAAACGCAAGGCTTAATGAAGACAGCCGTGTCCTTTCTGCTGCCATATCATGCACAGTATATTCGATTTGGGCAAAGAAACCAAATTGTTTGACGTGCTGGTGAACATAAAAACACAAGCAGCATGAGGATGTCCGAGTTCACTGCAGCAACCACCACCTGATCCCCACGATTTGCAAATCTCACGACTATATTTGCGATAGAGGTATCTGCGTCATTTTCCGCGTGATGTGTTGGTATGTTCAAATAATGTAGGTGTTTCTTCAGTTTGCCATTGTGCACGTCATGGCTCTTCTCTTTTGTTCTTCTTCTTTCGTGGTGGCGTAGTCCGGATAAAACATCAAACACTACCGTTGTGTTTCTGCCATAATGTTTTAAAACATAACCGCCCTAAATTTGTAGAACCGTGCAATATGCCGCTAGCTTTGGCTATAGTACCGAGTGAAGCAGATGGCCTCCATCTACAACATATTTGCAATTTGTTGGAAAATTGTCCCTATTAATGTCAGCTCTTTTAAATATGGTTTTGATGCTCAATTTTGTTCCCTTTTGTAGGAGACCGTCGTTAAAAAGGGAAAGTGGAGCTGAAACCAATTCATATTAAAAATAAGACTGCAACTCTTTCGGACTTTTGACGACACAAACAAATCGACGAAATAATTGCAGCGAGTTTGCAACGAAAGTGTCGTTATTTATTTTTATTCCCTGAACCTGAGCTGTAATTGTAATAACTTTGTGTTTTCTTGCGTAAACGGCGTCCGCAAAACTCTTATCCAATGTATTATGCAGCAGCATTTTACCTTTATCCAAAGCACTATCACAGGTGATGTTGGAATCAGCAACAAGTTCCAGTTGACAAACTGACAAGATCACCAGCCCGATCCCAATAAGGGTTATGTGTGTGAGCAGATTTTGCATATTTTTGCAGACTTTAATAACGGGGCAAGAGGTTTGTTTTTTATGAAAAGTTTCCATAAATATCTTTAGAGTCGCTGGTACAAACTCTTCACCACCATTTATGATATCATCGAATGTTGGATATTCTGTTGTAATATAAATTTGGGACTGGATGTCTTCTTTGATAATTGTTGCTGCTGCTTTAACAGTGCTAACGCATTCTTCTTCAATAGAACATGTCCTTTAAAGTTAAAATGATGGTTTTTCCAAATAAGTTGCGGTTGCTACCAAATTTGGTTTAAAATAATTTATCAGCAGGCCCATCAAGTAGTAGTCACCGTTCAAATCTAGATCATAGCCACTGAATTCCATTAGTTTTTCCTTCAGATCGCGTAATGCAGATTGACCCTCATTACTTTGTTTTATGTCACTTCTCTAAATTTGGAGTAACATTTCAGATGATATCGCTCATTTTGTGTCTACAAATTAATTGACCCACCAATCCGTGTATTGACAATACTTCCCAATGCGTCATTGCGTTTACAACTAAGATTTTGGATAGTTTGTTACATTTCGGTGGATTTCACAACACTAACTTGGTTGTACCGACTTACATTCTTAGAGTCAATCTCTTGGATAACTTCGCCACAAAATAAAACATTAATTTTAAATTCTAACGGTAGCACACTTTATCTTAAAATTTTTGGCTGGCTGCAAGCGGATAATGCATGATGAATACTACTTTCCCTCGTGTAGTTTTTCCGACATTCTGTATACAATAAAATTTCATCGACGTTCTCTAGCTTTTTCCACAAACCATCATTTCTTGATTTTGAAGCTTTGATTAAGCAAACTAATTCCTTTTTTCACCACTGTACAGTTCTTTTTCTGCATACGCTTATTACAAATAATACAAATGTTTTTATTTTCCTGCATTACAAAATTTACACTTTTTCAGCTCACTTTACTCTTTGATATCCAAAATTACACTGAATAATATTGCCTTGAATCCATACCTATATATAGTATCCAACGTTATTTGCATTCAGGTAGCAAACAATTTTCGTATAATTCCAAAACCAAACAGAATTGAGCGTGTTTGGTTTTGATAATTCTGAATCCGGTTTTCTTTACTGATAATATTAGCAAGGTCTTTTATTTTATTTTTTTTTTCAAATACACGAAATAGAAACCCGGAATCGGGGTACCTGCACATTAACTTTTTCTGAAATATCTCACTTCGAGCGGATTTTTAAGGAGTTTGTTGTAATAACATATAATATTTAATATTTTATTATTAAATAACCACCAATTCTCAGATAATTACGCATACAAAGTTTGTTTCTTAATCTTTTATAGCCAAAGTTATACCCTATTAGCCGAAAGTTTGCAGCCAAAAGAAGGTAATGCAGTGTCTTTGCTATTCCAACCGAAAAATAAATTATTTGATATACCTATTTCTATATTATGTACCCTACGTTCATTGGATAGGTCAAAATCCTAATCCTTAAAATTTGAGGCAAGTCTGAAGGGGCTGCTTGCCTCATTTTTTAGAATTTTAACTATTGATATCAATTTAAAAACACGTCTTGTCAAATTCAGATATTTTAAGATATTATTGAGAACGCATACTCTTTCGATTTTACGATTGCATTGTTGTTGCTTTTTGTGTATTTCGTTTGACGTACATTTGAAAAACAAAATCACACGGACGAATCTTTTTTATTTCTTTTGGAAAAATCCAGAAGAAAAAAATCGTAATTTTTGAGCAATATGATTGGCCGTAAAAATTGTCAGAAGGCGTCATAATGTATTGAAAAATGAATGAAATGTCGATCAAACTCAGACATCTATCGAAGTTTGAGTTGTTTCTTTTGGATTTTTCCTCTCAGTGTGGAAATGAGAAAACTAAAATTCGACAAAATCACAAAAAACAACCATTATTATTAGATAATATCAGGGAAATGCAAAAAAAAGCCAAGAAGCATTTTAATACGGATACAAGGAAGATTCTGTTATTGGCCATGAATGAGACAAGAAATCTTTTTTTGTTGGTACATTAATCGGTTTAATAATATGGTGGCGCCAAAAATTATAACATAATGGTAAGGAAGCCGAATTCACGAATGTTACCCGAAAACGCTTTTTCAGTCATTTTCTTCCATTAGTTTAGAATGAAAAAAAATAAGTGACCCTTGGGGACTCCTTAACCGAATTTTCCATAAATCAACACCATAGCTGGTAATTTGAAATGAAACGTATTTTGAAATGTAACGTATTTTCCGGATATCGCAGGATCTATCACATTCGATTTCTGTTATTTTAAAACCTTCTTTCAGGAAGTTTAATCTAACTAGTTTGAGATGAAAAAATTTAAAATGAGCCTCAGACAGATGAACTATTCACCAATCAATTTTACCCGAAATCCGGGCCAATCGAAATAGATTTCAGTTAATTCACAACGCCCTTTCAGCTATTTTAATCTATCAAGTTTAAAATGAAAAATAAATTAAAAAGGGACCCGGGCCTAATTGGATATCAAGACCCACATTCTTGCCAATATCAGGACCTACCGCATTCGACTACTGCTATTTGAAAACCAGTTTTAAATAATTTTCACGAAAATATTTCGACCCATTTTTGAAACCCTTGATGTCATTAGCTAACTAACCGTGTAGGTGACACCCCCAGAACATCTCTGTGATTTGGCCAATCTTCAGTGCGAAATTCCAATAGTTTTGTTTTGCAACAAAATGTTTTATTATTTTATATTGTACCTATCGAAGGACAAACTACCTTCTATTTTATTTTGTAAACTAATATTGAAAATTTTTCTGAAATGTATTTTCTGTTTTATGGAATTTAGAAATTTTTTCTACCTACTGTTTTACAAATGCATTTACATATTTTTTGTTAACTAACAAATTTTGTGTACATACATGTTTTGTTAATTTTTCCATTTTGTTAAAAACATTCGGTGAATTTTCCAGTTTTCTTTTGTAAGAACCATCACCTGGAAATTCGAAGCACAGCAAAAAAATTGAGACAAATCGGTTCAGCCGTTTTCATATGATGCGCTAGAAAAAAATTCAATTTTCTTCGGGGTTTCCCGGAAGCCTACAAGTTTTACACTCAGATTTTTCAATTTTCCTCTTCTAAAAGATCATCTGGATCGGATACGTGTGCAATTCCGCAAAAAACATCATTTTTAGATTTTCCGAATTTTCCAACTTTTCCGATGGATTTTTAACATTTTTTTCTCGTAAGAACCATCTCCTGGGAATTTGGAACACATGAAAAAAAGAATGAGTCAAATCGGTTGAGCCGTTCTCAACTGATGCGATAGAAAAAAAATTCAATTTTCTTCCAGAATTTTTCCAAAAGCTTCCGAGTTTTTCACTCAGAATTTCCAATTTATTTCTTCTAAAAGACCATCTGGATCGGATACGTGCAAAAAATCCGAACAAACACATCATTTTGTTTCGAAAATTTCAGATTTTCTGGTACATTATACTAAATTACACCCCCTATCCCCTTCAGGCTTGATCCAAATATTGCGGGGGCTTGGAATGGGAAAAAGGGTAACTCAAAAGATCTACACATAAATATACGAAAAAAAATTGTCTGACCGGAAAAGGGATATATTAATATATCTTTCGACTATAAAATATTTTTTCGGCTGAGATAGCAAAAACAATAGCTGCATTATCATCTTTGTACACGTTCGGCTAACTTTAACAGTATCAAAGTTATAGTCATTTTAAGAATCTCAAAAATTCAAAAAAGGGAATAATAAAACTAAAGTACCGTTATTTTTTTTGCTCAGCACATAGAGGGATTTTTTTGAAAAGTTGTGCCGTAGTATCGGGAACAACAATATATTAGTTAAAAGTTTATTGGAATTATTTACAAGTTTATATGGAGCCTTGTTTTCGTTTTCTGGACTATATGTTTTCTAGCAGACTGTTAGCAATTATATCGATTTTTTTGGTTGGTTCCTTCCTATCCTAACTAAATGAGATGATAAAAGTTTTTTAACCATATTCTGGAATGTGGCAAACCAATTATGGTTAAATAACAGCTTTGGCAAAATGATCGAAGCTTCCGTTATAGATGTGGCATTTAGAGCAATTTTTTTTGATAAAGCTAGAAATCTGAAAACTTACATTTCCACTTCAATTCCAATGTGTTAGAAAAGAGACGGCTATTAGCAGAGCCTACTAAATATAAGAGCCGTAAGATTCTGCCATTTTTTCCCATGAGCTTTCAAAGGAGGGGAAGCTTTTTGTACTTTTTCGTATCAACCAGTGTATTTTAATATTTTTTAGAAGCTTTTTTGTATATAAAAACGACAATGCTTCGTTTGAATTTTCAATGAGAATGGTTAATTCAATATTCAGGAAAAGCAGATTTTAAAAATGAATGATGTTATGTATTATCTTACTTTACTAACCTACACAACTAAACGCAAAGCTCATTTTTATGGAAAATTATGAAATTTATGCTCCGCTTTAGTTTAAATTTAATAATTAAATCCTACATTATGATGGCTGATTTTTAGATATGTGTCTTTTGAATATTTTATAAAAAATATAAAATTAAAATTTAGATGATTTGTTTTTTTATTCATAAATTTATGTTCAAAAATTTTCCAATTACCACGGGTTCTTATAGTAACTCAATAAAAGCTTCCCCTCTATTTAAAGCTCTCCTTTTAATATTACGGCTCTTTAAAATCATAGATGGCTCTGCTATTAGCTGTATATAATTTATTTTGTTTTGATTAAAAGAAAAAAACTAGCAGTCGTAAACTTTTTTCTTCACTTCCAAAACAGGATACACTTGTTTTTGTTGTGATGCTTTTCGCTATATCGCTGAAGTAAAAAAAAGTTGTTTTCAAAAGTTATGTATATGGCTGTGTGGTGTTGTGTAGACTAATGGTCCAATGCACAAACTATATGTAAGTTCTGTAACTGTAAAATTTCCAATATGTACTATAATCGTATTTATAAAATGTAACTGGGCTCTGTAATTTTGCAGTACCAAAATTAGTGACGTAAAGTTATACCTCGATACAATTGTCGTTTTCTGAAACGACCTTCGCATATACATGTTGTTATCAATAGCATCTCTATACCAACAAATATTGAATCAAACACCAATTGCAGTTTTTGAGCTTTTATATACAATTTATATGTTTAAGATTTATAACTGTTCTTACATAAACCTAAAGGTTGATAATGAAATACATACACGTACAGTCGAAACAATTAGTTTGTCTTCGATATACACACAGCAAATATTGTTGTTAAGGTATACAAACGAATTTCGCCAACTGTACAATATTTTGGTTGCCAACATAAGAAATTTATAATGGAAGTTTAATTTTACTAGTTTTCGCCGCTCTGGTGACAAAGTGGTCAGCATGCTTTCTCCAGCGACCGGAAGTCCTGGGTTCGATTCCCGGTGGTGACTAGGAAAAACTTTCACGGTTGGTTTAGGATCAATGAATTAATCACTCATTATCCGAAATGAAAATATGATTATGAAACTTCATTTGAGGCGGAAAAATCCATTGATGAGATATAGTGCCAGAGAGAGAGAGAGAGTTTAATTTTACTGGGATCTCCAAATTTTTGAAAAAAGCTTTTATATAAAGTTTCATGTTAGACCGAAATGTTTCATGTTTGGCCGAAATCGGCCACCGGAAGTGTCAGCTTCCATATGAGCTTTCTCGTTATTTTTGAAAATATTTTGAAAAGTATATCCTGAAGTATATAGATTTGCAACAATATCAGTTCAAATCGAACTTTCCAACGTTTAAGCGGAATTGACGATTTCTGACAATAAACTCAACAAAAATTCACACTCAGTATACTGTACAGCACAGACGGATTGACTGATCGGGATGAAACTTAATACTTAAGCCTTTTTTTATAAATTGGAAGGTCCCAGTGATAGAATGTCGAAATTTAATCCATCGGAAAAAAGGAGAAGCTCCCTTCGGAGCCTAGTCGCAAATATTTTGAAAAGTACACAATTTATTACAAAGTGACCATGAACTGAACGATTCTAAATTAAATTTGCCACTATATCAGTGCACATCAATTTTCCAAAACAAAAAGAGGAAATGACGGTTTTTGATAAAAAACGGGTTTTCAATATGAATTCGACCTCTCTACAACCCAGACGGATTAACTTTATCGAAATTAAATTGGGAGGTCCCGGTAATTTTTGGCGTCTGATTGATCGGAGTAAAACTTCATACTTGATGTTTGGTCAAAATGGACGTTCACCGGGACTGGTACCTTGCAGCCATTTTATTTTCTGCAAATATTTTGAAAAGTATATAGCCTTTAAACTATTAGAAACAAAAGGTAGAAAATTAAGTTTCAAGCACAATTTGCGCAAGTAATTTTTTTAAATTTTACCAGAAATTTCGAAATTTGATAAGAAACTTTATTTTATTCCCAGGCAAATTTACTTATCGGAATGAAACTTCACACATAAGATTTTTTCATAAACTGGGAGAGCCTTTCGAAATTTGGCGGAGTGTACCGGAAGTGAAAGCTTTCATAATATTTTTCCCAATTTTTGCAAATGATGGTGAAAAGTAATTAATAAAGAAATAAAGTTAAGGATTAAATTTTTGAACAAGAGGTTTGTTTATTAGAAGTGATGAATCAATGACTTTATTGGATTTAATGCTCTGCCATGATCTTCAACCAATGATTTTGTACCAAAGGCACTAATTTTTAGGATTTGGATTTTGTGGTTTAACCTGAATATTAATTTCACTACCTAGAGGAAAAATATGCAGGAATTTGACCTGAATTTTTTTTTCAATAGGTTTGATTTGGTTATCGAATCATGATTTGATTCCATTTGGTGGTCTATTTAGAGGTGGAAGCGACTTATATTTTGAAGAGCCGATTTTACCAATTTGTGTCTCTGGGGGCATAGGTTTGTTCATTATCATCAGTTTCGCACCCGGTACCTCCCGATTTAAACACCAAAACTTTAACCACTGAGCCGTTTGGTCGCATTAAACCTTTTCAACATCAAAATCACACCTCTACGATAAAATTAAAGAACGAACACCTTTTGGAAAGTTGCACCAAAATGCACTTTAATAATTCTGTTTCTATGGAACCCTTTCTAGAGTTTCCTTCGATTGAATACCGAAACTCATTTTATTGCTTATGCTCGTGAAAATTTTGATTTATTGCTTTAATATTTTTATTATATTCAAAAGTCAGTTTACGTATTTCCCTGTAAATTGTATTTCAATTTTCATCAAACAATGAAAACCATAAAAAAAACTTGTATAAGAAAATGGTCAAGTTTTACATCTTTGAGCTTTTATTACTTTGCTATTGTTTATTTTATAAAAGAGAAAAATCTCAAGTAAGCAAAAAAAAGGTCATAAAGCGGAATTTTTACAAATGGTTTTGTATGCGTGTAGGGGTTTATTTTTTTTATAATGCATCCAAAACGTTTTAAGTTAATTTGCTTCGATTATTTGGTATACTGTTTACTTAACGTTTACATTAATGCAATCATCTCCCGGCAAACTTTGCACTTACCTATGTAAATTTGTAAGGAGAATTCAAAATAAAATTTGTTAAAGATTTTCCAAGAAAACTAATTCAATGGAATTTAAACCGGTGTTGTGTGGTTTAGAACGATTTTGTAGAAAACATTCCTAAACATATACATTTTATATTTTATCTACCCCGGTACCAAGAATTTATACGAAAGTGGATGAAATGAAGACTCGGTCAATACAATTGCGAAAAATTTTTCAAGGAAGCTACCAAACGTGAATACCTTTTAGATGAAGGATCGCATTAATAAGAAATGATTTATGTACCAAATCGGGTAGAGGCTAGCTCAAAATTTTAGATTGTATGACAATTAAAGCTATTCACATCAATGTAAAGAACATATATTCTGCGATTTTAGCATTAATTTCGTACGTGTAATAATATTTAAATTTTGCATCTCAACGCCAATTTTGGTAATTGCTAATCTGCAAAATATATTGGCAGGTCCTAGTCAGTGTTTACAAATAGATTAGATTAGCAACTACGCTCGAGGTGACCATTACGGTACCATGAACGTCTTTTATTAATTTTATACACGTTTGAGAAACCCGGTGGAAATCCGGGGGAAATCTAAATCCGGGGGATATCCGAATAATAATATTTAAAATTAATAAACAAAAAATATTTTATTCATTTTGTTTTATTTCTGCCAAAGCATCTAATTTAGAATTCGATGCTTCGTGTGATACCGCATACTTTTCTGATAGTGGCTCAACTTTCTGTCAACACACTCTTCTAGATCGCATTAAAAAAGCAAGTTAAACATAAGAACTTTTGGTTTTTTTTAAATTAATTTTTTGGTGGGTGCGCATGCGAGTTCACTAAAAAACACTAAAAGTGGAATAACTTTTGCACCATCAAGAATTCGAAAAACTTTACTTGACAGTTTTTGTTGGAAAAGAGCTCCTTTATCACCCTGCTTCGTTTGATCTGCCAATTTTAGGATACCCTGTATATTCGAACATTTGAGACCGTTTTCTTTATATGTGACGAATGGGAAGGGTACTTTTAACGCTATTTGCCGTAGGCACTTGGCGAAACACACTTATACTTAATAAACACATTTTTATTAATCACTTGTTTTTTGTTCCGCAGAATATTTTGAATGTCTTTCAAAAAGTTTAAAAAATCACTCGATCGATTTCGACTTGTTAGGTCATCATCAGGAGTATCTACTGATTTGTATTAGTAAAAATTTTTGTTATATAATAGAAAAAAGCAAAATATAATAAAAGAAGGAGAGAAGAAAAAATAAGCAATAAAAATTAATCTACGGATCGCGCAGGTAAGCGATGAGTCATATGTAGGTTGAGTAACAAAATTCAAGGTATATTATTGCGTACGTGAGAATAGAAAAGGGCGGGGTCTGTAATTGGTGAGAACCGGATTTCTCTTTGTTCGTTAAGGATATTTTGGTTAAGAAATATTGATTTTCGAATTTCGTAAGATTCTAAGGTATCTAAACGTCTGCCTTTGGGTTGTATATGTAATATGTCTAAATTGTTCAAGCTAGCTGTATGATTTTCTGAAGTTAAATGGTTATGGAAAGTTGATTGATTGCAACCAGATAAATGTTCTTTAGCTCTAACTCCAAAATTGCGCCCAGTCTGACCAATATAGGAGAAACTACAATCATTGCAATTGATCCTATAGACACCAGATTTGGAAAGGCGATCAACTCTAATAGAGCTTGGCAGAGATCCAACTAAGTCTTTTAAGACTTCGGTTAGTAAGTGTATCAACCAATGCCAGAAGTTATTTGATGGAACTGGTTGGAAGTACTCTGTCATGAATCCATCTGCCCCGATCCTTTATGGTTTACCAAAAATCCATAAGGAAGGCATTCCGATTAGACCAATAGTAGCGTATTGCAATGCTCCTGCCTACAAGCTATGTAAGGGTTTCATAAATTTTTTCAATTGTCATACTAATTTCTGTTCGGCTTATTCGGTTAAGAACTCGGTAGAATTGATTAACAAAATTCAAGACGTTGATATTCCGTTACATTCAAAACTAGTTTCATTTGACGTTGCCAGTCTTTTCACTTCTATTCCAATTAATACTTTGTCCCAAATAGTTTGTAATTACTTAGATAGGGATGTTGTAGATGAGAGCTTACGTCGTGAACTGAAGTTAGTTTTTGAGACTTGTATTAAACAAAATTATTTCTGTTTTGATAATACATATTTCAAATTCGCTGATGGTCTACCCATGGGCTCCCCTCTGTCACCTTTGTTGGCTGAAATTTTCATGAATTTCTTCGAGCAAATGATCTTATCAAATAACAATCCTTATTTTCGTCATATAATCTTTTGGTATAGATATGTTGATGACATATTATGTCTATGGAATGGAACTGATAGACTGTTAGACTCTTTCCTTACTTGGTTAAATTCTCAGTATCCCACCATTGATTTTACGTTAGAAAAAGAAGAAAATAAATGTATTAATTTTCTAGATATAACAATAACCAGGATTAATTCTACTTTAGACTTCAAAATTTATCGGAAACCCACGTATACAGACGCTGTTATCCCTAGTTCTTCAAACCATCCCCATAATATTAAAATGTCAGCTTTCCACTCACTCATAGATAGACTAATAAACATCCCTCTGTCAAATTCAAATTATAACACTGAGCTTAACATAATTCTTCAAATAGCAACGAATAACGGATATGCAACTAGGACTATATTAAAGTTATTAAATAAAAAGCTAAAGCGTAAAACTCTAACGGGTATTTATCCACCGGATAGTCCAACGCGGGAAAATTGGCGTCGCTTAGAGTATATAGGAAAAACGAGCCAACGGATTAGCAACATCGTGTCCAATTATACCAATATTAGTTTTGCTTTTTATAATAATAACACAATAAAGAAAATGATTTTTAACAATAAACCTAGAGTTGATCGCCTTTCCAAATCTGGTGTCTATAGGATCAATTGCAATGATTGTAGTTTCTCCTATATTGGTCAGACTGGGCGCAATTTTGGAGTTAGAGCTAAAGAACATTTATCTGGTTGCAATCAATCAACTTTCCATAACCATTTAACTTCAGAAAATCATACAGCTAGCTTGAACAATTTAGACATATTACATATACAACCCAAAGGCAGACGTTTAGATACCTTAGAATCTTACGAAATTCGAAAATCAATATTTCTTAACCAAAATATCCTTAACGAACAAAGAGAAATCCGGTTCTCACCAATTACAGACCCCGCCCTTTTCTATTCTCACGTACGCAATAATATACCTTGAATTTTGTTACTCAACCTACATATGACTCATCGCTTACCTGCGCGATCCGTAGATTAATTTTTATTGCTTATTTTTTCTTCTCTCCTTCTTTTATTATATTTTGCTTTTTTCTATTATATAACAAAAATTTTTACTAATACAAATCAGTAGATACTCCTGATGATGACCTAACAAGTCGAAATCGATCGAGTGATTTTTTAAACTTTTTGAAAGACATTCAAAATATTCTGCGGAACAAAAAACAAGTGATTAATAAAAATGTGTTTATTAAGTTTATTAAGAATGGGAAGGGGGTCAGAAATCTGATGAAGACTACTACATCTTAATGATTAAAGGATTTTACGATTTTGGTTTTAGTGTACTGGTCGATCTGTTGGAAATTTGTCCTAGTGAAATTGCTAAGGTTGAATTATCATAGTCTAGCTACGAAATGAGCTTTTGATGGTGAGCATGGTAAAATTAATAATTTTAGGGTGGGGTGGTAAACAATTGAAGAGAAAAACTACATGGACTAGTAAAAAAAACAGTTCCAATACGCCACAGTTCCAAACTACCTTTAGGGTATATATTGTGTGATTTTTTTCTTTTTGGTTTTTCGTGTATATTTTTTTTGACAAATCACGCGTGATTACCGTTTTTCTGTTAAAATCAATTGTTCTCAGTTAGCATTGCCATTTCATCATGGAAAGACTTGCATCCGAATATTGAATTTTATTATCAAAATTGTCGTTATAATCGACCTACTGTGCAAGCAATTCAAGCAGATTATAGCAGCTAGTAATGATGAAGATGACAAAATGTCATCCGGTGCAAGGCACAAATTACGCCACAGGCCAAACCATGAACTTACTGAGAAATGAGTTCGACGAGCAATTTTTCTCACGATTCGATTCGGTGAGTTGGCCTCCTAGATCACGTGATTTGAAGCCTCTTGACTATTTTCTATGGGGCTACTCGAAGTCCCTCCAATAAACCAACAATATTTGCAGAATTGGAAGACATTAAGCAAACATTAAAAGTGTCATTAGCGGGATATGAGCCAAAATGCTCGAAAAAGTGATGAATTATTGGATATCTCACATGGACCACCTAAACCTCGTGGCCAACATTTACATGAAATAATCTTTCAAAAGTTTATTTATTGAAATAAAAGTTTCATATACATTTTTGCAATTTTACTGATTTTTTTTGAAAATTATAAACCAAACGCTTAAAAAATCACCCATTATCATGAAACAATTTGATCAACTCATAAGGCCATAGCGACTGAATAATACAATCACATATTATTCTCATATTTGGGTATTTTTTACCTTTTACTACTGGATTAAATAATTAATTCAAGGCGATGTCAAACATCTCGACCCTAAGACCGTTTAAACGGACCGACATCTGAAAGTTTGTAACAAGTGTATATTGCTACAAATTCAAATTGTCAAGTTTCAATTGATTTTGTTCCGCTACTGGTCCAATTTATAACTCTTATATTTTATCAGTGAGATTTGTGTACGCGTACGTCACAAACGTGTTTACTTGTTTTTTTTTTGCATATAGTACATGATTGCTCTTGAGCAAAACAAACGATATAAGTTACCGTTTGTTTTGCTTGCTGATTGATTGTATTTTGTGGTAATCACTGTTACTCAGTATTTCGTACTATTCGCATTTAAATTAAAAATTATTAGTTTAATCTATTTTTACCTGCCATTTTATCCAAGTGTTGATTTTTAAAGTGTTTTTTGTGTTATTTATTGGGTTGGTTTTAGTTTGAATGGTTCATATAAAATTAGTGCATGATTAATTATCGTTATATGTATAAATTGGTGTTTAAATATTTTGATTGATGATGATACTAAAAAATGATGATACCAGATGCAAAGCCTTGACAATAGATTCTCATGTAAGTAAAATCTCAATTTTTTTTTAATTAACTAATTACATGCCCATAGTAAGAGTTATTATTTCAAAGTAAAAATAAGTGATTGAATATACGTTTATTGGATTAATCCAAACTATGTTTGTCTGCACTATGAATTGTGCGATCTGTTGATAGTATGTTGGACTCAACTTTGTTGGTAGTACCGGATTTCTAGATTACTTCGTTATTATACTCTTCAGTCGTACATTCTACCTTTTTAATTTTGCGTTATTATTTTTATAGTTTAATGAGAATGTCAATAGCTGATGATCTATGACAAATTATTTCGCACCATATAGGTAATTCCGTAAGCTGTTCAAATGCCAGATGATGGCTAGCATCTCCTTCTCATTACAAGCATAACTTTTCTCTGTTTTGTTCAAAGACCTGGAGAAGAATGTTATTGGTTTATCTCTGTCAATTTCGTCCTGATTAGTATTGAACCATTTGTAGTATCCGAAGTATCCGTTGTTAGTATGAAGGGCCTCTCTTAGTTAGAAAAGATCAAGATTTAATTTTTCGAATAGTAACAAATTTTTCATGTGATCTGATGCCTTGGATGGTTATAACATAGCCAAGGAATTCTGTTTTATTCTTAAGGAACTCTGTTTTACTGTGATTAACTCGCAAGTGAGCTCTTTCCAATTTTGAAAATATTTTGTTGATACTCATATTTGTTGCTAGATATTCTTCCTCGGTATTTCCTCCAAATATGTATATCGTTTATGTAGACGTAGCAAATTTTTCTGGATCAACTCTTTCAGTACGTTGTCAACCATTCGTTGAAAGATCGCTGAAGCATTCTGCAATCCGAAGGAAAGTTTTAAAAATTTATATTTCCCGAAATTTAGAAATTAACAAAATTCTGAAATTGAGAAAATTAGAAATTTAAAAGTATAAAAACTTAGAAATTTAGAAACTTAAAAATTTAGGAATTTGGAAATTTAGAAATAATAGAAATTTAGAAATTTAGAAATCCTGAAATTCTGAAATTGAGAAATTTAAAAATTTAGAAATTAAGAATATACGAAATTTAGAAATTTAGAAATTGAGAAATTTAGAAATTTAGAAATTTAGAAATTTAGAAATTTAGAAATTTAGAAATTTAGAAATTTAGAAATTTAGAAATTTAGAAATTTAGAAATTTAGAAATATAGAAATTTAGAAATTTAGAAATTTAGAAATTTAGAAATTTAGAAATTTAGAAATTTAGAAATTTAGAAATTTAGAAATTTAGAAATTTAGAAATTTAGAAATTTAGAAATTTAGAAATTTAGAAATTTAGAAATTTAGAAATTTAGAAATTTAGAAATTTAGAAATTTAGAAATTTAGAAATTTAGAAATTTAGAAATTTAGAAATTTAGAAATTTAGAAATTTAGAAATTTAGAAATTTAGAAATTTAGAAATTTAGAAATTTAGAAATTTAGAAATTTAGAAATTTAGAAATTTAGAAATTTAGAAATTTAGAAATTTAGAAATTTAGAAATTTAGAAATTTAGAAATTTAGAAATTTAGAAATTTAGAAATTTAGAAATTTAGAAATTTAGAAATTTAGAAATTTAGAAATTTAGAAATTTAGAAATTTAGAAATTTAGAAATTTAGAAATTTAGAAATTTAGAAATTTAGAAATTTAGAAATTTAGAAATTTAGAAATTTAGAAATTTAGAAATTTAGAAATTTAGAAATTTAGAAATTTAGAAATTTAGAAATTTAGAAATTTAGAAATTTAGAAATTTAGAAATTTAGAAATTTAGAAATTTAGAAATTTAGAAATTTAGAAATTTAGAAATTTAGAAATTTAGAAATTTAGAAATTTAGAAATTTAGAAATTTTGAAATTTTGAAATTTTGAAATTTTGAAATTTAGAAATTTAGAAATTTAGAAATTTAGAAATTTAGAAATTTAGAAATTTAGAAATTTAGAAATTTAGAAATTTAGAAATTTAGAAATTTAGAAATTTAGAAATTTAGAAATTTAGAAATTTAGAAATTTAGAAATTTAGAAATTTAGAAATTTAGAAATTTAGAAATTTAGAAAATTTAGAAATTTAGAAATTTAGAAATTTAGAAATTTAGAAATTTAGAAATTTAGAAATTTAGAAATTTAGAAATTTAGAAATTTAGAAATTTAGAAATTTAGAAATTTAGAAATTTAGAAATTTAGAAATTTAGAAATTTAGAAATTTAGAAATTTAGAAATTTAGAAATTTAGAAATTTAGAAATTTAGAAATTTAGAAATTTAGAAATTTAGAAATTTAGAAATTTAGAAATTTAGAAATTTAGAAATTTAGAAATTTAGAAATTTAGAAATTTAGAAATTTAGAAATTTAGAAATTTAGAAATTTAGAAATTTAGAAATTTAGAAATTTAGAAATTTAGAAATTTAGAAATTTAGAAATTTAGAAATTTAGAAATTTAGAAATTTAGAAATTTAGAAATTTAGAAATTTAGAAATTTAGAAATTTAGAAATTTAGAAATTTAGAAATTTAGAAATTTAGAAATTTAGAAATTTAGAAATTTAGAAATTTAGAAATTTAGAAATTTAGAAATTTAGAAATTTAGAAATTTAGAAATTTAGAAATTTAGAAATTTAGAAATTTAGAAATTTAGAAAATTAGAAATTAGAAATATGTAGTCAACAAATTTGATAAATTTGGCTAATTTTGGCTAAATCTGAAAATTAGAAAATTAGAAAATTAGAAAATAAGAAAATTAGAAAATTAGAATATTAGAAAATTAGAAAATTAGAAAATTAGAAAATTAGAAAATTAGAAAATTAGAAAATTAGAAAATTAGAAAATTAGAAAATTAGAAAATTAGAAAATTAGAAAATTAGAAAATTAGAAAATTAGAAAATTAGAAAATTAGAAAATTAGAAAATTAGAAAATTAAGATTAATTAGATTAATTAAGCCTTTTTTTATAAATTGGAAGGTCCCAGTGATAGAATGTCGAAATTTAATCCATCGGAAAAAAGGAGAAGCTCCCTTCGGAGCCTAGTCGCAAATATTTTGAAAAGTACACAATTTATTACAAAGTGACCATGAACTGAACGATTCTAAATTAAATTTGCCACTATATCAGTGCACATCAATTTTCCAAAACAAAAAGAGGAAATGACGGTTTTTGATAAAAAACGGGTTTTCAATATGAATTCGACCTCTCTACAACCCAGACGGATTAACTTTATCGAAATTAAATTGGGAGGTCCCGGTAATTTTTGGCGTCTGATTGATCGGAGTAAAACTTCATACTTGATGTTTGGTAAAAATGGACGTTCACCGGGACTGGTACCTTCCAGCCATTTTATTTTCTGCAAATATTTTGAAAAGTATATAGCCTTTAAACTATTAGAAACAAAAGGTAGAAAATTAAGTTTCAAGCACAATTTGCGCAAGTAATTTTTTTAAATTTTACCAGAAATTTCGAAATTTGATAAGAAACTTTATTTTATTCCCAGGCAAATTTACTTATCGGAATGAAACTTCACACATAAGATTTTTTCATAAACTGGGAGAGCCTTTCGAAATTTGGCGGAGTGTACCGGAAGTGAAAGCTTTCATAGTATTTTTCCCAATTTTTGCAAATGATGGTGAAAAGTAATTAATAAAGAAATAAAGTTAAGGATTAAATTTTTGAACAAGAGGTTTGTTTATTAGAAGTGATGAATCAATGACTTTATTGGATTTAATGCTCTGCCATGATCTTCAACCAATGATTTTGTACCAAAGGCACTAATTTTTAGGATTTGGATTTTGTGGTTTAACCTGAATATTAATTTCACTACCTAGAGGAAAAATATGCAGGAATTTGACCTGAATTTTTTTTTCAATAGGTTTGATTTGGTTATCAAATCATGATTTGATTCCATTTGGTGGTCTATTTAGAGGTTTAAGCGATTTATATTTTGAAGAGCCGATTTTACCAATTTGTGTCTCTGGGGGCATAGGTTTGTTCATATCATCAGTTTCGCACCCGGTACCTCCCGATTTAAACACCAAAACTTTAACCACTGAGCCGTTTGGTTGCATTAAACCTTTTCAACATCAAAATCACTCCTCTACGATAAAATTAAAGAACGAACACCTTTTGGAAAGTTGCACCAAAATGCACTTTAATAATTCTGTTTCTATGGAACCCTTTCTAGAGTTTCCTTCGATTGAATAACGAAACTCATTTTATTGCTTATGCTCGTGAAAATTTTGATTTATTGCTTTAATATTTTTATTATATTCAAAAGTCAGTTTACGTATTTCCCTGTAAATTGTATTTCAATTTTCATCAAACAATGAAAACCATAAAAAAAACTTGTATAAGAAAATGGTCGAGTTTTACATCTTTGAGCTTTTATTACTTTGCTATTGTTTATTTTATAAAAGGGAAAAATCTCAAGTAAGCAAAAAAAAGGTCATAAAGCGGAATTTTTACAAATGGTTTTGTATGCGTGTAGGGGTTTATTTTTTTTATAATGCATCCAAAACGTTTTAAGTTAATTTGCTTCGATTATTTGGTATACTGTTTACTTAACGTTTACATTAATGCAATCATCTCCCGGCAAACTTTGCTCTTACCTATGTAAATTTGTAAGGAGAGTTCAAAATAAAATTTGTTAAAGATTTTCCAAGAAAACTAATTCAATGGAATTTAAACCGGTGTTGTGTGGTTTAGAACGATTTTGTAGAAAACATTCCTAAACATATACATTTTATATTTTATCTACCACGGTACCAAGAATTTATAAGAAAGTGGGTGAAATGAAGACTCGGTCAATACAATTGCGAAAAATTTTTCAAGGAAGCTACCAAACGTGAATACCTTTTAGATGAAGGATCGCATTAATAAGAAATGATTTATGTACCAAATTGGGTAGAGGCTAGCTCAAGATTTTAGATTGTATGACAATCAAAGCTATTCACATCAATGTAAATAACATATTCTGCGATTTTAGCATTAATTTCGTACGTGTAATAATATTTAAATTTTGCATCTCAACGCCAATTTTGGTAATAGCTAATCTGCAAAATATATTGGCAGGTCCTAGTCAGTGTTTACAAATAGATTAGATTAGCAACTACGCTCGAGGGGCCATTACGGTACCATGAACGTCTTTTATTAATTTTATACACGTTTGAGAAACCTGGTGGAAATCCGGGGAAATCTTAATCCGAGGGAAATCCGAATAATAATATTTAAAATTAATAAACAAAAAATATTTTATGCATTTTGTTTTATTTCTGCCAAAGCATCTAATTTAGAATTCGATGCTTCATGTGATACCGCATACTTTTCTGATAGTGGCTCAACTTTCTGTCAACACACACTTCTAGATCGCATTAAAAAAGCAAGTTAAACAAAAGAACTTTTGGTTTCTTTTAAATTAATTTTTTGGTGGGTGCGCATGCGAGTTCACTAAAAAACACTAAAAGTAGAATAACTTTTGCACCATCAAGAATTCGAAAAACTTTTCTTGATCTGCTTCGTTTGATCTGCCAATTTTAGGATACCCTGTATATTCGGACATTTGAGACCGTTTTCTTTATATGTGACGAATGGGAAGGGGGTCAGAAATCTGATGAAGACTACTACATCTTAATGATTAAAGGATTTTACGATTTTGGTTTCAGTGTACTGGTTGATCTGTTGGCAATTATAGGCTTGAACTCGTTGATATCTCCAGAATTCTCCAGGATTTTTTAATTCGTAAATTTGTCCTAGTGAAATTGCTAAGGTTGAATAATCATAGTCTAGCTACGAAATGAGCCTTTGATGGTGAGCATGGTAAAATTAATAATTTTAGGGTGGGGTGGTAAACAATTGAAGAGGAAAACTACATGGACTAGTAAAAAAAACAGTTCCAATACGCCACAGTTCCAAACTACCTTTAGGGTATATATTGTGTGATTTTTTTCTTTTTGGTTTTTCGTGTATATTTTTTTTGACAAATCTCGCGCGATTGCCGTTTTTCTGTTAAAATCAATTGTTCTCAGTTAGCATTGTCATTTCATCATGGAAAGACTTGCATCCGAATATTGAATTTTATTATCAAAATTGTCGTTATAATCGACCTACTGTGCAAGCAATTCAAGCAGATTATAGCAGCTAGTAATGATGAAGATGACAAAATGTCATCCGGTGCAAGGCACAAATTACGCCACATGCTATACAGCAGGCCAAACCATGAACTTACTGAGAAATGAGTTCGACGAGCAATTTTTCTCACGATTCGATTCGGTGAGTTGGCCTCCTAGATCACGTGGTTTGAAGCCTCTTGACTATTTTCTATGGGGTTACTCGAAGTCCCTCCAATAAACCAACAATATTTGCAGAATTGGAAGACATTAAGCAAACATTAAAAGTGTCATTAGCGGGATATGAGCCAAAATGCTCGAAAAAGTGATGAATTATTGGATATCTCACATGGACCACCTAAACCTCGTGGCCAACATTTACATGAAATAATCTTTCAAAAGTAATTGGCAAAAATTTATTTATTGAAATAAAAGTTTCATATACATTTTTGCAATTTTACTGATTTTTTTTGAAAATTATAAACCAAACGCTTAAAAAATCACCCATTATCATGAAACAATTTGATCAACTCATAAGGCCATAGCGACTGAATAATACAATCACATATTATTCTCATATTTGGGTATTTTTTACCTTTTACTACTGGATTAAATAATTAATTCAAGGCGATGTCAAACATCTCGACCCTAAGACCGTTTAAACGGACCGACATCTGAAAGTTTGTAACAAGTGTATATTGCTACAAATTCAAATTGTCAAGTTTCAATTGATTTTGTTCCGCTACTGGTCCAATTTATAACTCTTATATTTTATCAGTGAGTTTTGTGTACGCGTACGTCACAAACGTGTTTACTTGTTTTTTTTTTGCATATAGTACATGATTTCTCTTGAGCAAAACAAACGATATAAGTTACCGTTTGTTTTGCTTGCTGATTGATTGTATTTTGTGGTAATCACTGTTACTCAGTATTTCGTACTATTCGCATTTAAATTAAAAATTATTAGTTTAATCTATTTTTACCTGCCATTTTATCCAAGTGTTGATTTTTAAAGTGTTTTTTGTGTTATTTATTGGGTTGGTTTTAGTTTGAATGGTTCATATAAAATTAGTGCATGATTAATTATCGTTATATGTATAAATTGGTGTTTAAATATTTTGATTGATGATGATACTAAAAAATGATGATACCAGATGCAAAGCCTTGATAATAGATTCTCATGTAAGTAAAATCTCAATTTTTTTTTAATTAACTAATTACATGCCCATAAGAGTTATTATTTCAAAGTAAAAATAAGTGATTGAATATACGTTTATTGGATTAATCCGAACTATGTTTGTCTGCACTATGAATTGTGCGATCTGTTGATAGTATGTTGGACTCAACTTTGTTGGTAGTACCGGATTTCTAGATTACTTCGTTATTATACTCTTCAGTCGTACTTTCTACCTTTTGAATTTTGCGTTATTATTTTTATAGTTTATTGAGAATGTCAATAGCTGATGATCTATGACAAAATATTTCGCACCATATAGGTAATTCCGTAAGCTGTTCAAATGCCAGATGATGGCTAGCATCTCCTTCTCATTACAAGCATAACTTTTCTCTGTTTTGTTCAAAGACCTGGAGAAGAATGTTATTGGTTTATCTCTGCCAATTTCGTCCTGATTAGTATTGAACCATTTGTAGTATCCGAAGTATCCGTTGTTAGTATGAAGGGCCTCTCTTAGTTAGAAAAGATCAAGATTTAATTTTTCGAATAGTAACAAATTTTTCATGTGATCTGATGCCTTGGATGGTTATAACATAGCCAAGGAATTCTGTTTTATTCTTAAGGAACTCTGTTTTACTGTGATTAACTCGCAAGTTAGCTCTTTCCAATTTTGAAAATATTTTGTTGATACTCATATTTGATGCTAGATATTCTTCCTCGGTATTTCCTCCAAATATGTATATCGTTTATGTAGACGTAGCAAATTTTTCTGGATCAACTCTTTCAGTACGTTGTCAACCATTCGTTGAAAGATCGCTGAAGCATTCTGCAATCCGAAGGAAAGTTTTAAAAATTTATATTTCCCGAAATTTAGAAATTAACAAAATTCTGAAATTGAGAAAATTAGAAATTTAGAAGTATAAAAACTTAGAAATTTAGAAACTTAAAAATTTAGGAATTTGGAAATTTAGAAATAATAGAAATTTAGAAATTTAGAAATCCTGAAATTCTGAAATTGAGAAATTTAAAAATTTAGAAATTAAGAATATACGAAATTTAGAAATTTAGAAATTTAGAAATTTAGAAATTTAGAAATTTAGAAATTTAGAAATTTAGAAATTTAGAAATTTAGAAATTTAGAAATTTAGAAATTTAGAAATTTAGAAATTTAGAAATTTAGAAATTTAGAAATTTAGAAATTTAGAAATTTAGAAATTTAGAAATTTAGAAATTTAGAAATTTAGAAATTTAGAAATTTAGAAATTTAGAAATTTAGAAATTTAGAAATTTAGAAATTTAGAAATTTAGAAATTTAGAAATTTAGAAATTTAGAAATTTAGAAATTTAGAAATTTAGAAATTTAGAAATTTAGAAATTTAGAAATTTAGAAATTTAGAAATTTAGAAATTTAGAAATTTAGAAATTTAGAAATTTAGAAATTTAGAAATTTAGAAATTTAGAAATTTAGAAATTTAGAAATTTAGAAATTTAGAAATTTAGAAATTTAGAAATTTAGAAATTTAGAAATTTAGAAATTTAGAAATTTAGAAATTTAGAAATTTAGAAATTTAGAAATTTAGAAATTTAGAAATTTAGAAATTTGGAAATTTAGAAATTTGGAAATTTAGAAATTAAGAAATTAAGAAATTTAGAAATTTAGAAATTTAGAAATTTAGAAATTTAGAAATTTAGAAATTTAGAAATTTAGAAATTTAGAAATTTAGAAATTTAGAAATTTAGAAATTTAGAAATTTAGAAATTTAGAAATTTAGAAATTTAGAAATTTAGAAATTTAGAAATTTAGAAATTTAGAAATTTAGAAATTTAGAAATTTAGAAATTTAGAAATTTAGAAATTTAGAAATTTAGAAATTTAGAAATTTAGAAATTTAGAAATTTAGAAATTTAGAAATTTAGAAATTTAGAAATTTAGAAATTTAGAAATTTAGAAATTTAGAAATTTAGAAATTTAGAAATTTAGAAATTTAGAAATTTAGAAATTTAGAAATTTAGAAATTTAGAAATTTAGAAATTTAGAAATTTAGAAATTTAGAAATTTAGAAATTTAGAAATTTAGAAATTTAGAAATTTAGAAATTTAGAAATTTAGAAATTTAGAAATTTAGAAGTTTAGAAATTTAGAAATTTAGAAATTTAGAAATTTAGAAATTTAGAAATTAAGAAATTTAGAAATTTAGAAATTTAGAAATTTAGAAATTTAAGAAATTTAGAAATTTAGAAATTTAGAAATTTAGAAATTTAGAAATTTAGAAATTTAGAAATTTAGAAATTTAGAAATTTAGAAATTTAGAAATTTAGAAATTTAGAAATTTAGAAATTTAGAAATTTAGAAATTTAGAAATTTAGAAATTTAGAAATTTAGAAATTTAGAAATTTAGAAATTTAGAAATTTAGAAATTTAGAAATTTAGAAATTTAGAAATTTAGAAATTTAGAAATTTAGAAATTTAGAAATTTAGAAATTTAGAAATTTAGAAATTTAGAAATTTAGAAATTTAGAAATTTAGAAATTTAGAAATTTAGAAATTTAGAAATTTAGAAATTTAGAAATTTAGAAATTTAGAAATTTAGAAATTTAGAAATTTAGAAATTTAGAAATTTAGAAATTTAGAAATTTAGAAATTTAGAAATTTAGAAATTTAGAAATTTAGAAATTTAGAAATTTAGAAATTTAGAAATTTAGAAATTTAGAAATTTAGAAATTTAGAAATTTAGAAATTTAGAAATTTAGAAATTTAGAAATTTAGAAATTTAGAAATTTAGAAATTTAGAAATTTAGAAATTTAGAAATTTAGAAATTTAGAAATTTAGAAATTTAGAAATTTAGAAATTTAGAAATTTAGAAATTTAGAAATTTAGAAATTTAGAAATTTAGAAATTTAGAAATTTAGAAATTTAGAAATTTAGAAATTTAGAAATTTAGAAATTTAGAAATTTAGAAATTTAGAAATTTAGAAATTTAGAAATTTAGAAATTTAGAAATTTAGAAATTTAGAAATTTAGAAATTTAGAAATTTAGAAATTTAGAAATTTAGAAATTTAGAAATTTAGAAATTTAGAAATTTAGAAATTTAGAAATTTAGAAATTTAGAAATTTAGAAATTTAGAAATTTAGAAATTTAGAAATTTAGAAATTTAGAAATTTAGAAATTTAGAAATTTAGAAATTTAGAAATTTAGAAATTTAGAAATTTAGAAATTTAGAAATTTAGAAATTTAGAAATTTAGAAATTTAGAAATTTAGAAATTTAGAAATTTAGAAATTTAGAAATTTAGAAATTTAGAAATTTAGAAATTTAGAAATTTAGAAATTTAGAAATTTAGAAATTTAGAAATTTAGAAATTTAGAAATTTAGAAATTTAGAAATTTAGAAATTTAGAAATTTAGAAATTTAGAAATTTAGAAATTTAGAAATTTAGAAATTTAGAAATTTAGAAATTTAGAAATTTAGAAATTTAGAAATTTAGAAATTTAGAAATTTAGAAATTTAGAAATTTAGAAATTTAGAAATTTAGAAATTTAGAAATTTAGAAATTTAGAAATTTAGAAATTTAGAAATTTAGAAATTTAGAAATTTAGAAATTTAGAAATTTAGAAATTTAGAAATTTAGAAATTTAGAAATTTAGAAATTTAGAAATTTAGAAATTTAGAAATTTAGAAATTTAGAAATTTAGAAATTTAGAAATTTAGAAATTTAGAAATTTAGAAATTTAGAAATTTAGAAATTTAGAAATTTAGAAATTTAGAAATTTAGAAATTTAGAAATTTAGAAATTTAGAAATTTAGAAATTTAGAAATTTAGAAATTTAGAAATTTAGAAATTTAGAAATTTAGAAATTTAGAAATTTAGAAATTTAGAAATTTAGAAATTTAGAAATTTAGAAATTTAGAAATTTAGAAATTTAGAAATTTAGAAATTTAGAAATTTCGAAATTTAGAAATTTAGAAATTTAGAATTTTAGAATTTTACAATAGAAATTTAGAAATTTAGAAATTTAGGAATTTAGAAATTTAGAAATTGATAAATTTTGAAATTAGGAAATTCTAAAAAAGAGAAATTTAGATATTATGAATTTAAGAAATTAAGATATAAGGAAATAGCAATTAAGAAATTAAGAAATTTAGATTATTAGAAATTTAGAAATTTAAAAATTAAAAACTATTGAAATTAAGAAATTTATAAATAAAGAAATGTAGAATTTAGAAACAAAATAAAAAACTTAATTTTTAATTAAGAATTTAGAAGTTTGAAAAATGTGCTTAAAATTTAAAATTTTTAAAGTTTTGAAATTTTAAAGTTCATTAAATTTGATAAATTTATAATCCGAAAATTCTGATAATTTGAAAATTTTAATATTTGAAAATTCCAAAGTTTGATGAATTTGGTTAATTTAAAAATCTGAATATTTGAATATTTGAATATTTGAAAATTTGAAAATTAGAAAATTAGAAAATTAGAAAATTAGAAAATTAGAAAATAAGAAAATTAGAAAACTAGAAAATTAGAAAATTAGAAAATTAGAAAATTAGAAAATTAGAAAATTAGAAAATTAGAAAATTAGAAAATTAGAAAATTAGAAAATTAGAAAATTAGAAAATTAGAAAATTAGAAAATTAGAAAATTAGAAAATTAGAAAATTAGAAAATTAGAAAATTAGAAAATTAGAAAATTAGAAAATTAGAAAATTAGAAAATTAGAAAATTAGAAAATTAGAAAATTAGAAAATTAGAAAATTAGAAAATTTGAAAATTAGAAAATTAGAAAATTAGAAATCTAGAAAACAAGAAAATTAGAAAATTAGAAAATTAGAAAATTAGAAAATTAGAAAATTAGAAAATTAGAAAATTAGAAAATTAGAAAATTAGAAAATTAGAAAATTAGAAAATTAGAAAATTAGAAAATTAGAAAATTAGAAAATTAGAAAATTAGAAAATTAGAAAATTAGAAAATTAGAAAATTTGAAAATTAGAAAATTAGAAAATTAGAAAATTAGAAAATTAGAAAATTAGAAAATTAGAAAATTAGAAAATTAGAAAATTAGAAAATTAGAAAATTAGAAAATTAGAAAATTAGAAAATTAGAAAATTAGAAAATTAGAAAACTAGAAAATTAGAAAATTAGAAAATTAGAAAATTAGAAAATTAGAAAATTAGAAAATTAGAAAATTAGAAAATTAGAAAATTAGAAAATTAGAAAATTAGAAAATTAGAAAATTAGAAAATTAGAAAATTAGAAAATTAGAAAATTAGAAAATTAGAATATTAGAATATTAGAAAATTAGAAAATTAGAAAATTAGAAAATTAGAAAATTAGAAAATTAGAAAATTAGAAAATTAGAAAATTAGAAAATTAGAAAATTAGAAAATTAGAAAATTAGAAAATTAGAAAATTAGAAAATTAGAAAATTAGAAAATTAGAAAATTAGAAAATTAGAAAATTAGAAAATTAGAAAATTAGAAAATTAGAAAATTAGAAAATTAGAAAATTAGAAAATTAGAAAATTAGAAAATTAGAAAATTAGAAAATTAGAAAATTAGAAAATTAGAAAATTAGAAAATTAGAAAATTAGAAAATTAGAAAATTAGAAAATTAGAAAATTAGAAAATTAGAAAATTAGAAAATTAGAAAATTAGAAAATTAGAAAATTAGAAAATTAGAAAATTAGAAAATTAGAAAATTAGAAAATTAGAAAATTAGAAAATTAGAAAATTAGAAAATTAGAAAATTAGAAAATTAGAAAATTAGAAAATTAGAAAATTAGAAAATTAGAAAATTAGAAAATTAGAAAATTAGAAAATTAGAAAATTAGAAAATTAGAAAATTAGAAAATTAGAAAATTAGAAAATTAGAAAATTAGAAAATTAGAAAATTAGAAAATTAGAAAATTAGAAAATTAGAAAATTAGAAAATTAGAAAATTAGAAAATTAGAAAATTAGAAAATTAGAAAATTAGAAAATTAGAAAATTAGAAAATTAGAAAATTAGAAAATTAGAAAATTAGAAAATTAGAAAATTAGAAAATTAGAAAATTAGAAAATTAGAAAATTAGAAAATTAGAAAATTAGAAAATTAGAAAATTAGAAAATTAGAAAATTAGAAAATTAGAAAATTAGAAAATTAGAAAATTAGAAAATTAGAAAATTAGAAAATTAGAAAATTAGAAAATTAGAAAATTAGAAAATTAGAAAATTAGAAAATTAGAAAATTAGAAAATTAGAAAATTAGAAAATTAGAAAATTAGAAAATTAGAAAATTAGAAAATTAGAAAATTAGAAAATTAGAAAATTAGAAAATTAGAAAATTAGAAAATTAGAAAATTAGAAAATTAGAAAATTAGAAAATTAGAAAATTAGAAAATTAGAAAATTAGAAAATTAGAAAATTAGAAAATTAGAAAATTAGAAAATTAGAAAATTAGAAAATTAGAAAATTAGAAAATTAGAAAATTAGAAAATTAGAAAATTAGAAAATTAGAAAATTAGAAAATTAGAAAATTAGAAAAGTAGAAAATTAGAAAATTAGAAAATTAAATATTTAGAAATATGGAAAGTTAGAAAATTAGAAAAATTTGGATTTGGGAATTTGAAACTGAACAAATAAAAAAAAGGGAAATTGAAAAATGAAAAATTGGAAAATGGAAAAATTTGATAATTTGAAAGTTTTTAAATTTGAATGTTTAAATATTTGAAATTGGAATATTTGAAAATTTGATAATTCGACAATTTGAAAATTGGAAAATTAGGGATTTGACGATTTGTCAATTTAACAATTTGACAATTAGAAAATTTAACATTTTGACATTTTCACAATATGACAATTTGAAAGTTTGAAATTTTTAAAACTTGAAAATTTGATTCAAAATTTAAAAATTTGAAAACTTAAAAATTTTAAAATTTGAATACATAATGGCAAAATGAAATATTGGATAAATTGAGAGTTGGAGAATTGGAAATTTAAAAAATTTAAAAATTTGGCAATTTGACAATTTAGCTTAGGTTTCAGTGGTTGACACTTAGGCCAATTTTGGCACATTGTGATACCATGCATTCATGCAAGACCATTAACCCATTCAGTGATACCATGCATTCATGCAAGACCATTAACCCATTCACCTTCTCACAAAACTACAGTGTACCACCTGCACATTGCAAGCTTCATGCCAACCTAAACATTGACGTGGACGGTGTGTCGGAGCTGAGTTCTGCACTCCATTAGAGGGTCATAGTTGTGTTAGTGTTCATCGTCGAGAATAAAAATTCGATTTGCATCTAGCCTCTGATGGAATTCGAACCCAGTACCTCCCGTTCCAAGTGGCAAAGCTTTAACCACTGCACAACTTGTCCGGTCAATTTGACAATGTAACAATATGACAATTTGACAATTTGACATTTTAACAATTTAAAAATTTAAAAATTTGAAATATGGAAAAATGGCAAAATGGAAAATGGAAAAACGGAACATTGTAAAATTGAATAATAATTAAAGAATTGGAAAATTGGAAAATTCGAAATAAGAAAGATTTGAATTAGACAAATTTGCAAGTTTGAAACTGAAAATTTGAAAAAAATGTAGAATTGACAAAATTTGAACGACACAAATTGAAATTTTTGAAAATTTGAAAATTAAAAAATTGGTAATTTTGAAAATTTGAAAATTTATCAATTACACATTTTGACATTTTGACGTTTTGAAATTTTGACATTTTGAGAATTTGAAAATTAGAATATTTGAAAATTTGACAAAATGGAAAAATTGAAAATTGGAAAATTGGATACTCTGTTAATTGGAGATTTGAAGAATTGGAAAATTGGAAATTAGAAAATTAGAAAAATGTGGGTTAGAGAATTTTAAAAATTTTGCTAATGTGGGAATTGGAAACTGAAAATTTGAAAAATTGAAAAACAGGAAATGGCAAATTGGAAATTTGGAAAATTTGAATATTGGAAAATTTGAAATTTTGAAAATTGGAATATTGAATATTTGAATATTTGAATATTTGAATATTTGAATATTTGAATATTTGAATATTTGAATATTTGAATATTTGAATATTTGAATATTTGAATATTTGAATATTTGAATATTTGAATATTTGAATATTTGAATATTTGAATATTTGAATATTTGAATATTTGAATATTTGAATATTTGAATATTTGAATATTTGAATATTTGAATATTTGAATATTTGAATATTTGAATATTTGAATATTTGAATATTTGAATATTTGAATATTTGAATATTTGAATATTTGAATATTTGAATATTTGAATATTTGAATATTTGAATATTTGAATATTTGAATATTTGAATATTTGAATATTTGAATATTTGAATATTTGAATATTTGAATATTTGAATATTTGAATATTTGAATATTTGAATATTTGAATATTTGAATATTTGAATATTTGAATATTTGAATATTTGAATATTTGAATATTTGAATATTTGAATATTTGAATATTTGAATATTTGAATATTTGAATATTTGAATATTTGAATATTTGAATATTTGAATATTTGAATATTTGAATATTTGAATATTTGAATATTTGAATATTTGAATATTTGAATATTTGAATATTTGAATATTTGAATATTTGAATATTTGAATATTTGAATATTTGAATATTTGAATATTTGAATATTTGAATATTTGAATATTTGAATATTTGAATATTTGAATATTTGAATATTTGAATATTTGAATATTTGAATATTTGAATATTTGAATATTTGAATATTTGAATATTTGAATATTTGAATATTTGAATATTTGAATATTTGAATATTTGAATATTTGAATATTTGAATATTTGAATATTTGAATATTTGAATATTTGAATATTTGAATATTTGAATATTTGAATATTTGAATATTTGAATATTTGAATATTTGAATATTTGAATATTTGAATATTTGAATATTTGAATATTTGAATATTTGAATATTTGAATATTTGAATATTTGAATATTTGAATATTTGAATATTTGAATATTTGAATATTTGAATATTTGAATATTTGAATATTTGAATATTTGAATATTTGAATATTTGAATATTTGAATATTTGAATATTTGAATATTTGAATATTTGAATATTTGAATATTTGAATATTTGAATATTTGAATATTTGAATATTTGAATATTTGAATATTTGAATATTTGAATATTTGAATATTTGAATATTTGAATATTTGAATATTTGAATATTTGAATATTTGAATATTTGAATATTTGAATATTTGAATATTTGAATATTTGAATATTTGAATATTTGAATATTTGAATATTTGAATATTTGAATATTTGAATATTTGAATATTTGAATATTTGAATATTTGAATATTTGAATATTTGAATATTTGAATATTTGAATATTTGAATATTTGAATATTTGAATATTTGAATATTTGAATATTTGAATATTTGAATATTTGAATATTTGAATATTTGAATATTTGAATATTTGAATATTTGAATATTTGAATATTTGAATATTTGAATATTTGAATATTTGAATATTTGAATATTTGAATATTTGAATATTTGACGATTTAAAAATAGGAAAATATTTGAGTATTTGAAAATTGGAATATTTTAAAATTTGAAAAATTGAAAATTTTAAAATTTGAAATTTTGACAATTTGAGAATTGAAAAATTTGGAAATTTGGCAATTTGTCAGTTTGACAATTTAACAATTTGAAATTTTAACAATTTAACATTTTGATGTTTTGACAATTTGAAAATTTGGCATAATGGAAAACCGGGAAATTGGAAAATTGAACAATCGGGTAATTGGAGAATTGGAGATTTTGATAATTAGAAAATTCGAAGATTGGGAAATTGGAAAATTGATAAATTGAAATATTCGAAGAAAATTAGAATAGTATAAATGTCTGCTAAATTTTAGATTATTTTCATTCTAAAAATTTAACTTTTTTATAAATTTTTTTATGCAAGCATACATCTTGGGCCGAAGCACTCCCAACTCTCCCAACTTCATGGCTTACCCCATTTCTAGCCTATTTGAGGACGTACTGCTATAAGCCCGATTTTCTTAGAACTATTTACTCATTGCATGGCCCAGGGCTAGCCTCTAGTAGTGACCTGGAAGATCATTCGCTCGGCCCATGAGCGCTGCACTCTGACAGGTGGTCAAAGTGGTGTTCATTTTCATCAAATATTGTAATCTGATCCTCCTATCGGGATTTGAACCTTGTAGGGTTCAAATCTTTAACAAATGAATCGTTTGGTCAAAATTTTTTTTGATTTAATTCTGACCTTAGATAGGTTGATATTTTGCCTAATTGATATTCCTTGTTTGATGATAAGATTGAGAGATAATTTTGGAGTAGTTTAGATGTATTTTTAAACACAAAATATGTTTGCATTCAATAAATATACCTCTCGGTTATGAAAATCGTATATTTTTACGTGTACCCTTTCGTTTCATTTTTTTCTTGATATCCTCAAGCTTCACAGCACACAAGCAACATGTGTAAGAGAATAAAATTTGTTTATAAATATTTATATCTACAGCACATAACTTACAATAATAAATGAGTACGAGAGTAAATATTTAAAGTACGTTACAACCGCACCACCAAACACATGACATTTATTCCTTGTTAAAGGAAAGAGCACAATCGTATAAAAATGAGAGCAAGAAAAAAATTGAGATACGCTTTTTTATTTTCATTTTAGAAAAAAGCAATTCAAGAATATGTACTAAAACATATAATATGGTACACAGTATATCATGATCAGGATACTGGAAAACATTTTTAGTATCAAAATTAATTTACCAGTTTTCCATGCTAAAGCATTTTTCACAAATAATTTTTTCTTAGTTTGCTTCTAACGTTCGCATTGTAATCATTTCATTGATAAAATACCGATTAAATATATTTTTATTTATAAAAAAAGAAAAATTAAATAAAGTGATAATATTTTTTTTGTTTTGTTAACGATAAAGTTTTGTACAAGACAAAAAAAAATTGATTGAATGGAAATGTGCTTTTGTGGATATTTCGGTTTTGGAATTTAATTTTCCGTTTGTTTTTCTTTATATGTATAGTGTTTGTGCGTATAATATGTGCTTTTATACAAAAAAAAATTCTGTGGAATTTTCTTTTACACTCTATTTTGTTGGTTATATTTAGTTTGGTGCGTGTGGAAATTCACTGTTTTATGATTTTAATTAAAAGTTTTAGATGAACTAAATAAAATATAAAGACTCAACGGATGATTAAATTTATTTTTTGAAGACAATTAATTTTCTATATTTAGAATAAAATCATTTTACAATACTATATGCATATAGACATCCAGATGAATTCACTTTATTTGTTGAATTAATGTGGATTAAAATCAATTAGAAAACATTTTCACTCAACATCTGTCAGTTTTTCCGACTTGTATTGGATACACTTGTTGCATGCAGGTGAAATCAGTTTATTTATTTTATTTATCGCTCACTGATATTTTGAGAACGGATAATAGTTTATACACTACTAATCTAAAGAAGGACTATACTACTCTCTCTGAAATGCATAGTAAATTAAGTTTTAACGTCAATTTAACGTTACTCAAATGTTCTAAACTATTATTTAAATAAACAATGTATAGGATTAGTTTGAAATAATAATATATAGTGTACGCGGCTTATAATATAAAAATGACTGGAAGATTATCACCAACACTTGCATCATGCAAAAAGGACGAATTAATCGAAAAGAATATACCGGGAATGTTCTGTACAAGGTCTAGGATTCCAATCAGCGGTAAAAAGTAAGTAACGCAAATTTATTCAAAACAAAACAAAATTATTAGATTTGTAAGCAAATTTGAATATATGATACACCTTTCTAAATTGTATATTTTGTGTCCTCGTTCTGTATAAACAGCACATTTTCCATATCAAGGTGAAACATATTTTTCCTGATTCTGTTGACAGCTATCACATTTAATGACAATGATTTTTATATAATTTTCGTTTATATATACTGAGGTATTTATACTATTGTGTCAGTTCGAAATGTGCCGCCAAGATTTATCTTTTCTGCGAATCGTCTTTACAAGTTACATCTAGAAATGGAATTTATTTAGTTCGTGGAATTTATTCGTCCGGAGATGTATCGTTTAAGTGTTGCCGATAAATTTTATTTGGCACACATTTCTCACCCCCCAGTACGCACGTTTATAATTATTCTAGTAGAAATAATATCTAGTCGAAATTTGCAATGGTATGAGTCATCATGACACCAAAGAAAGTACTTTAAGAAGACGGAATATCTCTTGAAATAAATTATGCGAAATAAGCAATTATATTTAAGAAGATGAGAGAAGGATACTTTTATTATGAAAGGTTTAAACGTTATTTCTCAAATTACTGTAAATTAAGATGAAGGAAAATGTCCAAGATCCGTTACAGTTGTTTGTTTTAAATAACTGTTGTCTCAAGTATGGAATGGAGCCTTGCAAACTTATGTATCTTGTATTTTATATAAATTAGGACTTACATAAATCGAAATCATTTTTATGGATATTATATGAACTGTGTTAATTTTGCCGATGCTTGATGTTGGAAATTTTATTCATGTACCCTGTACTATTTGAAACGCGCTTGTGAGCCCTTCTCATTAACGTTGTCTCATCCTCCGCCCCTGGAAATAGAATATTTTTATAAAAAATTTTCAGTTCACCTTTAAATCTCAGAAATACCCTTTTCTAATTACAATAACGAACGAACCCACATACAATGTAAAAATTATAAATTTGTTTTGTTCTCTTTATCACTGCATAAATAAATTAAAAATTCCTATACGTTTGAAACGCTAAGGAATGTTAAGTTTTCATGCTGCTAGTTCTTATTTCGATGCTAGAAATGGTGTATTGACTTACTAATGATTGACCATCCAGCATATTCATCAAATCAACAATCAACGAACATTTTATGTTTTTAGCTCACTTCAAATACTATTTATTCTTATATGGGAAGTTACGGAGGTTAAAATATGGCAGAATAAAATTTATCGTTGTTTTTCAATTTTGGGGGGTGGGGCCAATTTTTGACTCACATAATCAGTATTGCTGTTACAAAGATGGTTAATAATTTATTTACAATCTTTGACCGAATTGCAGGTGGTTTGAGCTATCAACGAATTAAGCACGTTTCATCACTATTCCCACATTGAAATATCTTTTCAACTGAATCAGTGAATTTCGAATCAGAATTAGAAATGGAGCCATCAGTGAAATACACTATTTGTTGTGATACTTCGTTAGTATATAGCCTTTGGAGAACCGAAGGTGCCCTCGATCTTCCTAAAGAAAATCAAAAGTTCTTTATATATTTCTCCGTCTACTAAAGAACTGTATTGGCCCAGAATTATGCTTTAAGAACAAAACGAAGAGTGTCTGGTTTTGATAGTTCACGAAACTTCGTCATAAAATCACACGCAGTGTAAAGTGCTGTAATGTAAGAGGCCAACAAACAATCGTTCACTAATAAATCTGTAAACTAAAATATTAAACAATATTTTGTAACTATTAAATAAATAATTTGTCAGGCGAGGTATGAAATTCATGTAGCTAACTGAGACTGCTGCGAGTACAGGTAGCTTGGGGATCTAGTAGCTTGGTTATTAGTTACCAAAAACCAAAGGAGAGGGGAAATGGGTGGTCATTGGCAATTGTAAAGGATGGGATACTGTCAATAATCTAGCGAATAATATTGCAAATACTCGATTAATGCATTCATATTACACTGCTCGTTTTTTCAACAATATTCCTAGCTAGTATCAATGAAAAATTTAAAATTTCAAACCTCGTGAGTCCATAATTTTACAATCCGAATTGATTAACTGATCGGGCGGTAATTAAATTTTCGTGCCGAACAATTCTTCAAGAAATTTATACATTAGTACAGCCTAAAATCTTTCAGAATAATTGCTTAAATTTGTAACAGTCACTCACACCACATTAACAACTTTTACTTTTAACACTATTTGCCGTAGGCACTTCGCAAAATACTCTAACACTTAAAAACCCATTTCACTTAACTCCAGTTTTTTTATTTTATTTATACAAGAAATAAATTTTTTTCCAAAAGTTTGAAAAAGCTCTCGATCAATTTCGACTTGTTAGGTCATCATCAAAAGTATCTACTGATTTGTAAAAGTAAAAAGTTAGTTATTTATAGTATTTTTTTTTATTTTTTTATTTTTACGTTGTTGTTGTTTTATTGTAACGGTTTTGTTGTGATTGTTCCGTACATTGGTCTATTTCAGTATATCTCGAATTAAATATATAATTAAATACTATAATTCAAATTAAAAATTCTAATCTATCTTATTTATAGTATAAAAAAGGCAAAAACATAAAAAAAAGAAGAAGAGACAATAAATAGACAATAAAAATTAATTTATTGATTGCCCCAACCATCTGTTGTTTATACGGAAAAATCAATAATAAAATGCAATGATTGTAGTTTCCCCTATATTGGACAGGCTGAGCGCAGTTTTGGAGTTAGAGCTGAAGAACATTTATTTGGTTGCAATCAATTAACTTTGCATAATCATTTAACTTTAGAAAATCATACAGCTAGCTCAAACAAGTTAGGCATATTACATATACAACCCAAAAGCAGACGTTAGGTTCTTTAGAATCGAAAATCGATATTCCTTAACCAAAATATCCTAAATGTACTTTAATATACCTGCTACCTGCTGTCCGCCTCCCGGTTTTTATTATAAATTTTTCCGTATAAACAACAGATGGTTGGGACGATCCATAGATTAATTTTTATTGCTTATTTTATGTCTATAAATAAATTTTTATGACATAACAAATTGAGATCGATCGAGTGTTTTGTAAAACTTTTGGATAAATTTTTTAATTTAAATATTCAACAATTTAATTTTTTCTGTCTGGTGCAAATATCAGTCTTAAACCTCTGATCATTTATGGTGACGGGTTGGTATAATTGGTATACAGGATTTGGGATGTTTCTGTTTTTTAGAATAAGTGACCCTCCGGTATTATACAGTGCTACATGAAGAAGGAGTTGGGCCTTATAGCTGAGGTCGTTGCCATTTGTTTACCAACGATATCTAGGAGCGTAAGATAGCAGAGAAATGCCAGTGCTTATGAGTGGATGTTTCCCTACGAGTAAAGGTTTGTCCAACACCATATAAGCTAGGTGAACAATTGTTGAATTAGTTTAAATAAGAGAATGGCTCTGTTCTGGGCCAACTCTTTCGCGGTTTACTTTTTCCGTCGTTACCTTTTTTCCGTTGTTTTTCCGTTGTCATTCGAACACGTACTGCTATAGAACCGATTTTATCAAGTTCCATGCCAGCATATACTAGCACTCCGACAGGTGGCTTACATGTATTGGCTTACATGTAATTTCAGCCCAAATCGTAATCTAGTGATAAAAATTTCTTCTGAATCCTGCCCCTATTGGGATTCGAATCCAGTACCTACCTCCCTGGCCAAATGCCAAACATTTTGGTCGGTCTATTTAATCTTTTACTTCTTTTAGTAATGCGTACTTGTTACTTTTTATTATAGGATAAGAGTAAGGGTGGAAATGTAAGGGGGTGGTTTACTATGAAGTGGTCGTTTATGTGTCGACCTGTGGCCTCTCTGCTAATTTTGATGAAGCTTCATACTTGGGCATTTTTCATGTAGTTTATAAAGAAGCTTGCTCGTTTTTTGATGTTTTTTCAACGATATTGGAAAGTAGAGGGAATGTGTGAGGGAATGGTTTGAGTGAGGGAATGGTTTGGGAGCGATAGGATTCTGGATTGCATGTGTAACGCTGAGGATGTAGCATTTGCAAATGGCCTGATAGGCGCGGAAATGTTCCGGATTGAATTTGGAAGAGTAATGGTTCCTGTTAATTTTCTGTTGGCGTATGTGACGGTTTTTGTTATGAAACTTTTTTGCAGGAACTTTCTTGTTTTTGCTAATGTTTTGTATACTATGGGATTTGATACATTTTTCTGGAATTTGGTCGAAGGTGAAGATACAAAATTGTTTTTTACCAAAATTCGTTTAAGTTTTCGTTTTATTTTTGTAAAGATTTGTTTCCCAAACAAACTTTTTTAAGTTTTGTTATTTTGGAGACGAGCTGACGACTACGGTTTGAGATTGTGAGATTGCGCAGCATACACCCATAAAAGCAATACTTGAGGTGGCATGAGCTTTTGGCATGTGAGAGCCAGATGCTGGGAATTTTAAAATTCTTTGGTTGCCTGTAGTCGCCATAGTCGCGATTTTATTATTTTCGTAGTGGAGGAGGAGATGTTGGCCACAACATCAATTAACCGTTTTTACTAAGCGACAAAAGATTCTGGGCATTTTATACTACCGTTCATTAGCTAAAAGCAAGGTCAACCTTAAGTCATAACGTTACGTAATAAATTTTAGAATAAGAAAACCGCAATTTTCAAAAATAAATATTTAATGGATGTGTGCCAAACTTAAGGTAAATCGTTTACTATACGGTAAAAACCGGGTTTAGGCCAGATTTTTATATCAGTTTGCCATAGAGTTTTTGGAAAATAATTAAGTTTACTGAAAAATTTACATAAAATTGACTTTTAAGTTTTACCTTAAGTTTGGCACACGGCCAATGTTGCAAACCGTTTGAAGTAGCCAAGAGAATTGATTGAACATTTTGTAATGCTTCGAGAAAAGCATAAAAATGTAAATATTGATCGAAGTGTTTTTCCGTACCTCATTTCATATTTTTGAATTACACTGAGAAAACTCATGTTCATGAGTTGTTCAGCTGTGTCGTTCAGTTTATACATGTTTCGAATATAAAATATATTTGAAAAGACGACAACAACAATTTATATCCCAATTTGAAATGTTTTATTTAGTCTGTTTTAAGTCCATTTATCAAATAATTAATAATTTCGATGAAAATATTAAATATCATAACTAACATTAAAAATTTCGTATGTAGCTATAAAATAAAGCTGCTACTAAAAAAAATGTTTCGGAATTAATAAAATTTTATGCGTAGGGTGGATAGTTAATTTGTAAAATTTCCAAATATTTTATGCCTAACTTGTAAATAAAATATTTACAATTTAAATGGTTAGAATAACTGATTTGACTATAATGATTTCTAAATATGGAGACTTTTATGTCAGATTGACCCATGTGCCTGTATCACCATGTTTCATTTTGACTTATTTTTAAAAGCACTTCCTTCCAAAAAAATAAGAACTTGCTTCTTCTGGATGATAGCCAGTTACCAAGTGTTTGGTAGCTTGGTTCAAATGAACAAGACTGAGAAATCTCATAAATTAAAAAATTCAATTATCTCGTCACACTGCTCATTGCAGTGGTCACCACAAGCTACAATCTAAACATGAAAACTTCAGGTACCTATATGAAGCAAATACAAGTTGACTTAGCGAATTATATTAAACTACTAATAAGCGTTGAACATTTTATTATTTCGAGTTAGTGTAATGTACTTAATTTAGTATAGAAATATATTATGCTATAAAACGATAAACAATAATTATGATTTGGTTATAAAAATATCTCTCAAAACTATTTCTATGTAGTAAACATTATATTTCTAAATTTCATATAATGTAAAATAGGAAATAAAATAAATTAATAGGAATAAAGATATTCACATAATGAAAATTGCTACTGTTCAATTCGGATATATTTTTGTCTGAGTCATGTATGCTTTATATAATATGCAGGTATAATTTGATTGACATGGTTTATGCCCGATTTTCATATGTGGATTTTTTTCAGTGTAGGGTATTTTGAAAATTGGTTGTGAGAAAAGAGGCATAATACCCCTAAAAGGGGAACGTATGGCCACCCTAGCCGCACAATCTGAATGCCAAGGACAATTTACATGCATTCTTTTAAGGTGCAAGGATACTTACTGAAACCACTAATCACAACATCATCCCTGGAAGGTCATTTGTTAGCAAGTTGTGACTCTACTCACAAATCTGTTATTGAAGAACACACGCCGGCGGGCCGACTCGACCATCCTTGTGACTCGTCCGTGCACAGAGAGGAGAGCACTTTCATTATCGTCTCTGGTCTGACATTGTTAAAGGCCCCTGGTTAAAGGATTTCTCCATTGAAATAAGGGAGTCGGGAGCTGTTTTTACAGATTTCCTCTTCTAGTATCTATGTTGGGTTTTCGAAAGCCTAATGGGTCAATCGAACTCCTAATTTGGGCTTCTATCTGTTTTTCCAAAAAGTTTAATCAAGAAGAGGCTAAACTTCGGAGCTTTCCCACCTTGTGTTTTTTTTTATTGATTCATAACATTTTTTCTTCTTTTACATAGTAAAATAAAATATGTATTCATGAAAAATTTTGGCCTCGAGATATATCGTCACCGTAAAAAAAGTAACACGATTCTAAATGTCTGGGCCATCTTGTCATCAGCACAGACGGGTTGTCTGATCGCAGTGAAACTTTTACCTTTTTAAAGTTGGCCGAAAATTTCAAGCCGAAATATGGTAATGCAGAGTTCTTAGTTATTCCAACAGAAAAAAATATTTTATAGCTCAAAAATATTTTCTACAGCTGAAAAGCTCATAATCGCTTTTCTTGTAAATGCTATAATTTCCAAAATATTTGCAAAAAACGAAAAGCGGATTTTGGCCAAAAAATCACTGGGACCTCCTAACTTTTGGAAAAGGCTTATGTAAAAAAGCTTCATACTGTTAAGGTTAGCCGAAAGTTTCGAGACGAAAAATGGTAATGCAGATTGTGTCTACTATCCTAGCTGAAAAAATTTTTATAGCTGAAAGATAGTTCTATAATCACATTACTGAAATTAGCAGAAAGTTCAGCCGATATTAGCATTATCGACCACTTTTAAGGGGAAAAATAAAATAATTATTTAACAAAATGTTTAAAAATAAATAAGTAAATCGAATCGATAAAATTTTATAAATTTATTTAAATGTGGATATAAATTAAAATGTACTAGTAAATTTCGAAGGTTATGTTATTATGTCTATTAAATTTCAAAACTAATATATAAAGTTCAGGCCTTAGAAGGCAATAACCATCCATGTAAAGTTTCAGTTCAAAATTTATGTGGGATCATAGCAAGATTTCCGAAAATCCTCAAACGAATTCCAAAATTCGTGTAGCCCGCATTACTCATTTGTCGTGTAAGTGGGATATATTATTAGGCTCGGGTCTACAAACAGAATGCCTGTGCATAGTTCTAGGCAATGCAATCGAAAAAAAAACTAATTTTTTTGAAAAACATAATTTGAATATCAACTTTCCTTGGTAAAATTGATTGAGTAGCCAGAATTTTTGCTAGTAAATTGCTTGCTTACTGGCCGATCGAGTATCTACCCCATTAAGGTATCCAGTCATACCTGAAACACGTTTATATTGCGAGCCATTTGCTACAAGGCAGGCGGCCGCTTCAACCTGACAATTGTCACTGTGTCATGTAGTGTCCTTAATAATATATTCCGCTTACACGTCAAATGATTTATGTTAGCTTCGAGTAGACAAAATTTTAAATTATCATAATATTTAGAAGCTGTTTATTATTTAGGAAGGTTTATCCATAATGTGTCGCAGAACCGGTTTGAATATGATTTTGAAATTTATTAAAATATTTAGTTTATTTATATAAAATATCTTCTAGTTTTCGTTTCCTTTTATAATTTTGTCGGTAATGCAGTCTCGGTAGCCTTAATATGTCGATACCGCAGATTGCGAAATTTCGACTGAAATGTCGATAATCTAGGTTGTCTGCCCAATTTTCTGCTAACTTCAGAAGTCTTCTACAATCACCACCAAATAATCAGAATACAGTAAAAATCTGTCAGGAACTAAATAATTTTACCAAATTGGTTCAAATCCTATGACATGTATAAATTGTTATAAATTTGGAAATTTTCGAAACTAATTTATTGAAATGTTCTTCAATTTTTGAGTTACACACTTCTCCATCGATCCCAGTACGTTTATTAGATAGATTTAGGATTATGTTCTGGCGAAATTTGGGGATAAGGGGTTGTACTTTTGTATAATTCACCAGAAAATCCTAAAATTTCGAAACTAAGTTTCAAAACATTTTAATAATTTAGTTTTGAAAGTTTCAGATTTTCTCGTACATACCCAAATTTCGCCTGAGCATATCTAGGATCATGACCTGTCTAATGGCTATAGTAGGATCGATGGCTCTCTTAAAAAACACATGACGTTTTAATAATTTAGTTTCGGAAATTTCTAAATTTATTGTAATTTACATGTCATATAATTTGAACCAATTTGGTAAAATTATTTAGTTCCTGACAGATTTTTGCTGTATTCTGGTTGTTTGGTGGTGATGGTAGAATTGGATTCATCTTTCGGCTATACAATTTTTTTTCGGCTGGAATAGCAAAGACACTATCTGCATTATCATTTTGCGGCTGCGGGATATCCGCATTACCTTTTGATTTTAAACTATCGGCTAACTTTAATAGTGCGTGAAACTTTTTACATAACCCTTTTCCATAAATGAGGAGATCCCAGAATTTTTTGGGGGAAATCGATTTGCCGGAAGTGGCAGCTTCCATATTTAGAAAAGTATTGTTATTGATTTTAAATTAAATTTGATAGATTATCGGCTCAGATCATTTTTCTTTAATTTAACCGCAAATGACGTTTTTTTGACAAAAAAAAAACTTGTGTTCAACAAAAATTCATCCTTACACAGCCCAGCCGGAGCAATTCATATGGGTGAAACATACTTTATTTAAGCTTTTTCCCCAAATTGAGAGATGCCGGTGACTCACTGAAATCGGTCCATTGATCGAAAGTTATAGGTTCCTTAGGAGCCCAAACGGATTGATTGATTAGAATAAAACTCTTCAAAATTACTTTTTTTCCATAAATTGGGAGATCCCAGTGAATTTTGGATTTCCCCTCAAAATCGGGCTACAGCTTTCAAAGAAGCCTATTCGTTCTTTGCAAATATTTTAGAAAGTGAAATACTATACATTTACGAGAAAAGACTAAAAATAGGACTGTTAATTAAGTTTCAAACAAAATTAGATCAGATTTATATTTTAAAATTTTCCGAAAATAACGAGTTTTAATAGCAAACCTTTATTACACCATAATTCGGAATACCTGTTCTGTAGGTCTTGACTATTCTGTATAAAACTTCATATTGAAGCTTATTCATAAATTGGGAGATCCATGCGAAATGTAGTAGACATCTGTGTACCAGAAGTGACAGCTTTCATATAGAAGCTTTTTAAATTTGAAAGGAAGTCGGGTGTTGGCCACAACAATTACACAGCTTAATTTAAACTAAAAAAAAAGTTATTTTCGGATAAGATCTTAAGAAATTTCATAGTCTGGCAATATGTTTTAAGAGTAGCCGATAAATGCAACAACCAGCCGAGTATCCATAAGGTATCATAGTCCAAAAACCACATAAGCAATCCAAGAAAATTTTTAAACTGTAATAGTCTCAATAATTTTGTGGGTTTGGTTGCGAATACACATTTTATTGGTTAATTTGTTTTACTTATTTTTAATGTTTACTTTATGCCAATTAGGTTAATTATTCTAACAAGGACGAACATCGTCAGGAATCAGCATCAAATCATAATTATTTTTATGTACTTTTAAAATTTCAAAGAGAATGCAAGATACCTACGTGTATACGTATTTACCTTCGCCATATACGTAATGAATCGTACAACTCATAAAATGTATTTTCTTTCAAAATCTTATAAAAAATGTAACGAATAAATTTGTTGACAATGTTTGGGTTTAATAAGGTCAACCCGAACGTTTTATGGTACTGGGTTGGAAAATTGATAAATAATTTGGATCCAATAAATTTTTAAATTCCATGTACACGTCGTAAATATACTCGTACCTATATATGGATTAGTACATTAAGGATTAACCAAGCATAATCACTAAAACTTCTTTACAAATTTGCACCGTATATCAGCACATACATATATACATACGTATAAATTAATCTCAGTAAATCCAATAATCGGAAAAGCGCTGCAGAAGATTTTGCAAATGTCACATATTTTCTTAAATTAAAATTTTTCTTTGAATTTTTTTTTTGTCGACAATATATCCAGATAGACAATTTTTGTACTCCGCAAATATGTCGGTTTATATGCCGAATCGAAAATATACAAGAATTTATGTTAGACATATTTTTGAAAACGACCCTAAAACATATTTGCTTTTATGATGTGCCGATTCAAAATCAAAAGAATTTTTTTATTTTTTTTAATAATTTTGCTTGATTTGGCATGCACACGAAATTCATAAATTGCTCGTTAAACGCAAACATATATTATTATTCAAAATTATTGGGACATGCACACATCAGATTAATTAAATTTTGGCGTCTTATCTTATTTATTCCATAGTAAATATATAATTAATTAGATGTCTCCTTGTTACTAATTTACAATTTTTTGCCTCATCTCATAAAACTATGACAACTCAAATTCTAAATTAAGAAGTATTTTTATCGGAATTACTTTGTATTATCCCATAATTAATGCTCTTTTATGAATTAGCTGTATATAGTTACGCTGTTAATTATACAAGATGTAATATAAGATGTTAATGCCGCATGAATCTTTTGAAACTGTTTTTTTTTTATAAATTGTTTGTTAATAAACTATAGATTTAATTCAAGTGCTAAAAACAATTTCCTATCGTTCCTGATAAATTACACTCCGTTTAATTTGTTTAGGAACACTTAGCGATTCTACATGTGTAGACAATATATGTAGGTAAAGGGCTGCTTCATTCCTACTCCACATCATCAATATTGTGCCGTATTGTCTACACTGCGTAAACATTCAATAATTTACGTGGGTAGAGAATGTATGCCGACAATTAAACAATAACGTCGACAATGTAGAGAACGTAGACTACCAAAAATTTTTGTAATACATATCAACCAAATATGAAACTGTCAAAAAACTACTTTGAGCCATGGTATAACTACATAAGTTAAGTGAGCTAGCGGTGTATGCTTATTTACCGATATGCAAATCATGGCAGCAGACGATTCTATCCCGTTCGATAATTTACCGACTGATAGATTTATAAAACAAATATTTTTCAATTTATGAATTGGGAATGGAATCGCTATATGGTTGTCTCAATTCGATAGTTTTTTTTGTCTGAGAAACTTGTGCCACCGTACCAGGACAACTGGAAGATTTTTTGAATAAGAAAATGCTGAAAATTCTTGGCAGATCTTAGCCGAATGGTCTGCTTAATTTGGCCTGGTATGTCGTAGTCTAATCGAGAGCTAGTCTAGCTCTAATTTTAGTCTTAATATCATAATTTTTTTTGCTGTATCAGAAGCCAGAAAGGGAATGTATTCCATATTCGAAACGAAATAGCATTAGCTGGCTCTACTAGATGCTGTATAAGATAGCGGAATTTTGACAGCGGAAAGTAAGAGATTACGCTATTCCCCGCAAGTGGCAGCACTATCACTAAAGAGAATTTATTTTGTAATGTAATTACCAGCGGTAATTTTTTATTCATTATGTGTATATTTTTTCACTAAATAAAACATCTTATCGGAATAAAATATTAGAAGTGATCCTTAAAATGGCAAATTGATTGATCTCCGAAGTAAAGGAACTCGGTATATGAAATGTTGAAATTTAACAATATTCCGTCTTTCCGACATTTCTTCCACTAGTGTCCAATACTTTCTGTTATTTTTCTAATAGCTTAGGTCATACTGAGACTATATGGAAAATTTGGGGAAAATTCAAATACTAGAATTTTCACTAGAATTTTTTCATTTTCTTCGGCCATATAAGTTATTTTCAGTTTCTGGACAATATCTCAAAAGCTTCCACTAGTAAACAATACTTTTGGTTGTTTTTCTAATAGCTTAGATCATACTGAGACTATATGGAAAAATTGGAGAAAATTCAAACACTAGAATTTTCACAAGAATTTTTGATTTTCTGCGGCCAAATAAGTTATTTTCAGTTTCTGGCCAATATCTCAAAAACTTCCACTAGTAACCAATAATTTAGGTTAGTTTTCTAATAGCTTAGGTCATACTGAGACTATATGGAAAATTTGGGGAAAATTCAAATACTAGAATTATCACTAGAATTTTTTGATTTTTTGCGGCCAAATAAGTTATTTTCAGTTTTTTTCCAATATCTCAAAAACTTTTACTAGTAACCAATACTTACGGTTGTTTTTGTAATAGCTTAGGTCATACTGAGACTATATGGAAAATTTGGGGAAAATTCAAGGACTAGAATTTTCACATGAATTTTTGATTTTTTGCTGCCATACAAGTTATTTTCAGTTTTTGGCCAATATCTCAAAAACTTCCACTAGTAACCAATAGTTTCGGTTGGTTTTTTAATAGTTTAGGTCATTTTGAGACTATATGAGAAATTTGGGGAAAATTCATGGACTAGAATTTTCACTATAATTTTTTGATTTTCTTCGGCCATATAAGTTATTTTCAGTTTCTGGCCAATATCTCAGAAACTTCCACTAGTAACCAAAAGTTTCGGTTAGTTTTCTAATAGCTTAGGTTATACTGAGACTATATGGAAAATTTGGGAAAAATTCGAAGACTAGAATTTTCACTAGAATGACCTAAGCTATTAGGAAACCAACCGAAAGCATTGGTTACTAGTGGAAGTTTTTGAGATATTGGCCAGAAACTGAAAATAACTTATGTGGCCGCAGAAAATCAAAAATTCTTTGGAAAATTCTAGTCCTTAAATTTTCTCCAATTTTTCCACATAGTCTCAGTATGATCTAAGCTATTAGAAAAACAACCGAAGTCATTGGTTACTAGTGGAAGAAATGTCGGAAAGACGGAATATTGTTAAATTTCAACATTTCATATACCGAGTTCCTTTACTTCGGAGATCAATCAATTTGTCATTTTAAGGATCACTTCTAATATTTTATTCCACTGAGATGTTTTATTTGGTGAAAAAATATACACATAATGAATAAAAAATGTCCGCGGGTAATTACATTACAAAATAAATTCTCTTTAGTGATAGTGCTGCCACTTGCAACGAGTAGCGTAATCTCTTATTTTCCGCTGTCAAAATTCCGCTATCTTATACAACATCTCTACTGGCCTCCATTGCACCAAGCCTTAAAAAGCCGAGTCTATTTGGTTATCACAAAAACTTCATATCACACTGAACCAACCCATCATAGCTCTGTTCACAACATGCAAATCAGTTTGAAATTAAAACTACAGATAGCAAACACGGCTACCCCAAGACATACAAGGCCGAATCCTTTTAGATATTATAGCTCTGTCTAGAACATGTACACCAGTTTGAAAATAAAACTAGAGCTGGTCAATACGATTCCATGTCTAACAGAACACATTTTGTATTACTGGCCTCCGATGCAGTAAGGCATTCCAGGTTTAATCCCTATAGATATTGTATAAATTTAATGCTTTAATAATCCAAACTACAGATATGATTCTGTTCACAACAAGCAAAAACGGTTTGAAATTAAAACTAGAGCTGGTTAGTAGCTGGTACCTTGTTCTGAATAGAATACATGCCGGTTCTTTTTGATTTCCTTACAAAATTATAGAGCTTATCGATACGACCCGATACGAAATCGATATAACACATCTCTACGAGATTTATTGGTGGAGGTGATTTCTCTTTTGGCTTAGCTGGTATTCTAGAGCTAGTTGTTTTTTGATGATTAACTGGTTTCTAGAAAATTCTTTTAAAGTTAATGTTAAAATTTCTGCTGTGTACACCCTTTGCGTACTTTATAAATGCTGTTCATCATCATTAATAATTATGTACATTATATATTATATAATTTGCTTATGTAGTAAAAACATTTTACCAAAAATTTTATTTAGAATAAGAGATAAATTGATTACTGTTGTGACCATCAAACCTTAAACATGTAATAAAATTATAAATGGTCGTGAAAGTTGGAGTTGTAAAATAATTATAATAAAATTCTCATAAAAGTGTAATAATCTTACTCCATCTTGATATACACAAAGCTTACAAGATTGTCGAAATTGTAAATTTTCAGGACCTAGCACGGAACATTGCAATCTAAAATCGAATTATCTATATGTATAATACAAATAACAACAGCCGTACTTTTAATTCTAGAACAATTAACTCTTTTTATATAATTTGCGCTTACTGTAAAAAATCGAGTCACAAAATTCAAGATTGCTTCCTCCAAATCCAAGTGTTTTTTTCAAAGCCAATCAGAATTACAGTACCACAACTTTTAATACGCTGACAAGTTCGGGAAATGTCTGCGGACTTTCGAAGCCAGACAGAGGCGTTCCCTCGAGAGTCCGAAATTTAAACGATCTTATCGAATTTGAAAATAGTACGACTGTAAGAGAATTACACAAAATTACCAATCCAACAAACTCTTTACATAAATATATAAATTTAGACATTAATATTTGTAAATACAATCGTACACCATTTTTGGTTGATACTGGAGCTGACATTTATATCATAAAAATATCAATCAAGTCTGCCAATCACACAGACGTTTAGATATCTTTACAGTCTTACGAAATTCCAAAATCAATATTTCTTATCCAAAATATCCTTAAAGAACAGAAAGAAATTCGTTTCTCACTAATTACAGACCCTGCTTTTTTCTATAATTTGACTAATACGTCGAGTAAATGTACTTGAACATACCCTGAATTTTGTTACTCAGCCGATGACTAATCGCCCATCTGTGAGATCAATAGATTAATTTTTATTGCTCATTTTTTGTCCCTCCTTCTTTTGTTTATTTTTTGCTTTTTTTTACTTTTACAAATCAGTAGATACTTCTGATGATGACCTAACAAGTTGAAATCGATCGTGTGGTTTTTTAAACTTTTTTAAAAAAGTTTTTTAATTAAAATATTTAAAAAATCTAATTTTGCGAAATAAAAAGCAAGTGTTAAAATAAAATGTGTTTATTAAATTATAAATAATAAAATTTCTAAATAAAAACACTTAAAACTGTATCCTAAATTATTAAATTCTTAAAACTAACCGCTCGGTTCACAACACTGCCATTTCTGGTGAGTGTCGAGCTTTCCTTTTCTTACTTGGCCTTTTACTCCATTTCAACACCCAATTTGTTTCTCTTTCAAATTCTTCATCATCCCTATCATCGATTGCAGGATTTGGTGTTGAGTTCTTCATTCTCTTTCATTAAAATTAAAAAATTTTCTTTCGTTCGTGCAAGAAGTTTGGGTTTTTTCCATGACCATTCCATACCCCAGCGTCACGCACGATTCTGTGAACAACACCAACTTGTTTAGACTTGTATTATATAACTACCATGATCTATGCAACATCGATGATCCAAACAAAATACACCTACCTATACAGTGACCCCAGCCTCAATATCAAGGATTTTCAAGCAAACTTCACTTTCTCTACACCATAGTTTCTTGACTCGCACAATTTTGTAGTCATTCTCGGCCGTTTGGCTTAAAAAACTTTCCAATCAGTCACAACAATCGCTTAATCATCGTGACTCATCTGGTGGGAGCTGGTGTGGCGGTTTAAAATATTGCAACCAAATATTCTAATATCGCAATTGTAACATCTCACAAACTCTTCGCTAACTCAACATTCAAACAGAGTAAGTGCAGCATCAGATGTACATTTTTTTTGGAGAAACAAAAATTTTGGCAAAAATACGCACGATACACAAGTACATATCAGAATTTGCACCGCCGCACACCACGATACCACTGACCACTCCACCATTATATTGGGTGTGTGAATATGACTCCGCCTTTTCCTTATAGATGTCGTCACTAGTACTGCTTACGTGGAGTATAAATGGGCAATACTGGTATTCCATGGTATTTGATGTCAACTGTCAAACACAGTAAGCGACATTTGAAAGTTGAAAAAAAATGCATTAAAGTATGGAATTGAAGCATTAACTTTTAAAGTTACAATTACTTGAAGTTTTAATGAAAGTTGATATTAAAAATGATATTAGCTTGTTTTAAAATGATTTTAATATAAATAACATTTAAAGCACAACCAACTTGAAATTTTAAAGTAAAAGTACATTGAAAAAGAAAGAACATTTAGCACATTAAGTAGCATTAATTTTTAAAGCTAAACTACCTTAAAGTCGTAAAGAAGCTTACATTAAAAATTATGTTGGCGTATTTTATATTTGATGTTTGATTTCTAAATACTTAATGCATTTTAGCTCGGCCTGCTTCTCAAAAATATTAAAAGCGCAATAAAAATCATCGTAAATTCCAATAAACTCGGTTACATCGAAATGAATTACGTTTTGTTTTTCTACAATATCAATAATTTTGTAGAAGTAAACAAGTAGATCACTTACTCTTTCTTTAATTAGAAAAAGTCCCTTTCTATAATGAGAGTAGTGTTCAAAAAATTTGAGACTATAAACTGGAGATGAATTGGGATGACTTAGAAAAATTTATTTTCGAATTGATTGTCAATCCAAACGTTAGCCATGAATTCTTGATGTCTCTCTGACGGTGTCGTACACACGTTTATGTAGTTTTGAATTTTCAATCGGGTAAAATATCTTTGCTTTGACTCATAACGCATGGTCCACATGTGAAAAACAGGACCCATCTGTCGTATTACATTCGGATAATCAAGTAAAAAATGCTGTTTTGGAGACAGTTCTTTTTTGAAAACATTAACAATAATATTTAAATGGGACTGGATCAAATTGTCAAGAATTGATATTTCACATTCTTTTATTTCAGAGGATAAAAGAATCTGTAATATTTTTAAAATTGTAGTTATTCCTTTCCAATGTTCAGCGATAAATGGGCAACTAAACATAATACATCAAACCTCTTTTATCCGGAAATCTATTATCCAGAAAAACATCTATTATCCGGAGAACATTTTTTTCGTATTCTTTCATTTTCTCTTTTATTTACCTTATTTTTCAAAAATGAAATGATTTTTTTTATGTAAATGGGGCTGTGTAATTAACGAAAATAAATTTAAAATCTTAATACATGAAACTAAAGTTTAAAAAATATTAAAATATGCGTTTTACTGGTATTTACTATGAAATTATTAAAAAAAATCTTTATCCGGAAAAAAGTGGTTTCACTGTATTTGTATTGCATTTCGTCCCAAGTTTTTGTTTTTCAATATTCACATTTGTAGGTTTATTTATCCTATCGATGTAGTTCCAAAATTATATGCTGATGTACGTTGGTTTATCAAGCTTATACTACAGACAATTATTTTACTTATGAAAAATTTAAATGTGTATTTAAGTATAAGAGAGACAAATCCTTCCAAGCCAACATGCATAAAATCAACACTACACTCAGAAAAAAATATGATAAATACATGATTACATTTACCACAATATCATCATTGTATGTTAAATATAATTATTTAAATGATTGATTTTATCTTACTATGATATTCTTGATCATTTTTCTTGATCTTTTTCATCATAACAATGATGATCACTGAAATTTTTTTTTTTTTGAGTGATCATCATTGTTATGATGAAAAAGATCAAGAAAAATGATCAAGAATATCATAGTAAGATAAAATCAATCATTTAAATAATTATATTTAACATACAATTATGATATTATGGTAAATGTAATCATGTATTTATCATATTTTTTTTCTGAGTGTTTTCGTTTTGACCATTTTACAAATCCTACAAAAATTGTTCGCCGAAAAAGAATTTGTCATACCTAGTAAGTCATTGGCAGCCAGATTATTATTATTATTTTTTTATTTTTTTTTATTATCATTACCAATTTTTATTTACAAAAAGTATACAATGGGCCTATCTTTTAATTAAACCCGAGCAAGCAGGCTTGCCCTGGGTATTGTACACCGAGCACAGGTTGTGCAGTGCCAAATGAACCAGTGTGCATAGAGTAATAACTTGTTTTTTACTTTGCATGCTCTTCGTACACTGGCATTCATTTCAGAGTAAAATTTGAAGAACCGAGTATGCCCGGAACAAAGTGTGCAGGGTAAAATTACTCAGTTTGAATAAAAAAACACAGAGTATTTTTTGACAGCGCACTGCTTGCTCGGGTTTAATTAAAAAAAACCCCAATAATTAAAAATATGTAAATTATCATGAGATAAAGAAACAAGCATACCTCGTAAGTAACCTAAGTCATTAACCGAGGTACCGGTATCTTCAATTTTTTTTTATATCATTTACTATTGGACGAAGTATATCATTTAATGTGAAATCACCATGAAGGTCATTCACATAAAATAAAGATAGGAGGAAAATGTTGGCTAACTGTGATTTAAATTTATTTGGAAAATTTTGTAAATTAAAATAAATTGCACCTACTTTATTGATGATGATGACTTTACTTCCTAACACTTTTGCAATCTCAAAATCATCGTAATTTAATTGTACTTGTAACCAGTACCTAGAACTAAAGCCCGATTTAATAGAATGGAATGTTGAACCACAACAAGGATATTTAAATATGTTTTTTTACATTTGTGCATATTATTATGATCTACGAAGGACCTTTTAAAATAATTATTTAAAAATAGTTTACTTAAATAGTTAAAATGTGCTCGGAATAATGATGCATTTATATGAATTTGTTGATTGATTAAAACGGGTTTCCCTTCTGATACATAGAGAATGTGGAACTGGCGAAATATAAAATGGATTTAGCTTGCGTATTACGCCGCTTATATTTTGAACAATATCTATCAAATGTTTTTCCAATAGAGTTATTCCATTTACCGTTTAATTCGGTTATGGCACAAAAATCTAGAACATCTTTGACTAAATCCTTAGTTGCAATGAAAATCTTTAAAATTGAATCTTCTGGAAGACCTAATTTATTCATGGTGTTATACAGCATTTTCATTTTCGTTTCAAAATCGATAGTATAGATTTTTCTTAGAATTTCAGATCGATATGGTGTATTTTTTGATTCACCAATAGGAATACTACTCGTGGTAATTTCACAACTGTCGGAGAATATGATATTTTTAATCTTTATTGACAATTATTACCGGCTAAAGCGAGTTTTAGTTTATTTGTAACATCTCGAATTTCCGTCGATAGACGTTTTTCTTCAATTTCAAAAAAATAATTCGAAATAAAAGTCCAAAAGTTTTTTAAACTTTTCTCAAAGTTTTGATTGCGCACGTAGCGCGTTTTAAATAATATGTCCATGGATTCTTTAATTCCAAAACTAGATGGCAACGGTATCACTTCACTTCACGTTCGACACAAACCATAAACTGAGTAATGGATTTCCTGTTTTCTCCAATCGCTATAAGGTATGGTGAAATAAATTTTTTTCTTGTAATTCGTCTGATGTCGAATTTAACTGAAATTTAATTTTTTTTAATATTTTTTTACTACAAATTATATATTTCAAATATATTACCGGTTTAAAAATTATAATACGAGAAATCGATTCATAAAACGTTTTGCTCTGTGATGACTGTTTTCCCAATGAAGTTTCCGGTAACAAGCTTTCTCTCTCTCTCTCTCTCTCTGGCATTATATCCCATCAAGGGATTTGGCCGCCTCAAATGAGGTTTCATAATCATATTTTCATTTCGGATAATGAGTCATTAATTCATTGATCCTAAACCAGCCGTGAAATTTTGTCACCACCGGGAATCGAACCCGGGACCTCCGGTCGCTGGAGCAAGCATGCTGACCACTTTGCCACCGGGGCGGCAAGGCTTAGTAAAACAAAAAAACTTTGAAACGAAGGCAGCCAGTCCAGAAAATAATAAAAATAAAGATTAATTGAGACTTCCATTTATTAAAAATTGAAGGAAACAATTCTATATTCACAAGTTAAAGTGGCTAAACTCGAATTCATACATTTTTCCGAAGAGTTGTTTTAAGTTCTGAACGCTAATGTCCTACAAGTGTTAAGGTAAATTGAAATTACCTCTGAGGTCTATTTCATCTAATCTTTAGTTAAAAAAATTATTTGAATTAAATTTATCCAAAATATTTTTGAACATTACGTGATTAAACATTTTTGGTTAATTTTTACCTATAGCCTTTTTTCCACAAAGATATTCTAGTCAATCATATTAATTTTGAGTTTACTTATTTTAACAAGCACAAATAGAGATTCCGAAAACTAACATAGCAATAACTTGGCCAGCTGAGAATTTCGTTTAAAGCTCTTCCACACTTCCAATAAATGGTCTTCTACTTTTGGCCAACCGGTTATGATTTTTTCTCCTATATTCGGATATCGCAATTACATTAATGTAAAAATTAAATATTTAAATTAATGAAAAAAACATACCACATCTGGGCTTGTTATAAAAAATGGGTAATCAACTGATATTCGGTTTCCTTCTTGGTTTCGTAATTGTTCAATTCTGTACTTCAGAGTAGATTTTAATTTTCCCTTAATGTTTGCATGTTGTGTTGAGACATTTAAATGCTTTAAAATAATTAATTCTTCTTCAATATTTTTGGGAATGGTTATCTCAGTTTTATCCTTTTCAAATTTAATTTTTCTTCCCCAGTTAACCGTCGTTTTGTTGATTGTACATTTGTATCAATCTGCATGCACTCAGCTTCGTGTTTTTAGAGTTAGTTTCGCACCTGGTAAAATGTATTTTTCACAAAAGATCCAGTTGGTCAGCTTGTGGCACAGCAGTTTAAAGAACGCGATGAGCCCGAGGCACTTGTGATGAATAAAAGGCACTTGTGATGAATAAAGAACATTGTAAAAAGGCAAGGTGGAAGAACACCAACAAAAATGATGGATTTGGATTTATCATATGCGACTAGGATATCAAAAACCTGGATTTTGTTAGAAAATACCTACAGAAGAATAACATCGATTTCGTTAATGATGACTATATGAAGCTTCCGTTCAAGGTAAACTACATCGTTTGAATTTTGTGTGCCAAAATGAAAAGATCATACGTTGCAGTGAAATCGGTAGATTAATTTGGTGGAACAAAATATTTTTTAATATTTCGAGATGATTTTTCAAAATATCGGTATGTGTATAAAATCAATAAATATGATATTTTCAAAAAATTCGATGTATTTCATGGGCCTTGATAAAGAATGATTGTTGAATTTCTTAATGAAAAAGAGGATGGCATGGAGCTATATAACGTGCAGATAAAATCGGACCTATAGCCGTACGTCCTCGAATTAAGTGACCACGGCGTAAAAAAAAAGCCGCGAAACAGTTGGGAGAGCCTTGAGGCGACTTTTTTTGTTTTGCTATGTATTTGCATTGTGAGGATTATCGTAATTTTTTTGCTTAAAAATTTGTATGTTAGGATTGGCACGATCTTCCAGCTTCCTTATGGCCCCATATAAATTTATATGAAAATCGTCTATAACTTCCAAAACCTTCTTGGGCCAGAAATAGCGATTTACATTTTGAGATGGTATACGTACTTAAGTAATTGCTATCCAAGTGCCAGCACCAGCCGTATGTTCAAATTTGAGGAAATGGCCAAGTCCCAAAATCTGAGGTTAAGTTAAATAAAAATTTATATCTCTTAAGAAGTTTCTAGGCCGGAAATGGTTCTTTATGTTTCGAGTTGGTAATGGTAAGAGCAAACTATGTTGAGCGCCCCAATGCCAGCCGTATGTTAGGATTTGCACAATCTTCCAGCTTGAATATGGCCTCATATAAATTTATATGAAAAACGTCTATAACTTCCAAAACTTTCCTGGGCCGGAAATAACGATTAATGTTTTGAGATGGCACGTAATTAAGTAATTGCTGACCACGTGACTAGCACCAGCCGTATGTTCAAATTTGAAGAAAAGGCCAAGTTCCGAAACCTTAGGTTAAATTAAATAAAAGTATGCATAGGTGTGGAGTACGTCCCAAAAAATCCCAAATTTATTGCACAGAGTTCTATTGGTCCTGGTAAGGAACCATATCAAAAGCATACCAGAAATCTACCCACATGTCAAACTTTTGAAATTTGTTAATTGAGATTTGTTGCAAAATCCATGCATGCAAGAAATGTGGGATTTTTTGGGACATATTTCAGTTAGGTAAATTTCCATGTTTTCTTATGTTTTGTATGTTTTGAGTTTGTAATAATAAGAGCAAACTATTGTGAACTCCTCATTGCCAGCCTGCTTTATTTCGATCCGTAATGAAATTGAACGGAAATATGATTCCTTGACAGAATGCAGATTTCAGGGTTCTCTTTCATGACAGTTTATAGTACTGTCATAGCGCTATGCAATGCGCAGATAGTTCTACGTAAATCGGATCTACAGCCGTACGTCTTCGACGTAGCCACTCTTTAAGAAAGAACGTGATAGGCAAACTGCGAAAAAGTTGGGAGTTTTTCGATACCAGAAAAGATTGCAAATAATAAATGGAAAACAAATAATGGTGAGCGGTACAATGCCACCAGAAGGTAAGTGTGCACACAATTTACCTGTTTCGATATCGCCCCATACTGTATCGCCCTAAAATCAGCAGTTCCAATAAAGAACCATAATAATGAGCCAAACTAATTATTTCCTATTCCAGACATGATTCAATCCAAAATTTATATGCAATTAGAGAACTTAACCTGAACCTAACATACGGTTGGCATTCGGGCGCTCATTATAAGTTACTCTTAATATTTTAAACATATAATATGACATATTATTATTTCGAACTTAAAATATACAGAATTACTATTGCCAAACACAATACAGTATTTCCAAGTATTTTTTTTTTACATGAACAACAAATAAACGAAAAAAACTGGGATGGGATATTTGGTTGTTGTGCTTATAATTTTAATCGTCTTATAGAGGTATAAAATGAAAAAACTGGGTTGGAATAGAATAGTTTCGTGTAAATAATAATAAAAAAAATCCTGGGATGAAAAACTGGAATAACTTCACATTCTTCCTCTAGCGGTGAATATCGAAAACACATTTTTTTCCTGGAAATTTTCTGCTATCTTGTAGTTATATCATCTTTCAAAAAACATCAATAAACTACGAGAGACTGTATCAGTATAATACGTACCAAATACACCTACAACAGGCACAAGCAGCGTTGATTTCAAAATAAATGAAAGTGAACTCAATTTTTTGATATAGTTTCAATTATTCTTATAGTTTCTAAAACGTCCATTAAAAAAAACGGCTACGTAAATAACTGAAACGGTTTTTTTTTTTATTTTTAACGGTTTATAACGACTTAACGGTACGGTTTTCGAATACTACGGGTGTGTTATTTTTACTCAGATTTGAATGCTGCTTCACGCTCTTCATAATAATACCGTCGCTTGTGGACACCCGGTAGTATAGATAGATTACAAGTAAAATGTTTTTCAACATTCCTAAAATATTTCTAAACTGTATTTTCTCCGTATTTTTCAGTTTTATCTAAAATACAAAAAAAAATGCTTCTTGAAAGTAAATTAAAGCCCTTTTTGTGTAAACCCATTTTTGGTGTTCTTTTCATTTTAGGAATTCTACTATATATAATTTATATTATTAAGCGAAAGTAGTTTCCATTTTTGTCATAATTATGGTTAGATTAATCGTTCGAAGACATTAGAATATAAAGTTACAAACCCTTCACTGAATTAATAATGATGAGTGCAATTTAAATTAAGCGACCATTGCTACATCCGTATGTCCACTTGTTTAGTGAAAATTTACTTAGAACACGGTTTTCCCAATATACTCATTCGTATACGCTAGTAATAATTATTATAAAATATTTGGTACTGGATTTCTTGATTCCTATAAAAATCCGTTCCATGCAAAAAAAATATTTGAAAATAATTCACATAAAAATTCAATATTTCAAGTCGCTGAAGTTAGCACGAATATGAAAAAAATGCTAAACTTTGGTTAGTCCGTTAGTTTCATTAATTAAGTTTGTGTTAGTGACATTACTTGGGCAAGACGGAACTTTATCGAAGATTAGAGTTTTCTTGGATGTATAATTATAAAATTCTATTAAAATTAACTAAGTAATATAAAACCAGTTTATCTCGTAGATGAGTGTTTAATTTGACTCAAAATTATATTTAAAATTCTCAAAAAAACGAACATTACACTACTGTACAAATTTGCCTTAATGCAGGGAATGCAAAGCAAATAATTAAAGAAGTATCTTATGATAAATGATAAAGAAAAAAACCTGTTGCATTTACCGCTAAGGAAAATATGCTCATATTCAGACAGCACAAATAATATCGTATTCATAATTCTAAGCAACAAGTTATACAATACACTATAGATAAAACTATTTATTAAGAATTCTTGAAAATGATGTATGTATTCCTAGAGATCTTAACACAAATTTTAGATATTTGGGGTGTTAGTTGGAAATGATGCCATTTAGAAATAATATTCAGGGAAAATGACAAATAATTGCATTGTAAATAATCAAGGTCGAAATATTAATGATATTGTTTCACTTTTTAGTATGAACCCTTTGACTGTTGATGCACCGACACCAGACGATAATTTCTCGAATGATTCAGACATTTTAGTAATACATCAGAAGCGTAAAAATTTAGATTCCTTGCTTTGTCATCTTGCTACAATAAATATAATGCCAACACTAAAATTTTTGAGTGAAATTTGGTTGAATAATTCTGAATTGGCTAATTGCAATTTTAATCAACATTCTGCTGGTGTAGCCGTGTATGTTTAAAACTCTATATTGTGTAGTGCTGTTTATTTGACATTTCTAAGTGCGGATGGTATTAAAGTTGATCCAAAATATTAAGGGTGAAAATATTACGTTTATCTGTTTCTATAGATTACATTCTTTTGCCATTGACATCTTTATTGAGGAGCTTTAAGCATTTCTGAATCAAACGACTGAAAAAAATATATTTTTATTCTAAGTGATATTAATATTAATTTATTGGTTGATAGGGCTGGTAATGTCTATTCCCATTTAATGGCTTCAAATGGTTTTAAATCTATTGTAATATAACTAGACTTTCCTCTTCTACGTGCTTGGATCATGTTTTTGCTAGACATAAAATAAATTTTAATTTTCCAGTTACTGCCATTGTTAGGCATTTTGAAGTTACTGACCACTGAACTATTTGCTTGATTTTAAAGAATTAGGCCGCATTAAAATATAACCAAAATATTCAGTCGAAATGTTTACAGTTCCACAAATGTGGATATTGTTACATTTTTATTAATTTTAAATAAGCATGTTAACTCTATAGTAAAATATCGTGGAAACATAAGTCGGGACCGGTAAAACTTAATTGTTGAATTCTTAGTGGGCTTTGTAAAGCGGTAGCTTTCAAAACTAAACTGTATAAAAAGCATAATGTCAAATTGGAAAAGCTCCTCTTAAAACATAAAAAAAATTGTTGTTAAAAGCATTCAGCAATCTAAGAGGCAGTATTTCGAGAAATTGTGACATTTATTTTTAATTTTAGTATTGGTACTGCCACCTTTCCAACTATACTTAAAAATGCCATAATTATTCCATTGTTCAAAAGCGGGGATACCACTAATATGTCGAATTTTCATGCGATTTCGTTGCTTTCAGTTTTCTCAAACATTTTTGAAAAACTAACCAAAAATAGAATGCTCGATTTTCTCTTGCAGACAAATTTTTTTAACAATGTTCAATTCGGTTTCAGAGCGTCGTTCAACACAGAGGACACGATTCTCAAATTTTTATCCGATATCTACAATGGCTTGCTTAAACAATAATAAAAAATGTGGGCCTCTATTCATTGACATTACCAAGGCGTTCGATAAAGTCGACCATGATATTTTGCTTAGTAAGCTTTGCCATGCTCGATTTAGGGGTAAGGTTCAAACTCCTTAAAATTTAAAGTTTAAATTGTACTTAAGTGTCAGACTGCAGCGCGTGAAAATCAATGAAACTTATAGTGATTATTTAGAAGTTTTAAATGGTGTGCCGCAGGGGTTGGTGTTGGGACCTGTTTTGCTTATGATTTATATTAATTCTCTGTATAATTTAGAATTCAACGGGAGGCCTACAGCGTTTGTAGATGACATTTTTTATGCTTCTGTTTCCTGGAAAGACTTACAGAATTCCATGAAAAATGATTTATATACTTCCGAATGAATCGGAATGCTTCATTCTGGTATAATAATTTACCTCAATTTGTGAAGTCTGCTAACCGAATGAATATGTTCCTATGTAATCTTAAAATATGGCTATTTGATATGCTTGATGACATTGAAAGCCATTTTTAAAAGTAATCGCATGGTGCATTTATCTTTTTTTTTGCGTATGCTAATTTTCCTTTTTCTTTTATCGTTCTTTTAAATTTTTCTCATCCATAGTTAATTTTTGTTTTTTTTTCGTAATTTTCTCTTACCTTTTGCCGTTTTGTAGATCTTTTTTCTTTTTTCATTTTTCTTAATAATATTTATATTCATCTATTTAATATCTAATATTTTGCACCTCACGCAAATTAAATTTTTTCAACATAGACATTTTTTATTTCACATGTTGTGCAATATGTTTCAAATGCCCCTATAATTATTTATATGTTGGCTTGATTATTTTATTTTTAAATTGTTATAGTGAACCAAATTTTGTAATTGGTATTGTTTTTAATTACTATGTATATTTTCGTTAACTACATAAATTCGATAAATTTGAATGGCAGGTCATGTCATGATGTATAAAAATTGTAGTTTAGATAAATAAATAAATAAAAATTGCGATATCCCTAGAGATCTTAATACAATCGCTGGTATATGAGGTGTTAGTTGGGGATCATTTCAGAAAAAACTATCAGGAGCCCCCCATCCAGGGGTGGGAACAGTTTAGAGGATTTTGTATTATGACCAAATATAATAAAAATTCTTAGGCCAACTGAGATATCCCCAGAGATCTTAACACAACCTTATGTATATGGGGTGTTAGTAGGGGACTATGTGAATTTGAAGAGCTTCCCATCCAGGGGTGGAGAAAATTTAAAGGTTTTTGTATTAAGATGAACATAAATTATAGAATTTTGTTATTTGACCAAATATAATAAATAATTCTTATGCTAAGACTTATTTTTTTAAATTATATTTGGTAATAATACAAAATTTTATAAAGTATCCCCTCCCCTGAATGGGTAGCTGATTAATTTTTCTGACACGGTCTCCAACTAACACTACATATACCGAAGGTTGTGTTAAGATCTCTGGGGATATCTCAGTTGGCCTAAGAATGCTTACTATATTTTGTCATAATACAAAATTTTATTAACTGTCCCTGCCCTGAATAGGGGTCAACTGAATATACTTTCCTACATTTTTTTTTATTATATTTGGTCATAATACAAAATTCTAAAAATAGTTTCCACCCCTAGATGGGTAGCTCCTCAATATTATTTCTAACTGGAATCATCTCCAGCTAACACAACAAATATATGAAGTTGTGTTAAGATCTATCGGGCCTAAGAATTTTTATTATATTTGGTCATAACACAAAACCATATAAATTGCTTTCACCCCTGGATGGCGTGCTCGCTCCTACTTCACATGGTTGTATTTTGAATTTTAGGGATATCTAAGTTGATTTAAGAATTTTTAATATATTTGATTATAATACAATATGTCTTCAGTAATTTTTCTAACATTAACCCCAGATAATAATTCATATACATCAGGTTGTGTTTAGGTCTCTATGTATATTTACTGTAGCCCTTTAGAATTCTCATTAAATTTATTTTTGATTTGAAATAAGAGTAACTTCCCCCCTTTCGAGCTTGATATATTTTTTTTAATTTGTCTATTACCCCACTCATTTTACCCGAAGTTGAATTTTGATTTCGCCGGTTATCTCAATTGATTTCAATAGTTCATCCCGCGTAATTCAGTGAATATTGATTTATGATTTGGTATTTATAATTTTTTATCGTTTGGTAAATAAAATGGTAAATAAAATGTAATCTCAGCCTGAAAGAAAATTGAGAAATGAAAAATTAAATCATCATCAATTCACTAACTAACATTTGGAAACGACCTCAATGGACAGTTGTTTACTTAACCGAAATGCGATTTTTTGTGTAGTTACCATATGCCTAGATAGATAGGCCAGATAGATCAATGTACTAACTAAGATTTCAAAACTACTATGGTATATAGCTTTTCGGTTAAAAACAAATCAAAAATATGATATTTCCACCTGATATGGACGTAGGCGCGCCTTAGTCGCAAATGTTCAATTATCCTAATCAAGCGTTCATTTGTAATCCTCATACCTCCCAAAGCTACTTAGCATTGAATTGTTGTACTAAAAATTGACTGCAAAAATAGAGCGGTAAATATGTTGTGGCTAACACACAGCTTTCTTTTACCGCGAATGCACGCACATAAATTTTAAATACAGCTCTCTTGATTTCTAAAGTGAGAAAACCTTACAGTTCTTTTGTTCTTTGCCGTCTTACATTCTTTTACGTATAGTAAAGTAAAGTATAGTAATCATGAAAAATGACCTAGAGATTTTCGCTGATTTACCGTTCGGCAATATAGCCGAAGTGTAAATGTGTTAAAACACTCTAGAGTCCAGACGGATTAACCGATCGGGGTGAAACTTCATATTTAAGCTTTTCCATAAATTGGAGAACCTACTGATTTTTCGCCGAAAAATGGCGGCTTCCCAAGGAGCGTTTTCGTTGTTTTTCAATTATTTAGAAAAGTATACCATTAACTAGAAAACTACTATAAGAATTAAATTATTTAAATTAATTTGGCAAGAAAATCGGCCCAAAGCAGTTTTCAAAAATTTAAACAGAAATCACGTTTTTTGTCAAAAGACAGTTTTTCAATAAAAAGTTAATCCGCATGATTGATCGGGATGATACTTCATACTTAAACTTTTATTATAAATTAAGAGATCCAAGTGTCGAGATGCGTCTACCGGAAGTGACAGCTTTTATAGGCACTTTTAACTGTTTTTGCAAATATTTTGAAAAGTATATAGGGAATAATAAACTAAAAGTGATAATTTGACATTTCTGTTTTAGTTATATGAATGTTTTATATGAAATGATTTTCATGCGTGTAATATACCAATAAAAAAAACAACTTTGCATTTAATTAAAATATGGTAAGCTAAATTTTATTTTAATCATATTCCTTGGACTTTTTAAAATAAGATAAATCTTTTATTTTTAAAACAATATGGAAAAAATTTCGGGTTGTTGTTGGTTTGAAAAATTAGTTACAATGAAATATTATTAATAATTCGTTGGCAAACTTGGCGACCTGTTTCGAGGCAAGGATTGCTTCCAATAAATCTGTGTTCACTTCTTGTATTAGCTGTGGTTGTTTGTTCCGCCGAAGCATCGCATTCGTCGTCATACCCATTTAATATTAAAAAATTATGACAAAATGCGACTGCATTAATAATTTTTGTGCATTTCAGTAAGTATACAGCGAAATCTATTTTGTGAAATAGCAAAGGCCCTTTCAATTCGACTGCGGATAATTTTATGCCTATGAAAGTGTACCCTTGATCTCCAACAAGCCAATACCTTTGTGCATCGGAGGTGGTGTATTAATTTTGAAACATCGCCAAGAGTTTGCTTTTTGCTATTCGCAAAAATGAACACATTTATTTGAACTTACACTATTTTTCCCAGCAAGTCACAATAGCAATGTTTTATTATTTTAATTCTTTTTTAATTTATAACTGATATTTACACTTTATAGACAATTGTTTGATGACGAAAATAATAAGTTACATAATGACGATATACATTTTTAACCGTCAAAATTCAAACGTCAAAACAATTTTTTTATATTTGGTGAAGACGATATGGTAGATTTTGTGCTCTTTTTCATTCGGATCTATAAATACGGTATGATATCAAAGGGCCGAATGTCGAAGGGCCGAATGATTCGAGGGGCCGAATGTGTCAAACGGCCGAATGTGTCGAAGGGCCGATTGTGTCGAAGAGCCGATTTTTTTGTTTTTTCAAATATATTTTGTTAATTTTTTTATTTAATTTAATTTTGTTATTATTATTTTTTGTGAATATACCTATTATCAGAAAGCTGACATAGGGCCGAATGTCTCAGGTGGTGCATGACACAATTTTCCTTCACCAAAATGTATCGCTGACTGGATACGTGGAATTTCATGAATATGCAAAGATGATAAAAAGTAAAATACATAAATTCATAAGAAATTCATTTATGTTTAATAAAATAAAATTTTACAAAATATTCCATAAAACAACAAATTTAAAAAAATATATTTTTTATACCAAAAAGTAGTTTGGCCCTTCGACCCATTCGGCCCTTTGATACATTCGGCATTATGATACATTCGGCCCTTTGACACATTCGGCCCTTCGACATTCGGCCCTTCGACACATTCGGCCCTTTGTATCCATTCTATAATTTGAATCCATTCCTTTGAATCCATTCCATAAACAACGTGACATAGTTCATCCATAATCATTCAATTCAGTCATAGAGACGAAGCTACAACAATTTCATTAATATCATACTTTTTATTTAGTGATAAAACACCACAAAATGACAACCCAGTTTATATTTTCCAAGAAACTACATATTAAAGTTTGTACCATAAATTTGGAAATTCATGCGAAATGTGGTGGAAATTTGTGTACCAGAAGTGGCAGCTTCCTTAGGAGCTTTTTAATTTTTGCTATGAATATTAGATGTTTAAGGTTCAGTATATTCCGTGAACTATTGATCCATTTGAATTTAGCTATCAAATAAATTCATTTTGTATTTAAATTAAAACTAGAAAACATATATGATTGTTACAATGGATGGATTCACTTCCTGCATGTAATAATTGTAATCTAATTTTATTTGTGTAAATATTATTATTATTGCTTGAGTAAAATTTAAATATAAATATATCCTGATTACATGTGGTTATTTTAATAAAATTTACTAAATGAATATTAATATTCACTTCGTGCATGTAATAATCTGATTTTCTAATTTGCAGTGTATGAGTAAAGTGCAATTTATTCTGTGAACTATTGATCCTTTTGAGTTTAGCTATCAAATAAATACATTTTATATTTAAATTAAAACTAGAAAACATATATGATTGTTACAATGGATGGATTCACTTCCTGCATGTAATAATTGTAATCTAATTTTATTTGTGTAAATATTATTATTATTGCTTGAGTGAAATTTAAATATAAATATATCCTGATTACAGGTGGTTATTTTAATAAAATTTACTAAATGAAGATTAATATTCACTTCGTGCATGTAATAATCTGATTTTCTAATTTGCAGTGTATGAGTAAAGTGCAATTTATTCTGTGAACTATTGATCCTTTTGAGCTTAGTTATCAAATAAATGCATTCTGTATTTGCAGTAAAACTAGAAAACATATATGACTATAACAATGGATGGATTCACTTCCTGCGTGTAAAAATTGTAATCTAATTTTAATTGTGTGAATATTATTATTACTACTTGAGTGAAATTTAAATATAAATATATTCTGATTATATGTGGTTATTTTAATAAAACTTACTAAATGAATATTAATATTCACTTCGTGCATATAATAATCTGTTTTTCTAATTTACAGTTTATGTGTATTTGCGCAGTATATTCCGTGAACTATTGATTTATTTGAGTTTAGCTATCAAATAAATGCATTTTGTATTTGAATTAAAACTAGGAAAAAATATTTATGGCAGGGATGGTATTGTTTTTTTCTTTTTCATTATCTTAATTTAAACGATTGTTATTCAAAATATTCCCTACAAATAAATGAAATAAATAAAGACTGAAAGATGGTTTGCTGTTTTATTCTTTAGCGCCTATATGGGTAATTTCTGGATTGGATTAATTTTACATGATTTAATATATTTTTAGGCAACCAGGTTTAGTTTTGTTTGTGGACAATTGAACTATCTAGTTTATTGAAAGTTCAACTCATAATAATAAAATTTTATTGCAGGGAATTTACCATTTTTTATGGGTTCTTAATTAATTATTAAATTTTTTTCTGCATGCTGATTGCTGAACTTTTATACCAACTAACTATTGACTATTTAGGTCTTGGCCGTACACTCTAATCAGTCAATCAATCAATCAATAATGAATATTCTATGTTTAAAAAGGATTAACATAGAATATTCAGTAAATTGATTTGGTACTCGTTACACGTTATCTCCTTTTTGTTTGGACGAGGTTGTATCTTCGTTTTACTAAATTCAGGATCTCGCATATTTTTCCTAATTTTTTTGTTGTCCGCTACTTTTACGATCGTATACATAATTTAGAATTTTGTTCTAGTTTTTGTTGTTGTTTGTGCTTCGAAACGCATCGACAATTATTTGTCTTTTGTTTTCCCTTTTGTCGTTGTTAGACTTCTAAATTGTTTTATCTTCATCTTTTTCCCGCATAAGTATACTCCACCCATGCAATCATACTTTTAATTTAATTTTACTGCATTTTATTTCCTGGATCCTTCGTTCAGTATAATTTTTTTTTCTTTCGTTTTTTATTGTATATGGAGCTTATGTGTACGCGTTTTAACTTCTCTATGCAGATTCATCATTTGTGTTGAGCTATATTCTTGAATCTCAACTTCATGGCGAATCTGAGATCTGACTTAAAGTATGAGAAGCTCGATCTTGATAATCGAAAACAAACGAAATCGCCAGCCTTTGCAGAAAAGACTTGCTCATTTAAACTTGGAACTAATCGAGTCCCGAAAAATTTTATCCCACAATTGCTGTGGACAATGTCTTATAATTTGTTAATGTGTTAGAAGAAGCTTATAAGTGTTTCATTGATGAATTCTTCAAAATTACTGATATTTGGAACGATTGTGGCTGGTAGTCCTCCAAAACCTACATTACTACATATCTACGTCCCTGGTTCACGTGAGGAAGACTGATGATCCCGATCGATTGTGTCCCCCAAAGATTGGAAGGTCATCCGAAAGGCCATTGTTCTTTCCGTAGACCGTAAATCTTAAAACCATTATTGGTTCCAGAAATTCGCTCCAGTACATCTTGGTTTTGAACCATACCTTGTTCATGGTGTTCCTGGTTTGAACACTATCGTAGGTATCTAGATATTCTAGAAGAATAACACCTGGAAACCAAGAGAATGCATTATTTTATTAAATCGAACCACTACTAGGAAACTGAAATCTGCAGGCCGATTGGAATAACTTCCTAGTTGAGTAGAAAGTCTCTGTTGGCGGAGTTTCTGCGAAAATCAGTAATATGTCGGCGGTCACCAAAAATCAACAACATATTGCCTAAAATAGACCATTGCTGCCTTGAAGCTCTTCGTTTACCAAATGGAAAGTTGACCTCTTCAAAAAAAAAAAAGTAGTGAAATGCTTCCTAGAGCTCAATTTCCTGGTAACATCTTAGAGGTCGATCTTGTTGCCACTGTACAAGGTAGCACTCTTTTTAATTATGTGCGACGTTCTGCATTGGACTTTATTCTTAATTACACCATGGTTATCCTATAAGTAAAGACCATGTAATTCATCTCTTCCAAGCTTGCGTGGCCTCTGGAGTCCTTCCTAGCTCATTTAAAAGAAGTTGAATCCTTATTATACCCAAAACTGGCTAGTCGCCAAATAAGTCTGTCCTCGAACTTTTTTGAAATCGTTAGAAATACAGTAAACTATCGATTTAACGGACCCCAACTTAACTACTTACTCTCACAAAAAATCTCGTTATGAACGAGATAAACAAGTCCTGTTCTAGGTGGCCATATTCCAGAACAAGTGCAAAAGCTTTAGTCGATTAAATTTAAAAACTTTCCATTCGGATTTAACGGACATTCCGATTTAACGGACTCGAGGTTTTTCTGTAATAGTTCATAAATTGATTAGGGACTTCTTCGTGTCTATTTCTGTGTAACGACTTTGCATGAGCTTGTTACTAGGATTGAAAAATCCCTGAATAACAAACAATTTCTCTCTCTTCCAAAGACACCAATATCAACTGAATTGAGTAGATGCTCAAATCTCGCATTGCCAATTTTGACTTGGATGGGTTATCAGTCTCTGTAAAATATAATAAAAGTTGTCTGCATATCGATGTACTTTCACTACTGCTGTCGATCTTGGATATCGATTATCTTTTAGTCAAACTTCTACAGTTCGAGTTTTGGGCCCAAGAAAATCCAGAAATCTGGATGGCTCTCAAGAAATTAGGGATGGCAGTTTACGTGATAACCTTTGTGCAGGCTTCGATGCATACCATTAAAAGCTTCATTTTAACGTGCAGGCTCTGATTTTATTGGCCCGTATATTTCTCTATCATTTAATAGTGGTACTAGTGGTAAATTGCGAATTCCCATTGCGATACTAATTGGGTATGGTCGTTTCAAAGAACGATTGAATCGCATGCGGCAGGCGCCAACTACCGTATTTGATGACTGAGTAGACGCTAACGATGATCACATTTGAACAGGATTAGATTGTACGTTTTTCTCGACTGTTGTAAATCAAATGGCGTCATTATCCTGGTCTATATACTGACCTAGTTTGACTTACGCTTACTTTGGGTTTTGTATAAATGGTCGAAAAGGACTTACACGAAAAAAAAATATCGAACTCTGATAATAAAAATCTCTCAGTCCTTACGTTACGATTAAGTTTTTATATGATGATGTGGACGCATACACGCAGTTAAATATTTACGGTGAAATGTTTACGGTGATATGGATGTAAATCAAAATACTTACTTTTACCGACACACAAATAAATCCTTATTCCTCCTAACTTTAATATATAAATGAATAGAACCTTATATCAAGTTTATCTTGAGATTTTAACTAGTTATATCTTCTCCTTTGTATGTATGTATATGTGTTGAGATAATATTTAGTATGTAGCCAGTATCATTCTTCTGATTTATGGTAATTTAATATTCTAACATTAGTTACGTACGTATGTACTTAAAAATTTACTATAAAGCACTGGTAATAGAATAGTATCTGGGAGATGCTGTAATAATTTATGTTCCCGACGATGTTGTAAGAATATGTAATTTAATTTAACCCGATTTTTTCTATAAAGGATACGCGTCATGGTACAATATCATTTGTATATAGGGGATGTGTTCCCTCGTTGCATATGGTTTTTGCAAACAGCCGCTTTATCGTATTACAAATATTTGTGTGTGTGTGTGTGTGGCATGAGTTTTACATAAATTGGTAACAAACATTATACTAATGATAATAATCTTCGATAAATATTTTCGTAAGAACAAAAAACAACAACAAGAATACCAATAAAACGAATAAAATTGACTTAATATTTTTGATATACCAAACTCCCATCTTGTACGAGAATATACGGGGCGAACGTTATTGTAGCCTCTTAAATTGGGCTAACCAAACGGAACAAACAATTAGTTTTTTTTTTTTTTTTTTTTGAAGATGTTGAAGATACGAAGTTAATTAATTTTATTGTGTATAAAACTAATCAATATATTGAAAGTCGTGTATAAACAATATTGTGGCCTAACCAACTTGTTGCGGATTTAATTTGAAATTGGGAAAATTTTCGTACACGCGTAAATTGATGAAATACAAAACGCGTATAGAGTCTCATTTTTAAAGTTGATAAAATCTCTAACTTTTACTATGATTCTTTATGTACACATACTGAGTACATTTTATGGTAGGTATTACGTTACCTTAGGGAAATAAATGTAAAACCGAATGAATGAAGATAAAATAGCTGTGGCACAAATAAGAAAACAAACTATATACGAAACATATCAAAATGTAGAGCACAATGAGTAATTGTGCGTGTAGGGTTAAGGAAATTGTTCTCATTTGTTGGTACAATGATATACTCTGATTTAAATATTTTATTCGATAAATGAAGGGTATATAGGAAATCTTGGTAATACATTTTAAAAATATGTGTATATGTGTATGCCCCTTCAATTTTCACAGTACTTGGTATATATAGGTCAGATACTTTAAATAGAATCTCTTGAGAATTGGATATAATGGACTTCAATTAGATGCTTAAAACTTTTAATTAAAATATTTTTTTTAAATTGTACCAAATTTGAAAATGATTTTGTTGACTTTACATGTAATACTTTTTTTTGGGTTTGCTACAGTTTCTTGCCAACCGAAGAATGAACTAATAATATTTGAAACTTATGCAAAATTCATAAATCCGATTCAACTTTTGAACTATAAGTGAATTTTTGAGAAGCACAAAATCGATAAATTTTGCTTTAAGCTGAATATAGGGTTGATACGTCTGATATATAAAATAAAACTTTCGGCAAGTAGTCCGATTTCACATAAATATTTTTGACAACCACATCATGCGGTCATTTATTTCATTTAATACCTTTAGCTACGCCATATATTAAACGGATATCTATTTTTGGTAAAATATGTTTTACGAATTTTATAATATTCGTATTTAGGTAACGCTACGCCTGCGGTTTGATTCTCCCTTAAAAATCGGAAATTGGTTACACACAGAAATCTGAAAACCTATAAGGATTTCCAAAGAATTTATTGCAAAGAATTTCATTATTATTGTTGTTGTTTCATTTGTTGCGTTTGGTGTGTACTAAAATTTATACCACAACGATTTGCATCACATCCGTACTTTAACAATTACATCTAGGTATAACGGATTTGATGCAAACTCGGGTTTTTTGTGCTATATAATAATAATTTTGTAAAATTCATTCATTTAAATTTAGTTTTGTAACAACAACATTTATTTTGTTAGTACAATTATTAAAAATATATTAAACTAGATTTATAACTAAATTAAAACGTTATGTTATTGCTATCATGAAATTTTTTACTCTCATCATATAAAATTACAACAGTTTTACTCTCAACTCCGAAAATTCTTGCTATCACGATAGTAAAAAACTATCAAGACAGTCGAAGCATTCGGGCCTGAGAGTAGAAATATTACGTATCAAAATATGTTTGTGAAGTAAGCCCTAAATTCAGTCTCAGACGAATGCAATGAAAACAAAATTATTGCTATCATGACAGTTTTTACTCTCAGACCAAAAAATTACAACATTTTTACTCTCAGCACCCAAAAATTCTAACTATCACGATAGTTAGAAACTGTCATGACAGTCGAAGTTTTCGGGCCTGATAGTTGAAATGTTTGTGAAATAAGCCCAATTTTTATATATTTGTGAAGATTAGGCTAAATTCAGTCTCAGACGAATGCGATGGCAACAAAATTATTGCTTTCATGACTTTTTTTACTATCAGCTCAAAAAGTTAATACATTTTTATTCTCAGCCCGACAATTCTTGCTATCATGATAGCTAGAAACTATCATGACAGTAGAAGATTTCGGGCCTGAGAGTATAAATATCACTTATCAAAATATGTTTGTGAAGTAAGCCCAATTTTGATATGTATGGGAAGATTAGGCTAAATTCAATCTCAGACGAATGCGATGGCAACAAAATTATTTCTATCATGACATTTTTTACTCTGAGCCCAAAAAATTACGACATTTTTACTCTCAGCTCCGAAAACTTTTGCTATCACAATAGTTAGACACTGTCATGACAGTCGAAGTTTCGGCGCTGAGAGTAGAAATAATACTTATCAAAACATGTTTGTGAAGTAAGCCCTAAATTCAGTCTCAGACGAATGCGATGGCAACAAAATTATTGCTATCATGACATTTTTTACTCTCACCCCAAAAAATTACGACGTTTTTTAATCTCAGCCCCCAAAAATTCTTGCTATCACGATAGTTAGAAACTGTCATGACAGTCGAAGTTTTCGGGCCTGAGAGTTGAAATGATACTTATAAATACATTTTTGTGAAATAAACCCAATTTTTATATGTATGCGAAGACATAAATAGGCCAAATTCAGTCTCACACGAATGCGATGGCAACAAAATTATTGCTATCATGACATTTTTTACTCTCAGTCCAAACATTCTTGCTATCACGATAGTTAAAAACTGTCATGCCAGTCGAAGTTTGCGAACCTGATAGTTGAAATGTTTGTGAAATAAGCCCAATTTTGATATGTATGTGAAGATTAGGCTAAATTCAATCTCAGACGAATGCGATGGCAGCAAAATTATTTCTATCATGACATTTTTTACTCTGAGCCCCAAAAATTACGACATTTTTACTCTCAGCTCCGAAAACTTTTGCTATCACAATAGTTAGAAACTGTCATGACAGTCGAAGTTTCGGCGCTGAGAGTTGAAATGATACTTATAAATACATGTTTGTGAAATAAGCCCAATTTTTATATGTATGTGAAGATATAAATAGAACAAATTTAGTATCAGACGAATGCGATGGCATCAAAATTATTGCCAATTGACATGACTTGACATTTTTTACTCTGAGCCCAAAAAATTACGACATTTTTACTCTCAGCTCCGAAAACTTTTGCTATCACAATAGTTAGAAACTGTCATGCCAGTTGAAGTTTCGGCGCTGAGAGTAGAAATAATACTTATCAAAACATGTTTGTGAAGTAAGCCCTAAATTCAGTCTCAGACAAATGCGATGGCAACAAAATTATTGCTATCATGACATTTTTTACTCTCAGCTCAAAAAATTACAACATTTTTACTCTCAACCACGAAAATTCTTGCTATCACGATAGTTAGAAACTGTCATGACATTCGACGTTTCTGGGCCTGAGAGTAGAAATAATACTTATCAAAACATTTCGTGAAGTAAGTCCTAAATTCAATCTCAGACGAATGCGATGGCAACAAAATTATTTCTATCATGACATTTTTACTCTGAGCCCAAAAACATATGATATAACGACATTTTTACTCTCAGCTCCGAAAACTTTTGCTATCACAATAGTTAGAAACTGTCATGACAGTCGAAGTTTCGGCGCTGAGAGTTGAAATGATACTTATAAATACATGTTTGTGAAATAAGCCCAATTTTTATATGTATGTGAAGATATAAATAGAACAAATTTAGTATCAGACGAATGCGATGGCATCAAAATTATTGCCAATTGACATGACTTGACATTTTTTACTCTGAGCCCAAAAAATTACGACATTTTTACTCTCAGCTCCGAAAACTTTTGCTATCACAATAGTTAGAAACTGTCATGCCAGTTGAAGTTTCGGCGCTGAGAGTAGAAATAATACTTATCAAAACATGTTTGTGAAGTAAGCCCTAAATTCAGTCTCAGACAAATGCGATGGCAACAAAATTATTGCTATCATGACATTTTTTACTCTCAGCTCAAAAAATTACAACATTTTTACTCTCAACCACGAAAATTCTTGCTATCACGATAGTTAGAAACTGTCATGACATTCGACGTTTCTGGGCCTGAGAGTAGAAATAATACTTATCAAAACATTTCGTGAAGTAAGTCCTAAATTCAATCTCAGACGAATGCGATGGCAACAAAATTATTTCTATCATGACATTTTTACTCTGAGCCCAAAAACATATGATATAACGACATTTTTACTCTCAGCTCCGAAAACTTTTGCTATCACAATAGTTAGACACTGTCATGACAGTCGAAGTTTCGGCGCTGAGAGTAAAAAAAATACTTATCAAAACATGTTTGTGAAGTAAGCCCTAAATTCAGTCTCAGACGAACGCGATGGCAACAAAGTTATTGCTATCATGACAGTTTTCACTCTCAGCCCAAAAAAATACTGCAATTTTACTGTCAGCCCCGAAAATTCTTGTAATCACGATAGTTAGAAACTGTCATGACAGTCGAAGTTCTCGCACCTGAGAGTAGAAATAATACTTAAATTTTTTTAGCCTATATACAGACATATAAAACCAATATTTTTGCACAAGGTCCCAAGACAAAAATTCTTACTATCATGGTAGCTGAAAACTGTCGTGACTATCGAAGTTTTCATGCCCGAGAGTAGAAATAATACTTATTAAACATGTTTGTGAAATAAGCCCAATTTTATATTTATGTGAAGATATAGGCTAAATTCAGTCTCAGACGAATGCGATGACAACACAATTTTTGCTTTTATAACATTTTTGTCTCACCCTAAAAACTTGTGACATTTTTACTTTAGGCCCCGAAATTTTTTACTATCACGATAGTTAGAAACTGACAGTCGAAGTCTCTGACCTGAGAGTAGGAATAATACTTATCAAAATATGTTTGTGAACTAAGTCCAATTTTTATATGTATGTGAAGACATAAATAGGCCAAATTCAGTCTCACACGAATGCGATGGCAACAAAATTATTGCTATCATGACATTTTTTACTCTCAGTCCAAACATTCTTGCTATCACGATAGTTAAAAACTGTCATGGCAGTCGAAGTTTGCGGACCTGAGAGTAGAAATACTACTTATTAAAATATGTTTGTGAAGTAAGCCCAATTTTTATATGTATTGTGAAAATATAGGCTAAATTCAATTTCTGACGAACGCGATGGCAACACTATTGCTATCAAGACATTTTTTACTCTCATCCCACAAAGTTATGACATATTTACTTCAGCCCCGAAAATTCTTGCTGCCACGATAGTTGAAAACTGTCATGATAGTTGAAATTTTTGGGCCTGAGAGTAGAAATAATACTTATCAGAATATGTTTGTGAAGTTAGCCCAATTTTGATATACCGGGTGAGTTTTTTAAGCTGAAACTTTCAAATATCTCGGAGCCCTCTACGATAAAAATGACCATTGTCAAAATTAAATCATTCTGGAGGGGAAATACATTAGTGTTAAAATTAGGACCCCCCCCCCCCGCCCCTGTTTGTAAGGGGGTGGGGGCAACTTGGAAACTGAGATAGGAACCACTATTTTTTGTTGCAAATTCGGATTCTACGGCTAAAAGTACGTAGGATTTCCTCGAAACATTTTTTTCGATTCATGATAGATGGCGCTAGCGATATTAATTTTTTTCGATTTCCCCTACTGAGAACATTATGCATACGATTCTGCAATATGTTTGCATTAAAATTAACACATTTTCAATGTAAATACTTGAAATTAGTTTTAAACAAATTGTATTTCTTAAATTTAAAAAGAAACTACTTTTAGCGTAACACAGGAATAACGACGGCGATGATTTTGCATAGGAACAAGCGACTAAATTTGTTTTAAAAAAGTTTCGATTCAGTTCAAAGATTATTTCGAAAATAATAAGACCGGTTTGCGTAAGGCTATTACAATTCAAAATGGAGTATTTAACTATACAAGAAAAAATTGAAATGGTCCTGGTTTATGGAGAAGCTGGCCGTAGTCTTGATATTGCGGTCAATCTCTACGCTTTGCGTTTTCCACATAGGATTCGGTCACGTGCTTCATTTAACCGAACTATCAAACAATTCACTGCTGATGGAAGTGTTCGACCGAAGGACCCGTCGAGCAACAGTCACCGAGGAAAATAACGAAGTTGCTGTATTGGCTGCAGTAGTTTATAATCCTCATATAAGTACACGAGAAATAGCTAGCGAATCCGGATTATCCCAGACCAGTATTTCCACATTTTTGAAACGACGTAAGTATCATCCGTTTCATATAAGTTTACACCAAGATCTTCATAGCGTTGATTTTGAAAATCGGGTAACATTTTGTCAGTGGGCAGTAGAACAAATACAGCAAAATCCCAATTTTTTTCGCTTTGTATTGTTCTCCGATGAGTCGTCTTTTACAAACCATGGAACGGTTAATCGACACAACATGCATTATTGGAGTGTTGAAAATCCACACTGACTTCGCCAAGTTGAACATCAGCGCCCTTGGACTGCCAACGTGGGGTGTGGAATAATTGGCAACCAACTCATCGGCCCGCATATTATTGAAGGCAACTTGAATAGTGAAATGTACCGAGACATTTTGGAAAATGAACTGCCAACATTATTTGAAAACTTGAGCATAGAACTGCGACAGAACATGTGGTTTCAACATGATGGGTGGCCAGCACACTATTCGTCGGTACATTGTGAAGAACTTGATCGTGATTTCAATGGTCGCTGGATTGGTAGAGCTGGTCCGATAAATTGGATCACCAGATCTTGCTTCGCCAGATTTCTTTTTGTGGGGCTATCTCAAAGACAAAGTATACCGAAAGTACCAACAACACGTGAGAATATGATTAAGCGAATAAGAAATGCCGCGTGTGGAAATTTCAGCATACACGCTTCTAAGTTGTGTACATTCATTTGAAATGCGGATTAATAAGTGCATTGAAGTCAAAGGCCATCACTTTGAGCACTTAATTTAATTAAAAGATGTTATCCACGTCGTTGTTCCTGTGTTACGCTAAAAGTAGTTTCTTTTTAATTTAAGAAATACAATTTGTTTAAAACTAATTTCAAGTATTTACATTGAAAATGTGTTAATTTTAATGCAAACATATTGCAGAATCGTATGCATAATGTTCTCAGTAGCGGAAATCGAAAAAAAATTAATACCGCCTATTACAGCGCCATCTATCATGAATCGAAAAAAACGTTTCGAGGAAATCCTACGTACTTTTAGCCGTAGAATCCGAATTTGCAACAAAAAATAGTGGTTCCTATCTTAGTTTCCAAGTTGCCCCCACCCCCTTACAAACAGGGGCGGGGGGGGGGGGGTCCTAATTTTAACACTAATGTATTTCCCCTCCAGAATGATTTAATTTTGACAATGGTCATTTTTATCGTAGAGGGCTCCGAGATATTTGAAAGTTTCAGCTTAAAAAACTCACCCGGTATATCAAAATTGGGCTAACTTCACAAACATATTCTGATAAGTATTATTTCTACTCTCAGGCCCAAAAATTTCAACTATCATGACAGTTTTCAACTATCGTGGCAGCAAGAATTTTCGGGGCTTTCTTATGGTCATTTTTATCGTAGAGGGCTTATTTTCCGAGATATTTGAAAGTTTCAGCTTAAAAAACTCACCCTAAATTCAGTCTCAGATGAATGCGATGGCAATAAAATTATTGCTATCATGACATATTATATCCTCAGCCCAAAAAAATTACGACATTCTTATTCTCAGCCTCGAACCGAATTATTTGTGGACACTGACTTTTTCAAATAAGTCACCTCGCGAGGAGACTTATTTGAATAAGTATGCCTACACAGAAATGTCTCCAAAAATGTGTCTTGACTAAATGTAGTGCATGCAGTTTTTTTTTCAAATCTAGTAGCAACGACTAATATGTCAAGAATTTTTTTTCTTTTCTATATAATAGAAATTGCGTTTTATTTTCTTGTTATTACGTCACAAATAAGTCGGTACAATGAAATGGAACAAATTGACTGACTTATTCAAGATGTCGTCAAATAAGCCGGTAATTGGGAAAGGGCCTTAGGCCAAATTCAGTCTCAGACGAACGCGATGGCAACAAAATTTTTGCTATCATTACACTTTTTACTCTAAGCCGAAAATTCTTTCTATCGCGATAGTTAAAAGCTGTCATGATAGTCGAAGCTTTCTTGCTTGAGAGTAGAAATATTACTTATCAGAACATCTTTGTGAAGTAAGTCCTAAATTCAGTCTCAGATGAGTGCGATGACAACACAACTATTACTATCATGACATTTTTTACTCTCAGCCCAAAAAACTAAAAAAAATTTACTTTCAGCCCTGAAAATTCTTGCTATCACGATAGTAAGAAACTGTCATGACAGTCAAAGTTTTTGGGCCTGAGAGTAGAAGTTATACTTTTAAAAACATGTTTGTGAAGTCAGCCTAATTTTTATATGTATGGGAAGATATAGGCAAAATTTAGTCTCAGACGAACGCGATGGCAACAAAATTATTGCTATCGTGACACTTTTTACTCTCAGCCCAAAAAAATTCGGCATTTTTACTCACAACCCCGAAAATTCTTGCTATCGCGATAGTTAAAAACTGTCATGATAGTCGAAGTTTTCGGGCCTGAGAGTAGAAATTATTCTTATAAAAACATGTTTGTGAAGTAAGCCCAATTTTGATATGTATGTCAAGATTGGGCTAAATTCTGTCTCAGACAAATGCGATGTCAACAAAATTATTGCTATCGTGACACTTTTTACTCTCAGCCTAAAAAATCACGACATTTTCAATCTCAGCCCCGAAAATTCTTGCTATCAGTTAGAAACTGTCATGACAGTCGAAGTTTTCGGGTATGAGAGTAGAAATAATACTTATCAACATATGTTTGTGAAGTAAGCGCAATTTTGATAAGTATGTGAAGATATAAATAGGCCATATTCTGTCTCAGACGAATGCGATGGTATTAAAATTATTGCTATCATGACATTTTTTACTCACAGCCCAAAAAAATACGACATTTTTACTCTCAGCCCCGTAAATTCTGGCTATCAGGATATTAAAAAAACTGTCATGACAGTCGGCGTTTCGGGCGTGAGAGTAGAAATAATTCTTTAAAATACATCTTGTTTTAAACGTGTCTCTTTCCAGCACCATCACGTAAAGAAAAATAAAGGGTTTTCTAGGATAGCTGAAGTATAGTCTTTAGCAGTTAGTAGCTACTAGTTGGCCGAACTAGCAGTACGCCGCAACCAGGAAAATGAGCTCTGAATAGGATTTGTCCAACCTTATTTTTTTAAGAGGTTATCTTTCCGTTTGGTATACGAAGAGCTTTAAGTCTTCAATTGCCCTTTTTGGTGTTAGTGGTGTTTTTGGGGGATCACCGGCTACATCACCAAACCACTACATCACCAAGGCATTGTCCGACAAAATAGCATCCCAGCTATTGTCGGATAAAATTTATAGTTTTGTGGACTCCAACACCATTTGGTGACGTTCCAGATAGCATCAAGTTTTAGCTCATCAAGAATTACACCAAGAATCACTTACTGCATAGTTTTTAATGGTCGCCTCAGCGACTGTAAGCGCAAACGAACGCGGTCAATTAGGCAAGGAACTGCATAATTGTCCTCAGTGTCGGATCTTAAGAGCAAATTTTCTGAATTCGACGCTATTTTCGACGAGTTCATACTCTATGTCGGAGCCCAGATTCTCTATGAAGTGGAGTTTCAGGAATATATGAAGCTGAAACCTGAGCTTAAAATTTGAATAAATTTAAAAAATAAATCACCAACCCTAGTGATGTTTACGGAGCCTCGCCAACACGATCAGATAGCTCAGTCAAAATCCAATGCATGTGGTGAACGGACAAATTAAGTTCGTACTGGTAATCACTCATTTTGAGCTGAGAGCAGATTTAAATAAATTCGGTGTGATTTCGGTTCTGACAACAATCGAACCGTGTCTTACAGTCCATATGATTCGGTCAAATTTCTATTGATAATATTTGAATCCCGCTGTGATGATGGAAGAATGGTTGATGGAGACTGAGATTCCTGACACTGCGGGTTTCTTTTCTTGAACCAAGTGAAATTAAATTCTCGAAGATCCCCCAGTTTTTTTGATGAGGTTATTTAAACTTTAACTTTGTCAGCATTGAGAGTTGTGTTATTCAAAGTGGATAACTCGTCGTTTATTTTGTCATAATCCTACCATTAGAATTTGTTTAAAGAATATGTGTTGGTAAAGAAGAATTCGTAAGTAAGTTGGTAACGGTTTAATGTTGTTATCTCCATTAATTTCTTTAATATCGTTTTGGGCACCTGTATATTAATAAAAAATTTCGTGGAAGCATAAAATCCTTTTATTCAAATTTTAGACCAAAGGCATGGATGTTATGTACATGGAAAAGGATAGAATCAAGACTGGTCCTAAAATTTTACCTATAAAAGTAGAATAACTAAAAATAAAATAAAATATTAATCCTGCGAAAAGGTAAATAACGATTGGGAAAAATTTCAAAGAAAACACTAAGTACAGATTTCAATGCACACCATTGCGGAGGGGTATACTCGTAGACAGATAAAAGCCATCCAGTCATAATTCTGTTTCAGATATGCGATAAGAAATAAAAATAAACTTTTATGATTCAAAAGATCAAAAAAAAAAAATCGAAAATTTTATTTAAGTCGTGTAAGGTGAAGATACTAACGTCATGGCATGTCTCCATAATCCAACTGTTTAGTTACTTATTTGTCATATAATCGAAATTGAATGCTATAAAATGAAAAATTGATAACTTACTACCTTCGACACATTTCGATATAAAGTCGATTATAAAAACCAGCATGCATCTTTAATTTTGATCTTACAATATTTAATTCAAAATGTGATTTTGGCACAATGATTAAATTTCGTGTCGACCATTATCACATGTTGTTATCTGTATACGATATACATTGTAATTAAGATAAACGCTTTAAAGGATACGAACGAATAAATTTTATATTTTCTGTGTCCTTTAAAAAACGTTTTAACGATTAGAGGAAATTTTTTTATGTTCAGTCGCCTTTGTATTAATAATGGTGACGGTTATGTACCAGCCGCAAAAAGAGGTTACGACCAATTAAAAATTTCTAATTAATTTTAATGTTAACTACTTAGTATTTCGTACATAAATTATAAGAACAGTATTAACTGTCGTAATGGCTAAATGAACATCCTCAGCGATTTATGCTGCGGGTTTTACGCGATTTATGCTGCGGGTTACGAGCAACCCCACTAGTAGCGTTATGGGATATCTCAGAATTTATTGGGATAGCCCAACACTTTTTTTCTGTATTCCAACTTTTTGGGGTCGAGCTATCACATATGGAGTGATCTGTCCAACTTTTTAATTGAAGCCATACAACAGGCATACAGATCCAGAATTATTTAGAATCAGCCAACTTAATTTGTGCAACGGTTAAATTTTCAATAAAAAACTAAGGATACCGAAAGAAATGGGCGAGACCAGCAAATGCAAACTGCCATCCAGGCCATTATTTGAGCAATGACCACGGTGCACTGTAAACAGTTGTACACCATCAAATTTTTCAGTTGGAACCATCCCTGAATTCCCGATAAATAAATTTCCAAAAATGTCCTAGGTTTAAAATCACTTACGAAAGACATTTTGATGAGTTTGCTACGTTCCATTTGTATTCGAGGGAAATGAATATAGATCTTGGGATTTGTGGGAAACGAATTCCATAGAAACTGCGCGGGAATTGAATAACGGGATTTGAATAACAGGAATTTTTTGGATTCTAATTTTGAGAGGATCCAGTTGGGAGTTCTTCAAATGAAGTCGCATTTTATTTTATTTATTTATTTTCTCCTTCAAACTAGTGTTATGAAATTTTTTAAAGAAGGTGTATTCAAAATCCTTTTTTTATTTTTTTTAGTTGGAAAGACTTTGGCGAAAATTGCTGGTTGAGTGTTTTTTAATACTGTTACGGGATGGCAACGGAGCCAACCCGCAAATTCTTTTAAATGTGCAGAGGCCTCTCTTACGGTGGCTTAGCCGACTAGATCTGTGGGTTCTGGGTCGTGTGGGAATTTAGTCTTGCATATTCCACCGTGGAACAGAACAAAATAAGAGTAAATACTGAAAATGAATTGAACTTATACCAGAATTAAATCGGTCGTGCCCACCCAGGAACGACTGGATCTCCCCGAATGACCCATCGGCCCCTAGGGGCGTCTCCCCAACAGACAAAGTCTCTTTTTACTTGGAGAGACCTCTACAGAGGTCCAGTCTGCAATTTACAGTCCAACATCTTGAGACTGCCGCAGAGCCACTTGGAGACCGTGTTGATTTTACGGTCATCGCCGAATGGACAACACATATAGTGGACTCACTACTCGAACTCTGTGGATTTCCTGCCAAGGGAATGAAGAGGAGTAGCAAGCTCAGCCCGTAACCATGGAACCGACATGGAATAAGACCCCCCCTCCCTCCCAATACACCGATAAAAAAAATTAGAAATTCATCTTATTGAAAAAAAAAAAAACAAGAATGGGTGCCAAAAATAATAACTGAATGAAATAGATTAAGGCCGAAGAAGGGAAGAAATAAAACCGAATGCCAGAAATAATACGCAGTGCTGTTTTTATTTTAATAATTTTTCACAAATCAAACAAAAAGGGTTGCAAAAGGTGAGACATATTTAAAGAAAATGAAAAAAAAAAAATTAAACTGAAAAAATATGAATTTAAATTGAATTTACTTTAATTAAAAATAGAAAACCAAAGGGCAAGTTTTGTCCTTCGGTTAGGACGTCCTGCCCGCCGTCCTTGCCCGCTGATCTGTAACTGTTGGGTGTCTTCTCGCCGTTAACCAAAATAAAGATTGGGTCACGTGTTTGTCCATCTGTATGTTGCGGTGTTTTACCGATTAAATTTACAATTGTTGGGATGGTTTCAAGTTTAGGGAATCTTCAATTGGGGAATGATTATCGAATTCAATGTTTCGTATTTTTAAACTGATGGAGTAAAAATTAAATGAAAGTGGTCTAGTTGAAATTCTTCGCCAACCTTTGTGGTCATCAGTAGGCTTTCGTTGAAGAAATTCTTTTATCAATTGCATTAATTCGTTGTGCTAGTTTTAGTTTTCCCAATTTCTCGTTTAATGCCGGTATTGAATCGATAATGTTGATCAATTTGTTTGTTAGTGTTTCCCTTAAAATAAATTTTAAGAAGTTTGTACCATAACTTTTAATTGCTCTTTTACACCCGTGCAGCACATTTTTGTCGTTTTATCCTTAAAACTGAGGGCACTGTAAAAGTAATAAAAAATGACCGGCAAGCTTCTATTCTCTAGCATTTGTAAAACTGCCTCCTTACTTGATTGAAATTCACTTCAGCGAGTATCTAAATCTTCATCGGTGGTATTTTGTTCGATTATCCACTGATCAGCAAAACGGAACAATCATTAATTAAAGTTAAAAGTAAAAAGTGAACAAATTGAAAGTAAAAGTGAACAGTAAAAGTGAAATAGTAAACAATGATGAATAGTAGCGAGAAAGTAAATTTCAACTGATACACGCTAGAGTCTCGGACTTTTAAAAGTGGCACCTATTGAGATGAAAGAGTAAGCTGAAATCTGCGGTCGTAGATCGCGATAATCATCGCCGACGCCAGAACCAGTATGGATGAAGCCAGTTAGTTGAACTTTGCGGAGAAGAAATAAAAGTTAAGGGACCAGAGCGATGAATTAAACAGAAACAAACAGTTCAGTGCAGCCGCCTACTCCCGAACAACAGAAACCGCCATTTTACATTGGATATATGATGTAGGCACTGTTGCTTCAATAGGAAGAAATGGACTCTAAATTCGATTAACAAGATCCTCAAATTAAAGAGCTTACAAGAGAAATAAAATCCGTGGAGAAAAAAATCGAGACTCGAAGGACAAATCAGGCAAGAGATGGGAAATATAATTAATCAAGTAGAGACGCGCTATGAAAAACTTACTTCGCAAAATATTGATAATGGATAACTAAATAAAATATTAGCAATACAACCAGTTGCCGGAACCTCAATAGTAATTTTAAAGCCTCCGACATTCGATGGCGAGATCTCACTTAAGAATTTTATAGTGCAGTTTCAATTGACAGAACAGCACGATGGGACGATTTATTTTGAATATTGGGGCTTCAAAATTCGCGATGTGCGAAAGGATCCGAATGCCTTAGTATCAACAATGAACTGCCAGCGCCAGAGGATTATGCTTCTACTACCAATGATTTTTGCTAAACTTGTGGTTGATGCAGTTTAACTAACCCGAGGGGGAAGTACTTAGGTGGATCGATTGATTACAAGATAACACTTTTGAGACGGGACACATGAATTATCCAGATGGTTCATTGTAGTTTAGTATAAGCAATGTGTAAGACAGGAACTAAAGAACTGTTCCAAAGTTAATGCATGAAACAGAAGATGGTAGGGGAGGAACATTTGAAAGAATACTAGGAGGCTATTGTGTCAATTGGATCAATAATTAAATGGCTGACAGAAGAAAGAAGACCGCGTTTGCATATGCAATTGCTCCTCAAAGCCCCACCGCCTAACATATGTGGCGGATTATTAGTAAGAATCTGAGAATCGACCAACGACGACAACAAATAAAAGCAAAATTGTGCTACCATAACACAATTCGTTGAGTTCTACAAGAATTACACGATGAAAGCTCTGAAGCACATTTGGAAGCCAATATAACGTTGGTTAAGATTAGACACCGGTTAAACCGGAACACAATTTGCTTCGAAATTCTCTATATTATTCGAATTTTTTGCCGGCTACTTTAATCGCTTTTTCAAATTTGTTTTCAAGTTTTCTAATATTTGTCTCCCTACCAACGGAATAATTTCGAATCAATTTACCCAGTCGGAATTTTTACCTTAGTAGAGTTTCAAAACAATCATTACTATTTTTTGCATTCTTTGCATGTGATGTAGTGTAAAGTTAGGAGGCCAAGTACTTGGTCTCAATTGACCCTACGTTCTTGGATTAAGAGTAAAGTCAACATTTACACTTTTATTTTGTTAAGAGAAGTAGCCAAGATTATTTGGAGAAATTTGAGCATTAATCTCCGTACCATAGAGACATTTCGTCTGGTTTGAGTCCTTCTGATGTTTTGCATATAACCTTATTACTGTAGATATCTCTGAGACGTCTAAAGTATTTTCAGTTCGCCGAATATCATTAATTTTGAATGTTAAAGAAGTTTATATAAACTAAATCAAAAAATGCAGCTCAACAAATTTCTTGTAGTAGTGTCGGTAAAAGTCAGGTGATCTCATACTACGAAATTTCTACGATTGTGAAATATTTAAATTTTCCAAGAATTAAGCATGAAGTTCATACTAACATTGGTGAACTGCTTAGACATAAACGGGTGCCCCTAGTAAATTATATAATTAACTTTCTAATGGGTCTGATGGGGTGTTTCATTGGATTAAAAATATGATTTTTAAATGGTTACACGCTACGTTAGGTACGTTCCGAAACCACTCTAATTATTTTCTAAGCATTTAGCATGCAGCTGGTGGAATTGTTTGAACCAGAAAAGAGTGTGTCTACTAAGTTATATGGGTTTCTAATTGGCCTAACAAGGTGTTTCATACAATTCAAAAATATGGTAAAAGACCATAAGGTACTTTCTAAAGCCATTCTATAATCTTCAGTGTCCTTAGTAAGTTATATGATTTTCTAATGGTTTTCACAAGGTGTCTAATGAGATTTAAAAATAATATTTTTAATTAGCCTCAAGTACATTCCAAAGTCATTCTAAGTATTTTCTATAAATTTTTCTATACGTGCGGGTGATATTCATGGACTTGTTAGACTCAAGGGAGTGTCCCTAGTAATTTGTATGATGTTATAATGGTTCTGATAAGATGTTCTATGAGATTAAAAACCTGATTTTTAAATTGTTACACGCGGCACGCTAGGTATGTTCCAAAGGGCAACCCGAAAATAAGAAATCACAAAAATGCGACAAACATTGTTAGATACAAACAATTTTATACGGAAACAATTCTTCACTGAACAGTTAATCGAAAAATCAAATTTACGAAAGAAAAAACAATTCGAAACAAAACGAAATTAAGGTGATGGTTTAGAGTTTAGTTTGAAAAACTGAATCTAAAATTATGACACAGTAAATGTCGCAAAAAATTCTAAACCTGAATTTTTTTTTTCTATAAATTCAATTTTTTGTCATTCGTTGGTTTGGTCACCCTATTTTTAAAATATCAGTGTAAATTCCAGGTAATGGACGTAAATGTGAAAATTCTCGTCAACTAATGAACGAGTTTTCTGTCGACAACAATACAAATAGCATGGAATTAGGTGCATCACTTTGAAGTAAAAATTGAGCGCTCTAATTATATGCTGTTTATGCGCTCTTTGTGCACTGATTTGTACTACTGGGCACATTCCATTAGAATTACGATGACAAAAAAATCGGAAAAATTGCGAGAACATAAAAAAACTGATTATGGGACAATATACAATTTCTTCAGTAGAAATTTATTTTAACCCTTATGTGAGTGAAAAAAAAATATTTTAATTTGAGTGATTAACTTATTTTTTCCACGTTCGTCCAAGTTGTAACATTTCTCATTTTTAAGTATGATCGTAATCTATACCGATTGAACTGGAAGTTCTCATAAAATTTGAAGTTTTTATTGGAAGTAAAACATACAAAAATTGACGTCTAAAAGGACAAAGATACCCAGGTACCCACGTCACTCACATTAGGGTTAAATATTTTACTACAAAAAATTCGACATTTCGGTCACGCGTTCGTTCGATTGTCCATTTTTAAAAAATCAGTGTAAATTCCAGGATAAATTGACGTAAATATGTTGTTAAACATATATATGCTATAATTCTTCCTCTATTTAAAACAGTAAGCCACTTCATGATTTTTTGAACACAAAATTTTAATTGTTCCTTCTTCTATTTTGGCACTAAACTCACTTTTACTGATGAAATCTTCGAATTATCAGTATCACAATAATCCGTTTAAAAATCTGCTTCATATCGGTTTAATTTTATTTCGATGAATTGTAAAATCTCCATAAAAAATTTTTACCTGTAAGTACTGATATTCAAAAGAAACTGTTAGATGAAAAATTTTGTTTCTATGAATTGTTATTTGCAAAATTGTAGGTTTCATATTTGTTTTTCGATGAATTGTTTGACGCATAATTGTTAGTCTCAAAATTTTCGGGGAACCGTTCCAAAGCCACTCTAAGTATTTTCTAAGCATTTAGCATGTACTTCAGTGATAATGATGAACTGCTTAGACCCAAAAGAGTGTCCAAAGTAATCTATAAGATATTGTATGCTTCTTTCAATAGCTTTGGTATGTACCAAAGGCCCATTAAAAATTACATTTTATAATCTCATGGAGTACTCTGTCAGACTCAATATTTTTGCCGGCTACATTCTCAGGGAGAAGTGCGAAGGGTCGTGGGGTTTGAGGCTTTCGTGGCTCCTGGCTTACACCGTGATTAATCAGATAGTTAAATAAAAAAAATGCATATAATAAATAAACCCGATGTTCCGCCGAAAGCCATCGGACGGAACCTGAGGAGACAACCATATAATAAAATAATAAAAAAAAAATAAAAAAAAATAATTATAATGGGAGAGCGTACCTTGGTGCGCGCATCAGTTCGAACTCAAACAATGCCAAGCACCGGATTCGAATTCTGATGCGGTCACCAAGGGACCCCTCAAACCTACGCGAACACAGAGGGGGAAGTCCCCCCATCATACCTGAACCGAAAAATTAGCAATTCATTTTAATAACCAGAGGAAAATCATGCCAAAAAAAATCAAAACAAGAATAACGAAGCGACGAGAACCACGTGTACCGAGCGCGCGACATACACCGCTATGTGACACTCGATTACAAACCAAATGGAAAAGTTTGAACAACAAAAAATTTAAAATCAAAATAATTTAAAATATATAAAAGAAAAAAAAAAAACAAAAAATGAAAATGATAAAAAGAATAAAAAAAACTTACCAGTCGTTCGTTGCGGGATTTCTACCCGTTACCAAAAACGAGGTGCCGGTTGGCAACCCGTAACGTTGCGGGGCCTCTCCCGGTCACCAAATAAACAAAAGTACAAATGGCCACCTGGCCACCTGTATTGTTGCGGGGCCTTTTCCTGATATCAAAATAAAATCGGGCAACCGGTTGTTGGTTACCCGTAACGTTGCGGGGCCTTTTTCCGTCATCAAATATAACTGTTGGGCGCCTTCCCGCCTTTCGAAGATTTGCCTGTTTGGGCACTATGTTGGGCGTTGGCTCGCCAAACCGAAATATAAATCGATACAAATTAAGTGGCCGCAACTGGCCACCCGCAACACTCGTTGGGCTTTATCTCGCCAAAATCCCGTAGGTACAAACAATAGTATATTATTCTTTTTGTAACGCTGGCCGTTGTCCTGCCAAAAACCGTATTTTCCAACTGGGGCGTTGTATCGTCGTTCAAACTAAGCCCACGTGGCTACGCCACTAGCCCAATTTTATTATTCACTATGCCACGTAACCACGCCACGCACAAAAAAAAAATCTTCTGGAGTACGTCAATTAAATGATGAATGAGTACTCAAAAGGTAAAAAAATCTTTGATTATAATTTTCAATACTCGAGTTATTTAGAAGAGAACAAACACAAAAAAAAAATTTGTGTCCCACATAAAATTAATTTCAATATCAAAATTAATTTCAATCAAAAAGGAACCCCGCTTAATTAAATCAACATTTTTTTTTCAAACTATAGATTCTATATAAAATCAAAATCAACAACTCACTCTTGTTTTTCTAAAAATCAAAAACTCGAATTGTTTTTAATACCAAAATAAACAGAAGAATCTTCTTTCTTCTCTGTTTCTCGTTTACATCAATTCGCATTGATATAAACGAGACGCGTATAAGAAAAATATTCTTATGGAATGTATTACCTTTCAGCCGGTACACACTGGTCTCGCTCATCACCATCTTTTTTGAGCTACTCCTTAGACTCAAACCCATAACAAACACAAGTAGCAAAGATTTAGCATAGATGAGGGATGTAATCACCAAAATGACAAATCATTTTACCAACGAAATTTTTTTGGTAACAGAGAAAAATTTTTAGCGACAGAATGGTCGTAACAAAGTATTTAACTTACTAGGGACGTTTGGAGCAGAGCTCCAATATTGCTGAAATTAAGTTAGAATGAGTTTGAAATGTACCTAGGCAAATTTAAAAATTACATTTTTAAATCATATGGAACATCCTGAGAGACCTATTAGAAAATATTTCAAAATATTACGGCCACTCCTTTGGCTCTAAGAAGTCCACCGAATATCACTGAAGTTTACATTTTAAATGCTTAGAAAATACTTATGATGACTTAGGGACATATCTGAGGCCCATGATAAAACTATAATTTTCAATGTAATTGAACACTCAGACCCATTAGGAAATCATGTAACTTACTAGTGAGAAGGAGGACTTTTGGATCTAAGTAGTCTAACAATACCACTGAAGTTCATACTAAATGCTTAGAATGACTGGAATGTATCAAAGACTCCAATAATACGCCTGAATGTTCACTTCTTAGATTAGTTTGGGTATAGTTCATTAACTTCATTTTGAGCAACAACTTCGCCTCCGATTTGACAGATTTCTCAGCTGAAGTTGTAGTTGATAACTTTGTTCGTCTTCGTTATGAAGCTGGAAATTTTTTCTTTGATCTAATTTTTAATATAGCTTACTGTACTTTTTGAGCAGGCCGACCACAGACCGTCAAAACTACAGCCACGTGGTAATCTTTGTAATCCAAGTCCGAATTCTGAGTTTACTGGGAATATTCTCCATTGAAACGATGATCTCAGGGTCAAACCTCACCTAAACTGATTCCCAGAGGCTTTCTCACCTTATACCAGTTTGTTGATTTTTTTTTGTATAATTTTTCTGGGCTTTTTCAACCTTTTGGACTGAACTTTTTCAGTGAACCTCCTTGCCTTGGTGCGCTAATCTTTTTAGCTCATGCGAGCAACCTATTTCGACAGTATTTTTCACGTCCGATAGGCGTGACTAATTTTCGAATTCGGCACGAATCTAATTTATTGATTTTTTTTTTTCGTTTCAGAATATTCTTCTTTCGTATGACACTGGTGCCATTATTTCCGATTATTGTGATACTTGTACAAAACGGTTTTCAATTGTACAATCTCGAGTCGGTTTATCGAAAAGCAGAATTTTTCGAAGAACAGGTGAGTGTAACGTGCGGCGCCTTTTTAACGAACACTGCTTAACGAAACATTTTTTTTTTTGCTTTATTTGTAGATTAATTTAGTGGCTGACGTTTCAAAACTTGTGACGATCATCCAAAATGAACGAATACAAAATGTGCTTTTGTATTTGACAACGAGCAATAAGTATGTAAAATTTATGATTTTACAAATTTGATAAAATAATATGGCATATTTTTATTTTTTTTTGGTTCCGTTGCTGCAGAAGTGAATCGTTCGAATCATTAAACGAAGCATTCGGTGAAATAAATTTTTCAATTTATGTAGAATCAAAATATAGAAATTATCTCGAGGGAATCAAAGACTTAAAACATCATAATCGTAATACAAATCGGCTTAATCATAAGGGAAGCTATATCGGCATCCGAAATGCTTTAACGCATTTTAATGGGATGAATAAAGATTTGATTGATGCGATATCATCGAATATTTCGAAAAGGATACCAAGTAATTTATGCAGGCAAGTATTTTACTCGTGCGGGCGTGTGTGTGTGTGTGTGTATTAATAAATTTTACCCTTTTTTGTGTGTTTTGTGTGTATATTTTGTATCCTTTCTAGGAAATTAAGAAATTATAAATATTTTATTGAGGCAACCGAACATTTTAGTTTATCAGCGTGTTTCGGATTGTCATTTTATCGTTACACACGTATCACGCTAAACGATTACTGTCAATTTATTCGACATACTTCGGTGGTCGATAAATGTTTACTGTTCATTAAACAAAGTTCGAACAACGATCCGGTAGAAATCAATGAGATGGAGACCGAATTTGCAAAGTGGAATACGCCAATCGTGAAAAATTCAACGGATACGTCGGAGGGCGAGAGTATGGAACAATATTTTAAGTTTACAAATCGGTTTCTCGAGCAACTACAAACTCATCAAAATGTGGCTTTCGTAGAATTAAGGTATATAGAATGCACTAAATTATTATTTATTACTTTTAATCGTATCTTCTAATTTTGGCAATATAGGAAACAAACGAATCATGATATGGATCATTATCGAAAAAATGAGGCGGTATGCGTGTGTATCATATTACTAACTCTTGTACTAACTCCTTGCATTGTATTGCTAATCCAAAGTGTAACAATTGCAATCGAAGTGAGATTAGAAACTATTCATTTAATATTCCACAACGTAAACTATTTTCTATTTCAGAATTTTGCGACGTCGTTACTCGCCGCAACGGAAAGGTTGCATATCGAGAAAGGTAAATCGGATCGATTACTAAATCAAATGCTACCGCCGACTGTGATTAAACAGTTGCGACAACAGATGCAGGTAAGTCGTTTATAATTTTTGCGTAAAACTAAAAATCGCTAATATTTATTTTGTGTATATATAGGTCCCTGCTGAGTCGTTTGAAGCTGTCACCATCTATTTTAGCGATATCGTTGGGTTCACCCAGTTGTCTGTTAACAGTACCGCAATGGAAATTGTCACCTTGTTAAATACACTTTACAGCCTTTTCGATAAAATTATACTTAAGTACGATGTATATAAAGTAGAAACTATTGGTGACGCCTATATGGTGGTATCCGGACTACCGCAAAGAAATGGTATAACGATCTTTTAGTATATTAAAAGTCCACGGTTTAATAATTTCGTTTTTAATTTCTAATTTATTCCAACCAAAGATAATCATGCGGCTGAGATTGCGTTCATGGCACTCGATTTATTGTATGGCACAGCAAAATTTCGGATACCGCATAAACCGAGTGAAAAATTACAACTTAGGATGGGTCTAAATACTGGTCCATGTGTAGCTGGAGTTGTAGGGACAACAATGCCACGGTATTGTCTTTTTGGTGATACGATAAATACTGCGTCAAGAATGGAATCGACGAGTGATGGTATGTTAGCGTGGTTTTGGTAAATTTTCAGTTTTACAAAAAATTTTTTATTTGTTTTTTAGCAATGAAAATTCAAATATCGGAGACGACGGAGGCTGCCCTCGCTTTTATTGGAGATTTTATAACCGAATATCGCGGGAGTTTTGAAGTTAAGGTATATACGACCAGGTTTTATATTTATTTGGAATGTGTTTAAATATTAGGGCCAGTCGGTCAAAACTCTTTTAAATGAGCGGTATGAGCGAGCATCTATCAAATGCGAAATTTTTCAGAATTTCGGGTAATCTTGGTTCTCACGCTATAAGAGCAGGTAATATTGTGCGTGCTTTTATTACTTTTCAGTGTGATCTTCATCTGAAATACCTCTTCCTTATAATTGAGAAAATGTTACATAGCAAGTCAGTTCTCTTCTTTAGAATTCCATCCATTAGTTCATTACAGAATTCCATATGTCACGGTCCTGTACATCGAAAGTTTAACCGCAACGTCGACTGTTGCACTTTTTAGGTGCTGATTGGAGAATATATAAGACTTTCTTTTCTCAAGTTAAGTAGAGTATTTTGTTAGGCCTCAAATTGGTAATTTGCCGGATTTAAACTTCCTCTCTCGATGGTTAAGCAGTGGTTGAGTTCTATTCAAAATGAGCAATTTATAGAGTTCGCGATTTTGATCTTATCAATCGTCTGAGATATGGCTTAGTTCCATCCAGGTAATTTATTCTCCAGAATCTCATTTGAAACTCGTTTTGGAAGTATATTTTTAACATATATAGGATTTTGCCGAAATCGGTTGGCAAATAAGGAAATTGGTTAAGTTCATTCAAATTTGCAATTTTCCAGAGGAATATTCAGAATTTTGTTATTGTTTTTTATTTTTTTCATAAAAGCTCCATTTCAACCTGTACACGACCGACCAAATGGCACAGTGGTTAAAGCTTTCCCGTTTGGATCGGGATAGCAGGACGTAAAAAAAATTTTTCATCAACAGAACAGATGGCAGGGATTAAAATAGAAAAAAAAGAAAAAACCTGTGTACAGACGGGGAAAACCTGTTCGAACCCAGCCCTCTCGCTTCAAATGCCGAAGCTTTAACCACTGCAACATTTGTCTGGATTTAGTTCGGTTCGAACCCAATAAACAAATACCGAAATGATGATCCATTCCACTCGTCTCTAGAACCGTGAAACTATCTCTCGCCAATTTTTGTAAAAATCGTTCGAATAGGTTTTTAAATATAGAGCCTAGGACACCATCAATTTTTACTAGAACTCATCACTAGAATTGTCACTAGAAAACCGCTCTAAATTAGATTGTTCTGTATTAAAAAAAATCGTTCGGGACTAGGAGTTCCGCGTAATAAAATTTCAGGATATCAGGACTTCTTGCAATTGCTTCCTCTAGCACTTGAAAATCGAGTCCTATTAATTTTTAGTAAACGAATCGTTTTAGTAATCAGAGGTTTTACCTTATGACCTCCTTAGCGAATGTATTCGAAATCGACTCCTTGAACTTGAAATCGCTCGAGAGCACCAATTACTATCCAAAATTTGTGAAACCAAAAGTTTTGTTTTTAAAGAAGGACTCACGCATTTTTAAAAAAGTTATTGTGGAAGGTTTTTAGTACTCGAAAACCTTCCACAATAACTTTTATGAAAATCATGCACACCGATTTATTTAAATGAATGGCGGGCCCAACCATTGGGTCGCCTAAACATTAATCCAAAAACATTAGAATTCGTCGATTCGTTTGAGTCGATTTTTGTTTAAAGACGGGTGACTATTTAACAAATGCCTTTCGAACGAACTAATAAATTTTACTGAAATTTTCTAGTCTTTGAATTCGATTACTGGTTGTTGAAAAAAACGGATTTCAGAAACCCTTGCATGATACATTGTAGCGCCAATAATAATCGCAAGATACTTGACAAAACACGAACCAACACGATGATTCAACAATCAGGGACCACCAGAGGACATACATCAATCGCTTCCTGGCACTCAATAACCAAACATTACCAATTTTTAGTAAAATCAATTTTTCCTATAAAAAAAAAATCGCTCCAAAATAGCGGGCTTTAGTTCACCGTTAGAATCTCATAACAGCGCGCTTGTTATTTAGAAGGCATGCGATTTTGTATTTTTAAAGTTTTTTTTTAATTGCGCAATGAGAATTTCTAGTATGCTGGTTTCTTGGGTTAAAAATTTCCTTTTCCTTCAATACTCGAGGTCGGATGTCGCAAGACCTTACTTCGACGAAGTATCAGACCAACTAATTTTCGTACTAGTGTCTTTACATTAATACGAAGAATACTCTCATTGATTTAAAACCGGTGGCACCAAAACATAGCTTGTTGATTAATTAAAGACAGCATCTATTTATTCCCCGGACTCTTGTTCAGCAATACAAATATAAACACTTTCATGGAATGTACTTCGTGTATCTTGAAGGGACTGTTTATGTATACTTTTCTGGTAGTGTCACTTTCTCAACATTGGTTTGTAGTATAGTAACTATGGAAAAAATCTTCTTCAACAAGTTTTGACAATGTCCTGCATTTCGCAATCAATTTGAAATTACGTCCATGAATTTCTAACGGTTTTTTTCTTCTGTAATTAGAGAGAAACTCCTCAACTAGAAAACTTACAAGTATAACTATATATTTAAGAAAAGCTTCTTCGATAAAACTCCTGCTTTGATTGGCCAAATCTGGCAATTGCTTATGTCTATCCCAGGAAATGCCAGATAATAATAAAAGAATCTGTTGCCTCACTGCGTAGATTCCAGTTTGGGGAGAACGAATGGAACAAGTTTTTTTTCTATTTCTTTTTCAAGCTTACTTGAATTTTAAATATTTTTTCTGTTTTACGGACACTAAATCAATATTGGAAATATCATGGGTAGGACTATAGTTAATTATGTAAAGGTTAAAATCATTAGCTTTGAAATCTACAGAAACAGCCCCTTTGCAACTACTAAGGCCCAAGTTGCGTACGTTACGCCAAAACAACTTAGAGGGAAGTGTGGGATCTAACTTGTCCTTGAAAAAATTTTGCTTAGCGTTACGAATTAAACCTACCGCTTTATTTCGAGATTGCTTAAGCTAGATATAAGACCAAGAATTACAGCTAATTTTCCAAAGACGATATTTTCTAAATTGAACAGAAATAGCGCTCCAAATCTTTTGCGTCACCCAAGGGGGGGGGGGGGGGTGGATGATCTAGGTCTAAAGTTTAAAATATACAGTAGTGAGAAGAACGCAATTATTAAATATAATTAATAGAGAATTAAAATAGTCAATTTGACCGGTAGAAGTACAAAGAGAAAAAATATTGTTCCAACAAATACAGCCACAAAAAAATCCATAAAGCTGAAACTTTAAGGTTTAGGTCGAGAGTGATAATTTACACAAAAAACAAGGAGATCACGATGAGAGCCAATACCAAGAGATAATTGATTGAAAAAACAAATGGAATTGTCAGCAGAAGCGACAACGTCAAGAACCACTTGCGGTAGCGTAACAGTAAATGGGCGCTAAAGGTTAATGCTACCGAAGATATTTAAAAAGGTACGAGAAAATAAAGTCTCTTGAGAAATTTCAAATTAAAATCACCCGAAATGAAAACCTCATCACACCGACAGGAAAAATAACTAAAAAGACATTCAATGTCTAAAACGGCTTTTTTACTAAAGGGATACTTATCATTCGACCAAATTCATCAAATCAAAAGCCAGTGTGGAAAGCCGCAAAATGAAAATTAATCCTAAAAATTAAATAGTTTGATTTTAGGAACGAAAAAATAGACACGACGGACGGACTCCCGAAAACACCTTTCAGGATTAGTATGGTGGCCATCATCCTACCATAACTAAGAAAAATAAAAATGAAAAGTATCATAGTTCCAGTGGTCTGATATCGACCAAACATCACTGGGTTCAATTCCGATATGTCAATCTGTCAAAGCTATATTCAGATGCCGAATGCAAATTTAATTGTTGCAAATTTAATTAAGAAAATTTTTGTGCATCAGTGAACCGATTTCAGCCAAAAACCACTGGTCCTCCGGTTAAGCGAAATTAGTGAGATAGGTTTTCGATTGCCATCAAGTTAATGTATTGTGTTCTGTTATCGGAATTATTCATCAGTAAGAGTATCTCTGATTAGCCGGGAAGGGCTAAGTAGCTGGGAGGGATTCGGTTGGACTGGCAGAATCAGATTCTGTTTTTTTAAATTTTCGCGGTTCCAATAGTTTTAATAAGAACTTGCAATTAGGAAGTTTGCCCACGCTATAAGTCCCTAAATCTCGTTTTAAAAATTTTGGTAGGTCGAAGGATTTTTTTTAATTTGTTCAAGAATTTTTTCGGCTTTTCGGACAAAATATTATTTTCATGAGTTGAATTTTTGCAGTTTGGTCGTTGCAACCTGATGAGTAGACCAACAGCTACCTAAGGGAGTTTTAATTTTTGTAAGGGTTTGTGTATCTTTGTGTAAACAAGTACCCTGGGGTTAAAGGTTTGGGGGAGGGGAGTGCATTTTTTCTACTTTTGTGGTAGAAATATTGTTAGTAAATGGCCTCTTTGTCTTTTGCGACTAAAATAATCGTAAACATTGTATGGGTGTCCATGAAAATAATATTTTGTCCGAAAAGCCGAAAAAATTCTTCAACAAATTAAATTCACGGACGATTATAAAATTCTTCTTGATTTTTGTTAAGTTTGTTGGGGTCTTTATTTGAATGAAGATCAATTTTCAAACATAGGTCGGAACATTGAAGTTAATTGTTCAGCCAACCCGTTTAGCGAAACTTTAACCGGGGCCCATTTTCATTGATATTGAAATATGAAAAAGAAATAGATTAGTTGAAACCCCCCGTGAAGACTGTATGTACTTGGCTGACCAACATGTTGCAATAAATTCTTCATGACGATTTCCCTGTTATTGGTGTCACCATACTGATTTATAGTCGTGACTTTGCATTAAAACCACCTGTGATTATTATTTGATGGTTTCTTATGCCATTCATAATATTTTGTAGTTTCTTTACATAAAGCATCACAGAAGTGTCCCCAAATTTATTCATTTTCTTTCCCAAAATTTGGCGATGTGTCAAAATGTATGACCTTGAAATCACTTTGTAACCCTAATTCTTGCACTCTGCATGAAGAACGAATCAATATACATTACCATCGCGGAATCTTTAGACATACGATGCTGGTAACATTGCTGCCAAACTAATTTCATATAAGTCCTTGGAATTCAGAAAGAACTCTAAGTTCTTTGACTTTGCAGTTTCGTGTCATCACGAATGTTGCTTTCTGCTGCCGGTTAATTATTTCTCACAACCTTTTCTCCACTTTGTTACTGCTAGTAAAGGTAGACTCCTTGCCAACTACTGATTTTACAGCTGGTGTAAACTATTTCACTATGTCAAAAAAAAAATAAACATTTTTTTATTATTATCGATAATTTTTTTCACTGATGTGACACGTTGGATTATTTACGTATTTTTACAGAACGTTTTTCGAAAACTGACATGTTGCGGCTAATGAAAAACTGTTGTCAATTTATGTAGTTTTAGCAAAATTCCTTATAAATTTCATAATTGTAAAAAAAAAAGAGTGAGTCCACTAGTACTCTCAAGGAGATGTGTAAACATGGCATATGTATAGTGCGTGTGTATGGTTTACTTTGAAGGAAGAAGAAATGAAATTTTACTAACCAGATTTTTTCATTCGTTTATTACCATCAAATTGGTATATTACTCTTTCGGTATAACCAACGCAATTGGCCTATGGTAGCTGCAAGCATCAAAGACGTGGTCCCATATCTCCTAGTACATATATCTTATATTTCTCACATATCTCGTAGAAGATATATTTCGATCGGAGTTCTTGTGCCAACCGAATTCGTATCGCAGGAAGTTTATAAGTGATTCATCACTGATCTTAGGGAGCAGCAAAATGAAATCCCTGCTCATAATCATCGGCAAAAGATGTTAGTCTCCATGAAGAATTTTTGAAATTTCAGAATATGGAGCAAAGACGAAATGTATGTACTTGATTATGTCTTCGACAGCTTTATTCGGCGAGGTGTATACAACTACCAAAAGCATCTTATATCGCCAATGGGTTGTGTTGTTACGCTCATACCAGTTGTTTGTTCAACGATGATTTCCTTATGCGAGGTGACTGTATGAGTTCTACTTGAATTTTTATATACTGCTACACCAACCGCCCGCTGACTATTTCTCTTGAACTGAACGCAGCATTAAAAATTAGGAAAATTGAACATGCAGGTCATTCTAGGAGAGCAAAAGAATTGAGCATCCCTGCGTGACTGTATTAGTTAGGTCGAGGTAAAGCGACCTGAGATTCTTGCAGTTCAATGTTAAAAACCAGACGTCTTTATTATCTCCTACAAAATTCGCCATTACATCCTGAGCTATACTTAGCAGTTTTGTGGTGAGGCGCGTTAACTCATTTTGAAGAGGACCAATTGAGGTTGCATTTTTACGTTCGTGGTAAGAAGACATAATCATTGTTAGCCGACGTGATAAACTGCTCTACGAGATCGTGATAAAGCCACATACACGTGTTGTGTATTTATCGTAAGATTATACTATCTCGTTATAGTTACCACTCTGTATAGTGCATAAATTGTGGTGGCACAGGCTATATCAATTTTTTTTATTTTTTCTGTTCGCTGAAAATGCCGATTCGTCGATTCGTCGTTTCTATTTAATTTTATAAATGTTTCTTTGTTTTCTTTCCATACTATTTATATATACATATACACTCAGACTATGTGTATAGTACAAAATTTATATATATGTATTTTGTTGTTCTTGTTCTTTTTTTATTATTTTATATTTTGTTTCTTTTTTTCAATGAAGATATTTAAACGTAGTACGTCATTTCCGTTCGTTTCATTTGAAAGTTTACTACCATACAAAAATTTTTGGCATACGCGCGTAAAGATGTTTACACATCAAAAAATTGAAAAAATTAGCTTCCAGGAAAATTGCATGTAAGGTATCCGGGTACCTTAGTCACTCAAATTAAGATATTTTTTTCTTCACTCACATGAGGGTTAAAAGGATTTTTTTATTTTTGTCCTTTTTTAATTTTTGCTTTATATTTTAGAATACGTATTCTTTTGTTCTCACTGCCATCAAATCTTATAAAAAATTAAGCAATGTTCAATTTTTTATTTTTGTCGTACGCGATAAAAAACATGGCCGACATTCAAACAATTAGAACGAATTATTTATGTCTGTCAGACAAAATTTCTACATGAATCAGCGCCTTAATAGAAATTTTTTAATTTTTTATTTTGTTTTTTTTATTCCTCTATTCAGTTTACCGTTAAAAAAATCAAGAAAATTGTTTCATTTCATTTCTTTGAGTGACTTAATGACGACGTGTTGTGAAAAATTATGAAATGGGAAATTATTGAACATCGTGCTATCATTTTATTTCGAAACATAACCGCGATTTTACAATTTTAAATTTATTTATTAAGGTTTGTAGGAATCCAAGCAAGTTCCGCACTCAATGCCATACTAAGCACATGGCGAAAACCATGGATACCCTCACAACATGCAAATAAGCTCGGCAGCTTGAGAAACTGCTGACCAGCTTTAAGAGACTTATAGTTAAGAAACAGGGATGGAGGTACCTCGAAAGCTGGACGACTGCATACAAAGTCTCTTGAAGAAGCCTCAATCGTTGTAGATTGAGTTTAAAACGGCCGTTCAAAAATGAAATGCTTTGCCACTCGCCAGGTAGTGCAGGTAATGACACTATGCCAAAGGTGTCGCCGGCTCAGGTCCAATGAATTCAAGAAGTATCCTGATTTAGCTTCAACATCAGCAATCTCATTTCCCTCAATATCGCTAAGAGCCGGAGTAACCGTAATCGTACAAGTTGTGAGTACTATCAGCTCCATTTGGAATACCGTGCAGCTTAGGCTTAAACTTTCACGTGATAATAGCGTAGCATGCCTTATCTCGTAAACTCTTAAGTTTCGCAACAGCGGAATCTTATTTAACCACAGGCTCCCAAATAACAGAAGCGTAAGATAGCATGCAGATCCGGCGATTGTCTCCCCAGAAAGAGAAGGAGTAGAACGTTCGCCAATATAGCAACATCTAGTAAAGACTAGCAGACCGGTTCTAGATGCATAAATGTGTACAAGCCCTTCTTAAGGCACCACCTGTCCACAATTGGAAGAGCACGTGGACAAATACTACTAAGATTCTACTTAATACTACTAAGTGCTCTTCCAATTTTACCAAATAGACTAATAGGACGAAATGAAGAAGGGTCGGTATATTCCCACTTACTAGATTTCGGAACGAAAGCAACTCTACTTCTGTTCCAAGAGAAAAGTAGAAGTAAGTGATCCTTGAATGAGAAGAAACCCATTTGCTGTAATTCAGCAAGAAATATTGCATCCGGACCACCTGAGTGGGAAAAATAATAAACTCCTAGGTTTCAATTGAACGGAATAACAGTACTAAACAAAATGTGGCTAGATTGCCCGGAAGTAATAAAATTTGGAATGATAGCATAACAGTAATAAGATCTATTGAGTCTGGTAATTCCAGAAAAACTATTAATCTCTTGACAGAAGTTATACCAAGACGACCTGTTAACCGATGAACCTGAAGGGTAGAAATTTTTGCTCTAATTTTGAGTCTCCTTGCTGTTTTCCTAAGTTTTTTAAGATACGAACACCAAAAAAAATTTGTTCCGAATCTTCTGTTTGGTAACAAAAGAACATGTTTTGTCGAAAGCTAATGTGATTGTGCTCGTGAAAGACAATGCAAGCAATCTCGCCCAAAGATACCAGCAGGGATAGAAGGTGAGAAGAGAATAACTCCCAGAGTTGCACCTGTGGTCATAGACGAGAATATCATTGGTATCATTGGTCAATTTCAATTACTTTCCTCCTTACTGAATTGATGAAAGTTGACTCATACTCTTTGTTAAGGATTTCCACCACAGATTTGTTAGATATATAAGCAGAGGCAAACCGCTTAATAAGGTAGTTACGAAGATTTTGTTGAAAGCTGAGGAATTTAAAAAAATTTATTCCAGAAGTAACGCCATCTAGAAAGTATGGTTCCTGAAATAGGCAAATATATGTTAGCGATACCGGAAGCAAATTTTTTAGCTCAAAGGAAGCTGAGTTAAAGTGGTGTTTTAGTCTATTTTTTATTAAGCAAAAGTGGATAACCTTCAGGCCAGAGATATACCAGTACGTACTGGAAAGAATATCTGGAACCTTTATTGCTCTCGAAAGAAATCTGGCCACCTCGAAATCCAATATTTATAAATACAACTTTTGGATCCTCCAAGAAGTTTGAAACGCAGAGAATGGGCTGCTCTATGTAGACAATATTTAAAAATTTTTGAATGCTGGGAACTACCGCTCAGTAAAAAAAACGGGTACTCAAAGTATGCCAGACCATCTTGGATGACGATGAACGTTCGGGACGCCCGAACAACTGACACTATTGTGGATAACATCGTTCCATTTCTAATGGTGCTAGAAAACCGTCGAAATAAAGTTACAGAGGTAGAATAGGGTATAAATATGTAAAAAAATCGTGTAGACACGAGGAAGTGAAAGAGTTATCTTAATCGATTCTCTTCAAAAGGAGAAAACAGTTACAGGAGGATACTACGCAATATTACTTGAGAAGATGAAGGCAGAAACAGCCACATTTGCAGAAAAAATATTTTGCTCCACCAAGACAATGCATCGTCTCACACCTCAGTGGTTGGCATAGCGAAAATCTACGAACTACGATTTGAACTGATTGACCACCCACCTTACACAACAGATCTAAACCCAAGGGATTTTTTTTGTACCATAAGCTAAATGTTACGCTCGGAGGACAATGGTTTTTGTTGAATGAGAAGGCCATTACTTTCGTAAACAACTATTTTGCAGAGAAAGACGCCGAGTACTACTTTGACGGGTTGTCATCGCTGAGAGCAGTGTATAGACTTACAAGGATACTACCCGTATGTAGAGAAATAAAATCAAATTTGAAAAAAAAAATGTCTTGTACACTTTTCAGACAAGCCTTGACAAATTTTATTAGAAGTTTCTCAATAATAGCAACAGGGTCTTCCGCAGTTAAAATTTTACTTCTTGCCAAACAAAAAATGGTGTATCGTTAAATTCTAGATTTTAAATGAAGCTGCTGGTTGTTCATTGTCATTGTTTACATTGTTGGCATTTAACCCTACAATTCAAATCACCGAAATACTCCGCAGTGTCGTGCCTCTACGCGTATTTTGGAATTATCTACATGTTGGTGTAGAAAATGGCGTAAACAATTGATTTTTGCGTAGACAATGTCGATAATTGGTAGAGTATGTAGACAATGTAGATTATTGCATTTTATGTTGTTTTACATTTATTTCTTCAGTACGAGGTCGCCATCTTGTGATGATGTTGTTCATAGGGGGAGACTTATAGAAGGTACAACAAAGCCATCCTCCCTCCCCTCTTCGGCATGCGAGTATGTTTCATCCAAAAGCAGTAGGTCTCCTCCAGCAGGCCTGGGACCTGCCTGTAATGCCTGTAATAGTTCTACCAGAAGTTGTATATTTGGCTTTTGTTTTATTAGACGTATTTCTTGATGCTTGATCTGATCCAGTTCAGTTCATGTTTCATGAAACAACGCAAAAGCGCTAAATAGATTTCAAATCAAAATTTGTGATCTAAAACAAAATTTGGACCAGAGTTTCCATTTAAAATTTGAGCTAATTCAATCAATGAGTGTCATGACATACGCGGCGAAATTTCCGGAAAATGTAGGGGAGCACTGGGTATAATATTCAAAAGTTGTTTACCACAATATAGCATTTAAAGTGCTTTGTCCTAAAATATTTGTAAGAGGTTATTACGGTTGGAATGGGTGTTTTCACTTTATACCAGTCCCAATCCAATTAAAATACATGAACTTTCTGGAAAATCTAGGGGTGCACTGTTTTTCAGTATTTTTAAGGGTGTTAGCGTTAGCCCTCCTACTTTCTGGGAAATCAAGAACAGGATTTTTTTTTTATTTTAAAATGTTGTTTATAACGTCATGTCAAATTAAATCTGAATTTAGATATTTCAGAACATTTAACAGCCCGCGTAATGGAATTGGAATTAAATTTGAAAAATTTTGCGACTTTCCCCAATCTCAGTTCTTTTGTTGAGATTTTACGAATGAAAAAGTTTTGATCTCTTATTGATATAAACTCGTTCTGATGATTCAAAGCGTTAGGCTGACAGTCGTCATTTTTTACTTGTCTACATACATTGTTTACACATGTAGAATATTGATTAACTGTGCGGTGTAGATGATTCGGCACAACACAGTATACTTCCGTAAGTTTTCCAGGAAACTGGTTTTTGTGGTCCACTTAGACAGGTTCTACTGTATATTTTGTAGTAAATAATTTCAAATTACTAAAATCTGCGAAAACAGAAGTTCAAACTATGTAGATCATTTAATCTCCCCACATAATCCTAAAATATTTGCCATTCGGTAGAAATCTATAAAATAATCTCGAAATGTAAATATTTAGTGATAAATAATTTAATTAATTAGCTAAACTAAGATTGATTACACACCAATAAATAATTTATTTATAAATTTTGGTTTTCTATTAATTTTGTGTATTTTATTTTAAGGGAAAAGGTAAAATGGATACATTTTGGCTGGTCGGACACAAAACAAAAAAGTTCGACGAAATGGAATATGAATTTGAGAGCAACAGCTATATTGTGGTCGAACCAGAATTTTTAAAGATTATAGAATAAATAAAATAAATTATTATTAAATTCTATTTAATTTAACGATATAATAAATTTTAACGTGTTAAAAATAAAACAAAAATGGAATTGATCGAAATTATATGTGGTTTCTGAATTTTATATGATAGGACTACGTATCACCATTATACGGTAAGTTTTATTTATATACGGCTGAAACACCCTGTATACATATTTATATACACTTAATACCATATTTTAAATTATCTTAATTGTGTTTAAGGAAAATGGTTCGTAAAAAGCGATAATTGATACGTCACTAGAAATGTGGTAAAAAAATAACAAAGATAGTTAACCCTTTTTTGTTCTTCATGTTGTGGTTTATCACAAAAAGCACAAAACGAAATATTCGATTGGTAACAAAAAAGGATCTAATCCTTAGCCTATAAATAAATGATTTAATTTGAAATTAATTAATTATCGCTTTATACAAACTAAAGGGGTGGTATAAGATAAATTAGAGCGTGGTGTACGGGTTGAAAATTTAATTTCGTTTAATTAAGATTTAAATTAAAATTATAATGACGTCAAAAGTTATAGGAAACAATTGTGTTTATTTATAGTTTTGTTGCCACACAGAACACAATACACATAAAATCATCCACCATATCACGCAACACTCCACCAAACCAATCAAACTTATCAGAAACAAAACTAAACAAGAGGCAAAACCTCACAAAAATTATAACATAAAACACTCATCGTTACTACAGTAGTGAGCAGTGTAATGGATAAGTGTGGCGATACTGAGCTTGTTCGTCTGAATTAACTAAAGATCGATTCCCGGTAAATTTTTTTTTTCTGTTTGCATGCGGTAATAATTACTCATCGGTACTGCAGATATCAACATATATACATGCAACACCAACAACAAAAAAAATAAAAAAAACAACATCAACAACAATCAACAATTAGGAAAAAGTTTTTTATATTTTTTTTGCTTAAAATTGTTTCTTAACAATTTCTGAAACCAGAGCACACAAATATTGAATGATCTAAAAAACAGTTCAATGACAGTGCAGTTAGATTTTCTGAAAGTCCATATCCAAACAAATTATGATGGAATCTGCTAGTCCAGCAATTCACTATCAAGAACTGGTGAAGAAATAGTAGTATTTCGAGCTTCAAAAAATGCTTACCATTCCTCAGGCACCGATCGGCGATCGGCCGAAGTTGACTGAGCTTAAAATTTTTTGTCCCATTAAATATAAACATTGAAGATTGCTTCACTCGGTGGAGTCGTCGTACTTTTTCAAAGTAGTAGTTTGCCGTAGCTACACCTCTCGATGGCTCAATTTTACTACCAGCAGTTAAAAAAAAATTGCTTGACGCTTGGTTAAGCAATGGCTTGGTTTTGCTCAATTTAATGTTCTAGTGGTTTTTTGTCAATCAGATTGGCTATTATCATGTCGCACAACATCCTCACAACAAGATCAAGCAATATGGTACAACATTACGCAATATTATGTTATATGATACAACATGATGCAACATATCCCACAACGTAATGCAACATTCCGCAACATGGTGCGGCATTGTGCAACATCATGCGTCGTTGTGCAATATGACGAATTATGGTGCAACTTGTTGAAATATCACGCAACATGGTGCAACTTAGAAGACATCAGAAGGCCCTAAAGCTTGATTCAGTGTTGCGTTCGTTCGTTCCTTCCTTCCTTCTGATTTTTTTTAATTAATCAAAGTTGGTGAAAAAAATTCACAAAAAAAACGTCATTTTTAACCAATGAAATTGGTTTAAAAAAATTCAGATCGAAGGAACGAACGAAAGAAAGCAGCACTGAATCCGCCTTAAACCCCACCAAAAATTACCATGAATAACCACCCATTGCAATCGGTTCCTGTCCCTCCAAAACCATTCCTCAAATTTTATTAAAATCGTGCGAGTCAAAAGTTTTTCAAAATGTAGGAACCGGGCGCCACTGGGAAATCCTTATCACTGCAATTTTTATCAAAATTACTTAAGTCGATACAAATTTAAAAAGGAGACCCGATGACCGACTAAACAAATTTTCCGAGCGCATTGATCTCAATTTTTTATTAAAATCCTGAAACGCCTCTCTGAACAGATGTTCAAAAATTAACTATTACAATCAATGCCTGGTACTCGGGAATCTTCTCTCACCAATTTTTATCAAAATCGTGCGAACTGAACAGAAATTAATAAAAAAAAAACCCAGATGCCAACAGACAATCCTTTGAACGGATTATCCCGAAATCTAAACAAATTGCACATGATTCCTGGTACAACATGATATAATCTTCGGAGCACTAAAAATGATTTTTTCTGAATTCAGAACTCCTTGTTATCGTGCCGTTGTCCAAGCTCCACCAGGAACTCCCATGAATAAGAACCGATCGTAATCGATTGCTACTCGTGAATCACTCTCAAAATTTATTATCAAAATTGTTCGAGCTGAGAGTTTTTTTTTTCAAAAAAAAATGCGACTTGGACCCTATTGGAGAACCTACTACACAGAATTTTCCCATATAATTAGAATTCATCGCAATCAATTTCTTCCATTAGAAAATTATTTTTAAAATAGTTAAAACCAGACCCCATCGGATGACTTCAAAATTTAAATTTTTCGAAATCAGGACGCATCTAAATTGTTTTCTATTACTCAGAAATACCCTGTCAGGAATGTTTTTAATAATCATACGAGTCGTAGGGATACTGACAGGACACTGCCTTTTTGTGGAACATGCGGCTTGTTCTACAAACGAATGACTTTTGTAGAAGTTGTTTGGACGAAGAGGAGGAAGAGACGTTTGATCACTTCCTATGCTAGTATCCGGCACTATCATGCAGAAGGCGTAAGTACTTAGATGTGTACGGTATGGACAGGCTTTCGGAACTCGCGGGCTGTGTAGTGCGAGATATTTTACTCTACATAAGTAGCTCTGGATGGTTTCAGCGGGAGTAAAGGCGAGGTAGGATCCTGTGGTATCACAACGGGCCATTATATTAGCGTAAGTGTGTGGTAACAGCCACTCTAACCTAACCCTAACCTAATCATACGAGTCGAGAAAAATGTCATGAAAGAACCCGTTACACATCAGATTACCCTCTCTACGGAATTTTCTTGAAATTAGAATTTTTCAAAATAAAAGTTTAGTCGAACATTTCACTAAATGATTTCTCCAGAAAGTATGACCCATTGCACTCGATGACCGATAATTAAAGACCTACTTTCACAAATTTTCAATAAAATCGTGCGTGCCAAAACAAATTTTTGACAGGATCCGGGCCTCTCACCCAATGAAATTCTAAAGCTTCACCTCAATCGGTTTCTGGTACTCGAAAAATATTAATTCACAAATTGAATCACCATTCGCAGCAAGATGCAGCATGGCGTAATCTGGAGCAACGTCACCCATCATGGTGTAACATGACGCCCTCTGCGGAGGACCAGAACTCATTGCAATCGTTTTCTTGCAACCGAAAAACCTTTTCAACCAAACTTCATGAAAATCGTTCAAAACAAATAAAGTGATTAAAAAGCTCTTAAAGCCCACTCTCATGAATATGGATCAATCAGGATCGATTCCTGCTACTCGAAAAACCAAATCAGCATTTTTTTATCCAAATTGTTTAAGTTAATTTATTTTTGAAAATATAGGGCTTTAGAAAACTCGTATCCCAAAAATTTTGGTAATATCGTTCAAGCCGAAAACCAATCGAAATCGTCTCAAGGTATTTGGAATCCACTTTCGCAAATTGTCTTTAAATCGTGCGAAGTTGATGACGTCTGTTGACCCCTTAAAATTATTTTCTCATTTCTGGTCTTATCTTTGATATTACGACTAGGTGAACGGTAAGGTTCTTGCCAATAAGCTCGAGTCGATTGGTTCTGATGATTTTTTCCCGGGTATTTTTAGTAATCTTTTTAATTTTTAAGTTTCGATTTTTACTAAGAGGATTTCCAGAGACTAAGTTCCAGTGTATTCTCCTGTGCAATCCGACATATTAAAAGTGCCAGTTCCTTCAAGCAGAACTGTGACATTTCGAATACTGATAATGTTGATAGAAGATGGTAATATATCACGACACTTTATTGCCTTCAGTAGTCTTGTTGATAGTTGTAAATTTCAATTGTATGTTCAGTCAACAGTGGTCCTATTCTGGTTTTCTCCGAGAATAGGAAATTGGGAATTAGTGACGTTTTCCTAGCTGCAAAAAATAATTCCATTTTATATCAGTTTTGACGTTATTTTTTCCTCATTATTTTTTTGGGTAATTGTGAGTCGTATATTCGTTTTTGAATTTTTAAACATTATTTTTGCTAATAAATATATATTTAAAAATAAATTAAACTTGTAATAAGGTCGCAATACGTGTTTTAGTTTATAAATATCTACATAAAAAAAACATTTCCCCAAAAAAATTATTCCCTGTCTGCCAAAGTTGGTAATGGCAAACAAATATTTGGGAATTAGTGTAATTTGAGATTACAGCAAAATATTTTCCCAATTCCCCGAGAAAACCAGAATGGCAGGGCCACAGCAACCGAAAACTAATAAGTATTACAGAATAAATTTTAATTGATATTCCTTGGAGTGCGGAAAATGTGATAAAAGTAAAATCCCAAAATCCGATCATATAAAATAAAATTTAATTCATAATTATTATTTAAATTCCCTAGAAACCTATTAACGGGATTTATAAGAAAAATTTCATTACTTATCCATGTATACGAGACGTTCTAATATGTACTGAGGGATTAGTTTAAGGTTAAGAATAAAATAATTGTAAACCAATTTGTTGCTTCTGAATCGGGAAGTAGATCAACCTGAAAATCAGACGCTAAAATCGTGTATTTTAAATCATTTCATTCAAATAAAGCTTTTCTTTATTGTTTGTGGGGTTGAATATTACAACAATTTAAATCGTATATTCACCCCTATAAATCAATTGAAAATAATTTTTATTATTAAAATTTATTTACCAACCATCTTGATTACAAATTTTCAACTGAATAGGGATAAAAAGGGATAAAAGTATCAATTCCTATTTCCTACGAACTTTCATATGTAAATATACCAATTCCTTTTTTTTCAAGCATGAGTATTGTATTGCGAGTTTATCTTTTCAAAAGCACAAATTATTTTTTCAGCTTTCAAGTATGATTTATTTGTGGAGGAAACAAATATTGATTGTGATTTTTAATCTTGTAACGTAAGTAAATAAATTTTTATGAAATTATTAGGTTTTATTAGGACGGGTATTTTTGGTTAAATAATGACTGAACCATTTATATTAATTGTACAAGTGGGAATTGTGGTTTTGCGTAGAGTTCTTATTTTCGAAATTGCCGTGGCGAATGAGGCCACCACGGTTAGGAATTTTAACACTTAAACATCGACTTAAGTGTTTAACAGTAAAAAGTTAACTCACGTCTACGTAGTGCAGTGTGTACGTGCAATACAAATACAATCTCATACAAAATTAAAATTATTTGTTTGCACAACAACATCGAAACTTTATAAAGTCTTTGTTTTTAATTGCAACGTTTAAAACTTAACCAATAACAATATATCATTACACCAAGACACTCCGTAGTGTAGTTGGTTAGTGCTGGGTGCTTTGGCGCCCCGAGTAACTCGAGTTCGATGCTCGTTCAAGTTATTTATAAAAGGTGATTTTTTTTTCAAAATCGGTTATATAAGCTAGGGAGCTTAAGGTTGCACATTGATCGTTACAATGGAGCAACGTTATCAGATTATCAATAACACGGTACCAATGAGTAAATATACAGGATACAATTTTCTTTGTTCAAAAAATTGTTGTATCTAACATTTGGGTTTTCTGTCGGAACATCAATTTGTGGTTATCTTGGTTGTGTTACCAAATTTTTGATTAAAGCTCTGGTTTAGCATTTACAATTTTGAAATAACTGGCGAACAGAAAGAAGAATATAGAAGAACAAATAGTGGAGTTCAGAACCCAATACTGTTATACAAAATCAATTTTTGAGGAATTGATGATGTGTAACAAAATTGGGTTGTGATTTTCAATATTTGATGTATTCATTTCTTTCTGATGTTTATGCTTACTACCGGTAGTTTCGTGCTCAACGTGTTATATACATTACCTATAATCATTTTGAACCGGAATTTCAACAATAAAAAGTTTTCAATTTTTTGCGAAAATCCATGATGGTTAGCCTTCCTTATTTTGAACGGATAAAATTTATTGTCACGGATTCCAGATGTTTCGTTTATTTCCGGTTGTTAATGTATTTATGAGTAGATCAACGTTTAATTTGCTGCAATATGTCACCTCGTTCGCCTGCAATCCAGGTTCGATTACAAATGTAGCCGAATTTCAAAATACGAATCTTCCAATAACCATGCCTTCCTTATACTTCCTACCGGTAATTTCATGCTCAACGTGTTATATACATTACCTATAATCATTTTGAACCGGAATTTCAACAATAAAAAGTTTTCAATTTTTTGCGAAAATCCATGATGGTGTTAGCCTTACTTATTTTGAACGGATAAAATTTATTGTCACGGATTCCAGATGTTTCGTTTATTTCCGGTTGTTAATGTATTTATGAGTAGATCAACGTTTAATTTGCTGCAATGTGTCACCTCGTTCGCCTGCAATCCAGGTTCGATTACAAATGTGGCCGAATTTCAAAATACGAAACTTCCAATAACCATGCCTTCCTTATACTTCCTACCGGTAATTTCATGCTCAACGTGTTATATACATAACCTTTAATCATTTTGAACCGGAATTTCAACAATAAAAAGTTTTCAATTTTTTGCGAAAATCCATAGCCTTACTTATTTTGAACGGATAAAATTTATTGTCACGGATTCCAAATGTTTCGTTTATTTTCGGTTACAGATGTATTTATAAGAAGATCAACGTTTAATTTGCTGCAATATGTCGCCTCATTCGCCTGCAATCCAGGTTCGATTACAAATGTGGCCGAATTTCAAAATACGAAACTTCCAATAATCATGCCTTCCTTATGCTTCCTACCGGTAATTTCGTGCTCAACGTGTTATATACATAACCTATAATCATTTTGAACCGGAATTTCAATAATAAAAAGTTTTCAATTTTTTGCGAAAATCCATGATGGTTAGCCTTACTTATTTTGAACGGATAAAATTTATTGTCACGGATTCCAAATGTTTCGTTCATTTTCGGTTACAGATGTATTTATTAGAAGATCAACGTTTAATTTGCTGCAATATGTCGCCTCATTCGCCTGCAATCCAGGTTCGATTACAAATGTGGCCGAATTTCAAAATACGAAACTTCCAATAACCATGCCTTCCTTATGCTTCCTACCGGTAATTTCGTGCTCAACGTGTTATATACATAACCTATAATCATTTTGAACCGGAATTTCAACAATAAAAAGTTTTCAATTTTTTGAAAACCTGCCAAAATCCATGATGGTTAGCCTTACTTATTTTGAACGGATAAAATTTATTGTCACGGATTCCAAATGTTTCGTTTATTTCCGGTTTTTTAATGTATTTATGAGTAGATCAACGTTTAATTTGCTGCAATATGTCGGCTCGTTCGCCTGCAATCCAGGTTCGATTACAAATGTGGCCGAATTTCAAAATACGAAACTTCCAATAATCATGCCTTCCTTATGCTTCCTACCGGTAATTTCGTGCTCAACGTGTTATATACATAACCTATAATCATTTTGAACCGGAATTTCAACAATAAAAAGTTTTCAATTTTTTGCGAAAATCCATGATGGTTAGCCTTACTTATTTTGAACGGATAAAATTTATTGTCACGGATTCCAAATGTTTCGTTTATTTTCGGTTACAGATGTATTTATAAGAAGATCAACGTTTAATTTGCTGCAATATGTCGCCTCATTCGCCTGCAATCCAGGTTCGATTACAAATGTGGCCGAATTTCAAAATACGAAACTTCCAATAATCATGCCTTCCTTATGCTTCCTACCGGTAATTTCGTGCTCAACGTGTTATATACATAACCTATAATCATTTTGAACCGGAATTTCAATAATAAAAAGTTTTCAATTTTTTGCGAAAATCCATGATGGTTAGCCTTACTTATTTTGAACGGATAAAATTTATTGTCACGGATTCCAAATGTTTCGTTTATTTTCGGTTACAGATGTATTTATAAGAAGATCAACGTTTAATTTGCTGCAATATGTCGCCTCATTCGCCTGCAATCCAGGTTCGATTACAAATGTGGCCGAATTTCAAAATACGAATCTTCCAATAACCATGCCTTCCTTATACTTCCTACCGGTAATTTCATGCTCAACGTGTTATATACATAACCTATAATCATTTTGAACCGGAATTTCAACAATAAAAAGTTTTCAATTTTTTGCGAAAATCCATAAAGCCTTACTTATTTTGAACGGATAAAATTTATTGTCACGGATTCCAAATGTTTCGTTTATTTTCGGTTACAGATGTATTTATAAGAAGATCAACGTTTAATTTGCTGCAATATGTCGCCTCATTCGCCTGCAATCCAGGTTCGATTACAAATGTGGCCGAATTTCAAAATACGAAACTTCCAATAATCATGCCTTCCTTATGCTTCCTACCGGTAATTTCGTGCTCAACGTGTTATATACATAACCTATAATCATTTTGAACCGGAATTTCAACAATAAAAAGTTTTCAATTTTTTGCGAAAATCCATGATGGTTAGCCTTACTTATTTTGAACGGATAAAATTTATTGTCACGGATTCCAGATGTTTCGTTTATTTCCGGTTATTAATGTATTTATGAGTAGATCAACGTTTAATTTGCTGCAATATGTCACCTCGTTCGCCTGCAATCCAGGTTCGATTACAAATGTGGCCGAATTTCAAAATACGAATCTTCCAATAACCATGCCTTCCTTATGCTTCTTACCGGTAATTTCATGCTCAACGTGTTATATACATTACCTATAATCATTTTGAACCGGAATTTCAACAATAAAAAGTTTTCAATTTTTTGCGAAAATCCATGATGGTTAGCCTTACTTATTTTGAACGGATAAAATTTATTGTCACGGATTCCAGATGTTTCGTTTATTTCCGGTTGTTAATGTATTTATGAGTAGATCAACGTTTAATTTGCTGCAATATGCCACCTCGTTCGCCTGCAATCCAGGTTCGATTACAAATGTGGCCGAATTTCAAAATATACGAATCTTCCAATAACCATGCCTTCCTTATGCTTCCTACCGGTAATTTCGTGCTCAACGTGTTATATACATTACCTATAATCATTTTGAACCGGAATTTCAACAATAAAAAGTTTTCAATTTTTTGCGAAAATCCATGATGGTTAGCCTTACTTATTTTGAACGGATAAAATTTATTGTCACGGATTCCAGATGTTTCGTTTATTTCCGGTTATTAATGTATTTATGAGTAGATCAACGTTTAATTTGCTGCAATATGTCACCTCGTTCGCCTGCAATCCAGGTTCGATTACAAATGTGGCCGAATTTCAAAATATACGAATCTTCCAATAACCATGCCTTCCTTATGCTTCCTACCGGTAATTTCGTGCTCAACGTGTTATATACATTACCTATAATCATTTTGAACCGGAATTTCAACAATAAAAAGTTTTAAATTTTTTGCGAAAATCCATGATGGCCTTACTTATTTTGAACGGATAAAATTTATTGTCACGGATTCCAGATGTTTCGTTTATTTCCGGTTATTAATGTATTTATGAGTAGATCAACGTTTAATTTGCTGCAATATGTATACCTCGTTCGCCTGCAATCCAGGTTCGATTACAAATGTGGCCGAATTTCAAAATACGAATCTTCCAATAACCATGCCTTCCTTATGCTTCCTACCGGTAATTTCATGCTCAACGTGTTATATACATTACCTATAATCATTTTGAACCGGAATTTCAACAATAAAAAGTTTTCAATTTTTTGCGAAAATCCATGATGGTTAGCCTTACTTATTTTGAACGGATAAAATTTATTGTCACGGATTCCAGATGTTTCGTTTATTTCCGGTTGTTAATGTATTTATGAGTAGATCAACGTTTAATTTGCTGCAATATGTCACCTCGTTCGCCTGCAACCCAGGTTCGATTACAAATGTGGCCGAATTTCAAAATACGAATCTTCCAATAACCATGCCTTCCTTATGCTTCCTACCGGTAATTTCATGCTCAACGTGTTATATACATTACCTATAATCATTTTGAACCGGAATTTCAACAATAAAAAGTTTTCAATTTTTTGCGAAAATCCATGATGTTAGCCTTACTTATTTTGAACGGATAAAATTTATTGTCACGGATTCCAGATGTTTCGTTTATTTCCGGTTATTAATGTATTTATGAGTAGATCAACGTTTAATTTGCTGCAATATGTCACCTCGTTCGCCTGCAATCCAGGTTCGATTACAAATGTGGCCGAATTTCAAAATACGAATCTTCCAATAACCATGCCTTCCTTATGCTTCCTACCGGTAATTTCATGCTCAACGTGTTATATACATTACCTATAATCATTTTGAACCGGAATTTCAACAATAAAAAGTTTTCAATTTTTTGCGAAAATCCATGATGGTTAGCCTTACTTATTTTGAACGGATACAATTTATTGTCGCGGATTCCAGATTTTTCGTTAATTTCCGGTTGTTACTGTATTTATGAGTAGATCAACGTTTAATTTGCTGCAATATGTATACCTCGTTCGCCTGCAATCCAGGTTCGATTACAAATGTGGCCGAATTTCAAAATACGAATCTTCCAATAACCATGCCTTCCTTATGCTTCCTACCGGTAAATTCATGCTCAACGTGTTATATACATTACCTATAATCATTTTGAACCGGAATTTCAACAATAAAAAGTTTTCAATTTTTTGCGAAAATCCATGATGGTTAGCCTTACTTATTTTGAACGGATAAAATTTATTGTCGCGGATTCCAGATGTTTCGTTTATTTCCGGTTGTTAATGTATTTATGAGTAGATCAACGTTTAATTTGCTGCAATACGTCGCCTCGTTCGCCTGCAATCCAGGTTCGATTACAAATGTGGCCGAATTTCAAAATACGAATCTTCCAATAACCATGCCTTCCTTATGCTTCCTACCGGTAATTTCATGCTCAACGTGTTATATACATTACCTATAATCATTTTGAACCGGAATTTCAACAATAAAAAGTTTTCAATTTTTTGCGAAAATCCATGATGGTTAGCCTTACTTATTTTGAACGGATAAAATTTATTGTCGCGAATTCCAGATGTTTCGTTTATTTCCGGTTGTTAATGTATTTATGAGTAGATCAACGTTTAATTTGCTGCAATATGTCACCTCGTTCGCCTGCAATCCAGGTTCGATTACAAATGTGGCCGAATTTCAAAATACGAATCTTCCAATAACCATGCCTTCCTTATGCTTCCTACCGGTAATTTCATGCTCAACGTGTTATATACATTACCTATAATCATTTTGAACCGGAATTTCAACAATAAAAAGTTTTCAATTTTTTGCGAAAATCCATGATGGCTAGCCTTACTTATTTTGAACGGATAAAATTTATTGTCACGGATTCCAGATGTTTCGTTTATTTCCGGTTGTTAATGTATTTATGAGTAGATCAACGTTTAATTTGCTGCAATATGTCACCTCGTTCGCCTGCAATCCAGGTTCGATTACAAATGTGGCCGAATTTCAAAATACGAATCTTCCAATAACCATGCCTTCCTTATGCTTCCTACCGGTAATTTCATGCTCAACGTGTTATATACATTACCTATAATCATTTTGAACCGGAATTTCAACAATAAAAAGTTTTCAATTTTTTGCGAAAATCCATGATGGTTAGCCTTACTTATTTTGAACGGATACAATTTATTGTCGCGGATTCCAGATTTTTCGTTTATTTCCGGTTGTTACTGTATTTATGAGTAGATCAACGTTTAATTTGCTGCAATATGTATACCTCGTTCGCCTGCAATCCAGGTTCGATTACAAATGTGGCCGAATTTCAAAATACGAATCTTCCAATAACCATGCCTTCCTTATGCTTCCTACCGGTAATTTCATGCTCAACGTGTTATATACATTACCTATAATCATTTTGAACCGGAATTTCAACAATAAAAAGTTTTCAATTTTTTGCGAAAATCCATGATGTTAGCCTTACTTATTTTGAACGGATAAAATTTATTGTCACGGATTCCAGATGTTTCGTTTATTTCCGGTTATTAATGTATTTATGAGTAGATCAACGTTTAATTTGCTGCAATATGTCACCTCGTTCGCCTGCAATCCAGGTTCGATTACAAATGTGGCCGAATTTCAAAATACGAATCTTCCAATAACCATGCCTTCCTTATGCTTCCTACCGGTAAATTCATGCTCAACGTGTTATATACATTACCTATAATCATTTTGAACCGGAATTTCAACAATAAAAAGTTTTCAATTTTTTGCGAAAATCCATGATGGTTAGCCTTACTTATTTTGAACGGATAAAATTTATTGTCACGGATTCCAAATGTTTCGTTTATTTTCGGTTACAGATGTATTTATAAGAAGATCAACGTTTAATTTGCTGCAATATATCGCCTCGTTCGCCTGCAATCCAGGTTCGATTACAAATGTGGCCGAATTTCAAAATACGAATCTTCCAATAACCATGCCTTCCTTATGCTTCCTACCGGTAAATTCATGCTCAACGTGTTATATACATTACCTATAATCATTTTGAACCGGAATTTCAACAATAAAAAGTTTTCAATTTTTTGCGAAAATCCATGATGTGTTAGCCTTACTTATTTTGAACGGATAAAATTTATTGTCGCGGATTCCAGATGTTTCGTTTATTTCCGGTTGTTAATGTATTTATGAGTAGATCAACGTTTAATTTGCTGCAATATGTCACCTCGTTCGCCTGCAATCCAGGTTCGATTACAAATGTGGCCGAATTTCAAAATACGAATCTTCCAATAACCATGCCTTCCTTATGCTTCCTACCGGTAATTTCGTGCTCAACGTGTTATATACATTACCTATAATCATTTTGAACCGGAATTTCAACAATAAAAAGTTTTCAATTTTTTGCGAAAATCCATGATGGTTAGCCTTACTTATTTTGAACGGATACAATTTATTGTCGCGGATTCCAGATTTTTCGTTAATTTCCGGTTGTTACTGTATTTATGAGTAGATCAACGTTTAATTTGCTGCAATATGTATACCTCGTTCGCCTGCAATCCAGGTTCGATTACAAATGTGGCCGAATTTCAAAATACGAATCTTCCAATAACCATGCCTTCCTTATGCTTCCTACCGGTAAATTCATGCTCAACGTGTTATATACATTACCTATAATCATTTTGAACCGGAATTTCAACAATAAAAAGTTTTCAATTTTTTGCGAAAATCCATGATGGTTAGCCTTACTTATTTTGAACGGATAAAATTTATTGTCGCGGATTCCAGATGTTTCGTTTATTTCCGGTTGTTAATGTATTTATGAGTAGATCAACGTTTAATTTGCTGCAATACGTCGCCTCGTTCGCCTGCAATCCAGGTTCGATTACAAATGTGGCCGAATTTCAAAATACGAATCTTCCAATAACCATGCCTTCCTTATGCTTCCTACCGGTAATTTCATGCTCAACGTGTTATATACATTACCTATAATCATTTTGAACCGGAATTTCAACAATAAAAAGTTTTCAATTTTTTGCGAAAATCCATGATGGTTAGCCTTACTTATTTTGAACGGATAAAATTTATTGTCGCGAATTCCAGATGTTTCGTTTATTTCCGGTTGTTAATGTATTTATGAGTAGATCAACGTTTAATTTGCTGCAATATGTCACCTCGTTCGCCTGCAATCCAGGTTCGATTACAAATGTGGCCGAATTTCAAAATACGAATCTTCCAATAACCATGCCTTCCTTATGCTTCCTACCGGTAATTTCATGCTCAACGTGTTATATACATTACCTATAATCATTTTGAACCGGAATTTCAACAATAAAAAGTTTTCAATTTTTTGCGAAAATCCATGATGGCTAGCCTTACTTATTTTGAACGGATAAAATTTATTGTCACGGATTCCAGATGTTTCGTTTATTTCCGGTTGTTAATGTATTTATGAGTAGATCAACGTTTAATTTGCTGCAATATGTCACCTCGTTCGCCTGCAATCCAGGTTCGATTACAAATGTGGCCGAATTTCAAAATACGAATCTTCCAATAACCATGCCTTCCTTATGCTTCCTACCGGTAATTTCATGCTCAACGTGTTATATACATTACCTATAATCATTTTGAACCGGAATTTCAACAATAAAAAGTTTTCAATTTTTTGCGAAAATCCATGATGGTTAGCCTTACTTATTTTGAACGGATACAATTTATTGTCGCGGATTCCAGATTTTTCGTTTATTTCCGGTTGTTACTGTATTTATGAGTAGATCAACGTTTAATTTGCTGCAATATGTATACCTCGTTCGCCTGCAATCCAGGTTCGATTACAAATGTGGCCGAATTTCAAAATACGAATCTTCCAATAACCATGCCTTCCTTATGCTTCCTACCGGTAATTTCATGCTCAACGTGTTATATACATTACCTATAATCATTTTGAACCGGAATTTCAACAATAAAAAGTTTTCAATTTTTTGCGAAAATCCATGATGTTAGCCTTACTTATTTTGAACGGATAAAATTTATTGTCACGGATTCCAGATGTTTCGTTTATTTCCGGTTATTAATGTATTTATGAGTAGATCAACGTTTAATTTGCTGCAATATGTCACCTCGTTCGCCTGCAATCCAGGTTCGATTACAAATGTGGCCGAATTTCAAAATACGAATCTTCCAATAACCATGCCTTCCTTATGCTTCCTACCGGTAAATTCATGCTCAACGTGTTATATACATTACCTATAATCATTTTGAACCGGAATTTCAACAATAAAAAGTTTTCAATTTTTTGCGAAAATCCATGATGGTTAGCCTTACTTATTTTGAACGGATAAAATTTATTGTCACGGATTCCAAATGTTTCGTTTATTTTCGGTTACAGATGTATTTATAAGAAGATCAACGTTTAATTTGCTGCAATATGCCACCTCGTTCGCCTGCAATCCAGGTTCGATTACAAATGTGGCCGAATTTCAAAATACGAATCTTCCAATAACCATGCCTTCCTTATGCTTCCTACCGGTAAATTCATGCTCAACGTGTTATATACATTACCTATAATCATTTTGAACCGGAATTTCAACAATAAAAAGTTTTCAATTTTTTGCGAAAATCCATGATGTGTTAGCCTTACTTATTTTGAACGGATAAAATTTATTGTCGCGGATTCCAGATGTTTCGTTTATTTCCGGTTGTTAATGTATTTATGAGTAGATCAACGTTTAATTTGCTGCAATACGTCGCCTCGTTCGCCTGCAATCCAGGTTCGATTACAAATGTGGCCGAATTTCAAAATACGAATCTTCCAATAACCATGCCTTCCTTATGCTTCCTACCGGTAATTTCATGCTCAACGTGTTATATACATTACCTATAATCATTTTGAACCGGAGTTTCAACAATAAAAAGTTTTCAATTTTTTGCGAAAATCCATGATGGCTAGCCTTACTTATTTTGAACGGATAAAATTTATTGTCACGGATTCCAGATGTTTCGTTTATTTCCGGTTATTAATGTATTTATGAGTAGATCAACGTTTAATTTGCTGCAATATGTCACCTCGTTCGCCTGCAATCCAGGTTCGATTACAAATGTGGCCGAATTTCAAAATACGAATCTTCCAATAACCATGCCTTCCTTATGCTTCCTACCGGTAATTTCGTGCTCAACGTGTTATATACATTACCTATAATCATTTTGAACCGGAATTTCAACAATAAAAAGTTTTCAATTTTTTGCGAAAATCCATGATGGTTAGCCTTACTTATTTTGAACGGATACAATTTATTGTCGCGGATTCCAGATTTTTCGTTAATTTCCGGTTGTTACTGTATTTATGAGTAGATCAACGTTTAATTTGCTGCAATATGTATACCTCGTTCGCCTGCAATCCAGGTTCGATTACAAATGTGGCCGAATTTCAAAATACGAATCTTCCAATAACCATGCCTTCCTTATGCTTCCTACCGGTAAATTCATGCTCAACGTGTTATATACATTACCTATAATCATTTTGAACCGGAATTTCAACAATAAAAAGTTTTCAATTTTTTGCGAAAATCCATGATGGTTAGCCTTACTTATTTTGAACGGATAAAATTTATTGTCGCGGATTCCAGATGTTTCGTTTATTTCCGGTTGTTAATGTATTTATGAGTAGATCAACGTTTAATTTGCTGCAATACGTCGCCTCGTTCGCCTGCAATCCAGGTTCGATTACAAATGTGGCCGAATTTCAAAATACGAATCTTCCAATAACCATGCCTTCCTTATGCTTCCTACCGGTAATTTCATGCTCAACGTGTTATATACATTACCTATAATCATTTTGAACCGGAATTTCAACAATAAAAAGTTTTCAATTTTTTGCGAAAATCCATGATGGTTAGCCTTACTTATTTTGAACGGATAAAATTTATTGTCGCGGATTCCAGATGTTTCGTTTATTTCCGGTTGTTAATGTATTTATGAGTAGATCAACGTTTAATTTGCTGCAATACGTCGCCTCGTTCGCCTGCAATCCAGGTTCGATTACAAATGTGGCCGAATTTCAAAATACGAATCTTCCAATAACCATGCCTTCCTTATGCTTCCTACCGGTAATTTCGTGCTCAACGTGTTATATACATTACCTATAATCATTTTGAACCGGAATTTCAACAATAAAAAGTTTTCAATTTTTTGCGAAAATCCATGATGGTTAGCCTTACTTATTTTGAACGGATACAATTTATTGTCGCGGATTCCAGATTTTTCGTTAATTTCCGGTTGTTACTGTATTTATGAGTAGATCAACGTTTAATTTGCTGCAATATGTATACCTCGTTCGCCTGCAATCCAGGTTCGATTACAAATGTGGCCGAATTTCAAAATACGAATCTTCCAATAACCATGCCTTCCTTATGCTTCCTACCGGTAAATTCATGCTCAACGTGTTATATACATTACCTATAATCATTTTGAACCGGAATTTCAACAATAAAAAGTTTTCAATTTTTTGCGAAAATCCATGATGGTTAGCCTTACTTATTTTGAACGGATAAAATTTATTGTCGCGGATTCCAGATGTTTCGTTTATTTCCGGTTGTTAATGTATTTATGAGTAGATCAACGTTTAATTTGCTGCAATACGTCGCCTCGTTCGCCTGCAATCCAGGTTCGATTACAAATGTGGCCGAATTTCAAAATACGAATCTTCCAATAACCATGCCTTCCTTATGCTTCCTACCGGTAAATTCATGCTCAACGTGTTATATACATTACCTATAATCATTTTGAACCGGAATTTCAACAATAAAAAGTTTTCAATTTTTTGCGAAAATCCATGATGGTTAGCCTTACTTATTTTGAACGGATAAAATTTATTGTCGCGGATTCCAGATGTTTCGTTTATTTCCGGTTGTTAATGTATTTATGAGTAGATCAACGTTTAATTTGCTGCAATACGTCGCCTCGTTCGCCTGCAATCCAGGTTCGATTACAAATGTGGCCGAATTTCAAAATACGAATCTTCCAATAACCATGCCTTCCTTATGCTTCCTACCGGTAATTTCATGCTCAACGTGTTATATACATTACCTATAATCATTTTGAACCGGAGTTTCAACAATAAAAAGTTTTCAATTTTTTGCGAAAATCCATGATGGCTAGCCTTACTTATTTTGAACGGATAAAATTTATTGTCACGGATTCCAGATGTTTCGTTTATTTCCGGTTATTAATGTATTTATGAGTAGATCAACGTTTAATTTGCTGCAATATGTCACCTCGTTCGCCTGCAATCCAGGTTCGATTACAAATGTGGCCGAATTTCAAAATACGAATCTTCCAATAACCATGCCTTCCTTATGCTTCCTACCGGTAATTTCGTGCTCAACGTGTTATATACATTACCTATAATCATTTTGAACCGGAATTTCAACAATAAAAAGTTTTCAATTTTTTGCGAAAATCCATGATGGTTAGCCTTACTTATTTTGAACGGATACAATTTATTGTCGCGGATTCCAGATTTTTCGTTAATTTCCGGTTGTTACTGTATTTATGAGTAGATCAACGTTTAATTTGCTGCAATATGTATACCTCGTTCGCCTGCAATCCAGGTTCGATTACAAATGTGGCCGAATTTCAAAATACGAATCTTCCAATAACCATGCCTTCCTTATGCTTCCTACCGGTAATTTCATGCTCAACGTGTTATATACATTACCTATAATCATTTTGAACCGGAATTTCAACAATAAAAAGTTTTCAATTTTTTGCGAAAATCCATGATGGTTAGCCTTACTTATTTTGAACGGATAAAATTTATTGTCGCGGATTCCAGATGTTTCGTTTATTTCCGGTTGTTAATGTATTTATGAGTAGATCAACGTTTAATTTGCTGCAATACGTCGCCTCGTTCGCCTGCAATCCAGGTTCGATTACAAATGTGGCCGAATTTCAAAATACGAATCTTCCAATAACCATGCCTTCCTTATGCTTCCTACCGGTAATTTCATGCTCAACGTGTTATATACATTACCTATAATCATTTTGAACCGGAATTTCAACAATAAAAAGTTTTCAATTTTTTGCGAAAATCCATGATGGTTAGCCTTACTTATTTTGAACGGATAAAATTTATTGTCACGGATTCCAGATGTTTCGTTTATTTTCGGTTGTTAATGTATTTATGAGTAGATCAACGTTTAATTTGCTGCAATATGTCACCTCGTTCGCCTGCAATCCAGGTTCGATTACAAATGTGGCCGAATTTCAAAATACGAATCTTCCAATAACCATGCCTTCCTTATGCTTCCTACCGGTAATTTCATGCTCAACGTGTTATATACATTACCTATAATCATTTTGAACCGGAATTTCAACAATAAAAAGTTTTCAATTTTTTGCGAAAATCCATGATGCCTTACTTATTTTGAACGGATAAAATTTATTGTCACGGATTCCAGATGTTTCGTTTATTTCCGGTTGTTAATGTATTTATGAGTAGATCAACGTTTAATTTGCTGCAATACGTCGCCTCGTTCGCCTGCAATCCAGGTTCGATTACAAATGTGGCCGAATTTCAAAATACGAATCTTCCAATAACCATGCCTTCCTTATGCTTCCTACCGGTAATTTTATGCTCAACGTGTTATATACATTACCTATAATCATTTTGAACCGGAATTTCAACAATAAAAAGTTTTCAATTTTTTGCGAAAATCCATGATGGTTAGCCTTACTTATTTTGAACGGATAAAATTTATTGTCACGGATTCCAGATGTTTCGTTTATTTCCGGTTGTTAATGTATTTATGAGTAGATCAACGTTTAATTTGCTGCAATATGTCACCTCGTTCGCCTGCAATCCAGGTTCGATTACAAATGTGGCCGAATTTCAAAATACGAATCTTCCAATAACCATGCCTTCCTTATGCTTCCTACCGGTAATTTCATGCTCAACGTGTTCCACGTGTAGCCTTACTTATTTTGAACGGATAAAATTTATTGTCGCGGATTCCAGATGTTTCGTTTATTTCCGGTTGTTAATGTATTTATGAGTAGATCAACGTTTAATTTGCTGCAATATGCCACCTCGTTCGCCTGCAATCCAGGTTCGATTACAAATGTGGCCGAATTTCAAAATACGAATCTTCCAATAACCATGCCTTCATTATGCTTCCTACCGGTAATTTCGTGCTCAACGTGTTATATACATTACCTATAATCATTTTGAACCGGAATTTCAACAATAAAAAGTTTTCAATTTTTTGCGAAAATCCATGATGGTTAGCCTTACTTATTTTGAACGGATAAAATTTATTGTCACGGATTCCAGATGTTTCGTTTATTTCCGGTTGTTAATGTATTTATGAGTAGATCAACGTTTAATTTGCTTCAATATGCCACCTCGTTCGCCTGCAATCCAGGTTCGATTACAAATGTGGCCGAATTTCAAAATACGAATCTTCCAATAACCATGCCTTCCTTATGCTTCCTACCGGTAATTTCGTGCTCAACGTGTTATATACATTACCTATAATCATTTTGAACCGGAATTTCAACAATAAAAAGTTTTCAATTTTTTGCGAAAATCCATGATGGTTAGCCTTACTTATTTTGAACGGATAAAATTTATTGTCACGGATTCCAGATGTTTCGTTTATTTCCGGTTGTTAATGTATTTATGAGTAGATCAACGTTTAATTTGCTGCAATATGCCACCTCGTTCGCCTGCAATTAAGGTTCGATTACAAATGTGGCCGAATTTCAAAATATACGAATCTTCCAATAACCATGCCTTCCTTATGCTTCCTACCGGTAATTTCGTGCTCAACGTGTTATATACATTACCTATAATCATTTTGAACCGGAATTTCAACAATAAAAAGTTTTCAATTTTTTGCGAAAATCCATGATGGTTAGCCTTACTTATTTTGAACGGATAAAATTTATTGTCACGGATTCCAGATGTTTCGTTTATTTCCGGTTGTTAATGTATTTATGAGTAGATCAACGTTTAATTTGCTGCAATATGTCACCTCGTTCGCCTGCAATCCAGGTTCGATTACAAATGTGGCCGAATTTCAAAATACGAATCTTCCAATAACCATGCCTTCCTTATGCTTCCTACCGGTAATTTCATGCTCAACGTGTTATATACATTACCTATAATCATTTTGAACGGGAATTTCAACAATAAAAAGTTTTCAATTTTTTGCGAAAATCCATGATGGTTAGCCTTACTTATTTTGAACGGATAAAATTTATTGTCACGGATTCCAGATGTTTCGTTTATTTCCGGTTGTTAATGTATTTATGAGTAGATCAACGTTTAATTTGCTGCAATATGTCACCTCGTTCGCCTGCAATCCAGGTTCGATTACAAATGTGGCCGAATTTCAAAATACGAATCTTCCAATAACCATGCCTTCCTTATGCTTCCTACCGGTAATTTCATGCTCAACGTGTTATATACATTACCTATAATCATTTTGAACCGGAATTTCAACAATAAAAAGTTTTCAATTTTTTGCGAAAATCCATGATGGCTAGCCTTACTTATTTTGAACGGATAAAATTTATTGTCACGGATTCCAGATGTTTCGTTTATTTCCGGTTGTTAATGTATTTATGAGTAGATCAACGTTTAATTTGCTGCAATATGCCACCTCGTTCGCCTGCAATTAAGGTTCGATTACAAATGTGGCCGAATTTCAAAATATACGAATCTTCCAATAACCATGCCTTCCTTATGCTTCCTACCGGTAATTTCGTGCTCAACGTGTTATATACATTACCTATAATCATTTTGAACCGGAATTTCAACAATAAAAAGTTTTCAATTTTTTGCGAAAATCCATGATGGTTAGCCTTACTTATTTTGAACGGATAAAATTTATTGTCACGGATTCCAGATGTTTCGTTTATTTCCGGTTGTTAATGTATTTATGAGTAGATCAACGTTTAATTTGCTGCAATATGTCACCTCGTTCGCCTGCAATCCAGGTTCGATTACAAATGTGGCCGAATTTCAAAATACGAATCTTCCAATAACCATGCCTTCCTTATGCTTCCTACCGGTAATTTCATGCTCAACGTGTTATATACATTACCTATAATCATTTTGAACCGGAATTTCAACAATAAAAAGTTTTCAATTTTTTGCGAAAATCCATGATGGTTAGCCTTACTTATTTTGAACGGATAAAATTTATTGTCACGGATTCCAGATGTTTCGTTTATTTCCGGTTGTTAATGTATTTATGAGTAGATCAACGTTTAATTTGCTGCAATATGCCACCTCGTTCGCCTGCAATTAAGGTTCGATTACAAATGTGGCCGAATTTCAAAATACGAATCTTCCAATAACCATGCCTTCCTTATGCTTCCTACCGGTAATTTCGTGCTCAACGTGTTATATACATTACCTATAATCATTTTGAACCGGAATTTCAACAATAAAAAGTTTTCAATTTTTTGCGAAAATCCATGATGGTTAGCCTTACTTATTTTGAACGGATAAAATTTATTGTCACGGATTCCAGATGTTTCGTTTATTTCCGGTTGTTAATGTATTTATGAGTAGATCAACGTTTAATTTGCTGCAATATGCCACCTCGTTCGCCTGCAATCCAGGTTCGATTACAAATGTGGCCGAATTTCAAAATACGAATCTTCCAATAACCATGCCTTCCTTATGCTTCCTACCGGTAATTTCGTGCTCAACGTGTTATATACATTACCTATAATCATTTTGAACCGGAATTTCAACAATAAAAAGTTTTCAATTTTTTGCGAAAATCCATGATGGTTAGCCTTACTTATTTTGAACGGATAAAATTTATTGTCACGGATTCCAGATGTTTCGTTTATTTCCGGTTGTTAATGTATTTATGAGTAGATCAACGTTTAATTTGCTGCAATATGCCACCTCGTTCGCCTGCAATTAAGGTTCGATTACAAATGTGGCCGAATTTCAAAATATACGAATCTTCCAATAACCATGCCTTCCTTATGCTTCCTACCGGTAATTTCGTGCTCAACGTGTTATATACATTACCTATAATCATTTTGAACCGGAATTTCAACAATAAAATGTTTTCAATTTTTTGCGAAAATCCATGATGGTTAGCCTTACTTATTTTGAACGGATAAAATTTATTGTCACGGATTCCAGATGTTTCGTTTATTTCCGGTTGTTAATGTATTTATGAGTAGATCAACGTTTAATTTGCTGCAATATGTCACCTCGTTCGCCTGCAATCCAGGTTCGATTACAAATGTGGCCGAATTTCAAAATACGAATCTTCCAATAACCATGCCTTCCTTATGCTTCCTACCGGTAATTTCATGCTCAACGTGTTATATACATTACCTATAATCATTTTGAACCGGAATTTCAACAATAAAAAGTTTTCAATTTTTTGCGAAAATCCATGATGGTTAGCCTTACTTATTTTGAACGGATAAAATTTATTGTCACGGATTCCAGATGTTTCGTTTATTTCCGGTTGTTAATGTATTTATGAGTAGATCAACGTTTAATTTGCTGCAATATGCCACCTCGTTCGCCTGCAATTAAGGTTCGATTACAAATGTGGCCGAATTTCAAAATATACGAATCTTCCAATAACCATGCCTTCCTTTGCTTCCTACCGGTAATTTCGTGCTCAACGTGTTATATACATTACCTATAATCATTTTGAACCGGAATTTCAACAATAAAAAGTTTTCAATTTTTTGCGAAAATCCATGATGGTTAGCCTTACTTATTTTGAACGGATAAAATTTATTGTCACGGATTCCAGATGTTTCGTTTATTTCCGGTTGTTAATGTATTTATGAGTAGATCAACGTTTAATTTGCTGCAATATGTCACCTCGTTCGCCTGCAATCCAGGTTCGATTACAAATGTGGCCGAATTTCAAAATACGAATCTTCCAATAACCATGCCTTCCTTATGCTTCCTACCGGTAATTTCATGCTCAACGTGTTATATACATTACCTATAATCATTTTGAACGGGAATTTCAACAATAAAAAGTTTTCAATTTTTTGCGAAAATCCATGATGCCTTACTTATTTTGAACGGATAAAATTTATTGTCACGGATTCCAGATGTTTCGTTTATTTCCGGTTGTTAATGTATTTATGAGTAGATCAACGTTTAATTTGCTGCAATACGTCGCCTCGTTCGCCTGCAATCCAGGTTCGATTACAAATGTGGCCGAATTTCAAAATACGAATCTTCCAATAACCATGCCTTCCTTATGCTTCCTACCGGTAATTTTATGCTCAACGTGTTATATACATTACCTATAATCATTTTGAACCGGAATTTCAACAATAAAAAGTTTTCAATTTTTTGCGAAAATCCATGATGGTTGTTAGCCTTACTTATTTTGAACGGATAAAATTTATTGTCACGGATTCCAGATGTTTCGTTTATTTCCGGTTGTTAATGTATTTATGAGTAGATCAACGTTTAATTTGCTGCAATACGTCGCCTCGTTCGCCTGCAATCCAGGTTCGATTACAAATGTGGCCGAATTTCAAAATACGAATCTTCCAATAACCATGCCTTCCTTATGCTTCCTACCGGTAATTTCATGCTCAACGTGTTATATACATTACCTATAATCATTTTGAACCGGAATTTCAACAATAAAAAGTTTTCAATTTTTTGCGAAAATCCATGATGGTTAACTTATTTTGAACGGATAAAATTTATTGTCACGGATTCCAGATGTTTCGTTTATTTCCGGTTGTTAATGTATTTATGAGTAGATCAACGTTTAATTTGCTGCAATATGTCACCTCGTTCGCCTGCAATCCAGGTTCGATTACAAATGTGGCCGAATTTCAAAATACGAATCTTCCAATAACCATGCCTTCCTTATGCTTCCTACCGGTAATTTCATGCTCAACGTGTTATATACATTACCTATAATCATTTTGAACGGGAATTTCAACAATAAAAAGTTTTCAATTTTTTGCGAAAATCCATGATGGTTAGCCTTACTTATTTTGAACGGATAAAATTTATTGTCACGGATTCCAGATGTTTCGTTTATTTCCGGTTGTTAATGTATTTATGAGTAGATCAACGTTTAATTTGCTGCAATATGTCACCTCGTTCGCCTGCAATCCAGGTTCGATTACAAATGTGGCCGAATTTCAAAATACGAATCTTCCAATAACCATGCCTTCCTTATGCTTCCTACCGGTAATTTCATGCTCAACGTGTTATATACATTACCTATAATCATTTTGAACGGGAATTTCAACAATAAAAAGTTTTCAATTTTTTGCGAAAATCCATGATGGTTAGCCTTACTTATTTTGAACGGATAAAATTTATTGTCACGGATTCCAGATGTTTCGTTTATTTCCGGTTGTTAATGTATTTATGAGTAGATCAACGTTTAATTTGCTGCAATATGTCACCTCGTTCGCCTGCAATCCAGGTTCGATTACAAATGTGGCCGAATTTCAAAATACGAATCTTCCAATAACCATGCCTTCCTTATGCTTCCTACCGGTAATTTCATGCTCAACGTGTTATATACATTACCTATAATCATTTTGAACCGGAATTTCAACAATAAAAAGTTTTCAATTTTTTGCGAAAATCCATGATGGCTAGCCTTACTTATTTTGAACGGATAAAATTTATTGTCACGGATTCCAGATGTTTCGTTTATTTCCGGTTGTTAATGTATTTATGAGTAGATCAACGTTTAATTTGCTGCAATATGCCACCTCGTTCGCCTGCAATTAAGGTTCGATTACAAATGTGGCCGAATTTCAAAATATACGAATCTTCCAATAACCATGCCTTCCTTATGCTTCCTACCGGTAATTTCGTGCTCAACGTGTTATATACATTACCTATAATCATTTTGAACCGGAATTTCAACAATAAAAAGTTTTCAATTTTTTGCGAAAATCCATGATGGTTAGCCTTACTTATTTTGAACGGATAAAATTTATTGTCACGGATTCCAGATGTTTCGTTTATTTCCGGTTGTTAATGTATTTATGAGTAGATCAACGTTTAATTTGCTGCAATATGTCACCTCGTTCGCCTGCAATCCAGGTTCGATTACAAATGTGGCCGAATTTCAAAATACGAATCTTCCAATAACCATGCCTTCCTTATGCTTCCTACCGGTAATTTCATGCTCAACGTGTTATATACATTACCTATAATCATTTTGAACCGGAATTTCAACAATAAAAAGTTTTCAATTTTTTGCGAAAATCCATGATGGTTAGCCTTACTTATTTTGAACGGATAAAATTTATTGTCACGGATTCCAGATGTTTCGTTTATTTCCGGTTGTTAATGTATTTATGAGTAGATCAACGTTTAATTTGCTGCAATATGTCACCTCGTTCGCCTGCAATCCAGGTTCGATTACAAATGTGGCCGAATTTCAAAATACGAATCTTCCAATAACCATGCCTTCCTTATGCTTCCTACCGGTAATTTCATGCTCAACGTGTTATATACATTACCTATAATCATTTTGAACCGGAATTTCAACAATAAAAAGTTTTCAATTTTTTGCGAAAATCCATGATGGTTAGCCTTACTTATTTTGAACGGATAAAATTTATTGTCACGGATTCCAGATGTTTCGTTTATTTCCGGTTGTTAATGTATTTATGAGTAGATCAACGTTTAATTTGCTGCAATATGCCACCTCGTTCGCCTGCAATTAAGGTTCGATTACAAATGTGGCCGAATTTCAAAATATACGAATCTTCCAATAACCATGCCTTCCTTATGCTTCCTACCGGTAATTTCGTGCTCAACGTGTTATATACATTACCTATAATCATTTTGAACCGGAATTTCAACAATAAAAAGTTTTCAATTTTTTGCGAAAATCCATGATGGTTAGCCTTACTTATTTTGAACGGATAAAATTTATTGTCACGGATTCCAGATGTTTCGTTTATTTCCGGTTGTTAATGTATTTATGAGTAGATCAACGTTTAATTTGCTGCAATATGTCACCTCGTTCGCCTGCAATCCAGGTTCGATTACAAATGTGGCCGAATTTCAAAATACGAATCTTCCAATAACCATGCCTTCCTTATGCTTCCTACCGGTAATTTCATGCTCAACGTGTTATATACATTACCTATAATCATTTTGAACCGGAATTTCAACAATAAAAAGTTTTCAATTTTTTGCGAAAATCCATGATGGTTAGCCTTACTTATTTTGAACGGATAAAATTTATTGTCACGGATTCCAGATGTTTCGTTTATTTCCGGTTGTTAATGTATTTATGAGTAGATCAACGTTTAATTTGCTGCAATATGTCACCTCGTTCGCCTGCAATCCAGGTTCGATTACAAATGTGGCCGAATTTCAAAATACGAATCTTCCAATAACCATGCCTTCCTTATGCTTCCTACCGGTAATTTCATGCTCAACGTGTTATATACATTACCTATAATCATTTTGAACCGGAATTTCAACAATAAAAAGTTTTCAATTTTTTGCGAAAATCCATGATGGCTAGCCTTACTTATTTTGAACGGATAAAATTTATTGTCACGGATTCCAGATGTTTCGTTTATTTCCGGTTGTTAATGTATTTATGAGTAGATCAACGTTTAATTTGCTGCAATATGCCACCTCGTTCGCCTGCAATTAAGGTTCGATTACAAATGTGGCCGAATTTCAAAATATACGAATCTTCCAATAACCATGCCTTCCTTATGCTTCCTACCGGTAATTTCGTGCTCAACGTGTTATATACATTACCTATAATCATTTTGAACCGGAATTTCAACAATAAAAAGTTTTCAATTTTTTGCGAAAATCCATGATGGTTAGCCTTACTTATTTTGAACGGATAAAATTTATTGTCACGGATTCCAGATGTTTCGTTTATTTCCGGTTGTTAATGTATTTATGAGTAGATCAACGTTTAATTTGCTGCAATATGTCACCTCGTTCGCCTGCAATCCAGGTTCGATTACAAATGTGGCCGAATTTCAAAATACGAATCTTCCAATAACCATGCCTTCCTTATGCTTCCTACCGGTAATTTCATGCTCAACGTGTTATATACATTACCTATAATCATTTTGAACCGGAATTTCAACAATAAAAAGTTTTCAATTTTTTGCGAAAATCCATGATGGCTAGCCTTACTTATTTTGAACGGATAAAATTTATTGTCACGGATTCCAGATGTTTCGTTTATTTCCGGTTGTTAATGTATTTATGAGTAGATCAACGTTTAATTTGCTGCAATATGCCACCTCGTTCGCCTGCAATTAAGGTTCGATTACAAATGTGGCCGAATTTCAAAATATACGAATCTTCCAATAACCATGCCTTCCTTATGCTTCCTACCGGTAATTTCATGCTCAACGTGTTATATACATTACCTATAATCATTTTGAACCGGAATTTCAACAATAAAAAGTTTTCAATTTTTTGCGAAAATCCATGATGGCTAGCCTTACTTATTTTGAACGGATAAAATTTATTGTCACGGATTCCAGATGTTTCGTTTATTTCCGGTTGTTAATGTATTTATGAGTAGATCAACGTTTAATTTGCTGCAATATGCCACCTCGTTCGCCTGCAATTAAGGTTCGATTACAAATGTGGCCGAATTTCAAAATATACGAATCTTCCAATAACCATGCCTTCCTTATGCTTCCTACCGGTAATTTCGTGCTCAACGTGTTATATACATTACCTATAATCATTTTGAACCGGAATTTCAACAATAAAAAGTTTTCAATTTTTTGCGAAAATCCATGATGGTTAGCCTTACTTATTTTGAACGGATAAAATTTATTGTCACGGATTCCAGATGTTTCGTTTATTTCCGGTTGTTAATGTATTTATGAGTAGATCAACGTTTAATTTGCTGCAATATGTCACCTCGTTCGCCTGCAATCCAGGTTCGATTACAAATGTGGCCGAATTTCAAAATACGAATCTTCCAATAACCATGCCTTCCTTATGCTTCCTACCGGTAATTTCATGCTCAACGTGTTATATACATTACCTATAATCATTTTGAACCGGAATTTCAACAATAAAAAGTTTTCAATTTTTTGCGAAAATCCATGATGGTTAGCCTTACTTATTTTGAACGGATAAAATTTATTGTCACGGATTCCAGATGTTTCGTTTATTTCCGGTTGTTAATGTATTTATGAGTAGATCAACGTTTAATTTGCTGCAATATGCCACCTCGTTCGCCTGCAATTAAGGTTCGATTACAAATGTGGCCGAATTTCAAAATATACGAATCTTCCAATAACCATGCCTTCCTTATGCTTCCTACCGGTAATTTCATGCTCAACGTGTTATATACATTACCTATAATCATTTTGAACCGGAATTTCAACAATAAAAAGTTTTCAATTTTTTGCGAAAATCCATGATGGCTAGCCTTACTTATTTTGAACGGATAAAATTTATTGTCACGGATTCCAGATGTTTCGTTTATTTCCGGTTGTTAATGTATTTATGAGTAGATCAACGTTTAATTTGCTGCAATATGCCACCTCGTTCGCCTGCAATTAAGGTTCGATTACAAATGTGGCCGAATTTCAAAATATACGAATCTTCCAATAACCATGCCTTCCTTATGCTTCCTACCGGTAATTTCGTGCTCAACGTGTTATATACATTACCTATAATCATTTTGAACCGGAATTTCAACAATAAAAAGTTTTCAATTTTTTGCGAAAATCCATGATGGTTAGCCTTACTTATTTTGAACGGATAAAATTTATTGTCACGGATTCCAGATGTTTCGTTTATTTCCGGTTGTTAATGTATTTATGAGTAGATCAACGTTTAATTTGCTGCAATATGTCACCTCGTTCGCCTGCAATCCAGGTTCGATTACAAATGTGGCCGAATTTCAAAATACGAATCTTCCAATAACCATGCCTTCCTTATGCTTCCTACCGGTAATTTCATGCTCAACGTGTTATATACATTACCTATAATCATTTTGAACCGGAATTTCAACAATAAAAAGTTTTCAATTTTTTGCGAAAATCCATGATGGTTAGCCTTACTTATTTTGAACGGATAAAATTTATTGTCACGGATTCCAGATGTTTCGTTTATTTCCGGTTGTTAATGTATTTATGAGTAGATCAACGTTTAATTTGCTGCAATATGTCACCTCGTTCGCCTGCAATCCAGGTTCGATTACAAATGTGGCCGAATTTCAAAATACGAATCTTCCAATAACCATGCCTTCCTTATGCTTCCTACCGGTAATTTCATGCTCAACGTGTTATATACATTACCTATAATCATTTTGAACCGGAATTTCAACAATAAAAAGTTTTCAATTTTTTGCGAAAATCCATGATGGTTAGCCTTACTTATTTTGAACGGATAAAATTTATTGTCACGGATTCCAGATGTTTCGTTTATTTCCGGTTGTTAATGTATTTATGAGTAGATCAACGTTTAATTTGCTGCAATATGTCACCTCGTTCGCCTGCAATCCAGGTTCGATTACAAATGTGGCCGAATTTCAAAATACGAATCTTCCAATAACCATGCCTTCCTTATGCTTCCTACCGGTAATTTCATGCTCAACGTGTTATATACATTACCTATAATCATTTTGAACCGGAATTTCAACAATAAAAAGTTTTCAATTTTTTGCGAAAATCCATGATGGCTAGCCTTACTTATTTTGAACGGATAAAATTTATTGTCACGGATTCCAGATGTTTCGTTTATTTCCGGTTGTTAATGTATTTATGAGTAGATCAACGTTTAATTTGCTGCAATATGTCACCTCGTTCGCCTGCAATCCAGGTTCGATTACAAATGTGGCCGAATTTCAAAATACGAATCTTCCAATAACCATGCCTTCCTTATGCTTCCTACCGGTAATTTCATGCTCAACGTGTTATATACATTACCTATAATCATTTTGAACCGGAATTTCAACAATAAAAAGTTTTCAATTTTTTGCGAAAATCCATGATGGTTAGCCTTACTTATTTTGAACGGATAAAATTTATTGTCACGGATTCCAGATGTTTCGTTTATTTCCGGTTGTTAATGTATTTATGAGTAGATCAACGTTTAATTTGCTGCAATATGCCACCTCGTTCGCCTGCAATTAAGGTTCGATTACAAATGTGGCCGAATTTCAAAATATACGAATCTTCCAATAACCATGCCTTCCTTATGCTTCCTACCGGTAATTTCGTGCTCAACGTGTTATATACATTACCTATAATCATTTTGAACCGGAATTTCAACAATAAAAAGTTTTCAATTTTTTGCGAAAATCCATGATGGTTAGCCTTACTTATTTTGAACGGATAAAATTTATTGTCACGGATTCCAGATGTTTCGTTTATTTCCGGTTGTTAATGTATTTATGAGTAGATCAACGTTTAATTTGCTGCAATATGTCACCTCGTTCGCCTGCAATCCAGGTTCGATTACAAATGTGGCCGAATTTCAAAATACGAATCTTCCAATAACCATGCCTTCCTTATGCTTCCTACCGGTAATTTCATGCTCAACGTGTTATATACATTACCTATAATCATTTTGAACCGGAATTTCAACAATAAAAAGTTTTCAATTTTTTGCGAAAATCCATGATGGTTAGCCTTACTTATTTTGAACGGATAAAATTTATTGTCACGGATTCCAGATGTTTCGTTTATTTCCGGTTGTTAATGTATTTATGAGTAGATCAACGTTTAATTTGCTGCAATATGCCACCTCGTTCGCCTGCAATTAAGGTTCGATTACAAATGTGGCCGAATTTCAAAATATACGAATCTTCCAATAACCATGCCTTCCTTATGCTTCCTACCGGTAATTTCGTGCTCAACGTGTTATATACATTACCTATAATCATTTTGAACCGGAATTTCAACAATAAAAAGTTTTCAATTTTTTGCGAAAATCCATGATGGTTAGCCTTACTTATTTTGAACGGATAAAATTTATTGTCACGGATTCCAGATGTTTCGTTTATTTCCGGTTGTTAATGTATTTATGAGTAGATCAACGTTTAATTTGCTGCAATATGCCACCTCGTTCGCCTGCAATTAAGGTTCGATTACAAATGTGGCCGAATTTCAAAATATACGAATCTTCCAATAACCATGCCTTCCTTATGCTTCCTACCGGTAATTTCGTGCTCAACGTGTTATATACATTACCTATAATCATTTTGAACCGGAATTTCAACAATAAAAAGTTTTCAATTTTTTGCGAAAATCCATGATGGTTAGCCTTACTTATTTTGAACGGATAAAATTTATTGTCACGGATTCCAGATGTTTCGTTTATTTCCGGTTGTTAATGTATTTATGAGTAGATCAACGTTTAATTTGCTGCAATATGTCACCTCGTTCGCCTGCAATCCAGGTTCGATTACAAATGTGGCCGAATTTCAAAATACGAATCTTCCAATAACCATGCCTTCCTTATGCTTCCTACCGGTAATTTCATGCTCAACGTGTTATATACATTACCTATAATCATTTTGAACGGGAATTTCAACAATAAAAAGTTTTCAATTTTTTGCGAAAATCCATGATGGTTAGCCTTACTTATTTTGAACGGATAAAATTTATTGTCACGGATTCCAGATGTTTCGTTTATTTCCGGTTGTTAATGTATTTATGAGTAGATCAACGTTTAATTTGCTGCAATATGTCACCTCGTTCGCCTGCAATCCAGGTTCGATTACAAATGTGGCCGAATTTCAAAATACGAATCTTCCAATAACCATGCCTTCCTTATGCTTCCTACCGGTAATTTCATGCTCAACGTGTTATATACATTACCTATAATCATTTTGAACCGGAATTTCAACAATAAAAAGTTTTCAATTTTTTGCGAAAATCCATGATGGCTAGCCTTACTTATTTTGAACGGATAAAATTTATTGTCACGGATTCCAGATGTTTCGTTTATTTCCGGTTGTTAATGTATTTATGAGTAGATCAACGTTTAATTTGCTGCAATATGCCACCTCGTTCGCCTGCAATTAAGGTTCGATTACAAATGTGGCCGAATTTCAAAATATACGAATCTTCCAATAACCATGCCTTCCTTATGCTTCCTACCGGTAATTTCGTGCTCAACGTGTTATATACATTACCTATAATCATTTTGAACCGGAATTTCAACAATAAAAAGTTTTCAATTTTTTGCGAAAATCCATGATGGTTAGCCTTACTTATTTTGAACGGATAAAATTTATTGTCACGGATTCCAGATGTTTCGTTTATTTCCGGTTGTTAATGTATTTATGAGTAGATCAACGTTTAATTTGCTGCAATATGTCACCTCGTTCGCCTGCAATCCAGGTTCGATTACAAATGTGGCCGAATTTCAAAATACGAATCTTCCAATAACCATGCCTTCCTTATGCTTCCTACCGGTAATTTCATGCTCAACGTGTTATATACATTACCTATAATCATTTTGAACCGGAATTTCAACAATAAAAAGTTTTCAATTTTTTGCGAAAATCCATGATGGTTAGCCTTACTTATTTTGAACGGATAAAATTTATTGTCACGGATTCCAGATGTTTCGTTTATTTCCGGTTGTTAATGTATTTATGAGTAGATCAACGTTTAATTTGCTGCAATATGTCACCTCGTTCGCCTGCAATCCAGGTTCGATTACAAATGTGGCCGAATTTCAAAATACGAATCTTCCAATAACCATGCCTTCCTTATGCTTCCTACCGGTAATTTCATGCTCAACGTGTTATATACATTACCTATAATCATTTTGAACCGGAATTTCAACAATAAAAAGTTTTCAATTTTTTGCGAAAATCCATGATGGTTAGCCTTACTTATTTTGAACGGATAAAATTTATTGTCACGGATTCCAGATGTTTCGTTTATTTCCGGTTGTTAATGTATTTATGAGTAGATCAACGTTTAATTTGCTGCAATATGTCACCTCGTTCGCCTGCAATCCAGGTTCGATTACAAATGTGGCCGAATTTCAAAATACGAATCTTCCAATAACCATGCCTTCCTTATGCTTCCTACCGGTAATTTCATGCTCAACGTGTTATATACATTACCTATAATCATTTTGAACCGGAATTTCAACAATAAAAAGTTTTCAATTTTTTGCGAAAATCCATGATGGTTAGCCTTACTTATTTTGAACGGATAAAATTTATTGTCACGGATTCCAGATGTTTCGTTTATTTCCGGTTGTTAATGTATTTATGAGTAGATCAACGTTTAATTTGCTGCAATATGCCACCTCGTTCGCCTGCAATTAAGGTTCGATTACAAATGTGGCCGAATTTCAAAATATACGAATCTTCCAATAACCATGCCTTCCTTATGCTTCCTACCGGTAATTTCGTGCTCAACGTGTTATATACATTACCTATAATCATTTTGAACCGGAATTTCAACAATAAAAAGTTTTCAATTTTTTGCGAAAATCCATGATGGCAGCCTTACTTATTTTGAACGGATAAAATTTATTGTCACGGATTCCAGATGTTTCGTTTATTTCCGGTTGTTAATGTATTTATGAGTAGATCAACGTTTAATTTGCTGCAATACGTCGCCTCGTTCGCCTGCAATCCAGGTTCGATTACAAATGTGGCCGAATTTCAAAATACGAATCTTCCAATAACCATGCCTTCCTTATGCTTCCTACCGGTAATTTCATGCTCAACGTGTTATATACATTACCTATAATCATTTTGAACCGGAATTTCAACAATAAAAAGTTTTCAATTTTTTGCGAAAATCCATGATGGTTAGCCTTACTTATTTTGAACGGATAAAATTTATTGTCACGGATTCCAGATGTTTCGTTTATTTCCGGTTGTTAATGTATTTATGAGTAGATCAACGTTTAATTTGCTGCAATATGTCACCTCGTTCGCCTGCAATCCAGGTTCGATTACAAATGTGGCCGAATTTCAAAATACGAATCTTCCAATAACCATGCCTTCCTTATGCTTCCTACCGGTAATTTCGTGCTCAACGTGTTATATACATTACCTATAATCATTTTGAACCGGAATTTCAACAATAAAAAGTTTTCAATTTTTTGCGAAAATCCATGATGGTTAGCCTTACTTATTTTGAACGGATAAAATTTATTGTCACGGATTCCAGATGTTTCGTTTATTTCCGGTTGTTAATGTATTTATGAGTAGATCAACGTTTAATTTGCTGCAATATGTCACCTCGTTCGCCTGCAATCCAGGTTCGATTACAAATGTGGCCGAATTTCAAAATACGAATCTTCCAATAACCATGCTTTCCTTATGCTTCCTACCGGTAATTTCATGCTCAACGTGTTATATACATTACCTATAATCATTTTGAACCGGAATTTCAACAATAAAAAGTTTTCAATTTTTTGCGAAAATCCATGATGGTTAGCCTTACTTATTTTGAACGGATAAAATTTATTGTCACGGATTCCAGATGTTTCGTTTATTTCCGGTTGTTAATGTATTTATGAGTAGATCAACGATTAATTTGCTGCAATACGTCGCCTCGTTCGCCTGCAATCCAGGTTCGATTACAAATGTGGCCGAATTTCAAAATACGAATCTTCCAATAACCATGCCTTCCTTATGCTTCCTACCGGTAATTTCATGCTCAACGTGTTATATACATTACCTATAATCATTTTGAACCGGAATTTCAACAATAAAAAGTTTTCAATTTTTTGCGAAAATCCATGATGGTTGTTAGCCTTACTTATTTTGAACGGATAAAATTTATTGTCACGGATTCCAGATGTTTCGTTTATTTCCGGTTGTTAATGTATTTATGAGTAGATCAACGTTTAATTTGCTGCAATATGTCACCTCGTTCGCCTGCAATCCAGGTTCGATTACAAATGTGGCCGAATTTCAAAATACGAATCTTCCAATAACCATGCCTTCCTTATGCTTCCTACCGGTAATTTCGTGCTCAACGTGTTATATACATTACCTATAATCATTTTGAACCGGAATTTCAACAATAAAAAGTTTTCAATTTTTTGCGAAAATCCATGATGGTTAGCCTTACTTATTTTGAACGGATAAAATTTATTGTCACGGATTCCAGATGTTTCGTTTATTTCCGGTTGTTAATGTATTTATGAGTAGATCAACGTTTAATTTGCTGCAATATGTCACCTCGTTCGCCTGCAATCCAGGTTCGATTACAAATGTGGCCGAATTTCAAAATACGAATCTTCCAATAACCATGCTTCAACGTGTTATATACATTACCTATAATCATTTTGAACCGGAATTTCAACAATAAAAAGTTTTCAATTTTTTGCGAAAATCCATGATGGTTAGCCTTACTTATTTTGAACGGATAAAATTTATTGTCACGGATTCCAGATGTTTCGTTTATTTCCGGTTGTTAATGTATTTATGAGTAGATCAACGTTTAATTTGCTGCAATACGTCGCCTCGTTCGCCTGCAATCCAGGTTCGATTACAAATGTGGCCGAATTTCAAAATACGAATCTTCCAATAACCATGCCTTCCTTATGCTTCCTACCGGTAATTTCATGCTCAACGTGTTATATACATTACCTATAATCATTTTGAACCGGAATTTCAACAATAAAAAGTTTTCAATTTTTTGCGAAAATCCATGATGGTTGTTAGCCTTACTTATTTTGAACGGATAAAATTTATTGTCACGGATTCCAGATGTTTCGTTTATTTCCGGTTGTTAATGTATTTATGAGTAGATCAACGTTTAATTTGCTGCAATATGTCACCTCGTTCGCCTGCAATCCAGGTTCGATTACAAATGTGGCCGAATTTCAAAATACGAATCTTCCAATAACCATGCCTTCCTTATGCTTCCTACCGGTAATTTCATGCTCAACGTGTTATATACATTACCTATAATCATTTTGAACCGGAATTTCAACAATAAAAAGTTTTCAATTTTTTGCGAAAATCCATGATGGTTAGCCTTACTTATTTTGAACGGATAAAATTTATTGTCACGGATTCCAGATGTTTCGTTTATTTCCGGTTGTTAATGTATTTATGAGTAGATCAACGTTTAATTTGCTGCAATATGTCACCTCGTTCGCCTGCAATCCAGGTTCGATTACAAATGTGGCCGAATTTCAAAATACGAATCTTCCAATAACCATGCCTTCCTTATGCTTCCTACCGGTAATTTCGTGCTCAACGTGTTATATACATTACCTATAATCATTTTGAACCGGAATTTCAACAATAAAAAGTTTTCAATTTTTTGCGAAAATCCATGATGGTTAGCCTTACTTATTTTGAACGGATAAAATTTATTGTCACGGATTCCAGATGTTTCGTTTATTTCCGGTTGTTAATGTATTTATGAGTAGATCAACGTTTAATTTGCTGCAATATGTCACCTCGTTCGCCTGCAATCCAGGTTCGATTACAAATGTGGCCGAATTTCAAAATACGAATCTTCCAATAACCATGCCTTCCTTATGCTTCCTACCGGTAATTTCATGCTCAACGTGTTATATACATTACCTATAATCATTTTGAACCGGAATTTCAACAATAAAAAGTTTTCAATTTTTTGCGAAAATCCATGATGGTTGTTAGCCTTACTTATTTTGAACGGATAAAATTTATTGTCACGGATTCCAGATGTTTCGTTTATTTCCGGTTGTTAATGTATTTATGAGTAGATCAACGTTTAATTTGCTGCAATATGTCACCTCGTTCGCCTGCAATCCAGGTTCGATTACAAATGTGGCCGAATTTCAAAATACGAATCTTCCAATAACCATGCCTTCCTTATGCTTCCTACCGGTAATTTCGTGCTCAACGTGTTATATACATTACCTATAATCATTTTGAACCGGAATTTCAACAATAAAAAGTTTTCAATTTTTTGCGAAAATCCATGATGGTTAGCCTTACTTATTTTGAACGGATAAAATTTATTGTCACGGATTCCAGATGTTTCGTTTATTTCCGGTTGTTAATGTATTTATGAGTAGATCAACGTTTAATTTGCTGCAATATGTCACCTCGTTCGCCTGCAATCCAGGTTCGATTACAAATGTGGCCGAATTTCAAAATACGAATCTTCCAATAACCATGCTTTCCTTATGCTTCCTACCGGTAATTTCATGCTCAACGTGTTATATACATTACCTATAATCATTTTGAACCGGAATTTCAACAATAAAAAGTTTTCAATTTTTTGCGAAAATCCATGATGGTTAGCCTTACTTATTTTGAACGGATAAAATTTATTGTCACGGATTCCAGATGTTTCGTTTATTTCCGGTTGTTAATGTATTTATGAGTAGATCAACGTTTAATTTGCTGCAATACGTCGCCTCGTTCGCCTGCAATCCAGGTTCGATTACAAATGTGGCCGAATTTCAAAATATACGAATCTTCCAATAACCATGCCTTCCTTATGCTTCCTACCGGTAATTTCATGCTCAACGTGTTATATACATTACCTATAATCATTTTGAACCGGAATTTCAACAATAAAAAGTTTTCAATTTTTTGCGAAAATCCATGATGGCTAGCCTTACTTATTTTGAACGGATAAAATTTATTGTCACGGATTCCAGATGTTTCGTTTATTTCCGGTTGTTAATGTATTTATGAGTAGATCAACGTTTAATTTGCTGCAATATGTCACCTCGTTCGCCTGCAATCCAGGTTCGATTACAAATGTGGCCGAATTTCAAAATACGAATCTTCCAATAACCATGCTTTCCTTATGCTTCCTACCGGTAATTTCATGCTCAACGTGTTATATACATTACCTATAATCATTTTGAACCGGAATTTCAACAATAAAAAGTTTTCAATTTTTTGCGAAAATACTTATTTTGAACGGATAAAATTTATTGTCACGGATTCCAGATGTTTCGTTTATTTCCGGTTGTTAATGTATTTATGAGTAGATCAACGTTTAATTTGCTGCAATATGTCACCTCGTTCGCCTGCAATCCAGGTTCGATTACAAATGTGGCCGAATTTCAAAATACGAATCTTCCAATAACCATGCTTTCCTTATGCTTCCTACCGGTAATTTCATGCTCAACGTGTTATATACATTACCTATAATCATTTTGAACCGGAATTTCAACAATAAAAAGTTTTCAATTTTTTGCGAAAATCCATGATGGTTAGCCTTACTTATTTTGAACGGATAAAATTTATTGTCACGGATTCCAGATGTTTCGTTTATTTCCGGTTGTTAATGTATTTATGAGTAGATCAACGTTTAATTTGCTGCAATACGTCACCTCGTTCGCCTGCAATCCAGGTTCGATTACAAATGTGGCCGAATTTCAAAATACGAATCTTCCAATAACCATGCCTTCCTTATGCTTCCTACCGGTAATTTCGTGCTCAACGTGTTATATACATTACCTATAATCATTTTGAACCGGAATTTCAACAATAAAAAGTTTTCAATTTTTTGCGAAAATCCATGATGGTTAGCCTTACTTATTTTGAACGGATAAAATTTATTGTCACGGATTCCAGATGTTTCGTTTATTTCCGGTTGTTAATGTATTTATGAGTAGATCAACGTTTAATTTGCTGCAATACGTCGCCTCGTTCGCCTGCAATCCAGGTTCGATTACAAATGTGGCCGAATTTCAAAATACGAATCTTCCAATAACCATGCTTTCCTTATGCTTCCTACCGGTAATTTCATGCTCAACGTGTTATATACATTACCTATAATCATTTTGAACCGGAATTTCAACAATAAAAAGTTTTCAATTTTTTGCGAAAATACTTATTTTGAACGGATAAAATTTATTGTCACGGATTCCAGATGTTTCGTTTATTTCCGGTTGTTAATGTATTTATGAGTAGATCAACGTTTAATTTGCTGCAATATGTCACCTCGTTCGCCTGCAATCCAGGTTCGATTACAAATGTGGCCGAATTTCAAAATACGAATCTTCCAATAACCATGCTTTCCTTATGCTTCCTACCGGTAATTTCATGCTCAACGTGTTATATACATTACCTATAATCATTTTGAACCGGAATTTCAACAATAAAAAGTTTTCAATTTTTTGCGAAAATACTTATTTTGAACGGATAAAATTTATTGTCACGGATTCCAGATGTTTCGTTTATTTCCGGTTGTTAATGTATTTATGAGTAGATCAACGTTTAATTTGCTGCAATATGTCACCTCGTTCGCCTGCAATCCAGGTTCGATTACAAATGTGGCCGAATTTCAAAATACGAATCTTCCAATAACCATGCTTTCCTTATGCTTCCTACCGGTAATTTCATGCTCAACGTGTTATATACATTACCTATAATCATTTTGAACCGGAATTTCAACAATAAAAAGTTTTCAATTTTTTGCGAAAATCCATGATGGTTAGCCTTACTTATTTTGAACGGATAAAATTTATTGTCACGGATTCCAGATGTTTCGTTTATTTCCGGTTGTTAATGTATTTATGAGTAGATCAACGTTTAATTTGCTGCAATACGTCACCTCGTTCGCCTGCAATCCAGGTTCGATTACAAATGTGGCCGAATTTCAAAATACGAATCTTCCAATAACCATGCCTTCCTTATGCTTCCTACCGGTAATTTCGTGCTCAACGTGTTATATACATTACCTATAATCATTTTGAACCGGAATTTCAACAATAAAAAGTTTTCAATTTTTTGCGAAAATCCATGATGGTTAGCCTTACTTATTTTGAACGGATAAAATTTATTGTCACGGATTCCAGATGTTTCGTTTATTTCCGGTTGTTAATGTATTTATGAGTAGATCAACGTTTAATTTGCTGCAATACGTCGCCTCGTTCGCCTGCAATCCAGGTTCGATTACAAATGTGGCCGAATTTCAAAATACGAATCTTCCAATAACCATGCCTTCCTTATGCTTCCTACCGGTAATTTCATGCTCAACGTGTTATATACATTACCTATAATCATTTTGAACCGGAATTTCAACAATAAAAAGTTTTCAATTTTTTGCGAAAATCCATGATGGTTGTTAGCCTTACTTATTTTGAACGGATAAAATTTATTGTCACGGATTCCAGATGTTTCGTTTATTTCCGGTTGTTAATGTATTTATGAGTAGATCAACGTTTAATTTGCTGCAATATGTCACCTCGTTCGCCTGCAATCCAGGTTCGATTACAAATGTGGCCGAATTTCAAAATACGAATCTTCCAATAACCATGCCTTCCTTATGCTTCCTACCGGTAATTTCATGCTCAACGTGTTATATACATTACCTATAATCATTTTGAACGGGAATTTCAACAATAAAAAGTTTTCAATTTTTTGCGAAAATCCATGATGGTTAGCCTTACTTATTTTGAACGGATAAAATTTATTGTCACGGATTCCAGATGTTTCGTTTATTTCCGGTTGTTAATGTATTTATGAGTAGATCAACGTTTAATTTGCTGCAATACGTCGCCTCGTTCGCCTGCAATCCAGGTTCGATTACAAATGTGGCCGAATTTCAAAATACGAATCTTCCAATAACCATGCCTTCCTTATGCTTCCTACCGGTAATTTCATGCTCAACGTGTTATATACATTACCTATAATCATTTTGAACCGGAATTTCAACAATAAAAAGTTTTCAATTTTTTGCGAAAATCCATGATGGTTGATAGCCTTACTTATTTTGAACGGATAAAATTTATTGTCACGGATTCCAGATGTTTCGTTTATTTCCGGTTGTTAATGGATTTATGAGTAGATCAACGTTTAATTTGCTGCAATATGTCGCCTCGTTTGCCTGCAATCCAGGTTCGATTACAAATGTGGCCGAATTTCAAAATACGAAACTTCCAATAACCATGCCTTCCTTATGCTTACTACCGGTTATTTCGTGCTCAACGTGTTATATACATTACCTATAATCATTTTGAACCGGGATTTCCACAATAAAAAGTTTTCAATTTTATGCGAAAATCCATGATGGCTAGCCTTACTTATTTTGAACGGATAAAATTTATTGTCACGGATTCCAAATGTTTCGTTTATTTCCGGTTGTTAATGTATTTATGAGTAGATCAACGTTTAATTTGCTGCAATATGTCGCCTCGTTCGCCTGCAATCCAGGTTCGATTACAAATGTGGCCGAATTTCAAAATACGAATCTTCCAATAACCATGCCTTCCTTATCCTTCCTACCGGTAATTTCGTGCTCAACGTGTTATATACATTACCTATAATCATTTTGAACCGGAATTTCCACAATAAAAAGTTTTCAATTTTATGCGAAAATCCATGATGGCTGCTAGCCTTACTTATTTTGAACGGATAAAATTTATTGTCACGGATTCCAAATGTTTCGTTTATTTCCGGTTGTTAATGTATTTATGAGTAGATCAACGTTTAATTTGCTGCAATATGTCGCCTCGTTCGCCTGCAATCCAGGTTCGATTACAAATGTGGCCGAATTTCAAAATACGAAACTTCCAATAACCATGCCTTCCTTATGCTTCCTACCGGTAATTTCGTGCTCAACGTGTTATATACATTACCTATAATCATTTTGAACCGGAATTTCCACAATAAAAAGTTTTCAATTTTATGCGAAAATCCATGATGGCTAGCCTTACTTATTTTGAACGGATAAAATTTATTGTCACGGATTCCAAATGTTTCGTTTATTTCCGGTTGTTAATTTATTTATGAGTAGATCAACGTTTAATTTGCTGCAATATGTCGCCTCGTTCGCCTGCAATCCAGGTTCGATTACAAATGTGGCCGAATTTCAAAATACGAAACTTCCAATAACCATGCCTTCCTTATGCTTACTACCGGTTATTTCGTGCTCAACGTGTTATATACATTACCTATAATCATTTTGAACCGGGATTTCCACAATAAAAAGTTTTCAATTTTTTGCGAAAATCCATGATGGCTAGCCTTACTTATTTTGAACGGATAAAATTTATTGTCACGGATTCCAAATGTTTCGTTTATTTCCGGTTGTTAATGTATTTATGAGTAGATCAACGTTTAATTTGCTGCAATATGTCGCCTCGTTCGCCTGCAATCCAGGTTCGATTACAAATGTGGCCGAATTTCAAAATACGAAACTTCCAATAACCATGCCTTCCTTATGCTTACTACCGGTTATTTCGTGCTCAACGTGTTATATACATTACCTATAATCATTTTGAACCGGGATTTCCACAATAAAAAGTTTTCAATTTTTTGCGAAAATCCATGATGGTTAGCCTTACTTATTTTGAACGGATAAAATTTATTGTCACGGATTCCAAATGTTTCGTTTATTTCCGGTTGTTAATGTATTTATGAGTAGATCAACGTTTAATTTGCTGCAATATGTCGCCTCGTTCGCCTGCAATCCAGGTTCGATTACAAATGTGGCCGAATTTCAAAATACGAAACTTCCAATAACCATGCCTTCCTTATCCTTCCTACCGGTAATTTCGTGCTCAACGTGTTATATACATTACCTATAATCATTTTGAACCGGAATTTCCACAATAAAAAGTTTTCAATTTTATGCGAAAATCCATGATGGCTGCTAGCCTTACTTATTTTGAACGGATAAAATTTATTGTCACGGATTCCAAATGTTTCGTTTATTTCCGGTTGTTAATGTATTTATGAGTAGATCAACGTTTAATTTGCTGCAATATGTCGCCTCGTTCGCCTGCAATCCAGGTTCGATTACAAATGTGGCCGAATTTCAAAATACGAAACTTCCAATAACCATGCCTTCCTTATGCTTCCTACCGGTAATTTCGTGCTCAACGTGTTATATACATTACCTATAATCATTTTGAACCGGAATTTCCACAATAAAAAGTTTTCAATTTTATGCGAAAATCCATGATGGCTAGCCTTACTTATTTTGAACGGATAAAATTTATTGTCACGGATTCCAAATGTTTCGTTTATTTCCGGTTGTTAATTTATTTATGAGTAGATCAACGTTTAATTTGCTGCAATATGTCGCCTCGTTCGCCTGCAATCCAGGTTCGATTACAAATGTGGCCGAATTTCAAAATACGAAACTTCCAATAACCATGCCTTCCTTATGCTTACTACCGGTTATTTCGTGCTCAACGTGTTATATACATTACCTTTAATCATTTTGAACCGGAATTTCAACAATAAATAGTTTTCAATTTTTTGCGAAAATCCATGATGAGCCTTACTTATTTTGAACGGATAAAATTTATTGTCACGGATTCCAAATGTTTCGTTTATTTCCGGTTGTTAATGGATTTATGAGTAGATCAACGTTTAATTTGCTGCAATATGTCGCCTCGTTTGCCTGCAATCCAGGTTCGATTACAAATGTGGCCGAATTTCAAAATACGAAACTTCCAATAACCATGCCTTCCTTATGCTTACTACCGGTTATTTCGTGCTCAACGTGTTATATACATTACCTATAATCATTTTGAACCGGGATTTCCACAATAAAAAGTTTTCAATTTTATGCGAAAATCCATGATGGCTAGCCTTACTTATTTTGAACGGATAAAATTTATTGTCACGGATTCCAAATGTTTCGTTTATTTCCGGTTGTTAATGTATTTATGAGTAGATCAACGTTTAATTTGCTGCAATATGTCGCCTCGTTCGCCTGCAATCCAGGTTCGATTACAAATGTGGCCGAATTTCAAAATACGAAACTTCCAATAACCATGCCTTCCTTATGCTTCCTACCGGTAATTTCGTGCTCAACGTGTTATATACATTACCTATAATCATTTTGAACCGGAATTTCCACAATAAAAAGTTTTCAATTTTATGCGAAAATCCATGATGGCTAGCCTTACTTATTTTGAACGGATAAAATTTATTGTCACGGATTCCAAATGTTTCGTTTATTTCCGGTTGTTAATTTATTTATGAGTAGATCAACGTTTAATTTGCTGCAATATGTCGCCTCGTTCGCCTGCAATCCAGGTTCGATTACAAATGTGGCCGAATTTCAAAATACGAAACTTCCAATAACCATGCCTTCCTTATGCTTCCTACCGGTAATTTCGTGCTCAACGTGTTATATACATTACCTATAATCATTTTGAACCGGAATTTCCACAATAAAAAGTTTTCAATTTTATGCGAAAATCCATGATGGCTAGCCTTACTTATTTTGAACGGATAAAATTTATTGTCACGGATTCCAAATGTTTCGTTTATTTCCGGTTGTTAATGTATTTATGAGTAGATCAACGTTTAATTTGCTGCAATATGTCGCCTCGTTCGCCTGCAATCCAGGTTCGATTACAAATGTGACCGAATTTCAAAATACGAAACTTCAAATAACCATGCCTTCCTTATGCTTCCTACCGGTAATTTCGTGCTCAACGTATTATATACATTACCTATAATCATTTTGAACCGGAATTTCAACAATAAAAAGTTTTCAATTTTTTGCGAAAATCCATGATGGTTAGCCTTACTTATTTTGAACGGATAAAATTTATTGTCACGGATTCCAAATGTTTCGTTTATTTCCGGTTGTTAATGTATTTATGAGTAGATCAACGTTTAATTTGCTGCAATATGTCGCCACGTTCGCCTGCAATCCAGGTTCGATTACAAATGTGACCGAATTTCAAAATATGAAACTTCCAACAACCGAGTTTTCATTATGCATCCTACCGATAGTTTCGACCCCAACGTGTTATATACCTATAATTCAAATGCACATTGCTACAATTCCTCCAATAACTTGAAATGATTCCTAGATATTGAATCTGCGACAAAAAAGTTTATCCGATAAAAATCGATAAAGTTCGCCAGACAGTGCTGCACAATACTGGCGGTGCATTGTCTCTATTCAAAAACTAAAAGTTACAATATCGTTATTTTTCATTATAAGATTTACTAGCGACACCATTCCTAAATACAGTAGAAAATAAATAAAATCGGTAATTAAATTAGTCTCCATAAACACCAATATACAGCTTGCATCATAAAACCGTGTTTTTAAATCATAATATTTTGTATTTTTCTCGCCACCAAGATATCAGCCTCAAATATTCATTTTTAACAATTTTTCTGATTGTATCGAATTTTTTTATGTTACAAAATTTTTTCTATCGACTGTATTCGGTCCTTTTTACCCTTTTCAGCTATATTTTCCACAACAATCGAAACATAAGAATCATAAGAGTAAACAAATTTCATTTTATTGTGGTGTATGTTGAAACTTTAATTTTTCATTTATCAGGGATGAAAATTTGAAATATTTCGACACGTACAGAATGAGGAGAAAATTTTTATGGGTGTTGTTTTTAACTGTGTAACTACAGTGGTTTAATAGTTTAGGTATATTCCCCTAAAATCCGACATATATTTTATTTCACTCGCCCGAATACGAACCGAGATGCTGATTGTAAATATTTTTTTGTATTTTTCATTCTCTCTATACGTTTTGCTTTTCAGTCTGAGATGAAAAATCTTTTAGTATACAGTGATGCGAATGTTCCTTGTTTCGGGATTTTTATTATGCTGTGAAAAAACAAATTAATAAATCATAAAATATAAAATAAATAAATAAAGGAATTATGTTAATGGAGTAAGAAAAAGGAATAAAAGTTAAAAAAAAAAAATCTGTGCTGAATGTTGAGGTTTTCGTCCTTAATACAAAACGGGATGTGTGTTTGTATGTGTTTTTTGTTCTAATTGAATATACGGGTAGAGTACGGGAAATGATTGTTTGTTTATTTCAGTAAAGTGTTTATTTGTTGTTGTTGTCATGAAATTAAGATAATTGTCTACGATTTGTGAAAAGTACAGTGCTAAAAAAAGTTTAAACGTAAAATTGGAATAAATTTTGTCTATGATTAGATGGTGAGTACCATACGGATAAATATTTGTGTTTTTAAAGGCGATGTACACCTTTAATCGGTACACCACATATATAAATTGAATTAACATGCCTAACCGTAAATAACTTGGGGTGGGGCACAAATATGGGACGTAAACAAAAAACAAATAAAAAAAAATATTATTAAAAGCTTTTATGGGGGGTGCTGCAAATTAATCGGCTGAAACTTTTCTTATCAAAACATTTTTTTTTACCGTACGTGTGTGCTATGCCGTCTTGTAGGTTCTTATACACCGTATATCGATCGAAATCACACGATTCTAATTAGAATAAATTGAGTTTGTTTGTTACGAATTGTCTACAGATTCGGCAGGTACATGAAAATTTATCTTATGGCAATATCACATTATTTAGATTTATTTCAATTATTATTTTTGTTGTTTTCTAAAATTTTTTATATTTTCCTTTGGCATTCGATTACGTGTCCCCTCATACATTACTCAATGTCCGCCGAACATTTTATCTTGATGAACTTTGAGTTATCAATATATTATTTTTATTTGTTTGTTTGTGATGTTTGATATGGTATGGATAAAAGTTATTTCTCCGTTTGTGATGACAAAAAATTTAAATTTTCATGTTTGCTAAACGGATCATGTCCAGATACAGCACGTATATAAATCATTTAAATTTGAGTTTTATTTTTAAATTAATTTGCTGCTTTAAACTAAATTTTGGTTATGAAACACAGAAATTTCAGCGGCTATCTCTTTCAAACATAAATGACGATTTTCCGTCACCATTTTGACCACTTTATTGATGTTAACTTTAGTTGAGGCCGATCACAGCGAGCAAAATTTTTCACCACAACTCGACCGCTTTTAAATTCACTGTATCAGTCATATGCACGTATTTAAGATAAATTCGATTCATCGTAAGCCTTCTGTAACATTTTCAGCGATTCGGAGCACAAAATTCTATTTGCAATACAAAATTTGAGACAAACGAGCTCAAATTTTATGTCAAGATTGAGGACAGTAGTGCCAACTTAACAATAAAGAAAGCTTTTACATTTTTTTCGGCTCTAATGTAGCCGTTTTTACGCAATTTATGCCGTCAGTTTCCCTTTTGGTTGGTTTTCTCTTTTTGAAGATTAACATAACTCCGCGACTGTCGCAAAAAACAGGCGCCATCACTTTTCTAGCTGAAGGAAAGGAGTTTGCCTTTTTTGGAGCCAATTCTCCTTGGGCAGTATTTTAGATTTTGCAATTTAATGCTGGTGCCAAAACTCTGATTTATTGTTTTGTATTCGCTGATTGGAACCTTGTGGCCCATATTCAGCAAATTTATTCCTCTGGAAAATATATGAAGGCCCATCTTCACCGCAGCTGTTTTTTTTTTAAATTTCGATGTCGAGTTGCAAACGTCATAAAGCAGGTTAGGAGTTCAGAATATTGACGTTGATATTAGACATGCGGTGTGTGTCTGTTTAGAAATGTTGAAAAATAATTTCGCCGTATTTCGTAAATGGTTATATCGTTATTTTGTTTTTCCTAAGAGTCATTGAAAATCTTATCAAATTACCACTCACGTGGTAGTCTCTAAATTAACATTTTTAAATATGCAAAACTGATTGGAACCTTTGGGCTTCGTTTCAAAGTAGACATCGAAGCATTCATAACAGCTGTTTCATAATACTATAGTCAGCGGACTCAGCCATTAGTTACGATGTGTGGGATCAGGAGAGATTACACAATGAGCTTTTTACCAATCTTATATATTCCAATTCCAAAGATTCCAGCATATAGTTGCTTGCAAACTACGTTTCATATGGACGTTTGCAGAATTTTGTGTAACCAAAATTTACAGTTTTGCTTGTTCACAAACCCACTCAGATTAAAGTGGGCCTGGTTGGTCATTATAAAATTAAAAAATAAAAATTGGACATTCTCGGCGACATTAAGGACTACTCTGGAGTAACTTAAATGCAATGCCAGGTCGTAAGGTTAGAGCTTTTTGACCTATTGGATTTTATATAGTTGAACGTCGTCGTGTTGATGTTTCAGAGTGGTCTGCCTAACAAGGTGTTCGGAACGAGATCAACTCGCGCGTTTCACATCTCCAACGTTCCCATATTGTTCAAATTTTGCCACTATAACACGAATAGTAGGAGCTCTGGGACAATACGCAGTCCATAAAACTGCCAGTATGCATGTTGAACTGCATTTACTATCCGGCGACTTTTAAAAAATAATACAATTGTTGTTTTCGCTTTGCAATGATGTACAGCCCCATTTTAAAACCCCCCAAAAAAAGAAAAAAATTATCAATTTTTTAAATCAGAAAGGGCCTTTTGGCCAGAAAAAAAAAATCAGAAAAAAAGTGAAATCAAATCAATAAAAAAATATATTCTGATGAAAAGAAAAATCCCCTCTTATGGATGACAGGTGTTGATTAGTACGTCATATCACAATGCGTTGGTTCGTGGTGATATAATTCACGAAATTGGTTTCCATTTGCAAGAATTCCGTTTTATCCAGGTTTATTCGTGCGTTAGATTTTTCAAGTTAAGAGGATATTTAATTACCCATAGTAGGCGTTTCAAATAAATTCCATGCCAACGCACATTCATTGTTCAGAATGGGGTCTTTGGAAGTCATTGAAGTTAGCCCGAGCCCGAATTTTTGGTGGATTTTTTGGATAAGTGTAGCCATCCCGAAAACGTGTAAATATATTAAAAAAGACGGGAAAGGTTCAAAGTTGAACTCTATAAGCATTAGTGCTGCCTATAAAAATATATTAAAATAGCTTTTTCACAAAAATAATTACAAACTACCGCACCTAAACATTATTACCACTCCCGCACACCCACTATCCAATTCAAACTCCCCAAAACCCATCTTACCCGCACCAACCTATACCCACTCCTACACACAGACCACCCACAAAAACCCTCATCCACCAAATCCCAGATTCCTACACCAAGCCCAAAACACCTCACTCCACCATTTTAGCGTGAAATGGTTAATTAGATTAAATTTTTATTTAAAGTCGCAACTTGCTACGGCCAGTGTACGATTGAAAACTTCAAACAAAATTTTTATTTCTTAATTTATTTCTATTAGTAAATTTTCCAAAGTGATACCAGAATATTTTGCGAAAGTCGAATGGTTTCTTATTACTATTTATTTCCAAACTTTGGTGGACTTTGGAAATCCGCAATTAAAACAGCAAAAAATCATCTGAAACAAGTTGTTGGGCTGCGTTCTTTTACGTTAGAAGAATACCTTACCATAATTTGTGAAATCGAAGCATCGCTTAATTCAACATTGTAAACTGCTATTTCAGATGTGATCCAAATGATTATTCCGCTCTTTTTCCGGAACAATTTATGATTAGTTATTCTGTAGTGACGTAGCCAGAACACTCATTATTAGAACTAAAACTAAATTGCATAATAAGTCATTAACAATTGATCCAGACGATGTTTCAAGATTTCTAGAAACGCCGATCGTCGAAAAATGTATATACAAAATTTACATGTTCCACTTATTAATTGAGTGGAGGCGAAACCTGCGAGCAAAAATGCATTTTTGATGCAAATCAGCATACTCACCCACATTCTAATAAAAAAAATCATGCGAAGAAAAAATTTAAAAATTAAAATTTTTTTATTCTCTTTGTTGTCTGTTCTCGCTCTTCATATTTTTTGTATTATCGTGGCGATCGATACCGAAGATCATGTTGGTGGTTTGCTATTTATTTTTTAGTAGAAATATGGAAATGGAAAAGGAATACCATGGCTACGTTTTCTTTGAAAATTTTTTTTGAAGTATAAACATCTTTTTTGTTATCCGTAAAATATATTGGTAATTCAGTAATTTTTTCTGATGGTGCCTAGAATTGCTAAATGTCTCTTTAGCAATATTTGTGCTAATAGATACAACGTAAAAAAATTATCATATGTTATATTATACTATCTAGTTAGTCCACTGGCAAGGTCCAAAACCACTCTCAAAGCTAGACTTTTTTCTGGTAAAGCTCCCGATGCTTTCCCAGTATAAACTTGCAAATTGCAGACATAAGCATTTTTTGAGTTACACAATGCCCATATTTTTATGTCGTATTTAGCAGCCTTGCTTGGAATATATTGTTTGAAGGGACAACGCCCGCGAAATGGCACCAGCTGCTCATCTACCGTAAGATTTACATTGTGGTTATAATGATCAATAGGCGCAAGTTTGTCCCCTTTGGCGCAGTTCAGTTCTGGTCGACAAAGATCGTCAAATCTTACAACCCGTAATATAGCATGAAATTATTTTAAACACATAGTAGTTTGAATATAGGGCGACCAGTTAAAGAATTCTACAAGCTTTGAGTTGATTTGTTACGTGAGCTATATACACACCAGCCAATAGTCCTGATGTTTGTCAAAAATTCCTGTGTAGATATTGGTTTCCATTCGGCTTGTAATTCAGAAACTCCTTTCTTTGTCATTTCTATTATTTAAGACAGTATATTTCACTCAAAATGTATGGAGAAGCTGGTCTTTATGTCCGTGATGCTGGAAGTTGCATACCTTGTGACACCTGGTTTTATATTTATTACATTGGCGCTTGAAACTCGGCTTTGATGATTAGGAGGAATTGTTTTCCAAGGAGTATCGCCATTTTTGGATAACACAAAGTCCTTATCTACTGGGTACTTCGAATGATTATTTGATTCATCGTCATAATATTCTTCGTAAGTAATAAACTTTGATAAATTGTCATCAACTTCTGAAGAATCGCTATCATCACCATCGCAGTTGTGTATAAATGTTCGTCTAAATCACTATCCATTTTCAAAAGAACGGACATGCTTCGTAGTATATTATACTAAATAACGATAACAATGAAAATTGGCCACAAAATGAAACTACAGAAATAAATATTCTAACAAGCACGACTGCTACAAAAATATTAGAACATATACTCTCACACCAAGGGTTCTACTCCGAGAGACTTAACAATTTTTGATTTTAAAGCGATAAGAACGCCAAAAATATCAAAACGGCTACAGAAAAATGTGAATTAGAAGCATCGTGCTCGAATTGTTTAAAGCCTGTTAAACAATCCGACTTCTACCGAAAACAAAACAACGGAAGTCACAGAAAAGAAATACAAAAGCTACCAAGAATGCAATCTACAATGAAGTGGTAAAGCAACCAAGGCATTAGCGAGGATTCCAGAACGTTTCTTGGTATTCTTCTACGGAAAAGCAAATATAAGGATTTTCAACTGGTGAAAGAGATTTGGCCCAAGGGATGTATTTTACATATCCTGCGTGTTATAGATACATGAGAGAATGCTTGAATTTCTCGTCACCATCCCGGAATCGCCAATAATCGCTCGAAATGGATGCCAATAAAAAATGTGAAGTGAAAATAAAAACATAATTTTCCAAACTTCACAAAAAATTGTATCCCTGCCACCAGAACAGAGATGGAAATACGAAGCGATCTGGAGTACGACAAACATAACGACATGATTCATGGTTTTGTCAATTTGAGAAATTGAAGACAATCGAATGTTACCACTCATGTCCTGACGTTCATGGTTCGATTAATAGTTGCCAAATACAAATATCCCATATCATATTATGCTACCAAGAATGCGATATCTGGAACACATTTAATCGAGTTAATTACAAAAAATATTGAAACAAGCTCTACCCAAAATTGCAGGAGAAACGCATTTACCCAATAAACATGCAAAAAATGACGGTTAGCACTGCTGTCCAAATTTTTAGCAACACTGTAGCGGCAGCAATACGAAAAAATGATTCTTTGAATAAATTCTCCGAACAAGCAGAACCGTTTGTAACACCAACCGCAAACTTTGTAGAAACATTGAATAAGCTCTGGGATAATCTAAACAGTTTCAACAATCGGGAAACCCAAACAAACAGCCTCTAAGACAAAACAATGCTGTTTATTTAAATATTAAAGAAAACGCAAAATATTAAAAAAGAAAATCAATTTAATAAAAAATCAAAAGATTTTTGAGTTAACATTAAATGCGGAATTTTAAATTTGGCTGATAAAATTTTTAAAGATTATTCTTCGGTAACATATATTTTGACGAAAAGATTGAACCAGGACGCCTTAGAAAATACATTCGCAGTTACCACAGGAAGAGGAGGCTTTTGTAGAAGTCCGTCAATCACAGAATTTAGCAGAATCACAAATATCGTGTATAAAATTATTAAAAAACCCAAACTTATCTAAATGTATGAAGACGGATTATTAATGATCGTTGAAGATCTCTAGCACAACGATCCCATAGATAACGACAATTTACTTAAATTGGGCGCATTGAGAGGAATCAACAACAATTTCCCAGATGAATTAGACGATATGCAATGTCTAGAGGACATAGTTTTGGAAAACCAATTTGCATATGGCGACAAGGGATAATGACGATTTGTCACTAAAATATTTTATGGGTTACATATTCCTTAGAATTAATAAATCTGTGGGCACAAGGCGTAAGCGCCTAAGCCAATTTTTATGTTTTTTCAGTAGAGCAATTTAAAGTTTAAATAATTTTTCTGGAAAATTTGTAATATTTTTATAAGAAATTTACAATGGAGTTTAGAGGGCAACTGACCTTTTAAAATATAAGATAGGTCAGATGGTCGGCAGAGTTATATTTAAAAATATTTATATCAAAAAAAAAATCGAACATTAGGTCTATTTTTCAGATTTACGCGGTTAGTACATGGACATTTAATTTGTCAAAATAGAGTTAGGCCTCCAAATATTTTTTCGTTATGGTGTAGTTGCTTTGAAACTGTCGGAAAAATCTAAAATTTTGTGTATACATACATAACCGATTATGGCGAATCTCATGGTGTTCATATCTCAATTCTGTCTTAAATCAACTTAGGCGGTTACGCCTTACGACCACAGAAATATGAACAGTGTAATGATTGTCAAGGGTTATTAATTAAATCTAATGAAAAGATATGATGACAAATAGTGAATATTTTATTTACTATCAAAATTATACAGCGAATTCAGATCGTAATCCCAAAACGATCAATTATATAATATACTAGCTCAGTTACCAGGCGTTGCACGGGAGGTATATATTTCAAATATCTTGATTGTTATGCAAGAATTCTCTCTTTACATCGCTGTAGTTGCAATCACATATGAAAAGAAAATTATAAGTAGCTGTATTCAGTCACGGGTGCCTCCGTCAATGCATCCAGGCGAACTTTTGTAATGATATTATTGGACATCCTGTTTGTGGGGATAGTTAATTAATTTTGGTTTGGTATTTGTTACCAGTTGCCAAATAATTATACTCCATTTTTACAAACCTTCAACCAGATCAAAGTTAATAATAAATATAAAGATATTTTAGTTAATAATTTTTTATTATAAAGCCTTTTGATATAAACAATATTTTTGGTTTTTCCATTTGGTGTGTAAATAAATAAATTTTTTGACATTCCCACTCTGGAGCAAGCAACATACAGTTGGCCATGTGAAAAGCATGAATTTTCCAAAATAACACCAGCTATTTTCAATGATTGCCCTTGGGCTTTGTTGATTGTCATTGGAAAAGTAAGGCGTAATGGGAATTGTAGTCGCTTGAATTCAAACGGCAAATCGGTGGGAATCATAGGAATCATAAGAATTACCACATCTTCTCCTTTACTTTTACCGGTAATAATCATTGCTTTAATCACATTCGGCATCAATTTCTTCACACAAAGCCGTGTTCCGTTGCACAATTTCTTTGGATCTAAATTTGGGAGCAGTATTATTGGTGAACTCTCTTTTAAAAATAGTATGTGTGGTGGAATACCAGGTGGCTCCAAAGAGTTAAGAAACTATTGGATAATTGACGGATTGATTCACATCAGTAACCGTGTCGGGAGATTTGTATTTCATTAGTGGCCCGGGTAGTTCCGATTGAATTTCATTAATTAATTTATAAACGCCGTCATTTTTGGGACCTAAAGATTGTCTTAAATTTAAATTAATAAAATTAATTTGAATAATTAAATCAATTATAGTAGAGGTATGATTTGTGTATAACAATCGCACGCTAGATTTCCTTTTTGGTGTCTAAATTTTTTCGACTAAGGCGCAATTTCGGAACATTTAAATAATTGTATCTATACATACATGTAAAAATGAAATCTTGATCCAGGGCAGACTTCCGGATTGGAGCATGTCACTAATTTCATAAATCCCCTTTCCTAAAGTCATTCCCTTTAAAAAATCTTAAAATAATTGAAATTTGAGAAAAAATTTGTACCACAGCCCCATGACCCCGGGGTCCAGCCCCTTCAAAACTATCGTGGTATTGGCCCTGAACATGCAACATATACATGGTAAAAATTTCATGACGATCGGTAAAGCGGCTAAGACGTTATTTCAGAACAATCAAATAATTGTATCTTTACATGTAAAAATGAATTTTTGATCCAAAGGCGGATCCCCCGAATTCGAACATGTCTCTTATTTCATATAACCCCTTTCCAAAACTCATTCTCGTAAAAAAATTTAATATTTTGAAAAAAATTGTACCATGGCCCCTAGACTCCGGGGTCCGACCCCTTTCACAATATCGTAAGATTGGTCCTGAACATGCAACATTTTCATGGTAAACATTTCATGGCGATCGGTTGAGCGACTGAGAAGTCATTTTGGAATAATCAAATATTTGTATCATCTATACATGTAAAAATTAATTTTTGATCCAGTGCTGAGCCCCTCGGATTCGAACATGTCAGTAGTTTCATATAACCAGCCCCATAAACTCATTTTCGTAGAAAATTTTAAAGAAAATTAAAATGTTTGAAACAATTTGAACCACAGCCCCTAGACTCCGGGGTCCAGCCCCTTCCAAAATATCATAAGGTTGGTTCTGGATATGCAACATTTCCATGGTAAACATTTCATAACGATCAGTTGATTGACTGAGAAATCATTTTGGAATAATCAAATATTTGTATCTATACATGTAAAAATTAATTTTTGATCCAGGGCTGGGCCCTTTGGATTCGAACATGTAAGTAATTTCATATAACCAACCCCATAAACTCATTTTCGTGGAAAAATTTAAAGAAAATTAAAATTTTTGAAAAAAATTGTACCACAGCCCCTAGACCCCTGAGTTCAGCTCCTTCCAAAATATCATAAGGTTGGTTCTGGATATGCAACATTTCCATGGTAAACATTTCATGGCGATCGGTTAAGCGACTGAGAAGTCATTTTGGAATAATCAAATATTTGTATCTATACATGTAAAAATTAATTTTTGATCCAGGGCTGGGCCCCTCGGATTCGAACATGTAAGTAATTTCATATAACCAGCCCCATAAACTCATTTTCGTGGAAAAATTTAAAGAAAATTAAAATTTTTGAAAAAATTGTACCACAGCCCCTAGACCCCTGAGTTCAGCTCCTTCCAAAATATCATAAGGTTGGTTCTGAATATGAAACATTTCCATGGTAAACATTTCATGGCGATCGGTTGAGCGACTGAAAAGTCATGTTGTAATAATCAAATATTTATATCTATACATGTAAAAATTAATTTTTGATCCAGTGCTGGGCCCCTCGGATTCGAACATGTCAGTAATTTCATATAACCAGCCCCATAAACTCATTTTCGTGGAAAAATTTAAAGAAAATTAAAATTTTTGAAAAAATTTGTACCCTGACCTCTAGACCACGGGATGCAGCCCCTTTTAAAGAATCATAAGGTTGGTTTTGGATATGCAACATTTCCATGGTAAACGTTTCATGGCGATCGGTTGAGCGACTGAGAAGTCATTTTTGAATAATCAAATATTTGTATCTATACATGTAAAAATTAATTTTTGATTCAGGGTTGGGCCCCTCGGATTCGAACATGTCAGTAATTTTATATAACCAGCCCAGTAAACTCATTTTCGTGGAAAAATTTAAAGAAAATTAAAATTTTTGGAAAAATTTGTACCACAGCCCCTAAACCCCGAGGTCCAGCCCCTTCCAAAATATCATAAGGGTGGTTCAGGATGTGCAACATTTCCATGGTAAACATTTCGTGGCGATCGGTGGAGCGACTGAGAATAATCAAATATTTGTATCTATACATGTAAAAATTAATTTTTGATCCAGGGCTGGGCCCTTCGGATTCGAACATGTCAGTAATTTCATAAAACCAGCCCCATAAACTCATTTTCGTGGAAAAATTTAAAGAAAATTAAAATTCTTGAAAAAATTTGTACCATGGCCTCTAGACCCCGAGGTCCAGCCCCTTCCAAAATACCATAAGGTTGGTTTTGGATATGCAATATTTTCATGGTAAACATTTCATGGCGATCGGTGGAGCGACTGAGAAGTCATTTTTGAATAATCAAATATTTGTATCTATACATGTAAAAATTAATTTTTGATCCAGGGCTGGGCCCCTCGGATTCGAACATGTCAGTAATTTCATATAACCAGCACCATAAACTCATTTTCGTGGAAAATCTAAAGAAAATTAAAATTTTTGAAAAAATTTGTACCGCAGCCCCTAGACTCCGGGGTCCAGCCCCTTCCAAAATATCATAAGGTTGGTTTTGGATATGCAACATTTCCATGGTAAAAATTACATGGCGATCGGTTGAGCGACTGAGAAATCGTTTTGGAATAATCAAATATTTGTATCTATACATGTAAAAATTAATTTTTGATCAAGGGCTGGGCCCTTCGGATTCGAACATGTCAGTAATTTCATATAACCAGCCCCATAAACTCATTTTCGTGGAAAAATTTAAAGAAAATTAAAATTTTTGAAAAAATTTGTACCGCAGCCCCTTCCAAAATATCATAAGGTTGGTTTTGGATATCTAACATTTCCATGGTAAACGACTGAGAAGCCATTTAGGAATAATCAAATATTTGTATCTATACATGTAAAAATTAATTTTTGATCCAGGGCTGGGCCCCTCGGATTCGAACATGTCAGTAATTTTATATAACCAGCTTAGTAAACTCATTTTCGTGAAAAAATTTAAAGAAAATTAAAATTTTTGGAAAAATTTGTACCACAGCCTCTAAACCCCGGGGTCCAGCCCCTTCCAAAATATCATAAGGGTGGTTCAGGATGTGCAACATTTTCATGGTAAACATTTCGTGGCGATCGGTGGAGCGACTGAGAATAATCAAATATTTGTATCTATACATGTAGAAATTAATTTTTGATCCAGGGCTGGGCCCCTTTGGATTCGAACATGTCAGTAATTTCATATAACCAGCCCCATAAACTCATTTTCGTGGAAAAATTTAAAGAAAATTAAAATTCTTGAAAAAATTTGTACCATGGCCTCTAGACCCCGAGGTCCAGCCCCTTCCAAAATACCATAAGGTTGGTTCTGGATATGCAACATTTCCATGGTAAACATTTCATGGCGATCGGTTGAGCGACTGAGAAGTCATTTTTGAATAATCAAATATTTGTATCTGTACATGTAAAAATTAATTTTTGATCCAGAGCAGGGCCCCTTGGATTCGAACATGTCAGTAATTTCATATAACCAGCCTCATAAACTCATTTTCGTGGAAAAATTTAAAATAAATGAAAATTTTCGAAAAAAAACTGTACTGTAGCCCCTAGACTCCGGGGTCCAGCCCCTTCCAAAGTATCATAAGGTTGGTTCTGGATATGCAACATTTCCATGGTAAACATTTCATGGCGATCGGTTGAGCGACTGAGAGGTCATTTTTGAATAATCAAATATTTGTATCTATACATGTAAAAATTAATTTTTGATCCAGGGCTGGGCCCCTCGGATTCAAACATGTCAGTAATTTCATATAACCAGCCCCATAAACTCATTTTAGTGGAAAAATTTAAAGAAAATTAAAATTTTTGAAAAAATTTGTACCACTGCCCCTAAACCCCGGGGTCCAGCTCCTTCCAAAATATCATAAGGTTGGTTTTGGATATGCAACATTTCCACGGTAAACGACTGAGAAGTCATTTTGGAATATACAAATATTTGTATCTATACATGTAAAAATTAATTTTTGATCCAGGGCTGGGCCCCACGGATTCGAAATGAACACACATTATTTATTACGGCAACAATCCCGAAAGTAAATTTCATCTAAATTTGTTAAACAACGAAGCTAATATGATATAGACCTGTTGATATAGACCTGTAATAGCCCTATCTGCAATCTTATCATAATCAACAAAATCTGTTTTCACTTTCCTAATTGAATTCGAATTCATACAACCAATAAAATTTAAAACACCAAACAAAATGGGTAAATACTTGTTACGGCTGTGCGGTCGCAACCACAATTTTTGTATGTTTTATATTTCCCCTCGGTCGGTGTCTTTACTTCTATATTTTTATATTCCCCTCGGTTGGTGTCTTCGCTTCGGAGTTGTTTGGTTTTTGTGCGCTGAACACACTAGCGACATTTGTTGTTTTGTTTCTCATCTTATGATGGCGCGAGGGTAAGAAGAATGTCGAGAGAGCAAGACCAACGCGCATCGAGTATGTGCAAAGTAAAACGTTTTAGAAAAATGCTTTTCTTATATGCCTCTCGTTTATATCAATGCGAATTGATGTAAACGAAAAACAGAGAAGAAAGACAATTCTTCTAGAACGTTTTGCGTGTCGTATTCGGTTTGAGAGTTTTTTTTTTGGTAAAGTCAGTCTTGATTGGGATTTTAAAATGAAATAAATTCTCATTTTGGAAAAAATTAAAATCGATTTGTGAAAATGAAGGCCATTTTTTAATTCAGTTTTTTTTGTATAAAAAGAAAAGGAAAACAATAATTATAAAAGTTAAGTTTGTATTGTAATTTGGATTAAAAAATACAGTCGAGTTTGGATAATAAAATATTAAGATCCATGTGTGTGATTATAGAAGAATCGATTTTGTGTTGAGGAAAACAATTGTATTTTCGGCGTCTGGCCGGTTGATGTTTTTAAAATATAAGAAAAATATATATTTTGACTTGTCAGCAACATACGAGGAAAGTTTTATTTATATCCAAAATCTGAGTTGTATTTCACCTATTATTTGATTATTGGGTAAAAGTGTGAATATATATTGTGGAGTGCGGTATAGGGGATCACAATAAAAATATCGGATTTGAGAAACCGTACGTCCGAATAACTGGACGGGTGTATTATTTCGGGTGCTCTATTAAGTAAACCGTACGTCCAGTTAAGCAACGGTTGCCACATTATTTTTCGGGCACTTCTTCGAGTAGTACCTGTGTCGGTAGCTGCATCGAGACGGGTAGGCCAACCGATTTTTTTATTTTTTTTTCCAAATTTTTATTTTTTTAAATTTTTTATTTTTTTATAAATTTTTGAATTATATATACCCTATTGTAATCGAGCGCCGGATATCGGTCGTGCTCTCGGTGCGCGTTGCTCTCTCTCTCGTTCTTTCTCTTTCTTCTTTCTTCGTGGGAAGTTGTGTTTTTTTCTTTTGTGTATAAATTAAACAAATAAAAATGAATTATTAAATTTTCGGTTTTGGTATGATGAGGAGGGAATTCCCATCCTGTGTCGTCGTAGGATTGGCGGTCCCTTGGTGTCCGCATCTGGAATCGAAACCGGTGTTTACCACCGTTTGAATTCGGATGGATGCGCGCACCAAGGCACCTCTTCTCCGTTATAATTTTTCTTTTTCTTTTTGGTTCGTTCCTCAGGTTCCGGCCGACAAATTTCGGCGGAACTCGGTTTACAATTATTATTATTTGCGTTTTTTTCTCTCTCTTATAAAATATCTGTAATCACGGTGTAAGCCAGGAGCCACGCATGCCTCAATCCCCACGACCCCTAGCACTTCTCCCTGAGAATGTAGCCGGCAAAAATCATTGTAGAGGCCTCTGCGTGCGCTTAGTGATATCTGCAGGTTGGCAGTAGCCAGCCTGTAACATACTAGAGCGTACTCGTAATTAAGAAGTTTAACACGTTCGCGGACGCTTTCAAAATGTGTTTAACACAAATTTGAATACTTTTGTAATTGTAATGATATTTCGTCATGGAAAGGAATGTATTATTGAGAATTGACAAATATGGCGTCTTATTTCTTAAAAAACGAAAAAATTGTATGAATGCTATAGCATTCACGTCCGGGGACGTGTTAACAATCAAAAATTGCTTTTGATCGTTGTTCTCCTTCTCATCATAATATTGAACGACAAAGACAAAATAATGTATGGAAAATGTAACTGTATACATTCACACGAAAAATAAAAAATATTTTCAAACCATGCGTTCATCTAAAAAGTAAAAATAAATTTTTTTTTTATATATTTCTTCGTTTTCCTTCTTCCATATTTTGTCTACTAAATAAATAACAAACCAACAACATGATCATCGGTATCGATCGCCACGATAATAAAAAAAATATGAAGAGCGAGAACAGACAACAAAGAGAATAAAAACATTTTTATTTTACGAATTTTTTCTTCGCATGATTTTCGTATTAGAATGTGGGTGAGTATGCTGATTTGTATGAAAAATGCATTCTGTTCGCAGGTTTCTGTCTATGTAAATTGATCATCTTTGGCTAGAGTTAACATACATTAAAGTTTATCATATGTGCTTTGTGGCAAATGGAACTATTGAAAGCCTATCAAGTTACACCTCTAGTAGATTTTTTCATCGAAAGAAATATACTAAAAAATCGCTATCTACAATTCAGAATTAAATGACAAAATTAAAAAAAATTAAAAACCCCTTTATTATATGCAACAAAACAAAAATTCGTTTTACGCTTTAATAGTGCCCGAAATCCACTCTAAAAATGGTAAAACATTAGTGTAAATACTGGGCAGTTTGCTTCCGCCACAGGGCCTCGCACCAAACGATACAATGCCCATTAAATAAAAACATGGATCCTCATCGGGTGAAAAGGTAAGCATTTTTGCTAGAGATCCACCCGAATCACCATGACATGAATCAGTATTTACACTTGTACCACACAATTGTATTTGTTGTATTTCTGCACCGTGCGCATTATATAATTCGCGACATTCGACATACGGAACATTTTGTATATTCCCACTCTTCTTCGTAGAACTCGTTGGTTCTGTTTCGGTTTCTCCAAAACCAGAAATTTGAAAAGAGATTCTATTTTCTAAGCCATAGTAGTCGTAATTAAATGGTAAATTTATGGGCCGCATATTATCTGAAACAGCAACAAAAATGTAACACAGAGTACGTTTACATAAATTTTTTTTGCAAGCTTACCACTAAATTGATTTAAGGTTTGGTTGAGTCGAATAAGTCCGATATCGAACAATTTACTATCAGTTCGATATAGCGGATGGGGTATGATCTGATCGATACCAACGTCAATTGGTTTGGTTAAATTGCCCTCGTACACGGTATTATTAAAATCCCATTCGCCTAAATGAACCGAAGCTCTAAAATATAAATCAGATTAAAATGGATTACATAAAATATGCGATTATATTTATTTACATTTGTCTGTCACTATCCGATGATTTTAAACAATGCGCCGCCGTGACAACATATCGCTCGTTAATCAAGGATCCACCACAAATAAACGTTTTATTCGGCTCTAGCGGCTGGTCAAACGATAGTAAAACAATCCATGGACTTGTATAGGGTGCTGCATCTTTACCACCCCTAATATTAAATAAGGTTGGAGAGTAGCACTTCGTTTTTAACAAGGAACTATGCGGAGCAACATATTTGCTATTAAGCGGACAGCAAACAAGTGGCGTATACGAAACGGACCCACAAATATTATCTTGAACAAATTGGACATTGTTCGGTACGTCTTTTACATAGTCACACTTATCGAGTTGAACACATTTACCAAGTTTTTTACTCGGTTTCGTAACACAATATTCACCCCACTGCTCAAACGTTCTCTTATTCAGGTACTCTAACTTTTCTAAAGTACGAATAAATTATAATTATGACCACCGCACGTACGATAAAAAATGAATGTCTTACCGGTACACGACGAAATATTCGTACAGAATAACAAAGTCGTACCAATCAAAAAAATAATTACAAATTTTGTAAACATTTTGATGTATTCGCTACAGCTGTACAATGAGTACTGATAACAGAAGAAACCTTTTAAAATTATATAAAACGCCCATACGCAGATTTAATTTTGTTCACACAGATTACACTCGACAATGTGTCGGTTATTTATACGCGATATGATAGCATTGTGGTTTAAATTTGCAAATCATATGAATTAATTATTTTGTGCAATGTTTCCGCAATAATCGTTATGGAATTTCCGAATTTGTTGATAAAAATACATTTCAAAGCTGCCAAACGTTTTGCTACAATGTGTGACAACCAGATCGACAACCAATAAAGTTGGGATAACCTCATCGAAAATTGAATGAAGGCAGATAAACCAAAAATGATTATGACGATAATGACATGCCAATGTCTAAATAGATTCGCCTTGACTGCGAAACATACAAATTGACAAATATATATTTTGTTTGCAGTGTTGTGTAGTCATCTCATCCAACCACAAACAAATCACACGAAAAATTTGACGGTGTAGAAATATGCACCTGTAGAGCTTGGGTAAATCAAAATTTTTTAACTTTTATTAAACCACATTCATGCGAAATATAAGACTCGTTTAAATCTCAAAATTACCGTAAAATCAACAAAAAATATACGATCCCCTGACAGAAATAAATTAAGGATACGAGAACCCAACGTATACCCCGACAACCTCATCCAGAGTCAATCAAAACCTATAACAGCTAACACATCACAGGACCCTACTTAACCAAAAACTCAACAAATGCAAGAAAATCCACGACATCTTACAAGCAAGAAGTAAAAAAACTCAACAAACTGAAAACAGAAACGGAGAATCAAACAACCAAGTTGAACTAAAACCAAATCCAACAAACTATCGCCAGCTTAGTGCTCGCCGAAAAATTTCGACCAAAAAAATTAAACCCGATTTCTAGAAAAACCCAGAAACACTTTAAGCTTACTTTTAAATCTTTCTCAAATCGGCTACACTGACGAAATTTATGCTTAACAAAGAAATATGATTTTAATAAATTTTCATTCATAAATTGAGGAAAAAGATACTAGCCCCTAAAAGACACTTCATTAAAAAACATTTACACGGGTGTTCAATAATATTTTTGTTGAACAACAAATTACAAAATAGAAGTAGAATATTATAAAATCCTAGAATTCATTGCCATCCGAAAAATATTGTAGCTGAATTTTTGCTAATCCAAAATTGGCCCAATTCCGTTGAACAACAAAAACCGTTGAATGAACGATTTTCTGACAAAAAGTGTTCTAAGAAATAATGAAGTTGGAACTTCTAGTTGCATATCCCTATGAGGTTCTTCATTGCCGTCTGAATAGTATAATGTCTGAATTTGTGCTAATCCAGAATTCGTTCATTGGAATTGGGCCAATTCTGGATTAGTATAAATTCAGCCACTATATTATTCGGATAGCAATGAATATACGTGGCTTGCGTGGCTCCTAGGCTACACCGTGATTACAGAAATTAAAAAAAAAATAAAACGCAAATTTAATAAATAAAAACCCGGTGTTCAGCCGAAGTTCGTAGGCCGAAGCTTAAGGATTGGAACAAATATTTATAACCGAGAAAGATGCCTTTGTGCGCGCATCCATTCGAATTCAAACAATGCAAGACGTTGGTTTCGAACCGGATGCGGGCATCAACGGTCAGTGCAAACACCACGCCGACATGGAACGGAATCTCCGTTCCCATTAAAAAAAAAAGAAAATGTTGGGCAAGACCAATGCGCATCAAGGTCGCGCGTACGATTACCGTTTTGGTGCTCGATCACAATTTTTAAATTTAAATAAAATATTGAAATTTGAAAATAAATTTAAATAAGTACCAAATTGAAATTAAATAAAACAATAAAAATAAATAAATCGTACCTTAAAGAAATCAACAAAAATTCTGTTGCGACCTTGGGCGGTCGTCATGCCACAAGTGATTTTGCCCCACCTAAATTAAAATAAATCCAACATTGGACGCATTCCTGTATAAATTGGTTGGGGTATTGTTGGGCGTTGTCTCGCCAACGGTTAATATATTTTTTTGTTCCTGAGTTTCTGTCGTTAACCCAAAACTGTCGGGCGTTGTCCCGCTTAAAACCGCCTCTTTTGGCCACCGCGTATGTGGTAACACGCCTGTGCCGTTATATAATGTGAAGGGCCGCGCTAGGCCGCTCGTAAGATATTATGTCGACGACGACACTGAGCGGTAGCGTGTCGGTTCGTTATTCAGCGCCACAACAACACGTCTTGTGTATGTTAATTATATACTGAAATAGTAATCAAACGGCACAGAATTTGTTTATTCTTCTTCACTTTTCAATTTATTTATCCCATCAATAAATAACCGAAATTTATATTGATTATGAAAAATCAGTTCTCATCAAGAAAAAAAAATTCACTTCGTCACACAAAAAAACACACACATTAATATTGTTACGATTTTGCCTTGCCACTCAAGGTTCGAATCACTGGATTGTGAATAAATACAACTGCTTCAAATTTGAACTCACACAATTTATTTACACAACACAATTTATTATACAACACAAAATTCACAATTAATTATTATAATTATAACACACTTTTTAATTATCACTTTAATAATCGCTTTAATAATCACTTTAATAATCTTTCTATTTAACCTTCACTGTATCACGTTTAAAATAAAACTCAGCATTCCACGTCAACGCGCGCCTTTATATACCAAAATATTTGTTTCTAGAATAATCCTAAATGTGCATCGAGCAAATATGTTAGTATAGAAATGACGCCTAAATGTTGAGTATAAATCATAAATGCAATTGAAAAATTAATGAAATTAAGTTATTCTATTCTAATCCAGGTGTCACCGTAACACTACCCCCCACCTAAGCCTGTTCGTCCCGAACAGGATCCAAATCACCTCCTCTGTAGAGCGCCAAGCGCTCTAAATGCACCACCTCTACGAATATCCCGATCTGGCCCTCCACCTCTTCTATCACGATCATCACCACCCCAATGTGTATCACGATCATCACCTCCAGGTCTCATTTCACGATCATCTGCTCTTCTCATATCGCGATCATCATCTCCTCGTCGGCCATCACGATCATCAGGACCTCGACGAATGTCGCGATCATCTCTATCGTCGCGGCGTGGATTTCGTACGTCATCTTTCCTATCATCAGATCTCCATCGGTCTCCTCCCGTCGTACCTGAACCTGTCGAGGCTGCCGCTGATTTAGGCGCATCGTCACGACTAAATCCTCCACCACTGTTACCGCCGGTGGTTCGCCATGCATCTGTTTTGGGTTCATTTTCTAAAGTTTGACCACGACGCCAATCAGGACCTCCTGCATCACGTTCCGCCCCTTTACGCAAAACATCTTGTTCAGTGCGTTTTGATAATTGTAACTTTTTCCTTTGTTCCTGTATTTTTCTTTCAACTTTTTCTTTTTTAGCTCGTTGTTTTTTTCTTGTATCTTAAGTTTCTCAAGTTCGGCTTCCTTTATCTTTGCTTTTCGTTGACGCTCAACACTTTCTTCTCTTCTACGCTTCTCTTCTTCTTTTTCGTTCAACCACTTTTGACGGCGCTCCTCGACTCTTTGAACTATACGTTGTGCCATACAAATTTTACGTTCCTTCTCCAATTTAGCGTTAATCGCAGCCAATTTTCCCAGATATAGTGAATTTCGTTCGGTACGCAGTTTATCTAAGAACGCGTCCTGATCCGAGTACATTCGTTGAAGACATTCCTGTTGCGCCCGTTTCATAGGAGATGGCGACCTTGCTCGTTTCTTCTTAATCTCCCAACAGTCCCGTGAGATGTGACCCATTCTATCATATACCCAGCATTTAATCCTGCCACTTCCATCTCTGAACCTTGGTGTAGCCCGCGCGGTGTCTATTCTGGAATCAATCTCCACTCGACGAATTTTCATTGCTGGTTTGATGATGGTTTGCGCAGTTTCGTTTGTTAACACACAAGCGATGGTTTCCGTGAAAGTTGCCTTAGGTGACAACATCACCGCTCTGCGCGTCTCAGGATCTCGAATACCGTCAATGAATGCATCTATTTTAATTCGCTCCATGTAATCGGCCGACGTATTTGAATGTGCTAAATGCGCGAGCCGCTCAATTGCCGATGAATATTCTTGTAGCGATTCTCCTCCTCTTTGGTATCGACCCTTCAATTCCATGCGATAGATTTCTCGTTTGTGGTCACTGCTCGGGAATGATTTGTAGTGTTTCTGCCGCTTCGCCTTTAAGAGCCACAATTAACGCTGCAACACATTGTTCTTCAGTCCACTGATTTTGCTTAATCGCCGTTTCGTATTGGAACTTAAAAATGCTGAAGGATGTTGTTCCATCAAATGTTGGTGGTTTTATCTTAACTACATTAACCGTCTGGATCATTTGATGTGTCGTTCCATTCGCCTTGACATCTTCAAGCTCTTTCTCGAGACGTTGCACTTCGGTTTGTAGATCTTGTTTAACCGTTTGTATATTTTGGTTAACAGTTTCAAATTTTTGTTGAGCGTTCCCTTTAACATTTCGAATTTCTGTGTGTAACTCGGTTTGCAGCTTTTCCACTTCGCCGTGTAATGTAGAACAAAACTCCAGAAACTTCTCGTCCATTTTCTGTTGACCGTCTTCTATTTGATGTTTAATATCCGCGTTCGATTGTTTAATGTCCGCCCCTTGTTGCTCCATTTGTACCATCTGTTGTTTAATTCCACCCAACTGTTGTCCCATCATTCGATTCATAGCTGCCACTAACTGCGATAAATCAAAACTTCCAGATGGGTTTTGTGTTGTTTCAACCACCGTTTGTACGTCCTTTTCTTTCTTATCCATACTGACCTCGTCCGTTTTTTCCTCCTCGAAATCATACACGTCTGGATTTAAAGTTTCCTTCTCCATGGCCTCACGTAGTCGCTCCACCAAACTAGCTTTTGTGCCTTCACTGGCAGAACCTCGCTGTTTCAGCTGCTCCTTTAATTGCGCAAGCTTTAATTCGTAGAGTATCATTTTCTTTATTATTCACAATCCCACCTCTATCACCAGTTGTTACGATTTTGCCTTGTCACTCAAGGTTCGAATCACTGGATTGTGAATAAATACAACTGCTTCAAATTTGAACTCACACAATTTATTTACACAACACAATTTATTATACAACACAAAATTCACAATTAATTATTATAATTATAACACACTTTTTAATTATCACTTTAATAATCGCTTTAATAATCACTTTAATAATCTTTCTATTTAACCTTCACTGTATCACGTTTAAAATAAAACTCAGCATTCCACGTCAACGCGCACCTTTATATACCAAAATATTTGTTTCTAGAATAACCCTAAATGCGCATCGAGCAAATATGTTTGTATAGAAATGACGCCTAAATGTTGAGTATAAATCATAAATGCAATTGAAAAATTAATGAAATTAAGTTATTCTATTCTAATCCAGGTGTCACCGTAACAATATTTTTTTTTGTTATTTATTTTTCGTTTTGGCACACATCGGAATTATTCATGAAAATTCCTTATACTTTACAAAAATTCGACAATATAAAGTGCTTCATTCCTAATGAAATTTCAACAACAAATTCTTAATCACAAAAAAATATGGCTCGAATATCCAATACAATATTCCCAAAAAAAAACAATTCGTCTCTTTTTACATTTAAAAACTTAACTTTAACATCTTTCAAAATCTCAATCACAACTGACTCAAAAAAATCTTCGCACCAAAAATAGCACGAGGCAGAATTTTTTTCTTTCTTTTATGTGCCTTTCGCTCAAAACAAGAAACACCTAAAAAAAATATACCAATATGCATCGTACTTGCTCGTACGCACGCACAAGGGCATACATTGGTCTCGCCCCAAAAAATCGATATTCGGTGAGGCTATAGTAGATTTAAATTGACACACCACAAAACAACAAAAGAAACCACTCGTTAAATTCCCATTAAATCACTTATAGTATTGCTATCCACTCATAGATGGCTCGATCAAAACGATCAAAATCGAATTTAAAATTAATAAATTCAAAATGGGGAAGGAAATGTTATGACCATTGAGTCCTATAACAACTTTTTGTTGGAAAATTGTTCATTCAACGGTCTTTGTTGTTCAACGAGGTTGGAACAATACACAAATTCAGCTACTATATATTTCGGATGGCAATGTTCAAGCCTGGGAGGAACATGCTTTCTGAACTGCTTATTCCTGGATTTTATAATATTTAATTTCTATTTTTTGTTGTTCTACAAAAATATTATTAAACGGTATACCTCTGTATTTTGTATATTTAATATAGTATCCTTTAGGGGCTAGTGTTTTTCCTCAATGTATGAATGAAAATTTACGAAAATCATATTTTTATGCTAAACACAAATTTCATTAGTGTAGTCGCTTTTATAAAGTTTTGAAATTCTGTATATGGATTTTGCCTCGAACTGTGTGAAACAAAATGAAGGTAACCGGAAAGATATAGTAGTAGCATGTATTAAATAACTTATATATAGGACGTTCGTGTTCTTTTTTTCTTTTAGCTTATCGCATTTACCGTAATTAGATTTTTGTCACGGTGTCGCTTTTGTCGTTGTTTCGACCTTTTTTCGAAAAATTGCCGTGGTTTGTTTACTTTTTTGCTTAGACAACTAAGATTTTACTAAAACAGATAACTTCACTCTTGTCTTATAGAAAAAAAATTTTGGAACACGATTTTACAAGGCAATGTCCTATATTGATACTATTTAATATTTGGTAGTAGCATTTGTGTTTTTGGCGCTTTTTGGCACTCAAAGAGTTAACCATTGTAAACGCCATATTTTTGTGTTGTTTATGTATTTTCAATTTTTTTTATACTTAACATTTTATTTTTAAAATTTATGAAATTTAAAATAAATTTATTTATAAAATTTGATTAAAATATATAAAATTAATTTATGATAAAAAAATGTTAAATATAAAATATATTAGCATGTTAAGTAATGATACTCCACAGCTCGAGAGTAGACGTTATTGACGTCCCTTAAGCTAGCAGAGCCCATACAGCAGAACATTACAAGATAGTATGGATAATTATAAACTAATTATGGGCTAATTAAATGTCCCATTAAACAATTTTGGGCTCCATCCCTACCAACTAAAGCGTGGGTTCTGCTAGCTTTAGAAAAAGTTAGCAGAACCCATATCAAAAAATGATTTAAAAACAATTGGAAAAATAAAGGTTAATTTTAGGCTAATTAAATGCCCTATTTAATTTTTTTTATTCGGGTCGATCAAGAAAATGCAAAAGGCTTTATCGTTTCAAAGCTAGCAGAACCCAAATTGAAAATCGGATCAAAACCGAAATTAAAATTTAAAACAAGACCTATTAACAATCGAATAATTTTAGGCTCGGTATAGGCCAATCAAATGCTCCATTAAAAATTTTTGGGCTCCATCCGTTTTTGACCTAACTTCAGGTCATTTAAACTAAAGCTAGCAGAACCCAAATCGAAAATCGGACCAAAACCGAATTTAGAACTCAAAACAAGATATATTGACATACATATAATTTTAGGCTCATTATGGCCTAATCAAAAGTTATATTAAAAAAATTTGGGCTCCACTCGTTTTTGACCTAACTTCAGGTCATTTAATCTAAAGCTAGCAGAACCCAAATCGAAAATCGAACCAAAACCGAAATTAGAACTCAAAACAAGATCTATTGACAATCGAATAATTTTAGGCTCGGTATGGGCCAATCAAATGCCCCATTAAAAAATTTTGGGCTCCATCCGTTTTTGACCTAACTTCAGGTCATTTAATCTAAAGCTAGCAGAACACAACTCGAAAATCGGACCAAAACCGAAATTAGAACTCAAAATAAGATCTATTGACAATCAAATAATTTTAGGCTCGGTATGGGCTAAGCAAATGGCTTATTAAAAAATTTTGGGCTCCATCCATTTTTGACCTAACTTCAGGTCATTTAATCTAAAGCTAGCAGAACCCAAATCGAAAATCGGATCAAAACTGAAATTAGAACTCAAAACAAGACCTATTGACATTCGAATAATTTAAGGCTCGGTATGGGCTAAGCAAATGCCCCATTAAAAATTTTTGAGCTCCATCCGTTTTTGACCTAACTTCAGGTCATTTAATCTAAGCTAGCAGAACCCAAATCGAAAATCGGATCAAAACCGAAATTAGAACTCAAAACAAGTCCTATTGACAATCGAATAATTTTAGGCTCGGTATGGACTAAGCAAATGCCCTATTAAAAAAATTTGGGCTCCATACGTTTTTGACCTAACTTCAGGTCATTTAATCTAAAGCTAGCAGAATCCAAATCGAAAATCGGACCAAAACCGAAATTAGAACTCAAAACAAGATCTATTGACAATCGAATAATTTTAGGCTGGATATGGGCTAATCAAATGCCTCATTAAAAATTTTTAGGCTCCATCCATTTTTGACCTAACTTCAGGTCATTTAATCTAAAGCTAGCATAACACAAATCGAAAATCGAACCAAAACCAAAATTAGAACTCAAAACAAGATCTATTGACAATCGAATAATTTTAGGCTTGATATGGGCTAAGCAAATGCCTTATTAAAAATATTTGGGCTCCATTCATTTTTGACCTAGCTTCAGGTCATTTAATGTAAATCTAGCAGAGCCCAAATCGAAAATCGGACCAAAACGCGTGGTTCGCGTGGACATTCTTCACTAAGCCCAATGTAAGATCGAAATGTTGAAGATCGTTGTATTAATTCTGATTTTTGAGAAATCTTTTATTGTGGAATTTAATTCTTCTCCGGTTAATTTTGATTATGGAGTTGACTGGTGAATTGGTCTCTAATACTCAACATGAGCCGAGCCCATAATGCATTCCGCTTCGTTCGCTATTTTTAAGCCATAACCAAATCATTTGATTGCAGTCATAGCGGCTCTTGGGCGTAATCATTATAATTTTAAATCGTGCTGGGTATATGGGAGCGAGTTGTCTGTAGACTAGCTGGTAGGGGGAGTGTAATTCGTGGAACGGGGTATCGCGTTGTAAACAAAAATAGCCACATTTCATTCCAATTATTTCGCTCGATGTCCATGAAGGATCGAAGATATTTTTTCATAGTGCATGATGAGACTTTTTCAAAGCTCAATTTGTGCTAAATCAAACCCAACCGAAAACACTTAAAATAGTTTTTTTTTTCGGAAAAGTAAAGGTACACTGGGCTTACAATTCAATAGTTGCGCTGAAGCTGTTTTAAAAATTACACACTATTGGTACACATCCATTTATTGAAATTCGAAAAAAACACACACATTCTAAAGCAATAAATGAAATTCGTCGACTAAATAGCAGTCGGATTTTGACATTCGATTTTCGGAAAATCCGATTTCGTTTTCTTTTTTAGTTTCGTAATAGCGGATTTTTTGATATCGGATTTTCATAATAGCAAAATCCGCTTTCGGATCCGATATCGAATTATCATAATAGCCCCCAGTTTTTTTTCCATGAATATTCAGTTTGGTTGTCGAAATTGAAGCGATGCAAAAAGAACTCTCTCGTTTATGCCTGGTATTTCACAAGAATCATTTCTTGTTGAGTCACTCTTAATGTATAAGTTCAAGTTGTTCTATGATTTGGCACAAATCTTCAAACAATAATGCAAAAGGGATTGCAAAAGGGATTTTTTTATCATCAGATAACGATCTGTGATGAAAATGAACACAACTACGACCTCCTATCGGAGTCAAAAATTTATGGCCCGAGCCATCTTCCATGTCGGAATTATAGCCGTACATCCTCGATTTGGCAGACGGCTGCGTAAGGAAAGGATGTGAAAAGCTAACTGCGAAACAGCTGAGTGTGCTTCGGCCCCAGGACAAACCACGGCAAACCTTAAATACCAAAAAAAAAAAAAAAATACGACTACCTTGATCTTTAAATGTATCATGCCGCTTTAATTTTAAAGAAGAACTAAATCATCGGTCTTTAATAATTCAATTAAATTTTCTCACCTAAATTTCCCAAGACACTTAAAATTACAGTAAATTTTTATTTTCTATAGTATTTAACACCTCAAATAAATTTGCATATTTTTTGATAAAAACGATGAGTCGTATAGCCATACCAGCACTGTATAGGCAGCCACCATAAACCAAATCAGTTTTTAGTCGATTTAACCGTAAAGAGATGTTTTATTTGACGCAGATACAAACGAAGTTAATATTGGTACATGTATGATTAATTGTTCAACATTTTGGGATATGCGATGTGTCAAACTCAGTGAAATTTTAATTTTTATCATAAATATTTGCTCTAACATGGTAAATCATATCGAGCGGGATGTGCTTATTATACGAAATGATCTAAAAAAATAAAAAATCGTTTTCCGATGGATTTTGATGATAAAATTAGATTTTGTTACATAAATCATGTGTCAAGTATTTATCTTGATTTCAATCAATCTTTTCAAATTTGAGAGTTTCTAATTTGAAATCATTTATATATGTAATCGAATTGTGTGGCACGAGTATTTGCAGTCAAATGAAAGATTCAATAAAATGTTTGTGGCAATTTTGAAATTTTGTGGTATATAAATATACGGGGTGTTTGGTAGGTAGACCAACAAAATTTTTGAAAAAATTAAAAATGAAATGCAACTTCGCACAACAATTATGGAGATAAGAAAAAGATAACTGTATTAAATAATGATTTATTTAGAATAAAATCATTATAAAATCACAAAGGCGAGATTTTGGGTAATTAAAACAAAATTAAAAACAGCATATCTCAGTTACCGTGACACTTAGGACATCAGTTAAATGGGATGAAAGCTTTCAATCAATCCCTCCAATCGGCCAATAAATTTTGTTGGTTCACCTGCAAAACACCCTGTATAAATACTATCACAATATTAAAACATAAGCTGTATATAGCTATAAAAATATTAACAATCGTGGCATTTATTAAAAGAAATATTGTGAAATGAAAATAAAATTTTTAAAACTAAAAAATCTTTTTTTTCTTAATTACGAAACATCTTTTAAAATTATAAATAACTTCAGCTTTAGGCAGACTTTGTCCCACCCCAAATTAATTCGTCCCGAGCAAATACTTTTGTGCTTCACGAAATGATTTTGATGAGGGAAAAGATCTAGCAATTCAACTCAATTCTCAATAGACGATTTTTCAAAAAAAAAAAATTCTCAGTGTGAAAATGAATTGGAATCACTTAGAATTCATAAGAATTCAATGTATTTTATTCGAGTGGAATTAAATAGAATACAGACTCAAATCAATACCATTTCGGATTGCATGTAAACGTGATGAACAAATGTGGCCGTTCCTTAATGCCGCACATACGTCATAGCATCATGCGCATATTCTTGCATATGCCGTGGGCTGCCAACATATGTCACTGGGAGAATAGTCAATTGACCGACGTTTGTTGCATTTCCTTCCGAAACGATGGTATCGCGCAAATGAATTTACTGCTCGGAACGAAGTTTTGATTGATTGAACATATCGACGCAACACTGTTGGAACAATCGACGATATTTCAAATGATGATTGTCCACGCTTTGTCGCATCTTCAATCGATAAGTATAAAAATGCATGGAACTGACCTTCTTATTCGTTTCTTCATGGATTGCCCATTTTATCTTAAAGTGGTAGCCAGCCTCTCAATGACAAAACATCAATGGATATTGATGTGCATCATATGATCGATGTGTTTCGTGTGCTTGATCACAAATCACGCGATTCCACATTTTCGCCAGCAATCACAACTGTGATTTAGTTGATAGTGAGAGCATTGTACGAACGTACATGACCTCCGGTTGGTCTTTTGTCTGCGCTCTGATTATTTTATTGTGATCATCGGAAGTCATTGTCTCCAAAGCAGTTTTAAACAAATGAACCAGCCCATTGTGTTCATGCAAAAAACGTTAAAGTTCTCTCGTTTTGACGCATTGAAAAGCGCAAGACGATAATTTAATTAGAATTCGGAGTTTCCAGCGAAATAAATTTGAAGGAACTTGGGTCCTTCATTCTCTGGTGGCATCAATGCTCCGCTTCCGATTATAAATTTGCACTGGAATCTTTAAAATAGAGAGCAATGTTGAATATGATGCGTACAATCGTTCAACATTATCGAAATCATGTACACGTGGTGATGTCATTACCTTATACGTGGGATTTTAGCCGGGTTGACTAACAACAAAATCGGCTCCAAATGACTTCATGTTAAAGCATTGGTCCTACTGTTGCGTGTGTGAGAAAATGTTTAGAGAGCGTTGCATCTCCGGCAATTTAACTATACTATCGGCCTAACATAGCCCCGGCGTTTCTGCTAAAAAATTCAATGTCGGCACACGGCAGACAATCATTAATCCACAAAAAAGAACTTACCGATCGAATCAATCTCAATCCCGCAATTCAATTTGATAACAGCACTTGTCACGCACCATTAATTTTTTTTTCAAAAATTATCGAGATCGTAAAAATCACACCGAACTTCATATCATTGCAATAATGGTACCGTCTATGGATTCAATGCACACAATCCGAATATCATAAAGCAGTGAATTAATACTCAAATTTCCAATTTAGCAGCAAGGAAAAAAGAAAAATTAGAAAATGATAATGCGAAAAGGACATCTGTCGAATTGCACAACAAGTCAACGTACAATGCCATCTACTGGGTTGGGGCATTAATGATCACACCTTAGCGCCATCTCTTATTTTTCTCGTCAACTTTGTGTTTTTATCAATTTATTTCACGATTTTCTGAGATTTTTCAAGCTTTCAAAACATGCAAAAGATACAAAATTTCATAGAAAAAAAAACTCAATTTTCTACGAGTTTTTCCGAAAGTTTCCGAGATTTCCACTCAGATTTTCCAATTTTACTCTTTTAAAAGACCATCTGGATCGGATACGCGCAAAATCCTGTACAGAGCATCATTTTCCGATTTTCTGAATTATCCGTATCTTTCGGAACCATCTTTTGGCAATTGTGAACACAACAAAATAAGATTGAAACAAATCGGTTCAGCCGTTCTCAACTTACATTTTTTACACCATTTTTATATACAGGGTGTCCCCGATTGGGATGCTAATCCGTTAAGGGGCGGTTCCTTGGTTCTTTTTATGAAAAAAATCGTATGGTAGGGTGGGGTCAATTTTTGATATCCTTTGAGATATATGGTGTTTAAAAAATTTGGTTCGGGAAAAAAGTACAAGCGAATATTAAACCAACAAAGCCTAATTTGGCGGACAGTTGAATAGGCTATATTAAAGATTTTATTGGCTATCTTGCATCTATACCCATTTAAGAGCTATGACGTTTAGAAGTTAAAAAAAATAAAAAAAATTATTTTTTCTTTTTAAAACTGAATTTTTCTCAAAAAAATCCCCTAATAAATATTTTTTGAAAAAATTGCAACAATTTTTTTCATCAGTAAAATAATAGGTGACGAAATTGTTTTACACTACAATTTGTGTGTAGTGATTTCATTCTTCATCTCATAAGTAAATAACGGATTGGGGGATTGTAGAGGAGATCATAGCAGATTAAAATTAGGTAAAAAAAATTTTATTTGAAGATTTTTTTTGAGAAAAACTCAGTTTTATAAAAAAAATATTTTGTAAGTTACAGTTTAATATTCTCTTGTACTTTTTTCCCGAACCAAATTTTTTAAACACCCTGTATCTCAAAGGATGTCAAAAATTGACCCCACCCTACCATACGTTTTTTTTTCATGAAATGAACCAAGGAATCACCCCTTAACGAATTAGCATCCCAATCGGGGCCACCCTGTATATAGATTTTTCATATATCTGAGAAATTTATTTTTTAAAATTATAATTTTTCTTTTAAACAGAGTTGCCTAAAACATTTATTTTAAAATTAAAAAGATTTTCTTTTTAAACGCAGTTTAATTTTTTTTTTCATATATGATGTGATTTTTTTTAAACAATTTATAAAAAATTTACTCCATTTACTGTAATGACAAAACAAAAATTAGATGTAATTTCAAGCTCTACAAAAATATTATTAAGGACGAAGCTGTAACTACTATGGCTTGAAAATCTGAAAATGGCCGAGCATATAAATCACATACGACCCGTTAAAAAAACACCAAGTCGCAAGTTCTTTACTTGTCACCACCAGGAATCGAACCCGGGACCTCCGAATAACAGACCCCCGAACAAACAAGACGGCTTCAAAATTTAGAGTAGAATGGTTAAATGAACTTTTTAAAACGTTTAAAGTCCCGTCATCATCAATTAAACAAAAAGTTATATTAGATGAAATTCCTAGTTATCAAATTGAAACAAGTGATGTACTTTGTAAACTATGTATTGAAGCAGAAGCTGACAGTTATTTTTATAAAGGGGAAAAATGGAACAATCGGAAATTATGTTACAATGCGTGGATTCTACAGTGAATAAAAAAAATTTCAGTAAAAAATACTGGAAAACCGAAAAGAGAAGACTATATTTAAATTACGTTAGAGCGACAAAGACAGCAACTTTTATTTATTTTTATTATTGCAAAATTTATAGTCAAAATATTGACAGATTGAAGGCACCATAACTAAAAAATTGAAAAATAAACGAGTTTAATAAAATAGAAAATTTTCAAAAAATAATTTTACTCTACAATGAACGTGTACAATGAACATTTTTCTCTTGACCACTTTACAGTAATATTTTTTCAACCATAAAATTGGCGTAAGTTGCGAAAAATATTTTTCTTCTCATACTATATTTTGAAGATGTGTTAAAAATGTTGCCATAAAAAGTATTGAGTTTAATACTTTTTATGGCAACATTACCATCACCTATACGTGGATTCCACAGTGCAACAAATTTTTTTCAGTAAAATATAGGCACTGGGAAATCGAAAAGAGAATAGTATATTTAAATTACGGTAGAGCGATAAAGACAGCAACTTTTGTTTGTTTTTTTATAGAAAAACTTATAGTCAAAATAGTAACAGATTGAGGGCAACACAACTAAAAAAATTTGAAATAAACCATTTTAACGCAACACAAAATTTTCAAAAATGTATTTTACCTTACCCTCTTTCTGAACGTGGTTTATCTAGCGGCTCAAAAACAAATAGTGAGTTCCATTTTTTCTCGACATTTCACTATAATACTATTCCAACCATAAAATTGTCATAGTGTGCGAAAAATATTCCTCACCGCATGCTATTTTTTGAAGGTGTATTGAAAATGTTGCTATAAAAAGTATTGATACTTTTTATGGCAACATTTTCCCCACTTGTTCTATTATTTGCCATTAAATTTTACTGAACAATTTTTTTGTTTCTCTCTAACAAGTAAAGGATTTATATTTTTATGAACGTTGGCTGTGTACCCTGTTCATCCTTACTTATCATGCGATGATTTTGGTTTTGGTCGAATAATAATTCATATAATGTACATTATGACCACCGCATCACCATTTTCATTCGTATATTTATATTCTTGAGTGATTACATATGAGGTATATTCTATATGATAGCACAATTAATCATTTTGTGTTTTATATTCTAAACCTAATCGAAATGACCAAAATGATTAATGCGATAAGCAACTTTTGACAAAATATCTAATTAGCTTTTCATCTTATAATTCAACAATTTTCCCTAACGCATACTCGCATAATGAATATATTTATATATACACAATTGCGACATTGTGCATGGTTATAAAATTTATTCACGTGCAAAAACCATATTTTTCTAAAATCCATATGGTAATTAAAACCCATCACCAATATTTTCATTGTTATAAAATCATGATAAATTTCACCGCGTGAATTTTTGTTGAATTTGCATTTCATATTAAACGTAATTGAAATATAATAGAAAAAATGTACCAACAATTTGCGAGTACAAAACAAAATAGACCAAGCTTATATTTTTTGCTCTATTTGGCACCTGTTACATTTCGCAAAACAAAAAATTGTTAGGGTGGTCACGAAAAATTTTCCTCGAGCAGCACACACCGGAGGGGGATTGATAATATCTAAATGAACATAAATAATTGACAATTCTTCTGTTCGGGAATGAGAAATTGTTTTATTAATATTTTTGAATAAAATTTCGAGTTTATTATTTTTACCAATACTATTAAAGCTTTTTTCATATTTTTAAAAATTAACAATAAATTCGTACCACATAATAAATAAGTAATGACTTTTATGTAAAGAAAATTAATCAGATTAATTATAGTTAGAAATTGTTCAAAAAAGTATATGAAGGTGAATGCATATTAGAAATGTATATGCTTTTTAATGCAGGTGGGCGCATCCCAGTAATACAACCATTATAGTCGTCTCTTACGACAAGCAGTGAGTAGGTACTGTATGGGAGTTATAGGCTCAGCTCCCTCAACCACAGGGGTTAGTTAATTGATATGGTTCAATGGGTAAAGTCGGAACCAGGGTCTCGAAAATGAACTATCTTCTATATTTTCCCCATAAATCGATCCATAAATTCATATGGAAATCCAACGATGGAGTAAATTAGTTACACATTGAATGTGTACTTACATTGTAACCTAACCTAGAAATTTAAAATCACCATAAAATATTTTAAGCATACTACAGTTTTACTTGATGAATCAAATCTTTCGATTACAACTTTTTGCAGCTACTACATTCTAAAATATCTACTATTTTCATGAGTTCTTACCACAAACACAAAAAATCGAGAAATTTTATATTGCAAAAGTTTTCCAATAACATTAAAAATTTTTATTTTGGGATGCGGGCAAAAACTTTCACCTCTCAAGTTAATAAACGAGAATGTCGCGCGCTGTTTAGTTACTACCCCATATCTATATTGAAGTATAATTAAAACTTTTATAACATTTTCTAGCCAAAAGTCTGTTGTACCAAAATAATTTTTTTTTATATTGCTGAGGTACCGTAAAGTTTTATTGGTGGTCAATGATTGTTTTATTATCGATTGAAATATGTAAAAATAACTCGAGCAACGAAAAACTCGTAATCGTAAATCAATACAGAAAAAGGGCAAACATTTAATTACTCCACCAGAACCACCACGGAGTCGAACTTGGTAATCTATCTAAAATTATAATATTTTTTTTGTGATTTGAACAAAATAATTTTATTAATAAATTGTTTCGACAATGAACGAATTTTAATTACAAATTGCAAATCCTTTGGACAGCATCGAGATTGGAGAAAGAAATTAATTTTTGCCAAAATGAGTGAGATTAAACCAAAATGTTTTGATGAAAGTTGGTTCAAGCCAACATATAGTAATCTAAAGTAAAACGAAATTGTTTTGTTAAAAACTTTACCACTTGTTTATTGAACGACTTTTTAGTATTCATAAATCACCATTCCATCGTGTCATCAAATCACGATAAAACCTACAGAGGCAATGCATGGAATCTGGGAATCTGGTTCCACCTTATACCTGAATCACGTATTCCCGTCCTGCTCGAACAGCAGAGCCCCGCCTCTGTAAAAACATTACTTAAATCGGCATCGTTAAAATTATCCGACAATTTAACAATGGCTTGAATTTTTAATATTTTCAAACGTGCCTGTTCATTAAGAAGCAGAATATCGATCTTAACGCCCGGGACGCAATAATCTAGCGTATATGGACGGTTTGTAGCTATAATCATTTTAAACTAGGTTAGGTTTTAGGTTTCAGTGGTTTACACTTAGGCCATTTTTTGGCCCATTGTGATACCACGCATTCATGCTACATCATTAACCCATTTACCTATTCACCTACTCACACAACTACAGTATACCACCTGCACATTGCAAGCTCCATGTCAACCTGTACATTGACATGGACGGTGGGTCGGCGCTGAATTCTGCACTCCATCAGAGGGTCTTAGTTGTGTTTATTAACATCACCGATTGTAATCGATGATGAAAATTCGATTTGCATCTAGCCTCTGATGGGATTCGAACCCAGTACCTCCCGGTCCAAGTGCCGAAGCTTTAACCACTGCACCACTTGTCCGGTATTTTAAACTAACACACCCTCATTTTAAACGAACACACTTCATCCATTTGTTTAAGCAATTCCAATAGAGTACGTTGAATTTCATGATCAGCTGATGTGCCTTCGGAAAAACGACGGTTGATGAACTAGCCTAGTTCCAGTCTTCAATTTTGTCTTCTCTAATTGACGCCGACATTCAATAACATATTGCGGCCCGTTTTTTGCCTTCACAATAACTGTAAAAATATAGATAAACATAGGGATTTTGAAACTCAGGATTTTAAAAGTCGGGATTTTTTTGTCGGTATTTTGATAATCCGATCTTCAAATAAAATGTATATGGTACAAAAATTAAAAAATAAATAGAAAAATAAAAAAAAAATAACAAAAAAATCGACCTCTCGACCTATTCGGCCCTTTGACCCATTCGGCCCTTCGACACATTCGGCCCTTCAACACATCAGCCCTTCGACACATTCGGTCCTTCCACATTCGGCCTTCGACATTCGCCCCTTCGACACATTCGGCCCTTTGAAATTCGGCCCCTCGACATTCGGCCCTTTGATATCATACCTATTTGACGACTAGTTTTTATATTAGGATTTTTTTAGAGTTATAAATCTGACAGCTTCGTTATCTTTTTATTTTTTTCGAATGCCGAATGATATTTTTATGTTTTCCACTCACATAACTTATAGCAAAACAATTTTTAGATAGTTTCGTAAATTATCTAAATTAATGAAGCACCATATTTGTTTTTGCATCGCGAATATAATATTTTTTTTTTTGGTAATTTTTAGGATATACAATATTATTGACAAACATTAAAAATAATGATTTTTCATATTCTTTAAATAATTTATAGGTTAATTTTTGTTGATGTCAAAATTTCCCCAACTTTTTATACCATAAAATAAAAATGTTGTATCTCAGTCGCTTTAATGTAAATTCTAATCAGCAAAATTTTTGTAAACATTTTTTGTTTTCAGGTGGAATAGTATCATTATCCGCTAAAAGTACAATTCATTATTTTTAATACAAATTAATTATCAAATTTTATTTATTTCGTTAACTGTCAAAACTACAGCGTCAAATTTATGCGACTTGACATTTTCAAACCTAGACTATCTCTAATCCAAAATCAAAACTTGACTCCTGTTTTTAAACAAAACCAACACTAGACTCCTCTAAAAAATTTCTCGTACCACACAAAAATACAGAAAAATATTTTTGTCCCGTTTTCGTGCGTGTCACTTGCACACTCCCTCTGATCCGCATCACCTGCACGCACCAAACCAAGATAACACCGCAAAATACTCTTGTATACCCTAGTCTCTCACACATATGCACAAGGATTTACATCGGTTTCGCTCCGAAAATCATTCGACGTTTACGTAATCCAGAATATTAATGCCCAAGTCACAAAAGAATGTAATGACAAAGACATAACATAGATGGCAACGTCATCAGTAAAATTTATTTATCAAACAATCAAAGAGAAATTGAAAATTGGAAAACGAAATAATAAAAAATTAATGTTATGACCAGAAAGTCGTACGTAACAAAATTGGCCATGTACTATGTTATACGTGGCACCATATGACAGGGAAAGTCGCCACGCTAACCGCGAAACAGAAATTTGGCGGTCCTCATATACAATTGATTTTGCCGAAATTATTTTTTCATGGCTAATAGACGTATGTGAAGTTATCCCCGGATTCTACCCCCGAAATTAAAAAAAAAATTATTAGGCAACACTAACATAATTATATCCCTCTAAATCATGTGTGAAGAAAGCCCCGCCCCGTTTTATATTATATTTCATTACAAATAGACTTCATATGTGAAGTTATCCCCGAATTTTATTATATGAAAAAATTATTTTAATTCAGAAAACACAAATAATAAATCTTATACATAATTTAATAAAAAAAGTAAAATAATTTTAAAATGTTCCAACCTTGAGAAATTGGGCTCCGAGCAAAATATTTCCATATAATTTATTTTGGACCAAAAGTGATATTTTAATTTGACATGTGAAAAGTATTAGTTTGTCGAATCAGAGCTATATGGTTTTGAGATGGTCAGACCCTTACGTCACTTTTTGCGAAATATGAATAAAATCGTAACGTTGCAAATTAGCGAAATTAAATGTCTAAATATGCATAATTTCGCTAGGTTGCAACGGTACGATTTTGTTCATAATTAGAAAAAACAGACGTTAGGGTCTGACCATCTCAAAACCATATAATTTCGCTAGGTTGCAACGGTACGATTTTATTCATATTTCGCAAAAGTGACGTAAGGATCTTACTATCTCAAAACCATATAGCTCTGATTCGACAAACTAATACTTTTTACATGTCAAATTAAAATATCACTTTTGGTCCAAAATAAATTATATGGAAATATTTTGCTTGGAGCCTAATTTCGCTAGGTTGCAACAGTACGATTTTGTTCATATTTCGCAAAAAGTGACGTTAGGGTCTGACCATCTCAAAACCATGTAGTTTTGATCCGACAAATTAATACTTTTTATATGTCAAATTAAAATATCACTTTTGGTCCAAAATAATTATATGGAAATATTTTGCTTGGAGCCTAATTTCGCTAGGTTGCAACAGTACGATTTTATTCATTAATTGTGAAGCGGAGATAACTGAAATAAAAAAAATGTATCATACTAATAACTCGACATCAAAGTTAAAAAATTCATACATAATTACCTTAAATTCTGTTGAGATTAAGAATGATATCTTAACTAAATTTAAAATGCATCGTCGTTCATCTACCTCGGCTACACAAACAGGATATTATGTTATGCAGCACTTCACCAAATTTCAATCAAAATTATATAATGAAGCCAAGAAACTGCAACGTGCACACAACTACAAGTATTTATGGGCCAAAGATGGGAAAATATTCCTACGCAAGACAGTTGAATCGACAATCCACCATATCTTTAGTCTCAATGATATTTTTCGGTTGGATAAGCAGACAACACATCATGATTCTCCAAATGGTTCATCATCCAGTAAAGGAACCTGAAGCACTGGTCACATTCACATCATCATCATTCACACTCTTGAATCACAGTAATTATAGTTTTATATTCACTTTTATTAGAATTAGATCATTTACATTTCTGTTTATTATTAATATTTTATTCAAACTACACATCAACTATATTTCCAGCTTTTTATCCACTGTATATTATTATTATTGTTATTGTTGTTGTTGTTTACATGTTTTCTATGTATTATTATTATTTTCTCTTTTGACATCAAATAATTTTGTTTTGTCTTGTTGTCATACTGGAATTGAATTAAAACCTTATAAATGTCATTTTGGCATTTGTCTAAAGGCTCAACTACACTACAATATTTTTTACCACTACATGGTCGGTTTATTTGATCGATATTTTTATTTTGATGAATGGCTCGGTAGTCTTACCAATAAGCGGCGCGAAATAATTTTATTTATTATGAATGGTTACATTAATTTGATTATTATTAATTTCAATGGGCAGCTCAATGAACTTTAATCTTGTTTACCAAAACATACGTAGTATAAGGAAAAATTTAGATAAGCTGCTTGTATACATAGGTTCCGGTAATCACAGCCTCAAATTATTGGTTTGTCTGAAATTTGGATTTACGACAATGAAGTCGCGAATTATGGTGTAAAGGGGTACGATCTATTCACTTCTTGCCTGCATGATAAACGTTCGGGAGGTGTTGCTGTTTATGCCCATAGCAGTCTAAATTGCAAACAATTTAATCTACTTTTCCAAACATTCAACGCGGTCCCCTAGTGGAAAAAATCGAATATTTATACCAAAAAAATATACTGTGGAATACCAAAATCAATTAATTTTTGTATAAATGATTAGTTTAAATAGAAAATATACTTTAAATTGGTTAAAATTGTATACTTTAAATAGACCAAAATTCTGCTTAAATTATACATCTCAAAAATTATACCAATTTATATTTTTATATACAAAATTCATATTTAATTTTGTATATAAAAATATTTAAATTTAGTCAAAATTAAACATAAATATACATAAAATATTTTAACCTAAAATTAACTCTTAAATTCAAATTTTAAACTAAATTAAGTATATTTGGGATAAAACTTAATACAGCGGGTTTAAAGTTTAATTATGGTTAAATATTTTATACAAATTTAATTATTAATTTTGTATTTAGAAATATTTAAATTTAGTCAGAATTAAACATAAATTTAAAAAACTATTTTAAGCGAATTATTGGAATCGAAAATTGTATTACACATTTTAGAAAAATAATTTTTTTTAATCATCACTTTTCATCCCGCACGAGAAAGACGAAATTTCCGCAAAAGGAAAAATTTCCCACGACCTGGCAACACGGATGCGCATCAATAATATCGTGCTGAAAAAATATATTTAGTTGTCGTATTTCGCGGTATTTTGTATGTTACTGTGCTGCTGTAGTTTGCAGCAAATGAAATAAACCAAATTAAGTATATTTTAAGTTTAATTGTGTATTTAAATATATTGATTTATATTGCTGGGAATTAAACTTTACATAGTTATTGCTTTGGTGGTGCAGTGGTTAAGGTGTACACCGCTAAGTGTTATCATCCGGAAAGTCGTCGGTTCGAGTCCAGTCGGAATCCAAAATTATAAGCGATTATTATTCTAATTAGGAAAATTCTAAAATTATAATAATAACGGCGTGAAATAATTAATGGAGGGGAATGATGACGTGGCAAACAAACAAACTACATATAAATGATACTACATATAAATGATTTAAAATTACCATACGCATACATCCGACAGTCACATGAAATGGAATATTTTCATTATATTCTATCTCAAGTATAATTTTTGTTTAAATTTAAAAATTTTACTAAATTTATATTGCCATAACCCACTAAAATTATACTTAAATAATTCTTAATTTGGTTGTTTTTTTATCATAATTAATACCTTAAATGCACTTATATTGGTATAATTTTTATAACACAAAATATATAAAAATTATACTTTCAGTAAGATAATGTTCGAAAGTATAATTTGTGTTTAATTTTAAAAATTATACTAAAATTATATTGCCATAACCTACTAAAATTATACAAAAATTATCATTAAATTTCTATGAAATCGTAAGTTTATTTTTAGTATAAAAAATTTCAATTTTTCCACTAGGGTCGGTCTGACTTTCTTTATAAATTCTAAATTAGTTTGTATTATTTGTATTTATCGTCTTGGATATACAGATATCTCCAGTTTTATTGATGAATTCAGTGGGCTTTTGGAAGGTCTATCCCACTCTAACTTAATTATCATGGGTGATTTTAATATCGACTTCCTCAAACAATGCTTGATAGGCTGCTAATTTTATTATCGGAACATGGTTTAAATAATATTCTTGAACCAACACGAATTACAAATACCACAGCTACTTGTATTGATAATGTACTCCATAGATTTGATCAAAGGTATTTTCCGGTAGTTTCTTACAGTGTATTAGACCTAAAAATTTCAGATCACTGTTTAATTGAAATTAAAATAACAGGAACCTTTAACATTAAATCTAATTCTCGGCGAACCTTTGAAGTTTTACAGATTGATTTCAATAAGCTAAAGGAACTACTATTGTATGAAGTATGGACTGATGTTTATTCTTGCCTAGATGCTTCTAAGGCCTACGATAATTTTATTAAAATCTTTAAAGGTCATATTAAAAAAAGCACTTCCCTTAAGTTGTTTGCCAATAGATCAACGAAGCTAAAACCATGGATGTCTGATGATCTATTGAGACTTATACGTAAAAGAAATAATATTTGCCGCCTTGCAAAAAAACATAACAGCAACCGTAGATTGAAACAATATAGCTTGACGCTGTGTGACTCTGTTAACCTACAAATTGATATAGCCAAAATAAGCTTTTATTCTCAAAAGTTCAGCAACAATGGTAGTGATGCTCGTAAAAATTGGAAAACAGTCAATGAAATAATTAACGGACAGCCTGATTCAGTTGAAATTAAAGAAATTGTTAATCAAAGAGGCTGCAAAATATCTGGTCCAGTGCAGATTGCAAATGAATTTAACAAGTTCTTTACTAGTGTTGGTGATGCAAATGCTGCCAGTCTCCTCTTGAATGATGACAAAAATAGATTAATATGTCAGTATTACCATTCTATAGATAGTTGCGTTTTTTCGGAAATTTCATCTGGAGAAGTGTATTTTACAATTCTTTCGCTAAAAAATAATTCAACTCCTGATTTGGATGGGATTTCAAATAATGTTGTTAAAAAAATGTCCTGGTTCTTAGTTGATGTCTTATCTTTTATTTTCAATATAAGCTTGGTAACTGGAATTTTTCCTACATCGTTAAAGCGAGCCTTAGTTGTTCCGATCTTTAAAAATAATGATAAAACAATTATGAACAACTATAGACCAATTTCTCTACTTTCGGTCTTCTCGAAAATATTTGAAAAAGCCATAAAAAGTAGAATCGTTTTCTTCCTAGAAAAAAGAGACTTTTTCTCTCCTGACCAATATGGTTTTAGGAAAAATAAAAATACTGAACAAGCTATTGCATCTTTCCTAGAACAAGTAACTGAACATATTGATAAAGGGTCCAAGGTATCTACTCTATTTATAGACTTAACAAAGGCTGTTGACAGAGTTCAACATAGCACATTGTTAAAAAAGCTATATTGTTGTGGATTCAGAGGGATAACCCGGGATTGGTTGTCCTCGTATTTGCATGGGCGAACGCAATTGGTTAGAGTAAATGGACAATTAAGTTAAGAGTTACCGATAAATGTGGGAGTCCCACAGGGTTCTGTCTTAGGACCTTTATTATTTTTAGTGTATGTAAACGGTATCTTTCGACAACAATTTCGAGGGTCTCCAACTGCTTTTGCTGACGATTTCTCGTTTACATATGCTAGTCCAAGTTATCAAGATAATATCATGCTCATAGATCATGATTTAAAAAGTTTGTCTATTTGGTTGGAAGCACATAATTTTGTTTTGAGTCACAAAACGAAATTATTACATTTTAGGGATACCTCATCGTTGTATCTTGAGACAACGTATCATACTTTCAAATGCAGCAGAAACAATAACACGCAATGCCCTCCTAATGACTGCTTCTTAGTGAACACTGTTGATGAATTTCGATATCTAGGTATTATTATTGATCGAGATTTAAATTGGAAAGCGCACACACAAGGACTGAAAACTAGACTATCATTGGTCTCCAGAAAAATGTATGTCTTACGGCTATTTTGTCCGCAATATTTACTTAGGACGATTTACTTTGCATTAGCGGACTCAATACTGCAATATGGTTTATCATGTTGGGGTAGTGCTTGCAATGCTACACTACGTCCTATCTACGTGCGACAAAAGCAGTTAATCAGAATAATGTGCTTTAAACCATCTTTTTCGCCTTCGTGGCCATTATTTGAAAATCTCAGCATACTTCCTCTACGTCACATATTCGTCTTCAAGGTACTTAGAATATTCTATGTTAAAAGTGGGAATTATTTTGTGACTCATGCAGGGTATAATCTCAGATCAAATCATACTTTCTTGAAACATATTCCTAAGTTTAGATTAGATCTACGGAGAAACTTTATTAATATCGTTGCACCAATCATTTTTAACAATTTACCGTTGGATATTCGTAAGTGCGGCAACTTCTCTAGTTTTTCAATATACCTTAAAGAATGGCTTCATCAAACTAAAAATATTGACCATCTTTTTCAACTATTAGTTTAAAATATTATTGTTTTTGTTTTTATTGGTTTTAAAATTATATATGTTAAAATTAAATGGTGTAGTTTAAGAGGTTTTAATATATTCATGTGTAGTAATTAAGATGTAGTTATAATTTTATTATACAATATTTGTTTCTCTCAATTTTAACTGTAAAATAATTTGATTTTAAATTGGTTTTAATTTTGTAAATAGAATCAAAATATTTTTTTGTGGCTTAGAATCAGGGGACCAGTCACGTGATCTATTTGGTCCAATGGTTCTCTTATCTTACCTTCTTAATCTAGTTAGTTTTAATAATGTTTTACACACAATGTATTTTATTTATAATGATTAAGCTGGTAATGAAATAAAATAAAAAAATAAAAAAAAAAATTAGAGGGATATAATTATGTTAGTGTTGCTTGATTAATTTTTTTTTTAATTTCGGGGATAGAATCCGGGGATAACTTCACATACGTGGCTAATAGCAGCTGCTGAACGAGACAGGCGGTTTTCGTCTTCTAATGACTCCCGACCACTTTTGAACAATTTGCGTAATACAATTATGGAGCAATAAATAGTTTATGTATATATATCTGTAAACTAAAAAATTTCCATTTTCAATGCTGCATTCATGTTACAGTAACCTTTGTACTGTGAGATTAAACAAATCGTAATAATTTACCTTGAAAACTTCTGTCGAAGTTGTTTCAATCAAATTTCATTCCAACCGATTTATATAAAAAAAAATTTGTTAAATTCCAATTGAATGTCACAAACAAGATATTAGTTCCAAATAATCTAATAAAGTCTTCATTATGACGGTAATATACACTCATGGTTCAAAAAAAAAAAAAATCGAACTTTCTTAAATTTAGATATCAATTTCTTCAATGATGATGACGATGATGATTATATCCAAATCTGATGGTTTTAAAAAGTCAAAATATTTTTATATTCTTGTGAAAATTGATCTGGGTACACAGACTCGTTTATAGCCGGAAAATTCATAATTTTTTTGGCAATATCAAATGTCGTTATGAAAATATTACGATTATGGCGCCAAACCAACTTATGAAGTTCCTTTTTTTTAATCTATATCAAATCGCAATGCTTTTATCAATTTATATTATGTTTTTATGTTATATATCACATATAACGTAAAAACATAAAATATATTCATCAATCTTATTTTGAGATTCGTTGTCCTTAATAATAATTAGATGGCTGATCATTAATCAATCATTATGCGATACGATACAAATAAATTGGCAATCGATTTACAATCTATGCATGGTCATGTTCAGAACAGCGAATAATTTTTATAATTCAACCCTTTCTGCTTTAATGATTGGCGTATAAAACCAATTTTATTTTTAAAAATCTGTGCTTTATCGTAAAATTTAGTGACAGCACAATTTTTATGAATACATAAAGAAGCAAATTATCGCATAGAAGAGAACTCCCATGGTGTTTATAAATTTTTGCAATAAAATTGGATTAATCGATTTTGTTGGCGATAATAAAATGAGATGGCCTTCCATTAAATCGTACCATTTAAAATTTACACATCGTAAAGAGTTTGGGAAGTTATGTTGCCAAATAAAAAGCAGTTTTGCGTGTAATCCAATACCAATTTAGGTATGCGTTCGAAAAAAATTTATTAGGCTAACATTTTATTAATGCGGCTATATTTGGTCGTATTTGGCAGATTAGTCGAGATTTTGTATACTGGCTCGCGTGTATATGAAAAATTGATTTGGCGAAGATATATACTTAACTGGATTAAAACCGCCATGTTGGAGCTTTTCAGTCAACTGATTTCGAATATCGATTGCTTGTTTCAACGGATCCCGTCATCATAGAAGTGCTTTTCTCGTATTTTAACAAATTTCCGGAGCTTGTAACGCTAAATGTCGTTATCGTTTTTAGTTGATATTTTTTAAGTTTCAAGGCTAGTGAGTTACGCCACAGTTAATGTTGGAGATTTCTTTCCTCTGTGGAAACGATTTTTTTTTTATTTAATAAATTTATTTATACAATATTACAACTGATTCAGAGATCATCCTAGTAAATTATCTTTCTTAAATTAAGTTCTCGGATTAAGATGAGTAACCTATTGGTTACTCATTTTATAATACTTTCTTATTCTAAATCAAACTGCCCAGCTCCAGCGGTTTCTGCCTTTGGAGTCTCTTTACTCCGTTAGTGCGGTATCCAACATACGACGGATATCTGCATTTTCGTGTAGAGATAAGCGCTGTACGTGTTTCCTTGCTTGGTTCTTTATTTCATCAGTGACGTATTCCATCTTCAAGTCTCTATGGAGGTTGTCATTCCTAATGTACCATGGGGCATTCACAATCCCTCGTAGCACTTTATTTTGGAAGAATTGTATCATTTGTACATTGGTCTTCTTGGCACAACCCCAAAGCTGGATACCATAGGTCCATACTGGTTTTAGCATTTACGTGTATAGAAGCAATGTGTTGTGTATTGAGAGCTCAGCATTTCTACCCATGAGCCAGTACATTTTTCTATATTTGATGTTTAACTCTTCTTTTTTCTTCTTGATGTGTTCTTTACATCTTAGCTTAGCATCGAGGACATACCAAGGTATTAAGCTGTATTTGCATGTGAAATTTGGTTTGAGTTGAGAACCATGGTTAAAGTTTACATTTTGGTTTGTAAAGGTGACGTGTACTGATTTGGCTTCATTTAATGAGATGCGCCATTTTTTAGTCCAGTTGTTAATCGTGTTAACTGCAGTTTGAAGTGTTGTTGCTTTCGAAATATCTTTTTCAACTGCTAGACTAGCTGTATCGTCTGCAAATGTTGCTACTGTAGTACCTTCAATATTCGTTAAGTTTCTCGTATAAAGAATAAACAAAATAGATCCAAGTACGCTACCTTATGGTGACAGACAAATAAACATTTACTAATTTAAACACCAAATTTTGCGAGCTTTCGACAATTTTTGTGGTTTTCATTAATTTAAAAATACATAAATTGAATGTTAAAAAATTCGATTGTGAGAAACACGCAGATAATTGAATTGAAAAACAAAACAAATATTAATTTGACGAACTGCTATTCAAAAAATCTTTTATTGTTTTATTTAAATCTCTTTACTTGCTACTAAAGTAAAACATTTTGCTTTTTTTTCGCAATGGAATTTATTAACATTCAATTAACCCTTTCAACACAATTTTTTTTATAATGTCGTCAACTAAATAATACAAAAAATCAAAAAATAAATTGGACAATCATATTGTTGATCCCATTCAGCCCTGTAGGAACATATGGTCCTTAAGAAGTTCTGATAAATACTAAAAAAATTTAGATGCTTACAATACGAAGTTTTCAAATATAGTTTTGGTATGATGTTGACAGAACTTCTTTGGGCGATATGTCCTACAGTGTGGAAAGGGTTAAAGCTCGGAGAATTTGGTTGTTTAATTAGTATACGGGTGCAAAGCAGAAAAACTAATGTCTAATAAAATATTTATTTGAACTGTTTTAGATTTGTTTTGTGATTTGTTGCGTAAAAAAAGAGCAGGAATTATGAATGACCACGAGGAAAATAATAAGAAAAAGAAACGTAATCAGAACAATGAAAGAAAAAGAAGATTTATAGCAAGGTAAAGTCAGGAGTACCCCGCCCCCCTCACCCTTCCCCCGAAATTACGTGCAAATGATGCCGAATGTCAAAGACGACGAATTTCCCCAATGACACTCGAGAATCGAAGATAATCCACAGCAGGGAAAGCTTCTAAACGATGACCCTCAATTTTTTTTTTTAATAGTCATAGTTTTATTTTAGAAAAGCTCATGGAATACATTCAATGTTAAATAATAGTACAGCATAAATAAATAAAAACTAGACAGTAAGCTCACGGAGTCACGATTCATATGTAAAAATAATAAAATAATATAATACAAATTGGAAAAAGAAATAAAATAAAAATTAGAAATAAATTAAAAGTAAATAAATGTAATTTAGCAAATTTAAAATATAAATAAAGGAAAATAACAAAACTTTAAGCAATATTCACATGGTTTGGATATTCTATACAAATTCATCAACTTACTTTCAATAAATAAAATAAAAGTAGCATATGTTTACAAAATATAACCTCAATGTCATTTTATGAGAATAACCATTCTTTTAATAATTTTATAAATACTCTAAAAGTGCCCACAAATGCATTACAGGGTGGTAGAAGGCTATACAATTTCGGTGCAGTGTACTGTTACGGAACACTAATTCTATTTCTATTTCGAAAGAAGTATGGGTTACTATATACAGTCAGAAACATTCAGATGGGTACAGCATATTTTTTTTATGAAAGTGTTGAAATTTAATAAGAAAATGCAACTTTTTCAGATTTTTTTTATAATTGTAGTTTATTTATTATTTTAGACAATAAAAGCAAAAAAAATAACAAAACAAAAACAAACAAGAAAGGATTTATCCTTGAATATTAATTTGATGATCATAAAACTTACGAACGTAAGTTGTATACGAGTTATAAAAACAATGGAAAAACACTTGACCTACAATTTTTTAGTGCGGATTTTTTCTCTACTTTGGTTTTTTGTTTATTATTGAATCAGTGCAGTTCAATATCTTTTTTATTTCACACCCGGAAATTTAATTTATTGTAATCTTTCAAAATGGGTAAGCGTACGTCGGTTAATATTAGATCGTTAGTGATTTTCCAGCGAAGAAAAAAGAAGTCATTGAGTGAAATCGCGATATTATTTAACATTTGTAAATCAACAGTACAAGCCATTTGTGATCGGTATTTTAAATAAGGCCAAATAGAAAATACACCCAGCACAAAAGGTCCGAGAAAAATATCACTATCAGATGAAAAGTTCATTAAGCGCAAAATAAGACAAAATTCTAAGTTAATTAACAGTGGAATTAACTAAAATGCTCTTCAGGTTTAATGGTAAAAATATAAATCCAATCACAGTTAAAAGAATTTTAAGAAAAAAATGGTTATTTTTCACGTATAGCGAGGAAAAACCTTTTTATTAGTAAAGAAAATAAAAAGAAGAGTAGGTTTTGCCTTAAAATATAAGAATGAAAGTATTGAATTTTGGAAAAATGCGTTTTTTGCCAATGAAAGTCAAAGTGGTTTCAAAGTGGTAAAAGTCAAGAAAAAGTTTGAAGAAAACGTGGTGAATAGTGTAATGTTAGAAATGTATGCCCAACGTTTAAACACGGTGGAAATAGTGTAATGTTCTGGGGTGCTATTGGTCATAAAGGAGTTAGAAATTTGAAATTTTTTGATGGGATTATGAACAAGGAAAAATATTTAGACATTTAAAAGAAGAATTTAAAAGAATCGGCTCGAAAACTGGATATAGAAAATACTTTTCCTTTCTATAAGGACAATTATCCAAAACATAAAGCATATGGTACGTTCGAATGTGGTGTCTTTTCAAGTGTCCAAAAGTGATTGGGACTCCCCCCCCCCCCTTTCCCCAAAGCCCAGATCTCAATCCAATTGAAAATCTGTGGAAGCAATCTCAAAAGAAAAATGAAAGAAAATCATTCAATACGACAAAAAAACAATTAAAATCAGCTATTGTTGGGAATGACATAAAACTCCTACAAAAACAACAAAAAAATTATCAGAATCGATGCCAGTGCTCTAATTCTCTAAAAACCAAGATAAATTGTAAAATGTAAAAGTGATGAGTTTTACACACGAAAAAAATTATCGTAGAAGCCTAGATTTATATTGGATATCGTGATGTTTTAGTAAATTCGCATTCACTAAATTTTTTTCAAGATAAAATTTAAAGTGGCAAGATAAATTTATGTCAAAAAGTAACACAAGTAATTTATCGCGGAATAACTTTGCTTGAATGTGTAAAACGCTTTCGTTTGAATATTATTAATAATTAATTGCAAGTTTTGATATTTTAGTTTGTAGTTTTATTTTAGAATTAAAGAAGCCAAGTTCTAACAATTTAGAATGGACTGTTATCGTTGGAATTAAAATATTCTTTCAAATCGAACATTCGAATATTTTAATCGATCGTCTTCACTTTTACCTATACTTTTGCTTAGTTTTATCTCCAGTATTTCCACAAACATGACAAAACAAATAAATTTATAATTTATGTGTGATTTTATGTTTAAAGTAGCGAATAAATAATGTACCTATTTATATTAGAAGAAGAAGAAGACGTAAGGGGTAGAACATCCTAGAACAAGATGGTCTGTGGATTACAGCAAAAGCAATTTTAGTTGCTCAATTTTCAAATGTCAAGTGTTTCAAGTGTCTGATTTGACAACATCTAAAAGGGACCCCCCCCACACATAGCAAGCAAAGCTTTCATCTTGGTGTTCACTTGCAATATTTTACTTGATCATTACACTTGCACAATTAAGAAAACGGACGAGTACAATAAATTTGACGGCCGATAGAAAATCTAAATTAGTTAACAAATTTCAGTTTCTTGTTGTTTAATATTTCATTTAGAGGCACTATTAGCTCTCGAATCTTTAATATCTTACAATGCTTGAATCCTAGAATATTTATTAATTTGTGTTTGAGAAATTGATAATTAGGACAAATTTCGAACAGTAATGAACGAGTACAAAATTTAATTATATTATGCATTAAAACTAGCTTTTAACTAGCACTAAGGTCAAAGAAGATGTATATTGCATAAAATCCATTTCTAAAGTGTCGGTAACTCATCAAAGTCGCATCTCCTACTCGTTATCGATCCTTAAGATTAACCCAAACATTTTACAAAGATTAAAAATTAACTCAAGCTAAAAAAACAAATCGTAACACTAAAACGTCCCTCCATAAATAGACCTACATCAAATACTAGAAATCATTTCGATTAACAAATTTTCGGTGCTATTGAGGAGGCACATAAAAAAATATTGGATGAGGAACTCGTGGAGTTTGGAAAACTCGAAGTAACTAAATTTGTTGGTTAAATGAGCTTTGTTGCTTAAAACGCATAGCTTTTTATAGTTTACTCGAAATTCTAAAATTCTAGTAAGACAATCCCGGGCTTTCCGAGATGCATCTATTATACTTAGGTATTGTCAACTCGCATGTGCGGAAAGAGCTAAATAGGGCATTTTGTCTTCAACAACAAAATACACTGAAATTGAGATCTGCTTAACGCAGATTTGATTGGGTTTCAAAAACATATCGCAAATAATAATTACATAATAATGCGATTTTACACTTAGTATAAAGAATAACCTTTAAACAGATTATAATACACAACATTAATCAATATCAACGGATTGATCAATTATAAATACGACTTATATTGTACACGTCTTTACCACACGAAGTAAATACATTTTTGGTCGTTGTAATGTTCTTTTCAAACATTTGACTTGTTTTATAAATAAGTCTATCTAACCGTATCTTGATTTGAATTTCAAATAACTCCTGACTCCGATTATTTTTCAATATTATTTTTGGGGCTATGTGTGATTCTAGATGGCTTTAAGGTATTTGCAAGAATTGACGTTTCTAGTGATTGTATTTTTTGAGTTATTAAGGATATAAATAATTAAAATTTCGTTTTGACGTTTAATGTTATCTTGCTCGTTTGCTGTCAATAGGTTTATCTTGGGTAAAAAAACTGTTTAGAGAATGCGATTTAAAAATGCCAAGATAATATATTGTATAAAATTTTCACATGTAAAATTACCCTTAAAATTAAAACAGATGCTAATTAGAATAACTTATATCCAAAAGATTAATGTTGAAATTTAAATGAGAACGGTAGTTATGGGTCCTCAAAGTCTAAATATGAATCTACGTAAATCATAAGAGAGTATTAAGTTTTGACATTTAGTTATCGTAACAGTTTTAAATTTTATCTTGGAGTGCAGTTAGAGAATGCGAATATTGTAATAAGGCAAGATAAATTATCGTTTACACGTTTACAAATTATCTTACTGCTTAGAGAATTAGGGCACAGGTCGATTAAAGGCTATTATAAAAAATACAAGGAACCCAAAAAATTATTATAAAAAATGTACATCTTAGCAATAAAATAAAATTAAGTTTTATTATAACCCCTCGTATGCATCTGAATGTTCGTAGGTTTTATGATCTTCAAATTAATATTCAAGGATAAATCCTTTTTTGTTTGGTTTTGTTTTGTTATTTTTTTTGCTTTTATATTGTCTAAAATAATAAATAAACTAAAATTATAAAAAAAATCTGAAAAAATTGCATTTTCTTATTAAATTTCACCACTTTAATAAAAAAAATATGCCGTACCCTTCTGAATGTTTCTGACTGTATATTCAATAAACGATTTCCGCTTATTAAATAATACATTTTTAAAGCGTTAATATAGATAAATACATATAGATATCGCAGTGGTAATATTTTATATCTTAAAAACAAAGGGAAAGATGGGCGTAGTTGGATGTAGATGGTTCATAATTCTAAGCACCCTTTTTTGTATCGTCAATGTTGGTTTGATGTTTGATCAATAAATACCACCTCAACATGTTGATCCGTACTGAAGATGAGAATCAATCAAAGCGTAATAGAGACATTTTAAGAATTCGGAGCTGCAGATATTAAGCAAATTGAAAAATTATCTTAAAGCACGACGGAGTTTTTGTTTTAAAATATGTGAGTCAAGATTTAAACCTAAGTATTTGCACGAGCTGACTGCTTCAATCGGTACATAGAGATTGTTACACTTGTTGCACGAAAATGAGTGATAAGTCACGGAACCAGAAATAGTGACAGGACTACACAAATTAAAGTCCATAATTTAAGACTTGCAGCTAAAAACTACCGCCGCCCCGGTGGCAAAGTGGTCAGCATGCTTGCTCCAGCGACCGGAGGTCCCGGGTTCGATTCCCGGTGGTGACAAGGAGAAAATTTCACGGCTGGTTTAGGATCAATGAATTAATCACTCATTATCCGAAATGAAAATATTATTATGAAACCTCATTTGAGGCGGCCAAATCCCTTGATGGAATATAGTGCCAGAGAGAGAGAGAGAGAGCTAAAAACCATGAAATGAACATAGAACCATTTTTTTAGTAATTTCAGGTCACACTTAAGGTCATAACGAATTCAACGAATCCATATTAGAATTGGAATATTGCAACGCGAAATGATCGGCAAAGGCGACTTTATTGCCACGCAAATCAAGATCAAATATAGAATTACAATAAATCAAAAAAAGTAGAGGTCCCAGCACAGATCCTTGAGGAACCCCACACATTAACCATTTTTCATAGCTACGGACATGATTTATACATACACTCTGAACTCGACTAATAAATAGGATCCAAATGGAGAAAGTGCCACACCTCTAATACCAATATGCGATAATTTTTTCCAGTAACACTTCATGATTAACGGTATCGAAATGCTACTGAAGTTAGCCAAAAATGTCAGCCAAAAATGTCAGCCGAAAAAAACCTGCATTATCGACATATTTTGTATCAGGTGGTAGTAAAATTTTTTGTTGTTATGAGCCGAAAATTACATGTAATTGAAGTTATAGCAGTAAATTTTCGCCGAAAAAAATTTATTTTATTATTTAATAATTCGAATGTTTAAAGGTAATATAAACTGGATAAAGTTAGACTAATTCGTAAATAGCTGGATCCCGTATTTATAATTTGTCGTGTTAGGGGGCTATGAATTTGAGTTGTGGCACTAACGTGAACACTTGTTCCAAAAATCAGGCCATATTTTATGTAGCATCATAGTGAAATAAAGTAAAATCTGAACGCGAAATTAATTCGTTAATTACGAATTCGACTAATGACGAAGCAAAAAAACAAACTAAGCTTAGCAATTTAAAATTTAAAAAAGATTTTTTCCTTTGTGCTTCAAACAGAAAGGTAATGATGACTGTGGAGTTTTTTGCATGACCTACGCATTACATTTCATGCAATATGGAAAACTGAAATTGGAAAACAAACCAAATATTTCGGTATTACGGAAATCAATTCAATCAGATTTGATAAAATTTGCTTCCGATATGGGGGCCTTCTGTTTAATCTGTGGCAATATGCTCGACCAATTAATTGACACAGTTCGCTGTTGTGTTTGCAATAGAGGTATGTGTGCCAGTGAAGTGGAATTAACCTCGGAAAATTATCCCTACTTACTTCCTTTGCGGTTTATATAAAACATAAACTAATAGTAATTGTGTTTGTTAATGTGAGATAAGGAATCGATATTTATCGATCATTATTATTTGAATTTTTGAAACGATGATTTTTTTTTATGATTTTTATTAAAAAATAACAAGAAAATGAAAAAATAAATATAGAACCAAAAAAAAACAAGAAAAATGCAAAAAAAAAACAAAAAAAAAATAAAAAAGGCAAAAAAATAAAAAAAAAACAAGAAAAGCAAAAAAAAAATAAACAAATAAAAAAAAATTAAAAAAAAACACAAAAAATGGACTTTGTGGACTTCGCCACCCAAGTCCGAGATTCATACCTCCACGTGGTGCTACCTGGGTTACTCCAAATGATTGAGGCGTGCAGTGATGGGGATTATAGAAAATTTTGATTATAGTCAATTACAAAACAGTCGCAATAGATCACTGACATCATAAAACCATAAACAGATCAGTGTAAATATTCAGGATTATGAGCGGTTGAGAACGGCGTTTGTTTGTTTATTTGAATGTAATTCTTTATAAGCGAATATGAATCCCAATCAACCTTCCAACTCCAATTCATTGAGATCGGCAATATTGGCTGCACTGTGTACGGTTTGAGTTTCGTTTGATGATTAAATGAAACTCGATCGATATTCAAATGATGTGAATGTCTTATATTTACATGAAAATGAAATGAGGTTAACATTCAATGTAAAGATTTGTGGTAAACTACGTTTTTCGTTTTCGTTTCAGCGCGTAAAAAAACTAAAATGGTGGCCTGCCAACACGCTACCACGTGTCATACGCGGCATTGTCCATGCGCAAAGCACGGAAGCTCCAAGCTAATTCCAGAAACTTGCAAAGACTGGCGTTGTGATTTGATCATTATCATCACGAACGCCAGAAGTTCGCGGAATTACAGCCGTTTAAACTCTACTGGCAAGTGCGTTGGAATCATTTAGATGCGCAGAATTAAAACATCCTCTCCTTTGTACTTTCCCTTGATAATCGTTGCTTCGAAGACGTTGTTCATAAGATTTTTCACAGCCAGTCTTGTTCCATTGCACATTCGTGGTTGATTGATGTTATACGCGATATGATGCTGACTGAGCCTACTTTCAATTGCAAATTATGAGGTGTTAATTCGGCAATTCCGAAAATTTCAGCGAATTCAAGAATTTTGTGTGATAGTTGACTACCTAATCCTGGTTGATACCTGTGTCAACCAATATAAAGGAAAACAACTGTTCCAGAATAATATTTTAAATGGTCGCATTGAGATCATCGACATGTCAGTTTTTCGGTGAAAGTATGGCTCGTTTGCTAAGCCAATTTTGTTTTTTTTAAGTTTTGCACTATGTTCGAATAAACATGTCAGAAATTAGTGCACAATGTAATGAATCCGGTCGCGGTGTCAACTGAGATTTTCCTATTACCAATGTCCAACAATCACTTGAAAACAAATCTGCAGTTCGATCTTGTTGCAAAAACAGCCGTATGTTAGTCGTCAATCGAAGGGTCTTCACATACCACCACAAATTTGATAATTTCAAGCACACGTTTAGTTCGTCATCTGCAGTTGAACGTGGAGGAACAGGAAGAGCCATGTGAAACTATTTTAATTGCCACAAAGATCTAACTTCACCCACTTCAAATAACCACTAAACATGTGACCAGCTTTTAATTTATTTCACTATGATGATACATAAAATATGGCCTGATTTTTGGCACAAGTGTTCACTGTTAGTGCCACAACTCAAATTCATAGCCCCATAACACGAAAAATTATAAATACGGGATCCAACTATTTACGAATTAGTCTAACTTTATCCAGTTTATATATTACCTTTAAACATTCGAATTATTAAGTAATTAAATAAATTTTTTTCGGCGGAAATTTACTGCTATAACTTCAATTACATGTAATTTTCGGCTCATAACAACAAAATTTTTTACTACCACATGATACAAAATATGTCGATAATGCAGGTTTTTTTTCGGCTGAAATTTTAGGCTTACTTCAGTAGCATGGTATCGAAAGCGTTTGTTCAAATTTTCGTGAACATGCCTTAAAAATGAGACATGTGCTAGTTCCGTTGATGAATTTTTAATGAAACGAAATTGTCGTTTATCGAGAAAATTGTTTTATCTAAAAAACTCAAAAATCACGATTTTTTTTTGTATTTTTTCGATTGGAAACTGATTTCGAATCTCGATTTAATAATTTTTTCAAATATTTTGGAGAATGTGTTTAATAATGTGATTGGACAATAATTGTTTGGGTCAGCACGTAAACCCTTCTTAAAAAGTGGTTTTACGATACCTACTTTTAATTTATCAGGAAACACACCTTTAGCAAGGCACAAATTAAAAACAAACGCTACGACAGGTGCTATACTAAAAATCAAATTTTTCACCACTATATTAGAAATTCCATCAGTACCACACGAGTTAGTATTTTTGAGTTCACAGACGGCTGGAATAATTTCCAAATCACTTGCTGGGAAAAAAAATAAATTCGAGTTATTAAACCGAGTTAAAACCATATTATTTTGAGCAGTATTTTCAAAAGTGATATTTTCTTGTGTTTCGTTTAAAATGACGCTTGGTATATTAATAAAATGATCATTAAGCACATTAGCAATTTCACTAAAATCGGTAATGAAATTATTCTTACCAAATTCTAAAGAAGTAATAGTACTTGAAGCGGGAACACATTGATCCATTTTGATTTCATATCTGAAGCTGAAGACCTCTTATTTTTAAAGTACGTTTCTTTAGTTTTCGGTATCAAGGTTTTAATTCGTTTAGCCTGTTCCGGAGATTAATCGAATTTAATAAGGTGTCAGCTATTCAAGGCTTAAGTTCCCAGTTACTACGTTTATTTTTAAACACCGATTTATGTTTATTTAAAACTAAACGCGCCCGTTTATTCCCAGCAAAGTGTAGTTAAATGTTTATTAAAAATACGGATGCTTTGCACCCACCAAATTAAACCACCAAATTTACCGAGCCTTTGGTAATTACGCCATCATCAGGGTTTGTTGTTTTTTTTATTATTTTAAAAATACATTAATTGAGTGTTAAAAAATTCCATTGCGAAAAAAAGCAAAATGTTTTACTTTAGTAGCAAGTATAGTATACAAGATTTTTTTGAATAGCAGTTCGTCAAATTAATATTTGTTTTGCTTTTCAAATCAATTATCGACTTTTTCTCACAAGCGGATTTTTTAACATGCAATTTATATATTTTTAAATAAATAAAAATCACAACAATTGCCGAAAGCTCGCAAAATTTGTTTTTTTAATTAGTAAAAGTTTATTTGTCTGTCTTATTAATGCGATTTTTCAGCTTTCCTCATTTTTTAGAATTAAAACTTTTGATATCAATTTAAAAACTCGTCTTGTAAGATAATAATGAGAATTTTCTAATTCGAAAATAGCACAAACTCTTTCGATTTTACGATTGCATTTTTGTTGCTTTTTGTGTATTTCGTTGACGAAAATTTGAAATCATTTTCAGGGTCAGGATCGGACGATATTTGCTGCTTGTCATTGGTACGTGTTATAATGGGAATGCAAAAAACATATTGCTGTTGTTGTAAGTGTTTAAATCTCTGACTAGCTGAGAGGACTGCGTCGAGCTTAGTTTTTCCGTGAGCTCCGTCTATTCACGTCCATGAATGTGTTTTTAATAAAAAGTTTGATACAACAATTTTTTGTGCGGAAACCCGCGCAGAAAGTAGACTAAATTTCCCCCATTTTTCAAAAGTAACAAAAAAAAAATTTAAACCGACGTTTCATCAAGATATGTACAAGCGTTTTAAAATATGGTATTTTTTCTAAAAAAATTACTATTGCGAATTTTTGTTTTGCGCAGAGTATAATGATTAGAATACTACCATACAATAGATTTAAGGGTGTCTATTGTGTAACTAGGAATTAATTCCAAATTTCAATGTTAAACGCACTAAACAAGCAAGTCATAAAATTTTCTTGACATTTGTATGGGTACGTATGGGGACATATGGAAAGTATACTCGTTAATTGCCTTTAACATTAAATAAAAATGTTAGTTTAGATGTAATATAGTTTTACTAACCCACGACTAGCGACTAGTCACAAACTGTCAGCTGAGCGGTTTTATTCTTCACAAACCACTATTATTCCGTTAAATTTTTTTCTGAAAATCATTTTTCTAATTTACGTTCCTTAACTGCTCCTGTCTTTTCAAATTAACATTTACAATTAGCCACAGTTTAACTAATTACCTACTCACGATAAACAAATAGGGCAAAGTTAGGACATACTTTACACCCGTGAGTCCGGTAATAATGTTTCGCTTTAAAAATTAAAAGTGGTGTCTGTATATCCGATTTACTTACATATATGGTACTCGGGTGTTGGCCACAACAAATACACCGTTTTTAATTTTATATGCTTACCAGGTTTTAAACAGTCTTATATAAAATTAAATTTTGAGCTAGGATAACATTGTAATTTTTATATGTTTCCCAATAACTTGTATTTAGTTTTGTAAGTTGAAATATAATCGATTTACACTCACAGAAACAAACGATTCACATGAAAAAAAAAAAAAAATTTAAATGTAAAAGTAGATTACCCCGATTTACCCGAAATAGCTGCAAAGTTCTAGAATGATATCGGTGTATCGACTATAGTAAAAAAAAGTGTTGAGAGTTAAGGAAAGTTTATAAAATAGTCTGCGTCATCCATTCCGCGGTTCCAAAATTTTTAAAGCTTTAAACAGAATAAAAAGGCATTAAAAGCGTATAATAAACTTGAACAAAAACCGAAATTTTTATGTTCGCCATCAAAATTTTAATATCATTTTCTAGTATCAAATATCCGTATATGATATCGACTTGATGTAAAAAGCTCCGCGCCGCTTGCGTTTACGATAAAAATACTGTTTGTGCCATCATAAATTATATCCAATATCCATATTTTTACTGTTGAAAATGTTTTTGGAATATACACAACAAGTTTTAACTGAAAACTCATATTTTTATGCTTTTATGTCTTTACATATAATATTAAGAAATAATTTATTACCCAGAAATATGTATATGGATAACAAGCAGAAATGGGACACGAAAATTTTTTAAAACTTAGTCTTGAAATTCAATTAAAATATTTAAAATTATTTTAGTTAATCTTTCAATTCCGAAAATTTTAATTATCAATCAATTGTTAATTTTTTGTTGGTGGAATGAATAACTGGAGAATTTTAATTGATAATTTACACAAAATGGGAAATCTATGGCGACGGAAGGTACTGATTTGTTTGTGTCTTGAGAGCTCTCCTATCTGCAGTTTGACGTTCAACGTGGATGTAAACTTAACAGAACAGAATCAATAATCTTATTTTTCATTTTCATTTCGGGTTAAAGCTTTTTTGGTGTAAAGTAACACAAAAGGTTTCGCATACCAAACTTCTAATTTCGAACATAATGAAAATTCATTAAAAGCTAAATATTATTTTTCAATTTCAAAGAATTTTTTTTTTTGGTTAGACTTCTATAAAGGAACAAAATGTAAAGTGAAAATACCAAACTGTTGATTTAATTAAATTTTGGCTTGAAAATTATTTCTAAGAACTTTTAACAATTTTCTATCGCAAATTATTTTTTTTTCTAAAACACAGTCTATTCTATTCTATTTCACTTTGAATAACTAAAGAATTTAAGGCATCTTTTCAAAAAAAAATTGTTGATGTATCTTTTCAGTTGGCAACAACATCGTATAATGATAATTTGGGTAAGTTGTTTTTTATAATCTTAACAAACTACAGTGAATTAGAAAATTTATATCAAAAACGTGTCAAATTTTTTATCAATAAATTTTTGAAACCGTTTTAAATAAATATTGAACATGTTTGTATTAATTTGGGATAACCCAAACCGGAATGATGAAAATATCTTTATACGACGAATGCATACCGCTTGAAGTCAATCTATAAAATGAACATAAAAGGTTATATAAGGGATCATGATCTCGTACATACGTAGACGTAGATAAGAAATCTCAACATTTTATTGCAATATTGTTGTAACAATTTCAAGTAAATTTATTAGCAACATTATTTATCCGCCGGGTATTTAAGAATTTTTTTTGCTCTTTCTCCATTTAGATGTAATATGAAAGATGTTAAGCAGTCATTCTTCATTCCGGGCAATCTGTTTAAAAAAAAATGTGATACGTGACTATCATTTTTTGTTTTATGATTAAGAATGTATACAAACCGCATTATCAACATTGTTTTGTGTATTTTTTTTGTGCTTTTGTGGACATTAAAAATTCCTTTTGGTCGAAATTGTCATAATTTTTGGGTTGCAAAACAAATCTCGTAAATCCTTAATACTGAGTAATATGTTACCATTGCTGTCTTAATGGTTTTGTGTTTTTCATGGAAAACATAAATGCGTGTTAAATAAAATAAATTGAAACTTAGTTTTGTAATCCAGACCTGATAAATATTTAATTTTATAGATTACAATTGGGATATTAAAACCCAAAATACTCTAGACCAACAAATATCCCCTCGTAACATACTTCCCCTTGTTTTTTCTTGAATTCCACAGGTTGTAGCTACTATACGAGTATGTAGCAATCTTACAGTACGACCGTTAAAATTGTACCGTTAAAGTTATTCGAAATTCAGATGCAGATTCAATTGAACCAATTAGAATTATGAAACTAAAAATGTCGATAATGCAGATTTAGATAATAAGAATATGCATATGACAACCGGAAAATGTCGGTAAAGATGATCCATTTCAACAGCCGACAATTTTGTTTTCGCGGCTAGTAAGGAAACTCCTTTAAATTATCCTTTAATCAAATAGTCGATATTGCACTTGTCTTCCAAGGTTCGTTCGGTCATCAAACTACCTAAAGGGTGATTTTTTTGTGGTTAGGATTTTCATGCATTAGTATTTGACAGATCACGCGGGATTTCAGACAAGGTGTCAAAGAGAAAGATGCTCAGTATGCTTTGACATTTCATAATGAATAGACTTACTAACGAGCAACGCTTGCAAATAATTGAATTATATTACAAAAATCAGTGTTCGGTTCGAAAAGTGTTTCGCGATTTACGTCCGATTTATGGTCTACATAATCGACCAAGTGAGCAAACAATTAATGCGATTGTGACCAAGTTTCGCACTCAGTTTACTTTATTGGACATTAAACCAACCACACGAATGCGTACAGTGCGTACAGAAGAGAATATTGCGTCTGTTTCTGAGAGTGTTGCTGAAGACCGTGAAATGTCGATTCGTCGCCGTTCGCAGCAATTGGGTTTGTGTTATTCGACGACATGGAAGATTTTACGCAAAGATCTTGGTGTAAAACCGTATAAAATACAGCTCCTGCAAGAACTGAAGCCGAACGATCTGCCACAACGTCGAATTTTCAGTGAATGGGCCCTAGAAAAGTTGGCAGAAAATCCGCTTTTTTATCGACAAATTTTGTTCAGCGATGAGGCTCATTTCTGGTTGAATGGCTACGTAAATAAGCAAAATTGCCGCATTTGGAGTGAAGATCAACCAGAAGCCGTTCAAGAACTGCCCATGCATCCCGAAAAATGCACTGTTTGGTGTGGTTTGTACGCTGGTGGAATCATTGGACCGTATTTTTTCAAAGATGCTGTTGGACGCAACGTTACGGTGAATGGCGATCGCTATCGTTCGATGCTAACAAACTTTTTGTTGCCAAAAATGGAAGAACTGAACTTAGTTGACATGTGGTTTCAACAAGATGGCGCTACATGCCACACAGCTCGCGATTCTATGGCCATTTTGAGGGAAAACTTCGGAGAACAATTCATCTCAAGAAATGGCCCGGTAAGTTGGCCACCAAGATCATGCGATTTGACGCCTTTAGACTATTTTTTGTGGGGCTACGTCAAGTCTAAAGTCTACAGAAATAAGCCAGCAACTATTCCAGTTTTGGAAGACAACATTTCCGAAGAAATTCGGGCTATTCCGGCCGAAATGCTCGAAAAAGTTGCCCAAAATTGGACTTTCCGAATGGACCACCTAAGACGCAGCCGCGGTCAACATTTAAATGAAATTATCTTCAAAAAGTAAATGTCATGGACCAATCTAACGTTTCAAATAAAGAACCGATGAGATTTTGCAAATTTTATGCGTTTTTTTTTAAAAAAAAGTTCTCAAGCTCTTAAAAAATCACCCGTTATAATAGTCGATACATCTACCTATAATACTCGATACAAATACTTGGTACGGATTTTAGACGGAAGTAACTACTCTACAAAATCTGTTTAAAACATATGTACGTTCATAACAAAAAAGAACAAACGTTTTTCAGCTGAGATTTTCAGCTCAAGAGGTCGAGAAAATTTTGGTAAAATCATACGTGTGGAAAAGGTATCATGCAACTTTTTCAGACAACACTTTAAACGTCGAGCTTTTCAAAATTTTGTTGTTTGTACGTGAATTCCATTCCATTTAATTTTCCCGACCTCCCAACATGAAATTTGACGTAAAATTTTTTTGTTGTTGTTTGATATATGCATCAGTGTTCAGCTGATTTTGACGGTTAGTTACTTTCGGCTGCGTTATTTCAATTTAATATATATTATTGATACATTTCGACTAATCTAGTGGAGACACTTTTAACGATTTTTTTCTCAATCAAACTATAAAATGTTTGAGAATAATTACACAAAATTTTGAAATTCATAGAAGTGAAATTCGGACAAATCTGTGAAGAGATCGACTAATTATTGTCGGTTGGCAAATGCTATAAAAAAGACAAAGTATACTCATGACTATGATTAACAAACATTTATATGAATTTGTATGTCATTTAAAGGTTCACTGTACTGGAGATTGGCCAAATCACAAATGTTCTCGGAGCCCTAGTGACGAGAAAATAGTAACATGTCACTACGGAAACAAGGAATCTTTATAGCTTTTGGCTATGAATAACTAACATGTTTCTGCATTTAAACGTAATTTAGAGGTTTACTGTACTACAGATTCGCTTAGTCACACAAACGTCATTCTGGCTTTACTTATTACACTATAAGTTAGCTAATGCATTGTGCCTTGATCGAAATGTTAGCTTTATTGTTTATACACTAACAAGGAAGCTTTTGCTTTCTGTTATGAATGACAAACATCACACTGAATTGTACCGTATAAGTGGCGAAGTGGTTAAAGCTTTGGCACTTGAACCGGGAGGTACTGGGTCAAAACCCACCAGAGGCAGGATGTAAAGCGGACTTTCTTTATTGATAACGATCGGTGATGTGGAGGAGCTATATGGAGCTTGCACTGCGCAGTGTGTCACTGAGAAAAATTTTGGTTTGTAAAATTGAAAAACGAAGTTTTTAATTTCTAAAAGTTTTAAATTTTTTTTAATTTAAAAAGTATTTTTTTGAAATTAAATGAAATTTTTACAAACTAATAAATAGTTTTTTTATTTTAATAACATATTTTATAAAATACTTTTTAAATTTAACAAGTTTATTTATTTAAAAAGAATAATTTATTTCAAAAGAAGTGTTCTAGAATTTTAAAACAATTGTTTTGATAACAATGACAACTTTTGAAAATGTTTATATTTATTGGTTTGCCAGAAATATCGTTGTTTTATTTTTCAATTCGTCTATATTTTACATACTTCGTCAAATCTATATGTTCTTGTGTTATACTAAAGTTATGAAAGTTTAAATTTTTGCAGTTTGGTTTTGGACGTTGCAAACTTGCAACCTGATGAGTAGACCAACTTTTTATCAGTACGAAACCAAACTGCCAAGAAAGAACTTGAAAAAGTTCTCATTATATTTTTTTAAGGATTGTGTGTATTTTTACACAATGACCCTGGGGGTTAAAAATTGGGGAGGAGGAGTTAATTTTTTGTGGTCGATATATTATGTTATGAGTAGAAGGACCTCTTTGTTTTTGCTGGCTTGAACAGTCTCAATTCGCAAACATTGTGAATGTCATTGTATTTGTAAAGTGTATTACGGATTACTTTGATTTAATAAAATTGTGTGGCATTTGTTAAAAAATATTTATTTAAAAATTAAAATAAATCGTTTAAAACTAGCCAAAAGTTTTTTATTTTTAAAATTCATCTCTTAAAATTTAAGAAAACTCTTTGACAAAAAGTAATTAAAGTATTTTTGAAAATAAAACGAGACTTTTCGCCTAAAAAATATATGTATATTTTTTTGATTTTATATGTAAACTTTTTTATTTTTACTGGTTTTTTTTTCTCGGTGACGTGAATGAAAAGAGGAGTATTAATTGATCTTAAAAGGACATTAAATCCATTGGATGATTAATACTTAAAAAATAAAAATTAAACGTTATTAGGAGGTTTATACCCCTACTATTCATCTCACTCACTCGTCGTGAAGAGATGCCACCAAAATTCAATTTTTGTATTACGACTTTCACTGTGAGCTAAAGTCTAACATATCTCCACCTAAAATTTCTTGGCGACACCAAGAGACAATTAAAATTTTTCTCACATAAAATGATTTTTTTAAATACTTTAACTTAATTTGCCATTAATGCTCAAATTTCCACTTGGTGTCGCGTCACATAGAAATTGTAGGTGAAGCTATGTGAGATTTTCACGCACAGTGAGAATCGTAATGCCAAAATTAAATTATTATGACGTGTCCGGTGACCCGGTGACAAGTAAATGCGAGATTCATAATAGGGGTGTTACTGTACTGCAGCTTGACTAAATGAGATGAGATGACCTGAAATGGGATGAGGTGAGGTGAGGGGTGGAGATGAGAGGAGTAGAGATGATAGTTGTGGTGAGGTGAGGAGGGATGGGTGTGGTGAGGTGAGGTGAGGTGAGGGTTGGTAAGGTAAGGTGTGGTGCGGTGATTTGAGGTATATTGAAGTGAGATGACGTGAAGTTAGGTGATGTGAGGTAACGTGAGGTGAAGTAACGGGAAGTGAGATGAGGTGAGGTGAGGTGAGATGAGCACTCCTATTATGAATCTCACTTATTTGTCACCGGATGAAGATATGTCACTATAATTAAATTTTCATTTTATGGTTGTCACGGTGATTGAGAATCTCACATATCCACAATTTCACACCAACATTTTCTTGGCGGCACCAAATGAGAATTGAAATTTTTTTGACATAAAATGATTTTATTTTTATATATTTTAGCTTATTTTGCCAAAAATGCTCAATACCCCTATTGTTCTCACATTTCAGTCACTTCAAAGCGCCGAATTCAAATTTTATATGATTCTCGCTATGAGAGAGTAATGTCAAAATCGGTCACATAAAAAATTTAAGGCGACTTCATAGTATTTTTTTTTTATTTGTTGTCAAATACAAACCAAAATGGAGAATATACCGGGTGTTTCTTTTAAACTGAGACGAACAAATATCTCGAAAAATAGCCACTCTACGGAAAAAGTGTCCATAATCAAAATTTAATCATACCGCGGGGGAAATACATTAGTGCAAAAAAATAGTCCCCCACCCCCCGCTTTGTAGGTGGGGCGGGGGTAACTTTTAAACTAAGATTGGAAGCCATATTTTTTATTGCAGATACGGATTCTACGACTAAAAGTACGTATGATTTAAATGAAATATTTTGTTCGGTTCATAATAGATGGCGTTGTAATCGACGAAATACAATTTTATCAATTTCTTCTTCTTTGAACACACGCATTCGATCCTGCAATACGTTTGAAATAAAAAACATCACGTTTTCATTGAACGTACTCGAAATTCGTCATCAAAATAATTTATTAATGTAAATGGCAGGTGAATAAAATAATTTTAGCTTAAAATAAGTGTTCAAAATGATGGCCTGCGACTTCAATGCACTTATTAATACTCATTTCCAATGATTGTACACAACTGAGAAGTGTGTTTGGTTGAATTTCAGCACACGCATTTCTGATTCGCTCAATCATGTTCTCACGTGTTATTGGTTCTTGTTTGTAAACTTTGTCTTTGAGATAGTCCTACAAAAAGAAATCTGGCGAAGTAAGATCTGGTGATCTGGCGGGCCAATTCATCGGACCAGCTCTACCGATCCAGCGACCATTGAAATCACGATCAAGTATTTCACGTGCCACCACCGAATAGTGTGCAGGACAACCATCATATTGAAACCACATGTTCCGTCTCACTTCTAAGTTTAAATTTTCAAGTAATATTGGCAGTTCATTTTTCAAAAAGTTTCGGTACATTTGACCATTCAAGTTGCCTTCAATAATGTGGGGGCCCATGAGTTTGTTGCCAATTATTCCACACCACACGTTGACAGTCCAAGGACGCTGATGCCAACTTGACGAAGCCAGTGCGGATTTGTAACACTCCAATAATGCATGTTGTGTCGTTTAACCGTTCCATGGTTTGTAACAGACGATTTGTCCAAGAACATTACATAACGAAAAAAATTGGGGTTTTGTTGTATTTGTTCATGTGCCCATTGACAAAAAGTTACCCGATTTTGGAAATCAGCGCCATGAAGATCTTGGTGTAAAGACACATGATATATGGATGATACTTGTGCCGTTTTAAAATTCTCCAAACACTGGTGAGGGACAATCCAGAATCGCGAACTGTTTCTCGTGGACTAACATGAGGATTATGAGCCACTGCTGCCAATACAGCAATTTTATTATTTTCTCCAGTGACTGTTGCTCTACGGGTCCTCTTTTTCGGTTGAACATTTCCATCAGTAATACATTGTTTGATAGTACGGCCAAATGAAGCTCGTGAACGAATCCTATCCGGAAAACGTAGAGCGTAAATAGCAACAGCATTTTCAAGATTTCTGTCAGCTTCTCCATAAACCAGAACAATTTCAATTTTCTCTGGCACAGTTAAACGCTCCATTCTAAAGTATTTAATCATTTATTTTGCAATTACGAAAAACATGAAGATAAGAAATAACACAAACGTTAAATGTGATTTTCAAAACTGAATAAATTGTTTTGATGACGAGTTTCGAGTATTTCCAATGAAAACGTGATGCTTTTTATTTCAAACGTATTGCAGAATCGAATGCGTGTGTTCTAAGAAGAAGAAATTGAAGAAATTGTATTTCGTCGATTACAACGCCATCTATCATGAACCGAACAAAATATTTCATTTAAATCATACGTACTTTTAGTCGTAGAATCCGTATCTGCAATAAAAAATATGGCTTCCTTTGATTATGGACATTTTTTCCGTAGAGTGGCTATTTTTCGAGATATTTGATCGTCTCAGTTTAAAAGAAACACCCGTATAGTCATAATACAAAAAATTACAGCGCACAACTCTCACCAAAATAAAAGTGAGCAACATAATACCAAATTAGTACTCGCACGACTTTTAAATATCCCGGCGAGTTGTCAGTGATGTGAGAACCATAACAGGCGAATTATACCCCCATTATGAATCTCACTTACTCGTCATCGGGTGAAGAGACGTCACCACAATTCAATTTTGGTATTATGATTCTCACTGTGAGTGAGAATCTCACATATCCTAACCGCTATGGAGATTCATAATGGGGGTAGTAGTGAGGTGAAATAAGATGAAGTGTGGTGGGATGAGATGAGGCGTGGCGAGAAGTGAGATGAAAAGAGGTGAGGTGAGGTAATATGATTTTAGGTAAAATGAGGTGAGGTGAGGTAAGGTGATGCGAGGTGAGATGAGGTGAGGTGAAGTGAGGTAAGGTGAGGTAAGGTGAGTTGAGGTGATATTAGGGCTTAGATAAAGTGAGGTAAATTAAGGTGAGATGAGGTGAGATGATGTAAGGTAAGCTGAGGTGAGCTAAGGGAAGGTGAGGTGAGCTGGGGTGAGATGAGGTGAGGTTAGATGAGGCGACTTGGGGTGAAGTGTGGTTAAGTGAGCTGGAGTGAAGTGAGGTGAGGTGAGGTGAGGTGAAGTGAACTGAGCTGAGCTGAACTGAGATAAGGTAACGTGAGCTAATGTGAGGTGAACTGAGGTAGCACTTGAAGTACTGAATTATACCTCTATTATGAATCTCCCTTTCTGATCATCAGGTGAAAATATGTCACCATAATTAAACTTTGGGAGTTATAAAATCTAATATCTAGCAAAACCCAGGAACATCTCTATGGCAAATCTCGGAATTGGCGACCACAATTTTGATGGTGGCGAAAATTATAAATACCTCGGGTCATTTATAACATCACTGAATGAAATGCAGCCAGAAATAAAGGCCCAAACCGCTGCCGTACAACGAGTTTTCTACGCCCAATCAAGATTATTGCGATCGAAACATCTATAGCAGTCGTGCAAGGTCGCACTTTATAAAGCACTAATAAGACCTGTGCTGACTTTCGGAAGCGAGAGCTGGACCATGACCTCTAATTATTGTAGATTGTTATCTACATTCGAAAGGAAGGTCATCCGTTCAATTTTTGGTCCAATTAAAGTTGCGAACAACGAATATCGGATTCATATGAATCACGAAATAAAGCAAGACCCCGACTAAGCTAGCATGACGACATCGAACAAGATCTGCGAGCATTAGGATGTCGAAACTGGAGGACAAGAGTAATGGATCGGGATGGATGGAGGGCCATTGTGCGGGCGGCGAAATCCCTTCATGGGATGTGAAAGCCAGAGAGAGAGAGAAATTCTGATTATCACTGTGAGTGAGAATCTGGCATATCCTCACCTACAGTTTCTTTGCGACACCAAATGAGAATTAAAAATTTTCTTGATATGAAATGCATTTTTTATATTTTAACTTAATTTGGCAAAAATGCCCAAATTTCCACTTCGTGTTATCAAGAAACAGTGTTTGAAGATATGTAAGATTGTCACTCATAGGTTCACTCAAAAATTGAATTCGCCCGGTGACTAGTAAGTGAGATTCATTATAGGGGTATTAATTATTGATTATGAAGATAAGAATTTTGTAATTATTGTGTTACTAATAGTTGGCTATAGGTGTCTGTAACCGGTGCCAATTCTGTCCTACCTAATTAATCTATCCAATCCTTCGGGTTTGTTAGGCTCGCGTCATCTTTCTAAAAATTTGGCCGTACGTTCAGAATCAATTTGATTTTGTTAACAAAGCCGGAAAGTATTAATTAGAATTGAATTTCCGAAAATTTCCAGATGGATGGGAAATAATAAATTATTTTTTCTAATGATACAATTGTTGAAGACCATTGTTAACCATTAATCCTATTAAATTTACATCCCTTCTCTAATTGAATAGAAATGTTGTCTTACCCGTAAGGGCAATTTTAAGATGCTTAATGAATAATTAACAAACTCCGATTTTAAGACCATTCTCTACAATAATCACAACCTGGAAACCTAAACTCTCAATTTTTATGCCGTGACGGTTGAATAATTTCAACAGTCTATTCCTTATACTATACGAAGAAACAAACTTTCAGTTCCAGATTATCTGAATGCGAGTAAATGCCAATCCATTTCATATTCCAGAAAACTTGCAAAATTCCACAAGTCAAGAGTATATCGTCAACAGCGCTGTTGATGCCTAAGTTTTAGACATACGGAACTTATGGGATAATTTGTGATCGTACACGGATCCTAAGAGATCACATCGATTTCACTGTCAATAGAGCAAACTTTTCACTTGGATTTTTCTTACGATGGTCTAAGGAAATTGTTAAACCTATATTTTATGAGGGTTATTTAAATGACATTCGTTCGGCCATTGCTCGAGTGTGAGAGACAGGTTTGGTCCCTAACTCATTGCCTTATAAACTGGTTATTGAAGCAGCTATGAGGAGAACATCATTTAACCAGTGTTTGGTTGCCTCGCATTTCCTTGTTTACCAGATTTCTATAACGCAAAATGTAAAAAATCTTGAACCCTAAGACGCATGATGTTAAACATCAAACAATATTCCACTCTAACGTGAATAATTTTGATGTAGATAATTTTTTAAATAATTAAGAACCGTGTCATTCAAATATGCTAATCTACGAAATAATAAAAAAGTCCTCATTATTTCAATTCAACGCCGCTTAAATCATATTTAAATTACTAAATGTACTCGCATTTATGGTTAAAACAAATGAATAAAAACTAAATTATGCTAGGGTCCCAGCTATTTATGTTTATTGCTCGTTCGCTATTCAACATTATCCAACTGTTTCAAAGATAAAATGAAAATTATGTAAAAACAAACAGGACAAAAAATTTATGTCCGCCATAAAAAATTTTCGAAATGAAGCAAATTATTCCGAATTTCGTATATTTGTATATTTGAATGCTGAAACACACAGCAGATAATTCCAATTTCCTATATAGGAATTTCTTAAGTGCTTTTACGTTTGGTTCCCATTAACCGCGCATAATGAAAAAGTATTCGTTTTAGAGGGAGTACCTCCTACATATTACGCGGGGATTTACAGTCCCACAAAAATAACACGAGAGTCATGTGCTGTATACCAAAAAATAACTTTTCATGTATATTTGCTATACATCTTGTTAATTTATTTATTTTTTGTGCTTTAACAGAAATTTATACAAAACTTTTATTTTTATTTATCGTCGAAGCGCGTTCTTGTTGTTGTAACCGCTAGAAATTATTTTCATTTCAATTTCAATAGAACTTTTTTCGAAGTTAGTGTAGATTTTATGGAATTTTTGGTTTGAATTTTGAATAATGTTAAGATTGACTTTTGTTGAAATGTGTTGATGATGAACGAGCATTGTTTTTGGTGTTCGCAGCATGCATGTCTTTTAACTTTTGAAATTTTATTTAATTCTAGTGCGGTATAAAATTATGCCATTATGTGTTCTGATATTTTAATCGGCTTATTAATTAATGTTTGTCTTTATTATTTATGTACAGGGCTGGGTGAGGTTCCTCACGTCGAATGTAGACAAGGTTAACAATCTAGGAAATGATATTAAAAATTTAATTTTCTCATAATTTATTTTTTATTTTCTGTTAGCCGGTCTAATAAAGTCGATGTCTTACTAAACCTTGGTTGTTTAATTATGCTAGAGGCGAAATAAGTTTACATTTTGATAATAAAGCACCTCAATTATTCATTAGTACACATGGACCTACTCCTATACAGTGACTGAGCTTGTCCACCAAAGATTGATATTTTATATTTAAGGATCCTATTGCTCCACAAGGAGGTCCAACCATTTATTTTCTTGATTGGGCGTGCCACCATCAACGTATATAAAATTTTCTGACATCATTGTAACGTTGAGGTTTTTTCAATAAGGTCTATTGCGAATAAATCAGCGTTTGATCTTTGACTGTGAGTTTATATATTTCTCCAGAGGGACATTTGTAGCTCAGTGGCACAATTCAGGCCTTCCCTGGGAATAGAAAGTTGTGAAAAATATTGTTGAGGGAATAAGTTTGGTGTTAATATTTTAGTAACAAAGTTAAATGGGAAAACAGTTTACCCTATAAAAATTTTGAGGAAGAAACTTTTCCAAATTAACTTAGATTTAAAATTTCTAAATTTCTTGGCCTTAACTTGTTCGTTTAGTACACCAGAAAAATACAATTTAGACGGAAATGATATAAAATAGCGTATTCCCAGGGAAACCCAGAATTGTGTGACATGATTATGCTGTGTTCGTCATATTTTTCTAAATGAAGTGGGGTCTATAAAATATTTTCAAACGTTACTATTTTCGACTATGGTTGGGCTTCGGAAATTTCGAGAAAATGAATTTTTGTGTTCCAGGAAATCCTGAATCTCGAGGAATCCATTTTCTTTTCTAGAAAAATTTTGGTTAAAATTTTGAATAAATTTTGTTCTTTTTTACTATAAAGTAACCAAATTTACTAATAAGGAGAATTGTCAATTTACCTATGATTTAAGCCTAATTCCATTGAAAAAATTTACTGACAGCAATTTTTTTTTATAAACGCAAAAAAATAATCTTAAAATTCCATAAGAAAGACAAAGAAAAGAAATATTTTTTATTTCATTTTTATAGTAAAATTTTATGGTTTTACATTTAGGCATAACCTAAAAATTCATAAAAGTTTTAATTTGTACATTTCGATTTTTTTTATTTAAATATTTTAATTTTTATATTTGTACCACAAAAAACCATTAACATTAACAAATTTCAACTCGAAAAAAAACCAAATCGACATTTGACTATAAAAATGTTTTGTAGTTTATTTTTTAAAACTGCTTTGGAGGAAATAGCTGAAAGTAATTTTTACTATTAAACTTTACAGAGTCAAAACTAAGACAACTAATTCAAAACATCGTGCACGCGACATAGAGGCGGTGCCGAACATTCGGGTAACTGTGAGGACCATAGGGGTTAAGGTTGGGCTATTTCTTGATCAGCGAAAATGACAACGAACAACCTGGCAGAGATTGTTACGATGATATTATAGCGCATGTATTATTTTTGTAAAAGATAAGGACAGTAAACTTGAGACTGGTGATAATGCCAGAGGTGATGAGAAGATTGAAATAATCAAACACGGATTGGAATGCAAGGATGATGTCGGTAAGTATGACTTAAACGAATATGAAATTAAATGAAATTGTGGCAGCTACGTTTGGACGAGATAGCTAGTCATCATCTTCCATCAACATGAATGAATACCGGTCAGAACAAATGAAATCTAGTGACTTAGGATAGAAATCCGTTAGTTGGGGCATTGAAAATTACCTGGCGGCGATGACCAAGGCAATCGTCCACCAGTTATAACTTCCAGAGCAGCGGTGATTTGTGATTGTAAGTTCACAGGAAGGCTGAGGAGTATGGGTGGCATTTGGATTTCAACTGCCCGTGAATATGGAAGTTAGATTTGTATAGAAGTTGCAAAAATCAAAACCGGATCCTGCACATTCTTCAAGGAAGATCAAAATGGAACAATGGTCAGAGGCGGAATGAACAAATCATCTATGAAATGCTGGTCAAAGACGGCGTTAGAAATCGTCAGATGTGTCAGGACAGGAGACATGCGACCAGCTGTTGCAGGGTAAGGTGGAGCCATCAGTAGCGTGGTGTATCGAGGAGGTTGAAGTTCAGTTATTTGAACTATACAAACTAAACTACTAAGAATTTTCATCAACTTCTTGACCTGCCAGGGCGCTTGAACTTGCAGAACAGCTTAGTACTCGAAAAGTACCCAATATTTTGTCATTTATGCAGCATTTGATGCTATTTTGAATAAAAAATTTTCCACGATATGTTTAATATCAGGTTCGTTGCTTTGTATTATATATTTTGGGATTGACGTCTTTCGTTTTGACGTTATTTATTATTTCAAATCGAATTGCTTTGGAGGACAATCCCTGAAAGTAGCAGCAATAATAACGGAGGAATTCATTCAACAGCATGCAGATATCGACTGGAGACTATACATCAATACGATCAGGAACGGATATTGAACTTGTTTTGATGAGAGGATCTTTCAGTTTTCTCCAACCTGTCTCAACTTCCGCGGCAATACGGTGACATATCGTTTGCTGATCTCCTAAACGCTCTACGAGTTAGAGAATGGCATGACTCGACGGGTGACTTTGCTTGGGAAAAGGTAATCCCACTGAGATCACAGATATTTGAACAAAACAGCAATTTAGAGACCAATGGATGTGCATCTACAAGACCAAAGTGCAAAGATCGAGTTTCAGATGTCACACGAAGTATCGTTATTAACTTCAAAATCAATTGATGTGAACAAAACACGAGATATGCCCAGGGAGTTGGAGATTTTTATCGGAGCGAATGTGATTGGAAACATAACGGAGATCATTTTGCCTGACTCCCATGATCAGATGTACGCCACTGATTAACGGCCTGTTCGTGTTGAGAAACATAAAGTTTTGAGTTGATCGCTCTCCGCAACTGCACGATGGATAATGGTTTTGTTTATTAGGCAAAATGCTGTTTGTTTAGATAGATCAGTCTTTTGTTGCGCTCAGCAGAATGCGAATACTGGGTGGAGTGCGCAACAAGTTTTTGCATTGCGAATAGGTCGAAAAGATGAACCCTTGCAAAGAAGACACCATTCTGGAGATATAAGGATTGCGACAGCAGCCAAACCAGCTGTGAGAGCTTACGATTAGAACATCTCCTTCTTCTTTTATAACCATACCACTTGCATTTCATCAAGAATCCGATCTGTTTCGTTGGATTGTCCGATAACGCGAAAAACAAACACCCGCAACAAGAGCTACTATACGTGGATCAATCCTTCTTAAGTGATATAGGTGTTGCTGTGTGAGGCCACGGCTTTTATATACAAAAAAAAATCCAGATGCTTAGGCAAGGTGAGATCAACCTAAACACTTTTCTCAAGCCAGCTAGGTTACAGATATATCTTTGAGAGGAAAATAATTAATTTTGGTAAAAAAATTTTTTGGGGTGCTCCGGGTTCTACGAAAACTAATTTTTATTAACAGCGCCACATGATGAAAATATGACACTTCGTTAATAAAACGCGTCTGAACTAATATTTCTCCCTGAACAGAATTCAGTCCCCTTATTGAAAAAAGTCCATTAAAGGTTTAAAATTTCAAATTTACTTCCCCTTTTACAGATTTAAATTATTTCAGTTCTCTTAAGGCAACAATGCCTGTTGAACAAAACAATAAACATTTTATCCGTGAATATATTTTTTTAATTTAGGAAACCCAATACCAAGTCTTGCTCCCATCTCTAATTTTTTACAGCACGTTTTATCTTTTGTAATAAAATCTGTGTATTGATTTATGTATCACCACATTACAATTCGTTTCTAGACAGACAGCGCTCCCATCTAAAGAGACCTGTTCCTAGAATATCGCTTAGAAGAGACTCGCATCATGTCAAGATAAAAAAATTTCCAAATTAAAATGATGAACTTAAAGTTGAAACAAAAGCTTCACATCAGACCGATTTTTTTTTTCGGTCGTTTGAATTTTGTTGATGTGTAATGGGGATGAGGTAATTATTCTGTGAAAAATTAACTTTTGGTTCAACTATTTTATTGTGTTTTAATTTAGTCTGAAACGAATTGAGTGTTCCCCAAATGGATTTTATGTTATCCAAATACAATGCATTTGCAATAAAATTTTGTTAATTAAAAACATTTATGGTTCATGCAGAAGTGAATAAAACATAAAAGTCGGATTTTTTGAAGTTTTTAATTGAACATTTTTTCGTGTACCTGAATCAACATACGAACGAGTATTTATGTACAACAATGTTGTACCATATGGTTTCTGCACATTTTGTTCAACAAAATCGTCGAACTAAGCTTTTACATTTCATCTCACATTTAAGTACATGAAACTTTTTGATTGGTTTTGTTTTAATTGCTGGGAGGCCACATGCAAAATTAATTTACATCACATTGGGAACAAAATAGAATAAAGCTTTTGCCTAAAGACATTGATTTAAATTAATTGGGAAATTGGATTGGTTCTCGTATATATACGAAATCAGTTCGATCTAATCTCAGTTGACGTAATTTATTACGGTACGATAGGTATACGTTGCCTTGTTTTATATTGATGGCGGTTCACAGAATTTTTTGAAACGTTTTTTTGGGCCTTGAAATATTTAAAACTAAAACAATTTGGGGACATTGAGCTTAATACTGAACTGTATTTACAATATTTTTACCCATTTCTGTGACACTATTCTCGTTTTCCCTATAGGAACAGAAAATTGGGAAAAATATGTGTGTATCATTTTTGCCTCAATTATATTTTTCTGACCTACTGATGAAACTACTGAAAATATGATATATAAAATCACAGGTTAAAAAGATTTGGATTGTTATTTGTTACTCCCATACAGAATCTTGTCACACCAAGGAATCTTGTCACACATTGATCATCCAGTAAAGTTGGTGAATTTAGGCCGACGTAAGTCGATTTAATATTATAGGTGACCAAACAGGCTGTTTTTAAAAGTGAAAAGCACATTATACGGTATCTGGTACATGCTTTAAGGTCACTCTATGATGTACAATGTTGAATTTGAAGCCACGCAGTTTTATGTGATGTACTTTAACTTAAAAAAAAAATACTAACTTTATTGTGTCAATAGAACATGGAAAACAAATTTTGTTGTGTTTTCCTTGTGGTATTTGATTTTGTTTTGTTCAATCAGACTGTCGATTTTGTACGAAAAGCGACAAACGCGAAGTGAGCAAACCGGAAAAATCGAGTATTGGACATCTTCTTTGTATTAGTAGGCGGGGCGCATGCGCATGATCTAGTTGTCATTTTTTTTTGGATTGACATTCCTATGGGTAAACATTTCACAATTTTAGAACTAATTCAAATAATTTTCAAATATTTAAATTAAAATACAACAATTAAATATATTATGATAACAAGAGAGGAAAAAACGCAATAACAACAATAAACGCAATAAAATTGTGTGGGGTAAAATTTAAGATTTTTTTCCAAAAATTGACTGCACAAGTGCGAGCGAAAATTTCTAATTTTTGATCCGCACGCTAAACCAATAAAAACACTTGAAAATATTTCTCCATCATTTTTTTCAATATAAAAATTCCCCTGCGAGTTAAAATATTTTTATTTTTGCGCTACTTATTCTCAGATGACCAACTTGTAAATATAAAAAAAAATGCTTAATCGGGATCGTTTGGTCAATTGCCACTGAGGATTGGACACTAGTTATTTTTGTTTGGTCATCCCCATCTAATGATTTATTGCGAAAATTCTTTAAAAGCTCATAATTTTCACATAAATCGAAGTGTTCGGGGCTCTGAACTTGAAAAATACTAATAATTTTATAAATCCAACGATCGGGATCGTTTGGTCAATTGCCACTGAGGATTGGACACTAGTTATTTTCGTTTGGACATCCTTATCTAACGATTTATTGCGAGAATTCTTTAAAAGCTCATAATTTCTACATAAATCGAAGTGTTCGGGGCTGTAAACTTGACCAATACTAATAATTTTATAAATCCAACGATCGGGATCGTTTGGTCAATTGCCACTGAGGATTGGACACTAGTTATTTTCGTTTGAACATCCGCATCTAATGATTTATTGCGAAAATTCTTTAAAAGCTCATAATTTCCACATAAATCGAAGTGTTCGGGGCTGTAAACTTGACCAATACTAATAATTTTATAAATCCAACGATCGGGATCGTTTGGTCAATTGCCACTGAGGATTGGACACTAGTTATTTTCGTTTGGACATCCCCATCTAATGATTTATTGCGAAAATTCTTTAAAAGCTCATAATTTCCACTGAGTTTTTAAAGAATTTTCGCGACAAATCATTTTCTAGAGATGCCCAAATGAAATCAACTGACCTGACCAATCCTTTGAGTTTTGCAGAATCAAAAAATGTAATTGATTAATTCTTATGTCTTCCGCTTTAGTAACGAACGAGCGACGAACCTGATTTTATTGAATTAATACAATTTTGATTTTGTTTTTTCACAATAAAAACGATTGGTGACCAAACGCCAAAATATGGTAACCAATCCTGACCTAACGACTACCTAACGAAATTTGATAAAAACAGTATGATTTTCTTGCAATGAGGTGCTACCCGGGAATTTTTTTATTGAATTTTTCATTATTTGTTTACCGTTTAATCGTAAGTGACCAAACGATAAAAACTAGTGGCCAATCCTGACCAAACGATGACCAAACGAATTCAATCATCACTTTTGTCAAAACCTTTAGATGGGGTGCTAAAAATATGGAGCCATTTTATAAAACCTTTTTATCAACTTTCTTTGATAGTGTAATATTCATGTTTTATAAAACTATCAACTATTATAAAATATTTTATCAAATTTATTCTCATGCAGGTAAATTTAATTAATTATTTTTGACTTATTACTTATTCAAAATGGCGACTAAATACGGATGGCAAAAACCACAAAAATATTAATTCAAGAATACGCGGCGAACGAATTTTGCTAGAAAGCGAAGTGTGGCCATTAGCCTGTCCTCCATACTTATTGAATTTTGTAAGTGTGTTCCCTGTCGTATAATTAACGGCGAAATTTTATGGACAATAAAATTAAATGAATTGTCATTCATTTTTAAATATTTTATGTGGTCATGTACTCGGGAATGCAGCTCCTTTAATAAATTTTGATGGACACCTTTAAATCCCATATCGGTACTCAGAGTTTCACCCAGATTTTTTTTTGTTTCTTTTTTTTTTTGATTAACGATATAATAATAAAATCGCTTGATGTTGCTGCACACGCTGTTTGGTGTTCTTCCATTTTTACTGAAGTTTGAGGAAAATTTTGATAAAATCTTTTATGTAGTTTAATTTTTAAAACTTATTGGATCAAAATTGTTTATAAAAAAAAATTGATTTTAAAATATATCTTTTATAGTGTAATTCCGGCCAAAAGAACAATGAAACGTTAACTTTTTTGATGAAATTGACATCAAAATTTTCGCGGCCCGATAAATCGGAATGATCCATTTAAAGTACCACAAAACATTCAGCAACATGAAACCACTCTACTTAAGAGCGATATTTTTGTATGTACAACTCGGCAGCGTAACCAGAATTGCTTCTTCAGAGGTAGAGGTACGACCTGAAGAAGTTGAGAAATTTGCCAGGGTGTCAAAGAATTAAAAGCTTGAGCAGGTTCATAGTAGGCCAGAAAGAGCTTTACTTACTTGGCAGACGTACCCAAAAATTGTGTTTCTATCGAAATGTCCACTAGTTGATCAGTTTTAACCAGAGGCTGGAACCGAAATGTTTTTCATTCCGGTTTTCGGTCACTTTCCTAAATTTTAAATCCAGGTTCCGTTCCGTTTCGTACAGTCCATTGAATATCGGTTCGGTTCCGGTTCGTTTCCAAAACTGGTTCAAAAACTATTGGTTGATAAAAAAGTTATATATCACTTTTTCTACCAGAGAAAATTTTTTTTTGCTTCAATTTAAGTCCAGAAACTTGAACAAGTTTCCATTTCAAAAGTCATATGGCTATCTAATATTTATTCGTACGATTTGGAGAATTACTAATGGCTACCTATATTCTTTTAAGAAAAGTGAGGAAATGTCATTTAATCATTGTTCCTTTCACTTCTACGCAGCCTGGCCAATGAAGAAACACCTGTTTGTTAATATTAATTATTCAAATTATCATGATCATCACGATTTTGCCAGGAGAGACACCATTTTATTTGATGACGCAGTGAAAGAAACTGGGCCGCATGTTCGAGCTATGTGTTTGAAGATAAAATGAAAAGATTTTGAAAATTTTTACGAGTACGCAGCGAATTTGAAACGCGAAAAGATCGACATTGCAATTTCACATCTGACGATTTGAAAATATTGATGTTTGTGTAAGACGTTCAAACGGTGCGGAAACCTCTTAACAAGTTGGACAGGCAATATATGCAATACGAAACAGCTGGAGCGGATTCTGTAAAAGTGACATTGTCAATATGGCGACACGATTAAGCAGCCTTAAACTCGACAAGTGGGTGGTTTTGTGCCTAGGCGTGTCAAATATGGAATGGTTGCTAACGCACCGGAAACCATAGTGGAACAGCAACAAACAAAAGGCGGAGTGTCGAAATTTGTGGCAATTCATTTTCACAGTGATTTCGAAAAAACTATTTCCCTGCGAAAAAACTGTTTTGATTGGAAGCAAGTCGGTCACGCCGGTCTTGACTCAAAATTTTGAGACCTGCTTAAAATGCTTAGATTATTTACGGCTTGGTTGCAATTGCACGACCAAGAAGATATTGATACGTGTAACATATCATATTCAAATTTTATCGAGCTTGGAAGTGATTTGATGGAAGCTTAAACTCTTGGAAGTTCTTAAAAAACAATCAAATATGTCGTTCTCCGTTGATTCACTAGAGTTTGACCAATAAAATAAAAGGCATCTTTAACACTGAAGGTATAAAGAAAACGATTTATTCGAAAAGTGCCTTCGCAGCAGCGTAAGCGATCGAAAATGAGCTCAAGAGATAACGATTATTAGGGATAACCGCTCTAATCGACTACTCGGATTTCGCCACACAAAAACTGGGCTGAATTAAAATTCTAGCAAATTTTAATGTTGGGGAAGCCGAATTTGACTCAGGTATATTGCGAGTAAACTGCCAATGAGGCATATTGCGAGTAAACCGCCTCCAACATTTTGAACAATGGTAAATGGCACTTTACCATTCAGATAATATTTTATTGTTGAAAGAAGTGACGAGAAAAACCATCATGACAATATTTTCTAAGTAATAGCGCGCATCCAAGAGTATGGGTGTTTGAAGTGTTCATTTGGTCCGATCAAATTGTAGTTTCTGGAGCACATCGTCGTCGCAAATACAAAACTTACAACCAAATCTCTAAAAAGATGCTGAGTGAGACAATCATCCAACATTCGCAGGAGCAGTTACATGGTATGGAAAATTCGTAAAACGCCTGAAAAAACTTGGTGGGCCGTTGGACGAATTTTTGCACAACGACGTGAAGCTTGAGTAGAATGAATGGCATAGGAGCAATATTAATTCACTAACTGCCAAACTTACATCCAGCGGGAGGTTTTGACAATAATGTTCTCTCTGAAAAAGTTTCTGCGATACATCTATGGTCGCAAATTTGAGCTTGAGACAAATTATAAACCGCTGTTGGGGATTTATGGATCGAAGAAAGGCATTCCGTTATACAGGCTTAGCTATTACAACGAGACAAACTCATTTTGCTCACTTACGATTTCATCATCAAATACGCGGACATGAATCGACCGCTTTGAAGACGATTTTTCCCGACAGGGACTCTGCGATACCATTCTTTTGAATATCGATTCTAATTTTGTGTCTGAATTATTTGAGGCATTTTGCATGTGAAAACGGCATTAAGCAAAGCAAAATGGCACCATTTCAACCAAAATCAAATAGTGAAGCTGAAAAAGTGTAGAGTTGTTGAAGGAGGAGAAGATAATGCCAATAAAGTGCCAATAAAATCACTCTTTCACGTGTTGAAATTGCAGGCTTATGTATAAACCATGAGCTAAACATCCTTAGAACGTGATACGAAAATGGAGCAGCAATTTTATCAGCACCATGGTGCAAAGAGGAAAGAGTTACATAAAAGAAAATGATCACCCGAAATTGATGAGATGCGGGTTGGTAAATCTTGTGCTAACCGAAATAAAATTTGGCAAGAGAGAAATTAAAATTTTACAAACTAACTGAAAAAACCGATTCACTTTCCGCGATGACGGCGGAAACATTTTGCTGGACGAATTTGATTAACCATAGCACCAACACAGCCAGCAGTTGAACAGGAGCTTCCGCCAGAACTGAAAACAGAGTCACGAGACGATTATTTTGAGGACACAAGAGGGGATTCCTAGGAGGAGATGCCACAAGCAGGTAGCACAGCTGATATCGGAAAAGCCCCGCAGTGCGTTGTTGTAAAAGTCAGACTTTATTTTTTTTCGTATTTTATTGTTAACTTTCATGTTTAATGTGGGTGGAGTGTTGTGCTGTAACACTAATATGTATGTTTTGAGGTGGCAACACGGGTAGTAAAGTGTGTGCGGTCTATTAGTTACATTAGTGTGACGGTTGTTATACAGTGCGAAAATCGCAGTTTTGTGAAATAATTTACTAATAACAAAATGTTTGCTTCGCCCAGCAAATTAAAAATTAAAGAATATAAAAATTTAAAATCACAAAGCCATTGTTGAGATATCAGCGGTACAAACTTCTAGATGGGCGGACACCAGATAAGGGACCTTCAAAACTACGAGAAAAGTGGTTTGAACCTCACCCTATTTAACCGTTACCTTACCCTAACCTTACGATACTTTAACATATAAAATTAATTTATAACCTTTTCATAAAATCTTTTCAGCTAAAATACCATTACCAAATTTAGAACGCAAAAAAATTTTTTTTATAATCTTAAGTCCTTCCTAAACGTCGTTTTTTTTCATTTCCTTTACGACAATATTGACCCATAAATCGCTATATAAAATGTTAATAGGTTTTTTTTTTCAAATGAATTTCCAGCGAATTTATATCTGTAACTTTTACGACATGAATATTTATTATTTTCAGTATACCACTTCAGCTGATGATTGATACTTTTATGCAAATTATGTGTCATGATATAGTGAAAATTGAGCACATGTACATTAGGAAAATGATTAAATTATATCATTTTGATGCGCATTTCACTTTTACAGATGTTAGCAACTAATCCCAAAATAAAATACATATTTTTTTATGTAGGTTTGCGGTAAACCAGGCTTCGTATCACATAATTTATGCTGCCGTACATAAAGTTTATCTTTATGCCATATTTGAACATGAAAACATTTTCTTCGTATGCACAACAACTTTTTATACACTTTAACATAACATTGATAATTAATTTAATTATGTGACATTTGTAATGAAAACTATGTACAATATGTACTCAGCATGTTGTATAAAAATAATTCGTTTTGTTGCTGTAACTAAGGATGCAGACGTACACAATTCATTCAAACTGAGTTGAAAATGCTTCTGGGCATTATTCAATTTATAAATTAAATCCTTTATTTCATTCAAAAGTTAAGAGCAAATACAGTTTTGTTTTCGTTGTTTGTAGCATTTTGTTTAATGTCATTGAGAGTTAAAAATTGCCTTAATCAAATAAGTGGGGTGGGTTTTTTCTGGTGCAAATTTAATATTAAAAAATTAAATTAAATTCAGAATTTTTTTATAAAAATGATTAATTTTAAAATATGATATATTTTTAAGTGCATACACGTTCATTTACACATGCTATAAATTTTTAGCGGGGTGTAGGGTATCATGAATTTATTGATTGATTAATTAGAATGTACGGCCAAAACTAAGCAGGGATCCCGGATACGCCGGGCCTTCCATACATCCCTTTTACATATAACAAGATGGAGTGAGAGGCAAAATGATTAGATATGATAGACTTAACCCTGGTTCAGACACCTAAGTAGTCAAATAGTTAGCAAATTGTTTGGAACAAGACAGCACAATTATTTTTGGTTTTATGGTATAAAAGTTCAGCAATCAGCATCCTGAAAAAAAATTAATAATTATTTAAGAACCCATATATAATGGTAAAATCCCTGCAATAAAACTTTATTATTATGAGTTGAACTTTCAATAAACTAGATAGTTCAATTGTCCATAAATAAAATTAAACCTGGTTCCCTAAAAACATATTAAGTCATGTAAATTTAATCCAATCCAGAAATCATCTATAGGCATTAAAGAATAAAAGAGTAAACCATCTTTCAGTCTTTATTTATTTCATTTATTTGTAAAAAATAATTTAAATAACAATGGTAAATTAAAATAATGTAAAAGACAAAGTCACTGACGTCCGTGCCATAAATATTTTTTTCTAGTTTTAATTTAAATACAAAATGCATTTATTTCATAGCTAAACTCAAATAAATCAATAGTTCACGGAATATACTGCACAAATACACATACACTGCAAATTAGAAAAACAGATTATTACATGCACGAAGTGAATATTATTCTTCATTTAGAAAGTTTTCTTAAAATAACCACATGTAATCAGAATATATTTATATTTAAATTTCACTCAAGCAATAGTAATAATATTTACACAAATAAAATTAGATTACAACTATTACAAGCAGGAAGTGAGTCCATCCATTGTTACAGACGTACATGTTTTCTAGTTTTAATTTAAATACAAAATGCATTTATTTGATTGCTAAACTCAAATGGAGCAATAGTTCACGGAATATACTGCCCGTTTACTCATACACTGCAAATTAGAAAATCAGATTATTACATGCACGAAGTGAATATTAATTTTCATTTAGTAAATTTTATGTATATAACCTCATGTAATCAAAATATATTTATATTTAAATTTCACTCAAGCAATAATAAAAATATTTACACAAATAAAATAAGATTAAAATTATTACAAGCAGAAAGTGAATCCATCCATTCTTACAGACATACCCGTTTTCTAGTTTTAATTTAAATACAAAATGCATTTATTTGATAGCTAAACTCAAATGGATCAATAGTTCACGGAATATACTGCCCGTTTACTTATACACTGCAAATTAGAAAAGCAGATTATTTCATGCGCGAAGTGAATATTAATCTTCATTTAGTAAATTTTATTAAAATAACCACATGTAATCAGAATATATTTATATTTAATTTCACTCAAGCAATAATAATAATATTTACACAAATAAAATTAGATTACAATTATTACATGCAGGAAGCGAATCCATCCATTCTTACAGACATACACGTTTTCTAGTTTTAATTTAAATACAAAATGCATTTATTTGATAGCTCAACTCAAATGGATCAATAGTTCACGGAATATACTGCACTTTACTCATACACTGCAAATTAGAAAATCAGATTATTTCATGCACGAAGTGAATATTAATCTTCATTTAGTAAACTTTTTTAAAATAACTACATGTAATCAGAATATATTTATATTTAAATTTTACTCAAGCAATAATAATAATATTTACACAAATAAAATTAGATTGCAATTATTACAAGCAGGAAGTGAACCCATCCATTGTAACAGTCACATATGTTTTCTAGTTTTAATTTTAATTCAAAATGCATTTATTTGATAGCTCAACTCAAATGGATCAATAGTTCACGGAATAAACTGCACTTTACTCATACACCACAAATTAGAAAATCAGATTATTACATGCACGAAGTGAATATTAATCTTCCTTTAGTAAATTTTGTTAAAATAACCACATGTAATCAGAATATATTTATATTTAAATTTCACTCAAGCAATAATAATAGTATTTACCCAAATAAAATTAGATAACAATTATTACATGCAGGAAGTGAATCCATCCATTGTTACAGTCATATATGTTTTCTAGATTTAATTTAAATACAAAATGCATTTATTTGATAGCTAAACTCAAATGGATCAATAGTTCACGGAATACACTGAGTTTAAATAGTTCAGTTCCATTGAAATTAAAAAAATTTCGAAGGATCATTCAACTCGCATGCGAAGTAATTTATTTCAGTTAAAACTGGTCATTTATCATAGTATAATCCCCGGAACCAAACCGGAGAAAATTTTGTAGTCCCAGTTTTAGTCATCATGGATAATACAGAAATTGATAACGGCATTAACCAACAAGACAGCGGATTTCATTGCGTGCTCGTGACTAAAACTACATGCAAGTGAGCTTAACTATAGATAAGCTATAAATGTTAAATTGAAGCAGGAAGATGGTCAGCTTTCTAGCTGGATAATCAACAGAACACACATAACGAGAAACTGGATAGATACGGGACCAAGAGATAAAAAATCAGAAATTAAAAATCGTTTGTTCGACCGAAGCGAAGAGGTCGAGTTAAAAATCCATCTTGAAGTTGAAAGTTAAAAAAAAAAAATTTGATGCCAGCTTTGGGTGGCATGTCTTACAAACTAATGAAGGAGGCATACTTAATGTGTGAAAATTTAATTTGCACGACGTGGCAGTGGTATATATAAGTACTTGTAAAGTGAACAGTTAAAACGATGGCAATAATCGTTCAGCGTCAAATAGAATTACATCAGTCATAAGCGAGGCGAAGCGACGTCTAAAGATTAAGGAGGGAGGTTTCGTCGCTACATTCGTAATTGTTGGGGACGATGAAATGATGATTTTTCGAGGTAGCCTGTTCCCCGAGATAAGCAACATGAAAACTAGCGAGTGAAACAGGAACCGGGAATGGGGGGATGAGTTAATAATCGAGGGAATGACGAGGGAGGGGGAAAGAGTAATGACCGGGGGGTTAGTGCGGATAATAATGGCTAGGGGTAATTGGCCGGGAGTAATGGTGGCGTATTTTTTGACAAGCTAATACCTGGGAGAGGTGAGGGGTGGGGTAAAGACCAAATAGAACATGTTGTGTTTCCAAAATAATATGGAAATTATGTTTTGAGAATTTTATATAAGCTCATAGTACTGCACTACGTAATACCAACAATCAGTCTTAGTGAAACCAACAAAATTTTATTATAGAATTTTGAATTCAAGACAAGTAATTATTATAAGTAAAACTTTTATATTAATTAACAAAAAAATATAAGTCGAAGGATATAAAGGATGCTTATATGAATATTAAAAGGAATTTGTTCCTAACATTTTTTTATGTATTCTACTTGCTTCGTGAATGTTGATTCTGCATAAATTATTCATGTATTTTAATTACATGACGTATACGTTTTTTTGTTAATTTTCTTATATACTTTCGGAATTCTTTCACATCCTGTTTTTATGCCTAAATTTGAGTCAGCAGAACGCATAATATTCGTAGTACGTTGTATAAGAAAAAATAATAGTTTCTAAAATAATGTTAGAAGTTTAACCTGATTGTTGGTGTCATTTGAATTTACATAAAAATACATATGGAAATTTTACTCCATGTGCTGTACTCGTAAATTTCAAGTAAGCAATTCGATATAAAATATTTTTGTTATGCAAATGAAGAAGCGTTCGAGAATGGATAACATATTTGAAAACTATTCTATTCCACAATATGTTTTTATGTAACAGGCATGTGCAAGATATGCACGACGTCGTTACCTTTATGGGAATCGTATATATGTAAAGAGTAAAACATCTGACGATTATTGCAATCTCACATCGTGTCATTCATCCCAAATTTCACAAAGCTTACACAGACATTCATCTTCTAACAATAAAATAAATAAAGTTCAATTTTATTTGTTTTTGTGTTTTGTGTTTAAAGCTCAATTTTAAATTTCGGAAATACGTTATGTCTATTGACTTGGCAAAAACTTTCCAATTCCAAGAATGTTTGATTCATCTTCTCAGCTCGGTCTATAGTTCACACTAGTATTTTATCCCATCAAATATCATGAGAGCCTCAACTCCAAAACGGCGATATTATGCCATTTCTATTGGTGTAAACACCATTATCATTTATAGGTTTTTGAGTTAACAGAGCGGGTTTGAGTTAACAACGATTAAAGAGGCTGCCCCTTCGTTACACCTTTGGAATTGAAAATTAAATATACCCATTGGACATTATGAATAAGCAGTAAAATTAAAATCAATCGCTACGAATAGTTCAGAAAGGCTTCTCAATAAAGCCATTAGTGTTTATGAAACAGATTTATGTTTTTTATTAGATCCTTTCAAATATGTTTGGGAATGCAAAATTGAATCACGCTTTTGTATCTAATAGATCAGCACTGGCTAAATTACGCAGAATAGTTTAATTGAAAATTCTGGAAAGTTGAAATACTGCTTTGAATACTGCACGCGAGATTGTCTTTGATCTTTCACTTTTCAACTTAATATTAAATATTATTATTGGATTCTATCAAATTTTGTTTTTATATTGATGTGCATTTTCAAGATTTAGAAGCTTTTACAAATTCAGCTTCAATTAAAATTATTACCTGTGTGAAGTAATATAGTAATTTTTTGATAGACTTATGTGAGCGGGCTTGAATTTTGGTTTCACAAATATAACGTTTTTTGATTATTGGGTCTACATACTCGTTTTAAACTCTCGTTTAATATTAATCGCAACTGTCTTAGGACACTATTACTTCTTAAAAGTTTTCTGTTTTTTTTCGATAATATAAGCAAAGAACTTATGGATACGATTTGTTACACCGCAATGTGAAAAAGCAAAATAAACACTGTGTCCCTTAAGTATTTAAAAGTGAGAAATAGCAAAAAATTACTTTAATAATAATATTTGAAAATTTTTGAGAAACACAAATATGAAATACAATTCTTTAGAACCACATTAAGAGTTGCATGGAGGTTGTTACAGAATGGTTCAACAACATTCCGCAGATTTTATCTAAACACGCAGAGGCCTCGCCCACGGTGATTTTGACGACTAGATCTCAATGGTTTTGGGGCGTGGGGAATTTGAGGATTGCGTATTCCGGCAAACGCCGTGACACAAAATAAAATAAAAGCAAAAACAAACTATAAAAACTGAAATTAATTTGAGGGACACCAGAATGATAACAAGATGTGCCCACCCAGAGACGACCGGATCTCCCCTAGTGATAAGTACCCAGTCTACAGAAGAGATCGCCCGAATGACCCATTGACCTCGAAAGGCCAATGCCCAGCCACAACGAAGCAGCATTAGAGAGTACAGATATCTTTTCAACAGACAAGGCCTCTCTTAACCCGGAAAGACCTCCAACTAATACCCTACAATTCACACTTCGACAGCATGAGACCGCTGAAGTGCCACAGGGAGACTGTGTCGATTTTACGGTCATCTGCAAATGAACGACACATATGCTGTACTCGCCACTCTGACCCTGTGAATGTTCTGTCAAGAGAACAAGCCCCGCCTGCAAATGTGATACCGACACGGAATGAAACCTCTCCTCCCACTATACCGACCCAAAAAATAATTTAATACTTTATATTATTGTCAAAAAAAAGGAAGAAAATGCCATAAACAATAATAACCGGAAACACGGACCCAGCCGATGACTGAAAAGAAAATGAAAACGAATACCAATTGGAATCGCAGTGCAATTTTGTACTCAATACACAACAAAACTATCAAAACCAGAAAATTATTGGTAAATTAGCATATTTTGTGGAGCGGAAAGATATAAATCAAACAATGCGAAACCAAAGTGCCTTCCCTTGCTTGTGAGCAACAATTGACATGGCGCTCAATTACAAATATAATTAAATAAAAATTGGAACAATTAAAAATTGAAATAAACTTGCATTTACTTTAACCTAAACAAAAGAATAGGAGATAAAAGAAAAATTTTGAATGAAAAAAACAAAAAAGATAAAAAGAGAAAACAAAAATTGTACCTTGGGCTCCTTCCACAAGGTCCTACCGATCGGGGTTGGGCGTCTTCCCGTTTTTGGTTATAATAAAATCCACCGTTGGGCATCTTCCCCCGGTAAAACTCTCTCACTTTCTCTCTGGCACTATATCCCATCAAGGGATTTGGCCGCCCCAAATGAGGTTTCATAATCATATTTTCATTTCGGATAATGAGTGATTAATTTATTGATCCTAAACCAGCCGTGAAATTGTTTTCCTTGTCACCACCGGGAATCGAACTCGGAACCTCCGGTCAACAATCAAACGACTATACTGAAATTCAAAGACACAAAGTAAAAACTATAAGAGTGTAATGACCGTAGAGTCGTAACTAGGTGACCACAGTGGTTCTAATTTAAAGCGTAATCGGACCTTGAGAAATAACGCTTTAGAATTTTTTTAATTTGCACATTTTACATCTAAAAGTTTGAAAATTTCACAGAGCTTACAAAGCCATTCATATAGCCGTAAGAAAATTCCATTTCCAATTAAAACTCACGAATCCTACCGTCTTCATATTCTGTTGATGTTTTCGTTTGCATTAACGAAAATATAAATAAAGTGCAATTTTACTTGGCTCCAAATGCGTTTTAAGCATTATATCCTCAAATGGTCTGTTACGAGTTTTTGGTATCGAGTCTGTGGAAATGTCTTGTAAGATTAGTTCCTGAAGTCTCAACAAACAGAGAAATGTGGGATATCATCAAAGTACTCTAAATATTACTCTAGCCACCGTTTAACGTTTTTATTATAACTGAAATATAAAAAGCTAAACGATTAAAAGTGCAAAAGGTACCCGGGTACCTTGTGACTCACATATGGGTTAAGGCTGCTATAAGAGGCTCATATTAAAGGAGGCAGAGATTAAAATTGTAAAAGTTGCCAGGATATACTATTGAACGTATGAACTGTTTCGACTGTTTGGACAACTAATTAACTTTCGTGACACTTAAATTTTGTGACATTTTCGTGCCAATCGGCAAATGATACGATTGGTACTAGGGTTTGCTGAGTTGCGCTACTATAATTTGCGGTTTTATATATACCATCAGAGCCTTCTATATATAAGAGCCGTAAGACTCATTTTTATCGTAAGCTTTTTATTCATTCTCATAAGAAACAGCTTACATTTATATTTTTTAACCTTTGTATCAACACAACATACCAGGGTATCTATTTTGGATTTCAAATGCATAATTGACCATGGTAGAAAAGTCCTAATAAATTGAACTTTCCAGTAGCCTTTCTGTGGCCCTATTCTGGTAGTTCCCGGGGAATAGAAATTTTAAATTTTGTACCAGTTTTATTCCATTTTCCCCAAAAGTGTATTCTGGCGTTTGGGAAAAAAAATTCGGGAAAAAATTATTCCCCATTATAGCAGTTTTGACGTTTATTATTCCATACCTATTAACTGAAAGAATTAACTGGGAATAGAATTTAACGGAAATTTATTATAATTTGTACTTATAGCAATATAAGTACCGCCCTTGAAGTTGGGGGTAAAAAAGTGACTTTCGATAATTTTCCTCAAAAAACATGAGAAAATCTGCAAGTTTTTTATTCCTAAATAGGTATTTCAGAAACTTACATTATATATTATTTTTTCAAGAATTTTAGTACTACCTAGGGGGTGAAACTACCCCAAGGAAGGGGTTGAAAAATCAAAAAAACTGTCTAAAAAATCCAAATTCATGCGAAAAATTCTGGAAAAAATTTATATTACTCCATAAAAAAAATAAGGTTGACGTGTTCGAGGGTTTTTCGAAACCACCCTTTCTCAGAGGGTTAACCACCCCTAGAGACGATTCTGGAAATTCGCTCACGACATCTGATTTTTTCGACTGGAAGTTCTTTTATTAACATAGATTCTTACCGATATCATTGATGTTTAGGGGTGAAACATCCCCTAACGGGGGTGAAATTTGTAAAAATTGTTAAAAATTCCAAGAAAATTTCATTCATTTTTGGTGGAATAATTCTAGAAAAAATACGTAAGATCGCGAAATTGGGATAAAGGTTTGCACGTTCAAAAATTTCATGAATCATCCGCTTTGAATGGTTTCAACCGCACTTGAATTTGGGGGTGTAAGAGTGACTCTCCATAATTTTCCCTACAAAACATGAAAAAATCCGAAAGTTTTTTACTATGAAATACGTATCTCGGAAAGTCAAGATTTTTATTATTTGTTCAAAAATTTTGGAAATCCCGTGATGAAACAACTCCTAGGAGGGGATTGAAAATCAAAAAACTTGCAAAAAATACAAATTTGATGCGGGAAATAGTGGAAAAAATAAATATCACTCAACAATGAAAAAGAAGTTTGAGGGATTTAAGGATTTTTTAGACTGGAAGTGTTTTGCTATCCTCCAATATGATGATTACCATCGATTCTTATGACTATCAACGATGTGTGGGGGTTGTCACATACCCTACCGGGAATCTAAAATTTCATATATTGTTAAGAATTTTAAGAAATTTCTGAAATACGGCCAATTAATTCTAGAAAATATATATACGCTCACGGGATCGGAAATAAATTAAACGAGTTCAAAGATTCCATTAAGCAACCCCTTTTAATGGGTTACCCACGTCTGTATGGAATTTCCGAAATATCGAAACGCAATGCAATGAGTTTATCATTCGGAATTGATATTTTTATCATGAATATCGCCCAGGGCTTGAAGTATCAAAATGCGAGTAAAGGAGGCAAACGTTCTGGGATTCCTAGAAAAATTTTCAAAAAATTTGGGAAAAATCGTATGAAAAATTTCATTCGACTGTGTATCCTATGCCCTCCATTTATGATGTCACATAAACATATTATCTTGAGGATAAATTGTTTATATAAATTATTTATATTATAAATCCCAAAAATTATAGTTCACGTTAACTGGGTATTCCGGTTAATTGGTTGCCGGATAATCGGGCTTTTACGGTATTAAGAAAATTAAAGACATTCCAAATTTTCAACTAATGCTTTCATTAATGAAAGTGAGCAAAAAACAATTGCAAATTCTAATATGAATTAAAAAAACTCATATGAAAGAGTAAAGACAAAGAAGAAAGCAAAAAAAATCGTAAAAGTTAAAGTTCTGGTTAACTGAGTGTTGCTTAATTGGATGCCGGGTAATCTTTTAAAAGCATTTACTGTTGTACATCTTTACGTTCTATTTCGATGTTAAATACACATTTTGTGTCATTTATAAACACACTTCTTAAATCATTTTCAAAATGACTTATGATATGCATTAATAAAGTCAGATTTTTATTTCACAGATTTTAAGTCAATTTTAAAATGAAATAAAAACGCTGGTTTTAAGTCAGAAAAACACCATTTTTAAGACAGCCTTTTTTAATTCAGGAAGCCTTTAAACCACATATAAGAACACTTTGACATTGAAATTTGATCGATAGTGCAAAAGAATAATTACCCCATCTAAATGCAACGTTAAACTATGTTGGAATAGATTTATCAGTTACACAAGCAGATAATTCGATTGGAGTAGTCAAGCTAAGTTGGACAGAAGACATCAAATCAGGATTAGACCTTTCTAAATGCCCATCAGCTTTACCAACGCGATGTCGATAGAATTAGTTCGGGATTTTAACGTAGACTATTTGCTTTATTTTAGGTATTTTCCAACAATTTCAAAAAGGTTGGTGTACCTTTTAATATTGCTAATAATATTTATCGATATTGTTTCGTACAAAACTGTAATCTTATTTGTTCAGAGTATATATAACCACTTTTTGCAATAACTTTATCCCATTTGGCACAAATATTGTTTGTTTTATTTAATTTTCTATAGTTTGCTTCACATGTATTGCAAACGATAAGAAAGTTGAGCGTATAATTTGATATCGGTTCAATACGAAAAGAAAAACATATTTATCACACCTTACGAGTCTACCTACCCTCTCTATATACATTTGTACATGAAATTCGTACGACCTAGATATTTGTATGCAAGGTAAACAAAATTTGTTACTTTGGCACTTCGACTGGCAAAATCAAATTACACAAATTTGTGTTACGCCAACTCAACTTTTTTATCGTCGCACGTATATTCCAACGAACTTTTTCCATATTACGAGAGTATGAAGGTGTTCATATATGCGAAAACATAACAAAACATTATTTTTGTGCGCTTTCATGTCTGCAATTTTATCGAATCTACACAAATAATAAAGATAATGCTGCATTAAGATGTTTTCATAATAAATTTTTTTTTTGGCACTCATTTTTTTGTGAAGCACTGCAAAAAAATTTGTTGGGTAAAATTTTGTTATTTCTCCGATATTGATATTGATATGGGTTTGTACGTTGGCTGTTAAACGTATAGACGACAACTAACTTTTGTCTTCTTAAAGAACTTTTTTATTGTTTATCAGCGTTAGAAGTTTATATTGAAAACTGATATTTACATTTACAAAATATTTTTTTTATATTTTTTGTTTGTTTTATTGGTTTGGAAATTTTTCTGAATAAAGCAGTTTAGTTTGATTTGTTTATTGAATAATATTTCATTTTAATAGTTTTATTGACTTGTTATATTTTTTAATAAAATCAACATTTGGAAATTGGGATAATAGAAAGCAATCTCAAACTTACATTTATTTTTATGCCACGTTGAAAAGCACCCGGTACATATTTTTAAATAAATTTGCAATTTTTTTTCTATCACGGCTGATATCAAAATATTGGTGGCCCATATTCAAATGAGCATATAGCGAAAATCCTAAGAAACGGCTGATATCCAAATTTTATTTATCAGAGTTAGCGGACATCATGACGAGTCAAAATCAGAAGTCAAACCTTTGAAAACTCTATAGATTTGAGAGAATTACTAATTTTTTTATTGAGTGTTTTCTTCAAATTTTTTTATAGTGGTGGCCCATATAGCAAAAACCCTAACATACAGCTGATATCCAAATTTTTATCAGTGTTAGTGGACATCAAGACGAGTTAAAATCAAAAGTCAAATTTTTAGGTACCCTATATAGATTTAAGAGAATTATTAAGTTTTTTATTGAGTGTTTTTTTCAAATTTCATTTGGTGGTGGCCCATATTCAAATAAGCATATAGCGAAAATCCTAAGAAACGGCTGATATCCAAATTTTAATAAGAGTTAGCGGACATCATGACGAGTCTAAATCAAGAGTCAAACCTTTGAAAACTCTATAGATTTGAGAGAATTACTAATTTTTTTATTGAGTGTTTTCTTCAAATTTTTTTATAGTGGTGGCCCATATAGCGAAAATCCTAATATACGGCTGATATTCAAATTTTTATCAGAGTTAGTGGACATCAAGACGAGTTAAAATCAAAAGTCAAATTTTTAGGTACTCTATAGATTTGAGAGAATTATTAAGTTTTTTATTGAGTGTTTTTTTCAAATTTCATATGGTGGTGGCCCATATGCAAATGTGCTTATAGCGAAAACCTTTACATTACGCTAATATTCAAATTTTTATCAGAGTTAGCGGACATCATGGTGAGTCAAAATAAAAAGTCAAATTTTTAGGCACTCTTTAGGTTTGAGAGAATTATAAATTTTTTTATTGAGTATTTTCTACAAATTCCATATGATGGTGGATCAATGATCATATGCAAATGAGCATATAGCAAAAATCCTAACACCAAATTTTTATCAGAGTAAGTAGACATCATGGCGAGTCAAAACCAAAAGTCAAATTTTTAGGCACTTTATAGGCTTAAGAGAGTTATTAATTTTTTTATTGAGTGTTTTCTTCAAATTTCATATAGTGGTGGCCCATATAGCGAAAATCCTAATATACGGCTGATATCCAAATTTTTATCAGAGTTAGTGGACATCAAGTTGAGTTAAAATCAAAAGTCAAATTTTTGGACACTGTATAGATTTGAGAGAATTATTAAGTTTTTTATTGAGTGTTTTTTTTTCAAATTTCATATGGTGGTGGCCCATATGCAAATGTGCTTATAGCGAAATGTGCTAATAGCGAAAACCTTTACATTACGCTAATATTCAAATTTTTATCAGAGTTAGCGGACATCATGGTGAGTCAAAATAGAGAGAATTATAAATTTTTTTATTGAGTATTTTCTTCAAATTCCATATGATGGTGGATCATATGCAAATGAGCATATAGCAAAAATCTTAACACCAAATTTTTATCAGAGTTAGTGGACATCATGGCGAGTCAAGACCAAAAGTCAAATCTTTAGGCACTTTATAGGTTTGAGAGAGTTATTAATTTTTTTATTGAGTTTTTAGAGAGCTTTTAAGCAAGTATGACCAAACGATCGCTAAGACTAAGGATTCAAAGTTTAAGTAATGCGAAAATTATTCGTTCAAGTAAAATTGGAATCATAGCAGGTGTGTCACAATACTTAATAAACACATTTTATTATCACTTGTTGATTATTTCGCAAAAATTAGATTTTTGAATATTTTAATTAAAAAATTTGTTCAAAAAGTTAAAGAAAATCACTCGATCGATTTTTTTGTCGCCAGTAGTGGTTACTCTATATTAATTCCCTGCATGATGTGACGCAATGGAGTTCCAACGTTTTAGGCGTAAATTGGTATCAAATTTTCATTGACACTATCAGAAAGCTCTAAGATTACAAATTTTGGAAAATATGCGATACAATAGGCAGCGAAGTCAGCATAAGGAGGAATCTTGAATTCAAATTGTTTATATAATCAGATTATTTGCGGTATACCTTAACGTAATTTCGTAATTTTATTAATGTCACAAAATTATTGTCCTGTTCGTCTTTTGATATATTTCGTATATATCGTGACATTCCATAAGCATAATTATATTTTTTTGCTTGCAACCGTAATACAAAAAAAATTTCAAAAGCTCAAAATAATCTCATAATTTTCTGTATTTTCTACTTTATATTTTCAGACGAACAAGTAAAATTCCTGTACATTTATCGGAAGAATAAAAAAGCACAGACGAAGATAAAAGTTAATAAGTTTTTTAGTACAAAAGGCAGCCAACTAACACATACAATAACAAATAACCAGAAGAACACGAAGGAAATAAAAATACTTTGGAAAAAATTCTTTACGTACTCAGCGATGGGGAAAACAGTGGAATAGGGTAGATAAAAATCATCTGATTACGGATCAGCAAGGTTACAAATTTTTCGCCAATTTTATAATTTAAAACTTAGTTGAAAACGTGCCATAATTTATACATATTCAAGGAGCCACGACAGTATAAAAAAAAATCGTTAAATAATGCCAGCCGGTCGTGTTGCCGGCAAAGTAGGTTATTCGAATAACTACTACAGTGGTAAATTATTAAAAAATAAATTTCCTGTAAAATTAAAATTTTTTACTAAATCATTTTCTTATCCAAAAAAAAAATTGTTGTAGGACGATCCTACGTTGGAATTAACGAGGAAATTATGTGGGTCAGCATAGGCATGGGCATCACGATAGCAATCCTAATCAGTATCGCACTTTGTTATATAGCACATCAAAAATGTCAAAAACGTCGTGAATACTATGTCTCGGCTTAGCTAGTAATTTGTACCGAGCACAATGTAAATTACATCATAAATTTGGATGAGCGCCAGCACGATTTGCTCGAGCCGCAATTGGTGGAGCAGGACGTGAGGGCCCCGTCAACTCGTCGCAATCTACAAAGTGTTTGGAATTGCCCGGCAGGTAAACGAACATGGGGTTAATTTTTAATAATAATATTTAGAATTAATTTGTTATTTTTTTATATAAATTATTTAATTAATTAAGGAAAAATTTATATCGACTGATTTATAAGATGAAAAAAAAATATTTAAATGAAATTTAACAATAATTTTGTGTAATTAAAATAGTCTTATGATGCATGCGTTGTATAAAATGCTAAAAATTTGTAATGTTCAACATTTTTTATAAATTTTTTTTAAAAGATTTATTTTTATTAAGTAAAATTTATTAACAAATCACTTACGGGCTAGTCGAATATTACGTATACCTGATTTGGCCAGAAACACTACGAATATAAAATCAAATTTTCAATATAAATGTAATTATTAAATATTTTGCTTAGTTAACATTTAAAGTTAAACATTTAAATCAAATTTTAATTTCAAAATTTTGCAATCAAACGAAGATCACTCTGGCGTATGATATTCACAAAACTTGGTTAAATGTTTTGTAATTGTAAATTACTTCGAAATAATAGCAGGCCCATATGCCTAAAAATTGTTAAACCTTAACAGTGTAACTAATTATTTTTTTTAATTTTTTATGTTCCCAGATGTAATTCAAAGATTTTGGATAAAATTCGGGATCGTAAATTTATCATAAAGTTTTTGTTACAACCATCTAAGGTTGAGTAACATTTGTTATTTTTCAAAAATTAGCGCTATTAGAAAAAAAAATAGAAAACCTTTATAGTGGACTAGTAAGATGTAAACTTGCACCGTTGACAGACTTGGAAATAGCTTAACGCGTTCAGTCATTTTTGGAGTTTATCTCATAGTGTATCTGTATACGATTAACGATAGCGGAAAAATGTCGATAACGCAAATTCTGCCAAAATAATTAAAATGTCGGTAACACAGATTCAAACTAATCAGCAGGGAACGACAGCCGATAAACGGCGTTAAGGTAGATTCGCAGAAGAGATCAGCCAGAAAAATGTTGATAAATCAGATAAACAATTGATTAAAACTCTTTAAAAATTCATTCGAATTCACAAAATTTTCGAATTTTTAAAATTTGAACGCGTGTCCTGGCTGGAAAATAATATAAAACAAAGGTTTTAGTAATAGTTATCTCAGGGAAAAACTTCAAGTCTTTCTTCATATGAGAATGCCAGGAAAACTCGTTTGAATATATCGCACACACAAAATTAATAAAATTTCTGAAAACTGACCATTAAAAGCGTCATGGTTGTTAATATATTCAACTGAATGATCGTTTTGATAATCTATATGAGGAGTCCAGAGGAACTCGTTTGAATATAACGCATACAAAAAATTTGAAAATATCTAACAATTGACCGGTAAATTCTCCACACAAAAAGTGATTTGAATTTTTTCTTCAAAATATAGACATCACTAAAACCTTTCATTTGAACTACTTTTCAGCCATGACACTTTAAATGTTTATTTTTTTGAATTTTTCAAGTTTCGCATGTACGTTAATATTCTAACGGATTGTCCTAATTAGACAACAGTAATAAAATAGTATATTTTAGTTTTAATGATTTTTTGTTAAAACATTTAATTTTGAATAATGTTCGATAGACCAGCAAGAAATTACATTTTAACACGACAAATGTTAATCTGATTTAACGACATTTGTCGGTTCGCTTCTTCTGTGAATCTGCTTTAACAGTCTTTTTCGGCTGTTACTTTTTGTTCATTATTGCAAATCTGCATAACCGACACTTTTGGACTACTAAATTATATTTCTACAGTAAAATATGCATTATCAACTCTTTCGGCTAGAACCGTTTAGGTATTTTATTAGTCAATTGTCCCACCCGAAAGAAAACTTTGGTAATGCAGATAGTGTCTTTGCTATCAGCCGAAAGTATTTTTTAATACCAAAACTATTTATTTTGTACAATAAAAATAAAAAAAAATCTACTGGAACCGTTAAATCTAAAACATTAAACTATATTTTAATTGAATTATGTAGTATGTGCTTTTCATGTGGAACGTCTGGGAAAGCTCGTGTGAATATCATGGTTGGAAAGTGATTGGAATGAAGGCATCAAGTGATAATTACAAATAAATCAAATTTCAGCTCAATTTTCCTGTGGAAAGCCTGGGAAATTTGCATGAATATATCATACATACAAAATCTGGAAATTTCTAAAAATTCCACGTGATAAAAATAAAAGGGTGATTTCCCAGGCTTTCCACATGAAAAGTGAACCAGAATTATTTTCATGGATAACAATTATTAAAAACTATCGCATTTCATCTACTTTCCAACCATTCACACTAGTTTTCTCAGACTTTCCCCATGAAAAGTCCGTAAATAATGTCATTAAAAATATAGTTTAGTGTTTTAGATTTAATGGCTTAAGTTGATTTTTTAAATATTTTTTAATTTTGTTGTAGAATAAAAAAAATAAAAAATACTTTCGCTGAGAGATATCGGTTGCAAAATGTCGGCTCATGATTTTCGGCTAAAGCATACCTTGTTAAAGTTAGCCGAAAGATTCCAGCCGAAAGATAATGCAGATAGTGTCTTGACTATTTTTAAACTCTCTTTATACTCACGCTCCTATCGATTTTTAAATTCCTATAAACTGAAATGATTCCTCCTTCACCCGAATGATGTAATTCGATTATAAATTCTTCTAAATTCGAGTTCATAACTGATTTTTGCTGTATTCAAGACACTATCTGCATTATCTTTCGGCTGGAAACTTTCGGCTAACTTTAACAGTATTAAAGCATATTAATATTTGATATAATACGTTATATTTTCGGCTGAAATAGCAAAGACACTATCTACATTATCGATTTTTTTAACTATTGGCTGGAAGCTACCGTCTAATTTTAGCAAGAATTTTTGGAAATGTAACTATGATCCAAAATAAGGAGGCCTCAAACTTTCTATAGATATTCTGTTTGTAGGCCCGAGAGTTGAATTTTAACTCGCTTACACGAAAAATGAATTATACGAGCTTCGCGAAATCTCGTAGACACGTTATAAATTATAATTATACAAAATTAATAATTATCATAATACTCAAAAGCTAATTAGTTAATTAGGTAGCTTTATCTAATGAACATAACATGTTACAGAGCCCATTTGCAGATGATTTTAAAAATTGTTAGAATATCTATTTAAAAAAATCTTCTTCCTCTATAATTTTGTCGGTTATGCAGTTTCTAACGAAATGTTGCACAAAATGTCGGTAATGCAGTTCATATATTATTAGCTGTATTTTGTTGAGACAATTACAACAACACCACTATGGCTAAAGCTAAAATTAAAGCATTTTAAAATTTTGCTTTAGTTGAAGATAATGCAGATTTGCATTAGTTGAAATAGCTGAATAGTGCTGAAACAGCTAAAGTTTTATTTCTCAACAAAATACAGCTATTGATTGAAAATATGTCGATAACGTAGTTTTCTACCAAAATGTCGACGGTCGTGTCGATAAAGTAGTTTTTGTATTGAAGTTTCTGCTGAAATTTCAATAATGCAGTTTTGCTGTCCAATTTTCTGCTAACTTCAGTCGTAACTTAATAGTATTAAAAACTAAGCCCCGATAATTCACATCTGCAGTATCGACATTTTTCACTTGGCTTTGGTAGATATTTATTGCCGACTTTAAATGTGTAGTATAGGCATTTTCGGTTGGAAATTTCGGGCTAACTTTAATATTTCGTTAACGAATCATGTTCGAGATTAGCAAAATGCATTATACTTCTGGTTTAGTAGCTTAACGGATTTAGTGCACAAATCTCTCAATATTTTTAAATTTATTTTTTAAAAATGAGATTAGTACAGATGACGTCACACAACATTTTTATTCTAATAATTTCTTATTTGTTCTTCAATTATCAATTTTATACCAAATAACCACGCCTATTATCGGATTTATGTTTTGTTACAGAATTTCCTAGTTATAGTATGTATTGTAGATTAGAGCAGGAACTAATTTAGCTAAACTCCATTAGTTAATCGCCAGTCTGTCAACGGTGTTGGAATCTTAAAGTGATTTCGATAGGCTTTGTATGATACAGATTTCTAAAAATTCTATAATTTGATTATTAAACACGCTGGTTATCGATTAGCAAGCATGTCCATTTGTGTACGTGATAACTCCAGAGCGACTAGGGTTCACTGGATAAAAATAGAGAAAGAGGTATATGTGAACAAAATAGGCGAGAAAGTGAGTCCATTTATAACCCTTATAAAGTTAGCCGACTCTAGCCTAAAATTGTCGATAATGCAGATTCAAACTAATCAAACGAAAATGACAGCCATTTTTTCCGGTAACAACCGAACCGGAATATTAGAAAATGCCGGAATATTAGAAATTTTTATTTTGTTCTTCCTAAAACCAACTAAACATTTAAAATAAGAAATTTTCATTCGAAACAGTTATAACTAATATACGAGACCAAATTTCTCTAATTTTCTGTATTAGATGTTTGAGGAGGTGACATATTTTGAGAATATTTAAAATGAAGCGACGTCTAATAATTATCGTTTAAATACGTCAGGTCGATTTTCATGTTAGGAGTCCGGGAAAACTCGATTGAATATATCGCACACACAAAATTTTAAAATTTCTGAAAATTAACCGTTTAAAGTATGACGGCTAGAAATAGATTCAAATGAAAGGTCTTATTAAAGTTCACACCTGGGAAACATTTCAGGATAATTTCCATGTTGGGAGTTTGGGAAAACTCGATGGAATAGATCGTACACACAAAGTTTGAGAATATCTAAAATTTGACTTAAACGGGCACGTGTGTGCGATATATTCACAGGTGTGAGCGTCATTGAGAACTTCCATTTGAATCTTTTTCCAGCCACGACACTTTAAACGGTTAATTTTTAGATATTTTCAAATTTTATGTGTGCGATCTATTTCTACAAATTTTCGGACTCTTCACATGAAAATTGAACTGAAATTTTTAAAGTTTTGCTTGACATATGCCATTGAGTTTTCTCAGTATTAAAATAGTTTTTTTTAATTATAGTTTTAATGCATGTAATGAAAAATTTGAATTTTTAATAATATACGTTGATGAGCTAAATAAACATTTTGTTATCAAAATAAATTACTGTTTAACACTCGACATTTTCCATGGGGCTATTTAAAAAGAAACTTCATTACCGACTTTAACAGGTGAATACTATAGGTTGTTTTGATTCTGTATTATTGGCATTATTGTGGTAAGTTTTAGTTATTAACTCGGATCTGCATTATCGACATTACCGGCTACACATTCTGCTTGTTACACCCGAATCTGCATTGTCGACATTTTTCGGCTGGAGCGAGTCGGGTAACTTTAACAGTATCCATTTATAGTTTTTTGGCTTTTCTATGGTTTCATTCAAAAATAAAGGAATCGATTCAGGAAAATTTTATAAGTGTCGTTTTTATGGCTGTATCGAAAATAGTGTAGACAATTGATTTTGACAATGCGTCGAAAATGTACAATAGAATTTTTTAGCAAAATATTTTTTTGTAAAATATTTCAAGATATGACAAATTGTATTGTCAAATATTTAAAAACTATTATTCGGAACGCCATATGGTTTAGTCTTTAATAAACTATTTTTGATTTAGTATTGAACGAAGAATGAGTAACTTTTTCCGTACCACAGAAATCACAATTTTTGCCACAGATGTCACTATACTTAATAATTTTCAAAACAAATATTCCAGCTAAACTAAGCCAAGTGCAACCTGAGACTTTAAAAAAATGGCGGCAGTCAAAAAAATGCTAGCTCCAATAATTAAAATTAAAATTATCGTATACAAATTTTTAATAGTAGCATATTAAAAAGATAAATAAATAATCAAATAATATCCGCTTGCGCCAATCGTGACAATTTCTTCAGAAAATTTTTACTGGTTTGGTTTCGTCCAAATTCTCGAAATTAAAACATCAATTTCAAAATTTCACCTTTCAGCATCTAGCTTTTAAAAATACCAATTTTGATAAATTATAGCGGACAATGTAGAAGATGCAAGAAATTTTGGATTTGGAATTCGTAGAGCTGTAGTGAAATTTAAACTTGAAGATTGTCCCGATTTTTTTATTATATTAAATATTTTTTAATTGAATTTACTAAAATAAGAAGCCACCTATGAATTCATAATGCTCGTTTTCTTCTGAGTAAGCAGTTTTATAAATATCTTCGGGAGCAATCTCGATCTGATGAAAACCAGAAACGAGATCTAATACTGAGAGATATCGGTTTTTCCTGAATATGTCGAGAAACTACGCTGTATAGTCTACGCTAAGAATCACTTTGATTTGTAGTGTGAGCCCTTAAAGTTTTCAAATATTTTAGGTGAGGTTGGGATGGTTAATGGTAAAAAACATTTTGTCTGTTTTTTTTTTATTAAAAATTTGCTGGAACGCGTGATTGCGCTTTGCTTCATTGGCGAACTTTATAAGAACTTGAATCAAGGAATGAAATGCAGTTGATGTAGCAAGGGTTGGGAGAAGAGTAATCGTATCCTGGAATGCATGACAATTACACACATAATTAATATTATCATCAATCTCTTCCAAGCAGTCCTCGCATATTTGGCTCAGAACAAGTGCCATATGGTGAATATGTTGTTTAAAATGACCTAAGAGAAGAGAATAGCCAGTACGATCTTCACATGGTCTTTACAATAATCGCATATTTGATTAACTTTGGTTTGGAACAATGGTAAAGCGCTTCTTCGAGCGACAAGTGGTAGTGGCATCATTTTTTTAATAGAGCCTTGTCACAGTTATCTGATAATGGTACACGAGGTGCAAGACCAATAAATTTTAGTAGTGAGCCAATAGTCTACATTCGAATTCCATGATAGTTTAGAAACGTACTCCCAAAACAAAATGTTGGGGCTGCAAAGCCATCTAGGTCTCAACATGTGTTCAAAGAGTAGTCTCTAAAATTTTAAGATGGTAGCACAATAAGGTAGCCAAACACAAACTGAATCGATGATGATGTAACCCAGACGATGAACAGACAGAAGGAATTGCCCAAACCCCTTTTGAAAGTTGTAAAGTTGTAACCAACATTTTTAGTCAGCCTCATGGTTTTTTTTTTGTGCGAGTATTGGACAAGAGTTTAAAAAATAAGCCAAAATAGCATTTGATAGTGGTGACATTGCAAATTCTATTTCCTTCACTGATTGAATTTTAGTAGAGATGTTGAACCCATCCGATTGTTTGAATGAGAAAAGTTTCCCGTTTTATAGTTTTCTGTTGCGATAACTTTTAAATGGTGGTATTTTACAATTATAGATTGAAAGAAATACAACTGTTATTGGAGGTCAATGTATCACCTGGACTCGCAGTTACTAAACAAATCAATAATCGACAAAGAATAAAAAATAATTGCAATCACTTTACGACAAAGGGAATTGATAAACTTTGTTTAAATCCCTCAATTGTAAATTTCAAAGTCCTCGGAGTTTAGGAAATTAAAAATTAATTGCCCCATAAAGAGGTATTCTGGTTCCGCGTTTAAGGTCAAAATAATATTTTCACCATTCATCTCGCAAAGTAAACAAATTTGTTGGATTTGGTTTTTTGTTAAATCGATACATCCTGCTAGAAATATTCAACTCTAATAGTTTAGAATTTTTGCTGATCTTGAGGTTTTCAAATGATAGAGGTTATTGAGAGAAGTAAAAATCAAACAAAAAATAAATTTTCTAGCTTGAATACTTGACTGCCTGTCTAGCATATCACTTTATAAACTCGCCTAGAATTTTTATTTATAACCCACTTTTAAAATTTGTTTTTCATTTCATTTTACCATTTTACGCCTTATCATTCGATTTCCACTCACGTTTTCCTTGAGTAAAAATAATTTTGTATTTCGTGGTTTTTCCCGATAGTATATGAACGTATATAGATACGAGTGCATAAAAAAAATAAATTAATTTATATGGTACAAAGAGCAAATATATAGCTTGAAATATTTTAAGAATAAGATCCAATAAAAATGATGAACAAATCAAAAACGCGAATATTGCAAAATTTAACAAAATTGAATAGACATTTATTACGTTCAGTAAGATTATCTATAAATAACTTAATCAACTGTTTAAATAGAAAGCTTAATTATTTATTAAATAATAATAAAATGTAAGATTTGTGTATTGGTGAAATTTTAAGTAGCGGTAAATTTAATGTGTGGTAAAATTTAATGTTTAGACATTTATTGTGAAATGAATATACATTTTTAATCCTAAAATGTAGATTTAAGTATTAATTACATTTAGGAATTTGTTATTTATTTATTTAAAAATATTAATTATTTATAATATTTATATTGAAATTGTGTATGTATTATGTAAATATAAAATTCTAATATAATAAAAATATAAAATTGTCCAAGCGATACGAGTATGGAAAATTTATTTATCGACATTATGACCTCTAATGCTGCCCCAGAACCTAACCTAGTATACGTGTTTAATATCCTCGAACTTGTTTTTTTTTTAAATCAGAAATGTTTAGTTAAGGGGTCCTTATGTATAGACTTATTGAATAATGAACAGGATTACATTCGCTAACTATACACGAAATGATCGCCCGTATTCAACTGTTCAACTGTCAACATACTGCTCCTAGAAATGTTCACAGTTCTTAAATCGTAATTTAGTATAGCATATAGAAAAAGTTGCAACACTGAACTAAACATGGATAGTTAAAAATGATATTTACTTTGCCATACATGCTACTTAGAAACTCCATGAATTTTAATAAATTTTCAAATTTTATTTCATCGATCCTACAAAATGTTCACGGGGTCTCACCTACATGGCAAGTTAAAAATATCAAAATTCAAATTTTCGACTTTCGATTGTTCCGAACTCATTTCATCCAGAATGGATGGAACCCAATTTCTGTCCTAGGAAGTCATATTCCAGAACTTCTTCCAAAAACCATTTAAGAATCCTATTTCCAACCGACATATCCAATTCCAACATAATCGGTTAAGAAACTAAAGAGTTCAGATGGCCGCATTCCAGAACTTCTCCAAAAAACCATTTAAAAATCCCATTTCGATCCAACATACCCAATCCCATTATGACCAGTTAATAATTAAACGTGTTTCGTCCCAGGTGGCCATATTCCAGAACTTCTTCCAAAAACCGTTTAAGAATCCTATGGCCTATTTCCGTCTCAGGTGGTCATATTCCAACATACCCAATCTTAACATAATCAGCTAAGAATTGCTTGACGTCCTTCCCAGATAGCTATATTCCAGAACTTCTTCAAAAAATCATTTAATAATCCCATTTTAATCGAACATACCCAATCCCTTCATAATCGGTTAAGATTTCAACGAGTTCCGCACCAGATGGTCATATTCCAGAACTTCTTCCAAATAATTTAATAATTCCATTTCAATCCAACACCAATCTCGAATAGTGGTTTCAGGCTTTTGAATCATTAGATAATAAAACAGCGAAATCTCATTGCGATATCACTGAGACAACTGATACAAATAAAAAAAATAAAAAATTTAATCATTCTACCACTTGTCGTAGAAGTATAGAAGCCTGAAACTATTACCCATTGTGTCTAGACATCTCTGAGATCGAATTACAAAAAATGCGTAATACGTCATATACGCAAGTGGTAGAATGATTCAAAAAATTATTTTTACCAGTAGTATCAGTGATATCGTAATAAAAATTTTAGGCCTGATTGGTTTAGTATTAATCAGAACTTCCGAATTTCACATACATTGCACCTTGTATTACATTTTCTTATATTTCTATACAATGTAGTCTGAAAAGGTGGAACAAATGTCCTCAGAAAATGTAAATTGAATAGAGCTAACTAAAAAAACATAATGGCAATGACGAACAGTAGTCCAGAGAGTGGTTGATATTTTTTCAATAAATCATGTTTTAGAAATAAAATATATTTAACGTAGCAAACGTAGCAATTTTAATAAAATAATTATTTTCCGGGACTAAATCAGCTTTTGTTCCCCTATTCTCTTAGTCGCATAAATAAAAAGAAATTCAAACTAATGCAGCCAACTAAGATTTAAAAAATTTTGATTGAGAGTTTTGCACAAAATTATTTAGTATAAATTTTCATTTATTCATTTATTTTATTCATGTGAAGTGATGTGAAGTGATACGTCTAAGGGAATTGAGTATTTAATTTTCCAATTGAATTTCAAGATTATTTGGTTTAAAAATATTATTACATTTACTAAAACATAACAATTTTTTTAATGTTAGTATCGTTTTAGTAAAAAAAACCAATTCCTCTTTAAAATAACTTTCAGTTAAAAGGTCTAAAATATCCTACGATTGATACTAAAAAAAATCGTATTTTTCGGGTTCAAATTAACCTTGAAGGTTTTGGTATTTTTATAGAAAATGACAACGACTCATAAAAGTTGAAGGAGTGATTATGTTGTGGGAACTCCCCGACTTTTTTTTTATCCACATGAACCTCGACATCGTTATTCCTGATCAAATTTTAGAAAACCCAAAAGTCAACCTTTGTTGGTTGAACATTCAATTTTAAAATTTATTTTAATTTTTTAATCTTTGTTGTTTTTTTTAATGCTGAACTTTTCAAAATCATTGCAAACGGTGAAAAGCTCCCTTGAAAGCTGCCACTTCAAGTACAATAGTCGAATAGTCAATTTGCCTGAATTTTTGAATTCCGGATTATCGTGAAATAATGTTTTTTCCTCTAAGCTCGGCCATTTCCGGTAAAATTTAAAAACCCGTCTGAATATTTGCAAAAATCAAGCAAATGAAGTTAGATCAGTTTTTCAACTCAAAAAAAAAAAAAAAAAATTAAAGTGCCTTAAACAATTTTCTTTAATGTCATCCCAGTTCTTTCTAATTAAACTTGTATAAAACGAAAAACATACTGAAATTTTTTTCTCAACAACAAATTGTCCATTCCGGATTTATCATTTAGTTGTTGTTTTTGTAAAATAATTATCTCTAAGTAATGGGCCCGATTCTCGTGGCATTAAATTACTGTTTTAATATTTTATTTCCTTGCTTCCTATTGGAGTTTGTATTGAAAAGACAAAAATAACATAACATAACAATTAATTTTAGATCCCGGAATCGACCCCAATATTAGTTGTAGATACTAATTATTTGGTAATAGTAAGTGCCGCACAATGACTAAGAGGGCTGCATCATCCGTATGGTAGGATTGGCACAAATAGCAAAGTTCCATATATGACCCGATTTAAGAATATGGGAAAAGCGTGTCATTCTGGAAGGATTGTATACGTCTAAGTTATATAGGGGGATGGTGGAATTCGTGCAATGGGAAAGCAATGGGTCTTTTGGTTGTCTTACTAAAAAAAAGAAGAATTGCCATTCTCGATTAATACTATTTTAAGTTGGTAATAGTATAAGGTTTTACAATGACTATGGGTGCTGTATCTGCCGAATGGTAGGAGTGGTGCGAATAGTGCAGATCCATATGGTTCCAGTAAAGGACTTTGACAAAATCGTGTCATTCTTTGATTTGAATACCCTATGGTAAGGACTAACTCTCACCAGCCGGACAGTATCAGCCGTATGATAGGATTCGCCCGCTCAGTCTATTTCTGTATGACCTAATATAAAAATTTAGTAAATGCCGTTAACAAAGAAATATGATTTGCCGGAAATTGATACTGTTTTGATTTGGTATTAGTAGCGGCTAACACTGACTAAGAGGGAAGTACCAGTAGTATGGTAGGATTCGTACAAATAGCCAAGTTACCCATTTAGGCAAGCTTTAAATAAAATACCCGGCATATGTGAGAGGATATGTGAAAAATGAGATGGCAACACTAATTATTGCTATCATAACATTACATACTCTCAGCCCAAAATTTCCCCATATATCATGACTCTTTTGACTATCAGCCCCGAAAAATGCCACATTTTTACTATCAGCCTCGAAAATATTTACTGTCATGACAGCCAAAACTATCACGATACAAACATTTTTCGGCACTGAGAGTAAAAATGTTGCATTTTTATGATAATATGAAAAAAGAAAAATTTTCAAGGTCAAGAAAAATAAATGCTTTTTTACCCATCCCCGATTATGTTTGTTATTAGGAAATTTGACGTGAATAATTTTATGAGTGAACTATCAGCTTTAGTCTGGTGATTCAACCTAATTTTTGAGATTTTTTCAGAATTTTTCTATGGAACAGAGATAAGATATAGACCATGAAACACAGCAAATATTCGTTGGCTGGTCTAGAGGTTACATCGGGTGATAGAGGAACATTTAACGTTTTAAACAGTTTTTTGAGAATTTTTGTATGTTTATTGTTCGAGATATAGTCTATTGAGTTCTTCTATCATCCGAAGTAATCCACTAGTCCGTTCAACCTATAATTTCTGATTTCAATGGACTATATCTCGAATATATATTATAAACGTCTATGTCACTGACTCACTCGAGAATGTTCAGTTGATTTTTTTTTTCGATTTCGTTAGTGTGATTTTTTTTTCAAATTTTCGTCAACGAAATACACAAAAAGCAACAACAATGTAATCGTAAAACCAAAAGAGTATATGTTTTCTTACAATATCTGATTTGACAACACGTATTTTTAAATTGATATTAAAAAAAAAAATTGTGAGCGTTCGGCAATTGTTTTGTTTTTTATTAGTTTAAAAATACATAAACTGAATGTTAAAAATTCGATTGTGAGAAAAACCTCGATAATTGAATTGAGAAACAAAACAAAAATTAATTTGACGAACTGCTAATTAAAAAATTTTTTTATACTATACTTGCTACTAAAGTAAAACATTTTGCGTTTTTTTTTCTGGCAATGAAATTTTTTAAAACTCTATTAATGTATTTTTAATTTAATAAAAAAAAAACACAACAAACCCTGATTATGGCGTAATTGCCAAAAGCCCGGAAAATTTGGTTGTTTAATTAGTATACGGGTGCCAAGCACCCGTATTTTTAATATATTTTTAACTACATTTTGGTGGGAGTAAACGGGCGCGAAGCGCCTCAGAACAACCAATTATTAAATAAACATTGAAATATTTAATATTTTAATCTTATGATGCTTTTATTTCGACTGTCATTGCATTTTTAAAGTATCGTGATAGCATGTATATTTGGGACTGAGAGTAAAAATTGATATTTTGGCAGGTCGCAATGAAAATTTAAAGGTAAATAAAAGAACCCAAATGTTGTAATTTAATTTATTTAACACGCGAAATATAAAAATGATGCAACTCTTTTGCTTTGTAAAAACCGACTCGCTCAAAAACCGCATTTCCCTTTTAAAGACAGATTTCAGTTCAGTGTCCACTTTTGTTACTTGGTTTGGTCTTGTTCGGTGACACGCATACACGTGGGGCATGTTCGCTGTCTAACAAAAATGTGGCTATTTTTTGGGCTGAGAGTAAACAAAATCATGAAAAGAACAAAGGTACCCGGGATGATATAAAATAGTATTGTTTAAGGAAAATATATTTTTTTCAGAGTTGAGAAATTTTTGGTTTTAATTTCAAAAAAATGAAGCAGCTCCTAAAAAGAACCATATAAGTATGACAAGCTTCAGGACCAGTTATTCCATCTAGAAATTTTTAGTTTACTATAACAAAATGGAGGCGTGTATATGTCTTGATAAACACCCGACTATCTTTTACGACGAGTGAACATACATCTGGAATAAACCACACTTCAAGGCGAAAAATACAATTTAACAGAATTTTGGTAAAACTGTCTTTTATAATCAAAAAACAGTATCCCCTTTAAAATCTTTTTCTCATTTTTTGTCTCAGCTTTTCAACGTTATTGCAAACATTTTTTGAAAAGCTGCCATTGTAAGCTGCTACTTTACTCATTTTTTTTAAACCGCGTCAACTCCATAATATAAAAAATGACTTGAACTAATTTTGTTTGAAATTTAATTTTACAGTCTTTTGGTTTTTATCATTGTTTTGGAGGTGCAACATACTTTTTAAAATATTGCCGCCACTTTCGGCGTATAGAAGATTAATTTTGCTGAAAAACAATTTTTTAGTCATATTATGTTTTGCTTCTTTTTGGGTAAGGGTTTGGTCGCCCATGGAAGGCTTGATTGATGAGCTTACTCTCTAGCCTTCGCTTGAACGGAAATTTCATTTTATACTAATGAACAGTATCTACCCCGGTAGATATTTTTATATATCATTTAAATATTTCCATATAATATTTTTTTTGGGATTTTATCATTGGTTGTGTGGGTATTGTTACTTGTCGTCTACTATTTATGTAAAGATGTAACCAAATTTTGGTCAATGAGTGTAAATTAACGGTAATTTTTCTTTAAATTTTGTGTGATAGAATATTCGTACTTTTTTCGATGAGTATAACTTAACGGTAATTTTCCTTTTCTTGTTCATAATAGAATAGAAAAATATTTTAAACATTTGGTTAGTGATTTTATATAAATCGACTGTTTCGTTTGTGTTGTTGCATTAGTTTTTAATAATAAGTCGAAATAATAATAATTTGAATTTGAATAAATTGAATAATTGCTATAAAATGGCAAATAAGGAAAGTGATTTTAAATTTCTTTCTAGAGCAGCAGTATCCAGGTAAATATTTTGAATTTTAATATAAACGTAATAAAATTTTAAAATTATAAATTTTTCAAAATTTAAGAAAATAATGTAATCTGTTTGTTTCATAAATGTGTTATTAATTGTTTTAGATTATCATATCAGGAGAGACAAGATTACTATGAAAGAGTGCTCAAAGAAGTTGACTCCGATAGCGAGGAAGAATTTGCACAAGTTGATGCAGATTATGACTCCGATGATGGCTATTTGCCGCTAGAGGCAAATATAACTGCTGATTCTGATGCTGAATTGGATAATGAAGTAGAAGTGATGGAGATTCCAGATACTGATTTTGAAACGGATGACGAGGAATGTGCAGAAGATGAGAATGAAGAAAACGATGAACATAAGACTACTCCAGGAACTAGCGAAACGTTTACTAGTAAAGATGGAACAGTTTGGTATAAAAATCCGCTGACCTTGCAACATCAGTCGGCTCATAATATTTTTCGCGATACATTGTTTGTGGGAGCTAATCCGGTTACGAAAAATATGTCAGAAAAAGACACTTTTTGTTGTATAATGTGTAGCAGCACGCAAGATATAATTTGCAGGTACACTAACAAAAGAGCCGAAAAAGAATACAGCGCCTGGAATAGCCAAAATCCGAATAAAAATCAACTAACTTGGAAACTACTGTTTGAGGAGGAATTGTTGGCATATTTAGGAATTTTGTTAATAATTGGGTGTCATCGGTCGAACTACGAGAATATCAGTGAGCTTTGGAAATATAATGCTCTTCCAATTTATCGCGCTACAATGTCAATACAACGTTTCAAGGAAATAACTAGATTTATCCGATTTGACTCACAAGCTACCCGGGAAATTCGATTGGCCGAAAACGAAGCAGCGCCGATTAGAGACGTTTCGAAATGATAAACGCTAATCATAAAGCATTATTCCGACCATCGGAGTCAATCACCGTGGACGAGCAGTTGTTTAGATTTAGAGGGCGCGTTAAATTCTTGCAGTATATGCCATCAAAGCCGGCTAAATGCGGTATAAAGCTTTGGTGGGCCTGTGATTCTGTGACCTCGTATCCAGTAAATGGTCAAATTTACAAAGAGAAACTAGGTAACAGCAGAGATGTAAACCAAGGCGAGAGAATTGTGAAAGAGCTTGTTGCTCCATTTAAAAATACTAGCCGAAATGTGACTGTGGACAATTTTTTCACCAGCTTGCGATTGGCCCAAGAATTAATAACTTGGAAGTTGTCAATTGTTGGGACACTAAAAAAAACAAATCATACATACCGAATGAATTCAAGGCTTAAAAAACTAGAGAAGTTCTATCCACTGAGTTCGGATTCGAACCCAAAACGGTATTGTGTTCATACGACCCGAGAAAAGGTAAAGCCGTTATTTTATTATCTACTCAACATCGCGGGCAAAACCGTATCCGGTCCAAAGGACAAGCCAGAAATTATACAATATCATAACCATACAAAGGGGGGTGTAGATTCGATGGATAAAATGTTAAGTCAATACACAACTAAACGAAGAACAAATCGGTGGCCACTAGCTTTATTCTATAATTTACTGGACATTGCTTCCTTGTATATCATTTATTCCAAAAACAATTTTCAAGGAAATGGAACAGTCAAAAGAAGCCAAAGGCATATATTCTTACAATTATTAGGAAAACAGTTGTGCTTGCCCCAAATCAGATCGAGATCACAAAATCGAAGGATTGTAGGGAAATTTTCCATAAGAAGCGCAATGGAGTGTCTTTTAGATGAATCTGTTGGGGGAATGAGTGATGATGAGTTTCTTGCTGATGACCAAGACGAACGAGATGCTAGCGGTCGCATAAAACAAAAGCGTGCATGTTATATGTGCTACCAACATAACAAGAAAATGCGGGCCACCCGTCATACGTGTGTCAAATGCAAAAAGCACATTTCCTAATGAATTATTATTTGAGAATTTCATGAAACGAACAAACTTTTTTTTATACCACAAAAAAAATGTTATTTATGTTTTATTATATTTTAAGTTTTTGTTTTTTTCTTTTTTGAGTATGTATAAAATAAATTATATCTAAAAATATTAATTTACTTGGTTTTCACATTTTAATATACCAACTGTGGAAAATTTCCTTCAACGCATGAATAAAAAAATATCTACCCGGGTAGATATTGTTCTCTTAGGGGAAAAAAACATAAAAATATTTAAAATAAGAGTTAGAATATGGGATAAATATTTTTATTGATAACCAAGCTACTGCACTCCCAATGGAAAATTTTTTAAATAAATTAGCCGACATTATATTAAGGTATCGCCAGAAATTTTTAGTTAGCTTCCTAAAGGTAATTTATAGGAAATGGATTTGCGAAACACCAACGAGCAGATCAAATTCACGATGTAACCCCAAAAACAAATATTGCGGATTTGAACGTATAAAAAAAATTGTATTATAATATATAAAAGAATAATATATGTAATATAATAACACTTACAGTAAAAGTCCACTGGATGGTCTTCCAATTTTCTCCTGTTACATGCGAGTTGTAGCTGAAATTCACGTTTTATAATGGGGAATTCGAAAGCACTTTTGAAAATATATTGACCCGCTAAATTCACTCACTCAAATTTATAAATAATCAATTCTAGAAGTAACTATTAGCAACCCAAATATTTTTTAATACACAAAATTAATATGAAAAAAATTAACATTAAAAAAATTAAAGAAATTTTAAACTAAATGAGTTTTTTACTGCGTTTTTTGTTCTGAGCACTGACACTTTCTTTGAGACTTTATATTTTTCCACGCACACCGAATTTTTGGTTTAACTGCGGTAAACCACCTTAAATTCCGCTGTTTGTACAGTTTCACACTCCACATAAACAACTCCAAAAAAATTGTTACACCTAATCACAAATCACAATATACCAAATTAATTAAATTTTTTATTATTTTATTATTTTTCCAAAAAATGATTTTAAATTAATTGTTTATCTTATTGATCCAAATTCAACTGCAAAACTGATTAACAAAACTGGTTTGACATACACATACAGAAATCTACTTCGAAATTTCTTCATATGTTTAAAAAATTTACCGTTCGATCTAGTATAATTTTGAGTTTATGTAAAACAACAATGTATTATCAACACTGTCGCACCTTGGGTCAAAAGCAACAAATCATCGTATTTTACGTTAAAATTTTGGAATACTGGTCTGGGCCCGTCTTGTTGCAAAATTAGTTTAGAATATTTTTGCTAATTATACCGGGTGTTTCTTTTAAACTGAGACGATCAAATATCTCGAAAAACAGCCACTCTACGGAAAAAATGTCCATAACCAAAATTTAATCATGCCGCGGGGGAAATACATTAGTGCAAAAAAATAGTCCCCCACCCCCCGCTTTGTAGGTGGGGCGGTGGTAACTTTTAAACTAAGAAAGGAAGCCATATTTTTTATTGCAGATAGGGATTCTACGACTAAAAGTACGTATGATTTGAATGAAATATTTTGTTCGGTTCATGATAGATGGCGTTGTAATCGAAGAATTTCAATTTTTTCAATTTCTTCTTCTTAGAACACACGCATTCGATTCTGCAATACGTTTGAAATAAAAAACATCACGTTTTCATTCGAAATACTCGAAATTCGTCATCCAAACAATTTATTCAGTTTTGTAAGTCACATTTAACTTTCGTGTTATTTCTTATCTTCATGTTTTTCGAAAATGCAATATAAACGATAAAATACTTTAGAATGAACCGTTTAGCTGTGCCATAAAAAAATTGAAATGGTTCTGGTTTATGGTGAAGCTGGCAGAAATCTTGAAAATGCTGTTTCTATTCACGCTCAACGTTTTCCGGATAGGATTCGTTCACGTGCTTCATTTGGCCGTACTATCAACCAATTTATTACTGACGGAAATGTTCAACCGAAAAAGAGGACCCGTAGAGCAACAGTCACTGGAGAAAATAATTAAATTGCTGTATTGGCAGCAGTGGCTCATAATCCTCATGTTAGTACACGAGAAATAGTTCGCGATTCCGGATTGTCCCTTCTCTGACGAATCGTCTTTTACAAACCATGGAACCATGGTTTTGATGACGAATATCGAGTATTTCCAATGAAAACGTGATGTTTTTTATTTCAAACGTATTGCAGAATCGAATGCGTGTGTTCTAAGAAAATGAAATTGAAAAAATTGAATTTCGTCGATTACAACGCCATCTATCATGAACCGAACAAAATATTTCATTCAAATCATACGTACTTTTAGTCGTAGAATCCGTATCTGCAATAAAAAATATGGCTTCCTATCTTAGTTTAAAAGTTACCCCTGCCCCACCTACAAAGCGGGGGGTGGGGGACTATTTTTTGCACTAATGTATTTCCCCCGCGTTATGATTAAATTTTGGTTATGGACATTTTTTCCGTAGAGTGGCTATTTTTCGAGATATTTGATCGTCTCAGTTTAAAACAAACACCCGGTATACTTTTCAAAATATTTGCAAAAAAGAAAAAAGCTACTGCGCCGAGGCTGCCACTTCCGGTGGAAAATTTTAGCAGAAAATCATTGGTGTGGTGTCGTGATTTACTATGATTTCAATGATTTTTATCTGAAATCGGTCAACCAGTCCATAGAAGTTTTTTCGTGTTTTGCTAATATTTTGAAAAGTATATCATTTACAAGAAATACGAGTAAGAACTAAAAGATTCTAAATTAATTTGGCAAAACATCAGCCTAAATTAGTTTTTCAAAATTTCAGCGGAAGTTACGATTTTTGACCACTTTTTGACTTTGACGATACAGCGAATACTAAATTTGCATAAATCCAGTGTTGAGCATTATTTTCTACACCGCATAGATAATAATTATTCTATATGTGTACAGAATATGTAGACAACTAAAAAAACGTCGACAATATAGAGAAAGTAGTCAATATCAAAAACTATTTTTCCTATTGCCATAATTTCGGCTCCCGCTTCTGCCTAACATTTGTAAAAATTCAGTTCAAGCTTTCATATGGCTATGACATTTTCCTAATATGTGTTAAAAAATATAAATAAACTACTTTACCACTTCAATGAAAAAATCATCTCGACTTTTGCTCCAGAAATGGATGTTAAACTTGGCTAGGTAGAACCTACTTAAATGGTGGGCTTTACCTTTAATAGCGCGATCCGGGAACTCATGTCAATATTTAGTTTTTCCCATTTATTAACTGTTCGTCATCGGCTGTTTTATGGTCCCTCCTTGAGTTGTTGCAGCCGTTCTATCGCTTTCAGTGCCTCGTTGTTTCACGGCTCTTTCGACATTCGGCATTTGCATGTGCATCGACAATTTTCGACCCTAGAAACACATCAGTGTTGTTTGCACGGAAGTCTTGTATTTTGTGGACTATAAGCCTATATGACAGGATTAATAGTAGCATTTTTCGTTCAGCAGTACTGTAGCTGAGCTTGGCTGGGACTTTGATAAATTTTGTTTAAAGTTCGTATGAAACATTTATACCAAAGTCTACCCGAACCGTAAACCTATATCCGCCATAAGATGAGTTTAAAACGAATTTTTGCAGTAAACCGTTATACGTAGGGATGATATGAAAACGCCTAGTAACCAATTCTCAGCGACAGGCGACCGAACCATTGTGATAATCCTAGGATTATATTAATCTAAATGACGTTTTGAATTTATTTTTTGCCAAGTTATGAACAACCAACCTAGTCTATCATATCAGATTATCTTATAATTTTATCTTGAAAGCAGAAAATTTGCAAGTTGAAGATCATTGCATCATCTATCGTGTATTGTCTGTTCAAAACCAGGTCAATAACAACAATAGAAGGCAACAACCGAAAAATGCTCGTTCCAGGTAGCGCCGTTTGCGGAACATGCCGCAGGTATAAAAGTCTACATTTTAAGAGAATTATCATCATTCGCATATCAACGGTTAGTCTGAACGGTCATTTATCGACTTTGTCTTCATCCGGAACATGGAAATGAATAGCACACCACAGGTAGCTGGTGAAGTTGTTACACTGATTGATTATAGATGGCGGCAAAAATCTGGTCCTGTACGAAACCGTAGTTTCAATGCGATTTAAGTAGGATAGCGGCTACAAAAAGTTCGTGAAGTCGAAATGTTCGTAAAAACGACGATTTCACAAAGATTATTTGACTGCACACAGGCCAGCAAATTGGCCGAAATTAATCCCAGCCCACCGACAAGCCAGAATTCAGATCGCTTTACAGCATTTGGATTGGCCAAAACAACAATAGAGAACAGTCCTGTTCTCTAACGAGTGCAGGATGTGTTTGTATGGCAACGATGGACGCGGAAGAGATACAGAAGGTCAGGAGAGCGATTTGCACAATGTTGCGTTGAAGCACGTGTCACGTATGCTGGTGAATCGTACATGCACTAGAGAGGCATGTCACTGGAGACAAATAGAGGTTTTATGTTCATCTCCAGAGCGAATACTGATCGTCCATCAAGAAGATCGACCTCTCAATAATACACTGGGGAAGTTGACGAATTTATCTGTGAAAACTTCTTCTTCATGCAGGAAAATGCGATGCAGGATACGACTGTTATAGTGAATCAGTGCCTTAAAGGGGTGGACGTGCCTGTTATGGAGTGGCCAGCTCGAACGCCGGACTCAATCCCATCGAACATTTATGGGTCAGGCTGAAAAAAAGAGATATCGATTAATCTTGATATGCGTCGTAATTTTGGTTTTTATTTGATTTTCGTTTTGGGTTCTGCTGACTCTAAATTGATAGGTCTGAAATTTATTAAAGAGTGAGTGGAGCCCAACATTTTTGAGTGGCCAGCTCGAACGCCGGACTCAATCCCATCGAACATTTATGGGTCAGGCTGAAAAAAAGAGATATCGATTAATCTTGATATGCGTCGTAATTTCGGTTTTTATTTGATTTTCGATTTGGGTTCTGCTGACTCTAAATTGATAGGCCTGAAATTTATTAAAGAGTGAGTGGAGCCCAACATTTTTTAATGGATCCTTTAATTAGGCGGTAATGAGCATAAACGTATTGGTATATTGATTGATCTTGTCATGCATCATAATTTCGGTTTAGGTCCGATTTTCGATTTGGGTTCTGCTAGCTTTAATTTAAATGACCTGAAGTTTGGCCAAGTATGAGTGGAGCCCAAAAATTTTAACAGCTCACTTGAATCTAAATAATGAACCTAAAATAAAATTAAATAACCTGAAGTTTTCGTTATAATTTCGGTTTTGGTTCAATTTTCGATTTTATGGCCTAAAGTTGTTGAAGCTTTAAATTTGATGGCCTGAAGTTTCATCAAAACCGAGTGGAATCCAAAATTATATAATTTTCTAATTTTTTTGAAACCAATTTTTGATATGGGTTCTGATAACTTTTTCTAAAGCTAGTAGAACCCATCGTTATAGTTGGAAGGGATGAAGCCAAAAATTTTATTAGAGAATTTAATTATCTATAATAAATTGTAATGCTGTATGGGTTTTGCTAGTTTCAGGAATGTAAAAGTATCCAAATAATGGCCGTTAATGTGAAGATTTATAGTGTGTAATGAAGGTTAGGTTAGAGTGGATGCTATCGCACGCTTAGGACACTCTACAGCCCGCGAGTTCCGAAAGGCTGATCATACCGTACACACCTAAATACTTATGCCTTTTGCATGATAGTGCCGGACACGAGTATAAGAAGTGATCTAACGTCTCTTCCTCCTCTTCTTCCAAACAAATTCTACAAAAGTCATTCGTCTGTAGACCTAGCCTTCTCGCATGTTCCTCAAAATGGCAGTGTCCTGTCAGTATTCCTATATGACCAATCCTAACTCTCGTTTTCCCAGGGATACTAGTGCCTTGGAGCGCCGCAGGTCCAGTTTTGGCCAAACCTGTTTTGCTACCCTGCACGTGAGAGTGTTGGTCCACCTCTTATCTGTCAAGGCGATTGCCTTCTTACTGAGCGCAAATTTGAGCGCTGCTATAGGCCTCCCGAGATCTGCCCTTCCCGGCTGCATCTGGAGAGTCGCGCCGTACCTAGCTAGTTCGTCTGCCCTGCAGTTTCCCATGACGTCCGAAAGACCAGGGACCCAGATTATTTGGATGCTGAAATACTCGCTCATCTCGTTAAGAGATGATCGGCAATGCAGCGCCACCCGTGACTTCAGGGAAACCGCCTCCAGCGATCTGACCGCCGCTTGACTGTCCCCATAAATTGCGATATCCCTCACGGATACCACGTTATGTTTCAACCATGTCACGACTTCGCCTATCGCCACCACTTCAGCCTGGTACACGCTGCAGTAGTCAGGGAGACGAACGAAAATATTAACATTAAGCTACCGTCTAGCTTAGAACCGTCCGTAAAAAATTGCAGTGCCCCGTTTTCCAGTATTGATCCGTTCCTCCAGGATTTTCTCGAAGGACAGATGGTCCGAAAACCTTTATCGAAGCACAATGTTGGTTTAATATCTTCTTCTGGAAGAAGGTGGAACATAACCTCTAAAGCTCGTGTAGGTGTTGACCTAAGCGCCCCGCTTATAAGCATGCGGGCCTTTCTTTGCACCTTTTCCATCATTTTTATATATGTCACTTTCTCCAGAGCTGGCCACAACACGCCCACCCCGTACATCAGCACAGGTCTTACCACTGCGGTATAGAGCCAGTGTACCAGCTCTGGTTTCAAACCCGATTTCTTACCTATGGCGTTCCTGCACGAGTAAATGGCTACATTAGCCTTATTCTACAATGTTAGGCTTCCAGCTGAGCTTACTGTCCAAGATTATGCCCGAAAATCTCGCTCTGTCAGCAAAAGCCAGTCTAATGCCGTTCACGGTAGGAGGGCTAACTACCGGAATTTTATATTTCTTAGTAAATAGTACCAGCTCTGTCTTGAAAGGGTTGATCCCTAATCCACATTAGCTGGCTCATTTCGTAACGATCAGGAGTGCATTCTGCATAACATCTCTAATCGTGTCCAGATATTTGCCTGAGACAGCTATCGCTACATCATCTGCATATGCTACAACCCCTTTCCCCTCTTTCTCCAGTTCCAACAGCAATCCATTCACCACTGCACTCCAAAGAAAGGGGGACATTACACCTTCTTGCGGGGTTCCTCTAACCACACGCCTTCAAATGGTGGCCTCACCCAGTTTCGATGTAATAATCCTGCTTACCAGCATCTGATTTATCAACCTACTAATGGGGTAGTCCACGTTCAAAAATGACAATCCTTCCATGATCGCCTCCGTTTTTACATGATTAAAGGCACCCTCAATGTCGAGAAATGATACCATACAGAACTCTTGCGAGTAGATTGACTTCTCAATCATGCGTACCAGATCGTGCAGAGCTGTGCCCACCGACTTTCCCTTCCAGTACGCATGCTGCGACATTCCCAAATTCCTGGGCTCAATTTTTGATCGAATACCTACATCTACCAACCTTTCCAAGGTTTTCAACAGAAAGGATGATAGAGTTATAGGTCTCAGATCTTTTGGATAGGCATGTGAGCTTTTTCCCGATTTCGGGATAAAAACCACCCTGACCTCCATCCATTTCCTAGGAATATAGACTAGTTTCAGACATCCTCTGAAGATACCTTCCAGCCAGGGGAGGATGACTGCCGAATTCCTTTGGATCTCTGCTGGTATAATCCGATCTGGGCCCGCCGATTTATACGGCTTAAACCGTTCAGCGCCCACAGGATTCGCTCCCTGCCCACGATGCCCTCCATCTCTAATGAAGGTGTTGCTCGATGATCTCCAGGCTCGATCGATTCATAAAAGCTTCCCGGAAAATGGGTCTCGATAAGGAGCTCCAATGATTCCGCACTTGAAGTTGTCCATGACCCGTCTGGTCTAATTAAATAACTAGGACTGGTTGGGTTAGTAGCTAGAATTTTCCTAAGGCGAGAAGTCTCAGAGACCTCCTCCATCCTACAACAGAAGAGTCTCCAGGCCCCCTTTGAGCCTTCCTCGACTCTTTTTTGTAATTTCTTAGGTTTTCCTTATTGGAGTCCCAATCCCGAACCTCCCTTGTGCTCTTAGCTTTATTAAAAGCTGTCCTACACACTCTCCGATACGTTCCCAACTCTTTAGTCCACCATATCGGTTTCTACCTGCCTCTAAGCTTTATCAGGGGGCACGCAGCATTAAATAAAAGATTGCATGCCTTTGTGACAATATCAACCATGCCATCTAATTCCTCTACTGTCGCCGGAAGTCCAGAAACCTCCAACGGCAGTAGTTCCTTCAACACCTCTCCATATTTGTTCCAGTTTGTCCTTCTGGGATTCCTGAAGGATTTCCGGGTAACAGGTTTAATGTCGAGGTTATAAATTACATATCGATGATCAGAGAATGAGTGCTCCTTCGCCACTCTCCTCTCTCTGATCATATGAATCATCGTTTCGACGCAAACGGTCACATCTAAAACCTCCTGTCGATTTTTAACAATAAATGTCGGTTCTCTTCCAATATTGCAGACGGTTGGTATTTAATAAGTAGTCAAGTAGTCAAAAGGTTGGTATTTAATAAGTAGTCAAAAAATAACTAACCCTTCTCGTTGATGTCTGTGCTTCCCCATATTCTGTGATGCGCGTTTGCATCACATCCGAGTATAACACCTACCCTTCTGTGATCTACTTCCCGTATCAATTCCCCCATATTATCCGGTGGAATCTCCTTTTCGCGATCCATATAGGCTGAGACCAGCCATAATTTTTCACAGCCAGCCTCAACACTCACTGCTGTAACATCGTCGCTACTAAATTGAGGAAGAAGAAAAATATTCAGATTATTTTTCGCTCAAATACACGATCTGATCTTGTCAGAGTTGCTTGAGTATAGTAATTTATTCCCTTTCATTCTGAGGCCACAAATTCTGTTATTGCTAATCCAAGGTTCTTGGATTAACACCAAGTCCTCATCTGATTTAGTCAGCCTGAGCACGAGAGCTGCCAAGGCAGCCTTTGTGTGATGTAGGTTTATTTGCACAATGCTAAACATTGCAGTCAACCTTACTTACCTCTTCCTGCACTCCCTGCATCGGGATAGTGCCATCTGGCTCGTTGTTCCGGCCGCTATCCTCCTCTCGTCGAGAGCCTGACAGGATGTCCCCATCAGACTCCAGAGAGAGAAGGCTACCTCCAGTAACGATGCTCCCCACGTCCGAAGCATCACTCTCCTGGCCGTCCTCAGCCCACTTGACCGTCTCCTGTTGGGTCCGTTCACCGTCACCCCCAGGGTGGTTTTTCGTAGTCGCCTCTGTCTCATCCTTTTTATATATTTTAAGGGTGATCGACCCGAACCCGAAGTTGATCATCCCCTTTAGTTTTGCAAGGGAAGCCAGGGACTCTTTATTGATCAGCATTATTGCCAATCTAAAGCCTCCCTTAGCCTCCTCTTGCTTGACAATCCTCACGTATTCCGTCGGAAGATCGGGATTGCTGGCCCGGATGATCTCGAGGATCTCTTCCGGCTTATCCGGCTCGGTAGGCAGCCATACACGTGCCCTCGGTCTGCTCGGGATTTCCTCCCCACAGACTGCCTCAAGCCTCGCGTCCTGCCATACCTCGCCTACTTCGGCCACTGCCCTTTTGTAAAGGTCAACCGATCTCTAGTCTGAGCACGCAGTCAACTTCACGTGCCCCTGGTACCATCCCGCATCTCTGCAGGACGGGAGGGATCACGGATTTTCTCTCAGCATCCGCAGAAAAATGGAGTTTAGTGCATTATACACTACCCTCAGCTTCTCTGACGTGCCTTTGCTCCTAATGATATAGCTCCACCTTCACGGTTAGAGTTACTCTCGTCCTCCGGTTTTTGAAGGGTACCGGCTCCTTTATTTTTGTTTGTTTTTTTTTCTTTTCCATGTTTCTCCCACGAGTATCGGAGAAATATAAGTTAACCTGCGCAGCGATCCGTGTACGCAGGCAAGGCTAAATACAACTGGAGGTCGCCAGGTATCCAGAGGGCTCCGTTCACGACTGGGCTTTGTTAAATGGGCCCCCAGTCTAGCCGACCATCAGCACGGGTCACGTAACACCTTAATCCAGCCCATTGGTTCACCGAGCACCCCGACCCCCACGCCCCCGCCCTCCTCCCTCATTCACTCACTCATTCACCATTCATATGGATATCCCAAACAAATGGGACCCACTTCATTCAAGGGATACCGGCCTATAGGGTTCCCCATTCCCTACCTGGAGGCCCGGAAGCGCAAGGCGGCGCGACGCTCAGTTCACCGTGGTTGTGGTCGATGGTTTTTATAGCGCCATCAGTTCGCCTTTCTCTACTGGGTATCCTAGGCACTAAGAATTTGGTGAACCGAGGTTAACCACTCCTCGTTCTCTGAGACTCTCCTCCCAGCAGAGCTGCGGTTGGGACGGCTTATTTAATTCACCGCTAACCTACCTATCGATAGGCCGTTCACTATCCACCACCTTTGACCCCCACCGATAGCTGCAGCTCGCCACGGGTAGTGTGTAATGAAATCCCGGTTTTAAAAATCCCGGTTTGTCAAAATCCCGGTTATCAAAAACCCTGGTTTAAAAATCATGGTTTTCATCATCCCAGTTTTCGAAATTCCGGGTTTGAATAAAATAAAATCACGATTTTTAAGAAATCCCGGTTTAAATATTTAAAATTTGACATGTGAGAAAATGGGACAAAATTCAAAAATGAGTTTGCGATAACGTTCCAGAAAATGGCTAATAGAGATGGAACTAGGCCATTTTTTAACCGATTTTGTTCAAATTCGATATGTGGGTCCTAAATGAGATTCTGAATAAAGTTCTGAAATAGGGCGGATAGGGATAACCTGGCCATTTCTTAACCGATTATGTTGTAAAACGACATATGGGATCTAAATGGAATTTTAAAATGATGTTTGATAAAGTTCTGAGTATCTGGACAAAAAGAGCGATATATTTCAGAACTTAGTCAACAAACATTTTAAAATTTTATTTCCATTAGACATGTTCAATTTTAGCATAATCTGTCAAGAAATAACCAAGTTATCTCGCTAATGTCAATATTCCAGAGTTTTAGCGAAAAATCAATTTAGAATCCTATTTAGACCTTATTTGTAGAGTTTTAGCATATAGTCAGTAAACAAATGTCCAAGTTCCATCCCTATCGAAAAAACAGTTTTTAGTTCAAATTATTCACTTAGAGTAAAACTAGTAAAACTGCTCCTTTATTCAGGACATGTTTTAAACCCCGCTCTCCTGGAATTATTTTCGAAAGACCCTCGGTGGGCCAAACGGAGGGGGAGGACTTCTCACGTGCCCACGAGAGTTATTGAAGCCTCTACATTTTGGCATGATATCAAAGGGCTGAATAACGAAGAGCCGAATGTGGCGAAGATACTACGCATTTATAAACGACAGATCAAGACTTTAGAACTAGAAGAAAAGAAAACCGAGATTTCGTAGTTCACGATTTTAAACACTACTTTTCGTAGAGATTTTAAACAATTAAGAAAAAATAAGCAAATGGATTATATAAGATAAATTTAAACTTAATTATAATTCTAAACTTGATATCGTAATTATTGTAACGGGTGATTTTTTTGTGGTTAGGATTTTCATGCATTAGTATTTGACAGATCACGCGGGATTTCAGACAAGGTGTCAAAGAGAAAGATGCTCAGTATGCTTTGACATTTCATAATGAATAGACTTACTAACGAGCAACGCTTGCAAATAATTGAATTGTATTACAAAAATCAGTGTTCGGTTCGAAAAGTGTTTCGCGATTTACGTCCGATTTATGGTCTACATAATCGACCAAGTGAGCAAACAATTAATGCGATTGTGACCAAGTTTCGCACTCAGTTTACTTTATTGGACATTAAACCAACCACACGAATGCGTACAGTGCGTACAGAAGAGAATATTGCGTCTGTTTCTGAGAGTGTTGCTGAAGACCGTGAAATGTCGATTCGTCGCCGTTCGCAGCAATTGGGTTTGTGTTATTCGACGACATGGAAGATTTTACGCAAAGATCTTGGTGTAAAACCGTATAAAATACAGCTCCTGCAAGAACTGAAGCCGAACGATCTGCCACAACGTCGAATTTTCAGTGAATGGGCCCTAGAAAAGTTGGCAGAAAATCCGCTTTTTTATCGACAAATTTTGTTCAGCGATGAGGCTCATTTCTGGTTGAATGGCTACGTAAATAAGCAAAATTGCCGCATTTGGAGTGAAGAGCAACCAGAAGCCGTTCAAGAACTGCCCATGCATCCCGAAAAATGCACTGTTTGGTGTGGTTTGTACGCTGGTGGAATCATTGGACCGTATTTTTTCATAGATGCTGTTGGACGCAACGTTACGGTGAATGGCGATCGCTATCGTTCGATGCTAACAAACTTTTTGTTGCCAAAAATGGAAGAACTGAACTTAGTTGACATGTGGTTTCAACAAGATGGCGCTACATGCCACACAGCTCGCGATTCTATGGCCATTTTGAGGGAAAACTTCGGAGAACAATTCATCTCAAGAAATGGCCCGGTAAGTTGGCCACCAAGATCATGCAATTTGACGCCTTTAGACTATTTTTTGTGGGGCTACGTCAAGTCTAAAGTCTACAGAAATAAGCCAGCAACTATTCCAGTTTTGGAAGACAACATTTCCGAAGAAATTCGGGCTATTCCGGCCGAAATGCTCGAAAAAGTTGCCCAAAATTGGACTTTCCGAATGGACCACCTAAGACGCAGCCGCGGTCAACATTTAAATGAAATTATCTTCAAAAAGTAAATGTCATGGACCCATCTAACGTTTCAAATAAAGAACCGATGAGATTTTGCAAATTTTATGCGTTTTTTTTTAAAAAAAAGTTCTCAAGCTCTTAAAAAATCACCCTTTAGTTGTATTCAATTTTGAAAAATTATTTTGCTACATCCTCAAACTAATTTGCATATATATTTAAATCATACATTACAGTTTATCGTAATACTTCTCGAAATATTTAATGGGACTTAATTTCTTATTTATAGATATAAATGATGTAAGCTCTCGGTCTCTTTGTATAATGATAACTTATGCAGATTATTTTTTAATTGAAGGCAAATCTAAAATTGTATACTGTTTCTTTTAATCCTTTCGTTATCCTAAATATATACGTCTGAGAAATGTGATTATAGTTGTATACATCAAATCAATTAGTATGTTCCATATAAACAGCAGAAGATTAGAAATACCGCAAGAAAAACGTGGGTAGCATTTCTAATTATTATAGGAAACTGGCCACAACACATTTATGTTAAAGCTTTACCCTCTGTTATGAGTTTAGTCACGTTTTATATTTTATTGTGTTTACGTCTAGCACGAAACTAATTTACGGTGTTTAGGTGCGAATTCAATCTAACTTTAATATTTAATTTTGTTTGGCGTACACGGCAACAGGCACACAAAAGCTTTTACTATTTACAACGCTTTTAAAATATGCGCGATCGACACGTTTTCTAAAAAACACCAATTTTTGTCCCATGAGGGTTTTAAAGATTGTTAAAATTATATTTTTATATAGAAAATTTATACCTTTATCAAAGAAAATTTTCCTAAACGTTTTTTGGTATATTCATGTACATGCCAAAAAATTTTCGTATGTTTTCTTTTTGCTTTAGGTAAGTAAACGAAAATAATTTTTTTCATAATTGCTTTAAATGTTGACTTACGACTCAGTTTATCGATTTTCTAATAGTTGCCACCATACAAGTCCAGGATCTCAAAAAATGTAATTTATCACCCAATTCGCTTGCAATTTAATTAAAAAAGTCGAAATTTGATATAAATTACTTTGCCTGTATGATAAATTGGGTCGGAACGATGTGGTTTTTTAATAACAGCACTTGAAAGCTGTACAAAAGAAAAATTGTTGCATTATATACGGAGATTCTATTGTGTGAACGAGGAAATATTTTTAGCTTGGCCGGAAATTAATTATTTATACAACCGGTTTTCTGTAGATGAATTTCATACAAAAAATTGGAAGAGTATTTGTATGATGTAGTAAAGAATCCCAGAAAGCCCAGAGAATATACTAAAATATTATTAAAGCATAATAAACCAATCTTTAGAGCCTAGTTCAAAACTAGGCAGAAAATTAGAGGCAATGCCGATGCAGCTTTTTATTTTGAAACATTTTCAGTGACAGTAAGAGAGACCTTAGGACCTTGAACTCAGCAGTATTTCACAAAGAATATGAGCATAGACGAATTCTTCGCGAATATTAATCATCAAATTTCGATAATCGTTAATAAGGTATAAAAACGGAAGAATACCAACAAAGTTTTTATCGATACCACTGCGCGATCAAACATTCAAGATAGTTTGCTGCATAGTTTCTTTGGGATTCCTTCAATTTATTTCTCATAAATGAAAAATCTTCCCTGTATCGGTCAATAAAGGAGCGTAGTTAAACGATTGCAGTAAATCTTCAAATAGTTTTGTGCATCTTCATTCTAACCCAGTTTGTCAAAGTGAAAATCGTTTCTTAAAGCAAAAATCGAAAATGTGGATGATTACTCGATACTCAGATACATAATAGATGGCAAAAACGATACACCTGCGCAAGTACTGCTTAACTCGTTCGTATTGCTTGTTGTTAGACTGGTGTCTCCTTTTTCTCAGCTCGATAACGGTTTCACAGGCTAAAATAGCGCTTCATGTGATTGTGAGATTGCAAAAGTAAATCGATCTCTCATTTTTTCGAATATTTGTTACAGGCTGGCTACTGCCAACCTGCAGATATCACTAAGCGCATGCAGAGGCCTCCACGGTAATATTTTGCCGGCTACGTTCTCAGGGAAAAGTGCTAAGGTCGTGGGATTTAAGGCTTGCATGACGCTCCTGGCTTACACTGTGATTATACAGAAAGTTAGGGGGAACGCAAATAATAATAAAATACCCGGATGTTCCGCCGAAATTCGTCGGACGAAACCTGAGGAACGAACAACACAAATAATCATAAGAGAGAGAGAGAGAGAGAGAGAGAGAGAGGTGCCTTGGTGCGCGCATCCATTCGAATTCAAAGAGGGCTAAGCCCTGGTTAAGAAATTGGATGCGGGTACCAAGAGACCGCAATCAACACTACACCGACACAGAGGGAGTCCCCGCTCCCATCACACCATTTCCGATAATTAATAGTTCATATTATTTACGGAAAAAAACAAAAAAAAAAGAAAGGAAACCACTTCCCCCTCCACCCGCACCACGATAAGAGAGAACGAGAGAGAGAGAGCAATGCGCATCGAGCGTGCACCCGGTGTGCGGCGCTCGATTACAAGAATCAAAATTTAAATTTAAAAAATAAAATATGTAAAAAAAATATAAAATGAAATGAATAATAAAAAAATAAAAAAAAAATCGTACCTTAAATACCAAAAAAAAATAATGTTGCGGGCTTGGTGCCGTTCCGTTGCAGCAGGCCACCGATAAAAATACAATAGCCGGTTGGCTACTGTTACGTTGCGGCCGACCACCATCTTTCCTTTCAAATATAATTTTACTTTGGCCTCTCTGTTGGGCCCGCTTCTCCTCCTATACTCTAGTAGCTGGGTTGGGCGTTGGCTCACCGTTTATGCAACATTTGGAAGAATAAATTAAGGATGGGTGTTTGATCGTCTTCAACCAAAAATTTTTGTTTGCCTGGTTGGGCACGATAAGTGTTGGGCCACCTGCAAGCTGCACTTTCGCCGTTATCACTCGAAGAAAAGTTCTCGGTCTTCCCGCCGATAAAAAGATGCAGTTGGCTGCGTTGTCGGCCACCCGTAATCGGACCGTGGCGGTACACCTTTTTCTCTATATGCGTCGCTCCACCAGTAAACCAAAACTTGGAATGGGTTCACATGGTCACTCGTAACCGTAAATCTGCGTACCGTTGCGGTTTAATACACCGACACCACAAATGAATTCTCCACTATTATAATTTTCGCCACATATTGAAATGAAATGTTTTTCCGTTATTCACATCAACTGTATAATGTGCGCCATCAGTGCAATTTCAAAAAAAAAAAAAAAATTCAACTCTTCCAACGCACACCAAACTTGTTTCTCACTCAAACAAGAAAAAAATATTATCAAAAATCCCAACAAAACTAATATTTAATAGATATTAATGGAAAGAACATCACCAATTTTCAGAACAAAACATGAGAATTTATTAATAATCAAAATGTCTACTAAATCTTAATACAATTCACTTATATTTTTAATTTGTCAACGCCTTTCGACGTATCACTTCAAAAAAAACTTTTTTTTTCGAACAACAAAAAAAAGAACGAGACTTATATTTGTCAATCTCAAAATTTTTTATTCGCCTTTAACAAAATGCCAAACCAGACTAAAAAAAATCAAAACTCTCAACCAAAATTCTTACGCCGCACAAACGACGCGCAAAACATTCCAGAAGAATTGTCTTCCTTCTCTGTTTCTCGTTTACATCAATTCGCATTGATGTAAACGAGAGGCATATAAGAAAAACATTCTTATGGAATGTTTTGCTTTACACACACACTCGATGCGCATTGTTCTCGCTTTCCCCCATTTTCGTTCAGTTACCAACAAAACGAAAAAAACACACAGGAATCCATCCACCACTAACCGCGTTTAGACATCAAAAAACCCGGACGCAAAAAACCGAGGAGAATAGAAACACAAATATTTACAAAAAATGGGGATGTAATCCATAAAATGAAATTTGTATTGTTGACGACAACACAGTCGTAACATGTTGATGTACGTTGCTCCAATGACTCACCCTCCAACGGAACTCGTTTTTTTTTTTTATATTTCTCATTTGCTTTAATTGTCCGTTTGCTTACCGTAAATTTTGCAAGCGTCATATATGCAAACGCCTTCTTTAAATGAGTGAATTTATTAACTAATGTTTTTTTATATCATATATTGTCGTGAAAGATAACTGACCACAAATGGACATCTGGCAGTGGATGAATAATCGTTTACAAGCATGTAAAAATTGAAAAAGCAAACACATACAAAAAAATTCTGATTCCGGAACACAGATTCAATCCAAATTTCGCAAGGATTTCCCGATTAACCAGGAAATGTTTAGTTATGAAGTAGAAATGCGCCGAAATTGGGAGAAATTATTTTTTTTTTCTCAGACCTTGTCATAACCGGTAAATTTAAAAAATGATTTGAAAGTTTTTTGGTAAACGCTAAAACCAACTTTTACAAATATTTCCAAAAAAAACGAAAACCCTCCTATTGAAGGCACCGCTTCCAGAGGACGGATCTTTGCCAGAAAGTACAGGAGTCTCCCTTGAGTATTGCGTTTTTTCGTTCCTTCCTTCCTTCTGAAATTTTTTAAATCACTTTCATTGGTTAAAAATGACGTTTTTTTTCTTGTGATTTTTTTCTCAGCAACTTGGATTGATTTAAAAAAAAATTCAGGAGGAAGGAAGGAACGAAAGAACACAACACTGAACATCGGAGTGGAGTTTATGCCAAAATAACAAAATATACACTGTGACCTTTAAGTACTTAGAATTGAAAAAACACTCAAATATTGAACTTTCATAAACATATGTGAATTTTTTTAGTAAACACAAATATTTTTACACTATACGTAGCAAACATCTAAATTTTGTGGAAAGTTTTGAGTGAATTTTAAAAAATGAATTTTTTTACAACAAACACACTATGAGTTGCATAGAGATGATCGAAGTTGAATATACCTGCCCCTACGGATTGCATAGAAATGATCGAAGTTGTTCTGTACTAGCAATTGATGTAAGAAACCAATCTTATTTATCCACATCCTCGGAAATCTCTGAGATTTTTGTTATTCGAGAAAGAACGTCATTGAGTGAAATACGAAAATTCTTAAACATTTGAAATTATTTATCTCGGCCCCTATGGATTGCCCAGATACGTTCGAAGTGGTCCAGTCTCGAATAACAAAAATCTCAGAGATTTCCGAGGATGTCATGGATAAATAAGATTGGTTTCTTACATCAATTGCTAGTTCAGAACAACTTCGATCATTTCTATGCAATCCGTAGGGGCAGTTCAGAACAACTTCGATCATCTCTGTGCAACTCGTAGTGTGTTTGTTGTAAAAAAATTCATTTTTTAAAATTCACTCAAAACTTTCCACAAAATTTATTTTTTTGCTTCGTATAGTGTAAAAATATTTGTGTTTATTAAAAAATTTCACATATTTTTATGAAAGTTCAATATTTGAGTGTTTTTTTCAATTCTAAGTACTTATAGGTCACAGTGTATATTTTGTTATTTTGGCATAAACTTCACTCCGATATACTGAACCCGCCTTAAGTATAAAATTTTATTAATCCGTTTAGGCTGTATAGGGCCGATTATTTTTTAAAAGGCGTTTTGTTCCAAAAATCATTAACTTCGCATTAATTTTGGACAACTTATCTGGACCGGAATTGTTGCAAAATTAATTTAGACTCGTTTAGTTTTCCTCGAAAATGATACACTTTACAAAATATTTGAAAAATAAAATTACTTCCGGTTTCGACAACAAAACCGATTACTAATTTGGCCTATTGGATTAGAGCGCAATTTGCACGGACAGGAGACCTCAAAAAATGTTCACCGGTTCCTGTTTTTTACCTATACGTTACTTCTAAACCTCTTTTGAAAGTTTGCACGTTTTTCCTGTACCTGGGATAACCCACGCATAATATGCTAACAATTTTAATATGCTTCTTATTATAAATTCAATCCAAATTGTTTTGGAACGTATTGTGGTTACCCGACCATCGTCCAAAATAATAAATTTATTTGAAAACTATTTAATTTTTGTTAAAATTTAGCAAACCACTTAACTTTTAAATTAATTTAAGTTTTCTACGAAATTTTCTTCTACCGCCACATGTACAACATATACTAAACAAGAACTTTATCTAAACAAAATAAAATTCGTGCTACATTCTACATCGAGCGAAACAAATTCAAAAGTTCTTCCAATTTTTTTAGAGAACATTTGTCGTTCTACGAATTTTTTATTTTAAAGTTTCTTTTTAATAATTTTGAAATAAAATTCTAAATTGATTTTTTTTTGGAATTTCTTTCAAACGTGTTTAACCATTAAATTCAATAATTTCTCGTTATTTCGATAATATCGTGTCGTGTATATATGACGTAGTTACTATAGACAGATTCATTTGGTGGCTTTTATTGGGTTTTTAATTTGTTCTGCTCTGTTAAATCGCAACTTAAAACCAAAGTTTTATATAAAAAAAAAGTTTGCGGTTTGGTTTATTTTTTTTTTTAATTTTTTTTATGTTGTGAAAACTTTTAATATTTTCGTTTTTTTAAGTTTCTCTGGAGAATACACACCAAATGATTGGATACTTTAAAATTATGAGGTATACCGCAATTTATCATCCGGCACCTGTCAAGGAAAAACTTTCATACATTTTAGAAATTTTGATTGCTGTTGTTCCTGTTTTGTTGTTTAATGAGATATTCTTGTAATATTTTGTGATGGAATGTTAATAAAAAATGTGGCGAGGATATTACAGTACACGATCAACGGACAGCTTTAAATAAAATCCCTTACATAATTAAAGTTCTCTAAATAATTCAATCACAAAAAGGTTGGTCATGAAAGCTTTTATTTTTTGATTTTATGGCTGTAATTTATTACTTTACATGTCAGATGAATTTTTTTCTTCTGTTAAATGGAACCCATACTGGGTTTCTATGTACTTTAATAAAATAAATTAAGATTGGAAATTTTTATTTTCTAAATAAAAAGGTTTAGGAAAGTAGGATAGCAGAAATAAATAGACTCTGCCATAATATCGGCTATTGACATCGCCACTGAATGAATCTTATTTTATTTACTTAAAATCATTTTCGATAAAGACTTTGTCATGTGTGTATGTATTTTCTGTGTTTAATTTGTTAAATTCTCTTAGAAATATGCTAGGCTGTTTTTAAACAGAAATTATTGCAATTTGAAGACATCAGGATGTCTGATTGCATCCGACTATATGCATTGAATCTCATAAGCCACTAACCTTCAGGGATTCTATCAATGTTTCATCCAAACATATGTCTAGGAGAATACTGAAATGCCAAAACGCATCGACCTAGAAAATAAAGCTAAAAATCTTTGAGTACCTATTCAAAAAGGCATTCCTGAAAATGTGATAGCCACTTGTCAACAACAAAAATAGTGGGTAAACTCTCAAATCTGTCATGTTTCTAGGATTTTTCTTGGATCCAAGAACATGATTTACGTGCATTTAAACTTTTATAGAGGCATCTTGAGAGCATTCCTGAGTATTTGACGGAACACCCTACAAGCATTTATGTAAAATGCAGGTGCCCGGGTCTTATATATGGGCCAGTTTTAAACAAATATTTCCGCAATTTCAAAAAAGATCGTTGTTGTTGTCAATATGGCGGAAATACAATTGTTGTTGTCATTGTGTGTTTAATAGAAATCTCAGTTTGAGTTGCAGTTTGAAGCTAAATAAGTAAAAAATTTAATTTAAAACGAAATCTCAAAGAAACAATTTAAAAACGGTTTTATGTCAAAATAGATCATTGTTGTTGTCAATATGGCGGAAATACAATTGTTGTTGTCATTAAGTGTTTAATAGAAATCTCAGTATGAGTTGCAAATTAAAGCTACATAAGATAAAAATTTATTTTAAAACGATATCTCAAAGAAACTATTTAAGAAATGTTTTCCGTCAAAATAGATCGTTGTTGTTGTCAATATGGCGGAAATACAATTGTTGTTGTCATTGTGTGTTTAACAGAAATCTCAATGTGAGTTGCAGTTTGAAGCTACATATGTTAAAAATTTATTTTAAAACGAAATCTCAAAAAAACTATTTAAGAAATGATTTCCGCCAAAATACATCGTTGTTGTTGTCAATATGGCGGAAATATAGTTGTTGTTGTCATTGTGTATTTAATAGAAATCCCAGTGTGAGTTGCAGTTTGAAGCTACATAAGTTAAAAATTTAATTTAAGACGATATCTCAAAGAAACTATTTAAGAAATGATTTCCGCCAAAATAGATCGTTGTTGTTGTCAATATGGCGGAAATACAATTGTTGTTGTCATTAAGTGTTTAATAGAAATCTCAGTGTGAGTTGCAGTTTACAGCTACATAAGTTAAAAATTTAATTTAAAACTAAATCTCAAAGAAACAATTTAAGAACGGTTTTCCGTCAAAATAGATCGTTGTTATTGTCAATATTTCGGAAATACAATTGTTGTTGTCATTAAATGTTTAATAGAAATCTCAGTGTGAGTTGCAGTTTGAAACTACATAAGTTAAAAATTTAATTTAAGACGATATCTCAAAGAAACAATTTAAGAAATGTTTTCCGTCAAAATAGATTGTTGTTGTTGTCAATATGGCGGAAATACAATTGTTGTTGTCATGGTGTGTTTAATAGAAATCTCAGTGTGAGTTGCAGCTTAAACCTTGAATAATTCACCAAAAACATTCGCCAGCTCTGCCTCTTCCAGGTGAAAAACAAATAATTTTTGAGTCGGGCAACTAAACCATTACCACATATGGGATCAAATGATACTATATGTGTCTTGTAGAGGGCAGGCAGTTCCAATTAGCTGCCAATGACAAATATAATCTGCCACTTTAGTATGATAAGCAGCTGCTTCAATTTAATTAAATTTATTTTCCTCAAAAATATATTTTTACGGTCTTATCCAACTTTCCGTGTACACGATTGATGATTCTGATCAAATCAATAAATATGTTTGTTATGTTCTGTCGAAACCATAAAAACATAAAACAGCATTCAATTCGGTTGTTATATGAAAGCATATACCATAAAAAATGACAAATTGTTTATTGCAACAATGGTTTAGTATACGGAAAATGATAAATTGTTAAAGTTGATTACTCCAATTGAATTTGTTTCCTCAAAATAGAAAGTCGATAATTTAGTACCGCCAGCAATTTTGATTGACAGATAACAAAGTGTACACATTGTACTGTAATACGACGTTCGGGGATGATGAGTGATTATTAAAATAATTTAAAATATTAAAATTTATAACTTTACTCATTTTTATCGTACAAAATTTATCTTGAAACGTCCGTTAAGGATGTGTAACCCTCATCAAATTATATTCCTGTACAATAAGGTAAATAAACGTAAATTTTCCAAAATCTCTTTTATAAATCACGAACCAGATAAGGAAATTTTGTTTGGTGTGTTTATGTGGTACGATTAGTGCTGGAAAAGTGCTATTCAATTAAACTAAATGAAAACCAATTATAAAACTTTATAAAGATACTAAATTTGAAAAATAAACTCATCAAGTTTAAAAGTTGAAAAAATTTCTGTTGAGTTGGCGATGAAAATGTTTTATTCATTGTTTGTTAACATAAGTGGGTTGAAAAATTATGTACATAATTAAACAATTTGTGGGTTAAAAAATTTATTAAATTGGTATTTCGGCAAATTACAAAATGTGAAAGTATATTTTTAAAAAGGGATGACATGTTCTTGCTTCCAGTTTTATTTAAACAAAGTTATCCAGAAAATCTTTGCAAGAGAAAATACTGCACGTGTACACTCAGTATGTTTTGAAAATTCTTGCATGCGTATGATATATTATTAGGTGTGCAAGTAGAAACTCGGCTCTGAAGTTGGCTTCATTAAAATATAATTTAAAGCATCCGCATATAATTTAACCCATTGGATATAAGCAAATCCCATAGAAAATGCGATGGCAACACTAATTATTGCTATCATGACATTTTTGACTATAACCCACGAAAAATGCCACATTACTCTCAGCCGCAGAAATATTTACTGCCGTGACAGATAAAACTATCACGACACAAACAATTTTCGGCGCTGAGATTAAAAATATTGCAATTTCATGATAATATGACAAAAGAATAAAATTTTTCTATGGGGTTAAGTTGAGATGTAGTCCTTCAAACTCAGCAAAAATTTGTTGGCCGGACTATTGGCTTATGTTTGGTGATCAGGATTTGGAAATTTAACGAAAAATCGAAAGATGAGCAAAACATTCTGTGAATAAAAAAGCCATATTGGAACAGCACCAGGAAACACTCGTTTGTTGTGTAACGACAATTTAATAGAAAGCACATTTTGTTCTCCAAATAACAGATTATTTTTTAAAAAGCATAGCAGAATTTTTCTTCGAAATTTCCAGGAAGACGACTGTTGAAGTAAGATCTTACATTTTGTTACGGAAGGCCTGAAGCCAATCCGCAGGTTCCATCTAAGCATGCAGACTCTCAGAGTATAGGGTGTCGTGGGGAAGTTGACGCTTGTGTACTCCTGGCCTACATCGTGGAACAGAATAAAAAGGAAAGCAAACTAAAAACTGAAAATAAATTTACCCCCCCCCCCCTCCCCCTCGAACCCATCGACTCCTAGAAGCAGATGTCCAGCAACAACGAAGCAGTATAAGATGCTAGGGACGACTTCTCAACAAACAAAGCCTCTTTTCACCCGAGAGACCTCCAGGCAATCTCCCATAATTTACACACCGACAGCTGGATACTATCGGTTGTGGACTATTTGTGACACGCGGAGACATCTTAAATTTTACGATTGCCCCAAATGGACGACACATATGCTGGACTCGCCACGTCGACCCTGTGGATGTCCTACAAAGATGATGATTGGAAGTGAAAAGCCCAGCCTGCAAATATGAAACCAATACGAAATGAGAATCCCCCTCCAAACATACCTCTCTCTTTCTCTCTGGCACTATATCCCATCAAGAAATTGGGCCGCCTCAAATGAGGTTTCATAATCATAATTTTATTTCATTGATCCTAAACCAGCCGTGATTTTTTTCCTTGTTACCACAGGGAATCGAACTTGGGACCTCCGGTCGCTGGAGCAACCCTGCTGACGAATTTATCACCGGGCCGGCTAATTGTACCGAACCATGAAAAATTTAGTACTTCATTTTATTACACAAGGCAAACAATTTTTTTTAGATGAAATCACTAAAACAATAAATGGAATAATTAAGCCAAGACCATTGAGATGAAAAAAATAAAAATAAAATCAAATGCGGGGAATAAGTCGCTGTGCTGTATTTATTTATCTAATTCTTACAAGGAACCAGTGGCGGAAGTAGGGAAAGAAGGAAAGAAAAAATCGAGATAAAAATTGTTTGGCACCGAACAGGAATGATTCTGTGCGCGAAACCAATGCGCCCCGGTAACGCGCACGACAACCATAATTCAGTGCTCAATCAAAAATTAAATAAAAATTGAAAAACTAATAAAAAAAAATCATATATGGGAAAAATATGAATTTGAATAGGAAAATATAAAAATTTGAATAAGGGGAAAAATTTAACAAAAAAAAAATAAAAACAAAAATGAAAAAATCGTACCTCTGGACCTTCTGGAGGTCGACCTTGGATTGCGGTGCCATTCACCGACATCAACACAAAAAGTTTTAAATGGTCAGTTGGCCACTTGTAGGTGGGGTTGTACATTTCCCCGCCTTTGGAAATAACAAAACACCGTTGGGCGGCTTCCCGCTAAATCTCGAAAAATATCACTGAAGAAATGAAAACTGACCACTGGAAAAAGCCATTGGGCGTTGTCTCGCCTTACCGAAAACTTCCCGCCTTTCACCGAAAATTTGGCCCTGATAGGTGAAAAAGGTTGGGCGTTGTCTTGCCAAGGCCGTAAACCGCATGTTGTGCGTCTTTTCCCATTTCACTGAAAATATGAATGTCCTCAACGGGTAACCCGTGCGGTGCAAATAGAGAGCCTCTATCGGCCGCCCGTAAAAGTAGCTCTCCCGGCCAAGTCTTTCTACCGAATCCAACGAATACACAATTTATTTAGACCACGTAAGGCAGCCGTTCTATATATAATTATTCGATTTATGTCCAAAATTTGTTATTATAGAGGCGATGAACATTTTGCATCCCAAACAATAAAAATTCCTCAAAACGTATAGCTCCCCATTTTCTTTGTTACAATGTGTAAATAAAAAAGAATGTTTTCAAGATAAAATTGCATTACTTTCATAGCTGGCCCCCTCATTGAAATATACATTATTTCAATGAAACAATAAGTACCAAAACTATATTATAACATAAACGTCACCTTCTGAACCATAACAAACTAAACTGCTAAAAAATACAAGCAATCGATTTAGACTATTTTTTCCTTCTGTTCAAGTCGAGTTTCCATTAACTTTCTTCCATTCATTCGCAATAAGCCAGACAAACAAAACAATCCTAAAATAAAAAAGTATATCTCAAGTTCACCCATTAGAAAAATCTGAGAAAACAGCGGAAAATACTTTAACTCTAGAACAATTCTGAAAAAGTTACGGAAATTACTTTAAATCGTATATTGGCTGAGTTTGCAGGACTATATATCTCAACTCCCACCCCTTAGAAAAATTCTAAAAAATTCACAAAAACTACTTTAAGCGTTGTTTGTCCGACCATGTTGCTGAGTTTAACGGACAGTATCTCAACCAGTGTTGTGCAATTGTATGTAAAAACTGTTTTACACATTTTTTACGTAAAAAATGGCAAAATACTTAAATTACTGTATAAAAACATTTACATATTTAAAACCTTATTAAAGTCGCAAACCATGATATACGAAAAGTAAAATTGTAATCACAAAATATAAATACATTTAGTTTTATTCAAAAAAAAATTCCATTAAATTTTAAAAACTATATTAATAAAAGATGCAAAGTTAAAGTAATATAAATATTTTTCATTATTGTCTTCAAAGAAAATATGGTTTGTTTCTCAGCTTTTAACTAATTTTTTTATAGTAGAAAACAAAATCCACAATGCTATGGAATTGAAGTGTAAATTGATTAGTGCTATAAAATTTTAATGTTATACGTTGCAAAAATTGTTTAGATGATACCCAGAAATCATTTTCGGCAAGATTATGTCCCTTGACACAGACAGAGACATCTGTAGTGAAATTTGTACTTTATAAAATGAAGTAAAAAATTTAGCGGACTGATCTAAATTGTGACCTGTTTTGGTCCACTTAGCAACTGCTTATACAATTCAAGAAATATAGGTCACATAACAAGATTTATGTGCACCATCTATTGAATAATACTAAAAGTATTGTTTATGTCCTCATCAAAGTTCATATTTTTTAAATATATAATTCCAGTAAAATTTTCGAAATTAAATTCTAAATGGATGAAATTTTAAATCTGACTCATTTAAAAAATAAAAAAATTAATTGTAAGCCGATGTTTGTTGTTTAGTTAACATCAATGCCGCTACTGACATCTATTTCATGATGCAAAAATCATTTAAGTCACTGTTGTTTACATCACACTTTTCAACGAGCTAAATAGGGTAGGGGCTACATAAAAAAGTTACGCAATCTAATTGATGGGTAACTAGCGTTTACATCATGCCAATGACAATCTCCCACTCTTGCACCAACCTAAATTTTTGGATTTTGTTTCATTTTCGAAAAGCAAAAATGATGCAACTTTCACGATTCGACTTTTTTCGAACTCGACTTTTTTCGATTCGAAGTGATGGTACAACATACCGCCCCAGTTTTGGATGAATATAATTCGATTCGAATATTTGACCTTCTACATCAAAATTAGAAATAAAATTGATCTCAACAAAAAACTACGAGATTTCCGCATTTGTTAATACGTTGGAAAATCGAATCGCATATAATACTTTAGAGATTTTTAAGGGAAAAACTTGTAAGGGCTTGTCTGGTGAGCTTCGGGTTTATTTTTAATTTTTCTCTTAGTTCAAATGATTTTAATGAAAATTGCTCGAAGGAGGTTTTCTATATTGATTTCATGAAATCTATGTGAGGTTTTCTTACCTCAAACATTTTAAATGAAAATTGGTGGAAGGAGGATTTCGAGTACCGGGAACCGATGACGATGGATCCTCATTTTGGAAAAATCCTGTATTTGGTTTCCTGTTTTTAGTTTTTATAAGCTCAAATGGTTTAAATGAAAATTGCATAAAGGAGGTTTTCTAGTACCAGAAATCGATAGCGGCAAAAATCGATGCAAAGTTTCTTGAAGAAGGTTTTCTAGTACCAGGGACCGAATGCAAATGATCCTGATTTTGCGAAAAATCGTGTAATCTGGTCGGCCATTCGTTTATTTTTATCTTTCTCGTTCAACTTTAAAAATTTTAACAAAAATTGCTAGAAGGAGGTTTTCGAATACCAGGAACCAACTTCAATTGTTCCTCATTACGGGAAAAATCGTGTAAAGTCTTGTCTGGAGGGCCCCGGGCTTATTATTTATTTGTTTAAGTGGAGAATCTCGTAGTTTTTTGATGAAACCAATTTTATTTCAAAGACCACCTATTATGCCATCATTTGATACTAGCCACTACTCGGTAGTGTCTCTGTGATCTGGCCAATAATTAATACACTGATACCCAAAATCGCCAAAATATTCTATGCGATTCGATTTTCCAACGCATTAACAAACGGGAAAATCTCGTAATTTTTTGATGAGACCAATTTTATTTCAAATGGCACCTTTTACGCCATCATTTGATATGCATATATGCAACTCGATTTTATTGGTGTTCCAATCTATAGGGTTTTTCAATAGGAATGATATGATTTTTAAGTGACGTTCCGGCCAGTTCAGTTTTATTATCAAAATAATCGTTCTCCAATTGCAACTTTTCGTGCGCTTTTGCCATTTTATAGTCGTAATAATCGTCCAAGTGTGCTCGCTATTCGTCGAATTGTTGAAAATTTTGAGCGTACATTTTCTTTACATAATGTTCAAGTAAGTGCAAATAAGACAAAGAAACGCTCGAAGTAATGCAAATATTGCTGCCGTTCAGGCAAGTGTTGCTGAAAAACGCAGTTTGTCGATTCCAAGACGTTCTCAAGAATTGGTACTGTCTCAAACCACAATCTGGCGGATTTTGAGAAAGGATTTGTGTTTGCATCCGTATAAAATTGTTCTCACTCAAGAACTGAAGCCATTGAAGCACCGTAAACATCTGAGTGGTGCGGTAAATAAACAAAACTGTCGATTCTGGTGCGAAGAAAATCCACAAATTATTCATGAAAAACCATAACATTCACCTTCTCGAAAATTGGGTTCGTAGAATTCGTTCCTGCAGAAGAAGTCGTGAAGGCCATTTGAATGACGTTTCATTCAGAACTTAATTGTATCGATCGATACTAAACCAATAAAAACGCTTGAAAATATTTCTCCATCATTTTTTTCATATTAAAATTCCTCTGCGAGTTAAAATATTTTTATCTTTTCGCTACTTGGTCCGCAGACGACCAACCTACAGATATATACAATTTTGCTTAAAAAAGAAAATGAGCAAGCGTTTTGCTATTTTATGACAAGTAGTTGACAAGTAGTAGTTGCAACGGCGCGGTACCGTACACATTTTTAACGCTCAGTCAAATTTTTTCCAGAATATCTCGTTCGAACGGCGTCTGCATTTCTAATATTTACGATTTATACTCTAATAGTGTCCATCTTCAAAAAGGTATTCTTTAACCATCATAAAAGATATGAGCAGCTTTTGTACCAAATTTTTCATCAATTACATTCTCCATACAGGCACATGTCGACGACATATTGACTGCTCCCACTATCTCCGGCTTTATTAATAAAATTCAACGGATCGTCCTTAATAATCTATATGTACTGATGCAGGTCTTCTAATCATATCAACATTTTTTATCACACATTAATTTTTATATACGTACAGAATTGAATTTGATTGCTAGGACGATAAAATCCGATTAAAATTATCTAGATTTCTCAATGTGTTAATACCAATGATTTGTCAAAGCCTTGTTACGCTTCGTTTGTAAAACGTATTTGAAAAGTTGACGATTGCTCGCTCGATCTGCGCTGTCATAATGAAATCCCAAAACTCTTGATGGAAGTGTGTTCAAAATTAACATTCCAATACATTTAAGGATTACCGTGGGAAGGAGGGAAGGCAGGCGGTATAAGTGCCCGCTTAGGGATCTTGGCGTTTCAGCAGTTGGAGTAATACAGGGAACACAATACGCAAAAATATTTTGATGATAATAAAAACACAATGACAACAATATCAATGGAAAGAAGGAAACGTCAAATAATGTAGACGAATATAATTGAGCAAAAACTATTAGCTAATAACTTCATACTGGGAATGCGGGTAAAATCTCACAGTCGTGCAGCAACCTTTAGTGCGTTTTTTTAAAGAAATCATCGTTGGTGCAGAAAAAAAATCATTTAAAAAAAAATCAAATTTATGTTGCAGTGTCAGTATAGTGTAACACAATTTTTGATTTTTTTTATGCAGGTTGTTCGGGATTGGGATGCTAATCCGTTAAGGGGGAAAATTGAAAGGAAGGGGGCGGGGTCAGTTTTTAAAAAATATGGTCATTCCATTTATTATATTTAAATCTTTATATACAGATTACGTATGTATAGTACAAGCTACTTGTTGCTTACCTTGATTCAACTAACACTCATTTTGGTTCATTATATAGTGTATCGTGTCTATATATTGATTAAAATCAGCAACAACCCTAATTATTAACACTAAATTTGTATTGTCCTAATAAATATGCGTAAAGGAGATAAAAGCCGAATCCCCTATAAATTATGTTACACAAAACATATTATGCAAATTTCATTACCATACATATTTGTACAAAATATATATGTCAGACGACATTTACATGTCCCTCGACTTTGATGTAGTTAAATATGATGTCAAATATCTTTTCTGCGTTGTATTGTGCTTGCCACATCAAAACAAATAAACCTAACAAAAAAAACAAAAAGATTCTATTATTTTCCAATATCGACTAACAAAAAAGAGATAAGCCTTATCTAGACTACATTGGTACGGTGACTTATATAAATATTCATTCTCATTTTATTGAAATCAACCCATTGTTTTTATAAATATAATCGAAAGGGATTTTCTATCTGAAAGATATTATTTTGCTGTTCCTCAAGCTTCCATTCATGATATTGGGAACAATGGATTCTATTATTAATTTTGAATGTACCAAAAGTTTTTTGGGTTTTTTGTTTGTGCAGTACAGCTGATAATTTTTTTTGTCTAATAGCTGGAAATAATTTGTTAGCAAATCTAAAGAAATCAATCAAACTTTTTTGTTGAATACTACGAAGGATTGATTATATGGTTATTTTTAGAAAACAACAACCTTTTAACACGCAACTTTTGGCAACCCCAATTTTGATTCAAAATTTCAAATTAATTTTAAATTCGGTTTTCTTAAGAACGAGCAAGCCTAAAGTATTTGAATAATTTATGCATAGCACTTATTTGGAAATCATGCTTCATATGTATGGGTCATGTGATTGGGTCATAACTCAACCATAGATGGGCATTTACTCACCCTATTAAAGTTAGCCGACTAATCAAACGAAAATGACAGCCGATTTTTATCGGTAACACCCCAGGCGAAAAATGTCGATAATGCAGATACGAATTTAATGCCGGAATGAATTAATTTATAATACAAATGTTTATTTTGTTATTTATAAAAACCAACAAAAAAATGTAAAATAAATTTTCATTCGAAACAATTAAAACTAATATACCAATCCAAATTATTCTAAGTGCCGAATTAGATGTTTGGGGAGGTAAGGCGTGAAATGCCTCTATAGTTACAAGTTTGGACAATATTTTAAACGGCTTTTCATCTAACAAATATCATTTAAAACGACAGGTCAATTTTCATATGGAGAGTTCGGGAAAACTTGATTGAATATATGGCACACACAAAATTTGAAAATTTCTAAAAATTGACAGTTGAAAGTGCCATGGCTGGGAATCGATTCAAATGAAAGGTCTTATTGATGATCACACCTGGAAAAAATTTCACGTCTATTTCTATGTTGGAAGTCCGGGAAAACTCGGTTGAATATATCGCACACACAAAATTTGAAAATTTCTAAAAATTGACCGTTTAAAGTGTCATGGCTGGAAATAGTTTCAAATGAAAGGTCCTATGATCACAAATGGAAAAAATTTCTGGTCGATTTCTATGTTGACGGTCCGGGAAAACTCGGTTGAATATATCGCACACACAAAATTTGAAAATTTCTAAAAATTGACCGTTTCATGGCTGGATATCATCATCAATAAGACCTTTTATTTGAAACTATCTCCACTCTCCAGCCATGACACTTTAAACGGTCAATTTTTAGAAATTTTCAAATTTTGTGTGTGCGATATATTCAACCAAGTTTTCCCAGACTTCCAACATAGAAATCGACGTGAAATTTTTTCCAGGTATGATCATCAATAAGACCTTTTATTTGAAACTATTTCCAGCCATGACACTATAAATGGTTAATTTTTAGAAATTTTAAAATTTTGTGTGTGCGATATATTCAATTGAGTTTTCCCGGACTCTTCACAAGGAAATCGACCTGAAATTTTTGAAGTTAGTTTTGCTTGATATGTGCCATCTAGTATTGTCAGTAACAAAATAGTTTTTTTTTCTAGTTTTAATGCATTTAATAAAAAAAATTAATTTTGAGTAATATACGTTAATAAATCGAAATAAATATTTTTGACTTTAAATGAAATTACTGTTTAACATGCTACTGAAGTTAGCCGAAAATTTCAGCCGAAAAAAACCTGCTTTATCGACATATTTTGTATCAGGTGGTAGTAAAATTTTTTGTTGGTATGAGCCGAAAATTACATGTAATTGAAGTTATAGTAGTAAATTTTCGCCAAAAAAAATTTATTTTATTATTTAATAATTCGAATGTTTAAAGGCAATATAAACTGGATGAAGTTAGACTAATTAGTAAATAGCTGAATCCCGTATTTATAATTTGTCGTGTTAGGGGGCTATGAATTTGAGTTGTGACACTAACAGTGAACACCTGTGCCAAAAATCCGGCCATATTTTATGTAGCATCATAGTGAAATAAATTAAAATCTGAACGCAAGTTCAGTGGTAATTTGAAGTGGATGAAGTTCTTTGTGGCAATTAAAAAAGTTTCGCGTGGCTCTTCCTGTTCCTCTACGTTCAACTGCAGCTGACAAACTAAACGTGTGCTTAAAATTATCAAATTTGTGGCGGTATGTGAAGACCTTTCGATTGACGACTAACATACGGCTGTTTTTTGCAACAAGATCGAACTGCATATTTATTTTCAAGTGATTGTTGGTAATAGGAAAATCTCAGTTGGCATCGCGACCGGATTCATCACATTGTGCACTAGTTTCCGACATTTTATTCGAACATAGTGCAAAACTTTAAAAAAACATAATTGGCTTAGCAAACGAGCCATATTGGCGCCGAAAAACTGAAATGTCGATGATCTCAATGCGACCATTTAAAATATTATTCTGGAACAGTTGTTTTCCATCATATCGGTTGACACAGCTATCAACCAGGATGACTACCTAATCCTGGTTCCCCCAACTATCCCACATAATTCTTGAATTCGCTGGAATTGTCGGAATTGCCGAATTAACACCTCACAATTTGCAATTGAAAGTAGGCTCAGTCAGCATCACGTCGCGTAACATCAATCAATCTGAATGTGCAATGGAACAAGACTGGCTGTCAAAAATCTTATGAACAACGTCTTCGAAGCGACGATTATCAAGCGAAAATACAAAGGAGAGGATGTTTTGATTCTGCGCATCTAAATGATTCCAACGGACTTGCCAGTCGAGTTTAAACGGCTGTAATTCCGCGTGCTTCTGGCGTTCGTGATGATAATGATCAAATCACAAGGCCAGTCTGTGGAAGTTTCTGGAATTAGTTTGGAGCTTCTGTGCTTTGCGCATGGACAATGCCGCGTATGTCACGTGGTAGCGTGTTGGCAGGCCACCATTTTAGTTTGTTTACGCGCTGAAACGAAAACGAAAAACGTAGTGTACCACAAATCTTTACATTGAATGAAAATGAAATGAGGTTAATTTTTTTTCATGTAAATATAAGACATTCACTTCATTTGAATATCGATCGACTTTCATTTAATCACCAAACGAAACTCAAACCGTACAAAGGGCAGTCAATATTGCCGGTCTAAATGAATTGGAGTTGGAAGGTTGATTGGGATTCATATTCGCTTATAAAGAATTACATTCAAATAAACAAACAAACGCCGTTCTCAACCGCTCATAATCCTGAATATTTACACTGATCTGTTTATGGTTTTATGATGTCAGTGATCTATTGCAACTGTCTTGTAATTGACTATAATCAAAATTTTCTATAATCTCCATCACTGAACGCCTGATTCATTTGGAGTAACCCAGGTAGCTCCACGTGGAGGTATGAATCTCGCACTTCGCCAAATACGCTTAAATGTAATTATGTTTTTATGGTCCAGAGGTTTGGGGGCATAAACATGGCATCCGCAGCTATATACGAACTGGTCTAACTTCATCCAGTCCAAATTACCACTGAACATGCGTTCAGATTTTAATTTATTTCACTATGATGCTACATAAAATATGCCCGGATCTTGGCACAGGTGTTCACTGTTAGTGTCACAACTCAAATTCATAGCCCCCTAACACGACAAATTATAAATACGGGATCCAGCTATTTACGAATTAGTCTAACTTCATCCAGTCCAAATTACCCCTGAACATGCGTTCAGATTTTAATTTATTTCACTATGATGCTACATAAAATATGGCCGGATTTTTGGCACAGGTGTTCACTGTTAGTGTCACAACTCAAATTCATAGCCCCCTAACACGACAAATTATAAACACGGGATTCAGCTATTTACTAATTAGTCTAACTGCATCCAGTTTATATTGCCTTTAAACATTCGAATTATTAAATAATAAAATAAATTTTTTTTGGCGAAAATTTACTACTATAACTTCAATTACATGTAATTTTCGGCTCATACCAACAAAATTTTTTACTACCACCTGATACAAAATATGTCGATAAAGCAGGTTTTTTTCGGCTGAAATTTTCGGCTAACTTCAGTAGCATCTGTTTAACACCCAAATTATTTATCTGCTTTATCGACATTTTTCGGCTGACTATCGGCGTATTTTGTTGAGACAATTACAACAACACCACCATGACTAAAGCAAAAACTAAAGCATTTTAAAAATTTTCTTTGGCTGAATGATAATGCAGATTTGCATTAGTTCAAATAGCTGAATAGCGCTCATTCAGCTAAAGCAAAAAAGTTTTATTTCTCAACAAAATACAGCTTATGTATATGAATCTGCCTTACCGACTTTGACAGACAAGTTGTTTTGTATCTGCATTATCGATATTTGCGGCTGATACAATTCTGTTATTATAGCTAAATTTGCATAATCGACACTTTTCGATTGGTGTTTTAATCTTCACAGCCGAATCTGCATTATCGGCATTATTCGGCTGGAGCGAGTCGGCTAACTTTAACAGTATCATTTACTCGCCGAATTTTCGACTACTCGTAGACAACGTTGACTAATCGTTAATCTAAAAAACAGAGTTTCACGGTCAACTTACGGAGTTGGTTAACTTAAGAAAAATTATGGAAAAAACACCAACAACAATATCTCGCATGTGTTACTACGACCTACAAAAGAAAATGTCAAAATTGTGCACGGTTCTTGCCGAAAGAAATCGTCCATCGCGATAAATAAATCTATTTGATAAGAGATGGCGCGCAAAGCAAATAATATACTAATATACATTTATCAGGGATAATATCGGAAGGAGCTCAAATGTACTGAATTTTTGAGGACCAGAGTACTAAATCCGGCGTGAAAGTACTTTTATTAATCTATTTGACCAATATTTTAGTAATTTTACGAACGAATTTCAAAGCAAAGTAATTTAAGTCTGTTGAAAGGAAAAAAAATAAACACAAAACGATTCAAGGCGCAAAGAAAGTAAATTGAAACATCAGTTCATAAAACTATAAATCGAATCTTAAAACGATGTGAAACTAAATCTTAAATCTTGTCACACTGTCTTATGCGGATGATAATTTTATATACGTTAGATAGTAACTGAGTTACAAAATTAATTAAAGGTTACAAAGTACATTTATATTTATATGGTTTGCACTTGGTGTGAAATTTTATTACCTACACGAGATGGATATAAGATAAAATCGATATGGTGTCGTAAAAACCATGATTACAGAAATCTGTATACGTGTATATACCAAAAACAAATTTTATGCGCTCGTCGAAATAAAAACAAACGGAAAAGTTTGAAACATCGATTTCCCATTTTATACATCATATTAGCAGTGGAAACATCTCAGCATATTAATTTACGGGATTATTTTAGCATTGCTATAAAATGTTGTGATACCATCGACCTCTACATAGCCGTACAAAGACGCGGCCCTTTCACAAATCTTGTATAAGTAGATTATTCAAGTGCGCCTTAAATATTCAACTATACGGCGTTGTAATTTTCAATTCTGATCACATATTTCGATGATGAAAATCCATATGGTATACATGTATGTTTTAAATGAATTGGTTATGTCTTTTACCAGAAAATTTGAAATGTGAAATGTAATGGAAATGTATGACTTAACAACATTTTTATCATAAACCCGTTTTTATTTCCTTTTGATATCCAAGACATGATATAATTTGTATGTGAAAACGATGAAAATAAATAGATTTTGATAAAAACTAAAGCTTTTTCGTTTCATTTCATTTTCGTACATAATTAATTTGAGACATTTATTACAGCACAATGAGTTGAAGAAGAAGAATTTTTGTTCTTCGTGTTATTGCTTTTAATTGCAGAGTCATGGTGATATTTATTTAGTTCTGCACTAATGAAGGAGAAAGGATTATAAAATCCAATGTCATGACAACGCAAGGCACCATACAATGACCATGACAAATTAAATTAACTTCGATCTGTAAGAACAAGTTATTAAAATTCAGATAAAAAGTGATACAGACTGATACCTGCCGAGGTAATCAGAACTTCAGCTTGAAAATTGAAAAATCCGGAAAATTTTTGGAAAATTAGGATATATCGCAAAGTAAGAAAATTTGTAACAAAACGACTTAGGCAAATATTCTCTAACTATACGATTATCATTGATTGTGAAAAAAATTGTTTATCATCATCATAAAAATGATACCAATTTTGACATGCTTTTTTGATACACAGAAGCGAAAAATTAAAACTGTTCCCATTTGCTTGAATTTTGGTAGAGAGTAAATGTAATATAAAACAAAAACTTTTAAAAGAATGTATTTCGAAAATCTTCATTAAAAAATTGGGAAAAATCAACTCGGAAAAATGTTGAGGTTCCTAATTGATTTTCTTAAAATTTGTTTCTAAAAATATTTGTTATATTTGTTAATATTTGTTATACTATAGAAAAATCCTAAAACATGTTCTTTAACCATTCGCTTATCAAACGATGTGCCAAGCTAGTTGGGCCAACGAATCGTTTCTAACTTCTATGGACTATATCTCCGCACGCTTAGAAAACTATTTATAACGAAAAATTTGTGTGATAGTGTTGGCGAGAGACACATTTAAAACAAGATGTATTTTGTTGTATTATTTTTACTCTGAACCTCGAACATTTCGATTGTCATGAGAGTTTTTAACTATCGTCATGGTAGGAATAATTAGTGTTGCCATCGCTTTTTTCACCACTTGAATCTGGGCTATCTTCACATACATTGATTTGAGCCAAAAAAATACGAGGACACAGTTAAATCACTCGATGGAAAATAATGGTGACGGTCGCTTTAGCGAAAACTATTTATCGTGTTTCAGTTTAACGTAAACATTTAACCGTAGAACAGTTTATCGTCGACATAATTTACCGTGGACCCAATTTATCGTGTGGACAATTTATTGTATACCAGTTTGTCGTACAAGTTGGTTAAAAAGTATTGAAAGCAAAAATGAAAGAATGTGAATTTTTTAATGAAATTAGTTTTTTTATTCAATATAATCTCCCTCAACTTCAATACACTTATTCCAATGATACTCTAATAATTTTATACAATCTCTGGAATTGTTTCGGGTTTCTGAAGAGATAGTAATCGCTGAGATAGTAATTCGTATTTTAGTTCGTCCAATTTAGCCAACGTCAAAGACTATTGTCGTGATGAAAAATAATTTTTTTTTCTGTAAAGCGGGTCTGTTCACGAATTCTTTTATCCAACTGGTCCAAAGGGTGACAATAATATTCAGAATTAACTGTTTCACATTTTTTAAGATAATCAATCAACAAAATCCCTTTTGCATCCTAAAAAACTGATGTCATGATTTTTTTGCCGATCGTTCTGACTTCACCTATTTTGAAGCTGAACAACCAGCTTCTTGTTTCAGTTTAAGTCTCATCGATAGGTTTATTCTGCTTAAAACGCTTCAAATGAAAATTTTTTTTTGATTCAGTTTTTGTTGAATTGTTAATGAATGCGGCACGAGTTTTCCAAGTAGCTTTTCCATCAGCAATTTCACGCTTATACTCAAATTTAGATTTTCACAAATAATATTGTACACTTGCTGAATGATTTCTGGTGTTGCTGCACTTTTTGGACTTCCACTACGGGGTTCTCCATTGTAAACGAATACACTAACTCGTCAACTTCTAACGGCTTGTAAACAAAGAATGAATTGCCAGATCGAAATAAGAATTGTCACGTGTTCAAATGAAAGATAAATGTTGATTCCTCTACTGGGTAATAGGTGTCGCTTTCAATACTTTTCAACCCACCTGTAGTTTGAAAATTGACCGTATAACAGAAATATGTGTAAATAAATTTTAAAGTGTCGATTAAGGCGGAAAATGAGATTTTTAAATGTTTTTTGGAAGAAGTTCTGGAATATCCAGCCACCTGCGATGGGACTCGGTAATTTCTTAACTGGTTATGATGAAATTGGATATGGTTAAATGAAATGGGATTCTTTATTGAATTTTAGAACAAGTATTGGAATATGGCCACCTGGGATGGAACTCGGCGAGGGTACAAACGTAGTAGATAATATCTAATAACATTTATTAATATAAAATACAAAAAACAAAACCAATAAATAAAAAATAAAAAATTTAGTTTAAAAAAATACAAATTTACTTATTACGTTACTTTAGTATTATTTATATTTATTTAAATATATTTTATTTCAAATTTATATTTACAGAAGCGTATTAATTAATTTATAGTATTAAAATATGTATGTTTATATCTAGACATATTATTTATTTACTGTAAATAATGATTCAATTTCATCTTGACTAAAAAGCCAAATTTTAACTTCGGCAATTTATTATAAAGCAAGGGAGCAGTTACAATAAAAATTTCATGAAGTGTTCCTTATTCGGTTTAACAAGGTAAGGGCAATGTTGGATATTTCTCAAGTTATATTTTGTGACTTTAATTACGATTACCACTCTTAAAAAAGAACATTTTTAATACATTAAATATATATATATAAATATCTTAAAGGTAAATATTTATGTAAAGCAGAACTCAGACGATTGCTTCTGCAAATGATCCTTACAGACATTTTTTGTGCTACTACCAATTATTTTAGATTTATATAAACCACCCTATATTAAAATTCCATACTGAATTTTAGATTGTATTAGGCTGTAATAAATATTTACAAGGATTGATACTGGACACAGCGTTCTAAGCAGGAATAGATTTCTGTTACATCCATAAACAAAGTGTTGCACATTTTCAATGTGTTTTTTACATTTAAGCCTGTAGTCGAAAGTAATCCCTAAATATTTAAATTAACCAACTGATTCTATTTTGTAGCAAAGGTTACAGCAGGCTGAACAATTCACCGCCGTATCTCTACATAGATAATTAGAATAAGTTGTTAAATGATAAATTATGTCCAAATTGATAGCATCATTACCAGATAATTTAAAAAACATTACATTAGTTTTCAAAGTAAGAGTCATGTAATGTATATCGAGCCATTTCGCCGATATACATACATGGTGTGCTAGATTTTCTTTTCCGACCTAAAAGATTGTTAACTAAGTGCCATTGGGATTTTACATTTTTTTAGACCGTTCGAATTTTTTGGAGTAATATTTTTGTTTGGTAGATATAACTTGAGATTTAATCTTAGTTTGCATACGATGAATGCGATTTTTTAATTTTTTGTTATTGGGATGTGTATACGAAGGAAGAACTTTTAACAATTGATTTTTTTATCAATCAGGGTTTAATTTTCTTTACTTTAGAACTAACGTTAGCGTTAGCTTCCTCCAATTTTTTACAAATGTATTCAATGAATTGGTGCATGGCCAAACTAGGATCATCAGCTACAATGCCTCCTGATGAACTATTATCACAACCATCAATCTCACTGGATGAAATCCAAACGTCTGTGCAAATAAATCAGGTAAATTTTCTAGTGAGCTAATATGAGAGAAAACATTATCACCATTCTTGCGTAAACTTCTGACATTTTGATGAGCAATTAGAAATTTTGTATTTAAAGGTAAATCTGTAGGGGAAGAAAAAGATGAATTAGAACTAACGTTTAAAAGACCTCGTGAATTATATAAGTTCGACATTAATGTAAAAAAAAGAAACGATTTATAACGTCCGGAGGTCATTAGCATTGCTCAACAAAATTTTTAAATTTCGGATCCATAAATACTTGTAACCTTTATTGTTCTTAGCTTGTCTAACAGCAGCGTATAGTTGACGTTTAGAATAGCTTAAAGTTTCATTTATAAAAATTTTATTTCCGTGTAATCCGCATTTCTCAGCTGTTAATGTTTTATTTTTCCGTTTAGACTCCAATACGTGCGTAGTCAATGTCATCTTCATTAACGTCTAAGTTCCTTTCCAGGCCCATTTTTATAACACTAATCACTATATTATTAATTTGCTCGTCTTTCACAGCCTGAACATGAATAATATCAATTGAGTTCTGAAGTAGTGTTGTTCTAGAGCATCGACTTTATTTTTCACATACATCAACTCTTGTTTCAATAACTCATTTTAACGATACAGCTCATTAATTATTTCTAGCGATTTCTCTAGAGTAACAATTCGTTTTAAGATATTTCCATGGTTGGCGTTAGACTCATTCCTCATTATGAGAATTTCATCATACAATTTCTTAATCACTGATGAATCAGTTACAGAAGTAGGTGAAGTAGTAGGTTTAGGTTCAGTGGTTATGGAAGGCAAAGGTGAAACTGGGCAATTGTCAGTTCGGTTGCTTTTAATTTTCTGAATACACATTGGGCAGACCCACAGTCTTTTTTGAGTATCAATCACTCATGGCAAATGAAAAATATTTGAACATCGATCACACTTAACTTTAGGTGCATCCCTGCTGACCTTAAAATTACACTTTATACACGACATTATCATGTATATTTTTTATTTATTTTTATTTATAAAACAAAACAAATAGATCACTTTACAGTTGTCCACACAAAAAATTTATAATATCTAGATAATTTTAAAATTTTTATTTTTTATATTTTTGGAACACGAGACTATTTATTACTTATATTATTAATTATATCCACACGTTTTATGCAATTAGCACTTAAGAAACATCGAACTATATATACTCAGGCGATAATACTAATTACTTTTATTAAAAAAAAAATTGTGCTAATTATGCAGTTAAATTCAATCAAAAAAAATATTTTTATATCACTTTTATTCTTGATTAAGCGTTGTCTACCCGTCAATACCTCAAAAAAGAATAAATATCCAAGGAATATCCAATTTCATCATAATCGGTTAAGAAATTACCGAGTTCCGTCCAAATTCGATTTCCAACCAACATAAAAAATCCCATCAACATCAGTAAGAAATGACCGAGTTCCATCCCAAGTGGCAATGTACCAGAACTTGTTACAAAAATCATTTAAGAATCCTATTTTCATCCGTCATACAAAATCCCATCACTATCGGTTAAGAAATGAGAGAGTTCCGTCCAAGGTAGCCATATAACAGAACTTCATCCAAAAATTACTTAAAATTCTAGTTTCAGTCCAACATAGCCAATCTCATCATAATCGTTTAAGAAATGGCCGGATTTTTATAGGAAATACATATTGGACATTTTTTTTATGTGTTAAGATATTTCAATCCAAGACAAATTGTGTTGTACGGTAATCTTTTCTACGATAAAATGTTCTACGATATTGTCTCCACGATAAATTGTTTGCATGATAAATTGTTTGCGATAAACTGGCAGTAAATCGGAAAATAATGCTAATAATCTACATATTAATAATGATGTTGAGTATCAAGATCTAATTGGTTAATATATGGCGCCAATCATTAATTCATATTTTTTCGTCCTTTTCCTACTGCGAAATTTTAATTTTAAAGCTTAAGACAGAATAAGAGCGAAGGCGACGAGCGAAATCGCCAAAGGGCCGAATGTCGAATGGCCGAATGTCGGAGGGCCGAATTTCAAAGGGCCGAATGTGTCGAAGGGCCGAATGTCAAAGGGCCGGATGTTGAAGGGCCGAATGGGTCAAAAGTTTTTGTTTTGTTTTTAAAAATATAAATTTTTTATTTTTTTTATTTATTTTTTTTATTTTTTGTACCATATACCTATTATCTGAAGACCGAAATATCAAAATCCCGACAAACAAATCCGAACTTTTAAAATCCCGTCTTTCAAAATCCTGATTTTCCAAATTCCGATTTTGCTGAAACTTTAAAAATCCCGACAAAAGTCGAATCTAAAGCCTAATCCAAAGATGAAAAGTAGTAAAATACATAAATTCATTTATGTTTAATAGAAAAAAAATTACAAAATATTCCATAACACAACAAATTTAAAACACTATATTTCTAAAAACAAAAAAAAATCGGCCCTTCGACCCATTCGGCCCTTCGACATTCGACCCTTTGACACATTCAGCCCTTCGACACATTCGGCCCCATTCCGATAAAACATGTCGTCGTTCTGTCATTTGTGGTGGTTTTTTTATCGCCATACGCTGACGCTTTTGTTCCGTTAGCACAACAATTTTGCGGCGATATTTTTTATTTATTCGTCGACGCTCGTCGTTGTCGCTCTTGTTCTGTTTCGAGCTGAACTGTTGTTAATATAAAGGTTTGTGTTTGGAAATATGGTTTTGAAAAATTATTCACCATTGTTTCACAATTACTAGTTCTATTTAACGTGGTTTTAGAAAGCGATTGTCTGAAACTTGCTAAAGTAGGCGATACGAATCTTTAAGTCTAGAAATTCCATACTATAGTAAAACTTATCGTTCAATTTCAGTTTTTTCGGTATTTAACAGAATTTTAGAAAAAACAATTGCAATCTAAATAAATAAAAATGTCTATTCTTGTCAGTATATGGATTTCGACCAGGCTCTGGTACAGAGTTAGCCATAGTCTTAACAGACATTACTGATGTAGTCAATTGGTTTTAAGTAAGCCAGGACCGTAAAATAGAAATTATGATTTACTGTCAGTTTATCGTGAACAATTTATCGTGAGCAATTTATCGTAGAATAATTTATCGTAGAACAATTTATCGTGGAAACAATTTATCGTGAAATCAATTTATCGTGGAACAATTTATCGTAGAACAGTTTATCTCTTTAGATTTTAATTTCGAGGCTCTTTAGATTTTAATTTCGAGGGGCGTAGGAGCCGGGATCTTCAAACATGTCGCACTGCGTGCCGCACGTAGGAGCGGATTATATAGAAACTATTAATGCCACCTAATCTCCTCCCCGTAGCCCTGCGGGGCTCTTTAGATTTTAATTTCGGGGGGCGTAGGAGCCGGGATCTTTAATCGGTTAAGAAACTACCGAGTTCCGTCTCACATGGCCATATTCCAGAACTTCTTCCAAAAATCATTCAATAATCCCATTTCCATCATACATACCCAATCCCATCATAACCAGTTAAGAAACTACCGAGTTCCGTCCCACATGGCCATATTCTAGAACTTCTTCAAAAAATCATCCAATAATCCCATTTCCATCCAAAATACTAAATCCCATCATAATTAGTTAAGAAACTACCGAATTCCGTCCCACATGGCAATATTCCAGAACTTCTTCCAAAAATCATTCAATAATCACATTTCCATCCAACATACCCAATCCCATCATAATCGGTTAAGAAACTACCGAGTTCCGTCCCACATGGCAATATTCCAGAACTTCTTCCAAAAATCATTAAAGAATCCCACTAATTTTTGATACTACGCATGAAACCTTTCTAATATAAATTGTCCACGAAAAACTGTTCTACGATAAATTGTCCCACGATAAATTGTGTCCACGGTAAATTGTGTCCACGATAAACTGTTCTACGATTAAATGTTCACGTTAAATTGAAACACGATAAATTGTTTACGATAAAGAGACCGTCACCCAGAAATTATATCTCTCGAATGTTCAGACTGGGTGAACTTATTACCAACTGTATATGTAATGTTAGGATTGAGATCTCCTTATACTTATGAGCTTAAAACAATTCCGGACAAGCTTGTCGTAGTTGGGTGTCCAATGAGAATGCCTGGTCAATTTTCAAAATACTATTTGGCTGAAAAAACACCTCCTTTTTGGCGAAAATATATCAGTCAAGATCTCTTGACCTGATTCATATGTACCTCCTTATACCGCACAAAGTTGTTAAACGCAATGATAATTTTTCGCTATGAAAGTGAATGGAAAATTAATCACAACATTTATAGATCGACCAAAACCTTACATTATGCAGGTTACATGGACATTTTATTACGAACTCCCTCCTTATAACGGTTCCACAAAAGGTTAGTTTTGATTTTCAGCCGAAAAATTGTATTCAGACCAAATAAGGTAGAAAAACTAAAACACCACTACATTTTGAAAAATGACAGCTAGTTTATTATCATTATTAAATTAAAGTTTTCTATTTCCCTTTGAACGTTACTAAATTATTTTCATGAATTCTTGGGAATATACATTGGTGGAGGGAGTATGGTGGTGCTTCCATTCCTAATACAAAAATCACTAATACAATTTTGTAAATTTCATGAGTTCAATGAAATTATGGAAAGGTCGCTCGATGGAAGATTACAAAAAAATGTATAAATTTACCAAACATATATTTTTTCAGTTGAAAAAAATCGTTAAAACATGGTCGAAAGAAAATTGGTTTAAAAACTAAAAAAAATATTTTTATGACTTAATTTATCGTGGTGAAATTGAATGTTGAACTGTTTCTAATTACTAAGATCTATTCAAATTCTATAATTTACAATAAAATCTTAGATGCCTTCAATTTTACGCATCCCACGAATCAATTAACGCAAGATACTTCTTAAAGTTTTCAGTATAAAATATCCTCATATACAGGGAAAATAACTTTTGAAAACTAAAAAGAAAGTGAAAAGTCATTTCTTATATGGTGTGCCTCTGTATATCTTGCTCAACATGTATTCCTTAAAGTCTATAATGTCTTCTTAAATATGTATACACTTTCGAAAGAAAATAAAAGATTTATGTTTATTTGTTGTTGTAAAACATGTCAAGTTACCAAATTAATTTATACTGTGAATATCTAAGTGATATAATGTCATTGGAATTTTTGGCATTCAATTTAATAGTCGTGTTTCTTATGGAATATTTTCCGTATTAAAATCTGTGGTAGATTCTTTGGGTGAACAATAAAACCAAAAAATTACCCACATTTAGTCAACATTGTACAAATATAGAAAATGACTTCAAGAATTCGTAGTCAGATATTAAAACTTCTTAATACGATGAAAAGTTGAAGTATTTTTTTATCAGTTTTTATTTTTGTATATGGTTCCACCATATCAAAAGTTGAAAATCTTTTTCGTTTTATTCAAGATTTTCCAGGAATTCTATTTACAGGACACAATGGCAAAAAAATTTTTTTTTCTATCATCATTGTTTGCGAAAAGCTTTATAAATATGTATATGAGTGTATAAATGGAACTGAATTGTGTCAAATTCTGGAAAAACAATATGGCCACAGAGAACGACAAGCGACTTAATGTATAATCCTTAATATTAATTCAAAAGAAAGCTTTGTATGGTTTTAGTATACAGCCGGATAAAAAATATACTCACACACAGAATATCAAACAAACCGAAAAACATTTATATTTTATCTTAATTTGCATATGCGGCTCGAGGGAATATTAAAAAAAGGATCTACATTTTCAATATTCAACAAAATATGTGGTAAAATTCTAACATAATTTTATATTCGAAAAAGGACCAAAATATGTGGAATGCAATTTAAATTTTTTGGAGGACACGATTTAGATAACGGTATCACAACCAAAAACTAAAAAAATTCTATGCAGTAGACATTCAAATAAAATATATATAGGCTGGAAAATGTTTCTATTTTTTAAATTGTATTTAGAAAATATATCGAAATCTATGTATATTCAACAAGTTTAGTCTCTAAATAGAATAAAAAATTTTATTATTAAATCTACAGGTGGAACACAAAAATAATAAAACCACTGTTAGGAAAATAGGAATATAGTCATTTATAAATAATCTTATACAAATTTTTTTTTTTTGATAAAATTTTTATTCGTTGAAAAGGTTTGGGCCTACTAAAGGTAATTTTTTATCTTCTTTGAACTTTAAACCCTAAATTGAATTTTCAAGTAATTACAATACTGATCATTTTCGTAATTATGACAATAAGTAAAGAGAGTTTCGAAATTATGACAATAAGCAAAACACGTCCATTTCTCGATATTAATAGTCCATCAAATGTTTCTTTCAGTAAAGTAATTGTGTCCCGCGCTGTATGATATGTGGGTGGGCCCGTCGATTTTGAAGCGTTGAATACATTTCCTAACGTCATCCCTTGCAGTTGCTTTGAAATTCACGGTCCAGTACGCCTGCCGAAAATGGAAACTATTCACTTTTCCAAGATGTTTCTCAGTTAAATTATTCTCACAGTAGCTGGGTAAATTTTGCTAAAATCCCATGGATAGTCCAACACGACCTTCTTTTGTCAATCCATGGCAACTGGTAATTGATAAAACTCAATTTGGGCCAATAGAACTAGCAAAGAAAGACAAAATACCTGAAAATCCTAGAGGGGTTCCGACCAATACCCAGAACCACGAAAGAGACGACTATCGTCCATTACCAAAAGGGTAAATCTTGTTCGACGGTACTCCTCGCTAGAAACATTCGCTAAAAGGGATGGTTATCCAAATAAAATTGCCTTTGATTATTCATAGTTTCGTAACGGATAGTTCTGAAAAATGGTTGTGGGTTTACACAATGGACAATCCCAAAGCAGTTGGAATGAACTTAAAAATGCTTTACTAAATCGATTTTCAGGACAATTAAGCGAAAGGAAGATGAGGCGTCTAATTGAATCACGAACGTAAAATCCGCGTGAGGAATTTAGTGAATTTTGTCTCGATATTCAAAGTCGGAATGTAAGACTATAATTAACCGTTTTCTGAATATGAATTGATAGAAATTTTAACAGAAAATATGAACCCAGTGCTAAAAACTGCTATGTTAGTCGGTAACTTCAACTCTATTGAACAATTACGCCAGATGTGTCACAAATACAAAAAACTCTGGTCAAACTCAGGTTTTGACCCCAAAAAAGCAGGTGGCATATGCAAAAAGACGAGCCACCATTAGTGAGTTAGGTTTAGAGTCAAAAGAATTTAAGGTAGATACAGCTGATATGATAAAAAGTGTAATTCGTAGCGAAGATGAACAATTAGCCGCTTTACAATATAAACGCAAAATTAATAAAGGTTTGAATTCGATACAGTTGGTTTGTTGGAACTGACCCAAAAAATTTCTCGAGATTTTTTGTTTTGGGTGTGGGAAATCAGTTGTTCGAAACCCAAATTGCTCGAATTGTGTTTAATTTGCAGAAAACTTCAAAACAAACGAGACGCGATCGAGGGATCCTCGTTCGTAAATTGCAGCATCATCACCCAGGGATTAAATATCGATGAAAAAACGCACCTTCAACAAAAATAACTAAACTGAACTAATTGATAGTTACGCAGGTGCCTTAAATCTAAAAATTCATCCATGTCCAGAATGCAACCATCTCGTCCAAAACCAAAGTAACCGCAACAGTAGATACTGGAAACAAAGACAAAGTGTTGCTCAACCATTTTAAATCTGAAACATGATTCCAGGACACACATTTAATCATTCGGTAACCAACAATCCTTGCGAGAGGAGCTCTTGATGTAATTAAACAAGCTAGTCCTAATTTACGTAAACTTTGTTCCATGATACGAACCGCAGATGGCACAGAGAATTCCATAATTGGCATTGTTGAAACCGAAATTCATTTTAACGATAAGTCTCATCTGATACGGTTGTATATAGTTCCTAGTTTGGAAGAAGCATATACCTTGGGATAGATTTTTGGGCAAAAATTTGATTTAGCACCGACAATCATAAGTACTATATCTCAAGCCACCGCGGATAGTAATCATCATATTTCGTCAGATGACCAACTCCATGAACTAACTACAATTAAAAATCAATTTCCTACGTTTGAGGAAAGAGGATTGGGCAAATCAAACCGAACGACGCAAGTAATTGATATTTGAGATTTAACGTCAGTCCAAGATCTTATGTATCAGGAGCTAGACAGGATGTTATCAATGGGGGTTATAGAAGAGTCGAATTTTCAGGAAATCCAATGGGAAAGTCCGGTTGTGCCTCGATTCCAGAAAAGTAAAGGCATTAACTAAGAAGGAGCTTATCCGCTTCCTTATCCGCTTCCTTCTCTGCTTGGGATCTAAAAGAAGCTTTCTGGCAGATTCCTCTGTCAGAATGTTCACGAGACAAAACGGCTTTTACGGTGCCTGGTAGACCGCTCTACCGTAATGCCGTTTGGTCTCTGTAACGCACTACAACGAATGCTCCTACTTATGGATAAAGTTATTCCACATCTGTACCATGATCGTATATTCGTTTACTTAGACGATCTCTTAGTTATATCTGCAACTGTTGAGAAACATTTTGATCTTATTCGTAAAGTGGCTAAATTTCTGACAGATGCCGGATTAACAATAAAATTGACTAAGAGTAGTTCTGCAATGAAGGGAATAAGATACTTAAGTTTTTTAGTTGGAGAGGATGGCCTTCGCACTGACCCGTCCAAAGTCGAGGCGATTTGTAACTTTCCAACTCCTACTACGGTGAAACAGACAAGACCACTGTTGGGCATAGTGGGTTGGTACAGAAGGTTTATTCCCAACTATGCAGACAGTACGGGGCCTATTTCTGACTTGCTTAAGAAGAAACCCAAATTCATATGGATTGACGAAGCGGAAAACTCTCTAAAGAAACTGAAAATGTTGCTTACTTCAGCACCTGTACTGGTTAACCCCAATTACAACCAACCATTTTTTACTAAATGCTGCGCTAGCACTCAAGGAGTTGGTGAAGGTACTATTTAAAAAAAACGATGAGGATAAGGAACGTTCAATAGCCTTCATGTCTCAAAAACTTAACGCCGCACAGCGTAATTACTACATCTCCGAACTTGCGTGCCTAGCTGCCCTTCTAAGTATAAAGAAGTTTAGGCCTTACATTGAGGGTTACCGCCAGTGGACGCCTGGCGCGCTGGAGTCTTAACCTTCAATCGTTTGATTTTAGCATAGAGCATCAAAAAGAAGCTTTCAATGTAGTTCCAGACTCATTATCATTATGTACTGTGAATCTTTAACTGAATTTGTGTCTGAATTGTCATCCATTAATTATGGCATTGATTTTGGCTCCCAATATTATCTCGACGACGGGTACGTTAAATTAGTAAAGCAAGTTGTTTCTTTTTCGATTAATTATCTAAACCACAAAGTTCAAGATAATATTTTATATACGAGAGTACGGCCTAAAAGTGAATCTCCAGTATGGAAATTGTGGATTCCGCATGAAATACGACAGGCCCTTATAAAACAAAAGCATGATGCACCCACGGCTGCTCATGAAACAAGTTCAAGAATACATAAATATTATATTGAAACCAATTATGAGTGGTACCCCCTTTTTTTGAACGGCCTTTTCAAAAAATATAACTTACGTTGACCTTTTAGGGCCATACCCCATATCAAAAAATGGTAAAACAATAATTCTGATCGTATTGGACAAACTCACGAAGTTCGTATCCCTTACAGCTCTAACGAAAGGAACCACTTCTAAAATTTTGGAATTTTTAAGAGACGAATATTTTTATGTATATCGAGTTCCCGAGGTATTACACTTAGATAATGAGGTCCAATTCATAAGAAAAGAGTTTCAACAATTATTGAAACAAATTGGCATTAACCCCATGAGAACAGCTATTTATTCACCACAAGGAAATACTTCAGAACGAGTTAATCGGTCCATAATTGCGGCTATTAGGGCATACATAAAGCAAGATCATAGAACATGGGACACGCATCTGGGTGCAATTGCTAATGCACTGCGTAATTCAGTTCACGAATCTTTGACGTAATCTCCTCACTTTTCTGTATTTGGTTATCACGGAATTAGTCATGATGAACAATTAGAGCTTTTACGGAAGATTGACTCCTCAGCATATCAAAAATATTCTCATCATTACAATTGGCGAGCAAGGAACGTCATATTTAAACCTGGGGTGGGATGTTGTAACATCACTTTTCTCGATTTTTATCGAATATTGTATCTCTTTTTTTCTAAAATAAAATTGCTTGCCATTTCGCTTTTCAATTTTGCTTTCAATATTGCGATCGCACGCTACTAGAATAAATTGTTTATTTATCTCTTTTTTGTTTTTCGATAAAATATCACTCATAAAATACGTCGGTGATAGAATAAGAGTAGAATAACATAATGTTTTCTTCGATTAGGTAGAGACCGTATTAGAAACAACGTAATTGATAAATGAAAAAACGTTTAATTTTATTCGTGATGAAAGAGATGTAAATTTCGATAGTATCGAAAATAGTGATGTTACAACATCCCACCCCTGGTGACAAGGTTTTCGTACGTAATTTCCCTCAAAGTAGTATCCCCAACTACTTCAGCGCAAAGCTAGCCCCTAAATATACTAAAGGAGTTAAAAAAATTGGTAATGTAAACTACGAGGTAGTGGATAACAATGGGATTGTCCTGGGCGTCTATCACGCTAAAGACATGAAAACATAGTCCCTTCTGTTCTTTGTATAGTATGATTGTTTCATGATTATTTCAGATTATTTTAACCCTTTCGATTAATTAAGCTAATCGTATGGCTTAAATAATCTGCCCTGTGACGTTCCGATTTTTTCGGTGTAAAACATCTGAATTTGTTTTTGTGTTCATGTATAATAAAATTTTATTTCGGTAAACTCAAATGAATTATTGTGCGCCTAAATGACATCTATACCGGTAGGTTGTCTTGAATCGTGTTGTCATATCGCACAACATTGGGATAATTTTGTCATCACTGGCAACTCGATTTGCGGATTTGTGACATAGTGAAAAGTTTGGCTTTAGTGATGTTTCAATATTATTCATAAAGTTCCAAAGCTACAGAGAACATCTTTAAAACAACCACTTTGGGTGATAAAATTATTTAGATCATCTCAAAATTGTTGAAACAATTTAAACTTTGCAAAGTCTACAAATTTTTAATTTCTACATTTGTACATATATAATTGTGTTGGCGAACTACTAATTCCAACGACAACTCAGTACAGTATACTCTTTTGGGGTAAGAATTTTTTTTGAGATTTGTGAATTGTATTCCATTTTGTTCGTGTGCTAGTCATTTACAAAAATACGTATAAATACAAATGCAAAATATATTTTATGAATTGAAAATCATTATGCTAATGAAAAATATACAGCAGAATATTTAATTGTACCTCCGCAAGACATTAAAGGCGGAAAACAAAACAACAAAAAAAAACAAAAAATCGCTTATTAATTTATCGCTAACGTATCGCTTATTAATTTGCTGCGCTAAGAAAAAAATTATAATTAGTTTTGTTTAACGGTGTGAGTCAGTGGCAAAATGGACTTGACCCAACCTTAGTACCTCCGCTACATTATTCAGGATTTTTTGTAGTAAAGGGAAATAATCGTTTTACGCAGGACATGGGATTTAGGCGTTTGACGTGGCATTAGTGTAGAAAATTTTCCATTGTACCAATTCTAATAGTTTTGACCAATACCCTATTGGTTGGTTTAATCTGTGCTCCCGAAGGCTGACACATCTTCGGATACAGTTTTTTTAGTTCGTTTAAAAATTTTACCTGCAAATGCGCGCCACTTAATTTCGATCGATGTTGCCTTATAGGTGCAATTATGTTTTAAACACGTTCGATTTGAATTTCCCCATTTCATTTCAAAATCGACAGGTGAATATGCCTTTTCGCTCTCATCGCAAAAAATAGTGAAGAATAATGCTCGAATTGTGGAAGTTCCGTTTTGAACTTATTCCTTACCATCGCGATATCATCAGGCGGCAGCTCATTATTTCATTCCAGTTTTCTTAACCACAATTTCTGATAAATAATTTAAGCTTATACTACTAGAGAGAGTAATCCAAGATGATCAAAACTTCAAGTTCGACATACAAATTAAAAATTAAAAAATCTACTAACACCCGAATACCCAAAATATAACGATCAAACCCGATTTACAAATATTTCTGAGTTTTCGACATAAAGACTCAGGGACTCTTGAATAGTAATTACTTGATTTTATCTAAATTGGTACGTCACGTCCGCATACAAAAAAAAACTAACCAGCTGCCCCTAAAATACTCGAAATATTCCGATAAATATGACCAAACTCTTTAATTAGTCATACTTGTTGTAAATGACTATGGAAAGTTATAGCGTAGAACGGCGGGGGCAAATCATCAAATTTTATTTTTAAAATCAACGCTCTGTTTGAGAACAGTTCCACGCATTACGTGATTTTTATTTTCGCCACAACCGTCCTGCCGAGTTGACTATTTGATGCTTGCCGGCCAAATTTGACTGAACCGGTTCGATAAATAATCAGCCAACACGCGTACGTCACTGAAACGCAAAGTCTGATGAAAACATCGCTGATGTGCGTGAGAGTCTCGTCATTCACAAGAACTTGGCTTATCCGCGAACTATGTGAAATTTTCTTCGAGATGCACCGGGAAAGACACGGCCAACTCCAACATCAGTTTACTTAAATCTTAGTGTTTTCGACTTAAGAATGCTGGACTAGAGGATATAGGTCTAACCTTAGTTGGTATGTCTCGTCCATATAAATCGAACTGGGCCTTGCCACTCGAGCACTCGAAGTATAACAAAAATTCTTAATTCTCATGTGAATGAAGAAAGAACATCTTAGTTTGAGTAATTAAATTATTAGGGTTAATATTTTATATCGATTTACTAAAATATCAGAATTTTCGAGATATAAGCACTTAAACTACTGAATAATGAATACCTACGGGCCTACCTAAATTGACATTGCACGATTATATGGGCGAAGTTCAGTAGAAAATGAGACACCATACCCTAGAGTTCTTGAAATATTATGAGAAATTTTAATGTAATCCACCCTATTAAAGTTAGCCGAAAGTTTCCAGCCGAAAGATAATGCAGATAGTGTCTTTGCTATCCCAACCAAAAGATGGTAATGCAGCTATTGTTTTTGCTATCCCAACCAAAACAATAAATTATAGCCAAAAGATACGGAAATATGCTTATTGATTAGGTCATAATCCTAATTCCCGAAATTTGGGGCAATTCTGAAGTGGATGGAGGTGTAATTTGGTATAATGTACCAGAAAGTCTGAATTTTTCGAAACTAAATTAATGAAATGTTCTGTAAATTTTGAGTAACCCACTTTACCATCGATCCCACTATATTTATTAGAAAGATCATGGGCATAGGTAAACCCACGCGAAATTTGAAGCAAATCTGAAGGGGATAGAAAAGTAAATTGTTATATCTTGTTCCAGAAAGTTCGAATTTTTCGCAACTAAATTAATGAAATGTTCTGTAACTTTTGAGTAACCCACTTTATACCATCGATCCCACTATGTTTATTAGAAAGGTCATAGGCTTAGGTAAACCTACGCGAAATTTGAAGCAAATCAATGGTAAAGTGGGTTACTCAAAAGTTACAGAACATTTCATTAATTTAGTTTCGAAAAATTCCGACTTTCTGGTACATTATATTGCACCCCCTATCCCCTTCAGATTTGCTTCAAATTTCGCGTGGGTTTACCTATGCCCATGACCTTTCTAATAAATATAGTGGGATCGATGGTAAAGTGGGTTACTCAAAATTTACAGAATATTTCATTAATTTAGTTTCGAAAATTTTGGACTTTATGGTACAATATACCAAATTACATCCCCTATCCCCTTCAGATTTACTCAAAATTTTAGAGATTACTATTATGATCTAACCAATAAATATATTATAAATATTATAGAACTAGGTATATAAAGTAATGTATCTTTCGGCTATAATTTTTTTTTCGGCTGGGATTGCAAAGACACTATTTGCATTATCTTTCGGCTGGAAACTTTCGGGTAACTTTAACAGTATGTGTAATCCATAATTTATAACATCGATTTACAAAAAAAATGACACGTTAAATGATACGGTTTGCACACTCGTTAATGAATTATCAGGTGTTAAAGAAAATATCGGTATGATATCAAATGGCCGAATGTCGAACAACCGAATGTCGAAGGGCCGAATTTAAAAAGAGACGAATGTGTCGAAGGGCCGAATGTGTGGAAGGGCCGAATGTCGAAGGGCCGAATGTCGAAAGGCCGAATGTGTGGAAGGGCCGAATGCCGAAGGGCCAAATGTCGAAGGGCCGAATGTGTCGTAGGGCCGAATGGGTAGAAGGGCCGATTTTTTTTTTTAATTTTTTTATTTAATTTTTATTTTTTGTACATATTTCTTTTTAACCAAGCACTATTTAGGTCCAAACCACACAAAAGTGTAGGCAAAAAATCATAGTATGTAATGGCGTTTTTGATAAATAATTTGGCTAAAGTGTAGATGACGTATACATTGCGGAAATCGGGTAAGATGAATTTTTTTTTTTTAATTTTCTTTGTAGGATTGTGCATCTATCGTTTTTATGAAGTGCAAGCCAAAAGTTTCAAAAAAATTATCACATTTTCCGGGAAAATTTTGACCTTTTCATTGTTTTGGTGACAAATTGCGTATTATTTTATTCAAAATAGTACCAATGTGTAATTTTTTTTTAAATTTTGATATTAGCATTGTATTTTAACAGTTTTTCGACAGTAATAATTAGTAAGGGAAACAGTAGTAACAAGTAAGTAATTTTTCCGGTAATTCTAGGAAAATTTTAAAATTTTTTACTTAGCTAAAACTTATAAATAAAATTTGCCACTTGAAGAATTGTATAAATTCTGGAAAAATGGGGGTTTGGGGATGCACTCCTAAGGTGTACAACGAATTAAAATTACATTAAAAATTTTTTATATTTACAAAAGTTGATTTTTTTAACATTTAACTATCAGAAAAAGCGATAAGAGCGATAAAAACTCTTTAATCTGTGTCTGCAAGGTTGACGAAGCAAATATTATTAATAAAAATAAATAAAACTAAAAAAAATATTGAAAAAATAAAAAAAGGGAAAAAGTTTCCAGAAAATCAAAAAGTTTTATTAAAATAACGCAAAAACGTAATTTTTTACTCGTTTCATGTACACTGTTCATACAGTGCAATTCGAATTTTTATCATTAAATTTTAGATTTGATAAATAAAAACGGCAGATTTTTAATTTTTGGATGAAAAAAATCAAAAAAATATTTTTGGAAAAACTGAAAATTTTCCAGGAAAATGTGGTCTTTTAAGATTCTTTCCAGGAAAATGTGTTCTTTTAAGAATGTATTGTTTTAAGATTAAAAACAAAATGCTTAAAAAATATTCTACCCGATATTCTAACAGTAACAGTACCATCATATACCATGTCCTCTCGTCAACACCACATCAATTTCATATCCTCACTTCCTCCACTGGCCTTCGCGACCATGAATTTTTATTGATTTATTGTTCAGCTCCAAACAAACGGAGGCAGGTCACCAAGCAGCTAACACTTCTTAACCAACAAAATATCCATGCCTACGTAGACACTGTAGATGCTAGTAATAGTAATAGTAATAGTTAGTATATAATTGTTCAAAATACCACGAAGGTAGAACGTGAGCAAAATTGCCCTGGGCCCTTACTATTGTTTTCGTCTTACGCCTTAACGTTTTCGTTTTTTATCGCTTGGCTCTGAACGATTGAGAAAAATATTCGTACTTTTGATTTCGATCAGTAGCAATATTTTAGTATAAATTATTTAAAGTATTGCCAGCACAAAATTTATGTTTTAGTACAGTTTTTACATCGTAATGTCAACCGGATGACATTTGTGTTTTAATATTATATTGTATGTTTATAGACAATCGAAAATGAACAACGATGAAATTTGCGTTGTAAATTTTCGCCTACAGTCGTTCATTTTTGACTTTATCGAATATAATAGTACAAACATAGAAAAACGAACGCAAAATTAAGGCGATCGAAAACAATAGTAAGGGCCCTAGTTTACAAATAATCTAAAACATATCATTAAATCTCAAATAAAATTCCAAAAACTAAAAAAAAATGAAATTTTGGGTTATTCTGGATAGTGTGATAGTGTGACCTTTATTAAAAAAAATATATACCGATACCGTACACTTTAGAGCCAAGTTCAAGTATTTTAAAAAGCAATCTTACGATATGGTAATAAAATTAAAAAGGGATTATTATACTGAAGTATTTGAGGATAGTATACGATCTCCTAAAAAAATGTGGTCTTTAATAAGCGAAGTCTTGCAAAATCTCAATATGAAATTTGAAGATCCTATCAGCTTAATTGTGGATGATACATTGATCACAAATCAAAATGAAGTTAATAAATACTTCAATAGTCTGTTTCCCTATAATGCTGGCCCTAATATTTTAGTAGATTCTAACGTAAATAGTATACTGGATAAATTTGAACTTACAACATATGAAGAAATTATTTTAATCATATCTGGCTTAAATTCTTCTAGCTCAATGGGTTAGGACTTTATATCAGCAAAAATTGTTAAAAAATTTAATGCTAAAACAACACTTATTTTATGTACTGGTATAAACGAAACAATCCTAACCAATAAGCAGCCTGATGTGTGGAAAATTACTCGTATTGCTCCGCTATTTAAATCAGGGTCTAAGCGCATGATATTAATAATTTCAGACCAGTATCTTTTCTTCCAACTTTTGCAAAACCTTTAGAAAGGATTATCCATAAAAGGTTACAATTATACTTGGATGATATACAACTGATTAATTCTAATCAGTTTGGATTTTAGAGAAATAGCAGTGTGCTATCTACATCTTTAAACTTATTAGAAAATATTTACAATAATCTTTTTTTTTTTTTTTTTTTTTTTTTTTTTTTTTTTTTTTTTTATCCATGCCATCTGTTTTGGGGCCGAAGCACTCCCTGCTCTTTCGCGGTTTATTTTTTCCGTCTTACTTTACGCATCACCTGCCAAATCGAAGACGTACGGCTATACGGCCGATTTTAAGACCATCTGCACATTGCAAGCTCCATGCCAGCCTATACTGACATGGAAGATGGGTCGGCCCATGAGTTTTGCACTCCGACAGGGGGTCATAGATGTGTTACATTTCATCCCAGATCGTAATCTGTTATGAAATTTCACTTTTGCATCCTGCCCCTATCGGGATTCGAACCCGGTACCTCCCGATCCAAATGCCAAAGCTTTAACCACTGTGCCATTTGGTCGGTATTTACAATAATCTTGAAGCCAAACAATTTACGTCCTGTATTTTCATTAACCTAACCAAAGCTTTGATTTTAAAAATCATGCCATTTTATTAAAAAAAATAAGTAAACTTGGCGTATGCGGTGGAGCTTTTTCATTTCTTAAAGATTACTTACTCAATCGAAAACATTATGTTCAATTGGGACATTACAAGTCCGAAGAACTTTTTCTGAAATGTAGAGTACCTCAAGGCTCCATCTTAGGCCTGTTTTTATTTACAATTTACATCAATGATATTTTCTTACTCAATTTATCCGGCAAACTTCAGCTATTTGCGGATGATGCTGTTATTATGTATGGTGCTTTGAGTAGAAAAGTTCTCCAACTACAGATGCAAACCGACTTAAACATCTTAAATAGTTTTTTTCTTGCTAATAAACTTCGTCTTAATAAATCCAAAACTTAATTCATGATTTTTTCTCTAAAGAAAAAACTCTCTGAAGATTTCACTGAAATATTTCTGGATTCGGAAAAAATCTGTAGAGTAGATAATATTTCTTGCCTAGGACTGAATCTTTGCTATAATTTAAACTGGACGACTCACATAAACTCTATAAAGCAAAAAGTTGCACCGTACATAGCTGTCTTTTACGTTTTAACCGAATTACGATACAACCGAACGCGCTAATAGATCTGCTGTTCATTTTCGTTTATCACAATATTTTTATAATGCATCTCAAAATATTTTTTTTTATCAGGGATTAAAGTTCTTTAATAACCTTGAAGCTGATTGAAAGTCTATGGCACTGGTTATCTTTATTTTAAAAAAAATGAAAAATTTATTTGTTTCGGAGTTCGTTCAGCAATATGAAATTACCCATATTGTCCTCTGATTGATTGATTTGTGGCATTTTCACACCTTGTATATCGAAATTCATTATATAAATTTATTTAAATTTTATAGCACCCGAATTGTTAGTTGGGTATAAACCAACTTTTTGTAAAAATTTTCGATTCTTAGAAGCCTACTAAAAAATAACCAAAAATAGTTTTCACAGTTCAAGTTTTTCTTAAAAGAAAAAACAATAAAAAATAGAAATTTTAAAAACATAATTTGTCGAGATAATCAAAATACATATAAAATATGTAATTAAATATAAATTAAATATAATTACTAAAAAATATTAGTGGTTCGTATTTTTAATAAAAACTTGGTGGAGCTACAAACCACCATAGATTGTTGTTAATAATTAACTTTACATACTATAAGTTAATTGAGTTATTAACTTTTATATTATGTTACAATATATTGTTATCAAATTAATGCATTATAATATTTATGTTGAAAAAATAAATTGTTAAATTATTGTAATTTTTGATATTTTCCAAAATAAAAATGTATGTTTTTCAGAAAAAAAAAACAATCGTAGAGGCTAGGTCTTACCACTTGAAATATGGGAAATCCAGGAAAAATCTGGGGATAAACCGCGAAATCCCAGGAAAATATGGTTCAAATCAAAGGAAATCCGGGAAATTCGGGGGAAATCTGGGGGAAATCCAGAGGAAATTCGAGGGAAATTCGGAAGAAATCCGGCTAATCTGGAGGTAACCCGATATTCCGGAAAATCCGGGAGTATTCCGCGGTAAAAAACCGGGGGGACCGGGAAATCCGGGAGTAAACCGGTGAAAATCCGGGCGAATCCAGGAATTTCAGGAGAAATTTCAAGAGAAAACCGGAAAATCCGGGGAACATTTGGGAAATCCGGGGGAGATCGAGGGAAATCAGGCAGAATTTATGGAAGTTCGGGAAGTTCGGGGAAATTTGAAGGAAATTTGGAAGAAATCCGGGTGAAATATATGTGTATAATATTATTTAAAAATATTTATATAATAAATTAAGTATAATAATATTTAAAATTAATAAAAGAAAATTATTTTATTCATTTTGTTTTATTTCTGACAAAGCATCTATTTTAGAATAAAATAATTTTGTTATGCGCGTTAATAAACACGACTTACTTTGTGAAAAAATTGATAAAAAACATACTGTTATGAATAGACTAGAGTGTGATACCGTTTTAAAATTTGCATTAGTGTCGCATAATTAGATAGCGGATGAACTTTCTGTAGTGCATTGTTTTCCCGTTGGTGTCACATAAACACCAACAGTTTTTATTTGACAGAAGATAACACAGCTTATAAAAATGCTTTTGTTAGAAAGGTAAACTTTTCTAGTTCGTATTAAAACAAAAACTTAAACAAAAGAACTCTTGATTTCTTTGAAATTAATTTTTTGGTGGGTGCGCATCCGAATTTACTAAAAAGCACTAACGGTGGAATAATGTTTGCCCCACCAACGATTCGAAATAAACTTTACTTGACTGTTTTTGTTGGAAATAAGCCCCCCAGCATCCTGTTCCATTTGATCGTCCAATTCTGGAACACCTTGTATATAAATTGTGGATACTTGTGCCTATTCAAATTGGTACGTCTCGTGCATATAAAAAAGAGCAACTATGGGCAACCTGTAAAGTACTCGAAATATACATAAGTGTAATTCATAATTTATTACATCGATTTACTAAAATCAAAGAAATTTGTGTAATCATCTAGAATTAAACGTTAATAAGTGTCACACCATTACATATATGCAGCGAATGACAACCAAGTTCTGAACACAAAAATAATCAGCTTTAATCTATAAAGCCATTTCGAAATGAATCTTCAACTTTAGTGAACAATTAAAAATTGCGACCGGCAAGGCAACAACCAATCTTAGTATAAAACACGAGACGATAATCCTTAAAAAAGTTATTTTTTTTGGGATCGTCATTATCATGCCGTTAAAAGTTTTCTTTCCAAAAATTTATTTCAATTTCATTTTTCGTTTTGTATATTCCTAATCCTTCCTACATCGAATTTATTTTTCCAACAAAACCATTTCCATTTTACATAATCTCATTCTGCTTAAAACAAAATCTTTTATATTCTGAAGAATTTTCCATTTTAATTGACAGTTAATGAGATTTGTTTTTGCTTCGCTTATCTCTATATAGTTTAAATAAAATGTAAATAACACCTATTTGTATATAAAGCGATCGTTATGTAATGTAAATCAGGTAAATTTATTAAATGCCTTAAAATATACGGAATCATTTTGTTGATGGAGCTTTGTGTTTTATGTAAAGAAGAACAGCAAATTGATTATTTTTATACTGTTCACCCTTTAAACGATTTTCTTGTAGAATATTTCCATTCCATTTTCACACAAAACAACACAAATTGTGTCAAAGTTTATTAAAAACCATAAAGTTTGCGGTTCACAACGAAAACAAAAGCTTGTTGTCTGAAGTTTTCTCTCTATACGAGGAAAATAATTTCAACACAAATTATCTGAGACATGGAAAATAACGACGATGAAGTGTTTTATTGTTTATTGCTGCAAATAGTGTGGTGAAAACTGGGTGAAGTATTTTTCTTAGTAGCAAGCGGCTTGTCTACAAGACAAATTTAATTTTAATTTTTCTGTGAAAATGATAACCGATTTACTTGCTGCGCTTAAATTTATGTTGAATTATACCTGCGAGGGTTTATTAAATATTTTTCTTTAGTTGACAGTTTTATTTTTATTTTCTTGTTATGTGCGGTTCTTAGCACAATTTAAAACTAAACTAAAGTTGTTTAATTTAAAAGTAGTATTTAAAACAAAATAAGACAAAATGAATAGCGCACCTTCCGCTTCAGTTATACAGAAAACATAATCGTGCGCTTCTTAAACTTTAGCTTTCGCGAAATATGACCCCAATTACGAGCTTCTGTTAACGTTAATCTGGGTAACAAGAACAAAGCATTTTAAAAATTCTTTAATTAATTATATTTTTTATTTCAAAATGTATAACATTACATAAAATGGATAATTGCTATTCAACTAGAAGAAAATCTTTGTAAATTATTTTCCTTGCTCCGCAACATTGTGTGGTATTATAATCTCAAGAAAAACACACAAATAAGTTATGAAAATTACGGTTGCTGTTTTTTAGTTCTCCTTAGCACTTTACTATATTCATATCGTAACCATTGAGTCAGATCTCAAGAATACTCGTTTAATTTCTGTAGTTTATGGTTTTATATGTGGGTTAACATTAAAATTATCTTGAGATAAGAAGAAATACGAAACAATGTTGTACACATTTATCATAAATATAATATAAAAATGCTATACTCTTTAGGGTAATGGAAAGTAGCATAATTTGAGCATGTATACGTGTATGAAATTGAGCCTGAAATTTATATACAGATATTCTTATATAAACAGCAACAACAACAAGCTATAGAGATAAAATTTGAAATGTCATGAGCTTAACACAGAAAACATCATCATTTTGAGACTAAAATTAGCATTCGGAGTTGGTTGGACCACTTCTCGCACTTTAAATCGTTCTAAAATAACCAAAAACGGATCGCTATAACGAGTTAGTTAACACTAAAACGATTTTAAAAGTTGATGACCACACTAGTGGCGAAACCCCTCAATCCTGAGTAAGCATGCAAAAATTGGTGTTCTGGATTGTGAAATGATATGAGACAAAATAAGCAAATGTCAGATCAGATAGAAGCATCGATATCATCACCACAGGCTGGCATATCCGATTCAATTTTTCAGCAGATAGATAGTATTGTGATTGATCATTTTAATAAAAAAAAACCTAACGGAAGGGAACGATGATAGTGAAGTTGGTGCTAAAAAAATTACACTGTTAAATTTATTATTTTCCTATTGGAATTTATTTTCAAAATAAAATTATAAAACTGAATTCGAAATATCTACAGATGCTGGCTACCATTTCTGAGAAGGTAAAGCATACACCTATTCCTCAAATTTAAGTAAAACTATATTTTTGAGATTGGTTCTATTAAAAATTATATTTAGAAATTGAGCATTTTTGACGGGTTTCAAATACGGGTTTCACTAACACTTTTAAAGATATCATCCAATCTAATGTGTCTATAGTGAATGACATAAAATTATGATGGGTTTCTATGTCTTAAAGATGTTGGAAATTTCAAAATTTTGATAAATATTTCAAGTTTCAATAAAGATCGAGCAAAATATATTGCTTGCTTTGGAATGTCAATTTAAAATCCAATTGGAAATATTGCTAAAATCTTGTAGAAAAAAAATAATAATATTTTTTAATATTTTTGTGAAAATTAGGTAATTTTAAAATTCCAAAAATCAGTGATAGACTTATTACAATTGACCCATTTTCCCTCAATAGACAGAAAATATTATAAGCTGTCGAAAAATGTGGACGACATGCCGTGGACAACTTTGGTAGTGACAGTACAAATAAAAACACGAATTCTATTATAGGCAAGGACAAGCCCGTTAGAATCGGACGACAATCACTATAACGGTAGAATATTGTGTAATCTATTCGAAAATGTGGATGAAAACCTGTGGACATCTCTACGATCGGCGGTATACAAAATGGAAATTTTTTGTCCAGGACCTCTAAATATATTTTGTTTTTTTCTTTATATATTTTCTTTTAATTTTAGTTTATTTTTAATTTTTGTTTAACTTTTCTTCTAATTTTTATTATATTATTTTTACATATGAATCGTGACTCCGTGATATTGTAAAATCAGGAGCTTACTATCTAGTTTTATTTTTTTATGTTGTACTATTATTTTATTGACATTGAATGTACTCCATGGGATTTCCTAAAATAAAACTATGACAAAAGAAAAAAAAATTTTTAAAAATATTTCGATCTTTATTAAACTTGAAATTTTTATCATAATTATGAAGTTTCAAACATCTTTAAAACATAGTATAACCCATCATAGTTTTATGTCATTCACTATATAAACCCATTAGATTGAATAATCTGTTTGAAAATTTTAGTGAAACCCTGTGGACATTTCCAGAATTGGCTGGAATATTATTTGAAACCCGTCCAAAATTCTCAATTTCTAAATAGAATTTTTAATAGAACCAATCTCACAAATATAGTTTACTTAAATCTTAGGAATAGGTGTATGTTTTACTTTTTCAAAAATGTCAGCCAGAAACGGGTGTGAAGTATTCCAGACTTTCCACAGATGTTATGTATGTATTACGTAAGTATCACACTGCTAATTCAAATTCAAATAGGAAAAAAATGAATCATATTGGAAATTTTAGTACAATCATATAAGTATGAGTCTTTTGTAGAAAATGACTCAAACCTCAATTTAAATAAAAAATATATAATATTTTCTAAAAAAAAAAAGTTATAAACAAACTCAACAATACGTGGTGCAAAAATTATCGAGATTTTTTTAAAAACATATTATAACTTTAAAACGATTAGAATAAATCATAGAAAATAAAACTTTGTATCAAAAAAACCCTAAGTCAAGCATTGTAAGCTCAAAATGGTTTACCAAGAAGACTCAATGAAAAACTTCATGTACTATAGGCCCAAATGACCGATAATGGCCATCCAAATTTGAGTAAAAATGACATCTTAACATCTAGAACATCAAAATTCGTAACAATAAACCCGAGGTCGTGCATTATTAGCAGTAAGTTGTTTTTGTTAGGTGACTCATTGACCAACTTCGTGTACTAGCCAGACCTGAATCACGATCTCTGGGAATGGCCGATAATGGCCATCCAAATTCGAGTATAAATGACATCTTAACATCTAAAACTTCAAAATTCGTAGCAATAAACCAGAGGTCGTGCATTATTAGCAGTAGGTGGTTTTGGTTAGGTGACCCAATGACAAACATCGTGTACTAGGCAGATCTGAATCACGATCTCTGGGTATTGCCGATAATGGCCATCCAAATTTGAGTAAAAATGACATCTTAACATCTAGAACATCAAAATTCGTAACAATAAACCCGAGGTCGTGCATTATTAGCAGTAAGTTGTTTTTGTTAGGTGACTCATTGACTAACTTCGTGTACTAGCCAGACCTGAATTACGATCTCTGGGAATGGCCGATAATAGCCATCCAAATTTGAGTATAAATGACATCTTAACATCTAAAACTTCAAAATTCGTAGCAATAAACCAGAGGTCGAGCATTATTAGCAGTAGGTGGTTTTGTTTAGGTGACTCCTGAGCCAGACCTGAATCACGATCTCTAAGAATGGCCGATAATGGCCATCCAAATTTGAGTAAAAATGGCATCTTGACATCTAGAACATCAAAATTCGTAGCAATAAACCAGAGGTCGTGCATTATTAGCAGTAGGTGGTTTTTGTTAGGTGACTTATTAACCAACTTTGTGTACTAGCCAGACCTGAATCACGATCTCTGGGTATAGGCGATAATGGCCATCCAAATTTGAGTAAAAATGACATCTTAACATCTAGAACATCAAAATTCGTAACAATAAACCCGAGGTCGAGCATTATTAGCAGTAGGTAGTTTTGGTTAGATGACTCAATGACAAACATTATCTACCAGCCAGACCTGAATCATGATCTCTGGGAATGACCAATAATGGCCATCCAAATTTGAGTGAAAATGACATCTTAACATCTAGAACATCAAAATTCGTAGCAATAAACCAGAGGTCGAGCATTATTAGCAGTAGGTGGTTTTGGTTAGGCGACTCAATGATTAACATCGTGTATTAGCCAGACCTGAATCACGATCTCTGGGAATGACCAATAATGGCCATCCAAATTTGAGTAAAAATGACATCTTAACATATAAAACTTCAAAATTCGTAGCAATAAACCCGAGGTCGTGCATTATTAGCAGTAGGTGGTTTTGGTTAGGTGACTCATTGACCAACTTCGTGTACTAGCCAGAACTGAATCACGATCTCTAGGAATGGCCGATAATGGCCATCCAAATTTGAGTGAAAATGGCATCTTAACATCTAGAATATCAAAATTCGTAGCAATAAACCTGAGGTCGTGCATGTTAAGGTGTCATTTTACTCAAATTTTGATGGCCATTATCAGCCATTCCCAGAGATCGTGATTCAGATCTGGCTAGTGCACGATGTTGGTCAATGAGTCACCTAACCAAAACCACCTTCTGCTAATAATGCACGACCTCGGGTTTATTGCTACGAATTTTGATATTCTAGTTGATAAGATGTTATTTTCACTCAAATTTAGATGGCCAATATTAGCCATGTTTGATGTTTGTGATTCAAGTCAGATTCACTTATCATTAGTCAGGAGATTTTTTTTTTTGTTTTCTAAATTTTGATGGCCATTGACGATCATATCTGGAGATTGTGATTCAGTGCTCTCTAAGTTCGTTAAGTAGTTGATTAAATACCTACCTTAACCCATCTTGTTTTAATAATGCACTGCTTTATGGTTGATTATTAACAATTTTTATTAAATTTTACTGCTATAAAAATACATTCTTATTTGGTTATAAAAGTAAAAAATTCTTAAGTTGATTCGATATATTTTTTTTAATCTCTGGAAAATCTCTAGAATTTTCTTATTAGAATTTAATGAGAAATTCATAATTGGTTTGAGTTCGGTATATTTGGTTTGCGTCCCGACTGTTTTAGTACAATATTTTGGTTAAACATTTTATGGTTATGTTACAGTAATATTTTTTTCTCCGTAATTTATCAATTAAAATTTTAATTTTTACTTTATTTAAAAGATACAATATTTTTCTGCCATTTTAATTAAGATAATTTGATATACGTCTTATAAATATATTGATAAAATTTGCTCGATTTGATTAAACTTATCTTGATGTGCTTATTTTTTAAATATCGTCAATTCAATGAATAATTATCTGTCTCTTGTTTCTATCTCACTTTTATTTTATTTCAATGATTTGAATTAAAATTATGTATAAATTTTGTAATTTATATAACAATTTGTTCTATTGCTTTCTAAACTATTTAAAATAATGTAAAATCAAACATAATATTTTACTTTTCATTAAGAATTTCGCAAATTGAAAATCATAACAGTGTACTCCACACAACTACATAGAAAGGCTTTAAAATTCCAATTGGAATTAGCAGAATTCCAATTAGGTTTGTATACGTATACGAATTTAATCTATGGAAAAATCTATGGAATATTTCACGGGCCCCAGCCAGAATCTGTAGATATTTCAAGATTCGAATCCAATTTTATAATTTTCTTTTGAAAATAAATTAAAATAGGAAAAATAATAAATTTAACAGTGTAATTTATAATAATTTTTTTAGCACAAACTTCAGTATCATAGGGAACATGGGCTCTGCAACTTTATCTGCAAAAGAACACAGTCAAATAATAGCCTATGGTCAATCTCAAAGCAAATCCTACCAATGCCATGAATTCGGGTTAGCAAGATTTAGATGGTGGCAACCGACATTAGGATTCATACATTCTACTCAATCCGGCACATAAAATACTTCAAAACACAAATCAACGTACCTTCAGAGTAAATGTTTCCTACAAATTTAAACAAAAGTGGAATGTACCGTTTAATGGTATTGTTACGACATCTTGAGGGGTTATATGGATGTAGTTTTGTTGTTGTTCATTACCATCAAATAAATGATGCCTTTTACTGAAGGCATTGCCATCTGTTTTCGAGCATTGACACAAAGGTTTTTTTGTGTAATTGTAAATTTGCCTCAAATTTCTGTTTTACGTTTTTCTCACTTAAGAAGAATATTTTTGAGGGACGTTTTTCGTTTTGACGTGTGGATTGATGTGTGGTGTAAAAGGGTAGGCGAGTGACGCGCACGATCGTGTCTATAAAATTATAAAAAAAGTATACAGAAATATACAAAATATTTAGAAATAAAATTGGTAAAGCCGCTTTGAGGTAAAGAAATGCTAAATTTTATTATTATTATTATTTTTTTTTTGAAGTTGACATTAAAAGGTTTTGGGTCGCTACACGTAAATCCCCTTTGGTGCGTTTTGGTGGTGATAATTTGATTTGTGAATAAAACTTAAGTAGTGCAAGTAGTGTTTTGAGTCAAACTGCTATATTGGCGGATTGACGTCGCTTCCACACGAATTACGTGGCCTAAAGTCAAACTATTTCGGTTACAGTTAATTTTATTAGACTGGCAGTTCGTGATCTAAATATTAATACAGTGGGGTAACTGTGCATTAGTTAAACAATATCAACGGAAACTCCAGTCATATAAGGCGGTCGACAAAAGGCGCGGCTGAAACGTGCTGGTTGCCAACTGATACTCGCCAATTGCAATATCGAGACCAAATTTGTTAACGGCGAGCAGACGCTCAACATTTATTTTGGTAAACGGCGGGAAGACGTTCAACACATTGTAACGATTACAAACGGCATCGTTACAAGTTTTTAAATTGCATTTCAATTATTATTTTGTATACCAATCGCCTGAATGACGTTGTGTGTAAGTGAGCATTTTATATTTGAATTTCGATATTTGATTTTCAAGTAAATCCCTTAATGTTGACTACGATATTGTTCAGTTCAAATCATTAATTGAGAGTGATAGGAAAGTAAAAACATCGATCGATCGATAACTCAGGCCGATTAATTTTGGAAGAAAAATATCGAATGGTCGATACAGCAGATACAAGTGACTTAACAAAATTAAGACTTTAGGCGCGATTTTTATCTGGATTTTGTTTTAGCAAAAAAAATTGAAAATCCGGCAGTTTCTGTTTGGGGGTCGAATGAGTACGAACCCTATTTTGAAAAAATAAAAATTATTGAGAAGAATTCTTTCGCTCCGGAATAACCCTTTAAGTTTAGTCCGCTCACGTTTAACTCTTTTAGTTTGATTTATTTTTTTCGTTTTTATCCCTCCTCTCATTTTTTCAGTTGGACAAAAATTTTTTGTATTTGAATAAAAAAACAGCACTGCGTATGATTCCTGGCATTCGGTTTTATTTATTTTTTTCTCGTGGCCTCACTTAATTTTTATTCCGTTACCTATTTTTGTTTTCTTTTTCTTTTTGTGTAATAAGATGAATTACTAAACATTTATCGGATCGGTATGTTAGGAGTTGGATTCGCCAATTCGTGTCGGTTCCATAGTTGCAGGCTGGGTTTGTCACTCCTCGCCATCCCCTGGGCAGGACATCCGCAGAGTCGGAGTGGCGAGTCCAGCATATGTGTCGTCCATTCCGGGACGACTGTAAACTCTACAGGGCTGCTCGTGGCACTCCGGCTGTCTGAAGCTGTCGGGGTGTGAATTGTGGTAGATTACCTAGAGACCTCTTTGGATGAGGAGAGGCTTTGTATCGGCCTTTTGGGGTCATTTGGGGGTTTTATCAGCAAACATTGTACTTATTACTCGGGTAGATTCGGTCCGTCTGATGGAGACACGCCCGGTTATTATTATATTTATTCACGTTCCGCCCAGAGTAAGTTCCATTTAATTTAAGTTTTTTTTAGTTTGGTTTTATTTTTCATTCTGTGACATGGTGTAGGCCAGAAGCATGTAAGCCTCAAACTCCCCTTGGCCCACGCTTAGATGAAATCTGTTGGTTCGCAGCATGTCACCTGTGGCAGGTTCGACTAATGTTCGTGATTTTGTGTACCGTTTAGTTAAAGCAAATAACATATGACAATGACTATCCAAGGAACGATCTTACACAAGTGTTGCACTTATTTAAAATTAAGGGAGCAATAATTGACCTTCAAAGTACAATTAATACTTTCTTTAAAAAAAATAAAGAAAGGCACGAGCAATTCATCTGATAAGAATCACAGACTGCAAGAATAACGATAATTCAAAATTGTGCATTAAAAGATCTAAACAATACCGGTCGAACGATAGCCATTTTAGAGCTATTTATCGGTAATAAATTTATCGGTAACCGATAAGTTTAGTAGACACCAAACAATTCCTAAACAAATTCATGAATTCCCTTGTTGATACAGGCCCGAGACGTAGTTCTACAAAAAATGTATCGTCACATGGGAAGCCTTTTATGTGGCACGCCAAGCGCCGACTTATCCGCAATCGGCCTATCCATTATGAGAAAACGAAATACATAAATTGTATCTTTGCCCCAAGTTTTATTCACTATCAATCAATCCTCGTCGCGGATTCACTAATTTTCACTAACTTCATCACTAAAATAAATAAATTTTAGTTGCCACTGGGATAACCATAAAGATACTAGCTGCAGGAGTCGAAGACACTGTCACACAACACCCTTATGCATTATTTGTCGGAGCGAAGCAATTGCATTTTCAGCTCCTCGATTAATACACCGTTAGATACAGCCCTTCATGTGAGGAACTTGTATAGCCACTATTTACCCAAACGCCGGATCAGATATTGCTGAGCCACAGGTATAACCATGTTCCTAGTTCAAGCCGAAGCGAGTCGTATTACCCAAAGGATTTGAAGTCCAAATCAATTAATCACTAGGATCCTAGCACCGTACTCATCGTCATCAAACGTACTGAAATCTTAAGCTGGGCATCTCGCAAGAAGTCCTTCAAGTCATCTAGCATAGTCTTTGATTTTTTGATCTTGAATTGAGCATTTGAATCCGGTCTTGGTTGTTTCTAGAACTTTCTTTCAGTTTTTTTGTTCTTTCGCTCGGGAATCAGAATGTCGCGTAGAACGATCATTCCGCAGCTGTCAAAAATCTCGGACGTAGTGGCTATTGACTATTATGCTGCCCGGCAAAATTCTTACTTTGCCCATTCAGTTTGACACCAACTGTGTTTAATATGACACCTGAAGCAACAACGCCTTCATCATGCCTCTCATATCAAGAATTTGTTTCGATTGCTCGGCAGTAAGCGACTGCACTTTGTTGGTGGATCCACCGCTCCAAATCCCCCTCTGTGGAGCTGTTCCCCGCTAAACTGGACAGTTTGATCTTTCGTTTAAAATATCTTGGATCTAACAATTACGATAAAATTTTAGTTCGTAAATCTACCATTTTGGCGCTGGTAACGAATTTTTCAATTATTATAGAATATACACTTGTCTTATATTTTTGAAAAGGTCTTGGACAATGCCGTACAGTTTTTTGAACACTTTAGTACTGAACACTATCGTTGAGGCGCTGGAAGCAATCATACGTTTTATTATTGCCATATAGTTATATGGAATTGACGCTGCTAGTTAATAATTGAATGTCAAACATTTTGCTGAAGCACCATTGTATTCAAAGCAACCGTTGTAGCGCTGTTTATCGTTTGAAAGGTCTTGGAAAAAGCAATAGTTTTGTTGTTCAGACCAAAGTTCTGATTTTCACTCCCTTTTTTACAGAAAATGTTAAATTAATATTTTTTAACAAACAAATGATTGAAATCCAAATATTTTGAAATTTGGAGTGACACGTTCAATTTGTTGTTGAGGCTTATTAATTTTTTACATCATAACTTTCTTAGCTGTCTTCTCCAAACGTAAACTGTTCAAATAAAATCTCAATTATTTTATTCTTTTCATCAAAAAATCATTATAAAACTCTTTATGGATAAAAATATAAAGCTGCGTCTTATTATGTGTGCTTGCGATGTAATACAAAAAAAAATCGATTTATAAGTACATCCAAATCGCAACTATATACATTGAGATTTTTTACTTTGCTATATCAAATATTAAATTTTCAAGTATTAAATTTTTTTTTTATTAATGTTTTTGATAAACTCAAATCAAATAAATTGAAAACATTTTTCTAAAGTTGAATCAACAATTTTTTTCCCAAATTTTAATATTGGTTGTTTGCGAAAATACTTCACAGCACAGTAACGTAAAAATTACTGACACGAAACAGGGATCACATTATCCACATAATTTATATTTCTAACAAAAAATCTAAATTTTATGGTCTAGAGCTGAACAACCGCATTTACATGTATCTTTTGAAAATCAGCCAAGTACTACATATACACAAGATAATAATCTTAAGAATGTTCTACTTGGGGTAAGATAAAAATTGTGTCACAGACTCGAATAGTCGTATATCGTCAGATGATATAAAATAAAATCAAAATCGGTTTGAGCGTCTAAGACAATATACAATTTTCAAGTACATTGCAGACAGTAACCAAAAATAACAAAAACTAATTTTTGCAATTTCTAGGTCAGTCATTAGTCCCAAAAACTATGTAAGCGACATTTCTCGATTTTGTGTATTCACACTTGAACTGTTCTAGCACCACAGTATAAAAATCTAAATTAAAGCTCGTTGAAAGCTCAAAATATCGATAATGTGTCAAAAACATAAATCTCAGAAAAAATTGATTAAAATAACGAATTATGATTATATATATGACGATATTTACAAATATATTAGATAAGTCTTTGGAACATTATTCATTACGTATATGGATTTTGATCTAATCTAGTAAATTGCCAACAAACAATAGCGCAACAGTGATACGAACAAAAGATTTAATTTATTAGAATGATGACGGTGTTCAATGTTTAACCTTAATGTATGTAGGGTAAGGATTTTTTGTGGTTTGTTTGGATTATCAGGTCCCAGAGGTATAGGTTAAACCGATAAAATATTGTGTGTGGTATAAAAAGTTCTCATATATGGTTCTAGGAAAATTGTATATAAAATAATTGAACTGGAAGGAAAGATTTATTGGATAACCTCAATTTAATAATCATGTTGTATACACAAAATAATTGCAATATATATTTACAATAAATGTGCAGTATTAGAGTTCACGTAAAATATGTCAGGAATATATAAGTAAATTCCTTAAAAATACTCTTTATTTGATCATACCTCATTACCACTCATATCAAGGAGTAAGGCTCCAAAATCAATATTCAAAACTTATTAAAAGAAAATTAGCTTCTTATTTTTAATTGATACCTTTGAACAAGTTGATCGTTCTCAAAATTAAAAATTATCTAAGATGGAAAACATGGAAACTTCCGGAAAAATTCGAAGAAAATTTATGTTTTTTTATAGCGCTTCAGTTGAGAACGGCTTATTTAATTTGGCTCAATCTTTTTATGTTGTATTCGCAATTACCAGGAGATGGTTGTTACGAAAGAAAATTTTGGGCAAATCTACCGGAAAAGTCGGAAAATCTGGAAAATCGAAAAATGGTGTTTTTGTACGGGATTTCACACGTATCTGATCCAAATGATCTTTTAGAAGAGAAAAATTGGCAAAAATGAGTGGAAAAGTCGGAAGCTTTTGGAAAAATCCGGAAATATTAATAAAAATCAATTGCCGCATGTATGCGCTTCAGAACGGCTCGACCGATCTGGCTGATGTTTTTTGTCGTGTTCGTGAACAACGGATACAGTCGACAATAATTTGAAAAATCGACAAAACAGACGGCTAAACGTGACAATTCGAAATGAACTTTTTGCGTTCAGATATGATCCAACAGTCGACTAAGGTGAAATTTCCACAATTGACACCACCAGTTGACCCATTGGCATCATTGCTTTCTGGCAAAAAACCTCGGTCAAAGCGTTTCCTTCATAGTTTACAAAAGTAAAACGGTTCCTTCCAAATGACATCATTTTGGGCGAATATTATCGAAGCACGAGATTTTGCATGAATGTAGATGGAAATGTAAACCATTTGGACAGACTTATCATTTTGTCAGCGACGTGTGTTGGAAGCACGAAACACATGCACGAATACGCGTAAGATACAATGACCTACGTACGCCAATACGGTCAGCCAAACTTATTCATCACTTTCACTCGCAACCTAAAATTGATCGAAATCACGCAGCTGTTACTATCCAATCAATCATCCACCGATTGCCACGACATTACAGCACAAGTAGTCAAGTAGAAACTCAAGGCTCTCATGGACCTCATTGTGAAGTATCGGGTCGTTGGAGACATGCGATGTTGGACTTACTCTATGGGGGTTGAAATTGAAATTCTGAATACTTTAATTCTGTCAAGTCCATATACGTTTGTTAGTACGTCACGAAAGGAATTGACATGGCTGTATTTGCTGCTTCACCTCCTGATACCAACGATGAAGTTTCGCAATATCAAATGGAAAGATATGTCAGCAGCAATGTGACGGTTATGAGTATCTTTCCATTCTTAGTAGACGCTAACAAGCTTCGGGCAGCGTGCTCCTGGATACGCAAATGTATATTCAACAGATGCACTGGGGCGCATTAAAGCAGTTCACGCAAGCAATGACGAATGTTTTAACCTGCGTTTGCTATTGATTAATGTTCGTGGACCGACTTTATTTGAATTTCTACGAACTGTTAATGGTGAGCTGTGCGCAACATATCGAGAAGTCTGTCAGTGTTTGCATTTGCTCGAGGTTGACATTCACTGGGATCATACACTCGCTGATGCGAGTGCGTTATTTCATCTACTGCGTATCAAATTCGATCACTTTTTGTCATCATCATTTCAAAGTGTTTTCCATCGAACCCATTTCATTTGTGAGACAAATACAAAGGCAATATGGCTGAAGATATTTTGCATCGGGTGCGTACCAGCACAGCAAATCCCGAACTTGAGGCGAAGTACTTGCAAAATAATGCTTGCAAAATAATCATTTGGGATGAGTGTACGATTGCGCACAAACGAGCATTAGAGCATTAGATCGAGAACTTTTTGGAGGTAGGATGATTCTGCTGGCCGGCGATTTTCGCCAGACGCTGCCAGTCATTCCAAGATCGACAGCTGCTGATGAAATAAACGCTTGCTTGAAGACATCGAATTTGTGGAGATACGTGAAAACGCTTAAATTAACAACGAATATGCGAGTCGCGTTACAAAACGATGCATCGGCGAACGTGCTTTCAAAGCAATTATTAAGCATTGGCATTAGAAAAATTCAGGTTGACGCTTCGACTGGCCTCATTTCGTTACCACCTAATTTTTATCAATTCACAACCTCTAAAGAAGAATTGATCACAAAAGTGTTCCCAAATATTGGTGCAAATCACAAAAATCATGTTTGGTTGAGCGGACGAGCCATTTTGGTAGCGAGAAATAAGGACGTTTACGATCTGAAGTCGTTAATTATCCAATTGGATTCCTTAATTCATTGGATTTGCCAGAAATGCCGCCGCACAATTTGCAGCTCAAAGTCGGTTCGGTGATAATCATGTTACGCAACCTGAACCAATCAAAATTATGCAATGGAACAAGACTCATTGTTAAGAGGCTGATGAACAACGTGATTAAAGCAACGATAATTGTAAGAAAGTTCAAAGACGAGGATGTTCTGATTAATACCATTGATTCCAACCGACTTGCCGTATCATTTTAAGCGTGTTCAGTTTGTTACGACTGTGCGGTCTCAATCAAAATTTCATGTATTTTATATTCACCTCGGTTTGGGTCTTTGCCCCATCAAATTGGATGGTTTGTGCCCTCGCATTCGGTACTGGTTGTTTGTTGTGTTCTGAACGAACTCGCGACGGTTTTTGTTTTGTACATCTTCGTGTGATGGCGCGACAGTAAAAAAAATGACAAGAGAGCGAGGCCAATGTGCACCGAGTGTGTGAAATAATGCGCCATCGGAGAATATTTTTTCTTGTATATGTTTCTCGTTTTCATCAATGCGAATTGATGCAAACGAGAAACAGAGAAGAAGAGATATTCTTCGATGACGTGTTGCGCATCGTTATGTGCTGCTCGAGTTTTTGTTTGTCGATTAAATTTTGAGTCTTGTTTGGTAATTAAAAGAAAAAAGTCGGGATTCGAATTTTGTAAACCATTGATGTGTATTGGAAAAAATTTAATTTGTTTATATAAAATCAGTTTTGGTTAAATAAAAAAAAACACAGTAAAGATAATTGTTAAGATTAAAATTGGGTACTATACCTATATACGTATCTTTCACGATAGTGTCGCAAGTCTACGGTTACTAATACCATTGTTAATGGCGCATATTACATTTTTACGGGTGGCCAGTTGGGGCCACTTATTTACGGTTGGCGAGGCAACGCCCAACCTATTTTGGCGGCCAGTCAAGGCCAAGTTTATGTTACGGGTGGCCAACCGGCAACCCATTCCTGGTATCGGTGAAAGGCACCACAACGGTTCGGGTGTGGCATCACTTGTGGCATGACGGCCACACAAGGGCGCAACGGTATTTTGTGTTATAACTAAGGTACGATTTTATATATATTTTTTTTTATTTTTAAAATATTTTACATTTATATTTTGTTGTTTTGGAAATTTTCCAAATTTTTTTTAATTTTTTTTCTCTCAAAAATTTTTGTAATCGAGCGCCGCATAGCGGGTGCATGTCGCGCGCTCGTTGCACATTGGTCTCACCCCAAACATTTTTTCTTTTGGTTGTTTATTTTTGAGGTTATTAAAATGAGCGGCTATATTTTCATCGGTATGGTATGGTGGGGGATGGACTTCTCTCTCCGGGTCGGTGTAGGGTTGGCAGTCTCTTGGTGCCCGCATCCGAAATCGAAACCGGTGCCTGGCACCGTTTGAGTTCGGGCGGATGCGCGCACCAAGGCACCTCTCTTCCGTTATAATTTTTTTTTATTCTTTTATTATTATCTGGTTTGTTCCTCAAGCCAGCCGACGAATTTCGGCGGAACTCTGGGATTATTATTATTATTTGCGTGTATTTTTCTTAAATTTCTGTGTTCACGGTGTAAGCCAGGAGCCACGTACGCCTCAAACCCCACGACCCATAGCACTTCTCCCTGAGTTGTAGCCGGCAAAACATCACCGGTGTGAGGCCTCTGCGTGCGCTTATTGAAATCTGCAGGATGGCAGTGGCCATCATGTAACAAGTTGCCATCATGTAACAAATTTTGTTTATTTTTTTTTGGGAATGAGTTTAGGAAATGGATTATATGAAATTAGTGACATGTTTGAATGGGAGGGATGCGTCCTTTGAGTCAAGGGGCCCATACTTTTGCGTTTCTGTACCATTCATCTGATTGGGATGAAACGTTAATGATGAGTGGCATGCATGCTCGCGAAAGTGTCTAAGCTGGTAAATTTAGGACTGGGGCCCTGGATCTAGAGGCATCGGTAAAATGTTATTCTAAAATCACAATTTTTGGTGCTTCCGGTGATGCTTCCGACGCTGAATTCAGCACCTTATTAATTCCTGTCATATACGATTGCAACTACAGTGAAGTCGAGAAATTGCCTACAAAATATCCGTAATTAAAGTAATTTTATAATTTCTCCCGTGCAACGCCGGGTAATTCTACTAGTAAATAAAACTTAATTGCTTGATTTTTATTTCTCAGTTAGTTAGTTTTCTTTGCATCAAAGGGCGGCCGATAAAATTTTTACACACAAGCGTAATTTAATTTGCGATTTTACAACCTTTGCTAACTTATTGCACCAGACTACCATCAGATTTAAAGCCAACTATGACTCCATGGGCCTTGTTGAGAGCAATTCAACCTTGTTGAGGTTTGTAACAAACTATTTTTGTGTAAAGCTAGATGGAATTGGCTTCAGCCGGTACAGGCATCATATGTTTACTAATTTATTGCACGAGACTGCCACCAGATTAAGGATCAAATGTTATGCCAATGATCATGAGGATGGCAGGCCATCCTTATTCAGGTGTCTAATAATTTTTTTTCATGTCAGGTTTACATAATTGCTAAAGGAATCAAACATGTAACTTAAAGGTTAATTTTAAGATATTTAATAGTTAATTACCAAGCGCACACCCTGCTTCTGATTATTCTTAGCAATGGAAATAATGGAATTGAAAAATTTAATAATTGCAAAATGTTTAATACCAAACTTCTTTACCTCAAATTTTCCTCTCTCCTATAAAATTTCCTTTCCTAATCAAACTTTATCTCCAATTCTCTGTACCCAAAATTACCTTCCTATATTAAAAATTGTTTCACAGACGTAATCAGATGCTTATGAAAACCATCATAACAATAAATTTTTTCGAGAATTCCCCTTATTACCGCTTAACACAACACTTAATTCATTTTCAGAGTAACCAATATAAATTATTTAAGTCATATTGAAAAAATATCCAAAAGTTTTAAAAAATTTTTGAAGAGAGTCAGTCAATATCGATCTATAGAAAAAATGCAAAATATAATAAAATGACTTACCAGGCACACCAGACCAGCTGGACTCAATTCAAATTAACTGATATCAGACTGTAAACAGTCACAATATTTTTTCTAATTTGATGCACTAATGAACTTATTGTACTCGTACAACAACATAAATTATCAAAATATTAAATATTTAGAAAATTACATTAATTAATTATACTGTTTTGTCCGCACTTAATACGCGAGTTTACGTATTTATAAAAAAGCACAAGTCACTAGAAGCACTTAAGAAAAAAATTCAACATGTACGTATTTGTATTGGCGCGGTCGGTATACAAAACACCTTAAAACATTTTGCAAAACACGCGATTTCTTTTAAATACACAACCAAAATGTACATGTACCGGCCACGCTTTGTATAATTTTTAGGACCATTTGTTTTTTCCGATTATCGGTTTTGCTTTTCGTGGAATAACACACAAAGCTTTATACTAATATTTTCACCTTGCACAATTTGCAATTAAGCTTTAATACACTACACTACACTCACACGATTTTGACATTAGATCTTAAATTTTTATTTTTGTGACTTGATATGTTCGGAATGAGATAACTAGCTGAACTGGATATCGATAAAAAAATTGAAATCAGAAATACAGAAAAAAAACACCGTTAGTTAAAAATATTATGCCAACGATATTATTGCATTGCCCCTTGCAATGCACAAATGCTTGCATATCGCGGACGTTGATCAAAAAGTAAAGTGTCAGCTTCAGCAAAATTACCAGAATGTTCGTCTATACGTCCTGCGATTAACTAATTTAAAAGTTAAGTGATTTCTTAGCAACTTAATTTCACTAAAACTGTACTCAGTCATTCAATATCAAATAAGCCACCACCTGCTGAGAAAAGAAAATATTTATTAAAAAAAAACTGTAATTTTTAATTAAATTTCGTCTAAATACGTAATTACAACAACGGTGTTGTTGATTACAAATATTTTAACAGTTTTTTTAAATTACAAGTTCATGAAAATCGATAGAAACATGACGACGCCACGATTTCCACACTTTAGACAGCCGCCATTTTTATGCACGGGATATGTATGAGAACGGTCTTAAATTGATGCTCATGTTTTCGAAGCATTTTATTTTATATATTGCCGCTTCTTTTGCAAGCAAACCATTTATCACGAAGCTTTATTGTTTTTGATAACCTGGTGGCTCTGTCTAATGAAACAATGATTGCGGCATATCCGGTGGTTTCCTTACAATATTATTTTGCGCCGCGGTATATTATAGTTATGCTTATGGCAGACTGCATAGCAAACTATACTACTCCTGGATGATGAGTAATGGTTCTACCTTATTAGTGGGTCGGTTTAAAATGTCAGTAACCGCTGATTGGTAATTTTTCAGAGATATACTTGATTTAAAAAAAACCCATGGTGGCATGTCTATTTGATCTAACGTATACGATATGCTGGTTGTGTCATGTTTGATTTTCCATGCTTCTGTCACTCGATCGTCAAGATATTTTGTGAATCTTCTAACGAAAAAAACATATTTTACTAAATTGTACATTACTGCCAGTTCACTGGCACCTTGACCATTGTTCTAATTGGCACCTCGCAAGGTGTCCAGACCGATATAGGGTGTATAATAAATACACCACAGATTTTTGCCTTAAGGGGACATAGCACCTTCAAAATTAAAAAAAAAAGTTTTTCAAAGTTTTTTTTTTTGGAGTAAAAAGAGATATTTCCATGAAACTTTCCATTGACATTTTATTTAACTAAAAGTATACAAAAAAAAAAATTTTTAGATTTTTTTTGAGCCCACTGTCGTCTGCTACAAAGGGTTTTCCAAAAACACTGAAAATTCACGGCGTGCATCATAACTGCTCTGAGAAACGTCTAAAAAAAACTAAAACGGAATTTTATTCAGCATTAAATCGCCCTTGGAATGAACTAAATGAAAAAAATTGGTTGAAAAATAAAAAAATGGCGGCATTTTTTCAAAAATGCATCTTTTTTGTCCCTTAGCTTTCTGATTACAGAGTAATCTTTATTACATGAGAATGCTGTTGAAGAGAACGTTGCGATTCTAATAGTGCCACGCATTATTCTGAGGCCTCGAGCTTAAGTTGAATCAAGTAATAGGGACTGTAAATAGGTGAATGATAAACCACGAATAATGGTGACCTGGCTACTTTGGAAAGTATCTCTACATAATTGGAAATTCGGATTCAGCGGATTGCATTTATTGCGAAGGAGTGCTGGACGATACGCTATTCCGACGTCAGAACGACGCTCTTTCGAAAACTTAGAAATTATCTTTCAACGGAAGGGTGCGTAGAATGGTGTTGGAAAATTCATTAAAAACGTGCTACACGCGAGAAACAAGATTTAGAGAGGTTTTGCGGCAAAAGCCTGGCGTGCTTTATATTATAATAAACACCTTATTCTGAAATAATACGATAAAGAGTACCAGGTGCAAGTCTAGAGGATATAAAATGGCACACCATTCCGAAGGTATATGGAAGTTCCGGAATGTGTTCTTGTATGGAAGAAAACAATTTATTTATTACCTTAGTAATTTTGTCTTCAGAATAAAAATAAAAAATATTTTGTATTATTAATGACCTCTTCCAGCTTGACAAAAATAGTACTTTGACGTCATCTGACACGTCATCAACTAATCTTCACTTTAAAAGTTTTTGCAAAATAAAATAACTTTTACGATTATATAAATTTTTTTATTGCGATAACATTGTTCTAAAGGCACAACTTCAAAGTTTCAAAGTAAAATATTTTCCTTATTTTGCTTACTTTACGTGCAGGTCAAAAATTTCGGAAAAAACACAACATCTCCCGGGAAAATTTTCAGTTTTTTCCAAAACTATTTTTTGTGTTTTTCATACAAAAATTAAAAGTCTTCGGTTTTTATTCATCAAATCTTAATTTTAATTATAAAAATTCGAATTAGGCTTAAACATTAGAGGATCGGAACCCACCCCAAACCCCCGGTTCCTTAGAAAAAAGGAAAACAATTGCTTTCATATTAAAACAGCAAATTCTAAGATTGCAAAATATTTTCAAAAATGTACATGTTTTTAAGTACGAAAATTGGGAACTCCCCAAAGCCGCTTAGCATTCCTCTCCTCCACGCAAGGATAACCCTTAAGTAAAAAAAGAAATCTAAATTTTAGCGGAAAATGTTGCTCACAATTTCAACATCAAAATCTATTAAAAAACTTAAACTATTTATTATTTTTTAAATTGTTACCAAAAAAAAAAACAAAAAATAAAATGAAAATGTCAAAATTTTCCTCGAAAATGTGATAATTTTTCCGAAATTTTTGTCTTGAACCTCCTCTAAACGATAGATACATAATCCAACAAATAAATTTTTTTTTTTAATTTCCATTTTATCCGATTTCCGCGATGTATATATACGTCATCTACACAGCCCTAGCTTTTGTATATCTCGATTTTGGCCACCGAATTGAAATAGGACGTTTACTTGCAAAAAAATTTCGTTTCAATTTGGTTCCTCATGAACAAAAAATCATTTGTGTGGTACTGTATCCAGAATAAAATGTAATTACCGTAATCATAATACATCAAACATCAAATTTATAAATGTTTCAATTGTTTTCCCTTCGAGGTTAAAACTTGTTTTTTGTTTTTTTTTTGGTGATACCAAATAACAAAAAGTTCCGTTATCAGTATCGGGTTGATTTTGAATTTGTTAAAATAGTTGATCGATATCCGTTTTACTAGACGGTTCGGGTTTTTTTGTGTTAGTAAATTAGATAGTTACCGTTAAAAGTTATAGCTATTTGTAATTAACTTTAATCGTATATTAAATTAAACATGGGAATTGTTGTGAAGTTAATTAATAGTTATGTGATTAACAGTTATGTGATGAGACTGTGTAATATAGGAGAAAAGTGTAGTGTCCAAAAACAATTGAAACTCAACCGTATGGCCTTAATGTAAACAAACAGTCCCATCATCGCGTGAATAAAACGGGTTTTTGAAATAATTTTTTTAGCACTGCTTGCTGGATTAAATTAATTAATTTGAAAAATTAAAAAAACAAAAGAAACAAAATATTAAACTGTGTGATTTTAATATCTCGAATGGTGAACAAAAGAAAAAAAATCTTTGCTTGTGGTTGGCGGGGTCCCCGATTTGAGTTTATATTTTAATTATTGTGTTTGTGTGTGTGTATGTGCCGTGCATAAAAAATGTTTAGTGTTAACGTGACGTAATTATATTTTTATTTTGTTCTTAGTTTGTCACAATCATTATTTTTGTAATAGTTGCTTTCGTTAAATAAATTTTAAATTAATCAGTGATTGCGTTAACGAGAAAATGAAATATGGGGCCTAGAATTGTTGCAGTTTTCAATAAGGTAAGCTATAATTAAGCATTTTATTTAAAGTATATTTTGATTTCAATTTTCTTACAATGAATATTTAACATACTTTGAAAGAGAGGTTGTCATGTATTGATGTCAGGGCTAAAGTTTACTTTACGAATACATAAGCGAAATTTTTCCGGAAAATTCTCCATTTTCCGAGAAAATTTGTTACTTAAAAAAAAAATCTGCATTATTTTATTCACAATACTACAAATGTGTAATTTTTATAAAAACTTTGATAATAGGATTGTATCTTAACAGTTTTTCGACAGCACAAGTAATTTATTTTGGAAAATTTTGAAATTTTTCCAGGAAAATTTAGAAATTTTTTCAATTTCTGTTTACTTTGTTTAAAATTATAACTAACATTTCCCGTAAAACAATTTTTGGATTTATGACCATAAAAAGACCGAAAATTGACCATTCGTCCATAAGAGACGAAATAAGTCAACTGTCGGTCAATTGTTCAGTCATTTGTGCGTCTAATCCTTGCCAGAAAAGAGACGAACATTTAAAGACATTTCTGTCGCAGCTGATTCGGCTTACTTTTGACCGTTGCATTTGGCTAACAAATTACAGACGAATAAGCTTGGTAAAATAAGACCGACTTTTGTAAGTCAAAATTGACAGCCAAAAGGCATTAAAACGGGTAGGTCTTTTGACGGTCATTTCGTATAACAATAGAGAGACGAAACTGATTAGCATTTGCCAGACTGTTTTGGGGCACATTGGTAAGCCAGTTTTTTTAATGGTTTTCGGGTTATGATTTTATAAAATAAATTATATTACATAAAAAATTCAAAACATAACAATTATTTTCATTTTATTTATTTTGCATCATATAAATTCCAAACAAATATTATAATCGAAAACAACAATATCAGTTTGTGCAGGAAAGACTGGACCCACTTCCCATTTAATAAATATTGTAATTTATTGTTTTATACTGCACTAAAGGAAGCTTATTTTCTGGTCGTAATTGTAATTTTGGATCTACAACTAGCTGATCTATGAAGTATTAGGAATCGATTCAATTTATGAAGATTAAAACAATTATTTTCTATAAAATAAAAAATCCCGATCAAAATATAATATTATGTATAAGTTTACTAACCTGTAAATTAATATTGTTTAATTGCAATATTAATTTAAATTATAGAAATTATTACAACAAAACACTACACTTTCAACTTTATAAAAACTTGCTTTTATAAATTTATTTTAATAATAATTTTTCTCGACCACAAATTATTAATTTCATATTGCACGCACGACGAATGCTTTGTAAGTGAGGAAAAAAATTGAAACGTGGCGATGAACAATTTTAAGTCGAAAATGGCCCTAATTTGTAAGTTGTATTATTATTCCAAACGGTCGAATTCGTCTTATTTGAATTGCATAACTCTGTCTCGTCCCTCTTTCGAATTTAACATTTCCATTGCCAGTCTGTTTCGTCTCTATTTTGTACTTAGTATTTCAATTGATAGTCGTCTTCGTCTTTTATTTAATTTTGGTTCCTAATTTAACTCAAATTTTATTTTTCATTTACTAATTGATATTTATTTTGATTCTGGTTTCCAATAAAACTATAATTTCGATTCTTTTAGTGCGCCTTTCATTTTTTAAATTTAAGCGTTGGACATTTCCGTCTCTAAAACGATATTTCGTCTCTTCTAGAGGCGGAAATGTCTCAATGGACGAAAATTGTTTTACGGGTTTGACACTTGCAGAATTGTATAAATTCTGGAAAAGCCGGCGTTTGGGGGCGGCAGCCCCATCCTCTAAGATATTAAAAAAAATTATATTACAAAAGTTGAGTTTTTTGACAATTGTGGCACTTTCAGAAGAAGCGATAAGAGCGATAAAAACTCTTTGATCTGTGTCTGCAAGGTTGACGAAGCAATTATAATTAGTAAAAATAACTAAAATAAAAAAAATATTGAAAAAATAAAAAAGTGAAAATTTTCTTGAAAACAATCCTGCATTTAAAAATTTTAAAAATTTATGCTCCTTACCTGATTTTCTCGATGTACACGTAAAGTAAAATTACGCCTCTTTCTATCTTGAACGCGGATCAAACACATTTTTTCTATAAATTAAAACTATTGTTAACTTCGCTTTAAATGACATAAAGATTTTTGCGGATGCCACTATGGTCTTTTGATAAGTCTTATAATGTTGATCCACTTCGATCTAATTGTGGTGATTTTTATGGAGTACAGGGGTTTAATTTTACAAACTTTCGTTAATTCAATATATTCATTATGATGTGATGGCCTGGCGTTTCAGTTAACATGCTTTTTCATTGATGCCACTGATGGTGATTCCATAATTTTGGTCGACTTTAATCAGCTTGTAGAGAAATTCTAATGGGGCTTCAGAGTTGTAATTTGTAAAATTTTTACAAGCAATTAATTAACAATTTGGTAAGCCATAATGTTAGTCAACTTTTCCCAATTGTGATGATTTACATTTTATTCCAAGTGGTGGAATTTGGCAAAAGTTCCTCTATTTATTGTTTTGGAAAATCAAATTTCTTTGTTTGATGATTAAAACCAATATGAAAATTCTTCTAAATTTATCCTAAACAACACAACCAAACATTTGAATATGGGTAAATACGAACATTTAGGCGTTTTTAGCAAAAAAAAATACTTCAATTAAACGTAACTGCTTTTACCAAATATTCAATATTCAAAGCATTTTCAATAACATTGTAATCCTATTACGAATTCTTCACTACACGCGTATAACACTCGGTGGTCGGATGATTAAGGTGTACATTTTGCCATATTGCCATATTAAAACCCTTTAACCATATAAATCGGCATTTCTCCATGCACAAATGAGCTGAAGTTGGCTAACATTATAGCTTATCAAATGACGATAGTGGCATCAATGTAGATCTGGAACTCCAGGCTCTTGAAACTTCTCTAAGTAGTTATTATATTTATAAAAATAATAATCAACTATTAATCCTCAACTGGTCGAATCGGGTATCTACCAAATTTTATCAAAATACAAAAATTGATTACCATTTCTTGTAGTAAACTTTTCGGATGATATCTTTCGGTTGACGAGCATTCCATTCCAATTACATTCTTGTGATATCATTGGTCCTTTCTTAACGTATGTGCCCGCAACCCATCTCCATTTCCGTTTCTTAATTTCGCGCTCAATTTCGAATCGCGCTCAATTTCACAGCAAAAGTTCTTAGGTTGAGATTGTGTATGATCAGAGGCATTTTATTATGCGACTGTAAGGCATTTATTTATAATTATCTGGTGTTTTCTAGTGATCCTATTCGTGTATTTCCGTGATCCTATTCGTGTATTGAACATTCAATTCAGAACGAACGCATTCCAGAGCTTGTATAAAGCATATTGAATCTATTTCTTGCTTTAATAATGCGTTAGTTGAATAACTCTTCAGTTCCGCCTGTTTTCGCGATAGAACAACCAAGGTATACGAACTTGTCAACATCCTCGATGGTTTCTTGGTTAATGGTAATGGGTGTAGGTATGTATTACCATCTTTCCATGCACCAGGTTGGAGTTAGGTTGAGTTGAAATTAGGTTTTCGTTTATTTCAAAATGGCGTTAATTGTTTCCATGGAGTATAGTAAGGTTGAGATGAAATTTTAATAACCGCTTGATAAAGTTAATTTAATTTATGTCTAATAATACTCTATTTATAGTTTTATATGCCCTGAAAATTATTTTAAAATATTTTTTTGTTTTCAATATACATATTGTGGTTAAAAATTTATAATAGCAATTTCCGTGACATTAAAAATGAAAATTTTTCAATGCCGCCATTTTGAATTTCAACTCTACTCAATCACATTAGTTTCGTCGAGTTTAAAATAATTTAACGAAAACTCAACTCTACTCTGTTTTCATGAATGCTAACTCCAACTCAAGATATATGTTCGTGTTTAGTCTCATAGCCTTGGTCTTTCTGTGGCACTATTCTGGTAATTCCCCGGCAATAGGGAACTGGACGCGTATTCTTGCATCGGTGGAAATTTCCACATGCTGAATATAATTTAAAGCAAATTCTTAATGTTATTCGAATTTTTCGTCGGCTACTTTAATCGTTTTTTCAAATTTGTTTGCAAGTTTTCTATTGTTTATTTCCCTACTAAGGGAAAGAAGAAATTTCCACCAATTTCAAGAATACGCACCCTGTGGCACTATTCTGGCTTTCCCTTGGCATAGGGGATTAGGAAAAATATTTCTTAGCATTTTTGTCCAAATTGTGTTTCTCTGGCCTACTGAGGGAACAAGTTTGGCGTAAATATTTTCGAAACAAAGTTAAATGGGAAAATATTTTTCTCTATAAAAATTTTGTATGGAACAAAAGTTTCCCAATTAACTTTGTTTTGAAATGTTTTGCACTAAACCTGTTACTTCAGTAGGCCAGAAAAATACAATTTGTACAAAAATGCTATGAAAATATTTTTCCCAATTCTCTATTCCCAGAATAAGGCAGAATAGTACCACTATGGAGACAGAATTTATATGTAATTTCTTTTCAAATATTATTTTTCCGGCATACTGAAGTAAAAGGCTAATGTTAAATTTTTTGAAAAGAAAATTAAATTTTCCCTGCCAATCAAACTTTTCTCCTCTGTGGGCCGGAAAACAAATATTTGAACCTAAATTTATAAATTCTTAGCTGGAATTAAGGAATTGGGAAAAATATTTTCATAGCATTTTTCTAAACCTATTTTCCCATTAACTTTGTTTCGAAAAAATTTAGACCAAACTTGTTCCCTTAGTAGGCCAGAAAATACAATTTGAACAAAAATGCTGTGAAGATATTTTTTGGAATTCCTTTCCCGTCACTTTTTTGAGTGTTCATTACAAACATTCTTTTAGCACATGTTAGAAAGCTAGCGTTTTATTCGTCCAAGGCCTGGATGACACATATAGCACCTACGCTTTTTTATACCATTGTATGTTTGTTCAGCTTCACCCGTTGTTTCAAGCAAAGTACATGAAAGGACTTGTGTCATTACCCTCTTTGTTTGGCAGATATAGATGTGCAATACTACGTCTTTGGATGTAGGGCATAAGCAACCTCTGAATAATGCTTTGTAAAACAATTTGCGGCGCGTATTTATCTTGTTACCATTCCAGTCTTGATAAATATTCAGAGGTAAATGTGTGACATAGCTGGTCCAAAGTATATCAACTCCTCCTTTCGTTGAATTATAATGTAAATTAATATCCGATTTGTTATGGTTTTTTGCTTCTATTTTATCATCATGGTACATGGCAGTAAAATCGTAGCCTGATTTGTTTTTAGGAACGTAACGGACCATTCTTAAACTTTTTCGTTATCCAAAAATATTTGATTTCGCAGGCATTTGAAAATCAGGCAAGGAAACGTTGTCGATTAGGATAAAAATTTGGGGGAATACAAGTTTTATTTTTACGAAGTGTGCCAACACATATCAATCCAACACTCACAGTTCATACGACTGAAAAGAATCTTACATTTTTCTATCCCATCGTTTTAACCAATTACATTACGTAAATTATACAACAGTCACGCCTCTTTTCATAGAAAAGAGTTGAAAAAAATTGAAAAACAATCTGGGATAGAAAAATCAGAGAACCGTTGTATGAACCTTGTGAAATAGTTATCAAATGTAACGTTTCTATTGCTGTAGAAAAATGGTGTGCATAGTTCAATTACAACATTCGCCGACTAATTGGTTCCTCTTTGATGACCCTCCTTTCCTAAATACCAAATAGAGAGAACCAATATTCTCAGAGGTCTGACAATCCTTGCTTGTTGACAGCAGCATTAATCAATAAACCGACAAAACAGCGTTTTTCAATTGAATCTGTTGAGTTCTAAACTGCTCTGCGTTTTCCAGAACCATTCAAATTGATACTTTCCACTATTATTTGAATGACTTTGTTGGTTATGAAGGAAAAAGCATCGAGCGTCGATTCGATATACTTTCCAGGAGGAAATTTGACTTTGCTGCTCAAATTACGTACTGGTGTTTCTTCTTATTGCAACGGATACTTATTCCATTGCGTACTATCCTTTCCAACATAGCATTCATTTTGTCGCTAGCGGTATCGCTGCCAGAAAGCATTTTAGGTCATTCGTTATTTCGGAGTTTATCAATAGACATCAGAAATTCCAAAAAAAGTAATCAAAATGAAAAATATTTATATTTTTATTGTGGAAATACATAGTGAGTCTGTAAGACTCATCGCATGCTTTAGTGTTTGTTTTTCTAAAACGGTTCAGTTAGGCCTATATTTATAAAAAAAAATAAAATATGATTATGCCATCTGAATAAATATTTGATCTTGGAATATATACCGCATAATTCACATAGAAATAATTTTTGAATGCTTTTTAGCAGATAAATTTAAAATGAGTCTCCGAGACTCAACCCATGCTGATTATGGATAAGAACATAACCGCGCATCTACTGATCGAATCAAATGCGCTTTCAAAGTCCATGAATAGTAGATATTAGGGGTGATCTCCTTTCGTTTGATTATTTTGAACGATGATACGAATTGAGTTGATGTGGTCTCTACAGCTTCTATTAGGTCCGAAGCCAGCTTGGTTGTGATGTCCGCCCAAGAATGATCATTGCAATTACTTTCATTGTACTGTAGAGGAGAAATATGCCCGTCCATTTGTTGTATTCTCTAAGTGACCCTCGTCGGAGTTGAGTATGCTCTTAACCTGCACCGACCAAATTAGCCACGCGTTAGACATTTATTACAATTTATTACAAAAAATCCCATAGCTGTGATACCGGGATAGTTCTTGGACCAGAATTTATGACAAATTAATTACATTGATTAAAAAGTTCAAGATCACCCCTATATCTTGACTAAGGGTAAATTCCACCCCAAACGATTATTTATGACAAAGCAACGATTTTACCAATATTAATAATTTATTACACCACCACAGCCGAGGATTTCCATTAACAGTGTGACAAAAAATAATGATTGCATTGTGCTATGCGATTGGACATATTCAAACTGTTTCTGGGGATCTACTTGACGTAACACAATCAACTGCATGTGTTACAATACGCATGAAGTAACGAGAGCATGTGCAAGTCTTTCAAGGCACATTAAAATGCCTGCGACTCAGGGAGAACGATAAAAATTTCAAAAGGAATTTTATAATTTAAAAAGGATTCCTCAAAGTTTGTTGGGCATTTGTTTCTAGTAATACATGGTTCTCTAGCTGCCTTTTGCCATATTTTGTGAGTTTTATTTTTTCATCTAATGCCTCTAGTGGTCTCTGTTTTATTAAATTATCCAATGATTTACCAGACCCTCGATTTCTAGGCCTTGGTAAATTTGGACGATTATAATGCTACCAGGTGGATTAGATGCTGGAATAGTATTTTGGGTATGGGAAGTAGATGGATCATGTGGTGCAAGAATAATTTGGGATATAGATATATTTCGGGGTGTGGTATGGATGTTTTTAAATGGTATATCATTATTTTCGGTGTTCAGAATGTCATCACCGTCCAAATATTCTGCTTCCATTTCAATGCTTTCGTTTATTTTCTGAAATATATGCATATATTACCATTATATAGTATGTTATATTTATAATAAAGAAAAAATATTTATTTACATCACCGTCATCATTGTATCGGTTCGAATGTGATTTGATTGTTGGCTCCAGTAAGCTGTACAATGGATCGTTTACCTCATCTAAAGGAGCTGAAGGAGGACCGCCACCGGTATTTGTCACATTCCGCTAACTATCAGCTCTTTCTTAATTTACCCTTCATATTCATGTAGGCTATTCTAAGCTGATTCCAATTTTTCTCTCCGTTTACACTCTGCACATTGAATTCGTCCGTTATTGTGACCCAACATTCTTTTTTTCTTTATTCGATACGGCGTTCGTTATTTTATTTTCTACTATTAATTTATAATTCGTTATTATTTTTAATAATAGATCATTATCTCCGTCATTTTCATTTTTAAATATCTTCTAATTTTGAACAGTTAATAAAAATCACACATGAAAGTCCACTATCTACCTATACGAGTACATATTTTTATTTATGTTTTGTATTGTTTTGACATATAATATAACATTTCTTTTGCAGGCCGCGTGTTTTCGAAAAATTAACACTTTTGATAACGTTTAAAAATTCCAATTCGTGAATTAATAGACCACAAAAATACGAAATTCGAACATCAATTTCGAAAATTCACTGACTACAACTAAAACTTGTAGTAGCGTCTGTCGATACGACCCTCAAAGTATCGTGTTCGTCGGCTATTTCGGTTACTTTATTGGGGTTTACATACAGTTTTCAATTATCCGCTTCAATGGCTGAAGTGGTGAGCGTGGTGAAAATTTTCTTTTTTTGAAATGGTATTTTCAAATCTACTTCGTAATTTCCTTTGACTGATGTATCCGATTGAAAAATTATTTGGGTATTAAACTCATTTATCACTGATAATATTCATTCTATAAACAACTAGAGGATTATTTATTTCCACTGACCATTCGTAGCTTGAGCTGGCACTATGAATATTAACTTCCATTGGCTCATTGGTTTCTGGCATCATTCGAGAAAACGCATTTGCGTTTGTATAAGATTTCACTTTTTTCTATAAGATTTCGTATTTAAATTCGTTGAACTGTAACCTTCAGCGAACCAACTCAGAGTTGACCCATAACGATTAAAACTTTTTTACCGTAAAAATAGAGTCGGGAAATATTTTATTGACCGTTTTATGCCAAGAAATTCCTTCCCAATCGTAGATTAATTTTGCTCCGTTTGTGTCAGCGTTCGGATTTCTCGAAATCACTTATAATTTTTTAAATTAAATTTGTGAAAATAGGGTTTAACTAAGAGGTTTTTATTCCCAAATCTGGCTAATACGGAGTATTCATAGTGAATTCTAGTCTTGTCAGGTTATATACATCTATGTATAGTGAATCTACTTCAACAGATTTCGTTAATATAACCCAATTAAACGGTGAAATATGACTGACCTTGGACGAATTCTGACGAGTTCTGAAGGAGAATTAAATTGTTTTTGGAATGCACAGTTTTACACAATTAAACTACAACAAAATAAGAAATCTGTCTGATTCCCAAAATGGGATTTCTGGCGCGACTCACAAGGCAGCTGTTTTTAGAAATGGCACAGATTATTTTACTTCTCAATCTTTAATTACTTTTGAACTATTCTCAATTTATGTAAAGGCTTGCAAAAAACTATCAACTGATAGTCGATTTCCATAGTAGAGCTTCGGTCGTTATTCATGCTGTGAAAATTTAAAAAATATTTTTAATTCGATCATAGTCACAACTATTCTGAATATTGTGGCATTACTTAAGAAAACTGTCATTTTTGATGTTTGAATTTTACAGGAAAAAACTCTGAGTCCTTAGCCATGAAATTTACCTCAAGAAGCTTAATTATGAATCTTCCCAATCAATTCAGCTAAATATTAGCAAAATTTCGAAGAACGGCGTTAGAAAAATGCCCCGTTTAGATGTATTGTAAAAATTCAAATCTGTGCCAAAATTAAACAAATTTATTTTTAAAACACTTTTATGGTTGTTTTTCTTGAGGAGCTTACAAATAGAATCGGCGCTATATGCCACAATTCTACACTACTTGGCCCTTCAGGCCAATCAATCATTCAATTTGATTCGCGATGAATTTTTTTTTTAAATCACCGCGTTTAAACTCTTAGATGCAAAACCATAATAAACTGCATCTGCAACCACTGTCATTTCATATTATTTATAATATTACGTTACTCTACAGTACATAAACATAAAAACCAAAACAAAAATTTTCTTTGCTCCATAAATTTTTATTTATCATTTCCTTAATGTCTAAAAAGCTTCACTTAAGGATCTCTCGTAAAACAACCAAATAAAGATTAATGTGATGCATCAACATCATATTCTTTATACATGTGTGTAAAGAATATGTATATATGTACAGTTATTCTCTCGTGAAGACAAAATGATATATTTTTATGTGTTTTGGAAGTATAGTGTTTCGTATCCTTTTATATGCACACCGTGTTTGCTTTCGCTGTATATTAAAACATGCAAAGAAATTACAAAAAACCGCTTTAAGCAATTGTAACTTCATATATTCAAATTTAGGTTATATGAGACTTTTTAAAATTTGATATAAAAGTAAGTAACAGTATTGTGCTTTGTAAATCTACGTAAAATAAACTTTTCGTTTTCCCACTTGTTTGATGTTGTGAACCATATAAAAAAATTTACATAAATAACATTTCAGTTTCTAACTTTAAGGGACACGGACTAAATAATAATTTTCGAGCAGTTTCGGAATGGAGTGGTGAAATAGTCAAGGAACCACATCCACCTTTGCATATTCCACTGAAAAAACGATAGCAGGTTCATATCATTTTGGTATAAAACACCGGACTGGCATTGGTTAGCTTTATTGCCTGGCTCTCCGAGATCAATGATGAAATTTTCTGTTTTAAAGAGAAGAGGAAATTTCTGTTTGAGTAGAGTAAGCGGATTCTAGCTCCCGCCACGGTACTGATTTTGATATGTCAGTCAAGCTATTAGATTGCAGTTTGAATTTCGAGCTGCTACTCCTTAGAACGATTATAACCATAAATTTCTCAAGTTGGTATACAAACCACAAATTTTGTTAAATACCTATTTCAAAATTGAGAACTTCATTCTAACCTCACATTTGAAAAATTTATCCAAAGTTTTTATATAGCAGTGGCGCGTATGTAATAACTTTTGAAAGTCCGCTAGTCCGTCATTTGATGATTTTTTTTACGCCAAATATAATTCTAAAATTTTAGTAGAAAAATAATTCAAATCACTCATATTAAAAATCTCTCCCGGTAAACCAATTCATAGAATGACAATCACAGCTATCACACTGTCATAAATTTTAATCTAAGTAAACCACACGATAACTCAAATATTTGTATAAAGCTGAATTTAGTGCAAGCTGAAGGCCAACACAACATATTGAAAAGACAGTACGTGAAGAAGCCCTATTTCCATAATTTATACCTTAAAAAAGGTAAAGCGCCAAACTTACACAATATCGTGGTCGAAGTAGTACAAAGATTGTTACGGGTGGCATGAAGCCCACCAGCAGATTTAATCTAAACACGCAGAGGCCTCTCTCACAGTGTTTGGGACGTGGCAGAGTTAAGGCTTGCGTGCTCCTGGCTTAGACCGTGGAACAGAATAAAAATAAAAGCAAAAGCAAACTAAAAAAATTGAAATTAAATTAAAGGTCACCTGAATTCGTCTACCGAAACTTAGGAACGTAATGACTTTTAAAATAACTGGGTGTGCCCACCAACGAAAGATTGGATTCCCCCGAATGACAAGTACAATGCCAGCTAAAGAAACCCCAGGAATGACCGATCGAGCTCTAGAGACCGATGCCCAGCCACAACGAATGAGCATAATAGGGTAGGGACGTTTCTCCTGAAAAAGCTTCCCTTCACCCGGAGAGACCTCTAACTAATTTCTTACAATTGACACTCCGACAGCTTCAGACTACCGGAGTGCAATGGGGAGACCGTGTTGATTTTACGGCCGTCCTCGAATGGACGACATATGTGCTGGACTCGCCACTCCGACCCTGCGGATGACGGAGAATGACAAGCCCAGCATGCAACTATGGATCCGTTATGAATGAAACCCCCCTCTCAACTTACCGACCCGAAACGAAATTTAGTAATTCACTTTGTTGTCCAAAAAAGAGTAATGAGAAATAATGACCGGCAGACGAATCAAAAAGAAAATAAAACCGAATGCCAATTGGAATCGTAGTGTAATTTTTTTATTCAGACAAAAAAAATTATCTAGACAAAAAATGGACGCGGATACCAAAACGGAAATAAATTGAACATCACCAAAAATATGTTCGACGAAAGTAAATAATTTTGAGCGAAATCAATGTGCACCCCGGTGAAAAAAGCTAGGGTTCAAAAGAAATCAACGTGCAAAAAAGTGTAATATTTTGACAATTATTTGGCTGAGAGTCGAAATATGTCGAAAGGAGATATCTCAAAAATGGGGACTAACTTTGAAAAACTTCGGATACGATAAGAATATAAAATTTGATTGAAATTTGCAAAAAAATTAAAAAAAAAATTGAAATTGAAAATAAAAATTAAAATTTATATTTAAAAGTCGAAAAATTGAAAAATTAATTTCCAAATTGAATTTACTTTTAGGGAAATAAAAAATTATACCTTGGACCTCGGATAGGTCACTCTTGGATTGCGGTGTTATTCACCGAAAGTGGTTGGACATCTCTTCGCCTTTGACCTAAAATGCTGTCGGGCGTTTTCTCGCCGTAACCCAAAGTGGAATGGCCTAAACTGGGCACCCGTTAACCGTAGATATTGTTGGGCGTCTACCCGCCGTAAACCGCAAATAAAACCGTTGGGCGTTGCCTCGCCTTAATAAAGGCCGTGAAAGGTTAGGCGCTGTCTTGGGCGCTGCCTCGCCGAAAACAGTATTCAACATTGTTCATCCTTCCGCCTTTGACCGAAAATAAAACATTGGGTTTGCCATTCACTTTTCGAAAATTGGGGTACCAAAACACAACAGCGCTATTTTACTATATTGAGACACACAACCTTTTTTGTTTCTATCCAAAACACCAATGTCTTTTATTTCGTTTTCATTACAAATTTCTTCATTCTTCTTAATGTTACTAATAACATCTACATTTTTGTTATTCAGCTATTAATACCATTTTATGACACAAGTATTAATATCTCCTTGATTGATTGTCTGGATAATGGAATTTTTCCAAAATGCTTGAAAAACTGCAAAGGGTAGTTAAATTGCTTCACAGATTGATTACTGGCAGATTGTTGAACATATTCCAGAGTAACGGAAGATACAGCCATAAGCAGTTCAGCGAAAATAGGTTCAGAGATCATACACTGGTGAAAATGTTCCGCAAAGCAAGAGGAATGATGAGAGAGCAAAAGTTTTCCTTAGGAGTATGTATAGAGTTGAGAAGAATGGATTCAGCTATTCACAGCTACTTCTCTTTTTGCCAACAATTGGAAATTGAGCATGCAGAATAAAGGGCATGAATGCCATAGGCAGGATAGAAAATTGGTGCAATAGCAACAAAATCTAGCTATCCTCTTTCGATACTATAAAGATATAACTCAAAGGTTCATTTCACAGGAAACCATTTTTGGTGGCTGTTGGAGGAAAAAGTTTCTTAAGTATCCTGTTTTTGCGCATAACTGCTATCGAGTGAGTCACGGAAAATTCACATTCCACCTACATAGATTTGAAATTTTTAACGAAAACGAAAATTCCTTTTGGAATATCGAATAAACTTTTATAAAACTTTGGCATTGAACTTCAATTTCTGCCAATTATATTAAATCATTTCAAAGTTTGGAAACTCGATATCAAAATATTATTTTGTGTAGGCAGCATCCTTATGTATCCCAAATACACATTTGATTACCAACAGCGAAAACAACGTCTAAAAGTAAAAACAAATTATATTCAGATGAACGGTTTTCACAAACCATTAAATCCCTTGGTGGATCAAAGCTGTATAACAAAAATATTTTCTTGAATATTATTTTATTTCGATTTTTTGGGATGAAATCAAAATATTCTTTTGTGCTTCCTTATACGAGTACCTTATTACCCACCTTTTTCATATTTTTTTTTTTTTTACCGAATCGATATAACTAAATAATGGAAATATGTTCTCGGAAATGTTTGCCTATACATAAGTACCAAAACAAATATAATACGAATTTATTCGAAAACCACCTAATTAATTTCGAATTGTTTACGGGTAGAATGAGTTAAAATGGAACAAGAAAATATAATTAAATCTCGGGTTATGTTTTCGATTAAAATTATAAGATTAATTAATTAATTTATATCGCAGCCATGTCGTCTAAATTCTTTCACGCTAGAACTTACTTGTTAAATATTACAATGAAATCTCATTCATTGTGCTTTATGTACTCGAAAAGCTTTTATTTTTGAAGGGTTACATTTTTTTTTTGTTACAATTTATGTTGAGTGCTCAATATAATATAATCAATAGTCCGAACCGATTTAAAATTTTATGCGAGTATTTACTTCTGTGCTTTTTGAAAGCTTTCCATAGATTTTAAGTATAAAGGATATAGAAAAATTGAACCGATTGAAATATACAACAAAGATTGATATATGTTGAAAATGGGTTTTGAATTAGATTTTATTTGTTCATGTATGGTTATGGGCAAAAAGGGTTATTGAAAATTTTTATGGGTATATGCGTGGATGAAGTTTGCGCAATTTTGTAAAAATAACGTGCGGATGACTTGCAAAAACTAATAATATAATAAATATGGCCATCTGCAACTTACAAGGTTTTTTTTCTAGGACTCTAAGTATGTCGTAACTTATCCTAAAAACCAGTAGATTTACCATTTAGCGGTAAATACGGCTGAAATTAGTGTTTTTAATTTGTACTAAACCTATAATAAAAACAAACAACATGAATTTTCCGGAAAATTAGCGGAATACTGATTGTAATATTCAAATGTTTTATACCTTTAAATCCTCCTAACTTGTCGACTCTCTGTTCAATAGAGGAAAGAGGAAACCCTAATGAGGAGTAATTAATTTTTTTCTTATTTTTATGGCACAGTAAATTTTGTTATACAGTTCCATACTTTCCGCATTAAATCAATATTTTAATAAAAATATAAATGTTAATTCTCGCAAATCATAAAAAATAACTTAATTAAAATTTCTTTTAAGCTTTCAAGTTTAAGAATATTACCATAGAAATTAGAAATCCTAATCCTAAAACCTAATCTAGGATAGAGTTAGGAGCATTGCAATTTCAAATAAATCATGTCCGGTGTGAAGTTTTTGAACACTTTTATAATTTGGACAGAAATTTATGCGAGTGTTCAATACTAATTTTTTAGACATATATTTTCACACGTGTACGTTTCTAAAACGTGTAAATACGAAACAAAATTGTTTGTAAAATAGGTCAAATTTTTGTATTTCATATTATTCTTTTCAGAAATAATTTTCATCAACATTATGCAGTTTTTGTATGAAATATCTGTCTAAAAATCTATATTTTGTCTAAAAAGTTAGTTTTGAACACTCGCATAAATGTCTGTTCAAATTATAAAAGTTTATATTTCTCACTTTTTCCCGTAAATTTTTACATGCAAATTTTAAGCTTGTTGTCTCCTTGAGCCTTCGATAACGTTCTAGAGCTTTTGATGCATATGCCACCAGTGGGGTGCGTTTATGCGTATTAAAGAATTGTTTACATCTCGGTGTCGAAAATAGCGTGAACAATAGATTGTGGCGTAGACAATTTCATTAATTGGTAGACTATGCAGACAATTGGAATAGACCACAGTAGAATAATGTTTTTTTATATTATTTTTCCAGTTCAAATTAGTGTTTTCCCAAATTTTGGAACCTTTGATCAAAAGTGAATTAATGATTATTCCTAAAATTGAAGAATGGTATACAGTGTGCTCGAGCGGAAACAATTTAGTTCAATAAACGCTTTATTTTAGATAAAGGTTTAATATTGAAATATATTTTAATCAATACCAACATTTGATTTTTGCCAATCATCGAGCGTTTTCAGGTTTCCTATCATGAATAATAAAATCGTTGCCAATTTGATTTAAAAATTTCACAGTGCTTAACATTTTGATAGTGTTGGCCGCGATTTTACTCAGGATGTTTCCAAATGTTGGGTGTCACTCCTAAAAGCACCCATTGTTGTTGTTTTCGAAATAAACATGGCCAATAATCACACCTAAAATACGTATGACGACTAGATATGTATAACTAAATTTGTTCAAATTTGGATTAATATTGAAATATATTTAAATCAGAGCAAACACTTTGTTTTTGTCAATCATTGTTGTTGTTGTCAAAATTAACATGGCCGATAATCACACCTAAAAAGACATTTATTTATAATTATTAAATTCGGATTTAAATTTGTTCAATTTGGGATTAATCTTGAAATATATTTAAATCAGAGCCAAAATTTTGTTTTTGTCAATCATTGTTGTTGTTGTCAAAATAACATGGCCGATAATAACACATGAAATACGTATGACGACTAGATATGTATTTTTAATTACTAAATTCTGATTTAAATTTGTTCAAATTGGGATTAATATCGAAATGTATTTAAATCAGAGCAAACATTTCGTTTTTGTCAATCATTGTTGTTGTTGTCAAAATTACATGGCCGATAATCACACATGAAATACGTATGACGACTAGATATGTATTTATAATTACTAAATTCGGATTTAAATTAGTTCAAATTGGAATAAATCTTGAAATATATTTAAATCAGAGCCAAAATTTTGTTTTTTTAATCATTGTTGTTGTTGTCAAAATAAACATGGCCGATAATCACACCTAAATAGATATTTATTTATAATTACAAAATTCGGATTTAAATTTGTTCAAATTTTAATAAATCTTGAAATATATTTAAATCAGAGCAAAAATTTTGTTTTTGTCAATCATTGTTGTTGTTGTCAAAATGAACATGGCCGATAATCACACCTTAAATACGTATGACGACTAGATATGTATTTATAATAACTAAATTCGGATTTAAATTTGTTCAAATTGGAATAAATCTTGAAATATATTTAAATCAGAGCCAAAATTTTGTTTTTGTCAATCATTGTTGTTGTTGTCAAAATGAACATGGCCGATAATCACACCTAAATAGATATTTATTTATAATTACTAAATTCGGATTTAAATTCGTTCAAATTGGAATAAATCTTGAAATATATTTAAATCAGAGCCAAAATTTTGTTTTTTTAATCATTGTTGTTGTTGTCAATATAAACATGGCCGATAATCACACCTAAATAGATATTTATTTATAATTACTAAATTCGGATTTAAATTTGTTTAAATTGGGATTAATCTTGAAATATATTTAAATCAGGACCAAAATTATGTTTTTGTCAATCATTGTTGTTGTTGTCAACATAAACATGGCCGATAATCACACATGAAATACGTATGACGACTAGATATGTATTTATAATTACTAAATTCGGATTTAAATTTGTTCAAATTGGAATAAATCTTGAAATATATTTAAATCAGAGCCAAAATTTTGTTTTTGTCAATCATTGTTGTTGTTGTCAACATAAACATGGCCGATAATCACACATGAAATACGTATGACGACTAGATATGTATTTATAATTACTAAATTCGGATTTAAATTTGTTCAAATTGGGATTAATCTTGAAATATATTTAAATCAGAGCAAAACTTTTGTTTTTGTCAATCATTGTTGTTGTTGTCAATATAAACATGGCCAATAATTACACCTTAAATACGTAAGACAACTAGATGTGTATTTATAATTACCAAATTCGGATTTAAATTTGTTCAAATTGGGATTAATATTGAAATGTATTTAAATCAGAGCCAAAATTTTGTTTTTGTCAATCATTGTTGTTGTTGTCAAAATTAGCATGGTCGATAATCACACATGAAATACGTATGACGACTAGATATGTATATTTAATTACTAAATTCTGATTTAAATTTGTTCAAATTGGGATTTATCTTGAAATATATTTAAATCAGAGCCAAAATTTTGTTTTTGTCAATCATTGTTGTTGTTTTCAATATAAACATGGCCGATAATCCCACATGAAATACGTGCGACGACTAGATATGTATTTATAATTAGTAAATTCGGATTTAAATTTGTTCAAATTGGAATAAATCTTGAAATATATTTTAATCAGAGCAAAAATTTTGTTTTTGTCAATCATTGTTGTTGTTGTCAAAATTAACATGGCCGATAATCACACCTAAATAGATATTTATTTATAATTACTAAATTCGGATTTAAATTTGTTCAAATAGGAATAAATCTTGAAATATATTTTAATCAGAGCAAAAATTTTGTTTTTGTCAATCATTGTTGTTGTTGTCAAAATTAACATGGCCGATAATCACACCTAAATAGATATTTATTTATAATTACTAAATTCGGATTTAAATTTGTTCAAATTGGAATAAATCTTGAAATATATTTAAATCAGAGCCAAAATTTTGTTTTTGTCAATCATTGTTGTTGTTGTCAAAATTAAAATGGCCGATAATCACACCTTAAATACGTAAGACAACTAGATGTGTATTTTTAATTACTAAATTCTGATTTAAATTTGTTCAAATTGGGATTAATCTTGAAATATATTTAAATCAGAGCCAAAATTTTGTTTTTGTCAATCATTGTTGTTGTTGTCAATATAAACATGGCTGATGATCACACCTTAAATACTAACTAGATATGTATTTATAATTACTAAATTCGGATTTAAATTTGTTCAAATTGAAATAAATCTTGAAATATATTTAAATCAGAGCAAAAATTTTGTTTTTGTCAATCATTGTTGTTGTTGTCAAAATGAACATGGCCGATAATCACACCTAAATAGATATTTATTTATAATTACTAAATTCGGATTTAAATTCGTTCAAATTGGAATAAATCTTGAAATATATTTAAATCAGAGCCAAAATTTTGTTTTTTTAATCATTGTTGTTGTTGTCAATATAAACATGGCCGATAATCACACCTAAATAGATATTTATTTATAATTACTATATTCGGATTTAAATTTGTTTAAATTGGGATTAATCTTGAAATATATTTAAATCAGGACCAAAATTATGTTTTTGTCAATCATTGTTGTTGTTGTCAACATAAACATGGCCGATAATCACACATGAAATACGTATGACGACTAGATATGTATTTATAATTACTAAATTCGGATTTAAATTTGTTCAAATTGGAATAAATCTTGAAATATATTTAAATCAGAGCCAAAATTTTGTTTTTGTCAATCATTGTTGTTGTTGTCAACATAAACATGGCCGATAATCACACATGAAATACGTATGACGACTAGATATGTATTTATAATTACTAAATTCGGATTTAAATTTGTTCAAATTGGGATTAATCTTGAAATATATTTAAATCAGAGCAAAACTTTTGTTTTTGTCAATCATTGTTGTTGTTGTCAATATAAACATGGCCAATAATTACACCTTAAATACGTAAGACAACTAGATGTGTATTTATAATTACCAAATTCGGATTTAAATTTGTTCAAATTGGGATTAATATTGAAATGTATTTAAATCAGAGCCAAAATTTTGTTTTTGTCAATCATTGTTGTTGTTGTCAAAATAAGCATGGTCGATAATCACACATGAAATACGTATGACGACTAGATATGTATATTTAATTACTAAATTCTGATTTAAATTTGTTCAAATTGGGATTTATCTTGAAATATATTTAAATCAGAGCCAAAATTTTGTTTTTGTCAATCATTGTTGTTGTTTTCAATATAAACATGGCCGATAATCCCACATGAAATACGTGCGACGACTAGATATGTATTTATAATTAGTAAATTCGGATTTAAATTTGTTCAAATTGGAATAAATCTTGAAATATATTTTAATCAGAGCAAAAATTTTGTTTTTGTCAATCATTGTTGTTGTTGTCAAAATTAACATGGCCGATAATCACACCTAAATAGATATTTATTTATAATTACTAAATTCGGATTTAAATTTGTTCAAATAGGAATAAATCTTGAAATATATTTTAATCAGAGCAAAAATTTTGTTTTTGTCAATCATTGTTGTTGTTGTCAAAATTAACATGGCCGATAATCACACCTAAATAGATATTTATTTATAATTACTAAATTCGGATTTAAATTTGTTCAAATTGGAATAAATCTTGAAATATATTTAAATCAGAGCCAAAATTTTGTTTTTGTCAATCATTGTTGTTGTTGTCAAAATTAAAATGGCCGATAATCACACCTTAAATACGTAAGACAACTAGATGTGTATTTTTAATTACTAAATTCTGATTTAAATTTGTTCAAATTGGGATTAATCTTGAAATATATTTAAATCAGAGCCAAAATTTTGTTTTTGTCAATCATTGTTGTTGTTGTCAATATAAACATGGCTGATGATCACACCTTAAATACTAACTAGATATGTATTTATAATTACTAAATTCGGATTTAAATTTGTTCAAATTGAAATAAATCTTGAAATATATTTAAATCAGAGCAAAAATTTTGTTTTTGTCAATCATTGTTGTTGTTGTCAAAATTAACATGGCCGATAATCAAACCTTAAATACGCAAGACAACTAGATGTGTATTTATAATTACCAAATTCGGATTTAAATTTGTTCAAATTGGGATTAATCTTGAAATATATTTAAATCAGAGCAAAACTTTTGTTTTTGTCAATCATTGTTGTTGTTGTCAATATAAACATGGCCAATAGTTACACCTTAAATACGTAAGACAACTAGATGTGTATTTATAAATAAAAAATTCGGATTTAAATTTGTTCAAATTGGGATTAATATTGAAATGTATTTAAGTCAGAGCCAAAATTTTGTTTTTGTCAATCATTGTTGTTGTTGTCAAAATTAAAATGGCCGATAATCACACCTTAAATACGTAAGACAACTAGATGTGTATTTATAATTACAAAATTCGGATTTAAATTTGTTCAAATTGGGTTTAATCTTGAAATATATTTAAATCAGAGCCAAAATTTTGTTTTTGTCAATCATTGTTGTTGTTGTCAAAATTAGCATGGTCGATAATCACACATGAAATACGTATGACGACTAGATATGTATATTTAATTACTAAATTCTGATTTAAATTTGTTCAAATTGGGATTTATCTTGAAATATATTTAAATCAGAGCCAAAATTTTGTTTTTGTCAATCATTGTTGTTGTTTTCAATATAAACATGGCCGATAATCCCACATGAAATACGTGCGACGACTAGATATGTATTTATAATTAGTAAATTCGGATTTAAATTTGTTCAAATTGGAATAAATCTTGAAATATATTTTAATCAGAGCAAAAATTTTGTTTTTGTCAATCATTGTTGTTGTTGTCAAAATTAACATGGCCGATAATCACACCTAAATAGATATTTATTTATAATTACTAAATTCGGATTTAAATTTGTTCAAATTGGAATAAATCTTGAAATATATTTAAATCAGAGCCAAAATTTTGTTTTTGTCAATCATTGTTGTTGTTGTCAAAATTAAAATGGCCGATAATCACACCTTAAATACGTAAGACAACTAGATGTGTATTTTTAATTAGTAAATTCTGATTTAAATTTGTTCAAATTGGGATTAATCTTGAAATATATTTAAATCAGAGCCAAAATTTTGTTTTTGTCAATCATTGTTGTTGTTGTCAATATAAACATGGCCGATGATCACACCTTAAATACTAACTAGATATGTATTTATAATTACTAAATTCGGATTTAAATTTGTTCAAATTGAAATAAATCTTGAAATATATTTAAATCAGAGCAAAAATTTTGTTTTTGTCAATCATTGTTGTTGTTGTCAAAATTAACATGGCCGATAATCAAACCTTAAATACGCAAGACAACTAGATGTGTATTTATAATTACCAAATTCGGATTTAAATTTGTTCAAATTGGGATTAATCTTGAAATATATTTAAATCAGAGCAAAACTTTTGTTTTTGTCAATCATTGTTGTTGTTGTCAATATAAACATGGCCAATAATTACACCTTAAATACGTAAGACAACTAGATGTGTATTTATAAATACCAAATTCGGATTTAAATTTGTTCAAATTGGGATTAATATTGAAATGTATTTAAGTCAGAGCCAAAATTTTGTTTTTGTCAATCATTGTTGTTGTTGTCAAAATTAACATGGCCGATAATCACACCTTAAATACGTAAGACAACTAGATGTGTATTTATAATTACAAAATTCGGATTTAAATTTGTTCAAATTGGGTTTAATCTTGAAATATATTTAAATCAGAGCCAAAATTTTGTTTTTGTGAATCATTGTTGTTGTTGTCAAAATTAACATGGCCGATAATCACACCTAAATAGATATTTATTTATAATTACTAAATTCGGATTTAAATTTGTTCAAATAGGAATAAATCTTGAAATATATTTTAATCAGAGCAAAAATTTTGTTTTTGTCAATCATTGTTGTTGTTGTCAAAATTAAAATGGCCGATAATCACACCTTAAATACGTAAGACAACTAGATGTGTATTTTTAATTACTAAATTCTGATTTAAATTTGTTCAAATTGGGATTAATCTTGAAATATATTTAAATCAGAGCCAAAATTTTGTTTTTGTCAATCATTGTTGTTGTTGTCAATATAAACATGGCTGATGATCACACCTTAAATACTAACTAGATATGTATTTATAATTACTAAATTCGGATTTAAATTTGTTCAAATTGAAATAAATCTTGAAATATATTTAAATCAGAGCAAAACTTTTGTTTTTGTCAATCATTGTTGTTGTTGTCAATATAAACATGGCCGATAATCAAACCTTAAATACGCAAGACAACTAGATGTGTATTTATAATTACCAAATTCGGATTTAAATTTGTTCAAATTGGGATTAATCTTGAAATATATTTAAATCAGAACAAAACTTTTGTTTTTGTCAATCATTGTTGTTGTTGTCAATATAAACATGGCCAATAATTACACCTTAAATACGTAAGACAACTAGATGTGTATTTATAAATACCAAATTCGGATTTAAATTTGTTCAAATTGGGATTAATATTGAAATGTATTTAAGTCAGAGCCAAAATTTTGTTTTTGTCAATCATTGTTGTTGTTGTCAAAATTAAAATGGCCGATAATCACACCTTAAGTACGTAAGACAACTAGATGTGTATTTATAATTACAAAATTCAGATTTAAATTTGTTCAAATTGGGTGTAATCTTGAAATATATTTAAATCAGAGCCAAAATTTTGTTTTTGTGAATCATTGTTGTTGTTGTCAAAATTAACATGGCCGATAATCACACCTAAATAGATATTTATTTATAATTACTAAATTCGGATTTAAATTTGTTCAAATAGGAATAAATCTTGAAATATATTTTAATCAGAGCAAAAATTTTGTTTTTGTCAATCATTGTTGTTGTTGTCAAAATTAAAATGGCCGATAATCACACCTTAAATACGTAAGACAACTAGATGTGTATTTTTAATTACTAAATTCTGATTTAAATTTGTTCAAATTGGGATTAATCTTGAAATATATTTAAATCAGAGCCAAAATTTTGTTTTTGTATATCATTGTTGTTGTTGTCAATATAAACATGGCTGATGATCACACCTTAAATACTACCTAGATATGTATTTATAATTACCAAATTCGGATTTAAATTTGTTCAAATTGAAATAAATCTTGAAATATATTTAAATCAGAGCAACAATTTTGTTTTTGTCAATCATTGTTGTTGTTGTCAAAATTAACATGGCCGATAATCACACCTTAAATACGTAAGACAACTAGATGTGTATTTATAATTACAAAATTCGGATTTAAATTTGTTCAAATTGGGTTTAATCTTGAAATATATTTAAATCAGAGCCAAAATTTTGTTTTTGTCAATCATTGTTGTTGTTGTCAAAATTAACATGGCCGATAATCACACCTAAATAGATATTTATTTATAATTACTAAATTCGGATTTAAATTTGTTCAAATAGGAATAAATCTTGAAATATATTTTAATCAGAGCAAAAATTTTGTTTTTGTCAATCATTGTTGTTGTTGTCAAAATTAACATGGCCTATAATCACACCTAAATAGATATTTATTTATAATTACTAAATTCGGATTTAAATTCGTTCAAATTGGAATAAATCTTGAAATATATTTAAATTAGAGCCAAAATTTTGTTTTTGTCAATCATTGTTGTTGTTGTCAAAATTAAAATGGCCGATAATCACACCTTAAATACGTAAGACAACTAGATGTGTATTTTTAATTACTAAATTCTGATTTAAATTTGTTCAAATTGGGATTAATCTTGAAATATATTTAAATCAGAGCCAAAATTTTGTTTTTGTCAATCATTGTTGTTGTTGTCAATATAAACATGGCCGATAATCACAACCATAATACGTATGATGACTAGATATGTATTTATAATTACCAAATTCGGATTTAAATTTGTTCAAATTGGGATTATTATTAAAATATATTTAAATCAGATCCAAAATTTTGTTTTTGTGAATCATTGTTGTTGTTGTCAATATAAACATGGCCGATAATCACAACTAAATAGATATTTATTTATAATTACTAAATTCGGATTTAAATTTTTTCAAATTGGAATAAATCTTGAAATATATTTAAATCAGAGCCAACATTTTGTTTTTGTCAATCATTGTTGTTGTTGTCAATATAAACATGGCCGATAATCACACCTTAAATACATATGACGACTAGATATGTATTTATAATTACTGAATTCGGATTTAAAATGGTTCAACTTGGGATTAATATTGAAAAAAAATTAAGTCAGAGCAAGTCACCTTCGCGCTATTTAAAGTAGTAACATTTGAATTTAAATTATTGTTAAAATTAAAATTTTTTAATTTTTATAGCAATTTAACTAATCTTTAACCATACGATTGCTAAATGTTTTTGTTGTCAAAAATAGTTGTTGTTGCCTAAATTTGAATTGCCAATATTATTTCAAAAACAATATTAGAAAGGTTCGAAGTATTAATATTTTTGTGTAAAGTAATTAGATTAATTAATCACAGCTGTGAGCCTGCGATCTTCGAACTATTGAAAGTGAGATCTTTATCGTACCTGGTTTATAAATTAATGCTATTTAGAAGTAAAAATAAGCTATATTGCGAGTCACTATAGTCAAAAGACTAAGGTTTGTTTAATCGCTCGCTGAGTATAGATCTCCTAATTCATTTTTAATGCTCAGATGAAATTCTGATTTGACAAATTCCTATATGACTTTGAATATAGACATAATCACTAAAGCATTTACATGAGTATCATTTCAGTGTAGCAAAAATTTAAAAAAGAAATTTGAATATAGCTTTGGCCTTGGGATCTTATATTCTGGATAAAATAAAACCTTGAAAACCGGCCTTCAAAATTATACGACGTCTAAGACATGCAAATATTTTATCAATCCCATTTAACTTAAGTTTATAAAAAATTTCATTATTCCACCAGCTTATTCGGTATTCATTAAAGCAATAAAACCATAATTCATGTTTAGTGTATCGTACTGGTTCATTCGTTCCCTCCTCTATGTTTTGCTGCTTTAAAAAAAAAATAATAATGTATTCAACTACAAAATGAAAAACATTTTCAATTTTATTTTCATGATTTCATTTTTAAGCGCAACAAATTTAGTTGTTGTACAATGTCCATATTTACTTATATATTCAAGAAATGTTCTCCTTGGTACTCGAGTGGTAAGTTGGCAATTTGTTACAATGAATTTAAATTTTGTTAGAAATTTTCCTTATCGGAATTTTATGTGACTTGTTGTGAAAAATTTAGGGAATGGGGTACATGTTGATGTATAGGATCAGATCAACCCATGATTTTTAGTTTTCAAGAGGCACTGTGCCTTTAGAAACGATGATGAAACTTTTTCAACTTATAATTTGATTTAAAATATAGAAGCAACTTTCGTCTTACATATACAGATCGGAGAAATAAAAAATCTCAGTAATATAATTCAAATAATTTTTTCAGTTTCATTGTATTTTCTAATGAAATTACGTCTAATCCGTTTAAATTTTATATAAATGAAAATTTTCCAACACGAGCTAGATTGCATGAACTTTATATAAAGAATCTACTGGTGACATAACGCTACATAATATAGGGTATGTAATAATAAACCCATAAAAACTATAAATATGTTGTTCAACTCTATATATTCCCGATCAAAATTGAAAATTCTGTTATTATGTCGTTTGCTATGCTTACAGATATATAGTGAGATAGATTTTGAAAAGCATAAAATTTATACAAATTGTAAATCTGCTTATTGAATGTTGCATGTACTCGTATGGAACTATGTGCTTTTATCGGTGTATCATTATATGATAAAATTTCTATAAAAGTTTTCAAATTCCAATAATAAAAATAATTGGCGACAAGAACTTAATAGAATATTTATTGTGAAGCTTATAAAAATGAATATTGGGGTTTCCGTGATTTACGAACTTGTGTTGCTGTGTGATCTGGTAGAGTTATGGATAATTTAGCGTGCTCTGAATCTCGTTAGAAAATTTGACACAAATTCTCTTTTAGATAATAGCACAGTCGAACAAAAAATGGAGAGTTGCGTATATGGTGGCAACATCCGATTTTCAAATACATTTATATATTAAACTTTCAACAAGAGTTGATCGTGTTGGGTTTCAGGATACAACACAGATTTACCAAGACCGGTAAGTCTTATTTCCCGCTTTATATATCAAGTGCGTGGTGCATTCAAATTTTATGCAAACATTCGCAATAAAAGAACGTAGTGTGTTTGCCACAACATTCACCCCTTCATTATTTCGGGGTTCGACCGAAATATTCTCTGAATTTAACCAAAAGTTCATTGGGTTTAAAAGCTTTCTAGAATTAGCAATGACTGACATTCATCAGGCCTCAGCATTAGTATTCTCTCTCTTTTATATCTCTTCAATCTATCAAAGTCAAACTTTTTTTAAGGATCTTTTTTTTTAGAAGTAATAGTAGGCGCCAAGCATCGCCTTCTATTCTTGATAACCTTTAATTTAAATCTCACCCTAATAAGTTTGTATTAGAGCATGACAAATGCTACACAGTGAGTCGCGTAAGGCGATACACTCCTCGTTTTACCTGTAGTTCAGCGGAGGGCGGGTATTTACAACTCTAGGCATTGTTGCGTTATGATCGCACAACAGTTTATCTCACACAACATTATGGTGAAAATATCTTTATTGAATTTGTTAGTATTGGAAGCTAAAACTAAAAGCTCTGCTTTTAGATCTCGCTGACTTCCAAATAGATTTCAGCCCGCATAAAACCCGTACTGACGACCGTTTTAAATGAATTCGCTTAACAGAATTTGGGAGAGTTTCCATTAATTCATAAACACAATATTAAGAACCGTTAGTGCCTCAAAAAGAGCCAATCCTTTTAGGTTTTCTTCGTAAAGAAAAGTAAAAATGGCAAATAAAATTTAAAATCGATAAGTCAGTTCGTCTGAAAAGTATTTTCGCATAAATTTTGAACAAATTCCGTAGAAAATTTTATTTAGAATGTTTTTGTTTATAATGATTTTAAACTATTTGGGATAAAATAAAAAACCGAGAAAGCTTTCCTCAGGAGATCCATCTTCCGGTAAGCAAATTTCCTTCTCATATCACTATAATGATAGAAAAAATCTTAAGTATTCTGATCAGTCAATTGGCCTGCAATATATAAAAACACTGTTTTTTGTCTAAAATCTAAATTTCCGATTAAAGTTTGTTGCAAAATCTTTTAAATACTTGCAAAACACAAAAAAGCTCCAATGAAAGCTGTCACTTCCGGTGGACCGATTTCAGCCAAATATTTCTAGCAAAATGTATTGTAAAAGCTTAATTATGAAGATTCACTTCGATGAATCAACCTAGTAGATTGTACATTGGCCGAATTTTTAATAAAAAACAGTTTTTTGGTCAAATTTTTAATTCCTGTTTGAATTTTGGAAAAACTTATGTAGAACGATATTGTTTCAAATTCAATCTAGAATCTTTTGGTTTGTTTTTCTTTCCATAAATGATACGATTTTCACAATATTAAAAAAAAAACTTCTCTAGAAGCTGTCACTTCCCGTATTTGGTATACCTAAATTAGGAAATCAAACCTCGATCGGTAAATCCGTCTGGTCTGAAGAGAGATCACAAATTTTTAGTCTGCACAGATACGTCCTTGTTGTTTTTGAAAAAGCTCATATGGAAACTGCTACTTACGTTACATAAATGTCTACCAAAATCCCGCAAGGATATTTATGGAAAAAGCTTAACTATGGAATTTTATTCCGAATAGTCAACCCACCGGACTATAGGGATGTCTAATTTTGCTGGAATTAAGCTTTTCTCTGAAACTCCTCATATCTGGTAAAACTAAAAAAATTAATCTGGACAACCTTTGTTTAAAACTCAATTTACAATATTTTGTTTTTAATTGTTTTCAATAATTCGGTCAGTAAAAAACAGCTTTTTGTCAAAAATCGTCATTTCCGTCTAAGTTTTGCAAAACTAGTATGGATCGATATTATCTCAAAATTAATTTAAAATCGTCTAGTTCAAAATGGTTTTTCTTGTACAATCCCTGTTCATTGCATTATAGACACTATTAATATATTGAAAAACTCTAGTATTTTATCAAAATATGTATAAATCAAAACAAGACTTTTTTTAAATGTTTTATTTCTTTGAAATTAAAAAATTTTGAGTGTACATAAATTGGCAAACAATTAAAATTTGATTAAACTACCTTTATTTTTAGTCACAAATTTTATTCTTTCAGGCATTGCGAATTTGATCACTATTTCACCATTTTTTTCAATATATTTTTTTTTTGTGAACTCTAAGATTAGTGTTTATATACGTTGGACTTAGTAAGGCCCAGCAGTTCTCGAGAGCTTAAATCCGGAGAATTGTCAGGCCAAGAGAAAGGATGTCAATATTTTGGTTAAGGAGAACATTCTCTATTAGTTTTGGTGTATGGCAAGGAGCTCTATCTTCCATAAAAGTGTAAGAGTATTGGTCTTGAAATAGAGACCTGATTTAAGGAAATAAGACGTCTGTTAACACAGTTTTAGTAATTGTTCTTTTATCATGGTTTCCTCATGAATTATATTGGACCAGGTCCATCTCCACTAATGCAGCTCCATATCATTAATGAGGTGGATGTTTTATATTCCTGACTACGCAGTTCTCTCTTAATCTCTCTCTTGGTCTCCTTCTGACGAAATGGGCCAATACTGTATTGGCTTCTAGCTTGCATTCGTCTCGAAACATAACCAATAAATTTTAAAAAACTCTTAAATTTTGAATTTTTTTTTTTATTTAATTTTTGAAAATATATAATGAGTGCTTAAAAATTCGATTTACCTGCTTCCAGTCGTCTCTTGCCGCATTTTTTCAGTCGGTATGGGTTTTTTTGCTGGACGCCTACATTTCAAATTATTTTCATAGAGCTTTCGTCGCAATGTCATCGCTGATATCTTTATCCCTTCTTCACTAAGGTGCTTTCGTAGCTCGCTCGTCATTGCCCTGGGCTTTTCTAAGGACGCTACAGCTTTTTCCCTTGGTCTCATAAAATGTACCCCCAGATTGAAGAATTTTTGCCAAGTTACTACTGATGAGCAAGAAATTTTTTCTATTTTGGCGATCCCGCGGTATGAATGGTTTTTTGTTTTTAATAATGCTCCGATAGCACGGTTTTTCACTGTTACGGTCCTTTTTCGACCCATTTTTGAAAATAAATGTTTCAATCCAAAACTTTCCAAACACATTTTAAGAATGGCGACATTTTAAGAATGTCGTAAAATAATCTCAAAACAATAACAGATGTGATCCTAAAAGCATTTTATAATTTTGAAATATTTTTAAATATAAATCAATAGCAGAAATTAGGAAGTTCCAAAATACTAATAGTGTCCATAATTCAATGAACAGGGACTATAAATGATATTATTTTCGAAATAATTGCAAAAATCGAAAAAGCTCATATGGAAGCTGCCACTTCTAGTGGATCGATTTCAGCCGAACTTGTATTTTACTCAACTGATCGATCATCTATAATCTTTTCACATATATAATTTTTAAAATTCCTTTGGACTTTTCGTCGGCGTCATCAAGTCTGCATTTCCATGGTGTCATGTTAAAAGCATTACAATTGACCATTGGCGAAGTTAATAACGTCAAGTATTGAATTGACAGCTACTCACCTGGTATTAGTTCGTATTGGTCTGTTACTGTTATTGCGCTTGTCGAAACGGTAATGATCGACCCAACAGATCTCCATCGACTACTTCGCACAGTTAACTAAAATATTTCCTGTTTCTCAACTTTACAGTTAATCTGATCTCCTATCGAGCGCTGCAGTAAGCTAGTGAAAATCTTCAGACTTTCTACGTCTTGATAGCTGATACTTCCTCTATGTCTCGAATCATTTCCGTCGTAAAGTCGCGATTTTCACATTCCACGAATTGATATCAGGCGTTTATGATAACCTTCATCACGTTATTTTCAGCCGGTCTGAAGATGCTGTTATTTTCTAATATGTATACAAGAATATCTTCTCGCCAAAAAATTGGGATCCCCAACCGGCATTGTTGGTGTCCGATGTGTTTATATTGCTCACTCAATTTCCAGGAAACCTCTCAACTAAAAATGATGTGGCATTACCCCTGCAGGTGTATTGCCAATTAACAGGACAATCTAATGTTTGGCAAAAGCTTATAGCTTCTCCGCAATTGTTCGAAACTGTGCTGCGATAAGTGCAGGATGCCAATCTTGAGCGTCTTTTACTAATCGATCAAGCAAACTTTTCCTCTAATGAATTTCACTCGTTCAGCACCAGGCTCTCTTCAACTAGTGCTTTGGAGTGCGCGTTGACCATAAGCACAAATGGAAGCCATACCGCATAAGTCGTGCTCAAATAACTGTTAAAGTTTTGAACACCTAGTGGCGAAGATAGTATTGAACAGGATTTTGCTTCGAATATAGCTTGAACCACCACCCAATTTTCGCTCTGAATTTCAGGAGCATTTCTTGGTCGCATTTCTTCGGTATTTCACAGCTCTATTAAAACATCTCACATGTCATTTTGATAAGAATAGAGATAGAAGTAAATTACCGTAATGAAGAGTTCGTCGGTCATTTGAAAGGTGCGAGAAAAATTGTTTGCTCGTTACACTAAAAGCTCTAATACAGAATATCAGGAAAGCCACATCAAAATTCTTCCAACAGAAGAAGCATGAATATATTATAGGAAATAGATCGAAATATCTTCTAAGCAAAAAACTAGAACTCGAGGGCTTGGGTGCCAACGAGAGAAATGGTTCCATCCAAGTTCCACCACCATCAAAACACGATATTCGTTCTGATGTTCTCTCGATATGCAAGCCTACTTCCAAAATTGACTGAATCGAAACGATGAAGTGACGCCTATATCCAAGCTGTAGCTCTATCAGGCCTGGAGGCATTTATCCCCATATTCCACGCTAGATTAAGTAGACGCGGTTAAAGATGGTAGATTGAAAATGGTAATGATTTCGGTCTTATCGAAATCCCACCAGAATTATTAAAAGAATGAGTACCTAATGATCTGGGGCCAAGAGAAACTACCTGAAGAATTCAAGATCACACTCATCTATCCATTGCATATAAATGTCGCGTTCACCAATATTTAAATTACCGTTGCATAGCAGTGTCTGACCCCTTCGAAAAATACCTGGTATGTACGACAAGGTGATATGCACTCACATCTGTGCTGTTTTATCTAGCGCTCGAGTACTTAGTTAGGAAAAGTGACACCGAAACTCGCGTCACATATATCAATAAATCAGACATATATCAATAAATTCTTGGATATGCATAGGTGATATCGTGCCTGCTCTAAAACGAAACGGTTAGGTTTTAAATTGATCATCAGGAAAAGAAATTTGTTTTGTACACCAAGGGGCTACTCAATAAGCAAATCTAGGAGCAAACGTGTACAACTTATAGACAACTTCTAATATTTTAAATATCTCGAGACAACTATAGCATCATAGAATGATCTAGATATAAAAAATCGCTGTCCTATAGCAGGCAGACCTAGACTTCGCGGACGAGACAACAAGATCCTCGACTATTAGGATGTCTAAATTGGGGGAAACATGCAATGAACCAAAAATTTGGAGAACCACAGTATCAGGCGGCAAAATCGCTTGATGGGATATGAAAGCCAGAAAAAGAGGAAGGGATACTTTTGACCTTACTGATATACATTTAAATGAAAAGTAAAAAGGTTGTTGGTATTCTATTTGTTTTTAAGGAGTAACGAGGGCTAACGTACGATTATAGTTAAGTCTTTTAATTAAGCAAATGCATTAAATAGTTATAGGACATAAGATTATATTTAAAATCGGGCGAGCTCATGAAAAAGAACCGGAATGTGGAGAAACGCATAATGTAAATGTCTAAACTAACGTTGACCATTTTTCATACTTTTTTGTGCTTCTTGCTCGTTGAAATATTTTGGGAGGCTCGAAACTTTAAAATGAGCCTCATATTTCCATAGTGTTTGGTTTAATAGATCAGGCTTTAATTCATCGGTGCTATATCGCTGAGGTGAAATCAAATAAAATTTTTGCTTTCATCTTAATTGCCCTGTGCAAGATGAATTATTGTAAGTTTGGTGGTCACTATATTTTCAAATTTCGGAACAAGTTTGTACCACTTGAGATCCGAAAATCGGAATAAATTATTTCAAATTAAGTACGCTCAAAAATTTCTATTCCGTGAAACTGCCAATGTAGTGATTTTAATTCGTAATGTACCACATATTATACGCGGTTAGAAATGAACACTTAACATGTTCAAATTATCTAGATAGACCAATGTAATTGCCATATTACGTTTTTAGTCGAACACTAATTGTCGTAATTGAATATTTTTTTATCTTGGGAAACACATTCCATACACGAAACTGTTTTTAAAAGGAATTTCAGAGCACTTTATTTCCAAAAATGGTTTTGAAAACAAAAAATAAAAAAAAATTCATTTGAAACGCTAATAATGCCAACGGTACACGTAATAATGAACAAACGGTTGCTCGTGTACACGATCATATTATTATATGAATATGAATAAATTGCACAAATTTAATATTTTCCCTCTTTTGTATGATTGCGATGAAAAAGCGAGCTTTTCACATTTTTAACATTCCATTTCTTTTATGTGCACCGCATATAATCCAACTTCAGCATACCAAAGTTTTTGATTACATTAGAATTTGCACAAATAAAAAACCTCTTTGCTCTATCAACATGTTATCAAAATATTTAAATAGTACAGTGGAACAAATTTTTTCAAAACATCGGTTGGTGCAACCAAGTACCTAAAATAAATATTCACCGACTGTACAATACCACGTACATTAAACCATTTAACCAAACACAATATGAAATTTAATTTAGTTTGCATTTCAATTTGTACATTTTTGTGTTGGTTGTTGTATAATGTTATTAAATTATGCAAAGTACTTAAAAACAAAAACCCTGAAAATTAAAACATTACAACAGCACTAAAACCAATAAAAATTAATTTCGTTACATTTTTTTATTCCAACTGCTAAACTGTATCCGACTCGTTGACTTTTCTTAAATATTTTTGCCGTAATTAACTATTCAACCTGTTGCCCGGACATTTATACGGAGAACTATATTCTTGAAAATATATTTTTAAGACGAAACCAAATTTTGGTTTTTGTTTTCAATTATAGATTTTTTGGTCAAATGTCAACAAAATGTCAAACCTTACTGAACAGGAATGACGATGACAGCTGTCAAAAATAATATTCAATATGGCCGTAATTAGGACACTCTTGTGGGTTAACCTTTTACTATTACATAAATCCATTGTTCATGAGTTACGAAATATACGTCATTGCAATGATTATAAAAGTTAATTAGGCAATTATTCAATCGGCAGCAGACATATTTTTATAGCTTAGTTTCCTGGAGATTTTAATGCAATTCCCAAAATCCTATTTCAAAATAACATAAAAACAAGTAATAAATTTAAATTACTATTAAAATGTTCAAGTTATAAATTTTCCATCTTATACGAGTTATCTAGGTCACTAGCATTAAATAACAATGGGAAAATAAATTTTGTATTTATAAATAATCGTTAAAATCCCCCTTAAATTTAACATACTGCATATTACTAAGTTTATTGCACAGGCGATACTTTGGTGGCAACATAAAGAGTTCGATAAAATCACACGACGTGGCATCTACGTATTCTTATGGTTATATGCAAATAAATCAACTTCATTAATTTTAAATTGAATTAAATCCAATAAGAATGAAAAAATTTAAATATTAAATTTTATATTCATGGAGTGGGTGGGTATGGTTGTTTAGAATTTTAATTAACACAAATAATATTATTGAAGTAGTAATATTGTGGTCTCCCTGCAGTAAGTTCGATAATTATGCGGGAGATAAATATTTAATTATCAAAATATTATTGTGATTATAATTGTAAATTATATTTAATTATTCTTCGATTATTCAATATAAATGAATCAGTTGTTCTGCTTTAGTTGGCTGTTGGCACCAATAATATTTGACCCATTGTCACACCACAATTCTGCGGGAGTTTCACGTCTAGGAACGAAACGTTTCCACTCAAATCTTCAAGATGCACCGCTTTTTCAGCTAAACAATCCTGGTCTAGGCCTGTTTTTGAGAATTGTCTACTCTGGTTGCATTTAGCTGCACGCAAATCGGCATTTTTTGTTGAATTTTGTTGAAACGGAATCGAGTTTACTCGATACACATGATTTTTTTTGTCATCAAATTTTTTACGTAATATGTTCAATGTTAAGGAGTGCTGCATGCTTATTGCTTGTCTGGATGTCTTGAATTATCAATTCACAAATTTTATGACTTTTTGCAAGATGGCCGGGTGTCTTACTGACTAACTTAAAGATGATATTTTTAAACGTCCTCCAACTCGCAATAATACGACTGCATCTATGAAAGGATCTAATGATGACTAGAGGTTCTTTGATGGTACAGGTCTTATTGAGCAGAGACAGATACCGAATTGTCTCTTCTCAATACGATGCCAACCCGCAGATTTCACTAAGCACGCGGATTCTCCTCTTACGGTGATGTTTTGTCGAATAGATCTCAGGGTAATACCATGGGTCGTGAGAAAATAGAGGCTTGCGTGCTCCTAGCCTACACCGTGGAACAGAAAAATCAAAATCAATAGCAAATATTAAGAAAAACTGATTTTAAATTAAGATGACAGAAGTTGTCGAACGAAACTTGAGAACACATAACATACCCGGGTGTGTGCATCCTGTGAAAACCGGATCTCCTCGAATGACAAGTACCCAGTCTGCCAAAGAGACCGCCCCGAATGACCCATCGACCCCGAAAGGCCGATGTCCAGCCACAACGAAGTAGCGATATAAGAGTACGGGCCTTCAACAGTCCAGACCTCCCTTCAAGTGCCACGAGGAGACCGGGTGAATTTTACGGTAGCCCCCGAATGGATGACACATATACGCTGGACTCGCCACTCCGACCCTGTGGATGTCGCCTCCACTCACACCGAACCGGAAAATTTAATAATTCATTTTAAAAAAATCAAAACAAAAGGAAAATAATCGCTGAAAGTGAGTGAAAACGAGACCAATGTGCACCAAGGACATGCCAAGCAACCGTTCTTTGGCACTTGATTACACAAAAATATTAAAAATTGCAAATGGACGATTATAAATTTCAAATTTACTTTAGTTGCTCAAAGAAATGTCTCAAAAAAATTAAATAAAAAAAAATAAAATAAATTGTACCTCTTTTTTTGTTTCACCCTCCGGAAAGGTCCCGGCGAAAGGGTTTGCGGCGTCTCCTCACCGTTAATCAAATAGAATAAATTACAAATATGGCCACGTGATTGGCCAGCAGTACAAAATAATATGGCTGGCCTCAACTTTTGTTCTGGCGCGTCAGTTGTACACACTTTCTACCGTGAAGAAAGAAGAAAACACAAAAAAAAAATATTCCTCTGTACTCGCTCCAATTATTCCCTCGATGTTGATGTAATAGAATAGAGTGAGTCAAGAAAAGAGAATAGAATATTAAGGCTTATTAAAGTGAATCTTTGAATGCCACGAGGTAGATGGCACCACCTGTTCGATTATAACGAAATTAGTTTTTAAATATGAAAAATTAATAAAAAAAACACAAATTGAATCATGTTATGACCCTCAAGGTGTCGTAATAAGGTATCTGAATCTGAGTTTCAAATAATTCCCAATGTTTACTTATAGACTCACTTAAACCTGGTGGGTTACCTTTATTTAGTTTATGTATAGTTTCTATTTGCTCTTGGGACCAAGTGTTTAGAAATTCAAGTGAGTTCGGTCTCCGTCCAAAATCCGTTCTTACTTAAAATCTCAGTATCAACTCACTGATACTATGAGCTCAGCAATATAATAAATATAAAAAACGTGTTTTATTATGTGTGCAGTCAAAAAGCGTAACATTTTTGGCGGTTATGTTTCTTAGAAGGCATCTGTCAGCTCGCATCGCAAAAATGTTTTTTATTTACTTGAAAAATTGAATTCAGTGAAAAATGGAATTATCGCGTGAAAATTTTCGTGTGATGAATTTTAATGATTTTCGAAAGGAGCTAACTTATCAACAGTGCTTGGAATCACTCCATTCGAATTTTGGCGATGAAGCTCATTTAGAAGGTGCGGATATAGCTCCCGTTGGATTCCTCATTTGTTGACAGACGCACAAAAAAAGGTTAGTTTCGATTGGTGCCATCACCAAATGCTTGAAAAATTTGTTAGAGGTACTTCCAAAAACGAATGCAAGACCGTGACAGGTGGCGAGTCATGGATATGCGTATGCGCCCGAAAGAAAAGAACAATTGACTGTTCCGGTCTTCCAATTCTGTGACTCTTGAATATCAAAAAACAGTCAATTCAGCTTGATATACGTATATTTGTTTGACCAAGGTTTTCAACAAATTGAAAGAAAACAACCCAAAAATGCGAATCATTTTGCAAACAAGATGTCTGGACAACGATTTTTATCGCCTGAAGTAGCGATTAAATTCTTCAAAAACCATGTTTTGGAGCTACCATCTTCGAAGTGGCAAAAGTGTTTCGATAAATGGTTTGAGCGTATGCAAAAGTGTATAGATCTTATAGGTGAATATTTTGAAAAGCAATAAGCAATTTTTGATGAAAAATTTCAATTTTTTATTAATTTTTATAAAAACTTTTACGGCAGCTTTCGTATATAAAACGAAAAACGATACCCATTCTGGCTTGGGCTGGTAGTTAGAAAGATATGAACCCGATTGCTTAAAAATAAAGAGAGATGAACGAAATATTAGCCGATTGATTTTTTTTTTTGTTTTTTTTTTATAGCACAATGGTTAATAAATCCATTTAATGAATTAAGGTAAAATAACGTGTTTTTTAACCAAATTTCCACTGAATACTTAATTTTTGTAAAGTTCATATTCATTTCGCCAGGTACTGTAAACGTTTGATTGAAACTTAATTGTGCTTCTAGGTGGCCCGCGTGGAGCAAAACCTTTGTTAATGGATTCAGTTTCCTATAATTGCTTTATTAACTTAATAAAACATGGATGAGCCATGGCTCTCGTGTTTTTTGCATTAAGTCCTAAAGCACTAAGACCATGAATTATCTCGTCTGATGCTGTTTCGGTAATCCGACGCAATTATCTGCCATTTGGGTGTGCGCATGATTTTTGATCAAAAATACCTTGAACTAGTGATTTTATTATTGGTGCCAGCTTGTTATACTGATTGCATAGTTTCGTCAAGAATGTGCCCTATCAGTCACTCGTAGGTAGCCCTTTTAACATTTGAAGTTTATGAACATCACTATTTCGACACCAAAAATATGTTTACAGATGTGGAGTGGATAAGAAGGTAGCTGTACGCGCAAAAGAATAAAGTTACCCGACACGATTGAAACCAACGAAACGGCACAGTGGTTAAAGCTTTGGCGTTTGGATTGGGAAATACTGGTTTCGAATCTCGATAGGGGCAGGATGCTAAAGGGAATTTTGATCATCTGAAAACAATCGGTAATTGAAATGAACACAATTATGACCCCTGTCGAATCGAAGTGCAGAACTCATTGTTCAGAACAGATATTTTTATGTAAATCGGATCTATATAGCTGGACGTACTCGATTTGGCAAGCAATGCGTAAGAGATCGTGCAATTGATGTAAATTGTTTAGTTTTGTTAAAACAAAAAATATAAACCCAAACTACTAAAGTGTAGTGAATTCAAAATTTTGTTGTCTATTTTTCGATTAATAAAAGTGGAATATAAATTTCTCAACGAGCGTATTTTTTCTATTGCTTCAAAATCGGTCGTAATAATAAATGATTTAAATAAATTGATATTTAATGCTTTATAACGAATTTAGCAACATATCGTATCTAAATTAGCTGCCACGCATTCGTTAGAATTTTTTGTTGAAAGCATCATAAAATATTGATGAATGAAAAATTCATTCATTAATATCAAATATTTTAATACACCAACGCATTTTATTTAGACACCTTCATTAGGTACATCAGTCGAATTTTATTTATTGTATGACGACAACGTATTTTATAAATAAATTTGTAATTTATATTATCCATCAATTACGTTTTCGTAAACATTCTAAATAGACGACGAGTACACAACAATTTATTTTTTTGCAAATTGGTTATTCGTAATATTTCAACTGTGCTATACGTACTCGAAACGTTGTATGTTGTGACACACAAATATATATATCTAACGACAAATCATATACAGAGTAGCAAAATATTTATGTTGTGTAGAAGGAATTTTATTTATTGTGATGCACTTTTTAGTTCGTTAGCTTCGAAAATTAAAGTAATTTGCCAACTTGTTGTAAAATATTTATACATGCGATGCATATAACGATCAACTTTGTACTCTATTTCATTTTGTATTTGAGTTATATAATTCGTTCTTTGATAAATATGTTTATACATTATTGTGTTGTGCTTTTGCCACATTTTATTATTCATAAAACGAAAATTTAATTAAACATTATATTACAATGGGGATTTGGATCCATTATCTAATTTTATAAAAGTGTCCTATATACATTGTTTAAGAGTTGTAATAGTAATACAATGGTAGTTTTCTGCATCATATGTAAGATGTCGCTGCGAGTAATAATTTTTAAATTATAAAATTAAAAATTTACTTAAAATGTTTAATACTTTTCATGTGGTAATCACGGCGATCCTAAATATAATTCACATAGGTTTGAGTCAAACAACCCATCTGGGTTGTACAGGTGCCGAATTTTTGTTGAAAAACTGCTTAAATTTTGGAAAACTGATCGCCTTTCTCATAAATGATATTCTTCTCCAAATATTAGCAAAATACGAAAGAGCTGCTATAGAATCTGCCAGTTCCCGTGGGCTTATTTCAGCCAAAAAACACTGGAACCCCCCCCCCCCCCCCCCCAATTTATGAAGAACGCTTAAGTTTCATTCCGAACAATCAATCCGTAAAGGGTGTACAAGGACTGAGTTATTGCAGAAAATAGTCTATTGTTTGCCGTCAGTTCCGCTTAAACTGCGCTTTTAGAAAACTCAGCTAAACAGGTTCTGTTGCAAAATTTATTTACAATCTTTTAGATCATAGTGGACTGATTTTCACCAAAAATTATTGAGGTCTCCCACATATTCATAAAAATTTATTTATGAATTTTCATTCCGACCAGTCAATCCGTTTGGGCTCTAGCTACAGAATTTAGTATGAACTTCCATGCGCGCACATTCACAAATATTTTAAAAGCAACTTTTTTTCGAGGTCAACATTTTTCCTGGGTACACACGTAAAGCCCAAATTAAAAACATAATAGCCCAATATTTTATGTACGTCAACCTCAAAGCACTCTTCGATGAATATTTTTTTTTCAAGCAAAATGTTTGGTCTCATAGCATTCTACGATCAGAATTTTTCTCTTGTAACTTTCTTCGGTCTGAGACATGAATTATAAATTGCCACGATCGCTGAGCTTCAGAAGCATGGTTTTCCCCGCTTATTTCCTCAATCATAATTCGAGCGAAAAACAAGTTCACAACGGCTGAACTAACGTTTAAAATTATTTCGCGGAGATCCCGTGTGTTAAAACAAATTCAAAACTTCGAAAGATCGTCTTTAAAAACATATTACGCATATCAAAGTAGAGTTATGAACTTCACGGCCACAATGAAGTTCTTGAAGATTTATATGTAAATATTCAAAAGATTTGACTGTGTAAACGTCGCCATCACTATACAGTTGGAAAACTGGAACTTTTTTTCGATGAGATCTCAAATTTTATTCACTTTTGGTACGTCAGCGCTCCTGAGACAGTTTGCGCGAGTCAAAAATGCATGATCAGTCGTCTACTCGCCCATCTGGAAATACATCAGCACTTCGAAACCACATCTTACTTCGAGTATGTTCAATGTGTAGATGCACCAGGCCGTATTCTGAAATTGAAATTCTTGACATTAGTCGAATTTTCGCCGACCTTTAATCAATTTTTTTACATTTCTTTTTTTTTTTAAATTACGAAAAATAATTTTTCCCCATACAAAATTGCGACTGGGTAAATCGATGCGAAATTATTCCCTTAATAGCGAGACAAATGTTAGTAAATATTGATAATTTCAAAGCAAATTTTAATCCGTTTGCGTAAATTTTCACCGATTTCAAGAATACGGCCCAGTCACGTATCAAATGCCCCTACAATTACGGGGCATCTTTGCTTTTATCATTTGCTTTAGTTAGCCAGAACGCCTTATATGACCCTATGACATTTGAACATGACTTCAGTTAGGACTATTCTCATTCAATGATTGATGTTCAGCCCTTCCACAATGCAGTATATCCCATTAAACACATTTTTAAGCAATACGGCTTAAAATGTGCTTCTGTGGACTTGTCCTTAAGGAAATCCATTAGAGGAAAACAACCTTTATTACGTAGCTGAGGAAGCACACTTGGTTCAAATTTACAGCGAAAAGCTAAATGTGAAGAAACGTTGGACATTTGAGGACATTGCACTCGACTATGACGATCAAATTTCTCGATGCTTCTGCTTGGACGGCAATGATGGATACAAAACTCCGATGTCTTTCATTAATGAACGTGGACAAGTATTTCTTTGTTTTGCAACAACAGGAATTGCTACCATGCTTCTCAATGGCGAAAAAACTGTTCACAATTGTTTCAATTATTGCCGATACATCCCTTTGGTCTATATACATATTTGGACTCTACTGATGCAGAAGTTTACAAATTAGCATCGCTCGTTATTATTGATGAGGTATAACGATGTTAAAATGATGGCCTCACATCATGAAAAATTATAGATTATTTAGCGGCAAAATCTTCGTCATTGGTGATGATTTCAGACAAACACTCTTGAAGCTTAGCGAGTAAATACTGCAAATATTACTCATACATATACGTGATCACGTTAATCAGAAATCATTCAAATTACTCCAGAAATGATTCAGGATGCAAACCAAATTTATTCTTCAGCAGTCCTATGACTGAGGTTGGCTCTTAACGGACGATCGAGAATTTACGCGCAACATTGTGTTCAACGAAATTTTCGGCATGTAAAACAGATCAGAGATCTATAAAAGAGTTCACAATTTTTGTATAAAAACCACAAAATTCATTAAATTTTTAATAATTTATTGGCGAGGTGGCTTACAGCTTATAACCATTAGTATTGTTTGATATGTTTACAAAAAAACGTATTTTATTAAACGAATTAGTAAAAGTTATGCATTTACAACTTAGTTTCTTTCCTTATCTGCAAAGATGTTTAAGCAGTACTTGAAGCCAAAAACACTGGTTAAACTTAATCAACAATTTAGAGTGGCCCTAAATTGGTGGCCAATACTTCAATTATTTTATCGGAACGGAGATGAACTTAAAAACGCTATACCATTACTGTAGGCAAACTTTGAGAAAAATAAGTTGGGCCGCACTAGGATGGTATAAAACAACTATAATGCTCTCATTTCAAAACATCATTCCTAAATAGACCAAAATAAACATTTATTGTCGATGACTATTTCTTGAACCACTCAGAAAGAATCCCAAGTTTCAGCCTAAGGCTAAAAATTTAAGCATCGAAGATGGTGCTTCAAATTTCGCTTAATGCCTAAATAAAAAAGGTTAACTATTCTAAAAATAAAAAATAAAAATGTTTGATCCCAAAAATTGTTTTTCGGCCCACCAGCGTGATTTGGTTCTCTCGTATTTACTTTTTTTTTTTTATTTGTCTAGTGAGCGTTAATTGTTATCGTAGATGAGAAATAGGTGCATAGGGAGAGCACAAATCAAAATTGGCTTTTTTTATTTCGTTGCATATTCTTGGGACAAAAGTTCGTTGCATTTTTCTATATCCCTTTTCTTGCCTGCCATCCATGGGTAACGAAAAATATTCATGTAATTTGCACCAACATACACATTTGTACATTCCACTTAAATTGTTTGCTAAATTAACTTGGTTGTTTTAACATAAAATTGTGAGCTAGATAAACGAAATCTCTTATTTAATTTAGAAATTTGGTATATTCTTACTTGGTTACTACCAAGAGAGTGAAGTTTAAGTTACCAGGATGTTGGTTCGTAGTTTTGTTTAATTTAACCAAATAAGATTTTCATATATGTGAACAATATTATTGTTATAATTAACAAAAGTATTTTGGTTTATCTTAATTACTTATAAGTCATAAGACTTGTTAAAAATTACAATTGGGGTGACAATTGCGACGCGAATCATTAAAATTCGCTAAGACATTGTGATTATATTTTGAATGTAAGTTCAATATTTTTGTAGTTTGGTCACTGCAGTCTGATGAGACAATCAATTTTTTTAATATAGAGAATTCAATGCTTCATTAGTTCGAAACCAAACTTCCAACTTATTGGTTTGGTAACCTCACCTTGATGTAATGTGTTCAAACTAAAACGTTTGCCACATTAACCTCCAATTTGGTTACATTTACTAAGAAAATTTGGTAGAGTTAACAAGTCATTAGTAAAATATTTTTTTCCTTTGGTTGATTTAACAAAATAGTTGGTCACTGTTACCAATTTTTTCCACTTCTATCGATTTAATAACCAAATGTTTTTGGTTATATTAACTAAGTTAAAAACTAAATAACCACGATTAGGTTATTTAAAATTAAAATGTTCAACTAAGATCTTCTTCGTTTTTTTAACTAAGAGATTTGGTTGATCGAAAATCAGCAAGATTTTGGCAAAATTGACTCAGATTTTTGTTTCTTTTGAACCAAGTTTTTTTCTGAGCGTTCACTTGGTTTTTTATGGCTACAAACAAAAAACTGATTGAAAATTTTAATTGTTTAAGGAGTTTTACTACCATGCCATTTTGTAGAAAAAAATTAAGATTGAAGGTTAATTTACATATGCGACGTGTGACAAGTGGAAATATACGCGACGGTTTCTTGACAACAATTTACATTTGTGACTAGTTCCGCCATAGGCACACTTAATATAAAATGTTTTAACTTTATTATTTATTGTTATGCAACGATAAGCAAACGTCAAATTTTTGATAATTCAAAATGTGGAAAAACCAAGCAATTAAAAGGAAAAACCTTAAAGTGTTTTATTATTGGCTATAATTAAAATGAAAAAATCAAAAAGATGTTGGGTAAACCAAGAAACGAGGCTCTATGAGAAACATAAGTTTTTCAATTATCACAGAATGTCGGTTGACTTGTTTGATCAATTGCTAAATAAAATGAAAAACAGAATCGAGAAGCTACGCATAATTCGAGAACCGATATTTCAGGAGCCCGAATTTCATTAATTTTGAGGTAAATATGCTGAATAATAAATATTTTGATTTTAGAAACCTAACAAGTGACGACATGATGTAGTCACTTGCCTATGACTATAGAGTGTCTGAAGCGTCAGCAAGCAATATTATTACCGAAACATGTAAGGTAATATGGGATTCGCTGTTTCGTATATCGTTAGATACTTTGACCGAAGTTAAAATGGAACTCAGTGGCTCATGACTTTCAATACTAAATGGAATTTCCTAAACTGCATTTATGAGCTCTTGACGGGAAATATATCACAGTTCTTGTAATTTTTTTAATACGCTGCTTACAACTTCTTAGTTAAAGATATATAGGAGCATCAGGGAGATTCAGCGATAGTGGTACATTTAAAAGCACAACTTACGAGCAAGCGTTGATCGAACAGAGTTCGTTTTTAAATATACTGCAGGAAAAATTATTGCCGAACAGCGCTATAAGTACACCAAACGTGATTGTCGACGACGAGGCTTTCCTATTAATTACAAACGTGATGAGGCCATTCCCGGGAAGAGCCTGTTCTACTGGACTACCCATACTGGATTCGGTACTTAATTATCGTTTATCACGGGCAAGGCAAATGATAGAAAACACGTTTGGCATTTTGTCGGCTAAATGGAGAATTTTTAGAAAGCCCATTCACACTAATTTTTTTATATCACTCGCCAAGGACATACAATAATGGTCAATAGAGTCGTGCTCTGGTACTGGTTCTTTCAACGAAGATGTTGATTGATCTAAACAATCGTCTAGCGTTTCAGGATCCGTTTCCACGAAAAATGATTGCAACGTTGTTGGGCATGCTTATTTACTTAATTTTTATTAAATAATTAATTAATTTACTTAGCTAGCAAAACGCTTTTGGTGGATTCTATCACTTTGCATTAAACAAAAATTCATTTTTTATTTATTTATTTAAATATTAAAGGAAATCGATTTAGTACATTGCAATTATGATTTCAAAATTAACAAAGTAAAATATAAAATATAAAATTTTAAAAATAGAAAATAAAAAAAAAATTAATCTATTCACACTTAGAATGTAAATAAATAAGAATTATAAATAAAACAATTATTTAAATTAAACAGTTGTACTTCAAATATGAAATTGTCAAAGGACTTATTAAAAATTTAGAAAATACGATTTTAACTTTTTTTTAAAACTGGTTTTTGATCAATTAAAATCAATTTGATCAATTACGGTATATTGAAAGATTTTGCTGATCGATTAACGGGATTGTTGTCGCCATAGTTGGTTGGGTGGTGTTCAAGCGCCAAAAATTGATGATTACGCAAAGTCCTTCTTGGAACATTTATCGATATGTTTTCCAGGATGAAGGATGAATCAATGTGGCCGAGAAGGACATTTCCGACAAAGGCGGCATCCAGAAGTAAACGCCTGTTTTCAAGCGTGCACCTTGTAGAGTAATGAGGTAAGTGAGCCACATTTTCGTAAAATGGTATGTTGTAATCATAATTCCAGCCAGTTTTTTTCAACAGGAATATAAGAAATTTTTTTGTATGCTTTCGATTCTGTTCATGTGCACAGCGTAAGAGGGGGTCCAAACCGTTACAGCATACTCCACTTGAGATCTTAAGGGTAATATAATGTGGGCATAGTATGTATATCCGTGAATTTCCCAGTCCACCGCTTGACAAAGCCAAACATGGAGTTAGCTTTAGCAATACAATTATCTATATGACGGTTAAAACTAACGTTTTCAACAAATGTGACTCCTAGATCAATAATCTCACGTACTCTTGGAACTTCCGCGCCATTTATTTTATATGCCAAAGTTATTGGATATTTTGTCCGATGAAACGACATAATTTTACATTTTTATTATTATTGAGGTGTAATGAATTTTGGACACACCACTAAGTCTGTTGAGGTCATCCTGCAGTTTATCAACATCATGCTCATGTTTAATTGTATGAAAAAATTTTACGTCATCAGCAAATATTAGAAAATTTGAGTGTTTAATTATCTAGGCTATTCTATCGATGAACACAATAAAAATCCAGGGTCCAATATGCGATCCTTGAGGGACACCAGAGGTCACTTTGTTAACATTAGATTTCTCATTCCCAATTAATACATATTGCAGTCGGTTTGTCAGATACGATTTGAACCAATTAATAAATTCTGTTGAAAACCCGATTCGCGCAGACTTTGGAGTGCTTTGAGGTGGCATATAGAGTCGAACGCCTTGCTAAAATCTGTATTCGCTACATCCACTTGATGATGATTTTCTGTCTCATTTAACACTTTGTAGGTAAATTGGTAGGAGCTGGTATCTACCAGATTGGTAGATGTCGATCTTCCAGGCATGAACCCGTGTTGGTTAATAGAGATGTGACGTATCAATGTAGATTTAAAAGCATTGCATACAATCAGCTCAAACAATTTAGGAATTGACGAAGATGTTGAAATTCCTCTATACCATGAGACATCCTTAACGATAGGTGTTATTTTCGATATTTTCCATTTATCAGGAAATACGGCTGTGGTTATCGATTGGTTGAAAAGTTTGCAGAGTGGATTTGTGAAGCTACTCACAAACCTTTTTATTATAAAAGCAGGTATATCATCCGGCCCACATCTATCTCCAAATTCCTTTAAGGCTGATATAACGTTCTTTTCATGTATGACACGTGGAATAATAGAAGTATTGTTGTTGCCAATTTTATCAGTGTATTCCATATTATCACAAGGGCTATAGACTGATTGAAAAAATGCTGCAAACATGTCTGCTATCACTTTTGCATCCGAGGAGCTGGTATTATTATAAGTCATATTGGAAGGATAACCCTCGATTTTCCGTTTGGATCGAAAGTATTTCCAAAATTCTTTAGGGTTTTATTTAATTTTTGTTTCAATACTTCCCAGGCCTGTAATTAAAATTGAAATGGACGTCAAATTCATCACTGCGCTGTGAAAAAGCTAGCTTGTCGGATTCCAATCGAGATTTCATCATTTTAGTATAGGCTTTACTTTTTCGGTTTTTTAAATTGGTTAGCAGGTCATCGAACCACGGAGGATGAGTTTTCGGTGCTTTATTGTAAAGAGGCACATGCGGAGTTCAAAGCCTTGGAGAACGAAGTCATAAAATTTTTCAACATTTTCGTTCACATTGTCAAGATTTAAAATTAAGTCCCAATTTGCTGCTTCTAGATAATTTTGCAAACCGGCGTAATTTGCCTTCTTGAAGTTGAATTTCATTCTGGGAAGGTGCTCAGATTTCTTCAGGTTACAGTAGGTTGTATCAAATACAATGTCCAAACGTTTGTGGTTGATATCGTTTACAACAAATGGATTCATTGATTCAGTTACTTTGAAAGCATCCTCCTCAGTTGTGAAGACCAGATCCAGAAACCTATTGATGTTATTACATTAGCAATCATATTAATTTGGTTGAGGTTAAAACCAAGCATGGCATCGACGAATAGGGACTCTGCATCGCTATTGATATTACATATATTCGGAATTCAGAAGCTTAAAGTCGCCCAGTATAAAAACTAGATCCGATGAATTAGATGTTTTAAAGGCAGGTGGCATAGCAGTCGCAATTTGAGCGAGGCGGTATATACACTGTATATATAAATAGATATCGTTTGCTTATTTTTATCTTCGCACAAATCTGCTCAAGTCGTGATGGAACTAATGTAACAGGATAACTCTCTAGATTTGAATGAACAGCTATCAATACACCACCGCCAAACTCCTTCGTACTCGTTTCAGGAGTGCGATCACATCTGTAAACAATATTATTTTGCCCAAAGTATTCTGTACTATGAATACCTGGGTTGAGATTACTTTCCCCGATTACATATATAAGGTAGTTTGTTTGATGAACAAATTGATAGTGGAGAATGGAGTAAATCATCTGCTACAGGTGCGAAATATTTAAATGAACACGTGTAAACTACTGAAAAGTTTAATCGGATGAATGTTGGTTCTGACGCATATAACATTTGATGACGTTAATCCTTGTGCCTCATGAATAGTTAAGACTTTACTCGAAGATGGTAAGGTAAGCTGGTCCATTAAGAAGCGCTTCTCTGCTTTGGTAAAAGTTAGATAATATGTATTATCAATTACAGGCAAGGATGATATATCAGGTGGTAATTTGAAGAATCCCATTGATACCTCTATAGGGTTTTTGGTGCTTATATCAGGATAATATTCTTTTAGTGCTAATGTAACATCAACAGGACATCTAAATGTAATGTTTAGCTGATCTGAATTCATAATAAATTTATTAGCATCGTAAAATTGAATATTAACATGGTGCAATCTGTCAATGAATGGAATTTGATTTTTATCCCCAAGAAGATATATTTTTGAACATTTACTGAGCATGGCCACCAGTCCAATATAACCTGCATGTATCATCATATATTCATCAATAAACACTGAGTCATAACGTCGGGTTCCATTAATTAGGTATGAAGCAATCGTTTTATAGTTAAGTTCCATTTTGTTGAAATCAATCTTCTCCTTAATGCAACGAGTGGCAACTTTAGATTTGAGATCAGCAAGACCTTCGTTAGTGGCACATAAGACAAGATCATAGCCTATAGTTTGTGATTGTTAATGATCCATGTAGATTTTCCACAGCCTAGTACACCCTGGACACCAGTAACGATAGGTCGCATGATGTTGTCTATTGCATAGATGTGTTGTAAATTTCAGTATGTCAGGAGATCGAGCATAATTTCAGTGCCAGCGGATCAGAAAATATATCTTTTAAATGTCAAAAAAGAGTTTGTGGATTCACAATATTTAACTAGGTAATCGCCATCAAAACCAAACTGATGAATAGTTGTAGATTCCCCAAGATATTTGTTGTTTAGATTGTCAAATACGAAGATGTTCAATGATAATAAAGATGAGGATGCAAACGGCATCAAATGGATGTATTTGCTGTAGTAGTGTTGGAGGTGGCTTTTAATGATACTGCCAGAATGTTTGATATAAAACATTATTTCCATAACAGAGTTCTTATAGTAGGAATCTGCGCTGGTATCAGCATAATATGAAGAAGATGAAACTGGCACATTCTTCTTAATGGCAGACTTCAAAAATCTGGAGGGCTCACCAGTGATCCAACGAGACGACAAAGCTCTTTCAAAATATGTTGGCATGTTAAACGGTATATTTAGAACCCATTTGATATTGGCGCATGAACAGTTTGAGATGTAATCCAGAGCCAGTTTAAGTTTATCTACAAAGCAATTGATGTCAAGCGTGATGACAAATGATTCCCGCTTATGTTGTAAATATGACTTTAATGTATCTAACACATAGATTAAGTCAGTGCAGTTGGTTTTATCTTGATGTGAGACAACTATAACGGATTTTCCTTCAATTGAGTATACTTTTGTAACCATGTTTATAGATTTGGAATAGCAGTTTATCAGTTTCAGTTCTTTTTTTGTTAAGAATTCTTTAATTTGACATTTGTCTAATTTGGCTTGCATAGATGCGCAAATCGTAACAGAAGAAGATGTTAAATAATTCCCCTTAATCAAAGTGGTAATTTGAGGTTCGGCATAATCAAATGATTGAGGAGAAATCCGTTGAATGAAATCATATCCGTTTGTAAAATCCTCATGATAGATAGTTTTGCTGAGCTTCTTTGGAAGTAACTTGGCTTTTATACATTTGAGGAATGATTTGTTCGCTGATTGTGTTGACATTGTTTCCTCCTCAGTCTGAGTTTCAACATGATTAGGTTTACTATTGCTATTCTTGAATGCCTATTCTTTGAATGCCAAGACTCGCAACTGTATCATATAGGGAATATGAGAATAGAAACCAACCCAAAATTTATCATCGTTCAAGTAAAATTGACAACGAGCAATAACGAAAATGGTATTTCTGGGACAATTATTGATAAGTAGTATTGAATCAGGGCCAATCCCTAAACCAATTAATTTAACATTCTGCCGGCAGGTATACCCACGTGGGACATACATCAACAAATCAATTTATAACAACCCAAACGAGTTATGATTTATTGTACCAATTTTTCTATTTAGCATATTTTATGATCCTGAATAATATTATGCTTTCCATCGATGTACGAGTAATAAAAATTTATATTCTATTGCCATTATATCCGAAACATAAACAATTTTGATGATAATTATGAACTACTTATATAATAAATGGCTATGTATAGTACAGATAGCAAGGCAAACTTTTATGCTTAAAATCATCATCATCGATGGCATTAGCATAAATAAGCCGTAAGCTAGATTCATTTCTATATAGTTGAACATTTTTGTACATCCAACATCAAAATTTGGGGGAAGTGAAAATGAACTGATTTTTAGATATACAAACAAGTACTTTTCTAACCCTAACATGGTTACATATACTCACGTTTAGTCGCGTGAAATATAAAATTTTTTAACATTCATAGTTATTGTCGTTATATAGAAAAACAGATAACACCCACACGTGTATTATGTTTAAAAAAAAACTTTGTTTTCCCATTTATGACAGTGTACAGGAAAAAAGTTAAACTTTTTAGCTGATTTTTATATAACATTTCGTTAACAGAGCAGAATCTCATGTTTACTTTCAAAAACTTTATCATTATGGTATTTAATTGAAGTTTGATGATAATGCGATACCAATCGTAAAGTTTTCAAAGTATCATTAGTGTTATGATTTAGAAATAACGGAAGTATTAACAAAATAAAAATTTTCTATATCTAGATTTTTGCAAATACGAGTATACCCCACTCGGATCTTAACTGTTTCACACGAGTTCAAAGTAGTGTTTATTCTTAATTTTGTGTGTGTATGGTTAACGTTGGAAAATTTGAAAAGTTTCAATCTTATTCAATGGTCAACATTCGTAAAAGCGCAATCATTTTCCACTTTAAAATAGTTTATTTATTTATTACTTTTCATAAACTATTGCCATTTCTAGTTGTGCCAGAAATTTGCCATTTTTAGTTGAGACATTCGTTTAAACGCAGTGCCATCCCGAAATAATATCATTATTGCATGAAAAACGCATATCTTATCCCGAAATAATTTTTCCTTCTATTTGAAAAAAGAAAAAACTAATTAATGTGAGAAAATCAAAATTATCCAGAAATGTTACTAAATTTATAATGCCATACTGGAAGCTTTTACAGATTAATTAAGAAATATTCGCGATTTTTCGCCAGTTTTAAATCAATTCAAATCGTGTAGAATGTAGAGGTGCAATTTTTTCATCTAAAATTCTGTGGTCACAAGTCAAAAGTGCTAAAGTCGACTTAATTACAGGCTGTATGATAATTCCAAATTTTAAAGACTTTTGAATGAATTTTTCGTAATAATTATAGGAAAACATAAAATATGCGTCTATAATTAAGTCGACCTTAGCACTTTTAACTTGTGGCCACAGAATTTATATTTAAACAAAAAATCAATCTAGAAACCAGTTTTCATAAGGATTGGCTATGGAATAGCCAATTTTAGGTCACCATGAACAGATTCTAGAAATTTGTCCAAAGCTTACTTTAAAATCCCTGATCAATACTACTATCCAAATTTCATCGTAATTCGTTAAGAAATGACGGATAGACGGAATATTATTAAAAGTGATCAAAATGAGTCGTTCTGCATGTATTAAATTAAAGCATATTGTAGTTGAAATAAAATTTCATTATCCAATCCTTACCTTGTTTTGAAAGTTTTTCGAAATAAACAGATTTATTATTTATCTAAAATTCCTAATACATAAAATTCAGAATTGTTCGTCCCATCAAAAATATAATCAATTTAAGTATCTTTCCGCTGGTGCCCAAAAAAATCTTTTATGTCCGCGATATAAAAATATAGCACTGTTACTAAAACATCACGATGTGCTTTATTTATCGTCATCTATGTATATAAATAAATAAATACATAAAGCTGTAAACATGAAAAATAGAATGCGATGAAAATCTCCAAATGAAATGTTTATAAAATGTATATGAACCAATAAATCATTTCTAAGCGTACATCTATCTATAAAATGTAGTTTACAAGATGAAAAAAAGTCAGTTTACCTTTTACACCGGATGTTTTGTTCCTGTCGAGCTTTTTTGTTTCGATATACATAAAAGCTTTATGATAAAATTCTTTATTTTTATATTCAATGTATTCAGCTTTTTTTATGATACCTAAACACACATAAAATTATGTATTGTGTTTGAAGCTTTTGGAATGATGTTTTTGTCTATATTCCGTATCTTTTATGTTAGACTGGAAGAGTTTTCAGTATATAAACACACATACACTCAAAAAATACATATGAGTATATGCGAATGAAACAAGTTTGTGAAATCTCTAAATAAAACATCTCGTACAGTGTATAGAAAATGAAATTGTTAATGGAAATAAGACTATTTCGACTTAAAGCTTTAAAAGTTCTTTTCGATTTTTTGATAGAAAAAATGATAAAATGAAAGATGAGTACGTATATTGAATGTGTACAGGGGGCGGAATGAATTGAATAAAATTTCATAGATTTATGCGCATATATAGAGCGAGATGTTTTCTGTGCCACAGCATGGTGGTACGGTTCATTCAGTCTGTTTATTATACAAAATGTTGTATATATAGGCTATTCCAGATATGTGTACAATACAGAATGTGTGGTTTTAAGTTATTAAAAAGCTTTAATGATATTTATTAAGTTTGGTGGAAACTAACTTTAAAACAGTATTTGTGGTTATTTTAGGGGTCAGGTGTGCTTCAAACCTTGTTTAATATGTCAATGGTACTTACTAGATATCAAAACATTTTATACAATATCCTACTGAAATACAATAAAACATTCCTTCCATTCAGCTAACAAAATTATGTCACATTATTTGTATTGAATATTGATTTGAAAGTATTCTTATATTTTATGAGAAGATGTTTGTCAAGTAAATGCAAACGATAAATATTTGAACAACGAGCTCGATAATAAAAAGTTACGATAAATTGATTCTAAAGCATATTTCTGTATAACAATGTAATTGTTTATATAAATGACGATGTTTACTTCCTGCTTGTAATAATAGTTCAGTATGAATATATTTTCTTAAAAATATAATTTTAATATTATTTTATATTTTATTCAAGCAAGAATAGGTGGTCGTTCTAAATATTGTTATTTCTGTTTGATCCATCCTTCCGGTTTTCTCATTATTACTTGCTTCTTGCTAAACAAAACTTTCTGATCATCCTTAACCAGGATCCTCTTCCATAGCGCTATGCAGCTTATCATACAATTTCTGGGATGCATAGATATTTATGTTTGACGTTTCAGACTAATGCGTATCTAAAAATTTCAGCAAGATGATTCTCCAAAAATACATTTTATTCATGAACATAATTTCCTTCATGGTCACATACCGCATAAAAAATCCTTTTTTTTTCGGTTCGATTACAAATCAAATACACAAACTAATGTTGGTCTCATATTTTCGACCTCCATAGCTAACTAAACATAACCGCTGGACTAATAAGTGCCGTGGAGAGGTTAAGCTTAGTTTATCGTGAACTGTTGAGATACCTAAAAATGTTTTTATTTGTTTGAAAGGCTCGTTACTACCGATCCCAAATACTTAAACTCGTTGGTCTCTCTGTTGAGCGTCTTCTGATAATTCGAGAATTAACATACTCGATCTTTTTCCCAAAAATGCTTTTAAGCATTCTTCGTTCAACTAAATGAGTAATTGGTTCGCGTAACTCATATTGTGCAAATACCAGGAAGTTTCGAAGTTTTGAAATATAAAATCTGCGCACTTAGTCACAACGGTATAATATACACTGCAGTTCACTTGAACAGGTTCGACAGTTTTTTGGAATATTTTAAAATCGGACTACTTTTTCAAGATTATTTTTTACAGGATGAGCACTTGTTCAAAATTACAAAATATTTAAATAAAAATAATTTAGCAGGCCAGCACAATTTTATTTTATTTTGTTTATTCCTAAAAAGTATATTTTTTGTTTATTTCACTTGAATAGAAACGGCCAAAGTTAGCAATAAAGTGGAAGTGTTAGCAAATTTAAACTTAAATTAAATTAATTTTTTTGAAAAAGTTATAGTTTCAATATAAAAAAATTAAAAATAAATCGAGGTAGAAAACTTAGTAAGAAAGAAATAGCCCAAACTCAAGTGCTACAAAACATTTTCTGCTAGCAATTGTAGGTAAAATAGGAAGAAGTAAAACTGTAATTTTCAATTTTATAAAAAATCCAAATGAATATGACTTAAACAACAAAGGCCGAACTTACGCGGGCCATATTAAGGACAGCATCCAATTGCGCAAAAAATAAAGCGAGGGTTGGTATGGAGGCGAGACGAATAACAGTGTGGAGAGTCATTAAAAAATTAAATCACATTATTTGAAGAAAATTTAAAAAGAAACCGCCCCTAAATCAGGAGAGGAAAAAGAAAAGATTACATTTTTCGAGGCTACATGGAAGAAAAATGGAAGCGCGTCGTTTTCTCTGATGATAAAAAATTTAAACTCAATGGTCCCGATGAATTTAACTATTATTTTCACGACCTTTGAAAAGAGGAAAAATTTTATGATGTGGGGTGCTATATCATTTTATGGTCAGAGAGATTTATCATTTTCAACCGGAAAAATAACCACATCAACTTACAAAAGCTATTTTTTAAAAAGCATTCTCCAATTTCAATGATACTTTTGGGCCATTTTCAGAGATTTTTTCATGGCCATCGTATTCTCCCGATCTTAATATCATGAAAACCGTATGGAGTTTGTTATCTCGATATGTTTACAAAGGTGAACGATAATTCTACAGCAAATAAAGCCTTATTAGAGCTATAAAGCCTGGAAGGAGATTTCACTAGATTATTTAAAATCTTTGTATGCTCCATCTCCAGCTGGTTGTATCAAGCTATTTTCAATAAGGGAAGTAGTACGCATTACTAAAACCATGTTAATTCAATTAATTATTAAAAGTAAATCGAATTTAATTATATTTTTAATCAAAAAATAACTTTTTATTAAGATTTGTTAATCGCTCTTATTCAAGTGAACATTCAAATTTAAAATTTTTTGTAGAAAAAGCCACAAAGCACAATTAATCATGTTAACATATACATTTTTTCTTCTTTACTATTTACTGTTCATTTTACGGCAAAAATTATTGAAAATGTTAGACCGATTTTAAAATATTCCTAAAAAAATGGTAATTCATGTTCAAGTGAACTGAAGTGTATGTTAAGAAGTGGTTAAACGAAAACTATCAAAATAATTGAATTTGTGGAAATGATGAAATTCATTGGCCGGCAAAATCCTCCGCCCTAACTGTATTCGATTTTTATGTATGTAGCATATCTTACTCTCGAGCCGAACTTTGCATTGGGGGATTGTAGGCGAATTAAATTATGAAAAAATAACTGTTTTTTTTGAGAAAAACTGTATTTATAAAAAATAAAAATTAGTTTAAAGTTTCAAAGCTCTCAAATGGAGGCAGATGCAAGACAACTACTTATATCTTAAATAAGCCCAAGCATATGTACAAGAACCAGTCAAATAAGACTAAGTTGGTTTTAGAAGTTATAGCTGAATATTTGTGTGTACTTTTTTCTGAACAAATTTTTTAAACACTCTGTATCTCACAGGATATCACAAATTGGGGGTTTCAACCCCAATATCAAAAATTAGAGTTTTGTTTCCCCACTTAACGGGTTAGCATCCCAAACCCGGGCACCCTGTAAAATCTAATCAACTCGACATTCCAACGGGCTAACAAATGGGAACATTTCATAATTTTTATGAAAATCGGTTTTTTCTAAATCTCGGTTTTCAAAATCTCGGTTTTCAAAATCTCGGTTTTTAAAATTTCTGTTTTCAAAATCCCGGTTTTCAAAATCCAGGTTTTCAAAATCCCGGTTTTCAAAATCCCGGTTTTGTTTAAAAAAAACCCGATTTTTAGAAAATCCCGGTTTGAATTTTTAAAATTTGGCATGTGGGAAAATGGGTGAAAAAATCTATTAAATGATTTTTGACAAAATTCAAAAATGATTTTGCAATAAAGTTGTAGAAAATGGTTTATAGGGATTGAATTTGGATGCACTGAAAAAAATCTAGCTTGCATTTAATGTTTTTATAATTAGTTCAATGTTTTTTGAGCCTTGATTTACACTTTATGTTTTTTGGGCATTATAGCTTAAAGATAAGTGTAATAGTTTTAATGTTAATTAACATCATTGCTTTTACTCCGTTTAGCCATTAAAATGCCTTACAAATAGACATCGTGTCAATGTAAAATGGTCTTGGCCCTAGTGTGTTGGAACAATAACTTTTGGAAAAAAATTCCTTAAAAAAATGTTTAATTATTTGATTGTTGGTTCAATAATCGTCAATTTAATGATAAATAACATAAAAATATGTTGTCTGAAACATTTAAACTCATTCGAAATGACCTTATTGTAAGAACCACTTTCATAAGATTAATGCTGGATGATAATATTAAAACATATTCTTATGGATTGAGCACATAAAAGTAATACGTGACTTTTAATGGAGGTTACCTTAAACTACAGTTTCTTTGTCTTAGATCTTAGGACATAAACGTCTCCAATTTTCCTTCCTTAATTAAATTAATAAAACAGTTATTTCATTTTAAAATAAAATTACATTAAAGGTTGTTTAAAACAAATTTTGGAATTAGACAAAGTGAATAATAAAAACGGTTTCACATGCACATTATCTAATTTTACAACACCATAATCAGATTTCAAACTTCCAACCATAAATGCTCTAAAATGTTTGTCATAAATTTCAATATTTCGATATTGTATAATCAAGTAAACTTCATTATTTTCTTGAACTATACTTTCATTAACTATTGGCAATTTTGTCAAATATGTAAAAGTTAACTTTTTATAATGTATTGCAATAAATAATAGAGGTGGCTGTCTTAATAGAACTGGAATCTAAATTAAACTTTGGTTGAATAGATGCAACATAAGGTTTCTTGGACATTTCTGAAGCAGTCGCTAATTTATTTATTAGAATTGCTTCTTTAAAACCAACATTTTCTAAAATTGTACAGGTAAATTTTATCAAACATTTTTTACCTAAAGAAACTGGTTGATTTTTTCGTGATACTGTTGCATTTGTATAAAGTTTCATCTCTCGATGCTTGGCTTCAAATCTCATACACCAATTATAAATTGGAGGGTAGTGTGTTAAAATATGATGTTTTGGCTAATCATCGAATAGATTATTATACATTTCGTTGTGTAAGACGATTTTATCCGCCAATAGTTTTAATATACTATCATTGAATGAATCGTACAACAAAATATCAACAACCTCTTCCAGCAAGCAAACATATTTCCAAACTCGATCATTTCGTGGAACTCTCTCACCAACAAAAAAAGTAAAAAAATGTAAGAGTGTAAAGGATTCTCGAGCAGACAAATGCAATTTTCTACACTTTATGTGATCAAGCTTAATCACAGGTAAGCGGTTGCTGATTTCCAATTCACCATAGTCAATGTATTGAACAAGATGATTTAGTTCATCTAAATAGTTTCTTTTCAATAATAAAATAATATAGAGAATTAGATAATCCGTATTTAATCACACCTTCAAAACAATCATGCATAATATCTACACATAAATTTTTTGTTAAGTGAAAACTTGGGAGTGAATTAAATAAAGAATTTAAGAAAATTTTATTCCCGAAAGGTGATATTCGTGTTTACAATTAAATCTACATTAAAATTGTCTAAAGCGTTGATTTATCTTCATAGTTATGACGTGCAATGTCATTTTTATCTATCTTGCAAAACCGACAAAAAAACTTGTGACTAAATGATGCACTAAATCCGAGCATTGAATTCAAAGCCAAATTATCTCCAACTATATTTCCTAACACAAAATATACTTGACATTGAGAACCATTAACATTTATTGCAATTCCATTATTTTCCAAATTAGATAATACATCTATCAATGGCTTAATACATCTATATGTTTTTAGGGTAGATGATTTAATAATCATAGCAGAAAAAATTGACGATAACGAAGAATTTTCTAAAGGAAGTACGGGAAAATTAAAATATAACGCGGCTATTGATTGACTTCCAGAATGACTACCGAGAGAATCCCCCGTTTTAAAATGATTATAAGATAAGTTAATTGGTATAACATATTTATACTGAAATTTGGCAATTTTTTGCTTCCAAAGTTTTCCTTGTACTATAGATTGGTTATATTATGCGAATGATTTTCTTGGAGTCTTTTTAGATTTTCTAAAGTCTTCATTAGAATTCCAGGTCTTTCAAAAAATTTACGAATTTGAAATTCGATTGGCATTATGACCCCTTTAGATACTTTATTATTCAACTGAGTAACTCCTCTTTTTGATACTTCGGAAGTTTCTGAATGAATTACAAAAGAATTAATTGTTCTATATATAAATCTAGCTCTTTTAGTTTTTCTTAATAGTAAAAACTCACTATGAATTTCATTAATAATATTGTTAACAACCAGTTCTGATATATCTGATACTATACTGTTCAGTAAAGTTGTGGTAATATTGCTCTTGCTGTTTAGTTTACATACAAACAGTAAAATGAATTTAAATATTTTTTTTTTGGAAATTGGAAGGGCTAATAATTTCAAAATGATGATTTTCTCTTTAGTTGTTTCATTAATTGGCACATGGCTGGGGCTTTGCATCGGAACAGTATTCGACTCAGTTGAATTTAGAAGATTTAAGTTTTCACCACATGTTTTATTTTTAATGTGACCAGTAGAAACCGGGTTATTATATTTTTCGCATCGATTATAATGGCGTTTTAGTCTACTTGAATTAGAAAATACTGAAATACATTGGCCATTAGGACATTTGTAACTGTAGCGACCAGGCTTAAATCCATGAAAAAATTTTAAATGTTTAGTGTATGCATTGACATTTGAACATAAAAAGTTACAACTTTCACAATTCATTGTTATTATTCATTTGTTAATTACATCAAAATATTATTATAAGTTTGTGTAATCTAAACTAATTAATTTCATTCAAAAATTTCTATACTATTACAGTTCTACTCTACTATTTTAAAAATGAATCCGTATTTGATCATTTAATTCATTTTAAACTCTGCAATTAATGAGGAAATATCACTGTCCGGTCTATCCGAAGAGGTCTGAATATCAAAAATATATAGTTTTGTATAAAAGACCAAACTTTATAAGATTCTATTGCATAGTTTAAAATTAATGCAAAGTGAATTTTTAGTGTCGTTGCTAGACAATCTAAAATATTTTGAAATACATAAAATATTTCGTCGTAACAACTAGCATATTTATTATCATTTGTAATCACCATAAATGGTTGCAACGTCATTCCATACTGTGAGTAAGTATCCTTCCTTTCATTTATGATGCCACGCAAATTAGTAACTGGTCCCACTTCCAATAAAAATGATTCAATAGAATTTTCGATTGAAATTTTCCAAATTTTCTTGTCGCTTTTCATGATTGCACGACTTGTTGGCTTCAATATGAAATGTAACGCCTTTAAAATCGATAAAATTTTTTAGATCTATAGAAATAAACAGAAAGAAACAATTAATAATGAATTGCAGTACAAATGTCTTGTATGCTGGGGCACTATTCTGACTTTCCCTCGGAATAGGGAATTGCGAAAAGTATTTTCGTAGCATTTTTGTTCAAATTGTATTTTTCTAGCCTACTGAAGGAATAAGTTTAGTGTAAAAATTTTCAAAACAAAGTTAATTGCGAAAGTTTTGTTCCACAAAATTTTTATATAGAGAATAATATTTTCCCATTTAACTTTGTTTTGACAATATTTACACCAAACTTATTTCCTCAGTAGGCCATAAAAATAGAATTTAGACAAAAATACTATGGAGGGTTAAAGTGCCAGGATTTTGAAAACCGATATTTTGAAACCGGGATTTTGAAAACCGGGATTTTGAAAACCGGGATTTTGAAAACCCGTACACCCGTTAAAATCCCGAATTTTTTTATTGCGAACAATTTTATTTTAAAGACCACGTTGAGGTAAATATGTCGCTACCCAGTAGTGGCCAATATACACTGAAGAGATGTTTATAGATCTTTGAACCAACACTGTTTGAAAATTTTAGAAGTGCCATCTGGAAAATAATAACGCAACAGTGCACTAAACGATAGAAATATCAACAAATAATATTCCAGGTATGTGCCAACCGAAAAATTTATATTTCAGCTAAAATATGCTGTCGGAATCGGATGTTTAGCACCAAAATTATACGTTTTTGTATTTTTATATGGCAGGATGGAGGAAAAGCAAAACGGAAAAATCTCTTGAAATGATTAAAAACAAAAGAAAATGTTTTTTATTTACCTTACAATTTTCACGATTTTCATACCAGATAACAAAGTGCAAACAGTATTAGGAATAATAATTTACATAAGGTAATTTCCCATTTCGGATTGTTAATTTTTGTAGCTTTATACGGATATTTTAGGGCACAATCAAGGTTAATATGGTTAAATTGTATATTGGCTTGGCTTAGTATAATATTTTATATAGTTGAACGACATTTATTAATTTTGTACGAGTAGTTTATTTTCAATTCAAAAAGTTTAAATCCGTGGAAGTCTGCTTTCCGAACGCTAGACTATAAAAAGCAACATAATAATTTTCAGTACAGTAGTCCGTAAAATTGTAAAATATACTGTTGATATCAAATAAACTATTAATTTAGATGATTATATGCTTCACTGTATTTTATGTGAGAGATGAAAGCTGGGAACGTAATATAGCATGTATTTTTTTTTTGTAGCAATGACATATCCTTTTTGCCATCCGAGAGTGATATGAAAAATGAATTTTAATATTTTTAGTTTCGAACGGATTTTTCATTTATAATTCAACAACGTCCTGTTATACTTTTCGGATTCATATAAAAGCTATACACAGATATCATCAAGACGAGCAAGCATAGCATCATAGCAAGGTGATGTGAATAATGATTTAGCGATTTAACTCTTGTGTGTAATAATGGTATGCTGTTTAAGCCAGAGTTAAATGTGTAGACAATACAGATAAATGTTGTTACATTTTAATTGCCTTTCTTATATATCCGTAAAAAATTATCGTAATTTAAACGTTCGCCATGTTCTACGGCAAAATTGGTTGTATAAAATATGGTATTTTAATGCTACGACTTGGTGTACAACTTTTGTCGTAAACTATTTCGGATCGTAAATTAGATGAGAAAGGTTGTAAAACGTTTATGTGTGAAAGTTCCTAAAAAAGTAAAAATTGGAATTATATAGCACCAGTGGAATTTTAATTCTACCGATTTGGTATAGAAATCGACCTCGTAGAATGTGACAAATGATACCCAATGCGTCATGATAGACTTTGAACGCGACAAATGACTATTATAGTAAACAGTTAGGCATCATGGGAGACAATGAGTGCGTTTATTGTTTGTTTAGGGATTGGTGCACTTGCCGTGGGTCAGAGTTTTAATTTTGATAATTATTATTATTTATTTTTATCGACTGAAGTCGAAGTTGTCTTTTTATTTTATTTTTAAATTTTACAAAAGATATAAAAAAAAATTACACATTTGTTCTAACTCGCAACGGATTTTAAAATACCATTCCAACTTATTTTATGTTTTACTCTACTTTTTAGTTACTTTATAGTTTATGGTGTTACTTGGCTTGGGTTTTTTCCATTAGATGAAAACATTTAAATTTATGCAAAAACGGTAGTTTTTGTTGGTCTATTTCCGGTTAAAATGTGTGTGAATTATCATGTTTCTCAATGTTTAAATTTGTTGATGCAGCACCTCGTGTAGTCGATGAAATACCATGATAGTGTGATTGACTTTTGTTGATGTTCCGTATTACATAACACCTCCTTTCTAAGACGGATGTCGGAATTATTGTGGAATTCTGATAGAGGAGTGCATGTAGAAAATATTAATTTTCAGAATCTAAACATAGGACAACCGCGCGCGGGAAGTCTCCATCTGTATTATTATTATTTTTTTTAGTATATAATTCAAGTGAGTTATAAACAAGGATATCGAGCTGCTTAACCAGTGAAATTAATAAATTGGATGTTAAAACGGCAAAATATATATAGTATAAAAATCAAATGTGATTATAAATGAATAGCTAAGTGAATAGTTAAGCAAAACGATACCCGTTGCAGACGGGAGGAAAACGGAGGTCAAGTCTGCTTAGTACAAGAAGATTTGATAGATTTAAATAAATTTAAAATAGATAAAACAAGATAAAGTAAAGCAAAATAAAATGAAACGAAAAAAACCAATAAGTTTAATAAAAAAGCCTTTGAGATAACAGCCTACCCAACGGAGAATTTGGGGAAAAAAGCCAAGGGCCCTAAGCTTAAATAAAATTACTTCATGAGGAATCCTGTCAAATCAAAAGCCTTGCTAAAATCGGTGAAGAAAACGTCAACCTCTTTCCCTGCTTCCATCGTATTTAATGTTTGTGAAGTGAGTTCAATAAGGTTTGTGGACCGTGCTTTGATAAAACCATGCTGATTGTAAGAAAACAATGGTTTACAATGAAAGTACAGTGAATCATACACAATACTTTCAAACAGCTTAGGAATACTAGATAATTTTGCAATCGGTCGGTAATTACAGATGTCTGACTTGCAGCCGTCCTTATGAATCGAAACTATAAAAGAACTTTTCCAAATGGATGGAAAAATTCCAAGCGAAAGCGACTTTTGGAAAAGTGTCGTCAGTGGCTGAACAAGAAAATCACTGCAGTTTTTTAGGACGATGGATCTTAAGATGGAGAAAAGTTCAGAAATCTTTTGTACCACGGATTCATAATCGATTTCAATGGAAGTTAAGGTTGTTTGAATACAATACTTTCATGTATGTAAAGTAACTTTCATCGGGTTTAAAATCGCTGTATGTGAAAGCCAGTCTGAAGAAGTTAGCAAAATGATTTGTTATGACTTTACGATCATTAGAAAAATGATCTTTATACTTCAAAGTGGAAGAGTATCCGTCGGACTTTTTCTTCAAATTGATAAAGCGCCAAAAACACTTGGGATCAGCGATTATTTAAATAGTTAGCGTAATCAGAGTCTGATTTAGTTTTTAGGAATCTTTGCCAACGTTTGTTCCTAAGATTACGTAATGTTCGTAATTCATTATTAAACCAAGAAGGTGATGGCGATACAGTTTTTTTGGCGGGTATACGGAATGAATTGTTCAAAACATTCAAAAACTGCAGAGTAAATATTGACAGTTTGTGTTTCTATGTCATTATGATCATTTAAAATTGTGTTAAAGTCTATGATAGCCAATAAATGTTTAAGCTTAACAAAGTCGGCCTTACGAAAATTAAAACGATGTGGAATTTTAGAGTTGACACTAAGACAGACTTATTCCAGACAAAAGGTGATCAAAATGGGAGGGTGGTATCCATCTATGGCACAGAAGATTAGATTGGTTTCAGAAGCGACGCTATTGTTGGTAACTGAGGAGAACACTAAATCAAGCTGCCTGTTCAGTCTGTTCGGTTTGGGGTTGCTTCATTGTACATGAGCAATGTTGTATGACGAAATTGTCTTAAGAGCAATCTAATCTAACCATAATTTGGTATAAAGTATTTTTAAAAAAGACTTTCATGATAACACGAAAAATTATAAAATATTTTTTATGGTTTAGGTGTTATTACATTGCAAGATTAAATTTTATTTGTTTAAAGTTATTAAATTCCAGATTCACAACTGTTTATAAAATAAACAATTACCGTCTACCTTATTGTTTTCAGCCATGTTCAACCTTATCACCGTCCTTTGTTTATACATTTTTTATTTCTTTTGCGGTAAATTTAATTCTCAACATTGGAGATGGAAATGTCGTTTTTTGTTTAAATTTCAAAATAACCACATTTTCTAACCACTATGCTTTATTTATTGCTGTTTGTAAATTAGTAACCTGTACAAAAATTATAAACCACATATGTAGGTACATACAAATGAAGTAGAAGTGACAAATTAACTATAAGTGGTAGCCTGTAACGAAAGATTTAGGGAAAAATATAATAATAATTTCTCGTAAAGTGCCATTAACTATTTTTTAATATTCTTAATTTTATATTTGCGATAAATTAATGTCCTGCATAAAAATTTTACACAACACTCACTTTACACACCAATTTAATAACACGAATCTCAATATAAGTAAAAGTAATAAAATTGATTATCTTAGCAGAATTTTCATTATCAAGACCATTAAATACCCAGTTTTTTATTTGCTAATTTGTAGGCACGTACAGGTGATAAATTATTAATTCTGAGATAAATTTTCATGTTTCAAGTAATTTAGTATGTAATTACAAGTTTATGTTACAATTACGTTAGAGACCTAATTAGAGGAGTTAAAATAGATTCAAAAATTTTGGCGTAAAAAATGGAATAGCCTTGGAAATTACGTATTGTAACTAAAGCCTATATTTTGTTAATAAGACAATGCGAATTTCTTAAAGCTTGATGTCTCAACCAAGAATTCGGAAATGGTTTTAATGTATTTTTCAACTTGGTCATAAAATTTGTCGTCTAATTTCAGGATAGGCAATTTTTTCGGATATCCCTAACTATTTATGATTTTCAAATGGCTGCACTACATTCAGCACTGCAGTATTCAAAACTTATTCCATTTTAAAATTTCATCATAATTGTCTTAAAGTCAACAGTCATTAAGTTTTCGCTATTCTAATAATATTTGTTGATTTGTTCCACTCATCAAAAGAATCCAGACTAAAAATCTTTTAATCAAGATTTATAAACGATTTAAATAAATCCAAATACATTTATAACAAACTATAAACAAATATAATTAAACTAAAATTATTACACGCAGGAAGTGAATATTTTCTTTGTTATATATAGAACAATAAATTTTCAAGATAAAATAAAATGCATACTGCATCGATTTTGAATTAAAATGCAACTCCATAGACGTCCTTTTTTAATAAAATTAATTTTACTGGTGCGTAGTACCAAATAATAAAACGCAAATTTAATTGCAACAATTTAATAAATTTTGTTTAATTCTTGAATTAATAACAATTTTACCTTTAAATTATTATTATTACATACAAAATTTACCTTTAAATTATTACATGCACGAAGTGTTTATTGATATTAATTTAGCACAATTAAGTAAAAGTAGCACAGTTAGTGAAGTTTCGTTCAGACGCTATAAATTATTAAAATTTTTTATTAAAAATAAATTGATTCAAAGATTTACAATTTTTAGTCATTTTTTTTAAAATATTATATTCGATTCAAATATAAAGTAAATATATGTGCACGAAATGAATATTGGTGTTCATTTAGCAAATTGAATTCTATTTGACCATACTTAAAATAAGAAATAACAAACAAAAGTTATAAATACAGTTATATTATTACATGCAGGAAGTAAATACGTCTATAGTCAAAAATAATTACGTTTTAAAATTAAATTCAGACTAACAAATCCTGTGTAAATGATATTGCGCAAAGTGAATAGTTGTGTTAATTTAGCAAATTTATATGAAATAAGCACTTGCAAAATTAGTAGATACAAATTTTGATAAAATTCTTAAATATACAACACACTCTAATCAAATATAAATACAGTAAAATTATTACATGCAGGAAGTGAATATTTTTCTTGTTTGATAAAAATTTTTAAAGTTAAAATAAAATATTGAACGTATCGATTCAGTATTAAAAACAAATACGTTGAGGGTATATTCTGGTATGCTGAATACATTCTGTTACCTAACCATTGGGTAGTAAAAAATAGGACATTGTAGTAATATTAAAATCGATGTTAAATTTTTTTAAAATAAACTTACGCTGAGTATATTTATTTGTTACTTTATTTAAAGCATCAATTTAAAAACGTTAAAAATATTACATGCAGGAAGTAAATGCAAACCTGCTCCAGTCAAATACGTTTGTTAGTTAAAATATTGACATACTATTCATCGATTCGATTGCTTATTTTGTTGGTGTGCGAAATAAATTTTTTAAAATATTATCGATGTTTACGACACCAGGTATATTTTTGATTACTACAGATTATTCATGCCAAGATGTGAACTTAATATTAACGGTTTTTTATATCCGATGAATTTAACATAAATATTTCAACGATTGAACCGAAAATGTTTTATACTTTTTTTCAGAGCGCAAATTCCGGTTTAAAATTTAAACTATATTAATGACAAAAATACAATGACTCATTCATTGAGTCATTCTCATTAGAACCGGAATTAATAAGCCTTAAGGTTACGTAACTTTTTCAAAATATAAAATCAACCTTTTTGCCCATTCACTATAATTTCGTTTAAACGGTTATATATTTTTTATAATCAATATTGTTGTCCATTGCTGTCCAACCATAAAATCGTCTACCATTTATACATTTTTGGAATACGTTTGCGGTAAAATTAGTTCTCAACATACGTACGAAAAAAATGTAGTGTTTTGATTAAATTCCAAATCCTAACCACTTTTTCAAACCCATATTGCTTTTTGTGATGCGGTGCGGCTTGTTAGTAATAGTACAAAAATTAAAGTACAAAAATTAAAACCACAACCAGGTACATACGAATGAAGTACAAGTAACAATTGATTGTACGAGTATGTGGTACCCTGCAATAAAAAATGTACCAGAAAATAGATAATTAAATATTTGTGCCACTATTAATTTGTTCTAAATTAATTTATTTGCAAATTATAATACTCGTCAAGTGCCATTTACTCTTTGCCATTTCATCTATATTTATTCCAATTTGTTTTATAATTAAATTAGTTTTCTTGTTAAGCGTCAATTAAAAAATATTTTTAAATTTAATTAAACAGTGTAAATTTGTTTCTGCGATGAATTAAGCTCCCGCATAAAAATACTTCACAAAAAATAAAGAAATTTTTGAAACGACACCCACTTCTACGCATCGATTTAATAACACAAAACTTAATACAAATAAAAGTAATAAAATTGATTATCTTTGTACCATTTTCATTATCCAGACCATTAAATAACGAGTTTTGTTTTTTTTAACTGGTAGACACGTATAGAGGTGACAAATTATTAATTCTGATATAAATATTTATGTCTAAAGTAAGTTGGTAAATAACTGCAAATTTATCTCTCAACTAAGTTAGATGTCGATGCCAAACTATTTCATAAAAAAGGCAGAAATTATATTTTGTAACCAAATGCAATGTTTCGCTCTTTAGAACATATTTGAGTAATATACGAAAATGCGACTTTGTTCTAGTTTGAAGCAAGCTTACATAATTTCACATAAATTGTTGATGATATTCTGGGTTTGCGTTCTACGCCTCAATCCTGGAATACAATAAAACAGCTCTCCATTAGGTCATCCATAGTTTGTTTTTCGTTAGAATAGACATTTGCCTTCAAATCATGCCAAAAGAAAATAAATTCCAAATTGTCAAACAAAAAATTTGGTATAATTTTGAGATATCGAGATCTTTTTGAATTTTCAGAAATATATCAAGTGGCGTCGCGTCAAATATAAAAATTAATCTTTAACTGGAACAGCCCTTTGTAGATCAAAAGTGTTCAAACGTTAACATTTCTCTAACACGCTCCAAATCCTTACACGTTGTTTTCTTATTGACACCTCATCTTAATAAACTCATGATTGAAATAAAATTGATAAAATTTATTACAATTTTAAAACAGTTCTAGAGTCAAAATATAAAAACATCGACTCGGTGTTGAAATACAAGCGTATCGATCATATATTTTTGTATATTGAATATAATTTGTAAATATTTAATGGTTTAATAAATAAATAAATTATTACATGCACGAAGTAAATATTACTGCTCGTTTAACAAAAGGAACACAATCTACAACATGTAACATGAGTCTCTTTACATTTTAAAGTTTGTGCTTAAATGTTAAATTTATTATAAATTGTATATTACTTTTATATTATTACATGCAGAAAGTGAATATTTTTGATTTTAAAAACCGAATAAGTTGAGGTATTCTGAAAAATAATTTAATCTAAATATTTACTAGTTTGTAAAAACAAATGTTATTTCATACACAAAGCTAAAATTGATTCTTCTTTGGCAAAATTTACTCAAATAGCCACACGCAAATAAGAACATTCATATATGTATAATAAAATTTATTCATAGGCTTTAATTTATAATCTAATACTTTCCTTGCTACAAACAAATACGTTTTAAATTTAAATAATACATATAAAATTTATCGACCGGATATTAAAATTAAAATTCGTCAATAAATTATTTTAGTATGGTGAGATAGACATTTGATTCTCATACTTAATGGTTTAGCAAAATGTAATTTTAGTAGAAACTTATTTAATAAATTTTGCTCCAAAACTTCATGCAGGAAGTAATAATTGGTAAAATGTTTAACTTTAGCTTTATTAAATAAATTTATTTTTTACATACATTAAATAAGGGAATTTCATGAATGCTAATCAATTCCTCCTTGAGTTCTACTTTGGGTACCATATGCAAGATGGATCAAAACCAATTGTGTAGGTTTTGCTGCAAAACTTTTTACAATAATTATTTTTAACAATTTTTAAATAAATTGGAGTACTATTTTAATATTACATGCAGGAAGTGAAAACTTTCTCCTTTAAAAACAATTTATTCACTCATGGCTATCGAAATAAAAATGCATCGATGGAGTAGTGCAATAAAATAAAAATCCCATTCTATGGTTTAATAAACAAAATTACATGCACGAAGTGAATATTGTTGCTTGCTATTTTATTTCATGGCATGAATTTAGAACAATTTTAAAATAAATATAATAAGTTTAATATTATTATATGCAGGGAGTAAATATTTTCATTGATAAAAAAAAACAAGACAGTTATCATAAAAATGGAAATGCATCGGTTCGGTAATAAACTAAAAATTAGTTAATTGTATATTGTGGTTTGCTGAATAAAGCCTTCAACTTCACACTTAGTGCATGTAATAAATTTATTATTACATGCACAAAGTGAATAATGGTGATCAAGAAAAGTAAATTTTTACAATGTTTCGTTAAACATAAATTAATTTAAAGTGTTACAAGCAGAAAGCGAGTACCATACTTGCTTCTTATAAATAAGTTTTAAAGTTAAAACTGTATATACTGTTGGGATACTGAATAAAGTATACAAAATACATTGTTTTGGAATTAAAATTAAATTTATATTAAAATTAAATTTAATTAAATGCGCGAGGTGACTGAGTGTAATTGACTAGGTCCACATTTATTAAATATCGTAAAAATGATTTAACTTAAAACTTTTTTACTCAAACATATTTTTATTAAAATTAAAACATTCAGCGAATGAATACTATTCTTGTTAAAACTTATTGTTCTGTAACAATAAGTTTTAAAGTTAAAATATAATTCAAAATGCATCGATTCGGAATTAATTTAAATTCATTTTTTCGACAAATTAAAGTGAATATTGGTGGTCTGTTAGTAAAATGAGATAAAATATTTTATTATAAATTTTTAATAAACTTGAATACATTATATTTAATACATGCAGGAAGTGAATACTTTATTTGGTACAATAAAATTTGTTTTAAAGTTAAAATCAAATATAAAAGGAACCGATTTAAAATTGTATGGCATGTAATCTAATTATTTATTGATTTGTTCAACAAATTTACTATTTCATGCACGAAGTGAATATTAGTGCTATTTTGTAAAATATAGCTTTTACTTTGTTTTTTTTTATTGTAATGGTTTTATTGTGATTGTTCCGTACTCTTACAAAATTTTCATCTATAAGTCAAAAATTGAAAAATTAATCCCTTGCAAATTGAATAGATAAATAAATCTCGTAAAATTATTTTATTTAAGTAGTGTTCTTCTGTTCTACAGAACAGCAAGCTTTAGAGTTAAAATAAAATACAAAATGTTGATGGTGTAGTTTGGTATGATGAATAAAACCTGTAACATACATATGTAATGGTTTTGTAATACATTACCAAAACTTAGTAGAATTACACACGATAAGTAAAAAAGTATTTTACAATTTTTAAATAAAATCGAATTATTTAAAATACTACAGGCATGAAGCAAATTCGATTGGTCTCCTCATCTAATATATAATATATATAAATCTCTGGAGTAAAATATTATTGCTTAACTCAAAAGAATAAGAAATTAAAAAGTATTTTTGAAGTTGCTCCCTGCAGTCGGACGAGAAGGCCAACTTTTCTTTGAAAATTTTCAAACATCTTGAGTTTTTAAACCTACTACCTCCCAATTTTTGAAAATCTCACATCGCATGTTTGTTGGATACCAAAAAATGTTAAACAAATATTATTGCATAAAAATTATTACATGCAGGAAGTGAATATTTTTGCTAGACACAAAACAAAAGGTTTTTTAGGTTTGGTTTAAATGATTGAAATTATTACATGCAGGAAGTGAATACAAAATATCGAAATTCAAGTAAATCGTCGGTATATTGTGGGATTGTTAATACTGCATGTAATTTTAGTAATTGATTTTCTTAGCAAATATATAATTATATGCCGGACGTAAAATATTGAATAACAATTTATTTCGATTACGTCGTTTGGATCGTGAGATATTATGACGAATCACAACAGGGTTGAGTTGCTAAGAACATTCAACACTATTTCAGGGAATAGTACTAATCAATACCATATTTTAAAAAAATATTTAATTAAAGTAAAAACAAAAATCTCCCGACGTTCACGCGTTTGCAAAAAACGGTTAAATTTAATAGTCCTACACGAGGCACTTTTAAAAATATATTCGAACGTCGTTTGTTACTCTCGTTTACAAGGTAGTCGTCATCAAAAAAAATATATTTCAATATAATAAATTTCAAATAATACGAAAAATTTAACTTTTTTTGCAGATTTACACAATTTCTATATAGCGAGTATTTTAATCCATATTCATACGGTAGATAGTTTTATCCCGTGAAGGACATTTAAGTTTAACTTACTTGCATACCCAAAAATAATGTCACCAATATGCCACCTCTATCCAACTGTACTCTATTATATTCCTCCATATTTAAGACGAAGAAAGTCAGCTTAATTTTTCAATAAAAAGATTTCAAAGTTTCAATTGATTTACATTTTATATTTATTTTAAAAATTACGATTTATAAAAAAGCACAAAAAGAAGCTTTTGTATATTTAAATTGTTTTTGTCGCGCAAATTTATTCTTTCGTTTATAATTTGTAACTATTTTGTATTTAACGAGAGCATCATAAAAAAAATAAATTTATGACGCCAATCTTTTATTTAAAAAAAGTTTGGTAATTGGAAAAATTGGATGGGAGGAGTATCGAAATATAAAGGAACATTTTATATTAAGAGAAAATACTCGTATGTAATACGTAACCTTTTTAAGAAATACATATGCCACAAACACATTCATCACATGCACGAATATGTAGACACAAGGTAATGGCTTCAATTTATTATAATGATGAAAAAACCATTTTGGTAAGAAAACATTTTGTGTCTTTTAAGTAAATTGTAGACAATATGGTTTGTTTAATTTTAATTGGTTGTGTGAAAAAATCACACAACTTCAAACCAGTGATATTAATAATATCAAGGCTTTCATACCAGTTGCATACTGTATATACAACATTCGAGCATGTTACACTACCAGAATTTTAACGGATAAATTTAAGAGGTGCACTCATTTTAAAGTTTTTAAATATTTAAACTAAATGGTTGGAACTACTAGCGCAACACTATTATAACCACAACAATTTCAGGTGTCGTCGAATAAAAAACCTGGGCTTAAAATGTAAGTCAATAGAAAATTAACAGTTGACACGGTCAGCACGGAAATTTTACTCTCTGTATTCTAACGGATCAGATGGCAAATTCACCCTCTAACGAGGCCGGCTCTGGAATGAGCCAACCATTGCGATGCTCACGCATACATAGTTCAGCATAGTCAATATCTGGATAATTAGCAGAAGCAAACCTGAAAGTTGATTAAAGCAGAGTATAAATCAATGTTACAAAATGGACTAACCTACTGCGACTAATATTATTTTTTTCAAAAACAATTTGAAAACGTAACTCAACCTATATAGTGAACCGAATAGATGGCACAGGTTAAGTCATTTAATTGAGTGATATTGAATTATGTCCCGCTCTGGATTCCAGTGAAATCAAAGTACTTTAACTGAATTTGACTCTTCAATTGGGTTGATTCATAAATTATTAAATGATCATTATGTAACAGAACCCCGTCTTGGTGGTCACATGCGCAACGTGACTCCTATCTCTTCTATACTGAATCAGCGCTTGCCATTAAATCGTCTAGATAAGTATTTTAAATGTTTTCTCTATAAAGTTGTTTTGCTTAAACCAAAGTTTTTGTAGTTAGGAACGTGACATTGGCAGTCCCATAGGTTATAGTCTGTAGCTCGTAGTGCTGAAAAAGTTTGTTTTGTGAATCTTGCCTGATTATTCGATATTTACAGTCTCCTTCAGCTCGGAAGTCAAAACTATTCTAAACTCCTTGAAGGGTACTCTGAACTCCCTGAATTGCAATGGTCAACTACACTGTTGATCTGACCGCCAATGAATAATTTAAAGATTTTCCAGCTGTAGTCTTGCAAGTCAAAAACCACTCCTAATGAACTGGCATTATTTTTTCGGCATTATTTATTTTTAATTAAGTATAGCCCTCTATTATAAATGAACCTCGAGATCCTGAATCAATAATATTCGACATAATTTCTTACTGTTCGTTGCATTAAACAAATTTTTGCGATAAGTTTGGGTTTCATGTACCGTGAAAAAATAAATCAGAAAACGATTGCCAATCCCATATATAGAGACTGCTAAATTTAGAGATAAATTTCAGGTTTCCGTAACGACCTTGTGATAGTTTCCTTCGAATTCTGTATTTATTTTTTCATGTTTGTCCAAAGGAAATATTTTATCCTCAACCTTAGTGAAATCATCATGTCATTTTCTTCGGTTGGTATATTCGATTGTCGTACTATCACTATTTTTCAATATAAATCTTTTTCATAGGTTTTACGAATTTGGAGTACGGCATGATTTGTCAGAAAATGGACGTTACGTTAGATAAATAAATTGTCACGTACAAATATAATGAAATATTTTACTCGTATAATATTTTTTATTTCTTAAGATTTAATTCAATAGTTATTAGAGTCCTTGCAGAGAATCCGGCACACAAGGTTACAAAAAACATCATGGGTTTAACAAACTGGTTCGATTTATTTATTTTATGGTCGGTCTTTTCTTTTGCTTGATGTATAAATTCTGTATGGAACTATGATATCCAAGTTTGGGGTTGTGCAAAGGCACTTATATTAGGAACCACTAGTCGAGTGAGAAGAAGACAAAGGTAGGTATCGAAACCATTTGGCAGTTCTATAATTACAAAAAGTAATAATTGTGAAAGCAGTAACCAACAAGGTAAATAAATTGCTAGGTGATCTCTGAATCAGTTGAAATATTCAATAACATTAAAAAACATAAAATAATAATTTTAGGGCACAGTCCAAAATCCTACAAACCATAAAAATAACTTATCGAATTTCAACTGTACAAACAGGATCAAATATAAATCAACTTTAATATACTTGAATTTTTCCGTTTTCCTTTAAAAATCATACATGGTATATGTTACTCGTGTTTTATATAAAGAAAATAGTATACACCAATAATGATAATAACAACAACAGCAAATCTTGCAAAGTTGTACGAGAGCAAAACTGAGCTTTTCAAACTTTTCCACTTTTTTTTTCATTCAAACAAATATTTTGTTGTTATTGGTTTACTGTAGCTGAATATAATGTGCCTGCTGAAAAAGTTGGAATAGATGAGATGAAAATTTTCTCTTAAACAGAGATTTTAGTACGTTCCAAAATTAAACAAAATTCGATTCTCAAATTTTATTAACAGTGGAATAATTTACTACAGCATCTTGATTACTATGTTGATTGTTATTACATTCATGGTTATTATTATTACCGTTATTATCAGGACTGGAATCATTTTGTATATAAAATATCCCTCTTTTATCGCCGCTGTATTCGGATTTCTGATTTTTCTCTTGATGAACCGAAGCAGAGCAAAAACAAAAAAAAATATTATTATTTGCAAAACATTCCGAAAAAGCAAAATCTGGTGAAAAATCATTTTCAGTTTATAAACAACAGCCGAGTTGTACGAATGATAAATAATTTTTCGAGTTACGATATTTAATAAAATATATTATATTAAAGTTTATTTTAGTAAAAAATTATATTTATTAAAATACGAAAATTTAAATATTGTGAAAAAATTTATTTACCGTGTGCCGTCAATCCTGTCTGTATATGTTTTAAATTATATGACGGTTTTTTATTACATTAAAATAGTGAGTTGCGTTAAAAAAGTGAATTTATTTGTGAATAACAAGTGGGAATATATTTAAACAAAAAAAAAAAAAGTTAATTCGCATATCCACAAAATTCAAGTGGGTAAAACAACCGTACATCTTGAAAAATTATTTAAGTGAATGGAAATAAAATAATTTTCCTGTTTTAAATTTGGAGGGAAAATTTATGTGGTAGATAAAGTACTTAACATATTCTATTGAAACGGATTAATCAATATGTAAGTAGTTTTTCATAGTTTTTTCACCTCTTTTCAAAACCATATTTTTATAAAGCCAACATCGATGTTGTTTATACATCGAAAACAATATTTTTGTTATCAAATTTAAAATTATGATATGGATGGAAATCATTGTTCCTCGTTACATAGAATAATTTATAAGTGAGAAGGGTTCGAGTGGTATAAAATAAGTGATTTGACATAGTTTTGTGTAAAAAAAATAAAAATATTTTTATAAAATGAAAAATAAGCGAGGGATTTGGAACTGTAGGTGTCATATTATGTGCTGATAGAGCTGCTTTGAATCAGTTGATATAAATGATTAAAGATATCGCAATAAATAAATTTTATAATTTATGTTGTCACAGCCATCGTTTCCTTCTTTAATCGTGAAGACATAATAGTTATAACTTTTAGATTTCTCGGCAGCAAATTCGAATGAAATGATAGTTTCCAAACTATCGTACGACCAAATTGATTTATTAGTTATGTCATACAGGATTAGTTTGTATTTTAGGTCAATGTTTGAATATTTCCCCATCAACAAGTACATTTTATCCACTTTTGTATAGTTTGATATGATCTCCTTTTATTTCAATATATTTTCGCCAAGTTAACCGTCGGTCTAGATGAACGCCTAGGAATTTTGCTCCATTTGATTGAAGGATTCGTATTCCATTCATTTTGACAGGCGGACATGTATAATGTTCATACATGGAATGCGTACGCCACTCGAGCATTTAATTTTTATATTTGGGTTGAAGTCAAAATTAACAATGGTTACATCATCATTTATCATTATACATATCGAAGCAGCGATTGTCTGTTTTCGTAAATTCTCTTCTTTGCTCAACGATCCATTCTTTGAATTTAGGGCATTTCAACCAAGGGTGGTAGTACTTGTGACAAGCTGAACATGATACAACAGCGTTGGTAAGTGTATCCATCAATTTTCATTTTGCTTGCACTTGAGTTTTGCACTTCAACAGGGGGTCATAGATGTGTTCCATTTCATCACTGATCGTGATCTGTTGATGAAAATTCAATTTGCATCATGCTCCTATCGATATTCGAACCCGATACCGCCCGATCCAAACGCCAAAGCTTTAACCACTACACTATTTGGTCGGCCACAAAATTTTTATACAGAAGAATATGTTCCCATTTAACTTTGGTTCGAAAATATGTACACCAAACTAATTCTCTCAATAGGCCAGAATTTAGACAAAAAATATCTGACCTGTGACTGAATAATCAGTCACATGAATACATTTTATAGAATTTTTTGTTAAGAAATGATTAAGAAGATTTTTTAAGATGTGAATTTGATGCACTTTTATCCAAAAAAAAAAAAAGTAAATTCATATACGCGGTTAATTTTTAAATCTTAAACGGCAAGCACGCACTCAAATGCACAGTATGACTTACGTGCCAAGTTAAATATTCATATGGCAAACGGGAAGCGCGCCAACAGTGTTGCAACTTTAAATTTGAATCGCGCATTACTAATTTGAAAAAAAAAATTTACTTTTCGGTCTTTTCCCATAAAACTCCCAAATGTTTCAAGATTTCCCGCGCACAAAATCTAGGAAATTTTCTGAAAAAAACTGAGGTAGCCGTTTCGGGTACTTTTCGGTGGAATTTTTCTGATTTTTCTAGCCTACGCACAGCGCAATATTTATGTCGACCTACTCTGAAAAAATCTACCGCATCGTACTATGTTTAGGGGTCATTTTAGGGTTGAGTATAAAAAAATTAAGAATATGCGATAAAAATATTTTTCCCAATTCTTTATGCCCAGGGAAAGCCAGAATAGTGACTCAGAGTTTAGTCAACAAATAGTCTGCTCAGTTTCATGAAATTCCGTAAGTCATATTTCTACTCGTCTTACTCGAACAATATCAAGTTACGACGATTCTATATTTCCCGTTGAGCATGAATGTACTTAACAATTTTAGTTAATGGTCTCTTGATATTGACGTACGGGGATCCGGTTATAACTGCATATTTTAAAATTGCATTTTTTAAAACGGCATATTTAAAAACTGCATAAGGTACAAAATTGCATTTTTCAAAACTACATATTTCAAAACGGCATAAGGTACGAAACGGCATAAGGTACAAACTTGCATTTTTCAAAACGGCATTTTCGAAAATAGCATTTTTTAAAACTGCATATTTCAAAACGGCATAGGTACAAAACTGGATTTTTCCAGTTTAAACGACATTTTTAGGACTGCACAAGACAGAATGAAATATTTTAATCGATTATGAATCTAGAATTACCTTTTCGTTATTTTCTGGAATATGACCAACACGACAGACCAACAATTATGAAAAATGCTGTTTTAAAAAATGTCATTTTGTAAAATGTCTTTTTGAAATATGCAGTTCTGGAAAATGCAATTTTGTACCTTATGCCGTTTTGTACCTTATGCAGTTTTGAAATATACAGTTTTGAGAAATGTCGTTTTAAAAATGTCATTTTAAAATATGCAATTTCGAAGTGGACCCGACGTACGGCGTGTCCATTAAATGTCAATTTCCGACATTGTTCTCCAATTAAATTCACTTAAGACAAGTTTTATTTACGAATGCACTTATTCACTTTTGGTTTGATGCCCGTTATTCTCGAAAGGCAGCTTGGTTGGTAGGTTACACGTAAGCTTCTAACGAAATCGATAGAAATATTAGTCGCAATTTTGTAATTCAAGCTGTTTCATCTGAACGTAACAATTGAGAAGGCAAGACGGTTGGAAAACTTGTGGAGTTAATTCATGCCTATATAGTTTGTCTGAAAAAGATTAATTTTTTTGCGCACCGTTTCACGGTCTGCGCGTGGTTGAATCAAATTTAATTTTTCGACTAAAACGGAATATCATTCGTCTTTTTTATTCTTATTCTTGAAGTCATCACTTTTTTATTTGCCACTTGCTTAATTATTCAAGTTTTTTGCAGGTGCCAGTTGATCTTTTTGGCAATCTCAAAATAAACTTTTAACCTGCCAGTTTAGTTCGTCTATTATTGGAAAATCGCAATTTGAAATGGAAAACTGGCCAACGGTAAATTCCAACTAAAAAACAATAAGGCAAATAAGAATAGAAGCAATAATCTATATTGTCTACTAATATTCTATATACTTTGTAAATTCTCGACATTGTCTACGCCAAAATGAATTGTCTAGGCTATTTTCGATACCAACATGTAAAAATTTTTAGAATACGCATAAATGCACAACACTGGATGCGACCGGGAGCCGTATTCTTGAAATCGGTGGAATTTCCCTCAATCGGATTACAATTTGCTTTGAAATTCTCTATTTTAGTCGAATTTTTCGCCCGCTACTTTAATAATTTTTTCAAATTTGTTTCCAAGTTTACTAATATTTATCTACATGCATACTTAGGGAATAATTTCGAATCGATTTACCCGAAAAATTATGTTTTTAATTCACCGATTTCATGAATACGGCCCCAGAGCGCATATTCTTGAAATTCAATCAAATAAATCGTCTACGATTTTTTTCGATTAAAAAACTATCAAAAACTCGATGACTACACTTTGCCGTATTAGGGCTTCTTTTTGTTGATTAGAGATATGCGCTTATCTTTGTTTTGGTTTTTCCATTTTAGAAATACAAAATGTGACTTGACAGATAAACGTATGCGAAAATAAAACTTCTTGAAGGTCAGGCCATATTACCCTCCAAAATTCTCAAAACTGATGAGGACAATTTTGTCAAACAATAATCGCCTACTTGGGAAAATAACGAAATGGTTAGTAGTTGAGTTCGCGCAATTATGTTCGTTTCCTGAGGCCGTATTCTTGAAATCGGTGGAAATTTCCTCAATCGGAATACAATTTGCTTTAAATTCTCTATATTATTCGAATTTTTCGCAGGCTACTTTAATCATTTTTTTCAAATTTCTTTACTTTTTTAAATTAAGAAACATAATTTTCCCTCTACTAAGCGAAAAATTTCGACTGGGTAAATCGATTCGAAATTATTACCTTAGAAGGGAGACAAATATTAGTAAACTTGAAACCAAATTAGAAAAATGATTAAAGTAGCTGTTCGGGTAATGCACTGACTGTGAAATTATAATCGTTGATGAATGGTTTTTCTCATGCAGCGGTTACTTATGTAACAACGCTATAGACTACAGATGTGCGACTAGTCCCGCAACTAAATTGCTGAAAAAATTTCCAAATGATTTACGGAAAGGTATGAAATTAGTGATGGACGGTATGTCTGGTTTGCGGTGGTTCTGTAGTAAATGTAAAAACGGATTGAATAACATCCTATATCCAAAATCGACAAATCACTCAAAAAAATAGAAAAATCAAAGGGGACTAATCGATAATGTTCTCAAAAGAATGAATCAATTAGAAGAGACATTAACAACAGTGGTCCATGCCTTCTCCCAATCTGCTCTTCAACCAGAAGAAAGTCGGGTCACAAGATCCATGTCGGAAGCCTCCACCCAGACCAAAACACCAAGTCTAGTAAACAATAACCATATAAGCTTATTTAATGTGAATGTTATGTGGGTCGATTTCTCTTCATTGATTTTTACCTTCCATTTATTTAGCTCATTTATTTCGGTAGGTCTGAAGTAAAAATTAAATATAACGGTGGGCCAAGCCCAACAACAAATAAACTTCATAAGTTGATAAATTCATGGCGATTTAAGATTAATTTTATGAAGCAGGCCACCGTGCCAAACTTTATCAAATGCTTGGGCAACATGATTAGCGATATTAGCAAATTAGCAAATTGATTAGCGATCATATTTCGTTGTTCCTGTTAAATATTTTCGATAATCACATTTTAGAATATTTTCGAGATGATTGGTAGTAGGCTTATTGCTCTATATGACGAGGCTTTGCTAGGATCCTGTAGCGGCTTGTTTCTTCAATTATAAAAAACTGGTCAAAACAGTACGTGTCATTCACGTTGTCATCAACAAAATTATTGAAGAAAAATAGAAGTTTGACCATACTGCGCTGTCTCTCTCGGAAACACAGACGGAGAAAATCAACTACATCTTAGAAAATTCTTCATCCCCGCGAGACAGTTAAAAGAGATCTAATTGATCGCTATTCCATGTCCGAGTAGCGTAAATTACAAATAATACTCAGCCAAGCGGCGTATAGGTGATAAAAAACCATCCCGCTTATTACTTTCATTTAAATCGTTGACCATCATAAAACTATGGATCGGGGGGCTCCCTGATTACATAAAAACAGCGTTAATCCAACAACAGGACAAACCTGAAGTGAATCTTGCACGCATTGTCTATAAATTACACGATTTGGTTGACAATCAAACCCACAATTTCAGTTCAAACAGAGCCGCTTATTTATACGGGATTCAGAAAATATTATCACGTTTCTGATTGACACTGGCATCATGGAGCTAAGCGTAACATCGCAAATTGATTGATAAGTCCGCTACCCTACTATCAACGCAACGTCAGCACTCGCTAATACACCGTCACCATTGTTCTACATAGCCAACAATGGCTATGGAACATTGTTTAAAAAAAATTCGTTCTTTAACAGCCCGAGTTGATCTAATTCGGCACAAAGTAACATTCGTGTGTTGGAACATGGTGGAAGTAGGAAAGCCGACCTTCTTCTTCTGCAATATCATGTCCATTACATATGGTAGGAAGGACAACGATTGGAGACCTTGTGGGGACTACAGAAGGCTTAACGTTGCGACAATTCCTGACCGTTGCTCAACTTTTTCAAAAATCAAGCTCGTTAGAGCATATAATTCCAATTGATCCAGACGACATTCATAAAACCGCAATTACCACACCATTTGGCTTATTCGAATTAATCCGAGTGTCATTTGAACTCAGAAATCCTGCACAAACATTCCAGTGTTTCAACATATGTGTTTCGGACAAGCAATCTTTACTTTTTCAGTCACAAAACTACTCCAAATGGCATTCTGCCGTCCGAAGAACGAATTAATGCAATTAGGGAATTCACAGCACCACAAAACTTTTCAATAAACCCAAAACGGCTCAAAATTTTGCTTGGCCTGAAGAATCTCAAAACGCTCAAGAACAGCTTGGAAAATAAAATAATCTCTTTTAGTGCATCCGCTAAATGCAACCAAATATAGCATTGATGATCTATACTGATGGATTTAACACAGCTGTAGGTGCAGTCTCACAGCAACTAAAGACATAAATTTGGGAACCTCTTTAATTTTTCTCCAAGAAATTATCAGCCGAAAGAGAATGTTCCGCATTTGATCGTGAATTGCTAGCATTCTTCCAAACAACTTATTTTGTCGAAGGTCGGGAGTTCACTATTTTCACCGACTACAAAACGCTTACTAGAGCAATTTCCTCTAAAGCGGAACCAAATCCTAGGCATGCACGCCATTTAGACTATGTCTCTCCTACGTTCTACAAATAAGCGCACTTCTAAATGGAAATTAGACAAATTTCCATTAGCCGAACAATTTATTGTGAAATAACTATACACGCAACAATCGCCCGTACATTCCCAAGTCATTACGTTGAACAATTTTCAACACACGGCGTATAATATTTCACATCCAAGTGTACGAGCAACTTGGAAACACGTCACTTCAAAATACTTTCGGCCCAATATGAACAAGGTTTTGAACCTATATGTGTTTGAAATCATGTTTATCCTGCGAAAAATGTAAAGTGCTAAGATATTTCATGATTTGGAGTTTCGGTCAACATTACGACCGATCAAGGCACAGAATTCGAACCCAACTTTTCGCTGACCTTATGCAACTCTTAGGCTCACATCGAATACGAACAAATGCCTATCAAGCGGATTCATAAAGATACGTGAAATTAAACGATAGAGTTACGGTCAATCAAATTAACCATGAAATTATAAATAAATATACGTTGCTGGATAAAAATTGTCTAGGTTTAATTCAAGAAATGGATCGGACACGAAAACGGAAGGACGAAACGAGTATAACAGTGCTTAAAATCAAAACGGTTGGCGTAAGAGACAGAAACCGTTCTATAAAAGAAATCGCTACCTTCTTCCATCCACGTAGTAACGCAATTGGATATGACACGTTAATTGGATATAAGACGTTATCATTGCGCATCAATGAAGAAACGACACCTCCGCCCGCTCCATTTTACTAGAATGTGTTGCCCAAAGTAGTTGCTGACAAGTTATCAATTTACAGCGGACACAGTTTGAGCGACTAACAATGCTCTTTTCGCCCAGGCAGGTCAAGAACCAATCAAACTTTTTCTCTCAGGATTGCATTAAAAAAATTCTACGAAAAAACATCCCTATGTGCATTTTCTATTTGTAAATTTTCAACAGGGGATAGCTCCTAGAGACATTCGAAAAAACTCTATAGAATTTGTTATTCGAAACCACAATACGAAAATGTGAATGTTTAATGGGATCAATCAGAACTCAGTCGCGGATTGCACGGGTTACGGAGCATTCTACGCTGACATTAACATTTTCAAGTCTCGCAATATATCGCACAAAACAAAATTAAATATCTACATCGCACTGATGATCCCAGTGGTCACTTTTGGTAGCGGGTCTTGAACGCTAACAACACGGGACCGCCAATGATGAAGAGCTTACCATTTTTGAGTGCAAATTAGTACGTATGATGCTAGGCCTTATTAAGAATGGCGAATTTACTGGATATTCGGAGTTATTATTATTATAATCGTAAAAATAAAGCATGCCCTGGAGTCTGCATTAATGAAGACAGGACCTCGGGGGCACACCCTATTGAGTGAATGGACGACGTATAACAGGAACTTTACATTTTTGGTTATCGTGTCTCGCGCTTTCTTGTTGTCGATTGAGTTATCTGGAAGAGAATTGTGGAGGCGGCCAAATTTCTATTTGGGATGTAGTGCCACTGAGGAATAAGAACCAGAACTTCCTTTTGAAGAGTAGATCCGCCATGACAAAATAAATCACTAATGAGGTAAATAATGTTGAAATGTTTTTATACGGTTAAAAAATTGCAGCCAAGATGCGAAGGCATATACTGGGTCTTTAATCGTACTGAAAAATTGTTTACGTTGGAAATTCCAGGCAAACAACGCAAATTTTTTTTGACAGATTGAAACGGTGCTACCTTGAGGAACAATAATAGCCAGCAAAGACCTACCAAAACACCATATCGCTTCACGAAGGGTAAGTTTGCGTTAGATGTCTAAAAACATATCTCATTTAACCCACCAAAGATAACAAGACCTGGCCTAGTCATTAAAATACCTAATCGTTTCACGGCCAATTCATAATCTCGGAGCAACTAGGGAGAGCGTAATGTATGTGGGACGTCAATTATTCAACAGAATTTTCCGGAGTCACCACCAGCAGCACCCTTCCAGCTTACGCTCAGTGTCGGGTGTGAGAAAGTAATGATGTCCATCCGAAGCTTTAAAGCTGCACTTGGGAAATTTTCACTTATGCGATAAAACCATACACCACTGCGATCGATATTAATCTTGCCTGATATATACCAGCTTAAACCCTCGATGAATTCTTTCGACAATTTAAGCATAAAGTTTCATTCTGAATATTCAATCTACCTGGTTTTAGATACGCTACATTCTAGTGAATTTTTTTTCATTAAAACTTGTCATTTTCTGTAAAATTTAAAAAAGATCTGAACTAGTTTTTCGTTAATGCTGTACATTTTGTAAGAAGTTTCAACAGTCAATCTGTCTGGGCTGTGGAGAACCAACTCACATTAAGCATGCACGGCACACACAGACACAAAGGATTTTTAAAACCTAATTTTTTTGACTTCGAACTATAAATCAGAGGCGGTATGTTGTACCATCACTCCGAATCGAAATTCGAAAAAAAGTCGAATGGCGGTATGTTGTATCATTTTCGAAAAGCAAAAATGATACAACTTTCACTTTTTCGATTCGGCCTTTTTCGAATCCGACTTTTTTCGATTTGAAGTGATGGTACAACATACCGCCCCAGGAAAGTAACAACTCTTCTTGATAATTCATGTTCGACAATACATTGTCATGATATAGGCGGGTAAGCACTGAAGTTCTTAATAAAACTCATTTCATAGAAGATTCTAAATACTGCCGTAAAATATGGATAAATTTTGTCTCTCAAATTCAATCCGGGGTCAGTTTTACACCTGATGCGCAATTGTGTTTATCACAAAAATAAAATATCCCTCCAAATTTTACATACAACGTAACACTCAACAAGCGAGAAAATATCAATTACATTAAATATTCACTGTATACACAAAAAACTTAAGCTTGATGTAATTGGTTTCCAACGAAACGTGAAACATAATTTCGAACAAATATACTTTTTGCGGTTATGTACGGAAACAGATAACAAGTAGAAACTGTCACTTGAAATTAAATATTAATCTGCTAAACAATTTCCTTTGATTGTATTTATTATCCGTAAACCCATGCGACCGTATTATCAAGTATAGGAATAACAATACACGACCGGTAACAAAAGCACATAGCGCATAAAGCAAGAATAGAATATACAGTACATTGAAGAAGCTTAGATAAATTATTCAATTTGTTCGACAAAACAAACACCTTAAGTTTTATAAATTTTGCCCAACTTGGTCTATACACGATGATGATATACCCGTAAATTTTAATTATAATGTGCGGTTTTTATATAGCAATTAAATTTTTAAACCAGGTGTTCGAGCACCTTTACAACTGGTCGCACGGAAAATAAGAAAATATTGGTATGCTTGCTTTTTTCTAATTTTAAATAAAAATCCTAAACGGTAAAGTGTATATCTCTAAAGATGGGTATGATTAGAATGTAATAGCATTTGAAACCACCCATTTCTAACAAGAACATAAAAATTTTACAATTTCCCTTTTGCGCTGTTGAATATTTCATCTGTTTTTCGTTTCGGATGGAACACACAGAGGTATATTTGCCATCACTTTGATATTGATTGAGATTGAAAATGGGGTGAAAAACAAAAAAAAAAATAATAGAAAAATAAAATGTTGTGTATTCCAATATTTATCTGAAAATTTTGTTTACGTATTTTTAGGGAAAGTCTAAATATTGAAAATATCAATAATAAATTTTTTATTTTTAGATTTTCCTGAAATGGTTTAATAATTCGATAAATCTCGTTTTATTACATATTTATTTAATTGCAGTTTCAACGTATGTGTAAATTATTTCAGTACTACATATCAAAATAATGACGAAACGTAAATTTCATTTAGGTGGTTTGTGGTTTTGGTATTTTTACGGTTTTGTAATACAATTTTTATGGTGTCGCTTTAAATAACGTTGAAATCTAAAATCTGTCAATCAATTTTTATTAAATGGTTCAGTCTTTACAATTAAAAACATAACATTGGTAAACAAAGTTCAAATCCTCCAGTTTAAACATAATGATATATTTACATATTTACATATTTACATATTTACATATTTACATATTTACATATTTACATATTTACATATTTACATATTTACATATTTACATATTTACATATTTACATATTTACATATTTACATATTTACATATTTACATATTTACATATTTACATATTTACATATTTACATATTTACATATTTACATATTTACATATTTACATATTTACATATTTACATATTTACATATTTACATATTTACATATTTACATATTTACATATTTACATATTTACATATTTACATTTTTACATTTTTACATTTTTACATTTTTACATTTTTACATTTTTACATTTTTACATCTTTACATGTTTACATGTTTACATGTTTACATGTTTACATGTTTACATGTTTACATGTTTACATGTTTACATGTTTACATGTTTACATGTTTACATGTTTACATGTTTACATGTTTACATGTTTACATGTTTACATGTTTACATGTTTACATGTTTACATGTTTACATGTTTACATGTTTACATGTTTACATGTTTACATGTTTACATGTTTACATGTTTACATATTTACATGTTTACATGTTTACATGTTTACATGTTTACATGTTTACATGTTTACATGTTTACATGTTTACATGTTTACATGTTTACATGTTTACATGTTTACTTTTTTTAGATGTTTAGATGTTTAGATGTTTAGATGTTTAGATGTTTAGATGTTTAGATGTTTAGATGTTTAGATGTTTAGATGTTTAGATGTTTAGATGTTTAGATGTTTAGATGTTTAGATGTTTAGATGTTTAGATGTTTAGATGTTTAGATGTTTAGATGTTTAGCTGTTTAGATGTTTAGATGTTTAGATGTTTAGATGTTTAGATGTATAGATGTATAGATGTTGAGATGTGTTTACATGTAACATGTAAGCATGTTTGAAGTGGCCTCCAAAAGCTTCTCAAGACGTATACATGTTATTTTATTGTATTTAGTTTCCCCTGCATAATCATGTTGTATGTCGTTTGGAAGATCTTCGACCAGGTTCTGACCACCATTTATAAGACCATTTTAGTTCACAAGTTCACCGTTGTGTCGCTCCTGATGTTTAAAGCTCCATATATGTAACACAATGCACGCGTGTCACATATCATTGAAAAGGTCTTGAAGAATGTCGCAAATTTAGCTTAACTCATTAGTATTGTAAAGTGCCTCTATGGCACTGGCTGCAGTTAAATATTCTGATATATTCATAGTAAGAACGCCTAATCGCTTATTATAGAGTATACGTGCGGCAAATCACCTAAATGGTTTTGGAGAATCCATTACCAGAATTCTAATATAAGTGTTGATCCAATTTTAAAATAAAAAAATTAATTGTTTGTGCTTTTTCGCAACAACTTTATTAAACTAGATCGTAATTAGGTTAAAAATTGTCATAGCGTAGATTTAATTGGTTCATTACTAAATTTTACAAACTATCATCTTTTGCATCTTCCTCGTTTTTTGCCATTAAATTTTCCTGCGTAGTTTTAGCTCTGGTTACATTTTTCGTCGGAGCGTGACGTATATATTCTGGTTGACATACTCCTTTGACACAATCTTCAGTTATATGAATTCGTTTAACATCTGAACCGGGCACTTCAAACATTGGTTCTAATACTAAATTTTCTATAATACCACGTAAGCCTCGAGCGCCTATTTGACGCTCCTTTGCCAGTCTTGCGATTGCCTCGAGTGCTTCTTTGGTAAATGATAGTTCGACTTTATCCATTCCTAGTAAATGGCGATACTGAGATACGAGAGCATTTTTCGGTTCGGTTAAAATACGCACCAGCATATTAACGTCTAGGCTATGGAATGGCACAAGAATCGGAAAGCGACCAACAAATTCCGGGATCATACCAAATTCTACGAGATCCCTAGCCTGAACTTTTCTTAAGCAAGCATCACGTTCTGCTTGATCACTATCCAAAGATGCCCTACTTTCGGCAGCCCTTCGGCCACCAGACTGAGCCGCTGGTACTCCGAACCCCAAATATTTCTCATTAGTACGGCGAGCGATTAACCGATCGAGTCCTGTATAGGCTCCTGACGCTACAAATAAAATATTTGTTGTATCAACGGGTATTGTTTCGCCGCGCATTTTACGTGGTGAATTTCGTTCGGGTACATTCACGATCGTACCTTCCAACATTTTTAACATGGCTTGCTGCACACCTTCACCGCCAACATCCCGCAATTGGTGAATCCCGGGAACGGAACCAATTTTATCGACCTCATCTAAGAACACGATACCAGTTTGCGCCCGATCTATTCGGTACTGTGCATCTTGTAGTAATTTTACGATTACAGATTCAACATCTTCGCCTACATATCCGGCTTGGGTAAGCGTCGTGCAATCACAAATAGCAAATGGAACATCTAAACATTTGGCTATGGTTTGTGCCAGCAAAGTTTTTCCCGATCCAGTTGGACCCAACATTAAAATATTGCTTTTTTCTAATTTCAGTTCTTCGGAATTTTTATCGAGCATGTTCGATCCCGATTTTCTCCGCAGTGGAGGAGGTGGCTGTATCGTTTGCCGCGGTGCCTCCGGCGGCAAATAACCTATTCCTGTTAAATGCTGTAGTTCATGACGGACGAGAGCATCATTAAATTGTTGCTGTTGAGGAACTGGTTGCGATGATACGTTTGCCAAATTATGAGAAATTTTTTTGTAGTGGTTGTAAACGGCGACGGACAGTACCTTTTTAGCATACTCTTGTCCGACAACGTGTTGATCTAAATATTCCATAATTTTTTTTGGCGATGGTGGATGAGGCGTATACCCCTTTTCTCGTAATATTTTATTCTTTGAATCATTATCGTTCATGACCACGAAAAAGTGTTGACATTTTAAACATTTTACGAATCGCGTTGAAGTGACAAATGTTTTGACTACCGTTTCCTGATCACCACATTTTGGGCATAAATAATTTTTCTCTTGATCGAAAGATGACCGGCCTTTCCTAGTTTTTCCAACACCGGTTCCATCAGTTGTACCACTAGCACCACCTGTTGGTGGATTATCCTTCACTTTTTTCCAAATCGGAGCTAGATGAAATGGTCGTAAGGCGTACAACGGGTTACACGAGTCTGTTGAAATGCCACACAATCGACTTGCTATTACTTTGCGATATTTAAAATTTAATGCTAATCGGCATACGGTTAATGTTCGTGGGATGCTTCGCATTATTTTTGTATATCCGGGATTTGAATATTTTCATTTATTTTTGAATTTAGTTTTAAGGGAACCAAAATTTAAATTACCGAGATTAATTAATTTGGTTTTTGTTAATTTACGTTAGCCTAACTATTCCATCCTAATCGTAAAGCTATTTACTTGAACGTTTTTAATTATTAACTGAACAAATTACGGAAATCAAAATAATAATATTTTTTTTTTACGTGATTGAAATTTTTAATTCCAAAGAAAAACAAGAAATGATGAAAACTGCCAATAAATCCGAAAGTTCTACGATCAAAACATGTTTTGATTTGAAACAATTCGGTTGACAGCAACGCGCGAGGGTACTTTGTAGATTATGTTGTGCAAATGTCTATTTGTCTATATACAGGATATAAATAAATAATGACCGCCACTTTTAAAACTATTTCCACCATTGTCCTCTAAAGACCATATGTTGTCCACTAATTCTTCCCTAAGATCACATTCACAAAAAATATCATGAACTGGTGTTAAAATAGCATTTCTGATGTGTAGTGAGTATTCAAAATATTTTTGATTAAGATTTGTTGAACTTCTTTGAAATTTTGCACTGAGATTGGGGATCAGTATTCGTAAGTGGGCTTCCTTAACTAACAGTCTGATGGTATGTTACGCTGGTACTTTGAAATACGTTACTTGAATTCGGCGCGAAAATCATTTATTGCACTGAAAAAGCGGCTAATTTTAAATTGCTAGCAGCTTCAGTAATGCCGATTAACGTTTGCACCATCAATGCACAGTTTTGGGTCATGGGTAACCAATCTCGGAAGGTCCTCATAGTGATGATTTTTGGTTCAGTAAGGAATAGTCCTCTCGTGGCCCAACCTGCATGATTTTGCTTAGTTGATGAATGTGGCGATTTATGCATGGGTAATTTTGGCTAGTTTTGTTGCTAAAAAAACACTCATTGTTTTTGCTACTGGAATTGGTGAGTAGGAGAACTCTACAAAGCTCAAGTCTCGACAACGTACGTGATCGATTTCGTTTGGGTAACATTGGTTTTAGCCGTTACGAGCGAGGTACTTATCTTTCCAATATTATCAATAGTTCGAATACACATGGCAACAGAAAATGTCTACTCACCGAAATGGTAAAATCCATGAAGTTTCATTCCTTTTTGATAGGTTTGAAGTATCAGTTGATATTTATAAGGAACCAACGTTGAAACATAAGTTTTATACGGATGTCGACAAACGGACCAATCCGATTGGTTTCTGAAAAAATTTTACGACGTGTTTTATAACACACCAATCATCTAGAAGTTTGACTCGAAATAGAAATTGATTATTGTCAAAATTTCATCTTAGTCCTAGAGAAAGTTCTAGGACTAAGATGGAATTCTGGATGTTCGGTGAAATTCATGGTACTTTCAAGCGGTAGTTGCTGCATTATTCGAGTTGCCAAATACGGTGATCATGGCACATCGTAAGTGGCGGGTTATGGTTGTGGCGGGTAGACACGCTTGATTTTGAGTGCCAGGGATTACATTGGTTATAATTACAATTTACAATTACATTTCCTCGACATCTGCACACAAAAATAAATGATGTACTCGAAACATGAGTTATGTGTCTCGTTTAAAGAGTTTTCAGTAGTGGGCTTTGCGGAACCGTCAAACACCACTCAATTTGGTTGTAGTGTTGCCGTTTTCAAAACTCAGGGGTGTGGCAAGTAGTAATTTCAATTAACTTCAATTAGCAATTATCTTTTATAGCACCGGAGATCCTTTATGAAAAAATTCAAGAAATTTTTTAGTGAACGGTCCTGACAGGTAGGCCAATTCGTGTTTATGAGCAAAATTGTAGAAGATATAACAAACCCAGAAAGGCAAGATGCTTTAGCCGTAAAACAACTTTAGCCGGAAAAGGGCTGGAAGCCCTATACAATCAAAACATTTCTCAGGTGGAGCACCAACAAACCACTAGAAAGAGTGGATATCGATATTTTATTTATTAATAGGACCAACTTTTTCTCTGTAATAATTTCATTATCTCGGCGGGTTACCCACGAAATCCATTATATCAAAATCCATTTCTATAAAAATCGACTTTGACAAAATTCATTTTCCTCTTTTTCCATTATCATAAAATCCATTTATGTCAAAATCCATTTTAGTCAAAATCCGTTTTCCAAAATCCAAAAAAAAAATCAACGAATCCATCGTTTTTATACCTTGTTAAAGTTAGACGAAAGATTCCAGCCGAAAGATAATGCAGATAGTGTCTTGACTATTTTTAAACTCTCTTTATAATCTCGCTCCTATCGATTTTTAAATTCCTATAAACTGAAATAATTTCTCCTTCATCCGAATGATGTAATTCGATCCTAAATTCTCCTAAATTCGGGTTAATAACTAATTTTTGCTGTATTCAAGACACTATCTGCATTATCTTTCGGCTGGAAACTTTCGCCTAACTTTAACAGTATCGTTTTTATTACTTTTGCAAGCCCGGCGCCGAACAGAAATCGGACATCAGACATCAGACATCATACATGTAGGCATTAGGCATCAGACATCAGACAGCAGACATCAGACATCAAAGATCAAACATCAGATATCAGTAATAAGACATCAGACATCAAACATTAGACATCAGACATCGGACATAAGACATCAGACATCTGACGCCGGCCATCGGAAACCAGAAATCAGAAATCAAAAATTAAACATCAGAGATCAGACCTCAGACATCAGACGTCAGACATCAGACATCAGACATCAGACATCAGACATCAGACTTCAGACATCAGACATCAGACATCAGACTTCAGACATCAGACATCAGACATCAGACATCAGACATCAGACATCAGACATCAGACATCACACATCAGACGTCAGACATCAGACATCAGACATCGAACATGGAACATCGGACATCGGACATCGGACATCGGGCATCGGACATTGGACATCAGACATCAGACATCAGACATCAGACATCGGACATCGGACATCGGACATCAGATATCAGAAATCAGACACAGGCACACACGAGCCCAGATACAGATACAGACACAGACACAGACACAGACACAGACACAGACACAGACACAGACACAGACACAGACACAGACACAGACACAGACACAGACACAGACACAGACACAGACACAGACACAGACACAGACACAGACACAGACACAGACACAGACACAGACACAGACACAGACACAGACACAGACACAGACACAGACACAGACACAGACACAGATACAGACACAGACACTGACACAGACACAGACACAGACACAGACACAGACACAGACACAGACACAGACACAGACACAAACACAGTCACAGATAAAGACCCAGACACAGACACAGATACATACAAAGACACGCCAACGAATGGGATATGATGCTATGATACTTGGAACTTTCACTGCTAGAAGTAGCCTCTCCATCCCTTCTCCGCTTGACTACGTCCACGCTCGTGTTGGTAGAAACTCGATTCTAGGAAGCAAGACCAATGCAGAAGTCAAAGAGGGGTCTCATAGGGCACTTGCAAATGATGCACTTAAGAGTTATGTGACTTAAATACTCACATTGAGCGGCTTCCCGGTCAGCGACTGTACCCCAGGAGGGATGACTGTGTGGCTACTAGGCAGAAAGTATAAAATGCTAGGAGCGGCTCCTCGAAAAAGAATCCAACATGAGTTCAGGTAAGGAGAGTTTAGTTAAGGTTAGCAACTTGCCGGTGTGACAGATATGTCTACAAGCAAAGAGAGAGGAAGCACTGAATCCGTGCATGAGGGAACACCCGCTAACCCGTTTGGAAAGAGTGTTTTATTGCGGAGATCCCCTATAGTAAGATGAGCGTTTTGGAAAAGCAGTGCCAAACTTTGCCAATCAATAATGACGGGAATGAAGACTTAATTCGACTACGAACGGGGGCAACTGACGGAGATATACCACTTGTGGAGCCCAGTAAAAGGAAGTCCTCCACGCCACCTAAAGGTGATGAAAGTAGGCAAAGTAAGAAAAGGAATACTAACACTGCTCCGTAAGGTAATCCTCAAAAAGACTTGCAAGCACTTCGAATACCGGAGACCTGTTGCTGCAGCTACAAACTACAGGAGAGCAGCCGAAGACCGCAGTATTTCGAGATCAAGTAGTGAATGCGATCAAAGGCAATGCGTCAGTTCAGGGAAAAAATTAATTTGCTAGATGCTTTAAATGCCACGGTTATGGCCATCGGTCATGGAACTGTAGAAGTGAAGCCGATAGATCATCCAGAGCGTTGAAAATGAAAATCATCCGGTATGAGTTTGTGGTACCTACCCCCTAGGGTAGGAGCATTATAGCCGGGTTTGTCAGAGCCAAAGTGAACGGCGTTCATATTTATAGCTGCTACGCACCTCCTAGTGCAATGAAATTAAAACATTCCTCGGTCAACTAACGGATGATGCATGGAGCCACAACCTGTTGCTCATAGCCGGGGATTTGGGCAGTATAATGGGGAAGTAGATAAATCAATAGCAGAGGTACTGCACTGTTAGAAGCCTGCGCATCATTAACGGTCGTATTAATCAATACAGGAAATACACCTACTTTCTGTAGATGAAATGCAACCTCGATAGTTGACCTACCGTTTATGAGCCATTGTCTTGCCGATAGAGGAGTAGCATGTTGTGTAAACCATCTATATACGCATAGTCATCCTCAAGCTATTGTGTATGAACTGGTGGATAGTGGATCCCAAAGGACTATAGTTAGACCCAGGAAGAGAATATGATGGAAGTTCGCAGCCTTCGATGAGAACATCGTCCGTCTCATGATAGAGGATCTTTCCCTATCTGATGCCGCAAATAACAAAGCCGTCCAGCTTATGAAACATGTTACAATAGCCTGTGATGCAGCAATGCCAAGAAGGATGATGAATAATCGTAGAAAACCGGTCTGCTGGGGGACGACGAGATTTTGAAATTGCGTCAAAGGTATGTATGTAGAAGACGATACCAGCTTGCTAGACACGTCGAAAATTCTCCCCCTTCCGACATAGATATTGTACAGATCGATCGGAGCTCATGCATGCTATCAAATTAAGTAAGCGGAAGTGCTTTCGCGACCTGTGCGAGGAAACCGACCATGATCCTTGGTGTAGACCCTGCCGAATGGTCATCATAAAACTCAGAAGCAATTACGCCACTGCTCCCACATGCCCGGCATAGTGAGTCACCTGTTCCCGGAGCAACCCGACTGTGAATTAGAAGTATTAGGGGCGGATGATGAGCAGGATGATGAACCAGTAGTTACTGGAGGAGGAGGTTCAGAAGGCATGTAGCAGAGTAGGTAACAATAAAGCCCCTGGCCCAGATAACATCCCGAATATTGCGTTGAAGTCGGCGTTTAAAGCATATATTCACGGAAGTATATACTGGAAGAAGGGACAGAGACTGGTACTGTTGCCAAAAGGAGACAACCACCAAGTGAGCCGTCCTCCTGGCGTCCAGTCTGTCTTTTTGGATACGGCAGGCAAAATCCTTAAGAGAGTTGTATGTGACCGGCTATAAGAGGCTATAGTTAGAGCAGGAAACCTGGCAGATCATCAGTATGGCTTTCAAAAGGCATGCTCAACAGTGGATGCGATTAAGTACGGCACACAAGGCGATATCCAGTTCTCGATTGCTTCGTGGTAGTAAAGAACACTGTGCCATAGTTTCATTGGACGTGAAAAATGATGAAGAGGACCTTAATACATGATACTGAGAAGGGTAAGAAGACTTACGAGGTGACTGATGGTGGGGTTCCTCAAGGATCAGTGTTACGTCCTACATTTGTCGCCCTCATTAGCTTAGTAAGTAGAATGCTTGCTCTATTATTCGGGGGTCCCGTGTTCGATTCCTGGTGGTGACCAGTAAAAAAAAAGTTGCGACTGGGTGTTTTAACGTGTCATATGTTATTTGTATATGTGCGTCCATTTTCAAAATTTCAGATTTACAGCCATAGTAGTTCGGCTTTGGCCTTAATATTTGACACTATGGAATGTGATGTACGATGGTGTACTTCGACCGCCCGTACCAAGTGATGCACAAGTGATTGGATTTGCAGACGACATCGCGATTGTAGTTGCGCAAAACACAGAGAAGAGATTGTGGAGATCTATAATAAGACGGTCAGACGTATTCAACAGTGGTTAACATCTGCTGGGCTGCAACTATAGCAGAACATAAAACAGAGGTTGGCCCGAAGGATGAAAGAGAAGGATATATTTAAAGGCAAAGAGTAGCAACATTTCAGAAGCTAAGCGCTCTCAGAGTATTGTGCGCATTCATTTCGAACGGTGTCAGAAGATGCTGCGTGTGTTCTTGCGGGAATGCCCCCAATAGATCTACTGGACAAGGAGGGCCAAAACACGTACCTGCATCGTGGTCAAGGAACAAAAGCAGAGAACCATCGACTAGCATGGACTGAGACGATCACTGTATGGCATAGAAGATGGAGTGAGTCGACGAATGGTAGATGGACCCATCACCTGATCCCCTTCATCGAGCCGTGGCTAACCAGGCGACACGGAGTCATGGTTGCTTTAGATCATACCTGTTCAGATTAAACACGAATATTTACCAGATTTCCCTATATACATCGGGGCAACGGAGAATGTAGAGCAAGTATTCGAGTGTCCACGATTTACTAAGGAGAGAAGCAGTATCTGTGCACGTGGGGTCCAACTAACACCGGAAAATATACTAGAGTTTATGCTGGCATCCGAGAATGGGTGGAACGCCGTAAGCGGAAGTGGCTTACGGATAATGGGAAAGTTAAGACGCCTCGAAAGAAGCAGGCATTTAGTAAGGAATTAATTTCAACTGATTAGTCTAACGGTAGTCGCACGGAGCCGAACGGCATGGTTTATCGAGGGTGGTGGTTTAGTCGGTTTAGTCTAATCATCCCTTTTAGTTCCCCTCCTCCGCCATAAAAAAAGCACTGACACTGACACAGACACAGACATGACACATCAGACGTCAGACATCGTGTTAAATAAAACTATGTACATTTACTTTTTATTGTGGCGGATTTCGTAAATAATTGATTTTGACAATGATGGATTTGTTCAAAAGTGGTTCTCTTCTAAAAAGATGGATTTTATCAGCAGTGGATTTTCAAATGAAGGATCAAGTAGCGCTCCTACCGTGATAATCCTAGCTGTGCTCAAAATTTTGAATTTGGAATTAAGAGTACAAGAAGAGCTTTCATATTTTAGTGAAGTTTTCTAAGTCGGAAGCGCTATAAATCTAAATGTGTTTTATTAACAAAATTTTATTAAGATAAAAAAAATACAAATGAATGGCCAAATAACTGGCAAACAAATCAGTTCATATGATTTTAGTACTAAAAATTCAAGTAACTGGAATACGAAATCTAATCATCCCTTTCAAATGGCCGAGGAAGAAACAAAAGAATCAGACTCAAGTGATGATACCCATAGTCAAGAGCATATCATAGTACGAATAAAGATACAGCGACATGGCTTACCACGACAACTCTGATGTTAAAGCCGTGAGACACTGCGAACTGAAAAGTTTTCGGGGATGATGAACTCCCGTATCGCCAAACGATAACTTTATTTCAAAATATTCGATTCAATGTAATTTCGTTTTTAATTTAAGCCTTGATTTCAAATTATAAAATTTATCGCTTACATCATTTCGGATCATTCATCAGTAACAAAATTTCTTTATATAATAAACTAATTTAAGTACCGCACTTATACCTTACAATCAGCACTATACTTGTATGTCAACAAAAAAACATTAAAATAATCCAACATACAAATTGGATAAAATAGAATAAAGCATCATCAAATATATTTTTATTATTCTACGTTTGAATTGTATACCATATACAAAAGCTCAACACTATTATAAGATAATCTACTTAGAAAATTGTCTCTTATAAAAACTTGAAAAACAAATTATATTTCCTTATTATTGCAACCGGTGTCTCTTTGCCTCTTCATTCTTTTTTTTTTATAAAAACACTATACATGTTGATTGCTGTATTATAGTCTTAAAAGCTGTTGTTAACATACCTTTTTACGTATCTAATTCAAGTCATGATCCTAGATTATTATTTAAGTAAAACAAGGACATTACTACTGACCTAAGAACATTTTCTAGTTTTAATGGTGTATACTTGCTGTTCTGTTCAGATGCTTATATACCGTTATATATAAACTATACTTTATAGAGCTCCTATATAAAGTAGTATTATTAAAGAGGGTAATCTTAAACAAATACCATCATCTTATTTTTAGAATTGTTATTGTGATTTTTATAGATGCTGTTTTAAAAAGAGATTTTAATCTGTTTTACGTTGCAATGAAAATTGTAAAATTAAATTAAAATTAGTCACGTTCTAATATTTTTGGTGTAATTGAAAGTGAATTATCTCAAAATTAGCGTAATCTGTTATAGTGTTAAATAGAAAAAATGTGTGTTGTCTGTAGAGCAAACTGTTTTTTAAGATTTTATCGTGATATTTTACTTCCTGCATGTAATATGTGTGTATTGTAAAAAAATCAAGAAAAAATATTTTATTCGTAATTTTTAGCGAAATTAGTTAAATTTTAGTGAGAGATGGTCTATTCGAGTCATTTTATAATTTTGTAAATATTGTCTACGTATGTATGTGTTAGTAAACTACTTAAATACTATAGTATTTAATAAAAATAAATAAACCTTTACTTACAATTTCGAGGATCACCTATCTCTAATTTACTAAACAATGTAACTGCATTATGATCTAAAACAGATAAATATTCTTCCTCCTCCTAACTTATTAGACCATTCATGAATTAACCAAGCATACCACAAGCCAATACACAGAACGTTTGCAAGTTGATGGAAACATCAGACTAAGTCGAAAATTGAAGGTCCTTGGCACAAAGGCAACTGAGAGCGATCCATGGCTAATAAATACTTTTGAGGCATAAAATTATTTAAAAAAAAATTAAATATCAAAATTTTTCCGATCTTTAAAACATTGTTTTTGTTGTTGTCAATTTGAGTTTTCCGCAAACACCACATCATCGGGGGTTTAAAATTTATCGTTTATTAGGGCAATTTTTGTTTTACCGAATCTGTCACAAAATTATTTAAAATTCTATTCAATGTCGAAATTTAACCAACAAATAAAAGTTTATTGTTGTTGTCACCATATTTGTTGTTGTCAATTTGAACTTTTCGGAAAACACCACACCATCCAATGTTTTAGATTCCTCGTTTATTACGGAAGTTCTCCTTGTTACGGATCTGACACAAAATTATTTAAAATTCTATTCAATGTCGAAATTTAATCGACATATAAAACTTATTGTTGTTGTTGTCATCCATATTTGTTGTTGTCAGTTTGAATGTTTCCGGAAACACCACACCATCTAATGTTTTAAATTGCTAGTTTATTAATAAGGAAGTTCTTGTGTTTATGAATCTGACACAAAATATTTAAAATTCTATTCAATGTCAAAATTTAATCGTTAAACTCTGGTGAGTAGTTCTTTTTGGGACATGCAACCCCATGGCTGCTAAAAAATTTGGCGAGTCAAGTCAGGTTGATAGCTTCTGTTAGATTGTGATTGTAGTAGCATTAAACATCTTTCTTGGCGACTTTCTTTGTTCGACGTGGAAGGCCATTTTGTCTAAGATTCGAGTTCATCCATCATTTATTAGATGATTTTGTCGTTGTTCTTCGTTTGAGTGTGTCAATCACGAAGAGCTAAGTGAATTGTTGAAATTGGCGGAATCTTGAACACATAAGGTCCACGTCTAGATAGCTCTACGATTTTAGCTTCCACTTAGATGCAAACGAAACAGCGCTATTGTGACCGGAAATGTCAATCTCATATGTCCCTCGCTTGCGTTGCAAACGTTTTGCTATTGCATCGCCATGAAGTCGTCTTGCAACTTTTTCTGGCGTTTCTTTCATTTTCTGGCGTTTCTTGCGTTGCTGCAATCGCGAGTCGTTGTGCTTCGGCCTCTTCTGGTGCTTTTGCTCGCGTCGCAATCGTTTTGTATATCATCGAGAATATCTTTGTGCTGTTGCCGAAAACGGTTTTGCTCCTCGGTAGTCAAACAATGGCTTGTTGCAGCTGAATCGTCATCTATGTTGATATTTAAGTTTTTAAATTCATACTGGTTTCTTTTGTCGTAATTTTACGGACGTATTCCAAGTTTTAACCCTTAATTCCATGGAAAAAAATTTCTGATAGTAATTTTTTTACTCATAAAAAATAGTGAAAAAGAACAGACATATTTTTATTTCATTTTTATAGTAAAATTTTATGGTTTTACATTTTGGCATAACCTAAAAATTTCATAAAGGTTTTAATTTGTACATTTTCGTACATTTCGTTTTTTTTGTATGTATTTTAAAATTTTATTTTTATATATGTACCACAAAAAACACTAACGTTAACAAATTTCAACACGAAAAAAAGAAATCGATATTTGACTATAAAAATGGCGAACGACTGTTTTGTATCAGTGTGAGAAAAATGTGTTATATTTACATACATTTTTTGTAGATGTGTGAACAATACTGCCATAAAAAACAATTTAATATAGCAGTATACTAACACCATCATAACTATTCTCTCAGTAAAATTTTACTGGCAACATTTTTTGTTTCATGCATAACCAGTAAATTCTATATTTTTTCTCGCTTATATTTTTACTGGCAGCAGATTTTTCCCATAGAATGGGGCCATTATTTTTCCTGTCGAAGGTTATTTTGATTTTATAAATTTGGTTGCAAACTTTATGAATTTTATTTAATATACAGGGTGAGTATTTTAAAAAATTGTCAAACTTTTATCTCGAGAAGGGGGAGATAGGAGAAAATTACTTATGATGAAATTTGTTAAGGGTCGAAGAGGACGTCTTGTGGTGATTTTAAATGACCTCGAAACTCATTTGTTTCGGAATTATAAACAAAACTTAAGTTTTTTTAAATTAAAACCTATACTTTTGAGTGCTTTTTTATTAAGCAATTAAGGACTGTCCGAATACTGTGATAGTAATTTCTATTGTAAAAATTTTGACAGGGTTCTGAATGCAACCAAATTATTACACCAGCTATGCGTAATAATTTTTGACGTAACTGAAAATAATTTTTGTATGATTTCATTGTTGTTGTAGGAAATGCACCATTTTTTGAATTACGAAATTGAATTTACTAAACTAATGAACGTAACAAATTATTGCTTGTTCAACTAAATAACTACAATTATTGTAATATTGGATCCAAAATAAGTTTTAGTTACCTTATTTTCTATATGCAATAATGATTATAACAATTTTTTAATAATGTCAAAAATATTTCCGTATTCGGACAGTAATCGAACTCTAACAAATTATGGAAGAGAAAATTATTTCACTAATTTTCAAAATTATTACAGAAAATTAAATTATTACAGAATTCGGACAGGTCCTAAAAGTAAATACTTTTTGGTGGTACAAAATTTTTGTAAAGTGTATGATTTCAGAGAAGTAACTGAGTTCTCGCTAAGTCCTACAGTGTTTAATAAAAATTTAAAGAATTAGAAAAAAAACAAAATTTGTTTCATAAAAATGTTTAGTAATTAATTAAATGTTAAAAAATGCTCGCCCATTTGATTCCAAACATTTTTCTACTTGTCCTACAAAATTTAGATAAACTGCTTCTAATTCAGCTTCTGAAATATGATTTCAAAATATATCTTTAATTCTTTGTCTCATATTTTCTGCAGTGGCAGGCCGATTAAAAATCTTATCACTTTTACCCATAAATAAAAATCCATAAGGAAAAGAAGTAGGACCACTTCTTTCAATCCGTTTATTCGGAAACATTAAATGTAGTTGTTGTTAGGGGGCTGTGCCAAAATCGGGCTGATTCACGTGCAATTTCTTTTCTTCCAAAATGCGAGACACAGAGCGCATCTATACAGCAATTGCCTTAGAAATCTCACGACAAATCCTTTGACTTCTAAATATCCTGAATTTCGTGTTCAAAATGTGCAAACCAAAATCAAAATATATGGTTTGTGAGTATGATGAAGCATATACTCGGATTCTTTGATAAGTATCATGAGTTCTGATAGGTATCATCGGTTCCGTTCATTGATTGTATTTTTTGTATACTTATCCACAGGACGGCAATGACACAGTATCAGTTCGATGATTTACCGGACACCCATTGTCCCCAATTGTTATTTTCCATTATAGATGTATATTTTCCATATATAGGTACTCTAGAGGTATATGGTCAATCAGCGGGATGTCACGAGAAGATAATCAACATCCGCTAAAACGGAAGTCATCATATTGTTCCAGGCACCACATTAAATTCTCATTTTCTTTAAAAGAACGCGACTTTACAACAATCCCCTCTAAACGTGTCGAGTACGTGTTCACCAGGAAAATATCGTCTCGCGCCTTCAGTCTCAATTTAATCTTGAGCGGAATTGAAAATGAATTCGTATACTTTCCAGTCGATTTTAATCATTCTAATGTATGTTTCCTTGTTCACATTCACTAAACTCACCATATTTAAGATAGAGATACATCAGCTGCCATAGATTCAATTTTTCAAAATTTTTTTGTTCAAGAATGTTTTGGCATTTAACTGCACTGTTAAATTAAATCTGTGGCAATTTAACATAATCACTTAAGTCGAGATAAGTGGTTATGTTGAACTATATTCTAATCGATAGTATTTCCCGTGTTTTTATCTCTTCAATTTTTCGGTCCGAGATATAAGCAAAAAACAAAACCACTTATGTATGTTATAGATGATTGGTATTTTATTGAAAACCACTTAATTGATAATTTTTGATATTGCAGCATGACATAAGTGATATTTAAAACAATAGTTTTATTTGTAAGATCAAAAACGAATTTAGAAAAAACATTATCTTGAATATTGAATTTAATTTTGCTTTTGATATTTACTTAAACCAATATAAGTGTTTTTTCTAAATGCTAATTAAAACAAAAAATCTAAAATTGTGACTACTTAGTTTAATTTGATGAAATAAGTGGTTTTGTCAAATTATAAAAACTAAAAATATAGTAACATAAATATAAATAAGTGATTTAGTTAAATGTGTGATTATTCAAAATGTTTCAGTTAAGTGGTTTTGCTAAACGATTTATTGGTATAATTTGTGTGAAAAAGAGATTTTATTATAATTTGTTTGGACAAATGATTGCTATAGCATTCAAATTTTTGTTGATGTGTAGGGGGTACCTGCGAAAATAAAAATCATCACACTCTCGCTTGAACTAAAAACCAATCAAATTTCAAAAATGTTTTATGCCCTGCTTACTAGTTCCACACTCGAGTTGAAATATTTTTAACTTTGTTGTTGTTTAATACATTCTGTGCGATGCCATGGTATTTGCACCGCACTTACTCCCGCAGGTATGTAGGTATTGAGCTTAAACGCTCTTTATACTTTATTCACTCTCATGGTGCACCACACGAGGCTTCTTTGAAGCTCAGTACATCACAAAAAAATTTGTTTCATTTTTTATTACTACACACCAAAAAGTAAATAAACATAAAATAAAGTTAAAAAATTCAGGTCAAAAATGTACTGAATTTTTTATATTACTGTTTTAAAAACTTTATTTTATCACCCATATTTTTTTACTGTTTTATCACTACACACTCGAAAAATAAAATAAAACTAAAAAAATACATGCCAAATATGGTCTTGAAGTTTTTTTTTTGCGACATTTTTGTTTGTGTTAGTTCAGCTTCATCAAAAAATTTTGGTTGAAAAATGGGTCGTAATTAAATCTAGTTTTATAGGTAAACGAGGAAAGAGATGGAGATAAAACTGCTTCTTTGACATACCGTGTCGACGCATTTAAATTTTGTATTTTAACGTGTTCAGTCGAAAAATAAAAATAGTAAAAATTTAGAGAGTATGCGTCAATGCTTATGATCACATTACACATAACTAGAAAAGTGGTGCTTTACATAAATGAGTGAAATATATAAATTCTGTAGAGATAAGTTCTTTAGATATGAAAACACCGTTTAACTAAATCACATATTTCATAATTTTGGGAATTTCCAGTAAACCCAGAACATGTAACAAGTGCTTGAAGGTGTCAATAAACGCAGTATAAAACCCAAATACCAGGGTTCAAAAATATTTTAGTAATGCTCCATAATTTTTTCACAAAATTTAAATTTGATCCCCTGAAAAATAACTAAAGAATAGATAAGTGGTTTTGTTGAATTGCCCCAGAAATACTGATAAAAAGAAATATTTTTTTTTAATTTGATTAAATGCCAATAGATGTCAGCAAAATATATTTGGTTCGAGTTTAGGTTTTTGTTCCATTTTTAAAAAGATGGCATAACCGATGTGATAGGTATATTATGTATATTATCGTTTTGAAACGAACATGTATTTTTTATGTTACGCGACTATGTATAGACAAAATTTCTATACAGTCTGAAGTTAGCTTTTAAAACTATTAATATCGTTTTCAAAATAAAAATAAATTAGTTCGTGACAGTTATTAATAGATGGCGCAACACACAATACAATTTTAACCGATGACTTGATAATTAACCATTTAGTACGCACTGAGGATTAAATATTTGGCACGATATGTTTTACGCAGCAACAAGATCGATCACTAGAACAAACTAACGGTAATTTAGTTAAGTCCGTAATTTAGTAGAAAAATTCGGTGGCACAACAGTATCACTTACTTGTAAAAATATTTACTAAAAATTTGAATTTTTTTAAAGGTCCCAAAACCGAATTTGAAATATATCATCACTACTGGCTTGAGTCAGAAGTAATTTTGCTCGGGTTTCATCGAGTTCGTTTGAATCGATGATAACGGTGTAATTTTAGAATATTACGACGAAGTTTCTGATTACCTTTCGATTGAAAAGATCGCAGTTCGATTAAAATACTGAATCTTTTGCTCGGTTTATGAAAAATAAACAAAATTTAAGGTTAGTTATAAAATAAGTGTAAAGTTAGAAGAGATGTTAAAGTAATTTTAGATAACCCAAAGACAAACTTGTCCCTGATTGGGTTAATTGTTTGGCCATTTTGTTAATCGGTTCATTTTCGCAATATATTGTTTGGTGCTTGACTAATTTAACCAAACTACTCTGCCGAGTAGTTCTTGCCGGGATATGTCGGCAGTCGAAGTACCAAGTTGATTTTACGGTGAGGAACCGCAGATTCCCACAGTGCTCGGACTTGTGTATATTAGTTGAAGGTAAACCATGAATTTGGTACTTGTGAAGTAATGTCAACGTCCAGTTTGTTTAACGGTTTTATCTCTCGAAAGATGACGTTGTTATTGTCTTTGGATTGGGTTGTTTGACTTTGCCATACTGATAACGTTAACGGTCCGCAGTTGTGAGCATCCATGCAATTGTTCATAATATGAAATTTTTTATTGCGAATTCTCTTTGCGCGACGTTGTTGGACTAATTGCTAACCAGAAATAATTTTGATTCCTCTTGATTGAGCTTCCTCTATTGTTTCTCGCTCGCATCTCAAATGCTGCGCTGCTGTATTAGCTTGTTGTCGTACTTGCCGTTTCTCTAGTGTTTCTTGCTCTAACCGCAACGGATTCGTTGCTGCAATCGCTTATCAATCGCGCATACGATTTACAGCATGTGCCGAACAAATTTTAATTTTAATTTATAATTTAAACAAATTTTGATTAAGTTTTTTTTAAATAAAAACCCCAATCGATTATCATCTTATCTTATCAACACATTTCGGGCGTCGCTCGCTCGTGTCACAAACGTTCATTTGTCGCGCTTCGGCATGTTCTGGTTTTCCTCGTTTACAGCGACAGCATCACACACAGAATTCACTCAAATGAAAGCCAGCACGTAGACGTGTGGCGTTCAAACTTCTCGGACATTTTTCAAAGAAACATAAAATTCCGAATGGATATCAATACTGCTTATATTGTTCAATAATCCGACTTCATTACAAATATTAATGTTCAACAAGCATAAACAACATATTTTAAGGAAAACCACTTTAACAATATTACGCTGTCATTACTCACCTACATCTACCCAATGTAATTATGCTCGTTAAATGATTATGATTAATTATCCGGCATCATATACGAGAAATTGTTGTTGCCTCAATTTGAAAAACCAAAAATTACCTTCTTAATTTTGAAAGAATTTTTATAGGAAAAAAGCGGCCATAAAATGATGGATCTACACCATAATTAGCTTTTGATGGAAATTAATTACATCGAAGTTGAAAAGAAACTAAATTTTTTTTAGAAATATTCGCCATTGTTTTATTCTCAAGAAGCTGCTCTATACAAATACCTTTTATGGCATTTCGATCAAACAAACCCGAAATTAAATAATTTAAATAATTTTAGCCGAAAATGAGCACCGCGTTGGAGGGCCGCGTTAAATATTTTCACACGACCTTTTTTTATTTTTGCTCCTTTTCGCTTTGTCTGTGTGTTTTAAGATTTTCCTTAAATATTTAAAATTTACTTAAGAAAAATGCTCATTAGTTTGTAGACACAAGGAAAACCTATATACAACAAAAAGCTTTTTATAATTATTTAAGGTTTTTATAGTGAGATGTTCAAAATTTTTATTTTTCCTCGTTTCTTATCAAGATCATTACACCTTTTTGGTGGTATCATTAAATATTAAACCCAATTTAAACTTAAAGCTGCTTTAAGCTTTATATGCAAAAATTGTTTTGTGCCCACATCTGTTACACCTCACATTCGCCGCAAAAGCTCTAATTGAATTATAATTTTCAAATGTTTTGTTCATTAAGGAGCATCGCAAACAAATTGAAGATCCATACACCTATATATCATTTAAATGTGGGACGAATATTTAATTCGTAAAATCATACAGATTTAATGCACCCACCCGAGATGGGTATTTGGTGCACACCCACTCATATTTTATTTTGCTTTTTTATTTTACTCCCAAAGTAGGTATAAATATTTTAGAATGAATTACATGAAATGCACTCAACGGAAATGTGAGGGGTGACTTTCAAATACAAGTACATACACGAGTAAAGTACGAACGATCATAATTTTCAGATGAATCTGATATATTTTACATAATTATTATTAAGTATTCAGATATGTTTTTGTTGTTGCTGTACACGTTTCACGTCTTCTTTTATTATCTTAAAGTTGTTTATATTCAGGAGAAAATTTTCAAGGTAGATTCTTATTTTCTAGTTTATTCTACGAAATCTTATATATACATAGTGAGGAAACGTGTATCCACTCTTCTTAAAAAAATAAACAACATTAATTATTTATAGGACTAGCTGAACATTTTATAAAACTACTACTAGTTTCAACTCTTTATATCGTTCATCAGGTAAAAAAAACTTTTTTACGTTTATGCTTCTGCAGAGATAAGTTTCACACTAAGACGACATGCTCTTGCATTATACATTTGGTTTATAATAAGCTTTACAGTTTAGGTAAATAATAAATATTTCGAGCGCTACCTACGTTATTTGGATTCATTTTTATTGCACTAAAAAATAAATAATTTTCATCTGACATAAATTGTTATTTGCCGCATGTACAACACAAACAAATTAATAATCAATAGACTTTGCAAGTTATATAAAACTTCATTTTCTTACAACAATTCTTCTGTTTTCTGAAAGATAATACCTTATTCTTATAAGATCTTGTCGCCCAATGCGTTGAATTTCTATGAGTATGAAAATATTTATAATTTGCAATCGCAAAAATTAGTAAATTACTACTCGAATTTTTTGGCATCAAATAAGCCTACAAAGCTGGTCCAAGCCAAATAGGTGAAAATTTATTTTTTCGTAATTCATTTTTTAGTACTACAAAATCTTTGTTTCTGAATGATAAGATTTTTAGCTGGCAACGTCGAACGAATTTTGCATCCGAGTTTTTACTTCAAACATATAGTACAGGTGTTGAGAGTCGGAACTAAAAGTTTAAATCCGAAACTGAGTTGGTGAAAAAATCTATTATTCGTTTATCACAACACTGCCTTAAATTTATTTTGTTTCTATATAAAAAAAAAAGCGAGAGGGAGATGGAGAGTAAACAAGGAAGGAAAAGAAAGAATAGCGGAGAAACGCATTTTAATTTGCAATTTTGAACTTTAATTTTAATGAATTTTGTATTTTAATGAATTTAAATAAAACCTCTCAATCAACAATAAATTGAGAGGTTTTCTATAAATACAAAAACTAAAAATAAAAAATTGCGTCCAAGAAAGGTAGTAAAATTAACAAAACGGTGTGATTTTTTAATTAAGGATTGGCACGCGTCTGACTCAGCCAGTTGCACGGCGATTTGAGATTCAAAGCACCATTTTACAAATTATAAGTTTAATCGTGTAATACAAGAACGAAATAAGTGAAAATAAAATATTTTCATAATGGGAGAAAATAATAAGTTACAATGTTCAACCCTGAAATTGCTTTCACCACAAAAAGTAGCCACAAGTGCGACAATTCTCAAGAAAAGTGTTAATAGTAATAAAATGACGACTTCAGCCGCGTTTTAAAATGTGAGCGTGCACACCTATTGGCAGAACGTCCTGAATTTAAGAATATGACGTGCAGTGAACGATGGAAGATCATACTAGCAAACGGTCTGTCTCGAAAATGCTTCAAAAACATCAGTTTTGCACATGCAAGCTTCGGGCAAAATGTGAAATAGGTGGATGTAAAGGCAGCCATCGTTATAATTGTTGCATAATGCCGTAGTACAAAAAAACTACAATGCTCGAAGGTGGCAAATAAGTTAAAACTCGATGGTCCACAAAAGAGCCTAGAATTGAAATGGGCAGGCAGTGCAACATGGACAGAAAAACGCATTCGTTTAGCCAATCTAGAGACTTTGGGTGTTTCGAATGCACACCTCGATCTTCCAGCGCAAACAATGGAAATTGATAGTACCACTACCAAGTTCAGTCACCTACTAAATATACCATTTGTCTGATATGAAATCCTAGGTCTATAATTTGAATTGGATTACAACACTTGATTTAGCAGTACCACTTCAGATTCGAGAAGGTCATATGGAAATGGGGGAATCAATCGCTGCCAAAACACGTTTGGGAAGGATAATTTTCGGTAAACTAAACCAAATCCAAACTAAATGTATCAATGAGTATTTAGTATTACACATCTCAAGCAAATTCAATGTGAAATGCATCCAGCCTTAAGTTTTGGAAAATAAATTACAAAATACGGACGATGACCTACCTGACCAAGTGACGGAGTTTTTTTCATTAGAAAATGTCGGCGTTAAAATTCCAGAGAAATTGATGAATCGAAAGAAAACGAATGTGCTCAGGAAATTATGGAAAGAATTACACGGAAAGTTGGTAATCATTACGAAACAATCCGGTTGGCGGAGCAATGATGTGGACTAACCTGTTTGGAAAGAAAATTTGAATGTTAGCCAGCTTTGAATGAGACAATTAAAAAGCTTTTGAAGGATTATGAGGAAAAAGGGTTTGTTCAGAAATTAAGCAAGAGTAAAACGATGATGATATACAAGCGAACATAATATCTTAACATGGAAAATTCCATAAGCGTGGGATGCAGCAGCAGAAGTAAATGGAACAGGGCCAGATTTATTAGTTCCACTGGCGCACATTATAATGAGATTTTGTCAACGACCCTTCGCTCTAACAGGTTGCATAAAAGAACTGTTCCATCAAATTGGAATGTTACAGAAAGATAAAAAGTCGCAACGATGAGAGTAATGGCATTCGGGGCAACGTGCTCGCCGAGCTCGGCACAATTCGTAAAAAACCTAAACGCAAAGAAATTCTAGGAAGAGAGCCCAGAAGCGTCAGAAGCGATCTGTCATAATCATTATACGTAGACGACTGGCTGGACAGTGATTCGAATTCATTCACTCCAATAGGATGACCCGATCACTGATGGAAAAATAATCGAAGAAAACACTGGAATAAGGTATTGCCAGAACTACGAGAGTTAAAAATATCAAGATGATACATCAAGACGAAATTTAAATCATTTGAACTGCATACGTGTTTGTCGACGCCAGTGAGGCTGCTGCATATTTTAGCGTCGGATATGAAGATAGTACGCACTGCGTGTTGATTGGAGCAGAGGCCAAAGTTGCGCATAAACAGAAGAACCATCGGTGTTAATTTCAGTTTCAAAAGGTTGTCTAAATGGTAAAGGCTATAGTATGGACAATTGCAAGGGCACTTATGGCAATCAATAACATGAAGACTGATAAACAAAAAATCGGAAGGGAACCAACCTGTGATGAGACTCAAGAAGCTAAAAACGAGTTATTACGACCTGTATAACGAAAAGTGTACTCTCATGAAATTTCAGTTTCATTCAGTTAAATTCAGTTTTACGAGTTCGAGGTAGAATATCTGAGACGGACGGAATTGCTTTCAATACAAAAAATCCATTTATCCTAACGAATAAACATCAACAACTCATCTCATCCGAGTACCGCACGAACGGTTTCATCACCATAACCACGAAACCGTTGTAAATGAAGTTATGCAAAAATAGTACATTAGCAAACTTCGAGTGGCACTGAAAAAGCGAAACCAAACTTTCCAGACGAGGCTGATCATACATCATCTAAACTGGCATATACACCGTTCCATTCTCATTTGTCGGGATTGATTATTTTGGGCCGATGGGAGTTACCCAAGGTTATCGTGCAGAGAAACGTTGGCGTGTTTTATTTACATGTCTAACTACACGTGCTATCCACTTAGAAATAGCACATACATTGGATAAAGGTTCATGTCTTATGGCAGTTCGGAATTTTATAGTACGCCGAGTAACTGGGTTAGAAATTCGAACGGACAATGGAACAAATATTCAAGGTGTGAATAATGAATTGAATGAACTACGTGAAAAACTGTAGACCGATGAACTACGAAATATCTTACTGCATTAGTCCGCCTTTAGGCGAAAAGAAGAACAATTTTTTCGAATTTAATATTATTTATTCATTAAAACATAAGGCGAGGTTATTGTTTTATATTATTGTTTTATATTATTGTTTTGTATTATTATTTTATTTTCATTAAAAATAAATATAGGAAGGTTTTCAATTCAATTTGAGCTTTATCAGATTTTTCTTATTTATTGTGGATTCTGCATTGAATAAAATGTTTGAGTTTCAGAAGTAAATTTAGGAAATTGAGATTGCCGGTTACCTCACCGAAAAATGCAACAATGACCTAGTTCATCATAGCGGACATCTGAAGTGGTTTTAGTGAAAGTGTTTGAGAGGCGTTAGATGGCCGCCCCACATTAATTATCTTCTCCATTATTCCACTGCAACAAGATGACTCAGCCACTCAGTCCGAAATATTGGAGCCTAAATGTTTTCTTGGTTTGAATTTATTCTATGGTACAAAAGCTACAACTGGCACGTCAAGGTTTAGCGGCCTAACCCATCCATCAAATCCATACTCCCATATACCGGTTGTATTCCTTAATTATGTACGAATAATCGATTTCACATTGATTTTTTGCTTGTTAATCCCATCGGGCTGATTTCTGTGGTTTTAAGGTGCCTTTACTGGAAATAAATGGTTTCGACAAAACTGACGAAATTCTCAAACTAAATATTCTCTGCTGTATAGATATGTTTCGCTTATGGCCCTAAGGCGTGTAAAAATTATCGAAATATAGAAAGAATATATGGTTGGCCAAATTCGGTATATTTTCTGAAAGTTGAACAACTATGATCGACGATGATCTAATATGAGGTGCGCTTTCGGCGATTCTATGATCGCCGCCAGCACCGCAATAATTTTTCAATATGCGGCTTGTTCGATATATATTGACGCAAAATATTTCCTGTCGAACCTGGAAGAACCAATCATGGTCTGAATGGTTTTTATCGGTTGCAAGAGAATTATAGCTGAAGTAAAGATATTGGCGAATTTCTTCGAATCTAAGTACAGGCAAGTATTGGTGCAGCGATAAACAGGCATAAAGATTAAGAATTTCCGAATGTCATTAGAATCGACCTTAAATTTTGTTCCGATATTCCTTTGGGGTGCGCACAGATTTGATTGTTCTGTTATAACATATGCATAACAAGATCATGGGTTGGTGGTAAGGGCTTATCTCCCTGAAATGGATTTGGAATTCACGATTGTCGTATTTTATGTTCAATACATGCCTCGAAAATTTAGATGCTGTGGTAACAATAGATTCGGTTGCTTCTTATACCAATTCTCGTGATCAGATAGGCTTATTTCAACTATATTTTTTATTGACTGAACTAATATGTTTACTGTGAGCTCATTCTCTGAGGACTCGAGTTCATCACTTAGTGCATTTTTTCATTATTTTCATTGTGTCAGCTGGTTAGCTCGAAACCAACAAACTGACTACAATTCAATTTTTATCCTTCCTCAGCGACCTCCTCAACGTGAGACTACCCCACCTCTACTTGCGCTTTCTTATTTAGGTCTCAACGACTGCCTGATTAAATTGTTTAAGGAGCTCCACATTTGTTATTTTGTTGGACTAGCACTAGTCTTAAAACTTTTGTTGTTGTCAAAAACGACGTAGTAAATTGAATTTTACGTATAGGCATCATTGTTGAGAATGGGTCGTATTTATTTCCGCCCATTGAAAATGCAGCTGCAACAAGTTCAAATGATCGTTATGGTCGTTTGTATCAAGGGCCGCACTAAAGAAATTAGAAATTTCAATTCTTGTCAGAATCGGGTTTATCAAGATGTGTTTTAAAGAAAATGTCGTTACGTATAGACTTCAACGAAAATCATAATGCCATACGAGCCAAAATTCGCGACCACACATAAATGAAATTCTCTGTTCAATGCTGTCTGTTATGTATACATCTTCGAAACGAATACTGTATCTGTCTTCATTACCCAAGTTTAACTTTAAGTTCTTAAACGAAATGGTGACATAGGGATCTAGCAACCTTACGAATGAGAAATGAGTACACTGGGATTTTTTTGGGGTATTCGCGGGTGGTTGCTCTGGAATAAAATTTGTACAGATCCTTCCAATAATTTGTGTTTCATCATTTTATTATTTCGTGATGATTTTTTTCATTGAAGTACCATAACTCAAAGTAATTTATTTTGACAGCCCTGTTTTCGGATTAAATATTTTTAAAATAGTATACCCAACATAGCCATACAAGAAATATCTATTTTTTCGCCTCATTCCATTTTCTGATCATATAGAAACCAATTGTATCCGTATGAGTATATCATTGAGGTAGAGGTGAAACGCCATGAAACCGAAATGGTTCCATACGCAAAGAAATCATAGAATTTTACCGAATGTTAACAAAAAAATAAAATTTTCGACATTGTTGACATTCTCTATAATTGTCGTAGTCATTAATTTAGTTGTCTACATACATTCTCTATATATTTAAAATACTAATTATTTACGCGGTGTAGACAATACGATACAACACTTAAAATTTGTGGAAAAGTTTGAATTTCATCCCAACCAAACAATCCAAAATACAGTTTTTGTCAAAAATCGTTAATTCCGCTTATTTTATAAAAAAACCAATTTGAACCGGTATTGTTTCAAAATTAATTTAAACATTTTAGTGCGCTTAATCGTTCTTTTCAATTAATCGGTCCATTTGCGCTGTACAGAGCCGAATTTTGGTTTGAAGCCAAGTTTTTTTTTTATTAGAAATGGTTATTCCAAAAATATTCCAATCCGTATTCCACAATCATAAATGACATTTATGCATTAGACAGACCTGTAGCTATAGATACCAAATAAGGATAGTCATAATTGCTTGTGCGGTACGAGTTTAGAATGTCAATAGTAAAAATGAATACAAATTGTTGGTCTCCCTATATTTAAACTCCAAGCCCAAAATAGTTTCTGTGCCGGAAGACAATCACCGTTGAAATCTAATGTCGCAATGTAAACGTCTTTCAAAGTATATCGGTTATCCTATTGGTCCCAGGATTTCAAAAAACTGATGGCAAAAAAATAATTGAACGTTCACCAATGTAAGTTTAAGAAGGTACAAAATTACTTAAAGGAAAAGATAAATCAACCATTGCGGAGATAAAAAAAAATCAAAACTGTTGGTATTGCAATTAAGGTAGATAATTAAGTGGAAAATTATCTGGGGGAAGATAATAAGAATTAATTAGGTTATACCGTCGATGCTAAGGCTGCCTCTTAAAATATATACCACGCGAATTTTTTATCACTTATATATTCCAACGTACCGCGTGCATGCTTAACGTTATCGTATACGCTGAATTATAATCATCTTTCAATTTTTATAAATATACATCCTTAATACCATGCGTACGTCTTCATAATATAAGAACCTGCGGAAACACAATTTATTATTTAAGGCAAAAAAATATTGATAAAATAATTTTCTTGAGGTGAATACTTTAGGTTGCGGAATAAGGCTATTAAAATAAATTGGAAGCGGCAACAGCAAAAATTATATACGAGTATATAAAGTTTAGCAATGGGAGGGAAATCATAAAATCTCCAACATACGAGCTAACTTCATTTATACATTACCATAATTGATATGAACAGTATTATGTTAACCGTTATAAATTTATCGTTAAATGGTTTCACCCCGCACATCTAATATTTACGCAGAACTGAATATTGGTTTTTCATCAGCTCGCGTGTTCTCGGAAAATTACTGTAGTGTGTAAAATAAAATTGGGACTGAATCATGATATTTTGATAAAACAAACAGAATACGTTATGTACCTGCGTACTCTAAAAACTTTTCCTTTCCATTTTTCATTTCCATTTTTTATTCCTTGCAATGTTGAATTCTCGCTTAGCCGAATTAACAAATTTCAATGTAATGCAAATATATTTGGTACGTGTACACAAAAATTTAATCTATACGTATGTTTGTTTAGGACGGTGTTTTGGGCGATTCATTTACAGACATATACGGAAGATAAAGTCGTTTGTTCAAAATTATGATAACATAATCATAATTTATGTTTTTACTATGTACAATTTCATTAGCTTATGTTATGTATATAACGTTAGTATACGAGCTATGTTTTCCCTAAAAGATTTTAGTACACAATTTTGAATACATTTTCCAGGGATTTCTGTCTAATTTTGTAATAAGGTCACGTCGTGTTTATTTAGCTATGGGCGAGCAAACAAAATATTTTTTAGGAATACCACTCGTATACGAGTAAACCGACATTTTCTCCCAGGAAATGGGACCAAATTATGCAAACGTATGAATAATAATTTCAAAAACTCTTCATATTGAATATATAAACACTAGAAGTTCATAGGAGAAAATTCATTGAATGAACTGCGATTTATATCGACATTTAACCGACACATAAACATTTGTTGTTGTTGTCATCCATATTTGTTGTTGTCAATTTGGACTTTTCGCAAACACCACACCATCTGATGTTTTAAATTCCTCGTTTATTAAGGAAGTTCCCGGGTTTACGAATCTGACACAAAATTATTTAAAATTCTGGTCAATGTCGAAATATAACCGAAATATGAAAACTGGTTGTTGTCAGTTTGAAACTTTCTTAAACACCACACCATCCAATGTTTTAAATTCCTCATGTATATTAAGGAAGTTCTTGTGTTTACGAATCTGACACAAAATTATTAAAAATTCTATTCAATGTCGAAATTTACTTGGCATATAAAAAAATTGTTGTTGTTGTCACCCATATTTGTTATTGTCAATAAAAGTTCTTTAAAACAGTTCGTTACTATGTGAACTGCGGATGCAGAAATTGTTTATCTCGGCATAACTCCGAGAAATAAATTAAATTTTCTTATAATTAATTATTCCGCTATATCCTGAAACATCTTTGCGCAAGCTTATTATGTTTTATGACACGTTAGTGCTAGATATGTTTTTTTTTATACAGTAAAAATAAATTTTTTAAACCTTTTTTATGTTCAGCAACATTTCTATTTTTTTATATTAGTGACGGTGACCAGATGCTCCCTATTTATTCATATCAACAGTTTTATTAGTATATAAAGCATCATAAACATTTTTATAAGGTTCACCTTAAAAAAGGATAATCTTAGAAAATTATCGTCATCTTATTTTTATAGATAATTTTTATTTTACACAAGAGTTGATAACCTGTTGTACGATGCACGAAAGACGTGCAAAATAGTTTTAATGGTCTGATTGAAAAAAAATTATCTTCCAGCATTTTTTTTAATGTTTTAAGATTATGTGCAAAGAGGCAACTTTTCAATAGCAAAATACCTTGTAATTGTGACAGCTTAAGCAGCAAACCTCATTATTAATTAATTGGTGAGATAGAATTGGGTGGAATGGAGGATATGGTTGATAAACCATAATATCATTTTGGATTGATATAGGATGAACAAATTTTCCTTATTTTAGTCTCGGTCTGGGGTATAGTTTTGACTTTCTTGGCAGCCATCTTAAACCCATCCTTTATTTTACCTCACAACAAGGGCTTTTTGTAATATTCTCACGCAGAAACTACACTGGTATTTCATTTCCTTGGGTTTGAAATATGATTTATGGTGGTTGACATACTGTAGATGGTTTAGTTTTGGCCTTAATTCTTTGAATAATTGAATATCAATGTTGATTTACCAATAACCAGTTTTAAATGGCATATCACGCCATTCATAAGCCACTAAAATCTGGAGCTATTGTTGAAACTAAACACCATGTAGTGTCGTGATCGCCTCCAGATGTATTTGTTCTAGTGCCCTTAATTAATCGAATTCTATATCAGAAAATTGATGACGTTCTCGCACGAATGAATCTGTAAACACATTTTATAAACTTTATATTTTAACATAGCTTCCTTTTAGCTGGATGAACTTATTCCAACGTATTTCCAATTTTATTAAATCTTTTTCAAGGGGACATAGCACCTTTAAAATTGAAAAAAAAGGTTTTTCAAATGAAATTTTCCATTGACATTTTATCTAACTGAAACTATACAAAAAAATCTTTTTTAGATTTTTTTTAGCCCACTGTCGTCTGCTACAAGGGTTTTCTAAAAACACTAAAATTTCGCGGCTTGCATCCTAACTGCTCTCAGAAACGTCTAAATAAACGATGTTTTATTCAGCATTAAATCGCCCTTGGAAGGAACTAAAAGGGAAAAAATTGGTTGATGCAGCTTTTTTGTAAACCACCCCACCCCCCCCCCCCCCAATTAGTTGTAACTCAAAAAATTGAAAGTCGATTATTCCTTCCGTAGTTCATTCTGAGCAGAAATATATGTAGATCAACGTGTTAAAATTTTTTAAAAATCCGACCGGAAAAATGAATTGTTAGAAAATATTTCAAAGGACAAGGACAAAAAAAAAATCGAAAAATGGTCATAGTTGGCGTAGATATTTTGTATGAAAACACAAAGAAAAAGAAAGTTTAACCTAAAAATTGTATTCGACAACTATTTCATAATCGAGCAGTTTTAAACGGAAATGTTGTACCGGTAAAAAATGAATTTCGAAAATCTTGGAGGAGATCAGCCATTGCTCTTCAAATATTATAGAAGTTGCATTTATACATCAGTTTGCATCCATCATGGTAAATTTGAATACTTTTAATCTAATAAGTTTGAAAATATTTTTAAATCCGTTTAAATTTTTCCGGTCGTATTTCATGATTCCGCCCCTGTTTTCATCTCATCGTTTTTTTTTCATCACCTTTTAATGAAAATTAATCAATGGACGACATTAATTTTTGCTATATTTAAAAAAAAAATCAAAACTGACTTTTCAAAAACAACTCCAAAGAAACTATTCAATCAAATGTCACTAAAATTTAACGACTTTCGTTCGATCGATTATACTTTACGATCATGCTTTATGACGAGAAAAAGAAGTTTTTACTAGTGACACATAGATGGCGTAACCTAAACATTTTTTAATCTACCCTTGATAGGATTTCGGAAACGGCTGCCGTTGCTCAAAATTGATAGTAGAATAAGGTCGACCCCTCGGAATAAAATCATTTATCTTGCGGGTGGTAAACAATTGGCAGTTCACAAATCGAATCACTCTGCTGAAATTCGGAGTTATTCTAAACTCGACATGAGTGGCTGAATCTAACTAGGAGTACCCGAAATCAGTCACAAAACCATAGTTAACAGTTCGCCATTAGGCGAGTGAGATATGGTTTCGTGGAAAAATACAAATTTTAGGCAAAAGAGCAGGCCTAGATTATATTTTCAGATGAGACAGAGTTTAATCTTGATGGTTCTGATAGATAACAAAAATATTTATACAACACTCGTGTAAAACCGCAAGAGAGAATGTCTGGTAATCTTGGCGGTTGATCTTCGAAGATTAAGGAGGCCATTAGATATCATGGGGAAAACCCCAATATGCATTATCTGAACAAAAATATTGCAACGAAATGTGTTATATTTGTGGAGACGAAATTGGTGGACATTATATTCTCCAACAAAATAACGTCCCTATTCATTCGAACTCAGCAGATTCTAAAGTCTAATAATACCCCGCAAGCGACGCCTGTTGTCCAGATTTAAACCCGATCGAGAACCTCTGGGCATTATTATGGAACAAATTTTCAAAATCTGATGCTCGGCACTTCGACTCTGTTTAACAAATAAAAAGAGCTGTGAAGTTCGAATAAGCCACAATTGTGGCCTTAACATTATTTTGTATAGTGTGTTTGCGCCTCAAACGATTTCAATATCGTCTGGATGAAGTCTGGATATGGGTGCTTATTCGGAAAAGGGGGTGGGTGCGGGTTGTTGTGGGTGGGTGCGGGTGGGTGTGGGTGGGTGTGGGTGGGTGGTTGTGAGTGGGTGTGGGTGGGTGTGGATGGGTGTGAGTGTGGTGTGAGTGCGGGTGGGTGTGGTGTGGGTGTGGGTGATGGATGTGAATGAGTGGATATGGCTGGGTCTGTTTGGGTTGGTAGTGGATTGGTGTTTTGGTGTGGGTGGGTTTGGTATGGGTGGGTTGTGTGGGTGTGGGTGGAAGTGGGTGGGTGTGTTTGGATGTGGGTTGGGTGGGTGGGTGTGTATGGGTGTAGGTTTGTGTATGGGTGTAGGTGGGTGGGTGTGGGTGGGTTCAAGATAATTTTATTTCTCTTAATCCGTCTTTTTATTAGTTCGTTTGAAGTTTTTTAATGGATTACATAACTTTACTAGTAAATTTACGGTATAAACCATTTAATTTTCAATAAAAATTTATTTTTCAATTTTCATGTAATTTTACGTGAAAAGGTTCGGCAACTTTGCCCACATGAAATTTCATGTAAAATTCAATGCATTTTTTTTTACTGTGAACACAATGGTTAAAGCGAAACTGAGCTAAACGTCACATAACCAAGATGGCGCGCAATCAAAATGGTAGCGGGACTTTTGCCCCATCCGTTATGATCGGTGTATTTTTGTAATAATTGTTTTGTGAGGGGAGTGTTGGTGGTGGTACTGGTGGTGTTTGTTTAGCTGCGATTTATGTTGTTGAATACCTTGTGGAACCCGCTACAATTTTTGTTTGTCATGCTGCACTTAAATTATTGAGCTCATCTCGTATCTATAAATCTATATCAATTCGACGTCGTTCCAAGCAACTGGATATGTGTCCATAAACTTTATGGAAGATTTTATCAAAGAATCTTGGTTTACGAGCTTGCAAAATTCAACTTGTGCAGAAATTAAAACAATCCGACCATCGCACACGACGCCATATTGATGTTGATTTTCCAAAAAAAAATTGTATCTCTGTTTTTTTGGATGGATACGATTATAAAAATAATTTTTGGATTTGGAGTGAAGATAATCCCACAAGCCTTTGCCGGAAACATCATTATATTCAACGAAAATTACTGTTTGATGCGCTTTGTGGACCGGCGGAATCATTGGTCCATATATATCTTCAAAAATGATGATGGGCAGAATGTTACAGTTAACGGTGAGTGGTATAGAGACATGTTTTCAAACCCCAATTAGCTGTTAATTGGCCTTCGAGATCAATTTGCGCAATTGCTCAAAATATTCAAGCATTAATGGCATCAAATTATATATGCAGTAAAGCTAGTTTCATGCTGATATTCAAAATGTTGTCGCTCGAGTACTTCCAGTAGTCGGTATATCCGTTATTTTTTACTGTTTTTCCATATGTTTTTTGTATATCTGTGAACTTTCTTTCCAGCTTGTTCAGTGGGTCTGATTTCGTGTACATGTTGTTTAATATATCCCTGCATTGTTGGATGTATTCCTATGTGAGATCCTTATATTATGCGTCTCCTGTGAATCTTATTTTGATTAATTTGTCTATTTTTCTTCCTCTGTATGTGGTGAGAGTTTCGAAGATGCTATCTGCCTTGCCTTGAAATTGTGTTAATATGTTTGTTTCATTGATTTTGTCTTGTCCGCAAACTCCGGTACGAAACTCGCGATGTTTTGCTGGTTCATCTTTGGTATGATTTTTATTTTTGTTGTTTGTTTGGGTTTTTGGTTGTGGCGTTCAGCTGATTTGTGATCTATAATTAATTGATCTATAATATAATTTAATTTGCTGAGGGTTAGTTATCCTTTCGATTTATATTTTTTTTCACTTAGGCACTCTTTGGATTCTAACTTTTAATTTTATTTCGTTCGAGTCCGATTGTTTTATGATATTTTCGCTGACTTTTACCTGTGATCTATGTGTTTTGTGCGATTTTTCTTCGAATGGGGACTATTATCTTTTTGGAGAATGTGTGTTGTTACCTTAGGATTTGTGGATGAATGGGTGTTCGATATTAGGGTTTTTGTATTTTTGGTAACGGGTGTTCGACCTACAGATTTTGTGTTTTGGATCGAAGGATACTGTGAACTTAGTGTTTTACGTTTTTGTGACTCGGTCATCAGGCAATGACTGTCCCGCATTGTTCACCGGATGGAATCCTATAATGAGTCGGTCCAGTTTATGGTTTGCTTGAAATTTGTCCGCCGGAAGTTGTTGTATGAGCACCAAAGGCCAAAGTTGTACAGTTTAGGTATATATATGTTATGTTTAATAATGCTCTAGATAAAAATGTTTGTAATACTTTGGATAGGTCAGTGTTTTTATTATTTGGCTGTTATTTGAGCAGATTCAGTGAAACAAAGGATTCAGTTATTTTTGAACACCCCTATAGAATCAGAAAGCAATGGTGCGCAACAAATATTGTCTCTCTTTTCAATCCGATATATTTTGTACAACAATTCTGTAAATTTTCACTCTAGACTACAACAACAGCCTCTTAAAATTGATTGCAAATCCTATTTTTCAATTAAAGCAAAATATTGAAATAGTTCTTGGAACCACAAGTATGTATACGAGTATATAACTATTCACTATACAAAGAATGGACCAACAAGTTGCACATTTTTTTCAATGAAAAGAAGATTTAGTTTTTCACTAAGAGAAGAATTAAAACGGATTTTATATATTTACCTAGTAGTTATGTGGCTGCAAATAATGTTTTATACTCAGGCGATGAACTGTATATATATGGATATATAAAGTTCAATAGCCAGACCTTACCCCAAATAAAAACAAACAAACCTCCAATACGGTATATCCTTATATTTATGGCCGCATGTACTATCTTCCAAAAATATGACATCACATAAAGCGTTGATGTGTTCGTCGCACAAAACCAACAGAGATCCTTTATGTATAGATGTAGTTTGTGAAACATAAAACAGAATTTTCCCATTTCCAACGTATTCATAATCTAGCTAGCATAAAACATAAAATATACATAATAACGATAATAAAAAAAGCGGAAGGAAATAAAGTTATTGTTAAAAAAAATAACGTAAAAACAGAAAAATGTTTAAAAACGGCGGAAAATTTGACATTTTTTTTTTTGGTTAGGCAAAAAACCTGAATAATGTTTTAATGACGTTTTAAAATGGAAGAACAGTGTAACAATAATAATATGTACATATAAATTATTTATGTTTTTATTTCAATCATAAAATTTGATATGTCAACATTATTCCGCATGTACGACCATCACCCACGAAATAAGAAGGAATTTGATCCATTGTTTATAGCATGCAGTAATATAGAACAGCTTTGCATCGCGAATCTCGTTCCGAGACCCACCTGACCACCCAAATCATATACCCATACCCCGCAATTGTTTTTATTTATATTGTATCTTAATACTTTTCTTTGTTTTATCTTTATTTTCAGAATGGCCAGTAAAAGTGTTATTTGATTTTCATCGCAATCAAAACAAACTCTATATATATGCGAAACTCTATATACAGATACATAATTTATCGAACGGAATCAATTTTCAATTTTGCGAATTAAACTCTCGACCGATATACAACTAGACAAATATAACAAAAAAAAACTTTGTCTTTGTCCCACAAGTTACACAGAATATCGATTTACGACACAAAAATTTTTTTGCTAAAACGATAAAATGCCGGTAGGAGGACGAGTTACTGGAAAAATTGGATATTCAAATAGTTACTATTCAGGTAAAAAAAAAATTAATTTAAAACAATTTAGGATTTAACCGACATATATACAAAACTTTTTTGTTGTGTACACGATTGAAAAGTTATGTAAACAGGGTGTCCGAAAAAATATCTCTATAGTTTTATATTTTCGGATGAAATAGTGTCATGAAGTTTGTTCCGAAACCAATTCACATACCTTCGATGCAAATACCACATTTTTCTAGGGAGCATATCCGGTTAACTGACTTTCACCGACTATATGGTACATACATCAAGACAATCCACTGCAATGCCGTATTATCAGTAATTTTCTCAAAGTTGTGACAGATATGACACATTGTGTTTATAAAATTGTACACCGTGGTGTACGACGTATTTTTGACAGCGAGCAAGAACCATGCTGAAATAGTTTTCATTGTTAGAAATAAAACTTTGTTTTACTACGCCAGTATTTTATTTTTTCGTTCCACTGCGTATTGGACTGAAGGTTGGAAAATTATCGCATGGGTTAAAGTTAATTGAATAATTCGCAACAGGTCGTGGATTTTTCTTTGTGATATTTTATTCATTTGGTCGGAACGGTGAATTATTACAGCAACAAATATTCGTAACATTATACTGTCGTCTCAGCTTTGTATAGCTATAGAATTCTCGAAGAGACATAACACTCCAGCAAGAGTATCATTACGATCCCTCCGGTATTCTTCAAAGTCCACCGCAAAAATCTCTTGATTATTGAAAAACTTGTTACGGACGGCTAAGCAGCTGACCCGCAGATTTCATCTGATACCCCGGAGAGACCGCACACGGTAATTTTGCCGGCTAAGGCCTGCGGGTATTTTGGCCAACACCGTGATTACAGAAAATTGAAAAAATAAAAAAAAGCGCAAATAATAAATAAAACTCAAAGTCCCGCCGAAATTCGTCGGTCGGAACTCGAGGAATGAACGAAATAATTATAACTGAGTGAAGTGCCTTGAAGCGTGCATCCATTCGAATTCAAACGGTGCGAGCGCTGGTTTCGAAATCGGATGCGGGCACCAAGGGCAAACAACACGCCGACATAAAATGAGAGTCCTCCCCTCATCATAACAATCCGAAAGAAAAATTTAATAATTCATTTTATAACTGAGAAAAATCAAAACGAAAAACAACGAAAGAAATAATCGCCGAACCAAATAAGGGAGCTAGACCAATGCGCATCTCGGTAGCGTGTACAACCACCGTTGTGTGGTGATTGATTACAATTTTATCGCAGAATCAATATTTAAAAAATTTAAAAAATAAAAATAAAATGAAACACAAAAACGTTCCTTAATAGTTAATGTAAAAACGAATTATTGTTGCAGCCTTGGGCGACCGTCATGCCACAGATGCGCCTAGTTGGGCCGCACCGGTGGAATTCACGAGGTAAAGGAAGCCTCGTGAATTCCACCGGTGCGGCCCAACTGCCAGTGAACTCCTAATTATACGGCTAGTCCCAACTGGCTGCCGGATCCGTCGACTGTAGAGTGGCCTTAACTGGCCACCAAAATACGTTTTGCGTAGGCTCGCGTAACCGAAGTCCCCGAAAAAAATGTGACCTGGTTCGGCCACCCACAAAAACGGTGAAGCGTTATCTTGCCTAAAACCGTAATTACCAAAACGTTGGGCGTCTCGCCTTCGATACTGTAGATCCACCACCGTAATATAAATGGCTCCAATGGGCCACCCGTCCGTTAACCTTAAGCAAATTTGTTGGGCGTTGTCAGCTTCAACTTGTATGTATGATTAAAATTGCTTGAATTATTTTCGTTACAAATTTTCATTTTCTTGAATCGAATGAAATGAATATCACACCACACTTGTCTCCATTTAAATCAAAAAAATCACCGTATCCTTTTCTTACCTTTTTTTGCTTTTTCTTTTTCGTGTGAGCTTGGATATTTCAATAAAAAAAAATCTGCTTTCGTATTTTATATTTTAAATCATAACTGAATACAGGAAATACAGGAGTTTATGATTTAAATTTACACCAATAATATATTCAATTTTCGTTACTTTCTAAAATGACTAGCTACGTCTCCTTAAAAAATCAAAAACGCGACTCCTCGTTTTAAATTACAGAACAAGACTTTTTCCAAAAAAAATAAAAAAAAAATCTCCCACCGCACATTGATGCAAACGAGTAACATACAACAAAAAATTTTCCTCTAGAGCGCATTGCATCGCACACACACTCGATGCACATTGGTCTCGCTTTGTAATTCTTACTCGATAATCGCGCGGCATCATGGTAGTGGGAAAAATGAGAAGTAAAAAAAAAACTTTTTTATTACAAAAACACGATGTAAAATATTTTAGTACAACACATGACACATGTTCGTACACATTGCTAATAAAATACCAAGAATGTTCGTGGGCAAGGAAATGATTGTTATGACAAAAAAAAATGTCGTAACAAACTTCAGTGCAACCTGGTCTGGCAATAATGTCATGAGATAATAGAAGGATATTAGATAAACCGTTGTTAGTTTTAGTTCGGAGACCTTTGACGTTTTGGTGGAAGATAAAGACAATAAGGGGACATCAGGTACAGGTTTAGAGGCTAGAAGTGAATTCTGGATTGCTGGTTTAGAATTGGTGGCATAATTTTACTTTAAGTATACATCGAGAAAATCAGGCAAGGAGTATAAATTTTGGAAATTTAACTATCAGTTTTTAAAAGGGGGAAGTTTAATTTTCCCGGCAAATTTTTTGATTTTCCGGAGAATTTTTCACTTTTTTTATTTTTTCAATATTTATTTTTATTTTTATTAATAATATAATTTTTTTAATGTAATTTTAATTCGTTGTATACCTTAGAGGATGGAGGCCCCCAAACCCCCGCGTTTCCAGAATTTTCCATTGTAAAATTTTTCCCGAAAAATTTTTTGTACTGTCGAAAAACTGTTAAGATACAATCCTTGTATCAAAATTTTTATAAAAATTACACATTTGTACATATTTTGAATAAAATAATACGCATTTTTTTATTTTAAATGAAAATTTTCCCGGAAAATGGCGAATTTTCCGGAAAAATTAAGTTTCCTCCGGAAAACTTTAGCTCCTAAAAACTGTTGTTAAAGGATTCTGCAATAAAAAATTTTAAAATTTTATACTCCTTACCTGATTTTCTCCATGTATACGTAAAGTAAACTTTAGCCGAATTGGTAATCGACTTGATGGTGTAGTATTATTTGCGGTATTGAATTTATTTTTTCTTTTGTTCTTCTTTCGGCGGAGGAGAGTAGATTTCTCCGCCAAAGAGCTTAGTGAGTTCTGCGAAAGAGCTCTGTGATCTGGTGTTACCAAAATTTGCCAACGCTGAAGAAATTTGGCCTAAGTACTTAGAGACTTGCTTGGAATGGTATTTGTTGTTTGTGGGGTTGGAATTTTTTTTTTTGGGTATGTGTAAGATTCACAGTAGTAGCCGCAATAGATAGTTGCAATAAACTTTTGATTCAAATTATTTTATATCTGAAAAAAATTTATCGAGCTTACTTTAAATACCATTCAGGCAGTCCTTATGCGAGGTGATCTAAGGGTTTATTTTTCAACAAAGCTGTTGAAATCGTCAATGTTCTGTCGTTCGTTATATCAGCCGCACTATTAGCGTCCAAATTAACGATAACAACTCAAATTAACGGTAACTGTTTCACAATTGGGCCAAAAGTAATGAAATGTTTCAAATATTCATTTCTAGCTTTATGCTGTTTCTTATCTGATCCACACAAATTGGGCGAAATACACTGATACGACCACTCCATTCATCGAATTCAATTTAAAGAATTAAAAATTATAACCCCTTCTTATCACACTTATACTATACCACACATGATCAGTCGAAAAATTATTAATTAGATTAAGTGTTAAAAAAGTAAAAGATTTAAAAAACTTAGCAATTACGAGGAAAACGGTTATAAACTAAAAGATTCCAAATTGAATTTGCAACAACATCAAATTATTAAAAAAAAAACTGTTTTTCAATAATGATTGGCTCCTATAAAACTTTTACCGGTCCAGATCAGTTTTCTAAAATTTAAGCAGAGATGACAATATTGGGAAAAATTTTTTTTTCAGCAGAAGGCTCCTGTACAGCCCAGATAAACTAATTGATCGGTATGAAACTTCATACCTAAGCTTTTTCCGCAAATTAACAGATCTCATTGAATTGTGGCCTAAATCGGTCAATCGGAAATGACAGCTTCCATAAGAGCTTTCCGTTTTTCTTTGGAAGTGACCACTTCGAAAAGAGTTTTTTTCGTTTTTGCATAAATTTTGAAAAGTATATCATTTACGAGTAAATTGATTATGAACTTACTTGATTGTAAATTAATTTTGCAACAATACCGAACCAGATAAGTTTTCCAAAATTTAAGCGGAAATAAAGATTTTTATCGAGAAATTGTTATTCAGTAAAAATTGAGTTCTATCTAGAAATTCGATCCGCCTCGAATATTGCTATTATGAAACACGAGCGACCTGTCAAATTTAAAAGAATGAAGTTTATAGCAGAAAGAATGCAATTTTTATTTATTGGATTTATTTGTGTTTACTGGTTGGTAAACTGTCAAAAGAAAAACCAAGATACGAAAGTGCCATTTGTAATTTGTTTTTATTGAGGTAATCAAACTAAATAAAATTTCAAACATTTTTTGGATAGTGCGTTTTTTAAAATTTGATTTAAATTGATTGAGTGGTTTGAGTGATTGGTGCGTCAGTGAACATGGACACACTTGGATTTTTTGACCTTTCCAGCGAGGACCAGCGAGGATGATTCTGAGGAAGATGTAATTCTAAATCGTTAGATATGTCGAACAAATAATTATTATTTTTTTAAGTTTATTAATTTATTCAGAGTGTCAAAGGAAGGGTTTAAACTTATTATGAACGAAACGGAGCGCCACTTCAAACCAACGAGGAATAAAAATGCAATACCTCCCACATTAAAACTAGCAAATACTCTTCGATTTTTTGCGGAAGGGAGGTAGCAGCAGGCAGTAGACCATGATTTCCATATTGACATGGCCCAGCCCAGCGTTTCAGTTATGCGAAACTTTGAATATTTTAGAATCATTTATGTGTAATAAATACATAAATTTTGATTCATCAGAGACTGAGTGAGCCAAATCGAAAAAATAATTCTTTCTATATAACCGGATTTCCGGGGGTCGCAGGATGCATCGATGGATCAAATATAAACATAAAACGGCCAGTTAAAAATGAACATCATTTTTTGAAATCATGTCTGTCGATGCCAGTTTTTGAGGATACTCTCATGATTCAGTTATTTGGAACATGAGCTATTGCTCGGATTGTGATGGAGCAGAAGTGGAGAGCAGAAGGTACGTCTTCTTGGCCACTATGTAAATGTAATCTTCTATAAACATTTCATATGCATGCTAATTGTACGAATATAACATTTTTTTTAGATGATTCGGATATGCACTTGAGCCATGGATGATGACACCATTCAGAAAAAGCATTGAGGGCTTAATAGATCAAAAATTTAACAGTGTCCATTCCAAAGCCCTTTCGATTATCGACCGGAAAAACTCCACAAAATATTAACATGTGCAGCCAGGATCCAATCAAAACAAACGCAAATGAAGAGCAAACAGTTGAGATGAAAGATATGACAAGAGAAGCCACGATACTTCGAGATCGAATAAAAAACAATTTAAAAATTTTAAATTCATTCTTAGTTCATTGTTGTATAAAATTCAAGTTCTAGTTTTCTTAATTGTAATTCCTCTACTTTCAATTTATTTTTTTCTAGTAACAGGTTTTTTTTCGTTACTCACTTTTCCTTTTCAAATTTAAATTTATTTTCTTTTATTTTTCGAATATCTTTTAAAATTTTAGTCATTTTGATTTGATTTTTTTCAGTCCTTTTATTAAGTTTTTTAAAATTTTCATAATATTCCTGCTGAATCTCTACTGGCTTTTAAAAGCATTTTGGGCCGTTTCTTTTTTTTTGGTTGCTGGTCGACTTGGTGAATATGAATTTGTGTCGCTTCTAGATTGTGCAGGTTGTAGGATATTTTGACTTGTCGATGGAACTTCATTATTGCTAATTCTATTTTGCTGTGAGGTGGATGAACTCGCAGATAGCATAACACTTTTTTTTGTACGGAAGGGGAATTGTGACTTATTGGAAACAACGGGCGATCTATTGAAAAATTGTCATTGGTGATTAACAGAACAGTGTCAGTTTCCACATAATTAACAGGTATGTTCGGATTTAAGCCGAGAGACACCCAAATTTTTTAACATTAAATTCGTTGATTTCGTTTGTTAAATCTAAAAGTCAATGAACTCTGTCTACAAGAACACTCAGTGCCTAACCCTATTGAGAGCAACGCTCAATTTATTTTTCCATAATTTCCCTTTCACGTTGTGTGTAAATCTTTCCAAACCTCAAATTTAATCTGTAGATACAATTTAATACACATGACACACTTAAACGCAACCTTACTTTGTTTCAGCCATCTACTTTCCTTTATGGGAGACGAAGAGCATTTAGATCTTCTTTTAACTCACTCCACGAGTGATTTGTGGTCTCCTTAAATTGGTTTAAACATTAGTTTAAAACTTACATTTTGGTAAATTTAATAATTAATATTTGTTGAGACTTAATAATTTTTAAAATTAATTTTCATATATATATAACTTAAAATAACTGTTGAATTATAATACATCGCCATCTTAAGAGCAGTTGAATTTTGACGTCACGTTCTCGATATCGAATTTATTCTTACAAACGTAATAATATTAGAGCGAATTTTTCGAATTTGAATTTTCCGAAAGCTAAATAAAAATCATAATATCAACAATCGCCGCGAATCGAATTTGTCGAAAATGAATTAATTTCACAGTAGACCCCCAGATCATATTTTATATTTTACCGGAAATGACGAGTTTTGTGTAAAAATTGTATTTCACTAAAATTCGGTATCTCTACAGACCAGGAGGAATGACTATTCGGAATAAAACTTTGTACTAAAGCTTTTTCCATAAATTGAGAGAGATATGCGAGATGAGATGGACATCTGCGTACCAGAAGTGACAGTCCCCTTACTTTCTCAATATATGCAATGAAGAATTAATTATTACAATAAAAGGCAATTTTTATCACAATTCCCCGGTAGAGACAATTTTTCGCTTTAGAATTTAAGTGTGATGAGTACGGTTACGACAAGAAATGGATAGATTTGAGAATTAAACGTCGTGCGTAAATTTTTCCAATTATCTTTAATTCTTGCTATTCTTCTAGATTGTTGCTTTAATTCAAAACGTATAAAATTATACAATGAAAAATTATTCGGTTCAAAACAATTCCCGAAATTTATCTTCATAACAAGCACATCAAAGATAAGAGTATATTTTATCATAATAATAAACTGGACCATCTCAATTAGTTTTTCTAAGAAAACCGTTTTTATATCTTTCCTCTGCGTATATTCGTATTTACGAAAAGTTTTAATTAAAATTAATTTCCATTGAAATACAAACCTATATAGTCCTTTAAAAATTGTTTTATTTTTTCTTATTTCCAGGCCGATCATACACCGGTTTTAATGAGGAAATTATTTGGATTAGCATAGGCATGGGCATCACAATAGCCATCCTTATAAGTTTAGCCCTATGCTATATAGCACGTGAAAAATGTGCCAAAAAAAAGGAATACTACATAACGGTTTAATCAACAGTACGAAGATACGCAACGTACATCTATATAGGTAACGTAAAAAGAAAAGTGATTATTTCTTATTGAATTTACAAAATTTAAAACACTTTATTATATTAAAATATTACGATAGTACTTAGTGCGGAATAATTTTTAATATTTCAAATTTTTAATAAACTATAAACGAAAAATGTGATATTTAACATGGAAATGATCATTCATCTTTTTTTGAGTTTTACATTTTGATTTTATAAAATTAATTTAAGGTTCAGTTAATAGTTTAAGGCGCTTAAAGATGATCGGTAGTAAAACAAATTTTCATAATCAGTACGGTAATTTACCGACATTTATTTTGTACGGTATTTTGTATAGATCGCACTATGTAATAATTATGTCAGATTAGGTTAAGGTGGTTATCCTAACGAACGAATTCCTTCTCATTGAAAACATTTTGAATTTCAATGTGCAGAAAAGCATTGATATACACCCATCGCGCGTCAATCGGGAGGTTAAAATTTATTATATCACAGAACCAGCCTTGACTAAGAATTAAGCTTTGCACCATGCGTGAAGTGGTTAGCATCTTCAGTTGAACTTTTTTTTTTGAGAATGTCAGTCCTTACCTTTTCCATTGTTTGAGTATTCAGTGTTGTTGGTCCATATAAATATAGAGATAAGCTTTATGGCTGAGGTTGTGACCATTTGTTTCTCGATGGTATCCAGATTTTGAGGTAGTACTATACGAACCTGATCCATCCGATTATTTCCTTGCTTGGCCAACTTGCTTAATTCGTATATATGCATGGTTTTAAGGCACCCTTTCCCCCCAACCCCAACTAACAGCCGCTCTTGTTTCAGAAATAAGCTTTTCAGACATCTTTTATGACTACTTTACCTATCCGGTTTTTGAGATTTGTCTGATAGCGCGTCCACTACAGCACGTCTGACTTTTGTATTGGAGCAAAAAGTTGTGGATCCAATATCGTTAGTGAATTGTAATGAAGGATTCCAAAGTATCCCAGTCAGGTAGAGGAGAGTATTACTAGTTATTCGAAATTCCCCAAGAGCCTACTAGTGCTTGCCATAATATCGGGCCTGTGATCAGCCTTTCCTATTAGACCTTGCTAGGTTACAATTAAATATTTCCCTCTGGATATCGCTCTGGAATCGAGGCTCCAGTTGTGCCCCAAGTCAAAAGTTAACTAGACGGTTGGGGTCGACCAAACATTTCACACGATGCTGATTCCATCCTGCATTCAGAATAAGTAGATGGTACGCCGAAGAGACTTCGCAAATTTTTATACAATCGCTGCCTCTTAAAAAAAGAGTTTATCGAGTAGAATGCTCTGATTAGGTACCATAATTCTCTTACGCCATGCAAGCGTTCTCTCCGCAGACGGTAACTCGATGAGTTTCCTTACAGCTTTCCATGCTCTCTTACTTATTTTGGTTATTTTTTAAATTGCTCTTCTGTTCGTAGAACTAGTTTTGGAGAGACTAGCATAATTCATGCCTGTGTCGCGTTTTAACGTGACAGATCTAACAATCTAACATTTTCTCGAAAATAGTGGTTACCTGCATTGTAAAACAATTTGCTCTTTAACTACCTCTCCTACTCTCTCTCTTTCTCTTTCTCTCTATTTATCTCTCTTTTTCTCTTTCTCTCTCTCTCTCTATTTTCCTCTCACTCATTCTGTCCCTCCCTCTTTCTCTCTCTCTCTTTCTCACACACCCTTCCATTATTTCTTTTAGGAGAAAAAGGGATAACCGTCAAGGCCTTGCACTAAAATTGGAATAATACATTTTTTATCAGGGTATCCTGGATCGTATTTGCAAGTCAAGATAAGGTTAAACCAATGGTTTGTTTGTTTTTAGCACAAACAGTACAGAATTGTTTAATTGAATGATAAAACTTTTAACATTTTATCAGCCATTTTTTGAGTTTTAACGAGACGCTTATTAATTTTTTTGGTCGTAGGACTAGCCGAAAGGGCCCAAACTGGATACTAAGCTCTTACATGTTGACAATCCCAGTTTCTTGTTAGATGTGTTTTCAGCCATTAAATATGCAGAGGTTTGCGTCAGTATACAGGTTGACATGGAGCTTGCAATGTGCAGGTGGTAACTGTATAATTGTGTGAATTGGTGGTGCATGCCTGAATCAAAATGGGAGAGTATTTGACCTTGAAAGGACATTAAATCCACTGAACAATTCATACTTTCTTAATTTGTAGTCTTTTTAGTCCATGAACGTTAAAGCTTTTATTTTCACGTGTCTTTTGAGTCCGTAATGATTATGAACATTAAATTTAGTTTGAAACAAAAATTCTTAAAATTTCAATGACGATAAAAAACTAAAACACTTTTATCCAGATTATAAAATTTTATTTGGTTTTTGCTATCATCTCAAGCGCATTTAAATAAATATTGTTGTAAAATCCTTTTTGTCATTAGACGACTTTTTACGAACAATAAAATTCTGTAGAAGCAATATTCTTGAAATAAGAACAATTAAAATTTAATTAATATCATTAAAAACAAAAAATTTTATTTTAAATTTTAATTTCTGTCATGCTCGTCATGGTAAACGTAATAATATACAAAATAATCATGATACATAATTTATGATCTAATGTTTAAGCCTAATATTAATATTTATTTTAAACATTTCAAATTTATTTTTTTTTTTTGTACATAAAACATATATTTATATATATTCATATATTGTATGTTTATTTTATGTATACGTATGTACCAAACAAAAAAAAAGCTTTAATTAATTTTAACCCAATCCCTTAACAAAACAAATATTTTTTTGTGGTAGCAGATTTACACCCTCTGTATATATTTAGATACGTAGGTGGTAGTTTTATTTACAACAGGCAAAAATAAAAATTACTAATAGTACTAAATATAATAGGTAATAGCACCTGAACTAGTAATCGTATATATTAAGCGCATATTACACTAAAATTTGTACTACGAGTATAACTACAGTGAGGTTAAACAGGACCAAAATAAAATAAAAATAAAATAAAAATAAATAAAAATTACGAGATTATTTTTTTTTAATAAAAGCATTCATAAATCCAGGACGTGATAATTTATATTTTTTTTATTATTAATTTAATTGTAAAGGGTTTTTAGGTTAATCAATAAACCTACAATAAATATCAATTAGCACGATTTTCTGTAAAAAAAATTGCATTTTGATCCGTTTGTTAAAACTTATTCACAACAAACAGTAATCTTATCTTTCTCATTATTTCTATTAATCAACATTTCGGGGTAAATCAAGATCTTCAATTCCTAAATACCTTCTCTACATATATATTTTAAACGTCGTCTTACTGTGCCCGTATCATTCATCAAAAAAATAAAAAACAGTCACGTATTTTAAATATTTTCAGTACTATTTCTTACACTGTTAAAATTTTCATTTTATATAGAACACAAACACAACAAAACTCCCATAAATATATAAAACTGACTATCAGTATGCCATTTTTACACTAAAATCCTTATTTTTACGTATATGTGAATCTACACTGTTAAAATAAATAATAATTAGAAAATTGGAAACTTATGATTATAAATATATTTAATAAACCGTACAAATTAATTTAAAGTATCATTTATAACCAAATTATCAAATTATTTTCCGGTTACAAAATTCTGTTAATAATAAGTTGATTAGTGATATTGTCAGCCGTTCACCATTTTCACTCAAACTCAAAATTAAAATATAAAAATTCGTAACAAATTTCTAATAAAGCTAGCTGAATGAGCAATCTAACAACATATTTCATGTTCTAATAAAACTTGAGGCCAAATCTCTGGAAACGCGTGTTAACGGCCGTTTACTATTTTTCAAAACTAAGTAAGAAATTTTATTTCAAAGTTGTTGCCCAATTAGAAGGTTATATTTGGACTACTTGAATGAGAAATTCAACAAAGTATTTCGGGTTCTAATGGAGCCTGAGTCTAAATCTCTGGGAAGGCGTGTAAAAGGCCGTTTATAATTTTCACTCAAACTCAAAATTGAAATACAAAAATTCGTAACAAGATTGTTGTCCTGGTTAAAAAGTTTCAATAAGGCTGTCTGGATGAGAAAATTTATCAAAATATTTCAAATGCTAATAGAGTGTGAGTCCCAAACTCTGGGAAGGCGTGTTGATGGCCATGCAACATTATCGCTCGAACTCAAAATTAAAATACGAAAATTCGTTACAAATTTGCTGTTCTAGTTAGAGATTTCTAACAAAGCTGCCTAGATGAGTAATTTAACAACATATTTTAGGTTTTAATGGAACCTGAGTCTAAATTTATAAAAAAGCGTGTTAATGGCCGTTTACTATTTTCACTCAAACTCAAAAATGAAATACGGGAGTTTTTATCATATTTCATGTTCAGATAAGAAGTTCAATTTGGACTAGTTGGATGAGCAATGTAACAAAGAATTTCAGGTTCTAATGGACCCCGAGTTCAAATTTCTGGGAAGGCGCGTTAACGGCCGTTTAAAATTTTCACTTAATCTTAAAATTAAAACACAAAATTCGTAACAAGTTTGCTCAAAACTGAAAAAAGAGAATTTATCTCAAATTTGGTGCCCAATTAGAAGGTTTTGTTTGGACTGGTTCGATTAGAAAATTTAACAAAGTGTTTTGGGTTCTAATGGAATATGAGTCTAAATCTCAGGGAAGGCGTGTAAAAGACGGTATATAATTTTCACTCAAAATTGAAATACAAAAATTTGTAACAAGATTGTTGTCCTGGTTAAAAAGTTTCAATAAGGCTGTCTGGATGAGAAATTTATCAAAATATTTCAGGTGCTACATGAATCTGAGTCCCAAACTCTGGGAAGACTTGTTGAAGGCCGTTTAACATTACCACTCGAACTCAAAATTAAAATACGAAAATTCGTTATAAATTTGCTGTTCTAGTTAGAGACTTCTAATAAAACTGCCTAGATAAGCAATCTAACAACATATTTTAAGTTTTAATGAAACCTGAGTCTAAATTTATGAAGAAGCGTGTTAAAGGCCGTTTACTATTTTCACTCAAACTCAAAATTAAAATAAGAGAGTTGTTTTCAAATTTAATGTTCAGTTAGAAAGTTTAATTTGGACTGCTTGGATGAGCAATGTAACAAAGGATTTCAGGTTCTAATGGACCCCGAATTCAAATTTCTGGGAAGGCGCGTTAACGGCCGTTTAAAGTTTTCACTCAATATCAAAATTAAAACACAAAATTCGTAACAAGTTTGCTCAAAACTGAAATAAGAGAATTTATCTCAAATTTGGTGCCCAATTAGAAAGTTTTTTTGGACTGGTTCGATTAGAAAATTTAACAAAGTATTTTGGATTCTAATGGAACATGAGTCTATATCTGTGGGAAGGCGTGTAAAAGACCGGAAATAATTTTCACTCAAAATTGAAATACAAAAATTTGTAACAAGATTGTTTTCCTGGTTAAGAAGTTTCAATAAGGTTGTCTGGATGAGAAAATTTATCAAAATATTTCAGGTGCTAATAGAGTTTGAGTCCCAAACTCTGGGAAGGCTTGTTGAAGGCCGTTTAACATTACCACTCGAACTCAAAATTAAAATACAAAAATTCGCAACAAATTTGCTGTTCTAGTTAGAAATTTCTAATGAAGCTGGCTGGATGAGCATTCTAACAACATATTTCAAATTCTAATGAAGTTTGAGTTTAAATTTATGAAAATGAGTGTTAATCACCGTTTGCTATTTTCACTCAAATTCAAAATTAAAATACGGGAGTTTTTGTTATATTTCATGTTCAGTTAGGAAGTTCAATTTGGACTAGTTAGATGAACAATGTACCTAAGGATTTCAGGTTCTAATGATGTAATCTGTTTGATTAGATGTTGTACTGTATTGTGGTATGTTGCATCATATTTGGTCATATTGCCTTATTTTGCATCTTATTGAGGTTGTTGTGTGATGTTCCACTATGTTGCGTCATGCTGGCATTTGGCATTCTTTTGACAATTTATTTGGTTTGGCGGGACTGGGTTTTCTGATTTCTGGGTGATTTTTCCATGACGTTGCACCATGTTACTAGAAGCTGCACCATCTACGCAGTGAGGCGTTATTGTTGCACCATGTTGTTTGATGTTGCTTCATGTTGCGTTAAACCATGTTGCTTACCTTTGTATCTTGCAGTGGGATGTTGCTAGACGATTTATATAAAATATGCGGTGATAAATATTAATGCCGGGAATTGATTCCGATGAGTTTCGATTTTGACGGGATGTCAAGGGTCGATTGATGACCAATTTTATATTCAAACAAATTTTAAAATAAATTGTTTTTTTTATATAACCAGTAAGGATTCTTTTTAAGGTTTGTAATTCTGAATTATCACCGATAATTCATAACACCACATGGTTCGGATACCAAACCTGTATCAATTAAAAGGTAAAGATAAATATAAATAATACCGCAATCAAATTTCCAACTAAGAACAATTTGTGAAATTTTCATGTGTATGTCATGAAAATATAACAAATTTATTTAAATTGAAATGTTAACGTCATATTACCTGAACTGAATATTATGAAAACAGATGGGGGAAATTTCTGAAAACAAGGCAAAGAAATGTTGTATCACCTTAGCAGTGAATATAGGAAAATGTGTCAGCATGAAAACCGAAAAGTTTAACAAGCAACAATAAACCACCTACATAAGACGGTGTGTATACAGCACGTGTGCGTAACAAGAGTGTTATAAATATTAATTTTTAAAACGCAAAACAAAATAAATTTAAGACGAAAATTATTATTTTTCCCAATGATTTTTCCGTCGCGTCTATTTGAACAAAAAAGATTTGGTTAGGGTGAATACGAGAGATTTATTTGTTTGACTAATGAGTGTAACTTTTACGTACCTTTTCACTTTTATGGTGTCTGTATATAAAATATACGCGTATGCAAAGGCAGACATATATAAAATGGGAGATCACTTGATATAACGAAAAGCATGGATTCATAATCACAGAAATAATAATTCCGGAAATTAAAATTATATAATCAAAATAAAGTTGGTCATTTTTAACCGATCTACAGGAATGGAAATACAATTCTAAAATGAATTTTGGAAGAAGTTATGGAATAGAATCACCTGAGACGGAACTCAACCATTTCTTAATCGATTATTATAGGATTGGGTATATCGAATGAAAATGGAATTATCAATGTGAAATTTCCTAATTTTCTGAACGGAATAAGTAGGAAATTTGAACCTAGTAAACCTATTTTATTGAAAACAGGTTAAATTTTGATAAAGAAAAAAGATTTTTGTTATTAACGCCACATTCGCTTAAATTTTGGGAAAATGAACTGGAACAATTTTGTTCCAAATTAATTTTGAATACTTTCACTCACTATTTATCTCACTATTTTTCTCTTTCTCCCTTTATAGGTTTCACTGCCTAGGTAATGATTTTGCCGAGTGCACGATGGTGGTTCCTCATTTCCGAAAGAGTTAGCAAAGTATTTATAAGTGCTGTGTATAGTAAGTAGGAGCCTATACGACTACGGCAAATATTTTGATCGTAGCAACCTAGGTTGCGTGCATATGACTCGATGTTCAGCAATCATGTGGGCTTTTATTTCAGTTTCGACATTATTTGTTGATGTTCTAACTGATCCGAGATATTTAAATTTTTCCACGTTGTCAAAGTTATGGTTGTCTGTTCCGAGACTTTTCGCATGAATGAAGTCATATAGTTTTCTTGCTGTTGATTTTCAAACCCAGTTTTTTGGCTGGAGGATATCAGGCAATAAATTGTCTTTGATATGACTTAACATTAGATCTCCGACTAAGAACTGACTTATTTAACGTAATATTCAACATTTTGCTTGAGCGCTAGGTAAATCAAAACAAGCACAAGCCCATTTCTTTATGGATCACCTGATTTTATGTCAAAGAGATAGACTCTTCTACTATAATTCAACATAGCGAGCCAGATTTTGTTAACTTACAGAGAGAGGAACAAGCTTCTCTGGAAATCCGGGGCATGTGAGTGCGCTTCAGCGATTTACGGAAAGTCTATATATAGAGTTACTGAACGGTTATGATTTACTCTCAACATTTTTTCTAGATTATGGTAACTCAAAGTAATAGTCAGTGGTTAATCAGTTCGGGCAAAAATCACACTACTAACGGGTGATTTTTTAAGAGCTTGAGAACTTTTTTTTAAAAAAAAACGCATAAAATTTGCAAAATCTCATCGGTTCTTTATTTGAAACGTTAGATTGGTCCATGACATTTACTTTTTGAAGATAATTTCATTTAAATGTTGACCGCGGCTGCGTCTTAGGTGGTCCATTCGGAAAGTCCAATTTTGGGCAACTTTTTCGAGCATTTCGGCCGGAATAGCCCGAATTTCTTCGGAAATGTTGTCTTCCAAAACTGGAATAGTTGCTGGCTTATTTCTGTAGACTTTAGACTTGACGTAGCCCCACAAAAAATAGTCTAAAGGCGTCAAATCGCATGATCTTGGTGGCCAACTTACCGGGCCATTTCTTGAGATGAATTGTTCTCCGAAGTCTTCCCTCAAAATGGCCATAGAATCGCGAGCTGTGTGGCATGTAGCGCCATCTTGTTGAAACCACATGTCAACTAAGTTCAGTTCTTCCATTTTTGGCAACAAAAAGTTTGTTAGCATCGAACGATAGCGATCGCCATTCACCGTAACGTTGCGTCCAACAGCATCTTTGAAAAAATACGGTCCAATGATTCCACCAGCGTACAAACCACACCAAACAGTGCATTTTTCGGGATGCATGGGCAGTTCTTGAACGGCTTCTGGTTGCTCTTCACTCCAAATGCGGCAATTTTGCTTATTTACGTAGCCATTCAACCAGAAATGAGCCTCATCGCTGAACAAAATTTGTCGATAAAAAAGCGGATTTTCTGCCAACTTTTCTAGGGCAAGCGTTGCTCGTTAGTAAGTCTATTCATTATGAAATGTCAAAGCATACTGAGCATCTTTCTCTTTGACACCTTGTCTGAAATCCCGCGTGATCTGTCAAATACTAATGCATGAAAATCCTAACCACAAAAAAATCACCCGTTATATAGTCACCGATGTTATTTTCGGCAAGGATAATGATTCTGGCAAGTAAAGCAAGCACTTAGTCCAATTCAGGAATTTTTCGTCTCACTTCGCAACAATAAGGTCTTAGATCATAAAGATTAGATGCAAATGTAGTTACTACGTATTTTAATAATTCTGCGGGACTCCGTCAAGACTGGGCGCCTTTCCATTTTGTATCTACTAATCTCCATTTTTAGCTTCCTCTATTGTACGATACGGAAGAAGCATACCTGCTCGTTAGGATGGGTCTCATCGAATAGGCAAACAATAGAACAATAAGATGCCGTTACTGGTAGAGGCGGGAAAAACATTTCATGCACTGTGAAAGCTAGAGGGAAAAAGAGAAAAAGCATTTACAATAAAATTGATTGAATATACCTAAAAGTATTCACAATTTAAGAACAAAATTGCGCCATCCCATTTTCTCAAAATTTAAGCGAAAGTGACGATTATAACCAACAACTGTTTTTTTATCCAAATTTGACCTCTTTGCAGTTAAACAGATGAAATATTATATTAGGTTAAATAACAGGTTAAATATTAAAGCGAGATTTTTTAAATATTTTAAAAAGCGAAGCATTTACGAATAAAATCAATCAATAACAAGTAATTGCTAAAACAAATTTACATCAAAATGAATTAATTTATAATTATCCACAAAAATTTTAGAAGAAATAAATGACGTTGACAAATTAAGTTTGGCTAAAAGCCATTTTCCAGAATATCTGTCAAAAGTTATTTATAATCCCATACATAACATAACCGAGTTCTTCCCAAATTGCCCATATTCCAGAACTTCTCCCAAATCGTTTTTGAATCCCATTTCCAACCAATTGGATATAACCACCATGATCGGTTAAGAAATAGCCGACCGAATTGAACTTTTTAACCAAAAGTGTAGCTACACACACAAATTAACGAAAAGTGGAGCTACACACATTATCTAAAAACGTAACTTATGAAAAGTGTGGCAATGAAAAATGTATTTAGCAAACCTTTACAAAAAAAATTAATCAAAAGTGATTCAAATATGAAGATCAAATTTTATCAAAATAATTCAAGTCTAAAGGTTGGTGTTATTAAAAAGTTAATGACGTAACATTTCATAAAAATTCAAATATTCTTCAAAATACTTGCTACCCTATGGCCGACTCCAGAAAACTCAGAAATGTTACCAAAAGTGGGAATAAATTACTTAATGGTGGACAGATTCAGCTGTTCGGAATAGTTAACAACATTAAAATTAAAATATTTTGGGTATCTCCACAAAAGTTTTAACGTTCTAAATTTTTGACAAATTCAAATATTCGTCAACCCTAAGGCTGATTCCAGGAACTCTAGAGATGTTACCAAGTGTGGGCATATGTTTTTTAAAAGTGGATAAATCGTGCTGATCAGCTAACCATTTAAATAAAAAAAAATGGGGAAATTTCATTTGCACACCTACAGGTTACATACTGCTAAATTATGTAAAATTCCATAAAAAAATAACTCAATTCGCGAAAGAAATTAACAATTTAAGATATTGCAAACTATTTACGATCTAAGAAAATTTACAAAAAATAGAAGATTTATAAAAATTAAGATCCGATTAGGGATGTAGGAATAGAAAAAAAATTATTTTACTAATCCAGAACGTATTTTTATTTACTTTTGTAATACGCCGTTTTTACAAACCATTTTGAGTGATATTTTTTTAATCGCTCTGATGAAAAATTAAAAATTTTGAGTTGTGTCACTGTTGCAGCAAATGAGCGATATGTAAGTAAAAGGTCAGAACGATATATTTAACTGAATTATTAAAATATGCCCCAAAAAGCAAATAACCAAAAAAAAAAAATAAAAAAAATGAAAACATGTCATAGATTAGTCTATGGGTTAGAAATTTATTAAGCCAATCTTTTATGTGAACTGAACACATTTTCATTTTCCCATATTCTCTATAGACACACAAGCATCAAGGGAAGAAAAACCACATAAAACGAACAAAATCGGATTGACATATTTTTATTGAAACTGTCACCAATAATTGAAAAAAAAAATCGGATGTATAAAGCGTAGTAACTTTCCTTCTATACTCATTTACTACGAAGATCCATATATCGATTTAGCTTTATGGTACATATATATACAAGCAACAATTTCACAACCATTTCATCTAAATTATCTCCATGTGTAACGTACCCCATACACCAACACTTTTATTTACTATACACAAGGAAGAAAAATAAAATTTTGGTATCTTCTGGGAAATTCTTAAATTATGTTGAAGAAGAAAACCAATTAAGTTATCTCTTTAATAAAGTCTTTGTATATAGTAATAAGCTTAGTACGACATAGTTCTTTATCCTTTTGTACAGGTACATCCGACAACAAATGGTACATATCTAATTTAGAATATAATTGGACGTAAGGTAGATAATGAAAATGGTAAAAATATTCTGTACTCCATTCCAATTTATTTATATATATAAAAACCTAAACTTTGTCCTTTTATCAGGATACATAATTTTTATTGTGACATTTCGTAATAGAAGCACATTAAAAATTTATTGTCATTAGATGTTGCCAAATTGCTAGACACCACTCTACATCGATTTTCTAAGATATACAATATGTTTTCTGTCTAGGCATTGAATTGCTCATAAATCTTAAGGATTATGTGGTGAAATTGTAACATAATATTATTTTAATAACATGTTATAAATTTTGTAGTTTTATCATCATTATTATCGAGGGGGAGGGGGGTATCAAAGTTTATTATTTTATATTGGTCGTAATCAATTCATAATCCCGTTGTTGCTGTTGTCAAAATATAAAAATAAATCATATACGTTATGTGTGTTCAGGTATTTATTTGTTCCTTAGTGAAATTCCTTACATGAAATGATATCCAGCGTTTTACGAGTTTTGGCAAATCGCCAGATTTTCCGTGGTACACACATTATGTTAACATACCGATTAACAAGTAAACTTGTTGTTATTGTATTCTTTATAATCGACAAATTCACGCGAATGTTAATTAGATCCTTATTTATTTATGGAAATTGCAAAAAAAAAAAACTGTTGTCATTATAACAAAATAAGGAAAATATCAACGGTACTTTATCTCACTTTTCATTAACAACATGAATTGTAATTTAAATTTATATAACAAAGAAATACAAAGCACTTTAAAGTAAGGAAGACAACAACAAATTTCACTTGTTAATTTTGGTTGATGTGTAATGGAATGGAAAATTGTAATTTAAAATTTAAAATCAACATTTTTCAAAATAATACGGAAAAAAATGTTTCATCTCCTGTTCTCTATCTCATATCCATATAAAGTATAGCATACACGTGTAAGTATTTTAATTATTTTGTAAACTGAATTAAATGTAAAATAATTATCAGTTTAACAGACAACGTATTCTCGTATCTATGCAGGTTCTAATCAAAATTTTATAATTTTAATTGGGTATAAAAAAGAGTTCGAAGCTAGAAAAACCAATTTAATTAAAAATGTAAAATTTATATTGGATTTTTTATAATACTTCCCGTACTCGTAAATACTCATAGTTATTGAAGATATCAAAATAATTAAATTGTAATTAATATCTGGTTTAATTTGATTATTGATTTTGTAATTATAACCATTACATAAAATATGTTCGATTTTTAATTATTATTATTTTATGAATTAAAGACAATAAAAATTGTTTACGACTTTACGCTTAATTTAAAGCTTTTCATATAAAAGCATTATTGGTTAATCAAATTTGGTAACGAGTGTCCGCTTTGATCCTGTGTCGCCGTAAAATAATAATGCTGGGAATTCTGGTGATAGCTTAGGTTGGGTTTGGTTATACTCCTGGACCTGCTTCTCAGAAAGAGGAAAAACGAATTTTATATACCAAGTGAACCAACATAAATTTTCAAAATTCCATTAAATATTTTAAAATGTATATTTGAAATTTAGTAGCCTCTTTTGCACAGTGTATCATATAGTATGACACTTTATGTTCGAGGAGTAATGAAATTAATTTGGAAGTTAATCAATGTAAAAACCGGCGTTCAATGAAAATTTTAATTCAGTTTTCATAGCGAAACATAATAATTCGCTAAGGCATTGGGATTATACTTTGTATATGTAAGTTTAAAGTATTTTTAATATTTTTGTGGATTGGTCGTTGCAGTCTGATGAGACGACCGATTTTTTTTTTCATTTAAAAAATTCTACTAAGTCAAAACCAAACTACCAACGTCTTATGGCAACGTCGCACCTCCATGTAAAAGTACAATTTGATTTATTTTTTCTCCCGTGGTGCAATGCACTTGAATTTTGGCTATAGTCGAGTATGTGATTAACAAAATCATTCGCATATGAGGGGCACATATGCTGGGTAGGGTTAGATTGGATCCTCTCCTCAATCAATTAAAGTCTTTAAACTAACTTCTCCTCTACAATCAAACTCAACACCAAGCAGAAATGTCTACATATGTCGAAGTGAACTTAAAACGGGGCTAGTCGTATTTTTGTCAAAAATGTTCCTTTAACTTGTACTAAATTCTAATTTTACATGTAAAAACTGCAGTTTGTAGTTGAAGAAGCAAGTTGTCAAACATTGACTGAAAAAATCGCCTTTATTAAAAAAATTTTAATAAAAAGACCTGACTTGAGAAGATTTTTTGTAAATTCAAAATCTAAACTTGCTAGAAGATGTCGTATTATAGTTGTGCCGATAATAAAATGTTTATGAAAATACTAGCTCACTTCGCAAACCCTTTTTCTGCCAAATAAATTATTTCTGGTGAATATTTTGGTTGTTAAATTAAAAATAACGAATGTATTGTAAGTGTGTGAGGATGGAATCTATGACAGGAAGAGGAATGGAGCGCTGTAGATGATGACCGCCGATAAAAAAAATCTATTTCCCAAATCAATGTATTTCATTAACGTAACGGATATATTCATTGTTTGATCTCGTAAAAGTTAAATTTAAAGTGAAAAAAGTAATATATTTTTATCCTAAATAGTCAAGGCAATGAAGCAAAAAAGTTCGAAGTTTTTGAGAGCAAGACGGATCGGAATGCCGTTTTTTGCATTTGCTTCCAAAAATTATTTGTAAAAACCGCCCCTATTTTTTTGAAAAGTCATTCAAAAAATGCGTTTTTTGAGACTGTTTTTGGAAGTTTACAGAACTTTGTAAATAAGAGTCAGGTTTGTGAGTCACGATTATGATGTTCAAATTGACCCACTCCATGGGACTCTTCCGAAAATCACGCAGGAAAGGAGAGTAACTTGGCGCCCGGGGGTTTTTGGTTCGCTGGATCCAAATGTGGCTTCAGCGAAAACCCCCCAGACACGTAAACGAGCCCCCGAACACCTGGTGCACCAGGAACCTAGGCCCGAACGTCGTCTCCGAGGGTTTTCCTCACACGATCGAGAAAGCGAACCGAAAATCAGTGTAGGGGTTTTTTGAGGCGCTGAATCCGAATTGTTTTTCATAAACCACCCCCCGAACACACGGTGCACCGGAACCTGGCCCTGGACGGCATCTCCGTGGGACTCTCTCAAAATTCACGCGGTCAAAGGAGAGAAACTCGGCGGCCGGGATTTTTTGGGTCGCGGAATCAAAATATGGCGTCGGCGAACATCCCCCGGACACCTGGTGCACTGGAACCTGGACGCGGGCGTCATCCCCGAGAATTTTCCTGACAATATCGACAAAAACAACCCGAAAATTATTGTTGGGCCATTTTTTAGACCGCTGAATGCAAATTTCACGTCGAAAACGAGCCACTGAACACCTGGTGCATTTTTTTTCTACTATTTTCTACACAAAAGCGTTTCGAGCGTTGGGAGAAAAGTGAAGGGCCGCTCAGCAATGTTCGGAGATCTAGCCGGAGATTATTTGTTGATTTGATTATTAGTTGACTGGATCAACTTTTTCGAGGGCCTCAGGCGAGTGAAAAAAACCCTCAGAGACGACGTTCAAGCCTAGGTTCTGGTGCACTAGGAGTTTGGAGGATCATTTTCGACGTGAAATTTGAATTAAGCGCCCCAAAAAAAGCACCTATAATGATTTTCGGATTGTTTTTGCCGATATTGTCATGCAAATTCTCGGGTATGACGTCCGCGTCCAGGTTCAATTGAACATCATAATCGTGATCAGTGACCTCGAAAACCCCTGGGAACCGGTGTGGAGCTAGTTCTGAATCTTATTTACAAAGTTCTTTAAACTTTCAAAAGCCATCTCAAAAAATTTGTATGAATTTTTGGCTGCAGTAATGCAATTTCCGGTTTGTTCAAAAAAAAAATAGAGGCGGTTTTTACAAATAACTTTAGAAAGTGAATGTAAAAAACCGCATTCCGATCCGAAAGCAAATCAATATTAATTTCGAAGACCAATTGAGTGTACGATATTTTTTGTCAGTCCGTCTTTAGCCAACACAAATAAGCTCGATGGTTTGCTCTCGCGAAAAAATGCCACGTATAATTGTCCATGTGAAAACATGCCCAAATCTAATCCGAAAACAGACATCATTTGGCCTTGCGCTTATTGATTGTCATTGCGAATGCCAATCTTACAGGAAAGTGAACGAGTTTGGAATTCGTGGCAGCAAAACATTTTGGACTCGGAATTTGCCATTCAAAATGGTGGCTTCCATAATGTTTTTCATCGATTTTTTAATGACCAATCGCGTGCCATTATGCACAGCCGTGGTGGGTTCAAATCCTGAAGTAAAATAACCGTATACATCCAACTTTCAGTCGTAGAAGGTGTGATGGCATGCTTGGCAAATGCAGTGAGTGCAAAAACTTTGTTGGATAATTTACAGCTTCGTTGGCATCGTAAACTGTATCGATCGATTTGTATATGATACCAAGACGCCTGGCAACTACTGCTGTTTTTTGAAGTTTAAATCATCGACATATTATGCTGCCAAAAGGGTTCTTTCTGCCAGCCACTCATGATTTATGTTTTGTGTGCGTACATCGGGAAATTTGCGGTCAATGGAATTTTACGAATCAACGATTGTGCCGAAATTAGTGGACAATTTTGTGAATCCAGTATTTTCATAGACAGCTACTTTTCCTTCACCGATATATAACAACTAGTTCGAGAATGTGTCAGCGGGTATATCTTGTAGCATTAAGTCACGCATGCTTATTTTTAACTGGACTTTTTCAACATTACGTCATATTGGCGATGATCTCAAGCAAGCGTTGATCTCATCAGCGTACGTTGAACGTGGAATGACGGGAAGTGTCTGTGGAAGGAGTAACAGAGTGCCGCCGAATAGTTTGTCGTTGTTTTTATGTATTTGAGTGTTGTGTTCAACGCCTCAAGATAATGGTTGTGTGCCATAGTGCATTCATCCCAGATGATAAGTTTGCATTGTTTCTGCACTGTGGCCATGGACAATTATTTTTTTTTTGTTGCACAATGCGCCTGGGTTATTTTGAATATTCAGTGGCAGCTTAAATGCTGAATGAGCTGTTCTGCCTATATCCAATAAAGTTGCTGCAATACGCCAGATGATGCAACGGCCAATGTGATGCCATTAGTTGATCGTATTTTAGCTAGAATTAGCGAAATGAGAAATATTTCACCAGTTCCACCTGGTGCCTCCAAAAAAAAAATAATCCACCTTGTGACGCCAAAACTACCAGCATAATGTGGTCGTTAATGATATTTTGTTCAAGCTGCCAACAATGCTGCCATTTCTGCAGTATCGTACTGTAGTTCACGATTTATTTCGGTATCCATTAAATCAAATGCACTTCAGTTTTGGGAGCTCATACCGAAATGGCTGAGTGGTAAACTTTCAATGACAACGCAAAGATCCTTGATAGCAATGAATGCTTCATTGTACATAGCGTCGCTGAATGTAATCCTTAGATCGTTGCACCGTGTACGAATTTGATGCAATATATCGTCAATCATTGAATCTTTGTGCTTATCCTACAACGTGTCTATACTTGTCCCAGGAAACATGTAGTCAACACTATAGTGAACAGTAGACGAATTTGTGTTGGAGACGAATCCCTTAGAGTGACTGTATATACTCGGCCCAAAGTGTTTGATTTGAATAGGCCAGGCCACGCATCAATTGGTATGCCTTGCTTGCGGTGCATCCATTTTTTTGTTTGATTCCATGTGAAATACCGTGGTACTTCGGTAGTGTTCGAGCAAAGATACTGAAAGTATCCGCACGATTACACAATTCGAAAAATTCGGTGAGTGCAGTTTTTGGTGGATTGAGAGAACGCTCAATTGCTGTCCCGTTCATGAATTGGGAAACCGATACGCCAGACAGCTTGATTGGAGCTGATGTACCTGTTGTCATTCAATCGAGAAGCATTCATATCGGTATTTTGAATTTGAAACACAGCCATATCGCTGCCTTCGACCGCATGGAATCATCATACGTTACGCATAAAAATCCATCGAGCTCATTTTCTTTGGTTGTTTTGAGTCCTGTAACAATATATTCATAAATATTAATTCAAAACGAGTAATAATGTTCATAATGAATGAATTACCTGTGGCGAGATCTCGTTGTTTAATGTTTATCCAATATCCGTCTTGTCCCTTCCCGAAAATTAGCGGATATTGGAGAGCATCGTATGAACTCCAAATTATTGTTTCTTTTTCGTATCACGATTTCCCGCGTCGATATGCGGTCGCCAACCATGACTCCACCAACTTCGTCAACAACACGCACATTGAATCTACGCACGTGTCCTCCAGCTGGTGTTTTATCAGGATTGATGACAATAACGTGATTGTCACTTTGCAATTCGTGCATGTGTACTAGTTGCACTTTTTTTGATGCGCAACACATCCCAGCTGAGTCGCGGTGTAATGTATGTTTGGTAGGTATGAGAATAGGTCGTACAGTATATTTCATACCTAGCGGTATGAAATATACTGTACGACCTATTCTCATACCTACCAAACATACATTAAAAATTTCATAAAAATCGGTGAAGTTTAATAATCGAATATTTTCTCGAAGAGCAGACGTGAATTGGCCGCCAAGATCATGCGATTTAACGTAATTGGACTTCTTCTTAAGGGGTTCCTTGAAGAGTAAAATTTATGCGGAAAACCCTCAAACTGTCCCGAAAAGACAACATCATCGAGAAAATAACACTAACTGAACCATCATTAGACGAAAAGTTATTCAAAATTTTGGTTAAACATTAACCGCTTGCCAAGCTATAGCTGGGGAGTTCATTTCAACGAAATTCTTTTCACCTTTGTAAGGAAAGATTCTGCCTACGTACAACCCAGACTGATTAATTGATCAGAATAAAACTTTATACTTAAGCTTTTCCCATAAATTAGGAGATCTTAGTGATATTTTAACAAAATCGATCGAGTGGTAACTTTTATCGGAGATTTTCCGGTTTGAGTAAATATTTTGAAAATTATATAACGCAGTTTCGAAAATAACAATTAAAATCAAAAATATTATTAAATTCATACAAAACTAGTTGGCCGTCCGTACTATTCTACCGGAAATAATAACTTTTCATAAAAAATGTCCATTTCAATAAAATCAGTCATCTTTTGGTAAAGCTTTTTCGATACATTGGAAGCTCCTAAGGTAAAATTAAGTTAGGTATTTTGCTCATCGTAATCACCCCTTCATTTTTTATGTACATAAAATAAATTAAAATGTTTTTATTTAAAATTTTAAGTCTCATAATTTCACGCAAAAATAATTTGGAGTGGTTATCCAAACACGAAAAAAGAATTATTGAGCATTATTAATTAGCCTAAAATAAGCCTTTAATAAAGCTTGCAGAACCCATCGTATTTATAGTATCTTGAACTGTTCTGCTGGCTTTAGGGATGTGTATATTATAATGTGCTGTCGTGTGTGTCTATATAACATAATGTGTTCTGAAATCATGCATTTTTTATTTGGTTGCGCGAATAAAAAACAAATTCTGGTGTGAGATGCGGGTGCTGTCTTATTGTAGCTTATGTATTATGTATTCGTCTCTAGACAAGTAGAAAATTTGATGGTTACGTATATTCGTAAAATGACAGCTACGCGAGAATAGAATTTTACGATTTCCCAATAAACACTCTTGATGAATTTTTCAACGAAATTTATTTCGCAAGCCTATAGGTTAAGTAACCGCACTGTACGATTTCAAAATTTAATTTTATTTTAAATTAGCTTCTATAATCTGACTGTATAACGATTTCGTATCACTGTGGGAGGAATAATTTTCGACGGTTATTAAGTTGTTCCTGAAGATGTAACATTATCATTATATGATATCTGTCTGCTTGTAACATAACTTCTATTTTTTTATTGCTTCAAGCGTTTTGCAATAAATTCTTGCTAGTGTCTGGAGAATTGTTTAAACGTAATAAAATAAAATAACAAAAAGCAATGCGATCTAAATGATGAAATGGCATATATCGTTAATTTTATTTTTTATATTGCATGCAATTATCGTAAGAAAAAATGAAAATTGTGGAGGAAGTGTGTATTTTATTATAGGCGAATGATTTTAATGAGCTAATTATATCTTTAACAACAAAGTACATGTGAACATTTTTGGCTTCTGCTATCAAAGTTTTAAGTTACGACTAGCAATTTCAAAATCTGTTTTGTTTATAACTTTAAAAAAAGTTCAGCTTTAATTTCCCGGCTATTTATAATATAACTACACAGTATACGCTATACACATCACATTTATGTTAAAAATCGTAATGCGTATACTAATCTTATACACTGTTGGACGTACACAACCGAAACACTCAAGTTTCTGTAATGAAAAATAATTAGCCCGCAAGAGACTCATAAGGAATTGAATTTCTTATAATTTTACTGTCCATTCCATTTTATTTTATTTTGGAGATTTCTATGCTAATTCTTCTACCCATAAATAAAAAATATGTGACACATTAGATGTTTACAAGGAAAAGTTGCAAGTCCCTCAGGCCTTTGAATTTTATATAGCTTAATGATTTTGGTTACGTCGTATATTAAAAACTAATCTAAATTGATAAAATCAAAAAAATCTAAAACTTCCAGAGAGTTTGATAAACAGCGTAGTACAAGGAACTCTAAAATATGCAACTTCAACACTGTTTACTTAGGAGTATGGGTTTATGGATGTTTTACGAGTAAAGGAAGAATTTATAGGTTCGTGATAATTTGATAACTTTTAGGAAATATTTTTGTTGCCGAAAATACGTCTTTGACAACAACAACAATGTATTACAAATACAATAAACTTACTCTGGTTCACATACATGTCCATATACCAACAATTTGAAACGATTTAATCCAATTTGTGAAATAATGTATATAGGTTTCACGTCCTTGTTAAGTAAATTTTTTATATCATCGGCCATGTTTATTTTGACAACAACAACTATTTCTGACAAATACAACAAACTTACTCTGATTTACATACAAGTCAATACCCAAACAATTTGAATTGATTTATTCCAGTTTGTGAAATTGTATATCGGTTTCATAAGTCCTTGTTTAGAAATTTTTCAAATATAATTGGACATGTTCATTTTGACAACAGCAACAATTTCTAATAAATACAACAAATCTACTCTGATTCACATACAAGTCAATATCCCAACAATTTGAATTGATTTAATCCAAGTTGTGAAATTATGTATAGGTTTCAAGTCTTTCATGAGTAAATTTTCTGATATTATCGGCCATGTTTATTTTGACAACAACAACGATTTTTGACAAATACAACAAACTTACTGTGATTCACTAAGCTCCCAACAATTTAAATTGATTTATTCCAATTTGTGAAATTATACATATAGGTTTCAAGTCCTTGTAACGTAAATTTTCTGATATTATCGGCCATGTTTATTTTGACAACAACAACAATTTTTGACAAATACAACAAACTTACTCTGATTCACTAAGGTCCCAACAATTTAAATTGGTTTATTCCAATTTGTGAAATTATATATCGGTTTTAAGTCCTTGTAACGTAAATTTTCTGATATTATCGGCCATGTTTATTTTGACAACAACAACAATTTTTGACAAAAACAAAAAACTTACTCAGATTCACATACACGTCAATATCCCAACAATTTGAATTGATTTAATCCAATTTGTGTAATTTATATCGGTTTCTAGTCCTTGTAAAGTAAATTTTCTGATATTATCGGCCATGTTTATTTTGACAACAACAACAATTTTTGACAAATAAAACAAATTTACTCTGATTCACATACACGTCAATATTGCATCAATTTGAATTGATTTAATACAAATTGTGAAATTATATATGGGTTTCAAGTCCTAGTAAAGTAAGTTTTCTGATATTATCGGCCATGTTTATTTCGACAACAACAACAATTTTTCACAAATATAACAAATTTACTCAGATTCACATACACGTCAATATCCCAACAATTTGATTTGATTTAACCAAATTTGTGAAATTATATATGGGTTTCTAGTCCTTGTTAAGTAAATTTTCTGATATTATCAGCCATGTTTATTTTGACAACAACAACAATTTTTGAAAAATACAACAAACTTACTCTGATTCACATACACGACGATATTCCAACAATTGGAATTGATTTATTCCAATTTGTAACTTTATATATGGGTTTCAAGTTCTTGTTAAGTAAATTTTCTGATATTATCGGCCATGTTTATTTTGACAACAACAACCATTTTTGACAAATACAACATACTGTCATTAAAATATAAATCAATATCTCAACAATTTGATTTGATTTACTCAAACTTGTGAAATTATATATATGGGTTTCTAGTCCTTGCTAAGTAAATTTTCTGATATTATCGGCCATGTTTATTTTGACAACAACAACAATTTTTGACAAATACAACAAACTTACTGTGATTCACATATGGGTCAACATCCCAAATTTGAATTGATTTAATCCGAACTATGAAATTATTTATCATTTATATTTAGAGGAGAAACAGTTTAGTTCCATCCCGGTTTCCAATTTTGCCAATCTGCATTTGAAACTCAAATCAAACTCGTATTTTCATTGCACAAACAATCTGAGGATAAAGTCCAATAGGCTGTAAAATCGTTCGGTCCAAAATCGGCTATTTTGATTTCCAAGTTTTTTTATGTCCCAGGATCTTAATAATCCGGGATTTTGTTTTCCGGGATTACAAGAGTCTTCCAAATTTTATTATTTTTTTCGAAATTTTAGTTTAGTTTTACATATTTAAAAATGGTGTATTTATTGCAAAAGCTTGCAAAACCTCATAAAAATTTAATTTCATTTTACTCATAAGCTGACTAATTAAAAATCAAATATTTTGAGAAATTACCAATTTAAACAACTTAATGGCCAATTTTAATCAAGTACAATTTTTTTGCAAAAATCGAAAAACGAATAAAAAATTAATTAGAAATTAAAAGTTTAAACATTAAAAATTATCAAATATTTAAATTTTAATTCAATAATTTCATTCACGTCAACAAATCCTAACATTTTACCAAACTCTATAATTTAAAAGTTACCGAAAAATTACCAACGAAATGAAAAAAGCTTAAACACAACTTTTAAAATAACAAAGTAATTAGAAATTAAGATTTAATTAAAATAATTAAATGTATGGACCAAACTTTTATGGATATTACATTATTTATATATATAGATTAAATATTCTGCAAATTTTTTAAAATTTTACTAAAAATACGAATATTGAAAAAAAATTTAATATAATTAGAACAAACCCAAGAATAATTAAAATTTTGTACATAAAATGATAAATTATAAAATATTTTTAGCATTCTTCTACCATTCATATAAAACACTTAAATATATTAACAAATTAGTTATGAAATTAATAATCGTTACTCGTTAATTATGTAGAGACTATCCAAGTATGAACCTAAAACCAGAAATATCTGAATCGAATGTGATCTCTCTTATACCAATTAATAAATTTTTAATTATATGACATTCATTAATTTTATCCTGATATGTAATAGGTTTTTAAAATCTATTACAAAATATTATATTGTGATATGTGTTTAGAACGTATGGATGTTGTATAAAATTTGTACAGACGATATGGGTGTTACGACTCATGTAAGATGAATAAAATATAAACTTTAATTTTGTTAAACATATTGGAAAAGACTTACATTTTCTAAATTTCTATTTATATATATTAGAGTAATACAATTGTAGAGATCCAAATATTATTAAGAAATAATTAAAAATATTTTTAAAAATAAATTTTGAGTTGCCTTTTTATTTTATCATCCTGTTTAATACTGTGAGATGTTCTAGAATCAAGTAAGTACAAAATTAAAATTCAATAAAATATTTTTTTATTATCATTAATTTTTTTCATTAATTACAAAATACTAAAAAAATCTGATTATTTAAATTAACACTGATGGGGTTTAAATAATCAAAGTAAGAAGTTGCTTCGCGCCTCAAGGCACGGTCCTCAAAGTCAACACAACGAAAGCCATCCAGCAAATTCAGCCAGATTTATGTGACGAAGTCATCGAAAATTGGACCTCCCGAAAACGTGCCACCAAGCACGTAATGCCGTAAAATATTCTTTCAAATAAAACAAAAACTGAGTGGATATCTCACACACAACTTGTTTCATTTACATTTAAAAATTAAACGTCCTCATTGAAAGAACCTTTAAATGGTGGTAAATTATTTTTACTGCTGCAGTTTATATGAAATAGACAAAATACAAAAATTTTGAGTTATTGGACTGTAGGACCAAGTGTTGGACAAGATGGGCCGGATAACGCCATTCTTATTCCTTTACAGTCTGTTTACACATAACAAAATGGAATGATATCGAATGTATTTTTATTTTAGGAGAGGACGACCCGATTGCAGACAACCGCAGCGATCGCACAGCTCAAGGTAACACAATTCTAATCTACTAAAGGTAAGAATAAAGGATTAATACGCTTAATGGTTAAAAATGACATGGGTCTTCGCCAATTATTTTTTTTAAAATAGCATCAAAAAATATTATTAGTTCACAGGCATCTCTAGATACTTGAAATTAAATTTTAAATTAATACTTTTCGACTTCTTAAACATTATAAAACTTTATAATTGAATCTTTCACGAGCTACGGACATTAGATTAAATTAAAGAGATGCTTATGGTAATGAAAGATCCTAAAATATTTACTATACGTATAGTTCCAATTTACTCAATACACAGTCGCGAGCAACTTAATCGACTCAAACCTTCACTGCTCAAAGAAAGGCTAGTACTTTTTCTTATAAAGAATTTTTAATGAAAACGCAACCAAAATTGTTGATTATGAAAAAAATATTGGTGCTATTTAAATTTAAAATACAACAAAAAATTCAAGCAAAACAAAAACAATTTCATTGGTCAATACTTTGTATTGCCCTCCTTGCGTCTACAACGCTTCGCACTTCGGATTTCTGGCTCAAACCCACAGCACTCGAAAATCTCACTCTTGGACGTCGTTAGACCCGGCCTTTCCTATCACTAGTATGTAGAAATATTCTGCACTCGTCAGTGAATATAACGGACCTGCATTGCTCGATGCTCCAAAAGATGTCTTCGCTTCTTAATGTCCATTGAATAAAAGCTAAAGTTAAGACGATAAAATTGATCGACCCTCTCATAGACCGATACCGGCTGGTATATGTGGTCTCCGAATGAAGGTACCAGTTTTCTAAAACCTTCTGGACACTCTTGAGACAGTAGACTAGTAAATGTTTAGCGTCCTTCTTACAATAAAGCAACAGCTTGTGTGGCATTATCTGGAGTTGTGTCCACGATTTTGAGGAAACAACAAACGAAACTGGTAGACATTTGTTGAGGACAATCGAATTTTGCCAAGGTTGCTAAATTTGAAAAGTAATGCATACATTTTAATGATAATGATGTCCTTGTAAAGCTGCCAAAATTGTTTTACGAAAATTTTTTAAACCATTTTTAAAAATATGCTTTTTGTACGCGCGGAGGTTCGAGTCGATTTAGTTGCTCGCGAGTGTATATGATGTAGAAGGAAAGATTCCCAACACCAATCATCGGGTCATATTAATTTATCGATGAGCTCGTTAGGTACACCTGTAACTTGTGCTTATTTACTTGATTGGTTGATTTTACTGCGTGACCAAGGTCAGGTGTCCTGGGTAATGCCTGTCTATATATAACAAAAACCGTCTACATATCCTTTTTTATGAGTCAACGACCCGTTGCAGTTATCCGACGAACGTTTAGCACAAGACAACACAAAGCTAGCAGATTATAAAAATTGGTAAAGTTTTAGACCTAAAAGAAATAAAAGAGGAGCTAAAGAAGACCAGACTGATAGAATTACTGGAAACTCATCTTACGAAGAAGTAGTGAGAGGAGTTTCCAGAACTTTTATCATTCTGGTCTTCTTCAGCTTCTCGTGTTCTTTCTTTAAATTTGCAATTTCATTCCTAAATTGTGATGCCACTTTTTCTATTTCACTTAAGTCTTTTGCGCAGTTCAAAATTTTCTTGCTGAGACACGAACCTTGTTTGTCTAGATATTTTTGAACTTCGATCGAGTGGGCATTGCAGTGCGGTTTGCTCTCAACATAATCCACTGAGCCAGCCTAGTTAGAGGATAAATTATCGAACTGAGCAGCTGGGGTACCACCTGGGGTAAAAATTCCTATTTCATATCATAAACTCATTCCTTTTAAGGACTGGTTATTGAGACAGTTACCGCAACCTAATCAGTAAAATTGGCAATTATAAAAATGTTTATTATTTAGTTCCCATTCATGCAGGACGAGCTTACTATTAAAATGAATGAATAAAATAAATTTCACAGAGTTCCTTGCTGCAAAAGTATTCTAGTCTCTAAATTAAAGTTGAGAAAAGCCAATGAATATATTCAAAGAATATATTTGTTACACTTTTATTAACTTTGGGTCAAAAACATGTTCCAACAAACATTTCCAATGCACAGTTGGCACATTTTTGGCGACGACTAACTACTGTTGATGAAACTTGGGGGGGGGGGGCGCGTATACTAGAAATTGAAGAATATTTCCGTCTTCGGATTATAATTTGCTTTAAAATATTATTCTAATTTTTCCCCAATTTGCTTGCAAGTCTTCTAATATTTATTTTACTACTAAACAAAATACGGTGGAAATTTCCGACTGGGTAAATCAATGCGGATTTATTCCCCCAAATAATAGAAAACTTGCAAGCAAATTTGAAAACACGATTAGAGTAGTCGACGAAAAAATTAAATATTATAAAGAAGATTAAAGCAAATTATAATCAGCGGACAGAAATATCCACCGATTTCAAGAGTCGTTTATTTGAGAACTTCATTTTAAAAAATTAAAAAAAAATCTATTTGGATAAAAATATTTCTTTTTCAAAAAAAATGTATCTAAAGTGGGAGACAGAAGATCTAATCAAATCAAATTTTTAGTTCTTCATAACCCGTAGAGGATTGGTCACTAGTTGTTTTTGTTTTATGCTCATCCCTACATAAAGATTTATAGCGAAAATTTGTTAAAAATTCATCATTTTCATAGGTTCGTAGTGTACGAGCTGGAAACTTGACCAATTCCAATAATTTTATAAATGCAATGATTGGACGACTGATCACTGACCAATCCTTATTGACAGTCGACCAAGCAATTTCGATCTTTTGATTTATAAAACTATTGGCATCGGTCATTTTTTGCAGATCCGAGCACATCGAATCGTGTGGAAATGGTGAGATTTACAAATTTTTTTAAAAGAAAAATGACTTAACAAAATTAAAATTTAAATCAGCAAAAAATATCAAAAAAAAAAAAAAATAAGAAACGACCTTTCATAATAAATCATTAAGTAGGGATGACTAAACAAAAGGAACTAGTGACCAATCATCAATGACAGTCGACTAAATGATTCCGATCATTGAATTTTTAAAATAATCAGTATTGGTTAAGTTTCCAGCCTCGTACACTTCGAACCACTTTTTAAATAATTTTCGCAATAAATCTTTATGTAGGGATGACCATAAAATAAAATCAACTAGTGGCCAATCCACAACGGATTATGAAGAACCAAAAAATTGAATTGATTATATCTTCTGTCTTCCACTTTAGATATACAATTCTTTGAAAAAGGAAATATTTTTCCAAAAGAATTTTTTTTTAATTTTGTAAAATAAAATCCTTAAATAAGCGCCGAACCTGATTTCATCGAATTAATACAATTTTGATTTTGTTGTTTCACAATAAAAACTCACCCATTGGTAGCCAAATGAAAAAATATGTTGACCAATCCTTGCCTAACGAAATTTGATGAAATCTACACTTGGGTGCAAATAAATCGCACATTGCTCAATTTTCCACAAAAGTTATTTTTGAACGTCGTTCAGCTAAGCGTCGATATGCGAATGATCACACAATTTCGAGCGAGATATTTCATGGCATGCTATTGAATTGATATTGTTGTATTATTTTTAGAATTTAATTCGAAAGCCTGCTATATGCTTTGAAAAAAAATCACTATGTTGGCATGGTTGACATAGACTTTGAATCTGCACTGAAAAAATTAAACAAATGTTGGATTTTTTTTTGGTAGTTTTGAACTTTTGTGGAAAATTGAGCAATGTGCGAGTTTTTTGCACCCCAGTGTACATATATGATTTTCTTTCAATGAGGTACCTGGAAAAATTTCGTTAGGACCAAACGATAAGAACTAGTGACCAATCCTGACCAAACGATGACCAAACGAATTCAATCATAATTTTTGTCGTAGATGGAGTGGTCTCTGGGGAAGCCTCCCCCCCTTCCCTAGAGGTGTGGGGGGTGGTAAAATGGTAGAGCCCCATCACACTCTTCAGCGGAGTTACTTTTTTGGCTATACATAGATTTCTATTAAATCTAAATTATTTAATTTAAAAAAAATTAAAAACACATTTATTAATTTTGTATACTTACTTTATAATATGTTATCCAGGTATTTCCATTTCCATCTGAAAAACATTTACAAACATCATCATACGTATGCATTGAATATGTTTCAAATCAACGCACATCTATCATCTTCAGCTGAAATCTGGAGACTGATAGAAATGAAATAACGATTTTTAAAATGAAATTGAGAAACAAGAGACAAGGTGGGGGTAAAAATGCAGTGCACAGAAGAAACCGAAGTAAATTTATTTGTTTTCTCGCTTTGACGTGTGCAAATATTTCCATCTATTTCATTGTGCTATCAGCGTTTGTTTGCTGGGTATGATCTTCTATTTTACGATTATGATTTTTTATTTTATATGATATTTACTATCTTTTCTATTTATGGGTAGTAGTGCACGTGTTGTTTGACCGTCGACGGGAACAGTCGAAAACAACGTCCCTTAAGCTAGCATAACTCATACAGCAGAACATTACAAGATAGTATGAATAATTATAGGCTAATTATGGGCTAATTAAATGCCCCATTAAAAAATTTTGGGGTCCATCCCTACCCACTAAAGCGTGGGTTCTGCTAGCTTTAGAAAAAGTTAGCAGAACGCATATCAAAAAATTATTTTAAAAACAATTGGAAAAATAAAGGTTAATTTTAGGCTAATTAAATGCCCTATTTAAATTTTTTTATTCGGATCGATCTAGAAAATGCAAAAGGCTTTATCGTTTCAAAGCTAGCAGAAACCAAATCAAAAAACGGATCAAAACCGAAATTAGAACTCAAAACAAAATCTATTGACAATCGTATAATTTTAGGCTCGGTATGGGCTAATCAAATGCCCCTGAAGATTAAATGACCTGAAGTTTGGTCAAAAACGGGTGGAGCCCAAAACTTTTTAATGGGGCATTTTATTAGCCCATACCGAGCCTAAAATTATTCGATTGTCAATAGATCTTGTTTTGAGTTCTAATTTCGGTTTTGGTCCGATTTTTGATTTGGGTTCTGCTAGCTTTAGATTAAATGATCTGAGGTTTGGTCAAAAACGGATGGAGCCCAAAAATTTTTAATGGGACATTTGATTAGCCCATTCCGAGCCTAAAATTATTCGATTGTCAATAAATCTTGTTTTGAGTTCTAATTTCAGTTTTGTCCAGATTTTCGATTTGGGTTCTGCTAGCTTTAGATTAAATGACCTGAAGTTTGGTCAAAAACGGGGGGAGCCCAAAACTTTTTAATGGGGCATTTTATTAGCCCATACCGAGCCTAAAATTATTCGATTGTCAATAGATCTTCTTTTGAGTTCTAATTTCGGTTTTGGTCCGATTTTTGATTTGGGTTCTGCTAGCTTTAGATTAAATGACCTGAAGTTAGGTCAAAAACGGGTGGAGCCTAAAATTTTTAAATGGGACATTTGATTAGCCCATTCCGAGACTAAAATTGTTCGATTGTCAATAGATCTTGTTTTGAGTTCTAATTTCGGTTTTTGCCAGATTTTCGATTTGGGTTCTGCTAGCTTTAGATTAAATGACCTGAAGTTTGGTCAAAAACGGGGGGAGCCCAAAACTTTTTAATGGGGCATTTTATTAGCCCATACCGAGCCTAAAATTATTCGATTGTCAATAGATCTTCTTTTGAGTTCTAATTTCGGTTTTGGTCCGATTTTCGATTTGGGTTCTGCTAGCTTTAGATTAAATGACCTGAAGTTAGGTCAAAAACGGGTGGAGCCTAAAATTTTTAAATGGGACATTTGATTAGCCCTTTCCGAGCCTAAAATTGTTCGATTGTCAATAGATCTTGTTTTGAGTTCTAATTTCGGTTTTTGCCAGATTTTCGATTTGGGTTCTGCTAGCTTTAGATTAAATGACCTGAAGTTTGGTCAAAAACGGGGCGAGCCCAAAACTTTTTAATGGGGCATTTTATTAGCCCATACCGAGCCTAAAATTATTCGATTGTCAATAGATCTTCTTTTGAGTTCTAATTTCGCTTTTGGTCCGATTTTTGATTTGGGTTCTGCTAGCTTTAGATTTAATGACCTGAGGTTTGGTCAAAAACGGGTGGAGCCCAAAATTTTTTAATGGGACATTTGATTAGCCCATTTCGAGCCTAAAATTATTCGATTGTCAATAGATCTTGTTTTGAGTTCTAATTTCGGTTTTTGCCAGATTTTCGATTTGGGTTCTGCTAGCTTTAGATTAAATGACCTGAAGTTTGGTCAAAAACGGGGGGAGCCCAAAACTTTTTAATGGGGCATTTTATTAGCCCATACCGAGCCTAAAATTATTCGATTGTCAATAGATCTTCTTTTGAGTTCTAATTTCGGTTTTGGTCCGATTTTCGATTTGGGTTCTGCTAGCTTTAGATTAAATGACCTGAAGTTAGGTCAAAAACGGATGGAGCCCAAAATTTTTTAATGGGACATTTGATTGGCAAATACCGAGCCTAAAATTATTCGATTGTGAATAGATCTTGTTTTGAGTTCTAATTTCGGTTTTGGTCCGATTTTCGATTTGGGTTCTGCTAGCTTTGAAATGATAAAGCCTTTTGCATTTTCTAGATCGACCCGAATAAAAAAATTTAAATAGGGCATTTAATTAGCCTAAAATTAACCTTTATTTTTCCAATTGTTTTTAAAATAATTTTTTGATATGCGTTCTGCTAACTTTTTCTAAAGCTAGCAAAACCCACGCTTTTGTGGGTAGGGATGGACCCCAAAATGTTTTAATGGGGCATTTAATTAGCCCATAATTAGCCTATAATTATTCATACTATCTTGTAATGTTGTGCTGTATGGGTTCTGCTAGCTTAAGGGACGTGAAAAACAAAATGCAGCAGATTGAAATAAATAATTTGCTATACTTACTTCATTTTGTGGCACAGTGTGATAGTGAATATAGTGTTGTGTTATTATTAATCAAATGTGTTTATTTATTAAATAATTGCTGCACAATTAGAGAAGTTCCTTTTTATATTTATAAATTATATATTTGCATGAAATTTATTCATTCAATATAATACTACATTACAGTCATTAAAACACATTTCTCAAGGTCGAATTTCAGGCTAAGAGAAATGCGTTTTCCATTGGACATTAAAGTTGTATCTGTATATGTGGTTACAAATTTGCATCTACTGTTTTATGCGATCGATTTCCCTTTCATTCTTACTCGTTCATGCATGTGTATTTTGTACACGATGCGACCACTTTAAGCTCATTTTGAGAGTATCACTTCCCATTAATAATGGAATACTATTTCATTCAAGTGGCTGCATCGGCTAGATCTGTCGTACTCCATTCTGTCGACCCAATTTTTCAGTACATTTTTAATCGTCTATCGAAGATTAGCATAACATATACCCTTGAAGGCTTTCAATATAATAGTCCAACAACGGCCACAATGGCTGATCATCCAATTTTCGAAGATTGTGCCATTCCGCACTTGCGCTGTAGAGGAAAAAAGTTAGTGCGGTTCCTTGCTCATTAACAAAGAAAAACGAAACCTATGATGCCTTTGGATCTTATTCCACTCCAGACAGTCATTCGTTTTGGGTGTATTGGCTTCTCAATTGTCACGTATGTGCGTTCTTTGGCCCAAATACGGTAATTTTGTATGTTCCCTTAACCGCCGAGATGAAAATGAGCATCGTCACAAAAGATTTGTTAGTTAAATTTTGGCTCATCTTCTTTCAACCGAGAATTGACCGAATTGGACGTTGTAGGCCTTCATACCCAAGTTTTTGTGTAAAATTTTCCACAAAGTTCTACCGCTGATGTTCAATTGTTATGAACGATGGTGGTTTAAGGTACTCGGACGTAGACGCACCCTTTCAGCTACAACAGCAATACTTTCCATCGAACGAGCTGAACGGCGATGCGAAAAGTGTGCATAATCTATTAACATGTCAGTCGAAAGAACTTACAAATGTTCGTACTCTGTTCTCAATTGGCGCTTCATTGCTACCGTAATTTGTGTAGTTGTTCAAAAATGAATCAAAAGATGCCGCACTATTTATAAACAAATTGTATAAAAAGTGCTGGCTTAAAATAAAATACAACAAGACACTACCCAAAAATTATAAAGAGAGCGCATTGTTGAAGTTAACTTTTTAACGAAAAGTGTAACTACTAAAATGTGTAACAATGAAAAGGTGTAAATAAAGTGGCCGAATAAAAGAATCTCAGAGATGTTACTAAGTGTAGGCATATGCTTCAAAATAAATAGTTAAAATAAATATTTTTGAGTGGTTCCACGCAAGCTTACAGCCTAAAATTTCATGAAAATTCAAATATTTGTCAAAATACCTGCTAGACTTAAACCGATTTCAGGAATCTCAAAGAAGTTACCAAGTATGGACATATGGCGGCAAATAGTGGGTGAACTAAGCTGAAGATTTTGGGTGGCTTCACGAGATGACGTTCCGACTACTGCTTTGGATATGGGGTCTCTGTGGAGGTTGGTAGGTTTTTACTTAATGATTTAGTAACTCAAGGATCATAAGGCACGCCGCTGAATCATAGATTGTGAGGTCCGCTCCCCACTTCCCTACACCATGTGCGCCGCTGAATCATGAAAGCACAAAAAAGACACTTTATTTACAAAAACAAAACAAAAATTATTTTTGTAGCCACCTTGTTCGTGCTATTGTTGTTCTTGTTCTTAATGTTGTGTATCGTAGCTATCACTTCTTGCGTGTTTTGACGCACATCCCAATATTCACTATATGCAACAAAGAAAAATAATCAAAAATAAATTGACATCTAAATTGAAAAGGTTGCTCACAAGGAGATGTTTCGATAGCCGCCTGGTATAAAATAGCATAACATGACTTATAGATTCATGTTACTTTGGAAGGAAAAATTGTTGACTTAGCCAAAAAAATTAGTATCAGGCAAACAGCATACAAATATTTGGGATCATCGAGCCACGAACTTGAAACTTAACATGATAAATTGCATAAAAAATTAAGAGCGAACGTTCTGTCAGCAAAGATAAGGCCCTCCTCCTTCCAACTAAAACGCGGGTAGTGTTAGCTTTAGAAAAAGGTAGCAAAACCCATATCAAAAAATGATTTAAAACAATTGGAAAATTAAAGACAAATTTTAGGCTAATTAAATCCCCCATTAAAATATTTTTGGTATGCTCGTTTTAGACAAAGCATAAGGCAAATGAAAAATCGGAGCAGTACCGAAATTAGAACGTAAAAAGAGTTTAGGCTCATTATGGCATATAATCGAATGCCCCAAAAAATTGATAATGCCATAATGAGCCTTTAATTATTATTTGTATATGCCAATAGATCTTGGTTTGCATTCTAATTTCGGTTTTGGCCTATTTTCTATTTTAGTTTTGCTAGATTTAAATAGAAAAACAAGCGCTTGGTAAGGAGCGAGTCGAGCCTAAAAAAACTAATAGGGTTTTTGATTAGGCCATTATGAGCCTAAAATTTTTTGTTTGCCAATAGGTCGTGGTTTGCGTTCTAATTGCGGTTTTGGTCTGATTTTCAATTATTCGATTTCTGCTAGCTATTGCGTAGTGGAAAAGTCTAATGCTTTTTCTAGAACAAGCCTAGTTGAAAGAGATGGAGCCCAATTTTTTTTTAATTAATTAGAAAAACAATTTTAAAAGAGCCTCATAGTATCTTGTAATTTTCTACTGGGTGGGCTCTGTCAGCTTTAGGGACGTTAATGCCAGCCCTACACGAATCTAACAAACACCTAGATGGAAAATTGTTAATACTGTAGGACAACAGTTGCATACAAATCAACATTGTGACATTCACAAACTATAATTCGTAAGCATGTATTCGTAATTCATAGCCGTTGTTTAAGAAGATGTCACATGAAGAATACAACGAAGAAATTACTTTAGTAAGTTACATTTACTATTTGTGGTACTTATATATTGAGCCAAATCACTTCTTTAATGAAAAAAATCACATGTGATCAGAGACACCTAATCGTTTTCGAGGAATGAATTTCAGAATTTCAGAAATGTTTTAAACATATTCTTGGGTGATACAAGCACGCTAAACATTTGATGAATTCTAGGAATCACTTCCGAATGAAACCCCATCAGACTGCTTTTGATGCTTACAAATACAGCAAAATCAATTATCTAAATAGTTTCAATCTGACAATTTGAAATCACTTCAACAGGAATACAAATGTGTCCCAGGTGTATCTAGGTGTTAATAAAACCGTAAGGGTAATATTATAGCATTATCATAATATAGACAGAAACAGATTAGGAGAGAAGAACAATTTCATAAACTGCTTAATTTTAATTTTTTTATTTTTAAAACAATATTTTAATAATTCACAATATACAAATATTTTATTTACATTCACAACGAATACAAAATATGTAATTGCATTAATTTTAAATGTCCAATTTAAATAAATAATTTTATTATAAAAAATTAATCAACATAACCAAAAATACAATGATATAAATAAATAATTGACATATGATTGGCACAAAAATTGAAGCTGCATGTCATTGTGCTGAAATATTCCACAATGTTTGTGTATGATTATTTGGGATGGGTTACATATTTGTGTTAACATTGGTGATTAACATGTTTTGTGGAATATAATTTGCAATACAAATAAATAAAACTTTTGAGTTTTGGTGTGAGGTGGGAAAATATAATACCTTTTTTCATAGTAAATCGTTGATTAAACATTTTCATAAAAATAATAACAAAATGGAATACCCCTAAATGTTGGCTAAATCTCAAAGCATATACATCAATTTTACATTGCAATAAATATTTAACAGTATGCCACATTAATCGTAAGCCATATCATTGAATCGATGAGTTCATGGTTCGATTACAATCGGATTTCGAAATATAAAACTTCCAATAACCGCGCCTTCCGGATTAAATTACCGTTTATTTCTTAAAAAAAATTGAAAATCCGATGAAATAAAATGTTTTAAATTTTTTGCGAATATCCCTGACGAAAAGATACGCAATAGACTTACTTTCCGAGACTATATCCCTGGAAATGACTAGTATGCATTTTATCGTAGACGATGATGTAGGGGCCGGCAAATACGAAAACGTACAAAACACACATTAATGGCAACTATTGCAATTCGTTGAAATCAAGTACTTTTACAAATATTTTTAGTAGCAATGCAGAAATATGGCGAATTTTAACATTTCCAACATTCAATAGTTGCTCATTTGGCAGTGCACCTTGGCAATGACCACACTTGTACTTCACAATAGAAAATGCACAAACCAGGGCATTTTCGACACGCTATCCAAATTTTCTCATTACAGGGGGAACAAAATGTTTGTAAAGTTGCTCTTCAAATCTTAAGTGTATAGTTATTAGCATCACAGCACCAGCGAGGTAATAAGATTTCACTCGAAATCACTGTCAATTAAGGTAGGTGAACGTACATCCTCCAAAAAATTGAGGACGGTAAACATAGTCAAGTATGGGCCATTTATCGTGAAGTTAGCCATGAATTAAATTTTTATGGAAACGATGCACATTAAGACACGTGACAAGCCTCAACATCTTTGAGGAAAATAGAAAAACTATACGAGCGAAGACATCCTATATCCACTGTGTTTAATTATGCATGACGTTACAAGCCAAAGTGGTGGATCTTACTTTCTGGATTCGCCCAAACGCATAGGCAAAATTTTTTCACATATCTCTTATATGACAACCCTACGATCACGAAAAAATTCTGAACTGGAAATCGCATCATCTGCAACTCCTGCAAAATTATCGAAATTATCGTTGAATATGCAAATCAATGAGATATCAACATAAAATATCAACGAAAATTCTGGAATGGGCAAAATACTCCAATCGCATGTCAGCTCATGATAAGGGTAAAATGTAATATGATGCTCGAGAAAGCATTTGAAGCGTATCCGAAATTGACGACTACACCTCACATTTAACGTAAATTTAAAATGACTTGTGATGCGGGACAATAACAAATTAAGATCAAAGACAGGGCCGTCGAAGTAAAAGACATACAACGCCAACCAGACACGACGACAACCCTAAAAACCCATCGGAAATTGTCGAAAGAACGTTGTCGTAGTTAAGCTCCCCACTGTCACGATTCCAACGTTAAACCCAAGAGGCAATGGGAAAATAAGCAGACGTCTACTGGTCTAAAGCAACGAGCCACAGAATGCGGAGAAGAAGAAGCTGTCAAGGAGAAATGCTAAAAATAAGTATCTACAGTGAATATCCCTAGCTCACACAAAATAGTAAAATAGCTCACACCGTAAAATCGACAGAAGCAAAATACTCCAAGAGACCCTGCCCGTCATACTCAGGCTTCCAAATGGTTGTTTGATAATTCGAGCGGTCTCATCAGTAAGACACAGCAATAACTTGTGATCACTGAATTTTTGAATTGATACGGTAGACAACGTAAAATTGTTTCGATTTTGCACATATGGCACTTGAACGGTTCACTACATTTGGCATTTATATCGAAAAGAGGTAGAAGGAACCAGATATACGTGAGTTGTCTTAAATGGCGAGAAATGGCTTTATTGATTTTTTCGAAATATCCGCCTTGAATATCAACACACTTTTCCATGCGTTTGAATAAAATTTTGAAACACTTTTTCCACTCCGATTGTGGTACCACCAAAACATGCATTTGAATGCATCAACCGCTTCTTCAGGTGGCGAAAAACGTAAACCTCGCAATTTATTTTTGATTCGCGATCATACTTTATAATCATTTCATTTGACCGTTGAACGAGTCTTTTAATGAGATTTTGTCAAATTATGTGGACCGCATTTTTATGCAATATTGAATGTATGCTGGTCCTATCAATGCCCTAGGATGTTTAAATCTCACGATAAGTCACACGACGATTTTTCAGTATCAGTTCGTACACAGAATCAGTGCGCTGTTCGGAATAACAACCGATTTTGGATGACCTTCGTTTTTTTTGTAAAACCGATAAATACTGGTCCTTGATGATTCTTCATCGCTAAAAGTCGAATTAACCTCATCAAGGCACAGTTATTTAGTTAATCCACGTCAAAATGGATTCTGAGGTGTGGATTCTCACGTTCTGAGTAAATATAAGGTTATAGGGGACAGCACTAGGGTTGTTCAATCACGATTTGTAAATTTCAACCCTCGTACTAATTGAATATCAACACTTCGACATTTCGGGTTTATTAGTTGCAGTTTTAAGGCTCCAAGCGCAGGCTATAGTTATACTCTTAGAAGTCGTGCATTCTAGCAAGAATACCATCTTATTTTCCGTCCCTCCATCCCCACTGATATCACCTACAAAGTCAATTGCCTCAGCTCTTCGGGGACTTGAAGTGTAAAAATCATCGTCAATGTTTCAAAATAACTGGCCGGGTTCAAAGCCTTATGATAAATTACACAAGTGACCCACTGTCTAAAATGTGTGTTAAAGGTACTCGAAAAGTGAATAAGCCAACATTTTTAACGAACTGAATAGCTTCAAGAGTTGAGAGTGCCTTCAGAAATCATAGTAGTGATGTATAAAAAAACTTCCAGAAATTTCAATCGCTTTTGGTCAGTTTTATCCAATCCATTCAACAGATAAATTGAAATGATGATCGATCTGCTGAATGTGCTTCGCCACTCAAAACCGTATGTATTCGATTTTCTGTTGGATTGCACTTTGTAGGCGACGTTTGTTGGTAAAAATATTCGTAAACAATATAGTTCTTCGTGATGAATAGCGGTATATTAACCGTTTCGATGGTACTAAGATGAAAAAATAATTACTACATTACCAATCAAGATGTTGGTTTTACACTTCTTTGAGGTTCACCGTTGCCAATCTGTACGGACTCACAACGTAGGACACTTCCGACCTTATACCACAGTGGACAACGTTCAGAATATTGCGTTGAAGTATACACAGTACGTGAGTGAAGTTTATGCCAAAATAACAAAATATACACTGTGACTTATAAGTACTTAGAATTGAAAAATCACTCAAATATTGAACTCTCATAATAATATCTGAAATTTTTTAATAAAAACAAATTGCTCATTTACTGCAATAGTGAAACAACCCCAAATTCACTCATTTCTATTCCGATAAACCGATTCCCAACAGTTGATATTTTTATTATTTTGTATCAAAACATACTCTCTTATGTAGTTATTTCTAGCAAATTAGGTAAAATTCCATATAAAAAAAATCACTCAATTCGCGAATGGAATTAGAATTTTATGATATTGGAAACTACCATAAGAAAATTTGGAAAAATTAAAGAATTATAAAAACTAAGGTCCGGTTGAAGATGTAGGAACAGAAAAAAATGTATTTTACTAATCAGAATGTATTTTTATTTACTTTTGAAAAGCTCCGTTATTACAAACAATTTTGAGTGATATTTTCAAAACGTTCAAAAATCAAAAATTTTGAATTGTGTCACTGTTGCAACAAATGAGCGAAATACCTATACGCTATAGGTAGAAAACGTTCCATTTTTATGCAAAGTTTTTAGTGGATTTTATATAAAATGAAAACTTTTACATCGCATAAAGGTGACCGAAGTGGTTCTGAACTACTACAGATTTTTATTATGAAAATATTATTTTATGAAAATTCTTAAACAAGTGAAATTATGTACCTCAGTCCCTACGCGTTGTACGCAGATATGAATGCAAAGGGCCGAGATAAATAATTTCAAATGTTTAAGAATTTTCATATTACACTCAATGATGTTCTCTCTTCAATAACAAAAAATGTCAGAGAATTCCGAGCATCTGGATGAATAAAATTTGTTCCTTACATCAAATACTAGTTCAGAACCTCTTCGATCATCTCTGTGCGATACATAGTGTGTTTTGTTGTAAAAAATTTCAGTTTATAAAATTCACTCAAAACTTTTCATAAAAATGAAACGTTTTCTATATATAGCGTATAAGTATTTCGCTTATTTGATGCAACGGTGACAAAATTCAAAATTTTTTATTTTTCAGTAGAGCGTTTTGAAAATATCACTCAAAATTGTTTGTAAAAACGGCGTTTTTCAAAAGTAAATAAAAATACATTCTGATTAGTAAAATCCATTTTTTTCTGTTAATATCCTAAACTTGACCTTAATTTTTATAAACCTTTAATTTTTCCAAATTTTCTTAGGGTAGTTTACAATTTCTTAAAATGCTAATTCCTTTCGCGAATTGAGTGTTTTTTTTTATATGTCGTTTTACCTATTTTACTAGAAATTACTACATAAGAGAGTATGTTTTGATACAAAATAATAAAAATATGAGCTATTGGGAATCGTTTGATTGGAATATCATAGAAATGAGTGAATTTGGGGTTGTGTCACTATTGCACCAAATGAGCAATTTGTTTTTATTCTCAATTCTATAAGTAAGTACTTATAGGCCACAGTGTTTATTTGGTTATTTTGGCATAAACTTCACTCCAATATATCTCCTTACTTCCAGCTAATATTAGTATTCGCGGATGAGTAAACGATTTTTGCACGCCAAGGTCGTTACATCTTCCTTGATGTATGGGACACCAGTTTGAGCCAATACATTGAAGAAGAAGACGTTCCGACAAAGAGTAGCAGCAGTTCAGAGGCTAGGCCCTATGAGTGTATTGTGCACATTTCGGACGATGGCCAATGACGCTGCCATTGTCCTTTAAAATTACCTGCTGAGATAATAATATTCCAACTCGATAAAAGAACATTAACCCCGAAGCCGCAGCTGAAAATATCAACAAAACGCAGTGCGTCGTTCTATGGGTTATTATTTTGGGATTACTACTTAGTGGCTCAGATTGATTTGGATTAGATAAAAGAGTCTTATGACAAGGTCATCGGAAAGTACCATAAGAGAAACGTGCGCTACCAAAACGTGCGCTAGATCAACAAATAATACTGCGTTTTTTAAACTTAACCCACTTATACGACCATTTGACCAAGACAGAAACTTTCCGTTTTTTAGTATAATTACAAATAATGCAAGCATCTTTTTAGAACATATTCGCCCTTGCCGCTCCCTTGCTCGGGAATCAAAACATCAAGAGGATAGTTAAATCAGACAATGTCCTGTGAAAAATATTGCTAAGCAGGAAAGGAATAAAAAGCCTGTAGTCCAATATGCCAACATTTTATATCCGAACAAGAGTGCCTACATTCGGCCAATAGTGCTTGTCAGAACACAACAACAAATTAATGTAATAAATGTGTATTAAAAATTAATTTCTATCTAGAATCGAACATGTTTTTCCCAATATTCGTCAGTATTTATTTTTAAAATAATTCAACAAGAGTAATTTGATGGAGGGATGGGCAGCCATGACAACATCTCTCCTAGACTAGTATTATATTAAAATAAGCACAACATTACACAAATTGTGTTACATAACAATTTGTTTATTGAAAATACAATAAAATTAATTGAATTTTTAGGAAATGAAAGAAAGAAATATCCTTTAGGAAACAATTTTAATTAATTTAAATTTACTTCTTTATAAAAATATCTCAACTATGGATTTTGATTTAATCATCTCTACATAATACTCCTGTGCCATAAGGTTTTAATATTTGGGGTACGTTCGGTACATTCGGTTGAAATAAAGGTAAACGTAAATTGATGCGTCACCTTCAATTTTCTATAGAGATATATACGTACATACCTCCTACCCGTTCGTATCTGTCATATTTCATTATAAGTGTTTCTACATAGAAATTATGTTTGCGACGCTTAGTAATTGAAAATAAAATCCAATTCAATTAATAATTATTTTTTGATTTTAATTATATTTATAAATTTCGAATAATTATTGTTTCTTTTGCCGAGAAACAAAAATATATTTTATAATTTTAATTAAAATGAAAAAAGGCGAAAGAGCGAGTTTTACAAAATATAATATGAGTACGTGCATGCTGTATCTTTCCACACTGTGCTGAAAATCGAGCAGCGATGAACGCGTTTATAATTGGATAAGATTGGAGGAGAATTTGAATTCGTCTTTCTAATTCATCGGAGCGTGAACCACCATACCATTCCAAATTTGGAAGACCGCGATCGCTCGTCTCAGAAGCCTATCCCTATATCATTATCGACTATTAATTTTCATTTAGACCGATCAACCACTGACCAGTGCTTCACCATGAGGATGATTTGGAAAAATGTTGGAATAAATCTTGGAATAAGAGATAATATCGATTCTCCGACTAAATTAACAACGTTTAGATTTATATGTAAAATCATAATCGAAGGAATCGTATAACAGGCTCAGTAAAACAGCAACATTGAACTTTGCGGTGTATTTTTATTAAATCAGACCAAATTCTTGAATATGCATACGATATCATATTTTATAGCTAAAGACCTAACGGTTGCTTGGAGTAATCCCAGGAGTATCTACATGATATATCAGAATCGGCGACCACCATTTATTTACATAGTCAAATGATATGAAGGCAGAAATAAAAGTCCGAATTGATGCAGTACGCCGAATTGTCTACGCCCATTCAAGCTTATTGTGATCTAAACCTGTATCGCAAAGAGAGGAGAAGAATGAAGTGAGGTAATTTGTGATATTTTTGGTTCGATTAAAGTTGCAAACAAAGATATCAGATTCGTATGAACCACGAGATAAAATAACCTCTCGAAGGCAGCGATATCATAGGATTCATCAAATCGGACGGCTGAGTCCAGGTGCTAGCTCCTCACAGCAATACATGATAAATAAAGTATTTCAACAAATACGCCAACTGCGCCGGAGCAACGACATCGAACAGGACCTTTGCATAATAGGATGACGAAACTGGAGGCCGCGGGAAATGGATCGAAACGGATGGAGGACCACTGTGCACCAAAATCTTTCATATAGGATGTTAAAGCTGAAGAGAGAGAAAAAGAGAGAGAGAGAGAGATTGAATGATATTATTAATAAATCTTACCAAATAACAAAAATCTCAGAGAAATCTTAGCAAATCCCCTACGGAAGCCAAACGAATTTGATACTAATCACATAAAGAAATGTGGAATGGGATTGCCCACACATCGTACCAATTAAAATAAATCTCAGATATGTTTAAATTCGTATGTGTTGTTCCAATAAAAAGAGTTGTACCCTAAACTAGCTTAGGCGAGAAAATTAACAGTATTTCCAGCATTGCTAAATATAATAGGTCTCTCTGTAAGATTGATTCCTGTAGACGGAATCACTTACTCCGCATCCTTTTCAAGGTTGCATTGCTTTTGAGAATGTCCCGGAAGCATTGCTGTGGTCGACCTGGATCATCCTTCAATCTCCGATATAAAGTCTTCAAAGGTTGCCAACATGGAAGTGTTTTGTTACCTCTCTTATGGCTATTGTTAAACTAGTCTAATGTGGCTTTATTGCTCAGAGTTATTTTGATGAACTGGTGATCACTATTTCAGGTAAACGGGAGGTTTCAGGAGGGTGGTGCCATGAGAACAGTTTGCGCGTTAATCCATCTAAGACAAATTTGCGTGTATGTACTAGACGAGGAACCATTAGTGAAATATCTGTCCCTTCTTTTTTGGAGAAACGATCACCAGATCAGACACCGTGAAACATTTTGGCGTTACCTTAGACAATAAACTTTCTTGAAACTTAATAGTCTACCGGTGCAAATTCAATCTCTCCGTACCAGACCATTTTGTTTCTACCCCCACATATAGTGTTTCCTACTCAGTAAAACTTGTTCCGCCGTGTTCATGCTAAGGTGCATTGGGATTTTCAATTAAAAAACGATTTTCGATTAAATGACCTGAAGTTTGGTCAGGTGGAGTCGAGCCCAAAATGTTTAATAGGACATCTGACTAGGCCGTAATTAGCCTAAAATTATTTGTATGACAATTGATCTTGATTGCTTTCTCATTTCGGTTTTGTTTCGATTTTCGATTTGGGTTCTGCTAGCTATGAAGTGATAAATCCTTATGCTTTCCTATAGAACGAGCAGAATAAAAATAAATAAATAGAGCATTTAATTAGCCTATTATTAGCCTACAATTATCCATACTATCTTGTAATGTTCTGCTGTATGGGTTCTGCTAGCTTAAGGGACGTGAAATTTCGCCTTTATTCTGCAATGTTAAGAAGGTGTAACTAAAAAAGTCGTATTTCTGTAAGATAGCATCACAACCAACGTATGTGATAACTGCTAACATATAGTAAGCAGTAACCTCACAAAAACCAATAATTCAAGTTAATTAGAAAACTAATTTATAGTTAATGTCACAACAAATACAAGAACGTTACGAGTCGTAAATTTTTAAACTTCAAAAACGTGATTGATTTAAATACTTAAATATGCTAAATCGTGACATACAATTTCACCATAATTAATATCATTCGAGTATAAACACATAAAAGTCATATTTGGCAACTATAAAATATCAATCGATCACCCTGTGCTGTGCAAACAAACAAGCCAAATAAATTGCGTAGATCAGAAGCAAAAAAAAAATAATAATTATTAAACGTCAAGCGTTCATCGCGGTAACCATGATCTCAACTTTCTACATTTTTTGTTTGTTTGCTGTTTACCTGCAAGATGTGCTATCGAAGATTATATTTCGCACGTACACTTCCAACCGAATGTGTTATTTGCACAATATTTTAGCAAACATTGCAATGATTATACGTTCATATGGTATTTGCGATTTCTTGCATTTTAATTTTCTTATAAAGATCACACGGCAACCATCTGCCTATATGGTATTTACTAAATATTACCGTTGATTGGTGTGTATGTCATGTGCGCCTGTTTGTTTTATAAATTTGAATCATCAAGAGGTTCGTGTCAGAAATATTGTTGTAATGTATTCGATTTCATGTCTGTGTACACAACAAAATCATGCAGCACGACCGATTATTTTACATGTATGTGTAACTGGTTGTGTGTGTGTGTGTGTGTGTTAGTTAATTGGCTTGGGTAATGCCCACATATACCTATATGTGAATGCGTATGAGCATATTGTGTCATTTAAAAAAATTATCACGTGAATTTGACCAAAAATCGAATTTACCTCAGACTCATGGATTTTATAATTTGGATGCTGCATCAAACGATGATATAAGAGTTTTTTGATTTCGTGGGAATTTCTGATCTTCATTATACGAGATCTAAACATTGCGTATAATAAAAATAAATTATTTATTGATATTCTTCGTGTGCACTTGAGTTTAGCATCAAGTGTTGGTATTTCGTAAAGTGTTTCGCATTCATAAGACAAAAGTTAAAAAAATTTATTGTTGTATGTGAAATAGTATCGTACTCGTACTTGTACGTATTTATGAAGAGTACATGCGTTTCATTTATAAAATTGTTGGGTGCGGTCAACGTGACCCCATATATATATAATAAAACGGATACTGTATAAACGACCATATCTACGTGTAACGTGTATATAAAAAACGTTTACGCAACTCACAATGACATGTGTAGTTTGAATATGTAATTAAAATTTTTATGAAAAAATAATAATTTGCCGCACTGAGTTATGAGAGATATGTTATTTTCACGTTTTAACCCTTTTTACGATATAATGTCGCTAGCAAAAGCGTGGTCACGGATCACGGACTTTTCTTAAATACAGTTTTGAACTGATTAAAAATCGAATGTTATACTAGGAGCTAATTTTTCGTATCACTTGATTCTACTTAAGCTATATATGCCTTTTGTGGTAGCATGGGCAACGAGTAGTGCGGGACAAGTAAACCACGATATTTTGGTAGGCGAGTAAATAGCGTATAAATGATCAAATGTGACAAAAATCTAAACAATTACCTCTGATACCGAGCTTGTTGATGAAAATGAACAATATACTTTTTACGCTATTTGCCGTAGGCACTTGGCGAAACACACTTATACTTAATAAACACATTTTTATTAATCACTTGTTTTTGTTTCGCAGAATATTTTTCAAAAAGTTTAAAAAATCACTCGATCGATTTCGACTTGTTAGGTCAGATCAGGGTAGATACTCCTGATGATGACCTAACAAGTCGAAATCGATCGAGTGATTTTTTAAACTTTTTGAAAAATATTCTGCGAAACAAAAACAAGTGATTAATAAAAATGTGTTTATTAAGTATTAAGTGAAAATGAACAATTTATTAAGGTGACTGCGGACAACAGTTTGGAAAATTCATAATAAGTGTGCACTTGCAACGAGAACCGTGGATAAAAACTCTTACCACTCTGCACCTCAAGTGAAAAATAGTGCGGTAGAAGCGGAGAATGTGCTGATTTGTCTACATAAACTTTTGTGAAGCTTGTTTATTAAAAAATTACGCGTATCTGTTCTCCATGTAAGGCAACTGTCATTCCGGACAGTAGGTTTATATTGTTGTGGAAAAGGACCTAGAATTCAAATACACTTTGAATTTGATTTGGTATCCCAGAAAAATGAATGAAAATGTCATCCTGGAGGTAGTACAGAAAGACCTAAGCGCGATTGCTTAGGACAAATTATCAAGCTTTAAATAATCAATTATTAGTGGCCAATTGTGGTTTCAGCAATATTTGCTGGTGAATTTCCTGTATCGAAAAAAATGGTTCATCATAGTTGGCGTATTTATCAGTACATATATAGTAATTATAGAAGAGCTGGCTTTAAATAAAACCAAAAAAAAAAATAAGACTTTAATAAAACCGATTCAGACAATTACTACTGACATGCAAGCCAACTATGATGAAAAATTATTTTCCGTTACTGGAAATTCACAAGGAAATATTGTTGAAACCAAAATTGGCCTCTAATATTTTATTTCTTAAAGCTAAGCGGACTTTGCCAAAGCAAAACAGCTAATAGTTTTTATGAAGAGTGATGGAGACAGTGTGCTTCTTGTTCATAAAACTGAAGAGGGTTACTTGATGTAGAATCCTTATAGGCTGGATGGGATTTTTATTTATTTAAATTATTACAACTGAATATTAATTCATCTAGTAATTTTGCTTTCTTAATTTAGTCACTTGTGAATGTGAAAAGGCCCATTGGCCAGATACATTTATAGGTTATTTACTGAAGTTGTCTTTGCTCTTATGTCCTAAATCCATTAAATCAATTGGTTTCGTTCTATGCAATCGTCTTACTGCATCTGAAATATCCAACATGGCACGAAGCTCTTCATTTACATGTTGATAAATACGATGTTCATTAATTACTGTATGTCTTTTAATTCTTCTTGAGCCGTCGGGATATTAAGGTCCGTATGACGGTCATCACTCCTAATGTACCACGGAGTGTTAACTATTACTCGTCAGTGTCTCATACTGAGAGTACTGCAGTGTCATCAGCGAATGTTGCAACAGTAACATCGTTTAATTGAGGTAAATCTCTGGTGTAGAGCAGGTTAAAGAATAGGTCCCAAAACACTACCCTACGGGACTACTGCCAAAATAATTTTTAACTCGGAATATTCATCTTCATATTTCACCCTAAAGTGGCGATTCTATGATTTAAGAATCATATAATATTGTTTTGGTAAATTTCTATGTAGTTTGAAAAGTAAAACTCTGTGCCATCTGTAAGCCTGCGAACCTGCTCAATAGTTAGTGTTTCTCTCTGAAACCAAACTGACATTCTGGGATAAGGTTTCTTTGTTCTATAGTTCTTTTCAATCTTTGAGCAACTCAATCTTTGTGTTAGTATAGTGGCTTGCCGAAACCAATTATTATTACTTCTGAAACTTTCCACTGCATTGGCACATGTTCTTTCATGAGGATCGCATTGATTATACATTCATTTATTTTTAACTATTTTGGAACTTGGTATTTCTAGCCGATTGAGTCGATCCAGAATTAATTTACTTAGTTTGTTATGTTCCTCAAGGCTATTTAAAATTATGTAATCGTTGGCTCGGATCATTCCGACAACATATGAAGCATACAGTATCGGGACAGGTGTCAGCGGCTTGGACGGATTTAAATATTCATATGTTGGATCGGAAGCCATTGTACAATCAATTATTTCGTCTATCTTCTGACAAAAGGAAATGCTATAGTACTTAGATATTAAACTATTTTAAACTATTAAAACATTATTAGATATAATCTATCACAAGAAACCATTAGAATTACGAAGCAAGAATAAGGCGTACATAACCTTGAAACCGAAATATTTCACTGTCCGATTAAAGATTTTTAGTGACGTAAACCAAATTAGCAACAAAAAAAATCCACTTACACTAGAACAAGATGTATACTAAATATACTTAATACGAAAAAATGAATTACCTAAAGCGTGTCCACCGTCTTTAACCGAATCCCATGTTTCGAATCGCTATTTCAATCAAATTTATCTTTCTATCCCCTTTCAATTGCCCATATCAAGCATTCACCCATTTAAGTTGAACAACTCTAACTGTCAATAATTAATTACTATCGGCATACTCATTATTTATGCTAGACCATGAAATTTTGTACTAGAGGGCGAGCAACAAAAATTGTGTTTTTTTTTTAATCATGCTGGAAACAGACGTGCGGAAAACGCTTGCGTTTTAATTAGAATACACTACTTTAAATGTAATGAAATACATATATTCCGCATAGCGCAGGCGTTTTTCCGCAAGTTGTCTTTATTTCTAAAAAAACGCGCCGCAGCAGTGTTGACTACATAACAAAAAAAAAATATCATGAATTAATATTAACATCACGACAGCTTTTCAACATTTGACAGAAATTCAAAAACAAATTGTATATTGTTTATTGAAAACTCTACCGAAAAATAAAAATGCGATGTCAGAAACATACCTTCATGTATGCAGCGCTCCTGTTTCCAGCATTAATCCGATGAACGATTAATGCTAACTTTGATTTGTTCCAATTGCTTGGACAGTATTTTTGAAATATCCAGTATCCCGTTGGTCTCATTTTCTTTCGAATTTGAAGAGGTCTGTGCATATGTATAATTCTCCTTACATCTATGTGTGCTATGCTTCATTTCTTGCTCAATCCTTCTTTGGATATCCTTATCCCTCGTTTTCTGTAGCTGCTTGGCAAGCTCACAACCTCAGTAGCCCGCTAGATGCTGCCTATTAAAATTTATTCATTTTACTGGTTCTTCTTTAGATAATTTGCATGTTTGTGTTGGGTGCTTTCCAGCACATTTCACACATCTTGGTCCCCACGCGACAAATCCATTGTGTATGGTTATATCCTTGGCATTTTTTACATTGTACTATTCTTACACTGGCTCTTTTAACAGCTTCGATCTCTACTCGCATGTTGAGTATGCCTGTTATATTGTACATTTTTTCTATTTGCTCAAATTTATCAACGGTTAGCATGAACAGGGGAAGTCCTGTTTTTTGCAACGGCTTCTAGTCGATTCTCTCCGCTACGTCTCTCTTTTTTAATAATGTTCACGGCATCAAGGAATTTAAATTCTTTATTTTCTAGATCCTTTATTATTGAAATACTTTCACAGGTTTGATGTAGGCCTCCTACCATGACCTTGATGACCTTTATTTTCGTGTGTGAATCACTGATATATTGCCGTATTCAGCTTCATTGACAAGTTCCCGTATGCGTTTGGATTTGAGGTGTTAATCTTCCATACATTATTGTACAGAGCAGTAATTTTTTACTAGACAAGTGGTGCAGTGGTTAAAGCTTCGGCACTTGGACCGCGAGGTACTGGGTTCGAATCCCACCAGAAGCTGGCTGCATAGAGAATTTTCGTCACCGATTATGATCGTTGATGTTAATAAACACAACTAAGACCCTTTGTTGGAGTGCAGAATTCAGCGCCGATCCACCTTCCATGTCAGTGTACAGGTTGACATGGAGGTTGCAATGTGCAGGTGGTATACTGTAATTGTGTGAATGGGTGGTCTGTTAGTGAATGAAATGGGGGTATTTATTGACCTTCAAAGGACATTAAATCCACTGGACAATTAATACTTCCTTTTATAAAAAAAAAAAAAAAAAATTATACGTAACAGTACTGATTACACTCTGGATTTCTGAATAGTTGGTTACTCCTACTATAAAAATCGGTGGTGGGGCTTTATTTTGTTGAACGAGTGGAGTTGATTTTTCGCTTTTGGTTTAGCTGGTTGTTGTTCTAGAGCTAGTAGTTTCTTTATTATTAACTGTTTTCTAGAAACCTCTTTTGAAGTTGATGGTAAAGTTTTGCCATTTCTGACAAGTGTTGAGCTTTCCTTTTCTTACTTGGTCTTCTACTCCGTTTCAACATCCAATTTGTTTCGTTTCTAATTTTTTTTTAATCCATATGGAATGGGTTAATGTCATCATCGATTGCAGGGCCAGGTGTTCTCCAAAGTTCTGCACGTGTTTCAAAAGGTTTTTTGAGTTCTTTGTTCTCTTTCTTTAAAATTGTAAATTTTTCTTTTAATTTAGTTCTCTTAGTTGTTCACGGAGTTCGGCATTTTCCTTCTCGTACTGAAATATATTTTCAGTTGAAGATACTTGGTGATTCTATTGATCCTACCTCCGAAGAGTGTGGGTTTGTCAGTATATCTGCTGCTGCACCGTCTGAGGTGTTACATTCCGTATTTGTTGTATTCATTGTTTGTTTTAGTCAATTTATACCACTGGCTACTGCCGAAGCAGTACCCACCCCGCGAAGAGAACGCGGCTACCTTGGTGTTACCTAGGTGTACACAGGGACAGCCAAAGCCCTCTGAATACCCTAGGCTGAGGAGCACTTGTTGTAAATGATTTAATTTTGGTTAAATATCATTTCCGTGTTTCGTCGTATATGTTCTAGAAAAATCAGACCAAATTACCTATTATTTCTGGATTGTTTGGTTTTAGATGTGAAAGATCACACTCTTAGTCCTTGATGTTGTTCTATGCAATCCAGCAACATATACGTTTAACCGCACAGGCCATTTTAATTGAATTCATAGATCTAACTGTAAGACATAATCTTTGAAAAGCGAGATAGGAGACATAATTTCTCTTTCGGAATTAAATCGTAAAAACATTTTATAAAATATTATAAAGAAAGATTTGGTGTGGTTCACTTAGTTTTTGTTTAAAGCTGAAATCAAACCGAGTCGGTAAAGAAGTATTTTTGCATAAATTTTATACCCAACCTTACATAAAGTAATTCTCCTGTAATCATTCACACACTGTCGTATCTGTATTTTTATGGGATTGGTATTTGAATTGTTTCATTCTATTCAGGCGGTGGGTGGTTATTAAACCATAACTCTTCTAAATATAATCCTATATGGAAATATTTTATGGTTTTTCCAGTTGAGTACTTAAAAAGCTCAATCGGAATTCCATCTTTACCCGGGGCAGTACCTGATCAAATGTTTTTTATGGTAGATCGAACTTCATCCTCGCTTGGGGGAGATTGGGGAAGAACTAACACGTAGGCGTGCTTTAGCATTTTTCATTCGCATGTTGGAAATAGGATCTTTAGGATGAATTTGTTTGAAAAATTGTTTTTAAATTTTGCTAAAACTTTTCTTGAATTTGACGTCATTGCGGCGGCTTAGTTGCGAGTGTTTGTTAAGCAGCGATTTTTATGCAGGATTCATCATCTGAAAGCGTAGTTTCAAAATTCCTTTATAAACAATTTTGATGCCGTTTAACGGTGGCTGCGTTTTTCAATGAGCTTAGATTTAATGACTGGTATAGGAGTAGGTGGGTGGTGAACTCAGGTTTTCAGTTTTTATTTCGACAATATAATGTTTTGTGATGTTGATCCTTTGCGAATACTACAGCTGATCCATATTAACCGATGATCACTCAGGTGCATATAAAATGTATCGGCCTTAACAGAATTTATCTATACCTATAGAGATTTTTTTTCCTAGTGAGAATGTAATCGATTTAGATGAATGTTTTTCCATTTGTCCATGTTGAGGCTCTCCGTCGTCGTCCGCTGGTTGTATAGATGGAAAGTCCAGTTAAGCGGGCAAGTAGTTGTATTGCAACTCAAATTGGAGCCGATATGATCTCCTATATATTCGAATCAGTTGATCCAATGGATGAAATGATCTATAAAACTAATCACCCATAATTTTAGGATGTTGATTGCTGATTATTTATATCAAGAAAAACAAAAATAATTGTGAAGTCTTGTGCGTTACTATAACTAATGACTACTTTGGTGTCTGTAACCTGGTCAAGTCCATCATATCTAACAACATTTCCTATCCATGCGTCTTGTTATATGTAAAAGAGGTGTACGGTATGCCTGGCGTATCCGGTGCTTAGTTTTCGCCGTACTGGTTGTATGAGGAAATTTCATTATTGCAAATATTCAGGCAAGGGAGGAAGTTGTCTGATGAACTTGCTTTACTGTTACCCACTCCAGAACACGATTTCAGAACTTGTTCCTCAGTGACTGGTGGCACATCATCCTCGTCGTTATCTAGTATTTCCAGCCAATTCTAATTTTGCCGCATTCTGTCTGCGGTTTGCCTCGATAGGCTTTTGTGAGTGATTTACCCGTATAAACACCTTTCGCGCCTTCGAAATGTGCATTCAGAATCTCTGTAATTTTTTGGGAAGTGGTAAACTAATCAATGTCTTTGATCACTAATAATGCTTCCTGGATCATAGTCTTTATCGTCTTTGGCTGGTCTCCTGTAGTTTGTGGCTCTTGCAGAAAGTCTCTACTAATAGTTTTGCGAATGTTTGACACCATATTAACACATTTTTTTCGATCGCTCAGTCCGAATTTGGGCAAACCCGTTGTCTACGTGATCGTCCTTCCCTTTTGGGCCTTCTTTGGTTGGTTTGGTTTTGGGTTTGAGCTCGCATTGTGTTCATTTTTTCGGTACCCGCATTAAATATCGCCATTGTATTTTGCTTCATTTTTCTAGGCTTATCCTTATACGGTACTTATCTGGAGTGAACGCTTCTCTTAACGGTTTCACCTCCTTCGTTTTGAGCTAGGCTCACAGCCCGCCTACATCTCCCCAAATAGGTAGCTGAGATTTGGCACTCAGGTAATCAATCATGTCGGTTTTATTCGTCTGGTCTATATTCGATTCGTACAGTATCGGAATAATAATGATCAGCTTCTTAACTTCACCGTAATTGTTATTTCTCGGCTTAAGCCGAAAGCAACTGTTGAATTAACATTCAACATTTTGTTTGTTTGGACTACTCAAAGATGGCTTGGGTGGTTGATATTTTGAAATGCGAAAAAAAGTCATTTTTTGTTTAAAACTGAATTATTACTGTATATAGGGCGAACGCAGTTCGCTTTTCTTTTAAAAATGAAGTAATAATGTATATATAGGGTATTTTATCTGGAAAAATGTATGGTTTTTTTTTAAGTCGTAAAAAGTTTGTAAAACCAAGTGGATTATTGCAATCCCGGTAGCATAAAAATAAAAAAATAAAAAAAAATTTTTTTTTTTTTTTGTAACACATTTGTTGGTGTAAAAATACAGTCCACTTTTGAAAATAATCGGCAATTTGGTTTTTGTGTGATTAATAAATTTTCAACAGCAACCGCTCGATTTCTTTATTGAAAGCCTATAATGATCGGAGATCACCGAAATAGTCCACTACTTTTATAGTGACTGAACCATGTCGCATTTTCGGATTCAATCGCCAAAGAGTCAACCGAAGCATCATTGCAGTAACTGGATTACGACGACTGGGAGCCTAGCATAGCGCCATACCTAGATCAGGGAGACCCCACTATGGGCAGGTGCTTCTGGATTTTTGGAAGATTTTATCTCCTATACTCGGTCCAAAGAGCATCCCAATATGAGACAGAGAGAGGCCTAAACTTTTAACTTGGGTACGCAGGATTGTCACCCCCATTTATTAGTTTGAGATGAATCGTATGTGAGAAGTTACAAACAAGTCGTATGTGACATGTCTAATATGAGTTGAACTTGGCATATCATAGATGAATGGTAAATGATATGCCTGAGATAATTAAATATTAAAATTTAGAATGAAAAAGAAACGTCGAAGACATGTCATACATGTTTCGCTTAAGACAATGGCATGAAATTTAAAAGGTATATGGCTTAAGTCACACACTTGCGACTTCGCATAAATTAGGTCGCAAATTATGGAATTGCGAGGCGAAAAATGGTTACTAGATTTATTTTGTTAAGCCAATTGACGCATTTTTTTAAATTTAAATTTGTTATGCGATTGTAAAGTAGAAATCCACGAAAAAACTGCTACCCGCAGTCTTTTTAAGTATTTCTACTTAAAAATCGCAAATCAAATTTAAATTTAAAACATATGTGAGAATTGGCATAGCAAAATAAATTTAGTAACTATATTTCTGATTGCAAATAATTAATTTGCGACCGGATAGAGGATATACTCCTTAGTCAACATACCAACAAAAATCGGCAGACTGAGATGCCATGTTCGGAATACTTAGATGCTCGACAAAATGATTGTGTTACCGTTATAAATTGACAGGTCATAGTTGTCTGAAAAATGAATTTGTTGATCAAAGCACACAAAACTCAAACTGATTAAAAAGAATAATTTGGAGGTGAAGAGGCGAAAATTCGTCTTTGTTTATATATTAAAATACAAAACGATAACCTTGGTACTATGGAAAAAGTATCGTCCGAGGAGTCGAATAGGGACACATTTTAAAGAAACGCTCAAAAACGCTCAAAACGAAAAAAATTAACATTTTGTTATGAATTTCCGTACATTTTAGGATAAACGAAATCATTTCATGCAACAAAATTTTTTTTTTTGAAAAAATTTACATAAGATTCCAGTCAAACAATTCTTCGTGTACAGTAATATCATTGGGTTTTTAAAATTAATCGTAGACTATTAAACTATTTTAGGTATTATAGTCTATAATCTTTCCAACTACATACAGTATGTGCAACAAGAGCGTGTACGGCAAAAACCTAAGTAAAAATAAAACTATGATTTTTTTTTTGTTTTTATCATTAAAATCTGTTGTATTTTCTAAGGCGCTATCAACTAAAACATGGTAAAGTCACCATTGCTGTTAATAATTACCTAGCTCCATTTGTCCATACTATCAACCAAATTTTCTACATACTGTGGTAATACATTTTTCCATATCTTTCGGATCACTCGCGCTAGAGCGCTCAAATTTTTTATGTGGTACATTTTCAGCTTAATCTTAGGTGCCTGAGATGGCGAATCCAATGTTGCGATGCCCTTTTTGAGTTTAATTTCCGAACAGAGTATGCTATTGTGTTTTGGATCGATGTCTTTTTGCAAGATTCAATTAGAGTTCCGCGCTCCAAACCATTTAAGGACAGATGGTAACAAACCTCGTGAATAAATTTTATACATGAAAAGTACGTTTAGGTTCTGCGTGGAAACGATTAATTTGCTAAAACCTTGCTTGGTGAAGCATCGCCATACATGGAGCTAGAGCGGATGTTCCACAGTTCGGACAATCCGTTTTTTTGCTTAGTTCGACAAACCAATTTTGCCAAGTGTGTGATGCCCTCATCCTCCTTTTTTGTAGTGGTTCGGAGTTTGCCTCTATCTGGCAAATCGTCAACATTTATATACATTGAATAATGTGTAATCCTCTTCTGTACAAATGTTTTCGACATTTTTTTATGATTAGCTGAACTTCCAACCGACATTTTGCTCCTTTCGGATGTACACTTAAAAACACCGCTTCAAATCGTTTTTTATAAATCGCACTCATTTCTTTCATACGTGTTATCCGCTAAACAGTTCAAAGTTAAACTAATGTTTGTTTTAGAGCGTCCAAGAGGAATCAATAGAAAACCGTTGTAAGCTCCGCCCATATTGATTCCTATAGTTTTAAGTACAGTTATGCCGTACACGCTCTTGTTAAACATACTGTATATTGTATATCTTTGTCCTCTATGTATTGTGGGTAAAGTATCGTCTAAGGAGTTGATTAGGTCACCATTCTTCATTTTTTAATGTTACTTTAACTTATCTAAAAGATGTAACATTGGAAGGATCATGTCCACGATACGTTTCAAATACGCCAAATTTTCAATTTCAGTTGGATAAATTTTAAAACTAATCCATCTCGAATTTTGGATTTTAAGCTTACCAAGAACTTCCCGCCAATTTATTATTTATAAATTAGAATTTCCTGTGAATTACTCTTTTGTGTTTTGCAAGCTGGTAAATATCATATACGTATTAAATAAAGGTTCATGTAAAAAAAAAGAAATACGACCTTAGGACTTAGACCTAACAATTCTGTGAAACCCGTTATGAGAATGGTAGTGTTGCTAAAATAGTTTATTTACACATTTACACCGACTCCATTGTAATGAAAAATACTGTCCATTTGAAAAAAAAAATACTGCATATGTGTGCTCTCTTTGTGTACGTATACGTCTCTCCTCTTGATATTTGTTTTTATGTTTGAATTGTAAAAGGTGGTCGGTCGGACGCATCGAACCCTATTTTGTGAACGCCATCAATTTTAATATATTTCAACGATTTCAATGGAATTTTACTGCGTGTAGCCATTATATAAACCATTGTTTGACAGGTAGGTATACCATCCACCAATACCAATATGTACTGAATTATTAACACTTAAATGAATTTGAAAAAAAAAGTAACACCAAATTTAGACGGTACATTATAATTGCAAAGCAAATAATAATTAAAACGTAATTAAATCAATTACCAAATCTCTTAAATATTTATTGTATTGTTGTTATTCAAAATATTAAATGGTTTGAGAATATATTGAAACATTGTACAGCACAAAATGAAAACCTCGTTTTTAAATCGGGCTAAATTCGTGATATGAATTGTAAATGTGTATTGCTGGTTTAATTTTTTGTTCTTGTATCTCTATCCGTCCGTTCGTTTCGTTCGTACATCAACAATTTATGATAAATACAATGTTCTCGTATACGAGTATTTAACAATTGAATGTTTTAATTTTATTGTTATTTCGTAGGCATTTTCAACGTTTTTGTAATTCTTTCATGAACCATCATGATTCTCCGTGTATGCATTGCTATATACACTAACCAAACCACAAAACAGAATAAACAGTTAAACTTCTTTTATAATCGAATATTTTTATATTATGGATATTCTGTTGAACTGTGATTGTGACTGTTTCGTACGTACACAAAACAAAATTAAAAAAAAAAAATCATCTTCAAGTTAAGTGTGCATATACAACAGATTTAGCAAAACACCACAAAAATAATTCAGAAATCAAAACGTAAAATACAAAAACCGATCATGGGAAGAAATTTAAATTTATTTTACAGAAAATTATTGCTACAGTACCATTTGAAAATATAGAATAACCGTATCACTTTGGTTATAGTTGGTATCGAATAATGTAATAAATAGTTTATTAGTTATGGCAACTGAAAAATTATCAAAAGGTCAATATATCGGTCCAAATGTCAACCTCACTTGCACGTGGTGCTCTCTGCTAGTTAACCTACGAGGCTCTGCCGGCCGAGAAATGGCGGGATAGCCTAACACCAACAACTTAGAAAGTGATGTTTGCTAGATTGGTAGCTGCTGCAATAACCAGTCCCTAAAAGCGATGAGTTTATAATAAATAGGTATTTGTACCTGAGTTAGTGCCTCAATTGCTCATTACAAGCATAAGGATGCCCATTCATACTTCAAAAACATCACGATCACCACCTAGACAAACACAGTTCACGACGCAACAGGAATATGAAAGAGAAAAAAAGGCATTACAAGTAAGCAATGAAATCGCTAATTTAAAAAAAGAAATGAACCTGAAGAAGACCAAACTTAGGCCGTATTCTTCAAATCGGTAGAAATTTACCCAATCTAAATACAATTGGCTTAGAAATTTTTTATACTGTCTCCATACAAAGGGAAAAATTTCGAATCGATTTACCGAGTTAGAATTTTTCCCTTAGTAAGGGGAAAAAATTATGTTTCTCAATTAAAAAAAAAATTGTTAAATGCCAATTTGAAAATACGCGGTGGATTACGAAATGTCATTGAAGGATAGCTAATGAATTTTTTACTTTTTCCGCTATAGCCGCCTTTTCCAACTTTTACAACCGTCAATAAAGAATTTCAAAGCAAATTATATTCCGATTGGGGAAATTTCCACCGATTTCAAGAATACGGCCCCTGTGGCACTATTCTGGTAATTCCCTGGGAATAGAGAATTGGGGAAAGATTTTATATGTAATTTATATTTTACAAAAATTTTTCTGGCCTACTGAGGTAAAAATCTAGTGGTAATTTTTTTGAAAACAAAATAAAATTGGAAATAATTTTCCCTGTCAATTTAGCTATGGAAAAATTTTTCCCAATTTATAAATATTTACTCTAGCGACCGCAATGATGTAATGATTCAAAGCTTGACTACTACACCATATACAGCTACAAGCAATATCACTGAAGTCGTCAGTCTGGTGGGTGGTTTATCCAGTATGGCTGACGGAAGTAAAAACACCTTTACGGAATTGGACAATCCTTTCTTAAAAAGAGGGATGGTGACAAGATCACCTATAAAACCGTCTACCGCAAGTTCTGTTAAACGATCTTTGTCAACTCCAATGTTGAATATGGAACTAGAAGTGGTAAACGATCCGATAAATAAACCCTCAGAAAATCACAGTAGTGACACAAGCATTAAAGAGAGCACTAATCGCAATGTTCAATTGACGCAAACTGGCATCGATCGCTATATTACAGTAAAACGGAAAAGGGATAGTCCAAAAACAGAAAACCGACTGATAAGTAAGAAATCAAACGTCGTAAATTTCAAACTACCGCTAAACAACCGATTTGAAAAGTTCATCGAAAATGATGCGGAAGAGAGCCAAACTGTAAATGCAAATACACAAGAACAGACTATTCGAAAATACAAGCCACCTCCAATCTACTTACGCGAAATCGATACGCACAAGGTGGTGCAAGAACTCAAATCAAGTGCTAACAAATAGGAAAACATTTCACGTAACAAATTTACTTCGAGGCAAAATACACGAAGTAAAAATTCAAACGCATGAGGTCAACGACTATAGAGAAATCAATAATTATTACGATGCTCACAACAGAAGTCTTCAAAGGGTCTTTCTGTCGTTATTAAAGGCATCGATGTCTATGTTGAGACAACCGAAGTCGAGGCTGCGCTTGTTGAAGATAGATTTAAGATACAGAATGTATATAGAATCATGAACCGCTTGAAGCAACCACAACCAATGGTCAAAGTTGAACTGGACCCATCCGAAAGCATTTTGAAAAAGGGAGAAGTTCATCCAATATATAAACTAAAGTACCTCTTACACAGCCGCATAACTGTTGAAGAACCAAAGAAAAGGTCCGGACCAATACAGTGTTTAAACTGTCAAGAATATGATCACTCAAGGACATATTGCTAGTTGATATAAGTGTGCGTCGTATGTGGGGAGTTACACCAAACCAAAAGTTGCCCAAAACTAAAGAACGCTTCAACTGAAAGGAAATGCAACAATTGCGATGGAAGCCACACTGCAAATTACCGAGGATGCCCAGTCTAGATAAATATTAGTCAATTGTGACGTCCCAGGAGGCAGTATAAAACTACAGCAGATGCGCAGAATAATATACCTCCGCATACGCCAAATGACTCTCGTTCGCCCAGAACACCAACCAGCAAACCAACATACGCAAGCGTTCTTCAAGGCGAATCCTCAAATGTTGAACCTACCCTGAATAACTGCATGCAACTGATGATGCAGTTAATGACAACAATGCAAAATAAGCTACAAGCAATGCTGCAAAATCAAACTACTATGATCCAGAAACTAGAATGTCTCCGATAAATTATCTGAAGATATGCCACTGGAACGCAAACGGTATAAATCAACACAAACTCGAATTAGAACATTTCCTAGCTAAACACAAAATTGATCTTATGTTAGTTTCTGATACCCACTTAACGGATAAACACAATTTCAGAATTAATGGTTACGAAGTTTATGACACAAAATATCCCTTGGGCAGAAGTTGAGGAGGAACTGCTATTATTATAAAAAAGCAGATTTGCCATTTTGTTCTAAATGAATATAGCACTGAGGAAATTCAAGCAACCTCTGTATGTGTGAACCTCGATAAAGAAAGTTTAGTCATCGCTTCAATATATTGCCCTCCAAATACTAACGTTTCGGCAGATATCTACAAAAGACTTTTTGCAACCCTGGGTTAACGTTTTATGGTTGCCGGCGATTTTAATGCCAAACATACCTCCCCAGTAGGTTGAAGATTGACTACTCCGAGGGGACGTCAATTAATGAATGTTATTCAAGAAAACCACTACGATGTTGCGTCGTGTGGCCATCCAACTTATTGGCCTACAGATCGTCGAAAAATCCCTGACGTCCTTGATTTTGCAGTCACGAGAAAAATACACCGAAAAATAATCCAAGGTAAACCACTTTTAGAGTTATCTTCTGACCACTCGCCGGTCTTACTACATTACTGGGCCGACCAAAAGCCATGTTCCACGAATAACTATCTAACAAACACCTCCACTAACTGATGGAAATTCAAGATGTACATCAGTTCACATATCGACCTAACGTCTACATTGCAGACGGCTAACGATATAAACATTGCTATGGAAAACTTTAATGATGTACTAGTCAACGCAGCTATTGCGGCCTCGCCTAAACCAAAGAGCAAACATACAAGACACACCATAACATCCGCTGAAATAGAAAAAATGTTAACAGAGAAACGTCGCTTAAGTCGCATCTGGCAAATTAATCGATCGCCAGATGCTAAACATAACTTTAATCAGGCAAAAAGACAACTACAGAGCCTACTACAAAAAAAACAAGATGGATTATATGCAAAATTATCTTAAAGAAGTATCTCCTCATTCGGACACAAACTCTACATTATGGAGGGACACTAAACTCCTTAAACGGCCTCCGCAGCCAAATCCGCCAATTCTTCTTTCTAACGGTGAATGGGCTAGAAGTGATGAGGAAAAAGCTAACGCCTTTGCTGATCACCTTGAAAGTGTATTCACTCCAAACCTTGGCTTATCGGTGGTTCAAACAGAAAATATAGCAATCAGGCCTGTGAGGAAATTTAAGATAAAAAAACCACTGGTAAAGTTTATTATCGCACATCAAATTCAATTAAAGAAAGCCCTTGGGTATGATCGAATTACAGGTGAAATGCTTAAACAACTGCCTGAGTGTGCCTTTGGTCGACTGGCTCAAATATTTAATTCAATTTACAAATCAGGATATATCCCTGAGTGCTGGAAATTATCAACTATAAAAACGAACCAAAAGCCTGGCAAGGATCCTACCAAAGTCTCGTCATATAGACCAATAAGCCTACTACCAATCGTTTCGAAAGTATTCGAAAAAACTATTATCGAAAATATTAAACCGGAACTACGAAATATCATCCCTAGTCATCAGTTTGGTTTCAGAGCCGAGCACGGAACCATTGAGCAAGTTCACCGAGTAGCTATAGAAACAAGGTCAGCTTACGAAGAGAAAAAATACTGCTCCACCGTATTCTTGGATGTTGCCCAAGCATTCGATAAAGTTTGGCACGAGGGTCTGCTGCATAAAATTAATCTTAAATTGCCAGAAATTTACAAACTCAGGAAGTCGTATTTGACAAATCGCAGATATTATGTCAAATACAACACCTCTAAATCAAACGAGAAAAACATTCTGGCTAGAGTACCACAAGGTATAGTGTGCTTGGCCCAACGTTATATTTAATTTTCACTTCAGATCTACCAACGTCGTCGCAAATTCTGACGTCTACTTTCGCAGATGGTACGGCAATCGTATGTAGCCATAAACACCCACAAACGGCGTTCGAAATTCTGCAACAACATATTTATGATATCGAAATATGGCTAAAGAAATGGAAGATAAAGGTCAATGAAGAGAAATCGACCCACGTAACATTCACTTTAAATAAGCTTACTTGTCCGCCTGTCACAATGAACGGAGTACAAATCCCTCAATCAAATAGAGTCAAATATTTAGGCGTGCATCTAGATTGACGGTTAACTTGGCGAAAACATATTGAAATGAAAAGAGACCATATCAAATTAAAAATTGATAAGATGCACTGGTTGATGGGGAAATATTCAACTATTGACCTAGAATACAAACTTCTCCTGTATCACACAATAATTAAACCAATTTGGTCGTATGGGTGTCAATTATGGCAATCAACCTCAAATTCGAATATCGACATTATCCAACGAACGCAGTCAAAAATTCTCAGAATGATTACAGGAGCACCCTGGTTCGAAAAACAAAAATATACATAAGGACCTTAACATTCTAACTGTCAAAGACGAATTACAAAAGATGCGGATCAGCTATGCAGGGAAACTGGTATTTCATCCGAATTTGCTGGCGCGAAACCTAAACGATATACCTACGTCTTCGCGATTGAAGAAGAAAACGATGGCTGTTGTAATAACATAAATTATAAAATTATTAACTTACTTATTGATAAGAAGTAAATTCTGCTCCCGCAGATTTACATAATTACCTTAGTTATTAAGATTTGAAAACTTATTGTTATTTTCATGTTTGAAAGATTCAATAAATAAAGAAAATTGTTAAAAAAAATAAATATTTACATCAAACTTTTCTGCTTAGTAGGCCAGAAAAAAATATTTGAACTGAAATTACATATAAAATCTTTCCCCAATTCCCTATTCCCAGGGAATTACCAGAATAGTGCCACTGATAGAAATTTTGAAAACTCTTAACAGTTATAATGAAAACAATACAATTACCTGTATTATAGCTTAGTTTGCAATAGAAACTGGTTGGATGCATAAACAAAAAAAGCTATGAAAATCGTAGAGCGAAATTCTCGAAAGAAGTTGGGGAGCATTCACAAGCAAAAGTTATGGAAACTACCGAAGCAGTGCCAGTACTTTGACGTACTTTGAGGAGAATATAATAGATAGAATCAAACGGGGAGAAAGTTGAAAATAGTCAAGGAACCAAGATTATTAAAAAAAGGGTTCCCGCTATTCATGCTCACATTCAACAAAAGCGATTAAAAATTTAAAATATATTTAATATTAAAGCAATACTCAATATAACGGTTAAAATAGAACTAAGAGATATTAGATGCATAAAATGTGCCGGTAAGTACAGCGCAAAGAAATACCAATTTAGCCGAATCGAACCTGCAAGTTGAATAAACTGTAAAAGACAATACCCGGACAACTCTAAACGATTCCATGGCGTCCTCAATGGGCATCGTTCACACATCGTTCACACACTGTGGTAAATTTCAGAAGAACTAGAGCCACTCAATCATGTCAAGCGACGTACATTCTCGGATTGGGCTCTGGAAATGTTGAAAGAAGTTGACCAATTTGATTTTGGCTAAATGGCTTCGTCAACAAAAAAATATGCATTATTGGTCAGGTGAAAACCCTCATGTGCTTCGAGAAACACCACTTCATCCTCAAAAATCGATTTCGACTTGTTATGTCACGAGTATCTACTGATTTGTAAAAGTAAAAATTTGGGCCCAAAGGCAGACGTTTAGATACCTTAGAATTTTACGAAAATCGAAAAACAATATTTCTTAACCAAAATATCCTTACCAAACAGAAATCCGTTTCTCACCAATTACAAACCCCGCCCTTTTCTATTTTCACGTTCGTAATAATTTTACTAATACGTCTGGTAATTAAATGTACTTCAATATATCTTGAATTTTGTTACTCAGCCAATGGCTAATCGCTAACCTGCTATCCTCCTCCCCCTTTTCTATTAATATTTCCGTATGACAAACAGTTATTAGATTAATTTTTATTGCCTATTTTTTGTCCCTATTTCTTTTATTTATTTTTTGCTTTTTTCTGTTATTTTTAACAAATTTTTACTTTTACAAATCAGTAGATACTCGTGATGATGGCCTAACAAGTCGAAATTGATCGAATGATTTTTAAACTTTGTGAACAAATTTTTTAATTAAAATATTCAAAAATCTATTTTTGCGAAATAAAAAACATGTTGTTTATTAAGTGCTATGTCTTTGGTCAATTTCATGAGCTAGACATTAATGATATGTGGTTTCTACAAGACGGTGCGACATGCCGGGTCTGACAATCGACTTATTGAAATCTAAATTCGATTAACGTGTTATATCCAGAAATGGTCCTGCCGATTGGCTGCCTAGATCGTGTGATTTAACAGGAGTTCAGAGCCAATATTGAACGAAAAATAGTGAAAGTTTTCGTCGAAATGTATGGCCGAGTCATCGAAAATTGGGTTCAACGAATCAACACCTGCAAACGTGCCCGTGGTGAACATATGAACGATACCGAATTCCGTACATAAATGTTTTGATTGTACTTTAAGCCAATAACAAAATTTTCCAGATATCTCAAATGGTTTGCATTATATTTAAACAAAAAAAAAAGTGATCAAGTCCTTGTGTACAAACCTGGCTACCCGGATATCCAATTCAATTTTAAATATTTGTGGGGACTGCGATTTTGAAGTTAGACGTGTCTGGCTTCTTTACATCCAAGAATTGACTATTATTTTTAGATTTTTGTATAGAAATAGCGAAATGATCTCGTGTTCTTACTGTCAAATCTTATGAATCAAGATATTTCACGAAACCGATTCAATCCTATGCATGCTCCTACAAGGGATTGGAGGTAGGTGCCCATAATTTTTTTGCATGTTCGTTGTTCGATCGCTGAATGCCAGCGTTTATTAATATTGCTAAGTAAGCCTGAAACTCTATTTCGTCTAACAATTTCCATATTTTTCTAGGTGTGTTGGCGCTCCTTTGATTATATGCTTTGTACGTTTCTTTGACTTTACTATTCTTTTCTCTGATTACAAATACACGCATTATACCAGAGAAAATACAACTAAATGGTTCCTTTATTGACATATTCGTCGATCATGATGGACCACTTTTATGGTTTCGCAAAATACTATATGACGCAATGTTTGTCGTTGTTCCATCTCCAGCTTTAAAATCGTCATACATTCGTCTAGCAAACTCCTGGGATATGATTGTTGATTCTCATACGATAAACTAAGCGTAGAAAACAAAATAATAAAAATAACTAAACGACCTAAACAAAAATAATAAACTTACCGTCTAAATCCTGAATTACTAAGTTCCCTAATGCGTTCCGCCATTAAAATTTTGTTTTCTTATTTCGTAGAGTTACTTCGGAAGTTTTGAGAGAGATCTCTTCATCACAGCTATTTTTACTATTATAATTTTGGTTCATAAATATTTCCTTTATATATTCGTAAATTTCTTTGAACACAATAATTGAGTTGTACAATAATTGAGGGTTTTATTCCTTTGTTGGTAAATTTTATAATCCTCTGTTCTATTCATTTTTTCACTTTTTTCCATTTTCAGGATTTCTAAATTGCTGCCATATCATGTGTATTTGGACTGTGTTATAGGTTTTCCCACATCTTTTACGTGTACTATAAATCTTGTAATACAACTCCAACCAGGTTGTCCGATGTAGAGCGCCTCGCAATCGTTACATTTTATTTTCTATAGATGCCGTATTCATTATATTGCCTTTCTTTGCATTATTTAGGGGGTGCAATACAAACTAAAATGAAACAATTGCGAGGCGTTCTACATTGATCAAACTGGTCAGACTTTTAATACACGATTTGAAGTACACGTAAAAGATGTGGGAAAAGACATAATACTGTCCAAATGCGCAGAGCAGTAATAGTAGTAAGTGTGCACATCACATAAAGAAAAAGATATTATCATTTTTTATTTAAATTTAAAATTAAATATAGTGATAAAAGTGCACAAAAATAATGGAAAATAATAACCACAACCTATTAGCATCACAAACAGCACATATTCGTTTCTCGTTGAAACTCGTTGAAACCACTTTCATCTGAAAAAAAAACACAAAATTTATAAAACAAATGCAACAACAAAGCGGGACCGGCAAAAAATCGGTTAAGGAAGAAAACCCCGAAAAAATAGACTTTGCTACCCGGTTAGTAAATTAGTTCTCTACTTTTTTGGATCCTTTGTGGACTCTTTCGTGTCCTTTGACTATTATGGAGCCCTGACCATTTACGTTTATAACATCTTTGCCCATTTTTGTAACGAAAACAAAAAAGCTTTTCTGTAAAATATTTTCTAAGTCTAAGATTTTTGTACCCTTTCCCTGTTCGGTCTCACACCGTCTTGGGTTATTATGTGACCTAAAAAATGGCTTTCTCTTTTTAGGAATTCACACTTATCGAGTTGAGTCTTATTTTAATGTTTTTTTGGGGTTTTCTCCTATAACGACAATATCGTCGAGATAAACATGACAAATTTTACCTACAAGTCCCTGTAATACTTTGTTCATGACGCGTTGTCTGATGGAAATGTAAATTTGGCTTGCGGCTTTTCGTCCATTAAAATCTGATGTAAGGCGGATTTCAAATATAATGTTGTGAAGTAGATAGACTTTCCTAAATTGTCTAGTATCTCTTCAATTTGTGGAATTGAATAGCTCGACTCGTATTTTCCTTTTTCCAGTAGCGTCTACTTTTTTGAAAAGGACCCAAATAGGCACTGAGCAGGGGCTGTTTGAATGTTTGATTATGCCGTTATTCAGCATTTTTTGAATTTAGTTTTCAACATCTGCTTTACAGTGATGCGGAAACCAAATTGCCAAGAGGAAACTTGAGGAAGTTCTCATTTTTGTAAAGGGTTGTGTGGCTCTGTACACACAAATACCTTGGGGTTAATGGGGGGTTGAGTGAATTTTCTACTTCTTTTTAGTAGAGTATTGTAAGTAAATGACCTCATTTTTTGGTGGCCCGAAAGGTTTCAAACAATGTGAATGACATAGAAAATAATATTTGTCTATAAAAAAGCCGAAAAACTTTAATGTAATTAATGCAAACGAATTTAAAATTTCTTAACTTTTCTGTAAGGAAAAAGTCATAAGGAATTATACTAGGGATGCGTTGTAATTTGCATTTCTTTTGTTTATATTATATGATACAGTGAAACTTGTTAAAACCGGAACTTCTATGTCCCGGAAACTTCTCAAAGGCGGAATAATTTAAACCGAAACTTAATTTTGGTGCAAAATGAACTTGTTTGTGCCGGGAACTTCTCAAACCCGGAAGCCGGAGTAACTTCTTGGTACAAAAGTAAGCAATTTCACTATATTTAACTTGCAGAAGCCGGAAAACCGGTAACAAATAATTTTCGAAGGTTTGTTACGCAATTTAATTACACCAATCTATCTCTGGGTCAAAAGTACGACCTAACTAAACTGAAGGCATCAGGTGCAAAAGTAAACGACATAGCTGCCCATTTTAACTGCGGCAACACACAAGTGTACGAAACCATAAAATAAAGACGATATCAAATCATGATACTTAGCATCACGTGAATCCGAAAAAATAATTAAGAAAAGAAAAGACTTTAAATACGAAAAGATTAGTGAGTTAACATATGAGTGGTTTTGTGCTACAAGAGTAAAAAAAAATCCTATTTTAAAAGAAAAGAAAATCTTCAACCGGCTGGCTAGATTCGTTTAAAAAAAGATATGACATTTCGTTTCAACAAATTCATGGCATTTAAAATTGAAAGATAATGATTACACACCAGAGAACATAGCAAACATAGATGAAACTGCATTATTTTATAAAGCTCTTCCGGATAAGACATTAGCGTTTAAAGGAGAGAAATGTTACGGTGGTAAAAACTCGAAGCATAGGTTAACCATCGCATTATTGGTCTTTCTGAATTTAGTAATAAGGAAACCTATTGTGATTGGAAATTCAAACAATCCGCGTGCATTCAAGAATATCGATAAAAAATCTTTGCCAGTTGAATATTTTTTTAATAAAAAATCGTGGTTGACCTCCACAATATTCGATAATGTCCCACGAGATCTAAACAGCGATATGATGAAAGCAAAACGAAAAATTGTATTGTTTCTTGACAACGCAACGTGTCACCCCCGGGCAGAATAGATGGCGGTATTATTGCGAATTTTAAATTTCCTTATCGGAAGGTTATGCTATCAACCAAAGCATCGGTTTTGTCTAAAAAGATTAACGTATTGGATGCCATTTTTTGTAGCTGACTCAACTAAAAAAATTAAACAGAACTTGGAACAGAACTTGCGAATGCCGGAAACTTCCTAAAGCCGGAATTTGCCCCACACGATTCCGGCTTTGATAAGTTTCACTGTACAATGAAACATATTAAGCTATGTAGCAGGAAATAGTTAATAAAAATTCCATTTTTTATTCATTATATCTCATTTTTATTTATTTTTTTTTTCGTAATTTTGAATATAAATTCCAGGATTTAAAAAAAACCGTTTATCATTTGGGTTTTTATTAGTTTCGAAAATTGGCAATAATCTCGCTATTTGTTAACCGATTATCGATATCTTTAATGTTTTGGAAAGGAAATTGTCTTCTCTATTTAACACAATTTCAATTTATCTTGAAAAAAATTATATAATGTTTCTGCTCGTTTGAAAATAAAAACTTGAAAAAATGCCGTTTTTATCGAACGTCGTGCTCAAGTCGCGACCTCTAAACCATCTTCGATCGACCAAATATTTTTTCGATTTAAGTTTTTAGCATAATCTCACATTTGTAAGGGGGGGGGGGTCTTGTTAGATATCTCAACAAGTTTTTTGAAAGGACCGCGCTATTGTACAGTCAGTCACAAAAGTATACATACATAACTAAAATTTGTAAAATCGAGATAAATGAAACAACCTAAATAATTTTCAAAAATTTCATAATATTTATATCACAGAAGTTTACATGCAGTAAATAAAACCAACAAGATCATGCTTAGACACACTTAAGAACTAAAATTAATATTTAGTTGGACTACTAATAGACTCAATAACAGCGCTTAGTAGCATGGGCATTTATAAAACCAGGTTCTCAGCAATCGCTGTCAAAAATTCAGCCCATGCAGTCGAAATGGCACTTTTTACTGAATCCTTTTTCTTAATCCTATATTTTCGGACTTTCAGTTCATACCAGATATACTCGGATTGGAATATACTGAATTTACTTTTGTCAGTGAAAAGCACTTTGCTCTAAAATTCAGTACCTTCATTAACAAAATCAAACCTTTTCTACTTATTTACTTGGCTTATAAATGAATTTCTCATTGGTACTTTTCCATTAAGCCCTTCGTTTCGTAAAATCCAACGAACTCATCCGCTTCAACCGCTATTTTTCGAGCACTAATCTTCGAATAAGATGCCATTTTTTTATATATGTATCGAACATCCCCTGCGTTATGTTTTTTAGGACGCCGAGATCGTTGTTTATTTTAATTACTCTGGTATCAAAATTTCACACCATTTTTTGTACGGTTGCTCAGCTTTCACCAATAATTTTAGATATTTCATTATAACTCTTATTCTGTTCTCGTAACTTTATTATGAAATTTCGTATTTCGATAGACACTTCCGCTTGACGTACCATTTTTTAATGCCCAAGGTGAAAAATATATCTCACTCAAGACGAATACAAAGTTAATACTGAAAATGATACTTTGGCAATAATTCGAGAATAAATAGAAACGTGCAACTGTATGTACACTTTTGTGATATAAATTTTATGATTTTTTTGAATTTTCTGAAAATTATTTTGGTGTATGGAGACTTTTGTGACTGACTGTAAATTCTTTTGGTTTTGTTTGCATCAGGTTATCGATTGGTTGATAAACCGAATTGCTTTTGGGTGAAGTCTCTAATTCTGGGTTTTGTCGCTTGTGCGTATTGAACATATACTTTTTCGGGCCAAAAACGAAGGCCGCAAGAGCTTCCTCCTCGATGAATGCCTTGAATTATTATAAATTTATTTTTACTATGCAAATTTTTTAATGTTGTGCGCTACTTCTGTAGATCTGCTACAAAAGGTATGATCGAGCCTTATAAAAGGTCCTGGTGGTTCAAGGTCACCTCCAATGCATATAAAATTTTGAATTGCGTTTAGGGAAGTTTTTGTTCGAATAAACACAGTGTTTTTTCGGCTGTTTTCAGCCATGCCGTCACCTGTTTTCTATTCTCGTAGAAAAGGATAGATTTTAACGGATCAGGAATTCGAAATGAAAACAGTGCGATTATCGTTAATTTCGAATTTATGATTGCTGCTGCTGTCACAACTTTCTGGTTAAGATAATTCAGAACCTCATCGTAGTCAGCAACTGGACGGTTATGGCTGCCAGCGTCGTTTAGAGTTGGCAATTGATTCTCACCCATTTCTTGGTGAGTTGCTTCCTTCATTGTGTTTTAATGAATTTAGTTTTCATTCGCTTCTTCGAATGATTAATTAATTTTTATTCTGGGCCTATCTCATGGAGCACAGACGAAAGGCAAATTTGTGACCTATCTAATGGTATCAGCCACTTGCTTAAATTATTTAAAATTTATGACCTCGTAGAGGTCGTTTCGGAGGACCAAAAATGCAGAAACGATCGCGATATGAGAATAAACAAATGAAAATATGTTGAATGCGATTGCGGAAGAATAATAGAAATTGTTTGAATGAACGAACGAACGCAACCATAAAGGCGCCTTTAGAGTAAATAGAAGGTTTATTTCGTGGAAATGTCACTGTAAATCTCGGTACTTAATTCCCTTCCAATGTTATACTGAAATATGAAAATCACAGTATTTGTTTGTCAAAAATGTTGACGATTACCTTTTTTTTACGCCGTTACCATCCAATTAGAGGACGTACGGCTATAAGTCCGATTTTACGACCACCCGGATCGGCCCATGAGTTTTGCACTCCGACAGGGGGTCATTGTGACGATTATTTTTTCAGCTACCAACAATCTGAAATGGTTTTTCGCTGGATTAATACTTCAATTTTGGGGTAATAAATCTATCAATGATGGCCGATCTGTATCGTTAATAGTGCGTAATATAAATGCGAATTTAAAATTAAAGCACGTGTTTCAAAATGTTGAAAATATAGTTTTGTTTACGAAATCACTGTTAATAGATGTTAATTTAAAACCTGTTTTGGAAACGAATGAAAGACTAGGGGCGTGCATAAATCATATTATTAATGTTACTTTGTGCCTATAACGGTATCAAATCTTATCAACATAACACAATCTCATCTAATTTTTAGCCTACATGTTTTTTTTTTTTTGTTGCAGTGACCGTTTATTATAGATCGTGACTGTAGCAGTATCATAAACTGAGTGTACATGTAATAAAACGAGGGTACACAATCAAAATGATGGCAAGCAGCGCAACGTCGTTCGGTTGTTATACATATTGCTTTTTTTTTTTGTTTTTCATACATACGTACGTAGGTATATGTTTTACAGGCCGGAGTGTGTAAAGGAAGGGGAATAAAATTATTTTGTATTGCTATTGTATGGTGATGTTGTTGTTAATATATGTAGTCAATACATTTGTGTGCGGTGCTTGCCTCGGTTTTTTTTTTTTAATTTTATTTATGTGTATTCACTCTTTCGCCGTTGGATTGGCGGTCTATGGCCGTGGAACAGAATGAAACAAAATGATAAACAAAAAAAAAAAAAAATGAGAGTACAATGACGTATAATTACGTGAGTCACGAGAGTACATCATGTATAGAAAACGTGTCATGAACACAACAAGAAAAAAAAACCAAAACGAAATTATACATAGAAAAATATATATTTTAATGTATTTAATGAGATAGTGTGCATGCTTTGCTCTATGTATTCTGCATTTTTCAACGGGAACGAAACATCGATTTCATTTATTTTTTTTTTTTTTATTTTGTATGTTTTATTTTAGTTTGGTGTCACAATACACAGTTATTGTCGGGTTTTTAGATTGTTTGAATCGTAGAAAAAATTTTGTTTTGTTGTTTTTTTATGTGTTTGTTACTGTATACCCCTAAAATCTGTGTAAATTAATTTATTGTAATAAATGGTGATTATTTTGTAATTAATAATTATTTTTGTTAAATTATTTACTAATGTGGTGCGTGTTTGTGTATTTTTTAGACGTCAAATGGAAATGGAACATTCGTTAAATCTTATTAACAATATGAAATACGATTGTGGTGAAGATTTGACAATGAACGCAACTAACCCGACGACGACGACGAATTACAATAATGGCGGCCACCATCAATACAGTAATGATGAATTGGAAATGAATAATGATGATACGGATGATATTGTGGATGGCAAGCTAAATAATATTATGACAGATGATATTTTATCTAAAATTGAAGTGGAAGCGAAATTACATGTGAACGATGACAATATAACATTAATATTTCCTGGTAAAACTAAAAGTAATGTGTGGAATTTATTTCGTATTATAGTTTATAAAAATATACGGCAAAATTTTGTGACTTGTTTGGCATGTAATTGCGTGCTCGCGTATAAATCAAGAACCGGTACCGCTAGTTTGTTACGGCACAATTGCTATAAACGGATGCAAAACGATATTGCGAGCTCGGTAAGAAGTTTTCAAAATAAATTGGATGGTGCACCAACTATATTACCCTCCGGATCGACTGCTGTGCTATGGAACACAACAAATACCAATTTTTTACAGTCACTGTTGAAATCGCAACAGGAGAGTTTACCGGCCCAAATGGATGCGGGAAATGATAGTCCACCGAATACATTGCAAATAAAATGCGAACCAGACGATATAATCGATGACGATCACAATAATGATGATTATAATGATATGTTTAGTCGGCTGCATAACAGTACGGAAACATTTACCAGCTACAATCCATCACCGGTTGAGCATCATCAGGAAACACCGGTTAACCACCAAAAAGATTTTAGTGGTTATCTGGATACCCAATACCTGTCGAAGATCGAACTGGAAGCAAAATTGAAAACGCCAGATGATGATATTGTGATAGTGCCGCAGCAACGGATGAAAAGTGATATATGGAAGCGGTTCGAGCTAATATTTTATCGTGGCATACGTCAAAATTATGTCAAATGTATTAGTTGTTCCTGTATACTGTCGTACAAGAAGAAAACTGGTTCGGCAAGTTTAATTCGGCACAAATGTAATACAAAACGAAAATTCTATCTCGAAGAGGCTGCCGATTTAAAGAATACCGTCACAGTGGCCAGTCAAAATACGACAAATAAAAAATCGTGCTTGGATGAGAGCTACTATTCCAACGAGACCATTTCCAATGCGTTATTATCATATTTATCAACATTGCCATCACCTGCTGGTGCTGCTGTGGCCGGAGCCTCAACAACAACAACAACAGCGTCGTCTAACACAGCAGTGCCCGCTAAACTACTGGGCAGCACTTCCGCAAAAAGTAATGTACCAAAAGAGCGTCTAACCCACCTGGCAATCCAGCAAATCTATTTTATATGTAAGGATTTAGGATCGATAGAAATTTTCAATAATCAAACATTCCGTAACATGATGCAAATTTTACTCGACATTGGGGCAGACTATGGCCGGCAAAATGTCGATAATATACTGGCGAACGGTAAACTTATAAACACTATGCTAATTAATATGAAAACAGAAATTGAATTTAATATTAAAAATACAATTGATTTAAATTATAATTTAACACTAACATTTAATTTATGGAAAAATTACAATAACAATTTGATAACAATTATCGGTTACATAATCAATAGTAATTATCAATTGAAGAAATTTCACTTAGGTACCGAAATTATAGCGCCATCGACGCCCGCAAATAGTTTTAACAATGAAATTTTAGTATTAGATCTAATAATAAAAATGTTATCAAAATATTTTCCAAATAGTAGTAAAACCGATATTGTAACAATATTAAAATTAAAATGTATTATAATATTAGAGAATAATTACGATATATTTTATCGAATATTTAAATCCTATACGAATACAATTCAGTGTTCGTGTTATAATATAAATTTAATACTAGATATTGTAACCAATTTTAAAAATAATAATTTGTTGTATAAAAATTATCATGAAATTAAAAATTTGGCCACCCATCTGAACGACATGAAAATTAAGTACGAACTGAACGAAAGGATATTAGATATAATCCAGAATTTAAATGAAAATATTGTGGCGGAAAAAAAGTCAAGTAACGACAGTGATGACAGTAGCAGCGATAGTAGTGACGAGGACGATGATGATAAAAATAAAAATAATAATTTTAATTTTGAGAAAAATTTGAATATATTTAAAATTATTAGTGATAATTTTGAATATATAAGCGAATTTTTAGTGTCGATTAGTTTACCGAAATTAATCGATAAAATCGATATCGATATTATAAACGCGTATCTAGCCCTAATCGAGCCATTACATAAATGTTTATTACATTTGTGCTGTGACGATATTAGTAATAACAGTAGTAAAACGTCCCTGAACGAGGTGTACTTGTGGCGTAAAAAATTAGAAAAACTTTATGTCGTTAATGTTGAGGTGGATTCGGAACTGATCAAAAATTTAAAAGAAATCCTTATCAATTTGCTAAATAAATATTTTCAAATAACCGATTTTCATAAGCTCGCCCTATTCCTAGACCCAAATTTTAAAAATCTCAAATTTTTAACACAAACGGAACGTGATTCCGTTATAAATACCGCCGAAGATTATATCAATAAAATAATCGCGATCAGTAAATCACCGCTAAATAACGGTATCGATAAATCGCATCGTAATCACAATAATGCATCAAATCAATCCTCATCGTCATCGTCGACCGCGGCCGCAAAAACCGAAAATGATTTATTTTTAGAATTTATGGATTGTTCTGTACCTGATGTCGAAGATGAAATATCAAAAAAGGAAATACGAGCGTATCTCGATACGCGGCTAAACGAGCCAAAAGAACCGCTCGAATTTTGGGGCAACGAGAATACAAATTATGAAAATTTACGGCATTTAGTGCGCAATATACTCAGTATACCGGCGTGCTCGTTTGGCAGTAAATTAAAATTTTCCCAGTCTGGTAAGAAATTCGATGAAAATCGTAAAACATTGAATAATAGTGATAATTTGGAATGTATTATGTTTTTACATGAAAATATTTAATTAATTTTTTTTTTTTATAAATATATTTTATATAATTATTTTTTATATATTATACATATAAATTTTATTATATTTTTAATTTTTATAATTACAATTATATATATAGGTATATAATTTTATTTTAAATTAACTTTACGGAAATATTTTAAAAATAATATAAAATGATAATAATATTAATTATAATACATAATTGAAGATCAAATATTTTTAATGAAATACAAACTAAAAAACTTGAATAAAATTTGGTAATTGATTTTAATGTCCCAGGACTGCAAAAAATTAACTTTGAACGATCTCTGGAACTCAGGTATAGTATTTAAAATTTATCTTAATTCATATTTCATCATTTTGTTTTTATTTTTAGGGAACTAGTAATTCATCCCAACGAGAGTTTAGAATACTTGATAGGTAAATCATGCGTTGAAATAAAAAGTATTTTTTTAATATTAATTTTTTTACAGATCATTAACGTAGCAGCAACCAAAACCTTACAGAAGTAAGAAAAAACCCATATATCTCATAAATATCCGCAGAGAACTGTTTGCAGTGGTGGACATTGTTAAACATTTCCATAGATAACTGTGCCGGCAAAAGTTTGCTTCAAGTTTAAACCTAGTCCGAGTACATGGCACAACAAATACGGTCTGTGCATTTCCACAAAAACAAAATCATCATCGAACTCAATCAAAAGGTTGACTTAAAACCTTTTAAAAAAAAATATTGCCAATCGAAAATCGGGGAGATGATCGAGTGCCTCAAGAATTTTTAAGGAAACGGGACGCTATAACAAATTGTTAAAGATTCATGTATGTATTTTAGTTATGTGTTTGTTTTTAATGAAATTTAACAGTACTTTGTGTTTTTTTAGGTTTCCTGATCACGAACTACTAAGAGACAGTATTTGGGAGAAGAATTAAGGGTCAGTATGATATGATGGCCGCAATAAAAGCTCAAATCGCAGCCGGACAACGAGTTTTCTACGCCCAAGCAAAATTATTGTGATCTAAATAATTCTCGCAGTTGTGCAAGCTCGCACTTTATAAAGCACTCATAAGACCTGTGTTGGCTTTCGAAAGCGAGAGCTGAACCATGATCTCTAACGATTGTAGATTGTAGATACCTTCGAAAAGAAGGCAATTCGTTCAATCTTTGGTCCAATTAAAGTCGCGAACAACGAATATCGAATTCGTATTCTCGGAAGTTGCTATATCATCGAATTCATCAAATCTAATCGAGTTAGATGGCTCTGCCACGCTTCCGCAACAATGGATGATCAATAAATTGTTCCATCAACAACCAGCGGGTATGCGTTGTAGAGAAAAACGACGACGTCAAACAAGACCTATATACGTACATTAGGATGTCGAAACTGGAGGATGAGAGCGATGGATTAAGACGGATGGAGGACAAAATCTCTTCATGGGATGTGAAAGCTATATAGAGAGAGAGGAACTTTGGTAAAAACTCTTGTATAAACGAAAATCATTATTCTTCCGCGAATTTTAGAAAACCAACTCTTCGCCGGGTGAATGCTTAAATGTCCTACAGACCGCTGAAAATGAGCGATTACAAAATTTTTCGATCGTGTTTTTTTCTCGATAATATTGTTAGTATACGATTGCGTTCAACGTGACGAAGATCGTGTTTCATATTATAGAATCAAATTGGATAAACATGAGTTTAGGAAATGTGAGTTACAATTAAAATTTAATTCAAACAATATTATTATTAAATTCGTGCTATTGATTTAATTATTTTTTAATTTTCTTAATAGGACGAAATGTTGATCAATTCGAAATTTTTGTCTCTTGATTGAAATAGAGTGAGTTATCAGAGTGCTTAAATTTTGGTTCTACATGTCCTCTAGAAAAAACCGTGGATGGTTGGAAAAAAGTGAGGTTATGTTAAAAAATTTGTAATATAAATATATTTTGCCCTATATCCTTTAGGGTGAATCCTGAAGTGGCAAAAGGATACATGAGCTTTGGTAACTCCAAAGACGATTTTAAGAATATATGGAACGGTTTTGCAGATAGGCTTAACAGTACTGAACCTCTCTTACGCACGATTAAATTGAGTGTCAAAAGGTTTGCAATAATTATAGGGGGAAAATTAAAAATAAGTTGGGTCATAACAAAAAAGAGTTGGCTGCAACTGGTGGAGGAAGCAACAAACTATACATATTCTCCGCCATAAAAGAAAGTGTTATAGATTTGCTAATGTTACGAGAAGTTTCTAAAACATTCGGGCTAAATTCTTTCATAGATAATAATGGTATATCTACCAGTACCACCATAGTGTCCACATCATGAAGATGAGATCCAATTTGACTTACATGATGTCATAGTTGAAGAATATATTTACCTGAAACGACAACAAATCTTCCACAACTTGAAAACAAAGTAATAAAAATCAATAGGACGACGAGCGAAAGCGCATGTAGGAACTGAAAACAACCGCAATTCAAGAAAGTGAGAAACATACAAAGGAAACTACTCGATATACTGGTAAATTGTATGATTTGAAAGTGAAGAAATTCGAATTGTATAAAGATGATTTGCTTATCAAGAAGCGAATGCGGCAACAGGCTATTGAAATTAAACTGGAACGGTAAAATACAAAGCAAAAAAAATTGGCGAGACTGTGATAGAAATACAACAGTAGTGACTGAATTTAATTTTTTTTTATTATAGAGTTATTTAAAATGAAATTTCCTCAAAATTACTTTGGTCGTCGTTGTCCGATGCCAACTGCTCTTCTCAAACGGGCATATTAATATGAATATCCATTGCACAACAAACATTCACAGTTTGTTTGCACAACAAACATTATTTGTTTTGCGTTATCCGATGAATAATGAAGCTGACTTTCCTCTAGGATACGCCGAAATCGATTTTTGAGAACCGCAAATGTTCTTTCCACTATATTCCGAACGCTCGTGTGTTTGGTATTAAAATTGTTTAGCATGGGTCGCGCTCTTGCTGTGAACTCCGAAATGATACGATCAAATATGGTGTCAATGCGTATCCAGCATCACCTATTACCTAAAAGGCTTGTGTAAAAATTTCATTTTTATCATCCAGGACGTTCCGCATTTTCAGGTTGGCTTAAAAAGGGTCTTTATAAAGGGTGTCCTAGAGCCCCGGAAACATACATTTCTTTTTGAATTGAGCGAACATTTTTATTTCAACATGAAGAAAAACAGTTTAGATTAAACGTGAAATACAACATCCGGTAAATGGTCACCACGAAACCTCTGTAAGATGTTCAACTGTTTCATGCTTATTCGCATACACCTTTACCTTCGCACAGCTCCAAAGAAAAAGGTACATCATCGATGTTAGATCGCACGATCTTTGTGGCCAATGTTGATCGCCAAATCGAGTAATGACACGGCCTGGAAACTTAGTCTGCAGTAACACCATTGTTTCACGTGCTGTGCGACAGGTCGCACCATTAACAGTTAGCGCCAGCCCAAAATACACACCAACTAGTTACGCGCGGTGGATGCATTGGTTGTTTGCGTATCACACGAGCTTTTTCAGCAATCCAAATCCGACAGTTTTGCTTATTTACGTATCTGTCGAGTTGAAAATGTGCCTCATCTGAAAAAATAATTTTCGAAAAATCCGCATTAATTTGATGATATTCCAACACCCAGTCAGCAAATTCACAGCGCTGCGCATGGTCCCTTGGCTTGATTTCTTGCACCAATTGGATCACTTGTACGCGGGCAAATGCACATCTTATTCCAAAATTCGTTGCATAGTGCTTCTGGAATGGTTTAGATCTTCTGATCCATCAGTGTAAAATTGGTCTCAAATTTTGTAATTAAACGCCTCACTGTCGGTTCATTTTGCACATTATTGCGACAGAAAATTTGACGTAATTGGCAAACTGGGTTTCGCAATACAACAATGTGTTTTTATAATAATAAACCGTTGTTGGTTTGAATACTTTTCCATATTCTTAAATCGCGTGGTCTGTACGTGACAAATGTCAAAAAAATCACCGTACGACTCGTATTAACTAAATGGCGGCAAATTTACATCCGGCACTTTTGTAGAGACACCCTTTTTTTTGGGAAAATTAGGCTCAATTTCAATATGTTTTTGTCATCATGTGTTCTTTATAATGGCTTATGGAATTAAAATCAATTTAGTGATTAACTTTGTCCTCTAACAATGCTATACAATGCTATGTATACTACACGGATAGGCTGCCACGAGGTCCGGCACTGTAGATTGAATTAAAGTGCTGATAATAAAATTGTTGCTTGGTTCAATACCTTTCAAACGATATTCCAAATGTATTTTTCCCAAGCACGATAGCGGCTGTTTTAAAGTCTAAAATTTTGACATACTTCACTTTCGTAATTAATACAAATACATTTTATAGTAAACGAACGCCAAAACCACCTAGGTAACTATGGAACGATTTTAAAATTTTAGAATCTATGGAGATATGGCCTCAAATATTGCGCATTCGTAAATCCACCAGTTTGAATTCAACGACATTGTCAATAGATACCTAAACCCAACAGTTTCATTTAGACTTGTAACAGTGCGGGTGTTGTTTGCAGTAACAAGGCCAGCTTAATTGCCGCCATAATTGGTAGTCTGGAAAAATCTAACTGATATTTTACAAGCTAAAAGTATTAAGAGTTAGGGCATTTTCAATAAGAGGGTATATACAAAATTTGAGGACCAAATATCTCACAACGTCATTTTTTCCGCAACATTTAGGAAAAAAACTCTTGGATAGTTCGATTTCTAGTAACATATGGCTTGATGGGGTGGGAAATGTACTGTTTCAAAATTATGGTGTCAAGTAAATTGGAATTATTTGATTTCTAGTTGTTTGTGGTCTGTCCTAATAGTAACCTCAGCTCGATGTGTTTCATTATCTTCAACTCTCTATTGGCGCCAATGAAGAGGATTGAAGTGGCGGAAGTCAAAATCCGGTGCTGGACGACATTGCCATATTTGGCTTCGGATGCTTCACAAAACGCATGTAACTGCAGTTTTGGCAGTGACTGAAAAAATCTAATCTACGATTTGACGATTTTATCTGGTAAGACAGTATATGGTCTTCAGCAGCTGGGGCACAATTTCAAATGAACCAACTGTTGGTGCAAGCCACCCCAATGGATCATAAGAATTTGTTGCTGTTGATTTTTCGCTTATACGCGCGCGAATCATCATCTATTTTCGGAATATTTTTCTCATCATGCGGAGAAAAGGAATTTAAAAATTCTTAGCTTTTCGAATTTCACTTCCATAGATTGAATCAATTCTTCTGAAAAATTATATTTGTCGCATTCTTAAGAGTTACTGTTTCTTGAACGGATAGCAGGCATTTTTAGCTGGTTTTTCACAGCTAAATGTTGCGCACAAGCGGTTCCATATGTCACGGTGTTAAGCGTAAAAACGCTAAAGTTTTAAGTAAAAATTTACCGACACATTTTTTCTATGTCAGCTTCAACGGTGATTGAATACTTTCGAAACGAATCGCAGGATGCATCATATACAACTCTCAATTTTGTGGTACTTGTTGGCTATAGTACTGCATAATGAGGCAGGTAATATCGTTGAAAGTCTTTGCGACATAATCGTAGATGATCGACTTATAGGCTTCAAAAATTTCGATCTGCTGTGGTGCTTGCTGTGCTGCTTCGAATGACCCGTCTAATGTTGTTCGTGGATTTTTAAATGGAAGCCTTACAATAAATTGGCCTTTTGCATTTCTGGTCGTGCTGTTCTCGTCAACGGCACACACATTTATTCGCAATATTATTTTCGGATTAGCGACAAGAGCTGGTTCTTCGACTTCCCAAGACTTCCTTAATTTGTGATGTAAATCTTCGTTTTTCGGTTGGTTCTGAATTTAAAAATTGAAACAATACATCAGCCCCAAGAGGAATATAGATTTTATTAGTTTGAAAAATTTCCCAGTTTTTATTATTAATTTTTCCCGTATAAACAACAGAAGGTTGGTACGACCATAATTTTTTTTGCCTATATTTTGATTCTCTTTATTTTATCTCGTTTTCCTACTATATATATAAAAAAAAATATTTTTCCAAAGAAGTAAGCCGAAATCGATCTTGTGATTTTTTAAACTTTTTGGAAAAAATATTAATTTAAATATTCAAATATTTAAGTGCTTTAAACGTATTTATTTATAACTTAATAAATTGTTGTGCAATTATTTTCTATGTTAATTATATGCATTTTCCAATCCGCATTCTATAATCGAGGTGGTGCTTCTTTGTTCGCCACATAAAGAGCAGTCGTAAACTTTCGATATTATCGGAAATAAATGCGTTCGATAATTTTCATAATAGCTCATTTTCGATAATATCGAATAAAAAACGCTATCGAAAATACCATAATAGGCCCCCTGGTTTTGTCCGCAAAAAAGTTGGCAATTATGAATCTAATCGTTAACGGTCGTGATCGAATGATAAGGGTTCGTAAAATAGTTTGATTTGGTTCAATAGTTGTGGGTGGTGGCTTTTTGGATGAGTGTGACACGATCGGATATACGAATGCTGATTGAGTATTTTTCTAAAAAACCCCATTATTAAAATATTTTGTTTAAAAAAGTATATATTTTTACGACGAATACTTACCGAAACCGAAATATTAAACTTACCGGAATTTGAATCGAAAATCATTATTATTCCTGAAATTTTATAAAACCAACCCTTGTTGAAAATTTAATCTTGATCTTGAATAGTTCAGCACATTTCGCAATGATCATCCAATTAATAGAGAAAGCAGTACCTTATTTTCGTAAATGCATTCAACTGCCATCGGTGAACCGATGTTGGCCAACGCCACTCAGATCTAGGACAAAAAATTTTATTATTGCTTTAATTTTATTTAAAAGTGTGATATGAGCTACTTTCAATCATATCTACCTTTAAGCATAAACTTAAAGGCTATGACGATCTTTTCCAGCACTGGAATTATTTAGCGGGGCTGTTTTACTTCAGCTTAAGCTAAATTGGAGGTAAATTCAATGATTAAATCGGCACGGCCAAAAAGATTACTAAATCCAACCACGATTAAATCAAATCAAACCTTTTCACAATTAATTTAATAATCAAATTTTTTCTTAAATACTTTCTATCGCCCTATTGTCACCTTTTACCTGTACCTAAGGTAAATATAACGATTACAATAAATCAACACAATTATACTTTCGTTGAAGTACACACTTTTTTAAAGCGTTATGCAATGAACTTTAATTAATTTTTTCGAGACAACCAAAAAAAATTCTCATAGCACCATACCGCATAGAATGGGATATACCACCTTAAGACGTAATGCTATTGTTTCAAATAAAAGTTTGTATAATTAAAACAAATACAATTTAGTGGCCTTTCAGAATTACAATTTTATAATTTTATAATCACACAAAATTTTAATTATAAAAGTAAATAAATCATAATATCAAAGTAGTGTAGTGACTGCGCTGGGATTTTCTTTAGGGGTTAACGAACCGGGCAACAATTATTTCGTAGTGCTAACATTATTTTGTCTTATTGTTTATTTTAATGACCAGAGTTAAGTAAACGTAATTTCGTTCAGTTTCAACTATAAAATATAATTTCTTTATTTTTGGACTAAAACATTTAAGAATAATTACTTTCAGTTAGAGTAATTTCAACGATGGTTGTTTGATAATCGTTCTCATACACAAAAATATCACTTTAATCTAAAAAAAAACTTCGGAGGGGAACTTTCGAATTTCAAAATAAAATTTTGCATGGGGGACATAGGAAAAATTTGTGCTAGTCCAGGAGTCGAGAAAATGGGGGAAAAAAGTCCAAATTTTGACTTAAAGACGATATTAACAAAACCCAATTTCTAGAGGCCAAACCAGAAATCAATGAAGCCCAACCAATTTTAACATATTCGAAAGGTGGATAGAAAAAACGAAATACAAAAAGTCGTTCAAAAATATTAATTTATGTCAAACACTTTATGCCAGAAAATCGTTCAGTCAACGGACGGAAGTTCAATAGAATTGGGCCATTGTTGTTCAATAGAATTGGGCCATTTCTGTTTTCGCAGCCACTATAAGTTTCATGTTGTAATGAGGTTCAATTGTTTCTATAAAATATTTTATGTCAGAAAACCCTTCAATCGGCGGATTTTTTAATTGATCATTTTGATATCAAATCATTTAAAATGAGCGACATGAAACCCACTTATGTCGCCAAGGCTGTGCCAATGATCGAGGGTGGCTACACTTACCGCAAAGTGCGCAGAAGGTGCGGTGTGTCCTCGCCTACTATTTATCGGTCTGTTCAACATTACAAGCGAACGAGTCCATGCGAGAGAAGTCGAGGCCGAGACCGAAAACGTTGTACCGACTCCAGAGATGACCATTTCATTGACCTTAAAACTTTGAGAAACAGGCGTCAAACAGCCAAACCCGTAATGTTTTTGAAAAGGTTCGAGGAGGGCGAATATGTTCACGCCGAAGGACTCCTAGGAGGAGTATGGAGACGACCAGGTGAATGGTATTTTCAATGTAACTTTGCGACATTTTGATTTAATGAAGGATAATGTTCGGCCGCTGATGCTCGCTCTGTAATGATTTTTTTGTCTGATGTTGAACCCGACAGCTGTTCGAAGCCCAGAAGAACTTCGAAATGTTTAGTCTTGGAACACAGAGAAATGATCGATCGTGTTACCAGAAGCAAGACAAGTCGAATGGAAGCGTTATTGAGAAAACCGGTTGGTTACAAAAATTGGTTGTTAATTTGTTTTATTTCCATTATCAGTTTTTCATAATTTTTCATTAAAATATTTGAATTTCTTTCCTGTATTTGGATGATCATTCAATCACCTAACTTAGATATTCAAAAATCAACATTTTTTAAACTTTTTTTTGTTCCCCTAATTGGGCCGCTTTGTGTAGTATGGTCACTTGGCATTACCACTTTCGGTTTTTTTTTTGATATTTAAATTTTTCTTAGTAGGGCAAAATTTGTTTTTTTTCTTCAAATTTTCCGACGGGTATACTTTGCTGCTTATTCACCAGAAAAATAACCAAAAAAATTGATGCTCATTTATCTAGGTGTATCTATCAAACGTTTCTCGGGTATATTGCTAAAAGTTCGAGTACCACAAATCAATTGCGATTGGTCTTGGTTTCACGAAGATTCATTTAGGTGGCCTCCATTAATGCCGCAGTGTTCCTTTTTCTTACTTTTTTCTCAGCTCAATTGGATTTGATAAAAATTGCCGAGGGGTTTTTTTGAGAACGATTCCTGGATTGTGATGCGTCCTGAATTCGGAAAAAAATTTAGAAGTCCGGGTCCTATTTTTTAATTTTGTTTTGCTCGTAAAATTTTGATAATTGGTTTTGATTTTCAACTGCCAGAAATTGATTGCGATTGGCCCAGATTTAGCATAAATTCGTTTAGAAGGTCGTCCGGTGGGCCCGGGCCTCTTTCTTTAATTTTTTTCAGTTCTCTGTTTTGCACCATGTTGGAGGATTTTGCACTAAGTTGTCATGGCGTGAGATGTTGCATTATGTTGCATGTTACGATATTTTGATTAAATTTAGCGAGACCAACGAAAGCGAGGTCAGAGTCTTTCAGATGAGTTGCTATGTCGCACTATGTTGCGTGATGTTCTGTACTAACGATGCATTTTGTTGACGAATGTTTTGTGATAATCCACTATGTTGCGTCATATTGCACTCTCTAATTAATGTTTTGATCATAACTTCCGTGAAAAGGAGATCACATTTTCTTCCGCCACAAATATTTTTTATGGCATCTGGCTTGGCTCGGGGTTGTTCAATTAAATTTTATCCGTCTCGCACAACTTTTGTAAAAAATTACTGATGGAGGTGCTTCCAAATACTGGATATCGATTGGGATGGGTCCTGATTTTGTGAAAAATAATTTAGATGGTGATCCTGTGGAGAATTCCAACTATTTAAGTTTTCTAGTTTGCATGGTTTTACTGGTTTTACAAAATTATTTGGTGGTCATACGTTGGGCCCGTTCCCTTTTTTTCAGCTCGGTCGTTTTCTATAAAAATGGCGAGAAAAGGTATTTGAATGCCAGGAGTCGATTGCGATTGGTTTTCTAGAAAATTCGTTCAGAGCGTCGTTCGGCGTGGCTCGGATCCCTTGTGATCTTTTGATGGGGCCCGAGTCTCAAATAAAAAAAGAATACTCTTCGGTTTCAATGAAAAATGGTGATTGTAGTTTGCGAGTTTGCTGGAATTGATCCCGATAGGCCCTTATTTATGAGGGTTCTTGGTGGGACTTGTCCTTCCTCTTAATATTTTATTTGGCTTCAATAATTTTAATAAAATTCTTCGAGACTGGGTTTTCGAACGGAACGGAACGATTGTTGCACCACTTTGTGAGATGTTGCACGACTTACTTTACTACATATTGCATCATGTTGCGTGACGTTCATCTAGTTGCTTTTTGTTGAGGGATAATATGTGATGATTCACAATGTTGCAGAATGTTGGAATATGTTGTTGGATTTTGCTATAGATGTTACAATATCTTGAGTCGGGTTTACTATGTTGCATCATGTGTAAGAAGCGATTTCGAGCGCTAATCGATAATGATAAGTTCTATAATTGAGAAAATTTGTTTAGGGTTGACTGTTAACCGTTATGTAGCATTTTGATCCATATAGCAGAACTATGTCATTTTTCACTCGAAGAATAAAACACAAATTAATGATTAAAAACGAAACTTAATAAAAATTTTGGACCTGCCTCTGAAAAATTGCAAATCTAAATGAACCTCAGCCATTTTAACTGAATGGATTATAATTCACTGTTTAAACATTTGATTCCAAAATAAGTTTGCGAATGTGTTTTTGGAAAATGAGTTAATTGGACGGGACGAAAACCTTACTCAAGCGAGTAGTATGACTCTAGGTTAATACTGTCAAAGTGAACTGAAATCGATGAAATTGGATTTTTTAAGGTGCTAACTTCAGTCTGCCTAAGCACTGTAAATAAAATGCCGTATAATTCTGGAAAAACTATTTAAATTTTTCCCCAAATTTGCCAATGGGTCCCGCTTGCTGTTTTGTGCCAGAAAAATTATGTATCTCAATTCAGGAATTATTTGGTTAATTGTTGTACGTTTTTGTTAAGCGTCTTTCATAAGGTCTTTTAACGTCTAAATTTTTGTAAATATATCTTCTTATAAATGTCAAACCTAATCAATTTTTAAAATCACAAGTTAACAACAAATAACTCCTTGATTGTTGCGTCACGATTTTGAAAAGCTTTAACATCTTGATTTTCGATAAACGGCCTGTTAAAATTAACTTAAGCTATACATTTATTTCAAGGTGTTCTAAAACATCATTCTGGAATGCGATACATCCGCCACGTATTTTTATACATCACAACCTTGGTGAATTAACCTAAAGGTTTATAAGTTCGCCTGCGGGGCAAAATAATTCCACAACAACAAAGAACTAAGGCTGATTAATTAGATTCAACTTTATTTTGTAAGAGATTAAAATTTTTGGCCATCCCCTTATGACGCATTATTAAAATTCCTACTTACATGCGACTTATTTGGTATATCGCTGCATCCGCATCTAATTGAAATGTTTTTGTATACATTTTTGAAAGTTCAAAACTACTAAATTTCAGTTTTGAGCATCCAAACTCTTTACATTTTCATAAAATTGTAATCCTATTACAGTTCGGCAGACAAGTTTAACCATTTTAGTTAAGGTGTTTTAAATTTCTTTAGATCCAAAGTTGTGATGAAAATTTTTGTAATCGAGAGTGATTAATGGCGCAAAAGATCAAAGATTATATCGCAAAAAGTGTAAGGTACTGTGCGCTTAAACATTTTCTTAAAGGTTCGTGATAAAAAAATAATTTATCGTTTCACAAATATTAGTTTAACTTCTTAAACCTTTTGAGTTCAAATCATGTGCGGTGTTTGTATCATCATCGTAATAGAGCATGCATCGATTAATTGTAAAAGTTTGGATTCTTCTTTATATCATTAAACCGATATTTGATATTTTGTAACATTCTTAGGTAGAAAAGAAAGTATGCAACTATAAGAAAACGATGTATTCGAGCCATGGTGATAATTATATTACATTGACGATCACGACTTTATGTTGTTCTTATGTACATAGAAAATACATGCATAATGAGCTCACGGAGGTACCACACATTATTATATTTTTATGTGTCATAAAAATTTAAGATACAAAATCAGATATCAGCTGCAGCAATTTAAAATTTTAAAGTGATTTAAGATCACACTCAAAAAGGAATATTCCATAGTCGAAACCTTGTCACTCGCAATACAAAGTTAGAAGGGATAATAAAATGAAGGAGGCTATAATTGTAATATGGCCCCAGCTTGCCATCATTTTCATCGAAACTTAACTATTATCTGAGATAATAAACTAAACAGTTTCCTTTAAAGCCTCCAAAACTGTTATATAACCTCTGCAGGTTAATACCCCAAGATAATCACTTCCACCGCCATAGCCCCGAGTAATTTTCCCTCCATTATTTCCAAAGATTACAGGTAGAATGTCTACTACTATTTGCGCATAGAATGCCAAATCACGAAAATCCTTCATGGTTAGCCTTACTGAGTTTAATAGGTTAAAATTTATTGTCACAAATTATTGCAATATGTCGCCTCATTCGCCTGCAATCCAGGTCCGAATCACAATGTGAACGAATTTCAAAATACGGAACTTCCAATAACCGAGCCTTCCTTATGAATTCTACCGGTAGTTTCATGCTCAACATGTCATATACATTACCTATAATCATTTTGAAGCGGAATTTCAACAATAAAAAGTTTTCAATTTTTTGCGAAAATCCATGATGGTTAGCCTTACTTATTTTGAACGGATAAAATTTATTGTCACAGATTCGGTAAGTATCGGTTATTTTGGATAAATTAAGGAATTTTGAGAAGATCTACGTTTAATTTGCTGCAATAGGTTGCCTCATTCGCCTGCAATCCAGGTTCGAATCACAATGTGAACGAATTTCAAAATACGGAACTTCCAATAACCGAGCCTTCCTTATGAATTCTACCGGTAGTTTCATGCTCAACATGTCATATACATTACCTATAATCATTTTGAAGCGGAATTTCAACAATAAAAAGTTTTCAATTTTTTGCGAAAATCCATGATGGTTAGCCTTACTTATTTTGAACGGATAAAATTTATTGTCACAGATTCGGTAAGTATCGGTTATTTTGGATAAATTAAGGAATTTTGAGAAGATCTACGTTTAATTTGCTGCAATATGTCGCCTCATTCGCCTGCAATCCAGGTTTGAATCACAATGTGGACGAATTTCAAAATACGGAACTTCCAATAACCGAGCCTTCCTTATGAATTCTACCGGTAGTTTCATGCTCAACATGTCATATACATTACCTATAATCATTTTGAAGCGGAATTTCAACAATAAAAAGTTTTCAATTTTTTGCGAAAATCCATGATGGTTAGCCTTACTTATTTTGAACGGATAAAATTTATTGTCACAGATTCGGTAAGTATCGGTTATTTTGGATAAATTAAGGAATTTTGAGAAGATCTACGTTTAATTTGCTGCAATAGGTTGCCTCATTCGCCTGCAATCCAGGTTCGAATCACAATGTGGACGAATTTCAAAATACGGAACTTCCAATAACCGAGCCTTCCTTATGAATTCTACCGGTAGTTTCATGCTCAACATGTCGTATACATTACCTATAATCATTTTGAAGCGGAATTTCAGCAATAAAAAGTTTTTAATTTTTTGCGAAAATCCATGATGGTTAGCCTTACTTATTTTGAACGGATAAAATTTATTGTCACAGATTCGGTAAGTATCGGTTATTTTGGATAAATTAAGGAATTTTGAGAAGATCTACGTTTAATTTGCTGCAATAGGTTGCCTCATTCGCCTGCAATCCAGGTTCGAATCACAATGTGAACGAATTTCAAAATACGGAACTTCCAATAACCGAGCCTTCCTTATGAATTCTACCGGTAGTTTCATGCTCAACATGTCATATACATTACCTATAATCATTTTGAAGCGGAATTTCAACAATAAAAAGTTTTCAATTTTTTGCGAAAATCCATGATGGTTAGCCTTACTTATTTTGAACGGATAAAATTTATTGTCACAGATTCGGTAAGTATCGGTTATTTTGGATAAATTAAGGAATTTTGAGAAGATCTACGTTTAATTTGCTGCAATAGGTTGCCTCATTCGCCTGCAATCCAGGTTCGAATCACAATGTGGGCGAATTTCAAAATACGGAACTTCCAATAACCGAGCCTTCCTTATGAATTCTACTGGTAGTTTCATGCTCAACATGTCGTATACATTACCTATAATCATTTTGAAGCGGAATTTCAGCAATAAAAAGTTTTCAATTTTTTGCGAAAATCCATGATGGTTAGCCTTACTTATTTTGAACGGATAAAATTTATTGTCACAGATTCGGTAAGTATCGGTTATTTTGGGTAAACTAAGGAATTTTGAGAAGATCTACGTTTAATTTGCTGCAATAGGTTGCCTCATTCGCCTGCAATCCAGGTTCGAATCACAATGTGGACGAATTTCAAAATACGGAACTTCCAATAACCAAGCCTTCCTTATGAATTCTACCGGTAGTTTCATGCTCAACATGTCATATACATTACCTATAATCATTTTGAAGCGGAATTTCAACAATAAAAAGTTTTCAATTTTTTGCGAAAATCCATGATGGTTAGCCTTACTTATTTTGAACGGATAAAATTTATTGTCACAGATTCGGTAAGTATCGGTTATTTTGGATAAATTAAGGAATTTTGAGAAGATCTACGTTTAATTCGCTGCAATATGTCGCCTCATTCGCCTGCAATCCAGGTTCGAATCACAATGTGGACGAATTTCAAAATACGGAACTTCCAATAACCAAGCCTTCCTTATGAATTCTACCGGTAGTTTCATGCTCAACATGTCATATACATTACCTATAATCATTTTGAAGCGGAATTTCAACAATAAAAAGTTTTCAATTTTTTGCGAAAATCCATGATGGCTAGCCTTACTTATTTTGAACGGATAAAATTTATTGTCACAGATTCGGTAAGTATCGGTTATTTTGGATAAATTAAGGAATTTTGAGAAGATCTACGTTTAATTCGCTGCAATATGTCGCCTCATTCGCCTGCAATCCAGGTTCGAATCACAATGTGGACGAATTTCAAAATACGGAACTTCCAATAACCAAGCCTTCTTTATGAATTCTACCGGTAGTTTCATGCTCAACATGTCATATACATTACCTATAATCATTTTGAAGCGGAATTTCAACAATAAAAAGTTTTCAATTTTTTGCGAAAATCCATGATGGTTAGCCTTACTTATTTTGAACGGATAAAATTTATTGTCACAGATTCGGTAAGTATCGGTTATTTTGGATAAATTAAGGAATTTTGAGAAGATCTACGTTTAATTCGCTGCAATATGTCGCCTCATTCGCCTGCAATCCAGGTTCGAATCACAATGTGGACGAATTTCAAAATACGGAACTTCCAATAACCAAGCCTTCCTTATGAATTCTACCGGTAGTTTCATGCTCAACATGTCGTATACATTACCTATAATCATTTTGAAGCGGAATTTCAACAATAAAAAGTTTTCAATTTTTTGCGAAAATCCATGATGGCTAGCCTTACTTATTTTGAACGGATAAAATTTATTGTCACAGATTCGGTAAGTATCGGTTATTTTGGATAAATTAAGGAATTTTGAGAAGATCTACGTTTAATTTGCTGCAATATGTCGCCTCATTCGCCTGCAATCCAGGTTTGAATCACAATGTGGACGAATTTCAAAATACGGAACTTCCAATAACCGAGCCTTCCTTATGAATTCTACCGGTAGTTTCATGCTCAACATGTCATATACATTACCTATAATCATTTTGAAGCGGAATTTCAACAATAAAAAGTTTTCAATTTTTTGCGAAAATCCATGATGGTTAGCCTTACTTATTTTGAACGGATAAAATTTATTGTCACAGATTCGGTAAGTATCGGTTATTTTGGATAAATTAAGGAATTTTGAGAAGATCTACGTTTAATTTGCTGCAATAGGTTGCCTCATTCGCCTGCAATCCAGGTTCGAATCACAATGTGGACGAATTTCAAAATACGGAACTTCCAATAACCGAGCCTTCCTTATGAATTCTACCGGTAGTTTCATGCTCAACATGTCGTATACATTACCTATAATCATTTTGAAGCGGAATTTCAGCAATAAAAAGTTTTTAATTTTTTGCGAAAATCCATGATGGTTAGCCTTACTTATTTTGAACGGATAAAATTTATTGTCACAGATTCGGTAAGTATCGGTTATTTTGGATAAATTAAGGAATTTTGAGAAGATCTACGTTTAATTTGCTGCAATAGGTTGCCTCATTCGCCTGCAATCCAGGTTCGAATCACAATGTGAACGAATTTCAAAATACGGAACTTCCAATAACCGAGCCTTCCTTATGAATTCTACCGGTAGTTTCATGCTCAACATGTCATATACATTACCTATAATCATTTTGAAGCGGAATTTCAACAATAAAAAGTTTTCAATTTTTTGCGAAAATCCATGATGGTTAGCCTTACTTATTTTGAACGGATAAAATTTATTGTCACAGATTCGGTAAGTATGGGTTATTTTGGGTAAACTAAGGAATTTTGAGAAGATCTACGTTTAATTTGCTGCAATAGGTTGCCTCATTCGCCTGCAATCCAGGTTCGAATCACAATGTGGACGAATTTCAAAATACGGAACTTCCAATAACCAAGCCTTCCTTATGAATTCTACCGGTAGTTTCATGCTCAACATGTCATATACATTACCTATAATCATTTTGAAGCGGAATTTCAACAATAAAAAGTTTTCAATTTTTTGCGAAAATCCATGATGGTTAGCCTTACTTATTTTGAACGGATAAAATTTATTGTCACAGATTCGGTAAGTATCGGTTATTTTGGATAAATTAAGGAATTTTGAGAAGATCTACGTTTAATTCGCTGCAATATGTCGCCTCATTCGCCTGCAATCCAGGTTCGAATCACAATGTGGACGAATTTCAAAATACGGAACTTCCAATAACCAAGCCTTCCTTATGAATTCTACCGGTAGTTTCATGCTCAACATGTCGTATACATTACCTATAATCATTTTGAAGCGGAATTTCAACAATAAAAAGTTTTCAATTTTTTGCGAAAATCCATGATGGCTAGCCTTACTTATTTTGAACGGATAAAATTTATTGTCACAGATTCGGTAAGTATCGGTTATTTTGGATAAATTAAGGAATTTTGAGAAGATCTACGTTTAATTTGCTGCAATAGGTTGCCTCATTCGCCTGCAATCCAGGTTCGAATCACAATGTGGACGAATTTCAAAATACGGAACTTCCAATAACCGAGCCTTCCTTATGAATTCTACCGGTAGTTTCATGCTCAACATGTCGTATACATTACCTATAATCATTTTGAAGCGGAATTTCAACAATAAAAAGTTTTCAATTTTTTGCGAAAATCCATGATGGTTAGCCTTACTTATTTTGAACGGATAAAATTTATTGTCACAGATTCGGTAAGTATCGGTTATTTTGGATAAATTAAGGAATTTTGAGAAGATCTACGTTTAATTTGCTGCAATAGGTTGCCTCATTCGCCTGCAATCCAGGTTCGAATCACAATGTGGACGAATTTCAAAATACGGAACTTCCAATAACCGGGCCTTCCTTATGAATTCTGCCGGTAGTTTCATGCTCAACATGTCATATACAATACCTATAATCATTTTGAAGCGGAATTTCAGCAATAAAAAGTTTTCAATTTTTTGCGAAAATCCATGATGGTTAGCCTTACTTATTTTGAACGGATAAAATTTATTGTCACAGATTCGGTAAGTATCGGTTATTTTGGATAAATTAAGGAATTTTGAGAAGATCTACGTTTAATTTGCTGCGATAGGTTGCCTCATTCGCCTGCAATCCAGGTTCGAATCACAATGTGGACGAATTTCAAAATACGGAACTTCCAATAACCGAGCCTTCCTTATGAATTCTACCGGTAGTTTCATGCTCAACATGTCGTATACATTACCTATAATCATTTTGAAGCGGAATTTCAACAATAAAAAGTTTTCAATTTTTTGCGAAAATCCATGATGGTTAGCCTTACTTATTTTGAACGGATAAAATTTATTGTCACAGATTCGGTAAGTATCGGTTATTTTGGATAAATTAAGGAATTTTGAGAAGATCTACGTTTAATTTGCTGCAATAGGTTGCCTCATTCGCCTGCAATCCAGGTTCGAATCACAATGTGGACGAATTTCAAAATACGGAACTTCCAATAACCGAGCCTTCCTTATGAATTCTACCGGTAGTTTCATGCTCAACATGTCGTATACATTACCTATAATCATTTTGAAGCGGAATTTCAACAATAAAAAGTTTTCAATTTTTTGCGAAAATCCATGATGGTTAGCCTTACTTATTTTGAACGGATAAAATTTATTGTCACAGATTCGGTAAGTATCGGTTATTTTGGATAAATTAAGGAATTTTGAGAAGATCTACGTTTAATTTGCTGCAATAGGTTGCCTCATTCGCCTGCAATCCAGGTTCGAATCACAATGTGGACGAATTTCAAAATACGGAACTTCCAATAACCGGGCCTTCCTTATGAATTCTGCCGGTAGTTTCATGCTCAACATGTCATATACAATACCTATAATCATTTTGAAGCGGAATTTCAGCAATAAAAAGTTTTCAATTTTTTGCGAAAATCCATGATGGTTAGCCTTACTTATTTTGAACGGATAAAATTTATTGTCACAGATTCGGTAAGTATCGGTTATTTTGGATAAATTAAGGAATTTTGAGAAGATCTACGTTTAATTTGCTGCAATAGGTTGCCTCATTCGCCTGCAATCCAGGTTCGAATCACAATGTGGACGAATTTCAAAATACGGAACTTCCAATAACCGAGCCTTCCTTATGAATTCTACCGGTAGTTTCATGCTCAACATGTCGTATACATTACCTATAATCATTTTGAAGCGGAATTTCAACAATAAAAAGTTTTCAATTTTTTGCGAAAATCCATGATGGTTAGCCTTACTTATTTTGAACGGATAAAATTTATTGTCACAGATTCGGTAAGTATCGGTTATTTTGGATAAATTAAGGAATTTTGAGAAGATCTACGTTTAATTTGCTGCGATAGGTTGCCTCATTCGCCTGCAATCCAGGTTCGAATCACAATGTGGACGAATTTCAAAATACGGAACTTCCAATAACCGGGCCTTCCTTATGAATTCTGCCGGTAGTTTCATGCTCAACATGTCATATACAATACCTATAATCATTTTGAAGCGGAATTTCAGCAATAAAAAGTTTTCAATTTTTTGCGAAAATCCATGATGGTTAGCCTTACTTATTTTGAACGGATAAAATTTATTGTCACAGATTCGGTAAGTATCGGTTATTTTGGATAAATTAAGGAATTTTGAGAAGATCTACGTTTAATTTGCTGCAATAGGTTGCCTCATTCGCCTGCAATCCAGGTTCGAATCACAATGTGGACGAATTTCAAAATACGGAACTTCCAATAACCGGGCCTTCCTTATGAATTCTGCCGGTAGTTTCATGCTCAACATGTCGTATACATTACCTATAATCATTTTGAAGCGGAATTTCAACAATAAAAAGTTTTCAATTTTTTGCGAAAATCCATGATGGTTAGCCTTACTTATTTTGAACGGATAAAATTTATTGTCACAGATTCGGTAAGTATCGGTTATTTTGGATAAATTAAGGAATTTTGAGAAGATCTACGTTTAATTTGCTGCAATAGGTTGCCTCATTCGCCTGCAATCCAGGTTCGAATCACAATGTGGACGAATTTCAAAATACGGAACTTCCAATAACCGAGCCTTCCTTATGAATTCTACCGGTAGTTTCATGCTCAACATGTCGTATACATTACCTATAATCATTTTGAAGCGGAATTTCAACAATAAAAAGTTTTCAATTTTTTGCGAAAATCCATGATGGTTAGTTAGCCTTACTTATTTTGAACGGATAAAATTTATTGTCACAGATTCGGTAAGTATCGGTTATTTTGGATAAATTAAGGAATTTTGAGAAGATCTACGTTTAATTTGCTGCAATAGGTTGCCTCATTCGCCTGCAATCCAGGTTCGAATCACAATGTGGACGAATTTCAAAATACGGAACTTCCAATAATAGCCTTCCTTATAAATTCTACCGGTAGTTTCATGCTCAACATGTCATATACATTACCTATAATCATTTTGAAGCGGAATTTCAACAATAAAAAGTTTTCAATTTTTTGCGAAAATCCATGATGGTTAGCCTTACTTATTTTGAACGGATAAAATTTATTGTCACAGATTCGGTAAGTATCGGTTATTTTGGATAAATTAAGGAATTTTGAGAAGATCTACGTTTAATTTGCTGCGATAGGTTGCCTCATTCGCCTGCAATCCAGGTTCGAATCACAATGTGGACGAATTTCAAAATACGGAACTTCCAATAACCGAGCCTTCCTTATGAATTCTACCGGTAGTTTCATGCTCAACATGTCGTATACATTACCTATAATCATTTTGAAGCGGAATTTCAACAATAAAAAGTTTTCAATTTTTTGCGAAAATCCATGATGGTTAGCCTTACTTATTTTGAACGGATAAAATTTATTGTCACAGATTCGGTAAGTATCGGTTATTTTGGATAAATTAAGGAATTTTGAGAAGATCTACGTTTAATTTGCTGCAATAGGTTGCCTCATTCGCCTGCAATCCAGGTTCGAATCACAATGTGGACGAATTTCAAAATACGGAACTTCCAATAACCGAGCCTTCCTTATGAATTCTACCGGTAGTTTCATGCTCAACATGTCGTATACATTACCTATAATCATTTTGAAGCGGAATTTCAACAATAAAAAGTTTTCAATTTTTTGCGAAAATCCATGATGGTTAGCCTTACTTATTTTGAACGGATAAAATTTATTGTCACAGATTCGGTAAGTATCGGTTATTTTGGATAAATTAAGGAATTTTGAGAAGATCTACGTTTAATTTGCTGCAATAGGTTGCCTCATTCGCCTGCAATCCAGGTTCGAATCACAATGTGGACGAATTTCAAAATACGGAACTTCCAATAACCGGGCCTTCCTTATGAATTCTGCCGGTAGTTTCATGCTCAACATGTCATATACAATACCTATAATCATTTTGAAGCGGAATTTCAGCAATAAAAAGTTTTCAATTTTTTGCGAAAATCCATGATGGTTAGCCTTACTTATTTTGAACGGATAAAATTTATTGTCACAGATTCGGTAAGTATCGGTTATTTTGGATAAATTAAGGAATTTTGAGAAGATCTACGTTTAATTTGCTGCAATAGGTTGCCTCATTCGCCTGCAATCCAGGTTCGAATCACAATGTGGACGAATTTCAAAATACGGAACTTCCAATAACCAAGCCTTCCTTATGAATTCTACCGGTAGTTTCATGCTCAACATGTCGTATACATTACCTATAATCATTTTGAAGCGGAATTTCAACAATAAAAAGTTTTCAATTTTTTGCGAAAATCCATGATGGCTAGCCTTACTTATTTTGAACGGATAAAATTTATTGTCACAGATTCGGTAAGTATCGGTTATTTTGGATAAATTAAGGAATTTTGAGAAGATCTACGTTTAATTTGCTGCAATAGGTTGCCTCATTCGCCTGCAATCCAGGTTCGAATCACAATGTGGACGAATTTCAAAATACGGAACTTCCAATAACCGGGCCTTCCTTATGAATTCTGCCGGTAGTTTCATGCTCAACATGTCGTATACATTACCTATAATCATTTTGAAGCGGAATTTCAACAATAAAAAGTTTTCAATTTTTTGCGAAAATCCATGATGGTTAGCCTTACTTATTTTGAACGGATAAAATTTATTGTCACAGATTCGGTAAGTATCGGTTATTTTGGATAAATTAAGGAATTTTGAGAAGATCTACGTTTAATTTGCTGCAATAGGTTGCCTCATTCGCCTGCAATCCAGGTTCGAATCACAATGTGGACGAATTTCAAAATACGGAACTTCCAATAACCGAGCCTTCCTTATGAATTCTACCGGTAGTTTCATGCTCAACATGTCGTATACATTACCTATAATCATTTTGAAGCGGAATTTCAACAATAAAAAGTTTTCAATTTTTTGCGAAAATCCATGATGGTTAGTTAGCCTTACTTATTTTGAACGGATAAAATTTATTGTCACAGATTCGGTAAGTATCGGTTATTTTGGATAAATTAAGGAATTTTGAGAAGATCTACGTTTAATTTGCTGCAATAGGTTGCCTCATTCGCCTGCAATCCAGGTTCGAATCACAATGTGGACGAATTTCAAAATACGGAACTTCCAATAATAGCCTTCCTTATGAATTCTACCGGTAGTTTCATGCTCAACATGTCATATACATTACCTATAATCATTTTGAAGCGGAATTTCAACAATAAAAAGTTTTCAATTTTTTGCGAAAATCCATGATGGTTAGCCTTACTTATTTTGAACGGATAAAATTTATTGTCACAGATTCGGTAAGTATCGGTTATTTTGGATAAATTAAGGAATTTTGAGAAGATCTACGTTTAATTTGCTGCGATAGGTTGCCTCATTCGCCTGCAATCCAGGTTCGAATCACAATGTGGACGAATTTCAAAATACGGAACTTCCAATAACCGAGCCTTCCTTATGAATTCTACCGGTAGTTTCATGCTCAACATGTCGTATACATTACCTATAATCATTTTGAAGCGGAATTTCAACAATAAAAAGTTTTCAATTTTTTGCGAAAATCCATGATGGTTAGCCTTACTTATTTTGAACGGATAAAATTTATTGTCACAGATTCGGTAAGTATCGGTTATTTTGGATAAATTAAGGAATTTTGAGAAGATCTACGTTTAATTTGCTGCAATAGGTTGCCTCATTCGCCTGCAATCCAGGTTCGAATCACAATGTGGACGAATTTCAAAATACGGAACTTCCAATAACCGAGCCTTCCTTATGAATTCTACCGGTAGTTTCATGCTCAACATGTCGTATACATTACCTATAATCATTTTGAAGCGGAATTTCAACAATAAAAAGTTTTCAATTTTTTGCGAAAATCCATGATGGTTAGCCTTACTTATTTTGAACGGATAAAATTTATTGTCACAGATTCGGTAAGTATCGGTTATTTTGGATAAATTAAGGAATTTTGAGAAGATCTACGTTTAATTTGCTGCAATAGGTTGCCTCATTCGCCTGCAATCCAGGTTCGAATCACAATGTGGACGAATTTCAAAATACGGAACTTCCAATAACCGAGCCTTCCTTATGAATTCTACCGGTAGTTTCATGCTCAACATGTCGTATACATTACCTATAATCATTTTGAAGCGGAATTTCAGCAATAAAAAGTTTTCAATTTTTTGCGAAAATCCATGATGGTTATTACTTATTTTGAACGGATAAAATTTATTGTCACAGATTCGGTAAGTATCGGTTATTTTGGATAAATTAAGGAATTTTGAGAAGATCTACGTTTAATTTGCTGCGATAGGTTGCCTCATTCGCCTGCAATCCAGGTTCGAATCACAATGTGGACGAATTTCAAAATACGGAACTTCCAATAACCAAGCCTTCCTTATGAATTCTACCGGTAGTTTCATGCTCAACATGTCGTATACATTACCTATAATCATTTTGAAGCGGAATTTCAACAATAAAAAGTTTTCAATTTTTTGCGAAAATCCATGATGGTTAGCCTTACTTATTTTGAACGGATAAAATTTATTGTCACAGATTCGGTAAGTATCGGTTATTTTGGATAAATTAAGGAATTTTGAGAAGATCTACGTTTAATTTGCTGCAATAGGTTGCCTCATTCGCCTGCAATCCAGGTTCGAATCACAATGTGGACGAATTTCAAAATACGGAACTTCCAATAACCGAGCCTTCCTTATGAATTCTACCGGTAGTTTCATGCTCAACATGTCGTATACATTACCTATAATCATTTTGAAGCGGAATTTCAACAATAAAAAGTTTTCAATTTTTTGCGAAAATCCATGATGGTTAGCCTTACTTATTTTGAACGGATAAAATTTATTGTCACAGATTCGGTAAGTATCGGTTATTTTGGATAAATTAAGGAATTTTGAGAAGATCTACGTTTAATTTGCTGCAATAGGTTGCCTCATTCGCCTGCAATCCAGGTTCGAATCACAATGTGGACGAATTTCAAAATACGGAACTTCCAATAACCGGGCCTTCCTTATGAATTCTGCCGGTAGTTTCATGCTCAACATGTCATATACAATACCTATAATCATTTTGAAGCGGAATTTCAGCAATAAAAAGTTTTCAATTTTTTGCGAAAATCCATGATGGTTAGCCTTACTTATTTTGAACGGATAAAATTTATTGTCACAGATTCGGTAAGTATCGGTTATTTTGGATAAATTAAGGAATTTTGAGAAGATCTACGTTTAATTTGCTGCGATAGGTTGCCTCATTCGCCTGCAATCCAGGTTCGAATCACAATGTGGACGAATTTCAAAATACGGAACTTCCAATAACCGGGCCTTCCTTATGAATTCTGCCGGTAGTTTCATGCTCAACATGTCATATACAATACCTATAATCATTTTGAAGCGGAATTTCAGCAATAAAAAGTTTTCAATTTTTTGCGAAAATCCATGATGGTTAGCCTTACTTATTTTGAACGGATAAAATTTATTGTCACAGATTCGGTAAGTATCGGTTATTTTGGATAAATTAAGGAATTTTGAGAAGATCTACGTTTAATTTGCTGCAATAGGTTGCCTCATTCGCCTGCAATCCAGGTTCGAATCACAATGTGGACGAATTTCAAAATACGGAACTTCCAATAACCAAGCCTTCCTTATGAATTCTACCGGTAGTTTCATGCTCAACATGTCGTATACATTACCTATAATCATTTTGAAGCGGAATTTCAACAATAAAAAGTTTTCAATTTTTTGCGAAAATCCATGATGGCTAGCCTTACTTATTTTGAACGGATAAAATTTATTGTCACAGATTCGGTAAGTATCGGTTATTTTGGATAAATTAAGGAATTTTGAGAAGATCTACGTTTAATTTGCTGCAATAGGTTGCCTCATTCGCCTGCAATCCAGGTTCGAATCACAATGTGGACGAATTTCAAAATACGGAACTTCCAATAACCGGGCCTTCCTTATGAATTCTGCCGGTAGTTTCATGCTCAACATGTCGTATACATTACCTATAATCATTTTGAAGCGGAATTTCAACAATAAAAAGTTTTCAATTTTTTGCGAAAATCCATGATGGTTAGCCTTACTTATTTTGAACGGATAAAATTTATTGTCACAGATTCGGTAAGTATCGGTTATTTTGGATAAATTAAGGAATTTTGAGAAGATCTACGTTTAATTTGCTGCGATAGGTTGCCTCATTCGCCTGCAATCCAGGTTCGAATCACAATGTGGACGAATTTCAAAATACGGAACTTCCAATAACCGAGCCTTCCTTATGAATTCTACCGGTAGTTTCATGCTCAACATGTCGTATACATTACCTATAATCATTTTGAAGCGGAATTTCAACAATAAAAAGTTTTCAATTTTTTGCGAAAATCCATGATGGTTAGCCTTACTTATTTTGAACGGATAAAATTTATTGTCACAGATTCGGTAAGTATCGGTTATTTTGGATAAATTAAGGAATTTTGAGAAGATCTACGTTTAATTTGCTGCAATAGGTTGCCTCATTCGCCTGCAATCCAGGTTCGAATCACAATGTGGACGAATTTCAAAATACGGAACTTCCAATAACCGAGCCTTCCTTATGAATTCTACCGGTAGTTTCATGCTCAACATGTCGTATACATTACCTATAATCATTTTGAAGCGGAATTTCAACAATAAAAAGTTTTCAATTTTTTGCGAAAATCCATGATGGTTAGCCTTACTTATTTTGAACGGATAAAATTTATTGTCACAGATTCGGTAAGTATCGGTTATTTTGGATAAATTAAGGAATTTTGAGAAGATCTACGTTTAATTTGCTGCAATAGGTTGCCTCATTCGCCTGCAATCCAGGTTCGAATCACAATGTGGACGAATTTCAAAATACGGAACTTCCAATAACCGGGCCTTCCTTATGAATTCTGCCGGTAGTTTCATGCTCAACATGTCATATACAATACCTATAATCATTTTGAAGCGGAATTTCAGCAATAAAAAGTTTTCAATTTTTTGCGAAAATCCATGATGGTTAGCCTTACTTATTTTGAACGGATAAAATTTATTGTCACAGATTCGGTAAGTATCGGTTATTTTGGATAAATTAAGGAATTTTGAGAAGATCTACGTTTAATTTGCTGCGATAGGTTGCCTCATTCGCCTGCAATCCAGGTTCGAATCACAATGTGGACGAATTTCAAAATACGGAACTTCCAATAACCAAGCCTTCCTTATGAATTCTACCGGTAGTTTCATGCTCAACATGTCGTATACATTACCTATAATCATTTTGAAGCGGAATTTCAACAATAAAAAGTTTTCAATTTTTTGCGAAAATCCATGATGGTTAGCCTTACTTATTTTGAACGGATAAAATTTATTGTCACAGATTCGGTAAGTATCGGTTATTTTGGATAAATTAAGGAATTTTGAGAAGATCTACGTTTAATTTGCTGCAATAGGTTGCCTCATTCGCCTGCAATCCAGGTTCGAATCACAATGTGGACGAATTTCAAAATACGGAACTTCCAATAACCGGGCCTTCCTTATGAATTCTGCCGGTAGTTTCATGCTCAACATGTCATATACAATACCTATAATCATTTTGAAGCGGAATTTCAGCAATAAAAAGTTTTCAATTTTTTGCGAAAATCCATGATGGTTAGCCTTACTTATTTTGAACGGATAAAATTTATTGTCACAGATTCGGTAAGTATCGGTTATTTTGGATAAATTAAGGAATTTTGAGAAGATCTACGTTTAATTTGCTGCAATAGGTTGCCTCATTCGCCTGCAATCCAGGTTCGAATCACAATGTGGACGAATTTCAAAATACGGAACTTCCAATAACCGAGCCTTCCTTATGAATTCTACCGGTAGTTTCATGCTCAACATGTCGTATACATTACCTATAATCATTTTGAAGCGGAATTTCAACAATAAAAAGTTTTCAATTTTTTGCGAAAATCCATGATGGCTAGCCTTACTTATTTTGAACGGATAAAATTTATTGTCACAGATTCGGTAAGTATCGGTTATTTTGGATAAATTAAGGAATTTTGAGAAGATCTACGTTTAATTTGCTGCAATAGGTTGCCTCATTCGCCTGCAATCCAGGTTCGAATCACAATGTGGACGAATTTCAAAATACGGAACTTCCAATAACCGAGCCTTCCTTATGAATTCTACCGGTAGTTTCATGCTCAACATGTCGTATACATTACCTATAATCATTTTGAAGCGGAATTTCAACAATAAAAAGTTTTCAATTTTTTGCGAAAATCCATGATGGTTAGCCTTACTTATTTTGAACGGATAAAATTTATTGTCACAGATTCGGTAAGTATCGGTTATTTTGGATAAATTAAGGAATTTTGAGAAGATCTACGTTTAATTTGCTGCAATAGGTTGCCTCATTCGCCTGCAATCCAGGTTCGAATCACAATGTGGACGAATTTCAAAATACGGAACTTCCAATAACCGGGCCTTCCTTATGAATTCTGCCGGTAGTTTCATGCTCAACATGTCATATACAATACCTATAATCATTTTGAAGCGGAATTTCAGCAATAAAAAGTTTTCAATTTTTTGCGAAAATCCATGATGGTTAGCCTTACTTATTTTGAACGGATAAAATTTATTGTCACAGATTCGGTAAGTATCGGTTATTTTGGATAAATTAAGGAATTTTGAGAAGATCTACGTTTAATTTGCTGCGATAGGTTGCCTCATTCGCCTGCAATCCAGGTTCGAATCACAATGTGGACGAATTTCAAAATACGGAACTTCCAATAACCAAGCCTTCCTTATGAATTCTACCGGTAGTTTCATGCTCAACATGTCGTATACATTACCTATAATCATTTTGAAGCGGAATTTCAACAATAAAAAGTTTTCAATTTTTTGCGAAAATCCATGATGGTTAGCCTTACTTATTTTGAACGGATAAAATTTATTGTCACAGATTCGGTAAGTATCGGTTATTTTGGATAAATTAAGGAATTTTGAGAAGATCTACGTTTAATTTGCTGCAATAGGTTGCCTCATTCGCCTGCAATCCAGGTTCGAATCACAATGTGGACGAATTTCAAAATACGGAACTTCCAATAACCGGGCCTTCCTTATGAATTCTGCCGGTAGTTTCATGCTCAACATGTCGTATACATTACCTATAATCATTTTGAAGCGGAATTTCAACAATAAAAAGTTTTCAATTTTTTGCGAAAATCCATGATGGTTAGCCTTACTTATTTTGAACGGATAAAATTTATTGTCACAGATTCGGTAAGTATCGGTTATTTTGGATAAATTAAGGAATTTTGAGAAGATCTACGTTTAATTTGCTGCAATAGGTTGCCTCATTCGCCTGCAATCCAGGTTCGAATCACAATGTGGACGAATTTCAAAATACGGAACTTCCAATAACCGAGCCTTCCTTATGAATTCTACCGGTAGTTTCATGCTCAACATGTCGTATACATTACCTATAATCATTTTGAAGCGGAATTTCAACAATAAAAAGTTTTCAATTTTTTGCGAAAATCCATGATGGTTAGCCTTACTTATTTTGAACGGATAAAATTTATTGTCACAGATTCGGTAAGTATCGGTTATTTTGGATAAATTAAGGAATTTTGAGAAGATCTACGTTTAATTTGCTGCAATAGGTTGCCTCATTCGCCTGCAATCCAGGTTCGAATCACAATGTGGACGAATTTCAAAATACGGAACTTCCAATAACCGAGCCTTCCTTATGAATTCTACCGGTAGTTTCATGCTCAACATGTCGTATACATTACCTATAATCATTTTGAAGCGGAATTTCAACAATAAAAAGTTTTCAATTTTTTGCGAAAATCCATGATGGTTAGTTAGCCTTACTTATTTTGAACGGATAAAATTTATTGTCACAGATTCGGTAAGTATCGGTTATTTTGGATAAATTAAGGAATTTTGAGAAGATCTACGTTTAATTTGCTGCAATAGGTTGCCTCATTCGCCTGCAATCCAGGTTCGAATCACAATGTGGACGAATTTCAAAATACGGAACTTCCAATAATAGCCTTCCTTATGAATTCTACCGGTAGTTTCATGCTCAACATGTCATATACATTACCTATAATCATTTTGAAGCGGAATTTCAACAATAAAAAGTTTTCAATTTTTTGCGAAAATCCATGATGGTTAGCCTTACTTATTTTGAACGGATAAAATTTATTGTCACAGATTCGGTAAGTATCGGTTATTTTGGATAAATTAAGGAATTTTGAGAAGATCTACGTTTAATTTGCTGCGATATGTTGCCTCATTCGCCTGCAATCCAGGTTCGAATCACAATGTGGACGAATTTCAAAATACGGAACTTCCAATAACCGAGCCTTCCTTATGAATTCTACCGGTAGTTTCATGCTCAACATGTCGTATACATTACCTATAATCATTTTGAAGCGGAATTTCAACAATAAAAAGTTTTCAATTTTTTGCGAAAATCCATGATGGTTAGCCTTACTTATTTTGAACGGATAAAATTTATTGTCACAGATTCGGTAAGTATCGGTTATTTTGGATAAATTAAGGAATTTTGAGAAGATCTACGTTTAATTTGCTGCAATAGGTTGCCTCATTCGCCTGCAATCCAGGTTCGAATCACAATGTGGACGAATTTCAAAATACGGAACTTCCAATAACCGAGCCTTCCTTATGAATTCTACCGGTAGTTTCATGCTCAACATGTCGTATACATTACCTATAATCATTTTGAAGCGGAATTTCAACAATAAAAAGTTTTCAATTTTTTGCGAAAATCCATGATGGTTAGCCTTACTTATTTTGAACGGATAAAATTTATTGTCACAGATTCGGTAAGTATCGGTTATTTTGGATAAATTAAGGAATTTTGAGAAGATCTACGTTTAATTTGCTGCAATAGGTTGCCTCATTCGCCTGCAATCCAGGTTCGAATCACAATGTGGACGAATTTCAAAATACGGAACTTCCAATAACCGGGCCTTCCTTATGAATTCTGCCGGTAGTTTCATGCTCAACATGTCATATACAATACCTATAATCATTTTGAAGCGGAATTTCAGCAATAAAAAGTTTTCAATTTTTTGCGAAAATCCATGATGGTTAGCCTTACTTATTTTGAACGGATAAAATTTATTGTCACAGATTCGGTAAGTATCGGTTATTTTGGATAAATTAAGGAATTTTGAGAAGATCTACGTTTAATTTGCTGCAATAGGTTGCCTCATTCGCCTGCAATCCAGGTTCGAATCACAATGTGGACGAATTTCAAAATACGGAACTTCCAATAACCGAGCCTTCCTTATGAATTCTACCGGTAGTTTCATGCTCAACATGTCGTATACATTACCTATAATCATTTTGAAGCGGAATTTCAACAATAAAAAGTTTTCAATTTTTTGCGAAAATCCATGATGGTTAGCCTTACTTATTTTGAACGGATAAAATTTATTGTCACAGATTCGGTAAGTATCGGTTATTTTGGATAAATTAAGGAATTTTGAGAAGATCTACGTTTAATTTGCTGCAATAGGTTGCCTCATTCGCCTGCAATCCAGGTTCGAATCACAATGTGGACGAATTTCAAAATACGGAACTTCCAATAACCGGGCCTTCCTTATGAATTCTGCCGGTAGTTTCATGCTCAACATGTCATATACAATACCTATAATCATTTTGAAGCGGAATTTCAGCAATAAAAAGTTTTCAATTTTTTGCGAAAATCCATGATGGTTAGCCTTACTTATTTTGAACGGATAAAATTTATTGTCACAGATTCGGTAAGTATCGGTTATTTTGGATAAATTAAGGAATTTTGAGAAGATCTACGTTTAATTTGCTGCAATAGGTTGCCTCATTCGCCTGCAATCCAGGTTCGAATCACAATGTGGACGAATTTCAAAATACGGAACTTCCAATAACCGAGCCTTCCTTATGAATTCTACCGGTAGTTTCATGCTCAACATGTCGTATACATTACCTATAATCATTTTGAAGCGGAATTTCAACAATAAAAAGTTTTCAATTTTTTGCGAAAATCCATGATGGTTAGCCTTACTTATTTTGAACGGATAAAATTTATTGTCACAGATTCGGTAAGTATCGGTTATTTTGGATAAATTAAGGAATTTTGAGAAGATCTACGTTTAATTTGCTGCAATAGGTTGCCTCATTCGCCTGCAATCCAGGTTCGAATCACAATGTGGACGAATTTCAAAATACGGAACTTCCAATAACCGGGCCTTCCTTATGAATTCTGCCGGTAGTTTCATGCTCAACATGTCATATACAATACCTATAATCATTTTGAAGCGGAATTTCAGCAATAAAAAGTTTTCAATTTTTTGCGAAAATCCATGATGGTTAGCCTTACTTATTTTGAACGGATAAAATTTATTGTCACAGATTCGGTAAGTATCGGTTATTTTGGATAAATTAAGGAATTTTGAGAAGATCTACGTTTAATTTGCTGCAATAGGTTGCCTCATTCGCCTGCAATCCAGGTTCGAATCACAATGTGGACGAATTTCAAAATACGGAACTTCCAATAACCGGGCCTTCCTTATGAATTCTGCCGGTAGTTTCATGCTCAACATGTCATATACAATACCTATAATCATTTTGAAGCGGAATTTCAGCAATAAAAAGTTTTCAATTTTTTGCGAAAATCCATGATGGTTAGCCTTACTTATTTTGAACGGATAAAATTTATTGTCACAGATTCGGTAAGTATCGGTTATTTTGGATAAATTAAGGAATTTTGAGAAGATCTACGTTTAATTTGCTGCAATAGGTTGCCTCATTCGCCTGCAATCCAGGTTCGAATCACAATGTGGACGAATTTCAAAATACGGAACTTCCAATAACCGAGCCTTCCTTATGAATTCTACCGGTAGTTTCATGCTCAACATGTCGTATACATTACCTATAATCATTTTGAAGCGGAATTTCAACAATAAAAAGTTTTCAATTTTTTGCGAAAATCCATGATGGTTAGCCTTACTTATTTTGAACGGATAAAATTTATTGTCACAGATTCGGTAAGTATCGGTTATTTTGGATAAATTAAGGAATTTTGAGAAGATCTACGTTTAATTTGCTGCAATAGGTTGCCTCATTCGCCTGCAATCCAGGTTCGAATCACAATGTGGACGAATTTCAAAATACGGAACTTCCAATAACCGAGCCTTCCTTATGAATTCTACCGGTAGTTTCATGCTCAACATGTCGTATACATTACCTATAATCATTTTGAAGCGGAATTTCAACAATAAAAAGTTTTCAATTTTTTGCGAAAATCCATGATGGTTAGCCTTACTTATTTTGAACGGATAAAATTTATTGTCACAGATTCGGTAAGTATCGGTTATTTTGGATAAATTAAGGAATTTTGAGAAGATCTACGTTTAATTTGCTGCAATAGGTTGCCTCATTCGCCTGCAATCCAGGTTCGAATCACAATGTGGACGAATTTCAAAATACGGAACTTCCAATAACCGGGCCTTCCTTATGAATTCTGCCGGTAGTTTCATGCTCAACATGTCATATACATTACCTATAATCATTTTGAAGCGGAATTTCAACAATAAAAAGTTTTCAATTTTTTGCGAAAATCCATGATGGTTAGCCTTACTTATTTTGAACGGATAAAATTTATTGTCACAGATTCGGTAAGTATCGGTTATTTTGGATAAATTAAGGAATTTTGAGAAGATCTACGTTTAATTTGCTGCAATAGGTTGCCTCATTCGCCTGCAATCCAGGTTCGAATCACAATGTGGACGAATTTCAAAATACGGAACTTCCAATAACCGAGCCTTCCTTATGAATTCTACCGGTAGTTTCATGCTCAACATGTCGTATACATTACCTATAATAATTTTGAAGCGGAATTTCAGCAATAAAAAGTTTTCAATTTTTTGCGAAAATCCATGATGGTTAGCCTTACTTATTTTGAACGGATAAAATTTATTGTCACAGATTCGGTAAGTATCGGTTATTTTGGATAAATTAAGGAATTTTGAGAAGATCTACGTTTAATTTGCTGCAATAGGTTGCCTCATTCGCCTGCAATCCAGGTTCGAATCACAATGTGGACGAATTTCAAAATACGGAACTTCCAATAACCGGGCCTTCCTTATGAATTCTGCCGGTAGTTTCATGCTCAACATGTCATATACAATACCTATAATCATTTTGAAGCGGAATTTCAGCAATAAAAAGTTTTCAATTTTTTGCGAAAATCCATGATGGTTAGCCTTACTTATTTTGAACGGATAAAATTTATTGTCACAGATTCGGTAAGTATCGGTTATTTTGGATAAATTAAGGAATTTTGAGAAGATCTACGTTTAGTTCGCTGCAATAGGTTGCCTCATTCGCCTGCAATCCAGGTTCGAATCACAATGTGGACGAATTTCAAAATACGGAACTTCCAATAATAGCCTTCCTTATGAATTCTACCGGTAGTTTCATGCTCAACATGTCATATACATTACCTATAATCATTTTGAAGCGGAATTTCAACAATAAAAAGTTTTCAATTTTTTGCGAAAATCCATGATGGTTAGCCTTACTTATTTTGAACGGATAAAATTTATTGTCACAGATTCGGTAAGTATCGGTTATTTTGGATAAATTAAGGAATTTTGAGAAGATCTACGTTTAATTTGCTGCAATAGGTTGCCTCATTCGCCTGCAATCCAGGTTCGAATCACAATGTGGACGAATTTCAAAATACGGAACTTCCAATAACCGGGCCTTCCTTATGAATTCTGCCGGTAGTTTCATGCTCAACATGTCATATACAATACCTATAATCATTTTGAAGCGGAATTTCAGCAATAAAAAGTTTTCAATTTTTTGCGAAAATCCATGATGGTTAGCCTTACTTATTTTGAACGGATAAAATTTATTGTCACAGATTCGGTAAGTATCGGTTATTTTGGATAAATTAAGGAATTTTGAGAAGATCTACGTTTAATTTGCTGCAATAGGTTGCCTCATTCGCCTGCAATCCAGGTTCGAATCACAATGTGGACGAATTTCAAAATACGGAACTTCCAATAACCGGGCCTTCCTTATGAATTCTGCCGGTAGTTTCATGCTCAACATGTCATATACAATACCTATAATCATTTTGAAGCGGAATTTCAGCAATAAAAAGTTTTCAATTTTTTGCGAAAATCCATGATGGTTAGCCTTACTTATTTTGAACGGATAAAATTTATTGTCACAGATTCGGTAAGTATCGGTTATTTTGGATAAATTAAGGAATTTTGAGAAGATCTACGTTTAGTTCGCTGCAATAGGTTGCCTCATTCGCCTGCAATCCAGGTTCGAATCACAATGTGGACGAATTTCAAAATACGGAACTTCCAATAATAGCCTTCCTTATGAATTCTACCGGTAGTTTCATGCTCAACATGTCATATACATTACCTATAATCATTTTGAAGCGGAATTTCAACAATAAAAAGTTTTCAATTTTTTGCGAAAATCCATGATGGTTAGCCTTACTTATTTTGAACGGATAAAATTTATTGTCACAGATTCGGTAAGTATCGGTTATTTTGGATAAATTAAGGAATTTTGAGAAGATCTACGTTTAATTTGCTGCAATAGGTTGCCTCATTCGCCTGCAATCCAGGTTCGAATCACAATGTGGACGAATTTCAAAATACGGAACTTCCAATAACCAAGCCTTCCTTATGAATTCTGCCGGTAGTTTCATGCTCAACATGTCATATACAATACCTATAATCATTTTGAAGCGGAATTTCAGCAATAAAAAGTTTTCAATTTTTTGCGAAAATCCATGATGGTTAGCCTTACTTATTTTGAACGGATAAAATTTATTGTCACAGATTCGGTAAGTATCGGTTATTTTGGATAAATTAAGGAATTTTGAGAAGATCTACGTTTAATTTGCTGCAATAGGTTGCCTCATTCGCCTGCAATCCAGGTTCGAATCACAATGTGGACGAATTTCAAAATACGGAACTTCCAATAACCAAGCCTTCCTTATGAATTCTACCGGTAGTTTCATGCTCAACATGTCATATACATTACCTGTAATCATTTTGAAGCGGAATTTCAGCAATAAAAAGTTTTCAATTTTTTGCGAAAATCCATGATGGTTAGCCTTACTTATTTTGAACGGATAAAATTTATTGTCACAGATTCGGTAAGTATCGGTTATTTTGGATAAATTAAGGAATTTTGAGAAGATCTACGTTTAATTCGCTGCAATATGTCGCCTCATTCGCCTGCAATCCAGGTTCGAATCACAATGTGGACGAATTTCAAAATACGGAACTTCCAATAACCAAGCCTTCCTTATGAATTCTACCGGTAGTTTCATGCTCAACATGTCATATACATTACCTATAATCATTTTGAAGCGGAATTTCAACAATAAAAAGTTTTCAATTTTTTGCGAAAATCCATGATGGTTAGCCTTACTTATTTTGAACGGATAAAATTTATTGTCATAGATTCGGTAAGTATCGGTTATTTTGGATAAATTAAGGAATTTTGAGAAGATCTACGTTTAATTCGCTGCAATATGTCGCCTCATTCGCCTGCAATCCAGGTTCGAATCACAATGTGGACGAATTTCAAAATACGGAACTTCCAATAACCAAGCCTTCCTTATGAATTCTGCCGGTAGTTTCATGCTCAACATGTCATATACATTACCTATAATCATTTTGAAGCGGAATTTCAACAATACAAAGTTTTCAATTTTTTGCGAAAATCCATGATGGTTAGCCTTACTTATTTTGAACGGATAAAATTTATTGTCACAGATTCGGTAAGTATCGGTTATTTTGGATAAATTAAGGAATTTTGAGAAGATCTACGTTTAATTCGCTGCAATATGTCGCCTCATTCGCCTGCAATCCAGGTTCGAATCACAATGTGGACGAATTTCAAAATACGGAACTTCCAATAACCAAGCCTTCCTTATGAATTCTACCGGTAGTTTCATGCTCAACATGTCATATACATTACCTATAATCATTTTGAAGCGGAATTTCAACAATAAAAAGTTTTCAATTTTATGCGAAAATCCATGATGGTTAGCCTTACTTATTTTGAACGGATAAAATTTATTGTCACAGATTCGGTAAGTATCGGTTATTTTGGATAAATTAAGGAATTTTGAGAAGATCTACGTTTAATTTGCTGCAATATGTCGCCTCATTCGCCTGCAATCCCGGTTCAAATCACAATGTGAACGAATTTCAAAATACGGAACTTCCAATAACCGAGCCTTCCTTATGAATTCTACCGGTAGTTTCATGCTCAACATGTCATATATATTACCTATAATCATTTTGAAGCGGAATTTCAACAATAAAAAGTTTTCAATTTTATGCGAAAATCCATGATGGTTAGCCTTACTTATTTTGAACGGATAAAATTTATTGTCACAGATTCGGTAAGTATCGGTTATTTTGGATAAATTAAGGAATTTTGAGAAGATCTACGTTTAATTTGCTGCAATAGGTTGCCTCATTCGCCTGCAATCCAGGTTCGAATCACAATGTGGACGAATTTCAAAATACGGAACTTCCAATAACCAAGCCTTCCTTATGAATTCTACCGGTAGTTTCATGCTCAACATGTCATATACATTACCTATAATCATTTTGAAGCGGAATTTCAACAATAAAAAGTTTTCAATTTTATGCGAAAATCCATGATGGTTAGCCTTACTTATTTTGAACGGATAAAATTTATTGTCACAGATTCGGTAAGTATCGGTTATTTTGGATAAATTAAGGAATTTTGAGAAGATCTACGTTTAATTTGCTGCAATAGGTTGCCTCATTCGCCTGCAATCCAGGTTCGAATCACAATGTGGACGAATTTCAAAATACGGAACTTCCAATAACCGGGCCTTCCTTATGAATTCTGCCGGTAGTTTCATGCTCAACATGTCATATACAATACCTATAATCATTTTGAAGCGGAATTTCAGCAATAAAAAGTTTTCAATTTTTTGCGAAAATCCATGATGGTTAGCCTTACTTATTTTGAACGGATAAAATTTATTGTCACAGATTCGGTAAGTATCGGTTATTTTGGATAAATTAAGGAATTTTGAGAAGATCTACGTTTAATTTGCTGCAATAGGTTGCCTCATTCGCCTGCAATCCAGGTTCGAATCACAATGTGGACGAATTTCAAAATACGGAACTTCCAATAACCGAGCCTTCCTTATGAATTCTACCGGTAGTTTCATGCTCAACATGTCGTATACATTACCTATAATCATTTTGAAGCGGAATTTCAACAATAAAAAGTTTTCAATTTTTTGCGAAAATCCATGATGGTTAGCCTTACTTATTTTGAACGGATAAAATTTATTGTCACAGATTCGGTAAGTATCGGTTATTTTGGATAAATTAAGGAATTTTGAGAAGATCTACGTTTAATTTGCTGCAATAGGTTGCCTCATTCGCCTGCAATCCAGGTTCGAATCACAATGTGGACGAATTTCAAAATACGGAACTTCCAATAACCAAGCCTTCCTTATGAATTCTACCGGTAGTTTCATGCTCAACATGTCATATACATTACCTATAATCATTTTGAAGCGGAATTTCAACAATAAAAAGTTTTCAATTTTATGCGAAAATCCATGATGGTTAGCCTTACTTATTTTGAACGGATAAAATTTATTGTCACAGATTCGGTAAGTATCGGTTATTTTGGATAAATTAAGGAATTTTGAGAAGATCTACGTTTAGTTCGCTGCAATATGTCGCCTCATTCGCCTGCAATCCAGGTTCGAATCACAATGTGGACGAATTTCAAAATACGGAACTTCCAATAACCAAGCCTTCCTTATGAATTCTGCCGGTAGTTTCATGCTCAACATGTCATATACATTACCTATAATCATTTTGAAGCGGAATTTCAACAATAAAAAGTTTTCAATTTTTTGCGAAAATCCATGATGGTTAGCCTTACTTATTTTGAACGGATAAAATTTATTGTCACAGATTCGGTAAGTATCGGTTATTTTGGATAAATTAAGGAATTTTGAGAAGATCTACGTTTAATTTGCTGCAATAGGTTGCCTCATTCGCCTGCAATCCAGGTTCGAATCACAATGTGGACGAATTTCAAAATACGGAACTTCCAATAACCAAGCCTTTCAATTTTTAAGTTTTCAATTTTTTGCGAAAATCCATGATGGTTAGCCTTACTTATTTTGAACGGATAAAATTTATTGTCACAGATTCGGTAAGTATCGGTTATTTTGGATAAATTAAGGAATTTTGAGAAGATCTACGTTTAATTTGCTGCAATAGGTTGCCTCATTCGCCTGCAATCCAGGTTCGAATCACAATGTGGACGAATTTCAAAATACGGAACTTCCAATAACCGAGCCTTCCTTATGAATTCTACCGGTAGTTTCATGCTCAACATGTCGTATACATTACCTATAATCATTTTGAAGCGGAATTTCAACAATAAAAAGTTTTCAATTTTTTGCGAAAATCCATGATGGTTAGCCTTACTTATTTTGAACGGATAAAATTTATTGTCACAGATTCGGTAAGTATCGGTTATTTTGGATAAATTAAGGAATTTTGAGAAGATCTACGTTTAATTTGCTGCAATAGGTTGCCTCATTCGCCTGCAATCCAGGTTCGAATCACAATGTGGACGAATTTCAAAATACGGAACTTCCAATAATAGCCTTCCTTATGAATTCTACCGGTAGTTTCATGCTCAAAATGTCATATACATTACCTATAATCATTTTGAAGCGGAATTTCAACAATAAAAAGTTTTCAATTTTTTGCGAAAATCCATGATGGTGAGCCTTACTTATTTTGAACGGATAAAATTTATTGTCACAGATTCGGTAAGTATCGGTTATTTTGGATAAATTAAGGAATTTTGAGAAGATCTACGTTTAATTCGCTGCAATATGTCGCCTCATTCGCCTGCAATCCAGGTTCGAATCACAATGTGGACGAATTTCAAAATACGGAACTTCCAATAACCAAGCCTTCCTTATGAATTCTACCGGTAGTTTCATGCTCAACATGTCGTATACATTACCTATAATCATTTTGAAGCGGAATTTCAACAATAAAAAGTTTTCAATTTTTTGCGAAAATCCATGATGGTTAGCCTTACTTATTTTGAACGGATAAAATTTATTGTCACAGATTCGGTAAGTATCGGTTATTTTGGATAAATTAAGGAATTTTGAGAAGATCTACGTTTAATTCGCTGCAATATGTCGCCTCATTCGCCTGCAATCCAGGTTCGAATCACAATGTGGACGAATTTCAAAATACGGAACTTCCAATAACCAAGCCTTCCTTATGAATTCTACCGGTAGTTTCATGCTCAACATGTCATATACATTACCTATAATCATTTTGAAGCGGAATTTCAACAATAAAAAGTTTTCAATTTTTTGCGAAAATCCATGATGGTTAGCCTTACTTATTTTGAACGGATAAAATTTATTGTCACAGATTCGGTAAGTATCGGTTATTTTGGATAAATTAAGGAATTTTGAGAAGATCTACGTTTAATTCGCTGCAATATGTCGCCTCATTCGCCTGCAATCCAGGTTCGAATCACAATGTGGACGAATTTCAAAATACGGAACTTCCAATAACCAAGCCTTCCTTATGAATTCTACCGGTAGTTTCATGCTCAACATGTCATATACATTACCTATAATCATTTTGAAGCGGAATTTCAACAATAAAAAGTTTTCAATTTTTTGCGAAAATCCATGATGGTTAGCCTTACTTATTTTGAACGGATAAAATTTATTGTCACAGATTCGGTAAGTATCGGTTATTTTGGATAAATTAAGGAATTTTGAGAAGATCTACGTTTAATTCGCTGCAATATGTCGCCTCATTCGCCTGCAATCCAGGTTCGAATCACAATGTGGACGAATTTCAAAATACGGAACTTCCAATAACCAAGCCTTCCTTATGAATTCTACCGGTAGTTTCATGCTCAACATGTCATATACATTACCTATAATCATTTTGAAGCGGAATTTCAACAAAAAAAAGTTTTCAATTTTTTGCGAAAATCCATGATGGTTAGCCTTACTTATTTTGAACGGATAAAATTTATTGTCACAGATTCGGTAAGTATCGGTTATTTTGGATAAATTAAGGAATTTTGAGAAGATCTACGTTTAATTCGCTGCAATATGTCGCCTCATTCGCCTGCAATCCAGGTTCGAATCACAATGTGGACGAATTTCAAAATACGGAACTTCCAATAACCAAGCCTTCCTTATGAATTCTACCGGTAGTTTCATGCTCAACATGTCATATACATTACCTATAATCATTTTGAAGCGGAATTTCAACAATAAAAAGTTTTCAATTTTTTGCGAAAATCCATGATGGTTAGCCTTACTTATTTTGAACGGATAAAATTTATTGTCACAGATTCGGTAAGTATCGGTTATTTTGGATAAATTAAGGAATTTTGAGAAGATCTACGTTTAATTCGCTGCAATATGTCGCCTCATTCGCCTGCAATCCAGGTTCGAATCACAATGTGGACGAATTTCAAAATACGGAACTTCCAATAACCAAGCCTTCCTTATGAATTCTACCGGTAGTTTCATGCTCAACATGTCATATACATTACCTATAATCATTTTGAAGCGGAATTTCAACAATAAAAAGTTTTCAATTTTTTGCGAAAATCCATGATGGTTAGCCTTACTTATTTTGAACGGATAAAATTTATTGTCACAGATTCGGTAAGTATCGGTTATTTTGGATAAATTAAGGAATTTTGAGAAGATCTACGTTTAATTTGCTGCAATATGTCGCCTCATTCGCCTGCAATCCAGGTTCGAATCACAATGTGGACGAATTTCAAAATACGGAACTTCCAATAACCGAACCTTCCTTATGAATTCTACCGGTAGTTTCATGCTCAACATGTCATATACATTACCTATAATCATTTTGAAGCGGAATTTCAACAATAAAAAGTTTTCAATTTTTTGCGAAAATCCATGATGGTTAGCCTTACTTATTTTGAACGGATAAAATTTATTGTCACAGATTCGGTAAGTATCGGTTATTTTGGATAAATTAAGGAATTTTGAGAAGATCTACGTTTAATTCGCTGCAATATGTCGCCTCATTCGCCTGCAATCCAGGTTCGAATCACAATGTGGACGAATTTCAAAATACGGAACTTCCAATAACCAAGCCTTCCTTATGAATTCTACCGGTAGTTTCATGCTCAACATGTCATATACATTACCTATAATCATTTTGAAGCGGAATTTCAACAATAAAAAGTTTTCAATTTTTTGCGAAAATCCATGATGGTTAGCCTTACTTATTTTGAACGGATAAAATTTATTGTCACAGATTCGGTAAGTATCGGTTATTTTGGATAAATTAAGGAATTTTGAGAAGATCTACGTTTAATTCGCTGCAATATGTCGCCTCATTCGCCTGCAATCCAGGTTCGAATCACAATGTGGACGAATTTCAAAATACGGAACTTCCAATAACCAAGCCTTCCTTATGAATTCTACCGGTAGTTTCATGCTCAACATGTCATATACATTACCTATAATCATTTTGAAGCGGAATTTCAACAATAAAAAGTTTTCAATTTTTTGCGAAAATCCATGATGGTTAGCCTTACTTATTTTGAACGGATAAAATTTATTGTCACAGATTCGGTAAGTATCGGTTATTTTGGATAAATTAAGGAATTTTGAGAAGATCTACGTTTAATTCGCTGCAATATGTCGCCTCATTCGCCTGCAATCCAGGTTCGAATCACAATGTGGACGAATTTCAAAATACGGAACTTCCAATAACCAAGCCTTCCTTATGAATTCTACCGGTAGTTTCATGCTCAACATGTCATATACATTACCTATAATCATTTTGAAGCGGAATTTCAACAAAAAAAAGTTTTCAATTTTTTGCGAAAATCCATGATGGTTAGCCTTACTTATTTTGAACGGATAAAATTTATTGTCACAGATTCGGTAAGTATCGGTTATTTTGGATAAATTAAGGAATTTTGAGAAGATCTACGTTTAATTCGCTGCAATATGTCGCCTCATTCGCCTGCAATCCAGGTTCGAATCACAATGTGGACGAATTTCAAAATACGGAACTTCCAATAACCAAGCCTTCCTTATGAATTCTACCGGTAGTTTCATGCTCAACATGTCATATACATTACCTATAATCATTTTGAAGCGGAATTTCAACAATAAAAAGTTTTCAATTTTTTGCGAAAATCCATGATGGTTAGCCTTACTTATTTTGAACGGATAAAATTTATTGTCACAGATTCGGTAAGTATCGGTTATTTTGGATAAATTAAGGAATTTTGAGAAGATCTACGTTTAATTTGCTGCAATATGTCGCCTCATTCGCCTGCAATCCAGGTCCGAATCACAATGTGGACGAATTTCAAAATACAGAACTTCCAATATCCGCGATTTACATATAAATCTCGAGTATTCTATGATTTTTTAACACAGCAAAAAAACAATTAATTCAAAATGCTACTTCCAATAACCAAGCCTTCCTTATGAATTCTACCGGTAGTTTCATGCTCAACATGTCGTATACATTACCTATAATCATTTTGAAGCGGAATTTCAACAACAAAAAGTTTTCAATTTTTTGCGAAAATCCATGATGGTTAGCCTTACTTATTTTGAACGGATAAAATTTATTGTCACAGATTCGGTAAGTATCGGTTATTTTGGATAAATTAAGGAATTTTGAGAAGATCTACGTTTAATTCGCTGCAATATGTCGCCTCATTCGCTGTTAAAACCTGATGATCTAACTGTTTTCTGCCAAATTCCGCAATATGTACGAAACCGTTTATATTTAATTAAATTGTATTGAATTAGAATTTATTAAAATTTTGCTTGTTTTATTTAAAAATTAGTGTTATTTTAATTTAATTTTTTTGTAACAAACAACGAGAGTCGAACCCCAAACCGTGACTTGTTAAGGACACGCTATTTTTAATAAAAATATTCTATTTAAGTGTACTTTACCTTTGTATTTAATAAAAGAATTTTGCTTGTTTTTTCTTTTAAAAAACGTTTTTAAAAAACTAATACCATGTGAGTCTCGAACCCGAGACCGCAAAGCTAAAATTCAAGACACTTAACCATCACACCAAGCGATACAACGCATGCAGCACCCTTATATAAAATACAAAAATAAACGTTTTGGTTATGTAAGGTACAACTGTGACATCTTAAGTCCATGAGCGGAAATATATAATCAATTCAAGGTGCGACATCTTAAGTTTAATAGCGCAAATTTAAAATGAATTTCGATTTATTTTTATGTTTGCTTGTTACACGAAAAAATAAATTTCGAATTTTTGGGATTTTTTAAACTCGATTTGTTTTCCATTTATTTTTTATGTGCGCCTAATATTTTAAGACAGAAAAATAAAACAATAAATTGAAAATGACGTCAGTGTTTTGGCGTGTTGCTTGTAAGCTGCGGTCGCAGGTTCGATACTCGCGGTTAAAGCACAATTATTTTAATTTAAGTTTTTAAATAAAAGAAGCAAAATTTTAATTCTAGTTAAATCTAATAAATTTATATTATTTATTAAACTTTTATTAAACTATTGCATTTAAAACTTCATTAAAAATATTTTACCTTTAGCGCGAGTATCGAACCCGGGTCCGCAGCTTGAAAGCAACACGCTTAACCATCACACCACAAAGTGACATGCGTATAACACTCTTATATAAAATACAAAAGCCAACGTTTTCATTATTTTGTATGTAAGTTACTACTACGACACATGGATGCAAGAGATGTACTTTGCATGTTTCAGGTGAATCTGTGGAGAAAATGGGAAAGAGAGTTTGTTGAAAAATGTCAGGTGAAAGGCAAGAAATACTTTGAGCTGGTTAGTTCTCCTTTGAGGAGGCCTTTTTTTAAGGAGATCAAAGTAGATACTAGAATGTTACGAACAATGGAACGTATGAGATTGAATCATGGTAATTGGAAAGAGTGTTTGAAGAAACGTAATTTGATTGAGTGTGAAATATGTGAAGGCTGTTTGGTTGTGGAGGAAACGAACATTTGATTCTGAAATATTCTTCATTCAATCAGAACAGAAAAATGTTCGATGGCCTGTTAAGCGCAAGGAACCTGACTGAATTATTACGAATGGGGATGCACGTATATAAGAATCTGTATGATTTTATGAGAATGAACCAGATAGAAGTATGAAAGGGGATCAATGCGTGAAAGATGAATAAAAGCTCGAATAAAAAATTAGAAATGTAAAATTTGCAAATTTGTAAAATTTGAATCAAAATTGTAAAAAATGTAGATGTTAAAACCGAGTCAAATGACACCAAATTTTGGGGCTAGTGCAAAATAAATAAACAAAAAAAACAATTTTAAGAAAAAAAAAATAAGAATGGTTTTAAAATTTAAGAATATTTACCCATGCTCGTTTGATGTCCGCGTGATATTCTGCCGTTCCATTGTGTTTTGTTTTAACCGTTGATCAGCCGAATCGCAATTACGGTTTGCTGAAATTTTTCCATTTTGTTAGTGTTGATCATTAAGCTTTGCAATTTATTACTGCCTGGCTTCCTCGATGAGCGCGACTGCCTTGTACATGTTGGCCCAAAAATTTAATTGTATTAATTTTGTGTAGCGTTTTCTAGTATTTTGATTGTAAAAACAAAATTTTCTTTCGTATGCAATGGGTTTCGAACTCCTGATATGTTTAACACAACGGCAAACGTAACGCGCATTAACCCACTACACTACGCCGTTCTTGTTGAACCTAACACATTATTTCCGTTTAATAGCGCCTACTTATTATGTTTCGTTTGTAGACAAATGCATCCATCGAGTTAGCTTAAAATCGAGCCAAATGGCACCAAATTTTGGTGCTAGTGTCAAAATAAAAAAATAAAAAAAAAAAGACTTAGCAGAAGAACGAATATGCTGGACGCATGAAGAACGTGAACTAAGAACCACAATGTCGCTGGAAAAAGCTGATTAAAAAATCCAAGCGCTATATTTCGGCGATGTGATATAGCCAAAAGCCCTAAATGTCAAATCACGATTCGTGTTTTCTCATGGTAACCGAACATTCATGTAATTCTGATAGTTTGCAAATACCGATTTTAGCGAATATGGCACCAGAATTGACCAACGAAGAAGACGAAGTAATATTGACAGAGAAAGTAGAGTACCTAGTTGGCCCACAGCAGAAGCTCTAGCTCTCAGCAACATACAATTCATTGAAATGCTCTTTAAAGTTGTTTAAGAGGTTATAAGAAACATGCGGAGGGTACTTTCGTTTGGGACTGTTTTAATGATTTAAATCAAAGATTCCATTTTTAGTACACTAAATGCAATCCGTCAACACTACATTTTTGGAAACCGTCATTTAATATGCCGTCTGAACGTTTGATATGGACCTAAACTAAAACTAAAAAGTTGCAGCTCAGTAGGTTCTAATTGGATCCCGCCAACCGTCACTTAAATAATTGGTCAAGTTGCATCCAATTCATCAGTTGTGCTTATGTGGCAAATATCCATCGGTAACTCTACCAAATAGCCACAAAAAAATTCAACAGCAAATAACACTAAACAGGAAGGTGTTGCGCAAAAAATAATCTTGTGTAGCATTCAACTTTATTGTTCAAAAATCAAAGCACTGGTCACAGCACAACTCTATTCGTTTCTCTCAAAATGATTACAGGGACTATTGTGTCAGTATTCGCTTCATCAAACCATAAACACAAAAGTATATTTTTGGATGAACTACAACTACTTCCTCTAAAATGTAACCACAAGTAAAGTATTAAGAGATAAGGTCGCGAGACAACTACCGATTAAAAATTTTTTACAATTGTGAAAACCGCAATCCCGATTAACTTTATGTATGGTAATGGCAGTGCGTCCATATTGTTTTGAATGAAAAGCGTTCACTTTACACATACTCGTCTGTGTAAATACTCGTAGAAAATTGCAAAATAGGTACTGTATCTCAGACAAAACCGCACAACTCGACTTAGCCGCGTTATCATAAACCATAACCACACAAAAAAAAAATTATTGTTGCACCTCACTCAATGATAACAAAACCCAAACCAATATACGAAATTAAAAAATCATTTCACTTCAATTTTCTGTACCCTGAACAGTGTAAAATAATAATTTGTATGCGCGGCAATATGGATCAAGTTAAGTGTTTTGCCGTCAACGAAAATTGTAAGCGGGAAAACTTGAAAGTCGAGCTACTTTATGATGAAAAAGTTTATTACATTTCGTTACTAAATTGTATCACCGAAAATAATTTTAGTGAAGTGAGTGTGCAACACCTAAATATATAGAAAAATTTGTTGAGTGAATTATTTATTAAGTGTTTCGATTTGTATTTTAGTTAAGGCGTTTGTCCCAATCTAGTGATGAGTTTAAAAAGTGGATAAATAAGAAAGTGTTTATGAGTGGGAGAAATGATCGACGTATATCGAAAATTCATTCAATTTCGACACTTGTCATATCCGAACAATCGAATGATGGTGGTGTGCATATGGTGCGGCCGCTTGGTACATCATTGGTGAATAAAGCGAATATGCATAGGCATAATGCTATGACGCTGTGTCATCATGCCGCTTTTGGACATTCACCTGAAATTATGAGATTTTTAATTTTGAATGGTGGTGATTTGAGCGTACAAATTTTGGGTGAGTTTTTTTCGAGGTTAAAAGTGTGAGTGATTTTTTTTAATTTTCAGTGAAAATAAATTTAGACTAAGTTTTCGTTTAGTAAAATATTTGTGAGTGGAATTATTAATCTCCTGCCTTAAAATTAAAATAGGTAGCGGTTTTAAGGCAAAATGGCCTTCTTTCCGGGATTACAACTATACGAGTACCAAATTAAAATAAAATGCAATTGTGCGTTGACGATTGAGTTGAGTGGGTATTCCATTCCCTTTTCCATCGAGTTCAACACTAATCTGTTGAAAAGCGAATGAAATTTCGATTCAAACTCAGGCATCTATCGAAAATTGAGTTATTTTGTGGATTTTTTTCTCATTGTGGAAATGAATTGGAGTCAGTTCGAATTCAAAAGAAATCAATGTATTTTATTCGAGTGGAATTAAATGGAATGCAGAGGCAAATCAATACAATGCATTGTGGTAAACAATATTTTTCATTTTGTTTTCTGGCGCGTAAATGAACGACGATGAAAACCATGGAATATCCAGATTTATACCGCACACGCTTGAAATCGGTCAGAATGTCAGTTGGAATAAGAGGAATTCTCAGAATTAGAACATCATCTCCTTTGAATTTGTCCTTGATGATCGTCGCTTGAATAACGTTGCTCATCAGTTTCTTCACAGCTACTCAATCTAGGATGGTTCAAAAAACTCGGACGGATAGTTGGTTGCCTCGTATTGATTGGCCACGCAGTCAACGCATTTGTAACAATGCATTTCCCCAGTGATTTGGATTTGGATCAAGAAATTCAGACTGTCTACATCTTTGTTCTTCGCTGCCAAAATCACCCGTTCACTGAGCCAATCGTGATTTATATAATTTCGGCGGATGTCTGGAAACACTTTCGTGATAAGCTCTTCCATCAAAGTCGTGAACACGTAAAAATTCGAGAGAAACGAAATCAATCCTGTAAACACATCAAACGGAATTTGACCATTGCTAAGCCTCAACAGTTGTTTCTCCAACTTTTCCGGTGCAAACACAACAAAAAAAGATTGTGCCAAATCGGTTTAGCCGTTCTCAACTGAAAAACATCATTTTTCGATTTTCCGAATGCTGGTGGTTTCTCCAAAATTTTCTTTCGTAAGAACCATCTCCTGGCGATTGCGAACACAACACGAAAAGATTAAGCCAAATCAGTTTAGCCGTTCTCATCATTTTTCGATTTTCCGAATTTTTCCAACTTTTCCGGTTGACTTTCACAAAATTTTCGTTAATAAGAACCATCTCTTGGCAATTGCAAATACAACAAAAAAATATTGAGCCAAATTGGTTTAGCTTTTCTCAACTGAAAAACATCATTTTTCGACTTTCCCAATTTTCTGACTTTTACAGTAAATTTTTCCAAAAAAAAAATCGTAAGAACTATCTCCTTGCAATTGCAAACACAACAAAAATATATTAAGCAAAATCGGTTTAGCCGATCTCAACTGAAAAACATAAATTTTCGAATTTCCGTTTTTTCCAGTGAATTTTCTTAAAATTTTTTTTCGTAAGAACCATCTCCTGGCAATTGCGATCACAACAAAAAAATATTGAGTCAAATTGGTTTAGCCGTTCTCAACTGAAAAACATCATTTTTCGACTTTCCCAATTTTCCGACTTTTACAGTGGATTTTTCCAAAAAAAAATTCGTAAGAACCACCTCCTGGCAATTGCAAACACAACAGAAACATATTAAGCAAAATCGGTTCAGCCGTTCTCAACTGAAAAACATAATTTTTCGAATTTCCGAATTTTCCGGTGAATTTTCTTAAAATTTTCTTTCGTAAGAACCATCTCCTGGCAATTGCGATCACAACAAAAAAATATTGAGTCAAATTGGTTTAGCCGTTCTCAACTGAAAAACATCATTTTTCGACTTTCCCAATTTTCCGACATTAACAATGGATTTTTCCAAAAAAAATTTCGTAACAACCATCTCCTGTCAATTGCGAACACAACAAAAAGTATTGAGCCAAATTGGTTTAGCCGTTCTCAACTGAAAAAGATCATTTTTCGACTTTCCCAATTTTCCGACTTTTACAGTGGATTTTTCCAAAAAAAATTTCGTAAGAACCATCTCCTGGCAATTGCGAACACAACAAAAACATATTTAGCAAAATCGGTTCAGCCGTTCTCAACTGAAAAACATCATTTTTCGAATTTCCGAGTTTTCCGGTGAATTTTCTTAAAATTTTCTTTCGTAAGAACCATCTCCTGGCAATTGCGAACACAACAAAAAAACATTGAGGCAAAACGGTAAAGCCGTTCTCAACTGAAAAACATCATTTTTCGAATTTCCGAATTTTCCGTTGGATTTTCCCAAAATTTTCTTTCGTAATAAAGTTGGTTCTCCATGAGCCAAATCGGTTTAACCGTTCTCAACTGAAAAACATCATTTTTCGATTTTCCCCATTTTTCAATTTTTCAAAATTTTCGTTAGTAAGAACCATCTCCTGGCAATTTCAAATACAACAAACAAGATCAAGCCAAATCAGTTTAGCCGTTACTCAACTGAAAAACATCCTTTTTCGATTTTCTGAATTTTTCAACTTTTCCGGAGAATTTTCCCAAAAAAATTTTCGCAAGAACCATCTCCTGGCAATTGCAAATACAACAAAAAAATATTGAGCCAAATTGGTTTAGCCGTTCTCAACTGCAAAACATCATTTTTCGACTTTCCCAATTTTCCGACTTTTACAGTGGATTTTTCCAAAAAGAAAAATTCGTAAGAACCATCTCCTGGCAATTGCGAACACAACAAAAAAAACATTGAGTCAAAACGGTAAAGCCGTTCTCAACTGAAAAACATCATTTTTAAAATTCCCGAATTTTCTATTGGATTTTCAAAAAAATTTCGAATACAACAAAAAAAGATTGAGCCAAATCGGTTCAGTCGTTTTCAACTACATTTTATTACACCAATTTTTTATACATAAATAGATGAAAAACTGAATGAGTGAAAATTTATTAGAGTGTTGAGTTAACTTTAGAGCAAAATTAATAAATGAGGGCGTGGGATGTTGGATTAAAAACTCATAACGTTACAGATTAAAAAATATCTGAAAGAACCACTTTAGATAGCTCTTGAAAAATACTGATGGCTGCTGATATAGGGTAGATCGCGATACCAGTGTTCTGAGCTAAGAAGACCAAACGACCTCTGTCAGAGTTCTCGGGTAATGTTTTGTCATCACAATGCTGGTTCAAAGCGGTACTTGTGTATTGAACCGGGCTAGCAGGGAGGAATTGAGTATCTCAATTTGTCCACAAAAGTCGAGAGTCAACAAAATCCTGTCCAAGTCATCATAGTTACCATGTAGGAACTCGGAGTTAAAGTTACTTATCCCTGAAACAGACAGATGTGAAAAAGAGAGAAAAACATGACGACTTGGTAAGAGGTGGTCGGAACCCAAAATTGACCAAAAAGGGCCAGTTAGTGGTGGGTCACTCACTACAAAAAAACCAATACTCGAGAAACTATTTAAAAACATATCGAAGCGAGAATCTCACTCTTTGGAAGTAAGCACAGGACCGACGGGTATAACAGTTTAAGGTTAAAGTCGCTCATGACGGTGATGTTGCTGTACCCAGGAGCAAGCAAATCCACAGCCTCAGAGAGGGTATCCGCACCAACTGACCCGATAAACCACCAGAATAAGGGGTTAACGTCTGGCATAATAATCTCGACAAATATAAATTACAGTGACTAGGAATTGACCAATTTGAGGACTACCCTATCCTTAGATTTAGTCCAAATAAAAAGAGCGACACCTTCACCTGTGTCACTATTCTGGTAATTCGCCGGGAATAGGGAACTCGGGGAAATGAAAGAATTTATATTTAATTCATGTTCAAATATTTTTTCCGGACTACTGAGGAGAAAAGTTTGATGTAAATATTTATAAATTGGGGATAATTTTTCCATATCTAACAGAGCATCCCCAATAGAAAAACATTGTGTTTGCTTTACAGGAAAGTATGAAAAACGTTTTGAGCAAAAAATTTTTTTTTTCTTCAAATTTTTTTTCATTCGTTTCTGTAAAGCAAAAGTCATAATTTTTTCTACTGGGGATGCGCTTTAAATTGTCAGGTAAAATTATTCCCAAATTAATTTTGTTTTCAAAAAAATTAACACTAGCTTTTTACCTCAGTATTCAAGAAAAAAATGTTTAGATAGAAGTAACATATAAATTATTTTCCCAGTTCCACATCCCCGGGGAATTACCAGAATAGTGCCACTGTTATACTTTCCGACTCCCCTGTAACATTGTCCATTCTTCGCGCAATATGATGTTGACACACTTCATCCTGAGACTGCACAAAGAACTTCCTCCAACTCACTCAGATAATATGCACGCGACTATTAAATGTGGCCACTTCCGACTATTACCATTCTTTTTTAAATCTTAAATCTTTAACTTTAGCTGGGACACTATCAATGATAACATGAAGTCTTTTCAGAACTATAGTAGTAATTCAGACAGGCAAGCAGTATATGCATCTGACCTTTCCAGGAGCTCGGGTCCAGAAAGTTCAGCGACACATCAGCAGATTTAATCCTAGTTTCGGAACTGTACACCTCAACATGTGCATTGTATTTGAGCAATAGATAGGGACTGTATAGCAAAACATAATGGTTGTCCATTTGGGCACTTCTGACAGTAAAAATTTCGTGTCGTCCGGAAACTCCTTTGGGAACTGCTTTTTACACTCTCCGTTTTCAATACACAGGGTTTTGAAGCTATTAGCACTGCAAGCGACATACTAAACCATGCATTTTGTTTTAGTAGTTCTGGATTTCTTCCAAAATTTGTTCCAACAAATCCAAAACTGCGAAGATCGTAGGTGATCAAGATATGAGCATATATGTGGACGACCGCACTTCTAAAACTCGATTATGAAGAGGAAGACCGTTTATTGAATAAAAACATCTTAATTTGTCAGTTGGATCTGAAAAAATTGGGCAGGCATGAGTGAAACGGCCATAGCTGTGAGGTTTGACCGCATTAAAATCGAAGTTAAAACCATTCTGTCAGACTTCTTCCCAGTACTGCAGGGACTTCTTCCCTGTAGTGATTTTGGGAAGCGTTTCTAGCCCTGTCGGTCGAATTTTCGATTAAAAGCGGGAAGACGCCCAAAGTTTTGGCGGCCAATTTTATTTAAATATTTTTATAATCGTGCGCCATTACGGTCGTTCAACACAAGTAGGGGGGAACGCCCATTTTTTTCGTTCTCAGAATTGTTCACGTTCTGCGAGTATATTTTTGTCCAATTTACATTTTTTTGTTACCCCATTTATTCGATTCGTTTCCTACTTTCTGCTTCCGTCAAGGTCATCGATCCTTTTCATATTTCGTACGGTTTAATTTTTTTTTTTTACTACTACATTTCCGCAAGTTCAATGAGTATTTCGTCCTGGTTTTGTGCATGGTAAAATGAAGTACTAAATTTTTTCGGGTCGATATAGTGGGAGGGGGTTTTTCATTTCGTGTCGGTTCAAACTTTACGAGCTGGGCTTGTAACTCCTCATTATTCCCTTGGCAGGACATCCACAGGGTCAGAATGGCGAGTTCAGCACATGAGTCGTTCATTCGGTCACGACCGTAAAATCTACACGGTTTCTCCGTGGCACTATGGTAGTCACAAGCTGTAGGAGTGTGAATTATGGGAAATTACCTAGATTTCGCTTCGAGCGAAGAGAGGCTTTTTTGGGCTTGGAATCTAGGGGTCGATGGGTCATTCAGAGGGGTTTCTTCAGCGGACATCGTACTTGTCGCTCGGAAAGTTTTAATTTTTGTTTATTCTGTTACACGGTGTGGGCCAAGAACATACAAGCCTCAACTTCCCCACGACTCAAAACCCTGTGGTCTAGTCGACAAAATCACTGTGAGTGAGGCCTCTGCATGTTTAGATGAAATCTGCATGTTGGCTTCATGCCACAAATTTTTGATCCATCTTCGTGGGTATTTAAAATTCTACATTCCTAAAAATCGCTGTTCTGAGGCCATACTTAGCATGATTCCTAGCTAGAAAAATTAAATTTTTGTCTCTCCCTGCAGCCTTAAAATAAATTTTTTTTTTAAATTCAAAATTTTTCAGAAATTGACGAATCAAAGAAGCGACGAAAACTCACCTGCCGTGATTCTGTACTATCCCTAATCGTAATCCACTTTCGGGAACCCGTACCATTTCTAACAAACATATTTAACGAATTTATCAATTGTGATGACATCGAAAATGATTTTGAATTTACGCTAGGTGAGTATACCGCCGAACAACGCATAAAACTCTAATTAAAAAATTTTATATGCAGATTTTTCAGTGTTATGCCCAACCGTAAACGATTTTTGGACAACCGACTACGTAAAAAAGAAACCTAGCAAACAAATGGCGGTACTTACATCGATTTTAAATTCATCCGACGATATGCACTGTGAACAATATCAATTATTAACGCATCCGTTAATCGGTAGGTATTTTGTGGTCGTTTTTTAAATTTTAATTAAATTTTTTTAATCGGATTAAAATAAATTCCAGAATCATTTTTATCGTGCAAATGGCAACACTATCGGCGATTTTTTTTCACCCTCGTATTTCTACATTTATGTTTTGTTGCGTCTGTTTCAATGACAATTGTGACGCTGGTGAAGAGTTGCCAATGGTTTCAGAATGAAACGATTTCGTACTTGATTGATAAGAATAAGGCGATATTCGATGGGAATGAGGTGGATGCGAGACAATTAGCCGAGATAGAAGTATCGTTTAACAATGTGATGGCATCGATTAAATATTTTAATGGGTTTGCTGTCGTATTTGGTGGATTTTTATTTGTGCACGCAATTATTCAGGCGAGTTTTATCCCGCTCAAAAAATTATTTTGGGAATTAGAAATTGTGCTGAATCTGTTTACAGCGCCCGCCGCCATATTTTTAAGCATTTACATGATTCAATTGCCGCCTCTCGCACTATTCGACGAGGATTATCGATGGATTTTTCACGTCGCTAGCTGTGTTATACTGCCAGTGTGGATTAATCTGATGCTGTTAGTCGGTCGTTTTCCACGACTTGGTTGCTACAGTTTGATGTTTACCACAGTGCTACAAAATTTTATGAAGGTATGTTACTTAACCGCATGAACATAATATAAATGAATAAACATAATTTATGCTGCGCTAATGTGAGTTGATTAGATTAATGTTACTCCATATCCACTTTAAAATGTTGGATGTTTTTTTTTTAAATTTGTCTTTCTATTTGATTTGGGCATTGATGCTTGAAAGATAAATTTATCTAACTTCTTTTTTATGTCTATACTCTTCAGCAAATTATGCTCATCATATTAGGTAACCTGTAATCAAATTTTAGATCTTATTTACAAAAGTTTTTCAAAATAAGACGTTAACCGAAAATTTATAATTGCATTTTTAGTATGTTTTGGGCAATTTCTAATCGTGTAAATATGGAAAGCTAATACAACTATGATAATAGAAATTTATGATTATTTAGGTCTGTATACCATTTTTTATTGTTTTGGTATTATATAATAATATTTATGGTACAACATAAATTATGGTAATTTTGTATATTCATATGTTATGAACGTATCGTGGTAGGTCTACATTTATAGTTATGATTAACCGGAACAAAATTTACATTGTCGAAACTGTTATGAAAACTATCACAACATTCTATGATAAAATCCATGAAATGCGCTCGAATAATAACAACCAGTAGCAAGAAAACAGTTCTATCACCCTAAGCCTTCCCGAATATCCTAAATCCTGCGAAACCCCGAGCTTATCAGTGTTCTCATTTAGACTGAGAGACGAAAGCTGCTTTGAATTACCCCATTCGTAAGAATGTGTATGCTGTCGAGTGTTGGTGGTCATTATGGTTTTCATGTGCATTTTGGACAAGACAGCTCTGAGATCAGTGACAAGCTCCAAATCATGCTCACAATATTCAGCTATGAGATCGGAATTGTGGTCATCACTGAGCATTTGGAAAATCTAAACATCAAAAACATCATTTGAGCTTCATGGCACATAAGTAATGAATGCATCTCTAAAAGCCCTAGTGCGCACCGCGTCAAAAAATCCATCATTGTTGTAGTCCTTCAAATCGAAAATCGCAGAATATTGCTACCTCAAAGTGTGCAATTTTGAAATCATCAAAAATGATTTCATCCTATTTAAGAAGTCACTTTTAATTTATTTTGAAAACGCCTCAGGTAGCCCTACAAAATGATAAAAATTGGGCTTGGAATAACATGTAGTACCAAAAACAAATATTACTTATCTGATTCTTATTCATGTGCGGAAATAGAAAGAGTGCTGTCCCTGATGGAAAAGCTTGTGTTGTTGAATGTGACACGCTTGTGGCACTGAATGATGCGTGTAAACGAGCAGCTGGTCATCCAACATTCACTATACATATTCGCATATAAAAGTAATTTCAACAACATACTGGAATATTAAGGTGGCTCTTTTATGCACATTCAGAACCGTCTTCGTCTTCATGATGAACACCATTCCGTCTCACAATGAGACTACGCGGACACAAGAAAAACTTCCAACGTCATAGTCAACGAAGTCAACTAGTTAACAGCAAAAAAGTTTGCCTGATTTCACCTGTATGGCAAAATTGGTCCGAAAGAAGAGTGACGTGTAATTCTAAGTCCACTTAAATAAGCAAGCTGTTCGTGGACCTGCATACTGGCGCATTACATTAAATGAGCTCCTTGCGATTCTCATACACTTCAGTTGCAATAATCTGAACTAGTCCGATATAAGAAAGGTCATCTTACTTGCAGTTAAACGGCCCAACGAAAACCCTAAATATTTCGACAGCTAGACAAAAGAACGACCAAGTTCTTGGTGGAAAATGAAGGACTTTTGGTGATAAATTGAGTTCCAAATTCGCAGCAGACCCCACCTCCATTTGATGCTAATGATGAACTTCAAAATGCCATCCGAAGACTCGGAGTTTCAGGTTGAAGTAAAAAGGAGTCAAATTCATCGACGCATATAGTAACCTGTAAGAAGAATGCAAATACATGCCGTCTTTCATTCGGAGTTCATCCGAAATAATGGACAAGAAGAGAATGAAGGAAGGGTTCAAAAGAAGCAAATTGTTATCTACATAACAAGTTCGACAGAGTTCGACTTCAACAACAAGAACCTTAGGGCATTTCTAAGAGAATACGAGCCTTATTATGCAAAGAGGCCAGACGATGTTGAAGACAAAACATTAAAAGACAAATTACTATAGTAATTCAACCCCTTGTAATTGATGAAATTACGATGGTGACAAAAGATGCTCTGCACGATTGACTCACGACTTAAAAATCTCAAAAACCATGACGAACCCTTCGGAGGAATATATTTCTTATTCTTAGCTGATATACATATTTCGACTTCTACATTGTAATCAGGTATTTACTCAATCTTTGCGTCTACAACCTGGCAGTCACTTGGGAAGCGTCAACGTGCAGATAACACATATCAACATGTCGAGCACATCTCTATACACTTTTGGAAAGAGTTTTTAATTAAGCCACTGGATAACTTGCATTGGGAAGGGCTTTGCTCATATGTATCCAACCAACAAACAAGTCCTCAATCATAACCAGGCAGTGGTAGTAGATTCTATGTGAAACACACGAAATGTTAACTTGAACAGTATTCTCTCGAAAGATGTCAACTTCAACGCTGTATACATTTTTTTATACATTCAAAATTAAAATCTCATGCCTGCAGTAAACCCTTTACGATCTCTACGACATTTGACGCAACAAATCGAAGCAAAACGTTTTCAAGTGGTATTTGTATAGAGCAAATCTAAAATTTCTGTGGTTTCAAAACTTAATCACTATAGTGAATAGTATATACTAGATTTACGGGATTTTGTGGCTTACAATTTGTTCGGGCTATCCGCACTTTAGCAAAAAGAAGAATAATGTTGCTTTCCATTTTTCAGGCTGAATTTGCCGGCTTTCATATCATACTGATCTTTTCATATGCAATTTTCCCATTCAAATCCGGATCGAGCTGCCGGTTGGTCTGCGCTCGTTTTTTGCCCTTGCATGTGGAGCTTAGTCTCACCCGATACATAATATTGGTGAGATATCTACCCTTCCCTTGTAATTGTATCCGCTCTTCGGTCATATTTCCGGTCTTTAATTCAACCTCCATCTTACTTCACCATGCATATTGTTCATTTTCCGTCTTAGCTTAGCAACGTCTTCATCCTGGGAATTGAATCATGGTATAGCCCAAACGTAATATCACATAATACGAGAGGGACTGTGTGAAAAAACACAATAACAGGTAAATATCCTGTCGTATTGTGGCGACATTGTCTATCATTCATTCTAGCTGATCTCCGAATCTGCAAAGAATGAACGTACTGAAGCAGTCAAACGGTGATCTAACGTTATGTTATGCTATATTCATTATATGGTGTTTGCTATCCTTTACTGCCAGCACATACCTTAAACTCTCTGTACCAAACCTCAATATTCATTTGGCAATTGATCCAATAAAACCGGTGAATATCTAAAGCCATATTAGATGGTACCACAGTTTACTGTAAGCGGTTGAAAATGTGCCCAAAATAGTTTTGATGGTGGCATTTGAAGATCCAATTTCATGCCAAATGCCATTTCCTTAAGGACCTCATCTCAGCCATGTGGACCAGTTATCTATTTCTTTTTCTTCGCATTTTATACACCGAACTTCACAGGGATTTCTGGATAATCCATCTAGATTGTTCTGCAATGCTTGTTATGTTGAGTCTTGTAGGCTTATATTGGTTTGATCCGCCTAGATCTGTATAGATAATGCTATGTTCTATCTATCATTAGAAAGAATTATTGCTTGCTACGTGACAACTTTTAAGATTCAATGTACTGAAAATGCTGGACTCTGACGGCATGCTGCTCAGACTACCGTTAAATCAATTGTAATAGATATGGTTTATTGGACAGTTTGACCATTCAAAAAAAGGATTAATTTTTTTCACAAGTTGACTATTGGGATAAAACTTCCTTAAAAGTCCTTAATTTAAGAACTATTTATTGAGAAGTGAGCTACCTCGCTAAACCCTATGAATTTCAAGTGGCCACGATGCTTTACAAGATGTTTTTTTGGTTAGTACACCCTCATTAAATCCAGTGATTTACAAAAGGCCCTATACGTTCATTGGTGTTATAGTAGATTTTCCCACGATTTTGCGGTTCAGACCGTCCCTTAAAAAATAATTTCGTTAATCCTTTGCTCACAGATTTTCTATTTAGGATTTAAAACTTTCAGAAGTTAAACAATAATATTTACAAGAAATATTTTGAAAGAAAACAAAACTTCATTAATGCCTTTTTAGAGGTTGACTATTTAGGAAATAGACCCGCCCGTGGAACACTGTGATTTATATATTGTACTTTGAGGGTTGGACCATATTTGAACAACTATAGAGGTAGTACACCTTGTTTTGGTGGTACACCTTCTGTTGAACTCTTTGTTTCACAAGTTGCTTTAGGTGGTCTACGGGGGGTCTCCGTATTACTCCTTGTTGTAAAACTATTTTTTTTTAAGATGGTACATGATTAGACCCTTTTTTAAATCTTTTATCTTACATATTATGTTTTTGGGTAGTAGAGTCTATCATTAAACTCATATTCAAGTTGTTTTAAGGGGTTGTTGTTTATCTTCCACTTTTAACTCATTGGTTTACCGGTTTTTTGTTCGGGAGTTGGAGTCCCGCTGGGTTTTCAGCGTTTCTCTTTTTGTTAACAACGTACGTTGTTTTGCTTTCTGAGAGTTCAACCCGTCGTTAAACCATTTTTTTTAAATGTCTTTTTGGAGAATTAGACCCTCTGTAAAATCTAATATTTTACAAGTACTTTTTTGAATGATTAGATACTTTTTTTGTTGTAGAGGTTGTTATTTTGGAGAGTCTAAACCAGCCGTCCAAACTGTTTTTACAGCTTTTTTTTTGTATCATTTAGTCTCCATGTTTAAAAATAATGTATCTGGGATTCCTCATTGAAATACTTTTTACAGGCTGTTTATTGTGAGTTAAACCCTCCGTTATTTATAAGTTGTTTAGTAAAAGATAAAATCTTGTTTATTGACCTGCTTAGTAGGTGGTTACACATTCGTTAAGAGCTATAGATTGCCCGTTGAACTCTTTTTTTAAGTTTCTTTTTGTTAGTTTTGTCTCACTAAACCATGTGTTTCATGGGTTTTTTTTGTTAGATCTTAGATAAAGACCAAAAGCTAAACATCTGTTTATATGCAATTTTTTCGGAGCTACCCAAGTATGTGAAGTTATCCCAGTTTTTCATCCCAGAAAAAAAAAATCCTCAAACAATACTATTTCACCTCATCCCAGTTTTTTCAATTTAAACTTGTATAAGACGGAAATGTTGTTTTTAATTTTTTTTTTCTCAACAACAAAATATCCATCCCAGATTTGTTAATTTAATTGTTGTTTTTGTACTCTGCGTATGAATAAATGAAAATAATTTTTCGAAGTGAAATGATAATGATTGTATGTTTTGATTAAATATAAGAACAATATCAGTCAATATATTGTTTCAAGTTGGTAACAGTAAGGGCTTACAATGACTAAGAGGACAGTACAAGCCGTATGGTAGCCGTACTGTCCGACCGGCCACAGTTAATCCGTACCATGGCTTATTCGAAACATAAATAATCATTTCCAGCAAATCATATTTCTAGGAGAATGGCTTGATTTTCTGTTATTCTTATATGGGGCCATATTGAAAGTTGGCTATTTGCGCCAATACTACCATACGGCTGGTACTGCCCTCTTAGTCATTGCAAGCCCTTACTGTTACCAACTTGAAACAATATATTGACTGATATTGTTCTTATATTTAATCAAAACATACAACATATATTTTCATATATTCATACGCAGAGTACAAAAACAACAATTAAATTAACAAATCTGGGATGGATATTTTGTTGTTGAGAAAAAAATTAAAAACAAAATTTCCGTCTTACACAAGTTTAAATTAAAAAAACTGGGATGACATAAAATAGTATTGTTTGAGGATTTGAAAAACTGATCTGGGATGAAAAACTGAGCTAACTTCACATGCTTGAGCTACCCGCTTTGTTAAGAGACGCTTGTTTCAGGTAATTTATTAAGACGTAAAACTCTCTTGTTTTACATTTTGATAGTTGGTGTGTTAAGCCGCTATTTTTCTAACTCGTATGATCCCCATCAGACAGACCATATTCCTGAGTTGTGTTTAGATCTCTGAGAATATGTAAATTGACCTAAGACTTCTCAGTATATTTCAACACAAAATTCGATAAATAGTCTCCACCCTTGAAATAGGGTGGAGACTATTTATCGAATACAACTTTTGTCTTCAACAATATGGTGCCACATACCATAAAAGCGTTAAGGATAGATGTTATGCGACATAACATTGCGACAGTTATTCGCAAAATAGGCGCCGACAACATCGAAAAATCAAACTTTTAAAATGCCCACCCTTTATAAGAGGTCTCTATCCATGAATAAGGACATCCAGATTATTTTTGTTTCTGGTTTGGTCCTAATATAGTCCGAAACTAACACTGTTTACTTTTAAGCCATGTATTTATGGTCTCAAGATTTATCTCTGTACGGCCTAACTGATTGATTGATTGATTGATTGATTGGACTGTAGAACCAAGTACTTGACAGGTGGTCCCGGATAACGCCTGTTTACACATAACAATAGGAGGGATAGGAAAGGTAATTTTTTTTTTTTTGGGACGGAACGACCCGGTTTTAGACACCTAGCGATCGTACGGCACAACACAATTCTAATCTACTTCTAACTACTAGAGGAAAGATAAAGGCTTAATAGGTTTAATGGATAACGATGGTATTGGTCTTCAACAATTGCTTCTTTAAATCAGCAACCTGAGGGAAAAATTTTATTAGTTCACGTACATCTGGAATTCTAAATTAATACTTTCCGGCTTCCTAAACAAGTTGATTGATTGAATCAGCCCGGTTACAGACACCTAGATTAAGTCGATAGTTAGTAACACATTAACAAGGCAATTCTAATCTACACAATCTACAATTGGATGCTTCATTTGCCAAAACGATTAACTCCGTAAAACAAAAAGTTGATAAAAACTGAGAAAATACAAAAATGGGTTTAAAATTCGTTATAAATTGCAACTTTAGTTACTTTTAGTTTTGTCATTTAATGGTGTTAACACTTATTATTACTGTAATTTATTTTCAATGTATAGAGCCATTCAAGTACGTTGATAATAAAATTTACAAATATTCAAAAAATGGAGTTAATCGGTTTGGATTGTGAACCATCCAATTAATATTTCAAAGGAATATTATTTCATCTACATCGGTAGATTTCCTGAAATTTAATTCTAAATTAATATTTTCCGGCTTCCTAAATAATATAAACATTTATTAATTTAATCCTAATGCAACTCCACAACTTAAAGTAGAATTTCCTGAAACCATAACTGTTTAAATTATATTAAAAATTACTCTAAAATCCATAAGTATTTAATAAAAAATATGTGAGGCATCCCAAAGGCAATGGTACATATTCGATTAATTACCAAGTAATTTATACTGCACAGGACATATTATACCGAGCATGGCAATGGAGCTTTATCGTTCCTCAACCAATTTTTGTTAAATATGGTATGCAGAATTGGATTGGCACTATAACATTATGCTCAATGGAACTAGGCCATTTCTCAACAAATGATGGTCAAATTCAGTGTGCAAAGCTGAATTTGGCTAAATTTTGGGATTCGGATATAACGAATTAAACCAGGCCGCCTCCTAACCTACAACTTTAAAATTCATTTTGCAGTGCTGGGCTAGGATTCTAATAAGAAAGGACAGCTTAAATTGGGATTTTAACGTGTCTTTTTGATGAAGTTCTACAATTCGACCATTCTGAATGGAACTTGGGAATCATATTAATAAATATATATAAATCAGGTATTCAGAATTGGGTGGGGATTTAAAAATGGTATTTAGCGAAGTTTTGGAATTCGACCGTCCTAAGCAATTTACTAATCAATCATGTTTGAATCTGGTATGTTGAGCTAAATTGCGAGTCCAACATAAATCCCGGATGAAGTTCTGGATCTTTCCACAAAACAAATTCGAAAGCAATCGTCCAATTAACTATCCCAGTTCGTTTATTCACCATAGCTGAAACAAACTTCGCTTAACCCGCTAAAAGATGAACCAGTCAAATCCAGCTTCCCAAAACTAAAGTTTGCCCGAATTCCAATTCAGCCCAATTCGTACCCAAAATTATTTTATGCATCTTCCGCAGTATACCGTCTAGAAACAGATTACTGAGACAATTTCGCACATCTCAGTCATTTAAAAAAGATCAAGGTTTACGTGAGGTGATGGCACGAACGGAAAATAAAACCACGCCGAATGCTTCTTACATAATTGGTGCATGAGCAAGTCCTTGAATAGGATTTAGAACTCATCAATACTTGTGTCTGACGTTCCCATGCAATTGCGAACCTGTTTCGAGAAATATTGTTGAGTCGGATAAATTCTTTCATAGAAAACAGTACCAGCAGTAAGCAATCTAAAAAAATAACCAACATTATCAGCCCGAGGCACATCAAAGATTTACTTGTCGTTACAACGAAAATAAAAATTAAAAACCATTTTCCCTTTGCCATGCCGTAACACATATCGCTCATGACATGAAAAAGAGACACAACTCAAAAATTACAATTTTGCAGGAGAGCAAAAACAAAAAATGCTAATTACGTTATTAGGAATTACGTTATAAGGAAAAATAAAACTGTTTTTATTGAGGGATATGGATACTAATATTGCGCATCTTTCTAGTGAATTAACGGAAAAAGTTCATTTTTTTCAGTTGTGTCACCCGTCCATACCACGGCGATACAACTCTTTAAAACTTTTCCAAATACAAATTTTTACCGCGCATTATTAATAATTATAGAGAAAAATAATTTAATTAAATAAATTATAACCCATTTAAATAGACTGTAAAAAAAAAAATAATAACACCTATCAAAATATGTACATATTATTATTACAATACATACATAAATTTAAATTACATTGGGGAAATCACACGAGGACTCATTTGAGTTGAGACCGGTTTCTAATCTCAAAAAAAAATTAGTGTGCTTTAGACCACACTACTGAAGTAAAATTTCGAATATATATTTAATTTTATTTATAATATAATATAGAAAAATTATAATATTGAAAAAAAAAAAATTGGGCACCCTGTGCGTTCTCGAGTGTCACCTAACCGTTTATGTCTGATGCCACAAGAGGTAACCTTGTAACTTGGTAACTTTTTCAAGGCGTTGGCCTCGTAATAGATAATGTTTATGTATGTGTAACAAAATCGGCAAAAAATTCATTTTTGAAATCTCTTCGCATGGTAAAAATGGCCTTGAAATATTTTTTATTCCATTTATGTTTGTGTAGTGTGGTTTCATCGAAAATTTATTTAAGCCGCATTAATGTCGCGTACATGACATAGGAAATAAATATTTCCATACTCGCTAACGAACTCAAATCCAATCAAATTATTTGAAATGCTTTATACCACGCCTACTAGTTCCGGACTCGAGTTGAAATTGTTTTAACTTTTTTGTTGTTTTAATACATTTTTTGTGTGTTACCATGGTATTTTTTCTGAACTAACTCACTATGTCATGAACGCACTATAAAACCTATATCATAGGCAAACGGTGAAAGAAACGAAGAAAGAATCGGTTTCTGTGATACCCCGTGTGGAATGGAGCTATAATATAGAAAAAAATACATATATAAAATATATTACACGGACGAATTTTTTTTTGGTCACGCTGTGCGTTATGGAGTGAGTAAGTGATTGAGTGACATAGATGTTATAATATAGAAAACAAAAAAATTTTTGGTCACCCTGTGCGGTCTCGAGTGAGTCAGTCAGTGACATAGAAGTCTATATTATGACTTTCCAATTTTCACTTTTTCAATTTTCCAATTTTCAAATTTTCCAATTTTCCAATTTACCAACTTTCCAAATTTCCTATTTTCATATGTTTTATTTTCCTATTTTCCAATTTTCCAATTTTCCAATTTTTCAATTTTCCAATTTTCCAATTTTTCAATATTCCAATTTTCCAATTTTCCAATTTTCCAATTTACCAGTTTTCCAATTTACCAATTTTCCAATTTTCCAATTTTCCAAATTTCCAATTTTCATATTTTCCTATTTTCCAATTTTCCATTTACTTATTTTCCAATTTTCTAATTTGCCAATTTTATAATTTTCCAATTGTCTAATTTACAAATTTTCAAATTTTGCAAATTTCGAAATTTCCAATTTTTCAAATTTTCCATTTACCAATTTTCCAATTTAACTATTTTCTTATTTTCCAATTTTTTTAACCAATTATTTAAATAAAATGGTATCAACTAATGTTCCACCTATGTAGGGATTTATGAATTGTCATGGCACATCCTGATACTAAAAGAAAATGATTTCGTTTTGCGTTTATTGTTTCGTTCGCCTCGTTCGATTACACTTTTCGTAACGCATTTGCCAGTTTAGTCCCCAAGTCAAGCCTGCCTAAATAAGTTTTACTTCAAAAACCATTCACGCGCACACACGTCACATGAGTCCCAGCTCATCGATAAATTTCTATGTATGTGTAAAAAATTGTCGGAAAAAATCACTTTAAAATGTCTTCGCATAGTTCACCCAATATAACATCATGTACGTTCACACTGCGGCAACCCCTGTCCGTCTCCCCGATCACCCCGCCCATAAAACTTATAATTGTATAGGTAAAGTACAAAGCAACGAAGAAGCTACCGGACTCAAGCAACCGCAATTTGGACATGCACATCAAAAATATTTTACACAATAACATAAATGATAAATGGATTTTACACATATGGAATAATATATTAAACTAATTATTAAAATAATTATAAATAAAAACAGTCAATTATATATACATATACATATTACCCACATCCCCTTTCCATGCCTGCCATCACAATTGTGTGGGTAAGGCAAAAGAATCATGTCAAAAACTTATTTTTGGAATGCATTTTGGGCCAACACACACATTTGTGCATTCCACTGAAATCGTTTTCGTCCGAAAAATAACACTAAAACCATAATAGTAAAATAATTAATATGTTATCAAAAACAAATATGTAATTAGTATGTTATATAATTTATATATGTATTATCAAATTATAATGTTTTTTTCAAAAATAATTCCGATTTAACTAAGATCCGTTAAAATCCGAAAGAATAATACAACCTGTAATTTTTTACACACACATTTGTGTAGGCTCGACTCAAATTAAAACAAAAAAAAAAAAAAATTTGTTTGGCAAGAAAAGGGATATATATATATTTTACATATAGTAGTATTCAAATCTCGCTGGAATTCTAACAGTTCTCGCGCATGTTTATTGTTTACATTTTTACGTTGTATTTGTATTTAAATGGAATAGGAGCTCTGTACGGCCTAACTGATGTTACTAAAGAGCTCTAGTTGTTTTTTTTTTCTAACTAACACCGTGCTCAATTAATACACTTTGCACCTAAAATTGTGATAGGACTGAGTTAGCATTAAAATCCCTACCGATATCTCTTTTAGCCCTATAGAGTTTTAATTAAATGTGATTCAAATACAAATTTAGAAGCATAAATCCCTTACCGTTAACGATGTTAACTGTTTTTCTATTAAAGTTTCAACCTAACATTCTATTCTATTAAGCTAAGGCGAAATTTCGATTTCTTCCAAGTGAATTATTACAAAAGTTAGCACGAAAAGTTAAACACGTAGAGAATTTTTAATTTGCGACAGACAATAAGAAAAAATGAATGAGTTGAAGTGCTTGGGGTCGATGATAAATTACAAAACTCACTATCCCCAGACTTCAAATCGCTTTTGCCCCAGATCTACCGTTTTTGAGGAAAATCAACCTTTAGTTTTTGTGCCTGGCCTTTTGTGGCACCAGTGAAGAAGAAGTATAACGGAATTGGGAGTGCTTTGAGAAATCAAATAATTCCCTTTAGAATGGCCATACTACTTAACTTTAACCATAATTCGTAAATTTTTCTCAAAACCTTCCCGTCATTAAATGAGTGGTGGCGGGCTCGGTAAATCAAGTTTCCAAAATTACCTTGTTAATTAATTTCAGGTGTCCAGTACTAACCAACATATCTATAATCATCTCCTAATTGTAAAGATAATTAATTACGTTTCAAATACCACCTCGATATACTATAATCAACCACGCTACCTGTTTATTTCGCGGCACACAATTAACAGAATTATAATGTCATCACGCGTTAATCATTAATTATGTCATTTTGTATAGTACGCGTAAAGGTTAACAAGAAACATGTTTTATGTTGAGAAACACCTGTTCTATGTGTCTGTCGCCCATTGTACATATATAATTACATGAAACCGCATAAAGTGTTGTCATGCCTTCACAATCGCGCATATACCTGTACCACAATTTATACAAAAAATTTCCCACTGCAAATATTTTACATGCGGTAATTCACTTACAAAACAAAATCTTACATCGCATAATGGTAAAACACAGAGGAATTTGCTGCATATTAGTAAGACAATGCGAACCAAACACAATTTCGTGACCAAACATTGCGTATACTACACCAATTAACTATATATTATGCCATGCACCATTTCAAATTTCCATATCTAATTTTCTAGGTTATGATCTCGTTTATATTTTTGATAATCGGATTTGCGCTCAGCTTTTCACTGATATTTCCACAATCGGAATATTTTCGTGATCCGGCCGTGGCAACATTGCGCACTTTAGTCATGATGATTGGTGAATTTGATTATGCGGACACATTTTCCGAAGCAGAAAATGTAAGTACAGCAAGATTTTTAATTTAATATGACTTTTAGAAAATTAATTTATTATTGTTGTTGTAGTATTTCATTATTGGTACATCACGAGTTATATTTTTGCTCTTCGTTATATCGTGCAGTATAATTCTTATGAATTTAACTCAAGGTAAGTTCTCATCATTTAAGTTTTATATCTACACTCATAGTCATAGACAGGCTTCTATAGGTAAAGAAAAATTATGTTTTTAACGATTTTAGGTTGTCATATTAATGTTAGACAAGAGACATACATAAAATCGTTCATTTATCAAGTTCTTTATTATTGTTGTGCTCGCGTAGATCGAGTTAGTGTCATTTTAGTGAATGCACTATAGACTGCGGGATTGCAAATTTATTGGGCAATTTTGTATATGGTTGTTGTTGTTGTACGGTGTATGAGAACCAAATTAGCCTTTCATTAGAAAAATATTTTAAATAAATTGCATGTACAACAATAACATAAAAAACATAATGAGATTAGAATCGAGAAAATGCTTGCAGAAAATTATATCATTAACGCAATTCTACATGGACTTGAGCATTTATATATTGTAACAATATTTTATTGCTTAATTCACTCACCTACATCGAAAGTAATTACTGTGATATTATTACGAAATGATTGAATACGATATGCTTTTTTCAGTCACAGTTCATGCATGCGCGCGCATCACACCTTACCCGATTTAATCACATCAATTTATCGAGGGTCATCATAATAAAATCAAGCGTAGTGCGCGTGTAATTGTGTAGTGAATTCCATTGCGGAATGTTAGAATTTTTCGCAATTTTTTAATTTCCTTTTGCTGTGAAAGTTGGTTCTTCTTCATAATTTTTCATATCCTTTAACTAAAGCAGCCAAAATCATCGGAATGCAGTTTAAACAAAATATACACTGTGACCTACATACTTAGAATTGAAAAAAACACTCAAATTTGAACTTTCATAATAATTTATTTGAAAATTGTTAACAAACACAAATATTTCTACATTAAATATAAGTAGGAAACTTGATTTTTATAAAATGTATTTTCTTAAAACAAACCACCCTACAAATCGCACAGAGGTGATCGAAGTGGTGAACATGAACGAAAAATTCTGAGATTTATTTATTCAAAAGAGTGTAATACAACGATTCTTAAATATATTAAAATATGCCCCTACGGATCGCACAAAAATGATTGAATTGGTTTTGAATATTCTAAAAATAAACAAATCTTATTTATCCACATGCTCACTCATGTACACTCATAAATGTTTTCTATATAAAATATCAAAATTCTCAGAGATTTCCGAGCATGTGGATAAATAAGATTGGTTTTTTACATCAAATAATTCAAAACTACTTCGATCACTGCTGTGCGATTCGTAGGGCCGAGTTAAATAATTTCAAATGTTTCTGAACTTTCATATTACACTCAATTAGGTTCTCTCGCAAATAACAAAAATCTTAGAGATTTCCGAGCATGTGGTTAGGTAAGAACGGTTTCTTACAATAAATACTAATTTAGAACCACTTCGATCACCTGTGTGCGATTCGTAGTGTGTTTTCTTCCAAATTCAATTTTTGAGTGTTTTTACAATTCTAAGTACGTACATAGGTCACAGTGTATATTTTGTTATTTTGGCATAAACTTCACCCCGACGCCTAAATCACACTACCATTACATACAAGATGTGGTCGACATGCTACTGAAGTTAGCCGAAAATTTCAGCCGTAAAAAAATCTGCATTATCGACATAATTTGTATCAGGTGGTAGTAAAAAATTCTGTTGGTATGAGCCGAAAATTAGGTCATGTAATTGAAGTTAAAGCAGTAAATTTTCGCCGAAAAAAAATTTCATAGATCAATATCACATAATTCGAATGTTTAAAGGCAATATGAACTGGGTGAAATTAGACCAATACGTAAACTGCTGGATAAAATATTTATAATTTATCGTGTTAGATGGCTATGAATTTGAGTTGTTGCACTAACAGTGAACACCTGTGCCAAAAATCAGGCCATATTTTATGTAACATCATAGTGAAATAAATTAAAACCACGACGCATGTTCAGTTCCAATTTCAGTGTACAATGTACAGTGTCCAACTTCCAACAAAGCGGCACCTATTTCAGATGAAGCCAATGCCAGGTCAATTTTAATTCCAAAAGCAATAAAATTCAGAAAAAATTTCCAGTCCCTCCGGGAGCATTCACAAAGAAAATCCCACCAGTTCCATTTTTCACAGCTAATATCAAAAGTCTTAAGCAGCCTTTTGTTGTTTATTCAATTGCGGAACATTTGTACAACCTGCTTCGGCTTATGCTTTAGTGTCGTTTTGTTGTTCTCTTTGTAATTCGTGGCTGAATTATCGTGCATGCAACGATTAGGTAATATCATGCTCAAATACGACAACACTTTATTCGCCAACACAGGACTTTTATCTAATGCCTCACTTTCATTTCTGCTTTCGTCTTTATATTTCACCTACAAATTGTTTGGATTCGAAGGGGAACACGTGGATATGATAATCGCAAAATATGTTCGGATTTGATGAAGTGATGAAGATATGACGGAATTTTTGAGCGTATTGTCCCAGTCTGAAACGTTATCGAGCAAATGTAAGAGTTAACACTTCTCACGGTAAGTCGCAGAAAGATGCTCATTAACGGTTGGACTTGGAAGATGGGTCGGCCCATGAGTTGAAACGACGTCGGACCACCAACATTCATCAACAACAGTCGAAAATAGGAACATAAATCGTTATTTAGATGCACAGTGTAGATGCGACTCATCTTGCCCCTCACAACTGTAGATCACCCCATTGTCCGCTACTGATCGCATACGATTCAATTGGTATCCGTCATTGCATGTGACAGTGTCGACACTGTGGTTCCGCAACCAGCTCTCTTGGATATCGCTTGAAACACTTGCAATCTATCATACAGGGTGAGTCGTTGTTGAAAACTACGCAAGGTCCATGCATCATATTCTTAGAATTCACTGCACCCAATTTCTGATCAATCACCCGATCTGATTTTTTTGAGGAACAAAAGCAAAATGTGCGCATGAAGCATACCAAATTTCTGCCATTCAATGTAATACATTCAAAAATGATCTTGGCCAAAAAACGCTGCTTTATGATCAAATTCATCCAATAATTTTTAACTTCACCCAGTCCAAACTACCACTAAACATGCGCCCAGATTTTAATTTATTTCACTATGATGCTACCTAAAATATGGCATGATTTTGGCTCAGGTGTTCACTGTTAGTGTCACAACTCAAATTCATAGCCCGCTAGCACGACAAATTATAAATACGGGCTCAAGCTATTTTCGAATTAGTCGAACTTCACCCAGTTCAAATTACCACTAAACATGCGTCCAGATTTTAATTTATTTCACTATGATGCTACCTAAAATATGGCCTGATTTTTGGCACAGGTATTCACTGTTAGTGCCACAACTCAAATTCATAGCCCGCTAACACGACAAATTATAAAAACGGGCTCCAGCTATTTTCGAATTAGTCGAACTTCACCCAGTTCAAATTACCACTAAACATGCGTCCAGATTTTAATTTATTTCACTATGATGCTACCTAAAATATGGCCTGATTTTTGGCACAGGTATTCACTGTTAGTGCCACAACTCAAATTCATAGCCCGGTAATACGACAAATTATAAATACGGGCTCCAGCTATTTTCGAATTAGTCGAACTTCACCCAGTTCAAATTACTACTAAACATGCGTCCAGATTTTAATTTATTTCACTATGATGCTACCTAAAATATGGCATGATTTTGGCTCAGGTATTCACTGTTAGTGCCACAACTCAAATTCATAGCCCGCTCACACGACAAATTATAAATACGGGCTCCAGCTATTTTCGAATTAGTCGAACTTCACCCAGTTCAAATTACCACTAAACATGCGTCCAGATTTTAATTTATTTCACTATGATGCTACCTAAAATATGGCATGATTTTGGCTCAGGTGTTCACTGTTAGTGCCACAACTCAAATTCATAGCCCGCTAACACGACAAATTATAAAAACGGGCTCCAGCTATTTTCGAATTAGTCGAACTTCACCCAGTTCAAATTACCACTAAACATGCGTCCAGATTTTAATTTATTTCACTATGATGCTACCTAAAGTATGGCCTGATTTTTGGCACAGGTATTCACTGTTAGTGCCGCAACTCAAATTCATAGCCCGGTAACACGACAAATTATAAATACGGGCTCCAGCTATTTTCGAATTAGTCGAACTTCACCCAGTTCAAATTACCACTAAACATGCGTCCAGATTTTAATTTATTTCACTATGATGCTACCTAAAAATGGCATGATTTTGGCACAGGTGTTCACTGTTAGACACAACTCAAATTCATAGCCATCTAACACGATAAATTATAAATATTTTATCCAGCAGTTTACGTATTGACGTAATTTCACCCAGTTCATATTGCCTTTAAACATTCGAATTATGTGATATTGATCTATGAAATTTTTTTCGGCGAAAATTTACTGCTAACTTCAGTAGCATGTGGTCGACGAAGTTTCAATCTACAAAAATAAAAATAAACTTTTATTGAGGTTATAAAACAGTTTGAAAGAGAGAGCTCAATAGATTAATGGCACAGCGAAGGAGATGTTACCAAGAAACTATTTAACTGGCAATGGTTGTTGTGCTAGGAGTAAAATAGAAACTTAAGTTATATCAGGCATCAGGTCACACTAATTATTCATATGCCTCTCACATTTACAACAACAAACCATTTTCCCAGTTCTCTCATCATCGATCGTTTTCGAACATTGTTTGCCCATCAGTTTACGTGTGGAACTCGTCATGGAAAGACGGTGAAGATAGAATAGAAAGACTTGGTTGCACAGACCCTATTAAAGTTAGCCGACTCCAGCCGAAAAAGTCGATACTGCAGATTCAAACTAATAAAACAAAAATAGCACCCGATTTTTTCGGTAACATCGCATCTGCAAAATGTCGATAATGTAGATACAAATTTTATGCCGCAAAGTAACTATTTATATTAGAAATTTTTATTTTGTTCTTCCTGCAAAATCAACTAAAAAATGTAAAATAAGAAATTTTCATTCTAAACATTTAAAACTAATACATATATCAAACCAAAATTCTCTAAGTGCCGTATTAGCCGATGTTTGGGGAGTTAAAACGTGAAATGCACCATTACATGTTTGGAGAATATTTTAAAAGAAGTGTCATCTAATAGTTATCATTTAAAAATGTCAGGACAATTTTCTTGTGAAGAGTACGAGTAAAAACTCGATTGAATATATCGCTCACATAAAATTTAAAAATTGACCATTTAAAGTGGCATGGCTCAAAATAGAGTCAAATGGCAGGTCGTACTGTCGCTGATGCCTAAATAAAATTTCAGATCAATTTTCATGTGGGGAGTCCGTAAAAATTCTGTTAAATAAAACATATAAAATAGTTAAAAAATGCACAGAAATGCTCAGCCGAAAAATGCAGATAATACAGATTAAATCTAAATAAGATTAAATGGCAGCCTAATAATGTCGATAATGCAGATTATAATTTTATGTCGGAACATAATTTTTGAATCTGTCTTCACCCATGACACTTTAAATGGTAAATTTTTAGAAATTTTCATGTTTTGTGTGTGTGTTCTATTTATACAAAATTTCGGACTCTTCACATGAAAATTGACTTGAAAGTTTAATTTTGAATAATATACATTGATGAACCAAAATAAACATTTTTGATTTACAAAGAAATTACTGCTTAACACCAAAATTATGCATCCGCTTTATCAACATTTTTCGGCTGGCTATTTATACGAATCTGCCTGACCGACTTTTTCAGGTAAATAATATAAGTTGTTTTTAATCTGCATTATCGACATTTTGGCTAATAAATTGTCTGAATCGACAAATTCGGTTGATAATGCAGCCGAATCTGCATTATCCACATTTTTCGGCTGAAGCGGGTCGGCTAACTTTAACAGTATGTTCCACAGCTGGTTACCAGTCAAGCAGGTTTGATGAACTGGATGAAATATTTGTTGATCAATCAAAGAACACAGAATTTTCCAGGGTCTGCGCCCTTTTGTGCGTACGACCACAATAAAGAAAGTTTTATTGAATACATGGCTATCAGATAAAAAAAAAAATTGTTTAACCTAAGTCGGAATCGACAGCAAGGAAAGTTTCGACAATAAATTTTCTCTTGTGTTGTCTTCCCAGTTCAAGTTCTTGTAGTTGGTGTAATGCAGATACGTATGCAAGAAATCTTATTCTGGTTTCGCAATTCGAGATATGATAGTCTTACATACCTTTCACCAGCCAGCATGAACAGCAAATTTAAAAAAGGTAAACTCAGCTTGGATGATGTCATTTCAATTGCACAAGCTAAGCTTACGAAAATATCCAACCTGCAATGAGTGTTTTGAAGAACGAAAGCGTAATTCATTCGAACTTGAATGAGTTGAACACTCGTAGTAGACAAAACAGTGCTTAGTCGATTCTTCATAATCGAAGTGTGTCGAGCAACCATCTAAGTCATGTACATAAGCTGTGGATCAAAGCATGATCACAGCAAATGTCGATTTTTGAATTCCGAATGTCGAAAATGATTTGAAGTTGGTCATATTACGGTATTTGCATCGAGAAATAATGACCGGTCAAGTTGATTTTCAAAAGAGTGGTTATCAAAGTCAATCGAATTGTTTAAAATTTTGAGGAAATCCGTTCGAGAGAGAATGTGGTCGTGTCTGACATGAAACATTGTTGTTGTATGAAGTTGCAAGTTTAGAATCTAACCAACATAATAATTCGCTCAGCAGTCAAGAATTACCATGATTGGTAATGATGATTATCGCGAATTAAATTAGCCGAAAATCATGAGCGTGAACGATCGTGATTACTTGATGGTATAATATTCTTCGAAACCTGATGCTGAAATAACACTACTAGCCACAAGTGGCAGCGCTATCACAAAAATGAATTTTAATTGTTATTTTAGAACCCGAGGTAACATTTTTATTAATTTTTTCCTATTTTTCACAAAATAAAACACTCCAGCACAATAAAAGTTAAAATGTGTTCCTTAAATTGACAAAACTTGGTATAAGAAATTTTGAAAAATTTTCAATGTTCCACCTTTCTCCGCCTTTTCTTAACGAATTATGATGTAATTTGGTTAGTAGTATTGGTTAAAGATTCTATAACGAGTTTTGTACAAGATTGTATGATCTGTTTAGTTATTTTTAGCATCTGGTAAAAACTCCCACAAGTAACCCAGGTTGGTTTTCTACTAGCTAAGGTCTATCGAGCCGCCCCGGTGGCAAAGTGGTTAGCATGCTTGCTCCAGCGACCGGAGGTCCCGGGTTCGATTCCCGGTGGTGACAAGGAAAAAATTTCACGGCTGGTTTAGGATCAATGAATTAATCACTCATTATCCGCAATGAAAATATGATTATGAAACCTCATTTGAGGCGGCCAAATCCCTTGATGGGATAGAATGCCAGAGAGAGAGAGAAAGGTCTATATCGAGATATTGGCCAGATATTATTGTGGAAATTCTAACCGATAAATTCTTAACAAAAAAAAATTCTTAGCAATCATCTCACTAAATCTTCTTGTAAATCAAACCCTGCCTAAAAATTTTTATATTTACTTGTAAAGAAGCAGACGATAAGCGCCCATCATTGATTATTTTCAGAAATTAGTTTAGACCTGCGATGCAAAGTTCTCAATCACGAGGAAAATTTCACTGTTAAAAATTAGCCTATCCCTCCAGCTCAAAATTCATTTTAATCGTGTAGAATGGACAGAATACTAGAATTTTAACTAAAATTTATATTTCAACCCAAAATCAGTCTGAAAATAAAATTTCATAACAATTGGTTACGAAATGGCCAAGTTTAGTCCAGCATGAACAGATTCTAGCATTTTGTTCAAAATTCACTTAGGAAACGCTTACCCAGTAACTACTAACCAAATTTCATCATAGTTCTTTAAAAAATGGCGGAGAAAGGTGGAACATTCAAAAAAATTCCAAATTTCATATACAGAGTTTCTTTACTTCGGAGGTCAATCAATTTGTCAATTTAAGGAACACCATTAATACTTTATTTCGCTGGATTATTTTATTTTGCGCAAAAATTAATAAAAAGGAGTAAAAAATTTCCTCGTTATAACAACAAAAATCCTCTTTTGTGCTAGTGCTACCACCTAGTGGTGAGTAGCGTAATCTATTATTTTCCGCTGGCCTATTTCCGCTGTCTTATGCAGCACATTTACTAAAGTCATAATTCCTCTCAGTATGTGGAAAAAAGTTTTGGCGCTATTGCATACTATGGACGTTGGAGTATTGTTCGAATGAAGAATAGTTAACCCGTAGATACACCAGGTGGCCAAACATCGACAAAGATTGCTCTGAATCCGAGAAAGGTGTTCGAATGTTGGCCAATCGAGATCTTTCAAAACCGCCATAGTAGTTACCGAGTTCTGAAGGTAAATTCCCGAGGAGTATATCTGAAGATATATGACTTAAGTTTCTATTTTCGTTTCATAAGCCAATATCACGCAAGCAAGGCTTCTTGCATTCGGCTTCTGACAGTCAAAATCTTTTTTAACATACCTTGGTCAAAATAGTTGAAGCCGGGAAATGTTTACTTAAATTACCTCAATTCCACTAAACTGCGCAGTGGTTAAAGCTTTAACGTTTGAATCGGGAGGTACCGGGTCCCATCCCGATAGGGACAGGATGCAAAAGGGATTTTTCATCATCAGATTGCGATCTGTGATGAAAATGAACCCCTTTCTGAGTGTAGAACTCATAGGCAACGTCCATGCCAGTATTTAAGGCTGGCATGGAGACATATAATGTGTAGATGGTTCTACGAAAATCACACCTATAGCCGTACGTCCTAAAAGTAGGTCGTGAAAAGGGAACTTCGGAAGAGTTGGGAAAAGGGAGAAAAACCAAACTAACAACTTAGTAAATTAAAACTAAAATCGGCTAGGAATTAAATTTAAATATGCCATCGTATAGTGCTGACCCTATCGCGTCTTTTGTATAAGCCAACATATTTATGCGACCAAGCATAAACTTTCTAAGTTAGAATCATAAAAAAATCAAAAATTCAACCATTAAAAGGCAATCGACAAGGTATCTTAGAGATGTCTAACTACATATATCGAAGTTTAAGTAAATCCATCGTTTTCAAATGCAGGCGGAATCACGGCCACATATTTACTTAGACATGTCCATGAAGCCATGTTAATGGCCCTTGAATGGTTGAATTTTCGATTTGTATGATTACAACATAGAAAATGTATGCTCCGCCAGGTGGCATAAATATGTTGGCTTCTAAAAAGATTCGACACGGTTAGTACTACACTATGGCATAGATACGATTCACTTAGACATTTCTACGGTGCGTTGTGAATTTCCTTCGAATAGCTTTTTAATTATTAGGAGTGCAAGCAGAAACCTGGCTCTGAACGTGGTTGCATTAAAATATACAAACTTGGACGCAACCAAATCGCCCGCCATTTTGGACATATGTAGCTTATTCATTACTGTTTTTATGACATAATAATTTCCAGTCATTGCACAATTCGACTTTGAGTGAACATTATATGTGTCATTCAACAGAAAAAAAGGGGTTTGCAAGATTTCGACATGGCATTTTTCGTCTTGAGGACGATCCACGTTCAGGTGAAGTAACTGAAGGCCAAACTAGCTTTTCTAATTTCAACTGCAATTTTATTTCGAGTATGGCAACACTTACGTCATTCGTGTTATAACTGAAAATTAGCTTAGTGTTTACATTTACGAAATGGGTCATTTTACTCTTGAACAAAATTGGGAAATAATAAAAACTTACTTTCAAAATGGTGACTCGTCTACCTAAACTATAAGAAATGTACGTGAATAAATCAGTAGAAATGACATACCTGCAAGGCAATTTGTGAAGCGAGTTCGTGAAAATGGTATGGCGTGCACAGCCGAGTACATTGCAGCTGTTGCTCAGAATGTGTCTCAGCATCCATTAAAACCAACTCACCATCGAGTTCGAGAATAAAACTATTCACGCATTTTTACTGATAAATCATCTTTTCCAACGAAGTTCATTTTCACCTCGGAGGCTACGTCAACAAGTAAAATTGTCGAAGTCGGGGCTCAGAAAATCCACACGTAGCCATGGAGATGTGTTTTGGACTGGCAGAATCATTGGTCCATTTATTTTCCAAAATGAGCAAAGAGCACCCCTTACAGTCAATGGTGAGCGTTACCGAACCATGATAAACGAGAGAGGACACACACGACATTTGGTTTCAATAGGATAACGCATTATACCTGTCTTTGCGGATCGAATAACTAGCCGCAACGGGGATGACTATTGGCAACCACGCAGCAGCGATTTGACTTCGTTGGGTTTTTTTTGTAGGGAGCCGTTATAGTTCAGTTACGCTAAGTGTCATGGTAAGGATCTAGAGACTATCCAAGACTTGAAAGATCAAATCGAAGTTATCATTGAGTTCCCATACAATCGAAAATTTTCTGAAAAACTGGGTTGACAGAATGAAGTACTGTAAAGCCAGGCGTGGAAGTCATGGGAATGAAATTGTGTTCATGCTTAATGGCAATGTATACCCTTTCCAATACAGTAAACCGCAGTACAATACAGTAAAAAATACATTCATTCGTCTTTGAATTAGAGTCAAATTGCAAACGTTAGATGGGCCAGCCTTTAAAACAAGCTCAAAATGAGCTTGCTGTTTTATTATTGCAGTAAGGAGTTACTCACCAAACCAAGCAAAATCGAGAATTGTTTGCACAAAACCATTGCGTATTCACCAACATCAGTTACAAAACTAAATATTCATGCCAAGAAATTATTCTGTGTGTTTAGTGGAAACCGGGTCAAGCCGTTACAGCTGAACGTTACCAGGCCCAATTGATCAAATTAAGTGATGCTCTGGAGGAAAAACGACCACTTATACGGGACAAGAAAGGCGACAGGTGATATTGCTGCTTCACAACGCTTGTCCCCATACAGAAACTTTTACAGCATGCGGCGTATTCTCATACCACTTATTCAGATCGATGTCACCATATTTGAAAGACCAGTGGTTCATGAAATTTGAAGCTTTGCAAAAGTTGCTCAATGACTGTTTTGATTCGAAACCACCAAGTTTCTATCGCGAAAGCATTCATCATCCACCTGATAAATGGCAAAATACCATAAATAGTAAGCTTAATTTGACCAAAAAAAAGCAGAGTTTCACTTGCACACCGAATATAGTTTTTTCTTTACTAAACCATAATCTATTCGGGAAAAACATTGTCAAAAATATTTAAATTTTAGTTTTCGATTATCGATTAACAATGCTTTATCAACGACGACGAATAATGGTCGACTTAACAATATAAAAATTATAAACATGATACACAAAAAGAGGATGTCCATTTCCATTGATTGTTGTCATTTTATTAATTTCACCTATTTCCACTTAATTTGCTAAACACATAAATTTTAAGCAAATCACGACCTACAACTTTGACTTCAAATTTCACTTTATACCTTTCCGATATACACAAATCAATGTCTACGAGAGTACATAAAAATATCGCAAACCAATTTGTTATATAAAACAAACTAAAATAAAATGAACGAAGAAGAGAAATCGCTAAAACATCCAAATGATGCATATTGGACATAAAATATCATCACATCCGGCATAACAATTTTGGCATTTTATTTTTATATTTTTGTTTTAGTAAAACTAAATAATTTAAATGCACGCGCTATGCATAATCACGCAAATGACTAAAATAAATAATTCCACATTTGGTCTTTCCATATACATTCGCATAGGCATTGCTGTAAACGACATCAAACTGTTACATCAAATCAGCCAAATCATACGATTGGAAAAGGAAACACGTTTTTTATATGAATTGGAATGTGTCTTCACTCACCCGATTATGACATCGCATCCATTTTTCCGGAAGGTAAGTAAATATATTTAACAACATGCAGGTTCTGCAGCAATTAGCCCCTCAATAATTTCGTCGGTAAATCTATAGATAAAACGAAAATTATTCGATCATGGCACGAATATTCAGCCGGTAAAAGTCACGAGAAGTCATAAAAATGGCCTGTCAAAATCGGTTTATGGTAAGTCTTATGTATTATTAACTATATTATATTGAGTTGTTCAATGCCAATGACAATTATTTTTTATGCTTGTGGTTTCGTATATCTTGTACTTATTTTCTTCTTCGTCATCTTCTTATTCATATCGTTTCAGATACTTTGATGAGGGATTATAAATCTTACAAATAATAACATAGATTTTATGTATTATAGTATAGAGACATTAATTATTGATCATATTAATTATCTTATTTATTTTGATGTTGTTGTTGCTGTACATTGTATATGTTGTTACATAAATAAACAATTTATAATCTATTTATAAAAAAAAAATAATCGATTTTTACGTCACAGTATATACAGAAATTTATCATCGTCGTTGTCTAACGAAAGTCTCATATACGCATAGCATTGAATTGAGTTGCTATAGTGAATCAATGTCGTAAATAATTACACCTGATTAGAGCACGTAAAGTGTTAACTTTAAATTAGATGATGATGGTGTACGGTAATCAAAAATTTGTACATCATTAAAATACAAATTGGTGGTGCGGATGAACGACAACAGGAACTGCATTGTTCCAAGTGTTTTATAATGATGTTTAAATTGTATCGCCTAACCTTACTTAATTATAATTTGTTTGTATAGAAGAAGAATGTGATTCTTAAATACCATTCTATATTTATAAGTGGCACGACATTAACATTTAGAATGTAAGGCATCCGGTTTTTAAAAATTAATTATTCTCAAATGTACAGTGTAGTGGCAAATCGGTGCCCTTAGCAGTAATGTTAGGTCAGGGTGGTTGTTGTTAATGATTGGCTTAGACACAATCAGGTCTGCAGCTGTGCCACATTATTTTCTATCCTCACCTAACCTACTTTAAATACTCTAATATACTTAATAAACACATTTTATAAAACGCTTGTGTTTTATTTTGCAACCGATAACCACGAATTATCCATAATCACCAAGACGTGGAGAAATTAGCTACTTAGGGAGTCTAATTACTAAGACGGGCGGGTACGAATCAGACACGACAGTCCGCATAAACAAGGCGCGCTTTGCTCACTTTTCATTAAACAAAGTGTAGCGAGCGCATAACGTCTCCAGGAGCAACAAGCTAGGGATTTTCAACACTGGCGTGAAATCGGCCTTCTATACGTTTGTGAGTCTTGGAAAGTAGCAACCACCATTTATTAAAAACTATACAAGTATTTATCAACAAGAGTCTATGGCGAATCCCTGTCATCTGTTGGCCAAACATGGATCTGAATCAATGGCCTTTGAATGGTATCCCTAAGGTAGACGAAACTCTGGACGCGCAGTGAACACATGGCGCAGATCAGTGGAAAAGGAATCACGAACTGTAGGCGCATGGCGTGAAATCAAACTGCTGGCGAGAGACAGGTGGCGCTGGAAGGGGGTCATTTCCGCTGTATGCTCCTTCATTTAATACATTTTATTAAAATAACCACCTGTAATCAGAATATATTTATATTTAAATTTCACTCAAGCAATAATAATAATATTTACACAAATAAAATTAGATTACAATTATTACATGCAGGAAGTGAATCCATCTATTGTTACAGAGATACATGTTTTCTAGTTTTAATTTAAATACAATATGAATTTATTTGATAGCTAATCTCAAATGGATCAATAGTTCACGGAATATACTGCACAAATACAGATAAACTGCAAATTAGAAAAACAGATTATTACATGCACGAAGTGAATATTAATCTTCATTTAGTAAATTTTATTAAAATAACCACATGTAATCAGAATATATTTATATTTAAATTTTACTCAAGCAATAATAATAATATTTACACAAATAAAATTAGATTACAATTTTTACATGCAGGAAGTGAATCCATCCATTGTAACAGTCATATATGTTTTCTATTTTTAATTTAAATACAAAATGCATTTATTTGATAGCTAATCTCAAATGGATCAATAGTTCACGGAATATACTGCACAAATACAAATAAACTGCAAATTAGAAAAACAGATTATTACATGCACGAAGTGAATATTAATCTTCATTTAGTAAATTTTATTAAAATAACCACATGTAATCAGAATATATTTATATTTAAATTTTACTCAAGCAATAATAATAATATTTACACAAATAAAATTAGATTACAATTATTACAAGCAGGAAGTGAATTCATCCATTGTAACAATCATATATGTTTTCTAGTTTTAATTTAAATACAATATGAATTTATTTGATAGGTAATCTCAAATGGATCAATAGTTCACGGAATATACTGCACAAATACACATAAACTGCAAATTAGAAAAACAGATTATTACATGCACGAAGTGAATATTAATCTTCATTTAGTAAATTTTATTAAAATAACCACATGTAATCAGAATATATTTATATTTAAATTTCACTCAAGCAATAATAATAATATTTACACAAATAAAATTAGATTACAATTATTACATGCAGGAAGTGAACCCATCCATTGTTACAGAGATACATGTTTTCTAGTTTTAATTTAAATACAAAATACATTTATTTGATAGCTAAACTCAAATGGATCAATAATTCACGGAATATACTGCCCGTTTACTGATACACTGCAAATTAGAAAACAGATTATTACATGCACGAAGTGAATATTAATCTTCATTTAGTAAATTTTATTAAAATAACCACCTGTAATCAGAATATATTTATATTTAAATTTTACTCAAGCAATAATAATAATATTTACACAAATAAAATTAGATTACAATTATTACAAGCAGGAAGTGAATTCATCCATTGTAACAATCATATATGTTTTCTAGTTTTAATTTAAATACAAAATGCATTTATTTGATAGTTAAACTCAAATGGATCAATAATTCACGGAATATACTGCCCGTTTACTGATACACTGCAAATTAGAAAACAGATTATTACATGCACGAAGTGAATATTAATCTTCATTTAGTAAATTTTATTAAAATAACCACATGTAATCAGAATATATTTATATTTAAATTTTACTCAAGCAATAATAATAATATTTACACAAATAAAATTAGATTACAATTTTTACATGCAGGAAGTGAATCCATCCATTGTAACAGTCATATATGTTTTCTATTTTTAATTTAAATACAAAATGCATTTATTTGATAGCTAATCTCAAATGGATCAATAGTTCACGGAATATACTGCACAAATACAAATAAACTGCAAATTAGAAAAACAGATTATTACATGCACGAAGTGAATATTAATCTTCATTTAGTAAATTTTATTAAAATAACCACATGTAATCAGAATATATTTATATTTAAATTTTACTCAAGCAATAATAATAATATTTACACAAATAAAATTAGATTACAATTATTACAAGCAGGAAGTGAATTCATCCATTGTAACAATCATATATGTTTTCTAGTTTTAATTTAAATACAAAATGCATTTATTTGATAGTTAAACTCAAATGGATCAATAGTTCACGGAATATACTGCCTTGCATAGATCATTAAAACCATGTACAGAATTAATCAATTCTTTTATAACTGTGATTGAATTCCATTACAGGTGTGAACTATTGTGTAACAAAAAAATCAATAAAAGCAAATTGTATACGAAAGCATCAAGCCCATAAAATTAATGTGCATACTCGTCGTGTATGTGATTATGAAGCGATAAAAAATTTTTCAACATTTTGATGCAATCACTGAATACAAAAACTAATAAATAATAATAATATTATGGTACCTTGACCTGGAATGGCCCATAGTTGTCGATCCCGCTGATTACATTTAATTATTATTTTTCGCACACGCATATTTCATTCATGATAATTTTAAATTTTACGCGGTACAGAGCGCGGCACATATCGCTCAATTTAAATGCTATTAGTAGCGTGAATATATAATGTTTGTAATCTTGTTTCAATTAGAGGTAAGTATCGTTCGTAATTAACACGAATTTATTAAGTAAACAAACAAAAAATTCCGATTATCCATAATAATTCAATTAAAGTTGCGCAACATAACATTAAAATATTCATTAAAGCTTCCAATTTTTGCGGTGCGTGTTCTTTTACGTATGAGTATAGATTGAGTTACCACCCCTCAATATACATACAGCATTTTTGCAACTCATTTCAATCGACAACAAACATTTCTCTATGTTTTCTTTTAAAACCAATAACTAACTCGAGACACTGTTTTCTTGATCATGTTGCATAATACGAGGTAGGTACTCGTATGTCTTGCGGTATAAAAGAAATATTTGTATAATTTTGATTGAAAGCTTATAATTTTGTTTATTGAAAATATATTGATTTATAGAATATGTGTCTCATCGTAATGTGTCAAATCGTGTGTGTGTGTGCGTATGGTATATGCTTATTGAAACAACTTTCGAATTGATTTAAGTTACAATTTAGCCTGTGTTTACTGTTGGACGATGAATATCAGTGATGAGTTATTTTAATCTGCATTTGAATAATTTCAAATGATTAGTAATATTTTAAGTTAAATTATAAAGTTTTAAAATCTTACATAAGAATAATAATCAAGATATATATTCGAAAGCAAGTTGAACGAACTTTTGCTATAACCATAATGATTCACTTGGGTCATAAAATATTTGCATCGCTGTTGAGCTGTCGCCACCTAGGTTTTTTAGGTTTCAGTGGTTGACACTTAGGCCATTTTTTGGCCCATTGTGATACCACGCATTCACGCCACATCATTAACCCATTCACCTATTCACCTACTCACACAATTACAGTATACCACCTGCACATTGCAAGCTCCATGTCAACCTGTACATTGACATGGAAGGTGGGTCGACGTTGAATTCTGCACTCCATCAGAGGGTCTTAGTTGTGTTTATTAACATCACCGATTGTAATCGATGATGAAAATTCGATTTGCATCTAGCCTCTGATGGGATTCGAACCCAGTACCTCCCGGTCCAAGTGCCGAAGCTTTAACCACTGCACCACTTGTCCGGTTTGTCGCCACCTAAAACAGTAAAAATCTGCACAGAATATAAGCTTTTTTTGAGATTTCGAAGTGCGGTGCAAATTTAAATTTGTAACTTCATAACTTTCAATTTTTATTACAAAAATGTCACATTTTCAGACTTAACCGTTAATTTTCTAAAACTCATTTTTTGGAGATAAGTCAAATATTTTTAATGTGACAGCATGGGAAATCATTCTTTGATCAGACGTAGTTCTTGTTGTTGTCAACACGTACATAACCGCTAAAATTTCGGTACACCAATCGGAAATATCAAAAATTTGAGTTGTTGTTGTCAGCACAAGCATAGAATTCTCAAAATTCGGATGAATGGGAATTTCGAGTAAAATATTTTTTAATTATAATTACTGTTTTAATTTCATCAGCTTTCATCACTAATTTTAGTAACTGATGAAATCGGTTACTGACAATGATTATAAGGTAACAGCGCTAAACAATGACGTTTGGAAAACTAATACTCTGGACTCAGATACTTCCAGAACCTCTTCCATGTAATTGAATGCTGAAACTTATTAGTGGTTTACCTATGAGAAAAGACAAGCCCAACCTATAAATGTCATGGCAAGAGGTTTGCATCACACTTACTCAAGCAAAGAAATAATGGAAGACTTACAAAATAAAGGTCTTAAATACTAAATGCTGTGAATATTGTTAAAAAAAGACAGAACAGCAATCCAGGAAGCGAACCAAACTATTTGACAACAAAAAGAATGTTCAAAACATTTATGGAATAAAAAGAATCCTTCACATGAATGTGAAAATCGAACCAACGGGGAGATTCACGGGATACAAGATGTGTAAAACGACCAGGTAAGCATATTACCCATAGGCATGTACAATAAGGAGAGATGTGCAAGGCAAGTGTACAAATTGTAAGGGCCTATATCGAGGCTGCGTGAGTTTGCTAAACAACTACAAAAATTAAGAGATAAAACAAGAAATAAACTGCAAAATCACGAAAATCGAAGGGTTTAAATATCAAAACAGATGGAAGAAAACCCACAACCAAGCAACACAGTTTAAAGAAGATCATTTGAAAACGTTATGAACAGCATTGCAGCTATTACAAAGCGGCTAGATGACCAAAGTAATCTGAACACCATGATACTTGATCAACTGAAGAAAACGCAACTCCCACAACGCAATCAAACAAAAAATGTTAAATAAGAACACAACTTTCAAAATATCAACCTGGAATGCGAATGGGATTATGTAACAGATTCCAAAAATAGAAATATTTTTAAATTCAGAAAAAATCAACATTTTCTTAATATCTGAAATCCATTAAGTTAAATCTTCGTTTGTTAAAATATGGGGTTATATTTTATATCGCTCAACTCATCCAGCAGAAAGAGCAAGAGGTGGTTCGGCATTGCTTATAAAAGAGATATAAACCACCATTTAGAATCAAATGAAAAAAAAAATATCTAAGAAGAAACAGTGCAAGTCACTACTGTAAGGATCCAAATTAAACAAAGACATCTTACTGTCTCCGCAATATATTATCCTTCCCGGCATAACTTGAAAAGATAGGACTATACCTTAAACTATTTAAATCGTTTGGACATGATTTTATTATTGGGGATGACTTTAATGCGAAAAACACCTATTGGGAATCTAGACTTACGACGTAAAAAGGTAAAGAATTGCTTCAACCAGACAAATCAAAATGTCAATTGGTAATACAAAGGGGAAGTGCACCTCGATTAACAAATTCAAAAACAAACTGGGATCTCTTTCATGAAGTAATGGCGAAAAAAATCAATCTTCAGGTACCGATGAGAAATTCTCACCAGTCGAAAAATGAATTGGAACAACTCAATGGAACAATTCACTATGCTGCTTTGGCATGTACTCCCATTGTACGAAATAAGAAGAAGCTTAACATATCCTACCCAATGGAAGTTATAAAGTTGGTAAGAGAAAAACGGCGGGCACGTAAAACCTGGCGTAAAACTAGAACACCGGAGAACAAAACAATTCCTAACAATTTAGGAAACAGTCTCAAATCACTTCTTAAAAAGGACTCTACTTAAAAAGGACCATGGAACCTGGGCAAGACGCCCTAAAGAGAAGGCTGACCTGTTTGCGGAGTATCTCGAGGATATCTTCCAACCACGACCAAGACAAACGGCCAATGAAAATATAATGTCAATCGACAAGCTAGATGATTTTGATATATGCCCAGTAACTCTCAAAGAATTAAAAGAAGAAGTAAAAAGCAACATGAATGTTAAAAAAGCCCCAGGGTATGACTTGATTACTTGCCAAATAATTAAGGCACTATACCAGATAAAGGATTTCAATGTAAGCTTTCGGTTAAAATATGTTCCGTGGCAATGGAAATTAGGAGAAGTAATCATGATAGCAAAACCTGATAAACCACCTAACGATAAAAAGTCATACAGGCCAACTTCATTGCTGCCAATTATGTCAAAACTCTTTAAACAATTATTACTAAAAAGAGTCCGACAACTAATACCTCCAAATTCGGATTCGGAGAAAAGCATTCCAAAATTGAACAGGTGCATAGTTTTTTAGTTAGAACGTAAAAAAGTGTGCTCCAGCATATTTCTGGACGTTGCCAAAGCGTTCGATAAAGTCTGGCATAGTGGACTGGAATTCAAGCTGCATAGAGATCTGCCGAGCCAACTCTATGCCATACTAAGATCTTAATTATCCAATAAACATTTTCATGTGAAATATGAGGATGAATACTCAAAACTAAATAAAATCTCTGTGGGTGTCCCGCAAGGAAGTGTCTTAGGACTAATCCTGTATTTATTATATAAAAGAAATATTCGAAAAACAAATGAAGGAATCATAGCCATACCTTGCAGATGACATAGCAACGATGGCGATTAGAAGTAATGTCGCTGATGCAACGAGCAAACTCCAGACCATGCTGTTTGTAACTGGACTAAGCACTGGAGAATCAAGCTTAATGAGACGAAATCCACGCATATTAACTTTACATATCAAAAGGCTTCCCATCTACCGATAGAAATTAACTCAGAACCGGTGTCATATACAAACAAACCTAAATATCTTGGCATTTGATGTCAAAAAGCCCCCCAAAAGAATCACTTAACATTAATGAAGTGGTGGTCGCTATATTTTTTTAATCGGCACAAGTAGGAGCCTCAACGATGCGTCGTATCGCAAACTAATGTTCTCACGTAAAGCCCAGTTCCGTTCGTTGTATTGGTCACTTTTAAAACGTGTATTCCATAAGCACATAGAACACATGTTTTTAGTGTAACCCAATTGCATGCCACTTAAAAGAGCTATCACTTTTAATTCTGCACAAACTTTTCATTGATGGTCATTGTATCTAATCAAAACAATGATTTTTTTCATTGATGCATAGATTTCCTTTGTGTTTGTGGAATCAACAGATTCACAATGATTATATCCGTTGAAGATAAAAAGGTCGTACCTTCCTTTCCTGCTTTAATACGAGTACTATACAATATTTGGTGATTTCTGGATTAGATTTATTTTATTTTGATTTGTTTTAACTAAACCAAATTAATTTAATTAACACTAATATATAATTTGACTCATATAATGACATTTTATTTCTTGAAATTAACTGCAACTTAATTAATTATAAATTTTTTTAGGATGCTGATTGCTGAATACTTATATACATAAAAAAAAATTTACAATAAATTATACAAAAAAATTCCCGTGATTTTTCCGGGTTGTGTCCATTTTTAGAACCATGTTCTGATTGCCTCGTGAGGTTTCAGACAATTTCACACCGTGGTTTCATGTGATTTTTTTTTGTTTAACTGAATTTTCGGTGATTTTCGTATAACCTAATATGCGAGATCAACAGATTTTAACTATTTGAGCGGCATGATTCAATTATTTATTTTATTTTCACTACATCCCATGGATTAATCCTAATCGGAAAATTATCCTGATTTTTCGACCAAATCTCTCTATTCGATGTAGCGCCAGCAACCGCCTCATTTTCGAGGTGAGATAATCAGGCAGTTTTTCGAGTCCCTTCTGCTAGAAGGAGTATACTGCTGCTGAATGAGGCATTCTGGCACCCCAGTTTTATCGATCTTGTTCGATTTACCAATTACCTTTTATGCTGTGCTGATTCAAATTTCTTCTCTCTGCCACGCGCCAGAAGGAAACAGTCGGACATTTAAGTTTCGATATATTAGTATTCAAAAGCGTCTACGCACGCAGAGAACATTTGCTTCTATAAAAAGCGGGCGAATTTTCTGTACTCTAATAGATTAATTTTGATAACCACCATATTAACCCGACCCTCAAAGATTGCTCACCAATTTTAGAAAACCGTTCTAGGCGTCTATTCAATTCAACTGGTGTGAAATTTTGTTGAATTGTTGTTGTAAACCGTCAAATTTATGGTGGTACTCGCAATCCAGTGATGCGAACCTTAGCCAGACAACGTAAATTCGTAATAATGTGGATAATATCGTAATCGGAAATAAATAAAATTTGTTTATGTCACATATGAGTTATGATGTCATAACGATTGCAAGCTCTGCAATAAAAATTGTTTAACTGAATATTCAAAGCTACACCAACCCAAATTTAATTTCGTTTAATAAAAATTTTAATATCATGCACGTTCATACGTAGCTAGACCATTAAATTTATAGTACCATTAAATTATTATTTCGATGTTTTATTGCACAACAATTTGACGGAGTACCATAAGAGATACCGGCGATGACGATGATGTTGTAGAAAAACATAAACTTTACATAGTTTATTACTCTATGTAAAGAGAAAAATATTTTTTGTCGAGACAAATTTTTTTTACTTTAAAAGATGACACCGTGAGACATTTAACATTGTGTTGTTGTTTTTTGTATTTATTGTTCTTATGTAACGTGTACTGTGAAGATAAATAAATTTCTTTTGTGTTATATATAGTTATGAACAACACCGCCAGAACAGCAGCTTCTTATATGCGCGAATAAGTTTCCGTTTACACAAAAAGAAAAAAAAAAAACTTTTCCCTAACAACCAAAAGAAAAATTTTATTTTGAAATAATTTAATTTAAATTAAAATTAAATTAAAGACAAAATGCTGGTATTTATTTCAATATTTCTCATATGTGTGTACTCTGCATATACGAGACGATTTCATAATTTTTGCTTGCAAAAACAAATCTTAGTGGTAATTAAGATGGTATTTAGGATTATTGTATTAGATAGTTGAATGTTTAATTAAATAAATATAAATCATGATGATGATTGATATCATCTCTCGTATAAACAAATTGAATTGCGAGATGTAATTATAAACGAGTTAAAATTGAACTACTGTACTTTGTGTACCGTGTAAGGTGTAATTAAAAAACGATTCGAATATTTTATCTAGCTATACACAGAAATGCATAAATATGTAAGAAAAGTGATAGCAATTGTTAGAATTTTTATGTAATTAAGCTAATTAGAAATAATGTTGATAGGAGGGTCAAGTAAACATTATCACATCGTTTAAAGTTAGTTTTGCACGTAGCGGTGCAAAAACTATAAAAGCCTTAATAGTGTTTATGGGGGTGGGGGTGAGAGAAGAGGGGGTTGTGTAGTTATGGGGTGTATTATGCGAGGTTATTATCGGGTGTTAATGATGGGGGTGTATAATTTTACTGTCGTGAGGTACGGACGTAAAGTAAAACAAACGAAAAGTGCAGTGTTAGTGCTTTTTAACTTGTTATATCTTTTTTCAATTGTGCGAATGGTTTTATAATTAAATACACACGGTGCAAAACAACTAACATAAAATTGTAACATAATTAGTAATGATGTAAGCGTGATGGGGCTTTTTTCCCCAAAAAAGGCTTCTTCAAACATCGAACGCCAAACAAAATCTACAACAAACTTGAACCAGTTTCATGAAGAAAGTATAAATATGGCAAGTGCAAGTGTAAAACAAGTGGGCAAAGTTCAGCACAGCCCAAAGAAAACACCTATGCCAATAATTAAAAGTGCTTCTTCGACAGAATTAATCATACCCCAGTTTAAAAATCAAAATCAAAACCGCGATGAAAAAATTAATTCATCAGCAAATTTAACAATGAACTCAGTGCGACGAACTCTAGTGACCGTGGTCAGTGCGAAAATAACCTAGTGCAAACGGGAATGGATAGGTATATCACTGTTCAATCTAAAAGAAAACGTAGCCCGAGATCTGCCCAGCTTGCTGGCAGGAGTAAAGTGACACGGACTGAAGGGGGTGTTAACCAAATACCTCTTAACAATCGATTCTCTAGTCTAGAGGTCATTGACCCCAATGCAGTGCCAAATTCGAAAACTGAGAAACCGCCTCCAATTTATTTAAGGGAAGCATCTAACAATGAATTGGTTAACAACATCGCAAAATTAACAGATTCTAAATTTTATATTGCCCCGCTCAAACGAGGTAGGCTCCAAACAGTGCGAAAAGTCTCGCAATGACCCATCTGTGAGACGTTGTAATAACTGCGGTGAAAATCATACTGCAAACTACAGGGGTTGCGCAGTGTATCTGGACTTAAAACGCAAAATAAACCCTAAAATGAGAGCTGAGCAACGAATGCTGAATATGCAATTTAATCAGAGGGCCATGTTACCAAAAAATACAATAGTCACCAAACCAACGAGTGCAAACACACAAAACGATAACTTGGAGACATTTGCCAGCAGTTTTGCACAGCCAGGTGTTTCGTACGCAAATATCCTAAAAGGTAACAAACCGAAACCAAAAGTTCATTCTAATGAGGACCTAAACATTCACACCATGATAAATAAATTAACCGAGACCATCCAAAGTTTCATGTTGATGATGGAAAGACAAATGAGCATGATGATGCAAAATATGAATATGCTTATGCAAATTATAGTCAAAAATCAAAAATGACAATTCTAAAAATAGCCATTTGGAATGCGAACGGGCTCTTGCAACATAAAGCTGAGGTACAAACATTTCTTATCGAACAAAATATAGACATCATGTTAATATCTGAAACACATTTCACAAAACAAAATTTTTTTAATATTACCGGCTACTCCGTTTATGACACCAAACATCCTGATGGAAAAGCACACGGCGGCACTGCAGTCTTAATAAAAAGAAGATTAAAGCACTACGAGCTCCAGAAATATGCTAAAGATCACATCCAGGCTACAACTGTCAGTTTGGAAGAATGGTCTGGGAAATTTTTAATATCGGCTGTCTACTGTCCACCGAAACACGCAATTAAAAAACAGCAATTTATCGATTACTTTAACCAGTTGGGAATCAAATTTCTAGCAGGGGGTGATTACAACGCTAAACATGTGCAATGGGGTTCGAGGTTGACGTCACCGAAAGGAAAGCAACTCTACGAAGCAATAAACGAGAAAAACCTAGATTATTTATCATCTGGACATCCCACATATTGGCCTACAGATAGAAAGAAAATTCCCGATTTAATAGATTTCTGTGTAATACGAGGAATAGCACGCACCAATGCTCAAGTCGTTGACTGTTATGATTTATCATCAGATCACTCACCAATAATAGTAACACTAAGTACCCAAGCATTAAAAACTGAACCACCACAACGTTTAACAAACAAACTAACGAAATGGGTTCTCTATAGAAACATAGTAGATGTAAATTGTCATCTAGATGTTTCACTTCGCACACCAGAAGACATTGATGCCACGATAGAAAACTTAAGTCAAATAATGGAAATGGCTGCAAAAAAAGCTACTCCGGAGAACAATAATTCCGAAAAAAATATAAGGCTTTCAAGTAACATTCAAAAGTTATTAGCAGAGAAGCGGACAATTCGGCGGCTATGGCAGCTCCACCAATCTCCTTTGCATAAATGGAAATTAAACAGAGCTATTAAAGCTTTGAGAGAAGCAATACGGGAAGAACAAAATTTAGGAATACAGAATTACCTAAGTGAGCTCACAGCAACAGAAACAACAGATTACTCACTGTGGAAGGCAGCAAGAAATTTAAAAAGACCAGAGGTATCGAACCCACCGATAAGGAAACCAGATGGTCACTGGGCCAGAAGTGACTTAGAAAAGGCTATCGCTTTCTCTAACCATCTACAAAAAGTGTTCACCCCAAACGAACAAAATAATGATTGCGTACTACCACAGCTTACGAGGGACGAGTCGAACCCAAACCCAGTAAAATTTAAATGGAAGCTTTCGACAAAGTATGGCATGAAGGATTAAATTACAAAATTAAAACTCTTTTGCCTAAACAATTTCATGCAGTTCTTGAAAACTACTTAGCCCAAAGGATGTTCCAGGTGAAACAAAATACGGCCACTACTGATCTAACCGTGATAAAGGCAGGAGTACCGCAAGATAGTGTATTGGGACCTGTGCTATACTTGTTATTCACAGCTGACCTACCAATAACTGAAAAAATCGTCACTACAACTTTTGCTGATGACACAGCTATATTATTTTCACACAAAAATCCTCAAACAGCATCGAGAGAATTACAAGAACATCTACACAAAATAGGATATTGGTTAAAAACTTGGCGGATAAGGACGAATGAAGATAGAAGATTGACATGGAAAAAGCACATTGAAACAAAACGCAATCAATTAAAAATAAAATTTTCTAAAATGTACTGGATGATCGGAAGAAAATCGAAACTCTCTCTAGACTGCAAGGTTCTACTATACAAAGCGATCCTAATCCCCATATGGGCATATGGTATCCAACTATGGGGCTCAACTAGTGCATCAAATATAGATATCGTACAAAGAACGCAAGCAAAGATACTTCGTAGCATTACAAATGCCCCATGGTATATTCGAAATAGCAACATCCATAGAGACCTAGGAATCAAAACTGTTAAAGAGACAATTAAATCATGCAGTCTAAAATACCAACTGAAACTGGAATCACACCCTAACGAATTAGCTAGAGAACTACTAAGGCAACCGAAATATGGACGGCTTCGCAGAACAGATCCTCTAGATTTAATTAACTGAGAAATATAATCTAATAATTTCGTGCATGTTGAAATGAAATTAAGTAATTAATAATAATTTAATAATAATAATGCATAATGATATTAAGTATTAACATAGGTTAAGGCTTAAGTTAAAATTTTTTTTTTTTTATAGTTTTTAAGAATTTCACACTTCTTGTTAGTTTCGTATAAAGAAAGATTCAAGAATAAAGCCTTTGGCAATAGTTACAAAAAAAAAAAAAAATGATGGGGGTGTAATGACCGGGAGTTAATAATTGGCGGTAATGGCGGGGAGAGGGTATATTGACCGAAGTGGTAATATTAGGAGGAGAGTTCTAGATCCATCGGCTAAATACCTCGTTTTTAATTATTTTAAAAGCAAATCTTTCAATGTAAGATATAAATTTCTTTACACTGAGCAGATTCGTTGGGCAAGATTTAATTTTTTAATAGAAACGCGATAGGCTTTCCTAGATCGTCATTAGTATATTGGAATAATAACTCACCTACGTCCGTCGTACGGATTTTAGAATAATCGGGGTTGGTAAGTATTGGGAGCAATTATTGAAACATAATTACTCTGACCATTACTGTTCCTGATGTTTATCAATATGACATCTCGAATTTGCCCTTAATTGGCAAAATTCAAATTTTTGCAGACGATACTGCAATATTTTATGAAACCTTCTACAATACAGAATAGCATAAAGCATGATATGAACATCTTACTGGAATACTTCAAATGGAATGTGATCTCATTGAATTTAAATAAAACAAAATTTATGATCTTTCATTCAACACAAAAAAGTCTAATTGATTTGCCATATCTTAATATAAATAATGTTGTACTTGATAGAGTTGATTATTTCAAGTACTTATGAGTAACTTTTGATACGCACATGTCTTGGGTTGAACACAGGATTGGTAAGAAAACTCTCGTATTTTGTGAAAAAGTTATGTATTGAAACTAATGTACTTTGCATTTATTCATCCCAGAATTCTTTATGGAATTATTGTTTACGGAACGGCAAGTCGGACCAGATTAAAACCTCTCCAAATCATGCAAAACAAAAGTGTGAAAGCTATCTTGAAGCTCCCTTTACGAATTTCACCATTGTATTTATATGGAATTGAATCCAAAGGAATTTTGCCGTTGGGTGCGTTGTATGATTACCAAGTTTCGTTATATATGTACAGGACATTAAATGTCTCTTCTAGATTTCTCTTCAGATTTGCTAATAACATATCATGCGGATCTATTACAAACGGATTTGGATGCAACAGTCATTGAAAACCGTAACGTATATTCATCAATTCAAGGATTTACTGTCAGTTTATCGTGAAGAATTTATCGTGAGCAATTTATCGTGGAATCAATTTATCATAGAACAATTTATCGTAGCACAATTTATCGTAGAACAATTTATCGTAGAACAATTTATCGTAGAACCGTTTATCGTGGACACAATTTATCGTAGAACAGTTTTGTTTCTTAAATGATTATTGGAAGAAATTCTGGAATATGGTCACCTGTGACGGAACTCGGTAGTTTATTAACCGATTATGATGGGATTGGGTAAGTTGGATGGAAATGGGATTCTTAGTTCATTTTTGGAAGAAGTACTCGCTGTTGAATGAAAAAGCCAATATCTATTGTTTATTTTTTCTAATAAATTTTTTAGTAAAATATGTAATTATCGGTGGAGTTACTTATTTAACTCCCAGTGAGTCCCAGACCATCAAATCTCTTGTAGTATAACTACGTCCAGAGTGCAAATTTCCGCTTGGTTTGAAAGGTTCTGAATCTTTCAGGCGTTAAAAGGTTTACTATGTTCCATATTCCCGGGTGTACTACGAAATATCGGTTTTCAAAATCCCGGCTTGAAAATCTCGGTTTCCAAAATCTCGTTTTTCAAAATCTCGGCTTTCAAAATCCCGGTTTTCAAAATCCCGGTCTTCGTTTCTTCTAGTTCTAATTGTTCAAAACAATTATTTAAGTTTTTTAATTGCAAGATTTGGTGCTTGCAACATTTTGTGATTGCAACATTTTGTAGTTGCAACATTAATAAAAAAGGAATATTTTGTTAATGCGACATTTTGAAATGTACTAATTGTAAAGGATAACGGCTTCGATAAGTCTCACGGGCACGCGGGAGGTTAGTTCGCTCCCTCCCCCGCTTAGCCCTCCGAGGGCTTCATTATGTTTGAACTTCGGGGGACGTAGAAGTCAGAATCAGCAAACATGTCGCACCGCGTGCCGCACGTAGGAGCGGATTATAGAGAATCTATTAATGACACCTACTATAGAAAGAAAAATAATTTCACCGTTTTGTTATGCGAGATTTTGTAATTGCAAGATTTTTGTACTTGCAACATTTTGTAATTGCAACATTTTGTAGTTGCGAGATTAATAAAAAATGCAATATTTTATCAATGCAACATTTTGAAATGCAATAATTGTAGAGGCTGACGGCTTCGAAAACTCTCACGGGCACTTGGCCCTTCATCAAAATTCCATCCCTATTAGCCATTTTCTAGAACTTTATCGCCAACTAATTTTTGAAGTTTTTGTCAGCAAATCATTTAAGAGTCCCATTTGCCTAAATCGATATTTTGAAAACAGGGATTTTGAAACCCGGGATTTAGAAAACCAGGATTTTGAAAACCGAGATTTCGTTACACACCCCATATTCCCGTATAATTTTTCGAATATTGTTCTTATTATCTAAACGTTAAATTTATCCTAGGCCTTTTATAACCATCTTTTATAACCAGATTTTTGTGAGAACAGATAGTTGGCTTGCTGCTCAACCCACTTATTCGGTTGACACATATGTGGGATACGGACTAATGACACGGAATAGTGATACACATAGCAAACTCCTTGCTATAAGACAGACGCCCACTTCAGCCACCCCTAGAAAACCTAGACCATTGCTCCAAAATATTATCGTCACATATGATACAACAAGATTGACGATAGGACAGAAACTTACCTATCAATGGTTACACATTTCACTAGAAAATTTATTACAAAAAATAAAAAATAGAATTTGGCTTTTTCATCAAATAGCGAGTACAACAATTTATCATCGACTTTCGTCCAATTGAAATGCTGATAAGCAATGGCCGAGATCCGTTCCAGATGGCAACTTTTCCAAAACTACTTCCAATAATCATTTAAGAATCCCATTTCCATCCAACATACCCAACTCGATCACAATCGGTGAATTGATTGTTAAAGATATTCCGTTCCATATAATAGGTAGAAGATCGTGCACGTCGGTGTGGTGGTGTTGCTACATACATTAATAATAAATTAAACTCTAAAATTATATATACTAACGCTCGTGATGCTTATTTTGAATCCAATCAGAAGGTTGTCATGGGCTTAGTTTATAGCCCACCTAAAATGGATATCATCAATGAACTAGAAACTATTCTGAATTATATTATGGTTAAATATGATGAAGTTATTATTGTGGGGGATTTTAATGTGGATTGTCTGGTTACAACGCCTGCAACTAAGAGACTAGAATCTCTGATGTCATCTTTTGGCTTTTGTTTAATATCAAAAGAAGCCACTAATTTTGTGGGAAATTCATCTACTCTAATTGACTTGGCATTTACCAACTGCCCAGCCAATATTAAAAGATTCACTCAAATATTTGTGCCGGGCATTGCTACTAGTCATGACATGATCTATGGGTCTTATGCTTTTTCAGTTATTGGAAATGCAAGAAAACAATATCGGTTCATAAGGGATTTACGAAACATCGATAATGATCAGTTACTTAGGGCTGCTTACTCCTTAAATTGGTCTCAACTCTATTGGCTGTGTGATGTTAATGATCAACTGTCCGTTCTTAATCATTTTATACTACACCTCCTTGAAAGCATTGCACCTCTTAAAAGGGTTCTGGTAAGACGTGATATGTCAAGCTTCCATTTCAGTTCGTTAATTCTGCGGTATCGTAATATTCGTGATTACTTACATGTAAACTGGAAGCGCCATAAACAGCGCCATAATATATCAGAGTAAGAAATAAAGTAAATTGAATGATCAAAACATCTAGAAAACAATTTTATAACGAACGATTCAGCAACCGCATTTCTAGTAAAGTATTTTGGAAAAATTATAATAAGTATATAAATTCCTCAATTGTTGAACCCGAATGTGAAATCAGTCCTAATGAGTTTAACGAATATTTTGGTTCGGTATTTGTACGAAGTAGTGGACATTTAGTTCAGACGAAAGTGCCTTCTATTTTCATAATGTTTCGGTAGATGAAGTATGCAGTCAACTATAGGTAATATTAAATCAAACGCTGTTGGAGCTGACGGAATAATCCGAAGTTTTGTTAAGCTATTATTGCCAGTCTTGTTGCCCTACTTAACGTACGTATTGAGTTCAGGCCTTACTAAATCTGTGTTCCCAGATGCATGGAAAATTGCTCTGATTACTCCAATTCCTAAAATACGCCATCCATCGATTAGCATTTTACCAACATTGTCAAAAATATTTGAAAATATAATTAAATCTCAAATTTCCACATTTGTATCTAAAGAAAATTTACTAAGGAAGTATCAGTCGGGATTTCGTGAGAACCATAGTACTACTACAGCGCTTTTGAAGGTTGTTGATGACATTACTTCTGGTATTGAAGGTTTTATTAGACTTCTCCAAAGCGTTTGACAAGGTAGATCATTCTTTGTTAGTGTCAAAGCTGTGTTACAAATATGATTTTTCAGAAAGTGCTTGTAATCTAATTTTTTCGTATTTAAACTAACGACAACAATCGGTAAAATATAATGGTAGTTTCAGCAACTCAACACCTGTTTCATCTGGTGTACCTCAAGGCTCCATTTTGGGACCTCTTTTATTTTCAATGTATATAAACCAAGTGTGTCATATTATTGAGCAAACTAAAGATACTGGCTATCACCTTTACGCTGATGATCTATAATTATATTCCTTTGGTAAGTTAGATGATCTGGTTAGCGTGGTAAATAATTTAAATACGACTTTAAAGAATATTTTGGATTGGACACTAGCGCATAAACTTCAAATCAATCCTGCAAAATCTCAGGCTATTATCTTATCTAATATAGTACACGAGTCATTAGACCTACTAATTATCTTGTAGTTGATAATCATAAAATTGAATTTTATGACCACGTAAAAAGCTTAGGTCTGATTATTGACAGTAAGTTTAACTGGACAGCTCATGTGTTTATGTGGTAAAATTTATGGAATATTACACGGAAAAAAAAACTGGTTACAACGAAGAAAATACTGAATGATTCAAGAAAAATGAGCACTTGATTTTCAGCTAAGATAACTTTTTCATAATACAAACTTCCAATTTCTTCATTTGATGTTTTTATTTAAATACTAAAACAATATTTTTTTTATTGTTGAAAGAAATTCAATTTCTTAAAGTAAGAAAATAATATTTTGTAGAGCAAATCGTTTTTCTCAATTTTTAATATCTATTTCTTCATTAAAGATAACAAATTCATGTTTTAAGATAATCGTATCTCAAAATGCAATAAATTGATGCTTGTATTAAGAAATATTACATATAATTGTATGATATATATTTCTTTAGTTAAGAGACATTTTCTAATAATTAAAATTGCATTTTCTGTTAGAAATCGTTTATTTTTTTCTTGATAGAAGAAACCATTTATCAGTTGTAGAGAAGGAATTGAAAAGCCTTTTAGATTGTAGAAAGTAACTTCTTGAAAGCTGTAGTAGTATTTCTTGGTTGCAGCTATTTTTCCTGTTTATTGGAGAAACATTTAATATAATTTCCAAAATAATAACGATAGAAATTTATTACATATTTTTTATTTTATTTTATTATAAAAAATATAAAGATTCAATTTAATATAATTTAGCTATATCATATTACAAATAACAATAATAAAATACAAACAATACAAATTACAATAATAAAATACAAACATAATTAAATAGAAGGCATAATTCGCTTCAATATTTTTGTTTCGTTGGGAAGTTTATGAAAAACTAAGGGTTTTAAGAAAACTTTACAACTAGTTTTTACAATATCAATAATGAAAAGTTCATTATTTTGATAGCATAACTCACACATAGTTTTAACATGCAGTAACAAATAAACATCGGTAAGTTTTGAAAAAATTATTAAGGATGAAAAAAATACAAAGTAGGTTTTAAAAAAATTCCAGACTAAACATTAGTTTTTTGTTAATACTCGTACCTGTAGTTTTTGCAGTAAATTAAATATTTTTTGCCAAGAAGATTCCTATTTTTGAATTTATTTTTCAAATAGCCGACCTTCCAGAGCTTACATTAGTGATTTTTATGCTTGTTGTATAAGCTATTTACCCCCTTTACAAAAGAATTCCTGAAAATAAAACAATAATTAGCAATCATTTTTATATATAACTCATTCTTAGTTACCTTTTTTTCTTCAGAAAAAAAATGCTCGATATTACTAGCAATTGTATTAAATAAATCAGCCGATACAAGGTCTTCGACCGATATATCCACAACTGTAGATACTAGTAGATTGAGGGTCCTTTCGTCGAGCTGTGGTTAAGATTTTAAGCCCTTTGGTTGATGCGAGAAACTGTTGAAAGTTCTGTGAAATAAAATCAAAATCAATAGTAGCGTTACTTAATCTAGTTGAACAGTTCTAACAAATTCTGTTGATGATAATTGCCCACTTGATGGAGAAGGAGGGGTTGATTGATGATGTGATTGATACACTCAGACAACGATGAATTAACAGAACCAGTTACTGTTGCCATTTAAATTTAACATTTTTGTCAGCAATTTATCTAACTAAAAAAATTAAAATAAAACTATAAAACCCTTACGCACAAACAACTCACACAAAACACACAAAATAGAGCGATCACTTGTTAATTTAAATTAAAAATATATGTAATACAAATATAACTTACATTTAACTGCTTAGCTTAACTTTACATATTTTTCAAAACCACATGAAAATATTTAATTTGACAATCACAAAACTCACGTTGTTTTTATTAAACTGTTCACTAGATAATGAATGTTACTTATTTTAGATATTCTCAAATTTTTCACTCGTTTTCTTGTTTTAAAAAATTAAGAGAATACATTGAAAAATCATTTTCTATAGTTAAAAGTACTCTCTCAGCTTGAGACATACATATTAAACCAAAAAATATTATGTTGAAGTTTAGAAAATTACTTTTTTGTGATAAGAAAAACTTTTTCGAAGTAACATAGTAAATTGGATTTGAAATTTTTGTCTTGATTAAAGAAAACTTAGAATGACTGAAGATTTATTATTTCTTCAATCAAGATAACGTTTTTGCAATTCCTAGAATTCATTTGTTTATCAGAAAGAGAAATAACTTTTTTATTATCAAGAAACGTTTTCAATTTTAAAATATTGTATTTTAATAAAATTTATGTTTTTGTTTTAAGAAAATATTAAATTTCTTGTTTTAAGAGAATGTAAGATTAAATTAAAAGTATTTCTCTTCAAACTAAATTTTTTCTCTTATTATAATGAATTTATACCAACGATAAATACAAGAAAAATAATTCTCAAGATGGAATTTAATTTTAAAATTTCCGCCAAGAAATAATTCTCTTCGTAAGAAAACCATTTTTATGGCTAGAAAAACTGGTATGGACATAGAAATTTGGTTTTTAAAGTAAGCAAAAATACTTTTTATTAAATAAAGAGAAAATTTTCTTTAAGACAGCAAGCTTATTTTTTTCCGTGTAGGTAGGTTGTGGAATACAGCCAAACTAATTAAACAAAACGTTAAAATGCACATTATTCGTACATTAGTAGGGCCAATAATTTCATACTGTGCATCAATATACTCAGAATGCTCCAAGAAATCATTTATGAAACTTAATGTTGCTTTTAACGCTTGTACTACGTGTTCTCGAAAAGAATTGGTGACTCTATATCCTTACTTTCAAACTTTACATTTAACATGAGCTTGAGAAAATATCTTGAGTTCTTGACGTTAACTGTCATGTTTAATTTAATACTAAAGAAGAACCCACTTCTATCCACTGCTATCTTTATGAAAATCTCAACTTTACCTGATCACAGCGTACAATCAATTTAAATATGCGCAGGTCGTGTAGGTCGAAGCCAAGACGCCGTTCTTTTTTTGTTAATAGAGTAAAATTGTGGAACAATGTTGACCCATCTGTCAAAGCTGCGTCAAATTTGAATACATTCAAGAAGATGTACCTGGATAGCCATAGTATATTGTGATTTGATCCTTTTTCCTTTTCTTTCCTATCCAATTTTTCGCATCCTTTTGTAGTTTAGTTATTATTTTTATTATTATTATTATTATTCATTATTGTTATAATTTAGTTTTTTAATTGTTAGTATAATTGATCACTGTTATTTATAAGTCTTATATGCATTTCTCATTCTTTTACATTATGTACTGGTTTACACAAAAGAAAATATTATGTATATTATATGATATTGTAAAAAGGTCTTGGCCTTATTTGTGTAAATAATTAATTAAATAAATAAATAAATAAAAATAAATTAACGAGTTCCGTCCCACGTGGCCATATTCCAGAACTTCTTCCAGAAATCATTAAAGAATTCCATTTCCATCCAACATACCCAGTCCCATCATAATCGGTTAAAAAACTACCGAGATCCATCCCAGGTGGCCATGTTCCAGAAATTCTTCCAAAAATCATTTAAGAATCCCATTTCCATCCAACAACCCAATCACATCACAATCGGTTAGCAAATTACCAAATTCCGTCCCAGGTGGCCAAATTCCAGAACTTCTTCCAAAAATCATTTAAGAATCCCATTTTCATCCAACATACCCAATCCCATCATAATCGGTTGGTAAATTACCAGGTTCCGTCTCAGGTGACAATATTCCAGAACTTCTTCCAATAATCATATAAGAATCCCATTTCCATCCAACGACCCAATCACATCAATCGTTAGCAAATTACACGAGTTCCGTCCCAGGTGGCCATATTCCGAACTTCTTCCAAAAATCATTTAAGAATCCCATTTCCATCCAACATACCCAATCCCATCATAATTGGTTAATAAATTACACGAGTTCCGTCCCAGGTGGCCATATTCCAGAAATTCTTCCAAAAATCATTAAGAATCCCATTTCCATCCAACATACCCAATCCCATCATAATCGGTTAATAAATTATACGAGTTCCGTCCCAGGTCGCCATATTCCAGAACTTCTTCCCAAAATCATTTAAGAATCCCATTCCCATCCAACATATCCAATCCCACCATAATCGGTTAGGAAACTACCTTGTTATACGGTCAAATTTACAAACTACGATAAATTGGCATACGATAAATTGTCCACACGATAAACTGTGTCCACGGTAGATTGTGTCTACGATAAACTGTTCTACGGTTAATTGTTCAAAGACCAAATACTTTTGGTTTCCTTAATCACTCCCATTTAAAGCATCCTATCGAGCACACCATAAATTAGTTTCTAAATAGTCAGAGCAACTGAATTTTGGCATTATTTTACCAGAGAATTATCATCCAATTCTATGTCGTGCTATACTTGACGAATAAATGACAAGTGTAATAAGTACGTTCGCATGGGTGGAAACTTACGTTGAAGAATTAAAAAAAATTGATAAAATTTGCCGTTATTTCATATAGATCTGTCTACCTTATTGATCTTCCATTACGAGAGAAATGATGTAACGAAACGTCCAAGGACCTAGGCCTGAAATTTGAACCAATCTAGGCCTGAAGTTTGAACTTGGATAAAAAAAATGTTGCTTAACCATAATCTTTAACCAAACTAGTTCCCGTAAACGTCCAATCTACTTTCTCTAGAGTTATGATAGTGTTTTTATAATCCTGAGTATATTTATAGAAGAATGCACAAAAATCATTTCTACAGGGTATCGCTAAAGGGGAAGACATTTTTGATTTATGACGGTACCCGAGTTCCTCCTCACTATATAAAATTAATTCCAAAGTTATTAGTAAAGTTATGGGAGGAAAAGGTAACCTATAAAGTAAGGTTATGGGAGGATTTTATTGCACAGCATACGTAATCGGATTGGCAAAGTGATTTTCGAACTAATTAAGAATTATAATTTTTCAAACATTCAAGTAAGTACTGTAATTAGCTCTGCACTCTGTAACACTCAACTTTATAGACGGTATCTTCCCAGTTCCGGGAAAACACTTTAATATATTTGCATCTCCAAGCCCGTCAAACTAACAAACTGAGACCGGAATTAGTCTTATTAAAAAATATTCCAAATCTTTGTTGGTTGCTTATTTAGCAACGCCAGATATTATGAAGGTGGATAAAAAATTAAATTATAAAAAAATTCCAAAGTTATTATCAGCAACATTTGGTCTCTACGAGCAGAAAATTTTTCTCGAGTAGTCGATTCTAATAACCAAATTTAACTAACTGTGGTTGCAGATGTTGAAGATTTGAAAAGATTTATTCTAAAAGTAAATCCGAATAAGTTTTCTTGCACGAGTTTACGGCCTGAAATGGCTTATGTTCCAAAAGGACCTAATAGGCGTATGACAAGATGAAGCCTTAAGCTTTAGGGATACAATTTTATAATTGAAGATGAGAAAGGTTCAAAAAATGTGTTATCCGATGCTTTTACTCTGATTAGCTCTGTTGAGCCAAAATTAAATGATTCTTCATCTGCATGGAAAGTTTGAATACCAGATGCTTTAACCGAAAAATTAATTCATGATACATCTTTAAATCTGCATTGTGTAAAATAAACAAAAGTTGGAACCTTGTTTCCAGACATCGACCATGACAGTGTATTTTTGTTGACTTTATTGGACCATATCCATGGATAGTAGCCCAATTTTTTAAATTTGTTGTACTTCCGAACTCTGCAACTTTTAACATTGTAACATTTGGCGCGCCTGACCAGGGTCAGTGATAATGGGTGTCAGTTCAAACATTGCTGACTTCAGCATTGCTCATGTTGTGTTTATCGCGCTTTACTTTCAACAGATTAATGCGTCGGAGGCCTCGGAGATAGTAAACCAGATCAGTGCACCACTCCACCCAATTTTCACCTTACTTTGTACTTTTTGGTTACAATATGATTACAACTGATGTATTACCAGGCCATGACGGATTAAATTTTTATTCCACAGTGATATAAATTTTAAGGTGGCTTACGATAGGTGTGCGAAACCTTATAACTTGCGAACCAGACAGCAAGGTTGGCATTGTTATATATAATTGGGGAGATATGAATGGCAAATCAATTGTGAATTACGATTAAATAATCGCGCGAGGGTAACGGTTAATTGAATCTGCCCTGTAATGAAATTCAAAATTTGTTTGGAAGCTGCGTAATTTTATTAATTCTGTATGAGCGGATCGAATCCCTCTATCTCAATTATGTGATTTTATTTATAGGGCTGTTTGTGCTGTAGGTAGAGTGACCAAATTATGATGAAATCACAGTTTGGTTTCAAAAATTGTTATTAAGCAGAATTTTTGGAGAAATAATTTGAATCAGTTTTGTTACAAATTTAACTAATTGGAATCCTTTGAATCGATCGGTTAAGAAACGGCGTAGGTTCATTTAAATTGTCAATTTTCCAGAGGCATGTCCAGAATTTATATTAGATTCCCATTTTGATCATTAATTTGAGTTCCTTTCGATTCGGATAACCTAGTGGTGCCCTCTCTCAAATATTTTTTAAAAAAGTCGTTTGAGCTGATATTTTTTTTAAATAGGGACCCGGATGCCATTTGAGAACTCCTATGCAAATTTTCCCGAATTATAACTCATCACACGTTTTTATTAAAATACATTAGACCCGGAAAGAAGAAAGAAAATCTTAATCATCACAATTTTTATCTTAATCGTCCGAGCACCGAAAGATCTCCTAAATTAATTTTCTTGTAATTAGCACTCATTCTTTGCATTCCCTTCACCAATTTTTATCAAAATCGTTCTAAGCGACAAAAAATAATAAAGAGACTCGGTTCGCACCAGACGACATCAAAATCACCAACATGTTCTAACAGATGCGATTAGTGAAACCATGTAATGTCAACTTAACGCAACGGGTGCAACATTCCGCAATATGATGAAACATAATGCCAGATATTTAATTAACGAGAAACACAAGACACAACACGAATTAACATGACGCATTATAGTCGTGCAACATGGTGCAATATTACGCAACATGAACATGATGCAATATCCCGTGCATTATTTGGTAATAATTCACAATATTATGCAACGTGGCGGAACATCACGCAACGTGGTGCAACATTATGAATTATGTCGCTTGTTATGGTCCTCGATTTCAACAGAAACCTTTCATACGAAAATGTCTAAAATTTGCTCTTGAAGGCTCTAGAAGCAGAAGATCTCCGAACGGCTTCACGCATCATCATCGATCAAATCACAATGATAACCAAAGACGGATTGGGGAGCATTGAGCGACTTTTGCGTGATTTGATGAAGAGCGACAAATCCTTCAGTCGATCGGTATTCGTTGTTAGTGCGGACGGCAGGAGGAAGAAGTCGCATTGACGTGTTCAAAAGTTGCATAAACTGCAAGATCATCGACATGATTACAAGCCAGGCCAATTTTTCATTACAGCACAATCAATAGTTTCGAACGATAAAAATGATGCATAAAATTATCCGGTTGAGTACTTCAAGAATCTGACACCATCCGGTACGCCGCCATATGTTTTGTAGTTGATGCCTGGCGTCACTTTAAAGATGCTGCGCGATCTGGATCCAAAGAAGCGATTGTGCAATGTAACTCAATAGACGGTGAAAATTTTTGGTGAAAGACGGTAGTCTTCTCACACGATCAGCTCTACGTCGGCATGTCTCGATCGAGAAACGCAAACAAAGTATTAGTTCGCATAATTGAAAATTCCCGCAACAATTGGTCGACAATTCAGGTGCGACATAGTTTACAAAGAATTGTTTCAAAAGCTATATAAGTAAATGGCGAGAAAGAAAAATTTTTTGTAGAAAAACTCATGTTTTCTGGATTAAAAAAAAACCGACCGAAGGCATAATACGTGAAATCCAAGCACAGTTCATTTTTTGTAGGTGAACAATACGATTGATTTTGAAATTGTGGGTGGCTTTGGAAGAACCGCCTAGTTAATAAGGTAATTTTCGATATACAATAAACGGGAAGGTTTCTGTGAAGCATCGAAAAACCGATTTGCCTCTCCATCACAGCCTACAACAAAACGAATTAATCCAAGGCTGCAAATACTGAAAATCATCTTAACATTAAATTGATTACCAAATCGAACATCAAAGCAACGTGAACTTTTGCAAAAGAATCCGGATGAAGTTTAGTTTATGATTTCGTTATTTTGTTATACATTTTCCAATATTTAATCACTCCCACACACTATGGGTTTAAATTTTATTGAATATCGAACTATATAGTATAAGGCTTAAGTACATGACAAACATTATAAATCATTTTCGAATAACATACATGGGGAGCGAGACAAAGAAATTACCAATAAGCCATGTATCACACAAATCACGATGAATAATTTTTCGAAATCATTGTAATAAATTTAGTCAAAGTTCAAATCACGATCAAAAATATTTTTTTTTGTGTTTATAGCGTGCAAGCAGAAAACATCTTCGCGATTTATGAATTTGAACAAATATTGAACTTTCATGTATATATTGAAAAAAAAATGTTTTATTTCACTTGCACATGAATTTATTTATAATTACATAATTATTGACCTCATGTGATTTATAATTGTGTCTAACAAGCCTGCATAAATATACATATATTTACATATATAAATTGTATGTTGCTTTCCATCATAAAATATAAGTTCGCGCTTGCGTACAACATCGTACACCAATCATGATGAAGATCAAGCGTTTATAATTTTCTCACGATTAACTCAGGTCTCCTACATTTTTTGTTGTTCGAGAGATGAACTGATTTATTTGTAACGAATTCCATCAGAATTCCAAGGACGTAAATTGAAAGTATTGCAAGGTGATAATTTGTACAGAGATATATAATAAATCTTCTGAACTGGAAATAATTATTTTATCGTATATAATCCCAAAATTGATGCTTTAGAAATTTAATTAACATTTAAACAAAAATAATAATTTATTTTAAATCACAAGCAATTAACTTTTATGAAATGATATGCGTAATGTGGTTTAATGTGCCGCACGTTGTGTAAATTATTTATTTCCCAGCTGTGAAAATTGGTATCAAATGCCAGTAAAAATTGGTATATAGTTTCTTAAAATACAGGTAGCTAAATATATAACACCTTGAGATTACCTAATATTGTTCGACTCAATCTATATCGAATAGATATTGAGTGATTTGTGAGCAATATGCTAATTGGCCTGTCGAAAATTAATCATAAAATTTTATATGTGGTTTCTCGATCAATGTCAACGGTAAAATCAGATTTTTTTTTTAAATTAAATGCGGGATTAAAAATATCGTGAGATGGTTTAAAACTGGTTGCGTGGGAAAATAGCTTTTAAATATGCGATTTATTTCACAATAAGCTGATAGTTATAACAATTCACACTAGGCTGCTAATAGTCTAAATATATATGGCGGGTGTAAACAAGTTAGCCCGTTTTGAGTAAAATTTAGATTGCGAAAATCTCTTTGCGTGTTACTCTGATTATTAAAATAAAATTCGGCCTTAACCAAGGTTGTGATCGGAATGCCCGATTTGCCATACGTATTAATTTATTTAAACTGATATGTTTCTAACAGTTTGATCTAGCTCCGAAGATACTTTAATATTTCGGAGTATACCACCGGATCTCCGAGGCGAATTTGCAGTTTATGGAAGTTTACTACCCATTTATTATGAATCCAATAGTTGACCATCAAATTGCGTTAGTGTGATCAGACCAAAATTAATAAATTTGTGTTCTAAAAATAGGAATAAATTTTTAAAATTGGGATTTAGTACCCCAAAAATTGGTACGGTGGATTCCGTTCTTTCCTCCCCTAGCAAATAGAACTTGGGACAATGTATGTTAGATAACGGTGTTAGGGTTTGGTAACTTTACGGGGTAAAGTAAAGTGTGGATATCATGAAAGGTTTTGACATCGGGATTTTTGCAAGAGTTACAAACCGCTGTCCCGTTTTTTTATTTTTTATTTGAAAATAGTTTAGAGAAGGTGTACCATCTGCGAGGAAACCGATTGAACGCGGGTTCTGAATTGGATTTGTGGCTGTTCAGGAAAATTTTCCAGACTTTAGACAGAAGTAATTATTTTCGGTAGTATTGTTCTATTGTAGAACTTGAGAATTGGAGCTTTTATTAGGTACGGGGAAATGGCCACTTTCGTAGGAACCTTTTATTTTTTTGCCAGTATGCAGTATAACATGTGTGAACATGAGGTTGAATTTGTAGATAGAGTATAGTAGTTTTGATCATTTTCCGGAAGCTTAAGCGAAAATGATTAATTTTGACAGAAACCTTTTTTGGTAGGAGCTTCATCATTTTTCACAAATGTCTTGAAATGACACTACATCTCGTGTTTGCGAAGGGCTTGGTAAGAACACGAATATTTTGTATTGGATTTGTAAGAGGAATGGTTCCTGTTGATTTTCTGATAGATTGGCGGAAGTGCGTATATGTAATTTTGATGAGAGATTTCTTCGCAGGAATTTTCACATTATTTGCAATTGTTTTTTATAAATACTATGGGAATTAAGAAGAGTCTATTCTAGAGAGGTCCTAGATAGACTTGGTAACGAAATTGGTATATGTCATTTTTTTGCAAGTTGGTTGGAAGTGACGCTTTTCGTTAAACAATATTTTAACAAAAATTGTTGAATTTTTACAGTTAAGTTTGGTTTTAGAAGGATTTGTTTCCGAACAAACTTTAACAAAATGTGTATGTCTGGAAAAGATCTTATTTGAATCAGTTTGTCGATGGTTATCGCTGGAAAAATTTCCAGGGCAAGTTTCATGTTGGGAGTCCAGGAAAATGGGGGAAAGGGGGGGGGGGGAGGGAGTTAAATACACATATTTCCAGACATAACACTTTAAACGTTTGAAATTTGCATCAGTATTTCACTACCCCCTCCCCATTTTTCCTGGACTCTCAACATGAAACACTTTAAACGTTATGTTTTTACGAATTTTTGAAATTTGCCCATATACATTTTATTCATATTATATGGCATATGAAACATACTGTTAAAGTTACCCGAAAGTTTCCAGCCGAAAGATAATGCAGATAGTGTCTTGAATACAGCAAAAATCAGTCATGAACTCGAATTTAGGAGAATTTAGGGTTGAATTACATCATTCAGGTGAAGGAGAAATTATTTCAGTTTATAGGAATTTAAAAATCGATAGGAGCGAGAGTATAAAGAGAGTTTAAAAATAGTCAACACACTATCTGCATTATCTTTCGGCTGGAATCTTTCGGCTAACTTTAACAAGGTATATGAAACATAAATTAATATCGGTAGTTTAGTTTTATTTGTTGTTTGTTACGAATATATACAAATTTTCGGCTGATTTTGTAATTTAGTAACTTTCGGCTGGGATTTCAATTTAATACATAATTTATTTAACTGTCGGTTGAAACAGTCGAGACACTATCTGCATTATCGATTTTTTCTCATTTTCGGTTGGCAACTTTCGGCTAACTTTAACTTTCGGCTTTTCTCCGTAGTTGGAGAGAGCAGGGCAAACGAGCGATATCTGGAGTATGTAGGACGATTTGAAAATATTGTGTAGGGTTTTGGTATGTGATGGCGTCTCTACAGACTGATCTATTTCCGTACCTCCCAATGAGATTTATTCACAAATCCCTCTATATTACCCTCAACCAAGGTTGCTCAAATTTGGTAAATATGCGGGCGTTGACGTTTTCTGTAATCTTCAACTATGCAGTGCAATATAACCCAACGTTCTGCACGATCTTACCGAATTATCATTTCGTTGTGGAGTGCAGAACTCAGCGCCGACCTACCGTTCATTGTCAGTGTATAGGTTGACATGCAGCACACAAAATTTATTAAATAAATACAGTCAAACCTGTTTTTGTGCGGTAATAGAGATCGCATAAAAAAAGTTTCCCGTAGAAAAAAACCCAAAACATTACGCAACCTAACGCAATACTTACGCATTGTGATGAAATATCAAAAATCGAAAAAACAAAATGGCCAACGTCAGTTATCTAATTAAAATAATCCCATTTAATTACGTTCTAATTTGATTGAAATTTTGAAAGAACTTAAGTAGATTGTACTGAATAAATTTGTTTCATATCGCGAAAAAAATCGCTCAAAAAAGAGGACACAAAATCAGATTTGACTGTATTTTCTTAATTTTGCTAAGCAAACATCGATATTCACTTCGTGCATGTAATAACAAATATTTAATAAACCAATGATAGTTAGACCTCAGGCGTATTTCCAAAATATGAAAATACAACGTCGTTCCAATTTTTATTTTAATAACCAATCGAAGCATTTTATATGTTAAATTTTAGTTTAAAAGTAATTTAATTAAAACAAAGAAAGTATTTAACTTAAGTACCTATATACAGTTTTACTACTTTTAGCAAAACCATGACTAAACCCAGAGTTCACCAAATCGATTCATTCTACATTTTATTTTAACTCTAAAACTTTTGTTCTATGACAAAAAATGTATTCACTTCCTGCATGTAATAATTTAAACATTAAAATATAATTTAAAAAAAGAAAATTATATTTGTATGTTCATATTTTGCGTGTGGCTATTTTAATTAATTTTGCTATGAACGATGATATTTATCAGTACTTAGTAGTAAATAAAAATAAATTAGCTTTTGAAGTTTTTGAAATGGTGGGACTAACTTAATTTAGTTTCGAGATTCTAACTTGTGCTATAGTCGAGTGTTTGATTCTTAATTTATTGTGGTGAAATCGTTTCGCCACATTATTTACGATTATCAGCATATTAAAACGACAAAATATTTAAATCCAATTCAAGTAAATTTAAAATTTAACGGAAAGTCGTCTAGTTAAGTTTCGGTTTTGGATTTTGCACGATAAATTACTGTTTGAAACGGTGTAGATTTAAGGAGAGCTAATTTTTTTTACCCACCTACAAATTATATTCACCTGTAATCTGAGTTAATTTTAATGATTACCAAATAATTGAACTAAATGGTTATACAACATTTTCCCATAAACCGAAAATGCACAATTTTTTTTTGTAAAATATAAACCATCGTTATATAATTTGGATGGCACAAACTAATTATTCAGCATTAAATTCTAATAAATTACCGATTACGATTCCAACACAACATTTTTAATTTCCATATAAAAATTCATAAGAACAAAAAAAAAATTTTAAACTATTTTAATTGTCTTATTTATACGATTTAATTCATCCTCGTCAAATCATCATCATCATCAACCCGTCTTGGATGAAAATTAACCATTGTTTGTAAGTTTTTTGTGCGATTACGTAACTCTGCGAAACAACCATAAAGATTTTTCGGTTTAAAAATCTAAACATAATTATTTAAAAATTTAATAGCGCGTGCTAAATATATCATTTGCATGCAGATGTAAATGATAATCGATCACAAAATCATTAAGATGCACCAAATCCCAAAACAATAATTCATAATTGACAACAAAATTACTATAAAGTGTTACCGTTCGAAGACAATTTTATGGTCTCTCTAATGTTTATTCGTAAAATAAAATTTATTAACAATTTCATAAAGTTTATGATAAATATTTAGAGATAAATAAAAGACTTATAATAAAATTTATTATTTTCAATTAAACATTTAATAGATGTTTTCAGAAAGAAAGTATAAAAGACATAAATTTTCTGTTTTTACCTCCGGCAGTACCAATTAATTTAGGTAGATTTAAAATATTTATGACTAATTAGGTAAAACGAAGCATTCAGTGTTACCTACCCACATGTATCCACAATTACATAATTCATCAAGAGCAATAATGTAATGGAAATATCGAAATTAATCTAAGTGTGCATGACTCGGATTACCCTGGGGTTGTTAATTAACACAATAAATGGCTTTTGCTGTCGAATATATTACAAATTAAGAATATGTACTATTAAATATTTCTGAATTTTTTTCTAAGTAAGAACCCAACCGTTTTTATTGTAATGACACATACCCATTACAATGAGGTTATTTAATTAAACTGTGAATAAGTTACGTGAATACGTGAATTTTTTATAAACAAAAGTTTGTTAGAATTTTTAAAATTTTTGCAACAACGTCAAGACATCCATGCATGTGAAACTGGCCCGAAAAGTAGCCCGAAAAAATTGTGTCTTTGCTAAATCTATAATATTTTCGGGCTGGCCCGAAAAACTTTTAAACTGCATATACAATTCCTATCCCGAAGTTTAATTTTTATATCGGCGTAGTACAGAAAGATTTTATTTTACAAGTCAACACTAGAAGGAATAATAAAATTTAATGAATATACATAATAAGTATATGAAAAGCAAATTTCAAAAAATTTGAATTTATACACTGGATTCCAAACGGCCTACACTAATTCTCAACGGTAGCCGAAGTCTCAGGCAATCCCTGTTACAACCGCGACAGAAGAAAATTTCTTAGTAATTTTTTTGTTGAAAATCGTTACATATTGACACTGGCACGAACCTTTTTTCCACCTTTGGATTCCAAATGGTCTACACTAATTCTCGATGGTAGCCGAAGTTTCAGGCAATCCGTGTGGTTAGCGTCTCATAGGAAAATGTTTTGGTATTCCTTTTTTTCAGAATCTTACGTAATACATTTCATTATACTCGTTATTTTGAACACAATGTATTTTTTTGAGATTGTCAGTTAATTTGCTTTTCATATTTATTCATTAAATTTTATTTTATTTTTTAGTGTTGCCTTGTAAAATCAAATCTTGTTGTAGCATGCTGATGTTAAAGATTTCGTGATAAAAATTAAAGGTAATGCAGTTTTTCTAATATTTTCGGAATAGTACTGATTAAGCAAAGAACATGCTTATTTTTGAGAAATTCTTTACCAATTCTTTACCAAGAACGGCTTGCACGATTTTATTTCTTTTTTGTTTTGTTGATTCCGAGAATTAAGAAGGAGAAATTGGAGCACAGCATCAGACAGATAACCTTGTTAAAGTTAGCCGAAAGATTCCAGCCGAAAGATAATGCAGATAGTGTCTTGACTATTTTTAAACTCTCTTTATACTCTCGCCCCTATCGATTTTTAAATTCCTATAAACTGAAATAATTTCTCCTTCACCCGAATGATGTATTTCGATCCTAAATTCTCCTAAATTCGAGTTCATGACTGATTTTTGCTGTATTCAAGACACTATCTGCATTATCTTTCGGCTGGAAACTTTCGGCTAACTTTAACAGTATAGACAGATACATATCATCAGACATACATATGTCGGGTTCCTTCAGGTGCTGAATCAGCAATTCACATAACTTCCGTTATAACCTCTATTAGGGAATGCTCTGTTTGACGTTATATACGTTATAATACCTCACAGCATATGTTGTATTGTTAGATGGTTTTCAGATAACGTTATTCAGCCCGTCGAAATCTTTCCCGTCCTATTTCCCTTACCTTCTAGATCTAATTGATACGCTCCGTTGCATTTTTCCTAACCGGACTGTAATATTATTGAGCATGATATATAGCTGTGAGCGCCGAGATTTTCTCGCCCAGGGCGCGTAATCTTGAAATCGGTGGATATTTTCGTCTACGAATTATAATTTGCATTAAAATTATTTATATTTTTCGAATTTTTTGCCGGCTACTTTAATCGTTTTTTTAAATTTGCTTACATGTCTTCTATTATTTATTTCACTACTAAACAAAAATCGGTGGAAATTTCCGCCTGGGTAAATCAATGCGGATTTATCCACCGATTTTTGTTTAGTAGTGTTCGCGCTCCAGAGAATTTTAATTAAATTTGCTCCGCACCATTCGTTTCGAATTAGAAAACGAGATGCATCCAATCTTAAGGCGAACTCCTCCAAAGTTTTGTTTATAGGGAAAAGTAGAAGCTCAGGAGGACAAAGATTTATAGTTCTACCTAGGAAAATTTTCTTACGCCATATTTAACAGTTGCAACGTTCTTTGATAGTTTCAAATTAGTGCGGTTTCGCCAAACAGGTCTACGTTCCGTTACACTCCTTGCATTCTATGTCGGTTTTGTTTGCGCACCATCACCATATTTATCTGTGTATCACAAGCAGCTAATCAAAGGGTAGTACACTCCGGCTCGGTGCAACTCCTTCTTTGTATACCTTCCATCCTTCACCAAACCCAATTTCATCATAATCGGTTGTGAAAAACTGAACCTGCACACAGAGAGCCTTTTCTAAACTAATTTTCCAGCGTTTGAGCCACTTGGTTCTATTTCAAATTTTTATCAACATAAAGAATGACGTAATATGACACAAAATACAACAACTCATTTGATATTATTTTTTGGGTGAATTGTCATTTTCGATGAAATGCTTTTCTGTCATGACACAATCCCACTTCTGTCATGACACAAAATACATATAAATTCTATCTGAAATTATCTGGATATAGTCGCTTGAATATCGCATCACCGTCAATTCACGAGCTCTTGACGTATGTCACCGGGTTCGTTGAACTTTGACTACTATTCTGAGATATTTCTAGAAAAATTCTATCTGGAATAATGTGGATAAAGTCGCTTGGATAACGCCTCACAGGCGAGTCACGAGCACTTGGGGTATACCAAATCGTCAAATTTTTACTACTAACCTAAGGTATTTAAAAAAAAAAACTCCGAACTGGAATTATAAATATAGTCATTTGAATCTCGTCTCACAGCCGATTAAAACGCATTTAATGTAACACAGGATTCGCTTAAGTTTGACTACTTGACATGCTGAAGTCAGAAATTGCAGAAAAATTACCACATCTGCCGAAAAAAACCTTACTCCACCAAGACAATACCGCCTCACATCTCAACGGTTGCCAAAGTAATCTCCGATTTTTTTAATTCCCTAAGCTTAAAGCTGTGCTTGGAGGAGAGAGATTTTGATCGAATGAGGAGTCCATCACCGTGTAACACAAATATTTTGCAGAGAAATACGCCTAGTATTTGGACGGGTTGAAGAAATGAGTGTTATCACTGGGGGAAGTGTATAGACTTACAAGGAGATTATCGTCAAAATTCCGCGTAAAAATACGAACAATTATTCTAGACTAGCAGTAAATATTTTCTGTTTCAGATAACAATATTTATCGATAAAAAGTAGAAAGTAAATGTGAATTTATTATGCCGAGTGCTCATAGAACTACAGTGGAGGCGAAAAATGATTCTAAAAATTGCTAAACAAAAAATGCGGTGGTGCTGACTGCTATAGTTAAAATTAGCTTCGATGCACCCTGTAAAATTTATATTCTTATAATTAATTTTCACATTTGATTGATCGTTATTGAACACATCACAATAAGCGGATGTGCCTGTTATCGTCGTTACAACTGATACACTTATATAACATGGTTCAATCCCCGTCAGTAATCAGTTGAAAATATTTCATTGAACAGAACACAACAAAGTAGTGATGAAGATCGTGTCGTGTTTAATTACATTATTGATTAATTCCCAAATATCATGGGTGAATTCTTCTATTTCCGCGCCGTGGATTATTTTAATTAGTGCAGAGCATAATAGTTATGACAAATTTATAAGTTGTAACGGTGTGCTATCCAGTCCAACACAGGTCATTGCTCCATCAGAGTGCATAAAACTGCTTCCGAGAAATTCACAATTGCTTCTAAATGCTGAGCCGCAAGGTAGTATTTTGCATGGTCAAAGTCGGTTAGCTCAACACGTTTCGATGACAGATAACTTTGCCACTATAACAGTTAATCCGTTTGAATTAAATAACAAAGTTCAAACGCTTAATCATCCCGTAATAGGAAGATGTAATTGGGCCGATTTATATGATGCATTTGCGCTTAGTTATGTCGGGCTTAGTTATGATCGAGTTTCTGTTACAAATCTAAATTTCACAAATTCAGTCGAGATTTGTGATGAGATGGCCTTGATAGATCCGCGAGTAACGTTTTACTTACACAGATGTATTCGGTTAAGTGATGAAGAATGCGATCTCATGGACGAGTATGGTCACCGTGGTGAAGTTCTTGTTAAAAAATCAGACAGTTTTGGAGCGGTGAGTTTAAAAAAAATTACATTCCTAAATATATGATAAAAACAGTTTTAATATTTTTAGTTTGAACTGGATGCATTTAAATTGTTTCACGATTGTGACCGAAATGTTGCTGTGTACTCAAAAATATGTCTAGCATCATGATCATAATACATACCAAATAAATTTAACTTATAAAATATAGAACTAATTACTAAATATTTTTTCTTGTTTTGTTGGGTTGTGTATGTTTATTTGCAAAAATAACATGATCAAAGAACAACAACTATCAAAATTCAGTCATCTGAGCAATGAAACCAATTATTCTTGCATGATTGATCCCCCCTAAGCTAATTGATGAATTGTACAAGTTTTAGTAATCATGTTAGTGATATTGAGACTGCCCAGACTGTTTCAATCAACTTATATAGTGTACTCAGAATATAGAATTAGTAAATACAAATCACATACGTCAAACTGTGTGCTTGCAGTATCAACATTTTCATTACAACCATATGTGTATTTTGCCATTTTACATAATTTTGTTACGTGATATTTATGATTCACTTCGTGCATGTAATAATTTTATAATTTTATAAATCAAAAATATTAAATAAAAGCTTATTTACTTATTAAACGTCATCTCAATATCTATTAGTTAATTAAAATATCAAATTATTACAAGCAGGAAGTAAATATAAACGATCTTTTACAAAACGAGATAAAATGGACACATAATATTAGAGCATTAAGATATTATCAAAAACGTTCAACACTACACCAAATTATTACATGCAGGAAGTGATTACTGTTATTGTTACAACAATTTTGAGCATTAATTAAAAATTAAAAATTCACCCATTGTGTATTAGCGCTCAATTGGATCAATTTTACATAATCTTGGTAAATGATCTTTATTATTCACTTCGTGCATGTAATAATTTTATATTTCTATAAACCAATAAATATTAAATAGAAACATATAACATAGTGTACGATTTACTTATTACTGTAACCTCAGTATTTATATGTTAATTAAAATATAAAATTATTACATGCACGAAGTAAATATACATGATATTTTGCAAAATAAACTAAAATGTACACATAATATAGGGTTTTCCAATAAGAGTGATATGGTTTCTTTAAAAAAAAACACACACAAATTGTGAACGGCAGCAATATTTGAATTACTTCGTGCATTTATTTGTCTTATTGGCACTTGACCATTACGTAAAGAAAATGTACGCTCAAAATTTTCAATAATTCGACAAAAGCGCACGAAAAGTTGCAATTGGAGAACGATTATTTTGATAATAAAACTGAATAATTTGTAAACTTTGTTCTTGCGTGTATCTCACCATGATGAAATTGTAAACATGACTGAATACAATGAAACAAAAAATGATCTGTCATGACATATTACAAATGGCCGATCTGTCATGACATATTACAAAATTGTGACTGCTTCCAGCGCTAGAACTTTAGTTTTGAGTACTAAGGTGCTTCCGCCAAATTTACCGCATTCTTCAAGACCCTTTCAACGATATATCACATGTTTTTATGCTACAATAAATGGTCAGCTGCCAGCGCAAAAACGGTGGCTTTATAAAACTAAAAAACTGTTGTCCGGTCCAACACCTTTCAACTACACGAGTATATGGAATTCATTTAAAGCAATTGGATGGTATTGGGGTTTTTTGAGGTAATTTGTAACCGCAGGTACCCGACCCTCTTCTTGAGGTAGAGATTCCATAATCTCTCTAATTCTCTGAATTGAAGCAGAAGCCGTTCTTGAGATATGACTGGTATACCGACACTTAGATGAACAAATTTATTTTGTATTTTTGGGACCAGCGGCCTTCAAAACGTTTAGTAAACTGGTTTTGGGGGAGAATAATTTTGCATCTTTTTTACATGGTTTCAAAAACTTGGCCTTACAGACCAAATTAAAATATGAAATAAAAATTACCCTGGTTCAAAAGCACTTTTCTGCCAAAAATTCAAAAAGAAATCCGCCTGGATGTCGAGAAGTGTGGTTGTCTGTACCGATAATATTTCAAGAGTGACTTGCACGGTTTTATTTTTTTTTGTCAATCTTCATTTATTTTTAATTTGGATAATTAAGAAGGAGAAATTGGAGCACACCATTAGACAGAATATTTCTATCTATCACATATGTCGGGATCCTTCAAGTGCAATTTGCATGACTTCCGTTATAACTTTTATTATGGAATTCTCTGTTTGGCGTAGCTAAGCGAATTCTGAGGTTCACCATTATTCAGTCCTTTTCCTATTTCGCCCTATATATTATAATACCTCACAACAGATGTATTTTATGTTCTGTTCCCTTACCCTCCAACTCGAATTGATACCAGCACTCCATTGCATTTTCCCTAATCCAACTGTAATAACATCGAACATGATTTAGCTGAGAGTACTGAGATTTTCGTCGCCCAAAACATTCCAGCTCAGAAACTGAATCAACATTTTCTCAGAACGGAATGTTATGAAAGTAGGTATATCTCGTATGTGGAAACTATGGAGACGATATAACGTAGGTTAATCTGAAAGCAGCCTGCCTATGCTATCTCGTATATCTACTTCACACTCCAGGGACTTTTAATTAAATTTGCCTCTCGTTTAATGCCAAATTAGAAGACAAAGTTCATGCAGTCTTAAGGGAACCTCCTATAACGGAATATTGGAGGACAAGTAGCAGTTCAGGATATTTGACTTTGATCCTAAGCGAATGATGAAAGTTGGTCATAGATATTGTTGTGGTTGTTAATCTTGGCGCGGTTTGCTTGTTTCCAGCTATTGCTAGTCAGTACGGTCGTGAGTATATCCAAGGCCACAACAATCTAGTATTAACCGCGAATTTTATGTTGGTTTTTACCCCGCGCCTAACGAATCGTTAAAAGAATGTTATTGCATTAAACACAATCAAACGCATATATCATCGAATGAAGCGAGAACCATTTACAACTAATCACTGACTAATTTAACAACTTTTACTTAACTCGACTTAACTCGTCGCCTTAACTTAAATTTTAATTGCTTGGCAATTTATAATTGTTTTGTACCATAAAAAGCGGTTAAAACGAATTTATTTGTAGCTGACTTAATCATCGTTAACCATAAACAAGTGTAGTGAAGGTAATTACGACGAGTATTTGTAGCTCAACATTAGAGAAATATAGAAGTGACCAGATCAGTGTCACAAAATATCCGTGCGGCTTCGCTAGCTAGATTTAAATTCCGATGCTGTCCTTGCATTCTACGTCAGTTTGGTTCGCTTACCAGGTCTATTTACCTTCTTATTAGTAATGACATCGAACAGATCTTGTTGCGACCTATGTCCTCTGATGGGTTTTATCCTTGTGCCTTCTTGCCCAGCACTATCTAGACTGCTCACGGTTTTAGCAGGTTTACTCTCACCTGTGTTGTTTCACCGGATTTGTTGAACCCAGACCACTAGTCTGAGACATTTCCCGAAAAACTCTATCTGGAATTTTCAGGATACAGTCGATTGAATATTGCATCACTATATCAATTCACGAGCAATCGACTTATATCACTGGATTCATTGAAGTTTGATTACAAAACTGAGATACTGATAACAGAAAATTTCTTCCAGAGGCGAGATTCAAGCGACTTCAACGAACCCAGCGGTATATATCAAGTACTAGTAAATCGTCTGTGAAGCGAGATTAAAACGACAATAATTTGATAATTCCGAATAGATTTTATCTGTAAATTTCTCAGTTTTTAGTCAAAACCTTAAACGACTTAATTCATAAACAAAAAATTACAATTTCAGGCTGCAATTCATGCTAGTTTCATGGGGATCAATTTCTTTTTATATGAGGTTAGGGCTATCTAGGCTTACCAGCGATTGCGGGATAATTAAAAATACATAAATGTAATGTTAATACTGGTGGTTATAAGAACTGATGCGTGAACCATTTTAAAATGAATGTATTAAAAGTTTTCCGCAACCTAAACCCAGTACCACTTATACTCTCCCTAATACTAGCTCGTGCTAAATGTCGAATGTTACTCGTGACTTTATTTCTATTGAAAAGAAACTAAATCATCAACCTAGTTCCAGCCCACTGTTCAAAATTAGTGCCAAAATCAGTATTCTATCATATAATATTTCACATTATACAAATGGTAAGGAAATGGCCAAATCTATTTAACACGGCCTAATTCCTGACTTGGTTCGAAATTTGTGATAGCTGGATTTCTTTACTAACTGTTCGCTTTCAAATACGAACAATAATTCAATGTTATCAATTAATACCTTTGGTCAGATAACAATATTTATCGATAAAAAGTAGAAAGTAAATGTGAATGTATTATGCCGAGTGCGCTTAGAACTACAGTGAAGGTAAAGAATGGTTCTAAAAACTGCTAAACAAAAAATGCGATGGTGGTGATTTATAGTTGAAATTAGCTTCGACACACCCTGTACAGTTTATCTTCTTGACCGGGTTAGCATACATATCACCATAACTGTAACTTAATTTATATACAAAGAGGTAAGCCTTTGTTTATTCAATTTGGAATTTGATTTGTTATCGCCGAAACAGTCGACAAACTCATATGACAATATTCGATCCCCGTCAGTAATCAGTTGAAAATATTTCATTGAATAGAACACAACAAAGTAGTGATGAAGATCGTATCGTGTTTAATTTTATTGTTGGTTAATTCCCAAATATCATGGGTGAATTCTGTTCTCTTGGCGCCCTGGACGATTTTAATTAGTGCAGATGGTAATAATGACACATTTATAAATTGTAACGGTGTACTATCCAGTCCTACACAGGTGATAGCTCCATCGGCATGCATAAAACAGCTTCCGAGAAATTCACAATTACTTTTAAAAGCTGAACCGCAAAATTTTGTGTTTTATGTTCAATCCCGGTTAGCTCTACGCGTTTCGATTACAGATAACTTTGCCACTATAACAGTTAATCCGTTTGAATTAAATAACCAAGTTCAAACGCTTACTCATCCCGTAATAGGAAGATGTGATTGTCCCGGATGTGATTTATATGATGCCTTCGTACTTAGTTATGCTTATGCTACTCCAAATCGAGTTTCTGTTAGAAATCTAAATTTCACAAATTCAGTCGAGATTTGTGGTGAGTTGAACTTGATAGATCCGCGAGTAACGTTTTACTTACACAGATGTATTCGGTTAAGTGATGATGAATGCGAACTCTTCGACGAGCTTAATGGTGGTGGTGAAGTACTTGTTACAAAATCTGACAGTTTTGGATCGGTGAGTTTTCAAAAATTACATTCCTAAATATATGATAAAAACAGTTTTAATATTTTTAGTTTGAACTGGATGCATTTAAATTGTTTCACGATTGTGACCGAAATGTTGCTGTGTACTCAAAAATATGTAAAGCATAATGATCATAATCCATACCTAATCAATTTGGCTGGCAAAATACAGAACAAATTCCAAAAAAATTTTCTTGTTTTATTATGTATGAGGATGGTGTATTGTGGTGTATTTTTATTTGCAAAAATAACATGATCAAAGAACAACAACTATCAAAAATCAAAATGTTTAGTAATTATATAAGTGATATTTGAACTCCCCATGCTGTTTCAATCAACTTATATAGTTCACTCAGAATATAGATTTAGTAAATACATTCACATACGTCAAACTTTGTGCTTGCAATATCAAAGATTTCATTACAGCCATATGTGTAGTTTGAATTAATTGAAAATTAAAAATTCACCCATTGTATATTAACACTCAATTGGATCAATATTACATAGATTTGGTAGATGACCTTTATTATTCACTTCGTGCATGTAATAATTTTATTATCCTATAAACGAATAAATATTTAAAAGAAACATATATTGTGTTATTTGCTTATTAATTGTAACCTCAATATTTAAAAATAATTAAAATATCAAATTATTACATGCAAGAAGTAAATATAAATGAAATTTTACAAAACCTAATAAAATGGACACATAATATTAGAAAATTAAGAAATTATCAATAACGTACATCAATACACCAATATATTTTGACTAGAATATTTACATGCAGGAAGTGATTACTTCTTTTTTATTGTTACAGCCATTTGTGTATTTGACCATTAATTGAAAATTAAAAATTCACCCATTGTATATTAACACTCAATTGGATCAATATTACATAGATTTGGTAGATGACCTTTATTATTCACTTCGTGCATGTAATAATTTTATTATCCTATAAACGAATAAATATTTAAAAGAAACATATATTGTGTTATTTGCTTATTAATTGTAACCTCAATATTTAAAAATAATTAAATTATCAAATTATTACATGCAAGAAGTAAATATAAATGAAATTTTACAAAGCCTAACAAAATGGATACATAATATTAGAAAATTTAGAAATTATCAATAACGTACATCAATACACCAATATATTTTTACTAGAATATTTACATGCAGGAAGTGGTTACTTTTTTTTATTGTTACAGCCATATGTGTATTTGACCATTATTAATTGAAAATTGAAAATTCACCCATTGTGTATTGACACTCAATTAGATCAATATTACATAATTTTGGTAAATGATCTTTTTTATTCACTTCGTGCATGTAATAAATTTATCGCTCTCTAAACTAATAAATAGAAACATCACATTTCCATCCAAAATATCTAATCCCATCATAACCGGTTTAGAAATAGCTGCCTTACGACACAGGTGGCCATATCCCAAAAATTCTTTGAAACATCATTTCCATTCAACATGACTAATTTCTTTATAATTTGCTGTGCAATGAATGACACATTTAATATCAACATTACCGGATTTTTATAATATATTACAGGATTTAAAAATACGGGATATTAACATTCGGGACTTCAAGCCCAACTCAACTCAGATATATCAATCACTCCAGACATCCGGTCTTTAACCCACTATTAATAAATTAACGAGACCACAACAAGCTGGTCGCCACTCGGCACAGTCAAGAAGACGCAGGAAGAGAAAATAAAAATAGATAAGATAAAAATACCATTTGTGATGACATGCATAAATTACGACTCCGTAAAGCCTTGCGAGGAGGCCAGTGCGAGGCCAAAACATTGATTCAATTCACATGACTCCATGGATAATTTGACTCAATTTACGCATTATATTAAAACAACGAAATGATTATTCGGTCAAATATGCAAATTTTGATTTCGTTTTAAACCATGTATGTAAATTTAACTTACTTGTTACTCGTGATTTTTGTTGGCATGGTGTACCGAAAAAGAAGACGACTACGATGAAATGTAATTACATTTTTATCTTCCGGTTATAATGATTATCACACAAAAAAAATCTCAATGACCTATAAAATCGAGAGTTTTATTTCCACGGTATATTATCTTGTGTGATAATCTCTATATAAATACCTGTCTATATATGAAGGCAAATACAAAGTAATTACATTTTCTTTTCTCTTTCTTCTAACATAAAAATTTACTTACTGTGTTTGTATATATGTATCCACCTTTCTTAATTCGATAATCTTCATGCAGCGCATCAATTTCTTACAATATTTAAATTTTACCATTATTTTGTATTTGTTGTTCAATTAGAAGAAGCTTTAAGATTGAAAGTGGTGTAATTGATTAACCAAAAAATGTAATGAATATACAACTGCGTTCATGATTGCGCCGCGTCAAGGGGGCAAAACTCTATACAATTAAAATAAATTTGAAACTGAACAAGCTGCGCGCGCGTATGCATCACACGACTTTCAACAATCCGTCATTTCTACAAAATTTCTAATTAAAAATATTAATTGAATTCATATCGGATGAGGATGCAGTACAAAATTTCATATATCACGAACCTATCATCACATCGATCTTCGACATTTCGAAAAAGTCCGGAACCGTGTGAACAACAATTTTTTGTCAGCATCCGTAGTCACGAATAACAAATAATTTTGTTTGTAATCAAACTGATAAGTGCAATCAACAGGTTTCGTTTTTTTTTGTGTCTAACTGGGCAAGCGATTACACAATTACGAGTGTGATTACTTTCAATATTTACGTTTATGTGATGCAATCTTGTTTTGTGTATACACACATGATTTTATATAAGATCGTGCATGCAACCGACATATGTTACCCGTTTATTTTGTTTACTCGTCTTGTGTGAAAGTTCTGCGTTGAATTTTTTAAACTAGTTGCGGGCTATAATATTAGGTGTCAAAAATTTTGGCACGTATACATCACACACACACTTAGGGGCCGGCTGCATACTGAATTTGATTTGATGTTATCTAATTTAGTTTAGATCATATTTAATAATTGGGTTCACAGATGTTTATTGTATATTTATACACTTTCTTAAAATTCTGCACAAAATGTAACGGTTTTGGAAAGTTAAGTGTCGAATATTGAGTAAATAATAGTAATAATTATCAAATCATTAGCAAGAGCTTGCAAATTTGAATATTCCATTAACGATTTTTATGCGGTATGTTAATTAACGATATTGTTTTAAAATATTAAGCAAAGCATATCTGTGACACTGTGCATGTAATGCTAAAAGTAGATAGGGCAGAATTTCTGTTAACACGCATATCACGCAGAATTTTTATTTTATTTATGCTCAAAAAATTTTATATTTTTATTAAAAAATGTATTGGCCAGATATTGCTTTAACATCGAAGTGAGGTTACCAAGAAGTTGAAAGTTTAGCTTCGAACTAAAGAAACATTGGATTCTTTAAATTAAAAAAATCGGTAGTCTCATCAGACTGCAGTGGCCAAACCACAATTATATTGAAAATATAACGCGACTTTTCGGAATGCGACGTAAGGTGCAGTCAAACCATTAGGTGTGACGTCTAGTGTTGGATATCCGGAGTGGAACACACTTATTGGTAAATTTGTCACTCTTATATTCCATTATAATATTCCAAAGTAGATCCACATGGAACATATACCGCAACCACGAGGATAGATGACCCGGCAACATTAATTCGAACAGCAATTACGTCATAAATCGGATGAAAAGCAATGAGCTCATTTGAAATAGAACTCTTAACAGTGTTTGATTGCTGTTAATTTCCTTCCTTAAGGGTACAAAAACGGTGTTGATCATGTTGATCTTTTCTGTGGGTCACGTAGTTGGGTGGGAAATATTCCTCCGAATTAAAACTTTTAGTAAGCTATGTTTCACAAATAATAATCACATCGTAGTCATTGTCAAGAATAATTTAGCTTTGCCTTGAATACTAGAGGCGTTGTGAAAGTACATCGAAGTAAAAGTAATTTGTCCAGAGATTTTGGGCAGAAACATGCCCATGGAATCTGCATTACTTAAATTTCGGAAGAGTTCACTGCAACAGCCGGTATCCGGAATTTTACATTTGAGGCTTCTGTCCGAAAATTTCGGTTATGAAATGGTCTAATAAATACACCGGTTGGCCACGTTTCCGAATTTAGAGCCTAAGTATGAAGCCCAACATTAATACTCATAATTTAAAACAAACGTATTCCAACTCGTGGATATTTTTAGTTTTTGGAATCAGTTTAACCACCTTATACAAACTCATACCTAAACACCTGTTAACCAAAGCTAAAATATCATCTTCAGTTGTTTGAGTATCAAATTTGGATAAATGAAGCCACAATTTCGGTGCAACGGTTTTAATATGAAAATCTGGTAAAGTATAGTACCACAAATATTAAAATTACGTATATTTTGTTGGCTATGTTCGTAATGCTATAGCACTGATTTTTTATTGACAGTTGGACAGCACAGTATATCATTCTTGTCCGTATTTGCAGACGTACGTCACCGCACTCGAACTATTTGCAGTAAAAACCATTTCAGTAAATGTGCTGACACTAATGAATCTTTTATCACAGAGACAAAACATTCCGCCGCACATGGCTCTTCAATAACAATCTTGGTACCATAAATATGAGCTTGAGCAGCAACTGGCAAAACAGATGTCATTGAATCTAGAAAATCAACAGCGAAGTTGTGGTCAGGAACAACATTAATGCACTGGGAGGTAGCTGGTAGAGTAACTAGTTCAACTACTTCAGAAGCTAGCAGTTGAGCTTACACTTCAATATTTCAATTTTCAATATTTTTAATTTTACCAACCAATTCACTTAAACTATTCACATGGACATTGTAAATGTCTTTATAATTATCACAAAACCAAAAAAAAATTTTCGAATTGCAAATCAAATTTACACAACCCACTGCACATTAAAAAATTTTCATTTCCATCAGGAACACAACACGTCATACAGCTATTTGACGCCATAGTTTATAATTCTGTACCTCGGAGGATTACGACACTATGTGAAAATAAAATTTTTCAGAGGTATATGAATTTGGGACCAGATACTGCCTTTTGCCTCTAACAGAAACTGCACATGGTGTTATTTCAAGTAGTGAACCGTAAGGTCTTTAAGGATTACATAGTTTCATATCCCATGAAAGAGTATTAAGCATAATGAAACACAATGTGGAGAGTTCATTTTGTGAAAAAAATTGGACATAGTGTTGTATGCTTCCGGGGTATAGAATTATAAAATAAGTTCGCGAACGCGCGAATTAAAAAGATTATAGTTTATTATTATTAAAATCGAGAAAAAATAAAAATTGAATTGAAAATAAAATTAAAAATAATTTTAAAGATTAAATTTCAAAAAGAAAAACTTTTAAATTTTTTATTAGTTGGAAGGTTCTAAATACATCAGTGAACAAACATAGCGATCAGCAAACCAATAATGTTGCCGTATCAGTTACACTATCAATAGATAAATTCAGATTGGAGTCAACTTCGGGATCGTTTATGCATTGTGCATTGGTTAAGATTATTAACCAACATGGACAACCTATTGTGGGGAGAGCACCGTTAAATTCCGCTATGTTAAAATTAAAACGACGAGTGCAAGCCACATTCACGAGACAGCAGTTCACGTCATTTCATCACGTGCCACTTCAACAATCACCGTATTGTTACAGACAAATAATTTTACCACGACTTTGAATGTTCAAGTACTACCCAAGATCATGAACTACCATAGCCACTCACATTAGGTAGTAAGATCGATTCTTGGAAAATCCAGACAAACATCCAAAAAACTGAGAGATTTTAGACAATTGAGAATCTCACACATTCTTGTAAGCCATTGTCTTCCAAGAAATACGAATGTGAAGGACATTTCACTAAATTTACTACACAAGCCCCATATGATCTTGCTACTCTCCACTACAGTTACAGAAATTTTATTGAAGACCCATCATCTCTATACCATACCGCATTCTGCAAGAATGGAACTAAATAAATGGTGTACGAACAGTCCAGAAATCATCAAAATTGTTCCAACCGATTCCATTAAAACTTGTTTAAAAATTGATGAGACAAAAGTGGAAACCGACAAAAATCGTAGTCGTATCAACTAAATCTTCCTATATCTTATCCAATATAAAGTTTTACGATGACTTCTGAAAACTGGATGAATTTCATTTGCACCGGCGAATGGCTGTTGCGAAATTAACAGATGAACAACGAATCATGTTATCAAACAAGAAGAGACTGCCCTAAGCCCTTGACTGATAGGACCCCTTACAAACATCCTAATGAGATCGATTGCCTAAGTCCGGGATACTTTCTAATTGGGCAACCACTTAATGCTATTCCAATTCCGCTTCTAACAGATCTACCATCGTTAGACACGTGGAAGCAAATTGAGTTTTACCGCAAGACTAGCGGCAACGGAATATCTACATTCTCTCAAACAATGAACGAAATGAACCAAACCAACCCAAAACCTGACTCTTGGATTTAATAGTTAATTAAAATATCTACTAATTACATGCACGAAGTAAATATAACTGATCTTTTATAAAACGAAATAAAAGGGAGAGAATTATGATATTCTCAATAACGTACAAGACTTCGAACGAAAAGACAATATCTTTTCAATAAAATTATTACATGCAGGAAGTGATTACTTCTATTTTATTGTTACAGCCATATGTGGATTTGAGCATTAATTGAAAATTCAATATACACCCATTGAGTATTTACACTGAATTGTATCATTTTTATATAATTTTGGTAAATGATCTTTAATATTCACTTCGTGCATGTAATAATTTTATATTCTTCTAAAACCAATAAATATTAAAAAGAAACAAATATTGTGTTATTTACTTATTGCTTTAGGTCTTAAAATTTTTTAGTAAATTAAAATATCAAATTATTACATGCACGAAGTAAATATAAATACTCAACCCGAAATCTTGCTGTTGGAGAGTTAGTAGTCTTGAAAGATGAAAATCAAAAGCCTCTAAAATGAAAATTGGATAGGATTATCAAGATATACACTGGCGAGTATACTTTTTTCAGGTAACAGATGTTAAAACTTTCAATATAGAATTTTTAAGCGAGGAATAGTGAAATATTGACAATTCGAAAACCAACAAAGCACATATAAAAGTAGAATTTTATAGCTCTGTTAAATCTATTAAATACATCTGTAAATATATATGCACAAAGGCAGCAACATGGCCGTTTTTACTGTCTAAAATGTTAATGAAAATCACGAGGTTGCGCATTACAAAATGGGCAGCTATGTAGTAATGAAGCAGTCGGGCAAATTTTATCCTTTCCTATTCACAAAAGAAATCCAGCTGTCACTTATTTAGCCAACCATCTTGAAAATGGGCAACATGCTTACTTCACAGAAGAAAATGCAGTTAATCGAGCAGAAGTTCTTCTTCAGTTCTCCTTTATCAAGGAGATTCTCATTGGGATTCGACTTTTACCGATGCTGTTTTCTGTTCTACTCCTCATCAAAATCGTGCTTTATTTGCAATTATATTGACAACATGCTTTCCAAATAACCCAAATGGATTATGGGTGAAATTTAAAGGCGCCATGTATAATGAAGCATTAAAAAAATTTGGTAGGCTTCCTGATTATTTCAAAAGAATTTCTAATTATATTGGGATTTTCATCACCCAATCGTCCGGTAAGTGATTTATTTAATCGAGATTAACAACGAAAACACTCATGTATTATTGATGATTTGAATGAGTTATATTCAAACACATGAACCGCCCAATTATTTGCAGAACGAAAATTAATATTTGATTCGGTAATGCTTGCAGTCACAGCAAAAGAAGTATTCTTTTTTTTGGATGCTCCACTATCCAAACATTTTTGATAAATACGTTCTTATGGTGAAATTGTGCATGTCTTATATATCTCAAGCCATAGTTATCGGCTGTTCTCCAAAAAAAAAAATTGCTTTGGCAATCGCTTCATCAGGTATTTCTGCTACTTTATTAGATGGCGGAAGAACTGCTCATTCTGCACTAAAATTGCTGCTAAATACACAGACAAATGAAAATATAGTATGCAACAATAAATCGCATTCAGGTATGGCTAAGCACATTGCTTAAAAGATGCCAAATTATAATCTGGGATGAATGACACATAAACACGCATTAGAAGTTTTAATTAGTATACGTTGAAAGATTTGAAGGGCAACGATAGACTCTCATTTTGTTTTCACAAGATTTTAGACAAACACTTGCGGTTATTCCACGTTGCACCTATGCAGGTGAAATAAATGACTGTTTCTAAGCTTCATCACTGTGGAGCAGTGTTAACAAATTGAAGTTAACATCAAATAGGCGTGTCCAACCTCAAAATGATCCATCTGCTGCGCTATTCTCAAAACAATTGCATGCTGATGGAGAAGGTAAAATTAATGGAAACCTAATGAGCCAAACAATCAAGTTACCAGATAGTTCTTGCATGAGCAAAAATATTGATGTCGATACCAAAAATATCTACATTCAAAACATGTTGGAATCTGCGTCATTTTCATTCAAGTCAATTGATACTGTGGCAGAAGAAGATGAAGGTGGGAATTTTTCAAATGCGCTACGAAACCTAAATGCATCAACAATTATGAACGGAATGCAGTTGGCGATCAAGAAAATATTGGGTAACATTATTACCTCGGCAATTATAAATGGCAAGTTTAAAGGAGAGCATGTTTTAATGCCAAGAATTCCGATGATTACTACAGATTCTCGCTAATGGCCAATTATATGCAACCTGCTGCAGAGTTTGTAACTCCGCAACGATTTGTTTGTATACGCCGAAAATGGAGAAACACAAAATATTGTCCACACGTTGACTTACAATAAATAATTATTTACTAAAATCAGACGAACACTGTATGTATGAAACCAACCTGTATGAAACCAAATTGAATTTAATAATCGAAAATAAAATTTTCATTTAAAATAAAGTAACAGATCGCATTCAATTTTTATTAAAAAAAATTATAAAAAACACAAGTACCAGATTCATGAGAGTGGGTCATAAGTGCTGGTGTAGCATTAGGGTTATACAAACCGAGCTATCTGGATAAATATTGTTGAGACACCCAAATCGCCTCACGACAAGTTGGTCATTTTAATAAAAATTTAATTAAAATTTAAAGAGCCACGTGTACACAAATAACTGTTTCTGACTTTTCCTTTATTTACGACAATTAGGCAAGTGTTCAATTCACAGTATAGTAAATGAATAACAAGCTGGTGAAGTTATTTCAAAATTTCATCCCAGAAAAATAAAAATGTTGAAAAGAAATAATTAAAGGCTTCGCGGGATTTTTAAAATCATTTAATAAAACAATACGCTTATGAAGGTTAAATCTCTAGAAGTTTGAACTATATGCAAATGAGCCTATTTGCGATGTCCAACAAAGTAGCTGACGTCAGGTGCACAAAACTCGAGTCATGGTTAGAAAGAACTGTAGGTACCGGCCAAGAAGTCCGGCCAATAATTTGACTACTAGTAAACATTAAAATTTGAATTTTAACTAAACTCTTCAATGTTCACAAAAGTTACGACTCATGAATGTAAATAAATAATAAATTTATTTTGCTATGCGATGTGTTCTAAATGCAAACTCATCTGCGAAACTTGACTTAAATCCTTGAATATATAACATTTGACAAGAAACCATCTACAATTAGCATGTCATCGCGATGAAAAACTCGTAATTAACCAAAATCCTTGAATTTATCTTCACATACCCATATGCTGTGCCACATGCATCTCCAATTCGAAACAATTACTTTGCATAAACCAAAGTATTTTTTTTTTATTAATTTATTTTTTTTTTTATGAATGGAGGTATATGAGCTCATTCATAATATTTTTATGATTACATATCACAATAAAATAAAATAAAAACAACTTTGATTAAATATCGCGATAAGCGTGCGGTTAAAATTTTAGCAGTAGTTTGAAACAATGAATTTTGGATTTCAATAAAATGAATAATAAAATTGAATATGTAAACCGGAACTATGCGAGAAAAGCAACCCGTTCTAATTATGGATATGGGTATCTGGGTATTACGAAACCGAAGATTACGTTATATATAGATCACGATCTTCTTGTATAAATCAACAAGACGTTATAATTTGTCGCCACTCTTATAAAAAAAAAATAAAATAAAAGTTCAAAGTAGTATTTCGATCGTAAAACGGTTTTAATTAGATTCCGATGTGTAAGCACCTGAACAGAACTAAAAGATTTTCTATATAGAGATATGCAAATTAATTATTTTTTTTTGTATGACCTTCTTAGAATTTATATTGAAAACTCAGCGAGTACGACCCAACAACAACAACAACAACAACAACAATAACAACACGAGCATTATCTTTTCTAATGCATATAAGAAAATTACATAAAATAATAGTTAAACCTTAACATACATTCAAGACTTTTATGTACTCGTACTCATGTAAATTAAAATTTAATTGAGATTTTTTTGCTCAACCAAGTTCTTCTATTTACAATTTTGTTAATTACAAGTCGTATATGCAGTACATACACTTTAAATCGAAAAAGCCACGCAACCATTAAACATGTAACATAGGTCACACATATAACATACTCATCTTACGACACGTTTAACCTTAAATCTTTTGTTTTTATAACTTACCCCCGAGCGCGCACAGTAATTGGGTCTTAACCTTTTGTGGGGTTTCAGCTTAGTCGAGCGTATTTTTTTGAGAAATGGATTTTAAATTGTAGGTGTGTGTGCTTTAAAATAATGTATGAGGCTACTGAAGTGAGGTGGACGATCATTGCTCATGTAAATATATTTAAAAATCAAGATTACAAAATTATGATTGATGGTGCGTGGAAAATCTACCTATATTCCGTGTGAATTTTGTATATGAACATGTACGATGCAGGTGAATCGAAAATTTATGTTCACAATAATCATTGTACAAATTTTAAACAAAGATATGCTTAATGACAGAGCATGTATATCATGAAGATGTTTCAAGGTAAATGAATAAATCAATCATAAATAATTTTAATAATATGATATTTCTATCGAGCATCCTCTTAAATCATCATTACGATCTAATAAAAGATGTACACCTATAATTATTCAATAATAGTGATTCATAAATTTTGTTGAGGTTGTTTAGAATGTGCCTGTGCGGAAATTGTATATATAGGTTGTGGTTTACAAGTGATTGATTTGTACTTGTATTCAATAAAAATTAAAAACACCCGGAATTATTTTTTGTTATTGTTTTTTGATTGATTGATTGATTGATTAAAATGTACGGCCAAGACTAAGCAGGGATCCAGGATACGCCGGGCCTACCATACACCCCTTTTACATATAACAAGATGGAGGGAGAGGAAAGGTTGTTAGATATGATAGACTTGATTCGGTTACAGACACCTAAGTAGTCAATAGTTGGTAAATTATTTGGCACAAGACAGCACAAAGTTCAGCAATCAGCATCCTGAAAAAAATTTAATAATTAATTAAAAACCCATATATAATGGTAAATTCCCTGCAATAACACTTTATTATTATGAGTTGAACTTTCAATAAACTAGATAGTTCAATTGTCCATAAACAAAATTAAACCTGGTTCCCTAATCCAGAAATCACCTACAGGCGCATTAAAGAATTAAAAAGCAAACCATCTTTCAGTCTTTATTTATTTCATTTATTTGTAGAAAATAATTTGAATAACAATGGTTTAAATTAAAATAATGTAAAAGACAATTCACTGCCATCCCTGACATAAATATTTTTCCTAGTTTTAATTTAAATACAAAATGCATTTATTTGATAGCAAAACTCAAATTTAAATATACTGCACTTTACTCATACACTGCATATTAGAAAAACAGATTATTACATGCACGAAGTGGATATTAATCTTCATTTAGTAAATTTTATTAAAATAACCACATGTAATCAGAATATATTTATATTTAAATTTCACTCAAGCAATAATAATAATATTTACACAGATAAAATTAGATTACAATTATTACATGCAGGAAGTGAATACATCCATTGTTACAGATAAACATTTTTTCTAGTTTTAATTTAAATACAAAATGCATTTATTTGATAGCTTAACTCAAATGGTTCAATAGTTCACGGAATATACTGCACAAATCCACATAAACTGCAAATTAGAAAAACAGATTGTTACATGCACGAAGTGAATATTAATCTTCATTTAGTAAATTTTATTAAAATAACCATATGTGATTAGAATATATTTATATTTAAATTTCACTCAAGCAATAATAATAATATTTACACAATAATAATTAGATTACAATTATTACATGCAGGAAGTGAATCCATCCATTGTTACACTCATATATGTTTTCTAATTTTAGTTTAAATACAAAATGCATTTATTTGATAGCTCAACTCAAATGGATCAATAATTCACGGAATATACTGCACAAATACACATGCAAACTAGAAAAACAGATTATTACATGCACGAAGTGAATATTAATCTTCATTTAGTAAATTTTATTAAAATAACACATGTAATCAGAATATATTTATATTTAAATTTCACTCAAGCAATAATAATAATATTTACACAAATAAAATTAGATTACAATTATTACATGCAGGAAGTGAATCCATCCATTGTAACAGTCATATTTGTTTTCTAATTTTAGTTTAAATACAAAATGCATTTATTTGATAGCTAAACTTAAATGGATCAATAGTTCACTAAATATAATGCTCGTTTACTCATACACTGCAAATTAGAAAAACAGATTATTACATGCACGAAGTGAATATTAAAATTCATTTAGTAAATTTTATTAAAATAACCACATGTAATCAGGATATATTTATATTTAAATTTCACTCAAGCAATAATAATAATATTTACACAAATAAAATTAGATTACAATTATTACATGCAGGAAGTGAATCCATCTATTGTTACAGAGATACATGTTTTCTAGTTTTAATTTAAATACAATATAAATTTATTTGATAGCTAATCTCAAATGGATCAATAGTTCACGGAATATACTGCATAAATACAGATAAACTGCAAATTAGAAAAACAGATTATTACATGCACGAAGTGGATATTAATCTTCATTTAGTAAATTTTATTAAAATAACCACATGTAATCAGAATATATTTATATTTAAATTTCACTCAAGCAATAATAATAATATTTACACAATAAAAATTAGATTAAAATTATTACATGCAGGAAGTGAATACATCCATTGTTACAGATAAACATTTTTTCTAGTTTTAATTTAAATACAAAATGCATTTATTTGATAGCTTAACTCAAATGGTTCAATAGTTCACGGAATATACTGCACAAAACCACATAAACTGCAAATTAGAAAAACAGATTGTTACATGCACGAAGTGAATATTAATCTTCATTTAGTAAATTTTATTAAAATAACCATATGTGATTAGAATATATTTATATTTAAATTTCACTCAAGCAATAATAATAATATTTACACAATAATAATTAGATTACAATTATTACATGCAGGAAGTGAATCCATCCATTGTTACACTCATATATGTTTTCTAATTTTAGTTTAAATACAAAATGCATTTATTTGATAGCTCAACTCAAATGGATCAATAATTCACGGAATATACTGCACAAATACACATGCAAACTAGAAAAACAGATTATTACATGCACGAAGTGAATATTAATCTTCATTTAGTAAATTTTATTAAAATAACACATGTAATCAGAACATATTTATATTTAAATTTCACTCAAGCAATAATAATAATATTTACACAAATAAAATTAGATTACAATTATTACATGCAGGAAGTGAATCCATCCATTGTTACAGTCATATATGTTTCCTAGTACCCGGAATTATTTTTTGTTATGGCCTATATATTGCATCCTTGTGATGTACATCATTTTTAAAACCAATACACTACGGAATAATGCGATAAATATAATTAGTCCAGGCCTTACACTTAATTAAGAACAAAAATAACCAAAGGAAATAATTCGAGTCCTGATAGGTACAAAAAGCTGAGATTCTAAAATGGATTATTATTTAAATCCTACTCGTCCGTTTCTTCCGGTAATTAAGAGCCAACTTCTAGAATTTGGTTTCGTTTCGCCTATAACCCCATCCCAAATATCGAACTTAAATAAAATCAGTGGAGACAAGGGCGACTTCCGTTCGGTATGGTAAAATTCTGGAACTATACTCAAAAATAATTTTGGCACTTCAAATCCCTCCACCAAGCCAAATTTATTCCCGCCCTAGCAAATTCTAGAACTGCACCCCAAGTACAACAAAAATCTCACTCCCATTTTATTATTGAGTTTGAACTTTCTAACCACAATCCAAATTTTGAATTATTTAACATACTCGATATTGGTCTGCAAATTCTACAAGGCCAAATCTCAGTCCTACCGTAGGAACAATTATGTCAAAAATAACTGTCATCTTAAAAATCATATTTACAACCGGAGAATACTGGAATGTAAATCAAATTATAGATGATAATCAGTCACGAAATGTCCGAGTTCCAGTTAAGATATCAAAATGTCATGTAAGAGCCCTACGAAAGCCGTGTGATAAAGTTGAGATTCTAAAGTAGATTTTTGATTAAATCCTACTCGTCCATATCTTTCAATAAAGGTAATTTTCATTCAAAGTACATAACAATGTAAACATGAATTAAGAGCCAATTTCTAGAATTAGGTTTCGTTTAGCTTAAACCTATCCTAATTATCACACCTGACCAAAATTAGCGGAGATAAGGACAAATTCTGTTCAGCAAATTAAATTCTGGAACTCTGCCCAAAAATAGTTTTGAAACCTTTTAGATCACAAATTTTGATTTGAAATCTAGCAAGCGCCTTTGCGTTATTTCTTGAAACATGAACTGAACCGGATCAGATCATGCATCAAGAAAGACTGCTAATATTACAGAATTTGAGCTAAAAATGATTTAAGCATCCCGGTTCGGTTAAGAAACTATTTAGTTTCACCCCAGACGGTCATATTCCAGAATATGACTTCAAGAAATCTGTTCACAAATAATCTGACGGCTTTATTCCAGAACTTTTCGAAAACAAGATTAAAATTCTCAATTCTATGCATAAAAGTTTCATCACTTCAATTTCATTAAGTCCCGGTTAGTATACCAAAAATTGTTCCAAAATCATTTTAGAATCTCATTTCAATCCAACTTATACAATCTCATCACAATTGTTTAAGAAATTTGTTAGTTACGTCCCAGATGGCCATATTCCAGAACATGTTCCAAAACCACTAAACCAATTTTCACCATAATCTTTTAATCTATAACCTATTTCCGTCCCAAATGATCATATTCCAGAATTTCACCGTACAAAGTTTCAGATGTCATTATTCCAGAACTGAACCAAAACTGATTTAAGAATCTTTTAAGAAATGGCTAATTTCTGCCCCAGTTAGCCATATACGAGAATTTATTCTAAAACTCGTATTAGAATCCCATTTTCATCCAGCAAAAAAAAAACATCTGTTCAAAAACAAGTTTGTTCCTTGCCAGATATTTATATTCCAAAATTTATTCCAAAAACATTTTAGAACTTTATTTCCACTTCCAATTGCATCATACGGTGTTCAGAAATAAACTGGTTCCGTTTCAATTTCATTATTCTAGAACATGATCCAAAAATACTTTTAAAATCCTACTCCCTTCCACCATACCAAATTTTTAATTGAACTGAATTATTAGAATTAGTAACTATTTCTAAAGTAACTGAGTTGAAATGACTGTTCAATGTGCAACTTTGCACTTCAGCGAAAAATTGAATAACGTAATATCTGAGGAGGTAGTTTGCTCCTGCAATTATTTCTGATGAGTATAAGCATGTTTTCATTTTAGACATTTGTGTGAAGTAAAGAGTGCCAGTCGGATGTTTCCTTCACTTCATTACTTTATGTAGTTAAGCCAATTATCTTAAAGATTCTCGAGGTAAATTCTCTGATTCCGAGGCTAAATATGGGAATCACTATTTAACCTCGGAATCAGAGGATTTATTTTGCGAATTTTTAGGAAAATTGATCGTTGGTTGTGATCTGAATATATGAAGGTAAGTTGTGTGAAATATTAAATTAATGTATATCTCTAATTTGTTAGGATAAATTAGATAGGAACCGGGACACGCAGGTTTCTTTTTACCATCTTTTACTTAGCTCACTTTCGTTGTTGGTTATCTGTCTGCAGTATTTTACAATCGAATTTTCACCAACTTCTTGATTGCTAGAGCGCTCAAACAATCATATAAATGACGATGATACCTCTGCGAGAAGTATTTGACGCTATTTTAATAAGTTACTTTTCCATTATGCATGTGATGTCAGGTTCGTCGCTTCTTCATTGTATAGTAGGGATTGATGTCTTTTGTCTTTAACTAACAGAAAGCTACACTCAATATCCCTTTTCCGGGCGGCCATAACAATTGTGTGGGTAGAAATCGTGTACGAAAGAGAATCATGTCAAAAATTTATTTTTGTATGTATTCTGAACCAACATATTTTTTTCAAAAAGAATTCCGTTTTAACTAAGGCCCGGTAAAATCCGGAAGACATTACAACCTGTCATTTTGTACATACACATTTGTGTATGATGGAACAGTTTATGTAAAATTGGGGCTTAAAGATGCTAATACATAATTTTATAATTATGTATTAGTTAATTTTGCTGATTTAACAAGTTTGAGGAAAATTTTCCAATCGGATTTCCCGAGTATAACGAATCAATTTTGATGAGCTGCTACATCGTGAAAATTTGGTTAAGGGTTCTCCGTCAGGCCCGCAGTTTCAAATTTTATTTTTTCTTTCTCCTTAGCTCAAAAGATTTTGATGAAGATTAGTGCAAATTTATTTAAAAATACCACGAATATATTGCGCTAGGTCCTACTTCCTGACAAAATGAAATCAAGTAGTGACCAATCCTCAACGATGTTATGAAGAACCAAAAAATTAAATTGATTTCATCTTATGTCTTCCACTTTAGATGACAGTTCTTTGAAAAAAGAAATATTTTTTTTCTAAATGATATATTCCAATTGGATTTATTTTTTTTATTAATTTCGTAAAATGAAATTCCCAAGGCGACGAACAATTGGTGACCAAACGATAAAAACTAGTGACCAATCCTGGACCAAAATCTTTAGATGGGGTGCTAGAAAGTCGGAGCCCAGACTTTATTAAATTTTCCGAATTATAAAATGTTGTCGGGCTTACCTAAGTTTAGGTTTTAAAACAACCAAAACTTCGTTGAAATTTTATATCCGGATTTTATTGATTGAATCGTTTTATTGATCATCTTATTACATATAGGCAGATATTACATATAAAGTTATTATGTTTAATGACATAATTTACAAATTATTATTCAAAAATTTTGAAGCAACGATTAACAAATCGCATACAATTTAGTTATTATCAATGGGATTTAGATCACAGATTACGAATTTTGATTTTTAATAGTAAATTAACTTTACTGAAATAAATAAATTTGATGCCTAAAATGAAACGAATCGGATGGGTGCGAACGGTATTGAGGTAAACCGATCAAATCGCGTATAAATGCCATCTTAGGCTAATGATCTATATAATCACATATTAAATTTCTCGAATTGATCGAATACGTTTAAATGTCGTGAAATCACCCACTGTGTAAATAATATATTTTGTACTTAAATATTGCAATTTAGGCGACGTATATGATATAGAATCCAGCTGAGTGTTAAAAATTTTAAGACGATTTATTATATTTAAAACTAAAGTACATAATTTGTTTATGATTTACAGTTCTGTAAGCATATATGTTAATTATATATATAAATGTAATTTATACGGATGTTTATCCATAAAGTCGAGACGAGTATTACCGATGTATATAAGATCCGCATTCAATTAAAACTCGTAAAGAGCATGTATCTTAGATTTTTTGTTGCTGTTGTTGTATATGTTATTCCGTAATAACCTTTTGTACATAAACTACAATATTTTTTATTATTCCAAACTTGATTTCATTTCTTGTTTATTATGAAATCTTATCTTTTTGTATTTGCAATTATTTAATATGTATATACGATATACAATTTTCATCTTCTATCCATGTATGTAGAAATCGTGAGTACCATCAATTTTTACAGTGTTTTTCGTCAGAATATTTCAATTTTCAAAAAAAAAAAAAAAAAATACTCGAGAACTTAAAATTTATCTACATTGCAACAAAAATTATTGCATTGATCTTCTTTTCTATATATACTCGGGTACATCGTTATATAGTTTTACATAAATATTGTTATAGTAATGTAAGCACTACATCATGATTGGTATTTACAAAAAATATATAAAAGAGAATGGATCATCTTACAATTCTATAAGATTTTTTTAACAATATACACCAAAAAAACTATGATCCAATTCTGAAAACTATTTTCACTATATTACGAGTATATAGAGGCAGCACCAACAATATAATAAATTACCCGCGCCAATTTGGCGTTGGCGTCACAAGCATCGAACAAACTTATTAAGAATTGATTTTCCTCATTAAAATTCATTTTCTAATTAAGCAAAAAAGTTTTCGTATTTATCTACCCCAGTATACATTCATATACCGCAAATTTCATCTTAGTCAGATAAACTATAAAAACCAACTACATATTTTATGCTCAACACAATAAACGGTTGTGTGAAAATAATGGTATTTGGAAAAAAATTCAATGAGACTGATTTTGGACGATATTGCTTAGCTACACATATACAGCATTTTTATGTTCATCGTAAATTTATTAACATCTCGTGAAATCATTATAATGTACTCGGATATATGTATAAATAGTGAGGTAAAAAAATAATAAATAAATAGTTTTAATAGTTTAATGTTAAAGTTTAAATAAATTTTTACAAAAGATGATGAATTTTATTATTTCATGAAGTTGTTAAATCGTTTTAGCAATATGGCAATAAAATTTGTATGTTTTGTATAAATATTATAAATATGAATTGAATATAAGAATTTGTCATGTCATCAAGATTACAAAAAAATATATATTTTCTTTTATATACGTAGACCTTTAGGCTAGGCGGTGAAACCATATATAGAGAGACATTCAAAGGTAGTTAATTATATTTTTCTACAAAATACTACTGCAACCACATTATTTTCTCGCTTTTTAATTGCAATTTGCAACTCCTATAGTAAACGAACTTTGACCCATTAATTTATAATAAATTAGAAATATATTCAATAAATATTATTTATGCATTATCAACCAAGGATTCAACCGCACTATAAAATAACACACATTCCAAGATTGGGCGACCGCCAGCAAATAATTTAAATTCATAAAATTAACCTCACTATACTCTTATAATTTTTATAAAAAAATCTAATAGGTGCGTGTGAAATACGTCCGAAAAAAAAATCCAAATTTGTTGCATGCAACAAATGTTGCGCGCAATAAATGTTGCATGCAGCAAATACTGCACAGAATTCTCAAAAATATAAAGATTTGAAATAAAAACAAATTATAGATTTTCAGTGCGCCATTTCCAAAGATTTTATCGCAAAGAATTTCTTTATTATTGTTGTTGTTTCATTAGTATTGCAGATGGATTGTGACAAGGAGTGTTTGGGTGAAATTTTGGAGGATTGGTTACGACGAATCGATCATTTTGATAGAATTGAGTCAAACATTTAATAACTTTAGTTTTCTGACTTGAAACTCGAAGACAATCATTTTGTCTGCAAGTTCTAGGTTTCATCGTATTTTGAAACATTTTAGTGTTCCGGCAGATTTAGTTTGGTTATCCTTATTATCTTTAAGGTGATTGGAAGGATGCATTAAACCAACAAAATTTCTTATGTCTTCTTCATCTTCATGGTGATAAAAAGATACGAAACAAAAAAGTTACTTATTCATACTAACAAACTAATTACTTTTTTCACAAACCATGAATGGTTAAAATATTAACGGGGGTTAAAAAACTGGTAGTTGATAGAAGAAAATTCGAACTGGGGTACGTCGTATAACAGCAATTTGCTCTTGTAGTTCTTCTATTATTAGAACCTATAACATATCCTTAACCTGTAGAATTAGAGAACCTCGTTGGATCAGGATACCTAGTCAGTTCGGTCAACGAATTTGTCTCAGGTTGATACAATTATTTGGCGGAGAGACTCATACACAGGGTTTATTCTCTCAAGATGCAAATTAGAAATCTGTTCTAAAAAATTCAAAAGATTGACATGTAGGTAGGTTTCTGGAACGTATTGCGAATACGTTCTCTTAATGAGGCAAAGGAATCGAACGATTCTGGGGGAGTCGGCGATATAAATAACGGGTATTTTACAAAGGGGTTGTTTCAACAAATTTTCATTAAGAAATCTGTTCAAAAACTTTCATAAGATTGACAGTTGGGTCAGCCCGAGGAATCGTTCGATAAGTTTGTCCCGGTAAGAGACCATATCACGAGCATTCCACCCATATGCCAATCTTTTGAATTTGTTGAAGAAATTTGTTAATTTAAATTTTTTACAACAACCCCTTTGTAACAGATCCGTTATTTATATGGCCGACCCCAGAAATCATTCACGGTAAGCAAATGTCCATTACATTTCGCATGGATCTCCGTATTTATGGAAAAAGCTTTAGTATGAAGTTTTATTCCGAGTAGTCAATACGTTTGGTAAAATCAAAATTTTTAGCATAACTGACCTGAAATATGATCTGAACTAATTTTGCTTGAAATTTAATTCACAAACTTTATATTTTAATCGTTTCTTTGTAAATGCTACTTACTTTTCAAAATATTTACAAAACACGTACATAGGCCGACCTCGACCAAAAATCTATGGGACTCTCAATTTATGAAAAAAGCTTAAGTATGATGATCAATCAATCCGTATGGGCAATACAGAATCCAGATTTTTACTGAAAAACAGTTTTTTGAAAAATCCTCATTTCCGCCTCAATTTTGGAAAATTGATCTGGACCGGTGTTGTTGCAAAATTAATTTACAATTCGTAAGTTCATAATCGTTTTTCATGTAAATGACATATTTTCCAAAAAATTTGATATAAAAAACTGTCACTTCTGGTGGATTCCCAATTTGTGGAACACCTTAAGTATGAAGTTTCATCCCGATTAATCAATCCGTCTGGGGTGAACAGGGCCGAAATTTTGATGAAAAAAAGATTTTTTTTCAAAAATCGTTATTTCCGCTTAAATTTCAGAAAACTGGTCTGGACCATTATTTTTGCTAATGGTTAAGATACTAAATTATATCTTTCAAGGTCAAAATTGTTCATGATTTCTATACTTTATTTTCCTATATAAAAGAAAATTTAATCTTCATTGCAAAAAACAAAAAGCTTGTATGAAAACTGTCACTCACGGTGGACCGATCTCGGCCAAAAATAACTGAGATCTCCGAATTTATGGAAACAGCTCAAATATAAAGATCCATCCCGCTGAATCACTCCTGAACTGTACCAATATTTTACTGAAAAATAATTTTTAGACACAAATCATAGTTTCCGCTTAAATTTCGGTTGGAAAACCGGATTTATCGAAAAATGAATTTCAAATCTGTTAGTTCTTAACCGATTTTCTCGTAAGGTCGTCTTCTGCAAACACACGTATTGCACGGGAATTCAGCATTCAATCTTGACGACAAGAGTAGTCATCTCTTCCGGTGTTAACATTATTACGAATTTCGAGCTTTCGATGTTGATTCGTACACGATTTTGCAAATACAACAATCAGCGATTTATGTAACAAAGTTTGGGTGCTAGGCGAAACCTTTAATTTCTGCAGCAATTCACAAATTTGGCTCGTTCACAGTTCACTAATTTACTTTTACTATTCACTTTAAATGTTCAATACTTTTCGCACAGTTTACTTTTCACATTTTAACTTGCACATCTCTGCGTTCAAAATTGCTCGCGCTTATATACTTGTCTATCGCTGTTCTAGATTATTCCTTTTATTGCATCTATGGCAAAACGAAATCGAACAAAATGAAATTAAAGTTTGCTTCATCTCTGCTACTGCTTTTGTCTTGCATGTTTGCAGAAAGCTTTTGCGCATTCAAGAGATTTGAGTCGAAATTTGAGCTGCATCTTATGCACAGTCAAAGCCTAGCAAAGGATTAGGGGTAACAAACATTCGACATTCTGTAGTTCCAGATGAAAATTGTACAAGAAGTCCAAATGTTCGCGGCTCGATGATGTGCTCGCGGATCCCACGAAAATGTATCTTTTGAAAATCACCAGTATACATACAATTCACCCCGACACTCGAAAGAGTAGCCAAATGATTTCGACAATCTCACTCAAGAGGCTTTTGGCGGTATCGATGTTATACTGAAGCATCATCTTTGCACCGAAAAGCAGATTCAAAGATTTTAGTAATCCACCAATCTTAATGATATCTTCTGGAATAAGCGTCTCGGTATCATCTTTTCTGATGTCCTTGATAGCATCGGAGATGCGGTCAACCGCACGAAGATTCACCAATTTTTTAACTTGCTGGCCATGGTATTGGACAGCCTGATCGATGTGTTCCTCGACAAACACGTTTGTTGGCTTAATACGGAGTTCTTTTTCAACTGTCAATTAGGATCAGTCGAGTTCAGAATGCTAGTATAAAATATTCTTAAGTGCACCAGTGATTCGACCAGCTCCTTGTTATGGTCAGCCGGATGAAAGTTTGAAGCCTTGAGCTGATCTTCTCTCACCAAGAATGTTTTCTTAAGTGACGCGTAGTCTGCCAATAGTTCGTTCTTATCGCGGAACGGAAAATATTGGGCAAGAAGGCTGCGTAGAAGCAGTTCTCGGGTTCGTCAACTACTCTAAAGAACAGCACTCGAGCGACAGCTTCTAGTTTTTCTTTGAGCCGTCCAATAGAATCAGGAAACGGGAATTTTAAGGAGCATCTGATGCGTCGTATGCATATTGATCTCCATTGTTTTCACCAAAAATCATCTTTGTGTAATGATGTTCAAACAGCATAGCGAACTCCATCAGCGATATTTGTTTAAAGTTATACGCAGATGGGGATCTAGTGGACGCTGCATATAACGTTCAAAGACGTTCGTGCAAAAGCCGGCCGCGCCAATATTCACAAAGCGGAGAACTTTGATTGAAGATTGTTTCAGTGGCAGAGTCGAACAACGCCTTCCACCGCGGAAACATGTCATTCATGCTAAATCTTCATGTGAATCTTAAAAAGGTTTACTATGGTGTTGTTGACTTCTCGTCGAATCTTTCTTGCAAACAGGAAAACGTCTCTGTCGGCTCGTTCTATAACCTACGTTATTATCGCGCACTTCGTTATTATCGCAGTTGGAGAGCAGCTAAGTAAAAATGGATACGCTGAATGAAAAAATCCTCGTTGAAATACCAGAAGAACAACAACATACTTCGTACTTTCTCGATGAAATTTATGTCAAAATGAGTCAAAATGTGGATGAGAGGTCGGCGAGAATACCGGCAGCTATTCAAGAACGAGTGGCCCAAGGAAGTCCACTTACTGAGAAAAATTATCAACCGGAAATAAAATTACCACCTCTATATGGTATTTCATTATTTCAATGAGCAATATAAGGAATGGGCAGCATTTTAAAATATTAAGGACAAAGCCGTAAATACTATGGCTGTAAATCTGAAAATCGACGAACATAAATAACATATGACACGTTGAAAACACCCAGTCGCAACTTTTTTTATTGGTCACCACCAGGAATCGAACCCGGGATCCCCGAATAACAGAGCAAGCACTATACTTACTAAGCTAATGAGGGCGACAAAGATAGATTCAGTAAGTTTGTACACGAAACGAGACTCAAGGAAATGTGCGGTTGCAAGACTAATTCAAGTAGAAAGAAGATTAGAAAGAAACCCACAATTAAAACAAGAATACCATAACTTTATGAATGAATACATAAAGCTAGAACATACGGTTGCGGTCAATTCAGAAGATGTCAAAGGCAAATATGTTACCTACGTCACCATGTTGTGGTCAAGCAGTCAAGAAAATAACCAAGGTAAGGGTAGTCTTTGATGCATCAATGAAGACAACAAACCGAATCAGTTTCAACAATATTCAGCTATAGTAGGTAGAACAATACAACAAGATATGTTCTCTATTATAACAAGATGGAGGAAATATATATACGTATACATCGCAGATGACATGCTTAATAAACACATTTTATTAAACACTTGTTTTTTATTTCGCAGAATTAAAAAGAGAAAAAAACAAATGTTTAATAAAATGTGTTTATTAAGCATAAGTGTGTTTTAAGCTGAGAAAATGGGAATCGAACAACAGACGCATAATGGAGGATATTCCTGAATAACAAAGGAAGTCAAAAACCACATTGATAAATAAAGACCATGAATCCATAAAAACGTTAAGAATATTGTGGAATCCCCAACGAGATGAATTTGAGTTCCAGGTCAACATGGAACCCATGACAATAGTTCCAACAAAACGATCCCTTATCTCGGTGGTATCCAAAATATTCGATCCACTAGGATAGTTTTCCCCAACAATTATTACAGAAAAACTATTGTTTCAACAGTCATGGATAAAGAGAGTATCATGGGATGAAGAACTTCCTGAAGAAATGGAGAAAAAATGGATTAATTAAAAAACTACGTTCAGCGAGCTGCAAAAAATTAGGATTCCACATGGGCTCATACCAAGGACAATTAAGGTTACCCCAACAAGTTAGAATCTAAGTCTTCCAAGATTAGAACTTTGTGGGGCAGTACTGGTAGCGAAACCACTGAGACAAGTTTCAGAGGCCATGGAAATCCCAAACGTTAAAACGCAACTCAACAATTCTTCTGGCCTGGCTGCAAGAACACCCTAGTAAGTGGAAAACTTCAAAATCAAAACAAAATCCCGTAGATTGTGCAACTCGTGACGTAGATCCTGATAAACTGGGTGATAATAAATTATGGTGGTCCGGCCCGGATTGGCTTACGAATAGTATCGAGCCATCATCGAGTAACGTAATAACGGAGACCGAGTTACAAAAAAAACGACAAGGTACACTCTGCAGCATAAGCGCAACTACAACAGAAACGTAATCACATAACACAACTGGGAGCCCCAGTGATCTTTGGCAGAAAACGATCCACCAGAAGGGGCAGCGAAAAATTAAATATGTCTACATCCTTTTCCAAAATTAAAGCGGAAATGATGATTTACGGCGTCCATTAAGCTAGCATAACCCATACGGCAGAACCTTACAAGATAGTATAGATAAATATAGGCTAATTAAAAGCTCTATTAAAAAACATTGGGCTCCATCCCTTCCACCTAAAACGCGGGTTCTGCTAGCTTTAAAAAAAGTTATCAGAACCAATATCAAAAAACGATTTAAAAACAATTGGAAAATTAAAGGTTATTTTTAGGCTAATTAAACGCCATACTTATTTTTTTTTATTATGCTCGCCTTAGGAGAAAAGTAAGGCTTTATAACTTAAAAGCTGACAGAACCCAAATCGAAAACCGGACCAAAACCGAAATTAGAACACAAAAAGAGCAATGAACGTACAAATAATTTTAGGTTCAATATGGCCTAATCAAATGCCCCATTAAAAATTTTTGGGCTCCACTTTTTCTTGACCAAAATTCAGATCATTTAATCTAAAGCTAGCACAACCCGAAATTAGAACTATTTGTATGTCAATTGTTCTTGTTTTGCATTCTAATTTCGGTTTTGGTTCGATTTTCGATTTGGGTTCTGCTAGCTTTAGATTAAATGATCTGAATTTTGGTCAAGAAAAATTTTAGCACAAAATTTTTAAATGGGGCAATTGATTTGGCCATATTGAGCCTAAAATTATTTGTTTGTCAATGGTTCTTTTTGTGCGTTCTAATTTCGGTTTTGGTTCGATTTGCCTGAAATTTGGTCAAAAACGAGTGGAGCCCAAAATTTTTTAATTTGATATTTGATTAGGTCATGATGAGCCTAAAATTATTTGAATGTCAATTGTTCTTGTTTTGCGTTCTAATTTCGGTTTTGGCCGATTTTCGATTTATGTTCTGCTAGCTGGAATGACCTGAAGTTTGGACACAAACGAGTGGAACCCAAAATTTTAAATGGGGCATTTCATAAGGCCATAATGAGCCTCAAATTATTTGTATGCCAATTTCGGTTTTGGTCCGGTTTTCGATTTGGGTTCTGTCAGCTCTTAAGTGATAAAGCCTTACTTTTCTGCTAGAGCAAGGAAAATAAAAAAATTAAATAAGACGTTTAATTAGTCTAAAATTAACCTTAAATTTTCATTAAATCGTTTTTTGATATGGGTTCTGCTAACTTTACAGTGTTTGCTAACACACAAGAATTCGTACTCTCAACAGCTCAGACGTATTAACAATCAGGATGAAACTTCATTGTGATATGGGGAAAAATCTTTGTCCCGGAAGTGACAGCTGCTAAAGAAAGCTTTCTCGTTTTTTATAGTGTCTACCAAATATTTTAAAAGACAATAATGTTTTAAATGAAATTTGGTGCGAAGCTGTTCAAAAATTTAAGCTGAAAAGATTTCGGGCGAAAAACAGTGTACGGGAAGTGGTAGCTTTCAAAGAAGGGTTTTTAATTTTTGCAATATTTTTGAAATGTATAGCATTTAAGAAAACCCACCAGGAATTATAAAATTTTTGGTAGAACAAGATTTGTTTACAAAAATTTTGGGAACTGTATTTTCCACCTTAGAAGCAAGCCGCTTGTATTCGAGGTTAGTTTGGCCACAACATATAAAATCCGCTGCTATATACAACCCTCTCGAGTTTCCACCAAACATCAAAAAACGTTTAAATAATTAACATAAAATTGTAATCAAGCAAATTTACCGTTATCTCTCAACCATATCCAACCAAATTAATTATCCACCAAAATTTTTTTTTTTGTATTTTTATTAAATAGTAAACCGCAAAAATTTCCTTTTTATCGTATTTCTTATTGTTATATGAAACATTCTCTCACTCGTGTGTTTATACTTGCATACATTACATGACCCCCGCGCCATCGTCTCAACGCTGAATCTTCATCAAAATTGCAATCTTTTTTCTATTTTTATGTTGTTTATCCAAACATCGTCATAGTGTCTTATACCAACATTATCTTTTTTTTATATAATTTTTATTGTATACACAAATCAAGACAACCACCGACGACGTACGTCTACGTGTAAAAGACGAAGAATAAGAAGAAAACCCATATAGAGAAGAAAAGATCACAATCCAATGAAAGAAAAACATAAAATAAAAATAAAATAAAAAATCTTTATGTCTTCCTTTCGTTTTCATTTGATTTCATTTGTTATTTGACTGTAAGAAAGTGAAGCCACAAAATAAATATTTAGTAAAAATAAATAGGATTAAATAATAGAATAAATAAGACAAATATTATTTTAATTGTAAATCTTATCTCAAAGTGTTTGAAATTCAAGTGTTTAACCATAAATAATTTCTTGTGATAAACAAAGTGCGATAAGGAATAAACGAAATATTTTGTTTTTAAGTGATTTATTACGATTTATTGTTTCTAATAAATTTAAAGTGACAATTATTTTATTTAGTTCGGTGGCGAAACCTTAATAGCAGCCAGATTTCTTTAAAAATGGGATTTAATGGATTTATTCAATTTATTGGTAAGTCGTAATTTTACATTTATCGTGAGAATTTTATTCCGTTTAAAGATTTTCAAAAAATTTTAAAACCCAAAGGCATATACAATTTTTCTGTAATATTTTTAGCCTGCATTTACCCATAGAGTGCACGATTTCCACAAAAAAAAAACATTCTTATTTTAAAAATGAAAATTACCTTTTGTACCTTCTTCATGTAAAAAAAAAATCGTGATAAATTAGAATAATTTCTAATTGTATAATGTGAATTAAAACGAAACAATCGATGAATCAAATTAAATAATTTTAAATATTAAAAAAATGTGTAGTGAAAATTGTGAGGGCATCAAGTAAAAGTTGAAATTTTATCGACCTTTTTACGGCATGATCGTTTTAAATTTTAATAATTAAGACACTTCTGTTCATCTTCGGGTGGTATGGAATTTTTGTGGAGGAAAACTTTCGAAAAAAAAATTAGACAGTTGTTTAGAGCTTTTAGGGTCGAATAGGTATAGATATTAGGAATTTAAGGTATTGAAACGAATCAAATGCAATTGGAAGATCTTAGGGCTTAGGTAGCTCTCACGGCTACGCGAAATGTCCCTTGGATTTAAGTATAGTTTGAAATATTAATTTTAAAGTGTAATTAGCGAGAGTGAGTTCGTTTTTTAAGTCTTCGATAAGTGATACAATACAATCCCGCGTTCCTGATTTTTATGATTTTATGCCAAAAACAGGATTATCTCGTGTATTAAACCCGATTAACGTAATCGCATTATAGAAATATACTAGAACTAGCAGTAACCTGTCAAAAACGATGGAAGTAATTTTAAAAATAGCTTTAAATTGTTTTAATCCAACAAAACTTTTGATTTGACACGATTTAATTGGCGGCAAAAACTAAACCATAACGAAGCTATCCGACAAAACAACCAGTCAGAAGTCGTAGGTTTTTTTATAATACATTTTCTAATTTTGAAAAATTTCGATATTTTACAGTTTTGGTTGATATATGAAAAATTTAAAAGAAAATTAGTTCGATCATTGTTATCAGTGTTCGAAATAATGTGGCTCGATTTAACAACAACTGTAACTTTAGGTACACCAGACTATACAGGAAAAACCTCTGGGCATAGACTTTCAGAATTCTAAAGTAAATTATCCTTAGAAAATTATCGTAAAACTCATAAAACGACATCACTGGTAACTGGTGCAAATTAAAGCTTTTAAAGCTTAATTACATAAAATTAAATAAATAATTTCAAAGACAAGGGAATTTTGCAATCTCACTTATTAAGAGTCCGTGTCATACAAATCCGTTTTGTATAATTTAAGCCGCTATAACGTTCAAGTTTACCTTAACCGTATTACCAGCATCATTTTCGAAGTAGTGCGATGAATTCAGATGTTTAAAAGCCACATCAAATATTAACTCGCCGTGGATTCATATAGGTTGTTCCTTACGTGTATGAACGTCGCTTTAAGTAGAAATGTGCATCATTATTTTTCAAGAATTTGTCTTGAAAAATCAGAAGTTGATGCTTGTTGTTGAAACATCCAATTGACAAATATCCGGAGATGCTACATCTCCATGACTGAATTTTCAAATCACCCTATATATAAAAAATACCGTGAACCGTGCGCATCAGTAAAATGTAAATTTTCCCAACAATACGAATAAAGTCAATATCGTTGTTTGATTGGTTCCTAAATAGTTTATTCGGAAGATGTATCTCTTATACGCTTGCTGCAAGATCAACGTCACTCTTTATAAATAAAATTGTTGTGCTATTTTGGAGTGGCTATACTTTTGGTTTAGAATCTATATAGTGAACTCCCGTATAAGAAACATCCAAAGACAAAAAAAATATCATCAGGCAACACTAATCAATAAAAAGCATTTTCTCGTATGTGAAGTTAGCCAAGCCCAGACTTTATTAGAATGACGTTAAATACAAAAATTAAATTCGTTCCATTTTAAAGCCGTGCCTATAGAAGTCATATGTGAACTAAAATATTTAAATTGGGCATGTTAAAATATAAATTTGTCGGATTAAGATTATATGTGGTTTTGGGATTATCACACTCAGTGGCCCTATTCTGGTTTTCCCGGGGAATTGGGAAAATATTTTGCTGTAATTACAAATTGCACTATTTCCCAAATTTATATTTCCCGTTCCGAAATGTGTATTCTGGCAAACAGTGAATACTTTTTTGGCGAAAATTTTTTATGTAGATATTTATAAACTGAAAATCGATTCGTTGCATCTTTGCGAAATTGAGCCTTGGACCAGATATATCCATAAAACTCGTATTTGAACTAAAAATCCATTTAAATTTTCTACGTTAAAAGTGTAAATTTTATCTGGTTTTGAGATGGTCACACTATGGCACGAGTTTTAGTAAAATTAGAGAAAAACCATACAGTGGCAACTTTGCAGAATACAGCCCAGAGCACAGGGGTATTCTTGAAATCGGTGGAAATTTCTCCAATCGAAATACAATGAAATTCTGTATATTATTCGAATTTTTCACCGGCTACTTTAATCTGTATATTTTTCAAATTTGTTTCCAAGCTTACTAATATTTGTCACTCTCCTAAGGGAACAATTTCGAATCGATTTATCCAGCCGGAATTTTTCCCTTAGTAGGACGAACAAACTATGTTTTTTAATTTAAAAAAAAAGAAAAATTAAAAAAATGATTAAAGTAGCCGGTGAAAAGTTAGAAGAATATAAAAAAATTTTGTAAAATTACGCTTAATTTGGCACGACAAAATATAAATTTGTCGGATTAAGACTATTTGTGGTTTTGTGATTATCACACTCAGGTCTTACATTAAGAAAAATTAGAGAAACATCGTTCAATGGAAAATTTGCTAAATTGTTCCCAGGACCAAATATATCAGGAACCAGGACCAGACAACTTGCATTTGAACTAAAATTACATTTAAATTTTGCACGTAAAATATAAATTTGTCGGATTATGACTACTTACGTGGTTCTGAGGTGGTCAAACTCTTGCCTTAATTTAAGGAAAATTAAAGAAAAATTGTTCTGTGGCACTTCATAGATCATCGTCGCTCGACCGACACTACTCTTTCCAAATAACTTGATAATCCATTACATTTCCACCATCAGAACGTCTGTACACATTTGTAGTGTAGATGAAGATGAACTGAAGATGAACTTGTGATGGAAAAAGCATTACGGCCTAAAAAATACGTGGACTTTATTGAACACCGGACACGGCGATCTACTTGCCGCAGTAGAAGAGAAATGTCAAAACCTACCCAATATAAAGTTCGAAACCAAAACTAAAATGCTGGCGGTGTGCTGGATGATAGAATGTTGTGATATTAACAAGCAGCATCCCGATATATTCGTAGCACAAACATGTGATGATGATGATTCCTTATGGATACAATTATCGTTCATCCGTTCGTCTGATAATATTGAAAGTTTAACGTATTCTGGTCTACATACAATGACTTTTGAGACGTACTGCGAGATATATTTTAATGCAACCGAAAAATCAATGGCGTATTTTTAGTTGATCCATTCTGTTTTAACTATAATCATTTATACCAAACGGCACAGTGGTTAAGCTCTGGTTTCGTTTGCAACGTGTTGTACCCCAGGTTCGAATCCCGATAGAGTCAGGATGCAAAAAGTATTTTCACGATCGGTGATTTAAATAAACACAACTACGACCCCCTGTCGGAGTACACAACAATAGGCTGGTACGGAGCTATGCAATGTGCAGATGGTTCTACGTAAACCGGACCAATAGACGTACGTCTTCAATTTGACAGACCATACGTAAAGTAGAACGTGAAAAGCGAACCGCGAAAGAATTGAGAGTGATTCTGCCCTAGAAAAAAGATTAAAATGAACAAAAAAATATATATTTTTTAGTGCCACCCAATACTCACACTACACCGCCGCGTAATAGTGTCGATTAAAAAATTCGAAATTCGAAAAAGTAAAAATCTATTTTTAGCATGTGTATCCATCTTGACTCCATTTGGCCATCGAGTGCCGTAACTATATGATTTTGCAAAACTCTGGTGCTTTACCCGCGACTTTATTATTGCATTCAACATAACCCGAATTCACCCGAAATCATTCACAAAAAACATCAAAAAATTAGGCTTCAGTTAAGCCTAATTCTTTGTTGTTTTTTGTGAATGCTAAACTTTTCAAAATCTTTGCAAATATTGAAAAAGCTCTCATTGAAGCTGCCAATTCCGGTTGGCAGTTTTCCACCAAATTTTACGAGGATCTCCCAATTAATAGAAAAATTTGAGTAGCAAGTTTTCCCCGGCTAATTAATCCACCTGGGAACTATAGAGATGCCGAATTTTGGTGAAAGAAATATAGTTTGCTTTTTCAAAATTCGTCATAATTTCTTTAAAATTTTAAAAATGATCTCAAACCAATTGTTGATTGAAATACAATTTAGAATTTTTTTGGTTTTTATCGTTTTTTCGTAAATACTATATACTTTTCAAAATATTAGCAAAAATCGAAAAAGCTCCTAGGGAAGCTGCCACTTCCGGTGGACCGATGTCGGACAAAATTCATTGGGATTTTCATTTTCAATTTATGGAAAAAACTTAAGTAAAAAGTTTCATCCCGATTAATCAATCCGTATGGGCTCTGTGTATATGTACCGATTTTTTTTTTTTGCTGAAAAACGGTTTTTTGTCAAAAGATTTATCCATGCAACTATTTGAACAGAAAATTTAATTTAAATTTTTCACGTAAAAACTATAAATTTGTCGTAATAAAGCTATATGGTTTTGAAAAGGTCACACTCATGCGGCTACATGAATTAAAAAAGTTTGAATTAAAAAGGTTTTTTTTCTGAATTAAAATAAGTGTTTTTAATTCATTTTAAAAATGAATTAAAAACAGAGATGAAAAAGAAATCAAAAAGTTCGATAAAATGTATTTAAAAAGGCATTTCTTAATTCAGTTTTAAAATGAATTAAGATAAGTGTTTATAAAATGAAATAATATAAGTCTCTTTATACAATGAAAAAAATGCTATTTTCATGAATGAAAATTTTTTGGAATATAAATTTGAATTTTGCACGTAAAAATTTGGCAATGCAAAATACGGCGTAACTTTACTTTACGTATACATCGGAAAAATCACGTAAGGAATATAAATTTTGGAAAGTTTTAAATGAAAAATTGTTTACTATCAGTGTTTAGGGGGAAGGGATGCTACATTTTTCCGGAAAATTTGTTGATTTTCCGGAAAAAATTTTACTTTTTTATTTTTTCAGTATTATTTTTTATTTTTATTAATAATAATTGCTTCGTCAACCTTGCAGACACAGATCAAAGAGTTTCTCTCGCATTTATCGCTTCTTCTGATAGTGCCACAAATGTTAAAAGACTCATCGTATATATAATATTTTTTTTATGTAATTTTAATTCTTTTATACCTTAGAGGATGGGGGCTGCCCCACCCCAAACCCCCGCTTTTCCATAATTTGTACAATTCTTTAAGTGTCAAACTAAGTAAAAAAAAAATTGAAAAAATTTCAAAATTCTCCTAGAAAAATTGAAAAATTTTCCCTGAAAAATTATATGTACTGTTGAAAAACTGTTAAGATACAATCGTAATATCCAAATTTTTCTAAAGATTACACATTTGTACGTAGTTTGAATATTATAATACACAATTATTATTTTTAAAGTGAAAATTTTCCCGGAAAGTGGGACAATTTTCCAGAAAAATTTAGCTTCCCCCTCCTAAAAGCTGTTGATAAACAATCCTGCATTTAAAAATTTTAAAAATTTATACTCCTTACCTAATTTACCTATATATACGTAAAGTAAACTTTAGCCCAAAATAATGCACATTTCTGAATATTTGTTAAAAGTTGAATTAAGATTTTTTAATTTTCAAAATGAAATAAAATGTGCCTTTTTTAATTCATTTTGAAAATGAATTAAGGTAGGTGTTTTAAAAATGAAATAGTGTAAGCCTTTGTTAATTCATTTTTGAGTTTTCTCATTTTTCTAAATCGCTTTTTTTAATTCATAATTTTAAGTTAAAAATATGAATTAAAATAAGTAGCAGATGTTCATACAAAAATCGACTTTTTTAATTCATTTTTAAAGAACTTTTTTAATTCAAACTTTTTTAATTCGGTACCTCCACTCATGCTTAACGTTTAGAAAATTGAAATCAATTATGGCAAGCGAAATATGGCTCTGCGGGCTAGATTTATTCATACAATTCGTATTAGCATAACCATACAACTCTTTCGCAAAGTTGTAGAGGAACGACTTTTCTCCAATTTTATTAAAAGGAAGGCAAGAGCTTAACCACCTCAAAACCACATAGCCGCAATCCGGGAAATATGTCTGTGGTAATTTAACATAACCACTTAGGTTGGGATAAGTGGTTATGTTGAACTATATGCTATGGATAGTAATTCCTGTTTTTTCTTTCCCTTCAATTTTTCATCAAAATTCGGCTATTTTTGACCGAGATATAAGTAAAAAGAAAAACCACTAAATGGATAATTTTGGATATTGTAGCATGAAATAATATATGTAAAACAATAGTTTTATTTGTAAAATCAGAAATAAATTTAAAATAAACACTGCGGTTAGTATTTACTTAAATCGATATAAGCGTTTTCCGTGGACCCATAGTAGGTACAAGTGCTTGAAGGTGTCAATAAACGTAGTTTAAAAACCGTGATACCATGAATCCAAAAATAGTTTAGTTATGTCCCATAATTTTTTCACAAATTAATTTCAAATTTAAATTTGGTCCCTTGAAAAGTAGCTTAAAAATACATAAGTTATTTTGTTAAATTGCCACAGATATATTTTTACGTGCCAAATTTAAATGTAATTTTAGTTCAAATACGACTTACGTATAACGGTTACACTGCTAAATTTCGCAAAATTTAAAAGGAACGAATTTAATTTTTGTATTTAACGTCATTTCTAATAAATTCCGGGCCACGTTATCTTCACAAATAACTATTTATTTAGAATCAATTTAAGATCGTGGGATAACTTCATGTACGTGCGACCTTCTGGTTTGTTATAAGCACACCAGCAGAAGTTATAACAAACCAAGTTCCTTATAAACGGATTTTGTTAAAGCTAACTTCTTAAAATATATGGTGAATTTTGACTGTTTCTTGCTAAACTAGGGAACGAATAAAATTCTTTATCTCTTTGAACAGAATCAAAGTTCAATCTGCACAATTGTGGTATGGAGTGAATGTTATAGGAATGGTTGTGGTATATTAATGTTAATCATGGACCAAGTCAGACATTTATGTAGGTAACGAAATAACTGGTTTTATTTTTATAATATCGTGAAATTAGGGGAAATACAGATAATTGTTCCTCTTCACTAAGCTCGTTAATTCATCAAGAAGCATCTATCGCAGTCAAAGTGTATGCAATTAAGAACGAAAGCCAATCAAAATATGATATCCGGTCCAATTTACAGAACAGGTCTCGCCAGAAGACAAACAGTTATCCTCGCCTCCGCAAAGAATTGTAAAATCATCCGAATATTTTCCAGAACCACATTTTATTAATGCCGCAACAAACGAAATGGTTTTGGAAGCTGACACCGTAATTAAATGTAGTGCGTTACAGATGTCGAGCAAAAGACAAGAAAAATTACTGCTTACTCTACGAGCAGAGGTTCTCCTAAACCGGTCGATACCCAGTGCTTTAAACAAATATGCATTTAATAATTGTACTCCGAATATAAAATTTACAAGTGAAATTGAAATTGATAAATCGTTTAGCTTTCCTAGGTGTTGCAGTGATACATAATGAAAATGGAAGTTTGAATACAGACTGGTACCATAAAAAAGTGGCTGCGATATTTCAATTATAAATTTATTGAGGTTGCCGGATAATTGCACTCTAAAAATTTCAAAATTTTAAAGGATGTTTAAGTGAAAAAGTGTTATCCGGAAAGCATATAAAAGCAAATAAAAATAACATTCCGGAAATTAATTTAGGAAGTCGAACCGCATTTTATTCCGATTCAGTATGACATAAAACTCGTTGGTAGACCAATTAAAAGTTTAAACTTTATTTTATTTATCAAATTAAAAGATGAAATTCCAAAAACTAAACAATCAAATTAATTATATAATAAACACAGATAAGAATGAAAGCTAATTTAATTAAAATACAAAAGATTTAAAATTAACTTAGTTATTCGAAATTCAAGAGAAGAAATCCGAAAGAAAATCACTAAGAAAATTGGTTAGTTACTGCAGTGTTAGTCAAACAACAAAGAAACTAAATTAGTCATGTCTTCGCAGGTTTCTATTTAAATTTGAAGCCACGAACATCTCTGTATATAATAACTATATCACTTACCGTTAAATTTACCCAATATCCATATTGCGATACACGTTCTCACTAATATTAACACACTTCACGGAAGATAATCATAAATGTGTCCTTGAACATAATAAATAACACAGTTCCAAAGGTTATAACCCTTTAGTAGTAGTTTGTAAAGCACTCTACTAAAAATTACGCGCACTAACTTTTCGTGAACAAAATTTCCCGATCAACCAATTTTAAAACAAACTCGACGCACTAAACATTCCATACACAACTAAACACAAAATTGTTTGTTCATTCTATCCCGTTATAGTGTTTGGTCTATAATTTTTGCGTAGACGTATCTGTATGTGCGAAACGGGAATTTTAATTTTAATTTTTATAGTGATGGAATGGTTGCACTAATATTAATGCAATGATTGATTGAAAAAATTACTGTCATGGCATAGTATAAAGTATCATGATAGTCAAAAGTGGAATTTCTAGCTTAAGCAACCACTATTACCAAAACGAAACTTGGCAAACAGATAACCGGGTTGATGAGATAAGATGATTCTGTGCATTATCACAAATATTCCAAATTTAAAAAATGTTTTTAGATCGCAACCCAAAAAGCGCATACCGTATTCGGTCATATTTGTTCCTCTCGGCACATTGTTCACAAATCGAGACCAGGCATAAAAGCTTTTTTAAATTTTTATGAATCGTGTAATCGTCCCATGATCGGTGGACAATGTAGGTAAAATGCGACATCAGTAGAGTCTTGACCGCAGTAATGCTCAAGCGACGTTAAAATAATTATTCTCGAAGATCGTTCATCTTTTAAGGCAATGGTATCTCTCAAACACCCCCACCCCCCTCCTCCCCAGACGGGGCAATGTCTGGTGAAGACGGTGAGTGAGGTAAAACTCCCCAGTTGAGTGTTTCCAAGTAGGTTTTGACCAGTAATTTTGTTTTTAAATCAACTATACAGGGTGTCCCAAAATTGGCCGATCACACGAAACAGGGTGATAGAGGAGATGTTTTTCAACAAAAAAGGCAATTTAAAGTTTTTCGAATGGTTGATGGTGCAAATGTTATTCCACTTTTAGTGTTTTTTAGTGAAATCGCATGCACACCCACCAAAAAATTAATTAAACAAAAACCAAGAGTTCATTTTTTTAACTTTCTTTTTTAATACGAACAAGAAAAGTGTGCTTGAAACCAAATATGCCGCACTTTTTTTGGATTTACGCGAGCCCATTAGTGCAAATTAAGAATATTGAATATCCCATTCCTTTTGAAACCTGTTTCGTCACACCATAAAATGATGTGTAAAAACTGAGAATTTTCTTGGCATCGCCCCAGTATTTCTTATTGCACACTTTTTTCATGGTCAGCAGGTAACAGGTCTTGTTCACGTTGCACATGAACGAACACTTATAGATGGGTCATCTGTCACCATTCCAATTATGTCGTCTATATCAAGTTGACCGGCTGTTTCATATCTTCTTCTTTCGTTTTGAAATACTCTGTAATTGGGAAAGCGTTCCCAATTTGGATATCGTCTATGGTAATGTCTTGCTGCAGCTCATAAGCCATAAATTAAATGAATCTCTGCATTTCAAAGTTTAATGAAATTTTAATTATACGCGTTCGAGTATGTATGTATATGGAACTACTCTAACATTAATTACAAAATGTTTTTATTTTTTATACCACAAATTTTGTTTAATTCGGGCTACTAGATCGATTTTAGAAATAGAAATTTGGTTAAGTGCATTTTTTAATAAACACGACTTACTTTGTGAAGAAAATTGATAAAAAGCATACTGTTTTGAATAAAATGTGTGTGATCCCAATTTTTCTGATAGTGGGCTAACTTTCGGTAGTACTTTGTTTTCCCGCTGGCGTCACTTAAACATCAACAAAAATTTTTGACAAACAAAAAGACTTTATTTACAAAACTATTATTTTTATTTGACTGACGATAATACAACTTATAAAATGATTTTGTTGGAAAGGCACACTTTCCTTATTCGTATTAAAACAGAAAGTTAAACAATTAAACTGTTGGTTTTTGTTTAATTAATTTTTTGGTGGGTTTTCACTAAAAAACACTAAAAGTGGAATAACATTTGCACCATCAACAATTCGAAAAAAGTTTTCTTGGCTGTTTTTGTTGGAAATGAGCTGCTCTATCACACTGCTCCGTTTGATTTTCCAATTTTGGGACACCCTGTATCTAGACGTCCGACAGGCATATGACAGTATAAGTCGCGACAACCTATGGGCCGTGCTCATATGTCTAAGAATTCCAGAGAAACTGGTTTCTCTTTGTAAATTAACAACGTCTAGGTCTGGATGTAGAATCGAAATAACATCTGGTGCTCGACAGGGAGATGCACTCGCGTCTGTGCTATTCAAATTGGCGCTTAAGTACGTTATAGTGAGAACAAACAACGTTGAAACTTTGCGTTGTATATTTAATAAATCAGGCCAAATTCTTGAATTTGTACATGATATCTTGCTTCTTGACCGAAGTCCAAGCGATTTCAAGGACAGTTTCACCAGGAACATCTCCATGGCAAACCTCGGAATTGGCTACCATAACTTTGATAGCGTTGAGAACTTTAAATACTTCGGGTTAGTTATAACATCGTCGAATGATATGCGCAGGCAGAAATGAAAGCACGAATCGCTGCCGGACAACGAGATTTCTGCGCCCAATTAAAATCATTGCGATCTAAACATATATCGCAGTCGCACATTATAAAGCACTCATAAGACTTGTGCTGGCTTTCCCAAGCGAGAGCTGGACCATGACCTCTAGTGTTTGTAGATTGGTATCTATCTTCGAAAGGAAGGTCATGGCCACGCTACAAGGTCCACAACAACTAATGACCAATAAAGTTTTCCATCAACAACCAGCCGGTGTGATGGGCGAGATGGATGGAGGAGAATAGTGGGGGCGGCAAAATCCCTTCATTGGTTGTGAAAGCTAGAGAGGGAAAGAGAGAGAGAGAGAGAATAATTTTGTCGTGCCTTGAGTCATACACAATACGAAACTAATTTTACCAAATATACAACATAATTTTTTCATGATTGGTTGACGATGTTGATGTATGGTCAAGTGGTCCCCACGAAATCCTTGTTTTTGGGGTTATCGTAGTGGATTCATTTTTCAAGTAGCATTTCACATGAAAAAATTCGACGTTCAACATTTCTCGGCTTCAGCTCATATGGAACCCAATTTACTTGCTTTGCGTTCTTTGTCTTCGACCACTCCCAACAACTTCTCTCACTTAGCACAGCCTCACAATATGCTTATATGCAAGCAATCGATGCACCTCAAACAAATAACGCTTATCCGGCTCAATACTCGACATTTTCACAAGAAAAGAAAAATATGATGCTGAAATAAAATCGCATATTATTTTAAGGTTATGTTGTTCACAGAACTTTACGATATAACTTTTTACATCGGGCAATTTTAATCACAACTTACTGGTGGCATCATATTTTGTCGAATTGCGGAAACGTATTTGTATATACCCAATAATTATATGATGACTGACCATCGCTTGGTGCATGATGTGATCCAGATTCATTTCAGGTGGAAAGCAATGGCAGAATAATTGTTGTGCCAAAAATCAATCTATCTAAATTTTTGGAATTTCTTTCCTATTTATAATATTGACGATCCGTGTGTAGCTGTTGATGTATTTTTGACGCTTTGGAATGATGCTTTTTCAGCTGGACTAGATTCATAAAAATCTCGTAGAAATCGTCCTATTAAACCATGGATTTAGACAAAATATGTTGATTCCGATCGTACCATTTGTGATAATATCATTTTGCATTTAGAAATTTTCACTATTTATTTACCGATTAACCGGAAGCAATTAACAAGCGATTCCAATCATCATGTTTATCTAAACCTTTGGGTAGGGTGCTAAAAACGCGGACCTCAATAACTTAAAGCTTTTTATATGGATCGCAAAACCATACTAGTTGGTTTGGTGTGTTGTAACATTCCTAATTAGAAATTTTATGATTAACGAAGTAATAATGCGGTCATAAAATACTAATTGATAAATATTAAAAAATACGTTTTACGTCTTACGGCAAATCAAAGATGGTTTGAATCGAATCCCAAAACAATTAAATTACAAATCAATCAAATATAGACAAATAAACTCTCTCTCTCTCTGGCTTTCACATCCCATGAAGGGATTTCGCCGCCCGCACAATGGCCCTCCATCCATCCCGATCCATTGCTCTCGTCCTCCAGTTTCGACATCCTAATGCTTGCAGATCTTGTTCAATGTCGTCACGCCAGCGTAGTCGGGGTCTTCCTCTACGACGTACTCCGGCTGGTTGTTGGTGAAACACTTTATATATCATCCGTTGTTGTGGGGACCTTGCAACGTGGCCGAGCCATCTCACTCGATTGGATTTAATGAATCCGATGATATCGCTGCCTCCGAGGAGTTGCTTTATTTCGTGATTCATACGAATCCGATATTCGTTGTTCGCAACTTTAATTGGACCAAAAATTGAACGTATGACCTTCCTTTCGAATGTAGATAACAATCTACAATCGTTAGAGGTCATGGTCCAGCTCTCGCTTCCGAAAGTCAGCACAGGTCTTATTAGTGCTTTATAAAGTGCGAGCTTGCACGACTGCGATAGATGTTTCGAACGCAATAATCTTGATTGGGCGTAGAAAACTCGTTGTCCGGCAGCGATTCGGGCTTTTATTTCTGCCTGGATTTCATTCAGTGATGTTATAACTGACCCGAGGTATTTAAAGTTTTCGACACCATCAAAATTGTGGTCGCCAATTCCGAGATTTGCACTAGAGATGTTCCTGGGTGTTGTTAGATATTTGGTTTTACTGCTGTTCACCTCCAAACCAAGTCTTCTTGCGCAGCGATCGAGCGGTATGAAACTGTCTTTGATATCGCTTGGTCTTCGGCCAAGAAGCACGATATCATCTGCATATCCAAGAATTTGGCCGGATTTATTAAATATACAGCGCGAAGTTTCGATGTTGCTTTTTCTCACTACGTACTCAAGCGCCAAATTGAACAGCAAAGGCGCGAGTGCATCACCTTGTCGAACGCCAGATGTTATTTCAAAGGAGTCTGACACAGTTCCTTCAATTACGATTCTACATACAGACCCAGACGTTGTTAATTTACACAGCGAAACGAGTTTCTCTGGGATTCCTAGGCATATGAGCGCGGCCCATAGGTTGTCGCGGTTTATACTGTCATATGCCTGCCGGAAGTCTATATATAGTTGATGTATGGTTATGTTGTACTCCCAACATTTTTCCAAGATCATCCTCATAGTAAAACACTGGTCCGTGGTTGATCGGTTGGGTCGAAAACCACATTGATAGTCGCCAATGATGTTTTCGGCGAAAGGGATGAGTCTGGCAAGTACAACATTAGCCAACACTTTGTAAGCAGCGTTCAATAAAGCTATGCCACGATAGTTTTCACATTTGAGACGGTCGCCTTTTTTATGCAGCGGACATATGAGCGCGGTCTTCCAATTCTCAGGCAGCTCTTCTTGGTCCCAAATACAGACGACGAAATCGTATAGACTTGTTGCAAGAGTAGCGCCTCCGAGTTTAATCAATTCTGCGGGGATTCCATCGAGACCGGGTGCCTTTCCGTTTTTCAATCGACTAATAGCTGCGTCTACTTCCTCCACTGTGGGATATTCGACAAAGACCTCGTCACCTGGAGGAGCTATTGCTCTAATGGGGGTCACGTCGTCATTCCGATTTAGCAGATTTTGAAAGTAGGTTTGCCATACTGAGAGAACATCAGCCACGTTTGTTCTCAACTCTCCATTCCCGTCTTTGATGGCTGTACTTCTTGGGTGGAAGTCTTTAGTGAGATTTCTGGCGTTGGCAAAACAGTCCCTTGAGTTTCCTAGTTCCGCTTGGAAGCTGATGTTTTCGATGCATAGTCTCATATGTTCGCGTTTTTTTTGTCGAAGGTATTTAGTCGTGGCTTTCCTAGCGCGGAGATATTCTGCTAGAGTGCTTCTAGTGTTGCGAGCCAACCATTTTTCACGAAGCGTTCGTTTATTTTCGACGACCCTACGGCATTGGTCATCGAACCAATCATTGCGGGCTCTCGGAGGTCTTCTTCCGATGGTATTTTGCACCGCGGTGGTTATGGCTGACTGTATAGCGTGCCACTGCTCCTCGATGTTAGAGGGAGCTTCTTCGTTGTTGCTGGGCCGCTCTAAATAGTTAGTGACAGCTGATTGGTAACTCTGCAATGACGCTTGGTCTTTTAGAGCATTGATATTCCATCGAACGGTCTTTTGTGCTTGTCTGTTAAACGTAGATGACAGTTTGCACTTATATTTAAATATGACAAGCATATGATCGCTGTCCATGTCAGCACCTCTGTAAGATCTAACGTCAGATATGCTGGTGGAGTGCCTCTTAGACACCATGACGTGATCGATTTGATTTTCCGTTCTCCCATCATTCGATCTCCACGTTACTTTGTGGATTCTCTTATGTGGGAAAAACGTACTTGATACAACTAAGTTGTACGTTATTGCCAGGTCGGTGACTCGTTGGCCGTTGTTATTACTAGTTAGGTGCAGGCTGTTAGGACCGATGTGCGATGTATTTTCTGCACTCCTACCGATTTTTGCATTAAAGTCGCCCACGATGATTTTAATGTCGTGGTCCGGTATGTTATTGATGACTTCCTCCAGTTCGACAAAGAAAAGATCTTTGATGTCATCTGATTTATCTTCGGTGGGTGCATGCACATTGACGATCGTGATGTTAAATTTCCTAGTGCGAAGTCTGACCGTGCATATCCGCATGTTGATAGGGCGGAAATCGATGATATGATGCTTCACGCGCCGATGGATGAGGAAGCCAACTCCAAATTCTCCTCCGTTCTGATGGCCGCTGTAATGAAGAGTGTAACCATTGGTGGTGTCATGGATCCCACTCCCAGACCATCTAAGCTCTTGTAGTGCAAGTACGTCTAATGTGTAACTCTTTGCTTGGTTCGATAGGTTCTGGAGATCTCCAGGTCTTAAGAGGCTAAGCACGTTCCATGTTCCCATTTTTAAAGCGTTGTCCGTGTACAATTTCCGAGGTCGAGTTTGTAATGAATCCGATATGGTTATCCGAGGCCTTTGTTTAGGGTTCATAACTTGGTGAGTTTTTATGAGGGGAGGTTGTTGGCCTTCCGCTCAACCCGCTTGTTACGTGTGTGGGTCACGTACTGGTGAGAATCTTGAGGCATCCAGTCCTACCTTGAACACATTTATATAGCGAGCCGCTTGATACAAGACAGACGCCCGCTTCAGCCGCTCCTAACCTGGAAAACAGACGCTGGTTTGGCATTGGTTTTGAGGCGCCAATGGCTCGCCCTGACATGTAGTGTCCATGACTATAAACAGGATTTAGCTGCTCGTCTCCACTACACCGCCTGATTCATTTAGCGTTACCCAGAGAGCACCGCGAGGAGGTATGAATCTCGGACTTCGCCCCCCTTCGACAAATAAACCTTATACCATAATTGGAAGGACCTTTTATTCTATAATAAGCTATTCCCATGCTTAGTTCAATGTCAATTATACATTTTTGTATATTGTTAATAATTTAAGTGATGTTAACTTGAGCACCTATACTTAAGATCACTTAAGGTACCAAAACAGCCTTCAATTTGTTATTTAAAGAAAAATAATAAATCATTACCTGTAAATATGTAATAATGTTACAACAATCAATTGGGCACGTATTTCAAACATCTTTAAATCACAACGTATAAGGTAAAATATCATCTTCAGCTAAATATCATATATGTGTACCATAAAAGTAAAAGTAGTTAGATCACATCCATTAATTATTATGTTAAATTACAATAATTGTAAATAAAATCAAGGTTTCGACTTTGCATTAAATTTAAAAAATCGTTATATATGTTGTTATAATTATTTAATCTTGCACGTATTCATTATGCAATTTATATAAGACGATCATTATATAGATTCACGATGTTTAATGCGCTTAATCGAAATATGTGCGCCACCGTTTTAAGGTGCGCGCGCCTGATTTGATTTAGTTTCTCTTGTGCGCGCGCACAGTGAAAAATGTCAGATGCAATTTTTTTACTTATTTCTAAAATAATAATAGACATTGTTTTATTAATTTATAATAATTAATAAAATTCATATTTTTTTTTGTTATGATTTATAAACAATATAATAAAGTGAAAAATTTCGTAATTATTGTATTAATGGGATTCGATTGTTTGATTAATGAATTGAATTTGTTTACTTTCGTTTTTTGTTGGTTGGTGTTTGGTTGGTATCGAATATAATGGCGAATTATTCGCAAGATTTAGGGCGATTGCAATATTTTTATTCATTGTAAGTTGTATATCCATACCAGTTATCAATCAACATCAATCAAATTCTTCGTTCATCAATATTAAAACTTCTCTTGTGTTTTCTTAAGGGCCCTTTTCCTGGGATACGAACGCAAATTGCCATTTTTCACCATATATGGACTCGCTTACACTTTTTAATAATATTTATGCACTCTAACCAACACACCTCATCTTGAGCAAGAGTTCATTCGTGTGGGTGTGTGAGGTGTCGTCTGATGCTCCGGTTGACGAGTTGTGAAGCCGCTGCGATGCCTTTTAACTGTGGTGTTTAAATCCTAAATCACCCAAAATACCGTGGGCTGATGATGCGCTTTTATTTTTTTCAAGCGAAAATGCCTACAATATCAATTACAATTTACAATTGAAAGCTTGCGTTTGACTCTGAGTGAAAAACAAAAAAAAAAAACTTTTAGTACAAAAACAGAAGATAATTTATTTTAACGTTGAACAACGACGTTCATCAATTTCGTCGCGAAGTTATTGATTATATCACAATTCAAATGCACTATAGGCTGCTCTTATAAACTGCATAAGCTTAAAGCTAGGATCGGGAACACAACTGACCTACATTGAAAGATCTATAGCTAAGAAAACCTGGAACGTTACGCCAGACCTAATGTCTACAGCAATTCACTCATTTCATTTGTTTAATGCTCAATAATTTACTTTACTGTTGACTTTTACTGTTGATTACTTTCCACACTGTTTACTTTTCACTTTTTACATGTACCGTTTACTGCAGTTAAATTACAACGGTTTATAAGAAATATGCAGCTTTCCCACGAAGAACCAAACTGAGTGCGTTGAGCTGTTCTCCTACCCCCAATAAATGTGCTGCACTGCCGCTTAAAACTGCACTTTAGCGAATTCGCCGTCAAATGTCGGAAGCTTTAAAATTCCCCTTGAGGCTCTAACAACTGGTTTGGTTGGGAACGTTTTATTTAGCTGGCCATCTGGAATAGCTTGAGATGCGTGTGTTTCTAGGTGGGCCTCCATTTGCCTAATTTTTTTTTCAAGTTGCTGCATGATTTGTACTTCAAATTCCTTCACCTGGCCGTGGCCTTTTCCTCAAGGGATTTTATTTCTTCTCTAAGTTCTTTAATTTTCGACAAGATCTCAGGGTTTTGGGTCGTGGGGAAGTTTAGGCTTGCGTCTTGGCTCTTGGCCGAATAAATATAAAAATAAATAGCAAACAAACAAAAAACTGAAAATAAATTGAACACACCAAAATTCGTCGACCGAAACTTGAGGAACCGTAAGGGTAATGACATTTCTGCAATAGACCAGGCCTCTCTTCACCACAAGATCACCCGACCGTGTGGATTTTACGGTCGTCCCCGAATGGACGACACAGATGCTGGACTCGCCACTCCGACTCTGTTGATGTTCTGCCAAGGGGATAATGAGAAGTGAAAAACCCGCAGCATGCAAATATGGAACCGACACGAAATGAGAATCTCCCTCTCAACATAACGACCCAAAAAGAAATTTAGTACTTCATCTTATTATACACAACGAGGAACCAACCAAGGGCATAAGAAAAATGAATAAATCTGACACAGGGGTCATACACAATCTTTATTTACTAGAACTTTAAAACTGCTACTCTCAAGGTCCCGTTCCGCAAACATCAAAAGCGAATTTAGATTAAAAAAAAGAAAGAAACAAAAATGTTGAATTTTGATGGTACCGAAACCACGTGAAATTCCTCAAATCGAAAAATAAAAATACTATGATCGGTGTAAATCGTGCCCTTATACCGGAGACAGACACAAACGAAATGGTGACGGGCAACTCTGCGATGGTCAACTCGGTGACGGGGGAAAAATTAAAAAAATACAAAAATGAAGATAAAAATCGACTGATTTCGGGATAGTACGTCATTGGTTCGAGTGACTTCATTTTTTTAAAAACTTTTTTAAATAAATATTAATGTGGAACTCGATCATTTCTTAACCGATTATATGAGTTGGATGAAAAAAAATTAATTTTGGATGGAGTTCAGGAGTATGACCACCTGGGACGGAACTCGACCATTTTTGAACCGATTATGATGGGATTGAGTGGAAATGAGTTTCTGAAATGAGTTTTGGAAGAAGTTCTGGAACCGTTACTTTGTAAGTTAACTCGGAAATATTCACTCCGAGGAATATTCACTCACTCAAGTAGGATTCACTATAAATTAGAATTTAAGCGTGTGTTGATTTTCACTAAATACATGTATTAAAAAAAAATTTGACAACTCGGAACGTTATACTTATGCCAAAAAAATCAAAAATACTAGATTATATTAGCAAAGAATTCAAAGAGTAAGCAGAAAATCCAAATGTCCACCTTTCTTATTTAATTTTTTATACCTAGATTACAATTTTTTCATTCAGAAAAAAAAACAAAATAAATCAACTAACTATACCTCAATCATCCAGTCTACTGCATCATGGACAGATATTGGTTTTATCTTCATCGGCAAATTTCCCAGCCTCTTTGATTATACGTTCGATATCAAAATCTCACTCAAACGATTTTGATCGATAGTAATGACAATATTTTCTCGGTTGCTTTATCTTCGGCTGAGGTTTGTATCCAACATACCAAATCCGATCATAAACGGTTAAGAAATGGTCGAGTTCTGTCCACGTGAGTGAAGTATTTAACATTTATCAAAAGTGTAGCTACACAAATTAACAAAAAATAAAAATGTACAATAGTTACACAATTTAACAAAAAAATGTAGTTGTACACAGAAAAATGTAGCAGAGTTGCAATTATAATTTTTTTTGTTTTATATCCCACTTTTTAAACCTAAAAACAAAAAATAGGGTTAAAAAAATTACAATGAGTTAAAATATCAATAAGTAACTTAAATAAATAATTTAGAGTGAATTTTATTAATTAGATTTTACAATTTAAATCTATGTGAATATTTTAAATAAAGTAATGAATGAATATTAACATTTTGGAATAAAATAAATCTTTATGGTTTTAAGGATTTTAAAATATAACTCGTTTAGTTAAAAAATATACTTTGATGACCATTAACACGTAATTTTAGAGTTGGCTAGAAAAATATGAGTATTCTGGCATTTTATTGGTGCCTTCGTGATTTATTTGAGATATGCGGCATATCGATGCGACCCTTGGGGTATTTTCTATCCATTTTACAATATTTGTGAATATCGGAAAGTGTACGTTGACACCATCAGTAAAACACGAAAAACAAAAACAATGCTTCGAAGATCCAGATAATGAATTTTACTAAGAAACCTGGAATAAAAAAAAGAAAATTAATGATTCTCCAAAACATTTTGGAAAAAGAGTTCGATCTTGATCATTGATCTCAAATAAATCACCAAGACACGAATAAAATGCTCAAAGAATGCTTAAAGAATACTCAAAATGCTTAAAGAATACTCATATTTTTCTAGCCATCTCTAGAACTATGTGTTAATGGCGATCAAACACCCACACCATTCAACGTATACTTTCCGCCGTATATCTCAAATAAATCACGAAGGCACCAATAAAATGCCAGAATACACGGTTGTGAAGTTTGTCCCAAAAAAAATATCGTGTATACATGTATATATATACAAATCCAATAAGAAATTTTTAATGTAGAACATGTATTAGTAATTACACTGTTAAACTAAAATTTTGGTGAAATAACTATATTATAATAGAAAGAGACGAACATAGGCGCACATTTTTTCATATTCGATTTATTTTGCGAAGATGGTAGCAAGAGAAAGTATAAAATATTCTTGAGAAAACAAAATAAAATACATTGTCATTTAATTGAGTTCAATAAATACAATTTAAACATTATGTTTTAACTAAACATTATTTACTATATAGCTATTTCTAAAAAATTAACCAAAACTGAAACATTAAAAAGTAAACCAAATGAATTCTTGTAAGAATACAAAGTATGACTCAGAACAGAAGCTGACGTGTGTGGATTTCAATGATATAAATATTTTAGAAAATAAATCGTAGTCTGTCGGAAAATTCGACTAAGATAAAATGATACCCTAAGGGTAACAGTCAAGCTCCCTTTCCAAACGGTAGTTGTGATGTTATTTTCGATTACGTAATTCAAATCGATTTTTATGGTTTGATTAGTTTTAATTTTGATAAATTCTGGATATCGTAGAGTTTGTCAAAATATTTCACTATGTCCAAATGTTAGCCTTAGATTAGCACAATCAAAAAAATTAAAAGCCATTTCCATACCTAGGGGATAAGTATTATTTTTTGCTCTCGCAAATCTAATCGATTTTATAGCTTTGAGTGGTTTAAATTTAGATAAATACTGGATATCGTAGAGTTTTTCGAAAAATTTCACAATGTCCAAATGTTAGCCTTAGGTTAGCATAATCAAAAAAATTAAAAGCCATTTCCATATCAAGGGGATAAGTATCATTTTTTGCTCTCGCAAATCTAATCGATTTTATAGCTTTGAGTGGTTTAAATTTAGATAAATACTGGATATCGTAGAGTTTTTCGAAAAATTTCACAATGTCCAAATGTTAGCCTTAGGTTAGCATAATCAAAAAAATTAAAAGCCATTTCCATATCAAGGGGATAAGTATCATTTTTTGCTCTGGCAAATCTAATCGATTTTATAGCTTTGAATGGTTTAAATTTAGATAAATACTGGATATCGTAGAGTTTTTCGAAAAATTTCACAATGTCCAAATGTTAGCCTTAGGTTAGCATAATCAAAAAAATTAAAAGCCATTTCCATATCAAGGGGATAAGTATCATTTTTTGCTCTGGCAAATCTAATCGATTTTATCGCTTTGAGTGGTTTAAATTTAGATAAATACTGGATATCGTAGAGTTTTTCGGAAAATTTCACAATGTCCAAATGTTAGCCTTAGGTTAGCATAATCAAAAAAATTAAAAGCCATTTCCATATCAAGGGGATAAGTATCATTTTTTGCTCTGGCAAATCTAATCGATTTTATCGCTTTGAGTGGTTTAAATTTAGATAAATACTGGATATCGTAGAGTTTGTCGGAAAATTTCACAATGTCCAAATGTTAGCCTTAGGTTAGCATAATCAAAAAAATTAAAAGCCATTTCCATATCAAGGGGATAAGTATCATTTTTTGCTCTGGCAAATCTAATCGATTTTATCGCTTTGAGTGGTTTAAATTTAGATAAATACTGGATATCGTAGAGTTTGTCGGAAAATTTCACAATGTCCAAATGTTAGCCTTAGGTTAGCATAATCAAAAAAATTAAAAGCCATTTCCATATCTAGGGGATAAGTATCATTTTTTGCTCTGGCAAATCTAATCGATTTTATAGCTTTGAATGGTTTAAATTTAGATAAATACTGGATATCGTAGAGTTTTTCGAAAAATTTCACAATGTCCAAATGTTAGCCTTAGGTTAGCACAATCAAAAAAATTAAAAGCCATTTCCATATCAAGGGGATAAGTATCATTTTCTGCTCTGGCAAATCTAATCGATTTTATCGCTTTGAGTGGTTTAAATTTAGATAAATACTGGATATCGTAGAGTTTGTCGGAAAATTTCACAATGTCCAAATGTTAGCCTTAGGTTAGCACAATCACAAAAATTAAAAGCCATTTCCATATCTAGGGGATAAGTATCATTTTTTGCTCTGGCAAATCTAATCGATTGTATAGCTTTGAGTGGTTTAAATTTAGATAAATACTGGATATCGTAGAGTTTGTCGGAAAATTTCACAATGTCCAAATGTTAGCCTTAGGTTAGCATAATCAAAAAAATTAAAAGCCATTTCCATATCAAGGGGATAAGCATCATTTTTTGTTCTGGCAAATCTAATCGATTTTATAGCTTTGAATGGTTTAAATTTAGATAAATACTGGATATCGTAGAGTTTTTCGAAAAATTTCACAATGTCCAAATGTTAGCCTTAGGTTAGCATAATCAAAAAAATTAAAAGCCATTTCCATATCAAGGGGATAAGTATCATTTTTTGCTCTGGCAAATCTAATCGATTTTATAGCTTTGAGTGGTTTAAATTTAGATAAATACTGGATATCGTAGAGTTTGTCGGAAAATTTCACAATGTCCAAATATTAGCCTTAGGTTAGCACAATCAAAAAAATTAAAAGCCATTTCCATATCTAGGGGATAAGTATCATTTTTTGCTCTGGCAAATCTAATCGATTTTATAGCTTTGAATGGTTTAAATTTAGATAAATACTGGATATCGTAGAGTTTTTTGAAAAATTTCACAATGTCCAAATGTTAGCCTTAGGTTAGCATAATCAAAAAAATTAAAAGCCATTTCCATATCAAGGGGATAAGTATCATTTTTTGCTCTGGCAAATCTAATCGATTTTATCGCTTTGAGTGGTTTAAATTTAGATAAATACTGGATATCGTAGAGTTTGTCGGAAAATTTCACAATGTCCAAATGTTAGCCTTAGGTTAGCACAATCAAAAAAATTAAAAGCCATTTCCATATCAAGGGGATAAGTATCATTTTTTGCTCTGGCAAATCTAATCGATTTTATCGCTTTGAGTGGTTTAAATTTAGATAAATACTGGATATCGTAGAGTTTGTCGGAAAATTTCACAATGTCCAAATGTTAGCCTTAGGTTAGCATAATCAAAAAAATTAAAAGCCATTTCCATATCTAGGGGATAAGTATCATTTTTTGCTCTGGCAAATCTAATCGATTTTATAGCTTTGAGTGGGTTAAATTCAGATAAATTCTGAATGATATCGTAGAATTTGTTGGAAAATTTCACTATGTCCAAATGTTAGCTTTAGGTTAACGTAATCAAATAAATCAAGAGCCATTTCCATATCTAGGAGATAGGCATCATTTTAGATTTGCATCGATCAGATTTGCCAGAACGAAAAATGACACCTATTCCATAGATATGGAAATGGCTTTTGATTTTTTGATTGTGCTAACCTAAAGGTATATTGATCATCTTTGCCTAAAGCTAACATTTGGACGAATTAAAATTTTCCAACAAACTCTGCGATATTCAAAATTTAGTAAATATTTAAACTAAAGCTACTTATACCTAATGAATTGACTTAATTTATTAGAACAAATTTCAGAAGTATCCCGTTTTTTTGGAAATGTCCTTTACCTCACTTGATTGTATTCTTTGTATCGAAAAATAATTTTTTTGAGTTTATTTTCTAGTTTCCACTCAAAATTCTGATAAGAATTTATTTTACAGTGTATTTACTAATACATGTTTATTTTTGTTATTTGGGACATACTTCACTGTCATCAGAATACTCATATTTTTCTAGCCAACTCTAGAATTATGTGTAAATGGTCATCAAAGTGTATTTTTTAACTAAACGAGTTTATTTTAAAATCCTTAAAACCATAAAGATTTATTTTATTCAAAAATGTTCATATTCATTCATTATTTTATTTAAAATATTCACATAGATTTAAATTGTAAAAATTAATTAATAAAATTCACTCTAAATTATTTATTTAAGTTACTTATTGATATTTTAACTCATCGTAATTTTTTTTAACCCTATTTTTTGTTTTTAGGTTTAAAAAGTGGGATATAAAATAAAAAAAAATATAATCGCAACCCTGCTACATTTTTTCTGTGTACAACTACATTTTTTGTTGAATTGTGTAACTACATTTTTATTTTTTATTAATTTGTGTAGCTACACTTTTGATAAATGTTAAATACTTCACTCCGGTGTTCTGTCCCTGGTGGCCATATTCCAGAACTTCTTCCAAAACACAGTTTAGAACCCATTTCGAATTTAGAACCCCACCAAGACAACTTTAATATTTTATTTAAAACAGTTTTCAGAAAAATGACGTCACTCGAACCAATGGTCTACAGTCCCGAAATCAGTCATTTTTTATCTTCATTTTTGATTTTTTTTTTTAATTTTTTCCCCGTCGCCGAGTTGTCGGTCGCCGAGTTGGTCGTCGCCGAGTTGTCCGTTGCAGAGTTGACTGTCGCCGAGTTTACCGTCGCCGAGTTGACCATCGCCGAGTTGTCCTTCGGCGTGTTGTCCTTTGTTTGTCGAGTTGGTATCGCCGAGTTGTTGCGTACCGGACACAATTTAGATTATTAAGTTATTTCTGCCAGTCTGTCTGTACACGATTTTTTCAAAGCCGAGATTTCATAACTACATAAATGCAACCTATATCCCTATGAATTAGGCACACTCGCAAAAATCGGGTTTCTGTCTGTCACCACAATTTGTTTATTACGATTATTATAATTTAATTTTAAATCTAAACAACTGAAAATCGAAATAAATTTTGTGTCTGTCTACTGTATTAGAGATTGAGAATGCGTAATTAGATGCTAACATCTAATAAAAAGAACTTGGTACCTTAACAACCATACAACCCCGTTTTAATTATTTGTGGAATTGAAAACGAATTAAATATTATATATTTAAGAATTTTTTCGGCTTTTCGGACAAAATATTATTTTAATGGACACCCATACAATGTTTACGACTATTTTAGTCGCAGAAAACAAAGAGGCCATTTATTAACAATATTTCTACCACAAAAGTAGAAAAAATGCACTCCCCTCCCCCAAACCTTTAACCCCAGGGCGTACTTGTGTATACAAAGAACACAAACCCTTGCAAAAATGAGAACTCCCTTAGGTAGCTTCTTGGCAGCTTGGTTTCGTACTGATAAAAAGTTGGTCTACTCATCAGGTTGCAACGACCAAACTGCAAAAATTCCACTCTTGCTTTGTACCGATAATACAAAACAAGAACATATCGATTTAGCGAATTATATATCACTAAATCAGAAACCACAGGAAATTCTCACTATGTGTGTGTAACAAGCCAACACATTTAATTAAGAAGAATTTATTAATCGTCCGTGAATTTAATTTATTTAAGAATTTTTTCGGCTTTTCGGACAAAATATTATTTTAATGGACACCCATACAATGTTTACGACTATTTTAGTCGCAGAAAACAAAGAGGCCATTTATTAACAATATTTCTACCACAAAAGTAGAAAAAATGCACTCCCCTCCCCCAAACCTTTAACCCCAGGGCGTACTTGTGTATACAAAGAACACAAACCCTTGCAAAAATGAGAACTCCCTTAGGTAGCTTCTTGGCAGCTTGGTTTCGTACTGATAAAAAGTTGGTCTACTCATCAGGTTGCAACGACCAAACTGCAAAAATTCCACTCTTGCTTTGTACCGATAATACAAAACAAGAACATATCGATTTAGCGAATTATATATCACTAAATCAGAAACCACAGGAAATTCTCACTATGTGTGTGTAACAAGCCAACACATTTAATTAAGAAGAATTTATTAATCGTCCGTGAATTTAATTTATTTAAGAATTTTTTCGGCTTTTCGGACAAAATATTATTTTAATGGACACCCATACAATGTTTACGACTATTTTAGTCGCAGAAAACAAAGAGGCCATTTATTAACAATATTTCTACCACAAAAAAAGAAAACATGCACTCCCCTCCCCCAAACCTTTAACCCCAGGGCGTACTTGTGTATACAAAGAACACAAACCCTTGCAAAAATGAGAACTCCCTTAGGTAGCTTCTTGGCAGCTTGGTTTCGTACTGATAAAAAGTTGGTCTACTCATCAGGTTGCAACGACCAAACTGCAAAAATTCCACTCTTGCTTTGTACCGATAATACAAAACAAGAACATATCGATTTAGCGAATTATATATCACTAAATCAGAAACCACAGGAAATTCTCACTATGTGTGTGTAACAAGCCAACACATTTAATTAAGAAGAATTTATTAATCGTCCGTGAATTTAATTTATTTAAGAATTTTTTCGGCTTTTCGGACAAAATATTATTTTAATGGACACCCATACAATGTTTACGACTATTTTAGTCGCAGAAAACAAAGAGGCCATTTATTAACAATATTTCTACCACAAAAGTAGAAAAAATGCACTCCCCTCCCCCAAACCTTTAACCCCAGGGCGTACTTGTGTATACAAAGAACACAAACCCTTGCAAAAATGAGAACTCCCTTAGGTAGCTTCTTGGCAGCTTGGTTTCGTACTGATAAAAAGTTGGTCTACTCATCAGGTTGCAACGACCAAACTGCAAAAATTCCACTCTTGCTTTGTACCGATAATACAAAACAAGAACATATCGATTTAGCGAATTATATATCACTAAATCAGAAACCACAGGAAATTCTCACTATGTGTGTGTAACAAGCCAACACATTTAATTAAGAAGAATTTATTAATCGTCCGTGAATTTAATTTATTTAAGAATTTTTTCGGCTTTTCGGACAAAATATTATTTTAATGGACACCCATACAATGTTTACGACTATTTTAGTCGCAGAAAACAAAGAGGCCATTTATTAACAATATTTCTACCACAAAAAAAGAAAACATGCACTCCCCTCCCCCAAACCTTTAACCCCAGGGCGTACTTGTGTATACAAAGAACACAAACCCTTGCAAAAATAAATGGCCTCTTTGTTTTCTGCGACTAAAATAGTCGTAAACATTGTATGGGTGTCCATTAAAATAATATTTTGTCCGAAAAGCCGAAAAAATTCTTAAATAAATTAAATTCACGGACGATTAATAAATTCTTCTTAATTAAATGTGTTGGCTTGTTACACACACATAGTGAGAATTTCCTGTGGTTTCTGATTTAGTGATATATAATTCGCTAAATCGATATGTTCTTGTTTTGTATTATCGGTACAAAGCAAGAGTGGAATTTTTGCAGTTTGGTCGTTGCAACCTGATGAGTAGACCAACTTTTTATCAGTACGAAACCAAGCTGCCAAGAAGCTACCTAAGGGAGTTCTCATTTTTGCAAGGGTTTGTGTTCTTTGTATACACAAGTACGCCCTGGGGTTAAAGGTTTGGGGGAGGGGAGTGCATTTTTTCTACTTTTGTGGTAGAAATATTGTTAATAAATGGCCTCTTTGTTTTCTGCGACTAAAATAGTCGTAAACATTGTATGGGTGTCCATTAAAAGAATATTTTGTCCGAAAAGCCGTAAAAATTCTTAAATAAATTAAATTCACGGACGATTAATAAATTCTTCTTAAATATTATATAGTTATAACAATCGCGACCAGATGACCTTCACTCAATTTTGTTTTATTGCTAATTAAAATAATTTTATATTTTTTGTTTGCTTACATATTTATCAAACATTACATATTTAATATATAAAATATATGAATATATTTAAATTCCCGACAGATATTTCAGCCTTTCATCAATTCAAAACTTTTTTCGTATTTTCAGTACAAATAAACGTTTTTATTTTTAAACTCAAACATGCGGCCAAGACGCCGAAAATAAAATTCTTCTCAATCCAAAACTGATAACACAATCACTAAATCAAAATAAACTCTACTCTTTCAAAATCAAAATTTAACTGTACCTTCACAAAAAAAAATCGCATTCCCATTTTACCAAGCACACGAATATTTTGTGTTGTTGTCTCCATTTTGTCTTTCATCATATTTTTTATACAAGTTCTCAAGATGCGAGGCACTTTATTGAATTGTATATAGGGGAAAACGAGACAACAAAACGAAACATTTGATATTACGAACATTACGAACCAATTTCCATAGTGTTGGAAATAGATGACGTATATAAATTCAATATGTTCATGGTGGCGTGATGTGTAATTACGGCAAAATAAAAGAGTAAAGCTAGATACCAAAGCAAAAAAATTTTGTTTTAGTATCTCTACTACCAGACAGATGGAATTGCCCTCAGTAGAAATACTTTAATTATAAAATTTTAATGACAAGCAGAAAAGTTTGCGGATTACGCAATTTTATGACCCCATAAGGAGTCGTAACACAGTTTACGTAGATATGAAAACTGACCACCTAGCTCTGCCCGTAGTTCTGCCAATTGAGTACTTTATTTGTCAAATTTGGCAGCCTGGTTTGCTCTCATTTCTTTCATTTGAAGTAACAGCCCCAGGAGTGAGGCGGCTGTACTGAAATGGTTGTTCTTTTTTGCTCCATCGTTCCTGTTGCCTCATTTTTAACTTCCACTTCGCAAGACAGTACATTGATAGTTCGTTGATGATTGTTACAATATCCGCCCTCCTGTTTCAGCATCCACCACTTATTTCCTTTGGTTGAAAGCCCGAGGCTCTGCAGTGTTTCCCTCAACTGCTGTCATGTATAGGTGTTTAGGTTTTTTGACCATTGCTGGTATTTGCAAAATTCCACTTCTAACCCCAAAAAATAGCTACCACTTTAAGACTTTGCCTTTCGGCAGGTAGAAGAAGCAGCCCAATTATGCTTACCAGCTCGGCTTGCAACACCTTCAAGTTCCATTACAAATCTTATAAAACGCGTACCAAGCTACTCAGACAACCAGTCATTGAAGTCTTGGGACATCCATGCGTCCCTCGTTGGAATTCAGGTAACAATTTGTCATTAACTATGTTGCTTTCTGGGCCTGGTTGGTTAAGACCAGAGGAGTTTCTACATTGCCAAAAAATTACAATGGCTTTTTAAAGTTTACTTTTAAGGTGAAATTTCCCGGAAAGTTTACTGGTCGATGTTTCGATGTTTGGAACATTTTAGCAGACTCCTGATGTTATTTAAGCAATTTCGATTCTAATGTTGTTCTTAACCATCGAGGTTGTGGTTGGTCTATTTGTGTATACCTTCCCTTTCAGTATGCTCCAAAAAAAACGGGGGTCAACGTGGGGGCTACTGGATATCACTACTTTTTTACATTATTCGTAGGACGAGTTGTGCGTGACGATACACCGTCTTTTTGATACCAAAAAAGTTTTCTAACATGTCCCGATAGCTGTCACCAGTAACTATTACAGCAATGTCCCGCCTTCTAGTATCCACAAAGAAATATGGCCAATGATGCCGCCGTCATACAAATGGCGGACTCTACTATTATTCTACGAGAGCGTAGTGGTCCTTAAAATTTAAGTTGAAATGTAATTCTCTATTCCGAGATGTAAAACTCGAGCACTTTAATCTTGCCAAAAGGATTCATGATCATGTTATTGAAGCGCTAGTATCAATTGAATTTTATACGGGTAAAAATACAAACCTTGTTTAAAAAATTTTTACAAACATGATGGACATATGCCCAATATGTCAATATTCAGCAATCTCCCGCAGTGAAGGCAAATTTTCAAAATTCTTCAATACTCGCTGAATGGTCAAATGCAAACTGCCAAATGTCGTCTAAACCAAATGGCGAAACAAAAACTACCTGGAACATAAAAAGCACACTGAATTTAGCATGACGTTATCAGGATAGCTCTGAGCAATAAACCCATATTGCTGCAGTTTAATAAACGATTCATCAATAACCAATAACCAGAGTAGTGCTAACAAAACTCCTACTTCTGGCAGCAACTTCTTGTAACTTTATCAAAAACATAAAGAGGATACATCTCAGCATTTACACATAAGCGTTAGTTTAATCCATATAACGATAGTTTGGTTAATGCCAAAATTAGTGCAGATCACAGTGACTTGGAATGTGCTCACAAGAGACTCTTTAATACTAAGCGATCTTCCAATCTTTGGAACCAGTTCATGCAGGGCAGTTCCACGCGATTTTTAATGACGAAATGAGTAGGAGTCACGATTGTGGAACAGTTTTGAAAGTAAATCAGCCTTGAAAGCATATAGGAAAAGGAGAGAAGGAGAATAAATTCCCACAAAAAATGTCAGATTGTTTGAAAGCAACAAAATCCGAATTGAGTGCGTTGCAACCGAATATATTAACATAAGCTGTAATTCGACAATTTTCTTATTGGAAAATGTTAGTCTGCCAAGTCGCCGTACAAGAATCAATTTTAACTAGAAGCGTGCCAGACCTATACGCTTCTGGTTAAAACTGATCCAGAAAGTCTATTAATTTCTTCGCAGAAGCTAATCCAAGAAGTCAGCGTATGTTAAAAAATTATCCCAATCGATCTGAAAATTTGATGTTTCGGCTTTATTTTTGAGCTTTCTAACTGTTTTTCTAAGTTCTCTGAATTTTCTGCTTGGTAATAAGAGGACCAATTTTTTCAAAAGCTAATATGATTGCGTCCTTCAAAGACGAAGCTGATATAATTCAACATCATTAGTCGAATGTATCTAGCCCAATGAAACGATTTGGTAAAAGTTGCTTCACAGCATTCCTATCCGTTAACGTATTATGAGTATTATACCAAGGATCATCGATGTGTCTTTGAATTCTTATTGGCAAAAACCGTATTACAATCTGAATTGCGGAGAAAAACTTACCAACTTGGTGTATGGTGAACTTAAATTGCAGCGAAAAGAAATTTTCATTTGAACCCGAACGGGCTAAGCGTAAAAAGGAAAAGTGGAAGTTCAGTCCGCCTTTAAACTCTCTCTCTATACCTCTGTCTCTCTCTATCTCTCTCTTTCTCTCTCTCCTGAGCTTTCACATCCCATTAAGGCATTTTTCCGCCTTTTTTATGCAGCGGACATATGAGTGTGGTCTTCCTTTGCAGGGACACTCGTACTAATGATAGTTCTTAAGGCATACACACCTATCTGAGGCACGTTTATATAGCCAGCCGCTTGCTGCAAGGCTGATGCCCGTTTCAGCCACCCCTAACCTAGAGAATAGACGCTATACTGCTTTAATCCTCTTTATGTTAACTTGGTGGAGATATATCATACATTTCAAGCAATAAACCTAAAGGAGAGGTGAAACGTCCAAAAAATTAACATTTATAGTTGAATAAATTTTCTTCGTTCTGGGGGTTCGATTTGACGATTCTTTATTAATGAAGAAATTTGCGAATAAAGAATGCCTGATACCAAATTTATTAACTAAATTAAACCGCAGTTAGTTTGCACTAGTCACTCATAGATGTCACCAGTATCGATAAAGTATATAGTACTTAATTCCAAGTTATCCAAAAAGCACAACAACATCAAATTTACTATTTGTACTAACGATAAAGGTTAACCGAATGTGAATCATGAATCCGGCCGTGGATTAGCAGTATCAAACGCTTTAATTACATTCCGGTTTGAATTCAAGTTAGCATACATATATCAGTAAAGTAGCCCAAGAGATCATCTTCAGTATTCAAATGAGGTCTAAAACCAAATTGACAGCTAAGAAATTTTTTTTTGATTAGGTACTCAAGAATTTTTTTTTTTCATAAGTTTCTCCAGGTATGATTACAGCTCTTTTCATCTGAGTCGGGAAAATTCCTTTCATCAAACATAGGTTGTAGATATGTTCAATAGACGTGATAATGTTTCCCGTGATTTGTTTTAAAGTCCTATTTCATATTTCATCGAACCCACTAGAATCCGTATTTTTCAAATCATTTATGAACGATCAAATTTCACAACCCTATATATACCTATATGTACCCATATACCCTATATTCTCGGGCTTCCACCTCATATCAAACATTTTGCAATCTCGACAAGAGATCATTGCTATTTAGTTCGGCTGATAGTCTACGACACTTTGCCGTCTTCATTTTTGTGGCTTGTAGAAGATTACGTCTCGAAAGCCAATTTCTACTAGTATTTGCAAAATCCCACTTCTGACACCAAATGTTGAACCTATAACTTCTTCGGCAAATTCCCTATATTCACTTTTAATTTTACACTGTTAACCTTCTTAAAAATCCCGTAACGAATTGTTTGTTTTGTTGTGTAGTGTAACCTCACACTTCCAGATCTTTCGAAACTCCACTTCTTCCGGATTTAAAATTAAGTGGAATTTTTTGGTGTGTGGTATTAAAATCACAAATGGTTACCAGAACCCCAAAAGTATTTTAATTACTTATTATTTATTATTTAAATTGTATATCGAATTACGCCACCTTATAGTCTAAAATACCTTTACGACTAAAAAAGTCCAATAAATACTGTAACCGCTTAGAAACAATCGGCTTTTCCAAAGTCGCTGTCCTTAAATGCTTTGCCTCATCTGATATCAATATAGTTAGATCGGTTGTTTTATCAAGATTACGTATTGGTACAGACGTAAAGCCTAAATATACACCAATCACAGATTTTAAAAGTATTTGGATTTGCAACTCGGTTAAGCTCGGTATTCGCTCGTTAGCATAGCCGAGGAGTTTAAGCGCCTTCACCAGCTCCGTATGATAAATTTGTAATAAACGATCCCAATCCTCTTCCAATGTCTCATTTGAGCTAGACGTGTAGAGTACATTGCATAAATCGCAAGCTGGTGATCCATAGGTTCCACATTGAAAGTCAACCATTCGTACATCAATTGGGTTGTTTGATTCGTCAAACTGGTGCATTATATTGTTAGCCAATAAATCCCCATGCAGTAATGTATTGAACTTACTGTTATCTACAGAATACATCGATTCCCAATTCTTCAACGTATTTTGCGCCATACATTCTAATTTATCGTGTAAATGTTCGAAGCCCGGCCATTTTAGACACATTTGTTGCACCTCCGTTACACTATTTACAAATATCTTTATCACTTCCGGATTATCACTGCTCAAAAGTGGCAATTTGTGTGGTGCAAATAGTTCAGGATGCTTCTCGTTTAAAATCGCGTTGATCGCATGCAGTTTGGCAAGCTTTCGAAACAGCATAGCGATCGCATTAAAATCAAGACCAAGGCCGCGATCCATATTACGATAATTTTGTTGTTTAAGATCTTCAAATACGATATAGGTGGGATTAATATTGGCTGCATAACATCTAAAACAATTTAAGTTATGTTAGGGAGGTAGTTTTTTAAATTAACATACGTACTTTGGAGAAGACAAGAAATCTTTATCTATGATATTCAGGTATTCTTTAAACTTCGGCACAATATCACGATAAAATGCTATCTCCCTTTCGAAAAGTCCCGATTTCTCTAACATCTCATTTAATTCATCGGACGCCAAAAGTGTTTTGATCACCAACGAAGTTTCTCTAATAAAGAAAATAAAATTAAAAATTATTTCACAACTTCTTTGTCACACACAAATCTTAAAAAACATACTTTGATTCATTTTCATCGGAATAGTTAATCGTTACCCGCATTAAGTAGCTGCCATAGTTTTCACCTTTAGGCACAGCATCGTGCACCATAAAATCAATTACTTTAATATTTTCACTGTTTTCATTTATTGAGTTTAAAATATTTTCTAAAAAATCACTTGTCAACCACGTATGACGTGTCGTATTAGTTGCTAGTCCGGCCATAGCTAAACGAATACAAAATAAAATATATACAACTTTATAAATCGCACAGTAAATATTTCAAATCAGCGTGAGTGTGCAAATATATTTAAATAAATAATTTTATTGACTATCTCTGTACTTCTTATCAAATCAGCACATTTACGCGTGCGATGGTGGTTCAAGAAGTTTTCGGGAGAAATACGAAAAGACGTGCCACTTCGAGAAAAAAATTTAAAAGCTGCGTAAAAATTTGCCCAAGTATTCGATCGAGGTCGATTGTATTAATTTGTGTTCCGGAAACTTATCAAACCACCCTCGTATATTACCACTTGAATATTACTAGTCATTGAAATTATTATCAAATTATCATCGATTATTTCACAAGTTTCATGGACATGAGTTGTGAATATATAGACAATTTCATAAATGTGGGAAATTTGTCGGAAACGTTATTTCCTTATTTATGCCACATAAATTGACCTCGTTTAATTTAAATGACCAGTTTGTGACCTACAAAATCATTTGATGAACTCTTAAAAAAGGCTGTGTCTAAGATGCAGACTACCGTTTGTTTAACAACTGACGAAACACTTCTTTAAATGTCGTAACATGCGTTATATTTATTTCTGGCTTTATTTGAGGGTTAATTGACTTTTATATTCTTGGCTCAAGGTCATACATATACAGTTTGTTAAGAAACCAGCCGCCCTGTGATAGAATCCCTGGTTTTTATCATGCGCTCTTTGAGGCTTTTGGTGGTCTTTAATGGTTCCAAACGATTTAATAAACAAAAATTCAAAATTTGAATTATTTTTGAATTTTATTCTGATAAGAACTAAAATTAAATTTCTAGTACCTCCCGAACAAAACTTCGTTAAGTTACTGATTTTTCATAATAACATTGGCAAATTTTAGCCGATGCTACGTAGTCTTGCTTTGTTTTGCTCTCTCCGCATTTCTGCTGCCGGCCAAGTCTTTTCTTTCGATATTGATTCAGTGGATATCAGTCTTCTTCTTTCTTTATAGTATTTTATCTCCAACCCTGTCATGATGAAATCGATAAACCATCCCCCCCCCCCTCTCTGTATTTCGTGTTTTTTGCAACACATATGCTTCTCTGCTTTTGGAATCAAAGTTATGTAATGCCTCGTGGCAGAGTTGAGGCTTGCGTGTTTCTGGTCTACACCGTTGAACAGAATAAAAATAAAATTCGAAGGCGGATTAAGTCAACTGAAATTAAATTAATATGCCAACAGAATCCCACCCAGAGATGACCAGATTTCCCCGAATGACAAATACCCAGTCCACTGAAGAGACCCTCCCCCCGGATTACCCATCAACCCCAAAAGGCCGATGCCGAGCCACAACGAAGCAGCATAATAGGGTAGGGCCATCGCTTCAACGACCAGAGTACCACGGGGAGATCGAGTTTGGTTTACTGTCGTCCCAGAATGGACAACACATATGCTGGACTTGCAACTCCGACCCAGTGGATGTCCTGCCAAGGGATGATGGGGAGTGACAAAGCAAGAAAAAAACAAGGATAAATGCAAAACAAGAATAGAGAAAAACAACTCCAGGCCGATGAGTGAGAAAAGACAATTAAATCAAATGCCAGTAGGAATCGCAGTACACTTTTTTTATTCGGGAGTTCCATACAATAAAAAGAAAGAAAAATAATAAATAATTAGCTACAGTAATCTAAAGGGAAGGGGGAGAGATACAGGAGGAAAATAAAAGTAATAAAAAAAACGAAACCTAAAGAAAATCAAAACTTGACACGTGCGTGTCTGTCGACCGATATCCGGCGCTTGAATTTATAGAGAGAGAAAATATTAAAATTTGGTACCTTTACTGTTGCGGCCCTGTAGACGTCATGCCACCAGTGATGCCACAATCGGAATGGCCTGTACTGGCCGGCTCGCCTTATCCGGAAAATAATAAAATACGAAAAAAATTGTGATGTCCGTTAGTTATGTTCGGTACTCACCGATATTTCAGCACCCGTCGAAATTTGGCGTACACCGGTAAAAATGTGCCACAACTTCAATAGTTAATAAATTTTCAGCATCCGTTGGATTATACGGTACCACGTTGAAATACGGTACCCTAACCATTTGAATAAAACGATCTAGCCTCAGCCAGGCCACCCGTAAAATAATTGGCGGGACTCGACCGGCCGCCTTTACACGTCAAGCAACAACTTAAATTTTGTAAACCCACCTACTATCCAATATTGTGAAATGTTGGTCCAAATACACACGAATGTTAAGATGGTTTTATTTCGATACTTTAATCAAATTAACTTCGGGCAAAAACATTTTGGCAAACTTATTAATTATATAGAATTTATTTACACGACTTATTGTTCAAAAAATATATAACTTACTTTGAAATTCATTCATAATATTACAAAATACTTCTCCGTAAAAACTAAATATTTTTCTATAATTTTAAGGTTTTACTACAGATGGCAATGTCATCCGTAAAATATATCAATCAAACGACTAAAATTGGAAATTAAAAAAATCGAAATAATTACGGAACGTATGGCCGTGGAGATTTTTTCAACTTCTTTAATTTTACTTTCAACTTCCTGTTGGATTTTTCAGAAACTGATTATGTTGCTGCTTCAATTTAGCATCTAACTTGACTAATTTCGCATATGTTGCCCTTATTTAACGTTGGTTTCGTTCGTTTGGAAGTAAGCGATAACACAAAAATAGTTCCTTTTGTTTCAAGCACTTTTTTTTACTGCTCTTTTTCGGCACTATCACCGTCCGAATATATTCCTATATTCTCGGACTTCCTCCTGATATCAAACATTTTGCAATCTCGACAATAGATCTTTGCTACAACAGAGCAGCATTTTTCCTAATTACTTTGTCCTCCTTTACTTGCACTGTTTACTGTTAAATTACAACTATGACTGCATCCATTACAACTGTGTACCGCTGCTCGAGATTATTCCATTGATTTATTCTCTTGGAGAAATACTTGATACGATAACATCGATGTACAGTCACTCACAAAAATTTTCGTACACCCTAAAAATCGAACGGATTCTATACTAGGATCAAGAAATAATTAACGGATTCTATATCTTGTGTTTAGTTAGGCATAAATAATAAGAAAGACTGTGTTTGTTTAAAAAAATATTTACTTGAATGAACAATTCGAGTTTTTCTATAATACAAGGTCACAAAAATTCACTAAATTCATGGTGGTGGCATAACCAGTTTTAATTGTTCTTTTCTAGTGATTCTATAGTTGAAGACTCTTCTAGTGATTGAGGTGGTCATGCTGGAAGTACCATGCAAAAGGGATACCCAATATATATTTTTTTTTTGACATATCTAAATATATCTCAGCACTCATGTTTCCGTCAATAAACTCTAAATTTCCTACACCATTTGCAGCCATACAGCCCCAAGCCATGACAGCCCACCCCATATTTAATTGTTGGTTTTACATTTTCTTCGCGATGTGTTAATGATCCAGAAATTTTAAAGTTGCTTTCGTCGGAAAATAAAACATTTTGTAAAATCCTTTTTTTTTTCTTATTTACAACAGACATAAATGATTTTTTGCGCATAGTACGCCCATTATATCCATTTTTCCTTAAAATGCGACGAACATTTTCTAAATTAATATTAATCCCTGAGGATTCTTCCAGTGCATCAACTATTTTAAAGGATCTTTTGACTGAATTAATTTTACCATCCATACAATTGTCCTCTCGCTACGACCAATTTATCCGTATTTCCACGTTCTTTGAAATTATTAACAACTCTTTGGGTTGTAGAATGTGTTCTCTTAACGATTGGTCCAATTTCCCTGTATGATGCGTAATTCTACTGACGTTTTTCGTTTTATGAAAGGCATTTTATTAAAACACATTCAAAATTTGAAAAATCGACAAAACTGTTGTCTCACATTGATCAATTAAATACAACTAATTGATGCCTAAGAATTTTACTTAGTTTTAGTAAAGATAACGGTAATTAAAATGAGAAAAAGATTAATGTAACAGAGTGTACGAAAAGTTGTGTGAGTGACTGTAGACTAAGAATTAAATTACTGACCCCGACTAGGCTCGAACCCATGAGTAGAATTCGTAGTCCATTCATATGAAGCGCTATCCATTTCAATGGAAAATTTGAAAAGGCCTTTATTTTGTACACCACTTAAACCAATAAAAACTTAAACCTTATAATAGCCGTGTTTTATTACCGAGCACTATCCGGCGCCTAACGTGAAATTTCTACTGAAACTGCAGCGATTATTCACTTGTGTCGCTATACCATAAAAATGAAAAGTAAATGCATCCATAAAACAAATATGTATCACCTGAAATATACTAATTGGCATTTATTTTGACATGACCGTTATAAACAAGAATTAATCTTGTTACGTTTTAAATTTTTATTGTAAGATCAAGTTTGTAATGGTTTCAGGGTTTTACAAAATAAAGGCCTTTTCAAATTTCCCATTGAAATTGATAGCGCTCCCGAAAGCGGCGCCTTTAGAGTAAATAAATTAATTATATGCAAAAATGAGTTTTGACTAGAAAATTGGGTGTTTCGGACAAATATATCGGGCACTAATAAAAAAACGCGGTAAACAACTTTTTGATAAAATGCTGTAGAATTACCTCCCTACGTCAAAATTTAAAATCTGAATATATTTTAAATTAAGTAAAAGCTCTTAAAAGGCGCGCGGCAGAGGGAGATAATGCGACTGCAACATCAACGACAAGCTAACCATTGTAACCCAAGCAAATTTGGATCACCCAATTTCTTTAACGGACTGATGTGATTAGACAATCGAGTAAATTCCTGTGTTTCCAAACTATTACCACAGTCGCAACTGCTTGTATCGAATATATCCGACTGCGATTTTGCCGTACCTCAATCTTTATTCTCAAGTATTTCATGGTCATATAACTATGGTCGCACTGCCAGCCCTCGATTGATTCAATCTATCTACGAAAACTTTTCGAATATCCATTTTAAGCTTACTCAGAATATTCGGCATTACTTGATTGTTTAGAATTTCGACATTTCCTTAACTAGCATCTTGCTCTATTTTTATTTTATAACTAGCAAATCGTTCTTTTCGCCTATCCAGGCCAGCCATAAGTCATGGATGAAACCACTGGGCCTTTGTATATCCAGGTATTAGGTCTCAAGCCCCACATTTCCTTAACTATCATCCTTTATAAAGGAAACATCTATAAATACTCTCTGCAACTCTTTTGGTGTGCAAGGTTACACCAAGCCTTTCTTCAAAGCCAACTCCTAACCACCTTTTACTTTCTTTACTAAAAGCCACCAACGGTGATCTCCTAATGTCAACTGAACCTTTCAGTTTGATCCTAACGACGTTGGAAGAGAATGCTTCTCCTTGGACATCATCCTGCGTAATACTGTGGAATAATCACGACCGCATGGCACTCAGAACAGATCTGTTAACCCGTTCTGAGACGTTGGATTGCGGGTAGTAGACAGATGTGCGCTCGTGTCTAGTTCTGTGCTTACTAAAAAACTTTTGAAATATATCGCTTGTGAACTGTGTCCCGTTGTCAGTAAATATAGTTCTTCATTGGCTAAGAACCGTGGCCTTGGCAAACTATTTCAAAATGGGAAATTTGGTCAGTTGATCAAGGACTACCAATATCACCGTTTTACTCGTACCATTCTAAGAACGGGGATACGGGCCCCAGATAATCAAGATAAATCTTCTGAAAGAGATGTTCTACAAATTTAGTCGTACCGATTTGGAGCATTATGCCCGTGAGGTTAAGTCAATATTTTTTGCTATCTTCGTGGAGTCTGTGTCCATAGTTCGTTTATAAACTCACAATTTATTCTCGATAAAGTATCTGTTACTATATTTTCGTTGGCCTTTTGGGCGATAATCTCGAGGTCTCCTATACCTTCTGTACTCGCATCACAGCGAATATAGACGTGTTTAGAGTAGTCGGGATTCGCAAGGACAGGAGCTGTTGACAGTAAAATCTTAAGTCTCTCAAAAGCCTCGTGCGCTTTATTTGTCCACTTAAACTTTTTTTAAGGAGATTTGAGATATGAGAAGAGATTTCGGCATAGTTATGAATAAATCTCCGATACCAACCAATAGATTTTGGGATGGAGATGTGCGAAGGGTGAAGGTTGATCATTGGAATGATTTTGTGCATTAATCTCACAACGCTTGAAAAGCATTACAGAATTTGCCAAAAGGCATTTTGTTGGGTATTTAATAAGTCGAGCTAGAAATCCATCTATAATTGGTAGTGGATAAGAGTCTTTGACAGTGACACCATTTAATTTATATCTATAATCAAGACACAATCTTGATTTCCCATTTTGATCTTGATACCAAAACAACGGGAGACGATAACGGGCTTTGACCTGGTTCTATTACTTGCACGGTCACTGAATTATTGGCGATACTGGAAAATACCTTTGTTTTATTGGTAAAGCCGACCCTACGTCAATGCGATGCTCATGTAAGTTGTTACATCCTAGTTCGTTAAAGGAAGGAAATTTGTTAACAACTTGATTTAGTTGGGCGCCGTTGTAAATTATTTAAGTTGTGCATTTTTTCATTAATCGAATCCGTATCACGAATAATCACCTCATCAACCATTTAGGGAACGATGCCGAAAGCATTCCAAAAATTAATTCCAAGCTACAGCCGGTTTTTCTGTAGAATTTCACTACATTGGTTTTATAGTGATATTTTACTAGGAGATTGACATAACCGATAAGTGTGTTGGTCATACCGTCAGCCGTGTTAACGTACGAATTTAATTTACGGTAATTGCAGTTGATCTCCTTTAACAAATTTGGAGCGCCCTCTCCCGATATTATGCTAGAATTTGAACATCGGGAATCATTTGAATTATCCACGTGTGGTATAGTAAAATCACAAATGGTTACCAGAACCCCAAAAGTAGTTTAATTACTTATTATTTATTATTTAAATTTCAAATCGAATTACGCCACCTTATAGTCTAAAATACCTTTACGACTAAAAAAGTCCAATAAATACTGTAACCGCTTAGAAACCGTCGGTTTTTCAAATAGCACTGTCCTTAAATGCTTTGTCTCGTCTGATATCATTGTGTTAAGATCGGCCTCTATTTTTTGATCAAAATTACGTGCTGGCACTGCCGCAAAAGCTAAATATACACCAATAACAGATTTTAAAAGTATTTGGATTTGTAACTCAGTTAAGCTCGGTATTCGCTCGTTAGCATAGCCGAGGAGTTTAAGCGCCTTCACCAGCTCCGTATGATAAATTTGTAATAAACGATCCCAATCCTCTTCCAATGTCTCATTTGAGCTAGACGTGTACAATACATAGCATAAATCAAACCCTGGTGATCCATAGATTCCACATTGAAAGTCAACCATTCGTACATCAATTGGGTTATTTGATTCGTCAAACTGGTACATTATATTGTTAGCCCATAAATCCCCATGCAGTAATGTATTAAACGTACTGTGATCTACGGAGTACATCGATTCCCAAATCTTCAAAGTATTTTGTGCCATATATCCTAATTTATCGTGCAAATGCTCGAAGCCCGGCCATTTTAGACACACTTGTTGTGCCTCCGTTATACTATTTTCAAAGATCTTTATCAATTCTGCACTATCACTGTTCAACAGTGGTAACTTATGTGGTGCAAATAGTTCAGGATGCGTCTCATATATAATCGCGTTGATTGCATGCAGTTTGGCAAGCTTTCGAAATAGCATAGCGATCGCATTAAAATCAAGACCAAGGCCACGATCCATATTACGATAATTTTGTTGCTTAAGATCTTCAAAAACGATATAGGTGGGATTAATATTGGCTGCGTAACATCTAAAATCATTTAAGTTAGTAAGGAGGTACTTATTTAAATTGATATACGTACTTTGGAGCACACAAGAAATTTGTATCTATGATATTCAGGTAATCTTTAAACTTTGGCACAATATCACGATAAAATGCTATCTCCTTTTCGAAAACTCCCGATTTCTCTAACATCTGATTTAATTCCTCGGACTCCAAAAGTGTTTTGATCACCAACGACGTTTCTCTAATAAAGAAAATAAAATTAAAAATTATGTCACATCTTCTTCGTCACACACAAATCTTAAAAATTTTTACTTTGATTCATTTTCATCGGAATAGTTAATCGTTACCCGCATTAAGTAGCTGCCATAGTTTTCACCTTTGGGCACAGCATCGTGCACCATAAAATCAATTACTTTAATATTTTCACTGTTTTCATTTATTGATTTTAAAATATTTTCTAAAAAATCACATGTCAACCACGTATGACGTGTCGTATTAGTTGCTAGTCCGGCCATAGCTAAACGAATACAAAATAAAATATCGGACAGACTTTATAAATAGCACATTAAATATTTTAAATCAGTGTGAGTGTGCAAACATGGTCAAATAAATAATTATATTTACTATATCTACACATCTTATCAAATTAGCACATTTAAGCGTGCGATGGTGGTTCAAGAAGTTTTCGGGAGGAGTACTAAAAGACGTGCCTCTTCGAGTGAAAATTTTAAAAGCTGCGTAAAAATTTACCCAAGTATTCGGGTCGGTTGTACTATAAAAAGTTAGATTTTGTTTGTATTAATTTATGTTCCGGAAACTTATCAAACCACCCTCGTGTAGTACTACATGAATATAACTAAAATTATACACAAATACAATCGATTATGATTGTTGCCTTTTATACTTCGAGGTTAGAGCAAAACAAATATTATCAAAAATGACTTTCAATTTTCGAAGCATGATTTAATTGAACGCATCAAACACTTCTTATGGTGTCGAAAAACGTCGATTTTCTAAAAAGAAATCATTGGGTGACAAATCAGGACCATTAACCTTGATGGTGTTGATGATGACGAAATGTTGACGATTTAGTTCCATTTTTGCACTGAAATGAAATTTTGAAATCACTATAGCAAAAAAAAATAGGGGCGGGATAACAAAAAACGTTCTGAGTAATTATACCGCCAACAATGTTAAACTTTACTTTAGGTTTGCCCAATCCCGATTTATAAAAGGCAACCCTCTTATTACAGAAATTAGCTAAACGATTAGGGATGTTATGCAGAATGCACTCCTGATCGTTACGAAATGGGCCAGCAAATGTGGATTAGGGATCAACCCCTCCAAGACAGAGCTGGTACTATTTACTAAGAAATATAAAATTCCGGTAGTTAGCCCTCCTACCGTGAACGGCATTAGACTGGCTTTTGCTGACAGAGCGAGATTTTTGGGCATAATCTTGGACAGTAAGCTCAGCTGGAAGCCTAACATTGTAGAAAGGGTGAATAAGGCTAATGTAGCCATTTACTCGTGTAGAAACGCCATAGGGAAGAAATGGGGTTTGAAACCAGAGCTGGTACACTGGCTCTATACCGCAGTGGTAAGGCCTGTGCTGATGTACGGCGTGGGCGTGTGGTGGCCAGCTCTGGAAAAGGTAACCTATATAAGGATGTTGGAGAAGGTGCAAAGAACGGCCTGTATGCTTATAAGCGGGGCGCTTAGGACAACACCTACACGCGCTTTAGAGGTTATGTTCCATCTTATTCCAATCGAATTTTTTGGTAAGCAGATGGCAGCCAATGTGGCTACAAGGCTCTCGGCTGTCTCTCAGTGTAAGTGTCTTCAGGCGGGACACTCGACGATAGTTAGATCACTAGGGGAAGAACTGGTGAATCTAGATTATATTAAACCAACGTTGTGCTTCGATATAGGTTTCCGGATCATCTGTCCTTCTAGGGAATCCTGGAGGAACGGATCAATAATGGAAAACAAGGCACTGCAATTTTTCACGGACGGCTCTAAGCTAGACGGCAAAGTAGGAGCCGGAGTCTTCTGTGAGAAGCTTAATGTTAATATTTCTGTTCGTCACCCTGACTACTGCAGCGTGTACCAGGCTGAAGTGGTGGCGATAGGGGAAGTCGTGACATGGTTGAAGCATAACGTGGTATCTGTTAGGGATATCGCGATTTATGTGGACAGTCAAGCGGCACTCAGGTCACTAGAGGCGGTTTCTCTGAAGTCACGGGTGGCGCTGGATTGCCGATCATCTCTTAATGAGATGAGCGAGTATTTCAGTATCCAGATAATCTGGGTCCCTGGTCACTCGGACGTCACGGGAAACTGCAGGGCAGACGAACTAGCTAGGTACGGTACGACTCTCCAGATGCAACCGGAAAGGGCAGGTCTGGGGAGGCCTATAGCAGCGCTTAAATTGACGCTCAGTAAAAAGGCAATCGCCTTGACAAATGAGAGGTGGACCAACACTCTCACGTGCAGGGTAGCAAAACAGGTTTGGCCAAAACTGGACCTGCGGCGCTCCAAGGCACTTATATCCCTGGGAAAACGAGATTTAGGATTGGTCGTAGGGATACTGACAGGACACTGCCTTTTTGGGGAACATGCGAGAAGGCTGGGTCTAGAGACGAATGACTTTTGTAGAAGTTGTATGGACGAAGAGGAGGAAGAGACGTTAGTTCACTTCCTATGCTCGTGTCCAGCACTATCCTACAAAAGACATAGGTACTTGGGTGTGTACAACATGGACAGCCTTTCTGAACTCGCGGACTTTGGGGTGCGAGATATTTTACGCTACATCAGTAGCTCTGGTTGGTTTCAGCGGGAGTAAGGGGAGATTGGATCCTGTGGTATCACAATGGGCCATTATTGGCCTAAGTGTGCGATAGCAGCCACTCTAACCTAACCTAACCTATTACAGAAATTTCATGGATAGGAGTTGCGAATAGACAAATATTTAGGAAATTTGTCGGAAACATTATTTCATCATTTGTGGCACTTAAATTGATCTCGTCGAGCTGAACTCTCCTTATGCGATGAACTCTTCGACTGTTTGGAGAAGAAGGTGATAGTATTCATTATAGGTATCTCTTCCTTTATTTGATGATTTATTTACTTCCATTCCTTGACTGAAGCTCATGCATACAGTTTGCCAAGAAACCAGCCACCCGATGATAGAATACGTGGTTTTAGCCCAAGGCCCTTTGAGATATTGGGTGGTCTTTAAGGGTTATAAGAATTTAGATTATTTTTAAATTGTATTCTTATGCTAAAAAGGAATTTCAGGTACCTTTTCCATATTTTTCAGGATGTCTGGAGAAAAGATCATTCCATCATTTCCTTAAATTTTTGATGATGCCCCACCCCGCATATGTTTGTTATAATTCTTCTTGTACCAACATTTTCTCTTTTGCCAGACTTTTCGCCGTTCGATTTAGAAGCGCCTCTAGAGTACTGTAACGTCCTTCAAATTAGCTTCCGATATTGATTCAGTAGGTAAACTTCTTACATATCGTATTCCAGCTCCAAATCTGTCCACTCTGTGATACAGTCGTCACCTCCTTCCGTATTAGGTATAGTTTGGGACATATCTGCTTCTCTGCTTTTAGAACCAAAGTACTGTACTGAGTTTCATTATCAAATTTCTGAAGTTTCACACTCGGGCTCTCGGCAATAATATTCTTTGTAATCTGTGGACGTTCTTTAATTTTCTGACTTTTTGACTTTCTGTTGGATTTTTAAATCGAACTCTTCAACTATCTCATCCCAACGGTTTTCAACTTCTTGCCCTTTCGTCCAGCTCCAGGAAAAATCTAATTCTTTTTACGTTTAGAGACATTCTCAGTCAGTTCGGGTCATAGTTCAAATGTATAAGAAATTAGCCCGAAATTTCCATCATTTCATAAAGTGTGTGTCTTTGCTAAATCGGATAAAAATATTTCCATCCCGAAAATTTTATTGTTAAATTAAAGAAAAAAATAAAGAGACCCCGAAAAAATTTTGAAATTTTACTACTGTTTGCAGTAAAAAAGCTGCACAATCTATTAATAAATTAAATCTATTTTAATGATCATATATAGAAAATCACTTTCTATCCATCACTTTCTATTAACTGAAAGAAAATATGCTCAGTACCAAATTTCCTTGTGGCGAACACAGACATGACCCCCTGCCTCGGCATATGGAGTTAGGTGTGAAAATGTGCATAGAACTTATATTCTGAAATCCGTTCGAAAATAATTAGGATTGATGGAGAATATTGATTATCCCGAAAACCATTTTTTATACATTCTTCAGTTGACAAAATGTTCGTTACCAAATTTCCTTGTGGCGACAACAGAGATGACTCGTTACCTTGACATATGAGTTAGGTGTGCCAATGTACACAGAAATTATATTCAGGTGTCAGTTCAAAAATAACGAGGATTGATGGTGAATATTTTTTATCCCGAAAACACTTTTTATACATTCTTCAGTTGAAAATATGTATGATATGTATGTTTAAATGTACGTGATGAATGTTTAAATGTATAAATGATATGTATGTTTTTAATTATACAAATAAATAAATCAAAATTTTATAATAAACAGTCACACCTATTTTTGTGCGGTTTTTTTTTTGTGTGATTTTCTTATGCGGTATGAAAAAAATGTGTTCAGTACAATCTACTTAAGTTCTTTCAAAATTTCAATCAGATTAGAACATAATTGAATGTGATTAATCTAATTAGGTAATTGACGTTAACCATTTTATTTTTTCGATTTTTGATATTTCATTACATTGAATAAGTATTGCGTCAGGCTCCGTAAAGTTTTGAGTTTTGTTTTCTACGCGAAACTTTTTTTATGCGGTCCCTATTCACGGCATAAAAATAAACTTTTTAAATGTGTTGCGAAAACTATTTTTTATACCTACTCGTGAAGTTTCGGAAGATTTTTTATGCGTTCCTTCTGTTTTACCGCAGAAAAACAGGTTTGACTGTATTTATATTTTTTATGTAAAACCTAAATTCCATTATCAATATATACAAAATAAAAACCATCTACATTTTAGTATCTTAATAATTTTTTCAGCAATCGTCCTACTTTTTGTATCAACATTCAAAAAAAAATTTAAATATTTTGGACACTTTTAAAGATGAAAAAAAGGGAAAGGTTCGGAGCCGAACCATATAAGCATTTTTGTTGCCTATAAAATAAAAGAAAATAGTTTTTCCAGAAAAAAATCACAAACCACCACACCTAATCATTATTACCACCCTCATCCACCATCCAAAACCCCCAAAACCTATCTCACCCGCACCGCCCTATACCGCACCACCCATATTATCGCCCTTTAACACCTCCATACCCACTTCCACACACACACAAACCACCCACACAAACCCTCATCCACCAAGTCCCAAATTCCCACACCAAACCCAAAACACCTCATCCCACCCCTCCACCTCTCATACCACCACTCCTACCACCCCCATAACCACACCACCCACACAAACTCACATCCAGACGAGATATATTTTTATTCCACATTCACATGCTCGATGAAACCAAAATAGAATAGAAAATGAAAAAAAAAATCTAACAATTTTAAGGAGGGGGGTTAACAAAACCCTACTTACCTCCGAACACCCTAAACACAGAAATGTCCAAATCAATAGGGATCAATCCCAAGAATTGTTTGAACTTTTAGTGAAAAAATTAAGTTGATATCTCCATTCGTTCTCAAGTTATCGTGCACACAGACGGACAGACGGACAGACGGACAGACGGACAGACGGACAGACGGCAAACCGAAACCATATAGCATTTTTTTAACAAAAATGCTTAAAAACGGATAATGATTTCCTCAAAATGTCAGAAAAACGCACAAATGTACGGAAATAAAAATACTTGGATGGTTTGCAATAGTACGACGAAAATATTAAATCATATGTACTTAAAACCATTCTAAAAATGATCTCTACTAAATAACTTTGAATCTTTTGAATTTTTTTTTCATTTATATGATTTTTTTTTAAATAATTCAAACTAAAAAACCATTTCCGAATTTTAAATCGTATAGTGTGACAAAAACGGTTTTATGAGTTAACCGATATTAAAACATAAAAGATCTTGGTTTTGAATGGGCGCTTAGAAATAAGTTATTTTCTGATTAAACACCTAACTTCATATTCCATGTTAAAAAAGACATCTCTGAGACCGCCACATGAAACTTCTAATATGAAAATACTTTTAGCTGAACAATGTATAGTATATTGTTTTAACTTTATAAGCCTAAGGAGGGATCGAGTCATATCAGAGTTCACCACAAAAAAAATTGGTAATCAACATATTTTTAACTGAAGAATGTATAAAAAGTAGTTTCCGAGATAATCAATATACACCATCAAACCTCGTTATTTTCGAACGGACACCTGAATATAAGTTCTATGCACATTGGCACACCTAACTTCATATGCCAAGGCAGGGGGTCATCTCTGTGTTCGCCACAAGGAAATTTGGTACTGAGCATATTTTGTTTCAGTTAATAGAAAGTGATGTTTTTATACATTTTCTATATGATCATTAAAATAGATTTAATTTATTAATAGATTGTGCAGCTTTTTTGCTGCAAACAGTAGTAAAATGTTAAAAAAATTCGGGCTGTTAATTTTTTTCTTTAATTTAACAATAAAATTTTCGAGATGGAATTATTTTCATGTGATTTAGCAAAGACACACACTTTATGAAAAATAAACCTTTTCGGGAAGGAAATTTCGGGGTAACTTCTTGTGCATATTTTTCAAGGCAATGAATCACTTCATTTATATCTTCAATTTTTTTTTAATAATGTCCATTCAAAAATTTTCATTTCTTCCAAAGGATTGGTCCATTCATTTGAACAGTTATAAGCCGTTCCTAGAAATTGTTTAATTAATTTCACAAAAGAATGCCAAATTGTAGGATTAGATTACTCTAACTCTGTTAAGATATTTCTTGAAGCCAAAGGCATGTAACTAGCTTGTCGATTGAACATTACAAGCTTTAACTCGATTAAAATGTCGTATGCCTCAACAGATGACAAATCATTTCTTTCCATTTTTAAAATAGCTTCATGAAAAATTGAAGTTGAGGCGAACAGTATATAGTTTCGCCATAGATAATAATACATAGAAAATTATTCGGAAACCATTTTTTGAGAAAATGTTAAGGAATCATAGAGAAAGACTTCAAGAGAAAGATTTATGACTCTTTCCTTAACTGCAACTTAGAAGTAACGAGTGTCTGCTTGCATCCAAATTGAGAATGATTAGGCATCTTAGCGAACTGAATCAACTGGGGCAACAGCATTTAGCAGGGCCGAGATATTCTCCTCATAAAAACAGTCTTGACACAAAGCAAAGTGAGCTAGCTAAAATCGGTCGTAACCAGTAAGTACCTTCATGAAGTGTGTATATCGAATTTACTCAGATGCGAAAATTTACTTAGATGAAAAAACAATGGCAATATTTTGTCGATATCACTCAGCCAAATTAAATAAGATTTGTTTTATGCTCGAATGCAACTCAGTCAGAAGAGGTAAGGACAAAATGGTCGAATTCTGAGAATCGAGGAAAATGATGTCCGCAACAACATTTGCAGAAATACATTCAAGTATAATGACATAAAGAAGGATTCTTCGAAATAAGGATAAGATTTTGTTAAAATCTTATCTTAAAATCCAGAAAACAAAATTGAGCATTCGGTGTTTGAAGTAGCGATGTATTAGGATCCCCTAATTTTACGCACGTCAGAAAAGAGATATATATTAATTCCACGCACATTAAAATGAAATTATGTTTTTTATATTCAAGAAACACGAGTTTTTTTCGGCACTACACTTTTCAAGATCGTTTTAGGTTTCACGCAAATGCAAATTTTTAAAGGCCAGTTTCTCAAAAAATTTATTAGTATTTCAAACGAATTTAAGATATGATTTTTTGAAAATTCCTTTCTCTGACTATTTTGGCGTAAGAAATAGATGTTAAATCATGAAAGAAACCCAAATAACTGAAAATGTATAAGCTCTACAAAACATGGGTTACTATACATTTTTATTAAATTAATTTTTATGACTTTAGTATTTTCAATGGGGTACCGAATTAAAAAAGTCTGAATTTAAAAAAATTCTTTAAAAATTTAAGAAAAATGAGAAAAATGATTAAGAAAAATGAGAAAACTCAAAAATGAATTAACAAAGGCTTACACTATTTCATTTTTAAAACACCAACCTTAATTCATTTTCAAAATGAATTAAAAAAGGCACATTTTATTTCATTTTATAAATTAAAAAATCTTAATTCGACTTTTAACAAATATTCAGAAATGTGCATTATTTTGGGCTAAAGTTTACTTTACGTATAAATCGGGAAAACCAGGTAAGGAGTATAAATTTTTAAATGCAGCATTGTTTATCAACAGTTTTTAGGCTAAATTTTTCGGGAAAATTGTCCCATTTTCCGGAAAAATTTTCACTTAAAAAAAAATGCGTATTATTCTATTCAAAATACGTACAAATGTGTAATCTTTATAAAAATTTGGATATTACGATTGTATCTTAACACTTTTTCAACAGTACAAATAATTTTTCCGGGAAAATTTTTCAATTTTTCCAGAGGAATTTTGAAATTTTTTCAATTTTTTTTTTACTTACTTTGACACTTAAAGAATTGTACAAATTGTGGAAAAGCGGGGGTTTGGGGGTGGGGCAGCCCCCATCCTCTAAGGTATAAACGAATTAAAATTACATTAAAAAAAATTATATATACGAAAGTTGATTCTTTTAACATTTGTGGCACTATCAGAAGAAGCGATAAGAGCGAGAGAAACTCTTTGATCTGTGTCTGCAAGGTTGATGAAGCAATTATTATTAATAATAATAAAAGATAATAATGAAAAAATAAAAAAAGTAAAAATTTTCCGGAAAATCAAAAAGTTTTCCACAAAAATATAGCTTCCACCCCCCTCCCGCACACTCCTCCTAAAAACTGATATATAGTAAACAATCCTGCATTTAAAAATTTCCAAAATTTATATTCCTTACCTGATTTTTCAGATGTATACGTAAAGTAAAATACGCCTTATTTTGTATTGCCAAATTTTTACGTGCCAAATTCAAATTTAAATTCCAAAAAATTTTCATTAATGAAAATAACATTTTATAAAGAGGCTCATATTATTTCATTTTATAAACACTTATATTAATTCATTTTAAAACTGAATTAAGAAATGCCTTTTTAAATTCATTTTATCGAACTTTTTTATTTCTTTTTCAACTCTGATTTTAATTCATTTTTAAAATGAATTAAAAACACTTATTTTAATTCAGAAAAAAAAACCTTTTTAATTCAACCTTTTTTAATTCATGTAGCCATTTTCAATGGTCCATTTTATCATGGAAGGAAACACGACTAGCCGAAATTTTTCAAACTCTCCAAAACCTGGTACCAAAACAAATTGCATTATTAACACGTCTATTATTCTGATTGGTTATTTTATCAAAATGGTAAGAGAACGAAATTTTCAAAAAAGTTATATCTTAAAACGGGAACTGACCTTCCAAAACGCTTACCTATATAACCATGTGCGTTTATGGTTTTTAATTTATACGATGATTAACTTTTAAAAATACTACTCAAAAAAAGTTAGTTATGAACAACCAGGTAATACTAAGTTCGAATCAACCGAATATAGAATTTAATTGGTCTTCAATTAAAAAAAGCTGAAATTAAAAAGGTTAACTTAAAAATGGTGTTTTTATATGAAAAAATTGGACCTTTTTTAAGTCATACTTTCAACAAATTTTTTGATTTAACAAAGGTGTTTTACAAAAGCAAATTTAATTTCAAACTGACACAAGAAAGGCATATTTTATGTCATTTTACAAATATATCTTTTAATTCATTTTAAAAATGACTTAAAAAAGACATATTTTATTTCATATTATAAACATAAAATTTACATTTGTTTTTATTTTTTAATACATAGAAATGCATGCGTAATATCACGTTTTTAAGAAAATGGTTTCTTGTTTTTCTTGTTACAGTTTTTTGTTGTATTATAGGGAAATATAAAAAACATGCACTTCATTTGTGAATTATTATTTGTGTATTAATTATGAATTATAAAGTATGGATTTTTAAGCATTAGTTGAAAATTTGGAATGGCTTTAATTTACTTATTACAGTAAAAGCCCGATTATCCGGCATTGAATTAACCTAAAAATCAGTTAACCGGAATTTTAAATTTTTGGATTTTTTTTTTGCTTTTTTCTTTATCTGGTCTTGCATATACATTTTTAATTCATTTTGAAATTTGCAATTGTTTTTTGCACATTTTCATTAATGAAAGCTTTAGTTGAAGATATTGAAAGGCTTTAATTTTCTTATTACAGTAAAAGCCCGTTTATCCTGCATCGAATTAACCAGAACACTCAGTTAACCGGAATTTTAATTTTAATGATTTTTTTTGCTTCTGTCTCTTTCTTTTCTCTTTCATATTCATTTTTCTTAATTCTTCAATATGAATTGCTTTAATTTTCATATTACAGTAAAAGTCCAATTATCCGGCATCCAATTAACCGGAACACTCAGTTAACCGGAATTTTAATTGTTATGTTTTTTTCCATTTTTCTCTTTATTTTCTCTTTCATATGCATTTTTTAAATCATTTTGAAATTTTCACTGTAATATGAAAATTAAAGCCATTCAAAATTTTCAAATAATGCATTCATTAATGAAAATGTGCAAAAATGCATATGAAAGTGAAAATAAAGAGAAAAATGGAAAAAAATCCTAAAAATTAAATTCCGGTTAACTGAGTGTTCCGGTTAATTCGATGCAGGATAATCGTGCTTTTACTATAATATGAAAATTAAAGCCATTCAAAATTTTCAATTAATGTTTTCATTAATGAAAATTAAACAATTGCAAATTTCAAAATGAATTTAAAAAAAGCATATGAAAGAGAAAATAAAGAGAAAAAATTCCTAAAAATTGAAATTCACGTTAACTGAGTATCCCGGTTAATTGCATGCTGGATAATCGGGCTTTTACTGTAATATGAAAATTAAAGCCATCCAAAAGTTTCAACTAACCTTTCATTAATGAAAATGTGCAAAAAACAATTGCAAATTTCAAAATGAATTAAAAAATGCCGGATAATCTAAGGGGCTATCATGAAATTTTTCGATTTCGATTTGTTTCGATATCGAGAAGATTCGCCCTATTACTTATATTCGCCCTATTTTCGACCCTATTACGCCCTATTAACGTACATGTTATCGAGAAAATTCGCCCTACTATGAAAATAAAAGAAAACGAAGCGATTTTTTCCGAATTATACGATGACCATTTAGTTGACGAATTTTGTATTCGACCGTTCGAATTTTTGAATGTGTGAAAAATATACTTAAAATTATTTATAAAATTATAAGGTAAATTATAAGGTTAACAAAATATATCGAATAAAATTTTAAGAAATATAGAAATTACTACTAGAACTAATTACTATTAAAAATTACTATTACAATTAGTATTGGTGTTATAAAAAAATTACGATGTAAGTTTTATTATAATTATTTACAGCTGAGGTTGAAGAAATAATGAATGTTCAGACAGACAATGTCGAAACATTTACCCGAAGCGAAAGGTTAACACGGCAACACAGAGCACCAATAACAATTAAAAGAAAAACCATAGAAAATGTAAAAATGATTCGTAAGCAACAAATCCAAATGCAGGAGGCATATTACAAAAGTTGTTGGGAGTTCCAAAAACCGAATTGAGTTCCCTTTTATTAGTTATTTCACATCACAAGGGTTTGCGTAAACGTTGTCTTATGTACATCGGCGTAACATCATCTTCAGAGTTTTCATTAACTGAATGGGGAAAAGCCAATAGTGTCCATATTCAATTTTTAATGAATTGTTGAAATGTTTCACACAAATGAAAGATTTTAATTATCAATTTTAATTAAATTAAATTAATTTTAATTAATTTTAATCACACCCTATAACTTAAAAATGAAATAACAAATTTTCCCGACTTATCGAATTATCTCGATATCGAAAAAATTCGAAATCGAAAAATTTCATAATAGTGGAAATCCGTGTCGGATCAAATTTTTTCGATATCGAAAAAAATTGAAATTGAAAAATTTCATAATAGCCCCCCTGGCTTTTACTGTTATACATTTTTAAATTTTATTTCGATCTTAAATACACATTTTATTTCATTTTCAAAATGAATTAAAAAATACACATTTTATGTCATTTATAAACACAGTTCACGAATCATTTTCAAAATGACTTATGATATGCATAAATAAAGTTAGCTTTTTTTATTTCATTTCCACTACAGATTCTAAGTCAATTTTAAAATGAAATAAAAACGCTGGTTTTAAGTCCGAAAAAACACCATTTTTAAGTCAGCCTTTTTTAATTCAGGGAGCCATATTTTACAATTGTTTTAGTGGAATTAGATTTGCACAATTAAATTCCGAAGTAAGCGACGAACCCGTTTTCATTGGATTTATGCAATTTTATTTTGTTTTTCCGCAATCAAAAATTACCCATATTGGTCACCATTTTTCCATCGAAACCGTTCGGCTAAATTTTTAAGCTGATAATTCAGCTGTGCAGCTGATAGAGTCTAAATTGTTCATACTGTGTAAATTGATTGGGAGTAAACATTTTTCCGGTACAACAATAGGTCAATATAAAGTTTCTTTTTAGACACCAAACCAAATCCCAAGTTACCTTCGTTACCCACAAACAAAATAAAATTGTAAAAAACAAAAGTTCAAAGGAAATCAAAAGTGAATCTGTGCATACAAAACGAAAAGATTTTTATCTCACGCTGTCAAGTATATACATTATGATACAGGCAAAAGGCAATAAAAAAAACTATTCATGAGTTGTGACTTTGTGAGTTTTGACAATAAATATTATAAGCAATTTTTGAATAATTTAATTTATGTAACAAAATTTCGTTTCGACGAGAGCTAAAAACACAATCATGTGAACAAAACTTGCTTCACCGAATAAATTTGATATTATCGAGCTTTGATATTAGCGATGAGCTTATTTTAAGGCAATTATGCACCATGGCAACTCAAATAAAATTTCTCCTGCCACTATACATAACCTCATGTGTTAAAGTTCAATTATAAGAAAGTTAATCGAATTCTCATAAACATCGTCGTATATTACAAAATCCATCATAAGTGTAACATATACAAAGAAAAAACGATTTTGAATTCTTTAATTATAAAAGTGACATATATCGTAGATTTAATTAAAAACGAATTTAAAAATATTATATTGGAATTAGTAAATAATTAGCCGCACGATCGCACGTGTACGTACATCTTATGTATTCTAATCTAAGCTGTACGATCGCAATGATATAATTAGAAAGTATAATTCAAAAATATTTAACACAGATTAATAAATATTTAGCATCATGCATGTTGAAATTTATATGTCATTTACATATGTAATTGGATATGTCTTACATACCTACTCTCGTATCATCTAAAACATGATTCAGCGGAAACCGATGATTAAAATCTTACGGGCTCGGTGGTTTATGGTGTTGAACCAGTGTACAACTTTATTAAATATGATTAAAGATATATGTAAGCAGATGGGATTTTAATTTGTACAGATTACACGGTCAATAAAAGTGAAAGGGTTATAAATATTACGTTGGCATATAACAAAGATGAGGTTTTTGTATATTGGGTGGTCACATATTCCATCAGTATATGCTTAAATGGATCATAAAATGTTTCATTTAACTCCAATAACAATAAAATAAAACCACAATTTGTAAAACCATACAATTATGCATCTTTAGACCGCAAGCATATATTCCATAAACGTAAAGGTTGATGATATATGTATTGAAAAGTAAAATAACCGCGAGTCAAAATATTTATTATTCGACCCACCCAGAGGCATTCGTGATTCGTTCTCATATAAAATGTTTTAATTAAAATTTCATTAGGTTTCTTTTATTTCAAAGGCGATAAATTACCTAACGTCTTTTAAACTATTAGAAAGGTCTAGGAAACTGTTATACTACTGTGCCCATTATACAAAGACAATTCAATTGTTTAAATATTAATGCATCTTTCAGTTCTGATAAATTGGTTTTTATTTTTTTTTTTATGATAATTTGAATTTTTCAAACATGGGACGATTTATATTTAAGAACCCTTAGAACTACAGTTTTGGGATAAAAGACGTCCAGTGTATAGGATTAACCTAAACAGGTTGGAGAACGATAAGCTGTTAAGCGAGTGGCCTGTAGAACCCCATCTCGTTTACTATTTTAGAAACTGCATCAGGTGTGCGAAAAGAATCGCACACAGTTGCCTCAATCGACAGTCGATCATACTTATTTTTAAGAACATCTAGTTTTTTTTGTCTTTTCTGTTGGTCATCGAGATTTTAGTTGGCGGGAAGCAATTATTTGTGTTATGCTACTATAAAAGACAATTTAACCGGCAATTAAATGTCAATCTAGGATTTTTTGTCAAAGCCTACTCCGATACTATTTAAAAGTCAAATAAGAAGGCTAAAGAAATTGTAATGTATAGACAAAAGACATCAATCCCTATATCAAAAAAAAAACGACGAACCTGATATTACATAAGTAATTTATTCAAATGGCGTCAAATACCCTCAAAGCGTGCTATAAGTGATTGATACAAGCATTGTCATCGAGTGCTGAGCTCGACTGAAAAACTGAGCCGTCTAATCAGCCGGGAAATGATTTAAATTTCGATTACAAGATTCCGCCACAAACAGATAAAGCTCTCTTTCTCAAAAGTATGTAAAAATACGCAGTCACCTACACTAAAAATACGCAGTCATGGATTGCTTAAAACGCTGATTAATTTACAACAGCTTGAGGTGTGCACGATTTACACGATTCCCATTAAACGTCAACTTCTCATTTAGAATGAACATAATTTTCCCTAAATCTAGTCCAAATTGTCCCAACACAGACTCAAAAACTATACAAAAGGCTTAGAAAGTCCTCAATCTTCGATTAATGAGCGAACCAATGAGTATCCTAACCTAACCGCCGAAATCGAAAAGCGCCTCTTCCAAACCAAATCATAGCAACAAAGATCTGGTCTGATTCACACTGAGGGTTATCAGGTTATTATCACTACCTAAAATCTTTACTAATGGATTGGGATCCAGAATCGCCTAAAAAAAATTTTAATTTTTTAAATTTCCGATTTCCGAAAAATTTTTAAACTTAACGCTAAATGTAAGAACTGCTATATTAAATCAAAAACTAAGCATATTAAGAATATTTTTTTTTTGGTTGGGAAATACTGAAAAGATTAGGCCTTTTATGATCTTTCCGACTGGTCAAAATAATTATCTTTTGACATATGAAATTTTGGCCAGAACCAATTTTTTAGAATCTAAGCCTGTGTGTTTTGTCAATTTAGTGACTTATTAAACCATAGGACTGGCCTTCGCCAACCAATCAGAAAGGCATACATTTGAATATCTTCTCAAATCCGTTATTTGGTTCTTACCCTACATATGCTAACCGATTTAGAAAAATAAACATTTTTGTTTATTTCTAAGTCGGTGAGCTAGACAAATTTTGTTTGCAACATCTCAGTAAACGTCACCCCGCAGTTTAAGCAGAAATAGGATTAAACTGAGGCCACATAAAATGTCCCCAAGTAGTTTCATAAACATTACCAGTATTTAATACCCGAAAAAAATGAAAACGCGACCTGAAAAAGATTAAAGAAATTGACTAAGGCCCATCATACAACATGAAAAGCGTTTGACGAGACAAAATTTTCCAAAAGAAGCGATTAACGAAATCATATAACATATGATGGACATAAGATACAACGCGAATCCACACGGTGCAACATCATGCTACATGTAGCAACATCCTTTAACATACTGCAATATTGTGCATCACAACATACGCAACATCCCTAACTAAGATCCAACATCTCAAAATGTTTCAAAATAACGCATCATGGGATTTTGATGCACAATGTAATTCAACATGCAATACCGCATCGTGCGGTACAACATAACACAATATAACGGCCTCTTCGGAAGCCTTCTTGTGATTCTTCCAGAACTCCTTGTGATCGTTTGCTTGCAATCGAAAACCCTGTCTCCCAACTTTTACCAAAGTCGTTGAAATCAAATAAAATGATAAAAGATGGTACAAGACCAACAAAGAACTGCCATGATTAAGAACCAATCGGAATCAATTTTTATCCAAATTGATATATATTATCCAAATGGGCTCCAGGCTTCAACGAATTACCTCCTAACCAGGTTTTCCTATAATTAGGTCTCATTCCAATCCATTCCGAGCATTAGAAATCGTCTACTAAGTTGTCTGCTGTAATAAGCGCTGGTTACTGTGATGTGAACATTTTTAAAACAAAACCGACTTCAAGTGGTAATTAATCTTCTGTCAATAATCGGTTTATTGGGTATATTTAAACATTTCAATTGTGTAGAATTGATCCCAGTTGTGAACCAGCAAAATATACTATTAAGGCAGATACCGGCACCTTAGCTTCACGGCCTACAAAAAGAGTGCACCTTGTGATGAAATAGCACAGTGAAGTTGCATAGTCAGGTATCCAAGGCATTTGGCTGGGATCGAATCCCATCAGTGTCATTCGTTTACTTCAACTTTCAATAAAATCAGACTAGCTTATAAATAAATAAATAAATCGACTAGGATAGCTACGAGACTCCGAATTACAAAATCCCAAATTCTCAAACCCCAACATTTTAAAAGCTCGCTTTTCAAAATTTCGCGAATTTTAAAATCACGCTTATGCTGATATCTTAAGAACTCGCCCAATCCTTTATTGATCTTTGTCAAATTATTGAATGTGATTTGGATTTTAATTTTAATTTTTAGACCATTTTAAATGAAACTTGGCTTTTTCTTAACCAGTCATGGGCAAATTTAGCTTGTAGGGCTGGAATGGGATTGTTACATCAACTTTGGCTCAAGTTATGGATTTTAGCTATGCTGGAATGGAACTTTGCCACTTTTTAACCAATAATGGTCATATTTGACATATCGGTCTAGATTGGGATTCTAACATGAATTTTGAACGCGCATTTAAGGAATTTAGCTATTGAATTTAACTTCGAAATTTCTTAAAAACTTATGTAGAATTCTAATCCGTTTTGATTCGGAACCACCATATAACTATGTTATGTTACTGCAATGTACTGACAATGTACTGAGAAAAAGATACCAAAATTTATACTGACAAAATTAAATCAATGGTCCTCTTTTTAAAATCCGTCTTTTGATAATCGGAATTTTGAAAAGCGGGATTTTGATTTCGGAATTTTGAAAGCGAAATCTTGAAATGCGTGATTTGTCATGCGTGGGCAAACGATCCCAACCCATAGAAACTACGTAAATAAATTTCAAGGCACACATCTGATATTTGTATCCATTTTTGTTCAAAATTTCTAAATTGGATCACAAAGCATCTGAAAATTGGGATTAAAAAATGACTGACTGACATTTTACAGTATAAAGTGATTTTTATCTTACGAAATAGAAAAAATGTCAATGCAAATAGTTTGTTTACATGCAAAAGTGATTATTTCAAGTGGTTCTAGTACTATACTCAAGGATCAGTCAATGTCACAATTCAGCTAAATATGGGTTGCAAATTCGATAAACAAGCAGTTGACATAAACCCATTTTTGACAAAATTTATTACATATTATCATAATTTGTGTCAACGTAAAAGTTTTATAAATCGAACCTAAATAATTCGGCCTAAGCTTCGACCGATGAAACTCCAATATTATGAAATTTCTTAAGTGTTGCGAACCAATGTGGTTCCAGGGCATGGAATTTCCGTTGTTGTATGCCCAGAGTTTAAACTTTTAATACAAAAGGTTACTTATTTAAAGTGACAGATTGTCAGTAACTGACTAGTGACAATCTGAAAGTATCGAATCACGTCCTTATCAAAAATTCAAATTAATAAGGAACCACTGTGCGATTCCCTGATGTATCTGATTGGGATGCTAAGCCTATGTTTGAACTCACAGACTCGGGCGTGTTGAAATGTAACACATAAAGCTACCGTTTTTAAATTATTCTCTTCTCTTGGATCGAAATTAGAATAAGGAAATTCCCGTTATGAGCGTTTATTTCTTATACGTTTGGTGTACACCACCACTGACAGATCACAACTCGTATATGTCAAGCATCGAACCATGAAATATACTCTGCGAGTCGCACGCTTAACTACTTAACCACCGGAATTCTGCTGATGGTCATACAACAATATCTATGTTTGTATATAACAGCAAAATTACGTTAAGCAAAAAAAATTGTTTCACTCGTCCTAGAATAGTTCCGAACGCTAGGCTTTCTGGACGTCGAGCTATACACCTGACCACTCGACTATTTCCCTCTTTATATTTACTAAGACCTTTGACATATATATAGTACCGTCTATAGTTTTTTTTTCTTTGTTTTACTTTATGCCTCCACTCAAAACGGTCGATGTCCATGGATGACTTTCTCATGTAAATAAATGAATTGTTAGATGCCTTTGGTTTTTTTACTACGTTATAAAAGGTATTTTTAATTAATTGTACCCTTAACAAACATCGATATCGCTTCTCCCCATCGTTTAACGCACGTACGGCCTTTTATAATTCTTTCCAACCTCTTTGACAGCCCAACGAACTACCTCTAAATCCTAACAAGTCATCGGATGGGCATCTCACATTCGCCGTATCCGACGCGTGTCATTTGGTTATTCTAATAACTACAGAATGATGTGTTCGTTCTGCCTCTTTGCACAAGATGTCGTTCTATTTGGTCGTTTCCTCGGAATGTGCCATGAAAAAAATTTAAGGAAATATAAACTCGTGATGATTGTTTTAATACGATTGATCCGTTCATCACATTAGCCCCACATCCATTGTATCACGTTCTCCTCAGAATAAACGATCAGGTTACTATTTTTGGGGAAGTTGGAACGGAAATCAGGAATATTAATCGAATTGTTTAAGGACGCGCTTACTGTGGGCTTAGACAACACAAAACTCTCACAGTACTCCTATGTAGAGGTTGTCACCTTAAGATACCTAGGGAAGGTAGCTCACAGTGCAGGAATGACCAAAATAGATGCAAAGCCATGATAATAAGAGATCTACCTATATATCACCCGATTCAATGATTTAAACTATGTTTGAACTACGCCTGAAGTCGATAATAGTATTAACCACATATTAGAATAAAAATAGTATTGGCGTATGGGAGTGGGCACCACATAGCTGTGGATACCATCACTTGAGCAATAAAACCATATAGACCAATGCATGTAAACAATTTTCCAATTTAATAATTCAAAATATTTAGTGGTTAATATTTGAGTATCAACACTTGAATTTTACTTCCTGCATGTAATATTTTTACACAATCCAACTTTACAAGAATTCATAAATCATTTCTGAGGATTTAAGAAATATTGAATTTTTTGATATTTAAGAGTTTATAATTTGAGTAATAACACTTGATTTTCACTTCCTGCGTGTAATAATATTGCTCAAACCAATTTCTTAAAAATCGTAGAGGTTTCTGTGCTGATTTCTAGCATAAATTTTTTCGAACTCAAAATATCAATATTTAATATTTTAAGTTTTCTAATCTGAGTACTGAAACTTGATTTTCAATGTCTGCATGTAAAATTTCTACACTAACCATTTTCTCGAGAATTCATAAAGGTTCCTTTGTTACTTTTTACCATGAAATTTTAACATGCTAAATGAACAATATTTCAATTTAGGGGTTAGAATTCTGAGCACTAAAACTTGATTTTCGCTTCCTGCTTGTAATAATATTGCACAAACCAATTTCTGGAAAATCGTAAAGGTTTTTTGCTGATTGTTAGCTAAAAATTTTACCAACTCAAAATATAATTTTTTTAATATCTAAGGATTATTATTTTATGGAACGATCACCTGATTTTCACTACCTGCATGTAATAATTTTACACAAATCTAGTTTTCGATAATTTGTAAAGAATTATTTGTTGATTATTTACTTCATTAATATTTTGTAGTACTAAAACTTATCAACAATTCAATTGAAAGAGAATTCGAACGATTTTCTGTTGATTTGTTACAATAAAATTTTAACCATAAAATTATAAAATTTTAACCATAAAATTATAGACCAAAATAAAAATACCTGTCACTTTGAGTTTTGGGGTAACAAACTTTTACGAATCGTATAACAATTAGCAACCATATATATAGGACCACACAACTTCTCAGACAAAGATAGTAAAGGTATTGCCTCTTATAAACAATTTGAGTAAATTTGTTATGAATTTTGAAAATAAAACTTTTATAAAACTTTTGTAAAGTTTGTCGGATTAAATTACGAAGCCATTCATCTATACATAAACAAAAATAAATAAAAAAATTCCCATCGGTATTTCTCAAATCAAAAGGTTCAAAGGTTAAACTATCAAATATTTTAAAGTTAGAAAGCCAATTATCCCACTTACTTTTACGAGAACAAATAATAAAACTAACCGTGGAAAACAAAAAAAAAACAATTTGTCAGCTCAACGGTAGCACATGAACACAATAATTGGTTGATATTCAATTTGATAAAACAAAGGTACGAGTTTAGTGGTGTTCATCAATTTTATTGGGTTCTGTGCAGCTGATAAATTTCTCTTTTGTGCGCTTATATAGAAATTAATCGACTTGAGATCTTTAACTAATTGAAATGATTTAAAAATATAAAACAATGATTTATTAACTATATGATAATTGACAGCATTCAAAATATTTTTACCAGATCTTTCATAAATTTCTCAACTGGGATTTTTCTGTATTGCGGTTCTTTAACATTTTAATTCAGGAAAGTTTGAAATGGCTGTCTCCTAAAGCTTAGTACTCAGTTCAATGTGAAATTAAATTTTAGCGCTGTCTTCAAAATTTATTTTCACCAAATTTTATTTGGAGAATTTTTATTTTTGACGTACAGCTTGAATTTGATTTTGTAATAAAAAACATCACATCAGCAGCTCGATTCTGGTTCTCCTATAGGAAACGGAATTAGAAAAATATTTTCATAGTATTTTTGCCAAAAAAAAAATTTTCTGACATGACCATACTGTGTAAACAGTTAGTGTAATTTTTTTCAAAAACAAAATTTAATTTGGAATATTTTTCCTATCCAATTTCGATATGGAAAAAATATTTCCTAAATTATAAAATTTTAGATCAAACATGACTTCTCAGTAGGCCAGAAAATGATATTTTTGACAAAAAACGCTATGTAAATATTTCCCCGAATTCCTTTTTCTATAAGAAAACCAGAATCGAGCTGCAGATAGCCTGATGGGTTGGAAATTGCAAAGAAGACTAGTTTTTTAGAAAAATTAATTTTATTTAATTTTATTAAAATAAAACACATTGTTTGAATTTAATTTTGATTTACCTTTTCCATTACCTGAATCCGGCAAATGGCGACACATTCTATCTAAATTGGCCCATAATACTTGATATTTCAACTTCTCTCTACCTTCTTCGCGCTCAATTCTACTCATACTACTTTTTGTATTTAACTGAGATTTAAAAAATGGTTTATTTTGCGAATTTCAAGGTATCAATAATATTGAACTGTAATACGCGTATAAAGATTATTTAAATATTTGACTGGCTTCCTTCAGTTGTGACTACGTACGGTAATATCCTCATCATCAAAATTTATTCTAGGACTGAGACTGCGGTGGTGTCACTCGATCCAACATATTACTTGTGGTTATTTACTAAAAAAAGACACTTAAAAAATATCTTGTTTATTACGATCTAGAGAAACCCTGTTTTAATACAAAACCCCAACAAGGATGTAAATCAACCAAATCAACCTTTACATCGGATACCTGCCAGTCGTCGTCGAGAGTTTATGTTTGGTCGTCATCTAACTCTGCTTGACTTAATTTTTTTTTTCTTAATTTTTCAATCTGTATCGTAAACTAACGCGCAATGACTTCCAGGCTGATTTCCATTCGTCCACTGTTGGTATTCGAAAGAACCTTCACATTATTAAATGTGACATTACCGAGACATTATTTTCGCATGAAAATAATTTTGAGAGTTTATGCGCGCCATCTTTCGTAGTGAACACGCTTGATTTTTTTCGCTGGTAAACTGAGTTCTACAGCTCATAGTGAAATGAAATGTTCATAATGAAATGAAATTTTACCGCGGTCTCCAAAAATCTATTTATTTTTGCGTGAAATAGAAATGAAATTTTATTTGGAGAATTTTTCATTTTAACGTACATATATAAATTTGTAGACATTCATGAATTTGTTTATTTTACGTAAAGAAAATTAAATTAAATTGACTTTAAGTAAAATGTATGGATTTGTGGTATTAAAAATATTGTTTATTAGCAAACACAAACAAATGTCAAAATTTCGCTAGAAAATAATGTGCCGAGATATTATTTACACATGAAAATATTATTGAGAGTTTATGCGCACCATCTCTGATGCATTGAACGCACTTAGATTTTTCGCTGGAGAACTGAGTACTACAAAATGAAAACAGAAGTGGAATTTTTCATTTCTAATTTCACTTTGGTAAAATCGTATGGAAATTTAAGATAAATTTTAACGCAATTTCCACAAGTCTCCACTAAAGTACAAATAATTCGTAAGCTAAAAAGTTCATGTAGAGATAAATGTTGACATTTGTTTTATTTGTCCTAAAATAAACAGAAATATAGTTCGAAACTATTTTCATAGTCTAGACAGTTTTTGCTGTCAAAATTTTTCTAAATTTTATTGTTCTATAGGCAGATAAATTGCTGCGAAAACTTTTGTAGAGTTTTCACTAGCGCAGTCTATATATGAATGAGACAACTATAAACTTTTCACGTGAGATGCGTATCGCATTTGCGAAATCGTGAGCTTAATACCGACCTTAAACTGAGTTCTATAAAATGAAAACTGAAGTGGAATTTTACATTTCTAATTTCACCTTAGTAAAATCGTGTAAAGATTTCACGGGAAATCTAACTGAATACTAGGCTGAAGTCGTAAAACAAGTTTGTCATATCAAAATGGTGATACTTCCCATTGGTGGGAATTATAATTCAATTTCAATTAGACCACGGAAAGGAGTGATGGCTTTTTAACACGCACTTGGTTTTACTAAAATATTATCCAGGAGATGATACCCGGTTGGAACTAATATATTTGGGCAACTGTTGAGGTATAATGATTAGTTAGAATAAATGACAGCGTCACTTCTTTTACATATCGTTTGGTATGTTGATAAATAATTTGCATTTCGTACTGGTTAATTAGGGAATTTGTTGGGACTTCACTGCAAAGCCAACTTAAATGATTGGTATAAATTCAGAAGCAAGTAAATTTTTATTTAAAAGAGAGGCGCTAACTATGTTCAGCTGCTTTCCTGTAAACAATTTAAAACGATAAACAGTCTTATATTTCATACTGCTAGTTTCTCTTCCAAGCCCTGTGGCGGCTAAACAGTCTGAAAAATCGTCATACACCGCACCAGTTAATTACGACGCATTGTTCGTTCTGCTGAATAGAACTATTTCGAGAAACTGTTAATAAAAAATAGTATCACCCAGCCACAACTAGGTGGCAATAAATTTTTTCAGAGAAACGCGTCGAACTTTGTGTCAGAGTACATATGTTTGTTCTTTCTCAGTTCAAATCCACATTTTTTAACAGTTGTGATTAGGTTACTTTTGCAAGTAGTGCAGCTGCTTTAGATAATGTTCAGGATTCATATTTTAAATCGATGGTGCTAAAGTAATGTCTTTGTTCAAATCGGCTTAAAAGAACATCGATCAAAGCTAAAACACTAAAAAAGTAATAGAGTTTATCTTACGAGAAACGTGTGTTATTAGCAGTCACTATTCAGTGTCCATCCGTTAGTATCACTATACCGAGGTGTATTCCAGTTTCAGTGAGATTAGAAATATTTTTTAGGGGCTTGCACACACTCAAGTCAGAGTAGAGGACTTTAGCAATGTTCCCGACATTGATTAGAAATTTTGTACCCATGGTTCCTTGGTTTTCAATTTTCCTGTGAATACAACACCGATATTTAGGTGTAAGTATCCGAGCTTTACATTCAGGGATATTTTGAAGGCCCCTGATTCCAAAAAAGCAAATAAAATTTTTCTGTCCGTCAGAATGCTTGCACCGATCATATCTCAAGAATGGGTTATGCGATTCGAATTTTGTTCACCAACCGTCTTTAATTATTTTTAATTCGGAGAATAGAAAAGTTGTTGGGATCTCTATTAAAGGTGACTGCTTCGAAAGGTGAGTATTAGATAACATGTTCGGTACAAATTTAGTTCATAAATCAGCCATTTTCTCGCAAGAGATTGATTGTCTGTCGGTTTGTATCACATGTGGCGCCGTCTTGGTGAAACCAAAGGTTGCTCACATGCATAGCATCGTTTTGAGGTCATAAATAGTTGATCAGCATGACTCTGTAACGGTCACCATTGACGGTCATAGGGTAACGGCATTTCCGGCAGCATTTTCGAAGAAAATTTGGCCAATTATGGCGCCACTCCAAAAATCTACACCGAACATGTCCACGCAGCCATATTACTTTTCAAAATTTGCACTAACTACACAACACATTTCGAAATGCTCCTCAAGCGAAAATATGATTGTTTCGTGACGCAGTATAGCAGACTGACGAGCTGTCAAAATTTCAAGTAAATCGTTCAAAAAAGTGTTGCCATAGCGATTTAAAAACAAACTAAAAGTTGGCCCACCTTGTATATACCTGTCTATATCATTGAAAAGGTCGAAGAATGGAAGCAGTAAAAAATGTCGTCATTCCCATATAATCATGTATAGCAATCATTTGAACGGCCTTAAAGATCTTGAAGAATATCACAATTTTAGGCGGCGATTCATATTAGTACCTCAAATTACCATTGTGGCGCTTTTTACAAATACATTTTTCTCATTCTGATATGATCATGCAACATACCGTTTTTAAGATTTTGGACAAAGAAAATTTTTTATCAGAAATTTATTTCACAAATTCATCGTTTTGGCGCTGGTGGCGAATTATTCCTTTGGTAAAGAATGTCACAAAATAAGTTGATGCACGCTGGAAGCAGTTACATTTGACTCATTCCAATAAAATCATTTAACATTATATAAACCGGGTTGGTTGGTTGAAAGGTCTTGAGAACGCAACAATTCATGCTTGCATTTTATTCGATTGGGCAACGCTTGTTTTTCCTATAAGATTGAGTATAATTACTAGTGGTTACAATTTGCAGAACGGCTGAATGTTACCAAAAATGGGTAACAAAAGAGGGTGGGGTGTCAAAAAATTGTCTGCCATACCAATTGTCTGCCATTGAAAGAACGAGAGATCGAATTTCGGAAAATCATTTTCGAATTTATTTACAAGAGGTTGAACTTGAATTGCAAAAGGGTAAATTTCATTTACCAGAGGGTGAATTTGAATTGCACAAGGATGAAAATGAATTTCGAAGGTTGAATTTGGAATGCAAACTTGGTTTTTTAACAGCACTTAAAATTGTTATTACCTGATAACGTTAACATTATGTGAAGACTTAGTGATGATGTATTGTGTAGGTTGTTTTACACCATGCTGATTTTGTGTTAATAATAACAGATTCGTTCACCAAAAATTGATAAGTACTCTTCGATTGTTAAAATTATTTTTTAAATTTTACTTAAAAAACATTATCTTTTGGATTGTGTCTCACATTTTGAACATTCTAGCTTTTAGAATCAAAATTTATGAAAATTAGATGTTCTGCCATATCCAACGTGTACATGACCCTTTAATATTAACCCACTCACCATTATCAAATTACACCGACCGCAATTAAACACAAATCAAAATTATATAGCACGGTTGTCATAAATCTCACGCTTACGACTACATTACAAATCTGTTTAATTATATAATTACAATTTTGCTTCAAATTTCGTATATAAAAATTGTTGCAATTGACTAAAATTCTCAGAATTATCAAAAATTTTATTTTTTTGGTTTTTCACTGAATATAAATTTATAAAGTTACGTTCCCACGGAATTATGTTACTCGCGTAAAACAATTAAGACTGAAATTGTTTCAAAATTTGATACAGTCATTGTCAATTTACATATAAGTATGCAGTGTTAACATGCGCGCATTCATAAAGGTACACACCAAACACCTTATCAACAATATGTAATTATAATTTAAATTAATTTATAATAAAAATTATGAAAGTGGTTTGTGAACAAATTGCGGCTATGGGTATATGCAAATTATGTTCGCTTTATTATATGCGGTTGTGTCGTTATACAAAAATAATGTGGGTGAAAAATTTAATGTGGTGCTTACCAAAAGTGTAAATAATTTTATAAAATTACCAAAGACACGGTACGGTATATATGCAAATATATCATAAAACGTATGTGTAGTTTGCGGTAAAAATATAAAATTTGACAAATTTGATTAGGATGTAAAAAATTGTTATGCAAACTGCATCGACCATAAATTTTTTAGCAACTTTCTTCATTTTTTTTTTGACATGATCAATAAATTTTGCCGCTGAAAATTTTTGTTTTACCATTCTGAATCTCATCAACTTTTATTACCATAATGATCACCATATATCACGATTTTGTCACGTAAAGACATCGAGTGTTATGTGATTTAAGCTTTGAATTTGTAAAGCCCTTAAGAATTTGGTACCTCGTGATCTCTAACTCAACTCGTGCAGTGCCATAGCTTTCTATCAGAGCCTATATCATCATCCTCGAGAAAATCAAAAATTCTGTTGTACTTCTAAAAAGCACGTATCCTCCTAAAGAAACTGCATAAGTTTATACTAATTTGAGGTTCAAATCCACGAATCTGTTTATGTCGGAAGCGGAAATTTCCAGAAGGAAAGACAGAACAAAATCCACCTGAATATTGTGTGAGGTACATCCAATAAAGAGTTTTTTCCTTAAAATTCCGTCAACTCTAAAAATAATCGAAAGCCACGCCTTTACCACCGCATGTCCGGTGATTAACTGCCTAAGTATCAATATAAAATTTTGCCACCAACTCTCTAATTACTAAAAGCAAATTGGCAATTTCACTTTTAAATTAAAAACATAAAATAAACGTTATCAAAATTAAAACATCTCAAGAATGTTAATAATATCTTAATTATTATTACACAATAATTACGATAAATAAGATCAAAATATATACAGAGAAATTTGTACGTCCCTTATCTATCAAATTCCAATCTTATACGATTTACGAAAAAAAACGCATTACATCATCAACACGCATGTAAGAGACACAATAAAATACATAAGTTCAATTTCTAATAATAATTACTATTACTGGTGAATCGTAATCATCTTATAAAGATAAAGAGGCAGACGCAAGAAACGGTAAACGGTAAAAATATAAATTGAAAGGTTAAACATGAAAATTTATTAAATAATCATAAATAAATAAATTATTGTCTCGTGCATGATTCTCCTCGCAAGTTTTAATGTTTTTTTTTATTTAATGTATCCGATCCATAAGATACATTAAGTGAAAGTGTTATAAAATTATAAACTTCCATAAATGCCCACATATGCGGTATATAAATCGAGATGTATTACATACATAGAGGAACATATTGATGAATGATGATGACGATTGAATGCTAATTTTAAAATACTTTTATCTACAAGACGATGTACGGAATGGGTTAGTCAGATAGATTAAATTTTTATGATATATGGGGAGGTGTGACGCTTGTCATAGGTAAAATATTTAAAGTCGTTTGAGTTGCATGCACTCGTGGGAAAAATCTCCAATTTCAGATGTGTGTAGGCCACATATGCCAATATTAGAAACTATCTCCTTATGTAATCTAAAACAAGTTAGTATTTTGACACAATCATAGCAAAACTTCCATTTTGGTAACAGGATCTTGCAATTTATATCACACAGTAAACGACTTAGTCAGAATACATTATGGGTGATACTTTCTCCAGGGGAAATAATTTTCAAACCATCGCTTACAAATTTTTATGATAAAAAAATATTTTAATTTCCTCGTGCCATGCATTTAATTGTGGTAAGAGAATTCCCATGGCTTAAGGCATTATGATATATTAACTGTACATATCTAGGATAAAAGGCTTTACAAGTACACTTACTGCATCTAATAATTTTACCAATTTAATAATTCAAAATATTTAGTGGTTAATATTTGAGTGTCAACACTTGAATTTTACTTCCTGCATGTAATATTTTTACACAATCCAACTTTACACGAATTAATAAATCATTTCTGAGGATTTAAGAAATATTGAATTTTTTCATATTTAAGAGTTTATAATTTAAGTAATAACATTTGATTTTCACTTCCTGCTTGTAATAATATTGCTCAAACCAATTTCTTAAAAATCTTAAAGGTTTCTGTGCTGATTTCTAGCATAAAATTTTTCCAACTCAAAATATCAATATTTAATATTTTTAATGATTTCTAATTTGAGTACTGAAACTTGATTTTCAATGCCTGCATGTAAAATTTCTACACTAACCATTTTTTCGAGAATTCATAAAGGTTCCTTTGTTACTTTTTACCACGAAATTTTAACATGCTAAATGAACAATTTTTCAATTTAAGGGTTAGAATTCTGAGCACTAAAACTTAATTTTCGCTTCCTGCTTGCAATATTATTGCACAAACCAATATCTGAAAAATCGTACAGGTTCCTGTGTTGATTTTTAGCATAATATTTTACAAACTCAAAATATAAATTTTTTAATATCTAAGGATTAATGTTTTGTGGAAACAATACCTGATTTTCACTACCTGCATGTAATAATTTTACACAAATCAAGTTTACGATAATTCGTAAAGATTTATTTGCTGATTTTAGGGATTAATATTTTATAGTAGTAAAACTTCATATTCACTTCCGGCTTGTAAGAGCCTCAACTCAAAATACCATTTTTGGCTCCTGCATGTAAAATTTATTCACAAAACAATTGAAAGAGAGTTTGTTACAATAAAATTATAAAATATCAATTTTTTAATGTGAAAGGGCTAATAATTTGAGTACTAACACTTGATTTTTACTGCCTGCATGTAATATTTATACACAAACATTTTTTCGAGAATTCGTACCAGTTTCTTCGGTGTTTTATCGTGCTAACACTTAATTTTCACGTCCTACACTTTCAACCTGAAATCATATTGCACAAACCAACTTTTCGAGAATTTGTAAAGGTTTCTTTGATTGTTGTTGCCATAAACTTTAGTGATTCTAGTGCTCAAATTTTTAAATATTTTTGGGTTAATATTTTGCATTTCTCTCTCTCTCTCTCTCTCTCTGGCACTATATCCCATCAAATGAGGGATATAGTGCCAGATCTCAAATGAGGTTTCATAATCATATTTTCATTTCGGATAATGAGTGATTAATTCATTGATCCTAAACCAGCCGTGAAAATTTTTCCTTGTCACCACCGGAAATCGAACCCGGGACCTCCGGTTGCTGGAGCAAGCATGCTAACCACTTTGCCACCGGGGCGACAACTGCAATTTTGCATTACAAACCCTTAATTTTCATTTCACGCATCTAATTATTTACACGAACCAATTTTTGCAGCATTTGTTAAGGTTTTCTTGCTCATTTTGACCAAAAAAAAAATTAACAATTCAAAATATCAATTTTTAAATATTTAGGAGTTAATATTTAATGCTAATAACATTTTTTTTTACTTCCTGCATGTAATAATATTTCACTAGACAACTTTTCACAAATTTGTAAAGGAGCAGATTTTCACCAAATAATTTTCAATTCTAATAATAGATTTTAATACTTATTGGTAATATTTTAACATTGATTTTCACTTCCTGCATGTAATATTTCTGTACAAAGCAAATTTTTGAGAAGTCTTTCTTAACTTTTTAGCAATTTCTAAATATTTGGTGGTTATTATTTTGTATTACAAACAGTTGATTTTCAATTCCTACTCTGCCTGTTTGTAATTTTGCATAAACCACTTTTTGAGAATTCGTATACGTTTTTTTTCTCTTGCGGCATGTAATAGTTTTGCTCAAACTAACTTTCGAAAATTTGTAAAAGTTCCTTTGATTATAATTACCAAAAAATTTTAGCAATTCCATTCATTGAAAATGTCAAAGGTTTCTTGCTAATTTTTAACATAATATTTTAAAAATTCAAGTAATACATTTTTAAATAGTTAATGGACGCTAATTTAGGCACTACGGCTGTGTGCGGATTTTTACCATAATATTTAACAATTCAAATTATAAATTTTTAAATATTCGGTGATTAATATTTTGTTGTGCTAACACTAGCTTCCACTTCCTGCATGTAATATTTTATATCAGCCGTCTTTTTGATAATTCGAATAGGTTTCTTTCTGGATCTTTCCAAAAAATTTTAGAAATTCACATGATGCTTTTTTAAACACTGGTGGTTAATAATTTGTGTAGTACCAATCAATCTTTACTTCCTGCATGTAATACTCTACACACAATAATTTTTTGATAATTCATGAAGATGTCAGTACTGAATTTTACTATAAAAGTTTAACATTTTCAAATATCAATTTTCAAATAATTAGGGTTATTATATTGTAGTACTAACACTAAATTTTCACTTCCTGCAAGTAGTATTTTGCACAAACAAATTTTTAGAGGATTCGCAAAAATTTTGAAGATCAATTTGCACCATAAAAATTCTAACATTTTATGTTATAAAATTCTAAATTTTTGTTCGTTATTATTTTATAGTTTTAACACTTGATATCCACTTCGTGCTTGTAAAAATTTTGCACAAACCAATTTATTGGCAATTCAAGAAAGTTGTCTCACTGATGTTTGCCATAAAATTTTAACAATTCAAATTATCGTAGTTGACACATGTCCACTTCCTGCATGTAATTATTTTGCTCAAACCAACTTTTTAAGAACTCGTAAATATTTCTCTGCTGATTTTTACTATAAAATTTTGATAATTAAAATTATCAATTTTAAAATATGCGTTGATTAATGTTTTATTGAACACCTGATTTACACTTATATTCTATACACTAATATTCTATACCACCCTTCTTTTTGAGAATTCGTATGGGCTTCTTTCCATATAATTTTAGCAATTCAAATGATGCTTTTTTAAACACTTAGTAGTTAATAATTTGAGTACTAAATAACGGGTGATTTTTTTGTGGTTAGGATTTTCATGCATTAGTATTTGACAGATCACGCGGGATTTCAGACAAGGTGTCAAAGAGAAAGATGCTCAGTATGCTTTGACATTTCATAATGAATAGACTTACTAACGAGCAACAACGTCGAATTTTCAGTGAATGGGCCCTAGAAAAGTTGGCAGAAAATCCGCTTTTTTATCGACAAATTTTGTTCAGCGATGAGGCTCATTTCTGGTTGAATGGCTACGTAAATAAGCAAAATTGCCGCATTTGGAGTGAAGAGCAACCAGAAGCCGTTCAAGAACTGCCCATGCATCCCGAAAAATGCACTGTTTGGTGTGGTTTGTACGCTGGTGGAATCATTGGACCGTATTTTTTCAAAGATGCTGTTGGACGCAACGTTACGGTGAATGGCGATCGCTATCGTTCGATGCTAACAAATTTTTTGTTGCCAAAAATGGAAGAACTGAACTTAGTTGACATGTGGTTTCAACAAGATGGCGCTACATGCCACACAGCTCGCGATTCTATGGCCATTTTGAGGGAAAACTTCGGAGAACAATTCATCTCAAGAAATGGCCCGGTAAGTTGGCCACCAAGATCATGCGATTTGACGCCTTTAGACTATTTTTTGTGGGGCTACGTCAAGTCTAAAGTCTACAGAAATAAGCCAGCAACTATTCCAGTTTTGGAAGACAACATTTCCGAAGAAATTCGGGCTATTCCGGCCGAAATGCTCGAAAAAGTTGCCCAAAATTGGACTTTCCGAATGGACCACCTAAGACGCAGCCGCGGTCAACATTTAAATGAAATTATCTTCAAAAAGTAAATGTCATAGACCAATCTAACGTTTTAAATAAAGAACCGATGAGATTTTGCAAATTTTATGCGTTTTTTTTAAAAAAAAAGTTCTCAAGCTCTTAAAAAATCACCCGTTATTTATCTTTACTTTCTGCATGACAATAATTTTTTGAAAATTCGTCAAGATTTCCTTACTGATTTTTACTATAAAAATTTTAATATTTTCATTTATAAATTTTTAAATAATAAAAGGTTGATATATTGTGGTACTAACACTCAATTTTCACTTCCTGCATGTAGTTGCACAAGCAATTTTTAGAGAATTTGCCAAAGATTTCTAGATCAAATTTTTCCATAAAATTTTAACATTTTATATTATAAATTACTAATAACACTTAATAACACTTAATTTTCACTTCCTGCTTGTAAACATTTTGCAAAAAACAATTTATTGAGAATTCAAGAGGGCTGCCTCACTGATGTTTACCACAAAATTTTAACAATTAAAATTATCAATTTTTAAATATTCGTTGATTAATATTTTATTGTACTAACACTTGATTTTCACTTCCTGCATGCAATATTTTATACAAGTCTTCTTTTCGAGAATTTAAATAGAAATTCTTTCCGAACCTTTCCATGAAATTTTTTCAATTCAAATGATGCATTTTAAACAATTAGTGGTTAGTAAGTTGAATACTACCAATCAATCTTTACTTCCTGCATGTAATATTTTTGTCGTCCTCGTTAGCTTAGTAAGGTTGCTCTGTTATTCGGGGTACTGGGTTCGATTCCTGGTGGTGACCAGTATAAAAAGTTGCGACTGGGTGTTTTAAACGTGTCATATGTTCTTTATATATGTTCATCAATTTTCAGATTTTATAGCCATAGAACCTACGGCTTTGTCTTTAATATTTTACACACCACAAATTTTTGAGAATTCTTCAAGATTTTCTTGCTGATTTTCACTGTAAAATTTTAATAATGGCAAATATAATTTTTTAAATAATTAGAGGTTAATATATTGTGGTACTAACACTCAATTTTCATTTCCTGCAAGTAGTACTTTGCACAAACAAATGTTTAGAGAATTCGCAAAAGTTTTCTAGATCAATTCTTGTTATAAAATTTTACCATTTTATATTATAAATGTCTAAATATTTGATCATTATTATTTTATTGTACTAACACTTGATTTTCACTTCCTGCATGTAAGAATTTTGCACCAACCAATTTGTCGGGAACCCGAGAAGGATGTCTCACTGATTTTTACTATAAAATTTTAACAATTCAAATTACCAACTTTTGATATTAAAGAGTTAGTATTTTGTTGTACTAACACTTGATTTTCACTTCCTGCTTGTAAAGTTTTTGTACAAACCAATTTTTCGAGAATTCGTAAAGGATTTTTGGCATTAATAAAATGTTTAAATTTAAGTCGCATAGTTTTGTTAATCTGGAAGAAAATTGTTAAATGCCGCTGAAAGGGCGACAAGAGGACTTAGCAGTTTTCCAAGATCTATTGTTTTTGGAAGTAGCATTACCATTAGCTATAATCCAAGAGCCGAATCAATGGTGATAGTAGTTGAGTCCGAATCAAATTGGCGTTCTATACTTTACTTTAATGCTCAATTGTTCATTGGCCAAATTGGATTGCCAGACTATAGATTGTATCCCCCGAGGCTCAATTGAAAATTATTTTATTTTGTTCTGTCGTTTCGATAGAAGATCGGAATTTTATAGCACATTATAACAGCAGCTTACACAGGTATTAATAATCTACAAGTTATGCAAAACAAATTTTCCACAAAAAGATGTATGCATATTTGGATAATGGCATGCGAAGTTTCGTCCGGTCTTTCACATCACCATCATCATTTCCAATTCGTCTTACACTTTGTTATTGTTGTAATCTCGCACCATTCTCCAAATTAAAACACAAATCTAATCGATTTAATTAATTTTGTTTTGTGTATAGTTATGCACACATATAAATTATTTAATTAATGAACATTAACATTTTAAATTAATAGTCTTAGTGGTTTTAGCAAATCATTCTTACAACAACTATAATCTTCAAATTTATTTTACAAGCGCGCGTAATTTGCATATCGAGTCTCGCATTTCTCTCACATTTTTCATAACGTCGATTTTATAATTTAAGAGTTCATAGCCAAATTATATATGCGCCCAGTCTATTACATAAATATGTTAATAATATACAAGATTTTATGAATAAATTATGTGATCGCCGCGATGTGTTAATATGTTAATATGTGTAACATGTCTTATGAAACAAGTGGGTTGGATCTTCCTCACAATTTTATTTGTTTATAGTTAAGAGTTGAAAACCAATCAAAATTATTTGAGTGTTATGCAAACCCCATAAATCATCACCAATTTTCTGGGTTGAATCTATCATATATATGTTACACATTGTTGAAGACATTAAACGTGGTTGGCATTGAGTTAGGTTTCCATTGTGTATGCCGTTTAGTGACCTTGTATGCTAACAGATCAATAAACCGTGTATTGTATAACAAAAATAAATAAATTTCTTAATTTTTTCGTTACAGTTTGGACCATTACATTAAGTGTAGTATGTTCAGGACAATTTTACAATAACCGGCCATATCCAATGTACAGTTTAGAAAATATGCCGAAAACTGGATTCACATGCCGTGACAAAATTTTAGGCGGATACTATGCTGATCCCGAAACACAATGCCAAATGTTTCATGTTTGCGTAAAGGTCGCCGGTGTTGGAGTAAGTATAAAAATATAATTACATATATTGTTGTATATTCTTGTAAATGTCATTGAAATAATATCAAATAGGAATAATAATAATAATAATAATAATAATAATAATTATTGTTATTAACTAACATTCAGTGTTGGCATTTCGAATAAAGTAGAAAATTTTATTATTTATGAATAACCTAAAGTGACGGTAACTCTATACGTATCATCTCTACAATCGTAATTATGTACATTTAAATTACACAATTTATTGCCGGTATATTCATGCAGTGAAGGTTGAGATGAGCTTTACGTGAACTTAAGCGGCACAAAAATTTTTATTTAAGTTATTTATGGGAACTAACTTTCAAATTAGATCAACCTTGTTTGAGGTCAACAAATTTTAATCAGGAATTCTGATTCTCTAATAAAATATTTTTCTTCCTTTACGGCAGTATCTTGTCAAATTTTTAAAAACATTATGACATGATGTCAATAATTATAAACGAGACTCATTTTAAAAATAAATAATGAGTAATTCAAAAAATGGAGAGGTGTAATTGTTGCGACCAACACCCGACTTTCTTTTACGACAAATGTACATAGATCTCGAGTACACCACACATAATCTAAAGCGAAAAATTTAACCTACCAAATGTGCGGAACACAGATCTTAATCATTTTTCGAATGGATCTCATAATTTATGAAAAAAGCTTTAGTATGAAGTTTTACTCCGAATAGTAAATTTGCCTGGTCTGTAAAGATGCGGAATACTAATTATTTACAATATTAATGTAAATAATTAAAATGAAAAATAAATGGGCAATACAGGTATTTTATAGTACTTGGTGTCAATCGCAGTTTGCGACATTTGCGGTTGAAGTGTAAAAAACTAGTATTTTTAACTCCTTGAAAATGTCGAATTTTATTTCAAATAAACATCATTTACGGGAAATTATCGTTTGCGCTTGTGGAAATTTATCGAATACAACGTGCAAAGAATGATTTCGACGATTTAAAAATAATGTTTTTGGCATTGAAGATATAAGGAGCATGAAACTCCACCCAAGAAATTTGAAAATCAGAATTGGCATTGGTAGCATTAAAAGTTGATCGATTAACTGTTGCAAAACGTTTTCAAACAATCAATCGAAATGATTCCAAAAGGCTATAGCAACTGGGTGCCACATGAATTAAAAGAAAGAGACTCGAACGTCGAAAAACGGTCAAAAAACAGTGAAGCTGATCCATCGCAACCAAAGCAAGAAATTTAGTGCAATAAGATTATGCTCTGTGTCTGGGATCAGAAAGGTGTGGTATATTATTAACTGCTCTGTAATCAGATGAAACTATCAAGAGCGATGTCTATACCAACTACAACTATAATACGTTAGAAGGGAGCTATAGAGGAAAAATGATCAGAATGGGTAAATAGACACCACAAATTATTTTTTCGACTCGACAATGCAAAGCCACATGTTGCAAACGTTGTGAAAAATTATTTAGAAGGAGAAGAATGGGAAGTTCTACCCCACCCGCCGTATTTACCAAACATAGCTCTTTCAGATTATTACGTATTCCGCTCCATGTAGTCGCCTCTGAACAGTGGTACAGTTCTCGGTATTGATTGGATCGCCTACAAAGACCAGGATTCCTTCAGAGAGGGATCCGTAAATTGCCTGAAAGGAAAAGTCGTATAGCTGCAAATAGAGCAAACTTTCAATGAATATGTTTATCATTTTCTAAGCAAGCAAATGTGTTTTATTTTAATAAAAAATGGCGGAGTGATATTCACACGCCCAATATAATTTTATAGATTCTGGCTAGCCGTTTCGGTGTAATTATGAAGGAAAATCTGTGAAAAAGCTTTGGACTTTGTTGTTTATGGGTATTCGATGCAGCGATTGCTATTCTGCAAATCAATCAAGATTTTGTTTCATTGTACAGTTTCAGTGGCACTAATCTGGCTTTCTCTGATAATTGTGAAAAATATTTTCATAGTACTTTTGTCTAAATTGTATTTTTCTGGCATACCGATAAAATCAATTTGACGTTAAAATTTTAAGAAACAAAAGTTTCTCATTCAGTTCTGTTTTAAAAATATGTACACTAAACATGATGTATAAGATAGCGGAAATTTGAGAGCGGAAAATACGAGATTACGTTACTCGCCGCAAGTGGTAGCAGTATCACTGAAGAGAATGATTCTTGTTATTTAATTACCAGTAGGAATTTTTATGTATCTCTTTTTTCACTAAATAAAACATCTCAGCGGAATAAAATATTTAAAGTTATCCTTAAAATGAAAAATTGATTGATCTCCTAAGTAAAGGAACTCGGTATTAGAAATCTTGAAATTTAACAATATTCTGTCTGTCCGCCATTTTTTAACGAATTACGATGAAAATTGGATAGTATTATTTATCAGGGATTTTAACAAAACTCTAGGATCTGTTCGTGCTGAACTAAACTGGCCATTTCATTACCAATCCTTATGAAAAATGATCTCTGTACATTTTACACGATATAAATGAACTTTAAACTGGAGGGAACTCGGCTATTTTTAATTAAATTTTGTAAAATTTGCGTCGCATACAGGGACAATTTTTAAAAAATTTATGAACTAGAATTTTCATTAGAATTTTTTTATTTTCTGCGGCCGTGTAAGTTTTTTTCAGTTTTTGGCCCATACCTCAAAAACTTCCACTTGTAACCAATACTTTCGGTTGGATTTCTAATTCTAGTTCATAAATTTCCCCCAAATTTTCTACGTATAGTTTCAGTATGACCTAAGCTATTAGAAAAACAACCGAAAGTATTAATTACTAGTAGAAGTTTTTGAGATATTGGTTAAAAACTGAAAATAACTTATATGGCCACAGAAAATCAAAATATTCTAATGAAAATTCTAGTTCATAAATTTTTCCCGAATTATCCCTGTATGCGATGAAAATTTTACAAAATTTAATAAAGAAATAGCCAAGTTCCCTCCAGTTTAAAAATCATTTATATCGTGTAAAATGTACAGATACCATTTTTCATAAGGACTAGTTATGTAATGACCAGTTTAGTTCAGCAGGAACAGATCCTAGAGTTTTGTCCAAAACTTACTTTAAAATCCCTGAAAAATACTATTATCCAAGATTTCTAATACCGAGTTCCTTTACTTCGGAGATCAACCAATTTGCCATTTTAAGGATAACTTTTATATTTTATTCCGCTGAGATGTTTTATTTAGTGAAAAAAGAGATACATAATGAATAAAAAAATTCCGCTGGTAATTACATAACAAGATTATTCTCTTTAGTGATAGTGCTGCCACTTGCGGCTAGTAGTGTACTCTCTTATTTTCCACTGTCAAACATCCGCTATCTTATACAGCATCACTAAACTGATCCCATCACTAAATGTTATGACAACATTTTTCCCAATTCTCCATTCCCTATGGTAAAATTAAATAGTACAACCGTAATAAAATTACGGCGAACGTTATCAAAATTTCGAACTCTATATGAAATTTTCAAATCAATTTGGCGTTGATTTCACTAATCATATGATGACAATAGTTGGCGGACCCGGAAACTCCCATTGTTGAAATCTAATGAATTTCTAAGGTTTTTAAAACAATAGAATAAAACAGACACAATAAATAAATTAGTATTCTGAGGGCAGGTGGCGATTTCTGCTGACGGTGTTCCTCCATTTTTTCCAAGTTTCAACTGTAATCTAAGGATTCATTTAGTAATGTAGCCAGGCATGTTGGTTCCCATATCTGATTGATAGTTTCGACATTTACGGGATTGTGTTAGAGAATTTCATTGATTCCGCCAAATTTTTTCGATTATTTTTTGAGACGTTTCAGCGCGGCTGATTTGACCTTCTTGCACAATTTTGATGCCATATCGGTTCCAGCTATCTCTGCTGTTTTTTTCAACTGACGACCCTGAGGTCTAGTATTTCAATATATTATCTCTCCATTTCTTCCTAAACTTGTGCTGTTCTGGTTATTTGCGTTAAACTCGTCAAAAATGGTCAATTTGTAAATATAATTTTTAACATAACGAATCTTAAAAATACACTTTACTTAAATCGCAGAAATAAGTCTATGCTTTAACTTTCCAAAAATGTCAACATTTGTCAACAATGTACAACATTTAGAATCGTCTCCAATTTTATAATTATCTTTTGAAAATAAAATCCAATTGGAAAAATAACAAATTTAACAGTGTAATTTGTTAAGCACAATATCATTGCAGATTAATGCTCCACGCGTTGTCAAACATTCGAAATGTGAAGGCGCCTTTATGGTTGATGTTTTTTTCTTGTGTTCGATCTTTCTGACTGTTTTTTGTCTAATATTGCTAACATCGTCATTTTTCAGCAATTTGATTGGTCGAAAAAATAGTCAGAAAGATCCAACACAAGAAAAAACATCAACCGTAAAGGGGCCGTGAGGGTTCAAATTTTACTTCGATTTATAAATAGGCTGCAAACAATTTTGTCTGGGTTGACAAGGCGATTTACTCCCTGCAACAGTCCTTTAATATATCCTTTAAACAAGTACAGAAACTCCGCTATGGTATTGGCCATCTGATTAGCCTAAGTTCATGATGTGAGTGCATTTCTTTATGTGAGTACATAGTTGGTTCGTAACTAGCAGCCACAAAAAAGGTAAGAGAACTCCCTCTTGGAGACGGGCTCTAGTCTCACTGCAATGGGAATGGTCTAATTCTCGAGTTTGGCCTGGATCATCCTGTTTTCTTAATAAAATAATAGTCTATCCTAGGACGAAATGACAAAGCTCTTTGCTTTACTGTGCTTCAATTATTTCGAATTGGTATTATCAAAATCGTTACGAGTCTCTAACTTTGCTTGCTAGTATTTCCATACGTTCCATAGCTCTTGAAACGGGATTGGTTTTATAAAGCACCTTCAGCTTTGTGTACTCCGAGACACATTCTTTGCGATCTGATCATTGGAAATTTTTATGTCAAATTGTATAATAAAAATCCAATAGATCCATCTTGTAATTCTAAATGTATCTAGGGCTGCATTTTGAATTTTGGTTTGGAAATTTGCACATCTAAATGAAAAATCAAGGAAGATCTATTTGAGTTAGATTTATCATTTAGAATTTTCTCTATAATATTTTGAGTTTTTTTTTGCCATATAAGTTTTTTTCGATTTCTGGCCAATATCTGAAAAACTCCTGCAGGTAATCAATCTGTACGGTTGCTTTCTGATACCTAAGGTCTTACTGAGCCTAAATGGAAAATTTTGAGAAGATTTATCGTTTAGAATTCTCTCTATGATTTGTTTAACTGTACATTTTAGTAACTGTGGGAGTCTTTGGGGTATTGGCCTGAAAGTAAAAGGAACCGCATGCAGCTAAAACTCAATAAATAATGTAGCAAGTTCTAAATTATAGGTCTCTCAAATTTTCCATTCAGATTCGCTAGTTCCCAATCCCAAGGTCAAAGCCAAATAGACGTATACCATACGTGCCATAATTTCCTTTCAAGTATTAATTTATTCATTTACTTCGTGCTTCGGATTACATAAGAAATCGGTCAGAAAATTTCTTTGGTAATTCGAAGCAAGAAATCACATTTGTTCATCATTGGTTACGAAATGGTGGAGTTTGGTCTAACACGAATAGATTCCAGAAGTCCAATTTCATTACAACGTAATCCCCAGTCAACCTTCCGCTCAGCATAGACAGATTCCAGAATATTGCTCTACTCTTGCTTTCTTACGAATCTATCCAATATTACAAACAAAATTTCATTATAATTCGTTGTGAAACCACCGACTTCTGGATAACATTTAAAGTTTCCATAACTCTCTTTACTGAGTTCCTTGAGAATTTCTTAGAATAGTTCTAAAAATATTCTAGTCGGTTTTCCTCCTGTTTCTATTGCTAGCTTTTGTGGAGCGTTTTGTTTCCAATTCAAATTGGAGATAACAATCATCAGAAAAGGAATGATCCTCCATAATGGTAGCTGAGACAAGTGCAATGTCTAAGTAGTACTGTTTGTCTACTTCTTCGAGTAACTCACCTCGTTCATTCGTATTAGTGCTTCCCCAAATTGTGTGATGTGAATTTGCATCACTTAACAGAATGACTGCATTTTTTTGTTTTTGAGCCAAAGTGGAAAGACATATATCTTCCCCAACATGCGGAAGGTAAATTGATATTAGCCTGAAATTTTGAACATGCATCTCCTCTGCTCTTAAATTGAGCATGAGCGCAGCCAAAACTGCCTTGGAGTGATGGAGGGTAATACGCATGAATCTCAACAATAGGATAGGTCCTTCACTCAGAGAAATAACGAAATTTAAAATTAAATATAAAATTTTTATTTCAAAAACACTGCTTCATCAGTAAGAACGGGCAAAACATTTTATAACTAAAACCACTTCTATTTAAATTGAAACGAAGCCTTTTAAATATGAATCTATTATATCAAAAAATAAATGTATTAGAAACGATTTAGTTTCAAATTATATCGCATTCAAACAAAAGCTTAGAATTTTTAAATTATATACAATTCGTTTTGGTGGTAAATTTTTTTCAAAATATCTGTCAACATTGATAGTAACAGCTGTTTCCTCAAAAATGTGCAAAACAACATTACACAAATTTCAAACTTCTTAAGCCGGTGATATAATTCGCTAAATCGATATGTTCTTGTGTTATACTTTAAACAAGATGTGAGTTTTTACAGTTTATTCGTTGCAATTCAACCTAATGAGTAGAGTGTAGACCAACTTTTAATCAGTACGAAACCAAACTGCCAAGAAAGAACTTGTGGAGGTTCTCATTTTGTAAGGGTTGTGTGCATTTTACATAATGACCCTGGGGTTCAAAATGGAGGGGGGAGTTCATTTTCTTGTTTTTGTGGTATTTATTATAACATGACTCCTTTGGTTTTTGATGACTTGAATAGGAGCGGAAAAGGAAATACATAATTTTCTACTTCTTTCAAACCGCATGTGAAAACGTGGTTTATTGTATTGAACATATTTGAATTGAAATTTTCTCCATTTAGATTCATATGCGATCAACGTATTCATATCATTAATTTGCATTTTAAATTAAAAGAAAAGAAAACACTATTAAAATTAAATTTTTAAATTAAAAACCTCAGCAATACATTTCTATATGTTAACCGATTTAAAATAAAAAATAATATCTCTAATTTAAAGTTGATTTGTTTTTAAATCTATATTTCAATTTAAAAAAAAACAAATACGATTTTAAAATGATCATTTTCAAATCAAAATATTTCGTTGTTGCTTGGAAAACGTAAATGAAATTTTTTAAAACGAAATGATTTTTTTTATTTTTAAGTTGTTTTTTCTCTGAGTGACTTCAACCACCACCACAGTTCTCCTCTCATGGTGATTCCTCCAAGGATAAACAAAGTAACCCCATCGATGTGGATATCTGTTTTCTAAGTTTTCTACCTCCTCAAACATTTCCATGACGTTCAAGTTGTCGGCCGTGGCTTCTACCGGTACCGACGCACTCAAGATATAGCACTTAACTTTCTTAAAAATCTGGAGTATGTCAGCCTTTGGTACTTCCAACTTGGCCAGTCACCGTCGGCAGTTTTATCGGTACGTCTTAAGGGCTAAGAAAAAAGAATTGGGAAAAATATTTTTATAGCATTTTGATCGCAAAACTTTTTTTTCTGGCGGACTACGGTAAACAGTTTGCGTAAATTTTTTTCAAAATCAAAATTAAATTGGTAATGTTTTTCCTTTTCACAAAGTTTTAATTTTGGCAAAAATGGTATGTAAAGATTTTTCCTAATTCCTTTTCCCTTTGGAAAGCCAGAATCATTAGTTTTCGAGATTTTTAAGAGCGCTGAAATCTTCTTTCCTTGTATTTTAGTTGCATCCATGTTTTCTCTCACGAGCAGCGGAGTTTGAAATGTCCATCTGTGCTAATATCTGCAGTACCCAGATAAGCCATTTTGAGGAATATTTTTAAAATGTCCGCTGGTCCATTTTCTTTTGTACATAAATAAAAAGAATAAATGAGAGACAATAAATGTTCTGTATGACAGTATCCCCTCTTGTGGCGAGTAGCGAAACTTATTATTTTCCGCAATTAAATGACACCAAATTATGAACTACCGAAAATGGGGTTCAATCCAACTTTATTTCTTATAAATTCGAATTATTTTAATTTTGATTTCGTTGTTGCGCAAGTTTCTGAGTTTATAATCAGTTCAAAATTCTCTGGTGATACTGGAAGGACGGAGGTTTCAAAGTTTAGTTTTGAAAAAACTTAGAAAAGAGGGAAATCCCATTATTTTAAAATAAAACAGATAAACGATAAAATATTTTTCAATATGGAAAAATTGGTCGGTTCCGCCTATTTTCCGAAGAAGGGTAGAACCGAAATGGATTCCCTAGGTGTTCATTTAAATTGAAAAAAAAAAAAATTTAATCGAATCATAATTAATTAAAATATGAATATGTTCGATTATTTAGGACGTGCCTACGACTAATAAGCCTTCAAGTTAATTGAAAAACTTTCTCTCCCCCAGCAATGTCTCGGAATATTACAACTTAATTAAATAAAAATAAACCATAAAATTAATTTTTTTGATTTTGTAACGAAGATTTAAAATTTGTTCCACTAATCATCGGACTCATAAATCATCGCAGTATAAAACAAATTAAATCAAATGGCTGGCGCGGTAAAACAATTTACAATTCAATTTCCGAGTTAAGAAACTTTTCATTTACAAAACTAACAATTTCCGCGTAGTTTGCTCATCTTCTTGTAACAGATACAAGTTTTCGGTGCATTACTCGTCGACCGGATAAAGCAAATATTATATAATCGGACACAAATTTTCTACATCACACGTTTATTGATTTTCCACAACATCTATCTTGATGATAATCAAATAACAATGGTGATAGAAAATGTTTTTTTTTTGTAGTAAGTTTGGTGTACGCGGTGAAGTATCTCCAAGAAAAGGTCATAATATACGAGTACGAGGTACAATGAAGAATATCTCGCGGTGTGTTGTACATGGGAATATGAAAGTTATATAGGTATAATTTTCGTACATGCCATATACAAAACGTATATGTCTGCATAACCGCAACAACAAATAATTTTCTTATTAATTTCATAATATAAAAATAGTTAATAGTTTATTTAATCTATACATAAGTACATAAGATGAATGGTGCGGTGGTGTAATCGCAAGAAAATATTTTGTTGTTGTTGTTATTATTTCATATCGATAAGTTCATCTCTTATTCAGTTTCATGTGACTTTATGAGCATTTCACGTTTATGTATGGCAAATTTCTTAATGTCATCTCAGCGAGGAACGTCTTCCTTATTATTTATTTCAAATAATGACAAAAAATTTAAATTCAGTTAATATATATATATGCAAGATGTTATCACGATTAAAACATTTATAAGATGACATGAATGAATGTGTGGTATGAAGAGGTATAGAAGCATGTAAATATAGAAAAATTTGTGGTGTGTATCAAAGCGAACTTCCCTTCTTTACGTTATATATCCGGTTAGGTACGGTTGCCAAGGTTAGATGTGACCGCAATAACCAAATTTTCGTTAATAGTTATTTAATAATCAACCTTTTCCATAACATTTAATGTTAATACAGGGTGGCCCATCTAAATCTAATTCAATGGCGCATTTCATTCAAATGACTTACACGGCTGGCTTTACAGTACTCCATTGTGTGAACCAAATTTTTCAGAACATTTTTGATTGTATGGGCTCCTATTTCATCAATGGCAAGTCGATTTTATCTTTCAAGTCTTGGAGAGTCTCTGGATGGTTAGCGGTACACTTATCCTTAATGGCTCCTCACAAAAAAAATAGTGCAACGGAGTCAAATCGCAGCTGCGTTGTGGTCAATTGGCATCTCCGTTACGGCTGCTTATTCGATCACCGAGGACAGCGTGCAAGAAGCCGATTGTTGTGTTTGCTGTGTGGAAAGTTGCACTGTCCTGTTGAAACCAAATGTTGTGTGTGTTCTCCTCTTGAATTCTGGGTAGTAAAAACTCGTTTATTATGGATCGATAACGGGCCGCAATTGCTTGCTTGCTTGCAGATCAAGTATCTATCCCCCACTATAATATTTGTGATTTGACCAAAATACGGTGAAAACATTGGTCCTTCGAAGAACAAAGTGATCTGGGACGAATAGATACAAAAACTATAAGCGCAAATATAAGAAAGGATCCAGCTGCCCGGAAAACAAAGCCCACCTGGAAAAATGGAGAGAAGAAGTCGCGTATATCTACACAGGGTACAAAGAAAACGACAAGCTATTAATTAACTACGAAGACATATAGACAGCTTGCCTTACACAGAAAAGCGTAAACACATAAAACGTGTGTGTGATAGCATAACAGCTGATATCAACTATAATCTGGAAACTGCCGCAACAACTCCAACTACAAGAGCAGCAGATGACATCGCAATTGAAAAACTACCGATAGAAACAACAACTAAGCTAGCAGAACGGAATGATTTGGATATGGATATCGAAGCTGAACAGAAACACGTTAACTGTTTGGAAAATGAAAGCATTTGAACGAGCTTCTATTGGCCGATCCGAACTATAACATTCCCGCACCGATTGATATACTACATCAAAGAAAATAAAAATAAACCAGCAGCACAGCTCACGGAATTCGAATGGATAATTTTAGGAAGAATATCTACACCCAACAAGAAAACAGGGCTGAAATACAACTCACACGTCCCATCGGCTGAGATCGATGAACAACTAAAAAGATTTGGGAATTAGAAGAAATGCATCCCCCACGCATTCTCACAAAGGCAGAGGAAGACTGAAGATGGGCACTACGAATTACATATCGAATTCAAGAAGGATCCAACTATGCATCTAAACGCATGGTAATAGCAAGGTTCCTTCAAGTTGAAAGAAGGTTGTCAAGAGAACCAAATCTCAGGAAAAGTTATAAAGACTTTATTCGTGACTATGAACAACTTATTGGTCAAATGAAGATACTAATCAGAGAACACGACTACAAAACTTAGAGTCGTGTTCGATGGGTTGGCAAAAACAATTTTCAAAGCTGACATAGAGAAAATGTTTCGCCAGGTCTTAATCAATGATGAAGATCAAAATTATCAATGGCTGCTGTGGAGAGAATCACCAAAAGAAGAAATCAAAACGTTTAGACGTAAAACAGTAACATACGTGGACCACGTCTGCAACATATTTAGCCACTAAAGTCTTATGTCAAGTCTTATGTCAAACAACTGCTAAAGGCAGGAGGTTTTAATCTAAGAAAATGGGCAAGTAACAAAAACGAATTGACAACTCATCTACCTACAAGCGCTCGCGAAGATGATGCGCTGTGCTCCATGAACAACGATGAAACAATTAAGACGCTCGGAGTAACCTCGTCCGAAAGCATAAAAGAACGAACAAAAACGAGCATATTGGAAGAAGTAGCCAAACTATTAGATCCATTAAGATCATGGTTTGCACCCATCATCATATCCAAGCAAAATTATTAATGCAGGAGCTATATGGATAGCTGTTGTCGGATGGGATGAAACTCTAAGTATTAAACATGATTCAACGATGCATCAGAGCCTTATTTGCAGCAGTGGTATACAACAAGACAACAAACTCACAAGGCAACACCGGTCGTTTATCTAATAGTAGCAAAAACCAAAGTCGCTCATATAAAAAACAGAATATCGTTACCAATGTTGGAATTATGCGGCGCCGAACTATTGGCGAAGTTATTAAAAACAGTTCAAGATGCCATGGATTTGGCATCAGAATAGCTGAAATTCAGTCGCTTATGCAACAAAGTCTGTGGCGTTATGTAAAATTCCATTATAACCCCGCAGATGTATAGCTTCACAAATTGGTTGAAAAAACTCGAATTAGCCATACTACCGCTTAAAAGCAAATTGTTTATTTATCAACGCACCTCCTCAACCAGAGTTCATAAATTGTTCACGATTTTCATCGGCTCTTAAAATCAAAAGACCTATAGCGTACTGGTACAGATTTATTGCTATCCTTAAAAATCGAATACATTAAGTTCCTGGAGACATACCAAGTTTTATAACAGTAGACGAACTAACCAGATCACACAATGTAATCATAAAAACAATACAAGATTCGGAATTTGCTGCAGACAATAAACTCCTCAACAAAAATCCTCTTAAATCTCAACATAAATATGATCAAAAACATCAAATGATTCTACCAAAAAATCATATTTACCACAAGCCTCATCAAAATTGAAGCAGACCATCTTGTATAATACGGAAGCGTATATACAAGCAACTCTAGCACAACTACGTTCAAGATATTGGATTTTGGGTGGTAAACGTCTAGTACGCACAACAATCCACAATTGTGTAAAAAAATGTTTTCGATTCAGAAGTCCATTTGCAATCCGTGTATCCAAAGAAAGAGTGTATCCAAAGGAAGAGCATTTAGAAAATTTACTTCCAGAAGGGGAACACCTTTAAACAAATACAGTGACAATGGTACCAACTTCGTTGGAGCTCGGAACGCGCTAAGTAAGGAGCTACAGGTGGCTATTCAACAAGCAAACATCAACGCAGCTCAGGAAGCAGCTAACCATGAAACAAACTGCCAATTCATTCCGCCCTTCCCACTTTGGAGGCATTTGTGTTAAAGAAAGTGATAGGTGAAACAACACTAACCTACGAGGAGTTCAGCAATGTTATCACAAATTGAAGCATGTTTAAATGTTTAAATTCCACACAGATTCTTTCACTGTCAAGCGATTTAGATGATTTTGGTGCTTTGACACCTGGACATTTTTTAATTTGCTTTCAAAGAAAATATGGTCTAAGGATTACTTAAACAGTCTACAACAAAGGTACAAATGGAAAGACCCAAAAGCAAACTACAGGATTGGTCAGCTAGTTCTAATAAAGGATGAACAACTTCCACCTATAAAATGGGCAATGCGAAGCATAATAGGTACTCATCCAGGTCAGATGGTCTAACCAGAGTGGTATCAATAAAAGGTCCAAAAACATCAACTTCAAGAGAACTATTACAAAGATAATTCCCCTTCCAACTGAGGATAATCAAGATCCAACAAGCAAATCAGATGAAGATCTAACAACAGACGACAATAAGGTAGGACAACACACGGTTGCCTTGGAGTTGCCACGCTTACCAAGAAGATCTATCCACCGCTGCTCATAGTACTACTTGCAATCACAACGCTCGAAAATCCGACTAGCTAAATCTTGTTCATATCCGAACGACAATTTCAAAAACTCGAGTATCGCTAAAAGATCAAGAGAAAATACATTTGGACTGGTAATCTAAATGGGTGAGCTTTACATTTTTACCAAACCTAAACAAATGAAAAAATGTGGTTACAATTTAAAAAAAAAATCAAATACTTAAATCAATTACAAAATATTTACTTACCAATTCCATAAAGAAACTGTTAACACCTTATACCGAAAATAATATAATGGCGTTGTCACAAAGAAAGAACATGAAATGACATGCAAATTTGAAATGAAATGACATGCGTTTTGAAATATCGCGTTTTGATAGTTCGCGTTTTAAAATATCGCGTTTCAAATGGGACCCAAAAAAATTTATTCAATTGTTTGTCCGTTCTGTGTAGCTCGATCGAAGGTTGAAATAAGAAGTAAGTTTTCCACATGGAAGGGATGATTTTGACAGCTGCGAATGTGTTGTCCTATATGTTGATTCATTGAAAACCGTGTTGCTCGATATTTGATTGTGGGGTGCCCATCAAAAGGAGTCACCTCCGATAGTCATGAAGACGTTTGCTGTCCATATCCAAATTTACCGGCCGCCCTAACATATTTTAATACTTTAGTGTTGGTTGTGGTTGTTTGGAATCATCTTGTGGAATTATTTTTATTGCATCTGACGACGAATGTGTATTGCAATTGGTAATCACTTTTATGTATTTGTGTTCTTGAATATTTTACGTCCGTCATCATTGCCCCTGTCTTGATGATTAAGGCACGTTGTTAATTCCAGTATATTTCATGATGATTATCGCCATCGATTACAATTGCTTTTGTTATCTTTACATTCCCCTCCAGAAATAGTCGATAAAATCCATGAAATGATATTATCGATCGGGGAATGAAAGTGCGTGAGGTGATTGAGGCTGTAGGAAAGTGAGCGGGTACATCACATTCTACATGAATAATTGGACATGAAAAATTTATAAGCACGATGGGGCCACAATTAGTCACACTCGCCAAAAGCGTGTAACCACTTCAACGAAGTATTTGGCAATGTTCAGCCGCAATCCGATCGAGTATTGCGATGTTTCGTAACCGTGGACGAAACATGGATCCATCACAACTCATCAGAGACTAAAGAACAATCAAGACAGAGGTTTTTCAGGGTGCACGTGCACCAAATAAGCCCAAGGTGGGTCTGTCGGCCAACAAGGTCATGGTCACAGTTTTTTGGGATCCACGCGTCATCATTCTCATACATTACAGATTCGATATTGATCTGAAACAAGAAAGCCCGCATTTGAGGACGGTAAGAGATTTGGGTCTAACGAAGAGGTTATCACTGAAATAAACACCGATTTTGAGGGCCTTGAGAAAATCTATTATTTGTTTGGAATAAAAAAATGAGAAAAACGCTGGACTAAATTTATCGAGCTTAAAGGAAACTGTGTCGAGAAGTAAAAGGTTTTTTTGCCGAAAAAATTTCTTTTATTTAAAAAGACACTGACTTACCAAACTGCCATCGTGCTTGAGTAGAGTAGAATTCGTAACACTACCACCACTTAACACTAGACCACTTTCATCTTAGTTCTGGACCTAGTTGAATCCGTTATACAACATCGTTAATCCGTTTGATGACTTTCTCTTTGGATTATAAAGCCAAACCAAATCCCCTCCTCTGCAAATTATTCGTTATAAGCTATTAGGTCTTATCTCATTTTCATTTTATCACTGCGGCCTTTGCGATTTTTCTTCTTACTTCATTATGAACCCAATTCATTTTCCGTCTTAGATCGGCTACGTACTCACGCTGCGCACCCAGACGGGGCTCTCCCACCTAGACGGGGCTCCCTCTCAAACAACACCATTGCAGATGAATTTCCTGTTGTGTCAGACTGCGTTGCAATACCTCAAGATGAATAGAAGTATACATCGATCGCTATTCTGATTGGCGTTGAGTTTTTTCCGCAGATGCTCTTCCAGTGTCCGATTAAACCTCTCTACCATTCCGCCTGGTTGTAGATGTGATGGTATGGTACGAGCTTTGTTTATACTTAATAAACACATTTTTTTAAACACTTGTTTTTTTATTTCACAAAAATTTTTGTTCTAAAAGTTTAAAAAAACACTCGATCGATTTCGACTTGTTAGGTCATCATCAGGAGTATCTACTGATTTGTAAAAGTAAAAATTTAATTATCTATAGTAGAAAAAAGGCAAAAAATAAAAAAAAGAAGGAGAGACAAAAAATAGAAAATAAAAATTAATCTACTGATCGTCCCAGCCAACTGTTGTTTATACGGAAAAATTAATAATAAAAAAGGGTGAGGAGTATAGCAGATAAGCGAATAGTCATCACCTGACTGACAAAATTGGAGGTGTATTGAATTTTGTTAATCAGCCGATGACTATTGGCTTACCTGCTATACTCCCCCCTTTTTTATTATTAATTTTTCCGTATAAACAACAGTTGGCTGGGACGATCAATAGATTAATTTTTATTGCCTATTTTTTGTCTCTCCTTCTTTTTTTTATTTTTTCCCTTTCTTCTACTATAGATAATTAAATTTTTACTTTTACAAATCAGTAGATATTCCTGATGATGATCTAACAAGGCGAAATAGATCGAGTAATTTTTTAAACTTTTTAAACAAAAATTTTTTAATAAAAATATTCAAAAATCTAATTTTTCCGAAATAAAAAAACAAGTGTTTAATAAAATGTGTATATATAAAAATGTGTATAAGTGTAAGTTTTTTTCGCCAAGTGCCTAATAGTGTAAAAAGTTTTGTTTATGTTTTGCACAGTTCTTGAAACACGGACGACTAGTTCTTATGGTACTCCAAATCTGCAAATCCAATTGTTCACAAATGTGTCGACTACTGTCCGTGCTTCCTGATTTACAATCGAATAGGCTTCCACCCACTTGCTGAAGTAGTCAATACATACCAGTATGTAACGACTACCATCTTTTGTTTCTGGACCGACGATGTCCATTGCTTTTGTTCGATAGGCACTCCAACATTGTATTGTTGCATCCCCCCTCGCCAGAGTTTGCGGTCCTTTACTCGCAGCACATACTTCACACTAGTTGCACGCTTCTCGCAAGCCACGAAAATGCAGTGCAGCAGGCAAAATGAAGTTCTAAGTAGTGTGCCTGAACCAATAATGCAGCGATCTCCTGATTGTCATCTCACATGCACTGTTGATGCAAAAATACTAGTCGGAAACTAGCTCTAATGAAGTTGGTTGGTCAATCGCTGTAAAGGTTTTGGAATTTGCTTCTTCGCGTTTCGGACACAAGCACCAAATGTAATGCCTTCGTAGATAGACAGACGAAAATACAAATGTAGCCCTTTGCGATGTGCTTGCGAAATGAGTAAATTCATAAGCTGGCTATCTTTGGGAAGAATTTTCGGATGCTTCCGTAGTATACCGTCACTGCTGACGAAAGCTATTGTTTGGATTGGCACCTTGATATTTTCTTAGCGAAATGTGTTTTTTGAACTAGCTTGATTCAAAACTCGAATTACTAATTGAGCTCGAGCACGATGGTGAAGTCTCTCGATTGTGCGTTGTTGTGCTGAGATGTAGATGTTGGATAAAACGAGTGCAGATGGCCGTGACATAAAGTAATTTTGCGAGCGTTCAATATCGAGCGAGTAGGTAATATAAGTCATTGTGGGACGTCCCGGTTTCTGCATGTATTGCGAGCATTGATTTTATTTATCGTTCGTTGGCCGATTGACCTGAACTTTCTCGTAGAAAAACAGGACCTGTCCGCACCAACGCATGGCTGTAATCCAAGATTTGCGAAACCCGATTGACCACAAACGCCTTCCAGCGACTAGACGAGCTGCGTAGCCAACCAAGCACTATATACTTGCGAGTCGGTCCATGTGTACATATGAACCTGGGGCACGTCGAGTGTCTGAAAAATGGTGTACATGAGTTTGGTGAGGAGTACAGTGGCACAAAGCTTCAGTGCACAAGACCAATGTAGCCCGAGTGTCTTGACTGAATCGTCCCAGTTTGGCTCAATTTGACCCTGATTTGCGCGGATTCCGATTGGTAGCTCATTGAGAATCAGCTGATTGTTCGATGACCACTTCGGTACTTCGATGTCGCCACAGTTGAGTATAGTTCCACCATTTCTTTCCGGACCTCTATTAAATCCTCGATTATGTTTAAGCCCGGTCATCAGGTGGTTGGCGTAGAAGTCTCTGGATGTAACTCACTCTGGATGTAACTCGACGAAGGATGGTGCGAATTGCGAAATACGGAGCGCCGGCAGTACCGTATACGTGACGCTGCACAAACGATAGTCTCGAACTGGCTTATCTGGAGATGATCGCTATACGAACCGCTGATAATTTTTGTGTTTGGGCGACATCAAGATCTGCCGAAATGAAAACAAGCACGTCTGGCCCGGCAAGTAGTTGTGTTCTTCTGATACTTCCTCCATGTGACCCGATTCCAGTTCTGCATGAAACTGTTGTACTCAGAACGTGTTGTGGTTCGTTCTTGGCAATCTGCCATTCCATATGGTGTAGTCGCAGGACTTTATGCTCTCGTGATCTTCCACGGAGTGGAAATGATTTCTCTTTGATTGGCAGCGATACGGAGTATCTTCCATCTTCTTTGCAATAGTGTGTTGACTCATGGTGCCGTTCACATTCTGACTCATCGCGTGCGTTAATTCTCGAGGTGAACGAACATCTTCAATCTCTATCTTCTATCTTGTCGATCTTGAGTCGATAGTAATGGGGATCGGCAAGTTGCAATTGCTTAAAGTGTTACCTGATGCGGGTCAATTGGTTAGGATGGTAGCGTGCCTGTGATCTTCTCGACGTCGAGGGCTGTGACCGAGATAAAAAATGTTGAATCGATTCGGTTGTGTAATACGAATTCGGCAATTAAACGTACGCTCTCGCGAAACCAATGCGATTTGCTGTACTTTCTCATATGAACCTGACTTGGTATCCCGAATTCAACTAAGCTCGCATAATGAAGTTTTAGTTTGAGTGCCATACGATGTCGATTGCTGTAGCGAGCAAGTTCGGAGTTTGTGATGATTCGACGCATGATGATTCAATATTCAATTCCTGAACCGATAATGTGGCCTTCGCGAGGGCAGTTGATGCAAAACCACTTGTCTCGGATGATTGACTTGGCTTCGAATGTTAGAGGTTTGAATTGATCGCATTGAAACACGTTGTTGTGTCATCAAGCACAAACTTGACTCCTGAAGATGCGATAGTCCGAAGTAACGACGAGTGACCGGGTTGGAAACTGTTTGTACGACTGTAGGGGATTCAATGGTGATTTAGTCATGGAAATCATTTCCAGTGATTCAGGACATCGATCAGATTTTGGTATGATGGGTATTGTGCTCGGGTTAGTGACATCTCCCAATGTCGATGGGATCCTGGCTCCAACTTGTCTGCCATGATGCTGACTAAGATGATATCCCATGTGGTGACCGGTACTCCTAAGACTTTCAGAGTGCGAATGATGTCGATCGTATAGTGTCAAGGATTTTGAACAATTCCACCGCTGATTCGATTTGTGCGGACCTGGTTCAGAACCTTCGAAGACGGCCGTCGATGATGAACCGACGGTGGTCGTATCGATATAGTTTCAACAGGATAGCGACATATTGGAATCAAAATTTGGTGATAAATTAATTTCGAGGAATAGACTTGTCAATTGGCTTTCAAGGCCGTACGATTTGACATTTGACGCCTTGGATGTAAACATTTTTCGTGTTATTTGTGGCAGAGCGCCAGCAGTGCCCAAAATTGGATTCTAGAATGCGCTCCATCAAAAACAGTCCTTTTTGTGTTATTTTTTACAAATTGAAGTTGATCGGGCGTTAAAAAACATCCGATAGTTATTCAAAGTTATGCGTTGCAGTGAGCATTGAACGCAACATGAAGTTAAGCCATACGCATTTGTTAATTTCTTTATAAAGACGCATCGACGCGCAGATTCTTTCAGTATGGCAGAATCGATAAGCATGGTAACTTACCATGGAAACCCTTACATTGCGATTGCCTCGATATACTGTGCGGCTAAATGTATATGCTGCCCATCCACCATTTCAAAAGCTTCCTTTGAAATAGTTCAAGAAATTCTCCTCGGGCTTGCGTTTCAAAATGTACAATCGACATCATTTTTTGATGAACTTATCGCTGGTATTGGCGACAATGTGAATCCGTTCGCTTGACGGGAAAAAGTTGAAACCCCAAACAATGATCTCGGTGACTTGAGTTTATAGGCAGTAGTGTAAACCAGCTTTACTTAAATTCCAAGAGACCAATATTTTGACAAACTTAAAATAAGACGGAAATACTTTTAGTTAGCATGGCAAAAAATAGGAAGAGTTAAGGGTCTAATCAATATTTATATTTTTTTTTCAGACACAAGACTACCGATTCCTTTGTCCGAACAGCACCGCATTCGATCAAGAAGCTCAAATTTGTGCTGATTGGGGCGATGTGGACTGTGAAGCATCAACTTTATACTACGGAAGCGATAATTTTGATCTATATCGCATTGGCTCAAATTTGGACAATAACAAACGGGCACCCTACGCCGATGAAGAAGAAGCCACTTTCCATTTACAACGAGCAGAAACTGGTAAATTTTGTAAAAGTATTTTGCAAATAATTTATACTAACTCCGACTTCTCACATTACAGGTGACGCTAGACGTAGCAAACAAGTGGTCGTTGATCAATACACCAAATCTGAAAATACTTTAATTCAAAATGCTAATTCGTACAGAGGTAATAACAATCCAGGTCCAGTTATTCGACCAAGTCAAACTCCACGACAAGAACGGATCTATACAGAAAATACCACACCAGCCGTAACATATCGTCCATCGATTGCGGCCAATTATAATTACAATGAAAATGTCAAGACATCCCCGGCCTATACAACAACCAGCACAACAGTGAGATCGGTTGCACCAACGATAGTTCAAAATTACAACAACAATAACAACTATGTGAAAGAACCCCAAAGACAACAAAATTACAATCGTAAGTTTATTCGAGTACGTAGTTTGCAGGTAAATAACTCAACCAACTTTTAATTACAGAGAACAACAATGACGAAATTTTCCAAAGAGCACAAAGCTCTCATTTCTACAACAATCGAAACAATGGCAAAGAAGAGTACGATGAGGGATTTGTGCAAAAAACCACAACAACAACCACAAACCGGCCACAAACTCGTACTGGGCGTAATCGTGGTCGTGGACATATTCGTGCTAATAACATTAACGGAATTTACACAGATTCACGGAGAACTTACCAACAAGATACAACAACTACAACTACCACACCAAGTCCTCAGTATGATACTCAAAAGGTAGAACCAGCTCGAGTAAGGAATAATTACAACCAATATATTCAGCCAACTGTTCCAACAACGACCAGCACTACTTCGGCACCTGAAAAATTCTACGATGCTTACAATACCGCGTTACAATTACAACAACAGCAACAATTGGCTGTTCAGCATTATAAAAATTTCCCACCGTCCACCACGATAAATCCAGCCGAACTTAAAAAAACATCGGTTGCAGAAGCGGAGACATCATCGTACTACAACACCAATCAACAGTCAAATTATAACGCGCCAGCCCAAACAAATCAGGATCAACAAGCACCTACCGACATTCAATCCTTAACACCAAGAGGATTCTCGAAATCACAAGATGATGGACAAGATTCGTTCAATCAATATCAAGACACACCAAATTCTTATCTCGAGAAATACCAAGTACTTAACCGACGAAACGAGAATTATACGCCACCATCAACACACAAAAAATTCTCAACTCTAGTGCCAAAAGATCAATACAGTCCAACAACGTTCAAACCAAACACTTACAAAAAACCAATTGAGGGCATCAACAAAGCTAAACAGGAAAAAATATTTGCACCACGCTTCAATCCAGATAGTTATTTTTCTTCAGATCCGACAACCCAACGCTATTCACAACCAGCCCCCGTTCCATACACAACTACAACAACAACTACGACAACGACCAGTCGGCCACAACCATATGTAAACCCACAAGAAATCGATGAGAATGATGGCCAATATCACCCGGAATTGTACGAAAAGGATTTCGCCAAAAATAAAATTGGCCAAAAACAGCGAACGAATACGCGCCAACCAAACTACAACAGTAATTCATATAACAACAACAATAATTATAATAACAATAATAATTATAAAGCGCCTGTTAGTTCATCGTCAGCCGAAGAAGAATTCCTTAAAACAGAACATTCACAAAACATCGCAGCCAGTAAATTACAAACCCTAAATCAACAGCAAACGCAAAAAACTAACAATAATCCACTCTACGATAATAAATCTGTCCAAAAACCAGCAGAACTCACCCAAAAAAGGCCAATACAATCACCACAACAACAACAACAACAACAGCAACCAAAACCAGTACCTCAAATAAATGTAGCCCCACAAAAATCCCATACAAAACTCATCTCGAATGCACCAACGATTTCACCATATATTAAGACAACCAAGCGGCCAGCGAAAAAGGAGAAAGACGCGAGCTACGATTACGCATACTATGACACCGGCAATTCGCATGACTATTCCGAGTACGAGGTGATCGAAGAATTCGGTAAAACATCACGAAAATCAAATAAAAATTAGTCGGTTAAAAATTTAATTTTTTTGTAATATTGTTATGTTATTTAATTATTTTTTATTATTAAATTAATTAATTAAGGATTTTATAAGTATTCTATACCGATTTCGCGTAAAATGCTCATTTATATTTAAACCACATTTTTTTATCGTTAGCTTGACATTATATGTAAATATCAGCACTGCCAGTTTTTTTTAGATATCTCCTCTCGCAAAGGGACTTCTATAGACTTTTATTTCATTAAAATGGGGGACTAATGTGGACTCATCGAATTCTTTGCATTTCACACGCTAAAATGAACAAATTGCCAGTATTTCGTTTATAGAAATAATTTTTATACCAAGTAAATTCGTCCTGTGCGCAAATTATTACCATTCAAAATATGGTTTATACTTAAATTATATGACAATAATTTTTAACTAGATAATTAAGGACATTACTATACATCAAATGTATATATAAATAAAATATTTTTAGTAAAGAATGTTTGAATTTTATTTGACATGTGGCCAAACTCCAAATGCGGAAGTAATCGGAACTACATACCAATAGTTTCGACGCAACACGATAAGAATTATTTAAAGTTACCAAATAAAATTGCCCTGGCGATGTCCAATGGCGTCTAGGGATATAATATTACAAGCATAACTATACCTTATTAGTAGACTGGGTTATGGTTAGGCTTTCTAGTCTGGATTCCTTTATGATCATGAAGAAGCAAGCCAAATCAAGTATGGCACGAGAAGCACAATGTATTGTGCATCATTGTGCACTAATTGTTTTTGGTCGGAACCTTATAATTCTTGACGGAACCTTATAAAGCCAGCCAGAACCATACCCTTTACAGGCAATCTAGGAAAGGCGCAAGATGCATAACGGGTTGTTCTCTATATGATTTTTCAGCCGGAACCTCATAATTCCAGCCGAAACCTAATAAAGCCAGCCGAGCCTAACTACAGCCAAACCAACTATGGCATAAAAGCTCAATGTATTTTGTATCATTGTGCACTATATGAATTTTAAACCGGAACCTTACAATTGCAGCCGAAAGTCAGCCAAAACTGTGCATTATATGATTTTAGAACCATATAATTCCAGCCGAAACTTAATGAAGCCAGGTGAAACCATATTTTAGCCAAACCAACTATGGCACAAGAAGCACAATGTATAATGCATCATTGTACACTAATTGTTTGTGGCCAGAACTTTATAATTCCTGTTGGAACCTTATAAAGCCAGCGGGAACCTTATAAATCCAGCCAAAACCATACTCTTTACAGTGAATCTAGCAAAGGCGCAAGAAGCACAACGGATTGTGCACCATTGTGCACTATATGATTTTTCAGCCGGAACCTCATCATTCCAACTACAGTCCAACTAAATATGTATGGCATAAGAAGCACAATGTATTGTGCATATCCACTAATTGTTTTTTCAACCGGAACCTTATAACTACAGCCGGAACCTTATAAAGCCTGCTGGAAGCATACACTCTACAGTCAAACAAACTATGGCATAAGAAGCTCAATATATTTTGCATCATTGTGCACTATATGAACCTTACAAATACAGCCGAAACATAATAAAGTCAGCCGAAACTGTGTATCACTCACTGTACATTATATGATTTTCGAACTTTATAATTCCAGCAAAAACCTAATGAAGCCAGCTGAAACCATACTACAGCCAAACCAACTTTGGTACAAGAAGCAGAATATAGTATGCATCATTGTGCATCATTTGATTATTCCGATGAATTCGTGTTCATCAAACGAGCCGGAACATATCAGCCAGAACAAAACAACTATATTGTGAACTATATGCTTTTTAGCCGGAACTTTATAATTCCATCTGGAACCTGATAAAGCCAGCCAGAACCATACTACAGCCAAACCAACTATGAAACTATGGGGGGGTCGGAAGGAGGGGGGGGGGGGGGGGTCGGAAGGAGGGGGGGGTCGGAAGGAGGGAGGGGGTCGGACGGAGGGGGAGGGGTGGCGAAACTCCATCAATTCTTAACCGATCATGGTGGGATTTGGTATGTTGGATGCAAATAGGATTCTTACACCATTTTTGGCAGAAGTACTGGAATATGACCATCTAGGACAGAACTCGGTCATTTCATAAGCAATTATGATGAAATCGAACATTGTGGATGAAATTGAACGACCTCGAAAACTCTTCACGAGAACATGGAATATGCTGTCTTCTAAGGCCTTGAGATCTTCAGAACCTGTCGAACCAAGCGGAAATTTACACTTTTGAGATACTTGCAATAAAAGAGCATAAATAATGGTCTGGGAGTTACTTCCATAAAACAACCAATAATTACACTCTCCACAACAGCAATAATCAAAAAAGAGGAAAATTAGGATTCGGTTTCTCATCCTCTGGTGAGTACAACAGTTTATCATTTTATAATCCCACATTTATCAAACGTACCGAATTCCAACATTATCGGCTAAGTAATAGCAGTGTCCCGTTCTAGGTAGCCATATTAAAAAACTTCTACTAGAAATCATTAATGAATCTCAGTTCCATTAAACAAATCCAATCATAATCGGTTAAAAATGGGCCAGGTTCCTTTCCAGGTGGCCTAATTCCAGGACGTGTTCTTCCAAAAATCATTTAAGAAGCCCATTTCCATCTAACATACCCAATTCCAAGATAATCGACTAAGAAATCGACTAAGTTCCATCCCAGATGGTCATTCCAGAACTTCTTCCAAAAACTGTTTATGAATCTCATTTTCATTCAAAAAACAAAATCCCATCATAATCATTTAAGAAATGAACTAGTTCTGTCCAAGGTGGCCATATTCCAGAAAAAGTGCAAAACCTATAGACGATTAAATTTAAAAACATTCGGATTTAACGGACAATCGGGTTTAACGGATTTCATAACGCTCACTCTCACTTTCATTCATCATAACGCTTCCAAGGTGAACTTCCGCCATAAACAACACAAGGCGGACCAACTAATGGGATTATTGGGAATTTTACCAGCTACCATAGTACAACCAGGGAGAGGGGGGAGGCATTTGCCATGAAATTGAGAGCAATCCGGGAAAGTGGACTTAAGGACTATAAAAGATAGTAAGCTATCTTACAGTGGGATTCCGTTTCATTGCTGTTTACAGAAGATTATTTTCCAGACGACGATTGGGTACCGATATTTTCTCTTCAAAAATGGAACTTACTTTGTCGGATACCAAGCTCAGAGACAACAATCACATAGACAAGGACAACTTGTAGTGAACTGCTCGGTTTAAAATGCAATGTCGCATACTACAGCAACTCTTTGCCAACACAATTATTAAATATCAGACAACGATCGATTATTCGAAATCAAAAAGAATTACAAACCGCTGTCCCGCCATGGTTTTCGAGGTGATGTCCGTATGCCAGATGGTATGTGTCCTTTTGCAGCACAAGCGGGTGGATTGATTTAGATTAAAGTTCATTTTTTGGCATTTTTCAGAAGTTGGGACGTCACATTGGGATTTGGTTTAAGTCGGCCTACCGAACGTAGCAGCTTCTTTAGCAGCTTTCTAGTTTTCTTCTTTTTTTTTGAAAATAGTTTGGAAGGTCTACCATCTGTGAAAAAATCGATTGAAATTAATGGAGCAATTATTTTTTGTAGTAAACTGTTGTTTACAACTTTTGTAGAACTTCATAGTTGGAGCTTTTTGTCAGGTTGGAGGAGGTTGTAACTTCCATAGGAACTTTTTCGTGTTTTGCCAGATGAACGGATCGATTTTAGGTTGTATTTGTAGATAAAGGTAGATCATTTTCCTGGAGCTTGGGCGGAAATGACTAATTTGACGAAAACCTGTAGAAACCTGATTTGGTAGGAGCTTAATCATGTTTTGCAAATGTTTTGAGGGACGTAGTATTTACGCCTGGTAGGAACGGGAATATTTTGGATTGTAAAACTTCTTTGTAGAAACTTGTTCGTTATTTGCAATTGTTTTGCAAAATTGGTTCATGTCATGTTTCTCGAAGTTGGTGGAACTGATGATTTTTATTTAAAAAAACTGCTTAAAAATTTGGTTAAGTTTAGTTTTAGAAGGATTTCTAAAGGATTTTTTAGGACGACTATAGTTTGTGATCGTGAGATTACAAAGCACGCACTTGCAGGGGGACGCTTCTGGTTTATTTTGTCCATAGATGGAGAAGGCGACGAGGGATATCTGCGGTATGGAGGTCGATTTCAAAATATTGTATAGGGTTTTAGTATTTCAGCTTCATGAGAGCCATATGCTGGGAATCATAAAATTTTTTGGTTTCCTTTTAGTCACTGTGTAGTATTCAAGTAAAGTGTGTTCGCGATTTGCGCTCTATCGTGGTGGAGGATGGTTGGGTGTTTGCCACAACATACCGAGTGATTTTTTTAAGGCTTTCACATATCTCGGACAATAATCACTTTATGAAAAAAATGTCCTTTATCAAAATTGAAACATACATTAGTGCTAAAATTAGTACCCCTTCTCCCCTTCTTGTAGGTGAGGCGGGGGGTAACTTTGAAATTAAAATAGGAACCCCTATATTTTTATTGCAGATTCGGATTCTGCGGCTTAAAGTACGAAGGATTTATTTGAAATTTTTTTTTTTCGATTCATGATAGATGGCGCTGTAATGACAATATTAATTTTTTTTCGATTTCCCATAGTAGTGAGAACTTATACATACGATTCTACCGGACCAGCTCTACCGATCCAGCGACTATTGAAATCACGATCAAGTACTTCACGTGTTACCGACCGTGTGCTAGATAACCATCCTCAAGTCTTCAAATAATGTTGGCAGTTCATTTTCCAAAATGTCTCGGTACATTTGACCATTCAATTTGCCTTCAATTATGTGGAGGCCGATGAGTTTGGTGCCAATTATTCCACACAACACATTTAAAATCCAACGGCGCTGGTGTTCAACTTGGCGAAGAGAGTGCGGATTTTCAACACTCCATTAATGCATGTTGTGTCGATTAACCGTTCCATGGTTGGTAAAAGACGACAATTCGTAGCCAAAAAATTGGGAATTTGCTGTATTTGTTCACTTGATTTTGGAAATCAATGCCATGACACTTATGACGTTTTAAAATTTTCCAAATACTGGCTTGGGACAACCCGGAATCGCTAGCTATTTCTCGTGAAATAATATGAGGATTATGAATTACTGCAGCCAATACAGCAATTTCATTACTTATTTTAGTGTCTGTTACTCGACGAGTCCTTTTTTCGGTTGAACCCTTCCATCAGTAGTAAATTGTTTAACATTCCGCTAAAATGAAGCACATAACCGAATGATATCTGGAAAACATGAAGTATAGAGAGTGACAGCATTATCAAGAGTACGGCCATGCTTGTCTTGACGTCTTTTTGTTTCCGAAATAAACAAAATACAAAAAAAAAATTACTTGAAAGCAGATTTAATCGCATGTTCCTGGGTTACGATAATAGTTAATTTTAATTCAAACGTAATGCAGAATCGTATGCATATAGGTTCTCACTACTATGAGAAATCGAAAAAAATTAATATCGTCGTTACAGCGCCATCTATCATGAATTGAAAAAAAAATGTTACAAAGAAATCTACGTACTTTAAGCAATAGAATCCGTACCTGCAATAAAAAATAGGAGTTCCTATTTTAATTTCAAAGTTACCCACCGCCTCACCTAGAAGAAAAGTATGAGGGGTACTCATTTCAGCGCTAATATATGCGCCCCGTACCACCCAAACTTAAAATCAATTTTTATTGCTTACATTTTTACATTTGGAGGATTTTCCATTATGTGGAGTTTCATATGTGCAATATTTCTGCAGCGTGACAATGCAACGTACAGCTGTCCATGCGAGAAAACTGCTGTCTATAGATCAATTCCAACATGATCAAAAGTTTGACCTTGCGATTTGTTGATTGTGATGGCGTATGCAGAAGTGATCGGAAATTGTCGTCGCTTCAGTATGAATGGTACATTGCCTGTTGGAGCCAAATCAATTCGCGGAATAAAGACAATATCTCCACGATTGCACTCTGATAAAATTTCAGCCGTTATAAAGTTTCGGTGCTGCTTCTTAACAATCATTCGAGTGCCATTGCACATTCCTTTTTTTGGGTTTAAATTTCTCAGCAGTGTTAGAATTACTCCAGGCTTCAGAAGTAAGGCATGAGGTGGCATTGATCAAGTAGAAACTCTACTGGACAATTTTGTACATTATCTGGATCCTCTGAGATCACCGAATCAGCACTGTAATAAATTTCAGCTTGTCCTGGCATCATGTCGATGATCTTACGATTCATCCTAAGAGTCTGTTGATTTGTCGGTGCAACAATGACGCGTTCTGCCAACTCCTGCAAATACTTCTGAATATTTGTGCCAAAAATACTTTTAACCAGATCTCCAGCTTCGATCATTTGCTGAAGAATTTGAACTGTGCAGTCATTGTTGATATTTATCGTAAGCGACAATTGAAGAAAGTTTCCCCATAGATTGCTCGATTTTATTTATATAGCACTCGATGATGTCAGCCAGCGTTCTTCTCACAATAACTGGAAGTCCAACAACCGTGCTTTATCAGCATTGAAATCTCATCGACAATAGTAATAAGTGAAGTTTCTCGCAAAATGTTTGCTTCTGGCGATGTCAATCGCACCGCAGAGACAGAAGTGTTGGTACTGGTAATTTAAATCCACTGTGAACTGTTCGACCGCCCTTCAGCAAATTAGCTGCGATTCCCGTTGTTGCAAATGGAAGCACAATTTTTCCGTTTCCCCGGATGTAAGGCCATCAGTGTTGCGTATAGGAACGTTTTGCCAGATCCTCCTGGCCCATCAAGATAGAAACTTCGGCTGGATACATTTTCATTATCCACTGCAGCAGTTATTTTATGAAATGCATCCAACTATGCTTTTCGTTTAGCAGTTGAATTCGCGTAATTCAGCTTCTTCGGCTTCTCGACCTGGATGGAAGACTTGCACTTCTACAGGACTTCCCGATGGAGTTGGTAAGCCGATCATAGCGCAAGAAAGTGCTGTATAAGAATTATGTTGATATTGTGGAGGGCCAAACTGTTTGCTACATTTTCAATATGGTGTCGGCTGTAATCAAGAGTCATGTCATCTGCATACGTCATCCAGAGATCATAAGAGGTTTTAAAGGTTGACATAGCGAAAGTCTCTCGAAGCTGTCTTGGCATTTGAAAGACTGCTGCTTCTGTTAAGCAGTGATCCCGGTAGGTGCAAAGGACATTAATATCCTTATTTAACTACATAGTAACTATACTTAAATACAATATTTTCCACTCCAATGCCATAATCATGCCATGTGACAAATGGAAATGAATTCTATAGTTATTTGAACTTGTATAAATATTTTCAACCCTTCCTCAATTGCATAAAGTATATGCAAATGACAGTCAACGTATTCTGCTCACATGTATTACGAGTAAGAAGAAGAACAAGAAAATTTTATTTTTGAAATAGAAACAATTATTAATAAAAATTTCTGGAAATCTTCACTGCCAAGATTTTATTGTTTCATATAGTTTTCACTACATACGTATATGCAATTCATATATCCTTCAAGAACATTTATTTCGCTTTTTCATTTTTTCCTCATTACATTTCCAACTGTGCAATTGAATTTTTACTGTGGCATAGGCGCGTATATAAAGGAGCGCTCCGATAAAAATTTCCTTAGTTTCGTTCAGCATTTCGGTTGGGCATTATGTTGCCTATAAATTTTTCTGTAATTTTAAAAATTTTCATATTTTGTAATATGATTTTAAATTCGTTCGCCACCAGTAGCAGTAACAATAATAACAACAGTAATAATAATAATTTAAGTAAGGACGAAATAAATATTTATAAAGAGATTAGGGGTAAGTGCGATTAGGTGCTGGATATTAGTTTTTTGTAATGTGTATACATATTTAAAATAATTTCTTTAAGATTATTATGGCCCATCCGTGGATACACCGTACCAAAACTATTATGATAAAAATAAAAGGGCAATAAATCGATTCAAAAGTAATTAATAATTCATTATATTTAAGGATTATGAAATACTAATAATTTAAAAAAAAATTATAGGTTTCATCTTGGCTCGCGGAAATGTCGATTCATCAATGGAGAACGAGGAGGACACAAGCGAAATGATGGAGTATTTACCATTTCCAAGGATTATGCCAAAGCGTATACCGGGCGCCATATTAAGCTGGGCCATTCCTACTGCTAATCGAGTGTAAGCCGATATAAAATATAATTAAAGTTTGCGAACTGTTAATGTAAGCTGAATAATTAATTCTAGGAAAGTGCTCAACACCAATTATAGACCTCCGGGTATAAGTCGACCCGCAGCATAAAAGTATATCTCAGCACAAAATTTATTGACCCAACCCAGCTCCTGCACAATTGACCACGCTAAATGTGTTAATCAAAATAAAAAAATTTCTAAACTACAATTTTTTTTTAATATGGGCTTTGTACATAGAAAATTTTAAATGTTTTAAAGAAATGTAGTATGGATCCAGATCCAGAGGTTTTAATTTTAGTAATAAGTTTAAACCGTGGGATGTTTATGAAAATTAATAAATTTTTCAAATACATATCTTATGGTATGTAATAATTATATTTGTAACATTATTTTCCAATAGTTCGTCTGAACAAGGCTAGATAAATTTCCTAGTTTCATCATGATTCCATTTCCATCCAACATACTCAATTTCGGCATTATTGGTTCAGAAATAGAATAATTCCTTCCCAGATGATCATATTCTAGAGCTTAAATAACAATCCCATTTCCATTCTACATACCAAATTTCATCATTTAATTTGTTAAAAAACGCCTAGTTCCGATGCAGTGAGCCAGATTCCAGATCTTTAGTTAAAACAATCGTTTTAGAACTTCATTTTCAACCAATATACTCAATTTCATCATGATCGGTCTAAAAAATACATAAGTTTGTCCCAGGTGGCCATATTCCCGAACTATGTACCTCCAAAAATTATTTTGGAATCCCATTTTCATCCTGTATACTCAATTTAATTATGATCGGTTAAAGAAATCACCTAGCTCCATCCCAAGTGGTCATAGTCCAGAACTTCCTCCAAAAATCATTTTAGAATTTTATTTTCATCCAACATAAAAAATTTCATCATAATCGGTTAAAAAATTTGTTAGTTCCGCACTAGGTGACCGTATTCCAGAATTATTTGCAAAAATCATTTTAGAACACATTTCCTGAACCGACTAGGATAAGATTCGGTATGTAGATCTTATCCTAGTCGGTTCAAAAATTGCCTAGTTCCGTTCCAAGTAGCCATATTCCAGAACTTCCATCAAAATAAATTTTAGAGGAAGTTTTAGAATATGGCCATTTGGGATTGAACCACGGCATTTCTTAATCGATCATTTTAAAATTGAGTATGTCGGTTGGACTAAGGCTTTCTAAGTATTCTGTATTATAGTACTCCTCGGTAAATCGCTTATTTAGAATTCCATTTTCATCCGACACACTATAAATTCCATTTCCAGGTGCTTCCGCAAATACTATTAAGCAACCTGAAAAGAAAACATGTCCTGACGGAACGCGTTTTTTTTTGACGCCACTATAATCGCCGATGAGGAGGAAACCTGTTTTCCAGGACCGAGAGAAAGAGTTAATCCCAACCACAATATTACTATCACACCACCTTAAAAGACAACATAATAATGTCGCTCAGAAAATTTTTCAGTGGAGCTCTTTAAATACAGCTCTGGCATTATTGCGCATGCACTCGTCTCAATAATATGTGACACCTAGGATACAAATAACATTTCAGACAGCTGGAAGATTGTTTAACGTGTCGTTGGAACAGTTAAGATTGAGACCGATTCGAACAGAATCATCATTGAAGAGTCTGTAGAAAGGAGATCACCGCTCGTTTACTATTTGTCGATTTCGAAATAACGGTACTAAAGAAACAAAATGGACGCGTGTCTTTATGATTGTCTTAGACCAAAACCAATATCGAAGCATCGAATGGAATAAAGTTACTCGCTTTAATTGAAACTGTACTGAGCAGTAATGAATCCTGAATAGTCAACATCAAGGAGAATATTATGAGTTAAACCAAACTGCTGTAAATATGGACTGCTATGCTAATAGGAACCCAGTGGCGTACATTTAAATTAGAAAATCGTGTCTAATTTCCGAATTCCAGAAAACTACTTTAGTTTCGGAATACAGTAAACCCCAAGTATGCGTTTTACAAGCTTTTTGGGGTTATCGTAGAAGATCCACTTCTCGTCATAAGTCACTATCCGAAGTAAAAAACCCTTACTTGTTTGCCTTTGAAGCAGCTACCCACAAGAAAAAATTCGCCTTTCAACGTCTCTTGGTTTCAACTCACAAGGGACCCAATTACTTCGCTTTCGAATCATGCTCATATAGATTTAAATCATACGGAAACTGTTTATTGGGTCACCCCCAATGTACCGACAAGCTCCTCTTGCGTTTGAGTCGGATCTTTATCGGGTAATGCCTCTAATTCATCGTTTTCGAATTTTTTTGACTGTCCTAAGCGAGGGTTACTGAAATCATCATTTTTGAAGCGTCAAAATCATTCTCTACGTGATTTATCGGTTAAAGAATTGTCACCGTAAACTTCCACAAGCATTCGATGAGCTACAGCTTCCAAATAAAACGATGTGCTACAGCTTCCCGCAAATGCTGTTTAGTTATCATAAAATCCGACATATTCAACACCATAAAAAACACGTTTTGTATGAAACTCAAAGCAATACAAACTGAATGTTAATGGCAGATGTCCTAATCTGTCTGAAACAATGGAAATCAGCTGTCACTATAAAAGATTTATTATAGTCAGAGCCACTATTTGAAAACGGGCCGAATTAATTTGTAGTCCCAATACAATATTCTCAACTTCCCCCAACTACCTTTTCTTGTTGCAGAAGGGGAATTGAAATTTGCCTAGTGGGTTCACTCTAAACTTGGAATGGCTACCAGACTATCCAAAAGTTGAAATGCTTACCCGTCTCGTTAAGAAAATAATAACTGAAAAACTGATCTACACATACGAACCAGTATGCATAACTTTAATAGTCTTAATTACTCTTTCTAGGATTTTCGTCCTCCAGCTCAAGTTACTGTGTAACGTAGTTCCAATTCTCAAAACCGAAAATGTGATTCTAAAGCAGTTCAGGGTCGGAGAGGCAGTTTTATATTTCCTTATCGAATTTATTAGTTCGTAGAAAAAAAAAGTCCGGCTCTATGACGAACAAGTTAATTAATGCCTTACGCCAAAAGTGTAAGATGACGTTTAGATGTCCTTTTCTGTTAATAACCTATTCCAGAACATGACACTTCTTTTTTACAGGCTTGGGTCCTGTTAATGGAAGTCTTAATATTAAGTCTCACATAGTGCTTTTGGTTTTATTGAACGCTGTCTCACAAACTTTCTGATTAGTCCTAAGTTCCGAAGACCATCATATCGGTTTTCGCTTTCCCCTACAAATTCCTACCCTGCATGCAGAATCCACATTTGGTAAACTAAATGAAGAATGCTTCGCTAACCCGAAATTTACTAGAAACTTCCACCCAAGTTTTACAGCCGTACAATACAGTCATAGTACACGAGAGAAAACTATTTTGCTGTGAAAATTGACATGGATCTCTTTACAGAACTGAAGGGCTATTTTCCGACGCATATCGATTGGGAAGACGTAGATTATGCTAGTGCGACGACTTCGAACAGTCAAAAACAGTTCATAAAGTAGACAGTGTTAGCTATTTATTGAATTAATAAAAGTTTGCAAATTAATCAGCAGACGACATTCACTCTGACGAAAATGACGGAAACCACCTACAACTGGAATGGCATCGAAATTTCCAGATACGAAATTTATAATCCACGCGTTGGTATGAAAAAGTTGATTAGGGCATAAATCGACTTACGCCCTTTTAATTCTAGAACACAGAATTAATTAACATGGAAAACAATGGCAGAACAATTTATTAAGTTATAAATAAACACATTTTAAGCACTTGAATTTTTTAATATTTTAATTAAAAAAATAAGGAGACAAAAAATAGGCAATAAAAATTAATCTATTGATCGTTCCAACCTTCTGTTGTTTATACGGAAAAATAGTAATGAAAACTGTGTCGACATGTTCTAACCATCACTTTTTTCGCTTCGATGCATTTTCGATGGAATAACGGTATTTTAGAAGTAATATTTTTACAAAAAAAATATTTTTACTTCTAAAATACCGTTATTCCATCGAAAATGCATCGAAGCGAAAAAAGTGATAGTTAGAACATGTCGGCACTGGGTTGGAGGTTTAATAGCAGATAAGCGATTAGTCGTCGGCTGATTAGCAAAACTCAAGGTACCTACATTGAAGTACGTTTAACTACCCGACGTATTAGTCATATTTTTAGGAGTGTGAGAATAGAACAGGCCTGCATCCGCAATTGGTGAGAAACGGATTTCATCTGTTCCTTAAGAAATATGGATTTTCGAATTTCGTAAGATTCTAACAATTGCTTCGATATTCTAAATAATTTGATGAAACTAAAAATATCCAAAAATGATTGTTAGAAATGGATAAATTATTGTATTTAATACCTTTTATTTGGCATGTCGAGCACGTTTGAACTATCACGAAATCGTTTTTGTTGACTATTAACCGGTACCACTTCATCCTCTAATTCATTATCACTTGATTGTAAAAAAAATCCAATGCTCGATTCCATAATATAAATGAATTTTATAATATTGTATTTTAGTTAACTAATTTTAATAAGTTTTTGAAAATGTTTAGTATTATAATAGCTCATCACTAAAACAAACAAAACTGCATCTGTCATATTTTCATTAAAGTTAGTTTTGATTTACCGGACAAGTGGTGCAGTGGTTAAAGCTTCGGCACTTGGACCGGGAGGTACTGGGTTCGAATCCCATCAGAGATGTAAGTCGAATTTTCGCCATCGATTAAATTACGATCGGTGATGTTAATAAATATAGCTAAGACCCTCGATGGAGTGCAGAATTCAGCGCCGACCCCAGCGTCCACGTCAATATACAGGTTGACATGGAGCTCGCAATGTGCAGGTTTGTGTGAGTAGGTGAATGGGATTAATGATGTGGCGTGAATGAATGAGAGTGGTTCTCAATGGGCCAAAATTGACCTAAGTGTGCGATAGCAGCCACTGAAACCTTAACCTAAGTAAACTTGTGAATGAAGAACCCAAGAGGGAGATAATATAAACACTTTCTCAAGAGCAAGTAAGATGAACAATATTACGATAAATAAAACGACGAAACAATACTTTGGTACTCTTTAATGAAAAATATAACTAAAATTATTCTTTCTTCACCCTTCTCTTTTTGATTTTAGCACCAGTTTCCGATTTAGGCCGTGCCTCACTTAATTTAGTAAAATTGCCCGTAAGTGTTTCAGTCTCATCTTTATCTCGCTTTCTATTTTCATCTGATTCATCTTCGACGTCTTCATCTTTTTTATCTTTCTTATCTTCTTGTTTTTTAAACAATTTTCGAAGTGAATAAATCGAACACACCACCGGCAACATAATTGGGAAAAATAATGGAATATAAATCGCGTATCTGAAATAAAAACCAAGTTTTAATGTGATGAACATATTATGATACTCGATCGATAAACCCACTTTTGTTCATCGGGGAAATATAAGAGCGCCAAAAGACTAGGATCAAAGAAAGCACGTTCCGAACTTATAAAAGCTTCTTTAGCATATTTCACCGCCTCTTCTAAATTACCGTTTCGTAGAAGTTTTTTTGCAATCACGATATTTTCGTATGCGTTATTAATTGCAACTCCAACCTCGTCGTTTATTACAATGTAACTTATATCACCCAAAAGTTTTACCAACGATTTTAATGTGACCGTAGACGAGGTCAAAAAATGAACAACTTTTGTTCGAACGTAAGTATCAACTTCCCATACACGCGGTTCAATCGTATCCAATTCTGTAATTGCAACACTATCGATCGGCATATCGTTCTGTATACCAAATATTTTACGAAGTAAATATAATCCAATTGGCATAATATTTTGGGATGATAAATGGAATTCAGATTGGGACTGAGTTTCAAAATACTTCTGGCACACGTCCTCGGTTGGATTTGAAATGATGATGCCTCCCCAACCAGGCGATAAAAACGACTCGACTCCGTTCGTCGATGCCGGTACTCCGTCCTTTCTGTAAATACGCAACGGAGCATTCTGACACGGTGGTGCATACACAACTAAATGAATTGATGGATTTTTTGATACTTCTGTTCCCAGTTTACGTTCAATCGCGGTTATTATATGCGGTAATCGATCTTCTTGCAACGCAAAATGTCGTCCAAATTTCGAATCATCCGATATCGGTTGTTTAGTAAACTCGAACTCATTCTGATATTTCCATTGTGATTTTAATGTGAAATTGGAAATAGCACTGATCGCGTTCAAAAATGGTAGAATATAGGCTAGAAATTGGAAAAAAAATGTTTTATCTCGAAATAATATTACTAAATCGTAGGTATTCTACCTTCAGCCGCATTCCGAACATTCCACGAAACTTTTTGTAAATCAGGTCGTGGATTTAGCACCGAAATTAATATATCATAATTGGGTTGTGCTGGCGCTGTGATATGCCGAATCGGTTTACCAGTTGATGATGTTAAATTCCCCAAAATCGATAGTAAATTATACTCGTCAAATAGCCAGTATCTTAACACATTTTTAATTTGAGATGAAGCTAAAAATGTAATCATATTTTATACTATGTCTATATTATGTTATAAAATTAAGTCGAGCGTTACTTACAAACTTGGCTTGAAATGAAAGCACTTCGATCGGCTGTAACCAGAAATTCGTTTAAATATTTATGCCACTCAATGAACATAAATTCACCCATTTTGAAATTATATTTTTGAATGATGATTTTTTCCAGCGCAGCTGGAGTATTTACGGAATGTAGCTCATTTTCGGTTACATCAATTTTAATAAATTTTAATTTTAAAAATTCTGTAATTATATAAAACTATGTAAGAAAAATAAACAGAGGATTTAACTCGAAATTACCATGTCCCGCAAAGACATTCTCCAAATCCGAAACGATTGACGACAGTTTAGATTTATCTTGTAAATAAATTCCGATTCGCGAAGAAACTGCAATTGGAATGTTATTTAAATCATCTATCCCGGATGTTGGTAGAGAGACCCTATATATTTTAAAGTATAAATTAGCCAACTGCTTAAACATTAGAATGAAGGCTTACCGATATACTTCTGTTGTTTTCCACCACATTGGTACTCCGATAATTATTATCAATATAATGAATGCCAGGGCCGAATAAATCCGATAGGTTTCTGAAAAAAATAAATAGGAATTTTTCATAATCACCAAGAACTTTAGAGGATTAGATAGATTTTTACAAAGAAAACATTTATTTATATTGTTTGTATTTAATATTTATTTTGAACACAAATTTAGTCACTATTCTCTATAATTACAAACCAACATATAAACTACATCGTCCGGATTTGTAAAAGCCTTCGATACATATTTTGTGAAACGGGCTGTACCTTGAGACCGATAAACCAAATTCAAAACATTGTGCTTGGGATATAAAGTCAACAGAACTGAATCATTTTCTTCCTTTTCGGCGGCAGGTACAATTTCATCATCACTGTCGATAACCGATCCATCTTGTTCCTCTTCGGGCAGTAAATATGTTGTAACACCGATATTCTCTAGAGGTTTAAAATACATAATTATATCTAACGAATTTTCAGCGTATTCTGATAAATCGCCTAGGATCGAATAGCATCCAGATGTCCATTTTTGAATATTTACTTCACAAGTGGGCGACTCACAATTTTTGCCGTACAAATCCAATTCGGTATATTCGTACAGTAATTTGAAAAATTCATTCGATGAAAATAATTTGATCAAATCATTAAGTGGGCCGCGTAAATTTGTTTTATCTAAAATTCGGTAATAGCTTTGAGTGGCCGGTGCCGGTACAATCCAATTCAAATTACTATTAACATTTAGTTCAGCCTCGAGAATTTGATAGAAATCACCAATTAAAAATTCTTCTAGCGATATTTCGGATGTGTTTTCAAAATGTTGTTGTATTTGTTTTTTGAACAAACCATTTAAGTAACATTCTTGAACCCATTCGGCAAGTATTACATCATCCCGATGCGGTGGCATAAAAGCTTGATGTTGCGAAAGCTTTCGATGCGTTTCATCATTTCCCTCGCCATGAAACCAGCCATTAATCGACAGTCTAGGATAATCCAGGGTTATCACTTCGCCAACCTGATGAAACGATTTACTAGTAACATGGAAAAATATAAATTGGTTATTTGATGGAAATATTTTATTGGTGACCGGAAATTTCGGTAGCCCATTTTGATCCACACTAAACAATTCCAGTGCACCACCCATTTTTTCACTCCAATCTTCCACACCATTCCACGGTGTTAGGTAAAATACGAACGCAATTTTTCGCGTTGTCAATAAATCATCATGCACGAGTAAATAATCGCCTGGATTATACATCGAGCACGATGCAGAAAAGGAATTCAAATTTAATCCAGTTATATTTGCCATCCACGGCAGAACGGTCAATTTTAAAAAATTATAAAAATCATTCATGAACAGACAGGCCGGATTTCCATCAATTTGCGCTATTTGTCGATACTCGTACAAGTCCATTTGTTTGTGGGCCCAATCTTCTCGCTCCACCATTTCATCCACTAAATGCTGTACCAGTTGCGAATTACTTAAAAAATTACGACAAACGCATACTTTAAACGGGCTTTTCATTAAACTTAAATTATTTACTTCAAACTTATCGATATTACTAGGATCTAGATTCCAATTTGTATTAAATTTCTCTATAAATTCTGTAGTATTCAGGCTAGGATTAATTTCAAAACATCTGTAATTCAATTTGTGCGTTTTCAACGATGGCGGGTCACAGTCTAGAAATAGAAGAAAATAAAAACGAACTCAAATTTTCTACAAACTGATATTTTGGCAAAACTACATAAGTTATAATAATATCATACCACATTCACCTGCAAGCACTTTACACATTTATTTCAGTTTTCTCACTTTAAATCGCGTTGTTGAACAAACGATGCAAACCCGTTTCTGGATATCAAATTTCATAATATATAGATGGTTAAGAATTGGCGAAATTCCTTACAGAATGGTTGAATTTCATAACTTCGTTCAAAATTCACAATGAAATTCCAATTCAGTTCTACATACCAAATTTGATTTGGATAATTTGTTAAGAAATATCCTAGTTACTTTTAGTATGTTGGAATTCCTGAACCTTGGTATGCTTTCAGTATTTAAAACGGAAATTCCATTTTCGCATCTTCGATTCATTACGTAGAGGTACTATCAAAATAAAGATACAGCAAACAAACGATCGGAACCATTGAAACCTGAAATATTCCCAATGTTACGAAACAGGCCTAGACGGGGTCAACCAGTAAAGAAGTTCAACTAACTGGACCAATCTAGATTGTCAATAATACATATCCACGAAAAACTGATGATCAATAATTGACGTACCTGAAGCTCATATGTGAATCGTGAATCGACAACTTATACATTGTACCGTCATTGGTTTTATTTAGAAATTTTGAAGTTTACTCAGAATTACTCCAAACGTATCCATAATAATCCCTTCCTACACTAAACAATAATTCTTTTAATTATCATACTCTCGCTGATAGATCAAAAGGCGCTCGAAAACTATGGAAAATTATTTCCATCATCCGATCAACAGCGTAACAGCATGGGCGTGATATCGAGGAAAACGAGGGCCATGTTGTGGCAAGTGCCCAGTTTTTTGACCCCACAAAGCCGGAGATCGATATAGTAAAGATCGAAAATGTAAAACTAATTTAAGTAAATAAGACACAGAACAAAAATAAATAAATGAACATCCCGTTTCCGGACCGGAAAAATTCTGCAAATTCAAAGATCCAATTTCTCCCACTGGTTTTGTGTATTCGTGTTAAGTAAATTATTAAAACCAATGGTTTGAAATAACCCAAGAAGTTCATCGAAACATAAACTATGCATAAATAAACTATTCAATTATCGATTCAAAGAAAATATAAAATCATAACCTCACCAGTTTCATTATCAGCTGAATCCTTCTCGTTGTCATCGTTATCTTTTAGGGCAGCGGTTTCACTCATTTTCCCGACACAATCTAAAATCATTTAACGTATAACATTAATAGAAACACAACTAGTTATTCATAATTTGCATAATTACATTGAAATCGATTTAATTTTAATTATTATTTAGAAAATTATTCTCACAACCATCTATTTTGCGCTGTCTTGGGTTTTTTTTGACAATTCTCCACTTTCGTCAAGTTTAAAGTACTGCTACAACTTCTAAATGTCAATATTTCGTTAAGTTTCTAGCCGTTTTTTATAAAATTCAACATTTTATACCATTTATTTGGTATAAATATTAAAACTTATGTAAACTGAACTCTATTTATTGATTATACACAAATATTTTATTAAATACCAACGAGGATACATTAATTAATCGTCCCATTCATTAAATTAAATATATAGTGAAAATTTGTTCCTAAAAATTTAACGAAAAAGTTTAAACATGGTAACACCAAAACTGTTTGTGTTTTCAACTTCAAATTTTGTAACCGATTGTTTTGTCAAAACATTAGTGTGCGTCGTACGTGTATTTTAATTGCTAGATATATTTTTGTGTAAACGAAATTAAATTGAAAATATAATTGACCAAAAATGAGACGAACTAGATCACGACGGAGAATTGATTTAGGTAATTAATAAAATTTTATTATTTTTATGTGTAAATTTTATGTTAAATGGTTCTTTCTGTTTAGACGATGATGTAAGCGCATCACCACCACCCAATATGTTGTTGATCAACAACACGGAACGGACTCCTCGAGAGAGCATGATGCGGCGGCGGTCCATGGGTACGCCTAGTCTTGCATTAATTCCGAATTCACCGGATCATGTGGATTCCCCAAGAACATTGAATGAGACTTTTTCGCCGGAGCCGGAGGAAAAGGTTTTTTCGGTTAAGACCCTGGTGGATAGCGTAAAGAAGCATAAGCGCCACACGTCATCGAATTCCTATGATTCAAATGGTTTAGACACGCCCCGTGTTACACGGGCTTCTACAAATTCCGCTAAAATGTCGCGAACAAGTATTAAGAAAGTATCGAAAGAATCGCCGGTATTTGCTAATCTGAAAAAAATCGTATCAAAGACTCCTAAAACGACATTCTTTGAAACAGTTGGACAGGTTGCGGATGTGGTGGTCGGGGAAACAAAGGTGATTAAGAGCATTCGTAAAAGACGACGATCTTCTGCTATGGATGATACATTAGCAACAGAAAAGAAAAACGTTAAATTTCATAGTCCAGCCAACATGGAGGTGTCAACATTTGACATCGACTTTAAAATGCAATCCGATCGGAAAGTTAAGAAGCGGTTACGATCGTTATCCAATGCTGAAAGTGAAAAGGATAAATCGACAAGTAGGATAATAATTTTAATGGCCTTAAGGTCAATTTATTAATTAGAAATTCTTTGTTATAGAAACTCCAGAAAAAGTCGAGAAAAAAACGCCTGGTTCCAGGAAGAAAATGCCAAACTTCTCAGAAATACATCAACGGCAGTTCGACAAAATGGAATCCATTACTGAGCATGCCGCACGTAAAGCAGAAAGAGCAAATTATTTGTCTCGGAGCCCTAAAATAATTTCACAATCAGTAGAAATTAAAGAATCTGAAACTGAGATTGTTCCAAAAGTGGAAGCTGAAAGAGAGTTGCTGCCAAAACCAGAAAATGAAATAGAACAGGAATCAGTAATCATCATCAGCTATCATGAATCTGAGGTTAAGGATATAATAGAACCATCTGAGGTCGCTCAGGACTTAAAACAGGTAGTGGCGCCCGAACCAGTAGAAGTAGTAATGTTAGAGCCAGAACGTGAATTAATCACCGAAGAACAGAGCTTGCTTCATGAAGAAGAACCCTTAGAAATGGCAGAATTGGATAACTTAGGATTACAATCAGGTTCGACATCAACATCCGTTTCACCAGTTGTACGGAGCCCATTGGTAGTTGAGAAATTCCATTTGGAGCCCCCAAGTTCTAAGTTAAGTTTAAGTTTTACAACAATGGATGAAACGCAGGGCGAAAGCTCTTTAGTCGGTCGAAGCCCATTTATTATTCAAATGCAAGAATCGTTTTCAATTCCTGCTAAAAGTCCAGCGGCGAAGAAAGGGCCTTTAACAATTTCAAAAATTCCAGCAAAAGTTAATAAGTTTAATAAATCCCTACCGCTACCTAATGTTCGTCCTAAAACACCAATAAGAGATTTGAATGGTCGAGTCACGAAAATTCCACAAACCAAAATCAATTCTTCAGTTTTGGTCCAGTCGAATAAAAATAAGGCCGCAACAAACTTGAACTCTACTGGTGTATTCGTATTCAATGCAAATAAAGCAGAAGCGAAAAAACCAGTCGTTTCAGCACCGCTGCAAAGTAAACTAAGTCTAAAACGGTTCAAACCAATGCCGACAACAAAACCTTTACCTACGATTCCGAAGCGCCCCGCGAAAGAGAATCATGCCGTCGACAAGGTAAAGGAACGGCAACAAAAAAATATGTCGTTATATAAAAGCAGACCACAGCCCGATGTTAAACCGCGCACCCCGGTCCCTAAAAATATGATTGCCGTGCGTACTAACAAGCGGTTCGAGTTGCAGATGAAATTCCGTCAGATGCACGGAAATAATTGAATGGGAGGAATGTGGCTGTGTTTTGGGGTTTTTTTTAGTGTCCTTACAGACTAATAAATTTTATTAAATAAGCGTTTTATAATATTATTTTAAGAAGTTTAACTAGAATTCAATAAAAAATTTCAATCTTAAATTAGTATTTAATAATTTTAAATAATAATTGATAAACGGAGTCATTGAACTTGACTATAACGAACCTCGAGAATCAACGTTACGTAATAAATCTGTACGTTTACAGTGAAAAATGTACAAAGATAAAAAACCAATTACTAGTCTCTTGAGTTTTTGAGCTCTAATTTCTCTAACATTTATGGAATATACACATATTGATGATCTGTGTCCCTATCCCTTTTCCTGCCAGGCAAAATTTTTTGTTTCAATTTAAGTCCAAGCCACACAAATGATATACAAGTGACCACATTGTTTTGGCTATAAATTTAGTGGCGGATTCGTATGTCAAAATTTTAGAGACGCGAATTGAATAAGCGTAATCCGCTTTTTAGCCGGAAAGTCTTGAAAGTCTTTTTCAAGACAGTACAATGTATAAAATAATTGATGGATTCGAATCAAGGTCAATTGGAATTCTAACATGAACGTTTGAAGAAATCTTGGATTTTGGGCAAAATAATTGGAACTAGGTAGGTCATTTGTCTTCAACAAATTATTCAAATTTGGTTTGTAAAGCATTCAGCTATAGCGAATAAAATAGAGCCATTTCCCGATTATTTTCAAATTTTTGATGAAATCAATAAAATAACAAGTCGCCTGCATTTTAAATAATATGCCAGAAATCTTGTAGATTATCTCGAAATGTTAGATTCCCAATCCAGCTTTACAATCAAAATTTGAATATAATTAGTAAAGAAATCCATAGCCTAGTTCCATTCAGCATTGCCGAATTTTAGAACTTCATGCGAAATTCGAATGGTTGAATTCCATATCTTCATTAAAAATTCACGTTAAAATTCCAATCCAGTTTTACATACCAAATTTGACCATAATTTGTTAAGAAATATTTTAGTTACTTTCTACATGGTGGAATTCCTAAACTTCGGCCAAAATTCAAGATAGAGTTCCAACAATCGAATTCTGTATACCAAATTTGAAAAATATTGGTTGAGCAATGGCCAAAGCTTCATATTGATCAGGACCAAATTCCGAAAATTCAGGTTTAAATATCTCATATAATCCAAATTTGATTATAATCTCTTCGAGTTCTTAATAAAAATGTAGATAAAAATGATTTTACATATTGTGTTAGGTCTTTGATCCTTTAATTTCGATTTTTTAAGATTTCAGCAATAGCAGTATTTTAAAAAAGGGACAGTGAAAACCAGGGATTTTTGAAAAGGGATTATGATAATCCGGGATTTTGAAATTCAGACTTTGGAATCGATTCTCCCTCCCCTACTTTTCTTCATGTTTTCGGGGAAAATGATTTTTCCAGGGAAGAAACTTCTGTGTCTGTGGCCAATGCAACAATGGCCAATGCAACAATGTGTTCATTGCCGTGTTTTTTTTTTATAACTACAAAGCGTGTTGACCTGATTTCTTAATCAAGGAAATAAGGAATTAAGCGAAGTGATAATTTCTAGCCGTTTAAAGTTTAGTTCTAAAGGAGTAGGTTCAACCTCGAGGGTTAACAGTGCTATGCAGCAAATCATTGATTTAACAAAAAACAAAGTCGGTGACGAAACTGACCTGCAAACGTTGAGCTCTGAACGGTGTGCTGTAGAGGAAAAAAATAAATTCACTAGACGCTATTCGCGTTTTTTGGAGAGCGAAGATCTAAATACATACCTCCAGACGGTGCTCTCTGGGTAACTCTAAATAAATCGGGCAGTGTAGTGGAGACGAGCGGAGGAAATTCCGTTTATGGACATGGGGGCTACAAGTCAAGACGAGTAATTGACGTCCATGAGAATGGAGGAGAATTTGGAGTTGGCTTTCTCATCCATCGGTACTTGAAGTAACATTAACTTTCGCCCTATGAACATGCAGGTATGCATGGCCAGACTCCGCACTAAGAAATTTAACATCACCACCGTTAATGTACATGCACCCACCCACTGATGAAATCGGATGATGACAAAGACCTATTGTTTTCTTCTCTCGCACCACTACATTAAAACCATCGTGGGTGACTTTAATGCACAAATCAGTAGGAGTGCAGACATCACACATTGGTCCTAAACGCTTGCACATCGCTAGTAACAACTATTGGAAATGAGCATTGAATCATTTCCTATGTCCCATTGTATTTGACTTCTGTAGCTAATGTCACTTCTGTACGAACCATCAATCAAGTAACACGCGAAAAACATCATAAAATAAAATAAAGGAAGTTTTATAATTAAATTAATTTAGAATTATCCGTGTTTCATTTTCAAGTTTCCAACTCTGATTAGCATTTATTCCATTAGGTTATTGGCCCAGTAGGTGAAGAATACGGATATTTCGGAAAAGTTAAGGCAGATTAAGTGGATAAATTGATTTTCGGAGTTGTGAAATTCACATACGGTAAAAGATGGCGTCAACTGAGTCAAAATACAGCATTTCAAAGCTAAACGGAACAAATTATTTTGTGTCGAATTGCAAAATGAAAATGCTTCTTAAGGAAAAAGGTTTATGGGCAGTCATCTACAACCATCACCAGTTACAGCAGCGTGACCAGCAAATGATGAAAAGGCACATTCAACAATTGCATTGAATGTAGAAGACGATCAAATTCATCACATCATCGGTGCAGATTCAGCAAGAAGAGCATGGAGAATTCTTAAGGAAACGGTTTGGTAACGGTGCTCGAGTGTAAAGAAGAGGGCGAATTGACACTCACGTTGGTTAAATCAAAGGTTCTCGCTGTATGACACTGCATTAAAGGTTGACTCATCAAGAGCAACGAAAGGTCAAAAAGGTGAAAATAAAAAGTCTGAGTGCTATTTTTTGCAAAAGAAGCGGTCACATCAAAAAGGATTGTCGAAAATACAAAGCCTGGCTCAACAAAAAGGAAGGAAGTGATCAGAAATCAGTAATCTAGCGAAACATCTAGCGAAAGATGAAACAGAAAAACTGTTTGTGACACATCAAGTAGGTGATGGCCGGATTGTCGATGCGGGTGCCATGTGTCACATTGCCAGTTCTAAGGTTACTTTCGTTAATATCGACATGAATTGTAGTGGTCAACAATTAACAGCTGCTAGTTAAAGGCACAATTAAGGTCGATTTTCTGAATGGGGAAAATCAAAGTGTTCCAATAAGAATCACAGACGTGTTGCTAATGCCAGATATCAAGGAAAATTTGCTTTCAGTCAAAAAGCTAACGGAAAAAGGTTTTCAAGTAAATTTCAAAGGCAACAAGTGTGAAATAAGGGAAAACAGTCGGCAAATTGTAGTTGGCGAAATCAGCGGTAAACCTTACAGAATAAAGGAACCTCATAAAGTTTACTCGGTCGAAAAGGAATCTAATGGCTGCATACATTATTGGCATAAGGTTCTAGGCCATAGAGACATCGAAGTTGTGAAATCATTGGCGAAACGAAATTTAGTTAAAGGCATCAACTTCAGCGAGTGTACAGCGGACTCCAAGTACAGAATGTGTCCCGAAGGAAAAATTACTCGAATCAAGTTTCCGGTTCATTCGAATAATAAAGCAGTTGCAGTCATGGATCTGGTTCATTCGGATGTTTGTGGTCCGATGCAAACGACCACACCATCAGGTAATCGTTATATTGTGACATTCATAGACGATTACTCAAAATGTACAGTCAGCTACCTAATCGCAAATACATCATCTAGTTTACAGCAAATTCAAGGAATATATTTCGATGGTAAAGGTTCAATTCGGAAAGAAACCTAAATGCATCCGTACAGATCGAAGAGGAGAGTTCGAAATTCAAATCCAGAGAACTACTGCGTACACCCCAACAAAACGGAACAGCGGAACGCAAAAACTCACTTCATTCTAATTGATGCAGACCTAGAGAAAAGTTTTGGGGCGAAGCTGTAATGATGGCTGATTATGTCCAGAATCGTTTGCCAACAAAGGGTACAGAAACAAACACCATACGAAGGCAGGTTCCAGAAAAGTCCGAATGTGCAATACTTCAGTAAATTCGGATCATAATGTTATGTGCATGTACCAAAGCAAACAAGGCGCAAATTCGATTCAAAGAGTGTGAAAGCAGTGCTGGTCGGCTATGATTACGAGTCAAAGGCATATCGTTGTTACATTCCGGAAACCGATCGAGTCACAGTTAGTCGAGATGTTCAGTTCGTTGAAAGGGGTCATTTGTTACCTATCAAGTCCAGCAAAAATTACCAACAGGAATAAATTATCGCCAATTCAGGGTTGAACAACTTTGAAGATGCAGAAAATGATCCAGTACAAGAGGAATTAGGCGATGAGGAAGTTCAGGAAGAGAATCATCCAATACAGGATCACGTTCAGAATGAAGATGAAGAGGAAGCTATTAGACGATCACAACGCGCTAACAAAGTAATTCCGCCAAAGAGACTTATTGAAGAAATGAACGTGGTGAATTCAGTCATTCAAGAGCCAAAGTGCTACGAAGAGGCCATCAAGTGTGATCAAATGACAGATGAGATGAAGTCATTGATTGAGATTCAAACATGGGAGCTTGTGAAAATTCCAGAAGGTGCAAATCAGTTGGCTGCAAGTAAATTGTTATTTTCTTTTGCATGGATCATGCAACTTCCATAATCAAAGAGTTAGCAGAACCGACACATATGTAGTTAAAAGTGTCTAACAAACGATTATCTACCAAATTTGAGTCTCAAAATTAAATCAATGATAAAATAATTTGATTTAATTATTTTTAATAAAACCATGAAACAACACATGATTTTGGATGTTTCTACTTCCTGTTAATTTCGACACAAACTCTTCTTTAGTTTTAACAAATTAACGAAGAATTACTCGGAATTTGTTCGCTCTTATTAAGAGAATTTTTATGTTATGTATTCGCCTTATGCTAAAGTTATCATATTCCCACGATCACTATTGTGCGTGCACCAAAGAGAACCATGTCTAAAATTATTTGTGTATGATTTTTCCACCAACATACACATTTGTGTATACTACTTAAATCGTTTGCGTCCAAAAAATAAGACTATAACAATAATAATCATAAAATAATTGATATGTCATCAAAAACAAATAATTAGCATGTTATATATAATTTATATGTTATCAAATTATAATGCTTTTTTTAAAAAAAACTCCGATTTAACTAAGATCCGTTAAAGTATGGAAGACATTACAACCTGTCATTTTTTACGTACACATTTGTGCGTAATGGAAAACTTGTTTTGGCACGCGTTAATAAAAATCTGGTCACCTAATTTTGTAAAAAGTCATAATTTCTCACATTTGTCAAATAATTGATTATTTTCATAAATATTAAATTAAATTTACATAAATTTTCGAATAATTTAAATAATTTCCATTTCTCAATTAATTTTAAGCAGAATTCAAAAATATTTCCTCCATTTTATGAAAAAATTCTATCATCAAAAAACTTTACACCACTTCATTGCAGCTTACCGTGTAGTATTTACAAAAGAAAAATTAAAAAACCAAATGTGGATATGTATGTGGCATAAAACGAGTTCTATGCGCTCCATATCCAATAAAAATTAAAAATTTCATCAAAATATCATTAAATTTTCATTAAATATTATAAAAAACGTTTTTTTTGAGTTTGGATTCCGTGAGAAAATTCTCAGCCTGATTATATTTTTCCCACGCTCATGGGAATTTTCCCACGATATGGCAATACTAGCCACATTGAAGATTTGCGTGAACGTTTTTCAACTTTGGACAATTTTCGAACACAACACAAATAGAATTTATGGAACAGTCAAATCAAGAAAAACACAAATATTAAATACATTTTTTTTTATTTAATAGTGATATATAAGTTTTGTGTTACATATAAATATATAGTTTGTGGAAAATTGGAGTTAAGTTATATACAAAAAAATTAATAAATAAAATAATTTTATTTGTTTTACAATTAAAAAAAAAAGTAAAAATGGAAAGAACAAAATGACATTTTGTTTCATTGATAAATTTTTTATATTTGGTTTAGTGAGAAGAGTATAAAATATACACCAACATTTTACTAAAATATCGATAGTTTTTCTATAAAAAAATGTTTTATAATTATTTAAAATAGTTCATGTGCATTTTATTAATTTTTGATTAATGAAATAAATTCCATTTAAACGACGAATAAAAAAAATCTTGTGTAGTGTTTCATATACAATAATACAAAATGGCTGATGTATGGGTGTGAATGAACTGGACAAATAGGAACAGATGAGAGAAAACCATGTAGAGTGTCGATCCAAGTGAGACGAAAAGACGAAGGTGGGTTTTTAGTAATTACAATTTACAATAAAAAAAAATCCGGCGTCAATATCTGTATTAAAATTTTCTTCACATCCTAACAATATTTTCATTACTCAATTCCATTCCACACAACCACCAAATTAATATCCAGTGCTTCGTTTAAAAACAAAAAGTTCTGTGTTGTTTTAATACAATTTTACTAAAAGGAAAATTTATTTTTTTACAAATGTTGTCAGCAGGTGGACAACGATGAAAAAAAAGTTGAATTAAATAGGAATTGGTATTAAAATTAAAATACATAATAGAACATCCAGATCAATGATTTTGTGTGAAATAAAATATAATTTATGGATATGAATTGAACTGCAATGGATAAAATACTCAATTGTCAAAATGGTTATGTTATGAACACCTATAGCGGCGACGAAGACTGTCATGAAAATACGAGACAAACTAGTCGTCAAAAATCATCTAAATCTAATTAAAATTTTAACAAAATGTGCAAAAATGACAGAAGAAGGTGATTCAATAAGGAATGGCATAAATGGTGCTAATAATAATAGTAATGTTAATAATAGTATACAACAATTGACATCTAACCGTAATAGTAGTAATAATAATATACACCTCAATAATAACAACAACAACAGTAGTCGTACTACTACACCAAATTCTACAAATTACAAAAATAATGATGGAAGTAATGCACCGACAACAACAACACTACCAACGACAGGAAATTTGGTTACTCATAAAACCAATAAACAAAAATTTCAAACAAATCACCACCAGCATCAACAGCTTCATCATCTTCATCATCATCATGAGAATGATAGTATTAAGGCTACAAAAGGAATTGCTAATTCGGCAGCAACAGCAATTGATAAGCAACATGCCGCAGCAGCTGCTGCTGCTGCAGCCGGCCGAAATAATTCCGCCGAAGCTGGGAATAGTGTTACAACACCGAATACGGTTTCGTCGAGTGGTGGGCGGTTGCAGTTTTTTAAAGGTAAGCAAAAAGTTGTTTTAATATAACTTGATATTTTCAGTGATTCTCCATATGGTGATGAAAATAATGGACCATTGATATGTGATTAGTGAGTTTTATAGGGGTTTTCAGTCAGGAGGAATTTAACGGTTAGCACATATTTTGCCTTTGATCCTGTAGTTAGGTATAACATACCCTAAATCAAAATTTAGATCTTATGCCTTTATTACGATTAAATTGTAAAATCTCTGAATGTGTAAATAAAATGTAAAGAAATTTATCTCACTCTTTCACTCTCTCTCTCTGGCACTATATTCCATCAAGAGCCGCCTCAAATGAGGTTTCATAATCATATTTTCGTTTGAGTGATAATTTATTGATCCTAAATAAAACTGACCGTGAATTTTTTTTCCTTGTCACCACTGGGAATCGAACTCAGGACCGCCGGTCGCTGAAGCAAGCATGCTGACCACTTTGCCACCGGGGCGGCTCAAAAAATCTATCGAAATCATTAAAAGTGGGGCCTTGTAATTATACCAGAATGCATAGAATTAGTATATGGGCTTGCGGTTTCAATACATCTCACTATTGTCGGTGACACTCCAATGACAGGTTGCGATTTTGGTGAAACAGTATTCTGATGTTTTTAAGGCCTTTGAAAAATAAGAAAATCTCGGAACTATCATCTTACATTTTTGGAGTTATTTCAGTCAAAATGTATTAAAAAAAATTACAAAATTAGATGCTTTATTATCCGGTTTTTGGAGCTTAAAATCCGAACCAAAATATTAAATACTTAAGATGGTGTTTCTCCTTCAATTTCGTTCGACATTTCCAGACCTCCCCACTTCTTAACTAAAGGAACTCTGCTTCTCAGGTAATCGTTCTTATTCGAAAAATAAAACAGTACAAATAATTGGAATTTCGTCAAGGGCTCAAAATCCTACAATATTTTTCTATTTGGATCAAACATATTAAACTAGTAAACTAATTATATATTTAGACTGTGGTCCAATTCGTGATTGATTTTGTGGAGGGATGACATGTTACAAAATCTTCAGTAAGTTTCCTCTCGAATAGATTTATTGTAGAGTTGTTGACATATTTGAATGAGTTAGTTTGAGCAGGTGCCTCTTTTAGGTAGTCTTTCTTCAATTCACAAAATGTCACGATTGGCCCGCAGTATGTAGACATCTTTTTTTTTATTATTTTCCCTGCAATCTCTTCTGGGGCCTGTTCAAGGCTCTCCCTGCTCTTTCGCGGTTCCGTCCTTACTTTTACACCAGTCAGCCAATTCGAGGACGTAGCTATTAGGACCGATTTTAAGACCATCATCATCTGCACATTGCAAGCTCCATGTCAGCCAAATTACTGACATGGAAGTTGGGTCGGCCTATGAGTTTTGCACACGGGAAGTGTTCCTTGTGTTACATTTCATCACAGATCGTAATCCGGTTCCGTACAAGTATAGTGAAACAACGCGAAAGCGCTTATTAGATTTCAAATCAAAATTTGTGATCTAAAACTAGTTATATACTGAGGTTGCATTTTGAACTGAAAAGTTTCTTTTAGTTTTAATCGAGCGGAGGACGAACTTTTGAACTTATATCTCCTTCTTAATAAACACATTTTATTAAACACTTGTTTTTTATTTGGCAAAAAGCTTAAAAAATCCGAATATTGATTTTCTTACGAAATTCGAAAATCAATATTTCTTAACCAAAATATTCTTAACGAACAGAGAGAAATTCGTTTCTCACCAATTACAGACCTTATTCTCTCTATTCTCACGTTCGTAATAATTTGACTAATACGTCGATTAATTAAATGTATTTCAATATACCTTGAATTTGGTTACTCAGCCGATGACTAATCGCCTACCTGCTATCATCCTCCTCATTTTATATTAATTTCTTCGTATGACTAACAGTTGGTTGGGACGATCAAGAGATTAATTTTATTGCCTATTTTTTTGTCCCTCCTTCTTTTATTTATTTTTTGCTTTTTTCTACTATAGATAACAAAATTTTTACTTTTAGAAATCAGTAGATACTACCTAACAAGTCGCAATCGATCGAGTGATTTTTAAAATTTTTGAACAATTTTTTTAATTAAATTATCAAAAATTTAATTTTTGCGAAATAAAAAACAAGCGTTTAATAAAATGTGTTTATTTAGTGTGTGTTTCGCCAAGTGCCTACGGTAAATAGTGTTGATAAATAAAGGTTGATAACTGCCTTAAATTTGTGCATTTTATAGTCGGAGATTCGAAATCGTTTCGCGAATTTCAGTTCTTGGGTGTTCGATAAATAAATACACCCTTGGCTTCCTCAGTTCGAGGTTTCGGCAGCTTCATCATAAACAAACCTATTTGTTGCCCTCGATAGCATAGTAAGTAGAGCGCTGCTCTGTAATTCGGGGGTTCCGAGTTCGATTCCTGGTGGTTACAAAAAAGTTACGACTGGCCGTTTTTAATGTTTTATGTGTTACATTGGGCATTGTCTTATATCTCAAGCCATAGTTGTTGGCGTTCTCCATAAAAAAATATATTTCATGTGCATTGAACATTCCTCTTGTTATCTGTGGCCCTATTCTGGTAATTGCCGGGGAATGAAAATTTTAAATTTTGTAGCAGTTTTATTCCAAAAGTGTATTCTGGCTTTTGGGAAAAATTATTCCCCATTATAGCAATTATGACGTTTATTATTCTATACCTATTTTAGGAAAGAATTAACTGAGAATAGAACTTAACGAAAATTTATTGTATTTACTTATAACACTATTATGGCTGTAAATTTACACTGAAAACTGGTAATATCAGTTGGAAATATCAATATCCAACTTTTCACTTTAATAAATAAAATTTATTTTTTATGTAAAATTCGATTAAAATATCGATAAAAACCAATTAAACGTAGTAAACTATTTTTAGACATTTGTTTTCTTGTTTTATTGCAATCGCGTGGCGACCACGAATAATTAAATTATTTTCCCGTAAATATATTCCCCAATCGCCAGAATTAACTATTAGAAAACGGAGAATTGGGGAAAATATCTGGGAAATAGCTGCTACAAAATGATTCCCTACACATTGTCTAACGAAGGTCTTATGCGATGAAGGTGGTGATTTAAAAAATCTTCTGCATCTATCTCGGAACCTAAGTTTTCGTGCAGCTGACTTGTGGCCAATGCACCAGTGTTACTTGTTACTCATCACACCAAGCAGACGAATTGAGTTATAACCCACGAGTATTTCGTATGTTACTGCAAAAGGGTATTCGTTGTGACTTTTTCGCAAAAATGAGCACATTTGTATTTTTTCCCCGTTAAACTTACCTGATTTCTTAAACAAGGAAAAAATAAATTAAGCGAAGTGACAGATTCTATCCGTTTTCTTCATCAGCAAAACCATGGATAGAGTTAACGGTGATATCCAGCAAATCATCGATGTATATCAAAAATAAAATCGGTGAAAAAACTGATTCCTGAGAGACTCCGGCATTTGGGGAGTGTACCGATGATGATCCTCCGCAGTCCGACTGAAAATTTTGTGCAGTCACTATTCCAGTTCACAACTCAGTCGGTTAGTTTTCGGTTCAATATGTAACCTTAGTAATAAACATAAATATCAATATCGATATTTTATAAATATAAATTTCACAGAGTGTTATGAAATGCAGGAAGCAATCGTGAAATGTAGAGCAAATGAAATAATATTTCAGTAAATTTTCATTGTGAAAACGCATACAGGTCATACGAAACATATACCAGCGTTACATGTGTTTCGTGAAATTAAAATTTGTTCTATTTTCGATTGTTTTTTTTTTTGGTCCTCCACACACACGCTTTTGATATATTCGGCTTAATAGTCGTTTTTCGACAAACTGAATTCAGTTTGGAAATTAGGAGTGTCCTCGTTTTTCATGAATAAATTTTAACCCGGTACTGGCCAGATTCTCGCTTTTTATAAATTCAATATCCTCAAGCCCAGTTGTTTAACGCTTTGGCTCGAGGTTTACAAAATTTGTCGCGGTACCATGCGCCATTCGGTAAGAAAGAAAATATGTAGTTTGGAGTTGTGTCCTCGATGGTTTTTCGGTTATAATTCTATAGAGGAAACCAAACAGGCGACATTTTTCCAAAAATGAACTAATGTTGACGATTGTAAAAAATTTAGATAATAACTAAGAGCAATGCCAATCAGCGAGAAGATTTTCAAAATTCAATTTCTACCGATAGAACATTTCCGTTTAAAATTGCTCGATAAAGAAATAGTCGAATAAATTTTGCCGTTAAACATTCCTTTATTTGTATTTTCATAAAAAAAAATATCTAGGCCAACTGACCATTATTCGTTTTTTTTGTGCTTGTTCATTGAAATAATTTTGGACCAATTAATTTTTCAACGCCACTCAAGTATCTATGTAGTAAGTTTACTTAAGTTGTTGTGTGGACATCAATTTGTTTCAAAATCTCCAGTTGTAAAAAATTCGTGATAAACTATAAATAATTTATTTATCTCCTTTGCATAAGGAATTTCGTCATTTCAAGAGCTTCTGGGTTAATTGAAAACTTACGTCCAACCAAGCAGTCTTAAGAGACCTTACGTGCTCAAAAGCGCCCCAGAATCTTTCTAATCTCTTAAGTCTTTGTGCATTTGACTTGACGCGAAAAACTATCAGTGCAAACCAAGACAACAAATTACGTCTCTGTAAATTGAAAGGGATTCAGGTTACGTGATGGCAGTCTCCCAGATACAGTAACACGTTTTTCTATAAGAGATCTAAACTTATATCGAGAACCTCAGGATTATTACGAAAGACAGACAAGATGGAGCTGTATTTACTAAGATTACTTGAACCAATAGAAGGAGTGGAGGTAGTCGATTCGATATTTCTTAGACCTAACTTTAGGGTTGCCTGCTTATAAATTAAATAATATTTATTTTCTTCTACTATGCATATTTATTTTGACCACTGTTCTTTGGAAGAATGGCAAATTTCATTAAATTTTCAATGGTTCTGGATGTTCAACCCGAAAACTTGACTCTCTCTTTTGGAATCTTATTAAAATCACACTTCTTCCTGTGTTCTATTAAATATTCTTATTTTATTGATTTTGCTTACACGTACTTATATTGAAATAACTAAATAAATTAATTAATAATAAAAATGGTTAGTTTGATGTTGAATGAAACATATAAAATTAAATATGTAATACAATGTTGTACGAGGGCTGCTGTAAAAGTAAATGGTAATACTAGTGTTTTCCGATGCAAATATAAGTCATAAAGTGTAACATTTTTGGAGGTTATGTTTCTCAGAAGTCATCTGTCCGTTCGCATCACAACATTGTTTTTAAAACGTGATGATTTTTTCCAATTTTCGAAAGGGGCTAACTCAACCACAGTGCTTCGAATCATTTGATTCAACTTTTGTCGACGAAGCACCATCCTTGGCTAGTGTTTATAATTGGTACAATGAATTTAAACGCGAAGGACGTTCACTCAAAGACGAGTCACGTAAATGTAGTCCAAAAACAGCTGTTGTGATTTTGCCAGAAAACATCGATGCTGTGAGAAATCTGATTGAGGAGGATCGTCATGTGACTTATCGTGAAATCGAGGCATGCCCTAGGCATTAGTAGCACCAGCATTGGAGCTATTCCGGTTTTCCCCGGGAATTGGGAATTAGTGACGTTTTTCTAGCAGTTGCAATTTTTTTATTCGATAAAGTGTATTCTGGCGTTTGGGAATTTTTTTTAATGGGAAAAAATAATTCCATTTTATAGCAGTTTTGACGTTAATTTTTCCCCATTATTTTTTTGGGGAATTGTGATTCGTACGTTTATGAATTTTTAATCTTATTTTTTCTAATAAATATATATTTAAAAATTAAACACGTAATAAGGTCGCAATATGTGTTTTGGTTTATAAATACCTACATAAAAAAAATTTCTCCAAAAAATTATTCCCTATCTGCCAGAATATACATTTGGGAACGGGGAATAAATATTTGTTAATTATTACACTTTATAATTACAGCAAAATATTTTGCCAATTCCCAATTCCCCGGGAAAACCCGAATAGGGCCACTGGTCTATGTGTATCAATTGTGTATTTAATTTAGAATCTTTGTATTTATAGTCTGTGTTTTCATAATTGCTATGATTTACGAAAAAGCTTCCATGGAAGTTGCCCTTCCGATCGACCCATTTTGGTCAAAAGTTTCCAGTTAAAAATATGTATTTAACTTCATGTCTAAATATTTTTTATGTGAGTTTGTTTAACAACAATTAAAAATAATTGATAAAATGTCAAAAATTTAGCTTACTTTTATCGTACCTGCAGATAAAAACGCTGCAATATTTATTCAGGCTTAAGTCTATCAATAAGGAGCATCTTTAAGCGATCATTTCTGATAGAGTAAACTGATTGGACGATACGGGTCTACTTTTGTTTCATGTTCACCAAGCTTATGAATCATTCGAATGGAAAATATCCAGTTTTCATTATCTTGAACAGGTGTCCATTTGAATTTGTTTGCTCGCTGATTATTCTTTTACTTCGCACTACTTCAGTATATTAAATTGATAGGATTTCGGAAGCTTCGCTTTCTTCAGGCAACAATTTCTAATGTTCACTATTTTGGTTGTAAACGCCATAATTTGACCGAATTTCGTTATTTTCCTGAATCGCTTCTTGGTCAGTTTCTATCGAGAAGGCAAGTCGGAGGACATGTTTGTGTAGGCCGTTTCAGTTTCCTTGACCGCCTTCCGAAATTTAAGTAATTATTTGGAATGGATGAAATATGATCGAAAAGTCGAGAATCCAACTGATATTTGATCGGTGGTATATGAAGATGTTTAAAGAGAAGATTTGGGCCATCTATGGCTGCCAGAATTATTTTTAGGAGAGAGGTAAATCCCTTGCCCGATTTAAGCCAATTCTATGCTTAGAAATGAAATATCTGTTGCCAAATCTATAATTTAGAGCGTCTGGATTGAAATTAAAAAATTATTTAAAGTATCGTTATAATATTTCATTATTTTTTAGTGAAAATATTAACAATTTAAGACAGACTGACGCAACTGATTACAGTAAGCCCGCAACAGCTTGCTGTCTTTGAAACCTTTGCATTAGTTTTGTTGATCAGAAAAAGTACAGGATTCTTTGATTTAGTTCCAAGTTTTTATTTTTTCTTAGACAAAGTGGAAGTTCCTTATAACTGTTTGATATGCTTCACTCGATCGCTGAAATAAAAGTTAATAGCCGCCTTGAATTTATTCATGTTGTTTTCCAACAGATGTACATAAGTCGTTTAATATAAATTCCACTTCATGTACTCATCGATAAATTGAAAACAAAGCAAGTTCTGTGCGAGCGAATAAATTTTCCAAATGTCTGCCACTGAATTTTAGAGCGGATTTATACCTAAAATTATTACATCCGAAATCCAATGTTTGTTTTGAGACAAATTTCTAACCAAACGTTTTTCCGTGGAAACAACTTCTGACTGAAAGGTATTTTCAAGAAGAACCCAATGTGACTTGAATCCCTTTATGAACTATTTCGGTTGGACCTGGTTGAGCCGCTATCCCCACAGAAATCCGGAAGAGTACGCCAGACAAAATTCTGGCGGTGTAAAAGTATCTGGCTTCCCTTACATTCTTGCATAATTATGTAACAAACTTTTAAAACAACTGTTTTTCAATGTTTTGTTTACATATTGCAGCCAATACACCCTCACACTATAAATTAGTTAAGTCATATTTTAAACAACAGATTGCAAACAATAATAACATTTGCTAATAGTAGGAAAATAATTTTCTAAAATTTCAATTTAGTTATTCCAATTATTCTCAATGTCATCTCGTCGTAAGCTTTGATCAACATACTTCGATCACCATATCGATCACCCACCAGATATTAAAAAATATCTTGAAGACTGCCGAAACATTTCTTTGCAAACAAAATAAACTGACAATTGTGTTCTATTTAGTTAAAACGGAAATTCAGATTAAAGTAATTTTTTTGTTGTATCTATAAAATTGCTTATTTGTACATTCATATTATTATAACAAGAACAACAACAAAAAACTATTTAAAATATGTGTGACTTGTATACTCGGTACACCATATACTGTAAATATTATGTAACCCAGTATCTGTTAAAAATCCTTAAATATTTCTGTATTTGCGATTTGAGTATGTGAAAAACTATTAAATTACAAATAATCGTTTTAACTGCTTAACTTTGATTTTTTTTCTGTGATTATTGTTTGTATTTTGTTTTTATTTTTTTGTCAAATGTCTAGATAAATTGGATTCTCAAATTCGCGTATTTTTGTTGTTATTATTATTATTATTATTATTCATAAATTGTTTTGTAATCAGAATTTAATTTTATTTTTGTAGCGATTTTATTTTGTGTTTTTATGAATGAGTAAAAACTAAAAAGAAAATGAATCACAATATTTTGCGGTCTACACACAATACACATAAATCTTATCTTATAGACTAGAGAAATTGGCATGTAAAGCTAATAATACTTTTTCGAGTGTGCGATAATAATAAAGTGAGGCCACACTGAATTTGCAAAAATATGTATATTGGTTTAAAGGTGGATCATGAGTAATTATTATTATGACTGGTCAATAATTTCGTGTGTCGAAAACGTGCCGTACACTTGTCGATTTATCACTGTAAATTATGTAAATATATTTTGTACGTAACGCTCGAGTAAAAGTCGAAATTTATCCGATCATTTGATGAGCGGGTAGCATGTGATACAGTGATTCACTTACGATTAAGTGGTTTATCGTTATTAAATGATTAATGAAAATCTATCAGTTTTGCAAAAGTTGCGCGCGTTTTGATAAATATTTAATTGAGTAATGAATTAAGTGGCGGTTTTCTTATCATAGTGGTTGATTCATACTGGGTATAAACACCTAAGAACATAATTAATCGTCGATAAATAAATGTGTAACTCTAATTTGAATTATTTTTTATCTAATTAGACAATGTAGTAAATTCAAATGCTTATCTTTATTGCACATGACTGTGTGTAAGGCTTAGTTTTGATTTATCGCATTAGGAATATAAGTATACCTGATGTGTCAGATTTTAATCTAAAATAAATTTGTAAACTGTTAATAAGAATGCACGGTCAATTGAATTTTGACACTCTAATCTTTTAATAACAACACATCCCAACTCTTTTTTTACACGGTAGATACGTTCCACCAAAAACCGTGTAAAAAAAGACATGGCGCTCATAGTAAAATCGAGAATGAGTTCCACAATTTAAGAAAACCGTGTAAGATGAAAAGTTAACCACATTTTGTGCAAAACATGTTGATAACCGTGCAAAAAATATTGATAACTCATATTATGTTCGATTAGAAACATAATTCATTGATAAGTAAAAATTCAAAATTTTAATAAACATCAAGCTATTTAGGAACTATCATCATAACTTGCAAATAAGCGCGCGCGTTTATTGCCGATTGGAGCAACATTGCTTTCATCGCTCGATATTTCTAACACATTTAATCAGCATGAACCTATTGAAGACTCCCATTCGTTAAAACGTCCATTTATGTTGGCCTTTTTCAAATTCCTTCTACAGTTCCTAGTATCCAGCGGTACAAACTTGTAAATTACGCTGAAATTTTAACACACGTTCTACGTCGGGATCATGAGCGAGAAAATGGTGTGCGATACTTATAACAAATTTTAAACCCTCGCGGATTAAACTAGCTGTTAGTTGATTAACTTTATCATTATGTTCCTCATTATTTTCACGAACCGTTATAATTCCGATGAAATCCTCATCCAAATGTTTCTCAGTCATCAGTTCATCGATATCAGCGGATTCCATGTTCTCAAAACCTTCACCTCCAATTGTGTGTGAGAATTATAATTTCAGAGCATATAACTGATGTTTGTATTACAGAATTTTCTCTGTTGACACATTCAGGCCAAATTTTTCGCCATCATGCATTAAGAGTATAGGTCCAAAGTTGTTTTATGTGGTGTTAGGCAGCAAAAATAACAGCTGATTTGGATGATCTAGTATATGATGGCTGGGTGCATTATCGATGAGTAAAAGTGCTTTGAATTCAAGGTCCTTTTGTTCTAAATATTTCCTAATTTCTGGAACGATGCATTCATAGAACCATTTTTTGAATAAATCGGCCGTCATCCTAGTCTTTTTATTCGCCATCCAATGAGCGGGAAGCCGATTAATGTTCCGGCCCTTCATAGCTCGGGGTTTTAATGATCGGTTGAAGATGCCTTTTTATCCACAATAAAAACGTAACTCGATCTTTGGCTGCTTTTGCAGCATTTGCAAAAAACTATTTCACCTTTTATTTTTATATTGTAAAATGCGTATCTTTTTATGAAACCTGTCAGCCATCCCTCACTTGCATTAAATGTCGGTTTCTTAGTTGCCTGAATATAGTAAGTGCTCGAAAAATTCTAAAATGAAATACAAATTTATAAAAATCTTGTTTCGTTTTTCAAAATAATAATGTTTCTAAAATAGTTGGCGCAAGTTCACCTATTTCAAAAATTTTCCAGGAGACGGCTTGAAGCTTTACATCGATATCGTATGGGATTTTAAAGATCTTCAACATGATCCAGTTTAACACCATAATTCAAGTCGTAAACAAAAATCTTACCTACCGCCGCAAAAAAGCCTTTCAAACATGAGAAATGGGAACCTCACCGTGTCTCGTTTTCCAAAATTCAAAAGACTTTGACACGTATTGAATGCGAATTTCCAAATATTTTTTCAAAATAATCCTCACTTTTTCAAAAAGTTGAGTTAAGTGCACATCTTTTTTTGTCATATCGCATATTTGCGAAAAAGTATGATTCTCATTTGATCCTATTCTTTTGCCGTCTTTCTGGCAGTAGTATAATTCCACGCTTATAAAACTTCTGATTTTTCCTGGCAAAAAACTGACCCTATGCATTTTTGACGTCTTCTTTGTGCCAGATCTGGAGAATATGGTAGTACATCCCATCCAAGATACAATAGCTTTGAGGTCTCGCATTATCTTGGTGAACCACTTTAACGTTTCTATTGATCAAACTTGGCCTATTCGGTTTGAGTGAATCGTTCAATTTGTCCAGCTGATAACAGTACACTTCAAAATTTGTCATGGTATTGTCCGGTAGAAGCTCAACAGAACGATCCCTTTGGAATCCCATCAATCAGACAACATCATCTTTTCTTGGTGAATATCGTCTTTCGGAGTGCTTGACGCTTTTAACATTGTTATCCATTTCTCGTCCCCAGTAATAATTCGCTTCAGAAATGGATGATTTTTTTGATATTTGAGAAGCAAATCACAGACATGAATGCGACGGAGTAAATTTGTTTCTGTAAGAACATGTGGAACCCATATGTCGAGTTTTAAAACTACTAGGCGTTTTACGTTATCATAAACGGTCGAATTCGATAAATTCAATGCTGTTATTTTGTCTTCATCAGCTTCAACTGGCCTTCCAGAACGTGGTGCATCTTCAACATCAAAATTACGAGAGCGAAATTTTGAAAACCGGTTTTAACACTGACGTTCTACAAATACATGCTGCTTTCGATTTTCCATATTTAATATGGCACCAAACACAAACTATTAGGCAGAATCAAACAAATTGAAGCCGCTTAATATGCGGCTAAGTTTGAAGTTGGCTATGAAACATTGCATTTTTAATGCTCTGTTGGGAAAAAGCCGAAATTACTTTCCGAACAACTCAATATTTACTTGAAGTTTTATCCAAATTTATCGCAATGGCACTAAATTGAATACCAAGATTTTAATTTTGCTTAAATAATCAGGATTGTGTTTTCCTACCGCGTCTATCAATTCCACAGTTTTTTCATGGATTTAACCTATATTTAATCCCAAAATATCTTCCAATGGTCAGCAGATGCGACTGACTTAGTCTTCTTTGGATCCAACTCTCCCCTTTCAGTTGCTTTGGCTGTTCCTTCGTCTCATGTATGAAGTAACGCCCGTCTTGTCCACCGCGTTCTCAACTTCAAATTTTCAGTCAATATGCGATGAACTTTTTTAGTTCTTGTATGGCCACCTCAATTGGTGAGGAACTGAAAAGTTCGGTACTGAAATGTACTTCTTGGCAGCTCGAACGGCCCCATTTGTACTTCATCCAATATTTTATTGTTTTAGAAGAAGGGAAAGACTCGCAGAGTATATTCTAGCTAATATACAAATTGGAGTATTGTATCATATAACAAATTATCAATCTTTTCTTGTGTACAAATTCACTGAGAGCGTCCACTGTTGGTGGCTGCCAAACAAATACTAACAACGTAGTGTCTTCGAATTTCAAACTTAAATTTTATAAGGTTGGCACTTTCGATCATAGTGATTTTTTCAAACAACAGCTGCGTTATCGACACCTAGTCAGGTACTTCGGGGTCTACCCTCGTACCATATTCGAGTCTGAAGGCGGATTCAATGTTGCGTTTTTTCGTTCCTTCCTTCCTTCTGAATTTTTTTTAAACCAATTTCATTGGTTACAAATGACGTTTATTTTCTTGTGAATTTTTTTCAGGAACTTGGATTCATATATAGAAATGAAATTGTGTCATTATGTAAAAGAGGTGGCGATATGTTATGACTTATGAAAGATATTTGTTTTCTACCAATACCTATAAGAATCTACACATTTTTTTAAATCATACCCAACATATTGTTGGGATTGTGTTTTAGAGCCAGAAACCAGCCGTTGTTCGGCAGAGTAGACCGAAACCATGTGACTAAGGACGTTTCCAATAAATGCAGCATCCAGAAGAAGACGTTTATTTTCAAGGGTGCAAAGCAAATATGTTTTATATTCTTTTCACCTTGTTGAATATGGAGATACGTGAGTCATATTACTGCAGATTTCACTTTGATCTCTTTTAAGCGAAATATATTGATTATAAAGACTTTGTTGTAAAAATTAAATTATAAAGACTTTATGACTGTTTTATCTGAAACTATTTACAAAGAAGCCATTTTCCTCATCCAAATTTCCCGCTTCAAAATAATCTTGGAGACAAGAGTAGTAGGTCTTCTTAAAGTTGTCATTCAATATCCAAAGATTTGGAACAATAAAACGGATTTACTGGACATTGATATTATTGCTAAGCTCTTTTATTGCGATGTTGCATAGAATTATACATTTAGCATCAGCTTTGTAAAAGTGACATGCGATAAATTTAAATTGAAAAATTATAAGAGTTTGGTATTAAAACAAACTTACTTATTCAATTATCATATGTTTTCATGGAACTCGAGGTTGTATCATGTATTAAATTAATTAACCAAAATTCAAATGTACTAGCGAATTTTATAAAACGGGTAACTGGAAAATCTAACACTGAAAAAGTAATGAATTTGGTCATACTGAAAAACCTTTGAAATGAAATAAGCTCACAACAAAGGAAGCCAAAGAATTTAATCTCTCTCAAAATAGTAAACAAATAAAGAAGAAGCTATTTAGTTTGAACGTGTATCGTCGACCATTCATTCTCGGTCACAGGACTATTTAACGTAAAATTTAGAATATTAAACGACGACAGGTTAAGCTGATGGTTTTAGTTCTCGTTTCGAATCGAATTCCTTGTGTCGAAAAGTGTGAAATATGTACAATTTTTTTAATATGTGTAAACGGTTAGCCTAGTGATTCAATATCTGTAAAGTCATGCTTGTGCAGAGTAGTTTGCTATATTTCATTGATAACCAGAACTACATAGCTATATCAATTTCCTACTTTTTTACCATAATTATAAATACGTCTCAAGGGCACTGTTATCTGATACTTCTGAAAAATGATCCAACAATATCCTAATTGGAAACTCTAGAAGCCCCTTATCATTTTTACTCGATTCTTCAATTTCTGCGCACGTACGGTTGTTTCTTTTTTGCTATCTAACATCCTAAGGCGTAAAATTCTCATGCTTGGTTGACTAAAACGATGATAATTCAAATAATAATAATTCACTCATTTACTTTACGATATGTTTTCGAATCGTGTGTGGCTTCTTGCGTGTTGCTATTGTTTAATACACCTGCATTATAACATTCTTGTATAGCTCGTGCTTAACTTCCGGTCGAACTTTAATATCAATCTTAATTACACATCTACAAAACAAAGCGACTAATGAAACTATTACGTAGATTATAAAATGCAAATTTGTAGTTTCATTGCGTTAAAATTAAAGCAAACATCGTAACCCTTTACTTACACTCGGTCGTTAACAGTTTGATATAATTTAGATTTAATAGAATAAGCTAATACACGGATTTTATTGTTCTCTATGAAAATTACTTAAGAATACCAAAAAAAAAATATTAAGAAAAAAACAGTAACTAACGCTATGGTTTCGGTTCAGAGAGTTAGAAGTGGAGAAAGTTCTAAGCAAAACAATTCATTGTTTTTGGTCATGCTCTATAACGATTTAATTATATATTTACGATCATTAATAATGATATTTATGTTTCTATATTTGTGTTTCGTTAAATTTTCAGATGGCAAATTTATATTGGAGCTAGCTAGAGCCCGGGATGGTGACAAAATGGGATGGGTTTGTTCAACATCTGTACCGCGAAAAACATACTGGCCACCACCAGGCCAAAGTGCAACCACTGCCACAGTCAATTGCCATAAGAATGAAAGTTCTACGTCGTTAAGCTGTAATATAAACATTTATTTATCATCGTAGTTGAATGTCATTTCTATTAATTTTTTTTCTTTTAGTTTCAGATGATAACAGTTCGATACAATCATCTCCATGGCAACGAGATCATTGTTGGAAACAAACAGCCCCCCGCCCCAATATATCCAAAGAAATGTGTTTTTATTTCTTTCGATCGCCGCACATTAGTAACATTTTCACATCAGACTATCGACAGAAACTGTATTTAAAACGAAGACGACCATACGATAATACAATTATTGAAATTCCGATTACAGCAAAAACTGAAAACGGTGTTAAATCGTCGTTGAAGATAGAAAGTGAAAACAGCAGCAATAATGATATGGTTGATGGAAAGAAGATTAAACAAGAAATCGATGAATGCACAGCGCAAGAAAATGAGATGAAATTAAAAACGCCGACACCACCACGACGAAATAAAATTAATAATAAAAAAATAAATACCTATATACAGAAGTTAATTGATCGTAAACTTTCGTACAGCGTGCCCGTGTCAAATCCTGTAAAACCATTAAATTATGGCAATGTAAATAATTATTCAAAATTAGATGCCCATCATTTGCAGCACGTTTCGCCACGGAAACGGATATTACGAGAGTTAGAAAAGGTTTCGCTGGAAGATTCCACAATAATGAAGCGCTCCCGTCCGAAAGTTACGCTTGCGCCCATAAGTAATGGGACAAGTCAAACCTCATCGTGTACAGTTACGTCTAGTGCATCCGAAATAAATGTAACAAAATGTTCAAATGGTCCTATTTCAAATACAAGTGAGTCTAACTCTATACCAACAACAACGTCGAGGGGCATTAGTAGTTACAGTATAACATCGTTACTAGGGCATAGTAACAGTAAACCACAGGTACCAACTAGTCAACAATCATCCCAACAATCTATTGTTGATCCGTCACATTTAAGAGCAATGCTCTCATCACCAAAATCTCCCGAGTATCGACATCCGAAATACGGGTTTGAAAAGAAAAAATCACCGAGCTATAGTATGAACGTTAATTTATCGCCAAAATTAACGGGTACTTCATCCCTATACACAAATAATCATAATAAAAGCCCGTCCACAATGGATTCATCTAATTTTGGGGTGGCACGGTCGCCCGGCTTGAGTCCGAGTCCGGAACATCATCAAGGTTCCTATCAACGTTTTAGAGGTCATCCATCGACATCTTCATCACCAAATTATCATCCTTATAATATGTCGTCATCATCATCATCTCGATGTTCTCCGTCCGGCACAATATCACCTAACTCGGAAGTTTACAATAATCGATACCATCGACCGGGTTATTATTCACCTAATCATAATTCGTCCTATATGCGACAATCTCCCAATTCAACATACTCGTCCAAGTACAGTAATAAATTGATTAGTTCGCCGACACATCATTTAAATAATTTAAATATAACCGTAAATAAAATTCGAGAAACAACGTCACCAAGTGTTTCACCGAGTTTAGAACATAATAGAGATTCATTAATTATACCACCTAGTTCGTCATCATCATCATCTACATCGACTGTGACACGGACTGTGCCTAAAAAGACTGCAGCTCTTCGACATCCCTATACAAATAGTAGTCCGTCGCCTGCATCACTTATTAGTGATAATAATAAAATAGATATGTATCCGTATAAGACGTCTCCGTTATCGACCTCGTCCACAAAAGACTTGTCTGATAATTCAATGATTAAATACGAAAAGGATGAACGGACAACACCCGCAATAAATAAATCTCCGAAAGAATTAGACTATATGGCTAGAAATAATAGTCATCATCAAAGTTTAGCTGGCGTTGATGATAGTGATCCGTCGAATTTATCGATACGATCGCAACATATTCCACAGCCACCACCAATGCATACTCATCATGGCATGTATTTTTTACATCCACCGTATCATAATTCAGGCAGTGTCACACCAGGAGGACAATTTATTCCGTACTATCATCATATATCACCATATGCATCGGTGCAAGCGGCTGCCGCCTATCGAAATTCAATGCTAATTCCTTATCCTAGTATCCCACCTTCATCTAGAATTCCAATGCTGCCATATGGTGGGCATGGTTTAGAATCGTCTGCAATTACAACAACGGCATCATGGGGCGGGGTTCCTCATTCAATGGTTGCTGATCCAGGCGGTTTAATGCGGATCAAAGAAGATCCATGTCCAGGTAAGTGATTTTTTTTTATTTTAATTGGTTAAATGAGATTATTTTTACGATGAGAACTCCGCTAAGCAGATGTACCCAAAAATTTGAGCTGGAAACTATTTTATTAAGATTTGCATTACCATTTATGTCGATCAATAAAATGAGTATTGAGTTAGCGTGCTTTCCCTTATCAATCAAACATATTTCTATTTATTGAAAGTACATTCTGATCTTCATCAAGAATGAAAGCAACGTTGGTCTAATGAATGAAAGTGTTAAAACAAGCAATAATCAGTTCCTTCCAATTATGAAAGATCTTAGTAAACCTCGAAATGATGAAGTATGCTTTGAAATTAGAAAGTTGGATATAATACACGATTTAAAGGTTACTATAAAAATCAAGACAAGAGTCCTTTTAAAAATCAAGACAAGAACACAATTATGAACCCCTGTTGGAGTGCACAACTCATGGGGATACCCATCTTCCATGCCAATATAGGCTGGCACGGAGCTATGAAATGTGCAGATGGTGATAAAATCGGACCTATAGCCGTAAGTCTTGGATTTTTTTTTTCTTGTTTTTTGATTCACGTTTTCGATTTCATTGCGAACAGAGTGATTTTTGACCGCGTCCCAAACCCAACGAGATTCCACAACTGCCAAAGGTACGAGCACACGAAAACTAAATGCTTCCGTCCAAGAACATGTCCTAAATCCTCGAAAAATGTGAACGAAGGACAAGAAGAAGTTTGCGAACCCGTAAAATGCGCAAACTTTACAATCACACCGCATTTGACAAAAATTGCCCGATATTCATAATGGAGGCAGATATAATTAAAATTAAAGCAATGGATCGCATCAATTATTTTAAGGCAGAAACTTACTATCGCGAAAATGCAAACACTACTCCAGCAACGATGGACACAAATAAAAAAGAAACATATAGTGAAATGCTAAAAAGAAACAAAGTAATGAAAACAACAGTAATAATAACAACAACAATAATAATACAAACAATATCAATAAAACAACAACAATAACAACAACACCATCAATGTTGATAACAATGACAATAATCATCACAATAAAGCAGCAACTATAAAATAAAGATAAAACGTCAGTACAGGAAAACATCAAATCAAAGCAGTGGCAGAAAAGGACAGCGAAGATGTATTAGCAAGGAGATATGTAGTTTTTAATCCTCACGATAAGCAGATTATACAAAACAATGATCAAGGTGTGATTATTAGAGGAAAGGAGGGTAAAAGCGTTACTTTTTGGCTTAAACTGTTTTTCCTCTTCTTCCTTTCTTTTAAATGGAAGTGCGAATGATAAAATCCAATGAATTCGTGGCAATTAGTCAGATAAATATCCGTAGCATGTATGCCAATGGCGATATGTTGCGGACTTATCTGGCCAAGAACGATGGGAATGTAATGCTTTTGTGTGAAACTTCAGGGCGTGAGGGTAAGACGTTTCGTGTAAGTGGGTACAATTTTCTGTCTACACCGAGGGCCGATGTCTTTGGCGGAGTGGCGATATTGGCACGGACCAATATCAGCATGGTACAGTGCGACACACCGTCATTCGAGCGCATCGAAGTCATCGCATCCAAAATTCGAAATCTGGACAGAAATTTGTTATTTGTGAGTGTATATGCAACTCCAATTGAATCAGTGAGTGATAGAGAAGAAAAACTGAGAGATTTTCAAATTTTGTTTGACTGGGTCGAAGGAAAAAGTGACGTGATTCTGGGGGTTGATATGAATGCGCATTCGAGGGTATGCGGTGTGAAAAAATGATGCTTGGGGAAACTTGTTGACTCACCTTATTTTGAATTCCGATCTCGTAATCCTGAATGCTGGTGGGTCAACTAGGATGGCGTGTGTGGGGTCGACAGCCAGTGCGATAGACTTAACATTAATTGATTGGTTGGTCGCCCAAGTCACTTGGAATGTTACGGATGAGAATTTGGGTAGTGATGATTATTTGATCAGGGTGTGTTTAGGTGGTATAAATGTTGATATACATAGACCGTAAGGTCATTATGATTGGTAAGAAATGGATCGAACGTATGAATGAGATTCTCATAATGAATGAAACAAACAATGTTAACTACATGAAGATGAAATAGAGAGAGTGAATGAAATGTGCACTATACATGTAAGAGGAAATGAATGTAAGGTGGATGGTTGGTGGAATAATGAAATCCAGTATTGGTATGAAAGAAAACGGATAGCATTGAGAGAGTTCAATAGGTGTATATGTTATAAATGCAGAATAAATTATACAAGGATGAATGCAAGATTCAAATAGGCTATTCGTAGAGCGAAGAGGATAAGTTGGCGCCAATATGTATGCAAAATGACACATAGGACCACAACTAAGGATGTATGCGATAATTTTAACAGAGTGAGAGGTTATAGAGCGCAAGGCAGAAATGCAGTGTTAGATGGCAGAGAATGGAGGTATCTTTTTACAAATGATGACGGATGTATGTAGTAGTTTGAGCGATAGATATGAAGTTTTGCTACCTGATAATGAAAGTGAAATTGTGGACGACATGTGTAAGGAACTTGAATGGAAAGAGTTCCGAGGGGTCTTAGAAACATCCAAAACTACCGGAACAAACACTGAGCTATAAAATGATTGGTAGATTGGAATTCCAAGCCAAGGTGGCCTTGCTTCGAATTCTGCATCAAGTATGGATGAGTATTCAAATACCGGAAAAATAGAAGGAAAGCATAGTGGTATCTATTCCTAAAAGGGATCGGGACAGAAATCTGGGAACAAATTACAGGGGAATATGTATGCTGAATGCATTTGTTAAAATTGTGAATGGTATGATGAAAGTTCGTATAGACAAATTAGTGAATGAGGGTAATTTGTTGCCGGAAACCAACTTTGGGTTCTGTCGCAGCCACTCTGCTAATGACTGTACAAAAGTTTGTGTGGGGGTATGAGTTCATGTTTGAAATGGGTGTATGAGTTCATGAATGAAAGAAAATTACTTTTGTGGTAAAGAGTACAGGTTGGAGGCTGAATATAGGCCTCCCCGAAGGCAGTAAAATTTCACCCACTCTTCAAACTTTACACGAGCCTCGATACATAAGTTTAACTCCTCGGACAAGGTCATTCTGCAATTTGCAGATGACTTTGTCCTGTTGGGCAAGGGGAGGACAAGCGAGGAGGCCTTAAGTCGGGCTCAAGAATGTGTGAATCACGTAACAGAATGTTTGACTGAAATGAATTTACATGTAAATTCGAGAAAATGTTGTTGTATGACGTTTCGAACGAATCTTATAGTTGACGTGCAAGAGTATAATGAGTGAATTGAGTGTGTAAATTTGATTAGGTATTTGGGAATCTGGATTGATAAGCGATTGGACTGAGTGTATATGGTGATGGGTTCAAAGTCGGTTTTAAAAAGTTGATGAATGTGGAGAATGCCTGTACCAGGGTGGTATTGGGGCGATTAATTCAACCCCATTACACACGTTGTGGTCTGAATTGGGTGATTCAACTCTTAATTATAAGAGGGAATGGATCACCGTGCCAAAGACTGTGCGAATGATGACTAAGGCCAATAAATTGGCGAATGAAATGAAAGAGAGATTACAAAGAGGGACAGACTATCAAAGGACACAAAGATCACGTAAAATGTAAATCCGAAAGTCCCTCCAAGCAATCTAATTGTGCGTTTAAAGTTTGGTGATACAAAAAAGCGATGATGAATGAGTTGTCGGTTAAGAGTAAGTTCTTAGAAATGCGAATGAATTTTTTTGCCCATGTGGAAGTGTATACACATGCTAGAGTGAATGATGATCGAGTAGGTGTAGGAATTTTTATTCCGTCAATAAGAAAAAAGAAAATACTACGAGTGAATGCGAGCATCTGTATAATGAATGCAGAGTTGATTGGAATTATGGAAGGGATCGAGTTGGCAATGACACAATGGAGGAGGACAGTATGTTCGTATTATTCTCCGACTCCCAGAGTGGATAGGAATTAATTAGTAGTGGTGGGAGAACTCATGATAATGTGTATGTGGAAATGTTGTATAAGTACCTTCAAACGTGTGGGAGTGAGGTCATTCTTCAATGGATACCTTCACACCTACAGATTTAGTGGAACGAAAGAGCCAATATACTTGTAAAAAGGGGTTGTTTGGTTGAGGAGGTAAATGAATATGAATTCATGGATGCAAGAGCTGTACCTCGCATGTTTCAGGTGAATCTGTGGAGAAAATGGGAGAGAGAGTTTGTTGAAAAATTTCAGGTGAAAGGTAAGAAGTACTTTGAGTTGGTTAGTTCCCCTTTGAGTCAACCTTTCAAAAAGGTACTCAAGGAAGATACTAGAATGACACGATCAATGGAACGAGTGAGACTGAATCTTGGAAATTGGAAAGAATGCTTGAAGAAACGCAATTTAATTGAGTGTGAATTATGTGACAGCTGCTTGGTTGTTAATCAGAGCAGACAAATGTTCGATGTTCTCTGGAGTGCAAGGAATTTGCCAGAAGTATGAAAGCGGATCGAGTAGTGAAAGATGAATGATTGGAAAACAATTATAAAAAATTGTTGAAATTGTAAAACAAAAACTTGTAATTCGAAACTGGGCCAAATGGCACCAAATTTGGAGATATAGCCAAACATATAAAAAAAACCCATCTAATTTTGTTTTTTATTTTGATAACTTCTTCACCAGCTTTGAGTTGATTAAAATGCTCAAGGATCGAAATATTGCAGTTGTTATTGCTGTACTGTTAAATATAACAGAATGAAGAAGTGTTCATTTCATTTCTTTATCTGTTCATAAAGACAGATAAAGAAATGAAAACGGAAAAACGTGACGCATTTGAATATAGATTGGATCTAGAAAACGAATTGGCAATTAAGTGCGTCCCAGAATATGTAAGAAAAAACCCATTAGACCATTATCACGCGATATGAAAGCTAACGTAGGGAAAGGGACATCTTGGAATGTTAATGCTGGCGGCCTACTATCGAAAGCCGTCCATTTTTGTTCGTTGTTTATATTCAGCAATACTAATTACTATTGCTGAATATAAACAACGAACAAAACTCGACGGCGGTCGATTTCCATAGTAGGCCCCTTGGATAGAGAATCAAATGATTTTAACACAATCATCTTAATATGGGTTTCTAGTTTGATATTTCTAGAGAATTCCGTGCCTAATTATTATTTCAATATCAATTTTGTTTTTAATTCTAATTTCGATTCGAGAATTTTCGAGTTGCTTAGTTTTCACATTCTAAGATTTTCCTATATCCAGAACTCGCCTAATCTCCTGGTTCTTTCAAATCCCATATTTGTTTTTCGCAACGTTAATTTGACCAAATACAGTACGAATGACCTTCTCAAAAATTGTAAGCATTCTGGAGCCATTAATGATCAGGTTTCTGCTTTCTCAGCTACCTTTGGTCTTATGAGTGTCTGAAGTGTGTGCTATAATCTTGATTGCGAGTAGAAAACTTGATGTTCGGTAGCTATTCGGGCTTTTATGTCTGTCTGAATATCATTTGAATATTGAATTTCATTCATCATGTTAACTTACCCGATATATTTGAAGTCTTTTATGCGTGCAAAGAGGAGTACAGTCGTTTGATCGTTAATCAGATGAGTACATTCATTTTACATCCTGCCTGTGGTGGGATTCGAACTCCCCAAAGATTTAATTACTACTTGTCCGGACAAACGTTAATCGCCGTTCATGTTTAAATTTTCTTTTGTCCGTGTTCCCAAGGTTTGAGATGCATCTGAAATGGTAATCCGAGATGCCTTTCCTTACTTAACAATTTTTGTGATAGAAGATTGTTGACCCGTAATCCGCTTGTTACTTGTGTGAATCACATACTGGTGGGAAATTTTTATGCATTCAGTCCAACCTGAACACATTTATATTACGAGCCGCTTGTTATAAGGCATGCGACTTCAACTCTCCTAGTGGAGTGGACTCCCCAATGGACCCCTCCAATTTTTCATTCCTGAGATTTACTAAACAAATTAATTATGAAAACGCGTTGGATGAACGCATAGCCGTTCAATACGTTCCATTCAATCATATGAGGAATAGAGATCTGTCAAGCTTACGTAATGTTCTTTTGCTTGGCTCTCGATCTCCAAATTGCTTTCCTGCTTAGCCCCGCCAAAATAACGAAATTTTAAATATTAAATAATAATTCGAAAGTTTTACATTAAACATTATTTTTTTTTTATGTTGCAGATGTTCCATTAAATTTATCAAAACATTGAGAAATGTTTTTCTAACGTGCAAAAATAATTATATTACAAAAACAAAAAATTAAAATTTAATTAAGATCAAAAAATACGCTCAAATTTATAGTTAACAATTAATAAAAAAGAAATTCCTTTTTTTAAACCAAACAGATAAAAATATATCATTTATCATTTTTATTAAAAATAAAAGAAACTTAAGACAAATTTTTATTATCAAAAATATTTTCCTAAGCTAAACTTATTATAAATCTAAGAAGAGAGTATTTTTTTCTAGAGAATCTCAAATGTTCTGTATAATAGACTGAAAAAAATAATAAATAAATAAAAATGAGCTAAATATATTAAAAAACAAAAAAAAATAAAAACAGAAAATTACGAATTTTAGTAAATAAAAACTAAACTTAGTGTTTGAGTGTTAATAAATTAAAAATCTAAATAAATTAAATTTAAAAAAACAACAAATAAAAACTTTCAGAGGTAAATTGTGCCTTGTAAAATTTTAAAGATATTAACATACTTTTTTGTTGTATACTGGTATCTTATTTTTATGTTAACGAAAAGTATATACATATTTATATACAAATAAAATGAAAATGTGTTTCATAATGAGAAAAATTATTTTTCAGTCCACACACAATAACAGCCACACACAAGAATATAATCATAAACATGTAGAGTAGACAGATTTTGTGCCATAATCCAATTCTTACAATTTTCTAGTATCGGGATTTAATTTTTATTTTACGGTTTTTTTTACTAACGATTTAGTCTCTGGTCATAATTTGATGTGTAAGATTATAAATTTACTAAAATAAATAATTTTTTTTTATCTTATCCGTCCAAAAGAAAAAAACAATTTTATTAAAATAAAAAGTATAATGAAATTACAACAAAAAAAATTAGGTATTGTGTTACAACAATAAATAAATATATTTATATTAAAATAATAAAATACGTGATATATAAGGAAAGATATATATATTTTTACAACTAAATAAAATATTTTATATATTTACCTAAAATATTTACAAATAAATTTATTAAAAATGAGTGCAATTAATAAACTATATATCAAATCACAAAAGTATATATTTAAAAAAACAGTTTTTAATTTCGGAACCACACATAAAATCTTATGAAACACATTTTATAATTTATATAATCAATTAATACAAGAATATATATTTTATTTGTAAAATAATGGAAAAGAACCAATTTGTACTAATTTATAAAAAAAAATGGTAAACCAAAATGTAAATATAGTTTTATATTTTGTAACTTTATAAAATCATAGTATTACCATTTATTATTATATAAAATTTTATTTTATGAACAGAATTTTTAACATTTTATTTATTATTAAATTTCTATTATTTTTCTTGTTAGAGGTGTAAATGCCATGTACGAATTCATGTAAGTGCTTGAAAGAAGTTTTGTTCTAGTCAACTGGTTGACTTACAACATTTATATTTGATCGATGCTAAAAGTAAAAATTTTAGTAAAAATCTCATCGATTTTTGTGGAAATATGAAATGCTTGGGAAAAATAAGAAATACTAGTTAGTTAGGCATCGTTTCTAAAACTAGTGACGTCGATTCAATGTGATCGTTCTATTTTTCTTTTCTCCTGCAGATTAAGGTTAATTTTCGTTAAATCCGATTTACTCCATATTGTTCGTGTATTTTAGACTGACGCTCATTTTAATATTAAACGTTATCAAAATTAAAAATAACAAACCCGTCCACTTGACATGGAAACGATACGTCTTCAGACCAACAAATTTTAAACCTAAACCCCTCAACCCGGTATATGAAATTTCGATGCGACGAGTGCGGGCGAATGCTGAGTAAAAATTAACACAACTTGGGTACAAGGTAAATTAAATTATCTATTATTATAATCTATCCCACTATTCGCCCGCACTTCAAGTTATTAATTTCATTAAACATTTTAAAATGAATATCGACTTGTCGTAGACGGAATAAACTAAAAAAGAACCGCCCTATTGTGAACCAAAAAAAAAAAAATCGAAATCGAATTTTACGAAAATCAAATGTAAAAATTCGACTGCTCTATAGGTGACGAATATCGTATTTACGAAAATAATGATGTAGGCACCTATACTTAAATTTGATAATAATTTAAGGTACCTATATTTAAATTTCTTAAAAAATATTCACCAAATGTTTATACTTGTCATATTCTGTTACTGTGGGAGAATTAGGTAGTAACATATCCAGATAAAAGTTACTGTAATTTTATTATAAAAATATTAGCGGCCAGAAAGAAATAATTTGAATAAAAATGATAAATTATTTTTCCCATTTTGTTCTCAAACTTTCTCACTGGTCAGTAAATCTAACCATAATGGTTTAAATAAAGTGTAACTTAACTCGTACGTTCGTTCTGACGCAATAAACATATTTTCATATTTATCGATACCAATCGATAAAATCAATAAAATCATTATAAATTGATTAGAGAAATCTGTAAACAAGATACAGAAATACGAATTTAGTACACAAACAATTAATTTTCGAACTTGAACGTCGATTTTCTCAAACCCCATTTTTATAGATGTAAAATATGCTTAGCAAGAACGCAAAACAAAAAAAATGTCGAATTCAGATATTTTACGTGCCTTATCAAATTTATAATCTAGCGATTTCAGAATTCTTTATTGGTAAATAATATAATTAGCTTAGTGGTAGTTTTTATTAATAATTAGTATGTACAACTGTAACCAATTTGGTTTTATGATTGTGATAGAAAATGAATTTTGCGCTAATTATATAACAAAGTTTAACAATTAAGCGTTATGCGGTAATCGCATATGAATTGAAAGGCAAATGCTTCCTGATTTTTTTTTTATAAGACTTAGCCGTAAACTAATGCCGAGTTCCTTTTCAAACAATATTTTGATCTTAGATCAAATAAATGACTGCCAATGCACTAAATTTACATAAAGCTTCTTTAAAATTTATCGCAATGTCACTGATTTTTTTTGATCAGGGGTGGCATGTTATGACATTACATTTTCGATGTTCTATCGAAGTTTATTTCTCGTTTTCCTAAACTGAAATGGGCAACAGTTTCATTTATGAAATATTTCGTTTCCATTGCTATCACAACCTACTAGTATAAATGCGACCAAGTTGTCTTTCTCTAATTTCGTTCAAGTATCGAAAGCAAATTATTTGGTGAAAGAAATGGCATAGAATATCACAATTTTTTAATCTAGCAACCTGGCAAATGATATAAAATGTGAACTAGTGTCACATTTTATTCTAAAGAGGCGAGACATAAACTTCGATAAAGTATCATAAATGTGATGTTATAACATGCCACCCCCTGGGATCAAATTTTTCGATGAAAACAATTCATCTTTACTTAACACAAAAAATTATATACAGTAAATATTTATAAAATGTAAGCTGAGCAAGCCAAGCAGTGCATTCAAGTTAGAAATTATGGGCGATTTGCTTTAGTGATTAATTTGATGACGACAGTAGTTTGAGGAGATTGTTTGATAAAAGTTTTGACGCAAATTCGTTTATCGTAAGACTGTTAGACATTTTAGTAGAATGTTTTGGATGTATATTTACAATCAGGTTTTGAATTATCTGGATAGTCGCTTTCTCGGTTTTACTTGTGAGATCATAGCAAGCAGGGTTCGCATAGGCAATTAGTGGTCGAATGTATAGTTTGTATATCGTGAGCTCAGTTTTATAATCTTAAGCCACTAAAAATTCAGAATTTTATTAATATTTTGCCTCATCAAAAATTTCAATAACTTGGCTGTTAAGAGTAATTGGTACGGCTTTTTCAGTTTATTTTGATCCCTGTAGGACTTCAGCTTCAATTTTTTTAATTTCCGACTTAAGGTCATTTAAGCTAACAAAATACTTGTTACGGAGAGACTTTTGCTTTAATTAGTTTGAACAACAATCCATTGTGACGCCCCTAGGTAGTCAAAAGCCTTATGAATATCCAAGAGGGCTATTATGAATTTTTTTTTCTATTTCGTAAAATACGAAATCGTAAATTCGATCCGTAATGTCAATCATGCTATTTTGCGTTGGTTTTACCTAAATAATAAAAGAGTTTGAAATTATGTAATTGTAATAAATTAAACTAGTCAATTTTTATAAAATAATTGAGCAACTTACATTTCAAAAAGTAATTAAAGCATTTTATTTTTATAAAAAAATAATAAGTATGCATTATTGTTTTCGTAAATACGATATACGTCACGAGCAGTCGAATTTTGACATTTGATTTTCGTAAATTCCGTTTTCGATTTTTTTTGGTTCTTAGGGCGAATTTTACGATTTTCGAATTTTGCGAAAGCAAAAAGAAATCATAATACGAATTTTCGCGGCGGATCGAATTTTACGAAATCGAAAAAATTCCATAATAAGCCCCCAGAAAAGCGACAGCAGGAAGAAATTCTGGGGCGGTATGTTGTACCAACACTTCGAATCGAAAAAAGTCGAAATTCGAAAAAGTCGAATCGAAAAAGTGATACAACTATCATTTTTGCTTTTCTAAAATGATACAACATACCGCCCCCTGGTATGAAACTTATTCGATATCGAAAATGTAACGCCAAAATTCGGCTGGTCTTTAGGTGGCGAAGGTCGTATTGAATTGTGTCAATGTTGGTTTAAAATAATAATTTTTTTTGAATCGTGTAAATAAGTATTTTTTAATTAAAGCAATTATAATTATTGTTTTTAAATATCAATAGATATATTTATCAAGATGTAAGTTGTGAAATAATTTACTACAAATAACGTATGTGTTTTAATAATATATAAAATTGATTTGATAGGTTCACATCAAATGGACGGATCGCTTTGTTTCATAATAGCAATATTCGAAGCGTATCGAATTTTTAGATATCGAATTTTTCGAAAGCGAATAATGTTTCATAATAGACGACATTATTATTTACAATTCTTTATTGTGTTTTTTATTGAAGAAATATTAAAAATAACCCAAACATATTTAATTCAACATTAAAACCTCATCAAACCTCAACCGCAAATCGTGATAGGGCTCCTGGTTAATTTAGGTTTTTTCTTGACGACGCTTTTTAAAAAATCCGTTTCACCAAAACAACATCGACAGCATTTCAGACATAGTGCAACCATTTTTTTTTGTCATATTCGGGATGATAATAGATTGAGTGAATAGAGGTTCTTGGAGCAGTTGTAATTTTCATCATTCTTTGAAACTTTTGGTCTTCCACTTTTAAAAGGCCAGCGATAAAAAAAAATCGCGGGTTATATGAGCCTAAAGGCCAATATTGTTCAAAAATTAATCTTTGTTTTCCGAACGAAATTTTTGTTTGGCGGAACTTTTGGCATTTTAGAGGTTTACAAGTTCTCTCCGGAATCTGTTTTCCAGTTTTTTTGACCGTTTTGTGGCCAATATTAGCAGCATCAGTTGCATCTCTCTCAAATGCTTGAATTGACGTATTCCAAAAATCGTTTATATTTGAATCCGTTTCTGGACTTAAAGCTTAACTTGTTTCATGCCATCCAATCAGCTCCAGATAAATAACAAAGTTTATTTGAACCTTATCCTTATACAATAATCACTCATCAGTTTATATCAAACGCTTAACTCGCCATAAGGAAACGCACAAAATTATTTACAATAAGGAATAATTGCTTATGTCAACATTAGCAACTTTTCCTTTTCTAAAAGATTCACAATTTAAGCGACTATTCTGAAATCATTTTATTTAAAATTGACTTAAGCGAATATGTTTTTTCTACAAAAATAAACCAAAATCCATAAAATTTTGTTCGGAAAAATAAAGTTTAATTTCAAAAATGGTTCGTGCAAAAATCCATTTTTCGCTTAGGCGATTTTGCCTTATAACCACAGGTATAATGCACAACGAGATTCGAAACCATGACGTAAATTTGAATGTCGAAATATTTCATATTTTTCGATAGTTTCGAATAAAAAATAATAACGATAATTTCATAATAGGCGTATGGCACAGTTCTGGCTTTCCAGAATTTTTATCAAAATTGTGTTTTTCTGGCAAAATTACCACAAAATTTTTATTTTCATTGTTTTGGAAATATTTAATAAGTAGGCCTGAAAAATACAAATTTGACAAAATTTCAATGAAAATAATTTTCTCTCCATGGAAAGCCAAAATAGTGCCACTGGTGGTATGTAGGAGCATTTGCGTTAGGATTACTAACCAGTGGCAATATTCTGGCAATTCCCTGGGAAAGACAACTGGGAAAAGAATTTCTATTGTAGTTTTCGATTGATCATAATAACTTGCACTGAGTGTAAAAAGGGTACCCTTTTTACCCCGAAAATGTTCGATTGATCAAAACAAATTGCACTGACAGCTAAATTTTATTACATCGAGTAATTTTTGCTAAACTGGGTTTTTTGGTAGAGTAACCCCTCTTTTCACGCACGCCAACAACTGTATTGTCATTGTACTGTCATTTTAGATTTGACGATTGTCATTTGTGACAATATCCATATTTGAAATTACGTACGTTATGCTCAACAGCTAGCACACACAGACACATAAATGAGGGTAAAAAAGTTTTTCGTTCGATTGACGCAAAACGTCAGTGCACTATGTTAATGAGGGGTAAAAAATCAATCGAAAACACCATATGTAATTTCTGTTCAAATATTTTTTCCGGCATACTGCGGTAAAAATATAAGTGCCAATTTAGATATGGAAAAATTATTCTCAATTCATAAATATCAAACTTTTCTCCTCAGTAGGCCGAAAAAAAACATTTGAACAGAAATTACTTATAAATTCTTTCCACTGTTGCCTTCTCTCGGAGAACTACCAGAATAGTGCCACAGTATAGTTTTTTATCTCTTAGTTAAGTGCCTAAAATTTTTTTGACCAAGATCCAACTTGAGTACAATCTACGTTAGAGGAGTATGTATTATTTTTATGAATAATTTCGATTAACTCTATTATGAATCTCACTTTTCCATCGCCAGGTGATGCGACCGACCATAATTTTGGTATTATGATTCTCACTATGAGTGAAAATCTCAAATATCCTCATCTACAATTTCTTGGTGAATATATTTTAATTCTCCATTGGTATCGCCAATGTAGGTGAGAATATGTGCGATTCTCGTTCACAGTGAGAAAAATGTCATAGCCACAACTATAATTTCATCGCGAAACCAAATGAGAATTTAAATATTGTTGACATGTAAAAAAAATAGTTTATATATTTAACATTACTTTGTCAAAAATTGTGATATTCTCGCTCTCACTGAGAATCATAATACCAAAACTGAATTATGATGACGTGGCGTGAAGGTGATATTATGACGTTAATTATGACGTTTATCTGAAAATTCAATATTTAGTATTTTAATGTAATTTTGAAAATATTTTTTATATATTCACAATGATATTCGCAATTACTTCCCAAAATTAGATTACCAAGTAAACGCGTTCGTTAAACCTCGAATTTGTACATGATATTTAACCTTAGTTGATTAATAAATTTCATTAGCAAATTTTATTTGTAATATATTGGCACTGTATTTTAATTTAATTTCTATTTAAAATTTGCGTTTTGAACCAACATCTTAATGTGCAATTTTCAATCACAATACGGCCATAAATATTAATTGTACGCCCCTATAGTGGTTGGGGGTTTTGCAGTACTAAATAAACCTGCTCGTGTTAAATGTTTAATAAAAGATGATATATAATTTCAATAGTGACGAGGCGTTCTTTTATAACTTATCCTTATAACGATCTCCTCGTCAAGATTGATCCGTAAATATAACATTTGATTGTCGAGTGAATTTATTTATTTGCTTAATTACACCAAATTCAATATTTATTCAGCTAATTTCCATATTCAATAAAAATAGTGCCAAAAACATTTATTATTTTTCTAATATCAGTATTTTGTAAAAAAATAAAATCAAAAAAAAAAAATAAAATTAATCATCGTGTGTTCAAAAAATTAACTGAAATTCGTTTTAATTTAAACTCGTTAATTTTTTTCTTATTTACCTCATTTTAATAATTTAATTTAATTAAATACTATTTATGTATAAAATGTTGCTTACTAAATAAAATATCGCGAAATTTAATTCATACTCATACTTTTTTTTTTGTTTTTGTTTAATGATCAATTTATGTGATTAATTAATTTAAAAAAAATTATATAATTTCAAAAAATTACAATATAACTGATGTCATATATACTCATATATTATTATATTTTTAGTCAGTTAACACTATAAAATATTTATTTATTAATTTAAAAATCAAATTATATTAACAAAGAAAACGTTTAGCTCCTTAATTATTTTTGCATGTAGATTTTTATTTAATGTTTCGATATAGGATCCCACGCGCGTGCTTTATATGCGAGTATATAGAATTTTTACTAAGCAAATGGAATTTATATAATTTTGGTTTTGTTAACATTCCAAAAAAATGTTGCAATTCAACAAAAAAATCCCCTAATTATTATTATTATTATTATTTGTTAATTTAGACATTAGGTCTAATTAATTATTATTATTATTATTATTATTTAATTATATAATTATTAATAAAACAAAATAATTATTTTATAATTCATTGTAATTGCTTTTAATGTGATTTTGTCTATTAATTATATTATTACAATTATTATTAATTATAATAAAAATTTTATATATTTTATCAATTTTCTGATAAACACGAAATACATAAAAACATAATATTATTCATACAATTAAATAAAATAAAAATAACAGACTACTTCCAATTTTTAATTTCAATCAATTAAAAAAAACAAAATAAAAACTAAATAGCTATTATATTATTATTTAATAAATGAAAATTTTTAAGATTATATCGAAAAAATTGTAAAGTTATATAAGTTGAATCAAATAAAAAATTATACATATATATATTATAAAATAAATATTATAATTATTTTTATATATTTAAAGAAAAAAATTGTATATATTATTTTTATACGAAACTTTTATTATTAATTAATATTAAAAATATCTAATTATAATAAGATAAATAAAAAATACAGATTTTTTTTTTTATATTTTTAAATTATTGTATTATATTATTAAAAAAAATGAATAAAATGTCTGAATTTTAATTTTTAAAAAATAAATTTAAATTAAACTTAAAAAAATTATTAATTATTACTCGTATTTATAAATGTACTAATTTTTTCGAAATTATATCTATAAATTTATTTTATTTACTTTTTTTTTTATTAAATTAAATTATATCTGATTTGCAATTTATTTGAATAAAAACACAGGATTTATATTTAAAAACAAAAAAAAAATTAAAATTAAATTATAAAAAAATGAAATAAAAATTGAGCTTAGCTGGGCTGGTAGCCAAATTCCTATTTAGATGATGAAAAAGACATTAGAAATTACTAAAAATATAAAAAAAAATAATATTATTATAATGCTATATACATATATAAATATATTATATAATAAAAAAAAATATTTGATAACAAAGAATTATATATTAGGTATATAAGAAATTAAAAAGAATAAAAAAATATTTATAGTTGTATGTACAGTATTTTTATAAGAAAATATCCGCACAATGTAAGCATTTTTTTTACTCTACGTACCAAGTTTTAAAAAAAAAAATTTCGATGTAAAATATAATTTATATATTATATAAATATAGTACCGAGTGTTCCATTTTGATCGCACCAGATGAATAGTATCTCGTACAGAAAGTGGATAGCGTGGATCAAACAAAAAAGGACATCTTACACACATTTTTCCATTTTGCCTAGTTTTCGAGAAATTCCCTTGGTGTAATTAAAATGGAACACTCGGTATAATATATAAATTGAGAAAAAAATCAAATATTATTTAAAAAATGCTTTCTAGTTTTTTTAAAAATATTTTTAAAATAAAAAATACTATTATATACAAAAATACTGATTTCATATTTATGTTCACTCTTGCAGTTTTCGTAGATTTGATTTATACGTAACATCGAAAGTTCGATATGATAAAAATAAAGCCGCCTTTCGGAAACGACAACAACTACATCAAAAAATGAAACTAAATGATATGAACGAACTTTAGAGCGTGAGGAAAATATAAATTGATCGGAGGGTCATAAAGAACTAATGTAAGGTAAAATAGAAAGTCGTGGTGCGTTTTGCACCACAAATTATTTAAAAGATAAATACTCCACCTCCAAACTTATTTCATCAGTAGGCAAGAAAAATTCGATCCAGACAAAAATTATACCAAAAGCAAGGAAATTTGATTCCATATGAACTGAAGCCGAGAGATGATGAACACCGATTTTTTCATGTGAAATGCTGCTTGCCAAACATAAACGAAAAGGTTTCTTGCCCCGCATACTCTCTGGTGATGAAAAATGGTTCCACTACGATAACCCAAAAATGAAGAAATCATCGAAATCATTATCGACCAAATGGCTCAGTCGGTTAAAGCTATGGCGTTTGGATTGGGAGGTACCGGGATCGAATCCCAATAGGGGCAGGATACAAAGTGAAATTTCATCAATAGATTACGGATCTGTGATGAAATGTAACACATCTATCTATCACCTGTCGGTGTGCAAAACCCATGGGCGATGGGTCGGCCAGTCCATGCCAGTATAGGCCTGGCATGGAGCTTGCAATGTGCAGTTGGTCTTAAATCGGTCAGCCGTACGTCCTCGATTTGGCTGAGTAGGCGTAAAGTAAGGACGTTAAAAGTATAACCGCGAAAGAGCAAGCAATGTAAGCCTCGAGCCCCAAAACAGATTACATGGTAAATAAATACAAAAAAGTAGTCATGGGGACCACCTGGTCATGCTTCAACATCGACAACCAAGCCGAATATTCATGGAATAAAAACTCATGTTGTGTATTTAGTTAAGCGAATACCATATATGAAATTAACCGAAAGAACAGAAACCGAACACCCAAGGAAAAAGGCGCGTACTACTACTCCAGACACGAGAAAATTATTCTCCTGTATGATAATCCTCGTTCACAAGTTGCGACGCCTGTCAAAACCTACTTGGAAACACTCGATTGGTATTTACTAAACATTACCCCGTCTGATTACCATTTGTTTCGATCGATGGCGCATGGCCTGTCTGAGCAGCACTTCATATAATATGAAGATACCAAAAGTTGGGTTGATTCATGGATGGCCTCAAAAGATTAAGCGTCCTTCCGACGTGGTATTCTGGCAACGTTGCCAGAAATATGGGAAAGACTAGTGGCTAGCGATGGACAATACTTTGAATAAAACATATCCCTCTGAATAAAACATAAAAACAGCGGAGGCTTTTTTTATACCCTATACTTGGATATTTCAACTTAAGGGTTATACAAGTCACTACACAAATTAAACATTTTTTAATAGGTGATTCCCTCAAGGAGTCACCATGTGTGGACTTCGAAACCGTACTATATAACCAGGATGGAACTGAGCCGTATCAATAGCACACATATTATGAATATACTGGCCTTCCGCAAATGCGAACAAGAATTCTATTTATATAACTTTGGCACGCCCGCTATCTGGACACCGAAACCGACTGATCGAAAACCACGGCATCGAAAATGGGTCCATGTGAGTCAAACAACAATAGGAGATATTACGTATGTCAGCTGCTACCTTACCTTGAATGGGTGGAGTCCTGGAGACTTAAGTGCTAAAGCACTGGGATTGAGTGTGACAACGAACGCAAGACATAGAAGGCCAGGCTTCACGGAAATGATCCCGAACTTTAGGGCCAGAGACACAGAGGTCTGAATATCTAACACAGGGTTAAAAACTGGAGGGTCTTAGAGGATTATTCAGGAAGCGACCACCCAAAAATCACGTTCAGCCAACATACTTATAGCGGTCCTAGCCGAGTGACAGGATGGTTTCCGCGAACTCAGCTCCCGGGATAACATTGTTATTGCTAGAATTAAACTGGTTTGCCGGGAAAACGAGAATAAAGAGTAGGCTAGCTAAAAGAGCGCCAGAATTTTAAATAAACAAGCAAAAGTTGAAAATGGAAAGGTCTAAATCACGATGTTGGCACCCAGAGCTGTAATTTATTCAATCGCAAACACTCATAATGTCGGCAAGACATATCGCATATAGTACAGTTGGAAAATGAAAGGAAACCCGGGCCATCAGTCTAAGCACCAATATGCGTGCTGGATATAGCGGGGAAACTATTGGAGCATAAGTTTAATGTCCCTATTATGGTACTCACCTCACCTCAACTCACCGAGAAATACGATATAATGGTGACTTGAACTCACCATTTTGGAATATTTGGTATTATACTTGTTGCGGTGAGATGGCTAGTGTCAAATATACTCACCAACATATTATACTGGTGAGTTCATAGTAATTTTTCGACAAACAAAATCAAGATTTCATTTTATAAAATTATTGCATAATAAAAAGTATTTTTAGACACAAAATAAGAATTTCTAATGAAAAACACACGACACGTCAATGTTGTGAAAAATGTATGTTCAAAACTCCAAAAATTTCAATATTGCCAACTTAACAACTAATGGAAATTGTCATAATAAACAAACGCATCTCACCAAAATAAAAGCGAGGACCATAATACAAAAGTCTAATCACACGACTTGGATTGAGGGGATGAGATTGATGAGGTGAGGTGAGAACCATAATAGGGGCATAAACCACCAGCTCACAACTGAAATTCAGGTAGCAGGTGACCTGTCTGAGGAACCACGGCTTCACGAAATCAGATCCACTATAGAGACGATATTGAAACTTGTGAAAACCTTCCAAACGAGACAACAAAGATATTGCAATCGGTTTTAGCCAACGTTTTTAATATCCTACCTACTGCAGATAGTTGATAGCTGCCTCTCGATCCGAAAGGTAAAGTTTGGGACCTCGGACGGCCTATTTAGTAAGGAGATTAAAAGGCGCCTACAGAAGTGATATACTAAGTCGAGTCGGCCAATACGCTCCAAGGCAGCAGTTAAATAACTGGATAGTAAACTGACCGCCTGAAAACAGATACGGCATTCTTCGGAGAAAGGGTCAACAAAAAACAGCATGAAGACTCAGAAGCAAGCAGTATAGCAGCCGAATTGGTAGAAAGAGGACACAGAGAGCGGTAAATAATTAAGTACTATTGCAAGTACGTGCTCAAAATTAGCAAGGTAGAGAACCATCATGCGGTCGCTCGGAATTCGATGGCGCGAATTTACAAAATGATTACCGAAGATAGAAATATAGAAGAAAATCGTTAACAGACGCCCAAAAATATTGCTCGCATGGAAGTCAAACTGATATTGATATTTAAGCCAAAATTTAAACTGAATGAAGTAAAGAAGGAAGAGCAAGCCTGCGAAGGCAATACTCCAAATACCAATATTAAGTAATATCACGGTGAGTTCCACCCGTCAGGGAGGACCGAAGTTATGGGTCTTTTTGGTCATTTGGTGTATACTGCATTTTGCATCTTTGGCAAAACCAGGATTAACAGCTACGTACCACACGACGGAAGCTGAACGAAATCTTGAGAGTTATGTTGATAAAGCAGGTAAGTTCTAGTCGCACCAGTTATTGTGCAAAACCTGTACGGAGAACAAATCAAATGGCTCCATCAATATTATACATCATTCTGAATCAACAGTAGCAGATTTTTTTGCACGTATTGATAATCAACATATTAGAATCCTCCAGAACTTCAGGTATCACGATTATCAAATTCTAAATGGTGCAACTTTAACGATTCATTGAATATACATGATCCAGTTCCACCTCGAAATGCCGAATTTCGTGCTCCTAATATAGGAATCCGAAATTTAGCCCCTCCGGATTATCCACAATACCGTTTGAATGATGTATATAAAATTAGACAAACCTGGAATCTTTCTTTTGGTGGTACCAAATCTATGAGTGTACATGATTTTATTCATCGTTTAGAACATCTAGCAGAGGACTATGGTCTCCTGATGTTATCTAAACCGTTACACCTATTTTTATCCAAATCAGCCGAATATTGGTGTTGGGTGTGCAAAATGGATCATCCCGATTCTGATTGGATATCTATATGCGATGCTTTCCTACCTTAGTAGCTACGACTATGAAGACGAGATTCGTGAGGAAATTTATCGCAGGATACAAGCAAAAGATGAATCCTTTGCTAACTGCATGTTAAGTATACAAAAACAACACTAGACTGACGTTTCACTTAACTGAGCGTCAAATAATACACAGATTGTGTCAAAATATGAATCCCACGATTAAAAACGTTACTGTGCCACACCAAAGTTCTATTATGGTTCTTTAAATCAGCTGCGGATATCGTGTCAGAGATACGAAGCCCTGTGGGATCAAACCGATCACGATCCTAGACTATTTCAAAGCACATCTGCAAGACGAACATTTCTGGGAGCCGCTCGAAGTATACTTCGTCGTTGCCTATACGTTAGCGGTAAATGAAATACGAGGAGAACTAACGATCGAGGATCTTTAGAGGACACATACTGCTTAACCGTCTCTGACTAAAATATTTCATTGTTCTGCGTATTTTATTGGGGTTATGTGTTATTGTCAGTGCACACTGTACTTGCTTCTCATACTGCTGTTATATTTTTGTCAATTAATGCTGAGTATGTATGTCCGAGTGTAACATTTTCATTTAATGATTGACTATACATATATAGGTGTATAACTCCTATACAGACGGACATGCATTGATACACTAATTATTCTTGTCATTGTGGGGGTGATCATGTTCGGGTGAGATAAAATGTGCTCAGTTCAGATCAATTATTCTTGTAGGCAGCTTAAATTTTTTTGTTATAAATTTAGTATTGTTGAGACCTTTGCTCTATAAGCACATATTTTGTTATATAGTGATATGCACAGGGAACTTGAGTAATAAAAAAAAGTGATTTAAATCCAAACATAATTCGGTGTTTTCCATTAATATTATATAATTGGTAAGAGCGTTATCGCTTTGGTTAAATGTGTGGTAATTTTTATGTTTAGTTTATCCACAGCTGATATATTGAGGATATAACAAGCGGGATTAAAACAAACACTTTTTCAATATTAAAACTAGTAAAACAGAGGTGTGATAGAAATACGAGCGAAAATCGAGCGGTAAGTTATTGAATACAAATCTAATTTCATGTATACGTGACGTTCCTAAAAGAGCTTGGTTTGTGTTTTTTTTTTCAATAATTTCAGCAGAACCCATACAAGGAGCGCTCTTCGGATCCAAAGCGGTAAGCAAAACTTTCTTTTTTGCAAATATATAATTTTGTTTTTGTTGCATATTTATGAGGAACGGCTCTTGAAGGAAAGTCACACGTTATTGAAATTTATTAAGATTTCCTTTTATAATCATTTTCTTTACTAAAATTTTTCTCGTATAATTTTTGTTTTAAAGTTTAATAATGATATATTATAATGTCATAAAAAGTGTTTTTCGTTTAATTGATGACGTAAGATTAAACTGGTCTTAGAATTTCGCACGTGTGGTTTGTTTAACCAGATAAGTTCCAAGACCTACCACCCTCCCAGCCGCATAAACTATCCTAAGATTGAATCGTGCGCGTCTCGCGAACGGTCCGTAACAATGATATGATTCACATCAACATTCTTGGTTCCACAGGAGTAAGCTTCCAGGAAAGCTCGAACTAGTGGTGATGAATTTTAATTAACAACGTTAATAAACATAGATACTCGAAATCACATCAGTACTGAAGAGCTTTGAGTGCCCGGAACTAGGCTTACTTACTGATTAAAAGTTACAATTAATTCGACAACACACGACATTACATCACCCTCCCGGAACATAATGTTTGTGGCCTTTGTAGTTTCGATTCCTTATATTAATCACAGACTGGTACTCAGTCACACATCACTACTTCGATTGATTTTGTGAAGAAGTCAAGTATTTTAGCCCCTCTGTAGTGAACTAAAAATGGGCTGATTACTGTATGTAGCAACTTCACACTATACCAACCATATAAATGTAGTACCCAACGAGACCGCCTTCGATGTGTTGTTACACTGAATTAACTATAGTTGAGTGCCCTTTTTGCAGCACTTCCAACCCAAAGTCGCTGATAGCCGGCGGCCGTACAGTAACGGGAGAAGGTACAGCAAAACCTTTTGTTCACTAGTGGGGTCGTTTTCTGCGCCCCACTAATGAGCAAACAGACTGTCCTCTGCACCTTCGCCATCATGTTCCTATATGATACTTTCTCCAGAGCTGGCCACGATACACTCACACCATACAGCAGTACGGGCCCTATAACTGCCGTGTAAAGCCAGTGCACCCACCCCACAGCTATTGATAACGCATTTTACATCAAATCCCTGATTATACCCAGGTGCTTTCCCGAGACAGCTATCGACACGTGATCGGCATAAGCAACCACACCTATTACGTCCTCCTACAGTTCCAACGGTAGTCCATTGATTACTACATTCCAAAAAAGGGGAGATAGGACATCTCCCTGGGAAGTTCCCCGAACAACCCGTTTTCTGACGGAAGCTTCTCTCATCCCCACTATGACCCTTCTGCTACCTAGTAAATTAATTTGCCTGGTTACTGGGTCTTCGATCTCTAAAGGCAGCAATCCTTCCATAATTGCTTCCACCTTCACGTTATTGAACGTGTTTTCGGTATCGAGAAATGCCACCACGAGAATTCCAGTGACTTCTCAATGCGGTTGTACTATACGAAACAATCAGAAAGCCATAAACGATGTTAAAATGAAGTGTTTTGGGATACTGTTAATACTGTTGTTAAGAGGGCTCTGCAACATCCAAACGTTGAGGTGAACCAACTGCATGGAGGTAAAAAAATCTGTAAAAATAGGTACCAATCAGTGTGACCCTGAGATTGGTTTCGATTATTCCAGATAACATCACAAGTTACAACTAATGACCTTTTTAAATGTAGATAGCATTTTAGAGCCATTGGTGGTCACAAAACCAGTTCTTGCTTCAAAAAGCTAGCCCAGGTTTTTTGAAAATTTAATACTTGGTTTGATTGGAAAAATTCATGTTTGCCTGTATTTCGGCCTTATCGTGCCGAGACATTTGAAGTCTTCAAAGAAGGTAACAGGCTTCTAGAAATATGTTGCAGGTGCTGTCGTTAGTATTTACCATCAATCCACTTCGCGCACTGTCTTTGACGGTTAGAGATCTACCAGCAAAATAAAATCGGATAACAGCATGTCGATGGGCAAAAAGGACCAAATCCTGAATCATTTAAAGATTAGAGTTGGCTTTACTTCAGTAATTAAGGTTTGAATAGTATTCAATTGGGCCCTCACGTTCAATCCCTTATTTCCCCACATTATTTGATTTGCGTTCGCGTTACATACAAGTAACGCGCTCATTTTCTATCTCCTTGAACTGGCTTTTCGATGAATGTTTCCCATCTCGACCGCGTATACTAAACGAAAGAAAAAAATGTTTATGGCTGGGTCAACTGCACAAGAACCAATTTCCCAGACTAATGAGAATACAAGTTTTTTCGGTAAGAATTATACCTAGCCTCCTCTCTCTGGAGTCTGATGGGGACATCCTGTCGGACTCTCGATGGGAGGAGTATGGTGGCCGAAACAACGAGCCAGGTAGACTACAATGATTAATATTAAATAAACCTGCTTCACACGGAGGCTGCCTCGGCAGCTCTTGTTTTCAGACTGACTAAGTCAGATGAGGACTTGGTGTTAATCCAAGAACCTTGGATTGACAATAACAGGGTCTGTGGCCTCAGAACGAAAGGGTATAAATTATTATACTGAAGCAACTCTGAGAAGTGGGGATGCAACTCTGAGAAGTTGGCTGTGAAAAATTATGGCTAGCCTCAGCCTATATGGATCGCGAGAAGGAGGTTCCACCGGATAACATCACACACTCTGGGGAAGCAGAGACATTAACGAGAATGGTGAGTTATTTTTTGATTACTTATTAAATACCAACATCTTAGTTTGCAATATTGGGCGAGAACCGACATTCGTTGTTAAAAATCGACAGGAGGTTCTAGATGTGACCTTTGCGTCAGAAACAATTTTTCATATGATCAGCGCGTGGAGGGTGGTGAATAATCACTCATTATCTGAACACCGATATGTAACATATAACCTCGACATTATCCGGAAATCCTTCAGGAATCCCAGAAGGATAAACTGGAACAAATATGCGGATTTGTTGGGGGGGAATTATTGCCGCTGGAGGTCCCTGGACGAAGAACTAGATTACATGGTTGATATTGTCATAAAAGCATGCAATCTTTCATTTAATGCTGCGTGCCTCCTGATAAAGCCTAGGGGCAGGCAGAAACCATATGGTGGACCACGGAGCTAGGAGCCTATCGGAGGGGTTGTAGGACAGGCTTTAATAAAGCTAAGAACACAAAGGAGGTTCGGGATTGGGACTCCTATAAGAAGGACCTAAGAAAGTACAAAAAAAAGTTCAGGAAGCCATAAAGTGGGTCTTGGGGACACTTCTGTTGTAGAATGGAGGAGGTCTTTGAGACTTCTAGCATTATAAAAATTCTATCTACTAACCCAACCAGTCCTAGTTATTTAATTAGACCCGACGGAACTCGTCATTTATCCTCCCCTTGCTGGAGAGTATCTTCAGGGGATGTCTGAAACTGTCTATATTCCTAGGAAATGGACGGAGGTCAGAGTGGTCTTTATCCCGAAATCGGGAAAAAGCTCACATGCTTATCCAAAGGACCTGAGGCCTTTAAGTCTATTATCCTTTCTGTTGAAACCCTTGGAAAGATTGGTAGATGTCGGTATTCGAAGAAAAATTGATTCCAGGAAATGGGCAATGTCGCAGCATGCGTATACTGTAAGGAAAAGTCGGTGGACACAGCTCTGCACAATTTAGTACGCATTATTGAAAAGTCAATTTACCCGCAAGAGTTTTGTATGGCAGCATTTCTCGACATTGAGGGTGTCTTAAATAATTTAAAAACGGAGGCGATCATGGAAGGGTTGTTATTTTTGCAGGTGGGCTACCCCATAAGTAGGTTGATAATCAGGTGCTGGCAAGCAGGATTATTACCCGTTAGAAGAACCCCGCAAGAAGGTGTAATGTCCCTCTTTCTTTGTAGCGTAGTGATGAAAGGATTGCTGTTAGAACTGGAGAGAGAGGGGACAGGGGTTGTAGCGTATGTAGATGATGTAGCGATAGCTATCTCAGGCAAATATGTGGACGCGATTAGCGATATTATACAGAATGATCGTCACAAAATGGACCAGCAAATGTGGATTAGGGATCAACCCTTCCAAAACAGAGCTGGTACTATTTACTAAGAAATAAAAAATTCAGAGTTAGCCCCCCTATACCGTGAACGGCATTAGACTGGCTTTTTCGGACAGAGCGAGATTTTTGGGCATAATCTTGGACGATTAGCTCAGCTGGAAAAACGCTAATGAATAGCCATTTACTCGTGTAAGAACGCCATAGGTAACAGATGGGCTCTATACGGCTATGGTAAGACCTGTGATGTACGGGGTGGGTGTGTGGTGGCCAGCTCTGGAAAAGATAACATATATAATGATGATGGAGAAGATGCAAAGAACAGCCTTTATGCTTATTAGTGGGGCGCTTAGGACTACACCTGCACGCGCTTTAGAGGTTATGTTCCACCTTATTCCAATCGAATTTTTTGGTAAGCAAATGGCAGCCAATATGGCTACGAGACTCTCGGCTGTCTCTCAGTGGAAGTGTCTTCAGGCGGGACACTCGACGATAGTTACGGATCAATACTGGAAAACGAGGCAGTGTAATTTTTCACGGACCACTCTAAGCTAAATGGCGCGGTAGGAGCCGGAGTCTTCTGTGAGAAGCTTAATGTTAATATTTCTGTTCGTCTCCCTGACTACTGCAGCGTGTACCAGTAGAGGCGTTAGGCGACATCGTAACATGCTGGTACATGGATCATGCGAGAAGGCTAGGTCTACAGACGAATGAGTTTTATAGAAGTTGTATGGACGAAGAAGAGGAAGAGACTTTAGATCACTTCTTATGCTCCAGCACTATCATACAGAAGGAATAAGTACTTAGGGGTGTAACGTATGGACAGCCTTTCGGAACTCGTGGACTGTGGAGTGCGAGATATTTTACGCTACATCAGTAGTTCTGGATGGTTTCAGCGGGAGTAAAAGGGAGATATGATCCTGTAGTATCACAATAGGCCACTATTGGACTAAGTATGCGATAGCAGCCATTCTAACCTAGCCTAACCCTAAACCTTCTGTAGATTTGGAGAGTACGAAAAACTGGTCTACTGAGGTATTGCTCATCAAACGTGGGTAATAAGACTACAACACACCATCATAGGATATTTCGATGACTTGTCGGTTTGGTCAGAAGGCAATCACGTTCTCTTGGCATACGAGGCATCTCAACCACTTCGCTTATTGCCTTATTATATAAATCCGCTGATCTCTGGTCAGAACTCGCAATCATCAGATGGCGTTCTTGGTAAAATTCAACATTCCTGCAGTATTGTGGAGATAACAGAGTTTCTATCAAATTTTATTTCTCTGTTGTGGTGTGGCTTATACTCCTATCTTATCGACTTCGTCATTGATGGCAGGTACTTCAGCCTACATACTCGACTGTTTCCTTGCCATCCTACGATTTCCACCAGCATCGAAATTGGGAGAATCCGTAATAAATTAGTTTTTAGCAAATTTATTTCGACCTCTCGAATTCAGTAAAGTTTTCTGAAGATCACAAATTAAGTTGTCCTTGGACAAACTCAACCTGTTAAAGTTATCAACGTGTTGAAGTTTGGTTATTACCGCTGTTATCGTGCTACTGGCTCATTCCATGAACTCTTCTTTCATTAGTTGTCTTCGGATGTGACAGCTAACTTGTCGCGGATCTCAACTTCCTAGCACCGATACCTTGAGGCTGTCATGTATTCAGACGATTTATATTATGAATGATGACTTTTCCGTTTAATAACCAGAACGTGCGAACGTTTTAAGTTTGTTTGTTTTTAATCTTTCGGGCCAATACAAAACAAATCCAGGACATACTGCTTATTGGCTCGATATATTAGTCTACCATCTCCGTATTGCATAGCTCCATAATGGAAGTTGGGTCGACTCATATAAGTTCTGCACGCCGACAGGGGGGGGGGGGGGGGGGGGTTATAGTTGTCTTCATTTACATCACCGATCGTAATCAGATGATAAAAATCACTGTTGCATGTTGCCAAATAGAAGTACCTCCCGATCCAAACAGCAGAGCTTTAAGCACTGTGCCATAATTTTTTGATACTTCCGATTTTCTATTGAATTCGGCTGTAAGTTACTCACGGTACTCTTCATTGGAACTTGTTCTCTTTTGCACCTTACAAAGCATGTGATCTGAACAGGGTGTCTTCTCAGCAAGATGACTTTATTTCATTGTGAGACTTGTATTACATTTGGGATAGTTGGGCAGTTCTTTAAAGTGTATAGAGCTATTTTTACACCAAAAATTTGAAGGTTGTGGTACTTGTACTTCAGTGAACAAGGCAAGGCTGTTCGTGAGGGGTGTGCTTTCCCCACTCTTGTGGTATAGTGTTACAAAATTAACGGGCCGGCTGCGTGTTGGGTTAGGTACAATCTAAAAAATATGAGAATGCCAGGAAGATGCTCACGATTGGGTTCATTTCGTATCCATAGTTCATTTCATAGTTTAGTTGCCCTACCTGCCTTGGTAACAGGGCGAATTGGGATAGATTCGTTGGTTTTGTATCAAGGGCCCTATCTTGCACTAAGAGCGAAATTCTTTATGTTTAGTCAATTTTTATAAACAAGCGTAAAAGAGGAGTGTTTCGCAACCAAGTCAAAGCCTCCTTAATCGTTATCAAAAAAGTCTTTGTTGTCCTCAGTGTTCTTGTAGGTTTTTTTTTATCGATCCGAAGTCGTCAATTACTCCGTCCTCCTGCTTAATGACCTTTCAATTATTCGGCAGAAGCTTGTGGTAGCTAGAGCCGGCGTTTTAGACACCCTTAACCACTTCTGCTACTGCATGCTACACTTATCATTTAGGGGCATTCAGTGTTCTGTATTTTTATTTGTACCTATTGCAAGTACATATTATGTTTGTGGTTGTTTCCGGATGGTTTATCATAAATTAGGTTTGTAAATATTAAAAATTATGAACAATTTAAAATTAAGTACATTTCCATGTGCTAAACAATAGATGGCGGCCACTAAACATAGTATAACAGCTATAAAAACTGCATTATCTCGAACAATTTTTATTATAGCACTCTGCTATGTTTATAGCAGTTTAGCAGCTACTGAACGCAACCAGTTTTAAATTAAAATGGCGACATGTAAAACGCGTCTTGTGTGCTTGTATTAAATGAAAACATTAAATACGCGGTCTAAATGTGTTTAAATAAATGTAAATTTTATTAAATGTAGTTTATTAAAATTGTATTCATATTGTTTTGGTGTTTAAAAAAAAGTCGACGCGATTAATTTATTATTAAAAGAAAATGACTGCTAATATGTATCGGGTTGGAGGTGAGATTAAACAAAAAAAAAGCGAAAAAAAAAAATTCGATGCTGTTTCATTCGATTCGATGGTTTTTTTTTATTTTATTTTTCTGTTGGTCGGTTCTTCATTTGCACTACACAACAAAACGCGAGCATTTCTTGCTCTCAGCCGGCTGCACAAAAATTTTTGGTTTTCTGTGTTTTTGGATTTGATTTACAAAAATTGCATAAAAGATTTATGTGTGTAGCGAAAATGATGCAACTAAACACACCGATGGAAATGCATAAATTCCAATTATTTGGATTTCCGCACCAACATGCACTACAAAAATAAAATAAAAAGTCAAAATGTTTATGTCGCGATGAAGTTTCCTCACACGAAAATTTGGTGTGTACATTTTTGGATTTGGTGAACAAGTGTATCAGTATCGTCAGCGATTTGTGAATTTGTATTTTCTTATTTCCAAAAAAAGTTTAATTGATAATATGAAAATCTATTCCATGTTTAGTGCGAGTGTGCGACGTCTAATGATAGGTGATTGAACGGGGAATTAGAGAGAAAAAGTTTTGTGTTTTGTGTTGTTCATTAGACTTGGCTGTGTATCGTGTGTTTGTGTGTGTATTATCTTCTATTAAAAATTATCAATGCGCTACGCTCGCGTATCACAGTTGGATACATGAGTATTTTAGAGTTCGCGAGTGTTTTTCCGTGTGAAGAGAAGAAAATTGCATACAAAAATGATTTCACTCGAATCAGTAAATCTTAATTTTCCGTTCTTTAATTTTAGACGAAACTGATATGTTTTGTTTTGATTTACCTAGATAAATTAAAATGTCAGTTTGTTTACCATTCATAAGTGAAAATCTTTTTAATTTAAGGCTGCTGTACATTTCCATTAAGCAACTGGGGAAACCCTATCGCGATTTATGAAAATCTCTGTCAAAAAAAGAACTTGGAATATGCGGAACAAAAAAATTGCAGATGACATAGTTCAATCCTCAATGCTTGATAGATATAGACTAGATAGAGATACTGAATCTTATGATTATGTTCAACAATTGACATAAACTGAATATGGATTTTTTATGCTTTAGCTTTTATCATTTCAGAAATGACGTTCTTCAGGCTTGTCTGTGCTCAGTTTTCTTTCAAAGAAAAAGTGCATTTCCGGAATAAATAAAACCTGCACATGTTTATAGAAGTTATTTGCTTCGAATGCTACCAAACTAAGAGTATCAGGCTCTGGTTAAAGCCAGTTTGTGATGAATGGTTAAATCGAAAACATTTACTGAAAATATAGAATGGAACACATTTGGAAAATCGAGAAATTGGTAACAAGACGTTATTGTACTTATTAGTGGTACGTCTGCGCATTGGTTTTGAGAAACAGGTTAATCACTACTTTTGTGGGTAGTCTGTAGTCAATAGTGCAAGCAGAACGTGGCCTATGGTTTGGATATTTCTAATACCGCCAAAAATAAATATATTTACTGTATCACTATTACTCGTTGTGCTGTATACGAGGAACTATTGCCTATGGTGTCTGTAGGTATACATAGTAAACTGATAAATAATGAAACTGTCAATTGCCTTGTTTAAATCACATCGGATTACATATCGTCATAATAAAGAATTGAGTAACGATATTTAGATCCCACAGCGTCGTTCTTCATTAGAGTACATATTGCGTTTTTATCATTTCTGTAAACACTACGAGTTCGAGTTTCAAAACCAAGTAATTTTGTCCAACTTTCCATGAAACGGAACAACAACAACAAAAAGTTGCAATTATGACCACCCGTAGCCGAACCCTCTGGTTTATGATATCAGGAGAGTAATGGCAACGCGCATGCGGATTCCAGACGAATATTTTAAAATACATATAACCACAGGATGAAAGTAGAAATGTATCCTTATATGAATGAATTGAATCATTTCAACAAAATAACAATCAGTTTTGTTTTATTTAGTCAAATCTTCGGATCTTCCTGAAAAAGTAAGTTCCTTGAAATTTGAGAATTCTAATTAGAATTTTGATGGGACTCTAAAATCAGTCATGTAAAATAATTGAACAATTTTTATTTTATTAACTTGTGTTACGTTGGTGTTGCCGGGGGCTAGTTAACGTCCCGATTTTGTGATTTTACAACTCAAGGTTTCTTCGAGAAATTATGCGCTGCTAGGTTCATGGCTCCCAACAAGGAAGTTAGTCTTACTAGGCATGCCCGGCTTTGCTGAGACAATTTTACCCACGTTCGCACAATTTTGGTTTCCATTAGTATTAGAAAATCATTAAGAAGTTGATATGATCGAATCTGCAAGCAGCTTTTATCGCTAATTTCTGCCCCGAATTTGAATATAAATAGCTATGCTTGGCTTTGATGAGCTAACAGATTAAATACGGTAAGGGATTAGAAGTGCCATAGGAATTGGACTACTGAGCTTAATAATAAGTTTAAAATTTTGGTTTTTAAGGTATGATCTAAATTTTTACGGTATTATTTCCTCCGAAATAATATTATGATATGCAAAAGATTAAACCACTGTAAAAATTAAATGAGTTGCTGGTATGCCCATATTCCCAAAATGGCAGTTTTGCGGACTGGGATAACATTGTTTTTTAAAGTTTCGACGTGTCAACGTAGGATTCGTTAAACACGTTGATTGTAAGTTGTTCAAAGCCTGAGCAAATTTTACAACAACAAAAAATGGTATGATATCAAAAGGCCGAATGTCGAAGGACCGATTTTTTTTTTGTTTTTAGAAATATATTTTTTTTATTTAATTTAATTACTCTTTTTTATTTTTTGTACTATATACCTATTATCAGAAGGCTGACATAGGGCCGAATGTCTTAGGTGGCGCATGAGAAAAATTTTCCTTCCAAAATAGTAAAATAGATAAATTCATAAGAAATCCATTTATGTTTAATAAAAAAAAATTTACAAAATCTTCCATAAAACAACAAATTTAAAAATCATATTTCTAAAAACAATAAAAAATTCGGCCCTTCGACATTCGGCCCTTTGATCCATTCGGCTCTTCGACACATTCGGCCCTTTGACATTCGGCCCTTCGACATTCGGCCCTTTGACAATCGATCCTTTGACATTCGGCCCTTTGATACATTCGGCCCTTTGACATTCGGCCTTTGATACATTCGGCCCTTTGATACATTCGGCCCTTCGACACATTCGGCCCTTTGACATTCGGACCTTTGACATTCGGACCTTTGACATTCGGCCCTTTGACAAATTCGCCTCTTCGACATTCGGTCTTTGTACCCATTCCCAAAAAATGGAAGACTGTATTTCACTCTCCAAACTAGTGCTTGCTTTGCTTTGAGTAAGCCAAGTATTGATGTTGATCAGTGTGGCCTCCAAAATAACTAGAGAACCATTTTGAAATGTTCTTAGAAAACATCTTTAATGTGATACGACTTTGTGAGGGGCATGGACGTACAATGCGGCCCAATTCGTGACTTATTTTTTAGAGACTGACTTAATTTTAAAGTATGTACAATAAACCGCCAATCGGCTAGACTTATTGTAGAGATTTTGATTTGAGATTTTGACACGCACATTCGCTGATTAGTGAATAGGACTAGTCACGACTTCGGACAGATTGCTGCCCGACAACACCCCAATCGTAAATCCAACGTTTTTGCCGATTAGTCTGGTTTACTTTACTTTTATAAATACTCCTACCTTAAGAATCTCTGATTTTTTAGCCTAACTAGCCGATTTTAAGGTTCCCATAGTTTTACACAGAATATAAATTTTTATGTGCTGAATCGATGCAGCATATCCACAGCTCCATTTATATTTTGTTGTACCTTCCGGAACAATCCCGATCTTGGATTCCGAGGCAAACTCGTTTTCAAAAGCGATTTGTCTGCCGGTCGATTGTTATGATTATCACGCCAATTAACAAAATTCCGGTTTATATCACTTTGGTGATCATTTTTTTATACTTAACTAAGCATCCTAATGACTAAACCAGTAATTGCTGACATATAATTATAAGAAAATCATCTGAATCTAACACTCGGCATACAATACAAAAGTTCAGCACTTTCTACAGACTAATTTACTAATACCGTTTTGACGTCACTTAATATCCGTAAATCAGCCTTTTACACACCCTTTAAAGAAAATTGGATGGAGCGTCAGATAGTTTCACAAACCAGTTAGTAAACCTCGACCTGCCTGATATGTTGGAGTGAGTCAATTGAATTGGGTCATTATTTACCAGAAAAAAAAAATCCAATCAAGGAATTGCCCTTTTTAGCAAGGACAATATTTATATTTTTTAAATTGTTTATCGCAACATGCAAGTCCTAAATTATTTATTATTGCGATCATTCACGAGCAGCTATGCAATATTATAATTTTAGGGATCGGCTCAATATCCCGACTTTCAAAATCCCGACTTTGCTGAAACCCTAAAAATCCCGAGAAGTTGAGATTTTTTTAAAAATATTAAATATTAAATTTTGTTTTTATAGCTAAAAAATCGAAATTTAATATTTAATATTTTTTTATAACTACTTACTAGAGTAGGTGTCATTAATAGATTCTATATAATCCGCTTCTATGTGCGGCACGCAGTGCGACAGGTTTGCTGATCCCGGCTCCTACGCCCGAATACATAAAAAATTAAAAAATCGGGCTTTTGAAAATCGGGATTTTGAAAATTGTGATTTTTAAAATCTCGATTTTGAAAGTGGTAATTTTGAAAGTCGCAATTTTGATTTCGGGATTTTGAAATTCGGGGAAACGAGCCCAACCCATTATTTTATCCAAAGTGTAGAGTTTTGACATTACCATATTGAGATGTAGTGTTACATAATTTGCAGGGTTGGATACCCCCTATTTATTTAATTTTTTTAAACTGACCCTGTGTCTTTTTCTTTGGAGGATTTAATGATTTTTTAGTCGAACGAAATAAACAATTTATACGATCTTTAAGGTTTTAACCCCATTGCACACCTATGTTTTCTGCGCGAAGTAACGATGTTTTAGAGATAATGGGTCGTCAGTTAATCCTGAGATTTATCGACAAAGATTTGAGTTTTTTGTATACTACGTTGGGAAGCCGTAAAATGAAAGTGTAGTAAAAAACAGCTTAAGTGTGCAACGGGCTTTATTGTATGTCTATTAACCTGAGAAAAGCTTGAGATGCGTTTTTGGGCAATGATTGGTTGTTCCAAATAATAACAAAAGACACATGATGTGAATTACCAACAATATGATTCCGTCGTTAGCAATCTGAAAGCACCAATGTTTGAATTAATTCTCTTTTCCTATACAAATAAACAATTATAAGCCCAATATTTGTAAATTTGAGGTCATAGAAAATCTGTACATGGATCCGACCGAATTCCAGTCCGCGCAGGATCAGACCGATTGACCATGTAAATTTTTATTCTTATAATTAATGATTTCTCGACGAAAAGCAGCTAACCAAACGGGGACAAATTTTAAAAGAGATGAGTATTTTTTTTTGAGTTTATATGTACTGGGTAGCAAAGCGATTCTACTTCCATCATGCCATTTTTACACATGCCAAATACTTGCTGACATATTGGCGAAGGAACGATAAAAAAAATGAGAAATTTTCTAATAATGTTGCAGAATAAATACGCAAAATTATGACAATGCCTTAGGATTTTTGAAATTTAAAATTAAAAAAAATTAATAATTTTTATAAATTATTTTTTGATGATTACATGTTATATTTTTTTCAGAAAATATGAAAGGAGCTTTGTTTTACATTACGTGTTTATTTTTAATTTTAAAATTAAAACCCGAACTTCGGGAGTTTTGTTATACTAAAATATTTTTATTTTTTTAACCATCCTATAATGATTTAGAATCATATTTTGTAGCAAAAGTCGATATTTTTTTCAGATAAGCATTCTGTTATTAAAATTACATCAGATATGGTATGCAAAATTATTTCTGTTAAATCTTCGCGTTGATCTGAAGCGGGCACAATAAATTCTAAACGATTTTGTCAACTCTTTCGTAGAAGATGTTTAGAAAATATGTATTGCAAAACAGTCAAGTACACATTGTTTTTGTTTTTTGTTATAAATTTGTTGTACTTTAAACACGAATGTGTGTTTACGTTACAATTTCTTTAATAACATCATAATTTTAGCAAAACATTTATGATCGTTATTTAATTTTTTAAACATTTGTACGGAACAGTGACATATATTTTAAAAAAAATACGAGTTTTTTTTTGTGTGAAAGCAATAAATAAATTGACAACGTTTATATTTCAGTATACAAATCTATTATATCCCTTTTCCGGCCAGAAAAAAAAATTATTTTAAGTTCACCGCTTTAATTTAAGTCCACCGTACACAAATGCGTATGTGTAAACTTTTCAGATTCAATAAAGTTTTTTATTCCGATAATATCCGCCATATTCCGATTATGTCTTGAAACTAGTTCTTCTCGGAAATTGAAGGGATTTCGCCCAGGAGTTTTTCTACTGTTTGCTTTCCGTTTCCTGGGAAAAATGTAGCATTTTCAATTGTAATTTTTAATAGTTATGTAGGAACCACTGGGTTCTTAAATCTGTGAGTGAGTTAAAACGTGATTTTAGTAAATTGCCAAGGTCAAGAAATATAAATGAGCTTTGAGAAAACGTTCAAAACAGTTGATGGAGTATCCTAGTTGAAAGATGTCAATCACTGGTAGATTATATGGGGAGGAGATGTAATGTGATGCTTAAAAATAATGGGTACATCACCAAACATTAATACTTTATGTAATCAATTAAAAATCAATTAATTCCAACGAAAAACTATTTTTTTAACAAGATTGCTTAAATTCCCTATTATTTGCACAGATGGCTGTGACACAATGAAGTGATATTGTAATAAATGTTTTGTCTTCTAGAAAAGACTGACAATTAAAAAAACAATGTTGCAATTTTTGATATTGATGATTTTGTAAACAAAAGATGTATTATTTAAAAATTTCATTATTATATTGCACACGACTGTATATCAAGAATTACCTATTATATTGCACACGACTGTATATCAAGCTGGTCGCTGCACTTCCGTCACTTCGCAATGCATATTCTGTATCATATCGCGTTTTGTCATATCTTGTTTCGAAATATCATGTTTTGAAATATCGCGTTTTGAGCGGATCCGGTTTCACTTTATAGCTCCCCATTTTGGTTTTCAAAACTCAAATAAGAGAAACATTAATTGTAGCTAAGTCTGATCAACACAATCTGTAAAGCAATAAAATGTTTTATTTTCGCCTTGCAGATAATTAATTAGCTCACATCACTCTGAAAATGAGCGATGTGAGATATGTTTATATCCAATAGGTTTAAATAAAGAAATACGAGAGGCTTGCTTGAGCTAAGCCTCACGAATTCGGATTCACTTATTTATGCTTTGCAAAGTAAATCAAGAAGCTGTGATCTCAAAACATAGCTCACTTTGCTAAAAAAACAGCTCAAATATACAACGGGCCTGAAAGGTGGTACGGCCATGTTTAATTTCAGCTGTTCAAAATTTCCCGGTTGTAAATGCTAGTGCAAAGTCCCCGCTCGGGTAAAAATTTCCGAAACAAAAGTAGAATGGGCAATTTCTGTCTAGAAAAATATTTGAAACGTGATGAATGATATGGTAACAAAATCTCCGTTTAATTTTGTTTCCAAAATATAAGGTTGGGGAAAAAGAAATTCTTTGTTCTCACGTTTCTTTCGGGGCTTTATTTAACATGACTATAATCATTCGTTTTGACTCAAATATGCGTTGTTTTTTTAAATTAAAAATCTGCCGTTTTTATTTATCAAATCTAAATTTTAAAGATAAAAATTCGAATTACACTGTCATGAATAGGGTGACAAATTACATTTTTGCGTTATTTTAATAAAACTTTTTGATTTTTGGAAAATTTTCCACTTTTTTTATTTTTTCAATATTTTTTGTAGTTTTATTTATTTTTATTAATAATAATTGCTTCGTCAACCTGGCAGACAAACGTGCCACAAAAGTTAAAAAATCATCTTTTGTAAATATAAAACTTTCTTTTAATGTAATTTTAATTCGTTGTACACCTTAGAGGATGGGACCCAAACCCCCGCTTTTCCAGAATTTATGCAATTCTTCAAGTGGCAAATTTTAATTATAATTTTAAACTAAGTAAAAAAAATAATAAAATTTTCCAAGAAAAATTGCAAAATTTTCCCGGAAAAATTACTTGTACTGTCGAAAAACTGTTAAAATACAATGTTAATATCAAAATTAAAAAAAAAATAGAAATTTGTACTATTTTGAATAAAATAATACGCAATTGGTCACCAAAAAACATGAAAAGGTCAAAATTTTCCAGGAAAATGTGATAATTTTCTCGAAATTTTTGGCTTGCACTTCCTAAAAACGATAGATGCACAATCCTACAAAGAAAATTTTTTAAAAAAATTTCATCTTAACCAAAGTTTTTTATCAAAAATACCATTACATACTATGATTCTATACCCACACATTTGTGTGGTTTGGACTTAAATAGTGCCAAGTTTTTTTTTTTGGTTGAAAAAGTGATATGTAAAAAAATAAAAAAATAATTTAAATAAAAAAATAAAAAAAATTTATTTCTAAAAACAAAAAAAAAATAAAAAAAAACCTCGACACATTCGGCCCTTCGACATTCGGCCCATCGACACATTCGGCCCTTCGATACATTCGGTTCTTCGACTTTCGGCCCTTCGACATTCGGCCCTTCGACACATTCGGCCCTTTGAAATTCGGCCCTTTGACATTCGGCCCATCGACATTCGGCCCTTTGATATCATACCGTTTTTTTTATAATTCGTTGCCATTTAGAAGGCAATTTCATTATGCCGCTTTTCCAAAACGCCTTGTTCCTATTAGCAAAACAGTGAGATATCCAGACTTCACAAGCCCCTTTTAACGCCACTTGGATGCATAATAAAGGTGGATGCAAGGTGGATGCATAATAACCTCCCAACCATGCTCATCATGGACGTGTGATGCCTGGCGTTGTCCTGGTGGAACACGACATCTCCGGTTGCCTAATTTTGGCCGCCTCTGATCGATTGCTGCCTTCAGTCGGCCCAATTGCTGATAGTAGAGGTCCGAATTGAGCATTTGGCCATTGGGTAGCAGCTCGTAGTCTTTTTTATCATTATTAATCGTAGTTAACATTCTTATATAGTGCTGCTAGTACTTTTTAGCCGTTACAATTCAACAATTGTATCGTTTTTGTCCCTAGCGGCGTGTAGGCAAGCGCCGTCCGGATACTCGGTCCACTATTGCGCACGTTTCCGTTCTTTTAAGATATTGATCAGTTCAGCACAATATGGCCGAAACTGCGGAAGAACTCCGTCGCTTCTAGTGCTGGCAGTGGTAACTCGTTTAGGTTTATGTTACCCAGCCAATTTTATTTTAGTCACATGACTGTCATCTCGTTACATTCGAATCGTAGGTGATTGACGTCAAATGACATTGGTTTGTTATCTTAAATCTCTGAAGGTAGGCTTTAAACTTACCACGACCAGAGATGACTTGGCTCATAGAGCTCGTCAGTTGTAATTTCATTTTTATTAATGCTTTTATATCTGGAATGAAGCCAAATGTATGCCTTCCATTGATTGATTCGGTTCCTCTCCTTCTGGTATGCTCTTCTGCATAGAGGATCTAAGTTTCCTTAGATTAGAGTTCCACCAACTATTTCGACTCTTTGCCATTCTCTTCTTAGGAATTGAGTAGTTGCAGACACTGGTTAACTGCGTTGAGATCAGCTCCACACGATCATCAATTTCGTCTATCGAGTTAATTTCAGGAAGTGCTTCTATACTGTCCCAAGAACCGATCAGGTGCCTCGCAAATAGGCCCCAAGCAGCTATTTTTATGGCAAACCTCGAAGTTTTTCTACTTGCAAGCGGACTATTCTGTGGCGCGTTTGATAACTCAAACGTGATGACTCTATGGTCACAGCTCATAGTAGATGATTCCCTTCCAATCCCACCAAACAGACAGAAACAGACTTACCCAGTAAGGCAGTCAATCCTGGTTTGGCCATCGTTTGGGCCGCTTCTCCGGCCTTCGTCCGCTTGATTTTATTGTATGTGACCCGTTTCTCGTCGCAAGTCACCATCCGCTTCAGAAATAGCTCGGCATCCAAACACCGAGGTTTTTTTTGAAGCTAGCCTTACGTAAATGGTTTAACACTTTTGTAACTTTTGTGGTCGACTACAGCTTCTGGGCGATACTACGACAGCTCGCGTGTCGGTCAACTTGCGTGACACGCTATAACTTACACGGCTTCTCCACCTGCTATCTGATTACTATTGCAATCTACTTCCTTTTTCTATCAAAATTTGTCAAGATGGAGTCTTGTGTGGTAAACTTGCTATAATTTGACGTTTAGAAATCATTATTTTGTCGATAGTCTAGTCTAGACTACTAGTCATTTGAATAACTACATAAATGTCAGTACTGTCAGTATTGAAATAGAAGGATGTCAAAATATGCATGCTATATACATGCGATCTAGTTCTGCCGACATAGCATGCATTCATAGCATATAAATAGCATTATAAATATTGCCACTTGCTATTTGATCGAAATTTTCTAGCATAATTAGATAGCAATAGCAGGTGGAGAGTCCATGTTAGAACTAATGCGATCAATCAATACAATGGCCGCTTTCAGAGCACCTAACAGTTGAGAACATGTCGGTTAAAATCGCAGCCAACGCTATAAAAATATTTAGCACTATGAAATTTTTTTTTTGGGTCTAGATTCTGATGAAGTAACAAGTGACAAAATTGTGACATTGTACTAGAAATTCTGCTACAATTTTGTGACAATGCTTGTGAGTACTAAATCGCGATTCGTATGGAGTGACTTTTTCGAAATGTCACAAAAAGTAAGCTGACAATTTTAATAATATTGTCATTCTTTTTTATTATCGTGACTTAGATTTTCATAAAAAATACGTTTGAGTATTTACAATTTTGAAAACTTTATAAAATATCTACTATAGCTTTAAAATGCAGCTGCTAGAAACTGCTGTAAATGTCATAAATCGTTTTATCCGAATCGTAAATTTTCAGTGACTTCAATTTGAACCAATAAGCAAATATCACGAAAAATTGTTATTTTATCGGAATCATGCCCTCTGGAAACGCCCAATGATAAAATATTTTTTTTAGTACATGAATCCCCCTTTCCAACGAGTATAAGTACATATGAATCTCGATTATCCGGGATGAGTGGGACTTCCCGAATAATCAAAAATCCCGGTTAATCGAACTATTTTTATTAGAACTAAAAAAAAATCCCGGTTAACCAGAAGAAATTTAGATTAACCACGAAACTAAAAAATCCCGTTCACGGATAATCGGATCCGGGATAATCGAGATTCAAGTGTATGGCCTATCGCGACAAATACATCACAAGATATAAAATGTCACTAAAGCTATCTAGCGAAAAAATAATGGATTTCTTTTTCCCCGACCCATTATTTTTACCTATCTACTATTTGTTACGTTTTGTAATATTATGGTCCAATAGTTTAGATTTTCGCCTACATCTATTGAAGAAAGCGAGTAAGTTCAAGAGCTAAATAGCTGTTGGAGTGAATGCATTATAGATTTAAATTCAAAGTCCATTAGATTCTAGCTTGCTCTAAATAAGTTTAAATAAATGTAGGACCCTAGAACTAAGGACATGTTACAAAATCGACAAAATATTTCAATTTCAGAATTAGCAACTTCAAATTGGCTGAGTAAAATTTAGTCCGGATTATTTGCGTCCGGCTCCGAAATTTTCCAAACAAATTTTTGCGAACCACGTTCTGATACTTTGAGCTTTTAAACTCGGTTGATATTTTTTCATAGGATTACAACAAGTACTTCGTTTCCCGCTATATCAAAACTGTAACCAGATTCTGGTGTCTACAGTTGATGTTGTTATTTTAGTTTTTCGTTCCAATGCCAATTAAATAAATAAAATTATTTTATGGTGCGAGAATCGGCCCAAATGCACTTAAAAAAATTTAATTAACTTAAATTAGTGTTTTTTACTTTTACAATGTTTCAAATAAAACATTCTCAATGTAACGAAATTAAAAAGGAAAATAATTTTTCCCATATCTATGTAGTTTGATAATAATTTGATTAATTTATAAACAAAATTCGTCGATGCGCTTTCAATAAAATTATTTAGAACAATTAAAAATAAATTACAATTTTGTATGCATAATAATTTGCTGCAATCTAGACTCGGGAAATCATATGTGTATAGAATATTGATTTATTATGATTGTTTATTTCCGGTACCGCCACCAATTCCGTACGGTATTAGAAACAACAAATATTAGGTATATCGGTAATTAGTTGGGTGACTAATAGCGCGCTAATTGCATTTTTCGTCGATTCTCATTTACCTTACAGTATTTAACCAACACACAAATTTTCTATAAATAAATGTTTTAATTCATACATAATTTAAAAATAGATTTACATATATTTTATTGTGTTATTAATTGGTAGTGGATTGTAACGAATTGTTTCGTACATCAAACTCGTCGTAATCCAACAAAAGAAATTATTTTCTTAAATGATTTGTTGGCTATTTATAAAAAATTGAATGATCCTTTCTCTATAGGCCAATTATTAATTATAGTGTTTTATGTATATCTCATTACAGATTATGTTTATTTTGAAACATCGTCGACTTCACCGTTCCAAATTCGGCGCATTGAAGAATTAAATAAAACACCGTCAGGTAACGTGGAAGCAAAAGTTATGTGTTTTTATAGACGAAGGGATTTGCCGACACCTCTAGTTCAACTTGCCGATAAGCATCATAGTAAGTGTTAAAAATTTAATATCGCTATAAATAGATTACTAGTAAATATAAGTATGATAGCCTCGTCGCTACAATTACGGTTGTCAATCTCGGTGAAATTAATGGTCATCGTTCAAAAACATGTTTATGAATATGTAAATGAGTTAAAATAAAAAAAAAAATGTTCGTCAAACTCAAATGCAGTAGCACAACAATATTGATAGTTGATTGATATGAGATGCGGGTCAATTTTTTTTTTTTGTAAATGAAGTGCGCAAGGAACGTGGTCGAACGAAATAAACGTAATGTCGTAACTAGAAGTAATATATAAATTGTATTAGTAAATTAATTATAGAATATCTTTAATTTCGTTTTGATTTAATTTCGCTTTTATTTTTTATCTAATAAAAATAAACAAAAATCGACGTCATAAAATTCAGAATCAGATCAAATTTACATTTTTTCATGTTTCTGTTATTATTGAACTAAAATTTGTTTGTTTATATTTCAACGATATTGTGAGATGGTGCAATTGATCACTTCCATGTTCACGCACAATTTGCTTTATAGGTTTTATTGATAATTTTTAATAAGGTAGGGCACATTATTAATTTGACTTATACAAATTTCACAATCGTCTAATTAAAATTTCAAATATGTTCAAATTATACAAACAAATAGGAAATTATGTTAATTTGCTTGTGATTTGCTTTCTTAGTTTGATTAAATGCTCGATCTAATGATTATGTATGGAAAATACTAATCTTTTCAAAAAATTTACGATCGATCTTTATGATCTTACATAAACACATTGTTGCTATGTTTTAATTATACGTTTCACAAACATTTGTGATTATAAATGCTTGACCATTTTGTTGTGCTGGACGAGTTTGGCGATTTTATAATAAGTTTATTTATTATTTTAAACGTTTTGCAATTTATTAACGTATATTTTTGTTTTAATGATGTCTATCTATAATTAGGTGGTAATAAAAAAAAAGTAGTTAATGCATTACCAGTCATGTATCCGATAAGATTTTGCTATTTTCAGGTGGGCGAGCGAAGCAGAACTCTTGCTTTGTAAGGGTTGAATCGATGTGAAGAAAACAGTGGCCAGTTCAATTTCTTCCATTTTCGCAAATAGAAAACAAGACACCCAATTTTGTATCGAGACACCACTAAAATACCACTAGAATACCAATAAAAGTTTATTGTTCACTACACTTATTCACTTACGAAATCTCGGTTTGTCACAATCTTGGTTTTTTTTTCTAAATCTCGGTTTTCAAAATCCTGTATAAAAACACCCCGATTTTTAGGGTTCCCAGTTTGAATTTTTAAAATTTGGTAGGGAAAATGAGACTTAAATCATTTTTTGACAAATTTCAAAAATGAGTTTGCGATAAAGTTCTTGAAAATGGCTAATAGGGATGGAATTTGGATGGAGGGCTAAGTACTCGTGAGAGTTATCGAAGCCGTCAGCCTCTACAATTATTGCATTTCAAAATGTTGCATTAACAAAATATTGCTTTTTTTATTAAGCAACTACAAAATGTTGCAATTACAAAATGTTGGAAGTACGAAATCTTGCAATTAAAAAACTTTATTATTTATTTTGTGCAATTAGAACTAGAAGAAAAGAAAACCGGTATTTTGAAAACCGGGATTTCGGAAAGCGAGATTTTGAAAACCTAGATTTTGACAACCGGGATTTTGAAAACCGAGATTTTGAAAGCCGAGATTTTGAAAACCGTACGTACACCCGTTATAAATGGTAAATTTAGTTGCAGGTACGAAAAAAATACACAATACGTATCTTAGCAAGATAGTTTCCTTCAGTAGTGGTTTTGAGTTGTTCGAGTCAAGCAACTTTTTAGATATTCGAATATAGTAGAAATAATATTTTCCAGTGATAGTTTTTGTAATTATTTTACATAATTCGACGTAGTATTAAAGGTAAAAGGAAAAATAATCAATTTCTGATAACGATGAAAGTGGGGATAATAGTTTCGACTCTAAAGAAAGTGGTGATGATAGTGAACGTTACCTAATAGATTTGGAAGAGCCCGCGCTCAAAATATAATTTGTGAAAGGCCTGGTATAACACGTTATTCAGCGTCACAAATAAGAAATGTAAAAGACGCCTTCGCAATATGCTTGACATATTCAATGAGAAAAATAATAGTGGATTATACCAATTTAGAGGGCCAACAGGAACTTATGGTGAAAATTGGAACAATATTGATTAAATCACGATTCAGGCATACATATATAGGTATTTTAATTTTGGCTGGCGTTTATAAATCCCAAAGTGAATCTGTTGATAATTTATGGGACGATAAAATGGGAAGACCTATTTTCAGAGCTGCAATGTCATTCGGTTTGATGATAAAAATGATCGGCACGAACGCCGAAACCACGACAAACTAGGCCCAATTCATAAGCTTTGGGATAAATGTGTCAGCAATATACCACTTTTGTACGTTTCATACGAAAACGTAACTGTAGATGAACAGCTGGTTGCTTTTCGTGGTCGCTGCCCATTTATGCAGTATATACCGTCTAAGCCTGTAAAATACGGCATCAAATTTTGGGTTTTGTTTGATAGCAAATCGAATTTCTCTTGGAATATGCAAGTATATACTGGAAAACTGGCCAATGCAGCTCCAGAAAGAAACCAGAGTCAAACGGTTGTACTACATCTATTAGGTGTATGCATTAAAAACCGGAATTTTTTATGAAATTTGAGCCTTTATTGTGGAAAAATGTTACAAGATTTTTTATTCAAAGTATTGCCCATCGCTACCCACTACTTTTCCCCCTTTTTCTTTGTCCTTCATGTCAAAATTTCTACTTTTGAGCGACTAAACCACTCAAAGCACTGTGTTTTTGCAAGAGCATGCTCACCATATAAATCCACGAGCAAACGATGACTTTCAGCTGCAGTTTTGTTTGCGAAAAAGTGACTCAACAAAACTTCCCGCATGCTTTTTCGCAATTTTGATAAATTCTCCATCGTTGAAATCGGTTGGATGTGCACAATCAAAACAAAAACTTTTAGCTGATTTTGACAGGTATTGAATAAGGCTTTCAAATCACATATTTGTCCATGAAGTACTATAACGTAATGACATCTAGTATCAAATTCCGGTTTTTAATGCATTCACCCACCAACAGTACAAAATTTGAAGGGTCGCAATATTACATGCGATAATTTTTTTACAACTCTAAATTTAGCCAAGGCGCTATTAAAAAGAAAAATACACTGTGGTTGGAACAGTTCGCGCAAATAAAACATTTCTGCCTGCAATTACCAAACAGGAAGTTCGTCGACGCCCAGTATTGTCCGGTACGTTTTATTTCCACGAAAACATATCACTAGTGCAGCATGTCCCTCAAAGAAATACAAAAATGTTACTGTGCTAATTACTTTCCACCACAACACAACTGTCGCTACCGATGCTAAAAATGATATCTTTTTATAATAAAACAAAAGCTGGTGTTGATACGTTCGACCCAATGGCAAAGCGCAAAACAAATCGTTGGCCTTTTGCCTTTTTTGGAAATATGATTTACGTATCAGGCGTTAATGCTTATGTATTGTGGAAAGAAGTAGGCCCTGATTGGAACAAGAACAAATTGTTCAAGTGGCGTTTGTTTTTGGAGCAACTTGGGGCTGATCTTGTCCAACCAGAAATACTAAGAAGACCCATTTTACCAAGAGGAAATTATTCATTGCATCCACTAATATAGAGACTTGCAATGTTTTAAAATCCTCTAGTGTAATGGAAGCAACATTTGCACCGAGTGAGCTCAGTATTAAAAAAAGAAAAATTGTTGGTTCCCGATGCCAATTTTGCACAAAAAACGATCGAAAAGCATATTCAACTTGTCTTAGCTGTCAGAAACCAATTTGTGGTAAACAGAAGGTCGCTGTTTATTTCTGTTATGAATGTAATTAATTTTAAATTTAATTTATTTAAAATAAAATAAATTTAAAATATTGAAATATGTGATATATGGATGGATATCTATGTTATATGGATTTTATATAGTATATATTTGGGTGAAGTTTCACCCGAGAAATGCATGTGTAATTTTTTTGAGAGTCGTATGAGGGTTAAATTTAATTTTAGTTATTTAAGAAATTATATAATAAATAGTTTATATTTTTCCCAATCAAAAATTTTACGTGAAACAAATATTTGTTAAAAAAATATTTGTAAATCTATAAAAAGTATTTGCAACCAGTGCTTAAGTTCATAATATATTTTTAATGTAATAATTAGAATTAATGTCTATCGATTCGAAATTTAGCTACGACTTCTAACAATAAGCGCTTTTATCTCCCTATTAGGATTTTGTCATAACCATTTCAAAAATAGAGGATAACTGGTAAAAAATCAAATGCTGGGAATTCTCATCGAGTGCAACTATTTTATCAGCTATAATAGCTCTGAAAACGCAAACACTATTAATTTGTTCCCATTGGATTTCAACAAAAAAAATCGTCAAATCTATGTAGAAAGCAATGTCAAGCATCAATTTTCATTTTTTCCTGAACATTATAGGTCGATGTTGGTCTGCTTCTCCAGTCTATGATCTTCCTCTGTGAATCAATGCTTGCCTTTTGTAGACCTTTGTGAAACACGTGTAAACTTTCTGCTGTGTTAGTATACCAAACCTTAAGACATTGTATTTTCGAAAGAAATTCTGATTTTGATGCAATTTCTATTTGGGCGGCTATGAATCGTCTATTTCTCATTGAAATTTTAAGCGATAGTTCTTTGCGTTAGCGTTATCTGTAAGGATCATTCATTCGCTTACTGGTGTTATCGTTTATACTAGGAAGTGACGTCTAAAGCATAAAGGTTGTAGTGCTGCCTGAACGGAAATTATGTCTAGTTTATTTTTAAGATTCGTTTAGAGCACATGGCCATGGACAATTTAATATGAACTTTTTTTTAATTATAGTTTGAATTATTTATTGTAAACATATGTATTAAAAAAAGATAGGTTTTTTCTTATTCATATTTATTATTTTTTGGGATTATATGAAAATATAAACATACCCGTTCTGGATATAAGGGTAATCTGCCGAATAGGAACCCGATTGAAAATGTTTGGTTTAATTTGAAACAGCAATTGAGAGAGAGTACAACTTATCTGGTATTATTTTATATTCGCATCCCCAAGTATTTTTTGTTCAAAGTGTACGATTAACCGCCGATTATGGATATATTTGACGTTAAAAATAATCAAATATGTGCTGTAAAATTGTTAATTACACAAAAATAACAAATAATTCGTCAATTTAATGCGAGAATACCGCAAAAGTTAGTGAAGAAATCGAGAACGGCTTATCAACTTATATTTCTTTACAAATTCCGTAATTTGATATTTTCGCAACGGCCCCATCTTTGCATTATACCCAAAACTTTCGTAATATGAATATTTTCCCACTGGGCTTTACATTATGGCCAAAATAAAAAAAACGTACTTTTCCCAATGGTTCCAATATACTCTATTGCATTATACCTCAAATTTGAAATTTTGCATTATTTCCAAACTATAAAATTTCGCAATTTAATATTTTCTGTATGGTCTCCATTTACTTTATTGCCAAAATATAAAATTTCGTAATTTGGTATTTTCCTCCATGATCCCTTTGCATTATACCCAAAATATAAAATATCGTAGTTTGATATTTTTTTCTCAAAATAGCCTTTCCTCCCCTTTGCATTATACACAAACAAAAGTTTTGTAATATGATAATTTCCTAAAAATCCCGCCTTTGTATTACACCAAAAATATTAAATTTGATACTTTGACGTAATTTGATATTTTCCTATTAGTCCCCCCATTTCCTTTGCATTATACCCAAAATATAAAATTTCGTAATACGATATTTTCATTTTCATGCGATGATCCGATCTTTGCACTACACCTCCCTTTTCAATGGGTTGGATATATAGGCTAAACTTGGCTCTTGAACTTAGCGGTATTTTTAGGGTTTCAACATCTCAAGTTTAATGATTTTACGTATAATTAAACCATTAACTTTAGTCCGCAACTTTTTATTACTAAGAAATGTTTATTTAAAGGAGGTGCAAGAGACAGAAATGTATCGTTACAACCAGGCTCTAAAAGTCTTGTTTGACTGCTTGGATGTTTTGTGTGAGATACATATGTAAATTTTTAATAAACTCCAACCTCGCCTTAAAGAATTGAACGTTTGAGCTGGGGCGGTATGTTGTACCATCACTTCGAATCGAAATCGAAAAAAGTCGAATCGAAAAAGTGAAAGTTGTATCATTTTTGCTTTTCGAAAATGATACAACATACCGCCATTCGACTTTTTTCGAATTTCGATTCGAAGTGATGGTACAACATACCGCCCCTGGTCTCTCTAATTTTCTTTCCGTTCTGATAGTGTGTGTTTTCCAGTATTTAATAGAATATTTACAATGTTAAAGCTATCATGATTCATTTAAATGAATTGAACAGTGAAGGCTTAAGACGATTAGTAAAATAATTTAGAGTATATGCATTTTTTAGGTATCGTGCAGAAATTAAGGTTCTGAATAATTTTAATAAATGTTCAGATAAATCCAAAAATTATGCCTTTCGAAAATTGGATATTTTGAGGGGATAGTTTAGTGGTCAAATATTTCCGCAAATCGCATTATCAGACCCATCAACCTCTAATCACGACTGAATCACGAGATAGACGAAATATTAAGCCGCTGCTTCTTTAAAACTCAAAACTAAATTTCATATAATTCTGGCAACGAACATCGCAAGTTCATGAAAAGATTTGAACCGTTCAGTGGCTTGATTGTCAATCCAATATAATTTATTTTTCAGTATAAGAAACAATCCTAGTGTTTAAACTAAACACAGCACAAGAGACGAACATCTTTCAGAAGGGTGAAAGCTATCACACTTTAAGACGGTAATCCTATCAAATGCTAAACAGCAACAGCATTGAGAAAATAATGGGTTACTTTTGTCGGTTAATTTAAGAGTCCAAGACCGATGTTCAGGTTTCAACGGCATTGGGATTGTTAATCATCTATGACAATTTTATTTTATGCAATCACATTATTTTGTGAGTGTTCTTGGATTTCTCCAAAATAATTCCCCAAATTACTCTTTTAAAAACTCGAAGAATTAAAAACTGATTCCATAAATTTTAACGTCATAAATTTCAAACAATTTCATTGTGAATTGCATTTAGTATTTTTAGGAATTTCTAGCACCTGTGTAAAAAAAATGTTGTCTACACAAGGCCAAAGACAACTAAAATATATTTAAAATTTCCCCCACTTGTTTATCACAATTTATTAATTTTCTCGACAATATCGCTGAACGAATTTTGTGTTTTTTAGATTTAAATTTATATTATTCCTAATGTATACCGGACAAGTGGTGCAGTGGTTAAAGCTTCGGCACTTGGACCGGGAGGTACTGGGTTCGAATCCCATCAGAGGCTAGATGCAAATCGAATTTTCATCATCGATTACAATCAGTGATGTTAATAAACACAACTAAGACCCTCTGATGAAGTGCAGAATTCAGCGCCGACCCACCGTCCATGTTAATGTACAACAGGTTGACATGGAGCTTGCAATGTGCAGGTGGTTATACTATAGTTGTGTGGGTGGGTGAATAGGTGAATGGGTTAATGATGTGGCGTGAATGCGTGGTATCACAATGGGCCAAAAATGGCCTAAGTGTCAACCACTGAAACCTAACCCTAAACCTATCGTATAGGGGGTTTCAGACTAACTGGCCCATCGAAAAAGTTAAATAAAACAACAACAAATCATAAATATTCCAAAAAAACTTATGCGATATTTTTCAAAATAGTACGTCAAATTTTTAAATTTTATTCATCAATTCAAATCTTTCTCCACTACATTTTTTAAAGATTTTTAAATGAAAAGAAATATTTTGTACCGCCAATTTTGCCAAGCATAATACCACCCCCATATACATATAGAAATCTAAAGGGTTTATATCTGGAAATGCATTCAAATCGGGTAAATTGGCCTGCATTACTTTTGAGTTAGGTTTGCTTTATGTGAAGGAGCACGAATCAAGTTATTTGTAATTATTTAGTAATCGGTGTTTACCTTCGATAAAAAGCAGCGATAACTCTCTTTTTTCTGAAATTGCTTTCCAAACCAATCTGAATGAAGCTGACCATACACGATCATTCTGTTTGTTATGATGGTCTTGTAATAAGAAGATCATTTCATCTGAAAAATAAAATTTCATCACCATCGTGCCAAGGAAGTAACAATTTAGATTTTGCGATTCTAGTTTCCTTCAGAGCCTCAGTTAATCCACAATTTTTTTGTTTTTTGTAGACTTTTAAGCGCAGATCCTTCTTCGTATGATCCACAGGATTTCTTTGAATTCGTTCTCCTACAGTTTTTATTAATTTTTATGTGGTAAAATCCCCGAAACACAAGTGGATTGAGATAGCTTTTAGCTCTCTTGTAAATAGAGTGCCCTTTAGGTCCCCTTAATTGCCGATGTCTACCTTTCGGTTTTAATCAAGAATTCATGAACAAGCAGTGACGTGTAAGCCGGTTCATTATCGTGGTGCAATAGTCATGAATTGTTTCGCCACAAATTCGGGTATTTTTTCACGCAAGCGACGTTCAAATTGTTCTCCCTCGTTTGATCTTTTCATCGGTTGTTGATGTGCTGCGGCATCTAGTGCGCTTTTCAGACCTCAAAAGTAATATGTAATATTTGTAAAAGTGCCGCACTTTATTCCATGCTTATAGCAAAATTTCCAAGGCAAAAGGATTCTATCAAAACACATAACTTTTTTGAAAGCTGACAACAAACTAAATTTTCAGACATGTTTACGGGAATGTTTTACAGAATGCAGTTTTTTGTCAAAAAAGGCATTTGGTCCGGCATTCCGGTTTCAAAATCATGGTTTCAAAATCCCGGTTTCAAAATCCCGGTTTTCAAAATCCCGGTTTTCTTTTCTTCTAGTTCTAAAGTCGTGATTTTGAAAAAAAAATATTTTTTATTAATTCGGGCCGCCCGGACTAATAATATTTTAACATAAAAATAAGATATCTTGTCTGATACGATAAGCATACGAGGAAAATCTCTGATTGGAACGTATTGATGATGTAGTGACACGATAAGTGTAATAACTGAAAGGAACGGATAAATATAAATCAACCTTTAGGGTTTTAATAAGCAGTAAATTAAGGTATTGATGATTTACAAATTATTTGAAAAAAAAAAATTGCTTTGATATCGATTTTGACGATCAATATGGACAGATTTTGGAAAAACCGATTGCATTAAAATGCAGAAAATTTGGGCTGACTATTAGACTGTTCCTGTGAGCCCTAAAGGTCTAACTAGTATGCCTATATTTATCCTTTATAAATGCGCAATATATTTAAATGGAGAACAACGTCCTTATAAAATGGAAAGTAAATAAAATAATAAGTGATTTTTGAAATATTGTTTAATTTTTAATAATGTTTTATTTCTTTTTGACTTTTGTAACTCTGCTATTTTCGAATATAATTGAGTATAGGGGCGGAAGCCGAATATAAAAATTAAACGTATCCAGTCAGTGATACATTTTGGTGAAGGAAAATTTATCAAGAAAATTAATTGATATTTGATAAAAAAAAAATATATTTTTCGTTATATTCGTTAAAACAAATTTCGACATTCGGTCCTTCGACATCCAGCCCTTTCATATCATAACGAATTGTAGAGGCTTCAATAACTATCGAGGGCACGTGGGAAGATGCATCGTTGCTCCCCTCCGTTTAGCCCCCCGAGAGCCTTTAGAAAAAAATTCCAGGAGAGCAGGGTTCAAAAACATGTCGGGAATAAAGGAGCAGTTTTACTAGTTTTATTCTAAGTGAATGATTCGAATTCAAAACTGATTTTTTGATACAGTTCTAGAATACGGTCAATAGGGATAGAAGTTGACCATTTCTTTACTGATTATGTTTAAATTCTACAAGTAAGGTCAAAATGGGATTCTAAAATGATTTTTTGCTAAAGCTCTAGAATATGGAGATTAACGACAGAACTTGGCTATTTCGCGACAGATTATGATAAAATTCGACATGTGTGATAGAAATAAGATTCTAAAATGATTTTTTTACTAAGTTCTGAAATATATCGCCTTTTTTGTTCAGATACGCAGAACTTTATCAAAAAATCATTTAATAATTCCATTTAGATCGTGTCAAATTTAAACATAATCGATTAACAAATGGCCAAATTCTGTCTCTATTGACCATATTCCACAGCTTTATCAAAAAATCATTTAAGATCCCCATTTCCATCGCACGTGACGAATTTCAACATAATCGATGAAAAAATGGTCTAGTTCCACCCCTAATGATAATATTCGAGAACTTTATCAAGCATCATTTTAAAATCTTATTTAGATCCCACATGTCGATAATTTCAACAAAATCTGTTAATTAATGGTCAAATTTCATCCTTATTAGCCATTTTATAGAACTTTATCGCAAACTCATTTTTGAATTTTGTCAAAAAATCGTTTAAGAGTCCCATTTTCCTCCCATATGTCAAATTTTAAAAATTCAAACCGGGATTTCCTAAAACTCGGGATTTTTTTATACAATATCGGGATTTCGTTACACACCCCTAAATACATGTCACGAATACAACTAAAATTTTTTCATTTTTTTACTAATGCCGGCAAATGGGAAATTGGCTGCGAATTAAAATCTATGCGAGATTTATAGTTAGAAATTATAGTTTTTTCCATTTTGGGTGTCCCTTTATTTTCACACAAGCGGATACGTTTTTTTTACTGACTGGTGTCCCCGTACAAGATAAAAGTTTCCTGTTATTTTTCGAATAGGTCTTCGAAAGCACTATAGTACTACTCTAGTTGCTGAAACAAAGCATTTTAACTGATACACATTTACGATTGTTATGGATCAAGTCGACTATTCAGGTTTAAACTCCGTAAGGTTAAAATATTATATGCTCAGCTTAGTAGCATCATCATGCGCTTATCTTGGTGTGTGAATTTTACCCTTAAAAAATATAGTACAAAATTTAAATTATACGTCATTAATCAACATAAACCAGTTCAGATAAATCTGAAACGAATTCTGCGAATTTCGATTACACGCATAAAATATTAAGATAACCGATAATTATCCCAATTTAATATGTGCTCTAAAAAAATAATATTTGGGTTAGTTTTATTTTATATTTGTTAGTGACTACTTGTGTTATTGTTGTAGCTTAAATTAGTATCTAACTCAATTTACTAATAATATTTAATGAACGCCTTGAATTCAGGTAAAGATATATCACACTGCGAGGATATCAAAACGTTTTATATACAAATTTTGTTCTTTGTATTATAATCGCAAATCGTTATCGGTTTCGAAATTGAATCCAATATATTTTGTGGCATAAAATGTATCGTACCATACTCTTTATTAATTTATACCAAGTGATACTTGATGGCATCATCGGTTTTTGAATCATTTAAACGTTAACAGTTTTCATTGAGTGAACTAATCAGAAAAAAATATAATTAACGTTGAAACCTGAAAGCAATTCTTGTTTCAAAGTACAAGAAAAGAAACTTTGATTTAATTTTACCGTAGAAACGAAAATTTTCCGTTTAAGTGGTTAAGGAACTGTTATTTCAGGGCTCTCTAGCTTCTAAGAGCGTTCCTCGGAGTGTCTCCTGTTCATCAGCTTAAGAGCAAGTATTTTTGATTTATATTCTCATTTTTTTATTTCGAAATACGGAATATTTTTTCAGCATCTAGCTGACTCACTCTTTTCGATCTCGAGATTTACCTTTCGCTATATGGCCTATAGCGCCAAAGTAAAAAAAATTGTAACAGACAAAATGTATGAAAGATTTTTTCATAAATTGGAAGATACCAGAGATTTTTGGCCGAAGTCGGTCCATCGTAATTAGCAGCTTCTATAGGAGCTTAATTGTTTTTTGCACTTAATCATTTATGAGGAAAATTACTTTGAACTACTAAAACTATTTTAAATTAAATTTGCAGCATTATCGGTTTACATTAGTTTTCCAAAATTTTAGCGGAAATTACGATTTTTGACAAAAGAAAAAGTGTTTCTCAACAAAAATTTGGCCTCTATGCAGCCCAAACGGATTGATTGATCGGGGTGAAACTATATACTTAAGTTTTTTTCATAAATTGGGAGATCCCAGTGATGGTGCGACGAAATTGGTCTACCGGAAGTGACAGCTTCTATAGGAGCTTCTTGGTTTTTTGCAAATATTTTGAAAAGTATATAACATTTACGAAAACAACAATTAAAATTAAAAAGATTGTAAATTAAATTTCATTCAAAATTAGTTCACATCGGTGATGTTAATAAACACAACTAAGACCCTCTGTTGGAGTGCAGAATTCAGCGCCGACCCACCATCCATGTCAATGTACAGGTTGACATGGAGCTTGCAATGTGCAGGTATACTGTAGTTGTGTGAGTAGGTGAATATGTGAATGGGTTAATGATGTAGCATGAATGCGTGGTATCACAATGGGCCAAAAATGGCCTAAGTGTCAACCATTGAAGCCTAACCTAGTTCGCATAAGTTTTTTAAATTTTACCGGAAATTATATTTTCATAAAAAAGCTTTATTTCACAAAAATCGGCACCTTTACAGTCTAGTGGCATTATTCTGGCTTTCCCTGGGAATAGGGGGCATGGGGAAAAACATTTTCATAGCATTTTGGTCTAAATAATATTTTTCTGGGCTACTGTTGGAATTAGTTGGGTGTAAATATTTTTGAAACAACGATATATTGGGAATTATGTTTCCCCATAAAGATTTTGTGAAAGAAAAATTTCCCAATCAACTTTGTTTTGAAAATATTTACACAGAAACTAATTCCAACAGTATGCCAGAAAAATATAATTTAAACAAAAATGCCATGAACATATTCTTTCCAATTCTCTATTCCCAAGGAAAGACGGAATATTGTCATCATTCATTCTTTTTTTTTCAAAAATTCGGTAGGTTTAATTTTTCGGTATGTACATTCGTAGTAAAAGAAAATCGGATGTTGGCCAAAAGGATATTAGTTGCTTTCCAGTCAACCAACCGCTAGTACTTAAAAGTATTTATGAGTAGTTAAATGTGTCTTAGCTAAACTGACGACAGGAACAGCCAAAAACAAGTTTTATGAGTAAAACAAAACTTGACCGAAATGTATTGTTCGAGCAATATTTAAAGAAAAAGAATGAAAGCCGGTTACGATGGCACATGGAAGTTGTCGAGCCAATGAAAATAAAAATTTTAATACCATTTTATTTTTATTATTTTTATTTATTTATGTACAACGTTTTCCTTTATAATGAAATTTTCTCCAATCCCCACATAAACTGTCGCTTCTACGTCTCCTACATTATTCTAACAAATCGTGTTTATCAATGCATATATTGTGGAGCACACAATCCTCTACTCTAATAGAGGAATGTTTTTTATTAAATTTTCTTTGAGAATTTGTTAGGTTCCCTAGGTCTCTAAAAGACGGAATGAGCCAAGTAAGACAGGAGTATGCAGAGTCTTCTAAAATGATTTTCCTTTTTTTACTAGCAATTCGTGGTTCTCAACGCATCTTTTGTATAGTTCCGATTTTCGAAACGTACGATTATCATGTATGCTTCCTGGTTCTCCTACATGGATGTCATACAATTTTTTGTCCAGTCCAACCACTCCTTGAAGCAAAATACTGTGATATTTTTTTTCTATTATAGTAATTGTTGGAATTTACCTTTGGCTTACGTATTTGTATATGACTAATTACGCGAAACATGAAAACACAATTAAATTCAAAATTAAACTGTATTTTAACACTTTTTACGCTATTTGCCGTAGGCACTTGGCGAAACACACTTATACTTAGTAAACACATTTTTATTAATCACTTGTTTTTGTTTCGCAGAACAGAATGCGAATACGATTAAATTCAAAATGAAAAATCAAACGCTATTTTGACAGAACAAAAATGTTCAGCGGTTCACCTAGCGGACACATTTAGCGTAACTACTAACTACTCGTGTCAAAACAGCAAGACCGAGAGTTGATTTAGCAAAGTCATAAACCTTAGTACTTTCAAGTACTTGCGGTTAGTCGACTGGAAAGCAATTATTAACTAATTAACTAAGCATTTAAGGAAACGGGCCGTAGCAGCTGTGTAATTGTAAAAACGATTGAGGTTACTAACTTTGTTTACGTTTGTAATGTAATCTTAATTCTTGCCGAACTAGAGCCATCTGTGGCACAGTTTATACGCAATTCGAACAGGTGACTGATGCTGTGTGCCTCAAGTCGATTCTTTTCGACTAAATTATGAACTAAATTAACTTGCTTAGTAGTTTACAATAAACATTAATAGGTGGCAGTAACATCAAAAAACAAGCTGTGCCTGACTTTCGAATTACTAAATTGTCGGTTTTTCGTGGATAAAGGAAATATTAAATTAAATTGCATTTGGAAGTTGCATTATTTGCAAATGTTATTATAAACTACTAAATGTTTAAAAATAAAAAAAGTGTCATGTAAAAATTTATACATTAAATACCAAATAATAACATTTGACAACTGAATTTAAAAGTTACCTCGCAAGGAGACTTTTCTTTTGTAACCTAGCGGCGAATAGCGTAAGGTCGCACATCAATAAAGTTTAGTTCATAATTTAGCCGAAAAATCGACCTGTGGCACACATGAATGTTGACAATAATAAAAACATGTTCAATAGACCAAAGAGAGAAATGTTTCCTTTTGGGGCGGAGGGGGGGGGGGTGTTATAATAGGCCACACTGATTCTTATTTAAATTGCTTGTATAATTTTTTATGTATGAGATTTTTAAGCTTTTAATTAAGATGAGTATGGCCACTTAGTATTAAAAAAATGCAAAATGAGAACAATTTTGCACTACTGGATTTCCTTTTTTTTTGTAAATGATTCCTTGAACTAGACGTATGTATTTTATAGTTATGTAACAAAATACCTGCGTCTACTTTACAAAATGAAAAATTCTTAATCGTAGGAAAGGTGCAGACGCGTTCTCGTGATAATGACAAAAACTCTTTGAAAATCGATGAATTGTGGAAAGGAAGATGACTTATATTCAGCAGAATCTGGGCGATTGGAAATTTATGGGGATTTGACAATATTTTGTACTATTTTCTAGTTCTCAGGTTTTTCCAGCGAATAGTGGATACAAAATCATTTTTTCGTTTATTGCTTTTCTAATTCTTTTATAGAAATTTTTTGAACTCGTACTCGGTAACCGGGTTTACCGATTTTCTAATTTCTAATGAAAACTAAATCTTTTCCGTTGTTGGTGAATTTCGCTTGTTTTTATAAGGGCCAGCTGACCAGAAACATACTTATCATGAATCGCGTGCAGATTTGCTTAAGCCATAATTTGATAATTTTTCTTTTCCAGGTTCTATCACATAAATATGTCGTGACGAACTCCAAACCAATAGCTATTTTAGATCACCAGCGAGTATTGGTTGAGAGAAACATTTCTGGATACTGACGGTGTTAATTTCTTTACTGATGGTTCAAAGATCGATGGGAAGGTTGGGATAGAATTTTCTGTATAGAATTAAATGTTAAACCTTTTTTTTCGTCTCCCAGACTACAGCGTTTTTCAAGCTGAACCAATCGCGATAAGAGAAACCGTCGACTGGTTGAGGTATAATGTAATTTCTGCAAGACATTCGCATTTTGGGATGTGGGTGCCATGGCAACTCGCTCGACAAGGAACAAACTGCCTCATTTCACCAATGCGTTTGCCGCTCGCTACTTGTGCTCTAGAAGAACAACGAACGAGAGATGGTTCAATAGTACCTCATGCATAATAACTGATCCATACTCCTGGTATCGTATGGTAGTGGGTGCTATTACAAGACACGTGCGAGCATAATGGGAGCCTCACATGATTATTGTCGTAGTTGCGAAGATGAAGAGGAGGAAGAAACTGATCTCCATTTGATTTTCACCTGTAGGGTCTAGCGCTTAGCAGACTGCATTTCATGCGAACTCTTTTTCCTGATTGTGTCTATGTCAGTTCTTTAGGACAACCATCCTAACCTAACCTAACCTTAGGTCACATATATTCTGAAACTACCGAATATAAACTAATCGAATATGACTAATCTAACATTTTGAATCATTGACGATCGAATTTCAGGATATCTTGGTACAGTTAAATATTATACCTAAAATAAAAATTATAGTAAACGAAACTTTAATTACATTTTTTACATTTTAAAGGATTACATTTTTAATTAAATCAGTAATTTCAATTAAAATTGTTATTTTTTAAATATGTTGGATGTTAGTACACATTGCAATGGAAAGTTTGCATTCTTATTTACTAATTAAATGCACAGATTTTTAAAAATAATTTTTAATTACTTGTTACTAGTATTTTCATTTTGTGATAGCGACAAAAATACCCCTACGAGGCGGAGGGCGGGGTGTTTATTATTGAAAATTTTGAATATGCAATCAATATTGGTACATGAACTGCTAGTTCCTAATGAAATCTCATCGAATGTCCTAAAATCGTAACAATTTCATATTCTAATAACAATTCAAACTTTTTTATATTGCTTCCTATACATATTATACTCAAACTACGTCACAAATGAAAAACTCGAGTCAAAGCGTGTTGAATAAAAACAAAAATATAATGCTAGGAAACACACAAAGCAGCAAGTTGACTGTACGCTATTTTTCTTTTATTCGCAGCAAGAGAAAATAATCGCATTTTTAAAACTTTTTTGGTTCTAAAAATTGAAAAAAAAAAAAAAACAAATTATTTTTTTTGTGTATATCATTCTATGAACATACTCGGTATGTTGTGTGTACGTACGTATGTACGTACATACATAAAAGGTAGAATTATTATCTCAATAAATTCCATAGAATTTTTACAACCATATGAAAATACATTTTGTATATGTGCATAGCTGAATATATGCTATATAGAAACATCTCAATTCACTCTTAAATTTAATTAATTATTTTTTGTATTGCTAAATTTTTTTTCTGGTGAACTCACACAACATTCACAAACAAATCAATAATTCGAATTCGATACATTTGAATTTCAATGCATGTAGTCGTCTATATCTGGATGATAATTTAGAATTTGATACAATAGAAATTTATATTGTTAAAAATATTTTCTACGCTACTCGCGTTGTTCTGTATTTTATATAGTACATCCTAGATACCTGGAATTTGTGTGTGTTCATTAAATTTCATATGTTGATGAATATTGATTTTATCAGGGATTCTAATAGTTATCCGAAACCTAAAAAAATGGAATGAACCGAATCCTTCGCGTTTCTATGCCACTTTGAACAATTTAAATTTAAAAAGAAAAAATGGTTTTGTAATTTTATCAATGGTTTTCTAAAAGCTCGCTATTTGAGTTTTACTTTTTCTATCAATCTTTTTATTTCTAATTTATGGTCGATTTGTTTGATAAATCAGTCTCATCAGTAAGTTAAGTAGAATCCTTGCGTTGTTATTCTGGAGGTTTAGGGTTCAATTTCCATTTTCCCTCAGAATTTAATCGATAAACCAATAAAAAATATTTATAGTTAAATCATAGTATTAACCCGATCATTTCCAAGATGAACCATGAAATATTAATGTTTGATGCATGGAAAAATGAAAATAGGAAACCCTGGAAACGTGGAAACTGAGGCAAAAATTACAGAAAATTTTAGGCAAAGACTCATCGTCTAGGTTGGTTTGTCCACAAACAAGTTTAGCTGGTGAGCAATTCAGATCTTATTTATCGATATTTTGGAACTAGGGAATCCAACACTCGGAACCATCATAATCAACGATTTTTAAATATTTTTATCAATTACTGGTTTTGATAGGAAACATGATTGAAATGCATCCAAATGGACTTAAACTTTATGCTTATCTTTGCAAAATCCAACAAGTGCTTAAGATCTACTTCACATATACGAGGGCCGATCAATAAGTACCCGTGTTAGGAATGAAGACGAAGTCGTAGTACATGTCGTAGCGCAGTTCATGCAAGTTGGCCGTGACAATTTCGGTAATCGCGGCACCCATTAGTCGGACCACCAGGTTTAAATTCATTGACCCAAATCTCACTGTTGTCATAGATGGTGAAGGGTCCAGCATAAACAGCATCCAACTTCGCAAAAATAAAATATGAATTACGGATCGATATTGCTCTTTTTCCATTTGATTGAGAAGCATGAGTGATACAACTTAATGGGCGAAGTGAATAAAAAAAGGATTTACTTCGAAGTTAATGATCAAGTTTGTGTGAATAACCTTTTACTTTTACTTTAAAGTATCAACCGGGAAATATTCAAAGTATTTACTTTTTTGATATTTTAATACTTCTAGTATTTACTTTGAAGAAATTTACCCTCAAAAATATTGGATGATTGAAGTGACATACCACATATTTTTTTATATAAATCTGTCTACTAAATTGAATTTAATTTATTTCATAATAATGGTTTGTATATACAAATAATAATTAATTATATGTACTGTACGATGATACTAGCAAAACCTGCCTGTTACAGATTCATCTTCAAATGCTCGTCCAGTTTTGGGGAATACTATAAATTCTTGTGATTTTACGATCACTTTTTCTACACTTAAGAAAATATTTTACACACTGAATTTCTATGCACCCCTCCTCTTCTCGTACTCCTTCTTGAAACATCGGATCTCTCAAGCAGCGTATAAATATTTCCATCTTTTGTTTTTTGTTTATTTTACCATCTCGCGTTTCATTTTCATCACGACTTAAAAATATGAGTGGACTAACAAAAGTTCGCTTAGTTGGTGACTCTTAAATATTATTTTAAAACCAAAAATACCAAATCCATTGCAATTGTTTTATGAGACATTTTTAAAATTTCATACCGATCGGTTAAAATGGAGACGAGAAAACGCAAAATAGCTGAGGATGGATCAGATGAAATTCCACCACCAACTGAATCCACCAATAAAGCCCCTAAAAATATTCAATGAATGCCAAATTGCATATGAAACGATTGCACCGTCTCTACAGACTATTTCCAAGTGGTTCCGAAGATTCCAGACGGGACATTTTTCGGTAGAGGACGAGCCTCGAGTAGGTCGACCAAATCTTCCACTGATGACGCCACTGTGGCTCTGGTGAAAACCAAAGTTGACGAAGATCCACGATTGATACATGAAATTATTGCCAATGAATTAGCCTTGAATGCCATGGCTGTATCGCGAATATTAAGTAATACACGAGGCTCGAGCTCATTTTGCTAAATTGTTCCTAAATAAATTCGAAAATGGGCAGTCTAGCATCTCTAGTAAAGCCGTTGCTGGTGACGAATCTTGGTTCTATAAGTACGATCCGGAAACCAAACAACAGTCCATGGTATGTAGCCCAACAGGAGCAAACCCACCCGTAAAAGCTAAGCAACAAAAGTAATGATGTCAGGTTACTTCACCCTATCAAAAATTGTAGCTGCTATTCCCCTGTGGCACTATTCTGGTAATTCCTTGGGAATAGGGAATTGGGGAAAGATTTTATATGTAATTTCGGTTCAAATATTTTTTTCCGGCCTACTGAGGAGAAAAGTTTGATGTAAATATTTATAAATTGGGAATAACTTTTCCATATCTAAATTGGTAGGGTAAATTATTCCCAATTTTATTTTGTTTTCAAAAAAATTACCACTAGCTTTTTACCTCAGTATGCCAGAACAAACAATTTTAAATAGAAATTACATAATTACAAAGACGAAGATTAAGAATAAATACGAAAAAAAAAGTTTTGTTAAGTCACATAAACGATAAATAAATAAAGCGAACTTTTGTTAGTCCCCTCGTATATCACATAACTTTTGAACATTTTCTAGTGTAAACCGCTAAATATTTTTATAATTGTCTAAACAATTATGTTTACGCGGACGATAATTTTTTCCCCTTAAATTAATTCTAACTCTTAATAAATAACTCGTTTTTACCATTAAAAGTTGCTGTCAACTTTACTTGTATTTTTCAAGTGCTGATGAAATGTCATGAAAAAGTAGAAGGCAGTCTTTATTCACACAATTTTAAGTAGATGGTGAGAAATTTTTGATTATGTACCTGCTTTAAACTTTCCTAGTAAATTTTATTCACTAACTCGATAATATATACTTAAAAAAATTATGTACTTTTTTTATTCACTTCACCCATGGCTGCCAAATAAAAACTTATACCTGTGAACTAGATTAAAATTTAGTATGGTGTCGTTTGACAGATGACAACACTACACGATGGTAATGTCCATCCAACTACACTCAGCAACGCCACTTGTTTTCAAACAACAAATCATGTTTACCGGTTTGTTGGTCTATACTCAATTTTAACAAAGCGCCTGTAGATCGTGGTTCTGACAAGTACAGAAATCCTTATTTACAGTTTCTTGTGTTTTTTTGCTGGCGCTAGCTACATCGGGATTTGGCAGCCTCCATGAAGGTGCACGTGGCTGCTGAATGAAACATACTGGCATGCCGGCGAGGTGGGGGGGGGGGGTGTATGATCATTTTGTTTTACCTTTTATTTTACAGTTATTTTGAAGACTGTTCCCATGTTGTGATACACCAAATTTGTACTAACCCAAACAATGTTTGCTTGACTTCATGGTGTAGTTGTTGTCGCATTATCTCACTCTGCCCCCCCCTTCCCACAACATGTTAGTTATTTAAATTTGTGACTCAAGTCTTATCATGATTTCGATTAATCAAAGATTTTTCTGTTTACTCCTAAAGTTTATTATTTGAAATGTGTGAATCTATCAATACCTAGTACTTTGGGCAACATTAGTTTAACTTTAAAATTTACTCACAAAACAGTTATTTTACTGTGCATTAAATTATTTTGATTGGCTTTTCTAAAGCATCTTATAGAATCGAAAATTTTGTAACTTTGTAACTAAATTGATTCAAATGTTAGTTTTAGCTAAACTATTTACCTTTGGTTTGTTCAAAAATTGCGACTGATTAAAATTTTCGGATACCATTTCTTTCATAATATTATTTCAACACACACACACACACAAGTAATGGATATTATCATAATTGTCCACGAACCAGTCGTGCCTAGAATTAAGCGGTTGGTGCCAGCCCGATACAATTGAGGCATAGATTCTTAGTTAGTACCCTTTAAGGAAAATGCGTCTTTAGCTAATTAAGGTTAAGTTCGGCAATAAAACGCTTAGCTATGAGATAGGTAGAAGTTAAACGCCACGGTTGCCTCAGTAAACCCGCATCTGAGCAAGTTAAAAATGAACTTCATAGCAACAAATATACCTGCCACCAAACTACAGGAACGAAGTTAGCATGAGCGTAAAAAGCGTTTACTATATAAAATGTAATATTTTGTGGGGTGGTCCAATGCGGGGCTTGAGGCAAACAAAGTTTTATCAAACGTAACATGTTCATGAAGCACCGTTTCACAAGACTTATCCAGATCCACTCTGTTAGAATGCTGCATAGTGCATGGTTGTATCGCCTTACTTCTAGATTTCAAACGAGAACAAAGGCCAATGTACGTACACAATCAACTTTTGGACCAAATCCAGGGAGTAGTTTTGGTAGTGCTAATGGACTGATTGGTCTCGGCAGCATCGGGATCAACGATTACGGATAATCGAAGGATTTTGATGAAGGAGTAGAAGTAATATTACCATTAGGTAGTCGAAGAGAATTAATTCGGCAATAAACCATAAAATTTATGAACCGATCTTAAGCTTTGTTTTTAAGGCTTTTGTGACGTTCTGTGTTCGAAAACGAAGATGCGAGAGAGATAATATCAATATCATATACCGATCTTATATTAGTAGATGTGTAAAGTAGATTCAGTAGTAGCGAAGAGTAGAATATTTCACATCTTCTTAATTAACTATTACGGTGCGGTGTATCAACGGTGGTCTCTTAAAATCAAAATTAAAAAGATACACCCGTTATCAGAGGTCAGAATCCCCCAATTGAGAATTAAATCGATAATATAAATTTAACACAAACTGAGATCAATCACTTCGCGACTATATTGTTAATTTATTGTCAAACTTTGATTCACCGTCACGGTTGTAAAAATTTCAAGCTAATTGGAATCTTCCAAATGGAGTTATGTGCTTTAGTATCACATCCAATCACGTGAGGAATTTTCTTATTCATTATCCAATTTATAAGGGGTTTAGAAATATTTTTATGAATTATAAAATTTCGTGGTATCCTACGCAACGTTAACTTAAACTTAACAAAATTACAATATAATAATTTTTACAAATAATTTTATTTAAAAATAAATTTAAAAAAACTTTAATGCGTGAATTTCACAGTGAAACAAATTTTTTCAGTAAATTTAACACGAGATAAAAATATAAATCCTTTACTTGTTAGAGAGAAACAAAAAAATTGTTCAGTAAAATTTACTGGCAAATAATAGAATAAGTGGGAAAAATGTTGCCATAAAAAGTAAGAAACTCAATAATTTTTATGGCAACATTTTCAATACACAGTTGGAAAAGTATTATAGTGTCGAGAAAAAATTGAACTCGCTATTAGTTTTTGTGCTGCTAGATACAACACGTTCAGAAAGGGGGTAGGGTAACATAAATTTTTGATAATTTTATGTTTCGTTAAAATGGTTTATTTTCAATTTTTTTTAGTTATATTGCCCCAATCTATCACTATTTTGACTATAAATTTTGCTATAAAAAACAAACAAAAGTTGCTGTCTTTATCGCTCTAACGTAATTTAAATATACTATTCTCTTCCGATTTCCCAGTATATTTTACTGAAAAAAATTTTTTTCACTGTGGAATCCACGTATAAATCAGGATAAAGTTGCCATAAAAAGTATTAAACACAATACTTTTTATGGCAACATTTTTAACACACCTTCCAAAAATAGTATATGTGATGAGAAATATTTTTCGCACACTACGCCAATTTTATGGTTGAAAAAATATTACTGTAAAATGTCAAGAGAAAAATGAAAAGTGGTATTATTTTTTTGTGCCACTACGTTTAAATTTTTGAAAATTTTCTTTTTTGTTAAACTCGTTTATTTTCAAATTTCCACGCATTGTAATATAATTTCCGATTTTTCCCTTTTATAAAAATCACTGTCAGCTTTTGCTTCAATACATATTTTACAAAGTACATCACTTGTTTCAATTTGATAACTAGAAATTTCATATAATATAACTTTTTGTTTAATTGATAACGACAGGACTTCTGTTTTAACGAGTTCATTTAACCATTCTACTCTAAATTTTGAAGCCGTCTTGTTTGTTCGGGGGTCTGTTATTCGGGGGTCTCGGGTTCGATTCCTGGTGGTGACAAGTAAAGAACTTGCTACTTTGTGCTTTTTTAACGGGTCATATGTTATTTATATGCTTGTCCATTTTCAGATTTTCAAGCCATAGTAGTTACAGCTTCGTCCTTAATAATATTTTTGTGGAGCTTGAGCTTACATCTAATTTTTGTTTTGTCATTACAGTAAATGGAGTAAATTTTTTATAAATTGCTTAAAAAAATCACGTCATATATGTAAAAAAAATTTAACTGCGTGGGTTTACAAATTTTTAAATTTTAAACTAACACGAAAAAAATGTTAACAATATTGCAGATGGGCTGACTAAAAATTATGATGGGCAAAATACAATTTAAATCTGGGCGGCCGCCCGTGTGCCCTGCTTAGCGGGAACGTTGCCTAGGATAACTCAGTAAATGATTGAGTAATTTTTGTTTTACCTTTTTTATCCTACAACCTTCTGTGTCTCCGTTTTTGTTTCCAGAAGTTCTCAAATATACAAAAGTTTGGACCAGTAAATTTTTTACCGATGATTTTGTTCTTCTCAATTCGAGTAAATAATAAACTTAAACCCGTGTATTTTAACTCGATACAGGCAACTCTACCGTAAATGAGTAAAAAAAGCAGCTGAGTAAAATTGAGGTTGCAGTTTAAATCTGTCTTTCCCGATCGGCGAGATTTTCGAAGTTTATGAAAAACCCGAGACAATGTGAAGTTGTTTATGAATAAATTTGTTTTACTTTTTGAATTCTATCCGTCCACTTAATCAATATCTGAACGTATACCTTAATAAATTCAGACGTCATAAATAATGTGCCCGATCGGCAGAAAAAATTTAAGATACTGTGTATTACGAGAATGAATCGAATTTTTCTCTGGAAAGCTTATGTTCTGGGTTATGGATATGTTTAATCAATCTACATCAATCAGCTTCGCAAGCATATGTGTTCTAGATATGAAGGCTGTTTATTTTGTGGTTTTAATAATGATATATAAATTTTCTAATTTATGAATATCCAGGAAATCTAGTTTAAAATCAATTTGTAGATAACTAATATATCAATAGCTTTCTCCTCTATAAAATAGTCGTTAACTAGTTTCCGTTTCATATTACCTCAGACATTTCGTAATCATTTACTTTAAAATGCATCACAATTTTTTTTTTAGTATATATTTACTTTCATTGTGGCGTCAAATTTTCGAGAGTTAATTTTTTTTTTTAAGTTTTTCTGCTCAATACCAATTGTATGGGAGACGTCTATTATGTTATGCCGATGGGTTTTTGGAGCATACGCATAATTCATTTTATTTCATCCAGAATATTATTAGGTAGGTAGTGTGGCATCGTTTCGCTATACTAAGTATTTAATTTTTTGATAATTTGGTTTTGGTTTTTTTTTTGAATCAACGATATTGTATTATACTGGAGGATTTATTTAAAGATAGCTGACATGTGCAAATTATATACAGTAATAACTATACACATTGTCGACATAGTTATATTATGCTGACGATATGCTCAATAAATTGCCGAATAAAATAGATTAATGTGTGTGTGTTAGTTAAGCAAATGTGTTATCTAATTAAACACTTATGTTTATTATCTTAATATTAGTGTTTTTTTTTGTTGGCTACTTGCCTTATTTACTCGTTATCGCTTAATTTAGTGTTCAATTGAAATGATATTCTCTACTCTATATAGTTGTTTGTAGAACTAAAGAAATCTATTTAAACTATTTTTACTAAAATCGCGTTAAATATATGTACGCGTGTTATATATATTGTACATAGCAACAACAACAAAATCATCAAACGTATAAAAATTCGGTCTGTTTTTTTCTTTTTATGTGTGACGTATATTTGTGTGTAAAGTACAGTCACTGCAAAAGAGTATAATATCGATTTGCAAAGATGGACCCTTCATCTCATCCCATCGCGCGGGTAAACCAGCTCATCTCCACACACCATGTATATGTTATATTTTTTTCTTACCAAATCGTTCTACATTTTTTTAACATAATATCCTCCCCTCACACCAAAATTTATTTTGTGCAACCCACCACCACCCCCCCGCACACAAAACTGTTACTTTTTCCATTTCAACTTTTTTTTCGTATTTCCCATTCCCCGAAAGTCTGTTTTAATAAAACAATCGGGGTGTTTATGCTCCGGTAGTAATATTTTTTTTTCTATTAAATTAGAATTATCAGTTAAAGCTAATGCGAAAGCCTATAACACATATATTCGTGAAACGAGACATGTTTTAAGATAAGATTTGGTCTTAACTTAATTACTATTTGTATTACACATAAATTTATATAAAACTCGTTACCGTTTTTTACTCGCCCGGTTTTGTTGTTGTGCCCCGCCGAAATATACAAAACACGAATACAACTAAAAAGAGGTAATTTCAACTACAGAAAAATAAAATCGATAAATTTAGAGTTGAATTGTGTATAAGTTATCTTGGTACAGTGTTTTTGTACTTGAAAATCTTGTATATGCACAAGCACATTATCTGAGACTAGAATACATAATTTCATTTATTAATTAAGCCAAAGTACTAACGGCTTTAAAACATAAAATATTCCGTTTTGTAAAGAAAGATGATTATATTGGTGGGATTTGGTTTGGTACACCTACCATCACGTATAATTCAATTCCCTGATACAACACATAATCCTTTATGATAATAATAAACATAAGAGATACGTATGAATATGCCTAATAAAATATTCGTGAGATGAATTTTATTAAGAATATCAACGGTAATCTCAAATTAGCCAAGTTCTTCGAAATTGCCATCAAAATCAGGAGTTCTAGGAAATTTCACCAAATTTTTAATTATGTTCCGCAGAACGGAAGGAGAATTCCATTTATATTTGTGAAGCGATCAAATTCAGTTTATAAAAAACTAAGATCCTAGTTAAATGAAACTTCAGAGGATCTACAATTTAATTTTAGGACATCCTATTTATAAAACTCTAAGCTTCCAATTCCCAAATCGATCGATAGCTGGAAGAGAATAGTCAAATGTATAAGGGAATATATAGTTAAATATAGTTGACCTACATTCAAAATCGTTAAGTAGTATAAACGAGATGCTACTCACTACGGAGACAGTTTTAACGAGCTCAACAAGAAAGAGACTGATTGCGAATTACATAAAACATAAAAGTTTCTTGTAACAAAAATATTGCGAATGCTACATACCCACAAAAAAATTTCTCGAGAATTTAGAATTTTTTTAAATGAAATTTTTATTTTAAAAAGTTACATTTCATTTCAACTTTTAATCATTTAAAATTAAATATAAGAAATCTTAAAATCCTTAAAGTTAGTAACCGCATTATCTTAAAGTAAAAGGGGGCAGCTGATTTTCTACATTATGTGCAAAATGTTAATTTTAGAAATAGACTAGAGTCTCGAGTTGCGTCGGTACTGCGTTCCTGAAAAATGCGACGCATCTCAAAATGACGCAAGTCGAAATGATTTTTCTCATTTTTTACCAACTTTGAGTATTGTTAGTACGAAACTATCCAGAGTATTCTGTGTGGCAGCTTTCTTTATTTCCATATAAATTTTATTATAACAGTCTAACGCTTTCACTTTGTTCTTCATCGGGATCTTCGTTTAGAAAAATATCAAGTCCATCAGATATTAATTTAATCGCTTTGGCAAGAACTTTGGTTGTTAAGGTTTTAGTTTCATGAAATTCTATTAAATTATCAGTATCTTCTGTAAAATTATTGGCTATTTCCATTTACTCCTCAGTAGGAATACTTAAATCATCATATTGAATAACTTCATCAAATCCGGCTTCATCCATCGAAGACAGCTTCTTGCGCTAAATTAATAATTACAGACGTAATAAGATTTGAAGTTGGAAATTAAGCTGTTTGTCCCGGTGCATTGTCGAGCAATACCAATATTTTGAAATTTAAATTTTGTACAACACAGTGTTTCCTGAATGTGCCGGTATAGCTCAGCCTTTTACTCAATCGGAAAACATAAGTCTAGTGACCCATGCTTCCTTATTTGGTCTCCAATGCATTGTTTTATCAATGCCTTTTAAATACCTTGGATTTTCGGAGTGGTACACTAATAAAGGTGTTAGTTTATAATCGCCATTACCACCAAAAGTAACGTTAATCTATATTTACTTGCTTTAAAACCGGGTGCAGCAGATTCATCTTTCGATGTGTAAGTACGTTTTAGGAAAATGCGTTTCCAAAATAAACCTGTTTCATCGACGTTAAAGACTTGTTTAGAACAATAACCACGTTCTTTGCCGACAGCCTTGAGGACATTTAAAAATTCTTTTGCAGCCGTATGAACTGCACTTGCCGCTTCCTCTTTTAATTGAATGTTATGCAGATTTGCTCTAGTTTTAAACCGTGCAAACTAATCGTCACTAGCATTACATTTTTCATTTTTCACTAATAAATGACACATTTTCTTGTAGATCATCAAAAATATTTTTGCCTTAGCTTGGATTATCATTTTGCTAAGGGACATATTCATTTGGGTTTGCTGCTCAATCCAAATTGAAAGTAGAGATTCCATTTTCACTAGTAGAGAACTTCTGCAGATATTGCTTTAATTTTTGTTGCAACTCGATTGCAAATACATCGAACCGTTGAAAGAGCTAAGGTTAATACCTTATCAATAAAAATCTATTACGACAAATTTTGAAGCATGAAGCAGTGCTTCAAAGAAGCACAGTGTGGAACGGGCCAATAATATGTGGTAAGAAGAAAATAATAATATTTCCGAGTTGCGTCGAAAATGTGATGCAACTTGAAAAGATGGTATCAAATATTTTTGCGACGCAACTTAAAACGACGCAAGTCGAACCGACGCAACTCGAGACTCTAGTGTAATAGAAAATTCCACGAAAAATTTGAGAGCATCAAAAAACACTTTACTGTACAACTTTTAATAAATCAAAATGGCATAAAGATGCCAGATTAATGTTGAATTGGTATTAATAATAAAACTGGTATTTGCTTCGACATCTCCTGAGAGATCAATGAGAAATATTTAATTCTGAGAACTAAGTAAAATTATAATAATTCTAAAATCATAGAAGCACAAGTAAAGCACAAGTAAAATTATAATAATTCTAAAATCATAATTTATTTTTTAAATTTTTGCATGAAATTGTTGAAAGGATTTCACTTTTCTTCTAGTGCTTATGAAAATTTAAATTTCAAATACATATATCAGATGAGCGAACTTTAGAATTAATGCAAGATCTCTACATAATTAAAAAAAAATTAAAAATGGATTTTTTAGAAATAATTCAGTATTAAACAGAAGGGTTTTTATTTTCAGTTTGGGCGGGTCGATGTTGAAATGGAATGAAACAAATTGTGTTTTTTTATTTGAAAAGTTCAAACATATAACATCGTTCAAATGTCCGCCGCCACTTCCCATGGTGGCAGGTATCCGAGTGGTCCAATTTTCAATGACTGCCGTATTGACTCGGCTGAATTAGAGCGATGGTATTGGTCATGTTGAGTTTAAGAATATCGTTCGATTGCGGCTTATTGGTATAGACCTGTGACTTGAGGAAACCCCACAAGAAAAAGTCTGGCAGCCAATTTACGTCACCTCTGCAAGAGATAATCCATCCTCAAATCCATGCAGAATGTCCACCGTTGCGCCTGCTGTGTAGTTACGTAGCTCCGTTCTGCTGGAAACACATCGTCTACATCCATATCGTTCAATTTGGGCCAAAAAAGATCGGTTAGCATCGTTCTGTAGCACCCGCCGTTGATGATGATAGCCTCACCAACGTCATTTTCAAAAAAGTACGGACCAAGAACGTCGCCGGCCCAAAATCCGCATCAAACAGTAACTTTTTGTGGATGTATTGCCACCTGTGCCACTATTCTGGTAATTCCCTGTGAATTAGGGAAAGATTTTATATGTAATTTCTACTTAAAATGTTTTTTTCTGGATTACTGAGGTAAACATCTAGTGTAAACGTGAACACGTTTACGGACCGCGGCAATGTTTTCGGCCGAACTGGCGTTCCTTTCACGTAGTAGTGTTGGCTGATTATTTCCTGAACCGGTTTTCTTGAATTTGGCCACCAAACGTTGGATTTAGCCACCGAGTCTGCCGTAAAATGCACGACTCGCGAGACGTTTGTACTAATAAACACCGCATTTTGATAATAAAGTTTTGTCATTTGGACGCTCAATCGTGTAACTTGTCATGGTAATTGGACATCATAGTAACTGAAAAAAAAACAACATGGCCGCTACAGGCCGCCAACATCGACCCACCCAATTTGAAAAACTATTATTTTTTTAGCTCTAAAGTAGACCTCAATATGACATTTCTAACATTAACCAATCTGAAAGGTATTGAAATGATACCTATTCTACAAAACGCGTCTCGCAAAGTGTTCCTTTTTATGCCTGTTGCAATTCTACGAATATGCTGTGGTAGTCATATCACTTTTCTAATATAATCCTCAAAGTGACGGTCTACCGATCGGTTATTGATCTGTATGGACAAAATCCATAGGGTATTTACCCAAGATACGCTTAGGATATATCGGTAATTTTGATGGCACTACGTTGTCCAAAATCTTATAACCACTGTTTAATAACGGTTATTGGCGACAGTTATTGCAATTTACCAATCTCCCTCACTGTTCCAATGCCGGGTTGATTAGAAGCGATGTTTGTATGTTGTTGATACACGGCAAGTGTATTTTTCAACTTGCCGGAAGTGGTCGGAGTTTTGTTTTGATATTAGAGAAATGTCTTTTTGAATGAGGATGTGATCAATTTGATTAAATATGTATTCCTGCCGTTTAATTTCCGTATACCTTTATGAATGCGTTTCGGTGGGAAATATGTGCTGACCACAACCAAATTATGTTGTAAAGCTCATCCGGTGGTGCGCGGCCCGTTGTTGTTTGAAATATGGTGTAAGGATTCTGAACTAATGGTGTCACGTGATATTTTGCTACAGCTACATAACACTGCCAAGTTCAAGTTGGGCATCAAAGTTATTCAAAATGATTTCAGCAACTTTCTAATGTATTTTGATCAGAATGCTTTCAAGATAGTCGTAGAAAGAATCTTTTGTGACCGTGCACGTTAACGAACTAAATGTTAAAATGACGAACTAATGGTACCGTCAACCCAATTAGCTGGTTATTCCAGGTGATAAATTTAGTACATACATATTATATTAGGGGAGTGAAAGAGTAAAAGATTTTGAGTAAAAAATACCGCTAAGGATATTTTCTAACGTTAAGACTAACATAGTAACAGTAGAACATTGTTTTTCGAATTCAAATTCGTTTATTTTTTAAATTGTAATTTTGTGTTTTAGGAATTTCATTTCAAAGGAAGTCCTCCTCCCGTCATTGGGAATTGAGTTTGGCACTAGCTGTGTTTGTGATCCGGTTCAATTCATCTTTCATGAAACAACGCAAAGGCGCTTACTAGATTTCAAATCAAAATTTGTGATCTGAAACAAAATTTGGACCAGGTTTTCTATATACGGCAACACGGCTAATATTCCTTACTTTTGATTCCATTCAAAAAATAATTGTTACAATACGTTACAGAAACTGAACGTACTGATTTGTTACTCTTGCTGGTAATTTTATTTTATAAAATTAATTTTTTTACCGGATAAAGTATTTATATAGGAATAAATTATTTTCCTGGATGAATTGAGGTTCAAATAATATGGGCTAGGAAAAATATCTGCGAAGAGAAACTCGTAGCTCATAAAAGCCAAGAATTATATCATTATAAATTATCATAAGGTTGTAGCAAATTCCTTCAGCGGCGATTCCAGGCATTGGTAGCGAGATATGCTACTAATCAGTAATAACTTGTACCCAATAATGCCGCAATTAATATCCTCATACATTAAGCTTTGCCTAAGCGTGATTCGAGAAAAAATAAATTTTCTATAACCAAATGGTTAGCAAAAAATATTTTGGCGGTGTCATAAAATATTTCAGTGGTCGATTTAATTAACTAACTCTGTATTGATACAGTTTCTATAACAGATTATAAAAGGGTGTTCCATCTCTTGGTTTTTTTTTAAGTTTGAAAAATATGAACTCGAAAATTTTTTGACTAATGAAAAGTCTAAACCATGTCATTTTTATTCATGTGTTCGTAACGCGTAAAAACGCGTTTTGGTTTATCCAAACTTATTACGAAAATGAGTTTTGGGTTTCGTCAACATGGACGTCCTACAGAGCCTGGAATTCGCAAAATTGTTGAACGTTTTGAAGAAACTGTTACACCAAGATCATGCGATTTGACACGTTAGATTATTTTATTTGAGATTTTTGAAAAATAAAGTGTATAGCGATCCACAAACAATTCAAGATCTAAAACAACATTCTTAAGATTTTGAATTCTTTGTGGATCATTGCTATACACAGCTGAAATTTAGGGTAAAACTGCTTTAATTGGAAATAGTGTTAACACATTTTGATGTTCGGATCCAGGCCTGTAATAAAATGAACCGTGGTGGTCACGCACATAAATGACATAGAACCAACTTTCATTTTCAATAAAACAATTTGAAATTCCAACATACATTGTGTTTTTTTTAATAGGAAAAAAACTAACAGATGGAACACCCTGTATAATTAAATGATGAATGCGAATTTAAAATTTATAAGTTTGAAATTATGTTTATTTAGTGTTACCTTGAACGGGGAAATTGTGAATTTCATGTGGCATATAATGAATGAATTTGGGTATATGTAAATTGATTTTGGTGACATTTTTTTAATACAAACATATTGCCAAAGGAGAGCTCACTGAACGACTTTCGTCGCGGCAATATGGTGGGTAGGGCCTTTTTATTGAAAAATAAAAGACTGAAGGCAAGTTTGTAGTTCACAAACATCGACGACAAACGAACAATAAAGTTGTTTAATTTAAAAAAAAAAAAATATTTTCGTGAATGCCTTCGTTTCCCTACGACAATTTCCGTTTCTTCAGAAACAGATAGGTTTGTTCCTTGAAGTGCTGTCAATTAAAAATCTCGGGATATACGATATTGTCTAACAGATAGGCGATGCTTATGGCATTTCAGCATTTATCTCATGCTAATTTGAAATAAATCCATCCGAATTTTCGGCTCTATAAATAATTTGCTATCCATTCAATATGAGAGGGGCCTATTCACTTTGTAACGTGTTAAATTTAAATTCTGCGTGAAAAAATTTCTCTTGCAATCGGAATTAATTAAAAAATATTCTTATATGATCTTCATCATCACATCGCTTATTTCTTATTATGGAGGTCATCAGGGCATTATTTTATTAGATTTCAGTTGAGGACGACAGTAAATTGCATATTAATAAAAACGATGTTTTGTAACTGACCAAATAAATAAAAACCTGAAAACATGTTACTGTACTTAGTGTTTTTTTTATATCTTCTACTGCCTGTACTGTCGACAAAAGAGGATTTATCACCTTCTTTGGAGCCGGTTGAATATTCGCCGTTTTTCAAATTGACGAAAAGACATTTGTCTTCATTAGCTGGTGAAATAGTCTGTTAAGCCAATTCCTAGAATACCGTCAGGTTCAAAACCATCCTGGAACGAAAAACTATTTTGGACATATTTGAGTCTATGAGTCACATTTGAGTCGGAACGGCAGTAGTAAATATGATTGATTGGACTGTAAGACCAAGTACTTGACAAGTGTCCCGAATAACGCCCGGCCTATTCCTGCAGCCTGTTTACACATAACAATAGGAAGGATAAGAAAGGTATTTTTTTACGGACGGAACGACCCGACGACACAACACAATTCTAATCTACTAGAGGAAGGATAAAGGCTTAACTGGTTTAATGGAAAACGATGGTGTTTGTCTTCAACAATTGCTTCTCTAAATCAGCAACCTGAGAAAAAAAATTATTATTTCACGTACATCTGGGAAATTTCCTGAAATTTAATTCTAAATTAATGCTTCCGGCTCCCTAAATAAAATTGATTGATTGAATCAGCCCGGCTGCAGACACCTAGTTAAAGTCGATAGTTAGTAACACAATGACAACACAATCTACAAAAGCAAACAACTAATATTACAAAGAAATATTACAAAGAAATATTATTTCACGTACATCTAGATTTCCTGAAATTTAATTCTGAAATATGCTCAGGCTTCCTAAATAATATAAACATTTTTTAATTTAGTCCTTCTGTAATTCCACAACTTACAATAGAATTTCCCGAAGCCATAATTAGTTAAATTATATTAAAAATAATAAAAAGTTGCAAAAAATATGTGAGGCAAAGATAACGCATCCCGAAAACTATCAATGTTATTCAATGCCAGATTAACTACCGGATTAGATATTTCAAATATATTTGGCTTATTTCGCAAAAATTTCAAATGATTTATTACAAAGAATATTCGTTTAATTACCAAGTAAATTATACTGCACAGAACAAATTATGCTATGCTCAATGGAGCTTTACCACTCCTCAACCAATTACTGTCAAATATGGTATGCAGAATTGGATTGGCACTCTAACATTATGCTCAATGGAACTAGGCCATCTCTCAATAAATGATGGTCAAATTTGGTGCGCAAAGCTGAATTTTACGAAATTTTGGGACTCGGATATAATGAATGGAACCAGGCCGCTTCCTAACCGATAATTTTCCATTTTAGTTTGTAGAGCTGGGTTAGGATTCTAATAAACTAAGGTCAACTTGTATTGGAATTTTAACATTTCCTTTTGGTGGTCAAATAATTCGACCATTCTGAATGGAACTTGGCCATATCCCAAAAAATTATTGTCAAATCAGGTATGCAGAATTGGGTGGGGATTTAAAATGGATTTTAAAGAAGTTCTGGAATTCGACCGTTCTAGACAATTTCTTAACTAATTATGTTCGAATCTGGTATGTTGAGCTGAATCGAGATTCCATCATAAATCCTGGATGAAGTTCTAGATTTTTCTGCAAAATAAATTTGAAAATAATAAGCCAAATTATTATCCAGTTGTACATTCACCATAGCTGAACCAAACTTGGCCTTAACTCGTTAAGATATTACTCAGTCAAATTCGGCTTCCCTAAAACTAAAATTTGCTAGAATTCCAATTCAGCCCAATTTATACCCAAAAATTATTTTAAGCATCTTCCGCAATATGCAACGCATTATACGCAAACAAGAACGGTATACAAATGAAATTAGACCAGCAAAATCGTTTTAACCAGATCGGCAAAGGAACAAAAGGATCGAGTATTTCATTCAGAGTTCAAAATTCTTCTCATGTTCGCATATTTTGGTTTGGTTCAAGTTATTGTGGCTCTGTTTCTGACTGAGCAATTGTATAGTTAAATGGGCTGCCTTTTTGGATACTTGTGTATCCAAAAATTGTTGGAGCAGCTTCATGTTCTTCATTGCTGATAAACAAGTCATCAACGTAAGATTCCAGTTAGCATTTTAAAAATACTCAGGATGATACTCAGAAAAATCATAAAGATGAAGAGGATACCTCATGGTAGTTTCTGGATATCTGGTCGGTTTGCCAACGAGGTGACTGAGCAGATTAAATTCTGCAAATTGTTCTGCAGCAACGCCGAGTTTTGGATTAATGTCATTCGAAAATCTCAACCAGGGGCGGTATGTTGTACTACCACTTCGAATCGAAATTCGAAAAAAGTCGAATGGCGGTATGTTGTATCATTTTCGAAAAGCAAAAATGATACAAATTTCACTTTTTCGATTCGACTTTTTTCGATTCGAAGTGATGGTACAACATACCGCTCCAGTTGTTGTTATGGACAATAAAATCACCCATGGCAATAACCTCAGCGGCGGGGGAGAATTGATAAATTTTTTCTATGGAGCTCGAATAATATATCGAACTTTTCAATTGTGGTGGAATCTGACAAAATAGGATTACGATAAAGAGAACAAACGAAAAGTGAGTGGTTTGAAATTTAAATTTTAATCCACAAAATATTAAAATTGCAGTTCTAACTAGGAAGGATCAATCTAGAAATATTATAGTGGATAGCATCTCTGTTGAATACAATTTTTCCTCGATTTGAAACCATGTATGCTAGGTAAACGATAGTGGTCGAAAAGTATCGTCTTATTCAATAAGTATCGTCTTATTCAATAACTTGGTTTAAAACGCCGGTGAATGAAGAACAAGCCGCATAAGGGAACCGCGGAAACAAAATTTAAGAGTCCAACGACCGGCATCTAGACAATGTTTGTGAATTTCTTTTGTTCGATACTCCATGGAATTGCAACGATGCCAAGACTTAGGTCAATTTAAATATTGGCGGGTTACAAAGTTTCATTCTTAGTCAATTTTTTGCTTCATGCCGTTAATTAATAAGCTTTCTATCGTGAAATGGGAAATATTCAAGATTGGTGCATCTAAACACGCAGGAGATAGCCATTATAATACAGAGCTTGCTTGATAAAATGTGGTATAATCTCTTCTATTGAATTTTAATTTTTCTTTCCTAAAGACAAAATATGTGCACCTAAATGAGGGTCCATCCTCCTACAATAAAAAATAAAAAATTTCATACCAAAATTTTTAAAACAACATTTCTAATGTATTTTGTTAATTATGTCTGTTCTCCGAATATGCAACAAATATTTTATGTATTTCAATCGCATATTTAGCCTGAGGCTTCCTATTTGAATATTTTAATTTCGATGTTGTCTAGCAAAAGATATTTCTAAATATTTACTCGCGAGATTATTAATTTTGTATGAATGTGAATACGTATGTAGGTAGAATTGTTGAACTTTTATGCATCACATACATTGAAAATGAGATTTTTATCGAAAATTCCGGTACCAGTGAAAATTTTTGTTTAGTTCAAGTAAATTTTATATTTTGTAATTATCTGTAGTCTAAATGGTCTATAATTTAATTTTTAATAAATTTTTGGTTTTATATTTATTTTCAGTTGCTGCTTCGGATGATTCACCATTAGCAACAAAACTAAAAAAAACTTGGTTTAAAACGCCGGTGAATGAAGAACAAGCCGCACAAGCAATACTAGATCCTGCCTTAGGTGAGTCTTTCATACAATTGTATATGTTTGTAAATCATTGTGCTAGTGCACTCGGATTCGGTTTACAAATACAATAATAGTACGGTAGTAGCTAAAAAAACGCAACGTAATGTCATCCCTTTCGGCCCCAGCAAAAAAACCCACGGCAAGTTTGGCATTCTGAAACCGTCGACTTTTGTAAAAACCTCATCATAATTTTATTGATGGATAGTTTTTATTTTACATTTCTGAAATTTGTTGACTCTACAATGATTAATGTTGGTCAAAAGAATTTGAATAGTTAATATTTTTTTATCTGTTTTGTTTTATTTATTTTTGTAAAGAGAGTGTTGGTTAGCCAGTGGATTTCATGGCCTTTGAAGGCCATTTACATGTCCTTTCATTCACACAACACCTATTCTTTCATGGCCACAATTGCAATCCATTCCAGTGCTAATCGTAGCACGACAGATATGTAGCACTAAATTCTGGGTGCCAACACGAACGAACGTAACCAGATGATTTCCTTTTTTTGTTAGATTAGATTTGATTAAAATAATATTCAGATTTTTTATTATAGTGTTCTCAAAAATTATAATTCCTCAATTCCTACTATTCTAAGCAGTCAGTTTCCAACATTTTTTAGGACCCTATAAATCTCAAAATAATTTTCGTTTGTATATTAAAAACGTTATTTTGAAGTCGTTAATAGTAACTGTGGTTTATCAAACATTCAACATAACTATGAAACTGTAATATAGATAGACTAGTTGATGTTTGGTTTTCTTATCAGTTCAACGACATTCACAGAAACAGCCATTATGCTTCAAATGACTTCAAATTTACGAAGCAGCGTAAATTCAAATTATCGCATATTCCAGATTTGAGAGAGACATAATAATCTTTTTCTAGTTTCGGAATTTCGAATTACGTACTAGTTTTCAAATTCCTTTAATCCATTCGATATTGCAACGAGATGTTCGTTCTTCTAAAACTTAACCTTATCAGTTGATTGATGTATAACATCCAGTGAAGGGGTATGGCCGGAATTCCAATACTTCTCCAATGAACCCGGTCTGCAATAAGAGGACGCCATATATGGTGAACGAGATTGTGCAGACTTCTCTACGCCGTCCATCCATTCTAGTAAGCTGTCTTTCTTGAGGTTCCTCTTGCGTTTGTGTCGATTTCAGGTCCTAGCCAATCACTCGATTTTAGGATCGAAGAACATGTCCTAATCACCTTTGTCTAGATAATTTGTTGAATCCGATGACGCAAATTTTGTCAAGATCTTTTCTAATCTCGTGATTCATTCGCAATCTGTGCACATCTCTTCCTTTGATTCGGTTTCAGTGATAACTTTCAGGTCAGTGACCGTTTGTTATGAGCTATGACCGCCCAAAACTCGCAACTAAATGTAATGACTGATCGTATCAGAAGCACTTTGCAAATTGATGCCTCCCTGTTTTATCCCCGTGTTTTAACATTTCATAACAAATTCCACATTCACCAGCTCTATTGTGTTTCAAGGTGGATTTACATATCCGACGATTTTTCGGCGCAGCTGCTTGCCGCAGAAAATTCGGCGAACGCTATATTATCGATGATTTACATATCCGACGATTTTTTTTCACACATACATACATAAACAATATTTTGTACACAATGTCAAATCGTAGAAAAAATAAAAAAACAGAAGATTTTTTTTTTGTCTATGTGTGCTGTGACGTCGCGCCGAAAAGATAAATTTTGTTCATGTCTTCGCCGTGCCGAAAATTCGGCGAAGAAGTTCTTTCTGATTGGTTGAATGTGTCACGTGATGTTCGGCGCAGAAAAATCGTCAGATATGTAAATCCACCTTCATTTTCGAAATTACGTTTCGCGCTTAGTTATACATCGTTTTCCAATAAAAGGTTTTATTTTGAATAGCCTGCTATTTGGGCAGCTGCCAATTTTGAAGCTGTCTACGCCTTTAGTAAAAATGGTACGATACACGCTTCAACAACGCATTGAAATTGTTAAAATTCACTATAAAAATGGTGAAAATGTTGCAGTCACAGTTTGCAAAACTAAAGCACTTTTGGGTCGTTGTGAAGCACCTTCTCGGCCGGCAATAGAGAAACTGGTGGAAAAATTTGAGCTGTTGAGACAAGTTAGTGATGTGAAGGATCGAAACCGTGTGCGTCGCTCAAGAACAACTGAGAATATTGCTGCTGTAACCCGTAGTATTGACGAAAGCCCAGATTTGTCGATTCCTCGTCGATCTTTGGAATTAGACATTCCACAAACTACATTAAACCGTATTTTGTAAAGACTTAGGTCTTAAGGCTTTTAAAGTTTAGTTAACACAAGAACTCAAGCCGGTCGATCACTATAAATGGCGTATCTTCGTTGATGGCGTCCTTCAAATGCATCAAAATGACCCGTATTTTCATCGAAAAATTATATTCAGTGATGAGGCCCATTTTCACCTCGGAGACTACGTTAATAAGCAGAACTGTCGCATTTGGGGCTCAGAAAATCGAAGAATGATTGTTGAAAAGCCTCTCCTTCCTCAACATGTCATTGTTTGGTGCGGTAACATACAGCCGCAAATGTGCGAATTTGTCAAGGAAAATTTCATGAAAAGGATATGGTGCCGCAAGTGTAGCCGTGGCGGCCTTTGGTTGATATCAATTTCCAATGTTAATGGCATACCTTCCTCTTTACAATGAAATAAACATTGTCGTGTTAAAAATACTCGTTTTTTTAATATCAAAATAAATTTCGGAATTTTTCCCTTCGTAGGAGGAAATTATGTTTCTTAATTTTAAAAAAGAAAAGATTTTAAAAAAAAATGATTAAAGTAGCCGGCGAAAAATTCGAATAAAGAAGAAAGAGATAAAATCAAGAATACCTGTGTGTGAGCGGCGCAACAGTAAAATTGTTTATATTTAAATTTTTTGTTGTTGCGGTTTGGTTGCCATAAATATAAAAATTAGCCCCACTGTCAGCAAATTTTAGTTTAGTAATATTTTTATGGTGAGCACTTGGCTTATTTTACTTGTTAGAAAGAAACAAAAACTTGCAGTAAAATTTACTGGCAAAATAATAGAGTAAGCTTATAAAATCTTGTCATAAAGAGTATGAAACTTAATACCTTTCATGGCAAAATTTTTAACACCTTCAAAATTGTATAGTATACGATAAGAAATATTTTTCGCACACTATGACAATTTTATAGTTAAAAAATATTATAGTGAAATGTCAAAAAAAACGAACACTGGATTATTTTTGTGTGTCGTTATCTACACGTACAGTGTAGTGTAAATTAAACATTAGAAAATTTCGTTTTGTTAATCAAAAAATGGAAAACTACGGTATCTCTGTTTGTACATCTGTCACTATTTTGACTATAAATTTTGCTATAAAAATTAGAAACAAAAGTGTTGTCTTTGTCATTCTAACGTAATTTTAATTTACTCTTCTCTTTTCGGTTTCCCAGTATTTTTTTTTGTCATTACCGTTAGAATTCCTTTATAAAAAAGACGTTTGCCATCTTTCCATCAGAAGCCACGACTTAGGTCCTGAATCACGATACACCATTGCACTTCATTACAGCATAATGTTTGTGCTGTTGTTTCAGATAAATTGCACATTTGTTCCAGTTACATATTTTAGTTTTAAACATATCACTTTCTTCCCTACCGCCCATCAACAACCACGATGTAAAATTGGGGTGTGTAACGAAATCTCGGGTTTCAAAATCTCGGTTTTTTTCCTAAATCTCGGTTTCAAAATCCTGGTTTTGTATAAAAAAAACTCGGTTTTTAGGAAATCCCTGTTTGAGTTTTTAAAATTTGGCATGTGCAACTTTTAAATGATTTTTTGACAAAATGTTGCAATTACACAATGTTGCAATTACAAAATCTTGCAATTACAAAATCTCGCATAACAAAATGGTGCAATTATTTTTCTTTTTAACACGTGTCTTTAATAGATTCTATATAATCCGCTCCTACGTGCGGCACGAAGTGCAACATGTTTTCTGATCCCGGCTTCAACGTCCCCTGAAGTTCAAATCTAAAGTCTCTCGGAGGGATAAGCGGGAGGAGCGCAGCGACCTCGCGTGCCCGTGAGAGTTATCGAGGCTGTTATCCTCTACAATTATTGCATTTTAAAATGTTGCATTAACAAAAAAAATTTTGCTTTTTTTATTAATATTGCAACTACAAAATGTTGCAATTACAAAATGTTGCAAGTACCAAATCTTGCAATTAAAAAATTTTATTAATTTTTATGTGCAATTAGAACTAAAAGAAAAGAAACCCAAGATTTTGAAAACCTGGATTTTGAAAACCGGAATTTTCAAAACCGAGATTTTGGAACATAGATTTCGTCGTACACCCGTAAAATTGACCCCATTGATTTGAATTTTTTCAGATTTTACATTGAACATTTGTTTATGTTGGTTGATGGAAACAAGATCTGTAACTAACTGGATGGGATTAATAAGCATCACGAATTGCTTTTACCTACCTACTCTAACTAATTTTCCTCGAATTTGGAAATAACAAACGGCGTTAACATTAGAAATCGTAAGCTGTATTAGCCGACGTGACCCACCAATCTTGAAAGTTATTTAAAATTCGTTATTAAACGAAATTTATCTATCAGCAGAAACTGCAATTTCTAAATGGCTCATTAACTATAAACTCATGCATTTCAAAATTATTGATTTAATCCAACATTCCATTACTATTATTTTAATTTCAGCCGCCTTAGAAGAAGAACATAGCAGTCCTAATGGTTCAAATAATGAAAAAGGTGAACAATTAACGGCTAAGCAAAGACATCAAATGAAACAACGAGAGTTATTTTTAACAAGACAAGTAGAAACCCTTCCCGCCACCCACATACGAGGGAAATGTTCTGTGACCCTATTAAACGAAGTAGAATCAATATTGAGTTATTTGAACAAAGACGTGAGTAGTAATGTCGAATTCCAACAGAAAAAATTTTGTGTAAAAAATGAGATGCATTCAAATAGAAAATTAATTAAAAAAAAATTAAAATGTTTTACGTTGCGGAAAAATTGATGAAAATGCATCTCAAATACGAACCGATTTTATTTTAACTCATGTTTGTTTTTCTCGTGCTTTTCCTTTTATTTTCCTGTGTCGAAAAATTTTAGGATGCATTTTTTTATTCATTAGTTTTCGATCCATCACAAAAAACACTTTTAGCAGACAGAGGTGAAATTCGTGTAGGTAGTAGGTATCAAACAGAAGTACAACAATTATTAAAGGATGGTGAAGTAGACGAACGGAATTTTAAAGATTTGGAAACATTAGTCTGGACACCAACCCATAGTTTAACAGATAGAAAAATAGATCAATTTTTAGTAGTTTCACGGTCCGTGGGTACATTTGCACGTGCACTCGATTGTAGTAGTTCCGTGAAACAACCGTCCCTCCATATGTCTGCTGCAGCAGCAAGTCGTGATATTACATTGGTAAAGGATGGTTCATGACGTCATTTACATAGATGTTAATTGAATATTTTTCTTTTAGTTCCATGCGATGGATACATTGCATAAACATAATTATTCTATTGAAACAGCCATGTGTTCGTTAGTACCATCTAGTGGTCCCGTTTTATGTCGTGATGAAATAGAAGAATGGAGTGCTTCCGAAGCGAATTTATTTGAAGAAGCGCTCGATAAATATGGAAAAGATTTCACAGATATTAGGAATGATTTTGTAAATATAAAATATAAATCATTTAAAATATTCAGTAAAATCAATAAATTCATTAATTCTTTATTCAGTTACCTTGGAAGACTTTAAAAAATATAGTAGAATACTATTACATGTGGAAAACAACGGATCGGTATGTCCAGCAAAAACGTGTGAAAGCTGTCGAAGCTGAATCAAAATTAAAACAGGTTTACATTCCGAATTATACAAAACCGAATCCAGCCATGCTGAATAATAATAAAACCGGTGTACTTAATGGAAGTTCAAATGGTAGCAATGGTAATAATGATGTGCTAGCGCTAAGTGGTGGCAAACCGTGTGAATCATGTGCGTCAATGCAATCACAGCAATGGTATGCATGGGGGCCATCACATTTAAATTGTCGACTGTGTACAACGTGCTGGCAATTTTGGAAAAAATATGGTGGTATAAAAGTTCCATCTAGGCTGTCGGAAACCGATATGGAATTTAAGAAGCGACCTAATCCGGAAATAGTAGAAGACGAAAGATTAACCGATATGACAAATAGACAAATTCAAAGGTAATCCATTATAATTTTTAGTTGCAACATTTTTTTGTAATCGTATTTCTATTTTGCAGTGATTGCAGTAATTTTAGGTGTTCGATTGTAAATTGTGGTAAAGAATTTAAATTAAAAGCACATCTAGTTCGGCATTACGCACAATCCCATGGTATTGCGATGCGGTCGGGTTCACCGCGTCCGATAATGAAAACGAGAACAGCATTCTATTTACACACAACACCGGCGACGCGATTATCTAGGCGAATTTGTCGGCATCTGATTCGGCCGCGAAAAGCCGCTCGCCAACCATCGTTTGCCGTTAATATACAGGCTGTTAAACAAGAATGTAAGTTGTATCATTGCTTAACTTAACGGTAATGCGCAATAAAAGACTAATTGATATAATTTTTTTAAAGCCATTAGTCTGGTCGTGGTGTAGAACTAACTCAAATATTTCTAAATAAATGCCTTCTCTCAAAATTAATATTTTTTTTTCAGTTGCGCTGTCAATGGCTAGTAAACCACCAGTAGATATTAAAAATTTATTATTATTCAAAAAGAAAGATCGAGGTAGTGTGACACATATTGCTAATCGCTTAGGAAATCCAGGCAGTTCAGTTGGCGAATGGTTAATATTAACACCTAAAGAAAATATGCCAAAACCGGAGAAAGTATCGTTTCCCAAACCACCGAAGGCCCCGGATGGTAGTTTAATGTATGAAAAAATACCAAATAAACAGCCCGAATTCGATAAAATAGCAATAAATTCAAGTTCGCCCTCGCTAAAGCGAAGAGCGTACGAAGAAGTGAATGGAATAGATAGTAAGTAGTAAATTTAACAAATAATTCACATTCAAAAACTATTATTGTAATTGTATTTTGTATTGTAGATTAGTAAACTGTAGTTTTTTGTATATTGACAAAAATGTTATGACAAAATTTAAATCCAAATCCCAAAAATGATCTGTTCTGGCATTATTGATTCATTTGATTTTGGCAAATAAAGTTTAACTTTTTTTTTTAATTTCGGTTAAATTTTAGAATTACATACATCAAAATACTTCAGATAGTTAATTTGTAATACTAATAATATTTCTTTCTTTTTCTTTTTACTGGCTTCTATTCCGACATGGATTGGGACGATGGTAAATATTTTTTATTTTGACATACACAACATCCTTTCATTGTATTATTTTGAATTTTTATTTACATAAGTTAAAAGTTTTTATAAAAAATATTTGTATATGTTAAATAATGTTTAAAATGCTTTGTTGTAGGTCCGGTAGTAGTACCACCTCCTACGAAAAGGCCAAACAAAGATCCAGCGCCATCTCATAGGCCCACACCAGAACAATATGCCGCGATGATGGCAGCTGCTGCAGCTGCCGGTCAGCCTTTACCAAGGCATCATGTAAGATGAGTTGACTTTTTTCCTTGTTAAAATTATGTTTTACACATTCTTTAATTTTTAATTTTGTTAACTAAATTTTTAATATTATTTAAAAATTTTCATAACATGATGTCCCTAATATTTATTTTGAAGTACATATTTGTTTGCGAAATTTCCGTTTATTGTGGTATTTGTGTGTATTTATCTTTATAGTTAAATGGAAAGCCCAAGATAGCCCAAATGACCCGAACCGGTTCTGGGAGAAAGCAAGTAATTAGTTGGATGGATGCGCCCGACGATGTGTACTTTAGAGCAAATGAAGCAAGCAAGTAAGTTTTAATTTTCATTATAAGAGGTTTTTCGAAATAGTACATAATGTTGTCTAATTTTATAATTTTTTAGTGCGTTAAAACGCAAATACATATTAAAATATTTTAAATTTAAAAAGTGCCTCCAAAACCGTATAAGGTGACTCAGGTCTCGTAAACAAGTTTTGCAAGCTCGTTATAATCGCGAAGGTTTATAAGTTTATTTACTTTGCAAGAGTTTAAGATTCCGGACGATAAGATTACGATTCCAAATGTGACTTTCGACAACGTTTAGATGCACCTTGACCTTATTTCGTCAATTGTCCAATTACTGAGAATAATTGACCGATGAAAATACTAGCGAGTGAAACTATTATAATTTTACCCTGGAGATATACTCGTCGCGACCAACGTGACTAAGTAAAAAGAACAAATTAACAATGGCAATTCATACTAAAGCAATTATACTCGACGCGACTCAGACGTAATACAAAAAAAATTGATTTAACTTTAACTTTTTGTTGTTGTTTATTCTGTACTAAAGTAACATCTTACAGAAATTTTATGAAATAATTAACCAATTTTTTTAGAAAAAATAAAAAAAAAACGACTAATTTTCAAAAATGTCAAACATTGTTTATAATTGCCAAAGTGAGCTAGGACGTGTCTGATTTCTGTAATAAATAATTTTCCCGTGATAATTTTGACATTAACAGAATATTTTCTTTCTGCATAACCAATGAGTTCAGTTGCAGTCCGAATCCAATAATATTTTTGACAATTTTAAAAAAACGAATAATTGTAATTGTATATAGAAAATAATGTTAACTGAAGCTTATAAATATTAAGATAAATGTGTTTTAATTCAAGTTAAAAATTAATCATTTACTGAGTTCATAACAATTGCAATTATAATTTCGCAATTCAAAATATGGCGCATTCCCAACGGGAACAAAATTTCATTCAAAAATTATTTCGGTTGAGTCAAAAATTATAACGCAAAGCTGCTGTAATAATTTGTTTGCATTTAGCACAATGTCAAAATAATTACAGTTGAAATAATTATCACGGTATTCGGATGGGCCCTTAAGTAATTATGGTGGCTGTTCAGCAGAACAGTTTATTAACAAATAGTTTTTTATATTTAATATGTCAACAAAAGGAATCAATTTACCTAAACGTTTAATACAGGGTGAATCAGCATATTACACTAAATTAGCATAATTCATTTTGTATTGACATGTTTTAGCATAAGTTGATTCACTATTTTATGTACGCTGATATAGCATTATTTTCTGTATATAAGGTGAAAAGAAAGTATTATCTCTAATTAATAAGACCCGACCAACGGTAATCTTATTAATTATTTCAAAAATCAAATAAGCAACAAATATCTCTCCTTTCGAACACACTATGAGAATCATTGGTTCTTCCAGCCGGATAAACAAAAGGCTAGAGAAGATGAAGTAGCAGATGCCCTCTTCTACATATTTGAGGAGAATGAGGAAGCCACTGGATCATCAACCCTAAAAAGGAACAAACGCTAAAAATCACAAGCAGCCAAAGCCTGAGATGTTGAAACAAACCTAAACAAAATAGAGGATTACTTTTCAACGCTAAAACCTAGCAAAGTCTATTGCGAGCTGAAATTAAAGCAGCTAACAGACGCATGGAACTCATTCTTCAATAATCACGAAAATATTATTGCAGAAGTCGAAAAGGAGGATTTGAATAAAGAGTATTTCGTGAACAACGTTTTTGACAACAAGAAGAGTTGGATAACGGGCTGAACAACTCAAACAGTTGTAATGACAACATATAGAAGAAGTCCAAAATAAAGTTACCAAAATTGGAAATTCCCTTATTTTACGGGGACTATCGGCAATGGACAGCCTTATATCTATTCAATAGAACTGTTCATTCCAATGAAGAGCTAGCCAACGAAAAAAAATGTGTTGCCTACTTTCGGTGGTCCGAGGACAAGCAGCGAAGCTATTCAGCCATTTAGCATTCTCAGGAGAAAACTATATCACAGCATTCAGTACCCTCAATAGATATGAAGACAAAAGGATGTTGGCCAGCAATCATATAACACATTATTGGATTTACCTACCTAAACAGTAGAATCAGCCAAAGGACTGCGAACAATGCATGATAATGCCTTAGAGTGCAATGCTCTCACCAATTTGGGTATACAGGCAGAGCACTGGAATGCTTTAAATAATAACCATATTCTCAAGGAAGCTGGATGCAGAAACACACCGCTTGTACGAAACCAGCATTAAAGCACTTTTTTGAGTTTGAATCAAGATTTTATTCTCTAGCTACAGTTGCTAGAGATGGGATCATTGAGAAAAAGGAATTACCACAACAAAATATCTAGAAAAAAGCAACACACGTAGCACTGACGCTTCCATGATGATGCTGTGCTCATTGTGGTGGTAATCACGAGTTGTTCACTTGCAGAAAGTTCCAATATTTGACAAAAATTTCACTTCCCCAAATGCCATAATAAATGTGAAAAGTGTCACGGAGCCCACCATACTTTACTTGACGACATTCAAAAGGAAATGCCAAAGAAGCCAGAAACTCGAACTAAGACATCGCTGCAAACAGGTGTCAATAATCTAAAAGGTGGAGTTTTACTAGCAACCGCCATGGTCAGGATAACAACCTACAACGGAGAACATTTAGTTCGAATGCTGATTGATTCAGCCTCCCAAGCAACATTCTATACTGAAGAAGCTGCAGATGGTCTTAAGTTATCAAGAACTCCTACTCAAGTAAACATTGCTGACATGGGTCTGCTGACAATTAGCCAAGATTCACAACATACTTCAAGTTAAAAATAAAGGACATGGTTTTCAAAAACATAACCGGAAATCACAGAAAGATTCAAAGGACATATTAGCGAAACAGCAACAACAAAAAAAGACATTAAATCACATTACGCCCTACACTTAAAAACCGAAAATCACAAATAGGTCATATGAAAGAAGCTGAAGCAGTAGCTGGAGAAGGCCAGTACTACTAATACCACACCATGCAGTACTGAAGGACTCGGGCACAACAACCAAACTGCGTGTCGTTTTCGATGCATCAGCCAAAACATCCACAAGAGTATATTTAAATGATATGATGCTTAATGGCCTCACACTTCAACAGGACCTGCTAAGCATATTGTTACGATGGCAGAAACATAGATATGTATACACAGCTGATATTGAAAAGATGTTCCCTCAAATGTCGGTTCATGAAGACAGTAACCTACGGTTCAGCATCAGCCTCATACTTAGCCGTGAGGACATTACTATAGTTAGCCAGAGATGAAGCTCTTACATATCCAAGCACATCACAAATTACGCTAAATGATTTCTATATAGATTACCTCATCTCTGGGAACAACACAAATAATAGCATTACTCAAAACTGGTGGATTCAATATAAATGATTGGAGTAGCTGAATTCAAACTTGATGGCACAGTTAAAACTCTCGGCATACATTGGAATCCAGTGACAGATAGTTTTGGATTCTGTATCACGCTCATATCATCTAATAAGGAACCTACCAAACGCAGCATTATAGGCCAAGTTAATGATGCAAGATCTTTGGTTAACAGGGCTATCCTGGGATCAATCACTTCCTCCGGCTATAACCGCGCAGTGCTGGAGATTCAAAAACTATCTACCGTCACTATAAAAAATCACTATACCCAGATGGATCAATTATTACACAACGTCATCAATCAGTCATCACGGATTTTGCGACGCATCTGAGAAAGCTTATGCAGCAGTCATTTACGCCAGGTGCACTACTCCGGAAAATGCCAAGACTTGAATTGTGCAGAGCTCTGCTACTCACAAAACTAATGGAAAAGGTAGTGGAAGCTCTACGAATACCAAAATTAGAATCAAGCTTTTGGACAGATTCTATGATCACTCTAGCTTGGATTGAAGGGCGACCTCACAAATAGAAAACATTTGTCGCTAATAGAAATTCCGGAAATTCATGGGAAGTCTTGCCCAGACCAATGGCGATAGGTAAATTCAAAGGAAAACCCTGCGGATTGTGCGTCCAGAGACATGAGTCCAACAGACTTGAGGCAAAGCAGTTTATTTTGGCAGGATCAAATTGGCTTCAAACGTCAAGCCAGAACTGGCCACAACAAATTTCGCACAACCAAAATATAGACATTGAATTAAAACGAGTATTCACCGTGACAAATTGTCCAACAAATAATCCTTTTGAGCAGCTAGTAGAAACAAAATCAGATGAGAACAAAATATTTCGCATCATCTGCTATTGTCGACGTTTCATCAAAGGGTGTACAAAAGTACAAGACAACACACGACAATGTGTCATATCAGCAGGTAAAGAGCTCCAGGAAGCACTGAAACACGGAACAGTATCAACAAAAAGCAGCATCCTGTGTTTCAACCCTTTCATCGACGAACACAGTTTATTTCGAGTAAGAGGTCGCCTAAGGAATAGCAAATTAAGTTTTAACTCAACATCCTATAATGTCACCAAAAAACATATCTTAACCAAATTATTGATAGCTGATGCACACCTTCGAACGTTGCACGGAGGAACTCAGTTAACTCGGGTCTACTCACGAAGGACATATTGGTTCACAGACGGCAAACAGAGAGTCCGTACAGAAAACAAATGTGTAAAATGTCATCGATTCAAGGTTACCACCAAGCTACAACCTACCGACGGAAAGAATTGTTCCATGAGTTCGGTGAGAATTTATCTCACGTTTCGGTCCGGTGAATTGGCCGCCTAGTGCGGTTACGTGAAGTCTCTGGTCTATGCCAATAAACCAACAACAATTGCAGAATTGGAAGACAACATGAAACGTGTCATAACTTTATTTTTTAAATGGATATAACATTTTTTTGATTTTGTTACCTGCCAGTCATTTTTTCTCATAAACAATAGCTACAATAATCTGGGAAATTTTTTTGTTAATAATTTCGATCGCATTGATGTAAATTCAAAAAATTATTTTATAAAGTTAGATAGAGAGATAACATTTATTTTATTGTATTATTTTCAGAAAAGCTAGACGCAGTTTACCGGTAACTGAATTAAGGCGAGCCGCCCGAAAACCATGGCGAAGCTTACAAAAACCTACACCAAAAACTGGAAATAATGATTTACAGGTTGTGATTTTAGACTGACCAGAGCCTCAACCGCATCCATATACTATGGACGCTCTGCTCAATTAATTACTATAATAAATAATAATAATTATAAATAATAAACATAAATAATATAAAAAACAAACTGAATTAAGAAATCCTTTTTTTATAATCGACAAGATAGCAATTACGTGTCTAAACAAGATATTTATAATAATTTCTAAAAAAAAAAAAATATATTACATATTTTACGTGTATAAAAATCCATAAATTCATAACATACTTTCCAGTAAATACAATTAAAAAAGCAAAAATTATGAATAAATAAAATGCAAATATTTTGCAGTGTGATTTGTTAAATAAATTTGGAGTGTTAAAAACAATTTTCATTTCTTCATTATGCTTTAGTTAATTATATTATAATAATTATAATAATATATATTATATTTCCGGTTTTAAAATGAAATTTTAAAAATAAAAAATTATTCACAAAACCCAAGTAAAAACATTTACTTCAATAAAATATTATTATATATTAATTTTTAAGTATTTATTATTTAATTCATAATCTATAAATCAACAAACAAAAAAAATAATTAATTATTATTATATAACAATAATAAAAATGTATGAAGTGTAAAATATATATAATTAAATATTAATTATAACATTATCTAAGATTATTTTATGTTTTATAAAATGAATATTATGTTTAACATAAACAATCAATCTCTTAAGAAAATTTCAAAGTATAAATAATTAATATAAAATTGAAATGAATGTTTTTATTTAAAACAAAACAAACAAAAACACTCAAAAAAAAATCGTTGTGTGATCGTTTAAATTAAATAAACAAAAATATATTAAAAATAAATAGTAATATATATAATTTATTATATTTTTTCTTCCACTGAAATTACATTTTAAAAATTGGTCTCTAAAACTAAATATTTGGATTCAATTATGATTTTTTTGTTCAATGTAATATATAATATATAAAAGTGCTTTTATTTAATTACTAAGTAGTTATATAATATTGTTTTGTGATTATGATTATTATTATTTTTTTTTTATTATGTAGGGGCTTCATACAAGATGTCTAGACGGCAACATCCCGTTTTTTTAAGGGTTTAAAAATTAAAGTGAACATTGAAAAAAATTAGTACAAGATAGACATTTCTATTAAAAATTTCTTTAAAATCTAATCTGTGATTCGCCATCTCGAATTATGTAGTCTCATGCACGTTGATCATAATATACGAAAAATGTTTTAAACTCCCGTGCAATTATTTTGATGCCGTAATTTAAGTAAAAAACTATCAAAGTTACTCGGCAAAAGCAATAATTTTATCACACTTTATATTTTACGAAATTAATTATCAAAATCATTATGCCGAGTTTCAGACATAGTCATTCACCAAAAATACGTAGTTAGTAAAAATCAACTATAATACAAAATAATAGGACTTTTAGGGTTAGAAGTATTAACAAGTAAATTATTTTAATAAATTCACTAACAGAAACTCGATAAACTCGATCATCTAATCAAAGATTGGATGGTGGCTTTTAATCAGCCAAACCATAATTTGATAATTTTTTTGTATTAATGAATGAAGTCATTATCAAATTATGGCTTTGCAAAATCCTACCTTCCAATTCAATAGTGTATCAATTGTTTGAACCGTAATTGAGTCCTAATCTAGATAGTCCAATACCATTTTGACTCCATGCCTGTAATTTCTACACTAATTTCTGTAGTAACATGATAGGCCGTGATTCAACCGACTTATTCGTGGGTTTTCCACTCAAACGCAGGGCATTATCGAACCCAATCCATTCTCACTCTTAAGAGATTTTTGATTAAAACTAAATGAAAAAAATTAAAAAAAACTACTCTTCAGTGTGTGCATTAGTGGATCGAAGAGTCATGCTGTGCATGGTATCACCGATCTATCAATTTTCGCTTCCATTAAGGAATTCACTAATTATTAGAAAAGCTGCACATATTATAACTAAAATTATTGCGCGTTTGTGAGTCTTACCGTTGCTGGTTCTAAAAAATTATTTCGTTGAGCCACCGAGACAAGAACATTATAAGAAACCCTTGAAAGATAACAATGGTAGAGTCGTAAACCCCATGCCAATTTAGTGATTTTAGCTACCAATTAAAAATTTTTAGAATTTACCCCATTAGTTTGTACTAATTTTTTCAAGAGAATTTCAACAGCCCAAAAGCTTCTGGACATTTTGCATAATTTTAGTGTGGCAAACGAAGTTGTAATGTAAATCAGGTAAGGAATTAAAAAATATTTAGAACTCAAATTTTTAACATTTATAATTAATTCAACAAGGAATTAATTAATTAAATAAAAATATACGTAAATTAATTTTAAATAAGGGCACTTTAAATAAATAAAGAATAAAATTTGATCATATTTCATGTTTTCTATAATTACTACAAGTCTTCGCAATATATGTTATAAGAGCATAAGTTTTACTATAAAAAAAAAAAAACTAAAAAAAAAATTATTAAAAAATGATAAAACGTAAAAATAGAAATGGACTATATTTTTTATAAAATTTAAAGCTATAAAAAGTATTTTTTGGGAGAAATTAAATTAAATGTAAATGTTTACTAAAAAAAACAATTTATTTGGAATGACTATAAAAATATTTGTTTACTTTAAATAAATAAAAAAATATTCGCTCAGAATTACTAAAAAAATAGATTTAATAAAAAAAATGTAATTTTAAATTATTTTATTATTTTATGAATAATTATAAATAATTAAAAAATAAGTAAACTACATATATATGGTTTTAAATAAAATAAAATAAAAATCTTGTATCATAATTTTAATAACTATTTTTTTTTTTAAATAAGCATATTAATTATAAATATATTTTTATTATTAAATAGTTATGTTAAAAACATTTTTTTTTGCGATTTATATTATAATATAAATAATATATACATAAATAGATTTTAAATTAAAAATAATAAAAATTAAAAAAAAACTGAAAAAAAGCATAAAATTACAAAAATTTAAAAAAAAAACAAAACTAATAATTTATAAGTAGTAATATTATTTTTGATTTATATTTTTTTTAAATCTAATTAAATTAAAGATAAATTAATTATAATTAATTTTTTTTTTGTTTTGTACATTTTAAGTGAGAAGAGAAAAACAATTAAAATGAAAAAAATTTAATTAAAATATTAAATGTTTTAGGTTGTTTAAGTGAAATCGAAAAATAGAATTTTAAAAAGAAAAATAATTTTTAAAAAAGAATGTTGTGTATTTGATTTTTTTGTAGTTGGGGAGGTGAAGGTTGTTTTATTGGATGTGATTGTGTGTTGGTTGCATGCGAGGTGTAGGAATTGGAACTGAATAAAATTTTGCAATAAATTACAGCCTATTATATATATGCAAAATCTAATCAGTGGCGATTATTGTCATTATAATATATTAAATAGTTTACCAAATTTTATTTAAAAACTCAATATTTCAACATTTTGTTAAATCGGACATTTGGGCGGGTATTCTTGAAATCGGTGGATATTTCCGTCGGCGGATTATAATTTGCATTAAAATTATTCGAATTTTTCGCCGGCTACTTCAATCAGTTTTTTCAAAGTTGCTTGCAAATTTTCTATTATTTGGTGGAATAAATCCGCATTTACCCAGTCGGAAATTTCCACCGATTTGTGTTTAGTAGTGAAATAAATAATAGAAGACTTGCAAGTAAATTAAAAAAAAAGATTATAGTAGCCCGCAAAAAATTCGAATAATTTAAAGAATTTTAATACAAATTACAATCCGCCGACGGAAATATCTACCGGTTTCAAGAATAGTGGCTCGGGGGTCTATTATGAAACATTATTCGCTTTCGAAAAATTCGTTATCTAAAAATTCGATACGCTACAAATATTGCTATTATGAAACAAAGCGAATCGTCCATTTGTTCTGGTCCTTTCAAATCAATTTTATATATTAAAGCAGTAACTACCGATATTTAAAAAAAATAATTATAATTGCCTTAATTAAAAAATATAAAAATACAGACCAAATTTATTAACACGATAAAAAAAAATATTATTTTAAATCAACGTTGACACAATACGACATTCGCCACCTAAAGACCAATCGGATTTTGACGTCACATTTTCAGAATTAATCAAGTTCGTATTTTTTTTTTGTTTCGTAATATGGCAAATTTGTCGATTTCGAATTATTCGATAGAAAAAAAATCATAATCATTATACCAAAATACGCCGCTAATCGAATTTTCCGAAATCGAATAAGTTTCATAATAGACCCCCCTGGAGCCATAGCATTTCACATTTTTTACTATTTTGCAGATGCAAATCCCTGCATTATGTATTGCGATAATCACATATCGCGTTTCCGTACGAAGTAAAGAGTAACGAAGTAAAGGAAATTTGTTTTTCATAAAATGTGTGGGTTATGCAATTTAAATGGGTTATAGAATAAACTAACAACGATTTTTTATTTTATTGGTAACGAATATTTCCATATTCGTGACTATCGAAAGAAAACGATAACAATTACGGTAAAGAAAGATGTGTTAGTTTTTGTTTAACCCTTTTATATTGCATAACCCACGCATTTTTGATGAATTTTTTTCCTTTGCTTCGTTACTATTTATAACATTAGACACTCTCTGATTTTAAGAAAACGAATTTAACTCCATAATATCGCGGCTAATCGTTCTTTACGAAATCGAAAAAATTTCATAATTTAAATATTAAATTATATTTTATAAATAAATATATTATACTATCTATAATGTACAGGGTTGGACACGAATGTTGACAAAAAAAGAATTTTAACATACAGGGTGGCATAAAACGGCCGTTCTAGTGTGAATGTTTAATGAGTTTTAATTTACTTTTTTTAAATACATACAGGTACACTACGAATTAATTCTTGGTACGCTCTAAAAAATGAATTTGCTAGATGTCCTTTGAACTAAATGAAACCGTAGTGTGCTGTAAATTAAAAATGACAAAAAATGAAACCAAAATATATGTGTTTAATCATTTTATTAAAACCGGTTTTAATCTAAAAATAATAAAAATTATAATTTGTATGCAATTGTTTACGAACAAATTCATCGTACAGTTATTGTAGCGACTATATAAAATTGGTGCAACTTTTATTTTTTTTCAATGGTTGTGTGACAATTTTTTTCAGTAATTCCTTTGTCACCAAAGCTATTAGATTGATTAATTATTTGAGTTTTACTTCTCGTAATACCTTCACGAAGAGAAACAAGCGCTGATTTCCGCTGAGTTATAAAAAACATGCATTTAGAGAGTCAAACGCCATCTGATATTGCAAGAACTACGAAAAAACCAAAATCTACTATTCAGTACATTGTGCAAACTTTTAAAAATACAGGGACAGTTGAATATTTAAAAAGAACTGGCCGCCCACTTGTTACTCGTGAGAAGGAAGAAGGAATGGTAGTGCGAACTATAAAGAAAGAGTCCAGAACGTCTAGCACAAAAATTCAATTGATGATACACCAAGATTATGGAACAAATGTGTGTTCGCGTACAGTTCAAAAAAATTTAAACCGGCACGGATTTTTCTCTAGAACACCCAGAAGAAAACCACTTTTCAGTGATGTAAATAAGAGAAACGTCTAGAATTCGTAAATTTACACATGGAGAAGGACATTTCATTCTGGAATGGAGTAATATTTACAGATGAAAGTAAATACAACATTTTTGGACACGATTACGCGGAAAGCGCAAATCTTCGGTATAAGGCTAAGCACGATGTTGGTAACGTACTTGTTTGGGGTGCATGGCGTGGACTGATGTCGTCAATTTGATATTTATTGACGGATATATGGACAAATGGCTGAATATTTTATAAGCCAATTTACAAGCATCAGTGGAGAAATTGGAATTGCCGCAAAATTGAATGTTCCAGCAAGATAACGACCTCAAACACACAGCGCTAGTTGTTCGTTAATGGTTGCTTAATCCTATTGAACATCTGTTGGATTATCTAGACAGGCAACTTCATAAATACCCTATTACTTCCAAGGAGACATTACAAGATGCAATAAGGCTTGAATGGGCTCGAATTCATACAAAAGTCTATAAATAATAGATTAAAGGCAGTTATATAGTCTAAGGGAGGGTCGACACGTTATTAAGAATAATTTCGTTTGTTTTAAATAATAATTAAATTAACCGCACGATAAATTTGTTCGTAAACAATTGTGTACAAATTGTAATTATTATTATTATTTTTTAGATTAAAGCCGATCTTAATAAAATGGATTAACATATATTTAGGTTTCATTTTTTGTCCTTTTTAATTTACAGCAGGCTAGGACTTTATTTAGTTCAAAGAAGAATTATAAGATTGATTTTTTATAGAGTACGCAGAATTAATTCGTAGAGTACATTTCACGGATTTATTTTTGCCTAAATGTGAAAAATGATTTCTCGCAAGTCACGATCATTTTCTGCTTGATGTTTTCATTCGTGCTCTGTCTAACATATTTTCCATAACTTTTCTCAAAATTTCAGGTGTTATGGTTAGGATTCGAACGTTATCTTTTTAGTTCTGGTATGATCGCTGGTTTATTGACATATACTCTTTCTTTCAAATAAGCCCTAAGAAAATAGTTGGAAGTGGCAAAATGGTGACGCGGCCAACTTAAATTGCTTCGAAGCGAATCCAGACAGTGACATTGTATATTTCATGAATATTTGTGGAATATTGAAATTCAAGTTTCGTGTATTTATTGAATATTGCGGTAAATATTCGTACAATATTCAAATGTCCGTTTATTTTCCTTGTGTCTTTGGCAAATATTTCCCCAACGTTTACGAACGAAATTTCAGTAATAAGTGAGCAACATTATACTCAATCAGTATTAATCTAATGAGGTGCGATTTAAATACCAAAATCAAACCGTTCTTAATAGTCTGTCGCTCTTAACTCTGGCACAAGCATTTTATATGAGAACATTCTTAATGTGGCCAAAATTCTCTGTATGGACCTTCGCGATAGTCTAGAGCCCCGCCCTTTTCTATTCTCACGTTCGTACCAATTTGACTAATACCTCGGGTAATTAAATGTACTTCAATATACCTTGAATTTTGTTACTCCTCCCCCTTTTTTATTGATTGTAAATTTTTCCGTATGACTAACAGTTGGTTGGGATGATCAATAGATTAATTTTTATTTCCTATTTTTTGTCCCTCTTTCTTTTATTTAGTTTTTGCTTTTTTCTACTATATATTACAAAATTTTTTCATTTCCAAATCAGTAGATACTTCTGATGATGACCTAACAAGTCGAAATCGATCGAGTGATTTTTTAAACTTTTTGAACAAATTTTTTAATTAAAATATCAAAAATCTAATTTTTACTCGCAATTTTCTAACGATTTTGGTACGAAAATTGGCGTGGAATTTGACTTGCGTATGTCAACTGGGATGACTAGGCGCATGTTTGCGCTCAGTTTGCCTACAAAGTCGGTCGGATTGAGAGGGACGGTTCATATCGTCTTTGACAGCTGCTCTTATTCCTAACAAGACAAGGGTATCTCAATACTCCAATGGATCGTATTTCCACGAGCTTTGAGTGACGCTTTCAGCAGTCGGTGAAAACGTTCCACCATACCATTTGCTTGCGGGTAGTAGTCGATGGTACGTATTCTATGGGCGCCTAGTAAACTCGTGCGTTCAGAAAAGTGTTGTTCAAATGGGCTACCGTGGTCAGTTGTTTTTTCAAGAGGTACTCCAAATCTTGAAACGTATTGTTCGATAAATGTTCTAGCAATCGTGGCAGCGGCGGTGCTTTCTCGAATGGGATATGCCTCAGGCAATCGGGTGAATCTATCAACTATCGTGAGGATATACACATTACCATCGGACGGCGGGAGAGGACCCACTACGCCCATAAGTATATGTTCAAATCTTGCTGACGGTAGAGCAAAATGTCCTGGTTCCGATTTTGAGTGTCGATTGACCTTGCTTAATTGGTATTCAGGGAGACCATGTAGTGCGTTGAAAACTAATGATCTCTGTGACATCGGAACAAATGATCGATGAACCCTCGTAAATGTTTCGCAATATAGTATTAAATCCTCAAGGATGGTAAGCTCTAATTTAAATTTAGAATTCGTTGGGCGAGATGAATTTTCAAGCAGTTCACTTAATTCACCGTGAGATTCTTGCGATATAGCTAGGGTTTTAAAATTTAGCTTTGAAATTTCATCAATGGTATCGACATGACCGGTCAGTCGTGACAAAGTGTCAGCGACCACATTGTTCTTGCCTGATATATGTCTCACATCCGTCGTAAACTGAGCGATAAAATCTAAGTGTTGAGTTTGTCGTGAACTTTTCTGACTCAAAGAGGTGATTGCTGTTGTAAGGGGTTTTTATCGGTGTAGACGGTAAATTTTCTACCTTCTACGAAATACGTAAAATGCTATACTAAAATTGGGTGAGGGTGGGCCAACAAAGTTGCGTTAGTAAGTGCATTTTTTATTTGGACAAATGCAACATCACATACATCAGGCCAAGAGAAGTTTTAGAGTTCTTTGTCATCTTGTTCAGATTTGCCAGTAGTTCGTGAATTGGTGACAGCAATTCGGCTAACTTAGGACCGAAACTATGGTAATAGTTAACCATTCCTATGAATCGCTGGATTTGCCTTATAGATGTTGGAGCTGGAAACTCTGTGATGGCTTTGACTCGTTTTGGTGAATGTAATATGTATATTATCTTCGGAAATTCGGTGGCTGAAGAAGTCGAGTGCAGATAAGCCGTATTCACATTTTGAAATTTGAATATTTATTCCAAATTCAACTAATCTCTCAAACAGTTGGTTGAGATGAGATTTATGCTCTTCCTCATTTTTGCTGGCCACGAGTATATCGTCGTATATAAAATCTAAGTCACTGACTATTTCGTTGTTGAACCGCTGAAATTTCTGTTCATTTAAAAAATGTTATACACCACTTTATTTATTTTGAAAACAAAAAAAAATTAAAAATAACAGAATTATTCACATACCAAAAGAGAGAATTTAGTTTCAATCTTCGTTTTTGCCTTATTCTAGTTCGACTGACTATGTTTGAAAATTTTCTCAGTTCACCATCTATGGATACACACTGTGCTGCTCGTCTAAAGAAAATTGGCTAAACGCGGCACAGAACAGAATTTTTCGACCCCGTTAAGATTTCCGTTAAAAACATCAACCGGAAGAGCAATTGAGCAATAATTTACGTCTTTCCTTTTTCGATTTTTATTTTTTGGCAGTTCGTACAGCCTTGCAAGATTACTAGACTTACCGTTCCAGTCTTTGGGTTAATACGGTCCAATCCTACAAGGAGTGCATAATTTATCGCTAGAAGTTTTCAGAGAAATCATGAAAAATGCTGTTAAGCATGATCAACTCTGATGGCGGCCACTTGACCGATATTACCTCACAACTAGAGTTAAGTATTAGACATCAATAAGTTAAATATTTGGGGTAGGTCATCCTGCTTTCAATCCAAACAAGTTTTAATTCGGTTTGGTTTTTTTGAGTTGGTTCATCGTTGGTGGATACGTTTTGTCGTCAGTGGATTTTTCCGCCTTAGTTTTTCAGCTGATTTTCGGTGTGACTTTAAATGTAGGTATTACCATGCTAGTTATTACCAATCCCGTGATCGTTCGATATGTCCGCTCTTCTTGAGACTCCTCTTATCAAAACAATTGAATCTTTTCCATTTGGCAATGTTGTTACTCCTTTTTGACATTATTTGACGAATTTGCAGTAATTTTTGGGTTTGCTACAGCCATTAATTACAGTATGTAACCCACAGAATCTCCATATTATTGTGTTTTCTGCTTCTTCCGTTGGAACGTTTTTATTATTTCCACGCCTTTCTTCTGTGTCTGGTTTACCGCAGAGCACTTGAGAAGACACAATTAGTGTCACAGCAAATCAGATCATGAGCAGCTTTCAAATCATCACAATCGTTGTTTAATGAAAACCCAGTGGTTTAGATTGATGTACTTGAACAGTTCAATGATGATAACTTCGGGATCGGTACGAAAACCCGAATTATCAAAATCTCAATTTTTAAAAATTGCGCATTTTAAAATCCAGCCAAAAAGAGGGACCTTGGACATTTTTTGATTAATCTCGGTCAAATTATGGGACGTCCTTGGCATTTTCACATGAATTTTCAAGAATTTTTGGAATTTGGCCATTCTCAATGGAATTTGGCCATTTCTAGACAAACTATGGTCTAATTTGTAACTAATTGGAAAATTCACAGAAACTACAGCAGAAAATATAAGCCGAAAATACAATTTGGAATGAAAAAATCTTGTTATTTGCTTTTATAGATTTTCAAAGCGCTCGGGCCAGATTGTACCTTCACTACCCCTGAACCCAGGATTCGCTATTCCAAGAGACACTTTCGTGTAAAAAAACACTATCGAAGCAGGTTGGGAAATATCGCTTATTATGAGACACATTGAAAAATCTCGTTAGTTATAGCATCGGACATCTAGACGGAGTACTACTATTCTTGTCAATGCTTGCTGGTACGACGGAACACATATTTTTGCTTCATTTTACCATTTCCTACTTTTGTTCACTGCGAGCTCTGTATTCAAGAGATCTGTAATTGAGGACATGGTCTGAACAATAGCATCGGCTCTTTGGCACAACATCGGAGAAACATCGTTCTCGTACGACGCCATCCCCATTTGAGGTCATCTCTTTAGTCGTAACTAAATATATGATGACTCATTGAAACTGTTGGCCTCAATTCGAATAAATCCCTAGTAATTGTGACGGTCCTATATCATCCAATGATTTTTCGTGCGATGATTTGTTAAAAATGCCCAAGGTCCATGTAGAATGGTGTAATTCCAGAACTTCACGTTAAAATGCGGGGTAAGGTTGGTGTGTATTGGGTCTGATACGATGATGACCCCATTAAAATTTGCATATGTGCCAGTTCCTCAATGTAAAGAGATTAACAGTCGATGGATCATTTAGTGCTTCCACTGGGCCCTGTTCTATATTTTTTGACGGCTCTGTAGGTCTTGAACTCGATGGAGGCCTGTTTTGAGCTGTGTCATCTTGATGTTAAGGCCATGGCGGCATGATCTCGATTTCTGATGAAGAGAGCGCTATTAGGATACCTGAAAAACCTGGTCTCGGATATGCATTGCTTATGTTTACATATGTTTCGCGCTCTCGGTTTTGACCTCTCTCTCTCTCTCTCTGTCTAGCTTTCACATCCCATGAAGGGATTTTGCCGCCCGCACTATGGTCCTCCATCCGTCTCGGTCCATCGCTCTTGTCCTCCAGTTTCGAAATCCTAATCCGAGTAGATCTTGTTCGACGCCGTCACTCCAGCGCAGTCGGAGTCTCCTCTACGACGCACTCCGGCTGGTTGTTGATGGAACACTTTGTTAATCATTCGTTGTTGTGGAGACCTTGCAACGTGGCCGAGCCATCTAACACAATTGGATTTGATGAAGCCGATTAAATCGCTACCTCCAAGAAGTTGCAATATTTCGTGGTTCATGCGAATCCGATATTCGTTGTTCGTAACTTTAATAGGATCAACAATTGAACGGATGGCCTTCCTTTCGAAGTTAGATAACAATCTACAATCGTTAGAGGTCATGGTCCAGCTCTCGCTTCCGAAAGTCAGCACAGGTCTCATGAGTGCTTTATAAAGTGCGAGCTTGCACAACTGCATAGGTCTTTAGGTCGTTATAATTTCGATTGTGCGTAGAAAACTCGTTGTCCAGCAGCGACTCGGGCTTTTATTCCTGCCTGTATATCATTCAACGATGTTATAACTGACCCGAGGTATTTAAAGTTTTCGATGCTATCAAAATCTCGACTTTGACCGGCTCTACCAAATTTTCTGATTGTTCCTGTTTATTTGGTGGGATCCTGACCTTTCTATTTCCAATATTGGATGTATATCGACCCAAAAAGCCAAGTTTCTTTGTGGCCAGAGCATTTATAGTTCTCCTTTATTGTGGGTAAGGTAGAGATCGTTTATTGTAGATTTCCATTGTCTTTATCTTCCCCAACAGTATTTTCCACTTCTAGCATGCGACGTCATTTTTTCTTTAACTCATCTAGTTTCTGTAGTGTGGCTGATAGAGGAAGAACATTAACGCTAGCACTGTCGTGGTGGGCTTAGTCGTTTGATCCGCAGTTTTTAGTCAACCAATGTGTTTGAAGGAATACCATCTTGGTTTTTATTGTCTCGATAATATTCATGCAGTATCTTAGTTTGATGAGGAAAGAAGGCTCGCAACAGCAGAACACCTTGTTATGGTAAAGTAGCCTTACCCAAACCTGATGGTGCAAAGTATCTGGGCTTCCGTGCTAGCGACCAAACTATTCTCTTGGCCAGTAAGTTGGATTATTCAACGATTTAAACTGCCTTGAAACAAGATGACAGTCTGTAAATTCTCGTTTTATGATGCAGAAAGAGGTCGAGAAAAAAATCGGCACTTCCAGGTTTCTTGATCCTATTTAGAGTCATTAAGGAGGATCGAGTTTAGTCTATTATGTCAATTTCGAACGGCCATCAGTGCGGCAACGGAATGTCGCAATCGAAACGGCCATTCGTTTGAAACGCCAAAAATGCCGAGTTGCATGAATGGTTAAATAGCTGGCAACCACTTAGCCTTTCACCAATCAGGCTAAACATCCTATTCAGGAATTGTTTGTTTTAGACGTTTCCTCGATGGTCGAAATTTTACCTTATTCACTGGCCATATCCGTTTTCCGGCCTGCAATCACAATTGTGTAGGTGACGAAAAAGATCATGTGAAAAAATTATTTTTGTACGTATTTTGGACCAACATACACATTTGTGTATAACAAATCGTTTTCGTATTCCGATTTTAATAAGATCCGTTAAAATCCGGAAGACATTACAACATGTCATTTTTTTTACATACACAATTGTGTGTGGTAGATTTATATTGAAGAATAAGGGCCGGGAAACGGATATACCATCAATATATGAATTTAAATCGAAATTAAGCAAGACCGCGTCAGTTTTGACACAAGTATTTTCTACCCAATGGACTACAGACATTCAATACATAGCTAGAGCGGACAACATTGTGGCAGACTATCTCAAATAAACCAATTACATATGTATCGACTTCTTAAACAAAGCTTTATTTGAATTTTTAAAATTGAATACGAAAATCTAGAGTTATGTGATGTGGAAAGTAACTCGCCATACATTAACGTCAGTAGTAACAATATATCTAAATTCCAAACCGACAAAATTTTATTTTAAATTAGTAAAAATCCACATGATAAAAAATCTATGTATAGTACGTCCAACCTACAATAATTTTATAGTACACAAAACTTTTTGCCATATTTTTTTTTTTTTCTAATCTTGACATTTGGAATTTTCGCTCTATCAATTTTTTTCTATTTATGGTAATCGATAGTTTTTTTTTATTCTCCGTGTGAATTGTATGTTTGATGTAAAATCGCGAATTGTATATCAATATTTCGTTATAATTAATTATAATAAAGTGTAATATTCGTTAATAAATTTAAGAAAAATAGTGCGCATTTAGTTACGATGCAATAAAATATTATTTTCTCGAGAAGACCAAAATATTTATAGAAAAAAAAAATTGTTTTGACATTAAAAATTTTTATTTTTTTTTTCATTCACAATTTTTTTTTTTATTTGTGAGAGAAGTTCATTGCGATGTAAATTTTTTCGTATGTTTAATCAAATTTGAAAAAAAAAATCTTATTGGATTTTTTTTTGTTGTGTTGTATTGTTTGAATTAATTTAATTAGTTTTGATTAAAACGTTAAGTGTTAAAGTGTTTTTACTATAAAGTGTGGTTTATTAGGTAATTTGCGTATTGAAAACAAGTCTTATGCAAAAGCCATACGATTCGAGGTTGTTACAGTATCACCTAGAGGTCGAAATAATCAAATTATAAAAGATGAAATGTCTAGAAAAATAATTTTCATCGTCTTTAGTTCTTAATTTTTGGTTTTGGTTTTTTTTTGGTTTTTTGTTAATTTTAATTAATTAAGAAAAAGTGTTAATATATTGGGAAAATGCCTTTACCGTTGTCACAAAATAACAGTAGCTCATCGTTAAATAATAACAACAACAACAATACCACCAATAATAATCTTATAACAACAACAGTAACAACAATTACTACGCTGGCTACCTCAACTTCAACATCCAATGTTGGGGTGCTTGCAGAAGATTTCCCAGGTGAGTGGCGCAAAAATTTTGTGCGCTTTTATTATAGATAATTGTTTTTATAGTAAGTTCGCGGAAGACTTCAAGGTCGTATCGTGTTTTGTGTACTTTGTTGTTGTATTCATCAGCTGTATATATTTTTTTATAATTTTGGAGCGAGTTTTGTTGGATATAAAATTTACAGTCAACGAAGCAATTACAGTTTCAATTAAAAAATATTTCCGCGTCTTAAGACGCCATACGTTTGGTTTTTTTGTTGTAATTTGCGTGGGCTTACCTAAACTTTCGTTTATGTTAATAACGACTTACATTTGGGATTATGTAGCGCTTAGCATATGGTTTACGATAGCCTTGGATAGGCGTGGTTTTTTATGCTTTTTATTATTGAATAATTGTGACTACTTTACTTGATTTGTGTCAAGCTAGTAGAGATTTATTAAATTTAAGATTTGTTTCTATGTATTATCCGTCAATTAAAAATGCAACCTTCGATTTATACTCGAAGTCGTAGGATAACTACATTAGTAAAATTCAGAATCATATTGGTTATTGGGTTAGGCTTTAATGAATATTCGTTGCCTTCCTACACCCATAATTTTTATCGTTGAATTAATACCTTCGGCGTTGTTATCGTGTCCGTGAGCAAGCACTGTTTTGAAGAAATGTTCCAAACACGCTATCTTCTCCCAACTACTTGTTGTTAATTGTTTCCCTAATAAAATTTACACAATTAAATTTTACTTTCGAATTAAATCATCACCACACTAAAACTTGAAAATTCATGGCAATTTGAAATTACTTAATACTCATTAAATGTTTTTAAAGGACACTGGTGACTTGTATCAATCTTGAATGAATTGTTTAACTTAACTTTTAACAAGAAAACGAAACTACTTTGGCCGCCTCAACGATATTTCTCAAGATATTGAGGTTCGCAACAAGGGCACGCTAGATACGATGACCAAGTGTTGGCACATCAATTTCGTCCATCGAAAGAGACATATTTAAACTCTTTTACTTTCTTTTCCCCGTTCTCTAGAAATAAAATCTCCGCGTATTTCTCTTTTCTTAGGTTTTAGGTTTCAGTGATTGCTATCGCACACTTAGGCCAATTTTGGCCCATTGTGATACCATTGATTCACGCCACACAACTGCAGTATACCACCTGCACATTGCAAGCTCCATGTGGACTTTTGACGTGGACGGTGGGTCGGCGGTGAATTCTGCACTCCATCACTCCAAAACAATTGCGAAAATTCGATTTGCATTCTTAGCCTCTGATGGGATTCGAACCCAAGACCTCCCGGTCCAAGTGCCGAAGCTTTAACCACTACACCACTTACCCGGTTATTTCTCTTCTTGCGGTAACCATATATTTCGTTTCGCTTCGTTAATTTGAAGGCCACGGTGATGAGTTGTTGACTCTAATGTTAGGGGCATCCTTTTAGTGAAAGGATGTTGCGGCCCAAAATGCATATGTTATCAAGGTAAGCTAAAAGCGGCTTGATTTAAAATATATGCAGCTACGCTAGGCAATGTTTAGCTACAGATGATAGGATCATTTTGCCGTAATGCTGATGTTATTTCAAATGCTTCAGTTTTTCAGTTTGCCTTCGAGTTTGTCTTTGCAATTTGAATTGCTCATCATTAATGTAAAGAGGTTAACCGGACAAGTGGTGCAGTGGTTAAAGCTTCGGCACTTAGACCGGGAGGTACTGGGTTCGAATCCCATCAGAGAGACTAGATGCCCACCGTCCACATCACAATGTACAGGTTAACATGGAGCTTGCAATGTGCAGGTTGTGTGAGTAGGTGAATAATAGGTGAATGGATTAATGATGTAGCGTGAGTGAGTGGTATCACAATGGGCCAAAATTGGCATAAGTGTCTGTAGTGTGTATAAGCAACCACTGAAACCTAATGTAAAGAGGTTACACTCAGCGCCATAAAAATGTACGAATTGGTTTATTTCCATTTTCTCTCGTTTGTTTATTCTATGTTTTTGTTTTTCGCTTAATTTTCATTTAAGTATTTTCTGTTTTTTTTTCGCTCATTTATTTTCTTTGTTATTTCAATTGTTGTGAAATAATTCCTAATGGTAATTGATAAAAATATTAGTTAGTTCTAATTAAGCAATCAATGTGTAAAGTTTACAATGGGTCGTTGTAAATTCACTATTGACGAAAAAGCAAAAATTTTGCAGCTTCGAGGTAAAGATTACACAAACGTCAAAATAGCTCAAATTATAAAATGTAGTGAATCCGGAGTAAGACGTTTTTTAAAGCGATATAGTGAAAACAATACAATTGCGAGAGAGACTGGCTCTGGGCGAAAGAGAAAGACCGCCGATCGCATAGATCGAGTATTAATCCGTTTATCACTAAGGAACAGATTTAATGCGGCTGCTTAGCTAAGAAGAGATTTGTCAGCAACCAGTAACGGCTCAATTTCTGTTCGTACTGTCCAGAGGAGGTTAAATGAACTGGGTCTGAACGCTCGTCGACCGGCGAGAAAACCACTCCTTACCTCAAAAATGAGAGCTTGAAAGTTTAAATTTGCCAAAGAGCGGGAAAATTGGACATTCGATGACTGGCGGAGAGTAGTGTTTTCGGACGAGTCCAAATTTAATTTATTTGGGTCCGACGGAAGGATGACAGTTCGACGACGAAAAGGAGAGAGATATTCAACCGAATGCGTTTTACGCACAGTAAAACATTCCCCTTACGTTATTTATGGTCTGGGGTTCCATAACAGCATTTGGAATGGGACATATTCTTCTTCTAGAAGGTTGTGTAAATGGAGAAAAATATAAATAAATAGTTAAAACCTGCGTCTTGCCGACTATTGAGGATCTGACGCAACATATTGAAAATCCAATATTTCAGGATGATTCGGCTCTATACCACAGATCATACCTTGTAAGATATAGCAGTTGTTGGTAATATAAGAACGTTTATTTTTAATACCATTTTCATTTAGGTAACAGAATTTAAACAAACTTTGGGATCGAGTCACTACCATGGCCAGGAAATAGTCCTGACCTGAACATCTTTGAAAATTTTTGGGTAAAAAGATTAGGCTATACAAGCCGACAACTGTAAAAGAATTGAAAGAATTAATTCAGAAAGCATGGTTCGAAGAAATTTCAACCGAATATTTAAACAAATTATACGATTCCATGCCGACTCGGATTAGGGATGTTGTCAAAGCCAAGGGCGGGCCCACTCGCTATTAATTTCAATGGGGTGCCTTTCATTGAATTTTTGTTTTTGTAATGTATTTTTTAATCTAGACATGATTTAGTGCTTAACTTTAATAAAATTTAACATTTTTATAAATAAATGGTTTTGTAACTTTTTATTTTTGTTAAAAACAGCACCTGAAAAATATGCAACATTCATATGGCAAACCTAGAGAATATTCGGTACCCTTAATTTAGTAGGTTTAAAACATCCGACCACAAAAATATTATTAAAAATATATAAAATATTACAAGTATTTTGTTTTTAACCAGTATTTCAAAGTTGTGCCATGCAGCAAATACTTCCAATATGTTCCTTTAAATTTTAAATCGTACATTTTTATGGCGCTGGGTGTAGGATAATTATTAATAATATACGAAATACAAATTTAGTACTCTCCGTCTTTTTTATATACTTTTCTCGTTTTTATAACGGTTAGGGTTGCAAATGCTTATGCGATGAATTATGGGGTTGCCCACCGCAATAATCCCACACGGCTGTCTTGAATCGGCCACCGTCACGGTGTCCGACTCATCATCTGGGAACCCCAAGAAATCTCATTCTTCATCGGAGAAATTGTCCCGCTCAGCATCTGTAATCCCGTCTTCATTCAGGGTAGGTTCGTCTTCCGAATCGCCATCGCTTAAATCGCCAGTATAGTATGGTTTCAATAAATCTGCCGATGCTGATGTCCTTGAAGGGCCCTCATTATCTCCCCCTTTGATCAACTCGTATCGATCATCTTGTTTTATTTTGCTGATCACGTATGGTCATAAGTACTTGGGTTGAATTTTCCTACCTGTGTCGAACTGTGTATTTTTCATTACAACCCTTTCTCCGATAATATATTTTTGCGCTTTGTTTTCTTCCATTATCAAACGACTGACCATTTTCGTTCTGGATTTGGGCTAGCTGCTTTTGTCTTATCCCTCATTTCATTGCATTTCTATCTGAACATCTGTATTGACTCCGCTTCGAAACAAATAAAAAAATAATAAACGGAGCAAAATGAATATCTCATTGGTCAAAACGAACAAAAATAAAGGCCTGATTATTGATGGTTACGCTAATCATCTCGTTAAGATGGGTGAAAATCAAACTTATTGATGGTGTTGCGATCAACGGACAAACCTATTGTGTAAAGCAAGAGCAACCACAACACTAGAAAAGTCATAATGACGCTCCAGTGGTTTCCGAAAAACATGTTTTTAAGGCAAATGAAACTAAAATGTTTGGCAGACATACCAGGGTTGCGACCTTCTCAAAAAAATAAGAAATTGTTGAATGTGGCCACGATTGTAGATTATATAATTGCCTGCAAACGGAGCACAAAAACAAAAAATTGTTCGAGTGAGGGCCACAACATTGAAAGAGCCGGAAAGTTTAAATGAAATTTCCATTCCGGAAACGTTAAAGTTTATTGACGAAGAGCTCTTTGTATTGTCGGAGAAAGATTTTGGAGAGAATAAAAATATGTTATTAGGGACCAAAAATCTTTCTTGTTGCTAGCAGAGGCTGAATGCTGGGGGTCTATTATGAAATTTATCCGTCTCGGATTTTTCCGTTAACGGAAATATCCGATTCGACACGGATTTACCCTATTATGAAACTTGTATTATCGGATTGGTACTAAACAAATTGAAGTTAGCAACTTTTTTTTTTAATAATTTGAGGTTAGATTTTGATTTTTTATAATTTTATTTATTAAAAATTTCTTATAATAAAATATTACATCTTTAATCTTTGGGTTTTAATTATTTGTTTATACTAAATACTGCAAATTAAATTATTTTAATAATATTATTGAAATAGGATTCACTTTCACTTGTTGAAACGACAAAATAACATCAATCGGATACAAATACGTCAACTATATAGCAGTCGGATTTTTTGTAGTGTGATCGGAAAAATCCGATTCGATTTTGCTTTTTAGTTTCATAATAGCACGGATTTATCCGTTAACGGAAAAATCCGAGACGGATAAATTTCATAATAGACCCCCTGGCTCATGGACGGTACATTCGAGGTTGTATCGAGGTTGTAAAATTGGCGACCAGATCGTGCCATTATTATTTTGTATAATGAGCTCAAAATCAACAGAAGCTTACTCGGAGATGTTCTATGAGCTTTGTAAAATTGCTTGTGATTGAAACATCTCGTTAAATCCGTTGGCTGAATACAAAGGATGCCTTTTTCATTTCGGCCAAATTTATGCAGTAAATGTGAACACATTCAGCTTAAATTTGAAAACAATGAATCTTTTAACACGCAAATTCGCGCATGTTGAAAAGGTTAGCATTCGTACGTCCTGAAGAAGTTTCCGAGTATTTTGACGCGATCAAAAAATAATTTGATCAAGACGCGAGGCGAATTGCCAAATGGTTCCAAACAAATTATATAAGGTCTGTTCACGGATACAAAGAAAGGCCCCAGAGTTCTGGACTATATTCCAAAACCAAGGAGAAAATTTCTCTAGAATACAAAACTTGGTTGAGGCCAGGCACGCCCGACTAAAAATAGTAATCGGAAGACCTTAAGTTGGGGTCTATAAGTTAATCGAAGAATTGGCAAATTTGATGATGATATGCAAAACACGCATTGAGAAATGGAAAGTGGGTGAACGCACCACTATCAACTATACATTTGAAAACAACAACACAAGAAAGCGTTGATAGTGATAAAATAATCAAGATTTTTTGCGAGTGCAATGCCATTAATCACGGATCAAAAAAAGGTTCAAAACCACTTAAGTTTTTTAATGTGTGGAATCTTAATCTGCAACAAAAATAGGGAGTTCTTATTAAAATTATAAAGTTACATCCGTTTACCATCCTCAACGTGTGCGGTCAGCGATTGGGTTTCGCGTCACCGGACAGCTTTTGTTTATTATAAAACGAGTTTTCTGCTCAAGAACCTTATTTTGTGGGTTGAAGTTCCAGTCGAACTCGGAAGCCCCAAACCATGAAGGCAGCCTACCGGACAATCTATTTACTGTTCTGCTGTGAACTTCATAGAACTTCAATCTATCGATTCTCATTGAATTGAATTAAATTACGTTAAGATTTATCGAAAGACTTGAATTTAATAAAGAAATCTTAATTGAAACGGCGGGGGTTATTCGAAAGTATGTAAAAAATGACGCAAGGCGATCTTCGATGTTGATTGAGTATTTATTACTATTAATTACTCACCTTAACCATGAAATCTGTATAAATTTATAAAACAGTTTCGGATTTTATAACGATCGATGCCCCATGGGTTTAGTGCAAAATTTATAAACAAGTCTCATTTATGAGATGATGATGATGGACAACATTGACTGCGTGATATGAAAATCGAAAGATTTAGAATTTGAGGCGTACGGTAATATTTAATCTATTGGATGCACAGTGGCTAACTTACTTGAACTCATCAAAATTTTTATTACAAAATGTAATTAAATTTTAAATATGTATGTTCTTAAAAATGTTAATCATTGTTTTGCATTTTTCACGTGCTGGTGATTCATTCGTATAAGCTTCAGTTGTTTACACAAATTACTGAGCAAAACTTAAGAATTCGTAAAACTGCCTGACTATTACATATATATGACAACACAATTTTCACGGACACACATTTTCCACATTACACCGCTATTATTCAAAATTGAAACAAACAACATTTTAGCGATAAGCGACAATTTTTTTACATACATATTTTAAAATGTGTGAGAATATTTTTTGTGATTCGTAATCGCGCGCAAGTTGTGATTTTTTTTTTAAAGTTTACAAGTTGATAAGCGCGCAAATTATAATTTCCTTGTACTTGCAAATTAGTATATATTTAGCATACGGGCGTTCTTATTTTCACAAATATGATTTGTAAAAAAAAAAAAAAAAAAAACAAGGTCATCTGTGGATAAAGATATACGTCTTTAAAACTGTCCAAACGAACAGCAATTAGCATTATATTGAAACACTAACGAGTATAAGTTTACAAATCAATAAGAACAACTAACAAAATAAAAAGGAAATATTGTTTTTTAATTAGTATTTTGCAGCATTCCACTAAGAAGCGAACACACAAAATAAAAAATATTGAGAGGTGGGCGAGATAATGTTACTCTAACTTTTATAACAAACTAAACTAAATAATGAAACGTCACCCTTGAATTGACGATTGGCGACAATCAAGCTGATGAAAAGTTTTTTGTGTTTCTTTGCGAACTTCTAAAAAACATCGAGCATATATAAATAGATTCTATTTGGAATAAGAAAATTTAAAGAAACCAAATCTCACAAACCCCATTGACAAATCGAGTGCAAAACGATTAATCAAAAATCATAAAAAAAACACGCGCGCGCTATTGCTATGCTAGGATATTTAACTGTGTGTATTGCACGTCAGTGTATAGCTGCTGTGTGTAGAGTAGCTAAATACGCTAAACATTGTGTAGCAAGTGAGTCAGCGTGTTTCTCGAGAAATCCAAATAAAAATGCTGGTTAAATATAAGATTTCTCATTCAAGATGCTGCGTGTACATGTAAGAAGTATAATATACAGAGGCGAACGTTTATCAAACCTTTACCAAATAAAAAAAAAAAAAAAAATACGTACTAATGTTAGTTTTGGGTTAATGAATGCGATCGTTCAATGTCAATTCTGTTTATATAATTTAGCATGAATCATAATTCCATAACCGACACAATTTTTGTGATTAGAAAATTATGGTTAACCTTAACTGATTGTGATAACAAGTAATAAAATAATGTTCTTTTATTAAATAATTTAATTGAAAGTAAATTAGTTTAGGTGAGAGCTTTGGGTGCGTGACCCATTATATGCCTAAGAAACGATTTGTTGAAAATAAGCTACTCGAACAGATTTTTGGTTTTATGGCTAGGATCAGAGTTGATGACAGTTTCACAGTTTTCCAAAGAAAAGAAGCCCTATTCAATTAATTGAAATTTGAATGACCTCAACAGAGCTTATTAAAAGGGAATTTACATATTGACCACATTTTAAAAATTTAAACATAAAATGTAGGTAATAATGGGCCGACAAGCTTCCAAAGCGCTATAACTGTATCATGCAATGCTATTTAAGTTTAGTTTCTTGGTTAGCGGTATTGTCAAATCCTGTTTGTTTTTGTCACATAAAGCGTTTTAAAGCTGTTGTATGGTGGGCTAGGTAAGATCGTTTCATGTTAAGTAACAGCATATGGGCTGGATCAAGGGTTAAAACCGTCGCCAACGATCTGACTGGCTTGGACCCATTTGCGACCTATTCGCAATCAGACACCCTTAAATACCTTCATAAACGGCCCCTTACCTCTGGTTCTCGAGGGGGCTAATACAGACACAAATAAAAAAAACAACTAAACGTGAGACAGCTCACTAAAGGCCGGAACAGTAGGAAAGAACATTGTACCTTTATGGTCGGGCTCCCACCAAATGGGCGCTCCCAAGGTATGTAAGCTGAAAACCAGTAGAACATGACATAGTGACGGAGAAATTCCCCTTTCGAAGCAATAAAGATCTTGATATCTGGTGGAACATTATTAAACTGAAAAGTTGAAATTTTATAAACAGCTTGTATGATCCCAACTAAAAATCCCCATTGATTATATCCCAACTAAATTAGTAAAAACAACTAAGTAATGTAAAAAATAATATAAATGCTTCGAGGCTTGTTCTCGTATAAACAAATTTCAAAACGCGACGTTTAAAAGGCCAATAGATGCTTATGTTTGGAATCATGAAATAACGTGGAGTTCTTTCGTACAGAATTTTTTGAAAGATTTGATATTTATTCGATTTTATCTACACTACCACCAAACATTATTGTCAATTATTGACAAGTAACAAGACACGAAAGTGTTCTATTTTTATAATTTGTTATTTAAGTATGTTTTTTTTTTGCTGCGTTCAAATGTGTTTTGTGTAAATTAATATTTAAAAAAAATAATAACCATATTTAGTATTATTTATTATTATTATATATAAACTTGTTTATGTCATATTTTTTTTTTCAACAAACACGTTGTTAATTACCAACACAAATGCATTTAAACAAAACATATTTCTTCACGTCATGCATGTCAATGCAACAAAACATTGTCAAAACTTGATCTAAGCATAAAAAACAAACAACATAAGATGGTCGCTTACGCGCGCTTTTACCTACACACTGACAACAAAAAATTTTACGTTCTTTGCCAACTGGCTAAACTTGAATTACTTTTTGGTACTATAGAACTCAACATAAGTGACTGCTGGAAGGCTGGATCAATGACGTGTTAAGTTCACTGTATGTAATCGCTATCAGGGGATCAGTGGAACATAAAAAAATATAATAAAAGTGGGTGATGGGTGGCCAACCGCAAATCTCGTGGCGATTAACAAGAATGAAATCTCGAGTTGCCGACTGCACGCGTTTCCCTTCCAACGAACTCGGTAGCTCTGGATGAAATACTTCAGATTATTCAAATCCAGCCGATAATTCTTAGGGTTTACAAAAAAGATGAGGCAAACGGAGAAAAATAGCGAAAAATGGGTATGCAGTGAGCGTATCCGTACATTTTTCAGTCGATATTCTTGATTGCCGTCAGTACGGCAACTCAATTATCAGCCAATTTGAATCCGAATTATTTCTCTTAGTAATGAGTTGGAAACTTGTACTCATATTTTTTTTTTGCGGACTGATGCGTTGTGAAGAGCTTTTCAACCATCGTATTCAGGTCATCATCAAGTAATTAAGCGTACAGAAAAATATTTCACGATTGTTGTTTAAAACACCTTTTCGTTATCACGAATAATTTTGTTAAGTTCTCCTCCTGCGTTTTCGCTTGAGGGGGACAATGACAACCATTCTAGAAAATTTAACCTGTAGATTTATTAGAATCTTATAATTATTGGTCAGTTTTCGAAATATTGCATTTTCGAGAACATTTAAAAAACCTACGAAAGCTGCCACTTCCGGGTCAATCTCATTTTAACCGAATTTCACTAGATATTCCCAAATTATGGGGAAAAAAACTAACGTATAAAGTTCATCTGAAAAACATTTCCGCTAAAAATTTGGACAAATTTTATTCAGAATATTTTTGTTTAAAATGTTTAATACTTGGGAAAAACTATAAAAACCGAGACAGATTTTCTGCTATTTCCGGTACACAGATTTTCACCACAAATCACTAAGATCATGGGATTTATGGAAATATCTTAAGTATGAGGTTTTATCCTGATCAATCAATCTTGGGCTGTAAGAGGCTAATGTTTTGTGTAATACAGTTTTTGTCAAAAATTGTCGTTTTCGTTTAACGCTGTCACTTCCGGTGGACCGATTTCAGTCAATAATCATTCGGATCTCCCAATTTATGGAAGAACTTGACTATGAGGTTTCACCCCGATCAATTTGTCTGTGCTGTACACAGGTCGAATTTTTATTGTAAAAACGTTTTCTGTCAAAAAAACGTCATTTCCGCTTGAATTTTTGGAAAACGGGACTGCTCCACTGTGTGATCCCGTACAGCTTCGTTCTTTATTAACCTTATCGATTCGATGCACTCGATGTTAAGAAAAGACCGACCGTCGAAGAGAGTTTAACAACTACGGCGTGCGAGAATACCGAAGCGGCATAGACATATGAGCTTATTTTATTTAAGAAAAATAGGATAGTTCAGCTTGATGTATTATTAGCCAGATACATACTAGAAATACGACAATAAATCTCTAAAATTATATTCGTGAAATCCATAAATTTTTTAGCAATTCCACCCTTACGGTTCAATTCGGTTGCTTGGTGTGCAAATAAATAACAATCTCAAATTTAATCTTTAAGTAATATCAAATTTCCCTAATTCAGAAAATCGTCAAGCCATTGCAGGCACCTTTGGCGGCGTAATTGTGGGTTGCCACATTCGTGAGCTGAGAATTCAAGTTCAAGAAATGAAATTCGCTAAGAAAGGCTCCATTAGTATATAAAATGACCACATTCAACTCAGTCGTCAGTAACAGTCGTCTCTCTAAATGTTTGCTCTTTGACCGTGGTAGCATTAGTTTCTACTTGTAGAAATGTATCGAGATGACCAAATTTAATGTGTGGGTAATCCGATTCTTGCATAGTATGGTAAATGTTTGTGCTTTCCGTGTGGTAATACGAGGACAGGAACGGAGAAAATAAAACACATTTCCTTCCTTCTTCTTCAAGTTTAACTTAGGTTGAACTTGTCTTGCTATGTTACATGTGAAGGATTTCCGGCCCGTTCCCCACTCTTGCCCGTTCAAGTAAACTACTAGCATAACTACCCATACAACACTAAAGTATCGTCACAAAATAATTACCGAACATAAAATTAACTCTATATCACTTATTAGTTGAGGAGGGGAAAATTCTTGTTGTGTCGCTTCATCTGGTACCGAAGCCTATCTGATTATAGGAGTTTACTATAAACACAGTACAGAAATTTCTGTCGTTTCTTTTCTTGATTACAAAACACCTCATTTTGGCAGTGTCCAGTTTGCGATATAGTTCACAGCAAGAGGGGGCCAAGCATGACCAGGAAGTGTGGTTAACATAAGAAATACTAGTCTATTTCAATTCTACATCTAGTTGAGCTAAGTTATTATTCCGTTATCATGAACTATTTTTTTTATTACGGCCAACAAGAACATCACTTCGTACCTCCACCATACCAGCCTAATTTAGGAAATTTTGTTGTTAATGTCCCACATAGCTCCTCAAAGTTTATTGTCCAATTTAGGATTTCGGCATTAATTTAGAAAGATTTCAGATATTAAAAGTCAAAATTAACCTCTTGCGCTATCAATTAGTTAAAAGAAATGTGTGCCCATCCTCTCAATGAAATTCCAAATGAACTCCTAAACGGCTGGACCGATTTAAACGAAATTTTGTATGTGTTGTTGACTGGGTTCCTGGATGGTTTAGATTCACAATTGGACCCGTTAGGTTGCACTGCAATCGGATTCTAGGAATTTTTTTTTTGGTTTTTTGATGAAATTTTTATTTTATTTTCTCTTTAGATTCTCTCTTTCAGAATCCACGATACTTTTTTTTTATTTCTATTCGTTGAGGAAGGTGAGGTATTTGAGAAATTAAAATATAAATTCTTTCTTTTGGAAATGTAAAAATAACAAAGTCAAATTCGCTCGTAGACGTATACTGTACGTTATTTTCAGTATAGAAAAAAAAATTACCAGTTACTTACGAGTACATTGTACATCAAAATAGCACAAGAGGTTAAAAATGCCTTGGTCAATGCCTGTGTTATGGATCTGTGTAGATTTATTTCACTTGTTTAAATGAACTGAGCACGATTCTATATTGAACACTATCGAAACTCTAAAAGGCATTTGTTTCGCTTATGAAGTGGAGCACCTTACATTGAAAACATGATCGTCGCCGAGAATAGATTTGTGGGTTTCGAGTCTAAATTTAAGATCCTTTAGTAATTGAGTCAGAAAACGCTTAAACTATACTTAGTAAATGAAACTTAGAGCTGTTAATTTTGGAGATTAAAACCATTTAACAACCAAATTACCTTCCGTTAGTTATTGGCATGAACTTAGTTCCGTTTCATACCGTTTCTGTTTAAAAAAAAATTTCTCTCTTCTAACTGCTTATATTTAGTCTTGGGTCAAGTCTTGTATCCAATTTGAAAATGAGATTAGCTTTTCAATTGCTCATTTGATAATTAATTTTGACCACCCAATAATTAGTATCAGATGACATCAAAGATATATTCTTTGTCGAGCTGGAGGAAGTTATCAATAACATACCGCACCACGACATTAAAATCATCGTGGGCGACTTTAATGCAAAAATCGGTAGGAGTGCAGAAAATACATCGCACATCGGTCCTAACAGCCTGCACCTAACTAGTAACAACAACGGCCAACGCGTCACCGACCTGACAATAATGTACAACTTAGTTGTATCAAGTACGTTTTTTCCACATAAGAGAATCCACAAAGTAACGTGGAGATCGAATGATGGAAGAACGGAAAACCAAATCGATCACGTCATGGTGTCTAAGAGACACTCTACCAGCATATCTGACGTCAGATCTTACAGAGGTGCAGATATGGACAGCGATCATGTGCTTGTCATATTTAAATATAAGTGCAAACTATCATCTACGTTCAACAGACAAGCACAAAAAACCGTTCGATGGAATGTCGATGCTCTAAAATACCAAGTGTCACTGCAGAGTTACCAATCAGCTGTCACTAACTATTTAGAGCGGCCCAGCAAAAACGAAGAAGCTCCCTCTAACATCGAGGAGCAGTGGCACGCTATACAGTCAGCCATAACCACCGCGGCACAAAACACTATCGGAAGAAGACCTCCGAGATCCCGCAATCAAAAAGGTTCGATGATCAATGCCGCCTGGTCGTCGAAAATAAACGAAAGCTTCGTGAAGAATGGTTGGCTCGCAACACTAGAAGCACCCAAGCAGAATATATACGCGCTAGGAAGGCCACGATTAAATTCCTCCTACAAAAGAAACGTGAACATATGAAATCATGCATTGAAACATCAGCTTCCAAGCGGAAATAGGAAACTCAAGGGACTGTTTCAGCCAAGAAGTTCAGCCATCAAAGACGGGAATGGAGAGTTGAGAACAAACGTGGCTGATGTTCTCTCAGTATGGCAAACGTACTTTCAAAATCTGCTAAATCGGAATGACGACGTGACCCCCATCAGAGCAATAGCTCCTCCAGGTGACGAGGTCTTTGTCGAATATCCCACAGTGGAGGAAGTAGACGCAGCTATTAGTCGATTGAAAAATGGAAAGGCACCCGGTCTCGATGGAATCCCCGCAGAATTAATTAAACTCGGAGGCGCTACTCTTGCAACAAATCTTTACGATCTCATCGTGTCTATTCTGGGACCAAAAAGAGCTGTCTGAAAATTGGAAGACCACACTCATATGTCCGTTGCATAAAAAAGGTGACCGTCTTAAATGTGAAAACTATCGTGGCATAGCTCTATTGAACGCTGCTTACAAAGTGTTGGCTAATGTTGTACCTGCCAGACTCATCCCTTTCGCCGAAAACATCATTGGCGACTATCAATGTGGCTTTCGTACCAACCGATCGACCACTGACCAATGTTTTACCATGAGGATCATCTTGTAAAAATGTTGGGACTACAACATAACCATTCATCAACTATATATAGACTTCCGGCAGGCATATGACAGTATAAACCGCGACAACCTTTGGGCCGCGCTCATATGCCTACGTATTCCAGAGAAACTTGTTTCTCTGTGTAAATTAACAACATCTGGATCTGTATGTAGAATCGTAATTGAAGGAACTGTATCAGACTCCTTTCAAATAACATCTGGTGTTCGACATGGAGATGTACTCGCGCTTGTGCTGTTCAATTTTGCGCTTGAGCAGAAATAAAAGCCCGAATCGCTGCCGGACAACGAGTTTTCTACGCCCAATCAAAATTATTGCGATCTAAACATCTTTCGCAGTCGTGCAAGCTCGCACTTTATAAAGCACTAATAAGACCTGTGCTGACTTTCGGAAGCGAGAGCTGGACCATGACCTCTAACGACTGTAGATTATGAGAGAGAGAGAGAGAGAGAGAGAGATAAATATTTCTCATGTGCATATTGAGCTAGTAAATTTTATATTATTATTTTATATCAGGATGTGAAATAGAAATTATTTCCCACATAACAATAAATATGCTTTACTGCATATTTATATTTTATTTGGCCTTGGATTAAAATATTTATCTCTTTTACACATAAACTGTAGAACTGAAATAGCTAAATATACAAAACAAAAAAAAATTTGCTATTGTAAAAATTTGAATATCTGATTGTAGTAAAATGTACGAGATACGCATTAAGGCTGTTTGAGATATATTTTATATTGAAGTTGGTTAATTTTAATACACATGCTTCTATATTTATTTTCAAATCGGTAAAATGTTGCAGATAAGTCATTATCGAAAATAATTTTTTTTTCAGTGTCGAAACCTAATCACTTTTGGCATTTTGTTAACTATAAAAGAAAATCTGATAGTTTCCCTTCCACAATGTATTTGAAAGACCGATTCTGTGATAACATTCTAGATAAGGTAAATTTGAGAGCGTTTATAATCCAGATTCAGGTTCTACTGCAGCTTGAATAATGTCACGAGTAATAAGAAATTTCCAATGTTTCATTTGGAAATTGATACAATCTTATCGGAATTGTCAAATCTTGACATTAAACATAGTGCCGGCTTTGTTCCATACCGCCTTTATTTTTAAAATTGACCGGTAAGGCAATTACCGCCCGGTGTGCTTTCTATTCAATAGAAGTCTTAGAGAGGGTTATTTCCCTACTCTTTGGAAGCGATCGCTTATTAAACCTATTTTCAAATCCGGGATTCGTGGTAATATTGAGAACCTCTAGGGGTATTTGTATAATTTCAGTGTTACCCAAGTTGTTTGAGAAACTTGTTAAAGATCAATTATTCTTTCACATGAAAACTTTTATCACTCCAAAATAGTATGGTTTCTTTCCAGGCAGATCAACTGTTACTAACTTACTCTTGCTTATAAATTATGTCTCTAATGCCTTACATAGGGGTAAAATTGTGCAGGTTGTGTACACTGATTTCTGTAAGGCCTTTGATAAGATTGATCATAACTTGCTGTTGAAGAAACTTGATTCCTTGCATTGTAGTTTTCTCCCACTGGACTGGATCAGATCTTATCTTGATTCCAGAACTCGGTTTCACGTTCAGAGTTATTGATGTCACTTCGGGAGTGCCTCAAGTTAGTCATTCTGGTCCTATGCTTTTCATACTATTCATTAATGACGTAGTGAACTGTTTCAGTTATTCGGACATCCTCATAAATGCGGACGACATTAAAATTTTTAAAACCATTTCATGCACCAATGACGCAAAAGACTTTCAATCTGACTTAAATAATTTCAGTATGTGATGCACAGCTCAGAATTTGACCCTAAACATTTCCAAATGTAAAACAATCCGTTTTACCCGTACAATCACAGCCGCTAGTTTTGATTTTTTCCTGGATGGCGGTATGATTGATAATGTTGATACCTTTACGAATCTTGGTATAACATTTACGTCGAACTTATCGTTCAATAAGCACATAGATATTTGCATTTCTAAAGCGAATTCCGTGCTTGGGTTTATTAAAAGGTTTTCGAGGGATTTTCAAGATCCTTATTCTATTAAAATATTACATATCTCGTTTGTGCGTTCGTTGTTGGAATATGGCGCAGCAATTTGGAATCCGTTTTATGTTAACTGTTCAGACCGAATAGAAAGGGTTCAAAAGCGCTTTTTAAGGTTTTCTCTGCGAATGTTGCCCAGAGATGGGAACCTCCCGCTTTTATACTCCCACCGTATCGAGGTATAGATGTAAATTAATAAATATTGAGCCGCTCTTTATCCGCAGAATCGAAATTGGCGCGTTATTAGTTAGAGACTTGTTGGTGTTTAAAATTGATTGTCCTGAGATTTTGGTGTTGTACGATATATATATTCCGTTACGGACTCTTCGCGTTAGAGATTTCCAAATTAAGCTGCCTTATATTAGGCATAACTACGGTAAATATGAAGCTGTTTATCAATCTACTGTTTCTTTTAACAAAGTTCGATCGGCTTTCGAATCTATCCAGGGATGCATTTAAGAATTTAATGTCTAATGTTCTTTTAAATTATTGGTAATTTTTCATGTTTGTTTAATTTTACTTTTTTTTTTTTTAATTAAATTCTTAGTATATATTAATGTATTATTAAAATTGTAACAAGATTGTATATCTGGTTATAGAGTATAAAGTTGGTAATAAATAAATAAATGAAAGCTTGATTCACGAAAACTGCACAAAGATGAGAGACTACACATCCTGAAACTCAAGGCGGTGAAAGAGAATAAAAGTTGGTCGTTGGTTACAATCAAAGACAACTATATCGATGACTTTTGGACTCTGGTTCACAAGGCTTATTCATATCTGAAAGCTGTGCGCAAAGATTGCAGTGGAAACGAAAAAGCGCCAAGATTGCCATCACGGGAATTGGTGCGATAGCAAGTGGGTACACGAAGGGAGCAGTGACCGAAATATTTCACTTGACTGACCTTCCATTGCTGGAATAGCAATGGAAGGTCAGTCAAGTGAAATATTTAGCGTGTCATTCTTTAAATAACCCCCTTAGACAACGTAGAAAAACTGCTAAGATACTTCTGGGAAATCGAGAACGTTGAAAATACAATACCCAGTCTAAATGATGAAGAAAGGTTCTGCGAGAACCATTTCAAAGACAACACTATAGTAGACAACTCGAGTCGATTCAAGGTACGTCTTCCCTTTAAACTCTCACCATCAGGTTTAGGAGATTCATTTCGAACAGCAGCCAAACGAATACGGGCAATGGAGGGATGACTCAAAAAAGATCAAGAATTTGAAAAAATGTATAAAGAGTTTCTATTCGAGTACGTAAATCTGGGACATATGAAATCAGTCAATGAAAATGAATTAGAATACGATGGCTATTACCTATCTCATCATGCGGTTACCAAGAGTTCCAGTACTACAACCAAATTGAGGGTTGTTTTTGACGGTTCCGCTAAGATTACTAGTGGTGCTTCATTGAATGGCTGTCTCGCAGTTGGTCCACCTGTCTGGTATGAGATATTATCCCGCTTTAGAACTTACAAGGTAGCGTTGAAAAGATGTTTCGGCAGGTTCTAGTTGCAGAACAAGATAAAAGATATCAGCCAGTATTATGGAGAGACTCGCCAGAGATACCCTTTACGACTTATCAATTACAAACCGTGACCTATGGCACCGCAAGCGCAACATATCTAGCTACACGGTCACTGAACGAAGCTACAGTCAAATACGAAGAAGAATTCCCGAAAGCAGTAAGTCGAATCAAAACCAATATGTAGATGTAAGTATTAGGTCTTCATTGGAACCCAACAAAGGACTGTTTGAAATTCAGAGTAAGCCTAATTGAAAATCCTGGCATGACAAAACGGGGTATTCTATCGGAGGCAAGTCGAGTATTTGATCCATTGGGGTGGCTTGCCCCAATAACAGTCAAGTTCAAAATATTTTTATAAAATTTGTGGATAAGGAACTTAGAATGGAATCGCGAAATTCCATCAGATTTAACAATGAATGGCTAAATTTTAGAAACAATCTATCAAAAATAGAAGAAATCGAAATCGAAAGACACTTACGTGTAACACAAAATGGAAAAATAGCATTGTATGGATTCTCTGATGCTTCTATACATGAGATTCTAAAATTTTTTTTCACCGGGTATGGACAAATTTCATTATCAGGTGGACAATTTTAAATCATATCTCATTTATTTAAATTGATGATTAATGATACTTTACGAACATTCTGCTCCAAAGGAAACGGTTACGTTGAATTTTAAAATTTTTGCACTTAAGGGAGTTATGGCCCAGGGAACTAATACAACAACTTCACGCAGAAGAAATGACCGAATGGGAGGCAAAGAGAAGATTTTTGAGTTGAGGTGAGGGTTTCGATATGATAGTATTCCTGGAGAGAGGCAGTTAAAACTTCAGGTGTTTCAATTTTTTGATGGGAGGGCAAAATTGAGGAAAACAGTGACATAACTCATCTCCATTGGCAACACAATTTCACATACCTCACGAAATTAATTTAAAGTAAATTTAGAGTAGAACTGAAATATCTTTTGCGAAGAATGATAAATAGTTGAAGATTTGGCCAATTCATTCCCAGTTAATGAGAATCAAATTATTATTCAGAAATTTCAGGTAAGATAAAAGGATTAGTTATAAAAGACTAGAGGTATTCAGGCGTAGGGTGTGTTTTATTTATAACCTACCCAGCGTAGTTGATATCTATAGAAGAAGTGCAAGATTGGTCATACTTCCGTTGCTTTTATGATTTAATAAATTTTATTTTCATAATTTCTTTTATTATTTGCTAATTCGATGGATCTCGCAATCCGCTTATCTGCCGTCAGTTTGATTGTTTACTGAATATGTTATCATCTACTTCCCTTTTAATTATCACAATCATTTAAAGTGTTAACACTATTATGTATAGTAAATCAATCAAGCTTGTGTAATTATCAATAATTTCGATATTCTGCGGCTTTATTTTATCAATCACCATTATTCGTTTATCACGAATAAATAATGTGTGTAATGCAAATTGTGGTGGAGCGCAAAATTTTTGGAACCGAATTACTGCAATTTAGCGAATACGATTAGCATATTGTTGTTCGTAACGAAACTCATAAATAAGAGTAGCAATATAGGGCCGTTCTGTTTTGCACACACACACACACACACACACACGTTTAGTACACAAAAACCATAAACTGATAATCGACAACGGTATGTACACTGAAATCACACGAATTCCACGTTCCTTATCAATAAATAGAACAAAAATTTCATAAAATTAATTACCCCATAAATAAATATGTTTTTGTTGTTTAGTTCGAGAGACGCGTGTTAATACGGGAAATAAAATTCTTTGTATTTTTATTTTGTTTACATTTAGATTACACGCATATTCGACAAACGGACAGTATGTCGAATTTAAGTGACATGTCCGCCAACACAACAATACAACGCCCAAAAATGGACATTGCGTGTGTGATCGATTTACATCAGTCGGAGAATTTGAATCATCGGAAGTGTGCATTGGATGAAGTAAGGCAAGCGTGTGTCTCGGTGAACGCTAATTTTCACATGATTCAGTTTGAAAAATTAGATTTTGGTGAAATCAATGTGCTTGAGAGTTTTTATAATGCAGATGTTGCGATCGTTGATTTGAGCATACAAATACAGCAAAGTGCCTTGTCGTATCATTTGGGTGTGCGCGAAAGTTTTAGTATGAAGGAGAATATTGTGCTGTACAATGATACCGAGACGGAGACCACATTGCGGCTAAAACTTTCGTGTGGAAATTATACATTTTTACCTTACAAGCTGGTCGAAATTGGAACGTGTATTGTTTCAAATCCGGTGAAAGGAAATTTTATAGAGGAGTCACTAGATCCGAAGCAATCACTACTGGCGAAAGTGAAGAAGATTTTGCAGGATGTCGAAATCCAATCAAAGTACGTAGTTATTCACTAAATATTTAACTTCTTAACTAAATTATTATTATTATTATTATTTTCGTTAAGAGCTCATATGCGTGAGAAATTTTTAGCCGATTTGCGTGCGGCTCGCGAAGGATACGCGGGAAGTACCGAAGAATTAGCAAAAGTTTTAAAAAATATGCGCAAACGGCTCGATGATCCGAACGTGCTTTCGGGTGAAATTGTACATAGCTTTATGTGTTCGCTTCGTGACGTCCAAGATTACGATGGCATGGTGCAACTAATGAATGATCTCAAAACTATCCCGAATAAGCAAAAATATATAAACACGGGGAACATGAGTTGTTTATATGCCTTTGCGCTTAATCGGCGAAATAAAGAGGGCGACCGAGAAAAAGCTATAAAGACATGCGAGAAAGCGCTCGAAAAAAAAGAAAATCATTTTCCTGATATGCTTTGCTTGTGTGGCCGGATATATAAAGATATTTTTGTTGAATCCGGCCACACGAATATGGATAGTTTAAAAAATGCAATACGCTGGTATCGACGTAGTTTCGAAGTGCAACCAAATGAATACGCGGGTATTAATTTGGCCACACTACTCGTAATCGATGGTAAAGATTTTTCAAACACCGAAGAATTGCAACACATTGGTATGGTGCTCAACAATTTAATTGGTAAAAAAGGAAGTTTATCCTCGTTGGGAGAGTATTGGGACGTTGCAACATTTTTTGAAATCTCTGTTCTTGCTCAAGACTATGCCAAGGCCATACAGGCGGCCGAATGCATGTTCAAATTAAAGCCACCAAATTGGTATTTAAAATCAACAATCGGAAATATAACGTTGATCGATCGTTTCCGGAAGAAAAATGAAGAGGCTGAAATTACACCGGAAGAGCAAATCTTCCAATTTTGGATGGAATTTTTTATTGAAGCCACAAACGGCGATATATGTGATAGTATCCGATTTCCTATTTTAGTTATGGAACCAAATAAAATTTTTATGCCTAGTTATGTAATACTGAATATGGGCGCCGAAGAAAAATCATTACAAATTATAAACCTTTGTTTGACGCACGCCAATGCGACATGTAAAAAGGTGCATGACTTTTTGTATGTAGCAAGCGAAATAAAATCGGTTAGTCTTTATAAACGGGATGATTTGTGTGCGTTTTTGTATGTACATCATAATTCAGATGATTTTCAAATATTTTTCCCCTCGTCACCGTGCCGACAACGATTTTATGATCTCGTATTGGAAATGACCGTCGATCAAGAAGTGTTTGTGGATTTATCGTTGGACACAAATCAAATTGAATATGAGTATGATTTGGATGATCAAAATCGTCGGATTGTGCTTGGTAAGGGTACGTACGGGGTAGTGTATGCCGCACGTGATTTAAATACTCAAGTAAGGATTGCGATTAAAGAAGTTCCTGAAAAATTTTCTCATGAAGTACAACCGTTGCACGAGGAGATTAAACTACATTCACAGCTGCGGCATCGTAATATTGTCCAATATTTGGGTTCAGTGTCGGAAGATAATTTTTTTAAAATTTTTATGGAACAAGTACCTGGAGGCTCCCTATCAGCGTTATTGCGTTTGAAGTGGGGCCCGCTCAAAGATAACGAATCCACCATTGCATTTTATTCGAAACAAATTTTGGAGGGGCTTAAATATTTGCACGATCAGAAAATTGTGCATCGCGACATAAAAGGGGATAATGTGCTGGTTAATACGTATAGTGGTGTCGTTAAAATATCTGATTTTGGTACATCGAAACGTCTGGCAGGAATTAATCCGATCACGGAGACGTTTACGGGTACCCTACAATATATGGCGCCTGAGGTGATCGATCAAGGTGTGCGCGGTTATGGTCCTGCCGCTGATGTATGGTCATTTGGTTGTACAAATGTTGAAATGGCGACGGGGAAACCGCCGTTTATAGAGTTGGGATCGGCCCAAGCTGCTATGTTTAAAGTTGGATTTTATAAAAAACATCCTGAGATACCTGAAGAATTATCACCAATGGCACGGAATTTTATACTCCGTTGCTTTGAGGTTGATGTTAATAAGCGGGCATCGGCAGCTCAACTACTCGAAGATCCATTTTTATCAGAGTAAGTATATCGATGATATTACCCGAACCACTTTACTTAAACTCGTTTTAATTGCAGTAAACATAAAAAGTCGCGAGCTTCCCTCGCGAGTAGTGCAGAATTTTCCCGAAGTATATCGGTCCCGGCAGATCGCGTTACTTCGAAAAGCGTATCCCCGCAGCAGAGTACATCATCATCATGTAATACACCAACAACTCCGGATCTCGAGTAAGACAAATTTTTATATTTTATTGATATTTTGTAGTGTTTTTTTTTGTACATAATTGGATGTAGTAATCTTGTGTGATTTGTGATTTCTGTAAAATTAAAATATATTTTTTTTCAAACGCATATTTAACGTTAAATTAAAAAAAAACTTCTGTAAATTTTAAAAAATCGAAAATTTTGGTGTGAATCACATAATTATATCCGTTTTTATAGTAGCTGCCTCACTACAAAAACATCACCAATACGATCATCTCACAATACGTTGGCGCCCATACATATTCCATTGGCAATTAGTTATAGGTAAAGTCAACAATTAAAGTATTTAAAATTTTCACTTTCTCTTTAACATCTTACTTTTTTTCTTTGCATGCGTTCTAAACTTTAGAATTTTTTTATTTGAATTAAATTATCTAGTAATAAGTTTTATTTTTAATAGTTTTAACTTAAGATTTGATCAAGTGATGATCGATCGATTTGCATGATTTTTTTTTAAATTAGTGATAAGCTTGTTTTAACGCATATAACTGGTACTAGGGATGTGACACTTAAAATCGGGAGACATCGTACGAGCATTAATAAATTAAATAAATTTAAACGTCGAAATTAAATTCGAACGAGGAATTATAGTTGCAAATCACAAATCAAATGGCGTCACTATCGAACTGAAGACGAAACTGTGTGATCAATGGTTTCAGCAATTATTGAATATTTGATAAACGATTATTAATTTATTTGGTTTCGATATTCTTCTTTCGTGTAACCCTTAACGGGCGATGAGCGATGGTGTTGTATTTATTAAACGTATTAAAGTAGCAAAATATTTTTTTGCATCAGTTTAATTTAATTTCAATTATAATTGAATTGACCTGGGAGTACAGCAATCAGTAACATAATTAAATTAACACATTATACAGAATGTACCTAAATTTTGTGAAAATATTGTTATCGAAACACAGTAGGAGGGATTTAGATGTAATGTTTTTACTCAAAGAATTTCATGTTCTAACTCCTCTCACACAACCAAATAATACAATACAAGTTTCGCGATAATTTATTGAAAACAATTTACTGAGATCCTCAATTCACCGATAAAGCAAGCACCGATAAATCTCTGAAGATTACGAAGTATTCGTACGCATCTTTTTGGCGCATAAACTTGACCATAAGATTTGACCATAATCGATAAAAGTATGATTTAAAAATAATCTAGTTACCAAGAAGATGAGTAGTCACATGATGTGACTACTCATCTTCTTGGTTACTAGATCATTAAATCGAAACTTACAAAATAATTGTTCAATAAACTCGTTTTGACGGTTTTTTTTAATCTTAGTATGCTGCTTTATAAATATTTCCTTGCAACTGATATCACTTTAAACGACAATTTGTTGTTAAATTATGAACGCATTCCATATTCTCATCTGCCAACACTATTATATTAAAATACAGTTTATTATTTTGTATCACTCATAAAGACAACATCTTTATTTTTTTCGCTCGGCTAATAGATTATGGGCCCAGGTGCCACGTTAATTAAATCTGTAATCATCGTGAATATTTTAAATCTTAAATACATTTGTTGTATAAAATTAAATAGTTAATAGTTTGAGCAAGTAATTGGACTTTGAATTTAATCGCGATTCAGACTGATTTTACATTTGTTGTAAAATTTGTATCGTCATCAATATGTTCTATGAGAAGGAAGGATCAAACAGCAAACCGGATTTTAACATCCAAAAAAATGGCATATGTGTATTAAAAAGTCTCCAGATGTGGAACAGGAACTTTTTGTTCACATTCTCAATTGTAATTCAGCCCTTGAAATATGGGAAAAATTCAAAAATTTGTACGAAGATCGTGGATTATTAAGTAAAAATTACGTTATTGCGAACCCTGATTCAATTCGTTTAAACAATTGTGAAAACATGCAAAATTACATCGACGAGATAATCTCAATTTCGTGCAAATTGAATAGCATTGGATCCAAAATAGATGATGGCTGGTTGGCTGCAATTACGTTGGCAGGTTTGACAAAACCGCTTATTCTGCGTTTTGAGGCAAGTGAAACCATCAACGTAGTTCACATTAAAATTAAATTACTTGACACACAGTACGTATCAAAGTCAAACGAAATGAATGCGTTTTTCAGTAAAAATTCATCGAAACATAAAAATGGTCACACTGGTAGTATAATTTGTTATGACTGTGGTGGTAAAAACCACAAGAGGTTTGAATGCAATAAGATCAAAGAGAAAGAGCATATGGTGTATCTTTATTCTCACAATCAAAATCACCCGAATGAAACTGTTGAAATAGTGGCAGCAAATGATATGAAGATGCCAGTGAAATGTGTCGGTGAAACTGTTCTATTAATGCAAAATGAAATAATACCAGTAGAAGAAGTCCTACATGTTCCCGATCTGTCTGCTAATCTTTTATCGGTCAGTAAAATTGTCGAGAAAGGAGATAAAATTGTGGTTGATAGTGATGGTAAAATTTATGACAAAAATGGTGATCTGTTTGCACATTGTCAGTCACAGGATAGTGTATACAAGATTTCAACCTTCACTGATAAAAGTATGTTGTCAAAATCAAAAGAAAGTAGTGTATTAATATGGCACAGACGTTTTGGTCATGTAAATTACAAAACACTTAGTGACATGCGTAATATGCGCAATCGCCTCTTTTTCAAGCTTAGTGATAAGCGTTCAGATAATGTACTTGGTTTAATCCACTCAGTGGTCCGATGTCTGTGGTCCGATAGAGACAAATTCAATTGGTGGCGCAAAATACTTTTTATCATTCATCGACGATTGTTCCAGGAAACTATCTATTTATCTATTTTTTGTCGTCCAAATCTCAAGTTTTTGAATCATTTGTTAATTTCAAATCGTATGTGGAAAATCAGACTGGTCGCAAAATAAAGAAATTCAGACCTGGCAATGGCACTGAATATTGTTCCAAATAGTTTGAAGGTTTTCTTAAACAACACAATATACAGCATCAATTTACAAATGTGTACACTCAACGAAATGGTTGCGGACAGTTTGACAAAAGCAGTTACTAAGGACAAAAATATTTTTTGTGTCAAAGCTTGAATCAATTTTTTGTATTAATTTTTAAATTTGTTATTTAATTATTCAACAAGTGAGAGTGTTGTTAAATTATGAACGCGCCCATATTCTCATCTGTTAGTGACAAATAAATAAAAAAAAAAATCAAACTAATGCATGCAGCCAACTACGAGGGTATATAAAAAAGTCTTGCAATATCATATGAAAAAAAAGAGTGAGTGAGACAACAATATATTTTTCAAAACCATTTTTTGTCGCGATGAAACTTCTGGAAGAACATTTCGATGTAAACTTTACAGTTCGTTTGTTTTTTTCAATTGTAACACGTGTTTTGATTTTTTTTTTAATGAATGAAATTGAATAGTGCGCCATTATTAAATTTTTCTGTAAAGATGGACGAAATGCAATTTATATATTCAACTATACCGGGTGAGTTTTTTAAGCTGAGACTTCCAAATATCTCGGAAAATAAGCCCTCTACGACAAAAATGACCATTATCAAAATTAAATCATTCTGAAGTGGAAATACATTAGTGCTAAAATTAGGACCCCCGTCCCTGTTTGTAAGGGGGGTGGGGGGCAACTTGGAGTCTAAGATAGGAACCCCTATTTTTTATTACAGATTCGGATTATAAGACTAAAAGTGCGTAGGATTTCCTTGAAACATTTTTTTCGATTCATGATAGATGGCGCTGTGATAGGCGGTATTATTTTTTTCGATTTCTCCTACTGAGAACATTATGCATACGATTCTGCAATATGTTTGCATTAAAATTAACACGTTTTCAATGTAAATACTTGAAATTAGTTTTAAACAAATTGTATTTCTTAAATTTAAAAAAAAACTACTTTTAGCTTAACACAGGAACAAAGTCATTAAGTCACTACGCTGGAAGTAGTTTTTTTTTAAATTTAAGAAGTACAATTTGTTTAAAACTAATTTCAAGTATTTACATTAAAAACGTGTTAATTTTAATGCAAACATATTGCAGAATCGTATGCATAATGTTCTCAGTAAGAGAAATCGAAAAAAATTAACATCGCCTATTACAGCGCCATCTATCATGAATCGAAAAAAACGTTTCAAGGAAATCCTACGTACTTTTAAACGTAGAATCCGAATCTGCAATAAAAAATTGGGGTTCCTATCTTATTTTCCAAGTTGCCCCCATCCCCCTTACAAACAAGGGTGGGGGATCCTAATTTTAGCACTAATGTATTTCCACTCCAAAATGATTTAATTTTGATAATGGTCATTTTTGTCGTAGAGGGCTTATTTTCCGAGATATTTGAAAGTTTCAGCTTAAAAAACTCACCCGGTATGTATATAGCTCAATAGCTTTCCGGCACTAGAAATCTTCGCTTACATAGTTTTGTTCAAACCGCTGGTGCCGAGAAAATTGAATTCTTGTCTTACCAGATGACCCCAAATCAAATTTGCTTAAAATTAGAACTCCTTGCCATCGCTTTCTGGTGCTCAAACAATTTCAAACACAATTTTTTTTGTAAATCGTTCACATAATAATTCACTTAAAATTACCAAGCCCTGCGGCACTATTCTGGCTTTCCTTGGTGTTACCACTTGGGGTGACCGATGGTTTAAATAAAATGCGATAACAAATACTTTTTATTGATTTGTTAATCACTTGCGTTTGACAGGAGCAACTTAAACAACCTGATTTTGTTCTCTATCTTCCTTTACTTATATATCTCTTTCTCTCTTCCTTTGAGTTGTCGCATTCAACACGATTTCCCAGTTTATTTTTAAAGTTTTTGCTATTGCCAACATTTCTCCCTTTTTAGATAGACACCTCGAAGTCTTGCAGACGGACAGGCTGTCGTCTGTGACGTTGTGACGACTTACCGGTCTCGGTGAATTTTGTGTATCGCAATTCCTTGATGGTGTTGCTGTTGCTGCTTCTTGGTTGACACCTGGAACTGTTAATAGCCCCTGGTTGATCAACGGATGATGGTACACGATTTGTTCTGTGGCCCTATTCTGGCTTTCCCAGGGAATAGGGAATTGGGGAAATATTTTGCTGTAATTACAAATTGCGCTAATTCCCAAATATTTATTCCCCGTTCCCAAATGTATATTCTGGTAGACTGGGAATAATTTTTGGGGGAAAAATTTTTTATTTTGGTTTTTATAAACTAAAACGCATGTTGCGACGTTATTACAAGTTTAATTTATTTTTCAAAATATATATATTACAAAAAATAATGTTTAGAAATTCGAAAAAGTACGAATTACAATTCCCTAAAAAAATAATTGGGAAAAATTAACGTCAAAACTGCTATAAAATGGAATTATTTTTTCCCAATGAAAAAAATTCCCAAGCGCCAGAATACACTTTGGGGAATAAATAATTCCCAACTGCTAGAAATACGTCACTAATTCCCAATTCCCTGTTCCCGGGGAAAACCAGAATAGGGCCACTGGAACTGGTTTTAGCAAATCCAGCTCGTTTCGGACTTCTCTTTCGGAAATGTGCCGGTGACATAGACTGTTGAGCTCGTCGATTAAAAGTTGAACGGTATATATGGAAGAATTTGGCTAATTTTCCTTATTTGTTCCTTCTCCTTTTGACTTCTTGATTAATTTCCTGATCGGTACCACGATTCGACTACCAAACATGATACACCCATGGTTGTATGACAATGAGTCTCGACGGTTGTAAAATTGTAGTAGTTCCTCACTGTCAGGCAATGTTTTCTTCACTTCTGGCCATCCTTGCCTGGATGTCTGAAACGACCATTCGAAGAATTTTGTCGCTTTGTGTTGCGCTCGAGATCGTGTGGCGGTTGATCGGTAAGGCCATTATGGTTTCTTCAAATTCGTCATCGGTCTCTTCTTCTGCGTGGATACACGCGATGACCACGTCTTCATCTTCGACATCTGTTGCGGCTATGAGGTGTGACAGAATGTCTGCATTGCCAAACTCGGTTGTTGATTTGTATTGTACTCTAAAGCCGTAAGACAGTAGTGTTAGAGACCAGCGCTGTAGCCGATTGGCGGTGTACACGGAAATACCGCTCTTATTGCCGAAGATACTTAGAAGGGGCTTTTGGTCTGTGTCTAGCGTAAACTGTCTACCATACACGTAGCTGTGGAATTTCTTTATCGCATGAATAAGAGGTAACCCCTCCTCGATTTGACAATAGTTCTGCTCGGCTTTTGTGAGTGCTCTCGATGTGTGTGCGATAGCTTTTTCCGTTCCGTTGTCGTATACGTAATTGATTGATGGCCCGATTCCTGAATTAATGTTATTACTCGCATCGTCGTATAGTACTAGCTACTGGTAGCGCTGGATTGTAATGTGTGAGGAGCAATTCGGAGGTGAGAATCTTTTTGAATTTTTGAAATGCTTGTTGGCATTCTGGAGACTTTTATCACACAACCTCTGCTCTTAAAAGTCGATCCAACGGTGCACGTAGGCTGTGCATCTGCTTCACAAATCTCCCATAGAAATTTTCGGCTCCGAGAAATGAGCGGAGTTGAGTTATGTTCTGAGGGACCGTTTCGATGGGTCTGTTATAATACCATTGGCATTAACAATCATACCCAGATATTTGACTTGGTGCGTTAAAAGGTCGCACTTCTCAAGTTTTACTCGAAACCCATATTCCTGCACGCAAAGCACAAGGATGTCGTCGAAGTAGGCCACCGCACCTGGAAACTTCCAGGCGCTGATTTGTTTCCTGGCGCATAGATCGATCTTGCTGAAAATTGTACTGCCTGTGAGCTGGGAAAACATTTCCTTTGGATTTGGCAATGAGTGTGCATTTGTTTAAATGCTGGCGTTGAGACCCGTGAAATAGTCAGTACATATTCGTAAGTGTTCGTTTGGTCGCTTAACAGCTCCTATGGTTGCTGCCCAATCGGAGAATTTGACCGGCATTCTTCATGTAGACGATCCAGTTTGCGTTCGACGGTTTCAAGTGCGGCGAATGATACGAGTCTTTTCGGGCGGTAGGTCGGATGTACATGTGATGTGAGCTTTAGTGACTGCAAAAACCGGGCGTGTCACTGAAAACTTCACGGAATTTTTTCTCTAGTTCCATTACAAACTTGTCACAACTGCTTCCTTCGTCGCGTATAGCGTTGCAGATAGAACTAATGGGCTGATCCTAAATTCCAAATGGTTTGATCCAATCAATACCTAAAATATTGAGCCCTTTAATACTGGCCACATAACATTTGCCAAATAATACTTGCCCGATAGTTGGTGACCCCATTTCGTAGTGAAATTCTGCGACAATGGGGACAGGATCCAGCGACGCTGATTCCTGCATCTGCTTCTGCTGTTTTATTTGTTCTTCGAACGCTGTTTCCCTTCGTTCCGACTTCTTTTTGGAGATTAAGCTGTACCAAAAATGTTTTGACCAGCTCGTCCGTCATTTTTTTCTTTTGTCCTCGTCGCCACTTTGTTACCACTTGGGGTGACCGATGGTTTAAATAAAATACGATTAGTATGGGATAACAAATACTTTTAGTTGATATTCTAATCACTTGTGTTTGACAGCAGCAACTTAAACTTGACTTTGTTCTCTATGTTCCTTTACTTATATATCTCTTTCTCTCTTCCTTTGTGTTGTCACATTCAACACAACTTCCCAGTTTATTTTTAGAGTTGTCGCTATTGCCAACACTTGGGAATACGGGATTGGGAAAAATATTTTCATAGCATTTTTGTCTAACTATATTTTTCTGGCTTACTGTTGGAATTAGAACAGTAGGCCAGTGGTACGATTCTGGTAATTGCCCTGGAATAGGGAATTGTGGAAAGAATTTATATGTAATTTCTGTTAAAACATTTTTTTCGGGCATACTGAGGTAAAAAGTTAGTGTTAGTGGTTTTGAAAACAAAAGTTAAATGGGAAATAATTTTATGGAGAAATTTTTCCCAATTTTTAAATATTTACATCAAACTTTTCTCCGGCTTACCAATTTAAAAATGCATAATGATCAGATCCCAAAGCAAACATGATTGTGTTGCCTAGAACAAATCGTGGAAAACGATTTAATATCAAACATCAGTCAAACGGTCAGTCAAATCGTGGAAAACGATTTAATATCAAACATCAAGTTGTAACATGGCCTGCAAATAAGAAAATTTTGCTATGGTGTGTTTCTGAAGTGAAATTTGTCATGTGAGAAATGGTAGACTCGATTTTAAGTTTAGTCATGTTTTATTAAGAATTGAACCTGCTCTTCAGTAACTTAGAGAAATAATTGGAGGATTCCGAACAGAGAGAGCAGAGAAATGAACTTTGGATCAGCTTGAACTAACGCTGGGGCGACAATTGATGTGCAGTAAATTATCTGAAGACGCAGAAATAAAGTAAATTGACAGTCTATTCACACAGCATCCTAAGGGTTCGGTGAGAATTGTGACCAGAAACCCTATTTGAATTTTACTCAATGATAATGCTTACCTCATTTGCCCAAATCCGTCTCAGTGGTGAAATATTTTAACTTACGACAGATAGACGACTCAAACTCCCTTGCGCTTCCTAGATGTTAAGGGGGCTGCTAGTTTATGTGCAAAATATTTCACTTGGGAACCAACTCTGGTAAAGGATTCGGCAGTCTCTTTGCTCTCAATGCCTCAATGCCGTAATACTAATTAATGGCATCTGGAATTATTAATAAAATTCATTTACTCAACAGTTTACTCTAGCAAGTGTTAACTGGGATGGGTAGTCGAAGATGTCTTAATATTATTTAGTTAATGCTTATAGCTCTCTCTTTTGCCACTATTTTATTATAAGTTTTCTATTAAATGTGATACGCAACTGGACGTATACGCAACTGGACGGTAGCAAATTAAATTTTTTGATGATCTTTGCTTGTTCTACAACTACTTTAATTTTATTCTTGTGATACGTTTAATGATTTTGTCATTTGTCCGTCCAGTAGTTCTAATACCGATATTTAAGTAAACTAATCTACTAATATTTTTTTTGTATTCCTAATTTTAATGGTTACAGTAGTCTCACAAGCCCATCACTTGAAATGGAAAACGAGGATTCGTTTAATTTAAACCGCCGAAATTCGTCAAGTGGTCTACTATCACCAGAAGTTGAATTAACCGCAACGGCGATTAAAGCCAGTGGTGAAACCAGTGAATCGGATGGTTTCTATCTATTAAAAAAAGATTCGCAGCGTCGGGTCACGCTAAAGAAAGTATTAACCAACGATGAGCAAAAAATTTGTAATGTCTGGATAGAGAAAATTGAAAATGACCATAAAGTGAATGCGGTTATTAGTATGGTATGTACTTTAGTTCGTTACTAGGCCGTGTTACCTTATTTTTTTTGTTATATTTTAGTCCCACCTCGAGATTATGATACGGGCGCTCAAAGAATTTATTATGGAACAGAACAAAGAGAATTTAGAAGCGTCCCTACTTCATATCAAAAAGAGTTTAGAATTTGATTCGATCGCCATTTATCACCTACATTTAGCTTTATATTCCTTTCAAGATGCGGTAATAAGTGTGCTACGTTCGCACAGTATAAAACCGCATTGGATGTTCGCCTTAGATAATTTAATTAAAAGTGCCGTACAAGCTGGTATTATGATTTTATCGCCCGAATTGGGAGCAAATCTTGCCGGCCACGAACGACCGATTCCAGAGGAGGAAGAGGCTGAAGATATGTCCACGTCGGGCGTCAGCACTGTAAATACAAATAAAATGAAAGCGGTTAAAGATGAAAAAAATTATTTCGTCGAACAGATTTCAATATTACGATCTGAAAATACAAAATTAATGAAAGACTTATTAGAATCTCAAAAATCATTAGAAATTTTATTAAAATCAATATTGGAGGAGCAAAGTTGTAGTTTTGAAATTATTAGGAATTTTTCAAAACAATTGGTTAATGTTAGTTCGATATTCGAAAGGAGTATATCACAAGGGTGAGTTACCAAACCATTTCGCCGAATTAAGAAATTTTATAATCCGCATCATTTTTTAGTTATTTTAGCGATGTTACTGATTCGCCTCAAATAAAAGTGAACAGTGCAGAGATATCCGCATCATCACCTCATTCACCTGTAATACAAGCGGTTGAAGATGGTGATGAAATTAGTTGTAAAGAAATTAAGATGAAAGGTTCAAATCACATGTTGAAAGGAGGTCCACTATCGAAACAACCCGTACAAATGATGGGCCGCAATTGTAATAGTTATTCTAAACCAGTGAATAGTAGTTGTAGTGAAAGTTCGGTCGATATAAAACTGAACGATTGGTTGATCAAGAATAACATTGATCCAGCGTCTCGACTTCATATACTTCGGGAAGAGTTTATGTACGAGGATTTTGTCTACGAAATGACAAAGGACGAGATGTATCGCATTGGACTAAAGTACGAATAAAATTACGTACGAATTAAATAAATTCTAATCCTTTTGTTGTTTTACATAAAATAGGACTGGTGTCGAGATACGACTATGGCGAGCCATACAACGGCATCGTGATCTATATCCAACCGTTGGCGACGAAATGACCTATTCAACTGCAAAACAGTGCCATAATTGTACAAAAGACGATATTCTAAATTGTAATCATGAAGTGCGACCCATGAATCATATTGGCGCATGCCCACCTATAACAGTACACCATCATACGCATGCAATGCGGCGTATCAGCGCAGAAAATCGTAACGCGGCAAAAAACTCTAATGAATCGTCGGCCCGAACTGATAATGATAATTATGATATGCTTAATGGCTATGATTAAATTTGATGTCGCATCAACACATTTCTTGTAAATAATAAATTTAATAACATCGTCAAATTATATTAATAATTTTTCGGCTCGATCACGACGAGCTTGATTTTGTCTAAAAAATTTCGTTTTATTTTTTTTTTTTGAATAATTTATTCTAGTAATTCGTCGCTAATAATAAATAAAAATTTAATAATTGTTGAAAATCGTTCGCTTATGTTTTGTTTTTCGAATAACTTTAATTTCGTAATTGTGAACGGATCTGGACCAAAAATGAAATAATTATGATGTATGATATAATAACGGAATATCTGCAACCCAATATCAAATTATGAACCGAAAGTGAAATAAATATGAATATCTTGAAACATCGACAAAATCTCGAGGTAAGTAGAACTCTCGATCTAGTAAATGCGTTTGCTCACATCGAAGAAGGACCCGTAGACGAAGGAACGATCTCAATATCAAGTATATTTTTTGTCACCCCACAGCACCTAAGAATGAGCATATGAACCTTACTAGTGGAACGAGTTAAGTTATTTAGTTTAAACTATACGTCTGCTGAAACTGTCAACCTGAATCAATATTATCAGATGTATATAGCGATGTGAGATTATTTAAGGTGAGTCACTTTTTAAATATTTTTGAAATAATGAGCCATTTTAGGCTATTTAATTTGATCGCGGATTTCTAAAATGATTTCTTTTGAATTTCTGGAATATATTCTAGAATGAATTATGTTAAACTTCGATTTATTTGACAGAATAGAGGTTTAAAATTATATTACTGAAATATTTTGCAGAAGATCATCTGGAACTGAGTCTTTTGTCATTAAATTACGATGAAATTCAAGTTTGATGTTTGAATAATGATTCATAACTGATGAACTGAACTGAACTAATTCTCTATCTGTACGCATTTTGACTAAATTTTACAAGATCAAGAAAACCTCAGTTAAATAAATTTTAAAAATACTCTAATACTGGTAATTCAAAACTGACCTCAGAATGTGTTTCTAGAACATGGCCGTTTTAATTCGACTTCATCTTTTCAAAACGACCTAATATGTCGAAATCAATCGAGTGATTTTTTAAACTTTTTGAACAAATTTTTTTAATTAAAATATTCAAAAAATCTAATTTTGCGAAATAAAACGCAAGTGTTTAATAAAATGTGTTTATTAAGTATTAGTGTGTTCCGCCAAGTGCCTACGGCAAATAGCGTAAAAAATATTATGGGTAATTTGTGACCGCGAACTTAACTTAAAAGATCACATCGATTTTATTGTCAACAGAGCAAACTCTTCGCTTGGATTTATGAAACGCTGGTCTAAGGAATTTTTGAACCCTGATGTTACGAGGGCTCTTTATATGACGTTTGTTCGGCCCCTGCTCGAGTATGCTAGTCAGGTTTGGTCCCCATACCATGAAGTGCACATACGAAGAATTGAAGCGGTACAACGTAGATTTTTGCGCTTTGCTCTACGCGAAATACCTTGGGTAGACGATTACAATTTGCCTCCTTATCTCGTCCGCTTGGATCTTATTAGCTTGGCCACAAATCTGGAGTACGAGATGACAGGCTCCACGAAGTATTCATAAATGGATACGGGCGTACTCTGTGCAATGTTCTGTAGAACGAACGTTTGTGGTACGCAGTCCCTTCGTAGTAGTGAAGCAGAATAGCTAATGAGTCAATCAAAACTATGCAATGGTACTAACAAAAGGAAATATTGTCCCAGGTGGTACACCAATATCAACATGAATTCTGGAGAGGGCAATCTATTGCATTATCAGAGAACATCAAATCCGTTCCAGAAAAGATTCTAATTTACAAAGATCGCCGATGAAAAAAAATAGAAGCAACCCGGTAGCTGACCAAGCCGATGCTTTTTCTAACAATTCAACTACATGTACTGGACAAACATTACACGAAATATGTGATGCCGCCGGAAATTTTACTTTGCAAGTAGCCGAATCTAGTAAAACAACTATTGACCCAGAAAAGGAGATTATTCAATCTCTTGGCGAGACTAGAGCATATGGAGCAATTATTTGCCCAGCTAATTGAAGAAATTGAGTATCTAAAGCGAGAAAATGACAACCTAAAAATGAGTCGGGATTCAAAAGAAGATTGCGAAATAGGAAGCGTTGAACCAGACAAATATTATTTCACTGATGAAGATGAATTACAAAGAGAGACGGACTGGATCCTAAAGAAGAAAAATCGCTTACGAAGAGTAAAAAAAGAAAAGCTGAATCGTCACCTGAGGCTGAGTAATCAAATGGTAGGAGACAATCTAGTCCAAATTCAAAAGTTGTTCTACCCAAAGCCAATCAACCAAGAACATTACACCAAATTTGGACTCAGATACTTATAGAACCTTATCCATGAAATTGAATGATGAAAGGTATCAGTGGCTTACCTATGAGAACAAACTGGCCCGACCCTTAAAAGTCATGACAAGACGTTTGCATCACACTTGCTCAAGCAAAGAAATAATGGACGACTTACAAAATAAAGGTTTTAAAATACTAGAATATTGTTAAAAAAGAGAGAACAGAAATCCAGGAAGGGAACCAAACTATCAGTAAAAATGGACTACCTCTTTTTATGCTGGTATTTGACAACAAAGGGAATGTTCAAAACATGGAATAAAAGGAATCCTTCACATGAAGGTGAAAATCGAACCAATGAGGAGAACCACAACACGCATACCCCAATGCAAGAAATGTCAGGCATTTAATCACACCCAAAACAAGAAATCAACTGGAAAATCACGAAAATCGAAGAGTTCAAATATGAAATCAGATGGATCAAAACCCACAACCAAGTAACACAGGACAATGAAGATCATTTGCCCAGGTACCGAAAGATTTGAGTTCAACCAAACATATATGAGCTCCGAAATAGCCAAATTATGGAAAACATTATGAAGAGCATTGCAACTATTAAAAAGCGGCTAAATGAGCAAAGTAATCTGAACAACATGATATTTGATCAACTGAAGAAAATGCTACTCCCAAAACGCAATCCAACAAAAAATGTTAAGTAAGAACAAAACTTTCAGAATAGCAATCTGGATTATGCAACATGTTCCAGAAATGAAAATATTTTTAAATTCAGAAAAAATCCACATTTTAACAACAACAGTCTCAAATCTCTGCTTAAAGAAGTTAAAAAAACATCAATCAACAGATATCTAGTTAGCCTAACCGATGAAAAATTCTGATTTTCACTGTGGAAGGCGACGAATGGACTCAAAATATCCAAAATACAAGTGTATCCACTTAAAAAGGAGGATATAACCTGGGCAAGAGCTCCTAAAGAGAAGGCTGATCTGTTTGCGGGGTATCTCGAGGATATCTTTCAACCACCACCAAGACAAACAGCCAATAAAAATATAATGTCAATCCACACGCTAGATGGTTTCTCAAAGAACTAAAAGAAGAAGTAAAAAGCAACATGAATGTTAAAGAAGCCCCAGGGTATGACTTGATTACTTGCCAAATAATTAAGGCTCTACCAGATAAAGGATTTTGTAAGCTAGTAAACATAATCAATGCAAGCTTTCGGTTAAAACATGTTCCGTGGTCAAGGAAAGTAGCAGAAGTAATCATGATAGCAAAACCTGATAAACCACCTAATGAAAACTTTAACCAATAATTGAGGACCGACAACTAATTCCTCCACATTATTTTGGATTCAGGCATTCCAAAATTGAACAGGTGCATAGAATCACCAACATTATTGAAAGAACGTTAGAACGAAAAATTATGGTCCAGCATATTTCTGGACGTCGTCCAAGCATTCGATAAAGCGTGGCATAGTGGACTGGAATTCAAGCTGCATAGTCATCTGCCAAGGCAATTCTATTCCATAATAAGATCTTATTTATCCACATCTTCGCGTGAAATATGAGGATGAATACTCCGAACTAAAGAAAATCTCTGCCGGTGTCTCGCAGGGGAGCGTCTTAGGAACAATCCTGTATTTATTATATACAAGGGATATTTCAACAACAAATGAAGGAACCATAGCCACCTTTGCAGATGACACAGCAATCATGGCGATTGGAAGTAATGTCGCTGATGCAACGAGCAAATTCCAGAAGATTACAAATGCGGTTTGTGCGCTAGAGAATCAAGCTTAATGAAACGAAATCCACGCATATTAATTTTACATATCAAAGACTTCCCATCTACCGATAGAAATTAAGTCACGACCGGCCCCATATGCAAACAAAGCTAAATATATTGGCATGACCCTCGATGCCAAGCTCAAGTGGAGAGAGATTAATGGAAAAATGTATTGGCTCATAGGTAGAGGCTCGAAGCTTACAATTCACAACAAGCTGCTGCTATATCGGCAAATACAGAAGCCCTGTACTAAGCAAACAAACGCCAAAATGATACAAACGTTTTAAAACAAGGTTCTTAGTAGCATCGTAAATACTCCGTGGTACATAAGAAATGAAGACCTTCACAGGGACTTACAGATGGAATACATCAAAGATGAAATAAAAAATCATGCAACCAAACACGAAATAAGGCTCTAGGAACATTGAAAGCCCTATATATTCGCAATATGATAGATAACCCTGTCGTTGAAAGAAGACTCCAAAGAACAAGGCCACTTGACCTAGTAAGTAAACTTACCAAATTAAAATTAGTATTTTAAATAGGTTTAACCATTTGGAACCCAACAAATCAGAATTGTTTAAGAAATGTAAAATTTGAAAGATAAATTACTAGATGGGCACAGTCTCATTTCTAAGTAATAGATGTAATAAATAGATCCAACGTGAGATAACCATTTCTTCCCAAAAAAAGCACAGAATTTTTAAATTCCTGCCATTTTGTTAATATGTGTGACGGAAGTGCTTCGCCCCAAGATAGGCCTGCTAGCCAGATTTCTTGCATCATCAGTTCAGCTATACAACTGCTATTGGTGCTTAATGGATCAAAAAGATTTGCACTATCCACACGTAGGTTTCGCTTAGTAGGCTTGCCAGGCGTGGATTGGATGACGATGAAATTGAATCTATCTGTGGCTGGATTCCAGTGTAGTCCAAGATTTTTAATGGTGTCATCAAGCTTAAAATCCAATCTTTTTTGATTCCTTACATATACTGTATGGATTCCAAGAGAACGGCGTTGTGTTTATTTGAAAATATTTAGGCCCCGTACCGAATTCTGTGATAATTTTTAGTACTGTAATAATTATGACAGAATTGAGGATGCAACCAAATTATTATAGCAATCTCTCGTTATAATTTTGACATTTTCTGTAATAATTTTCGTGAGCATTTTCGATACATATCACTGGTGCCCACGAAAATTTTTACCGAAATGTCAAAATTATAACAAGAGGTTGTTATATTAATTTGGTTGCAACCAGAATTCTGTCGTAATTATTACAGTACTAAAAATTATCGCAGAATTCGGACGGTACCTTAATGATATTTACTGTTAAAATTCGGTTTATGGTACTAAAATATACTTTTCTATAGGGACCGGATCGAGGGCTTTTCAACGCCGGTGTTGCTAGGAAATTTCTCATACGGCAGAACCGCTTCTTTAAATGGTAATTCGATTTTAAATTAAATATTTATTTGATAACAAGAATTATGGTTTAGGGTTTACATTTACATAAAATATTTAAAACTAATTTTCAAAAACTAAATACACGACTTATAAATCGGTATATCGAACATATCCCTACAAATAAAATACCAAACATGTTCACATGCAGCATCATTCCATTTATAGTTGTGTTCATGCCAATAGTGTACGCAATGTTCTGCTCCAATATCTTTAGCATTATCCGGTTGGTTAAGAGCCCAATCCCAAAAGATAAACGCATGACCCGTTGTATCCCAATAAAATGTATTCTCACTTCCAAGATCAGTTCCGCTAGTCCAAAAATTAGCCGCTACCATCTTATTTTCCGTTATAGTTTGATTAATCACAGAAAGCACACGTTTATTTTCTTCATCTGTGCGAACATCGACTAGGTGCCAGCCCATATACGTACAGAATCGTTTTGCTTGATACCAATTTCGCTGCAAATAAAATTATAAGATAGCAAATTGTGAAATACTACAAAGCAAAATATTTACAAACCGTATCCGGATAACTGGAATAATATGTTCTGCCATCGATACGATAGTGCTGGCCACCATAACTGTTTGCCACCATACACAGTAAAATAAATGTAGTTGCTAGTTTTAATTCCATTTTCTAATTGAATATAAAATAAGATGATTTTTCCAGAGCGATGTTTTATTATCGCACTTCCGGTATTTTTATATTATCGCAAACCGCTAGTTTCTACTGATATGGTACCGCAAATCAACTATATGTAACTAAACCATTTTGTGATACAGGAACTTACAGATACAGATTATTTTGTGCGAATTATGTACAGTGTGTCGTTGCCTCGAACGGATTTTTATTTAGACTTTTTTATTTTTACCTCCACCAAAAATACAATCATGCTCAGAGACATTCCCAAGCCTAGTATAAAAAAGGCGACCTGCAAATGATTCAGCGTTAATTGAATCTGAGATGGACGTAAAAATTTTCGATGCTCTAGCGCTCCCGCAAACATTTGCAAAAAAAATGTGTCCTTTTCCCATTTCGCGATTAATCCACTTTGCAGGAAAAGATTTAAATTATAATTTATGGTTTCCAAAAATATCGATGATTTTGGAAATAAATACGATAGGAGGTATCCTCGGGGACATTCTTTAACCAAATGTAGATACGATACACCATCGTGACGTAAAAATTCTGAGCTAAGAATTTGAAAGTCGCCTAATCGTTCGAGCCCGGCTAATTTACCGCGCGTTGCGATTTGTCCCGCGATATAATAATCTTCCGTTGCATACAATTTTGATCGTAAATTTCCGATGGTGTTGCCCCGGCCTTGAGTACCAAACACATCAACTATTAAACCGGGATGACGAACCGCGATCGGATAATTTGCCTTATCTAGCTGATCTAATGTATCAATATCGCGAAATGAGGTCGGCGTTGTATAAACGTCGACCAGTGATCCCTGAAATGCGCCGCTTATATTTAAACTCCAGAGGAAGCATGCAGTTAAAAATATACGTTCGTGCTGCATATGGCCTATATTGTAAATGGGTGCGCTTAGTAAAAGCCCCATTACGTGGCAGCCCATTTCAAAAATTCGTGGCATTCCGTTATTCATCCGGTTGTTGCGTAAACGCAATAGCTTTATGGTTCTCTCACGGCATGTATCTCTGCCCAATAATACCCAACCAATTTTCATTAAAAGTGCATACATGGCACCCACGGCTGCGAGGGTCGTGACCATCGATATCCATACTTCAGACGAAAAACATCGCACTAAAATTAGAGATGATGGAACTAAATCCGCCGTTTTAACCACTAAACACAATTTCTCCGATAAAACAGCATGCGAGAATTCGATCAGTCGCGATTCATAATCCTTTATGAAATAACCATTTGCTATAAAATCAACCCGTTTATAAATTATATCGCCAAGTCCTCCATTAAATTTCCCCTTTGCGTCCTGAAAGCAAATACATTTTAGAAATAGAGCCCACTAAGCATATATGCATCAATTTCTTACGCGATAACCATAAAACTCTCCATCTGTCGTTGGTATCGTATTCACCGTAAAATTATTCATTTGTATTAACAATTTAAGCACGTTCGCATCGACCCCATAAAACGAATTCAAATCTCGTATCTCATATTGAAATATTTTATGCTGTCGAGTATTTTGTTTCAGTATGGTCAAATTTAGTGTTGACTTTAAAAATGCCATGGTGGAAGGAAAGAACAGGACATCTAATTTATATCCGTTAAAATTTTTCAAAGCTAGCGGCACAGTGACTTCCTTGCTAAATTCGTATTTTGTGATAGCACCATAAACATCCGAGCCTCTAAATTGATTTCGAGCGAATGGTGTAAAATTATAGATTTTCGTATATTGGTTGCGGTCGCAGTGACTAACATACTGTACGTACAGGATTCGATTTATATCCCATAAAAATTTGTAATATTTGTACAGCTCGAATTCGTTTAGGTTGCAATCGTTAATCGCGTACACAATTTTTATCAAGTTTGGATGTTTTACGATCAGGTTTGTAAGCCGGCGTACATCATTAAAATTTTCGATGAGCATTATTTTTCGGCAATCTGTGGTATACGGAGATGGGGCTGGCAAAGGTTTTGTAAATTTATCGTAAGCTAACTGTATTCCGTTTAGGCATACAAACGTTTTGGATGTGTTGGCAGGGTCCAGCATTAATTCAAACTGCCTACAATAATTTTTAGGTTTAATCGCGGGGACGGATGTTTCGTTCAGTTTGATCAGAATCCTTGTTGAGGTCGTATCGTCGAGATAATCTAATAAAATTTTAGTTTTATTCGTGAAGTAGATTATGTTAGTTTTGTACGTGTACAATTTAGCTTTTATCGTGGTGAGCATTTTAACATCGTTTATGATTTCGTCAGAGATGATGAACGCTGTTTCGTTCAATGTCGTAGCATTCGTGCACGTTAACATTTTTAGTAGGTTTAGTGCTATCCAAATATTTAATCCATACATTGTAAACTGGACGTGTTGGTTATACCTGCGAAAGTTAAAACAATTAACAATTGTAATCAAGAATAATTATTTACAAAAAATAAAATGGATCAACATCAATTTCAACAATTTGTGGAATTGATAAACAAGATCACAAAATCAAGATTCGAAAGTACGTGAAATTCTAAAAAATTTCATATGCGAACGTTTCCAACCAACATCATGAAACTTGAAGTGTGCTTTACGGATGCCATACGAACAAAATTCGTATAAAACGATAATCGATCGTTTCATTCATTTGAGTATGCTCAAAACGACTCGATTTAAGGCATTATCACAATTTTGGAACTGTACAGGAAAGGAAACACAATCCTTTGCACAGTACTCGAACGAGTTACGAGAAACTAGTCGGCAGTTCACGTAATTTTGTTTTGTAACGGGCATTCGCCATCAATAAGCCAAAATTGATCTGAGACCGCGCTGGCCAAATCTGAAATCAATTCGTATCATCACAAACGCTGCCGAGGAGTGGTTGCCAACAAAATGATGGTTACCAACGTTAGGTCAAGCAGACGTACATAAAATATTAAGTATTTTGTTGAATCGTCGTTTCTTTTATCGGAATTGCTATAAAGATCATGAGAATCTTCGTCTTTATCGCACCGTATATTACCCTTCGAACTGTCCGGTTGGTTGGCTCTACTTCTTATTTGATCTACATGACGCTTTAAAATTCTGCTGTTCGTCAGTCTACATAAATAATTCCTCGGTCCTAAAACTTTAATTACCTGACCGTTAACCCATCTTGGTTTGTTCACTACCGTGTAGTCCCTTACAATTACTTCCACTTCTATGTATAGTAAACTTTCTTCCTGATGTTCCAGTTAAACTACCTTCTATGTCCAATTCTTGTAAACCACTGTTCTTATGTTTCAACAGATAAAACCTTAATCTAGGATTATATTTGAAAATTTGTATTGACGGTTTGATTCCAGTTGTGCAGTGATCTATATTTCAATAATCAATGAGAAGTTATTTATAACCTCCTCTTAGTCTATACTGCCGTCCCCATTGATGGCGTTTTTCACCGTTTTGACAGCGCTTTCTGCCGTCCCGTTCGATGCTGGAAATTCAGGTGCTGTGTACATTATTTTTATACCATGATTTCTCGCAAATTTTTTTGAATATCTCGACGGTAAACTGAATGTATTGGATATCCAAATCTGGCTATCACGTCTTTAAGTTTCTTAAGTGTAAATTCCGCCGTTGCGCGTCGTGTGACAAAAACTTCTAGCCATTTTGATTTTGCGTCTAACATAATTAATAAATATTTGTCTTTAATTGGATGGGATGTGCCATAAAATATAATCCGATTTCTTATTTTCATATTGATGAGAATAGAAATTAGTTTTCTGTTTTGCGTTTTATTATAGGTTTTTTTAAATCGCCGACAATCATCTGTAAAATCATTGACATTTTGTAACAAAATCATTGTTAAGCACATACGTCATACTAACAATGACACTTGTAACAATGTTAACAATGTAGAGTTTACGAACAGCCTCCAGTGATTGTCATGAAACATGCAAAGACATTATTTTTTGATGCACATCTTTATTCGGTTACAAAATCCGAATCAAATATGGCGCAACAAGCCTGATCACAGTCGCACTGTCAAATATGTTTGCAAATTTCAACGAGTTATTTTACTTTATTGCTAAGATGTAATTGGCCTTGATCCGTTATTATTAGTTAGGAGAGTACCTGAGTTCCTTGATTAAGACGCTTAGATTTTACCACCAATTAATCCTTGGTTCTTGAATTAAGAATACATATATTGAAAGTGATAACTGCATGTTTTTATGAGATGGTGTAAACGTAAAGAGGTGCTGCAAATTTATCGGTTTTTTTTTTGAGATACGTTTATTTTGTTGCTAAAGAAAACGAAAAAAACTGGGTTTAAACCCTAGAGCTTCTATAGCTTTGAACCCTGCTCAGAATAATCCAACTGTCAGTTTTAATCTCGAAATGGACTCTTTTTACGATAGACATGTGTCTCAGAACCGGAAGTCGTCTCAGGAGCAGGCCAAATTTGACATTATTTTTTTTCTCAGATCAATTCTTTTCGCTGGAAACCGGTTTTTGGAAACCAAAAAAACCATAAAAAATTACTAAACCCGAAACCAAAAATAATAAAGCCAAGAACCAAAATTAAAAAAAAAATTGACATAATCAAAACATAATGTTTTGTTAAGTTGTTTTTAAGTTACATGAATATCTGTTTACTGGGAAAATCATACTGAGAACTTTTAGTTTTATTATTATTATTTGATTTTTTTTCAAGAATGCAAACCAAAACCATGAAATTATTTTCAAAACCAAAAATAATCATTGAAAGAAATTCTGGTTTCCAAACCAACCTAAAATACAAATTGGTTTCCAGCTCTGCCTCGAGCACTACCTATGTTACCAAACGAATTTAATTCTTTTAAGAAAGTTTCTTTTCCGTTTCTCAGCATCAGATGACCTATTTTTTACATTCTTATAAAATTAGAAATTTCAAAAGGTCTTAAAATACACTCGTGGACAAAATTAACGCATATTTTTTACTACTGGTGGTAGATGATTGCACATTTATATTTTTATCAGAAACCACCTTGAATAAAGTCTGCTGCAAGCCAATCAATTAAATTTTTTCAAAAATGCAAACGATCGACTTTTGTACCATTTTAGCATATCAATTATTTGTAAATGCAGCACTAGTTCTTGTAAATGTGTTCTAAAGCAAACGCCTATTTAATATCCATTCTAATTTGGCACCCTTTCATGAGCTGGAGGCGGTTAAAGTCGCCACATTGTATCAGGAAGATTATACTCAAGTACAAATCGCACTAAAATTAGGAATGATCCAGTCTTCGGTTTCACGAATACTTAAATGGACAAGGGCGTAAAAGGTGCACAACCGAGCATGACGATCGATTTTTAAAAATTAATTCGTTACGAGATCGAAAGCGTACTGCTACTCAACAGAAAAACTAGACAAGGAGTAAAAGAATTGAACCTAACTCCAAATCGGCCAATAAAAGTTCCACGGCTTCTTCCTCGTCATAATGAATAGCACCGTCACCAGATGAATAGCCGAGCTGAGTGTTGCAGTGCAGGAAGAGTGGGAACTCATTCCGCAACAAATGATACAAAAAAGCAGTATGTCCAGAAGGATGGAAGCTGTAATAAGGGCACGGAGGAAGAAATACTCATTACTACATTAATCAAACTAAGTAATAAAGCTAATTTTAATGTTTATAAACCGCTTTTGGAAATTAAACAAAAAAATAGTTCGATACATTTTAATATTTTGCAATGAAAAATAGTCGCTATAATTCCATAACGCCATGACTCTTTTGAGAAAAATATAAATTTGGGCTCATTTGCTATCCACTGAAATTATTACAAAAAAATTTTATTACAAAAAAAAATATGCGTTAATTTAGTCCACGAGTGTATGTATTTCGATTGCAGTGCCAATTAGAATACAACGCCTAAGCACAATATTTTTTGTACCGTTTTGCAGTTAAAAAGGACTAAAATCAACAAAATGGGAATTCTAATTATTTAAAACATTGATCACATTCCAATTCCAGACTCATGGTTCTTAAATATTAATTATTTTACATACTTTCTACTGTTTTTTTATCAGTGTGTCGTCTGTTTTTATCTTGGTAACACTGATTTTAGCAATAAGAATATAATGTTCATTTGGTCGAGCAGTAATAATCTTCCGGCATACCGTAGATTAAATTCAGTTTTTTTTCGAGTTTACTCGACAGAGTAGAGGATCCACCTCGGATAAGGTGTGTTTTTACACCAATAGCACGAATTCGATTTACCAATAGAACCCTAATGAAATTTCTTCATAGGCGTTCTTGTTCCAATCACACGTACTGGATAAATAGCGGTTGATATTGAATTAAAAAATTTCAAAATGTTTGTGTTCTCGATCTTTTCTAGAATCAGAAAAGTTATAACCACTTGTCACCATGTCCGTTACGGACCAATCCTATACCGTTGCGACTAGCGCTATAAACTCACATGTATTTAGTTTAATGTAATTATTTAAAAATCTTTCGTTGAAATATGTCTGGTGTTGTGTGCCTCAGGGTGATTTTTTCGGCTAAATTATGAACTTAATTTTTTGAGGTGACCTTATTACGCTATTCGCCGCCAAGTTACAAACGAAAAGTCTCCTGCGAGGTAACTTTTCAATTTAGTTGTCAAATGTCATTATTTGATATTTAATGTGTTATTGTGTACGAATTTGTAAAAATACACTTTTTTTTTAAACATTTCGCAGTTTATAATAACATTTGCAAAAATGCAACTTTCATGTCATCTTCCATTATTTTAATTTAATTTAATATTTGCTTTATCTACGAAAAGTCGACAATTTAGTATTTTGAATGCCATCTATGAATGTTGATTGTAAATTACTGAGCAATTTAGTTTAGTTCATAATTTAGTTGAAAAAATCGGCCTGAGGCATGGGTTGTGAATATTTTTTTTTGCTTCCGTGCAACATATTTTATCATGATCTAGGGCCAAATTAATGTCAGTTTAAATAATTTTAATGAAATCCTGGGCTGGTATGAACATAAAACATTCAATAATTGTTGCCTGATGCAATAATTTATTTTTTCTGGGATGACTTTCACATTGGCATGAACATCACTTAAATTAAAAATAAGAACAAAATCTGCACATTGGCCGGAAACAAAGACCTATTTAGATATAGATCAGGATGTGGCTGCGGTGATGGTGAGTGGAGGAAGAACGCAACGGAATATCATTCCTTTCTCCAAGTTCAAAATACCAAATGATATTTTTGGCTGGGACTGTAATTTATCGCGCGTTTCTAAACGTTTCCAGCCTATTTGCCTTTTAACGCAAAGGTAGACGTCTGACGGACTTTTTTAGAATTAGAGCCAAAGGTGATCAATTTCTCAATAAACTAGGTTTTAGGAATTATTGTATCAAATGATGAAATAATAATAAAATGACATTAGGCTCTTTCTAGTATAAACAAATTTCACCTTTCGCTCGCATATGAAGTGGCGCTAACTAGGCGGCGTTTAAAGTTATGCATATCTCCCTTGTCATGTTAGCAATTCTGACTATTGAAGGGCATTAGATAATGCATCGTTCGATGTTTTCATCTATGCAGGGCTGTATAGCAGAATAACTGGGGATGTTCACAGAAAGGGGTTCCTTTTCCTCTCCTGTGGTGCCTTTTCTTAAATTCGTTGTTAGTTCATTTAAACTTCAACTATATGGCATTCAAGATGGTCGTCGCAAAAATGACATCGTTAAATTCTCCTGAAATTCAATTTCCTAAAAATTCGGGTTCTTGCCATCCCACTGTCACCGCAGGCTAGCCATCTTGCGGTCCAGTTGGATAGCTTTTGATCCAACCTGTTGAATTGTTTAGAGGATCCGAGAGAATGCAAAATGTGAGCTGTTTGGTGGAATGAAGGAATCCTGAATCCTAAAATAATAATTAGACTCTTGATAATTTCTTCTTCCCTCCATCCCTCAATTTTTCAAAAAACAATAATCGTTAAAATTATTGACGACCTATTAACTATGTAAATAGAACGACAAAACTATTTGTATCATGGGAAGCTATTTTCGTTCGCTCAAATTGTGAATTTAATCGTTTTTCTATAGTAAAATTAAATTTGTCGAATAAGAAGACGGATGTACTTTAATCATTTAATAAAGTAGCTGGAGGCGCCGACAGTTAGATTAAAGTTCGGTTGTATAGCACAGCAAATGTCATTTCCCCTCACGAGAACATCCTGTTTTAACAAAATTCTAAACACTAAGGAGAGGTGTACGGTTTGTTGCTGGCTAAATAAAAATAATATGTCTAATTTATGGACCTCTGATTTTATGGGTATATCCAATGAATCGATCAGGTTAATTCCAAATTTTTGTAATCCACGTTTCACTTTAAAACACCACAACTTATACTTTTTACCGGACAACTTTATCTTAGGCAACACACAACCAACTAATTTTCGCTTACCTCGACCACCCTTTTATATAGGCAGGTATCACTCGAAAAAATCACAAACCAATATTTATTAAATATACACAAAACTATGTAATAGTCAACAATAATATTTACTTCTGATTTTAATATTTAAACGTATTGCCTGTCATGGACACAATTGGCACGAACAATGGTTGAATTGACTCGTCTTCAATGGAAAAGTTTGGGTGAAATCTATTATTAGTTTTTCGTGCTAATTGGTGATGTTCGTGGGTATCGAGAATCACTTTATAATGTTTTGGTATATCGTATTTCTATTTATTTAACGCGGAACGCGATATCTTCCAATGTAATTGAATTCAACCAATTTGTTTGACTTATAATGTTTATTTAGTGTTATGTATTTAATTCGGTTGGAAATCACTGTACAAGAGAATTCCAACACTATGTATATCTATTAAGTCATCGGGATTTTATATGTATGTGCCGTTTAGTAGTTCACTAACCCTTTAGCTATATAATATGAATTTCTATGGCTACCTGCCAAGTTCTGCATGTGCTTCTGCTTTAGGACCAGATTCATATTAACTCAGTAAATTCATATTAGAGCTCATACTCTTTCCTTGAGTCCTTTTCTAAAGGTGAAATGAAGTGAGTTTGTCCCGATTATCTTGGTAACAATATTCCAATAATCTCTCTTTTTTTTTCTCTCTCTCTCTCTCTCTCTCTCTCTCTCTTCGTTTCAATTAAAACCCATGTGGGCCTTTTGCCTATCTGCACTGTTTTGGACTCCAACTGTCTTGGTCCATCGCTGGTTGCTTCCAGTTTCAATATTGTAAAATATCAATCGAATGACTTTCCTTATATGCAAATAGGAAATCAGGACTTATTTTTGACTTTCAAATGTTGGCATCGAACGAATTCTTACTTTAATTGTGTAGTGGCGTGTATCTACTGGGATCCGCTCGAAACGCGATATTTCAAAACGCGATATGGTACAGAATATGCGTTGCGAAGCGACGGGAGCGCAGCGACCCACCTGTTGTCATTTATGCCAGTTATGTTTCTTGTAGCTTTCACAGGTGTTCGTGTTACCAGCTTATCATAAAAACGACTTTTAGATAAGAATAACGAGAAAAAACCTATTTGACAAACTGGTAAATCGGCAAATATGCCGTTCAAGGTTCTAATAAAGAGAACGCGTAAAGGAAATGAAATCCGTTCTCTTTACACATTAAATGGACATCTCGCACCGACCAGTACCGGCTATCACATGCGCGTTCTTGGATCCAGTTAAACGCAGCAAACCAGTTCAAACCTTGGACATTTTAGAAATTGGTAATAAAGCCCTACTACCCTAAAGCCCTCCTTTTGCTGACTCCTTCAAACCGTCCGAGTAGTCGAATTATGAAAAGAAAATTTGTATTGGAAGTTTTTCCGGCTTTAATCTTTATACTAGTGGGGTGGTTCCTGGAATTCGTGAATTTAGTTCCCGGATCGAACAATAAGTAATACCAACGTCGTTCGGATCACCGTCAAACAGTTTTGGTATCATGTCACCTGATCAATTATCAACGCATGTCGTGGTAGATTGACGCGTAATTTCCCTTTGTTCTTCTTTGAAAGTGATGCCAGTATTTGGTGGGAAGACCACCACGTTTATTGATATATTTTGTGAGAAGAAGATGGTTTGAGAAATGAATATGGGCTTCGGTAAAAATAAATGTTAGATCCGACGAGAGATCTACCCTTCATATCGAAGAAAATTCCTAAATGGAAGATTTGGTTAGTCGGTAGGAGGGAGGGTAGATTATTTTCGCTCTTGGTGACACTGCAACTGGATACGTTGAGCATCACACAGTAATTGGATCCATCGGTCTATGGATGTTCCACCCTAACCGTTTTCGCGGGGAGAAGTTGAAAAATGAGAAACCTTCAAAGTTTAACTCGATAAAATACTCAAACAAGACGTTATCGAATAGTAAGAATCACCTTGAGATGCGAAAACCCGACTCGGCCACTCGAGTTTGCGTCGACTATCGCAAATTAAATTCGATTACCTACCCGATAATTATCTAATGTTAAAAATTGATGATCTACTTCACTTGGCCAAACAAACCTTATTTATGTCCAGTATTGATTTACGTGGTTATTGGCCAAGTACCGGTTCACCCAAAGCACCGTGGTAAAATCGCGATACGATTACCTCTCTAGGTTAGGTTTCAGTGGTTGACACTTAGGCCAAGTTTGGCCCATTGTAATACCTAACACCTAGTCACACAACTACAGTATATAATATACCGCACGTTGCAAGCTCCAGCTTCATCCATGTCAGCTGTACATTGACGTTGTTTACAGCGGGTCGACGCTGAACTCTGCACTCTATCAGAGGGTCTTAACATCACCGATTGTAATCGGCGATGAAAATTCGATTTGCATCTAATCTAGCCTCTGATGGGATTCGAACCCAGTACCTCCTGGTCCAAGTGCCGAAGCTTTAATCACTGCACCACTTGTTCGGTACTGATACCTATGTTTTAGGTAATTATCGTTAAACGTAAGGAACGCAGAGCCGAAACTGCATTGATCCGTATCTCTAGGAATGAAATGTTCTTCATTCTATCAGAACAGGCAAATGTTCGATGGCCTCTTGAGCGCAAGGAACCTGACTGAATTATTACGAATGGGGATGCACGTATATAAGAATGTGTATGATTTTATAAGAATGAATCAGATAGAAGTATGAAAGGGGATCGATGCGTGAAAGATGAATAAAAGATCAAATAAAAATTAAAAATGTAGAATTTGAATCAAAATCGTAAAAAATTGTAGATGTTGAAACCGGGCCAAAGGGCAACAACTTTGGGGCTAGTGCAAATAAATATAAAAAAAAATCTCTAGGAAATACAAACTACCTAAGATGGGCTCTTACACCTTAAATAATTTCACCTTTACATATACAGAATTCATGACTTCCACTCTTACAGATTTGGCTATACGGGGAAGATGAGAATCGTGTGCCAATGTCTTCCTAAATATCAAGCCATTTGTAATCCAAAATAAGATAAAATTCTAATAAGTTATAAAAAATACTTCTTTAATATTTAAAATCTGGTTTTACGTCGTTCATTTGGATCTGTGGCTTCACAGCCTCATACGATTACCGTTCTTAAATCGCTGTGTTTAGAAACCATATCGATCCAAAAGTTCCTGTTTCTTTTTCTTCAGTAGCGCCAGCTCAACATCTTTCTGGGTTGGTACAGGCACATGTGCCATAAATGTCCGACCATCAATAGTTTCAAATCCTTCGGTCTGCATTGGTTCATCCTCTGCATCATCCATATTTTTATTCGCTTTCCAGTCTTCTATCAATTTTGCTATTACTAATACCTCTGCTTTCTCTTCGAGCGGTATTAAAATACCATCATCGTCATCCCGATATCCGTAATAGTCAGCATCAATATCTTTCATTAGTTCGGTCCGAGTTTTCCTCGATGGCATTGGTGGTTCTTGTTCGAATAGTTCTCGTACGCCAGGTAAATCTTTTGCCGCACCAAAATATTTATATCCCCGATTACCCGGCACCTCTCTGCCCTCGGCATCAAGTATTTTCGGGCCATACCTTCTATAATGTGGACCTCCTAATGCTGATATTTGATTTTCCCAATGTCGTTTCTCGCGCAGAAGTTTATTAATTTCATCGTTTAAATCACGTATTCGAAATTCACCGAGGCCAGCATTCTGAATTTGGGCAACCTTTTTAGATATCTCACGTATAATTTCTAAACGCCACTTTTCGCATTTTGAGAGATCGCTACATTCTGAGGCAAGATACGGGCGACGTTCTTTTTCGCCAGCCTTCGCTTCTTTGGCGGCACGCCAACGAGCTAATGTGGTCCTGAAATCAAATAATAACAGATTAGTTATCAAATATGAAGTGAAACTCTTACCGATGTTTCCACCTGGAAAACATAAACAAAAACTTACATAGCCTTTTCTGCATTCCTGGCCTAAAAATAAATGGAACAGAATTATTATTGGTTCGAAAGCAAATCAGACGTTAAATTAATAACTTACCATTCTATTTTTTATTTATTAATTACAAATAAATACGTTTCTGGAGATTTCCTCAAGTTTGATTTCGTTTGACGTTTAATTCTAACCTCAAATATGCCAAACCCTTAAATGATAGGGTGAAATTCAGTACTTTTCCACAATAAATTTAATTGAACTGTCAATTGGTACAAATAAAATATCTTTTTTGAATGAAATTTATTATTATTGACGTTGAAATACATATATTCTTTAATAATTTATTAATTAACACGCTAATTAATCAAAAATTTTTGGAAAATATGCACGAATAAAAAATATTTTTTGTTATGGTAAATTTGTATTTTCTATGGAACCTACAATAATCTTAACCACCTTGTTTGAAAAATCAAAAATTTCGCACTTTTTGCTGTGACCGTGTGCACGAAGATTGTAGAAATAGAAGCAAAATTAAAAAAACCAATTAATAAAAACGACATTTAATTGATTTCAATTAATTAAAATGAAAATGTAATATAATTTAATATCTTAGTGTTGTTAAAAATAGATAATTCAAGAGTACCAAAAATGTCCTTGTGCTTGAAAAATATGCTTATAAAAATTCATCCTTTACGTGTTTACATCATTCGAATGCCAATATTGTGCCGAAATGTGACCACTTCGAATGATATTACAACCGCAGATAATCGAATCCCAGCCGCCGTCACATTGGTTCGTATACATATCGAATTGCCAATTACTGGATTATGCAATATTATGAATTTAGCTTGATATAAGTATTGATTTTGTTTTTTCTGGTGTGGATTTTATTTACAACAGCAACATGCCCATAGGAATCCGTTTGGTGATGCACAAAAATTGTACGATGTACAATTATCTAGAATAAACAATGTGGTGGAAGCGTACAAGATACCGGTTTACTATAGTCAGGCGGCTAATCCAATGCCACAGGTGAGTAGAGTTTGTAATTATTTTCACTGGAGTTTAGAAGAATACTCAAGACCGATCTAGTGAGGATTATTGTGATTTCCATCACTGTAGTAAATGCTGGGGAATTAAAGGCTATATAAAAAAATTTATTAAAGATGTGATTTTTATTGCATCACTCATGTAGAAGAAAAGGCTTGAAATACGTATCTAATTGTAACTGACAAAGAGGAATTGGTTCCTCCTTGAAGTCTGTAGCCTTAACAAAACAATTAGGGGCAAATTGTTCGCTACGGGGTCTTCCTAGCAAGACTAAGAAATGAATAATTACTCCATCCATAGGGTCGGATATTTTTTGGCTCATTATGATTAAAGAATATCATGTTATAAAGAGTAACGAAACAATGGAAACATTTTCATCACAAAATGCATGTGTTGTGTAATGTAAATGGGTTAAACAATACACTTACACATCTTTATTAACCGTAATTGTTATCATTTTCTATCAATAGTCACGAGTATGACAATATTCGATACAAATCGCAAGTGTAATCCAGTAATCCATTCAAATTGCATAACCCATGCATTTTTTGATGAAAATTGTTCCTCTGTTTCGTTATTCTTGAACATTATTTACTCTATATGTAGTATGATTCAACAGATATTTTGGAATTTTATTTTGTTTATTTGCGTCTTGTAATGATAATGCTTATAGTAAACTCTTATATATGACTTGCTAGTAATATGTACTCGTATATATGACTTGCAGTTCTCCAGCAAACACTAACACATTTTTAGTAAAATTATTAAAAAACTGGTGGTTAACAAATAGTTTCCGCGGAATAAATTTGGATTAGATTTATTCAATGCATATAATTTGCGGCTACCGAAAAATGATTGAGAGGAGATTTATATCTTGATATCGCATATACATATCTTGATAAATTTTGTAACACCGCGTTCTTAAATGTGAACGCAATTGTGGAATAGCTCTATTGAACATTGCTTACAAAGTTTTAGCTAATGTTGTACTTGGCAGAAAATATTAGTTACGCTGTCAGTGTGGTTTCCAACTGATCAATTACAGATGGGCTTCCGACAAACATATGGGCCGCTCTAATTTGTCTTGGAAAACAGGAGTCATCCGTCGTGTACTCGTAAATTAATACGTCTATATTTATAATTTTAAATCTGGCTAAATTCTTGGAAATGAAGATAATATCGTGCTTCATAGCCGGAGACCTAGCGATATAAAGGGACGTTTCATACGTGCAAGCTCTCATTTTATAAAGCACTCATGAGACGTGTAGAATTCTATCTATGTTTGGAAGGAGTCATTCGTTCCATGTTTCAGCAGCGATATTATCGAATTCATCAAATTCAATCGAGTTAGATGGCCACCTTGCAAAGTCTCCACAACAACGCATGATGTATAAGGTTTACCAACAACAACCAGCCGGTGTACATCGTAGTTCCTCGACTGCGGACCTCGACTGCGCTGGCGTAACGACTTCGAACAAGGCCTACGCATAATAGGAAGCCGAAACTGGAGGGCAAGTTTATGGATAGAGACGGGCGGAGGACCACAGCTTCAGAAAAGAGTTCTGACAATTCCAATCTCATGATTGTATTTGTGACTTTACATTGTGCGCAATATAAAGTCACAAATACAATCAAGACGTTGGAATTATCAACTCATTTTTGTTTCTCGATTTATAAAAAACGAGAAATCTATGGTAAACTGATAGACCATTTTCCTCAAACGTCAAAATAACATTATGACAGTTGAACGTGTATGGCAAACCATTAAAATAAAATTCTATTTTTTTATTTTATTCATAAATTCTCATAATGCTATTAAAATTTAACAGTACAATTGTTTGTGGTTATGTTTTATTCATTAAACTTTAATAGTTGTGTCATAAACTTTAAAAATTACAACTAAATTTTGTTCTTGTTTGCCATACAGCTTCAGCTGTCAAATTTTTTGGAGGAAAATGGTCTATTGTTGGAAATCTGGGATTTTCACATATCGCCGTTTTATCCAATCAAATGAAAGAAATAGTACAAAATACACGCCCTCTTGACCCTTATACATACGTCGGATGAAAATCCGGGATTTTCACATCTCGCCGTTTTATCCAATCAAATGAAAGAAATAGTACAAAATACACGCCCCCTTTCAGCCGTATACATACGTCGGATAAATATCCGGGATTTTTCCATCCCATCGTTTTAACCAATTACATCACGTAAATTATACAAAAGACACGCCTCTTTTCATACAAAAGAGTTGAAAAAAATTTAAAAAAATCTCGGATGTAGAAATCCCGGATTTCCATCCGACGTATGTATACGACGTATGTATACGACGAAATCCCAAAAAGTTGATAAAAACTCAACTCGAAGGAAAAAATCCTGCAGACAACCAACCTAACAAAACAAAACTGTAATTTTTGAGCAATATTTACCAACCTAAAAAAACGAAACTGTAATTTTTGAGAAATAATGCGTTGTTTCGCGATGACGTTTGAATTTGTTGTGTTGTAAAGCGTTCTAGTATTATTTTGAGATTATTGTGTTTACTTTTAGTTTATTACATAGTTTAGTTAAATAATATGTAAATAAATAATATTGTTTATAGGTGTAATTTAGGTTTAAATATAGATTTATTTAGTTTTATTAATTAAAATTAATAGAATTTATATGCGAAAGGTAAGAAGAGCGCATATAAATAAAAATGAAGTTTTTTAATTTATGGTGTATTTTTTTAGAATGACCATCAACTGATTATATTTTGTCTTGAAAAAGATATTTTTTAGAACTTAATTCACTTAAGTAATTTAAAAAGAACGCGAAACAAAATTTATGAAAAAATTAATTTATAAAAACTGAAATACTATGAATTTATTAAAAAAATAAAAAAGTAAAACCAAAACTAATATGATTTTGTATTTAAAACGCAAACAAAATTTTTAAATTACTACAAAAATACGAAAATCACTGAATGAATTAAATCAAGCAAAACAAAAAACCAAATAAAAAATGTTGGCAGTTATGTCACAATTGAAATAGACGAAATACAGAGCAAAAATCCAATATGTTACTAACTTCTCGTTTGAGATGTGAAAAATCCCAGATTTCCATCCGACGTATGTATACGACTTCATCCCAAAAAGTTGACAAAAACTCAACTCGAAGGAAAAAATCCTGCAGATAAAAAAACAAAACTAATTTTTGAGCAATATTTTACCAACCTAAAAAAACAAAAGAGGTCTATTTATCTCTTTTTCTTCTAAAAAAAAAAAAAAAAAATTTGCTCTATTTAGGTCCAAACCACACAAATGTGTGAGTAAAAAAACATAGTATGTAATGGCATGGTAAAACATTTCGCTTGATTTGAAGTACAACCAACACAATTGTGTGTATAGTTAGTATTGTTTTAGGACGAAAATAAGTTTAAAAGGAATACACAAATGTATAAGTTAGTTCAAAACACATACAAAAATAAATTTTTGACATGATTATTTTGCCTTACCCACACAATTGTGTGAGCTGACAGGATAAATGTCAAATATTTGTTGTTCGCAAAAATTTGTATTTTCTCGTTTCGTTAGCTCGTTTTATTGAGGTGCAGCTGCTCTTTGAGTCTGTGAATATTATCATCTTTTCTATACCCATTACTATAGCTTTCTTAATTGCGGTTTTTATTGCTAAAGTTTCTATCGTTTTGATTGATGCTTGGTTTTTTAGTTGTAATTTTATCTATATTTCTGAGTTTTTAAAATAAATTCCAATTCCTTCTTGTTCTCTTGTTAGTGGCCCCTGTGTATGTATATTTCTACATATCCCTTGTGTTTGCTCCGTATTTCGTTGTGGTGTGATCTTGCAATCATTCCGTTTGGGGTTTCTTTTCTTATTTCTTTTTTTAATACTTCCTGTGGTCCTATTCTTGCTTTCCCAAGGAATTGGAAAATATTTTGCTGTAATTACAAATTGCAATAATTCCCAAATATTTATTTCCCATTCCTAAATGTATATTGAGTGGCCCTATTCTGTCTTTCCCTGGGAATAGGGAATTGGGAAAAATATTTTCATAGCATTTTTGTTCAAATTATATTTTTCTAGCCTACTGAAGTAATAAGTTTAGTGCAAACAGTTTTAAAACAAAGTTAATTGGGAAACTTGTTCCAATGCTATGAAAATATTTTTCCCAATTCCCTATTCCCAGGGAAAGCCAGAATAGTGCCACTGGTAGACTGGGAATAATTGTTGGGGGAAATTTTTTTTATTTTTGTTTTTATGAACTAAAACGCATGTTGCGACCTTATTACAAGTTTAATTTATTTTTAAATATATATTTATTAGAAAAAATAATGTTTAAAAATTCGAAAAGGTTACAATTCCCTAGAAAAATAATGGGGAAAAATTAACGTCAAAACTGCTATAAAATGGAATTATTTTTCCCCAATAAAAAAAATCCCAAACGCCAGAATACACTTTGGGGAATATAAAATTCCCAACTACTAGAAATACGTCACTAATTCCCAATTCCCTATTCCCGGTGAAAAGCAGAATAGGGCCACTGAACTAAGATATTTTCGGTTTTTTTTCCATCACGTAGAAAATCATACTCCAGTGGCCGTATTCTGGTTTTCCCGAGGAATTGGGAAAATATTTTGCTGTAATTACAAATTGCTCTAATTCTCAAATATATATTTCCCGTTCCCAAATGTGTATTCTTGCAGACTGGGAATAATTTTTTTGGGATTTTTTTTTTATGTAAATATTTATAAATTAAACCACGTATTGCGACCTTATTACAAGTTTAATTTATTTTTAAATATATATTTATTAGCAAATATAATGTTACAAAATTCAAAAAGGTACGAATCACAATTCCCCCAAAAAATAATGGGGAAAATTAACGTCAAAACTGCTATAAAATGGAATTATTTTTTCTCATACACTTTGGGGAATAAAAAATTCCCAACTGCTAGAAAAACGTCATTAATTCCCAATTCCCTATTCCCTGGGAAAACCAGAATAGGGCCACAGATATTCGCCTTTCGAGCGCCGCTAGAGGCGTCGTAGTCGCCCGAGCCAATGGTTTACACCACTTTATATGTGACATTTATATGTCAAATCGTATAGGAAAATGGTGCAAACTAAATTTTAATTGGAATTTATTATTATTTCGCAATATATTACACTTGAGAAGAATATAATAATTAATAAAATATAAATACACATATGTCTATTAATTTTAGGACATCAATCGAAAATTAATTACGAAAATCAGCTTTAAAGGTGCCGATTTGTTTTTATAATTGTAATTGTTGTTCTATGATGTCTGATGAAAAATTTGACATTTCAATACCGAAAACCAGCCATGGGAAGTAGATCTTTTCATCCATTTAAACAAGCAATCGATAAATACTGCCACTTGAAAAGTTTAAGGAGGTCATAAAGAGAGTAAATGTAAACACATTGTTGGAAGCCTTCTATATTTAAATCAGTTAGTCATATTATTTATAACAAACAATACACGATCACGTATGAAGACTAATACTGGAAAACTTTCATTTGCTACTCCAATAAGTACCACGGGTAGAAAAACACAAAATCTTTAATGAATATTTAAAAAACTTGGTCGAAATATTTTATGTTTGTACTATTTGGGCTGTAATGCAACTAACACTAAATAAAATATAAAATATATTTTTATCAAATCAATTTAATTTGAAAATTACTGATGTAAGACAATATTTTACTATGCAGTTTGACATATAAATAAATTTATACCATCATTGGCTCTAGTTAAAAAACTACCCGGCAGATGTCAGCTACTTTGCTTTAAAAAGCGAATAGGTTTGACAGTTTTTTTTTATAGAGTAGTTGCTTTTTATTCTTTTTCCAATATCACTATTCTTTTGTAGATGTTTGACTATATACTTTAGCGTTGTGGCCTTATTGTCGAGATCTGCCGGTAGTGTTGCTGTTTCCGCTAGTAAGGTGGTGATTGGTGTAGTTTTTAGCATACCTGTGCAGATACGCAGGTTTTGGTTTATTATTTTTTGTTTTATTTTTATGCTGTTTTTTATGTTTGTGGGTGATACTATATCCGCATACTTTGTTCTCGTTTGTATTATAGCTTTATATACATTTGCAAATAGGTGTGGGTGTGCTCCACCATTTTTGTATGTTATTGTTTTTAATAAATTTGTTACGTTGATTATTTCTTTTTCAATTATTTTATAATGTGGCAGTAGTGATATTTTATTGCTTATTGTTATACGCAGTAGTTTCATAGTTTTTTCCTCTTTGATGGTTATGTTGTTGAGGATTGGTTGAAAATTCGTAGGTTTGTTCTTGAATAATGTCATGAAAGAGCATTTGTTTGGGTTTAATTTTAGATCTATTTTGTTCAGACCTTCCTTCTGTGCTTCTATTCCAGTTTTGCCTGTTATTAGCATCACTATATCATAACGCATATGATTGATATATCCAATTTATGATATGATTTGGTGTATTTATTTTAATTAGTTTTATCTATTAGTATATTTTTGTTTACGTGATCGAGAGCTTTTGATATGTCGGTCGTTATTATTATTATTGATTTATTATTATGTTTTTCTGATGCTATTTCACTGAAGAGGTGTACGAAGTAGTCCAGAATATTTATATTTTTCTAAAACCATGTTTTTTTGGTATAGTATATGTTGTTATTAATTTTGTGCCAAAGTTGTTTCGTATTTATTGGTTACCATGGTTTTGGGTTATTGTTTTGATTTATGGTCATGATTTTTGTGTTTGTTTGTATGATTTCTTCTATTTTAGATTCAATATTTACTAGGTTATTGTCTTCCTGAATTTCTGATATTTATTTTATTACATTTTTCCAATTGGTGTTTTCTTTTTTTATGTATTTGCTTACTTTTACCTATATTATAAGTGGCAGATGGTCAGGTCCTATGTTATTCTCTGCAGCCCCATTCGAGTTTATTGTATATATCGGTAGTCATAGGGAGATGTCTGTCGCTGATGTATGTGATCTTAAATCTTGTCTGGTGTGTTTTCCGGTGTTTAATAGGGTCATGGTGCTTTTGATTATTTTTTCTGCTATTATTTTCCCTCGTTTGTTCTCATTAGTTATTTGTTCCCATAGACTACTATGGGCATTGATATCTCCTGCTAGGATTGTTTTGTTGTTGAATTCTGCTTGCGATCAAATACATTTTTTCCTCTCTATATTTTATTTTTATTTGTTCTGCCTCAATATGTGTAATGTTTATATTTAGGTCAACTTGTCAGGTTCCAATGTTGTTTCTTATTAGAAACCCTTTTCCTCCATATACCGTGTCTCTGTTTTTTGTTATAAGTTTAAATTTAGGTATTCGTGGTGTATTGTTCTTATGTGTCCAGGTTTCATTTAGTAGGTTGATGTTACTGTTTAGACTTCTTAAGTTTATTTGTAGTATTTTTATACTACTTTCCATTTATTTTGTTTTTATGTTATTTACTAACTTTTAATTCAATGATTAGTAGATCTGGTATATCGTATCTTTTGTCCAATGAATTTCATCAAAGTATTTTGTAATTCTAGTATTCTTTCTCTTTGAACCTCTAGAATTAATTCCTGTCATTGTGTTTTATCAGTCCAGATATTCATTTTGTTTTCTTCGTTTGTGTTAATTTGTGGGAAGTCATTAATATTTTGGTTGAGCAGCTTGTTTCGTGGGTATAGTGCTGCTAGTGTTTCTCTGTGTGATATTTTGGTTTTTATCATTTGGATTTGTGTTTGTTTTTTCATTTCTTGGCAGTTTCTTGAGTTTGTATAATGTTCTATTTCTACATAGAATTTGCATTCTGGGCTTCCCTGGCATTCGTGTTGTTCGTCCATTTGTTAGGTTTGGCGCACTTAGCGCATCTTGTTATTTTTGATCGGCACAATTTTTTTATGTGCCCATAGCTTAGGCATGATGCACAGAATTTTAATTTCGATATGTAGGCCGCCGTTTTTATTTTTACAAGATTTCTTTTGGTAATTCACTTGCTCTTATTTCCAGTTTTAAAATGTTCGTATTTTTTAGGGTTTTGTTTACTCGGTCCCATGTTTTGATTATTTCTTCATTTGTGATCGGAAACTCGCATATTATGTTTTCTTTTATTTCGTTTAGTTCAAATTCGCCTACTAGTCCTCTGACCACACCTTCCACATGTGTATAAATTTTCGGGATGAAGGCGTTGTATTCTTTTTCGGCTAAACTTTTATTAATTGGGTCGACTTTCTATTCTAATAAGGCTCGATTTTAATTTGCCGCCATCATAAGTCCAGCCAGATGATGAAATTGGCGAGCCTATACCCACCAATGTGTCTTCAGAAATTGAGTGCTTATTCATAGATACCATGGTAACCTGAGTCAATACATTAAATGGTCGTCACAAGATTTTAGACTTGATTTTTACTAATTCACCTGATTGGGAAAAATTTTGTGATCCTCAAGTCATATCAAACATGTCCGCCCAAGTTTTTCAATCAGTATATAAGCCAGAAGACATCGATAAATACACAAAACCGAATGATAGTACCAACAATGTGTTCACAAAAATTTCACAAATTTCAGCGGAAGATATTCATCTCGCTTAGAAACGTTTAAACGAAGGATATCTGAATGGTTTACCAGCCTCATTATTAAAAGCTTTAATTTTGTAATTCCTTTGTGCCTTCTTTTGAATCAGTCAAAGAAGCAAGGCATTTTTAGGTATAACTTTAATTTCATCAATTCCGAAGTTATTTGAAAAGAAAGAGAAAATCACAAGGAAGTCAATGTGGTATAAAGAGACTTTGCTATGATCTTTGACTACATCAGTCATTACAAAACCCTAGAATGCTTGAACAAATTGGTGATCTGCAGTCCGTTTGTAACCTGGTTTAAATCATACTTAAGCAACCGCTCTCAATACACGAGGAGCAAAAGGTCTGAACTAATCAGACACTACTCAGCCACCTCCGGCCTGCTTCAAGGCTCCCATATTGGCCCTTGGATGCCCGTAAAATCATTAAAATCGTGGTGAACATCAACCACACCCACAAATTACAACAAGATATTGACAACGTAGTGACTTAGGTAACATATAGGGGGCCCCCAAATGAAAGAAGTTTGTACATTACTTACCTTCGAAAGGTGATTGGCTGGAAATAAAACAAAGACTTAACGTATAACGTTAACTTGCAAAAACTACCGCCATACCTTACTGGATGTAGAACCTACAATTTGACAACCCTGGAAAGTAGAAGTTACCTTTTGAAGAAGTGTTCATCTATTGCAAACATCTTACTGGATAAAATCGATTCACCGACGTCATTTGAGTCTATTGGATTAAAAATACCAAGCAGCATTTTAAAAAATTCTGAGTTTCTTCAAGTAAATAAACCCAGGACAAATTATGGTGACCATCATTTTGACTTTTGCCTAAGCAAAGACGGGTTTTGAAAAATTTTTAGAGTGTACTATTTATCATAAATATTTTTCAATAAGAAAAACTATATTTTCTCTATGTTTAATTATTCGTATCTCCCCAAGTCAAATTTGTACACTTTTTTCTAAAATAAATAAATAAAAAAAATTCCTCAAGTGTTTGCAAATTGTTGTAATTGTATCTGTAGTTTATATATTTGACTTGTCACGAACAAGTTTCTTGTTTACAATTTAGTAGATTGTAGTTTTTCTTCTTTGTCGCTTGTTAAATTAAATTTTTTAAATTAAACACTTGTTTATCATTCTAGGAAAATGTTACCCAAATGTCAGTCAACCATAATAACGAGTCTAAACAACAAAAAAATGAACAATTAGCCCGAGTATTAGAAGTGCTTAGAGATACTATGCCTAAATTATTTGTCCAACCATTAGATTATTCGATTTATAATCCTAATTTAATATTTGAGAATAACATATCTGGTAAAACAACAGTGTAAGTAAAAATACATTTTGTTTCGAAATTACACTTGCTTTAATAAAACGTAAAATTTAATTTGCAGAGGACTGTATGCGTACGTAAAGCAAGTTGCACTACTCCGTACTATCGGTCATCTAAAGTATGCCTACGTAAAATTTGAAATATTAAAAATAACAATGCATACGGATGATTCAACGGTACGTATACGATGGCGTATACGTGGTATATCAGGGTTAAGAGTTATGCTTACATTTTGGAAGTATAAACTATGGAAATTAAAAGAAGTATTTGATGATCAAGAATCATGGTACGATGGATTTTCAGTTATGTATGTGGGTGACGATGGATTAGTTTATAAACATGTAGTGGATAAGGTGATGCCAGATGATGATATTGTTGTAGCAGCAACAGCCGCTGTTCAGGGTTCCCAGACTCCACCCAAATTAGCGCTTTTTATAGGTTTAACTACCGAGCTTGCACCATTTATATCGTAAACCCGCGATTTTGATGAGATGATTGTTTTTTGGTATCGTAGAATAAATTTTATTTAATATTATAAATAAATTAAGGCGTCAAGTCAATATAAATTTGTTGCGAGTACCGGGGTTGGTGTAGTTTATAAAAGGTAAGTTCCAATTCATTACTCATAATAATTCAATTCTCAAATAAAACTAGATAATTGTATTCGAACATCCAAAATATTTTTTTTTTATTTGGTAATGGTTTTTTGTTAAGTTAAACAGAGATTTAGTAAGAAATCTATATTATTAGTTATTAATTATATGAAACTAAACCACTTATAACATATAGATTCCAAACTAGTTCAATGATGTAATCTTTTTGTTTAGCATTTACGATTATAAGTGATCATACTAGAAATGTTAACAAATTAGGTTTTACAGACATTTAACAAAAAAAAAAAAAACGAGATATAATGATGATATATTATTAGGGCATTCTAAAGGTACAATTTTTTGAGATACTCTAGACTTTTTGTTTTATTTACTTTCCGAGTAAAATTTTACGTGACGCACCAAAGCTTTGGCCAGATTGCGTTGCTCCACGGTTTGTACCGGCTTGTAACCCGATAATTGCCTCACCAGCGCGTAATGTCTCTTCACTGAAGTCGCGACGATTTTCTTCGGCTGGTCGTGGTCCCAACCATGGACCTCTCCATTCAGGATGTCTATAAGCCTGTATTTTTATAAACCAAACAAAATTATTAAACATTGTTAATAAAAATGATGTGTTACGAACTTACAGCACGCCCAATACCAAATATTGTTTGTGTTACCAAAGCAATATTTTTACGATCCCATAGATCTGTTGTTTGGAACAAATCAACATCAGCAACACCGTACTTTTTGCACGCATTTTGGAATCTATTATAAAAGAAAAATGTAATTTTATATTTTCAAATCGAACATAAATTTATAGAAGTATTATTTTGGCACAAATCCAACTAATTTTTTATATGAACATAACTTACTGACTAAGGTTATCCATCATTTTGTAATCTCCACCAGACGTATTAAATTTTTGAATGATACCCGGGGCTAAACGATTCATAAGCTTACACAAGATTATACCATCACGTAATGCGTCTTCGTAACGTAAATTAGGGAAACGTTCACCAATTACGGTTTCGATCCATTGTTGAGCTTCAGCTTCTTGTTCTGGTTCGCGTTTGCCTGCAACCTTTGAACGAAATAAAAATATAAAACAAGATTAGATATTCTATTAGATAATAGAGTTTGAATTATTCATTAGGAAGTTTATTTAATTAATTAAATTGGATAGATAATTATACTAATTAGAAAAAAATAATTCTATAAAAATTTAATTTACATTTAAAATACGGGTTTCTGTAATTTCCCATAATTATCATACGTTAGAATTGTTTGTATTCTGTGATAATAATGTTGGCGTCCGAAGTTACATATTGACGGCTTTTGAATTATTGTACAGTATATTCTTGATATAAGCTACCTTGATATTAGCGACTTTTTCTAAAAGCGACTCGATTAAAGCAACCTTTTTTGATTCATATTTTTTCGTTAAAAGTCACCATTGCGACATGCAGAAGTGATCCATTTGCTCGAACACTGCTTTACTCGTAGATGCCGAGATATTTCACATATAACGCATCATCACGAACTGAGCGTCACGTCTTCCTGCGCTCCCGGGTGTTCAAGGAGTGAGTTGGGAACCCCTATAAACGGGTCATCCCTTGAATGGAATAGGTCCCATTGGGTTATTCATATGTATGGGTGGGTGGGTGCTAGTTAGAGTGGGCTGGAGTGCTCGCGAGCCAATGAGCTGGATTAAGGTGTTATACGACCCGTGCTGATGATCGATTAGGCTGAGGCCATTTAACAAAGCCCAGTCGTGAACGGAGCCCTCTGGACACTAGGCGATCTTGAGTTGTATTTAGCCTTAAACGTGTTTACAGATCTTTGCACGGACGGACCATCATTTTCTCCGATTTTTGTGGGAACAGGATATGGATCAAAAACAAAAATAAGTGGCCAGCACTTCTCAAATGCTGGTAAGGGGGTCTGCTACTCCAGCCGTCAGTGGGGCTAAAACTGGTTCCGAGGCTTGCAAGCCAGGAAGTATTGGTAGCGGTAAGAAGGAGAAGGTTATTGCTCCTTGGATACGAAGTCTTGGATAGATTGGTCACAGTCCCGGAGGAGCAGTGGACGGAGGCACAGAGGCAAACGGTTAAGTGAGCGAAGAACCGTATTGGCGATGTTAGCAAAGCCTAGAAGGAAGATCTTGGGTCGAAAAGACAGAGGTCTGGCCGAAATGAAACGAGCCAAGCTACAGGTGGCACATTCGAGGAAGGGACCTAAGCACTTTAGCGACGTTGTGAAGGAGCGGGAGGTGGTGCTAGCCGTATTGGACGAGAGCCATGAAGATGGGAGCGGGGAAAAATGGAGAGTTGGTGTTTAATGCACTGAACCTTGTTTTCCTCAGAGTCCTTGGATAACATCCGGGACCACCGCTAATATGCAGGAACACGGGTTGGTATCAGCGACGGCTGAAGCTGACCGCTTGCGCTGATCAACGATCGGCCTTCTTGTACAGGAAGGCGATCGAGGTGGTAGGCGAGGTATGGCCAGGAGCTAAGCTGAAGGTAATTCCTTAAGAGGAAATATTCAGCTAACCTGGAGGAATCATAAGAGGAAATATCCAGCTAACCTGGAGGCGGCTAACCTGGAGGAATCCCTGAGAATTATCCAGGTTTGCAATCCGGATCTCCCGACAGGGAACTGGAAGTATGTTAAGCAGGAACGAGCCTAAGGGCAATTTCAGATCATCAATTATGGTGATCAATACGGAATCCCTGGCTCCCCTGTCAAAAACCAAAGGGGTTATCAACTTCGGCTTTGTTACACTTAAGGTGTTCAGGAAGGACGAGGTCGGAGTGAAACCAATTACTGCGCACCTGAGAAGGGGGAGGAAGAAGTCCAGCCTGCTGAGGAAAGCGCGAGGAGTGGAATCTCTCCAGGGGAGACACCTACAGCTAGTGGTGAACCCGAGTGAGGGGTTGACCAGCGACGTTAGGGACCGACTATACCTTGACAGGAGGACGGAGGATACCGTCGACTCCGTTCGGGCCAACTAAGCGACGTAGCACTGCTATTGCAATTAACGTAAGTGAAGACTGCTATCAATGATTAGGTTTGTGCAGATAAACTTACATCACACCTAGGCTGCTTCGGCGGCGCTACTTCTCAGACTGGCTATAAGTCAGGCGAGGAAATAGTCATGATCCAAGAATCTTGGATCAAGAATAACAAGGTCTGCGAGCGAAGGGTTACACCCTTTTTCACGCTTGTGAGACTGAAAATAGCAGATCATGTATACTGGTGCGAAATAATATAAATGTTTTTCTACTTTCACAGTATAGCAATTGGGACATTACTGCGGTCTGTATAGAGAATGAAAGTTATCCTGCGGTGCGACGCCAACGCGCACCATACCATCTGGAGTAGCTCGTAGTTTTGAATTTCTCTTAAGAACCAAGCTTACTATATAGACCAAGAACCCACCTTAATTATTAGTAATAGACAGGAGTTTCTTGATATTATTCTGGTCTCCAAATTTATTTCAACGATGATCAGGGAATGGAGGGTGGCGAAGGAGCATTTCTTCTCCGACCATCGTTACTTAACGTTTAAACTTAATCTCAACATTACAAAACAGTACGTGTTCAGAAATCCCAGGAGCACAGTATGGTATGTATATAGGAATGTATTGGAGGGGACCATTCCATCTAGAGTTCCAGGACCCCCCGACACGGGTAGTGAATTGGATTCAATGGTGGGCACTCTGACTAGGGCTTGCAATACCTCTATGAGTAGCCTGTCCTGTATCAAGGGGGAAGCGAAAACCATTTTGACCACTCCACGTAGTAAGTAGGTTACTGTAAATAAAACAGCAACTAAGCAGCCTCTATAATGTTCCTAAGGTGTATTGTTATTCGTGATTTAAAGCGGCTCGACTGAAGACATACTTCAAATATACATTGGTGATATAAAACAAAATTTAGAGCAGGGTTTTCATATAAAATTTGAACTGATCCGGATCAATGGGTGTCATGAAACATGGCAAATGAGAGGTAACGATGATATCTGGCTGTAGTTCCCGCCCTTTTCGTCGTAATCAAACCCGGATGAAATAAAAGCATTTTGGATACGCCATACTAAAGTCTTTAGTTTCAAAAGGGGTTAGTTTCATCGAGTGGAGCAATAGATTTTGACAGTCCGTATATAACTAGCGTCTATATAGGATAGATCCACGGGATGTCTATAAGTCCGAGTGGCGCAATAGAGATTAAGCCAAAAAATTATTAATTTATTCAAACTTTTGTACTCAGTGTTTCCACGCGGTTTCGCATAACCACCAGGAATAAATTACAGCAGTCCACATCCTTAAACAGTAAAAAGAATTGGGACAGTAAAATGTCTTCCCAAAAACTGGTAATGTTCACATTTATTTAACACCACTTCTTGTCAAAAATTACAATGACAATTTCGGAATGTTAAGCGAAAAGTAGGTAATAAATGACATATGGGATCTTGGCTGACATAAATCAAGGTGAGGTTCGAAAGCGATAATTTGGTGGTATTCGGTGGTATTCTGTTTCTCCATGAAAACCAAAGGTTAAGAGATGTAATGCCAAATGATTACAGAACTGCAACATCCTGTCTGAACATTCGATCTGTACACCAATTGACTCAAAGTGAGAGAGCCGAACTGGGAACTATTTTTTTATTTCACCTGAATCTACCATCTAACAATGCCGCATGTACTCTGCAATACATCAATTATTCGAATGACAATTGCATCTTTGAGAGTAGGTGAGCAGATTTTTGAATGTTTTTGTGTATAAACCCCCAAATGTTGATTATTTGAAGTACGCAATGAGTTCTAGTAAGCTCTACAATCCAAGTAGGAATAATTTTTCGAGCAAAGTGAATTGATAGCAGCGGAAGAAATACCAAGTCTCCTATCAAGTGATTGATCAATTATGTGGATTAAGAGATTTTGGCCATAAGCACTATGGTAAATCTTTGGTGTGCCTCCTAAATTAGAATAAATAATTGTATTGTGATACTCTGTGTATTTATTTATGAACAAATTTTATTTATTTGATTTTAGCGAGTGGTTGATCGCCGTACTTATACAAACCATTAAACGTGTAGTGTAAATCGATTATATTGTGGAACGTACTGACAAAATTCGATGAAATCGCGGAAAGAAGTATTTGTATTGGGTGATATACATATGCTTGGTAACTAAAAATACATGTACAAACAAAATATTCATCAATAACGGTGAATTTCAAATTGGGACCACTTTCATCTATAAAATAAAAACAATTGGGTGCAGATTAGTTAAATTAGTGTATGCGCGTGGTCTGTATTGCTCTAAAATACAACAAAAACTGGGTTTTAAATAATACTAAAGTGTAGTGTGTGAACGTGTTGTGTCGTGTGATTTTTAGTGTATGTGATTTGTGGTGAACAAGAAAAACAAAACAGAAAAGGAAATACATTGTTAGTGGAAAATGGAAACTGTACGGTGGAGAAAAGTAAACTGCTACGGAACTTGTTTTGATCCAGAGGATCTGCATTTCCGAGTGGTCAGGTGATTGTTGGTAAGTGCTCTTAATTTCTATTATCATATTAATGCCATTTCATTTGATAGTTTATATTTAATATATTTTACTCCTGAGAAATCACAATCTTAATCCGTTCGCATTGATTAGTTTGCCTGTTGCGTAATGAAATGAAAATTTAACTATAAACTTCTTCTATTTAAAATATTATATGTATTAATTGTAATTTTGTTGTCTTAAATGTCTTCATATAAAGTGACGTCGAAAGAGCTAGTATTTTTGTAGATTGGTATAGGTTAAGTTTCAGTGGTTTGACACTTAGGCCAATTTTGGCCCATTGTGATACCACGCATTCACGCCACATCATTAACCCATTCACTTATTCACCTTACTCACACAACTACAGTATACCACGTGCACATTGCAAGCTCCATGTGAACCTGTACATTGACGTGGACGGTGGGTTGGCGATGAATTCTGCACTCCATCAGAGGGTCTTAGTTGTGTTTATTAACATCCCCGATTGTAATCGATGATGAAAATTCGATTTGCATCTAAGCCTCTGATGGGATTCGAACCCAGTACCTCCCGGTCCAAGTGCCGAAGCTTTAACCACTGCACCACTTGTCCGGTTAGATTGGTATAATAAACGTTTCTTTTTATGGCACATGGGACTCAATACTAACCACATCGTGATAGCAATTTAGCATCCCCCTTGGACAAGGGAAGAAATTACTCTGTCAATTTACCGAGAATGTGGGGTCGCTAAAACTTAAAATTTGAGACTTAGTTCTTTTTCAAAACATCAATTGGATAACTGGACGTATTATAGAGGTTCATCTTTGAAAGACGAAATTGTTAATGTTAGGTACTATATCATTTGCACATCGCGACAGCTCCATGTCAGCATATAGTACTAAGGGGACATAAGAGTATTTATTTATTATAATTAGTCGATGTAAAAACTTTTATGCATTGGAATTTGAATTTAACAACTGTGCTTGATAAAGCATACTGGCTTAAGTGAAATTCACTTATCTAGATTTACCAACAATATTTCATGTAATATTTGATTTTTTTATCATCATTTCCGACCTCAACATGAAGATATGTCCAAAGAACGTGTTTGTCACATATTGAATCAATATGTAAGCGTGTTTTCGATGAAAATGAAGGCCTTATAATGCAACGGGGAAAATAATTCGAATCCAATTTAGATATCGATAAATCGATTCAAAGGCAGATAATAATGACCGGAATCAGGTTAAAATTCCTGATCCGTATCAACAACTTCTTCAAGTTCCGAATTCAGGAACCAACGATGACGTAGTGACAGCGACGATGAATAAGCTCGGGGCAATATGGAAGAAGACAACTTTATGGAGACTCCACAGTTTATCGAACTCATGAGAAAGGCAAACGCAAAGCAATTTGAGCTGGTACAACATATTATATGGTTAAACTGAATGATGATTTTACCAAAACTAAATATGAAATATATCGATTTCACTCCCCATCTAATTTGTGTATCGCGGGCTATATATGAAAATCGATTCTTAAGGAGTAAACTCCAAACATTCAAAGCCCAGAGTTCCTTTTCGGGAACTTGCTACTGAACGATTATTTTCTAACTCAGGATAAAATTAGCTTGTAGACATTGTTAGTTTTGGTGAAATAGCTGTAGTTTTATCGAACGGAACGACAATTTATATAAAACTTAAGAAAATTCTTAGATCTATTCATTTTCGGGAACATACCACGGAACGATTTTGTTATAACTTGGCCTAAAGTTACCTACTAGTCTTTTCATTTCATAATCATGTAGCCCTGATCCGAGACATTTTTAGTTTTGGTAAAATAAATCTAATTTTATCGGGCGGGACGAAATAAATAAAAATCAATGAAATAGTTCACTTTAGGGAACTTGCCACAGAACGATTATTCTCACTTGACCTGTAACTATTAGTATTTGTATCTGATGAGAATCTTACAGTTTTTTCAGATCTATTTATTATTCGATCAGTTTTATTTAGATTGCCAGCAGATGGTTTCGTTTTTAATTTGTTTAAATTATTTTTTAAAAGCCAAATTAACTTTAATAAATTGGATAATTTTTCGTTATTTCCTTAATGTTGATAAAATTTCCACGGCTGGGCTTACTCAACAAAAACGCGAGTTAATTGGTTATTTATAGGTTAGTGTTGCCTGATTATTATTTTTTATTTTCTGGCATAGATTACTGTGGTAACATTTTTATGCTCTCGGTCTTTGGTGTCTGGACCAATTAGATTCCATCCGATACTTCAACATACAATTTGAAGCATTTTGCTAATCAACGATAAATCTAGTGGCTTATTCCCATTTAATCAGAATTTGGATCGTATCAAAATATAGCAAACAGAACGCATTTAAAGACTTCAGGGGTCGTATTCTTGAAATCGGTGGAAATTTCCCCAATCGGAATACAATTTGATTTGAAATTCTCTATATTATTCGAATTTTTCGCCTGCTACTTTAATCATTTTTTAAAATTTCTTTTCTTCTTTTAAATTAAGAAACATAGTTTTTCCCCCCTACTAAAAGAAAAATTCTGACTGGGTAAATCGATTTGAAATTATTCCCTTAGTAGGGAGATAAATTTGAAAAAATGATTAAAGTATTCGGTGAAAATTTCGACAAATATACATAATTTCAAAGTAAATTGTATTCCGATTGGGGAAATCTGCACCGACTTCAAGAATACGACCCCAGTATAAGAAAGACAAACAAAATAATCCCCATTTTAGTTATTGTGAATTTAACGGTAAAGTAAATTTCAGAGTTTCGGTAGTTAACTACCACTGCCCCTAAATACATAGTGATAAGCGGGCCACATAATTAAAAGTTGGGTTGAGGTCTTTTGCCCCCTTTTCAAAATCCCGAAATCAAAATCCCGCTTTGCAAACTCCCTAATATCAAAAACCCGCTTTTTAATATTTTTATGAATTCGGGCGCTTGCGGGATGGCCACCCGGCCCGCAGGCACGTGAATTCATAAAAAAAATTAAAAAATCTTTGTTTTGATAATCTTTTACTAGTCAGTACAGTGTAATAAATACATAAAATAATTGTTGGTTCCGAATCAAGCCGGATTAGAATTCTGCATTGTAGGAAATTTTGAATTGACAAGCTAGATTAAACTAGATCATTTTGTAACAATTTTTCTTTCATATTTCATCAAAAAAACTAAGACTTTTTCAGGACAACCATAACAATAAATTGTATTAAAATAATATATTTAAAATCTACCTACAATACGTATATCCCTTTTCCGGCCCACGATCCCAATTGTATACGTAAAAATCGTGTGCGAAGAGAATCATGGAAAAAAACAAAAAGCAATACAAACTATGGTTATTTACATACACATTTGTGTGTGGTGGAAAAAAACGAAGTAAAAAAACTTTTTAGTAGCCGGAAAAAGGATACGTAAGAATAATCCAATACAAAGGGGTTGCCTAAAAAATCAAAACTATCTTTGTTAAATTCCTAAATCAAATCTGCACACTAAATTCGACAATAATATGTTAGGAAAGGCTTAGTCCAATCAGTATTCATTTCAAAAACCAGTTCTGCATCTAAAATTTATGTGAACATAAATTTTGAAAATGTGAACAATCCAGCGTTATCTAAAAAAATTTGTAATTTGGTAAATTTGATCATAAGAAGTCAAGAAATTTCGAAATTCCATTTAATATAAAGAAGAAATGTAGTTCAATTAAGCAATGCGAAATTCCTTAAATGCGTTCAAAGGTCATGTTAGAATTCCATTCTAGACCGATAAGATCCACCCAACACGCCCAAAAACCAAAACTTCAGCCAAAACGGACGTAATAATTGCAATCTAGTTTTTAAATTTAAATTTGACCATAGTCGGACCTTGTTAAAGTTAGCCGAAAATTGCCAGCCGAAAGATAATGCAGATAGTGTCTTGACTATTTTTAAACTCTCTTTATACTATCGCTTCTATCGATTTTTAAATTCCTATAAACTGAAATAATTTCTCCTTCACCCGAATGATGTAACTCGATCCTAAATTCTCCTAAATTCGAGTTCATGACTGATTTTTGCTGTATTCAAGACACTATCTGCATTATCTTTCGGCTGGAAACTTTCGGCTAACTTTAACAGTATCATAGTCGGTTAAGAAATCGCTTCATGTTAAATTCACGTCAAAATCTCAGTCCAGATGTACATACCACACAAAGGCCTAGTTACATCCAGCAAGGACGAATTTCGGAAGTTCGTTCAAAATTCTAGTAAACATTTAAATCCAATTTGGCGTATCAATTATTGATTAAGGAATAACCAAGTTCCAATGAGCATGGCCATATGCTAAAAAGTTTTGAAAAACTAATTTTAAATTGCAAATCACATCCCATAATTTGGACAAGATCAATCAAAAAATGACCGATTTCGAAGCGGCATATTGAAAAGCAGGATAATGCAAAGCGGGATTATGAAACGTGAGATTTTTAAAATTCGGGATTTTGTTATTCGGGCTTTCGTACCGATCCCAATAAAAGCTATCTCTCGATTATAAAACAGCATGCGCTGTTTAAAACGAACTCTGTATAATTACACATACATAAGTACTTTTAAAACATCGTAAGACAAGCTACCTCATTTCAAAAGGGCCTGATCTTCGACTAACAACAGTGGTTTCATGAATATCACAGGAAGACACCCACCAAATTTACATTATATTTCCAAGCAATTTATTTATTTATGTTAAAACCGCCAACAGCTGGAAATATCGTTTCGAACGTTTGTTTATCTCACATTTTTTTTTATTATATATTTAAGATCCTAATTCACCGAAACAACATTTTGACGCGTTCGTCTTCTCATCTATTAAAATGTATATGTTATCTAATTATTTATGTTAATTTAGAATTTTGTTTATTTCAATTACACGCTACAGTAATGTGCCAAATGGGTTCACGATGTCGACACATCGTCTATCTAAATTATTTGCATTACTTGTGCGGTACTGTATACTGGCACGATTCAGATAAATCGCCAAATTAATGTTTAGTTCTTTTTCCTCGGGAAATTTTTCTCGGAAATAAATTTTAATTTAAATTAACAGAAAAAAATGTTTCTTAATTTTTTTTTTTAAAATTTTTATTCACTAAAGTTTTGCTTTAATCTTTATTTTCATTCAAGATGTGTATCGTATATTTATGTATCGAAAACAGTGTGCGGTGCGTTTATAATCGGAATTTTCGTAATTTATTACTCGCAAATTTTATGCTCGACTATGTAAGTCCGGCTATGTGGTGGAAAATTTTAAGTGCGATGACGTCGTACAACATAATTTTTTTTTGTTAGATTTAGAAAATATTAGAAACAGGTGTATCTTAATATTTTAAAATGGATCTGACTGCATCTTTAATAAATTTAGGGCTAGCAAAGTGACAACCAAAATGATAGTTTCATCAATTTCTGAGATACGATATTTGTAAATACGCCAAAAACGGTTGTTAATAATTAATTACAATAAATTGTACATTAAATCCCTATATACCGATATAAGAATGAATTAAACATTTATCATTTTTGTTGCCACTAAGTTAAATAGCAAAATTATGCCAAAAATTAATTCTTCAAAACATAAATTCGTGCGATACAAAACAAAGAAATACGTAGTATCGTGAAAATTTAAATGTCCCACCTAAATAAATTGTAAATCAAATCTTAAAATAAAGAACTCACGTTCTTAGGAAATAGATTATAAGCGTATATATTTGAGTATATAGTTTGTGTTGATTGGTATAGATTGAGTTTTGGCCTAGTTATGAAGTGTAAAGTAAATGGATCCAAAAATGAGTTCATCAAACTTATTAACGAACATTTATTTTTGGGAAATTGGTAATGATTGAATGCCGAAAAATATTTATGACTTTATGAATAGTATATGAAGGGTTGAGGAGTATATGACTTATTAAGAACATGTGTGATATGATCGATGAAATTTGTACGTCAGATTGAATGCACTAAAGGTACTAAAATTATTTTGAGTATATAGTCACTCAAAATAAATCGATTAAATTTGATCTATATTTTCCATCACTTTTTCACATATATCCCCTTCAATAGATCAATTGTTTGGAACCACATTGTATACTGATGCCAACTCCATCCAATTCTGGCCAAAAATAGTTTTCCAACATGGCGCATGATGGCGAACTCCATTGACTGTAACATGGGGATGATTTTCATCGACGACAAAATATGGTCCAATCACACCTCTGAGATGAAATCCACACCACACAGCCACTTTTTGTGGTTGTTGTAATGGAGTCTCTTGAAGTACATGTGGGTTTTTTGCTGACCAATAACGCATATTTTGCATATGAACAAAGCCATTAAGCCAAAAATGAGCTTCATCGCTGAAGATAATTTTTCGATGAAATTCAGGATTTCCTTCAAATCACCGACTCAGAATTGCGGTAGCAATTTTTAATATTTTCCAGACGTTGCTCGTTCTTGAACTTCACTATGATAAAAATGTTAACCTTGACTGACGTTTTAACAATTGATTTAAATTTGCCTTAATTTCATAGTAAATTTGGAGATCACTATAAATTTAGCTTGCGATGCTAAATTTAATAATGTTGCTACATTTTCGCAAAGGGCATATCTTTGCACTTCTTCTAGTTGATCAATTATACATTTTTTGTCTAGAGCTGGAGTTACCACTTCATCAGATGGACGATGAAGTTCTGGTTCTTCCAGTCTTGCAGATGTCGCAGCTGCAGCTCCCATTATTTCAGACATTATTTCGTCATCACACAACTTTATAAGATCTTATAATTTGGTGGTTACCCAAATGCAAACGTCTTTGTTTATAGATTTGCCACAAGTACACAAATTCCCAATTTTGATTATTTAGTGTGTAGTAAAAAAAAAACGAAATTGCGTAGATAAAATTTAAAAAATTATTTATTATCCATTTTCCGGCTTTCACAAGCTAAAAATGGTGAAATTTCTTTCCTTGGTACTAATAAGTTACTTCGGCTTCCGGGTTTGAGAACTTTCCGGCACTCCGAAGTTCAGTTTACACCAAAATAATATTTTGGTAAAAAATAATTTCACCTTAGCGAAGTTTGCGCGATATAGAAGTTCCGGCAGTTGTTTAACATCACTTTACTTATCTATTTATCCTTTTATAGTAAAATTTGAAAAGTATCAAAGATAAAAATGCCAAAATTAACATTTATTATGCTGGCAGCTCTGAACGAGCTTTTTATATTCTACAGTTCAAACCATCTTTGCTTTCTTTCAACAATTTCTACTATAATATCTATATTCAAAATACCTCAAAATATTCGCCGTTTTAAATGAATAGATTATATTTTACATAAACCTAAAATAGGAATTTCAAGCGTTCAAGACAAAAATGGAGGGGTGAATATGTTGCGACCAACACCGAACTTTCTTTTACCACCAATGTATATATCGATTTCGAATACACCACTCTTTAAAATTAAACTTACCGGACTTTTGGTAAAAAACTGTTTTGTATAATCGAAAAACATTATCCCTGCTCAAAATTCTGAAAAGCAACAAAGTTAACTCTTGTTGGTTGAAAATTTAATCTTTGAATTTATTCAAATCTTCTAATTCATTGTCGTTTTTTGTAAATACTAAACTTTTCAACATCATTGCAAAAATTGAAAAAGCTTACTCTGAAGCTGCTACTTTCGATACACAGAGGTGTCCACCAAATTTCCTAAGGATGAACCAATTAATGGAAAAAGTTTCAAGTATGAAGTTTTATTTCGAATAGTAAATCCGCATGGAAAGTGCTGGGACTGTTAATTTTTTTGCGTTTATTGACATTTTTAACTTTTTCGCGTCTCACATTACCATTTATTGTTTTCTTTTGCAAATAGACCTTTAAAATATAGTCAATAGATGCCATCACTAAATAAAATACAATTTAACCAAAATTTTGTGTATTTAACATCACAACTTATTAACAGCTTAAAATATATGCCAGAAAGGAGTACACAATGTTGCAGGAGATATGACAATTGTCTTTTTAAAAATTGTTATAAAACTACTACTCAACCCAAGATGTCATCGATCTCTCAAAAATTTTAGTAATGTCCTAAGCCTTACTTGAGCAATTTTTATTGAATAAATGTCTCGCCCATGATGAATTAATTGCCCATCAAACCAACAGGCGAGATCGAAACAATATATTTACGAATTTGCTCTGCCAAATCCGGTTCGTATCACTGGATTGTGATAATCGCTGTTACATCACCACTTCTCGTAATTTACATACTTCCAGAATATCCGCGAAAATACCGGACATAATCTCTAAATAATTTCCAAATATTTACTAAACAATTACGCCACTAGTGGAATATTCTCGAAATATTCCGACAATAATGCTCCCACTTTTATTTTAGGAACACTAAATCACAAGAATTTTCACAATTATTTATTAACACGTTGACGACCATAGGACGCATATATGCTACACAATAAACTCAATTAGTGTAGTACACTACTAAAGCCCAGATGTCACTAATCTCACAAATTTTTTTTGTAAACTTCTAAACCTTAAATGAGCAATTTTAGTTGAATTATTGGGCGCTTATCAGGCCTCTCATCACTTATCATGATTAGTAAAATTATCGCCAATTTTTTTTGAAAATTTCATAGTGCTAAACCTTTTTAAGGCGTTGGCCGCGATTTTACTCAACATGTTTCCCAATTGTTGTGTGCCCTGAAAGCGCCCAATGCCTTGCAATCGTCCATCAACCCAATAGACGAAATCGTAACAATATCTAACGGTTTTTATTACGACGAAAACTCCGCTAACACTTAAACGAAGACAAGGACTTAACCGCATCTCCAATGTAAAAAAACTTTTCCTTATAACTTTTGCCCTTTATTTTTTTCTTATGAAGAGCATACCCAATAGAAAGAATTTTAAAAGTCGAACTGAACCATATTTCAATATTATTTATTTGTTTACAAAATATTGACTTATTAATACTTATTAACTTTGTGGAGGTTGCTAGTACAAAGATGTTGCTAGTCAGAATTTTATATTTTGGTACGTATCATAGGTAATGATTTGGATATCGTTTCGTTTGAATCATAATAATAAATAATAAGCATTAAATCCAAAACGCGGTTAACTTCATTGTATTTCTCATAAAGCAAAAGTTAAAAGTTTGATAACCTTTTTCATAAGGAAACCACCAACCTAACGAACAAACATTTTTTTTTCCTCAAATTTTTTTTCATACTTTTCTGTAAGGCAAAAGTCATAAGTTTTCTATTGGGGATGCGATGTTACTCAATTTTTATGGGCAAAACTTCACAAATAGAGACATCTTCACAAAAGACTTTAATGTCACGATTGCGTTTAAATGGTTTAACTGCTTCTTGAATGGAAAACCAGCCATTTAACAAGCTTCAGCTGGTATAACAAAAATGTGACAGTTAGTAACGGAAAATATTTAGGTAAACAATCAAACCCCACTAAAATAGGTTCCATCCCAAAGATAAGTGCTAGGGATACTATAGGTAATTATCGAGGAAACCTTATGCGTAGTGTGGCATACAAAATATTTGCTAAGTTTTTGCTTAATCGACTAGACTAGCATTTCAATTTTCTCTCTTCTTAAAAGGCTGCATTTTTAGCTAATCGATCTACTGCAGATCATATTTGCTTCATTTGGCGCGTTCTTGACGAAGAAAGGCGACAATCGAGTTTCCAATTTTTCCACTGATTTAGTCGAAGTTTTTGATACCGTGAACTTGAATGTTATAAGGAAGCTCATAACAGCTTCAACCCTTAAAATCTATTCTGACTGAGAACATAAGTGCTTTAAATTCCTTGGTTTGAAATTCTTCTCTTTGAAAAACTTCTAGACAGAAGTGTAACACCATTTTTCAAAGTACTGCTTTATCATTAATCCTATCAATGTATTTATCTGGAATTAATTTCATTTGGGACTTTAAAGTGCCGTTCAAATTCAAAGGAAGTATTCTCAAAATGCGAATTTGCATAAAGGGATATCGTTCGAAGATCTTATGATTTGCCCGAGCTATTAAAAGACTTCGACACAAATAAAGTTATTTTCAGCAGTTTCATTTTAATGTTGTTTCTTTTCGAACCAACTCTTCTCGTGGTTTTCTTCAACTAGAGGACAGTTCCTGATATTATATGGTCTTTGAGAAAGAACCAATGATATCATCTGCATATCAAGTATTTGGGTTAACTTATATAAAACGCGGTTTCCATTTATTGGATGCTATTTTTTTCGACGCGGTTCATATTTAAGAAACCGGTCCCCAAAAAGGTCGATGTAGAGACCCTATACCAATGGACAAAGGAGATACTCGAGACAGATTATCCGACGTTAGTGAGATTCTAACCTTTCTTCACAAAACCTATGATGCTTTTGAAACATCACAATCATTTGAATCAAAACCAAAAGCCAACATTAAAGAGTTTATGGTCTCTGAAACTATGCCAAACATATCCGAATATTTGAAGTGTAAAGGATGAAATACGCCAAGAGTAGGGCAGCGTGTTCCAAGCGATCCACACTCTCAGCTGTGGGTGGGCGTGCACACCAAGCAGAGCAGCAGTTTTCCTTGTTTTAGAAGTAAAATCGAATTGTGTCAAATTCATTGAAGTTATGACTAGCAGTAAAATTAATGCTGCTGGGTGTGGAACCTATTGATGCCACGACCGATTCAACTTCATTCAATCTAATTTTTTTAAACTTAAATTTTTCTGCTGCTGGTATCTTGCATCCTTAAGGTCCAAAACACGTTGAGTGTGTAAATTTCAAAGATCTGAACTGAATTTCAATAATCGTAGGCAATTTATTCAATCAAACAACATTTGTTTTAACTGATCTCAAATCGGCCATTTGGTATCAAAATATCATTCGATCTAAAGCTACCCGCCGTCAATGCAGGAAACGTCACTTTAAGCTAATATAATATTCATTATTCATAATTGAATGATCCAAAACCTGCTGATGTCAATTATTATATTTCCATTATCGAAGACGCTGCAACTGTTTCCAGTAAAAAATTATTGACAAACGACGTAGCAAAGTGAATGCGACAGCAACATTGAATAATTCAAATGAAGAAATTTACACAAAACAATCTTGCAGTCAATGTTCGATCTTACCAACTATCGTCGCCAAAGTTGCAGATTATATTGGCACCCTTCATCAATGCAGACCTTTGTTTGACTCTATTGCTCGAAGCAAATCTTATGTACAAACCAGCAGATTTGTTAGCACGAACGCGAACCCACCTTATAATCAGTTCAATATATATGAGCCAAATTGCTAATTATCGATTCATGCATTCATATTAAAAAAAAACTTACACCCGGTCGTTAGAGATGCCATCATTCAAAACACGGTTTTTAGTTGAACGATATCTGGTAAATCCTTTCTAAAGTTTCATTCAAACCAGTCCTACGCAACTTATAGTCCCGGCAATTATTTCAATTTTGGGAAGTAGAAAATATGCCATTTCAAATGCTACTTATACGAATGATATAAACAAAGCTGGCGAAATTTACAAACAAACCAACTACACGACATAAGACAAGTCAGTCGTTTTAAGGATCATTTTTAATATTTTATTCCGCTGGGATGTTTTATTTTGTGAAAAAAAGAGAAACAAACTGAAAAAAAATCCGCTGGTAATCGATATAACAAAATAATTCTCTTTTGTGATAGTGGTGCCACTTGTGGCGAGTAGCGTAATCTCTTATTTTCCGCTGGCAAAATTCCGCTATCTTATATAGTATGAAAAAATGCACATTTTCTTTGCTATATTTTTTCGATTCATGAAGCAGTTTGGTTTTAACGAAATCGGCTTGTATAGATCAGGCAACCTATTGAGCAAAAAAATCTCAATAGATTCATCACTAACTGTGAAAGCAATGTCGTTCAACATTAGTGCGGTTGACATAATGACTGTGACATCCTTCTATCTACAATGCGCACTTTAACCTGTCCCAAGCTTCTTTGGCGGTAGTAGCTAAACGAAATGTGCCTCATTCACCATCATAATTATTTTCATTCTGACGCGAGTGTTATGTGCTTCGCTTTTGTATTATCTTTACCTTGCACACATGACCACAAATACCCGTGGTGTAGGTACACCTTCATGGCAAACGATTAAGTATCAAAATTTTCGGCTCATAACCTGTCGGAACAGAGATTTTAATACGTTAATTCAAAAAAATAGACAAAGCGACAGTCAACAACAGTCACAACAATTTAATAAGTACATACATAAATCAGTGCTGACAACTTGACAGCATCTAAATACAAAATAGAATATATCACAAGTTGCTATAGTAGAGTTTCTCACTAATGCCCGTTTGCACAGAAAAATGACTAACGGTTGGTTAGTTGTGCGCCAGTTAAATGTTTTATATGAAATCTGTTTTCGCAATGAGAAAAAGGCAATGCAAACTTGATTTGATTAAATATATTTTATTCCATCTAAATATTTAGCTTGCTTATAAATATTTAAATGACCAAATTTGATTGGATAATTTTTTAACTAATCGTTAAATATTTCCATGGAATAAAATATAATCAAGTTTGCATTGCCTTTTTCTCCTCGCGAAAATATATTTCATATAAAACATTTAACTGGCACACAACTAACCGGGCATTCCGTCTTCCTGAATTAATTATTTAACTCTTTCTTTTTGATATGCCATTTTAGTTTTGTGCCTAGAGTCATGCCTAGAGAGCTCAGTTCTACCGGTACCCAGGTGAACAGATTTTATTACAAATTTTATTCGCCATCTCATCGTGCAGGTACTGTCAATGTTAGTGACTTTTTCTAATTTGCTTGTGGTTTCTTCGATGCTGTCAACAACCTGCTAAGATGGCGGAATCATTTGCAGCTATTGCTATGTTTGTTTCATCTAAAAAGTCAGTTATGTAGCTATGGAAGATTTTAATATTTGAAAAAAATTCTTTGGCTAGTCTCTTTGTAATTTATATTGTAAGCCTTGATGTCATACTTTGTTAAAGGCTTGTGCACATCCAAGAAGATACTGGAATATTTTTTCTTATCTTGAAGTACATCTCGAATATAATGTTCGTAATTTATTGTACTTTTTCTATTGTTGAATGGTCTTCTCTAAAGTCAACTTGATGTGGAGGAATATGATTTCATTCTTCTATTTTTGGTGTTAGCAGAAGTTTCTCAGGAATCGTAGACTTATTTAAACCTGTGGTTTGTACCTAGGTTCGTTTATGGCATTGAGTATGGAACCTTATTTTGGTTTCAGTCATTACAATCAAAGAAGTGCAAACAAGGGTTGACCAAAGGTAATTGAGGTTAATTCTGTCGTTCAGAAATGAACAATATTACAATTTGTTAGATCATTTGGATGTGGTCACAATCTAGATTAATGGTTAATTTCCGAAAACGACAAGGAAGTCCCGTTTGCACTGTGGTATGTCAAAATTCCATTGCACTCTTGCGTTCTGATTTATATAATTTAATACGAGTATTAACCATAAACATTGTTGCGAGTATTTCAGGTGGTACATGTACAACCTACACTTCATGTACTTATAATTACATTTAATTATCTTAATTATTATAATTCGAGAAAATTTAGTTTTCTTATGACCGTGTGTACACGTCATATTAAATCTGACATAAATTAAAATTTTGTAATTACATATTAAACATCATATATTTTTAGCCAACCGCAGATTTTAAGCCCACACGATATTTTTGTTTTTGCATCCAGAGGAATCAATATCATCTTCATCTATATATAGAAAATGTTTGGAAAAATAATTATAAATTGCCATTGTCAAGATGATTAATCGAATGTTGTGACAGCAAATAAACAATTTATTATAAAATATTCGTGAATATTCGACGTCTGGATAAAATTTCACAACGTTCTATCGTGCGGTGAAAATTAGACCCGCGTCCTCTCGCTGTTTACAAAATTTTTCTAATCGCTTTATGTGCTTTAAAGATTTTCTCGATATTTTGCCATACAGTTTCCCACTCCTACACAATATTTTTTGTTGATCGTTTTCGTTTTTATTTTTGCTAAACATTTTATTTTTCATACATAGTTTATTTTTATAAAAAAAAGAAGAAAATTTTGAAAATCTTTGATGAAGGAACGTCATAGTTTTTTTCGGTTTTTCTCTAACATTAACGACAATATTTAAATATAACTGTACGAAAAGTTTTTTTATGCATGTTCTACGCTAGTATTAGAGGGGCGAATAACACGAAATTTAATTTGAATTTGAAAAAGTTTTCAGTTCTAATTTAGTTCTCAAAGTGATTGAAACACTATAGAAAAAAGTTGTAAATTAAATTTTTTAAAAATTTAATAAAAATTTTATAATATTTTTAATTGCTAAATAAGAAATAAATTAAGAAGAAATGGCGGTAAGTTATTTTGTGCAAAATTGTTTTGTAGTGCTTTTTATGTATACATACAGTGAAATTTCCGTTAAAACAAAGTACTGGAAATTATTTAAATCGCCTGGATAATCCGGTAATCGATCCCACCCGCATTACATAATGAATTTCCATTTCTTTCGATAATCGCAACAACAACTTTTTTTTTATTATATCTTTCGTTCGGTCGAACAAATAAAAAATAATTTGATCATATTCCAAAAATAATTTTTAATTTGATCTTGAGAAAATTACGAAAATTTATAAATCAAATTAGCACGCCCACATCAAAATTTTCTCTTTGTTAATTTTTCAAAAATATACAAAAAATATTCAATTTTTCGATCGGATAATTTATTGAAAAACAGATGGATATGACTATATATGTGAATGCCGGGTGCGATTTAAAACGGATTGGCGGTCGGTGGCTAATTAGCTATGCTACCATTTTTATGATGCTTCTTTAATTTCAGCCACGTAATAAGGACCAAGAAGCTGAAGTGCTTAACTGGATCTTTGCCGTTTTGGGCGAAAAAGTACCTTCCGGCCAGTACGAAGATATCTTAAAAGACGGCATCGTCTTATGCAAATTGATCAATAAAATTGTACCCGGTTCAGTCAAGAAAATCCAAGAGCGTGGTACCAATTTCCAATTGATGGAAAATATACAAAGATTCCAAGCTGCCATCAAGAAATACGGTGTACCTGAGGAAGAAATTTTCCAAACGGCCGATTTATTTGAACGTCGCAATATTCCACAAGTCTCTTTATGCCTTTACTCGTTAGGTCGTGTGGTAAGTCAAATATTATATACATAATCATATTAACAGTACATTATATAAAACATTCTCACAAATTTTTAGACACAATTACATCCAGAATATACTGGGCCAGGATTGGGGCCAAAAATGGCTGATAAAAATGAACGTACATTCACAGAGGAACAACTTAGAGCTCATGAAGGTGAACTTAACCTACAAATGGGTTACAACAAAGGTGCTTCACAGTCCGGACACGGTGGTTTCAGTAACACTCGTCACATGTAAACTCCATCCTAATTTACAATATTAAAAATATTATATTATGTAAAAAACACTATTTTGCTATTTTAATTTTTGCTTTTTTTTTTTTAAATAAGAGTGTCGATTCCAACAAAAAATTATTGATTTTTACAAACAAATCGCTCATCATTTTGAAATATTATTATTCGCTGTATGCGAGCACGCTAAATACCAAATTATTACACATAATATACACAGTCTTAGATTTGTATTTCATAAAAGTGAAATTATGCTTTTACTTGTAAATTGTAATTATATACTATTTTTATATGAATGATTTGAGTTACTAAATTTGTAATAAAATTTTGTGCAGAAACATTAATGGTTGGTCTTATTTTAAGCCAATAATAAATAATTCCAGCAAACAATTTCGAAAATTCTGAATAGTTTTCAGTATGATGTCATAGCAACTATCACGATAGTGTCGATACAGTTAGGTTGGGGCAAAAATTGCACGACACAATCTTTTGAGACTACCAATCTCACAAAAGAGCAGACCCCACTCCATGTCATCCCCACGATCACTTCTTCTCACAAGCACATCTTTAATGTGTTTGTGATCAAAACTTTTAATTTTGACGTATACTATTGACTAGTGATTGAACGACAGTTTTGATTAATATTTTAACAGCTCAATTCCCTTAGACATGACACTTCATGCGACGAGACTATGGATCTTCTTGGTTACTAGATTTTAAAGTGAAAATTTACTAAATAATTTTGTGCAAAACTCTCAATAAAATTTTTTTAAATCTTAGTTGGCTTCATTAGTTTGAATTTTTTTTTATTTATTTGTCACGTAAAAATTTCAAGTGATAGAAATTGTCATTTGGAGTGATAGCAGTCGCAAGGAAATATTTATAAAGCAGCGTACTAAGATTTAAAAAACAGCCAGAACGACTTTATTGAACATTTATTTTGTAAGTTTCGATTTAATGATCTAGTAACCAGGAAGATGAGCAGTCACGTCACTTGAAGTGATGCGACTAGTGGAATAGGGGTGTAAGTCTGATTCAATTTATATTCAAACCAACGAGAAAAACTAAAACCAAACTAAATTTTCATTAAAAACTCTTAAACTTGCTAGGAACACTTTTTCGAAATTTTTATTCTATCGAATACGGAGTAAAATTATTTACGTGGAGTATTTCCTAATCAGAAAATTGCCATTCCAGTAAAACTACTCTGGTAATTACCCGGGAATAGGGAACTGGGGAAAGAATTTACATATAATTTCTGTTTAAATTATTTTTTTCTGGCCTATTGAGGAAAAAAGTTTGATGTACATTTTTATAAATTGGGAAAATATTTCCATACCAAAACTGACAGAACCAATTTTTCCCAATTTTATTTTGTTTTCAAAAAACTTACCACTCATTTTTTATCTTAGTATGCCAGAAAAAAATAATTTAAACAAAAATTATATGTAGATTCGTTCGCCTGGTCCAAATTTTCCAAAGAACCGTTGTTTTGATTAGTTGAGGTTCTATATTATCAGAAAACTTCCATTGCACTTGTGGTAGACAACTGCGCTCACACACGCCCTTTCCACCTACCATTAAAAGCAAGTTATACCATTCAAATGCTGCCAGTTGTAGATAAAATATTTTCTACCGGCTTTCCACGACTTCAAGTTATACCAATTTATGTCAATCTCAAAATTGCGGAATCATTTAATTTGTGTGATTTGTTTGTTATGACGCATATTTTGAATATTTTGAGCTACTTAGTTTTTGTATATAACTTGAATTATGATTCATTTTTTATAAACACTTTGCATGCCAGTTTAAATTTAATTTTCCGTAGTGTAGGCATGTGTTTGTATTTTAAAATAACCAACATTCCGGCAAACGTAATTTAAACTTAATTTAATCAAAAGGTTAATCAAAATCAAATCATTGAATACTAACCACCTCCTAGTCTAAATTTTAAAAGGACCGTTAAATTTTGAATAGTTTAGATCCTATATTTTTGTGTGGGTAACTGCAGCAGGGAAACCTTCGAATTTCAAAATGGAAGTTTGCATACCGATTAAGCCCAATTTGTGCTAATTAGTGTTCTCGGAGAAAAACTAGTGCTAGTTCATAAGCTGAGAAAGGGTCGATAAAAATAGAACCCCTTTTTTTCTAGAGAAACTCAGAAATCATTAAAAGCTCAGCGTTTACATTTTCGAAAAACGGCTAAACTGGCGAAATTTGTGCTTATCAAAGGAATATAATTTTCATTCTTAACGTTGAGATCCGAAAAATATGTATAGCAGCATTTATGCTACTCCAGAATTGGCCCCATTCCATTGAACAACAAAGACAGTTGAATGAACGAATTTCTGACATATTCTGGATTACCACAAATCAGCCACTATATTTTCCCGGATGGCAATAAACATATCGGAATAGGCCATCAAAACTGTCAAGTTCCTTGGGATATTTTATTTTTAACATTTAGGAGCTTATCTTTTAGGGACTTATTTGTGTTCGGAAATGGTGTTTAATTTTTATCGTCTTTAAGGCAAGATGTTATTTTTTTTTATCCTTGTTTACCTTTTTTATTTTATTCGTATGATTTTTTTCTAAATATAGAGGGTGTTTCATTTCGAGGTATAGAACTTTAAGTTGGCAACACTTTTTTTAATGAAAGCCGATTTGACAGCTGACAGTTGATTTTTGGTTAGTTTGGTTTATCTGTCGTGAAACTCGAGTAGTTTCTTCGATTAACTATGATATTATACGCATTTCGTAAAACCCCATTTAGGGTGCGCACCGATCAGGTGGTGGCAGCTGTAATGCTTAGTATTGAAGAGGATCTTGGTTTACATGCTTACATATTGACGTCGATGCAAACTTTTCATACATAAATTTTCTTCAGTGGTGACACTCAATTTTGGTTGAATGGCTATGTCAACAAGCAGAATTGTCTCATTTGGAGTTAAGACAGTCCACAAGCCATTATTCAAAAACCATTGCATCTGCAAAAGCTACCGTTTGGTGTGCTTTATGAGCCGAAGGAATCAGGAAAATGTTACGTTATGTTTTTGCCTTCTAGCGGACTATGCGTACATTTAGGATGAAATCGTTTTTTTTCAATCCTAATTTACTAATCTTTTGCAAAGATTAGTGAACCATTAATATTTCTTTAAAGGTGTTTCTAGAAGAATTAAATCCATTAAAAAAAAATGTGTGTCACTGTAAATATTAAATAAACTTGTGTCATTGGATTTTACATTATTACATTGCGGTACTTCTTCACGATGATCAGAATAGTCAAGAGAAAAGCCGAGCCGATTTTCATATTCAGCATGCAAGAAAATTATTTTCGAATCACAATTGGAGCCTGAACATTTGTTAAATTTGAGGTAGTCGGGCAAACTAAATTGGTTGTAATCTTTTAAATTACTACTCAAGTGTGTCCAAACCCAGTCTACGCACCGAATTTGATCAATTTCAGTTATGAAATGGACAAATTTAATTCAGCATCGCCAACGGTTCCAGAACTTTTACCTAAATTTATGTAAGAATTTTTAAATCTAAATCTCTTTCTACATGGAATTCTGAATTTCGATTTTCGGAATTTTGGCTTCCGGTAATTTTTCAATTTACAGGATTATATATTCTGAATTTTGAAATAGGGAATTTCAAGTCGCTCCGCAGATAAAGGGAGAAACGTTATTTAATTATTTATTTTAGATTAAATTCGAATTTTTCGAAAATTGCTTAAACTTGTTTTTGGTTGTTTAAAAACTTTCCCGTGCATTTGGAAATTAACTTATCACACAGAAAAATTGCACACATTTATTTAAAAGGATCATCTCATAAATTTTAATTTATGCCGTAAAATAATCAAAATAAACGTTTTCACATTGAATTCCACCCAAAAGGTAACCTACTAAAATTTAGAAAGCCTTTGGCTGTAATTATTAGAGAGAGTTGATAAACTAAGTGATTTCACAATATTTTTAGTGATGGATGTTTTTTAAAACATTTAGCTGAGGAGCTGTATAGTAACGACTTATTTACCTTAAGCCTAATTTAAAGTACAGGGGCACAGATAAATACAAAAGTCATTTTATCCATATAGACAGTTTTTACAAAGGCCCTCCTCCCTCCACGCAAAACAAATAGAAATTTCTGATCAAAAGTTGTAATGAGCGGAAGGTCTGAAATCTTTATGATCTTCAAAATTTTCCAGCGACCAAGAAAAAGGATTATAGAGGTTTTACAGCGTCGGCGGTTTCTTTTTAAATCGTGTGATATTTTTAGACAACAGCTGTTTCTCGCTCGAAATATTTACAAGAACCCAGTATCATATCTCCACGTTAAGAAATACTGAAAACTTATTTCGAAATTGAAAGCTGCGTTACCGAAACAATGCGAATTTTGAAAAGAAAATTCGGCCGAAATGAAGCACCAACCGCGCCTGCTGTACAAAAATTTGTAAAGAAATTTCGTGAGATGAACATGCTAGTATCTGCATACAGCCTAAGGAGCATTATGTCCAGAAATCTCGAAATTTTACGCTTACAAGGTCCAAGTGGTTCAGGAGTTAAAGTCTAACAACCACCCACTTCAATATCGTTTCTCAGTTTGGGCCTTACGGCACCTCTAAATTGATGATGATTTGTCCGATAAATGTAAACCATCAAAAATGCTGAATTTGGGATTCGGAAAACCCATTAAAGGGGCGAGTTATTCGCAAAATAGAGCCCGAAACCATAGAAAATGTACTGAAAAATTGGGTTCACCAATGATGGACTACTGTACAGCTAGCTAGGGCAGAAAACTTGAATAAACTTTTATTCCATCAATAGGCAGGTTTGTTCTTGCCAAAAAAGCAACATTTGAAAAAATATTGATTTGCGTTTATTTTATTGCATTTCTAAAACGAAAATGTCAAATGGCCTACCCCTTATATGTCATAGGCAGTGCTATGCTAGTTTCGTAATTATGATTAACTCGAAATCATGATTTCGTAGTGTGTCATGTTTAACCATAGTCTCAAACTTTCGTTGTAATGTGTCACCATGGTTTGCAACTCGGTTTTTTTAGTTTCGGAATGAGATAGTTTTTTTCATTCCGAGGCATTTTTGTGCTTCCAACGCCGAATACATCAAAAATAGAGATTCCGGACACTAATAATTTACCAAGCAAATCAAGTTTCCTTTGAATTTTCTATTTGTTATTGTGATATTTGGTTGGCAGGAACAATTTTTTTCTGTTCTGTCAATATAAAAGTCATTTCTGACAATTTAAAAATCAATTAAATGTCAATCTTGACATTTTTTGTCAAGGCCTACTCCATTACTATTCAAAACCAAACGAAAAGACAAAAGAAATAGTAGTGTGTCTTGAGTTCTCATCTCGCAAACCATAGTTTCATAATCCTAGTTACGAAACCATGTGTCTATGGTATAAATTTGAACTCAGTTTCGAAATGAGATATTTTTTCTCATTTCGATGCATTTTAGTGCTCACAACGCCGAATGCATCAAAAATGGAGATTCCTCACACTAATAGTTTACCAAAAAAGATTTATAGGGGCGGTATGATCACTTCTAATCGAAAAAAGTCGAATCGAAAAAGTGAAAGTTGTATCATTTTTGCTTTTCGAAAATGATACAACATACCGCCATTCGACTTTTTTCGAATTTCGATTCGAAGTGATGGTACAACATACCGCCCCTAGTTTTCTTTGAGTTTTCCGTTTGTTATGGATGGTTAGTTGACGGGAGCGAATTTTTTCTGTTCTGTCAATATAAAAGTAATTTCTGACAATTTAAAAGTCAATTAAATGTCAATATTGTAATTTTTGTCAACGCCTACTCGATTACTAACCAAATAAGAAGACTAAGGAAATTGTGTGTCTTGTGCTTTCATTTATGAAATCATGGTCCTGAAATTGTCATATCGTGTTAACATATCAATGTCAACATGATGGAGTTTGATACAAACTACAAAGTAATCGGCATTATCGTAGAAATTTGTGATTTTTGTGTATATCTTAGTATTTCTGTACCTATCAAACAAAACCTCAATAATTCGGTGTTTTTTTAGAATTTGCCTAAAATCATTTTTTAGTTTTAAAGCGGTTTTACGAATTACATTGTGGGTTGATGGGAGCGTGTAATAAAATGCGTAATCCTTAGTAACGATTGCAAGTTTACAAGGCTTTGTTGGCTTCTCCATTAGAGCAAATATTAAAAAGTGTGCCGTGTCTATATTTTTGCTGCTTCATAAAAATGTTTTATTTTTAATCAAACGTCTTCGTTATAGGTCAAGGTCAATGTTAACGATACTAGTGATGAGAGTGATATTTTAACGATCGGTTGCTATTCCATACTCGACGTTGACAAAATTTAGAATTTGATCAATGTGATCAATCAAATACTGAATTAGTCAATTTGTTTATTCAAGTAGTATTTACATCGCTTGCCACTCATAAAAATAAAACGTTGGCACATTTGTGTGGGTGCGCTCGCGAAACCTGATTATTATCAGCTGGTAAATTGTGTGGTACCACACTACCATTTACAAAAAAGTAATTAACTGTGAATTGAAAATTCATTATTCGAAGTAAACAAACAAAATACTTATATTTTCCGACGATATCTCTTGTGCCACCCACACGATATGGGCAATGGGCATCATGTATAAATATAGAGATGCGATATATTTTGCTTTGATCGTTGATTTCATCCATGCGAATATCTTATGTTTTAGCGTAATCGTAATTAGAAACCACAACAAATGAGTAATCTCGTATTGAATACTATGCCGCATAGGTACTTAACATTTTAATGAAGTTTAAATTTGCACTAAGACCGATATCATGCGAGTATATGCATTAACATCTATGACACGAGGTCAATGCTTTATGCCTACATAATAAAAAATTTCTATTACTCGTAGTAATTCAAAGTTGTAATTTGCTTGTTCTGCAACTATAATTTACGGTAAAACTAACAAGTACGAATAATAATTAATAATAATGGGTATAGCTATTTATAATTATATTCGAAATGTTATGTGCTCGTACTAAATCTTAATACATTGTAGTAATGTAATTTTTCATTCTAGTGGTTCATGAATGCTGCGGAATTAGGATGTGGAGTTGAGAAGTAGTTAAGAAGTTCATGTTATTTCTGTTGTGTTACGGAGATGGCGATTCATAAAATAAATAAAAAATAATGAATTTTTTTGAAGTTCTCTGTTCAGATTGATTTTTTCAATCATCCGTTCTAAGTGGATGCGAGTTTTATCTATAAAAATGATTATGTTACTAAAATCAACGACCACTTCTTGATGTTGCAACATCCAATTGACGAATTCGAGGCACCGTACACGCTGCCTTAGTTTCTTACGTTGATTGAAACCCATTTAAAGGATGAAGATGAATAGACGTTTTTAAAATCGTCCGTGATAATTATAATTTTTATTAGTTTTTTCCGGCTTTTCGGACAAAATATTATTTTAATGGCATCTTACAGTGTTTATGACTATTTTAGTCACAGAAAACAAAGTGACCATTTACTCACAATATATCTACCACAAAAAGTAAAAAATTGCACTCCCCCCATTTTTAACCCCAAGGGTATGTGTAAAAATACACAAACCATTACAAAAATGAGAATTTCCTTAGGTCGCTTTTGGCCGCTTCGTTTCGTACTCATAAAAAGTTGGTCTACTCATCAGATTGCAATGACCAAACTGTAAAAATTCAAGTCTTGCTTTGTACCGATAGTACAAAACAAGTCCTTATCGATTTAGCGAATTATGTCACCAAATCAGAAACTTCTGGAAATTCTCACTATATGCATGTGTAACTAAGCCAACACAATATAGTACACACACAACACATTTTTGTAAGGGTTTGTGAATTTTTACACATTCCCTTGGGGTTAAAAATGGGGGAAATTCATTTTTCTACTTTTTGTGGTAGATATATTGCGAGTAAAGGGTCTCTTTGTTTTGTGTGACTAAAATAGCCATAAACATTGTAAGATGTCATTAAAAACAATACTTTGTCCGACAAGCCGGCAAAAAATTATAAAAATTATAATTAATATCATGGACGATTTTAAAAACATCTTCATTCATCTTCATTATTCAACGTTAGAAACTAAGGCAGCGTGTGCGGTGCCTCAAATTCGTCAATTGGATGTTGCAACATCAAGAAGTGGTCGTTGATTTTAACAACATAATCATTTTTATAGACATCCACTTAGAACGGAGAGTTGTAATGCTGTACTTGTATAATATTTCCACCAGAAAATGTGGTTTTGATACTCATCGCTAGAGGCACCACTATCACAAATAAGTTCTGCTGGTATTTTTAGAAACCATCAGAAAATTTAAGAAAAATCAAAGGATTTTTCAAGACATTCATTTTACAAGAGAAAATATAATATGTTTAAACCACCTTGCTAGAGTTAGCCGAAAGTGAATAAAACGATAATGCAGATAGTGTCTCGACTACTTCAGCCGAAGTTAAAAAAATATAGAATAGATTGAAATATGCTAGTAATTAACCTACAAAATCAACCGAAAACTATGCCATATCTGTTTCATACAACCGAAATTGTCGATAAAGAAGTTTAATAATTTTCTAGCCTTCAACGGTTAAAATGGGTCGCAATTCGAGATTATGCCAGACAGACATCAATCTGCCTATTTTATTTTATTTCCCATGGCGAGGTTTGGAGCGGATCTGAACGGTTTATAGGGGTGAAATGCTATATCTGTTTCATACAGCCGAAAAATGTCGTTAAATTCGATGATCTATGACCACAGCTAAGGTACGCGTCTGATAAGGTTATAGTTTTTCTTTTGTTAAAATCGGCCGATAGTAGGATTGGGGTTATAGGGGTGAAATTTTTATTTTCTCATGTTTTGTCGATAACATCGTTCGCCACTCGATAATATCGATTGTCACCGAGGTTTTGCCAGATAGGCACCAATCTGAATATATGCCAATCCGAAGTCCTATGGCCATTTGTAGATTTTGATTATAGCTTTCGGGTTTGCTAATAAGGTTATAGACGTGAAATTTATATTTTCTCCTTCTTCTGTAGATAAAATCGCCCATCATTCGAGATTTTGCCAGATACACAACAATCTCGATTATCTCACGCCCATGGATAGATATCCTGCACGCCTATGGACAGATTTTGATTATAGGTCTGGAGTTGGTCTGATGGGGTTGTAGGGGGCAAATGCCCTATCTGTTTCTTACAGCCGAAAATTGTCGACAAGTTTAATAACGGTATGTAATTTTCGTTAAAATAGTATGCAATTCGAAAGTATGGCAGACAGACACCAATCTGACTATGCCAATTCGACTATGTCGACAGCTAGATTTTGATTCTGGTGCGGTTATAGGGGTGAAATTTCGTTTTCCCCATGTTTTGTCGATAAAATTGATCGTCATTCGAGATTTTGCCAGATAGATACCAATCTGATTATGCCAATTCGATGACTCGTGACAGGTAGATTTTGTTTTTGGTAGGGGTGAGTCTGATGAGGTAAGGAGTGAAATTTTGAGTTTACCCTTCTTCTGTATTTCAAATCATGAAATTAAAATATTTTCTCCCTATTACCTTATCAGACCCACCTCAAACCTATAAACAAAATCTACCAATGGTCATGGGCCATCAAAATGTCATAGTCAAATTTGTGCCAATCTGGAAAACTCTCGAATGACAAACTCATGGACCATCGAATTGGCCTGGTAAGACTGCTGCCTATATATGGCAAAATCTCGAATTACTATTGATTTTATCGATTGACAAACGATTTTATCGACTAAACATTGAGGAACTCAAAATTTTATCCCTATAACCTCTACCGGACAAGTTTTAGTGATTAAACCTTCGGCACTTGGACCGAGAGGTACTGGGTTCGAATCCCACCAGAGGCTGCATGCAAAGCGAATTTTCATCATCGATTATGAACGGTGTTGTTAATAAATCGGAGTGCACAATTCAGCGCCGACCCATCGTCCATGTCAGTGTACAGGTTGACATGGAGCTTGCAATGTGCAGGTGGTATACTGTAATTGTGTACCACCCATTGTGTGTGCGAGACGAAAGGATGAGCGGAAAATAATTAGAAAAAATAAATTTAAAAAAAAAAAACTCATCAGATCCATGATCCAACCACAAAATCAAACTCTACCTTTTGGGTCATGTCAGAATGGTGCATGTCTTTAAAATCCTCGAATAATGAATGATTTCATCGATAAAACACGGAGAAATTAAAAAAATTTACCTATAACCACCCACCCCAAACTAAGAATTAAAATCCACATATAATCCAATTCTACTTAGGGTGGGTCATGGTTCATCAAATTGGTACGGTCAAATCGGCTTTCATCTATGGCAAAATATTGATATACAAACCTTTCATTAGTTATTGTATTGAATAGATGTCTGCTATTGACATTTTTGATTGGAAAAAAATGATTTATTTGCTACTTTTAAATTTGTATTACCGATATTTTTCGGGTGAATATTAAAGTTAATCTTCTATATCGATACAATCTGCATTAACACCATTTTTCGGCTGGTGCGTTAATTTTGATCATTTAAATGTTGCTGGTTGTTTCCGTCAAATCTGTATTATCGACATTTTTCGACTGATTCTTTCAGCTAACTTTAACAGTATGTTTAAATATTTTGAAACGAAAAAAGTTTATTTTTCTTATAAAAACGATTCGCGTAATCTCAAAATTTACTGAAATTACTTTAAACATCATATTGCAATTACATGACAAATTAAAAAAAATAACCTGCGTCGGCAGCCTTCCATGAATCTTTGAAGTCATTTTAATGTGAATTGTTTTCAGTTTTTTAACAACAGTGTTAGAAAAAAACTCTGTGGGTTTATGTTTTTATAGATTATTCGATTATGATGAGGGAGATTTTTCTAACTCTTTTACTAAAAAACTGTTTTTATTATACTTGTGGTAATAATCTATATACGTGAGCATCATGAGAATCAAAACTCGCATCGGTAGCTCCAGAGTCATTTATTCAACGAAAGTTTATTTAAAGTTTAGAAAATTAACATTTTTTTGTGAGATTAGTGACATCTAGATTTAAGTAGTAGCATTAAAGAAACTTTTATAACAGTTTTGTGGTGTTGCAGATTATAGTTTCCCGTCGTTATTAAGTTTTAATCTCAAACCGATCTGCATGTTGTGAACAGAGTTTTGATGATTTGGCTTATACCAAACACACAACATTATGTCAGCGATTGCTTTCGAAACGAACATTGGGAAAGATATATGGTGATCTGTTAGAAAATCCCAGTTATATTGAAGAAATAACCCAGTAATATATTTACTATTGTAAAATGTGGTGATTAATCGTGAAAGGCAAGGGGAATAAAGTCAAGTAAGCGCCCTACCATGAGAGACAAGAGGACTCACGTTACCCTTATGGATATTATGGAAAATTCATACCACACTCACCCAAACAATCAAAATTAAACTAAAAGTAGAATGGTTGAAAACGGAAATTGTTTTGACATTTGTGACACATCCAGTCACTGTTATGTTAAGTAGAAATTTTTTAGTTATTACCGATATTCAACGAGCTGACCCACTTTGCTACACAGTGCTAAATCGATTCATTTCTCTTAATTTAAACTTTTATTATTTTTACATAATTTTTAATTTTGATTTTAATATTTAAAGTTTGAAAGCAATTTCTGGGCTAGAATAAAATTTCGAAATTGAGCGAAATTACTATGTTAAATTCTGGGCTGGGATATCATTGCAGTTTTAGAACTACCCGATGATATTTTTTATTGTTCTGGGATGAAGTTTTGGGCTAACTTCACATACATAACGTTTTGTTGCGTTTGTTGCTTGATCGCTATTCATGGTGACTCCTGCATGATGTTTCAAATAGTTTTCTAATTATTTCCGGTATCACAGTGTCAAAATTATATGTTATGTGCCAAATTATAATTTTTATATTAAAAAGCTTAATTATCAAGTGGTCAGAGTTTGAACATTTTTGAGCGCACGCATTCTAAATCAAAACGCAAATTCCTTGTGCAAGGCATTATTCGACTGCATCATTTACTACTGCATCGAACCGGCCTTGATTGTGAATGTTGATCTTATAGCTTTAAATGTGTTATATTCAAATTTGTGTTCACTATTTACCTGAAATGAGACAAGAGAAATAAATTATTGAAATTGTGTTGTGAATCATAATGGCAGGTTAATGACTAAAAATATAATTTTAAATGACTATGATATATTTCATTCTAACCGAACAAGTACTACGATCCGGAGGGGTCTTAGTATTTGGTATTTTTTGTGTGATTTCTTAAGGTAGGTGCTTGATTCCTTTGATGTGCAGGTCTCAAAAGCTTTTTAATTCTTTGAATTGCCATAGAACAAGATTGGCGTAATCGCACAAGCCATTCTCGAATTATTCTCGGGACAGACAGAGATCCAGGTGGGCGACTAATTTTGTTGACTTATGGACCTTCAAAACGTCGAAAAATTAATTTTGATACTAAGTACGTCATTTTTATTATTTTTATCAGGGTTTGAATATTTTGGCCATACGGACCGAAGTTAAAAGAACGAATTCCCCTGAGTTCTTAAAAATACTTGTCATTTTTGAAAGGTTCCAACTAGTACAACATAAAATCAGTATATGTACTTCATTAACCAGCAGGGAGTCCGTATGAGTAAACCACTTTACGAAAGTATTAGAATTTTGATGGTTTACAGGCAGCCGACCGCTTCTATCACATTTTGGAGCTGTATAAGACGTGCCCATTAAATTCACTAAAAATTAAACCACGCGCATTTTATTTCCATAAATGGATACGATTACAAGAAATGCATCAGGTTTAACGATCAAATTAACTAACCAGCCAAAAACATTAAAACAAATTGTTGATGGATGGACTCATTTTGGTGTTTTTGATGTTTACGTCCAATATAATTTACGAGAGTAATACGATTTGGGGCGGCTAACTCATTTTTAAAAAATCGAATAAATCTTTTCGGAAAATCTCCAAATGCGATCTCTATTTTTAGTTTATAATATACCGAATTTTGAAATTAACCATAAATATAATTTTTTTTTAGTGAACACATTATAAAATAATAATTTATTAAAGATTTTCTCGTCATGCATAATTTTTCTATTTTTAAAAACCAACAACAGATTTATAGTTTTTCATGTGGTTTTGTTGTTGTTGGTGTGATTAATGGAAATGTGTGAGTGAATTCGTTTACCACCGTAGTGAGGGAAATTTTCTTTTTGGGCAGGTATCATAACAAATTAGATTTTAAGTTTTTTCGCGAGTGCCACGTCCAACATGGTGAAAGGTATACTTCCCACCATATCGCCAGATACCTGCAAAGTTTTGGTACCAAATTAGATTTTATGTGAAATAACACGATATGGAGGATATGGATGCAAGGTGTAAATGGTCTACGTAAAATGGGGCTCTATATCTTCAAAACCATCACACCAGGTATATTTTAATTTTTGTTTTGGATTATAAAGATTATCAGTTATTTTCGACTTTGATATAGAACTGCGATAGCTTTTTCGTTTGGGAAAAGCATGGCCACATATATAGATGGAAGTCAGTTCTATCTTATTTATTTGAACAGTGACTGCTCTTAAAATATAATGAATGATCATTCATTTTTACCTAGATTTGCTGCTAAAACATTTATTATCATCACCCATTATATAATGCTACACTGTTCTTCCTTCGAATGGGGTAGCAGATGGCTGCCTATGATTTCTCTTTGAAGTTTGCCCGAACGTGAAGTGTTATTATTGGAATAAAATAATTTCACGTTAGAATGAGTGTATGCGGCAATTAACAACAGAAAGTGGTCAGAGTCAAAGTTGCAGCGACGTCTGGCCTTGATATTTGATTCTATAAAAGTGATTTTTTGATTCGAGCTACAGGTAAATTTTATCGGTCGTGTTTTATTTATTCGAAATATGAGAAGTATGCGCCGACTATCATCAGATTCATTATACACATTTTAATTAATGATACTGGTGGATTAAGAATCTCTAAGTAAAACTAAGCCATTACGTGATCAAAGAGTTATTTAGGAAGTAAGACTCAGAGATCACTCTCCACTTGATCAACCGATTTGTTTACGAAAATTCCCGTTTATGGTAAAGAAACGATACCTGCTTTAGAGGATCACGGTTCACAGAATTAGAACTGAGAGAAAATATAAACCGATAACTTGAATGATGCACAAGACCAGACCTTAAATTACCAGAATTGTTCTTGTAACCGTCAAAGGCTACAGCTGTATTCACAATCTAGCGGGGTGTAGAGTTTGAAAATGACTAGTGGTTATGCAGCAAACTTGATGGAAGTGGTAATGCTGATGCTTGAGGTGTATGACTTATAGAAAGATAAGACACTCCGGTTCTACCTAAGGCAAGTTGAGACTGCATATGATCCACCAATTGTGACTGTTAAGGAAGCAAGGGTAATCGGAAGCAGTGATTGGCGATTGGTAATTCACAGAAAGGTTATCGAGCGGGGATAGTGTGCGTATTGCAATGGCTCGTGGACAGAAAAGGGATTTGTTCAAAAGTTGTATACTTTGGAAAGAGATCCTGCATTCTCGTGTGTGAGCAGATGTTACCTTATGTAGTGGACTATGTAGAGTAGAAGATGTTTCACAAAGATGAAGTTGAATTGGTTTGCGTTACACGATCTAACCTACAGAGTATTGGTCCTGTTCGGGACAAACAAGGTTAGATGGGAGTAATGTCACAATATCGTCTATTGGTTTGCTGGGCAACTAATTCAACATGGGCGAGACATTTATTCAGCGAAAGTTGTGCATTTAGAGTTTTCAGAATTAATGAAATTGAGTGTGAGAATAGTGACATCTAGGTTTAAGTAGTGGCATTAGAGATATAGATTTATAACAGTTTTATGGTATTGCAGATTTTTGCATTCTAAAACAGAACCTAAGAGAATATTTACTTCTGTATAAATCAAGGTGAGTATAAAATGTTCCATCGTAGACTTTGATAAAATATCGAAAAATGGTGATGTTACAACATCGCCCTGCTTTTCAAAATCATGTAGTTAAGAAATTTCGAAGTTGCATTCTATTTACGCTATACCAAATTCCTTTTAAATGCGTTCAAAATTCATGATAGAATCCCAATCTAGACTGATACACCCAATATGACCGTTATTGGTTAAGAAATGGCAAACATCGCCAAAACCCAAAATTTCAAATGATGTAAGAATCCCAATCCAGCTCTACAATCTAAATTTGACCATGATTGGTATAAAGAAGTGGCAAAGTTTCATTTAGAATGGTTTTATTCCAGAACTTCATGTTTCATCCGTTTAAGAATTGCAATCTAGTAGTCAAATTCTGGGAGTCAGTTAGCGTTCCGTGAAATAATGAAAATGAAAAGTTTTTTTCATTAGCAATCGAGAAGGTTTCCATTCCCCATAAGAAATTTTGATTTCACAAAATAGAATTTAAAATAAGGTGCGAATAATTCAACGCCAATGAAAAAAACTTTTCATATTCATTATTTCACGGAACGAGACTTGACCCCCTGCACACCAAATTTGACAATTATTGTTCAAAGAATGCCAAGTTCCTTTGAGCATGACCAAATTCCAAAAACTCTTCAAGAAATGGCCGATAAAAATGTAGATACAAAAATATTTTAATAAGTCCCGCTTTTTGGCGGGATTTTTATAGGATTTTAGCAAAATTGAGATTTAAAAAAGCGGCATTTTGTAAACCGGGATAATTGAAAAGCGGGATTTTGGAAAGCGGAATTTTTGATTATTCGGGATTTTGTAATTCGAGAAAATATTTAGAAAATTATTCTAAGATTATGTTCAGTATTTTCCGGAGAAGTATTCCGGAAGCAGTATACATTACGAGTTTAGTTGTAAACCGTCAAATTCTATAACCCAGTGATACGAACTGGATTTGACAGGGCAAAATCGTTGAAAATCTTGTAACGTAGTAGGATGGGATGAATCCTTCTCTGTAAAACTTACTAAATTATGATCAAGAAATATGTATACCCTTTTTCAATCTCTCAGTTATAACTGTAATGTTTAGCAGTTCATCAGATTGCATATTGACAAACTACTCAAACACTAAATCTTTGGTTTGTAACAATAATTTAATAAACTTAGACTTTCGTTAAAGTTCAGAAGTATGTGAAAAAAGTTATTAATTTCTCTTTGTAACACCGCAAAGAAAAAGGCAATAATTAAGTCCAAGGTGAACTGGTAAAGTGTTGCTACTTGCTTCCTATTTGTTGATCGATCAAAATACAGTACGGCTTTAAGAATTTATTTACTTTCTGTTGTTTGTATATACAATGCAATGATCACTTATGTTTGTAAGTAAAAAATAGCATACACTAGAAACTACTTATGTAATTCATACGATTATCCATATTGCTTATGGTTTAAAAACATATAAATATGTTTTATGAAGCGTGTCTAACTCAAATGGAGGTTAATTGCTCATAGAAATTGCAAAATTACATAAATCGACCGTTGATTGATCATCAATTTTTGAGTAGGGCATATTGGTTAATTTTTAATTATATATAGTTTTAAAATGCTTCAACTTTAGTTTACGAGTCGTATTAACAAATTGAAAAGTTCCCGGTCTGACACTTAGATGGTATCACAAATTTAAATCCCATATAATTTTTAAATACCTGTATAGGTATCTTCTGTTAAAATTTTATGAAGTGTTATCTGGACACTGAAACTCCACGGAAACGTGGTCGTACAACCATCGATGATGCGCTCCGACGTGCAAATGAGGATGTGACTCGAGAAAACTTAAAAAAAAATCCACGAAATTATTTTGAAAGACCGTAAAGTGTAGTTGCGTGAGATAGCTGACATTGTAAAGATATCATTGGAACGTGTTGATCATATTTTGCACGAACGATTTGTCCATGAGAGGAACTGTGTTCGATTACACGCGTCGATGATTCCGTGCGCTGACCGGGAACTTTTCAGACGATATGTTATTGTAAGTTCAGAATTCGGATATGTCCGCAGTTGTTAAATCTATACACGTTATTTGACATTGCAATTTGTTGCAACAAAAAAATCATAAAACGTTGGTATTATACAAGAGTTCATAGTGATACACGGGTCAATCATAAAAATGTTATAAAATAGATATAAGTAGCAAAATACAATAAATTGTATAAACTTGTTTTATAATAGCGTTCCTAAGATAAAAATAACACATTTTGTTTAATTAAAGCTCATGGTCATTGGAATCATTGCATAATCTGAAAATACTAATCACTTAATTCTGAAGAGAATGAAGATTTGGGACGACACCTAACCCTGCAATCGATGATGAAGAATTAGAAAGAGGAACAAATTGGGCGTTGAACCGGAATAAAAGACCGAGTAAGAAAGGGAAAGCTCAACACTCGACAGAAATGGCAGAAACTTTACCATAAACTTCAAAAGAGGTTTCTAGAAACCAGTTAATCATCAAGAAATAATTAGCTCAAGAAGAACAATCAGCTAGACCATCAAAAAAGGATTCAACTGCACAAATAAATGTCGTTGGAATATCAAATGTCTCCACTATACAATCGCTTATGAAATCAGTTGCGGTAGCCGAGTACAAACTCGTACCTCATATCCGCTTCCTCCTACTGAGAAGCATATAAGCTCTTAGCATTCGGCTAACAAGAGAAATGCCTTGAAGCTCTATAAGCAACAGGTTGTATTAGTAAGACATAAATATATGGATACAAATGTTACCACGCCATTCATCCAGCAGGAAAGGATTATTGAAGTCACCTGGATCAATTTTCGTAATCGGAGGTGATTTATTGCCTAAAAATAAGTATACTGCGGATCAAGCGTAACCTCAAAAAAGAAATAGAGCTGTTTACAGCAGGACGACTAAGTAGTTGCGAGTTTCATTCTGAAAATCAACCAACTAACTGGCCTACGAATACAAACAAAATACCCGATATCATAGACTTCTTTATTAACAAGTGTTGAGATGAAAACTATACATATAGCTAAAAACCAGCGAAGGGATTATGCCATAATGACAATTAGTGCAACAATTGTTAAGAAAACTAGTCCATCTTGGCTAACAAAAAGCAGCAAAGGCCTGGCAAAGAAATCGAGCACCAGCATATAAAACAACTCTAATTTTTTTGTCCAATAAACTAAAGATGCTAATTAAAGAAATCAAGAATGAATCCATTACTAAATACCTAAGTAGCCTTACTGAACTAAACTGGCCTAACCTTCAAATTCCACCAGTTAAAAATGAAGATGGAACACGGGCTAAGTGAAAAGCAAAAATATTTGTTGTTTGCAACCCACCTCGAGAACACGTTTTAGCCTCTAACTAGACAAACAGCAGAAGAAAACATACCACCAGTAAATAAAAAGTCACACTACAAGAGTTAAAAGAGGAAACCAATCTTAACCTAAATGCAAAAAAATCTCCAGGATATGACTTAATTACATAGTCAAATATTAAAAACTCTTCCTGAAATGCAGTATTAACACACTCCAAATACATCCAGAAATAATGAGCAAATCATTCATGAAATCATTCTTAATGTACATAGTTAAGCACTATACGGTTTTATACCCGGAACCTTATAATTCTAGTTGACACCTAATATAGCCAGCCGGATCCAATTCGGTTTTCATTCATTCGACTTTGAGTGAACATTCTGTGCGTAATTCAACAGTAAAATAGTGGTTTGCAAGATTTTGTGATGGCGATTTTAGTCTTGAAGGCGATCCACGGCCAGATGCAGTAAAACAATTTAAAGACGAAGAACTTAAAGTTTTACTCTACTTTACAGCATGCGGCGTATTCTCCAGACTTGGCCCCCTCTGATTACTACCTTCTTGATGACTATTTTGCTTTGAAACCTTCAAGTTTCTATCGCGAAGGCATTCATCTTCGACCTGATAAATGCATAAGACCGCATAGTAATGGCGAATATGTCGATAATTAATCTTTGTAATAATTATATGTATTTTGAATAAAGTTGAATTTAACTTTAAAAAAGCCGAGTTTTTACTTGCACACCTAATAATTCCAGCTGGAGCCTTATAAAGCCAGCCGGCACCACACTCTGTAGAGCCAAACTAACTATGGCACAAGAAGCACAATGGGTTGTACATCTATAATTTTTCAGCCAGAACCTTATAGTTCCAGCCGGAAACTAATAAAGCCGCAGATGGAACTCGGTCAAACCAAGAAACTAACGGTAAGTTGCCGTTTACCAGGTGTAAACATGTTATTATCATCATTACCTATAATCATTTTGAACCAGAAATTCAGCAAAACTTTTTTTTTCATTTTTTTGCGAAAACCCCTGAGTTAGCTTTACTGATTTTAAACTGATACAATTTATTGTAACAGATTCTGCATGTTTCGGTTCGTTTAACTTAGTGATATAATTTGAGTTTACGTTGTTGTAATGTGTCATGTTCATCGACTGCAATCCAGTGGCCGTATTCTTGAAATCAGTGAAAATTGCTCCAATCGGAGTACAATTTGCTTTGAAATTCTCTAATTATTCGAATTTTTGCCGGTTCCTTTAATCATTTTATTTAAATTTCTTTTATTTTTTTAAATTAATGCGAAATTCTTTGGAAATGTCAGACAACAAAAAATTACCCGGATTCAGTTGTCAGGGTAAAAAAAACTTACACGGGTTGAGCTGTCATTGTAACATTTTGACATTACACGTTCGTTAGAAGGAAAAATCTTACCCGGAAAAGTTACCCAGTGTAACTTTAAAAAATCGCGATATTTTGGCCGATTTTTACGCACACATGTAGATATATACGAGAAAACAATAACAACAATAATAACAATATAATGTCAAAACATAAATATAAACATAGACGCCGCACCATTTAAATTTGTATTTCATGTGTTTATTTTCATTGTCTAATTTGTGATTTTGTGTTTTTGTGTGAAGTTAAATTCCATTTTAATATTAAATGAATGAAAGTTTTTTCTTTTAAATTTAAATCCAAACGAACAGTAAAAATTTTCAAAATAATAAACAATTTTTTTCAACGAACACAACAACAAATGTCGGGTATTTTTTTTATGTTCTTTTACACATAAATCGGGTAACCTTTTTTCACAAATTCAAAAGAATTTCGCATAAGAAACATAATTTTTTCGTCCAACTAATCGAAAAATTTCGGCTGGGTAAATCGATTTGAAATTATTCGGTTAGTAGGGAGACAAATATTAGTAAAATTGGAAAAAATGATTAAAGTAGCCGGCGAAAAATTCGAGTAATATACAGAATTTCAAAGCAAATTGTACTCCGAATAAGGAAATTTCCACCGATTTCAAGAATACGGCCACAGGTTCGATTACAAAATGTGATCGGATTTTAAAATAAAATTTTCCCAATATCCGGGATATCCAATGGAAAGTCGCAGGCCATTGCTGATGCTGGCGTATTCCATGTTTAAGACTCGATGGAGGTGGTCATTTCTAATCTAGCATATGTGTCTACTGATAGTTTTCTTTGTGCAACCCCAAAGCTGAAAACCATACGTTCAGATAGGTTTTAGGATCTGTTTATATAACTGCAGTTTGTTGTACGCTGTCAGTTCGGAGCCTCTTCCAATAATCCAGTGCATTTTTCTGAATTTAAAATTCATTTTTTGCCTTTTCCTTTTAACATGCGCTTTCCACCTGAGCGTAGTGTCTTGCGTCGTACCGGGGTACTTAGCGTTATCATATAATATGGAATTCAGTCTAATCGGAATTTATAAAGTTAAGATGTGTTGATTTCGATTCGTTTACTGTTATTCTCCATTTTTTGTTCAGTTATTCACTAAATTAATAGCAGTATTAGTAGTTTCCGCTGTAGTCTCCATGTTAACTCAATACCTAGTATCAGCTACTACTTTGTTTGATAGACCATTTGTATACAGTACGTATAATACAGAGCCCAGAATACTACCTTGTGGAACCCCTGCCAAAATCTTCTTTAGTTTTAAGTATTTCCCTGCCTGTCTTACCCGGAAGTAACAGTTATTGAATTTAAAATTTTGTTTTGGCAAATCTCGTTGGTGCTTAAATTCCAATTTATACGATGCCAAACCTTATCAAATGCTTCGGCTACGCCTCAGAATATTGCTAAGCATACTTTCTTTTTTTCCAGCGCCTCCTCAATTGTATCAGTGATCCTTTGTACCTGATCTGTCGTTGAGTGCCTTTCTCGGGACCAAGTAAGAAAGGGAAAGCTCAACACTCACCAGAAATGGCAAAAACTTTACCATGAACTTCAAAAGAGGTTTCTAGATACCAGGTAATGGTTTCCGGTTAATGGTGCTGCACAAAGAACACGATTAATTCGTTCCGTGTTCTTTGAATCCCGTGTTCTTGGAGGGTTACCTGTACTTATTATCCGCTTGTCAAGTTGGTGGTTTGAAGTTATTTTCTAGGTGTTCAGCAAATAGATCAGCCTTTTGCTTATCGCTGCGAGTCCAGGTTTCATCAAGGGCCTTTTTAAACCTTTTGTGTCGAAAGCATTCACAGTTTATTTTGTTATTTGGTAGTCTCGGAAGGCTTATTTTCCTTATTACCGTGGTACTTATTGACATTAAAGCCTACAGTTGAAAGAATGGACTGATATCCACGAATTTCGGTAAACGAGGTTCTGGTAAGACTTTCGAAGATTAGGCATATACAATTTTTTTTTGTGTTTAATACTTCTACTTCTGAAATGCGTTACGTAAGGCCATTTGCGTTCCAGGTAGCAATTCTTAATTAGTGTGTCATTATTGTTTCTTGCTAAGATTTTATGGACTAGAATTAAGGTCAATCACTACCTGAGTTTTATTTGTGGCACCCGTTATTTTTTTTTTTTTGCATATGTTGCATAAGTTGTGCCTTCTCTTACTTTGGCGCTATTTATAGGGCTTTGTTTTGGGTAGGATTGCACCTTAGGTTGAGAACTCTTACTTGTTTGATTTCTCTTGTTGTAAAGAATGAAATTTGCAACTCTTGGGCTATCTCACAGCCTCTATAATTTGCTGCGTCATGATTACCTCGTTGCTGCAATCTTTTGATGTATGTTTCCCAGCGCACTTTACGTATCTGGGCTCCCTATTACAGTAATTATGTGTGTGTGTGGTTCTACGCCTAACAGTTGTAGCATTGTGACATTCTACTAGTGTTCTTTTTTAATGATTCAATCTTCAGATTCCATACCATACCGATGCTCTCAGCGTTGTGAAATTTTAGTATGAAAAGGGGGAGGCCAACTTTGGCGGTTTCTCTTTCGCCATTGCGTCTTTAGTGACCTTTTTCTTTAGTATACTCACAGCATTTGGAATTTTGGAATCCGGCTAACTTCTTCAATTATTGCTACATTTAGGCATATGTATGATGGGTTGCTCAGCTGTGTTTTCGATGTTTCGAGCGGTGATTCATTCTTATGTACCTTCACTTGTGATTTTCCTGCGCTTTGTGATAATTGTTCCACCTCTGGCGAAGATTCTGTTCTTCTTTTATGTTTAGTAAAACATTTACGGGACTAGTTTTGGGTTCATGTTACACGCTGCGTTATGTTAAGTGTTACGTTAAATTGTTGCGTTGATTACGTGACATTTTAACGTAAAATGTTATACAGAAAAACCTCGATTTAACGGACTAATTGCGGAGTCCGCTAAATCCTATTGTCTTAACAGACGAATGTTTTTAAATTTAATCTATTCGATCGAGTTTAATCTGGGACGGAACTCAGGCGTTTCTTAGCCGATTATGCTGGGATTTCGAAATGTTATTCTAAAATGAGTTTTGGGAGAAGTTCTGGAATATGCCCACCTGGAACGAAACTCGATCAATTCTTAACCGATTGTGATGCAATTAGGTATGTTGGATGGAAGTGGGATTCTTAAATGGTTTTTGGAAGAAGTTGTGGAATATGGCCACTTGCGGCGGAACTCGATTATTTCTTAACCGATTATGATTGGATTGGGTAGGATGGAAATGGGATTCTTAAATGAATTTATGAAAAGTTCTGGAATATGGCCACCTGTACTGGAATTTGATAATTTCTTAACCGATTATGCCAAAATTGAATATGCTGGATAAATAAAAATAATAATTAGAAATAAGTTTATTCTATATCTTCTCGAATATGGCAACCTGGGACGGATCTCGGTAATAAGCAGGCGTCTTTCTTGAAGCAAGCGGCTCGTGATGTTTACCTTGTTCGGATAAGGCTGGATGCCTTAACATCTATCACCAGTACGTGACCCATTCATGTAATTAGTGGGTTGAGCGGCAGGCCATCTACCTACTCTCACAAAAAATCACGTTATGATCCCTACCGAGCTCTTTGTCCCGGATCAATTTATACTATTCTTATCGACAACGACCTCGAAAACTGTTCACGAGAACATGGAATATAATGTTTTCTAAGACCTTGAGATTTCCGGAACCTTTCGAACCAAGCGAAAATTGATAATTTTGAGGTACTTGCGATACAAGAGCATAAATGGGCTCGGAGTTAATTCCATAGAACAACCAATAATTACACTCTCCACTACAGCAATAATCAGAAACAAGGATTTTTTCCAAAAATGATTTAAGAATCCCCGAAATCGGCAACCAAAAAATGGAAAATAAAAAATCGTGAGTTTACTGTATATCGCTAAAAACAACTTCAAATTTTTCCATCGCCTCCAAAATCACACTCCCAAAATGCAAGGAACTGCAGTGTTTGGATAACCATCGATTTCTTGTAATTAGTGATGACATATGTAATTTTTAGCGTCCCTTAAGCTAGCAGAACCCATACGGCAGAACATTGCAAGATTGTATGGATAGGTTAATTAAAAGCTATATATTAAAAAAATTTGGGCTCTATCCCTTCCAACTAAAACGTGGGTTCTGCTAGTTTTAGAAAAAGTTAGCAGAACCCATATCAAAAAACGATTTAAAAACAATTAGACAATTAAAAGTGAATTTTAGGCTAATTAAATGCCATATTTATTTTTTTTTATTATGCTCGCTCTAGGAAAAATGTAAGGCTTTATCACTCAAAAGCTAATAGAACCCAAATCGGGTCAAAAATCAAATTCAAACGCAAAACTAGATCAATTCACATATAAATAGTTTTTGACTCATTATAGCCTAATGAAATAATTAAGAAATTAATTACCGCCCAAGCTAGCAGAACCCAGAAAATCAGACCAAACCCGAAATTAGAACGCAAAACAAGATCAATGGACAAACGAATAATTTGTGTTCTGCTTGCTTTAGATTAAATTATCTGAAGTTTGGTCAAAAACGAGTGGAGCCAAAAATTTTTTAATGGGCCATTTTATTAGGCTATAGTGAGCCTAGAATTGGGTTCTGCTAACTTTTTCTAAAGCTAGCAGAACCCGCGTCGCGTTTTAGTTGGAAAGGATGAAGCCCAAAATTTTTTAATAGAGCATTTAATTAGCCTATAATTATCCATCCATACTATCTTGTAATATTCTGCCGTATCGGTTCGTCTTAGCTTAAGGGACGTAATGTTTGATGATTACGTTCGTTTTATTTTTTGTTATTTTGACTTTTAGTTTTAATTTGCCTTCAGTAATTTCTTCTTTAAGCTGTTAGACTGCTTTGAATAGTTGTCCACTGAGTTGCATTATGCTTTCTAGCGATTTATTTAAAGTTTTTGATATGTAAACATCTTTACGCGCGCCTACCAAATTTTTTTGTATTAGAGTAAACTTGTAAATGAAACGAACGGAAATGACGTATACCTACTTCGTTTGAAAAAAAAGCAAGAAACTCAACAAAAACAATTTTTACTATACATAGCATGCTTTTATGTATATGTATAATAGTAGGGAAAATGAAAAAATTAATTTAATGAATGAAATAGAAACCATCGACATTTCCATCGATCAGAAAAATCAAAAAAAAATTACGATACAAAATACGAAATTGCATACTCATACGATTAAAAACACAGTCAACAACTGCTGTATATTGCTTTATCACGAGTGGCGAGTCTCTAGGTGCTGTTCATCACGTCGGCTGTCAATGATCATGTCTTCTACTGAATGGGGTTATAACGACATCTCGTTTTTAACATTGAACTGCCAGAGTCTCAGGTCACAGTCACGCAGGTATGCTCAATTCATTTGGTTTTCGAGATCTGGCTGCGCAATGACGAACTTGTTAATATTCCTACGTTTGAATGCTGTTTTCAGTTCAATAGAGATGGTCAGTGGGCTGCCGGAGTAGCAATTCCGTCAAAAGATCCATAAAATGAGCATAGTGGACACAAATAATTTGCCGTACTTTTTCAAAACCAATATTGACGTAACAAATGGACTGGCGAATGGAACTATAGGCTGTCTAAAGTATATCGAATGCATAGGCATCCTAACCAGGACAACGAGAACGATGAAAACGTCGACAGTAAAAAGTATCAAATGACTCTGGATGGATTTCAGTTCAAATTCACAAGTTGGCAAGAAGGTCAGGTGGCTTGAAGCTGGATGGGCGCAGAAAACGAATATCGACCGATGTTTGGTGCCCATTTCTAGAAAAAGCTCAACTATTAATCGAAACAACAATTAATGTTAAGCATAAACAACAATTAATGTAAAGCGTCGTACCTTCATGTGCCACCACAATTCATGCATCACACGGTGGTACCTACAACGAGATAGTCAGTATATACTCTTACGATAAAAGACACCGTTAACAAATTGTGTATATTGCTTTAGCACGAGCAACGAGTCTCGAAGGACTGTTCATTACGTCGGCTATCGATGATCATGTCGTCTACCATAGACGTAAAAATGGGACCTCAATGGGTCTTCTTCAAAATTAGCTATCGCGCCTCACTACAAATCCGCTTTATCCGTTGTAATGGCGAATTTTGTACGAGAACTGTCAGAGTCTTAGGTCATACACATCACCTCGACCTAACTGACACAATCACGCAAGGATGCTCAATTTTCTTGCTTTTCCAGATCTGCGTTCAGTTCAAGAGAGACGGTGAGTGAGCTGTCGGAGTAACAATATATAAAAATTCAAATAGAATACTCATACCATACAGTCACCTCTCATAAAGAAATCATCGTTGGACAAACAACTGGTATGAGCGTAACAACACAACTCATTGATGATATATACGGCTGAACTTCAGCTTCTCAATGGGAATAAGATGCTTTTTGTAGTTGTATTAACCTCGCCGAATAAATCTTTCGAAGACATAATGAAGTTCATACATTTCGTCCTTGCCCCATATCCTAAAGAATTTCAAAAATTCTCCAAGGAAACTATCATCTTTTGCCGGTGATTATGAGCGGGGATTTTAATATTAATGTTGCTGTTCCTCAAGCTGAACCACTTATAAACTTCCTGCGAGACGAATTCGATTTGCACATGAACTCAGATCGAAATATATTTACTACTAGATATGGGACGACCATATTGTGCAGTTTTTCAATGAAAATTTTTAAAGTTAGAGTCGACAGTATATAATATATCTTATTTTAGCTACCAAAATCCAATTGCGTCGATTATACCGAAAGAGTAATAGACCAATTTAACGATAATAAACAAATGAAAAACTCTGGTTAGTAAAATTGCATTCCTTCTTCCTTCAGAGTAAACTGTACCCACGTACTGTACACACGCCATGTTTACACATCTCCTTGAGAGTACTAATGGACTCACTCATTTTTTTTTTTTATGGAGATCCGTGTTTGACTTAGAAAAATTCGGAGTTTTATTTATTTTACTGATATTTGTATTTTTTCCATTATATTTTTTTCGGTGGCTGCCCCATGTGATTGATCCACCCTTAAATTTAACACCTAATTTTATATATGAGTTCATTTATTTTTAATTGCATTTAAATTTTTATAAAATTTCGTGCTTACTTGTACTAAAATTTATTATTCATTATCTTAAACTTTAGTGTTGCCATATCGTTTTTTGTGTTAACTTCATAGACATAAAAATACGCTACTGATCTCAGATTTCATTAATAATTGACTTTGAAATCGATATATAAATATTGAAACGAGCCTATATACAACATAATGTGGCCCCTTTATGGTCAATACATATCTAAGCTAACCCGCAACGCGAAGTGCGAAATCATCGTTATCGTGCGAAAATAACATAATTTTGAATCTGATGTAATATTTAAATATCTACATACGTCATGTGATTCATCATCGTGTAATCTTTTTTATACAATAAGCTTAAGAAGAAAGGCATCAAGATCAACAAGAAAATGAATGAATTTCATATTTTCAGGGTCCCTTGCTAAATCATCGGATTTACAAAAAAATACTAAATCTTTTGACCCGCTTGCAATCTACTTCGCATATTTATTTTAATCCAATAAAAAATAAATGATTTGTTAATAACACACATGACAAGTGGAGCTTGTAACCGGTTAACGTTACACACAAAACAACTTACAAATTTAGTATTAAGATATTATTTTTACTATTAAACCTGCTGGCTGGCTAGTCGCGAGCGCCGTATCGTTAAATTTTATTACCATAAATATTATTCAATATTAATTCACCTTGCAAGATTTTTTTTTTTATTTTATTTTAATTTTGCTTCTTACTTTATCGCATTTCGATTATATAAGTTTTAGGTGGGAAAAAAATAAAATAAAATAAAAAGTTGTAAATACGCGAAGTATTATTTTCAAATATATTTTCTGCAAGTGCATTTGATAAAACGTAACGATCGACCGCGGTTGATCGAGGCGTTCGATATAAAGTTGGAATATTTGTGTGATTTTGTAATTGGTTCAACTCCATAAAATAATTGCGCAGCAGCAGTATAATTGCGTCAATTGCGTCAAAGTAATATTTTTTTAATATTTAAATATTTAAAATGAAGAAATATCGAGTATCCGCGGTTTTTGTGTGGTTTATGGTTTGTGTGTCAATAAGTGTTGGCAAAATTTTAACGGAAAAACGTAAGTATTTTTGGACTGTGTGTGAATTTAATAATTTTGTAAGTAAGTGAAAGTGATGGAATTTTTGAAGACCATTGTCGCAAGTGCACGTTCCAATTTTCAATTTTAGAGCTTTATAAATACATACGCAATTTTAAGTACGCATGGCGCGTCTCTTATATACATTACATAAATAAAGGTGTTAATTAAATTTGATTATAGCGCGGTTATTGATATTGAAAAATTCAATTAACGAACAATTTTTATAAAATATACTAAAGGGTGGGCCATTTAAAAAATTAGTGTATACATCTTTGTTTTGTGGAAAATTTTCATTCATTGTGTATAGGTTAGAGTTGCTGATTTAAGAATGAAAACTAATTTCGTTCATGGGGCCATCCTGTCAGTCCAGTTTTTAAGAAATTTTTCGATGATTTGGAACCCCATAGAAAAAAGTCGAATCGCAGCTCCGTCCAATTGGCATGGTCTGTTTGTATATTTTCGAAGAAAAATGGGTCAATTATGCGCCATCACTCCAAAATCCACACCAAACAGTCACTGTTGGTAGATTACGTGTGGCTGCGCTTCAAATCCCAAATCCGGCAGTTGTGTTTGTTTACATAGCTCCCGAAGCGGATGGTCATTTGCTTTCAACTGCTGAGTCATTTGAACCTTGTATAGGCGAATAATGCATGATCTTTGTGCAATATTCTTCTCGCTGCCTGCGATCGGAGTCGAGTTCACTATGGACCACAGCCGCAATATTCTCGGGCGTGCGCACTGTCTGAGCTCGAGGACCACTTCTGTCAATCTGTCATCCAAAAGCAAGCCTTTCTTATGAACTTTCTTCTCCAATTTCACTACAGCGGTTCCGCTTAGTGCTGAAATTTGAAGGTTTCGGCTACACAACATTTTGACTTTGAAAATAAGTTTTCAATATTTCGAAATTATCCTCAAGCGAAAACATGTTTCGTGACGCGGAATATCAAACTGACGAGCTATGATTTAAAAACAAAACACTAGATGATCCACCCTGCATTATATTGAAAGCAAAATTGTTTTGTATGCCAAACTTGTGAATTGTAAATTAAGCGATTGTTTGCTAATGATTTGATCGATCTCGTGAATATATAATTTGGATGTGAGAAATAGATATAAAAAGGAAGGTTGTTCCTGTTTAATTATTGTTTCTAAGTCACGATTTGGAACTAATAATTTTTATTAAGCTTATCAAGGGCGCTTTTAGTGGCGGCAATAAGGATAAGGTAGATAATATGAGGAACATAAGGTAGAACTGGAAACTCTACGTAACAAGCTTCATCGGCAAATTCAATTAAATCACTTCTACTTCTCTAGTTCGTCATAATATCGTAATGTCTCACCTTAATATTTAATGTCTGTCTAAATAAACACTTTGTTCGGAAATTGTTTGTTATTTTTTACGCAAATTATTCCCATAACACACTGGTCACCAAAGTATATTTGATCCAGTAAGCTAGGAATTGAAGAAACATTGGTTTTAATCTAGTGGCAATGGAATTAGTTTAATTACTGGGCGCTTGAGTTCGCCCTTAGATGTCAACTCGAATTAAGCCATCTTTTCCGCTGTGAAGTTGATGAATTCGTCCTGTAAACCATATGTGACTGAGGTATATCGTCATCTTTAAATCAGAACCAACTGATCTAGGGCTAAATTTTTGTTTTTGGTTTTCCATTTTGTTCGTTGATTAACATTAGTTAAGCGTATGAGTCCCAAGCAGCGCGATCGCGTTGTCGAGATTTTATGTCGAGAAAACCCAGCATATTTCAAACATTGCCGACAACTGCGACGGTGCGTTACCGATTGTCGAAGTCGCGCGTTCAGATTTACTGAAGCAAGTACATCCCACATCTCCTTTTAATGTAAATAGTACATTTTACAATAGGTTTGACTCAATGATTGCCTTTTCATCTCGTTCATTTCATTTTCTTCTCTGATTTAAAAAAAGCGCGGTTGCGCTGTTTGAGATTCTTTGGCAGTGTCTTTTCAATACCCACTGGGACTCAAACGGTTAAGTAATCTCTGTGGCAGACTTTCCAAAATCCTTGGATTCTTGTTTGGATGTTTTGCCACTTAATAACCGCGATACGTTTATGTGGCTTAGGTCTGGTTTCGGTATTGCTCTCATCGGCTCCCCAATCAAAAAACGAGCAAGAATTAGATAATCGTACGATGCTACTTCTTTAGAGATGCTACACAAAGCTCTGGAATTCAGTACTGCTTCTACTTTCGTTAAGAGTGTAGCCATCTTATCGAATGTCAAAGGTGTATTTCCAGTGACCCGTTTTAGGTGCTTGACGGATTTGATATTAGTCTCGCATCGGCCACCAAAATGAGCAGTCTTTACCAGGAACAGCCTCGTTCCCGCAGATATAATGGCCTCGACGCTGGTGTAACACCGGTGTGATTCTAGGCACGTTACTCATCAACTGCTCATTACTTAATTTTTTTTTTGTTTAAAGCAGATGAAACATTTAGCTACGTATGGCCATAATGTACGAAATGACCACCGACGTTAATGTCTTGTTGAACTGAACCAACTGAAGTGGAAGACACCGTAGACAAAATACGTGACGATTTACTTTGCCAAGTGTTGCAGAAATTTTTTAAGTTTTTCTTAAACCGAAAGAAAGTTTGCTGCTCAAAGTAAAAAAAACAGACTATACTAACCTCAAAGCCTTTGTTGTTGATATACTCTTTAGATATTTATTTCTATAGAATAATGTACCCTACTCGCATTGAGCGAGCTCTCAATAATAAAGTGATTATTATGGCGAGTTTTCTTAGTTTTTGACAGTACATCAGAATTAAACTGACGATGCAAATATCTTGCGAATATCTTAAGCGATCTAAGGCAGCGGGCTCTCTGCTGTATTGTTTAGACAAAGTACCAGGGTTGCCAATAGTATAGCCGTATATTCTCGAGTTTAAATTATTTTTCTTGTGTCATGAGTTAAAATACCAATCACAGTTAGTTTTTAGAGATTTGAAGTCAACCAGTTTCTTACTTAAAAGAATAAACCCGCAGACCTTAATTTTGATTGTCCAATTTTTCCGAAAACCGTTAAATCTTACGGTTTTACTGGCTCATCTGGCTATCTTGCCATCAACAATCATAAAACCTGTTTTAATTTGGTAGGCACGAATTCCGGTGCAATGACTAATGGATAATGACTTTTGACAGGGTATAATGAAGCTATTTTAAAGGACCGGAAATATAAATATTTTAAAAATTTGAACTAAATGAATGACAAAAAATACAAAGTCATTAATCATTCTCATTAGTCATTGAACCGGAATTCATGCCCAAATCCGAAATAACCCTTCAAGTATTTGGTTAGGAGATCGTTCAGAACGAATGTCGACGCGGCGGTGTTTGTAGATTATCAAATATGGACTCAAGGTTGATTTGAAATTCAGAATACTTTCTGAAACCTTACTCGCCATCCGACCTTCGCAACTCAGCCCAGACATCCCACATTCCTAACTGAATTGTTAAAGCTTCACCTTGTCGAACCAGTGTTTAACGTCTTTCCAATTTGGAATCGACATCAGTACAGAAATTTATTTTCGGTATTAAATCCCTCAACTTCGTCAGTCTTCCTCATTTTAAATTCTCCATAACCTCAATGTGTCAAATACGAAAGTTCGTTTGTATAATGAACTATATATTACGACCGCTTTAAATTTCGCATAGTACCACACTTTCGAACTCGAAAATAGTCGACGCCATATTTTGACAACGTTAGTCCGTTACCCGTCTTTCCACAGGAAATTGACTGGTATAGTGGCATTTCGAAATTTTATTAAAGAAATGCAATAACAGAAAGGATTAAACGATCTTCTCTACGATACTCAATTTTACAAAAACAAACAGTGACAGTTGAAGCTTTTGAGATATGAGAAACTATTAGCGTTGTTTTAAAACAAGTTATGCCTGCGAAAATTAAATATCTATACATTCTATCGCTTATGCAAGCACTTTCGCTATTTATTCGAAAGCCGAAATTTATCTGCATTTACAGACATCGCATAGCTTCAAAATCAGAATTTAGTTCCCGGAAATTGCGATATCTTCACACGACATAAACTTTCGCAATTCACTACCGACAAATAGTATGGATAATTATAGGCTAATAATAGGCTATTTAAATTGCTTTATTTAAAAATTTTGGGCTCCATCCCGTCCAACTAAAACGATAGGTTCTGCTAGCTCTAGAAAAAGTTAGCAGAGCCCATAACATGATTTAAAAACAATTGAACAATTAAAGGTTAATTTTAGGCTAATTAAATGCTCTACTGAATTTTTTTTATTCTGCTCGTTCTAGAAAAAGCATTAGGCTTTATCACTTCAAAGCTAGCAGAATCCAAATTGAAAATCGGACCAAAACCGAAATTAGAACGTATAACAACATTTTGGTTTGGGTTCTGCTTGTTTGAAATTAAATGACCTGAAGTTTGGTCATGAACGAGTGGAGCCCAAAATTCTTTAATGGGTCATTTGATTAGGCCATAATGTGCCTAAAATTATTTATAACTAGGCTTTCAGTTTGGTGTCAGAAAGTCAATTTTCTTTTTTTTGTACTATATTTTAATAAAATAAATAAATTAATTTAACAAAATTTATAAGAAGGATGTTTGAGCCTATAATGAGTCGGCGAGAAAAAATGTAGCTATAAGGCTGTTTCGCAAACACCGACTTATTTGTAGACACTGACTTATTCAAATAAGTCACCTCGCGAGGAGACTTATTTGAATAAGTATTTCTACACAGAAATGTCTCCAAAAATGGGTCGTGACTAAACGTAATACACGCAGTTTTTTTTCAAATCTAGTGGCAACGACTAACATATCAAGAAAATGTTTTCTTCCATATAATAGAAATTGTGTTTTGTTTTTTGTTATTACGTCACAAATAAGTCGGTACAATGAATTGGAATGACTTGACCGACTTATTCAAAATGGCGTCAAGTAAGTCTGTATTAAGTCGCTGTTTGGAAAACACGCTTTATGTTAAATTTGCCAAACTATTATTCATTTCACAGGAAATTCACTGTCATTTCAACATTTTACCTAAGAAAGATAAGAACAGAAGAAAATTATCTTGGCTTGACGATTGCACTGAATTTTTTGAAAGGGTCAGGCGATCTTTTGAATGACACTCAATTTAACAAAACAACCTTCGTTTGGAACGTGACAGTTGAAGGCCGCAATTTCTATATATTTACAGATCACGCATAGCTTCAAAGTCAGAATGTAGTTTCCGGCAATTACGATATCTTGATAACATTTTTGAATCCACTACCGACCATGTAGTTTCGAAACGCTTCTATGGAAGAAAATCACCATTTTGGAATACCATAATAGTGTCCATTGGTTAATTGGGGCATAATTGTATAATCGCTGACGCGCATCATTTTCTAAAAAATGGCCTCCTCAAACATGGCCTCCCTCTTTAATATGGACGAATATGGACGCAATTTTGTCTGAAGTTTAAAAATATTTTTCTGGAGTTTACAAAACCGAACTTTCAGGTAATGATTATTTTAATAGTTCGCAACCCGGATCTTATATCAACCGGTGTAAGACAGATTTAGTTGTGTTTACAAGGCGTTTAAAATATTTAGTTCGCTCACTCAGCTCCTCTCATTAGATTTTAAGTAGGTTAAATTGTAATTATAGTGCATACTATTAAGTAAGCATTTTTCAAAATGCGGTAATAACATTTCTCAAGGTAGTCCTTGTAATGAACTTAGCTGCGTCTTAACCCAAGCTAAACAAATCAGCAGAAAAGTAAACTTTTATAACTAATTCCAACACTACTTAGATGAAAATGGATTGTTACGACTAAATGGACAACTTCAAAATTCGGCGCTATTTAGTTCCAGCAAAAACCTATCATTTTGGATAAGCAAAACCTAGTGACGCATCGAATAATAGCAGAGGACCATATCAGTACCTTACGTGGGGGTGTACAATTAACGTAGTCACATTTTAGAAATAAATATTGAATTATTGACGGTAAACGTGGCAAGTACATTATTCTGCTGATATTTTTTGAAAGTAGCAGAAAATTTTTGAAATTTTGATGAAAATTGATAATTCTCAGCAGAAAGTTTTATGAAAAATCATAGAATGAATTTATGAAAAAGAAGAGAAAATATATGTTTAAACGTTTTGAAGCGAAGAAAGTTAATTTGCTTTAAAAAACTATTTGCGTATGTATAGTGTATAAGGACTCTCAAAATGTACTAAAATTACCATAATCATCATTATGCAAATACATCGCAACATAAAAAAAATCGCCATCGTTGAAAGCACTCCTTACATTTCTGAAGTCATTTTACTGTGAAATGTTTTCAGTTTTTTAACAAAAGTGTTAGAAAAACCCCCCTGTAACTACTCTGGGTGTATGTTTTTATGGTAGCTGAGATCATAATCTATATACATGAGAAACATAAGATTCATACCTGGCGTCAGTAACCTTCCATACATTTTTGATTTTTCTTCATTTTGGTTTTTTCTAACACTTTTGTTAAAAAACTGAAAACATTTTACATTAAAATGAATTCAGAAATGTAAGGAGTGCTATCAATGATGGCGATTTGCTGATGATATGGCCCTGTATTTGCATAATGATGATTATGGTAATTCTAGTAAATTTTGAGAGTCCTTACACTATACATACGCAAATCGTTTTTTATAGAAAATTAACTTTCTTCGCTTCAAAACGTTTAAGAATATATATTCTCTTCTTTTCCAAATTTTCTTTGATTTTTCATAAAATTTTCTTCTGAGAATTAATTATTAATTTGCATCAAAATTTCAAAAATTTCTTGCTGCTTTCAAAAAATATCAGTAGAAAAAATTTCATTTTTGTGATCGTGATGCCTCTAGCGTTGAATATCAAAATACATTTTTTCTGTTGGAAATTTTCTGTATATGGGAAGCAGGGATCTGTTAAATTCCAATTAAAATGATTCATAGGAGAAGCAGCACTTACGTTTGAAGAGCTCTATACATCAATCACCCAAATAAAAGCATGCCTTAATTCTCGACCGCTAACTCCACTTACCAGTGGTCCAAGTGGTGGCTGACAAATCTGTCAGCATTAACGAAAGAGTATTTTATGATAGGAGATTCGCTCAAGGCACTGCCAGTTGCAAATATAGACAACAAATTAGAATTAACTCTCTGAGAGGATTTCGAGGCAGCAACCTCATAGACAAATAAAAAATAAGGGCAACTTGAATCGCCTGATCCTAGCTACTTTGAATCAATAAGGCAACTCGAGGTCGTAGCCATGAAATGGACGCTAAAACTTTATTATAATATGAGTAATTATTGAGAGGGAATTGAATCATTCAAGACGACTCAAAACCAACTGAAGGCAGCATGCATAGATGTCGTTGAAATAAATTGCGATTTAATACTTCAACACATTCAATGGCAGCCTAACAATCTGAATGCAGTTAATGAATTATTATTATTAGCAAGCTATAAGGAACTACGCAGATCAAAACGTGGCTTTTGCGACATATCAGAACGTGAAGCAAAGGAAAACGAATTTCAATTTGAAACCAGCAATAATGAACAGCATCAATTGGAGGCCTTTAGAAGGAATCATATACCACCATAATAGAAAACACAGTGAAGCTAATAAAGCATAATTCAATTCCCAAAATGGCATCATTAAACAAACTGACAAAAGACCATGCTGTATAAGATAGCGAAAATTTGACAGCGGAAAATAATAGATTACGCTACTCGCCGCAAGTGGCAGCACTATCACTAAAGAGAATTGGTGTTGTTATGATATTATCAGCGGAAATTTTTTTTGTTCATTTTGTATGTCTTTTTCACTAAATAAAACATCTCAAGGATTTCAAAGTAAGTTTTGGACAACAGTCTATTATCTGTTCGTGCTGCACTAAGCTTGGCCAATGCATAACCAATCTTTATGAAAAGTGGTGTGTGTAAATTCTATACGAAATAAATAAATTTTAAACTGGAGGCAACTTGGCTATTTCTTAATTACTAATTATAAAATTTGCATCGCATACAGGGACAATTCAGAAAAAATTTATGGGTTAGGATTTTTACTATAATTTTTTTGATTTTGTGCTGCCATATAAGTTATTTTCAGTTTTTGGCCTATATCTCAAAAACTTAGTGAAAATTTTAATCCACAAATTTTACAATTAATAACTAAGGAATAGCCGAGTTCCGGGTGATCAATATACTCTTATCCAAATTCATCGTAATTCGTTAAGAAATGGCGGAAAGATGGAGGAAATATTGTTAAATTTCAAAACAACACAAGACTATATTCACGCGATCTCAATGAGAACAGGAGCTCGCACTCATTAAGACAGATGCCAACGACCATCATCATACTTGGGCATGCCATTCCTGATCTAGAGTGACACCAAGAAACATCATAGTAAAAATCACTATTCCATTATCCTTTGCGCGGGGCTTCATACGGTTAACGGATACGCTCAAAAATTAAACGAGAGGGGTTTAAGAAATTTGATGATTTAGTAAAAGTGGCTCGAATTGAGGAAACTTTTTATGAGGATGAGAATCAGATAAAAGATACGGTTCAGAATCTTGGTTTGGAGTCATTCTGCAACTATTGTAAAAAGACCGAAAGATTCGAAACGTTCGGATAACGTTAAGTTTGAAAAAATGTCAAATTTGATTCAGGAGCCAATTAAATCTACTTATAGTTGCTACTTCTGCGGTACACCGGGATATGTACGAAGTAGATGTCCGAAATGTAATCCTTCAAATTTTAATGCAAAAAATGCAACTTTTAACGCTTCAACAGTGGATTTCCATAATCCGTTCTCTGCTGAGTTCGATTCAGTTTCGCTGAGTTGCTCAATTTCCGAATATAATATTTTGAGAACTGCGTTAAGTCCTAAGCCAAGACCAATTTTGAATACTACTATGTTAGGCTCAAATAGATATGGTATAATCGACACCGCCGCAAAATTAAGTATTGCTTCGTTGGGCTCGTTTCGAATCGCAGGATTTGAATATTATTTTGGCAGTTGGAATAAAGAAACGACAACAAATATTATTTACGATAACTGAAGTTAAAAATTCTTAAATCGCCAGAGACTTCGCTAAAAACAAATGAATGTTTCATGATTCAGAAGCAAAGTTCTTTCTAAAATACGAAAATATTGATCAGAAATTATCTACAGACATATCAGACATGATGAGGGTTGTTCCATTTTCAATTTACAACGGGAAGATATAAATAAATTTCTTCTAAAAAATGAATCGCGACGTCTCCGGTTGTACTTGTGAAGAACCCTAATGATTCTTATCGGTTTTGTGTCGATTATAGACGACTTAATGCAATTGAAATATCAGACAAGTACCCAATGCCAATGATTGACGAACTTGTGCATTTGGCTTATGTCAATTATTGATTTATGATGCGGGTATTGGCAGGACCAGTCCGCATGCCGTATCGCGATAAAATCGCTTTTATATGTTTGTACGTGTAGGTTGTATCGGTTCAAGCGAATGAGTTTCGGGTTGATAGATTAAAATTAGGTATCCCAGGTGTCACGATTTTGGCATTGGCATATCTGGATGATATAGTTATTCTTTCGGGATGATTTCTGTTCCCTAACCGTGAAAAATCCTTTTTCTTTTGAGGGAGTATAAAATTTGTGGGCCATGTTATTAATGAAGAGGGTATTAGTACTGATTCCGATAAAGTTTCCGCAACTCGTGTCATTTTTGCAGACATGCTCCTGGTATAGGAAATTCTTTTTAAAAATCTCCGAGATATCACGGCCTTTAACCGACCTAACTAAAAAGGATTCGAATTGGGCATGGAATGATGCCCATCAATAAGCGTTCGATTCATTAAAACGATTATTAGTAAACGCGCCTATTCTTCAGGGGGAGGAACGATTCCGGGGAATATGCCAGCCGTTTGTTATTTACCGCGGAGAGAAATTATACTACGACAAAGCGGGAAGGTTAAACGGCTGTATAGGCCCTGCACAAGTTACAATAGGAACCGACCATTAGCAACTCAAATGGCTAATGTACTTAAAATCACCATCCGGTCGTCCCCATAGGTATTGCTCATCTAAGGATTTAATTTCACTATACGCCTGGGAAAGATAACCTGGCCGAAGACACTCTGTTCAAATCACCATATGATGAGAATAAACAAGACTGCGAAGTAAATTCATTCCAAATTCATTTTCTAACTTATGCTAATAAGGTATTCGAAAAATTCAGTTGGAAAACAGTGAACTGGCGCAGATTATAGCATGTTTCGAGCAGCTTGATCATCCCGATTTGGGAAATTGGACAGAACGTGGGTATTTAATGGAATCAGGCATTTTGTTCCGTTACGTTCCGGATCAGAAGACGGAAGAGGCACAATTAGTAGTACTGGCTGATTGGCGGGAACATCTTCTAAAAAATTACGTACCATGGGGCTATCATAAACCGCCCAAGTACCGTTGGAAAGGAATGCGAAAAAGTCAAGTGGATTCCTGTTATGCAGCAACGATTTGAAATTCTGGTGGTCGATCTGTTTGGGCCACTTCCTGTTACTCCCCACAGATATAAATGGTTACTAGTTGTAGAGGATATCACAAGCCGTTGGGTTGAATTATTTCCGCTTTGTTATGCGACAGTAGAGGCATGTGTCAAGATTTTGATTGGTGAAATTTTTATGAGATATGGAATGCCTACATAGGAGAATGATATCCGATAATGGATCGCAATTCATTCAGAATATCGTTCGTATATCATCCAGAGCGAACCCAGTGGAACGGAAAAATCGTGATTTGAAAGTGCAACTAGCCATATTATAACTAAAAGTGATCATAACGGTGTGCGGAAAATATACCCTCCATTAGATTTGCGATGAGCACCACTAGAACAGATTCCACGAGGCAAATTGCAGCATTTGTGTCTTTCGGAAGGGAACTTCGGGTATTAGAAGATGTGGCCACGAACCTTAGGCCTTAGCTCCCTATTTATAGAGACTACAGGATAAAATTAAAGATGTTCGTGACCATAATGAAAATCAACAAAATAAACGGAAAGTGCGGTGGCAAATAAATCTCGTCGCCTTGGACGTCAGTATAAGATGGGAAATTTAGTTTAAGTCCAATCCCATGTATTAAGTAACTTACCGGGTATCTAAGGTTATTTCATCAAACACGTTTGAAATTAAGGCGGCCGATAGGAATAAAATTATAATTGGTAGATATCATACCTCAGCTTTAACACCATATCAAGGTCAAGAAAACGCCACAGAACACAATAATTCAACGAAGGGGAACAATGGGAGCCTGTAGCAATACCAAATTCGGAACAAGTATTTATCAAGGCGGCGCTGTATTTTATTTCTATTTTGACACTGTAACTTTTATAATCGTGTTATGTCTCTTTCCTTTGTACGTTTAACAACTCTTTATTATTCTTTTCATATGTATGTTTTGTAATTGGTAATGTTGAATTGAGAAAAACTAAAAAACTCGAGTTAGTCCTCTTTTAGTTTGGAGGCGACCTACGAAACGTGTAATTATTGTGGAATATATCCATCCTGTTAAATTCAACTGGAAATAAATCCATTAAACGACCAAGATAAACCAACACAACACGTTCGGGGTAAAAGTTGGTTACAACATCAACACCAGGTGGTCAAAATATTTAGCAGTAGATGCTCACCGAAAACAGTTTACGTTAGAAGTATCGCCATAATATCATGAGCACCCAAGCACAATGCGAAGTGGCAATCCTACAAAGGAAATTTAATCTTGAGGAATCATGCTCCATCGGGACCGTAAACGCATCGAATCACTCGTACTGCAAATTTTCAAGTTGCGAAAGATTAAATATTTCGACCGTGAGCCTAATTTTGACGTTCACTATAGTTTGACAAAGTCTATTTTGCTAGTTATAAGTCCGAAAGCAATGTTGGTTCGGTTCATTGAGCTATACATTAGAAATTGCAATTAATCAATTAACTGAGTAAACAGCCGTGAACTCAATTCACACGAATGTATTTTAAAAAAATTGAATTAATCGAAAATCCGACCTTTACGTGGCATCATCAGTACTAATTTTTAAATTGATTTTCTCGTATAGATAATTAAATCGCGTACAAAGTGCAAAAGCTGCATAAATTGCATATACGGCGACATACGGGCAATGAAAATAATTTTAAAAATAAAATTTTTAGAAAGGAAAATTAAATTAAGTTTTTTTAGGTCTCACATATTTTTAATTGTGTGTAGCTACAAGATTTTATAGACAAATTGCGCTTTCTTGTATTTAATTAACATAAATTTAAAAATAAAAAATTATACCAATGTACGCGAGGGGTTATGCAATAAAAATTCATTGAGGTCATTGGAAAATGAATGGAAATCGATTTTCTAAAGTGCACGCAGCTAAACAAATTATATATACGAGTACTGTTCACTTGTTCACTGAGTCGTTGTTACATTTCACTCAATTTCAATATCAATATTCAAGGTTTTCAACTTTTTAACTTAACACATCTCGAATTACATACTTTCAATATTGCGCGTACAATCGTGATTATTTATTTGTATAAATTACTTAATAACTTAATTGATTATCAAATGTATTATAATATTACAGCTGATTGGCTAAATACCTGTGTGATAGCGGACCCAGTACCAGAATTCACAAAATGTTCAACAACCGCGATCCAAGCACTATTCAAGCACTTAAACACTGGGATTGAGGGGCTTGATACGCTAAAAACAATCGATCCATTTAAAATTAAAAAGCTTAATATAATCAACGGTGGCAATGGACCCGTTACTCTGGACGCTTCACTATCTAATGTTAAAGTAACCGGGTTCGCAAATACTGTGATCAAGGAGAATAAGTACGATGATTCTATAATATTGGAAAAAAATATTTATAATAATTTTTTTTTTAGGGTAAGCCGCAAGGACTACAGCTGGGACACACATTTGTTCCTACCAAAAATGCGGGTAGAAGGTAATTACCGTATGAACGGTAGAATATTAGTAATCCCATTAACCGGTAATGGTAAATGTTGGTTAGAACCGGAAAAACTAGACATTATGACACACACCAAAGTCAATCTGTACAATAAGGAAGGTCACGTTTTCTATAATGTGAACACGATCAGTGTTGATTTCAGTATGAAAGGGCTTAAATTACATTTGGATAATTTATTCGAAGGCTCGAAAGAGTTGGGAGAGACTACAAATCGGTATTTGAATGAGAATTGGCGTGATGTTTCGGAAGCGTTCCGGCCAATTATTGCCAAAACGATTGAAGATATTCTAATCGATATTTTACGAAAGATTTTCGATTATATGCCTGGTGATTTTTATGTGTCTGATTTACCAAAACAATAGGTTTGGTATACCTGTACTATAGTTTTAAGAATATGTATACAACTATATTAGTTTTAAAAATAAATGTACCTTTTTTATATAACGAACTATAATCATTGTGAATAAAATTATATGGTTTTGGTTTACACCCCTGTATCGTTGATATTTTTTTATTCTTGAGCTGCTTTTATTTTTCATTCTTATTCCTAAACCTACGTTTAGGTGAAACGAAATTTTTCATTCCGATAGTATAGCGAATAAAAGAAGGATTAGTTCTATTCAATTTAAAGAGACCTCGGCTTTGCTTCCATCAAATTGAATATTTTCATAGCACCAACCGAGTTCCATACTTTCGTTTGTGAAAGATTCGTTCCATCCAATCCCCATTCATCTGAGTTCCATTCCCGTCGATAGAGTACCTCTAAACAAATTTTCCAAAATCTTGATCCATTGCAGTCGTTTCCTTACACTCGAAAATAGACACTCTCATGTTTTTTTCAAAACCGTTCGAGTCGTTTTTTTAAATAGGACCCGCATCCTATTTGAGAACCCCCTAAACAACTTCGATAAAACACAAGACCCAACACGAAGCAATATGATGCAATATGATGCAACATGGACACCACACAATCAACGTTCCCTCTAATTATTCAAAATCATGCGCGGCATAACTGCATTGTGGGCAAGTATTTTAAATTTAGCAAATTTCGAGCAAAACTTAACAAAATTACAATACAATAGTTTTTACATATAATTTTATTTAAAAATAAATGACTTGTTAGAGAGAAACAAAAAAAATGTCCAGTAAAATTTACTGGAAAATAATAGAATAAGTGGGGAAAATGTTTCCATAAAAAGTACAATATGAAACTCAATACTTTTTATGGCAACTGAAAATGCACCTTCAAATACACCTTCAAAAAATAGTATGCGATGAGGAATATTTTTCGTACACTATACGACAATTTTATGGTTGGAAAAGTATTATAGTGAAATGTCAAGAAAAAGTGGAACTTGCTATTAGTTTTTGTGCCGCTAGATATTACACGTTCAGAAAGGGGGTATATTTTTGAAAATTTTATGTTTCGTTAAAATTTTGCTATAAAAAAACAAACAAAAGTTGCTGTCTTTATCGCTCTAACGTAATTTAAATATACTATTCTCTATCGGTTTCCCAGTATATTTTACTGAAAAAAATTTGTTTCACTGTGGAATCCACGTATAAATCAGGATATAGTTGCCATAATAAGTATTAAACTCAATACTTTTTATGGCAACATTTTTAACACAACTTCAAAAAATAGTATGTGATGTGAAATACTTTTCGCACACTACGCCAATTTTATGGTTGAAAAAATATTAGTGTAAAATGTTAAGAGAAAAATGAAACGTGGCATTATTTTTTTGTGCCACAACGTTCAAATTTTTGAAAATTTTCTATTTTGTTAAACTCGTTTATTTTCAAATTTTTTTAATTATGTTGCCCTCAATCTGTCCATATTTTGACTATAAATTATGCTATAAAAAAATAAACAAAAGTTGCGCTCTTTGTGGCTCTAACGTAATTTAAATATACTCTTCTCTTTTCGGTTTCCCAGTATTTTTTGGAATTGACGCATTGTTATATAATTTCCGATGTTTCCCTTTTATAAAAATCACAGCTTTTGCTTCAATACATATTTTACAAAGTACATCACTTGTTTCTAGAAATTTCATATAACATAACTTTTTGTTTAATTTATAACGACAGGACTTCTGTTTTAACGAGTTCATTTAACCATTCTACTCTAAATTTTGAAGCCGTCTTGTTTGTTCGGGGGTCTGTTATTCGACGGTCCCAGGTTCGATTCCTGGTGGTGACAAGTAAAGAACTTGCGACTGGGTGTTTTTTTTAACGGGTCATATGTTATTTATATGCTTGTCCATTTTCAGATTTTCAAGCCATAGTAGTTACAGCTTCGTCCTTAATAATATGTTTGTGGAGCTTGAGCTTACAACTAATTTATGTTTTGTCATTACAGTAAATGGAGTAAATGTTTTATAAATTGTATAAAAAAATCACATCATATATGTAATATATAAAATATAAAAAAAAAATTAAACTGCGTGGGTTTACAAATTTTTAAATTTTGTAACTAACACGAAAAAAATGTTAGCAATATTGTAGATGGGCGGATTTAAAATTATGATGGGCAAAATACAATTTAAATCTGGGCGGCCGCCCGTGTGCCCAGCTTAGCGGGAACGTTGCACACAATATCGAATGCAACATCCCCAAACATGGTACCAAAACACAGTGCAACATCCCACAATATGATGCAACGTGTTGCAACATCATGTTGCAGCATCAAGCCAAATAAAATGTTAAAAGAAGGCCCCAAGCGAACATGACAACATAGTGGAAAATCACACTACATCCCTCAAAAGAATGCAATATTAAGCAACATGGTACAACATCACGGAACACGATGCAATATGACGCAAAATGACGAAAAATCTTACAACAGTGCAAAAATCTCACAACATGGTACACCATAACCCAACATCGTGCAACATTATGCAACGCAGTGTAACATGAATTATTCAGGAATCAGAAATTTTTGTAAAACTTTCCTTGCATCCGAAAATTCTTTTCCTACCAAATTTCATCAATATCGTTCAAGCCAAATAAAATGTTAAAAGAAGGCCCAAGAATCACGGCACCTGAAAATGTTCCCTCACCGCCCATCTTTATCAAAATCTTTAGAGCCAATTGAGTCCAAGGCCAAGCCGATGGACCTCCAAAACGGATTTTGACAAAATTAGGACCCATTGCAATCATTTTCCAGTTTCAGAAACGCCTTATTAGTGCAATTTGTATCAAAATCGATTGAACCGAAAAAAAAAATTATAAAATTGACCGCGTCGCACCGAACAACAACTAAACGAATTTTCCCGAAATTAGAACCCATCGAAATCGATTCCTGGCATTAGAAGTATCCCCATCACTAATTTTTATCAAAATCACAACCGAAAAAAATTAAATAATGGAACTTGGGGAACCCACCGGTCGACGCTCTAAATGAATTTTCCCAAAAACCGTACCCTTCACAATCGTTTTGTGGTACTGGAAAACTCTCCTCCAGCAAATTTTTATAAAAATCCAGCGCGATGAAAGAAATAAAAAAGGGCCATGGCTCTACCAGTCGACTCTCTGAGGGAATTTTTCAGAAATTAACACCCATCGTGATGAATTCCTGGCACTCGAAAACCCTACTTCACTAATTTTTATAAAAATCATGCGAATCGGAAAAAATAAAGAAAGGACTCTGAACGAATTTTCCCGAAATGTGGACTTTTAAAAAAAAAATCATGCGAACCCTTCTAAACGAATTTTTCCGAAATCTACACCAATCGTAATCGTTTCCTGGCAAATGAAAAACCCTCTTCACGAATTTTTAATAAAATCATACGAACCAAAAAATAAATTTAAATAAATAAAGCAAATCAAAAAATAAAGAAACAGGTCCGCTGAATGATTCCCGAAATCTGGGCCGAAAACTCTCCTTCACTAATTTTTAATAAACTCGTGGGAACCAATAAAAAATTGAAAATGGGACCCAGTCCCTACCAGATTACCCCCTAAAAATGGTGGTACTCATAGAACCCAAGAAAGAGATCACCTTCAGAATGAATTTTCCCGAAATCTGGATCAAAATCAATCGATTCCTGACAAATGAAAACCGCTCTTCACCAAATTGTAATGAAATGGTGCCAACCAACAAATACACTTAAAACGGGACACGGGTCCCACCGGATTATCTTCGAAACCAATCCATACAAAATCAGGGCCCATAGCAACCGATCCCTGGTACTCCAAAAAAATTAAAGAAATGGATCCTCTGAACGAATTTTAGCGAAATATGGTCCAATCTCAATCGATTCCTTGCAAATGGAAACTCTGCTTCACCAATTTTTAATAAAATCAACCCAAACCAAAAAAAAAAAATAAAATAAAATGGGTCCCGGGCCTCACCGAATTACCCCCCAAACCAATTTCTACAAAATTAGGACCCATAGCATTCCTGGTACTCAAAAAAAATTAAAGAAAGACCAGCCTCAGAAAAATATTTCCCGAAATCTGAACCAAAATTAATCGGTTCCTGGCAAATGAAAATGGTACTTCATCAATATTTCATAAAATCATGCGAACGAAATAAAAAATTTTGACGTGACCTAGACCTCCCTGGATTACCCCCTAAACCAATTTTTACAAAATAAGGGCCCATAATAATCGATTCCGGCTACTCGAAAAAAAATAAAAGAAAGTGATCCTTGATCGAACTTTCCCGAAATCTGGGCCAATCTCAATAGATCCTGGCAAATGAAACGCCTTTTTGTCAAATTTTAATGAAATCGTGCCAACTCTCAAATAAATGTACCTAATACGGGACCCGGCTCCCACCGAATTTTCCCCCAAACCAATTCCTACAAAATCAGGACCCATAGCAATCTTTGCCTAGTGCTAAAAAAACCCTCGGCAATTTTAATCAAATACGTCTGAGCTGGGAAAAAAGAATAGGCATCCGGGCCTCACCCTCCGGTAATAGTTTTCCTGAAACCAGACCCATCGCAATCAATTTCTGAAATTTGCAAACCCCCTCTTAACCGACAAAACAGCACAGTGGTTAAAGCTTTTGCGTTTGGATCGGGAGGTATCGGGTTCCCGATACGGGCAGAATCCCGATAGGGCAGAATTTAAAACGGAGTTTTTATCATCAGATTACGATCTGTGATAAAATGAACACAACTATGACCTCCTGTCGGAGTGTAGGCTGATGGGCCGACCCATCTATCATCCGACCAATAGTACTGCATGTCAACCAATAGTACTCCATGCAGTACTATTGGTTGACATGCAGTACTATTGGTTCTATGAAAACCGGACCTATAGTCATACATTCTCGAATTGTCTGGCAACGGCGTAAAAGTAAAGAAGAGAAAAGCGAACCGTGGAAGAGTTGAAAAAAACCCATTTTAGCAATTTTTATGGAAATAGTTCGAGCCGTTTGTGAAATTCTAGATATATATTTGATCGGTCAATAAGTCCCGATTACTAGAAACATTTTATTTTATTAAATTCGACTTTGTTCATCAACAGTTTTCTTTAAGAGTGTTGCTAAAATCTCTTTCCCTGGATCCTTTTTTGAGATCTGCGAACAGGTAGAAATGCTGGAAACCAGAACCGGAGAATGCGGTGGATGGGAAAGCTCTTAACTGTTTTGGTGAAAGAGGAATTTTTTTATTTTGCATTTGTGGCCGTTTGAAAAACATTGTGATAAGGAAATCATCTAAGGTAATTAAACAGCGAAGCGTAGTTATAATTAAATTAATCGATAAACAATTTATGGTTTTAACTATGGAACCCATTCCAATGGAACCCACACAAAATTGTCCAATACGAATTACCCAACGAGGAAACTTAGTTTCGGAGGATCATTTATTTTTTGAATGTAGAATAAATAGTTCAGTAAATAATTTGTTAACTAACCAAATATTTCCCATTCTGAACTGAAAAATCGAGTTCGGGATCGTATTTTATTACCCGAATGGTTCTTTATAATTTTGTAAAAATGGTATCAAACATGCAAATTAAAAAGATTGATGAAGCCTTAATTGAGGAGCTATGTACTTTTGGTTTCTACCTTCTTAAAAATCGGCAATCCAACTTTGATCAACAAAACATTTAAAAACGGATGCCACAATTTTTATTAATGTCATGAACACGAGAACATAACCCCGAAAAAATAATTTATTTAATCGAATGACTACAGCTCGAAGCTTGATTAGACACTCTCTAGTATGGCCAGTTACAACCTTACTAATGTACATAAAAAATTAAAATTTAAACCGCGAAAACTCGATCTTTGAAAACATCTAGATTGTTCTTAAAACAACATTTCACCGATCATGTAAACAGAAAAAAAGAAAATATCACATTTTAACGAGAAAAGCAATAAAACACAGACAATACATTTAAATTCGATTTGGATCGATAACACGATCATAAATATGTACGTAATGAATCATTCGACGGGTGTGATGAATCAACTCGTGTAAAAATAGATAAAATTTCTCGATCCAAAAATTCTAAACTAAACGATCAACCAAATGTGGTGTAAATCATAAACGTAAACGTCTAACAAAACAAATTTAAAATGATAATTCTATGATTCAGGGTTGATCAATCTGTATATATCGAGCATTTCGCTGTGTCATATCCATTGGCATTTCACATCATGATCTACCGCAAAATGTTTACGGTTTCTATTTTGATATCCACAAGTATACAATGATACGTGGGTGAAATACTTAATCGTATAATACACGACAAAAATAGACAATGTTTACGGTGCGAGTCAAAACTATTTCTACACCTCTGTATTCATAACACATTCCACATTAATTATATGTTCGTTATGTTTAACACATTTTCCATGAAACAAAGTAAATTAACTAAAAGAAAATTTATTTATAGAAATTTCCATGAAACACGTTTATTGTATATCGATCACGATCTTAGAAATATCGATCGATTCACTATACGGACATCTTCCAATAAATTATTATGTAGTAACAGAATTAAAAACTTCACCAACCTGCCATAATGGTGGAGCCATTTTAAATTTTATAAAAATTTAACCGAAAACAGAAAAAAAATCGCGGGTAAAATATTACGATCAGGCACAAAGCACGACACAATAAATATAGTTAAATAAACACTTTTTGATTCTGTACAAATAAATGCAGGAACCCACAAATCGATGAGTTTTGGGAACGAAAGTTGAAACTAGAATACTAAGTTACGGGTGGGAAATCTTTGTTATATACACTACATGCGAAAAAGATCATGATCTAATGAGCATTTTGGTTTTCTTTTCATTTTCTTCGAGTATACGTTTATTGAAATTATACACACGCATACGCGAACGTCTTGCACGGTCTTTATAACAGAGAAGACGATGATATCGTGTTTTTGAAAAATAATTTTTTTTTTGTTTTTTGAAAAGGTGAGTTGATCATCGTTTACGATCGTAAGTGAAAGATATGTACTGTATGATGATCTTTTTGAATTAGGAATTTATAAATAGACCTAAATACAATTTGAAGGTGATGTTTATATTATCCTAAAAGTAGATCAACTCTGAATTTCCATTTAAACTTTGCTAATATATAGTTTATATTAGAGTGCAGGTGTAATCAACATTATTATAATGTATCATGTATTTTGTGTAGGTATGGTCTGCACGCGCTGCCTTTTAATAAATATAATAATACGTATTTTGTTGACTGGCATTTTCTTCGTGTGTGCGAGTTAATGCGATTCATTACAATTGAGTTTATTGTTTTGTTGATCAGAGAATGACTTGGCCAAAAAACTACGCCTCTGCCGTGTATAAGACCATCATGTGTCGGGTAAACCCAGATCTGACCTGAATTGTCTCTGTATTTGCTGAATAGATAAAAAACTGCTTAGCATGGAGAGTTATCACGATTTTTTAAAATTGTACGTATGGCAATAATTTTTGACAATGAATTGCACATCAAACGGCTGATCAGAGTTAAATTTTTCAAAATGATGAAATTCATTTTGTTGAGGATCGAGTTGTTATTCATGACTATGGGCCTTTCAACGTCATTTGCAAGTCCTGCGGCTCGAATAATTTTCTCAAAGAGCGTCCAGCAGAAAGTTTACAAGCTACTGCCACAAAGGAAAAGTTAAGCTTCCACGACCAATAGACGAGAACGGCGTTGAACTACCTTATCCTGAATTTCTGCAATCACTGCTGTCAGATCTAAATGCACCCAGTAGCACTAACTTTCGACACCTTGTTGCAATCATGAAATTGCACTTAGGCCTTTTAAAAACCTGTTTAGTTTTTAGAAATTTTGATTAAAGTAAACTTTCAAAAAGATTCGAAATTAAATTAGCCTGGAGTTTTTGGGTTGAAAAATTTTGTTTTTGAAATGAAAAAAAAAAATTCTTGAGGGGTTCGCGTGAAAAGATTGTGGTTGAAATGTTGGGAAAATTAGAGTTATGAGATAGGAAGTAATTTGTGAACTATTAATATTAATAAGTAATTGGTGATAAACATTTTAAAAAGAATAATAAGAATATATACCAAATAAAAAAAAAAACATATATTGAATAAACTAGATATATATATTGCACCAGGCGTTAATTAAAACGTATGGTATAAACTCTGGGTATATGTTTTGTATATTGTATAAAATATTACTTGTACAAATGTTAAGATGTATATGTAAGATGTGAATAAAATTTAAAAGAAAAAAAATCGTTAAAAAATTATATTTAACGAAAAAATAAAAAAATACAAATTTTCGTAACATTGTAAACGATATGTAATTTGTGTATGTAAATAAAACTTTATTAAAAATATACAAAAAAAAAACGTTTATCAAAAATTTGTAAAGCAATTGGACACAATTTATTTGAGAAGCGGGGTGAGCAGTTTTTATTTTCTTTCGTTTCTTGGATTTTGGAAATTGGTAACCAACAAAATCGGTGGTACAGAAACAAAATCGGTGGTGCAGAAATTCTATCGCTGGTGCAGAAATTCTACGTGATCATTATTGGATTGATAAATATTCAGGAAAAGAGTATTTTAAACCAAAAAAAAAGACATTGTAAATATTATATTTTTTTTACTTAATTTTAATTTACTTTATTTTTAATATTAATTTGTAAATATTTTCTGATTAATTTTGTTTAATTGTCATGTTATATAAATATTAAATAATTGATTATAGTTGAGTGAAGTTTATGGTAATAGTGTTCCCAGGTATTATTGTTACCTTCAAACTAATGTTTACCCACCCATTCTATACCTCACCGAACAGAGCTACCGGGGTCGTGAATTAGAACGGTAACAACCTGTCGAGGTTCCAGGTTGCGGTCCATCTTCACATGTTCAGCCACTGACCGAAAAGGACCACAGTATGCTCAACTATATATGATTGACAACATGCAGACTTCTGATGCTCGAGCACGTCAGCCAGCTAAAATGAGCTGTGTTTTTCACGTATACACGAAAATCTTTATATCCAAAAAATGGCTTAATTTAAATTCAAACCACACAAATGTATGAGTAAAAAATCATAGTATATAATGGCGTTTTTGATAAAAAATTTCGCTTGATTTGTAGTGCAACCAACACAATTGTGGGTATAGTTATAGGCCCCGTTATCCTGCAATTCGTGTGTGGGCTGGCGTTAGACAAAGCTACACCACACTTTTCGTATTTTTGTTAATATTTATTGTATCGTACTGGGGGTGGTACTGAATTTTTTTACAAATCAATTACAACACGTTGGCATATTTCAACCACCCAAAACCCCCCTAAGGGGTGCAGTTCCTCAAAACCCATATTTTTGGTTAAAGCATGCTTTTGGCATTTCAGTTAATATTTATCGTATCGTACTGGAGGTGGTACTGAAACTTTTTACAAATTAATTACAACATATTGACATAGTTCAACCCCCAAAAAACTTCCCCTATTTGTCTGTATACCCCTCAAAAAAACCCATGAATTTACTAAAACAGCTCACTCCCACAAAAAATCATGCATCGATCTTCCTTCCTATGCAAGAAATAGGTATCCCCGAATTTATTACAACAGCCCACACCCATAAAGTTCGATCATAATGCATCGAACTTTCTATGCAAGAAATCGGTACCCAAGAATTTATTACAAAAGCTCACACACACAAAAATCGATCATAATGCATCAAACTTCCTTTGCAAGGAATAGGTATCCCCGAATTTATTACAACAGCCACATCCACAAAAATAGATCGTTCCGCATCGAATTTCCTTCCTATGCACGAAATAGGTACCCAAGAATTTATTAAAACAGCCCACACCCGCAAAAATTGATCAAAATGCATCGAGCTTCGCTCCTATGCAAAAAATAGGTACCCATGAGTTTATTACAACATCCCACACCCACAAAACTCATAATGAAACGAACTTCCTTGTTATGCAAGAAATAGGGACGCATTCAGTCATATCTGTAACCTATTTCTAGCATATGAAGGTAATTCGATACATTTTGATAGGTTTTTGTGGGTGTGGGCTGTTTTAATAAATTCTTGGGTACCTGTTTCGTGCATAGGAAGGAAATTCGATGCAGAACGATCTATTTCTGTGGATGTGGGCTGTTTTAATAAATTCATGGATACCTATTTTTTTGCATAGGAGGGAACTTCGATGCATTTTGATCAATTTTTGTGGGTGTGGGCTGTTGTAATTAATTCTTGGGTACCTATTTCTAGCATAGGAAGGAAGTTCGATGCATTATGATCAATTTTTGTGAGTGTCGCCTGTAGTAATAAATCCATGGGTTCCTATTTCTGCATAGGAAGGAAGTCCGAACATTTTTTTTGTGGGAGTGAGTTGTTTTAATAAATTCACGGGTCCCTATTTGAGGGGTGTTACCTTTACAGATAAATAGGGGAAGTTTTTTGGGGGTTGAACTATGTCAATATGTTGTAATTAATTTGTGAAAAGTTTCAGTACCACCCCCAGTACGATACAATAAATATTAACAAAAATACGAAAATTGTGGTGTAGCTTTGTCTAACGCCAGCCCACACACGAATTGCAGGGTAACGGGACCTGTAAAAAATGTTTTAACTGTGTAACCAATTTGTAATTCATTTGTAAAAAACTCCAGTACGATGTTCATTGGATTGTGTTACAAGTGCTGGTGCAGCATTAGGGTCATGTTTTATTTGTGTAAGTTTGTTGAAAACACATACAAAAATAAATTTTTCACATGGTACTTTTGCCGCTCCCACACAATTGTGTTACCGAGCAGCAAAAGAGATATATAAAATTCATCTGTACTCGTGTATGTGACTGAACTCCTCCTAAACGGCAGAACCGTTTTCACTGAAATTTTGTGTGTGTGTTTGTGTGGATTCCTGGATGGTTAAATTTACAATTTGATGTGGTAGGTGGCACTGCGATCGCGTTCGCGTAGGATTTTATTTTTTGACAAAATTTTATTTTTTAAAGATTTTTTGCATTTTAAAACATATAACCCCAAAATTTCACCACCCCCACCACCACAAAATTTCCTGTACGTGTGTATGTGACTGAGTGAGTCCCTGGATGGTTTAGATTTACAATTGGTTCTAGGATTTTTTTTTTGTTTTTTGACGAAATACTTTTTTAATTTTATTTTGTATTTTCACATATCAGAACATATACCAGCAAGATTTCACGAAACCCATACGCTGCGTGAACGAGCTATGCTATTTCGTCCGCAAAAAATATCAATTTAAACCGTTCATTGTTCAACTCGCATTTACTTTTTTTTACATTAATAAGAATATGACTGTCATGGGAATGATTTGAGTTTTTCTTTGTTTGCTATTATTTAATAAAAATAAAAATCCTCCAAATTTGTACATATGTGTACACATTGGACAGTGGATCCATAGCGTAGAAGTGTCCATTTTCATGAGTCGCCCCATCTTCAGTCATTTGTAGATCCATTAAAGCTCACCGACCGTTCTTCCCCACATAGCTAATCATATGAAAAACAAGGCCGTCAGACATTTACACACATGCAACAACAGCAATATCCTTTTTGCAATCACATTATTATACTTACCACTAATCTCACGAAAAGTGCCCCTTCTTCTGCCAAATGTACCAATGACAAGTATCAAATACAGTCCGGCCGTGACAAGAGAACTTGACTATTTTACTTTGGGCAACAGCAAATCATACAATGACGAAACGAAAAAATTGAAATGTCTAACTCAGTGTCAAATGTCAGGGCAGGTCTGTTGGGTCCGCTAGTATATAATATATTTTCGATCAAATTGATCGCTTCTTCCGGCAAAATAACAGAATCGCCAAATGTTATCAAATGATGCGTGAAGTTGAAGCGGAAGTAACAGCAGCAGCAGCAGCTTCTGGTGAGGATATACATGTCGTTAGCCTAATATTTCGTCGATATCGTCAATCCGCCAAGCATCGTTACAACGCTCCAACATCCAACGATGTTGCCATGGTGTTTATCAACGAAGATGGTATGCCCACGAAATACCAAAAATCCCACAAAGCAGTTCGTGAACATAAACATTTTGAGTCCGAACTTGAATCCCATTACATTTATGCCATTCTTTTCCCGTATGGCGATCCCGGATGACAGCCATTCGCCAAGCGAAACGTACGAGGAAGCGCAACAAAACAGTATTCGCAATAAAGTCACTATGCTACAATACAAAGTGGCACAAACAGCAATTTGTGAATATTTAATTCCCATTATGAGCCCAGGGAAACTTCCGCGACAGTGGTCGGTTGACTCTTACCTACAAGTTGAAGCCAACAACCTCAATTATATATCTACACACCACCAAATACTAAGAGCTGAAACCTATCAAGGGCTTGCAGAATTTCTGTCATTCTACCATCCAGTTTTAACGAATCTCCTGATCTGATTACATTCACGGCTCATCCTAACTGGTCTGAAATCAAAAATAACATGCGGGCAGACAATCGATCCTCCTGATTCGGTAGCTCGCGTCTTTAAACTGGAGCGAAAGGTACTGATGGACGACCTCACAGTGCATGGTATCTTCGGTCAATGTAAAGCTTTTGTCTACACCATCGAGTTTCAAAAGCGCATTTAACAACATGCATACATACTGGTTGTACTGCGAGCTGAAGAAAAATTTATAATACTTGAACGAATCGATCAGTTTTGTTTATGCTGAGATTCCTGACATAGTAGAAAGCCTGCGACTTCATGAAATAGTTACTCGCTGTATGATGCGGCATAAATTATCCTAACGCTTCATGCATAGTAGATGGCCACTGTCCGAAAAAATTTCCAAACTCCTTCATTTTACTAACTTTACCAAATGTCAATGGATATCCGCTGTACCGTCGTAAAATTCACTTGGTGCTGGGCATATTAATGTAATAAATTCATTACATTTTATTGAATTACATTTTATTGAATTTTTGGTTAAGAAATGATTAAAAAGATTTTTAAGATGTAAAGGGTTTTCCAATAAGAGTGATATGATTTCTTAAAAAAAACACACTAATTGTTAAGGAAATTGTAATGTTTTTTATTTAATGTGAAGTACAATCGATACAGTTAAGTTCTGAATAAAACGTCATTTAAATGGCCTCCACGACTTCTTTTGCAGGAACGAATTCGATGAACCCAATTTTCGAGCACTTTTTCCACTAAATCAAGTCGTATGTCATGAATAGTTCAATATTGACTTGTAAAGCTTGAAGAGAGTTTGGTTTATTGCTAAAGACCAATGATTTCAAATAACCCCACAAGAAATAGTCTAATGGTGTTAAATCACTTCTCGGAGGCCATTCAATATCACAATTTCTTGAAATAATCGAATCTCCAAACTTTTCTCGCAAAAAATCAATTGTTGCATTTGCTATGTGGCACGTAGCCCTCTTGTTGGAACCAAATATTGTCAAGATCAACTTCTTTCAATTTCGGCCATAAAAAGTTGGTTATCATCGATCTATACCGATCTCCATTGTTAGTAACGGTGTTACCAGCTTCATTTCGAAAAAATACGGACCGATGATGGAATCCAGACCAAAAACCACACCAAACTGTCAATTTAGGTGAATGTAATAGTTTTTCATGAATAATTTCTGTGCCGACATGTTCTAACTCACTTTTTTCGCTTCGATGCATTTTCGATGGAATAACGGTATTTTAGAAGTAATATTTTTACAAAAAAAATATTTTTACTTCTAAAATACCGTTATACCATCGAAAATGCATCGAAGCGAAAAAAGTGATAGTTAGAACATGTCGGCACTGGATTTTCTTCGCACCACTCAGATGAAAGTGAGCCTCATCGGAGATGATTTTCTTATAAAAATCGTTATCGTTTTCAAGTTATTCCAAGGCAAAATCAGCAAATTCACGACGTTTACGGTGGTTCTCATTCAAAATGTTCTCATTTTTATACGGATGCAAACCCAAATCCTTTCTCAAAATCCGCCAGGTTGTGGTTTGAGGCAGTCCCAATTCTTGAGAACGTCTTGGAATCGACAAATTGCGGTCTTCAGCAACACTTGCCTGAACGGCAGCAATATTTGCATTACTTCGAGCGTTTCTTTATCTTATTGGCACTTGAACATTATGTAAAGTAAATGTACGCTCAATATTTTCAACAATTCGACGAATAGCGAGCACACTTGAACGATTATTACGACTATAAAATGGCAAAAGCGCACGAAAAGTTGCAATTGGAGAACGATTATTTTGATAATAGAACTGAATAATTTGTAAACGTTCTTCTTGAAATTGTAAACATTGCTGAATACAATGAAACAAAAAATGACAGATCATGACATGTTACAAATGGCCGAAACGTCACTTAAAAATCATATCATTCCTATTGGAAACATATAACAGGAGTGCGATTATTAAATTATTTTTGGAAGAAGTTCTGGAGTTAGGCGCCCTGGAACGGAACTCGATCAATTCTTAGCCGATTTTGATGGGATTGTGTACGCTCGATGAAAATGGGATTCTTATTGTTTTTTGAAAGAAATACTGGAAAATGGCCACATCGAACGGAACTCGACAAATCATAACGGCCGATTTTGGTGGGATTGGATATGCTGGATAGAAATGGGTATCTTAAATGATTTTTAGAAGAGTTTTTGGAAGATGGCCACCTGGAACGGAACTCAATCAGTTCTTAACCGCTATACTTTAGGGTAATACTAAATAGGGTTACATGTTATTCTCATCGGTTTCACTTGTAAGAGAGCAAGATAATAGTACTACTGACTCAACCAACCAGTTTCATCAATTTATCATGGAGCCCCTCACTAAGTGAGGGGCTCCATGATAAATTGATGAAACTTGTTGATTGTGTCAGTAGTACTATTATCTTGCTCCCTTACAAGTGAAGCCGATGAGAATATCCTGTAACCCTATTTAGTATAACCCTAAAGTAACACCCCTAAGCGCTTTAAGAAATAAACTCACATAAACGTCTGGGAGCTGTATGGCGCACTATGGGGAATTAAAATCAACTAAACAGCTTATATTAATGCAGCCGTAACATGTTCACAGTGATTCTCCATTTTCTTAGTACTGTTACGATTTTGCCTTGTCACTCAAGGTTCGAATCACTGGATTGTGAATAAATACAACTGCTTCAAATTTGAACTCACACAATTTATTATACAACACAAAATTAACAATTAATTATTACAATTATAACACACTTTAATAATCACTTTATTAGTCTTTCTATTTAACCATCACTGTATCACGTTTAAAATAAAACGCAGCATCCCACGTCAACGCGCGCCTTTATATACCAAAATATTTGTTTCTAGAATAATCCCAAATGTTCTCATAAATGGTACACGTACATTTCACAATAATCCCGAATGTTGTCCAAAATTTATACGAGAACATTCTAGGAAATACGTTAGTATACAAATAGCGCCTAAATGTTGATCCATTCCAAATTAAAATTGAGCAACTTATTAAAATAACTTATTCTACTCTAAACTAGATGTCACCGGAACAGTACATTCACAAAATATATTTATACCAGTTATTGATAGGTGTCGTTGGTGGTCAACGACGTATGAAAACCATCAATTTAGTTAATCGGAAATTTAACCAAAACTTGTTTTTGCGGTTCTTTCCACCAAATGCCAATTACGGACTGGTCGTAATCAAGTAGTGGCACATTTAAAATGTGTTTCAGATTAACAGTGTTATCAAAATATCCATTCTGTCTCATTTGTAATTTCATCGCCCTAAATGTTTAGAATGTTATATTTAATTTTAGTTCTTGGTTTGTTCCGGAGATGTCACGAAGGCCATAGAAAAGAAATTTGCTTCATTTTGACGTTTCTGTACTGTCAAACGCACGTGTGGTTTTGTTTGGTTAGGAATTCAATACAAAAAATAGTTTGTGCAGTTAAAAATATATTTAATAAATATTTAAGATGTTGCGGCGCCAAGCTCGTTTACGTCGTGAATACTTATACCGCAAAGCAGTAGAAGATCGCCATAAAACATTACAAAATAAAAAAGAACAGATAAAACGAAGTTTGGAAGAAAACATTCCGATCCATGGTGATTTGCAACGTGAAGCGCTTAAATTACAAGACCAGCTGAAATGGAACGATAACGGTCCTGGAGAGGCAGCAAAATTATCTGGAATTAGTGGTGGTGCAAATACAGCATCTTCACAGGACGATGAATATCGGTATGCTGGTGTTGAGGACCCTAAAATCATGATCACAACATCCCGTGATCCATCAGTGCGGCTCAAAATGTTCGCAAAAGAGTTGCGACTCCTTTTTCCGAACGCACAGCGTATGAATCGTGGTAACTATGAGATGAAACAATTGATACATGCGTGCCGTGCAAATGATGTGACCGATTTTATAATTGTACACGAGCACCGTGGTGTACCAGATAATTTAGTGATATGCCATTTACCATACGGGCCAACGGCATATTTCAATTTATCGGGGGTTGTAATGCGGCACGATATACCCGACATAGGACCGATGAGCGAACAAAAACCCCATTTAATATTTCACAATTTCAAAACAAAATTGGGCGAGCGAACGATGTCTATTTTGAAATATTTGTTTCCCGTGCCGAAAGAAGATTCAAAACGGATTATGACTTTTGCTAATCACGATGATTATATAAGCTTCCGACATCATACGTATCTAACACAAAATAATCGGATAGAGTTAAAAGAAGTTGGACCACGATTCCAGATGAAATTGTACCAAATTAGTTTGGGTACGCTGGATGAGATTAAGGCAGCCGATACGGAATGGGTATTAAGGCCCTATATGAATACAGCGGTTAAGCGACGATTTTTATCAGACGACGATGGCTGGGATCAGGAGGGTGACGATACATAAATATTTATTTTTGGTAAATAAAATATTTTCTAAGCAAATTGGTGTTTTAAAAGTAAAGATGTATTTTCAATACGTGATACGATTTGTCTAATTTTAATTGGATTATTTTATTTGATATTCAAAATTACAAATTAATAAATAAACCAAAATAATTATAAGTTGCAAAAAAATTGTAAAATTCTTGTCGTTTGTGGCCATTGCTCCGGATTCATTTAGTTCGTTCGTTTAGGAAAGTTTTGTGGTGGCGGCATTACTTCGGAATCGTCGATGAAACGATGCTTCTCAATGAAACCAAGTAATTTATCCGTGGTCACCGGAAATCTTATACTGTAGCAGACAGCTAAAAGAGAAATACGGTATTTATATTTAGTAGGCCGCGATGGAGCTCGTGATCGTCGATAAACTTACCTGTTGCTGTATCAAAACTGTTGGGATGTGACTTGTCTTTTCTCTCACGCATGAACACCCACTGATTATTCTCGTATTTACATTCTATAATTTTGTTATGAAGCTCACGCAACTGTTTCGTATAATTTATTTTCGCAAAATGAGTGTTTTTGTTCCCTACATAGAGCTCGCCAATCTTTCTATTTACAATACCCTTTCCACTCTCTTCCGTTATGACTAACCTAAAATCAACTGAGTTCATACTTAGCGGTTTCCATTTTAATACTTCGGGACAGGCTCCTGGAACATATGGTTCCGCTGATGGCTGAAAAATTAAACCATCTGGTTCATGACACAAAGTCTTCGAGAATTTAGGCCCTAGCAACGCTTTGGCCTGCGTCAGATCCCAAAACATTTTATTGCGCACGCTAAACGGCTCGATTGATTTTTTTATCAAATCATATTTCATTGCTTCATACCGTGGCTGAATAATCTCGTGTTCAATTTTTTTCAAACGATTCGGGAAAAATGGTTGCTTCCCAATGTCATCGTTCTGATAAGTGATAATGTCGTAAACCAAAAATCGTGGTATAGTAGCACCGTTCACTTTATCCAGCACCATTTCTCCATCGAGTAGAGTATTTTCTATGTGAACTCGTAGATCACGCCTTAACGGGAATCTCATGTTGGACACCTGGAAACATGAGTTATCACGATCAAAAAAGTAAACTTGATTCTCTTTGAGAATGAGCATCATATATCGAGTGCCATCTGCCTTCCAGGAAACACGATATGGCTTTGTATGAAGAAAATTAATGTTATTGTTGTCCATTGAGACTGGTTGGCAACCAGGGAATCCAGACCTTTCCCATCCACACATATCTTGTACAGTGTTCTGCAGTGTTGAGAGTCGTGGTTGATCCGTTACCAATGTAACGCCCGATACCCCCTTCATGAACTGAGCGTTAACCTTGCAAAATTCTGCGCGTCTTTTTTTAGTTTTGCGTCCGGCAGGCTTTGCATCCGAATTTGCTTCATCCGTAGATTCAGTCACATTTTCCTCTGGTTCCTCGGATTCCTCCGGTTCATCTACATGTTTTCGCTTATTATCTGCAGGTGCTTCATCATAGTAATCGTCCTGCTCAAAACACCAATCTGGCAATGCTGGTGCATTAGGTGGAGCTTCATCCTCATCTTCATACCGCTGGAACAATTCGTTTATGTAGTCTTGTTTGTATATGCCAGGGGGACGCGCCTGTGCAAAAGCCATCAGTGCAGCTTCCACCGAGCAGTCCATTTTCTCAACCATATACGAAATGATTAAGAAACCAGTACGATTAAATCCATGGGTACAGTGTACTCCGATTAAATCAACCGGATGCTCGTTTATAAACTCATCGACCAACTCGATAAAGGACTGTGTTTGTTCACGAGATGGGGTCTCCCCGTGCCCTCGACACTGTAACTTCACAAAATTACAATTACTTTTTTCCACTTCACGTCGATCATAGAATCGACTTGTGTTTGTCAAATCAATCCATAGGCCCAATTTGAATTTAGTTTGCTTCATCGCTGAGAATGGTACATCCGGATGGAAATAGTACTGGGGCGACATTTTACTATCGAAACGAGAACTCAACGGAGTTTTAAATGCCAAAAATTTATCGGCAATCAAGTTTTGGGACATTTGCGGACAATTAAGCCATCGATTTGGGATCGGGCCAGGTCCTCGATCAGCCATTTCTAATGTGCAATTCTGTGTACAGCTCTCGGGTGTAATGTCAGCTCGCGGCGATCTACTTTTTCTTTCGTTTTGTGTTACAAACCACTATTTATACTAAAAAAAATTACTTTCGTATTCAACAAAAGTGTTAAACTATTTCTATAGATTATTTTTTTATTAAAATTCAATATATTACACTACATTGATGATTGAAAAAATTAAAATTAAATGAAATTTAAAACAATAAAGTGTTTTCAATGACAATTCAACACTTTTTGTCATCAAAAAAATAATTTTTTCCAATCGTTGTTAAAAACTGTTCGAATTGAAACGAGACAGGTCATATGTAAATATATGGTTTATTCACATTCTGTTTGTGTCAAATGTCAAAAAATATAACAGTTTTGTGATTGCGCAAAATGTTGCTCAATTTTAAAATTTAAATTCAAATAAAAACGTGTAACATTGTGGCTAAATTTTCAGATAGTTTTTTTTTAATTTGAAAGTTTTGAATAATGGAGGTAGCATTTCCTGGGTAATTTAACCGATCAACATTTTGCAATTACATACCTCCATTTGTTTATCAATTTTTCAACCAAAAAAATGAAAAAATGGCTTAATTAAAGTCTAAACCACACAAATGTGTGAGTTAAAAATCATAGTATGTAATGGCGTTTTTGATAAAAAATTTCGCTTGATTTGAAGTACAACCAACACAATTGTATAGTTAAGGCGGTGATACATGTACAGATTTTGCCTTTAAGGCAAAAAAATTTGCCTTATACAAAATTGAGAATTGTTCAATTTAAAATTTTTGCCTATAAGGCGATTCAAGATGGCCGAATTTTAACCAATCAGCGCGCATAATTTTTATGCCTTAAAGGCAAAATCTGAACATTTATCACTGCCTTTATAGTGTTTTTTTTCGGATGAAATAAGTTTGAAAGGAATGTTCAAAACACATACAAAAATAAATTTTTGACATGGTACTTTTGCAGTATTCGCACAATTGTGTTAGTAAATCACAAAAGGGTTATAAAATATTTAAATTGCTTTTACATATACATATCTGCAATTTTTCACGTTTATTTCTTTTAGTGTGTCGATGCGTTTCATCAAATGCTTCATTGGAATGGCAGTGGTTAATCTGCTTCCAATGGCGGTGGACGCTGTAATAAATGACTCCTTACCAATCCCACCAGACACACAGTAAACCTTTCTTGGCATGAATATTCATTTTTGCAACTGATAATGATGGCTGGCCTGGATCAACCCATTATTTTCAGCGGTTATGATTATCGTATAAAATCACCTTTTCATCACCCGAAATAATTTTGAGCAAAAGATTTTTTTATTTTGTGCCGATCTCTTCTGATTTCAGCACGGCCGCATATCCACTATCCAAAATAAAATTTACATCACGATCCGTATGTTGAGATTAGCCCTAAGACATCCAGGGATGGCTCATTTTTAAATAAAATATACATTTTGGATTTAAACGAATGGTTCCCTAGAACCTAACGTGCCGTAACCGATCTCATTTGATATCGATTGGACATTGGACATAATGGGTACTACATTTGAATAAAAGTTCAAGACCATCCGTATGTTAGGATTGGTGATATTTGAAGAATAAACACTTTAGATCAAGTATTATCATATTCTGTGTCATTTCATCATTTTCTGGGATGAATTTAAAAATCATGGGTTTGGATAATTTAGGGTATGACTTTTTCGGCAAATAAAAATACTTGCATTCGGTTGGTAATTATCGGGTTATACATATTTTACTCCAATTCGGGATGAAATCGGGCCAAAAATATAAAATATACAGAAAATATAAAAACTGAACAAATTTTCGGTAGACATGAATTACCAAATAGAACAGTGGTTAAAGCTTTGGCGTTTGGAGCGACCTTTTAAGAGGGTGAATAATCGAAGCTGACTTCCAAAATTCCATAGTAGCAGTATCAATATTTCGAGAGAAGGTAGCATTCCATTTTCCACTTAGCGCTTCTGAAAATTTTTCCATACAGTTTTGAACCAATGCACGAGAAATATCTGATAATGTTTCCATCATGGTATTGCATTTTTCGATGTTTGGCAGTTGCTAATTACTTTCTATGTGGAGCTTTAATGAAACGCTAATTGAGTGGTCCATTTTATACAATATTGGGATGCAGGTTTCTATAGTTCCTTTTGAAGTTGAATAATTGGTTTGAATCGGTCTTCAAAATATAATAGAACGATTTATGAACAATCTCAGGATCTTCCAAAAAACCATTTATTCCGCGCCACATTTTAATAGCCGCGGCTAAGCTCTCAAAGAAACTAGACCAGCGAAGAGGAACCTCGGCTGGTTTAATACCAGATATTTCACAATGAGTTCAATATGACAAAAATATACTAGTTTGGTTCAGCTATGGTGAATGGAGGAACTGCATAGTTCCTTAAGGTTAAGAAATTGCCTAGCACGGCCCAACTCTACAACTTCTCTAAAGTTCATTTTTTTGACAATAATTTGTTTTCTGGATAAGGCCAAGTTCCATTCAGAATGGTCTAATTGTAGAAGTTCATCAAAAAGACAAGTTAAAATCGCAATATAAAGTGACGTTTTTTATTGGAATCCTAGCTCAGCTCTGCAAACTGAATTGTTGTCGGTTAGGTAACGGCCTGGTTCCATTCATTATAGCTGAATCCCAAAATTTCGTTAAATTCGACTTTGAGCACCGAATTTGACCATCATTTGTTTAGAGATGACCTAGTTCCATTGAGCATTATGTTAGAGTGCCAATCCAATTCTGCATACCAGATTTGACAGTAATTGGTTGAAGAGTGGTAAATCTCCATTGCTAGTTTTCCGGAAACCATTGCCTTTTTTTGTAATTTTTTGAAAGATATTTCGTGGCTGCCAAATCATGGGTTAAATACTAATGGATTTTAGAGTTTTAATATAATTCAAATAACTATTGTTTCAGAAAATTCTATATTATAAGTTGTGGAATTGCAGGAGGATTAAATTAATAAATGTTTATATTATTTAGGAAGCCGGAAAATATTAATTTTGAATTAAATTTCAGGAAATTTGCAGACCATCATTATCCGTTAAAACTATTTGGCCTTTATCCTTCCCCTAGTAGATTAGAAGTTGATTTGAATTGTGTTGTGCCGTACGATAGCTAAGTATCTGAAACCGTCCCAAAAAAACCTTTCCTATCCTTCCTATTGTTATGTTTAAATAGGCTGTAGGAATAGGCCCAGCGTTATCGGGGCACTTGTCCAGTACTTGGTCCTACAGTTCAATCAATCAATCAACCAAAATGTAATTAGTGTTTACTGTAGGCCGACCGGCAACATCACTTCTTTAATCAAAAATGAAATTAATTTTTGCATCTCTAATTAAATTTTTAATTTCATCCAACTCGGTATAGTATACACTTTAGGTAAATAATTTTACAATAGGGTTTCGTAGTGTAGCATAGTTTTCGTTGACGGACAATTTCTTTTAACAAAATCACCTAAAGCACCATCACATATCCTAGGTCTTAAACCAGAATAACAAACTGCACGAACAATATCAAAAATGGCTCCCTCTTTATTCTCGTCTTTATTTTTTGTTGTACTAAGGCTGCGGGCCAATAGTCGGGTAAAAGTCAATTTTAAGTAAATTTTTCGGTAAATTCATTCGGTAAACTGATCGAAAAATCTGTTCTAAATCCGATTTTTACAAGAGTAAACGATTTACCCGAGTATTGGCCCGCAGCCTAAAATATCGTTTATAGCATCGGTAGCTGAAGGGATGTAGAACAAACTGGATTTAACTACCGTTCACGTGAATTTTTATGTCTTGTTCTTGACACATGTTACTATCGTATGACTTTTTTTGCTGGATTCACACTTATTTTTAAACAGCAATAATTGCACACAACTGCCTGCTCATTGTCAGAACCGCCAGGATTAAAGATTTTAAAATTGGGACATTCTTGAGAGTTGGGAGCTTTTATGTTGTTTCATCAGCATACTAGATGTAAATATAAAATTTGATTATTATTTACATCAATCACTCACAAAACGCCACCGCCTCCAGGTTCTCAATCTTGGTAACAGGAATGGATGAAACAAGTAACCTAGGTGTGGGGCGGGTCACGCTAAATGGTGGCGGATGGGTTGGATCAAGGTGTTATGCGAACCGTGCCGATGATAAACCAGGCTGGGGATGTATTTAAAAATAATTGCCCAGTCCTGAACGGAGCCCTCTAGATACCTGGCGACCTCCAGTTGTATGTAGCTTTACCCATGTACACGGATCTCTCCACGGGCGGACCATCATTTTTCGTTACACGTGGGAATCAAATATAGGAATCTAAAATTAACAAAAACAAAAAAATGGCCAACACTTTCAAAATCCTGGGGGAGACGGGGGGAAAGGGGAGGGTCTAGGACTCCAGTCGTCGGTGTGGCTAAGACTGGTTCCGAGGTAGCGTTAAAAAGGAGAAGGTTGTTGCTCTTTCGGTTTGGAGATACAGGGCTAGGCGTTCGGCCTTCCGAGTCTTGGACAGACTGGCTACAGCTTTGGAGGAGCAATTGTCGGAGAAACAGAGGCAATCGATTACGTGGGCGAAGAATCGCATTGCCGATGTGAACAAAGGAAAAAAGGAGGATCTTGGGCCTAAAAGACAGAGGTCTAGCGAGGTAGAGCTGGCAAACTTGGATGAATCCCTGAGGATTATCCAGGTTTGCAATCCGGATCTTTCGACAAGGAACTGGACGATTGTGAAGCAGGAGGAGCCTATGGGGTTCAGACGGATCCAAGAATCTTGGATCAACAAAAAGAAAATCTGTGGTCTGCAATATAGTTCAGGAATCCACCTTTAGTAATAGACAGGAGTTTCTGGATGTTACTCTGGTCTCTGAATTTATTTCACCGATGATCAGGGAATAGAGGGTGGCGAAGGAGCATTCCTTCTCCGACCATCGTTACTTAACGTTTAAGCTTAATCTCCAAATTACAAATCAATTCGTGTTCAGAAATCCCAGGAGGACAGTATGGCGTGTATAGAGAGGTATTGGAGGGCATCATTCCATCTAGAGTTCTAGTACTCCCCGACACGAGTAGTGAACTGGGTTCAATGGTCGATACTCTTACTAGGGCTTTCAATATCTCTATGAGGGAGCTTGCTCATTAATTCAGCTGAGGAGAAAGCGAAAACCTGTTTGGTGGACCTCGGCACTTGCGGAGTGCCGAAAAGCTTGCGGGTCTGCTTTCAATAGAGCGAGAAGTGAAACAAGGAAGGCGCAAAGGAAGTCGTGTAGGCGCATTTGTGATATAATGGAAGGGGTCTCGGAAACCTCGCACTTAAGAAAGATTCTCTCCACTAGTCCAGCTGTTCCAGGTTATCTGATAAAACCAGATGGAAGTGAGGAAGTGTGAACTGCGGGCCTTTGGATAACTGCGGGTCTAGGAATGACTGCGGGGTTCAACTGTTACGTACAGAGCATCTTCTGAATACACGGAAGATAAAATGGGCTATTAAAGGGTTCAAGCCCTTTAAGTCAGCTGGCCCGGATGAGATTGTACTAGCAGAAATTCAGAAGAACTCAGAGGTCTTGCTCCCTGGCTTTAAGTGATCTTCAAAGGGTGTTTGAAGCTGGGGTACATCCCAATGAAACGGAGGGAGGCTAGAGTGATCCTCATCCCGAAAGCGGGTAGAAGCTCGCATAGCAACCTTAAGGACTTAAGACTAATATCTCTGTCATCTTTTCTGCTGAAAAACATGGAAAAGTAGCTGGACGTCTATATCCGGTCGAGAATTTTACCCAGAAACTGGGCACACTCTCTGCATGCGTACCATAAGAGTAAGTCGGTTGGGGAATTGAGAAGTCACTGGATTTTCAAGAATCGTTGGTGGCGTTTTTCGATATCGAGGGCGTTTTCAACAACGTGAAGGTGGAGGCAATTAGGGAAGGATTGCTGCCACTTGAGATCGAAGACCAGTAACCAGGCTAATTGACCACTTGCAGAAGGGAAGCAGAAGGATCTTAGCGAGGATGGGGAAGTTTCTGTCAGGAAATGGGTCGTTCGGGGAACACCCCAGGGAGGTGGAATGTAGTAATCAATGGACTACTAGTGGAACTGGAGGAGGAAGTAATAAGTGTGGTTGCTTATGCCGATAACGTAGCGATAGCTGTCTAGGGTAAGCACCTGGGTACAATCAGGGATGTGATGCAGAATGCGCTATCAATCACTGCGGGTTGGGCCAGCAGATGTGGATTGGGATACATCTCTTAACGAGATGAGTGAACATTTCAATATCCAGTTGGTCTGGGTTCCGGGCCATACTAACGTTGAGGGAAATTCCAGGTCAGACGAGTTAGCAAGGTACGGTACTACTCTCCAACTGGAACTACGGAGATAATGTGTAGGAAGGCATATGTCTGTGCTGAAAGCAGCAAGCCATAGGGAAGTATTTGCCTTGACAAATGCTAGGTGGATTGCGAGTCCCACTGGCAGGGTAGCGAAACAAATATGGCATGATCAAAATCAAAAACTCAGACGTGCTCATATTTGCAGATGATGTGAAAAGTTTTCGTACTATTAATGGTTTGTTAGATACGGAGAAACTTCAAGAAGACTTAGATAGATTAAGTGAGTGGTGTGATCGAAACTCACTATACTTAAATACTAAGAAATACAAAATCATGTCTTTTCATCGTAAAAGAAATCCGGTTATTACTTCATACAAAGTCACCAACGAAGTACTGCAAAGAGTTAATGAGATTATAGACTTAGGTGTTACATTTGTTGAAAACGCCAGTTTCAATAGGCATATTGAAAATCAATAGGCATATTGTATTGCGAAAGCGAATGCCATGTTCGGATTTGTTAAAAGATGGACAGGTGAATTTAAGGATATTCAAACCTTATGTTCACTATATTTCGCTTATGTTCGATCTCAACTGGAATACGCTGTAACGGTCTGGAATCCATACTATGCTGTGCACATAAAAAGAATTGAAAGCATTCAAAAGAAGTTCCTGATTTTTTTGTTAAAGAAAAGTGACTGGGCTTACGACCAAAACTTACCATTCCATGAAAATGTGGCTCGCTTATCTCCATACCCAACAAGATGCACGGAATACAAAATATGCACGCTTGAAAATAGACGACTTCTCTTGGGCGTTTCTTTTATTGGTAACGTTTTGCTTGGTCACGTTGATTCAGCTTACATCTTGGAAAACATTTCAATTCACGTGCTATGCAGAACATTTCGAAACAATGAATTTTTAGCACTTGAACACCATTCTACTAACTATGGAGAAAACAACCCCATTAATAGGATGACTAAACCGTTCAACTTAATTGACGACCTATTTGATTTTAATTTATCAAAGAACAACTTTAAAAATATATTGAAGAACTATTTTTTAAATTTTTATTTGTCAAACTAAAATTTGGTTTATATTTTCTATTTTCTTTTTTTAAGTTTTGTTTGAAATACTGTTATAACTATTGTAAAAAATCTGAAATCATACATGAAAATTATAAAATAGATTTCTTTAAATAAATAAATAAATAAATGAGCTGAACTTGAATCGATCCAAGATCTTAATCACACTGAGGAAGCGTGATTTAGGTAAAATTGCTAGGATAATTACCGTCCACTGCCTTTTCGGAGATCATGCGAGAAGACTGGGTCTGGATGCAAATGACTTCTGCAGAAGTTGCAGGGACGAGGAGGAGGAGACTCTTGTGCACTTCCTATGCTCGTGTCTTGCGCCTGCTGGCAGAAGACATGATCACTTGGGCAAATACACTATGGACAGCCTCTGTGATCTCGGAAGTTGTAATGCGCGAGATCCTTTACGCAAGTTTATGATGTCGGATGCTGTGGTATCACAATGGGCCATAATTGGCCTAAGTGTGCAATAGCAACCACTGAAACCTAGCCTAACCTACATCAATCAATAAATAACGACGAAGGAATACATTTTTTTATTGATTAATAACGTTCTTATTTAATCTTTAAATAAATGAATAAAATGTATAGATTTTTGTATTTCACATGCTGCACTGGGATTCCCAAAATTAACTGAAAATGCATAAAAGTGATTTCACATATCATTCTTATTACAGCGAAATAGAACGAGAAAGAGTAACAATATTTTATCTAAACGTATAGGAAACTCTCGCTCTTACGAAAATGTTAAATAAAATTTTTAAATATGTATAACTAGTATTGCATAATGAAGAATTTTTATTTTTTTTTTGGGATGAAATACTGGGATAACTTCGCACACATTTAGTAAAGTCACTCTTGGTTTAAACAAGGAATCCAACCGTTCTTTTTGTGTCAGCCACTTGCGGGTCCCCCTGTATATACCTCAATGCAAAATAAACCATACAAATTATGTGCCCTACAAATTACAGTAAGACGACCAAACGATATTTTTATACCTTTTGGTCCCCCTTTTTAGTATTCCAATATTAAACATATATTCCTTTTGTTCATATGATAACTACGCATGCCTTAAACTCATGCGCCTTTTATAGATCTTCCAATTCTACTTTTATTATTCAACTTTGAACGTGTGGTGTTGGAACATAAAATGTAAATTTTTTGCCTTACAAGCAAAATTAAAATCTCCCTTTTATAATTTTTGAAGTTTTTTTTGTAAAAAAAATAAAAATAAAAATATTTATTAAATTAAAAGTAATACTAGTTAAAATAATATAAATTGTGATTTGTGAGAAAGTTATAAAATAATATTTCTTGACACCACCGGAGCCGTTGGCGGATAAAAGCAGAAAAAGCTCACTAGAAACGCTCGATTTTGTTGTAAAATTATAAAAACGATTTAAATACCAATAATTATATTAAAAAAAAATTCTAGTTTTTGAATCAAATTCAATAAATTGTTATAGTGTACACAACTGGTATAACCAGGTTTCGGTTTAGCGAAAATATAAAAAAATTTAATTTGTTGCAAAAAAAAAATGGCTAAAAAAGCTTTTGTTGCGGTTAAAAAAATGTGAAAAATCTGAAAGCTCTCGAAAACCAAAGCAATTTTTAAGTAAATAATATAAAAATCCGTTCCGTACTAAAACGAAAACAGCAAGTAGTTCATATACAAAGAAAAATGTTGTCTAATTTTAAATTTATATAATAAATATTAATAAATTAAATTATTCAAATTTTCCGAATGTAAAATCGATTGAAAAAAAAATACATACATACAAAAAATTGTGCGCGTTTTAGAAATATACATTTTTTTTAGTGTTTTAGCCTATAAAATTTTGAAACCTGAAATCATTCAAAAGATGCTTTTCTAAGATTTTTAAAATAATCAAAAAGTTAAAATAAAAATAAATTGTTAAAATAATAAATACAAAAATTAATTAAATATAACCAAAACCAATTAAAGCATTAAGTATATTATACGCAGGTAAATAATTCATATATTAGAAAATGTTAAAAAAAAATGGAAGTGAAAATCACATGCTATTTCTCATTACATTCCTTATAAAAAGGGTATTGTTGTATATACCACAAAACCCAATAACTATAGTTAAATTATAGATTTTTGTTGTTATTGTTGTAAGGCTTGGCCTTAAAACTTCTAGATACACACCAATAGCATATTTATAAAATGTTTGTGTTGTTGTATTTAAGGAGTGTAATCCTATATAAATTATTCGATTATTATTATTAATTCCATAATTTGTTTGATTAACTGTTTTTTTACCGTATGACGTCACACGGAATAATTTATTTATATAAGACGCGGCGCGGGAATAAAATCGTTTATTCGAGAGGGTAAATTATATTATTTTACGAAAGCAACCTTCTAGATTTGTGCCCGTCACACGCGACATGTCAATACAAAACTATAGAAAAATAAGAATACGTGACGTACGTTAAAAATTGGGTGACGCCAGATAGTCTACTTCAGTATGACGTTTTGTATCAGATGCTGTGTGTCATATATTATGAATGGCATTGTCCTATTATTCAGGAAAAAATCATCGTATGATTCATTTATTAGAAATCCAAAAATTATGTTTACATAACGATGGTATCGTATATGGATGTTACATGTACTGACCTTTCCCTAAATAAAATTTTAAATGAAAATTTTTGTTGTGCATGTAATGGTGATAAATTATTTTTCCGCCTTTGTAATTTGCATATCATATATACACAGTCGTGTATGTGTGTGTGTGTGTTGGCTTTTTTGATGTTTGTTTACTGTTTTATTATTTTTAATTAAATGATTGATAGCTTTATAGTTAGATCCATACAAATTTTGAATTCATTGTCACTGTTCTAGACATTCAATTATAACGGCGTTGACATGATGTTATGTTTATGTAAATATAGATATTAAAGATATTAAAAGGAAGCGGTCGCTCTCTATGAAACTTTATCATAAATCACTGGATATTGCAAATTGATTTTACCGAGAAATCAATCCAGTTTTACCGAGTTTTTTCAATCATAAAATTATGCAGATAAATATTGAAGGTTGAAGTGAATGCGTGCCCAATGGCTTAGTTGGGCGTTAAATTGATTGGGGCATTTTATCCATTGATAAAATCAAGCTGCCATTTCTCAATTAGCATATCACTTTAAGTGAGGATTTAATTCCATGTTAAATTCCACTGTTTCAGAAAAAAAAAATATTGGGGTTGGTGTTGGGTCGTTGTATAGCATGCTTTGGAAAAATTTAAATCTGTCAAAATCGACGGCATCAAATCTCGACCGTTAAATGTTAAGATTTGCGATTAATGTTGAATAATCCGTCCAAATGTCCGATGTTGGACTAAGAAACTTCTGAATTGGTCTAACCCCAAGTGATGTCCATAATTTTTCTATTTTTAGTGGCTCCTGTAATAGGTAAAGCTACTAGTGAAGTCGCGCATAAATCGGCTGCCTGCTTTCTTATCGTCGTGGCCGCGAACACCGCATTAAGGTTATTTTGCTTTCCTTGCCCAATTCTTTTGAAAAGCAACAGCAGCTCCATGTTAGCCTATAAAAATAAAAACTCGGTGGATTAGGGCTAACAGACCTGCATAACCTTCATAGTCTTAAGTTATGAAATCTCAGTGTTCTTGAATCTTTTTCTGATGCTATAATTTCCGCTTGAAATACGGTGTAAGATTTTCCTACGGGTATGTGGAGTGAGCCCGGGCCCGATTACTCCAGCTCTAGGCTCCGTAATTGTTTTTGTTTTGTCAACCATATATATGCGTTCCGTGGAAGAAGACCTCAACATCTGGTTCGATGAGTTATCGTTTAATTCATTAATTCGTCGGTCAATAAGTCCCGAGCCTGACACGTAAATGGCGCATCTAATGAAAATTTTTTATAATTTTTAGAAATTACCAAATTTCAAACGATGCGTATAAAATTTTTATAATATTCCGACTATTAGTTAACAAGTTATAGTTGTTTTTGTATTTTTCAAAACAATGGAAAAACATGAATTTCGTGTGTAGAAAAAACACGTTTTCTGATGAGATGAAATAAGGTTCAAGCACAGCAATTCCACCGATTGATACATTAAAGACATCAAAAGGGAATGTATACACTGTTTTGCATGAACATTTGTCAATGAGAAAGCTCTGTTGAAAGTGGATGCCGCGCTTGCTCACATTAAGAGCGCTGTTGGAGCCTTTTAACCGTAATAAAACGGATTTGTCCACCACTACGCTCCGTAATCAATACGTCAATCAGCTGAGTTGACAGTAGCCGGTGAGAGCCATCTGAAGCAACGAAAAACGATAATGTCGGTCTGTAAGGTCAACTCTCCAGTGATGGCGTCTTTAATGTATCAATTGAGGGTTTTCAGTGCCGCAATAGCGGCTATTCTGAGATGTGCTTCATCGCTCATAATGATTTTTTTCCAAAAATAGTAGTCGTCTATACCAAGCTGTAAAACTCGAGCACTCCAATTGAATTTTATACGGTGTAAAAATATCAATCTTTTTTGAGAATTTTAAACAAACATGACGGAAACATTTCCAATTCTTATGCGCGGCGCCGATAAGAGGTACCTGAACATTCAGCAACTATCTGATTCACTGCATCAACGTTTGCTGGTGCACGTTGGATTAATTGTCGCCCAGTCTTTACTTTTTCTCCTAGTGTTCAAAATTATACATTACACACGCTGACTGGTTGACTCGCTCGGCACATTATTAATACGAAGTTTGGGCAAATATTCGATTCGACAGATGAAGAAGGCTTATCAGATGTGTTGGCGAACATAAACCTAAATATTTACGAATAGATTTCGGCATTATTTGCAGGGTTTTACCTTGAAACTTTAGCATGTAAAATTGTGTTTTTCTGAAGTAAACAAGGTGTAGATTTTCGATTGGTTGGCAGTGGGAGCATGTTCCCTGTACCAGTCGTTCTCATTAGGTTTTTTTTTAATCTGGTGAGTAATATGTCCATCACTATAGCACACGAAATATAATAGCGGACCTCCCCCTAGCCGCTTTAATTCCGTTTTAAATAAGGTGTTTAAAGGCTTTTCCTTTTATCAGGGCGAATTCCGTCGCTTTTCTTTGGATATTTCTTTAGTCCCTTCCGCAGATGAAATCATGTTGGATTATTGACCTTCAGTCCCTTTTTCTTGTATTTGTCCGCTCTTCTGTGCGTATTCCAGATAAGAATATACTTTCTAGGTGATATGAGCGATAGCTTTTGTGCATTGTTTCTTGCGGAACTTGCGTTGCATGTTCATTTTAGTGTAATGCGTCGTGAAGTTCGTCTACAACGAATAGCCAGTATGTTTTTTCATTATTTTTCGCCATGTTTATTGGAGCATATAATTTAGTATATGTTTAACCTTAGGCATTCTTGTATGCATTTGCCATTTCTTCTGATGTCGCTAGTGCCCAATGGAGTTCTTTGCCGAATCATTCTTTCTATACTCTTTCCAAACACATCGTCTTATAAATATAGGAATCATGTTTTCTCCGTAACCAGTTCATCCTGCCCACAAATAATAAAAAAATGATCGGAAAATTTAAACATAAAAAATAAATTATTTGTCACTTAAAATTGTTTTGTTCCGCTTCTTTAAATGACAAGTGTGATAAATTAGTATGTAGAATGCGAAAGCAATGTGCGAAGTTATCACAACCTATATATTTTTAGGGCCATCATCCTCAACATCAGTTGCGTGATAGCAGTTGAAATAATCTCAACATATTTTCTTTAATTTTCCCCTGTTTCTCTAATTTAGCCTTTCTTTCTCTTATGGACTATTTATTGTTGTCTTACTTATGGGTTCCTCTACTGACTGACAGATTACGGCTGCAAAGCATTTGTTTTACTCGCAACCAATCTCTCATTCATTAGAAGGAACTCGAAAGTGAAAAAAATCAACAAGGTTAAACGCGATTAAAAATATTTATGATCTGTGTTGCTATATACGCCTTAACAGTCATGCGGACATCTACCAGCTGCTCGTAGATGCTGTCGATTTCGTCTTTAGTGGCATGGGTGGTCCAACAAAATCTAAATGGATGTGCTCAAATGTACCTGGTGGAATTGAGAATTCCCCGTGATTGATAAATCAAAACTAAGTTTGCAGTTTAGAACTAAATATTGGGCAGATTTTGGTTTATAAATATTAGAGACATCTAATAATACCTGTGTGAACTAACGATCAATTTAGTTAGTCGGAAATTTAGACCAAAAAATCGGCGTCAGGCACATAGCATAAATTATGAACTAAACGAAATTGCTCAGTAATTCAAAATAAACATTCATAGGTGGCAGTAACATCAACAAAATAAACTGTGCTTCACTATTCGAAATACTAAATTGTCGACTTTTCGTCGATTTCTCGTTCGACTTACATCTAAAAAAATATATTCTCTTTCCAATCTCAGTAAATTAAACAGTAAATGATTGTTTATAATTATCAATACATAAAAATAAAATTCAAAATATTGTACACAATAACACATTTGCATTAAACACCATAATGACATTTGACAAATAAATTGAAAAGGAGACTTTTCGTTTGTAACCTGGCGGCGAATAGCGTAAGGTCACATCAAAAAAGTTTAGTTCATAATTTAGCCGAAAAAATTGACCTGCCATTTTTAAATTCATTCCAAAAAAATTTTTTTTGGCTCCTTTTTCATTTTTTTTTTGCATATTTTAAAGGGAAGTGACAAAATTACAACAAATGTTCCAGCACAGTGACAATAATTTATTACAAGAGAATTAAATATTCTAATATTGTTTTATTTCTAGTTATTTATCCGGAAGCGATCCGAAATTGTTTTAGATCTAGGACGTGTCACCTCCATTCTCTCAATGTTCTCGTCACAGGCTGGTGTTCAAAATTCTTATATTATTTATCTGTACTTGGGTATTATACGATGAATTAAATTTGAGAAAATTAAATTGATGAAGGATTGGATTGAGAATTGTTATATATTTTTTACTGTTCGAAGGGATGCTCGATAGCGTAATTTAAGCACGAAAATGGCATTTAAAAGACGGTGGAATCCAGTTGCCGACTAGATGTAACATTAATATGGTGGGATACAGTGATACAAATCGATGCAAGGAATTTATCGATTAGTGGCACAATGTTTAGTCCTTTGATATGTACATGGGAAGTTAAAAATTTGCAGGTTGGAAATTCCCAATCGGAGTAGGAGGTGTCGAGCTGGATGAGAGCTGAGATCTTGGTGAATGTATATCATCCATATTATGATTTACTGGCATTCGTGAGTTCATTTGATCTCTTGTTGTTGCATTAAGTTTGGTGAGTTCTTGTTGTTGCATTAAGTTGACTCTATATGGTGCACTAGACCTGGATACATCTTTCATATTTGGTATGGAACGTCTTGATATTATTGGATTTATAATAGAAATGTAGTCGATGTCGTTGTAGTATTTAGTGGAATGTATCCAATGCGATTTGGTTTCTCTTTTGTCGATATTTTTTTCTTATCGCTGGTTCTTATTCTAGCGTAGATACGATTGTTGAAAGCTTTTTTTTTTGCCCGAATGAAATTTCTCGTTATGCAAATCGTAACTGTATTGCCACATAAATTTAAATATATGCAAACTGCATGGTCCGTATTGCTTCAGTTTATTGTTACATTGGCGTTTAAAGTGACGATTCAGAAGCCATTCCTTGGACACTCAGGATATTGATGTTGTATGTTCGGTCCGATATTTTCCCGACGAATTATCATTAATGCCATTTTCCCGGCCGACATTGGTACCAGATTTGCTGTTCGCTCACTCTTTCTGACAAATGATGACACAAACTATTTGACAGATAGTTGAATCATTTTTACACTTCTAAAAAGTTTTAATGTTTACACAACAAGAGTTTTTTTTTTAAATATAGAGCCATCTATTAGCGAACGTGAGAACTATTTTAGGAGTATTGTGAGAAAAAAGGTCTCTAATTGTCGTTTCTGCAGTATTCTGTTGCTGTGTTGTATTGTTATTAAATATAGTTTGAGTATCACGCATAGTCTCATCAGATTTAAATCTTTAGCAATGCCTTAATAATTTTACCAATAATAGCGATATCAATACGGTTGATTGACTTTGGTTGGTCAAAGTCACTTTGTGTCACTTTGTGTGAGTTATGTCGCTAACAATATTTTCATGTATTATTAGTTGATACACCTATGTTGCATATTAACTTAATTTCATGAAAAAAATATATTTAGACACAAAAATAATTTTTAAGCATACATGGAATTTGGGTAAAATTGTGTCATAATTTCCAAACGTTCATATACAATTATGTGAACTTTGAACTTTTCAAGGACTCACAACATTATAATGTCAACAAATTTATAAGGGGAACAAATTAAATTGTCACATAATATACATACTGAGATACGAGTACCAAGAAAATAATAATCCAGGTGCAATTTTCTGTGCCACAAAAACAGCAGGGAATTGAATTTTTTTCATTTTAAATTTTGGTTATGGTTCTTATCGTTCGTCGGAATTACTAACAACAGTAAGGTACAGAATTATTACTATGGGGAATCGACAAAATTTATTTAACTGCGCGATGTCTTGGTTGTTTTGTGCTCGTGTAGAACAACAAACATTTATAAACTTAACCTAAATATGTAATTTTGATTGACTTAAGTAGATAGATAGAAACACTTTACATTACCTATTTATTGTATTATGTACTGGGAAGTGGCGATTTATAAATCAATCCCGGCATAAATAAAACATAAACTAAGATTTAATGTTTCTATAATTGACACTGCAATCTACAACAAATCCTTATTTCATACAACGCATGTATCATTTTTAATATGATCTCTTGAGGGATACGTAGAAAGCAATAGAATTTTATGTCCTTTTATCAGGATATGGATAGCCATTTAGAAAAATTGGGATGTGGGAATTAGGTTACAGAAGTTTTAGTTAACTAAATTCATCTCTTAAGAGATTTGAAATGTGCTGGCTGCGGGAATAAATTTTTTATATTTATAAACAGACATTGATAGAAAAAGTTTTCCACTCAAATTGGATTTAAATTTCGTTTTGATTTATTGATCTTTTTTTTGTCTTTTGTGCAACTTAAATTAAGAAAATTTACAGGTCAACTCTATTTATCTGTATTTGTATAGGCCATGCCTAAATAATAGTCCTGTCAATTACGAATTTTCATAAACCCTGAAATATTGGTTTTAGTCTAAAATTGGCTTGGTCATTTTTACCTTTATATGAAATGTGTCGGTTGGAAATGAAATGTGATTTGCAAGAGGATATTTTTGAGGAAAGAATTTTTTTGGATGGCATTTTTGTTATGTGGATTCTTTTTTATGCCTTCTAATAATTTTCCAAATTGAATTTTGTTGTTACAATCTACTGAGTTGTGGCCTGGCAGTGCTTCGTGGCCAGTGCGTCTACGATGAATATTGATGGAAGTCTGGCACTCCACTTTCTTTCTCTAGAGTACAACGCTGACTAGTTACACATATTTCAGTATTTGTTCTACAGGTGAAAAAAATAAAGAGAAACATGGTTGCCGGTGCTCTCCCCCTTGTTAAATTTTAAACTCTCCTCGTTATAGTTTGAACAAAAAAAAAAAAAACGACGCTGTTTTCGACTTCGAATAGGGTTGGTAGGTAATGAAGTGCTATCTTCGTAATACAAGGTTAGTGACGACCTTGATACTCTCCTATGAGGGTATTGTCGCGATCGGTTTCCACTTCAAACGTATAGTTGAGTTAACATTTTGCATTGCTCTAAACGTGAGGTTTGAACAGTACCAGGTCATCGACTTTAAATGATCGATGTTGACTTCGGGTGTCCGCATATTCCTTTTGTCTGCCCTTTGGTCACGATGTCATGAGTATCCTTCACCACACCTTGTAACTTTCACATATACGAAGAAATCTATGGCAGGAAGTTCTCCGATTAAGTAATGTCCCAAATGTCATTTATGATCTCGTCGTGTGTTCGCAACTCCCGTTCGAATTTTAGAAAAGCGGGGGTTTTATCCATGGTCTGATGTATCATGGTGTTCATAGCAAATCTAATGCTTAGACGCCGATGATACAATGGGGCTAGGCTTTATTCAATTCCCAAACAGTAGTATGTTGAATGATTTCTCTCACGAACTGCGATCCATTATCAAAAATGAACTACCTGGGTAGTCCATAACGTAAGAACAGCTGGTCAATCAAAGTTTTTATACAATCTAGAGCAGTTGCCGAGACGAGGGCAAATAGTTCCACTGGTCATATCCCCTACTATCAATAATCACCATCGCTTCAGGGGGTTTTCAAAAGTCCGCCGGGTTTCAAATTTAAAACTTAATACTTCTTCTACAAACAATTATGGCACAACTCCGTAACAGAACGCCGCAATCTTCGACAGAGTTCGGTCAACCCCATAATGTCCGGTGACCGGATTGGAATGATAGCGCAGTAAAATATGGTTGCAAAGAGATGTGGGTACTACCAGCTGAGCTTATTGGACTTCCTCGTTGTTATAGCGGTAAACTACCTCTTAAGATGTTCTCGAGAAACATATATTTCGTGATTCGGATCATCAGATTTCTCTAAACTATGTATAAACTTCGACACTTCTTCATCTTCCACCTGGGGGGCTATTTTGAAATAATTCGATATCGGATTTTTTCCGATATCGAAAAATACGATCCGCCGCGAATTTACCTATTATGAAATTGTTTGGTCGAAGTTAGCAATAATGCTCCTATTGTTGTTGTAGTCCTAATTTTATTCAAAATAAATAATTTAATTATAATTATCAATTAATCCTTTGCACTCGTACGTCACACTGAATTGACTCTAAAACTCGTAAACCAGTCTGTAGACCAAAAAAAAGTACCACGCTGTAAAAGATTAAATAAATACTTATTTAATATCAGTAAATTTATTTAATTTATTTACCTAAAAATAATACAAGTACCCAACAACCTTGAAAATAAATCGAATGCAAAGGGTTAACTATGAATATTTTTTATTTTAAATATATTATACTTACATTTTAAATATCGTTTAATTTAATTGTTTTTAGTTTTTATATTTCGTAAAAATAATATATTGATTGAAATAGTTGAAGAAACACACATTCGATAATAAAAAATGAAATTAGTCAAATAAATAGCGATCGGGTTTTGACGTTCGATTTTCGGAAAATCTGATTTCGTTTTGTCTTTTTAGTTTCATAATAGCGGATTTTTCGATATCGGATTTTCATAATCGCAAAATCCGCTTTCGGATCCGATATCGAATTTTTCATAATAAATAGCCCCGAGTCTTATCTCAGTTGGTCATCGCTGGGGAAAACCAATCTCGAAGGTATTGGATTCGAAAATCTGCTGGTGTGTTGTAGGTGGTCGAGACAGTATGTCAGCCACCATATTCAACTTTCCTGCAGTAAAAATAATTGTTAAATTAAATGATTCAATTAACATTACCCACCTGGCTATAGGCGCCAATGGGTGATTTCGTAATTAGTAGCCATTTCAGCGATTGATAGTCAGTCCCAACTATGATTTCAGCACTCTCTATGTAGCCTTGGAACTTGAACAAAATGTCCATACAAAATGTCCCAAATGATTCTCGTTCAGTGGTGTTGTAGTTTCTTTCTGCAAATAAATTTTCGGTACTACGAACAGATTTGTAAAAAGGTGCAAACTTGTGAAACGTTGGCCGGTAGGCGGTGGACTCATGACCAAAATGGCAGATACCTTGTTTGAGTCAATTTTTATATCCAATCGCGGATTATAACATGCTCTAGGAACTGGATTCCTAATTAAAATAGTAGTGATCTTTAGAAAACCATCTCCAGGTCACTTAAACGTTGATTAAAATAGATACGTTAGAAATGTGACATTAGGAAAACCACCTGGATAAGTCTTTAATAAACCAAATAGCGTAATAAACCTGGTCTTATCCCGGTCTTCATAACTGCCAGTAACCGGATCGTAAATCAATCCTTGGCATAAGGAACTTGGCCAAATGCTCGATATACGCGATATATCATAACTACAGGTGCTGCCCAAGGCGACCCACATTCTTCGATGACATCGTTATCAAGCATCTTATCCATTTCCTGTTTTAAAATTGTTTAACCCCGTCTTGATAACTTGTTCCAGTATCCATGAAAAAAGTAATCCCTTATAGAATTGTAGTTTGTTTATAAAATAAGAAACGTCATTGGCACAGTTTTTAACCCAATCGCAATCGAAACGTCGCACTGAGTACATGATACACGTTTCCGTTTCTGACATGACCCATCCGCTGCTTAATATCAACATACATTTCGGTGAGGCACATAATTTTGGTCAATGGGATACTAGCGATACTTGCTGGTGATTCTATATCTAGCAGGCCGGTTCCGATTGTACAAGTGTCTAGAACTATTGCAACTTATTGCACTTGGTGACGTAGCTGACTTTGATTTACACTTTAGATATTTGTTCTTCTGGTGTACCACATCCATAGCACTTTATTACGGATGATGACGTTTTATGTTTCATGTGCTTAGTGATTTTTCAGCCTAAAACAATTCTCTTTGTTGTGACTCAGGCTTTTCTTGTTTATGCTTAGCTTGACCGCTTGTATTTGTTATCTTCACATCATCTTAGTCAGTTTCTGTGCTTCGGTTAGCATATCACTGCAGCAAATTACATCATAAATTTTGGGTGAAGCCTTGAATTTAGTCAGTGAAAGATCCTAATTATAAAGCGAGTTTCGGACGAAGTTCTGAAATATGGCTATGCATAATGAAACATCCATTTCTAGGCTGTGATTTCGCTACTTTCATTGATTTTGAGCCAAGTACTGCGATTTACCCACGCTGAGTGAAATTATAGTATTTCCTAAAGTCCTAACCGACCATTCTTAAAACAGGCATTTACCACTAGGTTTCGTATTAGAAGTTCATTAATCGATTTTGTATTTTATAATGTGTTTGGGATCCTTATATGTCAACTAAATTTGGATTTAGTATCGAATTGGGAATTAAAAATTAATTATGAACCTGTGGCGGTAGTGAGGTCTATACACACTCTTGTAGCCTCTAAACTGATTGTTTTTTCACTCACCACACACTCAATAAAATTCTATTCGAGATTTTTATTTATTTTTATTGTTTATTATTTGTCAATATCAAAACGCCTGTTCTGTCGAAATCGAAGATGGAGAACAATTCTCTTTATTTTTCTGTTTTCTTGTAGATGCCGGAACTGCGATGTCAAATTTTCTTTTTTTATTTATTTGACCAACGCCGTATTTTGATCGGTTGATAGGGCAGCGTACCATTACTCTCACCAACGCTCGTTCACGGAATATCCACAGTACTCCCCCTTCAGTGACGATGCTACTCTTCGACGCCCTACCCTGATATAAATGTCTCACGGTACCTTTTGGGGACACGTGTCACCCCGTTCTAGTTTTTACTGGTACAGGTAATCCCAGCACTGATGATGGTATCTCTTCGAATTTAACATCTTCCGTTTTTAGAAATTCCTGGTTTAACGGCATCTCGTTTTCTCCAGATACCGCGTCAGGTTCGTTCTGCTGCGAATTTTGCATCGGGCTTGATTCATCTTCGGCATCCTGAAGTAAAAACGCTGGCTTTACTCGACCTATAGAAACTACAATTTCTTTGCCTCTTCGCCAAGGACAGGAAATGGTCCGTCGTGGTGTTTCCTCGTATGCCTTGCTGTTTGCACCGGTTGTAATTTCTGCATCCTTTCTCTCAGACTAGAAATGAATTCGTGCTCGTTGGTATTGTTAGCTGATGTGCTAAAACATAGTCCAGGCAGTGAAATCGTCGTACCTTATACCATTTCCGAAATTGTTCCGCCTATATCAGGTTTAAAAGTGGCTCTCATACGCAAGATAATGGTGGATATTACTTTCACCCATTTTTCAGCTGCATAATATTTTAACGCTGCTTTTAAATCGGGATGCCATTTCTCTATTATCGCTGCTGGGTGATATTCCGTTGTTTTTATTCGTTTGTATTCGAATAGTCTTCCCAGTTCCTCAAAGAGCAAGGATTCGAACTGGCGTCCTTGATCCGTAGTAATTTTGGGTAGTGGTCCTACTATATCTATATATGTTGATGTGTTAAAAACGACTATCCGGCAGGACATATCTTCCTAGAGGACTTTTCGTTTGTCTCGATATTTTTACCTTTTGACATTAAAGACAGCCTCGGGTCTAGTTTGCGAAATCTTTATTCATGGCGGGCCACACATATTTCGTATTCATCAAGGTAGTAAACGCCTTTACCCCTGGTTGGGCTATATTGTGAAAATTATTGAACATCTCTTGTCGTAAGCTCTTCGGCAGATACGGTCGTATTCTGTTTTCCTTTACTTCGCAAAATACGTTTCTATCAATACCGGGCAGCATTATTGGTGCTAAACTCATCTGGTTTTGCGAGTCCAAAATTAGTTTAAGCTCATCGTCTACCATTTGTAAATCGGCTGATTCATCGAGGCCCACCAGCTTGAAGTTGAAATTGTTTCGATCTGGGATAGAGCATCCGCTACGACATTATCTTTTCCCACGATATGTCGAATATCCGATGAAAATTGTCCTGTGTAGTCAAATTGGCGGAAAGGCAAACGTTAACGGCGTATGATCTGTGTATATTACAAAATTCCGTCCTTCCGGCATAAAGAGAAAATGTTTTACTGCCGAATATGCAGCCAACAATTCGTAGGCGCTATATTTTTGTTGTATCGCCGTTAGCTTTCTCGAAAAAAAACTAAACGGTACTCAATTTGTACCTGACATTTGCTGGACTACGGCTTCCATAGCATACAATAAAAAAAAAAATTACAAAATTTTTGTAAAAATACAGCCCACAAAATATTTTGTAAATTTGACAAAAACTGTAAACATTATAAAAATAAATTGTAAAAATAGCAAATTTTTTTTAATAAATGCAACAAAATTTTCATAAAATTGAAAATATTGAAAAAATACAATAAAATTTGTAAATTTAATAAAAATTTCGTCAAATATACAAAATATTAACAGTAAAATTGAAAGGGACCTTACGTTGTTAAATTACAAAAAAAAATCATAATTATTACAAAAATACGTTACAATCCCAGGAATTTATTTTTATAAAGTTTACAGTTTTTGCCAAATTTACAAATTATTTTGTGGGCTGTATTTTTACAAAAATTTTGTAAATTTTTTTTTGAGTGTAGTCGGATGCGTCGACCATTAACGATAGTGGTTCTGTTGATCATGGATGGGCTAGCATCGCTTCATACACTAGCTGTGCCTTGCATTTTTCGAACGCATTTCTTGCTTCGGCGGTCCAGTTGATCTTTGTTTTATCATTCTTGTTGCTCTTCGCATGTACTCCAACAATGTTATCTGCATTTTTGCAGCGTCTTGTATAAATCGACGATAAAATTTACCCATTGCTAGAAATCGTCGCAAACCTCTAACATCGGTTGGTTCTTTATATTCCGCAATATGGAAGATACCTTATTAGGCAGTAGTTTCGTGCCCGATTCGGATATCAAATGACCTAAAAACTTCACCATACTCTTCATAAGCAGATTTGGACATGTTGATTACAACCCCGTGTTCTCTAAATCGATCGAATACTTGGCATAGGTGATCCATATGTTGTTCCAGATACGAGAAAACGAAATCGAGGCCTCTCAACATAGCATGGATGAACCTTTGAAAGGTTTGAGCAGCGTTGCACAAACCAAAGGTCATTCGCGGAAACTCAAACAATCGAATGGCGTTATTATCGCTGTTTTATCTATGTGCAATGGCTCGGGGTGTATGGTATGCCTTTACCAGATCGATTGTGGAAAATGTGACTTTGTCATGCAATCCGTATGCTAAATCCATAGATGTGCGGTAATGGATATCGGTCCGCTACTGTAGCATAATTAAGTCGGTGGTATGGTCTCCGCATGGTCACCATTCACAGCTTTTCTTCTTAATCATGTGCAGAGGGCTGGCCCGCAGCGTTTTGGATTTCCTGCAAATACCCAGTTTCGCACCATGTTGTCGAACTCACGTTTTGCGATAGTGAGTTTTTCGGCTGTTAGCCGACGATACTTTGAATATAACGGATCACACTGTTTCAAAAATGTGGCTTACGTTGTGTTTAATAGGACCCATGCTAACATTTGGAGTATGGAGCATCAACCGCACGTAATACTCGTTGGTTGGCCATTCGCTACTCTTCCGAGTGAACTAAGATTGGTTGTGCTGTCAATTAGCTTTTCCCGTTTTAAATCCACGAATAATCCAAAGTGGCTTAAAAAGTCGGTGCATATGATAGCTGTATTGACATCGGCTATGATAAAAGTCCATGTAAAACTTCGCGGCAAACCCAAATCGACTGTGATTGTCTTGTTTCCGAAAACGTTCATTTTAGTTTGGTAAGCTGCGAATCAGAATTCCTGCGTACCAGGAACTTCTGTACTCAGTACGCTCGCGAGAGGTTGTCAGCGAATTGCTGCAATTCTTCACTCTACCCGGTGTATGGGAACGGCTGCGCCCGATTTCAGTCATTTTCTTAGTCAGCGCGTCAATATTCGTTTCCAACGATGATATAATAGAGTTTCCTGAATTTGATCCGGATTCATTTATTTTACTGCATATATTCACCTCCGGCCCCTTTGTAACTTCCATAATATCATGTCTGCCATCGTAGTCTTAATCGTCGCAGCTAACTGATAAAATGGGACTGCCGGAACTGCGATGTCAAATTTTCTTTTTTTTTATTTATTTGTCCAACGCCGTATTTTAATCGATTGACAGGGCACCGTACCAGTTCTCTCACCAACGCCCTTTCACAGAATATCCACAAACCTTTTCGGGATTTTGTTTTTTTTAAGTGGACCTCGGCTATTTCTTAACCGGTTGTCAAACTTTTTACTTCAACAGGAATTTTGAACAGTATTCTAGAGTTTGAACACGATGAGTAGAGCTTGATTATTTCTTAACCGACTGGTACATTTCGGAAAATAACACGCATTTTGGATGAAGTTCTGAAATATGATCATGCTGAATGGATCTTTGCATTTTCTTCCGATTTTCTGATTGATATGGTCGTTTAGCGCCGTAGCTAGATAAGTTTTTCATTACTCCAGCGTGTCAGTTCTAAAACGTCCATGATACGTCCAGTTTAATCATATAACTAGGAGAGGTTGGATTTATATAGAATCTTCTGCCTAGAAGGCAGGTAGCATCGGAAAATCTTTCATTATTTTATAACCCTAGTGCTATTCTAACTTGATTAATACTTATGGTTTCGTTGAAGACTCTTCTAAATACTTCCTGATAGGTTTTAAGTTCCAAACAGAATCCAAATAAATCCTTGATCGTTTGTACTACCATACGACCCGCAGTTCATCCATATTCACCTCGGGGCCTAGGACGCGCGGGGGAAAAATATTTAAAATAAACCATTTGCATAAGGCTGGCTTGAAAAAGAACCTCGATGTTTTGGTGCCGCACGAGTTGACGCAAAATACTTGATTGGCCGTACTTCCATCTACGAATCCTTGGCCATTTCTGAAGCGGATGGTGACTGGTGACAATAAATGTGGCCCAAACGGTGGCCAAACTAGGATTGGCAGCCAGGAAGGTTAAGCAGTGTGTCTGATGGGATTGTGAGGGAATCATCTACTATGAGCTGCTGCCCAATGACCTCAATTTGAACCTCTACTGTCAGCAATTGAACCGACTGAAGGCAGCAATCGACTAGAAGCGGCCAGAATTAGCCGATAGGGGCGGCGTCGTATTTCACCAGGACAACGCACGTTTATGATGACCCGCCAGAAGTGCCGGAAGCTATGTTGGGAGGTTATCCACCTTATAGTGCGGACCTGGTACTAAATGATTTTCATCTTTTTGTCCATGGCAAACGTTGTTGGTGGTGAAAAATGGCCTCAAGAGATGCTTGTAAAAACTAGCTATCTCAGTTTTTCTCTAAATATAGGGATAAAAAGTAATAAAAATGCGGCATAATGAAATTGCCTACTACATGACAACAAGTTCTCGAAATAAACGAATGATTGTAACCATGTTAAATAAAGCCCTGAAATAAACGTAAATTAATGGATTTCTTTTCCCCCAAACTAATATATTGATGGCCACAAAAGTCATAAGCCATAACCATATAAAGAATAGATTCAGAGGCGAGAGCATACTGTTAAAAAAAATAGCTGAAAATTTCCAGCCGAAAAATGGTAATGTAGATAGTGTCCTTACTGTCGCAGCCAAAAAAATGTTGTTCGTTAGTTTGGTGTTTTCCTTATGAAAAGAGTACAAGGGTCATAAGGAAACGTTTTTTGCATTGATGATGCGGTATAAGTTAATGAAACGTTCTGCAACTTTTGTTTTACCCGTTTTCCCCATCGACCATGCTATGGCCGTTAGATCTATATATATATAAAAATGAATTCCTGTTTGTTTGTTTGTTTGTTCCGATTGGGCGTCTCAGCCGCTCAACCGATCGCCATGTAATTTTTACCATGTACAAGTTGCTTATCCAGAACCATAACCTTATGATATTTTGGAAGGGGCTGGACCCCGGGGTCTAGGAGCTGCGGTACAATTTTTTTCGAAAATTTTAATTTTCTTTAATTTTTTCCACGAAAATGAGTTTATGGGACTGGTTATATGAACTTACTGACATGTTCGAATCCAAGGGGCCCAGCCCTGGATCAAGAATTAATTTTTACATGTATAGATACAAATATTTGATTATTCCAAAATGACTTCTCAGTCGCTCAACCGATCGCCATGAAATGTTTACCATGCAAATGTTGCATGTTCAGGACCTATCTTACGATATTGTGAAAGGGGCTGGACCCCGGGGTCTAGGGGCTGTGGTACAAGTTTTTTCAAAAATTTAAATTTTTTTACGAGAATGAGTTTTGGAAAGGGGTTATATGAAATAAAAGACATGTTCGAATTCAAGGGGTCCGTCCCTGGATAAAAAATTCATTTTTACATGTAAAGATACAATTATTTGATTGTTCTGAAATAACGCCTTAGCCGCTTTACTGATCGCCATAAATTTTTTACCATGTATATGCTGCATGTTCAGGACCAAGCCCACGATACTTTTGAAGGGGCTGGACCCCAGGGTCAAGGGGCTGTGGTACAATTTTTTTCTCAAATTTCAATTTTTTTAAGATTTTTTGACAGGAATGACTTTAGGAAAGGGGTTATATGAAATTAGTGACATGCTCCAATCCAGAAGTTTGCCCTGGATCAAGAATTCATTTTTACATGTATAGATACAATTATTTAAATGTTCCGAAATAGCGCCTTATCCGCAAATTTAGACACCAATTTTATTAATTTAAATTTAAGACAATCTTTAGCTCCCAAAAATGACGGTGTTAATAAATTAAATAATGAAATTCAATCGCAACTATTCGGGCCACTAATGAAATACAAATCTATCGATACGATTACTGATGTGAATCAATCCGTCAATTATCCAATAGAGTTTCTTAATTCTTTGGAGCCACCTGGTATTCCACCACACATACTATTTTTAAAAGAGGGTTCACCAATAATACTGCTCCGAAATTTAGATCCACTGAAATTGTGCAACGGAACACGGCGTTGTGTGAAGAAATTGATGCCGAATGTGATTGGAGCAACGATTATTACCGGTAAAAGTAAAGGAGAAGATGTGCTAATTCCGCGCACTCCTATGATTCCCACCGATTTGCCGTTTGAATTCAAGCGACTACAATTCCCATTACGCCTTGCTTTTGCAATGACAATGAACAAAGTCCAGGGTCAATCATTGAAAATAGCTGGTGTTATTTTGGAAAATTCATGCTTTTTACATGGCCAACTGTATGTTGCTTGCTCCAGAGTGGGAACGCCAAAAAATTTATTTATTTACACACCAAATGGAAAAACCAAAAATATTGTTTATCAAAAGGCTTTATAATAAAAATTATTAACTAAAATATCTTTATAATTATTATTCACTTTGATCTGGTTGAAGGTTTGTAAAATGGAGTATAATTATTTGGCAATTGGTAACTAATACCAAACCAACATTAATTAACTATCCCCACAAACAGGATGTCCAATAATATCATTACAAAAGTTCGCCTGGATGCATTGACGGAGGCACCCGTGACTGAATACAGCTACTTATAATTTTCTTTTCATATGTGATTGCAACTACAGCGATGTAAAGAGAGAATTCTTGCATAACAATCAAGATACATATTTGAATTATATACCTCCCGTGCAACGCCGGGTAACTCAGCTAGTAGCTTATATTCTTAAATAGGAATAGGCGGAATTTAGGGCAATACTGAAGGGAATGGGAGGGGGGGGGGGGAATGTAGTATAATATAGCAGAAAATGCGAAATTTTCGAAACTAAATTGATAGAATGTTCTGCCACTTTTGAGTTACCCATTTCGCATCGAGGGGGTGTAATGTTGTATAATATAGCACATGTAGGATTTTCTGGTATATTATACCATATTACACTCCAATTCTGGGTTTACTGAGTAACTCAAAAGCTACAGAACACTTTATTAATTTAGTTTCGAAAATTTCTAAATTTCTTCTATTTTACATGTCATAGGATTTGGACCAATTTGGTAAAATTATATATAGCTCCTGAAAGAATTTTGATGTATTCTGATTATTTGGAGGTGATAGTAGAACTAGGTATATCGAGTAATATAACTTTCGGCTATACCATATTTTTTTGGCTGCGACAGTAAAGACACTATCTGCATTACCATCTTTCGGCCGGAAATTTTCGGGTAGCTTTAATGGGGTGGCGAGAGCTACATTTAGAACCTCCTGCTTGTTTTTCGTAGAACTGTTTGGTTGTTAAGCTGCAATTCCGGGTGGAAACTGAGTTTTATCCCAATCTTGTAAAAAATCGATCTGTCTTCAACGAATATTTTGTGGTATCTTCGTCTACGCAAATGGTGTGGACAGATAAACAAAATGATACTTAAGTTGAATGTTTCGGTGATATTCATCTGAATGACATAAAGTTGGTACAAATTATACGAAATGAATCACATCATAAAATTTGCAATCAACACATCACAATATTAGTAGTACGGCCATGGCAAAATGAAAACTAAATTAATCCTCTTTAATTAATAAATAGATGTGTGCTGTGCTGTTTATAAAGAGATTACAGCTTATATATTATTTAATGATATGACGTACAACAAATGCTACCATGGTAGCAAAATACATATTTCCACCCCCCTATGCGTTTATTTATGTATATACGATGCGAGTATGTTTCGTTAGTGAATAACTACAAACCACTTACTTTCAAAAACTTTGTATACAGAATTTTAAATGGATTACAGCTTATAATGGAGGCTAATTAAAGTCATATATACGTTATAAGACTTCTTATACTGTTTAGTTTCATTTGTTGATTAAATTGTGTGACCTAACCAAAGATTTTTATGTTTTTTTTTTGTTGCAGAAACCCTATACAGTATTTTATTGAAACAATACAACACGATAACATAGTATAAGAAATACAAGAATGACCAATGATTATATGACAAATAGTACATTTTGTCAACAACTAAAAGCAACACTAATTCGAAACATAAGACTAAAATGGAGAGAGCCACGAAAAACATTGGCAGTAAGTTAAAATTATAGCAAATTAAGTTTAAGCGTGAAGCTAATTAAATTTTTTTATTCTGTATTTTATAGGAAATATTTTTACCACTCTACACACTTGGTACGTTGATATTTTTAAAATTTGTGATACCAAATCCAAATTTCCCAGCAATAACAATACCTAGAGGCGAAGCAAAATTATTCGAGCATTTTCATTTTCATCGTAATCACACGATTGCCGTATTACCGCATCCAAATTCCACAACGACCGAAGCATTTTTACGGTCGGTAAACGAACTATGGTTAACGATGCGTGACGGTCCCGGTAAATATTCAATCAAATGGAGTTTATACGATACACAAGAAGAATTACATAGTTCGTATCGTCGGGATCCCATATCAATGCCAATGGCGGTCATATTTCATAGTGAAGATCCGGTGAATGGTCCGCTCAATTATGAAATACGTACAAATCCATCGTATGTGGAAACTCCGCCGACCTCAACACTTTTTTCTTCACCGGCATCGTGCCGTCAAACGGATAATACGTTTTCGGGTATACTGCCGATTGATTCGGGTGATTCGTGTCCTGTGAATCAGTATTATTATTCAGGCTTTGTAGCTCTGCAAGCTTTATTAGATTACACAAAGATTAGGGTAAGTATACAAATATATTCTAAACTTCAGATTGGTACTAATTAATTTTATTTTTGGTATATATTTCAAATTTACAGCTAGTTTCAGAAAATAAGAGATTGGAGGTACCCCTTATCACATTAGAAATGTTTCCGAAGGAAGCGTACACAGGAAATTGGATGGTGGCATTTCGCCTAGTAATACCAATTTATATGGTTATGGCACTGTCTCAATTTATTACGTACTTGTTGATATTGATAGTTGGTGAAAAGGAGAATCACATAAAAGAGGGACTCAAAATAATGGGACTACGAGATTCCGTTTATTGGCTGTCATGGTTCATCATCTATGCATTTTTTATAACATTTTTAACATTTGTGTCGGTCATACTATTGTTTTCGGTTGGGGTATTCCGGCATACAAACTATTTGCCCGTATTCCTATTGACGCTAATGTACAGTTTGTCCGTGATATTAATTGGATTTATGATAACACCATTTTTTGATAATTCAAGGGTAAGTCCATTTTTGTATTGTAATTTAAGAGTACGCACTGAGATTGCACAAGTTGCAATTGTTTTACGAGTATATAATCGTAGCACAACCAAATAATACTACAACAAATTCCTTTTTAGTCGATTTTTAAATACCCCTAAGTGTATGCAACGGGTTTGTTTCTTTAATAAATTTGAGTCTCACAATTTCGTATAATTTGGCTAATAAACTTTACTTATTTCGTTTATATGTGTAAAATTAATTAATAAATTTATTATTTTTCATTGTTGCTGATATAAACATTGCATATTATAATAAATTAATATCCACTTATCTTGGACACACTTTTTTTCGTGATTTGCCATCTAGCGACAGCACATTTTTAAAAAATAAACGTCACTGCGGCGTAAAACAAATAAACTTATCGTTTGACGTAATTTTTCTCTTAATAAAAAAACGAAATTTTTAATATTTTTAAAGTAAAGAAAGAATTACTTAGGTCCATTGGCAATATTTTATGGTCAACAAGTGATTTTTTACTAATCATCGTTTTTGACAATTTGAGTACCATTTGAGTACTAATTTCTGGGAAAAGGTCAATTTCAATCGATCTAACTTTGTATAAGACATTGAAACCATGTTTCAACCGATTAAGACTGAATTTAATTTGAAAGTTGAAATGGTCTGGCAAATAGGCCATTTTAATTTAACTAAGCCATTTCACCAATGAGAAGATGAAATTCGTTTTGCATGCATTTGCAATTTTTTCAATATTTCATTAAATCTGATTAAAACTTTGTGGCTAATTCATAATGAGGGTGTAACCTTTTAATTCCGTTTACAGATTATAGTTTTTTCCCTGGAAATTTAGAAAAATCGTATATGTGATTTATAGAAGATCAATGAAAATTTGGCTCTCATAAATGCCCTTAACCCAAAATTTGATCAAAATAAACGAGGTTTTAGCGACCAAATGGCCAATTTGGGCTGGCATGGAGCTTGCAATGTCCAGATTGTCTTTAATCGGTCTTATTCCCGAGTTGGCTGAATAGGCGCAAAGTAAGGACGTACAAAAGGCCAAAACAGAATGCATTATAAATAAAAAAGAAGAAGAAATCGAGGCTTTCTATAAATTCAAACCTCGGAGTAGCATTTCAAAATATACATCACTTAGCATTCTCATTTATAGGAGTTTGACGGAAAAATTAAGAAAATTGTACTTCAGAATTACAGTACTCCAAGGCAAATTTAACAGTCCTCAAACCTCTAATAAACAAGTTTTTCTAATAGAAGGGCCCTAGTGACTTCTCAGAATTTGCGTCAGTTAGAATGCTATTTTGTACAAGTTTCTAGGAGCAATTAAGCAAATTGTACGTACGATTTATAGTACTCCAAGGAAATTTTGGCTGCCCTTAACTCTTTAAACTCCCAATTTGAGGAAAATAGGCGGGTTGTCTATTTAATGGGGTCTACTAGCCTTTAAGAATTAACGACCCTTATATGAACAAATTGAACAAAATAGTTTTCCTATTAGATGGGGTCAAGGTAGCATGTCAAAAGAAGTTTATATAGGAAAATTTTATTAGAAAATTTTGTCTTAGAATTATAGCCGTCCAAGGCAAATTTTGCTGACCTGACGACACAAAAACTCCAATTTTTTCTTAATTGAATTGGTATTAAATATTTTTGAACATAATTTTACACCAAAATTTATTTAATCTTCGTGGCCGTTTTCAGTTTGTTTCCCAGAGTACAGTATGTGCAACAAGAGCGTGTACGGCAAAAACTTAAGTAAAATAAAACTATGATTTTTTTTGTTTTTATTATGAAAGTTTGTTGTATTTTCTAGGGCGCTATCAACTAAAACATAGCAAAGTCGCCATTACTATTAATAACTACCAGGCTCCTTTTGTCCATACTATCAACCAATTTTCTGCATACTGTGGTGATACATTTTTCCATATCTTCCAGACCACTCGCGCTGGAGCGCTCAAATCTTTTATGTGGCACATTTTCAGCTTAATCTTCACGAGTGTCTATAAATTTTGATCGGATTGGAATTAGGTGCCTGAGATGGCGAATCCAATGTTGTGATGCCCTTTTTGAGTTTAAATTTCGAACAGAGTAGAATATGGTGTTTTGGATCGTTGACTTCTTGCAAGATCCAATTAGAATTCCCCGCTCCAATCCATTTCAGGATAGATGTTAACAAACCTCGTGAATAAATTGTATTCTTGAAAAGGGAATTTAGGTTCCGTGTGGAAACGATTAATTTACCAAAACCTTGCTTGCTAAAATATCCCCATACATGGAGCTAGGGTGGGCGCTCCAAGTTCGGACAATCCTTTTTTTGCTTAGTTTTCCAAACACTTCTTTTAACCTTAAAACCCCAAAAGTATGACTCATCGGTAAACACAATATTCGTAAAATCATTGTTTTTATGTTCATTCGCCCACTGTAGTCGCTTTTCTATGTATTTTTGTGTTGCCACTGGTTTGACCAAAGTATTTCCATATGCGTAGCCATGTTCTTTCGTATATTTGTTTTTGGTAAAATAGTATTCTTTTTCGCCAATTTTGGTACAGCTGCATCCAGTGTAAGCGAAAAATTTTCATCAAATAACTGTATGATGGCGTCATCCTTATTTTTTATAGTGGTTCGGATTTTGCCTTTGTCTAGCAAATCGTTAACATTTTATACATTGAATAATGTGAAATCCTCTTCTGTACAAATGTTTTCGACTTTTTTATATAATAAGCTGCTTTTGCAACCTACATTTTTGGTCCTTTCGGATGTGCACTTAAAAACAACGCTTCAAATCGTTTTTTATAAATCGCACTCATTTCTTTCATCTATGTTATCCGCTAAACAGTTGCAGTTAAACTAATGTTTGTTTTAGAGCGCCCAAGAGGAATCAATAGAAAACTGATTTAAGCCCCGCCCATATTTGTTCCTATAGTTTTAAGTACAGTTATGCCATACACGCTCTTGTTGAACGTACTGTACTATAGGTACAATATAATTTGTAGATCTTACATTAGTACGTAGAACGGTAGAATTGAAGGAAATTTATATTCGTAGGGAGTACTAATCTCGAAAACTCTTGCAGAGCAAGTGGAATTGTTTTGAAGATAAATTGGTGGTACGACAAAGGATAACAAGCCGGGTGTCGATTCAAGAGTAAGTCTGCCACAACAGCTGAATCACAAAGCATGAATAGAGCTGTTCTAATATTATTAGGAATAAAAATGTGATTAACGGTGTAATCGTTATATTATAAAATACCGTTAATCGAGAAACAACGAAAAGGAATAGGCCTGGGATGTGTTCTTGGAGGGTTACCTGTACTGGATTTTCAATAATCCGCGTTTTCAAATCTCGATTTTATTTTATTGTTTATCTACTCTATTGTTAAGAACTCGGCATTGATCTTGGTCAAATTATTGGATGTATGATTAGCATTTTAACAAGATTTTTTGGAATTTATCCATGCTCAATGGAACTTGGCGATTCCTCGACCAATAATTGTCAAATTTGATATGCAGAATTGGATTTGAATGCTAATTTAAATTTTGAAGTTTCTATGCTAAATTTAACTGAGCAATTTCTTAACAAATTTTGGTCAAATGTGGTATGTTCAACTGGATTGGTATTTTAACTTAAATTTAACGTGGTCTGGAACTAGACAATTCTAAATAGAACTTGGCCATTTCTTAACCAAGCATGGTAAAATTTAGGTTGTAGAGCTGAATTGGGATTCTCACATCATTTTTAACTGAAGTTTTGTGCTTTGGTGGCCGTTCATAACCAATAATGGTCATATTTGATAGATCGGTAGATACATGGATTCTGAACGCATTTAAGGAGTTTGACATTGCTTGATTGAAGTAGGCCATATATTTTTTATATAGAATGGAACTTCGAAATTTCTTAACCACTTATGTAGAATTCTAATCCTGTTAGGTTAGGCCTTTTGATAATCGAGATTCTTAAAAGTAGGATTTGAAAAGCGGGATTTTGAAAAGCGGGATTTCAATTAGCTTAATCGGCTAACTATACTAACTACTACATTCAAATGTTTTAGGATTTAGGACGTACTTCACTGTTTTGAGTAGAATAGTGAAATTTGTCCTAAAAAAAAAAGAGTAAGTCCATTAGTACTCTCAAGGAGATGTGTAAACATGGCGTACGTAAATGAAATTTTACTAACCAGTTTTTTTTTATTTGTTTATTATCGTCAAATTGGTCTATAAAACTGCATAAATGTTCATCCCATATCTCGTGGTAGATATATTTCGATCTGTGTTCATGTGCAAATCAAATTCATCCCTCACGAGGTTTATAAGTGGTTCAGCTTGAGGAGCAGCAAAATTAATATTGAAATTCCCGCTCATAATCATCGGCAAAAGATGATAGTCTCCTTGGGCAACTTTCGAAATTCCTTCAGAATATGGAGGACGAAATGTATGAACTTGATTATGCCTTCGACATCTTTATTCGTCGAGATGTATACCACTACCGAGAGCATCTTATTCTCATTAGGAAGCTGAAGTTCAGTCGTATTACAAATATTTTGCCTCAACCTGCGGATCCGGTTAAAAAGATTTGCTATGGTTCGGCATTCCCTTGCAAAAGATTTCCTATGGTATGTATTAGGAGATACTTTTATCTTTCATTTGCTGAGCACATAAGTTTAATGAATTCTTCATTCGGCAGAACGTTCTCTCGCTTTTTTGCAACTGGACCTAGACGGACTAATGGGTCACGCACTTCATTATCTTCATACAGTTTTATGAACCGCAGCTCAGCGAGAATCTCTACTTCTTCATTACGAAAGGGCAAATGCAATATAACCATTTCTTGCCTGTAATTATGCTGGTCTGTACCAATATCGTAGTTCCGATACCGAATAATTCTAGGACAGCCACGTTTATTCCATTTTTTCAGAATCAGCTTTTCGAGATCGGCTGGTCTCTTTTGATATTTATCAAACCAATTACATATTTTGCCACACCCCGGTTGATTCCGCGTCTATATCTTTGGATTCCATTTGTAATTTTATTTTTCTCACGTGATGATGTTCTACTGGCCAGTAAGTTGGAATTTGGAGTGCGCGAGTATAGATGTTTACACATCAAAAATCTTATTTTTTCTAGGACAGTTTAGGAGAAAACCACTACATATAGAATAAACGATAAGTAAAAACTATGGCACGTAGGTACAAATAAAGTATTGGGGGATTGTGGGGGAGATCATGGCGAATTAAAATTACCTAAGTAAAAAAAAATTATAACTTTTTTTTGAGAAAAACTGAATTCAATAATCTTTATTCTTTTTTTAATTTAAAGCACCATAACTCTCATACGGATGCAGATGCAAGATAGCCACTTAGATTATATATAAGCCTATTCTAATCCTAATTTTTAGCCAAATATGTATGATTATAGTTTAATATTCGTGTGTACTTTTTTCCGGACCAAAATTTTAAGCATCTTAAAGAATATCAAAAATTGCCATACGGGGTTTTCACAGAGTGAACCTACGAATCTCCCCTTAACGGATTAGCATCCCAAGCCCGGACACCCTGTATAACATTAGGCTTTGCCTTAAAAATATTATTGTACTATCGTCCTTCCGGCACATGTGTTGGTGTTCCAAATGGGTGAACTTAGCAATTTTGTCGAATAAACAAAAAATATTTTTTTTTTCATTTTAAATTTTGTTTAACAATTACAAAATATTTACTTACCTAGTCGAAAATGTAAAATTCGTGTACAAAATCGAATAATTGAAATGAGTTGAGACAAAAAGAGTGAACATGAAATGAAATTTAATATTTTCATTTTCCTCGATCGCCAAAGACCTGATAGAAAGAGAAACGCCGGAGACATGTCATACATGTTTCTTTTAGGATATTTTCATGAAAGAAGAACGGCGTATGACATGTCTCACACTTACCGTTGAACGTGTTTAGTTACTAGACAGGTCATTTGAGAAACTAATTTCACTTATCATAAATTAGTCGTTTAGTCAACATACCACTAAAAATCGACAGAAAGCTATTTTTTATATGTTTCGTACACAATTAGAAAAAAGGTATGTCTTTCGTAAAAAATGATTCACATGCGTATTGATTGATTTCTAACTAGGTAGCGACGAGAAATTTGATATTGCTATCAAGTTTTCATTGAAAATTGAATCATTAACCCATCGTGCATAACCATACTACGGTAATTTGACTCTGGTACCTTTTAGGCTTACACCCTTTACGTCCATAGACATTTTATTTGAATTCGGTAACTTTTAAATTTAATTTTAATAATCATTTAATTTTATTTATCATCCATTTTTTAATTATTTTATTAATCAGTTAATGAGAAACTATTTAATTAAATTTTATTTTATTTTTTTATTATTAGAATTTTTAATATGTACAATTAAAATTTTTGTTTTGTGATGCGCACGGCTCAAAAACAAAATCAAACTAAAAAAATACAAAAAATGACCTTGAGAAATTTTATATTTCATTTTTGTTTGTGTTGGGGTGTTGAAATTTTTGAATCTCCAAAAATTTTAGTTTAAAAAAGAATCCAATACAAAACGGGTTTTGCAGGTGAAGGGAAGAAAACGAAGAAGTTACTGGATTCAAGCTACTCTAGTATGGATATGCACATCTATCTACTTTAGTAGGGTGATCAAATAAGAGCTAATTATTTTTAATTTGAAATAACGATAAAACGGGATTTTCGATTGTAGAAGTTGGAAAACGCAGCTAGCGGAAAAAATAAAAATTACATTAGCTATCCTTCAATGACATTTCGCAATAACAAATGAAATTTTAGCACGGCATACTTTATGAAAATAAAAATTAACATACAAAAATATCCGGAACTAGCTTTTTTTTTTGCCGTCTGATCCTCTTATAGTTGCTTATTGGCCTTTTAATCACCGCCTAGTTAGCGCCACTTCCTATGCGAGCGATAGGTGATATTTGTTTATACGAGAAAAAGCCTCATTCCATTTTATTATTATTCCATCATTTTTTACATTAATTGTAGACTAATTGATCAATTTACATAATATCCATTCGTGTTATAGTCATCTGTGAAGTTTATATTACATTAAAACTAGTTTTTTGAGAAGTCGACCACCTTTCGCTCTAGTTCCAAAATTTTCCGTTAGATGTCAGCCACTTTGCGTTAAAATGCGAATAGCTGGATTATTTTCCAATTATCAAGTTGGCATAGCTCGTTCAGTTTCAAATTTTTCCGTTACGTGCCACTCATGATTCTCCAATCGTCAATAAGATATCAATATAATTTTTTATTTATTTTAGACCTTGGTCCATGAAATTTTTATTTAAAAATAATTTAATTTAATTGGCGTATTTTTAAAAAATTTGGTTCCGGAACACCAATTTTTGGCCACCTTTTCACATAAATCTGCACTTATTTCACCAATAACACAAATAATGTTGTTTTTAAGGTCATTGAGTGTTTGCGGTTTATTGGAGTAAACCAATGATTTAACAATAATCCCAAAGAAAAAAGTACTATAGTTCAGGGATCACCCTTTAAAATGATAAATTTTACTTTCGATTTTTATTCAAATAATGTGCTGCCTTTAATCGCAGGTGTAGAAAAACTATTAAATGTTATTTTCTTAGCTTGCTAGATTTTACGGAATAAATTATCCTCAATTATAAAAATTTGAAAAGAATTTAGGAAGAAATTTCGAGAATTGTGTTTTCATTCGTTAATTTCTATAAAAATATTCCGTGATGTCGTTTAAAAGCTTTAATCTTGTGCCAACTATTAATATACCGTATCATTTAGACATCTCTAATGTTTGGCCAATTAAGTTATTAAACACTGGCAAGAGGGCCACGATACATTGCTATTTCGTGACACTGTTAATGAACGCCTCAAAATAAGCTTTGCGCCATGTTGCAGAATCAGAAACGCATGACTGTAAACTAAACCTTTTATTAATTAGAGGAGTTAAGGTAGTCTTTTCGGGTGATCCTATTGAGCTTTCACGCGTCCCAGCACCACCGTGACTTACCGTTCTCTTTAAGTACTCTGACAACAGGAGCGCATCAATGACTCTAACTCGCTTCTGATACTGGACAATACATTTGTCTCACAAGGATAGCGGCTCTAATTTTGTATGTGTTTCTTAGAATCAACGGTTATTCATCGTGGATTATTAATTTCTTCAACTATGACTAAAAATTTGCATTTGGAATGATTTTATCTGGGATACCTCCGGAATTGTATTAATATGGAAACCCAATATCTGGTGAACTGCTCCATAAACCATTTAAACAGTATTTTTCCTGTTATTTTTAGCATTCTCCACTATTTGTTACAGGCGCCAGTATAAAATTGAATTTTTATTTAACTTTTCAATTGCTCCGATATCTACAAAGTCCCATAGGTTCTGTTCAAAAGTGAATGTCCAAAATTATGTAAACTTAAATAATATCTGCTAGTAGTGCATATTGAAATAATCTTGTTCTGCAACGATATACTAAGTATGGTCTAAATGCACTGGTAATGCTCTAAGAGCTGGATTTATCACAAACATTTTTCACAAGATCATGGAGGAAACTATATTTTGTGCTAATAAAAAAAACTATCATTTATTTTTTCATTTCAGACCGCCGGAATTCTGGGCAATTTTGCCGTCAACATAATGTCACTTTTTTATTTTTTACAAGTATTTTTGGATGGCCAAAGTACATCGGTCACCCTTTGGATCGTATCACTAATATCGCCCACCGGTTTTGCACTAGCAATGGACAAAATTTTAGTATTAGATATATCGGGACAGGGTGTAACTCTGGACAATTTGTGGTCGGGTCCCGGTATTCCACTCGGCGCATCCATATTAATTTTAGCCTTGGATATTGTACTGTACGCATTTCTTGCCTACTATTTCGATTGCGTTATTCCAAGCGATCACGGTACAAAATATTCCGCGTGTTTTTGTTTTAGCCGGAAATATTGGTGCAAAAAGAATGTACCAAAAGTTCCGTTAATAAATGGCGAATCGGCAAGTTCATTTAATAATTTGGATGATCACAATAAGGATATTGAGATGGTGCCGCGTGAGATGCGGGGCAAAGAAGCAATACGCATTGTAGATTTATATAAAGTATTTCATTCGTGTCGCAAGAAAAATGTGAAAGCGGTGAACGGAATCAATTTGACAATATATGAAGGGCAAATAACTGCCATTTTAGGGCATAATGGTGCCGGAAAGAGTACACTTTTTAATATTTTAACCGGTCTTACTGCACCCACATCCGGCACCGCATACATTTTTGGGTACGACATACGCGATCACAACGACATGACGATGATACGACGAATGACGGGCGTATGTCCCCAACATGATATTTTATTTGATAATCTAACGCCGAAAGAGCATTTATATTTTTTTGCCGCCGTACGTGGTATTCCCGCACAGCACATACGAAATGAAGTACAAAAAACCTTAAAGGATATCGATCTACTGGAGAGTGAAGAGACTCGAGTACGAAATTTAAGTGGTGGCCAGAAACGAAAACTTTCTGTGGGCATCGCCATTATTGGTGATCCAAAAATTATAATTTTGGATGAACCGACGGCGGGTGTAGATCCATATTCTCGCAGGCATATGTGGTCAATCCTACAAAATATCAAACATGGTAAAGTTATTTTATTGACCACACATTTTATGGATGAAGCTGATATTTTGGCTGATCGTAAGGCGGTTGTTTCAAAAGGGCGATTACGCTGCTGTGGTTCGTCTCTCTTCTTAAAAAATAAATTTGGTATTGGATACCATCTCACCCTGGTATTAGATACTAATGCACGAGAAACAGGCATAACTAAATTAGTAAATCAACATGTGCCGAAAGCGGAACGGGCACGACGACATGGTCGTGAATTAAGCTACATTTTACCTCACGATGCGGTTGATTTTTTTGCCCCACTATTTTTAGACATCGAAAACGAAATAACGAACAAAACAAATCGCTTGGGAATTTGCAGCTATGGCGTCTCAATGACGACGCTCGAAGAGGTTTTTCTACATTTGGAAATACAAAATGGGGAAGAGGATAGTGGGGGTAATATGGAAAATATAAGTAAAAAAATGGTTCGTAATCGGGCATTGAGCCGAAGCCTATCGCTGCAGGGCCGCAGTAATAGCTATCAATCGCTCGAAAACGATACAAATAGTGGTGATCATGATAATAATAAAGGAACAATACGTTCGCTACCTGAAATAAAGACAAATAATCATTTAGGATATCCGTCCCTGACCCCATCCGATATCGTCATCAATCCGAATGAGTCCATTATCTCGAGCAAAAATAATACACCAAAACATCAAATCAAGACAAATTGGATGGATCTGGATGACATAGTGCTGCATCCGAGCAAGTGTAAAACACTGGTGGCGCTCTTAAAGTTGCGCGTGACAATATTGATACGAGATTTGCAGAGGCTGTATTTAATGATAATTTTGCCGTTACTATTTACGGCCGGTGGTTTATATTTGAATTCAATTCAAGTGATATTACCTGTGATGCGTTCGATAATTTTAGACAATAGTACATATGGATTAAATGGCACTAAAATAGCTGTGCACGACCATACGGAGAGTAATACGACCGATTTTGATACGTTCGTTACGGAACTGGAAAAAACGTCTCTGGTGACGAGGGGGTACAACGGAAACTTTACAAATCTTCTCGATATAGCACCACATATGGGGGCGTTTAATGTGAATACGCTGACATACTCAGATGCTCGTATCACGGTGCTATACAACGATACGTATCAGCATAGTATGCCGATTATTTTAAATTTGTTAAGCAATGCCCTGTACAGTATGTATGTGGATCCGAGTAACGAATATCAATCGATTCAGGTGCAATCGCATCCATTTCAACAAACTGCTCAGCCACAACAGTTCAATATTGGGACGTTCACGTCAGCAATATTTGTCGGAATGATATTTATATTGATTCCGGTTAGTTTAGCGATCGATATGGTTTATGATCGAGAAATGAAGGCTAAAAATCAGTTGCGGGTTAATGGGCTGTCGGGCTCGTTGTACTTTCTTACATATTTAATTGTTGTATTAGGCTTAATGATAATTATATGGATTGCAATATTAGGATTGATACTTGTCTTTAATATACCCTCATTTAATTCAGTAAGTATTTGCAAGCTTCGGCATAACAGATAACGGTATTTAATATTTTTGTTTTGTTTTATTTCAGCCCCCTGCTTTAATTACCTTAGGTATTATTGTGTTCCTGTATTTGCCAGCCGGAATGCTGTGTGCCACATGTTTCTCGTATCTATTTGATCGAACTGATTCGGCACAAAGTTTTCTTCCAAATATATTAACATTTGCTGGTGCAATCCCTTGTATTCCTGTTATATTTTTAGATATGTTAGGTTTGGGTAAGTACATACTTGGTCAGCTGATGTTATGTTTAAAGACTTATCATTATTTGGTATTTGCAGAGGTCAAAACCGTTATAACATTTCACTATTTATTGTCTTTGACCAATCCAATGTATATACCGTATGCGGCCGTATATTTTGTAGATCGTGTATATGTTTCGTGCCGTCTTAGTAATGCATGTGCTCAATTGTCAATGGCGGACTATATGACTGAAGAAGTTATTGTGCTGATTGTAAGCTCCATTATTCATATACCCTTATGGATGGTAATTTTAAGGTTTTTGGATTTAAACAGTACGGGAGGGAATACATCACAAGTGCTAAGTCGGATGATGGTAGGAACTGTTATAAAACGCGCCTCCCCAAAAATAAAAATTAATTAATAAAAATCTAAACAATTTAATTCTAGCCAAACTATGATGAAAAATCGCCAACTAGAGAAATCACACCTGGGGAATATGAGGACAATGACGTTCGAAATGAACGGAATAAAGTGAATCGAATGTGCTTCGATGAAAGTAATGAGCATAGTCCAGTTGTTGTCGTACGGGTAAGATATCATTTTGATTTTTTTCAAGTTTATGTGGTTTACGAGTTTTAAAATTCATAGAGCCCTAACCAAACCAAAGTTTTTGGAAACAACTCAATTTTTTTTTCTTTATTAATTCTCCCCACCCATAAACTTAGTTTTAACCATCTCTGTTTATCACATACCTTAAATGATCAATAATTGACCAAATTTTCTGATACAACCAATTTTAATATTTTTAGGTTATATATTTTTATTTTTAACATACAAGTTTACATTCACGTAATTTTTTAATATTAAATAAAAAAAACTAAAATATACAGTTATAAAAAAATAAGTAAAAAATGACAATGAGAGAAGAGAAACCATATGCTCCACAAATATGAAATTCTTTTGTCGAATCCATAACATTCTCCCCCCTGGAATCTACTGTGGCTAGTTGAATTGACAACTCGAACCCGTCCATCTTTGGTGGGGTACACTTGAACGACAATTCCCTTGGGCTAACAATTTCGAGGATTTTCCGGATCCATCACGATGACAAAGTCTCCGATATCAATGTTTGGTGACTCAGTTGTCCATTTGTTGGATAAGTATTCTTTAACCCATCTTCTCCAGGATAGTTCCAACAATTGTTGAGTGGCCTTCCATCGGTTTAGGAAAACCAAGTCTCTGTCGTGATGGCCTGTTATATCCCATCATAATGATAAAACGGTTTAACAACACTGCAGATGATAATGTAACTGTCAAGTTGTTTTATCAGCCAACCTAGTTGTAACTTCACTTGTAACAAAGAATACAACGCGTCTTTTCAATTCTACGTAAAACATAGTAAACACGAGATTACGAGTGAAAAAAAAATATTAGCAAATTTTCAAGAAATATTTAATACATCATGAACAAAGAACAATTCGAACAAAGAAGTTTTCAGTAAAAGTACTATTTTTCAACAAAGACAACAACAACTACAACCGCAGCAGCCTCCATTGCAAGTGATTGTACCACCATTTCAGAATTTCGATGCAAATAAAGAAAATTTTACATTATATCGACAAAGGTTCGAAAATTGTGTCAGTCACGCCAGCCGGAACCATATCAGCCGGAACCAAACAACGATGGCACAAGTAGCACGATGCATTGTGCTTCATTGTGCACTATACAATTTTTCAGTCGGAACCTTACAAATCTAGAAATATAAGATTTTTCGGAAAGGAACCTTACAAATTCATCCAGAACCATACCCTATACAGCAAAACTAAGTATGGCACAAGTAGCACGATGCATTGTGCATCATTGTGCACTAAGTAACTTTTCACCCGGAACCTTATAAATCCAGATATATTGCTAATAGAACCTTATAACCTTGATTATTCGATAGAACCTTATAATTCCATCCAGAAACGATGGTATGGTAATATACAGTCAAACAGTGCACTAAATGCTTTTTCAGCCGGAACCATATAATTCCACCCGGAACCTAAAAAATGCCTCCCAAATCCAGAAATATACGATTTTTCAGGAAAAACCTCACAAATTCCTGCCGGAACCATACCCTCTACAGCCAAACTAATTATGGCACAAGTAGCACGATGCTTTGTGCATCATTGTGCACTAAATAATTTATCAGCCGGAACCTTATAATTCCTCCCAGAACCTGATAAAGTCAACCAGTACCATTGTGCATTAAGCACTATATATTTTTTTATACGGTACCTTATAAATCCAGCAATATACGAGTTTTCGGGGGGAAAAAACTAACAATTTCACCCGAAAACTACAGTCAAAATAAATACGGCACAAGGTGCACAATACATTGTGCATTATTGTACACTATACATTTTTTCAGCCGAAACCTTATAATTCCGATTAGAACCTGATAAAGCCAGCCAGAACCGTACTACAGCCAAACCAACTATAGCACAAGTAGCACGATGCATTGTGCATCATTGTGCACTATTCTATTTTTCAGCTGAAACCTCATAAATCCAGAAATATACGGGTTTTCGTGGAAAACCCTTACAAATTCAGCTGGAACCGTACCCTACAGCCAAACCAACTATGGCAGAAGTAGCACGATGCATTGTGCATCATTTTACAATATATAATTTTTGAGCCAGAACCTTATAATTCCCCCAGAACCTGATAAAGTCAGTCTGTGCCATATATCAGCCAAACCAACTATGGCACAAATATCACGATGCATTGTGCATCATTAAGCACTATATATTTTTAAGCCGTAACCTTATAATTCTGACCAGAACCTGATAAAGCCAGCCAGAACCATACTATAGCCAAACCAACTACAGAACAAGTAGCACAATGCATCATTGTGCACTATATAATTTTTCAGCCGGAACCTTATAAATCTAGTAGTATACAATTTTTCGTGAAAAAACATTACAATTTCAGCCAGAACCATACCCTCTACAGCCAGACTAACTATGACATAAGTAGCACGATGCATTGTACATCATTGTGCACAATATAATATTTCAGCCGGAACCTTGTAATTCCGGCCAGAACCTCATAAACCCTGACAAAACCATATTATAGCCAAACCAACTAGGGCACAAGTACCACGATGCATTGTGCATTATTGTGCATTATATAATTTTAGAGCCGGTACCTTAAAAAAACAGTAATATAAGATTTTTCGGGAAAGAACCTTACAAGTTCAGCCAGAACCATACCCTCTACAGCCAAACTAACTATGGCACAAGTAGCATGATACATTAAACATCATTGTGCACAATATAAATTATCAGCCGGAACCTTATAAGTCCTGCACTACACAAATTTTCGGTAGAAACCTTATATACAGCCAAACTTACTATCAAACAAGAAGCACAATGGATTGTGCATCATTGTGCACTGTATTATTTTTCATCCGGTTCCGCTTGAAATTGTAATGTTTTTCACGAAGAATTGTATATTACTGGATTTATAAGGTTTCGGCTGAAAAATTATATTGTGCACAATGATGCACAATCCATCGTGCAACTTGTGCTATAGTTGGTTTTGCTGTAGTATGGTTCTGGTTGGCTTTATCAGGTTCTGGTCAGAATTATAAGATTCCAGCTGAAAAATTATATAGTGCTTAATGATGCACAATGCATCGTGATACTTGTGCCCTAGCTGGTTTGGCTGATATATGGCACTGACTGGCTTTTTCAGGTTCTGGGGGAATTATAAGGTTCCGGCTTAAAAATTATATAGTGCACAATGATGCACAATGCATCGTGCTGTTTGTACCATAGCTAGTTTCCCTCTTCAGCGGGTATGGTTCTGGCTGAATTTGTAAGGGTTTTCCCGAAAAACCATATATTTCAGGATTTATGAAGTTCCAGCTGAAAAATAGAATAGTGCACAATGATGCACAATGCATCGTGCTACTTGTGCTATAGTTGGTTTGGCTGTAGTACGGTTCTGGCTGGCTTTATCAGGTTCTAATCAGAATTATAAGGTTCCGGCTGAAAAAATATATAGTGCACAATAATACACAATGTATTGTGCTACTTGTGCCGTAGTTATTTTGACTGTAGGTTTCGGGTGAAATTTTTAGGTTTTTTCCCCGAAAATTTGTATATTTTTGGGTTTATAAGGTTCCGACTAAAAAAATATAATGATGCACAATGCATTGTGCTACATGTGGCATAGCTGGTTTGGCTGAAATTTGGTACTGACTTGCTTTATCAGGTTCTGGGAGAAATTATAAGGTTACGGCTCAAAAATTATAAAGTGCACAATGATGCACAATGCATCGTGTTATTTGTACCACAGTTAGTTTGTCTGTATATGGTATTTTTCCGGCTGAATTTGTAAGGTTTTTCCACGAAAACCCGTATATTTTTGGATTTAAGAGGTTCCAGCTGAAAAATAGAATAAGGCACAATGATGCACAATGCATCGTGCTACTTGTGCTATAGTTGGTTTGACTGTAGTACGGTTCTGGCTGGCCATGAGATGTGTAACCTAAGGAGAAAGAGAGAGAGAGAGAGAAGAGTGGCGAGTTAAGCTTCGCTCTGCAATAATCACAGAACTTTACCTTATCATTTGTATGTGGTCTCAATTACAAAAGGACCTTTTCTTATCCGTTCAATAAATTTGATTTTTCCATTCGAAATTTCTGGGTTAACGTTTTTCGTTTTCCAAAACTTCCATCAAGGGAGCGTCTGGCCTGATTCTTGGTTTAAGGGATTTCTTTTGCCAGTCGTCTATTCGGTCAATTCGGTCTCAATTATGATAGTAGTTTCTGGGTACAAGCCCGGCCTCAGATGACCTATTCAATCCTCTTTCGAGGTTTTTCAATTTTTCCAATAATTCCAATAATAATGGTTCACGTCGATCGCCTCCTCAAACTTCTCCAAGCCATCCTTGATACTTTTTAAAATATTTTTCCATTTATTGATGGCAGTCTTTATTTTTAAGATGATCGCATTACCAGAGCGAAGTCTCTTGTCTTCCATGACAGTATTGGTGGGAGGGAGGCACTCCGTTCCTATTTGCAAACGATTTCTCTTGAAATGGAAACATTTTTTTCATTCAAATCCTTTTTGGAATTATGTAGATGCCAATGGATTTGTATAAATGCCCAATCTGCATTATCGACCTATTTACATACTATTATTTTATATATAAAAATGGATTTTAAAATAATTCAATATTTTTATTATTTATTCTAGAACTTAAAAAAGGAATTCCGTCCGAAAGGAAATTGTTGTACATCAAATTGCTGTTGTAGTGCTGAAGATAATCCCAATAATGTTAAAGTAGCTGTACGTTGTTTATCATTAGCAATAGAAGCGGGTGAAGTGTTAGGTCTGCTCGGCCACAATGGCGCGGGTAAAACTACCACAATGAAAATTATGACGGGCGAGACTGCGCCAACAAACGGACAAATAAAAATTGGTGGCCATAATATTAGAGTTAATCAAAATGAAGCGTTTCGATCATTAGGTTATTGTCCTCAACATGATGCCTTATGGAAAAATATCACAGTTCGTGAACATTTAGAAATATATGCCTCGATACGGGGTGTTACACGTAAAGATTTGCCCCGAGTGGTTAACACGTACTTGCATGGGCTTCAAATTGTCGATCACGCGAATAAACAAACCCAAAATTGTTCGGGTGGAACGTGTCGTAAGCTAAGTTATGCCTTGGCTATGGTTGGCTTGCCAAAAGTAGTTTTACTTGATGAGCCATCGACGGGTATGGATCCGAAATCAAAACGTTTCTTGTGGGACACAATATTGGCTAGTTTTCAGGGTACACGTGGCGCAATACTGACGACACATTCGATGGAGGAAGCAGATGCTTTATGTTCTCGTGTTGGAATAATGGTTAAAGGAGAATTACGGTATCTTTGAATTATACATATTTTTAAAACATTTTATTAATCCGCAATCCACATTTATAGTTGTCTTGGTTCAACGCAACATTTAAAAAATTTATATGGTGCCGGCTACACATTGGAAATCAAACTAACGCATATTGATTACACATATTTTGATACACAAATAGAGAGTTCACCGGATCGCGATCAGCACGGCATTGAATTTATTGCGCTGCAGGAAGAACGGATACAGGCGTTAAAAGTGTTTGTTAGCGAATTATTTCCCGATGCGGTACTCGATGAAATTTTTGCTGATCGTTTGGTGTATTCAGTTCCTCAGCATGCAGTCAGCTCGTTGGCGGAATGTTTTTCAAAATTGGAGAAAGGTAAATAAAACAATATATAATCACTTTGTTCTATAATTCTAAATTATTTCTACAATTTTAGCAAAAATAGAACTAAATATCGAGGAGTACTCCTTTAGCCAAACTACACTAGAACAAGTATTTCTCAAATTTGCGCACTACGATGAGGAACCAACGAATGTGTAATACAAATTTTCCAACTCTTGAAAAATCTGTTTTTTAAACGCAGAACAAGACTATTTTTAAATTAGAATTTCTATTGTTAATTTACAAATCTTTTCTCTCTTTTTTAATTTTTTTGTTTTAGTGAATTACAAAGTAACTACAGTTAAATAATTTATACAGATGGAGGAAGATCTAAAATGTTTTTATGCAGGTTAATTTGGGTTTCCAGTATTACGCAAACCAATCCAGATTAAACCGCGTACACAGCATTTTGCCGCTCTATGTATGCAAATATTAACATGTTCCAAAATAATAAAAAGGAATGCTAGTTAATTAAAATAAATTAATTAAAAAAAATTCATATCGAAAATTTAGAAAAATCAAGAGTGATAAAATAATTGATGAAGAATTGTTAAATAATTATAAATTAAAAAACAAACAAAACAAATAATAAATGAAATATAAAATAATAAATAATAATTAAATAATGTGATTAAAATTAAATAAAAAAAAACAAATTTAAAAAGTACGAGTAAGTTACGAAGATTGACAACAATAATATTAAAATAATAATTAAAAATGAATGATTGTGTCATTTTTTTATAATTTAAAAAATAAAGAACAAAAAAAAAGAATCACGAAATCTTAAAAATTATTAATTTTAGAGACACTTTCGAACTTTCGATTACAAAATGTGACCAGATTTCAAAACATCCAAAAGCCGCGCTTTCCAGATGAAAATTACCGTTGGTCTATAGATGAATATGTTATTCTCATCACCTACCTCACCACCTACCCTACCGGAATGCCTTACTTATTTTGAACGGATAAAATTTATAGTCACAGATCCGGTTTGTTTCGTTTATTATCGGTTATAAATGTAATTATGAGTTGATCAACGTTTAATTTGCTGCAATATGTCGCCTCAATCGCCTGCAATCCAGTTTCAAAACACAATGTGGCCGAATCTCAAAATACGAAACTTCCAATAACTGAGCTTTCCTTATGCATTCTACCGGTAGTTTCATGCTCAACATATCATATACATTACCTATACTCATTTTGAAGCGGAATTTCAACAATAAAAAGTTTTCAATTTTTTGCGAAAATCCATGATGGTTAGCCTTACTTATTTTGAACGGATAAAATTTTTTTGTCACGGATTCCAAATGTTTCGTTTATTTTCGGTTACAGATGTATTTATAAGAAGATCAACGTTTAATTTGCTGCAATATATCGCCTCGTTCGCCTGCAATCCAGGTTCGATTACAAATGTGGCCGAATTTCAAAATACAAAACTTCCAATAACCGTGCCTTCCTTATGATCCAACCGGTAATTTCGTGCTCTACGTGTTGTATACGTTACCTATAATCATTTTGAAGCGGAATTTCAACAATAAAAAGTTTTCAATTTTTGGCGAAAATCCATGATGGTTAGCCTTACTTATTTTAAACGGATAAAATTTATTGTCACGGATTCCAAATGTTTCGTTTATTTTCGGTTGCAGATGTATTTATAAGAAGATCAACGTTTAATTTGCTGCAGGTTCGATTACAAATGTGGCCGAATTTCAAAATACAAAACTTCCAATAACCGTGCCTTCCTTATGCTTCCAACCGGTAATTTCGTGCTCTACGTGTTGTATACGTTACCTATAATCATTTTGAAGCGGAATTTCAACAATAAAAAGTTTTCAATTTTTTGCGAAAATCCATGATGGTTAGCCTTACTTATTTTGAACGGATAAAATTTATTGTCACGGATTCCAAATGTTTCGTTTATTTTCGGTTGCAGATGTATTTATAAGAAGATCAACATTTAATTTGCTGCAATATATCGCCTCGTTCGCCTGCAATCCAGGTTCGATTACAAATGTGGCCGAATTTCAAAATACAAAACTTCCAATAACCGTGCCGTCCTTATGCTTCCAACCGGTCATTTCGTGCTCTACGTGTTGTATACGTTACCTATAATCATTTTGAAGCGGAATTTCAACAATAAAAAGTTTTCAATTTTTTGCGAAAATCCATGATGGTGCCTTACTTATTTTGAACGGATAAAATTTATTGTCACGGATTCCAAATGTTTCGTTTATTTTCGGTTACAGATGTATTTATAAGAAGATCAACGTTTAATTTGCTGCAATATATCGCCTCGTTCGCCTGCAATCCAGGTTCGATTACAAATGTGGCCGAATTTCAAAATACAAAACTTCCAATAACCGTGCCTTCCTTATGCTTCCAACCGGTAATTTCGTGCTCTACGTGTTGTATACGTTACCTATAATCATTTTGAAGCGGAATTTCAACAATAAAAAGTTTTCAATTTTTTGCGAAAATCCATGATGGTTAGCCTTACTTATTTTGAACGGATAAAATTTATTGTCACGGATTCCAAATGTTTCGTTTATTTTCGGTTGCAGATGTATTTATAAGAAGATCAACGTTTAATTTGCTGCAATATATCGCCTCGTTCACCTGCAATCCAGGTTCGATTACAAATGTGGCCGAATTTCAAAATACAAAACTTCCAATAACCGTGCCTTCCTTATGCTTCCAACCGGTAATTTCGTGCTCTACGTGTTGTATACGTTACCTATAATCATTTTGAAGCGGAATTTCAACAATAAAAAGTTTTCAATTTTTTGCGAAAATCCATGATGGTTAGTTAGCCTTACTTATTTTGAACGGATAAAATTTATTGTCACGGATTCCAAATGTTTCGTTTATTTTCGGTTACAGATGTATTTATAAGAAGATCAACGTTTAATTTGCTGCAATATATCGCCTCGTTCGCCTGCAATCCAGGTTCGATTACAAATGTGGCCGAATTTCAAAATACAAAACTTCCAATAACCGTGCCTTCCTTATGCTTCCAACCGGTCATTTCGTGCTCTACGTGTTGTATACGTCACCTATAATCATTTTGAAGCGGAATTTCAACAATAAAAAGTTTTCAATTTTTTGCGAAAATCCATGATGGTTAGCCTTACTTATTTTGAACGGATAAAATTTATTGTCACGGATTCCAAATGTTTCGTTTATTTTCGGTTGCAGATGTATTTATAAGAAGATCAACGTTTAATTTGCTGCAATATATCGCCTCGTTCACCTGCAATCCAGGTTCGATTACAAATGTGGCCGAATTTCAAAATACAAAACTTCCAATAACCGTGCCTTCCTTATGCTTCCAACCGGTAATTTCGTGCTCTACGTGTTGTATACGTTACCTATAATCATTTTGAAGCGGAATTTCAACAATAAAAAGTTTTCAATTTTTTGCGAAAATCCATGATGGTTAGCCTTACTTATTTTGAACGGATAAAATTTATTGTCACGGATTCCAAATGTTTCGTTTATTTTCGGTTGCAGATGTATTTATAAGAAGATCAACGTTTAATTTGCTGCAATATATCGCCTCGTTCACCTGCAATCCAGGTTCGATTACAAATGTGGCCGAATTTCAAAATACAAAACTTCCAATAACCGTGCCTTCCTTATGCTTCCAACCGGTAATTTCGTGCTCTACGTGTTGTATACGTTACCTATAATCATTTTGAAGCGGAATTTCAACAATAAAAAGTTTTCAATTTTTTGCGAAAATCCATGATGGTTAGTTAGCCTTACTTATTTTGAACGGATAAAATTTATTGTCACGGATTCCAAATGTTTCGTTTATTTTCGGTTACAGATGTATTTATAAGAAGATCAACGTTTAATTTGCTGCAATATATCGCCTCGTTCGCCTGCAATCCAGGTTCGATTACAAATGTGGCCGAATTTCAAAATACAAAACTTCCAATAACCGTGCCTTCCTTATGCTTCCAACCGGTCATTTCGTGCTCTACGTGTTGTATACGTCACCTATAATCATTTTGAAGCGGAATTTCAACAATAAAAAGTTTTCAATTTTTTGCGAAAATCCATGATGGTTAGCCTTACTTATTTTGAACGGATAAAATTTATTGTCACGGATTCCAAATGTTTCGTTTATCTTCGGTTGCAGATGTATTTATAAGAAGATCAACGTTTAATTTGCTGCAATATATCGCCTCGTTCACCTGCAATCCAGGTTCGATTACAAATGTGGCCGAATTTCAAAATACAAAACTTCCAATAACCGTGCCTTCCTTATGCTTCCAACCGGTAATTTCGTGCTCTACGTGTTGTATACGTTACCTATAATCATTTTGAAGCGGAATTTCAACAATAAAAAGTTTTCAATTTTTTGCGAAAATCCATGATGGTTAGTTAGCCTTACTTATTTTGAACGGATAAAATTTATTGTCACGGATTCCAAATGTTTCGTTTATTTTCGGTTACAGATGTATTTATAAGAAGATCAACGTTTAATTTGCTGCAATATATCGCCTTGTTCGCCTGCAATCCAGGTTCGATTACAAATGTGGCCGAATTTCAAAATACAAAACTTCCAATAACCGTGCCTTCCTTATGCTTCCAACCGGTCATTTCGTGCTCTACGTGTTGTATACGTCACCTATAATCATTTTGAAGCGGAATTTCAACAATAAAAAGTTTTCAATTTTTTGCGAAAATCCATGATGGTTAGCCTTACTTATTTTGAACGGATAAAATTTATTGTCACGGATTCCAAATGTTTCGTTTATTTTCGGTTGCAGATGTATTTATAAGAAGATCAACGTTTAATTTGCTGCAATATATCGCCTCGTTCACCTGCAATCCAGGTTCGATTACAAATGTGGCCGAATTTCAAAATACAAAACTTCCAATAACCGTGCCTTCCTTATGCTTCCAACCGGTCATTTCGTGCTCTACGTGTTGTATACGTCACCTATAATCATTTTGAAGCGGAATTTCAACAATAAAAAGTTTTCAATTTTTTGCGAAAATCCATGATGGTTAGCCTTACTTATTTTGAACGGATAAAATTTATTGTCACGGATTCCAAATGTTTCGTTTATTTTCGGTTGCAGATGTATTTATAAGAAGATCAACGTTTAATTTGCTGCAATATATCGCCTCGTTCACCTGCAATCCAGGTTCGATTACAAATGTGGCCGAATTTCAAAATACAAAACTTCCAATAACCGTGCCTTCCTTATGCTTCCAACCGGTCATTTCGTGCTCTACGTGTTGTATACGTCACCTATAATCATTTTGAAGCGGAATTTCAACAATAAAAAGTTTTCAATTTTTTGCGAAAATCCATGATGGTTAGCCTTACTTATTTTGAACGGATAAAATTTATTGTCACGGATTCCAAATGTTTCGTTTATTTTCGGTTGCAGATGTATTTATAAGAAGATCAACGTTTAATTTGCTGCAATATATCGCCTCGTTCACCTGCAATCCAGGTTCGATTACAAATGTGGCCGAATTTCAAAATACAAAACTTCCAATAACCGTGCCTTCCTTATGCTTCCAACCGGTAATTTCGTGCTCTACGTGTTGTATACGTTACCTATAATCATTTTGAAGCGGAATTTCAACAATAAAAAGTTTTCAATTTTTTGCGAAAATCCATGATGGTTAGCCTTACTTATTTTGAACGGATAAAATTTATTGTCACGGATTCCAAATGTTTCGTTTATTTTCGGTTGCAGATGTATTTATAAGAAGATCAACGTTTAATTTGCTGCAATATATCGCCTCGTTCACCTGCAATCCAGGTTCGATTACAAATGTGGCCGAATTTCAAAATACAAAACTTCCAATAACCGTGCCTTCCTTATGCTTCCAACCGGTAATTTCGTGCTCTACGTGTTGTATACGTTACCTATAATCATTTTGAAGCGGAATTTCAACAATAAAAAGTTTTCAATTTTTTGCGAAAATCCATGATGGTTAGTTAGCCTTACTTATTTTGAACGGATAAAATTTATTGTCACGGATTCCAAATGTTTCGTTTATTTTCGGTTACAGATGTATTTATAAGAAGATCAACGTTTAATTTGCTGCAATATATCGCCTCGTTCGCCTGCAATCCAGGTTCGATTACAAATGTGGCCGAATTTCAAAATACAAAACTTCCAATAACCGTGCCTTCCTTATGCTTCCAACCGGTCATTTTGTGCTCTACGTGTTGTATACGTTACCTATAATCATTTTGAAGCGGAATTTCAACAATAAAAAGTTTTCAATTTTTTGCGAAAATCCATGATGGTTAGCCTTACTTATTTTGAACGGATAAAATTTATTGTCACGGATTCCAAATGTTTCGTTTATTTTCGGTTACAGATGTATTTATAAGAAGATCAACGTTTAATTTGCTGCAATATATCGCCTCGTTCGCCTGCAATCCAGGTTCGATTACAAATGTGGCCGAATTTCAAAATACAAAACTTCCAATAACCGTGCCTTCCTTATGCTTCCAACCGGTAATTTCGTGCTCTACGTGTTGTATACGTTACCTATAATCATTTTGAAGCGGAATTTCAACAATAAAAAGTTTTCAATTTTTTGCGAAAATCCATGATGCCTTACTTATTTTGAACGGATAAAATTTATTGTCACGGATTCCAAATGTTTCGTTTATTTTCGGTTGCAGATGTATTTATAAGAAGATCAACGTTTAATTTGCTGCAATATATCGCCTCGTTCACCTGCAATCCAGGTTCGATTACAAATGTGGCCGAATTTCAAAATACAAAACTTCCAATAACCGTGCCTTCCTTATGCTTCCAACCGGTAATTTCGTGCTCTACGTGTTGTATACGTTACCTATAATCATTTTGAAGCGGAATTTCAACAATAAAAAGTTTTCAATTTTTTGCGAAAATCCATGATGGTTAGCCTTACTTATTTTGAACGGATAAAATTTATTGTCACGGATTCCAAATGTTTCGTTTATTTTCGGTTACAGATGTATTTATAAGAAGATCAACGTTTAATTTGCTGCAATATATCGCCTCGTTCGCCTGCAATCCAGGTTCGATTACAAATGTGGCCGAATTTCAAAATACAAAACTTCCAATAACCGTGCCTTCCTTATGCTTCCAACCGGTCATTTCGTGCTCTACGTGTTGTATACGTCACCTATAATCATTTTGAAGCGGAATTTCAACAATAAAAAGTTTTCAATTTTTTGCGAAAATCCATGATGGTTAGCCTTACTTATTTTGAACGGATAAAATTTATTGTCACGGATTCCAAATGTTTCGTTTATTTTCGGTTGCAGATGTATTTATAAGAAGATCAACGTTTAATTTGCTGCAATATATCGCCTCGTTCACCTGCAATCCAGGTTCGATTACAAATGTTTTCCGAATTCCAAAATACAAAACTTCCAATAACCGTGCCTTCCTTATGCTTCCAACCGGTAATTTCGTGCTCTACGTGTTGTATACGTTACCTATAATCATTTTGAAGCGGAATTTCAACAATAAAAAGTTTTCAATTTTTTGCGAAAATCCATGATGGTTAGCCTTACTTATTTTGAACGGATAAAATTTATTGTCACGGATTCCAAATGTTTCGTTTATTTTCGGTTACAGATGTATTTATAAGAAGATCAACGTTTAATTTGCTGCAATATATCGCCTCGTTCGCCTGCAATCCAGGTTCGATTACAAATGTGGCCGAATTTCAAAATACAAAACTTCCAATAACCGTGCCTTCCTTATGCTTCCAACCGGTCATTTCGTGCTCTACGTGTTGTATACGTTACCTATAATCATTTTGAAGCGGAATTTCAACAATAAAAAGTTTTCAATTTTTTGCGAAAATCCATGATGCGAAAATGACCGGTCGAAATTGCGAAATTGCGAAATTGCGAAATTGCCTTACTTATTTTGAACGGATAAAATTTATTGTCACGGATTCCAAATGTTTCGTTTATTTTCGGTTGCAGATGTATTTATAAGAAGATCAACGTTTAATTTGCTGCAATATATCGCCTCGTTCGCCTGCAATCCAGGTTCGATTACAAATGTGGCCGAATTTCAAAATACAAAACTTCCAATAACCGTGCCTTCCTTATGCTTCCAACCGGTAATTTCGTGCTCTACGTGTTGTATACGTTACCTATAAGCATTTTGAAGCGGAATTTCAACAATAAAAAGTTTTCAATTTTTTGCGAAAATCCATGATGGTTAGTTAGCCTTACTTATTTTGAACGGATAAAATTTATTGTCACGGATTCCAAATGTTTCGTTTATTTTCGGTTACAGATGTATTTATAAGAAGATCAACGTTTAATTTGCTGCAATATATCGCCTCGTTCGCCTGCAATCCAGGTTCGATTACAAATGTGGCCGAATTTCAAAATACAAAACTTCCAATAACCGTGCCTTCCTTATGCTTCCAACCGGTCATTTCGTGCTCTACGTGTTGTATACGTCACCTATAATCATTTTGAAGCGGAATTTCAACAATAAAAAGTTTTCAATTTTTTGCGAAAATCCATGATGGTTAGCCTTACTTATTTTGAACGGATAAAATTTATTGTCACGGATTCCAAATGTTTCGTTTATTTTCGGTTGCAGATGTATTTATAAGAAGATCAACGTTTAATTTGCTGCAATATATCGCCTCGTTCACCTGCAATCCAGGTTCGATTACAAATGTGGCCGAATTTCAAAATACAAAACTTCCAATAACCGTGCCTTCCTTATGCTTCCAACCGGTCATTTCGTGCTCTACGTGTTGTATACGTTACCTATAATCATTTTGAAGCGGAATTTCAACAATAAAAAGTTTTCAATTTTTTGCGAAAATCCATGATGGTTAGCCTTACTTATTTTGAACGGATAAAATTTATTGTCACGGATTCCAAATGTTTCGTTTATTTTCGGTTACAGATGTATTTATAAGAAGATCAACGTTTAATTTGCTGCAATATATCGCCTCGTTCGCCTGCAATCCAGGTTCGATTACAAATGTGGCCGAATTTCAAAATACAAAACTTCCAATAACCGTGCCTTCCTTATGCTTCCAACCGGTCATTTCGTGCTCTACGTGTTGTATACGTCACCTATAATCATTTTGAAGCGGAATTTCAACAATAAAAAGTTTTCAATTTTTTGCGAAAATCCATGATGGTTAGCCTTACTTATTTTGAACGGATAAAATTTATTGTCACGGATTCCAAATGTTTCGTTTATTTTCGGTTGCAGATGTATTTATAAGAAGATCAACGTTTAATTTGCTGCAATATATCGCCTCGTTCACCTGCAATCCAGGTTCGATTACAAATGTGGCCGAATTTCAAAATACAAAACTTCCAATAACCGTGCCTTCCTTATGCTTCCAACCGGTAATTTCGTGCTCTACGTGTTGTATACGTTACCTATAATCATTTTGAAGCGGAATTTCAACAATAAAAAGTTTTCAATTTTTTGCGAAAATCCATGATGGTTAGCCTTACTTATTTTGAACGGATAAAATTTATTGTCACGGATTCCAAATGTTTCGTTTATTTTCGGTTGCAGATGTATTTATAAGAAGATCAACGTTTAATTTGCTGCAATATATCGCCTCGTTCACCTGCAATCCAGGTTCGATTACAAATGTGGCCGAATTTCAAAATACAAAACTTCCAATAACCGTGCCTTCCTTATGCTTCCAACCGGTAATTTCGTGCTCTACGTGTTGTATACGTTACCTATAATCATTTTGAAGCGGAATTTCAACAATAAAAAGTTTTCAATTTTTTGCGAAAATCCATGATGGTTAGTTAGCCTTACTTATTTTGAACGGATAAAATTTATTGTCACGGATTCCAAATGTTTCGTTTATTTTCGGTTACAGATGTATTTATAAGAAGATCAACGTTTAATTTGCTGCAATATATCGCCTCGTTCGCCTGCAATCCAGGTTCGATTACAAATGTGGCCGAATTTCAAAATACAAAACTTCCAATAACCGTGCCTTCCTTATGCTTCCAACCGGTCATTTTGTGCTCTACGTGTTGTATACGTTACCTATAATCATTTTGAAGCGGAATTTCAACAATAAAAAGTTTTCAATTTTTTGCGAAAATCCATGATGGTTAGCCTTACTTATTTTGAACGGATAAAATTTATTGTCACGGATTCCAAATGTTTCGTTTATTTTCGGTTGCAGATGTATTTATAAGAAGATCAACGTTTAATTTGCTGCAATATATCGCCTCGTTCGCCTGCAATCCAGGTTCGATTACAAATGTGGCCGAATTTCAAAATACAAAACTTCCAATAACCGTGCCTTCCTTATGCTTCCAACCGGTAATTTCGTGCTCTACGTGTTGTATACGTTACCTATAAGCATTTTGAAGCGGAATTTCAACAATAAAAAGTTTTCAATTTTTTGCGAAAATCCATGATGGTTAGCCTTACTTATTTTGAACGGATAAAATTTATTGTCACGGATTCCAAATGTTTCGTTTATTTTCGGTTACAGATGTATTTATAAGAAGATCAACGTTTAATTTGCTGCAATATATCGCCTCGTTCGCCTGCAATCCAGGTTCGATTACAAATGTGGCCGAATTTCAAAATACAAAACTTCCAATAACCGTGCCTTCCTTATTCTTCCAACCGGTAATTTCGTGCTCTACGTGTTGTATACGTTACCTATAATCATTTTGAAGCGGAATTTCAACAATAAAAAGTTTTCAATTTTTTGCGAAAATCCATGATGCCTTACTTATTTTGAACGGATAAAATTTATTGTCACGGATTCCAAATGTTTCGTTTATTTTCGGTTACAGATGTATTTATAAGAAGATCAACGTTTAATTTGCTGCAATATATCGCCTCGTTCGCCTGCAATCCAGGTTCGATTACAAATGTGGCCGAATTTCAAAATACAAAACTTCCAATAACCGTGCCTTCCTTATGCTTCCAACCGGTCATTTCGTGCTCTACGTGTTGTATACGTCACCTATAATCATTTTGAAGCGGAATTTCAACAATAAAAAGTTTTCAATTTTTTGCGAAAATCCATGATGGTTAGCCTTACTTATTTTGAACGGATAAAATTTATTGTCACGGATTCCAAATGTTTCGTTTATTTTCGGTTACAGATGTATTTATAAGAAGATCAACGTTTAATTTGCTGCAATATATCGCCTCGTTCGCCTGCAATCCAGGTTCGATTACAAATGTGGCCGAATTTCAAAATACAAAACTTCCAATAACCGTGCCTTCCTTATGCTTCCAACCGGTCATTTCGTGCTCTACGTGTTGTATACGTCACCTATAATCATTTTGAAGCGGAATTTCAACAATAAAAAGTTTTCAATTTTTTGCGAAAATCCATGATGGTTAGCCTTACTTATTTTGAACGGATAAAATTTATTGTCACGGATTCCAAATGTTTCGTTTATTTTCGGTTGCAGATGTATTTATAAGAAGATCAACGTTTAATTTGCTGCAATATATCGCCTCGTTCGCCTGCAATCCAGGTTCGATTACAAATGTGGCCGAATTTCAAAATACAAAACTTCCAATAACCGTGCCTTCCTTATGCTTCCAACCGGTCATTTCGTGCTCTACGTGTTGTATACGTTACCTATAATCATTTTGAAGCGGAATTTCAACAATAAAAAGTTTTCAATTTTTTGCGAAAATCCATGATGGTTAGCCTTACTTATTTTGAACGGATAAAATTTATTGTCACGGATTCCAAATGTTTCGTTTATTTTCGGTTGCAGATGTATTTATAAGAAGATCAACGTTTAATTTGCTGCAATATATCGCCTCGTTCGCCTGCAATCCAGGTTCGATTACAAATGTGGCCGAATTTCAAAATACAAAACTTCCAATAACCGTGCCTTCCTTATGCTTCCAACCGGTAATTTCGTGCTCTACGTGTTGTATACGTTACCTATAAGCATTTTGAAGCGGAATTTCAACAATAAAAAGTTTTCAATTTTTTGCGAAAATCCATGATGGTTAGCCTTACTTATTTTGAACGGATAAAATTTATTGTCACGGATTCCAAATGTTTCGTTTATTTTCGGTTGCAGATGTATTTATAAGAAGATCAACGTTTAATTTGCTGCAATATATCGCCTCGTTCACCTGCAATCCAGGTTCGATTACAAATGTGGCCGAATTTCAAAATACAAAACTTCCAATAACCGTGCCTTCCTTATGCTTCCAACCGGTAATTTCGTGCTCTACGTGTTGTATACGTTACCTATAATCATTTTGAAGCGGAATTTCAACAATAAAAAGTTTTCAATTTTTTGCGAAAATCCATGATGCCTTACTTATTTTGAACGGATAAAATTTATTGTCACGGATTCCAAATGTTTCGTTTATTTTCGGTTACAGATGTATTTATAAGAAGATCAACGTTTAATTTGCTGCAATATATCGCCTCGTTCGCCTGCAATCCAGGTTCGATTACAAATGTGGCCGAATTTCAAAATACAAAACTTCCAATAACCGTGCCTTCCTTATGCTTCCAACCGGTCATTTCGTGCTCTACGTGTTGTATACGTCACCTATAATCATTTTGAAGCGGAATTTCAACAATAAAAAGTTTTCAATTTTTTGCGAAAATCCATGATGGTTAGCCTTACTTATTTTGAACGGATAAAATTTATTGTCACGGATTCCAAATGTTTCGTTTATTTTCGGTTGCAGATGTATTTATAAGAAGATCAACGTTTAATTTGCTGCAATATATCGCCTCGTTCACCTGCAATCCAGGTTCGATTACAAATGTGGCCGAATTTCAAAATACAAAACTTCCAATAACCGTGCCTTCCTTATGCTTCCAACCGGTCATTTCGTGCTCTACGTGTTGTATACGTTACCTATAATCATTTTGAAGCGGAATTTCAACAATAAAAAGTTTTCAATTTTTTGCGAAAATCCATGATGGTTAGTTAGCCTTACTTATTTTGAACGGATAAAATTTATTGTCACGGATTCCAAATGTTTCGTTTATTTTCGGTTACAGATGTATTTATAAGAAGATCAACGTTTAATTTGCTGCAATATATCGCCTCGTTCGCCTGCAATCCAGGTTCGATTACAAATGTGGCCGAATTTCAAAATACAAAACTTCCAATAACCGTGCCTTCCTTATGCTTCCAACCGGTCATTTCGTGCTCTACGTGTTGTATACGTCACCTATAATCATTTTGAAGCGGAATTTCAACAATAAAAAGTTTTCAATTTTTTGCGAAAATCCATGATGGTTAGCCTTACTTATTTTGAACGGATAAAATTTATTGTCACGGATTCCAAATGTTTCGTTTATTTTCGGTTGCAGATGTATTTATAAGAAGATCAACGTTTAATTTGCTGCAATATATCGCCTCGTTCACCTGCAATCCAGGTTCGATTACAAATGTGGCCGAATTTCAAAATACAAAACTTCCAATAACCGTGCCTTCCTTATGCTTCCAACCGGTAATTTCGTGCTCTACGTGTTGTATACGTTACCTATAATCATTTTGAAGCGGAATTTCAACAATAAAAAGTTTTCAATTTTTTGCGAAAATCCATGATGGTTAGCCTTACTTATTTTGAACGGATAAAATTTATTGTCACGGATTCCAAATGTTTCGTTTATTTTCGGTTGCAGATGTATTTATAAGAAGATCAACGTTTAATTTGCTGCAATATATCGCCTCGTTCACCTGCAATCCAGGTTCGATTACAAATGTGGCCGAATTTCAAAATACAAAACTTCCAATAACCGTGCCTTCCTTATGCTTCCAACCGGTAATTTCGTGCTCTACGTGTTGTATACGTTACCTATAATCATTTTGAAGCGGAATTTCAACAATAAAAAGTTTTCAATTTTTTGCGAAAATCCATGATGGTTAGTTAGCCTTACTTATTTTGAACGGATAAAATTTATTGTCACGGATTCCAAATGTTTCGTTTATTTTCGGTTACAGATGTATTTATAAGAAGATCAACGTTTAATTTGCTGCAATATATCGCCTCGTTCGCCTGCAATCCAGGTTCGATTACAAATGTGGCCGAATTTCAAAATACAAAACTTCCAATAACCGTGCCTTCCTTATGCTTCCAACCGGTCATTTTGTGCTCTACGTGTTGTATACGTTACCTATAATCATTTTGAAGCGGAATTTCAACAATAAAAAGTTTTCAATTTTTTGCGAAAATCCATGATGGTTAGCCTTACTTATTTTGAACGGATAAAATTTATTGTCACGGATTCCAAATGTTTCGTTTATTTTCGGTTGCAGATGTATTTATAAGAAGATCAACGTTTAATTTGCTGCAATATATCGCCTCGTTCGCCTGCAATCCAGGTTCGATTACAAATGTGGCCGAATTTCAAAATATAAAACTTCCAATAACCGTGCCTTCCTTATGCTTCCAACCGGTCATTTCGTGCTCTACGTGTTGTATACGTTACCTATAATCATTTTGAAGCGGAATTTCAACAATAAAAAGTTTTCAATTTTTTGCGAAAATCCATGATGGTTAGCCTTACTTATTTTGAACGGATAAAATTTATTGTCACGGATTCCAAATGTTTCGTTTATTTTCGGTTGCAGATGTATTTATAAGAAGATCAACGTTTAATTTGCTGCAATATATCGCCTCGTTCGCCTGCAATCCAGGTTCGATTACAAATGTGGCCGAATTTCAAAATACAAAACTTCCAATAACCGTGCCTTCCTTATGCTTCCAACCGGTAATTTCGTGCTCTACGTGTTGTATACGTTACCTATAATCATTTTGAAGCGGAATTTCAACAATAAAAAGTTTTCAATTTTTTGCGAAAATCCATGATGGTTAGCCTTACTTATTTTGAACGGATAAAATTTATTGTCACGGATTCCAAATGTTTCGTTTATTTTCGGTTGCAGATGTATTTATAAGAAGATCAACGCTTAATTTGCTGCAATATATCGCCTCGTTCACCTGCAATCCAGGTTCGATTACAAATGTGGCCGAATTCCAAAATACAAAACTTCCAATAACCGTGCCTTCCTTATGCTTCCAACCGGTAATTTCGTGCTCTACGTGTTGTATACGTTACCTATAATCATTTTGAAGCGGAATTTCAACAATAAAAAGTTTTCAATTTTTTGCGAAAATCCATGATGGTTAGCCTTACTTATTTTGAACGGATAAAATTTATTGTCACGGATTCCAAATGTTTCGTTTATTTTCGGTTACAGATGTATTTATAAGAAGATCAACGTTTAATTTGCTGCAATATATCGCCTCGTTCGCCTGCAATCCAGGTTCGATTACAAATGTGGCCGAATTTCAAAATACAAAACTTCCAATAACCGTGCCTTCCTTATGCTTCCAACCGGTCATTTCGTGCTCTACGTGTTGTATACGTTACCTATAATCATTTTGAAGCGGAATTTCAACAATAAAAAGTTTTCAATTTTTTGCGAAAATCCATGATGGTTAGCCTTACTTATTTTGAACGGATAAAATTTATTGTCACGGATTCCAAATGTTTCGTTTATTTTCGGTTGCAGATGTATTTATAAGAAGATCAACGTTTAATTTGCTGCAATATATCGCCTCGTTCGCCTGCAATCCAGGTTCGATTACAAATGTGGCCGAATTTCAAAATATAAAACTTTCAATAACCGTGCCTTCCTTATGCTTCCAACCGGTCATTTCGTGCTCTACGTGTTGTATACGTTACCTATAATCATTTTGAAGCGGAATTTCAACAATAAAAAGTTTTCAATTTTTTGCGAAAATCCATGATGGTTAGCCTTACTTATTTTGAACGGATAAAATTTATTGTCACGGATTCCAAATGTTTCGTTTATTTTCGGTTGCAGATGTATTTATAAGAAGATCAACGTTTAATTTGCTGCAATATATCGCCTCGTTCGCCTGCAATCCAGGTTCGATTACAAATGTGGCCGAATTTCAAAATATAAAACTTCCAATAACCGTGCCTTCCTTATGCTTCCAACCGGTCATTTCGTGCTCTACGTGTTGTATACGTTACCTATAATCATTTTGAAGCGGAATTTCAACAATAAAAAGTTTTCAATTTTTTGCGAAAATCCATGATGGTTAGCCTTACTTATTTTGAACGGATAAAATTTATTGTCACGGATTCCAAATGTTTCGTTTATTTTCGGTTGCAGATGTATTTATAAGAAGATCAACGTTTAATTTGCTGCAATATATCGCCTCGTTCGCCTGCAATCCAGGTTCGATTACAAATGTGGCCGAATTTCAAAATACAAAACTTCCAATAACCGTGCCTTCCTTATGCTTCCAACCGGTAATTTCGTGCTCTACGTGTTGTATACGTTACCTATAATCATTTTGAAGCGGAATTTCAACAATAAAAAGTTTTCAATTTTTTGCGAAAATCCATGATGCCTTACTTATTTTGAACGGATAAAATTTATTGTCACGGATTCCAAATGTTTCGTTTATTTTCGGTTGCAGATGTATTTATAAGAAGATCAACGCTTAATTTGCTGCAATATATCGCCTCGTTCACCTGCAATCCAGGTTCGATTACAAATGTGGCCGAATTTCAAAATACAAAACTTCCAATAACCGTGCCTTCCTTATGCTTCCAACCGGTAATTTCGTGCTCTACGTGTTGTATACGTTACCTATAATCATTTTGAAGCGGAATTTCAACAATAAAAAGTTTTCAATTTTTTGCGAAAATCCATGATGGTTAGCCTTACTTATTTTGAACGGATAAAATTTATTGTCACGGATTCCAAATGTTTCGTTTATTTTCGGTTACAGATGTATTTATAAGAAGATCAACGTTTAATTTGCTGCAATATATCGCCTCGTTCGCCTGCAATCCAGGTTCGATTACAAATGTGGCCGAATTTCAAAATACAAAACTTCCAATAACCGTGCCTTCCTTATGCTTCCAACCGGTCATTTCGTGCTCTACGTGTTGTATACGTCACCTATAATCATTTTGAAGCGGAATTTCAACAATAAAAAGTTTTCAATTTTTTGCGAAAATCCATGATGGTTAGCCTTACTTATTTTGAACGGATAAAATTTATTGTCACGGATTCCAAATGTTTCGTTTATTTTCGGTTGCAGATGTATTTATAAGAAGATCAACGTTTAATTTGCTGCAATATATCGCCTCGTTCGCCTGCAATCCAGGTTCGATTACAAATGTGGCCGAATTTCAAAATATAAAACTTCCAATAACCGTGCCTTCCTTATGCTTCCAACCGGTCATTTCGTGCTCTACGTGTTGTATACGTTACCTATAATCATTTTGAAGCGGAATTTCAACAATAAAAAGTTTTCAATTTTTTGCGAAAATCCATGATGGTTAGCCTTACTTATTTTGAACGGATAAAATTTATTGTCACGGATTCCAAATGTTTCGTTTATTTTCGGTTACAGATGTATTTATAAGAAGATCAACGTTTAATTTGCTGCAATATATCGCCTCGTTCGCCTGCAATCCAGGTTCGATTACAAATGTGGCCGAATTTCAAAATACAAAACTTCCAATAACCGTGCCTTCCTTATGCTTCCAACCGGTCATTTCGTGCTCTACGTGTTGTATACGTTACCTATAATCATTTTGAAGCGGAATTTCAACAATAAAAAGTTTTCAATTTTTTGCGAAAATCCATGATGGTTAGCCTTACTTATTTTGAACGGATAAAATTTATTGTCACGGATTCCAAATGTTTCGTTTATTTTCGGTTGCAGATGTATTTATAAGAAGATCAACGTTTAATTTGCTGCAATATATCGCCTCGTTCGCCTGCAATCCAGGTTCGATTACAAATGTGGCCGAATTTCAAAATATAAAACTTCCAATAACCGTGCCTTCCTTATGCTTCCAACCGGTCATTTCGTGCTCTACGTGTTGTATACGTTACCTATAATCATTTTGAAGCGGAATTTCAACAATAAAAAGTTTTCAATTTTTTGCGAAAATCCATGATGGTTAGCCTTACTTATTTTGAACGGATAAAATTTATTGTCACGGATTCCAAATGTTTCGTTTATTTTCGGTTACAGATGTATTTATAAGAAGATCAACGTTTAATTTGCTGCAATATATCGCCTCGTTCGCCTGCAATCCAGGTTCGATTACAAATGTGGCCGAATTTCAAAATACAAAACTTCCAATAACCGTGCCTTCCTTATGCTTCCAACCGGTCATTTCGTGCTCTACGTGTTGTATACGTTACCTATAATCATTTTGAAGCGGAATTTCAACAATAAAAAGTTTTCAATTTTTTGCGAAAATCCATGATGGTTAGCCTTACTTATTTTGAACGGATAAAATTTATTGTCACGGATTCCAAATGTTTCGTTTATTTTCGGTTGCAGATGTATTTATAAGAAGATCAACGTTTAATTTGCTGCAATATATCGCCTCGTTCGCCTGCAATCCAGGTTCGATTACAAATGTGGCCGAATTTCAAAATACAAAACTTCCAATAACCGTGCCTTCCTTATGCTTCCAACCGGTAATTTCGTGCTCTACGTGTTGTATACGTTACCTATAATCATTTTGAAGCGGAATTTCAACAATAAAAAGTTTTCAATTTTTTGCGAAAATCCATGATGCCTTACTTATTTTGAACGGATAAAATTTATTGTCACGGATTCCAAATGTTTCGTTTATTTTCGGTTGCAGATGTATTTATAAGAAGATCAACGCTTAATTTGCTGCAATATATCGCCTCGTTCACCTGCAATCCAGGTTCGATTACAAATGTGGCCGAATTTCAAAATACAAAACTTCCAATAACCGTGCCTTCCTTATGCTTCCAACCGGTAATTTCGTGCTCTACGTGTTGTATACGTTACCTATAATCATTTTGAAGCGGAATTTCAACAATAAAAAGTTTTCAATTTTTTGCGAAAATCCATGATGAGCCTTACTTATTTTGAACGGATAAAATTTATTGTCACGGATTCCAAATGTTTCGTTTATTTTCGGTTACAGATGTATTTATAAGAAGATCAACGTTTAATTTGCTGCAATATATCGCCTCGTTCGCCTGCAATCCAGGTTCGATTACAAATGTGGCCGAATTTCAAAATACAAAACTTCCAATAACCGTGCCTTCCTTATGCTTCCAACCGGTCATTTCGTGCTCTACGTGTTGTATACGTCACCTATAATCATTTTGAAGCGGAATTTCAACAATAAAAAGTTTTCAATTTTTTGCGAAAATCCATGATGGTTAGCCTTACTTATTTTGAACGGATAAAATTTATTGTCACGGATTCCAAATGTTTCGTTTATTTTCGGTTGCAGATGTATTTATAAGAAGATCAACGTTTAATTTGCTGCAATATATCGCCTCGTTCACCTGCAATCCAGGTTCGATTACAAATGTGGCCGAATTCCAAAATACAAAACTTCCAATAACCGTGCCTTCCTTATGCTTCCAACCGGTAATTTCGTGCTCTACGTGTTGTATACGTTACCTATAATCATTTTGAAGCGGAATTTCAACAATAAAAAGTTTTCAATTTTTTGCGAAAATCCATGATGGTTAGCCTTACTTATTTTGAACGGATAAAATTTATTGTCACGGATTCCAAATGTTTCGTTTATTTTCGGTTACAGATGTATTTATAAGAAGATCAACGTTTAATTTGCTGCAATATATCGCCTCGTTCGCCTGCAATCCAGGTTCGATTACAAATGTGGCCGAATTTCAAAATACAAAACTTCCAATAACCGTGCCTTCCTTATGCTTCCAACCGGTCATTTCGTGCTCTACGTGTTGTATACGTTACCTATAATCATTTTGAAGCGGAATTTCAACAATAAAAAGTTTTCAATTTTTTGCGAAAATCCATGATGGTTAGCCTTACTTATTTTGAACGGATAAAATTTATTGTCACGGATTCCAAATGTTTCGTTTATTTTCGGTTGCAGATGTATTTATAAGAAGATCAACGTTTAATTTGCTGCAATATATCGCCTCGTTCGCCTGCAATCCAGGTTCGATTACAAATGTGGCCGAATTTCAAAATACAAAACTTCCAATAACCGTGCCTTCCTTATGCTTCCAACCGGTAATTTCGTGCTCTACGTGTTGTATACGTTACCTATAAGCATTTTGAAGCGGAATTTCAACAATAAAAAGTTTTCAATTTTTTGCGAAAATCCATGATGGCTAGCCTTACTTATTTTGAACGGATAAAATTTATTGTCACGGATTCCAAATGTTTCGTTTATTTTCGGTTACAGATGTATTTATAAGAAGATCAACGTTTAATTTGCTGCAATATATCGCCTCGTTCGCCTGCAATCCAGGTTCGATTACAAATGTGGCCGAATTTCAAAATACAAAACTTCCAATAACCGTGCCTTCCTTATGCTTCCAACCGGTAATTTCGTGCTCTACGTGTTGTATACGTTACCTATAATCATTTTGAAGCGGAATTTCAACAATAAAAAGTTTTCAATTTTTTGCGAAAATCCATGATGGTTAGCCTACTTATTTTGAACGGATAAAATTTATTGTCACGGATTCCAAATGTTTCGTTTATTTTCGGTTACAGATGTATTTATAAGAAGATCAACGTTTAATTTGCTGCAATATATCGCCCCGAAATTCAAAATACAAAACTTCCAATAACCGTGCCTTCCTTATGCTTCCAACCGGAAATTTCGTGCTCTACGTGTTGTATACGTTACCTATAATCATTTTGAAGCGGAATTTCAACAATAAAAAGTTTTCAATTTTTTGCGAAAATCCATGATGGTTAGCCTTACTTATTTTGAACGGATAAAATTTATTGTCACGGATTCCAAATGTTTCGTTTATTTTCGGTTGCAGATGTATTTATAAGAAGATCAACGTTTAATTTGCTGCAATATATCGCCTCGTTCGCCTGCAATCCAGGTTCGATTACAAATGTGGCCGAATTTCAAAATACAAAACTTCCAATAACCGTGCCTTCCTTATGCTTCCAACCGGTAATTTCGTGCTCTACGTGTTGTATACGTTACCTATAAGCATTTTGAAGCGGAATTTCAACAATAAAAAGTTTTCAATTTTTTGCGAAAATCCATGATGGCTAGCCTTACTTATTTTGAACGGATAAAATTTATTGTCACGGATTCCAAATGTTTCGTTTATTTTCGGTTACAGATGTATTTATAAGAAGATCAACGTTTAATTTGCTGCAATATATCGCCTCGTTCGCCTGCAATCCAGGTTCGATTACAAATGTGGCCGAATTTCAAAATACAAAACTTCCAATAACCGTGCCTTCCTTATGCTTCCAACCGGTAATTTCGTGCTCTACGTGTTGTATACGTTACCTATAAGCATTTTGAAGCGGAATTTCAACAATAAAAAGTTTTCAATTTTTTGCGAAAATCCATGATGGCTAGCCTTACTTATTTTGAACGGATAAAATTTATTGTCACGGATTCCAAATGTTTCGTTTATTTTCGGTTACAGATGTATTTATAAGAAGATCAACGTTTAATTTGCTGCAATATATCGCCTCGTTCGCCTGCAATCCAGGTTCGATTACAAATGTGGCCGAATTTCAAAATACAAAACTTCCAATAACCGTGCCTTCCTTATGCTTCCAACCGGTAATTTCGTGCTCTACGTGTTGTATACGTTACCTATAATCATTTTGAAGCGGAATTTCAACAATAAAAAGTTTTCAATTTTTTGCGAAAATCCATGATGGTTAGCCTACTTATTTTGAACGGATAAAATTTATTGTCACGGATTCCAAATGTTTCGTTTATTTTCGGTTACAGATGTATTTATAAGAAGATCAACGTTTAATTTGCTGCAATATATCGCCTCGTTCGCCTGCAATCCAGGTTCGATTACAAATGTGGCCGAATTTCAAAATACAAAACTTCCAATAACCGTGCCTTCCTTATGCTTCCAACCGGTAATTTCGTGCTATACGTGTTGTATACGTTACCTATAATCATTTTGAAGCGGAATTTCAACAATAAAAAGTTTTCAATTTTTTGCGAAAATCCATGATGGTTAGCCTTACTTATTTTGAACGGATAAAATTTATTGTCACGGATTCCAAATGTTTCGTTTATTTTCGGTTGCAGATGTATTTATAAGAAGATCAACGTTTAATTTGCTGCAATATATCGCCTCGTTCGCCTGCAATCCAGGTTCGATTACAAATGTGGCCGAATTTCAAAATATAAAACTTCCAATAACCGTGCCTTCCTTATGCTTCCAACCGGTCATTTCGTGCTCTACGTGTTGTATACGTTACCTATAATCATTTTGAAGCGGAATTTCAACAATAAAAAGTTTTCAATTTTTTGCGAAAATCCATGATGGCTAGCCTTACTTATTTTGAACGGATAAAATTTATTGTCACGGATTCCAAATGTTTCGTTTATTTTCGGTTACAGATGTATTTATAAGAAGATCAACGTTTAATTTGCTGCAATATATCGCCTCGTTCGCCTGCAATCCAGGTTCGATTACAAATGTGGCCGAATTTCAAAATACAAAACTTCCAATAACCGTGCCTTCCTTATGCTTCCAACCGGTAATTTCGTGCTCTACGTGTTGTATACGTTACCTATAAGCATTTTGAAGCGGAATTTCAACAATAAAAAGTTTTCAATTTTTTGCGAAAATCCATGATGGCTAGCCTTACTTATTTTGAACGGATAAAATTTATTGTCACGGATTCCAAATGTTTCGTTTATTTTCGGTTACAGATGTATTTATAAGAAGATCAACGTTTAATTTGCTGCAATATATCGCCTCGTTCGCCTGCAATCCAGGTTCGATTACAAATGTGGCCGAATTTCAAAATACAAAACTTCCAATAACCGTGCCTTCCTTATGCTTCCAACCGGTAATTTCGTGCTCTACGTGTTGTATACGTTACCTATAATCATTTTGAAGCGGAATTTCAACAATAAAAAGTTTTCAATTTTTTGCGAAAATCCATGATGGTTAGCCTACTTATTTTGAACGGATAAAATTTATTGTCACGGATTCCAAATGTTTCGTTTATTTTCGGTTACAGATGTATTTATAAGAAGATCAACGTTTAATTTGCTGCAATATATCGCCTCGTTCGCCTGCAATCCAGGTTCGATTACAAATGTGGCCGAATTTCAAAATACAAAACTTCCAATAACCGTGCCTTCCTTATGCTTCCAACCGGTAATTTCGTGCTATACGTGTTGTATACGTTACCTATAATCATTTTGAAGCGGAATTTCAACAATAAAAAGTTTTCAATTTTTTGCGAAAATCCATGATGGTTAGCCTTACTTATTTTGAACGGATAAAATTTATTGTCACGGATTCCAAATGTTTCGTTTATTTTCGGTTACAGATGTATTTATAAGAAGATCAACGTTTAATTTGCTGCAATATATCGCCTCGTTCACCTGCAATCCAGGTTCGATTACAAATGTGGCCGAATTTCAAAATACAAAACTTCCAATAACCGTGCCTTCCTTATGCTTCCAACCGGTAATTTCGTGCTCTACGTGTTGTACACGTTACCTATAATCATTTTGAAGCGGAATTTCAACAATAAAAAGTTTTCAATTTTTTGCGAAAATCCATGATGGTTAGCCTTACTTATTTTGAACGGATAAAATTTATTGTCACGGATTCCAAATGTTTCATTTATTTTCGGTTACAGATGTATTTATAAGAAGATCAACGTTTAATTTGCTGCAATATATCGCCTCGTTCACCTACAATCCAGGTTCGATTACAAATGTGGCCGAATTTCAAAATACAAAACTTCCAATAACCGTGCCTTCCTTATGCTTCCAACCGGTCATTTCGTGCTCTACGTGTTGTATACGTTACCTATAATCATTTTGAAGCGGAATTTCAACAATAAAAAGTTTTCAATTTTTTGCGAAAATACATGATGGTTAGCCTTACTTATTTTGAACGGATAAAATTTATTGTCACGGATTCCAAATGTTTCGTTTATTTTCGGTTACAGATGTATTTATAAGAAGATCAACGTTTAATTTGCTGCAATATATCGCCTCGTTCGCCTGCAATCCAGGTTCGATTACAAATGTGGCCGAATTTCAAAATACAAAACTTCCAATAACCGTGCCTTCCTTATGCTTCCAACCGGTCATTTCGTGCTCTACGTGTTGTATACGTTACCTATAATCATTTTGAAGCGGAATTTCAACAATAAAAAGTTTTCAATTTTTTGCGAAAATCCATGATGGTTAGCCTTACTTATTTTGAACGGATAAAATTTATTGTCACGGATTCCAAATGTTTCGTTTATTTTCGGTTGCAGATGTATTTATAAGAAGATCAACGTTTAATTTGCTGCAATATATCGCCTCGTTCGCCTGCAATCCAGGTTCGATTACAAATGTGGCCGAATTTCAAAATATAAAACTTCCAATAACCGTGCCTTCCTTATGCTTCCAACCGGTCATTTCGTGCTCTACGTGTTGTATACGTTACCTATAATCATTTTGAAGCGGAATTTCAACAATAAAAAGTTTTCAATTTTTTGCGAAAATCCATGATGGTTAGCCTTACTTATTTTGAACGGATAAAATTTATTGTCACGGATTCCAAATGTTTCGTTTATTTTCGGTTACAGATGTATTTATAAGAAGATCAACGTTTAATTTGCTGCAATATATCGCCTCGTTCACCTGCAATCCAGGTTCGATTACAAATGTGGCCGAATTTCAAAATACAAAACTTCCAATAACCGTGCCTTCCTTATGCTTCCAACCGGTAATTTCGTGCTCTACGTGTTGTATACGTTACCTATAAGCATTTTGAAGCGGAATTTCAACAATAAAAAGTTTTCAATTTTTTGCGAAAATCCATGATGGCTAGCCTTACTTATTTTGAACGGATAAAATTTATTGTCACGGATTCCAAATGTTTCGTTTATTTTCGGTTACAGATGTATTTATAAGAAGATCAACGTTTAATTTGCTGCAATATATCGCCTCGTTCGCCTGCAATCCAGGTTCGATTACAAATGTGGCCGAATTTCAAAATACAAAACTTCCAATAACCGTGCCTTCCTTATGCTTCCAACCGGTAATTTCGTGCTCTACGTGTTGTATACGTTACCTATAAGCATTTTGAAGCGGAATTTCAACAATAAAAAGTTTTCAATTTTTTGCGAAAATCCATGATGGCTAGCCTTACTTATTTTGAACGGATAAAATTTATTGTCACGGATTCCAAATGTTTCGTTTATTTTCGGTTACAGATGTATTTATAAGAAGATCAACGTTTAATTTGCTGCAATATATCGCCTCGTTCGCCTGCAATCCAGGTTCGATTACAAATGTGGCCGAATTTCAAAATACAAAACTTCCAATAACCGTGCCTTCCTTATGCTTCCAACCGGTAATTTCGTGCTCTACGTGTTGTATACGTTACCTATAATCATTTTGAAGCGGAATTTCAACAATAAAAAGTTTTCAATTTTTTGCGAAAATCCATGATGGTTAGCCTTACTTATTTTGAACGGATAAAATTTATTGTCACGGATTCCAAATGTTTCGTTTATTTTCGGTTACAGATGTATTTATAAGAAGATCAACGTTTAATTTGCTGCAATATATCGCCTCGTTCACCTGCAATCCAGGTTCGATTACAAATGTGGCCGAATTTCAAAATACAAAACTTCCAATAACCGTGCCTTCCTTATGCTTCCAACCGGTCATTTCGTGCTCTACGTGTTGTATACGTTACCTATAATCATTTTGAAGCGGAATTTCAACAATAAAAAGTTTTCAATTTTTTGCGAAAATACATGATGGTTAGCCTTACTTATTTTGAACGGATAAAATTTATTGTCACGGATTCCTATTGTTACGTTTATTTTCGGTTACAGATGTATTTATAAGAAGATCAACGTTTAATTTGCTGCAATATATCGCCTCGTTCGCCTGCAATCCAGGTTCGATTACAAATGTGGCCGAATTTCAAAATACAAAACTTCCAATAACCGTGCCTTCCTTATGCTTCCAACCGGTCATTTCGTGCTCTACGTGTTGTATACGTTACCTATAATCATTTTGAAGCGGAATTTCAACAATAAAAAGTTTTCAATTTTTTGCGAAAATCCATGATGGTTAGCCTTACTTATTTTGAACGGATAAAATTTATTGTCACGGATTCCAAATGTTTCGTTTATTTTCGGTTACAGATGTATTTATAAGAAGATCAACGTTTAATTTGCTGCAATATATCGCCTCGTTCGCCTGCAATCCAGGTTCGATTACAAATGTGGCCGAATTTCAAAATATAAAACTTCCAATAACCGTGCCTTCCTTATGCTTCCAACCGGTCATTTCGTGCTCTACGTGTTGTATACGTTACCTATAATCATTTTGAAGCGGAATTTCAACAATAAAAAGTTTTCAATTTTTTGCGAAAATCCATGATGGTTAGCCTTACTTATTTTGAACGGATAAAATTTATTGTCACGGATTCCAAATGTTTCGTTTATTTTCGGTTACAGATGTATTTATAAGAAGATCAACGTTTAATTTGCTGCAATATATCGCCTCGTTCGCCTGCAATCCAGGTTCGATTACAAATGTGGCCGAATTTCAAAATACAAAACTTCCAATAACCGTGCCTTCCTTATGCTTCCAACCGGTCATTTCGTGCTCTACGTGTTGTATACGTTACCTATAATCATTTTGAAGCGGAATTTCAACAATAAAAAGTTTTCAATTTTTTGCGAAAATCCATGATGTGTTAGCCTTACTTATTTTGAACGGATAAAATTTATTGTCACGGATTCCAAATGTTTCGTTTATTTTCGGTTGCAGATGTATTTATAAGAAGATCAACGTTTAATTTGCTGCAATATATCGCCTCGTTCGCCTGCAATCCAGGTTCGATTACAAATGTGGCCGAATTTCAAAATATAAAACTTCCAATAACCGTGCCTTCCTTATGCTTCCAACCGGTCATTTCGTGCTCTACGTGTTGTATACGTTACCTATAATCATTTTGAAGCGGAATTTCAACAATAAAAAGTTTTCAATTTTTTGCGAAAATCCATGATGGTTAGCCTTACTTATTTTGAACGGATAAAATTTATTGTCACGGATTCCAAATGTTTCGTTTATTTTCGGTTGCAGATGTATTTATAAGAAGATCAACGTTTAATTTGCTGCAATATATCGCCTCGTTCGCCTGCAATCCAGGTTCGATTACAAATATCGCCTCGTTCGCCTGCAATCCAGGTTCGATTACAAATGTGGCCGAATTTCAAAATATAAAACTTCCAATAACCGTGCCTTCCTTATGCTTCCAACCGGTCATTTCGTGCTCTACGTGTTGTATACGTTACCTATAATCATTTTGAAGCGGAATTTCAACAATAAAAAGTTTTCAATTTTTTGCGAAAATCCATGATGGTTAGCCTTACTTATTTTGAACGGATAAAATTTATTGTCACGGATTCCAAATGTTTCGTTTATTTTCGGTTGCAGATGTATTTATAAGAAGATCAACGTTTAATTTGCTGCAATATATCGCCTCGTTCGCCTGCAATCCAGGTTCGATTACAAATGTGGCCGAATTTCAAAATATAAAACTTCCAATAACCGTGCCTTCCTTATGCTTCCAACCGGTCATTTCGTGCTCTACGTGTTGTATACGTTACCTATAATCATTTTGAAGCGGAATTTCAACAATAAAAAGTTTTCAATTTTTTGCGAAAATCCATGATGGTTAGCCTTACTTATTTTGAACGGATAAAATTTATTGTCACGGATTCCAAATGTTTCGTTTATTTTCGGTTGCAGATGTATTTATAAGAAGATCAACGTTTAATTTGCTGCAATATATCGCCTCGTTCGCCTGCAATCCAGGTTCGATTACAAATGTGGCCGAATTTCAAAATATAAAACTTCCAATAACCGTGCCTTCCTTATGCTTCCAACCGGTCATTTCGTGCTCTACGTGTTGTATACGTTACCTATAATCATTTTGAAGCGGAATTTCAACAATAAAAAGTTTTCAATTTTTTGCGAAAATCCATGATGGTTAGCCTTACTTATTTTGAACGGATAAAATTTATTGTCACGGATTCCAAATGTTTCGTTTATTTTCGGTTGCAGATGTATTTATAAGAAGATCAACGTTTAATTTGCTGCAATATATCGCCTCGTTCGCCTGCAATCCAGGTTCGATTACAAATGTGGCCGAATTTCAAAATATAAAACTTCCAATAACCGTGCCTTCCTTATGCTTCCAACCGGTCATTTCGTGCTCTACGTGTTGTATACGTTACCTATAATCATTTTGAAGCGGAATTTCAACAATAAAAAGTTTTCAATTTTTTGCGAAAATCCATGATGTGTTGTTAGCCTTACTTATTTTGAACGGATAAAATTTATTGTCACGGATTCCAAATGTTTCGTTTATTTTCGGTTGCAGATGTATTTATAAGAAGATCAACGTTTAATTTGCTGCAATATATCGCCTCGTTCGCCTGCAATCCAGGTTCGATTACAAATGTGGCCGAATTTCAAAATATAAAACTTCCAATAACCGTGCCTTCCTTATGCTTCCAACCGGTCATTTCGTGCTCTACGTGTTGTATACGTTACCTATAATCATTTTGAAGCGGAATTTCAACAATAAAAAGTTTTCAATTTTTTGCGAAAATCCATGATGGTTAGCCTTACTTATTTTGAACGGATAAAATTTATTGTCACGGATTCCAAATGTTTCGTTTATTTTCGGTTGCAGATGTATTTATAAGAAGATCAACGTTTAATTTGCTGCAATATATCGCCTCGTTCGCCTGCAATCCAGGTTCGATTACAAATATCGCCTCGTTCGCCTGCAATCCAGGTTCGATTACAAATGTGGCCGAATTTCAAAATATAAAACTTCCAATAACCGTGCCTTCCTTATGCTTCCAACCGGTCATTTCGTGCTCTACGTGTTGTATACGTTACCTATAATCATTTTGAAGCGGAATTTCAACAATAAAAAGTTTTCAATTTTTTGCGAAAATCCATGATGGTTAGCCTTACTTATTTTGAACGGATAAAATTTATTGTCACGGATTCCAAATGTTTCGTTTATTTTCGGTTGCAGATGTATTTATAAGAAGATCAACGTTTAATTTGCTGCAATATATCGCCTCGTTCGCCTGCAATCCAGGTTCGATTACAAATGTGGCCGAATTTCAAAATATAAAACTTCCAATAACCGTGCCTTCCTTATGCTTCCAACCGGTCATTTCGTGCTCTACGTGTTGTATACGTTACCTATAATCATTTTGAAGCGGAATTTCAACAATAAAAAGTTTTCAATTTTTTGCGAAAATCCATGATGGTTAGCCTTACTTATTTTGAACGGATAAAATTTATTGTCACGGATTCCAAATGTTTCGTTTATTTTCGGTTGCAGATGTATTTATAAGAAGATCAACGTTTAATTTGCTGCAATATATCGCCTCGTTCGCCTGCAATCCAGGTTCGATTACAAATGTGGCCGAATTTCAAAATATAAAACTTCCAATAACCGTGCCTTCCTTATGCTTCCAACCGGTCATTTCGTGCTCTACGTGTTGTATACGTTACCTATAATCATTTTGAAGCGGAATTTCAACAATAAAAAGTTTTCAATTTTTTGCGAAAATCCATGATGGTTAGCCTTACTTATTTTGAACGGATAAAATTTATTGTCACGGATTCCAAATGTTTCGTTTATTTTCGGTTGCAGATGTATTTATAAGAAGATCAACGTTTAATTTGCTGCAATATATCGCCTCGTTCGCCTGCAATCCAGGTTCGATTACAAATGTGGCCGAATTTCAAAATATAAAACTTCCAATAACCGTGCCTTCCTTATGCTTCCAACCGGTCATTTCGTGCTCTACGTGTTGTATACGTTACCTATAATCATTTTGAAGCGGAATTTCAACAATAAAAAGTTTTCAATTTTTTGCGAAAATCCATGATGGTTAGCCTTACTTATTTTGACCGGATAAAATTTATTGTCACGGATTCCAAATGTTTCGTTTATTTTCGGTTGCAGATGTATTTATAAGAAGATCAACGTTTAATTTGCTGCAATATATCGCCTCGTTCGCCTGCAATCCAGGTTCGATTACAAATGTGGCCGAATTTCAAAATATAAAACTTCCAATAACCGTGCCTTCCTTATGCTTCCAACCGGTCATTTCGTGCTCTACGTGTTGTATACGTTACCTATAATCATTTTGAAGCGGAATTTCAACAATAAAAAGTTTTCAATTTTTTGCGAAAATCCATGATGGTTAGTTAGCCTTACTTATTTTGAACGGATAAAATTTATTGTCACGGATTCCAAATGTTTCGTTTATTTTCGGTTGCAGATGTATTTATAAGAAGATCAACGTTTAATTTGCTGCAATATATCGCCTCGTTCGCCTGCAATCCAGGTTCGATTACAAATGTGGCCGAATTTCAAAATATAAAACTTCCAATAACCGTGCCTTCCTTATGCTTCCAACCGGTCATTTCGTGCTCTACGTGTTGTATACGTTACCTATAATCATTTTGAAGCGGAATTTCAACAATAAAAAGTTTTCAATTTTTTGCGAAAATCCATGATGGTTAGCCTTACTTATTTTGACCGGATAAAATTTATTGTCACGGATTCCAAATGTTTCGTTTATTTTCGGTTGCAGATGTATTTATAAGAAGATCAACGTTTAATTTGCTGCAATATATCGCCTCGTTCGCCTGCAATCCAGGTTCGATTACAAATGTGGCCGAATTTCAAAATACAAAACTTCCAATAACCGTGCCTTCCTTATGCTTCCAACCGGTCATTTCGTGCTCTACGTGTTGTATACGTCACCTATAATCATTTTGAAGCGGAATTTCAACAATAAAAAGTTTTCAATTTTTTGCGAAAATCCATGATGGTTAGCCTTACTTATTTTGAACGGATAAAATTTATTGTCACGGATTCCAAATGTTTCGTTTATTTTCGGTTGCAGATGTATTTATAAGAAGATCAACGTTTAATTTGCTGCAATATATCGCCTCGTTCGCCTGCAATCCAGGTTCGATTACAAATGTGGCCGAATTTCAAAATATAAAACTTCCAATAACCGTGCCTTCCTTATGCTTCCAACCGGTCATTTCGTGCTCTACGTGTTGTATACGTTACCTATAATCATTTTGAAGCGGAATTTCAACAATAAAAAGTTTTCAATTTTTTGCGAAAATCCATGATGGTTAGCCTTACTTATTTTGACCGGATAAAATTTATTGTCACGGATTCCAAATGTTTCGTTTATTTTCGGTTGCAGATGTATTTATAAGAAGATCAACGTTTAATTTGCTGCAATATATCGCCTCGTTCGCCTGCAATCCAGGTTCGATTACAAATGTGGCCGAATTTCAAAATACAAAACTTCCAATAACCGTGCCTTCCTTATGCTTCCAACCGGTCATTTCGTGCTCTACGTGTTGTATACGTCACCTATAATCATTTTGAAGCGGAATTTCAACAATAAAAAGTTTTCAATTTTTTGCGAAAATCCATGATGGTTAGCCTTACTTATTTTGAACGGATAAAATTTATTGTCACGGATTCCAAATGTTTCGTTTATTTTCGGTTGCAGATGTATTTATAAGAAGATCAACGTTTAATTTGCTGCAATATATCGCCTCGTTCACCTGCAATCCAGGTTCGATTACAAATGTGGCCGAATTTCAAAATACAAAACTTCCAATAACCGTGCCTTCCTTATGCTTCCAACCGGTAATTTCGTGCTCTACGTGTTGTATACGTTACCTATAATCATTTTGAAGCGGAATTTCAACAATAAAAAGTTTTCAATTTTTTGCGAAAATCCATGATGGTTAGCCTTACTTATTTTGAACGGATAAAATTTATTGTCACGGATTCCAAATGTTTCGTTTATTTTCGGTTGCAGATGTATTTATAAGAAGATCAACGTTTAATTTGCTGCAATATATCGCCTCGTTCGCCTGCAATCCAGGTTCGATTACAAATGTGGCCGAATTTCAAAATATAAAACTTCCAATAACCGTGCCTTCCTTATGCTTCCAACCGGTCATTTCGTGCTCTACGTGTTGTATACGTTACCTATAATCATTTTGAAGCGGAATTTCAACAATGAAAAGTTTTCAATTTTTTGCGAAAATCCATGATGGTTAGCCTTACTTATTTTGAACGGATAAAATTTATTGTCACGGATTCCAAATGTTTCGTTTATTTTCGGTTGCAGATGTATTTATAAGAAGATCAACGTTTAATTTGCTGCAATATATCGCCTCGTTCGCCTGCAATCCAGGTTCGATTACAAATGTGGCCGAATTTCAAAATATAAAACTTCCAATAACCGTGCCTTCCTTATGCTTCCAACCGGTCATTTCGTGCTCTACGTGTTGTATACGTTACCTATAATCATTTTGAAGCGGAATTTCAACAATAAAAAGTTTTCAATTTTTTGCGAAAATCCATGATGGTTAGCCTTACTTATTTTGAACGGATAAAATTTATTGTCACGGATTCCAAATGTTTCGTTTATTTTCGGTTACAGATGTATTTATAAGAAGATCAACGTTTAATTTGCTGCAATATATCGCCTCGTTCGCCTGCAATCCAGGTTCGATTACAAATGTGGCCGAATTTCAAAATATAAAACTTCCAATAACCGTGCCTTCCTTATGCTTCCAACCGGTCATTTCGTGCTCTACGTGTTGTATACGTTACCTATAATCATTTTGAAGCGGAATTTCAACAATAAAAAGTTTTCAATTTTTTGCGAAAATCCATGATGGTTAGCCTTACTTATTTTGAACGGATAAAATTTATTGTCACGGATTCCAAATGTTTCGTTTATTTTCGGTTGCAGATGTATTTATAAGAAGATCAACGTTTAATTTGCTGCAATATATCGCCTCGTTCGCCTGCAATCCAGGTTCGATTACAAATGTGGCCGAATTTCAAAATATAAAACTTCCAATAACCGTGCCTTCCTTATGCTTCCAACCGGTCATTTCGTGCTCTACGTGTTGTATACGTTACCTATAATCATTTTGAAGCGGAATTTCAACAATAAAAAGTTTTCAATTTTTTGCGAAATTCCATGATGGTTAGCCTTACTTATTTTGAACGGATAAAATTTATTGTCACGGATTCCAAATGTTTCGTTTATTTTCGGTTGCAGATGTATTTATAAGAAGATCAACGTTTAATTTGCTGCAATATATCGCCTCGTTCGCCTGCAATCCAGGTTCGATTACAAATGTGGCCGAATTTCAAAATATAAAACTTCCAATAACCGTGCCTTCCTTATGCTTCCAACCGGTCATTTCGTGCTCTACGTGTTGTATACGTTACCTATAATCATTTTGAAGCGGAATTTCAACAATAAAAAGTTTTCAATTTTTTGCGAAAATCCATGATGGTTAGCCTTACTTATTTTGAACGGATAAAATTTATTGTCACGGATTCCAAATGTTTCGTTTATTTTCGGTTGCAGATGTATTTATAAGAAGATCAACGTTTAATTTGCTGCAATATATCGCCTCGTTCGCCTGCAATCCAGGTTCGATTACAAATGTGGCCGAATTTCAAAATATAAAACTTCCAATAACCGTGCCTTCCTTATGCTTCCAACCGGTCATTTCGTGCTCTACGTGTTGTATACGTTACCTATAATCATTTTGAAGCGGAATTTCAACAATAAAAAGTTTTCAATTTTTTGCGAAATTCCATGATGGTTAGCCTTACTTATTTTGAACGGATAAAATTTATTGTCACGGATTCCAAATGTTTCGTTTATTTTCGGTTGCAGATGTATTTATAAGAAGATCAACGTTTAATTTGCTGCAATATATCGCCTCGTTCGCCTGCAATCCAGGTTCGATTACAAATGTGGCCGAATTTCAAAATATAAAACTTCCAATAACCGTGCCTTCCTTATGCTTCCAACCGGTCATTTCGTGCTCTACGTGTTGTATACGTTACCTATAATCATTTTGAAGCGGAATTTCAACAATAAAAAGTTTTCAATTTTTTGCGAAAATCCATGATGGTTAGCCTTACTTATTTTGAACGGATAAAATTTATTGTCACGGATTCCAAATGTTTCGTTTATTTTCGGTTGCAGATGTATTTATAAGAAGATCAACGTTTAATTTGCTGCAATATATCGCCTCGTTCGCCTGCAATCCAGGTTCGATTACAAATGTGGCCGAATTTCAAAATATAAAACTTCCAATAACCGTGCCTTCCTTATGCTTCCAACCGGTCATTTCGTGCTCTACGTGTTGTATACGTTACCTATAATCATTTTGAAGCGGAATTTCAACAATAAAAAGTTTTCAATTTTTTGCGAAAATCCATGATGGTTAGCCTTACTTATTTTGAACGGATAAAATTTATTGTCACGGATTCCAAATGTTTCGTTTATTTTCGGTTGCAGATGTATTTATAAGAAGATCAACGTTTAATTTGCTGCAATATATCGCCTCGTTCGCCTGCAATCCAGGTTCGATTACAAATGTGGCCGAATTTCAAAATATAAAACTTCCAATAACCGTGCCTTCCTTATGCTTCCAACCGGTCATTTCGTGCTCTACGTGTTGTATACGTTACCTATAATCATTTTGAAGCGGAATTTCAACAATAAAAAGTTTTCAATTTTTTGCGAAAATCCATGATGGTTAGCCTTACTTATTTTGAACGGATAAAATTTATTGTCACGGATTCCAAATGTTTCGTTTATTTTCGGTTGCAGATGTATTTATAAGAAGATCAACGTTTAATTTGCTGCAATATATCGCCTCGTTCGCCTGCAATCCAGGTTCGATTACAAATGTGGCCGAATTTCAAAATATAAAACTTCCAATAACCGTGCCTTCCTTATGCTTCCAACCGGTCATTTCGTGCTCTACGTGTTGTATACGTTACCTATAATCATTTTGAAGCGGAATTTCAACAATAAAAAGTTTTCAATTTTTTGCGAAAATCCATGATGGTTAGCCTTACTTATTTTGAACGGATAAAATTTATTGTCACGGATTCCAAATGTTTCGTTTATTTTCGGTTGCAGATGTATTTATAAGAAGATCAACGTTTAATTTGCTGCAATATATCGCCTCGTTCGCCTGCAATCCAGGTTCGATTACAAATGTGGCCGAATTTCAAAATATAAAACTTCCAATAACCGTGCCTTCCTTATGCTTCCAACCGGTCATTTCGTGCTCTACGTGTTGTATACGTTACCTATAATCATTTTGAAGCGGAATTTCAACAATAAAAAGTTTTCAATTTTTTGCGAAAATCCATGAAAATCCATGATCCATGAGCCTTACTTATTTTGAACGGATAAAATTTATTGTCACGGATTCCAAATGTTTCGTTTATTTTCGGTTGCAGATGTATTTATAAGAAGATCAACGTTTAATTTGCTGCAATATATCGCCTCGTTCGCCTGCAATCCAGGTTCGATTACAAATGTGGCCGAATTTCAAAATATAAAACTTCCAATAACCGTGCCTTCCTTATGCTTCCAACCGGTCATTTCGTGCTCTACGTGTTGTATACGTTACCTATAATCATTTTGAAGCGGAATTTCAACAATAAAAAGTTTTCAATTTTTTGCGAAAATCCATGATGGTTAGCCTTACTTATTTTGAACGGATAAAATTTATTGTCACGGATTCCAAATGTTTCGTTTATTTTCGGTTACAGATGTATTTATAAGAAGATCAACGTTTAATTTGCTGCAATATATCGCCTCGTTCACCTGCAATCCAGGTTCGATTACAAATGTGGCCGAATTTCAAAATACAAAACTTCCAATAACCGTGCCTTCCTTATGCTTCCAACCGGTCATTTCGTGCTCTACGTGTTGTATACGTTACCTATAATCATTTTGAAGCGGAATTTCAACAATAAAAAGTTTTCAATTTTTTGCGAAAATCCATGATGGTTAGCCTTACTTATTTTGAACGGATAAAATTTATTGTCACGGATTCCAAATGTTTCGTTTATTTTCGGTTACAGATGTATTTATAAGAAGATCAACGTTTAATTTGCTGCAATATATCGCCTCGTTCGCCTGCAATCCAGGTTCGATTACAAATGTGGCCGAATTTCAAAATATAAAACTTCCAATAACCGTGCCTTCCTTATGCTTCCAACCGGTCATTTCGTGCTCTACGTGTTGTATACGTTACCTATAATCATTTTGAAGCGGAATTTCAACAATAAAAAGTTTTCAATTTTTTGCGAAAATCCATGATGGTTAGCCTTACTTATTTTGAACGGATAAAATTTATTGTCACGGATTCCAAATGTTTCGTTTATTTTCGGTTACAGATGTATTTATAAGAAGATCAACGTTTAATTTGCTGCAATATATCGCCTCGTTCACCTGCAATCCAGGTTCGATTACAAATGTGGCCGAATTTCAAAATACAAAACTTCCAATAACCGTGCCTTCCTTATGCTTCCAACCGGTCATTTCGTGCTCTACGTGTTGTATACGTTACCTATAATCATTTTGAAGCGGAATTTCAACAATAAAAAGTTTTCAATTTTTTGCGAAAATCCATGATGGTTAGCCTTACTTATTTTGAACGGATAAAATTTATTGTCACGGATTCCAAATGTTTCGTTTATTTTCGGTTGCAGATGTATTTATAAGAAGATCAACGTTTAATTTGCTGCAATATATCGCCTCGTTCGCCTGCAATCCAGGTTCGATTACAAATGTGGCCGAATTTCAAAATATAAAACTTCCAATAACCGTGCCTTCCTTATGCTTCCAACCGGTCATTTCGTGCTCTACGTGTTGTATACGTTACCTATAATCATTTTGAAGCGGAATTTCAACAATAAAAAGTTTTCAATTTTTTGCGAAAATCCATGATGGTTAGCCTTACTTATTTTGAACGGATAAAATTTATTGTCACGGATTCCAAATGTTTCGTTTATTTTCGGTTACAGATGTATTTATAAGAAGATCAACGTTTAATTTGCTGCAATATATCGCCTCGTTCACCTGCAATCCAGGTTCGATTACAAATGTGGCCGAATTTCAAAATACAAAACTTCCAATAACCGTGCCTTCCTTATGCTTCCAACCGGTCATTTCGTGCTCTACGTGTTGTATACGTTACCTATAATCATTTTGAAGCGGAATTTCAACAATAAAAAGTTTTCAATTTTTTGCGAAAATCCATGATGGTTAGCCTTACTTATTTTGAACGGATAAAATTTATTGTCACGGATTCCAAATGTTTCGTTTATTTTCGGTTACAGATGTATTTATAAGAAGATCAACGTTTAATTTGCTGCAATATATCGCCTCGTTCACCTGCAATCCAGGTTCGATTACAAATGTGGCCGAATTTCAAAATACAAAACTTCCAATAACCGTGCCTTCCTTATGCTTCCAACCGGTCATTTCGTGCTCTACGTGTTGTATACGTTACCTATAATCATTTTGAAGCGGAATTTCAACAATAAAAAGTTTTCAATTTTTTGCGAAAATCCATGATGGTTAGCCTTACTTATTTTGAACGGATAAAATTTATTGTCACGGATTCCAAATGTTTCGTTTATTTTCGGTTGCAGATGTATTTATAAGAAGATCAACGTTTAATTTGCTGCAATATATCGCCTCGTTCGCCTGCAATCCAGGTTCGATTACAAATGTGGCCGAATTTCAAAATATAAAACTTCCAATAACCGTGCCTTCCTTATGCTTCCAACCGGTCATTTCGTGCTCTACGTGTTGTATACGTTACCTATAATCATTTTGAAGCGGAATTTCAACAATAAAAAGTTTTCAATTTTTTGCGAAAATCCATGATGGTTAGCCTTACTTATTTTGAACGGATAAAATTTATTGTCACGGATTCCAAATGTTTCGTTTATTTTCGGTTACAGATGTATTTATAAGAAGATCAACGTTTAATTTGCTGCAATATATCGCCTCGTTCACCTGCAATCCAGGTTCGATTACAAATGTGGCCGAATTTCAAAATACAAAACTTCCAATAACCGTGCCTTCCTTATGCTTCCAACCGGTCATTTCGTGCTCTACGTGTTGTATACGTTACCTATAATCATTTTGAAGCGGAATTTCAACAATAAAAAGTTTTCAATTTTTTGCGAAAATCCATGATGGTTAGCCTTACTTATTTTGAACGGATAAAATTTATTGTCACGGATTCCAAATGTTTCGTTTATTTTCGGTTACAGATGTATTTATAAGAAGATCAACGTTTAATTTGCTGCAATATATCGCCTCGTTCGCCTGCAATCCAGGTTCGATTACAAATGTGGCCGAATTTCAAAATATAAAACTTCCAATAACCGTGCCTTCCTTATGCTTCCAACCGGTCATTTCGTGCTCTACGTGTTGTATACGTTACCTATAATCATTTTGAAGCGGAATTTCAACAATAAAAAGTTTTCAATTTTTTGCGAAAATCCATGATGGTTAGCCTTACTTATTTTGAACGGATAAAATTTATTGTCACGGATTCCAAATGTTTCGTTTATTTTCGGTTACAGATGTATTTATAAGAAGATCAACGTTTAATTTGCTGCAATATATCGCCTCGTTCACCTGCAATCCAGGTTCGATTACAAATGTGGCCGAATTTCAAAATACAAAACTTCCAATAACCGTGCCTTCCTTATGCTTCCAACCGGTCATTTCGTGCTCTACGTGTTGTATACGTTACCTATAATCATTTTGAAGCGGAATTTCAACAATAAAAAGTTTTCAATTTTTTGCGAAAATCCATGATGGTTAGCCTTACTTATTTTGAACGGATAAAATTTATTGTCACGGATTCCAAATGTTTCGTTTATTTTCGGTTGCAGATGTATTTATAAGAAGATCAACGTTTAATTTGCTGCAATATATCGCCTCGTTCGCCTGCAATCCAGGTTCGATTACAAATGTGGCCGAATTTCAAAATATAAAACTTTCAATAACCGTGCCTTCCTTATGCTTCCAACCGGTCATTTCGTGCTCTACGTGTTGTATACGTTACCTATAATCATTTTGAAGCGGAATTTCAACAATAAAAAGTTTTCAATTTTTTGCGAAAATCCATGATGGTTAGCCTTACTTATTTTGAACGGATAAAATTTATTGTCACGGATTCCAAATGTTTCGTTTATTTTCGGTTGCAGATGTATTTATAAGAAGATCAACGTTTAATTTGCTGCAATATATCGCCTCGTTCGCCTGCAATCCAGGTTCGATTACAAATGTGGCCGAATTTCAAAATATAAAACTTCCAATAACCGTGCCTTCCTTATGCTTCCAACCGGTGATTTCGTGCTCTACGTGTTGTATACGTTACCTATAATCATTTTGAAGCGGAATTTCAACAATAAAAAGTTTTCAATTTTTTGCGAAAATCCATGATGGTTAGCCTTACTTATTTTGAACGGATAAAATTTATTGTCACGGATTCCAAATGTTTCGTTTATTTTCGGTTGCAGATGTATTTATACGAAGATCAACGTTTAATTTGCTGCAATATATCGCCTCGTTCGCCTGCAATCCAGGTTCGATTACAAATGTGGCCGAATTTCAAAATACAAAACTTCCAATAACCGTGCCTTCCTTATGCTTCCAACCGGTCATTTCGTGCTCTACGTGTTGTATACGTTACCTATAATCATTTTGAAGCGGAATTTCAACAATAAAAAGTTTTCAATTTTTTGCGAAAATCCATGATGGCCTTACTTATTTTGAACGGATAAAATTTATTGTCACGGATTCCAAATGTTTCGTTTATTTTCGGTTACAGATGTATTTATAAGAAGATCAACGTTTAATTTTCTGCAATATATCGCCTCGTTCGCCTGCAATCCAGGTTCGATTACAAATGTGGCCGAATTTCAAAATATAAAACTTCCAATAACCGTGCCTTCCTTATGCTTCCAACCGGTCATTTCGTGCTCTACGTGTTGTATAAGTTACCTATAATCATTTTGAAGCGGAATTTCAACAATAAAAAGTTTTCAATTTTTTGCGAAAATCCATGATGGTTAGCCTTACTTATTTTGAACGGATAAAATTTATTGTCACGGATTCCAAATGTTTCGTTTATTTTCGGTTGCAGATGTATTTATAAGAAGATCAACGTTTAATTTGCTGCAATATATCGCCTCGTTCACCTGCAATCCAGGTTCGATTACAAATGTGGCCGAATTTCAAAATACAAAACTTCCAATAACCGTGCCTTCCTTATGCTTCCAACCGGTAATTTCGTGCTCTACGTGTTGTATACGTTACCTATAATCATTTTGAAGCGGAATTTCAACAATAAAAAGTTTTCAATTTTTTGCGAAAATCCATGATGGTTAGCCTTACTTATTTTGAACGGATAAAATTTATTGTCACGGATTCCAAATGTTTCGTTTATTTTCGGTTGCAGATGTATTTATAAGAAGATCAACGTTTAATTTGCTGCAATATATCACCTCGTTCGCCTGCAATCCAGGTTCGATTACAAATGTGGCCGAATTTCAAAATATAAAACTTCCAATAACCGTGCCTTCCTTATGCTTCCAACCGGTCATTTCGTGCTCTACGTGTTGTATACGTTACCTATAATCATTTTGAAGCGGAATTTCAACAATAAAAAGTTTTCAATTTTTTGCGAAAATCCATGATGGTTAGCCTTACTTATTTTGAACGGATAAAATTTATTGTCACGGATTCCAAATGTTTCGTTTATTTTCGGTTGCAGATGTATTTATACGAAGATCAACGTTTAATTTGCTGCAATATATCGCCTCGTTCGCCTGCAATCCAGGTTCGATTACAAATGTGGCCGAATTTCAAAATACAAAACTTCCAATAACCGTGCCTTCCTTATGCTTCCAACCGGTCATTTCGTGCTCTACGTGTTGTATACGTTACCTATAATCATTTTGAAGCGAAATTTCAACAATAAAAAGTTTTCAATTTTTTGCGAAAATCCATGATGGCCTTACTTATTTTGAACGGATAAAATTTATTGTCACGGATTCCAAATGTTTCGTTTATTTTCGGTTACAGATGTATTTATAAGAAGATCAACGTTTAATTTGCTGCAATATATCGCCTCGTTCGCCTGCAATCCAGGTTCGATTACAAATGTGGCCGAATTTCAAAATATAAAACTTCCAATAACCGTGCCTTCCTTATGCTTCCAACCGGTCATTTCGTGCTCTACGTGTTGTATACGTTACCTATAATCATTTTGAAGCGGAATTTCAACAATAAAAAGTTTTCAATTTTTTGCGAAAATCCATGATGGTTAGCCTTACTTATTTTGAACGGATAAAATTTATTGTCACGGATTCCAAATGTTTCGTTTATTTTCGGTTACAGATGTATTTATAAGAAGATCAACGTTTAATTTGCTGCAATATATCGCCTCGTTCGCCTGCAATCCAGGTTCGATTACAAATGTGGCCGAATTTCAAAATACAAAACTTCCAATAACCGTGCCTTCCTTATGCTTCCAACCGGTCATTTCGTGCTCTACGTGTTGTATACGTTACCTATAATCATTTTGAAGCGGAATTTCAACAATAAAAAGTTTTCAATTTTTTGCGAAAATCCATGATGGTTAGCCTTACTTATTTTGAACGGATAAAATTTATTGTCACGGATTCCAAATGTTTCGTTTATTTTCGGTTGCAGATGTATTTATAAGAAGATCAACGTTTAATTTGCTGCAATATATCGCCTCGTTCACCTGCAATCCAGGTTCGATTACAAATGTGGCCGAATTTCAAAATACAAAACTTCCAATAACCGTGCCTTCCTTATGCTTCCAACCGGTAATTTCGTGCTCTACGTGTTGTATACGTTACCTATAATCATTTTGAAGCGGAATTTCAACAATAAAAAGTTTTCAATTTTTTGCGAAAATCCATGATGGTTAGCCTTACTTATTTTGAACGGATAAAATTTATTGTCACGGATTCCAAATGTTTCGTTTATTTTCGGTTGCAGATGTATTTATAAGAAGATCAACGTTTAATTTGCTGCAATATATCGCCTCGTTCACCTGCAATCCAGGTTCGATTACAAATGTGGCCGAATTTCAAAATACAAAACTTCCAATAACCGTGCCTTCCTTGTGCTTCCAACCGGTAATTTCGTGCTCTACGTGTTGTATACGTTACCTATAATCATTTTGAAGCGGAATTTCAACAATAAAAAGTTTTCAATTTTTTGCGAAAATCCATGATGGTTAGCCTTACTTATTTTGAACGGATAAAATTTATTGTCACGGATTCCAAATGTTTCGTTTATTTTCGGTTGCAGATGTATTTATAAGAAGATCAACGTTTAATTTGCTGCAATATATCGCCTCGTTCACCTGCAATCCAGGTTCGATTACAAATGTGGCCGAATTTCAAAATACAAAACTTCCAATAACCGTGCCTTCCTTATGCTTCCAACCGGTAATTTCGTGCTCTACGTGTTGTATACGTTACCTATAATCATTTTGAAGCGGAATTTCAACAATAAAAAGTTTTCAATTTTTTGCGAAAATCCATGATGGCTAGCCTTACTTATTTTGAACGGATAAAATTTATTGTCACGGATTCCAAATGTTTCGTTTATTTTCGGTTGCAGATGTATTTATAAGAAGATCAACGTTTAATTTGCTGCAATATATCACCTCGTTCGCCTGCAATCCAGGTTCGATTACAAATGTGGCCGAATTTCAAAATATAAAACTTCCAATAACCGTGCCTTCCTTATGCTTCCAACCGGTCATTTCGTGCTCTACGTGTTGTATACGTTACCTATAATCATTTTGAAGCGGAATTTCAACAATAAAAAGTTTTCAATTTTTTGCGAAAATCCATGATGGTTAGCCTTACTTATTTTGAACGGATAAAATTTATTGTCACGGATTCCAAATGTTTCGTTTATTTTCGGTTACAGATGTATTTATAAGAAGATCAACGTTTAATTTGCTGCAATATATCGCCTCGTTCGCCTGCAATCCAGGTTCGATTACAAATGTGGCCGAATTTCAAAATACAAAACTTCCAATAACCGTGCCTTCCTTATGCTTCCAACCGGTCATTTCGTGCTCTACGTGTTGTATACGTTACCTATAATCATTTTGAAGCGGAATTTCAACAATAAAAAGTTTTCAATTTTTTGCGAAAATCCATGATGGTTAGCCTTACTTATTTTGAACGGATAAAATTTATTGTCACGGATTCCAAATGTTTCGTTTATTTTCGGTTGCAGATGTATTTATAAGAAGATCAACGTTTAATTTGCTGCAATATATCGCCTCGTTCGCCTGCAATCCAGGTTCGATTACAAATGTGGCCGAATTTCAAAATACAAAACTTCCAATAACCGTGCCTTCCTTATGCTTCCAACCGGTCATTTCGTGCTCTACGTGTTGTATACGTTACCTATAATCATTTTGAAGCGGAATTTCAACAATAAAAAGTTTTCAATTTTTTGCGAAAATCCATGATGGTTAGCCTTACTTATTTTGAACGGATAAAATTTATTGTCACGGATTCCAAATGTTTCGTTTATTTTCGGTTGCAGATGTATTTATAAGAAGATCAACGTTTAATTTGCTGCAATATATCGCCTCGTTCGCCTGCAATCCAGGTTCGATTACAAATGTGGCCGAATTTCAAAATACAAAACTTCCAATAACCGTGCCTTCCTTATGCTTCCAACCGGTAATTTCGTGCTCTACGTGTTGTATACGTTACCTATAATCATTTTGAAGCGGAATTTCAACAATAAAAAGTTTTCAATTTTTTGCGAAAATCCATGATGGTTAGCCTTACTTATTTTGAACGGATAAAATTTATTGTCACGGATTCCAAATGTTTCGTTTATTTTCGGTTGCAGATGTATTTATAAGAAGATCAACGTTTAATTTGCTGCAATATATCGCCTCGTTCACCTGCAATCCAGGTTCGATTACAAATGTGGCCGAATTTCAAAATACAAAACTTCCAATAACCGTGCCTTCCTTATGCTTCCAACCGGTAATTTCGTGCTCTACGTGTTGTATACGTTACCTATAATCATTTTGAAGCGGAATTTCAACAATAAAAAGTTTTCAATTTTTTGCGAAAATCCATGATGGTTAGCCTTACTTATTTTGAACGGATAAAATTTATTGTCACGGATTCCAAATGTTTCGTTTATTTTCGGTTGCAGATGTATTTATAAGAAGATCAACGTTTAATTTGCTGCAATATATCGCCTCGTTCACCTGCAATCCAGGTTCGATTACAAATGTGGCCGAATTTCAAAATACAAAACTTCCAATAACCGTGCCTTCCTTATGCTTCCAACCGGTAATTTCGTGCTCTACGTGTTGTATACGTTACCTATAATCATTTTGAAGCGGAATTTCAACAATAAAAAGTTTTCAATTTTTTGCGAAAATCCATGATGGTTAGCCTTACTTATTTTGAACGGATAAAATTTATTGTCACGGATTCCAAATGTTTCGTTTATTTTCGGTTGCAGATGTATTTATAAGAAGATCAACGTTTAATTTGCTGCAATATATCGCCTCGTTCACCTGCAATCCAGGTTCGATTACAAATGTGGCCGAATTTCAAAATACAAAACTTCCAATAACCGTGCCTTCCTTATGCTTCCAACCGGTAATTTCGTGCTCTACGTGTTGTATACGTTACCTATAATCATTTTGAAGCGGAATTTCAACAATAAAAAGTTTTCAATTTTTTGCGAAAATCCATGATGGTTAGCCTTACTTATTTTGAACGGATAAAATTTATTGTCACGGATTCCAAATGTTTCGTTTATTTTCGGTTGCAGATGTATTTATAAGAAGATCAACGTTTAATTTGCTGCAATATATCGCCTCGTTCACCTGCAATCCAGGTTCGATTACAAATGTGGCCGAATTTCAAAATACAAAACTTCCAATAACCGTGCCTTCCTTATGCTTCCAACCGGTAATTTCGTGCTCTACGTGTTGTATACGTTACCTATAATCATTTTGAAGCGGAATTTCAACAATAAAAAGTTTTCAATTTTTTGCGAAAATCCATGATGGTTAGCCTTACTTATTTTGAACGGATAAAATTTATTGTCACGGATTCCAAATGTTTCGTTTATTTTCGGTTGCAGATGTATTTATAAGAAGATCAACGTTTAATTTGCTGCAATATATCACCTCGTTCGCCTGCAATCCAGGTTCGATTACAAATGTGGCCGAATTTCAAAATATAAAACTTCCAATAACCGTGCCTTCCTTATGCTTCCAACCGGTCATTTCGTGCTCTACGTGTTGTATACGTTACCTATAATCATTTTGAAGCGGAATTTCAACAATAAAAAGTTTTCAATTTTTTGCGAAAATCCATGATGGTTAGCCTTACTTATTTTGAACGGATAAAATTTATTGTCACGGATTCCAAATGTTTCGTTTATTTTCGGTTGCAGATGTATTTATAAGAAGATCAACGTTTAATTTGCTGCAATATATCGCCTCGTTCGCCTGCAATCCAGGTTCGATTACAAATGTGGCCGAATTTCAAAATACAAAACTTCCAATAACCGTGCCTTCCTTATGCTTCCAACCGGTCATTTCGTGCTCTACGTGTTGTATACGTTACCTATAATCATTTTGAAGCGGAATTTCAACAATAAAAAGTTTTCAATTTTTTGCGAAAATCCATGATGGGTTAGCCTTACTTATTTTGAACGGATAAAATTTATTGTCACGGATTCCAAATGTTTCGTTTATTTTCGGTTGCAGATGTATTTATAAGAAGATCAACGTTTAATTTGCTGCAATATATCGCCTCGTTCGCCTGCAATCCAGGTTCGATTACAAATGTGGCCGAATTTCAAAATACAAAACTTCCAATAACCGTGCCTTCCTTATGCTTCCAACCGGTAATTTCGTGCTCTACGTGTTGTATACGTTACCTATAATCATTTTGAAGCGGAATTTCAACAATAAAAAGTTTTCAATTTTTTGCGAAAATCCATGATGGTTAGCCTTACTTATTTTGAACGGATAAAATTTATTGTCACGGATTCCAAATGTTTCGTTTATTTTCGGTTGCAGATGTATTTATAAGAAGATCAACGTTTAATTTGCTGCAATATATCGCCTCGTTCACCTGCAATCCAGGTTCGATTACAAATGTGGCCGAATTTCAAAATACAAAACTTCCAATAACCGTGCCTTCCTTATGCTTCCAACCGGTCATTTCGTGCTCTACGTGTTGTATACGTTACCTATAATCATTTTGAAGCGGAATTTCAACAATAAAAAGTTTTCAATTTTTTGCGAAAATCCATGATGGTTAGCCTTACTTATTTTGAACGGATAAAATTTATTGTCACGGATTCCAAATGTTTCGTTTATTTTCGGTTGCAGATGTATTTATAAGAAGATCAACGTTTAATTTGCTGCAATATATCGCCTCGTTCGCCTGCAATCCAGGTTCGATTACAAATGTGGCCGAATTTCAAAATACAAAACTTCCAATAACCGTGCCTTCCTTATGCTTCCAACCGGTAATTTCGTGCTCTACGTGTTGTATACGTTACCTATAATCATTTTGAAGCGGAATTTCAACAATAAAAAGTTTTCAATTTTTTGCGAAAATCCATGAGCCTTACTTATTTTGAACGGATAAAATTTATTGTCACGGATTCCAAATGTTTCGTTTATTTTCGGTTGCAGATGTATTTATAAGAAGATCAACGTTTAATTTGCTGCAATATATCGCCTCGTTCACCTGCAATCCAGGTTCGATTACAAATGTGGCCGAATTTCAAAATACAAAACTTCCAATAACCGTGCCTTCCTTATGCTTCCAACCGGTAATTTCGTGCTCTACGTGTTGTATACGTTACCTATAATCATTTTGAAGCGGAATTTCAACAATAAAAAGTTTTCAATTTTTTGCGAAAATCCATGATGGTTAGCCTTACTTATTTTGAACGGATAAAATTTATTGTCACGGATTCCAAATGTTTCGTTTATTTTCGGTTGCAGATGTATTTATAAGAAGATCAACGTTTAATTTGCTGCAATATATCGCCTCGTTCGCCTGCAATCCAGGTTCGATTACAAATGTGGCCGAATTTCAAAATACAAAACTTCCAATAACCGTGCCTTCCTTATGCTTCCAACCGGTAATTTCATGCTCTACGTGTTGTATACGTTACCTATAATCATTTTGAAGCGGAATTTCAACAATAAAAAGTTTTCAATTTTTTGCGAAAATCCATGATGGTTAGCCTTACTTATTTTGAACGGATAAAATTTATTGTCACGGATTCCAAATGTTTCGTTTATTTTCGGTTGCAGATGTATTTATAAGAAGATCAACGTTTAATTTGCTGCAATATATCGCCTCGTTCACCTGCAATCCAGGTTCGATTACAAATGTGGCCGAATTTCAAAATACAAAACTTCCAATAACCGTGCCTTCCTTATGCTTCCAACCAGTAATTTCGTGCTCTACGTGTTGTATACGTTACCTATAATCATTTTGAAGCGGAATTTCAACAATAAAAAGTTTTCAATTTTTTGCGAAAATCCATGATGGTTAGCCTTACTTATTTTGAACGGATAAAATTTATTGTCACGGATTCCAAATGTTTCGTTTATTTTCGGTTGCAGATGTATTTATAAGAAGATCAACGTTTAATTTGCTGCAATATATCGCCTCGTTCACCTGCAATCCAGGTTCGATTACAAATGTGGCCGAATTTCAAAATACAAAACTTCCAATAACCGTGCCTTCCTTATGCTTCCAACCGGTAATTTCGTGCTCTACGTGTTGTATACGTTACCTATAATCATTTTGAAGCGGAATTTCAACAATAAAAAGTTTTCAATTTTTTGCGAAAATCCATGATGGTGCCTTACTTATTTTGAACGGATAAAATTTATTGTCACGGATTCCAAATGTTTCGTTTATTTTCGGTTGCAGATGTATTTATAAGAAGATCAACGTTTAATTTGCTGCAATATATCGCCTCGTTCACCTGCAATCCAGGTTCGATTACAAATGTGGCCGAATTTCAAAATACAAAACTTCCAATAACCGTGCCTTCCTTATGCTTCCAACCGGTAATTTCGTGCTCTACGTGTTGTATACGTTACCTATAATCATTTTGAAGCGGAATTTCAACAATAAAAAGTTTTCAATTTTTTGCGAAAATCCATGATGGTTAGCCTTACTTATTTTGAACGGATAAAATTTATTGTCACGGATTCCAAATGTTTCGTTTATTTTCGGTTACAGATGTATTTATAAGAAGATCAACGTTTAATTTGCTGCAATATATCGCCTCGTTCGCCTGCAATCCAGGTTCGATTACAAATGTGGCCGAATTTCAAAATATAAAACTTCCAATAACCGTGCCTTCCTTATGCTTCCAACCGGTCATTTCGTGCTCTACGTGTTGTATACGTTACCTATAATCATTTTGAAGCGGAATTTCAACAATAAAAAGTTTTCAATTTTTTGCGAAAATCCATGATGGTTAGCCTTACTTATTTTGAACGGATAAAATTTATTGTCACGGATTCCAAATGTTTCGTTTATTTTCGGTTACAGATGTATTTATAAGAAGATCAACGTTTAATTTGCTGCAATATATCGCCTCGTTCGCCTGCAATCCAGGTTCGATTACAAATGTGGCCGAATTTCAAAATACAAAACTTCCAATAACCGTGCCTTCCTTATGCTTCCAACCGGTCATTTCGTGCTCTACGTGTTGTATACGTTACCTATAATCATTTTGAAGCGGAATTTCAACAATAAAAAGTTTTCAATTTTTTGCGAAAATCCATGATGGTTAGCCTTACTTATTTTGAACGGATAAAATTTATTGTCACGGATTCCAAATGTTTCGTTTATTTTCGGTTGCAGATGTATTTATAAGAAGATCAACGTTTAATTTGCTGCAATATATCGCCTCGTTCGCCTGCAATCCAGGTTCGATTACAAATGTGGCCGAATTTCAAAATACAAAACTTCCAATAACCGTGCCTTCCTTATGCTTCCAACCGGTAATTTCGTGCTCTACGTGTTGTATGCGTTACCTATAATCATTTTGAAGCGGAATTTCAACAATAAAAAGTTTTCAATTTTTTGCGAAAATCCATGATGGTTAGCCTTACTTATTTTGAACGGATAAAATTTATTGTCACGGATTCCAAATGTTTCGTTTATTTTCGGTTGCAGATGTATTTATAAGAAGATCAACGTTTAATTTGCTGCAATATATCGCCTCGTTCACCTGCAATCCAGGTTCGATTACAAATGTGGCCGAATTTCAAAATACAAAACTTCCAATAACCGTGCCTTCCTTATGCTTCCAACCGGTAATTTCGTGCTCTACGTGTTGTATACGTTACCTATAATCATTTTGAAGCGGAATTTCAACAATAAAAAGTTTTCAATTTTTTGCGAAAATCCATGATGGTTAGCCTTACTTATTTTGAACGGATAAAATTTATTGTCACGGATTCCAAATGTTTCGTTTATTTTCGGTTGCAGATGTATTTATAAGAAGATCAACGTTTAATTTGCTGCAATATATCGCCTCGTTCACCTGCAATCCAGGTTCGATTACAAATGTGGCCGAATTTCAAAATACAAAACTTCCAATAACCGTGCCTTCCTTATGCTTCCAACCGGTAATTTCGTGCTCTACGTGTTGTATACGTTACCTATAATCATTTTGAAGCGGAATTTCAACAATAAAAAGTTTTCAATTTTTTGCGAAAATCCATGATGGTTAGCCTTACTTATTTTGAACGGATAAAATTTATTGTCACGGATTCCAAATGTTTCGTTTATTTTCGGTTGCAGATGTATTTATAAGAAGATCAACGTTTAATTTGCTGCAATATATCGCCTCGTTCACCTGCAATCCAGGTTCGATTACAAATGTGGCCGAATTTCAAAATACAAAACTTCCAATAACCGTGCCTTCCTTATGCTTCCAACCGGTCATTTCGTGCTCTACGTGTTGTATACGTTACCTATAATCATTTTGAAGCGGAATTTCAACAATAAAAAGTTTTCAATTTTTTGCGAAAATCCATGATGGTTAGCCTTACTTATTTTGAACGGATAAAATTTATTGTCACGGATTCCAAATGTTTCGTTTATTTTCGGTTGCAGATGTATTTATAAGAAGATCAACGTTTAATTTGCTGCAATATATCGCCTCGTTCGCCTGCAATCCAGGTTCGATTACAAATGTGGCCGAATTTCAAAATACAAAACTTCCAATAACCGTGCCTTCCTTATGCTTCCAACCGGTAATTTCGTGCTCTACGTGTTGTATACGTTACCTATAATCATTTTGAAGCGGAATTTCAACAATAAAAAGTTTTCAATTTTTTGCGAAAATCCATGATGGTTAGCCTTACTTATTTTGAACGGATAAAATTTATTGTCACGGATTCCAAATGTTTCGTTTATTTTCGGTTGCAGATGTATTTATAAGAAGATCAACGTTTAATTTGCTGCAATATATCGCCTCGTTCACCTGCAATCCAGGTTCGATTACAAATGTGGCCGAATTTCAAAATACAAAACTTCCAATAACCGTGCCTTCCTTATGCTTCCAACCGGTAATTTCGTGCTCTACGTGTTGTATACGTTACCTATAATCATTTTGAAGCGGAATTTCAACAATAAAAAGTTTTCAATTTTTTGCGAAAATCCATGATGGTTAGCCTTACTTATTTTGAACGGATAAAATTTATTGTCACGGATTCCAAATGTTTCGTTTATTTTCGGTTGCAGATGTATTTATAAGAAGATCAACGTTTAATTTGCTGCAATATATCGCCTCGTTCACCTGCAATCCAGGTTCGATTACAAATGTGGCCGAATTTCAAAATACAAAACTTCCAATAACCGTGCCTTCCTTATGCTTCCAACCGGTAATTTCGTGCTCTACGTGTTGTATACGTTACCTATAATCATTTTGAAGCGGAATTTCAACAATAAAAAGTTTTCAATTTTTTGCGAAAATCCATGATGGTTAGCCTTACTTATTTTGAACGGATAAAATTTATTGTCACGGATTCCAAATGTTTCGTTTATTTTCGGTTGCAGATGTATTTATAAGAAGATCAACGTTTAATTTGCTGCAATATATCACCTCGTTCGCCTGCAATCCAGGTTCGATTACAAATGTGGCCGAATTTCAAAATATAAAACTTCCAATAACCGTGCCTTCCTTATGCTTCCAACCGGTCATTTCGTGCTCTACGTGTTGTATACGTTACCTATAATCATTTTGAAGCGGAATTTCAACAATAAAAAGTTTTCAATTTTTTGCGAAAATCCATGATGGTTAGCCTTACTTATTTTGAACGGATAAAATTTATTGTCACGGATTCCAAATGTTTCGTTTATTTTCGGTTACAGATGTATTTATAAGAAGATCAACGTTTAATTTGCTGCAATATATCGCCTCGTTCGCCTGCAATCCAGGTTCGATTACAAATGTGGCCGAATTTCAAAATATAAAACTTCCAATAACCGTGCCTTCCTTATGCTTCCAACCGGTCATTTCGTGCTCTACGTGTTGTATACGTTACCTATAATCATTTTGAAGCGGAATTTCAACAATAAAAAGTTTTCAATTTTTTGCGAAAATCCATGATGGTTAGCCTTACTTATTTTGAACGGATAAAATTTATTGTCACGGATTCCAAATGTTTCGTTTATTTTCGGTTGCAGATGTATTTATAAGAAGATCAACGTTTAATTTGCTGCAATATATCGCCTCGTTCGCCTGCAATCCAGGTTCGATTACAAATGTGGCCGAATTTCAAAATACAAAACTTCCAATAACCGTGCCTTCCTTATGCTTCCAACCGGTAATTTCGTGCTCTACGTGTTGTATACGTTACCTATAATCATTTTGAAGCGGAATTTCAACAATAAAAAGTTTTCAATTTTTTGCGAAAATCCATGATGGGTTAGCCTTACTTATTTTGAACGGATAAAATTTATTGTCACGGATTCCAAATGTTTCGTTTATTTTCGGTTGCAGATGTATTTATAAGAAGATCAACGTTTAATTTGCTGCAATATATCGCCTCGTTCACCTGCAATCCAGGTTCGATTACAAATGTGGCCGAATTTCAAAATACAAAACTTCCAATAACCGTGCCTTCCTTATGCTTCCAACCGGTAATTTCGTGCTCTACGTGTTGTATACGTTACCTATAATCATTTTGAAGCGGAATTTCAACAATAAAAAGTTTTCAATTTTTTGCGAAAATCCATGATGGTTAGCCTTACTTATTTTGAACGGATAAAATTTATTGTCACGGATTCCAAATGTTTCGTTTATTTTCGGTTGCAGATGTATTTATAAGAAGATCAACGTTTAATTTGCTGCAATATATCGCCTCGTTCACCTGCAATCCAGGTTCGATTACAAATGTGGCCGAATTTCAAAATACAAAACTTCCAATAACCGTGCCTTCCTTATGCTTCCAACCGGTAATTTCGTGCTCTACGTGTTGTATACGTTACCTATAATCATTTTGAAGCGGAATTTCAACAATAAAAAGTTTTCAATTTTTTGCGAAAATCCATGATGGTTAGCCTTACTTATTTTGAACGGATAAAATTTATTGTCACGGATTCCAAATGTTTCGTTTATTTTCGGTTGCAGATGTATTTATAAGAAGATCAACGTTTAATTTGCTGCAATATATCACCTCGTTCGCCTGCAATCCAGGTTCGATTACAAATGTGGCCGAATTTCAAAATATAAAACTTCCAATAACCGTGCCTTCCTTATGCTTCCAACCGGTCATTTCGTGCTCTACGTGTTGTATACGTTACCTATAATCATTTTGAAGCGGAATTTCAACAATAAAAAGTTTTCAATTTTTTGCGAAAATCCATGATGGTTAGCCTTACTTATTTTGAACGGATAAAATTTATTGTCACGGATTCCAAATGTTTCGTTTATTTTCGGTTACAGATGTATTTATAAGAAGATCAACGTTTAATTTGCTGCAATATATCGCCTCGTTCGCCTGCAATCCAGGTTCGATTACAAATGTGGCCGAATTTCAAAATACAAAACTTCCAATAACCGTGCCTTCCTTATGCTTCCAACCGGTCATTTCGTGCTCTACGTGTTGTATACGTTACCTATAATCATTTTGAAGCGGAATTTCAACAATAAAAAGTTTTCAATTTTTTGCGAAAATCCATGATGGTTAGCCTTACTTATTTTGAACGGATAAAATTTATTGTCACGGATTCCAAATGTTTCGTTTATTTTCGGTTGCAGATGTATTTATAAGAAGATCAACGTTTAATTTGCTGCAATATATCGCCTCGTTCGCCTGCAATCCAGGTTCGATTACAAATGTGGCCGAATTTCAAAATATAAAACTTCCAATAACCGTGCCTTCCTTATGCTTCCAACCGGTCATTTCCTGCTCTACGTGTTGTATACGTTACCTATAATCATTTTGAAGCGGAATTTCAACAATAAAAAGTTTTCAATTTTTTGCGAAAATCCATGATGGTTAGCCTTACTTATTTTGAACGGATAAAATTTATTGTCACGGATTCCAAATGTTTCGTTTATTTTCGGTTACAGATGTATTTATAAGAAGATCAACGTTTAATTTGCTGCAATATATCGCCTCGTTCGCCTGCAATCCAGGTTCGATTACAAATGTGGCCGAATTTCAAAATATAAAACTTCCAATAACCGTGCCTTCCTTATGCTTCCAACCGGTCATTTCGTGCTCTACGTGTTGTATACGTTACCTATAATCATTTTGAAGCGGAATTTCAACAATAAAAAGTTTTCAATTTTTTGCGAAAATCCATGATGGTTAGCCTTACTTATTTTGAACGGATAAAATTTATTGTCACGGATTCCAAATGTTTCGTTTATTTTCGGTTACAGATGTATTTATAAGAAGATCAACGTTTAATTTGCTGCAATATATCGCCTCGTTCGCCTGCAATCCAGGTTCGATTACAAATGTGGCCGAATTTAAAAATACAAAACTTCCAATAACCGTGCCTTCCTTATGCTTCCAACCGGTCATTTCGTGCTCTACGTGTTGTATACGTTACCTATAATCATTTTGAAGCGGAATTTCAACAATAAAAAGTTTTCAATTTTTTGCGAAAATCCATGATGGTTAGCCTTACTTATTTTGAACGGATAAAATTTATTGTCACGGATTCCAAATGTTTCGTTTATTTTCGGTTGCAGATGTATTTATAAGAAGATCAACGTTTATATCGCCTCGTTCGCCTGCGATCCAGGTTCGATTACAAATGTGGCCGAATTTCAAAATACAAAACTTCCAATAACCGTGCCTTCATTATGCTTCCAACAAGTCATTTCGTGCTCTACGTGTTGTATACGTTACCTATAATCATTTTGAAGCGGAATTTCAACAATAAAAAGTTTTCAATTTTTTGAGAAAATCCATGATGGTTAGCCTTACTTATTTTGAACGGATAAAATTTATTGTCACGGATTCCAAATGTTTCGTTTATTTTCGGTTACAGATGTATTTATAAGAAGATCAACGTTTAATTTGCTGCAATATATCGCCTCGTTCACCTGCAATCCAGGTTCGATTACAAATGTGGCCGAATTTCAAAATACAAAACTTCCAATAACCGTGCCTTCCTTATGCTTCCAACCGGTAATTTCGTGCTCTACGTGTTGTATACGTTACCTATAATCATTTTGAAGCGGAATTTCAACAATAAAAAGTTTTCAATTTTTTGAGAAAATCCATGATGGTTAGTTAGCCTTACTTATTTTGAACGGATAAAATTTATTGTCACGGATTCCAAATGTTTCGTTTATTTTCGGTTACAGATGTATTTATAAGAAGATCAACGTTTAATTTGCTGCAATATATCGCCTCGTTCACCTGCAATCCAGGTTCGATTACAAATGTGGCCGAATTTCAAAATACAAAACTTCCAATAACCGTGCCTTCCTTATGCTTCCAACCGGTAATTTCGTGCTCTACGTGTTGTATACGTTACCTATAATCATTTTGAAGCGGAATTTCAACAATAAAAAGTTTTCAATTTTTTGAGAAAATCCATGATGGTTAGCCTTACTTATTTTGAACGGATAAAATTTATTGTCACGGATTCCAAATGTTTCGTTTATTTTCGGTTACAGATGTATTTATAAGAAGATCAACGTTTAATTTGCTGCAATATATCGCCTCGTTCGCCTGCGATCCAGGTTCGATTACAAATGTGGCCGAATTTCAAAATACAAAACTTCCAATAACCGTGCCTTCCTTATGCTTCCAACCGGTAATTTCGTGCTCTACGTGTTGTATACGTTACCTATAATCATTTTGAAGCGGAATTTCAACAATAAAAAGTTTTCAATTTTTTGAGAAAATCCATGATGGTTAGCCTTACTTATTTTGAACGGATAAAATTTATTGTCACGGATTCCAAATGTTTCGTTTATTTTCGGTTACAGATGTATTTATAAGAAGATCAACGTTTAATTTGCTGCAATATATCGCCTCGTTCACCTGCAATCCAGGTTCGATTACAAATGTGGCCGAATTTCAAAATACAAAACTTCCAATAACCGTGCCTTCCTTATGCTTCCAACCGGTAATTTCGTGCTCTACGTGTTGTATACGTTACCTATAATCATTTTGAAGCGGAATTTCAACAATAAAAAGTTTTCAATTTTTTGAGAAAATCCATGATGGTTAGCCTTACTTATTTTGAACGGATAAAATTTATTGTCACGGATTCCAAATGTTTCGTTTATTTTCGGTTGCAGATGTATTTATAAGAAGATCAACGTTTAATTTGCTGCAATATATCGCCTCGTTCACCTGCAATCCAGGTTCGATTACAAATGTGGCCGAATTTCAAAATACAAAACTTCCAATAACCGTGCCTTCCTTATGCTTCCAACCGGTAATTTCGTGCTCTACGTGTTGTATACGTTACCTATAATCATTTTGAAGCGGAATTTCAACAATAAAAAGTTTTCAATTTTTTGCGAAAATCCATGATGGTTAGCCTTACTTATTTTGAACGGATAAAATTTATTGTCACGGATTCCAAATGTTTCGTTTATTTTCGGTTACAGATGTATTTATAAGAAGATCAACGTTTAATTTGCTGCAATATATCGCCTCGTTCACCTGCAATCCAGGTTCGATTACAAATGTGGCCGAATTTCAAAATACAAAACTTCCAATAACCGTGCCTTCCTTATGCTTCCAACCGGTAATTTCGTGCTCTACGTGTTGTATACGTTACCTATAATCATTTTGAAGCGGAATTTCAACAATAAAAAGTTTTCAATTTTTTGCGAAAATCCATGATGGTTAGCCTTACTTATTTTGAACGGATAAAATTTATTGTCACGGATTCCAAATGTTTCGTTTATTTTCGGTTGCAGATGTATTTATAAGAAGATCAACGTTTAATTTGCTGCAATATATCGCCTCGTTCACCTGCAATCCAGGTTCGATTACAAATGTGGCCGAATTTCAAAATACAAAACTTCCAATAACCGTGCCTTCCTTATGCTTCCAACCGGTAATTTCGTGCTCTACGTGTTGTATACGTTACCTATAAGCATTTTGAAGCGGAATTTCAACAATAAAAAGTTTTCAATTTTTTGCGAAAATCCATGATGGTTAGCCTTACTTATTTTGAACGGATAAAATTTATTGTCACGGATTCCAAATGTTTCGTTTATTTTCGGTTACAGATGTATTTATAAGAAGATCAACGTTTAATTTGCTGCAATATATCGCCTCGTTCGCCTGCAATCCAGGTTCGATTACAAATGTGGGCGAATTTCAAAATACAAAACTTCCAATAACCGTGCCTTCCTTATGCTTCCAACCGGTAATTTCGTGCTCTACGTGTTGTATACGTTACCTATAATCATTTTGAAGCGGAATTTCAACAATAAAAAGTTTTCAATTTTTTGCGAAAATCCATGATGAGCCTTACTTATTTTGAACGGATAAAATTTATTGTCACGGATTCCAAATGTTTCGTTTATTTTCGGTTACAGATGTATTTATAAGAAGATCAACGTTTAATTTGCTGCAATATATCGCCTCGTTCGCCTGCAATCCAGGTTCGATTACAAATGTGGCCGAATTTCAAAATACAAAACTTCCAATAACCGTGCCTTCCTTATGCTTCCAACCGGTAATTTCGTGCTCTACGTGTTGTATACGTTACCTATAATCATTTTGAAGCGGAATTTCAACAATAAAAAGTTTTCAATTTTTTGCGAAAATCCATGATGAGCCTTACTTATTTTGAACGGATAAAATTTATTGTCACGGATTCCAAATGTTTCGTTTATTTTCGGTTACAGATGTATTTATAAGAAGATCAACGTTTAATTTGCTGCAATATATCGCCTCGTTCGCCTGCAATCCAGGTTCGATTACAAATGTGGCCGAATTTCAAAATACAAAACTTCCAATAACCGTGCCTTCCTTATGCTTCCAACCGGTCATTTCGTGCTCTACGTGTTGTATACGTTACCTATAATCATTTTGAAGCGGAATTTCAACAATAAAAAGTTTTCAATTTTTTGCGAAAATCCATGATGGTTAGTCTTACTTATTTTGAACGGATAAAATTTATTGTCACGGATTCCAAATGTTTCGTTTATTTTCGGTTACAGATGTATTTATAAGAAGATCAACGTTTAATTTGCTGCAATATATCGCCTCGTTCGCCTGCAATCCAGGTTCGATTACAAATGTGGCCGAATTTCAAAATACAAAACTTCCAATAACCGTGCCTTCCTTATGCTTCCAACCGGTAATTTCGTGCTCTACGTGTTGTATACGTTACCTATAAGCATTTTGAAGCGGAATTTCAACAATAAAAAGTTTTCAATTTTTTGCGAAAATCCATGATGGTTAGCCTTACTTATTTTGAACGGATAAAATTTATTGTCACGGATTCCAAATGTTTCGTTTATTTTCGGTTACAGATGTATTTATAAGAAGATCAACGTTTAATTTGCTGCAATATATCGCCTCGTTCGCCTGCAATCCAGGTTCGATTACAAATGTGGCCGAATTTCAAAATACAAAACTTCCAATAACCGTGCCTTCCTTATGCTTCCAACCGGTAATTTCGTGCTCTACGTGTTGTATACGTTACCTATAATCATTTTGAAGCGGAATTTCAACAATAAAAAGTTTTCAATTTTTTGCGAAAATCCATGATGGTTAGCCTTACTTATTTTGAACGGATAAAATTTATTGTCACGGATTCCAAATGTTTCGTTTATTTTCGGTTACAGATGTATTTATAAGAAGATCAACGTTTAATTTGCTGCAATATATCGCCTCGTTCACCTGCAATCCAGGTTCGATTACAAATGTGGCCGAATTTCAAAATACAAAACTTCCAATAACAGTGCCTTCCTTATGCTTCCAACCGGTCATTTCGTGCTCTACGTGTTGTATACGTTACCTATAATCATTTTGAAGCGGAATTTCAACAATAAAAAGTTTTCAATTTTTTGCGAAAATCCATGATGGTTAGCCTTACTTATTTTGAACGGATAAAATTTATTGTCACGGATTCCAAATGTTTCGTTTATTTTCGGTTACAGATGTATTTATAAGAAGATCAACGTTTAATTTGCTGCAATATATCGCCTCGTTCGCCTGCAATCCAGGTTCGATTACAAATGTGGCCGAATTTCAAAATACAAAACTTCCAATAACCGTGCCTTCCTTATGCTTCCAACCGGTAATTTCGTGCTCTACGTGTTGTATACGTTACCTATAAGCATTTTGAAGCGGAATTTCAACAATAAAAAGTTTTCAATTTTTTGCGAAAATCCATGATGGTTAGCCTTACTTATTTTGAACGGATAAAATTTATTGTCACGGATTCCAAATGTTTCGTTTATTTTCGGTTACAGATGTATTTATAAGAAGATCAACGTTTAATTTACTGCAATATATCGCCTCGTTCGCCTGCGATCCAGGTTCGATTACAAATGTGGCCGAATTTCAAAATACAAAACTTCCAATAACCGTGCCTTCCTTATGCTTTCAACTGGTCATTTCGTGCTCTACGTGTTGTATACGTTACCTATAATCATTTTGAAGCGGAATTTCAACAATAAAAAGTTTTCAATTTTTTGCGAAAATACATGATGTAGCCTTACTTATTTTGAACGGATAAAATTTATTGTCACGGATTCCAAATGTTTCGTTTATTTTCGGTTACAGATGTATTTATAAGAAGATCAACGTTTAATTTGCTGCAATATATCGCCTCGTTCGCCTGCGATCCAGGTTCGATTACAAATGTGGCCGAATTTCAAAATACAAAACTTCCAATAACCGTGCCTTCCTTATGCTTCCAACCGGTCATTTCGTGCTCTACGTGTTGTATACGTTACCTATAATCATTTTGAAGCGGAATTTCAACAATAAAAAGTTTTCAATTTTTTGAGAAAATCCATGATGGTTAGCCTTACTTATTTTGAACGGATAAAATTTATTGTCACGGATTCCAAATGTTTCGTTTATTTTCGGTTACAGATGTATTTATAAGAAGATCAACGTTTAATTTGCTGCAATATATCGCCTCGTTCGCCTGCAATCCAGGTTCGATTACAAATGTGGCCGAATTTCAAAATACAAAACTTCCAATAACCGTGCCTTCCTTATGCTTCCAACCGGTCATTTCGTGCTCTACGTGTTGTATACGTTACCTATAATCATTTTGAAGCGGAATTTCAACAATAAAAAGTTTTCAATTTTTTGAGAAAATCCATGATGGTTAGCCTTACTTATTTTGAACGGATAAAATTTATTGTCACGGATTCCAAATGTTTCGTTTATTTTCGGTTACAGATGTATTTATAAGAAGATCAACGTTTAATTTGCTGCAATATATCGCCTCGTTCGCCTGCAATCCAGGTTCGATTACAAATGTGGCCGAATTTCAAAATACAAAACTTCCAATAACCGTGCCTTCCTTATGCTTCCAACCGGTCATTTCGTGCTCTACGTGTTGTATACGTTACCTATAATCATTTTGAAGCGGAATTTCAACAATAAAAAGTTTTCAATTTTTTGCGAAAATCCATGATGGTTAGCCTTACTTATTTTGAACGGATAAAATTTATTGTCACGGATTCCAAATGTTTCGTTTATTTTCGGTTACAGATGTATTTATAAGAAGATCAACGTTTAATTTGCTGCAATATATCGCCTCGTTCGCCTGCGATCCAGGTTCGATTACAAATGTGGCCGAATTTCAAAATACAAAACTTCCAATAACCGTGCCTTCCTTATGCTTCCAACCGGTCATTTCGTGCTCTACGTGTTGTATACGTTACCTATAATCATTTTGAAGCGGAATTTCAACAATAAAAAGTTTTCAATTTTTTGCGAAAATCCATGATGGTTAGCCTTACTTATTTTGAACGGATAAAATTTATTGTCACGGATTCCAAATGTTTCGTTTATTTTCGGTTACAGATGTATTTATAAGAAGATCAACGTTTAATTTGCTGCAATATATCGCCTCGTTCACCTGCAATCCAGGTTCGATTACAAATGTGGCCGAATTTCAAAATACAAAACTTCCAATAACCGTGCCTTCCTTATGCTTCCAACCGGTCATTTCGTGCTCTACGTGTTGTATACGTTACCTATAATCATTTTGAAGCGGAATTTCAACAATAAAAAGTTTTCAATTTTTTGCGAAAATCCATGATGGTTAGCCTTACTTATTTTGAACGGATAAAATTTATTGTCACGGATTCCAAATGTTTCGTTTATTTTCGGTTACAGATGTATTTATAAGAAGATCAACGTTTAATTTGCTGCAATATATCGCCTCGTTCGCCTGCAATCCAGGTTCGATTACAAATGTGGCCGAATTTCAAAATACAAAACTTCCAATAACCGTGCCTTCCTTATGCTTCCAACCGGTAATTTCGTGCTCTACGTGTTGTATACGTTACCTATAATCATTTTGAAGCGGAATTTCAACAATAAAAAGTTTTCAATTTTTTGCGAAAATCCATGATGGTTAGTCTTACTTATTTTGAACGGATAAAATTTATTATCACGGATTCCAAATGTTTCGTTTATTTTCGGTTACAGATGTATTTATAAGAAGATCAACGTTTAATTTGCTGCAATATATCGCCTCGTTCGCCTGCAATCCAGGTTCGATTACAAATGTGGCCGAATTTCAAAATACAAAACTTCCAATAACCGTGCCTTCCTTATGCTTCCAACCGGTAATTTCGTGCTCTACGTGTTGTATACGTTACCTATAATCATTTTGAAGCGGAATTTCAACAATAAAAAGTTTTCAATTTTTTGCGAAAATCCATGATGAGCCTTACTTATTTTGAACGGATAAAATTTATTGTCACGGATTCCAAATGTTTCGTTTATTTTCGGTTACAGATGTATTTATAAGAAGATCAACGTTTAATTTGCTGCAATATATCGCCTCGTTCGCCTGCAATCCAGGTTCGATTACAAATGTGGCCGAATTTCAAAATACAAAACTTCCAATAACCGTGCCTTCCTTATGCTTCCAACCGGTCATTTCGTGCTCTACGTGTTGTATACGTTACCTATAATCATTTTGAAGCGGAATTTCAACAATAAAAAGTTTTCAATTTTTTGCGAAAATCCATGATGGTTAGTCTTACTTATTTTGAACGGATAAAATTTATTGTCACGGATTCCAAATGTTTCGTTTATTTTCGGTTACAGATGTATTTATAAGAAGATCAACGTTTAATTTGCTGCAATATATCGCCTCGTTCGCCTGCAATCCAGGTTCGATTACAAATGTGGCCGAATTTCAAAATACAAAACTTCCAATAACCGTGCCTTCCTTATGCTTCCAACCGGTAATTTCGTGCTCTACGTGTTGTATACGTTACCTATAAGCATTTTGAAGCGGAATTTCAACAATAAAAAGTTTTCAATTTTTTGCGAAAATCCATGATGGTTAGCCTTACTTATTTTGAACGGATAAAATTTATTGTCACGGATTCCAAATGTTTCGTTTATTTTCGGTTACAGATGTATTTATAAGAAGATCAACGTTTAATTTGCTGCAATATATCGCCTCGTTCGCCTGCAATCCAGGTTCGATTACAAATGTGGCCGAATTTCAAAATACAAAACTTCCAATAACCGTGCCTTCCTTATGCTTCCAACCGGCAATTTCGTGCTCTACGTGTTGTATACGTTACCTATAATCATTTTGAAGCGGAATTTCAACAATAAAAAGTTTTCAATTTTTTGCGAAAATCCATGATGGTTAGCCTTACTTATTTTGAACGGATAAAATTTATTGTCACGGATTCCAAATGTTTCGTTTATTTTCGGTTACAGATGTATTTATAAGAAGATCAACGTTTAATTTGCTGCAATATATCGCCTCGTTCACCTGCAATCCAGGTTCGATTACAAATGTGGCCGAATTTCAAAATACAAAACTTCCAATAACAGTGCCTTCCTTATGCTTCCAACCGGTCATTTCGTGCTCTACGTGTTGTATACGTTACCTATAATCATTTTGAAGCGGAATTTCAACAATAAAAAGTTTTCAATTTTTTGCGAAAATCCATGATGGTTAGCCTTACTTATTTTGAACGGATAAAATTTATTGTCACGGATTCCAAATGTTTCGTTTATTTTCGGTTACAGATGTATTTATAAGAAGATCAACGTTTAATTTGCTGCAATATATCGCCTCGTTCGCCTGCAATCCAGGTTCGATTACAAATGTGGCCGAATTTCAAAATACAAAACTTCCAATAACCGTGCCTTCCTTATGCTTCCAACCGGTAATTTCGTGCTCTACGTGTTGTATACGTTACCTATAAGCATTTTGAAGCGGAATTTCAACAATAAAAAGTTTTCAATTTTTTGCGAAAATCCATGATGGTTAGCCTTACTTATTTTGAACGGATAAAATTTATTGTCACGGATTCCAAATGTTTCGTTTATTTTCGGTTACAGATGTATTTATAAGAAGATCAACGTTTAATTTACTGCAATATATCGCCTCGTTCGCCTGCGATCCAGGTTCGATTACAAATGTGGCCGAATTTCAAAATACAAAACTTCCAATAACCGTGCCTTCCTTATGCTTTCAACTGGTCATTTCGTGCTCTACGTGTTGTATACGTTACCTATAATCATTTTGAAGCGGAATTTCAACAATAAAAAGTTTTCAATTTTTTGCGAAAATACATGATGGTTAGCCTTACTTATTTTGAACGGATAAAATTTATTGTCACGGATTCCAAATGTTTCGTTTATTTTCGGTTACAGATGTATTTATAAGAAGATCAACGTTTAATTTGCTGCAATATATCGCCTCGTTCGCCTGCGATCCAGGTTCGATTACAAATGTGGCCGAATTTCAAAATACAAAACTTCCAATAACCGTGCCTTCCTTATGCTTCCAACCGGTCATTTCGTGCTCTACGTGTTGTATACGTTACCTATAATCATTTTGAAGCGGAATTTCAACAATAAAAAGTTTTCAATTTTTTGAGAAAATCCATGATGGTTAGCCTTACTTATTTTGAACGGATAAAATTTATTGTCACGGATTCCAAATGTTTCGTTTATTTTCGGTTACAGATGTATTTATAAGAAGATCAACGTTTAATTTGCTGCAATATATCGCCTCGTTCGCCTGCAATCCAGGTTCGATTACAAATGTGGCCGAATTTCAAAATACAAAACTTCCAATAACCGTGCCTTCCTTATGCTTCCAACCGGTCATTTCGTGCTCTACGTGTTGTATACGTTACCTATAATCATTTTGAAGCGGAATTTCAACAATAAAAAGTTTTCAATTTTTTGAGAAAATCCATGATGGTTAGCCTTACTTATTTTGAACGGATAAAATTTATTGTCACGGATTCCAAATGTTTCGTTTATTTTCGGTTACAGATGTATTTATAAGAAGATCAACGTTTAATTTGCTGCAATATATCGCCTCGTTCGCCTGCAATCCAGGTTCGATTACAAATGTGGCCGAATTTCAAAATACAAAACTTCCAATAACCGTGCCTTCCTTATGCTTCCAACCGGTCATTTCGTGCTCTACGTGTTGTATACGTTACCTATAATCATTTTGAAGCGGAATTTCAACAATAAAAAGTTTTCAATTTTTTGCGAAAATCCATGATGGTTAGCCTTACTTATTTTGAACGGATAAAATTTATTGTCACGGATTCCAAATGTTTCGTTTATTTTCGGTTACAGATGTATTTATAAGAAGATCAACGTTTAATTTGCTGCAATATATCGCCTCGTTCGCCTGCGATCCAGGTTCGATTACAAATGTGGCCGAATTTCAAAATACAAAACTTCCAATAACCGTGCCTTCCTTATGCTTCCAACCGGTCATTTCGTGCTCTACGTGTTGTATACGTTACCTATAATCATTTTGAAGCGGAATTTCAACAATAAAAAGTTTTCAATTTTTTGCGAAAATCCATGATGGTTAGCCTTACTTATTTTGAACGGATAAAATTTATTGTCACGGATTCCAAATGTTTCGTTTATTTTCGGTTACAGATGTATTTATAAGAAGATCAACGTTTAATTTGCTGCAATATATCGCCTCGTTCACCTGCAATCCAGGTTCGATTACAAATGTGGCCGAATTTCAAAATACAAAACTTCCAATAACCGTGCCTTCCTTATGCTTCCAACCGGTCATTTCGTGCTCTACGTGTTGTATACGTTACCTATAATCATTTTGAAGCGGAATTTCAACAATAAAAAGTTTTCAATTTTTTGCGAAAATCCATGATGGTTAGCCTTACTTATTTTGAACGGATAAAATTTATTGTCACGGATTCCAAATGTTTCGTTTATTTTCGGTTACAGATGTATTTATAAGAAGATCAACGTTTAATTTGCTGCAATATATCGCCTCGTTCGCCTGCAATCCAGGTTCGATTACAAATGTGGCCGAATTTCAAAATACAAAACTTCCAATAACCGTGCCTTCCTTATGCTTCCAACCGGTAATTTCGTGCTCTACGTGTTGTATACGTTACCTATAATCATTTTGAAGCGGAATTTCAACAATAAAAAGTTTTCAATTTTTTGCGAAAATCCATGATGGTTAGCCTTACTTATTTTGAACGGATAAAATTTATTGTCACGGATTCCAAATGTTTCGTTTATTTTCGGTTGCAGATGTATTTATAAGAAGATCAACGTTTAATTTGCTGCAATATATCGCCTCGTTCGCCTGCAATCCAGGTTCGATTACAAATGTGGCCGGATTTCAAAATACAAAACTTCCAATAACCGTGCCTTCCTTATGCTTCCAACCGGTAATTTCGTGCTCTACGTGTTGTATACGTTACCTATAAGCATTTTGAAGCGGAATTTCAACAATAAAAAGTTTTCAATTTTTTGCGAAAATCCATGATGGTTAGCCTTACTTATTTTGAACGGATAAAATTTATTGTCACGGATTCCAAATGTTTCGTTTATTTTCGGTTACAGATGTATTTATAAGAAGATCAACGTTTAATTTGCTGCAATATATCGCCTCGTTCGCCTGCAATCCAGGTTCGATTACAAATGTGGCCGAATTTCAAAATACAAAACTTCCAATAACCGTGCCTTCCTTATGCTTCCAACCGGTCATTTCGTGCTCTACGTGTTGTATACGTTACCTATAATCATTTTGAAGCGGAATTTCAACAATAAAAAGTTTTCAATTTTTTGCGAAAATCCATGATGGTTAGCCTTACTTATTTTGAACGGATAAAATTTATTGTCACGGATTCCAAATGTTTCGTTTATTTTCGGTTGCAGATGTATTTATAAGAAGATCAACGTTTAATTTGCTGCAATATATCGCCTCGTTCGCCTGCAATCCAGGTTCGATTACAAATGTGGCCGAATTTCAAAATACAAAACTTCCAATAACCGTGCCTTCCTTATGCTTCCAACCGGTCATTTCGTGCTCTACGTGTTGTATACGTTACCTAAAATCATTTTGAAGCGGAATTTCAACAATAAAAAGTTTTCAATTTTTTGCGAAAATACATGATGGTTAGCCTTACTTATTTTGAACGGATAAAATTTATTGTCACGGATTCCAAATGTTTCGTTTATTTTCGGTTGCAGATGTATTTATAAGAAGATCAACGTTTAATTTGCTGCAATATATCGCCTCGTTCGCCTGCAATCCAGGTTCGATTACAAATGTGGCCGAATTTCAAAATACAAAACTTCCAATAACCGTGCCTTCCTTATGCTTCCAACCGGTCATTTCGTGCTCTACGTGTTGTATACGTTACCTATAATCATTTTGAAGCGGAATTTCAACAATAAAAAGTTTTCAATTTTTTGCGAAAATACATGATGGTTAGCCTTACTTATTTTGAACGGATAAAATTTATTGTCACGGATTCCAAATGTTTCGTTTATTTTCGGTTACAGATATATTTATAAGAAGATCAACGTTTAATTTGCTGCAATATATCGCCTCGTTCGCCTGCAATCCAGGTTCGATTACAAATGTGGCCGAATTTCAAAATACAAAACTTCCAATAACCGTGCCTTCCTTATGCTTCCAACCGGTAATTTCGTGCTCTACGTGTTGTATACGTTACCTATAAGCATTTTGAAGCGGAATTTCAACAATAAAAAGTTTTCAATTTTTTGCGAAAATCCATGATGGTTAGCCTTACTTATTTTGAACGGATAAAATTTATTGTCACGGATTCCAAATGTTTCGTTTATTTTCGGTTACAGATGTATTTATAAGAAGATCAACGTTTAATTTGCTGCAATATATCGCCTCGTTCGCCTGCAATCCAGGTTCGATTACAAATGTGGCCGAATTTCAAAATACAAAACTTCCAATAACCGTGCCTTCCTTATGCTTCCAACCGGTAATTTCGTGCTCTACGTGTTGTATACGTTACCTATAATCATTTTGAAGCGGAATTTCAACAATAAAAAGTTTTCAATTTTTTGCGAAAATACATGATGGTTAGCCTTACTTATTTTGAACGGATAAAATTTATTGTCACGGATTCCAAATGTTTCGTTTATTTTCGGTTACAGATGTATTTATAAGAAGATCAACGTTTAATTTGCTGCAATATATCGCCTCGTTCGCCTGCAATCCAGGTTCGATTACAAATGTGGCCGAATTTCAAAATACAAAACTTCCAATAACCGTGCCTTCCTTATGCTTCCAACCGGTAATTTCGTGCTCTACGTGTTGTATACGTTACCTATAAGCATTTTGAAGCGGAATTTCAACAATAAAAAGTTTTCAATTTTTTGCGAAAATCCATGATGGTTAGCCTTACTTATTTTGAACGGATAAAATTTATTGTCACGGATTCCAAATGTTTCGTTTATTTTCGGTTACAGATGTATTTATAAGAAGATCAACGTTTAATTTGCTGCAATATATCGCCTCGTTCGCCTGCAATCCAGGTTCGATTACAAATGTGGCCGAATTTCAAAATACAAAACTTCCAATAACCGTGCCTTCATTATGCTTCCAACCGGTCATTTCGTGCTCTACGTGTTGTATACGTTACCTATAAGCATTTTGAAGCGGAATTTCAACAATAAAAAGTTTTCAATTTTTTGCGAAAATCCATGATGGTTAGCCTTACTTATTTTGAACGGATAAAATTTATTGTCACGGATTCCAAATGTTTCGTTTATTTTCGGTTGCAGATGTATTTATAAGAAGATCAACGTTTAATTTGCTGCAATATGTTGCCTCGTTCACCTGCAATCCAGGTTCGATTACAAATGTGGCCGAATTTCAAAATACAAAACTTCCAATAACCGTGCCTTCCTTATGCTTCCAACCGGTAATTTCGTGCTCTACGTGTTGTATACGTTACCTATAATCATTTTGAAGCGGAATTTCAACAATAAAAAGTTTTCAATTTTTTGCGAAAATCCATGATGGTTAGCCTTACTTATTTTGAACGGATAAAATTTATTGTCACGGATTCCAAATGTTTCGTTTATTTTCGGTTACAGATGTATTTATAAGAAGATCAACGTTTAATTTGCTGCAATATATCGCCTCGTTCGCCTGCAATCCAGGTTCGATTACAAATGTGGCCGAATTTCAAAATACAAAACTTCCAATAACCGTGCCTTCCTTATGCTTCCAACCGGTCATTTCGTGCTCTACGTGTTGTATACGTTACCTATAATCATTTTGAAGCGGAATCCTGCAATCCAGGTTCGATTACAAATGTGGCCGAATTTCAAAATACAAAACTTCCAATAACCGTGCCTTCCTTATGCTTCCAACCGGTAATTTCGTGCTCTACGTGTTGTATACGTTACCTATAAGCATTTTGAAGCAGAATTTCAACAATAAAAAGTTTTCAATTTTTTGCGAAAATCCATGATGGTTAGCCTTACTTATTTTGAACGGATAAAATTTATTGTCACGGATTCCAAATGTTTCGTTTATTTTCGGTTACAGATGTATTTATAAGAAGATCAACGTTTAATTTGCTGCAATATGTCGCCTCATTCGCCTGCGATCCAGGTGCGATTACAAATGTGGCCGAATTTCAAAATACAAAACTTCCAATAACCGTGCCTTCCTTATGCTTCCAAACGGTAATTTCGTGCTCTACGTGTTGTATACGTTACCTATAATCATTTTGAAGCGGAATTTCAACAATAAAAAGTTTTCAATTTTTTGCGAAAATCCATGATGGGTTAGCCTTACTTATTTTGAACGGATAAAATTTATTGTCACGGATTCCAAATGTTTCGTTTATTTTCGGTTACAGATGTATTTATAAGAAGATCAACGTTTAATTTGCTGCAATATGTTGCCTCATTCGCCTGCAATCCAGGTTCGATTACAAATGTGGCCGAATTTCAAAATACAAAACTTCCAATAACCGTGCCTTTCTTATGCTTCCAACCGGTAATTTCGTGCTCTACGTGTTGTATACGTTACCTATAATCATTTTGAAGCGGAATTTCAACAATAAAAAGTTTTCAATTTTTTGCGAAAATCCATGATGGTTAGCCTTACTTATTTTGAACGGATAAAATTTATTGTCACGGATTCCAAATGTTTCGTTTATTTTCGGTTGCAGATGTATTTATAAGAAGATCAACGTTTAATTTGCTGCAATATGTTGCCTCATTCGCCTGCAATCCAGGTTCGATTACAAATGTGGCTGAATTTCAAAATACAAAACTTCCAATAACCGTGCCTTCATTATGCTTCCAACCGGTAATTTCGTGCTCTACGTGTTGTATACGTTACCTATAATCATTTTGAAGCGGAATTTCAACAATAAAAAGTTTTCAATTTTTTGCGAAAATCCATGATGGTTAGCCTTACTTATTTTGAACGGATAAAATTTATTGTCACGGATTCCAAATGTTTCGTTTATTTTCGGTTACAGATGTATTTATAAGAAGATCAACGTTTAATTTGCTGCAATATGTTGCCTCATTCGCCTGCAATCCAGGTTCGATTACAAATGTGGCCGAATTTCAAAATACAAAACTTCCAATAACCGTGCCTTCATTATGCTTCCAACCGGTAATTTCGTGCTCTACGTGTTGTATACGTTACCTATAATCATTTTGAAGCGGAATTTCAACAATAAAAAGTTTTCAATTTTTTGCGAAAATCCATGATGGTTAGCCTTACTTATTTTGAACGGATAAAATTTATTGTCACGGATTCCAAATGTTTCGTTTATTTTCGGTTACAGATGTATTTATAAGAAGATCAACGTTTAATTTGCTGCAATATGTTGCCTCATTCGCCTGCAATCCAGGTTCGATTACAAATGTGGCCGAATTTCAAAATACAAAACTTCCAATAACCGTGCCTTCATTATGCTTCCAACCGGTAATTTCGTGCTCTACGTGTTGTATACGTTACCTATAATCATTTTGAAGCGGAATTTCAACAATAAAAAGTTTTCAATTTTTTGCGAAAATCCATGATGGTTAGCCTTACTTATTTTGAACGGATAAAATTTATTGTCACGGATTCCAAATGTTTCGTTTATTTTCGGTTACAGATGTATTTCTAAGAAGATCAACGTTTAATTTGCTGCAATATGTTGCCTCATTCGCCTGCAATCCAGGTTCGATTACAAATGTGGCCGAATTTCAAAATACAAAACTTCCAATAACCATGCCTTCATTATGCTTCCAACCGGTAATTTCGTGCTCTACGTGTTGTATACGTTACCTATAATCATTTTGAAGCGGAATTTCAACAATTAAAAGTTTTCAATTTTTTGCGAAAATCCATGATGGTTAGCCTTACTTATTTTGAACGGATAAAATTTATTGTCACGGATTCCAAATGTTTCGTTTATTTTCGGTTACAGATGTATTTATAAGAAGATCAACGATTAATTTGCTGCAATATATCGCCTCGTTCGCCTGCAATCCAGGTTCGATTACAAATGTGGCCGAATTTCAAAATACAAAACTTCCAATAACCGTCCCTTTCTTATGCTTCCAACCGGTAATTTCGTGCTCTACGTGTTGTATACGTTACCTATAATCATTTTGAAGCGGAATTTCAACAATAAAAAGTTTTCAATTTTTTGCGAAAATCCATGATGGTTAGCCTTACTTATTTTGAACGGATAAAATTTATTGTCACGGATTCCAAATGTTTCGTTTATTTTCGGTTACAGATGTATTTCTAAGAAGATCAACGTTTAATTTGCTGCAATATGTTGCCTCATTCGCCTGCAATCCAGGTTCGATTACAAATGTGGCCGAATTTCAAAATACAAAACTTCCAATAACCGTGCCTTCATTATGCTTCCAACCGGTAATTTCGTGCTCTACGTGTTGTATACGTTACCTATAATCATTTTGAAGCGGAATTTCAACAATAAAAAGTTTTCAATTTTTTGCGAAAATCCATGATGGTTAGCCTTACTTATTTTGAACGGATAAAATTTATTGTCACGGATTCCAAATGTTTCGTTTATTTTCGGTTACAGATGTATTTATAAGAAGATCAACGTTTAATTTGCTGCAATATGTTGCCTCATTCGCCTGCAATCCAGGTTCGATTACAAATGTGGCCGAATTTCAAAATACAAAACTTCCAATAACCGTGCCTTCATTATGCTTCCAACCGGTAATTTCGTGCTCTACGTGTTGTATACGTTACCTATAATCATTTTGAAGCGGAATTTCAACAATAAAAAGTTTTCAATTTTTTGCGAAAATCCATGATGGTAGCCTTACTTATTTTGAACGGATAAAATTTATTGTCACGGATTCCAAATGTTTCGTTTATTTTCGGTTACAGATGTATTTATAAGAAGATCAACGATTAATTTGCTGCAATATATCGCCTCGTTCGCCTGCAATCCAGGTTCGATTACAAATGTGGCCGAATTTCAAAATACAAAACTTCCAATAACCGTCCCTTTCTTATGCTTCCAACCGGTAATTTCGTGCTCTACGTGTTGTATACGTTACCTATAATCATTTTGAAGCGGAATTTCAACAATAAAAAGTTTTCAATTTTTTGCGAAAATCCATGATGGTTAGCCTTACTTATTTTGAACGGATAAAATTTATTGTCACGGATTCCAAATGTTTCGTTTATTTTCGGTTACAGATGTATTTCTAAGAAGATCAACGTTTAATTTGCTGCAATATGTTGCCTCATTCGCCTGCAATCCAGGTTCGATTACAAATGTGGCCGAATTTCAAAATACAAAACTTCCAATAACCGTGCCTTCATTATGCTTCCAACCGGTAATTTCGTGCTCTACGTGTTGTATACGTTACCTATAATCATTTTGAAGCGGAATTTCAACAATAAAAAGTTTTCAATTTTTTGCGAAAATCCATGATGGTTAGCCTTACTTATTTTGAACGGATAAAATTTATTGTCACGGGTTCCAAATGTTTCGTTTATTTTCGGTTACAGATGTATTTATAAGAAGATCAACGATTAATTTGCTGCAATATATCGCCTCATTCGCCTGCAATCCAGGTTCGATTACAAATGTGGCCGAATTTCAAAATACAAAACTTCCAATAACCGTGCCTTCATTATGCTTCCAACCGGTAATTTCGTGCTCTACGTGTTGTATACGTTACCTATATTCATTTTGAAGCGGAATTTCAACAATAAAAAGTTTTCAATTTTTTGCGAAAATCCATGATGGTTAGCCTTACTTATTTTGAACGGATAAAATTTATTGTCACGGATTCCAAATGTTTCGTTTATTTTCGGTTACAGATGTATTTATAAGAAGATCAACGTTTAATTTGCTGCAATATGTTGCCTCATTCGCCTGCAATCCAGGTTCGATTACAAATGTGGCCGAATTTCAAAATACAAAACTTCCAATAACCGTGCCTTCATTATGCTTCCAACCGGTAATTTCGTGCTCTACGTGTTGTATACGTTACCTATAATCATTTTGAAGCGGAATTTCAACAATAAAAAGTTTTCAATTTTTTGCGAAAATCCATGATGGTTAGCCTTACTTATTTTGAACGGATAAAATTTATTGTCACGGATTCCAAATGTTTCGTTTATTTTCGGTTACAGATGTATTTCTAAGAAGATCAACGTTTAATTTGCTGCAATATGTTGCCTCATTCGCCTGCAATCCAGGTTCGATTACAAATGTGGCCGAATTTCAAAATACAAAACTTCCAATAACCGTGCCTTCATTATGCTTCCAACCGGTAATTTCGTGCTCTACGTGTTGTATACGTTACCTATAATCATTTTGAAGCGGAATTTCAACAATAAAAAGTTTTCAATTTTTTGCGAAAATCCATGATGGTTAGCCTTACTTATTTTGAACGGATAAAATTTATTGTCACGGATTCCAAATGTTTCGTTTATTTTCGGTTACAGATGTATTTATAAGAAGATCAACGTTTAATTTGCTGCAATATGTTGCCTCATTCGCCTGCATCGCAAAATCCATGATGGTTAGCCTTACTTATTTTGAACGGATAAAATTTATTGTCACGGATTCCAAATGTTTCGTTTATTTTCGGTTACAGATGTATTTATAAGAAGATCAACGTTTAATTTGCTGCAATATATCGCCTCGTTCGCCTGCAATCCAGGTTCGATTACAAATGTGGCCGAATTTCAAAATACAAAACTTCCAATAACCGTGCCTTCATTATGCTTCCAACCGGTAATTTCGTGCTCTACGTGTTGTATACGTTACCTATAATCATTTTGAAGCGGAATTTCAACAATAAAAAGTTTTCAATTTTTTGCGAAAATCCATGATGGTTAGCCTTACTTATTTTGAACGGATAAAATTTATTGTCACGGATTCCAAATGTTTCGTTTATTTTCGGTTACAGATGTATTTCTAAGAAGATCAACGTTTAATTTGCTGCAATATGTTGCCTCATTCGCCTGCAATCCAGGTTCGATTACAAATGTGGCCGAATTTCAAAATACAAAACTTCCAATAACCGTGCCTTCATTATGCTTCCAACCGGTAATTTCGTGCTCTACGTGTTGTATACGTTACCTATAATCATTTTGAAGCGGAATTTCAACAATAAAAAGTTTTCAATTTTTTGCGAAAATCCATGATGGTTAGCCTTACTTATTTTGAACGGATAAAATTTATTGTCACGGATTCCAAATGTTTCGTTTATTTTCGGTTACAGATGTATTTATAAGAAGATCAACGTTTAATTTGCTGCAATATGTTGCCTCATTCGCCTGCAATCCAGGTTCGATTACAAATGTGGCCGAATTTCAAAATACAAAACTTCCAATAACCGTGCCTTCATTATGCTTCCAACCGGTAATTTCGTGCTCTACGTGTTGTATACGTTACCTATAATCATTTTGAAGCGGAATTTCAACAATAAAAAGTTTTCAATTTTTTGCGAAAATCCATGATGGTTAGCCTTACTTATTTTGAACGGATAAAATTTATTGTCACGGATTCCAAATGTTTCGTTTATTTTCGGTTACAGATGTATTTATAAGAAGATCAACGTTTAATTTGCTGCAATATGTTGCCTCATTCGCCTGCAATCCAGGTTCGATTACAAATGTGGCCGAATTTCAAAATACAAAACTTCCAATAACCGTGCCTTCATTATGCTTCCAACCGGTAATTTCGTGCTCTACGTGTTGTATACGTTACCTATAATCATTTTGAAGCGGAATTTCAACAATAAAAAGTTTTCAATTTTTTGCGAAAATCCATGATGGTTAGCCTTACTTATTTTGAACGGATAAAATTTATTGTCACGGATTCCAAATGTTTCGTTTATTTTCGGTTACAGATGTATTTCTAAGAAGATCAACGTTTAATTTGCTGCAATATGTTGCCTCATTCGCCTGCAATCCAGGTTCGATTACAAATGTGGCCGAATTTCAAAATACAAAACTTCCAATAACCGTGCCTTCATTATGCTTCCAACCGGTAATTTCGTGCTCTACGTGTTGTATACGTTACCTATAATCATTTTGAAGCGGAATTTCAACAATAAAAAGTTTTCAATTTTTTGCGAAAATCCATGATGGTTAGCCTTACTTATTTTGAACGGATAAAATTTATTGTCACGGATTCCAAATGTTTCGTTTATTTTCGGTTACAGATGTATTTATAAGAAGATCAACGATTAATTTGCTGCAATATATCGCCTCGTTCGCCTGCAATCCAGGTTCGATTACAAATGTGGCCGAATTTCAAAATACAAAACTTCCAATAACCGTCCCTTTCTTATGCTTCCAACCGGTAATTTCGTGCTCTACGTGTTGTATACGTTACCTATAATCATTTTGAAGCGGAATTTCAACAATAAAAAGTTTTCAATTTTTTGCGAAAATCCATGATGGTTAGCCTTACTTATTTTGAACGGATAAAATTTATTGTCACGGATTCCAAATGTTTCGTTTATTTTCGGTTACAGATGTATTTCTAAGAAGATCAACGTTTAATTTGCTGCAATATGTTGCCTCATTCGCCTGCAATCCAGGTTCGATTACAAATGTGGCCGAATTTCAAAATACAAAACTTCCAATAACCGTGCCTTCATTATGCTTCCAACCGGTAATTTCGTGCTCTACGTGTTGTATACGTTACCTATAATCATTTTGAAGCGGAATTTCAACAATAAAAAGTTTTCAATTTTTTGCGAAAATCCATGATGGTTAGCCTTACTTATTTTGAACGGATAAAATTTATTGTCACGGATTCCAAATGTTTCGTTTATTTTCGGTTACAGATGTATTTATAAGAAGATCAACGTTTAATTTGCTGCAATATGTTGCCTCATTCGCCTGCAATCCAGGTTCGATTACAAATGTGGCCGAATTTCAAAATACAAAACTTCCAATAACCGTGCCTTCATTATGCTTCCAACCGGTAATTTCGTGCTCTACGTGTTGTATACGTTACCTATAATCATTTTGAAGCGGAATTTCAACAATAAAAAGTTTTCAATTTTTTGCGAAAATCCATGATGGTAGCCTTACTTATTTTGAACGGATAAAATTTATTGTCACGGATTCCAAATGTTTCGTTTATTTTCGGTTACAGATGTATTTATCAGAAGATCAACGATTAATTTGCTGCAATATATCGCCTCGTTCGCCTGCAATCCAGGTTCGATTACAAATGTGGCCGAATTTCAAAATACAAAACTTCCAATAACCGTCCCTTTCTTATGCTTCCAACCGGTAATTTCGTGCTCTACGTGTTGTATACGTTACCTATAATCATTTTGAAGCGGAATTTCAACAATAAAAAGTTTTCAATTTTTTGCGAAAATCCATGATGGTTAGCCTTACTTATTTTGAACGGATAAAATTTATTGTCACGGATTCCAAATGTTTCGTTTATTTTCGGTTACAGATGTATTTCTAAGAAGATCAACGTTTAATTTGCTGCAATATGTTGCCTCATTCGCCTGCAATCCAGGTTCGATTACAAATGTGGCCGAATTTCAAAATACAAAACTTCCAATAACCGTGCCTTCATTATGCTTCCAACCGGTAATTTCGTGCTCTACGTGTTGTATACGTTACCTATAATCATTTTGAAGCGGAATTTCAACAATAAAAAGTTTTCAATTTTTTGCGAAAATCCATGATGGTTAGCCTTACTTATTTTGAACGGATAAAATTTATTGTCACGGATTCCAAATGTTTCGTTTATTTTCGGTTACAGATGTATTTATAAGAAGATCAACGTTTAATGTGCTGCAATATGTTGCCTCATTCGCCTGCAATCCAGGTTCGATTACAAATGTGGCCGAATTTCAAAATACAAAACTTCCAATAACCGTGCCTTCATTATGCTTCCAACCGGTAATTTCGTGCTCTACGTGTTGTATACGTTACCTATAATTATTTTGAAGCGGAATTTCAACAATAAAAAGTTTTCAATTTTTTGCGAAAATCCATGATGGTTAGCCTTACTTATTTTGAACGGATAAAATTTATTGTCACGGGTTCCAAATGTTTCGTTTATTTTCGGTTACAGATGTATTTATAAGAAGATCAACGATTAATTTGCTGCAATATATCGCCTCGTTCGCCTGCAATCCAGGTTCGATTACAAATGTGGCCGAATTTCAAAATACAAAACTTCCAATAACCGTGCCTTCATTATGCTTCCAACCGGTAATTTCGTGCTCTACGTGTTGTATACGTTACCTATATTCATTTTGAAGCGGAATTTCAACAATAAAAAGTTTTCAATTTTTTGCGAAAATCCATGATGGTTAGCCTTACTTATTTTGAACGGATAAAATTTATTGTCACGGATTCCAAATGTTTCGTTTATTTTCGGTTACAGATGTATTTATAAGAAGATCAACGTTTAATTTGCTGCAATATGTTGCCTCATTCGCCTGCAATCCAGGTTCGATTACAAATGTGGCCGAATTTCAAAATACAAAACTTCCAATAACCGTGCCTTCATTATGCTTCCAACCGGTAATTTCGTGCTCTACGTGTTGTATACGTTACCTATAATCATTTTGAAGCGGAATTTCAACAATAAAAAGTTTTCAATTTTTTGCGAAAATCCATGATGGTTAGCCTTACTTATTTTGAACGGATAAAATTTATTGTCACGGATTCCAAATGTTTCGTTTATTTTCGGTTACAGATGTATTTATAAGAAGATCAACGTTTAATTTGCTGCAATATGTTGCCTCATTCGCCTGCAATCCAGGTTCGATTACAAATGTGGCCGAATTTCAAAATACAAAACTTCCAATAACCGTGCCTTCATTATGCTTCCAACCGGTAATTTCGTGCTCTACGTGTTGTATACGTTACCTATAATCATTTTGAAGCGGAATTTCAACAATAAAAAGTTTTCAATTTTTTGCGAAAATCCATGATGGTTAGCCTTACTTATTTTGAACGGATAAAATTTATTGTCACGGATTCCAAATGTTTCGTTTATTTTCGGTTACAGATGTATTTATAAGAAGATCAACGTTTAATTTGCTGCAATATGTTGCCTCATTCGCCTGCAATCCAGGTTCGATTACAAATGTGGCCGAATTTCAAAATACAAAACTTCCAATAACCGTGCCTTCATTATGCTTCCAACCGGTAATTTCGTGCTCTACGTGTTGTATACGTTACCTATAATCATTTTGAAGCGGAATTTCAACAATAAAAAGTTTTCAATTTTTTGCGAAAATCCATGATGGTTAGCCTTACTTATTTTGAACGGATAAAATTTATTGTCACGGATTCCAAATGTTTCGTTTATTTTCGGTTACAGATGTATTTATAAGAAGATCAACGTTTAATTTGCTGCAATATGTTGCCTCATTCGCCTGCATCGCAAAATCCATGATGGTTAGCCTTACTTATTTTGAACGGATAAAATTTATTGTCACGGATTCCAAATGTTTCGTTTATTTTCGGTTACAGATGTATTTATAAGAAGATCAACGTTTAATTTGCTGCAATATATCGCCTCGTTCGCCTGCAATCCAGGTTCGATTACAAATGTGGCCGAATTTCAAAATACAAAACTTCCAATAACCGTGCCTTCCTTATGCTTCCAACCGGTAATTTCATGCTCTACGTGTTGTATACGTTACCTATAATCATTTTGAAGCGGAATTTCAACAATAAAAAGTTTTCAATTTTTTGCGAAAATCCATGATGGGTTAGCCTTACTTATTTTGAACGGATAAAATTTATTGTCACGGATTCCAAATGTTTCGTTTATTTTCGGTTACAGATGTATTTCTAAGAAGATCAACGTTTAATTTGCTGCAATATGTTGCCTCATTCGCCTGCAATCCAGGTTCGATTACAAATGTGGCCGAATTTCAAAATACAAAACTTCCAATAACCGTGCCTTCATTATGCTTCCAACCGGTAATTTCATGCTCTACGTGTTGTATACGTTACCTATAATCATTTTGAAGCGGAATTTCAACAATAAAAAGTTTTCAATTTTTTGCGAAAATCCATGATGGTTAGCCTTACTTATTTTGAACGGATAAAATTTATTGTCACGGATTCCAAATGTTTCGTTTATTTTCGGTTACAGATGTATTTATAAGAAGATCAACGTTTAATTTGCTGCAATATGTTGCCTCATTCGCCTGCATCGCAAAATCCATGATGGTTAGCCTTACTTATTTTGAACGGATAAAATTTATTGTCACGGATTCCAAATGTTTCGTTTATTTTCGGTTACAGATGTATTTATAAGAAGATCAACGTTTAATTTGCTGCAATATATCGCCTCGTTCGCCTGCAATCCAGGTTCGATTACAAATGTGGCCGAATTTCAAAATACAAAACTTCCAATAACCGTGCCTTCATTATGCTTCCAACCGGTAATTTCGTGCTCTACGTGTTGTATACGTTACCTATAATCATTTTGAAGCGGAATTTCAACAATAAAAAGTTTTCAATTTTTTGCGAAAATCCATGATTAGCCTTACTTATTTTGAACGGATAAAATTTATTGTCACGGATTCCAAATGTTTCGTTTATTTTCGGTTACAGATGTATTTATAAGAAGATCAACGTTTAATTTGCTGCAATATGTTGCCTCATTCGCCTGCAATCCAGGTTCGATTACAAATGTGGCCGAATTTCAAAATACAAAACTTCCAATAACCGTGCCTTCATTATGCTTCCAACCGGTAATTTCGTGCTCTACGTATTGTATACGTTACCTATAATCATTTTGAAGCGGAATTTCAACAATAAAAAGTTTTCAATTTTTTGCGAAAATCCATTTTTTTTTTTTTTTTTTCCAAATCAATGCTTTATTTATTTACAGTTCAATTTATAGTTAATACAATGCTTGGGCCAAAGCTGATTGGGAAAATGCCCTGTACATTTACAAAATTTTATGTGGTATGCTCGCCTCGAGTCTCGCCACATGCTCGTTATTTTTTTATACAATTGTATCGGACGTTTACTCTAGTTTTGTGTGTTAATACAAAATTGATTTATTCATGTGTTGGCTAAAAAGTTCAAAAAAATGCCAACCCACTTTCTAACGGAATAAGTCTGAGAGTGATATTGGAGTGGCTTTGGGATGCTGGCTTCAGTGTTCGCAACCCTCCGCCACTCCCACTTTCGGCTCATTATTCTTTATGGGGATTTGTGGTATATGTTGGTTATACTGGTGTTTGTGAAGCGCTGGTTGTGCGGTTGTGGCTAGTGGGTGGCGATTGGTTCAGCCACCAATATTTAGCCCGGTTTTTGGCGTCTCGCTGCGTATCTATAATAATATTTGAAAATTTAAATCTATTATGTAATGAATACTCAGCTGGATTCGCGAATATCTCCACGTTGAATCCTTTCTCATTCTGCCTTCTCTCCAGATGATATATTGGTGGATATCTCGTACACTCTTGCTGAATGTAGCCAATTTTGTCCAGATACGTGAACGTCTCCGGTCCTGGGTGATTCTGTCGTTCGCAGTTGATTTTGTTGATGACGTCTTCGGTATAGTAGGGGGCGAATATTAACGAGTTTTCTCTGTTCTCAGTCGATCTCCTAATATGGTTTCGGACCAATGTTAAGATATGTAAATCAATCCTGTCTTCTCCGAATTTGTTATACTGGTCTTGGTTCGATATATAGTGTTTATAGTTGGTACTCGCTTTACGGAATGCTCCGTGGCAGTACCGTAGGCATTTCCGTTCGAACACTCTCATCTTTTCCATCGTATTTGGTCCGATGTTCCACCATATAGGACAACCGTAAGTTAATATTGGGCGTACCAAAGATTTGTAGCAGATGTGTTTGACTTTTGTGTCAATTATCGGTGTGCAGAAGATTCTTCGATTTGCGTGGAATATCTTTTTTGCTTTTATTATTTGTTGATTTATGTGGTTGTCTAGATACAGTAGTTTATCTAGGTTTATTCCTAGATATTTAACTGATGGCTTTTGCACACAGGTCGTACCAACTATTTTGATTTGGAATTTCTTCCAGTGAAGTTGTGTGTCGCATCGTGCTAGCTGGTAAGGTTTTCGAAATAGTATCGTTTCACATTTGTTGGGGTTAATTTTTATCCTCCATGTATGCAAGTAATCCACTGTAAATTCTACTGCCTGTTGTATGTTTTGTGTGATATTTAATATTTTATCGTGTGTGCCGTATATCACCAGATCGTCTGCGTAGGCTATTGTTTGAATCGCATGCGTATTTAATCGTTCGTGCTCAATTAATTCTTTTGTATATAAGTTAAATAAAATTGGGGCCGTTATTGACCCTTGTTGTAATCCATTATGTATTTTAAACAAGTTATTTGAGATCTCTGTGCCATTTGTCGTTTTGAAATGTCTATTATATAGTAATTCGTGCAATAGGTGTATTATTTCGGGGCTGAATTTCATCTGGATCATTTTGTATAAAAGTCCATCGAGCCACACCGATTCGAACGCTTTTTCTATATCAATCAATATTGTCCCGGTCGCTTTTCTCTGATTTAGGTTTCTGCATACGTCTGCTGTTAATTTAGTTATGGCATGTATTGTGGAATGACCATGTCTAAATCCGAATTGATTGTCTGGTATTAGTCTATTCTCCGTGGTGTGCTCTTGTATTTTCTGGTATATTATAATTTCATAGATTGCGAAAATCCATGATGGTTAGCCTTACTTATTTTGAACGGATAAAATTTATTGTCACGGATTCCAAATGTTTCGTTTATTTTCGGTTACAGATGTATTTATAAGAAGATCAACGTTTAATTTGCTGCAATATGTTGCCTCATTCGCCTGCAATCCAGGTTCGATTACAAATGTGGCCGAATTTCAAAATACAAAACTTCCAATAACCGTGCCTTCATTATGCTTCCAACCGGTAATTTCGTGCTCTACGTGTTGTATACGTTACCTATAATCATTTTGAAGCGGAATTTCAACAATAAAAAGTTTTCAATTTTTTGCGAAAATCCATGATGGTAGCCTTACTTATTTTGAACGGATAAAATTTATTGTCACGGATTCCAAATGTTTCGTTTATTTTCGGTTACAGATGTATTTATAAGAAGATCAACGATTAATTTGCTGCAATATATCGCCTCGTTCGCCTGCAATCCAGGTTCGATTACAAATGTGGCCGAATTTCAAAATACAAAACTTCCAATAACCGTCCCTTTCTTATGCTTCCAACCGGTAATTTCGTGCTCTACGTGTTGTATACGTTACCTATAATCATTTTGAAGCGGAATTTCAACAATAAAAAGTTTTCAATTTTTTGCGAAAATCCATGATGGTTAGCCTTACTTATTTTGAACGGATAAAATTTATTGTCACGGATTCCAAATGTTTCGTTTATTTTCGGTTACAGATGTATTTCTAAGAAGATCAACGTTTAATTTGCTGCAATATGTTACCTCATTCGCCTGCAATCCAGGTTCGATTACAAATGTGGCCGAATTTCAAAATACAAAACTTCCAATAACCGTGCCTTCATTATGCTTCCAACCGGTAATTTCGTGCTCTACGTGTTGTATACGTTACCTATAATCATTTTGAAGCGGAATTTCAACAATAAAAAGTTTTCAATTTTTTGCGAAAATCCATGATGGTTAGCCTTACTTATTTTGAACGGATAAAATTTATTGTCACGGATTCCAAATGTTTCGTTTATTTTCGGTTACAGATGTATTTATAAGAAGATCAACGTTTAATGTGCTGCAATATGTTGCCTCATTCGCCTGCAATCCAGGTTCGATTACAAATGTGGCCGAATTTCAAAATACAAAACTTCCAATAACCGTGCCTTCATTATGCTTCCAACCGGTAATTTCGTGCTCTACGTGTTGTATACGTTACCTATAATTATTTTGAAGCGGAATTTCAACAATAAAAAGTTTTCAATTTTTTGCGAAAATCCATGATGGTAGCCTTACTTATTTTGAACGGATAAAATTTATTGTCACGGATTCCAAATGTTTCGTTTATTTTCGGTTACAGATGTATTTATAAGAAGATCAACGATTAATTAACTGCAATATATCGCCTCGTTCGCCTGCAATCCAGGTTCGATTACAAATGTGGCCGAATTTCAAAATACAAAACTTCCAATAACCGTGCCTTCATTATGCTTCCAACCGGTAATTTCGTGCTCTACGTGTTGTATACGTTACCTATAATCATTTACCTATAATCAAATGTTTCGTTTATTTTCGGTTACAGATGTATTTCTAAGAAGATCAACGTTTAATTTGCTGCAATATGTTGCCTCATTCGCCTGCAATCCAGGTTCGATTACAAATGTGGCCGAATTTCAAAATACAAAACTTCCAATAACCGTGCCTTCATTATGCTTCCAACCGGTAATTTCGTGCTCTACGTGTTGTATACGTTACCTATAATCATTTTGAAGCGGAATTTCAACAATAAAAAGTTTTCAATTTTTTGCGAAAATCCATGATGGTAGCCTTACTTATTTTGAACGGATAAAATTTATTGTCACGGATTCCAAATGTTTCGTTTATTTTCGGTTACAGATGTATTTATAAGAAGATCAACGATTAATTAACTGCAATATATCGCCTCGTTCGCCTGCAATCCAGGTTCGATTACAAATGTGGCCGAATTTCAAAATACAAAACTTCCAATAACCGTGCCTTCATTATGCTTCCAACCGGTAATTTCGTGCTCTACGTGTTGTATACGTTACCTATAATCATTTACCTATAATCAAATGTTTCGTTTATTTTCGGTTACAGATGTATTTCTAAGAAGATCAACGTTTAATTTGCTGCAATATGTTGCCTCATTCGCCTGCAATCCAGGTTCGATTACAAATGTGGCCGAATTTCAAAATACAAAACTTCCAATAACCGTGCCTTCATTATGCTTCCAACCGGTAATTTCGTGCTCTACGTGTTGTATACGTTACCTATAATCATTTTGAAGCGGAATTTCAACAATAAAAAGTTTTCAATTTTTTGCGAAAATCCAATCCATCCATACAGATGTATTTATAAGAAGATCAACGTTTAATTTGCTGCAATATGTTGCCTCATTCGCCTGCATCGCAAAATCCATGATGGTTAGCCTTACTTATTTTGAACGGATAAAATTTATTGTCACGGATTCCAAATGTTTCGTTTATTTTCGGTTACAGATGTATTTATAAGAAGATCAACGTTTAATTTGCTGCAATATATCGCCTCGTTCGCCTGCAATCCAGGTTCGATTACAAATGTGGCCGAATTTCAAAATACAAAACTTCCAATAACCGTGCCTTCCTTATGCTTCCAACCGGTAATTTCATGCTCTACGTGTTGTATACGTTACCTATAATCATTTTGAAGCGGAATTTCAACAATAAAAAGTTTTCAATTTTTTGCGAAAATCCATGATGGGTTAGCCTTACTTATTTTGAACGGATAAAATTTATTGTCACGGATTCCAAATGTTTCGTTTATTTTCGGTTACAGATGTATTTATAAGAAGATCAACGTTTAATTTGCTGCAATATATCGCCTCGTTCGCCTGCAATCCAGGTTCGATTACAAATGTGGCCGAATTTCAAAATACAAAACTTCCAATAACCGTGCCTTCTTTATGCTTCCAACCGGTAATTTCGTGCTCTACGTGTTGTATACGTTACCTATAATCATTTTGAAGCGGAATTTCAACAATAAAAAGTTTTCAATTTTTTGCGAAAATCCATGATTAGCCTTACTTATTTTGAACGGATAAAATTTATTGTCACGGATTCCAAATGTTTCGTTTATTTTCGGTTACAGATGTATTTATAAGAAGATCAACGTTTAATTTGCTGCAATATGTTGCCTCATTCGCCTGCAATCCAGGTTCGATTACAAATGTGGCCGAATTTCAAAATACAAAACTTCCAATAACCGTGCCTTCATTATGCTTCCAACCGGTAATTTCGTGCTCTACGTATTGTATACGTTACCTATAATCATTTTGAAGCGGAATTTCAACAATAAAAAGTTTTCAATTTTTTGCGAAAATCCATGATGGTTAGCCTTACTTATTTTGAACGGATAAAATTTATTGTCACGGATTCCAAATGTTTCGTTTATTTTCGGTTACAGATGTATTTATAAGAAGATCAACGATTAATTTGCTGCAATATATCGCCTCGTTCGCCTGCAATCCAGGTTCGATTACAAATGTGGCCGAATTTCAAAATACAAAACTTCCAATAACCGTGCCTTCATTATGCTTCCAACCGGTAATTTCGTGCTCTACGTGTTGTATACGTTACCTATAATCATTTTGAAGCGGAATTTCAACAATAAAAAGTTTTCAATTTTTTGCGAAAATCCATGATGGTTAGCCTTACTTATTTTGAACGGATAAAATTTATTGTCACGGATTCCAAATGTTTCGTTTATTTTCGGTTACAGATGTATTTATAAGAAGATCAACGTTTAATTTGCTGCAATATGTTGCCTCATTCGCCTGCAATCCAGGTTCGATTACAAATGTGGCCGAATTTCAAAATACAAAACTTCCAATAACCGTGCCTTCATTATGCTTCCAACCGGTAATTTCGTGCTCTACGTGTTGTATACGTTACCTATAATCATTTTGAAGCGGAATTTCAACAATAAAAAGTTTTCAATTTTTTGCGAAAATCCATGATGGTTAGCCTTACTTATTTTGAACGGATAAAATTTATTGTCACGGATTCCAAATGTTTCGTTTATTTTCGGTTACAGATGTATTTATAAGAAGATCAACGTTTAATTTGCTGCAATATGTTGCCTCATTCGCCTGCAATCCAGGTTCGATTACAAATGTGGCCGAATTTCAAAATACAAAACTTCCAATAACCGTGCCTTCATTATGCTTCCAACCGGTAATTTCGTGCTCTACGTGTTGTATACGTTACCTATAATCATTTTGAAGCGGAATTTCAACAATAAAAAGTTTTCAATTTTTTGCGAAAATCCATGATGGTTAGCCTTACTTATTTTGAACGGATAAAATTTATTGTCACGGATTCCAAATGTTTCGTTTATTTTCGGTTACAGATGTATTTATAAGAAGATCAACGTTTAATTTGCTGCAATATGTTGCCTCATTCGCCTGCAATCCAGGTTCGATTACAAATGTGGCCGAATTTCAAAATACAAAACTTCCAATAACCGTGCCTTCATTATGCTTCCAACCGGTAATTTCGTGCTCTACGTATTGTATACGTTACCTATAATCATTTTGAAGCGGAATTTCAACAATAAAAAGTTTTCAATTTTTTGCGAAAATCCATGATGGTTAGCCTTACTTATTTTGAACGGATAAAATTTATTGTCACGGATTCCAAATGTTTCGTTTATTTTCGGTTACAGATGTATTTATAAGAAGATCAACGATTAATTTGCTGCAATATATCGCCTCGTTCGCCTGCAATCCAGGTTCGATTACAAATGTGGCCGAATTTCAAAATACAAAACTTCCAATAACCGTGCCTTCATTATGCTTCCAACCGGTAATTTCGTGCTCTACGTGTTGTATACGTTACCTATAATCATTTTGAAGCGGAATTTCAACAATAAAAAGTTTTCAATTTTTTGCGAAAATCCATGATGGTTAGCCTTACTTATTTTGAACGGATAAAATTTATTGTCACGGATTCCAAATGTTTCCTTTATTTTCGGTTACAGATGTATTTATAAGAAGATCAACGTTTAATTTGCTGCAATATGTTGCCTCATTCGCCTGCAATCCAGGTTCGATTACAAATGTGGCCGAATTTCAAAATACAAAACTTCCAATAACCGTGCCTTCATTATGCTTCCAACCGGTAATTTCGTGCTCTACGTGTTGTATACGTTACCTATAATCATTTTGAAGCGGAATTTCAACAATAAAAAGTTTTCAATTTTTTGCGAAAATCCATGATGTTAGCCTTACTTATTTTGAACGGATAAAATTTATTGTCACGGATTCCAAATGTTTCGTTTATTTTCGGTTACAGATGTATTTATAAGAAGATCAACGTTTAATTTGCTGCAATATGTTGCCTCATTCGCCTGCAATCCTGGTTCGATTACAAATGTGGCCGAATTTCAAAATACAAAACTTCCAATAACCGTGCCTTCATTATGCTTCCAACCGGTAATTTCGTGCTCTACGTATTGTATACGTTACCTATAATCATTTTGAAGCGGAATTTCAACAATAAAAAGTTTTCAATTTTTTGCGAAAATCCATGATGGTTAGCCTTACTTATTTTGAACGGATAAAATTTATTGTCACGGATTCCAAATGTTTCGTTTATTTTCGGTTACAGATGTATTTCTAAGAAGATCAACGTTTAATTTGCTGCAATATGTTGCCTCATTCGCCTGCAATCCAGGTTCGATTACAAATGTGGCCGAATTTCAAAATACAAAACTTCCAATAACCGTGCCTTCATTATGCTTCCAACCGGTAATTTCGTGCTCTACGTGTTGTATACGTTACCTATAATCATTTTGAAGCGGAATTTCAACAATAAAAAGTTTTCAATTTTTTGCGAAAATCCATGATGGTTAGCCTTACTTATTTTGAACGGATAAAATTTATTGTCACGGATTCCAAATGTTTCGTTTATTTTCGGTTACAGATGTATTTATAAGAAGATCAACGTTTAATGTGCTGCAATATGTTGCCTCATTCGCCTGCAATCCAGGTTCGATTACAAATGTGGCCGAATTTCAAAATACAAAACTTCCAATAACCGTGCCTTCATTATGCTTCCAACCGGTAATTTCGTGCTCTACGTGTTGTATACGTTACCTATAATTATTTTGAAGCGGAATTTCAACAATAAAAAGTTTTCAATTTTTTGCGAAAATCCATGATGGTTAGCCTTACTTATTTTGAACGGATAAAATTTATTGTCACGGATTCCAAATGTTTCGTTTATTTTCGGTTACAGATGTATTTATAAGAAGATCAACGATTAATTTGCTGCAATATATCGCCTCGTTCGCCTGCAATCCAGGTTCGATTACAAATGTGGCCGAATTTCAAAATACAAAACTTCCAATAACCGTGCCTTCATTATGCTTCCAACCGGTAATTTCGTGCTCTACGTGTTGTATACGTTACCTATAATCATTTACCTATAATCAAATGTTTCGTTTATTTTCGGTTACAGATGTATTTCTAAGAAGATCAACGTTTAATTTGCTGCAATATGTTGCCTCATTCGCCTGCAATCCAGGTTCGATTACAAATGTGGCCGAATTTCAAAATACAAAACTTCCAATAACCGTGCCTTCATTATGCTTCCAACCGGTAATTTCGTGCTCTACGTGTTGTATACGTTACCTATAATCATTTTGAAGCGGAATTTCAACAATAAAAAGTTTTCAATTTTTTGCGAAAATCCAATCCATCCATACAGATGTATTTATAAGAAGATCAACGTATAATTTGCTGCAATATGTTGCCTCATTCGCCTGCATCGCAAAATCCATGATGGTTAGCCTTACTTATTTTGAACGGATAAAATTTATTGTCACGGATTCCAAATGTTTCGTTTATTTTCGGTTACAGATGTATTTATAAGAAGATCAACGTTTAATTTGCTGCAATATATCGCCTCGTTCGCCTGCAATCCAGGTTCGATTACAAATGTGGCCGAATTTCAAAATACAAAACTTCCAATAACCGTGCCTTCCTTATGCTTCCAACCGGTAATTTCATGCTCTACGTGTTGTATACGTTACCTATAATCATTTTGAAGCGGAATTTCAACAATAAAAAGTTTTCAATGTTTTGCGAAAATCCATGATGGGTTTGCCTTACTTATTTTGAACGGATAAAATTTATTGTCACGGATTCCAAATGTTTCGTTTATTTTCGGTTACAGATGTATTTATAAGAAGATCAACGTTTAATTTGCTGCAATATGTTGCCTCATTCGCCTGCAATCCAGGTTCGATTACAAATGTGGCCGAATTTCAAAATACAAAACTTCCAATAACCGTGCCTTCATTATGCTTCCAACCGGTAATTTCGTGCTCTACGTATTGTATACGTTACCTATAATCATTTTGAAGCGGAATTTCAACAATAAAAAGTTTTCAATTTTTTGCGAAAATCCATGATGGTTAGTTTTACCCTACTGATGAGTTTAACTTGTTCTTTTCAACTTTCCCTCACGGTACTTGTTCGCTATCGGTCTCGTGGTTATATTTAGTCTTAGATGGAGTTTACCACCAACTTAGTGCTGCACTATCAAGCAACACGACTCTCTAGAGATATCTTCTTAAACAAGATTATAGTTTCTACGGGCCTGGCACCCTCTATGGGTAAATGGCCCCATTCAAGATGGACTTGAACATATAATCAAAATGCAGCCTTACTTATTTTGAACGGATAAAATTTATTGTCACGGATTCCAAATGTTTCGTTTATTTTCGGTTACAGATGTATTTATAAGAAGATCAACGTTTAATTTGCTGCAATATGTTGCCTCATTCGCCTGCAATCCAGGTTCGATTACAAATGTGGCCGAATTTCAAAATACAAAACTTCCAATAACCGTGCCTTCATTATGCTTCCAACCGGTAATTTCGTGCTCTACGTGTTGTATACGTTACCTATAATCATTTTGAAGCGGAATTTCAACAATAAAAAGTTTTCAATTTTTTGCGAAAATCCATGATGGTTAGCCTTACTTATTTTGAACGGATAAAATTTATTGTCACGGATTCCAAATGTTTCGTTTATTTTCGGTTACAGATGTATTTATAAGAAGATCAACGTTTAATTTGCTGCAATATGTTGCCTCATTCGCCTGCAATCCAGGTTCGATTACAAATGTGGCCGAATTTCAAAATACAAAACTTCCAATAACCGTGCCTTCATTATGCTTCCAACCGGTAATTTCGTGCTCTACGTGTTGTATACGTTACCTATAATCATTTTGAAGCGGAATTTCAACAATAAAAAGTTTTCAATTTTTTGCGAAAATCCATGATGGTTAGCCTTACTTATTTTGAACGGATAAAATTTATTGTCACGGATTCCAAATGTTTCGTTTATTTTCGGTTACAGATGTATTTATAAGAAGATCAACGTTTAATTTGCTGCAATATGTTGCCTCATTCGCCTGCAATCCAGGTTCGATTACAAATGTGGCCGAATTTCAAAATACAAAACTTCCAATAACCGTGCCTTCATTATGCTTCCAACCGGTAATTTCGTGCTCTACGTGTTGTATACGTTACCTATAATCATTTTGAAGCGGAATTTCAACAATAAAAAGTTTTCAATTTTTTGCGAAAATCCATGATGGTTAGCCTTACTTATTTTGAACGGATAAAATTTATTGTCACGGATTCCAAATGTTTCGTTTATTTTCGGTTACAGATGTATTTCTAAGAAGATCAACATTTAATTTGCTGCAATATGTTGCCTCATTCGCCTGCAATCCTGGTTCGATTACAAATGTGGCCGAATTTCAAAATACAAAACTTCCAATAACCGTGCCTTCATTATGCTTCCAACCGGTAATTTCGTGCTCTACGTGTTGTATACGTTACCTATAATCATTTTGAAGCGGAATTTCAACAATAAAAAGTTTTCAATTTTTTGCGAAAATCCATGATGGTTAGCCTTACTTATTTTGAACGGATAAAATTTATTGTCACGGATTCCAAATGTTTCGTTTATTTTCGGTTACAGATGTATTTATAAGAAGATCAACGTTTAATTTGCTGCAATATGTTGCCTCATTCGCCTGCAATCCAGGTTCGATTACAAATGTGGCCGAATTTCAAAATACAAAACTTCCAATAACCGTGCCTTCATTATGCTTCCAACCGGTAATTTCGTGCTCTACGTATTGTATACGTTACCTATAATCATTTTGAAGCGGAATTTCAACAATAAAAAGTTTTCAATTTTTTGCGAAAATCCATGATGGCTAGCCTTACTTATTTTGAACGGATAAAATTTATTGTCACGGATTCCAAATGTTTCGTTTATTTTCGGTTACAGATGTATTTATAAGAAGATCAACGTTTAATTTGCTGCAATATGTTGCCTCATTCGCCTGCAATCCAGGTTCGATTACAAATGTGGCCGAATTTCAAAATACAAAACTTCCAATAACCGTGCCTTCATTATGCTTCCAACCGGTAATTTCGTGCTCTACGTGTTGTATACGTTACCTATAATCATTTTGAAGCGGAATTTCAACAATAAAAAGTTTTCAATTTTTTGCGAAAATCCATGATGGTAGCCTTACTTATTTTGAACGGATAAAATTTATTGTCACGGATTCCAAATGTTTCGTTTATTTTCGGTTACAGATGTATTTATAAGAAGATCAACGATTAATTTGCTGCAATATATCGCCTCGTTCGCCTGCAATCCAGGTTCGATTACAAATGTGGCCGAATTTCAAAATACAAAACTTCCAATAACCGTGCCTTCATTATGCTTCCAACCGGTAATTTCGTGCTCTACGTGTTGTATACGTTACCTATAATCATTTTGAAGCGGAATTTCAACAATAAAAAGTTTTCAATTTTTTGCGAAAATCCATGATGGTTAGCCTTACTTATTTTGAACGGATAAAATTTATTGTCACGGATTCCAAATGTTTCGTTTATTTTCGGTTACAGATGTATTTATAAGAAGATCAACGTTTAATTTGCTGCAATATGTTGCCTCATTCGCCTGCAATCGAGGTTCGATTACAAATGTGGCCGAATTTCAAAATACAAAACTTCCAATAACCGTGCCTTCATTATGCTTCCAACCGGTAATTTCGTGCTCTATGTGTTGTATACGTTACCTATAATCATTTTGAAGCGGAATTTCAACAATAAAAAGTTTTCAATTTTTTGCGAAAATCCATGATGTTAGCCTTACTTATTTTGAACGGATAAAATTTATTGTCACGGATTCCAAATGTTTCGTTTATTTTCGGTTACAGATGTATTTATAAGAAGATCAACGTTTAATTTGCTGCAATATGTGGCCTCATTCGCCTGCAATCCTGGTTCGATTACAAATGTGGCCGAATTTCAAAATACAAAACTTCCAATAACCGTGCCTTCATTATGCTTCCAACCGGTAATTTCGTGCTCTACGTATTGTATACGTTACCTATAATCATTTTGAAGCGGAATTTCAACAATAAAAAGTTTTCAATTTTTTGCGAAAATCCATGATGGTTAGCCTTACTTATTTTGAACGGATAAAATTTATTGTCACGGATTCCAAATGTTTCGTTTATTTTCGGTTACAGATGTATTTATAAGAAGATCAACGATTAATTTGCTGCAATATATCGCCTCGTTCGCCTGCAATCCAGGTTCGATTACAAATGTGGCCGAATTTCAAAATACAAAACTTCCAATAACCGTGCCTTCATTATGCTTCCAACCGGTAATTTCGTGCTCTACGTATTGTATACGTTACCTATAATCATTTTGAAGCGGAATTTCAACAATAAAAAGTTTTCAATTTTTTGCGAAAATCCATGATGGTTAGCCTTACTTATTTTGAACGGATAAAATTTATTGTCACGGATTCCAAATGTTTCGTTTATTTTCGGTTACAGATGTATTTATAAGAAGATCAACGTTTAATTTGCTGCAATATGTTGCCTCATTCGCCTGCAATCCAGGTTCGATTACAAATGTGGCCGAATTTCAAAATACAAAACTTCCAATAACCGTGCCTTCATTATGCTTCCAACCGGTAATTTCGTGCTCTACGTATTGTATACGTTACCTATAATCATTTTGAAGCGGAATTTCAACAATAAAAAGTTTTCAATTTTTTGCGAAAATCCATGATGGTTAGCCTTACTTATTTTGAACGGATAAAATTTATTGTCACGGATTCCAAATGTTTCGTTTATTTTCGGTTACAGATGTATTTATAAGAAGATCAACGTTTAATTTGCTGCAATATGTTGCCTCATTCGCCTGCAATCCAGGTTCGATTACAAATGTGGCCGAATTTCAAAATACAAAACTTCCAATAACCGTGCCTTCATTATGCTTCCAACCGGTAATTTCGTGCTCTACGTGTTGTATACGTTACCTATAATCATTTTGAAGCGGAATTTCAACAATAAAAAGTTTTCAATTTTTTGCGAAAATCCATGATGGTTAGCCTTACTTATTTTGAACGGATAAAATTTATTGTCACGGATTCCAAATGTTTCGTTTATTTTCAGTTACAGATGTATTTATAAGAAGATCAACGTTTAATTTGCTGCAATATGTTGCCTCATTCGCCTGCAATCCAGGTTCGATTACAAATGTGGCCGAATTTCAAAATACAAAACTTCCAATAACCGTGCCTTCATTATGCTTCCAACCGGTAATTTCGTGCTCTACGTGTTGTATACGTTACCTATAATCATTTTGAAGCGGAATTTCAACAATAAAAAGTTTTCAATTTTTTGCGAAAATCCATGATGGTTAGCCTTACTTATTTTGAACGGATAAAATTTATTGTCACGGATTCCAAATGTTTCGTTTATTTTCAGTTACAGATGTATTTATAAGAAGATCAACGTTTAATTTGCTGCAATATATCGCCTCGTTCGCCTGCAATCCAGGTTCGATTACAAATGTGGCCGAATTTCAAAATACAAAACTTCCAATAACCGTGCCTTCATTATGCTTCCAACCGGTAATTTCGTGCTCTACGTGTTGTATACGTTACCTATAATCATTTTGAAGCGGAATTTCAACAATAAAAAGTTTTCAATTTTTTGCGAAAATCCATGATGGTTAGCCTTACTTATTTTGAACGGATAAAATTTATTGTCACGGATTCCAAATGTTTCGTTTATTTTCAGTTACAGATGTATTTATAAGAAGATCAACGTTTAATTTGCTGCAATATATCGCCTCGTTCGCCTGCAATCCGGGTTCGATTACAAATGTGGCCGAATTTCAAAATACAAAACTTCCAATAACCGTGCCTTCCTTATGCTTCCAACCGGTAATTTCGTGCTCTACGTGTTGTATACGTTGCCTATAATCATTTTGAAGCGGAATTTCAACAATAAAAAGTTTTCAATTTTTTGCGAAAATCCATGATGGTTAGCCTTACTTATTTTGAACGGATAAAATTTATTGTCACGGATTCCAAATGTTTCGTTTATTTTCAGTTACAGATGTATTTATAAGAAGATCAACGTTTAATTTGCTGCAATATATCGCCTCGTTCGCCTGCAATCCAGGTTCGATTACAAATGTGGCCGAATTTCAAAATACAAAACTTCCAATAACCGTGCCTTCCTTATGCTTCCAACCGGTAATTTCGTGCTCTACGTGTTGTATACGTTACCTATAATCATTTTGAAGCGGAATTTCAACAATAAAAAGTTTTCAATTTTTTGCGAAAATCCATGATGGTTAGCCTTACTTATTTTGAACGGATAAAATTTATTGTCACGGATTCCAAATGTTTCGTTTATTTTCGGTTACAGATGTATTTATAAGAAGATCAACGTTTAATTTGCTGCAATATGTCGCCTCATTCGCCTGCAATCCAGGTTCGATTACAAATATGGCCGAATTTCAAAATACAAAACTTCCAATAACCGTGCCTTCCTTATGCTTCCAATCGGTAATTTCGTGCTCTACGTGTTGTATACGTTACCTATAATCATTTTGAAGCGGAATTTCAACAATAAAAAGTTTTCAATTTTTTGCGAAAATCCATGATGGTTAGCCTTACTTATTTTGAACGGATAAAATTTATTGTCACGGATTCCAAATGTTTCGTTTATTTTCGGTTACAGATGTATTTATAAGAAGATCAACGTTTAATTTGCTGCAATATGTTGCCTCATTCGCCTGCAATCCAGGTTCGATTACAAATGTGGCCGAATTTCAAAATACAAAACTTCCAATAACCGTGCCTTCCTTATGCTTCCAACCGGTAATTTCGTGCTCTACGTGTTGTATACGTTACCTATAATCATTTTGAAGCGGAATTTCAACAATAAAAAGTTTTCAATTTTTTGCGAAAATCCATGATGAGCCTTACTTATTTTGAACGGATAAAATTTATTGTCACAGATCCGGTTTGTTTCGTTTATTTTCGGTTATAAATGTAATTATAAGTTGATCAACGTTTAATTTGCTGCAATATGTGGCCTCAATCGCTTGCAATCTAGTTTCGAAACACAATGTGACCGAATCTCAAAATATGAAACTTCCAATAACTGAGCTTTGCTTATGCATTCTACCGGTAGTTTCATGCTCAACATATCATATACAATACATATACTCGTTTTGAACCGGAATTTCAACAAAAAAAAGTTTTCAATTTTTTGCGAAAATGCCTGGTGGTTAGCCATACTTAATATTGATGATCTATTTCAATTTTAATTTTTATGTTTTAATTTATTGTTTCAATTTTTTTTATTTTAAACTGAATGTTCTAAGTCTGATATCATACATGTAACTGACGGTGAAGGACTAGAAGTAAAATATTACTTTTTGCGGGAGGTCCAAAACTCGATATTTAGTAAGCGTCGAATCGAAATGTTGATATTTTTCTGTTTACCCTCTGAACTGTTGGTCACCTGTGTCCAGGTTATTTTTACAAATCAAAATATAATTTTAAATTCTTACATTCTTGGATGTCTACACATTTTTATTTATAATAATCGATATTTTAAGTACAACAACGAAGTTTATGTCGAAGCTTGTTCTAGAATTCTGTGGAACAATAAAATTTTATAGTTTAGTGTTTAGTGTTATATTACCATTATACATAATTATATTGACCATATTTCTTCGGTTCCTTCTTTATGTGTAAGCAAGAAGCTTTATTTTTGTATTAGTCATACGTCGATTTTTAAAATGGTAAAGTAAATTTCTTTTTGAAGGTGATTTTGCTAAGTAATTACTACAAACATATGTGCTCGCGTACATTTATCGTTATTTATTTATAAACGCGCATAGCGATTACGATAAAATCATTAATCTTAATGGAATATTTATGACTTAAAATATTAAGTCTATATCAGCAAACTAAAAGTTTACAAAAAGAAAAAAATGGTCCGCACAGCCATGAAGAATGTAGCACCAAATCCGATGATCCATGAAATTCCACGATAGGTATGCGGCAATACAAATACGGCATAGGCCAATGAATGCACAATTCGAGCAAGTCCGACCATACGGTATAAATTAACAGCAATAAATGTACTTGGCGATGTGAACAAATATAAAAATCCAGCAGCAAAGAATGGCAAAATATTTTCAAGATCATTACGGTGGGCCCTGTAAAATAAACCAACATTTTAATATTAATAATTAAATAATATTTGTACGAGGTATTATATATACATACCGGCGAACTCGTTCTACATCCGGATCATCGAACGTAACTTTTATTTTATCATCTTTAATGTCTTCTGGATTGGCGAAGGCCTAAAATAAAAATCATATTTCAAAATGGAAGTGAATATAATTTACAGTAAACTCACTTTTTTGCTGTGTCGTTGCCGGCCGGTCAATATCGACATCGTCAACATTTTAACAACCAATACCGCTGACCAAAATGCATAACTACGGAACGCTTCATTCTCTAATGAGATTATGTTCAAAAGTGATGACATTTTACAATAATTATTTAAGATTAATTAATTATCCTCGACTATACTCGCCAATAAATGTTTGAATACTGAAATTCCGCGTATGTGCGCCTAATTTATATATTGTTTTCTCTGTTGTACAGTGAACATGTTCATTCATGTACAAACATGTACGTACATGTATTTATATCTAAACAGATATCATTATATTATATCGTATATGTGTATTGTGTGCTATACGATTATACAAATTATAAAAAAAACAAAGTGCTCGTACATTTTGGCATTGTTTAACCATGCGCACTACTTTTTGCAAGGAAAGGTTTGAGTCTTTGAAAATGGAAAGTCATTAGTAATATGTTTTGCTACAATGCTATGGTTACGTCTATAATTCATAACTACACGTAATAATAATTTTATCTACAGTTTATCTATAGTTTTAAGTACATTTTTTCTCAATAGATCCCGCTACGTGTACGATTTAAGATGTTTTATATTTTCAACATATCTTTCCACCATATATGTCACGTTTATGCAATCTTTGTTTTACAATTCCATTTCTTGATAAAATTTAGAATAAGATTTTCCAGTTAGAAAAAAGTATTTTATTAACTACATAAGAAAATTTTTTCGTTAAAATTTGCAATGTCAAGAATTTAAAGATACCAACAGATGGTGGCCCAAACGTCTTTTAACGAAAAATAAAATGGGTGACGATTTTTTTTTTTTTTTATTTAAACGTCAACTCATTTTGTGTTTGTGCGTCATAGCATCTCGTGTTTTATTTAATTTTATTATTAGACAATTTGTGCTTAACATAATACAACAAATTAGTAGAAAATTAAATATAAATATGGTACGATAATAATTTTAGAAACATAAAATATAAGTAACTTTTGAAATTTTATAATGTGAATTGATTTTATGAAATTTAACCTTCTAAAAGGTTTTAGTTGTTGAGTTGTTCAGATATTAATCATTTATATCACGATGCTTGTGTAAGAATGTTAATCTATCTTTATCCAGGTGGAATAAATTTATAAATCAGCTCAAGATTTTTGTGGCACACCACAGGCGACGTTTCTCAAAAAGTACGCCCTAATTTATACATTTTTGAACACGTTCGGATTTTGCAGTTTTACTGTTAAGAACTTTACGTCAAAATCCAAACGCCACAAAATTGAATCAATTCCAACCATTCTAAAAATGGAAAGTTGAATCTGATAAAATAAATGCCGAAGGAAATAATTAATGGGTCAAAGGCCTCTCGCTTGTTTTAAAATTGTATGTAAATCGTATGATCTTGGCTGTAATTTTTATTATTTATTGTAAACCATCGTGTTATCAGGTATGAGCGTGGTCCAAAATTTGTAAAATTTACGCTTAGTATTTTTATTTGTAAAATTACTTTATACATTTTTCGAACGACTTACTAACAAAAGATGACGAGACTTTACTAACAAAAGATGAGGTATTTGGGGGTAAGCTTCTGAGTTTCGAGCTTTCAACTGAGATGAATAAAAATGGCTGTTGTTAAGGTTGCAAAATGCTTTGGACAAACAAGTTAAAATACCAGTGCTAAGAGAAAGTCAACTCTAGAAAATAACAGACGCAGGTATATAATTTGAACCAGGGTTGCCAGACGTAAGTATTTAATACGTACCACGCGTATTTATTATAATCAAATTTATGATGTGTGCAATCATGTAAAAATTAAAACATTTAACAGAACCATTGAAAACGGTAGAACCTGGTTCTGACCAGTGAGGACTAAAAAGCGTTATATTTGCCTTTTAAGCACCATTAGGGACACTGTACATTCCACGTGAGAAAAATGGTTAAAATTTTTTTACAATTTCAGCCTCCAAAATATTCGTTTCCCTATGAAGTTACCACCATTTGTTAGTACAAAAAAAAATCACGAGATGTCTGACTCTTTGCGTTAATAGGCAAAATAGCTGATGAACTCACAACTACAAACAAAGATTTTTAGTTAAAGCACAGTTGTTCAGTTTCCGCAAATAGTTTTAACCCAATATCTTACTAAGATTTTAAGCATACAAATGTAAAGTGTAGTTGGCCAGATCCAGTTAATTTTAATGTTTTGAGACTATACACTATTGGACTAACACATTCCTGGAAGGTACGGGGCCGGATCATGATTACCGCATGACAATTTTAGGTGGTAGTGAAATTTGTATGGAAAATAGAAAAAATTTGGTTTCACAACAAAATAGAAATATTGCAATGGCACGAATTTCTAATGGCCCTTCCACGCCATGCGATTTGCATTTGTATGGCAAGAATTCCAATCAGTTAAAGGTATAGTACAACAATATTAGAAGCGCTGAGGCTGTTGAACAAAAATCTGAAGGTTGCTTTGTGAATTTAAAAGTAAAATGTACAAGAAATCCTTGAATTTGAGCAGCCTGGTCCGTCCACGCGAGATTCCTAAACGCGACTATTGCCTGGAATTTTTGACAAGAAGATTCCAATCACTGGATGCAGTCGGAGGACGAAAACAGAACATCGCACGGTTGGCCAAAACAGAGAGCAGCGTGACACGGGAAAGTTTCGTAAACTCTAAAGAGCCTCAGCAAATCGGCAGCGGATAAATACAATGCGATTGATTGCAGGTATTGTGGAAGACGGCATCATTCTCTCAAGGAGTGCATTCATTTTCAAAATCGGTCCATCAAACGAAGAACAGATTTTGTGAATCGTGCCGAAATTTGCACGAACTGTCTCGCACATAGTCCAAAAATAGCGTGCAGCGTGAAACCCAGATGCACCAGCTGCATTAATCAACATCACCACTTATTGCACGAGCCAGAGCGAAGGCCTGCAAAAACGGTATCTGTCAGCACGTTGGATGACTCTCAAATAACACTGCTAACAATGGAGGAAGCAGTTCAACAGCTAGGTGTACCAATACAGCAAACGACGGTTAGGATCTCTTGAGTGGGAGCTAATACAACTAGCAAGGCAAATGCGAGTGTCGAGATTTGCCTTCAACCACATTTTGATTTCTCATACAGATTGAAGGTCGACGCATACATGCTACCAAGGATCACCACAAACACCCCAGAACAACCGATCGCGAGAAAGACTGACGATAAATGGAGTAGATTACGTTTAGCGGATCCAAATTTTGAACGCCCGGCACCTAGTAACCTACTATTAGGGGCGGACGTTAACAGCGACTTCATCAACGTGAACTGAATAATTAGAGGCAGACCAAGCGTTATAAGCACAAGCTTGGGATGGATAATCTCCGGCCCTTCACAAAGCACAATCCAACAGCAGATTGTAGCAGCTCATACGATTAATAAGACAGAAGGAAACATGGAGAAATTCTGGGAATTAGAAGAGGTTCCGAAAGACAGTAAAAGCTGGTCGGTAGAGGAATCTTCATGTGAAACCATCGCGGATGAACAATCAATCAAAACCTTAAAGATAGGCTATAGTCTGGCGAAAAATAACGAAATGCCAGTTCCTGTCGGAAATATCGAAAATCTTCGACCCTTTGGGATGGCTGACACCATAAATCATCGGTTGTAAAATAATGTACCAAAGGCTATGGAGTCTCGACCTAGGCTCGGACGAAGAGCTACCAGCAGAAACAGCTAGACACTGGGATCAACTCAAGCTCTAGCTGAATTCCGCGCGACAAATTAAAATACCCCACCATCTCAATTACGCGGAAGATTCTGTAATGCGTCCGAGCATGCTTACGCGGCTGTACTGTATAGCAAAAGCACCATCAATTGGCAGAGTACAATCCGTCTTTTAACGGCGAAAACTGATATTTTGGCAGGTCGCAATGAAAATTTAAAGGAAAATAAAAGAACCCAAATGTTGTAGTTTATTTTATATAACACGCGAAATATAAAAATGATGCAACTCTTTTGCTTTGTAAAAACTGACTCACTAAAAAACCGCATTTCCCTTTAAAAAACAGATTTCAGTTCAGTGTCCTCTTTTGTTAGTTGGTTTGGTCTTGTTCGGTGACACGCATACACGTGGGGCATGTTCGCAGCCTAACAAAAACCAGGGTAGCATAGATAAAATCTAAATTCACGATACCTCGACTCGAGTTATGCGGCGCGGTACTGTTGAGTCTAACGAAGTAAAAAAGAGCCTGGAGGTTAACATAAGTGGAACAACCTTATGGTCCGATTCCATGATTAAGCTGGCATGGATTCAAAAACCATCATCGTCTTGGAAATCGTTTGTCGCACATCGAGTGGCAGAGATTCAGCAGAATAGTAGCATCCAGTCATGGCATACAATCCGGTCAGAAGACAATCCAGCCGATTGTAACCTCACGGAGTAACCTCAAAGAAATTAGCGACACTCCAGAGCTGGTGGAATGGTCCGGCCGGAGTTCTCGCATCACGCGTTCATAACAAGCGAAGGTGTGGAATACGAACAGCTCTGACAGTTCAGATATTAACATGGCGAACAAAACTTAGTGAGACTTAGCCTTGTCACGGCTAGTAGTAGCAGTTCAACAGGAAGAATTTGTAGCGGAACATTCCCTACTGAAACAAGGTAAAGAAATCAAGAAACGTAGCAGAATTAATTCGCTCAACCCATTCCTCGACCAGGGAAACATAATTCGGGTCGGAGGAAGGTTGAAAAACTCGTCCCTACTCTACGAAGAAAAACATCCCACCATCCTACCGTACAAAGGACCATTCACCAAGTTAGTATTGGATTGGGGACATAAAGAAACATTACACGGAGGCAACGCGTTCATCAGAGGCGTCCAAGCAGTCACATAAAATAACCATCAATATATTCGCTGCCATCGATTCAAAGTCGCGACCGCACAGAACAACTAATGGAAAATTTGCCAAATTCCCGCGCTACTGTATCACGCCCGTTCACCCACACTGGAGTAGACTACGTCGGCCACATTCATATTCGAACTAGCAAAGGTCGCGAAATTAAATCATATAAGGGATACATATGCATATTTATATTTTTAGCTACCAAAGCAATCCCCATCGAAGTGGTCTCAGATTGTTCCGCATTCCGACGATTCACCGCTCGTCGAGGTAATGTGACAAACATGTACAGTGACAACGGAACTAATTTCGTGGGAGCGCAGAAGGTACTACAACCGCTTACGTGGCATTTCATTCCACCATAGCATAACCACATTTTGATGGACTATGGGAAGCACGGGTGAAATCTATTAAAACCCATTTAAAGAAGTGCATAGGCGACACCAAACTCACCTTTGAAGAGATAACAACCTTGCTGAATCAAATAGAAGCATGTCTGATTTCAAGACCGCTCTGCCCTCTATCTGAGGATCCCGAATCATTAGCCGTACTAACGCCCAGATATTTCCTGATTATAGAGATGCCTTATTAGCGCCACCAGAAAAACAACAGCTAATCCAACACAGAAATGTCCTGTCCCGATGGAAACTCGTTCAGAATAATGAGTACTCAATTTTGGCAAAAGTGGGTATCCGATTATTTACATCGTTTGCAACAACGGCCCAAGTGGCAACAAACACGGACAAACCTGAAAGTTCGAGATATCGTCCTATTGCGAAACGAACTGCGACCACCAACGAGATGTAAACTCGGCCGAATTGTAGAATTGCACCCCGGCGGCGATGGACGGACCAGGGTAATAACCCTAAAAACAGCGGGCAATTCAAACGTCAAAAGATCAATAAGCAAGGTAACCGCCTTGCCCAGCCAAGAGCCACTGATAGAAGAAGAAAATCAAGAAGAGCAAGAACATCATGTAGCAACGACTCAAAGGAGAAGGCGAAGCAAGCCTCAACTACTAAGTAGGTAATACAACATACCTGCCTCTTGCTGAGTATAATAAGCTTGGTATCCGGCAACCTATGGTCTGAAAAATCAAAGTTGGTCGAAACAAACCTATTTGTCACATAGGCAAATTGTTGCATAGAGAGGCAGAACAGTACGAGCATCAGTTCGATCAGATACAGGAACACGAAGCATATACACATTAAAACTTCTGAAAATTCAAACCTCGATTATTGACAACACGCTAAAACTGTTCAAACACAGTAACAACATCACTGCCCAACAATTGAAATACCTAATGAAGGCACAACAACAGTTCGATGTCGAGTTATCACTCCTCAATGAGTACCGAACCCACCAAGATAAACCATTAGTGGTCATTCTTTTATCCCTGCAATTAGGGCTGGTGATCAAACACCTTGAAGATACACAACGACGGTTAGTGGACATACTTACAGATGCGAAACACCAGATTATTCATCCATCGTTGATATCGCCGTGGTAGCTGGAGCAAGAGATGTGCACGATACTTAAACAACTTCCGAAAACCCGCACGTTGCCAGGGCATGGTCTGTTAGAGTTACACAACTTGTATCGTCTAATGACACTAAGGACAAGATTAACCAAAGCCAACGTCATAATCGTGATACAAATCCCCTTGGTGCAATCATGGGACTACCAGCTCTACGAGGCCATCTCTGTCCCAATTTTCCGCCACGATTTACAAATAAAAGTAAAGCTCACCACACAGTACATACTCGCCGATCTGTACCGAGAGCGCGAGAAGAACCGAAAAGAATGCGACTATAATAACACTTAAATTCCAATAACACTTAAAATAATAGAAACCAGCTGATTTGTAAGTAGTTGTAATAGTTTTCATATAAAACGCAAACAATTTATATTTCTTTACGATAATCCGAAGGTTAAGATACGAAACAATATATTTTATTTTCGTATGAATTTACAATGTCATGCTGCATGATCAAATTATAATTAATAATCATATCTTGAGAGAGGCTGTGAGAATTCTGACTTATGTAGTTCTATGTTTATGTCGGATGCCACAAAATCATAAAAACCGCAATGGAATTTTTATATCTTTAGTCTGAACAAATAAAAAACATTATTATCAACATAATCTTACTTTAGTAATCTTTTTTTTATACAAACTTAAAATTAAAATTTACAAAAAGAATAGAGCGGTTTGAAGTGCCATAAAGAATGTAGCAGCATATCCTACGAACCATGAAAGTGCACGGGATGGTTGTGGCAATACAAATACAGCATAAGCCATGGTGTGCACAATTCGTGAAATTCCGACTGCACGGAATATATTTACAGCAATAAACGTACTTGGCGACGTCAACAAATATAAAAATCCGGCAGCAAAGAATGGCAAAATATTTTCAAGATCGTTGCGATGGGCTCTGTAAAACACACCAAACATATATTTTTAGGGTATAACGAATGACACAACATAAAATCGAATATAATATTGATATGCTATCTAATCTATATATGATGGGTGGCACGATGAGATAACACAAAAAAATAATATTCTGAAGAGTCATAAATACCTGCGAACTCTTTCTACATCTGGATCATTGAATGTAACTTTAACTTTACTATCTCTAATATCTTCCTGATTGGCAAAGACCTAAAATAAATTTGATTTTAAAATGATTCCAACTCTAATTTTTTCGGTCAACTCACTTTTTTGCTGTGTCGTTGCCGGCCGGTTAATATCGACATAATCAACATTTTAACAACTAATACGGCTGACCAGAATGCATAGCTTCGGAATGCTTCATTCTCCAATGAAATTGCGATTTCAAAAAATGATGACATTTTGCACTAACTATTTTTAATTAACTAATAACTATACGACTATACTCGCCAATAAATTACTGAGTACTAAAAATTTGCGTATGCTCCGCTAGTTTATAAATTTTTTGTTGCACGTGTATGTGATATGTGTGTCTTCGTATAAGGTTTGTTGATTAAAATTAAAACATTGGACAGCAATTCACTGTGTACATGTCTTGAAATAGATTTATTACACAATTACTAATAAATAACTAAAGTACTCGTATATATGCGTATATAGCATACAAAATTTTTAGTCATGCGCAGTAAGCACATACATGTTTTGTTAGAAAAGGTTTGGATCTTTGAAATGTGAAGTCATCAATATTATATTTTGAATTTTTATTAATTACCAACGTCATACGGTTACATTTGTAATTTATGATATACGATGCGTTCACTTTAGCTTACACTGTTAATAATTTTGATTTTTTTTTTGCCTTTTAGAAACATCTACACAATTTCCATCAGCCATTTGGATATTAAATATAATTACGGAAATATTTAAAATTGGAGGCCGATTTAACCTGTAGTTGTAATTAACAATTCCTTATTATGTAAATTGTATCCACCGGAATTTTTTACCGAGATTTGCATAAACATTATTTGTACTTCTAAAAAATTTGCGTAGATTCAACGAGAATGAATCAGTCGAGAATGGTTTTGTGCTTCTACGCGTAATTCGGAATTTTCGACTGGTTGGTGTCAAAAATAGCGTAGACAATTCATTTTGGTGTAGATAATGTCGATAATCCGTGGAGTATGTACAATACGTAAACAATGTAGATTATTGATCATTCGTAAAATATACATGTCAAATTCAAATACAACACGTACAACTAATTCCAGTATTTTTTGCAACTCTTGCAACTTTTTTATTTATTTATTTATAATGTCTCTGTTTGCGATCTTTAACTACACATGTATTGATTGGAATTTGGACATGTGCTAGATTTGTATGTGCGTAGAATGGCACAATCTTGAGGAGGATACTATATGAGGAACTCAACAAAATTAACAAGTTCGTTGAAGGATTAAAACAGCATTTATGCGAAAATCATTTAAAGCTTAATGATCGCAGTTAGGAGTAATTAAAACTCATGTGGAAGAAATCCATAAACCGGATGAAACGAGACCCTTCACTGCAGTCGTCAAAACCAATCCAACCAAATTAGTTATGTTACAGCCAAAGAAACCACAAGAGAATAAGAAAGAGAATAAAACATCGTAAGCCAGATTAATCCGAAAAGCACTCCCTTAACGGGATACCGAAACGTTGAGAATGGGGGAATTATATTACAGTGCGATTGAATGAAGTGCGATTGAAGCAAAAGAAAACCTGAAGCAAATCGCCACAGATAATTTAGGAACATTTTTTTTTTTTTATTTGCGTTGAAGCAACAAAATTCGTTTTTATCTGCTAGCACAAAGGATGCCTGGTGTATCAGAAAAAACTAAATGCTCAACTACCGAGAAAAATAACAGTAGCAGAGCGACTACAGCAAAAGCCTAACCAACAATATGATACTATTAGAGAGGGGGTTTCCTACGCCCAGGTGACCAAAACCTCAAATAACAATCTAAATCAAGAAAGCAGGCAGAAACCTGTGTCTAATAATGCTCACCGAAAATAATGAAAATGCTCACCGAATTGCAGGCAGAAATGAGACAAAATTTCAACCAGCTTACTACCAGGGTGGATAAACTGGAAGATAATTCCAAGCAACCAAATAAACCGCTAAAACATAAAAAGTAAATGACTATAACGTTCCTACGTATAATTGCCTGGAATGTTAACGGGCTTAATGCAAGAGCTCAAGAACTAGAAGTATTTCTAAGAACCAATAAGATAGATGTAGCTTTAATATCAGAGACGCACTTTACGGAGAAAAACTTTATCAAAATTACAGGATATAGAGCCTATTGGGCATTGCATCCGAGTGATCGTGCTCGAGGAGGGACAGCAATCTTAATTAAACAAAATATCCTATATTTCCAGCAAGAAGAAATTAAGGAGCCATTTATGCAAGCTACTGTAATAACGAGTAACCACGGTGATGCTGAACTAAGTTTAGGGGCGATCTACTGTCCACCAAGACATAATATCGTAAGAAATTAATATGTTAACATTTTTAATAAACTTGGACCAACGTCAAACATACTGCATGGAGATCTCGACTCATAACACTAGGAAAAGAAAAAGAACTCCTAAGTGCAATAGAAATGTCAGATTGTGAATATCACTCATCGCGTAAACCTACCTATTGGCCTACAGACATCAACAAAGTTCCTGATTTGATTGACTTTTATATCTCGAAAGGAATAGTCTCAAATTACATTGAAGTCGAAGGTATTGACGACCTTACTTCCGATCACACACCGGTCTTAATGACTGTGAGTACATTAGTCATAAAAAAGAAAACCAAACTTAACCTTACTAATAAATTTACTGATTGGGAATTATTTAGAGAGAAACTGGACAATCTAATTGAGTTAAAAGTTAGTCTTAAAACTAAAGAAGAACTTGAATTACAAACTAAATATTTTATTAACTCCATGCGTGAAGCTGCTAAAGAGGCTACACCCGTATTAGGTGAGAAAGTCGTACAAGAGATCAACTACCCCCTGGCGATTCGAGAACTGATAAAATAAAGGCGTAAGAAAAGACGCATATGGCATAGAACCAGAAATATTATTGACAAAAGAGAATTTAATCGGGTAAGTAATAAAGTTAACCGATTAATTAAAGAACATAAAGAAGCTTGTACTGAAAATTATTTGAAAGGACTGGGTCCTGAAGTTGACAAAAATTATTCTCTTTGGAAAGCTACTAAAAGATACAAGAGACCAATAATCCAAGTGCCACCTATAAGGAACACAAATGGAGAATGGGTGCGACGTAATGAAGACAAAGCAGAACTGTTTGCACAACATCTGGCATCAGTATTTCAACCACACGACATACAATCTAGGATTGACCCTATAAACCAGTCTATAGGTCTCCATAAAATATCAGAAGTGTCACCCCACTAGAAATTGCGCAAGAAATAGATATGAATTTAAATCCCAAAAAGTCACCTGGAATTGATGAAATTTCGCCAAGGATGTTTAAGGAGTAATCAAAGAGAACAGTCACTATGTACATATATATATAGTGCTTGCTTTCAACTTAAATATGTGCCTGAGTGCTTCAAGGTTGCAAAAATAATCATGATAAAAAAACCAGACAAACCAGCTGAGCAAATGGGATCATACAGGCCGATCTCTTTGTTACCTACTATTTCAAAGTTGTTTGAAAAGTTGTTATTGAAACGACTAAAACCAATGATCATTATACCTGACTTCCAGTTTGGATTCAGGAATAAACATTCGACAATTGATCAAGTTCATCGCGTGACTGCAAAGAACAAGCACTTGAAGAGAAGAAATATTGCCCTGCCGTATTTCTAGATGTAGGCTTTCGATAGAGTGTGGCATGATGGTCTTATCTACAAGATAAGTAAATTAATGCCAGAAAATTACTGCCAATTGCTCGAGTCGTATCTCTCCAAACGAATATTTAGAGTATCACATGAAGAAACATGCTCTAACTTTTACCCAGCCATAGCAGGGGTGCCCCAGGGTAGCGTATTAGGATCCATCCTATATCTACTTTATACTTAAATAGCAACATCCATACATTTCTCAATGGGGTACAAATTCCCCAAGCTGAATCTGCTAAATATCTCGGATTGCATCTCGATTCAAGATTGAACAGATTGAGCAAATGAAAATAAAACAACGTGAGATGTACTGGCTAATAGGAAGACATTCTAAGCTTAGCCTGTACTGTAAACGCCTGATCTACGAATCGATAATTAAACCAATTTGGACGTATGGTATCCAACTCTGGGGCTGTACTAAACAATCAAATCGTTTAGTTATTCAACGTTGTCAAAACAAATTTCTACGAGCAATAACGAATGCTTACCACTACGTAACCAACGAGGAATTACACAACGACCTAAACGTTAAATGGATTGATGAAGTGATTCGGAATTTGCCATCAAACATGAAAGAAGATTACTGCAACATACCAACAGTGAAGCAATACAACTTCTTGACATAACACAAGAACTGAGACGCCATCTAATAAATAAAGATTCATTATTGGGAGCAGAATATTGATTGCTTGTAAACCCACACTCGCTCCACTTATTAATTTCAAATAAGTGCGTTATCATCATTAGTATTGTAATAAATTATCATGTGATAAGATTGTACTATTTAAATAAATAAAAAAAAAAAAAATCTGCTAGCGACATAAAATTAGCAACAACCTATCGAAGAATACACAGAAAGTCGATACAATCATTGAAGTTGATACCACTTACTTTAAGAAAATATTGGAGGCTGAGAAACTCATTATCAATTTTGATAGATGCCGCATGCACTTTGTTTTAGGAATGTTAAGTGTAAACTTATGGGAACATCAGCCATTTTCTCAGGTTCTCCAAATCTTTGTTTTTTATTCTTAACAGCTTCACTAAGGGATGGTGTTTCAATCGTAATCAAGGTGTCAACAACAAGCATATTCGCTTTACAATTTTTTATCACTTCCACTATATCATTGCTGTGAAACTTCCACTATATCATTGATGAAAAGCAATGGCCCTAACTTAGATCCCTGCGGTACTCCGAAATTATTTGGTATTGGCTTAGAGTACAGTTATCGACTTTTGTATGTTGTTGCCTTTCTTGAAGATAATTATTGAACTATTCAAATGTATTCCATATTTGCTTCATTTTTAAGCATTTTTGTTAAAAAAAAATGCTATATGGTTTCGGTTTGCCGTCTGTCCGTCTGTGTGCACGATAACTTGAGAACGGATGGAGATATTAACTTAATTTCTTCACTAAAAGTTCAAGCAATTCATGGGAATGATCCCTATTGATTTGGACATTTCTGTGTTTAGGGTGTTCGGAGATAGGTGGGGTTTTGTCAACCCCCCTCCTTAAAATTGATAGATTTTTATTTTATTTTCTATTCTATTTTGGTTTCATGGAGCATGTGAATGTGGAATAATAATATATCTCGTCTGGATGTGGGTTGGTGTGGGTGGTGTCGTTATGGGGGTGGTAGGAGTGGTGGTATGGGAGGTGGAGGGGGTGGGATGAGGCGTTTTGGGTTTGGTGTCGGAATTTTGATTTGGTGGATGAGGGTTTATGTGTGTGTGTGTGTGTGTGTGTGTGTGTGTGTGTGTGTGTGTGTGTGTGTGTGTGTGTGTGTGTGTGTGTGTGGGTGTTTTTTTTTTTTTTTTTTTTTTTTTTTTTTTTTTTATACCGGGTAAAGTGAGGAAAATCTTCAATAAGACGAAGCTTCGATGGGCAAACATCTCAGCAACAGTGATGGATTTCTACCATCTAAAAACCACACACCCTTTCGAACATCCCCCATGCGGAACTATCAGTTAGACATTACTTCGCATGGAGGTGACTAGTTACTAGACTCTATCCTCCTCTCAGCGTCTCAACCTTACATTGAGATTGCCACCGCTATCTAGCCATACCGCGTTGTTCCTCTCTAGCACGCTCTAAGCATCTCAGCTCTTTAAGCACCACTGCTGCCATGTGGCTTACTGCATTCCAATTACCTTCACACACAAGCATTAGCTCCACTATGTTATCAGGTGTCACGGGCTGCCCGAGGATACTGGACAGTTCTATTCGAGTTGTCTCGAACCGTGGACATTGAAAGAATATATGTTCCACATCCTCTTCTGATCCTTTGCAGGCAGGACATTCCGAAGTGTCGGCATGTTTAAATCTGTAAAGATATGCACCAAAACAACCATGCCCACTTAACAACTGCGTCAGATAGTAATTAGTTTCACCATGCCGCCTATTTATCCACTTATTGATGGATGGTATAATACGATAGGTCCACCGACCTTTCACCGAGCTATCCCAGCGCCTTTGCCACTCTATCATGGTTGCAATGCGTTCTGATGCTCTACTTCCTAGGTTTTCTCGACACATATACCACTTCTTCCTTTCCTTTGCAAGTAGATCGATGGGTATCATCCCTGCAATAACGAGCGTTGCGTCATCGGATACTGTGCGAAAGCCACATATAACCCTTAAGGTACCCAGTCGATACACCGATGCCAGCTTGCATCTATACAATTTATTGTCCATCGCATCGCTCCAGATAGGTGATCCATATAGGATGATGGATGTTACCACATTTGCCAGCAGAGTCCTACGACTCTGTCTTGGTCCACCAGTGTTGGGCATAATCCGGGAGAGGGCTGCAGCTACATTGGCAGCTTTCTTGCTCACTATCCTTAGGTGCTCCCTAAAATTTAGACGTGCATCAATTTCGACACCAAGGTATCGTAACGAAGGTTGTGAGGGGATTAAAACTCCGCCAACGTCAATATTTACAGTTTCTATCACCTTCCTACTGGTAATTAGAACTGCTTCGGTTTTATGGTCAGCCAACTGGAGTCCATATGAGATCAACCACTGTTTGATAATTATAATGGTCAATCTACATATCTCCATTATTTCCTCTATGGTTTTCGCGACTACAACAACAGCAACGTCGTCCGCAAATCCAACAATCTCTACGCCATCGGGTACGTTGAGCCTCAAGACGCCGTCGTACATGATGTTCCATAGTAGAGGCCCCAATACTGATCCTTGAGGAACTCCACTCGTAACTTTGTAATCTATGATCCCATCGTCCGTATTATACATCAGCATTCTATTGCAAAAATAATTCGAGATAATCCTCCTTATGTACATCGGTACTTGCAGTTCAAGTAGGGCATTGAGGATACAGTCCCATCTGGCCGAATTGAACGCATTTTTAATATCCAGCGTAACCACGGCACAATACTTTTTAGAACCGTCCTTCCATCTTCTACCTTGTGTTGCTTCCTTTGCGACTTTAACGACGTGTTGAATGGCGTCGATTGTCGATCGAGCCCTTCTAAATCCATACTGGCTTTCGGCGAGGTCTCCGGCCCCTTTCACAGCGTTCTCCAATCGATTATAGATTATGCGCTCTAACACTTTGCCAGCCGTATCCAACATGCACAATGGTCGGTATGCGGATGGCTCTCCAGAAGGTTTATTTGCCTTCGGCAACAGAACCAGCCGCTGCCTCTTCCATCGATCCGGGAATACCCCCTCCCTCAGACATGAGTTGTAGACTTCTCTGAAGTCATCAAGTCTGGCTCGAATGGCGGCCTTTAATGCAATATTTGGAATATTGTCAGGCCCAGGAGCTTTTGAATTCGCAAATCGTTGATATGCATCTATCAGCTCTTCTGTGGATACCAAGGGAACTTCTTCCACGCCAGGTATTACATCAATGGCGTTAATCAGATCATTTTGCTGCGGGAATAAGGCGGTAACAATTCTGTTCAGTATCATTGGGCAAGTGGGAGGCGAAGCATCTGCGTTTCTGTTTCTGAGCCTATTCATGACGATTTTGTAGGGTCTCCCCCACGGGTCATGGTCCACTTCTTCGCACAGCTCTTTCCAGCATTCACGCTTACTCGCCTTAATTGCCTGTTTAAGGTGTTTTCGAGCATCCAAGTACTTCTCGCGCAAGCTAGGATAGGGCTCCCTACCCCAGGCACGTTGATGTTTTCTCCGTGCACGGTGACACAACCGGCGCAGTTGTGCAATTCGTTCAGTCCACCAGTATGCTGGTTGACGGTGACTATTTAATTGTCTTTCAACCATAGTTTTAGAACAGGCATCCGTGATCATATTCATTATCTGCGCTACTTTTGCATTGGCAGTCCCCAGGAGGTTCGGCTTTGCAAGAACTAGGTTAAATAGATCTTCATCGAAGGTACTTGCCCTCCAACCCGCTGGTTTCCTTTGAAGTTTTGTACGTCTATCTTCCATTGCCAGTTTTATTTCAAAAATAATGGCTTGGTGGTCGCTATGTGTGTAGAGTTCACTAACTTTCCATGTGGTCACCAAACGCATCAAAGAACTGCTGACGAACGTCAGATCAATTACTGAGGAGGTACCACCTTTACGAAAAGTCGGTGCATCACCATTATTGAGAAGTACAACATCTATGGAGGCGAATGCCTCGAGCAGCGCAACACCTCTTCCATTCGTATTTTTACTTCCCCATTCCGTTGCCCAGGCATTGAAATCACCAGCAATGACGACAGGATTTCGCAACCGAGCATCAGCAATCAATCGGTCCAAGTAATGCTTAAACTCTTCTATTGTGGCACTAGGTGGTGCATAGCAGCTGTAGATGTGCACACCATCCACTTTCGCTCTCACAAATCCTGCGTTTGAATTATTAGCCCTCTCCTGTATTGCCCGTCTGCCACAAACCCATATTGCGGCTTTACCTGTTGCATCAGTTGTCCAGTTACACCCTTCCCTATTTAGGTATTGTTCGCACAGAATTGCGACATCAACTTTCGCTTCATGCACAGATTGTACTAATACATCCTGTGCAGCCTCACAATGGTTTAGATTTAGCTGGAGGAACTTCATAGACGCTGAACTTTTTTTCAGTGTGTGTGGGTGTGTGTGTGGGTGTGTGTATATGGGTGTGTGTGTGTGGGTGTGTGTGTGGGTATATGGGTGTGTGTATATGTGTGTGTGTGTGTGTGTGTGTGTGTGTGTGTGTGTGTGTGTGTGTGTGTGTGTGTGTGTGTGTGTGTGTGTGTGTGTGTGTGTGTGTGTGTGTGTGTGTGTGTGTGTGTGTGTGTGTGTGTGTGTGTGTGTGTGTGTGTGTGTGTGTGTGTGTGTGTGTGTGTGTGTGTGTGTGTGTGTGTGTGTGTGTGTGTGTGTGTGTGTGTGTGGAAATCGGTATGTAGGTTTTAAAGGGTGATAATATGGGTGGTGAAGTATAGGGTGGTGCGGGTGAGATGGATTTTTGGGTTTGAATTGGATAGTTTGGTAATAATGTTTAGATGTGGTGGTTTGTGGTTGATTGGGGTAGTTGAGATATGGTGGATTGGGATCGGGTGGGATGGGTGTAGGTGGGGTTAGGTGGGTGTGGGAGTGGTTGGTCGTAGTATTTGAAATACGCAAATCACACTGCATAGAAGTACTTTATAGGCAACAAAAATGCTAATAGAGATCGTCTCCGAACCTTTCCCGTCTTTTTTTTAGTAAAATTTGTCTATCGATTGTTTCAAAAGCTCGTTTAAAATCCGGGAAGACTGCTACTACTACTTTATTGTCATCTATTTCAGATTTCCAATTAGCCAACATTCAGTTTAATGCAGTTTCACATGAATGGTGTTCTAGTGCTTTTTAACAACTCGTTAACACAGCTTCGTAGGTTGGTAGCATATATATCGGGAGTAGTTCTTCTGATGTTGTTGGCTTAGAAGTTTTCGAAATTGGAATAGCCGTTGCTATTTTCCACGATCTCGGGATTTTAGCTTCATGTAAACTTTCATTGATTAAATTCGTAAATTTTGACGAGAATATTCCATTCTTCTTATCTCCAGACATGTAATATTTTGGAAACAGAATGGAACTGGGTAAAATTAAAATTTATTACATTTGAAATATTGCTTTGAATGTCAATCACACTGGATACAAATAAGAGATTTGGCCAATCCTAGTTTATTGGTTACTATACATTATTGTTAAACTGAATATACCGTTGTGTTGTGCTTTTAGTTTTATACATCGATTTTAACGTTCTCCATAGTTCTTTCGAATTATTTTGGTTTTCTATGAATTTGTTTTTGAAATAAGTAGACTGTTCCTTCCTTAAAAATTGTTTAAATATATTTCAGGCTCTTTTATAATTATCCCAGCTCTCATTTGAAAGAATTTCTAGAAATTTTTTATTGGTGACATAATTCGCTAAATAGGTAAGTTCTTGTTTTGTAAGATCTGTACAAAGCAGGAGTTGAGTATTTGCAGTTTGGTCGTTACAACCTCCGTTTTCAAGGTGAAACATCAGCTTCAAAACGTTGTAGTGTATACTTTGGTTAATAGACATTCTAAAGTACTTCAAGCATGAGTAAGTTTGAGTTTAAAATTTTCACAATTCAATAAGATCGTAATTTATCTTGCTTCAGTAATTTCAAATTTTCCAAGAACCATGGTAATTTACTAGTTTTATGAATCAATTTTGTACAAGTCAACTGATTCATACAAATTTTTAACTTCAACACTAACTTTTCAACTTCTTCGTTTAATTCTTCCCAAAAATTGTTGATTTAAACCATTGTTAAGTAATTCATGAGAATAATTTTTCCGCGAACGTATTTCTATCGGGTCACAATTTCTCTTGACTTGCTTTTATCTTCCCACAATTTAAATTAATGCTTAACATACAATGGTCACTAATTTGCTGCTCTTTAACTACTTCGCATTGCACATTTTTTGAATTATTTCGTTATGATATCCTTTTATGATTTGTATTGCTAAAAACCAAGTGCGATCCTTCACAGTTGGAAATTATTTTGAAATTTTTGTTTTTGTTGAATGTACATAGCAACTCCACCTGTATGTCGACGATCCGAGTCGAACATTTCTTCAGGTTTACTAGTTTCACTGATTAATTGAACACAATTTCTTTCAAAACTCCATGAAATTCGATGATAGACTTCGGATGTTGGTGTAAAGGGCGTTTTGCTTTCGAAACTGCTATTGGTAATTGATTTGGTTTCTTCGAATTTTCAACTTGCGCTGATAAACTGTGCAATTATTATCCCACCCATTTACATCAATATTTAGATATAGCTTCTTATTTGTTTCAACGTAATTACTACATTTGGTTTCCGTGCTGTTAGAGTCTGCTACATTTTGGGTACGATAGCTGGTACACTTATCGCCGTGAAGTGAATAACCATTGTACCTGTAACATCTTGTTAAGGGTATTGACTCTACTACGTAGGATGATGTCAGTAAAAACAAAACTAGAATTTAATACTGAAGTCATTGAACGCGTGAAACAATATAAATACCTTGGTGTTATCATAGATGAAAAGTTAAATTTTAATGATCGTTTGAATTATATTGCTAAAAAAAGTTAGGCTTATTTAATAGAAATGAGGATAAAATGCCACGTGAGACAAAAATTATATTTTACGAATCAATTGTTGCACCACATATTGATTGAACAATAATGAATCAACTACAAATATGCCGTCTTCAAAAAATTCAAAATAGCAGTGCGATTTTGCACGCTATTCTTACGAAATGCTCAGGCGAATTTGTATACGTGTACCATACAAATTCTCCTGAGAATTTTGTGAGAATAGCGTACAAAATTTCAGGCCAGGTTTAAGACGATTAGACGAGATTAGAATTTAATACAAATATAAATAAAATGCTTGAAGTACTTTAGGATGTTTATTAACCAAAGTATACACTACAACGTTTTGAAGCTGATGTTCCGCCTTGAAAACGGAGGTTGCAACGACCAAACTGCAAATACTCAACTCCTGCTTTGTACAGATAGTACAAAACAAGAACTTACCGATTTAGCGAATTATGTCACCAAATCAAAACTTTCTAGAAATTCTCACTAATAGAGAAGTTCATAACTATAACACCAGGAGCACTCATTATCGATTACCAACGTACAGTAAATCGTTTTAATAGCGAATTTTGGCGTATAATGGAGTCAAATTGTATAATTTACTGAGCAATTTATAAGCGTTGGCAGAATTACGAAAGTTACATTGCTTTTTTGTATTTTCCTCGAATTTTTTAGTACGGGGTTGCCAACTTTCAGTTTACCACCGAATTTCAAATATTGTGAAAGTTATAATTCAATTTTTAGTTTTTACAAATCAAATAAGTGAGATTAGATCGCCACCAATCTGCAAACGTTTGCCTATTTCCTAAATTAAGAACTAATGCTGTATGCCTGACACCAAGTTTTTGTCTAAATTTCCGACTAACTAAATTGATCGTTATTTCACCCGCAGATATTGTTAGATGTCTCTAATATTTATAAACCAAAATCTATCCGATATTTAGTTCTAAACTGCAAATTTAGTTTCGATTTATCATTTACTGATTAGAAATTTAGACAAAGTTAGTTGAAAATTTAGACAAAGAACTCAATGTTGCAACACAGCATAAACAGCATAAAAGGAACATTTTGTTTCAGATAACCTTAGTAAAAAACGGTAACATAATTTTTCTGTAATTATTTCAAAACGGAACTGAAAATTACTGGTATTTTATTTAGATTTTTCACGGGAGGCTCAATCATGTCCGATTCGTCATCACTTTCAACATTACCTTCCAGAGTATGTGAAAGTAAATCATAAAACGGTTGACAATCTTGTGATATTACAAATTTTAAATCATTTTTAGATGGTTCTATTTTTAGGGTAACCAACTATGGATAATTTAAAATAGGGGTCACGTTCTATGTGCGACTCGTCTGGAGATCTTGAAATGAATCTTAAAATTTAATTGAACCCGTATGTCACCAGGATCGTACAAAATTGCTTTTATGCCTATCACATGAACATCTCTGCTTGATCGGATTGTGGTATAGAGTAGATATTCTGAGCCTTTCAAAAATTCACGATTGATTTGAATTATTTCTTATGGCTCTCATCGATATTTTTATTTTCATACTAAATACATATGTCGCATCGAACTTTCTTAGGAGTGAAAAGGCTGACATTTCATTATAAAATGACATCATTATATATATTGACTGAATTAACATGCATTTCATAATTAAGTGTCCAAGTGAACTTTAAACGAGTCAACTGGTTCGATGTTAAAGCACATTCAGACCATACATTGTTTAAGTGATTATGTTCACATAGATAGTACATCAACATATAGCAGCAAAAAATTGAGATTGAGTGGAAATTATAGATCCGTATCGAATGGGTTAAGCTCAAAACAGAACAAGAGCGAAGGCGACGTTCGAAATCGCCTGACATTTCTATTTTTATCGCCGACGAAACAATGCTGCCAAATATTTTTTATATTCGCTAACGCCCCAACGTCATATGCGAAAATATAAAACATAAATAATTATTATAGTTTTAAATATTTTTTTATTCGAGTATGCTAAGTTTTAGAATCCATTTTGACATAGATAAAATATGTCGTGGTTATCGTTTGTGGTTGTTTTTTATCGCCATACGCTGACGCTCTTGTTCCTTCCACCTAATCGGCGGTAGTCGTTGTCGCTCTTGTTTTGTTTCGAGCTTATTTCTATTTTGGTTACCGAAGAAACAATGTTGCCAACTGTTGGTATCATTTGACCGTCATATTCGACCGCGTTTTCGGAAATATCCCATGGTAACTTTTGGGTAACTTGGTGACAAAAAATTACCAAATCTATTTCCGAACATGTAGAGTAACTTTAGGGTAATTTACTATTAGTTGTTTTCTTAATTTCTGTCTTTCTGATAATTTGTATTAAATTAGTAGTGTCAGAAAAATTAAAGTGCACAGGTTTAAAATATAAACTATTTAAAAAAATACAATAAAAATGTTGTATCTGTTAAAAGACGTCATTGAATTTTGCTGAATATAAATATTACTGCGCGAAATGTAATCTTATTTTTTTGTATAGCCAGAGTAACTTGAGTAACTTTTGTTACCAACATTAAAAAAATTAAATTACTCAAAAGTTACCATGGGATATTTTCGAAAACGGCTATTATTACCCATTATTTCAATTTAGTAGCCTAATACCCCAACGTCATGTGCCAAAAACACAGAAGGTGGTTTTTTTAACGTCATACGCTGACGCTTTTGTTCTGTTAGCTACAGCGGCATTGCGGCGATATTTTATTTTAATTCGTCGACGCTCGTCGTTGTCGCTCTAGTTCTGTTTCGAGCTTTAGATGTCAACATTTGGACGGTTCTTTTCGAAAACACAATAATTTCGAAAAAATACTCGAACTAAACAAAACTGTTAAAAAGTTTTTTTTTGAAATTGTCAACGTCACAGAATTATCAGCAAATCAAAAACCTGTGAATTCAAACCAAATGTCATTACCTTTTTAAAATTTAGGTTTGAATTTTTTAAAGTGAGGTAGAATCCATATTCAGGAATTCAGGAAAATTTGATTACAGAAACAATTATTTGTTTGTTGACGTCATTTTTTAAATTATCAATGTATATTATTGCTTTTTGGTTGTTTTTTCCATTGGTTTTCTGTACAAAGTCGTCATCTTAAAGTTTTGCAATTTTTAAATTGGGGTTTAAATTGAAGCATACCTACATTTTGGAAATTAAAATTCAATTTTGATAATGAAATTAGTCCGATTGAAGTATCTTGGTCAATCGATCTCTTCCATATTGTAGTTGCTATATTGGCCACGTAGAAATCCTTCGAAAAGGAAGCCGAAAAGTAAGAGAACCTTGAAGATTTTTTTAGTATGCAACGGGCTTCAAAGAAATTAATAATTTTCATTCTGGTAAAATCGAGGTTTTAACGAGATCAAATAAAATGTACTTTCAAGAACGTAACCGATTATCATAACCCTGTACGAGGCTAATTTCGGCTATATGGTTTAAAAGAAATTCTCTGTGCGAAAAAAATTCTCTGTTTATAATGAACTTTTTCGAAACGAATACTACATTCTCATTTTAACGTCCGTTTTTGCAACGAAGTCGAGGTTATTACATAACTTTTAGTAGAAAATAGTTTTTTGATTGATTTTTTAGTGTTTTTGGTTTTGTGTTTAAAAAAATGTTGCGTACACATATGGCGGACACATGATAAGTTTGTGCAAAACCGAATGTTTCATAAGGGTTTTCCAGACTAAAACAATCTGATAACTATGAATAGTCTTTACTTGAACAAGAATACAGATTTTTTTATTACCTCTGGACGCGATTATACATATATTAACAAGAGCTAAAGCAAAAAAGGCACTAATGGAATGAAACCGTGCTAAAAGCCAACAAATATTATCAAGATTCTATTCAAAACTACGTAAAACGAACCATAGAAGCAGAAGACGCAAATGAAACAACCAAGGATAAAAACAATCTATGAACACAATTAATGACAGAACACAGAACAAGAAACCGGACAAATCACGTCACCGGACAAAATTTTTTACGCGATTACAAGATGTCAAAAAAATAAGAGGTGCAGACATTCGCAGTGACCACCAACTGGCAATAACCCAATTCAAAGTTTTGCCTCTAAAATGCATCAATTCAAATCGGAAAAAATTAAGAACGACAAATTAAAAGATGTCGACACATGAAATACATTTTGTGACGCGCTCAAGCTCAGCTTCCAAACCAATGAAGAAGCAGGTTGTATCAGGTACCAAGAATATAGAACTCTGGATCAGTGATAAAACTTAGAAGAAGATGAAGAACGCCCGAAACTCAAGTTGCAAAGAGTCAACAAAATACGACGTAGCTGAAACGTCAGTACGAAGATTATTGCCGTAGGCAATTCACTAAAAACCTTCTCAAAGTAGCAGACTCGAAACGTGCGTCACTACATGAACGCATACGATGGGAAAGTGGGAAATTTACCAATATGCTATAGTAAGGGATGCATCTGGTCCAATCTTAACAACATATGAAGCACAATTGAAAAGATGGAAGGCATATTTCAAAGACAAGAATATTTCAGAGCTGATCCCACGATTATAATCGGTGATGTTAATAAACACAACTAAGACCCTCTGATGAACCAACAAAATAACAAAAGTGGAATTCTTAAGGCAAAAGAGTCAAGCAGTCATTCGCATGGAAATACTAAAAAATTTGAAGACAAACATGGCTATCATAGGCACGCGACAAGGTGCTGTACCTCCATTCTACCATATAATCCTCTCAAGATGATGAATAAATAATATTACGAGTATTTAAGTGAAGATACCACCGACACCAACCAATACAGTAAATATTAAATTTTCACGTTTTTAGTATTTTTTCTATTTCTTGTAAACTGCTGAGGCAGCAGAGATTTTATGTAAAAATTAAGACCTTTTAGGTTAGCATACAGAAAAATAAAGTAAAATTCCGACACAATTGTTTGTTCTTATTAATAGACCCCAACCGTGGTAATCTATTCATAAACAAAAATACAAACATCTATTCATAAACAAAAGAACAAACAACTGGTTCAAACATCACCAGCCATGATGATAACAAAAGCAAATCATGAAAAATTGCAATTTTTGAGAAAATAAAAGTTGAAGGATTAGAAGCCACAAGAGTGCAGTCATCAACGCCGTTCACCATGGGGATATATGGCCACCAAACCAACCCGCATAGAGGTAGTAACAGATTTTATTACAGAAGCATTCCTTACTGTCTTCAACAGATTTAGCTGAAGGCGAGGACTGTGACATGTACAGTAACAATGAAATGAACTTGATTGGAGCAAACAACCAGCTACAAAGAATCGGCAGCGGATTTTAACAAAATCATGTCGAAACAGCTAGCTTCGGATGGCGTAGCATAGCAATTTCAAGCACTAACATCTCATTTTGGTGGATTATAGAAAGCGGGCGTAAAGGTAGTTAAAACCTATTTAAAGAAGCTCATGGGGAAGGCTATAGGATGATTGTCCTAAAACCGTGCCACATTGTTTTCTCTCACCTACTCAGAGAACAGTTTCTTCCTCCTCGTCATTTTCGAAAGTACGACATAGTAATCATGTGAGTAGATTCCCATTTGGCCTATTATTGGGCCATCTGTCGTTTGTTGTTCTTCTTCCCATCGAAGATCGAAACAATAGTTAGGTAGCGAGCTTTATATCAACATCCATCCAGCTTGGTGAAATGAGACAGGTTGCGCCTTGTCGAGTGAGTTCATACGCCTTTTCATTCACTTGTTAATGAATTTGAGGTGACAACGCTGACACAATCAAAGGAACGTGCTGGAATAAGCGATCAGGTTCAATCGGGAAGAATACGGAGCGCATGTTCTATGCACTGAGAAGTGCTAGGATATTTACCTTGAAGACCTAGATAGCAACAACATATGCATAAAAGATAAAGAGCCACCCAGGCTAGTTGGTAGTATCCTTGCCTTTCAGAATTTGATATATCCAACGCCTGAGTGACTCGTCCTCATCCAGACATGTGGTTGGCCTTTGGTCTGAAGTTGTTGAAAATCTGTTAATGAGAATTCCTTATACTCAAAGGATTTTTTAACAGAGGACTTAGAAGGGTTCAGGGCAGTTAAAATTTCGAAAGCTTATAAGGCTCGAGCGAACGTTTTAGGCCTCCCTTAAAAAAGCGGTATCGCATTTGCATATTTCGTAGAAAACCCCAAGTATGCGACTTCGAGACGAATTTTGTTGCCGATTTTGCCGTGGATAGTGTAAAATTGGCGCATGAATCCTAGAACCACCTAGCAAATTCCATCGATTAGCAAACAATCAGCTTCAGTCAATAATGAAAGGCTTGAATGTGTTGCTCTCACACAATCACGCATTACTCGTTAAAACATTTTTAAGAGAGGACCGTCGATGGATTTTATGTTTTCCGGCATATTTATGTTTTCAATGCTATCCGTCCCTTTTAAAGCAGTGCGTTGTTGTCGTGCATGTTTCCAGTTTCGTTCGTCCGATTTACAATCAACAACAGCATTATTTATTTATTTATTTTATTTTTCAAATAGCTCTAAAGCTAATTTTCCAGTTTACAATACAATATATATACATCATCTACTTAATAATTATAAAATTTGTTTTAACAGTTGTGCTCTAAAATCCTTCATGCTTCTACAATTTCTTATATTTTCCGGTAACTCATTATACATAGATATACCTTTGTCAAATATCGATTTTTTACTTCTAGATTGTCTTTTAAATTCTAAATAAAACTTATCCTTATGCCTAGTATCATGACTATGCACATCCTGTCTCCTACACAACAACTGACATAAATATTGAGGTAACAAATTTTTATCAAGCCTAAAAATAAAAGTCATTACGTTCATATACAACGTATTTTCCACTGTTAGCAACTCTAATTCCAGCAACATATCACAGTTTCTTGCATATCTATCTATCTATTACGTATTATTTGTGATGGTATTAAGACAGTTAATAAATTCCAAACTGGTAAAATTAGTACAAAAGCTGGAGGCTGCTGTCGAGATGAAAATACGGCAGCTGGTAACCCTGTTAGATACGTTTTACTAGATCAGACAAATTTTTTAATCTACGGGGGTTAAAGGTCATAATATTTTACTAGACTTACACATTGGTCTATTGCTGATAAATACTAACCTTAGTTTGGATCTCCTAAAGATTTTAGGTTGTGTGCCATAGGCAGCAATCTGTTCCAAAATTTATGTAGTAGTCACATTACTACGTGAAGTTGTTCGGCGACAATTTGTTTTATGCTACTGTTTTGTAACTCAGCACAATTTGTGTCATGGATATGCACAACCAATACCTACCTACATAAAAACAAGTTTATTTTACAACTTTTTACATAAATTTGTTCATTTTTATTACTTAGAGTATGTTAAAAAATTAAAGTTAAATTTAGAAAAAAAATAAAATGGTTTGTACAGCCATATAGAATGTAGCACCATAGCCGACAAACCATGCAATGCCTCGACTCGGCTGAGGCAATACAAAGATTGCATACACAAGTGTGTGTACTATCCGGGCAATGCCAACGGCCCGGAATAGATTAACAGCAAAGAATGTACTAGGCGATGTTAACAAGTACAAAAATCCAATTGCGAAGAATGGCAAAATATTTTCAAGATCATTACGATGCGCTCTGTACATAAAAAAAAAAATATTTTGATTATTAATGCGAATCACAATAATGATAAGACAGCAATTATATTCTTATTATGTAAGAAATGGAATGTATTTTATCTAAACGACACGTAATTTATTTACCTTCGTACCCGTTCGACATCGGGATCGTCAAAAACAACTTTCAATTTTTTATTGGGTAAATCTTCTGGATTTGCGAATACCTGCAAGTCATTACACGATTAGAATATACAGCAAAATCGAAACATCACACCGTACTTACTTTCTTGCCAAGGCGGAAGCGGGCGGTCAATACCGACATAATCAACATTTTAACTACCAAAACAGCTGACCAAAATACATAGCTACGGAATGCTTCATTTTCCAACGAAATTATATTTTCAATAGACACCATATTTAATTAATTAACTTAAAGATTTAAAATAGCAACAAACACAAGGTTCTCGATCAACTGAACAACTCAAACTAACTCTAACCAACAAGTGTTAATTATTTACTAATGTCGAGATTACGTGCGATTATAAATCAGATTTCAATGTGTATGTACAACATACAATCAATATTCATACATAAAATGTACGCTTCGGTTTCTTTTTCATTAAAAACGATTCGATTTAATTACGATTTTTTTTAATTCTAATCGCGGTTTTATTATTTAATACGAGTTACGAGGTTATTTTTGTTTGGGTTGGTAACGAGACGAGACGAGATGTCAAGTTTAACGTTTATGAAAAAAAAAAGAATAGACAAAAGTTAATCAGTGGTGTAGTAGTGCATTATATACAAAATTACATAGCGCATTTTTCCATAATCCATCTATAAAATATATTTTGAGTATGGCTCTGACAAAACATATTGTTTAACAACTCATATCATTCACAACAAATAAAATTTATTTTCGGTAGATTTTATTTTAATAATTATGAATTAAAACTCGCAGCACTTTTAATAAATCATTCACAAATTATTTAATTTTGAACATAATTTTATTTTATTATCCTAAAACAACATACTTGTAGAGTAGTGTAGATAATTTGAAATTTCCAAAAACAGTTTGTGTGTATCATAACGGCAACTATTTTTCCATTAAAATACTGAAATTTTTCACTAATCAAGTAATCACTTTATTTTAAATGTATTAACACAAATTATAAGTCCAGTTTTAATTAATATTTTAGTTTAATTTAAAGTTTTTTCTAAAATGTTTCCAACCAAACTAAAACAAAAACTTTTTGTTGTGGATGATCAGTGCTGCCAGATCGTAAGATTTATCTTTTTTTGAAAGGTTTTGTGTCAACAAAAAAGATAAAAAGATTTTTTCCAGAATAAAAAGATTTTCTTAAAAATGTCTATCTTTGTACAATTCTAATATGAACAATTACACATTTTCTCCTTGACAGAAAGTTTTATTTTTTATATGAAACCAAAATTGGCTTCTAATATTAAAGCTAAGCGGGATTTGCGAAAGCAACGCACCTAATGATATAAAGCGGCACGGTCATTAAAGACCATTAGGCCCGTTGCACACTCGAGTTATGTTTTTTAGCAAAGTGAGCTATGTTTTAAGATCACAGATTCTCGGTTTTCTTTGCAATGCCTAAATAAGTGAAACCGAATTCGTGAAGCTTAGCTCAAGCCACTCGTTCGCCCCAATTTATTTAATTTCGCTTTTTAAACCTGTGGGTTAGGAACATATAGCTCACACCACACCGCCCATTCTTTAGGCAATGTGAGCTAATTAATTATCCCCAAGGCGAAAATAAAAAAAACGTGAATCTGTAAAATTAAAACAGCTCACATCAGTCTAAGAACATAGCTCAAGTGTGCAAGACGGGCCATAATCCTAAACAAATATTAAATAAAGCGTTAAAAAAGATTTTTTGGTCGAAAAAAAGATTTTTTTTGTCAAATTAAAAGATTTTATAAAAAATAATCTGGCAGCACTGTGGATGATACAAAAATCAAAGATAGAGATATAAATATGATTTTCATTTTATATATGCATCCCACTCTAACTAATGGCTTGTTCGGCAAAATGTCAAAAAATGAAATATAAAAAACGTAATAGTTTTATTTGACAGTTGAATACAAAAATGGGAATTGTTAGGTTTTCAGTGTATTTCGGGGGTTACACACTAGAGTCGATATATATGTACCATAGAATAAAGATATATAAGAGAACCAAAGATATATTATATTTTATAAGCCAATGCGAAGCTAACGCCACTCCTAATATATTAGTTTTTGGTACTATACACTACGCGACACAGTGCATGAAATAGTTTCTTTTATTTATACGAAATGTTGCAAAGCAGAAATACTAGATTTATTTTCATCGCTGTATACGTTCAAAAAAACATTCTTTTTTATTTTGTTCATTGTGCATATTACACTAGGGTAACTTGAATCCGTTAACTTCTTCGTTTGTTTAAACTTTACGTAAAGAGTAAACAAAACGAAGAAGTTACCGGATTCAAGTTACCCTAGTGTCGATATGCACATTCGGTGCGATCTTCGTTTCATTTTTTCTAATGATCGGTTTGGTTTTGTTTATAAAAATTTAAAGCAGCATAAATCAGAATGCGGTATGTAGAGATATAATACAAGCTGTGTGTTATGTATGTGAACAAAGTTTTTGTTTTTTTAATTTAGATTTTCTATCACAAACACTTTTCCGTACATAAAATAAAAGAATTATTCTTGCGCCGTGATATACGAGTACGATTATCAGATATTATTGTAGATACGAGTAGATCCAGATCTTATTGTATTATATTGTTACGAATTTGCCGTCAAATTCGGTCCGTATTACTAGATTGTGAATATCGCTATAGAATTTGACGGTTACAACAACAATTCTCGCAATTTACACACTTCTAGATTATTCACGCAAACACCGGAAATAATTTCGTTTGGGTCGTTTCATACAACCCGACAAATGTCGTATTACTTTGTTTATAAAACTTAATTCTCTTAGTCGACTGACAAATCTCACCTCAGGTAAGGAATATCATTGTTGTCACTTCAATCGACTAAGAGAATATGAAACACGATTGTCGTAAGAAGCGACAGGTGACACGACTAAGAGAATAGGGGTGTAAATATTTAACTGATATTTATGCCACTACAGCAATATTCCCGAAATATTCCAACAATAATTTTCCCACTCTTATTTGCCAACACTAAATAACAACAAAGAAATAATTTCCACAATTAATTATTCAATCAATTCTTCAATTATTACACCAATATTTTCACTTAATACCACTTATTATTTTTCCACTACTAACTTCGCATTTAATTTTTCGCGTACCGATCTTCCAAATGTCACAGCAAGACTGTCGTATTGTGTTTGTTTATACATCGATCGAATATTCCAGATTCGCCTAAATGTTGTTTCAGACTTTAATAATGCGTGTCATCAACAATATCGGCGACTATATATCGAATTCTTATCTTCACTACTTTCTTGCCTAGAATGAACGCACTGTCGACAGTCGCTGGTGTTGCATGGGCGTCGTGCCTAAAAATCTCTCATCAGTAAAAATTTATTTTTTCCACGATAATTGTGAGGCCTGCTGCTGCTAATCGAGATGGTACGTCGGCTAACAGAGACAGGTGCTCATCGAATGTACAGGATGTAATGAACAGATCATTGAGGTATACGAAAACCCAATCTTGTAGGTGATGAGGGATCACTCTGTGCATCAAATGGCATAAACAGTAAAATGATATAGCGTGCGTTCTGGCACGATGAAAGCAGTTTTCTCCATTGACAACGGGGCTAAGGGGATCTGCCAGAACGCGTCCGTTAAGTCGATACTGGACATAGTTTGTGTTCGTTCCAGTCGACTTAGCAAACCGTCAATTAAGTGCAAGGTAGGCAGGGTAGGCGTAGGCGTCTTGCGGGTAACGCTATTTAGTTTACGGGCGTCAAGACGGAGACGTACTTTGCAGTTCGCTTTCAATACTCTAGTCATCGGTGAACACCATGGACTTGTACTCTCGGTGATTACTCCTAAAGTTAACATACGATCTAGTTCCGAATATATGGCACGTTGGACAGCAGGCGAGACCGGAACGAATCGTTGCTTGATTGGCGAGGCATCTCCGGTATCTGTATAAATTGCCAAAGATGTTCTAGCAAGACCTCGTTTCTGTGAGCTCGGGAACAGTTTGACTATTTGCTGCAGTTTCGCTGTCTGATCAGGAGCTGGAGGAAATTTTTGATTAGCATTAGAATTTCCATCAGTTGATGTGAAAGTTTGAAGCATGTTCGAACTATTTTGCGCTGATTGAGTCTAGTTCACCTGGGGAGTGGAATTGTACGACGTTAGGGCTATTTCATGAATATTACGGGAGAAGCCAGGTCCCATAGCAATATCCGGATTATAATTCATATTTTTTCATGTCTCCTCAATTGCAACGCATCTATTCACCATAGACGAGACAGAGGAAAATATTTCTCCGGCCACGGCAACTTTGAGTTCAGGACGCATGTTTTTTCTTAAAATATCTACGAGTTCGAGTTCGGTTAGTGGGGTTTTTAAAGGAAGTGCTTTTCTTTATTTTTTGTCTTCGATGTTCGCCCATCTTGAAAGCGATGATAAAACCAATCTTTAAAACCATTCCATGTACACCTAGGGTTTCGCTCTATCAAAATCCAATAATGTTTTCGAGCTGTCCCATGAAATAAAGATCCGATATCATGAACCAAATGGTTAGGTGAAATACCGTGAATTGCAGCCACTACAGAAAAACTTTTGGACTGATATACCACTAGTAAAACTGTAGATCGAACCATCAAAGGATATATTCCACTTTTGGATATCTACAGTTGTTGGCCGAATTTATCCCATTGTAGGGGCATAACCAGTAGGAAATGTAGTTGGCGGCTCAGGCAGATATGTATGCCTCATATTATAAAAATTATTTGGCGTGAAACCGTTTACATTTGGAACTGGGGTCGATCCAGTTGCTTAAGTAACTTCAGGTTGATATGGATATTGAGTTGGTTTATATTGATCCGCTCTATACATGATGGAGGTACATATGGCCCTCATTGAACAGGAGGAAGATTTCGAACTGAGGCCTGTGATGCACAAGCAAAAGATGTTGCGTAGTCCGACTTGAACTGAGGCGCGGTAATTGGTGGCATACTGGAAGCGAGAACGTTTTCCGCCGAATCCTTAAAATTAACCTGTTTTGGGAAAAGATTTTGTGGAATATTCGTTTGCTCTCGTACGTAACAACTGACAACATTATCAGATTCGGGTTCTTCGTCACAATCTTCAATTTAAATCGCCTAGTGCATTGACATCTCGGAGTTTGGGCATTAGTTCTAGAATTGCTTGACAAGATGCTGATAAATTTGTAACCTACGTTTAAAAGATGCGGACATTCGAGTTAATCGTAATTGTACGTGTCTTAATCGAGAAATTTTTATTGTAAAAAGCTCTTCATCCGGGTCATCATTCGACATTAAAAATTGTTGTAATTTGGAATGAAGAGACCTTAATTTATGGCGTTTTCTTTTTACAAAAAACTGGCAAGACATTTTGATGTACATCAATATTTTTTTGATGTAAATCACATTTTCGCGTTTTTTTAGCGGAAAAATAGCAAATAAATTTGATGTACATCAAAAAATGGAAATGTAGATTTTTTCTTATCACGAAATGACGTCGCACTTTGACGAATATTGGCGCGAAATGGTGACGTTGAATATCCCGTTCAGAAACGAAAATACTGAAGTGCTCGCTGAAGCAAAATATACGCAGATTTATGACGAGAACGAGAATATTATTCTACAACGCCGTCGAGAATGTGAGTCCGATTTAGACATCCGAAAAACGATGGAAATTTTTAGACAACTGTGCGCGAATGCAGGTAATGCAGATGAAACCGATCTTACGAAGCTAGTTACTCGGTTCAAAAATGAGACTGATCCATTTGAAGACTTCTATGGAAAGTTGAATTCTGTTATGAATTCCGATTTACTTCCGGGTACACCGAATAAACTGGGCCTGATTGCAAAGAAACGGGATAATATTATGGAGAAGGAAGCATTCAACCGTGTCATGCGCATGACTAATGATCGCCAAAAAGGTTTATTAATTCATGTTATCGGAGTTCTGCTTGACAAACAACAAGCCGAATCCATTCAAATTTTCTTTAATATTATTTATCCTCAACTCAAGAACTCCTTGGACAGTCCAACTTTGAGGCGCATTTTAAAATTATACGAGCTGACGGAAGTAATGCGACAAACCTCTGTGTCAGTCTGTGTTCAACGCATCTAGATCGCACATCAATATTGACAAGCCGTATATTATCATGAACAATATTGATGTAGCAGACGGTTTTGCTGACGCAGCGCTCTCGGTTACGTAGAAAATATTGAATTTGAAGAATACATCACCATTAAGCGGTTTTGGATGAGGTTTTTCAAACGCATCTGTATCCCAACAGGACAATGTTGGTAAAGCGCCGTCAGTTTCCTTTAGTCCCTGTTTGTGTAGTGACCATACACAATGCTCAGGATGCATCTTTCGATGCAGTCGTTTACGAATATGAGAAAAATCGTACCTCTAAAATCTTTTCTTCTATTTTCTTCTCGAAACTTTCGCTGCTTATTTTGATTTCATTAATTTCTTGCTTCATGTTGAAGCTTCTGATGTTGACGAAATTACTTGTACTGACAAATAAGCCTGAGTATTTGAGGAAATCTGCCCCTATGATCTGCAATGTGACTTCTGCCAAAATTAATGTCCACGTGAAATACTTTTTAAGACCGAGATCTAACTCAATTCGACGGGATATGTTTCAAATCGATGTTCATTTTCTTGTTGCCATTAGCAGAAATTACGGAGATTTTAAATTAAGTTTTTGGGAAAGTTCTCGAATCCAGTATAAAATTCGGTTTTGGTGACATAAGGATTTGAAATTGTTTGTTTTTCAAATTCTGATGTTCATTGAAAAAGAAACTCGGTCACTTTTAAACGAGTTTGATCAAATTCGATTTTTAAGCAGACAAGAATATGTAAATTATTGAACGTAATTTTCAGAAATTTACTTAGCCCTCAAGGCTAATTAGAACCCTAAAAAAATAGATTTTTTTACTTATGGTTATTTCCGGTTTCGACAGACTCTCCACCGAGATACACTACCAGATAACATTATCAGAAAGGAATTTGGCCTGTGATAATCAAAAGCAGAATATCAAAGTACTACTCAGACCAAAAAATTCCAAATCGCCAGAACAAATGAAGATTGATCAATCATTGAGCAGACAAATCAATTACTTAAACCGGCCAATCCAACAAATTCAACAAAGCGATCAACCATTCAAGAGAGAAAGTTCCTAACGCAATAAACCACGGAAACAGCAGCCATATAGCAGCAACCATATAGAAACTAAGGAAGAGGAGGATAAATACAGACAGTTGTTGAACGAAAATATAGATAGAAATCCGAGATAACCACCGTTAATACAAAGCACAGTTTGGTCCAGTAAACATTGTAACACCAATAGATACTACTGTGAGGGCTGAAATCAAAACAATTGCAGAAGAACCAGCCTACATAAAATCTTTTCCCCATTCAGTCAGTATGAGAAACGAGGTGGAGGAACAAATTGGGCCACTTCTTTCGAAGAGCCCATAAAACTCCCCAATCTGGATAGTGAAAACCGAGCGCTTCTGAAAACCGTCACCTTCTAAGATACTCACCTAAATCCGGCCTTGTCTCACACGATCTCAAACCTTGGTAATTCAATGTTCTTTACCACCATCGATCTTACCTCGAGAATTCACCAGATCCAAATGAAGGAGTAAAATATACCAACAAGGCCTCATTGGTAAAATCGACAATGTATGTATTGAAGATGTTGTCAATTTTGAAGGTAAAATGGAGGAAGAGCATCGACTAAACATCTAGAAAATTTTCTTTAAACTTGAAAAAGTCAACCTACGATTCAACCTGTATAAGACGGAAATCAGTCAAGCCATTAGAGCCAACCCGAAGAAGGTGGCTGCTATTCAAATTCTAAAAACCCCATTGAATTTGAAGGAATTAAAAACATTCCTCGGGCTAGTATCATTTTTCCGGCGTTAAATTAAGGACTCCGCTAGGATAGCGAAACCGTTGAGGCAAACCTTACAAGGGGTGAAAATATCCAAATTCAAGCAAGTCAGTCAAGAAAAGTAAAAATTGACATGGACCAAAACCAAACTTAAACGTTTTTGCATATTAGAAATATCTAAATTTCTCTAGTTACAAAATTCCTCTAACCCATAATATTTATGGACATCTGTAACAAAGAAAATAAAATTACAATCATAATGTGTTACAACAGGTTAGACTAGAAAAATATAAACACAAGCCTGCGACACCTGCAACATCTATATCAACATCATTCCGACGTACCCAGCAGAGATACTCCATCATGAAACTATGGATAGTCCTATAATTACAGACTATCTAAAAAGTTTGGGAATAAAGATTTACATATCTGACACCGCCAGAAAGAAGTAAACGGGACTGTCGAAAGAGTTCATTTAACAGTAATGGAAATAGTTAGATGCCTACAAACTGAAGGACTTCATTATCTTGCTGATTTAAAAACAAATATAAATGAAGAAAAGAATCTGGAATGCCCAGGAAACCAAAATTGTAAAAGAAAACATTAAGAGTAAAAAGCCAAACCATACAATCCCGGCCCCGAGGATACTAGCTTGATGGCGATCAAATAAATCCAACCAGAAAAAAGACGGTGGCTGATAACAAATTTAACACAATCACGTCTATTTTAATTTAATTTAGCAAATTGACGGATCATAAATGGGAATTTTAAGGTAATCCACGTATTACACGTCTAACACCAACGATGAATAGCATACATCAATAAAGGAAACTTCGACGTCAACTAATGTGTCAAACGAAACAAATCTCGCAGTTGATATCTGAACCAAAAATCAAAAAACTAAGAAGCAGAAAATAAATCAATTAGTTCGGGACTCGGGAGCGCACGGAAATGAAATGAAACAATCAATACAAAGAAGGTAATACAAACATTCTAGATTCTGCCACCAATATTACGAAGAAACATCACCAGAATTGACTCGGGATATTTACATTAATTGTACCAACGTAGCGAACAACACGAACAACTCTTCAAGAAACACAAGGAAGCTGCCTTCATCGATTTTGGTACTATAACCATCGTTATTTTCTTATTCAACATCATTGTTGTCAAAAAAGGTAAGAGCAAGACGCCAAAAAGCAATGCGGTTTGTAGACGATCCAATCCATCAAGAAAAAATTACCAATAACATACCACGAATTGAATCCATTTGTTTAAACTTTTGCCCAATCGGGCGTTGATTGAATCTTCTGAGAGGCAAGAGTTAACATAATGTGAGAAATGTCGAGTCAATAGAATTAGACAATCTAAATAATTCAACAGTAACAGGACAGAAAAAAAATGTTCAACCAGAACTGATTCCACCGTTCAACACTGTAATTTTCCATTGAACAGCATACCCGCTTGTCAGACTTTGTATTGCCAGTTTATTTCAATACATTGGTCTATTGACGAGTTTCTTTCAATATTCTTAACTAGAAAGTGGAGTGAAGTGAGTTCAAATGGTCTTCTTAATTCTCTGAAGCAATAGTAGCTTGTTTTATTTCCTTAATACGTGCTCTAAATATTTCACCTCTTTAACACTTTCTATCGTTAATCATTTCAAATTTGTGTCATGTAAAATTTTTATTCCTCCTGCCGCAATGCCATCTATACGATCCTCGTTCAATTTATGTGAATTGTATAAAATTATAAACTTTAATCGTCATTTAGGCGGGATAGCAAATTAACGTTCTATTCCTCATTAATTTACCAATAAAACTGCACTAATTTTCTAACAATATTTTATTAATTTTATCTTTTTTTTTATCATCATTCATCAATATATAATTTATTGTTGTGGTTTTGTATTTTAAATAATTTCTGTTATAAAATAAATGTTTTTCATCCATTTTCATCTCTATTACATTAAAATGTTTTGTTCGGCAAAATGTCAAAAAATGAAATATAAAAAACGTAATAGTTTTATTTGACAGTTGAATACAAAAATGGGAATTGTTAGGTTTTCAGTGTATTTCGGGGGTTACACACTAGAGTCGATATATATGTACCATAGAATAAAGATATATAAGAGAACCAAAGATATATTATATTTTATAAGCCAATGCGAAGCTAACGCCACTCCTAATATATTAGTTTTTGGTACTATACACTACGCGACACAGTGCATGAAATAGTTTCTTTTATTTATACGAAATGTTGCAAAGCAGAAATACTAGATTTATTTTCATCGCTGTATACGTTCAAAAAAACATTCTTTTTTATTTTGTTCATTGTGCATATTACACTAGGGTAACTTGAATCCGTTAACTTCTTCGTTTGTTTAAACTTTACGTAAAGAGTAAACAAAACGAAGAAGTTACCGGATTCAAGTTACCCTAGTGTCGATATGCACATTCGGTGCGATCTTCGTTTCATTTTTTCTAATGATCGGTTTGGTTTTGTTTATAAAAATTTAAAGCAGCATAAATCAGAATGCGGTATGTAGAGATATAATACAAGCTGTGTGTTATGTATGTGAACAAAGTTTTTGTTTTTTTAATTTAGATTTTCTATCACAAACACTTTTCCGTACATAAAATAAAAGAATTATTCTTGCGCCGTGATATACGAGTACGATTATCAGATATTATTGTAGATACGAGTAGATCCAGATCTTATTGTATTATATTGTTACGAATTTGCCGTCAAATTCGGTCCGTATTACTAGATTGTGAATATCGCTATAGAATTTGACGGTTACAACAACAATTCTCGCAATTTACACACTTCTAGATTATTCACGCAAACACCGGAAATAATTTCGTTTGGGTCGTTTCATACAACCCGACAAATGTCGTATTACTTTGTTTATAAAACTTAATTCTCTTAGTCGACTGACAAATCTCACCTCAGGTAAGGAATATCATTGTTGTCACTTCAATCGACTAAGAGAATATGAAACACGATTGTCGTAAGAAGCGACAGGTGACACGACTAAGAGAATAGGGGTGTAAATATTTAACTGATATTTATGCCACTACAGCAATATTCCCGAAATATTCCAACAATAATTTTCCCACTCTTATTTGCCAACACTAAATAACAACAAAGAAATAATTTCCACAATTAATTATTCAATCAATTCTTCAATTATTACACCAATATTTTCACTTAATACCACTTATTATTTTTCCACTACTAACTTCGCATTTAATTTTTCGCGTACCGATCTTCCAAATGTCACAGCAAGACTGTCGTATTGTGTTTGTTTATACATCGATCGAATATTCCAGATTCGCCTAAATGTTGTTTCAGACTTTAATAATGCGTGTCATCAACAATATCGGCGACTATATATCGAATTCTTATCTTCACTACTTTCTTGCCTAGAATGAACGCACTGTCGACAGTCGCTGGTGTTGCATGGGCGTCGTGCCTAAAAATCTCTCATCAGTAAAAATTTATTTTTTCCACGATAATTGTGAGGCCTGCTGCTGCTAATCGAGATGGTACGTCGGCTAACAGAGACAGGTGCTCATCGAATGTACAGGATGTAATGAACAGATCATTGAGGTATACGAAAACCCAATCTTGTAGGTGATGAGGGATCACTCTGTGCATCAAATGGCATAAACAGTAAAATGATATAGCGTGCGTTCTGGCACGATGAAAGCAGTTTTCTCCATTGACAACGGGGCTAAGGGGATCTGCCAGAACGCGTCCGTTAAGTCGATACTGGACATAGTTTGTGTTCGTTCCAGTCGACTTAGCAAACCGTCAATTAAGTGCAAGGTAGGCAGGGTAGGCGTAGGCGTCTTGCGGGTAACGCTATTTAGTTTACGGGCGTCAAGACGGAGACGTACTTTGCAGTTCGCTTTCAATACTCTAGTCATCGGTGAACACCATGGACTTGTACTCTCGGTGATTACTCCTAAAGTTAACATACGATCTAGTTCCGAATATATGGCACGTTGGACAGCAGGCGAGACCGGAACGAATCGTTGCTTGATTGGCGAGGCATCTCCGGTATCTGTATAAATTGCCAAAGATGTTCTAGCAAGACCTCGTTTCTGTGAGCTCGGGAACAGTTTGACTATTTGCTGCAGTTTCGCTGTCTGATCAGGAGCTGGAGGAAATTTTTGATTAGCATTAGAATTTCCATCAGTTGATGTGAAAGTTTGAAGCATGTTCGAACTATTTTGCGCTGATTGAGTCTAGTTCACCTGGGGAGTGGAATTGTACGACGTTAGGGCTATTTCATGAATATTACGGGAGAAGCCAGGTCCCATAGCAATATCCGGATTATAATTCATATTTTTTCATGTCTCCTCAATTGCAACGCATCTATTCACCATAGACGAGACAGAGGAAAATATTTCTCCGGCCACGGCAACTTTGAGTTCAGGACGCATGTTTTTTCTTAAAATATCTACGAGTTCGAGTTCGGTTAGTGGGGTTTTTAAAGGAAGTGCTTTTCTTTATTTTTTGTCTTCGATGTTCGCCCATCTTGAAAGCGATGATAAAACCAATCTTTAAAACCATTCCATGTACACCTAGGGTTTCGCTCTATCAAAATCCAATAATGTTTTCGAGCTGTCCCATGAAATAAAGATCCGATATCATGAACCAAATGGTTAGGTGAAATACCGTGAATTGCAGCCACTACAGAAAAACTTTTGGACTGATATACCACTAGTAAAACTGTAGATCGAACCATCAAAGGATATATTCCACTTTTGGATATCTACAGTTGTTGGCCGAATTTATCCCATTGTAGGGGCATAACCAGTAGGAAATGTAGTTGGCGGCTCAGGCAGATATGTATGCCTCATATTATAAAAATTATTTGGCGTGAAACCGTTTACATTTGGAACTGGGGTCGATCCAGTTGCTTAAGTAACTTCAGGTTGATATGGATATTGAGTTGGTTTATATTGATCCGCTCTATACATGATGGAGGTACATATGGCCCTCATTGAACAGGAGGAAGATTTCGAACTGAGGCCTGTGATGCACAAGCAAAAGATGTTGCGTAGTCCGACTTGAACTGAGGCGCGGTAATTGGTGGCATACTGGAAGCGAGAACGTTTTCCGCCGAATCCTTAAAATTAACCTGTTTTGGGAAAAGATTTTGTGGAATATTCGTTTGCTCTCGTACGTAACAACTGACAACATTATCAGATTCGGGTTCTTCGTCACAATCTTCAATTTAAATCGCCTAGTGCATTGACATCTCGGAGTTTGGGCATTAGTTCTAGAATTGCTTGACAAGATGCTGATAAATTTGTAACCTACGTTTAAAAGATGCGGACATTCGAGTTAATCGTAATTGTACGTGTCTTAATCGAGAAATTTTTATTGTAAAAAGCTCTTCATCCGGGTCATCATTCGACATTAAAAATTGTTGTAATTTGGAATGAAGAGACCTTAATTTATGGCGTTTTCTTTTTACAAAAAACTGGCAAGACATTTTGATGTACATCAATATTTTTTTGATGTAAATCACATTTTCGCGTTTTTTTAGCGGAAAAATAGCAAATAAATTTGATGTACATCAAAAAATGGAAATGTAGATTTTTTCTTATCACGAAATGACGTCGCACTTTGACGAATATTGGCGCGAAATGGTGACGTTGAATATCCCGTTCAGAAACGAAAATACTGAAGTGCTCGCTGAAGCAAAATATACGCAGATTTATGACGAGAACGAGAATATTATTCTACAACGCCGTCGAGAATGTGAGTCCGATTTAGACATCCGAAAAACGATGGAAATTTTTAGACAACTGTGCGCGAATGCAGGTAATGCAGATGAAACCGATCTTACGAAGCTAGTTACTCGGTTCAAAAATGAGACTGATCCATTTGAAGACTTCTATGGAAAGTTGAATTCTGTTATGAATTCCGATTTACTTCCGGGTACACCGAATAAACTGGGCCTGATTGCAAAGAAACGGGATAATATTATGGAGAAGGAAGCATTCAACCGTGTCATGCGCATGACTAATGATCGCCAAAAAGGTTTATTAATTCATGTTATCGGAGTTCTGCTTGACAAACAACAAGCCGAATCCATTCAAATTTTCTTTAATATTATTTATCCTCAACTCAAGAACTCCTTGGACAGTCCAACTTTGAGGCGCATTTTAAAATTATACGAGCTGACGGAAGTAATGCGACAAACCTCTGTGTCAGTCTGTGTTCAACGCATCTAGATCGCACATCAATATTGACAAGCCGTATATTATCATGAACAATATTGATGTAGCAGACGGTTTTGCTGACGCAGCGCTCTCGGTTACGTAGAAAATATTGAATTTGAAGAATACATCACCATTAAGCGGTTTTGGATGAGGTTTTTCAAACGCATCTGTATCCCAACAGGACAATGTTGGTAAAGCGCCGTCAGTTTCCTTTAGTCCCTGTTTGTGTAGTGACCATACACAATGCTCAGGATGCATCTTTCGATGCAGTCGTTTACGAATATGAGAAAAATCGTACCTCTAAAATCTTTTCTTCTATTTTCTTCTCGAAACTTTCGCTGCTTATTTTGATTTCATTAATTTCTTGCTTCATGTTGAAGCTTCTGATGTTGACGAAATTACTTGTACTGACAAATAAGCCTGAGTATTTGAGGAAATCTGCCCCTATGATCTGCAATGTGACTTCTGCCAAAATTAATGTCCACGTGAAATACTTTTTAAGACCGAGATCTAACTCAATTCGACGGGATATGTTTCAAATCGATGTTCATTTTCTTGTTGCCATTAGCAGAAATTACGGAGATTTTAAATTAAGTTTTTGGGAAAGTTCTCGAATCCAGTATAAAATTCGGTTTTGGTGACATAAGGATTTGAAATTGTTTGTTTTTCAAATTCTGATGTTCATTGAAAAAGAAACTCGGTCACTTTTAAACGAGTTTGATCAAATTCGATTTTTAAGCAGACAAGAATATGTAAATTATTGAACGTAATTTTCAGAAATTTACTTAGCCCTCAAGGCTAATTAGAACCCTAAAAAAATAGATTTTTTTACTTATGGTTATTTCCGGTTTCGACAGACTCTCCACCGAGATACACTACCAGATAACATTATCAGAAAGGAATTTGGCCTGTGATAATCAAAAGCAGAATATCAAAGTACTACTCAGACCAAAAAATTCCAAATCGCCAGAACAAATGAAGATTGATCAATCATTGAGCAGACAAATCAATTACTTAAACCGGCCAATCCAACAAATTCAACAAAGCGATCAACCATTCAAGAGAGAAAGTTCCTAACGCAATAAACCACGGAAACAGCAGCCATATAGCAGCAACCATATAGAAACTAAGGAAGAGGAGGATAAATACAGACAGTTGTTGAACGAAAATATAGATAGAAATCCGAGATAACCACCGTTAATACAAAGCACAGTTTGGTCCAGTAAACATTGTAACACCAATAGATACTACTGTGAGGGCTGAAATCAAAACAATTGCAGAAGAACCAGCCTACATAAAATCTTTTCCCCATTCAGTCAGTATGAGAAACGAGGTGGAGGAACAAATTGGGCCACTTCTTTCGAAGAGCCCATAAAACTCCCCAATCTGGATAGTGAAAACCGAGCGCTTCTGAAAACCGTCACCTTCTAAGATACTCACCTAAATCCGGCCTTGTCTCACACGATCTCAAACCTTGGTAATTCAATGTTCTTTACCACCATCGATCTTACCTCGAGAATTCACCAGATCCAAATGAAGGAGTAAAATATACCAACAAGGCCTCATTGGTAAAATCGACAATGTATGTATTGAAGATGTTGTCAATTTTGAAGGTAAAATGGAGGAAGAGCATCGACTAAACATCTAGAAAATTTTCTTTAAACTTGAAAAAGTCAACCTACGATTCAACCTGTATAAGACGGAAATCAGTCAAGCCATTAGAGCCAACCCGAAGAAGGTGGCTGCTATTCAAATTCTAAAAACCCCATTGAATTTGAAGGAATTAAAAACATTCCTCGGGCTAGTATCATTTTTCCGGCGTTAAATTAAGGACTCCGCTAGGATAGCGAAACCGTTGAGGCAAACCTTACAAGGGGTGAAAATATCCAAATTCAAGCAAGTCAGTCAAGAAAAGTAAAAATTGACATGGACCAAAACCAAACTTAAACGTTTTTGCATATTAGAAATATCTAAATTTCTCTAGTTACAAAATTCCTCTAACCCATAATATTTATGGACATCTGTAACAAAGAAAATAAAATTACAATCATAATGTGTTACAACAGGTTAGACTAGAAAAATATAAACACAAGCCTGCGACACCTGCAACATCTATATCAACATCATTCCGACGTACCCAGCAGAGATACTCCATCATGAAACTATGGATAGTCCTATAATTACAGACTATCTAAAAAGTTTGGGAATAAAGATTTACATATCTGACACCGCCAGAAAGAAGTAAACGGGACTGTCGAAAGAGTTCATTTAACAGTAATGGAAATAGTTAGATGCCTACAAACTGAAGGACTTCATTATCTTGCTGATTTAAAAACAAATATAAATGAAGAAAAGAATCTGGAATGCCCAGGAAACCAAAATTGTAAAAGAAAACATTAAGAGTAAAAAGCCAAACCATACAATCCCGGCCCCGAGGATACTAGCTTGATGGCGATCAAATAAATCCAACCAGAAAAAAGACGGTGGCTGATAACAAATTTAACACAATCACGTCTATTTTAATTTAATTTAGCAAATTGACGGATCATAAATGGGAATTTTAAGGTAATCCACGTATTACACGTCTAACACCAACGATGAATAGCATACATCAATAAAGGAAACTTCGACGTCAACTAATGTGTCAAACGAAACAAATCTCGCAGTTGATATCTGAACCAAAAATCAAAAAACTAAGAAGCAGAAAATAAATCAATTAGTTCGGGACTCGGGAGCGCACGGAAATGAAATGAAACAATCAATACAAAGAAGGTAATACAAACATTCTAGATTCTGCCACCAATATTACGAAGAAACATCACCAGAATTGACTCGGGATATTTACATTAATTGTACCAACGTAGAACAACACGAACAACTCTTCAAGAAACACAAGGAAGCTGCCTTCATCGATTTTGGTACTATAACCATCGTTATTTTCTTATTCAACATCATTGTTGTCAAAAAAGGTAAGAGCAAGACGCCAAAGAGCAATGCGGTTTGTAGACGATCCAATCCATCAAGAAAAAATTACCAATAACATACCACGAATTGAATCCATTTGTTTAAACTTTTGCCCAATCGGGCGTTGATTAAATCTTCTGAGAGGCAAGAGTTAACATAATGTGAGAAATGTCGAGTCAATAGAATTAGACAATCTAAATAATTCAACAGTAACAGGACAGAAAAAAAATGTTCAACCAGAACTGATTCCACCGTTCAACACTGTAATTTTCCATTGAACAGTATACCCGCTTGTCAGACTTTGTATTGCCAGTTTATTTCAATACATTGGTCTATTAACGAGTTTCTTTCAATATTCTTAACTAGAAAGTGGAGTGAAGTGAGTTCAAATGGTCTTCTTAATTCTCTGAAGCAATAGTAGCTTGTTTTATTTCCTTAATACGTGCTTTAAATATTTTACCTCTTTAACACTTTCTATCGTTAATCATTTCAAATTTGTGTCATGTAAAATTTTTATTCCTCCTGCCGCAATGCCATCTATACGATCCTCGTTCAATTTATGTGAATTGTATAAAATTATAAACTTTAATCGTCATTTAGGCGGGATAGCAAATTAACGTTCTATTCCTCATTAATTTACCAATAAAACTGCACTAATTTTCTAACAATATTTTATTAATTTTATCTTTTTTTTTTATCATCATTCATCAATATATAATTTATTGTTGTGGTTTTGTATTTTAAATAATTTCTGTTATAAAATAAATGTTTTTCATCCATTTTCATCTCTATTACATTAAAATGTTTTGATAACTGTTTGCCATTTTTTTTTTGTTTGTTTTTATTTTAAAATATTTTATTAAATGAATATTTTGTTCTTGTAATTTTAAAAATTTTATTTAATATTTTATTTATTTAAATTTTTTTTTATAATATATATATATAATATTTTATATAAATAATTTAGGCTTTTATAAAATTAATGTTAACTTTCTATTTATTATTACATTTAATATTTTATAAAAATAAAATTTATTAAATGTTTTTTAATTGTTGTTTTTGTTTTTTTTATAGTAGTTTTATATTTATAATAAATTTATTAACTTTTTATTTTTAATAAATTAGGGTTTTTGGTTCGTTTTTAATTAATTTAATTAATTAAATTTTACTAATCGTTTTTTTTTTGGTTTGGTTTCATAAAATACTATAAATAGTTTTTTTTTTATAATAATACAACTTTATTTAATTTGTGAGAATTTTAATTTTGATATTAAATTTATTTGATAAAATTGTTTATTTTATAATATCAACTAAATATTTATTTATTTATTTATTTATTATATTTACGTAAATAAATTTTTGTGTGGCAGTTAATAATTTATTATTTATTTTTATTGAATTGGTTTTGTGCGCTGTTTAATTATCATAAATATTATTTTAGTTATACATATCGCCATCTTTATATAATTAACGCCATCGTTGCGCGAGCACAAGAAATTATTTTGTTGCCAACTTCATATTAATTCGTTACCAATTTCAAATTCTAGTAAAATTAATTATCGATATTTTTTTGTTTTGTAAAACATTTATTAAATAATAATAATAATTTAATTTAACACTAATTTATTAATAATTATGTTTTTAAAACTATAATATTAATGTGTTGTCCCACTTTTATTTTATGTTTTATATTTAATTGATACATTTAGTGCAAATTTTAACTACATAATATAACTAACATTGCTTTTGGTGACATTTTTATTGGTTTTCGTTTAATTGAATTAAACTGAAAAGGGGTTTTATTATTATTTATATAGGAATGCGGTTTGCTTTATACAGAGGTCCGGATTTTCTATATAGTAATCTGTCTATAAAACTTATTTTGGCACATTCATGAAAGCGTTACTTTCGCGACACTATCTCACTATGATATTTTTTCATTATTTTATAAGATACAACTGGACTTAACTTAAAAAATTTATCTAAATATTTTAATGGGGTTTTTCAAAATTTTTAAAATCGTTTCTTTGTATTGTATTGTATTGTATTTATTTATTTATTTAATTACAATGATTTTTTCAATAACGTTTTCAGCTTTTCATTTTACTACCGACAGCTTATATAAATTTATCAGCTTCGTTGTTCTAATTTTAAAATTTTCTGCGCATTATTTACAGTAAAAAGCACAAAAAAGTAACATTTTATTTATTTATTAAAAATAATAAAATTGACAGTAAATTATTTTTAAATATTAGTAAATTTTTATTATTAGTTCATTTTAACAACCATTGATTTTATTTTGTGTTTGCTTTAATCAGATTTGCTATAAGTTCTTTAATTGTTGTGGATGTGACTGACATCTAATGACAAACATTTTAATTAGACATTGTAGATTGACAAGTGAATTTTATAATTTTCTGCCGATTATCATGACAGACGGTGAAATTTGATAAATATAATTATTCTGTTATAACACGCACAGTATTTCAAAAATCCCATTAATTATATATTATCATTATTTGTAGGAGCTAGAAGCATATGTCAGCAAACTATTACTACAGAAGGCGGCCGCAGATGACATCCAGCATCTGCAGCTTTAAGATTAAGCCAGTAGTACTTTTGGCTGGCCCAGAATCTTGGATTTCAGGAACTACCACGCCGGATCATTTTCGTAGCCTTAGACCACTTTTGTTTGGATTGACGCACTCAATCGTGAATCTACGAATTTTCTTCTAACATGCACGACCAAAGAAATTATGAGTAAAATTAAAAATGTTTCTGAAAAGAACTCGGAAATTCGTATCGTGAAATAGCGCAGTGCAGCGTCAAGTGTTCAGCAGGTGCAATTTGAAATAATGAAAATAACAAAACGCTTGGCTTGCCAATTCCTTAGCTTTCAAACACATGACATTCCATCGCGAGCTGCCGAAATAAAAATTCACAGGTTCGTAAACAAAAAAGACCATATCAATTAAATCTTTGGAAACCAAACGTATACCACTGGGTGGTAACCAAACTTCGAATATTGTATACATCGGACACTTTCAGGACACTCAACAGTTGGGAACATGTTGAGTAAAATCGCGGCCAACGTTATGAACATGTTTAGCACTATGAACTTTTCAAATCAAATTGGCGAGGATTTCACTGATCATGATAGAAGACCAGAGTACAGATTTTGTTCGAAAACTGAGACATGAGAGTTGGGAGTTTTGCTGTTGTTTTATAAACACACTAGAGGTAAATATTAAATTTTATTATTATTTGCATCAAACAAATATAAAATACGTTTTGTGCAGTAAGTTTACGAAACAGTAGCAAAACTCTCAACTCTCAAGTCTCATTTTTCGAATAAAATTGGTACTCTGAAAATGCCCGGTTTTAGAGATGTATCAACAAAGGTAAAGCATCTAAAAACGATGGCCTCTGCTATCAGGTAAACTTGCACAGAAGCAGGATAGCAAACGATCTTTTACACCACCAAATAATAGAGACGCTGTTATCTAAGTAATTTATGAGCAATGCATGAACGTGAACTTTTCGAAACGGCAAATACAACGGACATACACAAGGGGGAAGCATGCGAAGAAAAAATTATAAAACGAGGCAATTGCTTTATACTAAGCTGATCGAAGTTATTGAAGTGAACCCATAGGGCCATTGGATTCATGATCAATAAACTAAGAGCAAACAAATGGAACGTAGCCATCGAAACCGCCATGAAAAGAACGCGGAACGGTTAGAAGAAGCGAGTGTAGAGATGGCCTACAGGAGAGCAGCTCTTCCTAACAAAATATTATTAATTTCCAGGTTCGGATGGCATTCTAGACGATGTACAATGCATCTTTTTTCTGAAAGGTTGCGCTCCTTGTAGTAACACACACGGGTAAAGGAGACCCAGAACAATAATCGACATGTAATCTGCCATATGCAGCAGACAGCGGGCAATGCTCTGCAAAAATTTAAAACCCATGGACGTGGCAAAAGCGTAGCGAAGGCAGGAGAAGGAAATCAAGTTTTACGAAATATTGCCTTGTACCGGCAAATGTAGACGCCAAAAATGCGTTCATTGGAATACAAGTCTGAAGCACCATAATACCTTCTGACAATGATAATCCCTCATCCCAAAACTGTTCGGTATTACTCAGGGAAAATTGGGAACGGAGCTCGGTATGACGATGGTCGGATATTATGAGGTAACATCAAAACATACAGTTCGGTAATTGGGTCAATATTCGCGATTTTCAACAAAGTAGCTGACATCTGGTGTACAAAATGTAAACCATAGTTTTATATAAAGCAAGGGGGATTAAAACTGTCATAACAATGAATTTGACAATTCTTGTCCCCCTTGTAGACGTAGAAACCAACGCTATCTACATTCGATGAAAATCGCCAATACCCTGTGAAATTAAAGTAATGAAAATAAATAAAATATACTATTGACAAAGCAACCAAACGTGTGTACTACAAAATCCCGGTTTTTTTTACTTTTAATTCAAAAGTCTAGATTTTGAAAAAAAAAAAATTTATTAATTCGTGTCGGCCATACTAATAATATTTTAACATAAAAATAACATATATTGCCCAAAAATTGTCTAGAAAAGTTTGTTTGTCTTCGAATATAGTATTGGATTGTAGGGGCGGAAGTCGAATGTCAAAATTCCACGTATGCAGTCAGTGATACATTTTGGTGAAGGAAACATTTTCAAGTAAATTCATTGATATTTGATAAAAAAATTAAGAAATATTCCTTTAAAAATTGAAAAAATTATATTTCCAAACATGAAAAATAAGCCCTTTGACACATTTGACCCTTCGAGACATTTAGAAAAAACATTTAGAAAAACAAAATGCAGAAGAGCGGGGTTCAAAAACATGTCGGGAATAAAGGATCAGTTTTACTAGTTTTATTCTAAGTGAATGATTCGAATTCAAAGCTGGTTTTTTGATACAATTTTGGAATACGGTCGATAGGGATGGAACTTGACTATTTATATGTTAAACCTCTACAAGTAAGGTCTAAATGGGATTCTATAATGCTTTTTTGCTAAAGCTCTAGAATATGGCCATTAGCGACCGAATTTGGCTATTTCTTGACAGATTATGATAAAATTCTACATGTGTGATGAAAATAAGATTCTAAAATGATTTTTTGACTAAGTTCTGAAATATATCGCACTTTTTGTCCAGATACGCAGAGCTTTATTTCCATCGCTTATGACGAATTTATACATAACCGATGAAAAATTGGCCTAGTTCCATCCCTAATGACAATATTCCAGAACTTTATCAAACATCATTTTAAAATCCCATTTAGTTCCCACATGTCGATTTTCGACATAATCGGTTAAGAAATAGCCCCATCTCTATCCACATTATTCCAGAACTTTATCAAAAATGCATTTTTTGAATCCTATTTAGGACCCACATGTCGAATTTCAACTTAATCGGTTCAAAAATGGCCTAATATCATAGCAATGGCCAGCTTTCACAACTTTATCAAAAAAACATTTTAGAAATACATTTCCATCGCAAGTGTAGAAATTCAACAAAATCTGTTCAGAAATGGCGAAATTCCATCCCTACTAGCCATTTTCTAGAACTTCATCGCAAACTCATTTCCTAAAAATCTGTAGTTTTTTTTTATATAAAAAACAGAATTTTGAAAACCGGGATTTCGTTACAAACCAAACATGTTACCTTCTTCAACAAACTGACCTCTTTTGCAGTGACTAGAAAAGGCAATAAGGTTGTTACATCGAGATACATCAGTTGTCCATTTTACCGTTCAGTAACCAACCTCTGTAGTATACGAGTAACTTTGACTCGTCGACTTTACACGATGAAGAAGTGTCAACGGCTAAATTTGTGAAACATTAGGGAATGTAAATCACTTTGAATCCTTGCTCTGGCCTCATCGGGAATAGATCAGGCTTCACTTATGGCTGGCAGAAGAACAGCATACTCCAAGGACAAATATAAAAGCAGTGAAAACTCATCATATGAGAAGAACACAAAATGCACCACAGAAAGTCCTTTGAGACTCCTAAACTGAGCCCAATGGCGGTAGATCTAGATAATATTATCGGGCGATTTTCGTCTTCATTGCGTTGATAAGATTACGATTCACTAGAGACGAAAGTTGCTCTCTTACGCTTCGCAAAATATACCCGGGCAACGTTGAAGTTACTCAACAAAACCGTCTAAGACATGGTTCCCTTGCCGGAAAGAAAATTTTCATTTCGATCGTCACGTCACAATGACCGATGAAAATTAAATTATAAATTCTCCTACCAGAATGGATTACAGTACCTCGAACTGAAGGTTAGTAGGTCAGTTATTTTGCTGTGGAATCTGAAGTTGACTCAATTCTGCAATCGAATTATACCGGACCAAGTTGGAAATTTTTTTACGTCCGGTATTTCTCAATAATCGTGACATATGGTTCCAGCAAGATGGAGCTACAGCTCATACCGCAAGAGCCACAATGGCGATTCTGCGAGAACTTTTCGATGACCGAATAATTTCAAAAAACGCAGATTTCGTTCTGCCTCAGATTTTTTTTTGTGGGGTTTCTTGAAGGAACGAGTTGATGTCAACAAACCACAAAATATTCAGGAGCTAAAGCAAAATATTCGCACAGGAATTGGGGCCAGAACGTTGCGCAACGTAATGAAAAATGTCTTAAATAGAGCCATTAATTGCCAACGGGAGAATGGACGCCACTAAAGGATGTTAGTTTCAAAAAAATTTTATACTTTCATTTAAAAAAAAATAAAATCAAAAACTTTAAAAATAAAAAAATTATAAACATTTCAAATCAGTCCGTCCAAGTTGGCCCACCCTGTACTAAAATACGGATTCTACAGCTTCAATTTCCTAAACCAGTTTGGAGCAATGACTAAATTTTAAGGCTTAAGAGACCCGGTAAAAAATTAACGAAAATAGAAAAAATTTTGGTGGAGCAGTGTGATGAAAATAAAAAGAACAAAACACTTAACTGTTGTCATACTCGTTTTAGAATATGAACGTCCCTTACAAGCCAAAAACACATACTTTTTAATAATGTTCAAAGTACCGTTAGATGATCGGAATTGTTTATGGTTTATGCACTACAATTTCATCACACTGACAAGTTTATTACACAACTACACACAATTATACGCTAAATATTTACATCACAAAAATGTACAGGAAAAAATTATAAGAATTAATAAAAAAAAAAACTATTTCAATTTGAATAAAAATACTAGTAAACTAATTAATTTTAATTACTAAACCGAGTTAAACGTTGTTACTATTCAGTCAGAACAACTACGAAAGAATGAACAGACCAGCCGTTGAAAAGTGAAGTGGAGAAATTTTACTGAGAATATTGAGAGAGGGAGAATATAATCCAACCAACCAAAACATTTTATTTGATGAACAACAAAACAAACGCTTTTTTATATATTTTGTTTGTTCTCTTTGAGCCGTCCCACACTTGATGTCGCAAATGACGCACTGCTTCACACTTCAAAATAAGTCGTAATAGGTTTTTTATTGTTAATTTAAAACCTTATTTTAACTATTTAAACACAATTTTTTTTTTGTATAGTTTTATTCTGCTCTCTCGAAAATAAAATTTGAACTAAAATCTACATCTCAAAAATGGCCTTAAATTTTTTTTTATTTCATTTCTATTTTTGTTAAAGCTTCTTCACAGAACAAATTTTTGTTCAAAAATTAGTCGCAATTAAAACCGGTATCATCCTATAAAACCGGTCTTCGTTCACATATAAAACCGGTTTTAATTGCGACTCATTAAAACGGCTGATTACGATTTATTTTTTAGTAAGAAGTATACTGCAAAAGAGGTAGTGTGGAATGGGCCGTTGCGAGTTAAAAAAATTGTACATGCATGCTAAGTAATCGCCATGATAACACTATAACAGTCAGGTAACTTATTTTCAAAGTTTGGTTGGTAACGTCGTTGAAATATCAAACTATTCCACTATATAATCGAGTGGTTCACCTACGAGGACAATAATGATTGTGAAAACAAAATTAGGGCTAGAGGGCTTCCCCTACCATGCATACAAGAATAAATTATTGAGGATCTCAAGAAAAAGACGGACTACGGATACAACAGCGGTGTAATAACGCAGTATAAAAAATGTTAAGGTTTTATTCATACGCAGTAATATTGCCAAAGAGAGATAAGATGCTTTAGATGTGCCGAAAAACTACATGCCCAAATATGTCCGATAAGAAAAAAATTTGCCGCAAGATGTATTAACTGCAACAAACCACATCTCGCAAACTATAGGGAGTGTCAAGGACCTGAGGAGCAATAAAGATTATGAAGCAAACCGCGCGGAGAACTAAAACTATACTCGAAAGTGGCAATGTCAATGCCAGTCATTTCAAAGGCCACTTTCAACAGTGATCTAAAATATCCTAAGAAACATGGAAGCTTTTAACATTCGGTTAGCTAAACAAAAGAAATGCTTTGAAGCTCTAAGCAACAGTCGGTACCAAAAGGCCGGCACCAAAGCATAATCGTGAAGTAAAAATTTTTCTAGGATTTTAGGTAATTTGTTTTACTATCGATAATTTGTGTCAAACTTTGCAGACGTTGCACGAAGTTTCCGAAAAACGTCAACTATTGGAGTAGAACATGGAAAATTAAAAGGCATTTAAAGAGAGCTCTTATTTTACGGCCTGACCATTTACATTTAAATAGAAGAACATTCACATTAGAATCAAGGCAGACACTTTATCTCATCCGTGTTCCAAGAACCGTGCAAATTTTTATTATAAAGAAGTCTCATATCGCCCCGTTATATTCGCAGTCAGGCGGAACGATAGAGAGGTTTAGCAGAATACTGGAGAGACATCTATACGGAAAGAAGTCAAAGCCAGAAAGAAAAATAATTTTACCAGTTTTGTTTCACGAAAAAATACGAATAGTGATCGAAATCGTACGAATTTTTAAGGTTCCTCGAAACAACAATAAAACCGGTATAATTGTTGTTGCTTTTTCATATACAATTTTAATACCTTTTGTAATTTTACTTTTTCGCTATTTGCCGTAGGCACTTGGCAAAACACACTTATACTTAATAAACAAATTTTTATTAATCACTTGTTTTTTGTTTCGCAGAATATTCGCATTCTGCGAAACAAAAAACAAGTGATTAATAAAAATGTGTTTATTAAGTTTTGAAATTTTAGTACGGCGTTCATGATCAAACCCTAAATACAGTGTCAAGAGCAAATACTGAAGGGTTTGCAGAAATAATCAAACGGATTAATAATGTTACATGAGTTTGTCGATTTCCACTTAGCTCCAGAAGTAAGTGTAAATTAGACAACTTTGATATACCTGAGGTAAACCGACGACTCTGTTTAAGACCCATTTAAGGGTTGCGATGGTTATCAAGACGAATACTGGAATCAAAAAGAGCATTAAATCGGAAGTTTTGATAACTTGGAATGTCCGCAAATACAATTACATACAGGTGCTTCATCATTGCGAAATACGAGTGCCCTAAAATTCTGCAACATTCAATTTTACAATAAACAATTCATCGACAGCAGTTCATCGAATAACAACTCATTGAAAAAACAATTGATCGAATTCGCTTAAAATTTTCTGTAGAACGTTGTGGTAGATTTTACAATTCACCGAAATCTTTGACTATAGATGGCAGAATAAACAAATAAATGTTTAAATTTTGTTTTCAAACGTTAATTGCGGTGAAAAAAGCAGCAATATCTATAATAGTTTCAATTGAAAATTTTGTAAGAAAATCTATAAATATAAGGGACTTTTTACGAACATTACTGCCATCTACAGTTCATAAAATGAACTGTCATGAATGAAATATCATATATTTGATGAGGTATCAAGCAATACTGCTTGGTAATTTATAGGAGCATTGGGTAAAACCACACAAGCACTCCATAAATATTGAGGAATTTGTGTGGTTGAAGCTCCACGTGCTTCTTCCATATCTGTCTATCGCCCGTAACGAATAGATACAGTATTTGTTTCGAAGATCTAACCAATATTTTATTTGATTTCGTTAAGAAAGTCACTCGACTCTGCCCAGAACTGTAATGATTATTTTTAATAGTAGCAACGCCTGATACCGAAAAATTCGTTGACGATGCTTCTGTTTCCAGGATTCTTCACCAATGGCTGCATAGTATTGATACCAAAAGGTTTCGGGAAATGATATAGGATCGTGTTAAACCTTTCTACTCGAAGCTATTAGGCCAATTTGCCAAGAGATATGGAGTGGAGCCCAAAAATTTTCTAGTGGGTCATTTGATTAGGCAATAATGAGCCTAACATTATTTTTATGTCAATTCTAATTTTAGTTTTGGTTCGATTTTCGATTTGGCTACCGCTAGTTTTAAATTAAATGACCTTAAGCTTAGTCAAGAACCAGTGGAGCCCAATTTTTTTTTTTACCGTTGAATTTAAATAAGCCATAATAAGTCTAAATTTATTGGTATGGTAACGAATCTTGGTTTGCGTTCTAATTTCGGTTTTGATTCGATTTTTTTTTTGTTTTTGTTCTGCTAGCTTTGAAGAGGGGTGTACTACGAAACACGAACAAAATTCCGATTTTCTGTTCTTCTAGTTAAAAAAATATTTTTTATTAATTTTTTAATAAAATAAGATATCTTGCTCAAAAACTTACTAGAAAAAACCAAGCCTGCGAATTTAGAGGCGGCAAACATGTCGCACTGCTTGCCGTACGTACGAGCGGATTATATAGAATCCATTAATGACAGCTACTAAAAAGAAAAATATTTGCACCATTTTGTTATGCAAAATTTTGTACTTGCAACAATTTCAACCCCATTTCCATCACACGTGACGAATTTTAACACATAAGCGAATAAGAAATGGCCCAGTTCTATCCCTAATGACAATATTCTAGAATTTTATCAAACATCATTTTAATATCCCAGTTAGATTCCACATGTCGATTTACGACATAATCGATTAAGAAATGGCCAGGTTTAATCCAAATCCGCCTTATTCCAGAACCTTACCAAAAAATGCATTTTTTGAATCCCATTTAAGACCCACATGTGGAATTTCAACTAACCGGTTAAAAAATGGCATAGTTCCATAGCGATGGCCATATTTCAGAACTTTATCAAAAAATCATTTTAGAAATCCATTTACATTGCACGTGTAGAATTTCAACAAAATCGGCTTAGAAATGGACTAGTTCCATCTCTATTGACCGCTTTATCGAAAAATCATTTTAGAATCCCATTTCCATCGCACGTATTGAATTTCAACATAATCTGTTAAGAAATGGCCAAATTCCATCCTATTAGTCATTTTATAGAACTTTATCGCAAACTCATTTTTGAATTTTGTCAAAAAATCATGGCTCTCATTTTCCAATATGTCAAATTTTAAAAATTCAAACCGGGATTTTCTTAAGATCGTGATTGTTTTTTATATAAAACCCAGGAATTCAAGTTTGAATAGGGCATTTAATTAGCCTAAATGATATGGGTTCTACTAACTTTTTCTAAAGCTAGCAGAACCCAATGTTTTGGTTGGAAGGAATGGAGCACACAATTTTTTATTAGAGCATTTAATTAGCCTATAATTATCCATACTATCTTGTAATGTTCTGCTGTATGATTTCCGCTAGCTTTAGGGTCGTGTGTAGTCCGCTGCAATTATTATAATTTTATACACTTGAACTGTCAAAATATTTTAGTTTGTGATTGAACTCTGTTGAATCTGTTCTTACAATCCACAACAACTTTCGTAAACGGATCCAAATACTGTAAATATAATTTTGAAATTGGTTCTATAAATTTTGATTTTTTAATAAGTTAAAAAAAAATATTTATTGTTTATTGTCCTTTTTTAAAATCTTTGTATGAAACATATAATTATTTATATTTATATAATATTACTTTAATTATTTTGTTAACATATAGTTTCGTCGAAAAAATTCATTGTAATTAAAAATTGAGAATTAAAACGTTTGGCGGTATCGTGTACGTTCGCGCTGCCAAATTTCGCTGCAACATTATTATTTGCGGCCAAATAGATTTTTTTTTGGTGTTTTCGGTTTTTATATATAATATTAATATATAAATTTAATAATGATCGATAATGATCTTTTTCAAGTAATTATAAAAAATATTAAAATTAAAAATTTTAATTTTAACTAGAAATAAAAATCCTATAAAATAGGCACACATTATTAATAAAATTGAAGTTACAATTAACCAGGCTGGATTTGTTGAAATATAGGTGATAGGAAACTTGGATTGCTATTGGGGCGGACACCGTATTCCTGCCGATGTACCATATTCCGAACATTTCTTATCGATTGGCATACGATCGTCGTATAGTGTTGGCGCTTGCAATATAATTGCGGCGGTACCAACTAATACCGCAAGGGTGAAGATCCACAAGAATAAACGGTCCAGTACCATTGCAACAAATTTCCAATCTTCTTTTACCTAAACCAAAAATTATTATTGTAAATCTTTGAAAATATAATATATTTATGTAAAGATATACCTTTGTCGAGTCTTCCAACATTTTTGTGTGCTCTGCAATAAATCGTACGCAAAAACAACTTTTATGCACTTCCGGTAAACAATTTGAATGTGAAAATCCTGGTGTTTTCATTTCAGGACTTTTTATTTCGCCCACATCCATTGATAGGTCTTCCGATTCTGAATGCTGCACGGTACCCGGACCATGTATTTGACAACTACCACCAAATGGGCCTGTTTCGGTTAGGGTTGTTGGTGATAAATCTTCTTTCGATTCGCTTCGACTAAGACGCGGACTCCGATTTAAATGAGACGTCGAGTAGTACGGATAAAAACAGGGATGTGGATTTTTTAGTAGAAATTTTGTTTCAAATTTATATTGCGGTCGTTTCATAAATAACAGTTTAGGTAAAATTCGTGTAAATATTTGTCGAACCCAGGGGGCCATTCGGTGTGTTTGAGGCGAACGAAAATGTACGTTTAGCACCATCACCGTCACACAAATACTAAAAATAGAAAGAATTTTTTTCAAGAAATCGATAATAAATTATTGTGAATTTGGTGGACGTTACCTTATCGAGACCAGTATCATAGCGAAAATTAAGTATTTTCCTAATAAAGGCACTACCAATGAAGTTGGTGGAATAATTTCAACAACAAGCAAGAAGAATACGTGAAGGCTAATTAAAATTGAAATCGATAACGTTACCTGTAGAAGATACGTAAGCAAGAAATAAATGATTAGAATTAATTTTTAATTAAAAATTATGTTTGTTTGTTGAAAACTAATTTAATGTTTTTGTGCGGCAACAAAATAAAATATATGAACTTTTAAAAGCTGCAAATAATTAATATAAGTAAGATTTCGTGGTTTTGCTTTTACGTTTCCGAAAAAGTTAATTACGATTTATAGGTGCTCGTGTTCATCTTTTATTTCTGTGTTGGAATGAATAATACGATATTTCGAACTTCGTAATTGGGTTTGGTTATAAATTTTCTCCGTTGATATTTCACTAAATGTGTTTCCTAGATGTAAAGTATACGAAATTTTTCATAAATATGTTCGTCCATCTAAAGAACATTAAATTTTTTCCCTTACGGATCGTAAAAAAAGAAATAGAAGTACGATTTGGCAATTTGGAATTAAAACTATGTCGATCTATGTCGACACGGCCCTTGTGTCAAAAGTTTCCAAATTTGTGGATTGGCAATATATGGTCCTTAACCTCAATTCACCGAAAAAGCAATTGACTGAAAATGACAATCAACAGAAAAGGACAGTTCGCCGAAAATGACGATTCATCGAAAACCGAAAATAAAGCGAGTATTTGAACACAATAAAAATGATTTTTTCTGTTTGAATGCATCATTTTCCGCTGAAAACTTTTTAAATTGAAATTTATCGCAAATAAAACAGCGAAAATCTACACTGCAGTTCTCTTGAATAGGAACGACCGTTTTTTGGAATATTTAAAAATCGGACTAACATTTTCAATAATTTTTCCCGTAGAATTATAAGTTTTTCAATAAGCAGCATTAAAGAAGAAAAATGATTAAATTCGATACATTTTTAATATTTAACTGAAATCTTCCAGGCTTCATTTATCGCCCTAATAAAGCTTTCTTTGCTATCGAATTGCAGACCATTTTCGTATAATTTCGGAGACATCAAACGCCACACGTTTTCTATTATATTGAGATCGAGAGAATAAAACCTCTACTCTCTATAGATTTGCTGTATGGATGGAGGCCTTATCTTGCTGATATATCTATCCATGACAATGGCCCAAAAATACTATTAAAACGTGAAAATGCTTTTCAAGGATACATTTGAAAGTTGATGCGGTCATTTTTCCAGTTGGAAATTACAAATCTCTATGACCATAAGATGATACAGCTCCTCACACCATACTAAGTTTTTTTTCCTCGTCCCATTTTTTATTTTTTTTTTATGTAAGTTTTTCAAAAAAATTAATTTAATTAATTTAACTTTAAATTTGCTAACATTTCCTCTTTATTGATAACTATGCTTGTTTCTGTTCAAGTGAAACGAACAAAAAATATACTTTTCAAGAAAAAACAAAATAAAATAAAATTCTTCTGGCCTACTAAATAATTTTTAAGAAGTTTTTAAAATCGTCCGTTTTCGGGCAAATTATTAATTTTAATGGCATTTTACAATGTTTATGACTATTTTAGCCACAGAAAACAAGAAGACCATTTACTCACAATATATCTACCACAAAAAGTAGAAAAATGCACTCCGCCCCATTTCTAAAATGAGAAAGGTTTCGTACTGATAAAAAGTTGGTCTACTCAACAGATTGCAACGACCGAAAACAAGAACTTATCGATTTAGCGAAATATGTCACTAAATCAGAAACTTCTGAAAAAATCTAATAAAAATTATGATTAATGTCACGGACGATTTTAAAAACATCTTAATTTTATTGTATCTGTATTTCATTGGGAAATAAAGTAATCCAGGCCAGTTTTGAATTTAGCTGTTTGTTTATAGAATTCCTATAGCGAAACATAATTATTCATCATAGTCGGCCTTTTGATCAGTAGTAACTAAATTCGCGTTGAATTTTAAGAAAAAATTAAATTTAAATAAATCGAATTCAAGTTACAATTACTACCAGAGAAAACAGCCAACTATGATGAATAATTTCTTTTTGGTATGACGAATGCATAAGCAAGCAACGCTAAATTCAAAACTGGCTTAGATTATTTTATTTCCCAATGAAATACAGCTTGTGTTGAATTTCCAGAAGTTTCTGGTTTGGTGACATAATTCACTAAATCGATAAGTTCTTGTTTTCTACTATCGGTACAAAGAAAAAGTTGCATTTTTGCAGTTTGGTCGTTGCAACCTGATGAGTAGACCAATTTTTTATCAGTACGAAACCAAGCTGCCAAAAGAGATCTAAGGAAGTTTTCGTTTTTGTAAGGGTTTCTGTATTTTTACACGTTCTCTTGGGGTTTAAACTGAAAGGGAGTGCATTTTTTTACTTTTTGTGGTAGATTTATTGTGAGTAAATGGTCGCTTTGTTTTCTGTGGCTAAAATAGTCGTAAATATTGTAAGATGCCATTAAAAATAATAATTTGTCCGTTAAATTTTTAAAATATTCGCAAAAAAACGTCGTTCTTATTCAAGTGAACTGCAGTGTATTTAATCCCATTTGTATTTAATCCCATTTAACAAGAGATTGGAGAGGCACAAATATAATAAATACTATCATAATTTTCCTCTAAGCAATCGTCACACAAAACGATCGGAGCCAACCCGCAAATCAATTCTTAGTAAGCGCTTCCTAAAGGAAACCGCATATTTAGCTAAACCTACGTTAGGTTCGTTGATAAAATCGCTTAGCGCTGCGAAAACTCGGAAAGTATGTTTTCGTCACTATTAAAAGCTAATTCAGCCGGTTCGGCTCGGTTCGTTTTAACTAATGACCAGCTTTGGCTTGAAGATCAGCGATCTCGTTTCCTATAATGTTACAGCTAACACCCACACAAGCGTAACACTGTTACACCGACAGAGAAGGTCAATGGAATGTGTATACACTCCTTAATAAGTTTAGGAGGGTAACCATAGGGTTAATCAACGAATTGAGCGCGGCTTTACAGTCAGTGCATAAAGTGATGCTAGACTTTATAACGCCACGATTCAAAGTTTCAAGGGAACAAGGTGTCAACGCCGAGATTTCAGGTTGGAACACCGCATAATACTGGTTAAGCTCAATCATGATCCGAGGTCAAGCGTGGAGCAGTAAATTCTAACAAGTCAGCCGCAATCCGTTCGCTAGCCATCATGATGGAAAATTAGCGAAGGTCATTTCTGAAGTTCTAAGACATCCACAAATCTCTAGACGGAAAGGCTGTGGAAAATAAATTAATGAGGCTGAATTCTGCGATAAGCTTATTCTCAATGTTCAAGTATTAATAAATCGTACTTGTAAAGAATTCGCCGAAGCCCCACAAGAGCACTACGATTATTCCACACTTCGTTATTTTTTAAACGATACGCCACAGAACACCAAAAACTTTAAATACAGGCTGCAGCTGAGGAAAGCAAAAAAATTTTGCAAGCGATTGAGTTTCGCAATTGTATACCTTTATTGATAAACCGATCACCAGATGAAAGACGTGTAAGTGAGCGCATCGATTAAGATAATACGGTTATGTGCTTTCACGAATCCGCAAGAACCAGATCATCCGCATAACCCTGAGTGGTAAATCTGGATAGCTGAAAATTAACCATAGAAGTCAATAACCAAGCGATTCAACAACTCAAACTCAACAAAGTAAGGATAAAATCCAATCCACAAGAGAAACATCAATCCCAAATTTATAACAAGCATTAGTGATAGTGGGAAACGAAGTGTTATGAAACGCTCCAGTGATATCCTGAAAGGTGCCCATTAGAACCTCGTAACTACCGAGTGAATTTTCAATTCTAGTAAAAACTAACAAGTTCATGCAGCACCATTTCACAACACTTGCAATAGGTGCTGTAAATGGTCTTTAACATAGGATAACCAAGTAGGAACAATTCAATCAGGACCGTCAAATTTGTAGGGCGCAAAAGAGAACAATTTCACTATCGCATATAATCAACTTTTGAGCCAAATTCAAATTCGCAGATTTGGTAGCGATAATATACGGACCGGTCGCGGTGGCATTGAGATCATCGATAATACATCAAGGAAAATAAACACAGGACTGAAGTTTCCCAACAACCTTGACGAAGTAGGCAATATTTTATATTAAGTCTAGTGGCAGCCGACAGATTGTTGATTTCTTCACAAAATTTATTCCAAGAAGTCCTTTTGTTCCTTTACGAAGTTGTCTCAGTCTGTCTTAAGGATCGTTCTCCTTGCTATATATTTTTTAATTTCCTATCACTTTTCGGTGATCTCTTCGAATTAAGTTTAAAAGAGTTACATCTATGATCAGAAGTCAGAATATCATTCGTTACCCTCCAATTCAGAATTAAATAGACATCGAACACAAACTGATATCAATCACTTCGAGACGAGTGGAATTGACAAACGTTGGTTCTTAGCCACGGTTGAGAATTTCAAGCTCGTCACTTCTACCCCTACCGTTAGTTAGTATTGGAACTCTCTTCAATTCACACATACTATACAATTTCTTCCTAATATGACCCCTCGGATAAAGGACCCCGCACAAATCTTATGGAAATTGGGTCCCGGTCAAATTCACTGAATTTTTGATTGATAGAGTTCATCATAATGGTCAATTGTCTTAATGGCCACAAAGCTCAAAAATGGATAGTTTGGCCGGTACAGTGTATAGACTTTTGAAATAGCCTATTTCATTTTTTTTATTATCTAGGTTTATATTTTTGAGGTTGCTGAATTCAGATCTGTTGTTAGATTTTCAAAATTGACAGTTGGCAGCTGTCAAATAGCTGTCAATGTGCTATAATAAAGTCAAAAACTTGTTTTTTTATGTTTTATCTTTCTTTTTTTTACTTCGATAAGTTCAAAGATGATATCAAATCAATAACAATGACTATCGGCAGCTGTCATTTAGCTGTCAACAATTCTTTAAAGTCCGGTAATAAAGTCAAAAAATTATTTTTTGTTTATAACTTCAAGTTTTTTAAATAAATATAAATATGATATAAAATTATGTAGTCATCAGCTTACAGCTGTCAACTAACTGTCAAAATGCAATAATAGAGCAAGTAACTTATTTTTTGTGCTTAACTTTGTGGATAAGAAATCAAACATGATATAAGTTTATGACATCACTTTGAACTCAGTGATCTAAGCAACTTAAAGTTTTTTTAAAAAGTAACTTTTAACATGGAACATGTTCATATAGAGGGGGTACTTCGCGAAGGCCTCCACTTAGGTTTGATATCATCTTTGAACTTATCGAAGTAAAAAAAAGAAAGATAAAACATAAAAAACAAGGTTTTGGCTTTATTATAGCACATTGACAGCTATTTGACAGCTGCCAACTTTCAATTTTGAAAATCTAACAACAGATCTGAATTCAGCAACCTCAAAAATATAAGCCTAGATAATAAAAAAAAAGAAATAGGCTATTTCAAAAGTCTATACAATGTACCGGCCAAACTATCCATTTTTGAGCTTTGTGGCCATTGAGACAATTGACCATTATGATGAATTCTATCACATATCAAAAATTCAGCGAATTTGACCGGGACCCAATTTCCATAAGATTTGTGCGGGGTCCTTTGCTTCATTAACTCCACTCGGATTTATTAAACTGCAATCTTCCACGGCTATTCAAATGCGTCCTTATACAATATAAATAGCATTTTAATCACAACGTAAATTGTGACCCAACAAATTAAAGTTTAACAAGTTCCTACGCAACAGAGTTATTAAAAGGGTCAAATAATTAAAACGTTAAATATTTTTCCCATGGAGGTCGATACACAAAATCGCACATGGCCGCAACAAGCTATACTACGATGGTGAGACCGAGAAATTTTGGCTTTATTCATTTAGCAAACAAGGGAAAACCACGATAATCTGGATTATATCGTTACAAGATGCCTGAATGAGACAATGATCAGTGAAAAAGCTTAACGTATTCCAAGAAGGTCATCCATCGTCTCAAAGAATGAATTTTGGGAGATTCCAGTCGCTGAGGAGTTCTAACGTAAGACTGCATAGTTAAAACTCAGAGTTATGCCAGCGATATTGCAAAACAGTCGTGCCAGCATGGTATACAGTTTCTGTATATCTAGATAATTTTCTAAGAGTTTTCAGAACATTTATGAAGACTTTTTCAGTCTGATAAATTGATATAAATTACTGGATAACATTGCACTAGGGGAAACATCACTTCGTCTTAAAAGAATTAACTATCTCGGTTATGAGCGCCAGATGGAACTCTTTCAACAAATCTAAATTTAAGAACTGAGCTTAAAACTTTTATAACAAGAGTTTGGAGAGCTCTAACGCAACACCATTTCGGTGGGGAAACAACTGCTAAGAAATTAATGGGCGATTCTTCTGGTAGTTTTCTGCCAAAAGGCAAAGCTCTCCGATGCTTAAGCAATACTAGTGTTGTTAGCTCTCCCATGTTGGGGTAAGCTGGTAAAGGCTTCAGCCGCAACTTACCTGCGAACTACGATGAGGGATCTGAGATCAGGCAGGATGATATCAGAATCAAGTAAAGTTGTGAGCAGGTAACAACCAGCGGTCACCGTCCCACTATAAGAAGGCTGTGTAAAGGCTAAATGTGGTTTATCATGGGGCCATACTGGAGCTTGTTGCTGGGAAGATATTTATACCAACCCAGGACTCGATTAATATTTCAGACTTTCAACGTGAAGATAGTCAAATTGAAAGAATCATAAGCCATAAATGTACTATGTGGTGAGCCACAAATGTTCCAAACTAAAAGTTGCTCGCTGCGCTGGCGAAAACCTATTGTGTGATAGGCTAGGGGTTCCGTGCAGTCAAACTGAAGGTGTTCAAAAATGACACGATTGTTGAAATCGAGCTTTTCGGCGCTAGAAGAGAGCAGTATTGAAAAAAAACATCCTCGACCGATTCGGAGATTTCAAGGATAATGGGGTCACTTAACAAACACCAGCCAGGAAAATGCCCAACTCTTTAACCAAGGATCTGATATAACTGTGTTGGATGTGGATGATATAGCAAAATGGTTGCTGAATGCTTAGGTTTCTGCGAATCAACCTTCACAGCCTTTGCCTGGGCAAGAAGTCTTATATATCAGACATGTCTCTCATTTTATAAACTACAAAGAACTTTAAGTCCCGACGGTCATTCCTTTTCCGATCACTGTTATCTATAATATGAAGCGAATACAAAACCCGCCCAAAAATTATTTTTATGAACTGGAGAAAGCTCAACTAGAATACCTTCTGCACAAGCTGTTTGATAACAGTTGCAAGAAGTCACCTGAAAATCAGCATCTAACAAAAATGAAGAAAGTTCTCCAAAAAATAAGAGAAAATGAGAGCTGCTTGGGACTGTTTTAGGGGTCTTCAAAACTTGTAATGTTTTGGGCTGCTAATGAAAACTTATTTTCACGTTGCAATGAAATCACGCCACACAGATCTGGTATTATCTATGTGGATGACCAACAGACCACCAACTTGGTGTTGCTATTTTAACATTCCTAGGAAATGGAAACGGCTGTATTTAAACCTACGACGAGAGTCTTTTTCCGATCACGTCGCGATGAAAGAGGTCACTTACTGGTTGGTTGAGATAATGTAATGTCTCTGAAAAGGATATTCGAACTTTCTTTTGTTTTACGTAGTAAAATACTGAATTCGTAGTAATCATGAAAAATTTTGACGTAGAATTTTTTGCAGATTTACCATTCGCTATATCGCCGAGGTGAACAAATGTAGTTTTTAAACACCTGTGTGTATGGCGCAGAGCGGACTAAATGTCTGTACGCTCTCTACAGCCCAAGATGGATTGACTGCTAGAGTGATCGGGGTAAAACATCGAAATTAAGTTTTTTTATGACGTGGTAGCTTCCATAGAAGCTTTTTCGTTTTTTTGCAAATATTTTGAAAATATATGGCATTAACGATAAAACGATTTAAAACAAAAGAATGTAAATTAAATTTTAAAAAATTTGTTCAGAACATTCTTTTAAATTTAAGTTTAATTTTTCGATTTAGAAAACAAGTGTGGTGTCTTGGAGATCTATGTTCGTGTACATTCATGGTAAAAGAAATTCGGGTGTTGGCCACAACATATTCACCTCTCATTACCTCAACTCATCTACGAACGAGGACACTTCAATATTTATAAAAAAAAAAAACTAAAGGTAGCTCGCTCATTCACTTACAACCTGTGCGACTAACGAACAACAGATCTCTCATGATTTCATAATTACTGTCGTAGCCGCAAAATACCATGTTTCGCGGAATTTTGCACCATTTTGTGAGATGTTGCACCATGTTGCATTGTGTTGCGTGATGTTGCACAAACATATTATCACACGTTGCATCATGTTTCATAATTTTGCGTCATGTGTGTTGCATTAATTATATGTCTGGTCTTATATTGCACGATATGTTGCATAATGTTGCGATGGATGGGCAACTAGGATGGAACTACAGTGGATATTATTGTTATCCAATAATGATGAAATTTGGAATGTTACATGGAAATAGGATTGTAAAATTATTTTTGGAAAAATTTCTGGAATGTATGGCAATTTTTTTTTCTGGAATTTTTTTTAACCATTCAAGATTAAATTGGATATGGTGGATGGAAATGGAATTTTGGAAAGATTTGTGGAGCAAGTTCTGGAGGGATAATTTATTAACCAATCAACATGAAATGGAGTATAAGAGATGAAAATCGGATTTTTAAATAATTTTTGGAGAAAATTTTGGAATATGGTCAACTGAGACGGACCAATTATAATGAGATTTATTAAGGTAAATTAACATGTGATTCTAATTCTAATTTTTGAACGAAGTTGTGGGATATGATCAACTGCGGGACAATTACATACAATATTTATTGAATGTGGATTTGGTAACTGGAAATGGAAGTTTATAATGATTTTTGGAGAAAGGTCTGACATTAACTGTATTATTTCGAGAATATCATTTTACATGAAACTCTTAGCGGGATAAAAGATTCAGTTAGATTTTAGGATCATGAAATTATAATATAATATTTCTGCCAAGTGTTCGTTTGTTATATTTTAGTGCAATAGTGCAATTTGAATGCAACTCATCCATTTTAAAACTAAATTAAAAATTCTTGCATGGGAAACCTGAGGAAATATAATTGACTAAAGTTTCTGATACAAAGACGTTCTCCATATATATAAGACAAATTGTTGTCATTGTGTTGCAATATACAGTCGCCACGACCTGCTGACATGATTGAGTCTTTCATAATTTTATCAGTTTATTACTTCTGTTATAAAACTCATTGAAAATTTAGCTACAATAAGTTAATTAAAATCGCAGGGATGTCTAATCACTAGGATATGAACAAGAGACACTCAGACCTATCTAAATAGGATATTTAGAGAGACACATAGACCTATTTACCATAAACTACTGGAAGTTTTTTATTTCTTCTTGAACCGTCTGGATATTTAGGTTCCTATGAAGGTCATCATTCCTAATGTACCACAGAGACGTAACTACACCACGTAGTACTTTGTTTTGAAAAGTTTGTATTATTTTGGTGTTGGTTTTTTTTGTACAGCCCAAGAGCTGTATTCCGTAAGTCCATACAGGCTTTAGCAACGGTGGATATAATAGCAATTTATTTACGGTTGGCAATTCCGAATTTTTCCCAGCAGCCAATACATTTTTCGATATTTGATATTAAGTTCATCTTTTTTTTTGTTTTTAACGTGCTGTTTCCATCTAAGCCTGGCGACTAAGGTCATCCCTAGATATTTAGCCTTATTTGCATACGGAATCTGCTAACCGTTAATGATTACGGGTTTGTAGCTGACTTTTAGATTAGTAAAATTCACATTCGTGGATTTCGATTCATTGTGCCCGATACACCACATTTTTGTCCATTTTATGATTTTGTCACATGCTTCTTGAAGTTTCGTTGTCGATTCCTCGATGGTGTCTCTTACTGAGAGAACTGCACTGTCATCAGCAAATGTTACAACGGTATAACATCGTTTAATTGAGTAAATAACGGGTGTAGAGCAGGTAAAGAATTGGTCCCAAAAAACTACCCTGCGAGACTCCTGCCGAAATTTTTTTTAGCTCGAAATATCGATTTCACCACCCGAAAACGGCGATTATCTACATATGTATGATTTTAAAATCATATAATGTTTTGGTAAATCTCTATGTAATTATAGAAGTTATAGAAGAAGATACTAGACAAACCATTTTCCTCTATAATGTATTCTCAATGACATCTGTAAGCCTATGAAACTGCTCACTAGTTGAGTGTTTCTCTCTAAAACACAAATGATATTCTGGGATAAGGTTTCTTTGTTCTAAGGTTCTTTCCAATCTTTTGAGCAACAGCCTCTCAAACAATTTCGTTAGTGTTGGTAGAAGTGAAATTGGCCCGTAAGATTTTCTATCAATTGGTGGCTTGCCCGGGATCGGAATCAATATTACTTCTGCTACTTTTTACTGCATTTGCACATGTTTTTTCCTGAGGATCGCATTGATTATATGCAATAATTTACGGGTGCCTTTTTCAGGCGCAGCTCCTTTTTTATTTGCCCTGTTATCAGATCGTATAACCAGAAGCTTTCTTTGCTTTTTTGTTCTTAATTTCAGCTTGACCTAGAGGTAGAAATGTTTCTTCAAGATGTTCAGCAAAAAGGTCAGTTTTATCTTTCGCACTTCTAGCCCATTTCCCATCGTTTGTTTTGATTAGGGGAGAACTGCGTTTTTGGTCGTTTTAACCGTTTTGTTGCTTTCCAGAGGGAATAGTCGGTATCTTAAGTTGGACCTAGAGGACAATCCTAGTATTATCCAATTGATTCATCTTTCACTGCTTTTATGACTGCCTCAAGTTTGATACACAAGATCTTTGAGGTAGTTTTATCTTGCAGCACACGCGTAGTCTGCCATTTCTTTCGGGTTTTTCGTTTTTCCTGCACTAGTTCTCTTACTTCTATTGGGTAAATAGACCACTGTATGACATCAAGGAGCCTGTCTAGTCTCTCTTCTATTTCATTTTCACTTTTATCATCGCTCATAATGATTTTTAGACGAAAATGGTGGTCGAGCACTCCATTTATGTTTCATAATTACTTGGCACAATTGAATCTGAAAATTATAATTTTTATTAGTTTTTCTCGGCTGTACTAAGAACGACCGTTGCGATGAACATGTTGTTATTGGTTTACGTCAGTTTGAGACAAATTTAATTCGCTTTATTCCAAATTTCATTAATTACACCTAGCATTAATTTCTCCGTGATATATAATATCAATTCGCATTTTATTATGGTGTTTGCTGTATGGTGCACAGTGGGAGGTACAAAAAATTAATTTTCCATCAAGTTCGTGGATCAATATCAAAATTTGTCAAAAATATATTTGAAATCCACTCGCTAATGTACTACAAAATGTCAGGCAGTTTATGACAAATTTCACAGCATCGCTGTAATTAGCTCGGTCATTGTTGTTTACGATACCAACGTATACCCCTCTAGTATTGATCAACCATAAAAATAAAACATTATATATAAATTATCTGCAGAAACAAATACACTCACACACAACACATACAACCAAAATAACACAATTTGATTAATGTTGTATGTAAAAATCATTAATCAAAGTGAAGTATCAACGAATCAAGAAGATAATAACAAAGGAAACCTTCTTCATCTTATCGCCGCAACTTTTCTTTATGGTACACATATATAGACATTCGGTATCGCCTTTTACACCGAAAATTTTCCAAACCAAAAAATAAATTAAATAATAAATCACCTTTTTGCATCTCACAAGCAAACGACGACGAGGACGACGATGATGATGGTACGATATCGCCATAATAGTATATCGAACCATAAATACGCATAATAAAGCGATATATCGAAAAAAAAAATGTTATAAACATAAAAGTAGCATAAAAAGCATATAACATAAAATATTACTTATTAATAGTCTAATAAAGCATAGTTAAATAAATTACTTTTTCACCACTATCCGATGGTAAATAAAATGTTAGAACCGTTAAAAATGATATTCCCATGCAAGGTATGATTATGTTGACGGTGTAGAACAATGTTTTTCGTCTCATTGTTATGTTGAATGTGATATCCAGGTATGGCTCATCGCAGCATGTGTAAAATTTTTCATTCCTAAACCAAAAGAAAAAAGAAAAACAAGCAGAACATAATATCAAATAAATGTATGTTAACAGTACATAATTCATGTTGATATGTTATGTATATACATGTGTATGAGTGTGTATTGGTGGGGGTAGGCTATGGTGATAACGATACTTTTCTAAATTGTGTATATTTTTCATGTCTCTATACACAACGAACACCTTTTATATATGACAAGCATGAGTAGATTGGATTTGCAATTTTATTTTTCTTCAACACATCATCAAATAGAAAAATATCGAGGAAATTCCATTTATGTTTTGTGTTTGGGCATAGTGGATATGACAGTTATATTACACCAAACAATCTAATTTACATTTAGTGGAAAACTAACTTACATACACAATCATTTTATTTCGTTTACGAGTGTATAAAATATTCAGTGGCTTAAAAATGCCAACACACAACAGTACACGTAATATAAGCAAATTAGTTTTTCAAAATTCATTTTATCCTCTAATCCGATTTAGTTGTCAACATGTTGATTTGACTCAGAAAAAAGGTATAACAACATACCATAAGATAAAAACTCTAGCCAATTAACCAAATTGACAATGTTTTCGATTTTTTTTATATCCTCAAATGTTTCGTCGATAACTCGTAGCCAACGTCAACTACTCGTAGAAAATGTCAACTACTCGTAGACATCGTCGACAACTACTTGTAATTCACGCCATATATTTTTTTTATTAACCTCTACTGGCATTTGGCCGAACTAAAAAAAATATGGAGTTTAATTTAATTATAATGCGACGACGTTACTCAGAAGCTTCAAAACGCGCTTACGTGTATACCCAACAAAAACTTACTATATGGATTCACATTTCTTTAACTTTTTACTTTGTTTTTATTTTTTTTAATTCTTTCATTTCTTGAGAAATAATAAAAATTTGAAATATTAAACGTGGGCGGTTTACCCAATTTTTATATACTCGTAGGTATTCCCTGTGGCACTACTTTGAAAATTCCTCAGGAATAGGGAATTGGGGAATGAATTTATATGTAACTTTTGTGAAGAAAAACGTGCAGTTGATTTTTTCAAAATGTCAAAATAGTAACAAAAAAATTTGGTTAATTATTTCATAAAATTCCTCTAAGATGTCACTTTAGTACTAAACAACAACAAAAAGTTAAAGTTAAATCAATTTTTTTTTGTATCATTTCTTAGGTTGTCGACGTTTTTTTCATTTTCGACATCAGGGATGCAGAAAACCGCTGTTTAATCTATGTGTCAACAACTGCGTAGATTTCATTGCGTAATCTACCTCGTCCAACCTTGCCGTCAATAATAAAAACTTCAACAATTTAAACACCACAAATTTAATTTGAAAATTAGAATAAAATTGGTTCTCACACTAAGCTCTAAAGTTTTTCTAAAAATAGCAAGAATTAGTAATAAACGAATTGTTTCCTATATCTGTTGCTGACAACTACTGACATTTGGCCAAACCAAAAAAAAATACTAAAAGTTTGAATTGACCTATAAATATTTTGATCACTGAACATATATTCATACTGCGTGAATTCCACAGTGAAGTTTTTTTTTCAGTAAAGTTAACACGAGATAAAAATATAAATCCTTCACTTGTTCGAGAGAAACAAAAAAAAATCAGTAAAATTTACTGGCAAAATAATAGAGTAAGTGGGGAAAATGTATGAAACTCAATACTTTTTATGGCAACATTTTTAACATACCTTCAAAAAATAGTATGCAATCACTATATCCATACTAGGGTAACTTGAATCCGGTAACTTCTTCGTTTTTCCCCCCTTTACCCTCAAAACCGGTTTTGCCTTTGATTCTTTTTTAAACTAAAATTTTTGTAGATTCAAAAATTTCAACACCCCAACACAAACAAAAATGAAATAAAAAAATTCTCAAGGTCAATTTTTTTTTTATTTTTTTAATTTGATTTTGTTTTCGAGCCATGCGCATCACCAAACAAAAGTTTTAATTGTATTAAAAATTCGAATTCGAATAATAAAACAATAAAATAAAATTTTATTAAATGATTAGAAATGGACGATGGATTCAAATAAAATGTGTGCGGGAGTAAAGAGTGTAAGCCATAAAAGTTGCCAGATTTAAGTTACCGTAGTATGGAGATGCACGAAGAGAAATATTTTTGACACGCTACGACAATTTTATCGTTGAAAAATATTATAGTGAATTGTCAAGCAAAAAATGGAACGCGGGATTAGTTTTTGTGCCACTACATTCAACACGTTCATTGGGTAAAATAAATATTTGAAAATTTTGTGTTTCGTTAAAATCGTTTATTTTCAAATTTGTCAATGTATTAGTGAAAGACTGTCACTATTTTCAGTATAAATTTTGCAATAAAAAAACAAAAAAAAGTTGCTGTCTTTGTAGCTTTGATGATATATCATATATTTCTTCCTTAAATATGGAGAGCTAATTAAATGAGATCCAGATACAATAGGGATGAGAGCAAAAATTTCGGAAAAATCACTACATTTTCTGGGAAAATTTTCAGTATTTCCAAAAATATATTTTTTTTTTTTTCATTAAAAAATTAGAAATTTGTGGATTTTATTTATCAAATTTTAATTTTAATTATAAAAATTTGAATTTCATTATCATGTAACATTCGTCTTATACCCCGCTTCTCTAGAAAAAATTAAAACTCAAATGCTTTCAAAATGCTAAAATTGCAATTTTTTTTTTCAATAATGAATAAATGTTTTTATGCAGGTATATGATACTAAAATTTGAATTTTTTCAAAGCCGCTTAGCATTCATCACCTCCGCGCAAGGATAACTCCAAGTTAAAGAAAATTTCTACATTTTCGCCAAAAATGTTGCAATTTTACCATAATTTTTCAATTTGAACATCAAAATCTATTCAAAAACTTATCATTATTTATTATTTTTTAACTTGTTATGAAACCGGACAAGTGGTGCAGTGGTTAAAGCTTCGGCACTTGGACCGGGAGGTACTGGGTTCGAATTCCATCAGAGGCTAGATGCAAATCGAATTTTCATCAACGATTATAATCGCTGATGTTAAACACAACTAAGACCTTCTGATGGAGTACAGAATTCAGCGCCGAATTTTACCGGTAAATGTAATAGTTTTTCCGATATTTTTGGCTTGCACCTGCTAAAAACGATAGATACGAAATCCTACAAATTTTTTTTTTAAATTTGCATTTTACTTGATTTCCGCGATGTATACGTCCTTTACACTTTAGCCTAAATCGGCCATAGAGGTTAGTTGGAAAATATATCAATTGATTTTCATCACCGCTGTGATGAACATTAGGGCTGTGATTGGTTTTTGTTTATGGTTAAATTTTAAAGATTGTTTTTGTTTTTGGTTTATTTTGCGGGGGTAAAGCCAGTTTAATGCCGGTTTTTGTAAAGTCAGGTACTCAATGAGAATTTAATTAATGGTTAACGCTGTGCGGTGCGCTGTGTCATATGCCTCTAGAGTTTGGCATCATAATCCGGAAAATTGTTTCTATTTAAAGTGGTACAATATGCAACATGACACCGGTGTGAAGTATTTAACGGTAATAAAAATAATAAAAAGTGTAGCACATGTCCACACGTTTTAACGAAAAGTGTAGACTCAAAATGTGTATACACAAATTATCAAAAAGTGTATCTGCAAAAGCAAAAAGTTTGAAATTCGCTTTTTTTTAAAGTAATTTAATTCAGAAAACCTTTGGAACCATAAGTACCGAGTATGGAATTTAGTGTTCTCAACTTGAGATGATGTCTAAAATAGTAGAAAAAATTCTGAAAACATTTGCATGTTGTGATTAGCGATATGGTCACATATACGTGGAAGCATCTTTCGCCATATTCACTTAATTCGTTAATAATTCAAAAAATCATCGGAACAATGAGTGCCAAGTGTGGAATTTAGTGTTTTTAACTTGAAATGGTATGTACAAAGTCTAGACACCATAGCAAGTTGAAAACACAAATTTTCACACTTGGCGAATTTGGCCAACGATGCTACTACGTATACCGACGTATACCAAAATCACAACACGCAAATTGTCTATAAAAAAATTCTACAAATTTGAGACACTATCCCAAGCTAAACCACTAAATTCCACACTTGGCACTCATTGTTTCGACGTTTTTTGAATTATTAATAAGCGAATTTGGCGAAAGACGCTTCCTCGTGAAGGGGGCCATATCGCAAATTACAACATGCAAATTGTCTTAAAATTTTTTCTACAAATTTCAAACACCATCCCAAGTTGAGAACACTAAATTTCACACTTGGCACTCATTGTTCCTTCCGATGATTTTTTGAATTATTAAAGCTTAAGTGAATTTGGCGAAAGGTGCTTTCAAGTGTAGGACCATATCACGCTTTGCTTTTCATAACATGCATATATTTTCAGACTTTTTTCTACTATTTTAGACATCATCTCAAGTTGAGAATACTAAATTCCACACTCGGTACTTATGGTTCCGAAGATTTTCTGAATTAAATTACTTTAAAAATAATAGTTTAATAATTTTATAATTTTTCGAATTCCAAACTTTTTTCTTTAGCAGCTACACTTTTTGATAATTTGTGTATCTACACATTTGAGTCTACACTTTTCGTAAAAATGTGTAGCTACACTTTTTATTAACGGTTAATACTTCACACCGGTCAACATGATTCATTTATCGGTATTATGTTAATGTTGATGCATCCTTTTCTCGTCGCTTAGAATTCGGTAATAGCAAAGAAAAGGGACATATTGCTTGTAAAATACAAGTGAGCACGAAGAGAGAGAGAGAGAGAGAGAGAGAGAGAGAGAGAGAGAGAGAGAGAGAGAGAGAGAGAGAGAGAGAGAGAGAGAGAGCTATTTTTGTGTGAATCAATGGACCAAACCAGTACAATTGTTGTTGTTTTCGGCGTTCATGATCTCGGCCATGATTGGTACGAGGCCATTTTTGGGTTGTGAACAACAGTGTTGTGCGTCTACGCGTAATTCCAAATTGGTGTCGAAAATAGCGTACACAATTGAATTTTGAGTAGAATATGTACACAATTCGTACACAATGTAGATTATTTCTGTTTTGTTATTTTTCCATTGTTTTTCGGTAAGAACTCGTCGTGTTTTAGTTTTCCAGTTTAAATTGGGCTTTACATATATTTTGGCAGTTAAAATTCAATTTTTATTAAACAAAAAGGTATGAGTTTGAAATGTCTTTGAAACGATTTACGTGGCTAAATTCGGCTATGGTTTAAAAGAAAATCGCTGTGCCAAATGTTCCGTCTACCAAGAACATTAACGAAAAAATACTTCATTTCTGATTTTAACGTCCGTTTCTTGAGCAACGTAGTTTGGATTACTACAAAACTTTTAGCGTAAATGAGATGTTTTGATTGATTTTACTGTTTTTGGTTGTGTCTTGATCAAAATTAAACAATGAAAATATGTATCGTGCAGATAATGCGGTTTTCCGTGCTAAAACTGCCTGAAACTGTGATTGCACTGAACAAGAATACAGGTGGGTTTTTTTTAATGTAAGCGATATCGGTTTTGTACAGGTTAGCTCAGGATTACATTTGTCCGAGAGATTCACCAATTGATTATCAATCGCGTTATTTTTCACTGAAGTTGTCTTTCTTTAAATGAGAGGACCAACAGCCCCTGGTCAGTATACCTTACTCAGAAACCTTGGACGCTAGCTAGGATTCAATTATTCATTCATTAATCCGCATTCAAAATGATTACAGAAACGAATACTAGAATAAACAATGTAGCCCGGCGAATATCGAAACTCGGCTATCGTACATGGACACGAATCGGAATAGGTCACAGTCAGTTTTATTATTTGTTAGCTTAGGCAAGTTATTCTTATTAATTAACATTGTGCTGAGTGTCATAATAACAGGTGAATGGTCAGAATATATCCCCTCGATATTTTCGAGACACATGTACTGCTCGGTAATCTCTTTCGTTACAAAGAAATCAATGAGATCTGGTATTTTATTTATATCAGCATGTTGGTTTACCTCCAGAATGGAATTCGCAGTTATTTATCCGACCTGCTTGGAAAAGCTATTTTCCTTTACGGTTGTAAGTCTTGATCCCCACCCCAATAGGTGATTTTTGCATTAAAGTTACCACTAGTAACAAAAATTGGATCCTAGCGATTTAAAGAGTCTGCTATAATCTTCTCTGTTTAGATTATAGCGTGGAGGGCTGTAGATAGAGTTTCAATTTTTAAGGTTTTAGCTTGCATACTTTTTCGATACCAGGTAATGTTTGACATTCTTTTTCACTATTACTGATAATCCTCCCTTCACGTTTCCTCCTGGGTGAACAGCATGATAACATTCATAATCACATACAATATTTTATTAAATGATGCTTCTGTCAAATGGATTTCCGATATAAGGCTGTTGCCCCATTCGTGGTTTCTTGCTTTTATAGACGCGTGTACAAAGTTTCTAGACCACGTTCTTGCTTTGCTAGTTGATTGTTATACAATTTGCGAGTTGGTTTTCCGCATTGTACCTATAACTGGTGGCCTCGGCTCCGCTTGGCTTTTTTACTTAATTTCTCTCTGACACATTTTGTTTCTTAGCCTTTGAAGTTCTTTGGCTACTTCCTCTGTAATTCGCATAGGATGATGCCCTTTACAGTTTATGAATTTAGTTTCTACTTTCTTTACACTCTTTCGTGTTGCGTTTTCCAGCACATTTTACGCATCTAGGGTTCCGACCGCAATATTTTTGCGTGTGTTTGAAACCTTGGCATTTTTTGCATTGAGGTATTAGCTTCGTATTTTTGTTTAGGGGTTCTATTTCAACCCTCATAATTAATATTGCTTTTATGTTGAATATTTTTTCAACTTTCTCTTTTTTATTAAAAGTAAGCATAAAGAGTTGGAGCTCTATTTTTTTCATTGTTCATTTCATTCGCTTAGTGATCAGTGATTTCATTATAGGTTGTATACTAAGCATATTCTGTTACGCTGAATACATTAATTGGCGGAGGCGCCTTTTCTTCGGTGCAACCTTTTCTTGTTGATTTTCTTGCTGTTGTTTTTGTTGCTGATGTGCTGGATTAGTATTAGTAATACCAGTTACATTAGCTTGCGATTGTTCTCTAACTTCAGGCGAGAATTCTTCTCTTCGTTTTTTGGGTCTTTAGGTCTTTTATCCTTTTCAGTACCCAATTTGTTTCTCTCGCGAGTTCCTCTTCATCAGTATGGAATTCGGTGTTGTAACTGGTACCAGAAATCTCCATTTTCTTAATTCTTCATTTTCCATTTTTAGTTTGTCAACTTTGTTTCTTAGTTAGGTTATAAGTGTTTCTACTTCAATTACTTGCCGACAAAGTTGAGCGTTTTCATTTTTCTGCTGATTTAGTTTGTCTAGTTGGTGATCTTCACAACTTTGAACTTCTTAAGGTTAAGTTAACTTCTGAACTTCTTAATTATAATTGTGACTGAGAATCTCAGGTATCCTCATCTACAAATTTTTACATAAAACGATTTTTTTTTATATTATTTTAACTTTATTTCAAAAATGCTCAAATTTCCACTGCTAGGCGACACTAGAATATGTAGGTGAGGATATGCAAGATACTCCCTTACAGTGATAATCATAATATCAAAATTGATTTATGGTGAAAAAAACATTCATTGTAATAATAATGAGAGAATGCTTCCTAGAACTCACCCAGACCACGACCGATTGTACAAAATAAGGACACTGCTCAACAAGTTAATTCAAAAATTTTACAAGGTGCTTTTCGGAGAATGTTTATCGATAGATGAACAAACACTCGATCATTCTTGAAGGAGTATATGCCTGCTTAATCTCATAAATGGGGATTTAAAATTTTCGTTTTATGTGGAATTTCCAGTTTTGCGTATAATTTAGAATTATATATGGTCCAAGGACCAAGGACCGAGTTTAATTTAGAAGCGGCTTCCAATGTTGTAATTCGTCTTACAGGAAGAATTCCTTCAAACATGAATTATAAGTTATTTTTTGATAACTTAGGAACAGTTCGAAAAAATCATATATCGAATTCCAAACTGCCGGATGATTCATATTAGAAAACGCAAGAAAGAGGCTCTTCGTTTGAGATGGTGTCTAATATCGAGGGAAACCAATAACTGAAGTTCTTGGAGATTTGTGCCTTGTGAATGCCACTCTAATGTCTACATTTGTTGGTAGAATTTCACTCCATTTGACGACGAGATGGGGAAAAAATTCTGGCCCTATCAATGTTGACTGTCCATCAATAGGGGATGGTTGTAGATCTGCTAGATGCCAATTTAGGACGTTATAAAATAAAAAAAAAAAAAAAAAAATGGTATATGAGAGTTTTCTACCATATGCTTGATCTCACAGTAGCAAATGCTTGGATACATTACAAACGAGCAGATTTTAAAGCGGAAATTTCGGAAACTTTAATGAAATGTGCAGGTCCATTAAGAGTTGGAAGACTATCTCGTAACATTATCGACCGAATAAATTTAAAAAGCAAGAAAGCTTCAGTAGCTCAGGTACCTCCAAAAGAAATTTGGTTTGATAATATTGGACATTTGTCCACTTGGAATGTTAGTATATTATTATCTGCCAGGTTGCAATAAGCTTGGGTTTGTAAACTGTTCCAAATTGTTCCATTCTTAAACAAAACATGATAATCTAAAGACTGAAAAATCTTGAAATTTTGTAATTGTTGTTGCGTGAAATATCATAAATGAAAAACCGTGATTTCCACGAAAAATTAATTTTTCTCCCATTTTCAAAGGTGATTCTCGTTATCAGTGATTAAAAATACATATCAAAATATTTTTTGTTCAGTAAAATGACATACCGTGCAGTAAAAAATTAAGGAAATTATTCACTATCATATGCACAAGTATGAAGTTCGCCCTAAACCTTCCGATTTTATTTTTTAGGAAATATTTCATGAAAATCCAGATTTTTTGGATAATTGGATATCTGGGATTCAGATCGGAGTTAAATATCGATATATGTTGTAAATATTGCAATTGTTTCAGATGAGCTTACTTATATTCCGGCTGCAAATTTAGAGAAACTGTTCCCTATTTTCAGGTTCTAATTTCAATGAATTAAAAATTTCATCAACATGCAAATTTTTATAATGCGACAAGCTGAATTAAACGGCCCAATAATTAATTCACAGTTTAAGTGAAAATATATATCTTCGTAACTAAACAATGAAAAATATACTGTCATTAACATTTTAATCAAAAGTAATTAATCTTCTTACTAAACCCCTAGAGTAGATTGTGTAAATAAGATTTTAACAAAGATGTTGTGTGACAAAAAGTTTCTTCTTGTGTTTTTTGTTTTACTTGTTTCCTCTGTGCGTGTGTAAATGTTGTGTATATCAATTTACATAAAAAAAGTACTTACCTAACTGCTGGTACCTCTAGGATGTCCCATTCCACTGACACATAAAATTCGGATAAATCCACACCCACATCAACAATATTACTTCCCGTCTGCTCATCCATGTGCCGTAGATCAACCTACATTTTTTTTGGTGTTTTTCGGTATGTTTTTTAAGTTATCATCAAGACAACAACAGCAAAAAAAAAAACGAAACAGAAAAAAATTTATTAGAATCTTAAATTAAATTGAACATAAAAACTAATTTTTATTTTCTTATTTTTATGTTAATAATATATTTTTATTTATGTTTAATTATTTTTGTTTTGTTTTTTTTTTTAAAAAAGTTTTTAATAAAATAAATATTTAGCTAAACAAAAACAACAGAATAATTATTATAACAAAAAGGAAACGAAACAAAAAAAAATATTTTAAGTTTTGCGTTAAGGAAGAAAATATTATAACGGTTAACAAAATTAAGAAGAACAAAATAAAAGTTACTGTGTAAAGTATTTTTTTTTATATTAATTATTAAAAAGCTTTATTTTAATTTTTGTTTTGTATTTTTTTTTTGGTTTAATTAAAGTTTTATAATTAATATTAGGAAATGAAACAAAATAATAAATTAAAGTCTTTGGGGTTTAAATAACTAATTTGTTGTATAACGGCATGCAAAAAATTTTTTAGATTTAGTTTTATTTAGATTAATTATAAAACAAAATAGAAATTAATAATAATTTTTGGATTTTTTTCAGGTTTTTTTTTTAATAAATTGGTTTACCCTTATTAAAATGTATAAACTACATCATCTAAGTTTTAAATTCTATACAAATTTTCTAACAATTTTTTTTTTATGTTTTATGCAAATATTTAGAAAAGTAAAAAAATCCACAATCTACATTGTTTCCGTTTATAGTTGGTAGCTTTTAGTATTAAATATAATTATTCATTTCCACAAGATCAAGATTAAAAGCTTGTATGCTTTAAAAAAATACACGAATATAAAAAAAAATATCTAATACCTTGGTTATTTAAGTAAAATGCCAGCGTCTAATTTATTCTAATGTGTATATAATTATTTAACCCGGTAACGGTTTAATCGTGTTAGTGATACTGGGCTAAATAAAATGGTCTCCTAAAGGTTATAACGGTCTCCTAGATAACTTCAATTTTTTTATTTCAGCCATGGGCGCTAAATTAGTAAATATGTAAATACAATTGCAGGCTTATTTTTATGTTTCGGCTATTTGTTGTATTGTGCTAGCGCCATATCACGACATTCAATGTTGCATTCAATTTAGAAATAGAATTCAAGCGATTTAACAAAAATAACTAATTCTAGGAATTAGACGATACCAAAAAGCCACTACCAATATTTATCTATATAAATAAATAATAAATCTACAAGTGTGTAAAAACGGTAATTTTTATTTTACAATCGTTGTGGTGTAATATAGGCGGATTCCAATGATTTCGAAAACTACTCACAACTCAATCAAAAATTTAATTTTTTTTAATTATTTTTCTCTCTAGTACTTGCAAATCAAAAGTGTGTAGTGAAGTCAACCCTGTTTCTCATACCCGGAAAAATAAAAATGTTCATCAGGTAATACCAATTTCATCCCATTCCAGGATTTTTAAATCATACCACTGGGCAAATACCTAAAATTAATATAAATCACCACCATATGAAATTTAATTTAAAGAAAATACTAAAAAAAAATTAATAATTCTCTGGAACCTATACAGAGAGCTTTAAGATTTAGGCGTCTTTTGACGAAAAACTGGGATAACTTCACACACTTGCAATCCAGCAGTCAAAAATACTAGAATAATTAAAATTTTATTTAATTATAAATTTTCCGAAACTACAATTGGTAAATGATATTGAGTCGATTCTATGCAAAATGTGAATATTCTATTTTTCTTTTATGCTATCAAAAAATAAATCATTATTTATTTAACAAGTTCGGTGCAATTCAATGTAAGTCTTCTATTTTACTTTTATCTGATTTTGTTTTATTTCCAAACCCAATTGGCTAACATTTATCCTTTCTCCGTCGTAAAAACATTTATTTGATTTTTTTTTTTTGCCTTTCTAGCTCTTGGGTATCTGGCCCCATAGACTATGGTAAAGGCATAACTAGTATCGATGTAAAAATGGTGTTAAGAAGGTTTAATTCCCTCCGTTCGGAGAAAATGTGGTTTAAAGATGGACCATTGAACCTACGTGTACGTGGTACCTTACCCAAAAACATCATTGGCCAACATTGTTAAAATAGTCTGTTGAGTATCGGTGGAAAATTGATATAAACAATTTTTTAAAATTTACAGAATTTGCTCCAAGACGATTTGTGGACATATCTTAAACATTTCTATTTCTCTTCTAAAGGTATTATATACTTTTGCTAAATGACAAGGAACACAAACTTATATCAATAACTTCGCAACGAGCAGAATTCATAAAGGTTTGTTGACATCCTCGAATAAGCACGCCAAGTTTCGAGGAGCTTAGAAAAATGAGAAAATATTCTCCAATGCTTTCAGGCAATATTCACACAACTGCGAACGCGATTAATTTTATTCGCGAAAATAAAAAATAATCAGTATTTAAACACATGAATATTTTATATACCTCTATGTATTTAAAGCGAAATCGTCCATCTAACTTAGAAATCTATACTTGATAAAAAACGAATTTGGAAAAATGTTTTATTTCTACGTTAATTTTACGAGATACCGCCGTAATGCGCAAAATGTGGTTTAAAGTTCGGTTGGACTGACAAAAAAATTGTGGTGGGCACTCCTCTTCAAAGTTAGTACCCTATTAAAGTTAGCCGACTCCAGACGAAAAATGTCGATATTGTAGATTCAAACTAATCAAACGAAAATGATAGCCGATTTTTGTCGGTAATATCCCAGCCGAAAAATGTCGATAATGCAGATATGAATTTTAAGCCGGAATGTAATAATTTATATAAGAAGTTTTTATTTTGTAATTCATAAAAACCAACTAAAAAATTTTAAATAAGAAATGTTCATTCGAAACAATTAAAACTAATATACCAAACCAAATTCCTATAAGTGCCGTATTAGATGTTTGGGGAGGTAAGGTGTGAAATGCATCGTTACATGTTACAATTACCCACAATTACCATTTAAAAACTTCAGGTTAATTTCCATGTGGCGAGTACGGGAAAACTTGATTCAATATATCGCACACACAAAATTTGAAAATTTCTAAAAATTGACCGTTTAAAGTGTCATGGCTGGAAATAGTTTCAAATGAAAGGTCTTATTGATGCTCATACGTGGATAAAAATTCAATTTAATTTTCAAGTGGGGAATCCGGAAAAAATCGGTTTAATATAATATATAAAATGGTTAAGAAATCCACAGAAATACCCAGCCGAATAATGCTGAAAATACAGATTAAATATTAAAAAGATAATGCAGATACAAATTTTATGTCGGAAATTAATATTTTTATTATAAATTATGATTTTGTTATTTCTTAAAATCATCAAAAACTATTAAAATATAAATTTTATACGAAACTCTTAGAAACCAAATTTTTTTAAGTTCTGTATTAGATTTGTGCGAAGGTAAGATGTAAAACGCATCTAAAGTGACATGTTCGGAAAATATGTTAAATGAAGTGCATTAATGCAATAATTTAAAATACGTCAGGGCAATTTTCTTGTTGAGAGCCCGGGAAAACTCGATTCAATATATCGCACATATAAAGATTGAAAATCTCTAAAAAATTACATTTAAAGTGTCATGACTTGAAAAGGATGTAAAGCAAAGGTCTTGGGAGACCGAGAAAATTCGATTGAATATATCGCACATACATAATTTGGAAATTTCTAAAAATCTACTGTTTAAATCGCGTCTTTGAGTATGATTCATAACTTATTTGCCTTTATGAGAGAAGGCTGTTAGTCTGCCGCTGAACCTGCTAGTTACGTTTGCGGATCACATACAAATAATAATCTTATGGCATCCAGTCCTACCGTGAACACATTTATATAACGAGTCGCTTGATACAAGTTAGATACGCTCTTCAGTCTCTCCTAACCTCATGGTGAACAGACGGTGATTTAGTATTGGTTTTATGGCACAAATAACACGCCGTGACATGTAGTGTCTATGACTATAAGCAGTTGGGATCCCCTTGCATCGTCCCGGCTACGCTGCCTGATTCATTAAGAGTGACCTAGAGAGCACCACGAGGAGGTATGATTCTAGGACTTCGCTCTTCAAATTTCAATTTTTTTTAGTTTGTTTTTAATTTTTCTTTTTATTTATTTTATTTATTTATTTTTATTTTTTTAATTTTATATTTTTTATGTAATTCATTTTTCAACATATTTTCTAATTAAATAGTTGATTATTAAGAACAAAGTGGAAAATAAAACAGATAAGATAATTAAAATCGTTAATTGTTAACTTCAATATCATGACTATAACGCTGACACTTCGAACATAGAAATCCAACAAAGAAATCGACAAATCGAAAGAAAATAGATAGAAACCGAAATTTTTTTCAAGGTGTGATCATCAATAAAACACTTCATCTGAATCTATTTCCAGCCATGACAATTTAAACGGTCAATTTTGAGAAAATTTCTATTTTTGTGTGTGCGATATATTCAACTGAGTTTTCCCTGACTCTTCACATGGAAATTGACCTGTAATTCTTGAAGTTTTGCTTGATATGTGCCATCGAGTTTTCTCAGTAATAAAATAGTTTTTTATTATAGTTTTAATGCATTTAATAGAAAGTTTAATTTTGAGTAATATACGTTAATGTATCGAAATAAACATTTTTGATTTAAAATGAAATTACTGTTTAACACCAAAATTATTTATCAGCTTTATCGACATTTTTCGATTGGCTATGTATAGAAATCTACCTTGCCGACTTTGACAAACGACAAGTTGATTTGTATCTGCATTATCGTCATTTTCGGCTAATACATTTCGGTTGTTATAGCCGAATCTACATTATCGACATTTTCGACTGGTATATTTTAATCGTTACAGCCGAATCAGCATTATCGACATTTTTCGGCTGGAGCAAGTCGGCTAACTTTAACACTATAAAGTTAGTTGGGAATTTTATTTCCAATTAAATTAAATTTCCTAAAATAATTTCCAATATCTAGCTCTTTACTTCAGACGGCCATGAAAAATTATTCCATACTGGACTTTGTGGGAGTATTGGAGAACACTTCGTTTGCTACAAATAAAAAAAATTCTATCAGGTATTAACAACACTAAATATCAATTGAATTGAATCGATGCTTAAATATTGCATTGCAGAGGTTGGGTTGAATAATTTCCAATTCTTTGTAAAAAATGCCAAAAATTGTCCAAAGCATGGTCCATTATTATTGTAATATTTCTTCGATAACTATTAGTTACACTAATTTATCTCAGGAAAACAATCTGATCTGATGCACCAAGCAAGTCTTTCACATTGTGGAATTTTGATGCGTCACTAAGAGCGTTTACTTAACTTCATCTAAAACAAATAACTAAACGCATAAAAAACGAGCGTTTTTTCTCTGTTTTTGTATGCTTGGTCATCAAATCAGGTTGCAACAAGCCACGCAGCGTCATTGTAGAATATAAATTATCATGAAATTTCCATATTCAATATAAACTTCAACTTCAACCCTAATTTGACCCTATGAACTTCCACAGGTAGGTCTAGTTAGTATGAAGCCGCTGACTTTCGTTCCGTTCCTTCAGGATGCGCATCGGATTTTAGAAACGGGGCAACGAAACAACAGTGGTTCATAGTGCCTTTGACTGGAAAAGCCCTGAGTATTTTGATGGCTAGGAAAGATAACAGCGCATGGATGATTTAAGCGAAGGAACAGTGGTACAGTGATGATCTGCCGTCAAAACTGACATATGATAACTAAAAATATGTGCTCTAAATGACGCTTGCGGCAAATGGCACTTGTTAAGATGACTCAACGAGAGGTTGATGTACTTATCATGAAAAGGATGAGAGCACAACATGAAATGCTCAACAGGCAGTTTCTATGGAGTGCCGACCACATGGAAAAGTATATGCCTGGAAATAAAGTTGTTTCCTTTGTTCAGAAAAATATCCTACACCAGAAGCGACGGGTCATGTAGCACCAACAAGTGGCAGTCTAGCTTTCTTCATTTTGCTTGATAAGGCCAAAAACAACATAAAAAGGCTTTGACCGTTTCATAATTAAACATAAAAAGAGCATAAAACATAAAAGGAAAATTGAAACTCAAATGCAGTCATATGCAAAAATTTTCAGTGTTCGACATTCTCTGCTTCAATACTCGAATCGGCAAATTTATTGAAATAGCAGACATCCGAAGACATCTTGGAGGAGCAAACATCCAAATGGAGAAAGACCGTGATAAAATGGCGGAAAAGTCGAATTCGCTACCAATAATCAATGAGCATGAATACTTGACAAGCTCTGAATTCCTTAGCGGCACGAACCATTGATTCGGTGCTATTGTCCCTTGTTACTGGGAACATTTCCTTGTCTATTCTAGTAACGTTCCACCTGGATGATTGTTTATGCACGTTCAGTTCACCAGTTTAAGAGAAAATCAATCAAAAAGACGCACACTGAAAGATAGATACATTTAACAGACACAGAAGCCGCGGTGCCTACGGTATAAATGAAAGGCTGCGAAAATGAGGAAGGAGAGGACTGGTGAAAAAGAAAGCAAAAGAGCAAGAAATTTATTTTTGTCATGAATTCCACTGTGAAAGCGTTTCAGCTGGTCCACTACGGGCATTAAACAAATTGCTGCAGAAACAGCTAGGAATTCTGTTCTATAGCGAGTGTGTAGGAAGGATGGTCAAATTGAACGTTCCCTAATAGTAGTCAAATCACAGCTCCTGGCGCCAACCAATTCACGTCACCATTTCGACTGACAATGCAGCCATCGAATTTTTGACGCAGTTTCGCAATTGTAACGCGAGGTGGAAATGCGCCTCACCCGAAAAGATGATTTTTTAAGAAAAATCCTCATCAATTTCGAGTTTGTCGCAGGCACTTTTGTTGAAGCGTTGAAAGAATGACATTAGTGTTGCCAGAGACAAAATAACCGATATGTCAATTTTAAACCGGTTATGGTGACACCATTCAGTATGTTTAGAACCAGTAACTTTTGTCGAAATGTATTTGTTATGTCGTTATGATGTTTAGTTATGTTTAGAGAATTCTGAAAGTTTTCATGAATTTCTGTGCGCACTGTTATGATGAATTTCGACATTTGTCGGAAGACCTCAACCCAGTTTAATCCAGTCACACATATAAATTTGAATATGAGTGAGATGAGTACATTCACCTTGATGTGCTGATCGCGATGCTTAGAAAACTTAAAGATGTAACGTAAAGCTTTTATTCATTGCAAATTACACTGTTAAAACTTGTTGTCCATACAATGTTTAACTCGTTAATTAGCAAAATTAGTTAGGAACAGCACACGAAAATTTAAGTGATTTCATCTCAATGTTTAATACATTTAAAATAACGGTAAAAGGTCGGGAAACACCGAACTCGATGAGACCACTTGTCCGCTACGTATTTTGGGCCGCTGATTACGAAAATGAGGGTTAAAACTTCCGCCAGTGGTTGGAACACCCCTAAAAATGCAAAAAACATCCCCGAAATGGGGGTGTTTTCGACTAAAAGTGTTGTTTTGCAAATTAAGCCATCTTATATGTTTTTTGGGGCGCTGATTACGAAAATGGTGGTTAAAACTTGCAGCAATGATCGAACCACCCCCAAAATTGCACAAAACACCCCTAAATAGGGGTGTTTTCGACTAAAATTGTTTTTTTACAAACTAACTCATCTTATATGTTTTTTGGGCCGCTGATTACGAAAATGGTGGTTAAAACTTGCAGCAATGGTCGAACCACCCCCAAAATTGCACAAAACACCCCTAAATAGAGGTGTTTTCGACTGTACTTTAACACAGTCATTGATGTGTAACTCTCCCCCGGGGCCCTCGAAAAAGTTGATCCAGTCCTCTAAAAATAATCTCCGGCTAGATCTCCGAACGTTGACGAGCGACCTTTCACTTTTCTCCCAACGCACTTACAAGGAAGGGGCGCGAAGTGTCCCTCTCCGATTTCGCTGAAATTTGAATATGTGAAAGTAGACTGAAAAATAAGGGATACTTATTTTTTTTATTTTTTTTTCGGCGGAAAAACACTCTGAGGGGATGAAACACCCCTCGGAAGTTGGGGATAAAAAACGGACTTTTGATAATTTCGCCTAGAAAAATCAGTGAAATTTCGAAGAAACTTATTTAGGAATGTGTATTTTAATGAGCAAAATAATATACTATTTTTTGAAAAAATTCGGAACAATCCAGGGGGTGAAACACCCCCGAACAGGGGTAAAAAAATCACCTAATTGATGTAAAATTCTTACATTAACGCGGAAAAATCTGAACAAATATATGTTACTTAATAAGAGCAATCAAGGTTGACGTGTTCGAGGATTTTTTGAAACTACCCCCCGTATGGGGTAAACTACCCCTACCCTGAATCTTTGAATTATGGAAAGGAGAAAAAATGTTTCTCGACGCAAATTTCTTATTACCCTTATAAATGGTTAATTCTAACCTATCTCATTAATATTAATAATTTTTAGGGTTCGAAACATCTCTAATCGGCGTATAAATTTGAAAAATTACGAAATATTCAGAAAAAATTCAAAATCTTCTGGAAAAAATCTAGAAAAATTGTATAATGTTGCGTTTTTAACAATACCCTTGGTTTGTCCCAGAATATATCGTAATGCCCCTACCTCTACTGACAGGAAGTTAACCACCCCTTTAGCGAAACGTTGAATTTTTCAATTGGGAAACATTTGTTCCGGCAAGAAATCTTTTATTCTCCTTGAACATTATTATTACTATCATCCCTTATCAACAACAATGACCTTCAAAGTTTGAGGCCCCTCCCCCATGGTGGGTGAAAGTAGAAAAAATTCCGAAAATATTTTTGAAACGTTCTGAAAAAAACGTACGGTTTATGTTTATAAGAAGTGACTTTTTATTCTCAAGGAATTTTCGGAACCTCTCCTCTGTAGCGAGTTAATTACCCCTTTAGTGAGTCCTTGAAGTACTCTAGTCTATGTGAAAATAACATTAGTGAGAATTAGAACAATTGCGAAAGTATATGGAATATCGTCTCAGTATGAAAAAAATTCGTGAAATATTACATTATTCGCCAAAGCAGTCTCAGAATTTCTCGCACCACGTTTCATTAATGAACACCACGTTTCATTACCCCTGTTAGGGGGTGTTTCACCCCCTGGATTGTTCCGAATTTTTTTCAAAAAATATTATATTATTTAGCTCATTAAAATACACATTCCTAAATAAGTTTCTTCGAAATTTCACTGATTTTTCTAGGCGAAATTATCAAAAGTCCGTTTTTTATCCCCAACTTCCGAGGGGTGTTTCACCCCCTCAGAGTGTTTTTCCGCCGATAAAAAAAAATACGTATCCCTTATTTTTCAGTCTACTTTCACATATTCAAATTTCAGCGAAATCGGAGAGGGACACTTCGCGCCCCTTCCTTGTTAGACTTCTCCGATTGTGTGAGGAGTGAACAAAAGATTAAGAGAGCGCTCGGCGGCAGTCGTGAACGCTCGGTCAATCCCCATCGTTTACATAGCTTTCTCTTCTTCAGTTACTTCCCGCCCGTTCTGTTCTTGTACAATTTCGACACAGTTTATTTATTTTTTATCCCATCATACAGTGCCTTTAAAGTGAATAATTTATCTGTGTAATGTGTACACTATTTCGTTTGGAGTGTTAGTTCTCAAGATTTGGAAGAGTGATTAAGTGTTAACAATTTGGCTATTATCTTTCGGGAAGCGACAGGTACATTGATATTAATATATTAATTTAATGTTTAAACATTTTCTGTAATGAATATAAAACGGCATTTAATATAAAAATATCTAGAATTCCTTAAATTTTTTAAAGGCCGCAAGGTTTTCAAGCCTACACTCTTGATATCATTTGAAAAATAAGATAATTTTTGAACACGTGGGTTTCCAAATATATAGTATTACAGCATGGATGTTCTTTATTAACAGGTAGAAAAGAAGTGTGCATCCTATTGCCGGGGATCAGGAGGCTGATATTGAAAGCGCGGCAGATTTGAAAAATCTTGGAGTTTTCTGATATCTCAACAAGGTAATATATCATACTTTATGTATAAGGCTCATTCCAGACCATTTTTTATATGTGGAAAAATTTTGTCTGATTTTATTGTCAGTGAGAAGAGCAGAAAATTTATCTTTTTCTCTATTTTCTGTTAAGCATTTTTTTTGCTCCAAATAATTTTTTTATTGAAACTTTTTGCTGTAGACCACTTTTATTTTCGAGAAAAAAATAGCTTTAATTAACTTAATTGCCATTTGTAGTATACATAAGCTCCAAGACCACTCAGACTCATTCAGGGTGAATTATTTTCCAGATGGAAAGCAGCTCGGCATGTTCAGTTTGTGTGAAGCCTGCGACATGGGATTTTATCTACTTGAGAGACCCTGAGATTAGAAGAATGGTTCTTCTTAGTAAGGCACGTAAAATTCGAAACTGCCCTCCGGAAACAAGGACACAATCGCATTCATGGGCAATGTTTCGAATCCTATTTCTCTTGGAAAGACGCGATAATTGCAAGAAATGAGGTTGAAAGGCAACTTATATTAGGCACAATTGAAGAAGAACCACAAAATTTCCCATATACACATCAATGCATTTTTGGGTGTGACAAGGAGGCATCTGATGAATATATTAAGGAAAAATGGATGAACAATAAAAAGAAGTATCCGAGAGTAATCATACTTGAAGACATTGACAACATAATTCAATGGAAAGAGGATGTAAAAAATAATGATACTCAGAAGTATGAACAATTAATGAGACGTTTCCATTTCTTACAATCTCAAAGTTCTCCACATATGAGATTTCATAATCATTGTCGAACGTTTCATACTGATGTTAAAGTACGGGGCCATGATAGTAATTATCTTAGTACTATTCCAAACAGAATCTATAAAATTGGTAAATATGTATTTGAACGGGAAGAAGTGAACCAATTCAACCTAACACAGATTTTTGCTGATTTTAATTTGGATGGTAAAAACAAAAAGTTGAGAGATGGTCTAAAAATATTTTTCGGAGATTCAATGATTTATCATGGTAAAATGAATAGAAGTGGATTGACTATTTTATCTAGGAAAGAAATTGTTCATGAAGCTCTAAACAGTTACTGGGAAGGTATCGCCATTTTCGTAAAGAAAGTAGCAGATGGAATACTCGATGAAATTGATTCCCTCAAGGTTGATACAAACAGTTATCCTAATCCTGGTAATTTATTATTGGGTATTGACGATATGATCCCACCAACATTAAAATCATTACTGGAGCTGGTAATTGATCATAATAGACATGGAAATACTCATCAGGATGAAAAACGATATAAGCTTCGAAAACAAAAAAAGATTTCTGCACTTTGCCACGCTATAGTTAGTTGTGCAAAGCCCTCAATAATTTCGCCCCTTATGCTGGGTCTTGGTATATTAATATTCCACAAATATGGTTCGAGTGATTTGATAAAAATTTTGTCGAGTCTTGGTTTTTCTTTTTCATATCACAATGCGAGAAACTTAATGACGCCTATAGCAGGTTGCACCGACGGACCGACATTTACGAATTCGTATGTTCAATTAGTTTTTGACAACGCTGATCATAATACAGCAACAATTGATGGGAAAAATACTTTTCACTGCATGGGAGGAATCAACATTGTAACACATTATAACTCCGTTTATTTTGATCACCCAATACCCAAACTGAAAAACTTAGAGGGAACAAGTGCCTCTCAAAATCACGGTTTTATGAAATTAGTACAATGTGACCCTCCAAATTGCAAGGCATTAGAATCAATAAGAGCTATTGATCTATTGAAAGGTGATTCAGGAGATATGTCAATCAGAGTAACAGAAACTGATTTCTTTTGGCTTTTTGCGAAACATGCGACCAATTTTGTATTTAAAGGGTACAAAGCGTTTTTGCAAGATCTGTGTGGGAATAAACTCTATGACAGATCCCGTGTAATTCCTCTCCCATTTGTAAACCATGCTCCTACGGATAGACAAACTATTTTAACGTACTTTCTCGCAGTCAAGAAATATGTACACAATTTAAGCAAAAAAAAATTTTTGTCACTTAAAGCCCGTGCTATTGTTGCTCAATATAGTAAACAAAGTGATCAGGACACAGGTGATGAGAATAATGATGAGAATGATGATGATACCAGTGATGAAAATAATGCTGAGCGGAAGACCAAACTGAAAATTGACAAAGTTATTATCCGGTTAGGAGGATTTCATCAGCAGATGTCTTTTATGGGCTGCATAAGATATGTCATGGGAGGCAGTGGAATCAAAACGATCTTGTCAGAAATTTATGCTCCAAATTCCATCGATAAAATATTAGATGGACATCATTATAGTCGTGCTATGCGAGCTTACACATTGCTGAATGCCGCTGTAGCCGATAATTTGTTTAAAAAAATGACACGCTCGGAGAAACCCTGATAAATAGTACATTTATCGGAATACAGGAAAAATTTTCTTACTTTATTGATGAAGTGGAAAAACGTGGACCCACTGCAAAACTGTGGGTGCAATTTTTCAAAATGACTACCCTTTTAAAACAGTTTGATCAAGCAGAAAAGTATGGTGGTTGGGCTTTGCATTTACTAACCATTCGCAAAATGATCCCATCCAAAAAGTGGTCACTTATACTTGCAAGATGTTTTATCCCTCGAAAAAGTCTTAAGCCAAGACGAATGTGCAAAATTTATTACAGCTGGGTTCTTTACTGTCAGACAGTCGGGAAAGCACAGCTGTGGTACCTATAGTGACCAAATTATTGGACAAAAACTAATGAAGGGGATAAAAGTGAAAGGCGGGTTTGTGAGAAGAGGAATAACAAAACCTGTAGTTACTGCATGGATAGGAGCTAATGTCGCTTTATTAGACATTATAAACTCTCTAACTGAGTATTGCGCTGTAGACTTGTCCACTTCTGAACAGCATCCTGAGGATAGCGATAGTCGGATAGAAACTGATCGAAAACATATTTTAAAATTAAGAGCATTCTGTGATAGATATTATCCCTTCCCTTACTACCCTTATGTAGTTTCTTTAGACACAGGAGCAATAGGAAATAGTACTATCAATTATCACTTGGCTCAGGAGATAGGTATAGAACTAGGGGTGATTAGGGGTTTTTTGTGCAATTTTGGGGGTGGTTCGACCATTGCTGCAAATTTTAACCACCATTTTCGTAATCAGCGCCCCAAAAAACATATAAGATGAGTTAGTTTGCAAAACAACAATTTTAGTCGGAAACACCCCTATTTAGGGGTGTTTTGTGCAATTTTGGAGGTAGTTCGACCATTGCTGCAAGTTTTAACCACCATTTTCGTAATCAGCGCCCCAAAAAACATATAAGATGAATTAGTTTGCAAAACAACAATTTTAGTCGGAAACACCCCTATTTAGGGGTGTTTTGTGCAATTTTGGGGGTGGTTCGACCATTGCTGCAAGTTTTAACCACCATTTTCGTAATCAGCGAACCAAAAACATATAAGATGAATTAGTTTGCAAAACAACAATTTTAGTCGGAAACACCCCTATTTAGGGGTGTTTTGTGCAATTTTGGAGGTGGTTCGACCATTGCTGTAAATTTTAACCACCATTTTCGTAATCAGCGCCCCAAAAAACATATAAGATAAGTTAGTTTGCAAAACAACAATTTTAGTCGGAAACACCCCTATTTAGGGGTTTTTTGTGCAATTTTGGGGGTGGTTCGACCATTGCTGCAAGTTTTAACCACCATTTTCGTAATCAGCGCCCCAAAAAACATATAAGATGAGTTAGTTTGCAAAACAACAATTTTAGTCGAAAACACCCCTATTTAGGGGTGTTTTGTGCAATTTTGGGGGTGGTTCGACCATTGCTGCAAGTTTTAACAACCATTTTCATAATCAGCGCCCCAAAAAACATATAAGATGAGTTAGTTTGCAAAACAACAATTTTAGTCGGAAACACCCCTATTTAGGGGTGTTTTGTGCAATTTTGGGGGTGGTTCGACCATTGCTGCAAAGTTTTAACCACCATTTTCGTAATCAGCGCCCCAAAAAACATATAAGATGGCTTAATTTGCAAAACAACACTAAGGGTGGTTCCACCCTTAATGCAAGTTTTAACCACCATTTTCGTAATCAGCAGCCCAAAATACGTAGGGGACAAGTGGTCTCATCGAGTTCGGTGTTTCCCGACCTTTTACCGTTGTTTTAAATGAATTAGTTGTTCACTCGCCTAGTTTTCTCATGACGTATGACAAAATATTATTTTATTGAATCTGCGCATGCGCATTACAACTTGACAAAGAGAAAAGTTATTAATAGCAAGTTCTTTCCAAATAAAATGTTGATGTTAGATAAAAAAAAAATGACTGCGAATTCAATTTTCATTGATATTTCGTGCAAATTTTTTTAAGATCAAAATTTTGTTTGGAACGAACTTGCTATTAAATTGCTGATGTTTTTGCCATGACACTGTGTGATAAAATGAGTAGAAAATTGTATTTTACTATCAACTAAACGAAACAGAGACCATAAAATAATTTTACATATATTTGGGTGTTAATAGTTGTGAGCGTAAAAATACAATTTTGGGATGACATTATATGACAAGTATGGCAACGCAGCTAGAAATAGCATCACAGAACTGCCATACTCTGTTCAAAATCGTAATCTTCAGAAATTTTATGTAAGAGAAAATTCCATTTATTTTCAATAATGTTCTTCTTTTTCAGACTGAGTTTACTCGAGTTATAATTCCTCTCAGTTTGTTGACAAAAGTTTTGACCCTGTTGCATACTGGACATTGGGGTGTTGTTCAAATTAAACAGTTAGCCCGTAGAGACTACTGGTGGCCGAACATCGACAAAGAAATCGAAACAACATTGAAGAAATGGTGAGCTTGCTAGGAGGTTGCTCCGAATCCGAGAAATGTGGTCGAAATTTGGCCTATCTCAACAGGCCAGGCCATATGTGAATGTTGTGTGATATACTCATGAAGATGGCAGACGTTACTACAAAATTTAGTGTTTACGCACTACAAGAACGTTTTGCAATGGAATGGTTGCCTGAAAGCGTTGATAGTGATAATGGGACAGTATTTACATTAGCAGATTTTCATGAGTGCTTTAAACGCAATGCTATTAATCACTTTATAACTGCATCTTCCTACCGCCATGGCAAAACAATTGGAAGAAGTGCCGGACACTTCTCATCTGGTGCGATGAGGTGCGAGTTTTAGATCCATAGTTATAGATGAATAAAAATTATATAGGGACGAGTAACTTTTCGAGATATGTTTGTCATTATGTTTATAAAATTCTGAAATTTTTCGTAATTGGTATGATTGAAATTTCGAAGTTTATCGAAGGGGATCAACCCATTTTAATCCAATCATATACATAACAATTTGGATAGGTGTGATTCTTTTTACCTTGATGTGCTAATCGCTACTATTATAGTAAACTTTAAGGCGTATTGTAAACCTTTTATTAATGTAAATTACACTGTTAAAAATTGGTTAATCACACCGGTTTACTGTAAACTTTATTATTTCATCGAAATTTAACTATTGGCTAATAACTATTATTGTAATGTGCATACAAATATTTAATTACTACAACATCAAAAATAATTGTACATATTTGCAAAATATGTTAAATAATTTACCTATGCGTGTACTAAATTTTCAAGCTGACGTCATCCGCATGCCACTAAAGTCTTTATATGTACGAAAAGAGTTATGTAAGGTCCAATGTTTTTGTATTTCATGATGCCATATATGTCCACAATGATTAGCTATATAACATAATAATGTCTATATGTATATGAGAGCGTATAAATCTGCCATATTGTAAAGCTGTGTGAAAGCTTCTGCCAAGCACTAAAAATTCAAGCACATGCAAATATATTTATATGATTATTTGGTATAATGTCGTTTAGTATATTTTTAAGATTTTTATTTATATATGCAAATTTAGAGCAGTCACTAAGTTCGCACGCATGCATTATATATACGTGCAGTTCACAGAGCTCATAGTGGTGCTAATGTTGGTTTGATCGTTTCATGCAGTAAAAACAGTATATGGCATGCTTCTGTCTATATCTAAACACATTGCTATATAAAAGAATATACATTTATAAATAAATAAAAAATAATATAATTATTTCCAGATGTGTATAAAACTGAAACTTACTGTACAATTCGTTATATTTGATATAATTTTGGATTTTTTTTTGACTTAAAAAATGACTTAAATGAAACAAAAAATAATATTAAAAAAAAAATTGTTTAACACGACGTTGAAAGCTCTGAAAAATTATATAGCTAAAAGAGCTCGATAGATAGATTTTTAGCAGAGGTTTCGGTTTCAAAAACCAACAAAATTAACAAAACTACCTAACACTATATCTTTTCGACTGTACCCTTTCGTTGAGAAATTTTGCAATTTTATATTAACAATTTTTAAAATTTAATTCACTATAACCAAACGATCATTCTCGTTCAATTAACTCAAATACAATTACACGCAGTCACACATTCAAAAAAAAAAAACATTTTTTTATTCGTTTTTATATAGTTAATAGTTTATCAAAAACATATAATTTTTATTTATATATAGTTAGTATTTTACATATAAATAATAAAAAATACTTAATTGCACTTTAGAACACTAAATTAGTAAATATAAAACTTATATTCTAATTATAGAGTAATAATTTATTAATATCACATTTTTTGTGGCTACGTTATATGTAAGTATATGGCAGGCCTAGTTGCGAGTAAGTTCAGTATATAATTAGTAGTCGACGGATTAAAAAATAAATTAGCCAGTATAGACTAGTTCTTCCTCCAGCTAGCACAAAATGTTAGCTAAATTTTATAAATTAGTATACGTGCCCATACCAGTTGTAGTACTATGTACATTACCATACCAAGTCATGCTCTAAAAACAGACAACACATCGATTGCATTCATCAAGCATTCGATATTAAAATATAATTAAATATCTTTCCGCTAGAGGACATTTCGTCACAATCCTATTAATATTGTACATTCCAAATTCACAACAAAATAATATCCAAAACAACATGCAAACTTTTCGAACTTATAATCCGCAGGCAAAATAAATTCCAAGAATATATTTTTATTTTTGGGTACTGGTATTTTCCGTTCGTGGAAATAAGGTACAAAACCAAAACGGTCCACCGCCTCTTAAATATTTTATGTTATACTTTGGGCGAAGTTTTTGTATTTTTTCATGTAATAGACGACATTTAGGGATATTAAAATCCTTTATAACATTTCAACATAAATATTTCAGAGATGGTTTACTTAACTTCCGTCTTCTGTGTAACAAACAAACAAATCGAAAATAATTTACTATGACATGCTTCATTCATCTGACAAACGTTTATCTTAATACATAATGAATGGAAAACATACTATAAAGCAACAAGACACAATCCGGTTACCATAAAAGCACCAATACGAGTTTATGTTTAAGAAAGAGCAAACATAATTTTGTATGCACCTATATTATTATATAAATATACAAAGGATTTATTCTTACATGCGTGCATACCGCAATCATCATATCAAATGCTTCCGCCTCTTAAGGTCCAGTCAACAATGCAAAATTAAAATAGAGTTTTATTATTTTATGTACATGCAAATCAAATAATGCAGTTCGGTGTTTTCGACCCAAGTGGAAAAAATATGGAATATATACATATTTCTATCTTGACACTAGTAACCGAAGACCTAAACTTTACGGGAAGCGATTTCAGTTATCCTATTAATAATTGGGATCTTTAAAACGCGGGCGTTTGAAACACAACCATACAAGAAACTTTCAAGAAAATAATCATTGGAGAAAAACATAAATCTACACGGAAGTAAAATTTAACGGTTCGGTCATTAGCCAAACATAATCAAATATACAATGCTTCCTGGCAAGCAATTTGCATATTTATTGAAGAAGACGCACTGGCCACGTTTTTATCAGGCTTAAAAAAGCCATACTTCGGCTGCACCCAGGCGCCACACCGAGCCAAATTAGTACAGCACACTCAAAATTCAACCAAGCGCAAATGAAACAAAGAGAGACAAACTCAATAAGAAGGCTAAATGAACTGCATACTGAATATGGAAATAGACTAGGACTAGCAATTCCAACGTCCAAAAATATTCGTATAACAATCATGAAACGACGACAGAAAATGACGATAACTTCAAAGTGTCAAACACGGAAACGGTGGAAGAATTTTTGGAGCGGTTTGCGATATTTTGTAGTCTGATAGATAAATTTGTACAGGGGCCCCTAGACCCGGGGTTCAATACCTTCAAAAATATCGTAAGATTGGTTTTGGACATGCAACTTATACACGATCAAGATTTCAAGACGATCGGTTGAGCGATTTGTGATATCTGGTAGTGTTAAGATAAATTTGTACTGAACCCCTAGACCCCGGGGTTCAATACCTTCAAAAATGTCGTATGGTTGGTTTTGCACATGTAACTTGTACACGGTCAAATTTTCAAGACGTTCGGTTGAGTGGTTCGCGAGTTTTGGCAGTGTTTTAGATAAATCTGTACCGGAGGCCCTAGACCCCATGGCTCAATCCCTTCAAAAATATCGTAAAGTTGGTTTTGGACATGCAACTTATACACGGTCAAATTTTCAAGAAGGTCGGTTGAGCGGTTCGCGATAGTTTATTAGTTGGTAGTGTTTTAGATAAATTTGTACCGGAGCCCCTAGACCCCGTGGTTCAGTCCCTTCGAAAATGCACATGGTCCTGGACACGCAACTTATACACGGCCAACATTTGAAGGTGATCGGTTGAGCGGTTTGCGATATTTGGTAGTGTTTTAGATACTTTGTACTGGGGCCCCTAGACCCCAGGGTTCAACTCCTTCAAAAATATCGTAAAGTTGGTGTGGGACATGCAACTTATACACGATCAAAATTTCAAGATGATCGGTTGAGCGGTTCGCGATATTTGGTAGTGTTTTAGACAAAAATTATACCCGGGTCCCTAGACCCCGGGGTTCAATACCTTCAAAAATATCGTAAGGTTGGTTCTGGACATGCAACTTATGCAAAAATTTCAAGATGGTCGTTTGAGCGGTTCGCAATATTTGGTAGTCCGACTCGTGTGACACCTATTGTAAAAAAATCGCACTATGCTTACGACCACCTTCTTGCGTTGCGATCACCTCATTGTGTGAAAGTTTCATGTCCATCGACCGTATACTCTTTGAGATTTTTGGGAACAAACATACACACATAATTTGACTTTTAGATAGATATATGGCAGTCTCACAAGAAAAAGTTGGATGAAGATTTCTTGCTTAGAGAAAAAGATCGCGCGCACCAGCGAAACCTATCCCAAAATACAAAACATAACCTAAGCGCTAGCAAATTTTCCGTTCGGCTCTGCAGACGGAAAAACTGACAATGACACAATATATGTAGGTATGTTAGAGAGATATTGCAACATAAACGCGACAACTACAGATTTCCTGGTGAAAATGGAAGTTCATGCAAAATGTTAGAAAACGGACGCGTGCAAAAGTTCTACTGAATGTGTTTGATATACAGTGCTGGGAAAAAAAATTGGGCAAACATATTTTATTGCAAATTGGGTTTTTTTTTTTGCTAAAATTACAAAACCTTGCTTTTTGTTTTTATTACACCGGTACAAGCCTGCAACTGATGTACAAAAAATTGGACAAGCAATTATTTTATTTTACGCTTACCGTTCTTTGCGGTCATTAGGGTGCAGATGTTTTATTGCCTGTATTATTTTTTTGAGTAAAAATAGTGCATATTTTGTAAGATTAAGTTATTCTGTAAGTGATCCGAGTCAAATAACGAATAAAGTGCTATTTCAGTTAAAAAAAAATGGGAAAAGTTAGTGAGCAGTGTAAAAGATTTTGGCGCGCGAAGATTTAACCACGCGTGAAATAGCAGAAAGATTAAACATTCCTTAAAGTACTGTCGCGTGGAATATTAAAAAAATGCGAGAGATGGGCAGTACATAAAGAAAGAAACGCTCTGGAAGGCCCAGAAAGACAACGCCAGTGGAAGATTGTTTCATAATATTACAATGTCGTAGGAACCGTTTTAAAACTTCATCGGAAATAAGACGAGATGTTGAGCGAGCAACGGAAAAACAAATTACAGCCAGCTTAGTGAAAAAAAAACTTGTTAAAGCTGGTTTGAGAGCATTTAAACCAGTCCAGAAGCCTGAGTTCACATTACTAGTGGAAAAAAACGTTAGCTATGGGCCCAGGAGCATGTTTCTTGGACCCCAGAGATGTGGAATGATATGATTTTCTCCCATGAATTAAAATTCAAGGTGCATGTTGGAGATGGAAGAGTTCTCGTAAGAAGAAAATAGGGCGAGAGGCTTAGCAACGAATATTTTTTAAGACTTCCACCAAAAAATGAAGGTGTTATGGTCTGGGGATGCTTTTCTGGAAATGAAACCGGTCGATTGTGCTTCTTTAGTTCCAACATTACAGCAGATGTTTATCTGCAGGTCCTCAAAATATTTGGTCTATAATGAAGCTAGAGGTAGCAAGAAAGCGACAAGAATCGATTCAAGCTTTGAAAAGTTTGTTGATGACGATTTGGGAATCAATACCTCCTACGACTTTGAAAAATTTAACAAATTCAATGAATCGGAGCTGTATCGCTGTAATAAAAGCAAATGGCGGTCCAATAAAATATTAATATTAAAGATATAACTTCTATAAATCAATAAAAAAAAAAAATTAAAAATACGTGTTTAATTTATTCATTTTTCGGGTTTTGCTCCTAAATTGCAGATATTTTTTTTTTTCAAAAAATTACGACATGTATTTAAAATGAAATATTAAGACAATTGCTTTCAAAAGTTTTGTAATTTGAGCAAAAAAAAAACTCCAATTTGCATTAAAATATGTTTGCTCAATTTTTTTCCCACACTGTATATTGTCATTTGAGGAAATCGCAGAACAGTAAAACATTTCCCAAGAAACAACGATGGTGCATGTTCACCATAAGTTTCTCTAAAACAAACGAAAACTTTCAGCAGCTTTTTTCTTATGATGAAAGCAAAAAAAGTAATGCTTCCCGCAAATGCTGTTTTAAAAAAAAATGCTGTTTACGCTTTCACGAAATAATGACAAACTAAATTTTAATGTGGAATGTCAACACTTTAAAACGCCGAAGGTGTCATTGTAAAATAATGTTTAGTACTAACGTTACGCCATCTCTTAGAAAATCCAAAACACTACTACCACTAAGTAGACCATCGGGTCCACATAAACGGAAGTGGGTCCTCGTGACTGGCCACCTACCTATGTATGAACGACGCGGGGCAGAATCTGAATACACTAGGTTATCGTGTTTCCCTTTGTTGCGAACCGCAATATATAGAAAAAATATCGTTGAGGCGCCAAATCTCTGCATAAGATAATAGGAAGCACCTGCAGTGTGTAAATGAGTAAAGTCATACCTGTCTTGAACGGTCGGCCACGACGAATTACTTTTCTAAGCAAATTCAAGTTGTAAATCTCGCACGTTGCTTGATATGCACCATTAAAGTATTTGGTGGTGCCTCTTTAAAGTGTCACATCATCAGTTCGACAGCTAGTACAGGTTCAACAAAATTGGTTTTCACGTATGTTCTAAGGAAGTTTAACTCAATTTTGCTCGTTGAGCTAATGTTGTGCTTTAATACTCTAACAAACAGGTTTTGCAAAAATAATCTTCAATTGAATAGCCAATTGATGTAGCCTGTCCTCATGGCTCATGATATATGTAACAACCATAGCGCGCCCGGTTTGTTTGGTAAGAAATGATTTTTACTTGTTTGGTAAAGGTATTTATTTCTTAGTGAGAGGTATTTGTATCGTTAAATTAAACGATCAGCAGTGAATGACCGAGGAGTAATCTTGGGGCTAATGTTCGGGGGTAATAACGGGTGGTAATGGCGGGGGCAATGACCCATTGAACAATTGTTTATATATTTTGACAGAAAAGTCGTATTTTATAAAATAAAAACTCTATAGGGACGTCAGTCCTCCAAAATTTCTAATTTAAATTACTTGACGTCTAGTAAAGATGTCAATGTAAAGCTTTAAATATGAAGGGTCTAAAACAGAAAAAAAATTATTCACCACTTTTATTTAAACTACAGACCATAGGTTAGGTTAGGTTAGAGTGGCTGCTATCGCATACATAGGCAAATAGTGGCCCATTGTGATACCACAGGATCCTATCTCCCCTTTACTCCCGCTGAAATCATCCAGAGCTACTCACGTAGCATAAAATATCTCGCACTCCACAGCCCACGAGTTCCGAAAGGCTGTCCAAGCCGTACGCACCTAAATACTTATGCCTTCTGCATGATAGTGTCGGACACGAGCATGGGAACTGATCTAACATCTGCTCCTCCTCTTCGTCCAAACAACTTCTGCAAAAGGGTTTCGTCTGTACATCCAGCCTTCTCGCATGTTCCCCAAAAATGCAGTGTCCAGTCAATATCCCTACGACCAATCCTACCTCTCGTTTTCCAAGGGATACTAGTGCTTTAGAGCGTCGTAGGTCCAGTTTTGGCCAAACCTGTTTTACTATCCTGCACGTGAGGGTGTTACTTATGGAACTTTGTCTTTTTTCCTTGAATTAGACTAGGGACTGTTTCGTTTATCAATTATTTATTTTCTATTGCTAGAACAACCTACTAGAATAAATGTAAATAGCCACTCTTTTTCTAACTTCGTTCAAGTATGATCCAAAATAAATTATTTTGTGATAAAAATAATGTACAAACATCACAGTCTGAACGTAAAATATATATAAACTGAAAGAGGGTCAAATTATATTCTAGAGAATTGAGACATAAACTTCGATAAACTGTCGAAAATGCGATGGTAGAACATGTAACCACAGCATGGTTATTTATTTTGAATAAAATACAATTAATCAGACCCCACAGCCCTTTGCCCCAAATTTTTGTTTTTTATGTATTTTCAAGTCTATGACGTCCCGAAAAAATTTCAAATTTAAATAAACTAGGTTTCTTATAGACTCTGTGATTGTGTCAATGTGAAGCTCTGACCATCAAGAGACGCACACCGGTATTATTTTATTCGTCACTCTTACTTAAAATGCACCATGGTTATTTATTATATATAAAATAAAACTACCCCTAGCAAGTAGTTTCATGTAAAATATTTTATTTTCATATTTTTTCTGGGTGTAATACGAAATCCTGGTTTCCAAATCCCGGTTTTTAAATTCTCGGTTTTCGAAATCCCGGTTTTCAAAATCCTTTTCTTCAGTTCTAAAGTCTTGATTTTGAAAAAAATATTTTTTATTAATTCGGGCCGGTCGAACTAATAATATTTTAACATCAAAATAAGATATTTTGCAAAAAAATTTACTAGAAAAAATCGAGGCTGCGAAGTCAGAGGCGCGGCACTCACACTCACCATGTCGCACTCACTAAAAAAAAAAATAATGGCACTATTTTGTTATGCAAGATTTTGTGTTTTTGCCAGATTTTGTACTTGCAACATTTTCCACTCCATTTCCATTGCACGTGACGAATTTCAACATAATCGGTTAAGAAATGGCCTTGTTCCGTCCCTAATGACAATATTCCAAATCACTTTAAAATCCCATTTAGATCCTACATGTCGAGAAATGACCAGGTACCATTCCTATCCGCCTTATTCCATAGAAATGCATTTTTTGAATCCCATGTCGAATTTCAACTAAATATATTAAAAATGGCCTAGTTCCATGGCGATGACCATACTTCAGATCAAAAAATCATTTTAGAAGTCCATTTCCATCGCACGTGTAGAATTTCAACAAAATCGGTTTAGAAATGGCCTAGTTCCACCTCTATTGACCGCTCTATCAAAAATCATTTTAGTATCCCATTTTTTATCCTTATTTGCCATTTTATAGAACTTTATCGCAAATTCATTTTTGAATTTTGTCAAAAAATCATATAAGAAAACTCAAACCGGGATTTCCTAAAAATCAGGCATTTTTTATACAAAACCGAGATTTTGGAAACCGGGATTTTGAAAACCAGGATTTTGACAAACTGGGATTTTGAAAACCGGGATTTCATTCCACACCCATTTCTTCTACATAGAACCCTCAACAATAAATGACGAGAAAGTAATTTTATTTGACGGTTATTATTTAGACAGAAATATTGTATTTTATAAAAATTCAAGGCTATGATGACGTCATTCAAAATTTCTGATTTTAATAAATGACCTCTAAGTTTCAGCATCATTATTTATTATGCATAATTTTTTGATTTTTTATAATTATATTTTGAAGGAAAATGTAACATTTTAACGGTAAATAACAGCCTACTTACTCGTAAAACTCATCATGGTTATTTACTATAACTAAAATAAAATTACAAAGAGTACTTAGCCCTTATAAAATATTTGTTTTTGTTATACTTTTGATGCAGTAATAGTAATATAGTAATTTAGTAATTTTATGTCGATATTGTAGTTTGAGATATCACTTTTAATGTTTTAGTACAAACCTTTAGTACTAAAAATTTAATTGGATTTACGTAAATCCAAAATCATTTTGGATTTAGATGAATCCATTTTATAAATATAAAGATTCAATATTGTGACGTCGGTCATAATTTAGTTAAATAAATTTTGGAATGGTCTTAGCAACCCGGTGTTGGTATCGATATAAAGGTCTGGTCGTAAAACGGCCTTAGGTAGACGTTACTAAAAAATTTTAATTTTTCTCAAACCACCGCGGAGTTAAAGATATCTTGAAGTATTTTTTTTAAACTAGAAATTGTGTGATTTTTATAGCCTTTAGCATGTCCATCTGGCGTCGGGTGTAGTAAACGTAACATATATTTGACATTTGAAAATCAAAAGCGTCACTTGAGCCTTATGTCACCAAACCACATCGAAACGTCACCAAAACATAAAATAACTGAAATTTCTTTGGTTATTGGCTATTGACGCCATTTTAATTTCTAAGAAATGTCAAAATATTGTATACCATTAAGCTTCGCCAATATTGTATAATATGATCGTAACGATTATAATAGTTCGATGGTATTGCGACTCTCTGCTTGTAAACTCTTTGAATATTAATGGTGTAAGTCGATTGTAAGGGCAAATCACCAAATCCGAAACGCTACCGAGTATACAAGATACTTAAAAGTCCATCTTTTTAAAATTTAAATTGTGAGTAAAATCATGGCCTTGAGATTTTATATAAAAAAATAATTGACGTAAAGATTATTATCGTCAAACAAAATAATTTTTCCGTCTTTGATTATAGGACGATTCGAAGTATAATTTTGTTTTTATAATAATAAAGAAACTAGCTTCCGTCAACTAGTTTTAACTGTCGGTTACTGATTCAATCAAACGTCTAACATTTTGAAAAGAAAGAAAGCTAATAACGTTAGCTAGATTAAAATGAATAAAAAAGAAACAAAGAAATTTTTTTCTCCTGTAATGATGGATCCGAGCGGGGAAAAATTTATGTATGGACAAATCAAACTATCTGAAACTTACATATGAAATACATTATTATGGATTAATAAAATAAATATGTGGCAACCAACATTAAATAGAGTACCAAATTTAATAGAATTTTCATTAGTATCTCTTTCCTATCCACCTTCTCGTGAAAAACTATTTCACCCCATTATTTTCCACACTTTGTAGTATATTCCACATTCTTCTCACTCCCATTCATAAATTGCATGCAACACCTCATTTTGTGTATACAAAAAAATAATTAAAAGCTACCTAATTAGCATACAATAAAATATTGAGTAAACATAATAAAATCAAATTAAATTAATTAATACAGTCAGGCATTTCACATGCATACACCAATAAAAAAATTATTAATAAAAATTTAAATATTTTAAAAATGAAATAAAATAAGCAGGCATACAAATTATTGATGTCAGATTGTTCCAAAAAAAAAAAAGATAAAAAACAGGCAAATCGATTAATACATTATCTCATTATACACATAAATGTATACACATGTTAATTGGTAATGGAGCTTTATAAAAGCTTAATCCAACAGACAGTAAAAAATAGTAAACAAAAAAATTTCCAGACCATACTTGGAGGTAATTTAATTATATATTTACAGGAAGGCGAATTATTAATAAAATTATTATATATTTATATGGATCAATCTAATTTCAAACATTATTAATTGATTATAATTTTTGATAAAATAAATTTTAAAAATTTAATTAATAAATAAAAAAAATACCACCAATATAAATAAATTAAAATGAATAATTAATAAAATAAAAAATATAAAACAGACTGGCCCATAGAGTTTATATATAATTATACTTTTAACGAATACATACGGTTTATAAAATATTATGCAGCGTATTTTTAATTTAATTATATAATTAATTTAATTATTTGGATAACTTAAACTTCGCTATATCATTTGGTAGCGCTCTTCAAATTTACGAGAACACCGCCCACTTCTATATATATATATTATACCAGCGACGTCATAAAAAATCACATTAGTACGAAAAAATTCCGCATTTTTGATGTGCGTTACCAAATTTTTCCCCTTTACTGGTTAAATTAATATTTTATTTTTTTTAATGGTTAATAAATCTCTAAAACTGAACAACAAACATACCAATATAATTCATATATGTATTTTAAATAACAAAAAGCCTTAATTTAAAATTTACTTTTGATCTGTTTTTAAAAATATATTTTTTTATATATATAAATTAATATATATTTATTATTGTTTGTTTTTAATTTTGTATATTTATTAATATTTATAACAACTACTGGTTCTCACTAAAAGACAAAAAACCATAAATCATAATATTATTATTTACGTCAAATTAAAAAACCAAAATAAAATTAATGCAATTTTTAACAATCAATAATTATAAAAATAAAATAATAATATTAAAAATTATACTAAAAAAAAAATTAATAACATCGATATAATATTTATATTTTTTTTAGGTTTTTCTTTTTTTATAATTATTAAATGTTTTTTATAGTATTGTGAAACCTTAAAACCGTCATAGGTCCAACTTCCTAATTTTAAAACACAAGTTTGTACATCGTATGGAAAATATTCAACGTCAATTGAACATGATGATTTATATACAGCTGGTGGTTGCCATATCACTAAACCGTTATTATATACAGTAGCTTTTGTCATTAATGTTACTTCATAATTCCCATCTGCGCTGTAATAAAATTATATTTTCATGTTTTTAATTATAAATCGGATGAATATATTTATGATTATTATTTTTTGATAATTTTTTTTTTTTATTATACAAAAATTATTATTTATATTAATTATTATATTTTTTAATTTTTTTTTTCTTGGGATTTTTATGTGGAAATTTAATTTTATTTGATCGGGAGATATAATAAATATAATCACACCCCTTGTGTTCATTCCGGAACAACAGGGGATTTTAATGCGATATTTAATTAGGGTTGTTGGCGTGCAAACAAATTATGTAGTTTACGATTGTAACATGTTGCTTTTGTAATTACTGTTTACATACCAACAACCCGTTCCGATGGGTATATAAAGATTTTCCGCAGCCAATTAAAGCATTATATAGATATTTAAATAGTTTTTATTGCCCATTCACATAATTTACAAACATTCACTTAACAGTTTCAAAAATAGTTTATTATATTTTTTATTAATATATAAATATTTATTGTTTTTTGGCTTTTTGATAGACGTTTATCTTGCACACAACATTCATAATATTTATGGCATATTTTGTACAATGTATATTATTTACAATCGAAAAGCGTCAAAACCAATTAAAATTTTTGATTTAGAAAATGTGAGATTTTAAATTGCAAAAATTCCTCAGCGATTTATTAAAACCTAGCGTTGTCGTCTGTTAAACTATATGATATTACCCCTAAGTCATTACAAAATTTCGCGTAGGTAAGGCTTGAATAAATTTGTTTGTTTGCGGAGTTTGAAAGTTCACGATGATCAACATTATGGTTTTATGACCCTGTACACATATTGCAAAAATACCCTTGAGAATCTCATTAAATAGTAATAAGCTAAAATACGTTTTTCTACATAACATTAATTTTGGGTTAACAGCAAAACAATTTGATGAAAAGTGTTTCTTACTTTATTACCGCCATTACAAGGCCTTCGGGATACCGATTCAATGTTAGAAAATATAATATTGAATTTAAAGACGATTTTTTTTGATATACAGAAAAATAAATAGCTTCGTTTATTATTTAATTTAATTAAGCAAATTACGTTACCAAACAAAATAAAAGAGGCTGAAAAAGGTTGTCTTTCATTCTTTGGTATTTAAAGTCTATACTTCAATTAGATAAAATTTGAAATAATCAAAACATAAGTGAGTCGATTTTGTTCAAAATTCTACAGACGAAACATGACATTTTCGAATATGTATAAGGAGTATAGTACACAATTTTATATTTGTGTGTGTAATTATTCTGTGGTTATGTTTGTTTTCTGGGAATGTAAGCATCAAAAACTATGAACCGGTACAAATCGGTTCAGTATTTTTGGTGCTTATGTTCTTTCGTTGTCTCACTTTTTTGATATCTCACCAAGTATTTGAGTGGCGAGTAACCACGTTCGCGCAAATGACTGCTATAGCAGCAACAATTTTATAAGGAATAATTCGACATATTTTTCCATTCTCACAATACATTCTTTTCCGCGACGAAAAATCATTGCAGTTACAAAACTTATCAAATGTGTTCCTGAGTTGCACACACATTTAGAAAGTGTGCATCAATGTGTTAAGATTTTTTTTTAATACACACATTTTAATTTTTTTTTTCAATGCGATGTCGGATAAATGTTTTGTTTTCGCAGAAACACAGAATTAGAAATCATTTTAAAACTAAAATTATTTAATTTTATTTAAAGAATATTTGTATTACAAATATTAAATTATAAATGGAAATAATATCTAGAAATATCATATCCAAAAAAATTAAATGGCGCACAAGCGTTAGAAGAAAAATAACAGTTGTAATATGCTGTTGTAATCTCAGCCTTGCGAGCTAATAGCATGGGATGACGATGCTAAGGTTATATTCGATTCGACCACCGATCCAAACTACTCTATCACTGTCGATTAAGGGGTTTAATGATTTTAGCTGGCTGGATTTTGACAATACTGTTTTGGATTGCAGGTAGTAGATCATCATCACAATGGTGCAAAACTCATGTTATCTCAAAAATTCCTTTGGTAATGAACGGCTGTTATGTATGAAGCGCAATCGAGTAACCCACCCCAACTTTAGCCACCATACACTGTGCAGCAAAACATTAGGAACTCGCAATAATAATGTGTTATACGCAAAATAAATATGCATAAATAATTTCACAATACCATTTAAAAAAGAACAAAAAATAAACAAATGATAACACAAAAAAAATTATAAATGCACACACAAACAATTTATAAAGGACGCAAAACAGTAGGAACAAATGGAGACAATTATTGAAAGAATCTTTAGTTCATGTTTATACATGTTTAAACTTTTAAGGGTAGAAGTTTATCAACTACTAATATTAAAAAAAAATAATTTTAGTTAATTGCCGTGTTTCTGACATTATGGTTCCGACGATATATAATTAAATTTTTAAAAATAAAATTATATATGGATTATAAAAATGGATTATCACAATAAATAGCTGATAAATAAATATAAAACAACAGGAACCATCGAAACCCTACACAAAGGTGGCCGCCCTTGCTAGACAAGAAGTAACTTGGGCTAATAGAAAACTAGAATCAAACTTTCTAAGGAGCATAAAGACTGGATCATTAAACAATGGAACTTAATTTTGTGTCTGACGAAAGTAAATTCAGAAGGTACGTAGACCAATCGAAAATCGTTTAAATCCTCGATATACAATAGGAACTGTAAAACATGGTGGAGGCAACGGTTTGATTGCTTCGGCTTGTTTTTCGGGATTTTCTGAACCAGTTTGTATATCGAGACATTATAGAGCACCAAATGTTGCCTTATGCCAAAGAAAATATGATGATGGTTTATTGAGCAGGATAATGACCCGAAACATACTACCAAATCATGGACATCTACTAAAAAAATTGATGGTATGACCTGGCCGGTGCAAAGTCCGGACCTAAACTCTATCGACAATTTGCGAAAACGAGTCGACGATCAAGTAAGACTGCATGGTGTGCATTTACTATTTTTTATTTGCGTTATCATTTATTTTTATTTTTTTATTGTTTTTTATGTGATGTGTTAATGAGATTTTTTTTCTTTCCTGTTTTCTAAATGACTTGCTTTGCGTATAACACGTTATTATTTTGAGTTCCTAATGTTTTGATGCACAGTGTTCTGAAACATAGTATTGTAATTTCGGTTAACAATCATCGCTTTTTGCATAAAAAGCGTTCTCGTTCTTGTAAATTGACTTGGAATGAACAAATTTCAATTACGGGATCCCAACTTACACTTACATCCCAAGTTTAATGGAAGCTTGCGATATTTCATCTATTAGGTCGATCAATTCAACCTCGGTATCCGACCCAGCCGGTCATGAGATCATCCACATACACGTTCTTCAATATTGATTCTGCTTTGGTTGATGATCGTTCTATGGCTACCTGACTCACGCACCAGATTGCTAGAAATCATGCTGGCGCTGTGCCGTATGTTACTGTGTTTTAAACGGAAAGTTTTGCTCGTTCGCTGGTATCCTGTCTCCATAAAATATTGTGGTGTCTTGTATATGCATTGCTTATAATCGCGTCGGAACCAAATTTGGTGGTAAATTTTTTCAACGTCTCCAGTATTTAGTTTCAAATCGATGCTGCCAAAATTTCAATATTATGTCGATTAGGGTTGATTGCACGATTGGTCTTAAACAAAGCTGATTGTGTAATGATAAGCCAGTCGAGTGCTGGCTGATTTTAAGACTCAGTGATGTGGTAGATAGTGAGAGTTCATATCAGAGGGAATTTCATTATAAAGATGACGAAAAGATGTATCTCGTTTAAATCTTTCCTCCATGACCGACAACCTGGATATTGCCAAATTATATGCCGTTCCCAATTGGTCCTCCGTTTCTCGAGATGGCAGTTGCACTATAAAATTGCTATCGCGGCTATGAATAGTTCCTCACATTTTTTTGCTTTTCGGCTGTAAGTAGCGATGCTACTGCTATTGACAATTTTCATCGAATGCAGATAGCGTTAGTTTCTACGTCTACAAAGGGGACAAGAATTGTCAAATTCATTGTTATGACAGTTTTAATCTTCTTTGCTTCATAGTAAACTATGATCGACATTTTATTTACTAAAATCAGATATCGAAAAATCCACTATTATGAAACTAAAAAGATAAAACGAAATCGGATTTTCCGATAATCGAATGAGCAATTCCGATTGCTATTTTGTCTGACGAATTTTCTTTTTTTGTTATCGAATTCGTGTGTTTCCGTTATTTTTACGAAATATAAAAACAAAAAAAATAAGTTAAATAATATTTAAATGATAATTGTAATTAAATTATTTATTTTCAATTTATTAGGAATACAACAATAAGCGTAGAACAATTTGAGTTACTTGTCGGTTTTATGGAACGAAATGAGGGAATCGCAAAAAATTAAGACCAAACAATTTCGTAATAGGAAAATTTGCGGCGGATCGGATTTTTCGATATCGGAAAAAATCCGATATCGGATTATTTCATAATAGGCCTCTAGGTCTTTTTCGCTCTTGTCTTCTACGTGCAACAATCAACAATCAAATACATCGATTGCGATGTGCTGATTAAATTTAGAGTTAACGAGCAATACATTTTGCAATTTGTCTCAGTCGGATATGTCGAATTCGTAAGATGGAAGAATTGTAAAAGCAGATACCTTCAGTTTTTCTCCATTTCTTCATTACTCTTGAACTGCCTAATTATTCATCTCCTAACCCTTCATTAAAACCCTTCCTTTTATATGAGATAGGCCTACATTTTGAGCGCACTTCTTGGTGATTAAGGACTCCCGTGATGTTGAATATAGTACTGCTCGACACATTCGGTTTCAGTACCTAAAAATTCAGTTGTGGAGCGTGGCTGTATCAAGAAATTTCAGCATTACTAGAGCGAACTATATTGAGGCCTTGCAGAAATTGATCAAAAACCAAAAAATTATGGGCTCAATTAAACGAGCTTTCTCACTTTTTGGGAAAGAGAAGCGATGCCTTAGAATCTGAGTGTTGTCCTGGAAAGTCGTGGAACATTCGCAACAATAAGCAAACCGTGGTGTCAAATTTTCAAATCTGATGACGATATTTATTCCGATTTCCTTAGTTCACGAAGCCACGAAGAAATAGTAATGTATTTCGCAATACTTACATTATTCTAAAATTATGGTTTATAATTGGTTGGATTTTTGAAAAGTTTCTACATTCCAGTGATCCATGTTCATTAGGGGCTTGTATTAAGGATTTTCCTTTTTTCTTGAACGAAACCTGAGTATTTGAGTCTTGCGGTGATTGGTGATTTTTGTAAAGCACTTTGGAAAGCAGCGAGTACTCTGCGTCCCTGAGTTGTCAAAGGAGTTGTTATTCCCAAAAATTGTTGGGCGGTAATCTTAAACACTAAGCTCTCTCATATATTTTGGTAAGTGGTTCTTAAAATCCATTTTTTACATCGTCTCTGTGCAATAGTATACGTTTACAGATTTAAAGTTGTTCGATGCTGAGGTGTATGTAGTTTTGCTATGTGTGGCTCGTTAGTAATTGTTAATGATGTGGTTTGTTAACGAGGAGTTCAAATACTCCATATAAGACAGTGGTCATTTAATTTAAGATGGAATTAGGAACCTGTGTTCGATTATGCCCGTCGGTCCATATGTAAATCGTGCTGTAGTCGTCTTAATACAAAAAATGGATGATCTGACAAGGCGACTCAATGGAATGTCATTTTGATTAGCACAGACGGAGATGGTTTTGTTGCGATTAACGGAAGCTTTAACGGTTAGTGAAGCAAACGGTCTCCAGATAAAATTTAACAAATGTCGATTTATAGAGTTAAATTATAAACTAATTAACTGGATTTTAGATCCATCATTTATTGTAAACCACTAAAAGACTGTTGCTGTATTGTATTACGAGAAACACTCCCAAAGCATAAGGTTTCCTCCACCTTGTTTGAGAGTTTTGACAGTGTATCGCGGGTCGTTTTTTTTTGTTTTGGTTCATCGGTCATATTGTTTGGTGCAATCCGATCCAAACAAATTAATTTTTGTTTCATCGTACCACAAGACTGGTCGCCGTTTTGTTATAGGCCAATCCAAATGGTCTCGTATGGTGGTGTAGGGCCTATATGCTGGGTCCGCGAAAACCTTGATAAAAAAATGTATATGGAGGATATTTATGGGATACCCTGCTTCCGTATGCCGAAGAAAACATGTAGTTTCACTGGATGTTTCAGCAGGACAATGATCCGAAACTCACGGAGAAGGTGGTAAGGCCAGCTCAATCACCTGATCTAAACCCAATAGAAAACGGGTGGGATTAGTCAAAACGTGGTTTAAGTAAATTACCGAGGCCAAAAAATAAGGGAAAGATATAAGTTGAAAGATATCACTGGTAGATTCTATGGGGCGGCGATGTAATGCGGTGCTTAAAAATAACGGGTACAGCACCAAATATTAAATCTTTATGGAAAAGTTAACTATTTCCTATGAATAATTATTTTTAAACAAGTGATGTTGAATAAATGTTTTGTTTTTCGGAAGAGACCGAAAATTAAAAAACCATATGTTTCAATTTTTGATATTGATGATTTGGTAAAAAAAAATATTATTTAACCATTTCATAAAATTACATATTATATTGCAGAACGCTGTATCGGGCGCTTCAACCATTTTGCTTGGATGACTGAATGCGGATTCTGTGTGGCGTTCTTTCGTTCCTTCCTTCCTTCCGAAATCTTTTTAAACCAATTTTATTGGTTAAAAATGACGCTTTTTCTTGAGAATTTTTTTTTTAGCAACTTGGATTGATTTAAAAAAAAAATCAGAAACGGGGAAGGTACGAAAGAACGCCACACTGAATCCGCCTTTACTTCCGTACATGTCTTGCAGGTGAAAATGTGTTGGACGAAGCAAATATACTTATCGAGAAATATAACAATTGTTAGATGCATAACGCACTCTGAATTATTAATTTCACTATTTCTAGAGTACACAAAGAATCATCGGGCACAGCCCTCTCTCGGGGAGACAAGCAAAATGTTTCCGGTCGCATGAGTTTTCAAGTGCCCGGGGGTATGATAATCACTGGTAGCATGTTTCAATTTTATAAAACTGTACCAGCCATTGTATTCTGGCAATGGGTCACTGAATAGTTTAACACAATTCGACAACTACACAAATTGGAATGGAATGCAAACTCGCCAACAAGTGTTACGCAAACTTGGTGTATTCTACGTTTCGGCAACCACCAGTGCTTTGGTCACATCACATTGATGTAAATCATATCTTCCGAAACTAGCGAGTCTATTGATGTACTGTTTGTTTGCAGCAAAATGTGTGAATATACCACTGATGCGGCAAAATGAATTGAACAATGCGTGATTCAAGTGCAGGACAAAGATTGTAATATAGTGGAAAAAAGTCGTTAAACCGTGGCCAAGGCGATAATACATGTTGTGTTTTCTGGCATTGTTACGGCTGTTACAACTGCATGAATTTGCTTTCTCGGCACAAAAGAATTTTTTTTTATATAAAATCATTACGCGAGTGAAGAGAAGTGGATTTTATACGATAATCCTAAACGCAGAAAATTATGGGTTGATCTATGCCTTCTAAATTACTGGCCGCTTACACCAACTGATGACGACAGTTCGACGGTTCGACGTATACTATCCACATGGCAGATAAATTTTACAACCAACCAACATAAGTCGATTTGTAATATCATCCAATTCACAATTGTTGTAATTGGTACATAGATTCAATAAAATAGCAACAAAAACTACGAGTATCATGTAAAAGACAGAAAAAAATGCATCGTACGTCTCAATTAATTGCGTGACACTAAAAATAATACACAAAATATAAACAAAATGATCATATACTATTCTCTGCGCTCTCATGGTTGTATTTATATTTTTGTAGTGGAATACACTAAAACTTCGTATTACGTCATCTAAATAGGCGCATTTCTTTAATTTCTGACTATCTTTTTGAATATGGATAGGAAAAAATTCAATTTATAAATTAAGAAAAATTAATTACTTAAATTGTTCATAATTTATTATTTAATAATTTAGATTTTTGCTTACTTTGTAAAGTTTATTGCCGCCGTAATATGGAGGCAAGGTGTATTATTTTTATTTAATTATGCTGCCCTGTTATTGTCGGTTTACAATGACTTCATTACGAAATAATGAATGTTGGCACAGGCCAGTACTATAGACGGCACTGATCCAGGTAAGCCACCAACATCAAAAATGAATATTCATGCCAAAGTGTTTCTCTGTGTCTAGTGGGATTGGAAAGAGTAATTTACTATGAACTTCTGGAACCTGGTCAAACTATGACAGCTGAACGTTACCAGGCCTAATTGATCAAATTAAATGATGTTCTGGAATAAGAAGACAATTTACGGACCAGCAAAATTAATGCAGAACTCATCCTCTTCTTAGGCTGTGAAGGATTACAGCATGCGGCGTGTTCTCCAGACAGCATTTTGAAAGACCAGTGGTTTACGAAAGTTGAAGATGTGCAAAAATGACTCGATGACTATTTTGCTTCGAAAATCTTTGTAATACTTATATTTTCAATAAAAAAAAATTGACTAAAAAAGCGGAGTTTCAAAAGGGTGTTTTTTTAGAGGTTCACATATTTAAGTTGGCAACACTGTTTTGTTTGACAACCGATTTTACATCTGACATTTGTTTTGTCATTATTTTTATTTATTATTTCATAATGAGTAGACTCACGAAATTTTGTTGAAATTTTTTATCAAAATTTAAATCAAAATTTAAACAAAATTTTGTTCAGCGATGAAGCTCACTTTTGGTTGAATGGGTACGTTAATAAAGAGAATTGTAGGGCTTGGAGTAAAGAAAATCCGCAAGCCTTTGGCGAAACACCATTACACCCAGAGAAAATATTTATTTGGTGTATAAAGCGCACCGGCGGGATCATTGGTCCATATGTTTCAAAAAACCATGATGGGCGGAATGTTACAGTCAACGATGAACGGTATATAGAGACATGATTTCTAGCTTTTTTGTACCCCAACTGGCTGGCATAAATCTAGCTGATATGCGTGTTCCCAACAGGACTGTGCCATATCTCACACAGTGCGGGATACAATTAATTTACTCAAAGAAACATTTGATGAAAGACTAATTTAACGTAATTAGTTGTGTAATGGAGGTAGCTCACACGGTATGGAGGTAGAGATCGTGTGAGCATATGTTAACCAGAATATTTCATACACCCTTTACGCTATACACAAAGGAAAAACAAACCACCATTGATCGTTTTGAACATTCAAACTCCGCTCTATAATTCAAACAAAACATTAAATTACATCAAATATCAGGCTTACCTATACATAACCAAAATAAAAAAAAACTTATAAACTAAGTGAAACTATACATATACAGTAAGTGCTATTGTGAAAAATAAAAACATTTCTTTGTTTGTTAAAAAGTGCATTTTCCGTATATATATCAAAGTTAAAAAAAGTAAATTAAAATTAAACCGTATCAAACCAAACATAAATATTTTCTGTTTCAAGAAAAGTTCTTTACATTTTAATTTCTGACGGAAAAGCTTATACAACCTAAATACCATTTCCTGTTTACAGTACCTAGTACATATATAAGTGTATATAGCATTAAAGCTTTTCTCCATTTCGGTTTTGTCTTATGTTTTTCTTATACCATATATAAATCGAATATAATATTACACTAAACTTTAATCTCCTGTGGAAAATTTATTTATTTTGTTTGGGAAAATAAATTAAAATAAAAAAAACAAGAGAAAAATAATAATAATAATAATTTATAAATAAGAAAAAAGTTTTTTGGTTTTTTTCTTTTACGAGATGTTAGAAAATCTTTTATTTTTTATTTTATTTTTGAAAATATTATATAAAAGTAAAATTATAAAGAAAACTTAAAATAAAGCTTTTTCTCTCCATATATTTTTTAGTGTGTGTGTGCTTTTTCGCTTTGCTGTTTTTTATATTATTAATATTAATATTATTGTACTTGTTGTTTTCGTATATGGTAACACAAAAATAAAAACCTATACATAAATATTTATGTATGTAGGTAAGTATGTTAGTAGAGATGAATTTTTTAAACTTATAACGAAAGTAAAACGGAAAAACGGAAAATAAATGATGATGAATGAATCTCTTAATCATAATGTATAATCTTATAGTAGCAAAAATGTTTCCAAAACAAAATGAAATCAAAAAAATAATTTGTTATATATTTTTAAATAAAATAAAAATATTAACTTTATTTTTTAAATAAATTATTTTAACCCTCTACTTGCCGGGGATGTGTTTTGTTTGTACGGTTTTATGTAAAACTTATTAAAGAGATACGGCTGTGTGTAATTTCATGCGGGATATCACAATATTGTTGTTTAGTTTTAATACAATTATATTAAACGGGGGAAGAAGAGGGTTAAAAACCAACAAAAAACGAAAAATAGTTGCAAAGAAAATTGAAATTAGAACAAAACATATTATTTTCTTTACCCCAAGCATATTATAGTTATATAATATTTTGAAATAGAATATTTTTAGATATATATATATTTAGAAACAATAAAATCATCTCTTGGTCTTATAAACATAAATATTGTGATCTATATACAAAAATAACAAACTGAAATCAAGAAAATTGAAAGTATAAAATGCAAATAACACGATAAAATAAAAGTAAAGTAAAGTAAACCAAAAAAAAAAAAGTAAATCGAAATCGGGAAAAAACAAACCTACCTTGAACCCATCATAAGTCCAACTGCCAAATTTTAAAACGCACGTTTGTTCATCGAATGGAAAATATTCAACATCAATTTCGCATGACGATTTGTATATAGCCGGCGGTTTCCATTCAACTAAACCTCCCGAATATATTGTGGCTTTGGTTGCAAGCGTCACTTCGAAGTTACCATCAGCGCTATTGGTTGTATATATTTCATATACATATTAAATTTCGTATATTTTTAAAACAAACACACACACATACACACACGCAAAATACACATATATAAATAATTAAATTTGAAAAAAAAAAATATTAGAAATACATTTATATTATAAAATGACATGATATCAAAGAGAGAGAGAGCTTTACAGTAAAAAAAAATCAAGCTTCTATCAAGAGTAATTTATTTATCGCGCACCATTTTTTTTTTATCGAGTTAAATAAATAATTTAGGTGGTAGGTACCTGAAAAAATAATAATGCTTGCAACATTTTACGAAACGAAATATACACAAAAATAAATTATATTGAGCTTTCATTTCATTTTATATTCAGAAGAAGAAAATAAAAGCTTTTTTACGATTATTATTACGATTAGGAAGAAATAATAGAATTGAAAAGAAAAATTGGTTTTTATTTTAACGCTAACACCTGGGGACTTGAAAATCTAATTTTTGAAAACAAAGCATTTCTATATAATTGTGATGGAAAAATAATAAAAAAAAAATAAAATAACAAAATTGTTAGAAACGTAACTTAAAAGTTGGCATTGTAAAGATCCGTTAATGTCTAAGATAATATTTTACGTTTGGATTTTTTTTTTCACGGACAATTTGCAGATACATTTATATTAATAATTGTGACAGTAATGCCGATGACTCAAGAATATATTGTAAATACATAGATAAATGATGATATTTTATTAGAAATACTTCTTGCAAGTAAATATTTTCAACGAAGTCAAATTTCTACCAAATTACAAAAATATGTGTGCATATAGCATACGTTTAGGCGGAATAAGTATAAATTCCTATATATAGACATAAAAAATACAAACATTCCAAATGATCGGTCCCCGGATGCCATATGTATAACAAGCAAAAACTGCAACAGTTGTTGCACGAAACTTTAATGAAAAATTTTGTGCTTCAAAAGTCAAAAAGCCCATATATAGAGACGGTTTTTATGATGACCTTGGTATGTGCTTTAATACAAAACTGTCAAATGGTCTCTCCTTGGGTTCGGTCATAAGGATAACAAACAATAACTGCAACTTTTGTTGCACGAAAATTAAATGAAACATTTTGTGCTACAAAAGTCAAAAGGCCCATATATATACACGGTTTTTATGATTGCCTTGGCATGTAATTTAAAACAAAAATGCCAAATGGTCTCTCCCTGGGTTCGGTCATATGAATAACAAGCAATAATCGCAACAGTTGTTGCACAAAAATTCAATGAAAAATTTTGTGCTACAAAAGTCAAAAGTCCCAAATATAGACACTGTTTTTTATGATGGCCTTGGTATGTGCTTTAATACAAAAATGCCAAATGGTTGACCCCTGGGTTCGGTCATATGAATGTTGCAAAAACTGCAACAATTGTTGCACAAAAATTCAATGAAAAATTTTGTTCTCCAGAAGTCTGAAGCCAATTTCGTCTCATCTCACATACAAATAATTTATTACACATCTTAATAAAATAGAATGAAGCTTTCAAAATTAGGCAACATTCTTAGTTGGACCACATCGTGTACACAAACCTTCGCGCAACAACGGTTGTAGTTATTTCTTGTTATTCATATGACCGAACCCAGAGGGACCGACCATTTGTCAGTTTTGTATTAAAGTACTTGCCAAGTTCATATAAAACAGCATTTCTATGTATGGGACTTTTGACTTCTGTAGAACAAAATTTTTTACTGAAGTTTCGTGCAACAACTGTTGCACTCAACCAATAATTCATATGGCCGAACCCAAGTATTTGAAAGGCATATATGTTCGCTCAATTCGAATATTTTAAGGTCACGCGAAATGAGTGCAACAGGGTGATCTAAAAAAAATATGACTAATTAATCCAAAAATTTTGTAAAATTTCAATTCTTTAAAATTTGGTTAATCTTGAAATTTAATGCCAACCGGAAACTATCAAACTATTAATTCAAGTTTTTCTACACACCTGACACTAAATACGTTTAACTAACCACAACAAGACAATAATTCGACGCCAAAAAGAACTGGTTTCAGTCAACAAACATGGATTTGGACACGCTATTGAAACTACCCCGCAGTAAAACCATGGATTAGAGATGGAGGCAAATTGAGAACCGCAGCCAACTAAAGTTACAGCTCTGCCGTAAAAATATGGCGGAAAACGAAACAAATAAAGAAGATATTAAGAAATGAGTGCAGAAAATATATACTGGACATTAAAAATAATATTTTTAATTTCCTGTATATATTTGCTGCCGCTGTCCCTGCAGTCTCTCCGATAATATTCCAGCAGAATTACTTAATGGCGATGCATCTGTAATGGCAAATACTTTATTAGCCGAAGCATGGAACCCTGGTAGAATTCCACAGAAATGAAAAGGGGGCTTGACTGTATAACAATTCTGAAGAAATGCGACCTTAGATACTGCAAGATCTGGACAAGCATCTCCCCCCTCAACAGAACAATGAAAGTGTTAGCAATGATAATAATCAGCCTGTGTATAAAGAGTTTAAAGCCACCTTGTTCATTCAAGTACAGACCACATAAACTCAATTCGAGTATCATTGTTGAACAATCAAACAAACGGAGCTCACCACTTTATCTACTCCCCGTGGACTATGAACGAATTTTTCATCATTCTTTTACAATAAATTCATCTCAAACTACAAAAATGAGATCAGTATTCAATAAAACATCAAGGTACAATCACTTGTTTTTTAGTAGTGAAAATTCTTTATTTTTTAGCTCAATTTTAGTGCAAATAAAAACCGCATGGTAGTCAAACAATGTTTTTTATACATTTTAATATCCAATAATGTATGTGTATGCTAGTTAAATTGTTGATTCGGTCATATGAATAAACGAAGAGGCGGTTGGCGAAGATGACGAATACGCAAACACCGATCCGAAAACAGTGACTGCAACTGTTATTGCAGAAGTTTAAGAAAATGTTGATTACGAAATTATAGATGAGATCTAAATGCTACAAATTATTTTACAAATATAATTGATCGAACTCGAATAAAATGGAAAAAAACAATTTGTTGAAACCGAAATCAAATACCAAACGCCTGAGGAAACAGAACCTGTTTCAGAAATTCCAGGTCAGTATTTCATGATATATTTGGCCAATATATTTGGCAATATGCCCAATCTTTTAAATTGACGGATTTACATAAAACTAAAAGATTTATGGGAGTTCATACATATATTCACCGGGTGTACAAAATTTTCGAAAATCAGAATGTACTGGAGCAATCTTATAGGATTCGACACGTTATGCGAACTATGACCAGGATCTGATTTTTTCAACTTCGAACTAATTTCGGAGGAGAACCTTTGCATGAACGAACAAATGATTTCATTTAAAGGGACATTATCCGCAAAACAATACATGAAAAGTAAACCATCACATTGGGACTTCAAATTGTTTTTTGAATGCGGAAAATCAGAGCAACCGTTTGATTTTATTATTTATCAAGGGATCAAGAACTAAAATTTCTGATTTCGATCAAAAAAAAATTGGGTTTGCTGCAGTAATCGTCATCCATTTAATTCAAAGAATTGAAGTGCCGGGACACAAACTCTATTTCGATTAAAAAATAGAGGGATAAATGCAATTGGGGCCGCTCGAATTAACCGATTTCACAAGCCAGATTTTTCGGAAGATCGTCAATTTTAAAAAAAGAACCGCGGTTAATTAGCGCAATGTGTCACCACAGATAACAAAATTATTGTGGTCAAATCGCTTGATACCCAACCTGTTTATCTAATTTTATGGAAATGGGTGATATAAAAACCCAATAAATTGTAAATTTATATAACAGCGGTATGGGAGGAGTTAATCTGTTAGATCAACTAATTCAATATTATAGGACGTTTATCAGATCCAAAAAATGGCCATTGCGAGTAATGACGGGCATTTTTTAGATTTTGCGATCAGCGGAAGTTGGATTGAGTATACACTACTTATATGCAAAAACAAAACATACCAACCAAAGACATACTAGATTTGTTGGAATTCCGGTTACATGTATCACTCTTTCTGATAAATTCTTTCACCAATTCACGAAAACGAGAGCATCCTGCACCGGATATTTTACCAATACTGGATTTCCATCTCATTCAAAAATAAGACAGAGCTAATTTAGTGGAAATGAAGACGCAAATAGATGCAAGCTGGAAAGCTGTGCGTTTCGCACGTACGTTTACTGTGGAAACTGTTCTATATATCTTTTTCTACTAAAAGAAAGGAATTGTTTTTTAAAATTCCATACAAAATCAACGTTATTTTAAAAACTGTGAGACTGAAATATTTAAATTTTTATTTATTTCATGATACTTTATTTGTATTATTTTTCATATATTTCATATTATTAGTAACTTTTGCAAGAAGCAATTTACGACTATGTATTTTTAATTATTTTTCCATTTTAAATAGACATTTTTAAGTTTAAAATTGAATAATAAGTTTCCTTAATATGTACAAAAATAGTTACTCTTGGCTGGATTTGTAGATGTACGTGTTCATTAGGTAAAACTTACCCTGAATTATTATTTTTTTTTTTATTTTTACTTAAAAACCAAGCAACCCAAAGCATGTCGCAAGAAAAATGTATGTGGCCCAGTTTTAAATAAGGACTAAAAGGGTTAAAATAAGAAATTATTGTAAAATGACTAACCGATAGGTCATTCATCATAAACCGAGAAACTAATTCAAAATCGATCAATTACCAGATGATCTTTGAATCAGTTGTAATTGTGAATAAATGAAAAAACCCATATGGAAAGACCACTAAATCAAATTACAGATCTGAACAAGTTTAAGCACGAAATTTTAAGACTACATATATGATATGTCGTTTAGAAACACAAAAGAATTTCAAACTTTAGCCAATATCATGACATTATTGGGAAAACGATTTACTGCACTGGAATCAGTGTTTCGCGAAAAGATCATCAATATCTGCAGACCTACAACCCTTACTTCAAAATATAATCCAACAGGAGTAATCTTCATCACGTGTAGGTCTGAGTGAAGTTCAAAACAATGAATATTTACGAAAGAGACCACCTCGTTCAACTATTGGGACTCTGTAGAACTGTCTAAAAAGCAACCATTCAACAGTTGACTGCACGCTGTTTTCCATTGGCTGATCCTAATTATCATACACCAGTACCGATAGATTTATTTATAGGAGAAGGATATCATACTACCTGATATTATGATACAAAGTAATCAACAACCAACCGTTCATCACTTCACTAGGATGGATAATTCTGGGAAAAATCATTAAAACAAGGAAGCCAAATAAACAATGACCAAGCAAACTGCGATTACTAAGGAGAAAACCTCGGGTGTACAACGAAATATCGGTTTTCAAAATCCCGGTTTTCGAAATCCCGGTTTCGAAATCTGGGTTTTCAAAATCTCGGTTTTCAAAATTCCGGTTTTCAGAATCCCGGTTTTCAAAATTCGGTTTTCTTTTCTTCTAGTTCTAATTGCACAAAATCATTAATAAAGTTTTTTAATTGCAAGATTTGGTACTTGCAACATTTTGTAGTTGCACGATTAATAAAAAAGCAATATTTTGTTAATGCAACATTTTGAAATACAATAATTGTAGAGGCTGACCCTGACGGCTTCGATAACTCTCACGGGCACTTATCCCTAAATCCAAATTCCATCCCTATTAGCCGTTTTCTAGAACTTTATCGCAAATTCATTTTTGAATTTTGTCAAAAAATCATTTAAGAAGGGTCCCATTATCCCACATGCCAAATTTAAAAATTCAAACAGGGTTTTCCTAAAAATCAGGTTTTTTTTATATAAAACCGGGATTTTGAAAACCGAGATTTAGAAAAAAAACCCGAGATTTTGACAAAACCGAGATTTTGAAAACCGAGACTTCATTACACACCCGAACACCTCGCTTGACGAAAATAAAAAAAAACTCTAAAAACAGCTGTTTCGAAATACTATTAAACAATCAGCAGATGGCAGGTTCATCGTAAAAGTACCACTTAATATCATTGGTATCAAATAAGGCGACTCATAAAAAAAATGGCAATGGCTAGATTCTTCCACCTGAAAAAACAACTTTGAAAGATCGACGACTTAGGGCCCAATACATGAAAGAACAGTTCATGAAAGATTACATATGCCAAAGGTCACTAACACTTTAACGGCTGAAATCACGCACTATATGCTGTATTCTACTGTATTTAGACCATCAATCACCATAAGAAAATTAAAGGGTGGTGTTTGATGCGTTTGCAAAAACAACTAGTCCGATCGCTGAATGACATTATGCATTTAGGCTCAAAATTACAACAAGGACCTTTGGCATATCGTAATGAGATGGCGAAAGCACAACTAGGCATTTACCGCATACAGAACTTTACAAAAATAAACATATTTTTATGTCGACGATCTCATGACAGAATGCAACACGATAAAAGAAGCACTAACTTATATAGCACAGATATATATTAATCTGAAGTGATTATACCATCAAAGCTCTGGAGCTGGAAGCCTCGTACAGACAGACAAATTTTGAATCCTACATAGACCTTCCATTACACACTAGATCAAAACTCTGACTTCTAGAGCTCAATTGGAAGGATCCCTTCCCAGAAGAATTTTCACAGCATTGGTTAATCTACATAGAAGAACTTATCTTGCTTAAAGATTTGAAAATCGCAAGGGAATCGCTCATCGAAGTTCACAGATTTAGTGATGCATCGGAGTAGGGTCATATTATCTAAAAGTAATTACTAGAAAGCAATTTGACGTTAGCCTCGTATCAGCTAAAATGAGATGGCATCAAAAACAAAAAGTAACACTACCACCATATTAAGGAGTTAAACGGAATCGTCCTAGTTGCAAAACTCTGCAATAAATCAAGCAATCACTGATCGAATGACTCCGCGATAGTACTTTCAAACAAGGAGATCAAATCTTACGTTACCAATAACCAAATGGCAACCCAGCTGATTGCACGTGGCGGGAAATAACAACAAACGATATCTGGTTGACCGCATTGTGTGAAAGAAAACAAAAATTACCATTCGATACAAAAATCTGTGGAACAGGCAGCAGCAAAATGGAAACATGCCGATATATCAACTGTTACCGAAGAAGAAGACAATTAAGGAGAATCGTAAAAACAATCAACAACTTCTTCGAAAAGTGCAAACTGGAAAACAGAAATAAGTTCAATCTGCACGAGGCAGAGAGGATCTTTACAAAACAGACTCAATGCAGTTGTTTCAGGGCAGAAATAATGCCCGTTTACTTCCTTTTCTGGAACAACACGAAATTCTATGAGAAGACTTCAAAATGCATTACTGAATTTTGAAAAAAAAAATCGTGTGATATTTCCCTCTAACCATCAGCTCAGTAGGGCAATAATCAACTAAGCGCATAAAAAAAACTGGCGAGTGAGTTACGTTAATCACGACAGATCTACCGCCTGTTGGTGTGCAAACCCCATGCGCACGTCCATCTTCCATTTCCGACCCAGCTTGCAATGTGCAGTTGGTCGTTAATCGGCCCTATAGCGGTACATCCTCGAGTTGACCGAGTAAGCGTAAAGTATGGACGTAACCACGAAAGAGCAGGATGATCGTTGAGCCCCAAAACTGGTTGCTTTGTAAATATAAAAAAAAATATATTTCGGCTTGTCACGTTCCGAAATTAAGGAATTAGCCTGTAAGTGTATTGTAGCTTTTCCGGTTGACGTGTCACCGACTTGGCACGCAAATAAAATGGCTGACCCAGAATGGCTAACAATTTAACAAAGTTCTTCCCATCCGAACTCCCAAAGCTACAATCCTTGCGCAGCAACTAGCTTTTATAAAACAAATTTTACAATTTTTTTTTTAACTAGCTAAAGTTGGTCATATGTTCTTAATTATAGCTACCAATATATCGAACGTAGATGAAACTACAGGTAGGTAATATTTGGATAGAACCCTGTTTTATTGACGTTAGATAATCATGTCTCATTTAGCAATTTAAACCATTAATCCTAGCTAATGATAAGACGGCTTCAGACTTTAGATACGTCAGTGTATTGTCCGTTCAAAATTTCATGTCGGTTGTTCAAGATACTTTTTAATGACCATACTTTTGGAGATGCATATTTTCTTCCATCATGTGTAATAGTCCCGACCTTATACCGAAGAAACACAAACTCAAGCTCTTTGTAATGTTATTGAACTTAATGAAGATACAGAATTTATTTTTTTCAATTTCACTGTGCGGTGCTGTGCACACTAAATATCTGTTAGCTCTCTACAGTTAAGATGGATTGACTCATTGGGGTGAAACTTCATACTTAAGCTTGTTCCATCAATTGATAGTGATTGAAATCGGATGAAAATAAAACGATGAAAATCGGCCCACCAGAAGTAACGCTTTCGTTTTTTCGCAAATATTTTGAAAATGATATCGTTTATGAGAAAAACGACTATGAATTAAAAGATTCTAAATTAGTTTTGTATAATAACGGTCCGATTTTACAAAATTTAAGCGGAAATGAATATGTTTAGTAAAAAAAGAACAAAAAAACTGGTTTTCAACAAAAATTCGGCCTCTACAGTCCAATCCATAAAGACAGGTTTACCAAACGTGAGTTTAATTTTTTGCTTTAAAAATCAAGTTCGTGGTAAAAGAAAGTTGGGTGTTGGCCACAACATATTCACCCCTTCACCATTTTCTATTTAATTCAAGTTTTTAGTCGCAAATTCTTGTTACGAATCATAGCATAAAATAAAGGAAAGACTTCAAGTGTATATTTTGCGGCTCATAACCCATCTACAAGGTTTTAAAAAAACAGTACCCAAAACACCGGTTTAAATATTTTAAATCAAAATTAAACATTTTACAATTTCATAAAACCAAAATACCATAAAAATATTTCACAATCACTGTAAAGAAAGTAAGCTCAAAATGGTCTTATCCTATTATTCTGGTAATCCATTTGGGTCTCCTTTACGTTACACACACACAGACATTAATTCATATCTTATGTTAAACAAACCAACCATAAAAACTATGTCATTTTTAAAAAAAATTCAATGTACACATTTTCAGTTTTGACAAATGAATTCAATGCTCTGTTAACATTACACAACACCCTCCCACAAATGTTTCCCGTTTTCCTTTTTAATAAATTAAATTGTCCTATACTACACACTTGAAATCATTTTCGTAAAACATATAAAAATAAAAAGAAAATTTCATTTATTGCAAATAAACAATCATTCTAAGTAAATAAATTCATTAAGGCTGGAAAAATGGAATTGAAGAGACGAAGCAACAGAAAATGACAAAAAAGGATCGGATCAAGTTTAAATTTTCCTCAAACACAACAAAATACAAAAACGAAAATGGTTACGTAAAAAATACAACAACAACAACATAAAAATAAATAGTCATAGCAAAAGATGTATATAACATAAGACGAAGGCACCCTTATTTTTAAGCACAATTTAACTACTTTGCTGAAGAGGTACGAGTATATAGATACGAGTATCTTGTACGGATATACCAGTATGTCCTTTCTCCAATTTGCGTTAATAATTTGGGTGATAAATTAGATCATGTGAATTAAATTGATATTATGGGAATGACCCTAACGAGTTTAGCATTTATGACCCCCTCCAACTAGTCTATGCTGCGTCAGAGAATGTTCCAGCATGTAGAGTCGCATATTACATACTGGAAGGATATTGAATAATGGAAACATTAATGTTTAATAAATTAAATTTTCATCTCTTTATAAAACATCTAAAGGATTTTTTCCCGTACAATTTTTGTGTTATGTATAAATCTCTGTGTGTTTATTGTGGGAGGAATCGTGTTCCTTTTTACCATGTTTGGTGTTTAATATGTGAAAATGATATGTGAGTATGTGCCTATATGTGTTTGGTGTGTGTGTGTGTTGGGTACATATTGTGGTAAATTGTTGTTAATAATGATGTTATAATGTTTATTTTAACAAATAACGATCCAAAATCACAACACTGGTTGCAGGATGTTATGGAGTTTTAAATATTCTGAAAATTTGTATTGTGTGAAACCAAATCAGGTTGATTTACAGTAACGACCATGATATCGAAAGGAAATGCGGCCTTTATAATTTGCTTAGAAATTCTGTAAATTCAACAGCTTACTGGTTAAATAGTACGAAAATTGATCATATAGACTAAACTTGAAGGTGACCAGATTCCAGTATTTTGGGATGTGTATGATATGAAACAAAATAGAATTCTATTAAGTGTATTCGTATTACCAGTCCCAAAATTGTTCAGATTCGTCCATTACGGAGAGTTGTCTATTTATTTTCTCAGCTGACCGCATTTTAGATAAGTGCACACTTATTTCGGAGGGGGAATGAGGAGGGGAATCCAAGAAATTCCAAGATTTTATCATAAGATCGCTGCTAGTTAGGAGAAATATGCTTATTATGATTCGAGAACAATAAATAGTGGTGATTTTGCATGTTGTATAAGATAGCGGAAATTAGACAATGCAAAATAAGAGATTATGCTACTCGCTGCAAGTGGCAGCACTATCACTAAAGAGAATCTATTTTGTTATGTAATTACTAGTGGAAATTATTTATTTATTTTGTATATCGTTTTTTGCTAAATAAAACATCCCAGCGGAATAAAATATTAAAAGTGGCCCTTTTAGGCAAAATTTATTGATTAGAATTTTCACTATAATTTTTTGATTTTCTGAATAAATTTTGCCCGAATTATCTCAGTATGCGATGCAAATTTTACAATAACTAATTAAGAGATAGTTAACTAATTAAGAGAGTTCTCTATCCATATCGTGTAGAATGTATACAGATACCATTTTTCATCTAAAACTTATATTTCAGTCAAAAACCAATTAGAAACCAATTTTCATAAGGATTGGTTATGAAATTGTCAAGTTTAGTCCAGCATGAACAGATCCTAGAATTGTGTCCAAAATTTACTTTAACAATCTAATTCCTGATCAATACTACTATCCTAATTTCATCGTAATTCGTTAAGAAATGGCGGAAAGATGGAATATTGTAAAATTCGATCAATCAATTTGTCATTTTAAGGATCACTTTAATACTTTATTCCGCTGGGATGTTTTATTTAGAGAAAAACGAGATACAAAATGAATAAAAAATTTCCGCTGGTAATTATATAACAAAATTCTCTTTTGCGATAGTACTGTCACTTGCGGCGAGTAGCGTAATCTCTATTTCGCCAGGGTAGCCGGCTTGGTGTACAATTTTAGGGCATGCTTTTATAGGCCACCCATCTTTTGAGGGCGAAAAAGACTGATAAATAAATCACAGTTCGACATCCGAACTAACTGGAAATCCCGATCCTGCAAGGACCTCTCATTTTACAGGGAAGAGGTTGTACCTTATGGTGAAACTTTTTTGAGCGAAATGGCGTTCATCCATATAACAGCCCTCTGTTTTACTGTAACTAACGTTAGCTGGGATAAGTTTTCCGCCCACGCATGATTCTTCTGTTGAATTTGATAAAATAACCAAACTTGGCTTTTTTTATTGTTAAATTGTCTATTCATTTATTGATAATAAAGAATCACTAGGTCAGGCGGCATCAAAAGCCTTACTTTTATAAGCATTATAAAGGCGGGCAGGCCAGAATTGGCGAGAAATCTCAATGTGTCTGCTCGTAGCATGGGGCGCATAATAAAAAATGAACTACGATTAAAGCCCAACAAAATACAAAAAATACAAAATTTAATACCTGCAAAAAAGGCAGTTCGCCTAGCAAAAGCACAGGTGTTAGAACACTTGCATGTTTTTTTTTTTTTTTTTTTTTTTTTAGAAAGAAAGTATGAATCATCCCGTGGATTTAATGTCCTTTTAAGGTCAATTAATACTCTCCTTTTCATTCACGCACCCATTGCATTGGTATACCCATTCAACTTCTCATACAATTACAGTTCTGCACTCCAACAGAAGGTCGAAGTTGTGTTTATTATCATCACCGATCGTATTCGATGAAGAAAATTCGCTTTACATCCTGCCTCTGATAGGATTCGAACCCAGCACCTCACGGTCCAAGTGCCGAAGCTTTAACCACTGCGCCACTTGTACGGTACATTGGGGGTGACCTTAAGATTTTGTCTTTTCTCAAGAAAAAAATTTTACGGTTCAGCATGTGAACAAACAAAACGATCGTGTTTGGTTAGAGTGCATAAATCAAAAGTCAATTTAGACCAGCGAATTGCCCTGCGAGAGCAAGCACCTGCATCAGTGATGGTTTGTGTTTACGCCGCACAGGGCGTGAAAGTAAATCCACAAATCTACCGTGAAAAGATTTTAAACGATGCTTTGTTATCTTGGGCATGAAAACAATTCAGTAGAAACCATTGAACGTCACAACGTTCTGGAGGCTAAAGTATTAACTAAAAAATATGAGACGGTCGACGCAAATCGACTTATGTTAAATAAAAATGAAAAAAAATGCCACAATCTAAAATAAAAAAATTGGAAAATGCATATCCTTCGGCTTCGAAACGCATATCCTTCGTTTTCTATGGCAGAAAAATCTTGATCCCGGATGACGTAAATTTTGATCCAACATGACCTTGTTTACATTTTTGGCTTTTTATTTTTTGATCCTGCATCAATTATAAAATCCAAAAAAAATGTTGAATTTTTTTTGACGTTTACTCACTCATATAAAAAAATATTTAACGACATTTTTTTTATATGAGTGAGTAAACGTCAAAAAAATCCAACAAAATTTTTGGATTTTATAATTGATCCAGGATCAAAAAATAAAAAGACAAAAAATGTAAACAACGCCATGTTGGATCAAAATTTACGTCATCCGGGATCAAGATTTTTCTGCCACTGAAAACGCTATTAGATTTTAAGAGAACGAGGCAGAGCGAAGAGACAAAAACGCAACAAAAACGTCGACATAGCGTGTCGTCATGATTTGGTGTAAGCGGTCTGTAGTTTAGGAGGCAATGGCGGAACGTATCTTACTTTTTCGAATGTGGTATAATTTTTTTTTATACCACATTCGACAAAGTCTTTATATTTTTTGGTGAGTGAGACCTATTTCGTTTTAATTCCATCATAGAGATCAGCAAGTGGATTGAAGCGTATCCGATTGTGATTTATAAAGCCTGATAAAATCCGACAAATTTGTAAGTAATTGGATTTGTGGATGCGGAGTATCACACGAACTACACTCGAACCAAGATAGAAACTTCTAATCATCCGTATTCCAAGAGCTGCGCACAATTCTTAACATAAAGAATAATCGCACCACACCATTACATGTACAGTCAGAGGGAGTGGTAGAAAGGTTTAACATGACACTGGAAGAACATCTGCAGAAAAAATAATGCCTATCGGTATAACTCTTCAGTCGCATAACATGAATACGTAGCAGATCTAAGACACATAATGGACAGTATGAACAGGAATGGAAGGAATAATGAACAAGAACGACCTAAGAGCGGATAGCAAGGGGTTTTCAAAGGTAGATCTGTTTGGTAATATAACCCCGAGAAAAGAAAAAGAATAGCACCGAAATTATAATAAAGTTGCGAAAAATGTTATAATAGCCGTGTTCCTTGATACTTGATCTGATATGAACCGGAGTTTCAGTAGACTTCAATTCAAATTTTGTGATCTTAATCAAAATTTGGACCAGGTTTATAAAATCTGAACTGATCCGAATCAATGGTTGTCACGAATTAACGATGTTGTATATCAGATTCAACTAGGCCTCAGAAGTAAAGTGAAAGTTGTTCATATTACAACGTTAGCACACGAGGAAAGTGCACGAGCCAATACACCTCCAAGTGTTAATGTTCCAAAGGTTCGCTACTTCGAACCCAGCACGAGTCAAGAACTTCTTTTTTTTATAATTATTCTAAATTTTTATCGTACGTGAAGTTATACCCGGATTCTATCCCCGAAATAAAATAAAAAATAATCAGGCAACACCAACATAATTATATCTCTCTAACTCTTGCGTAAAGTTAGCCCCGCCCCGTTTTATATTATATTTCATTCCAAATACATTTCAAATGTGAAGTTATCCTCAAATTTTATTATATAGAAAATAAAAATGTTTATTAAAATTATTTTAATTCGGAAAACACACAAAATAAATGATATAATTATGTTAGTGTTGCCTGATTTTTTTTTTAATTTCGGGGATAGAATCCGGTGATAACTTTACATACTTTTATTTTTGCAATCTGTTCTGGAGCCAAGGCTCTTCCAACTCTCTCGCGGTTCGCTGTTTTTTTTTTTTTTTGAATGTGGACGGAAATATGGAATAACGAAAGAAATTGTAAGCGTCGGTGATAGTCCTCATGGAAAATACTGGATTTAACAAAGGCGGTAATCATCAACACAGAATTGGTTGAACAAGTTTGTAACTTTAAACGCTGAGTGTTTTATTTGCAAAATTCATTACGGACCCCTATCGAATGCCCAAAATTCACAATACAATCCCATGTCTTAATCACTGTTTTATTTTGAAATCTACATACTAACTTTGTCACGCCCATATCTTCACTAAACCTCGGCGTATCTTTAAAAAAAAATAGCCACATCTAAGTAGAAAAGCGTAAAGTGCATATCCTTTCATAAATAAAAAAATACAATCCATTATTTTTGTAACCCGATATGCTACTTAAAAGCAATACACAAAGAAGTATCATTAATGGTCCATTTGTTTAAGAGTTCTAAACGTTGTATATAGCTATAGATGTCGATTGATTGATTGTCTTTTATTTACGTGTGTTTAAATGTCCATAAGCATCGATCAAAAACGAATTTTCCTAGATATAAAAGGCCATTACGATTATTTTCTTTTTATCGTAAATCAATTGACACATAAGAACACGTTATTTAACCTATAGAATTTAGAAAATTTCGAAAACAATCAACCTCAATCAACGCTATATGTTAAAAGAGCAATATCTCTAAGAAGTCATCCAAAGGTGAAAACATTACTGTCACAATTTTCTTTTTTTATGTATACCTATGCCGTGTTACTTTTAAAATTAAAATTGGGGAAAAAATCTATTTTTATAGCATCCATCAAAAATTTATCAGATGAAATAAAAGTAGAAATAAAAAAATTCTAATAAAGAATAAGCAAAACTTCTAAGTGTCACTTTCGATTAATTTTCAAGTTTTTCTTAACCCTTTCATCCGTACATTTTTCATCGTCCTCCTTAAATATTTTTATATTGGGATATTAATTTTGTATATATATGTATATACTCCGTATAAAACTTAAAACAAATATTTATCTTTAATTTTCCGGAAAAAATAATAAAATAAGACAAGAACAAAAATAAAATAAAATAAGTATAAAATAAATAAATAAGAACATTTCAATTTTCATTATCGAAAATTACCACACAACGTGATTGATTGAAGCCCCATTTTTATTATTGGATATATAAATTAAATTATTTTCAATTTTCTATATAGATTCAAAACAAAAATAAAATAAATAAAATATAAAAAGAAGGCACAGGCCCTTATTTATATTTATATATTGATATAAATTTTTCTCGTTGTTTTAAAACATCTTTTCTTGTAAATGTTTTCTGATAAAAAATATACAGAGAGAAATTAGATAAGACTGACAATAAAATATGAACCAAAATAATTTTTTTTTTTTTTGTTATCAAATTATAAATTGGATTTTTTTTTTGTTGTAAATAAATAAATAAATTGTAAATGAAAAACAGAAAAATTCTAAATTACATTATTTGTTTTAATCCTGGATTTTAGACAATTTTTAGGTTTTTTTTTAATTTGGTTAATAATCCATATATTTTTTTATCGAAATTATAATTAAAACGATTAATTTATATATATATTTTTTTTTTAACTTAAAACACAAAAATGATAATGATAAGAACATTATGAAAAAGAATCAATTACATTTTAATGATATCGTAATATAATTGCACGCAGGTATATAGGAGTGGTAAACGGTATTACTTACTTATTGTACAGGACTATGTCTGGTCGCCAGATATGGTCGGATGGTACGTGAAGCATATGCACTCCACCATATTCTTTCGGTTCCCAACGTAATTTATAATCGTACCAAGACTGAAAATAAAATAAAAATTATTCGTTAATTACGAATAGGTAATTCCACTACACGCTAAAATAATCTAATCTAGATCTGTTCAGAACGATACCGACAAATTTTAATTTGGAGAAATTTGAAAAAAGCTATCGCGGTCTCAATCCGATTGTTTTGAAAAATATCTTTTGTTTTTCGTAACGTCATTTTTAAACACAGTTCGTGATGAAACGAATCGAGGTGGACATATTTTACATTCTTTTACCAAATAACGAGTGGCCTATCTAGCGTTTGCAATTTCAACTACCGGTTATTTCGAGTGTGGTAGCATTTACGTCATTCGTCATATGACAGAAAATTAGTTTAACGTTTGACATTTATGAAACTTTACTTTCAAAATTTTTGTGAGTCTTCTACCGAAACTGTAAGAAATTTACGAGAAAAATTCAGTAGAAATGAAATGCCTACAAAGCAGTTTGTGTATCAATTTGTGAAGCGAGTTCGTGAAACTATATTGTTATTGCTCAGAATGTGTCTGAGCATCCATCAACATCATCTCGCCATCGTGCTCCAGAATTGACGCAGTTCTATGATTATAATTTTACATAAAGTGTTACGACTCCTTTCGGAGTCATGACGTTGCGCTCACCTGCGATCATTTTTTTTGTGTTTATTACGAAAAATTTCGTTACCATCGAATAATTGATGTATTTTGCCATCTGTAGTTCTATGGCATTAACACTAAGGGTTTGTGTTATTTCGAATTGTCTTAATCTTCTGTGTCCATCTATAGTGTATCACGTAAACTTCGAATAATTGTGAAAGCGAATATTTTTTGTTTTGGCGCGTGGATTGATGTGCGGTGTGAAGGAGTAGGCGAGTGACGCGCACGAAAACAAAACAAAAGGCACACCAAAATCGAAAATATTCTTCTAGAATTTTTTGATGCGAGCAATTTTTTTTAGTCTAACGTGGAATTTGTTAAAAGATAGTCAAGTTTTAAGTTTGGTTGATTAGTTGGTAGGACTAGGTTTTTGATACCAATGGATGGTCATTATCGATGACATAAATTGATAAAATTAATCAAAAACGATTAACTTTTTATTTTGATAAATTTTTGTTAATAAATTGCAAATGGAGTGATTTTTATTAAATTCACAAAAAAAGTATACCGAATATTTTTCCGTGCTTCGATTTGTGCGGACAATTATAACTGTATGGCGCAATTGAGTACAGTTGTGGAAGATAAATATAATTTGATACTGAACGATTATAAAGTTTATTGGCGGATGGACACCGCTACCAAAAAGTGAATTTTCGAACGTTTTGGAAGGGTACCGCCAACCAACATTGTAGAGTTGGTCTGCTAGTATTTCACGCTGGTATTTCACACAGCAAAACATTGGGACGGGTGCTGTACATAAGTTACGGTTACCACATCATTTTACTGGTGCCGCATGTACAACGGGTGCTGTATAATTCCACCGGACGCCGCAAGTGTTTTAATCGGGTGCCATATAATTTCTACATTCAACGGACGTCGCTTTTATTTTCGTTGGTTACACGTTTTCAACGGGTGACACAATAATTAACGTGTACCACCCTATAGTTCAACGGGCGTTGCAATTATATTTTACAGCCTAGTCGTGGCCGATTAAATTTTCGTAAACGGTGGGAAGACACCGCAGCTGGTGCAGGTGGCCAACCGGTCATTGGTAGTTTTTGTTGGCGCAGCACCGGCCACCGGGTGGCCAACAACGTGGCCAGCCGCTTTTCGGTAAACACGCCTAATGGTTCTGCGTGAACCAAACCAAGGTCAAAAGGTACCATTTTGTTGTTTTAATTTTAAATTTTTCTGATTTTTTTATTCTTTTTCAATTTCAATTAATATTATTCACATTTCCATTTTCATTTTGTTTATTTTTAATTTTCAATTTTGCAATTTGTATTTGTGTATTTGAACACCGAATAGCGGTCGATGGGCACGCGTACGGGTACACATTGGTTCCGCTTCAGAATTTATTCAAGGTCAGCAACCAATTTTTTTTGTTCAATTTACTTTTTTTCGCTTCACCATCATTCGAGTTCAGTGACCATTTTCTGAAAATTCTGTTAGAAATTTATTTTTATTTAAATAAAAACAGCACTGCGCATGATTCCTGGCATTCGGTTTTATTTTCTTTTCTCATTCATCGACCTAGTATGATGGAAGAGGAAATCTCCTTTCGTGACTGTTCCATATTTGCATCTTGGACTTATCACTCCCGTCATCCCATTGGCAGGACTTCCACAGGATCGGAGTGGCATAGTGGCAGTCTAGCATATGTGTCTTCCATTCGGGGACGACTGTAAAATCTACACCCCGTGGCACTCCGGTAGTTTCAAGCTGTCGGAGTGTGAATTGTGGGGGATCCTCTAGAGGTCTCTCCGGGTGAAGAGAGGCTCTGTTTGTTGGAGGAACCTCCCTAACTTATTATGCTGCTTCGTTGTGGCTGGGCATCAGCCTCTAGGGGTCGATCGGTCATTCAGGGGTTCCTTCAGCGGACATTGTACTTGTTACTCGAGGGGATCCGGTCGTTCCTGGGTGGACGCACCCAGTTTTTATTATATTTATTCACGTTCCTCAAATTTAAGTCGACGGACTCCGGAGTAAATTCAATTTAATATCAGTTTTTTTTGTTTGCTTTAAATTTATTCTGTGACACGGTGTAGGCCAGGAGCATGCAAACCTCAATTTCCCCACGAACCAAAATCCTGAGATCTAGTCGGAAAAAATCACCGTGAGAGAGGCCTCTGCATGTTTAGATGAAAGCTGCGGGTTGGCACCGTGTGACCTGCGTAACAAAAAACCTCAGTAGAAAGGCGTACAAAGTTCAATTGGTGCAGGAGCTGAATCAAAACGACCATCCGCAACCGGTGGCATCATTGGTTCATTTTTCGAAAAAGAGCAAGGAGCCGCCCTTACAAGGATTGATAAATCATATCAAGAGTTGTACTGAAGCAGGCACATAGAGTTTTGGGAAAATACTGGGGGTCTATTATGAAATTTATCCGTCTCGGATTTTTTCGTTAACGGATAAATCCGTGCTATTATGAAACTAAAAAGCAAAATCGAATCGGATTTTTCCGATCACACTACAAAAAATCCGACTGCTATTTAGTTGACGTATTTGTATCCGATTGATTATATTTTGACGTTTCAACAAGTGAAAGTGAATCCCATTTCAATAATATTATTAAAATAATTTAATTTGCAGTATTATTTAGTATAAACAAATAATTAAAAACCAAAGATTAAAAATGTAATATTTTATTATAAGAAATTTTTAATAAATAAAATTATAAAAAATCAAAATCTAACCTCAAATTATTTTTAAAAAAAATAAAAGTTGCTAACTTCAATTTGTTTATTACCAATCCGATAATACAAGTTGCATAATAGGGTAAATCCGTGTCGAATCGGATATTTCCGTTAACGGAAAAATCCGAGACGGATAAATTTCATAATAGACCCCTTGGACAATTACGAAGTCACGACTGCATGTTTTCTATCAATTCTGAATGCCCGATTAGCATATGGGGTTATGTTATATTAATATAAATATTAGATTTTATGTTAAAAATAAAAGGAATCCAGAATATGTACCAAAAACCTTAATATACCGAAACTCGTCATTTTGACGGGTTTCGGTAAATTAAGGTATACAATCAATCCAAGTAAATCTAGTGTTAATAAGAAATTCTTTCATTTATAGCGTAAACATTCTTTTATAGAGTAAGAGTAAGTGAGGAAATTTGAGAGTGCACTTTTTGTTTCTGTCTATATGTGTCGGTCTGTGTTTTCTCTGCAACCCAAGTGGGTTGGATAATTTTAATGAAGCTTTATAGTTGGGCATTTTTCATGTGTTGGGTGGTCCAAGTGGGGTTTTGGCGAAGGTCGGCCCACCGGATGTGGCAGCTAATATTTTCTTATCTTGGCCTAAAATTTTTCTTTTTTTGATGCTTTTTCAATTATTTTGGAAGGTAGAACTGCGAGGGAATCGTTTGAGAGCGGAAGGATTATGGATGGATATGTAATAGGGCTGGTTAGGACCATTTTCCAAAATTTAGATTGAAGTGATGATTTTGGTAGTAAATTGTTGTTTCGCCATAGTTCAGCCGCTCTGCGACTCAGGTGGGTTGACTGATCAGGACAGAACTCCAGAACTTCTCTAAAGTCCATTTTTAAATCCCCACCCAATTCTGAATACCTGATTTGACAATATTTTTTTTTTTTTTGGGATATGGCTAAGTTCCATTCAGAATGGTCGAATTGTAGAACTTCATTAAAAAGACCCGTTAAAATCCTATTATAAGCTGACCTTTCTTATTAGAATCCTATAGCCCAGCTCTGCAAAATGAATTTTAAAGTTGTCGGTTAGCAGACTACCTGGTTCCATTCATTATAGCCGAATCCGAAAATTTTGCCAAATTTGGCTTTGCGCACTGAATTTGCCTATCATTTGTTGACAGATGGCCTAGTTCCATTGAGCATAATGTTAGAGTGCCAATCCAATTCTGCATACATTTGACAGTAATTGCTTGAGGAGTGGTAAAGCTCCATTAAACATGACATAATATGTTCTGTGCAGTATAATTTACTTGGTAATTAAACGAATATTCTTTGTTGACAAAAATTAATAAATCATTGGAAATTTTTGCGAAATAAGCTAAATTTATTTGAAATATCCAATCCGGTAGTTAATCTGGCATTGAATAACATTGATAGCTTTCCGGAAACTATTATGCCTCAAATATTCCTTTTTTTGTGCAATTTTTTGAAAGAACAATACTTAGTTTTAGAATGGAGTTGGGAGGCAGTAATTTGTGGAACTTTGGGGGTCCGTTTTCGGGTTCTTTCTTTTTCGGTTCCTATTTTTCTACCATGCGTAGTAGAAGGGTGAGAGCTGAGGAGGGGAGAGTTCCAGGGCCGATTTTCCTAAATGTTGTGATTTTGATTTGTTGTAGTGGGAGGTTTTAAAAATTACGTTATGTTTTTTTTAATTGAGTGTTGTTGTTTTTTAGGATGGGTATGCAGTTGGTTTTTTTTTGGAGTGAAATGTGAAAAAATTGGACTGCAATCCAAACACTATGGTTTCAGGAAATTCTAGTGTTAGTTGTGGAATTAAAGGAGGATTAAATTAATAAATGTTTATATTATTTAGGTTCCTGATTTAGAGCATCAATTGTTGTAGATCAATACCATCGTGTCCTATTAAATCTATTAAGCCTTTATCCTTCCTCTAGTCGATTAGAAGTAAATTAGAATTGTGTTGTGCCGTACGATCGCTAGGTGTCTGCAACCGGGTCTATCCTATTGTTATGTGTAAACAGGCTCTATGAATAGGCCCGGCGTTATCCGGGACACTTGTACACTAAGTACTTGTAAGACCAAGTCTAATCAATCAATTAAGCAAACTCAACTACCGATTTTCTTCTCTCTTTCGATGGACTTACTTACTTTTTAGTAACAAATTTTGTGTTCAAATTTACTATAACTCAGCTTATTTTCAGGTAACTTAAATTTTGTCTTATTTCTTTTCAATAATTAGCTTTATTTTTAGTTCAGCATAATGAGATCCTGATTGGGGAGCGAGTAGCACAGAAAGAAAAAAACGTACACAACATCATCACCGCGTCAACCAACCATTGCTATAGTTAAAACAAATTTGGGTGGTCGCAGGGGAACGCAAAGAAGAATAAGCAAAAACGGAATGGAATGGCCTAGCCCCCGGCATGCCTCATCCAGCAGATCTGCGAGCTGGCTAGGATTCAATGGAGTAATCATTCATTATTCTGAATATAAAAACTTATTATGTCTCCCGAAAACTGAATATTAGATTAAATTAAAGAAATCCCTTGGATCTAAAAGATATACAAACAAACTAAGTAAAGCAATATATTTTCTAATCGGGTCGATTATCCAAGAGTAGTGAGTCCGACATAGAAGTTATGGCAGACCAGCTAAAAGCTAATTTCAATAATCTTTAATATGTAACATCCAAATAGCCATCTAACTCTCTGAGTCACGCCCCTGAGTTAACTTCCTGAAAAAAGAAGTGCGAATCAAGAATAAATATAGATCAGCAGTCAAACCTGTTCACAAAATAGTGGGCTCTGGGTGACTACAATAAAAGAGTGGCATTTGTTGCTGGTTTTACGCAAATAATAAAATTCATCAACAGATTACGATCTGTGATGAAATGGAACACATCTATGACCCCCTGTCAGAGTGGAAAGCTCATGGCCGATTCATCTTCCATGTCAGTGTAGCCTGGCATGGAGCTATGCAATGTGCAGATGGTGATAAAGTCGAACCTATAGCCGTACGTCCTCGAATTGGCTGGCGATGGCGTAAGAGTATGGACGGAAAAATCAAACCGCAAAAGAGTTGGGACAGCCTTGGCCCCAGAACAGATTGCAGGGATAACAAAAAAATCATATTTAACGGTCTTTTGAAATAAAATAAAATTTATAATCCAAACATTGTAATTCCGTCTTATACAGGGTTAACGATTCAAGAAATGTTTACTTAAAATTTTGCTACACAATTCGTAAAGAATTTAGAAAAATTTTCTCGAACATTTCTACGTCAGCAAAACAACGTCGATTTTCATGTAAATACTCCGTCCAAAATATTGGTAACGACATCATTATTTGTAAGTCCTGCTTAATTGCAACATTGGGAGAGGAAATATTTATTTATTGGAAATATCACCAATAAACTCTTCATTGATGGATCGATAATTAACAAAGATTTACGCGAGAGGCATTGAATGCTCGTACATGTTTCGAAAAAGTGATGAACGAAATTAGGAACCACATTAATCAGTTTCCAGCGTATGAAAGTCACTACACGTGCGAAATAATTCAAAATATATGTAAGTGCTGACTTAACTTTAACACTGATGTAAAAACTTTACAAGGAATCCCAGAACAAACCGGTTTCTTTATCAACGGAGACGGCATAATTTATGATATATGTATGCCCTTTAAGTAAAAGTAAAACAAATATGCAATAATGTTATTGTAAATTTTTCAAAAGGGCACAAAATAGAAATTCGGATGACAATATATTCGTATCTAAAGTACGTAGCCGAGAGCTGTTGGAATAACTACAATTTAATAGTTTTCACAGTTCTCCTAAAAAATAGGATTTTACGACTTATATTTGTGGCTACATATTCCTTTAATTTTTATTTTATATTTTATAAACTTTTATTATTCTTCCAATTTCGAGAATCGGAGCAACGAAAAATTACAAATTTGACAGTAGAAAATGTAGGCGCTCGTTTAACTCTAAACAACTACAGTTCAACTATCACATCCTGCAACCACAAACTAGTTAGTTAAACGACAAAATAAAATTTTTCACAAAGATCTTTCGGTTATTCAAAAAAAGTTTTATTTAATATTTTTTAATAGTTCAACGTATTGTATTATGACAAATAAACTATTTTCATAACTTAAAAATAGTGAATCAGCATTTCTTAGCCATACACAAAAGGATGAAATGTTAGACAACGTAAACACAGAGAACACAGCAAATTTTTAATATTTAATTTTGCTACTGTACCAAGTTGTACATAACAAAGGTTCATAAAAAGACACGTAACACTAATATTTATGCGGTAATAATACCTTCAGTAAATTTCTTAGATTTCTTTTTTTATTCTTTTACAATGAAAGAATCTGTTTAATCACCAATGAGCCATCAAAACATCTTATATGTATTTAGAAATATTGATTTTCGAATTACTTTTGTTTTAATTAAGATTTCATTTTCTTGATAAGAAAATTGATTCGAAGTTACATAATACTCGTGTGTAGGAACAAAACTTGGAAGGATCGCACGAACTAAAATAATAATAATATTATTGTGGTGAGAGAAGACGGAGCGAAAAACTAATTCAATTATTGGCGACGAGGCGAAAACATTTTCGTTTCGATTGAAAAGAAAATAACAGAATATTATTTTATTTTCCTTGCAGCGGGAACAGAGAAATTCAGATGTTCACATATAATGAATTTTCTCGTTGCGTCCGCCCGCCTTCTACAAATACTTTGGTTCGTATTTTATTTCGGTTTTGGTTTATAGGGTTGATTGGGCAATCAATAATGTGTGGAGAATTTGAAAGATTTTCTTTTTATTTGTTGTTTTAATTTTTTTTTTTTATATACTTTGGCAAAAAATGTATATATTTTTTCTGTATCGGTGTATGAAAGTTATTCACTCGAGCACACACGTTGGTTTGATAATAAATGGAAGCAAAAAATTTAACTCACGTTCGTGTATATCATTTTATCAGTCTGTATAGATAACAAAATTTTCTCACCTGTTCCACCCACAAATTGGTAGTCATAATTTGATTTTTTAAATTCTGAAAATATACAAGAAAATACGCAGAAATTTATTAAAATACAATACATTTCGAATGACTTTATCTGAATATTTATTTATATAAAAAAAAAATTAAATGTATTACGTTTATATAAGCGATTCTTAAAGCAATTTCCGCGAAACATTTATTTTCCACCAAAACAGATATGAAATTCAGTGAAGTAAAAATTATTAAGTAAAAATTATTAAAGGGCGTTTTGACGTCCTAAAATATCCAAAATAACTATTAAATGCTGCTGCTACACAAGAGTGATTTTCTAATCCTAAATAATTATGATGTTTAGGCAAAACTTATGGCAGACACAGCAACCTACGTACCTACGTTCATCCCAACATACAGTTTCAAAGCTTAGTTTTTGAACCGGTCGAGACCATCTATACAAACTCAACATGCTAGATATAAATTGTGGTACTTGGTTAGCTTAAGAGTATTAGCAGCTCCAGAAACGGCTCGATATATGAAATTGATCCTTGTGTGGCTCATCTCACCAAAGTTGAAAAAGAAAAAAAGCTGCTTTTCAAAAAAAGCTGCAAGATTGTTAATCGAAGGAAACTTTCTTCTATGTCTCTACTAAAGCATTTCAGGCAGAAAGAATCCAAGTGGCGAAAGAGTTTAAATTGTCACTCTTCAGAGAGGAAAGAACAAAATACTCTCATGATTTTTTTTTTTTTTTACATTAAGCAAAATAGTTTCCAACGGTATGTCACAGACTAAACAACAGCCAGAAGTCTTAAACACTATTAACAAATATGTTACATGACATGTTGTTTTTAACTTAATTCTACCGAATAAAACAGCCGACAAAAGTGCAACCAGACTTACAGTTGAAAAGTAGATACCATTAAGCACCTAATTTTTAACTATAACCGTGAGAAATTCAGATGTTCACATATAATGAATTTTCTCGTTGCGTCCGCCCGCCAAGTTCATTATAAATATAATTTTGTTACTAATTGAATTTAAAAAGCAGTCAAAATGACTCTTCTTTGGGCAATCTAGTGTTAAAATCACTGATAATCAAAAAAAGTGTTTTTCAAGTTGCAGTTAACTACCTCATGAATTTGGAAGAGTCTGAAGCAATATGGAACACAAGAAAAATATCAGAAGTATATGATAAAAATAAGTTCAAGGCCAAAAGCAATTCAAGACCTTTCTATCATACTTTATATTTTGGCACTTACTGCTTCGTCGCGTATGCGCAGGTGGTATTTTTTTCTACGATGTGCAGTGGCTTGTTGTTGCTGGAACATGTTGATTATCATTCGAGGTAGAACACTTGATGTCCTACAACAATTCGAACTTTTATCAGACTGCGTTTCATTTGAAGATGTAACACTAACCCGCTAAAAAAATTGAAGTTTTCAGCGCTATCAAAATTACGATCGTTGATTCATTTGTATTGGAGATGTTCCAGGATGTTATTCAAAAATTTGACCCGAATTATTAAAAATGAACGTAATTTCAATGTTGCCATTTCTTACTACGTATCAAACGCCTAATTGACGGGAAGATGTTACCACAGATGTACACTAGATGTTATTTCAAAGGGCAATTGTTTCGTTAAACTGCTTGCAGGAAAATTGGGAGTGGTCCTTTTGCAGGAGAAGCTGGATTCGCGGGTTATGGCGTGGCTCTTGATTTTATATTTGGGAATCGGTTTCTTAAGGGATACGTTCGCTGATTCGAGAGTGTCAATTCGTCGCGACAAAAACTCAGCAAAGTTTGAGAATTGTGTATTTTCAATGTCTGTAACTATTTCCACCCATAACATTTTCGATTTGTCATCTAACTTTTGGACCAGAATGAAAATCAACCAATGGTCCCGTGTTTCAGAGCTTTCACCCAAAACCTTCAGTCCTCGTATGGCTTTCTCCGAGGTATCCATGAGCCTTTTGATGTTAGAGGAATTGGCTGTAGTAATCGAAGGCTGTACAATTTACGTGCGTGTAAATGTGTTAATAAGGTGCCTTTTTCGATCGTACCGTTCTTTCAACGTATTTAATGCGCCTATGTAGTTACTTTCAGTGACGCTAATATGCTTCTGCAAAATGGCGGACTTACCTCGGAAAGGTCCTTTGAGGTACTGGAATTTTTGTACATAACTCAAACACGTCGATTCATGAATGGTGCTAGCGAAGAGATCATGGAATGATTGCTATTCGGTATAGTGACCCGAAAATGGCGATATATTGATCTTTGGTAATTTTATCTCGCGAATATAATCAGCGTGTGTTGCATTAAGCGACATATCTATAGTGTTGCATTAACAACGTCCATTATCTTCGCTCTTATAAATTTGTTCAAGGCCATGACAGCGTTGTAGTAGTTTTCCTCGTACACGCATTTCAAAATCTTGTAGCTCTGATCCGAGACATTTTTAGTTTTGGCGAAATAATTTTAAATTTATCGAGCGGGACGAAAAATTATATGTATAAAAATCAATGAAATTCCCAGCCCGGAGTTCATTTTCGGAAACTTGCCACGGAACGATTTTTTTCCAATTTAGCTTAAATTTAACTGCCTGTGTATACATTTTAAAATCATGTGGCCCTGATCCGAGACATTTGTAGTTATGGTGAAATAATTTTAAATTTATCGAGCGGGACGAAAAATTATATGTATAAAAATCAATGAAATTCCCAGCCCAGAGTTCATTTTCGGAAACTTGCCACGGAACGAATTTTTTTCCAATTTAGCTTAAATTTAGCTGCTGGTGTATACATTTCAAAATCCTGTAGCTCTGATCCGAGACATTTTTAGTTTTGGCGAAATAATTTTAAATTTATCGAGCGGGACGAAAAATTATATGTATAAAAATCAATGAAATTCCCAGCCCAGAGTTCATTTTCGGAAAATTGCCACGGAACGATTTTTTCCAATTTAGCTTAAATTTACTTGCCATTTACTTGCGACGGAACAATTTATTTCTAACATTGCCTGAAATTTTCCATTACTTTATGCAATTAAAAATTTTACAGTTTTTGTATACGTTAGATTTTAATTTTTTTTGTTAAATGAAAAACAAATCCAATTTAATAAATTTGATAATTTTTCATTTTTTCATTAAAATTTATAAAAATTCTGGGCTGGGGTATTTTCACAAATATAGTATATTTGAATGAAATGAATCAAACCCTGGGCTGGGATAACTTCACACAAGAGAAAATTGGTTATTGCTATGTTAGTGTTGCCTGATTAAAAAAAAAATATTTTCTGGGATACTTAATAAACACATTTTTATTAATCACTTGTTTTTTGTTTCGCAGAATATTTTGAATATTTTTCAAAAAGTTTAAAAAATCACTCGATCGATTTCGACTTGTTAGGTCATCATCAGGAGTATCTACTAATATTTAACCATAATATCCTTAACGAACAGAGAGAAATCCGGTTCTCACCAATTACAGATCCCGCCCTTTTCTATTCGCACGTACGCAATAATATACCTTGAATTTTGTTACTCAACCTATGACTCATCGCCTACCTGCGCGATCCGTAGATTAATTTTTATTGCTTATTTTTTCCCCTACTTCTTTTATTTATATTTTGCTTTTTTCTACTATATAACAAAATTTTTACTAATACAAATCAGTAGATACTCCTGATGATGACCTAACAAGTCGAAATCGATCGAGTGATTTTTTAAACTTTTTGAAAAATATTCAAAATATTCTGCGAAACAAAAAACAAGTGATTAATAAAAATGTGTTTATTAAGTATAAGTGTGTTTCGCCAAGTGCCTACGGCAAATAGTGTAAAAAGTATTTTCTGGGATAGAATTCTGGGATAACTACACATACGTAAAAAACACACAGTTTTATTAGAATTCGATTTTTAATCTTTGCAATTATAACTACTCGCTTCATAATATATCGGTAAACTATATTGGCAGTTGATTCTACTCAAATTATCAAGAACTTTAAAAAAAACACTAAATTGAATAACAATTATTTGGGACTAACGCGCTTCACGTGTTCTATAGGTCGATTTATTAAATAGTTTTTAATTTTAATAAATAATTAAGGAATTGAATTTACACTTATATTCAAAATTTAAAATGGCTGCTTAACTTGGAATGATGCCGCGTGATGATAAATATTCCACTATGTCCATACTATGCGTCATATTGTTATTTTGTTTAAGATTGTGGTTAAATTGCTCGAATTGGTGATCAAGATGTGGGACAGTTCACTATTATGCGGTGATATAAATATCCAATATAGTGAAGGCCATTAGAAATTGCGTAAATCCCAAGTTTGGTTATAAATTTTATTTATTATATAATTTTTATTTATTTGATGTGAATGAAATTTGGAATAAGAGAGAGTGTCAAAATTACTACTCGTATTTATTAGCGTAATGACGAATCCGAAAATTGTCGTTTAGTGAAAAAGTTCAAACGCAGGTGTCGCATCGATCATAAAATTCGGTATTCAATCATGCAACTCGTCCACCAATTGACACTTGGATGACATTTTGGATTTGATACAAATTATTTTAAGATAAGTATACAAATTTAAATTATACAAAATTGTAAATTATAACACATACATATATCAGAAATAAAGAGGGGGAAGGGGCAGGGGGATGTAAATACCACCATTACTAAATGCAATTTATATCATGTATAAAAAGTCACAAAATCAAAAGAAATTCATTATAAATATAATTTTTTTACTAATTGTATTTAAAATACCAAAACACTCAAAGTCATAATGTTATCGTTATCAAAAAAATGATTTTTATAACGCCATCATATATTTTTGTCATCCTAAAATTCACTGAATGTATCTTTTTGTTTTTTTTTTAAACGATGACCCCAGCCCTTCGAGCATTTATATTTATAGAGAGTGTGTAAAACAGAAAATGTATTGGGAGAGAATATAAAGAACGTGATGCTACATGAATAACATGTGTCAAGTAGATTTTTTGTTTTTTTTTAGTTTTTATTTCTTGTTTTGTGTTTGCCGTGTTTACATAAAATACACCTTATTTCGTTTTGAAAATAATTAGTAAAAAGCTCTAGGTGGCTTGAAAATGCCTAAACTAATTGAATGTGTTGTTGATACGTGTTACAATTTTAATACAGTGAGTATTAATAACAACGAAAATAGTTCAGAAACAATAAGTTTCTTTCGGTGAGCTTTAATTCATTTTTTTACAAAAGTTATGATTTATATTTTGACGTGTTTAAATATTAAAAATTTCTGATTAATCTTAAAGAATATTATGAATATTATTGAGAAAGATTTCAAAGCATAAGCCAGAGTTAGTTTTCATTAAAAAATTAGTAAAAATATACTTTGGCTATAAGAAATATAAATATTTTTTGTAGTTGTGCTGTGTGAGAGAATTTTTTTTGTCGAGCTACTTCTTTCGGTGAAAATCTAAATTTTGATTATACAAAAATTTAAACAATTATATTTGTTACTAGTGCCATTAGTTGTATTATGAATAACTAGAGCAAATATTGGTAACAAAATATATCGTGTGATTTTTGGTGCATTTTACTCATTTTAATCTTTAGGCGATTTGTCAAAATTATTATAACAAGTTAAAGTTAATTTGTTCTAAACTAATTATTCGTTTCTCGTAATATATTCCCTAAGAATTCTGAATTAAAAAAAACAGTAGCTAAAAATATTGAATACAACGTCGATAGCCACCGATCATCGAGAGCCATTAGTAGAGGACAATGAAGAAAATTTAAATATAAAACTAGATGTGGAAGATAAATTATCTAGCCAAGGATCTTCAACCGATTCTACGTTTAAAATTCCTGATAAGGATCAAGAGGAATGTGCAGACAATACAAAAGATATCATGGCATTTGGTTCCAAATCTGACTAGGGATCGTCGATTGTGGAAAATATGAATAAAGCGTATATGTACGAGACCAAAAAGACATAAAAAACTAAAAGTAAGTTTCTATTTTAATAAATTATATTTTTATTACAAGCTATTGTTTGTTTTTTTTTTGTAGCCCTTAAAAATATACGTTTAAAACGTGCATTACAGACATGAACATCTTGCGAATCTTCTTCGCCTACAAAAACCAAGCGCCGGAAATCAAAAAATTATTCGGTAAAACAGAAAAATTGAAAATTTAGTAAAAAAAAATTCCCCCTACTAATGGAAAAATTCCGACTGGGTGAATCGATACGGAATTATTCACTTAGTAGGTAAATAAATAATAGAAAACTTGCATACAAATTTGAAAAATGATTAAAGTACGCGGGGAAAAATTTTAGTAATATAAAGAATTTCATAGCAAATTGTATTCCGATTACGGAAATTTCCACCGATTGCAAGAATAGGGCCCCAGAAACATAATTTGTTAAACATATGTCTTCATAATCTTCACGCTACAGGTGTCCGAATAATTGGTGTTACATTTGATGGTTGTTCAACAAAATTTTCTCTGGGAACCCTCTTAGGCTACAAAGCCAATGTAGCAAAATATTCAGAATTTGAAAGTTTAGATCCGAGTTTCATATTTGAAGTTAAATCGCATATTGAACGAGGCAAGAAAATGACAAGAAAGAATTTCTTTTTAACAATAATGTGTCTGTATTTCAGAGAATTATTCATTGCAATGGCTGCAATAAGAGAAATCGAAACTTTTCGGATGGATGGTGAGTGGGAAAAGTGGCATCGGAGCATAGACATATATTTCGCAGCAAACGTGATTAAAGATGACCAAATTAAATTAGCTAAATTGCATCATTTTGGTGGCATTGAGCTTCAATATCTATTCTATAATTTTCCAGGTGCTAAAGCCGAAAAATTTGAAGATAACGACGTATATAAAATCGCTGTCGATAAATTTAATGAATATTTTACGCAAAAGCGAAGTCAAGCGTACGAAAGGCACCTATTTTTCGGTATTTCACAAAATACTGATTAAACCGTCGACCAATTTGCTTTCCGCTTGAGAAAGCAAGCTAACAAGTGCAAATTTAAAAATAACATTGATGAGTATATTCGAGATCAAATAACCTCAAAGACTAACAATGAAAAATTGCGAATATATACTTTGAAAACTGACGAACTTAGAAGCAGTTATGGTTGAAAAGCGGGTTTTCCAAACCAACACCGAAAATATACAAATAGTAGGAATGGGAACAAACCGAGTTATTGAGTGTTTTCGTTGCGGACGGAGATCTCATGATGGTGGTGATGAAAATTGCCCTGATCGAAAACAAAAGTGTCGTAAGTGTGAATATTTCGGGCATTACGAAAAACAGTGCCGCCAAGACAGATATGCCAAGCGCACACGATATGACACTAAGACTGAGAAAATCCGATTGATTGGTGATGGAAATGAGATATGAATATCAAACGATACTATATTTCTTGTCGAATTGGGGGAGTGGCGATTGATGCTTGCATAGATTCAGGATCCAACAAAAATATAATAGGAAATTTCTCCAAGAGATGAAAGCGGAAATTAGTAATTATATCACTAGGTCCGATATATCATTTAGATCATATGGAAACGACAACTTGACTGTGATGGGATCATTTATTGCGAACATTAATGTCTGCAAATCCAATTCTGATGAGCGTATTTATGTTATAAAAGGGGATCGGACAACGTTAATTGGAAAAGATTCTGCAATCAAATTAGGTGTCGTCAAAATCGAATTAAATATTTTTAATTTTTCACAGAGAGTGAACATAAATAAATTACCTTGTATAAAGGGAATCGAAATCGACACACCAATAGATAAATCTATAACACTTATTAGTCAGCCTTACCGACGTATACCGATTCCTCTCGAAGAAAAGGTATAAGCCGAAATTGATGAATTATTAGAAAATGATTGAACCTGTCGATAAGCACACTGGCTAGGTCTCGCATATGGTTGTGATAACTAAACCAAACAATGATATAAGGATTTGTGTGGATATGCGAAAAGCTAATAAAGCGGTACTTAGAGAAAAATATCCTATGCCAACGGTCGAGGAGCTATAATGCAAATTAAAGAATGCCAAAGTTTTTTCAAGCCTTAATAACAAAGATGCAATAGAGTTTTTATTTATATCGATGACATTATGATATATGGAGCACCCGAAGGCAAGCATGATAATCGACTTCAAATTGTGAAGTGTCTTGCGGAATATGATGTCATGTTAAATGAAAGTAAGTGCAAAATAAAAACTTGCTAGGACCCGATATATCTGCAAATGGAATCAAGCCTACCAATTCTAAAATTGAAGCTATGCGACAATTTAGACAACAGGAAACAGTGGAGGAAGTTAGAAGCTTCTTGGGCTTGATTAACTAACATATATCTCTAGATTCATACCCGACATTTCAACAAAAACTTTCCCACTTCGGAGAATTATCAAATCAAACAAATTTGAGTGGATAAGTAGATAAGCAGTTGCTGAAAGTTGGTCACGAAGGGCATCCAGGGGTAGAAAACATAAAACGATTTATGAGACAGAAGGTATGGTGGCCGAAAATAGATGGTGATATAAAAGATTACGTAAGAAATTCTCATGGTTGCAGTCTAGTTACGTCTGTTCATATTTCCGAGCCCATGAAAATGAGAGAATTCCCAACCACACCTTGGAGTGAAATTGCTATTGATTTTTGCGGTCCTCTTCCTTCAGGATTACCTCTTAGTGGTCATTGACTACTACAGCCGATTTACAGAAGTAATAATCACGGAGAGAACCACTGCTAAAGAAACGATTGGACATCTTGAAAAACTATTCTCTTTATTGGGCCTTCCAAAAACCATAACTGCTGATAATGGAAAACAATTCGTAAGTCGCGAATTCAAAAATTTTTGCGATGAACATGGATTCAGGCTTTACTTGTGGAGCGACAAAATCGATCAATTCTAAAAATATTGCGTATTAGCGCAAACGATCAAAATAGTGATTGGCGGAAGGATTTGCAAACCTATCTTTTAATGGATAGAAACACACCACAACCGGCAACAGGTGTTTCGCCCGCGGCGAAAAAAGCAACGGACGGATAAGTTAAGTGCTCCTTACAGCAACAAGAAATACAACGTAATCAATAAACATGCTGGTGATGTGACACTTTTTTCGATCAAAATAGGAAATATCATTCGAAGAAACATCGCTCGTTTTAAGCTGTGTCCTTCACTTCAACGGATTCAAGTAATGGACCGTTGTCAAATGAAGAAGATATTGATGCAATAGCTCTTCAATCAAGCAAGTCGTCCGGGTCTGGTTATAACTACGATCGACCTCAAATACCGCAGACTATAGTGAACAAAAAGTCAAACGGCGATACCAAAGCTTAGAATTAATAAGAAGCCAATTCCCAGCTGTATTACTGTGTGTCCGAATAAGTCTTGAAAGGGAAAGAGAGATGTAGTAGTCTACACTTTCAAAGCTGGGACCAAGATTTAGCGCATCTCATGGAGATGCTAAATGGAGTAATGGATAAGTTTATTCGCCAAAAGTTCAACATTTAGGTCTACGTTAAATATCACTGAAATTCTTCGTCAAACATATAATATAATTTATAACAAATATTTAATAATTTATTCAAAACACATTCGAGTTGGTGTTTTATACTCACGTACAAATTACGTAAAGACACAAAAACGTACACCATCATCACCAAACATAGAAAAGAAAAGCGCAAATCTGTATACACAAAATGGATCTACCAAATTAAATGTATCCTCGCATTTTTCACTTCCGCTCAAAATTAAAACAGAACGATAAATTCTATGTAAATAGCTATGTACATATAAATAAAGAACTCTACATACGACGCTATACATATTAGACTCGTATTATGTGTACACTAAATAAATAAATTCTAAGACACAAATCCAACAGATACTTTATTATGTATGCAGATGAATTTTTACGGATGTGATTGAATAATTTATGAACTTTATTTCCGGTGTTACCGTAAAATGTTTTAATGTTTATCCTTCTCTCCTGTGTGTACTATATAAATATTACATAGGTTATTATATACATAAATATATAATACGACACTGGTACAACGATAAACCATGAGTTCCTCATCCAAGTGATATTGTTTACATAATTTTTTTTTGTTCCATACAATATACCATATAATAGTTAATAAATTCATTATATACATAATATTTATTTGGGCTAAATTTATGCAAAACGTTACACATTTCGTATACATCAACATAAATCTTGGATTAGCATCGCATTATACGTTCATATAGCGCCGCAAATTTGAGCGGGTATTGAGTATTTTTGCACGAGATATAATAATTTTTTTAAGATTCGTGTATTTTGGCGGCTTCCAAATCGTTTAACATAACGGAAAACGTTACGGGTTAAAAGAGTTAAGGCTATGCCATCAACGTTAACAATAATCCGTGTTTTATTATATTATTCAATTTCAAGCTGATGTAGCACGGACCTTGAAAGGAGCGTACTTAATTTACTCTTGTTAACGGAAAATTTTTAATAAAACTCTAGTATACTAGGTGAAAAACAACAGATGGGGATATATGTTGGTGAACCACATTTTTTTTGATTATTTTATTTACTCATATAAACTTCTCCGCCCTACCATCTACCCCTGGTACATTACTGATCAGTTAAAAAATGATCTACTTAGTGGAAATTCTGCGAGAAGCAATTCATCCAAAAATGTATGTAATGTATTTCCGACCTTTTTAGACAGGTATCGTTAGTATCACTGCTTGCATATTATTCAATCAGAGAATACATGTTTTTTGGAGGTTAGCTGTCAAGCTTGAATAATTACTAGTGACATTTGTTCAAAACGTAAACAACAATTATTTTCATGCAATTGAAAATGTCGAATTTTGTGCCAAAAAAAAACTTTGCGGGAAGTTTTACTTCATTGTTTTTTGTTGAAGAAAAGTGCAGTGGAAACAAATCGTTTGCTTGTGGAAGTTTACGGTGAACATGATTCATCGAATACAACATGTAAAGAGTGGTTTCAACAATTCAAAGTTAGTAATTTTGACGTAAGAGGACAAAGAACGTGAAGACCAAGAAAATTTGAAAATACAGAACTGGAAGAATTGCTTGATTTGGACCCTTGTCAGACCGAAAAACAATTGGCACAAGAGTTGAAAATTACCCAACAATGTGTTTACGTATACATGCAATGGGATTGGTCCAGAAGCTGGGAAATTGGGTGCCACACAAATTAAAAGAACGAGACATGGAACGTCGGAAAATCATGTGCGAATTGTTGCTTCAACGACAACAAAGGAAGGGTTTTCGGGGCATCGGATCATATCATCACTAGGGATGATAAGTGGATCCATTATGCCCATGGCCAAAAGCCACGCCATAAGCAAATATCTATAGTTCGAAGGTGATGCTTTGTATTTGGTGGGATATGAAGGGTGTCGTCTATTATGAGCTGCTGAAAGAGCGTGAAACCATTACGGGACGAAGCTTAACAAAAGACACGATAATGTTATTTTGAAACAGGACAATGCCAGGCCACATGTTGCTAAATCTATCAAAAACTACTGGGACAGGCGGAACTGGGAAATTCTACCCCACCCGCCGTATTCATCACGCATTGCTCCCTCTGATTACCACTTGTTTCGGTCGATTGGAATTGTGATGGAGCGAGACCATTGTGGATCGAGTGTGCGAAAGGTAAAAGCATTCTATAAGAATGTTTTTTCTTATATGCCTCTCGTTTACATCAATGCGGATTGGTGTATACGAGAGACAGAGAAGAGAAAAGATTCTTCTGAAATGTTTTGCGCGTTATGTGGCGTACGAAAATTTTTTTGATATAGCCAGTCGAGTAATAATTTTTGTGTAAAATGATTCGAGTCTGGATTTTTGGAAACACGTCTTGTTTATAATTTAATAAATAAAAAAGTAAGAATTGTATTTTTTTTTTGGTTTTACCCCAAAAAAAGGGGAATGTGTGAAAAAAATTGTCTAAATAAAAAATAATGGAAAATTAAAAATTATTTCTTATTTAAATTATTCTCTTTTGAAATTTGAGATTGGGGTTTTGTGCATTAAAAACCAAGCGAGCAAAACATTTGTGTGCAAAGTGAAAATTTAATCCGAATATTTCTAAATACTTTCTACGGTGAAAATAGTGTCTGTGAATTATTTTCCCGTGGTCTAGAGAAAATCAGTTTAAATTTATAAACCAAAGTAGCATCAGTTAATACTTTTTATGATACGGAAAAGACAATCCAGTTACGTGCTGTGTGTGAATAATTGAGAATTGAAAGTTGATTTTCAATGTATTAAGAAGACGATCGGTGTACCATTTTAAAGGTGGCATCAACTATAACGGCCGCTACGTTTTTTTTCTTACGGGTGGCCAGTTGAGGCAGTTACTTTATTTACGTGGGGGCGAGCCAACGCCTGACGTGTTGCGTTCAACCAATTTATTTACGGCGGCCAGTCGAGGTCATGTTTTTGCATTTGGGTAACGGGGGAGGCCCCGCAACAATACGGGTGGCCAACCGGCTATTTGTATTTTATTTGGTATCGTGGAAAGGCCCCGCAACCATACGGGTGGCCAACCGGCCATTTGTATTGTATTTTGTATCGGGGAAAGGCCCCGCAACCATACGCGTGGCCGTCGCACCAACACGTGGCGGTTATTGTTTAAGGTACCGCTTTTTGTTATTTTTTTTTTATTTCTTTTGTTTTTGATTATTTTAAAATCCTAATTAAATTTGTTGATTGTAATCAAGCGCCACATAGCGGGTGCATGTTGCGCGCTCGGGGTATATTGGTCTCGCTTTTCTTTCGTTTCTCCATTTCTCTCATTTTTTGTTGTTGTTGTTGTTGTTGTTGTTGTGGTTGATATCATTGTTTAAAATAAGCTAAGTTCCTTTCGGGTTAGGTATGAAGGGGGGGGGGGGGCTTCTCCCTCTGTGTCAGTGTAGGGTTGGCGATCTCTTGGTGCCCGCATCTGCCATCGAAACCGGTGCTGAGCACCGTTTGAATTCGGGCAGATGCGCGCACCAGGGCACCTCTCTTCTTCTTTCGGGGTATCCGTTTATTGCCTGAAGAACGATGGGCGAAGGTTATAGCTTCCGAAGAAGCATACTTTGAATAAAACATTCTTTCATATTATACGCAAACTAATGTCTTTTATTTCACTAAAAAAGGTCGGAAATATATTTGTACACCCCATATTTTATTTAAAAGTTTCTGTTAACCTAGACATTCTAAATAAACGAATATTAGAATATTCGATATTCGAATATATTCGGCTTGTTTTGCACTATTCGAGATTCGAATCGATTAAAAAAACGTGTTCAAGAATTAAAAACGCATTCGTAGATTAAAAAATTGTTTTGCGTACTATTTGAACGTAAGAATTTGGACATTATGCCGATTGTAACTAATTTATTCGATTTCAGCCATGTCAAAAAACTCAGAGGATTGGAAATATTTTCAAAAGAGATGAAACAACAACTTCCGCATTAATTAATCATTTGTAGACACATAACATATATAAATAAACCCGAGAAGGTTTCAAAATGAGCTGTTTTTGCCTATGGATGCAGACGGTAATTTTGATGAAATTATTAAAAAGTAAGAACTATTATCAGGATGTTTAAGGTATCTCCTGCAAAACACGTAATTTTGCAAAGAAACGTTTAACAACAATGTGGTAAAAAATTAGGCTTAAATTAGGCCTTTTTTGAAGTTAACCTATAGTGTAAACAAGTCCTTAAACGATTCAAATATGAAAACAGTTTCTGAAAGTGAAATATTGGTCTTTCATTACATACTAGATGTTCTCATGCTGGTAGAAGCTGCTGTGATGGAACTTAGCAAAAATAATGTGAAAAAAACGAATGAACGAAGGGATGAAATATTAATGACACTTATTATTTACCTTGCAACAGGAAATATTCCACGCTCAAATTACTTAATATTTTAAATATTCCACAAAATCTACCCAATTTCCTTAGAACAAAAAATTATGAAAACAATCCATTCACAATCGTTTAATGACGGCAAAAACACCAACATTTTGAGCTTATTGGGAAATTCAGATTCAGATCTTTTTATAGAAGAAAGTAAAACACCACGAACGGCATGAATGAACTGTATAAAGAACTCCAGAATACCATTACCGGAACTGAACCACAATTAAAAGAGATCGACAGATACAGCGAGCTTAAAATACAGTTTCGTAAACTAGATTCCTTTAAAAACCGAGCAAATATATTGGATCTGTTATTCAACGCGCTAATAATGATTAAGCCAACGTCAACCGCCACTGAACGAGTTTTTCCACAGTAGGTGCCATAAAAACAAAAAAAGAACCCTCCGAATTTCGAAACTTTCAATTCTTTATTTTTTTAAATATGTATATGTTTTTAAAAATAAAATAATTTTGCCAAAAAATTAAAAGTCATCAAGAAATTTCCTCGAAGGATTTTTTATTTCTTTCTCTGTTTCTACTGTCAGGTTGCTATTCCCCTCACTACTTCATTTTGGAATCTTTGGATTATGTTCAAGCCACTTGGTTTAGTTTATCCGCGCAGCTAAATAGCATATGTCCATGTGGGCTTTAATATCTTCCTTCCCAAATGACAATACATTTTCCTATGTTTATGTTCAACCTCATTCAACCTTATTTCTTTTTGTCAAACATCTTCTTAGTTAACACGTACGGTTTTTGTTTCACACAACCAGTACACCATATCACTTCGTCCATGCGTTAATTTTGTCTATATAGCAATTTTGAAGTTTATTAGTCCCTTCCTCTCTATATGGTGCCACCTAAAAATATAGCGGAATATCGCTTTTGAATAGAAGGTATAAAACGCAGATTTCTTCTTATGTGTCATAACAAAAGAGCGTTTTTAACACGATAAACGAGTGTTTTGCTGCCATTTTGATATCAGGTTGGATACAAAACTTTGGAGTAAGAAATTTCAATGTCTCGGCAGGCAGTTTGAGTTTCAGATATTTAAGGAATTGAACCGAACATTAGGAATTAAAAAGAGTATTATTCAAAGTAGATTTTGGTGTGTAGTCTGCCGAGCTCGTATTCGGAGCAACTCTTCGAATACCTGGAGAATCCTTCACTTTTTTCAAAATAAAGTTAAACGAAACTGAATCAATAAAAAAATTTCGACAGTGTATGAGTCAAATTCGTCCAACGATTACAGCTCATCATATAATATCAGTATCGTGTTTATCAAAGAGTAGAGACGGCAGCGTACGAACAACATTGTAAAATCAATATAATGAACCATTCAACAATGAACCGAAAGGATAAATATTTCGTTGTAAATCAAGAAATATATCCAGTGATGGACTAAAGGCGCTGCATTATTGCCAAGCAATAAAGAACAAGCCAATGCAAGACTTCTGTTTCAGCAAAAGCAACTAATTGAAACATCCCAAGCAGAACGATAATTCTACCTTCACGTTAGCTCTTGACATGAAATGGTGTAGCGAAAATGAATTTTACAAGGTTGCGGGATGCGAGGTAGTTTTTTATTGTTAAACGAGCGCATACATTTTTATTGTTAAATACTCGTTTGTTGTTCTCATTGTGGCATTTTTTAGATTAACCCCGTGTAAAATTAGTTTGATTTAAAAATTGGAAAAATATAAAAATTTGTAAAATTTTAATTAAAGTAATATACGCGACGAGGTAAGATTTCCAAAAATTGGGAATTAATTATTTTTAATTTGGAAGAATTATAATTTTTCACTAAAAAATCGGCCATCTTCTCAGATTACAGTAACCAACTACAAAAATAATATTTAATACTTCACCCTTTAATTAAAGCATTAACATTTTAATCTAGCGAATTATATATACAGTATCGGATAAAACATTTGCAAGTTTTTCAGCTTACTTAATCAATTAAAAAAAATAAAACAGTTGCAGCTACAATTTGTTTTATTAATTTGTTTTATTGTTTTATTTGTGTTATTAAATCTGAATACTTTTCATATCCAATCTCTCAATTGTTTCTCTCATTGCTAAGTTTGAATTTGTTTACCCGTTCTTACATTGGCGCTGGAAAAAACAAGTTATAAAAACAGCTTATGCCTCAACCAGTCAGCCTTAAGTTCTTAAGTTGTGATCCATTTTGGACCACTTACGAGAGCGGTACGACCACCAAAATTTTAGAGATCAGTTGTTTACTTGTGACGAGAAGCCTATACAATTTTGGTGATTGTACCACTAACCAAAGTGGTGCAATCAGCGTTTAACTTAAGCTCTTAAGTCTGACTGGTTGAGGCATTACCAAGTTTTGTTTTTTAAATTAGACCATGTGTCGAAAAATATTCAGTTCAGCTCTAAACCTTGAGGTCTAAAGTACATTACGAAATTATTTTATTTTGTGTTTTTGGATACAAAACTGCATTTTTCTAAAATGGCGGGCAATAAGTGTAATAGTGTGTTCAAGAGAAAAATTATACAAGATTTTCGTGCTGGTATGCAGCAAAATCTTTTTTAAATAATAAATAATAATTTATTTGCGTGTTTTGAAGAATTTTTTAAAATCTAATGAAGTGGATGTTATTTTAGGAAACAAATGTGATATTTTAAAAATCAAATATGGTACTTTTTATGCTATTTGCCGTAGGCACTTGGCGAAACACACTTATACTTAATAAACACATTTTTATTAATCACTTGTTTTTTGTTTCGCAGAATATTTTGAATATTTTTCAAAAAGTTTAAAAAATCACTCCTGGAAATCACTGGAGTGATTTTTTAAACTTTTTGAAAAATATTCAAAATATTCTGCGAAACAAAAAACAAGTGATTAATAAAATGTGTTTATTAATCAAATATGGAATAATTTAAAATGCTAATAAATGGTTTTTTCTCTCTGCACTTTCTTATACTTTTTATGCTAAATAAAATAGTTGCAAATGTTTTATCCGATACTGTATAATCCGCTTAATGTTTGAATCAACTATGATTTGGTTTCATTTGGGTTCATTCTAACTAAACCTTGTCATTTAACAAGATAGTAACTCTCTAATTTGAGATGTGAAACTTTTATTCAAATAAGTATGGTCTTTGGAGTTGCAATAATTACACTAAGAACTGGAGTTGTATTCCGTCGTACTTCGTCCTTTTTTTTAACAACTGGAATAACAGGAAAAATGATAAAAATGTGGTACATCTGAAAATTGAGTGGTGTACCTTTCATATCAAATTGATACTGTTGTGTCTCCATGATCTCTCTGTCCTCAGCTCTCCTCTTGATGACACAACCAGTTTAAAAATAACTTTCACGCAATTTTTTTATTTTTTGATTCCTCGTTTGCTTAATATCATCGGTTTACAATAACATTAACTAAGGACTAGTGATCAAACTCTCTGAGATCATCATAGATGTTAGAGACATAAAAATGCATCAATTACTGAAAAAGTAGCTAATAGAAAGTATCGACACTGGGTGAAAGTTCCCTCAAAATTAAAACCACTAATATACTGGTGTGTATGTAATGACCAATTATGATAATAATCGTAACCCAACAAATCCCAGCATCTAATCAAATTTATTAAATTTATGAGTTTTTCTTTTCAAAAATTTTACTACATATTCATACCCTATGTACTCGAACAAGTCGCACAAATATCTGTTAAAAATATGTAAAAATATGGCAGGTACACGAAACCCTAATATTTTATGTTAACAACATCGTCTTAATGGGAATCTCATAAAGCCATTATTTCTAACTGCGTGTGACGGTGCCTATATAATTAAAAACTTAACAATTCTTTTCTTATGTACATAATTACTAATTTATTTTGTAATTTGTGTATACATTTGGGTGTGCTTCCAGATAATTTGTTAATTTATAACAGTTTATGGTGTTATGATTTGTCGGTTAAAAGACAGTAACAATAACAATAAAACAGAAAGTTATGTTCCTGAAAAAATGGTTTCACCCATCCTCTCCTCGCGGCCCAGAACCACCATATTTTTTTATTATTTTTTTTATTAGATTGGCGAAAACTTTTAAACTCACGTACTAACCTACTTACAAGACACAAAGTTATTATATATATTTTTCTGAGGAAAGTTTTCTGAAATTTTTCATAAATTCTCGCATTTCGTTGGGAAAAGGGCAAACAAATTTTCTATTATATTGTTTAGGCCCATATATATATAAAATATATATGTTCAATACAGTTGCCACTTGCCATCTGTCTCTTTTTATATATAGGTTTTCGAAAAAGTATACGTGACAACTCAAAAAATTCGATAATTCATTCGATTTTCTCTGCATGTCAAATACCGTAAACGTGCGCGTATACCAAGATTTTCAACAATGTCTTGTAGGTGCAAAAAGTAAACAGAATAAAAAATAATTACTAGACTTTGAGTTTAACGGATCTACGAAACTAATAAAATTTTTTATTTGACAAGATTATTGGATTTTCCGTCAATGCCTGAAAAATTTATGGATTTCCGGAGTCTTATAACATAAACGTATAAAATGCGTATGTAGGTATGATATACGAAACCGTATGTGTACATATCATTTCTATTGTATATATTCCATGAAAGAAGAGAAAGTGTTATGTTTACGGACTAAAATATATAGAAGCAAATAAAACGAGGGTATAGAACATGTACCTCGGGGCTTATGTATAGAGATTATAATATCGGTACGGAAATTCAATTTTGTATAAAGAATTCCATTTTTTTTTTCTGGAATATATTAAAATAGTGTTTTAGTTATCCCTCTATCTATAGCTAGATTTATATCTGCAAATATACAACTAAAGTTGTTTAAGCGATCCGGTTACTGTGATATACGAGTATATATACGTAGGTAAGGTATACGAACTTTGCCTCGAAACTAGATTTTATATCTCCAGATCAAATCCATCGAGATTTCCTCCATAGCAGATTATAGATTTTTTGATATCAAATAAAGCTTTATGGAACAGATTTGGCTATTAGAATAGAATTAGCTGACCTGTGAAAATCAACTAGGAGCGTTGAAAACGGAAAAAATTGAAAACAGATTGGAATCAAAAATACGCTGGACAAGTTAAAAATCATCATAATCAAATTTTGTTCACCACTCACTCGGGGGTTGCGACTTAGTTATTCAGTCATATAGATGAGACCCCGTGAGCATTTCTAGGATCGGAGATAAAAAAGTAGAAACATTGTCTAAAATAACCTTCTTTAGAATTAAAAAAACTTTAGTAAATTGAAACACAATTTTCTCGAGATTATCTCATTTTGTTAGAAAATTATTTAATCTTTACATCGATACTATTAGGGACTTAGGGACTTCTCTAATATAAATGTTAAAGATTATCTAAAAATGTTTCAATTTCAGTACCGATCAAATCCAATTGGAATATTTTTAAATTTAAAAATCACAATTGAAAAAAGAAAAAAATAATTAAAAAATAACCAAAAATCATGTAATGAGCATTTCTTTTTCTACACCGATTTTCATTTCGTACATGTTCAAAATTATTAATGACTGTAGATAATATATTTAGATTTTTTTTCACCACTCCCATCGTGGAACTATTATTAGTCCATCCTCCAAACACTCATTTAAAGTATCGATGCTTATCCGTTTCTAAGTCTTTCGACTTAGAATTAAAATTTACGTTAACATTAACATAATTTTCATAAATTAATTGGATGCTCAGTGGTGTATGAAAAATACTCGAAGAACTGCCAGGACCACCACAACAATGATTGTAACCAAGTAGTTGCTCTGGTTCTCGATGTTATTATTCTATCTTAATCCGAGTGAATAGATTGAGTCAATCACGTGAGGTTAAATCACCATTGAATAGCAGAAGATGGTCCAACAGTAATCAATATTACTTTAGACAGATTAAGATCTTTAACTAAGGGTTAGTTAATATTAGTAAATTAGCATTAATTCTCTAAACAATATAAGTAAAATATTTTACAAAATATGTTTGACGAAAACTAAACAAATTTTATATTGTTTACCTAGTTAAAACTATTTAATACACCCACACCCAGCTAACCCCATCTATATCCAGCCCAACCAACCCCAATTAACCGTAAACCACCACACCTAAACATTATAACCACCCCCACCCACTATCCAATTCAAACCACCAAAACCCATCTCACCTGTACCACCTTATACCGCACCACTCATATCGTCACCCTTTAACACCCCATACTCACTCCCACGCACACACCACCCGCACAAACCCTCATCCACCAAATCCTAAATTACCACACAAAACCCAAAACACTTCAAGTTAAATTCGATTACTTCGTTCAGAACGAAGACTAAAAAAAATTTGACTCCCCGCTTGTTTTTCCAATCCTTTTTTTATATCTAAACAGACTACCGTAACCGAAACGATCGTATAATTTTTTTTGGTTAGTTTTCCAAGATCTAGGAATTGGAATCTCTGTATCACAGAAAGCGATTGAGGACAAGTTCTTAAAACGTGGATGAAATTCGAAACTAGACGAACCACTATTACCTCTATGGTTAAATGGATAAGCCTTATCCCGCAACACATCCAGTTGCCCGAAGTTGTTTGATGGAACTGGTTGGAAATACTCTGTCATGAATCCATCCGCTCCGATCCTTTATGGTTTAACAAAAATCCATAAGGAGGGCATTCCGATTAGACCAATAGTCGCGTCATACTAATTTCTTTTCGGCTTACTCGGTTAATAACTCGGTAGAACTGATTAACAAAATTCAAGACGTCGACATTCCATTAAATTCAAAACTAGTTTCGATTGACGTTGCCAGTCTTTTCACTTCTATTCCAATCAATACTTTGTCCCAAATAGTTTGTAATTACTTAGATAGGGATGTTGTAGATGAGAGCTTACGTCGTGAACTGAAGTTAGTTTTTGAGACTTGTATTAAACAAAATTATTTCTCTTTTGATAATACATATTTCAAATTCGTTGATGGTCTACCCGTGGGCTCCCCTCTGTCACCTTTGTTGGATGAAATGTTCATGAATTTCTTCGAACAAATGATAATATCAAATAACAATCCTTATTTTCGTCATCCTTATTTCGTCCAAAGAAACATCACTTTGACAAATTCAAATTATAACACAGAGCTTAATATAATTCTACAAATTGAAACGAATAACGGATATGCAACTAGGACTATATTAAAGTTATTGAATAAAAAGCTAAAGCGTAAAACTCTAACGGGTATTTATCCACCGGATAGTCAAACGCGGGAAAATTGGCATCGCTTAGAGTATATAGGAAAAACGAGCCAACGGATTAGCAACATCGTGTCCAATTATACCAATATTAGTTTTGCTTTTTATAATAATAACATAATAAAGAAAATGATTTTTAACAATAAACCTAGAGTTGATCGCCTTTCCAAATCTGGTGTCTATAGGATCAATTGCAATGATTGTAGTTTCTCCTATATTGGCCAGACTGGGCGCAATTTTGTAGTTAGAGCTAAAGAACATTTATCTGGTTGCAATCAATTAACTTTCCATAACCATTTAACTTTAGAAAATCATACAGCTAGCTTGAACAATTTAGACATATATTACATATACAACCTAAAGTCAGATGTTTATATACCTTAGAGTCTTACAGACCCCGCCCTTTTCTTAATTTGACCAATACGTCGGGTAATTAAATGTACTTCAATATAACTTGAATTTTGTTACTCATCCGATGACTAATCGCCTACCTGCGCGATCAATAGATTAATTTTTATTGCTTATTTTTTGTCCCTCCTTCTTTTGTTTATGTTTTGCTTTTTTCTGCTATATATAACAAATTTTTACTTTTACAAATCAGTAGATACTCCTGATGATAACCTAACAAGTCGAAATCGATCGAGTGATTTCTTAAACTTTTTGAACAAATATTTTAATTAAAATATTCAAAAAATCTAATTTGAAACAAGTGTTTAATAAAATGTGTTTATTAAGTATTATACCTATTATGGTTTTCGCATTTTCCCGGCGAATGCAACTCGTCAAACGTACAATTTGGTACTATGGTTTTCGCATTTGATATTCCCGGCGAATCCAACTCACATTTTTGGTATTACGATTTTCGCCTAAACGAGCTGAACTATCAAAATGATTTGCCATCTTTTTGTAGGCGAATCTCATAAAATTGGTTTACTGTTTTCATTTCACAGTCAAAATCAAACAATGGAGGTTCACGTGTAAGAAATTATATTTTTATATAACGGAAGAGATGGAGAAAAATCCCGATATTTTTGCATCCGTGACATGTTAATATTTTCATCTGGTTTATCAGAAAAAGATAGATCGACACTAGAACACATGATTTTTAACTGATTTCAGATTAATTGAAAAAAAAACGTAATTTATAAACAAAAATTTGAATAATTTATGATTACAACAACAAAATTATTGACAAAAACCACAAATGTCAAAAAAATTGTTATAAAAATTACTAGATGTGCACTCGCCAAAATAAAGGCGAAAACCATAATACGAAAACCTAATTTCCACGGATTCACCGTGAATCGTTCGGCGAGGCGAAAACCATAAATTAACTCATCAAAATGAAACATGAAAAAGTAAACAAAGTAAATTCTTGTAAGAATACAAAGTATAACTCAGAACAGGGGCTAATGTGTGTGGGTTTCATACATATAAATATTTAGAAAATAAATCGTAGTCTGTTGGAAAATTCGACTACGGTGAAATGATAGCCAAAGGTAACAGTCTAGCTCCCTTTCCAAATGGAAAGTAGTGCTATAATTTTCGATCTCGTAGTTCAAATCGATTTTTATGATTGGAGTGCCTAGGGGATAGGTGTCATTTTCACTCTCTCAAATCTAATCGATTTCATAGCTTTGACTACTTTTAATTTAGATAAACTCTGAATATCGCATAGTTTGTCGGAAAACTTCACTTTGTCCAAATGTTAGCTATAGGATAGCACAAAATAAAATAAATCAAGAGCAATTTCCATATCTAGGGGATAGGTATCATTTTAGATTTGCGTCGATTACATTTGCGAGAGCGAAAAATGATACCTATCCTTTAGATATGGGAATGGCTCTTGATTTATTCGATTCTGTCGACCTGAAGCTGACATTTGGACATAGTAAAATTTTCCGAGAAACTCTGCGATATTTAGAATTTGTCTAAATAAAGCTACTCAAAGCAATAAGATCGATTAGAATTGCGAGAACAAAAAATGATACCTATCTCCTAGATATCTGTCAACCTGATGCCGACATTTGGACATATAATTTTCTGACAAACTTCACAATATCCAGAATTTATCTAAACAAATTTTATTCAATCCAACAAAATCGTCGTTCATTTTCCACAACTAAATATGACTCTCTGTTTGAAAACGGCACTTTACTAATTTAATTTTGTCAACTAAGGCTATTATTTTTACATAGTGGATTTTTACGACAAAGTTTACGATATCCAGAATTTATTTTAACAAGAATTACGCAAACTAATAAAATCGACTTAATCTAGCAGAACTAAAAAGGACATTTGGAAACTAGGTTCATTTCGTTGTGTTACCTTATAGGCATTTTCGGACAAACTAAAAGATTTTAGTAATATATTTAAACTAAAACCACTCATACCTAACGAATTGACTTAATTTACCAGAACAAATTTCAGAAGCATCCCTTTTTTTGGAAATGTTATTTACCTCACTTGATTGGCTTCTCTGGATCGATATACTGTTATCGTGTAATTTCCACATAGTGGCTTTGTACGCAAATTTTGTATACCCGGCATTTAGATATATTGAAATATTACCTTCTGTAAAACTATTTACAACTGAGGAAAAGGGGAAATGATTTTCCGGGATATCATGAAGAACGTAAAATAATTTTTTGAGTTTATTTTCTAGTTTTCACTTTAAGTTCTTATAAGAATTTTTTACAGTTTATTTACTAATACATATTAATTTTTGTTATTTGGGACATACTTCACTGCCAGTACTCTAAAATACTTTAGCTAGAACAAGTCGCTAGGACTCGACAACTTGAAAGCTGAAATAATTCGACCCACATGGCCAACTATAGGCTGTGCCACTACACAGCTTAATAAAATTAGAAAATAACTGCTTGAAATTTAGGTACTTTATTAATGTGTGGAAATCAGGTGAAATGATGATTATCATCTCACATATACATTTATAGAGAACTTTACCAGCTATATTCGGGGTGAACCTAACTAATGCTTTCCAAACCCACAGTTCTAAAACAAATTACCGTCATCAAGATTCTATTCTTGGTCCTATGGTCTGGAATGATGAAGTTCTTGTGGTGCATGGTATTCGAGACCCGAACTTCAACGTTAGGATCAAATTGCAATAAATAGAACGCACGAATGCAAATAAAATGTTACCATCTGCAGATAAAACACTAATGCTGCAACTAAAAGGCAAATTTGACTCTTGTCGACCTCCAACAATATCCTTAAACTTCTAAACCTTCTAAAGTTCTAATAGTGCGAGAAAACGCTAAGAAACTACTCTACTAAAGCTTACTTAACTGTTTCTAAGGAAGCTGTTGTGGTTTTAGTCGGCGTACTCCCAGTGAATATTCTAATCAAAAAGAGAGTGCACTTGCACTACCTTAGAAGACATTGTGCATGTTGCAGATAGTGTTCAAAAATCATATACTGACAAAAAATAATTAGAGGCAAGGTTGGTTGACCTATAGCAAAAAAAAAAGATGGTTTGGATCGGCCAATGGCAAGCATACATTTCACTTCATTCCCAATAATAAAGCGCAACTCAAAATTGGTATATCTCGAACGAGCTCCATGTGCCAAGTAACCTCTGGATAAAGTAAGTTCAAAGTCCATCTACATTCAATATAACAGATTTACATGGCTGGATAATACGAATATAAACGAATCATAATTGGCGATACGACTAAGCGAGGAAGTTCTTCCAAAGTTCCAGCAGTCCCGTGCCGAACTGTAAATTTAAAAAAATTCCTAATGAAAGCTTAAACCTATAGATTCAGGAATTAAAGCTACTTTTAAAATAAATATAAATATAAATTTGGGTGACCGCATGGACACGAAAAGAATGAACACAAAAATGAAAGGAAATCGAAACATTTACCTCTCTTATTATTTATTAATTATGATTATTTATTAATCCGAAGAAAAGCACATCATCAAAATCTCATTCTAGGCGGAGAATTCCCATAATGGTGAAAACAAAATCAATATCTTTAACAAATTCCTTCAGTTCATTCATCCGCTTCGTGAATCACAAAAAACAATAGGGCGCCTGAACATCGTTAACCTTCGCAATACATATTAGTTAAGCAGTATGCAGTAAAATTCAATTTTAAACCAATTTAACTTTGATGAACGACACAATATAATAAGGGATAGTGTTCCTCTTGGGTGCGTTCGACATACTCTAATTGCGTATTTAGCGAAGACACATTTCAAAAGCTACATATATTCACATTTTTCTGTTTATTAATTTGATGGAACCAATAGGTAATAGTTTAATGATTATAAAGAAATTAGGTCAACCAATAAATGTATGTTAAAATTCCATTTCGGATACACCGTATATGAAATGGGCATCTAATACCGATATACAGATTTCGTGTCCAATGCAGAGGCAAACAAAATTATAAATCGTGCCACAACCAAAAGGAGTAAGGCAAAGATGCGTATATACTCTCGCGATTAGTGTTCGTAATAGTAATAGACATAGTTGGACACGAGAAAAAGTAGACCATGCCTCAACGGCATCGAGACGATATATGTCAAATACAATAACAGTTAAAATTGCTTATAACGTAATAAAATATGTAAATAAATTTAAAAATAGTTTTACTTACCACATCAATCAGCTGTGATAGTTTAAGTTTTATGCAAACTTTTAAAACGTCTGACGTATTTACCACCGGCCTCACTAATTTATTGTAATTACTTAGTAAATCATCGTACAGCCGTTTTGCATCTGGATTCCCTGCCACAGCCCCATGCACCATCAGCGCTGATAATATCCAAACCCGTAATGTTTCACTTAGTGTTGGCACCATTTTACGTAACATATTTTTATTTGTGTGTATGTGTGTTTATATTACTTTTTATATTATAAATATTTGTGTTCGTAAAATTATATCCTTCGATCCAGTTATCCTTTTTAAAAATTCATTAAAAATTCATCGTCTTTTGTATGCGCGAAGTGTCTTAAATAATTTTTATTTTATTTTTTGATATCTGCGGTTAAGCTTTTTGAGGTAAATTTGCTTTTTCGATTAATATTTGAAAATATGTACATGAAAAAGCATAATAAATTTAACAACCAGAAAATAGTCAAGTCAAATAAAAAATGGTTTTAAGTGTAAATCTCGATGAAAATAAAAATTCGTTGTCGCGTTCACAAAACAGACAGACATATAAACATACACACCCGAAACACAAAAGCTTAATATGAAGAACTTTTAATTTAAAAATTTTACTTGCAGCATTTTTTTTTCTTTTCTCACTGTACACTTTATTATTGGTGGCGTCTTTTTTTTGTGTTGTGCTTTCTTATAAACTTAGTGTTGCTGTATAAAATTTGAACCGTATCAAAATTTATGTATTCTTCTGAAAATAGAGAACCAAAAAGAATAATAAAAGATTTAAAGTTTGTTTTGTATGTATATATAAAATAAAATTACAATCTAAGTTTTTAAATGACTTAAGACATAAGTTTGGTAATGGATTGATCAAATTTATTTCGTATACATTTTGTTTTGTGTTCAAAGCTTAAAAGCTTTCGACATAAAACTTTATCGTATATACTATAAACAAACTATGTACTATATAGTGCATACAAAGTAAAATGCAGTACACGGAAGTTATTAAATTAAATTTTTATGTAGATTTTGAGATGGAAATAATAAAAGCTACCGAGGAAACGAAGAAAATCACCTGCTGATAACTAAGTCGTTATGTTAATTCGTTTTAAATTCGAGTCCGACCTTTATTGTACATTTAAATGAAACTAATTGCATGATTTATTCGATTCATGTGCCCTAATTCATTGTCCTTTTTTTTCAGGGAGTTTTGTGTAATGCGAGTACATTATATACGAAAATAAAAGTAACAACACGCAAATAAAATCCACATGAATTTATTATTATGCTACATAATAAATAATCCTTTATATCCCTACCACTTACGTTCGACTTTAGGAGAAATATAATAACGAAATTATATACACAAAAGGCGAAGAGATACTTTGTATATAAATACGACCTATATATAATAATATGGAGTGGGGTGGGATACTAAGTCAGTCAGTCGTCGAAGAAATCGAGATGAGAATGATGCAGTACATTTTAAGGTTCATAAACAACATACTCGCATACGTATACAGCACGTATATGTGTTGGAGTTGATTCATACATATAAAGTGTCGGAAAATCGAATTATATTATGCCATGTCATGATGTTGCGTTGAAAGCGTTTCGTAATGTGTGATTCTCTGTAAAAGACGGTTATTTATTTATATTTTTTTTTTTGTATTTATTTTAATCCGATTGTCGATAGAAATGATGGCAATCTCATTTTAATGGTGTTCTGGGTATATTTTTAGCTAGAATTGGGTATGTAGATTCAATATGTCAAAGTAAGTAAGACTGGAAATCTCAGCATAATGAATAACTATGTATTTGTACAAGTTAATGCAGGCGGTTGATAAAATGCCTTGTCAGCAATCACTTTTTTATTTGAATTGAAAAAAATTTTGCAATCGCGCGGTGAAATACGTTTCGAGTGAAATTATTTCATTCGTTACGAGGAACAGAAAATAAAACGATTAGATTAAAGCACTTTAAATGGTTTTATATTTTGTCATTAGCAATTTATTCCCAAATTGTATAATCAATTTACACATTTCTTGAGGGGAGAATAAAATGTGGAATGATATTTCACTTTATGATCATAAAATTTCCATTTATAAGAGCCATTGTTCCATAGATGTGAGTCATCTGTTATTTTAATATTTCCCTTTATATAATACCTACAAGAGGAGTAAACATAGTCCGAATGACGACTATAGAATTAATTGATAATTAACTTTTCAAGTACCAAGATAACGGGTGATTCATTTAGTGGTATTTTTTTCAGAAGGGATATTATGACAAATCACATGTGAGTCGTGTCAAACAGTTATGGTATTTTTGTTCAGTGTTGTTTGGCGTTTATGGAAAAACTTAGCCCGACACAGCATGTGGATAACTGCAGCAGGGACACTTTCGAATTTCAAAATTAAACTTTGCATACCGATTAAGCCCAACTTGTGCTAATTAGTGGTCACGGGAAAAAATTAGTACTAGTGCAGGGGCCGTAAAAACGGGAAAAGAAAATTTCAAATTTCACATGAAAGACGAAAAAAATAAAACCCGATTTCTAGAAAAAAAACAGTAATACTACAAGCCTAATTTTAAAATTTGCAAAAAGCGGCTACGGACGAAATTTGTGATTGTAATTCTATACGATTTTCATAAATTTTCATTCATAAATAATTGAGGAACAACAAACTAGCCCCTAAAAGATACTATATTAAAAATATAAAATACATAAAATACAGAGGTATACCGTTCAATAATATTTTCGTTGACCAACAAATTAAAAAATGGAAATAATATCATAAAATTCAGGAATAAGCAATTAAGATAGCATGTTCCTGTCAGGTATGTTCATTGCCATCTGAAAAATATCGCGGCTGAATTTGTGCTAATCCAGAATTGGCCCAATTTCATTGAACAAGAACGACCCTTGAATGAACAATTTTCTGACAAAAAGTGTTTTATAAACCAATGAACTTGGTAGTTCTGATTGCATATTCCTATCAGGCATATTCATTGCCAACCAAAAAATATAGTTGCTGAATTTATGTTAATACAGAATTGGCCCAATCCCATTGAACCAATTCTGGATTAGTACAAATTCAGCCAATATATTTTTCGGTTAGCAATGAACATACCTGCCAGGAATATACTATCTGAATTACTTATACCTGGATTTTATAATATTTTCTATTTTTTAATTTGTTGTTGAACAAAAACATTATTGAAACGGTATACCTCTATGTTTTGTTTGTTTAATATAGTATCTTTTAGGGGCTACTTTGTTTTCCTCAATTTATGAAAATTATATTTCTATGATAAACACAAGTTTCGTGAGTGTAGCCGCTTTTTGCAAGTTTTAAAATGAGACTTAAATTATTACTGTTTTTTTTTTCTAGAAATCGGGTTTTATTTTTTTCGTCTTTTAGGCGAAATTTAAAATTTTTTCCCCCCGTTTTTTCGGCTCCTGGACTAGCATTTATTATTCCCGTGAGCACTAGTTACCAAAGATTGGGCTTAATCGGTCTGCAAAGTTTAATTTTGAGATTTGAACGTTCTCTTCTGCACCCACACCGGCACAGTTTTTAAAATTCTTCAGTTGTATTACGAAAATCAGTGATCTACGAGGAAAGTGTTTCGTCCGCTTAGAGCAACTTCCCAACGCACAATTCGCTATAACATCGACAAATTTGAAAACTAATTTTCATTATTGGATAATACGCGACCAAATAGACTAAATCCAGCACGTAATGAAGAAAATATAGCGGCGGTGATGAATCAATTCGGCAACGTTTTCAACGGCTTGGCTTGTCGTATGCAAAAACTTCGCGTATTCAACGCGTGTAAGAATTGAAGCCGGCCGATATTCCAAATCGTCACCATATCAGTCTATCGGGCTTGAAAAGCTTGAAGAAGATCCGCTGTTTTCGACCAAAATTTTGTTCGGCGATGAGGCCCATTTTTGTCTTAATGGCTACGTTAACAGGCAAAATTACCGTATTTGGGCTGAGGAGCTGCCCGTATATCCAGACAAAACAACAGTTTGGTGTGGTTTATGGGCTGGTGGAATCATCAGTGTATATTTTTTCATAAATGAGGTCGGCCGGAACGTAACTGTGATTGGCGCCCATATCGCTATATAATAACGGGCTATTTGCCAACAAGACGGCGCTACTTGCCACACAGCCCATGAAACCATGGCGTTATTGCGAGAACAATTCGGTACCCTTTCAGTGCAGTTTCATTTTAGTTTAGCCATAGGAATTTTTTTGTTGATTTTTATTGTGAAACCAACAAAAATATTTGATTTATTACAATATTGAGCCCGAGCGCTGAGAAATTGGGCTTTATAATATGTCCACAAACGAGTACAAATCTCGTCAAAGGTCATGTAAATGTTCAAATTAAAATCGCTTTCAAAACCAAAAATTCTTTATTTATATATCCAGATATTTCAATAAAGATTAAACAAAAGTTAAAATAAAACAAGTAAACTTTACAAAAATATAAACATAAATAAAATTTTAGAAATTCAGTTCAACCATAAAAACAACGTCCACCTACAATATTCAGTCTTTTGAGTGAAATTCGTAAAAGTAATTATTCTTACTAATAAGGCATAAATGCACTTTACATTTTGTGAAATAAATCTTTGGTTTATACCAAGATATATTGGCAATTTGTATCTTGATACACTTAATGCGTTGGATCTCCTGGTCTGTTGAGCGAACATTATATTTGTTTTTTTCATTTTTTAAGATTTTTCTTTCGGCTTTATCGGACAAAATATTAATGTTAGTGGCTGTACAGAAAACAAAGAGTAAATGGCCTCACAATATTTCTACCACAAAAGAAAAAATATGCACTCCCCGCATTTTTGACCGCAGGACACTTGTGTACACAAAGATACACAAACCCTTACAAAAATGAGAACTCCCTTAGGTAGCTTCGTGTCGTACTGATAAAAAGTTGGTCTACTCATCAGGTTGCAACGACCAAACTACAAAAATCCAACTCTTGCTTTGTACCGCAGTACAAAGCAAGAACTTATCGATTTAGCGAATTATATTATTCTTACTATATACTACTACAGCCAACACATCTAAATCATATTTACCGTTTTTTGATGTGCTCCGGAAATTGGAGGCATCGATTCAATTGGATTGGATAGTGTCAACCTCGCTTTTTTGAAATTTGATTAGTGAAAAACAAAACCTTGGCTTTTGTTGAATGTATCGCTTAATTTAAATTCCTTTTTGTATTCGATCCAGAACCGGAAGGTCCAGGAGTGAGGGACCACCCTTAGCGTCCATTTTGTGCTTTATATGCAAATTGTACAATACGCTATTAATTGATTCCAAAGATCCACGGCCCCATTCCAATATTATATTCGGCTACTACGCCTGGCTGTTTAACATTCACGTACTTTTTAATCTTTTTCATCCCATCCGATTTCTCAACCCGACACCGAGTTTGATGCTAAATAAATTGACTTATTGTCTTGCTACTTCACAACACGTATGCTAATCTAAGCTGGCCACTTCATCATAACAATAACTGGCATGAAGTGATTGGCGGTTTTTTGGAATCCGTTTAGCTAGTTCTAGCACAGTTGCTGAGGCAAATCCAAATGTGGTTTTATTTGCTACTGAAATTACTGTATTTGAACCTTGGCAAATAAAAAAAAAATATATGATGAATATTGGTTTTTTCGTATAAACCAATTCTTCATTTAAATCTTCATTAAAATTTCATGTGCTGTTTCAAATATTTTTTACCTTTATATTGTAAGAAGGCGTGGGTAACTGCAGCAAGGAAACTTTCGAATTTCAAAATGTAACTTCAAAATGTTTAAGCCCAATTTGTGGTAATCAGTGCTCACGGGAAAAATTGGTGCTAGTTCAGGAGACGAGAAAACGGGGAAGGAAAATTTTAAATTTCGAATGAAAGGCGAAACAAATAATAATAATACCTGATTTCTAGAAAAAAACCAGAAACAATTTCAGCCTTAATTTAACACTTTCCAAAGGCTGGCTAATCCGACAAAATTTGTGCTTATCTTAGAAATATAATTTTCATAAATTTTCATTCATAAATTGAAGAAAAGAAACTTGCGCCTAAAAGACACTATATTAGACAAACAAAATACAGAGGTATACCGTTCAATAATATTTTGGTTGAACAGCAAATTAAACAAAAGAAGTAAAATGTCCTAAAATCCAAGAATAAGAGATTCAGATAGCTGCCACAGAATTCATTGCCATCCCGAAAATAAAGTGGCTGCATTTGCGCTAATCCAGAGTTGTCCCAATTCCATTGAACAACAACGACCGTTAAATGAACAAAATTCTGACAAAAAATGGTCTAGAAACCAATGAAGTTGGCACTTCTGATTATACATATTCCTATTAGGTTTGTTCATCAGAAGTGTCAACTTCATTGGTTTCTAGAAAATTTTTTGTCAGGAAAACGTTATTTCAATGGTCTCTGTTGTTCATTGGAATTGGGTCAATTCTGGATTATCACAAATTCAGCCACTATATTTTCGGATAGCAATGAACATGCCACAGGAATATGCTATTTGAATCGCTTATTCTTGGGTTTTAGAATATTTTACTTCTTTTATTTACCTCTGTATTTTGTTTGTTTAATATAGTGCCTTTTATTTTAGGGGCAAGTATGTTTTAATCAATTTATGAATGAAAATTTATGAAAATTATATTTCTATGCTAAGCACAACTTTTGTCAGGTTACGCGGAAACGCGTTAAAATTAAACTTAAATTATTTCTGGGTTTTTCTAGAAATCAGGTTTTATTTGTTTCGTCTTTCAGGCGAAATTTGAAATTTTATTTTCCCGTTTTCTTGGTTCCTGGACTAGCACTAATTTTTTCCAGTTTTTTCCAAAGTTTCATTTTGAAATTCGAAACTTTCCCTGCTGCAGTTACCCACACTTAATATAAATGACACAAGTCAAGATAAATATTGAACTTCGAGTACCTTCAGAACAAAACTTTGGATTTTGCATAACAAATTAAAGAAGCGCGTTTATTCATATTTGGCTCATATTAATTTATTAGTACTACTATAATATGAACGTAATTGACATATATAAATTACGGTACACTACGTGTACTTCCCAAAGAAAAATTCGTAATAACTTCATTTTTTATAAAAAATTAAGTACGTTAAGTATTCATATTCGTAAACATTTTATGCTGCGAAAATTTTACAGTTAACCGCACACACAAAAAAAAATCCAGCCATTCAATCAAAAAATGAAAAAGTAAGCAGAAAATTGTGAAAGCACCGTACTTTTCGATTCAAATTTAATTCGAGCAATAAAAGCGTTCAACCGCATTTAAAAATTTAAAGCATTTTTTTTGGTTGATTGTGGCATTTTTTAGCACACATACGCTACTCGTGTATATATGTATAACTTGATTGTGTCGCAAAGTACATATAAAACTGAGGTGACATATATACATATGTATGTATATAGTTTGGGAGTATATAATAATAATAATTTATTTCAAATGTGTTCCTACAATCTGACATAACCATAAATTCCATGCTCACACCATTTTGTTTTTGTTTGGTTTGCGAGCCACAAAACCCATATTAAATTGAAATTTTCTTACACAAACACACCTACGATCATTTCATTGAGACAATCAAAGAATTTTTGCTTATTTTAAGATACTCAAATTTATATTTATGTACGTTGTTCATATAGTATGATACCCATTTTGTGTTATTCTAAATTATTGCTTTCAAAGACGTATATGAAAAAATATTTGTATAAAAAAGCGTTGTTAGAAAAACTTTGGTTTATGTGCACAGCATCTACATAATATCCTGGAAAACACATTTTTTATAATATTATTCATAATACATTATATATTTTTTGTTTGTACACATACAGCATGGCTACACAACATATTAATGCAATATACAAAAAAAAAAAAATTCCTTGGGTTATTTATTCATTTTCTACCCGTTCCACTTTACGCTACCATTATCATCATTATGTACCCGAATGTGTATGGATATCAAGTGTATATATAAAAAAATGTTCTATCAAATAACTACTGTGCACGATAAATTATATTTACATGGCAATATCAACACAATTGAGGAGTAATAATTTAATGCCAGAATTAACTGGGAAGAAATATAAAATATGTGGTTGGTGGACATTTGCGTCGGTACAGCAAAAAATATGAAAAATTATGAGTGACACAAACAGATAACAAGATTTAAAAGGTTTACCGAAGTATGAATGTATTTTAATGTGGAGTTTACACGTTAATATATTTTAAGGATAAATTGTAAGCATAATTAAGGAAATGGCATCAAATCCGAGGTTTAGTGCTCCAAAAATAGCGGTTGAGATTCGGAATAGCACTGGTAAGGTTGTTCATCCCGAAACAGTTTGTCAAAATTAATGAAACGAAGGGGTTAATGGAAGAGTGCCAAGTAAAAAACCATTTATAAGCTTAGTAAATAAGCAGCTTGAATTTGCAAAAAAAAAAATACATTAATAAAAGCACTGAATTTTCAAACAATATATTCGGATCCGATGCAGGGGGAATAATTTGGCGAAAAATTAAGCAATTTGCCTTTCCAGTCGTCGGTTCTTAATGCAATAGAGCATTTCCGATATTAACTGGAACAAAGGGTCCGAAAATATAAGATCAGCGGTTACTGAGAGCCTGGTTTTGATTGAGTCTAATGGTGACCTTACTAAATATTAATTTTAATTCTTAAGTGTGCCTGAACTAGACTTTTGTGACGTAAATTTTATGAATTTTTTAAATTTTTTGAAAATTTTTTTATTTTTTTTTTTTGTTCAATAATAATTTTCTTTGATATTACAATATTTAGTTCGTTTCATTTATCTCAATTTTCCAAATTTTAATGGTGTATGTAGATTTTTGTGGCTACAGTCAGCCCATGATTAAGTTACGAGACGTGACATAACATCCCATTAGAAATGTTTCTTATTAATGTGAAAGTGCAGCACAATTTTACTTGTTCATAAATAATTCGGAACAGCTTTAGTATCGCAGTCAAATTTTTTTGACAGTCTGAGCGACAGTGGCGCTACTTTGAGCAAAAGCGGATACTTTCAGAACTGAAACAAAAAAAAATTCTGCTTAGCATTTTCGGTATGCCATCTATTGAAATATAAATAAACTAAAATTTAAAATTTTATTCTTTAATCGGTGTAAAATAATTTTTAATTCAAAATAAATCATTTAAATTTTTTTTATGAAAATATGAAGTTAAGAGTGGGAAGAGAAGGGGTACAATTCGATATCCACAAGTATTTTGCAACATTTTGTAATTGCTACATTTTGTAGTTGCAAAATTATTAAAAAATGCAATATTTTGAAAATGCAACATTTTGAAATGATATAATTGTAGAGGCTAACGGCTTCGATAACTCTCACGGGCACGCGGGAAGTCGCTGCGCTCCCCCCGCTTAGCTCTCCGAGGGGCTTTTAGATTTCAATTTCGAGGGCGTAGGAGCCGGGATGTTGCACTGCCGCACGTAGGAGCGGATTATATAGAATCTATTAATGACACCTTCTAAAAAGAAAAATAATTGCATCATTTTGTTATGCGAGATTTTGTGTTGCTTCGTCAACCTTACAGACACAGATCAAATGGATAGTATCGCTCGTATCGCTTATTCTGATAGTTGTACCACAAATACCAAACGCATGTAACTTATTAAAATTTATTTTATTTCAAACGAAATTTACAAAAATTTTTGATTTTGTTTTAAATTAAGCATTTGTATTTATTTATGTTTTGCTAAATATTTAAATACATTTTTATTTTTGTAAATTATCTATATTTTGTTGATAAAAATATCTCTAAGATGGCAGTCAGTTTAATTAACAATTTTTTAGTTAAAATTATAAACACGTTAAAAAAATTGTAGAAAAATTTAATCCAAAAGCGGAAAAAATTATAAATAATATATAAAAAATTGAAATATGTGTAAGATGGCGTCTGATAATGTTTACATTTATAGTTAAAATTATGACCATTTTGAAAAAATGTCGCGACAGCCAATTTTGACTGCGATACTAAAGGCTAGCCAATAATTCAATCGTTTTGCTTTACACAAAATGATCATGTGTTACTCCATTGTTCTGAAATGTCTAAATATCCTTTGGTGAATCTACCGTACTCATACATTCGAGTGTATAATGCAATTTGCAAACTTGATAGTTTCTGGAATTGTTTGGCATATTTTGCTCAACTACAAAATGCTAAAAAGTACATGTTTCAAATTGAAGGCCTAAAATATAGGCTCGATCATTTATCTTTACTTATTACTAACTACGTTTCGAGAGGATGGCAATCGCAATGTTTAAATTTTTATTTAAAACGTGTAAAAAACGTAAAAGAGTAAAAAGTGTAAAAGTGTATACAGTGTAAAAAGTGTAAAGTGTATTAAGTGTAAAAAGGGTTGAACGTGTAAAAAGTGTAACAAATGTAGAAAGTGTAGGTAGTGTAAAAATTGTAAAAGCGTAAAACGCGTAAAAGTGTAAAATTTGTGAAAAGTGTGGAAAGTGTAAGAAGTGTAAAAAGTGTACAAAGTGTAAAAGAGTAAAAACTGTATAACGTGTAAAATCTGTAAACAGGGTAAAAGTGTAAAAAGTGTAAAAGTCTAAAAGGTGTAAAAGGCTCGATGTACCCTTCAGCTATGTTTTTTTTAGCAAAGTGAGCGATGTTTTGAGATCACAGCTTCTTCATTTACTTTGCAAAGCCTAAATAAGTAAAACCGAATTCACGAAGCTTAGCTGAAGCTACTCCTACGTCCCGATTTATTTAATTTCTTTATTTAAACCGGTGGGATAGAAACATAGCTCATGTCGCTGATTTTCTAACATAAAACAAATAAATATACTACTTTACAGGTTGGGTAGACGCTGACATTTATCTACCATCTTTCTTTTATTTGAATTTTGGAAACCAGAGCGGAAAGCTGTAAAATAAAAACATAGCTCACATCAGTCAAAAAATATAGCTCAAGTGCAACGTTCCCGCTAAGCTGGGTGCGTGGGCGGCCGCCCAGGTATAAATTGTATTTTGGCCATCATAATTTTTAGTGTGCCCATCTGCATTATTGCTAACCTTTTTTTTACACAATGTTTAAAAATTAGTAAACCCACGCAGTTTAATTTTTTTTTTATAGATTTCTACATGTCTTATTTGCTGTTGATAAGATTGAAAATAAATATCCATATCAAGGTTTCCAGGCCCTACATTCTGATCCAGTAAGAAATGACAATTTTTGTGACATCGTACTAAAAATTCGGCTGCAATTTTGTGACAATAATTTTGAGTACTAAGCCGCGACTCATATGGAATGACGTTTCCGAAATATCACCAAAAATAAGCTAAAAATTTTAATAATATTGTCATTGTTTTTTATTATCGTGACTTATAAGTTTACATACAAAATATGTGTTTTTACAATTTTAAAAACCATATAACCATAAAACCATATATCTGTGGCACTATTCTGGAGATTACCCGGGAATAGGGAACTGGAGGAAGAATTTATATGTAATTTCTTTTCAAATATTTTCATTCCGGCATACTGAGGTGAAAAAGCTGGTGCTAAATTTTTTGAAAACAAAATTAAATTGGGAAAAATTTTCCATGCCAATTTAGATATGTAAAAATTATCCCCAATTTATAAATATTTACATCAAACTTTTCTCCTCAGTAGGCCCGGACAACAAATATTTGAAGAGAGATTACATATAAATTCCTTCCCCAGTGGCACTATTCTGGTAATTCCCTGGGAATAGGGAATTGGGGAAAGATTTTATATGTAATTTCTATTTTAATTTTTTTTTTCTGGCATACTGAGGTAAAAATCTAGTGGTAATTTTTTTGAAAACAATATAAAATTGGGAATAATTTTCCCTGCCAATTTAGATATGGAATAATTATTCCCAATTTATAAATATTTGCACCAAACTTTTCTTCTTAGTAGGCCGGAAAAATAATATTTGAATTGAAATTACATATAAAATCTTTCCCCAATTCCCTATTCCCAGGGAATTACCAGAATAGTGCCACAGTGGCACTATTCTGGTAATTCTCCGGGAATAATGTAATTTCTGTTCAAATATATGTTTTCCGGCCTACTGACGAAAAAAGTTCCATGTAAATATTTATAAATTGGGAATAATTTTTCCATACCTAAATTGGTAGGGAAAATTATTCCCAATTTAATTTTGTTTTGAAAAAAATTAACACTAACTTTTTACCTCAGTAACTAAGAAAAAAAATATTTGAACTGAAATTACATATAAAATCTTTCCCCAATTCTCCATTCCCGGAGAATTGCCCGAATAGTGCCACAGCTCCCTATTCCCGGGGAATTACCAGAATAATGCCGCTGACATAACTTAAAAGTGCAGCTGCTGTAAACTGCTGTAAATGTCATAAATCATTTTTCCCAAATCGTAACTTTTCATAATGGCCTCAATTTGTACCAACGAAAAATTTCATTTAGTCGGAGTCTACCCCCAGAAGAAGACGTTTCGGATTGGCATGCATTTAACCATAATGCTATAAAAATTTCAAACGATTTTAACTTTGGGCATGATAGTCTTATAAAGCTGGATAAAAACTATAAAAATATTCTCCCAGGATATGACGACGCAATAGAGACAGCAATTTCAAAATAATGTAAGGATTTCAAATTTTTATTATCGAAAAGCTGAGACGTAACTACATAGCTTCCTTTTTTGATTTATTCAGCTGGCTCATGCAGATACGCAATTTGAAGAATTATCAATACTTTTATATATCTGTGGAACACTTCAGGCATCCAGTGCAGATAGCAAGTTTGGATTAAGCTTGATTAATGCTACTAAATTCAAATCCAGAAACAGAGGGTCTATTACGAGATTTTTCGTTAACGGGTTCTATGTGAATGAACCTAAAAAGTAAAACCGAATCGGATTTTTCCGAACACACTAGTAAAAACCCGACTGCCATTTAGTTGACGTATTTTTTATTCGATTGATCTTATTTTGACGTTTTATCAAAATATAATGAAAAGTGCTTTATTATTTTAATAATATTAATAAAATAAATAAACTAATAACATTTAAGTAATTTTTAATAATTAAAAACCAAAAATATAAAATGTAAGATTTTAATATTTTTGAATAAATAATTTCTTAATGAAACTAATTTTTATGTGAATTTATTATACATGATGACCACCACTAATACAAATCAATAGCTGCGTTTTGTATTAGAGTCCGATAGGTGTATTCGGAGGCCCAATTTTCAATATCAAAACCTATAACTAGTGCGTTATTTTTGCATATAATTAATTTATTTAACTCCAAACTAAAACTTTTCACTCAACTTTTTAGTTAAAAATCAACTTAAAATAATTTTGCTCTACTATTTATCGAATATCGCAATCCATTTCAATGGGAAATGTGAAAAAGCCTTTATTTTGTATAGCCCTTAAACCATTAGACACTTAATCTAACACGCAACAAAATGAATTCTTTTTAAACAAGTCATTTCAAAATTAATATCAATTCGTATGTTTCAGGTCGTTAAATGTTTGTTTTATGGAAGAATTTATTTTTAATTTTTACGGTACAGCGACAATAGCTGTGTTTCTTGACGCATGATCTGATCCAGTTCAGTTCATGTTTCATGAAACAACACAAAGGCGCTTGCTTGATTTAAAATCAAAATTTTGTGATCTAAAGCAAAATTTGGATCATGTTTTCCATATAAAATTTGAACTGATCCGGATCAATGAGCGACAAGAAACACGGCAAATATTGATAGTAGCGGAATTTCGGATAGATAATTTTCATTTTAGCGCTCAATAGCACGCCCGGATAGCAAATAAAAAACCCATTTGGACAATTAAGAGAAATTGATGAGAATAAAAACTTTTAATCACATCACGAGGCAATTTTAATTTAGACAGTGTTTACGAACATTGGGTCAATAACAAGGACAGACATGAAACATATTGAATAATATTTAAAAGTTGTTCGTTATAGTAGGGTACTTTTGATTTTTTTTATATTTTTTGTTAAATAAAATAATATTAAACAAATTATTGAATTGAAATTTTGTTAAATTTTGCTCGATATTTTCTAAATTTAAATAACTTGCCCACAATAAAGTTATGCTGCGCATGGTTTTCAATAATAAAAGGGAACGTTGCTCAAGTGTGCAACGGGCCTAAGAGTATAAAAAATGTAAAACGTGAAAAAAGTATAAGTGTAAAAAGCGTAAAAAGAGTGAAAACTGTAAAAAGTGTAAAAAGTATAAAAATGTAACAAGTGTAAAAGTGTGGTGACAAAAGTGTCATAGTGTCAAAGTGTGAAAGTGTATAAAGTGAAAAATATAAAAGTGTAAAAGTATAAAAAGTGCAAAAAGTATAAAACGTGCAAAAGTGTAAAAACTGTCGAAAGTGTAAAAAGTGTATGAAGTGTAAAAAGTGTAAGAAGAGTAAAAAATATTGTAGAAAAAAAAGTGAAAGTGTAAAAGTGAAGAGGTGTAAAAAGCATAAAAAGTGTAAAAAGCGTAAAAAGTGTAAAAGTGTGTAACGTGTATAAAGCGTACAAAGGTTAAAATATGTAAAAGTGTAAAAACTTTAAAAAGCGGTAAATCTGTAAGAAGAGTAAAAGTGTGAAAAGTATATAAAAAGTGTAAAAAGTTAAAAAGTGTATTTTATTTGCGTAAAAAGTGTAAAAAGTATAAAAGTGTATAAAGAGTAAAAGCGTAAGAGTATAAAAATGTAAAACGTGTCAAAAGTGTGAAAAGTGTAACACGTGTAAAAAGTATAAGTGTAAAAAGCGTAAGATGTGTAAAAAGTGTAAAAAGAGTAAAAACTGTAAAAAGTAAAAGAGTAAAATTGTAAAAAGTATAAAAATGCATAAAGTGTAAAGGATGAAACAGTGTAAACAGTGTAAGAAGTGTAAAAAGTGTAAGAAGTAAAAAAAAGAAAAGTAATAGTGTAAAGAAAAGTGAAAGTTTAAAAGTGTAAAAAGTGTAAAAAGTGTAAAAAGTGTAAAAATGTTGACTTTTAAATTGCATTATTATTTGGGGTACAAATAAGTTTTGAAGGATTTACAAAAAATGGCGTAGCTAGTACTAATTCGCATCGGGCTATATTGGAACTATATTCATGTTAAAGCGTCATCATTTCCTTCTAAAAATCAGTATGTGTCATTTCGCTAAAGTGTAAACAACATAATATTTGTTTGTGCTCTAACCATGCCAACCTTTGTGCCCACAAAACACATTCTGCGGGTCGCACAGCCTTTTTGTTTTAATTTTAAGAATGTTGCAGGGATGGACATCGATTGCTGTGTGAAGCATATGAAGGACGTGCTCCATCAATAAAAACATATGAGTATTGATTCCGCCATTTTAAAAATGACGATTTTGATACCAGTGGCAAAAAAACGCGAAGGGAGACAATTAAAGTTTAAAGACGCTGAGTTGGAAGCGTTATTGGACCATGATTCGTGACAAACTCAAAAGACTGACTCAACAAGCGATTCAAAACCGTATCAAGCAAAACCATAGCTAAGGTACAAAAATATGGAAATTGGGTTGAGTGCGAAAAGCTGCTCCAAAGACAAAATTGGAGGGTTTTTTCTTGCATCGAACCGTGACGGGGGACGAACAGTGAATCCACTACGACAACCCAAAGCGTACAATTACTGCAATTAAGCGGAGCATTGAAGTTCAAACGCCCACAATACGTCAAAAGACATAACAAAATGATCTTTCAGCACAAATGATCTTTCAGTTCTCGTCGATGACTGATGGCCATTCCGAGCATCACTTCACTGCTTAGAAAGGAGCATAAATTGGGTCGATTCTGGGATCGCCTCAACTTCAAAAATTTTTTTGACGCGGAATCCATATGCCGCCTGAAAGATGGGAAAAAGTCGTAGCTAACGATGGACAATACTTTGAATAAAATACTTTGTACCAATTTCTCCAAATAAAGCTTCGATTTTATAAAAAATAACATTAAACTTATTTGTACCAACCCCTAATTATTTTTATAAAAATTAATTTTAAGAAGATTCTAGCAAAGGCAAACGACTTAAAAGATAGTTAAAGCTTTTATAAATTTACCATTTTTTTAACATTGCCTTAATTCACTATATTTGTCAATAAATATTTTTGCCACCAATTTATTGAAACTTTAATATCCACATAAACGACTTAATAATCGATAACACTTTATGAATATTTAATTTTTCTTATGGTTTCAGTATTTTATATTTTTCGGTGAAAATTACAATTTCTTAAATCAAATAATTGAAATTAAAGCAATGTTATCCTCAATGCTGCTTGCACGAAAGAACTAGAAATTAAAATGTAACATTTTATTATATCTAAAATTGAGAGGACTTCCTTGTTTATGATGGTAAAGCCATAAGAAAATCCTTAAATTTAATGTTGCTTTTAAGCTGAAATTTTTAATTACTATAGAATGTTGTTTCATTGAAAGCTATAACCATCCAATTTCGGAGTTCAAATAAAGTTAAAAGTGGAACCATTAAATGGTAAGGTTTTTTATGTGTATGCCTTGGACTGTACTGGACACTGCATAATTTTGATCTAAAACAATGCTCGTTTTCATCAAGAAATTTAACGATGCCATGCTGTGTCCGCAAAATATTCTAAGTAATGCAATAAATATGTCAATGAATTAGAAAAATATTTATTAATGTCGTCATAATGCTAGATTGTTTATAAACACCTTATTATGATCCAATATGTTATAAGAAAATGTTTAAATGTATTAAATCTCAGTATATTATTTCAACGAATTCAACAAAATTATTGAGACTCCAACAAAATCACAAAAGTATAACAAGCGATAAAATTTTACGAGCAAAAAGTTTTATGTGAGATTTCATTACAATATTTTGAGAATTTTTAACGTGTTTACATTAAACTACGCCATAAAAAGGTACAAAAGTTTTTTATGATTGTGCGGATCAAAATGTAACAATTGAAATAAATTACCATTTTATAATTGAAATTAAAGCTTAACTATCTGGAAAGTTGACGTAGTAGATAAAGGGTGGTTCTGGGCGCGACCAATAATCGACGCTATACTCCTAAGTTCGTTCATTTTTAAAATATATATTTTTCTTGTTATGTTTTATAGTAAATATCAGGTTGACAAGAAAGTATTTTAGATTTTCAAGCATAGGTAGCTTTGTAATTTTATTGAAGAAGTGCTAAGCTCGATATTTGGGTTCCATATAATCTAAAACAAAATTTATTCAACCCAACTTGTTCAATTTAGAGGTTTAATATGTCACCTTACTGATAAAACTGGGCGAAACATTCAATGAAAACAGACAGAATTGATGCAACGAAAAAGAATGATGTTTAACCATTATAATGGTAAGCCTCACGATCTTTGGCAACTAGTAGTCTCTAATCTCCATATAATTACTATTTGTTGCCAAAAAGATAGCAAAAGGTCACTATCAATATCTTGCATTTTGTTCTAATAAAATATACAGTGGAATCGTTGCTTTCGAAATTTCAATGAGAATTTGCTGTGACATAGAGGGTTGTTCAAATAAGACGCAGGAAAATAAAAATAATTTTGCAAAGACGCCATGTTTATTTTCTGTCATTTTGTTACCTGAATGTTTGCCATTTGTCGCTATGGAGTCGCATTCGATTGAAAATCGTGTTACAATTATTCAGGAGCAGTATACATACAACAATGTTCATCAAAAATCATCTTGAGCGAGAAGACACATTTCACGTTATTATTGCAAAGTTGAATAAAACCAAACAAAACTGTCGCATTTGGGCCAACGAGAATCCACACGTTCCTCAAAAAAGTGGCTGTTTGGGGTACCGTTGCGTGAGAATGTCGAAGGCGATTTACTTAGACATCTCTACGATGCCTCGTCCATTGACGATCGAAGCGCCACTACACTTTCTGCTATAGCAAGATTTTAAAATTAATAAAAATATATGACTACACCACCGCATAAATATATTGGCTTTGAGAAAACATAATGAATGGTTATGGCACATAACCTAAATTAGCTTGCCATTGTTAACTTATTTTTTTAACAATTTATTTCGTGTTGCATTTTGGAGACTCCTTATTCAAAAAAGTGACCTGATGATTAAACTTATTTAAATAAATAAGTCTCCACAAATAAGTCTTCGTTTCAAAAAGGGTCTTAGACTGTTATCCTTATTTGTCACGTACTGGTTTTGGCCAAAGGAATCGAAATAATTTTTGTTTCGTTTAAGAGCCATATTTGCAATATAAATATTAGAAATTTGATATTATTTTTATTGTTATTGTTACAACAAAATTGCGTATAAATATAAAGCTTAAAGTTCTAATTTCAATTCATATTTTTATTATCGTTCGTTTTTATTTTTATTTCGTCTTATAATCCAATTTCTTGTGATTACATTACAAATTTCTGACAAGATTTCTGTTTATAAACAAATTTCATGAGCAAAAAACCCGTAAACTTATCATAATATACATAATCTAATGTACATAATTTACATAAGAAAAACGAAAGAATATTAGATTTCTTTTAGCTACGTACTTTTTGTCAGGATGTTACTCTTCTTTGCATACATACATCATGCCATTTTCCAATCTCTGAAAAACTTCATCGTACGTCAGAAAAAAAAAATATGTGTGTACCATATATGTATATCGAAAAAGTATGTTAAGATTTTTCTTTTTTGTTTCTGGCGCCCTTAAGGATATGTTGTAAAGTGGATCGTGTTTGCCTTTTGTTTTAATATTTATTTCCAAATTTTATGTTGGTTCGGCATTCTCTAAGCAGTGAGCACAAATATACTTGAAGATCGACTTTTTGATTGGGCCCCGGGATTGGGGCTTATATCTGTATCCTGTGTGAATCCTTTGGGCATGGATATACGGCAATAAGTTTTATTTGAATAAAATTGATTAAAATTTTTATTTAAATTTGAATCGTGGTAGTTATAATAATATTGTGTCTACACAAAATATGTGAACGATTAAAGAATGTATACGAGATTGTATTAAAGACTCTTACCATTTTGCGTGGAGTGCTTTTCGTTGGAATTAATTTACCAATTCATTATGAAAAAAAAAATTTAACTCGACATAATATTTTTTCTTGGAATTACTGTCATGACGAATTTTTAATTGTTTAATTAGCGCGTCAAATTAATTATTTAATTATGTAATATGGTTATAATTTGGCTCACGTGCTTTTCTATTGATTTTGGTAAGTCAACACAAATAAATGCCCAATTTCATCGACATAAAGCATGCCATACACACCATACATTTGCACTAAGGTCATCATCGATGCAATTATTAACAGATTTGGATGAAATTCGGTATTTAGGATCAAAACAATTTGTAAACTAAATTCTAGGTACCGTAATTGAATATATATCTAAAATATGGCCAACTGTCTGTAATAACAAATTGGGAAAATTATTTATGATAAAACCAGTTTTAATTGCATTCTACTGAACATGCAGTCAAATCATATACCGCACCTTTAAATTAACGACAGGTTGGTTTTGGCTAGCCCTGACTCAAATGACAATAAACCTGGAAGAGTTGTGGTATTCCCAAGTTCTTCTGGGAACCTCCTCCTCCTAACAAGAGGAAAAGAGCACAACTATATACAATCTAACCGATCATTAAATGGTTCGGGCCAAATTCGTGAGTACCATGCCGGAAGGCTAAATATTTGTTTTTTTATAAAAGAAAACAACAGCGCAATAAAATCTTAAAAATATTCCTTAAATTATCAAAAATCATTATAGAAAAGAATTTTGAAATCTTAAAATACTCGGCCATTTCTTATCGAATTATAATGCAGTTCTGTTTGTAGTATACATAGTACAGGAATTCGAAAGCAAGTTTGAACAATATTCAGAAACCTTTATATCCTGTATCATTATACATTTTTAGAAAGGAAGGCTTTATTGCGATCCTAAAATGTATTTAAGATGATGTTCTGGAAACGGTTCATGCTGGACCAAACTTCTACAATTCATCCTATGAGAGTTTTTGAGGAATTGGCCAGAAACTGAAAAGAACTTTGTATATGGCCACAAAAACTCAAAAATTCATAGTGAAAATACTAAATAATGAATTCCACCAAATTTCCCAAGTAGTCTCAGTATGGGTTTTGCTTTTAGAACCGTAAGTATTGGTTGTTGGGCATATGTGGAAGATTTTGAGATATTTTTAAGAAACTTAAAAAATATGGCTGCAAAAATACAAAAAATTGTAAAGACAATTCTGAATGACAAATTTAGATTGAAAGATTGAAACTATGAAACTGAAAGATTATTGTCCGAAACCATAAAGCAAAATATACATAAGAGGACTCATGTAGAGATTCCGAGGTTAATCTGCACTACTTGGTTTCTCTTATATATTTATTGCTCGATGCGAGTTTCTCACTTTAGAATTCCCATCCAACACTACAAACAAATGTTCATTACAATTCGTTAAAAAATGGCCTATTTTCGTCTAATACTTTATGTTTCCAAAATTTCCTATACCGAGTTCCTCGACTTCGCTTTGTAACCAATTTGACAATTTAAAGAATATTTTTAAAATTTTATTGCGCTAGAATATTTCTTTTATTGGGTGTGTAACTTAGTTTTTTGGATTTTCTAAGAGATGGCGTAACTTTAGTACTAAACATTTTTTTACAGTGACACCTATACGGCGTTTTAAAGTGTTGACATTCCACATTATGTCATGATTCGTGAAAGCGTAAACAAGATTTTTCTAATCCCGTTAGAGATGTCGATTTTCGTACCAACAAAACAACATTGGCGGGAAGCATTACTTTTTTGCTTTAGTTAATTGAAAAGAGCAGCTGAAAGTTTTCGTTTGCTTCAAAAAACTTGTGGTGAACATGTACCAACTCTACAAACTTGCGAAAACTGGTTTAAACGATTCAAAAGTGGTGATTTTGATGTCAGTGACAAAGGATGTTCTGGTCAACCACAAAAATTCGAAGATGAAGAATTTTAATATTGAAGGAAAACTCTGCTCAAACTGGAAAAGAACTTGCAGAACAGTTAAATGTCACTCAAGCAGCCATAAGCAAACGTTTACATGCCATAAAAATGATTCAAAAAGGAGGAAAATGGGTACAACATGAACTGACTGAAGCCAACATTAAAAATCGTTTAATGGTTTGCAATTCTTTGATTGACTGATTGACTTCTTTGACCGACAATGAAAAGTGGATTTACTACAATAACCCTAAACACAAAAAATCATGGGTTCATCCAGGCGAACCATCCACATCAACAGCAAAACGAAACATTCATGGAAGTAAGGTTATGTTGTTTATTTTGTGGGATCAGAAAGGAGTGGTGTACTATGAACTGCTAAAACCGAACGAAACCTCGGTGGACGTTACCAACAACAATTGATAGATTTGAACCATGCATTGAACGAAAATCGTCCGATTCCAGCCAACAAACAACATAAAGTGATTTTGTTGCACGATTAATATTCGACCACATGTCGCAAAACAAGTAAAAAATACGCTGGAAGTACTTAAATAGGGAGTTCTACCGCATGCTTCTTATTCACCAGATTGTACCCCATCAGATTACTATTTGTTCCGACCAATGCAAAGTGATCTTCAACACCAGCACTACAGAACCCATGAGGAAATCAAAAAATGGCTCGACGAATGGATCGCATTAAAAGACAAACAATTTTTTTTCGATGGAATCCATAAGTTGCCAGAAACATGATCGAAAGTCATAGATAACGATGGAAAATATTTTGATTAAAATAAAATTTACCATTTCTTAGAAATAAATGTGTTTTTTCTCCAAAATAGTCCAAAAAACTAATACAAATGTATTAATAAATTCCGCTAGACATAAAATATCCGCTATGGAGTTTTACAAGCTAAGGAAAATAAGATTACATAAATGGGGCCTCGGACCACTGCGGCAGTAGCTAGTTTATTATCGAAACTTGAAACTTTTTATTTGCTAATCGAAATAAAAGTCTAACCCTTACCGCTTTTTACAAAATTCTTTGGTGGTCCGGGAGTTGTATTTTTCATATTCTACATTCAAAATGCTATTAACATTTCAATGAACGCATAAAACAAAGTTTTGTTTTGATGTATGGTTGAGGTTACTACTCGCGAGATGTGAAAAAGGAAGTCATGAGTAGATAATAAAAAAATTGATTGGAGTGGACCGGAAGATTTTGACAGGCAAAAGGTAAAGCCAAAAACTAAATTACAAGACAATATACCGTAATTGGGGTTATACTAAAAACAAGTAATTCACACGTATGGAAACTCGAGCACGACAAAAATACCCTTGGACTGCGGTCCAATTCGTGACTTATTTTGTGGAGACTGGCTCATTTGAAAGTCTACAATAAGCCTCCAGCCGGCTAGACTAATTGTAGACTTAAAGCCAAACTGGCAACCCATCAAATAAATCTAGCTAATTTCCAATACGTCTATTTGACAGGAGACTTATTGTAAACTTTGAAATAAGTCAGTCTCCACAAAACAAGTCACGAATTGGACCGCATTCTTAATATAAAATTTAGAAGATTAAATCCAACAAAATATTCGGGATTTTAATATTACGAGGCCTTTGAAACACCAAAAGGCAACTGAGTTAAAGTGCGGTACAATTATTATTCAGGCCAGTACCAGATACCAGGAAGCCGTGAAAAATCTACTTCACTAGCGGACAAGAGGCACTTGTTTGTTCCCAGTTCCATCCGTGAGCTGTAAGGATTTTCGTTCCATCTAATAGAATCCCCGCACACGCGAATATTTTGTGAGAGATAGGATAATAATTCTAAAACGAAGCCAAAGATAACCGAGCCACTCGGAATCCCGTCGATTCCGTTAGCGAGGTACGTCAGTCTATCGTACTGTAAACTGCACGAGAACTTTCACGGAATTTATGTGCATAGGTTTGAGTGAGTTATGCCTTTTCTGTTTACTTGTTTTACTTTGGTTGATCAATTTCTGTGGCAATTAAACAAAACCACTTATCTATTTTTTAGCTACTTTTCAGGAGACGAAATTTAAATTTTAAATTAATTTGCGAAAAAATTATGGGACATAAGTAAACTATTTTTGGATCCATGGTATCGGGGTTTTACGTTTATTGACACTTTCAAGCACTTGTTATCTACTCTGGGTTCATCGGGAATTCCCAAAATTTTTAATTAGCGTTTAGAAAAAAAGCTTATATTACTTATTTTAGTAAATACCAACCAGAGAATTAAATTCAAAATAAAAACTTATTTCAAGATAAGTTTTTTTTTCTAAATTTATTTCTGATTTTTCAATTTCAAATAAAACTGTTGTTTTAAATATCACTTATTTCAAACTACAATAGCAAAAATTATCAATTAAGTGGTTTTCAATAAATACCAAACACCTATAATAAACATAAGTGGTTTTGTTTTTTGCTTATATCTCGGTCAAAAATAGTCGGATTTTGATGAAGGGAAATAAAAAACGGGAAATACTATCGATTAGAATATAGGGGATGGGTACAAAGGGCCGAATGTCGAGGGGCCGAATGTCAAAGGGCCGAATGTCGAAGGGCCGAATGTCGAAGGGCCAATTTTTTTTTGTCTTAAGAAATATAATTTTTTAAATTTGTTGTTTTATTGAATATTTTGTAAATTTTTTTTTTAGTAAACATAAATGAATTTCTTATGAATTCATGTATTTTACTATTTTTCATCACGTATCCAGTCAGCGATACATTTTGGTAAAGGAAAATTGTGTCATGCGCCACCAATAGGTATATCCCTTTTCCTGCCCGTTAACACAATTGTGTGAGTACTGTAAAAGTACCATGTCAAAATTGTATTTTTGTATGTGTTTTGATCCAACTTACGCATTCCGTTTAAAATTATTTTCGTACGAAAAAAAAAACACTATTACTATATACACAATTGTGTTCGTTGTACTTTAATACAAGCGAAATTTTTGGCGTAAGTGTAGGTGACGTATACATCGCCGAAATCGGGTAAGATGAAAATTTTTAAAAAAATTTCTTTATAGGATTGTGCATCTATCATTTTTAGGAGGTGCAAACCAAAAATTTCGGAAAAATCACCACGTTGTCCTGGAAAGTTTTCAGTTTTTCCAAAAATATTTTTTTGATTTTTTTCATACAAAAGTTAAAATCTGCCGTTTTTATTTATCAAATCTTAATTTTAATGACAAATTCGAATTACACTGTATGGACAGAAACGGGTAACAAATTACATTTTTGCGTTATTTTAACAAAACTTTTTGATTTTCCGGAAACGTTTTCCCTTTTTTTATTTTTTCAATATTTTTTTAGTTTTATTTATTTTTATTAATAATATTTGCTTCGTCAACCTTGCATTCAGCCCTTCGACACATTCAGCCCTTCGACATTCGGCCCTTCTACATTCGGCCCTTCGACACATTCGGCCCTTTGAAATTCGGCCCTTCGACATTCGGCCCTTCGACATTCGGCCCTTTGATATCACACCGAATATAGTTCTACATAACCAATTATGTCGACTTAAGTGGTTTTGCCACAGATTTAATTTATAAGGAGTTGACATTTTAATACGCGACTCTAGTGTATTTGTATACGACGTGTAATCAAAATGCAAATATTAACATTTTCTTTAAATTATGAAAAAATGCAATAGAGAACCAATTAAAACAAAACAACAGGTTATTTTCAGAAACAACAGATTATTAAGACTTTGAACATCAACAAATAACACTTGAAATACCGCTTAGTGTTGGATTTCTGCAAATGACCAGTATTCGACTATCGAAATATATTTCAGCCGATATATCAAAATCGGAAATTCATCCAAAATTACAACCATTTTCACTGGGTCAAGTTTTTAATTCGACCAAGAGTATGCAAATTCACGTACTGGCTAGTGATGACGTTGTTATTTTAAATAATATATATAACGTTCATGAGTTACAACTTACTAAATACGCATTTCATTTAAATTTTATTATGGTCCAAGAGGTGAGCGAGGACTGCGGAGTGGGTGTGTGGGTGTTAATAGGTGTAAGACGTATTTTTTCTCTTTCTTGCCAAATTAGGAAAATCACCATTTCTATACTCCCAACCCACGGCTGAACCATGGCTTGCAAATTACTGCTAGCGGTGTCGGCGAAAGCAGTTCTGATGAGAAGCAGTTCTGTTACAGACCCAAGATGACAAACAGGCAGAAACGAAAGACAAGCACACAATACACAAAATTAACAATATTGTTGATTGAAGTAATTTATAATTAAATTTTAAATTCATATCTAGAGCGCTGATGAAACAGAAAAACTCCCAACTCTCAAGTCACGGTTTTCGAACAAAATACGTATACTGGTTACGGTTATCTGTCTTCTCGATCAACTATAAATCATTGATGATGCTAATAACATGCAATTGAGAACTATCCGGTTCAAGATCATGGAAAGCCTTAAGTTTTGTTGACCCATTATAATCGTTTTGGGGTTCTAGGCGAAGACAGGGCAATCGAATATGAATCCAAGATACTAGAAATCGAGAAAAACGAGATGCCTTTCTGCGTTACTCAAAGAGGAAACATCAATAGTAGATTCAATTTGGTGGACGGATAAACTTCAAAGCACGGCACTTTCCCTTTCTGTATAGATAAATTAAATCCTTTCTGGACATTTGGTCTAGTTTTATATATTAGAATTCCCCTTCAACCAACTATTAACTTCGGGGTTGTTCAAACGAAATTAAATCTTTAATGGTTTGAAATAACCAAACCAGCACGATTACGATTAATAAACACAAGTAAAACGACGCTTAGGGCGACAACAGATTTCACTGTTTTAAATGTCAGTGTACAGGTTAGCATCGTGCATGTACTGAGGGTAAAGGGGGCTATGTGAGTAAAGTCCGCTGTGTGTCAAAGACATTCTCTCCTTACCAAGCGTTTACATTTGTCACCTAATAGTGATCGAGTGAGCATAAAATATTAATTTGCTTGTCTTCTTCTTTCAAATTATACAAAAATTTTCAAGCGACTTGTTACACTACGGACATTTGAAATTTTTAGTATAACTAGAAAATTATAGCTAGAACTTTCCATAGGATATGTCACATCTTTAAATAGTGATTTTCCATTTCTCTGGCAAATTAACATCTTGACGACTGATAATTTTGATACAGTCTCAGACAGACTAAAGAAGGTAAAAGCTTATATTGATGGGGATTGATATATACAAGCACCTTGTGCATGTAATCGATATCCGATTTGTTGCAGTATACATTATTTATGCAGGTTCACAAATTCGTACAAATCGGATGAATCATTCACGGGTGTTCTTCCTAATATGGCAGCATCGCACCAAAATCTTCACAAATTTTTAAGTAAATTGCATTCATTACATTCCTCTCATTTTGCTAAAAAAATTCAAGATGGGCCTAATTTATTACAGATTCTTACTCATTTTTAAGACGGTTATCACTGAACTCAGTTGCACCTGGGGAAACTGTTGGAAACCGTTTAAACCTCACAATATTATAAGACTATTAATGATCCGGTGCTCACTAAGTTTACTTTGCATGTAGATTAGAAAAGTCTGCAATTATCTAAATCTGACTATAGATTCACACAGGAATTTTCTGCCGAGTAACACACTTTGCCTAAACCTATTGTAATATAAGTGTATACGTTATTCAACTTATTTTGGAATTTTAAACTTGATTATGTGCCAATGTGCCAATATTTTGCACGTAAATTATTGAAATGCATTTATCCGCGTACGTGTATACTTGAATGGCCAACAAAGATTTTACGACCCCACGATTAAATCTCGGTATATAATGTTAAATGTCTACCTATATAACTTTTATTGTCGAAATTGCCATGAACTCAGTTATACAAAAAACACTTGGCGAACGAGACTTACGTTTTTAATTTTTAATCTGAAAAAGCACTTAAGACGGATTGTGTTATATCCCAGCTATATTATGTTATACCTATATATCCATATGAATAAAACACATACACACAATTGTAAACGTTTCTTTTATAAAAAAAAAAAGAAATCTGAAAAAAGCAAACAGAATTTTCTTTTTCGTTTATGTGTTATACGAAATATTCTTTTTCTTATCTTTTTATATTTGTGGGGAAACGCCATTAAAATGAAATTGATAACTTCTGCTATTTTCTGAATATGTATATACACTCAAGTTTGCGAGCTTAAAGCCAATTTTTTTTACTTATTTACGAGTATTACATTTTTCATTTGGTAATCCACCATTTGTTTTAATAGCACTATCTTTCTAACCTGGATGTTGCTTATGAAAAGTTACGGATTGGAGCGACGCTATTTTGCCACGCTAAATAAAAACACGTCAGAATATTCGAAACTAAATCCCGCGTGTAACTAGTCAAATGTATCCCAACATTATTTTTGGGAGTTATGCTTAGTTTCATGCTACAGAGAATAGTAAGGTCGACCAACTGGCTGATTTAGAATATTTAGTATTATATACCTACCCAACTCTTCAGACCACCCCATAACCACAACTTTTGCTTAGAGGTCCTTGCTACATAGAACACATGAAAGAGTTGAGCACTCTAACTATCATTATATAACAGAAAATTCATCCTTACAAAACTCTTCCAACCCACCCCAAATATATTGTTACTATTTCGCTCATTGGGCGTCAATTCATCGAAAAACTGGTTATATATTGGTTACAAAATTCATGGCGACTGGGTTTAACAGAACTTTCGACTTATTTTATATGATCCGTGCTAAATCGAGTAGTCTATAGTAAGATCGATGGCCGAACCAGTACATCATCAAATAATCAGAAAATTCGAAAATACAGCGCCTCAACACCTTAATATATTTAAAATATTAATAGCCTTAAAATATTTAAAATGAAAGCTGTGCTGAAGCCACCCTATAAATTTCGCTGCAATCGCGCAAAATGAGTATTTAGACTGCGGTCCAATTCATGACTTATTTTGTGGAAACTGACTTATTTGAAAGTCTACACCAAGCTTGCTAACGGCTGGACATTTTGTAGACTTTTTTTTTATGGGAGGGTTGCGCCCAAACTAGTAACACTTTAAAATAATTGAAGCAAGATTCCATCAAGTCTATTCGTCAGGAGACTTGTTGTAGACTTTCAAATAAGTCATTCTCCACAAAATAAGTCACGAATTGGACCGCAGTCTTAGTAGCTGATCTAGAATTAAAATGGGTAAAAAAAATATTTTAAATACGGCAGAAAGGGCAAAATCAATGCCTACCACTTGGAGGGATTTTCCAACGACGCTCGAGCATTGTGAGCATGCTGTATACGAAAATATTTAAAAGACAGTGCACCATATGCTAAAATTCATAGGCTAGCGTCCAATTCAACCCTTTCCACCAACCAAATCAAAATGGCAGCTGCACTTAATGCCAGCAAATCAACAGTTCGTAGAGCAATTTTATGTGTTTCATTTTTAAAATACAACAATTAAAAAAATCTTAAAAAAATTTAGCTTAGATGGACCAGATGGCTATAATTATTATTTTCATGACATTCGCAAAGAAGAATCATTTTTAATTCACCCTCATGCCAGAAAAGGAGGAATAATGGTACGGGGTACAATATGAATATTGGGGCGCTATTAAATTGAATTATGTTTACCAATAAAATGACAGAAAATTCATAAAAAATATGCTGCAATCTGTTTTTGTGGATTTTCCAACATGATAATGATCCCATATATAATGCCCGTGCTGTAGAATCGTGGATTAAGAATCAAAACGATGAGTTATTATCAAGGCAACCTTAATCCCCTGATTTATTATAAATATCATGGCCACCTTATTCCCCTGATTTATTGTAACAATCGATACAATTAAGTTCTGAATAAAACGTCATTCAAATGGCCTTCACGACTTCTTCTGCAGGAACGAATTCGATGAACACAATTTTCGAGCACTTTTTCCAATAAATCCAGTCGTATGTCATAAATAGCACGTTCAATATTGACTTGTAAAGCTTGAACAGAGTTTGGTTTATTGCTAAGGACCAATGACTTCAAATAACCCCACAAGAATTAGTCTAATGGTGTTAAATCACAACTTCTTGGAGGCCATTCAATATCACGATTTCTTGAAATAATAGAATCTTCAAACTTTTCTCGCAATTATTCAATTGTTGCACTTGCTATGTGACACGAGCTGTGTGGCTTCCAATTTCGGCCAAAAACAGTTGGTTATCATCGATCTATAAAGATCTCCATTGATAGTAACGATGTTACCAGCTTCATTTCGAAAAAAAAAAAAATACGGACCGATGATTCCACCAGACCATTCCAACTACACCAAACTGTCAATTAAGGTGAATGTAATGGTTTCTCATGAATAATTTGTGGATTTTCTTCGCACCAAAATCGACAGTTTTCTTTATTTACCGCACCACTAAGCTGAAAGTAAGCCTCATCGGAGAAGATGATTTTCTTAAAAAAATCGTTATCGTTTTCAAGTTGTTCCAAGGCAAAACCAGCAAATTCACAACGTTTACGGTGGTCCAATGGCTTCAGTTCTTGAGTGAGACCAATTTTATATGGATGCAAACCCAAATCTTTTCTCAAAATCCGCCAGGTTGTGATTTGAGACATCCCCAATTCTTGAGAACGCCTTGGAATCGACAAATTGCGGTCTTCAGCAACACTTGCCTGAACGGCAGCAACATTTGCATTACTTCGAGCGTTTCTTTGTCTTATTGGCACTTGAACCTTATGTAAAGAAAATGTACGCTCAAAATTTTTAACAATTCGACGAATAGCGAGCACACTTGGACGATTATTACGACTATAAAATGGCAAAAGCGCACGAAAAGTGTCAATTGGAGAACGATTATTTTGATAATCAAACTAAATAATTTGTAAACGTTGTTCTTGCGTATATCTCACCATGATGAAATTGTAAACAATACTGAATACAATGGAATAAAAAATGACAGATCATGACGTATTACAAATGGCCGAAACGTCACTTAAAAATCATATGAATGGGGGTAGTACTAAAAATAGCTAGAAAGATTACTGGGTTTTCATTATATAACTAAGTTGCGCCTGATCGATTATAGATCTCTCACTTTTCTCAATAAATATATTTGTGGTTTCGCGAGAAATTACAGTAAAATTTACATTTAAAAGTAAAATTGCAAGTGCGTCTAATCAATTAAACCGCAGTGTATGTGTCTATCCACTTCCCGATTATTAAAAACAGTACGTTACATACGTAAATGTACAACGCGCTCTAATTGTAAAAATGTATTTTAAACATGGGCCAATGCAGTAACTGTTAATGATGAGCGGTTTCGCAACAGAATAAAACAGTTTATTTTGTCTACATTGCAGGAAGGAGCAATCTGTCAAACCGTGCAGTTATTGCTATAAAAGAAATTTTCGAACAACGTTATATATGCCGCCATCGCAACCACAATTGACCATATTCATCGTGAAATCTGTTCAAGTCATGTGACTTTTGGTGATGTTCTATCATGAAGCCTCTCGCATACTTCAATCAATAAAAAACAATAATTAATGAAATATAGGTGGCTATTGGTGTTGCATGATACCTTATTGGAGAAATAAATTACAAAAATGTACCAAATTGTTATCGGAAATTAAGAGCAAGAGCGTATCAAAAAAAAAATGTGGCGGCCTTTGATTGGATGTTTTATTTTATATATAATCGGAATCTGTATACTGAAATTTAAAATATTTGTTTACTATTTTTCTAAAAAAAAAATAATGTAGCTTATTAAAAGTTTAGACGATGCGGTGTTCTTGGACCACCCATTATTAGAATTCTATATTTGTTTGTTGAATTTACTATTCGAGGTATTTATAAAGGATGATTTGTTTCAATTGTTCTTAGTAAGCATTGCCTTTTCATCATGGAAAGACTTACACCCGAATAACGTTTACAAATTATTGATTTTATTATCAAATTCCGTGTTCAGTGAAAAATTATTTCCGCGCACTTGTCCTTTTTATGGTCGTCATAATCGACCTACTGAGCCAGCAGTTCAAGCCATTGTAACAAAATATCGCAAAAGTTTCACGTTATTGGACATCAATCCACAAAACTGTATGTGCACTGTATGTGTACAGAGGAAAATGAAGCTGTCGTAGCTAGTGTTGATGAAGATGACAAAATGTCCATACGTCGTCGCAAGGAGGTGTACTACGAAATCCCGGTTTTCAAAATCCAAGTTTTTGAAATCTCGGTTTTCGGAATCCTGGTTTTCAAAATCCCGGTTTTCAAAATCCCCGGTTTCTTTTCTTCTAGTACTAAAGCCATGATTTTGAAAAAAAAATTTTATTAGTTCGGACCGGCCGGACTAAAATATTTTAACATAAAAATAAGATATCTTGCCCAAAAATTTACTAGAAAAAAACAAGGCTGCGAAGTCAAAGGCAACAAACAAGTCGCGCTGAATGCCGCCAGTAGGAACTAAAAAGAAAAATAATTACACCATTTTGTTACGCAAGAGTTTGTACTTGCAAACTTTTGTACCCCATTTCCATCGCACGTGGCGAATTCCAACATAATCGATTAAGAAATGGCCTAGTTCCATCAATATAATGACAATATTCCAGAACTTTATCAAACATCATTTTAAAATCCCATTTAGATCCCACATGTCGATTTTAAACATAATCGGTTAAGAAATGGCCAGGTATCATCCCTATCCGCCTTATTTCAGAACTTTATCAAAAACGCATTTTTGTATCCCGTTTAGGGCCCGGACATGTCGAATTTCAACTGAACCGGTTAAAAAATGGCCTAGTTCCATAGCTATCGCCATATTTCAGAAATTTATCAAAAAATCATTTTAGAAATCCATTTCCACCGTACTTGAAGAATTTTAACAAAATCGGTTTTGAAATGGCCTAGTTCCATCTCTATTAACCGCATTATCGAAAAATCATTTTAGAATCCCATTTTCATCGCACGTATCGAATTTCAATAAAATCTGTTGAGAAATGGGCAAATTCCATCCCAATTAGCCATTTTCTAGAACTTTATCACATACTCATTTTTGAATTTTGTCAAAAAATCATTTAAGAGTCCCATTTTCCCACATGTGAAATTTTAAAAATTCAAACCAAAATATCCTAATAATTTGGATTTTTTTCAAACAAAACCGGGATTTTGAAAACTGGAATTTTATAAACCTGGATTTTGAAAACCAGGATCAAAAACCGAGATTTTGACAAACCGGGATTTCGTTACACACCCGTCGCAGGGCAATTTGGATTGTGCTATTAGACTACGTTAAAGGTTTTGTGCCAGAATATTTGAACTGAAGGCGTATAAAATACAGGTCGTGCCACAACTGAAGCCGAACGGAAAGTATAGTTGGCGATACCGTTCGGCGATATAAAAATGAAGGGAAAATTATTTTGAAACAGCAAAAGGACCAACCTAAAAAATTAACAGAAAGTGATGAACGTTGGATATCAAGAAAAATTAAAAAGAAAACCGCGTTTAAGTACGTCGAAAATTGCATCAGAAATGCTGGAAGAACTGGGAACAGCAGTACATCGACAAACCACCCGCAGAACATTAAAACAGCAAGGTTATGACGGCCGCCTAGCCAGAAAAAAATAATTTATAAATCAGCGAAACAGAAAAAAACGAAACCATTTCCTGGAACGACGTAATATTTGTTGGCGAGAGCAAATATAACGTATTTGGAAAAGATGGGCGGAAAATGGTGTGGCGCAGGTGCATTGAAGAGCTCAAACCATTTAATATTACTCCAAAATTAGTTTTTATAAACGAAAACATGAATAAAGAAATGTATTTAGCCATTCTAAACAAAAATTAAAGCAAAGCGCTAAAAATCTAGAAATAATGTCCACTTTTAAATTTTACCAGAACAATGATCCTAATCAAAAGTCATATTTGGTCCGAGAATGGCTATTATATAAGAGTCCAAAAATGATAAAAACCCCTCCCCAATCACTTGACTTGAATCCCATCGAAAATGTATGGGACGCTCTAGATCGGTGAATTCGAAAGACTTCGATAACCTACTGAGCTGATTTAAAAAAGAGATTTAAAAATCAGTCAAGATTATTGCAAAATAATTGTTGAGAATATGCCAAAACGCTTACATTACGTTTTGAAGCAGAAGAGATATCCCACAAAATATTAGTTAAAAAAATTATACTTTAAAAATATATTTAATATGAAAATATTTTTAATTTTATTGAAAATTAATCAAACTATAATTTTTGAAAAAGAAAAATTATCATTTTTGCTATTTTAATACAAAAAAGCCTTTGAAACCTGAAGATTATAGAAAAACCGAATATTAAAGTTACACTGTATAAAAGTTTTTGACTAAAGGTTGACTAAATTTAAAGATTTATAACTTGAATTCCGTTTAAAGTTTTCCGGCCAAAAATATTTGCCCTTAAACCGGTGAACCGGAGTGTAATATTTAATGTTGGTTGAGGTATTTCAAACATCAAAAGATTTTCATTCTCTTTATATTCTTTTCGTTTGTTGTTTGGTTTCCGTTGAATTGCTTAGGCGAGCAAAAATAAAAGAAAAGCGAAAAATTCATTAAAAAGAGTTTAGTTTATCCTACAATGTTGTTCGTGGAGAACCGGCCACAACAAATTCGCTTGGTGATGATCGCTTTTGATGTGAATACGTTGTGCGGTTTAATTATTATTTTACACCATTGTACACAATGATGGTGGTTTGCGTGGTTTATATTTTTAATTAAACGAAACTGGGAAATATTTAGCTGACTTAACATGTTTCCATTTACAATTGTTTACAAAAAAAAAAAGAAAATCCCAAAATGTTCAATTAATTTATTTTCAATTACTGTATACAGTGTTTTCCGATCATCATTTTCTTTTCAACATCACGTGCCATATCAAATTTATTTTCTCGTAGCAAATCGTTTTTAACTCAGTTAAATGTAAATATATATGAGAAAATTGTTGTCTGTTGTACAGTTACAAAAAAAAAAGCTTTACCTCGGCTTAATTGAATGTTATTTATTATATGCAAATCCATTATCCATTCATTAGTCACAAACATAAATTCACCACTTATTTAAAAGCTCAATAAATCCGATTTCATTTAAATTATTTGAACGTACTCGTACTTTCAATTAACATGCTTATATATACAAAAAAAACATAAAAAAAAAACTTGTTTACCTGTTAAGTAGCTTTAATGGTAAAAACCTTAATAATCCGGAAAATTTTGTACATGAAATTTTTTCATCGTAAAATCTTATCGATTGTTGGGTTGTGATTTTATTGTTATTTCAGTGTTTTGGTTGATTTCGTGAAAAGCTCTTTAATATTATAATGACGTCATTATTTGAAGCAAAATGATTTACTTAAAGTGTTCACAAGACCAAAATTCGCACTCTGGAGATTTTGAAGAGCTTTTGTTTACCTATAAATTAAAAAAACTGTACTGAATTGAAACAAAAAGCTTAGTTCTTTAGAAATGTTTCTTTTGTAGTTGTAGTCTGCACACACGCTTTGTATTTACAAGCTGGTTGTAAATATAAATTAAATACTGTGTTTATTAAGAACCGCATTGTACTAGCAAGCTTTCAAAGTAACTGCAAACTAAAGCATTTTATGCTAAACATTTGTATTGCAATATGGACGCTTTATGAAAAAAATAATTATAACGTTTTATTCTAAGCTTTCGAAGAGTAAACCATAAATAAAGGGAAGACATATTTACAAGTATTTGAGATTGTTTTATGCAATAAGTTATACAAAGCGAGGATTAAAAATTATATTTACAGTATTATGTGCATATTTTAATTAAAGCTTTCTAATTAAGGCAAATTGTCTTCTTGAATAACCAACTTGGTTTGTTCAATACAATTAGGGCTAGGTGGATCAATTTGGTTTGAAATTAATTGATTCCAAAGAGCTAGGTTTTGTATACAGTGTGTTTGGCAGGTGGACCAACACAATTTTTTGGCACATTGGGGGGTTATTTAGGTGCTTTCATCCCATGGAACTGATGTCCTAAGAGTCCTAAGTTGTTGACCACAAAATGAATGATTTCTATGACATGAGGCATACCATTCAAATAAAGGTAATTTGAAAACCTCTAGTTTTTTAGGAATACATTTTTTATACGTTTACAAATTTTTTAGGATTTCTTCTTTAAACAACCCCATGCTTAATTACGGAATAACCCTCCATATAACCCACCACCTCCTTTAGTTGTCTTGCACTCCGTGTACTTCCTGCAATTATCTCCTTACGCGTTCTTCGGTCGGCTATAATCAAGAGAATCGATCTCATGCCGTCATCGTCTATAGTCAGCCCACTTTTCCACAACATCAGTTTGGGAAAGCAAAAATTCAGCTAACGTGAAAGGTGGCGTCTTGGTAGCTATTTCAAGTATTTTTATACACATAATACAGCTTTACTATCATTAAAATCAAATTATATTTTAAACTTTGTGATCTCTGTTGTACAATTTATTAATTTGTTAATTAATGTTTTAAACAGTCGTTTATTTTCTACGTACTGTAGAAAATAAATACGCTTTCAAAGAGGAATTGTTGAAAACTTATTAAAATTATGAATAAAAAAATTTGCATAATTATAATTACTTTGTCATTGTTGCAATAACATTTTATTTTCTTTTGTTGGGATAACAATATTAATCATTGAACTTTGTAATGTAGAATTGAATTGAAACAGCTCTTACATAATATCTTAAAAATTTTCGAAACAAAGTAAAAAATTATTAAATGTGTCCAGCATACCGAATCAAAGATGTATGTGAAGATAGCCCGACAAACACAATAAAATGATTTTAACCTGTAAAATAATATAGCGTGCTTAAAAATTACAGATTTTAAATTAAAGATTTTAAAATTAGTACGATAGTCAATTATGGTAATAGGTGAGTCTTGATTTCAGTTAGTCTTATTTATTTTCAACAATTTTTTGGTTCATTTTTTAATTTAATTTTTGATCTATATGGTTGGTCTTTCTCTAGTTTTTTGTTTAACACTGATTGCCGGAGACGTCTGTGAAGTTGGCCCAAAATTCTAGCCCAAAATATTTTATTTTTTGCCGCTGGCAATACCGTCATCTTATTTGATAACTATCATGACAGAAAACTGTAAAAACATTGAATTTCACATAAATTCGAAGATTAAATATGAATTTGAACGAAATGAATATAAATAATAAAATTCTTTCGTGTTTTAAATTTCTAAAATACTAAAAATAAAATAAAAATATATAGATTTAACGCAAACATATTCTTACTAATTGGTTTCACAATATTCTGTTTTCGCTATCATGATGGTGCCTGGGTTAAATGAAAGTGATAAAGTACATTTATCAAAATTCTTTTTTAACACATAAACTATAATTTCGATCATCTATTAACTGTCAGCCCAAAAAAATCGTATATTTTTTTGATGGTAGCCCAAAATAACAAAATTATTTCGTTCGTTATAGATTTTTGAAGTAAGCACAATTTTTTTTATCTTGACAAATACACTCAACCCAAAATTCAATTTTTCTTAGTTGAAGGAACCATATTGTAATCATGTTTAATAAATGTAACACAGCCAAGAAGAAAGTCTTATTATTTTAAATTGGTTCATGAAAATATAATTTTTAAAGAACAATAATATGTGGCCTCAAGTTTCAAAGACGGATATAAATCAAAATTCCAGTTTTTCGAATTTAAATTGAACTTTCTACTTTTGTTTACTAACTTTTGAAATATTTAAACTTCTATTTCTATCGGTTTTTTCCAGAAACTGAATTTAGTTTCCGGAAACTAAAAAATCTATGACGCCTTTATTAATAAATGCCCCATATATAAATACGATAAGTCGATCCGATCATTAACAATTTTATTTTAATATACGTATAGTACAATAAATCCTCATACTGAGAATAACCTATATTCGGCCGCTTTATGAACAACCATAATATTGTGTCCAATTTAGAGGAAATCTGTGAACCGTAATTGGTAGCAACTCCTAATTAAAACTTCCTCGTTTTTTGTAGTTTTTCCCAAATATTTCAAAAATCTTTGTAAACAAAAATATTCTTATTATAATTTGCTATAAAATCGGTTCAAAATTCAAGCGAAAATATTTTTCAGACAAATTGACTGATCGGTATTAAACTTTGTACGTCAGTGTTTTCCAAAATTTGGTTAATACGGTGTTCGGGGAGTGGACACCTTTCGAAAAATATTTTTTAATTTTTGCAATATTTGAAGGTATACAATTTACGAAAGCTGACTAATAACCGATTCTAATTAATTTATACATAGATTAAGTTTTCCAGAAGAGTAGTCGAAGAGTAGGAATGAAGATTTTTGGCCTAACAAAAGTGTTTACCAAAATTTCTTTATTTTTAATATATTATGATTGTTCGTAAATCGGCCGGATATATGATATTCTTGGTATGAGGGCCCCATCACAGCCTCCCGAAACTTCCTACTCGTAAAAGTTAAAACCAGATCTATCCGAAAATCGTAGTAAGACCGATGACCAACACCGAAAATCTCAACTTCCATTGAATATTATGGATGTTCGTAAATCGGCCGTATAAAGGCCATTCTTGGTATGAAGACCCCATCACAGCCTCTTGAAACTTCTTTCTCGTAAAGGCTCAGAACTGTCCAAAAATCATAATGAGACCGATGGCCAACACCGAAACTCTCAACTTCGCAAATCGGCTGAATATAGTCCATTCTTGGTATGAGGGCCCCATCACAGCCTCCTGGAAGTTTCTACTCGTAAAGGAATCAGATCTACCCGAAAATCGTAGTGAGATCGATGACCAACACCGAAAATCTCAACTTCTATTAACTATATTATGGTTGTTCGTAAAGCGACCGAATATAGGGCATTCTCGGTATGAAGACCCCACCACAACCTACTGAAACTTCTTACTCGTAAAGGCTAGAATCAGATCTATCCGAAAATCAAATTGAGACCGATGACCAACACCGAAAATCTCAACTTCCATTAATTATTATGGTTGTTCGTAAAGCGGCCGAATATAGGCCATTTTCGGTACAAGACCCCACCACAACCTCCTGAAACTTCCTACTAGTAAAGGCTAGGACCCGTTCTGTCCGAAAATCATAGTGAGACCGGTGACCGACACTGAAAATCAAAACTTCCATTGAATATTATGGTTGTTTGTAAATCGGCATCACAATCTCCTGAAACTTCTTTATTTTAGTTAAATATTGAATTTTTAGAAGTATATAGCAATATTTTAATTTTTTGGGTTGACAACATTAAAATGTCGCGACATACGTTTTTTTGGGCTGACAGTTCATACGTGACAGAAATTATAGTTGTCGTGTTGCCACTGCGTTTTTTTGGGCTGAAATTTGGGCCAACTTCACATACGTTTGACGGAGCGAGTCAATTTGACTGCCGCCCCGGTGGCAAAGTGGTCAGCATGCTTGCTCCAGCGACCGGAGGTCCTGGGTTCAATTCCCGGCGGTGAAAAAATCTCATGGCTGGTTTAGGATCAATGAATTAATCACTCATTATCCGAAATGAAAAAATAATTATGAAACCTCATTTGAGGCGGCCAACTCCCTTGACGAGATATAGTGCCAGAGAAAGAGAGAATTAATTTGACTCATTTACGATTTTATTGCTATATATACGGGTAATATGAAACTTTCAAATATCTCGGAAAATAAGCACTCTATCAAAAAAATGTCCATTATCAAAATATAATCATTCCAGTGCTAAAATTAGTACTCCTTCTCCCCTACTTGTATGTGGGGTGGGGGTAACTTTGAAATTAAAATAGAACCCCTATTTTTTATTACAGATCCGGATTCTACGGCGTATGATTTCTATGAAACATTTAAAACAAATGATTTAGTTCTTTTTGTTTTTTTTATTTATTTTTTTCCTAATTTAAGAAATACAATTTGTTTAAAACTAATTCGAGTATTTACATATTGCAGAATGGAATATGCATATGTAAACTTAATATCTTTATTACAGCGCCATCTATCATGAATCGAAAAAAAAGTTTCAAAGGCATCCTACATACTTTAAGCCGCAGAACCCGAGTCTGCAATAAAAAATACGGGTTCCTATTTTAATTTCAAAGTTACCCCTCACCCAACCTACAAAAAGAAGAGGGGGGGGGGGGGGTTGTACTAATTTTTGCTATTTATTTATAAGATGTATTTACCTAAATGTAAATAAGTATTTTAGTTCTAGATTAGGGTTGCTATCATGGTAAAAAAGCGAAAAGATCCAGTGGTGGGATGTTGTAACATCATTTTTTCGATATTTATCGAATATTATATCTCTTTTTGCTTAAATAAAATTGCTTGCCATTTCGCTTTTCAATTTCGCTTTCAATATTGCGATCGCACGCTACTAGAATAAATTGTTTATTTATCTCTTTTTTGTTTTTCGATAATGTATCACTCATAAAATACGTAGATGATAGAATAAGAGTAGAACGACATAATGTTTTCTTCGATTAGGTAGAGATCGCATTAGAAAGAACGTAATTGATAAATGGGAAAAACGTTAAATTTTATGCGTAATGAAAGAGATGTAAATTTCGATAGTATCGAAAAAAGTGATGTTACAACATGCCACCCCTGAATTACGAAAAAATCTAAACCAAATAAGAGAACACCAATCAGACATGGAATTTGAAGCATCTGATGAGTGGAACTATATGGAACCGAGGATGAAATAGAGGATTGAATTTCGAGCAGTGAAGAAGTAGATTTTCATCATACAGCTCCTAGAAAAAGACGAGCTTGTTTTCTATCTGAAAGGGAATCAAGTGATAGTGATAGTGATCGTTATATAACTCCTGGCAAAAACAGAGTACGAGTTACCACAGATTTTGAGCCGATAGTGAATTAGACACTACAAATAAATCTGAAAAAGAAGAAATTTCAACACTAAAAGCTGCTGATGGGACATTATGGGAAACATTGAAAGATGGTAGAAATTATGGTAGATTTCCCGGTCATACCAAATTCAAAGACGTCTCTCTCACCTTCCTATGCCAAAAGAAATATTATACTTGGTACTGTAAAGAGTGCTTTTAATGTGATAATCGACGAAAGTATAATAAAATCATACACTTGAACTCGATGCTCGTAAGATTTGAAAAAAGACTGGGCAGTAACAAAACCGCAATTACGAGCCTTTGTAGCAATTTTGTACCCTAGAGGAGCTTATGAGGCAAGCAATTTGAAGTTTTCATATTTATGGTCTAACAAGTGAGAACCTCCGTTTTTTCTTCCGAACAATGTGTAGAGATTAGTTCAGAGAAATACTTCGATTTATACGTTTCGATAAGAAAAATGAAAAAAGTAACGGCCTAGGGGAAATATTGGTTTTAGATACATTTTTAATTGTGCGTGAATTTTGAGGTTTAGTATGGTAAGTTTTAGCTTATTTAGAGAAACTCAAGCTATCATAAGAAGTGAGTTAAAATTAAAAATGGTCAATATAGGTGGAACCCAGAGTTGAGGTATGCTATATCTAGCAACAATTGTTTTAGGCGGCTTACCGTTAAATTTCACTTGACTTTAGCAAATTAAGAATTAGGAGGGAATGATTTAAGTTTACACATTTTAATATATTTTGCGTAGTAAAATAAAATATAGTAATCGTGCAGAATTTTCATCTTTTGCGGACTTGCCTCTCGTTATACCGACAAAGTCTGGAAAAGTGGTTTTGAAAGAGTTCTCTGTCCGTGTGTGGTGCCATATGCAGACTAAATACCTGTGTCCTCTCTACAACCCAAATGGATTGAGATTCCAGTAATTTTTGGCCAAAATCGGTTCACCGGAAGTCGCAGCTTCCATAAAACACATTAATTTTTTGCAAATATTTTGTAAAAAATATCATTTATGAATAAATTACTATATGAACTAAACGATTGTAAATTAAATTGGCAATAATATCGACCAACCTAAGTTTTTCAAAATATTAGTGAAAATTACGGTTTTTGACAAAAACTGTTTTTAAATAAAAATTCGATCTGTTCATCCCAGACGGATTATCTGATCAGGATGAAACTTCATACTTAAGCTTTCTTGTAAATACTTTGAAAAGTATAACATTTACGAAAAAACGACTATGAGCTAAAAGATTCTAAATTAGTTTTGCAACAAAACCGGTCCAAATCAGTTTTCCAAAATTTACCCAAACGGATTGATTCATCGGGATGAAACTTCATACTAAAGGTTAATCCATAAATTGGAACATACTCGTGATTTTTGGCTGGGATTGGCCCATCAATAGTGGCAGCTTCCATAAGAGCTTTCAAGTTTATTCCAAATATGTTGAAAAGTATTTCAGTTATATGAGAATATCGACAATAAGCTTCTTCTAAGATCAATTTAGTTTATATTGCAACAATATTGGTTCATAAAAGTTTTCCAAAATTTAACCGGGAATTACATTATTGTTTGACAAAAAACTATTTTTCAACTGATTGATAAAATTTTACAATTAACTAATATTTGACCAAGTTCGATCGAAAAGACTAAAACATTTACGATAAAACGATTAAAATCAAAGAGATTGTAAATTAAATTCCATACAAAATTAGTTCACACCATTTTACTTTATTTTACGTGTAGTAAAATAATGTCGCTAACTGTCGCTAATTTTTGCAATGATTCAACATCACTTTAGCGTTCATAAAAACGACAAACAATATATGTATAGTGTGTGAGCCTGATAGACTGCTCGAGATAAAACTTCATAATTAAGCTTGACCATAAATTTGCAGATACCAGTAATTTTTGACCAGTAAAATCGGTTCATCGGAAGTGACTGCTTTCATAGGAACCTTTTTTGCAAATATTTTGAAAAGAATATCATTTACAATAAAACCAAAAATAATTTCGCTATAGAAATCGAGTTGTGGTGTGTGTAAATTTTACCGGGAATTATAAGTTTTCATAAAAAAAAACTTTATTTCGCAAAAATTCAGGGGAAGAAATTTCATACTTAAGCTCTTTGTATAAATTAGGAGATCCTTGCGAAATGTGGTGAAGATCTCTGTACCGGAAGTAGCGGCTTTCGTAGGATCTTTTACAGAGCTGTTGGCCACAACATAATCAAAACCCCATTTTTTCAACAATATACGTCAATTTGTATAGAGCGCCAAAACTTCTTATCGCTAAAAAATATAATTTGATGTATTATCGGAACCAACACCGTTTAACGTCCAATGAGGAAATCAACCAAATTTTGGTTATTGCCAACAAGATCGATATAAAAAAAAATCCAAATCTACTTATAAACTAAATATTCCAAGAAATTTTAAGATTAAATTTTCAACCAACAAGGGTTGACTTCGTTAGATTTCGGAAAATGAAGCAGGAATACTATTTTACGTATAGTAAAATACAGTGAATGATGCAAAGTTTTGAACTCGAGATTATATAGCAGATTTATCATTCTCTATATCGCCGTAGTCCTAAAAAATGGTTTTCAAAAAGTTCTGTGTGTGTTCCGTATGTTGGCATTCTTACTAAATGTATGTGTCCATATACGGATTGACTGATCGGGATGAAACTTCATAATTACGCTTCCCATAAATTGGGGGATCCCAGTAATTTCTGGCCGAAATCGGTCCACCAGAAGTGGCAATTTCTATAGGGGCTTTTCGTGTTTTGCAAAACTTTCAAAATTATATCATTTACGACAAAAACGATTACAAACTGAATGATTCTAAATTAATTTTGCCATAATACCGGTCCAGATCAATATCCAAAAATTTAAGTGGGTATCATGTTTTTAGACAAAAAACTGCTTTTTAGCCAAATTCAGCTCCTCTCAGGATGAATCTTTATACTTAAGCTTTCTTCAAAAATTGGTAGATCTTATAGTGATGTTAAAACCAAATCGGTTCACCGGAAGTGAAAGGTTCCAGGGAAGGAGCTTTATAGTTGTTTACAAATATTTTGATATTTGACACTTTTTATTATTTACTGCAAATGATGAGTTTTGATAAAAAAAAATAGTAGCTTCCGTATTAGCTTTTCCAATTTTTTTCAAATATGTTGAAATATATACGATTTACAAAAAACGAAAAAAAAAAAATTTAAAGATTCAAATAAATTTAGAGATTAAGTTTTCGACAAGGGTTGAGCTTGCTGATTTTCTAAAATTTATGCGGGAATAATGATTGTTGAATATATGCATGAGTATGACATGTACATTTGTGGTAAAAGAATTTCGGGTGTCGGCCACATAATCTTGATTAACTGAATTCTTCTAGCTAAAAAAAAAAATATAATTTGATGTGTTACCGGAATCGACGCCGTATCAATATCCAATGAGAATAGAATTTTAGAATCACCTTAATCTTCAGAGACTAAGCTAGCAAAATTATATCTATAAGCTAAAGCCCACATTTTCCACAAAGGTAACTTCCAGATCTTTGATATTTTTTCAATTTTAATCTCTCATTAATTTGATGGCAGCTGCAAATTGAGTAAGGTATCACTGATATTTTTGTTTGGCTAGTAGATTTTACGGTCACTCGCAAACACTAAAACCTTAGAATGTTGTATGTCTCTGTGGACTCATTTATGAATAAAATAAATATTCAAGAGCCCAAATGAGAATCTTGAGGGTTTCCAAAGGTGGCGTAGATAAAGTTCCTCTTATTCTCAATTTGAATTAGTAGATCGGCTTGCTCAGGTGCGTGATTTGAATTAAACAATAAAACATGGGAGAAGGTGTCCAGTGTGTTACGATAGTTATTACAATCAAAGAGTTTACTAAAATCACTGATATTACTAGCGAAACCAATAAGATTGATAGACTTAAAATTGTATTCAGTATCTCACAAATTTGATTTGAACGAAAGTTAACAATAGTTCAATAAAGTGACTCTCGGGAACAGAAGAATATACATCTAGTAATAAGATTGCATCAATTACCGCGTGATAAGCCCAGTAGATTCGTACGAACCAAACGACGTTTTTACTTGTAACTTAGGTTTAGGTATTACCCACAGCCACACGGACGATTTAAAAATTTAGAGTAAGATTACTTTAAATTATTTCAAATCAATTACATTTCTTACGCGATTTTTCTAAACATATTTACGTTTTCTAGTATATGTTATACATTTTTTGGTTAACGTCGGGTGTCAAAGCGGAGAACTCAGTCACACTCTTTACACCGCCCAAAAGATTTTTTATACTCATGGGTCCAAATTTTTATAACCGCAGTCTAATAGAAATTGGCCATGTTTACTTTTATGTACAAAAGCTATTTGCAGGAATCTGCTCATAAAAGCTTATAATGGGGCATAAAGTTTATTTACGGTATTTGCCTTTCTTTAAAAGATTGAAAAAAAAATACTGTTAAACTTTTATATTTTTAGTAAAAAAAACATAAACAAACTTTTTAAAAGATTTTATGAACAAAAAATAATTTATAGGTATGTAGTTAGATTACATTGAAAAGGTACTAAATTTTTTAATTATGTTGTTTAAGATTTTTGTTGCTTATCACAATGTACCTATCATATATTAAGATGGAACTGATAAGTTCTGTAAGTCATTTTGGTGTTGGGTTCCTAGGATTTTCCGAGAAAACTTAGGAAAACTGTGTAAAAGTGATTTATAGATAGTCGCTGCCAGCCAATTTCGCTGTCCTAAACACCATTATCCTCCTCTCTTTCTTTCTCTCTCTCTCTGGCACTATATCTCGTCAAGGGATTTGGCTGCCTCAAATGAGGTTTCATAATAATTTTTTCATTTCGGATAATGAGTAATTATTTCATTGATTCTAATCCAGAAGTGAAATTGCTTCCTTGTCACCACCGGGAATCGAACCAGGGACCTCCGGTCACTAGAGCAAGCATGAAGACTACTTTGCTACCGGGCGGCCTCCACTTCCAAATTAAGTTATTTTTTGGTTTATTGTGACCTAGTAGATTCTTAAAATATAAGTCATTTTGGTATTGGGTTCCTGGGCTTTCCCGAGAATACTTAGAAATCCGTACAAGTGATTTATAGAGAGTCCATGCTAATTTCGCTGCTCTAAAAACCCTAAACCCCAACTTTGGTCAAAATTAAGGCGTTTTTTGGTTAATTGTAACCTAGTAGATTCTTGAAATATAAGTCATTTTGGTGTTGGGTTACGAGGATTTTCCGAGAAAACTAAGAAAATATTTTTATAAAACTATTTATTCTAAAATTCCTTCTATCGAGACATTACACAAACACATTTACACATATGTTGTTTTAGTTGGTTTTAGGACAGATTTAGGACAAACTTCACCAATGTTATAATTCATAATATAAATCATATACAGGGTGGGCCAAAAGTCACACCTGTATGTAAAAATTGAATAACTTTTTTGTTTATTATTATTTTTTATTTTTATTTCCAGATTTTAGTCGTCGAACCTTGCTACACCAACAAAATTTCACAAACGAGCAACGGTCCAAAAAAGTAGAATTTTACGTTTCCAATGATCATTCAATTTTACCAAAAATGAACCTAGCCAAACCGCAACTAATCATTTGCAAATTACACTCGCTCAAGTTTGACAGCACACACGGCTCGTGCTACACTTTTTGTTTTTACTCTTCTAAGTGAAATTTTTGATGACCGAATTATGTCAAAAAATTCAGGATTCAATTTGCCAGCACGTTTACCAGATTTAACTACGCCTGCTTTTTTTCTTATGGGGTTATGTCAAAGAACGAGTGTGAAAAACGCCAGTTTAAGATACCAATTGTAGTCATCTGTCTGACATTATGTTTCATAATTAAAATTTAAATCATGCAAAGTTCGTATTATATTTTTAACAATTAAATAACAATAAAAAAATATTAATAAACAAAAAAGTTATTAAATTTTTAAATGCAAGTGACTTTTGGCCTGTAGAAAGGAATACACAATATTGTCAAGTATAAAATTTCTCAGGGTCCCGTTCGGAATGGCATATTTTAAAACGGCATTTATCAAAGAGGCATTTGTCAAAATAGCATATTTCAAAAAGGCATAAGGTTCAAAACGACAAAGATACAAAACGGCATTTTTTTAAACGTCATTTTTGAAAACGGCATTTTTCTAAACAGCATTTTTCAAAACGGCATTTCACAAAATCGCATTTTTAAAACGGCATTTTTCAAAATTTCATACTTCAAAAGGACATAGATTCAAAACGGCATTTTTCAAAACCGCATTTCTTAAAACAATATTTTTCGAAGAGACAATTTTCAAAACGGCATAACAACATGTATCGTTTATTTCGATTCTCTTCGGTACTAATTATCAGAATTATTCTGTAGCTATAAATTAGACCATTAAATGTTGGGTTTTTCCATCTCCATTGTAGATGAAATAACCGAACATTTTAAGATATAATTTTTTACCTACATGCCTAACAAAATTAAACCTTTAAAATTTCATCGGTAATTTTTTGTAGGCGTACCATTTTTTTATATTTTGTTTTAAAAAGAGAACAACTAAATAATATTCGATTACAAAAAATATAATGCACGACTACAAACGAAAAATAGCAAAGATTCCTTTCTACCTTGTGCAGTTTTAACAAATGTCGTTTTGAAAATGCAGTTTTGAAAAATGCCGTTTTGGAAAATGTAGGTTGTGTGCCTTTGCCGTTTTGAAATATCTAGTTTTGAAAAATGCCGTTTTGTACCTATGCTGTTTTGAAATACGTGGGTTTAAAAAATGTCATTCTGAAAAATGCCGTTTTGTAAAATGCCAATTTTAAATCCAATTTTGTAACTTATGCCTTTTCGTACCTTATGCCGTTTTGAAATATGCTGTTTTTTAAAAATGCCATTATGTACCTTATGCAGTTTTTAAATATGCCATTTTGAAAAATGGAATTTTAAATTATGCCGTTCTGAACGGATCCCAATTTGTCATATTAAAACTTACTGATTTAGCTTACTCAAAAATGATGCCTATCAATTCGTTTGGCAAAATAAAACCGAACTTTCAAGACGATCTATGTGAAATTATCTAAAACTAGCTATTATCCGCCAAAAACGACGGATGTATAGTTTTAAGAACCCAGCGGCAATTTATTCTTTTACGTAAGTAACACTAGGGTTGCCACCTTTTCAAAATTCTTAAACAGGCAAAGGGGTTACAGAAAATAACACCAACTTGTTTTTAGTTTAAATAAATCTTATTTACATTTCACTTAATTCAATTACTTATTTCAACAATAATTTGTAGATACCGCTTGCTTACACCATTCTATAAATTTTCAACCAGTTTATATTTTTCTAAATTAACTTCATATCTGGAACCAGGTGAATTCCAAATGACCCCTTGAATCTGGCAAAAAAGATTGTCGGTCCAATTACCAAACACCCTGTATAAGAAAAGTATATCTTATGAAGGTTCTTTACATCATTTACACAAATAAAGCTTAGCTTCAATAATTAAATACTGAATGTAAAAATTTTATTATACACGAGTTTTTTTTTATAATTTCAATCAACACTTAAAATGCACCTTTTAGGAGTTGACTTATTTCCATATTTACACAAATAACATGTAACTTGCTATATTACATGCAGGAAGTGAACAAGTCTATTTATGCAGCTGATTCCGAGTATATTATAGTGTAAATCATATCATCGCTTCGCAAACGGATTAATAAAGTATTGCAACATTCTGTGTATAAAATACTATTTAACGTTTTATCAGTTTATTATTACATGCACGAAGTGAATATTATTTTTAATTTACCAAAGTGGAGTAAAATTAAACACAAGAGATACATGTATTTTATAAAGTTTTGTTCTTGCATTTACTTCAATATTTGCAAAAATAAGACTTAACTAGAATTATTATATGCAGGAAGTGAATCAAAAATATAAAATTTATTTATTGGCCGTCGAAACTCAAAAGTAGCAATGATATATTGAATATTCCCGCTCATAAGTTCAATTTAAATGTTATTGGTTTAATAAATACTTAAAGAAGTAAAAACGAAGTGAGAATTAATTTTAATTTATTATAGTTAAGTAAAATAACCGCACAGAATAAAGTATATTCTATAAAGTTTCTCGTCGTTATTTTTTCAATATTTAACTCTTTCAGTTTTGCAGCTATTGTTTAAATGATTATAAAATACAGTGAAAAGGGTCACTTTAAATGGAGTATTTTTAGTATTCAGTTTATTGTGTATTTTTAAGATTTTATTGGTTTAAAAAAATTATTACAAGTACGGAGTGAATATTTACATTAATTTGCCAAAGTTCTGTAAAATAACTACGTACGTTATAAAGTTTCTGTTCGGCATTAACTCCAATATTTACAGAAATTAAATTTTAGTAAAAATTTACAAGCAAAAAGTGAATCTTTCAAGTATGTACTACAGTTTAAATCGAAACATAAAATGAACCTATTGGCGATACGCATTCGAATCAATAAAGTTTAGTAATATTCTACTTACACTTTCTATTTTAAATATTTATCGGTTCATCAAAAATCAATATATTACAAGCACGAAGTGAATACTAATGTACATTTTCTATAGTTCGTTAAAATAATAACATAAACATCAATATACACTCGCGAGCAATTAAAACGACTCAGACCTTCAGCGCCCACAGAAAGACGATTTTTTTTAAAACGGCTTAACCAATTTTTACAAGACATTTTTTCATGAAAATTGGTTTAATACTTTTTTATAATGAATTTTGAATGAAAACGAAACCAAAATTGAATGACTAAGAATTGAATTGACTTCATGTGTAAATTTTATTTTATTGGTTTATACTTCGTGCATGTTATAATTTGTTACATGCACGAAGTGAATACTCACATTAATGTTAATCAACCAAAGTACGAAAATAATCATACAGTACAAAGAATTTGTTATTAAGTTTCTATTCGGCATTTAATTAAATATTTAAACAAATAAAACTTCACTAAAATTGTTGCATGCAGTAAATTCTTCTATTTTTGCAGCAATATATAATACATCTATTGGGTAACAAAACTCAAATGAACTGATGCAATATTGTAAAGTTCTGCTTATTTTGAAAAATTTGAAATTTTGTTGGACTAAATAAATATTACATGCACGAAGTGAACAATCCTATTTAAGAAGGTTAATGCGAGTATATTACAGAATAAATCAAAGTATGAAAAAATATTTAATCGGTTCACAACCGGATTATTAAAGTATTGTAACATTCTGTGTATAAAATAATATTTAAAGTTTTATCAGTTTATTAAAAAATCAAATTATTGCATGCACGAAGTGAATACTCATATTAATATGTTAATCAACCAAAGTAAGAAAATAATCACAAATTACAAAGAATTTATTATTAAGTTTCTATTCGGCAACTTTTTAAATATTTAAGCAAATAAAACTTCACTAAAATTATTGCATGCAGGAAGTAAAGTTTTAGATTTTTGCACATTAAAAGTTTAAATCAAAATATTTAATACATCTATATTGGGTACCAAAACACAAATGAACTAATGGAACAATGTAAAATTCAGTTTATTGTGTACAGTATGAAATTATTCTGGTTTAGATAAATATTACATGCACGAAGTACAAATTTTTGTTAATAAGCTAAAGTTTAGTAAAATAACTATATACAAGTAGAGCGTGTATTAAAAAGCTTCTCGCGGGCATTTACTTCAATATTTACAGAAATACAATTTTCCTAAAATTATTACATGCAGGAAGAGCATTGTTTTATGCAACCGTACTCAAGTATGTACATGTAATAAAATAACATCAAACCTTCATTCTTGCTTATGCTTGGCAGTATACCCAAATCAATGAAGCAACTAGTTTTGAATCCGGGCTCATTATATGCTTTTGCCTATTTAAAACTCACATAGGTTGTTTTTGGCTTTGAATCTACAAAATAATTGTAATACCAATAAGTATTTAGCTCTGTTCATTAACTTGACGTTTTAAATTGGAAGTTCTTTAGTATTATTCCAAAAAAAAAAAATTAATTTGTACAAAGAGCGTTATAATCCTAATAAAGTAAAATTTTTCAATTGGGGCTTGTTGAATCAAATGGTTTAATTATCAAATATGAAATAAGAAAACAAAGAGGCACAATGTATATCTACCACAAAAAGTAGAAAATTAACTCCTCCCCCCTTTTTAACCCCAGGGAACTTGTGTAAGTTTTTTTCTTGACACCTTGGTTTCGTACTGATAAAAAGTTGGTTTACTCATCAGGTTGCAAACATCAAACTGCAAAAATTCAACTCTTGCTTTATACCTATAGTACAAAAAAGAAGAACTTATCGATTTGGCGAATTATATAACCAAATCAAAAACTTCTTCAAACACTATGTCTTCAAATAAAAATTCCATAATTAATTTACGGGCAAAATGTATGTGTATACATAAAATTTGGAAATTTAATAAATAAAAGTTACCTATTGACGGAATAACGAGAAAAGTCACGTTTTAAATGTAATAAGTTTAATTATTGAATTAGTACTTTATTAAAGTTCTTACGTTTATTTTAGTAACGAACATTATCCGATCAATAAATTCAGTAAGTTTTTACTTGATAACAAATGCATTGTCACTAAAATAAATGTATTTATTTTATTGCTGATTTTCAAACGGTTTAATAAGTCAAAGTTATTGAATTAAAAACGGTTTTCTTCTGGGCGCATTTAAAGAATCTTTATTCTATATCCATCGGCCGTTGACGCCTTGCTGCTCTCATAAACATAAAAAACTAAATTAATTGGATAATATTTCTGTAGCACAGTTGTGGTCATTGCAAAAAAAAAATGTGTCCTTGTCAAAAGTTGTACACAATTTATCATTTAACTTCTCTTTTGTTGGCATTTCTAATTAAAACTTTTATTCATTTCTATTTCTTTTTTTTCTAAAATGTTCTTATCATACATCAAATGTAACAAATCTTAAAAATCATTTCATGTTGAAAGCTACATATAGATATTATAAAAAAAAATAAATGGAAATAAAAACTTTAGATGTCATGTTGTTATGTAAATCAATTATATGTACAATGCAAAGGAATATATACGTTCCATTGATTCTAAACTCCGGTTGGCCTTTTTATGCCTCACTAAGCTATATATATATATACACTCGTATCAGAGCGCATAAATAAAAAAAAGAAATATCACGAAAAATAAAAGGAATCTGAACATCGATATATTTGGTGTTATCACCATATACAATAAAATATAAGACGTTGTATCTCTGAAAGTCTAAAAGTATTTATTGTACCCCGAATTTGATTAGACATTTTATCGGCATCATCAATTTATTCCGATTTCGAAGCGAAAAAATTAAATCCATTTCTCCACATACTTACTACTAACGGACAAAATATTATTTCATTTTTGTGCTCTATTGATTTCCTTAAAGTATTTACACATTTACTTACATCTTAAAGGCGGGATAATAAGGTGTCTCTCCGCAACATTTACATCATATATTCGGAATTATTGAAACAAATTATCGTACATTATTATTTAATATCGGCTCGTATATTATTTGTTAGGCTATTAAGGTGGAACAGTTTGTGTTATTTTATTTTATTCCATGTTATCATGCTGATATCAGTTAGCCATATATATATACTGGAATTGGCATTCAACTATTAGATTTTCCCAACAAAAAATTGAGTTTTGATTAAATTTTAAATATTCACGTTGATTCAATTTGTCGATACATAAACATAAATAGAATTGGATAAGGTCAATCGGGATTCCTACAGAGATTTGATTTTATAGACTTAGATGTCATCCCAAATATCTAATTATAGAAAAGGTAGCAGATGGCCTAATAAAATATTCATATATAAAATTTGATTTGTGTCCTACCTTCGTACTATATAGTAGACAACATCTTATGCAATTCTTGGAACATAGATTTCCTTTTATAGTATGTCGTCGCAGCTACTACACACAAATCAATATTATATCGTTCCTATTATTCTTGCTTGTCACTGCTAGTTTTTATATATTTTTTATGCTAGAAATCGATAATTTGCGCATTCGCAATATCGTGGAATTTGTAATGTGTTTGCTGTGCTAAACATAAACAATTTCACGTTTTACCCATTTTTTTTTGTGCCATATAATATCCTTCGTCGTATATTTCATATAATGATAAAATAAAGGAAACGATTAAAATGCAATATGCAAATTTAATTCAATTATGAAATTTCAACGGTTGAAGGTTGACATACAAATTTTCATGTTTTAATAAATAAAAAGGACGTGGTCTACTTGTAACGAAGAATGAAAAATTTGATTATCCTTTGTCAAAAGCGTTTAATTAAAATGTCACATGAAGAAGGTAGCCCGGAATTTTTTTTTGTTTATTTTGTATGTTTGTATTTTAGTTGTAGGGCAATGCTCCGAAGAGATTGAAAGGTGTTTTTTCTCGCTATTAAATTATGAAAGACAACAGAAAACCTGAATAAATTATATTCATTAATTTTATACTGCTCCAGTTTATCATCTCAAGCATAACCAGGTCATTATTTAAATACACAATGGACTTTGCCAAATAAATTTTTGTTTTAATTTTTAGGTGTGTCTTTACATATTTAAAGATTTTTTGAGTGGAAACGGCTCGAAAAAAACTCGGTAAATACACCACACTTAATTCCAATAATTATTTCTTAATTTTCTTTGTATGATGAAAAATAATTATTCCTGCTTAAATTTCAGAACACCAACAAGGTCGGCCTTGTTAGTAATTAATTTTTCATTACGAAAATTGAAAAAGCTCTTACGGAAGCTGCAATTTCTGGAACGCGGATATCTACCACATTCCGTACAGCTCTCTCAATTTATGGAAAAACCTTTAGTTTGAAGTTTTTTAGTGAATTAAAGTCTTTTTTATCAAACCTCGGTATTTCCGGTAAAATATAAAATACGACCTAAACTAATTTTGTTTGAAATTTAATTTCCTGTTTTTGAATTTTATACGTTTTCTCGCAAATGCTATATACTTTTCAAAATACATGCATATAACGAAAAGGCTCTTATTGCAGCTGTCACTTCCGGTGGAAAAATGAAAAAGCTCGAATGAAAGCTGTCACTTCCGATGAAGTAATTTCGGCCAACATTCTTTGGATTCTCCCAATTTCTGGAAAAGTATAGGTATGAAGTTTCATCCTGATCAATCAGTCCATCTGGACTGTACAAATTGATCTGGAACGGTATTGTTGCAAATTTTATTTAGAATCTTCATCAGGCGTTTTTCTTGTAAATTGCTATACTTATCAAAATATTTTCAAACAATGGAAAAGCACCTATGGAAGCTGCCACTACCGATAGGCCTAATTACAACCCGATCAATCAATCCGTCTGCGCCGTACATGGCCCAATTTTTGTTTAAAAACAGTTTGTTTTTTTCAAAAACCGTCATTTTCGATTAAATTTTGAGAAATAATCTGGATCGATATTGTTGCAAATTTAATTTAGAATCTTTTAGTTCATAATCGATTTTCTAGTTATTGCTATACTTTTCTAATTATCTATACAATAGACAAAAAAAGCTCCTATGAAAGCTGTCACTTCCGGAGGACCGGTTTTGCCTAAAAACCTCTAGTATATCCAAATTAATGAAAAGAGCTTAAGTATGAAGTTTCATCTCGATCAAACAAACCGTCTCGGCTGTAAAGAGGGGCACAGGCATTTGGTCTGTGCGCACAAATTCACACAGAGATTTTTAAGAGCTTCTTTTTGAGACTTTGGCGATATAGCGAATGGTAAATCTACAAAAACTGTGAGGTCAAAATTTTTTATGATTAATTCTACCACGTAAAAGAAAGTGAAAATTGGAGGAGTGTAATTGTTGTGGCAGCCGACTTTCTTTAACGACAAATATATATAGAGCTCGAATACACCACACTCAATTTCTAAAGCAAATATTTAAACATATACCAGGTTTATAAAAAAATTGCCTTGTTTAATCAAAAATCAGTAGTCCATAGGTTAAAAATTGTTAAAAATTAAATTTTTATTGTAAAAATTGAAAAAGCTCCTACGGAAGCGCTGTCACTTTTGGTACGCAGATGTCTACCACATTTCGCACAACTCTCCCAATTTATGGAAAAAGCTTTAGTATGAAATTTTATTCCGAATTAGAATTTGTTTTTTATTAATCCTGGTCTGTGGCTCTAGGCCAAACTTTGGTGAAATAAAGTATGTTATGAAAACTCGCCGATTCCGGTAAAATTAAGAATATGAAAACTAAACTAATAATTTAAAATATCTAAACTAATTTTATTTGAAATTTAATTTACAATCCTGCTACTCCCAGTGGACTCATCTCGGCCAAAGATCAGTGGAAAACTGATCGGAATCGTTTTTCCCTAAATGATATATTGTTAAAAAATACATGCACAAAACGAAAAAGCTTCATTGGAAGCTGTCATTCCCAGTGGCCCGATTTTGGCCAAAATTCACTGGGATCTCCCAATTTGTAGAAAAATCTAAGGCATGAAGTTTCATCCCGACCACTCAATTTGGGCTGTACAGAGATCTGTTTGTTGAAAAACGGTTTTTATCGTCATTTCCGCTAAATTTTTGAATCTAAAACGGTATTGTTGCAAATTGTTTGTTAAAGCTCCTATAGAAGCAGTCGTTTCCGGTTAACCTCAAAACCAAAATTCAATGGACAATTTCGACCAACATTCAATGGAATCTCCCAATTAATGAAAAAAACTTTTAGTAGGAAGTTTCATCCAGATCATTAATACATCGGGGCTGAAAAGGAGCGAATTTTTGTCAAAAATCATCATTTTTGATTAAATTTTGGCAAAATGATCTTGGCCGATACTGCTGCAAATTTAATTTAGAATGTTTTAGTTCATAACCTTTTTATTTGAAAATATATATACGTTTATATAAAAAAAAAATGTACAAGAAATGGAAGCTATCACTTCCGGTGGACCGATTTCGGCCAAAAGAAAAACTCTGGGATCTCCAAATTAAACAAAAAAACTTACGAATGAGTTTCACCCCGATCGGACAAATCATCGGGGCTGTAGAGAGGACACAGACATTTAGTCTGCAAGTAGTACACACACACACAGATTTTTTAAAAACTACTTTTTTGGCTTCGGCGATAGAGCGAATGGTAAATCTGCAAAAAAACTCGATTCCCGATGTTTAATACACAACGGTATTCACAAAACGAATCTCGAATCTGTAAACGTAAGTTTTGTTCTATAATTTTCCAGAATCAATTTTGTTGAGTCATTTATTGAAACGGTTTTAACATACGTATTTACGTTATTTCTATAGCATCCCTATACCAACAAAAGTTTAATATAGTGCCATTTGTAGTTTTTAAGGTTTTTAGCAAAATTTATTTGTTTAAGATTATTTGCTTTTCTTGTATACCTCTAAATGTTGATAACGAAAAATAATGCTCATAATTGGAATAAAAATTCACTTACGACAAGAAAAAATGGTTGTCAGTATTTACCAACGGTTCGCACTTTCTATTCAAAATAACTCTAAAAACTTGATCTTTCTTATATAATAATTTTAATTTTCAAAGCCGATTAACTTTTGCATGGAGGTCGCGTGGAAAGAGATTGGTCCAAAAATTAAAGTAATACAATAATTCATAAAGACACCAAGTAGTACGTAGACTCCGGTCCAATTCGTGATTTATTTTGTGGATACGGACTTATTTGAAAGTCTACAATAAGTCTCCTGTCAAATAGACTTATTGGAATCTTGCTTGAATTATTTTGATGAGTTGTCAGTTTGAACGCAAGCCTTCCATAAAAGTCCATCAAGTCTGCAATGGACATATTGCTGACAGGAGGCTTATTGTAGACTTTCAAATAAGTCAGTCTCCACAAAATAAGACACGAAGACCGCAGTTTTAGAGGTATTTGGAATGGCTAGTGCGAAGAAAGAAAAAATGTCATTCTTATTTTTAATTTACTTTTAATATATTTACATAAAACTCAAGCTTTATGAATAGCATTGCAAATTTATGTACAGTGAACAAAATAAGTCTGCGTACACCCTGCCTGTATATTAAAAATCAATAAAAAGACATCGTAAATATATTTCGAATCTCATTCTTTATTAACAAAAATAATAATTATTCTTAATTAAAACCATTTTTTTATCTTTGAATTAAAAAATTCATTGCAATTCTTTTTTGTACATAATATGTCTTTGTTTTAGTTTAAAACACCTTGATGAAATACTCCTTTGTTAGTATTTTCGTTATTTTAAAACGTTAGCACAAATAAAATATTTAAAATGAATAAAATGTCACGTCGTAATTGTAAACTGTCTTTTGAGATGCGCAAATTAATTATTAAATTAAGAAATCAAAACAAATCTCTTGGAAACATTGCCGAATTAACAAAAAGATCAAATCCGAGGTCCTTTGAGGTCTTTCAAAATTATAATAAAACGAGATCGCTTCTCTATAAGCCTCGACCGGACGACCAAAGAAGCGGACGATTCACGAGCAGCGTGAAGTGAAAATAATAAAGATGAATCCAAAAAAGAGTGCTCGAAAAATCGTGCCAATAGTTGCTGAAAACTACTAATAACGACCCAAACAGTTCGCAATTTGTTGCATAAACATGGATTAATAGCTCATGTTTAACAATCCGCTAAAAAGTGAGTTTTGGAACAAGGTTACATTTAGTGATGAATTAAAATTCAACATTTTTAGTACAGATGGAAGTGTCAAAGTATGGCGGAAGAGGAATACTATGATGGAAATAAAATTTTACGCTGCACTGTGAAACACGGTATGATATGGTGGTGTATGTCAGTAAGTGGCGTTGGGAACGTCCAGTTTATAGACTCTCAAATGGACAAAATGATGTACTTAAACATTTTAAAAAACAATTTAGTGGATAGTGCGCCGAAATTGGGGCTAGAATCGGAATTCGTTTTTCAACATTACAACGACTCGAAGCATATGGCTTTTGTATAACGTGCGAAAAGAATTACATACACCCCCTCAATCGCCGGATCTCAACCCGATCGAACATTTATGAGAATTACTCGATCGGCAAGTGCACGCAAATACCATAAATCTTCTAAAGCTGATTTGAAATCCAAAATTTTAGAGGAATGGGCTAAAATAGCACCACAGGTGACTTCAAACATAGTTGGATCAATGAAAAGGAGGCTTGAGCCCGTTATTCGAGCTAAAGGGAATCCAGCGAAATATTAATGTGAAATCTATTTTGTTCAATTTTTAATATTATTTCAAACATACGTAATAAAACACTATTTTTGAACGAATTATTTGTATGTATGTATACCGATTTATTATTTTTTCTTGTTTCGGGATTTTCACATTCGGGATTTCGATTTTAGTATTTTTGCCCGTGATTAAAACTTTGGTTTTTTGCATTGTTCTACCTAGTTATTGTTTTTTCACACCATTTAAAATTTGAAATTCTTTATTTTCAAGATCCTTAGTTATGTCCTTGCTTACATAATATGGTTGTATAGCAGAAAGGAATTGGTTTCTCCTTCTAACTCTTCTTCCTAATGAGTTAAATATTCAAAATTGCTTGTTTTTCGCCGAAGAGTTCCATTTTCAAGGTCTGAAGTGTCAAAATCTTACGTTTATACCCTGTCTTGTTTAAGCGCTACGAATGTTCAGTGTGAATCTTGCAGCTTGACTTGTATCCAGTTTGGTTGCCTTATAGTACACATCGGTTAAATCAAAAATGAAATGCTCAATATTTTTGCGCTCCTTCGAAACAAATTTGGGGTTTCGACTATAATTATTTAATATGCAATGAGTGTCCCTTCCCAGAATCCACAGGCCACATTTCCGGATTTAAAGATTTCGGTTTTATCTGTAATCTAAACTTTAGTTTTATAGGACCACTAAATTATCTCTGACAAGTTGGTTTGCACTTCTGTATATGCTAATAATTTAATAGGAACATTTTGAATTTCTCTCATTTTACCCGTCTTATCGAGAAGCCTATAGCTTTATGGAGGTCGGAATCATTTCTCGACTAGACTAACTAACTATAAGTTGCCGACTTTTTGAGCCACCTCGGGTAATTTTACATGCGTAATCCGTATTAGTTACTCGACTTTTAAATTAAAATTGACAATGAGTGATAGGGAAATTTTGTTAAGGAAGGGGAATTTTTCATGTGAGTTTCAAATGTTCATGCTAGAATCCGGCACAGATTTGTGCATTAAAAGCGCTTTTAAAAACCGTGTTTAACGGCTATTTTAAATAGCCATGTTCATTAATTTAAATCAAGATTTTTCTACTTTAAATTTTATTATTCTAAAATAATCGTTCAAGTGACCGTATTTCTCTATATAGTTTCAGGTTTTTTCAGGAATTTTTGTGTAATCATTGCGAATGATGAAATTGTTGACAGCATATTTCAATAGGGCAATTTTATTACTTGTTTTCTTAAGCCAACCAAATTATGTTTAAAGAAAAACCTTAGGGATTCTACAATTTAGCCTGTTATAATCCCTATACATACCACTTCCGCCTCAATTTACCACATTTCTTCGTAATTAACGCCAATCTAATTAATTTAAATTAAAAACTAACTAAACAAAAACAATAACACAACACAAACTTTACAACATCGGATTAAAATTTTAATGTACAACAACAAAACAAGATGAAAAATCTCCAAAGGTATTTAATACATATACCTTGTACATTATACCGGTGTAATATTATAATGAAATATAAAAGCAAGAAAATTATTTTTCATTAATTATGTATTTTTAATTGAATCCGAAATAGTGTTGAATAGTGATGAGTAATGAAATTAAATACAAAGCAAAAAAGGGTTGGAAAATTTATAAATTATATATAAGAGAAAATGTATTTGTAGAACCGAATACATATATATAAAAAGTTGAAAATCGGATATTTACTGAAACGTAAATTATTTAAAGAGTAATCATCCCCCAAAGAATTAAAATTAAAAAAAAAATTGGAATAACTTTTTTTCCTTGTTCCAACTTTCTTCTGTATTCAGTTATTCGCAAGGAGAATTTTCACTCGAAAGTTTTTATTCCTTATGGGCTGGTGGTGTAAATGTACCTCCTCTCTACACATACTCTAAATTAGGTTTAGCAGTAATTTAATTTTATTCGTCTTAATCTTTTTTTTTATGTCTTGATTGAGTTCAGTAGATTTTGATTATTATTTTAATTTGAATACAATCAGAATTTATACAACGCATATCTGTCTTAGCTAAAAAAAAAGTTTACCTTTCAATAAATTCTTTATTCATTTTAATTTTGAATTAATTAGCGGATAATTTTGGTATGATGCTGCTGCTGATGTTTGTGTGGAGATGCTATACACATCATCCACACATACTAAATCTAATTTCCATTGTTCTAATGACTTGGCACTACCCAAAAATAACAATAATAATAATAATCATAATAATATAAGAAGAAGTTATGCGATTATCATTTTTCCTACTCGTATTATTATATCTTAGTGATTTCGTTTTTGTATAATTTTCCGAATTAGCAATGTATACAGCTGCTGGCAGACATATAATACACATCCACATATAACTTATAATATATTCAAAAATGAAATTAAAACACTTCATTATTATCATAAACTCCCTCCTGTGTGCACACTTATGTTCGGCAATCCATATAGCCTAAACATAATTTTGAGTTAACAACAACAAGAAAAGTAACAGCGCGGCAGCATACAATTGGAACGAAAACTTTTCTACTCGAGTCGTTGAAACATCAGGATGAGATATAAAAATGAATGTGCTAAGGGTTCTTCAATATTCAACAAAGTAAGAAGCGCGCACAATGTACAAAAAAAACATTGGTTACATGAGAACGATAACCGCACCAAAGAAGAAAACTCTTAATATTTAAAGAAAATATTAAGTGTAAGAATTTGCTTAGTAATGAAAACTACATGAAATTATATACACAGCCCTTCCCACCATATTAACTTCTTATGTTGGTATTTTTTTGGGTTTTTTTTATATAGTGAAGGTATATACATAGCAGGCACCTCTCTACTAACAGCATGAGTTATATTAAATTATTTAACGAACATATTATTTACGTATGTATACAACGAATATGAGGTTGAGATGAAAATTTAATCGTTTTTAATTAGATTTTTTGTTTTGTTCATCGCACACAAATGTTTTTGTTTTTCGCCAAGAATATTTTCCCCAATCGTGTGATTTTCATTTTTTGGGTAAATTATAATGATTCACCTTAAACGAAAAAAAAGTACAAGATGTGTTATTAATTTGATGAACATCTATATTCTAAAGAGTTTTATGGTCGATGTGAATTAATTTTTACATTTTATGTGCGGAACCATACAATGTTATATGTTGGGGAGGTTTAGCGGTTATGAACATTTTTAATGATATTTTTATTTAGTTTTTAACATATACCTGTTTAAATGTCTGTTTCCTTATATAAATTTAATGTAGCTGTCTGACAGTTTTCAACTCAGCTGTAAAGAAAACTCAGTTGTTGTATGAATATTTAATAAGATTATCTTGTTTATAAAATTTGTTTTGACTTCTCACTATAAACTACAAGATGGAGGAATGTTAAGTTCTTTCCTAACAATTTATTTTTCATGAAGATTTCGGCAACATACAAAAAATATTTTTTGGATTAAAACACTTTAAATTAAATTAAGACACTATGTAAAATAGCAGTTTAGCGGGAATATGTTTTTCACAGCTAGAGGGTTGCTTTGGAATAAATACTAACATTAGTTGTGAAATTCGCGACTTTAAAAAGGTTCTATGTCTGGCTGCTTCGATCCCTAGGTCGTCAAAAAGGAAAATCATTTAAATGCATGTTATGCATGTTTGTTCAAATTTGAGGAATCTTTTTAAATATTTAAAAAGATGACAAGTACAAATATTCCGGTTAGTTAGGTTTATTTTAATATTGTAAAACTTATTCAGAAATTAGAAGAAAACTTTGTTCAAAATACGGTAGAGAAAATACTCAGACAAACAGTGCTATTAAACTTATCATTTATAAATTTCAATAAACCGATTCAGTTTGAAGATCAGGATGGCCATTTTGTGGTGCTTTATCACCAATTCATATCACTAGCGGAGAGTTTTTTTTTGTGATAAAATTCAAAACAAAATAGTCTACAAACACAACCCTGTTATATTTTTACGAAAAAAAAAAATATTAAAAATATAAAATATATTTTATAAAAAATTGTGTATACATGATTGTGAAATACATACCAAAAATAATACCAAAAAATTTACACTGTTAAATTTAACAATATTCCAATTGGATTTGTTTTGTGGCGAAATTGAAACATTTTTATATAATCTTTAACATTTATATTAGATAAGTCCCTATGTTCCTAATAGTGTCGCTGTAAAGATCAAATAATTTTCTAACGATTTGAAATAAACACGAGAAAATCATAAAACGATTTACTAACCTTTTTTTAATTCTAAAGAAGGCTATTTTAGACTATGTTTCTACTTTTATATATCCGATCCTAGAGATGTTCACGGGGTCCCACTTATATGACCGAATAGCTAAATCAAAACCCCACGTGTCTAGTGAACAGGATTTAATTATGATGGTTTTTACAAAGTCCAGCGCATTTTAATAAACTATAGTTTTTGATTTCAATCTATTTTCTAACTTTTCTGTCACCGCTCCTACAGACATTCACAATTTTTAAAATATAATTTAGAATAGCGTAGACAAAGTTGTAACACTGAAATGAACATACATAGATAGTTTAAAATGATATGTACAGTGCCATACAGGCTATATAGAAATTCCATAAATTTTAATAAATTTTCAAATTTTATTTCATCGATCCTAGAGATGTTCACGGGGTCTCATCTACATGGCCAGATAGATCAGTCAAAACCCTATGAGTGTGGTGAATGGGATCTAATTCTGGTGGTTTTTAACTTGCCCAGATACATTTTTACGTTTACAGTTATATCCCATATGTGTACCAGAAATGTTCACGGGATCTCTTTCATATATTCGAGAATAGGTCAGAAAATTACCTATCAATATTGTGAAAAAGGGACACGAATAGTGATTTTCACCTTGTATTTCGAAATTTAAAACTTCTTCATTTTCAATTTCTTTCTCAATTGGAAATTTTCGTATTTTGCAATAGGATTTTTACCCAATTGACATTCCCAAATAAGCTACGAACCCGATTTATTGTAATAATAATCAAATAACAGAAATCCTAGAGATGTTCACGGGCTCTCGTTTACACTTTTGAATAGTTCAAAGGTGCAACTTTCGATAGTTCCGGACAGGGTTCGGTTATGGCGATATTTACAGTGCCATATACGACTTAGAAGTTTCATGAAATAATTTGAATACATTATCAAATTTCATTTCACCGAAGCTAGAGATGTTCACGGGGTCTCACCTACATGACCAGATAGATCAGTCAAAACCCTATGAGTGTGGTGAATGGGATCTAATTCTGGTCATTTTTAACTTGTCCAGAGACATTTTTACGTTTACGGTTATATCCCATATACCAGAAATTAAACATCGTAATAAGTTTATCATCCCCTCCTCTGAACGAATAGCGATTTTGTAATATACTAACAGGTAATTTTGAAGTTGAAGCTAAAATGCTGGCTCTTTGGGTTTTTTGGTGCCTCGTTTTTCAAAAACATTTCTCTGAATATACCTTTTCAGAACTCTCTGACCCATATGCCGCGGTGTACTAGGCAACTTCGGTTTCTTCCTCCACATTTCCTCGTTGGTTATGTCATCTGGATCGGATTCTGCATTGGCACTTTTTCGATTTAATTTTTTTCTTTTCCAAATTTTTCGCAGTTTTATTTTTTTTAATATTTTGGAGGTTTTGTCCTTCATAAAAGTCACAACCCGACCGATTTTTAGAAATTTTTGGTCAATGTACTGATGTTTTACTAATCAGAACCAGTTTTCGACGTTCGCTAAATATAAGAAATTGAAAATGAAGAAGTTTTAAATTTCGAAATACAAGGTGAAAATCATTATTCGTGTCCCTTTTTTACAATATTGATAGGTAATTTTTTGACCTATTCGAATATATGAAAGAGATTCCGTGAACATTTTTGGTACACATATGGGATATAACTGTAAACGTAAAAACGTATCTGGGCAAGTTAAAAATCACCAGAATTAGATCCCATTCACCACACTCATAGGATTTTGACTGATCTATCTGGCCATGAAGGTGAGACCCCGTGAACATCTCTAGGATCGATGAAATAAAATTTGAAAATTTATTAAAATTTTTAGAATTCCTATATAGGCTGTATGGCACTCAGTGTTACAACTTTGTCTACGCTATTCTAAATTATATTTTAAAAACTGTGAATGTCTGTAGGAGCGGTGACAGAAAAGTTAGAAAATAGATTAAAATCAAAAACCATAGTTTATTAAAATGCGCTGGACTTTGTAAAAAAAATCATAATTAAATCCTGTTCACTACACACGTGGGGTTTTGATTTAGCTATTCGGTTATATAGGTGTGACCCCGTGAACATCTCTAGGATCGGATATATAAAAGTAGAAACATAGTCTAAAATAGCCTTCTTTAGAATTAAAAAAAGGTTAGTAAATCGTTTTACGATTTTCTCGTGTTTATTTCAAATCGTTAGAAAATTATTTGATCTTTACAGCGACACTATTAGGAACATAGGGACTTATCTAATATAAATGTTAAAAATTATATAAAAATATTTCAATTTCGCCACAAAACAAATCCAATTATCCACAGGCAATATCCTGGTTTTTTCCATTTCTTCAGGAAGTTTGATAAATTGTTGGGTTGTGGTGATTTTTGGTTTATTTCTTACATGAAAAATATAAATTAATTATTTTGTCACTTGACTCTCACCATCATATTTTAGGTGAGCATATATGACATTATACTCGTTCACTGTGAGAATTATAATAAGAAAAATTCTATGCGGCGATTTCGAGTCGCCAAGCGACACGCACGTGACGATCACTCGCTCACTGCGGAAATCCTAATACCAAAATAGAGTTATAGTGACGACTCTCCACCCGGTGACGAGTAAGTGAGATTCATAATAGACATATAAAAAGGAATATTTCAAAAGGCGAAATTATATAGCGATATAGTATATAGCGCGATATCCTTTTTTCGGCCAGACAATTTTTTTCTTAAATTTAAGTCCATATGTGAAAAATGACAGGTTGCAATGTCTTCCGATTTTTAACTTATCATAGTTGAATCGAAATTCTTTTTGAAAAAAGCATTATAATTTGATAACATATAAATCATATAACATCTTAATTATTTTATTATTATTATAGTTATAGTCATTTTTCGGACGGAAACGGTTTAAGTGATATGCACAAATGTGTACGTTGGTCCAAAATAAATACAAAAATAAATTTTTGACATGATTCTATTTCGTACACGCACAATTGGGTTCACGGATCGGAAATGGGATATTGTACAAAACGCGATATGATACAAATTGCAAAATGGTACAAAACGCGATATTCAAAACGTGGTATGGTACAAAACGCGATATGGTACAAAACGCGATATTTTTCAAAACACGATATTGTACAAAACGCGATATTTCAAAACGCGATATGGTACAAAACGCGTTATTACAAAAAGCGACGGTACAAAACGCGATATTGTACAAAACGCGATATGGTACAAGACGCGATAGTTAATTAATAATTAGTATATAGCGCGATATCCCTTTTCCTGCAAGAATTTTTTTTTTCTTAAATTTTAGTCCACTGTACACCAATGTGTATATGATCGGATTATATCAGGCGGCTCGCTGCGCTCCCGTTGCTTCACAATGTACATTCTGGAAAAAGGGAAATTTAATTTCAGTTTATAGGAATTTAAAAATCGTTAGGAGCGGGAATATAGGACCGGGTTTTATCAGGCAGGTCACTGCACTCCGTCACTTCGCAATGCACATTCTGTACCATATCGCATTTTGTACAATATCTCTTTTCCGATCCGTGGTCACAATTGTGCATGTACGAAAGACAATCATGTCAAAAATGTATTTTTGTATGTATTTTGAACCACCATACACATTTGTGCATATCATTTAAATCGTGTTCGTTCAAAAAGTAACACTATAACTATAATAATTATAAAATAATTAATATGTTATATAATTTATATGTTATCAAATTAGAATCATTTTTTCGATTTAGCTATGAAGTTTGTGTACAGTGGACTAAAATTTAAGAAAAAAAAATGGCTGGCAGGAAAAGGGATATCGCGCTATATTCTCTATCATTTGGACACTATTGCGTTTTGTACCATATCACGTTTCGAAATATTGCGTTTTGAAATACCGCGTTTCGGGCGGATCCCCTCTGCGAGGTAATTATAGAATCACCTGACCACATAATATTTGCATGCGTACTGTATCAAAATGAGAGACGAAGGCTTCGATCTAGCCTAACCAATCTAAATATTACATGGTCGGCTGATAAAACCACATTTGTATGCAACAATAACATTTGTAGCTTCCTGGGCTTTTGTATCCGTGTCATGCAATCAAAAAATATGATAGTAGACTAGACGCGTCTTGCATTGTCGTCTATCGATGAGAATCCAAATAGCTGTAGGGAACATAGTCGCTAGCAGCATATAGAAACGCCAATATAGGTTAGTTACCTCGGTGTGGCGTTTCCGCCTGATAGTTAAGACTGACTTCAACTTCACGAACTTCTTGGAGCCGTTGTCAAGGTTGAACCGCATTCAAATGACGATTTAGCAACGAAGTCGTCATAAGAAAGCGGCCATCACGCTGTGTTGTAACACGAGGTCGGCCAGATCCTGACACACTCGACGAACGAAAATCGGCTCAAATTTCATGGTCGAGTCACTTCACTTTGGTTCTGCCTTGCATCAATTAGTGCAACCACTTGAGCGGCTCCCTCTGGTGCAATATCCATTGTCTTGTGAAGAATGAAGACGTAACAGTTAAAGGACCGTTCAGGCCAAGCGTTGATATACGAAGGAGGACAATTCCTTTTAACCGTACCCTTTTATACCTGTCTCAAGTTCAGTAAACGGTGCTACCTGGAACGTGCGTTCCTGTTGTCTTTGTCCTGGTTTTGAACAGACAAGACACACACGTGGTATCACTGAATAGGTGATGAAATGATCTTCTACCTTGACGTACTTTGATTCAAAAAACATTTGATTCGCGAGAAAATTAACAAAAAAAAGAAAAAGTGCAGCTGTGCAATTTTTCTGCTCTCAAGTGTAGCTTGTTATCAGTTTTTAGTTAGGTTTACAGAGTCGGCTCGGCGGAAATTTATTTAATTTTGCTTTTATTTTTTGTACTATACAGATTGCATTGTTCTGAGGCCGAAGCACTCCTAACTATTTCGCGGCTCGCTTTTCACGTACTACCTAACGCAGTAGTCAAATCAAGGACGTACGGCTGTAAACCCGATTTACATAGTATACTATCTGCACATTACATTGCTGCAAAGTCCCTTTTGCATCCTGCCCCTATCGGGATTCAAACCCGGTACCTTCCGATCCAAACGCCAAAGCCTTAACCACTATGCCGTTTCGTCGGTAAGATAAGTTTTTAACTATAACAAATATCACAAAAGTTAAAATTAAAATTTTTACACAATTTTCCGAGGAAATTTTGAGGTTTAGCATTAAACCGCACACGATTAATAATATTTTATTTTATGATATCCCTTTTCAAACTTTTAATTTTTAATTTTTTAATTTGAGAAGACCGGAAACAATTTGAAATAAAATAACATGATAACATTATGCTGGAAGCCATGAGCTTTTATTTTAATTTTTATTTTTGAAATACGATTAGATTTTATGGTATCTCATAAACAACATGTCGGCGAAGCACCTCCCCAGGCCACTGAGGTCTACCCGATTTAAACCAGTGTTGATCGACGTAAAGACATGTAACAAAATGTTTTTCCGAAAGTGGTAAGCCACATCTATAAAAACACATACAACGAACAACAAGTAATAATTTTTCGGCGTACCCAAACCAAGTTCCACCTATAGCTGCCTGTAAACAACCCCAACTCAGACTCCTCATCCAACAATTTCTGTTTATCTCAACCATAATATTTAAAATTAAATATTCGCACCATTCGTAATCGTAATAGTTATTTTAATTGACCATATTATTATTGCTAACGAGGTAATAAAAATGATAGAAAGCGTGCGACCCCACAAATTATAATGATCGTAACAACAATGCTAATCCTCCTACCAACCCCTGTCTCTCAAACTATATATAGATTTATAATAGTATACGACCAATCCTACAGATAAAAATTGTCCATTCAGTTATATAGAATTGAAAAAAGCAAACCAAAAATTGCTCAATTATTAGATTCATTATATATTTAAAAAACACCAGCCCTATCTCACTACTTGAAATTCGAAGCACGCACGTCTCTAACGTATCAGAATGTAGAGCAACAAAATAAAATAAAATAAAATAAAAAATACTTTACTGTGTACGAGGATAACCAAAAGAACGAATTCAGCAAATTCATTATTCATGAAAAAATTCATACATAAATTACAAAACCACCAAATTCACTGTATCATCTTTTTGCCTCAAAATTATATTTTGCTGTAAATATTGGAATCGTGAATTAAGCTATATACATATATGTATATATATAGCACATAGCTATATAGATAGACAAAATAGATAAAAACGAAGATTTCAGGATTCAGACATTCTTATTCCCAGTATTTTACACAATAAAGGCACACAACCATATTTTATGTATAAAATAATATCATAACGTTATTATATGTCGTTTTTATGTATTCTCGTATGCCCCGAAAATTCTAACAATTTTATGCCCGAATTTTTTTAAACTATCGAATAAAATTTTTTAAAGCTAAGGTATATCCAGCTATATCGAGACTTAATGAGGGATATAATTATGGTATTACTGGGATATTCTGTTTCGTCTTGTGTATTTATAAAGACATAATCATAAAAAAAATAAATTTAAAGAATTTATATCCTCCCTCATCACCCATACCCGATATAAAGTCGTACTGAGTCCCTTTTGATATTTTGCCGTTATAAAAATAGAAATAAAAAGATACGATACTTGAACAAAATATTTCGGTTTTATTTCTCGAATAAATATTATTGATTGTATTTTTCTAAATGATATCATTTCGATTTGTGTGTTTCGTACACATAATTTTATTGAGTTTTCACAATCATTTTCCTTTATGTATCTGATAATAATGTAACCCTAACGGATTATTTATGTGTACCTAACAACAAATTGCGACATTTACATTATTCAATTTCGTGGGATTTGAACCTGAAGGGTTAATTTAGTGTATCAAATATTGTGAACTATATATGATCAACAAGGCTGTTTAGCATAATAAAATATATTATTGTGGCCAACACCCCGTAGTGAATGTTTTCATCTTTATGTGTTACAAATAATGCTCGCATGTACTTGGGAGTACAGCACATACATTAAAACTTAATAAGATAATATTCTATCCCGTACCTCGAGGCTTGTTTTGACAAACTTTTTTGTTTTTATGCTTTGGACTATGTATGTATGTAATCGGATGCTGGAATGTTCTAATGTCTAAAAAGCTTATGAAAACTGTGCAAGACCCTACATAGATTAGGTGTAATTTTTACATATTTTCAGCAAATGTATATTTCATATAGAAAAGTAAACAACAATGAATTTAATCTTGGAAAGAAAGAAACGTTGCGAAAGAAACTTGCAGGTTTCGTCACGATAAAGTCATCGAAGAATTTACCCACATCGTCCAGCGTTATGAACTGTTTATCCACTAAGGCGTGCTGCATTTACCGGGTCAAATGTAGTCTGTTGCGGCCAAGACTGGTGAATATGCTGCGTGCGGAAGAACTTCCCATCCCAAGTTCAACAGGGTTTTCTGACTCACGTGAGGAGCAACGTGAGGTCGAGCGTTGTCTTGCAGCAGTATGATTTGCCTGCTTGCTTTTTCTGATCAAGTTCTTCGCTCAGTTTGATCAATTGTCGGCTGTATCTTTCTGCAGTTTCCGTCTGACCGGACTCCCGCTAGATACACAGAAGAACCTTCTTTAAGTCGATGTTCTTTTTCGATGTCCACTTTTTACATTTGGGATTTTCGTAAAAAATACACTTTTCATCACACGTTACAATTTTCCACAAAAAGGCCCGCTTCTGCCGGGCAAACAGCGAAAGGCGCGTGTTCATTCGTTGACCTAGGTTCGGTCAACACATGTAGGGCCTACCTTCTACGTTTTTGAATTTTTCCCAAGTGGAATTGCCTTGGAAGTCTTTCAATGAGGTAACCAAGGCTACTTAGTCCTTAGACCAGTTAGTGGTACTTGTAATCCACAGGTTTTTGAAGAGTGGCTGTGCAATGTACGAAAATTGAAATATGGTGTAAAAAGGTCTAACAGCCTTTTACCTGAGTATCCATGGATGAAGACCATCTCTATATATTGGTAGATATCTAGATGAAGTTTGGCCTAAATCCAGACCCGAGGCTACCGCTAGAGAAGATCCCTGTAGACTTAGCGTATGAACTTGAATCTCAGATCTTCAAGGTGGGGAAGACAAAGGCTATGATGGTTTCAGTATCCTCACACTGTTTCAACAAAATGGTCGTGATATAGTTATCATGGGGGCCTAAACGATCAGGTTGCTGAAAACTAGATGCAAGAAGATGCTTAGACATGCGGTTAGCAAAACTGCTCTCTTGATAGAGTAATTAATAAATTTTATAATGGAGTTAAATCATGAATTTCGAAACACAGTTCAAGAAAAACAGATGCATGTGCTTTTCGACTATATAGAAACATATTGATGATTATGATTAGACTGATGATTGAAATGTTAATTTGAGAACGCATATCGACGATGACGATGCATTAGTGCGTATCTACATTTTGCGTGTTTTACACGAAATGATAAAACTGTTTTATTTGAAACTGAAATGACCTTGTAAAAATATATTAACACATATAATTTAATTTAATTGCTTAAAATTGTTTTAATAATCAAAAATTTAGAAAAAATTAAATTTGTAGATAGTTACTTATGAAACATAAAATTGATGAATTTTGTAGATACACACTAATGCATCGTTACCATCGATATAGTACATTAAATTTATGACTGACGTCACAGAATACTTTAAAAATGAAAAACAATAACTTTTAAATTGAGAACGAATTGAAAACTTTTTAGAAAACTTCCAAAACTGAGAATTCTTAAATCAATTAAAAATAAAATATATGTTTGAGAATATACAATTCTCAAAACAAGAAAATAAGATGCAAGATTTGAGAATTACATGCACGATTCCGGCGTGATGGCCAGATATTTATTTTACATCAAGATTAGGTTACCAAGACGTTTAGAATTGTGGTTTCGAACTGATGGAATTTTGCATTCTGTGAACTAAAAAATTCGATCGGCTCATCAGACTGCAGTGACCAAACTACAAAAATATTGGAAATACTTTGAACTTATTTTCAAAGTATAAACTCAATGCCTTTGCGAATTATTATATTATTTGATTAAAACGTTTACTATAATTAAGAGTATGAAACGAAATCCCGGTTTTCAAAATCCCTATTTGTTAAAATCCCGGTTTTTTATAAAAAAAATACCAATTTTTAGGAAAACCCGGTTTGAATTTTTAAAATTTGATATGTGGGAAAATGGGACTATTAAATGATTTTTTGACAAAATTCAAAAATGAGTTTGCGATAAAATTCTAGAAAATGGCTAATAGGGATGGAATTTGGCCATTTCTTAACAGATTTTACTGAAATTCGATACGTGCGATGGAAATTCTAAAACGATTTTTCGATAATTTCGATTCTTACCGTATAAAATATAGTTTACCAAACTTTTTTTGGACAAAATCTTGTTTTTAAAAATTTTGTTTTCCAAAATAATTATTTTGATTATTTTATAATGCAATAATTAATATTTAGTGAAATAGTTTTTCTGGGATCGATATAAAATATTGTTTTTTTCATTAATCTTGCAACTACAAAATTTTGCAATTACAAAATGTTGCATAAATGGTGCAATTATTTTTCTTTTTAGTACGTGTCATTAATAGATTCTATATAATCCACTCATACCAGCGACACGCAGTGCGACATGTTTGCTGATCCCGGAACCTACGTCCCCCGAAGTTCAAATCTAAAGCCCCCTCGGAGTGAGAGTTATCGAAGCCGTCAGCCTCTCCCCATCAAGACTTTAGAACTTAAAGAAAAGAAAATCGGGATTTTGAAAATCGGGATTTCGAAAACCGAGATTTTAAAAACCTGGATTTTGAAAACCGGAATTTCGTAGTACACCCAGTTTAAGCATATCATTCTCAAATCAAATCAAATAATAAATATAAAAATTAATATTCGTGAAAACCACAATTTTTTGGAGCACAGTTGTGACCATAATTTTCTCAAATAAACTCAAGTTTGCTCTCAAAAATACAGGAAACTTAACAAAACTGTAAAAACAAGAGCTGCTGAAGACTGGACTGCTGAGATTCTATTGTCATAAAATATTCTGATGGACTTTGGAACATACCTAGCAAGAATCTTCTGAGCTTCTATTAGAAATTTATTTTCGCGATCGTTCCGAGATTGTGTCACAAGGGCGAAGGACCGCTAGGGTCTCGCATCTCTAAATGAAATAATAAACATTAGGAAAATTATATGATCAACAAACCGCTTTAAACCATTTATGTTGCCAGGACCTGCGGAGTCATATGTCATGATCAATCATTAATTAAGAAGTGAATCTTGATAATCTTAACCTTATAAGAGAACAAATCGCCCCCCCCCCCCTTAAGACAGACCTTAAACCTATATAAGCAATTTGCACTGTTCTTTGTAAAAAAAACTCGACATACAAATTGAAACTCATATCAGATGTTAGATCAAACCGAGTAAGCTGTTAAAATTTGAACACGCTTATTGTAAGTGGAAATCTAACTAAGCTGAGCTCTCAGCTTCCTTATTTTATGCCGTAAGTGTAACTAATTTTTCATTATAGAATCATTCTGGATATAAAGGCGATCCTTAACAACTTCGGACCAGGGGCGATCATTCGGGCATTTACATGTTCGAACATGGGCGAAAACACATCGATTAAATGTAGAAAAGCAGAATAGGTAATATCGTCCTTCTTTGATAGTTGGTCATTTCGGTAAAGTTGGACCTAATGCTGCTGTCCAACATTTTTTCGGTAAATAATGAGCCAACAGATGTGGTTTGAAAGTTTGTCCGCACAAAATTGTCCGCCTTTGAATGTTGATAATTTTTTCGATCACTTACTACTATGGCACTATTTTCTTTAAAAGAATTTACCTAGCTTAACAATCTTTCTAAATCCTATTCAACGACTTGCTCATGTATCAAATATGTCCTTCCGTGCGGTCCCATCTTCCGTTAGTGCCACCATCTCACTTAAACCTTGATCTTTTTTGATGTGCAGAATTGTCTCAATAATCTGTTTCTAGACGGTATACTGCGGAAGATGCACAAAATATTTTTTGAGTACGGATTGGGCTGAATTTGATTTCTAACAAATTTTAATTTTAGGGAAACTGAATTTGACTGAGTCATCTCTTAGCGGGTTAAGGCCAAGTTTGGTTCAGCTATGGTGAATGTATAGGAACTGGGTAATTATTTCGCTGATTATTTTCAAATTTATTTTGTAGAAAAATCCAGAACTTCATCCATAATTTATGTAGCTCGACATACCAGATTCGAACAAAGTTAGTTAAGAAATTGCCTACCTGATTTGATAATAATTTTTTGGGATATGGCCAGGTTCTATTCAGAATGGTCGAATTGTTTGACCACCAAAACGACACGTAAAATCTCAATAGAAGTTAACCATATAAATTATTAGAATCCGAGCCCTTCTCTACAAACTAAAATGGAAAGTTATCGGTTAAGAAACGGCCTGGGGCGGTATGTTGTACCATCACTTCGAATCGAAAAAGTCGAAATTCGAAAAAAGCCGATCCGAAAAACTGAAAGTTGTATCATTTTCGACTTTTATCGTTTTTTAATCTTGCAATACTTTTTCTAGAATGAAATGTCAGCTGCATTTATTATTACTTTGGTTTTATCAAGTTTATCATTTATCGCAATTCAAAAATGATCCAACACACCGCAATTCGGTTTTTTTTCGAATTTCGATTCGAAGTGATAGTACATACCGCCCCTCTGGTTTCATTTTCATTATAAGCGAATCCCAAAATTTCATCAAATTCAGCTTTGCTCACCGAATTTAACCATCATTTGTTGAGAGATGACCTAGTTCCATTGAGCATAATGTAATTGGTTGAGGAGTGGTAAAGCTCCATTAAGCATGAAATAATATATCATTATAATCCTATCCGTAAATAATCTGGTATTGAATAACATTCATAGTTTTCCGGGAACCATTGCCTTTGGGAAGCCTCACATATTTTTTCCAATTTTTTTTTTTTTTTTTTGCTATCTTGTGGTTGCCAATTTAAGAGTTAAATACTAATGGGTTTTAGAGAAATTTTTAATATATAATTTAAATAATTATGGTTACAGGAATTTTTATTGTAAGTTGTGGAATTGCAGGGGGATTCAATTAATAGATGTTTGGAAAGCGAATGGAAAGCATTCGTTTACAATTAAATTTCAGGAAATTTCCAGATGTACGTGAAATAATAAAAAAAATTCCTCCGATTGCTGATTTAGAGAAGCAATTGTTGAAGACCAATACCATCTTATCCATTAAACCTATCGCTAGGTGTCTGAAATCGCGTAGTTCCACCCCAAAAAAAAATCTTTCCTATCCTTCCTATTGTTATGAGAAAACAGGCTGGAGGAAACCGCAGCTAGTAAAGAGTGTGATTTAGTTTTTGATTATAATTTGCCTGGATTGCTAGATTCAAGAACCAGTTGTCTGACGTTTATATAATATTAGCGGACTTTTGATTAGAAATGATTCCATTGAGTCTCGCAGTTAGAGCGGTGATCGGTTCATCTTGTGCAACAAGCTGTGGATGACTGTGTGGATGTTGTGAAAAAATTAAATAAGGCCAACCATCAACCAAATGAAACGACTATAAACGTAGTACTGGATCGTATATGTTAAGGTTGAAACGTTATTTTAGCGAAAAAGTGCTAGTAAGAATTTTGAATAGACTGCCACCGCTGAGAGCGAATAAGTGATTGCATATAAGAAACTCACATCCACGCGAAGAAAATATCCAACCACAGATAACTCACCGTGTTTCGCTGCTTTGAACTCTAGCACCGAAAAGGGACATTATTATTAATTTCATCAGAAAGAAAGAGGAGAAATATTAGATAATCCTGATAAATATTTAAACTTTCATATTAGGCCCGTGACACACTTGAGCTATGTTTTTTTCAGCAAAGTGAGCGATGTTTTGAAATCACAGCTTCTCGGTTTACTTTGCAAAGCATAAATAAGTGAAACCGAATTCGTGAAGCTTAGCTTAAGCCACTCGTACGCCCTGATTTATTTTCTGGCACATTTTCTGGGCGATGTGAGATAATTAATTATCCCAGAGGCAAAAATAAAACATTTAAATATTTTGCTTTATAGATTTGGTTGATCCTGAGATTTACCTCCAATATTTCTTTTATTTGAGTTTTGGAAACCAAAACGGAAAAGCTGTAAAGCTCACATCAGTCAAAAAATATAGCTTAAGTGTGCAACGTGCCTTAAGGGCGGGAAGTTGTATATAATGTTTCACTATTTACAACAGGGAGTTGGCTTTGAATTTAATATCAAATAGTCTCATTTGTTTTTGTTCCGCTTTTTTGAAAATTTTACATTTTGATTATTTTTATAGATCCTCATCAGCTTGAGGTGCAGCTTGTTTGAGTTTTATGTCATTCCATAATGATGAGATATAAAAATGATATTTTAAGTTCATCAAGCTGGCCGTAGAATAATCAAAATTTGGAGTGGTGGTTGCTGCCCACCGGAATCAAAATAATTATAGGTACCATAGTGGATGAATTGTTACATTGTTCCAGATAAGAAATGTGATATGGCTTTTGACACGGAGAGGACGGCTAAAATAAATGTTATAAATGAGCTTTAAGCTCAAAATACAATGCAACTTCTAATCAAAATTGAACATCACGATTCACCAATTATTTTACACAGTGCGTATTTAAATTTCCACATTTAATTTTGCTGATGCTACCTCAATTGAACTGTGACTGGGTCATGAGTTTCTTTTTTTAAATGTTTCTAAAATATTCGATCTGATTCTATTGGATCTGATTGTATCCCAATTTTGTTCGTCAGACTATTATAACCTATAATTTAGCTCTAACGAAATCCATATTTACTGAGGCTTCGAAAATGCACATGTTATTAAGCCGAGTTAAGCTCGATTTCTTTAAAGCTTTTGTCAGTCATAACATTTTACTCAATAAATTACGATCTATTCTTTTACGTTTTTGATGTAAATCAAATTTCCGATAGTTAAAAAGAATACGAAAAAAATTTGATGTGTTTTTATCGTAGTGTGCCTAAACTCGAAAGGGATACCGAAAACAATAACAAACCATTTTGAAAAAATTTCAAATGATGCGTTTGACGTATTTGACAATATCTACGATTGACGTATTATACATATGTATATAAATATGTGTATGTGGTAGTTAAAATGGAAGTAAAAATCTCCATTTCCATTTTTTGATGCACATCAAATATTTTTGTTATTTTTTCCGCTAAAACAACGAGAAATGTGATTTACATCAAAAAAAAAGTTTGCCAGTTTTTCGTAAAAAGAAAACGCCATTAATTTCTCTAGTTTTGAAAACTTCCATGTGATAGCTTCATGTATTTCGGAGAGATAATAAATAGTTAACATACTTAACACAACATTATCGAATGCAAGGCTTTTGCTCACATGGGTAACTAAGACTAGAGTATCTGCTCGAGAAATCTCGTCTCGAAAATCTCGAGAAATCGTCATAATTTTACGGTCTCGAAATCTCGAGAAAATTTATTTTATATTTTTCAAGATTCTCATTTCGCGCGAAAATTTGGTCGAGATTTTCGGGAAATTGAGGACTAATGTTCGAAAGTAGATGTCACCGCTCACCGCTAAAATGATATTTTTCATAAATAATAAGAAAAGTTAACCTTACATTTTATAATAATGTAGCAGCTGTCAGTGATGTTGTATTATTTGAATTGAAGATTTATAGTGAAGACCTAATACAACAATATAGGGCATTTAGTACATATATGTACATATTACATAGACCAACAACAACAACAACATAAAAATAAAAAAATTATTAGTTGGTTTACCACAATAAAGGACAAAATTATTTACGTGACGTCAAACAACTTCGAGAAGGTCAAGCTTATTCCATGCAAGACAAAAGCGAAAATTTTAAAGAATTGGCAAGTTCAAATGAATATTAGATTATTTAATTTATGTATTGTAAATAAATTATTTTTTTAGCCGTTACGAGAAATGGCTGAATATAAAAGCGACAAGGTGTGGTATAATTTCAAAAGAACAGATAAAAATAGAGATCAAGCCATATGTACTCTCTGTGTAATGATTCTTGCTTGTAAAGCATCGTCAACCGGGGGTCTGCATCGTCATCTCACCAGCTTACATAATATGATTATGAACCGGAAACATGCAACTGATTCTTCCACAAGTAGATCGGCAATGCATTGAAAGTAAAACAATTAAACAAATTGACTGTTATTTCAAAAATCCTAAACAAGACCGCAATTTTGAACAAATTATTTCGAAACTCGCAGCATTTGATTACATTTTAATAAACGCTATTTGTTAAAGTTCGTTTATTAGACATAGTTTCGAAATGCAGGCTTTATGTTACCGAACAATCCCTCAGATATAATGAACTTAATTTATAAATTCTATGACAATTTGCCCTGTCTATATAGACGAGTGGACTAGCTATCGGAATCGCAGGTATTTAAATATTCATTTATATTACTCAAATGGAGAAAACGAAAATCTAGTTTTGATGCGCATCGAAGGCTTTTGTCCTGCTGAAAAAGTGATTGAAATGGTATCAAATAAAATTCAGAAATTTGAGTTAAATTACGAATCTGATATTGTTTCCACAACAAGAGACTGGACCGATCGTTTTGTTAGAGTAAACCCAGCAATTTTAAAAGCGTTACGTTACAAATAAATAAATAAAAATGAGGTATAACGACTAAACAAAGGAATGTTTTATGATGTCATAAAAGCAGTATGAGTCATAAGGCCTTGTTGACAAAATGGCAGTTAATTTACGAACCATTACAGAAATGTATCTTCTTGTCCATGAGTACTGTCAAATTATTGGTGCTAAGTTACCCTAAAAAGTGCACTCCTGACAATCCACGAAGTGTCCTTTTTTGGTCAAAAGCACGAATTTCAGTAAAAAATTGGAAAAATTGCATAATGAGTGAAAAAATCATCTAACGATTAAAAATAGACCTTCAAAAATTTACTGTGGAAGAGAAATTGCTTTTAATAGTAAACTGGATGAAATTTTCGATATCGCACATACCAATGCCTTGTCCATGATGACCAGTGAAGCCGACCAACGATTTCTCTTGCCACAGCATGAGATAGAGCTTCCCGGATATTTGGCTGGAGCCAGACAATATGAAATTGAAAAAGAAAAACGGAAATCAGAACGTATAGAGGCAGAAAAAAATCGTAAACAACGTAAATCAATTCCAATAGACTCACAAGCATTATTATCGTCATCGGAGAGTGACAGCGAAAGAGTATCTGACAGTAACGGCATGAACTTTGAAAATATGTGTTTGCCTATGCTAAGCGCAGAAGGAGCCCCTAGACAAAGCAAATGTTTCATTACTCCTACAATTTTGTCAGATTTGGATAAGTGGAAGTCTTGAACATTCTATTGATGAACTAGTTTTGAATCTAAGGCTTCATCGTGAAACAAATAAAGTAGAAATAGCAGCATCAGTTAAATCGACTTTCAAGTTTACAACAGGCGTAGTAAATTGGGATGGAAAATTACTTCCAGAGTTATCTGGAACGGAGACCGTGGATCGCTTGCCGCTGATTGTTTCTCATATATAGATGGAGAAACATTTATTGGGCGTTCCCAAAATATCAAGAGCAACTGCTTGGTGGGAAAATGGCACGGACTGTTTTGCAAAGCTTAATCGATTGGAGAGTAGATGACGATATCGTGGCTTGCTTCGATGCAACATATTCAAATTCTGTAAGATTAAATGAAGCAGCTATTATTTTAGAGCAGAAACTAGAACGAAGTTTATAATATCTTCCTTGTAGTAAATGTTCCGTCATTTGTGAGATTCAAGAATGACTGGAATTCCTTGAACAAGGATAATTTCAAAGGAGGCATAGATGATCCCAAAGTTTATATACAATTAAATGATGTGAAAGCGTAATTAACTGATTTTTGTAAGAAAGAATTGGCAAAGGAACTTGCTCGGGCCGACATCATAAAACTCAACTATATTAAGTTCTTATGACTCATAGGGTTTTTATGACATCAAAAACATTCCTTTGTTTAGTCATTATACATCATTTTTCGGAAATTGGCAATAAAGTTGCTATTTATTGCATATTTAATTTAGGCTAAGAAAATTAACCGAATGATTTTTCTGTTCGTTTGAAAGTGGAAAACTAAAAAAATACCGTTTTTATCGAAATTCGCGCTCAAGTCGCGATGACCTCTAAACCATCTTCGATTGACCCAATATTTTTCCTGTTTAAGATTTTAGCATAACCTCACATTTCCAGAGGGTGTCCCGTTAGAGAATGGTCATAACAAGAAGCAAGTCGTCGTTAGATCAATAAAACAGTGTTCTTTATAAATCTGTATTTGGCATCTATAAGTTTTTCTAGAAACTCTATAAGCAGTATAAGCCAATTTAGAGAAAGGCCTGCAGCCATCCTGCCGTTAATTTACAAGTAAATATATACCTATGTTTTTATGCCCCAATTATATATTCTGCAATGCATATGAGTATGTAAAATAGTATCATAAACTTAATCAAAATTTGATAGCATTTTTAAATATCCTCATTCCGCATTATACTTCGAATAAAGAAGAACATAATTTAGTTCATGTACTGCGTACCACATAAATGTGTAAAAATGTAAATATGTAATGTAATAAAATTTTCTAAATTAAATGAAAAATAATAATAAAATATTTTTTATGAGTTTTCTACTAACAAGTCGTTATGTAATCTCGATACATAAACATGATGATACATACAATAATAAAAATGCTTGCTTCCTAACATATATTCCGTTTATGCGAAGTTTCGAATTTGTTAACAATTCATTCATTCATCTCGATTATTATCTAGATCTATTTTTTCAGTGTTCTGCCCTTCCTATACAACATCAAAAAAACCGGAAAATTTGTTATTGTATAGCACACATCTTATAACAAAGCAGAGACAAATTTTGTTCCCGTTTACTAACAAAAAAAAAAAATCAATGCAGATATTTATCCTTATTAAATCGATATGAGTATCTAATTTTTGTCCTTTCAATATATTGTACAATACGTGTAGTATATGTGAACGCTGCTCTGTACGGTGTATACGATGCGGGAAAGATTCATTCATGCGGGAAATAAATCGAAATCAGCGGAAATTTTTATTTATTTTATCGTCATATATTTTTTATATCATTTCATTTTCTTCCACGACTGTTTAAGTATTAAAATGCCACTTTAAAAAGCAAATATATAAAATGGATCTTACTGTTAGCAAAAAAAAATTAATTATCTCTTAAGAGCTCGTCCTACTCAACAAAATGTGTACATGCGGATTGTGAATTGAAGAATATAATAATAATTACATTTCTACTACGTCTTATATAATTTCTAATGTACGAGTAGGTATATTGCTATAGCCATCTTCTTATTTGATTGGTTCGAGACTATATATATATACCATGTATAATATGTACGATTTACTTAAATTTTTATCATCTTTCAAAATGTTGCGAACAAACAATACCATCCGCATTATATTCGAATGTACCAGCAGCATCATATAACAAAAAAAATATATTTATTGGGAATGGGTTACAGATTTAGATGGATGTGAAGTCTTTATAATATGTGCTGAAGTATATTTTCCAGATTGTAAAATGGGTTTTAACGACGTGTTTGTACATCTGTATATATGTATGTATGTATAGAAATGTGGGAAAATTATCGATTTGGTTTTGGAATTTGCAGAAAATTCCTTTTTATATATCGCTTCACTTTATTTTATAAAATTATTTCGTTGGTAAATTGGATTTCATCTGAATTGATTCAGGAATTGCGGTATCTTTACCAAGGACTATATAAAGACCTTAATAAATCTCGTATATAATAAGTAACGGATTAAGTTTCAATGGCCGGAAAATCGTAAAAAGTAAATTTTTCTGAAATATTCTAAATATATCGTTCGAAATTTTTAGTTGCAGTTTCGTTGCAACAAGTGGTCCAAACACTCAATATTGGCTTGGGCTACTCATAGTTTTACAGTGCTTTTGGTTTTTGCAAGATAAAATAGTTCTAAATGTTTAGATCAGGTCATTAATTTTATACGAAAGGACTTTCAAGAGAAAATGAAATCTTCAAAGAAAGTACAGATTTGTTGATGCCAAAACTTCATCTAATCCTTAATTCGATAAATGTGTGGCCAACACCCGATTTTCTTTTGGTAAAAACTGTTACTTCCGGTACACAATTTTTTACCAAATCTCGTAATTTCTGATAAGAAATCTTCCACTTTATGATAAAAGCTTAAGTATGAGTTTATGTTTCGAATAGTCAATCCGCTCGAACTGAAGAGATTATAAAATAAAATTCAAAAAGTTATCTGTTAAAAAATTAATAGTTTTGATTGAAACTAAATTTATAATCTTTTGTTCTTAATCGTTTTATATACTATTCAAAATATTTGCAAAGAACGAAAAAGCTCCGAAGGAAGCTGTCAATTCCGGTGGACCGATTTCCAAAAAACAACACTGAGACGACCCAATTTTTTGAAAAAGCTTTATTATGACCTTTTATCCCGACCAACCCATCCGTCTGGGTTTATTAGGGTCGAATATATTTTGAAAATCAGTTTTTCTCAAAAATCGTTTTTCCCGATTACATTTTGAAAACTAATCTGGACCGATATTGTTGCAATTGCTCCAAGGAGAGTACGCTTTTGGTGGATTTCAGCCAAGAATCAATGGAACCTCCTAATCTACGGAAGAGCTTAAGTTTGAAGATTCATCCTGACCAGTGCTCCGACTGGACTGTAGAGATGCCACAAACATTTAGTACACACAGAAGTTTTTGAAAGCAACTTTATTTTACTTCGGCGATACAGCGAATGATAAATCTGCAAAAATCTATAGATCCAGAATTATCTTTACTACGTAAAAAAAGTTATAACAATCTATCTCCGACAACTCCCGCGCTCAATGCCACAATGGGCACATGGTGCAAACCAAGTGTTCTATCGCAAATCACAACTGAGACCCGCTGCTTTGGCAAACTGCAAAAACTTGAACGAAAACATTGAGGAAAACTGATCAAAATTTAAAGATCTGTGATCAAGAAACCGGGACCTAACTGACTCGTAGACTGAACAACAACAAACAAAGTGAATGCTGGCATCAACCTCTTCAACACATTTGTCACACAAGTAGTTACGAGCGAACCCCATTATTTGGAAATTTTAAATGGCCATAAATTAAATACATTACATCACACTACCCTCAATATTACTTGAGCGGCTGATAAAATGTTTACAGTTCTTAACAAGTTTGAAAGTGGTCACGCTATTATCGGTACACAAAATATTATCTTCACTTGAAGGAATCAATATTACTTGAGCGCCCACATGGCCCTGGATTGTTGTAATGCAGGCGGCTGATAAAATGTTTACAGCCGGGCTATTTGGGAATTCGATTCGATAACGAGAGTACAAGATTCATATTTGATTTTAAATAAGATTCGTTTGAATCACATTCAAATCAAATAAGAATCTTATACTTTCGTTTTCGAATCGAATTCCCAAATAGCCCCCCTGTTCTTAACAAGTTTGAAAGTGGTCACGGTATTATCGGTACACAAAATATTATCTTCACTTGCAGCATAAATCATGCGAAGGGCAGTAGGTCCCAAAAGCTGCACCTAATTCAGAATGAGAGTCGTTTGCGAAGAAATCTAACGAATGAGACACCCGGTTATCGAAATTTTGAGACAAAAAAAGTCCCTCGATCGGTAAACCACTGAGAAGGAAATATCGACGTCGAGTTCTGGTAAGAAAACACCAACAACAGAAGCGTATAACAGAATAGATAAGACCAACGATTTATAAATAAACATCAGCGTTTTGGGAATCACGCCCCAGGACTTCCCAAGCGTTATTCTACATTACCAAGAAACAATAGAAATGTTATGAAGTCTACTTCCAAGGTAAAGTTTCCAGGAATTTACTTCTATAAGGTTTCGCCACAGAAGCGACATAACTCCATTTTTATACGAATTTCTTTCGACAAGAATATTTGACCTATATATAAAAATAGGAGTGGTAAAATTGTTTAAATGGTAGATAATAGATAGCGCTAGTAGTTTTTAAAAAATTAAAATCGATTATAAAAGCTGTATTTTGTTGAGAAATAAAGCATTTATACTTTAGCTGTTCCAGCGCTTTTCAGCTATTTCAACTAATGCAAATCTGCATTATTTTCAGCTATAAAGCAAAATTTTAAAATGCTTTAGTTTTTGCTTTAGCCATGGTGGTGTTGTTGTAGTTGTCTCAACAAATTACAGCTAAAATCTTCGCGGTGTACATCTAAAATTTCCTCTCAATTGGGTCTCTTAATTTAATGAAACTTTGATTTTGGCTGCACCAACCGTATTGCTGTTATTCGTAAAATCTCAACCATATCTAAACTAACTAAAGATCTAAACTATTAAGCGTGTAAAGAATTAAACTAAAATGGTAAAATTCGATTTAACGGATAAAACTTCCCAATATCTGGCTTGGCATTTAATTTTTCCGCTGTTGCAATTTTTGTGCTTCAAATACTCGTAAAAAAAGAATTATACAAGAAAATTTTGGAAACCATGAATAAAACGGGTATGGTGCATTATACAGTGGATATTCGCCAAAGGTTAAATATGAGTGAAGCTATACCGGAAGAGCTTCTTTCGGTTGTATTAGCTACATTGAAAAAAAACTGAAGTAGCCTAGCCCCCATTAATGAAAGTTATGGAACTCGAAGAATATGGTTAGTGTCCAACCAGAATCGTTAATATCAGGAATTCGATTTCAAAATTGAAAAGGTCGATAGCGTTTACAAACTGGTCAAATATTTCTATGAGAGATCAGGTAACTTCAATGTCGTATTTATATATATGCCTTTTAGCCATGCAACCATCCAACAAAAATTCAAACAAGTTAGTCCATAACAGGGGGGTCGGCATTTGAAAATTTAAATCGCCTACGGGTGGGTTAGTACCGACAACAGCAATTTCAATGATATTCAAGCTCGCGACGATACTGATTAATACACTGGAGTGTACAGGGGTTCTTCGATCACACAGAGGAAGGAGACGATTATCGAATTGTTTTTGTATAAACCACTATTTGAATGCCATTCAGACAATGTGTTCTCACACTTTATGATATTTGGCCACATTGGTTGTCCACATTAATCGAAGACGGCGTAATGCACTAAAAGATTTGATTAAAGATATTCAATCACGGAATTATTGGAGCATTTATATGTAAATTATTTCGAGGGGGCTCAGATTGAGAATCCAGAATAATCCGAATTTATGAAAATTAAATTTTTAATGAAAATCCGGAATTTTTTTTCAAATTTAGAGCTATCTATTGGCGAACGTGGAAACTATTTTAGGAGTATTGTCAAACAAAATGGTGTCTAACTGTCGTTTCTGATATATTCTGTGGTTTTGCCAAGATGATTCGTACCTGATCTGCTGATTGTTTCCTCCAAATAGAAGGAAGGGACAGTTCACCGAGACTTCTTCGTCTACTAAAAATAAGTAAGCTGCGGTTTTAGCTGGATTAATGCGCAAACCTATCTCAAAACACACCATTACTACATCTTGTTAAGTGTTTAACTGAAATAGTGATGAGCAGATCATTAGCACAGCTCTGAGCAATAAAGCCAGATTGCCGTAATTTAATAAGTAAGTCGTCAATCACCAAGAGTCTTAAGAGACGCGATTAAACGCTTTCCTGTGGGCAACGTTTTGAGACTTTAACGAAGACTGAAGGACAATCCAGCTCGAGCATGAATCCAACACAAACAACAATGATTAATGCCAAAATTAATGGTAGAAAACGCGGTGCGCTCGTGCAACCTCTCATCTTGGCATCAGAAGTATTGCAAAAGATCCGGCCACCGCCATAGTCTAATCCAGAAATAGCACCATCCAGAAGGTAAGGTTCCAGAAGACTAACTCTTAGTAATTAAAACCTAACGAATAATATTCAATTCACAAAAATTAATTTCAAAGTACTTCTACAACTTTCGTAAACGAAAAGGTGCACGCTCGAGTACCATATATAATTATCTGGATCCAACCATTTGACAAGGGCATGAGACTCTAATGGGTCATTTGGTCTACTGGTTGATATTTTTTTAATAAATCACAGAAAACTATTATAATTGATGATTCTAATTGTGATTTTGAGCTAAAAACTCGATTAACTTAACAAATGTGACCTATCATCCAGATCGATTAAAAAATTTAATGGAAAAACGAATAAATCTCCGAGCAACAATTATAACAGCCGTGCATCTGGAAGGTGGACTAGAAGAATTCAATAATATATCCAGCAAACAGCATAGTTCACCTATTTTACATAACGAATATTATTAAGGAAACATTTCTCTTGAGGTGAGCGAACTAGAGGGAAACGGCAAGTCCATAAAATCTAACAGTGGACTGATACTTGGCATCATAAAAATATCGAAATTAAAGAAAATATCAGAATAAATAAAAATAAAGAACGGAACTGGATTGGATAAAATTATTGCAGGGATTCCTGAGGTATTTAACAACGACTGCTTCCACCTTGACAATATTCCTTTGTGGAATATTGTCACGGTGGAAGCAGTCTTTGTTTTGTACGGTAACGATATGAAAATGTTGAACTCTATGAAATTGGCGCTGATTCCACTAATCATGATACCAACTGTTGACAAACTCAACTCAACGATCTTTCAGAGGAATAAATCGTAGCCCAATGGCATTATCATGCAAGATCAACAAATCCACAACCGCCGGAATGGAGATTGATCTATTGATTGACACGGGTTTCGTCAAATCTGTATTACTTAGCTAAAACGCGATCCAACCAATTCTAATTTAAAAATTAAATCGGCCGGAGATCAAAATCAGCAGCAAATTTTATGAACAATTTTTTAAAAGCATTACTATCGTTTCTGTTCTGTCGACACTTAGTACGTTGAAATATTGAAGGAACTTAATACCGTTATTGATCGAAAAACGACATCCTGATACTTGCCCGAAGCGGCTTTCTTTTGAAATGAAATAGAACACCCAAACTATCTTTTTAAAATACAAAAAACTATTTGCTCTAGTTCTAGTATATACAATACACGCTGCGGAGAAGTTTTCTACGGACCGCATTAAACTAACTGCATATAATTAGCTCTTTTCACCCTATGTAAACAATTTAATTATGTTCTACCTTAAAAATCACATCGATAAATGGATCATAAAGACAATAAATAATTTTACCGATTTCATTTTGTATGACAAATCATATGGCAATTTTTTTGTCAGATTACACTCACATAAAGTTATATACGATTCGTATTCAATGCTGTAAGATACGAGACAAAAAACACAATCTGCAATTCGACCAATTCAAATTGTATTGCGTAGTACATTTTTTAATCTGCGTTACCGACCACTAATTTTTATATACATATTTTGTTTTTTGTGACGGCGCAATAAAACATTCAAGTTTTAAATAGTTTTTACAGTAAAAACCTTTACACTACACACATTTCTATTTATTATTTTTATTAAATAAATTAAATTACTATGAAATAAATATATAACCAAAATAAAATTATCAAAACACTACACAATGCCAAAACGGTACTAACACGGTTATTATGTTGCATTCTAACTGAGACAAAAAAAAACAATAACAAAAAATTTGAATGTATCACGGTTTGAATTTTTATTGTAGGTTGAATGATAATGAATCTGGTTAAAGCCATGTACAGACGACCGATATTTGCGGGAATTCTGCCGTTTTTAAAAAAAATTTAAAATGAAAATTTCCAATACTCTTAGAACAACAACATTCTTGTTTTTTTTTTTAAATCCCGCCCTATATAATGAGCTGAACGTAGCGTTCTGGCTTTATATTTTACAGATCTCACCAGAAATGATTAAGAAAATTAACGCCATGTCAATGAATGATTGGATATTGAATAAAATGGGCAAGCCTGCAAGTCTATCTTCATTCATCCTGGTAACATGACGTTAACTAAATATCTATTATCACTTATTGTGAAGCGTGAAGCAGTGCTTCTTTCACATCCCGTGTGGAACGGCTGGTTGTGTATGTGCATTCTACGAGTATTTGTCATTTTGAGGTATGTCATTCAGAGGTACGTACAGAACTTTTATGATGCTAACGTTCACTCGCCACTTCTATTCGCTTGCTTTTGATCAGTGGGATGAAGTAGATTTTATGTTGCTAGGATTTATGTTTTAATATTATTTTATATGTAGTTTGGTTTATCGAGGCAAACGGTAGGCTCGAGAGAAACAGTGTAAATGCTTGTTTGCACTTCATGATTCCTATACACTATAAAAATGTGGTCATAATCTGATTATTTAAACCAGTACTTGATTACTTCCTAAGAATTGAAACTATCGTCTGAAATATGTTGCCCATAGCATTCATACCAGTAGAAGGATTTGGTGGTGGAACGTTAGTTCATTCGCAAAGATTAATATGGAAAAAACGAGGTGATTTTGTATTGTATTAACCTAGAGATTGGTAACACCCTAACAAGAACCACTGAATGGATTGTGCATTATTGTACACAATATAATTTTCAGCCGGAACCTAATAAAGCCAGCAAGAACCATATCCACAGCCAAACTAACTATATATGGCATAAAAATCACAATGTAATGTTCATCATTGTGTACAAATTGTTTTTTAGTAGGAACTTAATAAATCCAGCCGAAACCTTATAAAGTCAGCAGGAACCATACCTTCTACAGTCAAACCAACTATGGCACAAGACGGACAATGGATCGTGCTTTTTATGATTTTTTAGCTGGAACCTTATAATTTCAGTCGAAACCTAATAAGGTCAGCCAGAACTATACTACAGCTAAACGAATTATGGCATAAAAAGCACAGTGTATTGTGCATCATGGTATGCTTATTGTTTTTTCAGCCGGAACCTAATTAATACAGCCGAAATCTTATAAAGCCGGCCGAAGCCATATCCTATACAGCCAAAGTAACTATTACACTACATGTTTTTCAGCTGGAACCTTGTAAGTCCAATCAAAACCTGATAAAAGCCAGCCAGAACCATACTACAGCCAAACCAACTATGGCACAAGCGCAGCTGATGTATTGCGCATCATTGTGATTTTTTAATAGAAACATTACAATTCCAGGCAAAACCGATGGTATGGTTATATGCAGCCAAGCAAACTATGACACAAGAAGCACAATATATTGTGTATCAATGTGCACTATTTTTCAGCCGGAAGCTTATAATTCCAGCCGTAACCTAATGTAGCCCGCCAACACCATACTACAGCAAAATCAACTACTATGGGCAAATTGTTCTTCAACTGGATCGTTATAATTCCAACCGGACCCTTATAATTAAACCGAAACCTTATAATTTCAGCCGGAACCTTATAATTCCAACTGGTACCATACAAAGCCAGCCGTAACCATACCCACTATAGCCAAACTAAGAAGCAAAATGGATTGTGTATCATCGTGCATCAGTTTCAGGAGAAAATTTATAAAGCCAACCGTAATCGCAACGTGACATAAAGCACAATATACTATGCATCATTGAACACTATATAACGTTTCGGCCGGAACCTTAATCATACCCTCTCCATCTAAACCAACCACGACACAAGAAACACAATTTATTGTGCATCATTGTGATTCTTATGCCATAGTTGGTTTGAGTGTAGTTTGGTTCTGGCTGGTTTTATTAGGTTCCGGCTAAAATTTTAAGGTTCCGGTTGAAAAATCATGTAGTGCACAATGATGCACAATGCATCGTGCTAATTGTGCCATAGTTGGTCTGGTTCCGGGGGATATGGCTCCGGCTGATTGAACCACACAAATATCCTACAATTTACAAATAATCGATTTTGATCCAATATACTGTTTTAATTGGTCCTGTTCCGCACCATGTATACTGTTTTGTGATGACCTGTTTCGTTACATCCTGTTATTACTATTTGAAAACTTGTGTTCAAATATGAAATAAATTAGAAGCTCTTTATCTTGCAATGGTTGCATTAGCAAAGAAATCATAGAATTTGCTGATTGCAAGCAGAATCAATAATTTTTGACACTGTCAACATATTTTCTACATTCTCTACATTATCGACGAAACATTTTAATTGTCCACTTATATTATCTACACATAATCAACTAAATGGCGTAGCAAAATACAATATTCGCTAGCAAATAACTGTAATAAAACTGCTACTACTACTACTATTACTTAAACCTAGATGTCGCCAATTTGTTACCCTATAAGGAACCAATTTACAATTAAATCTCGTTACACCCAAGCGAACAGTCTTCATTGAAATATTATGGAATAATATTCACGATATCCATCAAAATAGGTGACATCTACTGAACAAAATCTGAATCACAATTTACTATGATGCAAGGAGCATACACTGTTAAAATATTTAATTTAAAAATTTCTGTCTCCCTTATTTTTGACCTTCGGCGAAAATCGCGAATAAATTTAAGCACAATTTTCTATAACAATAAACTTATTTAGGTTACCATAAAAAGTTAATTATTTTTTTAATAGCTCTATATCTAGATTTTGTATTAGATTTTCGCCATTTTCGAACTAGGTGTGAGAAAACAAACACCAGAATAGGCTACTAACTCAAACGTAACATCAAAATGAAAATTGTTGAATGTACGATTAGCACGCATATTAAAGGTTTACGCCACAAAATCACAACAAAAACCCATTTTATGTTAATTACGGCTATTAATTTTCCCAAATGAAACCAATAAAATCATAAACCAGACCAAATAAGTAATAAAAGCATAAAAATGGAATTAATCGAAGATACAAAAGTGCTATCAATAATTGGTTTTATAGTGAAATATTATATTTAGGATTAAAGCTATAACGTGCGGTGGGCGCATTGCGAAGAAGTGCCGTGCCAATATCATTACCAATTTTATGATATGGCAACAGTAGCTATAAATGGCATAACATAACAAAAAAAAAGGAAATTTAAATATAAATTGATTTTTATGCTCTGTTTTCCGCTCACATAAAAACATCAATCATAAATTTATGTAATAAATTGTAGAAGTATGTTATACCATCTATATACAGAACAAAATGTTGATGCTGCTCGCTCGCTAACGATGTTAATGAGTTTGGTTTAATTTGGGATTTTGGGTATGTGAACATTGGCGATTACAAATGCACAGCATACACATCGGTGGTGAGCAACATAATGCGTATATGCTCATATACATATAAACAAATTGTGGGCTGCAATCGATTTAAAAAAAAAAATGTTAATATGCGGAAAGGATTAATAATTGCAAAAATAAAACTATGACTATATGTATATAGAGATGGTTTATATGCAGATATGAATTTTCTACGTTATTTTAATGTCATGGTTTGTTATTTTAATTTATTCATTATTTACGAGTATCTGACCTAATTACAATTTTTGTTGGAGATAAAAATATGCAGATTTCTAGTAATATTTTTACTAAAAAAAAAGCGTAGCGTAGTGTAAACACATGATTAATGCTGTAACATTTATCAAAAAAATATAGCAGGGTTGAATTTTTTATTTATAAGCAGTTCTAGCTTTCTACAAGAAATTCGACAGAGAAAAATTTCAAATAAGTAAAATAAAATTAAAGTAATCATAATTATTGGGGCCGGTTCCGTGTCCATCTTCTATCTTGTTTTCTTCTATTCTTCTAGTATTTGCAAGACCTCAAGCCCATTCAATTCAAATTTTGAACCGGAATACATCATTCGTGAATCCTGCATCGACGTTGGTACATGGTACAAACGCAGAATTGAAGAATTTCACTGAATATTATTAATTCATGGTCAGCTCCGCCTGTTTAGCACCCAATCTAAAGGTTTTGATGTAGATTGGAACCGTTTGGTAATCATTTGATCAGGTTCAATCATTTGAAACTACAGTGAAGATCATTCAAACATTTCTAAACAAAGTACTACGTAGCATTGTGAATGCTCCTTTGGTACATTAGAAATGACAATCTCCATCGAGACCTAAACATGGAATACGTCAGCGATGAAATAAAAAAAATTTCAAGGAGTCATGTACTGCGACTGCAGCAGCATGACAACGAGAAGCTGCGGAAACTACTGGATCGCGCCAATGGACTAGCAGAGCTGGGATGAACTAATAGGTGAGAGAAGAATAGACTACTAAAATAATAAAACAGTTACTAGATAATCTATATGATTAGTTGTAATATTATACAGAAATAAAAATTTCTTAAAAAAAAAAAAAAAAAAAAAATTTGATCAGGATTAGTTACTAATTTCCTAAATAAAAATGAAGATTTGAAAAAAATCCCGGGAACCACTTCGTTGCAAGAAAACAACACCGTTTTCATTAAATTTTCTTAGGTAATCGTTAGGTCAGGATTGGTCAACACATTTTGCCATTTGGTAACCAAAGGGTAATTTTTATAGCGAAAAAACGAAATTAAAATTGTAGTATTTCAATAAAATCCGCTTAAATGATGAATTAAAATATTTATGTTCGGACTAATGATCCAAATGATTGCTTAGCACGTTTGCTCCAGCGACCGGAGGTCCCGGGTTCGATTCCCGGCGGTGAAAATATTTCATGGCTGGTTTAGGATCAATGAATTAATCACACATTATCCGAAATGAAAATATGATTATGAAACCTCATTTGAGGCGGCCAAATCCGTTGATGGGATATAGTGCCAGAAGAAAGAGAGAGAAATAAAATCCAGCTCGTCGCTCATTTGGGAATTTTAGAAAATTAACAAGAAATAATCCAATTGGAATATACGTTTGGATAAAAATATATATTTTTATCAAAGAATTGTATCTTTCCAGACCCCAATATAACGATTTATTTATTCGTTAAAAACTCATATTTTCATCATATTCAGAATGTTAATTTTATACGTCCGACGATCAAAATCGTTTGATCAACAGTCATTGAGGATTGGTCACTAGTTGTTTCCGTTTGGTCAAACTTACGTTATTGCGAAAATTTGCTAAAAACTTGATGATGGAAGCAGCGATAAGCTATCTAAATTGTCGTTATAATGTCGAATTTTTGGTTTGGCGCATGATGAAGATGGCGAGAAATTGACTTGGTTTATTTTATTAGGATTATATGAAGAACTAACTGGTGGATTATAGGAATCTAAAGCGCTGTTTGACGTGGACTTCCAGTGGCCAAATTCGCTCGTAACATGGGGGGGAATTTGATGAAGTTACGCTGGGTTGGATTCTTCGACACTTTGACTGGGAACTCCATTCAGTGGTTCCAAACCTCCACTGGCCTCTCGTTAATTTTCCCAGACAACGTGGACAATGATTACTCGAGGTATTCCAAATTGGTTCTTTGTCGACAGATTAAAATTAACGTTTTAATAGTGATGGTTGTTGCATAGTAGACAAGTTCTTTTTATGTTGATGCATTGCTCGTGAAGTAGCGATCAGTGAAGTGATATTGGAATTGAGGATTCATATTGCGTCTTAACACTTCAATGAGGCGGTCTTCTGGATAAAATGAATTGTAAGAAACTTTCTTTGTTTGGTTTCCTTCTCTACGGTCGGGTTTTACCACTCTTTTTGTTGCAAAAATGTATTATTCAAATGTTCCGAGAGCCGTTGTACGTGAGTGGCTAAGGTCGTTACCATGTTTTCGGTACCAAATTCTGTTTTATTTCCGATATTATTTTGTGAGGAAAGCTGGTTCTCTACCTTCTCGCCTAGAGCTTTACGATTTTTAAAAGAGAAAGCAGCATTTTAAACGGATTTGTATATGTTGCTACTACACATAGCAACATTGTAACATTAAGAGGCATCAGACTTGTAGAGGGCTAAGCTGGTGGTTCAATTTCAACCAATTTAGTTCTGTCAATAGATGTATTGAGGGGCTCGCCAAGGATAATTTATTCTCTATGCTCGTAAGTAATTCGTTACAAGAGATTACAATTTTGTTCTTTCAAACGGTTCTTGATATACAAAGACGGGACCGGCTTTTTACTAGCTTTTGGAGTCATTTTGGTTGGTTTAGGAATTTAGGAGCTCTTAAATTCAGTATCTAGAAATTGTTGTATGAATCGCCTGATGTTGTAAATTTTAATTGCCCGGCAATTTATAATTTTTAGTACCATAAAAAAGCGGATGAAACCAGGTTAATTGTAGCTTGGAGGAAATCATCGTTAACCATACACAAGTATAGTTAAGGTGATTACGACGAGGATTTGTAGCTCAAAATTAAAGAAATATAAAGCTGACTAGATTACCGTCACAAATCGTGGGGACGACCCACATGAGAAGGGGCCCCATTGGTAGCCGCGCTTTTCGTCGGGAATCTCGTTATTCGGGTCGGCTTCTTTCAACTTATCGAATGAACACAAATAGGAATTTGAGTCAGTGACAATCTAGCACTTCGTCAGTGTTAAGTACTTCACAGAAAGCTCGGCCAAAGTTTACTTTACGTATACATCGAGAAAATCAGGTAAGGAGTATAAGTTTTTAAATGCAGGATTGTTTATCAACTGGTTTAAGGAGGGGGAAGCTAAATTTTTCCGAAAAATTACTGCATTTTCCGGGAAAATTTAAACTTTAAAAAAATTGTTTATTATTTTATTCAAAATACGGACAAATGTGCAATTTTTATAAAAGTTTCGATATTAGGATTGCATCTTAAGAGTTTTTCGACAATACATGTAATTTTTCGGGAATATTTTGCAATTTTTCCAGGAAAATTTTGAAAAAATTTTAATTTTTTTTAAAACTTAGTTTAAAATTATAAATAAAATTTGACACTTAAAGAATTGTATAAATTCTGGAAAAGCGGGGTTCTAAGTTACACAACAAATTAAAATCACATTAAAAAAATTAATTTACAAAAGTTGATTTTTTTAACGTTTGTGGCACTATCAGAAGAAGCGATAAGAGCGATAAAAACTCTTCGATCTGTGTATGCAAGGTTTAAGAAGCAATTGTTATGAATAAAAATAAAAATATATATTAAAAAAATTAAAAAAGTGAAAAATTTTCCGGAAAACCAAAAAAAATCTCCGGAAAAATGTAACTGATAGTAAACAATCTTGCATTTAAAAATTTTCAAAATTTATATTCCTTACCTGATTTTCTCGATGTATACGTTAATTAACGCCCAAAGCTCTTAAAAGCTCTGGATCGAAAATTCTGGATAGAGTCAGCCACAGTGTTTTCCGAACCGATTTGGAAGTTATAAGATTGAATTTGAGAGAATAAACAAACTGTTTTATGATTATCGAAAGACTGTTGAGCCCGCTGTTACCAAATTAGTTTGTTAACTTTCTTAAGGAGATCGGTTATAGGACCAGCGATGTTTGCAAAATTTTGTATGAATCTTCTATATTCTATGTTGGTGTAGGGTAATCCAAAATCCACATATCCCAGATAAACGATTTCTTTGAGAAGAAATTTACATTTGGAGACGTTTACCGTGAGCCATCCTCGTTCCAATAATTGAGCCACTAGGTTCAACAAACGGAAATGTTTCTCATGGGTTGCAGAAGTTATAAGCAGGTCATCAAGATATATAAAGATAGATTCATGCAATTCTGGCGGTATTATACCTTGTGAATAAGACGACATATGGTTTGCGGGGTGTTGCATAAACCGAAGGGCATGACTGTGAACTGGTACAAGAGACGTCCTGGCACTGTAAAAGCTGTCTTGTCGCGGGATCTTTGAGATCAATCGAACTTATATATTTGGTTTGCTCTAATCAACCCAGTAATCCTTCGACAACTGGCAATGGATATGCTTCTTTGACTGTCCACTTGTTCAGTTCGTCACCGTTCGTACCTAGTTGTTTTCGTTTGGTCATTCCTGCTTATCGATTTATTCGGAAAACTCCTAAAACCTCATGTTTCCATCAGGTTCAGATTTATAAATCCACGATTGGAATCTTTTGGTCCACCGGTCAATATGGTCAATTGGTCTCTAATTGGTTTCGTTTGGTCAACCTTTCGCAAGAATTTATTGCGATAATTTGATTTATGAACAAACGAAAATAACAAGTGATCAATCCTCAATGACATTTGGCCAAACGGATTCCGATCACTGGATTTATAAATCTGAATCTGATGGAAAGATGCTACGTTGGGATGAACGAAAACAAGAAATGACCATTTTGGATGATAAAGTGATCATATTATGATTATCTATAGCAATATTTTATTCTAAACAACGTTTTGCGTTTAGTTACGAACATCCAAATGCAACACTTGCAATGCAATACTTTGAAAAAATAAATTTTTATCTAAATTGTATATTCCAATTGGATTTGTTTTTAGTTTTATAAAATGAAATTTCCAAACAAGCGACGAACCTGATTTTATTTTATTTCAAATAAAAAATGGTGTTTCATTTCGAGGTATAAAACTTTAAGTAGGCAACACTTTTCTTATGGACAGCCGATTCGACAGCCATTTCATAATGAATAGGCTTACGCCAGAGCAAGGTTTGCAAATCGTTAAAATTTACTTTGAATTTACTACGAGTCCCGTAAGACCGTAGCACCGAGCAGACGGTAGCAGCAGTGCGAATATTGAAGAGAATCGATTTGTGATCGTGCGCAACAATTGGGACTTGATCCAACATCATGGTATGCTCACAAGATTCAATTTGCTCAGGAATTAAAACCATAAAAATATTGACATCGATGCAAATATACTATACAAAATTTCCTTCAGTACGTTGAACCTCATTTTTGGTTGAATGGCGATGTCAACAAGCAGAATTGTCTCGTTTGGAGCGAAAATAAACCACGATCCATTGTTCAAAAACCATCACATCCACAAACTGTTACCGTTTGGTATGCTTTATGGGCCGAAGCAATCATCGGACCAAATGTATTCAAAAATGAGTTTGGTGAAAACGTTACAGTCAACGGAGACGGGTATAGAGACATGATGACTATTTTTTTTCAGGGGAAATCATTTAATGAACGATTAATATCAAGATATGGATCGTTCAGCTACGGCCTATCTAATTTTGATATTTTTTTTTCGCAATGCAAAGTCGTCCGTTGGTGACCAAACCCCAAAATGTGTGCACCACTCCTGACCTAACGTTTATTTATGAAAATTTAATGAAAACAGTATGATTGAAACAAGGTGCTACCCGGGATTTTTTTTTTTTAATTTTCAATATTTATTTATCGTTTAATGGTAAGTGACCGAACGATGAAAACTGCTTAGTAACTAATCTTGACCAAACTAGTATAATAATCATTTTTAACGAAAGTGACATCAAGGTATGCTAAAGACATTTTCTACGGCCACTTCGAAACTATTTTAAAAACAAAAATATGCCCAACACAATGTAAACATTGTTGTTGGTGTCTTCCACGCACAAATTGGCAATGCAGCTAGTCTTCATCGTGGTACTCCTTAAACGGAGATGGCTCTTCTAAATAAGCTGGTGTCGGAAAGACCTCGTGTCCAAAAGAATTTGAAACATCTCAAGGTTTTTAAAATTTATAATTTTAATAAATTTTTATAAAAATTTTAAAATTTAAAAAATTGGTGCTTGCGCTTCATAAATTACTGTGTAATTTTAAGAAAAGGAAATTATTGGCATGCTATAAAAATATTAACCAATGTGGATCAACAAATCTTGAAATTACCGATGATGAAAGGCATTTCTCCACAGTAAAATGTTTCTACATATAATTCACCGAAATCACCGAGAAGTGTACTTTGCAATCGATTCTTCGGGAATTGTGGCAACTTTAATGAAACGACCAAGAAGGGAAGCGATCTCCCAGTGAATTATTTGGTGTGACACTCCACTGGCACCAATACAACATTATTGGTTGCTAACGGTAATATACGAACTGTCTTTGCTTCCTGTCTTGTCGAAAGCAGACATGTTGAGAAACCTAATTGACGCATTTTTAACATCTGCACGATTTCATCGAAAGTATACCTCAAATTTGATTTTTAGATTGCATTTCACCGGAGAACAATGGAAACATTATTGTTCATAGTTCATGAGTTTATCTCGAACTGACAGTGATAGTCTTAATTTTAAAGTAACCATTAATCCAAATCCGACAACTAAATATTATCCGAAGGCGGAAAAACTTTTGACCCAAATTTTAATCAGAAAAATTTGCGATTGCTAAATTGTCCACCAACCACAATCTGGAGAACAGAACAAAAATTACGGCACGTATTTATACGGGATGCAAGGATCGAAATAGGACCTTAAGCTACCAGCATAGTTACTGCGAATCCATTCCTCGGCACGGTGAAAATCCTGAAAGCCATAAATAGAACCAATTGGGGTTATACACTAGGAAGTATCCACCTGACTGCGCCAATCGCAAATCACAGATCATACAAATTTTCAATGAGTTGAAACTTTAATAGTTGTATATCCAGATTTAGGGCAAAAACATCCATACCACTATAATCGACGGAGTTGGATTATATTATTTTGGCTATCTTTCAAACGATATAAGTTTTTACTTCAGGCTACTATTATTATTACTTTTTAAAAGTTTATCAAAAAATTTAAATTTTATTTGCATGTACGTTAAACAAAAAACTGTCTTACGAAAACAGCTCAAATCCAATTAAGTCAAACTTTAGAGCTTTCACTTCCACACCCTAGAAAAAATAGATTGTCAACATAAACCATTAGCATACATCCTTCGACGGCAAACAAAACACAAACAAAAAAAAATGAAATATCATCTCTAATCATTTTGATAAAAATGAGTCCTTCTACCGAACATCCTTAATTTAAAAAAAAACAAACAAAATAAAAACATTTAAGATGATACAAAATTACAAAGAAACAAAATTGAATCTTTAATGGGCGTTATTTATTCGTATATCACAACAAATTTTTCTTTACTCATTTTGTTGTTCGTTCAAAGCACAACACTATTAACAACGACATATTATAATAGAAAAAGCACAAAGTTACGTAATCATCCAAAATACGACATTATAAATTAAAGACGAAAATCTCAAGAAAATTTAATGTAAATTTTTTATCTTACATAATATTCAAGTTTATAGAAAAAAATATTGTTAAAATTGTACAGTACACACCTTTTCCTATATAGCGGGCTCCTATATCATCTACATATTACATAATGTTTAGTATGTATACATACACAGGATTACACACGATATTATATTATCACAACAAACAAACAACACACAAAAAAATTAATTATTTTTCACTCAAAAAATTTTCACTCCCACTAGTTTTTTCTCAATTTAATTTTTTAATTTTGTTATTTTTGTTATCACTTAACTTAAAGTTTATGTGTGTGTGTGTGTATTACGATAATTTTATATTCAGGATAAAATTAAAAAATCATATCCTTAGTCCTTTTTAAAGCTTGCTGCACACACACCTACAATTTTTATTATTCAGAATGAAATCCTTTTGTTATGATTTTTTATTTTTTTTGCTTCTTGATGTGAAGAATCAATTTTCATCGCACAACTAAACTAAAAATAAAATATAAAAAGCGCCAACAACAACAACAACAGCACAGTGTAATGTCTCGTGTGTATTTATAACGGTATATATTTTTTTATAAGAATGAACACCAAAGAAAAACGAGAAAAATCTCTATAACTGTAAGTTGAAAACAATTTTTTTACACTTTAAATTTTAAAACTTTTTTTATTCCGGAGAGGAATTTTTTTTTACGTCTTAACTGTGTCAGAACCAAAAGCTCACTGATATGAAAGATGAATATTTTGTTAAAATTTCTGTTTTTGTTTTGGTATACTACGTAGCGAAAGACCCGACGAAGAGATATAGAACAGCAATTTGTATGTGTCTGTGTTTTGTTTTCATTTTATGGTACAACAAAATAATTTGATATGAATTTCCCCATGTACCATTAATAATAACATGATTTCATTGAAAAAGCACGATGTAATAGTATCGCAGCGCTCTCTTTCTCGACACGATAACGGCAGAATGAGAAATGCATTTTAATATATTGGGTTGTTTCGTAGAGAATAACGGATATTATCTAAACACGTACATTTCACGAATGTGAAGAAAATTCTAAAGGTTTGATGCTACTGAAGTTAGCAGAAAGTTTCTACCGAAAAATCTGCATTATCGACATGTTTTGTGTCAGGGTGGTAGTACAAAATTCTGATGAAGTTTAGCAGTAAATCGAATTCGAATATTTAAAGGTAATTTGGGTGAAGTTAGGCTAATTCGTAAACTGCTGGAGCACTATTTATAATTTGTTGTGATAGGGGGCAATGAATTGGCACTAACAGTAAATAGCTGTAGAAAAAATCAGGTCATATTTTATGTAGCATCATAGTGAAATAAATTAAAAGCTGAACGCATGTTTAGTGGTAATTTGGACTGAGTGAAGTTAAACCAATTCTTATTGCTTCTTATAACTTATTCCTTATGACGGCATCCAGCTATTTACGAATTAGTTTAACTTCACCCAGTTCAAATTACCACTAAACATTCACATTATGTGAAATTAGTTTTTAACATAATTTTCGGCGAAAATTTACTGCTAACTTCAATAACCTGTAATTTCGGCTAATATCATAAAAATTTTGGACTACCATCTTTCATGTGTCGATAATGCAGTATTTTTTCTGCTGCAATGTTCGGTTAACTTCAGTAGCGTAAAGTTTGCTAATTTATTTAAATGTATTTATGTATAGGGTATCCCATTAAGACTGCCAATTTGGAATTTAGCGCCATTTTTTTGTGTCGGTAACACAGTTTTTTTGCAGCTGTCATCTGTGAACTTTGTCGTTTACTCACGGAGAATTAAAGGGACGCCCAACGCACAGAAATTGTCGCATGAATCTAACGTATACATTCAGACAAAATTTAAAATTAAAAAAAAAAAATTAATTATTTTGGGCAGCTAAAATATTCGGATAAAAAATGATTCCAAATACACGATTTGTGTATTTTTGCCTGTGCTACAGATAATATAGTTTAGGAAAGGCTACTGGATAAAATTTCAAAAAATAAAAACTTTGAAAATATTCAAACCTAAAGAACTAATGACAGCTAAAATATTCATTCAGAGGTGACATGTTATAACATCACATTTTCGATACTTTATTGAATGTTATGTCTCTGTTTTCTTCACTGAAATTTGCGACTGTTTCGTTTATGAATTATTTCTTTTCTATTGCTATCACAACTCTTGCTAGAATAAATATGAGCAGTATCTCTTTCTCCAATTTCGTTCAAGTATCGAAAACAAATTACAGGTAGCCCTCCATTAACACGGTATTCGCAGAACATGGTTTCGAAGAACACGGAACGAATTAATCGTGTTTTTGGAGGATTTTCTGAATTTGGTGATACAAATGAAGTAGAAATATCACAATTTTTTAATCTAGTAGGATGGAAAATGTTATAAAAAATTAAATAGTACCCCACTTTATTCTCTAGAAACGAGACATAAACTTCGATAAATTATCGAAAATGTGATGTTGTAACATGTCACCCCAGATACCTATTGAATCGCAATGCATTCCCCAAATTTGGAAAAATTTCAAAGTATTCGGCTAGCTTACCCTCAAAATCCTGGATTTCAAAATATCGAAAGTCAAAATCCCGGAAATTAATAACCCTGTTCTGAAATGTGGCTACCCGAAAATCAAAATCCAGGAATTCAAAATCCAGAAATTAAAATTCAGGAAATCAAAATCTTGGAAATCAAAATTCCGGAAATCAAAATCCCAAATAATGAGAAACTCCCAGATTTCGAGATACAATTTGAAAAGAGAACAAAAAAAGAGGTATCGGATACAGTTTTGAGAAAACCGTGTATTCTCGGAATGGAATGATTGGATATGTTGGATAGAAATGAGATTATAAAATAATTTTTTTTTGAGAAGTTTTGGAATATGGCCAACTGGAACAGAACTCGACCATTTCGTAACTGATCATGATATGGTTTGGTATGTTGGATGGAAATACAACTCTAAAATAATTCTTAGACAAGGATGAAAATGAGATTGTAAAATTATGTGGTATTCTAGAATGATTTTTGCGAGAAGTCGGGATGGAACTCGGCCGTTTATTAACCTAACCGATTATGATGGAATAGGGGCAATTTTTGGTAGATGTTCTGGAATGTGGCTACCTGGGAAGAAACTTGGTCCTATTTTTTTTACACTATTTAAAAGAAAACAATGGATTTGTTAGTGTAGGTGTGCTTGTTGTACAGAGAAATACCTCACTTTATTTTACCACGAATGCACGTAAATCTAAGATGAATAAAACAAAACTACAAAATTATATAGATCAAAAAAACTAACTTGTTAAACAACACTGGAACGGTTTCATATTAAATTCTTATCTTTCTCAATGAGATGGTTTGTAGAATTATGGTGAAAAGGAATCAATAAGGCATAATTTGGTTAGTTGATATCCACCAAAAATGATTGTGGCATTTGTCGATGTTAAATACTCGAAGCCATACGTTCACAGCATCTCCGCAACATATAATGACGATGCTTTTGAAACTGGTCTTTTGAATTTTGTCTCTTATTTATATATGGGAAAAGCGGCCACTAGACACTATTAACATAAAATACACATCATGGCAATTCCAGAAACTACTATATTCAGAAAGCTTTAGATTTATTTAGAACCAAATTTTTAATTGAGGCGTCGTACCAAATATTTCCTAGATAATGCGACTACAACTTAACGATCAATGTTAAGCACTCGATTAGTGAGTTAGCACAATTTTTGATAACCCCCCACTTAAATTTTCCAATAATTACTGTAGGATGTTTAGATGCATCAAATTTTACGAAAGCCAGGCATTTGGTTTCAACTTGGCCGAATTTTAGGACGTTGCATTATTTTCTAATTAGTTCGGAAGTTCCACGTATATACTGAATTGGATTAGAATAATAGTAGATTTTATTTTCAGGACAATACAACTATTTTCTGGCTTATTTCTTTTTTTTCGACGAAAGCTAAGCTTTCCACGTTTCACATTTCGTACATTAACTGCAAGAAACATAAAAATGTCCAATGACATGGATGAACAGCAATGACCGACCGTTCGGAAAAAATAACGTTTGTTAAATTCTATCAGCCTGACAAAAAAGATTATACACAATTCTTGTTGAAACCTGCTGTGTCATTATTGTATAAATTCAGGAGTTGTTTTATAGGTTTAATCCGGTCGGTCCTTTTCTTGACTGGGATCTTAATACACATTATTCGAATCACTTTTTATAGGTTGTGACTAATTTTAATTACATTGAACTTGTATCACTAACATAACACGATTCAAAGAACAGTAGTAAATATTCGTTAAAGCCTCTTTAAATCCCATATGATCCACATATACATCCGTATAATAACGCACGTGTATGCATAGTACAGTAGGATAAATGTAACAAATTGCTATGCCAAAACAATAAATAAAATATCTGTACGTAATAATAATAATAATAATTTTCAATTATATATGTCATAAAATAAATAATGGCTTATCCTCCTAAATCAAATGAGAAGGGATATTCGTGGATTAAATTTATTTTATTATTTTTCCGGTATATAGCGTATGTGCTGTACGGAGTACAGAATATGCAAAATATCGAATAAGCCAGATGGGAAAAATAAAATATTCCAATCCGTTCTTTACATTATAAAAATCAGGTATTTGCATTTGTGAGTATAAGGTCCTAGAAATAATGAAACGTTTTACTATTTGGTATAGTGTGTCACCAATTTTTGTTATAAAATTATTGGCTAAAATAAATAAATTGAGGTTTAATGTGAATGACCACTGTCAACTGGGACCAAAATTGGTATTGGATAATTAAAAATGTTAAAATTGTTAAAAAACATTAATACCCGTAATAATTTATTAAGTAGCAAACTCTTAACCTTAAATCTTACATCGTTGCAGTTACTAATAAAACAAAAACTAATAACTAATTGTCGGTTGTCGCTGTACGTTGACGTGGTGTGGTCTATCTTATTCATATATCCATCATCATCCCCGTCTTTCCAGCTTAAGTAGCGTGAACAATCAACTTGTTTAGAATTTTCTCAATACTTTGAATATGCTCTTCGTAGAACGGACACCACACATTTATATCATACTCCTGCTGAGATGGAACGAAAGCACAATATAGGTCTTTTTTTTTAACTTATCGATCTGTTTTGGGGCTCAAGGCTCACCCTGCTCTTCCGCGGTTATGCTTTGTACATCCTTACTTTACGCCTCCCGGCTCTAACTCGAGGAAGTACGGTTATATGACCGACTTTAAGACCATCTGCACATTGCAAGCTCCATGCCATGGAAGATGGTCGGTCCATGAGTTTTGCACTCCGACAGGGGGCATAGATATGTTCCATTTCATCACAGATCGTAATTTGTGATGAAATTTCATTTTTGCATCCTGCCCCTATCGGGATTTGAACTCGGTACCTCTCGATCCAAACGCCAAAGCTTAAACCACTGTGCCATTAGGTCGGTAATATATGTCTTTAATTTGAAGTAGTAACTGCAGAAGCATATAATTTATAATGATTTGAAATAAATTTAAAAATATTTGCAAGCAACAAGCTTATAGCTTCTACGGAAGGTGTCACTTCCGGTAGACTGATTTTTGTGACATATGCAATTGGGAGAGTGTACTCGTGAACCCGCGAGATGTAAGAACGCAAGCATATTTCTTGTAGGTGTAGAATTTTTTTACGTACCAAAAACGAAAATGCTCCTTCGGAAGCTGTCCCTCCCAGTACCGATTTCGTCAGAATTCACTGGGATCTCCCAATTTGTGAAAAAGCTTAAGTATGAAGTTTCATCCCAATCAATCAATCCGCCTGGGCTGTACTGTAGTTTTAGTTTATAATCGTTTTTCTCGTAAATGCTTTACTTTTTAAAATATTTTAAAAAAACCTAAAAGCTCCTAAAGAAGCTTTCACATGCAGCGAAACTGGATCGCTGGATTCTCAGGCGTTAGTTCCGGTAGACCAATTTTGACCAAATGTCACTGAAATCTCCAAATTTATAGAAAAAGCAGAAAATCAACTTTCATTACTCAATTGCCTGGGATGTATATGGGCTGAATTTTTTTACGTACATTTCTAAATATTTTTCAAGAACGTAAAAGGTTTCTATGGAGGCTTCCACATCTGGTAAACCAATTTCAGCTAAAAATGACTGGAATCTTCGAATGAATGAGGCAAGTCATGTAAATCAGCTAAATTCCCGAGGTCGAACATTTTCATGACTACTATAAACCGCGGTAATTTTGGAAAATTCATCTGATCCAATATTCAACTTTCAAAATATTTGCAAAAAAATAAAAAGCTCATGGAATGTGCTACTTCCGGTAGATCGAGTTTGGCTAAATAACACTGGGTCTCCAAATTTGTGAACAAAGCTTAAGAATGAAGTTTCATTCCGGTCAATCTATCTGGAATGTAGTAAAATGAGTGAAAATATGAAGCGGTTGACACGACTAGTTGCCAGTCAAGCAGGTTTGAAGGACCAGATGAAAAATTTGTCAATCAAGCAGAAATGTTTTAAAGTTGGGCATACGGTATGTGCATCGAGAAATAATGATCAGTCAAGTTTAAGAAGTTTGGAAATTGCTCGTGGCAAATTGTTCAAAATTTCAAAGACTTTGATATTTCGAGATAACAGGAAGTCCTCGTTCGAGGAAAAACGTTCTAGTGACAATGTGTTCGTGCCTAAACAGGAACCATTGGAGTTGTAAGAAGTCGCAAGTTTGAAATCTAAACCAAAAACACAAATTGCTAAGCAGTCAAATTGGATGGGGCTTTGAATGCGAAATTTGTGGTAACAATAAAAATTAACGGAAATCCTCTAAAATTTATAGTTGATGGTGATTGATAATAATTGTTATCAGTAATTAAACCAGCTGAAAGTTACGATCTTGGCACCCTTGCGTTGACCAGTATCCAATTTGGAAAGTGGTGGAGTTATTTTAGCGCCTGCAAGGAGGGAAACAATTGACCGCAGCGAAGCATATTTGCATTTGGGACTTGACAGAGAATCGAAAGATTTGATGCTAGCTAGTGCGAGACCAATATTTCAACGAATCATTGAGCGGATGACAGCGAACTAACTGGATTATTTACAGCTCGATTGAAGAGGTGTCCAAACCAACAAACGTGAAAGAATTGCAAACTTTTATTGGTAAAGTTAATTATTATAACAATTTTTTGAAAAGTCGAACAACATCAATTTATATTCAATTCATATTCAATTCATATTCAATTCATATTCAATTCGTATTCAATTCATATTCAATTCATATTCAATTCATATTCAATTCATATTCAATTCATATTCAATTCATATTCAATTCATATTCAATTCGTATTCAATTCATATTCAATTCATATTCAATTCATATTCAATTCATATTCAATTCATATTCAATTCATATTCAATTCATATTAAATTCATATTCAATTCACATTCAATTCATATTCAATTCATATTCAATTCATATTCAATTCATATTCAATTCATATTCAATTCATATTCAATTCATATTCAATTCATATTCAATTCATATTCAATTCATACTCAATTCATATTCAATTCATATTCAATTCACATTCAATTCACATTCAATTCACATTCAATTCATAGTGAACAATTTATCGTAGAAAGATTCTAAAATGGATTTCAGAACTCGCCTATTTCTTAACCGATTATGATGAGATTTGGTATATTTACATAACAAACCTTATGTTCACTCTATTTCGTTTACGTTCGATCTCAACTGGAATACGCTGTAACGGTCTGGAATACTGCACTATGCTGTGCACATTAAAAGAATTAAAAGAAGTTTCTGTTTTTCTTGTTAAAGAAAAGTGACTGGGATTACGACCACAACTTACCATTCCATGAAAATGTGTCACGGTTACCTCATGAAATCATTCAACATCATAATACGACCTATTTGACTTTAATTTATCAAAGAACAACTTCAAAAGTATCCTCAAGAATTATTTTTAAAATTTTTAAATGTTAAATCAAAATTTGAATTATGTTTTTTTTTTTGTTTTAAAGTTTTTTGGTTAAATTTTAAATAAATAAAATTGGATGGAAATGGTATTCTTAAATGATTTTTGGGAAAGATCTGAAGTATGGAAATCTAGGACGGAACTCGTCCAATTTTTAACCGATTATGATTTTAGAAAGAAGTTCTGGAATAAGCCCACCTAGAACTCGGTCATTCCATAACAGATTATAATGAAGTTGCGTTTTTTGGATGGAAATGAGATTCTAAAATAATTTTGGAAGAAGTTTTGTAATACGACCACCTAGAAGTTGATGACAAACTGCTGGTTTATGATGATAAGGTTCTGGAGATCTCAACCTCTAAACTTGTTAAAAACTAAGTTTTCAGTCCTATATCGTCAAACTTTTTATCTCGTATTATGTATGATGATAACATTTAGGGCCAAAGTTCTTGAGTTATACCTTCACACGGTGCTCGCTGGGTAACTTTCAGTGAATAAGGCAATGTAGAGAAGGCGATGCTGGTGGAATTTTGTTTATGGTCATTGACACTTCTTGTCAGGCAAGTTATGGGCGTCACAAAACCTATATCACATCAGCATCTGTTATAAAAGCTGGGGGCTGTAGATGGAGGCATCTCTCTTGTAGCAAACAGCTTGCTATGTACATGTAAATCACCAGAACGTAACCCACACACCTGTCAACCCAACAAGTGAGTTGAGCGGCAGATTTAATTACCGAGCTAGTTCAAGGCCTCGGATAAATTTATCGTTTTGATAATAACAACGGCTTCGGAAAATGTACACGGGAATATGGAACATGCAAAGCCTTTTAAGACCTGAGATCTCAAGAACCATTCGCTCCAACTTACACTCTGGATGTAGTTACACTTCAAGAGCTTTAATGGTCTAGGAGATGGATACATAACTCCACCAATCTTTAAACTTTTTACGAGAGCAGACAGTAGAAAAAATAGAAATTTGAAATTGGATTTTTCATCAACGATGAGAATTTATCATCGACTTTTGTTCAATCAAGATTCGGCTAAACAATGGTCGAATTTCGTTCCAGATGGCCACTTTTCAGAACTCTTTCCTCCATAAACAATTTCAGAATCCCATATCCATCCATCATAACAAATTCTATCATAACCGATTAGAAAATGGCCGAGTTCCGTCCAAGCTGACCACAATCCGGATTTTTTTCCAAACATCATTTAAAATCCCATTCACATCCAACATACAAAATATCATCAATATCGCTTAAGGAATAGCCAGGTTTCGCCCCAGGTGGCCATATTCCAGAATTTCTTCCAAAAACGATTTAAGCATCCCATTTCCATAGACCATATCCAATTTCATCATATCTTTCGATAGCGGTGAAACCCTTTCACAGTAATACCGATACGGTACTTTAGTAACAACATAATATGGGATTTTCTTTATTATAACGCATCAAAGCCGGCGTGCCGCTATCTTTTAAAGATCGATTCTTTATTAATGCCATCAAACACGAACCACTCGGACCTACGTGTCAAAACCATCATTACAGGTTTGATGACCAGTCCCGGTGATTTGAAGTGATTTGACTACGATTTTTACGGCATACAAGGGGTGTTCACTAAGTTCGGCAAATATTAATGAAATGCAGGTAATAGAAATTTTTTGTTTTGTTATTTTATTTATTTATTATCTGTGGCAATTCAGAAAAACAACTTATCTTACCACCTAAGGTCCTCAGATAAGTGGTTTTTCTGAATTGCCACAGATATAAATTTACCGAACTTATTGAACACCTCTCGTACATACCCAAACGAGTAGTTTCGTCCAGGTCGAACGATATCCAGGAGTGTGAGAAGAATGAAAATGCGCAGTGTTAGGTTTCCAGCATAGTTTGCTGCCAAGAATGAGACCCAGATACTTCGCTTTATCAGTGAAGGTTAATCGTAGGACAACAAAAGTAATATCATCTGCATATGCAACCACCTTAAAGCCGAACCCATCCAGGATTAATAACAGGTCATTTATGACCAAGTTTCAAAGAAGAGAGAATAATGCCCCATCTTAGAGTGCGCCACTACTCACAAATCTGCAATTGGATTGTCCACCTTTCCTGTCCTTCACGATTCAGTTCTTAAGCATTTGATCTACCTATGCCCGCTGAGTGCCGGCGCACCTTTGGTCTAACGTTGTTAATGGCCCCGCTTTATCCACAAAATATGTCATGGAGTACTATTTATGTTAAATGGATTTTTCGATAGAAGCACTAAGGGGATGGAGAGCAATGTCCACAGATCTCCGCTTGCAATTTGCAAGTTTGGTGAGCTTCTATTTGTCTTTCTGAATTTTTCGATAGAAAATAGGCTTAATTTATAAGTCTATCTGGAAAGTGGGTTTTCAGTAATTGTTTCAGGGATTCTACATTAGTTGCGATCCAAGAACCATTCGGCCCGGGCCGTTTCAGAGAACTCGATAGCTGGCCCACTAGGACATGAAGCTCTAGTGTTGAGGGTAGGTTTTTCGGTGGGTTTTGGCTTCTTATCTATGTCGAGTTACAAACGTTGGTTTACAGCCAATATTGGATAAACATAGGTTAGAACTTAAATAAAATCGTAGGGTAACTAATCTCGATCATTCGTATCAGTGCTTCCCAAAATTCTGTTATGTGAATTTACATCACTTCCCAGGATGATTCCAATTTTTTGTTTTTGAGTCTCTTTTTTAATGAGCTTCGTCAAATGAGAGGTGGGATATTTTCTAAATCATGTGGAAGACAAGAAGACATTAGCCAGAGATTTTGACCATCCATCTCAATGCTTGCTGTGACAACATGACAAATCCGACTAATATAGAGAATTCTAAAGTCAACCCGAATGCGAAAATTTCCGCTTATTCCTAGAATAATGTCCCTGGTCGGGGTCCAACCAGAACGTTTTACTTTGAAGTTATATTTGGTAAACTAATATAAAAGCAATGAATATTATGAATCATGATAAACGTGCCACAAAAAACTCGTAACACTAAAAAATATGTTATGGCTGTAAATTATGGGGCAGTAAAACAAAATTCACAAGAGGTACTCGTTTATGTACAGTTTTATGATAATATGTTGAGTTACAATGAAAAAGTGCTGTGTGGTTAGAATTCTCCTCGTAAAGAGCACAAACGAACGGGAAAGATAACGTGCCCGTATCCCTACACCCGTACATTGTATTGTATGAAGCGAGGCGCATTTATCATTTGAATACTAATTTCCATATTTTTAGTTTCCTTGTCTCACGTCCTTTAAAATGTATTTTGCATATATGCATAATTTATGCAAATATTGTCTATTGTTGTTTGTTGCTGTTCCGCTTTGCTATGACAGAACTGACAGTTACTATTAAATTTAACTTTTTATTGCTGTATACTACATTTTGTGTACAGTATTTGAAAATCGTTTTACTATAAATAGAAAATATTAATAAATGGAGCGCATATTAGACGGTTCTATACACTATATGGAGATAAGAAGTAGTGGCGGAAATTTAAATTTAGTTTTTCAACACTTAATTCTATAATATGACAATGGCACACCAACAAAGGACATTTTAAAACGTCAAAATCGATAAATGAAAAAATATATTTCAAATACTTCCTAATTGAACGCGTATTTTCATAACATAAATTTCCCGGAAAATGGTAATACATGAAATTTTCATGTTTATATAAGGATTCAATATAAAGAAAATTTATTATCCCGCTAAATTATTCCGTTTACAATGCGGTGCTTCTTTTGATGTTCGATGGAATATAATCTGAGTTTTTTTGTTTAGAATTTATATTTCTTTATTCTTGTATTTAAACGCTCAGGCAGATAGGAAAACAAAGGATTTTAAGAAAGTTAAGATAAAAGGATATGGTATTTTGTTTGAAACTTTTGTTGCATAATTTTTGATATCTTTGAAAGTTAAACATATGTGATTCAAGCTGTGTTTTGATACGGATAATGGCCATAAAATTTTTTTTTTAAAAGTTTCGGCAATTTGATGAAAAATCCATCGCAAAAAATATTAAATTATTATTATTTATTTTATACAAAGGATTAATTTGCCAGCAGCGCAAAAATTTACCAGCGATTAAACGGTGGATTTATTAACTAAAGATAACAAAATGGTTTCATTCTTAATACCGTTTCAAAGATATGCGACAAGATCAAAGTCTGTACCAACGGAATTATTTGCCACCAAACGAGGTACTTGTGAAATAAATTTTTATGGGTGATTTTCTATGGCAACAATCCAACTCTCTTGAGGTATATCCCATAGCCTTCTATTTATCCAAATTAAAAATAAAAGAAACCACTCAAGCTGTGTAACGTGCGTTACATTTACTCAACGCGTACATTGTTTCAACTTCCGTGACACCCAATTTTATAGCAATTGATTTATTAGTACGCCTGCTAGTTCGGCATCTATTAGTACAGTATGCTTTTAGGCGAAATTATATTATGGAAAATGATTTGCATTATCGGTGCATGTACCTCATCAAATCGTACGATAGTTTTTATTGGTTGTTATTGTGTTAGCGGATTTTGTTGTTGTATCCAAATTTTTTTTTCGTTTTTTGCCTTGGAGAGAACCCAATATAAGTTTGTTTGGTCATTCGATAACGATTGTTCGAGGCATGAACTAATAGCATGTGAACAAATCCAATGCGGTGCGCAAATAAAAAAAAAAGACGGGAAGGGTTCGGAGCCGAACCCTATAAGCATTTTTGTTGCCTATAAAATAAAAGAAAATAGTTTTTCCACAAAAAAAAATCACAAACCACCACACCTAAACATTATTACCACCCTCCATCCAAAACCCCCAAAACCTATCTCACCCGCACCACCCTATACCGCACCACCCATATTATCACCCTTTAACACCTCCATAACCACTTCCACACACACACAAACCACCCACACAAACCCTCATCCACCAAATCCCAAATTCTCACACCAAACCCAAAACGCCTCATCCCACCTCATAAACCTCCCATACCACCACTCCTACCACCCCCATAACCACACCACTCACACAAAACCACATCCAAAAGAGATATATTTTGATTCCACATTCACATGCTCTATGAACCCAAAATAGAATAGAAAATGAAAAAAAATCAAACAATTTTAAGGAGGGGGGTTAACAAAACCCTACTTACCTCCGAACACCCTAAACACAGAAATGTCCAAATCAATGGGGATCATTCCCAAGAATTGCTTGAACTTTTAATGAAGAAATTAAGTTGATATCTCCATTCGTTCTCAAGTTATCGTGCACACAGACGGACAGACGGCAAACCGAAACCATATAGCATTTTTTAACAAAAATGCTTAATAACAAAAATGCTTAAAAAACAGAAATTTACCATAAGTATAATTTTCTGGAGGGGAACCATTTTGGTTGTGAACAACCGTGAAAGTATGAGTAATGGTCGATTAGAATTATATCTAATATTCTGGTAGTAAAGACTTGTGTAAATTAGTGTAAACCCTAAAAGATCAATAATCTGAAGGCATTTTGCTTTTCCGTGGATATCTGGGCCTGTTACCAAGTGTTGTTGGTGCAAGCAGAAATTAATTTTATGTTTTTGCCATCATTTACTACAAAGCTAAAACAACTATAAAATTATCTAAATCTGGAAATTAGTCGCCGATGAATGAAGTGGTTTCTTCTCGTGGTCAACAGCGTTCTTGGAGTTCCGTTGGGTGGCCATCAAGAATTGCAAGGTTGAAACTCACTCCAATTCAAATAACCTCCGGTATCATGCTTAGTGTGTGGGTGAGCGTGGGTTTGGTGGCTATAGACTGTTCAAAGGTCCAAACCACTAATGGCAACAAAGCGAGTACACGACCGGTGAACTCGAACATTATCAAGTTAATTTGGTGTGCGGGGGTAGCGTGGCAGTAACGGCACCCACATATAAAACCACGTATGTATCTTGCCGACGAACCAGCGGTTCGGGGATACTGTTATTCCAAATACAGTTGATTGTTAGTTGTTCAGTTGGTTGTTCAGTTGTCTGATATAAAGGAATTATTCTCCTTTTGATTAATCTTAATATGTAGATTAGATCGAGGATTTTTGGATAATCAAATATTGCTTCTGGTTTCTTTATTAGCCATAGCGATTTTATTTAACCAAAGCCGTATTAGAGTCGGGAAGCCCTTCTTCGCCGAGGATACCCAGTTAAGGTAAATTGTTTTTTTCTTTTATGTGCCGTAATGTTTTTTTTGATGAAATGAGGATTAACGAAGGAGTTATTTATATTCCATTTGATCTTTACAAATAGTAAGATTAGTCAATTTTTTTTTCTTTATCTTTAACTACGGAACTACGGAAGGAATAATCGGCTTGCCGCAATTTTTTTATTTTTCAACACCAATTTTTTCCATTTAGTTCACTCCAAGGGCGATTTAATGTTGAATAAGACCCCGTTTTTTTTAGACGTTTCTGAGAGCAGTTATGATGCTAGCCGCGAATTTTCAGTGTTTCTGGAAAACCCTTGAAGCAGACGACAGTGGGCTAAAAAAAATCTAAAAAAGTTTTTTTTATATACTTTCAGTTAAATAAAATGTCAATGGAAAGTTTCATTAATATATCTCTTTTTATTCCAAAAAAAAATCTATGAAAAACTTTTTTTTTTTTTCAATTTTGAAGGTGCTATGTCCCCTTAAATGTTACGAATTCCTCTTTACTCAAATTTGATTAAACATTATTTTTAATTAATTGGCAACATGGCTTTACGAAATAACTAAGATTGTTAATACATATTCGGAACAAGAGAACTAACAAATGAAAACTTAACCTATCAAAATATGTATTATTGTAGATGGCGCTACCTCAATCCCACTTTGCCAAGATGTCTCAACGGGGTTGCGCTAACCTCATCCTGTATTTAAACTTAATATTATACTAACGCCCGGTATACCTGCTTTGACTTTACCATTACATCACGCTTTTACGTTTTCTATGGTGACATTTGCAATTCCGATGGAAAGCCTTCGCTATAACTTTACTTCCAGATTATACGCTTTGCAGCCGTGTGTTGGTTGCGTGAGGAACAACACGTGAGGAACATCTCATCAAGACATTTAAAGTCGTCAGCAGATAGAAATGCAATTATTTAATCCTTGCTTCTATTGAATTGAACTAAATAGGTAGATGCTTGAAATCCAGCAAATCAAAATCTCGGATTATATAAATCCCGGAAATTAAAATAGTCCGTCAAATCGAGATTCCGGAAATCAAAATCCTGGAAAACAAAAATCCCGTATACATAACCGCCAGCGGCGTTTTCTAGTGATGTTCTACACATTCGCCGAACGACTGAACAATTTTTGATTTTTATTCTAATTCTAAAAGTTTTATTTTTATTACAGAAAATTTTATTTTTATTATAAATTTCTAATATTATTTTCTTAATTAATTACTATTATTTTAATAATTTCGGGTGATCAAAATCCGAAACAGAACACCTTGAGAGCACAACCAGGACACACCACTGCTATACCTATATGTCATGTCATTTGGAAATCTCTCGGTACTGGCCAATCCTCGATACAGTGAATGTGTAAATTCCATTTGCAAAGATTGAACAACTTAGGGGTCAATAACAAATGGGTCTACCTCATCGTATTAAAATGGGGATAATTTTTATTTGTTTAGGATGTCTTAAGCTAACTAGAGATATATAACATGTCGGTCGGAAATTTCTGGGTACTGGCCAATCCTCGATACAGTGAATGTGTAAATTCCATTTGCAAAGATTGAACAACTTAGGGGTCAATAGCAAACGGATCTACCTCATCGTATTAAAATAGGGATAATTTTTATTTGTTTAGGATATCTTAAGCTAACTAGGCATATGTGCCATGTCATTTGGAAATCTCTTGGTGCTGGCCAATCCTTGATTCAGTGAATGTGTAAATTCCATTTGCAAAGATTGAATATATTCGGGGTCAATAACAAATGGGTCTACCTCATCGTATTAAAATGGGGATCATTCTAATTTGTTTAGGATATGTTAAGCTAACTAGACATATATGCCATGTCATTTGGAAATCTCTGGGTACTGGCCAATCCTCGATTCAGTGAATGTGTAAATTCCATTTGCAAAATTTGACAACTTCGGAGTCAATAACAAATGGGTCTACCTCATCGTATTAAAATAGGGATAATTTTTATTTGTTTAGGATATCTTAAGCTAACTAGACATATATGCCATGTAATTTGGAAATCTCTGGGTACTGGCCAATCCTCGATACAGTGAATGTGTAAATTCTATTTGCAAAGATTGAACAACTTCGGGGTCAATAACAAATGGGTCTACCTCATCGTATTAAAATGGGGATAATTTTTATTTGTTTAGGATATCTTAAGCTAACTAGACATATATGCCATGTCATTTGGAAATCTCTGGGTGGTGGCCAATCCTCGATTCAGTGAATGTGTAAATTCCATTTGCAAAGATTGAATAACCTAGGGATCAATAACAAATGGGTCTACCTCATCGTATTAAAATGGGGATAATTTTTATTTGTTTAGGATATCTTAAGCTAACTAGACATATATGCCATGTAATTTGGAAATCTCTGGCTGCTGGCCAATCCTCGATTCAGTGAATGTGTAAATTCCATTTGCAAAGATTGAACAAGTTAGGGGTCAATAACAAATGGGTCTACCTCATCGTATTAAAATAGGGATAATTTTTATTTGTTTAGGATATCTTAAGCTAACTAGACATATATGCCATGTCATTTGGAAATCTCTGGGTGCTGGCCAATCCTTGATTCAGTGAATGTGTAAATTCCATTTGCAAAGATTGAATATTTTCGGGGTCAATAACAAATGGGTCTACCTCATCGTATTAAAATGGGAATTATACTAATTTGTTTAGGATGTCTTAAGCTAACTAGAGATATATAACATGTCGGTCGGAAATCTCTGGGTACTGGCCAATCCTCGATACAGTGCATGTGTAAATTCCATTTGCAAAGATTGAACAACTTAGGGGTCAATAACAAATGGGTCTACCTCATCGTATTAAAATGGGGATAATTTTTATTTGTTTAGGATATCTTAAGCTAACTAGACATATATGCCATGTCATTTGGAAATCTCTGGGTGCTGGCCAATCCTTGATTCAGTGAATGTGTAAATTCCATTTGCAAAGATTGAATATCTACGGAGTCAATAACAAATGGGTCTACCTCATCGTATTAAAATGGGAATTATACTAATTTTTTTAGGATATCTTAAGCTAACTAGAGATATATAACATGTCGGTCGGAAATCTCTGGGTACTGGCCAATCCTCGATACAGTGAATGTGTAAATTCCATTTGCAAAGATTGAACAACTTAGGGGTCAATAACAAATGGGTCTACCTCATCGTATTAAAATGGGGATAATTTTTATTTGTTTAGGATATCTTAAGCTAACTAGAGATATATAACATGTCGGTCGGAAATCTCTGTGTACTGGCCAATCCTCGATACAGTGAATGTGTAAATTCCATTTGCAAAGATTGAACAACTTAGAGGTCAATAACAAATGGGTCTACCTCATCGTATTAAAATGGGGTTAATTTTTATTTGTTTAGGATGTCTTAAGCTAACTAGGCATATGTGCCATGTCAGTTGGATATCTCTGGGTGCTGGCCAATCCTCGATTCAGTGAATGTGTAAATTCCATTTGCAAAGATTGAATATATTCGGGGTCAATAACAAATGGGTCTACCTCATCGTATTAAAATGGGGATCATTCTAATTTGTTTAGGATATGTTAAGCTAACTAGACATATATGCCATGTCATTTGGAAATCTCTGGGTGCTGGCCAATCCTTGATTCAGTGAATGTGTAAATTCCATTTGCAAAGATTGAACAACCTAGGGATCAATAACAAATGGGTCTACCTCATCGTATTAAAATGGGGATAATTTTTATTTGTTTATGATATAAGATATATTATATTAAGCTAACTGGACATCAGCGGCATTTTCTAGTGATGTTCTGCTCGTTCGCCGAACGACTAAACAGTTTTTGATTTTTTTTTCGAATTCTAAAAATTTTATTTTTATTACAGAAAATTTTATTAAATTTTATTATAAATTTCTAATATTATTTGCCTAATTAATAACTATTATTTTAATTATTTTGGGTGATCAAAATCCGAAGCAGAACACCTTGAGAGCACAACCAGGAAACGACACTGATAACCGCGCATTTCAAACAGTCGAAAATCAAAATTCTGGAAATTTAAACCAAATTCCTGAAAATCAAAATCCTGGAAACAAAAAAGCTGAAATCAAAATAAACGGACGCAGAAACAGGATTCTAAAATGAATTTTGGTAGAAGTTTTAGAATATGGACACTTCGGTCGGAACTTGGCATTTCTTAATCGTTTGTAATGGGATAGATCTGGGATAGAACCTAGTATTTTGAAAGGAAAAATAATTCTAATGTGTTTTTTAAAATAATTTAAGTCCATTTCTTAACCGATTCACACACATAGTAACATTTGTTATTACAAAAAAAAAAAAAAAATTAATGATCTTTAATTCTCAGGAGATAATCCAGGTACTTTTATAAACGACGACCACCATTTTACTTTCTAACGTTATTTAAAAAAATTGGACCTGGTTGTGTGGGTATTTTGTGGGGAACACATTTTCTCTTATTATGATTTCCACCAAAATTTTAAAAAGGTCACTTAAAATCAAATGGTCCTTAGAAACATGTCACTTTACACCGCAGTCTTCGCAAAATTTCTGTGGAATTTCGGACCTTTTGGAAAAGGTTTATGATGAAATTTAAACTTTGTCAACCAGTTTAACTGTAGTAAAGAGGCCACATTTAGTTAATAAAACAGGTTGGTCAGTTATAATCGCCATTTCCGGTTAAATTTTTTAGTAAAGTAATTTAGAATACTAGTTTAGATATTTAAAGATATTTTCATTGCAATATTTTTGACTGCGCGAAGACTGGGCTTTTAAGTGATAATGAGTTGTCCTTGATATAACTGGCCAAGAAGCTTTATGTCGTCTGTACGAATTTTGTCTGACTTATTGATTATGCCGCGCGAAAATTCAATACATTTTATTACCACGTGCTCTCCTAGGACTAGGAGCAGATAATTGAAGAATGAAAAAACGCACCCATATGTCTGCTGCAAAAGAGGGACTCGTGTTAAATCTGATAATTACCGCAACATAACATTTAATAATATCACCGCCTTAAAAATGCTTGCTAATGTTTATTTGCCAGAATAATTACCCTTGCTGAAAATAATATCGCTGACTATTAATGTGGTTTTCGCCCCAACCGATCAATCAATGACTAGTGTTTCACTTGGAGGATGATCTTGTAAAAATATTGGGAGTACAACATAACCGTTCAGCAATTCTATTGCGACTTTCAACAGGCATAAAACACCATCCACCGCGAAAACATCTAAATCCCGCTCATAGTATCAAGGATACTGAAACATTTTATCTAAGATTCTTGCTTCAACATGAGAGCGGTGTCTCCAAATGATTGAAAGAGAAAGAAATTAGATCGATAGCAGTACCTATTCAAATAAGACAGCGTTTTGCATATATTTGTGTTTTTCCCGCCATCTGACGCTTTCGTGCAGGTTTGGAATGAAAATAAAGAAGACATGAACCTTGCACCAGTTGCAAGGCTTATGTCTTCCTTATGTTTTAAATCCGTTTTAAGGATAATAGGCCTTACTCTAGAGTCAAAAACCTATACGTAATGTGAAACAGAGTACCTAATATTGACTACGTTCCATTCAAATTTGAAGAACAGAATGAAATTGCCAAAGTTATGATCTCCACTTAGGGGATATATATTTCACAAAATTGTTGATGATACTGAAGAAGAAACTAGAAAATTAAAATGTTATTGTCTTGGTGGTCTTGACTATACCGCCAAAGCTGACGCTATAGAAATTCCATAAAACTTTATTTGTGACGATGATTTGGCGACAGCAGCTTTTCGAAAAATAATTTCTTCTAATTACAAAGAACGTTGTTGTGGACAGAACTAACAATCAAAATATTGGCTTGCATCCTGAACAAACTCGAGTGTATTTAAGTACAGATGAAGGCTGCGAGACTCGGGGCTGAGGTTTCCTGGTTCTTGATAAGCCCTAACATAAACCAGTACGAATTACCATATCGGACCAATAGCAATTTACATAATTACAATTCATAATAGTAATATAAATTAAATAGAATGCAAATGAAATGGATTTGAATAAATGAATTTTCCACTCGAGTTTTCTCTTTACCGTAAATTTATATTCGCTAATTACTACCACAAATTTCATATAACCTTTTCAAATCAAATGCAAACACATTCCATATTCAATACAAATATTTAATTTAATTTTAATTTAAAAACTGATTTTGCATTTGAGATTAATTATTATCGTTTGGTAGACTCCGTGCTCTGTCCATATACGAGTACACAGCACATATACTAACATTTACTATAATCTCCTTGCAAATGTACATTTAATTATAAAACTAATTTATATTTTTGGGTAAATAATTTAAAATTATTTACACTACAACTGGGAATACAATCATTATAATGTTGGATTATTGTATGTATTTGCTATGCAGTAGTCCTGTATAGAGAAGAAATTATTCGCATTACTTTTCATAAACACGAAAATAAATTCTATGGGAGCAGAGGAAGGAGGGCGGTTTTCATTAAAACGGTTTTCAAGTAGTTTAAGCCGTTATTCAATTATAAGAAGCTTCGCGATGTAAACAGAAATTCGGTCTGAAACCAGTAAAAAAAGTTGGTTGAAAATTACACCAGCTTTAGCAGTTGTTTATGATACACAATCAAAAAATTAGAAAAGCTCTGATTTGCTTATGAAGAACAACTATTCTAAGAAAATAATTATCCTTGCACCAGCCCGGGAAATTTACATACAATTTTTTGTATTTTTATATATATTCTTAGTGCGGGTAATAAAATTGTTGCTTCCCAATCATGAATTATTTATATGTCACATGAATGAGCTAAACGTAACTGCTTCCAGCACATAACGGAACTTTTGAATACTAACGTTCTTCAAATGATTTTGTGATAGTCTTCCAAGATATTTTCAATTATACAAGATACGATTATATTCTATATCAAAGGTCCCAACGGTAATTTTCAGTACTAAGGTGTTCAAAAACATTTACATCATTCTTCAACACTTTTTCAACGATATTCTAATGGAGAGAAACGAAAATGCTGGGAATGCAAACCACTTATCTGAGTTGCCTGCCACTAGCAAACCTCATTGAAAAAACCACTACAACCGTTGAAAAAATTTAATCACTTAGTGAAAACAATTCAACAACTGAAAGTACATTGCCTCACACTCGAATGCAATCGATTGGGCACTGTGACCCATTTGCTGTTGTATCGCCAATCTAAAAACAAGTCATGATTATCTCCACAAGTCAGCTACTGATGAATATTTTAAAATCTGCGTTGGTAAAAAATTGTACATAAATAATCTCAATGCCATCAGGATCTCACCTAACCTGAAAAATGGTGGTGAATACAATTACGTATCGTACCGTATTAGTGTTAAGGCTGAAACAATTGACATTATAATTAAACCAGAGAACTGGCCACCCCGATAATTTATAAAGGTATTCGACTTTACAAAACGGAACTCATTTTTTCGGAGTATCGAAAATATTCACCAGAAAACGTACACCGAAATGCAATTTTGTAGCTAAAAATGTGTACGCCAAAATAATTAATTTATATTGTACCACCACCAAATACTACCGGATAACAGACGGGTTATCTACCTAGCTCACCGTTGCTGATAAGTAAGAGCTAAACGTCAATTAGATAATTTCCTTCTCAAAAAGGAGCTTATAAACAAAGCCTCCTAAATATAAGAGCCGTAAGATTCCGCCATTTTTTCATGAACTTGTTACGATACATTGAGAGTCATAACATAATTTAATTTCTTTTTCTTTTTAATTTTTCATTGTAAAAAAAATAAATTTCGTTAAAATTGAATATTTACTGCCATCTGTTCTATGTCATTTGGTATTACATAATTAATTGGGCATTAATGCTTTGTTTTATTTGGGCATTAATATTCTGTGTTACGTAAACGTCTATTGATTTTTGGAGCGAGACCAATGTGTACCCTTTGTGTGTGTGTGCGAGCGGCTAAGCTTTAGAAGAGTAGTTTTGTTGTGTTTTCTTGGGTTGGTGCGTGTAGCTGATACGGGTGAGAGGGAGTGTGCAAGTGACGCGCGCAAACACAACAAAAATATTCGTCAGTATTTTTGTGTGGTGCGATGATTTTTTTTGTTCTCGCGTTGGTTTATATTATGAATAGTGTAATTTTGGATGTAAAACGGTCAAGTTTTTTATTTTGTGAAAGGAGAGTGAAATATTAAATTTTGAAAAGTTGGTTTTAATTCTGGAAAAAAAAATTAAAACGGTTTATTTTACACCGTTTTAATTTTTAATAAATATTTATAATTTTGATCATATTTTGTTGGCTGAAGCGATTTTTTTTATATGGAAAAACGCCCATCGTGTTACTTAAGTGGGAAAAAGCTCTAATATACAGAGTTCGTGGGTTTTTTATGGGTGCACGGTGATATGGTAAAGGTGCGAGAATGGTATTATGGGAAGACGAATATAAATTGGTAGATGCGTGACATACCGATTTGATTGGAAGTAATTGATATGTAAGTTGTCGTGAGCATACTATTAGTCTATTTGTGGGTTGGAAATAAACCAAAACAGTTTTCCCGGAGTTACAATAACGCGAATACAATAACCTTGCCATCCCAAATATTTTCTACGGCATTTAATTAAAGTTGAACAACGGGTGCTTAATTTGTAACGGGTGGCCAACAATAACAGCCGGCCATTTGTATTATTTGGTATCGGCAAAAGGTTATTTGTATTATTTGATATTGGTGAAAGGCACCGCAAGGTGCAGGTGGTCAGCCGGCCATTTGTATTATTTGGTATCGGCAGTCGAAGTGTGAATTGTGAAAGCTTTGTTGTAGGTCTCTCCGGGTGAAGAGAGGCCTTGTCTGTTGAGGAGACGTCTCTGTTGAATATTGAATGATAATCAACAAAATATGTATTGTATTGAACGAGGCTTTAATATATACAAAAAAAGGTACTAGCTGTCAAAAGAAAATGAGCTGAAAAATATTATATAAACAACAACGCTTCTACAACCAAGAGCAGAGATAAGAAAGAAGTGAAGTGGAATTTGTCGTATTTTATTCTCCATATTATTAACCTAACCCATAACCTGGGCCAAGTTTTCTAATAATAATAAATAAAAATAAAATTAAAGTGCGGGATTAAAAAAAAATTAAAAAAGTTGATATAACCTGGCCGACAAGATGGCCGATATAATTGACGAAACAAAAATCGAAAAATTGGTTGATAATGAAATCAAACTTTCCAAATTTGAAAATTTCAAATGACTATTTGATGTAAAGTCCACGGTATATATGATGTAGTTAGTGGAGAATCTAAAATGTGACAAGCTAGAGGAAAAACAAACGCGTGGAATAAAAAAGATGCACGTGCTCAAAAATTATAGTTACAACGATTGATAGAAAACTGTTAATGCATATAATTAATTGTAAAAACTCGAGTGAAATGTTTGATAAATTATCATCATTATTCCAAAAGAATACGGATCAAGAAAAATGCAGTCTACTACAATGCTGTATAAGATAGCGGAATTTTCATAGCGCAAAATAAGAGATTACGCTACTCGCCGCAAGTGTCAGCACTATAACTAAAGAGAATTGATTTTGTTATGTAATTACCAGTGGAAATTTTTTATTCATGATGTATATATTTTTTTAACTAAATAAAACATCTCAGCGGAATAAAATATTAAAAGTGATCCTTAAAATGGCAAATTGATTGATCTCCGAAGTAAAGAAACTCGGTATATGAAATGTTGAAATTTAACAATATTCCGGCTTTCCGGCATTTCTTTCACTAGTAACCAGTACTTTCGGTTGTTTTTCTAATAGCTTAGGTCATACTGAGACTATTTGGAAAATTTGGGGCCAATTCATAAACTAAAATTTTCACTAGAACTTTTTGATTTTCTGCGGCCATATAAGTTTTTTTCATTTTTTGGCCAGTATCACAAAAACTTCCACTCGTAACCACTAGTTTCGGTTGTTTTCCTACTAGCTTAGGTCGTAGAAAATCAAAAAATTCTTGTGAAAATTCTAGTTCATGAATTTGGCCCAAATTTTCCATATAGTTTCAGGGTGACCTAAGCTATTAGAAAAAAAAACCGAAACTATTGGTTACTAGTGGAACTTTTGAGATACTGGCCAAAAACTGAAAATAACTTATATGGCCGCAGAAAATCAAAAAATTCGACTCCATGAATTTTTCCCAAATTTTCCATATAGTCTCAGTATGACCTAAGCTATTAGAAAAACAACCGAAAGTACTGGTTACTAGTGAAAGAAATGCCAGAAAGCCGGAATATTGTTAAATTTCAACATTTCATATACCGAGCTCCTTTATGTTTTATTTAGTGAAAAAATATATACATAATGAATACAAAATTTCGGCTGGTAATTACATAACAAACATAATTCTCTTTAGTAATGGTGCTGCCACTTGCGGCGAGTAGCGCAATCTCTTATGTTCCGCTGTCAAAATTCCGCTATCTTATACAGGTAGAATGCTGTTTTTTAGTTATAAATACCAAAAGAAAGGAGATATTTCGACGAATATCAGTAAATTTGAAAATATGGCGTACAGACCACAATTTAAAGCAACCAATAGATGGAACAATGGTAATGTCCAAAATTCTCGCCATATTACCGGATAGCTATAGACATTTTAGTACCACATGGGAGTCTACACCGTAGACTCCCATGCGGTACTAAACGCAGGCTCTTATCCGAAGATGTAGATGATTTTGTTGTAGACTCGAGCTGTTCGTCTCATGACAAATAATGGTAGTCTGATCCGGGATATGAAAACGCAGCAATTGAATATAGTAGTAGCAAAGAAAGGTGAAGAATCATTGGGAGTAGTAAGAGTTGAAACAGGAAACTTGGTGCTAAGTGCTGTGTTATATATAACCAGCTTAACCAATAACTTAATTTCCGTCAATGCAATAACGGAAAAAGGAGGAGAAGTGCGGGTTACGAAAAAAGCTGTTTTGATTACTAAGGATAATGAACAAAACAAAGGTTTATATACAGTCGATCTGAAGAAACAAAGTCAAAAAACAGCATTGATCACAGAACAAAATACGAAAGCAATGGAATTTCATCGTAAACTAAGTCACCTAAGTATAAGCAGTATGAGACATCTCGTAAAACAAGCTGAAGGTTATCATATCGAAAACAAAGATTTAGATACGTTGGAGTTAACATGTGAAGTTACACCTCATTATTGTATGGTTTATCTTTTAAATAGTAAAAGTGAAGCCTTCGAGTATATAAGGGAATTCGTAAATGAAGTGAAAGCATTTATGAACATGAAGGTTTCAAAATTAAGATGCCATAATGGAGGAGAATACATTCAGAGTCGATTAAGAACATGGTGCAAAGAGCGAGGTATAATACTTGATTATACCATATGTCATACTCCTCAATTAAATGGGAAAGCCGAACGTTTTAACAAGACGATAATGGACAAAGCGAGGGCACTCATATTTGACTCAAAATGGGATAAGAATTTATGGAAAAAAATCTGTTCGCACTTTGGCGTTTCTTTTAAATGGAAGTCCGACAGTGTCAATGGACGGACTGCACACTAGTGGAAAAGTAGACAAAAAGAAAGCCTAATTTATCAAAGCTGTAAATTTTTGGAAATTACGTATTTACTAAAAACCTAGGATATCTGAAGAAACTGGACAGTCGAAGTAGTAAATTCATATTTGTGGGATATGGTTTGAATGGTTATCGACTCCCGTAAAACAACGTATAATTATATCAAGAGATGTAGTCTGCACCGAAAGGATCGAAATGAAAAAGTCGGAGAAAGGAGTACTTATGAGTTATACTGCAGGAAGTGAGAATATTGAACACATACAAGAAGTGCAGAAAGGAGCAGAAAGTGACAAATGGAAGGCTGCAATAGAAGAGGAGAAAGTTTCACTAAACATAAATGAATCGTGGGAATATGTAGACAGGTCAATAGCAGGAAGTTATAAGGTATTGTCTAATAGATGGCTATTCAAGATAATGGGAGATATAAAGCGAGATTAGAAGTAAGGGGATGTGAATATAAGGACTAAAGCAAGCGCCGTTAAAGTGGAACAAATGTTTCCAACTGTCTTAAAATCTATGGGGTTATTACAAATTAAAATAACGCTTTTGTTAGGCATTCATTGTAAGAAAATTAAAATCAAAATATACTTTCAATAAAATGCTTAATTGTAACTTACCTTATTAAAAACTGCAACAATTATTGCCCCCCCCCCCCCCCTATTTTATTTTCTTGTTAAAGCAATCACCGAAAAATTTAAAATTAATTCATTGAAAGCAACTATTACAACAATAATGATTGTGACAAACTAAGAACAAAATAAAAATATTATTACGTCACGATAACACTAAATATTTTTATGCACTGCACTGCTACACACACACTAATTAAAATAATAACTCAAATCTAGAACCTAGAAGATTTATTTTCTTCTGTTTACCATTCGAGATATTAAAATAACGGATCCCAAATTTAATCACCAAAATAACACAGATTAATAATTTTGTTTCTTTTAATTTTTTAAAACTTTTCAAATTAATTAATTTAGTTTACTGTTAGTCTACATTAAGGTTATACGTATGACTATCGATTGTTTTTGTACACTACACTTTTCTTCTACATTACACAGTTTCATCACATATATTGTGTTTAGGTTCACGACACTTTCCGTTAGAATCTACATATTTATTTTTAAAAACAATTTACTATTCGTTTAAGTTAATTACAAATAGCCAAATTCTAACGGTAACTATCTAATTTACTAACAAAAAAAACCCGAACCGTCCAGTAAAACGTATATCGATCAACTATTTTAACAAATTCGATATCAACCCGATGTTGATAACGGAACTTTTTGTAATTTGAATTTGGTATCACAAAAAAAAACAAAAAACAAGTTTTATCGTCGAACAGCCAAGCTACACACGATTTCAGCTTTTGGTTTCAAACTAAGTCGTAATAAACAACAAATTTTTTTGGGTTGTTTTATTCTATTCTCTCGAAAATAAAATTTAAACAAAAATCTATAACTCAAAAATAAAAAAATTAAATAAAAGGGGAAGGAAAGGAAGGTGAAGCCGGTCTTATGAAACCGTTATGTATTATGATTACGGTAATTACATTTTATTCTATGAATAATTTCATTCGTACGTCTACACAAAAATGTTTTCTTCCTTGTGATAGAAATTGCGTTTTGTTTTTTGTTATTACGTCACAAACAGGCTGATACAATGAATTGGAATGACTTGACCGACTTATTTAAGATAGCGCCAAATAACTGAATAATTTTCAAATAACTAAGTAATTGGAAAAAGGCTAATTTCCATAAAAACAAAACCCCTAGTATTAATACCATAGAACAGATGGCAACGCCATCAGTAAAATGCATCAATCATTCGATTGCAACGAAAATTGTAGAAATTATAAATTCACAAAAACAAAATTTCAAATTAAAAAATGTTATCACCGCCCAAGGAGTCAAACCAATGTTCATAATTTTAATAAACAAATTCGTAAGATTTCGCCCACATCTAAGGTATTTTGGTATCAACATTCCTACAACTGTTAAATATGCAGCACCATTTTTGATGGGTTGATGCTTACACTGATTAATTGTACATTTAAGTTCCGGTTTGACTTGAGCAACATGTCATAGTGATTGTTACGCTATCCGTTTACGACTTCCCATATCATAAATGTCAGCGCATTGGTAAAGTCAAAGCCGTGTTTAGCTGTTCCAACCGTGCTCTAGCTCGAAAGAGTGCGCTTTCACACCGGGTACCTCTTCAAATGATCTTAGTCCATATTTTGTTGCCTACTTCATTCCTATAATTTAATAGTCGATGATCGTCTCCGAAAGACTTAAAGCACCTGTTACAACTTCATGGTCATAACATTGTTTTCCATTTTTATTCTGGATTTTAATTTCATTTTTATCAGTTGATTAGTGCCTCGTAGTGCCGGCATTGGCATCTGTGAGGAAGTAGCAATACTGAAGTCATTTGTACCATCCTGACATTTTGTATTGTACTTTATTTCCTTGTTCTCCATCCTTATTGTAAACGTAGAGGACTATTAACTTTGGAGCGGGACCAATGTATACATCGTGTGCGGGTATGCAACAGCGTAGATATAGAGAAGTATTTTGTTGTGTTTCTCGTTTTGTCGTGTGCATTTGTCGTGCGGTGCGAAGGAGAGCGCGACTGACGTTCAAAAAAACAAAACTAAAAAACATCCACGAACAGAAATATTTTTGTAGAATATTATTTTTGCTGCGAAAGTTTTTTTAGTCTCGTTTTGGTAGTAGGCATAAAAAGTCTAGTTTTTTTTATAAAAGTAAGCCAAGTTTTTTTTGTTTTAAAGCAAAATTGAAGTAATTATTTGGTTAGAGAAAATTAAATTTGAGTTTGAGTCGTGCGATTTTATAACCAAAGACTTATGGTTTATGGTTAAATTAGTTTATGGTTTTTAATTTTTTTTTTTTTTTGACAACAAGATTTGTGAGTCCAAGTCCAAAATTTGTGTGCTAGACATAGGATGTATTTTGACTTCGTGTGTTGCCTACTAACTGTAAATTGCTACGTCATTTTGGTTGCCTAACGGGTTTGACTTAGTTATTTTATCTAGAGATAAGTTCAATGCAGCTAGGTTGCCTGGCTAACGCAGCTAGGGTTCGTATAGGCAAAAAACGATATTGAAAAAATTGATAAAATTGATTGTATATTGTCGGACACAGCGGCCGCATCAGTATCGCTTGAATACCACGACGTATTTTGATTCAGGCGAGACAACGCCCAACCATTTATATACGGGGGGCCAGATGAGGCCATCCCTTTTAGCGATATTTTAGCGAGACAACGCCCAAAATTTAACGGGTGGCAAGGTGAGGCCATGTGGAGCGGGGTTTTTCAATAGGGTCTTTCAATGAAAAGGGTCTTTTAATAGGAACGCTCGAAATTTGAATTTTTTAGGTTATAGCAGCCATGTTGTGAATTGTTCAGTACCGTATAGCAAATCACCATGGAAGGTTATAGCGTTGAACAACAAGACGGCCAAACTGCAAATGAATATTGGCATTCATTAATTTTCGATATTCTCTTCGTGCATGTAAAAAAATTAGTGTAATTTACGAGTTGCGGTTTTAATTTATTTTGTCACGTGAATTAAGTGTCTGGTTGTTTCAAACTGTGAAACATTTGTTAAATGGTTGTTTTACACAACCATCCCATACAACGATTTGGGGTGAATAAATTCCACAACAATTATTTATTAATGTGACATTTTTAATCAATCACAACAACAAATCAGTACCAAAAATAATATAATACGTGAAAACCACTTCGTTACCACCAAACCACACAAATTCATAATTATTACATATACATTCAGGTATATATGGAGGTACGGAGTAATAATCCCAAGCAATATTCACTAATATTGGTACATGCGGAAAATTAAAAATTTCAGACACGTTTTTCCCAGTATACAAATATACATACATACATATTGAAAATCCATTCGTCTAGGTTGAGAGATGTGTTCACTCATAATATATATTTTAGGTATCGACATAAAAATATTCGATTTCACAATGTCATTCCCATCAAATCTCCAATAAATAAACGTCTGTACGTACGAGCATAATGTGTAGTATACAGATTGGAGGAAAAAAGGATGATGGATTTTATTTTTATGAAGATGATTATTACCACATCAACCCCATTCATCATCATCATTCTCGCACCCAATATTAATTTTGATTCTGAACAAATCTAATATAATGTATGTACGAGTACGAGTAAAAACAAATATGATGATTATTAGCAATCACTGGTACAGCAGAAAAAAAAACATAAAAATTAGATTTTTTGTTATCTGGCCTATGTACAGGAGGAAGATTTGCTGCCAATCGTATTTTACGTGTGATCGTAACCAATGGATTTGTACCAATCATACAAAACTTTAATTGAAATTTACTAGTTTTCGTTTTGTCCATCTATTTATTTTTTTAGTAAATTTTTTTTTTCCAGGAGTATGATGAGTACGTGGAGTGTACAAATCCTTTTCAGAGTTTAATCAAAATTTACCTTATATTTTGTGATTATCTGTCGTTTCATCATTTGTCATCGTATGCGTATATAAATAAATGGATTTTAGATTAAACGGGATATAAATGTGGTGCTGGATTATCAGTGATAATAATCTTTTTGAACTTTTCTTTGTCCGTGACGTTTATTTATGTTATTTGATGGATAAAATCCATTTATTATCTGGTCGCAAATAGTGTTGTGCGCCTACTGCTGTTTCGTATTTGTCCACATTTTGGCATCAAAAATGGTAGACTATGTTGAAAATTTGTAGACAATTTTGACATTTGAAATTTTCATTTATATTTTGGAGAAAATTCTACATTTCAACGAATATCTCAAATCAATTTAAACGTTATATTCGCAGTGCCATCTAAAAGCAGTGCTTTGACGAACTCGTACAAGACGATAATCGACCATGTGGCATTCCGTTACAATAAATTTTACGACGCACAGTATCACATTGTGGCCGTGTGCGGTGAAGAGGAACTCGAGAGTGAACACAGTAAACACGCTCGAGTGGAAAATCTTATTACCTCATTACAATCTCGAACTACAAAACAGCCAAGAAACAATTATCAGCCGTTGTCGAGAACCCAGTGGTGGCCGCAAGGTGACGTCAAGCCAGTTCAAGCACAGCAGCCGCTCGATTCAATGCTGATGGCGAATTTAACTAGAGGCGCAGCGTTGTTGCTCAAGTCTGTGAGCATATAACGAACGATAATTACGAGGCAGTATGGTAAATTCTTCTCAGTCATTCGACTAGAATTTGAATGAGCTATGGAACTATGCAATAACTTTCATTAAACAACCCACACTACCTAGTCAGAACAAGGTGCCCATGTCGCGTTCGATTGTTGTTATTAAGCTCGCGAATTCAATATTTTACATCTAGGTCACAGCCCCCGTTGTCGAGACGCAGCCATTCCAACCAATTGACACGCATCAATGGTCACGCGTTTGAAGCAGTTGGAACTGACGACGATCCTCATTACTCCTCCAAATCGTTTTGGGGAATTTCCACCATTTTTACCTAAAATGCGGGGAAATTCCCCCGAAATCGGAGAACTTCCTTCATTCTGGGGAATTATCCTCATTTTGAGAAACTCCAACTTTTGGGGAGTCCCCCCCCCCCCAATTTTGGGGAACTTCCCCCATTTTCCCTCATTTTGGGAAATCTCCCATTTTGCAGAATTTCCTCCATTTTGAGGGGAACTCCCCCGAAATGGGGGATTATCCCCATTTAGGGGAATTTCCCCAATTTTGGGGAATTTCTCCCATATTAGGAGGATTTTTCTTCATTTTAGGTGAATTTTCCTTATTTTGGGGGAATTTTCCTCAGTTTGGGGTAAAATGGGGGAAATTCTCTAAAATGACAAATTTTTTCTCAAAATGAGGGTAAAAATGGGGAAAATTTCGTTTTTTGGTAAAAATGGGGGAAATTTCCTATAATGGGGTTCGACTCAAATGGTAGAAAAAGAAGAAATGCGGCAAAGGAGGAGAATGAGGCAAAATGGGAAAATTCCCCAAAATGGTGGAGCAGGCCGAAAAGGGGGAATTCCCCTAAAATCGAGGAAATTTCCCAAAATGGCGGTATACTCCGTAAAATGGAGAAAAGGGGAAATTCTCCACAATGAGGGAAAATAATGGTGGGAAACTAGGAATTTTTTCAAAATTGGGGAAAATCTCCCAAAATGGGAGAAATTCCCCAAAACGGGGGAAAAGTATGGGGAAAAAGAGGGGAAATTCTCTAAAATGGGGGGAAAATGGGAAATTCCCTAAAATGGGAGAAGAGGGGGAATTTCTTTAATAACGGGAAAATGGGGAAAGGGGGAATACCGTAAAATGGGGGAAATGGGTGGAAAGCAACTATTCAAGATTGTAACACTATCGACAATACAGTCATGTCGAGAAATCGAGGATGTTAGTTTATATCGAAAAATAACGCACAACACATTTTAAAAAATTTAATGTTTAAATATATATTTAATTGTTTTATTTAAGAAAAATATTGTTCCAATGCTTTTTATAGATTTGTGGTGAAACGTGAGTAGCCGGCTAGAGCTCAGGGTGATGCGTGGGGTTTCCAGAAACAAGACGGAACTTTGAATGGAATGAATCATAATCAAGTACCAAAAACCAAAATTTACCTTAAAATTATGCATGTATTTATGCAACTTACATGAATGAATTTTCACCATATGAGTTTTCACAACATACATATGCAACCATCTGCAACGACATCTTTTCACAGCACCATAGTCCAAAAATTCAACAGCGACGTTGGAAAACTTGATGCTGGAATACTAGAATTTTGAACGAGGAATGTCGTCCACTATGCGTCTCGTTACAAACGTGGGGACGACTGGCACGCGAGGTCAAGTTAGTTAGTTAGAGCCATTTCGATCCAATGTTAGTATGTTTAAGCGAACTAAGGTTCACTTAGACGGCTCAGGTACGAATACTTTTTGCATGGAAGACAGCATATAGACAACATTGCCTACTTTGAAGTCGATTACAGCAGGTAAAATCTTCTAAATTTGAGCGGAGTGGGAAAGCGGCAAATAACGTCCGGTTCACTGTCTAAAACACATTATTTTTAGGAGAGTATTCAGGGCTACGAACATACAATATTTCATAATTAGTCATCAAATCCTGAAACATCTCGGGCTCGGAAAATATCAGAAAAACATCATTCTCTGAAAATGAACATAACAATCAGGCAGAAACTTTTCGTAAGGGTTTCGTAAATATATTCAAAATCAAAGCAATTTCCCCTTTTCGACCGAAGATAAGGACCCAAAAAATCTACAAATAATTTTTGAAAGAGCCGAGTCGTCTTAATTTATTATCCCATAAGTGGTCTAGTTAGAAAATTCAAAGCCCTGTTCACCTTTCACTTGGGCAGCTTCCAATAAATTAGTTCATTTGTTGAGCCATTTGAAGCCAATAAAATTGTCTTTGTAGGCGCTGTGACAAAGGAGAGTACAAAACTAACTTCCAAGTAGAGAGATCTGTATCAAAATAACGTAAACTATAAGAAGGCGTTATGAAGAGTATCACATACTCCGCATCTTGGAAGGCCGTTGTCTAGATTATTCAAACTGGTAATATTTATACAGTGTTTTCTGTTTTTAAAACAAGCAGAAGAAGTTAAACAAGTTCCAGGTTGGATTCCAGGACATGGATTCAATTTATTAGTAGAAAAATATGCGCTTTATCGTAGTTTCTTCACATAATTCAGGCGACATAGCGTCTGAACGTATATTAAACTTTTCGGTACTTAATCTGGAGGTCAAACACTTGAGACTCCAACGTGCAAGTCACCCGACCAGAGATTTTCGAATATTTTATCATGCATGACCATCCATAAGGGCATGCCCTTGAGTTGGTATAGAGAACGTCCAGGTATACAGTGGACGCTATCATCACGAGATTAGGATAAGAGTGAAGTTTTCATTTCGATTGCATCTTGGACCTTCCAAAGCGGATATGATCTCATAAAAGTCAGTTTCTGGTTGCAAGCTGTACTGAGCTTCAACTGACCTAAAGGTGTCATAATTATCAGTATAAAATTCGGTGTGTGGCCCACTAATGATACCAACAATAAGCTACCAAACCATCGGAAGGAAGGCATAAGCGCTTAGAGCTTACCTGTGCTCCCAAGCAATACAGTTCTTGTCCAGTACCAGTAGATTAAGTTTAAAGCTAGCAGAACCTAAATCGAAGTTTGGTCAAGAACTAGTGGAGCCCAATATTTTTGTATGGCTCATTTGATGAGCCTAAAATTATTTGTATGTCAATTGATCTGAATATGCGTTCTAATTTCGGTTGTAGTTCGATGTTTGATTTTGGTTCTGGTAGCTTTCGAGAGATAAAGCCTATTTTTTTACAGATTTGTTGACGATATTATTACAACAATACCAATTTTGAGAGTGGAGATTTTTTTGGAACCGTAAAGAAGAAAAGCACATATAAAATATTTTATAAAATGAATACTGTAATTTAGATAAATAGCTTTAACTCAGATTTTGTAATTTTTTTTTCATTGCTAATTCTCCCATCCTATGAACACAAAGTAAATCATGTTCAACATAAAATGAGCCAAAATCGTATGTGTACATCGATCAAATTTTGGATTTTTCATAAATTTCCCCCCAGAAACTGGTATTTCAAATTGAACAAAAAAATAGAAGATTTTTGTGATTGTTTTCACAATTCTGACGTTGCAAAAAATTTTTATGTTTGTTGATTTTTAAAAAGAAAACCGCAATTCATTTTTTAAACATTTCCACAAAAAATATTTTTGTTTGATTTTTTTCTTCCTTTTGTCGTCCTTTCTGTTGTGCTTCAATTTAGTTATTTTTTTTCCTCTAAGGGATGTGATTAATGTGTTGTTATTTTTTGGGTACCAAAGTGAAAATTTTGTTTGTCATTTGCAATTAATCATTCATACCAAATATAAAAAAAAAATCCTAATTGCAATGGTTTAATTGCAATATGTATAAAGCGTAACAAAGAGTTTGTATTTAATTTCGTTTTTGTTACATTAAGGATTTCGGTACTTAATGAAGATGATTTTTTAGTTAATTTTCTGCGGTGAACAGATATCAAGGTCCCCCAAAATTTATGTAATATAGGATAATATCGGAGTATTGTAATGCGTTAAGCATGTTTTGTTGGTGTTACGAGGGTTGCCAAGCAAAATTCCATTACGGCCAAATGTGAAATAATGATGAATCAATATTTTACGTACATCGTATCTCTATATACAAAAGGCGTGTGTATTACAGATATGTAAGAAATCCGAAAATATACAGCAAAATGTCCAACAAAATTTATCCGAACGTGATAAATTTCTTAACTATATTGTTAACAGATTTATCAAATCATATTCGTAAATTAATAGAATTTGTAGAGTATAAAGCATTTCAAACACGTAGGACAAATTTTAGATTTCAAGAATGGACATAAACGGCAACAAAATAAAATAAATCTTTAAAAGAATCTTGAATGGTCATCTGTATCCTTAAAATGGATAGAAAACTGAATGAATTTTTCTTATTTTTTCGAGGCACGGTACACATAACAATAAAAAGGATACGATTTTTTTTGTTATAACAGAAGAAGTGCGAAGTACGAAAAATAATGGAATACGGAGGATCAGTTCTGGAAACATTCTATTGCTAATAATAATTAGACTCAATCTGCATTGAGTCTGCCCTAAACAATTCAAAAATTAATTTGAAATTCACTCAAAACGAATCAAAATTTGAGAAACTATAATTATCTTGTTCCAGACGTAAATTTTCTATAAATAAAAATTCCCTAGCCAAAGCTATTTAGTTATAAAATGGAGAGGGAGACAAGGCATATGGAAAGCAAGCCAAACGACAAACGTGATCTAAGACAATTTATTGAATACAATTCACCGCAAACTGCAATTCAACGAACACCATTCACCGAAAAAACGAACCATCAAAAATACAATAGTTCCCTGAAAACAACAATTCACCGAAATCTCAATTCACCCAAAACAATAATTCACCAAAAATATGTCAAATCGGCTCGACCGATTTGGATGATTCTTTTTTTTGTTTCGTGCTCAATACTGGGCTGGGTAATGAAAAATTCGAAAAAACCTACAGGAAAAACAGGAAAAACGAAAAAATTCGTAAAATAGAAAACAATTCGGAAACCCTTAAATGAAAAACCAAAAAATCGGAAAAATCAAAAGGACTAGCCGGAAAATCGAATAAACTCTGAAAATCGAAATTTTAGTTTTATATGGAAATTTGAGAATTGTATTTCGACAATGAGCATTCATTAGTCACGGTTACTTTCAATAGATGGCATTGGTGGCGGACCTATCGTTTGACAGCTGCTTCATAACTTACATAATGAGCGTGAAATACTTCCTAACTCTATCCTAAGTAAAAAAAAAAATTATTAATGGATTAGGAAAAATTTCACGCTCCTGTACAGAAGCATGAAATAATTCCTAAAAAAAAACCTAAGTAAAAATTTTGTGTGTGTGTGTTTGATATACGTCGAAAAAGAAAACATTTAGGCGAACTTATTTTAAAATAAGAACAAAAATTCTTCAAACCAAAAAGTAAATTTACTTGTTTAGTTAGATAATGAGGTAGTTATTCGATCGGCTAGTAAGAAAGCAGTTTGCTAGCCTAAATCCTGGCTACTCAATTAATTGCAAAAATTGTATATATATATATATATATATATATATATATATATATATATATATATATATATATATATATATATATATATATATATATATATATATATATATATATATATATATATATATATATATATTGAAATCCAGATTTCCTTGATAAAATTGATTGAGTAGCTAGGATTTAGGGTAGCAAATTCTGCCTAGAAGCCCATTTCATTACTGTTTATAGAGTTTTTACGAATTCATCGGAATACTAGTCCAGATTTTGCGATGCGATCATCGATCTCACTATGTTTTTATGTTAGATCTATCAAATGTCCATATCCATAACGATTTTCAGAATTTTGTCATTGTTGTGGAATGGTCAAATATGGCCCAGAAGCCCATATCATTACTGTTTATAGAGTTTTTACGACTTCATCGGAATACTAGTCCCGATTTTGCGAGGTGATCATCGATCTCATTATGTTTTTATGTTAGATCTATCAAATATCTATATCCATAACGATTTTCAGAAATTTGTCATTGTTGTGGAATGATATGGGCTTCTGGGCCATGTTTGGCCATTCCACACCAATGTGCAACCATTACATTAGGCGCAGTCAGTGAAATGCGCGGCGATCTATGATAAGGAAAATAGTCGTATTGGCATGTCCCAGTTATGCTCTACAGTGAATGAAAATGAACGCGAGCACTGCAGAAGAAACAATACCGATTGCGCCGACGCGGTGCTCCTATAAACCTGGAACGAGCGGCATACCAATACGATTCAAAAATAGATTATAGAGCGGGCAAATCAATAACGATTGGAGAACTTTCAGTCGTTTGTCTACATTGTAAGGTATTAACATTTATTTCCTGGCCAACATCCAATAATACAACAGTTGCCTCCAAATGACGTCGTTTGAATGACAAAACAATTATCTTCCGCATTATTCGCATACATTGAAATCATTTAGCACAATCAATTTCACATCGCCATTGCAGATTCATTGCCCCCACCGGTTGCGAACCATCAATTCTTACAAATTTATTAAAAATGGGCAACTCGGATGCTGAAGCTAAAATCCGATAACGAAGTGAGCCATTGTCGGAGAATTGTAAACGCTTCTTCATCAGAACAACGAATTACCAAATTGTTCAAAATTGCATTGGATCGGATGCCATCCAGTAGCCATAATATCGTTATCATGGCTGATAAAATGCCGGCGGGTGAGCATGCAAGAAGATTCAATTCGCCGACAATCGAGATCGGAGAGATATCGTGGAGACTGAACGACTGACATATATTCGTTTGAACCAGAAGCAGCTCCGATCTGAAGAATACATTCATTGCCTCGATGCGATTAATGCCGACAGCGATGCTAACAACGTGGCAAGAATGACAATTTTACTGGCCAATTACATCGAAAGCCCTCACCACATACTCGAATATTTGAAAGATGCAATGTTGTATGCTAGACAAAATGGCCGCCCAGACCTGTAACAGCCAACGGATCGAAATGAAGAAGGAACTGCTACCCAGTCAAGCACCTGTTGACAGACCTGACATCACAAAGCACCATGTTAATTGTTGGATGTGGTCTGCCCCTCATGCGCACATTTTGGTTTGGTTAATTCATAATCTCAGCCTAAATCCCGGATGAAGCTGTTGATCCGAAATTCCCATGAATCCTTACGAAGTTATCAATAACGGCTCACAACTCATAACAAACAATGAGGGACACCCATTATATCGTAGGCGATCAGTTGCGGACAATGGGCGCTCTACAGTTGGGCAGATCAAACGGCAAAATGTTGATGTGGACAATTGTTGTATTGTGCCATATTCGCCGATATTGTCCAAGGCTTCTGAGGCTCACACCAATGTGGAATACAGAAACTCCGTCAAGTCGATCGAAATCAGCGATATGGCAGTTTTCGGTGTGATCAATGCAAACGACGAAGTATCTCAGTATCAGACGATTTGGCGTCTGGAGAACGGGCATCGAATTTAATCCAGAGAACGCAGCGGACAGAGAGGCATGGTAACCGTCGACATCATGGACTATCTTTTTCTTGGTTTGTCAAGCAGCAGCATCGAAATCATTTCAGCATCGGAAACAATGAACACGAGTTGAAGCACATCCAAATGTATTTGCTTCAGACGCTCTGGGAACCATTAATGGGCATCTGTGCGTGACTTCCTGCTGCTCTAGAACGATTCGCGTTTGGATAATACGCTCAAAGATTCCGTCATATTTTCATCACTGCATCAAATTCGCACATTGTTTGCGATTATCATATCCCACATGTTTTCCTTCGAATCCGAACGATTTGGGGGTGAAATATAAGAATGACATGTCTGAGTATGTTTTGCATCGTGTCGCCAAATGACACCGAAAAAGCACAATGAGGCATTGATTATGATAGAAGTGAGGAGTTTGAGCATGTTATCATCTAATAGTTCCATGCACGATGCATTCAACGTCGAATTACAAAGAGTACAGAATAATACGACACTAAAGCATTAGCCGAAGCCGTTCGTACAAATGTTCCGCAATTGAATCAACAAGAAAAGACTGCGTACGACTCTTTGATAGAAGATGTGAGGACTAATCCCCCACAATTCACACTTCAACAGCAGCAGACTACCGAAGTGCAACGGGGAGACCATGTGGATTTTATGGTCGTCCCCGAACGAACGACACATATGCTGTACTAAGCACTCCGGCCCTGTGGATGTCCTGCAAAGGGGATGATAGGGAGTGATAAGCGCAGCCTGTAAATATGGAACCGACAAAGAATGAAAATCCCTATACTCATTATACCGACCCGAAATATTATTTAGTAATTTATTTTATTTATATTATGACACACGGAAAAGAATAAATCAAATAACCAAGTAAATACGGGAAATAAGAAACGAAAAGAAAAATGGGTCGTACGCGGTCGCCATGCGGTTTTTATTTTAGTATTCAAATACGAACCTAAGAAAAAAAATGTATCAACGGAAAAATAAAATAAAAATCAGACCGAAAGGAAAGGATTCGGAGCGAAACCAATGTGAAACCAATGTAAAATTTGGAATTGAGAAAAAAATACGAATTTAAATTATAAAAGATAAGTTAATTACTACTAAATTTAAATAGGAAAAATTAAAATAATAAAAATTTGTACCTCGTGGTACCCCCGCCTATCGTTTAGAATTTTGCAAGTGGCCGGTTAACCACCTGTTTGTTGCGGGCATCCCCCCGATACCAAAATAACAAATGGCCGGCTGGTATTGCCTCATCTGGCCACCCGTAAATAATGGTTAGGCGTTGGCTCGCCTTGACCGTATATCGCCTCGATAGGCCTTGGCTTATGGGTTGAAAGTGGCACACGTAACAAAATGCGGCCTTATACGATAATAAAAATATTTGGCGACGGTAAAAAAAACTAGACACCCGTTGTTAAATGTGGTGAGCCCCAGTTGGCCGCCCACTTCACTGTGTACATGACACTCGCATCCCATTGATAAATCCCATTCGCACTTGCGTTTTCTTTATAATGGAAAATCAAAACGTGTATCAAGCCACACTCACAAAAATAAAAGTGTCTTTTCGTATTTAACTAAAAATTTTACTGTTTTTGTATTATATATTTTGATGTAATTACATCAATCCCAACAAAATTGATAATTAATAAGTAAATTAAATGCAATTATCTTAATTAACTTTTTTTCACATACTTTTATTTATTTCTATTAAACAATTACCAGAAAAACTGTTATTACAATACTGGAAAGCAACTCTTTCAAAAAAAAAAAAAAAAAAAAAATAGGCTAACTTTATAACACCCAAAACGAGACGCTATTTGCAATCAAAATTCCAAACAAGACTGCAAAAACTAAAAAAAATTCTCGGGCCACACAAAAAATATAGAAGAATATTTTTTTTTTGTTTTCGTGCGCTTTACTTGCACTCTCCCTCTCACTCACATCAGCCGCACGCACCAAAACAAGAAAACACAACAAAAATACTCTTCTATACTTAGTCGCTCGCATACACGCACATGGGGTACACATTGGTCTCGCGCCAATTATTCTCTCGACGTTGATGTAATAGAATAGGGTGAGTCAAGAAAATAGAATAGAATATTAACGCCTATTCTGCGGTTCCACACTTTGATTCTTTCGTCGTGATTTTTTCCTCGTTTCCTTCCCCTTCACTAACAAACGGTTTTTAGTTTGCTGATGAAAGGGAAGGAAACGAGGAAATAATCATGACGAAAGAATCAAAGTGTGGAATGGCGGATTTAAATGAAACTTTAATGTATGAATGCCGCCGGGTAGATGGCACCACCTATTCGATTATAACGAAATTTATTTTTAAAAATGAAAAAATAAAAAAAAACAAATTGAATCATTTTGACACCGAAAAACTAAGATGTTGAAGATCTCAACGCGTTTTCCTTCAAATCGGTTGGTACCAGTTATCAACCAATGGGAAGTAGTCAACTATTCTTGAATTCGCTGAAATTCTTGAATTCGCTGAAATTGCCCGGATTACTATCTCACAATTTGCAATTGAGAGTAGGCTCAGTCATCATCATAATGTAGTATTCGCGATAACCATCAACAAATCACAAGGCCAGTGGTTAATTAAAGACATATAATTTATTTGAATTACGAAGGAGTTTCATTTAATCACCAAATGAAACTCAAACCGTACAAATTGGAGTTGAAAGGTTGATTGAGATTCATAATCGCTTATAAAGAGTTACAGTCACATCAATTTTAGGTGGTACGAAGTTCACCGTGCCATCTAGTTCATTATAAAAATACAATTATAAAAATCGGGCAAATATTGTGTGAAATAATTTAATGACGGATTTTCTTGTATTGAAAATATTTTATAAAATTTAATAATAAAACCAATTAGATTCCAGAATGAATAACAATCTCATGAATAATTTATATGCAAACAAATTTCTAATCAAAAATGTTTATTTAGCACTCGCTCGCATTTTACGTATACGTTCACGAGCATATCGTATATCGCACTGTTGGCACAAATTTTAAAATGCAACAACCAAGCATAAATTAAAAATTCAATTTTAATTTGTAGCATTTTTATTATTTTCAAAACAATATATACCTGCTCGTACACCAACAATTAAAATCTAATATAACATATTTTAAATTGGTTTATGAACATTTATGTGCGGCATACCAAATTTACCTTATCAGAATGAGGTGTGCGGCGGGGAGTAGGGAAAATTCCACCCACAAAAACAATAAATACTAATATTGGAATTAAAATAATAATTTTCAGTCGAATAACTGAGAATGAATTCCCATATTTATATAGTTCCCATAATTTTCATTTGATGTTGATTTACAAATTTCTAATTTTTGATTTCATTTTCCAGTTTTCCAAACACAAAACAAAAATTAAATTAGGAAAATGTTATGCTTTATTGGTTGGATAATTGAGAAATATTAAATGATGTTGTATAATACGTCATTTTTGTAATAAAATCAATTTGGGAATTTTCGTGAAACTTTTTAAATTTTTGATTAATGAGATTAATTTTTTTTAATCAAAATGAAAATCATTTAGTTCATCACGCTTAATCGGGTTTGGTTGTCAATTTTAATTTTAAACATATTGTGATAGATTTGTTTGGTACTCTGAGCAAAGCAACTGTACGAGTACATAGTTTACTGTATACAACGTATATACTAAGGAATCGTCTACATAGGAAAATTCTAAGTGCCTATTCTAGTACAAATGAGTGTTAAGTAGTGTTTCTGTTATCGTCGTATACATTTTTTATCATAATAATTTTAAAATAAATGTAAGAAGAATCTCTTGTTGAAAAACTTTATTAATTTAAAAATGTAAATGCAAATAGCATAATAGGAAAATTGAAAGTGGAAAAGTTTTTTTTTTTATCTGTGTGTGTATGGGTGGTACTCGTGCAGTACTAGTTATGTATATAGAATTGTCTATTATATTCTATTTTTAATATACAGGATTAAGTTAAGTATTTGCTTGTGATTGTGTAAAATGTGTCTACACAATTGCTACCGGGGCAAGTATATGGGACGATATATCTACATCACTCAGAAAAGAAATCGTTTATTTTTTATTGTGTCAGGTGCTATAAGATTAAGAATTTATATTTAATTTCTTCTATGGTGATAATGCCATTTGATTAATTGATTTGTTATTCTTTGTATGCCAGTGCGTCGAGAAGATGGATTTGTTTAAATATTTTATTTTATTTTTAAAGGACAAACGCAATTTCGTATATCATACGAGTGCTGTCATCTCACAGGAATTGTGTATTACAAATTGCGCTAATTAGTTTACTTGGAACATCATAATTTATCATTTAAATTTTTTAGTTGCGTTTGCATTTACCTGTGTTATTATTTTAAGGGTTCTTTCCTAAAATTACGTAAGGAACAGTTATTGTTGAGATAAGCTCAACAGGTTCAACAACGCGGAATATTTGCAAAAACCCGACACCGATGCAGTAAAGTAAGTTAATCCTATACCAACAAAAACAATAATTAATGATAAAGTATTAGTAGCATACATTTAGGCGAAGTCAGACTAAACAAAAATTCCAATTCAACGTGTAGGTAACTGCAGCAGGGAAACTTTCGAATTTGTGCTAATTAGTGCTCACGGAAAAAAAATAGTACTAGTCCAGGAACCGAAAACACGGGAAACGACAATTTCAATTTTCTAGAAAAAAAAACAGAAATAATTTAAGCCTAATTTTAAAACTTCCCAAAGCCGGCTATACTAACGAAATATGTGCTTATAATAAAAATATGGTTTTCATAAATTTTCATTCGTAAATTGAAGAAAAACAAAATAGCCCCTAAAAGATACTACATTAATCAACAAAACACAGTTCAATAATATTTTTGTTGAACAATAAATTAAAAAATAGAAATAAAATATTATGAAATACAAGAATAAGCAACTCAGATAGCATATTCCTATCAGGTATGTTCATTGCAATCCGAAAAATATAGTGGCTGAATTTGTGCTAATCCAGAATTGGCCCAATTCTATTGAAAATCAAAGGCCGTTGAATGAACAACTTTCTGACAAAAAGTGTTCTAAAAACCAATTAATTTGGCACTTCTGATAGCATATTCCTATTAGGTATGTTCAATGCCATCGGAATATGCAACCGGGAGTTCCAACTTCATTGGTTTCTACAACACTTTTTGTCAGAAAATCGTTAATTCAACGGTCTTTGTTGTTCAACGGAATTGGGCCAATTCTGGATTAGCACAAATTCAGCCACTACCTGATAGGAATATGCTATCTGAGTTGCTTATTCTTGGATTTCATAATATTTTATTTCTATTTTTTAAATTGTTGTTCAACAAAAATATTATTGGACTGTATTTTGTTGATTAATATAGTATCTTTTAGGGGCTATTTTGTTTTTCCTCAATTTATGAATGAAAATTTATGAAAACCATATTTCTATGAGAAGCACATATTTCGTTAGTGTAGCTGCTTTTGGAAAGTTTTAAAATTAGGCTTAAATTATTCCTGGATTTTTTTTCCAGAAATTGCGTTTTATTTTTTTCGTCTTTCAGGCGAAATTTGAAATTTTCTTTTCCCATTTTTTCGGTTCCTGGACTAGCACTTTTTCCGTGAGCACTAATTAACACAAATAAGGCTTGCTCGGTATGCTCGGTATCGGTATTTTTAAGTTCGGAAGTTTCCCTGCTGCAAATACCCACACATATTTAACTAATTGTTTAAATATTAAATATTCAGAGTTTTAATATAAAAACAATAAAATTTAGATACTCGTATAATTATATATATATTTATGAACGTCTAAAATTAATTAAAAAATTAACAATTTGACTCAAAAATGAAATTATATTTAATTGAATATGCTGAAATATTTTCTGAGGCGGTAACGATCAGTAATCAGGTCACTATAATATTTTGGTGCGGATCCATATATGTGTAGATAACTGTGTTACAGGTGGCTCGACGCTAAGGCGCCTATTTCTTCTAAAGATGCGGTGGCCTCTCTCACAGTGATTTTCCCGACTAGAACTTAGGGTTTTGTGCCGTGGGGAGGTTGAGGCCTGCATGTCATGGCCTACACCGTGTAAAATAACGAAATACAAATAAAAGCAAACAAAAAACTAAAATTAAATTAAATTTTTACTCCAGAATCAGTCGACCTAAATTTCAGGAACGTGAATAAAGATAATAATAACCGGGTGTGCCCCATATGGACACATATGCTGGACTCATTACACCGACCCTATGGATGTCCTGCCAAGGGGGTGACGGGGAGTGACAAGCCCAGCCTGCAACTATGGTACCGACACGAAATGAGAATCCCCCTCCAACATACCGGCTCGAAAAGAAATTTAGTACTTCATTTTATTACAAAAAAAAAAAAAAAAAATAGGTAAAACAACCAGGTTATAAATTGGTACCAATACAAAAGAATTTTGTACAACGGGAAAATAAATCGGAGGTGGAAGGAGAGATAATACCGAAAAAAACCGAAATACTAAAAGGGCTAAACATGAAAAATTCCGGAGCGAATGAAAAATAAATCAAGCTAAAAATGGTCGCCTGTTATGTTTGCGGTGTCATCGTCGATGATATACAAAAATTTTAACCGCAGATGTGAAGGTGTTTTTTTTTTTAATTTGCCGTAAAACAACACCCCGTAAACAAATTAAATAAGCAGACCGCGTACCATAAATACCACTCGCATCAGCAACAATTTGCAATTCCAAAACTACTGTTTCGTTTCAATGATTTCGATTCTTTCACCCACTTATATCATCCTCACCGGCATAAACTATCTTTGAATTTATCGGACACTCCTAATCGAAATTAAATCAACAAACTGTAAACACCGTTCGAGTTTTCACTGTATTTTTAGAATTACTGCACGAATTTATTTACTTTCATCCATGTTATTACAAAAAACTTTTTATTCATTTTATCATAAAATTACACCCAGAAAGTTTTATTTATTCTTATCAATTTTATCACATGAAACAATGCTAGCATAACTTTTAATACTCAAACAAAAAAAGAATAAAATCGAACTCATGTTCAATCAACGACAAACTAGATTTTTTTTATATACAATACATACATACATATCAAAATAGATTGCTTTCGAAAAACTAGCACTTGACTCTATGGTACAAGATTTAAACACTAGACAAAGCTATATCAAATTGAAAACTTGACTAACTGAAATTTCTCGCACCAAAAAAAAAACTAGAAGAATATTTTCTTTTTTTTCGTGCGCGTCACTCGCTTACCTCTTAGACACCGCACATCAATCCACACGCCAAACCGAAAAACGTACCACAAAAATATTCTTCTAAATTTTCACTCTTCGCACATACGCACAAGGTTAACATTGGCCTTGCTCTCAAAATTATTCGACGTTTACGCGATACAGCAGAGGTGAGCAAAACATAAAACAGAAAGTAAAGGCCAATTCACAATCAAACAAAACAAACATAATATCAATGCTAGATAACAGATGGCAATGCCATCAGTGAAAGGCATCGTTTATTCGGTGGTAAGGAAATTAAAAATTCAAATACAAAACTGCATATGAAATAATGTTTTGTATGTGTATGACCCCTCAAGGTGTCGTAACAACTGCACCAGGGAAACTTTCGAATTTCAAAATGAAACTTTACAAACCGATTAAGCCTAATTTGTGCTAGCACAACAAGTGCTCGTCCAAAATTTTAAATTTCGCCTGAAAGACGATACAAACGACGATAAAAATGTAAGCCAAATTTTAAAAAATTCCAAACGCTGCTAAAATGAAGAGGTAACCGTTCAATAATATTTCTGTTGAACAACAAATTAAACAATAAAAATAAAGATTCCTAAAATTCAAGAGTAAGCAATTCAGATCGCATATTCCTGTCAGGCATGTTCATTGCAATCCAGAAAATATAGTGGCTGAATTTGTGCTAATCCAGAATTGGCCCAATTCCTTTTTGTCAGAAAATCCTTTTTGTCAGAAAATTGTTCATTCAACGTTAATTGTTTTTCAACGGAATTGGATCAATTCTGTATTAGCACAAATTCTGCTACTATATTTTCTGAATGGCACTGAACATGTCTGACAGGAATATGCTATCTCAATTGCTTAATTATTGGATTTTAGACCATTTTATTTCTATTGTTTAGTTTGTTGTTCAACACAAATATTATTGAACGTATACCTCACCATTTTGTTTGTACAACATAGTATCTTTTAGGGGCAACTTTGTTTTTTCTCAATTTATGAATGAAATTATATTTCTATGATAAACACAAATTTCGTCAGTCTAGAACTCCTTTGGAAAGATTTTAAATTAGGCTTAAATTATTTATGTTTTTTTTCTAGAAATCGGGTTTTATTTAAATCGTCTTTCAGGCGCAATTTAAATATTGAAAGTTTCTTTGCTGCAGTTACCCAAACTCCATATGTGTACTCTACTAGTGCGAATTCGATTCAAATTCTAATTATGAGATCGCATATCTAAAACGGCATTCTTTTGAACCGCGACATTTCATAGATTCTTGATTTTATGAAATTTCATATCTCAAAAATTTAACCGATCAGCATACTTGTCACTATATAATATTTTGAAAGACCTGTATGTATACACTACTTGTACCAACCCAATTCAAATTTTGATGTATCTCACAAAAATTCATAAATCAGAAAATTTAGGATCTACCAAAATATCACAGTGGCAATTTTACTGAACTGTGACAATTTTGAGACTTAATTTTTCTTAGAATCAAAATTTCTAAGAAATGTCGAGTTTCACAAAAATGTCGTTTTAAGTACACGAGCTCCATTACACTTTGAATCAGGTTAGCACAAGTACAGTGCACATATGGGTCTACCAAACAATAGTTTACTCCACACATACAACAGTTAAGACAAAATGACAATGTTTTGGAAAGTTACAGCAGAAATTATGGAGGAGCAACTTCGTAATCAGCAAGAAAATGTTGAGAAAATAACTACGAAGGAATTACAACAAACATTTTGTATACCTCTCCTTAGGATTCAATGAACTTTAGGGACGGTGGCAAAAGGCTATTTAAAAAGCAGGATGTATTAATGAGCCAATTATATCAAAAATTTGCAGCAATCGAAAATGCATTGGATAGCGCAAATTGCTCAATGTAATACTTGCAACTAAAGCCCAGCCAGCTGCAAAAAAATTTGAATAAAATCGGCATCACTGGAATTATGATAGAAACGAACAAAGATGAAGATACAACCGAATACTTCCAAAAGAACTTCCACGAAATCTAGAATAAGGTGGGAGGAATAATTATTAGATTGCAAAAATTTCAGAGAGAAATGCACACCACAACAGGATGTGCAAAAAGCAGGAAGAGTATAAGAGGATTCAAGGTCATTCACCGGGATAATAACATTTCCAAAGGTGATCAGTTACCTTTCAACAACCTATGAAAACTACGAAAAGGCTTGGAGGATTTGCAACAGTCAATATATACCTCTAGCTGGCAAGTACTTCTATTCACTGTTACCACTAAAACACGATACAAGTTGCAATTGACGGAGCATTGCGAAACCTGTATGAAACAACGCTATGTAATCCAAGAGAAAAATATCAGAGTATTTCAACTTCACGGAGGGAAGTGGAACCTTCTTCGATACATGCAATGGCACCACTAAGACGTATAGATGTCGCAACGGTCAGCACCCAATGTTGGGTTAACGCTTATAGAGAACGTCGCGGTCTACCATAATGCGAGCAATTCGAGAAAATATCAATATTAAATAGAGCAAAGTTAGTGGATGTCTTCGGCGTTTTCCTACATTGTCTCGCACAGTATAAAACACGTCAGAGCAGATCAACATCGTGTATTGTTTGATGTTCATTCGAACTTCAAGCATGGGTACAATTGAAACTCTTCTGGTCAACAAAGAAAGACCTGTCTTGCTACTCACCACGTGATTAAAAAAGCAACTACCAGCACTGGACAGCTCGTAACTTCAAGGGTCTTAACATATTCAGGGCTCCAAGCCACCTTAATATCACGAAAGGTTGCCAACATATTGAATTTTAGAAAAAGGAAAGCCTACATAAATATTCAAGGCAAAGATGGAAATTAAGATGACGTTTGCAACATTTCTGTGATGTCGATGCTTTCATATTTGACAAGCCACAAGGTATGGCTACCTACAAATTGAATACGGCTAATTATGGAACCACGGCACCTAGCTTCCTAGCCGTAAGAACTTTATTACAACTTGCACAAAATGATAAGCAACTAAGGCACAACAATAGAATCTAAAATTAAGCCGTATGGATTTTCCGATGCATTCGAATAAGTGGTGGTAGATCGTCGAACAACCGTAAATAAGGAAAACGTTACAACACATTTACTAATGTCGAAAACACGAGTCGACCCTATCAAAACTTAATTTTTCATCCCAATTATAGAGCTAAACGCAGCCTTGCTACTCGCAAAACTTATAAAGCAAGGTGCCATGATACTTACAATAATAATATCAAAACTTATGCTTGGTCTGACTCAACCATTACAGAATGTTTGTCCGAAGGGAACCAAACCGATTCAAAACATTTGTGGGCAACAGAATATCTGCAGAGAAGAAAAAGCGACTCCGTGAGAATTATGTTAGGGGGCATGTTCGATGGTGATACAATACACACATACAGGAAACATATTTAACGGCTGTACTACGAAATCCCGGTTTTCAAAGTCCCGGTTTCAAAATTCCGGTTTTTAAAATTCAGGTTTTCAAAATCCCGGTTTTCTTTTCTTCTAGTTCTAAAGTCTTGATTTTGAAAAAAAATATTTTTTATTAAAAAATAAAATTTTAACATAAAAAGCCGGCCGGCCCAAAAAATTACTCGAAAAAACAAAGTCTGCGAAGTCAGAGACGGGAGTCGGTTTCGTGGAGTTGGTGCTATTTTATCGGAGTTGGACTCGGAAAAAACTGAACTACCATTTTTTTTTTGTCAAATTACAACAACAGTGCCATATATTGACATCCGCTCTAGAACTAGTCGAATTCCTAGTTTTTGATGGTTTTGCAATAAAAAAGCAATATTTTGTTAATGCAACATTTTGAAATGCAATATTTTATTCAATCCCGATAGAAAAACTATTTCACGTATCGAATTTCAAGAAAGTCTGTTAAGCAATGGCCAAATTCCATCCCTATTAGCCATTTTCTAAAACTTTATCGGAAACACATTTTTGAATTTTGTCAAAAAATAATTTGAGTCCCATTTTCCCTAATGTCAAATTTTGAAAATTCAAACCTGGATTTCCTAAAAATCCGGAGCTTTTTATACAAAACCGGGATTTTGAAAACCTTGACTTTGAAAACCAGGATTTTAAAAACCTGGATTTTGAAAACAAGGATTTTGAAAACCGGGATTTTAAAAACCGGGATTTATGAAAAAAATATCGGGATATTTAACACCATGGAACTTACAGATTTGCATACAACTGATCAAACCGCTACCAATAGAACAAATTTCTCAGAAAATAATCCTTTAAAACCTATAATCAGGATTGTTTTGACTAGCCTTTTTTCCGAGATACGGCCATACATGTGTAACAATTATTTGTTAGGGCCACTACGAATAGTAATAGGTATAAAAATGACAGATTGAAAGTTACATTCCACAAACAGCCTCTATATCATAAATTTCGATTTGCTTAGACGATAAGCTAAAAATAGCAAGATGAAATGACTCGCAATCAACAAAGAAAGCTCTTATATACGAGTACATACTTAAATTTGAGAATCGTATTTTTTTAATTTATCTTTGGTTGTGTACAGACAAAGTCAAAGATAACAATTTTCCGGTTAACTTGAAGAATTCTGTTTATAAATAAATACAGGAAAAATAAATAATTTCTTAAAATTTTATTTATTTTCATGTAAATACTTGAATATTTTTAAGACAAATATTTACATATTAACAGTTTACGGTCTAAACGTCTGAATATAAAAATTATATTGTTCCCGCATTCACAAACCACCGCCAAAAACTGAATATTTTTAAAGAGGATGATTCAGGTTTATTGAAAGAAATACTTGACGTCCCGAACTGGCTCCTACATCTAATTTCGTCCACAATATAAATTTTAACAACACAACCGGCCACCAATATTTAAATTAATTCCACTTAAGTAATTTAAACAACCGTTAAAATATATACAACAAGGGTATATACATTGGCTAGGATAACAATCCTATGTAAATACTCTTAGTTCTATAAACAACACTCTTGTAAATATCGCAAACACGAAACATAAAAATTCGAAATTTCCGAATTTGATTTACATCACCAATGTATTTTTTTTTAATGTAAATTAACTGTTAAGACAAGTAAAATTCCGGTATACCAAATTTTTCATTGAAATTATTCAACTATTAAGAGACGATTGTTACACTTTTATGAATATTCAATTACCCCATACCAGGCTGAAATTTAGTTATTCTCGGTCCCTCGCCCACAGTACACAGAAAAAACGGAAAATGAAATTCGAGACAACAAAAAAAGAAAACAGAAAAGTCGTCAAATCGTATTAAATGTATACGAGTGTACATAGGTAGGGGTATAGAGATTTTCTTATCACACTTTGTGAAAAATACGTAAGTGGAAAACGGATTAAATGAAAAACTATCTGTTTAAAAAAAAATATTTGAAAAATTTCGATGCTGAAATGCAGGTGGAAAGATTTCCTTTTCATGAATTTTACACAACCCAATTTTGTGTTCTCACACTGGTGAGCATGTTCATTATACAATGTGGTTTGAGAAAACTTTGGAAAACCAGATTTGATAAACCTTTGATCTAATCAGTCAAAACCAAAAGTATAAAATTCGTTTTTTGGACTCTAAATAGGTTTGGTAATTTACTGAAAAAATGAAGAGATGAATATGTTTTGTTAAAGAACTTTTGGTAAAAACTGTCTTGTACAATCGTTATTCCCGCTTCAGTTTCAAAGAACAAATAAGGTCATCTCTTAATTCTTGTATCAATCTTGCAACATTATTACAAAAATTGAAAACCTTCTATTCTTCGATTAGTCAATCCGCCTGGACTGTATAGATACCACTGTTAGTGAAATTTGTCAAAATTGACGTTTCCGGTAAAATTTATAAAAATGATCTAAACTAATTTTGTTTGAGATTTAATTTACAATCTTTTTATTTTGAACCGCTTTTTGTAAATGCTATAAACAAAATATTTGCAAAAAACGAAAAATTTCCTCTCTGGAAGCTGGCACTTTCGGTGGGCCAATTTCATCCAAAAATCACTAGAACCTATAAATTTATGAAAAAATAGTGATTCGATGTTATCTCGTAGTTATCTCGTAGTGTGACAATCATACAATATAAATCATGTTTGCTTATGTACCACCGACCGACGCAAGGCGCATCTCAGTAGCAAGAAGAGAGTTCCGCCATTCAAAGCCTTCTGGAGTAACCTCAATATTAGGGAAATACCATAGATTATCCACACAGAGTGAGACACGATTTTTTCATGGGCAAATATAATCTCAGATATCTTTGAAATCAGTGAGCAAGCTCAAAAGATCAAACAATGAGATCGGGGTTGTGTTTATTAAGGAGCATGTGTAAAATCAGAATAAAACAAAAGGATTTACCATCAATCACGCAGAGTCGACGCTGACTTTAGTGGTAAGCTAAAATAACCTTTACAGAATCGCTAAAGTTTTACTGTAAGCTGAGGCAGTACTAGAGGTCAGAAATGACTGCACATTTATACGCACCACCAAACGCATCATTCGATCATCGTGACACCGGCAATCAATGCAACTTTAAAAATTTTGGGGTGTAATGCCCATGAAATGAAGATCTCGTAATGGCAACAATAGATGATCTGCACTCGAACAGTTTTGAGTTAGCTGAGCATACAAAACTGTATAAAGAACGTAACAGCGATGTAAGTGTTGTAGAAAGGATCAATCATCCAAAGGCTTTGTTAATTTCAGTGACCGCATGAAGCAAGTAAGGCTTTTCCAGCAGCAAATAGGCTCCTTCCAGCAGTTCTGTGAACTGGCTATGATTTAATGATCCTAGTAATCGTAGGATCGTCTCCCGTTTGACTCAGACAAGTTGTAAACGAATATAAAGAGGAAAATGAAAATGCGTTTACAAGATGTAGTTGCATCCCGTGCTCGGCAGCAAACATTTCAACGTCCCTTAAACTAGCAGAAATACTGGATGGATAATTATTGGCTAATAATAGGCTAATTAAATGCTCTATTAAAAAATGTTGGGCTCTATCTCTTCCAACTAAAACGCGGGTTCTGTTAGCTTTAGAAAAAGTTAACAGAACCCATATCGAAAAACGATTTAAAAACAATTGAAAAATTAAAGGTTAATTTTAGGTTAATTAAATGTCCTATTTAAATATTTTTATTCTGCTCGTTCTAGGAAAAGCAAAAGGCTTTATCACTCAAAAGACCAAAATCAAAAGTCGGACCAAAACCAGATCAATTGACATACAAATAATTTTAGGCTCTTTATGGCCTAATCAAATGCCCTATTAAAAAATATTGAGCTCAACTCCTTCTTGACTTGACATTTGGTGGCATTAGATTAAATGACCTGAAGTTTTGACAAGAACGAGTGAAGCGCAAACATTTTTAATGGGGCATTTGATTAGTCCATAAAGAGCCTAAAATTATTTGTTTGTTCATTGATCTTGTTTTGCGTTCTAATTTCGGTTCTGGTGCCATTTTCGATTTGGGTTCAGTTAGTTTTAGATTAAATGACCTGAAGTCAGAAGAATCAGTGAAGCCCAAAAATGTTTAATGAGGCATATGATTAGGCCATAAAGGGCCTACAATTATTTGTTTCCGATTTTTGATTTGGGTTCTGCTAGCTTTAGAATAAATGGCTTGAAATTTGGTCAAAAACGAGTCAAGCCTAAAAAATTTTAATGAGACATTTGATTGGTCCATAAAGAGCCTAAAATTATTTTTTTGTCCATTGATCTTGTTTTGTGTTCTAATTTCGGTTTTGGTCCGATTTTCGATTTGGGTTCTGCTAGATTTATATTAAATGACCTGAAGTTTGGTCAAAAACGAGTGGAGCCTCAAATTGTTTAATGCGACATTCGATTAGGCCATAAAGAGCCTACAATTATTTGTTTGTCCATTGATCTTGTTTTGCGTTCTATTTTCGGTTTTAGTCTGATTTTCGATTCGGGTTCAGTTAGCTTTAGATTAAATGACCTGAAGTCACAAGAATGAGTGAAGCCCAAAAATTTTTAATGAGGCATATGATTAGGCCATAAAGGGCCTACAATTATTTGTTTCCGATTTTTGATTTGGGTTGTGCTAGCTTTAGAATAAATGACATGAAATTTGGTCAAAAACGAGTCGAGCCTAAAAAATTTTAATGGGACATTTGATTATGCCATAAAGAGCCTAAAAATATTTGTATATCAATTGATCTTGTTTTGCGTTCTAATTTTGGTTTTGGCCCGATTTTCGATTTGGGTTCTGCTACCTTTAGATTAGATCTAAAGTTTGGTCAAGAACGAGTGGACCCCAACATTTTTTAATAGGGCATTTGATTAGACCATAATGAGCCTTAAATTATTTTTATACCAATTAATCTTGGTCTGCGTTCTAATTTGGTTTTTGGTCCGATTTTCGATTTGGGGTCTTCTAGCTTTTAAGAGGTAAAGCCTTATGCTTTCCCTAGAATAAGCAGAAAAAATAATTTAAATAGGGCATTTAATTTGCCTAAAATTAATCTTTAATTTTACAATTGTTTTTAAATCGTTTTTCGATATGGGTTCTGTTAACTTTTTCTAAAGCTAGCAGAACCCGCGTTTTAGTTGGAAGAGATGGAGCACAATATTTTTTAATAGAGCATTTAATTAGCCTATAATTATCCATACTATCTTATAATGTTCTGCTGCATGGGTTCTGCTAGCTTAAGGGGCGTACATTTCATCCGCATAGAACAGTCCAGTGTCACGATTATTAACTAATGTTATGACATTGTATAGCCCAGATACCCTAACACCGGGGTTTCAATCAGTAAACTTCAACCACAGAGAAGAGGCCATCAGATTGTCTTTCCCCTCCTAATAATGCTGATACCAGCCATGAGACGAGAAAAAGTAAAAATAAAAGGAATTAACAAGAAAATGCAAAAAAATGAAAAGTGCTTGCATCTTTTTAATAAGTGTATGCATGATGGCACATCCACGCTGCACAAAGGACGAACGATGGCTCGTTTTACATTATTTAAAACTACTGAAGAAATTTTTAATACATAAGTAGATAACGAGAGGGTGATCAAAACTCTAATTGAATCTTTCTGTAATAGCGGCAAAGCTGCTATTTGGGCATGCGATGGTTAAACCATTCAAAATTACTCGCAGAGTTTCGTCGGATATGTTCGAGAAAACTTGATGAAATTTAGATTTAAAGGTATTATGCTCTCCAAATGAGCCAATTGAGCAATTCACACACTTCCCGGTTGTTTGAGTTTCAATGCGACAAATCGTAAATCGCACAGTATTTTCCGAAGGTTTCAATGCGTGTGGACTACTGAGTGAAGCAGTACTCAAATAAAACGAAGAAAGCTTTTCTGGTGGCCTTAGAAGTTCTGGAGGATGTTCGGTTCGAGTGACAATAATACCCTAAAAGCAATCTTTCATATTCGGAATGAAAGATAAACCCGTTTGATCAGGACATTATCATCTGCATGCTTTAAAACACATACCTAAGGGGCACCACTAATTCTAAGGCAACCGAGCTGAAACGAAGCGTCACGAAAATAGTCATGGAGGAACAGTATAAACACTAATGACATCAGTTAACAATATAAGAACATACGGAGAGGATTTACTGCTCGAATGGTAACAACGATAAAACAAATCGGAGAAGGCTCAATGGACTAGTCGATTTATTCAAGAAATATCCCTCTGAATAACAGGCAAACTTGAAGATGTCAGTCTCTCAAGAAATTACAAATAAGAATAAAACACACCACACACGCATAAATACACATACGGAGAACAGTTTGAAACCCAATTTTTAGAATTTGGACTATATAGCGATCGGTTAGTCCACATTTAGAGGTCGAAAATAAAAATTTCACAGATATACTGTGTAACATAATGTACATAAATAGGGAATACACCCCACATAATTTCCAAATTTTTAAATTTTATAAAATTAGAATGTAGAAAAAAATTGTTTATCAAAAATTGTCTTTTCTTAATTCTGTATTCTTGTAAATGCTTAAATATTAGCAAAAATCGAAAAAGCTCATGAGGAAGCTGCACCTCCCAGTAGACTGCCTCAGCCAAAAATTAAAGGGACCTTACAATTTATAGAAAAATCTTAAGTATGAAGTATCACCTCGGACAATCAATCTGTCTGGGCTGTAGAGACTGTATTTGTACGTATGCTGCCGTACATACTAAATATCTATTAGTATGTACGGCAGCATACGTACAAATACAATCACACAAACAGACCCTTTTGAAACCCACTTCAACTGCCCCAACAGTTTTCATGTATACTAAAAACATTAACAATAAAAAAAAATCTCTTAAAAAGAGGATTGGAGAAATTATAACGGAATATTTTTACTGCAATGTTCTGTTTAAATAAAAATCCTTTCGAAAAAATATTTAGTATGGTTTTGCAATAGCAGCGGTGCACAGGTGAATTATTTAAATACCATAATTTTACAGAACACATTTACAATTATATTTTGTTATACAATTTCAAGGACTTTGAAGGTTAAGTTGGTAATTTTTTGCATGTTTCGTAGCAGTTGCCTAACTGTTGTTTTTTATTTTACCAAAAATTTTTGGTTTTCCAACTTCATCATTCGAAATATTTACTAAGTAGTTTATCTTTTTTACAAAGAAAATTAATTTGGGCTAATATGGGTTAATATGGGTAGGAGTAATTTTCGGGAATTTAATATGTAGATGATTCTTGAAGATATTTTGTAAATCAAAAACATTCAGCCTTAAAGTTTTTCAAACTTTATTAATTCAATACCTTCTTCACATTGTCAACAAATTCCCAATTTGTTGCTTTACAGTACTAGTATCATTTCATTATTTTCAGCTAAACACTTCCAACTCTTTCACTTAACACTTTATATGCGCTCGGATCTGAGTGGCTCCAACCTCGTAATAAAATCGATCATTGATTTCATCATATAGTTGGTTGGTTGACATTGAAACGGAAAAAATTTCACCTCTCGCTGAAAGCTAATCAGATTCATAGATATTGTCGCTACTCCTCTTCTTGCCCCGTCCGGCTTTAAACTCCCGCAGTTCAAGCCGATAGAGAGAACATGAATAAGCAACAGCAGTTTTAAATGGGACTAAGTCCCACTAGTAAAACATGAAATAGATACCGCTGATATGCCAAGCCTATTAAACAGCGGTATTACTCGATATCTCCTGCAAAGCAGAAGGAGGTAGAATTCTGATGAGACAAAAACAATTTTGACCGTTGGGATTATTGAGGTATGGTACCAAAGAGTAACGGAAAATCGCGGTTTTGGTTAGATTCAAACCACTCCCAATAATTGATGGGTTTCTAGATCGTTTAGACATTATAATATTTATTTTCAGCTTAGATCTCTCTTCAAAGTGTAAAACTGCGTTCACCTTATCCTTTGGCTTTATTCTTGTGTGAAGGCCGTTTCAGGGTTTTTGTGGCCTTCTACAGTGACTGTGAGTAATCTGTTACATCTGATGCTGTAAGTTTACTTAGATAATATTGAATCCCATCATCATCGTCCAGGTGACCTATGTAATTGCCATTGCCTGCGGAGTGCGCGTTTGCTCTTTAAGAGCTGTTGACTATTCTGTGACGCTTCGTGTATTTTGCTCTAATCGTAATGTCTTCGTTAAATGTTGTACTGCTTCATCAATCTCAGATTTTGTTTTACGTGGGATGCTTCTTTAATTCGCATGTTTGGTTTTGTCTAAATCACACTCGCTAGTTTTGTGCATGTTGCATGTATTGGAATGTAGTATTGCAATAATTTCGAGAATGCCCAAATTCTTGGCAATTGGTGCATTGTAAGACTGACTTACGTTTGTGTGGCTCTTCCACTACCACCCTTCTATACAACAGATACCACATGTTGTAGATTTCGTTTGTCCCTTTGGCTTTTAATGCTTCAGGTTCCAGCTCAACTTTGCAGATTGGTTTGTTAATAACACTTCTTATATCGAAGCCCTTGGTAGTGTCGAAGCTCGTGTTAGTCCTCTCGAACATCTGTTTGGGTAAAAGTATTTATGGGCTGTTTCAAAGTTGGCCTCAACTGGGCGATATGCTTCGATGCTCAAGGTGTTCTGGTTTCACGGATATTGCCTTGTTTAATTGGAGCAATGAAAAACTCTGCACCTGTTTCTTTTTTAAGATCGGCTGCTAATCGGCTGCTACGGTTACCAGATGATATTCCTGCTCCTAGTTGTTACGACTATTTGGCCATAACAATTATGTTCCTTTGTGCGAGCCGTCTTGTTATTATTTATTCTAGACGAGTGTCGTATTTTAGTGTGACTGTAGTGCTACCTGTTGTTGAATCCATGGTACTGTGTGTACTAATATTTCATATTGCTGTCAATAAGCGCTGAAAAAATGTGGAAGCGAGACCAATGTGCACCGGGTGTGTGCGTGCACGACTATATGGGATGTTTTTTGGGTTGTTTTTTTTTGGTATACGGTCTTTTGATGCGGTCAGAGGGTGTGCGAAAGTGCCGAAAAACAGCGAGAGTCAGTCTCGTTTTGGATGTAATTAATCACGTTTTGATTTTGAGAAAAGTCTTCTTCAAAAAAAATATGATTTTGTTTTCTTTAAAGACAGTCAAGATTTTTTAATTTTTTGTTGAATTTTGTCTGTTAGAAAAAAAAAATGTTTAGCTTTTGGTTGTCAAAATTTTAGTTTTGAGAGACGTTAAGATTATTTTTAGACGTTTTGTTAGTAAGAAATATATTATATGAGTATGTCGGGCGACCGCCATGATTAAAAGTTTGTTCTGATATTTATTGGTGTGAAAAAAATAATTTAAATTTTATGGGTGCCACATATCACGTCGAGTACAAAAGATTTGGTTCGGCAAACTTGGATAGCAGTTTGTGACCGTACAGCCAGAGAGATGTAGTTCTTTTTTTTGAATTTTCGGAGACGCCACAAAATTAAAATTGAAACAGAGTTCATTGTTTTCCAAATCGTTAAGGCGAAGGCATATTGGCGTGTGGGGTTGAATATTCAGCCGTGGCTCGTGCATATTTTAACGAGTGAGCATTTTTCTTGTGAGTGCCAAATTTACTGCAAGTTGTTATGTGTGTGTGTGGATTTATAACTGGTGCCGCCATTTATATTTTGTTTTTGTGGCGTACACAGTTTGGTTAGCGTTTACGACATATTCTACGAGTACGGATTTTTTTTTTTGTTTAACGGATACCGCGTTTTAATTGCAACGGTGAGCGATTTCGGCAGAGTACGCCCAACATTCTCGGCGGCCTAGCGAGGTTAACTTAATATTCGGGTTTGGAGGACAACGCCCAACGGGAGTAAAAGTTTTTTAATATGCCAGGCAAGACAAAGCCTAGATTATTTTGGTGGCCAGTTGAGGCCCCGTTATTTATACCGTGTCTTGTGAAACGACAGCCACAAGTTTATTTGTGGATCAGCGAGCCAACGCCCAACGCATTTTTGTTTTGTTGATCACCAACGGCATAACAAAGCCCAACGAAGGCATAACAAAGCCCAACAAAGGCTCAGCCAAGCCCAACGAAGACATCGTGAAGCCCAACGTTTTTGGTGCCCATCCGGGTCAAATTTTACCCTTAAGGCTAGAAGACGTCCAACGAGATAACCGGCAGAAGGGCGGCATCGTGGGACGGTACAAGGCCGCAACGGTCCGGGTGGCGAACCCTGCGGCACGACGGCTACCCAAGGACGTAACAATAATTTTGGGTAGTATTATGGTACGATTTTTGTTTTATATTCTTTTTAAATTCATTTTAAATTTTAAATTTTGTAAATTGTAATCAAGCGCTGAATAGCGGATGTGTGTCGCGCGCTCGGTGAGTACATTGGTCTCGCTTCGTCATTTTTCACGATTTTTTTTGTGGTTGATTGATTTTTTTTATAAAATAAATGCCTAATTTTTCGGGTTCGGTGTGATGGGAGCGGAGATTCCGTCCCGTGTCGGCATGGTGTTTGCGGTCCCTTGGTGTCGCCATCCGATTTCGAAACCAGCGCTTGCGCCGTTTGAATTCGAATGAATCAGTTCCTCAAGTTTCAGCCGACAGATTTCGTCGGAATATCCGGATTTTGTTTTTATATAATTTGCGTTTTCTTTTACTTTTTTACTATCTGTAATCACGGTGTAGGCCAGGAGCCACGCAAGCCTCAAGCCCCACGACCAATAGCATTTCTCCCTGAGATTTAGCCAGCACAATCACCGTGTGAGGCTTCTGCGTGGTTCAGATTAAATCTGCGGGTCGGCATTGTTGTTGGTGCAGTAATTGTGGCTACCTATCACATTATGGTTACCTACCACAATATTTGATGTTGTAGCACTTTTTCGTGTTTGTGAACCGCTTACACTTTTTTGCCTTACATTTTTATTTATGCCAGAGGTCGATGGCACTAGAGAATTACCGCGATTTATTGCACTTAAATTTGCGACGGATTGCAATCGTTGTTGTTTTATTTTGCTTGGAGAAAATAAACCCATTGTCACATTTTGCACTTAAAATTTTTTTTTTTAATTTTCACTTTGTATATCTAGAGGATGTCCTAATAACCTCTTCTACCTTCGAGAAATACATACATCTGTTACAAGTAAAACCAAACCATTGAACAACATAAACCGTTGAATAAACGGTTTTCAGAAAACACAATAATGTTCAATGAAATAGAACCAATTCTGGATTAGTACAAATTCAGCCACTTCAGTTTCGGATGCCAATTTTAGAACATTTTACTTCTATTGTTTAATTTGTTACAAATATTATTGAACGGTACCTAACCCCTGTATTTTGTTCTTTTAACATAGTATCTTTTAGGAGCAATATGTTTTTCTCAGTTTATGAATGAAAATGTATGAAAATCATATTTTTATTAAAAGCTCAAATTTTATCAGATTAGCCGCCTTTGGAAAATTTTAAAATTAAGCTTAAAATATTTCTGGGTTTTTTCTAGAAATCAAGTTTTATTTGTTTCGTCTTTCAGGTGACATTTGAAATTTTCTTTTCCCGTTTTCTCGGCTCCTGGACTAGCACTAATTTTTTCAGGTGAACACTAATTAGGACAAATTGGGCGTAATCGGTATGCACAGTTTCATTTTGAAATTCGAAAATTTTCCTGCTGCAGTTACCCACACATATAAATTCGATATTATACTGAAAGTTGCCCCTTTAGACATTTCCAGTTCGGGTCTTTTCGTTCCTCCTGATACACAAAGTGCGATAGACATAACACACACACATAATACACCTATTGTGTGTCACACAATCATTTACATTTCTCCTGTCGCGTTTATTTTATTAAAGTTTATTACGAGCATATAATAAAGTTGTAAGAAGGATTTCATTATTTGAATAACAAATATAAATGATCTGTTTGGTATAGTACGACTGGCTTTAAAAGATAACAGATGTACGAGTATTATATATATTATTTTAGGCATATATATGTTTTGTGTGTAATATCAATCCATTCGCAATAAAATTCTATTTTTTACCATTTCACTTCGGTTGATAACGTTTTTCAAGAGAAAACACTCGAAGGCATATGTATATTACGTATATACTCGAAATATACGTTTACAACAACAACACACCACAGCACTGTGGTTGGAAAATTCACGAAGCGTCGAAATAAAATATTTTTTCATTACATTTTAATTATAATTGATGGTGATCGCGATGGAAGTAAATAAAGAATCTTGAATCTATAACCGAGTGGTGGAAGTTGATCTTAATAAACTGAACTGTGTTTATAGCACTGTTTTTCGTTTGCATGCTGCATACACATAACAACAAGAGCAGCAGCGCTACACAAAATAAAAATAACAATGGCTTACAAAAACAGATTAAAATTTATTACGGAAGTTGGCTCAAAGATACATAAATCTCATTTTCCTATTTAAATTAAATTGAAAATTTATAGAATAAACTTTTCTTGCACAGTTTACGAGAATGTATGTGTACTGTATATAAATGTACTCGTTTATGTGAAAATGGATTTTATTAATTTGGACCGTATATTCTGTCCGATCCAATTTTCGTATCTACCGCATTTCTCATATTGACATGGGAATTTGCATAAAACTTGTAAACTTTTACGCCAAAGTGATTTTATTTTTCATTTTTTGGGGGGTGAAAACTTAATTTTCTTTTATTATCTATTTCCATTGCAAATTTGTGCATTCGTATATTTATATTGTTTGTATTTACACAATGGATGAAATATTAACCTAACCGTTCAGATTCATAATTTACTTCGTATTTTGGTATTATACCGCGTGCAATTCCATAAATATGCATATCGCATGTCAACTGCAGAAATATTTTATGTAATTTATGCAATAAATCATTCAATTTAGACTAGACAGATACTTTTGTGCGAATTTATAATAAACAAATCTATTTAATTTTGATTGTTGCTAGTTTTGTATCACAAATCCTATAAGCACACAAACTGTGACACTTTTGATTAAAGGAGTTCTAACGAATAATTATTCCTAAAAATCACCATATTACCCAGAAGCAAGCTTACCGCTGAGCTTCCGAATCTTTGAAAAGATTGACTCACCTTGGCCGTCGCCTATTTGGATAGTACTCAAAAAGGCAGCTGCCAGTGGAAAAGTTAAGTGGCGATTAGTAATTGAATATTGCAAGTTAAACGAGAAGACTATTGAAAATCGATACCCTAAACCAAACATCGCTGGTTACTCGATAAATTAAGGAAATGCATTTCCCAACCCTGGATCTGCAATCATGATTTCACCAGATAAAAATGAGAAAACAATTGACATCCCTAAAACCGTGTTGTCCGTCGACCACAGGCAAAAGATGCCTTTTGGTTTAAAAAATCCCCCTTCAACTTTTCAAAAGGTCATGGATAATATTAGGCGACCTTCAAGGTAAATCTTGCTTGTGGTTCATGGAGATATCATACCATTCTCGACGTCACTCAAAGAGCACATTCAAAACTAAAAGCAAAAGTTCAACAAATTGAGAAAGGCTAATTTAAAAGTTCAAATGGACAAATTGGAATTTTCACATCGAGAAATTGCCTTTCTGGGCCATATTGATACCAGCGACGGAGTTGGGAACTCCGAGATATTATCGAAACTTTTTAAAGAACTTCTCCCATACCACTAAACCATTAGCAGAATATATGAGAAATGTCAAGGAAATAATCCTTGATACAAGGTATTTACAATGTTCTGAATATTGCAAAGAGCTGTTGTGTAACGAACCAATCTTGACCCGATTTTTTAAAAAGAAATTATCCGTAGTACCGGTGCTCGATCACAATGTAATATTTTAAATAAAATTGAAATTTGAAAATTAAACTGAAATTTGAGTAAAAGTGAAAAATAAAAAAATTCAATTAAAAAATATCAAGTAACGAAAAGAGACAAGTAACGAGTGACTGTTTAAGTTGTATAACAAGTAACGAAACCAAAACTATAGAAAGAGATTTTTTCTTTTGTTTTTCGTGCGCGTCACTTGCACACTCTTTCATACCGCGCCCCAATTTCATATATTAAAACGAGAAACGCAAAAAAAAATACTCCTCTATATCTCACCAGTCGCATACACACGCACAAGGTACACATTGGGCTCACTCTCAATTTATTATAAATTTACACGACACGGCGTGCGGATAAGGAGGCTAATTTCCATAAAATTAAACTTTAGTGTATATTCAACAACAGATGGCAATGCCATCAATATTAATCAAACGACTAGACCGTAGCATATACATAACGTACAATAAACTTTTTATCATCATGCAACGTTCCAACCGCCTGTGAGATTACACTACAAGCAAACAGTAACTGGTAGGATGAAGAATTTATGAAGCACCTCGGGATAAATTTGGCCACGTCAGCGAAACTTATGCCAAAAATAAAAAATAATTTCACCAAGACTGTAAGACCCGCGAGGAAATTTTCCAATCGATTGTACATGCGGAAAAAGTTTAAAAGCTACGAGCAACAACAATAGAGATCGATATAATAAAATCGTCCTCAAAATATGACGAAATTATTTTTCAACGTTTCCCAGCAGCCATGTACAGCAGCCATGTAATATGACGAAATTATTTTTCAACCCAGCTAACGGGTGGCCCATGTAGCGTTCGGAATTTTAATTTATGAAGCGTGTTCGTGAATCTAGATTGTTATTTGATAAACCAACACTCAGCTGTTGCTCAGAATGTGTTTGAGCATCCATCAACTTCAACGCGCCATGGTGTTCAAAAATTGAAATAAGCAAATTGTCGCATTTGGGGCTCAGAAAATATATACGTAACGATGGAGAAGATAAATAAGAGATGGCGCTGAGGTGTGATCATTAATGCCACAACCCAGTAGATGGCGTTGTACACTGACTTAGGTGTTGTGCAATTTGACAGGTTTCCTTCTCTTCATTTTCGATTGTACGAACGTGTTGTTTTTCTTGTTGCTATTAATTTGGTTTATTGAGTACTAATTCATTGTTTTATGATATTCGAATTTTGTGCATTGCATCCATAAACTATACTTTTATTGCAATGATATGAAGTTCGGTGTGATTTTTACTATTTCGATAATTTTAAGGAATTGATTTTTGAAAGCTAACGAATAAGAAAGTCAGCTACAAGCATTTTTATACTAATCGGTTGAGGATGCGACAAGGCATGGACAATCTCATTGATTTTATGAGATATCGTCGACTGTTTCAACAGTATTGCGTCGATATGTATGTCACGATCGAAACGGAACCTTTCAATTTCATCCGTTCATCCGAAGGAGATGCAACCAACGTTGGTCAATTGATCATTCTCCCAGCGACATATGTTGGCAGCCCACGGCATATGCATGAATATGCGCAGTATGCTATGACATACGTGCGGCATTACGGCCGACCAGATTTGTTCACATGCAATCCGAAATGGCCTGAGATCACCGATAATCTACTGCCAGGACAAACTTCCAGCGATCGCGTGTTTAAACAAAAGCATATAACTTCACCGTTAAACAGATGGTTTTCGGACAGTCACGTATTTGGATGTACTCACATAATCTGCTGTTGTTAACTGAGAAAATCAAACCAGATCAAGTCGATTCAATCATCAGCGCCGAAATACCAAATTCAGAAGTCGACCCGGAGTTGTTTGCGGTAGTCGTAACAAACATGATTCACGGTCCGTGTAGAAATCACAATCCAGATCATCCACCGTGTATGGCCGATGAGAAAGTAGCGACCTGGCAGTGTTCGGTATTGAAGCTCACGAATTTCTTCAAAATTTGCCAAATCGATCCGTTCGCACGAACATTGCTTTACAGGGAAATTCCACGCTATTATATTTGGAATCAGTCGACGAAGAAGTTTTAACGACGAAAGATAGGCCAACCACCTGTTGCAGGATACCTCGATGTGCATTCGCACTATAGTTAGTGAGTTGTGCGCCACTTATCGAGAGGCTTGCCAACGTCTGAATTTTCTGGAAAACCACTCACATTTAGAATCAACATTCGCCGATGTCACTGTTCCTGCACCGGCAAATTAAATTCGTACATTGCTTGTAATCGTCATAGCGACATGTCATCCATTGAACGCATTGGAATTGTGGAACCCAGGATGAGATGGCTGACGACATTTTGTATCGAGTTCGCACTACAACATCGAATTATGAGCTTGAAATGAGCGACGAGATCCGTAACGAAGCTTTGATCATGATCGAAGACATGTGCGGCAGCTATTTTTCGAAATTGGGCATGCCAGCACCAATTTGTTCGATACACGATCGAGATTCAATGAGCCAAATAGGACGAACGAATGTCCCGCTTTTGAATCCGCAGCAAAACAACGTGTACAACGCAAAATCGCGTCATCTAGGAGTAGTGCACAATGGCAGATACACGATCATTGGAAGGTTTGAATCGAATGACGAAGGATTTACGAAGTGACTCAAGACTTTTTCAGATGTACTCAATGCATCTCTGAAATCGTCGAGTTTCGCTATGTGAAGAAATTGCGGTTGACCACGAAGGCGAAAGTCGCGTTACAGAACGACTCATCAACTGCCGATTTTTTCCAACATCTGTTGGCGCTTCACGGGATTGATTTCGTTCCCCTCGAATTTTTGCATGTTCACGACGTCGAAGGAAGAGTTTATCACGAAAGTGTTTCCGGACATTCGCCGATATTATATGAATCACGATTAGCTCAGCGAACGAGCGATTTTGGCAGCGAAGAACAGCGATGTAGGCAGTCAAGTAATTCATTACTTGATTTAAAACCAAATCGCTGGGAAATGCTTTGTTACAAACACGTTTATTGTGTGACCAATCAAGATAAGGCAACCAACTATCCAACCGAGTTTTTGAATGCGCTTCATTTGTCGGAAATACCACCAAATAACTTGATGTTCAAGACCGGATCTGTGATAATCATGCTGCGCAATCTGAACCATCCGAGATTGTGTAACGAAACGCGATTGGCTGTGAAGAAACTGATGAACAACGTGATTCAAGGATGTTCCAATTCCGATAATTCCTCTAAACTGACATTCCGTTCGACTTCAAGCACGTTTGGCGTTCGCTATGACGATTAACAAATCGCAAAGTCAATCGTTGGAAGTATGCGGAATAAATCTCGAATTTCCGTGTTTTTCACATGGTTCGAGAGTTTGCAAACCATCATCGTTGTTCATTTATGCATCGGAGAATAAAACGAATAATATTGTTTACAACACTGCATTGTATTGATTTGCTTCTTTATTCGATTTAATTCCACTCAACTAAAAAATACATTGAATTCTTTTGAATTCCAACTGACTCCAATTCATTTTCACACTGAGAGAAAAAATCCAAAAAACAACTCACTTTTCGATAGACGCCTAAGTTTGAGTCGAAATTTCATTCGCTTTTCTACACATTTAGTGTTGAATTCGATGAAAAAGTGAATGGAATGTCCACTCAAAAATCGTCTATTGAGATTTGAGTTAAGTCGTGTGATCTTTGCGTTGTCATTGCCAATTTACCACTAAATCATTTCGGTATGAGTTCGCCAAATCGAAGTGCATCTGATTTAACGGACACCGACAATCGTTAACTGCAGTACCATATTGCGATTGTTACTGACTCATGAACAAAAAATAATTTACGATCGCATTATGCTGGCAGTTTCGGCGGGACAAGGTGTACTCTAATTTTTTAATGCACCAGATGGAACTGGCAAAAGATTTTTCATTTTGCTAATTTTCGCCGAAATACGATCAAATAATGGCATCGCATTGGCCGTTGTATCATCTGGCATAGCAGCAACTTTATTGGATGGAGGCAAAACAGCTCATGCTGCATTTAAGCTCCATGGAAACAGTGTAGAAAACAATGCAAAATTATCATCTGGGGTCATCTGGGATGAATGCACTATGGCACACAAACGTTCTCTTGAGGCGTTGAACAGAATACTCAAAGATATAAAAAATAACGACAAACTATTCAGCGGCACTCATATGTTACTCTTAAACTTTAAGAAACAGCAGTCGTTGCCAGGCGACTTGGTATCATACAAATCGATCTATACAGTTTGCGATGCCAACGAAACTGTAAATTATCCAACAGAGTTGTTTAACTCACTGGATTTGCCAGGCATGCCACTACACATCTTCTACGACTGAAAGTTGCATCTACGGTTATTTTAGTTCGTAATTTGAACCCACCACGGCTGTGCAATGGCATGCGATTGGTCATTAAAAAATTGATGAAAAACATTATGGAAGCCACCATTTTGAATTGTGCCAAAGTAAACTGTTAAATTGAAACACTATAAATTGTTTACGGATTTACGATAAAGCGACGTCACTCTAATTTATCAATTGGTTTGCAAAACAAAACAAAACCGGGAATACACATTATGAATGCGCTCAGTTTTGTTCGTGGAATATACGGATTTCACAGAAACAAAAAATTTGATAACCTATGAATTGTAAAGATGAGAAGATCACTTAAGAGTGATGAGATAATCGTTTACATATTTGACGTAATTTTAGTGTATATTTTACTTTCGTTGCGTACAGCTGTTAAATTGTCTAACAATGAAATTTATATTGATTTTGGTAGTTGGTTTTTGTCAATTGGTTTTTTCAAAACGTATCAGTGAGCTTAGTGAGTCACTTTTAATATACAGATATAGTTGTGAATAAACATTAATTCGGTGATTTTTTTTTTAGAATGCGAGGAATACTCAAAAATTGAAAAAAATTCGGGACGTAAATATCCACATTTAGTTTATTTAAAGTTCGGATTACCAACTGGTACTACATATGGAGATTTGGGAACGTTATTGAGTCGAAGATTTGTAGCTACCAGTTCGCATGCTTTCGATTTAATCCCAAGCAGAACAAAAGTATATTTTAGTCCGAATGATCAGTACAATGTGATTAGAAAATATTTGCATCCTCATTTAAATTACAGTTCGACATATGCCGTAGCGTTTTTAAAACTAGACAGACTAGTAATATTGGATGGATTTCATCGGCCGGCGTGTTTATGGCAAAACGATTATTTTTATGAATCGTTTGCTAGTACCCTGAAATGGGCTGGCAACTCATTTATACCGGAGGCTAGTGATTGGACAAGGGATAGTATAGGTATTCAATTTAAGTTTACTTATGTGTGTATTAATATATTTCAAAGTATGGAACTGTATTGTTTTAAGTTGCCCGAACGTTTTCTCGATATTCAAATTTTCGATTAACTATATACATATACTAAATAACATTTGACATTGAGTTTGACATTTCAATGTTTTCGTTTCGTCATCGTGTGATTTGTTGTTGCCCAAAACAAAATTAAAAAAATTGTGAAATTTCTCGTTATCTTGCGCCTTTCAATTCTCGTGTCATGGCCGGACGATATTTGGTGTTTTCGTGAGATTGGTGAAAAGTAAAATAATGTGATTGCAAAAACGATATCGTTGTTGGTGTATGTGTGTAAATGTCTGACAGTTGTGTTTTTTCATAAGTATTATGTAGCTGTGTGGAGAAGATAGTGTGGGACTCAGTTGGTCCGTGAGCCCATAATGGACCTACAGGTCACTGAAGATTTAGCGACTCGTGAAAATGGACACCTATATACTCTCTGGATTTACTAAACCATATGTACACCGAAGATGTACTGCGAGTAGCAATTAATTTTTAATTGCCAGTCATGTAGTGGCGTTCCCGGTAAATCCAGTGAATTCAAGGATTCAACAAAATAGGGTTCAACAGGTTGACTGCATCGTCAGGGTCGAGAACAGTGTTGATAGATTTGAACGACATTTAGTACGACAATTTTTAATAGCGTACTCATCGATATTTTTTGCGGCGTTAATTGAAAATGTCTCTCTGAAATCCCAGGACAGCAACTTCTGTTGAGCGCCACCGAAAAGTTTGGTATTATATCGTTGAGATCTTTCATCGTTCTATCGAGAGCTTCAAGTGAATGCTTGTGAGCCATAGTGCATTCATCCCATATAATAATCTTGCATTTTCAGCAAATGCAATACGCGACACGCATCGTGGTACGTGTCGTACAAAATACAATGGACTTTTCGCAAGTATTGGAAGCAAATCGGTCCAGGAACGTTAACCAACAACAAACGCGAAAAAAAAACATTCTCGTTGCTTCGTGGATAATCGGCCTAATGTATTTTCCATGAATATGCCGTCGTACCCTAGGACTGAAACGCCCCGCTCTTTCTTTGCGAATTAACCGAAAATACCTGGTCGATTGCATAGTTCAAAAATTCAGGTAGTGTGTTTTTGGGGCGGGTATAATGCTTGTTGTAGAGCAGTCTCTTCAGTGAAATAAACACACCGCCCATTTTCAAGGTGCACGACCAAATGTAGAACAGCAGGGTTTCTGTCGTTTATGGGAAACTCGAAATGCGCCAAACTACTTCATTACTGCTAATGGATCGGCAGATTTGATAAGGCGTTAATTCGTCGTTATCATTTAAATTTTGAATTGCAAATACAGCCATATCGCTGCCCTTAACAACGTATTCAAATATATGTGTGCGTTGTCGGGTTTGCACAGCAGTGGCGAATACGGAACCACCCAGCGGTTGTCAATTTCAACCGTTCCACCATTTGACATGCGTAATTGATATGATTGGCAGAATAACGCCAAGCTACAGCTATTGATGCGTACGTCAAATACCACAGAATTAGACATCAGCGCAACCTATGTTACACAATCATGCAACCTATGTTACATCATCATACATCATCATCATCACTATATGAATTATTTACAGAAGTTCAATTATTCATAAACTTCTCAGAAAGTGTTCAGTTATATGTTCTGATATGCGGAAAATCTTAAAAGAATGAAAAAAAAATTCGCTAAAAAATCCTAGAACCCGATGGCAGTGCCACCTACCGGGTCCAATTGTGAATCTAAACCACCAAAAAACCCACTCAAATACACAAACAAAATTTCATTAAAATCGGTTCAGCCGTTTAGGAGGAGTTCAGTGACTTACACACGTACAGGAGAAATATTTATTTATATAAAAATTGGGGGGGAGGGTGATATATGCGGAAAATCGTAAAAAAATAAAATTTAAAAAAATTTTGTCAAAAACAAAAAAACTCCTAGAACCCGATGACAGTGCCATCTACCGAGTCCAATTGTGAATCTAAATCATCCAAGAACCCACTCAAAAACATACACACAAAATTTCATTTAAATCGGTTCAGCCGTTTATAAGTAGTTCAATTACAAACAAACGTACAGAAGAATTATATTTATAAAAATAGGAGGAAGTGGGGAGGTGAAACTTTGGGGTTATATGTTCTGATATGCGGAAAATCGTAAAAAAATAAAAATAAAAATTTCGTCAAAAAACAACAAAAAATTCTAGAACCCGATGGAAGTGCCATCTACCGGGTTCAATTGTGAATCTAAAGGTAGTGAAATTTTGGGGTTATATCCAAAAAACAAAAAAAAAATCCTAGAACCTGATGGCAGTACCCCCTACCGGATCCAATTGTAAATCTAAACCATCCAGGAACCCACTCAAACACACACACATATACAAAATTTCATTAAAATCGGTACAGTCGTATAGGGGGAGTTCAGTGACACACGTACAGAAGAATTATATATATATAAAAATTGGAGGTAGTGAAATTGTGAAGTTGTGTTCTGATATGCGGAAAATCTTAAAAAAGAAAATCGTCAAAAAACCACAAAAAATTTTAGAACCCGATGGCAGTGCCATCTACCGGGTTCAATTGTGAATCTAAACGATCAAAAAATTAACTCAAATGCACAAACAAAATTTCATTAAAATCGGTCCAGCCGTTTAAGTGGAGTTCAGTGACTTACACACGCACAGAAGAATTACATATATAAAAATTGAGGGTAGTGGAGGGTAATGAAATTTTGGAGTTATGTGTTTTGATATGCGAAAACTCTTAAAAAAGTAGAAAAAAAATTCGCCAAATGGCAGTGCCACCTACTGGGTCCAATTGTGAATCTTAACCAGAATCTACTTAAATATAAGTCGTGCTAACTCCACACATATGAAATAAACAATAACTAAGTAAAGATGTATTGGAAATTTTTTTTCCATAGTAATTTTTTTTAAATAACTAAGTATAAGTGTGTTGGTGCAGAAACAAAAAAAATGAACAAAAAAAAAATCAAATTTACGTTGCATTGTTAGTGTAACCAACACACTCTTTGTTAGTTTTTTTTAAATAGGTATCTGTCAATGAGAAGAGTAAGCAGGACTTATATTAAAGTAGATTCTGATCTTAACTATTCACGAACCCACTCAATACACACAAAATTTCATTAAAATATGTCCAGCCGTTTAAGAGGGGTACAATTACAAAAAAACGTATAGATGTATTATATCTATAAAAGTTGGGGAGAGTGGGGAGGGGAGGGGTGGGGTGAAATTTTGGGGTTATTTGTTCTGATATACGGAAAATGTTAAAAAAATTAAAATTCGTCAAAAAACAAAAAAAACTCCTAGAACCGGATGGCAGTGCCACCTACCGGGTCCAAATGTGAGTCTAAACCGCCCAAGAAATCACTCAAGTCTCAAATACACACACACACAATTGCACTAAAATCGGTCCAGCCGCTTAGGAGGAGTACAATGACTTACACAAGTACAGAAGAATTATATATAGGGTGTCCCAAAATTGGCAGATCAAACGAAATACGGTGGTAGGGGAGCTCAAAGTTTTTTCGAATTGTTGATGATGCAAAAGTTATTGCACTTTTAGTGTTTTTTAGAGAAATCGCATGCGCACCCACCTAAAAATTAATTTAAAAGAAACCAAGATTTTTTTTGTTTAACTTTCTGTTTTAATACGATCTAGAAGAGTGTGCCTTTCCAATAAAATCATTTTTATAAGCTGACTTATCTTCTGTCAAATAAAAACTTTGGTTTTGTAAACTTTTTTTGTTGATGTTTAAGTGACGCCAGCGGGAAAGGCATGTACTACAGAAAGTTGAGCCACTATCAGAAAAATATGCGACACTAATGCAGATTTTAAAATGGTATCACACACCGCGAGCTATTCACAAGTCGTGTTTGTGAATAACGCGCTTAACAAAACTTCGAGTTCTAAAGTGATGTTTTGGCAGAAATAATACAAGATGAATAAAACAATTTTTTTTATTATTTTTAAATATTATTATTCGGATTTCCCTAGAATTTTCCGGATTTTCCCCTGATTTTCCCGGATTTGGATTTCCCTCGGATTTCCACTGGGTTTCTCACGGAAACCGTAAACTACGGAAAAAAATCTGGAACAATCCGAGGGAAATCCTGGAAATGTGGAAGAAACCAGAGAAAACCGCGGAAAATCCTGGGAAATTCTGGGAAAATTTGGGGGAAATTCGGAAAATCCGAGATAAATCAGGGAAATCCCGGTATAATAATATTTAAAACTAAGAAACAAAAATTATTTTATTCATTTTGTTTTATTTCTGACAAAGTGCGTTTGTTAATAAACACGACTTACTTTGTGAAAAAAAAATGATAAAAAACATTCTATTGTGAATCGCTCGGTGTGTGATGGAACGGTGAAGAAACCAAGCTTTTAAATTAATTTTTTGGTAGGTGCGCAAGCGGTTTCAGTAAAAAACAGTAAAAGTGGAATAACTTTTGCACCATCAACGATTTCAAAAAACTGTATTTGGCTGTTTTTGTTGGAAATGAGCTCCCCTATCACCCTATTTCATTTCATCTGCCAATTTTGGGACACCTGTATATAAAGATTATTAAAGATTGGGGCGTCCAAGCAACCCGTAGTATTAACGCAAATTTTCGTTTCGTTTCGTTTCAGAATCGACCGAGCTAATTATTTTACGTGATTCAGATTGTACTGCACTAGATCATTTGTTGAACTCAGCATTTATTTGTCTGCAACCGAAGGGCACAGATAAAGCGAAATATTGGGTATTAAAACGTTCTTTTGGCATGTTGATTAATTCTTTATCACTAAAATAATTTTTTATTGCAGCCAACACATGGAGCTCCAATTCAAATTGAAATTACCTCTGGCAATTTACCGCACAATTATTACATGATAGGGCAGTATTTATTTTACTATGATTTTGCTATACATCAAATTGTTGGCACAAAGATGGCAGCATATTTAGATTGGTTAGATAATTTACTATGGGTATGGACACAATAATTTTATTTAACAGAAGGCAGATATTTTTTTTTATTGGTAACGTAAGAGAATTTCTATTTTAGGAAGAAGAGATATCTAAATGCGGGAAGAGATTTGTTCAGCCTACACCTTTAATTACGCATGGTGAGCCGTCCATTCACGGAGAATTTCCATGGCATGCTGCCATATTACGAAAAGAAGGCATAGGTATTCGTAAATATATATGCGGTGGCACGCTTTTAAATCAAAATACCGTGGTAACTGCGGCTCATTGTGTATATATGTCAGGGGGAGTAGTTACACCTCAATTGCTGCTCGTCTCTCTTGGGAAGTATGATTTGGATGAAACTAATATAAACAGCCGCGAAACAGGTGTTTATCGAATAATAGTACACGAGCAGTATGATCCAGTTTATTTTGAAAATGACATTGTGATATTAAAACTAAAAACATTGCTTGATTATTCCGAGTTTATTCAACCAATTTGTATTACGAATAATTTAACAATTTTTGAATCCAATATTGGTGTGGTAAGTTAAATTTCAAAATTGAAATAAATACTTAACAGCTACGTACATTAATATTTTTATTTTAGGTAGCTGGTTGGGGAAAAAATGAACATCAACAACAAGTGACGTTTCTAACTAAAGCTTCGTTACCGATACACAGTAATTCTTTATGTCGCAGAACCAATCGTCCATTCTTTGAAACGTTTTTAAATGAAAATAGTTTTTGCGCTGGATATGCAAATGGGACTAGTGTTTGTTCCGGTGATAGCGGAAGTGGACTTTTCCTAGAGAGTGAAAAACATTTCTATATTCGTGGTATTGTATCTCTGGGAGTATCTGTTTTAAACGATACACGGTGTGATACAACACAGTACGTTGTATTTACTGACGTATCAAAATATTACAATTGGGTAATAGCTAAACTTGAGTGAAATTATAACTAGAAATCGATTTTTTTTAAATTTTTAAATAAAATAATTGCCTTAATTACAAAAATAAGGAACATTGTATTTTGTATTCCTTCGACCAAAAGCCGAATGTTTATTTGTTCAAATCTAAAGTAAAAAACAGCACTATAAAGTAGGAATGATTTCTTAGTGGAAAATTGAAATAGATCAAAGATAATCAATATACATAGATAGAAACCTGTGAAAAAAAATTATTTTTGAAACAAATCCGCGAACTAACCCACATCGTAAACAGGAAATCGTGAGAAAAAAAAATTATAAAATGAAAATATTTTTATTCTCTGTTGTCTGTTCTCGCTCTTCATATTTTTTTTATTATCGTCTCGTGTACTACGAAATCCCGGTTTTCAAAATCCCGGTTTTCGTTTCTTCTAGTTCTAATTGCACAAAATAATTAATAAAGTTTTGTAATTGCTACATTTTGTTAATGCAACATTGTGAAATGCAATAATTGTAGAGGCTGACGACTTCGATAACTCTCACGGACACGCGGGAGGTCGCTGCGCTAAAATTCTACTAAATTCTAGGATTGACGGATGTTTTCTAAAGCTTTGTCTTCGTCTGGTAACTGCAAATGTATGTTCTAAGGCACCTTGTTCCAATCTTTTCGTCAAAATTTATGTTACTGAAGGATAATCTGTAAAAAGCTCATCAGCCAAATTTATAATTCCATTTAATGTGCTGATTATCAACCCCTCAAATCAATGAAAAAAATGTTTTTTTTTATTAAATTGATTTTTTTTTAAATATTTTACGATTTCTTTAATATCTAAATAAACGGCATTGTGTTGTCTTAAAGGCTGTTTGTTTGGGTTTCTCGGAAGAAGATTGGAGCTGTTTAGATTGTCCCAGAGCTTATTTATTTTTTCTACAAAGTTTGTGGTTGGTATTACAAACGGTTTCACTTGTTCGGAGAATTTATTCAAAGAATAATTTGTTCGTATTGCTGCCCCTACAGTGTTGCTGAAAATTTGAACAGCAGTGCTAACCGTCATTTTTTGCATGTTTGTTGGTAAATGTGTTTCTCCTGCAATTTTTAGCAAACCTTAGTGATGCTATGACGTTACATTTAAAACAACTCTTTCATAACCTCCATCTGGTGCCATCTGGTGTTACTGTATTGGCTACAATTAAAATATCCCGGATTGCATTAAATAAGTGTGGAACATCATAAAATGCCAACACATTTTTATCTTCGACATTGAAAAAAGATTTATTAGATGTTACTCCAAACGTATTGTAGGCCTTCCGGATGTTTCAATCTTATCTTAAGTTTTATCTTATAAACCAAGCACTCCACAAAAAATTGTTATGTCAAAATAAAAACATATTTTTTGGAAAACATTAGTTCGCTCAAACTGCAAACGCTCAACAGCGATTTGCCGTACATCACTTTCAAAAGTCCGATTCTCAAGGTTTCTAAATTCTCTCTTCTCAAAATGATTTATTTGGATTCGTGAATGAAACATCAGGAAAGTTCGAGTCTTAAAGTTTGGGATTTTTTTCTCGTTAAAAATATTTTTGTATGACTCAAAAAAAAGTCATAAAAAACAGACCTCAGCATCGGAAAGTAGACTAAATTTACTACATTTTAAAAGTAAAAAAAAAATTTAAACCGACATTTCACCAGGATACAAGCGTTTGAAAATTGCGTATTTTTCTAAAAAATTTATTGTTGCGTTTTTTGTGTTGCACACAGAAAATACAAAATTTTTATTGTGAACTTTTAATTTTTTAGGTAACATAAAATAGCAAATATGAGAAATAATTAGCTTTTCTGAAAGCTAAGAGTCTGATCTATGTTTTCATCAAAAAATATTTGCTGACGTAGTGACGCAGAGTAATGTTAAGAGTTAAATGGTACAGAAAGAAAATTTCTTTAAAAAAATAGAATTCTAAAAGTTTTGTTTAAATTTGAAATACTTTAACTAAAAATTAATAAAGTAAACCCTCGATTTAACGGGTCCCGATTTAACGGACGCTCGATTTAACGGATCTCGATTTAACGGATTCTTAAATGGTTTTTGGAAGAAATTCTGGAATGTGGCCATCTGGGCCGGAACTCGATCAATTCTTAACCGATTAAGATCTGTTTGGTTATGTTGGATGGAAATGCGATTTTTAAAATACTTTGGGAAGAAATTCTGGAATATGGCCATCTGGTATGGAACTCGATCAATTCTTAACCGATTAAGATGTGATTGAGTATGTTGGATGGAAATGCGATTCTAAACGATTTTGGGAAGAAATTCTGGAATATTTCCATCTGGGATGGAACTCTATCAATTCTTAACTCCCATTCTTAAATCTTCATTTCCATCCAACATACCCAATCCCATCATAATCAGTTAAGAATTGGTCGAGTTCCGTCCCAAGCAGCCATATTCCAGAACTCTTCCAAAAATCATTTAAGAATCCCATTTCCATCCAACATGCCCAATCCCATCATAATCGGTTAAAATCTGAACGAGTTCCGTCCCAGGTGGCCATATACCAGAACTTCTTAATGGAATATGGCCATCTGGGAAAGTTCTGGAATATGGTCATCTGGGGCCATATTCCAGAACTTCTTCCGAAAACTGTTTACGGATCTCATTTCCATCCAACGAACAAAATCCCTTCATAATCGGTTAAGAGATAAACGATTTCTGTCCTAGGTGGCCATATTTCAGAACAAGTGCAAAATCTATAGTCGATTAAATTTAAAAACATTCGGATTTAACGGACTCCCCCAATTAGTCCGTTAAATCGAAGTTTTACTGTAATTATTATACCTTATTTAAAAGAGAATTTTATCAGCTTTTTAAAGAAATTAATACTTGAAAATAAAAATGGATATTCCTCGAAACATTGAAGTTTCTTTGTACAAGGTGTTGTGTCCTCTTTAAACGTCTATAACTTGATAGAGCGCTCCTAACGGGCGAAGTGATAGAAGTAATCTTACATTTCGTCTCGAAGATGATATATACATTAATAATATTAAAAATGCAGGTAGCCAATCTTTTAACGATTTAAGTATGAACTGAAATATGGGCAAATTAAATAAATCTTGAAGTTTTAATATTTCTTAATAAATTTTGAGTTTGACTTTCTTGTATTTTTTAAGTTCTGGAATACGATTACAAATTAAACAGAAACTTGAATATTGCTTAACGAGATTAAATGAAATTTGCTATGCGGAAATTGGATTCTAAAATTAAATTTTTTTGAAGTTGTGGCATTGGAACTATAGGCATTGACTGATCGGGACGAAACCATGAGGGACCAACAACCTATGCAAATCATCAAATCTTATTTTCAAAATCAGTGCTTCGTTCGAGAACCGTTCTCTGCATGATTTTTATCCTCGTCTCAACCGTCCTACCGAGTTAACTATTCGATGTTTGGTGGCCAAATTCGAGTCAAACCAGTCGACAAACAATAAACCAGCACGACATCGGAACTTTCTCATCGTTCACAACAACTTGGCCTTTCTGCGACTTCAGCTTGGCGAATTTTATGTACAGGCTTGGGTCTGCACCCGTATACAATCACAACTGACCTAGGCACTTAAGGTATACGACCATAGACAACACCGTGAGTCTACTGGTTGAGCTCTGGAGCAGTTGTAAGTCTACCAAAATTTCGCCAAAAAAATCATCTTTATCGGCGAACCCAACTTTTGGATGAATGGATATGTGAACCAGCAAAATTTTCGGATTTCGGCCGACTCCAATCCACACGAGATACACCGTCACAATATGCATCCAGAAAAGGTCACTGTTTGGTGCGGGTTTTTGTCGAAACGAAACGTGCACTGTCATAACCGTGAACGGCAAGCACTACAGATCGATGAAAAGCAACATCTTGTAGCCCAAACTGGATGATATGGATACCGACGACATTTGGTTTCAACAGGACGACGCAGCGGCGATGTGAACTGCCCACCGAAATCATGCGATTTAACGCCCTTAGACTTCTTTCATTGGGGCTATCTTAAATCGCAGGTATATGCGAATAAACCGCAAACAATTGATGTCCTCAAAGTAAACATAACGAACGCCAGCCAGCAAATTCAGCCAAATTTATACGATTCATTGAAAATTGGACATCCCGAATACGCGCCACCAAGCAAAGCCGCGGTGGATATTTAAACGATGTTATATTCCATAATTAATACCATAAAATATTCTTTCAAACAAAAGAAAAAATTGAATGGATTGGCGAGTGGATCTCACACAATATGTTTTATTTTCATTTAAAAAGCGAGCATCCTGATTGAAAGATCCTTTATGTAACATTTACGAAATAATGATTAGAAACAAAATGAGTGTAAATTTATTTTCAAACACATTTAATTTACTTAATTTTTATTTTTACCAGAAATGATGACTTTCTATAAAATATAACTTTATTTCACCAAAGTTCGGCATCTATGTAACCCAGTCGGATTGGATATTTTGAATAAATTTTCATACTAACATTTTTCTATTAATTGCGAATTTCTAGCGAAAATTAGTGGAAATCGATGTACAAGAAGTTGCAGCTTCCACGGAAGCTTTTTCAATGTTTGCACTGATGTTGAAAAGTTATAAATATAAAAATTAAAGTTTCAACAAGGGTTGATTTTGTTGGTTTTCTGAAATTTACGCAGGAAATATGATTATTGATTGTGCAAAACAGTTTTACCAAAAGACAAGTAACTTTAAATTACGATTTAAAAATAAAGTGGGGTGTATTCGAGATCTATACATTTGTGGTAAAAGAAAGCCTGGAAATGGCCGCAACATATTCACCTCTCTAATTGTTTACAAGTTTTTCTGCATCAATGCACTTTGCTTTACATATAGTATAAAGGTTGGAGACATGGGACTATAAGTAACTCGTATTATGGAATTTTACAGGAAATAAAATAATAAATACTAATTTTCATGCCAAGCTTCTTTTTTGCTGGATCCATGAAAAGCCCAGATTTTATAAACGATTTATCAAATAATTCAATAAGACAAACACCATAGGCCAGAACTTCCCGCGCCCAAATTTTTCGGGGTTTAATCAATATTTTACGCTCATTCAGAGACTGAAATAAGAATTAAATCTATAATACACACCAATTTACAGTCCTTCCTAATTATTACTGGCTCTTTTAAGGAGTTTATTCCTCCGATATTTCCTGCTGAAAATTGTGGATTTTCCGAGTAACTGCCTCCCCAGAATCTCCAGTTACATCACTCTCTTGGTCGATCTAATGTCGAAAAATTTTCTTTTGAAATTCTAGAGGAGCCACTACGCTACACTTAAACCTATTCTTGTGGTAATTTATCCCATTGGAACTAACTTATTGCCAAACTTTATCTTGTAGTATTAGTTTATCATGGCCCTAGCTTACAGAAATTATCGAAACACCACCCTCGTACTACGTACTACCAAATATTCCGCTATTAATTTTAATTCCTGAAATGCTTTCAGATCGTTGGCGTGGTACCATCAACCTTAACTTCTAGATCTGTATTCGGTCCCAGTTTACTTGCCACAACACATCTGACAAAAATGCAATCGAGCTTCGAGTTATAATTTTCTAAGGCTTTCGACTGTTTAAAATTCCATTTTAAAACCGAGTCCCAAGCTAAAAATTTCTTATTTTCGACCAGCAGTTATACCTGTGTGAATATTTAGATTTTCTTGTATCTTTGCAAAAAACTAATAATACATAAAAAAAACATTTAATTTTTCGCACACACAATTTTGCTGACATTTTCATCCCAATTCCATTGGCTTTTTCTCGAGTAACTCCGGTACAGCAGAAAGGGTACTAAATTTGACCCACGCAGCCGGATTATTCTGAGGGTGATAAATGCGTTCGTCCAGTGTTTTACTCCATACTTTATTTAAACATGTTTTAAAATTTTGAAATGGAAATTGTTTGCCGTTGCCCATAACGATAACTTCGAGAACTTCAAATACCACGAAGAAAAACTCGTCCGCATGTAACTCAAGTGAACCCGTCTCCGCACCCGTCGCATCGATCGTAATATCACAAATTTTGACCTTGTTTTGACCTTGGAAAGAGGCTCATATAACCTACCGCGATCATTTTCCAAGGGCGCGTTACTGTTTTTGCCGCACGAAACTGAAAATCCGGATATGTTTCGGGGTTATTTTTTATTCCATTCAGAATCTTATTGCTTACTTACACCGCGTTCTCTTTCCGTAGTTGGGTATCTAAAATGGCAACCACCTTCAAAAGCGAATTGTGAAGTGAATTGTTGGAGTCGAGACGCTGGATTCTTTTGACTTCTCAACCACATAAGAGACGCACAGTCCGTGATAACCTTGAATCCCACCCCTTCAACGTATTTGTGTATATTTGCGTTGCGTGGATGATAGCTTTTGCCTTATAACAGTTATGACCTTCTGAATGCCTTAGCAAAGGCTAAATTGGCTAGTATGGATTTTCTTACTTGCGCTCTTCTTTAGTAAATCAGTGATTGGTCCCATCCTTGAAATGCCTATACTTTTACGTTGCCAATCGCCCTCAGAGTCTTCAAACTCATTATGCCAACTCGACCAGGATATGGCCATAGTACTTGATCTCTCGGAGGCCGTAGTGAGACTTTTCCAAACTAATCGTTAATTTTGCAATGCACGATCGCCGAAACACTTTGCGAGGTAAGTGTTCCTGAAATGTTTGTGCCAACGATTAAATCGTCCAAATGTAGAAAGGCTCATACTCGAGAGGGGCTTTGTACGATTCAGTCTTCCCAATTTTCTGTTTATGTAGGGCAGGTTTGGTTTAGCCAGCATGCGTCCAGGGAAAATCTCAGTTTTCCAGAAGGTCATACGTTTCTTGCCCAATACATGACTAATTGATCCTTTCAATGATCCAAAGTTCTCCGTAGGACTTTTCTCACTCAGCAAGCATTCCAACACCGGTAACGTCGACGCAATCAATGTTGGTAGGTTGAGCACTTGGTTAATGAATGAAAAAGGCTAGTCTACCATTTGATCACCTTCCAACTTTATTATCGATGCGATTAATGGAGGTAATAAATACATTTTCCCAGAGGCCCGATTTGACTATTTATTACGGAAAAACGTACACTCTTTCTGGCCCTGCTTAGGCATTCCCCGAAGTCGTCGGCCCTTATTTTACTTCTGTAGATGAGTCCCTAAAGGCTTTATGATACCGGGATACTCACTCGCGTTGACGCTTGTCAACCTTCAATTGTACCGATTGGAATTCCAGCATAATTATCCTCGCTGCTAAGGCCGTTAGCCAGAACTATTTTGTCGCCGAAACCTAGGATTATATTCGCTAAATCGTTGTTCTAATTTATTCGTAGTTTTAATTTATTTATTTTTTCATAGCAAGGTTTTGGTTTCCCTGCGAACGTTCGATACGAGGGTTCCAACGGATTCGATACCTGCTGGGTGACTGTTCTCCGTGATTCCTTGTTTGCATAACTTTTCCATTGTTCCTTTGAAACTATGTCGATTGTCGTATACCTTGTTATCAACGTTGAATAAAGTCATTCTTTCCACCATAGCGGCTTCTCTTCACCCACTGGACAAATTTGGAATTATCTTGGAATGTCCAATACAGCAAGCGACTCTTGCCAACGAAATTAATGCATGTTTGGAAAAGCCAAAGAAGAGAATGTTCTGATACCACGCATTTCTAAAATACCAAACAACTTGCCTTTTCAATTCAAGCGGCTGCAATTCTAGTTAAAAGTTATATAAGTCACAGAATCAAACCACAAAGTTCATCAAAGTGTGGGAGCTGATTTGACTCTTTTTCAACACTATCAAATATAAGAAACCGGCAATCTGTAAATCCACGAACTCAGGTTACTCAAATGCAGTATTATTTTATCGTTTGTCTATTCAAGATGAATTTATTCACTTTTATCCGGTGGAAAACTAACACAACAATATTATGTGGATGAGCAACAGAATCATAATTATTAAAACAGAAGCAAATCGTCGTAATTTTATTCTGCAAAATCAACAAATAACTCAGAGTGGAAAAATACATACATTAACATAATAATAATTTTTAATAAAATTTTCACTAATTTGCATTCATAAAATATTAACAGTCTAAATCACCAATAATAAAACAATTCAACATGGCGGATATTGGAATCTATTCGGATCCAATAAGAATTCTGTTTCTGCCATATTTTCCAGTTGGAATCGTATACGTATACGCGTTATTTTTTGTTAGAAACTTCAGGCGTTCCAGTTTAAAGTGTAAAGTAGTTATTTAAGTATGCCAACAAAGGACTTGTTACATGGACTCGAGATATGTAAGTACAAGTGACGCAGCTCACGTTTCGTTTCTAGAAAGTGTTAATCGAGCGGCCAGAAAACACAATGCTCACAGCAGCCTTTTTTAAACTAAACTAAACTTGCAAAAATGGCCTACTAAACCGCATTAGCCTGATCAAATGCAGTTTTCACCAAAAATTTCTTTCTTCAAGTATTTAGCAACTTTGGTGGGACTGCTACTACTCTCCCGTCTTTTCAAATTACAAATCTATGTCAATGTTTATATATTTGATACAGCTTTTCAAAGCTAAAAAAGGATGATTTTATTTTATAATTTTAGTATATGATTAAATGACGATCAGATTTTTCCCAGAAGGATTACTAAAATATTTTGTATAAGTTATGTCTGTGTACCATAATATATTCAAGTAAAATGGTTTTATTGAATAATTTGCTGGTCATTGTTTTTTTTATATAGAATAGGATCAAATTTCTTACAAAATTTAATTAATTTTATATTACATAATGTATGATCCACATCATATACCCCCAACAAAAATATGTATCGATATGGTCCCCACATTTTATATAACATCTTATATCATATAAATATTTAATTGATTCATTTTCAGGGCCGGCATACTATTTAGCCGTATTTCGATTTATGCAAAAATAGGTTTACTAGACACACTGAACGTTCAGAAGTCGCCTCTGTTCTCGATAAAAACGACTAACAATCATATTTCATGTACATTAATCGAATTTAAAAGCTTCCGCCAGAAAATGGAAAATGTATTAAGTAATAGGATTATTAATGTTCGTTATATTCCGTTCATATTTATAAAACATCCATCTCACGGATCAAATCAACCGAGTAACAAAAACTTTTAATATTAATTAAGTTTTCTGCTGTATATAAATATACCAATCATACTGGGAATCCTTTTCCCTTTCCCAACCCACATACAACTTGATATCACCGTCCCAAAACAAAACCGTAACAATTTAACTTCGAACAATTATACAAAATGTTATACCCTTCGTGTATTGTGTATGTGTGTGTGTATGTGTGTATGTACATGGATGGTAGGTCTAAAGTGTATCCCCCAAAAAAAAAAATATGTAATAATAAATTGGTATAGTTCATCAAGATGAATATGAAAAGCGAACAATCGAAAAGAAAAACATTAATGATAATAATAATAAAAAAAGCTCTATCGGGAAACTAGGGCGAACAAATTTTCTATAAACAAAATTTTCCTTTTTTTTTGTACCAAATGCTGTGTTTAAGTACATGCGCACTCTAAATAGGCTACGTAAATGTGTGTGTAGTTGATTCGCGCTTTTAATTTTTATCTCACTAAAGCTACATACATTTAAAGAGATAAGCACAAAATGATATTAGTTTTTCGAGCAAATTTTAGTCAATTTTTTTCGGATGTTGCGCTATAAAATAAATGGATAGGTAGTACCAAATTATCACTATAATTGAGATTTGAGTAAATTTTTGCATCAACCTAATAACATGCATAAACACAGCTATCGCAACATAGTATTTTAAAGGTCATTCATGCTCGTCTGTAGTTCAGAAGCGAAAATACTATTTTTCTCGTCTCTATTCATAAGAAAAATAATCAATAGATTTTTCATTATTCGAAATTATAGGAAAGTTAAACGATTTTGTGTTGCTTTCCCACTAAACCCCGATGTTGGATTTATGTAAGTATGTGTGGAAATTGGGACGTTCAAAAAACCAACAAGCTGTTCGACTGACTCGTTACTTTAATTTACAGACCTCTTATAGCATCAACCGAGTTCCATTCTATTCGTTTGGGAAAGGTCTTCGTTCCATCCAATTTATTCATTTTCAGTTTTCCAGAGACATGTCCAAAATTTATTTACATCCAATTTCATCATAAATCTGAGTATCTTTGTTCGAGATGCTACAGTTCTATTTTGGAACAAGACGCAACATAGCGCCTAAACACCTCTAAACAAATTGGTCAAACTCATAATCCATTGCAGTCATTTCCTAGCATTCAAAAATATTAAAATGGTTCGAGCTAATTTTATTTTTAATAGAGACTCGGATCCAATTTAAGAACCCTCTAAACAAATTTTCCCGAATTAAGATCTTATCACAATACTTGATAACCCATCTCACCCATTTTTATAAAAGTCGTTTCTAACCGAAAAAATTTAATGAATTTTCATCGTAATCCTTTCCCGGCACAAGAAAACTTATCCCGACAATTTTTAACTAAATTGTTCGAGTAAAAAAAAATCAAAATAAGTCGCGGGCCCAACCGAAGGTTCCTCTAAACAAACTTTCTGGAAATTACCATCCATCGAAATCGATTCCTGGCATTTAATTCCTGGACATTATCTTGATCAATTTTTATCAAAATCGTGCTAGTCGAAAAAAAAATTAAATAAAGAGACCCGGGCCGCACCCGATGACATCGAAATCGTCTATGAGGCGCACAAAAATTGTGAAAAAGGAACCAAAACTTTGGCCTTTTTTCGCGAATGCTACAAATCAATAGGATAGATACTTGATTGAATAGCTAGGATTTTGGCTAACAAACTGCTTGCTTGCTAGCCAATCGAGTATGTAGGTTGCGTTACGGTAATGTTACCGTACCAAAAGTAAAAAATCTTGCAGAAATATCTGCAATGGTAAAAAGCGAAAAGTAATCGTAATTGAATTGCTCGATAAAATGTGTGAGTATAGTGATGACAATGCATCAAAATGCATCAAATAGGTCGATGAATAGTTCGGTGGTGATTCTAGTGAGCAACGAGCCAATTGCGATAAGAAGAAAAAATAATAAAATTGATCCTGAAGAATCAAAAAAACAAAAAGTAGACAATTTTATCACTGGAGAGAATAGTGTGACTTTGCGCAATAGTTTCCTAAGCTTAGTGGACGAAGAGTATGACGAGATAGATATTTCAGATTCCGATATGGAATTGGGTCAGATATTTCCATTACTGGAGCGAGGGTGCAAATTGCAAATTGCCAACACGGGTATGAATAAAATTATAAAGCAGAGTAGATGTTTAATGCCTGAAACATCTACTCGTAAATCGAGAATACCAGTAATAATATAAATAAAGTTGGAGAACGGGGCCCCATCAAATAAATCAGGAGAGCCAAACACAAATAAGAGAGTTCCATCAATTGTGGTACCGAATCTAGACACTACAAAATTTAGCGACATGTTGAAAGATGACCCAAGTACTAAATACTCTGTGAGAATTACGAAAGGTGACAAAAAAATATTTGACATGCTACAAGAGAACAAGGTGGAGGCTCATACCTATACGACAGATAATGAGAAAATGTCAGGTGTAGTGAGACGTCGTGTACATTTCACATTTGCTGAAGCCAAAATAGTGGAGGAAATTAAAATATTAACTGGAACAATAGTATTGGACAAAAATATGAAAAATAGATATGGAGCAAGTATGAATTGTTACATAATTACAACCGAAAATAGAGGAGCCATTAAAAAACTACGAAGTCTAAAATATCTGTGTCATCATAAAGTAAATTGGGAATCTTTACGTAAAAAAGAGATTATCTAGTGTATGAGTTGTCAGAGAATGAGTCATGTTGCGAGAAGTTGCCCCTATGAGTATAGATGTGTTAAATGTGAAAAACATCAAGAACCAGGAAAATATGGTTGTGAAGAATTTCTAAAAATTAAAAATAGAATGGTAGACAACTTAAAGCACTAAATTCGGCGAGACGTGGAGTATCAAAAAATATAAGATTTTCGGATTTATTTACGAATACGGAGGGGAATAAAGGAGCGCAAAAGAAAATGATTTATCGGCAATCAGAAGAACTATAGAGAGGGCGCGGGAAGATAGAATGCGTCTTAGGCCAAGAGTATCAACAAAAACGGCAAGTATTGACTTTAATGAATTTGTTGGATTTATGTAAGTATGCGTGAAAAATGGGACGTTCGAAAAACCAACAAGCTGTTCGAGTGACTCGTTACTTTAATTTACAGACCTCTTATAGCATCAACCGAGTTCCATGCTATTTGTTTGAGAAAAGGCTTTGTTCCATCCGGGTTGGGCCCGTTTTCCCGAATTTCAAAATCCCGAAATCAAAATCCCGATTTTCAAAAGGCCGATTTTCAAAAGCCCGATTTTTTAAATTTTGTTTATGAATTCGGGCGCCCGCGGGCCGGTATTTTGAAATGCAATATTTGTAGAAGCTAACGGCTTCGATAACTCTCACGGGCACGCGAGGGGGAACGCAGCGACCAAGGGGCTTTAGAAATGAACTTCGGGGGACGTAGGAGACGGGATCAGCAAACAAGTCGCACTGCGTGCCGCACGTAGGAGCGGATTATTTAGAAGCTATTAATGACACCTACTCTAGTAGGTAGTTATAAAAAATATTTAATATTAAATTTTGATTTTTTAGCTATAAAAAACAAAATTTAATATTTAATATTTTTAAAAAAATCCCGATTTTTTTCGCGAATGCTACAAATAAATATTGTTACTCATAACAAGAAACATTTTCAAAAGGACTCAATTACTGCAACCATATAATGTTACCGTAGCGCAACCAACATAACATGGTGCAATAATCCGCAATATGACCGAACATAACGACAAATATCTAATTAACGATAAACAGAAGACCCAACAAAGTACAAAATCGCGCAACATTGTACACATGACGCAACATGGTGCGATATCTAGCCAACATCATGCAACATGGTGGAGTATAATGCTCGGTCTTCACTCGCAGAATTTTGTCCTGACGCGGGCATGTCATGACAAAATATATTTGTATTGAACCTGATCATGCGCATTACATTGTGACAAAGAAAAAATTTATTAAAATTGCTGATGTTTTTGTCATGACACTTTGACACACTGAGTAGGCAATTTATATTTTACTATCAATTAAACAAAACAGAGAACATAAAATGATTTTACGTACATTTTGGTGTTAATTTAGTTGTGGGTATAAAAATAGAATTATGTCATGACATTCTATCGTTATGACAAAATTTTGCGAGTGAAGACCAAGCATAATACAACATGATGCCATAGGGTGTACTACGAAATCCCGGTTTTCAAAATCCAGGTTTCAAAATGTCGGTTTTCAAAATCCCGGTTTCAAAATCCCTGTTTTCAAAATCCAGGTTTTTAAAATCTCGGATTTCGAAATCCGATTTTCACCAATGCAACATTTTTAAATGCAATATTTTATATGGATCCCAGAAAAACTACTTCACTAAATATTCATAATTTCATTATAAAATAATCAAAATAATTATTTCGGAAAACAAAATTTTCAAACCGGGATTTCCTAAAAATCAAGATTTTTTTATACAAAACTGGGATTTTGAAAACCAGGATGTTAAAAACCTGGATTTTGAAAACTAGGATTTTAATTAAAAACCGGGATTTTGGCAAACCGGGATTTCGTTACACACCCGATGCCATATTACACAACATGATACAACATCCCATAACATGGTGCAACATAACGCAACATTGTGCAATATCACACAACGTGTGATATGGTGCAGCATGACGCCCCATTCCAAGGACTCATAAATGAATTATCCAGAAATCATGAATAATTGTTGTACTCGTTTGCTTGCATTTGAAATCATTGTCCCACATACAACGTAGTGCAATATCCCACAACATTGTGCAACATAACGCTACATGGCGCAACATGATGCAACATCATGAAACATGGTACACCATCATGCAACAAGGCGTAACATCATGAAACATGGTGCAACACCATGCAACATCGTGGAACAATGTGAAACATAAAGCAACATCGTGCGGTTTGACCCCCGGCTCCCACTGTATAATCCCGAACTGAACTATCCCGAAATCATGACCCATCGCATTCGGTTTTTGACACTCGAAAACGCTCCTCCAGCAGTTTTATATATTGGGTGTATAACTTAGTTTTTTGGATTTTCTAAGAGATGGCGTAACTGTAGTACTAAACATTATTTTACAATGACACGTAAGGCATTTTAAAGTGTTGACAACATATTTTTTAATCCAGTTTAAACATGTTGAATTTCGTACCAACAAAACAGCATTTGATGTCAGTGACAAAGGGTTCAGGCCAACCAAAAAAATTCGAAGATGAAGAATTGGAAGCACTATTGAAGGAAAACTCAGCTCAAACAGAAAACTAGCTTGCAGAACAGTTAAATGTCACTCAAGCAGCCATAAACAAACGTTTACATACCATGAAAATGATTCAAAAAGTAGGAAAATGGGTACCACATGAACTGACTGAAGCCGATTTCAGTTTAATGGCGGAAACGATTTTCAGTTTAATGGTTAGCAATTCTTTGCTTACAAGACACCAAAGTTGGCATTTTTTGTCTCAAATTGTGACTGGCGATGAAAAAAAGGATTTACTACAATAACCCTAAACGCAAAAAATCATAGGTTCATCCAGACATGGAAGTAAGGTTATGTTGTACATTTGATGGGATAAGAAAAGAGTGGTGTACTATGAGCGACATAAACCGAACGAAACTATTACTGGTGATCGTTACCAATATCAATTGATAGATTTAAGCCATGCATTGAACGAAAATCGTCCGATTCCAGCCAACAAACAGCGTAAAGTTATTTTGCTGCACAACAATGCTCGACCACATGTCGCAAAACAAGTAAAAATACGCTGGAAGTACTTAAATGGGAAATTTCACCGCATGCTCCCTATTCACAAGATTGAGCTCCATCAGATTACTATTTGTTCCGATCAATGCAAAGCGATCTTCAAGACCAGCACTTCAGAACCCTCGACGAAATCAAAAAATAGGTCGAATAATGGATCGAATCAAAAGACAAACAATTTTTTTTCGATGGAATCCATAAATTGCCAGAAAGATGGTCGAAAGTCATAGATAACGATGGAAAATATTTTGATTAAATTAAAATTTATCATTTCTTAGAAATAAACGTGTTTTTCTGCAAAAAAAATCCAAAAAACCTAGTTATACTCCCAATAAATCATGAAAGCCGAAAAAAATTCAAGGAGGGACCCGGGCACCGGGTCAAATATTAAATTTGATTAGATTAGATTCTTTGTAGATAGACTGTTTCATTGTTCATTCGTGGTCTAAGTGTTCCAATCGAGTCCGGCACGCAACCAATACTATGCCAGCCAAAATCCGAATTTTTCCAGCAGAACCCATTTGAAGCTGGCATATTGAGTACAACCATATTTGGGCAACCATAACAACATCAGCCGAAACCATTACAATGTCAGTCGAGGCCAGCAAAGACCAGCTGAAATCTTATGAAACATTGAGAACAATCTGGGCCATTGCACAATGCGCAACATGCGATCTTGGTCATTGTGCTCTATCAAACAATTTAACTTGCGAGACCATTACCATGCCAGTCGGAGCCAGAGTTTAAAAGCCAGATCCACAATGCATTTTGAATGAAGTTACAACATCAAAGCTTTCAGTCGGAACCATAAGAAAGTCAGCTGGAATTACTTCAATATCAGACGAATTCTTATAAAGCCAGCCGGAACTAAGCCAACTGTGACACATGTAGCACAATGGATTGTGGATTATTGAGTATTTTTATTTGATAAAAAAAAAAGTCGGAAATGTCAAAAAAATATTACAATATAATTCTAAACTGCTAGAATTGCTCGTTGGGCGACTTTTTTGCTCAATTTTGGAACAAAATCTCTGATATATTGTATGCACTTACGCCTATTAATATTTTGTATACAATTTATTTGTCTCCCTTCATTTGGATTTTTCAGACGCTGAAAAATAGCCAGTGTCATAATTCAATTAGAATTATATAGAAATATTTTTTTTGACATTTCCGACTTTTTTCATCAAATACAGTCAAAACAAATATTTTTATGTGAATTCAACAAAAATATTTTATTCTAAAACTATTTGACGTAATTTGATAACCGTTCCAAGTAATTATTAACAATTTTATTGGTACACAAAATGTTTGTTTACTTTAGTGTCATAATACCATAAGTTTCAATCATTTTCACGTCCAGGTGCAGCAAAACAATCTGAAGACATAAGAACTTAAAATTGTACTTGATGAAAATCCGTATGTCAAACTCAAAAAGAGCTTACAGAGCAGTTAAAAGTTACTCATCAACCAATATCAATTCAGTTGACATCTGTATGAATTTTGTTTCTTGGTCCAAAAGAAAGAAGTTTTCGCACTAAATCATTACGGGTGATGAAAAGTGGATTTTGTACGGTAATCTTAAACGCAGAAAACCATGGGTTGATCCAGGCCAGCCATCTATATCAATTGCAATAATGGATATTCATGCCGAGGAAGTGTTATTGTGTGGCTGGTGGGATTGGAAAGAAGTCATTTGCTACGAGCTTATGGAACCTGGTGAAACTGTTACAGCTGAACGTTACCAGGTCCGATTGATCAAATTAAGCAAATTAAGTGATGGTCTGAAGACGGAAGATGATATTGCTGCATGACAACGCTCATCCACATACAGCAAAATCAACCCAGGAACTCATCTTCTCTTTAGGCTGGGAGGCTTTACAGCATAAAATGGAGGAAGCCAAGTCTGGAGAATAAGGCGTATTCTCCATAGACTTGGCTCCCTCTAATTACCACTTATTCAGATCGATGTCATCATATTTGAAAGACCAACGGTTTACGAAAGTTGCAAATGTGCGAAAATGGATCGATGAGTATATCACTTCGAAACCACCCAGTTTGTCGATAACACTGTGCTTGAATCGCAAACTTTTCTTTGTGACAAGCTTGGCACCCAGGGGGTAAACCTAATTCGAGTACGCTGAATTCAATGGTGCTCGTCCCATTTCAAAGTTAGTCCCCATTTTTGAGATATCGCTTTCGATATGTTTTGCCTCTGAGTCAAAATATACCCTTATTTTAACGTTGATAGCTCTTGAACCATTAAGTTTTTTGTTATGCTTTCTTGAGCAAAGTTGTTGCGCAAGCAAAGATAAACAACTTTGCCGAACATATCAAGACCGAAAAACCACATCTACATTTATTTCGACGAAAAACACTTTTTTTATCACTTTTTATCATTTTGTTGAATTTAAATCGATTAAAATCGATCGAATAAACATCGCATCGACAAATATAGATTCAATAGAAACTATTTAAAAGAAAATTAAATCTATTCAGTGGATTTTATGGCTATTTTTCCTAAAACAATTTCCTAAAAAATTAACATTTTTCTTTGCTGTATAAGATAGCGGAATTCTGACAGCGGAAAATAAGAGATTACGCTACTCGCCGCAAGTGGCAGCACTACCACTAAAGAGAATTTATTTTGTAAAGTAATTACCAGCGGAAATTTTTTATTCATTCATTATGTATATATTTTTTCACTAAATAAAACATCTCAGCGGAATAAAATATTAGAAGTGATCCTTAAAATGGCAAATTGATTGATCTCCGAAGTAAACGAACTCGGTATGTGAAATGTTGAAATTTAACAATATTCCGTCTTTCCGACATTTCTTCCACTAGTAACCAATGATTTCGGTTGATTTTTTAATAGCTTAAGTCATACTGAGACTATATGAAAAATTTGTGGAAAATTCATGGACCAGAATTTTCACTAGAATTTTTTGATTTTCTGCGGCCATATAAGTTATTTTCAGTTTTTAACCAATATCTCAAAAACTTCCACTTGTAACCAATACTTTCGGTTAGTTTTCTAATAGCTTGGGTCATACAGATACTATATGGAAAAGTTGTGGAAAATTCATTTACTAGAATTGTCACTAGAATTTATTGATTTTCTGCGGCCATATAAATTATTTTCAGTTTCTGGACAATATCTCAAAATCTTCCACTAGTAACCAATACTTTCAGTGGTTTTTCTAATAGCTTAGGTCATACTGAGACTGTATGGAAAATTTAAGAAAAATTCATAGACTAGAATTTTCACAAGAATTTTTAGATTTTCTGTATTGGTTACTCAATTCAATCCTGAAAATTCTAGTCTATGAATTTTCTCCAAATTTTCCATATATTCTCAGTATGACCTAAGCTATTAGAAAACCAACCGAAAGTATTGGTTACAAGTAGAAGTTTTTAAGATATTGGCAAAGACTGAAAATAACTTATACGGCCGCAGAAAATCTAAAAATTCTTGTCCATGAATTTTCCCCAAATTTTCCAAATAGTCTCAGTATGACCTAAGCTATTAGATAATTAACCGAAAGTATTGGTTACTAGTAGAAGTTTTTGAGATATTGGCCAAAAACTGAAAATAACTTATATGGCCGCAGAAAATCAAAAAATTCTAGTGAAAATTCTAGTCCATGAATTTTCCCCAAATTTTCCATATAGTCTTAGTATAGCCTAAGCTATTAGAAAAACAACCGAAACACTTGGTTACTAGGAAGAAATGCCGGAAAGACGGAATATTGTTAAATTTCAACATTTCATATTTCCTTTACTTGCGAGTTCCTTTACTTCTGAGATCAATCAATTTGCAATTTTAAGGATCACTTCTAATATTTTATTCCGCTGAGATGTTTTATTTAGTGAAAAAATATATACATAATGAATGAATAAAAAATTTCCGCTGGTAATTACTTTACAAAATAAATTCTCTTTAGTGATAGTGCTGCCACTTGCGGCGAGTAGCGTAATCTCTTATTTTCCGCGTCTCTTATTTTTCTTTTTTACAAAAGAATGGCTTTCTTGATTGAATGGCGCAGTGATATTTGATGGTAGATATATTGATGCACATGTTTCTCCGGTTTCAGCAGATTCAAATGTTGGTGGTAAATATTCTTCAGTTGGGTTTCATCTTTCCGGAACAGGAATTTTATTTGAATGCGGCAGCGGTAGTTCAGAATTTGTCGTTGCAGTGTATGTCAAAGAACCATGTACCGAGAATATAATTCATGCACGCATAACATTAAACTGGATCATCTCTTTGTGGATTTATCCATATCATCGGGACACCAAATGACATTGCTCATAATTGTAAATTTTCCACACACATAACAAAAGCACTTGAGTTTAAAACACCTATCCATATTATTTATTTCACCAGATTTCACAAGCCGATTTTCACTTTAGTTTTTGGGTTTTTTTTCACTTTATATATTTAAATGTAAAACTTTTTATTTTTAATTTTATATTGTAGTTTTTAGTATTTACATATTGTGCCAATTTTTTAACTTTTTTAGAAATATCTATTTCGAGCGAATACTCTCTTCCTCGGTTTAGTTTTTACTACTATTACATAATTTATTTTGAAGCTTTTTATATATTGTTGCTAGGCGCTGCTGTTTGGCGCCTTCTTTGTTTTTATGTTATGGATAATGCAATTTGCTAGCCAAAATCCTGACTACTCAATCAATTTTACAAAGGAAATTTAAATTTCAAATTATCTTTTCAATACGCTTTTTGTTTTTTTTTTGTGCTGTTTAGTTTTTGAAGCCGTAAATTTTACTGTAATATCGCAAAAATAAACAAAAATTTTATGAAAAATGTATTTTGAAATTTAAATTTCTTTTGTAAAATTGATTGAGTAGTCAGGACAGTATTTTGGCTAGCAAATTGCTTGCTTGCTAGCGGATCGAGTATCTACCCCAATAAGTCGTAAATTTTATTAAGTTGATTTTATCGTTAAGTAAATTGTTGGTGTTTTTATTTTTGTATATTTTCAAGGTATGAATTCTGGCCGCAATTTGACTCATGACTCATGAGAAATTTGTATACGTACAGTATACAAATATCTCATGAGTCAAACTGTGTCCAAAATATACCAAAATCTTCTAACCTGTCTAATTTGGCTCTTTTTGATTTTGTGTAAAATGGTTACATTTTTATTGAATTTAGTGTACCTATATGATTTCAGTTTTTATGTGTAGTGTGAAACTTGATTTTATGTACTTTTATTTAAATTTGGTTATGTCATTGATGTGTTCTTTGTAATTTGAAATGAGCGTCCTGTTTATCTCAAGTTGTATTTAGCCTAACTTGTGTATGCGGATCTCAGCACTGGTGCATCCATGTTTCTCTAGACGGCAAGGTAGGAGGCGGAGTCTTCTGTGAGAAGCTTTTGCCAAAATTGACAAGACCCTGCCGTTTTGGGGTACATGCGAGAACGTGCGGCTCTACAGACGAATGACTTTGTAGAAGTTGCATGGACGAAGAGGAGGAAGAGACTTTAAATAACTTAGGCATACGTATTTGGGCGTGTACAGTATGTCCAGCCTTTCAGATCTCGCTGACTGTGGAGTGCGAGATATGTTGCACTACATACGTAGTACAAAGGCTAGGAATGTTTTGAACAGGGGTAAATGAGAATCACAACGGGCCACTACTGTTTTAAGTGTGCGGAAGCAGTCCCTCCAACCTAATCTTGGCCTAAGTAAAACGCACATATATGGTGAATGTGGTTTTTCGGTCTCGATATATTCTGCAAAGTTGTTGGTCTTGACTTGCGCAATAACTTTGCTGAATAAAGCAAAACGAAAATCCCGATAAAATCGATTTAATTTTCTTTTAAATGGTTTCTATTGTAGTTTAAATTCAACAAAATGATAAAAAGTGATAAAAAAAAGTGTTTTCGCCGAAATGAAAATCAAAAAAAAATGTAGATGTGGTTTTTCGGTCTTGATATGTTCGGCAAAGTTGTTTGCCTTGGCTTGTGCAACAACTTTGCTGAAGAGAGCATAGTAAAAATCTTAATGGTTCAAGAGCTATCAACGTTAAAATGAGGGTATATTTTTACTCAGAGGCAAAACATATCGAAAGCGATATCTCAAAAATGGGGACTAACTTTGAAATGGGACGAGCACCATTGAATTCAGCGTACTCGAATTAGGTTTACCCCCTGGGTGCCTAGCTTGTCACATTTTTCAACTAGCACAGTGTAATTAATCTTTGTAAGAATTAAATTTTCAATTTGACCAATAAGTATGGTTTTGACTGTTTGTTCCATATTTTAGCTGCATTCAAGCAACATGAATTGTTTTGTACCAAACCATTTTACAATCGTTATTTTACCATCAGCACTTGTTACACAGTCCGAGTAGCCTCGTATTTTTCTTAAATTCGATATCTGGAATTAAAGGTGGCTTGGTAAATCTATTAACTCTAATAAAATTAATCTGTAATTGAGCGCTTTGGCCCCAGAACAGATTGCAAATATTAAATCATAAAAAAAAAAACTAATAAAAGAAATTCGTCTGCCGATGTCATTTGAATCAATTGTAATTGGGAAAGGTTAACTTTACTGGTCAACTATTGGGAACCATTTACAGAAAAAGTATTGCCCGGGGTATTGTATGGAACTCAAAATATTATTAAAACAGTTTCAATAGTGTGCATTTCAGCGGATACATCGAATAGATTTGGGGAGATATAAAAACGGTGGTTTGGGATAAAATGTAAATCGTTGAACTTTTACAAAATTGCTATTTTGTTTATGTAGAGGTTAAAGGCCAACTACATTTTATATACGTTTGGATGAAATCACACAGCTGGAAAATTTTAAGATTAAAAATTTTTTTTTCGAAATCATTTTCCACATACTGTTTAGAAATATTATTACAATGTTAAGGATGTACTTGCGGCATCAAAATGTGAGCATCAGTGATTTTTAGCAATAAACTAGTATCTATTCTGTCCTAATGTTTTACAACTTTTCAAGTGGGTGCTTATAACATCGATATAAAGGATGCAACAAACCGAGATTTTTCTGGCAATTGAGCTCACTTTCATAACAGACAGTAAATGCTTAACAGTAAATTCTTAACGGTAAACTCGTTAAAATTTTTGTTAAAAACAAATTCACTATACCGAACGATAAATACAAATTGTACATAAAATTCGGTAGAAAAGTAATAGTTTTCGCCACAGAAGAAAAAATAAGCAAACAGATCTGTTGTCCAAACTCAATCTGTTCGTTTAAGGTAACTCAGGACGATAGGACTTTCTTATAGAAGTTCCAACATCCGGCTTACAGTTAATGTGCATATTCATAGGTTTGCACTAAAAATTAAATCAAGAAATAACTTACCGATCTTGTTTGTATCCGTACTACTCCAGATTGTATGATGTGAACTCACACGTCGCATCCAGGATGACTATAATTTTTCTCTTAACATATGAGCCTCTGTTAATGTGCTTCCTATAATACCAAGAGAAAAAAAATCAGTTTTTTTAGGAACAATAATTAATTTTCTTAATTTTCAGTTAAGATGACTTCAGAACACCAAATATAAAGAATATTTCGGCTTCCAGAAATCCACACACTTCAATGGTAGTTGCTTGTCGCACAGATTTGGTGTCATCACATCAAATTAGATAAATGCACTAAAGCAATTAGTATTCCTGTATTTCCACAGGATCCCAAGGGGGAGTGTAGATATTTTGTTAGACGATTTATTGGTTTTACAGTCATCGCAAGAATTGAAAGTTCGCGCTGCAGTTTTGCAGCTGCCTTTACGGCATTAGTAATTTAAGACTACTAGACACATGAAGTAAAGTCTTTTAGTAACACTAATGGAACAGTCTATTCTGATGTATCCTAAGAATAGATTTTCTGCTCGAGCATTTCAGTATTAACGTAAAATTGATATATTGAGAGATAGTATATACATTCAGAAGGAGCGCCCCACGCTTATATTTTTAGTCATATTAATTTTAAATTTGTACTTGTTATAAATATACTTTGATAGGAGTAAGGAAGAAAAATTTTATTTTCTCCTTTCAAAGCCTTTTATTATACTATCTACATTTAAGAGCCTTTAAATATAAGCGTGGTTTTTTAAATATATTTTATTTTCTACTTTTTACTCATCGAAATTTTTTAATGTCCAAAAATGTTAGAATCTTGTCTTCATCGGAGTTAAGCTTGCTCGCAAAATTTCAGCTCAATTGGACTATCGCACGTGGTTGAAAAATTGATTACAAAATTTAACGATACAAACAGACACACAGAGTGAGCTAATATAAGCGTGGTAATAAAACAAAAAATAAGATGGCCGCCGCCAATAATTTCGTTATAGACAAGTTAAAGGGTCGAGAAAATTATGACTCATGGCGCTTTGCTGTTCAAACATATTTAGAACACGAACAGTTATGGTTGTGTGTTACTGGTGAGAGGATATAGATGTCGAAAAAATCTCAAAAGCAAAGGCAAAAATTATTCTTTTGATTGATCCAATCAATTATGTTCATTTTCGATCAAGCAAAACAGCTCAAGAAGCATGGAAAGTTATTGAAAAGGCGTTCTTTGGTTCTGGTCTCACGCAAAAAGTTGGGCTTTTGCGAAAGCTAGTTACAACATCTCTGGAAAATTGCGTTTCAGTAGAAAAATACGTGAATTTAGTTATATCGACCGCTCACAAATTGAGAAATATTGGCATGGATCTGAGTAATGAATGGGTATAGGAACAATTCTATCAGCCGGTATCAGGTGTGGTTATAACCGGTGATTCAATTAAAGCGAAGCTACTGCAGGACGTATACAGTTGGATTATTTGTCATCAAATGGCACTACAGCAACAAAAGCTCTGTACAGTACGAGTAATTATAAAAAGTCAAAGTATAACAAAATATATTCACAAGACATTAGTAAAATGCGACATTTGGCGAATAGTTGCACCTACAATAAACATATTGAACAAACTTAAACCAGCAAGGCAGTTCCGCATTGTTATATACTTCTTTTGCAGTAAATGAAATTAAAAAGGATGTTGGTACCAGGCGCATCATCGCATATATCAATGGATGCAAGTTTATTAAGGGAAATTTCAAATCCACCAACGAATGAAGTTGTCATTGCAAACTACACACGATTCAAAGTGACAGGTGTCGGAAATTTGAAAATGAAATTGTTGGTTAATAATTCCGTACAAGACACTGACTTAACAAATGTTTTTATTCCTCAATTGTGTACTAATTTGCTGTCGATCAGTCAAATGGTCAAAAACAAAGATTCACAAAAGAGTGATTGCCATTGCCACGCTTGTTGGTGAGATGTACAAATTGGATACACCGGATGCCGAAAGAGTAATGCTGTCAGCTGTTTCTTCAGAATATGACTTTAGGCATAGGAGGTTAGGTCACTTAAATACCGCAATAGTATGTAAAAATTAAGAAATAACGAAAATGCAGTTTCTTTCACTGTCGAGCAAATTGGTTATCTGACTGTGAGCATTGTTCATGCTCACAGTCAGATAACTGTCTAGATTTAATACACTCGGACATTTTTGGTCCGATTGGACAGAAATATTTTGGTGGTGGAAAATACTTTCTTACTTTTGTGGATGATTATTCAAAGAAAGTGCTAGTTTACATCCTAAGCAACAAAACCGAAGCGTTGAATTGTTTTATAAAATTCAAATTGTTATCCGAAAATCAAACAGGTCGGAAAATAACAATTCTAAGAACGGACAATGGTACTGAGTTCTGTAATGACGACTTCTTAAGTTATTTATCAAGTTCTGGTATACAGCATCAAACGACAACAGTGTACTCACCAGAACAGAAAGGGACGGCAGAAAGGATGAACCGCACCATCGTGGAGAGAGCTCCAGCTACACGGAAGGCCGTGTCGACTGGTGCTTTACCGGATTGTAAATGTCCTAAAGAAATTTGGACTGGTCGCAGGATACGTTTGGAGCATCTGAAGGTTTTTGGTACCATAGCTATGGTATATGTACCAAAGCAGAAAAGGCGAAAATTTGATTCCAAATCCGAAAAGCATATTGTGGTGGGATATTCAGAAAATTTAAAGGCATCTCGTTTATTCAACTCAATAAAACGTACAATTGTCATCAGTCGAGATGTCATTTTTTAAAAATTAACGTTTGCGAGAACAGATAAATAATAATGACGTTAGCGATAACAATTTCTATATATTCCCAGATGAAACTGATGTACATGAGAATGAGACTCAAGTGGGGACTCAAAATAATAGCAACGTTAATAGTGCCCAGTAATGTAGAAGAGGGTCATGATTTGAACTCTTCGGATGAAGATTATATTCCGCCTCATATACAAATCTCATCAGAGTCACCAAGAAGGACAACTAGACAACCTAAGCCAAAATGGTTACCTGATTTTGTCACTTATTCGGTGAAGTCAGCCGAGCTTTGTGATCCAGAATCACCGCAAGATGCATTTAGCAGAGCAGATTCACATTTATGGAACCAAGCAATGGAAGAGGAATTTAGTTCACTCCAAGAAAATAAGTCGTGGGAACTATGCGACTTATACCGAAAGGAAATAGACCCATTGACTGCCGTTGGGTTTTTAAAACAAAACGAGATGCCAACGAAACTTACCTGAGGAGATTTATATGCTGCAGCAAGAAGTTTTTGCCGGTGGAAATAAAGTGTGCAAGCTCCGAAAATCTTTGTATGATTTGAAACAGGCAAGCAGAATTTGGAATCAAAAATTGGATAGTAATCTGAAAGAAATGGGGCGTATTCGCTCAAAAGTTGATCCTTGTGTATAATTCAAGGTCGATGAAGACAAAATGCTGCAATGATACAGATGTGAAGACATGGATTAAAATAGAGCTGATGAAGCGGTTTAAAATGTTGGATTTGGGTGAAGCCACTTATTGCCGTGGTTTACGCATTATCTGTGACCAGAAAAAGGGACTCATATCCATCGATCAAAGACAATATATTCAAGAGGTGTTGCAGAAATTTAGCATGATGGATTACAACTCAGTTTTAACACCTTTAGATCCTAATCAAATCATCACAAATGATATGTGTCCAAAAAATGATACTGAAAGCGTATCTAGATCGGATTTATAGTTTGCTGTAAGTAATGTTAGCCGTTACAACATGAACCCAGTAAAAAGAATTCTACGCTATTTAACGGGAAATTCAGATTTGAAATTGACATATTCCCATAAAGAACATACTGGAATTCTTGGATATTGTGATGCAGATTGGGCTGCAGATGCCGATGGACAACGATCACCTTGTCAACCGCACAGGCGGAGTACATGTTACTGTCTTCGGCTTCGCAGGAAGCTATGTGGTAAAGTGGACTTCAGAAGGAGTTATTTGAGAATACTCAGAAAGTTCCCACATTTGTTGTCACAAGCAAAAGTGATTTATGCTTGGCATCTGGTGTCTCATATAATGCCAGAACAAAACACATCGATGTTAGACACCACTATAGCCGTGAATTAAATTACATAGGCACAAAGTACATGGTGGCAGATGTTTTGACGAAGGATCTTTTATAGTGAGAAACATCAGAAATGCACTTCGGGAATGAGTTAGAGATATGTAAATCAAATTCTAGTGGGGATGTTGTTGTATGAGAATTTATTTTATTATTGTCAAACCCTCACTTATACATATAAACATTTTAATGTTATATATTTTATAACAACATAAACAGGATGCCATTAAAAGTAATATTTTGTCCGAAAAGCCGAAAAAATTCATGAACAAATTTAAAATTAACTTTAAAAATGGGTAAACAATCGAAATAAAATGTAACATAGCTGTCAACTTAACCTGATTTTTTGGTAACGGTAGTTAATTTCAACAAATTTTCAACTCAACGAAACTTAAGACTATTTAATCTCGGTACATGGAAACATGGTAATTGTGGAGGCCTACTAAGCATCTGTAGAATATTTTCTTGTTAAATTAAAGTCTTTAATAAAGCTTCATATTCCTCGAATAGAAAATTATATAGTCCCGATATTCGTCTTGAGATAGCTAAATAGTAAGAACTTTGAATTCCCTTATATTACTGTCTATCATAAGTTTGCAATCCCCACTCAAACGGAATTAGTACAACAATACCAATAACTTATCAGAATGTCAATTTAAACTTTTATATTGTTGTTGTCATTGTGATACAATTTTAACTTTCTGCATTTTTTTTTTCTTCTAGAAATTTTGTTTATTTTGGTAATTCATTAAATATTTGTAAGACACAAATGTCATATATAATTCAACAGGTATACACGTTAAGTTTATCAATAATATGTACGTTGTCAGTACCTGAAGGTAATAAAAAAATAAACAGCAATATAAACACAAAAACAAAAAAACCCGTAATGATAAGAATTTTCTAGTAAAAACTTTTTTTTTTTACATTGACAACCAAAGTTGAGGAATCGATACCAATTTAGAGATGAGATATGTTTATATCGGTTTATCGGTATACGACGTCGTGCACCATGTCCTTTGGGATGGATGGATGAGAAGGAGACAGTTTTAGTCGTTAAAATGTCATTCCATGTTTAAATACGCGTGTCTGAATAAAACATACCCTGAATACCATCCGATTAATATAAGCAACCTGCATAAAATATTTGATCGAAAATTGTTGCCATGACAAAAATTACTTGAAAAAATATTTAGCCCGAATCTAGTTTACGTCCATCATAGAAACAGTACAGTCAAATTGATATTTCTAGATTTTATTATTTTTTTTTTTGCGATTTTTGTTTATTACAACTTTTTAGTATTTTTCTTGTTTTTTAGTAATTTTTTGTCTGTATATAATTATTTAGAAATTGCGGCAGAATGACTAATTCGGATATCGTAAATCCTTGTGATAGAAAATGCGGCCAAATAGCTATTCCGGAAACCGTAAATTGTGACCATGTAAAATACAAATTTGATCATCTCGTCGATACATCAAAATTATATCAAACACTTAATTTGCCGAAACGATTTGAGACCCCGTGTAAGTACAACCATTTAGATTTGTTATTATAATTTTAACTTTTATTTTCGTGAAGAATGTAGAAAAAAATTGTTGCAAGTGTAAACGAAATCCTACTAATCCAAAATTATTTTTCAATAATTTCTGCTCAAATTCTAAAAACATTTCTACGCCTAATCACGATCAGTTCATAAACTAACCGATTCTATTTCACAACTCGTTATTACAATGTAACGAATGGATTACGTCCTGGAACGAAATAACGTGTCCCAATTTAAAATAATCGCATATCACATATGTGACAACTAAGATTTTTCGTCAGAAGTTGCAACGACGAGTACGATTTTTGGCAATGTGCGAACTTCCAGCACCTGGTTGCTTTCTTAGAGTATTGACGTTATAATCCACCAAATGAAGTTGATAGGCGCTTTCGAATATCTTGACAATAAGTTGTTTTCCAGGATCTCCAGAAAAATCTTACGGATGCTACTTGTCTTCTGGTGCTTTAAGGGCTGCCAATTCTACTGGTAAATCGGTTATATTGCTTCGAATCGTTTTGTCTTTTGACGAATCTTATCTTCACTGATAAAAAAAATATCCATAGTTATAGTACGTCCTTTCTTGACTTAGAAATGAACTAGTCTGTTCACTAAGTTGAATGCATTATCGAAATGAATTATGCTTTGAAAAAGGGCCGACTCTCTTTGTACCTTAATTCGACTATAGTCGCTCATCCCTTTTCTTCCTCATTTCGGCATATAAAAGAATGCCAAAATGTAAGTGGCAAAATATTTATAAAACACTCCTTTTTAAAACAAACATTCTTGTTCCTTCGGCAAATTATTATCTTGCCATTTCCCTAGTAAGTGCGTTGCTTGAAGTTTAAAATCCATAGAACGTATTTCCCATCCATCCAGTTTAAAATCCTGCTCTTGTTGACCGTTTGACCAGATTCGTGACAGATTTTACAATCGGTGCTAAAAGTCATATCGAAGGTCCTTATTTCACCATTCAACCGTGTTGGATCAAAATCGGCTAAGAAGCGGTTTTATTTAACAACCAACAAATCGTTTATTAACCAATTTCTAAACTAAACCCTTTCAATGAAGAATTTTTATTTTACCACACAACTCGTGTTTTTGTTTTTACATAGTTAAAAATTGAGATCAAATTCCATTTTAGAATTCCGTTTAAATAGCCAATTGGGCCGAAATGCAATATAATTATCAAATTCTACGACTTCGCCTACATTTTTTGTACCAACCAATTTTCTACCAAACGTTTTATAATTTAAAAAAAATCTCCTCACAGAGAGCCCTGACCTCTGAATTTGATTAGGTAAATTAAAATTTTATTGAAACGTGTTGCTACGAGGGCTGCCGTAAAAATTTTTACAAAAAGTAATAAAAAATTAAAATTTTTCATCAAAAATTGCTTAAACCATTTATCGAAACACTATTGCCAGTCCGAAGATGATAGCTCCAAAACATGATTTTTGAACGCTTTAATCGCTTCTCCAGGAGGAACCGGGAGCAGGAAAAAGTCTTTGGGCGCCAAGTCGGCGCTGTAAGGCAGATGATCTAACAATTTGATCGTTCGAGTGCTCAAATACTCGCTTGTTTGATGTGATGTGTGTGAGCTCGCACTTGTTGAAAACCTCGGGCAAACAAATGGTCGTATATCAAGCTGATTTGACTGTTTTTGATTTACAAGAGCCACAGTAGCCATATAACCGGTTTTCGTGAACGAAAACGCTACCATTTGCTTTCAAACTTTCCGAGCTCGCACAACTTTTGTTGGTTTTTTTTCGAGTTGGAAGACCCAAACAGTCGATTGCCCTTCTCTTTCCGGCTCAACCAATTTTTCAAGCATTTCGCGGCACCAATCGACTCGAACCTTTTTTGTCTGTCAACAACTGTGAAATTCAACGTGCACATAGCTTCCGCACCTTTAAATATTCATGTAAGGTCAAATGCACGCTGGTGTTACTAAAGTCGCATGACGATCCTCTTCAATCAGTTTTCTCGCAGCATCGATGTTTTCTGGCACAATAGCTTTTTTTGGACGACCTTTAAGAGGCTCGTCTTTGAGTCAACGTCGTTCACGTTTAAATTCATTGTACCAATTATAAACAGTAGCCAAGGATGGTACTTCGTCGCTAAAAGTCGAATGAAGCGATTCGAAGCACTGTTGTTGAGTTAGCCCCTTTCGAACATCGTAAAAAATCATCACACTAAACTTTTCACGCGACAATTCCATTTTTTCACTGAATTCAATTTTTCAAATAAACAAAAAACTATGTTGCGAATTGCGATGCGAACGGACAGATGACTTCTGAGAAACATAACCTCCAAAAATTTTACACTTTTTACTGATATAGAGATTTGCATCGGAAAACACTACCTAGTATTACCATTATCTAAAAACTTTTACGGCAGCCCTCGCTCGTATTATAAATTTGCGGATACCCAGCTTTACTCCCAACTCTTTTTAAGTAGTCTCTTTATTTTCAAAATAAACAATATATTTTTTCAATCCCCCTCCTCCTAGGGACACTCGACTCTGCGAATCCTCTTCGAGGTGAAATCGTCTCTTCTAATGATTAGTGTAAGTGGATACTTTACTAAAATCAGAGTTGATATTTGTAACATATTTCTAATATTTTTTTTGTGAGAGAGAGAGAGAGAGATCGACCAAACTGAATGCTCTTTAATTACGATTTATTCCATTCGAATGCTACTAATTCTGACGTTTTTATTTATTTCAGATCTTTTTTGTGGCTATGGCACTCAAAAGGAAAAACAGAATCCATTCTACAAGACAACTACCTCCGATTATGGATGGTATACACCATCTCCTCATACAGTACCTCATCGGTATCAAATACATCGTTATTCGAATAAAAAAAAAACTAGCTTCAAAAAAACAATTTTTTCCTTTTATTTCAGGTACTTCCCAAGATCAACCAGATTCTCTAGTCACTTGGCAAAATGTGGAATGTATCGCAACTACTCACTTAATACCATGATGGACAAAAGTTTTGTTTAGAATTATGCATTAGTAAATAAAATACCAATAAGGGAGAACTTATTGTAGTCGAATATAAACTTATTTTTTTGTATTTAACGTCCCGATTCCCGAAAATATAATATCGCAATTATAGGAGTGAAAATTTCATGTTGGGGTGGGTTCTCTGCCAATTGTAAAGAAAATGTAATCGGTCTTTCTTAAAATTATTACGTGGAAGGTGAAATCAAATTTTCAAAATAATTTTTTAACGATTATGAAGCTATCAATAATTCCTAACCGCCTAATAAGCGTTCAAATGAGCCAGATCAATTCAAAACTTGAAACTAAACAACTTCAAAACTGGTAATCATTTTCGCATGATTTATTCACATCTAAGCATGGAGTAATGCCAATATTTACCCCAATTATGGTTTTCGCATCGATAACGACTCTACTATAAAACTTTATAAATTCATTACTTTTCCTTGTCGATGACATTTTAGTTTACCACTAGAGGCCATAAAACATCTGTAGATTTTATAAAATTGTTTAAAACCTGATTATTTTGCAATTTTAATGTAGCAGTACTTTGGAGACGTTTCTGTCGATCGAAAAAATTGATAGTCAATGCAGCAGAATTGTCTGTCTACAGTACTGGGGGGAATTTTTTTTTGAAACATCCGAAATTTTTCGATCAAGGTGGATTTTTTCAAAGTAGTATACTAGTATCTTTTTTTAATCTAATACATAGGCCGATTTTTTTTTGTTACCCAAAAATCCGAAATCGGAAGTTTCATAATAGGTCTCCGGCTTTCATGATCAGTTAAGAATACAATATAACGCTTCATCGGCACATGATTTTAATATTTTAAACCTTCAAACTGGTGAATATCACCTGGAGAACAGTGTTCCAACGAAAAATAAAATTTTTCGAACATCAAATATTTACGGGCTCTAGGCCAAAGAAGGCCCCTTACAAAAATAGCCAAGCAGATTATAAAAATATACTGTAAATAATGGTTCTTGCTGAAGAAAGTTAGGTTTGAGGTTGTTTGAGATCGAATTCCTCACCCAGTGATGGGTTTGCTGGATGGTGATGTGCTGGTTTGTCGGTCGGACGCAGCAATGTACATCTGGTTATATTATTTTTTTCATCTTCGCTCGGTCTCGTTTTTTATGCTTGGTAAAACGTTTAGGGGACTAGATTTGGATTCATGTTAAATGCTGCGTTAAATACTGTTGTGTTAAATGTTGCGTTAAATTGTTGCGTTGATTACGTGACATTTTAACCTAAAATGTTATATAGAAAAACCTGAAAAACTTCGATTTAATGGACTAATCGAGGAGTCTGTTAAATCTGACTGTAAGTCCAAATGTTTTTAAATTTAATCTATTCAATAGAATTTAATCCGGGACGATATTTCTTAGCCGATTATGTTGGGATTGGATATGTTGAATGAAAATGGGATTCTTAAAATATATTGAAAGAATGTCTTGAATATGGCCACCTGGGACGGAACTCGATCAATTCTTCCGAATATGATGGGATTGGATATGTTGGATGGAAGTGAGATTCTTAAATGATTTTAGGAAGGATTTCTGGAATATGGCCAGCTGGGACGGAACTTGATTAATTCTTAACAGATTATGATTGGATTGGGTATATTGGATGGAAGTGGGATTCCTAAATGATTTTTGTAAGAAGTTTTGGAATATGGCCACCTGTGGCCCTATTCTGGCTTTCCCTGGGAATAGGGAATTGGGAAAAATATTTTCATAGCATTTTTGTCTAAATTATATTTTTCTGGCCTACTGTTAGAATTAGTTTGATGTAAATATTTTCGAAACGAAAATTTTCGGGCGAAATTCGACCAATTCTTAACAGATTATGATTGGATTGGGTATGCTGGATGGAAATCGGTTTCTTAAATGATGTTGGGAAGGAATTCTGGCCACGTGGTCGGAACTCGATCACTTCTTAACCGATTATGTTGGGATTGGATATGTTGAATGAAAATGGATTCTTAAATAATTTTTGGAAAAATTTCTGCCTGGGTATAAACCCGATCAATTCTTAATCGATTATGATGCGATGGGTATGTTAGATAGAAATCGGATTCTTAAATGATTTTAGGAAAAGTTCTGGAATTTGGCCATCTGGGACGGAACTCGATCAATTCTTAACCGATTATGGTGGGATTTGGGGTATGTTGGATGGAAATCAGATTCTTAATTGATTTTTGGAAAAGTTCTGGAATATGGCCACGTGGAATGGAATTCGATAATTTCTTAAGCGATTTTGCCGAAATTTAAATTGGTGGATGGAAATAAGATTCTTCAATAACTTTAGGAAGAAGTTGTGGAATATGGCCACCTGGGACAGAACTCGGTAATTTAAACTATTTCGAATTGCAGTTTGAGGTATATATATTACGGTCAATCACGTCAACCACGCCTGCGACGTCGATTGATGCTGACTGTTGGAAACATTTGCGTCCACCACAGCTTGCTGATCCGAGTAATGCAAAGCCATGTCCGATAGATCTCTTAATCGATGCCGATATTTGGGAAACTATAGTTCGAGATGGAATTGTCACTGGCGAGCGCAACGAGCCATTTCGATCGACCACTGCACACATTTACAGTCAACAAATGTGTCGGTGAGCAGCGACTCGATGAACTACTTCATAAGTTGGGAACTTGAAGAACCTTTAACTGAATGTGATCCTGCTCCGAATACATGTGAGAAGATTTTTGAAAACACTGTTAAACGCAACGCAGAAGGTCGCTACAGTGTACAAAAATATCATTTCGCCCTGACGCCCGGATGTCTGGGAAATTCTCATCAGCTAGCGCTGCGACAGTTTTATCAGTTGAAACGAAGACTGTACAGTGATTCCGAATTACGAACCAAGTATGTGAATTTTATGCGTGAATATATTCTTTTAAGCCATATGGAAGCGGTGGTTGATTCTCAAGGCAATCCTTCTCAATCATACTATATCTATAGTCAGCCAAAACGAGTAACGGTTTGTCACTGAACGATACACAATTGGTTGGACCACATCTGTAAGACGTCTTTTATCATATTTCGTTTCCATAAGCAGAGAATTGCCATTACTGGTGATGTGGAGAAAATGTTCCGCCATCGAGCAGACATATCGATTGAAGACAAATACATACGGTATGGCAAGTTCACCATACCTCGCTATTCGATCAATAGACAACCACCGGATTAATGATGCAAGCCGAGCAACTGCAGGATGTCACAATATTCTACATAATTTTTATATGGACGATTATTTGGACAGTGTGGGTTCTCCAAGTGAAGCAGTAACTTTGACGTTAGATATCGACGCCATATTACAACAAGGCAAATTTCATATAAAAAAAATTGAACTCAAATGATGCGCAGACGGTTATGGCGATTATTGTTTCGCAACCATCTGCTCCAGAGCTTGAGCTCAGTGACTCTAGCACTACGGTCTTCATTGGAGCCAGATCAGCGATCAGCTATTCTACAAAATGAAGATGCGTGAATCTGACGCCGTACCTACTAAACGTTTAGTTCTGAGCGAGTCAGTCATCGTGACCGCAAAAATGTTCATTCAAGTTTTATGGCGTGACAAACTTGGTTGAGATACACCCCTACCGGATAAACTACGGACGCATTGGCTGACTTTTCAAAACGGTTTACAGCAACTGGTACAGATCCGCGTTCCGCGTTGGTTTGGTGTGAAACCAGCTGCGACTATAACGCTTCATGGATTTAATGCAAGCAGCAAGGCATAGGCAGCAGTGATTTACATGCGGATAGTCGATGCAGATGGGCACACAAGCATTTTGCTAGTAACCACAAAGACGAAGATTGCACCAGTGAAAGAAATTACAATTCCTCGGCTGGAGTTGTGTGCGGCTCATCTCCTTGGAAAGGTGATCAATAATGTACGAAGCGCGCTACAACTACAAGATGCGAAGTACAGTTTATTGAGTGATTCAAGCATTGTCTTATGGTGGCTGCACAAACCAGTGGTGGCTTTGAAGCAGTACGTTTCAAATCGGGTGGGTTACATCCAGCAATATTCCGACTCTGCACTAGAAGGACGACCCATAACGACACGACCTGAGCCAACCGTTCCAGAAGTACCAGAAAATTGTCTTAAATATTGGCAGCGACTACAACGAATGTACCAACAGTTCTGGAAACGCTGGCACCAACATTACCTTACTTTGCTACAGACACGTAGTAAGTGGGCACGGACCAAGCGTAATCTACAAATTGACAATATCGTTATCATTCAACATGATAATCCACCGTCTCGATGGCGCTTGGGACGATCAATCCAGAAGTTGTGTCGGCTAATTTCAACACACGAGGAAATTCCAAACCGTGTCGGTTTGGCCGGGCAGAAATGTTTGAAATCGAATCCCTCATCCGGTGATGGGTTTGCTGGGTGGTGATGTGCTGGCTTGTCGGTCGGACGCAGCAATGTAAGTCTGGTTATACTATTTTTTTCTTCTTCGCTCGGTCTCGTTTTTTTCATATTGGGGAGTTTGGTTTTTGTAACCCATGAAGTAATACGAGACATAATAAATAATGAAAAATTAAATATTTCTGCGTTTTTTATGCTTAGTAAAACATTTAGGGGACTAGTTTTGGGTTCATGTTACATGCTGCGTTAAATACTATGCTATGTTAAATGTTGCGTTAAATTGTTGCGTTGATTACATGACATTTTAACGTAACATGTTATACATAAAAACATTGATTTAAGGGACTACTTGTTCGTTAAATCCGAATGTTTTTAAATTTAATCTATTCGGTCGAATTTAATCTGGGACGGATCTCAGGCATTTCTTAGCCTATTATGTTAGGATCGAGTATTTTGGATGGAAATGGGATTCTTAAATGATTTTTGGAAGAAGTTCCTGGATTATGGCCACCTGGGACGAAACTCCATCAATTTTTAACCGATTGTGATGAGATTGAGTATGTTGGATGGAAATGGGATTCTTAAATGATGTTAGGAATGAATTCTGGAATATGGCCACCTGGGACGGAACTCGATCAACTCTTAACCGATTATGTTGGGATTGGATTTGTTGGATGGAAATGGGATTCTAAAATGATTTTTAGAAGAATTTTTGGAATATGGCCTCCTCTGACGGAACTCCATCAATTCTTAACCGATTATGATGGGATTGGGTATATTGGATGGAAATGAGATTCATAAATGATTTTGGGAAGAAGTTCTGGAATATGGCTACCTGGAACAGAACTCGATCAATTCTTAACCAATTATGATGGGATTAGGTATACTGGATGGAAATGGGAATCTTAAATGATTTTGGGAAAGAATTCTGGAATATAGCCACCTGAGACGAAACTCGATCAATTGTTAACCGATTATGATGGGATTTGGTATGTTGGATGGAAATGGGATATTTCATATTTTACCAAACATTTGCGGTTCAGGTGGAGCTTGAACCCCGTTCGTTTTTTTTATTCGCAACGAGCGTAGTGATTTTAAACAGTGGTATTTTTCCCAAATAAATTAATTATGGATGGATGTGTCTAAAACAATTAAACAAAACAACACAACACAAGCTGTGTTTTTTGACGGTTTTGAACTGATCCGGTTCAGTTCATGTTTCATGAAACAACACAAAGGCGCTTAATAGAATTTAAATTAAAAATTTTGTGATCTAAATCAAAATAGGGATCACGTTTTCCATATAAAATTTGAACTGATCCGGCTCAATGGGGCTAACATAAATAAAAACTACTAAAAAAACTGTTTCTCACTCAAACTCCGCGTTTGACATGCCAACACGTGTGGATTGATTTTTTATAGGATTGATATTTTCAAGCTTGGCTTCAATAACAAACCCAAAAAAAAACTTATTACCTTACCTGATAAATGTTAGCCTCGGTATTGATTTCTGTAGTACAGCCGCAATGATCCTTGTAAAGGACCAAATCATTGACCACCTTAACACAAACGTTGTTAATCACGTTTAAAATAACTTTAACTTTAACATTTTATTTTGATGTATAGTACACGAGGCGGCCGAGCTTAAAATATTTATAACGGGATTTATGCCGTACCAAAAACAGCAAACCAAGTAATTTATTTATGAAATTGTTGGAAATCAAGTCCAACAAAAAAAATTACTGTCGTAAACAAACACGTTCACGACCACACAACGCATATGTGCGTCGTGCGATTTATACAAGGAAATTTTGTTCTAAAAAACCGGCGACTCGTTTATGCGTCATACTATTAATAACGTCACAAACCTCACAAAACACATAAATAAACCATTTATTCTACCATTAGGCTTCAATTAGCTCATTTCGTGTAAATTTATCATCTGATTTGTGGCCACTCCAGGCTAGGGTAGCAGCTCGGTCATGAACGTGTTATACATCCCATTTAGCCAACTTTCAGGCGCAACAATTGAACTAAGTTATTACAGAGGCTTATGGTTGGAGAATGATGTGTGAACAAATGAGCCCTGAAGGATATACTGGATACCACTGTGTTAAAACCTATTCAGTACTCGATACAACGAATAAACATTTTTCTAGTCTCTTCAATGTCCAAAATTTGTCTTCGATGTTCATTTTTTTCGCTCGCGCTGCATCCTATTGAGGGATTTTGGATCCCTCATTCTATGAGAAAGTTAAGGTTCTCAATTCTACCAACTGTTTCAACTTTACAACGCTCTAGGCGGTTCTGTATCACTGGTACGACGTCAAATGGTATAGGTAATTCTGGTCGTTATGACAAATAATAAGTGCTACAGGAACATTAAAACATAATAAGTGGGCGTAACTAATAGACGGTGCAACCCGAACAAACAGAAATTTCGTCATCTTTGCAAATACCTAGATTCTCTAGCAAAGCCTGATCGGTGTCAGGTTTTCGTAATGAAGCTACAAATTTAAAGAACTGGAGAGGTTCAAGCGTATATTATAAAGTATATATTGTATTCTATATTCTGTGGTTCAAGTATTGGTACCCCTTATCAATTATTATAACATCGTGATAAGAAGCAAGAGTACTACTCTCTCTTGTTCTCTTATACTATAAGAGAACAAGGGAGAGTATTAATTAGTAGAGACTATAAGAATTTATAGCCTACTAATTTTCTTGAAAGCCTTATTATGCAGCCATGTTTTGCAATTCAATTATTAGGCTCGTTCCTAAGTAGAAATGCGAAAGGGGGACTTTTACACACGAGTAAAAAATATAGCTTTCTGACATTCGAGAGAAAAGTCTTACTTGTAATTTACGACCCAAATCACGGCCCAGTCGCTCCATGGCTCCACGGTGTATGCAGTACGAAGATCACGCTCGAACACTCGAACCTAAACTATTAAAGAATTAAAATCTTAAAAATTGGAAATTAAAAATGGAAAGTGTTACGAACCTCATCAATTAAACGCATTTCTTGTGTTAGTTTTTAAAATATTTAAATTTTATTTTTACACAAATGTCAATTTAAATTACTAATACATTTATAAATCCCTTCCGGCAGCAAACCCTTCTGAATCACAAGAAAAAATGTATTCGCTTTATAAAATAAAATTTTATTTTCATCTAATAAATATTTACTTTGTTAATTAGGTAACCTGAAATCTAATGCTTATTTTGCTGCAGATTTTCTAACGGCGGCTACACATTTTGCCATTGTTGGTGACGCCCGTGAAATCGAGTCGGTCATAAAGTAACTGTCCAATGATTTTTGTAGCACATCAATTGCGGCACTATTCCATGCGGATTTCACAGATTTTCCTAATTGTTCAATAGCTGGGCTATCGAGTGCCCCCTCTAAATGTCCATACCGTACCAAATGGGGTGCAATTTGGGCTAAACGATCGCGCATTTGATCAAGATTATCGTATGGTAATGGAGTGCCGGTGACCTCGGATAGGGCACGTACAATTTTCCAATCTTCACGCGCCAAACCGGGTGGCGTAACTGCAACAAGAGTTTGTTGAGAACGCCCTTCGGTATTCACAAATGTGGCTTGTTTTTCTGTGTATGCGGCACCTGGGAGCACAATATCGGCCAGCAATGCTCCATTGTCACCATGATGACCTTGGTAAACAACAAAACAATCATCAGGAATATCCTTCTTCTGGATTACGTCACCGTCAGCACCTAATAAAAATAGAACTTTTGGTTTGGATGCCACAGCGGCTTCTACACCTCCTGTATATCCAATATCTAGAGCACCAGTTTGTGAGGCATTACGTTGGAGTACATTAAACACTGCCCAGTTTTTATCTTTACTGATCTTTTTCGCGTACGATCGAAGGGACGAGAGAATTACAGCACCATCAGGCCGTGCAAGCATGTCAGCACCAACAATAATTACCGGTTTCTTGGCGGATTCCAATTTTTTGCATATTGGATGTTTTCCTAAAGCGATTTCGGAAATAACACTTGATGAACTTCCTAGATTCTAAATAACAATAATAAAAATTATTTACTTTTGTAATGACGATTATAAACTAAAACACTTACTTCACTGCTGTATGAAAGGTCTACTGGAGGTCCAACAACTGAAATTATTGCTTCTCCATGAACATAACCTTTACGGAGTCGAGTATTGAGTAGCGGTGCTTCGTATCGAGGATTCGTACCGACCAATAAAACTTGATCCGCTTCTTCAATAGCTGCTATCGATGAGTTTAACGTATAATTTGATCGGAAATCAGTTCCAGTACCTGCGGCTGGGAAACATTGTTCAGTGGTAAGGGTTTCACCACCCAATCTATTTACTAAATCTTTCAAAGCCACCATGGACTCAACGTCGACTAACGCTCCGGCAACGCCGGCAATTTTACCATTAGCACTTTTAAGTTTTTTAGCAACCGCAATCAATGCAGATTCCCATTCCACCGGTTGAAGTTCTCCATTAGGCATGCGCATCAATGGTGCGATAAGACGTTGGCGTTTCAAACCATCGCAAGCAAAACGTCCTTTATCGGCCAACCATTCTTCATTAATATCTTCATTTTCTCGTGGTAAAACACGCAATACTTCTCCAGTTCTTGTACTGACAACAATATTACTACCAATAGCGTCGAGAACATCAATACTATCAACTTTTCGAATTTCCCATGGACGGGCGACAAAACTGTAAGGCTTATTTGTTAAGGCGCCAACGGGACATAAATCAATTACGTTGCCAGATAATTCGGATAGGAAAAACTTTTCGACATATGTACCAATTTGCATATCATTCCCGCGACCGGTTGTTCCAAGATCATCGACACCAGCAACTTCCGAAGCAAAACGAATACACCGCGTACAATGAATACAACGAGTCATAATAGTTTTTACTAGAGGGCCAATATCTTTGTCCTCAACAGCCCGTTTACCAGTGTAATTGATATCGGTGAAGCGCGACCGATCCGATCCAAATGCCATTGCTTGATCTTGTAAGTCACATTCCCCACCTTGATCGCAAATAGGACAATCTAATGGATGGTTCATTAACAGGAACTCCATTACACCTTCACGAGCTTTACGTGTCATCTCGGAATCTGTTTTAATTCGCCATCCTTTCATCACAGGCATTGCACAAGCGGCCACAGGTTTTGGACTTTTCTCTACCTCTACTAAACACATACGGCAATTGCCAGCAACTGCTAATCGTTCGTGATAACAAAATCTTGGAATTTCAATACCAACTTGAGCCGCTGCCTGCGTAATAAATATAATAGTTTACATAACCGGGGTTACAAAAAACTAAATGCTATACATACTTGAAGTACTGTAGTACCAGGTTCCACCATAACAGGGATATCATCTACGAATACCTCAATTTTTTCGACAGCCTTGACTGCGGGCGGAGCAGCAGCGGCAGCCGATTTAAATCGTAATAATTGCAAGCTAGTGCCATTATTTCGCACAAACAATGCGCGAAACATTTTGATTTGTGATATTGATTAGCTAAAAAATACAAAAATAAATTGTAATACGAAGATTTTATTACATAAGTGGAGACATAACACATAACCAAACATTTTGTTCGTCTCAAATTTTACACATAAATTACAAACTACGTCTATTATTTACTCACTTGTGTTCTTAAATTTAAGGGTTTATTTATATGTGAAAATTTTAAATCAATTTCTTAGTTCATTCGTTTTATTCCGAAATTTAAATTTTTTCCAATTTTTTCAACAATTTTATCACAAACTTTTGACATTCGAATGATTTTTTTATTACCCTGTAGGCAGTGACATTTCACCGATAAATTTTGACAATGAAATAGTTTGCAATGTTCGCCAATAGGTGTCAGTCATACAAAAATAAATATTTGAATTTTGTTTAAAATTTACTTTTTATTTTAAGATTTATAAAATACCTTACAAAACTACATTTCTATTTATTGGCAGCTCATTACAATCTTTTAGCGTGCAGCTTCTCGTGCCGGGTCATCCTCGAATGTTGCACAAAACTTTTGGTACAATACCTGCAACTGTACTTCTTGTCTCCCGTATGGATCCGGACGTGTGCTTTAAAATTACTTATATGGCTAAAATAAAAATCGTATTGATTGCAACCTTAAATAACAACAATACAATTCGGTTTTAAACCTTACTTAAATGTTTTAGAACAGTATTCGCAATCGTATGGCCTCTCTCCAGTATGCGTTCTTATATGCGTTTTCAACGAGCTGTGCTTATGCGTTTCATATTGGCATTTGTCACACTTAAATTGTCGCACATTTGTATGCGTTTTAATATGCTCGTTCAAATGAGACAGTATTTTAAAGCGTTTATCACACATCTCGCATTTATGATTCCTTTCGTCGCTGTGGCACTTTTGATGGACATGCAAATTTCCCGCTTGGGTAAATTGTTTTCCACATATGGTACATTTATAGGGTCGCTCACCAGTATGAGTGCGCTGATGTATGATCAAATTCCTTGAATTCTTAAAAACTTTATCGCATTCACTACATTTAACCCATCGTACATGCATTTGCTCATGTTTCTCAAGCCAACTTACATGTTTAAACGTGCGGGCGCAAATTCCACAAGTAAACTGTGGATTTATTCTGTCAATATATTCTAATTCTTTATCCGATACCATTTCATCCGACGGCACATCATCATCGCACGCTTCATCAGCTCCGCTATTAGTTGAATTATAAATCTCCTCTGTACTAACACAAACCTGTTCCCTATCTGTATCGTTTCCAGTTTCTTCAATTTCCTCGAATTTACAACACATTTCATCAGCCAATACTTCAACCGTTTGAATCAATTTCTCATCTAAAGCCGATTCTTCTTCATTCTCGGTATCGGGTTCCAGGTGCTCGATAACAGTTTCCTCGTCATTAGCCAAATGATAAATATTTTTAAAATTTTCTGTTATAAAATTATGTGATTCTTGTATCTGTTTCCGAAATTTCCAACTAATTTCGAGCAGCCGATTACAGTTAAAGCAAATTCCATTGGGGTAACCCGGTTGGTTAGTTACCTTGTCCCACAAAAAAATTCTGTTATATTTATGTTAACGCTCACATCTGTACCACACTACTCACCAGTACGTTTGATAATTCATAAATTTTATTTATTTTTTCATTTTGATCTGTCTCTGTAAATAAATTAATTAATTTTGTTTCCTCGTCCAAACATAAACGACAAATACTCTCCATTGTTATGATTGTGTTGCCAAAATGACATATGTAAATGCTATCCCTACCCTCTAAACATTGCGAATCGAAAACGATGTTTTGTATGAAGAAGTTTCATAGTTTACGTATCGTTTTCGAATCACAATGTTTAGAGGGTAGGCATTGATGGTGAAACAATTTTGTGGGACGTGTTGTGTAGAGTTTTTACCGAACCCAACAAACGGCCGACATAGGGACATTTTTGGAATTTTTGACTTACGAATATTATTTTCACTGATCTATATACATGGATACGACATCAATGTCAGAAACCATATAAAACAACAGCTAAAAATGGGAGCACTTTTTTGTATAGTCATATCGCTCGTTTATACACACCTCTTGCTTTAAAAAAATATTTCCGAAAGATAGGACCGTACCGAAGATAGATTTAATTTCGAAATTTTCTGAAATTGGTTTTTTATTATTATAGTCATGTACAAATAATAAAATTCAAATGGTTTAAATTATAAATCACATTTTATTCGTTTAATTCATGTGATACCGCTTTTGTATGCAAATTTCTTCTTGCGATTTCTCTTAATATTTCAAATGCTCTCCTGCAAATATTTCGAATAAAAAAAAGAGTTCTTGTCGTCAAAACGTCAAACGTCAAAAACTCATAGTTTACATTAATTTGATTTTCGAAAATTCGGAATTGAAGAAAAGACAGAAAATTTTTCTGTCTTTGTCACAAACGTAGAACTATTTTTGCTCTACCATATAGTTTTTGACATGTCGTATCCATGTAATATAGATCAGTGATTATTTTAAACTTTCGGCTCAAAACAAAAATAATCATTACCATGGCTTTAAGTACGACTAAAACAACATAAGTAACATTTATGATAACCCAATTCTTTAAATAAAAAACTCGTCACGTCATTTGTCGTAAATCGAAGTCGTAATGCTAACATAATCCACATCCAAAAAATTGAAGGCGTGACGACGCAAAGCGAGACCGTAGTGTAGTAGAGAAATTTGGTTTGTTTCTTTGTGAAAAAACATTATACATACAATGGCAAAAACTAAATTATTTTAATAAATTTTTGCGTTTTTAATTTGTATATATATTGCTAATACTAACTCCTTTTGATGATGTTTGCTTTTCATCTGTTAAGGCCTAAGCCCTGTCGGCCTTTTGCTTGTCGGCATTTTGTGCAAATCCCACATATTTACATAAAAATTCTCCATACCTCAAGCTACATCTACCAACAAGTTCCATAAACAAGGGCATGTCAAAGTTTTTCCTAATGTCAAGTTTTCTTTCAAAAATATTTTTCCATTGATTTTCATTGATGAATAATAGTGTTTTAACAAACTATATGTAACTTTTGTGTAAATTCAATAATAATTACATTTTATTTCATATATTTAAGGTTTGTTTAATTTACCGTGTGACAGAGTCATTTGATTTTTATTTACTAAAATTACACTAATGGAATGGGATGGTGAGGTTATGTAAAATTTTTTTCTCTACTACATTACAGAAATGTTGTGTCTGCAAAGAATATCCCAGTTAAATATAAAATATTACGTGTTCAAGGCATTATCGAGTAGCACTAATGCAGCCCAAGCTATTGACGACAAAGCTAACGCCATAAAAAGTGATATAGGAATCAATACCAAATCAAAATACAAATCGAGGAATCCAATTGTGGCTGCAGCTTTTGCATCGTTGGTTGAAGATAAAATCGCTGATCCGTTTTTATTGGAGGCAAAAGATAAAAACCTACAACAGGATTTATCAATTGATGAGAAAATTATAAATGCTAAAACTGTAACGGGGTTATTAACAATCAGTGAATTAAATTCACCGCTATCGCGGCGACATGCCTTGAAAATCGTATCGATTTTATCTGAGTGGACGACTATTCATAAGGCAAAGCTCTCCGATTTTGAGAATGATACAAGGTTTTTAAAATTGTGTAGAGTACTCGGACGGACCGTACCCAAAAATGATGGAACTGATAACAATAATAGTCCAAAAAAGGTTACCGGGTTCCGTACTGACGATTTAAACACAGTATTGGGTGTTACCGGGGATGACGAAGCAGCAAAATTGATTTCCAGCTTGACATTGAATCAAATGGTTAAAGTTATGGGCTCACTTGCAATAAAAAAACGAAGGAGCACACCTTTACTTAGGTCACTTGCTTATAATATAACTAGTAACCCAACAACACTAGATTTAAAACAGTGCAGTGATTTATTGTACTCTATGGCGCTTCTTAATTTTCCTGATACAATATTGACGGGAAGAATATGTGCAGATCTATCAAACGGTCTTAATAAGAATACCGATAAACCAGCTGTTGTTGGATCAATTTTAACAAGTCTCGGAATGTTAAAATATCGAGATTTAGATGCTCTGGAATCCCTGTCACGATGGGTGCTACAACATAAGACGGTGTGTCGACCACACGATATTTCCGCATTACTACTAACACTAGCCTCGCTAAATTATCAGACAACCGTTTATCAGGAAATTGTAGATAATCTTGTCGATATTGTTACCGAATTGGATCTACAGAAATCAACAGATTGGTTGGATAATGTTTGGGCTCTAGTGTTATTAGAGGCCGCTAAGCCCCATCAAATCGAAAGCGTGTTAAAATTGGACTTTATCGAAAAGTTGAAATCGGAGACCAATGCGAATTTGTCTCCCAAATTAAAAATGAAATTATTACAAATTAATGCGGTGTACAAATCTCAGCCGCTACCCGATGAAAAAATCTACGAGTTACCGCTGGTGTATAATCGAACAAAACAAACTTTAGTTGTGGGCATGCTTGATGCGTTGAAGAGTTTAGTTTCGGCAAAAACTCTAATACAAACGCATATCGATACAAACATGGGTTTTGCTATTGGTTTGTTCTGATATTATCTTAGGAAAATAGTATGCTAATAAAATTATTATTTACAGACGCATTGTGCTACTTCGACAGCAAGGGAAATCCTATAGTCCAAGATAAACTAGCTGATGATTCAATAAAGTAAGAAATGCTGTGCTAATCCATAAAACGTTACTATACAATATTATTGTCCAAATAATTTTAGGGTTGCAATTCTCGTCCAAGATTACCATGACTTATGCCAAGGGAATAATAAATCGATACCAAACGGCGTTTCAGCATTGGCCGTGAAGCTGTTAGAAAAAAATAATTTCAAAGTGTTAACCGTTCCACATATGGAATTCAGTACAAGTGATAAATTACTTAAACGTGTACAGTATTTAGAATCAAAACTCAAAAAAGTTTTAAATCAAAAATAATAAACGAAATGTTTTGATTTTAATGGTAATTTAAATAAATAAATATATTTATTAGCGAGTTTACAAATTAAGCTAATGTTTTTGAATTAGACGTTGGTTGGCCAATTAATTCCGTTCGGTTCTATTTATTTTTTACTGGGTATAATTAAATAGGACAGTTACATCTTATATAAAACAACACAGGATACTCCCAAAATTACAAAAAAGATCTTAAATACCATTCCTTTACTCCCCAATAAGTTACACTGGTGGGCCAAGAAGGTAACTTTAAAACACAAATAGGGAAAAGTACGTTCTCTACTGTTTCTGTTAATAAATAATTAAGGCCTTTTGACATCCACAACCAATCACCAGAACCTGAAAGTAAATACCACTTCAGTGGTCCTATTCTGGCTTTCCCAGGGCAAATATTTTGCTGTAATTACAAATTGCACTAATTCCCAAATATTTATTTCTCGTTCCCAAATGTATATATATTCTGGTAGACTGGGAATGTTTTTTATTTTGGTTTTTATAAACTAAAACACATATTGCTACCTTATTAAAAGTTTAATTAATTTTTAAATGCATATTTATTAGAAAAAATAATGTTTCAAAATTCGAAAATGTACCAAAAAAATAATGGGGAAAAATTAACGTCAAAACTGCTATAAAATGGAAATATCTTTCCCTAATAAAAAAAATCCCAAAAGCCAGAATATGGGAAATAAAAAATTCCCAACCGCTACAAATACGTCACTAATTCCCAATTCCCTATTCCCGGGGCCACAGAGAAGAAAAAACCCAACTTAACACAGATAGAAAGAAACGTCATAACGCTATTTTTGTATGGAAAAATATCGACTCATTCTTTTGACCTTGCTTCGCGAAGAGGTAGGAAAAATTGTTTGCAGGGTACCCAATAGAAGGAAAACTGGTTCAGAGACGTAAAAAAAGGTAGGATTTATTTTATAATATATGATAAGACTTTCTAAGGACGACATGCAAGGTAGGACAAAGAACCCAAGTATACTGGAATACCACGAGTACTCGCTCTGTCAAGTTCACTCAACAAAATAATGTGGTTAATAGTTTCAAAAAGCCTAAGTTGGTAATGCCAATAAAAAGACCAGCAGCCTTCAAATTATTATTTAGCAAATTATAAACATTCCCAAAGAAATTCGAAAGCGTCATCAGTTGGGTGCAAAGCCTAGGTCGAAAACCAAGCTGGTTAGAGTTAGAGCTCACGAAATTAGAAGTCTGCGAAAAATTTAATTTTCTTTTTGTAATTAAAAAATTAGATTACCTTTTTCCACAAGTTTGACACTGAAATGAGAAACCTGGAACCGTAGTTTGCCATCACTGCAATACTGTTTTTATTATTCACCGAAATTTTATTAGAACCGGGGCACAAAATAGATATTATCCAGAAGCGCCATTGAGTAGACCAAGAAAAATTACCTATTGACCATTTCCGTACCTTTTTTTACGACTCTGAACCATTTTTCCTTTTATTGAGTACAATGCAAACAATTTTTCCTACCTATTCGCGAGGCAAGGTCAAAAAATGAGTCGTAATTTTTCCGTACAAAAATAGCGTTATGACGATTCTGTCTATTCCCGGGTTTATAAACCTCTCTAAACATTGAAAAAATGTCAAGTTTCCGCAGGCCCAAAGTAACGGTGGACGACGCACGATGATTAGCATACTTTATTTCTAATTTATTCAGCTAGGGTTCAGTCGACCCTATCAACGCTGTTTGTTAAGTTTATTCGGAACACGGACAATGCTATAATAGAGATTAAATAGTTTGGGAGTTGAATAGAGAATAGAGATTAAATAGTTTGGGAGTTGAACCCATAATACCAGCAATGGTTACACTCTGCATTGGTGCACTACAGAGACCATCATAAATGGCGGCTAGTGCAGCAGTATACTATAAACTTCCGTCCTGTCAACTTGCGTAACACAAGATTTATTTTTTGTTGAGCTGGTGTGGAGCGCACTCATATGTCTAGGCATTCTAGAGAAGCTTGTCTGTCTGTGTAAGATAACAACATCTTGCTCGTAAGTGTAGAATCCTACTGGAAGAGTTATTGTCACACCCCTTTGAAATAAAATCTGGGTTATGGCAGGGAGATGCGTTAAAATGCAGGAAAAATTTTATTGACCGTCACACAAAAAGACTCGGTTTTCAAGCAGCCAAACAAAATTATAAACAACACCAAGCAGCATCCCTATGACAAACGTGGAAGAAAATCCCACGTCATTTATCTTGCTCATGTGGTCCGTAGTGTAGTGTAGTGTAGTTATGACTACAGCACTTATATGACCGTTCACCTGGAGGTGTAGTGTAGTAACTCTACCATTACGCCCCTATTGTTGAAATATTGTGCTAAGGATGTTTGACATTTTTCGATGTTTTATTTTAATTTATATATTGACGATTGTGTTTGGCGTTGGCGTGTTCTGGTTTCTTTGCGAAAAAGTAAAATATTTAGTACACAAAGAACTCGAAAAACCGAATGATATTGAATTGAAAATCATAACAAACAACAACTGTCAAAACTAAGTACACTACACTACGCCAAGTGTTGACGTGCTGCGTAGTTGCAAATACACTACACTACACTACAGCATTTTGACCGTAGTTGATAATACACTTCGGTAATGTTTTTTCTCTGTTCACGTGGTGACATAATACAGAGCACTTAGAAGACTTGGGCTGACTTTCGGATGTGATTGTTGGACCTTGGCCATCAATGACTGTAGATTGCCATCTATTTTTGAACAAACGGTTAATCGATCAATTTATGGCTCAGTTAACGTTGCGATCAACGAATTCCGGATTTGAATAAATCACGAAATTAGCATCTCCTAGGATACTGCGATTAAGGACCATTAGAAAAGCATTATATCAAGAATCAGCTGTCGACTTACGTCGTAAGGGGCACTTACAGATTCGAACAAGATCGCAAGAGAATAATAGGAACTTGGAACTGGAGGGAGGCTGAACCGAGAAAGATGGAGGACTACCGTGCAGGCGGTAAAATCCCTTCATGTGATGTGATAGACATTTAAACCCAAGACTTTACATAATTAAATAAAACCCAACCAACAAATAACCATACCGAACAATGAAAGGATTGTCACGTGTAGTACCAGCAATTCATCAATTTCATCCAAGTTGTTTGTGTTAAGTAATTTTATTATTTTAAAGTAAACATACAAAGTTAGAAATGTGTCGAAAATCTAATGAGTTTTATTGAAATATAATTCGCTTTAAATATAACAACCCACAAATATATAAATTTTAAACAGTTTTACCATCCAATCCAACGCTCCACCAATCGCCCGACTCAACAAAGTGATAATCAACAGCCTGTAATTTCTTGAATACCGATTTAGCAAGCATATTTTTCGATTCTATATCCATCATTAATTTCGTCTCGTACATTTTAGTTAAATCCTTAATTTTAACATGTGCCCGACCTTCAGGCTCAGTTAAACAAATGCAATTCCATGGTGACCAATCGTCACTAATACGCCAACGTGGTAATCGCAATTCAGTGCGTAGATCCGCTTGGCTAATAATGGAATGGCCGTGCCATATATTCTCGACAATGTAACGTAAATCTTCTTCTTGTATGACGAAAGCGTACGAGGCTAGGGCACCACGACGTCTTTCATCACGACGAATAGATCGTAAAATTGCATTGTATACCGATTTATCGATCGAGGATACTTTTAACTGGGTACAGATTTTACAAACATTTACTATATTTTGCCGGGTATGTATAGCAAATTGATCAATTTCACGAACACATTTACATTTCTCGCAGAGACGGGTTGGTGCTTCTGAAATTTAGAATAGATATAAAGATTAATATATAGAACAAAAAGAAAATTATACTTTTCTCTTTAAACATCTCCTCATCTTTGATTATATCCAAAAGAATGACTAGCTGACGTTGTCGAAGTGGTTCTAAATCTTCCGCCGACACATTACAGAGAAGCAAATCTTTCTCCTTGTTGAAAAGTGGTAATAATTGCTGAACTAAATGCTGATTCCTTTCCCGTTCCAGTACACATTCCACCTGATAGATTACTTGCAGCCGGCAATCTTTATTCTTCATAGACTTTAATTTTTGATAAAACGCCATCATAAATCGCACATGTTGTGTTCGTAGGGTATCCATTTCGACCACGATGTCTGTAAATATATTGTGACGTAATTTGGCTCAATAAACGTAATCTAGAATATTTACCATTGTATCCAATCCATTTTTTTGGTTTGCCCAATTTTTTTAAATGCAAATAAATCTTGTATTCTTTAGCCTTATTTCTCAGCAAAATCTTTTGATGTTCAATCGCATTTAAAAGTTTGATCTCATTGTCCAGGAGACCATTTAGAGCTGCAATTTTTGGTCCGCCCGAATGTAACTCGGTTATTCGTTTGATTTCCTTTTGTTTCCACGCTTGGATTTGTGAGTATAAAACATCAAAATCTTCTTTAGTTTTTGGGAATGTCTTAATGACACACCCTTTTTTATAGCGGTTTATATGAATCTCCTCGATCATCTTCTGGCGATATTCTTGTTCCTTTTTCAATCGGCGAAATTCAGCTGCTGATTCCCGTATCATTTTTTGAATCATGTAAGCACGAAAATTTCGTTGAATCAACCGAATTTTTCTCAATCGTGCAGCTTTACAGGTTGCTTCATTGTAGGTAACATATTTTTTGGGCTCAATAAAATAGTCGGTGACTTCAGGTATGTAAATTAATTCGGTCGCTTCTCCAAATATTTGGGATGCACGAGTCGTATTTGTATTCTACGAGTATGTCGATCAGTACAATAAATCTAACTGATTAATAAAATATTATAATTACCTTAGATTTATTTCGCAATTCAACAGTCTGAGTGTCCCGACTGTATACACCCTCAGTATGTATTCGCTCCAAAGGTGGCCCACTCTGTGTAAACGCGTGATGGTACTCAATGTCAGTTTTAACATTACGATATCCTCCCACAAACGGTTTTATGATTGTTTTATTCTCAATTTCGACAATTAATTCTTTTGGCTCGATCTGGCTCGTGCCGTTGGCGGGGATTTGAACAGTTATAATATCCGGTAGCGCATAATGACTGTAATATACATTTACATCTAAATTTATTTCGTCGATGTATGCTTGATGCGTGATCCCCAATTTGAGTTCAACTATATCGTAGCTATTTTTACAAATGTCATAGAGATGTGTTCCATCTTCGATCAGTTCATCACACTGGGATATGGTCAAGTATTTCAAGTCGATCTGAAATTTTTCAGCCAAATCTTTTTTAATGTCGTCGATCCGAAGCCGATTGCAGTATGAGTGAGCGATTACTTCGTTTTGAGATATATGAAATTTAACGGTTATATCATTGGTTGGAGGTATTGGATTGTTAACTGTGTTATCGTCAGCCATTATTAATTTTTTAAAGCAATTAAATTGTATTTTTCATAAAGTACAACCAAAAACTAAACTGATTTGTGTCAAACTGTTATTGTTAGTCTTGTTTATTTTTTAATTGGGTTGGTAACTAAGATGGTTGTCATGTATACATTATTTTTACTATTTATGTCCCTCGGTCGTTTAACGTCGGAACAATCGAATTTATTTTATTTGCCTTGTTCCTATCTATCTATGCTTGTTTGTCTATTGCTTCCTTATGTAAACCTTCCTTATCTTATCTATGTTTGTTAATTACAAGAGTTACAGGTTGCTATGTATACTTTCATCGTAACAATCCGCTTGACAACACTTGACAAGAAGCAACAACCAATGTCAGATTTCCAGCGAACAATGGCCAATATTAGTATTGGCTCAAGTGGAAGTTCGAAAAAACAGACCGACGAACATAATAAGCCGTGCAGAAACTACTTCCAATAAATATAAGTCTTCGGAAAACCACTAAATCCTGCGTCTCGCCATCTTTTCATTCACGATCATGAAAATCATTTACAAATTTCTAATTATTTGGGTGGCTAAAATATCTGTGATACCCGCCAACAAAATCATCGACATGCAGAAGACAACGTTTGCTTTCTTACCGCAGCAAATCGATCCCAAATTTACACTTACGGTACAAAACTTTTAAAGTTTAATCTCGGCCTGATTCAATTACTGCCTTCACTGTGAACATCCAAAAAACGCGCTCTTTTGAAATTCTCCGCACTAAATACTCTCGCACACAAATTTCGAGGATCATTGTTGGATTCAATAGCCTTAAAGACTGGTATAATGCCTCAACCAGTCAGACTTAATAGCTTAAGTTACACGCCGATTGCACCACTTCGGTTAGTGCTACAATCACCAAAATTTTATAGGCTTCTCGTCACAAATAAACAACTGACCTCTAAAATTTTGGTGGTCGTACCGCTCTCCTAAGTGGTCCAAAATAGAGCACAACTTAAGAACTTAAGGCTAACTGGTTGAGGCATAATGCAATACTTATTGTGTGACCATTAAACAATCGATCCTGAATATAGAGGCTTGCCGCTAACTAATACATTAGTGAACCTGATCAATCTACATCGGAAATATAAGACGATCAACATCGCGTTCCCACACATATTGAATATTTACTCACTGAGCCCGTATTCATTACTTCTACAATCAGCTTCAGCAAAACCTTAAATTTTTAGAAAATTGAAAATGGCAAATTGGTTGTAAGTTAACTGGAATAACAATGAATGGTTCCAGAAATAGTTCGAGAGAAAAATGTTTGTAGTCCTGTGATTTTTCAATTCGTCCACCGAGGCGCATGTTTTCTAGCATTAATAAGGAAAGGACAAAAGACAGTTATTTCTGACATAAGTTAGAACGAGGACAGACTTCTAGGAATAAAAACCACTTACTTACACCAACTTTACTTAATTCCAGAGAGACCTCTTGTGTTTACCAGTACCCGACAAGCATTCTACTTCCTGACAGAAACATACATATTTCCATGTTTTCTCCTTTTAGAATGCATTTTGCTATACACTCATTTAATCCTTTATTTTTCTTTGGATTTTTGAGAAGCTTTATCGTCTGCTTTCTCAGCCTGTAAGACGGGACTACCTTAGTTTCGGGAGTTAAAAGAGAATGTCTACTTTCATTAGTATTCGGAATTATCTGTGCGAACATTGAACGTAAGGTCATCAACAATCGTATAATCACGTAGGGGGTGGTGAGTAAAGTTGTGAAAGATGAAAAACATTAGCTCGCCATGTAATAATCTTCCAGCTCGATTACCACAAATTAAATGTGTAATCAAGAAAGATATTTATGCATTGCATACTTTCAGGAGCCCATTGTTAATACATTGCACACTTTCAGGAGTGAGAATTTTCAGCCCATTAATATTGAAAGTGGATATTAGGAAGTAGTAATGCGTCCTGATGAGAGAGAAGACAGACTTTCTTTTTCAGATTATGCTTCGCGCTGGCAATATTTTAGAGGTTAGTATAGCGGAGAGTCAGTTGGAGAACAACATCTTTAACTTCTTAATATGGCAAGTCTCCCAAATCATCAGAGTTAAGAGCACCGCAATGTGACCTACTGAGGATGTACGTGAATTAAACCCAAGAAGTTACTAGCAGTAGCCGACTGATTAGCACCAAACAATGTTCACGACGTGAGAAATTCATTCGGATTGTGTTCTTATTACCGTAGATTTTAGTTAAATTTTGCTGATGTTGCAAGAAGTTTACATCGCATTATCGAAAACGTCCGGATTGAATATGAGATGTTCATTATGGATATAGATCATAGTAATCAGGGGGAGGGGGCTGTGAACTGCTTATTACTTGTTACATTTCGCACTTAACCCGTAAATAACTGGTAACTGTGGCGGATAGCTCAAACTATTTTTATATGAATATATGGTCTAAATGGTTAGTTATTGCATAAGGAATCCGAGAAACAGGTGATGGTTTATGTTGGAATTTAGATATATTGCACAACAAAGCATAGATATGGGTTGTCAGTTGTCATGCCTTTCAGTATAATCAATGTGTAAGGCAAAAACAAAGGAATTCTTCTACACGAGTTGTACGAAAGAAGTTTGAACAAGAAAATTGCTGAAACAAAAAATAAACGGAGGGAGATCAGGAGGCTGGTGAGTCAATCGGGCCAGTATTAAAATGTTTAAAGGAGCCAGCGACGGCAAGAACCAATTTTGTTCTACCATCGAGCCATGGGCCAAACCGAACCGAACACGTGTGATATAAGATCGGTAGGACATGTGGTTACCAATAAAACCAAGAAAACTGAAATAAATAACAAACTATAGGTAATCGATAAACGTGAAGTTGAAGTTATCAACCAGCAAATGTAAACAGTTATTTTTTGAGATTTATGATGTTTGTTTAGGAATTAGTGCGCCTACCGTGGATCGGAGTCGGAGCTAGTCCACTAATTCTACACAAGTATTTGAGAAGTTAAAGGTTATTTTAATTCTGTTCTTTATTTAAAATATTGGTTTATATATAAAATTATTACATTCATTACAACAATAATTAAATATAACAGAAATATCTTCTTGCATTTTACCTAAAGTAAAGCAAATTTGATTCTTCATAATATATGTATTTGCTTATATAAGCAACTTTTTTAAGCATATATTTATTTTATGTTCAATTATGTTTAACCGGTTCGTGGTCATGTTCATGGTCAGAACAATGAATTTAAAAAGAGAATGGTTATATTTGTTAATTTAGAGAGGGACTAACATAAAATACTGCTTTGTTTGACTTCTATGTGTTATAATTCTATGATATAACGTCAAAAAGATAAGACATTGCGTTTTATTGTGTTCAGTTCCCAATGTTTCCATAAACAAAAGATGACAATTGATACATTCTGCTGTATGAGTATATTGGCCACTTAAGCTAATGCGTAAAACCTTATGTGATTAGTCGACACATTTATGAACCATTTTGTGTGCTTATCCGGAATTTTCATACTAAAGCGTCACACGGATCATGGTGTTTCGAATAATCTATGTTCCTCAGAGCTATGTATAATTATTAACATAAGGAAGACAAACTTCACCATGAGGTTAGACGGGGGGTCGTAGTTGTGTTCATTTTGAGCACAGATCGTAATATGATGACGAAAATCACCGGTACCTTCCGATCCAAACGTCAAAGCTTTATTAAATATTTAAAGAGGGCAAAAACACAGAATAGACAGAAACGTCATAACGCTGTTTTAGCTCATAATGAAGCTTTGACAGTAAATTTCAACACAAAAACCAGTTAGTTAACATAAACTCTTCACTGTATTTACATACATAAAAGTTATGTTTCCTATAAAAAAATTTAAGGTAGGAAAAAATTTCTTCGTCTACGCGATGCCTGTTCTATTTGTATTCTGTGATCAAACCATTTTACCTATTTGATAAACAAACTCCCCTTTTATAGTTTATCTGTTCCCCTTATGTACTAAAGCGTATTTATTTCACGTTAACTTTTGATCCAGAAATGCAAGTTCCTAAAAAAAAGGTTTTAAATTAATGTAAAACTTGTAGAGATATTTAAAAAAATAAACTCTAATTAATAATGCACAAAGCAATTGATAAAGCCTTAAATTATATTCCGTTTGGACTTCAGTTTGTTAAGATTTCAGAAAGTTTCAGATTTTTTTGACAACTTTCAATGAACCAGGTCCTATGTTTCGCTGGTCACAAACTGTAATGCTGGTCCATTCCTTGGTCCTCAAGATGTTTGAACTAAAAGAAACAGCAATTGCTAGGCATATAAGCGAGTGAAAATTATGAAATTATGATTGTCAGGTATGGTACTTCTTGACATTTTTACAGCCTTCCCATTTCCCAAATTAATGCGTGCAACAAGCCAACTCTTCTCGTTAAACCGGAGTCTTCAAATGCGGTTGCTAATGCTAACTTATCCCAAACTTCTTTTACCGAACTCGCAGTTTTAATATGAATATATAGTCTATTGGTTCTATTAGCAGAATAATTTTCGATTTTGTTTTCAAATCCGTTTTTTTATCCTTTCCATTTAGAAAAACTAAATCAAACTGTTCTTCCAGCTCTAAATAGGTTTGAACTGCGAATGTCCCTGTGTCGTAATTCTCACGACCTTACAATGCGCGGATATTGTACGGAAATATTATTGCAAACTCGCCGGTTTATATTTCTATTTGCGGAATACAAAACACTTTAACTTTATTTTATTATTATTTTACATCTGGACCCATAACTTGATTTAAGAGTCCACAAAATAAAACACGTGTCAGTTGTTGCGAGATCCCAACAAATAAGAACCGCGAGCGTAAAAATATATTGTAGGTACATACTTCAATACAAATAATTACATATTAGGTTTTACTATTTCAACAAGTACTACAGTAGGTGGCAGGTAAAGCATCTAAAATAGTATATTTTCGTTACAGACATTTTTTTATATTAAAATTTGTATTTGTATGGTTGTTTGTGTTGGTTTTAAAACCAAGTTGAATGGCTAAAGGGGAAATTTTTGATTATCATCAAACCTTATGTTTGTTGGATCTTCTGCTGTTTTCTCATAACTAAATTCGAGAAACCGGAACTCTTGATGCCAAAATATCTTAATTACTATTATAGATTATCTAGGCATACTTAAAGAAATGACCGAGATTGAATCTTGCCGACGATTGTGTTAAAACTTTAACGATAACTAAAATCGCGATGTTGCATGTGGAAAGCACGATCGATGGCGCTTTTGATATATTATATATTAAACCGACGACGAATAATAAACTTGATTTTTTTTATTATTAGTCTGTAGTCTGCGTATGTACTTTTTACATTCTCGACGAACGCGATAAGAACCAAATTTTATTTTAGTTCTTTTGTAAACTCAGTCATTATCACAACCGTGTGTGTTGTTCGCAATCCAAAAAGTACAATGTCAAATTTAACTCGACAACATCTTACAAAATTTGTGTACAGTAAATTATTTATTAATAATCCAAAGAAATTAAATCATATTTCTTATTTAAATAATTATGGTGTAAGTTATTAAATATTTAAACGGGTTAAATTATGGTTGTTGTCAATTAAATATTAATGAAACACTAGACATACGCATATGTGTAGTTCAATATAAATTAATTGATCTTTTTATATTTCAGTGTTCGCTCGTTCGTTAATTTAAAATTATTACGTCATAATCTTTTTATATTTTATAACGATAATATTTAAGAATGTGGTAGTGTAAGATAACGTGGAATAAATAACTAAAATTGTTTGTTATGTAATTTTGATTAATAAAAGTGTTGACTATGCAGATGTATAAGTTCATTTACGTTCACATTTACAAACCGGGCATTAATTAAGCATGTGAACCTTGAGTCAAATGTAAACATTTTGTTCAGTAGGAATCATATGATTTATAATGTGGTAGGCTCGTCTTTTAATCGTGATCGTTTGGGATATGTAGTGAACTGAGATTAACCAATAAACTTGAAATAGTGCGTGGGTGTGGATTGGGTGAATATGTTGTTTGTTTACTTACCTAAACATTATTATGTTGAGTCTTTTTTGTATATAATGAATTTAAAATTTAAAGTAAAAATATTTTTAATTTTAACGAGTTTGGGTGTTTGTGTGCATTTAGGAAACTATTTTTAGAACACTACACAAGTCGTATCACCAAATATTTGCGGCTTAATTTGTTCCAAGTGAAAATGTAACCTTTTCTCAAAGCAAATTTATTAAAAATGTTGCCGGTTGCTATCGCTATTTGTTGGTATTTGTGCCATTAGATATAAAAAAGCAGTTTTTGGAGTAGTTATTTTCTTATAAATAGTAAAGCAACCTCTGGCAAAACGTTTGGGTTTAGTTCTTACTTATTTTTAAATTATATTTGGAAACCATAGTGGCAACTCTTTATTTAATATTCATATTACTGAGCTTCTGCTGATATATAATTGAGAAGACAGAAGCTACAGTGGTTAGAGTTTCCGACACTCGAAATATTGGATTGATCTCACACTCTTGGTGCTGTTCTGGGATTGAACAATGTTATTTTCATTCAACACCGAAGTTAAACCACAGAATAACTGAAACGTCATAAAGCTGTTTTTGTATGGAAAATTATCGACTCATTTTTTGACATTGGCTCACTTAAAATAGGAAAAAATCGTTATTTCTGGTTAAATTTAAATTCTGTGGTTAAACTATCCATTATGCTTCGAGTTTGGTTTTTAAAAAATATCGAACGTTTAGAACGTTATCGAACGGTAGAATATTAGTGAACAAAAAAATGTGTACTGAACGTTTTTTACATCCAATAAGGGTAGAGTCAAATTGTTTTTTGGCCCACTTAGTAGCATATATATGCGGGTTTGAGACTTGTATCTTGTTCCTCAGTTGTTGGAATTCGGGTTTTACGAGATGATTTTCACGATGATTACTTTAAGTTGCGTTGAAGTTTTCCATTTTTAAAACTATTTTGGCAATGAAGCCTCCAATATAATTGTTTCCAATATAATTGTTCAATCCACATTTCTAGACAAAATAGATAGCACTAGTTAAATCTACAAGAATCTGTTCTGGATCAGTCCGATCCGGCAGTGTTTAATTCCACAAAAGAAAATTGTTCGGCTTCAGTCGCGAGTTGTCTTCTTTATTATTTTATAATATTGGTAGAATTCATATAGTTTTTCTGAGTTTCCGTAGCTAAATTAGCTCAGCTCATATGAAAATGACATTTGCTGCATTGTCAATTTAGTTCTGGAATGAATGCAGCATTTGACTATTGAATATTATAAACTGATCGCGTTTTTTCTGGCTGAAATATCTGTGATGCCTCAACTGATTTTGCGTCCGTTTTGATTACTATCCAAATTTGTTCAAAAATCATAAAAAAGCAAGAAAATAATTTTCAAATTAGTTATCATCCAGTTATCATCTTAAATGTATTTAATGCGTGAACTCAAATGCGACTTGGCAGTTTTAAAATAAATCCCTTCATATTTCCATTTATCCTCTTATTATTCTTTTGTTGCTTTCTTTGTTTTTATATTTTGATATATTCTTTTTATTATTTCTTTCCAGGTCCAGACGAACCACAAGATTAACAATCAGTTCAACCGATTTTTCCATCGAAGCACACACTTGAATAAGATAGTTAGCTACAAATTAAGTGATATTGGCGAAGGTATTAAAGAAGTTGTAGTCAAAGAATGGTTCATAAAACAAGGAGACCATGTTGAACAATTTCAAAATATTTGCGAGGTTCAAAGTGATAAAGCCTCGGTCACAATAACCAGCCGTTATGAAGGTAAAGTGATTAAACTACACCACCAAGTAGATGGCATTGCATTGGTTGGCAAACCATTGGTTGATATTGATGTTGAGGAAGAAAAAGAGGAAGAAGATGAAGATAGTTCGTCATCATCAGATTCTGATAGTGGTGTACCTGTAGCAGAAAAGTCAAAACCCGCTGAAAAACCATCCAATGTGACTAGTGATAATTTAGAAAGAATGGAGGACATTTATAGTGACCGTAAAAAGGCTTTAGCAACACCGGCAGTACGGCGGATCGCTTACGAAAATAAAGTCGATTTGTCTAATGTAAAGGCGACGGGTAAACAGAAACGTGTGCTAAAAGAAGATATTCTCAGCTATTTAAGTGGAGCTCAATCAGCAACAGAAGTTAAATCTCCAAAATCAGCAGCTCCTGAAAAATCAGTAGGCGATCGTATTGAACCAATAAAAGGTGTGCGAAAAGCTATGTTCAAATCAATGAGCGAATCACTAAAAATTCCCCATTTCGGTTACAAAGAAGAGATTAATATGTCGAATTTAGTTAAATTCCGCGATGAGATTAAAACCGAAGCGATAGCCCTTGGTACAAAATTAACTTTTATGCCATTCTTTATTAAAGCGGCATCGTTAGCATTGGAAAAGCATCCAATTCTCAATAGCTCAATAGACGATAGTGGAGAGAATATAATTTATAAAGCTTCACATAATATAAGTATCGCGATTAACACGGCAGAGGGTTTAGTTGTTCCTAATATTAAAAATTGCCAAGATAAAACTATTATGACAATAGCTAATGATTTAAACGCTTTGCAATACAGAGGCTTACATGGAAAGCTCACTCCTGATGATTATGCAAATGGCACATTTACGTTGTCAAATATTGGGAATGTCAGTTAAATGAATTATAAATATTAAAATATCTATTAATTTTTTTTTTTGATTTACCAGATCGGTGGAACATACACGCATCCATTACTCCTGGTGCCCCAAGTTTGTATTGGTGCACTCGGAAAAGCGAAAATCGTGCCACAATTCAACGAGGCCGGTGAAGTCATTCCAGTTCATATAGTGAACGTAAGTTGGTCGTGCGATCATCGTGTTGTAGATGGTGCGGCAATTGCCAATTTTACAACACTATGGAAAAAATACTTAGAAAATCCAAGTCTCTTCATTTTGCATATGTAAAATTGTTTCTAATGAAGTCTAATTAAAACAGGGAAAGTGTGAAACCAATTACCTACTTTAAACCATGTTGCATTTATTAATTTTAATTAGGTATAGAAAAATTTTATTATATTATAAAATTATTTTTGTAATATCAATATTTACAATAAAAAGATGTTTTTAAAATTGCACTTAAGGGATTTTCTATGGTGACCACTTGTTGAAGGGTCCAACGTCCAACGTTTATTTCTACTCCTTTTCATCTGTTTGTGTTGTGTTGCAGCGAATACCGATTTTTACCGAAAAAATATCGATTTATAACTGCATTACCATATTTTTCGCAATTTTTCCCGATTTGCCCTAGAGCCAAAATCATAATTTATTCAATTCAACAAGACTTCGGCCGTGTAAATTTTAAAACGATAATATTGAATTAAACTAGTTTAATAAATTAACTAATCTCACCGATTAAATAAACTGAATAATAAATAATAACACGTAATAAATAACATCTAGGAATATTCGATTAAATAAATAAATAAAATTGTGTATTGTATTCTGTGAGCTGTGTATGAGGTGCAAATTTGTAAAGCCCCATTAAATGTCATTGTCAAAAATATTTTTGTTTGATTTTGTTTATCAACAAAAAAATCGCGCATTTTAAAATTGAGCGATGGCTGGTTACAATCCAAATCAACAGTATACCGAATATAGCAGCGATGAAGATGAGGAGGATGGAAATAATCTAGCTGTGCACTATATAGACGATGAGAACGATTCCGACGAACAAGATGCTGTAAATCCTTCTGTTGCCCCACAATCCGCCAGCGACGATGACTACAACGGATTTAAAGAACGCACATTTAAACCATTTTATTCATCTAAAACAGCTGAAAAATTGTCGGACGATGAACCGCACACCGAAACTGGACCAGAGTCAGAGGAGCAAGATTTCAATGATTCGGATTCTTCTTCTTCGGAACATGAATCGTACAGTGGTTTCGAGAGCAAAAAACGTAAATTATCTCAACAGCAGGTGACCTATGATTCCACAATATACTCAACTCAAGCCCAAAAAATGATGATGCGTATGGGGCATAGTGGCGATGTAGGGTTAGGGAAGGCGGGACAAGGTATATTAGAACCAGTGTCCGCTTCAACGCAGAAAGGGCGTACAGGTTTAGGATTTGCATTAGATAATCCTGAATCAGCCGCGGCCGGATGGGATCCATCTCAAGAGAATATAGAAGTACTGGAACCGTATGAATGGCTTATCAATGATTCAGGTGACTTAATCGATTTAACGCGGGACATACTGGATTCTTGGATTAAGGTGGATAAACGGAAAATGGTTATCGACGACGAAACGAAATTTTGCAGTCCTGAGATTTTGCACCAAGTGCTCTGTTGTAAAACAGTTTTTGATAAAATGGTGCCCGAACAAATGATGCAGGCCCGTGTAAAAGCAAATCCTTTCGAAGAAATTCGACAAAATATATTTCTTAATCGGGCAGCTGTTAAAATGGCCAATATGGATGCAAGATTTGATTATATGTTTACAAAACCTGTTGATGAAAACAATAAGTCGTTAATACAAGAGGATGATTTATTGTATTTTGCCGATGTTTGTGCAGGCCCAGGCGGATTCTCAGGTAAAATTGAAAAGGCTTCAAATCTAGATTAAGTTAACGAATCCTTTCATATTTTTGTTTAATTTTAGAGTACGTCCTGTATCGAAAAAACTGGCTAGCTAAAGGATTTGGATTCACTCTAAAATCCTGTAAAAATTTTGAGTTGAAAAAATTCTTAGCCGGGTCCCCAGTCACGTTCGACCCATTTTACGGAGTAAATAATGATGGAGACATATTCAACCCCGATAATATTACATCTCTTTCCGAATATGTTATGAAACAAACAAAGTTTCAAGGCGTGCATTTTATGATGGCCGACGGAGGATTCTCGGTTGAGAACCAGGAAAATATTCAAGAAATTCTATCGAAACAGCTTTATTTGTGCCAATGTCTTGTTGCACTGTGCATTGTTAGAGAAAAGGGCCATTTTGTTTGTAAATTGTTTGACATATTTACCCCGTTTAGTGTTGGGCTGGTTTATTTAATGTACAAATGTTTTGAGAGAATCACAATTTTTAAACCGAACACGAGTCGACCAGCAAATTCCGAACGTTACATGATTTGCAAATGGAAGAAACGGAATACGGACACAATACAACGGCACTTACACGAAATAAATCAAGAAATGTTTGAAAATCAAGGATCTCAAATTGATACGATGGAGCTGGTGCCTCACGATGTACTTCAAAATGATGAGAAATTCTTTAAATATATTGTCGATAGTAACAACACGCTAGGAGAGAGACAGATTTTTGGTCTAAAAAAGATTGCCGCTTTCTACCAGGATCCAACGCTCACGGAGCCAAGACAAAACGAACTTAAAGATGAATGCTTAAAGCTATGGGCCTTGCCAAATAAAATGCGAAAGGTTTTAAATGAATCCCAATCTAATCTTATGAATCCAGATGAATTATGTCAAAATTTACTAAAGCATTGGAGCAGTCAACGCGATTTTTTATCAGTGCAAGAAAAAGTTTTGCAGAATAAATCGAGCCTCGATGAAAGTTTTCTCGATGTACATGACTGGTATTTTGTAGCATTGGACACCACAGAAAATATAGATAAGTGTCACCGAACGATATTCATGGGACATGGTGGCCGAGACGTGGTAATGTATCAGGCGGGATCTTGGGTAAGAACGCCGGTCAATATTGAACTGTCTCCTGACACGTTACTATATGGTGAAATTGTAAAGGAGCTTCAGGACGAGGGTAAATCCCAAACGACCATATTCGCGTTTCACATAATCGATGGTCTCATATTGGGCGGGATTGATATACGGAATTATCGACTCAAAGATCGCATCCAAATGTGCCAAAAATTTGCAAAATCGCTAAATAAACCAAGGCGTCCAATCAATGACAATCCTGTTCCCGTTCGATGTAAACAGTTATTTCTTTTGACGGATCTAAATCAATTCTTTGAACGTTTACAACACTACAAATTGAAAAATAACTCAGTCCGCTTAGGATATCGACTCCGTAATGATATTGAACCTGAACGATTTTTTGTACCGCGTGGTCTACTCTTCTTGAAAGATACCAAGGAGCAACTACAAAAGATATTTTCAAAATCACACAATCGTTTTTATTACTTTGATCACATGGTTAAGAAACAGTTTTTCCCGGAAAGTCTAAAGAGTATTAATGAGATTTACGCCTCGTTCCGATCAACTTACTTGGTACGTCGCTTATGGAAATGGGAAATTGAAACACAAGTCTGGGAAGCATACGATTCAACAACTGCGGATTACAATATTCTGTATCGATCAGATTTGTCCGATTTTATCACAAGGAAAATATTGTAAGAAACAGAAATAACAGTTTTAGGTAAAAACTAAAAATATTTGAATGTGAACTACCGCGATTTTTATTTTCGTAAACGGAATGAAGTATTTACTATAATGATTATTTTTTGTTATTTAAAAATGTCTCGACAAAATTTTTGTATTATTTCTTTTATGAATTACTTGTAAATACTAGAAATAATGTCAATTTAAAAATAAAATGATACACAAAAATATTATATGGATTTATTTTTGAAATATGTAGCTAAAGTTAAAAATTTTAATAATTGTAACACTAAAAATGTATTCATGATTTATAATTTTCTCAAATAAATCAATTCATTTGGAACAATCTAATCAGGTCTTTAAATTTTTACTAGTTGGATAGTTCTCCTTATCCTAGATAAACGCTCTTTCCTGTGAGCAGAATGCAAACTAAATTTATTTTCAGTAAACGACCGAGAAAATAAAGGAGTTTATAGGCTATGACATAAATAATCAATCACAAACGCGATTCTAGGTGCACTCATTGGCCTCTCACTACTCTCATTTTTTGCATATGACGTCAATTTAATTCTACGCCTAGATGGCAGCATAATGTTGTAATTATACAATAATATTAATTATAAATTATATGAAGGGCTCTTTGTAAGAGTTAATCCATTATATTATTATTAAAATATGCTGTCAACATTTCGTTAAACCTCTAAACATCTAGAACTTTTAACGAACATTACTGCCATCTGAGGCAAGAATCTGTCGACATAAATTTGATGACGTATCAAGCAGTATTGCCTGGTATTCTAGGTGGATTGCCTCTAATATTCTAAATAAAAAAAATAAAAAATGGCTTTATTTAAGTCTCAACCACACAAATGTGTGAGTAAAAAATCATAGTCTGTATTTGCGTTTTTGATAAAAAATTTCGCTTGTTTTGAAGTACAACCAACACAATTGTGTGTATAGTTATAGTGTTTTTTTTCGGACGAAATAAGTTTGAAAGCAAAATACACATTTGTTGTTTCAAAACACATACAAAAATAAATTTTTGACATGTTACTTTTGCCGTACCCACACAATTGGGTTACCGGGCAGCAAAAGGAATTCAACAGTAAATGAATTATTTGACTTCTACTTGGCCGTATGCCATGAACGAACTATCGTTGATTTGACGACTCCGAAATGTGGATAGTACAGTTTTCGGAATAAAAACAAAATCTAGCGACGATAAAGCAGTAAGAAAAAAATAAAAATGTCACTCGGCTTGAAAATCTTTTTATAATTTTATTGACGTGACATATTTTAAGTTAGTTATCATTTCTATTAAAAATTTAGCTTAATAAAACCTTAATAGATCAATACAAGTTTCGTTATGGCATAAATTTTACTAGTTTTAGATAATTCAATTACCTATTCTAAAAGCATTTACGTTTTGTATCGTAAATACACGGAGGAAAAAAAACCATGGCTGATTTTTTGGATTCTGAAGCGGAAGAAAGTGATGTAAGTCTATTTTCCATTGTAGATCGTATAAATCTATCTTATTTTACAGTAATAGGCCTCATAATTTTACATTAAATGTTAAAATCTAAACTTTTGAAGTGTTTTCTGCTAATATGGGGTCTTTGGTTATGATTCATAAAATGCGACCGAATGAGTGATGGACAAAAATGTGTGCCAACAAAATGGTGATTTGTGTTGTGTGAAGCTTGGAAATTTTCCATCGTTTACTTCTAAATTTTATATTTCTAATGTCGATTTACCCCTTTTCCATATCATTAGTATTTTGATTTTATCGAAATTACGTCGTAATATAATTTTTTGTTTTGATTTTGTAATTTTTCCGATTTTATGGCTAAAGTATAATTTGGGGCTCAATCAAGGCCAGGTTTTCCGAAATGTTATTTCTATGTTTTATAAGTATATGCTTAAATAGTAAAAGATAAATCGGGAGTTTAATTGTTTGTGCCTCCAGACATCACTGGCGATATGTCCTTGGGCAGTTAATTTGGCTTACTTTCTAATATCCGGTTTCATGAAATTGTGAAATTCGTACACTTCCATTGGAGAAATAATATTGCATCCTAATCAACTTAATTTTTTCCCAGCAATCTGAAGATGATGAACTAGAACCAAACGAACGTAAAAAATTAAAAAGACTTAAAGCTGTGAGTGACAGCGAGGAAGAAGATGAAGAGGACGATGAGGAAAGAATTCGAGAGGAGCTAAAGGATCTAATCGATGATAATCCAATAGAAGAAGATGAAAGTGGTGATGAATCGGATGGTTCGGGAGGCTCTAAAAAACGTAAAAAAAGTGACGATGATGATGAACTGGACGATCGGCTTGAGGATGAAGATTATGATTTGATTGAAGAAAATTTGGGCGTCAAAGTGGAACGAAGGGTAAATTTTGTAAATTGATTTCTCTTTCGTAATTATATTGCTTTACTATGTTTTTGCCAAACTTAGAAACGGTTTAAACGTCTCAAACGATTCCAAGACGAAGAAAGTGACAATGAAAAAGATGACGAAGGCCTTAATCGTGAAGTCATAGCAGAACGCCTGTTTGTAGGTTCCGATGACGTAAGTATTAACTATTTTTTATTATTATTAAGTATTAAATTGTAGTTTTATTTATTAAATTAACTTTTATAAACGCTTAAAACGATAAAAGGAAAATGAACATCATCAGGTGTGCTAGAGCTTATTATAATTTAAAAATCATAGTATTTCGGCTTCCCTCAAAAATTTCATTCGCTATTTTATATTTTCTAGGAAGAAGAACGCCAGTCAGAACGGAGTCTTCGTGTGGAACAGACGGCCGAAAATTACGATGATGATGAGGAGGAAGAATCGGACGCCGATGATTTTATTGTAGACGATGATGGTCGCCCAATTGCCGAGAAACGTAAAAAACGTCGTCCCATTTTTACAGATGCCTCGCTGCAAGAAGGTCAAGATATTTTCGGAGTTGATTTTGATTACGATGACTTTGATAATGTAAACGATTATTATGAATCGGAAACTGAGGCTGAGGATGAATATGAAGCCGAAGCGGGCGACAGTGAACGTGAAAAGAGACCTAAAGCGGCTACGAAACGGAAAACAATGAAAAAATCAATTTTCGAAATATATGAACCGAGTGAATTGAAAAGAGGACACTTTACTGATTTGGATAATGAAATCCGTAAAGTTGATATACCCGAGAGAATGCAATTGCGTGAAGTGCCTATAACACCGGTCGCTGAAAATTCAAATGAATTGGACGATGAGGCTGAGTGGATATATAAACAAGCATTTGTTAAATCTAGCATTTCAAATCAAGACCCCACCTTCGGGGACGATCGTTCAAGTGTTCGTGAACGTAAAAAACCATCTACTGCAATTCCTAAAATCAAACAGGCTGTGGATTTCATCCGAAATAATCATTTTGAAGTTCCATTCATCGCATTTTACCGTAAAGAATACGTCCAACCCGAATTGAATATAAACGATTTATGGAAAGTGTATCGATATGATGCGAAATGGAGCCAATTACAAGCGCGAAAAAAATCGCTGCTAAAGTTATTTGAGAAGATGCGGGATTATCAAATAGATAAGATTATGGCGAATCCCGATGCTCCGTTGCCGGACGAGCTGCGGGTTATGAAGGAGGAGGATATTGAACGGTTGAAGATGGTACAAACATTGGAAGAATTAAAAGATGTACACGCTCATTTTTTGTTGTACTATGCACATGAAATACCCGACATGCAGGAGTCTTGGAAGATTAAAGAACGAGAGCGCATCAAACAGAGTAAGCGGGACGCTAGACGGAAGAGACGTGAAGAGCGCGAGGAAAATGGTGAACAAGTGGACGATCTTGAAGAGGTCGATGATGATGAAGTAGGCGACGACGAATTACCTCAAGAAGAAACTCTTAAGCACACTTATGATTCGGGCCCATACGCAATGTGTCGAAAGGCAAAAATTTGTAGTTTTGCAAAGAAATTCGGTCTCACCCCTGAACAGTTTGCTGAAAATTTACGTGACAACTATCAGCGACACGACGTTGAACAAGAGGAGCAGGAACCGTTCGAAGTGGCTCTAAATTATGTCACACCAAAATTCCAGACTGCGGAAGAAGTTTTACATGCAGCAAAATTCGTGGTAGCCCGCCAAATTGCTCGAGAACCTATGCTGCGCAAGGCAGTCCGTGAGATAATGTACGAACGAGGAAAAATAAGCGTGGTACCAACGAAAAAGGGCATCAAGGAAATTGACGAAAATAATTCATGTTACGCTATGAAATATCTGAAAGATAAGCCAGTTCGTGATTTAGTTGGGGATCAATTCCTGAAATTGCTCATTGCCGAACGCGATGATCTGTTGACAATAACAATAACTGATAGAATTGAAGGTTCCTCCATTGCTTCGTACCTAGATGAAGTTAAGGCATTATATCAGCGAGATGAATTTTCTAAAACAGTTCGTGAATGGAATGATCTGCGTGCCGAATGTGTGGAATTAGCTATCAATAAAATGGTGCTCCCCGATTTACGTAAAGAGCTTAAAATTCATTTGGAAATTGAAGCCAAGGAATCAATTCTGCGATCGTGCTGCAAGAAAATGTGTAACTGGCTTAAAGTGGCACCATACTCAGGCGACTTTGACGAGGACGAATACGCATGGAGTACTAAAAATGGTATACGAGTCATGGGTTTAGCTTACGTGCCAGATCTTTCACAGGCCGCATTTTGTTCGTTGATTGGTACAGATGGTGATGTTACCGATTATCTGCGGCTATGCCATTTATTGAAACGTAAAAATTCACATCGTGTTGAAGAGAAGGACCTTAAAGAGGCCGATATGGAAGCCGTTAAAGATTTTATTCGAGACAAGAAGCCTCATGTAATCGGAATTGGTGGGGAATCACGTGAAGCCTTGATGATTCAACAGGATTTACGTGAGGTTATTAAGGAACTAGTCGATGATGAAAATTTTCCTCAAATTAGCGTAGAAATCGTAGACAATGAGTTGGCTAAAATTTATGCAAATTCTAAAAAGGGCGCTTCCGATTTCCGTGAATACCCTACTTTACTGAAACAAGCAATATCTATTGCCCGTAAATTGCAAGATCCGCTGGTCGAATATTCTCAATTGTGTACGGCCGACGAGGAAATATTATGCCTACGTTATCACACATTACAGGATTACATCTCCAAAGAGGAGCTCCTTGATGGGTTGTACATAGAGTTTATAAATCGTACTAACGAAGTTGGGGTTGACATAAATCTTGCGGTCCAAAATAGTTTAACGGTAAATTTGGTGCAATTTATAAGTGGTTTAGGGCCTCGTAAAGGGCAGGCTTTAATTAAAATTTTAAAACAAACAAATCAAAGATTAGAAAATCGAACACAACTTGTAACCGCGTGTCATATGGGACCAAAAGTTTTCATTAATTGTTCCGGGTTTATTAAAATTGATACGAATTCGCTGGGAGACAGCACTGAGGCGTATGTAGAGGTGCTCGATGGATCTCGTGTCCATCCCGAAACGTATGAATGGGCTAGAAAAATGGCTGTGGATGCGTTGGAATATGATGACGAAGATGCGAATCCTGCGGGTGCATTAGAAGAAATTTTAGAAGCACCCGAACGATTAAAAGATTTGGATTTAGACGCGTTTGCTGTTGAGTTGGAGCGCCAAGGATTTGGTAATAAAAGTATTACTCTGTACGATATTCGAGCTGAATTAAATTCCCGATACCGAGATCTGCGAGTAGCGTATCGGTCACCAACTCCAGAGGAACTTTTCGATATGCTTACAAAAGAGGCACCCGAAACATTTTATGTTGGGAAAATGATTTTGGCAACTGTATTCGGTTATAGTCACAAGAAGCCACAAGGCGAGCAATTAGATCAAGCTAATCCAGTGCGAAATGATGAGACTGGGCTGTGGCAGTGTCCTTTCTGTATGAAAAATGATTTTCCAGAATTATCGGAGGTATGGAATCATTTCGACGCGAAGGAATGCCCTGGTCAAGCAATTGGTATAAAACTACGATTAGATAATGGACTGATGGGTTTTATTCACATCAAAAATTTATCCGATAAACATGTGAAGAATCCTGAGGAGCGGGTACAGATCGGCCAAACAATACACTGTCGTGTGACTAAAATTCAAGTAGAAAAATTTTCAGTCGACTGTACTTCAAAAAGTTCCGATTTACTTGACCGAAACCACGAATGGAGGCCCCACAAAGATATGTATTATGATCAAGATCGCGAAGAGCAAGATTTGCGTAAAGATGAGGATTCTAAGAAAACGAAGCAGCGGCAACAGTATATAAAACGTGTTATTGTACATCCCGCATTCCACAACAAATCCTATTTCGAAGTTATCAAAATAATGGCGTCGATGGACCAGGGCGAAGTAATTATGCGTCCCTCCAGTAAAGGAGTAGATCATTTAACGGTGACCTGGAAAGTAACCGACGATATATATCAGCACATTGATGTACGCGAAGAAGGAAAAGAGAATTCCTTTAGTTTGGGACAATCACTGTGGATTGGAAATGAAGAGTTTGAAGACTTAGATGAAATAATCGCCAGACACGTGAATCCAATGGCATCATTTGCTCGTGATTTACTTAATTACAAATATTATCGTGATACAGGAGGTATGAAAGACAAGGCCGAGGAAATTCTTAAAGAAGATAAACGAAAACAGCCAAATAAAATCCATTACGTAGTAGCAGCAGCAAAAAATTATCCTGGAAAATTTTTGCTTTCGTATCTTCCGCGGACGAGATGCCGGCACGAATACGTTACAGTAACACCGGATGGATTCCGATTTCGGCAACAAGTCTTCGATTCATTACCGTCGCTGTTAAAATGGTTTAAAGAGCACTTTAGGGATCCATTGCCTGGAAACACTCCGATCAGTACACCTCGCGGCTCGGCGTCTATGTCATCGCGAACACCATACGGAGTAACTCCAGGCCATGGTAGTGTTAATAGCGGTATGAGTTCAGAGGTGATACAAAGGGTTGCACAAAACATACCTTCGCATATGTTACACTCGTTATCGCAAGCTGCTAGTCAAACCCCACACTATCCACATACACCCGGATACGGAGGACAAACTTCATATATTAATACAGTAAGTATATTTTTGGGGTCGTATCAATTACAACACTTCGATTACCTAACCATTTTATTTTTCTTCTAGCCTTATACACCAAGCGGACAAACACCGTTTATGACACCCTATCACACACCCCACTCCTCTACACCCAGATATGGTAGTGGCAATACTCCAGTACACGGAGCTTCATCGAGTAACGGGCCATTTGCCCATCCAGGTGCACCGGTTAGTGCTACACGAGCATCCTATCAAACCGCTCCATCGTATTCTCAACAATCTCCTTATGGACACACAAGTGGTCGCCAGCACAGTGTTTCACCGCATGTACCAGCTAATAGTCCACATGCACGAGCATATGCATCCACAGCTGATGATGCTGAGGATTGGGATGCAGCTGATGAAGCATGGGCTTCAAGAAGTAGTAGTAAATCGCGTGACGGTAGTATAACACCGCGCGATGTACATAGTACACCGCGTGGCGCCACACAACGAACGCCACGATACGATGACCATCCAAGAAAAACACCGCAATACGATGATGGTAGACCGTCGAGCCGTTCAAGTCGCGATTACAATGCCGATAAAAGTCCGCGCTCCGTACGAAGTACGCCTAGAACGAATACTTCACCTCATTCGATGATGCTCGGTGATTCGACACCTCTATATGATGAAAATTAATTTAATTTTAATTTGAGTTTTTAATTTTATATTATTTCCCGTTTGTTTAGATCCTAGGCGATTTAATAATTCTGTAATAATAAATAAATAAATAATTCTTAAAAATACAGCACACAAAAAATCAGTTGATAAAGAGATAAGATGAATAAATAATTTAAATTGAATTAAAATAAGTTTTAAATAATTCGGCCTGCAATTTTAAATTTGTGCTAGTTTGTGTTATTGTGTTGTTCGCACAAAATGGCTGTTTTCCGTGGAACCGACAACCTAGAGCATTGTTTACAATAACTTTTTGGTTTGGGTTTCTCTCTGTAACATAACTCATCGGTCAATAAGTCCCGAGGCTAAAACATTTTGTTTTGCAAAAAAATTCGACTTTATTCATCAACATAGTTCCACTCAAGAGTGATTCATTCTTCCCACGCTTCTCGTAACATTCCGATTCCTTTTTTGTAGAACGCATTATCTTTGGCCGCATTATCTTTCGCAAATCTCCAATTTTTTTTACATGAAGTTGGGATCAAAGAACAATAGAAGATAATCCACATATTGAACAGAAAGCAATTTCTAGAGACTGGAAACGGGCTGCTAGAGCAGTTACTAAAGGAAGATTAAAATGGAGCGAACTTTCTTTCCCTAATGTCAAAAATACCAGGTCCACGTGGAATTTTTCCTGCCCTTCAACAGAGTGGGAATTTATTAATGATCACATGCTTTAGGACACGTTCCACAACCACACTCGTGAATGGAAGTAACGGTGGTATTTATCCCTTAGGCCGGCAAGCCTAGGTGTAATCTAGCTGAAAGTTTTGGTCTATAAGTCTGTTCTCGTTCTTACTTAAATGTGTACAACGCCTATGATAACTACCTTAGAGATATGTAATTCTAAAGGGTTTTCCAATAAGAGGTTTCATTTTGAATAGTCTGCTATTTCAGGGAGCTGTCATCTTTTGACATTTGACAAGTAAAAACTATGCCATTACTAAAAATGGTACGATATACGCTGATGAGGCCGATTTTCACCTCGGAGGCTACGTCAATAAGCAGAATTGTCGCATTTGGGGCTCAGAAAATCCAAGAATGATTGTTGAAAAGCGTCTCCATCCTCAATGTGTCACTGTTTGGTGCGGTTTTGGGCCTGGCGATGTGATTGAACCTTACTTATTCGAAAACGAGTCTGGTGCAACTGATACGGTCAATGGATTGTGCTACCGAGCTGATTAATGATTTTTTATGGCCGGAATTGGAAAATATTGAGTGGCCGACGCTTATTTTCAGCAAAACGGCGCCATGTGCCACACAAGCAACGAAACAATCGCAATTTTGCAAGAATTGTTTCCTGACCGTGTTATTTCTCGAAGAGGTGATCACAATTGGCCTCCGAGATCTTGTGATTTAACACCTTTAGACTCTTTTCTTTGGGACCACGTGAAAGATAAGGTCTATGGCAATGCTCCACAATCGATTCAAGACGAAAAATTGGAATTGGTCATTGAAAATTTCATGAATAGGACATGGCGCTGCAAGCGTAGCCATGGCAGCCATTTGGCTGATATCGTTTTCAAATGTTAATGGCATACCTTGCTCTTTACAATGAAATAAACATTCATTGATTTCTCTTAAAAAATACTCGTTTTTTAATATCAAAATGAAAACTCTTATTGGAAAACCCTTTATTATGTCATTTTCTTTTCGTCCTAGAGAACATGCATACGATGCGTATCATGGATTCGTAGGATGAATTGAGAATCGACGGAGAACAAAGAACTTGCCAAGGGAGCTTTTTAGGTATTGAGGGGATATTTGATAATGCAGCTTTGAATGCTATGATCCCACCAGCTTTAGGATACGGAATCGAAACGTGGTAGGGTGATCTAGAGTTTAAGCTATATGACTGGCTGACGCATTTGCACAGAATGGTTTGCTTGGGAATTATGGGGGGCTGCGCCGACTACTCAATATTTTCTTGGTTCTCCCACCCCATCATATTTGCGACTTGATCATGTTCATTGACGGATCAGTTAGTGTTGGTCTAACTGGTACGGTACCGGACTTCGCAGATCTGGACTTGACGTGAATTTGTCATATTCTTTTGAACAAACTGCCACTGACTTAAAAATTCAGAATTTTTTTTTTTGTAGGAATCCTGCCATCGTTGTAACCAAATAATTGATCTTATTCAGTCTGTGTGCGTCGCTGTATTACGACTCCTATAGATGAACGCTACAGACGATGAACATTATTCAATTCAGTCATTTAATGTAAAACAGATAACCCAAGTTGATCAAGTCGAGGATGTTCAGTCAATCTAGTTGAACGTCAACGAAAGATCGTCAGATTTTCTTGACACAGGAGCGACTGCGTCAATGATTGATATGATAGGATACAGTGAGATTGGAGAACCGATTTGTGAGGCAACCGAGAATAGCTTAGATCATAATATGGTGATGCCTATGTTAAATTAAAAGAAATAGCAACCGTAGATTACGAATTAGGACAACAAGAGATAGAACTTAAATTTGTTGGTTGCGTTTGAGTCATTCCAGTTTTTTTTATTATTCCTTCATTATTCCTTCGAAAAGACCTGATATTTGTGCAGTTTTAATTAAAAAAATCCAAACAATTCGTAATCTGTTTAAAAACAACCTTATTCTGTCCCAAATTGCCATATTCAAGAAATTCTTCCAAAATCATTTTAGTGTTTCATTTCTATCCCCATATCCAATTTCAAATTTACGACCGTGTAAGAAAAGTCTTTGTCCCATCTCAGATTGCCATATTCTCTAGAACTTCTATCATAAATCATTTTAGTGTTCCATTTTCATCCACTGTTCGAGATTTCATCAAAATCTGTTAAAATTTAACCAAGTTTCGTCCCAGTTGGCCATACCCCAGAACTTCTTCTAAAAAACATATTAGAATCCCATTATGATCCACCAAACTCAATTACATTATAATCGATGAAGAAATGGTTTAGTTCCGTCTCAGTTGGCCATATTCCCATTTTATAATCAGATTTTCATCCACCATACCCAATTTCATCATGGTCGCGGTTAAAAGAAATGGTTTTGATTCGTCTTAGAAATGGCTTAGTTTTGTCCCAGTTGGTATTATTACAGAACTTCTCAAAATCATTATAGGATCCAATTTCCAATGACCATACCAAATTTCATCATAATCTATTCAGAAATAATCGGCGCGTTATATGGATTGGGGTTGTTTAACTTTCAAAACCCCGAAAACAAAATTCCGAAATCAAAATCCCGACTTTCAAGATCCCGACTTTCAAAATCCCGACTTTCAAAATGCCGATTTTCAAAAGCCCGATTTTCAAAAGTCCAATTTTTTAAATTTTTTTATGAATTCGAGCGCCCGATGTCATATTTTTTTTTAAAAATCGGATGATTAAAATTTTGATTAATTGAATCATGAATTTGATCAGTTGAATGAAAAATTTGATCAACGAATTAAAGAGACGCAACAAATATTACACGATTTGTAGTAAGAAATGAGCCAAAAATTACAGCGAAGTGTGGAAGAACTCATGCAACCAATTCAAAACATCGTACAGAAACTGGACCAATCGAGAGGAAAAGTGAAACGATGATGTAGGCGATTTGGAGCAGAAGGTTGAGCATTCATTTAACGATGGAGGACAGATACTGAAAATGACTGTTGGTATTAACGAGGAACTGGATGATGAAGATCAAGGAGTGGATGCCATTGGTAAGGAGGAATCATTTGGCTTTGTGGAATCGAGTGGTAACGAGGAGACAGCAGATAAGGAGAATCTGCTGAGTCAGCGCGAAAATGATGAACAATCCTGCATATTGTCACAGTTCAAGAAGAAAAAATCCCAAGTTTGAGCCTAAGGCTGATTTGTTTTGGGCTAGAGTACTTGTTTTTATATAAACTTAAAAATATTGGGTAGGGTAAAAATGTTGGGTAGTTCGTGGCCTTTTTCCCGGTAGATGGCTTTCATATATTTCAGTAACCATTGATCGTATCGGGCAATTCTTATGTGTGTTTGAAAGGTGACATTTTAACTTGCACTTAGACATTCAAAACATTAAAATCGGTGAAGTGAATAAAAAGTTCTAAAATTTTAAATATGGAGATAAATAATGAAAAAATTCGATATCTTTTGCAATTTTATTACGGCAAAGGTAAAAACGCGGCTCAGGCTTGCGAAAAAATTTGTGCTGTTTATGGAGAAGGTGCTTTATCAAAATCAGCAGCAAACAAATGGTTCGTGCGCTTTCGTTCTGGAAATATGTATGTCAAAGATGCACCTCGGGCCATTTATAAAGCAGATAATTACTGGTGATGAAAAGTGGATAAGATACGACAACACGTTGTGAAACGAGCTCAAAATGCTCAAAAAGCTCATGGACAAAACGAGGTGAAGTTTCCCCAACGGTATCAAAGCCAGGTTTGACGCCAAGAAAGGTAATGCTGTGTGGTTGGTGGGATTGGAGAGGAATCGTGCATTATGAGTTGCTGCCACCGGGCCAAAAAATTGATTCTGATCTTTATAGTCAGCAACTAATGCGTTTAAGATAAGCAATTCAGTTAAAACCTCCAGAATTAATCAGCAGAAGTGGCGTTGTGTCCCATCATGATAACGATAGGGAACACACACATCACCCAGCAGAATGTGAAAGAGCTTGGCTGGGAAGTTTTAAAGCACCCACCATATAGTCCTGACCTTACACCATCGGACTACCATTTGTTTCGGTCCATGCAGAACCATCATCCTTCAAAAGAGACCTGGGAAAATGAGTTGTCTCGATTTTTCTCCTCTAAACCTCAGAAGTTCTACAGTGATGGGACCATGGCTCTACCAGAAAAATGGCAAAAGGTCATCGAACAAAATGGTACATATTTGGTTTAATAAAGTTCATTTGTAATAAGAAAATCCTTTGTTTCAATGTCACCCAAAACAGGCCACGAACTTTTCTCGTACCTATTAAAAAATAAAAAAGTTTGAGCCGAAAAATTGATTTTCTGCGCACCAGCGTGTATTGGTTCTCTAATATTTACTTTATTTTTTTATTTTTATTTGTATATTACGCTCACTAATTGATATCGTAGATGAGAAATGGGTGCATAGAGAGAGCACAAAACAAAATTGGCACACCAGACCAGCGTGTTTTGGTTCTCTCTTATTTACTTTATTTTTTAATTTTTTTTTTATTTCGTGCATATTCTTGGGACAAAATTTCGTTGCATTTTTCTATATAATGCGGCGCCAAAAACATCTTCGATGTTAAAAACGAACTAGTTGGGGGTTTGGATGCTGGAAATTTGCATGAAGGTTATCGAGCTGGGGTAGTAGAGTATGTATTACACCAGTTCGTGTACGGAAGAGAGATTTGTGCAAAAAAATCAAAAAGGGATCTTGTACGATAATGATGCAACGATATATACGGTATATCGTTGAGCCGACATGTTCTAACTATCACTTTTTCGCTTCGATGCATTTTCGATGGAATAACGGTATCTTAGAAGTAATATTTTTACAAAAAAAATATTTTTACTTCTAAAATACCGTTATTCCATCGAAAATGAATCGAAGCGAAAAAAGTGATAGTTAGAACATGTCGGCTTCGACGAAAGCAGCAATTACTCAAGTAAGTGTCCACATTTTTTTAAATTGTCATGAGTAGGATAAGTTATTGTTAATCCACGTTAAATAGTATTTTTTTATAAGGAAATTGTTTTTGTTTAAATCATAATCAAGATTAGTGTTTCTATAAATTATTGTTAAAATTGCAATTTGATATTAGACATCTTTAAATATATTGTAACGTGATCTCGGTAGAGCTGTACTCCGTCGTACATACACATTGCATCGCGTTACGCATATAAGCATACATTGCTCTAAATTTATACGAATTGTTTCAAAATTTTAAATTTCACATGTGTGGTAAGTTTATTCATTTGTTAAGATAAAATGTTTGACAACGAGAAGAATACAAAATCGAATTTGATTATATCGGTTAAAACTCCCCCATTAAATAGTTAGGATTCCGAAATATGGTTTCATCAATTATAGAGGCACAATTCGATGTTTCGTGAATAGTTACCGACCAATCGAAATATAGCTATTTGGTATCGCTAGATAACGATACAATAAAATGCATCAGAGAAAAAATAAAAAAACCACCAGAGTATTATGATCTTAAGCAAACAATTTTAGAGAGATTAAGTGATTCGGCGAAAATCAGATAATATAGATTACTTAAGGGACTTCAGTTAGGAGATAGAAAACCCTTGCAGTTATTGAGAGAAATGCAAAGCTTGGCTGGAACGCAGATTCAATGTGGCTTCAACGCTCACCGTCACAAGCGCAGTCAATATTAACCAGTTTAGAAGAAAACAGCTTGGTTAAACTAGCATCCACAGCAGATTTTAGAAGTATAAAGTGTAGCGGAGGTGTATACAATTTCCCCAAGTAATTCTTGCGCGATTGATAATTTAACAACACCAGGCCCAACATAGGAGTAGAAGCCTTTCATCAGATAGAGCGTCAAATTCTTATCGAAACAGCAGCGCTCACTCAGAACGTGGTAGTAACCAAAATGTTGAAACATTTAATGTGTTGGTATCATTTTAAGTTCAACAATAGAGCCTGTAAATTGCCACCCTGTAATTTTCAATCACAAAACATTTCTGGTGATAAGCTGGAAAACTAGTTGGCTCTTCGTTGATATGACCACCAGCGAAGTTTTGCCATAATAGTTGTCATCTTATTGTTATCGATTTTGCCAGTAAAAGGCAATCGATACTGGGGCAGACGTGTCTGTCATTCCCCCTAACATGTTTGAAAGAAATAATAAAAGTGATTTTAAATTAATCGCCGCTAATTCCACGCAAATCAATACGTACGGGATTAAAGTTTTAAAATTAAATTTGGATGGGACTTCGCCTGGAAGTTTGTGATAGCAGACGTTGATAAGGCTATTATTGGTGCTGATTTTTTGAAGCACTATGGTTTGTTAGTAGACGTAGAAGCAAAAAATAGTTGGATCCACTATTGTTGATTTACGTTCGCTCTATAGAGGAACAGTAGCAGGGCCATCTTCCGAGTTGAAAACGATTTCTTCCAAGCCATTTAGTTCTGATATTTTAAAATTATTAGGTCAGTATAAGAAAATAACAGTGGACAAATTAGATATTAGGAGTAACAGATTGAAAATTCCACATGTTATCTCTACCACGGGACATCCAGAATGGTCTAGATCATTGCAGCTCGTTCAGAAAAAAGACTAATCATGGCGTCCTTTCGGCGACAATGCTGAAATGCCGCGCAGTCATTCCAAAGTTACATACATACATGTAGTTTTGAGAAATTTAGCTTCCTGTTTTCCATATATTGACGATCTGCTGGACTCATCACATTCTATGGAAGAGCATTTACTCCATCTTAAAATTTGTGTTCGATCGGTTAGAGTATGCGGGATTAGTGATAAATGCTAGCAAGTGTGTCTTTGCTACGCCTTTTTAAGGGACATGCAATTTCATGTGATGGAAAAAAACCATACGAGTCAAAAATCGAAGCTATAAGTAGCATTCCTGTCTGAGACGATTAAAGCTTTACGCAGTTTCTTGGGGATGATAAACCAAATGCTGAATTGCTCAAAGGAAGTCGCAAAAATGATAAAAGGAAAGTTGCTTGGGCTGACGAAAGTAGTAGCGCATTCGAACTCTGTCAAAGTAAATTGAAAAGCGCCGTTATTCTTGCACACCCTTTTACGTCTTTTAGCCAACGTCGCCATTTAGACTGCTGGTAAGGATAACATCGTAGCTGATACATTGTCAAGGATCGAAAACATAACCCTTGGCTGCGCAATCGATTATGACAGTCTAGCAAAAGTTCACACAACAGATCTCACATTTGCGAAGTTGATGGAAACAAATAAATCTCTTATATTATGAAAATTTCCGATATTTGGTTCTGAGAACGAAATTTAGTGCGATGTTTCTACCGGTTCTCCGGATGTTCGAAATATAGCCAGATCGTGCATAGCATGCCAAAAATCAAAAGTATCGAGACACATTAAATCTCCGGTAGGGGAATATACGATTGCAAGTAAGCGTTTCGATGAAATTCATTCAGAAGGTAATCGGTATTGGGTGACATTATAAGTGACAGATATAAAGGCAGATACCGTGGCAGATGCTATATTTAGGAACTGGATTTGTCGTTTTGGAGTTTCATCTGCAACATTACAACGGACCAGTGGTCACAGTTTGAGTCGGCCCTATTCACAAAATTGTCTATGTTTTTGGGTTTTCAACATAAACGGACCACTGATTATAACTCGGCGTGTAATGGCATGATAGAGAGGTGGCACCGTATATTAAAGGCCGCTATAATGTGCCATAGTAATTCACAATGTACCAAAACCTTACCGATAATATCTCTGGGCCTCTGAACAGTATTGAAGGAAGGATTAAACATTTCTTCTGCTGAGTTGGTACTTGGTATAGGTGAATGAGAGGAAGAACAAACCCCAGCAGCAAGACATGGTATCAGTGAAATTCGTTTTCAACCATCTCAAGTCATGTTCACACGTTTTTGTAAGAGTTGGTGCGGCAAAAGGGGCTCTTTCACCACCTTATGAAGGACCGTTTAAGGTCATACGGCGAGATCTTAAATATTTTACAGTAAAAATGAGAAATAGGGAATCAAAAATTTCCATCAATTAAGTAACATTTAGTCCACAAGTACAATTTTCGTCGTAAACAAGATTACAGAGGGCGCCAGATAAAACGTCCGCGTAGATTTATTTAGTGGCGTTTGCAGTTTGCTAAGCGCTCACTGGTTGGGGAGTAATTTGGCGCCACAGGCAAAATAAATAGCATGTTCGAATAGCGCTGAAATGATGAAACCAGGTTCGCAGCTCTGTATACGGTTTAAAATAAAATGTCCCTTAAGCTAGCAGAACCCATACGGCAGAACATTAGCCTTACTTTTCTCCTAGAGCGAGCAGAATAAAAAAAAATTAAATAGGGCATTTAATTAGCCTAAAATTAAAAGCTAGCAGAACCCACGTTTTAGTTGGAAGGGATGGAGCCCAACATTTTTTAGTAGAGCATTTAATTAGCCTATAATTATTCGTACTATCTTGTTATGTTCTGCCGTATGGGTTTTGCTAGCTTAAGGGACGTAATATAAAAGAACTTTGGTACACCAACGGTACTTGAGCAACAGTCATTTTTTTATTATAAAACAAGGAGAACGAAAAACGACAAGTACAAAGTTCACCGAGATTGCGAATGTGCATATCCACACTAGGGTAATGCCTCAACCAGTCAGCCTTAAGTTCTTAAGTTGTGCTCCATTTTGGACCACTTAGGAGAGCGGTACGACCAACAAAATTTTAGAGATCAGTTGTTTATTTGTGACGAGAAGCCTATACAATTTTGGTGATTGTAATTAGCACTAACCGAAGTGGTGCAATCAGCGTTTAACTTAAGAACTTAAGGCTGACTGGTTCAGGCATAACTTTATCTGGTAACTTTTTCGTTTCTTTCCTCTTTACCAATAAAATCGATTTTATCTGCGCCGCAATTTTTTGATTTTATTGGTAAAGGGGAAACAAACGAAGCAGTTACCGGATACCAGTTACCCTAGTGTGGCATCAGCCAATAGGTGTGAAAAGTAAAATAAATATAATTTAACAATAACAATACAAAAAATCTCTTAAAAAGAGAATTGGAGAAATTATAACGGAATATTTTTACTGTAATGTTCTGTTTAAATAAAAATCATTTAGAAAAAATATTTAGTATGATCGATCTTGCAATCGCAGCGGTGCACAGGTGAATTATTCAAATTACCATAATTTTACAGAACACATTTACAATTATATTTTGTTACATAATTTCATGGACTTTGAAGGTTAAGTTGGTATTTTTCGTACTAGTTACCTAACGGTTGTTTTATATTTTTCCAACAATTTTTTGTTTTCCAAATTCATCAGTCGAAATATTTACTAAGCAGTTTATATTCTTTACAAAGAAAATCAATTTGGGCTAATATGGGTTAACATGTCGAACGAATCACGTGTGTGTAATTAATATATTTAGTTTTGATCCCGTGACAATAAATCGTGGGCATTTTTAGCTGTAACATTATTCACAACTTCATTATTCAGTAGTAAATGTAAATTAATAAAGATTTTGAAATAAATTAAAAATAAAGCTAGTTAAATAAAATCCAAGCCATATCCCGGAGAAGTTTGGAGAAAGCATTAGGAAACTAACCTCCAAAAAATCAAAGATCAGAGTTATATGAATTATTTTTCTGATGCGATCACAAAGGGGCAAGAAGCAGCGTTAAAATAATTAAACAACACAGTTTTCTGTTGATTCACCTTTGGAGTAAGTACTGGGTTTACTGCCAATATTTTATTAAAAATAAATTACATATATAATTTTCTAAATTCTAGTACTGTTATAAAAAAATTGAGATCACAATATTCGATAATTTTCTTGGTAAAAATGATAAAAAATTAAAATCTGTATCTTAAACTAATTCGTACGACAGTTAAAATAAAGATTCCAAATATTGAAAGGCCACTAGCACATAAACTGGTTCCTGAATTATTTTTATATTCTGGATTACACCGAGGTAATGGATCGTAATCACCTAAATTTCCAGCGAATGCTGCTAAAAGTGGTATCACATTTTGTTCATAGTTTCCAACAAATAAATGTGACCATGGTCCTGACGCATAAACACCAACATCTTCACCGCCATGAGTTTCTTCCTTTAGTGGTACAGTTGCCGGATACATAAAGTCATTATCACTGGTATCAACATTGGTATAATTGATACGTCCGCCGGTTACTGGATCGTATGTATTCGCATAACCAGGCCCATTAGCATAGCTTAATGTAAAGTAGGGCATTTGATCTTTGCCCATGTCTTTGGTTAATCCCAGTACGTCGGTGCCACGAACCTGAAATTTAAATATAAATTTACTTCAATTTATACAGTTTCAATATATAGTTAAGTAGTTACTTTAACCGTGTTAGTAGCATACCTAATAAGGGTTAGTAAATTTATTTATCGGTAACTTCTGTAAAAAATGTGTTTGCTTGAAAACGGGGGACTACTAAACAACGATTTTTAAAAATTAGTTTGTATATTTAATAAAAACCTTAAAAACTAAACAATCTTGTTATGGATTGTGTTAGAGCTATAAATATTAAAGCAACTGAATAAGTAATAATGGTTCCGGCACCGTCATCGTCCTCGTCCTCCTCACCGTCATCGCCGCCGTCACCATCATCGCCATCGTCATCGTCATCGTCATCGTCAATACACACTTCATTTTCTTCTGATGCATACTCCCCAAGTTTACCAGCGTAGGCGGCCAAATATGGAATTACATTTTGTTCGTAGTTGCCAACGAACAAGTGAGACCATGGACCGGATGCATATACACCAACATCATCACCACCATGTGTTTCTGATGAGAGTGGTACGGCGGCCGAATAACGATAATCGTTACTGGTTGTATCTACTTTTGTTAAATCTATGCGGCTACCTTCCGAATCGTATGTCGACGAATAACCGGGACCATTAGCGTAACTTAATGTTAAGTATGGCTTTCTATCGGTTCCCGTGTCACCAGAGAGACCTAAAATATCGTTGCCTCGATCCTAAAAATTGAGATACATTTTCGAAAATCAGGTTTAGAAATTACTTTTCGTGATGTCCCAAATGTGATTTTTGCCCAAAATGGATTCTATTACGAATTTTGTAAACCAATGCGAATTGAAGCAAGCCCCTGTGTTTATTAGTTAAATTAGGAAATTAAAATTTGGTACTTACTGGATACCCATTAATGGTTAAGGTGTGACTGTGATCGGCCGTAACTACGATTAGAGTATCGTCCTCGCTCGTAAGCGATCTGGCAAGTGTAACAGCCTTGGCGAATTCTTCAGTTTCCAGTAGAGCTTTTCGTGCCTTAGTATCGTGATGTGCCATATCAATACGGCCGCCTTCGATGAACAAATAATAACCTTCTTCATTTTTTTGCAACATTTTAATGGCAACTTCTACCATATCGGTTAGTTTAGGTTCATCCTCTTCCAGGCCTTTCGAAACAATATCAGCATTATACAGGCAATGATCATTCTCGAATAGACCCAGCAAATAATCGGTTTTATCGATATCAATGTCGAGCAATTGTTTTCTATTCCAAACGTATGAGGCACTTGTACCGTTCATGTTGCGATTTGTTTCCCACTCCTTGATTAGATTAACGCCATCCGTTCGTAAACCGGCCTTTTCCTCATCATCGAGCTCATCGGTTGGTATAAATTCGCGGCGTCCGCCCCCAAGAATTACTTTAAATTTCCTACCAACTTTTCCACGAATAAGTTGCTTCGCGATATCATCAATTTTTTCAGGATCACATTTACTGCTAACAATCTCACCATCATTTTCCCAGTTCCGATCGGCAATATGGGCAAAATTACCAGCCGGTGATGCATGTGTAACACGTGTTGTTGTTACCAAACCAGTTGCTTTACATGCATCCTGCGCCCACGATGCAATCGATTTAACATGCGTTGAGTTGTCCAATCCCGCTTCACAATCGTATCGTGGCACTTTAGCATTAACACCAATTGTACCGTAATTACCTTTCACACCACCCAAGTATGCAGTTGCCGAACATGCTGAATCGGCCACTTGGCGATTAACGCAATAGGTTTTGGATAGACCAAAATGTGGGAATTCTTCGAACGATAAAAGGCCTTCTTCGCCGCCAACCATAATACGGGTTGCGACAACTGTTTCGAGGGACATACCGTCACCGATAAATATTATAACATTTTTGGCTGTATTCGTATTTAGCTTTTGTTTTAGTTTGGCGTCCAAAAGATTTTGAGCGTTTGTGTTCCAAAATTCTGTTTCTAATTCTTCTGGATTTAAATCTGCTGCTTTCGCATTTGCTGATTGTGCCGACCTTTGAATTTGCGAATGATAGTGGTCTTCATCTGGAATGTAATAAATAGAGAGGTTTAGTATAGAATTAAATATTTGCTTTGGTGTTTGGGATTTAAAAAAAAATCGCTGCACAACGGGTTTTAGCGGAACAACTACGCACCAACTGTGGCGGAATAGAATTGTCTCTATGTTATGTGTTGTATACGCGTCGTGATTGTCAAAACACTCTTCCATAGAATTGCAAGTGTATGGACTATGAAGCGTGTTAGTGGTGACAAGTAAAATGCGATTTTTTATGCTCGTTCGTTTCTCTTTCTTTCTCTCAGTTTTCAGATTGTTGAAAAATATAACTGAATTTTTTCATTCTTCTGTTTTCGACGCTCGTCGTAGTAAGTCGATGTTGCTTGGAATTTTATAAATTCTTTTGTTTTAAATAATTATAATGTAAATAAATATTAATAAAACCAAATTTAAATTAAATAAATTGTGTGAAACCAAATTTGTATTAAATTATTGTTGAGATCTGTTGTGTGAATTAATGGAAATACAAGACCGGATCTCATTGGAGCTTACGTATTAACATAAAATAAGGTAGCCTAAGGTCTTAGTGTGCGCAGTTTGCAGTTTACCAATTGGAGTCGGATTAGTGCGTACATTACAAATACGATAGCACAAAATTAAAATCAAGAATTTGACTGTCAAAATAAGCTTTATCTAAGACCAATAAGCTCAAGCCAAGGGATTAAACTGTCGTCTGATAATACCATTTAGGGAAGACCGGAAGGATTATGAAGCCATTGAGCTCCAATAAAGCGTCAACGCATCCTCGGACCATCAGTCGCAAGAACAAAACCCTATAAGGACGGAACAGTGGGGCATCTTAGTATAAGCAAAGCTGAACAAAGAGGATGGAAACCATACACTCTATATGGCGACCCATAGAGCAAAACCAGCAAAGGCCAATAGAGTCATTAAACAGCCAATCGAACAGCAAGCTGACTTGTGTTAAAATGGAGAACTCAGGTACGTCAAAACCTGAAGAAACTAAAAGTCAAGAACATTAGATCTACAGCCGCCAAACGCAGAGTTTCGTGAATCTCAAAAATCCACTATATGCAGGAAACCAAAATTAGAACCCTCTAACTATTAAACAAAATTCTTTGATTCATCCATCCCAAGAGGCTCCATTCGCCCATTAGACCATCACTATCACACTTGTGGCGTCTATGGTGATATATTTGTTAGTACAGAGTAAGTTTGGTAATTCAATAGATTGGTTCGCATGTTATATGATTTTAGGCTAGTAAACGAGTGCTGCTAGGATGTCGATCTCAGTATCATAATACTGTCTATTATGCTGGGTTTGTTGAAATGTTTTTAATTGAGCGGGTGTGTATACCCTGGTTACTGACGTTGAGGTCCAGTCAGTGTCAATACCTTGAGTACCTGCTTGTAGATGACCACTCCAATGGCTGCAATAGCGGTTGTGGCGCTATTTATTTGCCTAACGTACGTAGTAGTTATGAATAGGAATTGGGTCCTTGTCTTCATGCATTAAATAATTGAGTCTGTTCCAATGTCGCTGGCGTGACCCAGAACTCTGCACATTAAGGTAGAGTACGAGTATTTGAGTGAGTATAGCAGTGTTGTTGCTCCCTGTTCAGAGTTTGTAGCTCAGTCACCACCTCGTAATTGCTTAACTGCATCGCCCAGTTCGTAGTGGCGATACCTGATATTTGCGGTTATGCTAGCTTTATGAATTTGATGATTTGTTACTGTTCTATACATTGTCGCTCTCGTCGTTACCGCCACCAGCTTCTTCGTCGTAGTTGTTATTCTCGACCATTTCGTCCTTGTTGGGATAGTCGCGTTTTGATGTGTTCCAGATTAAGCCGTTCGCGTATCACTGTACACATTTTTACTCCAGACATTTGTACTGTTGCTATACTCTGACTGTTTTTGCATGAAAAATTTAAAGTGGGCCATCATTTTATTTAAAGATTTGTGTGAAAAACGAAGCGGAACGAGACGAATCTTATGTGTACTAGCTATCACGTTAAAATGGAGAAACGGAGCGAGATGAAACCTATGCTTCCTGCTGGCATGGCATTTTGTCTTTTGACGATTACTGTAAATTGGCATAGCGCTAGTGCAAAATAAAATAATTATTACATCAGCTAAAATCAGTAAATAGTCGCCCCTAGACGTAAAATCCCGATTTGACTGCGGGGTTTGAGCATTTGTTATGATTGCAAGCAGTTACTTTTGGTCGCTCTTGATGTATAGCAGGACTCACCTTTTGTGCTCAGATAAATTTGGATTTACAACAACTCTTCAAACCCAAATTAGATGAGAATTCTTTTCTTAGTTGGGATTCACACACATACGCTGCAATTTTTTAGGCACTTTTGGCCAAAACATGGTCTATGCTTCCAGTTTGGGAATATCTAACAAAATTACAGAATTATATTTTAATATTAACAATGTACAGTGTTATATGAAAGGAATAGCTACAAACTACGGCCAACAGATGGATCCTAAAACCGTAGTGAAGATTAGATTTACTGTGAAATATGAAAACACGGAGGCGACCATTTATTTTACCGAATCTTTGAATCGTCAAATTGGTCAATCGACACCATTCCGGAAGAGTACGAGGCAGCTTTGATCTGCCCAATACATAAGTAGAGAGATTAGCTAAACTGTCATAATTACAGTGGAATATCCACAATCGACCAATTATTGACGGTGAGGTTATTGCTCGAGAATTGGTACGAGAAGGATATTGCTATTCGTTGTCTATTTCTAGACTTTCAAAAGGTGTACATTTGCGTCAAGAGAAGCAGGCTAGTGGGAGTTTGGTTTTATTTTGAGGTATCGCAATAAAAAAATTTATATGCGAGTTTTTTTTTTTTTCATTTGTCGTATTGTTAAGTTTTGTTTGTATACTTTTTGGAGAAATAAACTATTTATAAAATAAAAAAAAAATAAAATTTTAGAGTGATAGTAGGACTCAAACATTCGGAGACCTCAAAATAACACCGATAGTGCGTCAAGGTGACCCAATCGTTGTTCGTCGCATCATAATTTCCGTTAAAAAAGTTCCCCTGCACACTGGCTCTGTGGTAGCTGAGCAAAACTCAATTTTCGTAAACATACCAATCCGCTGATAAGACCAGTGATACCACCATTTGGTTGTGTGCTTAGACGGTCAAGCATGATCCATTAAAAGAACTAGATGTGTAGAGAGTGCGCATGTATCACGAGATCGGAAATGATCTTGATTGAAATGACGATCGCAAAAACAACGAATGTGGCACCTCGTTGAGGACCACCCACTCGATGGATAGACGACGTAGAGAGGGGTTTGCACATACTCGGTCATCCTGTCTAGCGTCCTTTTGTTGCAGACCGGACTTATCTGGAGACATATGGTTGAGGCAGCCTAATCAGTTCACGGGATGCAGCGCCGGCGGTTAGTAAGTATAAGAAAATTGTAAATCCTCTTCGACGGCTCGAAAGACGTTGATGTTCATATAGTCTGAAACGTTCCACAATATATGCATTTTAGGCAAATCAAGAGCATTTCGGTGCGCAATACATTAAAAACGAAAGAGAATTGTGAATAAAATAAGTATTGGGGATTAAGACCAGTCAGTAAACTTAACATTTATTGTTTTATCCAGCATCTCACATCAACTGGGGAGCCTAATTTTTTTCATGGAACTTTTGACACAGTTCTTGTGTTATTTGACCAAGTGTTTTCAACTTGAGCCTATTTCTCATCACCGCCGTTGGCATCAGAGTATGAATCATTAAGATTCGTATTATAATTTATTATTTTAGGGTTATCAGCTTTTGCCAAAGATTGATCTGGATCGCCCTCGAATTCCTACTTATATTTCTCAAATAATTTCAAAGATAAAGTTGTATTCTCCGCCCCACACGTAAATGAATAACATCTTGGGCTTATATCTGTTTGCTAGTTAAACAGTTATATTATTATCACAAAGCTTGCTCAATATCAAACAAGAAATTAAATCTGAGGACTCGTGGCAAAATCATAAATGTCAGAGACAAAACATTAACTAAAATTTCGTGTCGGACACTGTTTTCACAAATATCAAAATGCTCTAACCAGAATTTTGGCAAACCTTTTTTTAGCGGTCTCGTTAGTAGGGAAGGGGGGAGCAGTAAGATTCAGTATCGGGTTACTGAAATCGTGGTATAAGGAGGAAGAAACATTGAAGTTGTAATTCCAAGCCCGTTGACCGTTGTTTACCGACCAAATGGCAGATTGGTTAACGCTTTTTCATTTGGATCGAGGGCACCGGATTCGAATCCCGATAGAAGCAGGATGCAAAAGGGAATTTTCATCATCAGATTACGATCTAGGATAAAAAGGAATACAACTATGACCCCCTGTAAGAGTGCAAAACTCATGGGCCGACCCATCTTCCATGTCAGTGTAGGCTGCCATGGAACTATCTATGCAATGTGCAGAAATGAAAATCGAACCTATAGCCGTACGTCCTCGATTTGGCAGCCGACTGCGTAAGATAAGGACGGAAAAACCGAACTGGATAAAAATTGGGAGTGCTTCGGCCCCAGAACAGATTGAAAAGACTAAATACTAAAAAAATTTGGGAAAGAAATGCGGCGTGACCTTAAAATATAATTTTTCCACTCTTTTAAGAGCACAAGGCTGAAATATAACACGCGAAAATCGAGTTCGGTTGTTTATATAGGAAACTGTAAAACCATAGGAGTCACATCGGAATTATTTGGCGTAAAACAAAAAAATCACCGCAGTTGAATTAGAGTTGAAATGATTTTGGATGCATTTCTCACAATTTTTAGTTACTGATGTTAAACTGGCTTAAATATAAACAACATATGAGACTTGATGTAACGTGTTTATACAAGCATTTTACTGCCAAGCGACCAATGATACAATTTGGATTAAGACTTCCTCACTTTGAAAATTCAACACCTAAAGCTTTACTTTCCGGAACTCAATTCTTTACAAAATTGACTCTCATCGGTAACTGGATTGCTCCTTTGTTGTCGCAGTGTACGATGGTCGAACATTTCTTTTCCAACAGAAACTCCTGAAATATACCACTCTATTGCCCACCAAATTGCCTCTTGCGTTGCCAAAGACATAGCCATATATTCATACCGTTGTCGAACGTTGATCTACTAAATCACTTGCCCAATATGAATCGCAAAAACCTTGCATAACTTCATTTCTATTTTTTTCTGAATAAGCCAATTTCATACCTGGTCGCAACACCTTCGTAGCACATTTTTATTGATTCGTAATCTGATTTGTTCATCGGCGACACTTTTGAAGTAAGCTTCTGATTTAAAACGATCAGTGATTGGATATACTTGGCCTTAATTTATCTCCACTTTCGAATGGATAAAAATGATTAGAAGACCACGACTGACCTCCACTCGTAATTTCTCGATAGCCTTTACAAATCTCGCTGTAGCCGAACATAATGTACTTCTTGGTTGCCGAACCATATTTCTGGCGCTTTTGTTTCGATTCACTAGATAATCCGTGGTGTTGGCGGCCTTACCCCAAAGCTGCTGTCGAGCAATTCTTATTGCAATTCTGATCTGGCGCTTAGTTGTTTGATGTTGTATCCATGAATTTCGCAAGAACCAAGAAAACTACTTGTTACACTCTCTATTCCATAACCATGGATCTTATGGGTTACTCGATTATAAAATCAAAATTTGGAATGAGTTTTCACAATGAGTTTTGTACATCTATTTTTAAATTTTCGATTTTATGATCTAGTCACGTCGCATGAAGTGATGTGACTATGGGAATACAAAAAATTCGGTTAGCGAAATTTTGATTTACGTAGGAACGAATGAATTCGTTAGGCCCTGTTTAAATGGCAAGTCGTTTAAACTTCCAATTTGAAACAGTTACCAACAAAAATATTTGGAATGAAAGCAAGTAGTATCGCAGAAATAACAGTGAACCTGGAAATTGGAGTAGCCGCGGACAAACAATTTGAAAATGTTGAAAAGCAGAAGAGATAGGAGGAAAACAGATTCCAGACCGGCATTCCTAAATTGGGGTTAAGAGTTGAGGTTTCATTTTAAAAACTAATCCGAAACATTGGTATAAAGTCCCAAAAATTGGTATAGTGGACAATTGTTGGATTAGTTTTATTATGAAGTTCTTTCTTTGACAGAGTAGGGGTAAGTGTGAAAATGTGGGGGCGTGGTTTTCGATTTAGTGTCGGTCTGTGTCCTTTTTGCAGCCCAAGCGGATTGACTAATTTTGATGTAGCTTCATACTTGAGCATTTTTCATGTGTAGGGAGGTCCAAGTAGGTTTTTGGCGGAGGTCGGCCCACCAGATGGGGCAGTTCATATTATCTCATCTTGATCAGCTTTATCGTTTTTTTGATGATTTTTCAATTATTTTGGAAGGTTTTTAGCACCTGCGCGGGAATCGTTTGGGAGCGGAACGATTATGGATTGGATGTATAAAAGAACTGGTCAGGATCATTTTCAAAAATTGAGATGAAAGTGTTGATTTTGGTAGTAAACTGTTGTTTCGCCATAGTGCTGCCGCGCTGCGTTCAAGAACTTCGTGTTTGGAGGTTTTTAGTTAGGTTAGGAGAGGTTGCAATATCGGGTTGGGGTCATTCGCCTGACTTTCAAAAGAGTGACCCGACTTTTAAAATCCCGATTTTCAAAAGGACATCGGGCGCCCGTATTCTATTTTTTTTTTTAGAAAATCGGGCTTTTAAAAATCTTTTGTAATGAGTGCAAGTAGTAACGAGGTTGGGTACGAATACGATTCGCCAAATCCAAAATTCCTAAAATGAAATTCCAAGACCAAAATTCCAAATTCAAAATTCCAGAAACCACAGTTCCCATAAAAACATTTCAAAAAAAAAAAAATCCAAAAAAACAAAATTTCTATACAAAATTCCAAAAAATTTCCATGGGTATAAATTGGATTTTTTTTGGAAATTTTATTATAATTTTTAAGTAGGAAATCTTTAATTAAGGCTTATTCAAAGGTATTTTGTAATTTGCTAAAACAGTTAAAAGTACTTATTTATTAATGACTGTACAATACACGGTAGGGGAACGGCTCGGTATTCCAAAAAAAATCCAACCCTGTTTTCTAGAATCACAACAAGTGATCTGGTAAACAATCCGTCGTTCCATGGAAGTGTGCACACTTTGTTTCTTTCCTCGTTTCCTTCCCCTTGATCTACCAACTGTTGTAAGTTTGTAGGTGATTGAAAAGGAAACGAAGAAAGAATCAAAGTGTGTTAGTAATAATTTCTAAGAACAATTAAATTAAATTAATTTCCAACCCGGAAACGTTAAAGTTGACGAAGAGCTCTTTCTGTTGTCGGAGAAAGATTTTGGAGAAAATAAAAATATTTTATAAAAACACCTTTTTTTAAAAACATCTTTGATGTTGCTAGCAGAGGCTGGATCCTGCGGCTTATTTACGATACATTCGAGGTTGTACCATCTATAATGAGACAGTTATTCTCGATCCATGGTAAAATTGGCGACCAGATCCTGCCATTATTATTTTGAATCATGAGCTCAAAATCAACAGATGCTTACTCGGAGATGCTCTACGAGATTTGCAAAATTGCATGGAAATTGGTTGGAACATCATGTTAAATCCAAAGAGAATTGTGTTAGATTTTGAAAAAGCAAGCGTAGCTGCAGCTAAATCATATTTTCCGTTGGCTGCTCTCCAAATACCTTCAGGTTAAATTTAGAAACGATAAATCTTTTAACATGCAAATTCGAATGTTGAAAAGCTTTGCCTTCGTACTTCCTGAAGAAGCTTTTGAGTATTTTGACACGATCAACAAAGAATTTGATCCAGTCGCCAAGCGAATTGCAAAATGGTTCCAAACAAATTATGTAAGGTGTGTTCATGGATACCAAGGAAGACGCCAATGCAGTCCAGAGTTCTGGACTATTTTCCAGAACCATGGAGATAATTTCCCTAGAACACAAAACTAGGGTCTATAAGTTAATAGAAGAATTAAAAATGGAAAGTTTGCGAACGCGTCCCACTAAAAAAAATGTGGAAATGCCAGCAGAATTTTAAATGATATTGTAAATAGAAATAATACTGATAAGGTATAAACAGAACCAGATACAGTTACAAGATACAACGCCTGTTAAATTTAAATACATATAAACCATAGAATTTTTTTTAGAATCTATTCTAATTTTGTCGCCGGCGCTGCAGTACTACCAATATAAGTTTCAGATTATTATGTTGGTAAACATTTTTTACGACTGTTTTTAAATGAATTTCAACCAAATCTGACAGTTGTGCACAATGTTGTATGTAAAAATTTTTAAATAGAGGCGATAAAAAGATAAATGAAATATTTTAGGGTTAATTTGTTATTATTTTTCTTGTTTTGTCTCTTCAACGCTGACGCGCTTGTTGTGTTTACCAAAGCGACATCGCCAGCAGACAAATTTATTTTGTCGATGTATCTTGTCGCTGTATCTCTGGTTCTGTTTAGACTTTTAAGGTTAATTATTTAAAAAATATTGCTCATTCTATTAAGTTACATTAATAACGCTTAAATTTATTTATTTTATCATTAAATATTTCATCAAAAAACCAAACGTTCTTTTCCGGACAACCAAAAATATATTTTATTAAAAGAACATATTTTATAAAAATCCAATTTTGTAAATTAAATTTTACAATTATTGGTTGAGGAATGGCCAAGTTCAATTGCGCAGACCCAATACCAAAAATTCTAGAATAATTCACAATAAAATGCAAATTATATCCAATAAACCAATTTTAACCAAAATCGGCCGAAAAATAACAAGAGAACTCACTCGGTAAATAAAAATGAAGAGGATTTTTAAGATTTCAGCAAAGTCGGGATTTTGAAAATGGGGATTTTGAAAGTCGGTATTTTGTGATTCGGGATTTTGTGATTCGGGATTTTGGGATTCGGGATTTTGAGCCGATCCCGATATTTAACATGTAGGTGTCATTAATAGATGCTATATAATCCGCTCCTACGTGTGGCACGCAATGCGACATGCTTGCTGATCCCGGCTCCTACGTTTCTCGAAGTAAAAATCTAAAGCCTCTCGGAGGGTTAAGCGGGAGAGGGGGGAGGGGGGGGGGGGGGGGTAGCGCAGCGAGCGTTAGCCTCTACAGTTATATAATTATACAATTATTACATTTGAAATTACCGGTGCGCGCCCGAATTCATAAAAACAATTTAAAAAATCGGGCTTTTGAAAATCGGGCTTTTGAAAGTCGGGATTTTAAAAGTCGCGATTTTGATTTCGGAATTTTGATTTCGCTATTTTGAAAGTCGGGCAATAAATTTTGGGGTTGGTATCGAAAGGCCAAAAATTTTATTAGCGAAAAAAAATATCCCAAAATGCCATCCCGAAAATAATAATCCAAACAATAAAAATCTCAAAACTCATAATACTAAAAATATATTTACCAAGAAAAAAATTGCTCGAAAACAAAATCTCAAAAAAATAAAAATATCGAATTAAAAATCCCAAAATTTGCCGAAAATAAAACCAAATGAGTCGAAATCTGCGCGCGCAGATTCCGACTCATTTGGTTCTATTTTCGAAAGATTCGAAAAAATTAAATCATTAAATAAATTTTCGTAAGATATATTTTTAAAATATAAAATATATATTACTATTATGTAAACTTATATTTCATTTTCTTATTTTTATTTAGCAGTCTTAAATAAATATAAAATTAAATGCAAAATTTGGGGGTTTTTTTTTTTTTGAGATTAATTTTTTCGCCCGTAAAATCTAAAATTTACAAAACGTGATTTGGGATATTTTTCGGGCTATTTATTTTGGGCAATTTGAAATTTGAGAAACTGTCTACTAGTAAGTTTTTGATCTAGTCAAAAACATCATTTTGGTAATAAAATTTTCGGGAATACGATGGTATCCCTAAATTTTGTCAATTGGAATTAAAAATTTTTATTTTTATGTAAAAGTATTTTATAAAATCGAATTCTATATTTTTGTAAATTGGGGTTTTGGAAATTTAGGCCAGTTGGATATTTTTTTTTGGTTCCCGTTGTAACAACTTAAAATATGAAAACAAATATAATTTTAACATAATGTAAACAGAAATAATTTCATTATAAAAACAGCTGATTCAATATAATATATTCAATAAATATATACAACGTGTAGTTCAGCCTTATACAAATTCTTTATTAATTAAAATTCATGGTGAATTTTAAAAAAATTAAATTTTATTTATCGATATATCAAGATTTAATTATTTACTAAATGAATTAAAATTTATATGTTGAGATTATATTATGTAAAAAATTTTGTAAAATTTTAAAAAATATTGAATTGGATATGCTAAGCATATTCATAAATTTTTTTCTCTTTACAATATTTGTGATACAGACAAAAAAGAGCTCTTGTCGGAGCAAGATTTTCATGGTAAAATTGAATTTTGACGTGACCAAAAAAGAATTTGATCCAGCCGCCAAGCGAATTGCCAAATAATTCAGAACGAATTATATAAGGTGTGTTCATGGATACCAAGGAAGACCCCAATACAATCCAGAGTTCTGCATTATTTTCAAGAAACATGGAGATAACCTCCCTAGAACACAAAACTCGGTTGAGGCCTGGCACGCCCGAATAAAAATAGTAATCGGAAGACCACCTCATGTTGGGGTCTATAAGTTAATTGAAGAATTGGAAAAGGAGATGAAGGTGGTGAACGCGTCCCACTGTTGTTGTAATGTTGTTGTAAATAGAAACAATACTGATAAGGTTAATTATTTAAAAAAGATTGCTCATACTATTAAGTTACATTAATAGCGCTTAATTTTATTTATTTTAGCATTAAATATTTCATCGAAAACCCAAACGAAAAGAATTTCAGAAGACCAAAAATATATTTTACTTAAAGATATATTTATAATCCAACTTTGTAAATTAAATTTTACAATTATTGGTTGTGGAATGGCCAAGGTCAATTGAGCTCGCCGATTCCAAAAATTCTAAAATAATTCGCATTAAAATGCAAATTACATCCGATAACCCAAATTTAACCAAGATCGACCAAAAAACGACAAGGTTAAAACAAAATTAAATATTTAATATTTTTAAAAAAATTCCGACTTTTGTCGGGATTTTTAAAATTTCAGCAAAATCGGGTTTTCGAAAATTGGGATTTTGTAAGTCGGGATTTTTTTCGGTATCTTGATATTTTGGTCTTTTGTAATTCGGGATTTTGTACCGACACCGGCAACTTCCATTGAAGCTTTTTCGATTTTGACAAAATTATGGTATGCCATTTACGTGGGAGTCGGTTAGGAATGTGTCGATTCTAGGTTGATGTTGTAGTTAATGCTGATCCAGGTCATTATCCGCGAATCACTAATTTTGATCGAAATCGTTTTTTGTGGAAGCTTGTTCTTGTTTGCAAATTATATCCGACACCCCAAATTTAACCAAGATCGGCAAATAAACGACTAAGTTAAAAAAAAATTTAAATTTAATATTTTTAAAAAAATTCCGACTTCTGTCGGGATTTTAAAAATTTCAGCAAAATTGGGTTTTTGAAAATCGGGATTTTGAAAGTCGGGATTTTAAAAGTCGAGATTTTGAAAGTCGGGATTTTTTTCGGTATCTTGATATTTCAGTCTTTTGTAATTCGGGATTTTGTACGGACGCCGGCAACTAATGAAATTAATGAAATTTCTAATTGCAGCAAAACATTTTAATAACTCCCCGGGAAATTTAGAATTTGGTTGTAAAAGTTATTGGAGAGTTATGTTTGGCCCCACATCGGAATGTTTTTACCGAATTTATGCGTAACTTTCATAAAGCTTAACTGCGCCATTTGACGCTTTGCGTACCCAATTTATTTTCCTGCGTTTTTAGTTTAATGAAAAAATTTAAAGGCCGCGCAGTCGGAAAAAAGCTGGAGACAATATTGGAAGAAGCGATCCACGGCTCGAAAGAGTTGGATGTTCGATTAAATCCGTTCATGGAATGTAACGCTGTCTGCTTAGATAATATAGACCCTGAATTATTTATCTTTCGTTAATTAAACGTTACCCTTGATTTTTATAATCGCAATAACCAGATAATTAGACCTGGAAGCGATATACTTATCACGACACGTTAATGACCGAACACTTGAACTATAAACGATAAGTCATTTAAAATATTTAGTCTATCAAAAATAGAAAATTTATAACCAGTAAACACGAGTTAGATTACCCGATATGATTTGAATCACGTGAACACACTTCCATGTATAATCTTTGATAATTCACAGCCATAAAATATTTATGTAAGATATACACCTCAATAAAAAACAGTAAATATGCCATAAATTAAATTTAATTAGCGTGTAATCACACGGTGGTGTATGCGATCCTATCAATAAAACAAATATAAAATTATCTTAAACGGTTAATAGGCAATTGACATTCGCTACTTTGTTAGATAAAGCCCCACAATAGTCGTTATCTTATAGAAATGATTGAAATACACTGCGTTAACACACGGTGGCCGATAAGATCACGATTCGAACAAATTTTGTTAATTTACCTGAGCTGACCGCAACAATTAGACACAAACTTAGCAAAAATAATTTATTGAACGAAAACAACATTTTAAAATAAAAATTTAAAAACACATTTAGAAAAAATTAAAAAAATTAATTATTATTTTTTGGTTGAGCCAATTTGTTCTTAACCGGTGACAAGTTAAATTGTAACTGATTTAAAAATACAAATTGTTTTACACAAAATTATTATTATTTTTTTTGACAGTTAAGTACTTTTATTGTCTTTGTATATTTATATAAATATTATCTTTGATTACTGTTATCACAGGTGATATAAATATAATTCAAATAATAAATTAAAGATTTAGCACATTGTTTTGTTTTTGCAAGAAATGTTAACGCAACGGTTATTTGTGTATTTTGTGATTTGTACATGATCATTGATGATTTCAATGTTTGTTTTGACCTCCACAAGTTACAAATTTTTTCTATGATTTACGAGCTGTATATGATGTACCGAAATTTACGTTAAAAAAAAAGTGTGAATTTTAATTTCTAAAAATTTAGGCTTAGATTTTGAAAATTACGTTCGGTTAGAGTTAGGTTAGGGCGATTGTCCTAAAGGACAGTTCATCGAATCATCTTCTAGATTCCTATCTAAAAATATCACACTCGATAGCAGGGTAAATAGAGCGCTTGGTCTGTTATTCGAGGATCCTGGGTTCGATTCCCGGCTCTGCTCATACAAAAATTTACGATTGCAACATATATATGTATATGTTTCTAAATTTCTTACTTAGGCCATAGTTTTTTTTAAATTTAATTGTTCGCATGCTTACCTATGAGACAGTGTTCTGTAATAGTCCTCTATTGGATCTTGACAGGTCTAGTTTTGGCCAGATCTGCCTGGTTATTATGCATGCGGTACTGTTGAGCCATCTGTTCGTTGTTCTTATAAAGGGCGTTTCATTTCCATATCGAGCTTTGAATTTAAATAAAACACAGAAAAATAATTTTAATGGCTACGTATGTGACTTTATTTCAATGATAATTTTATGCCATTAATATTTGAATATGATTTTGGACATGTGGCGTAATCTAGAGGTCTAATATTATATCACTCTTCGCAGCATTTAAGCGCGTCGAATGTTTGTTCCTAAGTGTTCAATAGTCTCTGACATATTAGCGTAGAAAGTGATTTCATATACCCCGAAATAAAATAATCAAGCGTTGTTAAATCATACGAACGCAATGACTACGAACTGAACCATTAATTTCAAAGTAAAATTGAACAATTTTCAAACGTTGCTTGAGTTTATTCATAATGAAATGACAAACCAAACTAACGAAAAATCAACGGTCAACTGTCAAATCGGCGGTCCCTGAAAAAAGTGTTGCCAAGTTAAAGTTCTTTACCTCGATATGAAATACCCTTTAGCCTCCTCTTGAAATATTAATTTGCATGTAGCGAACAGTATTTCAACATGCGACCTGCTTGGTGAAGTGAGACACAAAATCTTGTTACGAGACTGACTGTTCGTAAAAAACGCGGGTACCCCTTGGAGGTATTACAGTATACCTCTGTATTCCGGAAGACAAAAATGGCGGATTCAATACCAATTAAGCTAGGGAGTCGATCTGAAGAAGTTTCGTCGCATTTAAACTGCAACTGTAAGCCTAATTGGAGGGAATGCCAAGCGCACTTTGAATGCGTTCTCTTTAATAGGTAATTTGTGACCAAGTTCCCAAGTAGAGGGAATTCACGTCACGACCCTTCTTTTAAGTATTTGATCTACTCAGCCCCTGAATGACTTGTCCACGCACACAAAGAACAGTCTCTTCGTGATCACCTCTGGTATGACTTTGTTAAAGGCTTGTAATAACTCAATTATTCGGAAAATAATTGATTCTACTAGCATCGACGAATACGACACATTAATACGCGACATTCAACCGTTAATTCGACATTCAATAATCGAATCGGGCCGTAGGAATATAGTGGCATTGTCCAAACAAATAAAACACAAAATTTTGTTGAGCATATGACAAATACAATGAACTAAAATTTATATTAGAGCGACTGATACACAAAATTTTTATATTATGCTAGAAAAAATTGGAGAAATTTTGACGAAATGTATAAAATTAACACACCGATAATCGTAATTTATACAGACCCCCTATATTCAGAAAAATTGTCGTGGAGTGTTTCTTATGTTCGAGGGAGAGCAGGTTCCACAGATATCTCTGAGAGTCTACTGTCTTTCTAAAAATTTTAGTTGGGAAGAGGCTAAACATATAGACCTTAATTTCTTTGAGATTGCAATGAGAGGAATGTGCGACAGAGTTTTAGGCAGTCTTTAAAGATAAATTCCAGCTAGGATGGGATTTTGTTCAGTTGTCTCAGAGAACTCCTGTATTACTTTACTATACAATATGGCCTCCATGATGAAGTTGCTATAATGCAGAACTAAACCTCTGCGAAAGCAGCTTCTAATCCATCATGATTACCATTGATTCTGTAGACCAATAGTCAGGCGTAATTAAGTTACTTGATTGGTCAACTACTTTAACACTTGATCGTACTTTAGATGAAACGTAAGGAGTAATACTCTCATCCCTTGTTCCATTTCTGTTATTGCCGAATGCCTTATAGCTAACTACCTGGTTTTATCCTTGTTTCCGTAATACCACAACTTCTTGACTCTTCTAATAGAAAAAAGGAGGGGTGCTTATGTTGTGGCTAACACCCAATGTTCTTGTCGTTTTTCTTTAAAATTATAAAAAAATAAAAAACCATAAAACAAAAAAAAGGCTTGTTCCGAAAATATTTTTTTTTTTAAATAAAAAGAAAACTTGAGCGAATTTTAAAAAAAAACCAGTTTTTTAAAAATGAAAAATCGCTTCAATGTATTTCCAAAAATCGAAAAAACTCTTGCGAAAGGTGCCTCTTCCCAATGCTAAAAGCTTAACTATGTACAGTTACATATAAATCAGTCTTTCCGGCTGGGCTGTGGAGTGGACAAACAGACGAACATCGAATTTGCAAAAATACCGAGGTCGAAAATTTACATGATTACTATATTTTTGGCATGAGTTTCACAAAGTTTACCGTTGAAAACACAGATATCACAATTCCCACAGATATCACAATTCTGAAAATTCTGGCAATATAGATCCATGAATATCCCGGATTTGATCCATGAATATCCCCAAAAATCAAGTTGGCAGCTCCGTATCTTGCAGTTCCCGCAAGTGTACGTATTACCTTTACCTCCTTGTGGTGGGGACCGGGCAACTGTCTCGCTACGGTATTTGTGGTGTCTTAGGCTACAACATGGTGTGATCTGGGCCAAATTAAAATTAATCATACCGTGGTGATAACCAGTCAGGCTGGGGACTCAGCTCGACTTTGTGTCCTTTACCCTCTAGATCAAACTGTTTCCTAACATTTTTTTCTCCGCTACTCATGATAGAAAACATAGATAAAACTAATAACACAAAAAATAAGAGTTTGGCACTCTTAGAAATCCGGAAACTAATGCGAATGGGATTTTGGTGATCCCAACGCGGGACTTTGATCATTAGGCTTGGCCCTCAAGACGTACCGAAAAATCACAAGCACGAACAAGGCTGCTTCCACCACGAAAATAGCCTATAGAAAGCTCTAGCAAAACTAAATAAGATTCCGTTGGCAAAGGGAGAGGACAGGGATATTGAAACGGTTTCATGGGCTAGTAAGAATACTAAAATGAAGCAAGAGGGTTTATCAGAAGGCTCTCTACCCAAAAGGTAGAGATCGGAGGAGGAATCATAGAACAATGCAAACTGGTCTATAATGCAGGGAACTGTAACTAGATCTTTCAATGAGGTGCTAAAAGAGCACTAAGTGTTGGCTATTATGCATAGAGTGGGGCTCTTTGGAGCACATCCACTCACACACACTGGAGATTCTGTTTCATCTCAAGAATGGGAGTCTACTCACTTATTGCTTAGCAGAGTGAAATTCCCGGGAGCTCTCTCCTACATAACTTGAGAGCTCATGATGGGTCGATGAGTAGCTATAATATTTGAAAACGAAGACAGCAAGCCTGCTTTCCACCGGGACATCCATGTTTATCCGAGACATCCAGAAGATCCTAATAAAAATTTATAAAACTTAACGTTTTGAGTCCCAATATGGTCGCTAAAACTTACGGACCGGACCCGCCTTTCGTTATTTTGAAACTGGCGGGCAGCCGATTTTGCATTGTGAATGTTGCTGCACTAACAGCTATTCGACCAAAATCAGCAACATTTGAGAACTGAACAATATATAAAGGACTCGCTGATCACAATCAAAACAATCGATCAATTTAATAGTGCTGAGATTCCATCAGAAACGAGACCATAATGATTCTAAAAATTTTTCTCAAATTTATGACTCGTGACCCCTGTGGTCTTAGGTATTGCATGAATCACAGTGGGGTGACGGTCTCTTTATCGTAAACAATTTATCGTGTTTCAATTTAACGTGTAAATGTTCACGTTAAATTGAAACACGATAAATTGTTAATAGAATAGTTTATCGTGGACACAATTTACCGTGGACACAATTTATCGTGGGACAATTTATCGTAGAACAGTTTTTCGTGGACAATTTATCGTAGAAAGGTATTATGCGTGGTATCAAAAAATTAGTGGGATTCTTTAATGATTTTTGGAAGAAGTTCTGGAATATGGCCATGTGGGACGGAACTCGGTGGTTTCTTAACCGATTATGATGGGATTGGGTATGTTAGATGGAAATGGGATTATTGACTGATTTTTGGAAGAAGTTCTGGAATATGGCCATGTGGGACGGAACTCGGTAGTTTCTTAGCCGATTATGATAGGATTGGGTATGTTGGATGGAAATGGGATTATTGGATGATTTTGGAAGAAGTTCTGGAATATGGCCATGTGGGACGGAATTCGGTGGTTTCTTAACCGATTATGATGGGATTGGGTATGTTGGATGGAAATGAGATTATTGAATGATTTTTGGAAGAAGTTCTGGAATATGGCCATGTGGGACGGAACTCAGTAGTTTCTTAACCGATTAAAGATCCCGGCTCCTACGCCCCCGAAATCAAAATCTAAAGAGCCCCGCAGGGCTACGGGGAGTAGCGTAGGTGTCATTAATAGATTGTATATAATCCGCTCCTACGTGCGGCACGCAGTGCGACATGTTTGAAGATCCCGGCTCCTACGCCCCCGAAATTAAAATCTAAAGAGCCCCGCAGGGCTACGGGGAGGAGCGTAGGTGTCATTAATAGATTCTATATAATCCGCTCCTAAATTTCATTTATTTTAAAATGAGATTCAATATTTTTTTATTAAATTTTTTTAGCACGTCTCAACGTATTTTTTTAAAATTTTAGTTCGTTTTTATTCCAATAGATGGCGCTAGGTCCAATATGCTAAGCAAAGACACATTTTTAGTTATAAACAATTCCGCTCGTGGTTAAAGTGGCGCTACCGTCGCTCAGACTGTCAAATTTTTTTTACTGCGGTACTAAAGCTGTTCCAAACTGTTATACGATAAACTGTCTACAATAAACTGTTATACGATAAATTGCCCACGATAACTGTTCTACGATAAATTGTTCCACGATAAATTGATTCATAAAGCAAAATAAACATAAGAGGACTCATGTAGAGATTCCGAGGTTAATCTATTTTACTTTTGGCAATCTGTATAAGCCTAACAAGAACAATGAACTATAAAATAACTATGCCGATATGCTTATAGAATGCGTATATATGGATTAAATATAGAAAAAAATTAAATTTGTGTATATAAATATCTTAAAACTATAAAATAAGATTAACCTCGGAAAAATTGGCTTAATAAATTTGCACTACTTGATTTCTCTTATACATTTATTGCTCGATGATTGATTCCACGATAAATTGTTTCCACGATAAATTGTTCTACGATAAATTGTTCTACGATAAATTGCTCACGATAAATTGTTCATGATAAACTGACAGTAAATCAGTAAATCATCACAGTGCACGCTACCTATAAATGAAGTTTTCAACTTTATCGATTGCCGTTATGTGAACGCTCCTGAAGCAATTTGGCGTTCAAGAAATCCGAAAATTCACGATCGCTCAGATCCTGCCATGAGGCTCCCAGTTCACCTGCCAAATCAGCAACAAATTATCTTTGAACGTATCTTTGAATGTATGCCTACCTATGTATATTTTGTTGCTGAGCAGGTTAGCCTCTCAAACTTTGGCAAGCTCATTTGATAAATTTTACACTTAACTATATGCGTTCATATGATGAAGCTACACCAATCAACAAGGTGCTTCAGACATAAATTTCATTCTCAATCAACATGGAATGTCCTGCCAAAACTGTTCAACTACTGGATTGCAAAAGCCGTAAGGAAATTCTCTCGAAGAAGAAACCAATGATAAAGGAGATGAACAAATCAGGAAAATCAATGAGGCTCAACCCAACGTATTTATCAAGATAATGGTAGCAGTTTTGCCTTGACGGTGCCGGTCATCCAGGAAAGACTTTCCTTTATATAACACTGATGGCCTGCTTCAGAGGAAATGGAAAAATCGTTTTACCATTCGTAACGCGAGAATTGCTGCCATGTTTCAGAAAGCAGACGGCATTGTCCGTAGTGGTATTAAAATACCCGTGACTTTGCTTGACCTTTGCTTCTGGTCAGTTCAAGCGCATTGACGAAATTATGGTTGTAATTGATGAAATTACAATGCTGCCTAAACAAGGACTTCGCTGTGTCGAGCAATTGCTTCGTGAAGGAATGTGACATCCCGTGTAGAGGTAAAGTTTTAGTTGTTGCGCAAATTTCAATGGGTGGAGATTTTCTACTTGCCTCCGCACCTTGGTTGTTTGGAGCTTATTGACTTAAAGCAACTCAGTAAGCGACGATTTGTGTCTTGTTGCAGTCAACGATTTCATTCATCAACTTTTCTCTCTGGTGGCTCCGAGGTCAATATCCAATGAACTGCGCAGACATCATCCATTTCACTTCCGTATTCTGCTTTGCATTAGAAGCGAGTTTGGCTGTGTAATCAGATGAGAAATAGCTTAGTAAAAACTGAGTTTCATCGAAATTTGATTTCCTTTATACCAAGTGCTTTGCATTCTTATGACTATAGAATGCTTAAATTTTTTCTATAATGGCATTGAAAAGATTTTTTTTAAGATACGGTTAAAGGCACTTAAGTCCAAAAAATACGGACAAGTTTATTTTTGTAGAATTATTCAACCTTTTGTTAAATAATTACGAATTGTTTAACAATGCGTAGTTATTTATTATTATTTTGATACGCGTATCTTTACGAACCTAAGAAATACAATAGATGCCATTTTTACAGTATTTATCATTTTGATCTGATTGACATCCTGATTTTTTTAATCTTATCAATTTCGTGCAATTGTTCTTTGTATTTCCAAATATTGCGCAACGTTGTCTTTGTTTTACAAGTCCTTGGTGACCAGTAAGATACCAAGAGACGAATGTTTATCAGTTTTTGGCCTAAAAACCGAATTCTATAACTGGTACACATGTACCAATGTAGTAAGGTAATAATAAATTAATTTAAAATGTCGATAAGATAAATGAGTTGTAATTGTAACTGACAATCTTTGCGTCCTCACATGTTTTACATGCGCGCAATATTTTATAGCAATCCACCCATTATGTACTCAGTTGCCAGCACATGTTTTATCTAAATGATAACGAATTGTCTGTTGATTACAAATGTGATCAAACAATGTACTATGAGCATACCCCAATATCTCGATTTGACAAAATTTAATGAATGCTCGTTGTGGGCTCGTTTTTCCGGCGTGATAACCTGAATATTATTTATAAAGTATCTGTGTATGGTAAGACTTTACGAGTCAAGCATGATATTTGTTGGAACAAAAATAGGATTTGAAATTAGTGCTTATCACGTGCCATTAGATATAAATTGATAACATTCTAATGTACTTGAACGGAGAGTAGTAAATTTAAAATTTTTTACTAAAGAGGTAAATGTTTTACCATAAGAGGCCATGCGCCTCAAACTATTAGTTGTTAGATGTATGAGAGAGATGTCTTTAGGCTGGTTATACTCGGACTTGTGTAACTGCCGAATAATAAAACAAACGCTCTAACTTGTTATGGGATGGCACGAAGCTGACCCGCACATTTCATCTAAACACGCAAAGACTTCTCTCAACGTTATTTTGCAGAAGTTGAGGCTTGTATGCTCCTAGCCTACACCGTGTAACAAAACAAAACAATAAAAATAAAATTAAATGCTGAAACTAAATTAAATTTAAAAAACCAGAATCCGTCGGCCGTAATTTCAGGAAGAGAAATAAAGATAATAACAACTGGGTGCGCCCACCCAAGAAACTCCCCCGATTGACCCAGTAAGGCAGCATATGAGGTAAGGGACGCTTCTCCAACAGACAAAGCCTCTCTTCATCCGGAGAGCTCCACAGAATCTCCCACAATTCACACAGCGATAGCTTCAGACTGCCGGAATGCAAGAGGGAGACCGTGTAGATTTTACGATCGTCCCCATTACTACGCATATGCCAGAATTGCCACTCCGACAAGCCCAGCCTGTAAATATGGAACCGATACGAAGTTGGATTTCTTCTCCCATCATACCGCTCCGAAAAATTTAGTAATTCATCTTATTACAAAAAAAACAAAAATAGGTAAAATAACCAGGATAATAACTGACAAAAAAACAAATTGAAACCAATGAGAAAAAAAAAAAATAAAACCGAATGCCGAAAGGAATCGTAGTGCACTTTTTTATTTAAATAATATTCAAGAGATCAGAGGAGGAAGGAGGAAAGAGGGACTAATCAATGTGAATAATTCCGAAAGCGAAACCAATGTGCCTCCCCCCGTTCGTGCCAAAAATTGAAAATGAAAACTTGGATTTATTTTATTCGAAAAATTTAGAAAGTTAAAAACAATTGAATGAAAAAAAAACAAAAATTGTACATTTCTGATCTTCAGAAACGGTCCCACCGAAACGGGTTGCGGCATCACCTCACAGCCAATCCCCAAAAAAAAGTACAATGCCACGTTTTGGACCACCAGCAATCATAAATTTTCGTTAGGCGTCTTCCCGCCCTGGATCGTAAACTTTTGTTGGTCGTTTTCCCCGCCTTTGACCGTACATTTTCGTTGGGCGTCTACCCGCCTTTAACCGTAAAATCCTTTGGCGTCTTCCCACATTTAACCGTAGATGGATGCGAATGGTCGGCTACCCACCTGTTCGTTGTGGTGCCTTTCACCGATACCAGAATCTACACATGAAAAGGCCACCCGTTAATAAATTTTGTGCCCCCTACTACAAAAATATTCTGCTATGTCTTCAATCGTCGCACACACGCAAAAGGTGTACACATTGGTCTCGCTTTCACAATTGTTCGAAGTTTACATGATACACTGTAGCTGGACACAGAAGATTAAAACCAATTCACAATAACACAAAACCTTAGTGTTAATGCCATAGAACAACAGATGGCAATGCCATCAGTAAAAGGCATCAATTAATTATTGACCGCTTCTCACCTCGAAATTTTAATTTCCTCTAATATTTGAAGCGATTCATAATATTGCCGTTATTTGTTTTCGATGTCTTCTGGTAGTTTCTGATCCAACGTCACGCCAGAGGTCCATAGGATTTGAATTAAGATTTTGGCTTGTGTTAATGTTGGACATAGCCACCCTAGTGGATTAAATAGTTTGGATGGTTCAGACAATATTTTCCGTTTTGTCATTTTTCATTATTGTTGTTGAGAGTCATCTTGTATTCAAATGTCTCCGTGCCTGGATTTGAAGTTCAGTGGATTTTACCAAAGCACTCTATGACCCTAGAGACGATAAGTTTTGGTTAAAATGAGATTCGTACTGTATAACGGCCATCAATATTTCGCAAGTAATTCTATTGATAATGTTCACCACACAGAACTTCTTGTTCTGTAATGGGCTTCTTCAGCGTTATCGATTTCACAGAATTCCTTTAATTGATTATCGACGTCACTTAAGGTAACCAATAACTCGCTCCTGGATGGCTTGTTGTCTGAAGTGCTTCCAAATTGGTTGGTATCCTTGATTTCGTTTAACCATCTGATTATTAATATATTTGGATAGTAATCGCTTCCATCTTCATGGACAAATTGCTGGAATCCAATTCATATTCAATATTCACGTTCAATTCATATTCATTTCATATTCAATTCATATTCAATTCATTTTCAATTCATATTCAATATTCATATTCAATATTCATATTGAACATTCATATTCAATTCATATTCAATTCATATTCAATTCATATTCAATTCATATTCAATTCATATTTAATTCATATTCAATTCATGTTCAATTCATATTCAATTCATATTCAATTCATATTCAATTCATATTCAATGCATATTCAATTCATATTCAATTCATATTCAATTCATATTCAATTCATATTCAATTCATATTCAATTCATATTCAATTCATATTCAATTCATATTCAATTCATATTCAATTCATATTCAATTCATATTCAATTCATATTCAATTCATATTCAATTCATATTCAATTCATATTCAATTCATATTCAATTCATATTCAATTCATATTCAATTCATATTCAATTCATATTCAATTCATATTCAATTCATATTCAATTCATATTCAATTCATATTCAATTCATATTCAATTCATATTCAATTCATATTCAATTCATATTCAATTCATATTCAATTCATATTCAATTCATATTCAATTCATATTCAATTCATATTCAATTCATATTCAATTCATATTCAATTCATATTCAATTCATATTCAATTCATATTCAATTCATATTCAGGTTAGGTTTCAGTGGTTGACACTTAGGCCATTTTTGGCCCATTATGATACCACGCATTCATGCTACATCATTAACCCATTCACCTATTCACCTACTCATACAACTACAGTATACCACCTGCACATTGCAAGCTCCATGTCAACCTGTACATTGACATGGACGGTGGGTCGGCGCTGAATTCAGCACTCCATCAGAGGGTCATAGTTGTGTTTATTAACATCACCGATTGTAATCAATGATGAAAATTCGATTTGCATCTAGCCTCTGATGGGATTCGAACCCAGTACCTCCCGGTCCAAGTGCCGAAGCTTTAACCACTGCACCACTTGTCCGGTAATTCATATTCAATTCATATTCAATTCATATTCAATTCATATTTAATTCATATTTAATTCATATTCAATTGATATTCAATTTATATTCAATTCATATTCAATTCATATTCAATTCATATTCAATTCATATTCAATTCATGTTCAATTCATATTCAATTCATATTCAATTCTTATTCAATTCATATTCAATTCATATTCAATTCATATTCAATTCATATTCAATTCACATTCAATTTATATTCAATTCATATTCAATTCATATTCAATTCATATTCAATTCATATTCAATTCATATTCAATTCATATTCAATTCATATTCAATTCATATTCAATTCATATTCAATTCATATTCAATTCATATTCAATTCATATTCAATTCATATTCAATTCATATTCAATTCATATTCAATTCATATTCAATTCATGTTCAATTCATATTCAATTCATATTCAATTCATATTCAATTCATTTTCAATTCATATTCAATTCATATTCAATTCATATTCAATTCATATTCAATTCATATTCAATTCATATTTAATTCATATTCAATTCATATTCAATTCATATTCAATTCATATTCAATTCATGTTCAATTCATATTCAATTCATATTCAATTCATATTCAATTCATTTTCAATTCATATTCAATTCATATTCAATTCATGTTCAATTCATATTCAATTCATATTCAATTCATATTCAATTCATTTTCAATTCATATTCAATTCATATTCAATTCATATTCAATTCATATTCAATTCATATTCAATTCATATTCAATTCATATTCAATTCATATTCAATTCATATTCAATTCATATTCAATTCATATTTAATTCATATTCAATTCATATTCAATTCATATTCAATTCATATTCAATTCATATTCAATTCATATTCAATTCATATTCAATTCATATTCAATTCATATTCAATTCATATTCAATTCATATTCAATTCATATTTAATTCATATTCAATTCATATTCAATTCATATTCAATTCATATTCAATTCATATTCAATTCATATTCAATTCATATTCAATTCATATTCAATTCATATTCAATTCATATTCAATTCATATTCAATTCATATTCAATTCATATTCAATTCATATTCAATTCATATTCAATTCATATTCAATTCATATTCAATTCATATTCAATTCATATTCAATTCATATTCAATTCATATTCAATTCATATTCAATTCATATTCAATTCATATTCAATTCATATTCAATTCATATTCAATTCATATTCAATTCATATTCAATTCATATTCAATTCATATTCAATTCATATTCAATTCATATTCAATTCATATTCAATTCATATTCAATTCATATTCAATTCATATTCAATTCATATTCAATTCATATTCAATTCATATTCAATTCATATTCAATTCATATTCAATTCATATTCAATTCAAATTCAATTCATATTCAATTCATATTCAATTCATATTCAATTCATATTCAATTCATATTCAATTCATATTCAATTCATATTCAATTCATATTCAATTCATATTCATTTCATATTCAATTCACATTCAATTCATATTCAATTCATATTCAATTCATATTCAATTCACATTCAATTCGTCTCAAAGCGGTTCAGAAAAATAACCTGATCTTCATTGATTTCATTGATATTGTATACCAAAGGAATTATGTGTCATCAGCGCCAAACGGTGGATTTATGAACTAAAGTGCTTCTAAGAAAATTGTTGCTGTATCATAGACATTCCAAACAAAAACACAAAACATATCTTCCTTCAGCATTATAGCGGTAGTTTTGAGTACTAAGCCGCTTCAGCTAAATTTCTTATTTTAGACCTTTAATATTCCATTATAAATCAATAATTAGCTATTATAGCTAAAACGGTGGATTTGTCACCTAAAGCGCTGATAGAAAAATGGTTGCCTCTTCCAAGTTCTTGTTTCTGAATGTCTATTGATGATATCTCCAGAGCGGCTTGTGAAATTCGTTTTTTCGCTAATTTCTAATAATAATTTCTAAAAATACTTATCGTATGAAAAGCAACAATTTTTATCAGTCCTTTAGTTGATGAACCTACCGTTTTGGCACTGGTGGCTAATTTATTATTATTAAAGTTGGCTAGAACCCAAGTTCGTTCCCTACTTAATGCCACATTGCGTGGCCTGGATCAAGCCGAGTATTTTATTCTAGTTCGCAATTGCGTCAAGCCATGCGAAAAGAAGCAAAGCAAGCTGTATCTAAAATGAAAGGCTGACGCGGAGGGAAGTGCAAAATATTCTGCATTGCAAATATCGTAGTTGAAGATATGGCACTGGTAATAGCGTGGGAAACCGAGATGAATATGTACTATCAAAGATATCTGCAATATCCAGGAAAGTGTTCAACACCTTTTTCCAAAGCTTTTTAGAAAATTCGCAGAAAGACTAATAAGACGAAATGTCTTGGGGTCAGTATAATCTGATTCACTGGCTTTAGGGATGAAACTACCCTACTCATATTCCAAGATTGTGGAATAGTTCCGAAGGAGTTGATGTGAAATGATACCGAACGAGAAGACCCGTCCACTTTACCGTACTTCGGAATTTCATCATTTACACCAACTACCAAAATTAGCAGCCAATAACTGCAAATTTTTCTTATGAATTTTAAGAAATTTTTCATTATGCGTAAAATTGGCCGTTAGGACGTGCTTTTCACGTTGCGGTTTGATAACTTTGTTATCGTTAAGTAAGCGCATAATGTCGACAAAACGTTACAAGCATATTTTACAGAATGGCATGCCACTCTATGTAAGAATAGGGCATGATTAATTATCAAGCGGCATGTACAACATGAACCAACCGATTAATTTTTATAATCGGCCAAACACGATACACAAATATGCTTAATTCGACATTTATTGGATTATGATACACGTAACTGAATTTTAATTACTTGATAATCGTAATTATTTACAACAACAACACAAAACTTTGCGATTACAAATAGTCTCTGAACGAGACGAACGCATCGTCAGTGGAGATAGTTAACTTCACCCGTACGCATATATTCCAAATGACGTGCAAACTCGTAATATTGTTGGTAGCTGCGATCTGTAGTTTAAGTTACGTTGCGTCTCGTGTTGGTAAGTACAAGATGAAATACATTGGGAATCAGAAAATTAAATTTTTTTCCGCAGCTCACGATGGCATCGATCTCACCGAAATCCATCCGTACACCAGAAAAATAAAATTGGACGACCCGGTCGAATTAACACAATCGCATTGGTTGAATTTAGCGCGAAATTATGTTGACGATTCTGTTGCACTGAAATCGAACGATGGAGTTGCGAAAAATGTAATTTTATTTATCGGTGATGGTATGTCGATCCAAACGAGTAGCGTGGCCCGTATAAATAAAACAGGTGAGAGCGGGTTACTAGAATTTCAAAAATTTCCGCACATCGGAATGTCGAAAGTGAGTTTGAATTTATATTAACAGTGTTCACGTATTTAACGGCATAATTTATTTCTAGACATATTGTGTTGATAAAATGGTGCCCGACTCGGCGTGCACAGCGACCGCATATCTCTCTGGCATAAAAAGTAATTTCGGTACAATCGGCGTAAACGCAAAAGTGAAAAAATCCGATTGTGAGGGTCAACAAAATTCTGCGAACTATGTGTATTCGATGGCTAAATGGGCTTTAGATGCCGGTAAATCAGCTGGTATTGTAACGACCACAAGTGTTACGGACGCGTCGCCGGCTGGCGTTTATGCGAATATTGCAAATCGTGACTGGGAAAATGATCAGAAAGTCAAAGAGGCATGCCCGAACGATAAGATTTCGGATATTGCGGAACAATTAATTTACGGTGACGTTGGCCAAAAACTTACGGTTATATTTGGTGGTGGGCGTACCCAATTTTTGAATCAAACGTTGTGCGACGAAGATGGGCAACAAGGTAAACGAACAGATGGTAAAAATTTGATTAAGGAATGGGAGGAGGGAGGTGATCGTAAATATATTTGGAATAGAGAACAGCTATTAGATCTGGATGTAAATGATGTCAACGGCCAAGTGCTAGGCTTATTTGCTGATAACCATCTACCATATTTACTGGAGGCAATTGATAAAAATATTAATGTTCCGCGTTTACAAGAAATGACGGAAAAGGCCATCCAAATTCTAAGTAAAAATCCAAATGGGTATTTCTTATTCGTCGAGGGTGGACTAATCGATAAGGCGCATCACTATAATCAGGCGCGGATGGCGATTAACGAGACCCTTGAATTTGATGATGCCATATCCAGGGCCAAATCGTTAGTTAGTAACGATGATACGCTGTTGGTTGTGACATCGGATCATGCACATACCATGACGGTATCCGGATACCTAGAACGTGGTGTTGATATTTATGACGTAGCTGGATTTGGCGATGACGGTAAAAGCTACTTTAGTTTGAGCTACGCAAATGGTGTCTCGTTGGATACACACGTTGATCAAAATGGTCACCGAATAGAACCCATGACGATCGCTGAACGCGATAACTACAATTTTAAATTTCCCGCTATTGTGCCATTGGGATCTGAGACTCATGGTGGTGGTGATGTAGCGGTATATGCACGTGGCCCGCAAAGCCATTTATTTACCGGAACTTATGAACAACATCTGATACCACACATGATGGCTTATGCAGCATGCGTCGGTGATGGTTTAACAAAATGTGATATTAAAGTTTAGTATAAATTTATTTGTTTAACTAGTTTTATTTTAATGGACTCTTTAAACGTATTTTGATAAAAATATAATTGAAACTCAAATTAAATAGATAATTGCCTAGAAAAATGTTTAATAATTCCGTATCAATTCAATCTTTAATTTAACTCCGTTGGACCAAGAAATAAAAAATACTATTGATTAGTTTTTTTTGGATGAAATTCCGTTAAAATATGCATTGAAACAGATGCGTCCAAGCCCCATCTTCATGCGCAACGACCTCCCGCGTACCCGTGAGAGTTATCGAAGCCGTTATCCTCTACAATTATTGCGTTTCAAAATGCCGGTCCGCGGGCCCCCGAATTCACAAAAAAAAAAATAAAAATCGGGCTTTGAAAATAGGGATTTTGAAGGCAGGATTTTGAAAGCCGGGATTTTAAAAGTGGGGATTTTGTTTTCGGGATTTTGTTTTCGGGATTTTGAAAGTCGGGCAAACGACCCAAACCCATTTAATATGGGATCGGCTCCAAATTCCGAATCACAAAATCCCGATATATTAAAATCCCGACTTTCAAAATCCCGAATTTATTAAAATTCCGAATCTTAAAATCCCGACTTTTAAAGTTCCGACTTTCAAAATTCCGACTTTTAAAATCCCGACTTTGCTGAAATTTTAAAAATCTCGACAAAAGTCGGGATTGTTTTGAAAATATTAAATTTTTTTTATCTTCGTTTTTATTGAGAACTCGGCCGTTTTTTGGCCGATTTTGGTTAAATTTGGTTATCGGATATAATTTGCATTTTAATATGAATTATTCTAGAATTTTTGGAATTGGGCCTGCTCAATTGAACTTGGCTATTCCACTACCAATAATTGTAAAATTGAATTAACAAAATTGGATTTGTATAAATACAGTCTTGGCCAAAAGTATTGAGCACCCATCTTACGATTTTTTGGGAGTATCAATTTGAAATAAATTGAAAGAATTTTTATATGTTCACATTACTATTAATTTATATAAAATTAATATTTTGTGGGTCCACTGTTTGCCTTAATTACGGCAGAAATTCTTTTGGGTAGAGAGCTTACAAGCTTTTACATTCTGCAGGACGTATGGCACTCCATTTTTGGTGCAGATAGCGTTTTAGGTTTTCTTTGTTTTGTATTTATTGTGTAGCGCCTGACTCTGCGTTTTAATAAACTCCATAAATGTTCTATAGGCGGGGATTGGGTAGGCCACTGCAGAACCTCAAGGCCATTTTCTCGAAAACATGTCATTGTGCGGGCAGATTTATGTCATGGCGCGTTATCCTGCTGGAATTTAACGCTATCCATGTTTGTATCACAAAAAAGTGTTAAAAATGAGGTCAGCAACGCAGATTCTAGGACGTTTATGTATTTTGAAGAGTTCATGTGGCCCTTCGCCTACTCGGCGACGCACAAAAGGCACACTAGGTGTACCAAAAATCTGAAATAATGAAAATGCAGACTTTGGAAAACTAAAATATTTGATCGATGAATTTTATTTTAAAATCAAATTATTTAATATTATTAGGGCATAGAATTGTCAACTTACTTCAAAGTTTAATTTGTCAAACACACCACACGATATTTGACCAGTTTTCTTCGGTAAAACTTTGGTATTTTAAGGCTTATTTATACCGAGCCTTCTTGTTTTTTTCGGAGAACCAGGGTTTCTTCCTGGCTTCCTGGCGATGTGGGTCACTGTTTTTAGTCCTTTTTAGATCTAGAAAAAATAATAAACAAACAAAAGGGGTTGTTTTCTGTTATACTTATCGTGTACGCCCCTAATTTATAGGGTGCTCAATACTTTAGGCCAAGGCTGTATGTCTTTTAATCTATATTATATAAAAATTGTGTAAAAATGGCTCAATCTTTTTTGTTGCGCTCGCAATTGCCAGGAAATGATTCTTACAGAAGAAAATTTTGAAAAAACCCGCCGGGAAAGTCGGAATACTCGAAAAATCGAATAAAAAGCCTTTTTTATGAATTTTGTATGCACATTTCTTATGCGACAGGTGGTGCAGTGGTTAAAGCTTCGGCGCTTGGGCTGGTAGGTCTTAGGTTCGAATCATACCGGAGGCGGAATGCATATTAGTGTTTTTTTTATCCAATCTATTTATTTTATCTATTTATTTTCTCTATCTGTCTATCTATCTATCCATATAAAAATCAATTGCCGTGCGTTAGTCTTGAAAAAATTCGAGAACGACACGATCGATAGATGGCGTTCGTGGCTATAAATATAAGTTTTGTAGAATTTTGGCAATCTATGTACAAAATTAAAATCATAATTGTCTACATTATAGCATATGACTCCCTGAATTAAAAAAGGCTGACTTAAAATGGTGTTTTTTCTGACTTAAAACCAGCGTTTTTATTTCACTTCAAAATTGATTTAAAATCGGTAATGAAAATGAAAGAAAAAAAAGCTGACTTTATTAATGCATATCATAAGACATTTTGAAAATGATTTAAGAAGTGTGTTTATAAGTGACATAAAATGTGTATTTTTAAGTCATTTTGAAAATGAAATAAAATTTTTATTTAAGATCGGAATAAAACGTAAAAATGTATAACAGTAAAAGCCTGATTATCTGGCATTCAATTAACCGGAACACTCAGTTAACCGGAATTTAATTTTTAGGATTTTTTTTTGCTTTTCTCTCTTTCTTTTCTCTTTCATTTGCATTTTTTAATTCATTTTGAAATTTTCAATTTTTTTTGCACATTTTCATTAATGAAAGCATTAGTTGAAAATTTTGAAGGCCTTTAATTTTCATATTACAGTAAAAATTTACTGCCAGTTTATCATGAACAATTTATCGTGAGCAATTTATCGTAGAATAATTTATCGTAGAACAATTTGTCGTGGCACAATTTGTCGTAGAGCAGTCTTGTTTCTTAACCAATTATGATGGGATAGAGTATGTTGATGCAAATGTGATTCTTAAGCTAAATTTACAAAATTAAATAACCTTTCATAATTGGTACAATATTCCACGATATGAAACAAAAAAATTTTCGGTTTCAAACAAAAGTGCATTTGTCCGGGTAAAAATACAGTCGAATTCAATCGACGATTACACGAAAACGGGTCGTTGTTTCGACTTAATTTAAACGGATTGTTATTCAAAATTAAATATTCTTTCATTATTGGTACAATGTACTATGATTTGAAACAAAAAAATTTTCGGTTTCAAACAAAAGTGCATTTGTCCGGGTAAAAATACAGTCGAATTTTAATCGACGATTACACGAAAACGGGTCGTTGTTTCGACTTAATTTAAACGGATTGTTATTCAAAATTAAATAACCTTTCATTATTGGTACAATGTACTATGATTTGAAACAAAAAAATTTTCGGTTTCAAACAAAAGTGCATTTGTCCGGGTAAAAATACAGTCGAATTCAATCGACGATTACACGAAAACGGGTCGTTGTTTCGACTTAATTTAAACGGATTGTTATTCAAAATTAAATAACCTTTCATTATTGGTACAATATACTATGATTTGAAACAAAAAAATTTTCGGTTTCAAACAAAAGTGCATTTGTCCGGGTAAAAATACAGTCGAATTCAATCGACGATTACACGAAAACGGGTCGTTGTTTCGACCTAATTTAAACGGACTGTTATTCAAAATTAAATAACCTTTCATTATTGGTACAATATACTATGATTTGAAACAAAAAAATTTTCGGTTTCAAACAAAAGTGCATTTGTCCGGGTAAAAATACAGTCGAATTCAATCGACGATTACACGAAAACGGGTCGTTGTTTCGACTTAATTTAAACGGATTGTTATTCAAAATTAAATAACCTTTCATTATTGGTACAATGTACTATGATTTGAAACAAAAAAATTTTCGGTTTCAAACAAAAGTGCATTTGTCCGGGTAAAAATACAGTCGAATTCAATCGACGATTACACGAAAACGGGTCGTTGTTTCGACTTAATTTAAACGGATTGTTATTCAAAATTAAATAACCTTTCATTATTGGTACAATATACTATGATTTGAAACAAAAAAATTTTCGGTTTCAAACAAAATTGCATTTGTCCGGGTAAAAATACAGTCGAATTCAATCGACGATTACACGAAAACGGGTCGTTGTTTCGACTTAATTTAAACGGATTGTTATTCAAAATTAAATAACCTTTCATTATTGGTACAATATACTATGATTTGAAAGAAAAAAATTTTCGGTTTCAAACAAAAGTGCATTTGTCCGGGTAAAAATACAGTCGAATTCAATCGACGATTACACGAAAACGGGTCGTTGTTTCGACTTAATTTAAACGGATTGTTATTCAAAATTAAATAACCTTTCATTATTGGTACAATATACTATGATTTGAAACAAAAAAATTTTCGGTTTCAAACAAAAGTGCATTTGTCCGGGTAAAAATACAGTCGAATTCAATCGACGATTACACGAAAACGGGTCGTTGTTTCGACTTAATTTAAACGGACTGTTATTCAAAATTAAATAACCTTTCATTATTGGTACAATATACTATGATTTGAAACAAAAAAATTTTCGGTTTCAAACAAAAGTGCATTTGTCCGGGTAAAAATACAGTCGAATTCAATCGACGATTACACGAAAACGGGTCGTTGTTTCGACTTAATTTAAACGGATTGTTATTCAAAATTAAATAACCTTTCATTATTGGTACAATATACTATGATTTGAAACAAAAAAATTTTCGGTTTCAAACAAAAGTGCATTTGTCCGGGTAAAAATACAGTCGAATTCAATCGACGATTACACGAAAACGGGTCGTTGTTTCGACTTAATTTAAACGGATTGTTATTCAAAATTAAATAACCTTTCATTATTGGTACAATATACTATGATTTGAAACAAAAAAATTTTCGGTTTCAAACAAAAGTGCATTTGTCCGGGTAAAAATACAGTCGAATTCAATCGACGATTACACGAAAACGGGTCGTTGTTTCGACTTAATTTAAACGGATTGTTATTCAAAATTAAATAACCTTTCATTATTGGTACAATATACTATGATTTGAAACAAAAAAATTTTCGGTTTCAAACAAAAGTGCATTTGTCCGGGTAAAAATACAGTCGAATTCAATCGACGATTACACGAAAACGGGTCGTTGTTTCGACTTAATTTAAACGGATTGTTATTCAAAATTAAATAACCTTTCATTATTGGTACAATATACTATGATTTGAAACAAAAAAATTTTCGGTTTCAAACAAAAGTGCATTTGTCCGGGTAAAAATACAGTCGAATTCAATCGACGATTACACGAAAACGGGTCGTTGTTTCCACTTAATTTAAACGGATTGTTATTCAAAATTAAATAACCTTTCATTATTGGTACAATATACTATGATTTGAAACAAAAAATTTTCGGTTTCAAACAAAAGTGCATTTGTCCGGGTAAAAATACAGTCGAATTCAATCGACGATTACACGAAAACGGGTCGTTGTTTCGACTTAATTTAAACGGATTGTTATTCAAAATTAAATAACCTTTCATTATTGGTACAATATACTATGATTTGAAACAAAAAAATTTTCGGTTTCAAACAAAAGTGCATTTGTCCGGGTAAAAATACAGTCGAATTCAATCGACGATTACACGAAAACGGGTCGTTGTTTCGACTTAATTTAAACGGACTGTTATTCAAAATTAAATAACCTTTCATTATTGGTACAATATACTATGATTTGAAACAAAAAAATTTTCGGTTTCAAACAAAAGTGCATTTGTCCGGGTAAAAATACAGTCGAATTCAATCGACGATTACACGAAAACGGGTCGTTGTTTCGACTTAATTTAAACGGACTGTTATTCAAAATTAAATAACCTTTCATTATTGGTACAATATACTATGATTTGAAACAAAAAAATTTTCGGTTTCAAACAAAAGTGCATTTGTCCGGGTAAAAATACAGTCGAATTCAATCGACGATTACACGAAAACGGGTCGTTGTTTCGACTTAATTTAAACGGATTGTTATTCAAAATTAAATAACCTTTCATTATTGGTACAATATACTATGATTTGAAACAAAAAAATTTTCGGTTTCAAACAAACGTGCATTTGTCCGGGTAAAAATACAGTCGAATTCAATCGACGATTACACGAAAACGGGTCGTTGTTTCGACCTAATTTAAACGGATTGTTATTCAAAATTAAATAACCTTTCATTATTGGTACAATATACTATGATTTGAAACAAAAAAATTTTCGGTTTCAAACAAAAGTGCATTTGTCCGGGTAAAAATACAGTCGAATTCAATCGACGATTACACGAAAACGGGTCGTTGTTTCGACTTAATTTAAACGGACTGTTATTCAAAATTAAATAACCTTTCATTATTGGTACAATATACTATGATTTGAAAGAAAAAAATTTTCGGTTTCAAACAAAAGTGCATTTGTCCGGGTAAAAATACAGTCGAATTCAATCGACGATTACACGAAAACGGGTCGTTGTTTCGACTTAATTTAAACGGATTGTTATTCAAAATTAAATAACCTTTCATTATTGGTACAATATACTATGATTTGAAACAAAAAAATTTTCGGTTTCAAACAAAAGTGCATTTGTCCGGGTAAAAATACAGTCGAATTCAATCGACGATTACACGAAAACGGGTCGTTGTTTCGACCTAATTTAAACGGATTGTTATTCAAAATTAAATAACCTTTCATTATTGGTACAATATACTATGATTTGAAACAAAAAAATTTTCGGTTTCAAACAAAAGTGCATTTGTCCGGGTAAAAATACAGTCGAATTCAATCGACGATTACACGAAAACGGGTCGTTGTTTCGACTTAATTTAAACGGATTGTTATTCAAAATTAAATAACCTTTCATTATTGGTACAATATACTATGATTTGAAACAAAAAAATTTTCGGTTTCAAACAAAAGTGCATTTGTCCGGGTAAAAATACAGTCGAATTCAATCGACGATTACACGAAAACGGGTCGTTGTTTCGACTTAATTTAAACGGATTGTTATTCAAAATTAAATAACCTTTCATTATTGGTACAATATACTATGATTTAAAACAAAAAAATTTTCGGTTTCAAACAAAAGTGCATTTGTCCGGGTAAAAATACAGTCGAATTCAATCGACGATTACACGAAAACGGGTCGTTGTTTCGACTTAATTTAAACGGACTGTTATTCAAAATTAAATAACCTTTCATTATTGGTACAATATACTATGATTTGAAACAAAAAAATTTTCGGTTTCAAACAAAAGTGCATTTGTCCGGGTAAAAATACAGTCGAATTCAATCGACGATTACACGAAAACGGGTCGTTGTTTCGACTTAATTTAAACGGATTGTTATTCAAAATTAAATAACCTTTCATTATTGGTACAATATACTATGATTTGAAACAAAAAAATTTTCGGTTTCAAACAAAAGTGCATTTGTCCGGGTAAAAATACAGTCGAATTCAATCGACGATTACACGAAAACGGGTCGTTGTTTCGACCTAATTTAAACGGATTGTTATTCAAAATTAAATAACCTTTCATTATTGGTACAATATACTATGATTTGAAACAAAAAAATTTTCGGTTTCAAACAAAAGTGCATTTGTCCGGGTAAAAATACAGTCGAATTCAATCGACGATTACACGAAAACGGGTCGTTGTTTCGACTTAATTTAAACGGACTGTTATTCAAAATTAAATAACCTTTCATTATTGGTACAATATACTATGATTTGAAACAAAAAAATTTTCGGTTTCAAACAAAAGTGCATTTGTCCGGGTAAAAATACAGTCGAATTCAATCGACGATTACACGAAAACGGGTCGTTGTTTCGACTTAATTTAAACGGATTGTTATTCAAAATTAAATAACCTTTCATTATTGGTACAATATACTATGATTTGAAACAAAAAAATTTTCGGTTTCAAACAAAAGTGCATTTGTCCGGGTAAAAATACAGTCGAATTCAATCGACGATTACACGAAAACGGGTCGTTGTTTCGACTTAATTTAAACGGATTGTTATTCAAAATTAAATAACCTTTCGTTATTGGTACAATATACTATGATTTGAAACAAAAAAATTTTCGGTTTCAAACAAAAGTGCATTTGTCCGGGTAAAAATACAGTCGAATTCAATCGACGATTACACGAAAACGGGTCGTTGTTTCGACCTAATTTAAACGGACTGTTATTCAAAATTAAATAACCTTTCATTATTGGTACAATATACTATGATTTGAAACAAAAAAATTTTCGGTTTCAAACAAAAGTGCATTTGTCCGGGTAAAAATACAGTCGAATTCAATCGACGATTACACGAAAACGGGTCGTTGTTTCGACTTAATTTAAACGGACTGTTATTCAAAATTAAATAACCTTTCATTATTGGTACAATATACTATGATTTGAAAGAAAAAAATTTTCGGTTTCAAACAAAAGTGCATTTGTCCGGGTAAAAATACAGTCGAATTCAATCGACGATTACACGAAAACGGGTCGTTGTTTCGACTTAATTTAAACGGACTGTTATTCAAAATTAAATAACCTTTCATTATTGGTACAATATACTATGATTTGAAAGAAAAAAATTTTCGGTTTCAAACAAAAGTGCATTTGTCCGGGTAAAAATACAGTCGAATTCAATCGACGATTACACGAAAACGGGTCGTTGTTTCGACTTAATTTAAACGGATTGTTATTCAAAATTAAATAACCTTTCATTATTGGTACAATATACTATGATTTGAAACAAAAAAATTTTCGGTTTCAAACAAAAGTGCATTTGTCCGGGTAAAAATACAGTCGAATTCAATCGACGATTACACGAAAACGGGTCGTTGTTTCGACCTAATTTAAACGGATTGTTATTCAAAATTAAATAACCTTTCATTATTGGTACAATATACTATGATTTGAAACAAAAAAATTTTCGGTTTCAAACAAAAGTGCATTTGTCCGGGTAAAAATACAGTCGAATTCAATCGACGATTACACGAAAACGGGTCGTTGTTTCGACTTAATTTAAACGGATTGTTATTCAAAATTAAATAACCTTTCATTATTGGTACAATATACTATGATTTGAAACAAAAAAATTTTCGGTTTCAAACAAAAGTGCATTTGTCCGGGTAAAAATACAGTCGAATTCAATCGACGATTACACGAAAACGGGTCGTTGTTTCGACTTAATTTAAACGGATTGTTATTCAAAATTAAATAACCTTTCATTATTGGTACAATATACTATGATTTGAAACAAAAAAATTTTCGGTTTCAAACAAAAGTGCATTTGTCCGGGTAAAAATACAGTCGAATTCAATCGACGATTACACGAAAACGGGTCGTTGTTTCGACTTAATTTAAACGGACTGTTATTCAAAATTAAATAACCTTTCATTATTGGTACAATATACTATGATTTGAAACAAAAAAATTTTCGGTTTCAAACAAAAGTGCATTTGTCCGGGTAAAAATACAGTCGAATTCAATCGACGATTACACGAAAACGGGTCGTTGTTTCGACTTAATTTAAACGGATTGTTATTCAAAATTAAATAACCTTTCATTATTGGTACAATATACTATGATTTGAAACAAAAAAATTTTCGGTTTCAAACAAAAGTGCATTTGTCCGGGTAAAAATACAGTCGAATTCAATCGACGATTACACGAAAACGGATCGTTGTTTCGACCTAATTTAAACGGATTGTTATTCAAAATTAAATAACCTTTCATTATTGGTACAATGTACTATGATTTGAAACAAAAAAATTTTCGGTTTCAAACAAACGTGCATTTGTCCGGGTAAAAATACAGTCGGATTCAATCGACGATTACACGAAAACGGGTCGTTGTTTCGACCTAATTTAAACGGATTGTTATTCAAAATTAAATAACCTTTCATTATTGGTACAATATACTATGATTTGAAACAAAAAAATTTTCGGTTTCAAACAAAAGTGCATTTGTCCGGGTAAAAATACAGTCGAATTCAATCGACGATTACACGAAAACGGGTCGTTGTTTCGACCTAATTTAAACGGATTGTTATTCAAAATTAAATAACCTTTCATTATTGGTACAATATACTATGATTTGAAACAAAACGAGTGCCAACCGAGTATTTGGCTTGAGCCGCAAGCAAACTACCTGCTCTCGGAAAAGTCCATTCCGTATAACAGGGCTTTTACTGTAATACACACTACAGTAAAAGCCCTGTTATCCAGAAAAAAAATATATACATACATATACAAGTACACCCATACGAGTACCCAATATTTAATAATACATATATTCAATATTTGCCTAACACTAGTTGGGGTACGACTTTACAGATTCAATTCAAATAGAATAATGCATAAAACAGAAAAAAAGGAAAGGAAAGTATATTTTCTATGAATCTTCAAATAATAAAAAAATAATTTCCCTTCTAAAAGAGGAAAAAAAAGCAAAAAAAAATCCAAAAAATTTAAATTCGCGTTAACTGAATGTTTCGGTTTTTTATCTTTCTCTACATTACCACAAAAAGCTGTAACAAGAAAAACAAGAAACCATTTTTTTAAAAACGTGAAATTACGCATGCATTTCTATGTGTAAATACAAATGTAAATTTTATGTTTATATGTATTTTTTAAGTCATTTTGAAAATGAATTAAAAAATATAGTTGTCTATGTTTGTTGTGTTCGCAATTGCCAGGAGATGGTTCTCACGAACTTTGGTTTACTGGGAAATGTCACGCTATAACCAGTCGACGTAGTAGTTTCAGCGACGAAAGAAAGGTCAACCTGTTGTAGGATACGTCGATGTGTACTCCACTGATGCGCTGGCCTACGACAAGACGAACGCTTCTACCTTTGCTACCGTTTGCTTTTGTTCCATGTTTGTGGTCCTACTTCGTTCGTCAATTATATGGGCTATGTGAAGAAGTTGCAGTTAATCACGAACAAGAGAGTCGCAACTGCGGATGTTTCCAAACAACTGATGGCGCTTAACGATGGTCAAATTCCTGTTGATGTTTTGACAAGATTCCTTCGAATTTTTAACCAAGGCTTTTTATTGCAACGTATGGGTTGCCAACCGGCATTTGTAAATTAAATTTCGTTATCGGTAAAAGGCACCGCAACGGGCGGGCAATAGCAATTTCGGCAATCCAGGACGCCGCAACCCAACACGGTGCCCAGACAGTGGTTGAAAGGTACCATGTTTTTTAATTTAGTTTGATTTTGATTTTCTTTTTCTCTCAAATTAGAAAATTAAATTTCATTTAAATTTAAATTTTCAAATTTTCAATTTTCGAAATGGTTTCGAGCGTGACTGGGGTGCGCATTGGTCTCGCCCCATAATTTTTGGGCGTTCATTTTTTTTTTGATTTCTACTTTTATTTACTTTTATTTTATTTTTATTAACCGTTTCGTTCAGCCAACCTAATAAAAAACATCAATGTGTATTACCCCTGGCATACGGTTTTATTTTTTTTCTCATTTATCGGCCTAGTTCTATTTTGAGTTATTATTTTCTATTGTACCTATTCTTGATTGACCCTCCCTTTCGTGTCGGTTCCATAGTTACGAGCTGGGCTTGCCACTCCCCTTCAGCCCCTTGGCAGGACATCCACAGGTTCGGAGTGTTGAGTTCAGTATATGTGTTGTCCATCCGGGGACGACCGTAACATCTACACGGTCTCTCCGTGACACTCCGGTAGCCTCAAGCTGTCGGAGTTTGAATTGTGGGTGATTCCCTATAGGTTTCTCTGGGTGAAGAGAGGCTTTGTCTGTTTGAGAAGCATCTCAACCTTCTTATGCTGCTTCGTTGTGCTGAGCATCGGCCTCTAGGAGTCGATGGGTCATTCAGGAAGGTTTTTTCAGCGGACATTGTACTTGTCATTCGGGGAGATGTCATTCGGGGTGGGCGCACCTGGTTATTATTATATTTATCACATGTTCCTCAAGTTTCGACCAATATAATTTTGGCGTACTTCAGTTTCAGTTTTTCGTTTGCTTTTATTTTTGTTCTGTGCCACGATGTAGGCCAGGAGCATGCAAGCCTCAACTTCACCACGACACAAAACCCTGAGATCTAGTCGACAACAAAGTGCCAAAATGAGTGTGTTGAACTGTTCCCTTGCGCCTGAAAAATTGTGCTGCACTGCCACATGGAATGTCGGATGCTTTAAAATTCTTCTTTATAGTTTCCAGTTTCCAATTGATTTAATTGAAAACGTTGTATCTAGCAGGCGGCCATCTTCAATAGTTTGCGAAGTATGATTTCGAAACGGGCCTCAGCTTGCTTAATTTTATTAGCAACTTAGAAACTTTTTTCTCCTATTAGCAGTTTAATTTGAAGATCTTGAGTGTGTTGAAATTGGTTCAGTTTCTGGTCTAGCTCGGAAAACCGACCCACCCTGCTCCGCTCGTAGTTTTGCTAATTAGTTGAGTTGAAGTTCTTCGCCCTCTATTTCATCTACATTTTCCATAGTGCATTCTCGAGTATTTTCCATAATGACTGTCACCACCGTGCTTTCGTCAGTATTGAAATCGGTACAACAGGAGTACATGATCCGGCAAAATCGATGTGTACATGAACTCAAATCCGCAGGTTAAATTTTAAAGTAGCTCGTTATCGACGGCGTTTGTTATTATTATTTATAGCTAAACTGCGGCCAATAAGTAATAAGATAATAACATTTTACTGATTCATGCCCAATAAACTAGCAAATTGTACATTTTATATGACCTCTTAGGGGGTTTGGCACCATAAACCGTAGCACATGTATTTCACGTTTCTTTTTGATAATTTCGTTATCTTGACAATAATCGCGCAATGTCAATAAAAGATGACAGAAGCATGCTACTCTATTTATAATTCTCCTGATATCATTAATCATCGTGTGCGGTGCGGCATGTTCAACACGAACCAACAGATTGATTTTTTATAACCGCACATTTCCAAATAAGATAAACAGAGACATTTATGGTGACATTATAAAAGTAAATACATTTTAGTTACCTACACTTCAATTTTATTTACTTAATAATCGTAAATATTTACAGCAACAACAAACAATTCTGCGATTACAAAAACTCCCTGAACGAGACGAACGCATCGTCAGTCGAGATAGTAAACTTCATCCGTACGCATATATTCACTATGACGTGTAACGTCGTATTATTGTTGGCAGCTGCGATCTGTAGTTTAAGTTACGTTGCTTCCCGTGCTGGTAAGTTGACAAGTTGAAATATATTGGGAATTAGAAAATTAAATTTTTTTCCGCAGCTCACGATGGCATTGATCTCACCGAAATCCATCCGTACACCAGAAAAATAAAATCGGACGACCCGGTCGAATTAACACAATCGCATTGGTTGAATTTAGCTCGAAATTATGTTGACGATTCTGTTGCACTGAAATCGAACGATGGAGTTGCGAAAAATGTAATTTTATTTATCGGTGATGGTATGTCGATCCAAACGAGTAGCGTGGCCCGTATAAATAAAACAGGTGAGAGCGGGTTACTAGAATTTCAAAAATTTCCGCACATCGGAATGTCGAAAGTGAGTTTGAATTTATATTAACAGTGTTCACGTATTTAACGGCATAATTTATTTCTAGACATATTGTGTTGATAAAATGGTGCCCGACTCGGCGTGCACAGCGACCGCATATCTCTCTGGCATAAAAAGTAATTTCGGTACAATCGGCGTAAACGCAAAAGTGAAAAAATCCGATTGTGAGGGTCAACAAAATTCTGCGAACTATGTGTATTCGATGGCTAAATGGGCTTTAGATGCCGGTAAATCAGCTGGTATTGTAACGACCACAAGTGTTACGGACGCGTCGCCGGCTGGCGTTTATGCGAATATTGCAAATCGTGACTGGGAAAATGATCAGAAAGTCAAAGAGGCATGCCCGAACGATAAGATTTCGGATATTGCGGAACAATTAATTTACGGTGACGTTGGCCAAAAACTTACGGTTATATTTGGTGGTGGGCGTACCCAATTTTTGAATCAAACGTTGTGCGACGAAGATGGGCAACAAGGTAAACGAACAGATGGTAAAAATTTGATTAAGGAATGGGAGGAGGGAGGTGATCGTAAATATATTTGGAATAGAGAACAGCTATTAGATCTGGATGTAAATGATGTCAACGGCCAAGTGCTAGGCTTATTTGCTGATAACCATCTACCATATTTACTGGAGGCAATTGATAAAAATATTAATGTTCCGCGTTTACAAGAAATGACGGAAAAGGCCATCCAAATTCTAAGTAAAAATCCAAATGGGTATTTCTTATTCGTCGAGGGTGGACTAATCGATAAGGCGCATCACTATAATCAGGCGCGGATGGCGATTAACGAGACCCTTGAATTTGATGATGCCATATCCAGGGCCAAATCGTTAGTTAGTAACGATGATACGCTGTTGGTTGTGACATCGGATCATGCACATACCATGACGGTATCCGGATACCTAGAACGTGGTGTTGATATTTATGACGTAGCTGGATTTGGTGATGACGGTAAAAGCTACTTTAGTTTGAGTTATGCAAATGGTGTTTCGTTGGATACCCATGTTGATCAAAATGGCCACCGAATAGAACCCATGACGATCGCCGAACGTGATAAATACGATTTTGAATTTCCAGCTATTGTGCCATTGGGTAAAGAGACTCATGGTGGTGGTGATGTAGCGGTATATGCACGTGGCCCGCAAAGCCATTTATTTACCGGAACTTATGAGGAACATCTGCTACCACACATGATGGCGTATGCAGCATGCATCGGTGATGGTTTAACAAAATGTGATTTTTAAATTTAGTATAAATTTATTTATTTAATTAATTTTAACTTTATATGTGGACACTTCAAACTTATTTTGATAAAAATATAATTGAAACTCAAATTAAATAGATAAGGACGACCTAGTGATATTTTTTATTCTATATTGTTTCATATCAATGTACGAATGAAATTCGAAATCTTGATAAGCACGGTAAAGTACGTTGCGCGTATTGGGACCGTCAACACACTTAGAAATACATTTTATTTTAAATTTTATTTAATTAAATATTTATATATAAAAATTACAATTAATTAGATTTTTTTTCTTTACACTCGTCTAAAACTAAACCATCGCCGATACACGCGGCATATGCCATAAAATGCGGAATAGCATTTTGTTCGAATGTACCTTGGAATAGATGCGACCAAGGCCCAGAAGCGAACACACCAACATCGTCACCGCCATGTGTTTCGGATGATAATGGTACCGTTGCTGGAAATCTGAAGTCATAGGGGCTGGTGTCTAGTGTTGAAACGTTAACTCGTTTGCCATTTGCAACATGTGTATTGTAACCTACACCATTACCATAACTAATTGTCATGTATGGTAGGGAATCACTACCACGACCGCCTACTCCAAAAATATCCGCACCGCGTGATCCATAGCCAGAGTAGTGCATGGTATGCGAATGATCTGATGATACCACAATCAATGTATCCTCTTCAGATAATTTATTTCTCGCCATTTCGATTGCCTTTGAAAATTCAAGGGTCTCGTCGAATGAGGCACGTGCATAGTTGTCATGATGGGCAAAATCAATTTCACCACCTTCGACGAACAGGAAAAATCCATCCTCGTTTTTGCTTAGAATGTCGATCGCTTTTTCGGTCATCTCGGCTAACGTGGGCTTAAGGTCTTCTGTGTTTTCATCGATGGTTGTCAAATGATAAGGCATGTGCGTGTTGTCGAACAATCCTAATAGATAGTCGGTTTCTTCGGGATCAACTTCTAATAATTGATGCCGATTCCAAACATATTTGCCATTGGTTTTGTCTGCCTCCCATTCATCAATTAAATTTCGGCCATCGGTACGTTTGCCTGGTTTGAATTCGTCGTCTGTTTGGTCTTCGGTAATAAATTGTTGTCTGCCACCACCCATGATTACATTTAACCCTTTACCATCACCGTGTATCAGCTGTAGCGCAATATCTTCTAGACCGTGATCTTCACCACACTTGCTAACGATTGCCTGGTTGTTTTCCCAGTCACGACATGCAATATGGGCGTAAACACCGGATGGTGATGCATGTGTTACGCGGGTGTTTGTCACTAATCCAGCCGATTTTCCTGCTTCCATTGCCCACTGTGCAATCGATTTAACATGATTCGATGTGTCTTTTTGACCCTCACAACTCTGATATCCAACTTTTCCGTTAACACCGGCAGTACCACTGTTACCTTTTACACCGCACAAATATGCAGTCGCTGTACATGCAGAATCGGGCACTTGAGCATCATGGCAATAGGTTTTTACGGTGCCTAAATCGGGAAATTTCTCAAATGACAAAAAATCACTTTCGTCGCCTAAAAGCGTACGGGCGGCTGAAAGGGTTGGTAGTGACATGCCATCACCAATAAATAAAATTATGTTTTTTGCTTTTTTCGTATTGGGTTCGCGTGTTGCTCGAAAATTAACTACAGATTTGGCGATTTCCTTCCAATACTCCGACGTATCTTCAGCTTCGCTAAATTTACGTGAATTCACTTGAGCTTGCGAAAACTCATTTTCCCCTAAATCTTCACCATCATGTGGTTCGACATATTTATCGGATGGTTTCTGTTGTGACACATTAACTGATTTTAAATTCACGTCATGGATGAGTACACCCAGCACCACGGCACAAAATAGCACAGTTTTGCAGAACATTTTCAGGTATTCTGTTTACACCACTTGCTAAATTTTGACTGAAGTCCGATTTATAATTTTTACTTTTGAATTTTTATTTTTTACATGTTTAATTGACTTATCAGTTGATAAGCAATTAAAATGCTGCCGATTTTTGTTGAAAAAATTTCAATAATCTCAAGTGGCATGTTAGATTCCAAATGACTTATATATCGTGTAGTGACTTCAAGTCAATTGCTGTTGATAAAGCTAATCATGATATAAGGCTTATGAAATTGTAAACTCGCAATAATGGGGCTTTATCTACTTAAACTACATAAAATCATTTTGAACCGGAATTTCAACAAAAAAAAGTTTTCAATTTTTTGCGAAAATTCCTGATGGTTAGTTAGCCTTACTTATTTTGAACGGATAAAATTTATTGTCACAGATCCGGTTTGTTTCGTTTATTATCGGTTATAAATGTAATTATAAGTTGATCAACGTTTAATTTGCTGCAATATGTCGCCTCAATCGCCTGCAATCCAGTTTCGAAACACAATGTGATCGAATCTCAAAATACGAAACTTCCAATAACTGACCTTTCCTTATGCATTCTACCGGTAATTTCGTGCTCAACATATCATATACATTACCTATATTCATTTTGAACCGGAATTTCAACAAAAAAAAGTTTTCAATTTTTTGCGAAAATCCCTGATGGTTAGCCTTACTTATTTTGAACGGATAAAATTTATTGTCACAGATCCGGTTTGTTTCGTTTATTATCGGTTATAAATGTAATTATAAGTTGATCAACGTTTAATTTGCTGCAATATGTCGCCTCAATCGCCTGCAATCCAGTTTCGAAACACAATGTGATCGAATCTCAAAATACGAAACTTCCAACAACTGACCTTTCCTTATGCATTCTACCGGTAATTTTGTGCTCAACATATCATATACATTACCTATATTCATTTTGAACCGGAATTTCAACAAAAAAAAGTTTTCAATTTTTTGCGAAAATTCCTGATGGTTAGCCTTACTTATTTTGAACGGATAAAATTTATTGTCACAGATCCGGTTTGTTTCGTTTATTATCGGTTATAAATGTAATTATAAGTTGATCAACATTTAATTTGCTGCAATATGTCGCCTGAATCGCCTGCAATCCAGTTTCGAAACACAATGTGATCGAATCTCAAAATACGAAACTTCCAATAACTAACCTTTCCTTATGCATTCTCCGGTAATTTCGTGCTCAACATATCATATACATTACCTATATTCATTTTGAACCGGAATTTCAACAAAAAAAAAGTTTTCAATTTTTTGCGAAAATCCCTGATGGTTAGCCTTACTTATTTTGAACGGATAAAATTTATTGTCACAGATCCGGTTTGTTTCGTTTATTATCGGTTATAAATGTAATTATAAGTTGATCAACATTTAATTTGCTGCAATATGTCGCCTCAATCGCCTGCAATCCAGTTTCGAAACACAATGTGATCGAATCTCAAAATACGAAACTTCCAATAACTGACCTTTCCTTATGCATTCTACCGGTAATTTCGTGCTCAACATATCATATACATTACCTATATTCATTTTGAACCGGAATTTCAACAAAAAAAAGTTTTCAATTTTTTGCGAAAATCCCTGATGGTTAGCCTTACTTATTTTGAACGGATAAAATTTATTGTCACAGATCCGGTTTGTTTCGTTTATTATCGGTTATAAATGTAATTATAAGTTGATCAACGTTTAATTTGCTGCAATATGTCGCCTCAATCGCCTGCAATCCAGTTTCGAAACACAATGTGATCGAATCTCAAAATACGAAACTTCCAACAACTGACCTTTCCTTATGCATTCTACCGGTAATTTTGTGCTCAACATATCATATACATTACCTATATTCATTTTGAACCGGAATTTCAACAAAAAAAAGTTTTCAATTTTTTGCGAAAATCCCTGATGGTTAGCCTTACTTATTTTGAACGGATAAAATTTATTGTCACAGATCCGGTTTGTTTCGTTTATTATCGGTTATAAATGTAATTATAAGTTGATCAACATTTAATTTGCTGCAATATGTCGCCTCAATCGCCTGCAATCCAGTTTCGAAACACAATGTGATCGAATCTCAAAATACGAAACTTCCAATAACTGACCTTTCCTTATGCATTCTACCGGTAATTTCGTGCTCAACATATCATATACATTACCTATATTCATTTTGAACCGGAATTTCAACAAAAAAAAGTTTTCAATTTTTTGCGAAAATCCCTGATGGTTAGCCTTACTTATTTTGAACGGATAAAATTTATTGTCACAGATCCGGTTTGTTTCGTTTATTATCGGTTATAAATGTAATTATAAGTTGATCAACATTTAATTTGCTGCAATATGTCGCCTCAATCGCCTGCAATCCAGTTTCGAAACACAATGTGATCGAATCTCAAAATACGAAACTTCCAATAACTGACCTTTCCTTATGCATTCTACCGGTAATTTCGTGCTCAACATATCATATACATTACCTATATTCATTTTGAACCGGAATTTCAACAAAAAAAAGTTTTCAATTTTTTGCGAAAATCCCTGATGGTTAGCCTTACTTATTTTGAACGGATAAAATTTATTGTCACAGATCCGGTTTGTTTCGTTTATTATCGGTTATAAATGTAATTATAAGTTGATCAACATTTAATTTGCTGCAATATGTCGCCTGAATCGCCTGCAATCCAGTTTCGAAACACAATGTGATCGAATCTCAAAATACGAAACTTCCAATAACTAACCTTTCCTTATGCATTCTACCGGTAATTTCGTGCTCAACATATCATATACATTACCTATATTCATTTTGAACCGGAATTTCAACAAAAAAAAGTTTTCAATTTTTTGCGAAAATTCCTGATGGTTAGTTAGCCTTACTTATTTTGAACGGATAAAATTTATTGTCACAGATCCGGTTTGTTTCGTTTATTATCGGTTATAAATGTAATTATAAGTTGATCAACGTTTAATTTGCTGCAATATGTCGCCTCAATCGCCTGCAATCCAGTTTCGAAACACAATGTGATCGAATCTCAAAATACGAAACTTCCAATAACTGACCTTTCCTTATGCATTCTACCGGTAATTTCGTGCTCAACATATCATATACATTACCTATATTCATTTTGAACCGGAATTTCAACAAAAAAAAGTTTTCAATTTTTTGCTAAAATCCCTGATGGTTAGCCTTACTTATTTTGAACGGATAAAATTTATTGTCACAGATCCGGTTTGTTTCGTTTATTATCGGTTATAAATGTAATTATAAGTTGATCAACGTTTAATTTGCTGCAATATGTCGCCTCAATCGCCTGCAATCCAGTTTCGAAACACAATGTGATCGAATCTCAAAATACGAAACTTCCAACAACTGACCTTTCCTTATGCATTCTACCGGTAATTTTGTGCTCAACATATCATATACATTACCTTTATTCATTTTGAACCGGAATTTCAACAAAAAAAAGTTTTCAATTTTTTGCGAAAATTCCTGATGGTTAGCCTTACTTATTTTGAACGGATAAAATTTATTGTCACAGATCCGGTTTGTTTCGTTTATTATCGGTTATAAATGTAATTATAAGTTGATCAACATTTAATTTGCTGCAATATGTCGCCTGAATCGCCTGCAATCCAGTTTCGAAACACAATGTGATCGAATCTCAAAATACGAAACTTCCAATAACTAACCTTTCCTTATGCATTCTACCGGTAATTTTGTGCTCAACATATCATATACATTACCTATATTCATTTTGAACCGGAATTTCAACAAAAAAAAGTTTTCAATTTTTTTGCGAAAATCCCTGATGGTTAGCCTTACTTATTTTGAACGGATAAAATTTATTGTCACAGATCCGGTTTGTTTCGTTTATTATCGGTTATAAATGTAATTATAAGTTGATCAACGTTTAATTTGCTGCAATATGTCGCCTCAATCGCCTGCAATCCAGTTTCGAAACACAATGTGATCGAATCTCAAAATACGAAACTTCCAATAACTAACCTTTCCTTATGCATTCTACCGGTAATTTCGTGCTCAACATATCATATACATTACCTATATTCATTTTGAACCGGAATTTCAACAAAAAAAAGTTTTCAATTTTTTGCGAAAATCCCTGATGGTTAGCCTTACTTATTTTGAACGGATAAAATTTATTGTCACAGATCCGGTTTGTTTCGTTTATTATCGGTTATAAATGTAATTATAAGTTGATCAACGTTTAATTTGCTGCAATATGTCGCCTCAATCGCCTGCAATCCAGTTTCGAAACACAATGTGATCGAATCTCAAAATACGAAACTTCCAACAACTGACCTTTCCTTATGCATTCTACCGGTAATTTTGTGCTCAACATATCATATACATTACCTATATTCATTTTGAACCGGAATTTCAACAAAAAAAAGTTTTCAATTTTTTGCGAAAATTCCTGATGGTTAGCCTTACTTATTTTGAACGGATAAAATTTATTGTCACAGATCCGGTTTGTTTCGTTTATTATCGGTTATAAATGTAATTATAAGTTGATCAACATTTAATTTGCTGCAATATGTCGCCTGAATCGCCTGCAATCCAGTTTCGAAACACAATGTGATCGAATCTCAAAATACGAAACTTCCAATAACTAACCTTTCCTTATGCATTCTACCGGTAATTTCGTGCTCAACATATCATATACATTACCTATATTCATTTTGAACCGGAATTTCAACAAAAAAAAGTTTTCAATTTTTTGCGAAAATTCCTGATGGTTAGCCTTACTTATTTTGAACGGATAAAATTTATTGTCACAGATCCGGTTTGTTTCGTTTATTATCGGTTATAAATGTAATTATAAGTTGATCAACGTTTAATTTGCTGCAATATGTCGCCTCAATCGCCTGCAATCCAGTTTCGAAACACAATGTGATCGAATCTCAAAATACGAAACTTCCAATAACTGACCTTTCCTTATGCATTCTACCGGTAATTTCGTGCTCAACATATCATATACATTACCTATATTCATTTTGAACCGGAATTTCAACAAAAAAAAGTTTTCAATTTTTTGCGAAAATCCCTGATGGTTAGCCTTACTTATTTTGAACGGATAAAATTTATTGTCACAGATCCGGTTTGTTTCGTTTATTATCGGTTATAAATGTAATTATAAGTTGATCAACGTTTAATTTGCTGCAATATGTCGCCTCAATCGCCTGCAATCCAGTTTCGAAACACAATGTGATCGAATCTCAAAATACGAAACTTCCAACAACTGACCTTTCCTTATGCATTCTACCGGTAATTTTGTGCTCAACATATCATATACATTACCTATATTCATTTTGAACCGGAATTTCAACAAAAAAAAGTTTTCAATTTTTTGCGAAAATTCCTGATGGTTAGTTAGCCTTACTTATTTTGAACGGATAAAATTTATTGTCACAGATCCGGTTTGTTTCGTTTATTATCGGTTATAAATGTAATTATAAGTTGATCAACGTTTAATTTGCTGCAATATGTCGCCTCAATCGTCTGCAATCCAGTTTCGAAACACAATCTGATCAAATCTCAAAATACGAAACTTCCAATAACTGACCTTTCCTTATGCATTCTACCGGTAATTTCGTGATCAACATATCATATACATTACCTATATTCATTTTGAACCGGAATTTCAACAAAAAAAAGTTTTCATTTTTTTGCGAAAATCCCTGATGGTTAGCCTTACTTATTTTGAACGGATAAAATTTATTGTCACAGATCCGGTTTGTTTCGTTTATTATCGGTTATAAATGTAATTATAAGTTGATCAACGTTTAATTTGCTGCAATATGTCGCCTCAATCGCCTGCAATCCAGTTTCGAAACACAATGTGATCGAATCTCAAAATACGAAACTTCCAATAACTGACCTTTCCTTATGCATTCTACCGGTAATTTCGTGCTCAACATATCATATACATTACCTATATTCATTTTGAACCGGAATTTCAACAAAAAAAAGTTTTCAATTTTTTGCGAAAATCCCTGATGGTTAGCCTTACTTATTTTGAACGGATAAAATTTATTGTCACAGATCCGGTTTGTTTCGTTTATTATCGGTTATAAATGTAATTATAAGTTGATCAACGTTTAATTTGCTGCAATATGTCGCCTCAATCGCCTGCAATCCAGTTTCGAAACACAATGTGATCGAATCTCAAAATACGAAACTTCCAATAACTGACCTTTCCTTATGCATTCTACCGGTAATTTCGTGCTCAACATATCATATACATTACCTATATTCATTTTGAACCGGAATTTCAACAAAAAACAGTTTTCAATTTTTTGCGAAAATCCCTGATGGTTAGCCTTACTTATTTTGAACGGATAAAATTTATTGTCACAGATCCGGTTTGTTTCGTTTATTATCGGTTATAAATGTAATTATAAGTTGATCAACGTTTAATTTGCTGCAATATGTCGCCTCAATCGCCTGCAATCCAGTTTCGAAACACAATGTGATCGAATCTCAAAATACGAAACTTCCAATAACTGACCTTTCCTTATGCATTCTACCGGTAATTTCGTGCTCAACATATCATATACATTACCTATATTCATTTTGAACCGGAATTTCAACAAAAAAAGTTTTCAATTTTTTGCGAAAATCCCTGATGGTTAGCCTTACTTATTTTGAACGGATAAAATTTATTGTCACAGATCCGGTTTGTTTCGTTTATTATCGGTTATAAATGTAATTATAAGTTGATCAACGTTTAATTTGCTGCAATATGTCGCCTCAATCGCCTGCAATCCAGTTTCGAAACACAATGTGATCGAATCTCAAAATACGAAACTTCCAATAACTGACCTTTCCTTATGCATTCTACCGGTAATTTCGTGCTCAACATATCATATACATTACCTATATTCATTTTGAACCGGAATTTCAACAAAAAAAAGTTTTCAATTTTTTGCGAAAATCCCTGATGTTAGCCTTACTTATTTTGAACGGATAAAATTTATTGTCACAGATCCGGTTTGTTTCGTTTATTATCGGTTATAAATGTAATTATAAGTTGATCAACGTTTAATTTGCTGCAATATGTCGCCTCAATCGCCTGCAATCCAGTTTCGAAACACAATGTGATCGAATCTCAAAATACGAAACTTCCAATAACTGACCTTTCCTTATGCATTCTACCGGTAATTTCGTGCTCAACATATCATATACATTACCTATATTCATTTTGAACCGGAATTTCAACAAAAAAAAGTTTTCAATTTTTTGCGAAAATCCCTGATGGTTAGCCTTACTTATTTTGAACGGATAAAATTTATTGTCACAGATCCGGTTTGTTTCGTTTATTATCGGTTATAAATGTAATTATAAGTTGATCAACGTTTAATTTGCTGCAATATGTCGCCTCAATCGCCTGCAATCCAGTTTCGAAACACAATGTGATCGAATCTCAAAATACGAAACTTCCAATAACTGACCTTTCCTTATGCATTCTACCGGTAATTTCGTGCTCAACATATCATATACATTACCTATATTCATTTTGAACCGGAATTTCAACAAAAAAAAGTTTTCAATTTTTTGCGAAAATCCCTGATGGTTAGCCTTACTTATTTTGAACGGATAAAATTTATTGTCACAGATCCGGTTTGTTTCGTTTATTATCGGTTATAAATGTAATTATAAGTTGATCAACGTTTAATTTGCTGCAATATGTCGCCTCAATCGTCTGCAATCCAGTTTCGAAACACAATGTGATCAAATCTCAAAATACGAAACTTCCAATAACTGACCTTTCCTTATGCATTCTACCGGTAATTTCGTGCTCAACATATCATATACATTACCTATATTCATTTTGAACCGGAATTTCAACAAAAAAAGTTTTCAATTTTTTGCGAAAATCCCTGATGGTTAGCCTTACTTATTTTGAACGGATAAAATTTATTGTCACAGATCCGGTTTGTTTCATTTTTTATCGGTTATAAATGTAATTATAAGTTGATCAACGTTTAATTTGCTGCAATATGTCGCCTCAATCGCCTGCAATCCAGTTTCGAAACACAATGTGATCGAATCTCAAAATACGAAACTTCCAATAACTGACCTTTCCTTATGCATTCTACCGGTAATTTCGTGCTCAACATATCATATACATTACCTATATTCATTTTGAACCGGAATTTCAACAAAAAAAAGTTTTCAATTTTTTGCGAAAATCCCTGATGGTTAGCCTTACTTATTTTGAACGGATAAAATTTATTGTCACAGATCCGGTTTGTTTCGTTTATTATCGGTTATAAATGTAATTATAAGTTGATCAACGTTTAATTTGCAACAATATGTCGCCTCAATCGTCTGCAATCCAGTTTCGAAACACAATGTGATCGAATCTCAAAATACGAAACTTCCAATAACTGACCTTTCCTTATGCATTCTACCGGTAATTTCGTGCTCAACATATCATATACATTATCTATATTCATTTTGAACCGGAATTTCAACAAAAAAAAGTTTTCAATTTTTTGCGAAAATCCCTGATGGTTAGCCTTACTTATTTTGAACGGATAAAATTTATTGTCACAGATCCGGTTTGTTTCGTTTATTATCGGTTATAAATGTAATTATAAGTTGATCAACGTTTAATTTGCTACAATATGTCGCCTCAATCGTCTGCAATCCAGTTTCGAAACACAATGTGATCGAATCTCAAAATACGAAACTTCCAATAACTGACCTTTCCTTATGCATTCTACCGGTAATTTCGTGCTCAACATATCATATACATTACCTATATTCATTTTGAACCGGAATTTCAACAAAAAAAGTTTTCAATTTTTTGCGAAAATCCCTGATGGTTAGCCTTACTTATTTTGAACGGATAAAATTTATTGTCACAGATCCGGTTTGTTTCGTTTATTATCGGTTATAAATGTAATTATAAGTTGATCAACGTTTAATTTGCTGCAATATGTCGCCTCAATCGTCTGCAATCCAGTTTCGAAACACAATGTGATCAAATCTCAAAATACGGAACTTCCAATAACTGACCTTTCCTTATGCATTCTACCGGTAATTTCGTGCTCAACATATCATATACATTACCTATATTCATTTTGAACCGGAATTTCAACAAAAAAAAGTTTTCAATTTTTTGCGAAAATCCCTGATGGTTGTTAGCCTTACTTATTTTGAACGGATAAAATTTATTGTCACAGATCCGGTTTGTTTCGTTTATTATCGGTTATAAATGTAATTATAAGTTGATCAACGTTTAATTTGCTGCAATATGTCGCCTCAATCGCCTGCAATCCAGTTTCGAAACACAATGTGATCGAATCTCAAAATACGAAACTTCCAATAACTGACCTTTCCTTATGCATTCTACCGGTAATTTCGTGCTCAACATATCATATACATTACCTATATTCATTTTGAACCGGAATTTCAACAAAAAAAAGTTTTCAATTTTTTGCGAAAATCCCTGATGGTTAGCCTTACTTATTTTGAACGGATAAAATTTATTGTCACAGATCCGGTTTGTTTCGTTTATTATCGGTTATAAATGTAATTATAAGTTGATCAACGTTTAATTTGCTGCAATATGTCGCCTCAATCGCCTGCAATCCAGTTTCGAAACACAATGTGATCGAATCTCAAAATACGAAACTTCCAATAACTGACCTTTCCTTATGCATTCTACCGGTAATTTCGTGCTCAACATATCATATACATTACCTATATTCATTTTGAACCGGAATTTCAACAAAAAAAGTTTTCAATTTTTTGCGAAAATCCCTGATGGTTAGCCTTACTTATTTTGAACGGATAAAATTTATTGTCACAGATCCGGTTTGTTTCATTTTTTATCGGTTATTAATGTAATTATAAGTTGATCAACGTTTAATTTGCTGCAATATGTCGCCTCAATCGCCTGCAATCCAGTTTCGAAACACAATGTGATCGTATCTCAAAATACGAAACTTCCAATAACTGACCTTTCCTTATGCATTCTACCGGTAATTTCGTGCTCAACATATCATATACATTACCTATATTCATTTTGAACCGGAATTTCAACAAAAAAAGTTTTCAATTTTTTGCGAAAATCCCTGATGGTTAGCCTTACTTATTTTGAACGGATAAAATTTATTGTCACAGATCCGGTTTGTTTCGTTTATTATCGGTTATAAATGTAATTATAAGTTGATCAACGTTTAATTTGCTGCAATATGTCGCCTCAATCGTCTGCAATCCAGTTTCGAAACACAATGTGATCAAATCTCAAAATACGGAACTTCCAATAACTGACCTTTCCTTATGCATTCTACCGGTAATTTCGTGCTCAACATATCATATACATTACCTATATTCATTTTGAACCGGAATTTCAACAAAAAAAAGTTTTCAATTTTTTGCGAAAATCCCTGATGGTTGTTAGCCTTACTTATTTTGAACGGATAAAATTTATTGTCACAGATCCGGTTTGTTTCGTTTATTATCGGTTATAAATGTAATTATAAGTTGATCAACGTTTAATTTGCTGCAATATGTCGCCTCAATCGCCTGCAATCCAGTTTCGAAACACAATGTGATCGAATCTCAAAATACGAAACTTCCAATAACTGACCTTTCCTTATGCATTCTACCGGTAATTTCGTGCTCAACATATCATATACATTACCTATATTCATTTTGAACCGGAATTTCAACAAAAAAAAGTTTTCAATTTTTTGCGAAAATCCCTGATGGTTAGTTAGCCTTACTTATTTTGAACGGATAAAATTTATTGTCACAGATCCGGTTTGTTTCATTTTTTATCGGTTATAAATGTAATTATAAGTTGATCAACGTTTAATTTGCTGCAATATGTCGCCTCAATCGCCTGCAATCCAGTTTCGAAACACAATGTGATCGAATCTCAAAATACGAAACTTCCAATAACTGACCTTTCCTTATGCATTCTACCGGTAATTTCGTGCTCAACATATCATATACATTACCAATATTCATTTTGAACCGGAATTTCAACAAAAAAAAGTTTTCAATTTTTTGCGAAAATCCCTGATGGTTAGCCTTACTTATTTTGAACGGATAAAATTTATTGTCACAGATCCGGTTTGTTTCATTTTTTTTCGGTTATAAATGTAATTATAAGTTGATCAACGTTTAATTTGCTGCAATATGTCGCCTCAATCGCCTGCAATCCAGTTTCGAAACACAATGTGATCGAATCTCAAAATACGAAACTTCCAATAACTGACCTTTCCTTATGCATTCTACCGGTAATTTCGTGCTCAACATATCATATACATTATCTATATTCATTTTGAACCGGAATTTCAACAAAAAAAAGTTTTCAATTTTTTGCGAAAATCCCTGATGAGCCTTACTTATTTTGAACGGATAAAATTTATTGTCACAGATCCGGTTTGTTTCGTTTATTATCGGTTATAAATGTAATTATAAGTTGATCAACGTTTAATTTGCTGCAATATGTCGCCTCAATCGCCTGCAATCCAGTTTCGAAACACAATGTGATCCAATCTCAAAATACGAAACTTCCAATAACTGACCTTTCCTTATGCATTCTACCGGTAATTTCGTGCTCAACATATCATATACATTACCTATATTCATTTTGAACCGGAATTTCAACAAAAAAAGTTTTCAATTTTTTGCGAAAATCCCTGATGGCCTTACTTATTTTGAACGGATAAAATTTATTGTCACAGATCCGGTTTGTTTCGTTTATTATCGGTTATAAATGTAATTATAAGTTGATCAACGTTTAATTTGCTGCAATATGTCGCCTCAATCGCCTGCAATCCAGTTTCGAAACACAATGTGATCAAATCTCAAAATACGAAACTTCCAATAACTGACCTTTCCTTATGCATTCTACCGGTAATTTCGTGCTCAACATATCATATACATTACCTATATTCATTTTGAACCAGAATTTCAACAAAAAAAAGTTTTCAATTTTTTGCGAAAATCCCTGATGGTTAGCCTTACTTATTTTGAACGGATAAAATTTATTGTCACAGATCCGGTTTGTTTCGTTTATTATCGGTTATAAATGTAATTATAAGTTGATCAACGTTTAATTTGCTGCAATATGTCGCCTCAATCGCCTGCAATCCAGTTTCGAAACACAATGTGATCGAATCTCAAAATACGAAACTTCCAATAACTGACCTTTCCTTATGCATTCTACCGGTAATTTCGTGCTCAACATATCATATACATTACCTATATTCATTTTGAACCGGAATTTCAACAAAAAAAAGTTTTCAATTTTTTGCGAAAATCCCTGATGGTTAGCCTTACTTATTTTGAACGGATAAAATTTATTGTCACAGATCCGGTTTGTTTCGTTTATTATCGGTTATAAATGTAATTATAAGTTGATCAACGTTTAATTTGCTGCAATATGTCGCCTCAATCGTCTGCAATCCAGTTTCGAAACACAATGTGATCAAATCTCAAAATACGGAACTTCCAATAACTGACCTTTCCTTATGCATTCTACCGGTGATTTCGTGCTCAACATATCATATACATTACCTATATTCATTTTGAACCGGAATTTCAACAAAAAAAAGTTTTCAATTTTTTGCGAAAAGCCTTACTTATTTTGAACGGATAAAATTTATTGTCACAGATCCGGTTTGTTTCGTTTATTATCGGTTATAAATGTAATTATAAGTTGATCAACGTTTAATTTGCTGCAATATGTCGCCTCAATCGCCTGCAATCCAGTTTCGAAACACAATGTGATCGAATCTCAAAATACGAAACTTCCAATAACTGACCTTTCCTTATGCATTCTACCGGTAATTTCGTGCTCAACATATCATATACATTACCTATATTCATTTTGAACCGGAATTTCAACAAAAAAAGTTTTCAATTTTTTGCGAAAATCCCTGATGGTTAGCCTTACTTATTTTGAACGGATAAAATTTATTGTCACAGATCCGGTTTGTTTCATTTTTTATCGGTTATTAATGTAATTATAAGTTGATCAACGTTTAATTTGCTGCAATATGTCGCCTCAATCGCCTGCAATCCAGTTTCGAAACACAATGTGATCGAATCTCAAAATACGAAACTTCCAATAACTGACCTTTCCTTATGCATTCTACCGGTAATTTCGTGCTCAACATATCATATACATTACCTATATTTATTTTGAACCGGAATTTCAACAAAAAAAAGTTTTCAATTTTTTGCGAAAATCCCTGATGGTTAGCCTTACATAAACGGATAAAATTTATTGTCACAGATCCGGTTTGTTTCATTTTTTATCGGTTATAAATGTAATTATAAGTTGATCAACGTTTAATTTGCTGCAATATGTCGCCTCAATCGCCTGCAATCCAGTTTCGAAACACAATGTGATCGAATCTCAAAATACGAAACTTCCAATAACTGACCTTTCCTTATGCATTCTACCGGTAATTTCGTGCTCAACATATCATATACATTACCAATATTCATTTTGAACCGGAATTTCAACAAAAAAAAGTTTTCAATTTTTTGCGAAAATCCCTGATGGTTAGCCTTACTTATTTTGAACGGATAAAATTTATTGTCACAGATCCGGTTTGTTTCATTTTTTATCGGTTATAAATGTAATTATAAGTTGATCAACGTTTAATTTGCTGCAATATGTCGCCTCAATCGCCTGCAATCCAGTTTCGAAACACAATGTGATCGAATCTCAAAATACGAAACTTCCAATAACTGACCTTTCCTTATGCATTCTACCGGTAATTTCGTGCTCAACATATCATATACATTATCTATATTCATTTTGAACCGGAATTTCAACAAAAAAAAGTTTTCAATTTTTTGCGAAAATCCCTGATGAGCCTTACTTATTTTGAACGGATAAAATTTATTGTCACAGATCCGGTTTGTTTCGTTTATTATCGGTTATAAATGTAATTATAAGTTGATCAACGTTTAATTTGCTGCAATATGTCGCCTCAATCGCCTGCAATCCAGTTTCGAAACACAATGTGATCGAATCTCAAAATACGAAACTTCCAATAACTGACCTTTCCTTATGCATTCTACCGGTAATTTCGTGCTCAACATATCATATACATTACCTATATTCATTTTGAACCGGAATTTCAACAAAAAAAAGTTTTCAATTTTTTGCGAAAATCCCTGATGAGCCTTACTTATTTTGAACGGATAAAATTTATTGTCACAGATCCGGTTTGTTTCGTTTATTATCGGTTATAAATGTAATTATAAGTTGATCAACGTTTAATTTGCTGCAATATGTCGCCTCAATCGTCTGCAATCCAGTTTCGAAACACAATGTGATCAAATCTCAAAATACGAAACTTCCAATAACTGACCTTTCCTTATGCATTCTACCGGTAATTTCGTGCTCAACATATCATATACATTACCAATATTCATTTTGAAACGGAATTTCAACAAAAAAAAGTTTTCAATTTTTTGCGAAAATCCCTGATGGTTAGCCTTACTTGTTTTGAACGGATAAAATTTATTGTCACAGATCCGGTTTGTTTCATTTTTTATCGGTTATTAATGTAATTATAAGTTGATCAACGTTTAATTTGCTGCAATATGTCGCCTCAATCGCCTGCAATCCAGTTTCGAAACACAATGTGATCGAATCTCAAAATACGAAACTTCCAATAACTGACCTTTCCTTATGCATTCTACCGGTAATTTTGTGCTCAACATATCATATACATTACCTATATTCATTTTGAACCGGAATTTCAACAAAAAAAAGTTTTCAATTTTTTGCGAAAATCTAACTGACCTTTCCTTATGCATTCTACCAGTAATTTCGTGCTCAACATATCATATACATTACCTATATTCATTTTGAACCGGAATTTCAACAAAAAAAAGTTTTCAATTTTTTGCGAAAATCCCTGATGGTTAGCCTTACTTATTTTGAACGGATAAAATTTATTGTCACAGATCCGGTTTGTTTCATTTTTTATCGGTTATAAATGTAATTATAAGTTGATCAACGTTTAATTTGCTGCAATATGTCGCCTCAATCGCCTGCAATCCAGTTTCGAAACACAATGTGATCGAATCTCAAAATACGAAACTTCCAATAACTGACCTTTCCTTATGCATTCTACCGGTAATTTCGTGCTCAACATATCATATACATTACCTATATTCATTTTGAACCGGAATTTCAACAAAAAAAGTTTTCAATTTTTTGCGAAAATCCCTGATGGTTAGCCTTACTTATTTTGAACGGATAAAATTTATTGTCACAGATCCGGTTTGTTTCATTTTTTATCGGTTATAAATGTAATTATAAGTTGATCAACGTTTAATTTGCAGCAATATGTCGCCTCAATCGCCTGCAATCCAGTTTCGAAACACAATGTGATCGAATCTCAAAATACGAAACTTCCAATAACTGACCTTTCCTTATGCATTCTACCGGTAATTTCGTGCTCAACATATCATATGCATTACCTATATTCATTTTGAACCGGAATTTCAACAAAAAAAAGTTTTCAATTTTTTGCGAAAATCCCTGATGGTTAGCCTTACTTATTTTGAACGGATACAATTTATTGTCACAGATCCGGTTTGTTTCATTTTTTATCGGTTATAAATGTAATTATAAGTTGATCAACGTTTAATTTGCTGCAATATGTCGCCTCAATCGCCTGCAATCCAGTTTCGAAACACAATGTGATCGAATCTCAAAATACGAAACTTCCAATAACTGACCTTTCCTTATGCATTCTACCGGTAATTTCGTGCTCAACATATCATATACATTACCTATATTCATTTTGAACCGGAATTTCAACAAAAAAAAGTTTTCAATTTTTTGCGAAAATCCCTGATGGTTAGCCTTACTTATTTTGAACGGATAAAATTTATTGTCACAGATCCGGTTTGTTTCATTTTTTATCGGTTATAAATGTAATTATAAGTTGATCAACGTTTAATTTGCTGCAATATGTCGCCTCAATCGCCTGCAATCCAGTTTCGAAACACAATGTGATCGAATCTCAAAATACGAAACTTCCAATAACTGACCTTTCCTTATGCATTCTACCGGTAATTTCGTGCTCAACATATCATATACATTACCTATATTCATTTTGAACCGGAATTTCAACAAAAAAAAGTTTTCAATTTTTTGCGAAAATCCCTGATGGTTAGCCTTACTTATTTTGAACGGATAAAATTTATTGTCACAGATCCGGTTTGTTTCATTTTTTATCGGTTATAAATGTAATTATAAGTTGATCAACGTTTAATTTGCTGCAATATGTCGCCTCAATCGCCTGCAATCCAGTTTCGAAACACAATGTGATCGAATCTCAAAATACGAAACTTCCAATAACTGACCTTTCCTTATGCATTCTACCGGTAATTTCGTGCTCAACATATCATATACATTACCTATATTCATTTTGAACCGGAATTTCAACAAAAAAAAGTTTTCAATTTTTTGCGAAAATCCCTGATGGTTAGCCTTACTTATTTTGAACGGATAAAATTTATTGTCACAGATCCGGTTTGTTTCATTTTTTATCGGTTATAAATGTAATTATAAGTTGATCAACGTTTAATTTGCTGCAATATGTCGCCTCAATCGCCTGCAATCCAGTTTCGAAACACAATGTGATCGAATCTCAAAATACGAAACTTCCAATAACTGACCTTTCCTTATGCATTCTACCGGTAATTTCGTGCTCAACATATCATATACATTACCTATATTCATTTTGAACCGGAATTTCAACAAAAAAAGTTTTCAATTTTTTGCGAAAATCCCTGATGGTTAGCCTTACTTATTTTGAACGGATAAAATTTATTGTCACAGATCCGGTTTGTTTCATTTTTTATCGGTTATAAATGTAATTGTAAGTTGATCAACGTTTAATTTGCTGCAATATGTCGCCTCAATCGCCTGCAATCCAGTTTCGAAACACAATGTGATCGAATCTCAAAATACGAAACTTCCAATAACTGACCTTTCCTTATGCATTCTACCGGTAATTTCGTGCTCAACATATCATATACATTACCTATATTCATTTTGAACCGGAATTTCAACAAAAAAAAGTTTTCAATTTTTTGCGAAAATCCCTGATGGTTAGCCTTACTTATTTTGAACGGATAAAATTTATTGTCACAGATCCGGTTTGTTTCGTTTATTATCGGTTATAAATGTAATTATAAGTTGATCAACGTTTAATTTGCTACAATATGTCGCCTCAATCGTCTGCAATCCAGTTTCGAATCACAATGTGATCGAATCTCAAAATACGAAACTTCCAATAACTGACCTTTCCTTATGCATTCTACCGGTAATTTCGTGCTCAACATATCATATACATTACCTTTATTCATTTTGAACCGGAATTTCAACAAAAAAAAGTTTTCAATTTTTTGCGAAAATCCCTGATGGTTAGCCTTACTTATTTTGAACGGATAAAATTTATTGTCACAGATCCGGTTTGTTTCGTTTATTATCGGTTATAAATGTATTTATAAGAAGATCAACGTTTAATTTGCTGCAATATGTCGCCTCAATCGCCTGCAATCCAGTTTCGAATCACAATGTGATCGAATCTCAAAATACGAAACTTCCAATAACTGACCTTTCCTTATGCATTCTACCGGTAATTTCGTGCTCAACATATCATATACATTACCTATATTCATTTTGAACCGGAATTTCAACAAGAAAAAGTTTTCAATTTTTTGCGAAAATCCCTGATGGTTAGCCTTACTTATTTTGAACGGATAAAATTTATTGTCACAGATCCGGTTTGTTTCATTTATTATCGGTTATAAATGTAATTATAAGTTGATCAACGTTTAATTTGCTGCAATATGTCGCCTCAATCGCCTGCAATCCAGTTTCGAAACACAATGTGATCGAATCTCAAAATACGAAACTTCCAATAACTGACCTTTCCTTATGCATTCTACCGGTAATTTCGTGCTCAACATATCATATACATTACCTATATTCATTTTGAACCGGAATTTCAACAAAAAAAAGTTTTCAATTTTTTGCGAAAATCCCTGATGGTTAGCCTTACTTATTTTGAACGGATAAAATTTATTGTCACAGATCCGGTTTGTTTCGTTTATTATCGGTTATAAATGTAATTATAAGTTGATCAACGTTTAATTTGCTGCAATATGTCGCCTCAATCGCCTGCAATCCAGTTTCGAAACACAATGTGATCGAATCTCAAAATACGAAACTTCCAATAACTGACCTTTCCTTATGCATTCTACCGGTAATTTCGTGCTCAACATATCATATACATTACCTATATTCATTTTGAACCGGAATTTCAACAAAAAAAAGTTTTCAATTTTTTGCGAAAATCCCTGATGGTTAGTTAGCCTTACTTATTTTGAACGGATAAAATTTATTGTCACAGATCCGGTTTGTTTCGTTTATTATCGGTTATAAATGTAATTATAAGTTGATCAACGTTTAATTTGCTGCAATATGTTGCCTCAATCGCCTGCAATCCAGTTTCGAAACACAATGTGATCGAATCTCAAAATACGAAACTTCCAATAACTGACCTTTCCTTATGCATTCTACCGGTAATTTCGTGCTCAACATATCATATACATTACCTATATTCATTTTGAACCGGAATTTCAACAAAAAAAAGTTTTCAATTTTTTGCGAAAATCCCTGATGGTTAGCCTTACTTATTTTGAACGGATAAAATTTATTGTCACAGATCCGGTTTGTTTCGTTTATTATCGGTTATAAATGTAATTATAAGTTGATCAACGTTTAATTTGCTGCAATATGTTGCCTCAATCGCCTGCAATCCAGTTTCGAAACACAATGTGATCGAATCTCAAAATACGAAACTTCCAATAACTGACCTTTCCTTATGCATTCTACCGGTAATTTCGTGCTCGACATATCATATACATTACCTTTATTCATTTTGAACCGGAATTTCAACAAAAAAAAGTTTTCAATTTTTTGCGAAAATCCCTGATGGTTAGCCTTACTTATTTTGAACGGATAAAATTTATTGTCACAGATCCGGTTTGTTTCGTTTATTATCGGTTATAAATGTAATTATAAGTTGATCAACGTTTAATTTGCTGCAATATGTCGCCTCAATCGCCTGCAATCCAGTTTCGAATCACAATGTGATCGAATCTCAAAATACGAAACTTCCAATAACTGACCTTTCCTTATGCATTCTACCGGTAATTTCGTGCTCAACATATCATATACATTACCTATATTCATTTTGAACCGGAATTTCAACAAAACAAAGTTTTCAATTTTTTGCGAAAATCCCTGATGGTTAGCCTTACTTATTTTGAACGGATAAAATTTATTGTCACAGATCCGGTTTGTTTCATTTTTTATCGGTTATAAATGTAATTATAAGTTGATCAACGTTTAATTTGCTGCAATATGTCGCCTCAATCGCCTGCAATCCAGTTTCGAATCACAATGTGATCGAATCTCAAAACACGAAACTTCCAATAACTGACCTTTCCTTATGCATTCTACCGGTAATTTCGTGCTCAACACACCATATACATTACCTATATTCATTTTGAACCGGAATTTGAACAAAAAAAAGTTTTCAATTTTTTGCGAAAATCCCTGATGGTTAGCCTTACTTATTTTGAACGGATAAAATTTATTGTCACAGATCCGGTTTGTTTCGTTTATTATCGGTTATAAATGTAATTATAAGTTGATCAACGTTTAATTTGCTGCAATATGTCGCCTCAATCGCCTGCAATCCAGTTTCGAAACACAATGTGATCGAATCTCAAAATACGAAACTTCCAATAACTGACCTTTCCTTATGCATTCTACCGGTAATATCGTGCTCAACATATCATATACATTACCTATATTCATTTTGAACCGGAATTTCAACAAAAAAAAGTTTTCAATTTTTTGCGAAAATCCCTGATGGTTAGCCTTACTTATTTTGAACGGATAAAATTTATTGTCACAGATCCGGTTTGTTTCGTTTATTATCGGTTATAAATGTAATTATAAGTTGATCAACGTTTAATTTGCTGCAATATGTTGCCTCAATCGCCTGCAATCCAGTTTCGAAACACAATGTGATCGAATCTCAAAATACGAAACTTCCAATAACTGACCTTTCCTTATGCATTCTACCGGTAATTTCGTGCTCGACATATCATATACATTACCTTTATTCATTTTGAACCGGAATTTCAACAAAAAAAAGTTTTCAATTTTTTGCGAAAATCCCTGATGGTTAGCCTTACTTATTTTGAACGGATAAAATTTATTGTCACAGATCCGGTTTGTTTCGTTTATTATCGGTTATAAATGTAATTATAAGTTGATCAACGTTTAATTTGCTACAATATGTCGCCTCAATCGTCTGCAATCCAGTTTCGAAACACAATGTGATCGAATCTCAAAATACGAAACTTCCAATAACTGACCTTTCCTTATGCATTCTACCGGTAATTTCGTGCTCAACATATCATATACATTACCTATATTCATTTTGAACCGGAATTTCAACAAAAAAAAGTTTTCAATTTTTTGCGAAAATCCCTGATGTTAGCCTTACTTATTTTGAACGGATAAAATTTATTGTCACAGATCCGGTTTGTTTCGTTTATTATCGGTTATAAATGTAATTATAAGTTGATCAACGTTTAATTTGCTGCAATATGTCGCCTCAATCGCCTGCAATCCAGTTTCGAAACACAATGTGATCGAATCTCAAAATACGAAACTTCCAATAACTGACCTTTCCTTATGCATTCTACCGGTAATTTCGTGCTCAACATATCATATACATTACCTATATTCATTTTGAACCGGAATTTCAACAAAAAAAAGTTTTCAATTTTTTGCGAAAATCCCTGATGGTTAGCCTTACTTATTTTGAACGGATAAAATTTATTGTCACAGATCCGGTTTGTTTCGTTTATTATCGGTTATAAATGTAATTATAAGTTGATCAACGTTTAATTTGCTGCAATATGTCGCCTCAATCGCCTGCAATCCAGTTTCGAAACACAATGTGATCGAATCTCAAAATACGAAACTTCCAATAACTGACCTTTCCTTATGCATTCTACCGGTAATTTCGTGCTCAACATATCATATACATTACCTATATTCATTTTGAACCGGAATTTCAACAAAAAAAAGTTTTCAATTTTTTGCGAAAATCCCTGATGGTTAGCCTTACTTATTTTGAACGGATAAAATTTATTGTCACAGATCCGGTTTGTTTCGTTTATTATCGGTTATAAATGTAATTATAAGTTGATCAACGTTTAATTTGCTGCAATATGTCGCCTCAATCGTCTGCAATCCAGTTTCGAAACACAATGTGATCAAATCTCAAAATACGAAACTTCCAATAACTGACCTTTCCTTATGCATTCTACCGGTAATTTCGTGCTCAACATATCATATACATTACCTATATTCATTTTGAACCGGAATTTCAACAAAAAAAAGTTTTCAATTTTTTGCGAAAATCCCTGATGGTTAGCCTTACTTATTTTGAACGGATAAAATTTATTGTCACAGATCCGGTTTGTTTCGTTTATTATCGGTTATAAATGTAATTATAAGTTGATCAACGTTTAATTTGCTGCAATATGTCGCCTCAATCGCCTGCAATCCAGTTTCGAAACACAATGTGATCGAATCTCAAAATACGAAACTTCCAATAACTGACCTTTCCTTATGCATTCTACCGGTAATTTCGTGCTCAACATATCATATACATTACCTATATTCATTTTGAACCGGAATTTCAACAAAAAAAAGTTTTCAATTTTTTGCGAAAATCCCTGATGGTTAGCCTTACTTATTTTGAACGGATAAAATTTATTGTCACAGATCCGGTTTGTTTCGTTTATTATCGGTTATAAATGTAATTATAAGTTGATCAACGTTTAATTTGCTGCAATATGTCGCCTCAATCGTCTGCAATCCAGTTTCGAAACACAATGTGATCAAATCTCAAAATACGAAACTTCCAACAACTGACCTTTCCTTATGCATTCTACCGGGAATTTCGTGCTCAACATATCATATACATTACCTATATTCATTTTGAACCGGAATTTCAACAAAAAAAAGTTTTCAATTTTTTGCGAAAATCCCTGATGTTAGCCTTACTTATTTTGAACGGATAAAATTTATTGTCACAGATCCGGTTTGTTTCGTTTATTATCGGTTATAAATGTAATTATAAGTTGATCAACGTTTAATTTGCTACAATATGTCGCCTCAATCGTCTGCAATCCAGTTTCGAAACACAATGTGATCGAATCTCAAAATACGAAACTTCCAATAACTGACCTTTCCTTATGCATTCTACCGGTAATTTCGTGCTCAACATATCATATACATTACCTATATTCATTTTGAACCGGAATTTCAACAAAAAAAGTTTTCAATTTTTTGCGAAAATCCCTGATGGTTAGCCTTACTTATTTTGAACGGATAAAATTTATTGTCACAGATCCGGTTTGTTTCGTTTATTATCGGTTATAAATGTAATTATAAGTTGATCAACGTTTAATTTGCTACAATATGTCGCCTCAATCGTCTGCAATCCAGTTTCGAAACACAATGTGATCGAATCTCAAAATACGAAACTTCCAATAACTGACCTTTCCTTATGCATTCTACCGGTAATTTCGTGCTCAACATATCATATACATTACCTATATTCATTTTGAACCGGAATTTCAACAAAAAAAAGTTTTCAATTTTTTGCGAAAATCCCTGATGTTAGCCTTACTTATTTTGAACGGATAAAATTTATTGTCACAGATCCGGTTTGTTTCGTTTATTATCGGTTATAAATGTAATTATAAGTTGATCAACGTTTAATTTGCTGCAATATGTCGCCTCAATCGCCTGCAATCCAGTTTCGAAACACAATGTGATCGAATCTCAAAATACGAAACTTCCAATAACTGACCTTTCCTTATGCATTCTACCGGTAATTTCGTGCTCAACATATCATATACATTACCTATATTCATTTTGAACCGGAATTTCAACAAAAAAAAGTTTTCAATTTTTTGCGAAAATCCCTGATGGTTAGCCTTACTTATTTTGAACGGATAAAATTTATTGTCACAGATCCGGTTTGTTTCGTTTATTATCGGTTATAAATGTAATTATAAGTTGATCAACGTTTAATTTGCTGCAATATGTCGCCTCAATCGCCTGCAATCCAGTTTCGAAACACAATGTGATCGAATCTCAAAATACGAAACTTCCAATAACTGACCTTTCCTTATGCATTCTACCGGTAATTTCGTGCTCAACATATCATATACATTACCTATATTCATTTTGAACCGGAATTTCAACAAAAAAAAGTTTTCAATTTTTTGCGAAAATCCCTGATGTTAGCCTTACTTATTTTGAACGGATAAAATTTATTGTCACAGATCCGGTTTGTTTCGTTTATTATCGGTTATAAATGTAATTATAAGTTGATCAACGTTTAATTTGCTGCAATATGTCGCCTCAATCGTCTGCAATCCAGTTTCGAAACACAATGTGATCGAATCTCAAAATACGAAACTTCCAACAACTGACCTTTCCTTATGCATTCTACCGGGAATTTCGTGCTCAACATATCATATACATTACCTATATTCATTTTGAACCGGAATTTCAACAAAAAAAAGTTTTCAATTTTTTGCGAAAATCCCTGATGTTAGCCTTACTTATTTTGAACGGATAAAATTTATTGTCACAGATCCGGTTTGTTTCGTTTATTATCGGTTATAAATGTAATTATAAGTTGATCAACGTTTAATTTGCAACAATATGTCGCCTCAATCGTCTGCAATCCAGTTTCGAAACACAATGTGATCGAATCTCAAAATACGAAACTTCCAATAACTGACCTTTCCTTATGCATTCTACCGGTAATTTCGTGCTCAACATATCATATACATTATCTATATTCATTTTGAACCGGAATTTCAACAAAAAAAAGTTTTCAATTTTTTGCGAAAATCCCTGATGGTTAGCCTTACTTATTTTGAACGGATAAAATTTATTGTCACAGATCCGGTTTGTTTCGTTTATTATCGGTTATAAATGTAATTATAAGTTGATCAACGTTTAATTTGCTACAATATGTCGCCTCAATCGTCTGCAATCCAGTTTCGAAACACAATGTGATCGAATCTCAAAATACGAAACTTCCAATAACTGACCTTTCCTTATGCATTCTACCGGTAATTTCGTGCTCAACATATCATATACATTACCTATATTCATTTTGAACCGGAATTTCAACAAAAAAAAGTTTTCAATTTTTTGCGAAAATCCCTGATGTTAGCCTTACTTATTTTGAACGGATAAAATTTATTGTCACAGATCCGGTTTGTTTCGTTTATTATCGGTTATAAATGTAATTATAAGTTGATCAACGTTTAATTTGCAACAATATGTCGCCTCAATCGTCTGCAATCCAGTTTCGAAACACAATGTGATCGAATCTCAAAATACGAAACTTCCAATAACTGACCTTTCCTTATGCATTCTACCGGTAATTTCGTGCTCAACATATCATATACATTATCTATATTCATTTTGAACCGGAATTTCAACAAAAAAAAGTTTTCAATTTTTTGCGAAAATCCCTGATGGTTAGCCTTACTTATTTTGAACGGATAAAATTTATTGTCACAGATCCGGTTTGTTTCGTTTATTATCGGTTATAAATGTAATTATAAGTTGATCAACGTTTAATTTGCTACAATATGTCGCCTCAATCGTCTGCAATCCAGTTTCGAAACACAATGTGATCGAATCTCAAAATACGAAACTTCCAATAACTGACCTTTCCTTATGCATTCTACCGGTAATTTCGTGCTCAACATATCATATACATTACCTATATTCATTTTGAACCGGAATTTCAACAAAAAAAAGTTTTCAATTTTTTGCGAAAATCCCTGATGTTAGCCTTACTTATTTTGAACGGATAAAATTTATTGTCACAGATCCGGTTTGTTTCGTTTATTATCGGTTATAAATGTAATTATAAGTTGATCAACGTTTAATTTGCTGCAATATGTCGCCTCAATCGCCTGCAATCCAGTTTCGAAACACAATGTGATCGAATCTCAAAATACGAAACTTCCAATAACTGACCTTTCCTTATGCATTCTACCGGTAATTTCGTGCTCAACATATCATATACATTACCTATATTCATTTTGAACCGGAATTTCAACAAAAAAAAGTTTTCAATTTTTTGCGAAAATCCCTGATGGTTAGCCTTACTTATTTTGAACGGATAAAATTTATTGTCACAGATCCGGTTTGTTTCGTTTATTATCGGTTATAAATGTAATTATAAGTTGATCAACGTTTAATTTGCTGCAATATGTCGCCTCAATCGCCTGCAATCCAGTTTCGAAACACAATGTGATCGAATCTCAAAATACGAAACTTCCAATAACTGACCTTTCCTTATGCATTCTACCGGTAATTTCGTGCTCAACATATCATATACATTACCTATATTCATTTTGAACCGGAATTTCAACAAAAAAAAGTTTTCAATTTTTTGCGAAAATCCCTGATGTTAGCCTTACTTATTTTGAACGGATAAAATTTATTGTCACAGATCCGGTTTGTTTCGTTTATTATCGGTTATAAATGTAATTATAAGTTGATCAACGTTTAATTTGCTGCAATATGTCGCCTCAATCGTCTGCAATCCAGTTTCGAAACACAATGTGATCGAATCTCAAAATACGAAACTTCCAACAACTGACCTTTCCTTATGCATTCTACCGGGAATTTCGTGCTCAACATATCATATACATTACCTATATTCATTTTGAACCGGAATTTCAACAAAAAAAAGTTTTCAATTTTTTGCGAAAATCCCTGATGTTAGCCTTACTTATTTTGAACGGATAAAATTTATTGTCACAGATCCGGTTTGTTTCGTTTATTATCGGTTATAAATGTAATTATAAGTTGATCAACGTTTAATTTGCAACAATATGTCGCCTCAATCGTCTGCAATCCAGTTTCGAAACACAATGTGATCGAATCTCAAAATACGAAACTTCCAATAACTGACCTTTCCTTATGCATTCTACGGTAATTTCGTGCTCAACATATCATATACATTATCTATATTCATTTTGAACCGGAATTTCAACAAAAAAAAGTTTTCAATTTTTTGCGAAAATCCCTGATGGTTAGCCTTACTTATTTTGAACGGATAAAATTTATTGTCACAGATCCGGTTTGTTTCGTTTATTATCGGTTATAAATGTAATTATAAGTTGATCAACGTTTAATTTGCTACAATATGTCGCCTCAATCGTCTGCAATCCAGTTTCCGAAACACAATGTGATCGAATCTCAAAATACGAAACTTCCAATAACTGACCTTTCCTTATGCATTCTACCGGTAATTTCGTGCTCAACATATCATATACATTACCTATATTCATTTTGAACCGGAATTTCAACAAAAAAAGTTTTCAATTTTTTGCGAAAATCCCTGATGGTTAGCCTTACTTATTTTGAACGGATAAAATTTATTGTCACAGATCCGGTTTGTTTCGTTTATTATCGGTTATAAATGTAATTATAAGTTGATCAACGTTTAATTTGCTGCAATATGTCGCCTCAATCGTCTGCAATCCAGTTTCGAAACACAATGTGATCAAATCTCAAAATACGGAACTTCCAATAACTGACCTTTCCTTATGCATTCTACCGGTAATTTCGTGCTCAACATATCATATACATTACCTATATTCATTTTGAACCGAATTTCAACAAAAAAAAAGTTTTCAATTTTTTGCGAAAATCCCTGATGGTTGTTAGCCTTACTTATTTTGAACGGATAAAATTTATTGTCACAGATCCGGTTTGTTTCGTTTATTATCGGTTATAAATGTAATTATAAGTTGATCAACGTTTAATTTGCTGCAATATGTCGCCTCAATCGCCTGCAATCCAGTTTCGAAACACAATGTGATCGAATCTCAAAATACGAAACTTCCAATAACTGACCTTTCCTTATGCATTCTACCGGTAATTTCGTGCTCAACATATCATATACATTACCTATATTCATTTTGAACCGGAATTTCAACAAAAAAAAGTTTTCAATTTTTTGCGAAAATCCCGGATGGTTAGCCTTACTTATTTTGAACGGATAAAATTTATTGTCACAGATCCGGTTTGTTTCGTTTATTATCGGTTATAAATGTAATTATAAGTTGATCAACGTTTAATTTGCTGCAATATGTCGCCTCAATCGCCTGCAATCCAGTTTCGAAACACAATGTGATCGAATCTCAAAATACGAAACTTCCAATAACTGACCTTTCCTTATGCATTCTACCGGTAATTTCGTGCTCAACATATCATATACATTACCTATATTCATTTTGAACCGGAATTTCAACAAAAAAAGTTTTCAATTTTTTGCGAAAATCCCTGATGGTTAGCCTTACTTATTTTGAACGGATAAAATTTATTGTCACAGATCCGGTTTGTTTCATTTTTTATCGGTTATTAATGTAATTATAAGTTGATCAACGTTTAATTTGCTGCAATATGTCGCCTCAATCGCCTGCAATCCAGTTTCGAAACACAATGTGATCGTATCTCAAAATACGAAACTTCCAATAACTGACCTTTCCTTATGCATTCTACCGGTAATTTCGTGCTCAACATATCATATACATTACCTATATTCATTTTGAACCGGAATTTCAACAAAAAAAGTTTTCAATTTTTTGCGAAAATCCCTGATGGTTAGTTAGCCTTACTTATTTTGAACGGATAAAATTTATTGTCACAGATCCGGTTTGTTTCATTTTTTATCGGTTATAAATGTAATTATAAGTTGATCAACGTTTAATTTGCTGCAATATGTCGCCTCAATCGCCTGCAATCCAGTTTCGAAACACAATGTGATCGAATCTCAAAATACGAAACTTCCAATAACTGACCTTTCCTTATGCATTCTACCGGTAATTTCGTGCTCAACATATCATATACATTACCAATATTCATTTTGAACCGGAATTTCAACAAAAAAAAGTTTTCAATTTTTTGCGAAAATCCCTGATGGTTAGCCTTACTTATTTTGAACGGATAAAATTTATTGTCACAGATCCGGTTTGTTTCATTTTTTTTCGGTTATAAATGTAATTATAAGTTGATCAACGTTTAATTTGCTGCAATATGTCGCCTCAATCGCCTGCAATCCAGTTTCGAAACACAATGTGATCGAATCTCAAAATACGAAACTTCCAATAACTGACCTTTCCTTATGCATTCTACCGGTAATTTCGTGCTCAACATATCATATACATTATCTATATTCATTTTGAACCGGAATTTCAACAAAAAAAAGTTTTCAATTTTTTGCGAAAATCCCTGATGAGCCTTACTTATTTTGAACGGATAAAATTTATTGTCACAGATCCGGTTTGTTTCGTTTATTATCGGTTATAAATGTAATTATAAGTTGATCAACGTTTAATTTGCTGCAATATGTCGCCTCAATCGCCTGCAATCCAGTTTCGAAACACAATGTGATCCAATCTCAAAATACGAAACTTCCAATAACTGACCTTTCCTTATGCATTCTACCGGTAATTTCGTGCTCAACATATCATATACATTACCTATATTCATTTTGAACCGGAATTTCAACAAAAAAAGTTTTCAATTTTTTGCGAAAATCCCTGATGGCCTTACTTATTTTGAACGGATAAAATTTATTGTCACAGATCCGGTTTGTTTCGTTTATTATCGGTTATAAATGTAATTATAAGTTGATCAACGTTTAATTTGCTGCAATATGTCGCCTCAATCGCCTGCAATCCAGTTTCGAAACACAATGTGATCGAATCTCAAAATACGAAACTTCCAATAACTGACCTTTCCTTATGCATTCTACCGGTAATTTCGTGCTCAACATATCATATACATTATCTATATTCATTTTGAACCGGAATTTCAACAAAAAAAAGTTTTCAATTTTTTGCGAAAATCCCTGATGAGCCTTACTTATTTTGAACGGATAAAATTTATTGTCACAGATCCGGTTTGTTTCGTTTATTATCGGTTATAAATGTAATTATAAGTTGATCAACGTTTAATTTGCTGCAATATGTCGCCTCAATCGCCTGCAATCCAGTTTCGAAACACAATGTGATCAAATCTCAAAATACGAAACTTCCAATAACTGACCTTTCCTTATGCATTCTACCGGTAATTTCGTGCTCAACATATCATATACATTACCTATATTCATTTTGAACCGGAATTTCAACAAAAAAAAGTTTTCAATTTTTTGCGAAAAGCCTTACTTATTTTGAACGGATAAAATTTATTGTCACAGATCCGGTTTGTTTCGTTTATTATCGGTTATAAATGTAATTATAAGTTGATCAACGTTTAATTTGCTGCAATATGTCGCCTCAATCGCCTGCAATCCAGTTTCGAAACACAATGTGATCGAATCTCAAAATACGAAACTTCCAATAACTGACCTTTCCTTATGCATTCTACCGGTAATTTCGTGCTCAACATATCATATACATTACCTATATTCATTTTGAACCGGAATTTCAACAAAAAAAGTTTTCAATTTTTTGCGAAAATCCCTGATGGTTAGCCTTACTTATTTTGAACGGATAAAATTTATTGTCACAGATCCGGTTTGTTTCATTTTTTATCGGTTATAAATGTAATTATAAGTTGATCAACGTTTAATTTGCTGCAATATGTCGCCTCAATCGCCTGCAATCCAGTTTCGAAACACAATGTGATCGAATCTCAAAATACGAAACTTCCAATAACTGACCTTTCCTTATGCATTCTACCGGTAATTTCGTGCTCAACATATCATATACATTACCAATATTCATTTTGAACCGGAATTTCAACAAAAAAAAGTTTTCAATTTTTTGCGAAAATCCCTGATGGTTAGCCTTACTTATTTTGAACGGATAAAATTTATTGTCACAGATCCGGTTTGTTTCATTTTTTATCGGTTATAAATGTAATTATAAGTTGATCAACGTTTAATTTGCTGCAATATGTCGCCTCAATCGCCTGCAATCCAGTTTCGAAACACAATGTGATCGAATCTCAAAATACGAAACTTCCAATAACTGACCTTTCCTTATGCATTCTACCGGTAATTTCGTGCTCAACATATCATATACATTATCTATATTCATTTTGAACCGGAATTTCAACAAAAAAAAGTTTTCAATTTTTTGCGAAAATCCCTGATGAGCCTTACTTATTTTGAACGGATAAAATTTATTGTCACAGATCCGGTTTGTTTCGTTTATTATCGGTTATAAATGTAATTATAAGTTGATCAACGTTTAATTTGCTGCAATATGTCGCCTCAATCGCCTGCAATCCAGTTTCGAAACACAATGTGATCGAATCTCAAAATACGAAACTTCCAATAACTGACCTTTCCTTATGCATTCTACCGGTAATTTCGTGCTCAACATATCATATACATTACCTATATTCGTTTTGAACCGGAATTTCAACAAAAAAAAGTTTTCAATTTTTTGCGAAAATCCCTGATGGTTAGCCTTACTTATTTTGAACGGATAAAATTTATTGTCACAGATCCGGTTTGTTTCGTTTATTATCGGTTATAAATGTAATTATAAGTTGATCAACGTTTAATTTGCTGCAATATGTCGCCTCAATCGTCTGCAATCCAGTTTCGAAACACAATGTGATCAAATCTCAAAATACGAAACTTCCAATAACTGACCTTTCCTTATGCATTCTACCGGTAATTTCGTGCTCAACATATCATATACATTACCAATATTCATTTTGAAACGGAATTTCAACAAAAAAAAGTTTTCAATTTTTTGCGAAAATCCCTGATGGTTAGCCTTACTTGTTTTGAACGGATAAAATTTATTGTCACAGATCCGGTTTGTTTCATTTTTTATCGGTTATTAATGTAATTATAAGTTGATCAACGTTTAATTTGCTGCAATATGTCGCCTCAATCGCCTGCAATCCAGTTTCGAAACACAATGTGATCGAATCTCAAAATACGAAACTTCCAATAACTGACCTTTCCTTATGCATTCTACCGGTAATTTTGTGCTCAACATATCATATACATTACCTATATTCATTTTGAACCGGAATTTCAACAAAAAAAAGTTTTCAATTTTTTGCGAAAATCTAACTGACCTTTCCTTATGCATTCTACCAGTAATTTCGTGCTCAACATATCATATACATTACCTATATTCATTTTGAACCGGAATTTCAACAAAAAAAAGTTTTCAATTTTTTGCGAAAATCCCTGATGGTTAGCCTTACTTATTTTGAACGGATAAAATTTATTGTCACAGATCCGGTTTGTTTAATTTTTTATCGGTTATAAATGTAATTATAAGTTGATCAACGTTTAATTTGCTGCAATATGTCGCCTCAATCGCCTGCAATCCAGTTTCGAAACACAATGTGATCGAATCTCAAAATACGAAACTTCCAATAACTGACCTTTCCTTATGCATTCTACCGGTAATTTCGTGCTCAACATATCATATACATTACCTATATTCATTTTGAACCGGAATTTCAACAAAAAAAAGTTTTCAATTTTTTGCGAAAATCCCTGATGGTTAGCCTTACTTATTTTGAACGGATAAAATTTATTGTCACAGATCCGGTTTGTTTCATTTTTTATCGGTTATAAATGTAATTATAAGTTGATCAACGTTTAATTTGCTGCAATATGTCGCCTCAATCGCCTGCAATCCAGTTTCGAAACACAATGTGATCGAATCTCAAAATACGAAACTTCCAATAACTGACCTTTCCTTATGCATTCTACCGGTAATTTCGTGCTCAACATATCATATACATTACCTATATTCATTTTGAACCGGAATTTCAACAAAAAAAAGTTTTCAATTTTTTGCGAAAATCCCTGATGGTTAGCCTTAATTATTTTGAACGGATAAAATTTATTGTCACAGATCCGGTTTGTTTCATTTTTTATCGGTTATAAATGTAATTATAAGTTGATCAACGTTTAATTTGCTGCAATATGTCGCCTCAATCGCCTGCAATCCAGTTTCGAAACACAATGTGATCGAATCTCAAAATACGAAACTTCCAATAACTGACCTTTCCTTATGCATTCTACCGGTAATTTCGTGCTCAACATATCATATACATTACCTATATTCATTTTGAACCGGAATTTCAACAAAAAAAGTTTTCAATTTTTTGCGAAAATCCCTGATGGTTAGCCTTACTTATTTTGAACGGATAAAATTTATTGTCACAGATCCGGTTTGTTTCATTTTTTATCGGTTATAAATGTAATTGTAAGTTGATCAACGTTTAATTTGCTGCAATATGTCGCCTCAATCGCCTGCAATCCAGTTTCGAAACACAATGTGATCGAATCTCAAAATACGAAACTTCCAATAACTGACCTTTCCTTATGCATTCTACCGGTAATTTCGTGCTCAACATATCATATACATTACCTATATTCATTTTGAACCGGAATTTCAACAAAAAAAAGTTTTCAATTTTTTGCGAAAATCCCTGATGGTTAGCCTTACTTATTTTGAACGGATAAAATTTATTGTCACAGATCCGGTTTGTTTCGTTTATTATCGGTTATAAATGTAATTATAAGTTGATCAACGTTTAATTTGCTGCAATATGTCGCCTCAATCGCCTGCAATCCAGTTTCGAAACACAATGTGATCGAATCTCAAAATACGAAACTTCCAATAACTGACCTTTCCTTATGCATTCTACCGGTAATTTCGTGCTCAACATATCATATACATTACCTATATTCATTTTGAACCGGAATTTCAACAAAAAAAAGTTTTCAATTTTTTGCGAAAATCCCTGATGGTTAGCCTTACTTATTTTGAACGGATAAAATTTATTGTCACAGATCCGGTTTGTTTCGTTTATTATCGGTTATAAATGTAATTATAAGTTGATCAACGTTTAATTTGCTGCAATATGTCGCCTCAATCGCCTGCAATCCAGTTTCGAAACACAATGTGATCGAATCTCAAAATACGAAACTTCCAATAACTGACCTTTCCTTATGCATTCTACCGGTAATTTCGTGCTCAACATATCATATACATTACCTATATTCATTTTGAACCGGAATTTCAACAAAAAAAAGTTTTCAATTTTTTGCGAAAATCCCTGATGGTTAGCCTTACTTATTTTGAACGGATAAAATTTATTGTCACAGATCCGGTTTGTTTCGTTTATTATCGGTTATAAATGTAATTATAAGTTGATCAACGTTTAATTTGCTGCAATATGTTGCCTCAATCGCCTGCAATCCAGTTTCGAAACACAATGTGATCGAATCTCAAAATACGAAACTTCCAATAACTGACCTTTCCTTATGCATTCTACCGGTAATTTCGTGCTCGACATATCATATACATTACCTTTATTCATTTTGAACCGGAATTTCAACAAAAAAAAGTTTTCAATTTTTTGCGAAAATCCCTGATGGTTAGCCTTACTTATTTTGAACGGATAAAATTTATTGTCACAGATCCGGTTTGTTTCGTTTATTATCGGTTATAAATGTAATTATAAGTTGATCAACGTTTAATTTGCTACAATATGTCGCCTCAATCGTCTGCAATCCAGTTTCGAAACACAATGTGATCGAATCTCAAAATACGAAACTTCCAATAACTGACCTTTCCTTATGCATTCTACCGGTAATTTCGTGCTCAACATATCATATACATTATCTATATTCATTTTGAACCGGAATTTCAACAAAAAAAAGTTTTCAATTTTTTGCGAAAATCCCTGATGGTTAGCCTTACTTATTTTGAACGGATAAAATTTATTGTCACAGATCCGGTTTGTTTCGTTTATTATCGGTTATAAATGTAATTATAAGTTGATCAACGTTTAATTTGCTACAATATGTCGCCTCAATCGTCTGCAATCCAGTTTCGAAACACAATGTGATCGAATCTCAAAATACGAAACTTCCAATAACTGACCTTTCCTTATGCATTCTACCGGTAATTTCGTGCTCAACATATCATATACATTATCTATATTCATTTTGAACCGGAATTTCAACAAAAAAAAGTTTTCAATTTTTTGCGAAAATCCCTGATGGTTAGCCTTACTTATTTTGAACGGATAAAATTTATTGTCACAGATCCGGTTTGTTTCGTTTATTATCGGTTATAAATGTAATTATAAGTTGATCAACGTTTAATTTGCTGCAATATGTTGCCTCAATCGCCTGCAATCCAGTTTCGAAACACAATGTGATCGAATCTCAAAATACGAAACTTCCAATAACTGACCTTTCCTTATGCATTCTACCGGTAATTTCGTGCTCGACATATCATATAAATTACCTTTATTCATTTTGAACCGGAATTTCAACAAAAAAAAGTTTTCAATTTTTTGCGAAAATCCCTGATGGTTAGCCTTACTTATTTTGAACGGATAAAATTTATTGTCACAGATCCGGTTTGTTTCGTTTATTATCGGTTATAAATGTAATTATAAGTTGATCAACGTTTAATTTGCTACAATATGTCGCCTCAATCGTCTGCAATCCAGTTTCGAAACACAATGTGATCGAATCTCAAAATACGAAACTTCCAATAACTGACCTTTCCTTATGCATTCTACCGGTAATTTCGTGCTCAACATATCATATACATTATCTATATTCATTTTGAACCGGAATTTCAACAAAAAAAAGTTTTCAATTTTTTGCGAAAATCCCTGATGGCTAGCCTTACTTATTTTGAACGGATAAAATTTATTGTCACAGATCCGGTTTGTTTCGTTTATTATCGGTTATAAATGTAATTATAAGTTGATCAACGTTTAATTTGCTACAATATGTCGCCTCAATCGTCCGCAATCCAGTTTCGAAACACAATGTGATCGAATCTCAAAATACGAAACTTCCAATAACTGACCTTTCCTTATGCATTCTACCGGTAATTTCGTGCTCAACATATCATATACATTACCTTTATTCATTTTGAACCGGAATTTCAACAAAAAAAAGTTTTCAATTTTTTGCGAAAATCCCTGATGGTTAGCCTTACTTATTTTGAACGGATAAAATTTATTGTCACAGATCCGGTTTGTTTCGTTTATTATCGGTTATAAATGTAATTATAAGTTGATCAACGTTTAATTTGCTACAATATGTCGCCTCAATCGTCTGCAATCCAGTTTCGAAACACAATCTGATCGAATCTCAAAATACGAAACTTCCAATAACTGACCTTTCCTTATGCATTCTACCGGTAATTTCGTGCTCAACATATCATATACATTATCTATATTCATTTTGAACCGGAATTTCAACAAAAAAAAGTTTTCAATTTTTTGCGAAAATCCCTGATGGTTAGCCTTACTTATTTTGAACGGATAAAATTTATTGTCACAGATCCGGTTTGTTTCGTTTATTATCGGTTATAAATGTAATTATAAGTTGATCAACGTTTAATTTGCTACAATATGTCGCCTCAATCGTCTGCAATCCAGTTTCGAAACACAATGTGATCGAATCTCAAAATACGAAACTTCCAATAACTGACCTTTCCTTATGCATTCTACCGGTAATTTCGTGATCAACATATCATATACATTACCTATATTCATTTTGAACCGGAATTTCAACAAAAAAAAGTTTTCAATTTTTTGCGAAAATCCCTGATGGTTAGCCTTACTTATTTTGAACGGATAAAATTTATTGTCACAGATCCGGTTTGTTTCGTTTATTATCGGTTATAAATGTAATTATAAGTTGATCAACGTTTAATTTGCTACAATATGTCGCCTCAATCGTCTGCAATCCAGTTTCGAAACACAATGTGATCGAATCTCAAAATACGAAACTTCCAATAACTGACCTTTCCTTATGCATTCTACCGGTAATTTCGTGCTCGACATATCATATACATTATCTATATTCATTTTGAACCGGAATTTCAACAAAAAAAAGTTTTCAATTTTTTGCGAAAATCCCTGATGGTTAGCCTTACTTATTTTGAACGGATAAAATTTATTGTCACAGATCCGGTTTGTTTCGTTTATTATCGGTTATAAATGTAATTATAAGTTGATCAACGTTTAATTTGCTACAATATGTCGCCTCAATCGTCTGCAATCCAGTTTCGAAACACAATGTGATCGAATCTCAAAATACGAAACTTCCAATAACTGACCTTTCCTTATGCATTCTACCGGTAATTTCGTGATCAACATATCATATACATTACCTATATTCATTTTGAACCGGAATTTCAACAAAAAAAAGTTTTCAATTTTTTGCGAAAATCCCTGATGGTTAGCCTTACTTATTTTGAACGGATAAAATTTATTGTCACAGATCCGGTTTGTTTCGTTTATTATCGGTTATAAATGTAATTATAAGTTGATCAACGTTTAATTTGCTACAATATGTCGCCTCAATCGTCTGCAATCCAGTTTCGAAACACAATGTGATCGAATCTCAAAATACGAAACTTCCAATAACTGACCTTTCCTTATGCATTCTACCGGTAATTTCGTGCTCAACATATCATATACATTATCTATATTCATTTTGAACCGGAATTTCAACAAAAAAAAGTTTTCAATTTTTTGCGAAAATCCCTGATGGTTGTTAGCCTTACTTATTTTGAACGGATAAAATTTATTGTCACAGATCCGGTTTGTTTCGTTTATTATCGGTTATAAATGTAATTATAAGTTGATCAACGTTTAATTTGCTACAATATGTCGCCTCAATCGTCTGCAATCCAGTTTCGAAACACAATGTGATCGAATCTCAAAATACGAAACTTCCAATAACTGACCTTTCCTTATGCATTCTACCGGTAATTTCGTGCTCAACATATCATATACATTATCTATATTCATTTTGAACCGGAATTTCAACAAAAAAAAGTTTTCAATTTTTTGCGAAAATCCCTGATGGTTAGCCTTACTTATTTTGAACGGATAAAATTTATTGTCACAGATCCGGTTTGTTTCGTTTATTATCGGTTATAAATGTAATTATAAGTTGATCAACGTTTAATTTGCTACAATATGTCGCCTCAATCGTCTGCAATCCAGTTTCGAAACACAATGTGATCGAATCTCAAAATACGAAACTTCCAATAACTGACCTTTCCTTATGCATTCTACCGGTAATTTCGTGATCAACATATCATATACATTACCTATATTCATTTTGAACCGGAATTTCAACAAAAAAAAGTTTTCAATTTTTTGCGAAAATCCCTGATGGTTAGCCTTACTTATTTTGAACGGATAAAATTTATTGTCACAGATCCGGTTTGTTTCGTTTATTATCGGTTATAAATGTAATTATAAGTTGATCAACGTTTAATTTGCTACAATATGTCGCCTCAATCGTCTGCAATCCAGTTTCGAAACACAATGTGATCGAATCTCAAAATACGAAACTTCCAATAACTGACCTTTCCTTATGCATTCTACCGGTAATTTCGTGCTCAACATATCATATACATTATCTATATTCATTTTGAACCGGAATTTCAACAAAAAAACGTTTTCAATTTTTTGCGAAAATCCCTGATGGTTAGCCTTACTTATTTTGAACGGATAAAATTTATTGTCACAGATCCGGTTTGTTTCGTTTATTATCGGTTATAAATGTAATTATAAGTTGATCAACGTTTAATTTGCTACAATATGTCGCCTCAATCGTCTGCAATCCAGTTTCGAAACACAATGTGATCGAATCTCAAAATACGAAACTTCCAATAACTGACCTTTCCTTATGCATTCTACCGGTAATTTCGTGCTCAACATATCATATACATTACCTTTATTCATTTTGAACCGGAATTTCAACAAAAAAAAGTTTTCAATTTTTTGCGAAAATCCCTGATGGTTAGCCTTACTTATTTTGAACGGATAAAATTTATTGTCACAGATCCGGTTTGTTTCGTTTATTATCGGTTATAAATGTAATTATAAGTTGATCAACGTTTAATTTGCTACAATATGTCGCCTCAATCGTCTGCAATCCAGTTTCGAAACACAATGTGATCGAATCTCAAAATACGAAACTTCCAATAACTGACCTTTCCTTATGCATTCTACCGGTAATTTCGTGATCAACATATCATATACATTACCTATATTCATTTTGAACCGGAATTTCAACAAAAAAAAGTTTTCAATTTTTTGCGAAAATCCCTGATGGTTAGCCTTACTTATTTTGAACGGATAAAATTTATTGTCACAGATCCGGTTTGTTTCGTTTATTATCGGTTATAAATGTAATTATAAGTTGATCAACGTTTAATTTGCTACAATATGTCGCCTCAATCGTCTGCAATCCAGTTTCGAAACACAATGTGATCGAATCTCAAAATACGAAACTTCCAATAACTGACCTTTCCTTATGCATTCTACCGGTAATTTCGTGCTCAACATATCATATACATTATCTTTATTCATTTTGAACCGGAATTTCAACAAAAAAAAGTTTTCAATTTTTTGCGAAAATCCCTGATGGTTAGCCTTACTTATTTTGAACGGATAAAATTTATTGTCACAGATCCGGTTTGTTTCGTTTATTATCGGTTATAAATGTAATTATAAGTTGATCAACGTTTAATTTGCTACAATATGTCGCCTCAATCGTCTGCAATCCAGTTTCGAAACACAATGTGATCGAATCTCAAAATACGAAACTTCCAATAACTGACCTTTCCTTATGCATTCTACCGGTAATTTCGTGATCAACATATCATATACATTACCTATATTCATTTTGAACCGGAATTTCAACAAAAAAAGTTTTCAATTTTTTGCGAAAATCCCTGATGGTTAGCCTTACTTATTTTGAACGGATAAAATTTATTGTCACAGATCCGGTTTGTTTCGTTTATTATCGGTTATAAATGTAATTATAAGTTGATCAACGTTTAATTTGCTACAATATGTCGCCTCAATCGTCTGCAATCCAGTTTCGAAACACAATGTGATCGAATCTCAAAATACGAAACTTCCAATAACTGACCTTTCCTTATGCATTCTACCGGTAATTTCGTGCTCAACATATCATATACATTATCTATATTCATTTTGAACCGGAATTTCAACAAAAAAAAGTTTTCAATTTTTTGCGAAAATCCCTGATGGTTAGCCTTACTTATTTTGAACGGATAAAATTTATTGTCACAGATCCGGTTTGTTTCGTTTATTATCGGTTATAAATGTAATTATAAGTTGATCAACGTTTAATTTGCTACAATATGTCGCCTCAATCGTCTGCAATCCAGTTTCGAAACACAATGTGATCGAATCTCAAAATACGAAACTTCCAATAACTGACCTTTCCTTATGCATTCTACCGGTAATTTCGTGCTCAACATATCATATACATTATCTATATTCATTTTGAACCGGAATTTCAACAAAAAAAAGTTTTCAATTTTTTGCGAAAATCCCTGATGAGCCTTACTTATTTTGAACGGATAAAATTTATTGTCACAGATCCGGTTTGTTTCGTTTATTATCGGTTATAAATGTAATTATAAGTTGATCAACGTTTAATTTGCTACAATATGTCGCCTCAATCGTCTGCAATCCAGTTTCGAAACACAATGTGATCGAATCTCAAAATACGAAACTTCCAATAACTGACCTTTCCTTATGCATTCTACCGGTAATTTCGTGCTCAACATATCATATACATTATCTATATTCATTTTGAACCGGAATTTCAACAAAAAAAAGTTTTCAATTTTTTGCGAAAATCCCTGATGGTTAGCCTTACTTATTTTGAACGGATAAAATTTATTGTCACAGATCCGGTTTGTTTCGTTTATTATCGGTTATAAATGTAATTATAAGTTGATCAACGTTTAATTTGCTACAATATGTCGCCTCAATCGTCTGCAATCCAGTTTCGAAACACAATGTGATCGAATCTCAAAATACGAAACTTCCAATAACTGACCTTTCCTTATGCATTCTACCGGTAATTTCGTGCTCAACATATCATATACATTATCTATATTCATTTTGAACCGGAATTTCAACAAAAAAAAGTTTTCAATTTTTTGCGAAAATCCCTGATGGTTAGCCTTACTTATTTTGAACGGATAAAATTTATTGTCACAGATCCGGTTTGTTTCGTTTATTATCGGTTATAAATGTAATTATAAGTTGATCAACGTTTAATTTGCTACAATATGTCGCCTCAATCGTCTGCAATCCAGTTTCGAAACACAATGTGATCGAATCTCAAAATACGAAACTTCCAATAACTGACCTTTCCTTATGCATTCTACCGGTAATTTCGTGCTCAACATATCATATACATTACCTTTATTCATTTTGAACCGGAATTTCAACAAAAAAAAGTTTTCAATTTTTTGCGAAAATCCCTGATGGTTAGCCTTACTTATTTTGAACGGATAAAATTTATTGTCACAGATCCGGTTTGTTTCGTTTATTATCGGTTATAAATGTAATTATAAGTTGATCAACGTTTAATTTGCTACAATATGTCGCCTCAATCGTCTGCAATCCAGTTTCGAAACACAATGTGATCGAATCTCAAAATACGAAACTTCCAATAACTGACCTTTCCTTATGCATTCTACCGGTAATTTCGTGATCAACATATCATATACATTACCTATATTCATTTTGAACCGGAATTTCAACAAAAAAAAGTTTTCAATTTTTTGCGAAAATCCCTGATGGGTTAGCCTTACTTATTTTGAACGGATAAAATTTATTGTCACAGATCCGGTTTGTTTCGTTTATTATCGGTTATAAATGTAATTATAAGTTGATCAACGTTTAATTTGCTACAATATGTCGCCTCAATCGTCTGCAATCCAGTTTCGAAACACAATGTGATCGAATCTCAAAATACGAAACTTCCAATAACTGACCTTTCCTTATGCATTCTACCGGTAATTTCGTGCTCAACATATCATATACATTATCTTTATTCATTTTGAACCGGAATTTCAACAAAAAAAAGTTTTCAATTTTTTGCGAAAATCCCTGATGGTTAGCCTTACTTATTTTGAACGGATAAAATTTATTGTCACAGATCCGGTTTGTTTCGTTTATTATCGGTTATAAATGTAATTATAAGTTGATCAACGTTTAATTTGCTACAATATGTCGCCTCAATCGTCTGCAATCCAGTTTCGAAACACAATGTGATCGAATCTCAAAATACGAAACTTCCAATAACTGACCTTTCCTTATGCATTCTACCGGTAATTTCGTGATCAACATATCATATACATTACCTATATTCATTTTGAACCGGAATTTCAACAAAAAAAAGTTTTCAATTTTTTGCGAAAATCCCTGATGGTTAGCCTTACTTATTTTGAACGGATAAAATTTATTGTCACAGATCCGGTTTGTTTCGTTTATTATCGGTTATAAATGTAATTATAAGTTGATCAACGTTTAATTTGCTACAATATGTCGCCTCAATCGTCTGCAATCCAGTTTCGAAACACAATGTGATCGAATCTCAAAATACGAAACTTCCAATAACTGACCTTTCCTTATGCATTCTACCGGTAATTTCGTGCTCAACATATCATATACATTATCTATATTCATTTTGAACCGGAATTTCAACAAAAAAAAGTTTTCAATTTTTTGCGAAAATCCCTGATGGTGCCTTACTTATTTTGAACGGATAAAATTTATTGTCACAGATCCGGTTTGTTTCGTTTATTATCGGTTATAAATGTAATTATAAGTTGATCAACGTTTAATTTGCTACAATATGTCGCCTCAATCGTCTGCAATCCAGTTTCGAAACACAATGTGATCGAATCTCAAAATACGAAACTTCCAATAACTGACCTTTCCTTATGCATTCTACCGGTAATTTCGTGCTCAACATATCATATACATTACCTTTATTCATTTTGAACCGGAATTTCAACAAAAAAAAGTTTTCAATTTTTTGCGAAAATCCCTGATGGTTAGCCTTACTTATTTTGAACGGATAAAATTTATTGTCACAGATCCGGTTTGTTTCGTTTATTATCGGTTATAAATGTAATTATAAGTTGATCAACGTTTAATTTGCTACAATATGTCGCCTCAATCGTCTGCAATCCAGTTTCGAAACACAATGTGATCGAATCTCAAAATACGAAACTTCCAATAACTGACCTTTCCTTATGCATTCTACCGGTAATTTCGTGCTCAACATATCATATACATTATCTATATTCATTTTGAACCGGAATTTCAACAAAAAAAAGTTTTCAATGTTTTGCGAAAATCCCTGATGGTTAGCCTTACTTATTTTGAACGGATAAAATTTATTGTCACAGATCCGGTTTGTTTCGTTTATTATCGGTTATAAATGTAATTATAAGTTGATCAACGTTTAATTTGCTACAATATGTCGCCTCAATCGTCTGCAATCCAGTTTCGAAACACAATGTGATCGAATCTCAAAATACGAAACTTCCAATAACTGACCTTTCCTTATGCATTCTACCGGTAATTTCGTGCTCAACATATCATATACATTATCTATATTCATTTTGAACCGGAATTTCAACAAAAAAAAGTTTTCAATTTTTTGCGAAAATCCCTGATGGTTAGCCTTACTTATTTTGAACGGATAAAATTTATTGTCACAGATCCGGTTTGTTTCGTTTATTATCGGTTATAAATGTAATTATAAGTTGATCAACGTTTAATTTGCTACAATATGTCGCCTCAATCGTCTGCAATCCAGTTTCGAAACACAATGTGATCGAATCTCAAAATACGAAACTTCCAATAACTGACCTTTCCTTATGCATTCTACCGGTAATTTCGTGATCAACATATCATATACATTACCTATATTCATTTTGAACCGGAATTTCAACAAAAAAAAGTTTTCAATTTTTTGCGAAAATCCCTGATGGTTAGCCTTACTTATTTTGAACGGATAAAATTTATTGTCACAGATCCGGTTTGTTTCGTTTATTATCGGTTATAAATGTAATTATAAGTTGATCAACGTTTAATTTGCTACAATATGTCGCCTCAATCGTCTGCAATCCAGTTTCGAAACACAATGTGATCGAATCTCAAAATACGAAACTTCCAATAACTGACCTTTCCTTATGCATTCTACCGGTAATTTCGTGCTCAACATATCATATACATTATCTATATTCATTTTGAACCGGAATTTCAACAAAAAAAAGTTTTCAATTTTTTGCGAAAATCCCTGATGGTTAGCCTTACTTATTTTGAACGGATAAAATTTATTGTCACAGATCCGGTTTGTTTCGTTTATTATCGGTTATAAATGTAATTATAAGTTGATCAACGTTTAATTTGCTACAATATGTCGCCTCAATCGTCTGCAATCCAGTTTCGAAACACAATGTGATCGAATCTCAAAATACGAAACTTCCAATAACTGACCTTTCCTTATGCATTCTACCGGTAATTTCGTGATCAACATATCATATACATTACCTATATTCATTTTGAACCGGAATTTCAACAAAAAAAAGTTTTCAATTTTTTGCGAAAATCCCTGATGGTTAGCCTTACTTATTTTGAACGGATAAAATTTATTGTCACAGATCCGGTTTGTTTCGTTTATTATCGGTTATAAATGTAATTATAAGTTGATCAACGTTTAATTTGCTACAATATGTCGCCTCAATCGTCTGCAATCCAGTTTCGAAACACAATGTGATCGAATCTCAAAATACGAAACTTCCAATAACTGACCTTTCCTTATGCATTCTACCGGTAATTTCGTGCTCAACATATCATATACATTATCTATATTCATTTTGAACCGGAATTTCAACAAAAAAAAGTTTTCAATTTTTTGCGAAAATCCCTGATGGTTAGCCTTACTTATTTTGAACGGATAAAATTTATTGTCACAGATCCGGTTTGTTTCGTTTATTATCGGTTATAAATGTAATTATAAGTTGATCAACGTTTAATTTGCTACAATATGTCGCCTCAATCGTCTGCAATCCAGTTTCGAAACACAATGTGATCGAATCTCAAAATACGAAACTTCCAATAACTGACCTTTCCTTATGCATTCTACCGGTAATTTCGTGCTCAACATATCATATACATTACCTTTATTCATTTTGAACCGGAATTTCAACAAAAAAAAGTTTTCAATTTTTTGCGAAAATCCCTGATGGTTAGCCTTACTTATTTTGAACGGATAAAATTTATTGTCACAGATCCGGTTTGTTTCGTTTATTATCGGTTATAAATGTAATTATAAGTTGATCAACGTTTAATTTGCTACAATATGTCGCCTCAATCGTCTGCAATCCAGTTTCGAAACACAATGTGATCGAATCTCAAAATACGAAACTTCCAATAACTGACCTTTCCTTATGCATTCTACCGGTAATTTCGTGCTCAACATATCATATACATTATCTATATTCATTTTGAACCGGAATTTCAACAAAAAAAAGTTTTCAATGTTTTGCGAAAATCCCTGATGGTTAGCCTTACTTATTTTGAACGGATAAAATTTATTGTCACAGATCCGGTTTGTTTCGTTTATTATCGGTTATAAATGTAATTATAAGTTGATCAACGTTTAATTTGCTACAATATGTCGCCTCAATCGTCTGCAATCCAGTTTCGAAACACAATGTGATCGAATCTCAAAATACGAAACTTCCAATAACTGACCTTTCCTTATGCATTCTACCGGTAATTTCGTGCTCAACATATCATATACATTATCTATATTCATTTTGAACCGGAATTTCAACAAAAAAAAGTTTTCAATTTTTTGCGAAAATCCCTGATGGTTAGCCTTACTTATTTTGAACGGATAAAATTTATTGTCACAGATCCGGTTTGTTTCGTTTATTATCGGTTATAAATGTAATTATAAGTTGATCAACGTTTAATTTGCTACAATATGTCGCCTCAATCGTCTGCAATCCAGTTTCGAAACACAATGTGATCGAATCTCAAAATACGAAACTTCCAATAACTGACCTTTCCTTATGCATTCTACCGGTAATTTCGTGATCAACATATCATATACATTACCTATATTCATTTTGAACCGGAATTTCAACAAAAAAAAGTTTTCAATTTTTTGCGAAAATCCCTGATGGTTAGCCTTACTTATTTTGAACGGATAAAATTTATTGTCACAGATCCGGTTTGTTTCGTTTATTATCGGTTATAAATGTAATTATAAGTTGATCAACGTTTAATTTGCTACAATATGTCGCCTCAATCGTCTGCAATCCAGTTTCGAAACACAATGTGATCGAATCTCAAAATACGAAACTTCCAATAACTGACCTTTCCTTATGCATTCTACCGGTAATTTCGTGCTCAACATATCATATACATTATCTATATTCATTTTGAACCGGAATTTCAACAAAAAAAAGTTTTCAATTTTTTGCGAAAATCCCTGATGGTTAGCCTTACTTATTTTGAACGGATAAAATTTATTGTCACAGATCCGGTTTGTTTCGTTTATTATCGGTTATAAATGTAATTATAAGTTGATCAACGTTTAATTTGCTACAATATGTCGCCTCAATCGTCTGCAATCCAGTTTCGAAACACAATGTGATCGAATCTCAAAATACGAAACTTCCAATAACTGACCTTTCCTTATGCATTCTACCGGTAATTTCGTGATCAACATATCATATACATTACCTATATTCATTTTGAACCGGAATTTCAACAAAAAAAAGTTTTCAATTTTTTGCGAAAATCCCTGATGGTTAGCCTTACTTATTTTGAACGGATAAAATTTATTGTCACAGATCCGGTTTGTTTCGTTTATTATCGGTTATAAATGTAATTATAAGTTGATCAACGTTTAATTTGCTACAATATGTCGCCTCAATCGTCTGCAATCCAGTTTCGAAACACAATGTGATCGAATCTCAAAATACGAAACTTCCAATAACTGACCTTTCCTTATGCATTCTACCGGTAATTTTGTGCTCAACATATCATATACATTACCTTTATTCATTTTGAACCGGAATTTCAACAAAAAAAAGTTTTCAATTTTTTGCGAAAATCCCTGATGGTTAGCCTTACTTATTTTGAACGGATAAAATTTATTGTCACAGATCCGGTTTGTTTCGTTTATTATCGGTTATAAATGTAATTATAAGTTGATCAACGTTTAATTTGCTACAATATGTCGCCTCAATCGTCTGCAATCCAGTTTCGAAACACAATGTGATCGAATCTCAAAATACGAAACTTCCAATAACTGACCTTTCCTTATGCATTCTACCGGTAATTTCGTGCTCGACATATCATATACATTACCTTTATTCATTTTGAACCGGAATTTCAACAAAAAAAAGTTTTCAATTTTTTGCGAAAATCCCTGATGGTTAGCCTTACTTATTTTGAACGGATAAAATTTATTGTCACAGATCCGGTTTGTTTCGTTTATTATCGGTTATAAATGTAATTATAAGTTGATCAACGTTTAATTTGCTACAATATGTCGCCTCAATCGTCTGCAATCCAGTTTCGAAACACAATGTGATCGAATCTCAAAATACGAAACTTCCAATAACTGACCTTTCCTTATGCATTCTACCGGTAATTTCGTGCTCAACATATCATATACATTATCTATATTCATTTTGAACCGGAATTTCAACAAAAAAAAGTTTTCAATTAGCCTTACTTATTTTGAACGGATAAAATTTATTGTCACAGATCCGGTTTGTTTCGTTTATTATCGGTTATAAATGTAATTATAAGTTGATCAACGTTTAATTTGCTACAATATGTCGCCTCAATCGTCTGCAATCCAGTTTCGAAACACAATGTGATCGAATCTCAAAATACGAAACTTCCAATAACTGACCTTTCCTTATGCATTCTACCGGTAATTTCGTGCTCAACATATCATATACATTATCTATATTCATTTTGAACCGGAATTTCAACAAAAAAAAGTTTTCAATTTTTTGCGAAAATCCCTGATGGTTAGCCTTACTTATTTTGAACGGATAAAATTTATTGTCACAGATCCGGTTTGTTTCGTTTATTATCGGTTATAAATGTAATTATAAGTTGATCAACGTTTAATTTGCTACAATATGTCGCCTCAATCGTCTGCAATCCAGTTTCGAAACACAATGTGATCGAATCTCAAAATACGAAACTTCCAATAACTGACCTTTCCTTATGCATTCTACCGGTAATTTCGTGCTCAACATATCATATACATTATCTATATTCATTTTGAACCGGAATTTCAACAAAAAAAGTTTTCAATTTTTTGCGAAAATCCCTGATGGTTAGCCTTACTTATTTTGAACGGATAAAATTTATTGTCACAGATCCGGTTTGTTTCGTTTATTATCGGTTATAAATGTAATTATAAGTTGATCAACGTTTAATTTGCTACAATATGTCGCCTCAATCGTCTGCAATCCAGTTTCGAAACACAATGTGATCGAATCTCAAAATACGAAACTTCCAATAACTGACCTTTCCTTATGCATTCTACCGGTAATTTCGTGCTCAACATATCATATACATTATCTATATTCATTTTGAACCGGAATTTCAACAAAAAATAAAATAAATAAAATTTATTGTCACAGATCCGGTTTGTTTCGTTTATTATCGGTTATAAATGTAATTATAAGTTGATCAACGTTTAATTTGCTACAATATGTCGCCTCAATCGTCTGCAATCCAGTTTCGAAACACAATGTGATCGAATCTCAAAATACGAAACTTCCAATAACTGACCTTTCCTTATGCATTCTACCGGTAATTTCGTGATCAACATATCATATACATTACCTATATTCATTTTGAACCGGAATTTCAACAAAAAAAAGTTTTCAATTTTTTGCGAAAATCCCTGATGGTTAGCCTTACTTATTTTGAACGGATAAAATTTATTGTCACAGATCCGGTTTGTTTCGTTTATTATCGGTTATAAATGTAATTATAAGTTGATCAACGTTTAATTTGCTACAATATGTCGCCTCAATCGTCTGCAATCCAGTTTCGAAACACAATGTGATCGAATCTCAAAATACGAAACTTCCAATAACTGACCTTTCCTTATGCATTCTACCGGTAATTTCGTGATCAACATATCATATACATTACCTATATTCATTTTGAACCGGAATTTCAACAAAAAAAAGTTTTCAATTTTTTGCGAAAATCCCTGATGAGCCTTACTTATTTTGAACGGATAAAATTTATTGTCACAGATCCGGTTTGTTTCGTTTATTATCGGTTATAAATGTAATTATAAGTTGATCAACGTTTAATTTGCTACAATATGTCGCCTCAATCGTCTGCAATCCAGTTTCGAAACACAATGTGATCGAATCTCAAAATACGAAACTTCCAATAACTGACCTTTCCTTATGCATTCTACCGGTAATTTCGTGCTCAACATATCATATACATTATCTATATTCATTTTGAACCGGAATTTCAACAAAAAAAAGTTTTCAATTTTTTGCGAAAATCCCTGATGGTGCCTTACTTATTTTGAACGGATAAAATTTATTGTCACAGATCCGGTTTGTTTCGTTTATTATCGGTTATAAATGTAATTATAAGTTGATCAACGTTTAATTTGCTACAATATGTCGCCTCAATCGTCTGCAATCCAGTTTCGAAACACAATGTGATCGAATCTCAAAATACGAAACTTCCAATAACTGACCTTTCCTTATGCATTCTACCGGTAATTTCGTGCTCAACATATCATATACATTACCTTTATTCATTTTGAACCGGAATTTCAACAAAAAAAAGTTTTCAATTTTTTGCGAAAATCCCTGATGGTTAGCCTTACTTATTTTGAACGGATAAAATTTATTGTCACAGATCCGGTTTGTTTCGTTTATTATCGGTTATAAATGTAATTATAAGTTGATCAACGTTTAATTTGCTACAATATGTCGCCTCAATCGTCTGCAATCCAGTTTCGAAACACAATGTGATCGAATCTCAAAATACGAAACTTCCAATAACTGACCTTTCCTTATGCATTCTACCGGTAATTTCGTGATCAACATATCATATACATTACCTATATTCATTTTGAACCGGAATTTCAACAAAAAAAAGTTTTCAATTTTTTGCGAAAATCCCTGATGGTTAGCCTTACTTATTTTGAACGGATAAAATTTATTGTCACAGATCCGGTTTGTTTCGTTTATTATCGGTTATAAATGTAATTATAAGTTGATCAACGTTTAATTTGCTACAATATGTCGCCTCAATCGTCTGCAATCCAGTTTCGAAACACAATGTGATCGAATCTCAAAATACGAAACTTCCAATAACTGACCTTTCCTTATGCATTCTACCGGTAATTTCGTGCTCAACATATCATATACATTATCTATATTCATTTTGAACCGGAGTTTCAACAAAAAAAAGTTTTCAATTTTTTGCGAAAATCCCTGATGGTTAGCCTTACTTATTTTGAACGGATAAAATTTATTGTCACAGATCCGGTTTGTTTCGTTTATTATCGGTTATAAATGTAATTATAAGTTGATCAACGTTTAATTTGCTACAATATGTCGCCTCAATCGTCTGCAATCCAGTTTCGAAACACAATGTGATCGAATCTCAAAATACGAAACTTCCAATAACTGACCTTTCCTTATGCATTCTACCGGTAATTTCGTGATCAACATATCATATACATTACCTATATTCATTTTGAACCGGAATTTCAACAAAAAAAAGTTTTCAATTTTTTGCGAAAATCCCTGATGGTTAGCCTTACTTATTTTGAACGGATAAAATTTATTGTCACAGATCCGGTTTGTTTCGTTTATTATCGGTTATAAATGTAATTATAAGTTGATCAACGTTTAATTTGCTACAATATGTCGCCTCAATCGTCTGCAATCCAGTTTCGAAACACAATGTGATCGAATCTCAAAATACGAAACTTCCAATAACTGACCTTTCCTTATGCATTCTACCGGTAATTTCGTGCTCAACATATCATATACATTATCTATATTCATTTTGAACCGGAATTTCAACAAAAAAAAGTTTTCAATTTTTTGCGAAAATCCCTGATGGTTAGCCTTACTTATTTTGAACGGATAAAATTTATTGTCACAGATCCGGTTTGTTTCGTTTATTATCGGTTATAAATGTAATTATAAGTTGATCAACGTTTAATTTGCTACAATATGTCGCCTCAATCGTCTGCAATCCAGTTTCGAAACACAATGTGATCGAATCTCAAAATACGAAACTTCCAATAACTGACCTTTCCTTATGCATTCTAACGGTAATTTCGTGATCAACATATCATATACATTACCTATATTCATTTTGAACCGGAATTTCAACAAAAAAAAGTTTTCAATTTTTTGCGAAAATCCCTGATGGTTAGCCTTACTTATTTTGAACGGATAAAATTTATTGTCACAGATCCGGTTTGTTTCGTTTATTATCGGTTATAAATGTAATTATAAGTTGATCAACGTTTAATTTGCTACAATATGTCGCCTCAATCGTCTGCAATCCAGTTTCGAAACACAATGTGATCGAATCTCAAAATACGAAACTTCCAATAACTGACCTTTCCTTATGCATTCTACCGGTAATTTCGTGCTCAACATATCATATACATTATCTATATTCATTTTGAACCGGAATTTCAACAAAAAAAAGTTTTCAATTTTTTGCGAAAATCCCTGATGAGCCTTACTTATTTTGAACGGATAAAATTTATTGTCACAGATCCGGTTTGTTTCGTTTATTATCGGTTATAAATGTAATTATAAGTTGATCAACGTTTAATTTGCTACAATATGTCGCCTCAATCGTCTGCAATCCAGTTTCGAAACACAATGTGATCGAATCTCAAAATACGAAACTTCCAATAACTGACCTTTCCTTATGCATTCTACCGGTAATTTCGTGCTCAACATATCATATACATTATCTATATTCATTTTGAACCGGAATTTCAACAAAAAAAAGTTTTCAATTTTTTGCGAAAATCCCTGATGGTGCCTTACTTATTTTGAACGGATAAAATTTATTGTCACAGATCCGGTTTGTTTCGTTTATTATCGGTTATAAATGTAATTATAAGTTGATCAACGTTTAATTTGCTACAATATGTCGCCTCAATCGTCTGCAATCCAGTTTCGAAACACAATGTGATCGAATCTCAAAATACGAAACTTCCAATAACTGTCCTTTCCTTATGCATTCTACCGGTAATTTCGTGCTCAACATATCATATACATTACCTTTATTCATTTTGAACCGGAATTTCAACAAAAAAAAGTTTTCAATTTTTTGCGAAAATCCCTGATGGTTAGCCTTACTTATTTTGAACGGATAAAATTTATTGTCACAGATCCGGTTTGTTTCGTTTATTATCGGTTATAAATGTAATTATAAGTTGATCAACGTTTAATTTGCTACAATATGTCGCCTCAATCGTCTGCAATCCAGTTTCGAAACACAATGTGATCGAATCTCAAAATACGAAACTTCCAATAACTGACCTTTCCTTATGCATTCTACCGGTAATTTCGTGATCAACATATCATATACATTACCTATATTCATTTTGAACCGGAATTTCAACAAAAAAAAGTTTTCAATTTTTTGCGAAAATCCCTGATGGTTAGCCTTACTTATTTTGAACGGATAAAATTTATTGTCACAGATCCGGTTTGTTTCGTTTATTATCGGTTATAAATGTAATTATAAGTTGATCAACGTTTAATTTGCTACAATATGTCGCCTCAATCGTCTGCAATCCAGTTTCGAAACACAATGTGATCGAATCTCAAAATACGAAACTTCCAATAACTGACCTTTCCTTATGCATTCTACCGGTAATTTCGTGCTCAACATATCATATACATTATCTATATTCATTTTGAACCGGAATTTCAACAAAAAAAAGTTTTCAATTTTTTGCGAAAATCCCTGATGGTTAGCCTTACTTATTTTGAACGGATAAAATTTATTGTCACAGATCCGGTTTGTTTCGTTTATTATCGGTTATAAATGTAATTATAAGTTGATCAACGTTTAATTTGCTACAATATGTCGCCTCAATCGTCTGCAATCCAGTTTCGAAACACAATGTGATCGAATCTCAAAATACGAAACTTCCAATAACTGACCTTTCCTTATGCATTCTACCGGTAATTTCGTGCTCAACATATCATATACATTATCTATATTCATTTTGAACCGGAGTTTCAACAAAAAAAAGTTTTCAATTTTTTGCGAAAATCCCTGATGGTTAGCCTTACTTATTTTGAACGGATAAAATTTATTGTCACAGATCCGGTTTGTTTCGTTTATTATCGGTTATAAATGTAATTATAAGTTGATCAACGTTTAATTTGCTACAATATGTCGCCTCAATCGTCTGCAATCCAGTTTCGAAACACAATGTGATCGAATCTCAAAATACGAAACTTCCAATAACTGACCTTTCCTTATGCATTCTACCGGTAATTTCGTGCTCAACATATCATATACATTATCTATATTCATTTTGAACCGGAATTTCAACAAAAAAAAGTTTTCAATTTTTTGCGAAAATCCCTGATGGTTAGCCTTACTTATTTTGAACGGATAAAATTTATTGTCACAGATCCGGTTTGTTTCGTTTATTATCGGTTATAAATGTAATTATAAGTTGATCAACGTTTAATTTGCTACAATATGTCGCCTCAATCGTCTGCAATCCAGTTTCGAAACACAATGTGATCGAATCTCAAAATACGAAACTTCCAATAACTGACCTTTCCTTATGCATTCTACCGGTAATTTCGTGATCAACATATCATATACATTACCTATATTCATTTTGAACCGGAATTTCAACAAAAAAAAGTTTTCAATTTTTTGCGAAAATCCCTGATGGTTAGCCTTACTTATTTTGAACGGATAAAATTTATTGTCACAGATCCGGTTTGTTTCGTTTATTATCGGTTATAAATGTAATTATAAGTTGATCAACGTTTAATTTGCTACAATATGTCGCCTCAATCGTCTGCAATCCAGTTTCGAAACACAATGTGATCGAATCTCAAAATACGAAACTTCCAATAACTGACCTTTCCTTATGCATTCTACCGGTAATTTCGTGCTCAACATATCATATACATTACCTTTATTCATTTTGAACCGGAATTTCAACAAAAAAAAGTTTTCAATTTTTTGCGAAAATCCCTGATGGTTAGCCTTACTTATTTTGAACGGATAAAATTTATTGTCACAGATCCGGTTTGTTTCGTTTATTATCGGTTATAAATGTAATTATAAGTTGATCAACGTTTAATTTGCTACAATATGTCGCCTCAATCGTCTGCAATCCAGTTTCGAAACACAATGTGATCGAATCTCAAAATACGAAACTTCCAATAACTGACCTTTCCTTATGCATTCTACCGGTAATTTCGTGCTCAACATATCATATACATTATCTATATTCATTTTGAACCGGAATTTCAACAAAAAAAAGTTTTCAATTTTTTGCGAAAATCCCTGATGGTTAGCCTTACTTATTTTGAACGGATAAAATTTATTGTCACAGATCCGGTTTGTTTCGTTTATTATCGGTTATAAATGTAATTATAAGTTGATCAACGTTTAATTTGCTACAATATGTCGCCTCAATCGTCTGCAATCCAGTTTCGAAACACAATGTGATCGAATCTCAAAATACGAAACTTCCAATAACTGACCTTTCCTTATGCATTCTACCGGTAATTTCGTGATCAACATATCATATACATTACCTATATTCATTTTGAACCGGAATTTCAACAAAAAAAAGTTTTCAATTTTTTGCGAAAATCCCTGATGGTTAGCCTTACTTATTTTGAACGGATAAAATTTATTGTCACAGATCCGGTTTGTTTCGTTTATTATCGGTTATAAATGTAATTATAAGTTGATCAACGTTTAATTTGCTACAATATGTCGCCTCAATCGTCTGCAATCCAGTTTCGAAACACAATGTGATCGAATCTCAAAATACGAAACTTCCAATAACTGACCTTTCCTTATGCATTCTACCGGTAATTTCGTGCTCAACATATCATATACATTACCTTTATTCATTTTGAACCGGAATTTCAACAAAAAAAAGTTTTCAATTTTTTGCGAAAATCCCTGATGGTTAGCCTTACTTATTTTGAACGGATAAAATTTATTGTCACAGATCCGGTTTGTTTCGTTTATTATCGGTTATAAATGTAATTATAAGTTGATCAACGTTTAATTTGCTACAATATGTCGCCTCAATCGTCTGCAATCCAGTTTCGAAACACAATGTGATCGAATCTCAAAATACGAAACTTCCAATAACTGACCTTTCCTTATGCATTCTACCGGTAATTTCGTGATCAACATATCATATACATTACCTATATTCATTTTGAACCGGAATTTCAACAAAAAAAAGTTTTCAATTTTTTGCGAAAATCCCTGATGGTTAGCCTTACTTATTTTGAACGGATAAAATTTATTGTCACAGATCCGGTTTGTTTCGTTTATTATCGGTTATAAATGTAATTATAAGTTGATCAACGTTTAATTTGCTACAATATGTCGCCTCAATCGTCTGCAATCCAGTTTCGAAACACAATGTGATCGAATCTCAAAATACGAAACTTCCAATAACTGACCTTTCCTTATGCATTCTACCGGTAATTTCGTGCTCAACATATCATATACATTATCTATATTCATTTTGAACCGGAATTTCAACAAAAAAAAGTTTTCAATTTTTTGCGAAAATCCCTGATGGTTAGCCTTACTTATTTTGAACGGATAAAATTTATTGTCACAGATCCGGTTTGTTTCGTTTATTATCGGTTATAAATGTAATTATAAGTTGATCAACGTTTAATTTGCTACAATATGTCGCCTCAATCGTCTGCAATCCAGTTTCGAAACACAATGTGATCGAATCTCAAAATACGAAACTTCCAATAACTGACCTTTCCTTATGCATTCTACCGGTAATTTCGTGCTCAACATATCATATACATTATCTATATTCATTTTGAACCGGAATTTCAACAAAAAAAAGTTTTCAATTTTTTGCGAAAATCCCTGATGGTTAGCCTTACTTATTTTGAACGGATAAAATTTACTGTCACAGATCCGGTTTGTTTCGTTTATTATCGGTTATAAATGTAATTATAAGTTGATCAACGTTTAATTTGCTACAATATGTCGCCTCAATCGTCTGCAATCCAGTTTCGAAACACAATGTGATCGAATCTCAAAATACGAAACTTCCAATAACTGACCTTTCCTTATGCATTCTACCGGTAATTTCGTGATCAACATATCATATACATTACCTATATTCATTTTGAACCGGAATTTCAACAAAAAAAAGTTTTCAATTTTTTGCGAAAATCCCTGATGGTTAGCCTTACTTATTTTGAACGGATAAAATTTATTGTCACAGATCCGGTTTGTTTCGTTTATTATCGGTTATAAATGTAATTATAAGTTGATCAACGTTTAATTTGCTACAATATGTCGCCTCAATCGTCTGCAATCCAGTTTCGAAACACAATGTGATCGAATCTCAAAATACGAAACTTCCAATAACTGACCTTTCCTTATGCATTCTACCGGTAATTTCGTGCTCAACATATCATATACATTACCTTTATTCATTTTGAACCGGAATTTCAACAAAAAAAAGTTTTCAATTTTTTGCGAAAATCCCTGATGGTTAGCCTTACTTATTTTGAACGGATAAAATTTATTGTCACAGATCCGGTTTGTTTCGTTTATTATCGGTTATAAATGTAATTATAAGTTGATCAACGTTTAATTTGCTACAATATGTCGCCTCAATCGTCTGCAATCCAGTTTCGAAACACAATGTGATCGAATCTCAAAATACGAAACTTCCAATAACTGACCTTTCCTTATGCATTCTACCGGTAATTTCGTGCTCAACATATCATATACATTACCTTTATTCATTTTGAACCGGAATTTCAACAAAAAAAAGTTTTCAATTTTTTGCGAAAATCCCTGATGGTTAGCCTTACTTATTTTGAACGGATAAAATTTATTGTCACAGATCCGGTTTGTTTCGTTTATTATCGGTTATAAATGTAATTATAAGTTGATCAACGTTTAATTTGCTACAATATGTCGCCTCAATCGTCTGCAATCCAGTTTCGAAACACAATGTGATCGAATCTCAAAATACGAAACTTCCAATAACTGACCTTTCCTTATGCATTCTACCGGTAATTTCGTGATCAACATATCATATACATTACCTATATTCATTTTGAACCGGAATTTCAACAAAAAAAAGTTTTCAATTTTTTGCGAAAATCCCTGATGGTTAGCCTTACTTATTTTGAACGGATAAAATTTATTGTCACAGATCCGGTTTGTTTCGTTTATTATCGGTTATAAATGTAATTATAAGTTGATCAACGTTTAATTTGCTACAATATGTCGCCTCAATCGTCTGCAATCCAGTTTCGAAACACAATGTGATCGAATCTCAAAATACGAAACTTCCAATAACTGACCTTTCCTTATGCATTCTACCGGTAATTTCGTGCTCAACATATCATATACATTATCTATATTCATTTTGAACCGGAGTTTCAACAAAAAAAAGTTTTCAATTTTTTGCGAAAATCCCTGATGGTTAGCCTTACTTATTTTGAACGGATAAAATTTATTGTCACAGATCCGGTTTGTTTCGTTTATTATCGGTTATAAATGTAATTATAAGTTGATCAACGTTTAATTTGCTACAATATGTCGCCTCAATCGTCTGCAATCCAGTTTCGAAACACAATGTGATCGAATCTCAAAATACGAAACTTCCAATAACTGACCTTTCCTTATGCATTCTACCGGTAATTTCGTGATCAACATATCATATACATTACCTATATTCATTTTGAACCGGAATTTCAACAAAAAAAAGTTTTCAATTTTTTGCGAAAATCCCTGATGGTTAGCCTTACTTATTTTGAACGGATAAAATTTATTGTCACAGATCCGGTTTGTTTCGTTTATTATCGGTTATAAATGTAATTATAAGTTGATCAACGTTTAATTTGCTACAATATGTCGCCTCAATCGTCTGCAATCCAGTTTCGAAACACAATGTGATCGAATCTCAAAATACGAAACTTCCAATAACTGACCTTTCCTTATGCATTCTACCGGTAATTTCGTGCTCAACATATCATATACATTATCTATATTCATTTTGAACCGGAATTTCAACAAAAAAAAGTTTTCAATTTTTTGCGAAAATCCCTGATGGTTAGCCTTACTTATTTTGAACGGATAAAATTTATTGTCACAGATCCGGTTTGTTTCGTTTATTATCGGTTATAAATGTAATTATAAGTTGATCAACGTTTAATTTGCTACAATATGTCGCCTCAATCGTCTGCAATCCAGTTTCGAAACACAATGTGATCGAATCTCAAAATACGAAACTTCCAATAACTGACCTTTCCTTATGCATTCTAACGGTAATTTCGTGATCAACATATCATATACATTACCTATATTCATTTTGAACCGGAATTTCAACAAAAAAAAGTTTTCAATTTTTTGCGAAAATCCCTGATGGTTAGCCTTACTTATTTTGAACGGATAAAATTTATTGTCACAGATCCGGTTTGTTTCGTTTATTATCGGTTATAAATGTAATTATAAGTTGATCAACGTTTAATTTGCTACAATATGTCGCCTCAATCGTCTGCAATCCAGTTTCGAAACACAATGTGATCGAATCTCAAAATACGAAACTTCCAATAACTGACCTTTCCTTATGCATTCTACCGGTAATTTCGTGCTCAACATATCATATACATTATCTATATTCATTTTGAACCGGAATTTCAACAAAAAAAAGTTTTCAATTTTTTGCGAAAATCCCTGATGAGCCTTACTTATTTTGAACGGATAAAATTTATTGTCACAGATCCGGTTTGTTTCGTTTATTATCGGTTATAAATGTAATTATAAGTTGATCAACGTTTAATTTGCTACAATATGTCGCCTCAATCGTCTGCAATCCAGTTTCGAAACACAATGTGATCGAATCTCAAAATACGAAACTTCCAATAACTGACCTTTCCTTATGCATTCTACCGGTAATTTCGTGCTCAACATATCATATACATTATCTATATTCATTTTGAACCGGAATTTCAACAAAAAAAAGTTTTCAATTTTTTGCGAAAATCCCTGATGGTGCCTTACTTATTTTGAACGGATAAAATTTATTGTCACAGATCCGGTTTGTTTCGTTTATTATCGGTTATAAATGTAATTATAAGTTGATCAACGTTTAATTTGCTACAATATGTCGCCTCAATCGTCTGCAATCCAGTTTCGAAACACAATGTGATCGAATCTCAAAATACGAAACTTCCAATAACTGACCTTTCCTTATGCATTCTACCGGTAATTTCGTGCTCAACATATCATATACATTACCTTTATTCATTTTGAACCGGAATTTCAACAAAAAAAAGTTTTCAATTTTTTGCGAAAATCCCTGATGGTTAGCCTTACTTATTTTGAACGGATAAAATTTATTGTCACAGATCCGGTTTGTTTCGTTTATTATCGGTTATAAATGTAATTATAAGTTGATCAACGTTTAATTTGCTACAATATGTCGCCTCAATCGTCTGCAATCCAGTTTCGAAACACAATGTGATCGAATCTCAAAATACGAAACTTCCAATAACTGACCTTTCCTTATGCATTCTACCGGTAATTTCGTGATCAACATATCATATACATTACCTATATTCATTTTGAACCGGAATTTCAACAAAAAAAAGTTTTCAATTTTTTGCGAAAATCCCTGATGGTTAGCCTTACTTATTTTGAACGGATAAAATTTATTGTCACAGATCCGGTTTGTTTCGTTTATTATCGGTTATAAATGTAATTATAAGTTGATCAACGTTTAATTTGCTACAATATGTCGCCTCAATCGTCTGCAATCCAGTTTCGAAACACAATGTGATCGAATCTCAAAATACGAAACTTCCAATAACTGACCTTTCCTTATGCATTCTACCGGTAATTTCGTGCTCAACATATCATATACATTATCTATATTCATTTTGAACCGGAATTTCAACAAAAAAAAGTTTTCAATTTTTTGCGAAAATCCCTGATGGTTAGCCTTACTTATTTTGAACGGATAAAATTTATTGTCACAGATCCGGTTTGTTTCGTTTATTATCGGTTATAAATGTAATTATAAGTTGATCAACGTTTAATTTGCTACAATATGTCGCCTCAATCGTCTGCAATCCAGTTTCGAAACACAATGTGATCGAATCTCAAAATACGAAACTTCCAATAACTGACCTTTCCTTATGCATTCTACCGGTAATTTCGTGCTCAACATATCATATACATTATCTATATTCATTTTGAACCGGAGTTTCAACAAAAAAAAGTTTTCAATTTTTTGCGAAAATCCCTGATGGTTAGCCTTACTTATTTTGAACGGATAAAATTTATTGTCACAGATCCGGTTTGTTTCGTTTATTATCGGTTATAAATGTAATTATAAGTTGATCAACGTTTAATTTGCTGCAATATGTCGCCTCAATCGTCTGCAATCCAGTTTCGAAACACAATGTGATCGAATCTCAAAATACGAAACTTCCAATAACTGACCTTTCCTTATGCATTCTACCGGTAATTTCGTGCTCAACACATCATAAACATTACCTATATTCATTTTGAACCGGAATTTCAACAAAAAAAAGTTTTCAATTTTTTGCGAAAATCCCTGATGGTTAGCCTTACTTATTTTGAACGGTTAAAATTTATTGTCACAGATCCGGTTTGTTTCGTTTATTATCGGTTATAAATGTAATTATAAGTTGATCAACGTTTAATTTGCTGCAATATGCCGCCTCAATCGCCTGCAATCCAGTTTCGAAACACAATGTGATCGAATCTCAAAATACGAAATTTCCAATAACTGACCTTTCCTTATGCATTCTACCGGTAATTTCGTGCTCAACACATCATATACATTACCTATATTCATTTTGAACCAGAATTTCAACAAAAAAAAGTTTTCAAAATTTTGCGAAAATCCCTGATGGTTAGCCTTACTTATTTTGAACGGATAAAATTTATTGTCACAGATCCGGTTTGTTTCGTTTATTATCGGTTATAAATGTAATTATGAGTTGGCCAACGTTCGTATAATACGCGATTAAGTATTATGAGCAAATTTCTTTTGGAAAGGCCGGTAACTCGCCGTTGTTAAGATTTGTAGTTGAATATTTTTGATTAATCCAACGTCGATTAAAACAAAATGAAACAACATTTCGTTGTGACTTGTAAAATCACAGTTGTGACAAATTGTGACTTTCTTTAAACAAATCAATTTTTTACCTTTCTGCGCTAACTGAATGATTACCTGCTTTGTATGGATGCCAAATATAGGGCTGTGATATTTAATATGTTGTGGTGTTCACGATAGGGTCGCTTGTGATATAAAACGTCATAATTTTTAATTAATATGATATTTTATGAATTTATTTTTTTTTTATAATTTAAGTATGTGTATAGCCAAATAATTTCCACTGAACAAAATGTGAAAATTATAAGACAACAATAATAATAATTTTACAATATTTTATTATTTTACGTTTATATTTAAATAAATATTATTAAACACGAAAATAATTTAAATTTCAGTGAAAATATTTTTTTATTTATATTATGATTTGTATTATTATTTTTATAACATTTATTATTTATTTGAATATTGTTGACAATATATACGGAATATATTTAGTTGCAATGGTAAATAAATAAATTAATTTGCGCTTTTGAACGCTTCATTTGAATAATGGTGGCGGAATTGTGACGCCAAACGATTCCATCATTAATGGACGGAAATTATTTTCATTTAGCAGGAAATGCTTAAATAAATTCTCGGTACGATTTTACCAAACAACTAAATTTTTATATTGACGCGGATTATTTCCAGTAATTTGTTTCATTGTTTACATAAAACTACAATAATATTTATTTATTGATTTATTTATCTATACACTTAATTATTTTATTATTATTTAACTAACTGTTATAATATTATTATTTTATTCGTTAGTAATATTCAAATATAACAAAAAAAATAAATAAAATACTGCAGCTTGCCCGCGCGCGTAATGGATTGATTTTGTGAGAGGAATTTTGGACTGTGTGCCGCACTCCAGAACTGAAAACACTTTATCCGAAAATTAATTTATCTATAATTTGTCCTAATATTCGTTGTGTTCGCTTTGAATGTAAGATCGGCTAAATAATATATTTTAGATAAATTATTTTTGGACAAATTGTTTTTATGCGAATTTTATATTATTAATTACCGTTTTAAACGACATACCGAACGTATACAAGATCAATTTTGTACAGAGATAACGTAATTTGTATTTTCTTTTTGTTGCACAGCCAATCCGCTTTGAGAGAGCCATTGTATATAAAAGATTACTGTCGAATTGAAATCCTGATGGTCATAAAATTATACTTCGTATGCCGTTTATTTAAAGGATTTACTGAATTTGTTAATTATTTAATCAAACCATTTACTGTGCGCGGATGCGAATAATTATTATTATAAAATGTAATTAAAAAAAAAAAAAAAAAAAAAAATACAACACACTATAATTTAATTAATTTAAAAATTAATTATTATAATTATACAAATTGGAAGCTGAACACAAAAACTGGCATTAAAATATTTATATATACGTTTAATAAATTTATTGTAATATTATTTTAAAATTTCTCGGAAGACTCATTAATTTTTTATAAATCTTTTTTATTTTTAATATTAACGAGTTTCTAATTAAATTGTTTTAAATACTTATTATAATATATTTTTAAATTAATAATGAGAATGAAGTACCCTGATAGAGACTTTATATAATATGCGCGTATGAATTTTGAAAAATATTTTATAATTGTAGGCCATTAATTAAATTATAAACTGTTTCAGGTGGGGTGGTATTGTGGGTGGTACATATTTATATATAAGTACTATTGCTATATAATTATTATATTTCTTTGGTTTGGTTTATTATTTCCTAAGATTTATGATTTAAGCGTTTGTTGTTATTTTTCTAAACATACACTAAATATTTGTTTGTTTTGTGTTTAAATATTGATTAATTTTATTTTATTTTACGGCCCATTTAATAATGATTTTTTTTTTTATTAACTATTTCTTGTTTTTTATTTTTTGAATAATTATTTTTAAAGTATAATAAATTATAAAGGTAATTTAAATTTGGAATAATATCACATATATTATTTAATCTTGTTATTATTAAAAGACACTATAATTTATTATAGTCAATTTATAATAATTTTATAGTTAAATTTAGATTATCGTTTTGATTAATGTGTGGTGGCGGCTTATTTGGGTTCAGGATAATTTTGTACTTTTTTCGAACAAAGATTCAAATTGGAAATATATTTTGAGGCCCGACATTTATTAAATTCAACACTTGGAACAATTTATTAAACCGACGAAAGCTTCAGTGTTACAATATTTTTAGAAACAAGAATTTGATTTGGGATGTCATCCTTAGCTCGTTTTGTGGTGTTTTCCAGCGTTACCTGATTCATTCGAGTAATTTGGTTCAATATTTACGCGACGACTACTAATTTTTACGTGGTTGGGTAGACTACTCGAGGACAACGTCGATTACTCGTCGACATCGTTGACAACCACCGGAAAAATAGAGTATTGAGCATCTTGTTTGTATGAGTAGGCGAGACGCACGCGCATAATCTTGTTTTGATTTATTTTTTGGATTGACATTTCTATGCGTAAACATTTCACAATTTTAGAACTAATTCTAATAATTCTCATATTTAAATATTAAAACATAAAATCCTAAAACCATAAAATATTACTTCATTCCACCACTCAAAAGCAAGCGAATAGAAGAAGTGAGTGAAAGACGTCAGTATCAAAAAAATTAAACTGTTTTAACCGGATCCGTTTATTTTGGTACCTATACCATCGCATAAATGATAAAAAGAATGCACATACTATACCGGGTGTTTCTTTTAAACTGAGACGATCAAATATCTCGAAAAATAGCCAGTCTACGAAAAAAATGTCCATAATCAGAATTTAATCATACCGCGGGGGAAATACATTAGTGCAAAAAAATAGTCCCCACCCCCCGCTTTGTAGGTGGGGCGGGGGTAACTTTTTAAACTAAGATAGGAAGCCATCGATTCATGATAGATGGCGTTGTAATCGATGAAATTCAATTTTTTCAATTTCTTCTTCTTAGAACACACGCATTTGATTCTACAATACGTTTGAAATAAAAAACATCACGTTTTCATTGGAAATACTCGAAATTCGTCATCAAAACAATTTATTTAGTTTTGTAAATCACATTTAACGTTTGTGTTATTTCTTATCTTCATGTCTTTCGAAATTGCAAAATAAACGATAAAATACTTTAGAATGGACCGTTTAACTGTGCCAAAGAAAATTGAAATGGTTCTGGTTTATGGAGAAGCTGGCAGAAATCTTGAAAATGCTGTTGCTATTTACGCTCAACGTTTCCCGGATAGGATTCGTTCACGTGCTTCATTTGGCCGTACTATCAAACAATTTATTACTGATGGAAATGTTCAACCGAAAAAGAGGACCCGTAGAGCAACAGTCACTGGAGAAAATAATGAAATTGCTGTATTGGCAGCAGTGGCTCATAATCCTCATGTTAGTACACGAGAAATAGTTGGCGATCCCGGATTGTCCCTCACCAGTGTTTGGAGAATTTTAAAACGGCACAAGTATCATCCACATCATGTGTCTTTACACCAAGATCTTCATGGCGCTGATTTAAAAAATTGGGTAACTTTTTGTCAATGGGCACGTGAACAAATACAACAAAACCCCAATTATTTTCGTTGCGTAATGTTCTCTGACGAATCGTCTTTTACAAACCATGGAACGGTTAATCGACACAACATGCATTATTGGAGTGTTACAAATCCGCACTGGCTTCGTCAAGTTGAACATCAGCGTCCTTGGACTGTCAACGTGTGGTGTGGAATAATTGGCAACAAATTCATAGGCCCCCACATTATTGAAGGCAATTTGAATGGTCAAATGTACCGAAACTTTTTGGAAAATGAACTGCCAATATTACTTGAAAATTTGAACTTAGAAGTGAGACGGAACATGTGGTTTCAACATGATGGTTGTCCTGCACACTATTTGGTGGTGGCACGTGAAATACTTGATCGTGATTTCAATGGTCGCTGGATCGGTAGAGCTGGTCCGATAAATTGGCCCGCCTGATTACCAGATCTTACTTCGCCAGATTTCTTTTTGTGGGGCTATCTTAAAGACAAAGTTTACAAACAAGAACCAACAACACGTGAGAACATGATTGAGCGAATCAGAAATGCGTGTGCTGAAATTCAACCAAACACACTTCTCAGTTGTGTACAATCATTGGAAATTAGTATTAATAAGTGCATTGAAGTCGCAGGCCATCATTTTGAACACTTATTTTAAGCTAAAATTATTTTATTCACCTGCCATTTACATTAATAAATTTTTTTGATGACGAATTTCGAGTATTTCCAATGAAAACGTGATGTTTTTTATTTCAAACGTATTGCAGAATCGAATGCGTGTGTTCTAAGAAGAAGAAATTGAAAAAATTGAATTTCGTCGATTACAACGCCATCTATCATGAACCGAAAAAAATATTTCATTCAAATCATACGTACTTTTAGTCGTAGAATCCGTATCTGCAATAAAAAATATGGCTTCCTATCTTAGTTTAAAAGTTACCCCACCCCACCTACAAAGCGGGGGTTGGGGGACTATTTTTTTGCACTAATGTATTTCCCCCGCGGTATGATTAAATTCAATTCCCATAATCAAGGACATTTTTTCCGTAGAGTGGCTATATTTCGAGATATTTCATCGTCTCAGTTTAAAAGAAACACCCGGTATACAAGAGAGGGAAAAACACATACAAATATAAAATTGTGTATTATACACTGTATATGCACACAAAATTTTACACAAAATTTTATAGAACTCGCGACTTTTTGCGTACAAAATTGATACACAGATTACTCAATAACCGATGCTTGTTGAGTTTTTTGTTGCGCTATCCGGGGCGGGCTATTGAGCATGAGCGCTATAAACGGAAACTTATTTATCCGAAATTCCGATACTAACCAACTGACATTTATTTTGACATGACTATACGTCAACAAGAATTCTCAATCCTCTTTTTGTGTCATGGAAATAAATTTGTGAGTGTTCAATTTAAATCAGTTGTTTTATTCACAAGCTAAAGATTCGAACCTTGAGTGTCAAGGCGAAAACGTAACAATTGGTGACAGCATTTGGTGACAAAATGATTCTCTCCGAATTATAGCTTCCGCAATTAAAGAAGGAACTAAAAGAGCGAGGTTTGGCCAGTAAAGGCGCAACAGCTAGTTTAGTGGAGCGACTACGTGGGGCCATATAGAGAAGAATGGTTTAAATCCAGACGTGTACGATTTCGAGGAGGAAAAATTGGATGAGATTAGTGTATAAAGAGCGGACATTAAACACCAAACAGAAGATGGCCAAAAGAAAATGGACTAGAGGTTTCTGGAGTTATCTTCTACACTACACCGAGAAGTGGAAAAACTGCAAACAGAATTACACACAGAAAATCAAAATGTTAAAGGGGAGGTTCAACAAAAATTTGAAACGGTTAAACAAACGGAAGTTCAACGTCTCGAGAAGGAGCTTCAAGATGTCGAGGCGAATGGAACAACACATCAAGTGATCCAGACAATTAAGTTAAACCACCAACATTTGACATTTGACAACATCCTTCAGAATTTTTAAGTTCCAATTCGAAACGGCGATTAAACAAAATCAATGGAATGAAGAACATCGTGTTGGAGCATTAATTGTGGCTCTTAAAGGCAAAGCGGCGAAAAAACTACAAATGATTCCCGAGCAAGAACGCAACGATTACATCGGAATTATGAAGGCGTTACATCGAATACTTGGAAGTGACCACAAGAGAGAAATCTGTCGCATTTATTTGAAGGGTCGATATTAAAGAAGAGGAGAATCGCATCATTGGCAATTGAGGACGGCAGTAAAATATTTAGCGGTAAAGGAATGTTGTGGCCATTCCTTTACCTCCTTTCTTTAAAAATTTACATAAACTACGAAGCTCGCTTGCATTGTGCACCTATTATGGACGATTCGTGCCAGGATTCGCCAGGATCGCAAAGAGTTTACGCGGGTTAACCAGGAAGAACAAGGCATTCGAATGGAAGGATGGCCAAGAAGAGGCACCCTATACTAACGTTAAATTCATTTTGTACACCGATGCAAGTAATGATGGAATAGGAGCAGTATTATCACAGGTAACAAATGGTGAGGAGCGAGTTGTTGCATATTACTCCAAGTTGTTATCAAAATAGGAAAGAAATAATTTCTTCTACGGACGGATCATGGAGCGTCACAATTCAAAAATTCAGAAGAACAAATAGCACGTTGGAACAAACGGTTGCAAAGCTACGGTTTTCAAATTGAACATATGAAGGAAAGTGCACATGGAAATGCCGAAGCATTATCAAGAAGGCCATGTCCCGTGTAATGTTAGCATTGTAGGTGTGTGGTGGGTAAGGAAAACAACATCGACATTCGGCTTACGCAAGCGCTACTTGATGAGGAATGGACTGATGAAATGATCAGGAAAGAGCAATTACGGGATGCTGATCTGTCATTCATCATGGAACATATAAGGAAAGGAACACCGGCCCACATGGAGGAAGATAGCCGATAAAACACTCATTGTAAAAGCTTATTGGGCTCAATGGGATAGCCTCCACATAGAAAATGAACGTTTTAAAAGAAATTGGACATGCACGGATGGTAAAGTAAAATAGTTGTTGGTAGTGGTGCCAAAAGATCGGATGGCGGAAATCCTCAAGAAGTATTATGGAGGGGCAAGTGGAGGTCACCTAGGGATTAATAAAACACTAGTCCGGATGTAGACAGTCGGTGTGGTCAGAATGCGGTGTCCAAGGTGTGACCAAGGTGCGGCGGTAAAGGGACCAGCACGAAAAAGATGTGAAAAAATGAAACAATATAATGTCGGAGCACCATTCGAGAGAATTGCAATGGATGTGGCGGGGCCATTTCCGACTACTGAGAGCGGAAGTAAATATGTGCTAGTAATAATAGTTTATTTCCGCAAATGACCACAAGTGTATCCCATACCCAATCAGGAGACAACCACAATAGCTGATGCCGTTGTGTACTGATGGAAATTCACCCGCAGTCGGACGGTATGGTGGAAAGATTCAAAAGCACATTAGAGCTAGCAAAGGTTGTGAAAAAGAACCAACGCAACTGAGATCGACATATACCGATGTTCCTGATGGTTTACCGATCAGCAGTACATTGCACAACAGGAGTGTGACACCAGCTAAAACCATATTTTTGATTCTGCGATTACCGGGAAATTTAAAGTTTGGAGCTGTTCTATCAGCGGCTGTATGTGGACAGGATTACGTCGACCGGATGAAAGAGGAACTTAATGAGGATACATCAACACGGGTAATATATTGTTGCGGTGACACCTAGATTAGAATAGAATAAGTTATGTCAATAGTTGTATAATTTTATGTTTGGTTTGGTTCAACATTTAGGCGTTATTTGTATACTAAAATGTTTGTTCGAATGTGTACGTAAACTGATATTGAATGGCGAATCTTATTTCAAACGCGATATAGTGAAGTTTAAATAGAGCGATTATTAGAGCAATAATAAAATACTGTGTTATAATTTGGAATATTTTGGTGTTAATTTTGTGTTGTGTAATTTTTGTGTTGTGGAAATAAATTTGTGAGTGTTCAATTTAAATCAGTTGTTTTATTCACAAGCCAGAGATTCGAACCTTGAGTGACAAGGCGAAAACGTAACAATATTTTTATAGCTTATTAGCTTTGCGCGCCATCTCTTATCAAATAGACTTGTGTATCATGATGGAATATTTTTCTCAATCATGACAGTGTAAAATTTTTGATACTTGCTTTTTATTTTGCAGCGTTTAAGATATGTTATTGTACAAATAATCTTTGAGAACGAAGCGAACTCTAGTATAAAGATACAGTAGCCTTATTACGGAAGGATTAGGTGTCCTTAAGTAAAGATTATAAAAAAACATTCCAAATCATTTTAGTGTTTTAATAAACTTGTTAGCCTATCGTATTATATAGTATATAGTGATAAGGTGTGTTGCACAAGTTATCAAATCGACAATATGAGGAACTCATGTTGATGGGTCTAAACGATAATCTTCTTAAATGTTTCATGTTTGTACGCACGTTACAATCTCGGAATTCGCACCCGTCTTCTGTCAAAATTAGACGGATAGTATGCAAAGGAACATTCATTGATGAAACCTAATCACCGAAACTCAACGTTTCTTAAGTCTCGAGCGCGTCACAGTGATTATTGGTTGAAAATCCAATTCTCTACGTGCAACTTACGCAGCCAGGTCCTTCAATTTCGTCAAAACAGCAAATCGATTAGGGCAAGTCGAGCAACTTAACCCCAATTAACAAACAGTCGTCTGTCAAAATGTTGGCCATAGCGATGATTATTCAGTTGAATAAGCCGCATGCTATGCGACAACAGCCATAGCGGCATAATGACGTGACGAAATACGTCAAAGTTGAAATCAATGCAACCGGTGTAAAACTACAGGCCGATTTAGAGAGATACAGAATTCAACTGTGATTTAAGGATTTATAGGCGTAGATTTGATAGAGTTCGATACATGATGTCTACGTTACGGAGTTGAAAAATAAATTTCAATCCATAAAAAAGTTTTAAACTTTGGCTAAAGCGACAATCCACGTCCCAACTGTCGCATACGCATATGTGCCGACTATTCAACCGATCTGAATTCATGCAACGAGACTAAAGCACTTCAACTCTTAATTCCTGAGAAAATTTTCGCATAACTCACCGGCAGTAAAGTGTTCAGAAAAATCGATTTGTCAGATGAAGTTGACGACAAGGCAAAGCAATTCCTGACGATCAACATACACAAGGCACTCTTCAATTGTCTACCATTCGGAGTGAAATCCGACCTCGGCACCCACGACTATGGAGGAGTACGGATTCCGAGTGAAGTTAATCAAATGTAATTTTTTTCGCATTGAAGTTAATTGTTTGGGGATGATTGCAAATAGTTGGGAGGCCCGAAAATCGGAGGAACGATTTGAAACGTCGCGACCTCTGCTAATAGCTGAGATCACTACGGTTAAGTGGATAAAGAATGTCTTGCTCCTGTGTACGCAGTCAAAAAGTTACATTAGTACATCTATACGGGAGAAGATTTACAATGGTATCCGACCAAACGAATCCGAAACGCAATCGAATTCTTAGAGTAGTTGGATTATTTGAAATCCAACAGGCTAAATTCGAAAAGGGAACATCCAGGCGACGACGAATTGGCACAGTTTTACAACCGACGTGGATCATTGTCAACTGCTTCCAATTGTGTTATGTTTTGTGACGGAATCGTCATTCTGCGACCGAGATTCGAATCCAGTATCCTGCTACAGTGTTGTGTAAATTTTGCGTAAACATTGTCAAGAATTGGTAGAGTATGTAGACAATTTGTATACAGTGTGAATTATTGCTCTTTTGTTTTCTTTTCTATTGGGTTTTCAGTACTGGGGGTAATTTTTAAGTACGACGCACATTTAAAGCAACCGCGATAGGACAAAAAACACCCTCGTTATAGCCAAATGTCGTTATACCTGAATAAGATGGAATTGTAAATGTTTCATAATATGCATTAGTTGCAAATTAGTTGCATTTGCAATTTCAATGCTACTTTCAAATCTGTAAAAAAATTTGCACAAACATAAATCGTTGTTAGAGGACAATTGAGGCGCAACTTGTGATGGGTGTGTAGCCTACTGTGGATTAACCCTTACTCACAATTGAAAATGTTATTAGCCTTGCTTATAAGAAAGCGGTTCAGTTCAATTACGGTTTAAACGGGTTTGGAACGGTTTAGAGCAGTTTAGAGTAGTTTGGAGCAATTCAAAGTAGCTTGGAGCAGTTAAGGGCAATTTATAGCTGTTTAGAGTAATCCTGAGCGATTTAGAGCAATTTTTCACTTAATTCCTAATATAATTTTTTTCAAGAAATAAATGAACTAGATCAAGCACAACTACAACTATTCCTAAAAAGTTCGAAAGTAAACATTCAATTATTTGGGGTCTTAGTTCCTATAAGTTTCCGTTCGTGTATTTATTGGATCTGCAATTGGGAGACGTGAAATCTAATTGTAACATAAATAGTGCTAATAAATAATATTTTGTAAAAAAAAACAGTTCGGACGAGCCGAATTAGTTAGAAGACTTGGTTTTCACAATTGACCGATTTAGAATAGTATAGAGAACGGTTTAAACCAGTTTAGTGTAGTTTGAGGTGATTTTTTTTTGTTACAGTGTAACACAATACATTAACATTTAATATTTTACAAATTAAGCAATAATAATAAATATTTTTGACCCTACTGTGGATTGACGAAATAAGGGTCACCAATCAACATGGCCTTGCTTGTTTGAAAGAAATTCGCATATCATTTTTATTTGATGTTTAAAGCGGCCTAGTGATATTTACAGCAATTTTAAGGTTGACTAGAACAGTTAAGAGCGGTAAAGAACAGTTCAGAGCGTTCCGAGTAGTTAGCAACCAAAACAAATAATAAAATTAATTTTTGTAAAGTTTTTTCTGAATGAATTTTTTATATTTTGGGTGAGAACTTTGATCTTTCGTCGCTATAACAGGCTGGTCGTTACTCGTATTTATTTTTGGCACACAGTACACAGTATTGCTTGCAAGTGGGTAATTTTTTACTAGTACCAGAGAAATTATATTTTTGCCTAAAAAGCCATAAATGGTCCTTTTTTTCTATAAATAATTGTTCTATGACTAAACTAAACTGTTATCAATTGTCACTCTGCTCTAACTTGAAAAAAAAAATGCAGCTGAAGCACATGCTGTACAAGATAGCGGAATTTTGACGGCGGAAAATAAGAGATTACGCTACTCTCCGCAAGTGGCAGCACTATCACTAAAGAGAATTTTTTTTGTAATGTAATTACCAGCGGAAATTTTTTATTCATTATGTATATATTTTTTCACTAAATAAAACATCTCAGCGGAATAAAATATTAGAAGTGATCCTTAAAATGGTAAATAGATTGATCTCCGAAGTAAAGGAACTCGGTATATGAAATGTTGAAATTTAACAATAATCCGCATTTCTTTCACTAGTAACCAATATTTTTGGTTGGTTTTCTAATAGCTTAGCTCATACTGAGATTATACGAAAAATTTGGGGAAAATTCATGGACTAGAATTTTCACTATAGTCTAAATATAGTCTCAGTATGACCTAAGCTATTAGAAAACCAACAAAAATAATTGGTTACTAGTGGAAGTTTTTGAGATATTGGCCAAAAACTGAAAATAACTTATATGGCCGCAGAAAATCAAAAAATTCTAGTGAAAATTCTAGTCCATGAATTTTCCCCAAATTTTCCATATAGTCTCAGTAAGACCTAAGCTATTAGAAAAACAACCGAAAATATTGGTTATTAGTGAAAGAAATGCGGATTATTGTTAAATTTCAACATTTCATATACCGAGTTCCTGTACTTCGGAGATCAATCTATTTGCCATTTTAAGGATCACTTCTAATATTTTATTCCGCTGAGATGTTTTATTTAGTGAAAAAATATATACATAATGAATAAAAAATTTCCGCTGGTAATTACATTACAAAAAAATTCTCTTTAGTGATAGTGCTGCCACTTGCGGCGAGTAGCGTAATCTCGTATTTTCCGCTGTCAAAATTCCGCTATCTTATACAGCATCTGAAGCACGCCATTTGTTTAAGAGGGTGTACGGCAAACATGCACCATCGATAACTACCTGTGAAGCTTGGTTTAAACGCTTCAGATGTGGTGATTTCGCTATTGATGGCAAGAAGCGCTCCGGAAGTCCAACAACATTTTAAGACAACAAGATGCAAAGCGATTTTGTATGAAGATGATATGCCAACTCTAGATCAAACGTTTACATGATATGGGAAAAAATCAAAAGATGACAGATGGAAAATCGAAGGGCCACTTGCGAAATTTTACTTTCACGGCATGAAAAAAAGAGCTTCCTGCGTGTCGAATTGTTACGGGAGATGAGAATTTGATCTTTTTTAAGAATACCAAATGAAAAAAGTCGTGGATTTCACCATGGTGAAGCATCAACTTCGACGGCACGGCCAAATCACTTCGGAAAGAAGACAGTGTTCTGCATTTGGTGGGACCGGAAAAAAATCGTGTACTATGAGCGCTGAAATATGGCGAAACTGTCAATGGGTAACACTACTGACAACAACTCATCAATCTGAACCATGCATTGCTCGAAAAACGGCCAGAATAGGACACGAGACACGAACGAGTGCACTCCCAACGCCCAGGGCACCATCAAAATGTTCTGATGGGATCTGCTACCGCAACCGGCTTATTCTCCAGATCACTTGGCCAGTTTCGAACAAGTGTAAAACTAGTTGGAAGAACAGTTCCGGTCCAAAAACGCTTCGTTTTATCGTCGTGGTATGTATTTCCAGAGAGCTGGCCAAAATGTCTAGATAGCGAAGGACAATACTTTGAATAAACCGGTTTTTATATTTCTATTCAAATTTTTGATTTTCAGTTTTTCAAAAAAACCCGGAAATCTATAAGTAGCGCACCTAGTAAATAAATTTTTTTCGAAGTAATTTAAGGACATTTTTTCACGTGCAACCGGCTCAATCTTTTCGAAAATTGAATTGAATTTAAAATTTAGTAGAATATAACAGCTCGCGCCCAAGTTATTCTGCCTATAATCAGTGTGGAGCTGTTTTCAGTATTTACCTTCCATTTTGGCTATATGTGTGTTCTGCCAATTGATTGTGCATCTGTGCAACAAGATGGAATGATGAGTTTTTTTTTATTTTCAACATTTCAATTTTCAATATATAGAACAGAATTTTTCGTTGATGTTTCGTGCAACAACTGTTGCAGTTATTGCTTTCCAATCATATCGCCCAGCCAAGAAACCGACCTTGTGGCATTTTAGGATTGAAGTAAATTCCAAGAACATCATTAAAAACCATGCCATATATGGGACTTCTGACGTCTGTATAGAACAAATTTTTTAGCTGAAGTTTCGTGCAACAATTGTTGCAGTTATTGCTTCTTAATCATTTGGCCGCACCCAGAGACCGACCATTTTGCATTTTAGGATTAAAGCACATTCCAAGGCCATGATAAAAATCCATGCCTATATATGGCACTTTTGACGTCTGTAGAACAGAATTTTTCGTATATGTTTCGTGCAACAACTGTTGCAGTTATTACTTAATAATCATATGGCCCAGTCAACCGGCCCATTTGACATTTTATGAATAAATTACATTCACAGGCCATCATATATTTCCTTGTCTTTGACATCTGTGGAAAAAAAAATTTCGTTGAAGTTTCGTGCAACAACTGTTGCAGTTATTACTTTTTAATCGTATGTCAGAACTCAGAGACTGACCATTTTACATTTTAGGATTGAAGTACGTTCCAAGGTCATAATAAAAATCCATGCCTAAATATGGCACTTTTGACGTCTGTAGAACAGAATTTTTCGTTGATGTTTCGTGCAACAACTGTTGCAGTTATTGCTTTCCAATCATATCGCCCAGCCAAGAAACCGACCTTGTGGCATTTTAGGATTGAAGTAAATTCCAAGAACATCATTAACAACCATGCCATATATGGGACTTCTGACGTCTATATAGAACAAATTTTTTAGCTGAAGTTTCGTGCAACAATTGTTGCAGTTATTGCTTCTTAATCATTTGGCCGCACCCAGAGACCGACCATTTTGCATTTTAGGATTAAAGTACATTAAAAGGCCATGATAAAAATCCATGCCTATATATGGCACTTTTGACTTCTGTAGAACAGAATTTTTCGTTGATGTTTCGTGCAACAACTGTTGCAGTTATTGCTTACTAATCATATGGCCAGCCAAGAGACCGACCTTTTGGCAGTTTAGGATTGAAGTACATTCCAAGGCCATGATAAAAATCCTTGCCTATTTATGGGACTTCTGACGTCTGTATAGAACAAATTTTTCACTGAAGTTACGTGCAACAATTGTTGCAGTTATTGCTTCTTAATCATTTGGCCGCACCCAGAGGCCGACCGTTTATCATTTTTAAATTATTAAAGTATATACCAAGGCCGACATTACTTCTGTAGAACAAAATTTTTGATTGAAATTTTGCAATTGTTGCTACCAAATTTTCTCGCTGTGGTAAAACCTCGAAGCTCTCGTTGTATTAATTTTGCATAGTTTGCTTAAACAGTTAAACTAATTTGTGGCTGCAGTACCAACATCAATATTTCATTAAAATTGCAAGCTTATTTGACTGCTTGCATTAGGTATGATGAATTTATAAGTCGAATGAAGCAATACAGTTATTCTACCCAGATATATCTAAAACACACCTCCGAGAGTACAAAATATTAATTAATTTACCCCGAAACTCCAAATAATCCACTTAATTTTTAATATATTTTTTTTTTTTTTATAAAAATTATTTCGAGATAATAAGTTTTAATAAAAATGTAAACGAACCAAAACAAAAACATCTTAAATTTTAAAATCTTATATAGAACGATGGTTGCGGAATACACATTCTTAGTAATAGCGCATATTCCGAAATTACCATCATATACACGAAAATAATAACGTAATGATAAGATAATAAAAGAAACTCATATTACGACGAGTATATCTTAGTAACGTATTTCTTTCCCCGGGATGAAACTTAAAAATTTTCTTCTTATTTTTTACGATAACAATTTTTTTTTTTTTAAATATATATTTATTTTAATGATAACAGAGTTATAATACACATGCAGACAGACAGACACAAAATATATATATATAGAGAGAGAGGTGTGAGGTGTATAAAATTAAAGAAAAATAGAAAATTCGTGTGGGGGGTGAAACTGAATAATTCGCGCGCGCTTTTTAAAAATTGTGCACGTTGCACAAAATTTTTGTATATTTTCTTATCGTTAAATACGGGACTACAAAAAAATAAAAGAAAAAAAAAATAAAGAAATAAACAAAAATTGTCTTATTTATTTATAATAAATTGTTTTGTGTTTAAAACTTAAAATAAAATTTTATATAAGGAAATAACATTCTTATGTACGTTAAGTGTTAAATTTGCATTTTCAGTATTTCATAATCTTTGGTTCTTTTTTTTTTTTTGTTGTGTCGAGGCTACAATTCGCCGAGAATTTATGACCTAGGTATTTAGATGTAGGATAATTTTTTTTAATGTGGGGGGTTTATGTATTCCGATGTTATGTTTACAGATTCATTTTGGATAGATTTAAGCTAAAGTTGGTCGCGATCATTTGTTGTAATTTGGTGTTGGTCTGTTGGGATTGAGATCAGGAACGGGTTGATTTTATGGCTTTTTTGTCATCTCGGCGATTGCATGCTTTGCACTAGTTTCGAGCAGTCAAGATCATCACAAATTCTATAAAAAAATGAGAATTGAAAATTTGTTTTTATCGTTGTAGTATTTTATTTTATTATAAAATTTATATTTGAATTTGTATTTTTTGAATCAATCTCACCTTTTTTATCGTGTTTTAATTTATTTATTAATTAAATTGATTTAATCATGTATTGCATATAAGCTTATCAAGATTTTTTATTTTATTTAGCAGTTTTCTTTGCATCCTGCGTTTGGGGCCGAAGCACACCCAAAACTCAATTTTTTCGCGGTCTGCTTTTCACATTCTACCTTACGTCAGAGATTAACCGAGGGTGTTTCATCGAAAACGATATGCTTTTGAGAAAGATGTCTATGAACTTAAAGATTGGAAAGATTCCGCTTTTAAGCTTTTTTCATAAAATGAGTATTCCTCGTTCGTTCTACAAAAGCAACATTACGCCAGCCGGAACCAAACCAACTATGACACAAGTAGCGCGATGTGTTAACCCAGCAATACAGGATTATTCGGCGGGAACCTTATAATTCCAGACTGAACCATACTCTTTAGAGCCAAACTAACTGTGCATCATATTGTGCACTAAATGATTTTTTAGCCCGAACCTGATAAGTTCAGCATTATATGATTTTTCGGTGGAACCTTATAATTTGAACCAAAAACGATGGTTTGGTTAAATACAGCTAAACTTACTACGGCACAAGAAGCGCAAGAGATTGTGAATCATTGCGCATTATACGCTTTTCAGCCGGAACCTTATAATTCCAACCAAAACGTGATAAAGCAAACCAGAACCAGATAACGTCAAACAAAACTACGACACAAGTAGCACGATGTATAACAACCTTATAAAAACAGCATTATATGATTTTTCTCAAGAAAACCTTATAATTTCAGCCGGAACCATACCCTATAGCCAAACTGACTACGGTACAAGTAGCCCAATGGATTGTGCATCATTGTGTACTATATAATTTTTCCGGAACCTTATAATTGATAAAATGTATAAAAACGTGATAAAGCTAGCCAGAACCATATAACAAAAAAACGAACTATGACACAAGTAGCAAGATACATTGTGTATACTTTATAATTTTTCACCCGGAACCTTATGAATCTAGCATTATTTGATTTTTTGGTGGAACCTTTTAATTCTAGCCAGAAACGATGGTTTGGTTATATAACCGGAACGTTATAATTCAAGCAAAAGCGTGATAAAGCTAGCCAGGACCATATAACCGCCCAAACGACACAAATAGCACGATATACTGTGCATCATTGTGCACTACATACATTTTCATCCGGAACCTTATAAATCGTATATTAATGGATTCTGGGGAAACCTTATAACTCAAGCCAGAAACGATGGTTTGGCTATAAAAAGACAAACTAACTACGACACTAGTATCATAATAAATTGTGCATCATTGTGCACTATACGTTTTTTCAGCCGGAACCTTATATTTACAGCCAAACGTATAAAGCTAGGCAAAACCATATAACAGCAAAATCAACTTTGACATAAGAACCACAATGCATTATGCTACATTGTGCTCTATATAACTTTTAAATCCGGAACCTTATAAATCCAACATTATATGATTTTTCGGTGAAACCTTATAATTCCAGCCAGAAATGATAGTTTTGTTATTTACAATACAAGCGATTGCGCATCATTGTACACCATATGCTTTTCAGCCGGAACCTTATAATTGATAAAATGTGTAAAACGTGATAAAACTAGCCAGAAACATATAACAGCAAAACCAACTATGACACATTCAGCAAGATGTATTATGCATCAATGTGTACTATCTAATTTTTCAGCCGGAGCCTTCCTTATAAAACTAGCATTATTTGAATTTTTTGGTGGAACCTTGTAATTCCAGCTGGAAACGATGGTATGGACATACAAACTAACAATGCCACAAGTAGTACAATGGATTCTGCATCATTATGCACTATATGCTTTTTCAGCCGGAACCATGTAATTCCAGCCAAAATGTGATAAAGCCAGCTAGAACCATACAACAGTAAACCCAACCATGACACAAGTAGCAAGATGCATTGTGCATCATTGTGCACTATATAATTTTTTAACCGGAACCCTATAAATCCAGCATCATATAATTTTTCAGCGGAACCTTACAATTTCAGCAGATGGTTTGGTTATATACAGCAAAACTAACTACGGCACAATTAGCACAATGGATTGTGCATCATCGTGCACTGTATAATTTTTCAGCCGAAACCCTATACATCGCGCTATATATAAACTTTTTTCTAATGCTAACCGCGATAAAACTCTTACTTTCTAACACTAATTTCAACCAAATTTCACAAATATGGTGGAAAAAATATTTTTTTTTTAAATTTTTTAAATTCTCAGTTTTGCTACCAATTTAATTTAAATTCTATAAGTTCTTGGGCGTTTTTTCTAACAAATAAAAAAGGGCTAACCCCCAGGAAAAATATATTGAAAAATATTTCCGCCAAAATTTTTGAATTCTTTTTTTCTTCAAAATGTTTTCCTACATTATTTATTTAAGAAGGTATTCGTTCTTATTATGTTTTCCGTAAATGCTTTACTTTTCAAAATATTTGCTCAAACTGGGATAATGTTGTGTCGTGACGGACCAACCCAGCCAGAACCAACTATGGCACAAGTGTAGTGAATCATTGTACACTTTATAATTTTTCAGCCGGAATGTATTGTGGTTAGTGGGCAGAGAAAAACATCTACCAGTCTACCAAGTAATGTCTTAAAATTTTTATTAGATATTGGTTGCATGGTCAGGCAAAAACTCAAACGTGAATGCCGTTGTGGTTTTCATACGAATTTTTTTGCTAATTTGGCTACACAAATTTTTTAGATATTGCGTCGACTATCCGGATTTAAAAGGCAAGATCGACGCAAAAAATTGCTGTTCAAAACTGCATTTGGTTATCTAATTGTTTGTGGTGATCTTAAGACATATGAGAACGTCATTGTTAATTGAGGGTATGGTTCCTGCTGGTTCCGGTTAAAAAATTATTTAGTGCACAATGATCCACAATGCATCTTGCTACTTGTGTCGCGAAGTTGTTTTTGCTGTTATGTGATTCTGGGTAGCTTTTTCACGTTTTAGCTGGAACTATAAGGTTCCGACTGAAAAAGAATTTAGTGCATAATGATGTACAATACATTGTACTACTTATGACATTGTTAGTTTGTATGTCCATACCATCGTTTCCAGCTGGAATTATAAGGTTCCACCAAAAAATCAAATAATGCTAGATTCATAAGGTTCCAAGGGAAAAATTATATAGTACACAATGATGAACAATGCATCTTGCTACTTGTGTCATAGTTGGTTTTGCTGTTATATGGTTCTGCCTAGCTTTATCGCGTTTCTATACATTATATCATTTATATGGTTCCGGCTGAAAAGCATATAGTGCATATATGCATCATTATCCATTATGCTATTTATGCCGTAGTTATGACGGGCCGTAGTGGCTGTATATAACCAAACTATTTTCTGGCTGGAATTATAAGGTTCCACCGAAAAATCATATAATGCTAAATTAATAAGGTTCCTGCCCCCAAAAAAATATAGTGCACAATGTAGCATACTGCATTGTGGTTCTTATGTCACAGTTGGTTTTGCTGTTGTATGGTTCTGGCTGGCTTAATCAGGTTTGGCTGAAGTTATAAGGTTCCGGCTGAAAACGCGTATAGTGCGCAATGATGCACAATCTGTTGTGATACTTGTGCTGAAGCTAGTTTGGCTTTATATAACCAAACCATCGTTTCTTGCTGGAATTATAAGGTTTGCCTTGAATCCATCAATATAGGATTTATAAGGTTCAGGATGAAAAGTTATATAGTGTACAATGATTTACAATACTTGTGCCATAGTTGGTTGGGTGGTTATATGGTTCTGGCTCCATTCCAGCCAGAACGTGATAAAGCCAGCCAAAACCATATAACAGCAAAAAGAAACTAAAACACAAGCAGCACGATGCATTGCGGATCATTGTGCACTATATATTTTTTCAGCCGGAATCCTATAAGCCCAGCAAAATAGGATTTTTCGGCAGAAAACCTCATAAATTCAGGGTATGGACCCTCAATTAACAATGACGTTCTCATATGTCTTAAGATCACCACAAACAATTAGATAACCAAATTCAGGTTTTTGCGTCGATCTTGCCTTTTAAATTCGGATAGTCGATGCAATATCTAAAAAATTTGTGCAACCAAATTAGCAAAAAAAAATCGTATGAAAACCACAACGGCATTCGCGTTTGAGTTTTTGCCTGACCATGCAACCAATATCTAATAAAATTTTTGGGACATTACTTGGTAGACTGGTAGATGCTTTTCTCTACCACTAACCACAATTCATTCCGGCTGGAAAATTATAAAGTGTACAATGATGCACTACACATCGTGCTACTTGGGCCATAGTTGGTTCTGACTGGCGTGACGGACACAACATTATCCCAGTTTTTGCAAATATTTTGAAAAGTAAAGCATTTACGAAAAAGAACAAATACATTCTTAAATAAATAATGTATGCAAAATTTTTGAAAAAAAAAAGAATTCAAAAATTTTTGTGGAAATATTTTTCAAAATATTTTTCCAACTAAAATTCATTCTTTCTACAGCTTGGATAGCTTTTTTATTTCTTAGAAAAAACGCTGAAGAGCTTATAGATTTTAAATTAAATTGGCAGCAAAACTGGCTCAATTCGTCTTTCCAGAATGTTTCCAAAGGCAGAAATGATGAATTTTGATAAAGAGTAGTTTTTCCACCTAGTAATTAAGAGCTTTATCGCGGTTGGAATAATGGAACCAAATATTATTGGTAGTACAACTCTAAATCATCACCCGGTTATTTTACTATATGTAACTGGTAAACAACATAAATCGTGGCTCGTTTTCAAATCGCCACCCATGTTGTTTACCACAATTATTCTTGATAAACAACATGTTTTCAAAAATGAACAAACAAGGAGGCAACGGAAATATGACGAGTATTTCAAAACGAAATCAAAAAGCCGATGTGACGATTACAAGCAAAGCAAAACGAAAATTTTTTACATTCGAACAGTTCGTTCCAACGAATCGTCGCAAGTTGTGCAGAACACTTACAGCTCAATTCCCTTAGACGTATCACTTCATGCGACGTGACTATGGATCTTCCTGGTTACTAGATTTTAAAATCAAAATTTACTAAATAATTTTGTGTAAAACTCTCAATAATTTTTTTTAAATCTTAGTTGGCTTCATCAGTTTGAAATTTTTTTCATTTATTTGTCACGTCAAAATTTCAAGTGATAGAAATTGTTATTTGGAGTGATAGCAGTCACAAGAAAATATCTATAAAGCAGCTTACTAAGATTTAAAAAACAGCCAGAACGACTTTATTGAATAATTATTTTGTAAGTTTCGATTTAATGATCTAGTAACCGGGAAGATGAGTAGTCACGTTACTTGAACTGATGTGACTAGGGGAATAGGGGTGTTAATAATGCATTGTCACGTAATTCAAATGAAAGGTTTTAGAAATGTTTACCTCTGGAAAGAATTTCAAGTAACGTTTCATGTGGGAAGCCTGGGAAAACTCGTTTTAATGTTGCATACAGAAAAAAATTAGAAAATTTCTGAAAATTTCTGAAAATTGTTATGGTTAGAAAGTAGATGAAAGGAATGGTCTTAGTGAGACCTGTGGAAAAAAATTCAGGTCACTTGACATGTGAAAAGCTGGGAAAACAAGTATTTTTTTTTTTTAAATTGTACTTTTAAATTATCAGGGTTGGAAAGCAATTGAGATAAAAGATGAAAATTAATTCAGGAGGTAACCTACAGTAAGAGCTTTCATTTAAATTACTATCCAAACATGACGCTTTAAACATTTGATAATTTTCAAATTTTTTATGCATAACAAATTCAACCCTTTTTTTAGGCTCTTCACATGACAAGTGAGCAGAAAGTTTTCCTGATATGGCCATGAGTATCACATTTCATATGAACTTTTTTCTAACCATGGCACATTCAAATTTTTAAATTTTCAAGGTATGATAAATTCAAACGAGTTTTCCCAAGCTTTCCACAAGAAAAATGATATGAAATATTGAAATATTTTTCAGAGGTAACTGTCGCTAAGTTCTTACATTTAAATTACTTTCCAAAAGAACACTTGAACGTTAAATTTTTTGGAATTTTCAAATTATGTCATATCCAATCGAGTTTTACCAGGCTTTCTACGTGGAAACAGTAGTTTTAATCTAAAACGGTTGACAGTTTTAATTTTTTGATTGTGGAAATTAACAAAACAAATATTTTTGGTATAAAATAATACTTGCGGCTGAAAAATGTCGGCTGACAGCTTTCGGCTGAAGCCTATTCATATTTGACTTACATATTATATTTTATTTGCATTATCGATTTATCTTTACTTTCGTTTGGAAACTATAGGCTAACATTAATAGTTTTTAACTGGGGTTTCCTTTCTTCTTTTAGGGAGCTTAATTTTTCCAATTCATTACTGGTACAAACTCATCCTACGACTTTCGTGACCGTAATCGTCTAATTGGACTTATTACTGGTCTAATTTGGCGAATTGTTCAACTCATAGTTCCTGCATGTGCAGCAATTTTATTTCAATTTAAAAATGTTCCAATTTGTTATTCTTCACTACTTTCATTATTTTACAAAGTCACTATACTACCACTTTAATATTAAATTTATATACCGCAATAAAATGGCAGACCATCTTTATTTTGCTGTCATGCTACTAGAAGCAGATAGTATGCCCGAAATTTTAAGCAGGTCAAAACCCCGGTTTGATCTCTGATCGAACTTGTAAGACTGGATGAAATCTAAACGATTATTTAGACAAGGAACCCAAACTTCTGCACAATCATCGAAACAGCGCAAAATACTTAAGAAATTTTATGGATAACTTATAGAATCTAGAACCACTTTCTGCTGGATAACAAACGGTTTAGATTAAGAAACTTAGGACATAGCAGAATATATTTGTACCCAACGGAAGCATACGACACAATGTTCAAATTTTTCAGAAAATGATCTGTCCAACATTGTGTTTGATTCTCTTTCTAATAAAAAAAAAACACAATGAGCAGTTTTCGTTAGAGACGAAAGACAGTATCTGGGCATAAATTCATATACTTCTGAAAATTTTATTGTCACATGATGTCGTGTGCCTCCTAGGTACAGATATGTAGCAGCGAAGAAGAATCTAAGAATGAAAGAAACACAGCTGAGAAAACCCAATGGAAGTGAGAGAGCGTTGAGAAATATTGAAAACTTGTTTACTAAGTTAGTGCTGTGTAGCCGAAACCGTGTCAATTTTGAAAATATATATGGGGACGTGAAAAAGCGTCAAGTGAAACCGCTGTACTGAAATTGGTAAAAAAATTTCATGAGACTGGCTTGTTATCGGATGACAAAGGTAGTCTCCGAGCACGTCTGAGAATATTGCGGCTGTGGTCCAGAGTGTAGGGCAGAATCGATTGACCTCAACTCGAGGCCGATCGCAGCAACTGGCCATTAGTCGCACCAGTCTGAGGAGAATTCTGCACAACGTCCCAGAATTATTCGCCTTTAACGTCCAGGTGACTCAGCGGTTGAAAGCAAATGTTCATCCACCTCGATATTAGTTCCCTGCGTGAGCCATATACCAGTTTCATAATTGGCATAATTTGTCCCATGGGAAAAATGCATTTTTCTTCGAAAACGCTGCTGAAAACGCTGTTACCGTCAATGGACCGTTACAAAGCCATGCTGACCAACATTTTATGGCCACAAATCGACGCTATGAATGTGAACATTCTTTGGTTTAAAGAAATGGTGCCACATGCCATACAAACCGATCGACAATCGATCCCTTGCGCGCCAAATTCGGCAACCGATTGATCAGCCATTTTAGAGATGTCAATTGGAATGGCGGAGTTGCGATTTGACGACGATTGTCTTTTTTCTATGGGGTTTCATTAAGGATAAATTTTATGCGGATTATCTAGAAACAATTCCAGCTTTAAAATTAACAATGCGATAGTTATTCGCCTGTGAGCCTAACAGGATGGCTTACGTAAGACCAGCGGAGGAAGCCATATGAACGAAATTGTTTTTAATTATTTTCAAATCGGAGACCAACTTACACAATAAAAAAAAGTTTCCAAACAAAAAGTTAAGTAAACTTTTAAATGGTCCACCCTTTATATGCATATTCCTCGGAAGTGAATGGAAGTTAAGGTAAAGTCTTTAAAGTGAAATGAAGCCACCTCAGTTTTTCTCATAGGACTTCACACCTATTTTAGAAAAGTTTTTAGTATTTTAAGAAATTTGAGAGTTTGGAACTGACCGTCTTCAATACGAAATATAAAGATTATAGTACACTACTACCTACCACAACCCCCCGACCCCCCACTTACCCAATATTGGAACTTGTGGGATCCATCATAAAAATACGCTTAGTTGGAAACTGATCCTTCTAGAAAAAGGAAGCACAGCTACTTTATCAATATTTTTATGCAGAAACAGCATTAAAAACATTGGCTGAAAGAGCGAAGGTAGTAAAATGTCTCAAAGTAAGCCAGTGAAAATATTTCAAACTTGGTATGTAAATTGCTACAAGACATGTTTGTAGCAATTAAAGAGTAGAGAATATTTTCGTAAACCTGTTTCGGCGCAAAAACTGAAGCGGAGCAACTGAGGGAACCAAGATAAAAATTAGGGTTGGGACTGGAGCCTCCTGTGACTAACTGAATCTTAAAATTCTCATTCATATAGGTGATTACAGCGCATATCAAGCTGAGATGCGAAATCGATTGGTGAAAGTCGTAATTGGGATATAATAGCAATTCCTCAACTTATATTTGTATTTAAGAGCGGTATGGAATTTCGTCCACCTGTAATGAGATGGAGATTGCCCGCTCCGAAAAACATTAAATGATCACTTCAAATCACTACTTCTGGTAAAAATCTGAATTATCTCTATTATCTGGTAAATCGCAGTTAAATTTTAAAAGAACGAAACTCTGCTTGAATTCAGCAACCAGATCTATCACGATGATCACTATTTTGATAAACTTTAAAAAAATTGAAATTTTTTTGACTTACCACTGTAATTAACCATGCCATCTCCATCTAAATCGGCCTCCTTTATCATATCATCAACTTCTTCTTCTGACAATTTTTCACCTAGATTTGTCATAACATGACGTAGCTCCGATGATGAAATAAGTCCATCATTATTTTTATCGAACACTCTGCAATTATAATAAACGACAAATTAGGAAACTCCACTAACAGCAAAACTAAAATCCTCGACTTACTTAAACGCTTCCTTTAGCTCATCTTCTCCATCTGCGCCTCGCATTTTCTTCGACATCATTTGTAAAAATTCATTAAATTCTATCGTGCCATTACCATCCTGATCGACTTCGTTCACCATGTCACGGAGTTCAGTTTCAGTTGGCCGCTGCCCTAGCGATCGCATAACAACACCTAATTCAGCCATTGTGATTGTACCATCTTCATCCTTATCGAATAGCATGAATGCTTCTTTAAATTCTGAAATAAAGGAAAAAATGTGGGAATAAATATTTTGTTGCTGTCGTAGGATGCGGAATGGCAGATATGTTTAATATAAGAGAATGCAATAATTGGCAGACAATGCGGCGGCTTAATATTCTGATAATTGCAGCCACGGATAAACACAAGATTTATGTGTTTTTTAATAATTGTATTTAATAAATCATAAAACTCATTATAAAATGTTATAAAAATTGGCCCACAACTAGAGATTTGTGTATTTTATCGTCCGCATTATTATATTTTTGATGAAAAATCGATTTACGCGGATTAAGGTCGAATAATAATTTTATAAACATAAAATGCATGCTAAAAATTTAACAACTTGAACGCGATTTATGCGTTTTTAAGCAAGTCGTTATAATTTTCATTATTTATGAGCCGATTCGCTATGTACGTTTTCAATTTACCGCCTTTAATCTAAGAAAATCCAAAAACGTTTGTTGAGAAAAGGAAAAACAAAAATTTTTGGAGTGTTTTGGAGCTGTCACATCGACATCCATTAAAATACAAAAAAATTACGGTTTTCTGAAGGATAGCCGTATGAAATTATGGATAAGCCCAACTCCAACAAGCTGCTAATTTTTTCGGTCCGATCGCATCACGTTTGTTGTATTTGTCAGAAATAGTTGTTGTTGTCAAATTAAACATGGCCGATAATATCAGAAAATTTACTTAACAAGGATCAGAAACCGATATATAATTTCACAAATTGGCTTAAATCAATTCAAATTGTTGGGATATTGACTGGTACGTGAATTACAGTAAGTTTGTTGTATTTGTCAGAAATAGTTGTTGTTGTCAAAATAAACATGGCCGATAATATCAGTAAATTTACTTAACAAGGACGAGAAACCGATATATAATTTCACAAATTGGATTAAATCAGTTCAAATTGTTGGGAAATTGACTTGTATGTGAATCACAGTTAGTTTGTTGTATTTGTCAAAAATAGTTGTTGTTGTCAAAATAAACATGGCCGATAATATCAGAAAGTTTACATAGCAAAGACTAGAAATCTATATATAATTTTACAAATTGGATTAAATCAATCCAAATGGTTGTGATATTGACTGGTACGTGAATTACAGTAAGTTTGTTGTATTTGTCAGAAATAGTTGTTGTTGTCAAAATAAACATGGCCGATAATATCAGAAAATTTACTTAACAAGGACGAGAAACCTATATATAATTTCAAAAATTGGATTAAATCAGTTCAAATTGTTGGGAAATTGACTTGTATGTGAATCACAGTAAGTTTGTTGTATTTGTCAGAAATAGTTGTTGTTATCAAAATAAACATGGCCGATAATATCAGAAAATTTACTTAACAAGGACCAGAAACCTGTACATAATTTCACAAATTGGATTAAATCAATTCAAATTGTTGGGATATTGACTTGTACGTGAATCACAGTAAGTTTGTTGTATTTGTCAGAAATAGTTGTTGTTGTCAAAATAAACATGGCCGATACTATCAGTAAATTTACTTAACAAGGACTAGAAACCGATATATAATTTCACAAATTGGATTAAATCAATTCAAATAGTTGGGATATTGACTTTATGTGAATCACACGTAAGTTTGTTGTATTTGTCAGAAACAGTTGTTGTTGTTAAAATAAACATGGCCGATAATATCAGAAAATTTACCTAACAAGGGATAATAATTTCACAAATTGGATTAAATCAATTCAAATTGTTGGGATATTGACTGGTATGTGAATAACACGTAAGTTTGTTGCAGTTGTCAGAAATAGTTGTTGTTGTCAAAATAAACATGGCCGATACTATCAGAAAATTTACTTAACAAGGACTAGAAACCGATATATAATTTCACAAATTGGATTAAATCAACTCAAATTGTTGGGATATTGACTTTATGTGAATCACGTAAGTTTGTTGTATTTGTCAGAAATAGTTGTTGTTGTCAAAATAAACATGGCCGATAATATCAGAAAAATTTACATAACATGGACGAAAAACCGATATATAATTCTACAAATTGGATTAAATCAGTTCAAATTGTTGGGATATTGACTTGTATGTGAATCACAGTAAGTTTATTGTATTTGTCAGAAATAGTTGTTGTTGTCAAAATAAACATGGCCGATAATATAAGAAAATTTACTTAACATGGACGAGAAACCTGTACATAATTTCACAAATTGGATTAAATCAATTCAAATTGTTGGGATATTGACTTTATGTGAATCACACGTAAGTTTGTTGTATTTGTCAGAAATAGTTGTTGTTGTCAAAATAAACATGGCCGATACTATCAGAAAATTTACTTAACAAGGACTAGAAACCGATATATAATTTCACAAATTGGATTAAATGAACTCAAATTGTTGGGATATTGACTTTATGTGAATCACGTAAGTTTGTTGTATTTGTCAGAAATAGTTGTTGTTGTCAAAATAAACATGGCCGATAATATCAGAAAAATTTACATAACATGGACGAAAAACCGATATATAATTCTACAAATTGGATTAAATCAGTTCAAATTGTTGGGATATTGACTTGTATGTGAATCACAGTAAGTTTATTGTATTTGTCAGAAATAGTTGTTGTTGTCAAAATAAACATGGCCGATAATATAAGAAAATTTACTTAACATGGACGAGAAACCTGTACATAATTTCACAAATTGAATTAAATCAATTCAAATTGTTGGGATATTGACTTTATGTGAATCACACGTAAGTTTGTTGTATTTGTCAGAAATAGTTGTTGTTGTCAAAATAAACATGGCCGATACTATCAGAAAATTTACTTAACAAGGACTAGAAACCGATATATAATTTCACAAATTGGATTAAATCAACTCAAATTGTTGGGATATTGACTTTATGTGAATCACGTAAGTTTGTTGTATTTGTCAGAAATAGTTGTTGTTGTCAAAATAAACATGGCCGATAATATCAGAAAAATTTACATAACATGGACGAAAAACCTATATATAATTTCACAAATTGGATTAAATCAACTCAAATAGTTGTGATATTGACTTGTATGTGAATCACAGTTAGTTTGTTGTATTTGTCAGAAATAGTTGTTGTTGTCAAAATAAACATGGCCGATAATATCAGAAAAATTTACATAACATGGACGAAAAACCTATATATAATTTCACAAATTGGATTAAATCAACTCAAATTGTTGGGATATTGACTTGTATGTGGATCACAGTGAGTTTGCTGTATTTGTCAGAAATAGTTGTTGTTGTCAAAATAAACATGGCCGATAATATCAGAAAAATTTACATAACATGGACGAAAAACCGATATATAATTTTACAAATTAGATTAAATCAATTCAAATTGTTGGGATAATGACTTGTATGTGAATCACAGTGAGTTTGTTGTATTTGTCAGAAATAGTTGTTGTTGTCAAAATAAACATGGTTGATAATATCAGAAAATTTACTTAACAAGGACGAGAAACCGATATATAATTTCACAAATTGGATTAAATCAACTCAAATTGTTAGGATTTTTACTTGTATGTGAATCACACGTAAGTTTGTTGTATTTGTCAGAAATAGTTGTTGTTGTCAAAATAAACATGGCCGATAATATCAGAAAATTAACTTAACAAGGACGAGAAACCGTTATATAATTTCCACAAATTGGATTAAATCAACTCAAATTGTTGGGATATTGACTTGTATGTGAATCACAGTAAGTTTGTTGTATTTGTCAGAAATAGTTGTTGTTGTCAAAATAAACATGGCCGATAATATCAGAAAAATTTACTTAACATGGACGAGAAACCGTTATATAATTTCCACAAATTGGATTAAATCAACTCAAATTATTGGGAAATTGTCTTGTATGTGAATCACAGTAAGTTTGTTGTATTTGTCAGAAATAGTTGTTGTTGTCAAAATAAACATGGCCGATAATATCAGAAAATTTACTTAACAAGGACCAGAAACCGATATATAATTTCACAAATTGGATTAAATCAATTCAAATTGTTGGGATATTGACTTGTATGTGAATCACAGTAAGTTTATTGTATTTGTCAGAAATAGTTATTGTTGTCAAAATAAACATGGCCGATAATATCAGAAAAATTACTTAAAAAGGACGAGAGACCGATATATAATTTCACAAATTGGATTAAATCAGTTCAAATTGTTGGGAAATTGACTTGTATGTGAATCACAGTAAGTTTATTGTATTTGTCAGAAATAGTTGTTGTTGTCAAAATAAACATGGCCGATAATATCAGAAAAATTACTTAAAAAGGACGAGAAACCGATATATAATTTCACAAATTGGATTAAATCAGTTCAAATTGTTGGGAAATTGACTTGTATGTGAATCACAGTAAGTTTGCTGTATTTGTCAGAAATAGTTGTTGTTGTCAAAATAAACATGGTCGATAATATCAGAAAAATTTACATAACATGGACGAAAAACCTATATATAATTTCACAAATTGGATTAAATCAACTCAAATTGTTGTGATATTGACTTGTATGTGAATCACAGTGAATTTGTTGTATTTGTCAGAAATAGTTGTTGTTGTCAAAATAAACATGGCCGATAATATCAGAAAAATTTACATAACATGGACGAAAAACCGATATATAATTTTACAAATTAGATTAAATCAATTCAAATTGTTGGGATATTGACTTGTACGTGAATCACAGTAAGTTTGTTGTATTTGTCAGAAATAGTTGTTGTTGTCAAAATAAACATGGCCGATAATATAAGAAAATTTACTTAACAAGGACGAGAAACCTGTACATAATTTCACAAATTGGATTAAATCAATTCAAATTGTTGGGATATTGACTTTATGTGAATCACACGTAAGTTTGTTGTATTTGTCAGAAATAGTTGTTGTTGTCAAAATAAACATGGCCGATACTATCAGTAAATTTACTTAACAAGGACTAGAAACCGATATATAATTTCACAAATTGGATTAAATCAATTCAAATAGTTGGGATATTGACTTTATGTGAATCACACGTAAGTTTGTTGTATTTGTCAGAAACAGTTGTTGTTGTTAAAATAAACATGGCCGATAATATCAGAAAATTTACCTAACAAGGGATAATAATTTCACAAATTGGATTAAATCAATTCAAATTGTTGGGATATTGACTGGTATGTGAATAACACGTAAGTTTGTTGCAGTTGTCAGAAATAGTTGTTGTTGTCAAAATAAACATGGCCGATACTATCAGAAAATTTACTTAACAAGGACTAGAAACCGATATATAATTTCACAAATTGGATTAAATCAACTCAAATTGTTGGGATATTGACTTTATGTGAATCACGTAAGTTTATTGTATTTGTCAGAAATAGTTGTTGTTGTCAAAATAAACATGGCCGATAATATCAGAAAAATTTACATAACATGGACGAAAAACCGATATATAATTCTACAAATTGGATTAAATCAGTTCAAATTGTTGGGATATTGACTTGTATGTGAATCACAGTAAGTTTGTTGTATTTGTCAGAAATAGTTGTTGTTGTCAAAATAAACATGGCCGATAATATAAGAAAATTTACTTAACATGGACGAGAAACCTGTACATAATTTCACAAATTGGATTAAATCAATTCAAATTGTTGGGATATTGACTTTATGTGAATCACACGTAAGTTTGTTGTATTTGTCAGAAATAGTTGTTGTTGTCAAAATAAACATGGCCGATACTATCAGAAAATTTACTTAACAAGGACTAGAAACCGATATATAATTTCACAAATTGGATTAAATCAACTCAAATTGTTGGGATATTGACTTTATGTGAATCACGTAAGTTTGTTGTATTTGTCAGAAATAGTTGTTGTTGTCAAAATAAACATGGCCGATAATATCAGAAAAATTTACATAACATGGACGAAAAACCTATATATAATTTCACAAATTGGATTAAATCAACTCAAATAGTTGTGATATTGACTTGTATGTGAATCACAGTTAGTTTGTTGTATTTGTCAGAAATAGTTGTTGTTGTCAAAATAAACATGGCCGATAATATCAGAAAAATTTACATAACATGGACGAAAAACCTATATATAATTTCACAAATTGGATTAAATCAACTCAAATTGTTGGGATATTGACTTGTATGTGGATCACAGTGAGTTTGCTGTATTTGTCAGAAATAGTTGTTGTTGTCAAAATAAACATGGCCGATAATATCAGAAAAATTTACATAACATGGATGAAAAACCGATATATAATTTTACAAATTAGATTAAATCAATTCAAATTGTTGGGATAATGACTTGTATGTGAATCACAGTGAGTTTGTTGTATTTGTCAGAAATAGTTGTTGTTGTCAAAATAAACATGGTTGATAATATCAGAAAATTTACTTAACAAGGACGAGAAACCGATATATAATTTCACAAATTGGATTAAATCAACTCAAATTGTTAGGATTTTTACTTGTATGTGAATCACACGTAAGTTTGTTGTATTTGTCAGAAATAGTTGTTGTTGTCAAAATAAACATGGCCGATAATATCAGAAAATTAACTTAACAAGGACGAGAAACCGTTATATAATTTCCACAAATTGGATTAAATCAACTCAAATTGTTGGGATATTGACTTGTATGTGAATCACAGTAAGTTTGTTGTATTTGTCAGAAATAGTTGTTGTTGTCAAAATAAACATGGCCGATAATATCAGAAAAATTTACTTAACATGGACGAGAAACCGTTATATAATTTCCACAAATTGGATTAAATCAACTCAAATTATTGGGAAATTGTCTTGTATGTGAATCACAGTAAGTTTGTTGTATTTGTCAGAAATAGTTGTTGTTGTCAAAATAAACATGGCCGATAATATCAGAAAATTTACTTAACAAGGACCAGAAACCGATATATAATTTCACAAATTGGATTAAATCAATTCAAATTGTTGGGATATTGACTTGTATGTGAATCACAGTAAGTTTATTGTATTTGTCAGAAATAGTTATTGTTGTCAAAATAAACATGGCCGATAATATCAGAAAAATTACTTAAAAAGGACGAGAGACCGATATATAATTTCACAAATTGGATTAAATCAGTTCAAATTGTTGGGAAATTGACTTGTATGTGAATCACAGTAAGTTTATTGTATTTGTCAGAAATAGTTGTTGTTGTCAAAATAAACATGGCCGATAATATCAGAAAAATTACTTAAAAAGGACGAGAAACCGATATATAATTTCACAAATTGGATTAAATCAGTTCAAATTGTTGGGAAATTGACTTGTATGTGAATCACAGTAAGTTTGCTGTATTTGTCAGAAATAGTTGTTGTTGTCAAAATAAACATGGTCGATAATATCAGAAAAATTTACATAACATGGACGAAAAACCTATATATAATTTCACAAATTGGATTAAATCAACTCAAATTGTTGTGATATTGACTTGTATGTGAATCACAGTGAATTTGTTGTATTTGTCAGAAATAGTTGTTGTTGTCAAAATAAACATGGCCGATAATATCAGAAAAATTTACATAACATGGACGAAAAACCGATATATAATTTTACAAATTAGATTAAATCAATTCAAATTGTTGGGATATTGACTTGTACGTGAATCACAGTAAGTTTGTTGTATTTGTCAGAAATAGTTGTTGTTGTCAAAATAAACATGGCCGATAATATAAGAAAATTTACTTAACATGGACGAGAAACCTGTACATAATTTCACAAATTGGATTAAATCAATTCAAATTGTTGGGATATTGACTTTATGTGAATCACACGTAAGTTTGTTGTATTTGTCAGAAATAGTTGTTGTTGTCAAAATAAACATGGCCGATACTATCAGTAAATTTACTTAACAAGGACTAGAAACCGATATATAATTTCACAAATTGGATTAAATCAATTCAAATAGTTGGGATATTGACTTTATGTGAATCACACGTAAGTTTGTTGTATTTGTCAGAAACAGTTGTTGTTGTTAAAATAAACATGGCCGATAATATCAGAAAATTTACCTAACAAGGGATAATAATTTCACAAATTGGATTAAATCAATTTAAATTGTTGGGATATTGACTGGTATGTGAATAACACGTAAGTTTGTTGCAGTTGTCAGAAATAGTTGTTGTTGTCAAAATAAACATGGCCGATACTATCAGAAAATTTACTTAACAAGGACTAGAAACCGATATATAATTTCACAAATTGGATTAAATCAACTCAAATTGTTGGGATATTGACTTTATGTGAATCACGTAAGTTTATTGTATTTGTCAGAAATAGTTGTTGTTGTCAAAATAAACATGGCCGATAATATCAGAAAAATTTACATAACATGGACGAAAAACCGATATATAATTCTACAAATTGGATTAAATCAGTTCAAATTGTTGGGATATTGACTTGTATGTGAATCACAGTAAGTTTATTGTATTTGTCAGAAATAGTTGTTGTTGTCAAAATAAACATGGCCGATAATATAAGAAAATTTACTTAACATGGACGAGAAACCGATATATAATTTCACAAATTGGATTAAATCAACTCAAATTGTTGGGTTATTGACTTGTACGTGAATCACAGTAAGTTTGTTGTATTTGTCAGAAATAGTTGTTGTTGTCAAAATAAACATGGCCGATAATATAAGAAAATTTACTTAACATGGACGAGAAACCTGTACATAATTTCACAAATTGGATTAAATCAATTCAAATTGTTGGGATATTGACTTTATGTGAATCACACGTAAGTTTGTTGTATTTGTCAGAAATAGTTGTTGTTGTCAAAATAAACATGGCCGATACTATCAGAAAATTTACTTAACAAGGACTAGAAACCGATATATAATTTCACAAATTGGATTAAATCAACTCAAATTGTTGGGATATTGACTTTATGTGAATCACGTAAGTTTGTTGTATTTGTCAGAAATAGTTGTTGTTGTCAAAATAAACATGGCCGATAATATCAGAAAAATTTACATAACATGGACGAAAAATCTATATATAATTTCACAAATTGAATTAAATCAGTTCAAATTGTTGGGATATTGACTTGTATGTGAATCACAGTGATTTTGTTGTATTTGTCAGAAATACTTGTTGTTGTTGTCAAAATAAACATGGCCGATAATATCAGAAAAATTTACATAACATGGACGAAAAACCTATATATAATTTCACAAATTAAATTAAATCAGTTCAAATTGTTGGGAAATTGACTTGTATGTGAATCACAGTGAGTTTGATGTATTTGTCAGCAATAGTTGTTGTTGTTGTCAAAATAAACATGGCCGATAATATCAGAAAATTTACATAACAAGGACGAGAAACCTATATATAATTTCACAAATTGGATTAAATCAGTTCAAATTGTTGGGATATTGACTTGTATGTGAATCACAGTGAGTTTGTTGTATTTGTCAGAAATTGTTGTTGTTGTCAAAATAAACATGGCCGATAATATCAGAAAAATTTACAACCTATATATAATTTCACAAATTGGATTAAATCAACTCAAATTGTTGGGATATTGACTTGTATGTGAATCACAGTAAGTTTGTTGTATTTGTCAGAAATTGTTGTTGTTGTCAAAATAAACATGGCCGATAATATCAGAAAAATTTACAACCTATATATAATTTTACAAATTGGATTAAATCAATTCAAATTGTTGGGAAATTGTCTTGTATGTGAATCACAGTAAGTTTGTTGTATTTGTCAGCAATAGTTGTTGTTGTCAAAATAAACATGGCCGATAATATCAGAAAAATTTACATAACATGGACGAAAAACCGATATATAATTTCACAAATTGGATTAAATCAGTTCAAATTGTTGGGAAATTGACTTGTATGTGAATCACAGTAAGTTTGTTGTATTTGTCAGAAATAGTTGTTGTTGTCAAAATAAACATGGCCGATAATATCAGAAAAATTTACATAACATGGACGAAAAACCGATATATAATTTTACAAATTGGATTAAATCAATTCAAATTGTTGGGAAATTGACTTGTATGTGAATCACAGTAAGTTTGTTGTATTTGTCAGAAATAGTTGTTGTTGTCAAAATAAACATGGCCGATAATATCAGAAAAATTACTTAAAAAGGACGAGAAACCGATATATAATTTCACAAATTGGATTAAATCAGTTCAAATTGTTGGGAAATTGACTTGTATGTGAATCACAGTAAGTTTGTTGTATTTGTCAGAAATAGTTGTTGTTGTCAAAATAAACATGGCCGATAATATCAGAAAAATTTACATAACATGAACGAAAAACCGATATATAATTTTACAAATTGGATTAAATCAATTCAAATTGTTGGGAAATTGACTTGTATGTGAATCACAGTAAGTTTGTTGTATTTGTCAGAAATAGTTGTTGTTGTCAAAATAAACATGGCCGATAATATCAGAAAAATTTACATAACATGGACGAAAAACCTATATATAATTTCACAAATTGGATTAAATCAACTCAAATTGTTGGGATATTGACTTGTATGTGAATCACAGTGAGTTTGTTGTATTTGTCAGAAATAGTTGTTGTTGTCAAAATAAACATGGGCGATAATATCAGAAAATTTACTTAACAAGGACTAGAAACCGTTATATGATTTCACAAATTGGATTAAATCAATTCAAATTGTTGGGATATTGACTTGTATGTGAATCACAGTAAGTTTGATGTATTTGTCAGAAATAGTTGTTGTTGTCAAAATAAACATGGACGATAATATCAGAAAATTTACTTAACAAGGACTAGAAACCGATATATAATTTCACAAATTGGATTAAATCAGTTCAAATTGTTGGGAAATTGACTTGTATGTGAATCACAGTGAGTTTGCTGTATTTGTCAGAAATAGTTGTTGTTGTCAAAATAAACATGGCCGATTATATCAGAAAATTTACATAGCAAAGACTAGAAATCTATATATAATTTTACAAATTGGATTAAATCAATCCAAATGGTTGTGATATTGACTGGTACGTGAATCACAGTAAGTTTGTTGTATTTGTCAAAAATAGTTGTTTTTGTCAAAATAAACATGCCCGATAATATCAGAAAAATTTACATAACATGGACGAGAAACCGATATATAATTTCACAAATTGGGTTAAATCAACTCAAATTGTTGGGATATTGACATGTATGTGAATCACAGTAAGGTTGCTGTATTTGTCAAAAATAGTTGTTGTTGTCAAAATAAACATGGCCGATAATATCAGAAAAATTTACATAACATGGACGAAAAACCTATATATAATTTCACAAATTGGATTAAATCAACTCAAATTGTTGGGATATTGACTTGTATGTGGATCACAGTGAGTTTGCTGTACCTATTTGTCAGAAATAGTTGTTGTTGTCAAAATAAACATGGCCGATAATATCAGAAAAATTTACATAACATGGACGAAAAACCTATATATAATTTCACAAATTTGATTAAATCAACTCAAATTGTTGGGATATTGACTTGTATGTGAATCACAGTAAGTTTGTTGTATTTGTCAGAAATAGTTGTTGTTGTCAAAATAATCATGGCCGATAATATCAGAAAAAATTACATAACATGGACGAAAAACCTATATATAATTTCACAAATTGGATTAAATCAGTTCAAATTGTTGGGATATTGACTTGTATGTGGATCACAGTGAGTTTGTTGTATTTGTCAGAAATAGTTGTTGTTGTCAAAATAAACATGGCCGATAATATCAGAAAAATTTAATTAAGATGGACGAAAAACCTATATATATTTTCACAAATGGGATTAAATCAATTCAAATTGTTGGGATATTGACTTGTATGTGAATCACAGTAAGTTTGCTGTATTTGTCAGAAATAGTTGTTGTTGTCAAAATAAACATGGCCGATAATATCAGAAAAATTACTTAAAAAGGACGAGAAACCGATATATAATTTCACAAATTGGATTAAATCAGTTCAAATTGTTGGGAAATTGACTTGTATGTGAATCACAGTGAGTTTGTTGTATTTGTCAGAAATAGTTGTTGTTGTCAAAATAAACATGGCCGATAATATCAGAAAAATTTAATTAAGATGGACGAAAAACCTATATATATTTTCACAAATGGGATTAAATCAATTCAAATTGTTGGGATATTGACTTGTATGTGAATCACAGTGAGTTTGTTGTATTTGTCAGAAATAGTTGTTGTTGTCAAAATAAACATGGCCGATAATATCAGAAAAATTACTTAAAAAGGACGAGAAACCGATATATAATTTCACAAATTGGATTAAATCAGTTCAAATTGTTGGGAAATTGACTTGTATGTGAATCACAGTGAGTTTGTTGTATTTGTCAGAAATAGTTGTTGTTGTCAAAATAAACATGGCCGATAATATCAGAAAAATTTAATTAAGATGGACGAAAAACCTATATATATTTTCACAAATGGGATTAAATCAATTCAAATTGTTGGGATATTGACTTGTATGTGAATCACAGTGAGTTTGTTGTATTTGTCAGAAATAGTTGTTGTTGTCAAAATAAACATGGCCGATAATATCAGAAAAATTACTTAAAAAGGACGAGAAACCGATATATAATTTCACAAATTGGATTAAATCAGTTCAAATTGTTGGGAAATTGACTTGTATGTGAATCACATTGAGTTTGTTGTATTTGTCAGAAATAGTTGTTGTTGTCAAAATAAACATGGCCGATAATATCAGAAAAATTTAATTAAGATGGACGAAAAACCTATATATATTTTCACAAATGGGATTAAATCAATTCAAATTGTTGGGATATTGACTTGTATGTGAATCACAGTAAGTTTGCTGTATTTGTCAGAAATAGTTGTTGTTGTCAAAATAAACATGGCCGATAATATCAGAAAAATTACTTAAAAAGGACGAGAAACCGATATATAATTTCACAAATTGGATTAAATCAGTTCAAATTGTTGGGAAATTGACTTGTATGTGAATCACAGTGAGTTTGTTGTATTTGTCAGAAATAGTTGTTGTTGTCAAAATAAACATGGCCGATAATATCAGAAAAATTTAATTAAGATGGACGAAAAACCTATATATATTTTCACAAATGGGATTAAATCAATTCAAATTGTTGGGATATTGACTTGTATGTGAATCACAGTGAGTTTGTTGTATTTGTCAGAAATAGTTGTTGTTGTCAAAATAAACATGGCCGATACTATCAGAAAATTTACTTAACAAGGACTAGAAACCGATATATAATTTCACAAATTGGATTAAATCAACTCAAATTGTTGGGATATTGACTTTATGTGAATCACGTAAGTTTATTGTATTTGTCAGAAATAGTTGTTGTTGTCAAAATAAACATGGCCGATAATATCAGAAAAATTTACATAACATGGACGAAAAACCGATATATAATTCTACAAATTGGATTAAATCAGTTCAAATTGTTGGGATATTGACTTGTATGTGAATCACAGTAAGTTTATTGTATTTGTCAGAAATAGTTGTTGTTGTCAAAATAAACATGGCCGATAATATAAGAAAATTTACTTAACATGGACGAGAAACCGATATATAATTTCACAAATTGGATTAAATCAACTCAAATTGTTGGGTTATTGACTTGTACGTGAATCACAGTAAGTTTGTTGTATTTGTCAGAAATAGTTGTTGTTGTCAAAATAAACATGGCCGATAATATAAGAAAATTTACTTAACATGGACGAGAAACCTGTACATAATTTCACAAATTGGATTAAATCAATTCAAATTGTTGGGATATTGACTTTATGTGAATCACACGTAAGTTTGTTGTATTTGTCAGAAATAGTTGTTGTTGTCAAAATAAACATGGCCGATACTATCAGAAAATTTACTTAACAAGGACTAGAAACCGATATATAATTTCACAAATTGGATTAAATCAACTCAAATTGTTGGGATATTGACTTTATGTGAATCACGTAAGTTTGTTGTATTTGTCAGAAATAGTTGTTGTTGTCAAAATAAACATGGCCGATAATATCAGAAAAATTTACATAACATGGACGAAAAATCTATATATAATTTCACAAATTGAATTAAATCAGTTCAAATTGTTGGGATATTGACTTGTATGTGAATCACAGTGATTTTGTTGTATTTGTCAGAAATACTTGTTGTTGTTGTCAAAATAAACATGGCCGATAATATCAGAAAAATTTACATAACATGGACGAAAAACCTATATATAATTTCACAAATTAAATTAAATCAGTTCAAATTGTTGGGAAATTGACTTGTATGTGAATCACAGTGAGTTTGATGTATTTGTCAGCAATAGTTGTTGTTGTTGTCAAAATAAACATGGCCGATAATATAAGAAAAATTACTTAATAATGACGAGAAATCTATATATAATTTCACAAATTGGATTAAATCAACTCAAATTGTTGGGATATTGACTTGTATGTGAATCACAGTGAGTTTGTTGTATTTGTCAGAAATAGTTGTTGTTGTCAAAATAAACATGGCCGATAATATCAGAAAAATTTACATAACATGGACGAAAAACCTATATATAATTTCACAAATTGGATTAAATCAGTTCAAATTGTTGTGATATTGACTTGCATGTGAATCACAGTAAGTTTGTTGTATTTGTCAGAAATAGTTGTTGTTGTCAAAATAAACATGGCCGATAATATCAGAAAATTTACTTAACAAGGACGAGAAACCGATATATAATTTCACAAATTGGATTAAATCAGTTCAAATTGTTGGGAAATTGACTTGTATGTGAATCACATTGAGTTTGTTGTATTTGTCAGAAATAGTTGTTGTTGTCATAATAATTCACTAACAATTCAGGAGCGGTGCAATTATAGATATAAAAAAGCTCTTTCGTGTTGGTTTGAGGAAACCTAATTCTCAAACATTTTTCTAGTTTGTATTAACATTTGTAGTCAGTAAAAAATTCTTGAGACGATTTCTGTTGTTGCGGTTACCATTATTATTAGACTCACAGCTAGAAAACTAACGCTGTGCTTAGCATTCTATTCGTTTTGGACGGTTTAAAATTTTTTTATTCACGTTTAAAAATTTATTTTAATCATAAAGAAATTTAAGATTCGACAATATTTTATTTTCAATTTTATAGCATTGTTACCACACCTATATTTTATATTTCGCTAATAAATTTTTTTAATGGTGTAATAAAAAGTAATATGTCTGGAGGAGTGCCCGGGTTAGGGACTGGGTGCAGCGGATTAAGGTCGACACAACTTTCTTATTTTTAAAAACATTATAAAATTTATTGATTCAATAATTTAACATTTTTTTGTAAAATAATTAACTTTCACTAGATGTCGGCTTGTCATTTGATGACAATATCGGCCCAGGTTTTATTTGCCGCTGATGGTTAACAAATGGTTTTATAGTAATTCCGGCAGGCCACATTAATGGTGAGCAAATAAATTCCATATACTTAACATCTACGCCAATTTTAAAACTAATATGATTTAATTTATTTCGGTCTGCTTGTTTTGACACCAGGGCGGTGACCGTGAATGCATTTACATCTTTCATTTTTGTTTTAAGATATTTTGAAATTTGATCATCTGTGGTGGATGGATGTAACGGAGAAATAATTAAATATTCCCGTTGAATGGCCGGTCTAAGCAAATCTGAACTTGGTCCACTTCCATGTATTGCGTCAATATTTTTTGTCGTGACTGTTTTATTATTGTTTAGAGCGTCACGCAGCCTATTTGCGATGTCCGAAAAAATGTCGATTGATTCATCTAATTTTGATGTAATCTCATCCAGCCTGTCTTGGGTATTATTTTGTATCAGAATCCTTTGTTGAAGCTCTATCATCCTATTGTTTTGTGCGATTAGCTCATCAAATTTTAAAAGCAACGGATCAATTTTAAAACTTGGCGAACTAGAACGTTTTTCTGTACTCTCAACCGACAGAGTAGGGACCGTTTTACTATCACCGTTATGATGATCAACAAGTGGTGCCCCTTTTTTATTCGCACAACACTCGTTGCAGTGCCATTGAATTTGTCCCGCCAAAATACCATCGAATAATGATTTGTCCAAGTTTATACATTTTCGATGAAAATGTCGTTTGCATTCGCCTGCGCATTGCACACCCGGTCTCAATACTCGTGTTAAATTCGAATAGCAAATGTCACAAACTGACATTTTTAATTATATTATTTGGCGACTGCTTTACACAAAATGCACAACAAATGTTTATTGTTATTTTCGTCGTCGAGCGAGATTGTGTCACCGCACTCGTATGGGAAATGTGTGTGCGCGTTCCGTTGCGCTATATAGATATTTAAATATTTGTCACTTATTGTTAAATATTTTTATTTTAAAAACAAACTATATACAACACTTGACTTGTAACAACAGAACGCGAGAAATACACTTTGCGAACACAGTGGAATTTTTATTTTTTTTACATCGTGGTCGTGGCCCAACGAAATACTATTTTCTAAATCTCTAAATGAATAACGTAACCGATATATTATGATTTAACATTTATATATATATATAATTACATATATTTTTAATTTTTATTTAAAATGTGTTAAATAAACACGCCTTAACAATATGACTGTCCGCACATAACGAAGAAAAACAATGAAAATTATTTATTTTTTTTGCGCTCTTGAAACATAATTAAGAAGAAATATCGCTATGTAGCATTTTGAAATACTGTAAAGTTTTTCTTGTTGAAAAATAATACAAATTACGTTACGGAAATTTGCGTGTGTTTATATATTTTTTTTTTTTTAGTATAGATGTAAGAAAGAAAGATGCTGCGTCAGTACACTCTATGATTTAATGAGCTTATTAATTATATGCGGTGACCACCGCCATCTGTCTGTGGTTGATAAATTTATTGGAAATTTCTTAAAAATAATTTCGCGAAATGGGTGGTTTCAATATTTTAATAATCGGCAGTTGATGATGATTCGCCGTAACTATATAAAATTCTAATTGAGAATAATTTAAATGTCACACTTTTGGTCATCGGCCAACTCCAGCAAGTGTTATAATGTACGAGTATAAGCTTAACAATCTTGTCGATATGGTAATTTTAATAAAATTTTGAGCTGACATGGTTCCTATCTAATATTACAATATTTTATGATTTTGTTTTCGTTATTGGCAAGCAACAATATTTTAAAATAATTTAATTGTGACTATAAATTTTAATTTATTTGTGCGGTTTCTATAGAGAACACGATTTTAGCTAAACCAAAATCCTAACATATTGTTTGAAATAATTGTTTTATAAAATTGACTAAAGGTCCCACCCCTGGCTAGAATTAGTAATTTAATGAGTTACGTGCATTTGTTTAGTGCATGATCTTGCCAACTTTTTTCATGATTTAGTTACGTCGGTGGCATCAAGGACATGTTATACAATACCAGTAAATTGGGAAAGTAACATGACTGGTTGTGGGGTCTCAAAATTTGAAAAATTCGAAAAAATGAAAAATTGATATTTTGAACGGAACATCAGAAAGACGCGTTCCAATAATTTCTTTTAAAACAAAAATTTGACACGTTTTTATGTCTAAGAACACTTTAATATTTAAAGAACTTGTGTGTAACTTTGATACTTTCAAAGGTTTTCACCTGAGCAAATACTAGTTGTGACAAATACAGCCCACTTTCTTAAGACTCTGTCTTTCGGCTTTATTAATAGTCATGGCAAAAGCCACTCTCACAGAAAATTCCTTTGTCTGTAGCTCAAAGGTGGTCTATCTTCAAGTGTAACTAAACGATTCAAAACTTGGTCATTAATGGCGAAAGTGTCCTCATTTAAAGGACACAGGATTGCTGTCGAGGCATATGTTTCTGCCTCCGCCTGAAAAAAGGAATCAGGAAATAAATACATATTTGATCTGAGTAATATGACACCACATTGGAGACCTCTTAAAAGTGTCTTCCACGATTTGTACTCGACCTCCACCAATTACAATTTGCAATGTCGCCTATAACCATTTGACCCATCAACAGCCCTTTTAATTTTTTGAAAAATCTTTCAACACATCCAAAACGGGAAGTTTGGCACTCCTGACTCTCACAGCGACGTTTGCTTCATGTTATATACCGAGTTCGATTTTGTTGGGACTGGTACTTCAAATTGGGAGTGGTAAGTTTTCCCTCCCTCAATAAGAGTGGCTGCAATTCTAGTTGAAGCAACCGGTAACACAATGACACTGTGCGCTGGGCAGATTATCAAGTGAATTTAATGTTCCTTTAAGGATAATCCAAGTTGTTATACATAATTATACAAAAGTTACAAAATTTACATTCATAGATACATATATAAATATTATAAAAATTTCTGAACCTAGTGAATCAACTAGAAAGAACCTAGTGAAAAATAGAAGTGGCAATCTGTATACTGCTTTTACACTTTTGTTTTGCATAACTTGCAATTTCTTCAGCCTGGTTAAGGTAGCTCTTCCATATACGACAAGGCCATAACTAAGTCGCGAATGAATAAACGAAAAATAAATCATAAGCAATACCCTAGTAGGAACAAAGAAAGATAATTTTCTGACTAACCCAACAAGTGGAGCAATTTTCTTACTTGTGATATTGATGTGATCATCCCAAAACATATGTTTGTCAAATGTAACTCCCTGGACGCATTCGACGTAAGTCTTTGCCCTACTCCGATCATTACCTGAGGAAACTGTCCACCAATTGGTCAGTTTCCATCCAAACATGACCTGCATGGTCATATATGATAGACGTAAAATGGCAATTTTTAACAAGTTTCGATCGAATTTGGATTGAATGGTGCCGAGCACTGTTTCAACGCCCAATGAAATTTTGTTATTTATTAACAAATTTTTTGTCAGATTGAAATTTTATGATGTGATTGGGTTACTTACTTTAATTATAGCTGAACTTCTCTTATTGTTTTATGCTGAAAAAAATTTAGCCAGAAGTTAACAGACTGAGATAATGTTTTGTAATTTCGACTTTATGCATGCTGAAGAAACTTGGCCAAAGTTATAAACAAACTAATATGAAATTTGGGATTTAGGGTAGTTTTGAAATTTATTTAAATTTATCATGAACGAAATCCTAAAAATGGTGTTGGTTGTTCAAATCTGATATCTGCGGGCATTTCAAAATCGGTTCAGTTTAAATTTAGTTATCCGTTTATTGTCAAATTCAGCTTTTTGAATAAAATTAGTAATTTAACACAAACTATTAACAATATTCTGGAATTTAATTATGCTTAACCCTTTAATTTAATCATTGCTTATGACTTGAATTTTAAAGAATCCTGTTTAGAAAACTAGCGTCAGTGAAAAATTTGGTGAACCAAATAGTGAACAATTTGGACCCAACTTTTATTTTTACAAAATGTGCGGGACGGGGGTGCCAGCTCATTTTATATTATGACCAAAAACATTTTTTAGCTTCTTCTTTAGAAGCTTCTTTTTAGAGAGACTTCTCGCTAATCCCCCACAATTCATACGTCGACAGCATGAGAGCACCGAAGTACCATGAGGCGACCATGTGGATTTTACGGTCGCGTCCGAATTTACGACACATATGCTGGACTCGCCTTCTTCCAAGGGGACGACGGGGAGTGCCAAGCCCAGCCTGTAATTATGGAACCGAACGGGAATGAGAAACCCCTCACATCATACCGAACTGAAAAGATTAAGAACTTCATTTTATTTATTTAACAATACACAAAAATAACCAGGCTATTCCTGGGTCAAAATAAAACCAAAAGAAAAAAAAATAAGACCGAATGCAAAAAATTATACGGCGTACGGTTTTATTTTATTATTCAAAATATAATCAAAAAAGGTTTGGCCAATGAGAAAATAAAAATAAATCGGCCCAAAGAATCGAACGTAAAAAATTGTGAGGGCGAAGAAAAATTGAATAAAAAAAAAATTGATCGCTAAACGGGATCAATTTTGAACGAAACCAGCATGCATTAAGTACGCGCCAAGCATAACCGTTTTTCGGTACTTCATTACACAGTATAGTTAATAAAAATTGAAAAACTAAAATAATCTTGAATTTACTTCATAAAGTTAAAAAAGAAAAGCAATACAATTTTGAGTGAAAAAAAAAAATAAAACTAAAACATAAAAAAAGATCCCACTGAAAAGAGTTGGGCGTCCTTCCCGCCTTTGGTGAAAATGATACGACTGGACTCAACTGACCTCCGTCAATGTTGGGCGTCTTCCTGCCTTTAGAAAAAAAAAATACAAATGGCCGGTCGGCCACCTGTGAAGTTGAGCATCTTCCCGCCTTTGGTAGAAGTAATATTACGGCTAGCATCAACTGGCCGCTGGATTCGTCAAAAGTGAAGATGCCTTAACTTCTTGCAGGCCCATCAACGAAAATGCATCTAACTCTTTCTTTTGGATCATCAAAGCGTTCATGACCATATCAACCTTCTTCTAACATTCAGCTTAGACAACAACAAAAGTCCCTTTTCTGCTTCAGAAATAGGGTCATATTCAGATAGAATATCAAAATGAATTGCATTAGAAAAAAAAAATTGAAAAAATGTGAAATTTAAGAAGCTGTCTTGAAAGAGTTAAATGGACGTATTCAAAAATTTTTAAAATTAACATTAAATTTTCACAAATTAATGGGAGATTTGAACGTGTAAACTATTTCAAGATATTACAAATATATTGAAATATTTAGAAAAAAATATTAGCAACGCCATCTATTTTGATCATCAATAAATTATTTATTACATTCCACCAAGGACAAATGCGTTTTTTTTCGTACCGGAGAAATTTCAATTTTTGCCAAGAAATTTCAATTTCTGCCACAGATGTCTCAAATCGTATAATTCAAAATCTCTATTTTCAAAAGCATGGACTTCAAAATCTCATCTTTCAGAATTCAGCTTTAAAAATCCCCGATAAAAGTACTTTCCTTTTGGATGTTAATTTTTAAAACAGAAGACTGAAAAAATGCATAAAATGATACTGTATAAGATAGCCGAAATTTGACAGTGGAATATAAGAGATTACGCTACTCGCCGCAAGTGCGGCAGCACTATCACTAAAGTGAAATGTTGTAATGTAATTACCAGCGGAAATTTTTTATTCTTTATATGAAATTCTTTATATGAAATCTTGAAATTTAACAATATTGCGTCTTTCAGCCATTTCTTAAAAAATTTCGATGAAATTTGGATGGCACTATAGATCACGGATTTTAAAGTAAGTTTTGAACAAAATTCTAGGATTTGTTCGTGCTGGACTAAACTGGCCATTTCATAACCAGTCCTTATGAAAAATGGTATGTGAACGTTTTACGCGAAACAAATATATTTAGAACTGGAGGAAGCTCGGTTATTTCTTAATTATATTTTCTAAAATTTGCATAGCATACAGAAACAATTTGGGTAAAATTTATGGACTCGAATTTTCACAAAAACTTTTTGATTTTCTGCGGTCATATAAGTTATTTTATGTCTAATATCTCAAAAACTTCTACTAGTAACCAATACTTTCGGTGGTTTTTCTAGTACCCTAGGTCATACTGAGACTATGTGGAAAATTTGGGGAAATTTTATGGTTCAGAATTTTCACTACAGTTTTTTGATTTTCTGCGGATATTGGACAAAAACTGAAAATAACTTATAAGGCCGAATAAAATCAAAAAATTCTAGTGAAAATTTTAATCCATAAATTTCCCCCAAACTTTAAAGATATTCTCATCATGACCTAAGCTTTTCGAAAAACAAGCAAAAGTGTTGGTTACTAGTGGAAGTTTTTGAGATATTGGACAAAAACTGAAAATAACTTATATGGCCACAGAAAATCAGAAAATTCTAGTGAAAATTCTAGTCCATGAATTTTCCCAAAATTTTCCACATAGTTTTAGTACAACTTAGGCTATTAGAAAAACAACCGAAAGTATTGGTTACTTGTGGAAGGTTTTGAGATATTGGACAAAAACGGAAATTAGCTTATATGGCGGCAGAAAATCAAAAAATTCTAGTGAAAATTCGAGTCCATAAATTTTCCCCAAATTTTTCCTGTATGCGATGCACATTTTAGAAAATATAATCAAGAAATAACCGAGTTCCCTCCAGTTCTAAATTTATTGATGTCGTGTAAAATGTACAGATACCATTTTTCATAAGGACTGGTTATGAAATGGCCAGTTTAGTCCAGCACGAACAGATCCTAGAATTTTGTTCAAAACTTACTTTAAAATCCGTGATCTAAATTGCCATCCAAATTTCATCGAAATTTTTTAAGAAATGGCTGAAAGACGCAATATTGTTAAATTTCAAGATTTTATTTACCGAGTTCCTTTACTTCGAAGATCAATCAGTTTGTCATATCACTTTTAATATTTTATTCTGCTGGGATGTTTTATTTAGTGAAAAAAGACATACAAAATTATTAAAAAATGTCCGCTGGTAATTACATTACAAAATAAATTCACTTTAGTGATAGTGCTGCCGCACTTGCGGCGGGTAGCGTAATTTTTTTTATTCCACTGTCAAATTCCGCTATCTTATACAGCATCATAAAATGGATGGAATTAAAATTTTGGATTTGGATCGAAATAAACGGAACTAGACAGTTCCTTAACAAATAAAGGTTAAAATTGGTTTGCAACCGATAATTTTCAAATTTAATATGAAATTTGATAGTTGCATTCAAAGTTTAAACACAGCCAAAATTCAGAGTTTTTTTTGGTAATCAAATGACTATAATTAGTTAAGAAATCCAATGCTTGGGTCTATTTAGCATTGCCAAGTTTTAGAACTTCATTCACAATTTATTTTAAAATCAAAATCCGCTTCTAAATACCAAATTTCAAAATAACTGGTTTACCAAATTCCATACAAATTGGTCGAATTTCAGAACTTCATTCAAAATTCGCGATAAAACCCCAGATCTACCTACCAAAATTAAAACACAATGTGACTAAAGATGTCATGCCATGTGATCACCGAAATGTGATGCAGAATAGTGAAACATGGCAGGTTGGATAAATTGCAAAACCGAGCGATTTCCATGGCAGCCCCAACAAAACTAACCGCTCCATAAAATAACGATGAGTTGAAGGAAATAAGCTGCTTGCCCGACTCTGTCAAGAAACTACAGATATATACCCTTCACGGATGCACAACGTTGAAAATATGCTGCATGACTACGAAATCCTGCGAAATAAACTGATATACCGGGCAATACCTCAGCATATCCGATAAAAAAATTCGGGGCAATGCCGACTCAGCGTGCAACTCACGGTCGTAACAACGCTTCTCACACTTTACCTCAATTTTTTTAATTTCATTGTAATCGGTTGATTAGTGTAGGTATGTCTAAAATAACTTGTGCTGTCGTGCCATTTTGTGTTGTATTTTCTTTGTCCCTATCGGTCTAGTAAACGTTTATTGATTTTTGAAGCGAGACCAATGTGTGCCCTTGTATGCGTGTGTACGAGCGGGTACAATGTAGATTAATATTTTTTTTCTGTGTTTCTTGTTTTGTGTTTTTGGCGTGTCACGTTCGTTCCTTGTTTTGCGCTGCTGATCCACTATATGTGCAAGAACGAGAGGCACATAAAAAAGAGAAAAAAAAATTCTGTATCGTTTATTTGATGCGAGAATTTTCTTTTAGTTTTTAGTCTTGGATAGAATTTTGTAAATAAAGTCACGTTTTGTTTTTTTGGAATAAAACAATTGAGTGTTGATTTTCTTGAGTTATGTGGAATTTTGGTTTTCAATTGAAATAAAAATAAAAGTAAAATAATTTTTTTTTGTTTTGAGTTCTTAAGCTGAAAAATGTCTAAATAATAAAAAAAATATATATAAGAATTTTTAGTTTTCTTTGGGATCTGACCTGTTAGTCTGAAGTGTTAGTTTGCTACTTATAAATATCCCGTCTGGTGCATTTAGGCGGTAGTGGTGTGACAACATTAACGGATTGGTGAATAAAACTGCTAAGTAGTGCTTTGAAGCAAATTTTTATATGGATGGATTGATGTCCCAACCCACACCGGTTGCCTTACGTGGCTTGAAGTAGATTTGTTTCGGCGTGAACGCCACAACCCATAAAGGTTGCCTGACGAGCCCGATACATTCTTTTGATGCAGCACCTCAAATAATTTGCATCATTGATGACATCACAGTGAATTTTATTAGACCTCAAGTTCGTGGTCTAAAGATAATACAGTACCACACTGTACAGTGTGTTACGACTCATTGGGGTCATAACCTGGCGTAATATGCAAAAACTCTGTTAAAATCTTACAATTAGCGTATTTTTACTGATGGCATTTCCATCTATCTGGTAATAGAGATACTAAAATTAAAATTCTCGACATTACACCGTATTTGCAAACCACGCCACCATGTGCACGTTTATCGGTATAATTTCGTCTTTATGGAAATTATTTGTAATATAAAGTACTTCCTCTTGTTGTCTCATTTTCCCTTATATAAACTTGACTCGCACCATGATAAATAAAAATAAATGATGAGAGGAAAAATGGAGACAACAAGAGGGAATATTCGTGTGCGTATGAAATGGGTATGCGAAATTTTTTTGGTGAGGGAGTTAAATTGTCAATGAATTGCATACGCTGCACTCTAGTTTTTAGAAAACAAACTTTTTAATGTTAAACATTGTTTCGAGAGATTTCAGAGCCACTGTTTGAGTTCGAGTGGATACGCGTACCAAGGCACCTCACTCGGTTATAATTATGTTGTTCGTTCCTCAAGTTCCGGCCGACGAATTTCGGCGGAACATTCGGTTTATTATTATTTATTATTTGCGCTTTTTTATTTTAAAAAAAAAAAATCTATAATCATGGTGTAGGCCAGGATACCCGCAAGCCTCTAACCCCACGACCCATCGCATTTCTTCCTGAGATTTAGTAGGAAAAATCACCGTGTGACCTCAAGAGGTGGTTAAGTAGTATCAACGTGAAACAAGAGGTATCAGTGAGTGGAAGCTGCCATATTTTACGGGTGCCCAGTTGAGGCTAATCCAACGGTAAATTTTAAGTAAGGCGAGACAACGCCCAATATATTGTTTACTGTTTTGGCGAAGCCAACGCCCAACCGCATATAACAACCTAAGGCGAAGGACGCCCAACGAGTTTTTAATAACGGGAGGCCAGTTGACCATCCCTATTTGCATTATTTCTTCAGAAGTAAACTCTTCAGCAGACTGGTTACTTGTCACTCGGGGAGATCCGGTCGTCGTCGGATGGGCACACCAGGTTATCATTATTTTATTCCGTTTCACATATTTCGTTCGACGGATTGGGGTTGATTTAATTAAGTTTTTTTTATTATTTGCTCATATACATTTCTGTAAACACGGTGTAGGCCAGTGTCATGCAAGCCTCCAAATCCCTACAACCCAATAACCCGAGTATTAGCCGGCTAAATCACCATGCGTGAGGCCGTTGCATGACTAGTTGAAATCTGCGGATCGGCATTATTCCAACTTAAATCATCATCTGCTTGAGCTAAAGTTCCTCATCGATATTGGAGTCAATAAGAACTTCATAAAATCCGAGTTAGCCCTTAATGTTAAGCCAACCGAGAATCAATTCCAAATCAGATCAGCGGGATGTGATATCAAAATCAGTCAAAAAGTTAGTGGACGAATTTTTCATTCTACGAGGATTGATATCATTTGGTGGCAACATAGGATGACACATTGATGGATCTTGGGGCACTTAATGATCGAAAACACAATTAATTGATCATTACAAGTTAACAGTTTCAAGTGGAAGCGCTGGAAAGCTCGATTTAATAAAGTAGCTGACGCTCTGTCGAGACTGGAACACAATAAAAATAAAATAAATTTATTTTGCAAGGGTTGCAAGCACCCGGAATATTAAAATAAAATTCGGAAATCCAGAATAACTGGGGTTTCATATGTTACGACTGTGTGGTCGCAACCACAATTTTTGTATGTTTTATATTTCCCCCGGTTGGTGTCTTTACTTTCCATTGATTGCTCAATATTTGTATTTTATATTCCCCTCGGTTTGTGTCTTTGCTTTCGGAGTTGTTTGTTTATTGTGCACTGAACGCACTCGCGACGTTTTGTTTTGTACCTCATCGTGTGGTGGCGCAGGGGTAAGAAGAATGACGAGAGAGCGAGACCAATGCGAATCGAGTGTGTGTAAAGTAAAACGTTTTAGAAAAATGTTTTTCTTATATGCTTCTCGTTTATATCAATGCGAATTGATGTAAACAAAAAACAGAAAGACAATTCTCCTAGAACGTTTTGCGCGTCGATATTCGGTGAGAGAATTTTTTTTTATTCAGTCTGGTTTGAAATTTGATAAAAGATAGAGTTTTTAGTTTGGATGGAAAATAAAGTTTTTTTGATGTGATTAAAATAATGTCATCCAGTTTTGTAACTTGTGTAACTAATAATAATAAAAATAATTGAAAATAAAGTTGGATATGTGGAATGTTGTGTTCTACTACTATCCACTATAAAATTTTTGGTATAAAACTTTTATGTGAAACTAAACGTGTTATTAAACAAGAAAAAATTATAAAAATATACAAATTTTGGTTTGGTGTGCGAGTTTTTTTTGTTTGTCCGGGGCAATATTGGTTCGGGTATCTAAACTTTTGGCGGAGATACATCCTGGAATAAGTTTGGTTGGTGTAAAACTAAGAGCAATTCGACGTAATAAGGTTTGGCATTGGGGCGCTTGGATGTAAAATTTAATTGGGTGGGCGCCGCAAATCCCCACGTTTGCCGCAATTGCGGTGGGTATACATCATTTTGAAGGGCCATTTTCGGTGGTATATTAAGGCCGTTACGTTCATTTACGGTACAGCGAGACAACGCCCAACGACGGTTAACGGTGGGAAGATGCCGACACCAACATATACGATTTTTTGGCGGCCAACGGATTTTGGTGACCAGTTGAGGCCAGCCGTAATATATTTTGGTGGAGGGCAATACAGTTAAGAAGGAGGACGCCCAACGAAATTTTTTTGTATACCACCAAAGGCAAAAAGGTGGCACAACGGTCCGGGTAACTGGAGTTGCCTGTGGCATGACGGCCGTCCCAAGGCCGCAACAGATTTTTTTTTTTATTTTTGGAAAAAATATTTTCAAGGTACATTTTTTTTGTTATTTTTATTTAATTTTTTTTCTTTTATATATTTTAAATTTTTTGTTCTACTAAATTTTAAAAACTATTGTTGTACATTGCTCTCTCTCTCTCTCTCTCGCTCGCTCTTTGTCTTTCTTCCTTTTCTTCTGGTGGGAAGTTGTGTTTAATTTTTGTGTCGAAATTAAAGAAAGAAAAATGAATTATTAAATTTTCGGGTTGGTTGTGATGAGGGGGGGAATTCCCATCCTGTATCGGTGTAGGGTTGGCGGTCCCTTGGTGCCCGAATCCGGGTTCGGAACCGGTGTTTATCACCGTTTGAGTTCGGATGGATGTGCGCACCAGGGCACCTCTCTTCCGTTATAATTTTTTTATTTAAATTTTTCTGCTGTTCGTTCCTCATGTTCCGGCCGACAAATTTCGGCGGAACTCGGGTATTAATTTATTATTTGTGTTTTTTCTTTTTATTTCAAATTCTCTGTAATCACGGTGTAAGCCAGGAGCCACGCACGCCTCAATCCCCACGACCCTTCGCACTTCTCCCTGAGAATGTAGCCGGCAAAAATCACCGTGGAGGCCTCTGCGTGCGCTCAGTGATATATGCAGGTTGGCAGTAGCCAGCCTGTAACACATATTCCGAAGGGCTGAGATATGCCGTAAAAATACTTATCGCGCTATTAAATATTTTAAATTGAGAAAGAAATAAAAAAGGAATCGCGGGATCTTGGACACTGAATCCGATTCACGATGCGCTAATATTCTATTGAACGAGATTTGTTATCGTAAGCTGCTAGATAGTGGAGACAATATTACAGTCTTAGTGTAAGTCAAAATCACTTCCTAGCAAATCTTTGTACTCGTATATGGCGGAAAAACTAAAATGTTACGTATTCACATCGCTCTCGAAGACTTGGATGACCAGCTGGCAGTATAATGTCATCCCTGATACCGTTTCTCAGTTAAAGTAGATGCTTTACGTATGTCATCGAAATCGAACCTTTATAATTGAACCTGAACTCCGCTGCACTTGATGAGCATGGCTATGTTTTTGATAAAGCGGCAGTTTGCTCTCGACTTAAGACTTAAAATGAAAATACGAATTTTATTAAAAATTGCTCTACACGCAAAATATGCAAACCCGTTAATTGCACAACACGCCCTAAAATGGAACTACAAATCCAGTTAAAATTTTAGCGAATCTATCTTGATTTTTGCATTTGCATACTCTGGAACCTATATACTTCTTGCCCGATTCACGCGGCATTTTCTAGAGCCAATGTGATTCGTAACTAAATTTAGATTGAGATTCTACCTCGCCTCTACCCAAAGGCTTGTTTTTTCTTAGACTGCGATACTCGATGGTTATCAGCTCATTCAGTACAATACCAAATTTACCCAATTATTGAGCTAAATTTGTAAAGCAAAAACATTTTAAAAGTTTAAAGTAAACGCAAAGAAGGTTGTTGGCACTGACGGCTCTATACCGTAGGAAATGACATGTCTTCTCTTATTTCTTCAAAAAACTTGAATAATAAGCTTAGAACACACCACTGAAATAAGATTGATATCACCGATGCAAAAAACTGTTTCTGTGATTGGTCGCGTTTTTGGTTCCGTCGCAACTTGTATTTGGTTTCGTTGTACAGTAACATTTCATGCCATTATTTTGACAATGATAACAAAAACAACCAAATTTGCATTTTCTCTGGTCATATAGTCGGAATTAAAATTTGCGGTCCCAATTAACCGAGCGGGCACTCAACTAATTCTGCTTTCGGTATAATTTAATTTACAATTTAGTATTGAATTTATTTGTAGAAATAAAAATTTTAATTGGTATAATTTAAGTTGACGGCCTAAATTTGAATTACCTCTCGCGCATGAGAGTAACAAAATTAATCACAAAAATTTGGCCGACTGTCAAGTTATCGCATTAACCGACAAAATACTCAAACAAAACAAATAATATTACAATATTTTCACTTATCTCCTATATATACGCTTAAGGATAATAAGGCCGCACACTGCCTCACAACAGGTTAAATCCAAAATAAAAATCACTTGTCGAGAAAATAAAACTTTGTATTATAATAAAACGACGCGAGAAGAAAATCAAGACAAAATAAAAGAAGTGAATAAGAAAATTAGCATACATACCTGCCACCTGTTCCTCCGATAAACCATATTCTGTCTGAAAAAGATACAGAGAGTTTTTTGTTTTGGTTATTATTGTTTTATGTATACAACAACACTTTACTATTATTATTATTCTAAGATTATTATTATTATTTTTTTTTTTGGATGTTAGAAAGATGTTTAATCTACAAAAATAAAACTTATCTAAATTATAAATGATAAATTAATTCAACATTTTTCCGATCTGTGTTATTTTCCGTTCGAACGTTTTTCATTTAACATACAACACCAACAATTTTTTTTTTTTATCTCGCGCGCTCGACAATTTTTCACGATTTAGGGACACCACATAGATATATGTATAATATTTAGAAAATACTTACACATTGTTCTTTGACATCCGTCATACTTGTCAAACTTCTCAATCGTCGATATTCATTTTTGTAATTTTGCTCATTATGTGTTTTGTCATCGATGTTGTTATTGTTATCCACCAAATTTGTTGTCATATTTTGTGCTTGTGATGTTTATTTACTTATTTCAATATTTTTTTATTTTTTTATTTTCTAATTTTCCAAATTCAAACAACATAAAAGAAAATGAGTTAGCAAAAAAATTAAAATAAAATATAAAAATTTTGTAGAAAATTGTGAGATGTGAAAATCTTAAATTTCAAAATAACTTTGTCTTTTTGAATTAACTGAGAAATCAGACGAGTATAAGAAATTGCCCAAAGCAAAAAAAAAAAACGAACAAATTAAATTTTTTTTTGTGTAATTACGAAACAATACTCAACATGATAAAGTAAATCAAGAAAATGAGTATTTTCTTTTAATGTTTTGGTTTTTAATTTTACGGTCAGTAAAAAAAAATTGTGTCAAAACAATTTGTATGCACTTTAGTGGTTCCAATCGCGTCTCATCTGAAAGTTGTTGTTATACAGATCTGTCATTATATTATAGGAGCCATCGTGATTAAACAGAGAGAAACTGAATTTTAGGATTGACATATTACCAAAAATCGAATAAACACTATCACGGAATTTCAATTCAATTAGACGGGTTAAGGTTGCATGCTCAAATTAAACTCTCATTAAATTTTGCAAACTAACTGAAATTTTTTTGGCAAATACTTTTGATTCCTAACTCAAGATATTAAATGATAAAACTATTCCGTCCACTGAACCATTTCAAAATAATCCTTTTCGAACTCTGTAAGTTGAATTTTTTTTAAACATTATTGTTCAAAAAATAATTTTAATGTTTTTATTTTCACTATAAGGCCTCCTCTCGGCATAGCGCGTAACCGCTAGAGTCATCGTTCTGCTCGTGGACCAAATGCAAAGACTAATGCAATGGAAAATACACTGAAAAGGAACATTACCGTTGGTGAAAAATCAGGTTTTATTCCGGAAATTGCATCTTTCCAAAAGAAGGCTGGTTCCATGGATTGTGAAGGGAAACAACCACTACTCACAGAAAAATAACGCTTTCTGTATAAGACTGCGTCTAAATATGAAATAACAATAATAATAATTCCCAACGACCAGTTATCCCTTCCTGCCGCAAGCGGGGAGCTACCAGCTATATCTCTATATATAAAAATGAATTCCTGTTTGTTTGTTTGTTTGTTTGTTTGTTCCGAATGGGCGTCTCAGTCGCTTAACCGATCACCATGAAATTTTTACCATGTACAAGTTGCATATCCAGAATCAACCTTATGATATTTTGGAAGGGGCTGGACCCCGGGATTTAGGGGCTGCGGTACAATTTTTTTCAAAAATTTTAATTTTCTTTAAACTTTTCCACGAAAATGAGTTTATGGGGCTGGTTATATAAAGTTACTGACATGTTCGAATCCGAGGGGCCCATCCCTGGATCAAAAATTAATTTTTACATGTATAGATACAAATATTTGATTATTCCAAAATGACTTCTCAGTCGCTCAACCGATCGCCATGAAATGTTTACCATGGAAATGTTGCATGTTCAGGACCAATTGACGATATTGTGAAAGGGGCTGGACCCCGGGGTCTAGAGCCATGGTAATTTTTTTTTTTTCAAAAATTTTAATTTTTTTTAAATTTTTCCACGAAAATGAGTTTATGGGGCTGGTTATATGAAATTACTGATATGTTCGAATCCGAGGGGCCCAGCCCTTGATCAAAAATTCATTTTTACATGTATAGATACAAATATTTGATTATTCCAAAATGACTTCTCAGTCGCTCCACCGATCGCCATGAAATGTTTACCATGGAAATGTTGCATATCTAGAACCAACCTTATGATATTTTGGAAGGGGCTGGACCCCGGAGTTTAGGGGCTGCGGTACAAATTTTTCCAAAAATTTTAATTGTCTTTAAATTTTTCCACGAAAATGAGTTTATGGGGCTGGTTAGATGAAATAACTGACATGTTCGAACCCGAGGGGCCCAGCCCTGGATCAAAAATTAATTTTTTATAGATACAAATATTTGATTATTCCAAAATGACTTCTCAGTCGCTCCACCGATCGCCATGAAATGTTTACCATGAAAATGTTGCATATCCAGAACCAACCTTATGATATTTTGGAAGGGGCTGGACCCCGGGGTTTAGGGGCTGCGGTACAAATTTTTTCAAAAATTTTAATTTTCTTTAAATTTTTCCATGAAAATGAGTTTATGGGGCTGGTTATATAAAATTACTGACATGTTCGAATCCGAAGGGTCCAGCCCTGGATCAAAAATTCATTTTTTATAGATACAAATATTTGATTATTCCAAAATGACTTCTCAGTCGCTCAACCGATTGCCATGAAATGTTTACCATGGAAATTTTGCATATCCAGAACCAACCTTATGATATTTTGGAAGGGGCTGAACCCCGGGGTCTAGGGGCTGCGGTACAAATTTTTTATAAAATTTTAATTTTCTTTAAATTTTTCTACGAAAATGAGTTTATGGGGCTAGTTATATGAAATCACTGACATGTTTGAATCCGAGGGGCATAGCCTTGGATCAAAAATTCATTTTTACCTGTATAGATACAAATATTTGATTATTCCAAAATGACTTCTCAGTCGCTCAACCGATCGCCATGAAATGTTTACCATGGAAATGTTGCATATCCAGAACCAACCTTATGATATTTTGGAAATGATTGGACCCCGGGGTTTAGGGGCTGTGGTACAAATTTTTTCAAAAATTTTAATTTTCTTTAAATTTTTCCACGAAAATGAGTTTATGGGGCTGGTTATATGAAACTACTGACATGTTCGAATCCGCGGGGCCCAGCCCTGGATCAAAAATTAATTTTTACATGTATAGATACCATTATTTGATTATTCCAAAATGACTTCTCAGCCGCTTCACCGACCGCCATGAAATGTTTACCATGGAAATGTTACATATCCCGAACCAACCTTATGATATTTTGGAAGGGGCTGGACCCCGGGGTTTAGGGACTGCGGTACAAATTTTTTCAAAAGTTTTAATTTTCTTTAAAATTTTCCATGAAAATGAGTTTATGGGGCTGCTTATATGAAATAACTGACATGTTCGAATCCGAGGGGCCCAGCACTGGATCAAAAATTAATTTCTACATGTATAGATACAAATGTTTGATTATTCAAAAATGACTTCTCAGTCGCTCAACCGATCACCATGAAATGTTTACCATAGAAATGTTGCATGTTTAGGACCAATCTTACGATATTGTGAAAGGGGCTGGACCCCAGGGTCTAGGGGCCACGGTACAAATTTTATCAAAAACTTAAATTTTTTTACGAGAATGAGTTTTGGAAAGGGGTTATATGAAATAAGAGACATGTTTGAGAACGGGAGGTCCGCCTTTGGATCAAAAATTCATTTTTATATGTAAAGATACAATTATACGCTTTACCGATCGTCATGAAATTTTTACCATGTATATGTTGCATGTTCAGGACCAAGACCACGATACTTTTGAAGGGGCTGGACCCGAGGTCAAGGGGCTGTGGTACAAATTTTTTCTCAAATTTCAATTTTTTTAAGATTTTTTGAAGGGAATGACTTTAGGAAAGGGGTTATATGAAATTACTGACATGCTCCAATCCGGAAGGCTGCCCTGGATCAAGAATTCATTTTTACATGTATGTATAGATACAATTATTTAAATGTTCCGAAATAGTGCCTTAGTCGAAAAAATTTAGACACCAAAAAGGAAATATGGCGTACGTCATATACGTACGAAAACGGAAAATACGAAGGTGGGCAGTTGGGTCTACGTTAGGATGGTTTAAATGAGGTAAACCAGTAGGTCCCGGATAAGTAGCAAATAAGAGTTTCTTTATAGAAAACTTGCTAATATTGCAAAAAATTGAAAATGTCCATTAATCTTGCGAAACATCCTAGTAACGGGCCCATTCACGCCAAATCCACTACGATACATGATTCTAGAAGCAGAAACTGTTCTCAATGCACGACAACTAACATATATTTTGATATTTTAAAGTATGAAGTACGAGAATCAATACAACCAGATAGGAATTGAGTAGAGCATAACGGAGAAATCTGAGATACACAACTCCAATCCTCTGTATGTGGACTAACTGACTAAACAGAAACACTATACAACCAGGAATGCTCGAATATGACTTTTTAATGATAGTAACAAATATTGACTTTTTGCTGACGTTGTCATACAGTATTTATTATGACGCTCTTCTCCTTTAGTCACTTAATTCCTTTTCTGAGCTGGCCAAACTTCTGGCCTACACTGCAACCAGTTAGGAAAATTCCACCATATCTCTTGCTTGCTTCGGATGATAGAATTCCTCGGCTAACCCTTTTGACGATGTCCAGTATTTGAGAAGTCCTGTTTCCTACAAACGTTTGCAATGAAATAGAACGATGGTCGAATCGATCCGACCGACGATATTTTCATTTCCAGTAATTCTGCGACTGATTTCACGAGTCGTGAACACAACTAGTCCAGAAGGGTACCACTCTGCTAGCAAGATTGGAACTTTGTGTGGCTCATCTTCTAGCCACACAAAGTTCCAATCTTGCTAGCAGAGTGATACTCCCACATCCGCAGCGTTAGTCCTCTCACTTGCGTCACAGAACCCGTGTAGTTCGACATTCTAACTAGATGTGTGCAACCATCTTGGTATACGGACATCTTCTAATAGGGGCAGCTGATCCCTAATCGCCAATCATTTTTGCCTGATTTCATGCGGCACTTCATCATCCCAATCTATGACATTAGCCAAGGCGCCTGAAATAATATTGTGATTTTGATTATTACTGGCGAGAGCAACCCTAACGGATCAAAAATTTGATTGCTCTCAGAAAATAGTTTCCTCTTCGTAAAAACTGTTTCAATCATATTGACATGATATTACAACATGTCTAGTTTCGGATTCCATTGTTATTGTTTATAGGACTTTTACCATTACGTCCTCCTGGATGAAGTTTTTTTATGAACTCTGCTTTGCTTTTTGCTGTTGTGGTGTGAGTAAGAACTCGGTCGAATTGGAAATCCATTTTCGAAGTTTCATTCCAGCCCCCGAAATTAGTCTTTAATTCGACTGCTTCTTCAACTGTAGCTGCGCCAGTCATTATATCGTCTACATAAGTACTTTTAAGAAATACGACTGACGCATACTGCTTGTGTGGTTAGTTTAAAGAACTTTATTGGTTCTGCCTCGCTCGATCTTCAAACTATTCCCTGCTATTTCTGGTATTCCTTGCTGACAAAAATCTGCCGGTAAATCTTTTAAACATTGGCAGTTGGCACTGATAGCTATTTTGTTCCAGCGAAATCTTAGTAGGACTGCGAATAGTGTCGGTTGAACAATAGGACCGACCATGAGCAGCTCGTTTAAGGACGCACCGGTCGAGGTTTTTTGCAGAAGCGTCAAAAACTACGTGAAATTTGGACGATCTCAGGATGCCATGTCTTCGCTTTGCACCATATGACTCACACGTGGTGAAATTATTCAAATCAACGCCTTATTCAAAGGACGCCCAACATTACAGGTAGCCAATCGGTCATTTGTAAAATTTTATTATTACGGCGGGAAGACGCCCAACGATGCAGGCGTGGCGCCTGTGGATAACGTCTGTGGATAACGACCTTTGCAAGGTCGGAGGTACAATTTTTTTTTATTTTTAATTTTAAGTTAAATTTCCTTTTTATGATCAATTGTTTAGTTTAATTAAATTCATATTTTCGGATTTAAAATTTCCAATTATATTTTTTTTTAATTTTCCAAAAACTTTTTTGTAATTTTTATTAAGCACCTGAATTACGGTGTTTGTGCACGCGACCTGGGACACACATTGATCTCGTTCGATCATCTTGGAAAGCTATATATTTTATTTGTTGTTGTTAATAAAAAATGTACGGTGATATTATATTACGGTTGCATTAAGGTTCTTCATCCCATTGGCAGCACATATACAGGGTCGGAGTGGTGAGTCCAGTGAATGTGTCATCCATTTCGGGGGCAACCGTAAAATCTACGCAGTTTCCTCGTCGCACTTCAACAGTCTCATGCTGTCGAAGTATGAATTGTGGGAGATTCGCTGTCGATCTCTACGGGTGAAACGAGGCTTGGTCTTTTGAGAAGAAGTCCCAACTCATTTATGCTGCTTCGATATGGCTGGTCATCGACCTTGCGGGGTCGATGTGTCATTCGGGGGGAGGGGGGGCTGTCGCCACCGGATGGACAAACACGGTTCTAATTATTTTGTTCCGTTCCTCAAGTTTCGTCTGACAAATTTCGGCGGAACATCCGGTTTTTTTTATTTATTTTTAATTTGTGTTTTTTTTTTGATTTTCTGTAAACACGGTGTAGGCGAGAGTCATGCAAACCTCTAAAACTTCACGACCCAATACCCTGAGTATTAGCAATGCCTCCTAAACTACAGACCGCTTACACCAAATGATGACGACACGCTATGTCGACGTTTTTGTTGCTTCCTTTAGTTGTTTTGTTAGTGTAAATATCTTAACATTATTATTGCACAGTCTCGGTTTAGACATAAATTGACGTCATGTGCGAAAAGTGAGAGTAGTACCCAGAGGCCTGGCAAATTTCACAGATTCCAATTTTTTATTTCCAACTGGATTGACGTAAATCAATTGACGTCCTTACACAGCAAATATATGAAAAATACTTTAAGTTTATATATTAAAAATATACACAATGCTCTAGCGAATTATAATAAATTTGCTAAAAAATAGTCAAGTGTGTAAATGTTACGCGCAACAAAAATTTAAAATAAATTTTACTGACGGTAAAATTATTTGGCAATTCCGTATCATTTGGCTTGTCAAAAACTTAAAAGAAGGAAAAAAGATTAAATGTATAAACAGGAAATTACGTCGCAAGAATTTAGTACACAATTTTTCACATTTGTTTTATACAGAAATAGTTTCAAACATTTCCTTTTTGAATAGTTACATGGAAATTCGTATCTATAAAATTTTTCCTGCAGTTCTATACCACCACACCACCACAAATATACAAAGTGTATAGAGCAGTGACAGAGAGAGAGACAAAAAATTGTGATAACGATATAATTAAAATATTTTCTTTAATTTTTTTTTGCCAATTGACAATAAAAAAAAAAGAAGAAAAATGAAAATATAAAAGAAAATTGCTGTAATAGATAAAATAATACAAGCAGATTTTTCTCGTGTTCTTTAATAATTTTCATGTCTTTTTGTTGTATTTGTACACTCTCTATACATAGTGTTTTTAAAAATCGTTGCTTGTCGCCGACGTACGATTAAAATTGTTGTCGAGAAAATGTGACGAGTGGTGCTTGTATCTGTATATAAAAAAATTGTGTGATGTATTCGCAGAATTATTGACACATTTTTTGCCGCTGAGTTTTCTCTTTTTAAACTTTGTTTTTCCACCTCACATCGAAATTTTTAATATGTAATTAGTTGATTTAGGTGGGAAAATGTTAGCAGGTGGCATACTCGAATCGTACGACGGTGTATATAGTGTCACGTAAACAGTAATTAAAATAACACAAATTTTTCAGAATACTTGCGTTATCTCGGATTTGTTGCACGGGGGAAGTTATTAAATATTTGACACGGGGTGATTGATTGGCATTGTGTGCAATAAAAATTGCATTTTGTTGCAATATATTTCTCCGCGAAATGATAAAGTGGAAGCACATGAAGTGATTAAAATTGCAATTAAATTACGAGCTATAAATAATTTCGTGTAAGCGAATTTGTGTATAGTTTTCTAAAATTATTGCGCCATATCGTAAAATAATATTGACATGTTATTTCAAACTAGATCGACGATAATTATACACATCTTACGTAATTAACCTAAAGGTGCATATACATTTTCTTCACTTCACGAAAACAATTTCTAAATTTACAAATTTTCACAATTTCTATTCGTCTGGCCTAATTGGGTCAACCGATGACAAAATAGTAATCAATTGATGCTGTCAATATTGACAGGTAATTATGATAAATTGTGCTAAAGTATACAGTGTGTTGCATAAAAGTTAGTGATTTTACTTTGACCCGCTATCGTGTACAGTAGCATTAGATGAAATTTTGTGACAAAATCCGCAATAACAATAAGAAAAAAATTCAACTTGTTTACTATTAAATTTTCGTTTTATTTTTGGCAGATAACCGCTAATGTCAACCAGATGGTTTTTTGTGTCAATGACAGATGTCTAAAATTTATAGTTAAACGCAGTAAAACATAATAGAAAAATGTTTTTGGTTAATTTTAATTATATTTCGTGGTGTTTTGCGAATTTTGAGGAGTTAACGGTTTTTAACGTTTAGAACCGGCCATCGACTAGCCAAGAAAGGCTTATCAGAAGGTGCGCGACCAAATGTCAACGGGTTCTGCATCATCGCAAAATCAAATTGTAATCAATGAATTTCAACGGTCACCGCGGTTGGCGGACTAAAGCTTCTGATGTTAAATAACGAAGACAAGCAGTGATACCCGTTTGATGAATCATTCTACCATCTTCACCTATGACATGACATTTTTGTGTAATAAGTTTTGTTGAATTTTCGATTCGACAAAAATAGAGTAGATGTTCCGGGATTTTGCCTATAAGTTGGCTTGGATACACCTTTTGACGAAAAATGTTACATCGTCATTAAGATCGACAACCTTACTTTCTTCGCTAATTTTCAACCAAAACAACGACGACGAACTTTCGGCTATTTTATCATCTCAAAATAGTTCAAGTATTTTAATTTATTTATTTTTACAACGGAAATTCTTTGCGATCAGAATAATCTCAATAGGTTATGAGACCAGATCACGGGAAACCGCAAAATAAAAGTGATAAAAGGAAAAACAGAGAAATTTAAAATAAATCTGTGTACGGCAAAACAACAACAATTCAGTGAATCGATTTAGTGCGATTCCGACTGGAAAGTTACTATCGACTGGAAAGTGGTATTGCGCGGAACAGCACGGCGGTCAAGCAGTTGCGTTGCGCAATTCAAGTGGAACATTCCAGAACAAAAAGAATATTATTTTTTGGATTTTCAAGCCGGTGAGCACAATTGAAATAAAATGGAAGGTAAAACAGATACGTCAAAACAATCGATAAACCAACTGTTGCGAGTGCAAATTATGCGACGGAAATTGGGACTTGGAAAAGGGCAGACGCAAAAGCCGGGCGGACAAATTCAACAACATGCAGCAAATTGTACAGCAGTTGAGAGATCAGAAGGAGACCATATCTGACTCGATGATAATTTTGAAATATTTGAATACGATATGCCTGTCGAATACCATCATTTCAATAGCACATGGGAGGGTGCGAGTGCAGCCGACCGAACACTAACAAATCTGAAGGCGCGTTTGATGGCGGAAGAAATGCGTCGCAAGTCACAGGCCCGTGTTGAGGAGGTAGAAGCGCTGATGGCCAAGCGAACTTTTCCGAAGAAGTGCAACAATAGCAAAAAAGAATTTCGTTGAATAACAACAACAATGCGGCGAATAAAAGCGACACGCCGAAATGCAAGTGCTTTAAGTGCGGAAAAGGTGGATGCTTTCATTTGTCATACGGAAGCAAGGAGCGACAAATCACATGAGTCACCGACATGATTCATTTGGAAACTTCACGGAAATATCTGAATCGGTGAAAATAGGGATTGGTGATAGAACCATGGCTCGTGGTAAAGGCGACATCAGTATTCGTGCTTTCAATGGCAACGATTGGATTCGCAAGCGAGTCATGGTGGTTCTATTTGTACTGGACTTGCATGCAAATCTATTTTCATCGTGGTGACAGGTCGAATTCACAACGAGTGAGTCGAATCCGTGTGTTCTCGTCTGCGGCGGGAACAATTGTATGTTAATCCTTGCAATTTATGTCGACGACGGTTTTATTGCAGAGGAGAGACGACTTTACGCCGGTCAGCGAACATTTGAAAAAGGATTTAGAGATCAAGGCTTTCGGGTTGAATTGTTTTCATTTGAACTTAAAATTGATTGGCGATCGGACAGATCGATTCACATAAATCAACAAGGCTACGCAAGAAAAATCATCGATCGTTTCAACATGATGGATTGCAATACAGTGTCTACAACATTGGAATCTGGGAGATTTTGAGGCCGACCAGGAAGTGTATTTTCCGTATCGAGAAGCAATCGGAAGTCTGATGTATTTATTGGCCGTCACTACCAGGCCAGATACCAGCTACGCAGTTGGAAGGGTCAGTCGATACTTGGAAAAGCCAGCTGCAGCACATGTGAATACAGTCAAATGCATTCTGAAGTATATTCGAGGATCGATGGGCACGGGAATTCGCTTCGAAGACATAAATGATCTGGCGACACACAATCACGACTATCGACGTCGGGCTACGTTTTAATGTTTGGAGGTAACGTCATCAGCTGGGGATGGGAACGGAATCAGTTGCGCTTTCGATGATGGAGTCGGAATATATGGCAGCATCACACACCATAAAGGAATTGATCTGGCGATGAAAAAAATGATTTAAAAATAATTGGAAAATTAACGGTTAACTTTAGGCTAATTAAATGCCCTATTTAAATATTTTTATTCTGCTCGATCTAGAAAATGCATAAGGCTTTATCATTTCTAGGCTAGCAGAACCCAAACCGAAAATCGGGCCAAAACCGAAATCAGAACGGAAAACAAGATCTATTGACCAACAAATAATTTTAGGCTCATTTTGGCCTAACCCATTAAAATTTTTTAGGCTTCATCAGTTTTTTCTACCAATTTCCAGTTAATTTAGCTTTAGATTAAATGGCCTGAAGTTTGGTCAAAAACTGATGGAGCCCAAAAATTTTAATTGGGACATTTGGTTAGGCCAAAATGAGCCTAAAATTATTTGTTGGTCAATCCGATTTTCGATTTGGGATCTGCTAACTTTGAAATGATAAAGCCGTATACATTTTCTAGTTTGAGCAGAATAAAAAAAAAATAATTTAATTAGCCTAAAATTAACCGTAATTTTTCAATTATTTTTATATCATGTTTTGATATGGGTTCTGCTTACTTTTCCTAAAGCTAGCAGAACCCGCGTTTTAGTTGGAAGGGACGAAGGCCAGAGAGCATTTAATTAGCCTATTATTAGCCTATAATTATCCATAGTATCTTGTAATGTTCTGCTGTATGGGTTCTGCTAGTTTAAGGGACGTCATTATTGGCCATACGTCGCTGATGCATAATGTAGAATTAGCCCGAGAAGTCACTCCAGCGTTTACTTAACACGGTTACGATTGCAACGGTGCAACAAAATTTTTTGAATAGTAATTGAGATTTTAATGGTGTCATGCGAGATTCTGGAGTATTTTAATAACCGTTATAACGGGACTCACGTTATACTTTGCCGCATAAATATTTTGCTATTTGCAAATTTCAAATGGGGAAGTACCGTTTCCGGGCTCAGTGCCAGCAACTCATTTGCGGTTATAAAATTCTTTTAAAATATACGGACACGAGGATTTGTGTGGCATGGCGAATTCCGATCGTATATTTTCTTTTAAAATATACGACAGGAACTCGCCATGTCACACAAATACCACTATAAGGTATTTCTTTATGAAAGAATGATTAACTTTTCAAGAACATTGCAAAAATTAAAAAAGCTCATATGTAAGCTGCCGCTTCCGGTACACAGATTTTCACTTAATTTTGCAAGGATCTCCCAATTAATGAAAAAAGTTTAAGTATGAAGTTCCATTCCAAATAGTCAATCGCCTGGATCGTTAAGACGCCGGATTTTGGTAAAATACATTTTTTTTTTATAAAAACTCGTAGTTTTTAGTAAAATTTAGTTAGAGATTTAATTTGCAATTTTAGCTACCACTTCCGGTGAATTGATTTTAGCTAAACATCACGAGGACGTCCCAATTTATAGAAAACGCTTAAGTATGAAATCTGATCCCGATCAATGAATCCATCTAAGCTGTACAGAGCAAATGTTTTTTTTGTCAAAAATCGTCATTTCCGCTAATATTTTGGAAAACTTGTCTGGACCGATGTTGTTGCCAAATTAATTTAGGATCTTTTAGTTGTGAATTTTTTTTCTTGCAAATGATATGCTTTTTAAAATATTTGCTGAAAACGAATGCGCTTCTATGGATGCTGCGATTTCCGGTGAACCGATTTCAGCCAAAAATCATTGGGATCTCCAAATTTATGCTAAAAGCGTAAGTATGAAATTCTGCTTAGTCAATAACATTCCTACGATGAAGCGAAAAAGCAAGCAGCTTTTGGAGACCAACGTCCAAAATAAATAGTATTTCAGAAAATTTTCGACCTGAAACGCGATTTGCCAACTGACCGTTTTATTGCAGAAGTACGGGTAATATTTACAAAACTTAATATAGCAGAGGAGACACAACTTGATATGAATTAGGAGTTAGAGCTATCACATAAAGATCGGTGTAATTATTGTAAGACTGTGAGTCACACCAATGACAATTGTTATCATGCTGATTAAATCACCACACCATCATTGTCCGAAATAAAATGTACACCCATAACGCTTCTTTCGAAACTGGCGAATGGGTCATGTCAGAAAGAGAAATTGGGTTAAAAACTGTGCCAACGAAATTTCTTAATTTCCCCGATGATGAAATACAAACTACAATTCTGGGAATTAATTTTATCATGAATGCATGGTTTGTTATCTGTTATGGACAGATGCCATTCTGGTTTAAGGACGATTTCAGAAGCTCAAATTCTAAACGTGATGTAGTAAGCTGTTTTGCTAGATTTTCCAACAATCGAGTTTCGACCAGATGCAGGCGTGAGAATAACGGGAGACCCAACTGAATTCATCGAACATGTTGTCAAGATAAAAATTCGAACCAGTATCTCGTAACCGTCCCGTCATATTAAATGTTTGGAAGCCGAACACAATTTTATAACAAGAAATTGATAAGATGCTTAGTTAAGATGTCTTCTACGAGTGTGAGTCGCTTTGGGCGGCAACTGTAGTTATGATACGTGAGAGAATACCGAATTTCGAGTTTGTACGGATTATACACGTTAAATTCGGTCAGAATAACGGATTGCTCTCCATATCCGATTGCATCCAATACGCCATTTATCATCCAATACGATAATGGGGAATATTGCCACGTGGTGGGGGAACTATTTGCGCTCGCCTCGGAAACTATTCTGAGTTGTACAAAAACTTTAATTTTGATGTGGTGTTGTTTTGCGCAAAATCTGAGGTCACTGATAAAACATACGATGTTCTAACATTAGGACGAGAGTTGCAAACACTCAACAAGGTCGCAAATGATTTGTGGAAATTAGAAGGAATGTTGTAGGATTCTCGTAAAATCATTGAACGAGAGCAAAATTCAACACTCAACGTCAACATCAATCATCATGCCTAAATTAGGAAAAAAACAAATTGGTTTCCCGAAAATTCTGCGACAAACAATCCATCGAAAAATAATTCATCGAATTAAAAGTGTAGCGATATTAAATAGATTTTAAACGGATTATCGAATTGCTATAAAATAATTGGAACATTTCGGGAAATTAGTGTGCAAGTGGCTGGCCCCAAGTACCAAAATATATGAAACACGAATATTATTGGAGAAAAGTTGATGTGTAAAGGATCAAAGTTGGCAAACACTCTAGAACAATAAATTTTCCCACGCGACAAATGACAATGTTTCCAAAATGATCCAATCATCATTAAATTTACATGGGAAATATTTACGCTATATGCTGAGATTCTGCTAAGGCTAGGTTAGGTTTCAGAGGTTGCTATCGCACACTTAGGCCAACTTGAACCCATTCTGATACCACAGAATTCGACATCATTAAACTCCCTTCAAAACTATCTAGTGATATTCACATATCGTAAAAGGTCTCGCACATTACAGCTTTCGATATCAGAGGGGTTGTGTATTTGCCCAAGTGATCATGTCTTCTGCCAACTAGCGCAGGACATGTGCATAAAAAATGAACAAGTCTCCTCCTCCTCCTCGTCCTTGCAGCTTCTGCAGAAGTCATTTGCATCCCTTATGGTACGCATGTTGAGGCTGGACTCAGTTTTTGGGTACAATTCTCGAACGAATATGGACATCTAGCAAAATTTCCATAAATTTCAGCAGGAAGAATGACAAAGTCCTTAAATCTTTAGAGTTGCTGGGCGAGCAGTTGAAAATCACTCTATAGCCTCTCTCAATTTCTTCAGAAAGTATCCCAGCTTCAGACATCCATTGAAGATAACCTCCAGCCAGGGGAGCAAGACCTTCGAGTTCTTCTGAATTTCTGCTGCTACAATCCCACCTGGACCATTTTATGCTCCGTATATTCAGAATATACTCTGTCCACAACAGTTGGGCTCCACAGTCATCCAAAGGCCCTGCCATCGTAAAGTGAGTTCCAATCCAAAGATCACGAGCCTCTTCACTAAAAGCAATCCGTTCGCCATCAGGTTTATTTAGATAGCGCAAGGTTTCCGAGACCCCTTTCATTCTACCACAGAAGAGCTTCTACTAATTCCTTTGTGCCTTGCTTGTTTCCCTTTTATATTCCCTAAGACATTCCTTATAGAAGTCCCAGTCTAGACTTTCTCTCGACCTTTTCGCTCTATTGAAAGAAGACCCACAGACTTTTCATCACTCCGGAAGTGTCGAGGTCCACCACACTGGTTTTCGCTTTCCTCTCAGTTTTGTTAATGAGCAGGCCTCCCTCATAGAGGTATTGCAAGCCTTAATAAGAATATCCACTATTGAATCCAGATCACTACCCGTGTCGGGGATAAAATATGCTTAATATCGATACAATTTTAATTTTTAACTGAAGATAGAATGCGTGAAAATGGGTGTCCTACGTAATCCCGGTTTTCAAAATCAAGGTTTCGAAATCCCAGTTTTCCCAGTTTCAAAGTCTTGGTTTTAAAAAAAATATTTTTTATTAATTCGGGCCGGCCGGACTAATAATATTTTAACATAAAAATAAGATATCTTGCCCAAAAATTTACTAGAAAAAACCAAAGGCTGCAAGGTCAGAGGCGGGAGTCGGTTTCGTGAAGTTTGTGATATTTTATCTAAGTCGGAGTCGAAAAAAACTGAACTCATATTTTTTTTGTCAAATTACAACAACAGCGCCATATATTGACACCCGCTCTAGAATTAGTCGAATTCCTAGTTTTTGATGGTTTTCGAAAATTGAAATTGCAATTTCAATTTCTTGAAACATAAAAAACGACTATAACGGAACTAAAACAGTAAAACCCGTACACCGTAAAAAAGTAAAGGATCGGGATATATAAGTCGGGTGGCGGTACTTCCATCGATTCTTTTCGCAAATCAGCGGAAGCCGAATGTCAAAATTCCACGTATCCAGTCAGTGATACATTTTGGTGAAGGAAAATCTTATCAAGCGAATTCATTAATATTTGATGAAAAAAACTGTGACCCTTCGAGACATTTGGCCCTTCGACACATTCTGCTCTTCGTTATTTTGACCTTCGACATTCAGTCCTTTGATATCATACCGAATTGTAGAGGCTTCAATAATTCTCGCGGGCACGCGGGAAGTTGCATGGCCCCTCACCCTCCGTTTAGCCTCCAAGGGCCTGTAGAAAAAGTTCTCTCCCCCTAGGAGAGCGGGGTACAAAAACATGCCGGGAATAAATTAGCAGTTTTAGCAGTTTTATTCTAAGTGAATGATTCGAATTCAAAACTGATTTTTTGATACAGTTCTAAGAATACGCTCGATAGGGTTGGAACTTGACCATTTCTTTACTGATTATGTTAAAACTCTACAAGTAAGATCTAAATGGGATTCTAAAATGATTTTTTGCTAAAGATCTAGAATATGGCTGTTAGTGGCAGAATTAGGCTATTTCTTGACAGATTCTGATAAAATTCGAGAGGTGTGATGGAAATAAGATTCTAAAATGATTTTTTGACTAAATTCTGGATATATTTCACCCCTTCTTGTCCAGATAAGTAGAGCTTTACCAAAAAATCAGTTAAGAGTCCCATTCCCATCGCACGTGACGAATTTCAACATTACCGATTAAGAGTGGGTGGCCTAGTTCCATCACTATTAGCCATTTTCTAGAATTTTAACGCAAACTCATGTTTGATTTTTTTCAAATAATCAGTTAAGAGTCCCATTTTGTCGGAATGTTGAAAGCCGGGATTTTGAAAACCGGGATTTATAAAAAAAACGGGATTTTGTTACAACGGAAACTTTAAGATGCAATATTTTTTACAATTCTTTTCGATGAATTTTAATTTTTCGTTGAATTGTTCAGTGTATGTAGATTTTTTCCGTGTACAATTATTTATATTACAATTATTCCTCTCTGAATTTGTTTCTAACATTTGTTTGTCGCTCTTTTGTGATTGCGGCAAAAGTATCCGAAGGTTGTTTACATATTAAAATTACAAATTTCGGATTAAATATTAAAAAAAATTCCATTGTCAGCTGATACAACGAACAGTGTGCAACCGTGATTTGTATTTTATACCATTTTTGTAACCTTGAAAAGTTCATAACGGTTTTTTGATAAAAAATCTAAATTTCTTATCGAAACGAATGTTAAACGATAATTTAATTTTCTTATCAGTTCTTATCATTTTCCATACCGTTTTCTTTCCCTCCCCGACAAACAAAATATATACAAAAATTGGTTCCTCCATAAAATAATAATTTTCCAAATTTCCAATTTAAGTACTTAAAAATTTTTTTATGTACCAAAAATTTCCACTTTGTAAAATTGATAAAATTAAAACGGAAATAAATAATAATTCAAAGCGAAAGAGAAAATTCAATCTAATTTTAGTATTATGATTATTACAGTGTGAAAATTGTCTATACCAACACAACAACAACAAGAGTAAATCGAAAAATCTTTAATAATCGGTGGCACCCGCACTAATCAAGTTTATAGGCAAAAATATATCGGAATATAAACATGTTTGCTTGCCCTTGCCACCAGTGGTATGATAGACACTGACACCGAGTAAAAAAGAAAATTTATCATGATAAAAATAACAATAAAGGCAAAAGATAATATGGCAACCTCCTCGGAGTGTGAGTAATAAAGATGACATTGAAATTTATAAATAAGATGCGAATAATATTTGGAGAATGTAAGAAAATATGGATCGATTACGATTTATCCCGCGTGTATATAGAGATCGATTTTCATCTGGTACACACATGTGATGATGATGTTTATATATCGTCAGATTCGCACCTATTAACGCGTGTTTATTGACATATCAATTTCAATGTCGAATTTTATTATTCTACTTTATTATCTTGTCACATATGTATGTAGATATATTCGCATATGTGCGTATGATGTGTATTTCTACTCTTGCGCGATGTCTTGGGAAAATGGGGTTAAGTGCTATCGTAAAATTTTTTTTTTATAAATTACGATTATTTGATTGCATTTGGTCGCGGTTTTATAACTCTCAAGATAATTGGGAGGCTGCGTAAAAAAAATAAATTAAACAGTTTCGCCCGGAATATAACACATTTGTCGGCATAAATAAAAAAAAAAAAAAAAATATTTACTAAAATTAGTTCGGTTCCGTACTTACCAGATCGATGCGTACAACTAAATCATGCTGCTGATGTTTCTTCTTTGGTTTCTTTTGTGTTTTAGCAACACCGGTAGATGGTGTTGTTGCGGTCGGTGTTTGTTGTTTCGTTGACGGTGCTGATGATTTTGTGCCAGGCTGTGAACTTGGTTTTTGGCCTGCTGCCAATTGCTGTTTAGCCGGTGCAGGCTGTTTGGCCGAATGTGCTGTCGCTTTTGCCGGCACACCACCTTTTTGCCCGGGTGCAACACCTTTTTGACCCTGCGCCGTTTTTTGTGTAATATGACTACTGCCATCGGCTGGCTTATTTCGTGCCTGTAAATAAATAATGAACATATGGAAAATTATATTTAGGCGCCACTCGTATATTTTGTGTAAAATATTTTTTAATGTATATATGCGGTATGTATATTAAGTCGCGACACTCGGTCACGAATTGTGTGCGGTCGCATAAAACATGGCACATATTTTATTCAACACGGCTATACAGTAGTTATCAACCACCTTCTTATCATGATAGTATATATTATAGGGGATTCAAACAGCTACAAACTGAAATAAAAAATTAGCAATAAAAATTTTTCCTCAAACATCAAACGGAAACTTTCGTGAGAGATATTTTCACTTTGCAACGATTTTCATCTCGTTTAAATTTAGTTTTGTTTATTTGATTTTTTTTTTTTGTTGATTCTGACTTTTTTGTGAATTAAATTCCGCTCAAGTTCCGTTTAATTAAAATTTTACGATGAGTATAGCTGATTATCAAAATGATGATGATGATGATGATGGTATTGGTGATATTTTTATTGCTTTACTATGAATAGTTAAAAGTTTGACTACATGTATACGATATAAATTAGAAAATTATTCTATTACTTTGGGGTAAAGCAGACATGAAGTTTTTTCTGGGTGGTCTATGGTTTATTACGTATAGCAAATAATGGAGAAATGGTTTCTTTACCACAGCAAGTACATCTGTCATTGAAAATTTTTGCTGCCGGAAATTATCTTTCTAATGAATGAGAAAAATTGAGGCCACAAGCCACGTCGTAAAATAAGTTTAAAATTAGAAAATTTATTGTCACGTATATTCGATGTAATTTATTAGAAATTTAAGAAGTTGGGTTTTTAAATCTAAATTAAATGTTTGTTGTTGCAGCACCAACACCAAAATATAACAACCTAAGATTGATAGCAATATTTTAATCCATTGAGAACTGTTATTACATAAATACGTTGATGACAGCTGACATAGAAAGCGCAAACATAAATACGTTGATGATAGCTGACATAGAAAAGTGTATCGCGAAATCAGATCAGAATCTGTTTCAAAAATAATTTAAGAAACCAATTTCCATTCATGATTGGTACATTATGATTGGTTACAAAATGCCCTAGCTCCGTCTCAACTGGCCATATCCAGAACTTCTAAATATCAGTTTAGAATCCGATTTCTATCCACCGTACGCAATTTTATCAAAATCTGTTTAGAAATAAGCTAATTCCGCCCTGGTTAGTTTTATTCCCGAAATTCTGTCCCAGTTGGCCATATTTCCTTCTTCTAAAAATCAGTTAAGAATATCATTTTCATCAACCATACCCGATTTCGTTATAATACGTTAAAAACTGTTTAGTTCCGTCCCAGATGGCATTATTCCAAAACTATTCCCACAAATGATTAAAGAATTCGGTTTCCATTCATAATACCTAATTTCAAAATGTTTTTTCATCCCTTAAGAAATATTCCAGATCTACTACCAAAACTATGTTTAAAATGGCTTACTTCAGTTCCAGTTGGCCTTACTCCAAAAATTCGACAATAAATTATTTTAGAATCTCATTTTCTTCCAAAACTATTTTAGAGTGTCTTACCAGCAGCAGAGCGACTACCCCACACTCAATTTCATCATATAATCGGTGAAATATTAGTTCCGTTCCAGGTAAAAAAATTTTATCCTAATATGTTCAAAATAACTTAGTTCCACCCTATTGACAATATCCCAGAAATTCTTTCAAAAACAATTTTAATCCCATTTCCGTCCACCATACCAAATTTCATCAAGATCAGTTTCGTTAAAACTTCTTGAAACATTCCGTTAAGAATTTCATTTCCAACCATCATATCCTATTTCATCATGATTGGCTAACAAATTGTTTAGTTCCGTTCCATTTGGCAATAAACAAGAACTTCTTCTATAAACCATTTGCAATAGGCTTAGTGGTCAAGGCAACATTTCTACGTGTTGTTCTTGAATCTACGCTTTGATTATTTTATCGAGGGTTTGCCTTGCTGGAAAGTCCAACACTATTCATTAAAAAGTTCTGAAGCTCGATCAAAAATCGTTTTATAAGAAGGAAGAATGGTTTTTTTGGAAGGTCAAAAAACTGCAACCGCACTGACAATAACATTACTCAAGTTCGCCAAATCGTGTTAGACAACCGTCGAAATAAAATTAGATAGATAGAAGAAGCTTTGAATATGTCCAAAAAATGCATTTGTCACATATTGGATCAAGATTCAGGCATGAAAAAGCAGTCCACATTTGCAACACTCTGTTGACGCAGTTTAGGCGCATTAAATCGGAATTTTGACGTCGGCTAATTACTGTTAATGAAAGCTGGATACAAAATATTGGACTGCCAAGAGAGAATTGGCTGCAAAAATGGCAAAGACTGTTCCTTCGTCTGGGAAAGTGATGGCAACTTTTTCTGGGACATACATGGAGTTATCTTAATCGATTAGCTTCAAAAAGGAAAACCATTACAGTAGTATGCTAGGTATCATTATTTGAGAAGGCAAAAATTGTGGAAAAACAGCCACATTTGCAAAAAAAAAATTTGCTCCACCAAAGACAATGGGCCGTCTTACACCTCAGCCGTTACCATAGCGAACATCCAAATAGACCACCCTTCTTACTCACCAGATTTAGCCTCAAGATACTTTGTCTTTCACTCGGAGGACAAACATTTTCTTCGAATGAGGAGGCCACTTTCGTTAACAATTATTTTGCAGAGAAAGACGCCGAGTAGTAATTCCTGCATCCATCACGCGATCCTTCAAGTAAAAGTTAAAGCTGCCTTAAATTTGACCATTTTATAATCCAACGAAATTTCGAAACCGTTTTGCGAATTTCACTTCTTGGAAATTCGTCCTTGGTTTCATCAGTTCGAGGTTTTGGCAGCTTCACCGTAGTCCTATGTGCATTGATCGTTCCTGTCCTATGTGCATTGATCGTTCCTGTTATATTCGTTGTGACTTCGTTTACAATTTTTAATGATGATAATTTTTAAATTATTTGCCGGTTAGTTCTAAAGGAGTAGGTTCAACCTCAAACCAAATAGAACAGTGCAATGTAGCGTCATCAGCAAAGCTTTGGGGTTTGCCGTGCTATCCAGCAAATAATTGAAGCAAAACAAAAACAATGTCCGTAGCAAGACTGATCCATGAGACACTCTCGTTTAGCGCAACGTTGATTTTTCGGCTTTTGAGAAAGCCTACTTCATTGGCATGAAATCCAAGGGGGCCTTATTTACGTCCATACGCAAACAACGTCATCTTTTCGTTTGTTATAGAAACAATCGCATCCAAAGAGAAATGTTGAAAAAATGTCCGCAAACCATCAGAGTCGGTGTCTTGTAAAACACGAAAGATATCGTGGTTACTGTCTCAGTTCAGGTGGTCTTTCGACTGATATATGTTTATATGATTTACTGATATATGTTATCAGGGTATGGTCAGAATTTTCAATTCCTGCCTCGACATGTGCTTCCATGAAAGGGAGAATTGATATGATACGAACATCGAGAATGTGGACTCTTGTAGAATTTTGATATTCAAATTTGGAATCATTAACAATCTGTGTTAGGTCAACCAAAGCAGCAAACCAATTCACTTGGAGCTCAGCACAATTCGAATCTTGGTGATTTAACTCTTCTTTATGCTGGGTAAATAAAGCCACCAAGCAAGTAAAAAATAAAATGGTTCTCAGTTTATTTTGGAGTGTTATAGTGTTTTATTTTATTGGCGCAGATGGATATTCTTGGATGTTCATGGATTCATCGATGACTTTATATTATTGTGATCTTAAACTAGACTCAGTGGTCAAAAAAAAAAAAAAAATAAAAAAAATGTTTGTACTCCTACTATCAAATACTGCTCATGGGGTTGAATCTCCAGGGGGAATAGAATTGAACAAATGGTCAAGCAATCATCTTGACTAGTAAAGGGATTATTTAAGGAATATATCTTGAGCGGAAACCTTACCTTCGCTGATGAGGAGTCAATTACAACCTTTGGGATAGGCTACTGTCCGTCTGCCGACTGCTTCAAATTCAACCAACTACATCTACTACCCAATATCGGAAATGTCAAGAATCGTTGATCCTTTGAGTTAGCTGGCACCATTAATCATACGTTGTAAAATAATGTATCAAAGGATATGGAGGCTCGATCTGGACTGGGATGAGGAACTACAACTCAAGCTCGGCCTGAATGCCTCACGGCAAATTAAAATTCCTCGATACATAGTAACTACTCAGAAGAAAACTGTACGTTTCAACTTCAAGATTCTATGATGCATCCAAGCATGCTTACGCGACTGTACTGTACAGTAAAGGTACCGTCAATGGGCAAAGCATAATCAATCTTTTGACTGCGAAAACCAGGGTAGCACCGGTAAAATTAAAACTGACAATCCATCGACTCGATACTACTGAGTCGGTTAGTTCAACAAGCAAAACAGAGCCCGGACATATGTGCCTACCTTAGGGTTCGATTCCATGATTACGCTGGCCTGCAGAATCAAAAACCATCATCATCTTGAAAGTCATTTGTTGCACATCGAGTGGCCGAGATTCAACAAAATACCAATAACCAATCATGACACTATATGCGTTCAGAAGGCAATCCAGCTGATTATGAGTGTAACCCTTAAAACAAATAACGGCACTCCAGAGCTGGTCGAACCAAAGTTTTTGCAGCAAAATCTGATTCCTCACCTCTGCAAGTGGAAAAAGTATCTTCATTTCAGACCTTAAACAATAAGCAATCATCCCACAGGTAGCTCATAAGGATAATAATTCATATATTAAGATGGTGAAATAAACGATTGACCAGCAAGAGTGGAACCAGCAAGCCTTGTCACGCAGCAGAATTATTTCGTTCAACCCATATTTCTCGCCAAAGAAAACATAATTCGGATTGGTGGGAGGTTAGAAAACTCGTCCCTGTCCCTTGAAGCAAAACATCGCGTCGTCCAGCTGTATAAAAAGCCATTCACCAAGTTAGTATTGGATTAGAGAAATAAAGAAATGTTGCATGGGGGCAACGCGTTATCTTTGGCCTCCCTCCGAAAAAAAATCTAGATCATCAGAGGAGTCCAAGCAGTCAAATATAATTACCATTAATGTATCCGCTGCAATCGATTCAAGGTTAACAACCGCAGAACAACCAACGGACAATTTGCTAGTTCCCAGCGTTACTGTGTCACGCTCTTTCACCCATACTGGAGTTGATTAGGTCGCGGAAATAAATCGTATGAAGGGTTACATTTGCATATTCATCTGTTTAGCCACTTAATCAATCCACATCAAAGTGGTCTCAGAACTTTTAACAGGGGGATTTATAAGCGCATTGAGATGATACATGTATAGCGACATCGGGACTGGCATTTCAGCATCAACACATTATGGTGGACTGTGGGAAGCTGGAGTGAAATCTATAAAAACCCACTTAAAAATGCATAGACGGCCACAAGCCAACCTTTGAAGAAATAACAACTTTATTGAACTAAATATGAAGCCTGTCTCAATTCAAGTCCATTTTGCTCTCTATCTGAGGAATACGAGTCGCAAGCCGTACGAACGCTAGGAAATTTCCTGATTGAAGATGCCTTACTAGCACCACCAGAAAAAGAACAGTTAGACCCAATATGGGAATGTCCTGTCCCGATGGGACCTCGTTCAACATATGCGTATACCCAATCTTGGAAAAAATCTGGGTATCAGATTGAATGAGATTTGAATGACTCAAAAGAGAAGGCTACAACCCAGTCGAATGGTCCGATGGTCCGAAGAATTAAAAATGGTCGAAAGCAATTCATTCATCAACGTCACTATATTTGTTCCATGTCGAGCAAGTACTTTGACAATATTGCCACAGTAGAGCTTCTTTCGACTAAGTGGCATCTCGTAATTCGGTACAGCTTGTCTAGTTATTGGCTAGAAATATATGAAGTGGAAAAGGGCTTGAGCTTGCTTGGCGGAGCCTGCAAAGATCTACAACCATTCAAATGTGAAGAGAAGAGTAGAACGAGACGTAGTGTAGACGATTCAATGGGACTCATTATGGAGGACATACGTACAACAGTTCGATCAGATACAGGAAGATGACACATATACTCTTAAATTGCTGAAAAATTAAACCTCGATTCTTGACAGCATGTTGAAACTGTTCAAACACAGAAACAACATGAGCTCGCAACAATTGAAACAACTAATGGAGGCACAACAACAGTTGGAATACCGAACTCATCTAGATAAAGCATTAAGCTGTCATTCTTATATCGCTGCAAGGGTATGATATCAAAGGGCCGAATGTCAAAGAATCGAATGTCGAAGGGCCGATTTTTTTTTTGTTTTTAGAAATACATATATTTTTTTTTTTTATTTTATTTAATTATTTTTTTATTTTATTTATATTTTTTTTACGATTTACGTCCAAACCACACAAATGTGTGGTTATATTTTAACAGTTTTTCGACAGTACAAGTAATTTTTCCGGGAAAATTTTGCAATTTTTTTAGGAATTTTTTTTTTTTTTACTTAGTTTAAAATTATAAATAAAATTTGCTACTTGAAGAATTGTATAAATGCTGGAAAAGCGAGGCCTCTATCCTCTAAGGTGTACAACGAATTAAATTACATTAAAAGAAAGTTTTATATTTACAAAAGTTGATTTTTTTAACATTTGTGGCACTATCAGAAGAAGCGATAAGAGCGATAAAAACTATTTGATCTGTGTCTGCAAGCTCGAAGCAATTATTATTAATAAAAATAAATAAAACTAAAAAAAATATTGAAAATAATAAAACTTTTTGATTTTCCGGAAAATCAAAAAGTTTTATTAAAATAACGCAAAAATGTAATTTCGTTACCCGTTTCATGATAGTGTAATTCGAATTTTTATATCATTAAAATTAAGATTTGATAAGTAAAAAAGGTAGATTTTTAATTTTTGGATGAAAAAAATAAAAAAAATATTTTTGGAAAAACTGCTAATTTCCCAGGAAAATATGGTAAATTTTCCGAAATTTTTGGCTTGCACCTCCTAAAAATTATAGGTATACAATCCTATAAAGCATTTTTTTTTAAAAACTTTCGTCTTATCCGATTTCGGCGATGTATTCGTCATCTACACTTTTGCCAAAAATTATGCTTGTGTGGAAGTACAACCAACACAATTGTGTATATAGTTATATTGTTTTTTTTTTTTGGACGAAAATTATTTTAAAAGGAATGCACAAATGCGTAAGTTGGGTCAAAACACATTCAAAAATAAATTTTTGACATGGTACTTTTACAGTACCCACACAATTGTGTTGTTAATGGGCACGAAAAGCGATATACCTATTGGTGGCGCATGACAAAATTTTCCTTCGCCAAAATGTACCGCTGACTGGATACGTGATGAAAAATAGTAAAATACATAAATTCATAAAAAATTCATTTATGTTTAATAAAAAAAATTTACAAAATATTCAATAAAACAACAAATTTAAAAAATTTTATATTTCTAAAAACAAAAAAAAAATTCGGGCCTTCGACATTCGGCCCTTCGACACATTCGACCCTTCGACATTCGGCCCTTCGACCCATTCGGCCCTTCGACACATTCGGCCCTTCGACATTCGGCACTTCGACATTCGGCCCATCGACATTCGGCTCTTCGACATTCGGCCCTTTGTACCCATTCCGCTGCAAGTGGGTCTGGTGATCAAACACCTTGAAGATACACAAAGAGGACTAGTGAACGTATTGACAGGTGTGAAACATCAGATTGTTCATCCATCGTTTTATCTCCGTTGCAGCTGGAGCAAGATCCACTATATGCTTAAACATCTTTTGAAGACCTGGCCGATTATTCTTGAAATCAGTGGATATTTCGGCGGATTTAATTTGCACTAAATTTTTTTATATTACTCGAATTTTTCGCCGGCTACTTTAATCGTTTTGCTTGCTAGTTATCTTTTATTTGGGAGAATTAATTTGCATTGATTTACCCAGTCGGAACTTTCCACCTAATTTCCAAATTTGAAAAAAAAAAATCGATTAAAGTAGCAGGCAGAAATTTAAGGCGGTGATTCATGTATAAATTTTGTCTGACAGACAAATAATAAATGCTCTGATTGGTTGAATGTCGGCCATATTTTTTATCGTACGATAAAAATTAAAAATTTTATATTGCTCAATTTTGTATAAGATTTGACGGTAGTGAGAACAAAACAATACATATTCTAAAATATAAAAAAAACAAAAAGAATAAAAACTAAAACACTTTTTAGGATGCTGTATAGGATAGCGGAATTTTCACAGCGGAAAATAAGAGATTACGCTACTCGCCGCAAGTGGCAGCACTATCACTAAAGAGAATTTTTTTGTAATGTAATTACCAGCGGAATTTTTTTTATTCATTATGTATATATTTTTCCACAAAACAAAACATCTCAGCGGAATAAAATATTAGAAGTGATCCTTAAAATGGCAAATAGATTGATCTCCGAAGTAAAGGAACTCGGTATATGAAATGTTGAAATTTAACAATAATCCGCATTTCTTTCACTAGTAACCAATATTTTCGGTTGGTTTTCTAATAGCTTAGCTCATACTGACATTATACGAAAAATTTGGGGAAAATTCATAGACTAGAATTTTCACTAAAATTTTTTGATTTTCAGCCGCCATATAAGTTATTTTCAGTTTTTGACCAATATCTCAAAAACTTCCACTAGTAACCAATAGTTTCTGTTATTTTTCTTAAAGCTTAAGTCATACTGAGACAATATGGAAAATATGGGGAAAATTCATGGACTATAATTTTCACTAGAATTTTTTGATTGTCCATGAATTTTCCCCATATTTTCCATGTAGTCTCAGTATGACCTAAGCTACTAGAAAAACAACCGAAAGTATTGGTTACTAGTAGAAGTTTTTGAGGTATTGGCCAAAAACTAAAAATAATTTATATGGCTTCTAGTCCATGAATTTTCCCCAAATTTTCCATATAGTCTCAGTATGACCTAAGCTATTAGAAAACCAACCGAAACTATTAGTTACTAGTGGAAGTTTTTGAGATATTGGTCAAAAACTGAAAATAACTTAAATGGCGGCTGAAAATCAAAAAATTTTAGTGAAAATTCTAGTCCATGAATTTTCCCCAAATTTTTCGTATAATCTCAGTATAAGCTAAGCTATTAGAAAACCAACCGAAAATATTGGTTAGTAGTGGAAAAAATGCGGATTATTGTTAAATTTCAACATTTCATATACCGAGTTCCTTTACTTCGGAGATCAATCTATTTGCCATTTTAAGGATCACTTCTAATATTTTATTCCGCTGAGATGTTTTATTTTGTGAAAAAATATATACATAATGAATAAAAAATTTCCGCTGGTAATTACATTACAAAAAAATTCTCTTTAGTGATAGTGCTGCCACTTGCGGTGAGTAGCGTAATCTCTTATTTTCCGCTGTCAAAATTCCGCTATCTTATACAGCATCTTTTTAGGTTGCAACCTTGCATGCTTGCTTTAAAATGTCAAGAAAAATCCTTAAGTATGAATTTCGTTTTTATTGTATAAAACTAAAAAAAAATATTAACCAATTAGAGCGATTATTATTTATGTCTGTCAGACACAATTTATACATGAATCACCGCCTTAATGCTAATTATAATCCGCATATGGAATTGCAGGGCACTGGCTTTCAGAGTTACACAACTTGTATCGTCTAATGACAATAAGGACAAGAATAACCGATACCAATACCATAATCACGATAAAAATACCCTTGGTACTAAGAAGCCATTTCTGTCCTAATTTTCCTCCTCACTAACCAAGTGCAAGATATTAATATTTCTCAAGGCCACAGTTCCACATACAAGCTGCAACACCGAGGTCATGAAGACAAAAAGCTATTTAATCAAACTACAAGCTATGAATTAATAGATTTTGGGAGCCAAGCAAGCAAAGAATCACCATGGTCATAATTTGGAACCCCAGAATATAAATCATCGCATTAAGATATTATGGCTTCATAAAACTGCAGCAAGTTGTATTCTTACAGTAGCAATGCGGTGCACATCTAGACAGTCAGCACCACTGTCAGAGTGTGAAGTGGGTCATGTAGAGCTGAACAAGCAGGACATAAGAGCTCAACAATTCGATGAATCAATATCTATGGATCACCACCACACGTTCACCACTAAGTGATAACTCGTTTTGTCTTCTGGGCACTTCTAGCCCTTGGGATCTATTTATCCGATGCTTAAAGACTAGACGATCTAATTTTCAATCACCAGAAACCTGTGGCCGGCCCCCAACAAATTCAACAGAACACACCACTCGTTTATAATTCAAGGGCAATTCAAGGACATAAAGGGTCATAAAACATGTGCTATAACATCCAGATTCGCGCATCGTCATGGTATGTTATGCAAAATGCACGTCTTTATATATTTTCTGTATTCAGGTCTCCCGATATTTGGGTCATCACTCTTTATACCCTTGCAGGCACTTAATGAACAGATATAAATAGAAACCCTGAAGCCCAAACATATGTTAGGCACACGCTCCATTATTTTGTATATTTTAGTTTGAACTCATCCAAATAGAATTTTTATTATTTTAATTATTTATCTTGGGGTTAGCATTGAAAATAACTCAGTTAAGAAAATTGGAGCAGTTCAAAATTATTAATTTTATTTTCTTTAAAAATAATCAAATATGATATGCCAGCCAATATTGATGTATAATCGGCTAAGACCGGTATTTAGTACATCCCATGCGTCACCGAATCGTAATTGTTAAGGCGGTCAGCCCATTTCCCGATTTGTATATAGGAACGTGATTGGCAACACACTTTATAAACCAATACTCTCTAGAGAACCGATGACGATTTTTTTTTAAAAGTTAAATAAATCGGAAAAATTTGTATATGTGGCCCCCATTCAATATAATACGAGACGTGCAAACCGAACACGAAACGTGCAATACAAAAATTATTTATCGATTGAAAATTTCTTTTTGGTCATTATGAAAATTATTGTATTGTTAAACGAACCATGTTAAGTATATGCATGCGGGCGTACGTAAATTGATTTTAAAGCCGACAATGTTTTAAACATGATGATAAAATGCAATTTTTGCAATAAATTTTATTTTTTGTTTTTATAACAAATTAAAAATAATATTTAAAATTTTTTTTTTAATTTTGTGGAGAGATATTTATTACCCGAACAGATGGTTCAAAATTTTCCGCCGTACACATATGAAATTGTAATAAATCGAATATGATCTCAATGCGCTAAATTGACAATCGTATAAATTAATTTCGTACGTCCCGGATCAAAAAGATGTCAAAATTAATGGCATATTTTAGGTGGGCCCGCATCTAACATATATACATATATTAAAATTGAAATGTAATCAAAATAAATTAATATTCTGGTAATGAAATGTGCCAGTATAGGATTCAAGTACGAGTGTTTTTTAGGGCACAGCAGTGATATAACTTTATATATAATATGAAGTCAGGTAAGTGACACCGTGAATACAGAATTTATAAACTATAAAAATCTATACCGTTTTCGTAATATTCAATCATTTATTTCGTTCGCGAACCATTTGCTAACAGAAGGAACGTGAACGCTGTACACAAAATCTATCGCCACTCTATGCGCCATTCTACCTTTTAACATCAACATAATGTAGAAGAAAAATGGTTTAGCTAAAAACACAATTTAAAATTCATGTTGCGTCCATAACATTTGTTTTATTTTCGTTTGGTGCTCCTCTCTTCGGTTGAACAAATTTTTATGTCAAATCAATAAAATGAAAGAAAAACTATTTTTCATGTTGTATTTTCGCAATTCAGAAATCTGGTGGAAAACGATGCATTTTATTATATTGGGATCATGGTCGGTTGTTACAATCAGTTGCGTGAAAATCGTATAATTTTTCGCCTTACTCCGTTTACGTAAGTAATAACGTTTGTAAGCTTTAACATTAACGATATTATCCGATAAAAAAAATGAGACAAACATTTTAGCAACCTTACTATGGCCGTTAGACGAATTATTAAGATAGTTGAAAATGAGAGTTGAGAATTCAGTTTGCAATTTTAAGAGGTAGTTTTGTTGAACGAACAGTTGAATAAATTTATACTGATTGGATGGCCAAGTTGAGTTCTTCTTATTACGCAAGCTTGATTGAAATTTTTATTGGGGACGAATGGCACAAATCTGCGAAAACACTCAAAGACCTTGAAATATAACGGACCTGTACACGTATCAATATCAAAAACGTCAGCAATAAATGAACTGTTTTCAAGTAAAAGCTGTTTAAAAAAAAAGAAGCTTTTCTGAAGTTTTTTTTATTGTTAACTATGCGATCTGCTTTGGGGTTCAAGGCTCACCTTGCTCTTCCGCGGTTATGCTTTTTACGTCCTAACTTAACACCTCCCGGCCAACTCGAGGGACCGGTTTAAGACCATTTGCACATTGCAAGCTCCATGCCAGCCTATACTACCATGGAAAATGGGCCAGCCCATGGATTTTGCACACCGACAGGGTGTCATAGATGTGTTATATTTCACCACAGATCGTTATCTGTTGATGAAATTCCACTAAGCATCCTGCCCCTATCGGGATTCGAACCCGGTACCTCCCGATCCAAACGACAAAGCTTTAACCACTGTGCAATTTGGTTTGTCCATTTTCTGAAGTTAAACATCATAGAATCCTCGTCATTGTCGATCAATGTCATCATGAAATGAAATACTATTGAAATTGCAACACCAAGTTTATTGTAGTGGTCAGATTTATCTATCTGTGGGTTGTAGAAATCAGAAAGGGAAAGAAAATAATTTCTCTAAAAAATGGCCATTTTTGTGTCTTTGACATTTGTAGTATGGAATTTGGTATGGAATTAGAACTATTTTTTCCACACAGTGGAAAAATTGCATACTGGGAAATAGATAATAAATAAGTTGAAAAATAATATAAATAATAAAATAGAGTAACGTGTGACCAGTTAATATGTAAGGTTAACAAATTAAATTGTAAGGTGTCCGTCGCGCCAACAATTTTGTTACATTAAAAAAAAATAAAAAAAGAAAAAATATAAGACGAGGGTGGACCCACGACTTAAAATTAGGGAACGAATCACGAAAAAAAAAGAAAACTACGCAAGACTAAATAAAAACTAAATGGACTTCTCAAGTTATTGGAAAAGATGCTAAAGGAGCTACACAACAATCAACATATTTAGAGGTAGGAGTTGTTATTATTATAATTTTAGTTGTAATTTCTAGCTTAAGGAAAATTTACGAAAACGTAATTAAAAGAAATCTAAAGAAGTAAATAGTTGTGGAAGGTTGTGAATTAAAGTCATATTTAATGGTAGTGTCTTGTTAATTGAGTGCATAAAAAAAATAAAAATACAAAATTTTAAAGTAAAAGTTATGAAAAATGATACCTTTGGTCATCTTGCTAAGATACGTAAATAATTTTAGATTTATTTTTGTTGTTGTTGTAAATTGTGTAATACTATCAAATTTTGCTGTTCCTGAGAAACAAAATAGTGTACAAAATATTTTTCTGATATGCATAATATACAAATGCTATTCCAAAAAAAAATAGAATTAAATATTAGACAAATAATAAAAATGGCACCAATTTTTGATGGTAATCACAAAGATTTAGAAAATTTCTTAAATCTTATAAAATTATATTTTGACCAATTAAAAGTCGCTGAACAACCAAGATTAATTTCATTGTTCTTGTTTGTATGGGGTAGACAAAATGTAGAGATATCTAACGGTGGAAAAATAAATAAATAAAAATGAGGTATAACGTCTAAACAAAGGAATGTTTTATGATGTCATAAAAAGCCGTATGAGTCATAATAATGATTGTGTTTTACGATGTCATTATCATTCATTAGTTATTATATTTAAATTCGCCTACCGCATTAATTATGATCTGCTATGGTTTTAAAGCGAATTCCAGTGAAAAAGGAACAACATTCCATTGAAAAATTAGAAAAATTGTGTGATGAGTCGAAAAATTTCCTAAAGAAAAAAATTAAACTTAAAAAGTTTATCGTGAAAAAGAACTAGATGATATTTTCGATATCGCACATACCAATGCCTAGTCATTGATGACTAGTGAAGACGACAAGCGGTTCCTCTTGTCTCAGCATGAGAAATGGCGTCCCAAATGTTTAGCTGGAGTCAGACCATATTGAAAAATAAAAGCGAAAATCGTCTGGAGGCTGAAACAAATCGTAAACGAATGAAGAAAAACGTAAATCAATTTCAATAGACTCACAAGCATTATTATCGTCATCGAGGAGTGACATCAAAAGGTTGTTTGATAACGGCATGAGCTTCGAAAATATTTATTTGCCCATGCTAAGCTTAGAAGAAGCAAATGTTTCATTACTTCTAAAATATTGCCAGCTTTGGATAAGAGGAAGATTACTGATTGTGCAGCAATGTATGTAATTAGTGCCGTTGTCGAAAGTCTTGCACATTCTATTGATGAACTCGTTTTGAATCGAACAACACTGAGGCGACTTCGTGAAATAAATAGAGTATAAATCGCAGCATCAGTTAAATCGATTTTCAAGTTTACAACAGGCGTAGTATATATTGTAATGGAAAATTACTTCCGGAGTTATCTGGAACGGAGACGGAGAAATTGGCGTTCCAAAAATATTAAGATCAACTGTGTTAGAAATGGCTGAGGCTGTTTTCTAAAGCTTAATCGATTGGAGAGTAGCTGACGTTGTCGTGGCGGCTTGCTTCGATACAACATATCGAAGGGACATAAATATTAAGGGACATAAATAAACTACATACGTTTGTAGTACGAGTACGTTTATTTGGGTTAATTAAAATATTGCAATAACGATATGCAAAAAATAGCAAAAAATTTCGATTTTCTTCGTTCAATTTGTTATTCAATTTAGTGAAGTACCTACCGTTTAAAAATCCACTCCATTTCTAATCCGTTCTTCGGAAAACTTTCCCCGAAAACAGTTGTCCCCTCGTACATTTAAAGTTTTCAAAGGAAGCATGCAAACAAATAGAGATGTTTATCGCAATTTACAATATTTCCAAAATTTACACAGCAAAATACTATTTTTTGCATAACTGCCTCTCTCTCTCTCTCATATTCTCGATAGAACAAACAAACAAAATTGTTTGCTATGATTCCAAATATTTGGTAGGTACGTTGTTAACTTGCTAATCATGATATAAACACAGTGCCTTTGTTTTGTAATGAAAAAAACAAAATGAAATTTTATTCATAAAGAATAAAAAAAAATCCGAATTAATAACTAAATTTGGTATGCAGTTATTCTTCAAATGTAGATAGATTTTCATACCAATTAGCTTGACGGTGCGTTTCTTTCCGATTCACAGAAACTAATGGTTAGTTAATGGTTAATGGTTAATGGTTTCCGTGTAACAGGAGTTTTACTGATATTCAATAATAAATGTAAAAGTAAATAAAAATGAAAAGTTTTTCTTTGATTTTTAAAGTTCGGTGGTAAATTCAAAATCAATGTTCAATACTCGTATAATCCAAGTAGCCCGCTTGCCTAGGATTACGTTTAGTTTTAGACTAAATGGCTCTTGTCAGTGGCTTATGATCAGTGTAAATAAAAAATAAAATGTTTGATCGATCACAAATTGCGAGTAATTTCCGAACCAATGCAGGTTATTTTTGTTCAGCATTTGATTCCAATTGAAATCTTTCTCAAAATACGAATTATGAGTCATTCGCGAAATATTTGATGTGACATTTAATAAAAATAAACAAATGAGTAATAAAACAATAAATAGTCACATCTCCGACGTGCCAGCATAATAATTCATAATTACTTGTACACAAACAAAAATCGGGAAAACACAAAAAAGAAAAAATTCCAAAAATACAAAAAAGAAAAATTGATTATGCCATACAAATTAAAATCAGCGAAATAAAAAAAAAATCCAAATTAAATTAACAAAAATGTGTTGATGATGATTGAAATAATTCATTTGGTGGATTTTATATTAAATCGTATTTTTTTTTTATATATGTAAAATTCTATTTCCACATTTTCAATTTTCATTATAATAAAAGAGAGGAAAATTGTGTAAATTATTAATAAATTTAATTGGATTAAAGCAATAACAACGAAATTAGCAGCAATACAGCATACATTTTGCATATCGTCGTGCATGTGTTTGTGTATTCTCGTATAGCGGAAAAATTATCATTTATGTTGTTTATTGTTGAAAATCTCTGCTATAAAATAATTATGACATATAAATATATTTTCTCTGTGTTCGGCATTGTTGCGCTTTTTTTCGATGTGTTTGCGGAGGAGGCGGAGGTATGGAAGCGTGGGAAATACAGATGGGATGTAAAATACATCAGCCATAATATATTATAATTAACGATCAATTTATTAAATTTAAAACAAAAAAATTACGTTGAGTAAACATAAATTTTAATTAAATTTGATTGTAAGTGTTAACGATATAGATGGGATCATTGGGTACTAGTGATCAGTTATAATAACGTCGTTAATACACGAAAGCAAACAATTATAAAAATTGACAAGAACTCTAGTTCTAAACCACTCTTAATAAACAATTTCTATTAGTGATATTTTAAGAATAATTTCATTCATGTATATTTTGATGATTGTGAAATTCGAAAATACGTTTGGCAAATAAAGACACAAAGCAAAATTAACTCGCTAATTTTAACAACAAAACAGCTTGTCGAATAATTGGCGCTGATACATCAGAATACACCAAGAACACTTTCAATTCTTAGAACATAACGATATCGGTAATTTCTTTAAATTTATCACGGCCAAATCTCGGGGAAACTAGTATGAACCTAATTATTAAAACAAAAATTCCACTTGTCAACGATCAAAAATATCAAGTATATATAATGTTCCCATACTACCCAAACAACATGTATGACCAGTAATCTTGACTCTGTGTACCGGGGTAGAAAACTACCCCAGGCCTACAAAAATGCAAATAAAAATCCCAAGTATGAGCCTTGTTTTGGGCTAGAGTACTTGTATTTATTTAGTTCTAAATATTAAAAAATAAAACAGTTTGAGCAAAAAAATTGATTTTCGGCGATGACATTTTGTTAATGCTTAAATAAAAAATTTAAAATATTACACTCACTAATTGATATCGTAGGTGAGAAATAGGTGCACGAAGAGAACACAAAACAAAATTGGCGCACCACCGTGTTTTGGTTCTCTTGTATTTACTTTATTTTTGTGTTTTTTTTTATTTCGCTGCATATTTTTGGGACAAAATTTGTTTGCATTTTTATATAGCGACCCCAAAAACATCTTCGATGTTAAAACTAATTAATCCATTTAGATATGCCTTCTTCAATTAGATATACGCCAGATAAAAAAAAACCGAGTTATAATCGACTGATTTTATTGCAGTTTTTATCGTTAGAATTAATCTAAACGCATTTCTGTGTACTAGGGTAAAAAATTACCCCCTCTCATTTCTATATAAAATTCAAAATGTCGCAAAACAAACTAAAATTATACTGATACCCTTCGTCGTCTATCAAAGTGTGCATCTAAATTTCCAGGGTTTTTTGAAAAATGAAAAATTGAAAATTTCAATAGACATTATAAAAAATGAACTGCACCATTCATCCAACCAATTTTGCACTTCTTCGAAACTGGCCAAGTGTAGAATTACCAAGCCATGTGCCATCGACCGGAATAAGTGATAATCCGAGGTCAGATCTGGCGGATAAGGCGAGTGCGATACCAGATCCCATCTCATCATTTTGATGAGTTGTTATCGGTAGCATTGTCCATTGACAGTTTCGCCCTGTTTCAGTAGTACACGATTCTTTTCTGATCTCTCCAAACGCAGAGCATTGTCTTCTTTCCGAAGCGATTTGGCCGTGCCGTCGATGTTGATGCTTCACCATGGCAAAATCCACGACCTTTTTGCATTTGGTATTCTTAAAAAAATCTACTGTAACAATTCGATGCAGGAAGCTCTTTTTTTCATGCCGTGAAAGAAAATGAAAGCAACCAAAATTTCTCTCTTCAATTTTCCATCTGTCTCTGTCTCATTTTAAATTTTTCCCATAGCATATAAACGTTTGGAAATACTATGGCGAGTTGTGTTTAACTTGATTTTGAGATTGCATATAATCTTCATCTAATAACACTTGCAGCTCAGTGTCTTTAAATTTTTTTTGTCTTCCGGACCGCTGTTGTACTCAATGTTGAAATCGCCACTTATCAAGCATTTAAACCAACTTTCACAGGTAGTTTGAAGATGGTCAATGGTACTCTTCTTCAACATGTTAGATGCGGCGGGTTTTGCTGCATATAATTTGCATAAACTAGCAAAAAACATCTAATAGGTGTACCAATGCATCAGCTGTTGAATTGGTGCCGTTAACATATATCATCACTGTAGATCTAACTCTCAAAGATATTGATGACGTAGATGCAGCGGCCTTATTTTTACGAGCCAGCGCTTGAGGCATCTAGCAAGAAATGAAGTAGAGAAATGGAATTGAAATCGTTCGTCGTATTGATGATCTTGAACCAGTTGGCACATTTTGATGTAACTGAATGTTATTAGCATATGTCCTTGATGGCTCATTGTTGTATATGGATGTAAACTTCGGGAATTGATCAAACCCTGAAGAATAATTGAGCAACCGAAATATGTGGGAACTGTTGCGATGTGCAAGCTTAGCATGGAAATCAGAATTCTTAAGAGTTTTTCAATAATCGTTTGTCCCGAGTTATATCGTCAAACTAATGCATTTTATTTTCAGTCGTCGGAAGGCTTCTTGTATTCGAGATATGACGATATAAATTTAGCCGAAATTTATTTTGTATGAGTACTTTGCAAGTTCCTATAAATGGATTCACTCTTCCAGTTTTTCTTTAAATTTGGACAGAACATAAAATATGATGTTTAAAGTGTAGTAAGATTGCTATCAGTGAGGAATTTTAGGGTCGGTGGGTGGGCTAATGACAACTGGATTGTCGATGACGATAATGCGCATAACACATATAGATATCTCGAAGAAATTTAGCATTTGTTATTTGATAGCGAAATACCGAATTTAATTTGTTCTATATTTCATAAAATAAAAAAAAACTAAAATAAATATTTGTGGCTTTCAGGTACGAAAGTTAAGCTAAGCGGGATTTACGAAAGCAACGCAGCTGATAGCTACGTACTTTGAAATATTAAACGTTTACTGACCAATATATGAATTAATTACATGCAGGAAGTGGACATAAAATAATAAACTATCTAAAATTGTATTTACGATGATGTTGAGTTTATGAAAATCCAAATATGATTGTCTCTTCAAAGTGTTCGACACAGAAAAAAACTGATAAACTGGTATTTGGATTTAGGATGTCAACAACGTTAACAACAATATTTAACATATTGGAACTAAACCAAGTACATCTAACGCTATACTTTCTAAATAAAGCATAAATTATAATCAGCTAGTAAACCTTCGTTATAGATATGTTTACATCAGCACATTGTAATTTGTATCCATTCGTGTGTAACCCAACAGAAATTATAAGAAAACAAAAATCTATTTTGATTTGGAAATTCGTCGCATGTTATACGAGCGTATATATTAAAGTACTTAGAGGCGTGACAAAAAGATCTACCTCTTTAAAAATAATTTGCATGCGTTAAGAAAATCACCGAAAAAATTATTTTCATCTTATTCCAAAAATAAATTATTTTTTTTTCGTTTTTAATTACAATAATTTTTTATTGTTTTTATATTCTTTAAGAAGATTTTACCTTTATAAAATTTTTAACACATACATTGTTTATGTGACGAACGAACGGTCCAAATAAAAATTTGTATCCACCGAACAATTTATCGATTTTTGTTAAATAATCACCGGGTCAGTTGTTTCTTAATGGCTTACTATTATTAAATAATATATGATTAAGAAATAAATAAGGAAGTAGGCGAAATCTTATTTTATTTGCTTAATTACCGATTTTTATTTATTTATTTGTTAATTAAAAGATTTACACTTGCAGATCTCATGAGGATTTAGAAGTGTAATAATTTTGGTGCACGTTTTCTTTCCATTATCCAAAACGTGTTTATATAGCTTATTAAAATTTTTAAAATATAAAATTTTTTTTATTTTATTTTTAATTTTCGTTTGTTTTTCATTTTCGTATAATAAAAGATGTAGAGGTGTATGTGTGTAAATTTTTCTCGCACCAACCAACTAAAATTAAAAATATAAACGAATTTTAATAAATTAACAATTTCGATGTGATAAATTTGAAAATTAAATTTTTTGTTTTTGTGAATTGTTTTGTTTTAAGTTTAAGATGAATTAACGACGATTTTCACAATAAGCCAATTTGTTAAGTTTTTTTTTATTTTCGGCGGTTTGACAGGAAGTTTACTGAATGTTGTGAATATTGTTGATGACCTTAGTAAATAACAATAAATTTTTCAGATTTTATTTCTCTTTTGTTCTATAAATTATAAAAATGTTTAGTATTCCGTTCATATGGCTAATTACATCAAATTCATTAGATGACGATTATCATAAATTACTGCGTTATTTTAGAATTGAAGGTCATTTGGATGATCTATAGCTGTTTCTAGGTAACTTCACTAAATGGTCAAATTCTTTTTAGAATTTCAGAAATATTTCAATCTTGAGGTCATATAAACACTTTGGAACTTTCTTTCTCTACGCGGAGGAGTAAAATTTATGTTTGTATAGTGATTAGTTTATAAAATACGTGGGTACCATTAAAAAATACCCCTTCTTAATATAATTTTCCTAGTCGAACAGTATGCTGCAACTTCGTATATCTAGTAGTAATTTGGGCTCATATATGTTGCTTAAAGCAAACCTGTTAACATTATATCCTTTTCCACGTCATCCATCCATCGAGTAGATGGTTTTCTAAGAGGACCCACTTTCGCTGGTGTCGATTCGGGAGCCCACTTAGAGATCCGGTTTTGTGTTCGTGAAGAACATGACCTATAGCCATCTCAATCTAGATCATTTTATTAATCCTATAATATCTATTATTCGGGATAATTTCGTATATCATGATAGATGCGCAATCTGTCGAAGCCCTCTTTAATTGGCCCCGAGCATCATGCAAAGTATTTTACTTTCGAATTCAGAAAGTGTATGCATCCAAGTTAATGGGGTTGTCTCGTAGAAATGTTCAAAAAATTATTTTTAATGTTAACTGCAGCATACAATCTTTTTCAACTTAGAAACAAAATCATTTTACGTTGATTTTTGTTACCTAGTAATGAAATTGGTACGTGGCTTGCCGAGTGTCGGATTCAACTATTTTCTTATAAAAATTAAACATGATTTTACAAGTTAATAATTTTAAAAGTGTCTATTTGAAATATTTTTCATAACAAATTACAATATTTGTTAATTTAACTATTTAGGAAATTATATAAAAATAGTTTATTCTGACTGATATTGTTGAACTTGTTGTTGATTTCTATAATTTTCAAACAAAGGTGGCCACTTTTCCAATCAGCGCCTTATAGATGTTAACTTTCGTTTGGCGCATAAAATTCTCGATATTTGTCTTCGATTCTTGGTGCTATAGTGTACATAATTATTGAATTTTTCTCCACTACTATACCGATCCCAAATATTAAAAATTTTTCAGTTTGTCATACTGTGTGTCTACCGGATTAAACTATTTGCCTTATTATAGTAACCATATATCTGGTATTCGCTTCGTTGAATTGAAGGCCAATTTGATGAGCTGTTAACTCTAATGGTAGGGGGACTTCATTTAGGGAATTGGGCAATAGAATAACCTTGCAATACTCCAGATGTTAATTCCAATGCTTCCGAAAGGTTGTATTCCTTTTTCACCTTACAATTTGGTACCTAGATAGGTCAGAACGTCCCTCAAAGTATTCCCTTGTATATGTTGTCGTAAGCCTGTTGAAAGTCTACAAAGAGAACAGGACAGACAGATTTCATTTCACAATATTTCTCTATCTTCTCATTTGTAATCCTCAGAGTGGTAGTCTGATCATCGGTTGTTACTCTATTTGGACAAAAACCACACTGATAATCGTCTAAGAAGCGCTCACTAAATATCGATAGCATTTCTGCCATTATACGATGGCCAAAACTTTATAATCTACTGTCATTATATATATCAAGGTCTAGCTCTCATTTTAGAAAGCCAGCAAATGTATTTTGGTTGCTTTATAAAGTGCGAGGTTATAACTTTGATTGGGCATAAAACACTTGGTGCCCATCCTGCAGCAGTTCGGACTTTTATGTCTACCTGCATTTCATTTGTTGATGTTTGCCATAAAGATGCTCCTGGATGTTGATACGAATTTAGCTTTGCTGTTGTTCACTTCAATAACCAAGTCTTCTTGTGTAGCGATCGAGCGGTATGAAAGTGTCCTTGATATCGTCTTGTTTTCGGCCAAGAAGAGAATTTTTATTGTTATTTTGTCGAACACTAAATGTTATTTCAAAGGAGTCCAATACAGATCCTTCTATAATATGTAGAATTATATGCAGATCCAAACGTTGTTAATTTACATGGAAAAACGAGTTTCTCCTGCATTCCAAGAAATATAAGCCTAAAGGATCTCGCGATTGATACTGATATGCCTGCAGGAAATCTATATACGACCAATGTATGCTTATATTGTACTCCCGACATTTTTACAAAATCATTATCATGGTGAAACATTGCTCCGTGATTGATCAGTTGGGATGAAAACCATGTTGAGATGGTCGCGTTCAGCATTAGCAAACACTGTGTAAGCAGTCGCGATAGTCTTCGGTCGTATTTTTTGTGCTACGATCATTTGAGTGCAATCTTTCACTTTTCCAGCAGCTCTTCTTGCTCCTAAATAGAGACGATTCGAGACGAAATTTAATCCCACAGTAGCGTCTTCCAGTTTAGTCAATTCTGCATGGATTCCGTAGAGACCGGGCTTCTACTTCCTTGTGGAATATTTGGCAAAAACCTTTTCACCTGTTGGATCAATTGATAATAAGGGACATTTCGTTATTCTGATTTAGTAGATTTGAGGACCATCACTGCTCTGCGCTCGGCCCTCTTTCCCCGCCTATGAGTTCTTTAGTTCTTGTGTATAAAGATCTTTAGCGAGATTTCTAGTATGCTTAGATTGGAATGGTCTATCGAATTTCCTTATTCTAACAGCCTAAGAACATTTTATGTTCCCACTTTTAATGCATGTACAATTCCCGAGGCCGTGTCTGTAATGAATCCGATATGGTAAATCGAGGCTTTTTTGTAGGGTCCATTACCGTGTTGTTTCTATGAGAAAAGGTTATTTGCCTAACGTTCCCCATTTGTTATGTGTGTGGGTCACATACTGGTGAAAAATCTTAAGACATCTAGTCCTACATTTAAAACAGTTATATAGCGAGCCGCTTGATACAAGACAGACGCTCGCTTCAGCCGCTCTTAACATGGATAACAGACTCTGATTTTTTAATGGATTTAAGGTGCCAATAAGTCGCCGCGACATGTAGTGTCCATGACTGTCACAGACTTTCCTCTACTCATCTCCACTACGTTGGATTCATTTAAAGTTACCCACAGAGGAGGTATGAACTATAGTGACCTCAATATTACGTGGGGTCACCTCTATATTAACCACACTTTGCTGGAACTATACCTCCATTTAGAACGAATGACTAGAATGTTTGTTGGGATTCAAAGAATTTATGCTACCTTAATTCTGAAATTCGACCACCTCTATTTAATGTTGTCGACATTGATTTCAAACATAATTCGGTATTGTAACCCAACAAAAACCAAGCAACCTCTTGTTCGATACATCGATGTTGGAAGTAAAAACCCAAGGGTTTTCAAGAGATAAAGAAATTTTTAAAATTTCTTGAAAGTCAGTAGATCAATACCAACCTAACAAACAAAATATGAAGCATAACTATATACTAAAATATGCTTTAGCTGCAGCACAACCAATTCACTTTCGCGCTTTTTATCGGCTAAACCATAATTCCGAAGCATTCCAAAGAATAAAATACATTAGGCTTTCGAAAGAAATCAAACGGTTATGTTGCATAATTTGTGTAGAAATGGTCTCAACAAAAGCCATACGACAGCAAGTTGTATCACTGAAACAAGTTTTTCTTTCTGCTTTAAGGTACTTATAGCAACAGGCAACAGCTCAAGTTAGAGTACAGAATATATTTAAGGCGGTTTCAACATAGACCCATAATGGCATCATTGAACAATCTGGTGCGGATAGATGCGGATTGGAAATGATACAACTCAACAAATATGGAACACACGAGGCAATGTCACGCTTAATATTAACAAGCACAATTGAATTGATTCAAATTCTAAGGAGCCTAAAGGATACGCAACACGACTGCAGCATCTTGCATTTCTCGATAGTCCGGCCGTCTCAATTAGATAACCACTTATGGTAAGCGCATTATTTCCTATAGCTAAACATCGGTTGTTAAAAAGGAGGTGTAAATATGTTGTGACCAACACCCGGTTTTCTTTCACCACCGTCTCTATAAAGAGAAAAGTTGACCTTCCTGCATTTTCCCTAGTAGTTAAAGCTTGAGCGATAAACAAATTTAGGAAGTATTCTAAGACAAGACAATGTGAGTTGCCTTTGACTTTCGCCGCGTCGAACAGTTGCGTATTTTATTGGGTATATCCAGCCCATGTAGGCCTACATTTGAGATGTCTCACTTGTAGATTTTCCTCACTTGTAGAATTCTACATGGGCTGGATGCAATATATTAGTTTTACTTTAGATCTATGTCTACTATTTAAGTAAATATGAAATTCCTTAATTTATTAAATTTTAGACAATGAAGATAGAAACAATAATAAGAAATGAAAATAGAACAAAATAAATTGTTATTTAAAGTACCGGTTCAAATCAAAATATATCTACTCAAAAGTAGACAGAAAATTTTTGCCTCACTAAACAGTGAGATATCTACATTTTTTCAGTGAGATATTTTGCATATAGCCCATATTATGTGTGAGGCCTACCATTTTTTAGTGAGGCCTACATGGGCTGGATACGCCCATTTTTCGTCCTTATTTCCGAAATTACTATTTTTTTTATTAAATGTTATATAAAAGGAATTGTTAAAATAATATTTACCATAATATTGTAGAGCAGAAAATCTATGGCCTGCCAAAATACGGAACATCACGAAATCAATTTGAAAATGAAAAAATACCAAAAGTTAATTCGACTTCTGGTGAATATTGTTTCTATAGACAATAACTGCTGTTTACGATCAAAGAAAATAACGTAAAGGAGAAAAACACGAGGACTGTTTTAGGAACGGAGCAAGAATTTCTTACTCCATATGAATGAGCTGATATGCTCAAAATGGAATGAGTGATTCTCAAAGTTATAATTGTAATTAACCGTATGTCCTTACGATCTGTTAAGCAATACGATAGGGCGGCGGAGCAGTTTTCATTTCAATTATGTACAGAAGTAAGAAAAGTTCCTAAAACTTTTTGAATGTGAATTTAACAACTTAGTAATTGTTCTAAAACCAACTCACTAGGTAATTATTGATGGCGATATGTTTGTCAATTAAATTTCCTACAATTTTTTGAACAAATTTCAAATTTTACTTGCTTGAGCAGTTGTAATATTTCGTTATAAGAAAAATGTTAGAGTTTGTTCTAAAATGTCTCTCTGTGGAAATGGTGGCGATATTTCTATCGTCATTCTAATCTTCTAAATATAGAAGTTTGAAAATTTCGTACGGTTTTTAATAATAAATTTCAAATTTTATCAGACATATGGTCACCACAGAGAGAGGCAACCCGACATAGAGAGGCAAACTCTTATAGATTTTTGTTACAAGCGAATACTTGCTCTATATAATTCGGGGTTCTGGGTTTGATTTCTAGTAGTGGCAAAAAATCCCAAGTTTGAGCCTAATTCTTAAATAAAAAAGCTTAAGCCTACTGATTTGTTTTGGGCTAGAGTACTTGTATTTATATAAACCTAAAAATAAAAAATAACAAAGTTTGAGCCCAAAAATTGATTTTCGGCTATGAAATTTTGTTATTGCTTAAATAAATTTTTTTAAATATAACACTCACTAGTTGATATCGTAGGTGAGAAATAGGTGCATAGAGAGAGCATAAAACAAAATTGGCACACCAGCGTGTTTTGGTTCTCTCGTATTTATTTATTTTTTATTTTGTTGTTTGCTGGTTTATCGAAGAAGTGACAAGTTACGTTTGTTTTCACGTCAGCACTCTGTGGTCACAAATTGCATCTTTGTGTTTAACGACTTTTAGTTTGATGGTTTTGAGCGATTGGTATGCTCACCTCAATTTTTCAACATTGTATCCTATTTGATTCATTGCGTCCAATTACCGAAAAGTCCAGTTGCCATACTAATGCAATGTTAACCATAGATACAATCGGATAAGTGGCTTCGGTAGTGAACTTGGAAAAATTGTTGATTCAGTCATTAAGGCAATTAAACGCTACAAATGGCACTCGTTGCATTTAACATTTGCAACGACGCTCAACGTGTGTTCATACTCAAACAGAACCACTTAGTTTATTAAAATACATGAGTTAGCCCATCCAAGCGAGCAGCATATGAGAAACACTGTATGTTCGCAGATGTCATAAATTCAATTTATTTCATTACAGCAGTTCTAAAAAATTATCATTTCATTCACGCGGTTTACGCTTCTTTTATTTTCTTAATTTGTGCAAATGACCCAATGCGCAGTTTTATTCTTGCAGGTTAAACTGTAGTGTGTAGTTGATGGGTTCAATACGCTACTTGATCTTATTCTGCCCAGTGTACCATTATAATACGTTAATTTCCACTCCCCGTGGATTTCCTTGTCCAATTCTGCCAAAATAAATTCCGAGATACTGTTGCTAATCCAAACATACAGATGAATGAGGGTGTGTGAAATACTACTTTAGAGTATGTGGATCTTCTTATCACTCACCCAGATATTTTCTTCAATTACCTCAATATTATCCGTACTACCATTGTTTGCTGATAGTTCTTCCTTCGATTAGACCTAATTCTTTAATATGGCTTACTAATAGAGGGAATTTCCGTGGCGCCGTACTGAATCGACTCGTATGTGCCCATCCGTTCCTTCCGATTACTTCGAGAGATAAATTTTCTTCTATACGAGAAAAACAAGATCCACAATTTTTATTTGTGGTTTTATCTGTAACTGACACCACTTTGGTTGTTGTTGTACGATAGGGGTATTCATTACTGTTTGATTTTTTTTAGCAGCTGCCATCTTAAAGGTCTGTGAATATTTTTTTCCGAGAGATTCATATCGAGAACGGTGATTACTGGTAAGCCTATAAAAAAAGGCCACTGGTGTGGGGACTTTCAGATTGGTTATATCATCGGAACTGGAACAGAGAGGACTCAAACATAATATGGCTTCTAATTGATTAAAAAAAGTTGTTAATTACTCGCACATAAGTATCTTTCGTGTTGCCTTAGATTTTGTTGAACGGTTCTTCTGCTGGTGGCTGAAAATGCCATGTTATTACATCTATGGCGTGTTCTGCAGTTACACTGTCATTGAAATCAGCTACGGTCACCTTTTTTGAGTTGGTTGTTGGCTCCAATTAAATTTGTTGAATTGTCGCTGTATACATGTCGCTACAGAGCCCACGCGTTTTGCTGAATCTGAGTTTCCACCTTTACATATATGAATTGATTTATGGTGCAAGACAGTCCTCTACCTTAACATGGTTTTATTTGTAAACTGCCAGCGTAATCATCTTTGGTGTGAGTGAATGGCATAGATGGTTGCATTTAGAAATTACTATTTTGGTTGCGACTTTTGCGTAAATGAACCAGCATCTGTTAAATACCTATATGACATCGTGAGTATAACTCCCAGATTTGGTGTTTTCTTGTGTGCATAGAGGTTCCATTTTGATATTAAAAACGAGTATTTTTTAAGAGAAATCAATGAATGTTTATTTCATTGTAAAGAGGAAGGTATGCCATTAGCATTTGAAAACGATATCAGCCAAATGGCAGCCACGGTTACGCTTGCAGCACCATATCCTTTTCATGAAATTTTCCATGACCAATTTGCACATTTACGGCTGATATATAACTTCACGAATTTCATCTTTAAGAATCGATTGTGGAGCATATTCATAGACCTTATCTTTTACGTGGCCCCAAACAAAAAAGTCTGTTAAATCACAAGATCTCGATGGCCAATTGTGATCACCTCTTCGAGAAATAACACGGTCAGGAAACTTTTCTTGCAAAATTGCGATTATTTCGTTGCTTGTGTGGCACGTAGCGCCGTCTGCCAATTCCGGCCATAAAAAATAATTAATCATAGCTTGGTAGCACAATCCATTCACCGTAACAGTTGCACCAACCTCATTTTCGAATAAGTAAGGTTCAAACACAACACCAGCCAAAAAACATCCCCAAACAATGACATATTGAGGATGGACAGGCTTTTCAACAATCATTCTTCGATTTTCTGAGCCCCAAGTTCGACAATTCTGTTTATTAACGTAGCCTCCGAGGTGAAAATGAACTTCATCACTGAAGATGATTTTTCGATGAAAATCCGAATCATTAAGATGCATTTGAAGGACCCAATCAGCGAAGATACGACGTTTATGGTGATCACCCGTCTTGAGTTTTTGTGTTAACTGAACTTTAAAACCCTTAAGAGTCTTTATGCAAAACACTGTGTATTGTCGTTTGTGGAATGTCTAATTCCAAAGGTCGACGAGGAATTGACAAACCTGGGTTTTCATCATTCTTCACATTACTAGCTTGTCCCAACTGCTCAAAATTTTCCACCAGTTTCATTATTGCCGGCCGAAAAAGTGTTTCGCGACGACCCAAAAGTGCTTTAGTTTCGCGAACTGTAACTGCAAAATTTTCACCATTTTTGTTGTGAATTTTAACAATTTCAATGCGTTGTTGAAGCAGGTAGTTTTTACTTGTCAAATGTCGAAAGATGACAGCTTCAAAATTGACAGCTGCAAAATAGCAGGCTGCTCAAAATGAAATCTCTTATTGGCGATTTTCATCGAATGTAGATAGCGTTGGTTTCTACGTCTACAAGGGGGATGAGAATTGTCAAATCCTTTGTTATGACAGTTTTAATCCCTCTTGCTTCATAGCAAACTATGATTCACATTTTGGTCACCAGATGTCAGCTAATTTGTTGGAAATCGCGAATAGGAAAACCCTGTACATTTGAAAAACGTAAAAACGGCAATGGGAGCTGTCACTTACGGTGAACCGATTACGATCAAAATTCTCTCCCAATTTATGGAAAAAAACATAGGTATGAAGTTTCATCTAGATTTATCTGACGTCCAAATGGGTTGCGATGCCGAATTTTGGTTGAAAACGGTTTTTGTAGACAACTGTCATTTCCGCTTACATTTTGTAAAAATAATGTGGGACATTATCGTTGCAAAATTTAATCATTATGTTAAATTATATGTTTGCGTGAATTACCTGGAATTTACAGTGAGTTTAAAAAATAGACGTTCGAACCGACCTGTAACAGATAAGTTGAATGTATAGGGATTTAATACAGGTTTACAATTTTTTGCAATGTAGTGTGTTGTAGTTTAAGATTCAGCTTTTCAAGCTTAACTTGAACCCGTCATACAAAATTTAGCTCCCGAAAACTCAAAAAAATGAATCAAACCTTTTCAAATCTGTATTCAGGTAATGGATGTGGAAGTAACCAATGATTTCGGTTGGGGCCAAATTCTATTTTTATATTAAAAACATTTCTAATAGTAAATTTTGTGCTTAAGAGTAGAGTAAGATAACTGCCTGACGTCTTCGGGAATTTTGTTTCGATCGACGGCCAGACAAATAGCCGGAAATAAGCAATTTTTCGATATTTCTCGAATTTGACAGTTTGAATAGTTATTAGCAATTAGCGTTTGAAAACTTGTATATGTGGGTCAAGACAATCACTCTGAGCTTTGGTCCACAAGAAAACGGCTTTTTTCATTCATGAGCGATTTGGGGCATTCAACTCTCAATATTGGGGATTGAAGTCCCGCAAAAAATTTTGAATCGCTTGAATTAATTCATAAGTACAGAAATAATCCAGAGTTTCACCAAACATATTAAGCAGAATTTGTTTTTAAAATTTAAATATCTCGAATTCCAAGATTTGTTCATTTTTGGGATTTTGGGGTATTAAGGTGAGTTTGATACACGATACAATTTCTCGATGGTTATGCTTCTATAATTTTTAATCATGCAACTAATTGCATAACAAATTACACGTGAAGCAACGCGATGCAGCAGCTCGCACATCTAAACCAAAATCAAAAAAAAAAAAAAACATTTTCTTTTCGTAAGTCCCACTCATCTCATAAACATGTCTCGCATATAACACAAACACATAAACACACACACACATAATTTGTCTACGACTGTGAAAATAATAATATAGCACGAGAAAATAAAAGAAAATTATTGTAAAGTAAATTTTCTCTATCTGGAAAACTATTATATATTTTTGTTTTCTAAGTATAAAGAAAATCTGTTTTAGATACATTTTGCTATATACTGTGCGTGTTATAAATGTATATGTATCTGTGTGATCTTTTGCTTAGTAGCACATTGTTGTTGTATTTGCCGCAAAAAAAAATATTATAAAAGACCGCGAAAACCTGAAACTTATTTCAGTTGAATTGTTCAAACAAAGTATTTTCAGCATTTGGTTGTTGCTTGCTTGTTAGGAAAATACTGTAATTTTCTTTTTTTCTTCTCACTTTGGATTACAATAATAAATAAATAAAAATGGTTGAAGTTTTGGATAAAGAACAATTGGAGGGTAATTTAATATGTCCTTATTATGTGTGTTTTGGTCGTTAATATGTAAAAGGGTTTAACAAATTTTTTTTTTATGTTTTGGAACCTTTTTATGATGTGCGGTCGTGTAGTATTCAAAAAGGTGTTTACCATGTTTGATTCCGCCAAAAAGGGAAAAATTGAAAAGGAAAAGGTACGCACAATTTTAAACACACTTGGACACACATACGATGATGATGATTTAACAGCGCTGCTCGAGGGCGAAGATCCAGAAGGTAAGCTATATATATAAAAACAATGTTAAAGTGTAAATTTAAGTGAAAAATGTGAGAAAATTTATCGGTTGCAAAAATGTTAACAAAAATATTTTTTTTTCGTGTCGAACAATATGTTGAGTTGGATTAAAATCGCTACAATTAATTCAAACTAAAAAAAGAAAAATAATAAAAACAAAGTGTTACAATTTCGTTTAAGAGCGGAAAATGGAAAATGTAAAACAAAATTTTAATCAAAAACGGGGATGTAATTAATTAATTTGTGCAAGTGCTGTGACTTTTTAACATCAGCATAACAATTTGTCTTATACCTTTTGACCTACATCTATATACTCGTATAACACAATCAATTGGCTCCTTAATAAAGTTACATTTTTATATTATCATGGTGCGGATGCCAGTCTGAATTGTGTTGTGTTATGTAATAAACAAGACATAACTAAACCTTTTTTATGGTGCTTTGAATCCTTTGTCAACTTGCTTTTGTGTAAACGAAAATATTTTACATTTTCTAAAATCCGTTTTTAAATAATAAAAAGTGTCCCTTGCTCGAAATATGTTTGTGTATCCTTAAAAAGCATGTAAGATGAACAAAGTGATATAAAAGTCTAACATGAGAAATTGTGTATCACAATTACGGCGCTTCATGTTTATGTATAGAAAGCATATTGCATGTGGCCAAGCCCCATCAGTGTCTCACTTTGTGGCAGAATTTTGATCAAGTCTAATCAATGTTCCTATATGGGTTAAAATTGATTACTTAAATTTTAGTTAAGAGCCTTCGCGATTATGAGGTTTATAGGCCTCTTTCTAAATTTGATGTGTGCAATTTTTTCTAAATGCCTTTGATGGCCCTAATTTTATAGTACGCGTTCTTGGATATTTTTGAAATGTTTGAAATAATCATTGCCAGATTTATTAGAGACCATGAACTTGTACTGAAATTAAAACTTTATTTTATACATAAGCGATCTCTAATGACACATTTGTGGGACATTTAAATTCCAGAATTTAAATTCTCTAATTTATTTTGGTAGTCTTTCCGCTTGTTGACTTTTGGATGTTTCTGGACTTTAGGAATGACCTTTCAAAATCTACAGTATTCTGAATGCGGTTTAACCTTAGTGCAGGTTTTGAATCTATTATCCTGCTCTTGATCTCGTATTTTAAATTAAGAGCACTGCGGTGACTCTCTGTGCCCTGTGAAACTTAACGCCATAAATTCTAACATTGTTTTGTGTGGTGCTATGCTCAATTCGTCACGGATAGGATATGAAATGAGATCACAGAGTAGCAAAAGATGGTTGAAAATAAAATTTAATCGGATTTTTTCTGATCATTGTTCATTAAACAGAGATAGGGTACCAATAAAAACTTACTTTTCGGGTTTGCCGAGGCAAAAAAAAAACCGTCCTTCGTTTATTGCTTTTATAGGCTGTGCTAAACACGTGTCATTTTGCAAGGATACGATCCTATGTTGTCAGTTCCAGCTACATATCTCTGTTGAATATTTGGATACTTTTCCTTGGCAAAGCCTTCAACTTAGCTAAGAGACCGAGCGTATCTACGTCCGTTTTGCATGTTTAACTCTTCTTGTCATTTGAGTAGGAATCCTTTGGTTTTCAACCATTTAGAAATAGAGCTGATTTAGTTATTTAGCAAAAAATTTCCCGAGATTAGTCCAAGACTAGACGCTTGGAAAATCTCTAGTATGATAAACAAACTTACGTTAAAGAAACCCGACAAGAATTGTTATTGATTAAAAGCTTAGATAAACAACGTACAAATTTTTTCGTGCTAACGTAAGAAAGAAATTTTTTTTTAGTTACAGGTAGAAGAAATAATTAAATATTTGTAATTCTACCTTGGAGTGTGCCAATTGTCAAAATTTGCCTTTCAAGTAAAATGCTCATCCCACTCATTGAAACTATTCGGACTTTCTGACTCTTAATGAGGTCTGTTGGGTTATGTAGAAAGAGATGCTTTAACGATTTTTAATTATGTTAAATGCTAGGAAGTTTAAAAGCAAATAAAGATGAATAGCTTTTAATACAAGCTTTATAAGTCGAAATTAATGTAGGCAAATTCCAACGGAATCTTTTAAATTTTATAAAATTCAGCAAATATTTTATAGGCTCAGGTAAAGCTTGTACAATCTGTTTTAGGGACTAAGGTTAATAACAGCGAATAATTTGGGTTAAAGACCAAAACACTTACGATTTGAGAAAGCTTCAAATACAATTTTTGAACATTTCGTAAACTTTTAGAGCTCGAAACGAAATTTATAAATCTGTGTCAAAATTCAGGTTTCTAGCGATACCGTAAACATGAGACTCGACATCAATTATTTTAAACCACATCTGGGCTTTTTAGTTTTTAATATAATTGTAACATTTGCAAGTTTTTTACGAAATGCTTAAATTTTGGGCCTATTTTTTAATTCATCCCGAGCAGGCAGTGCACTGTCAAAAAATACTTCGTATTTTTTTATTCAGCCTGTGTAATTTTACTCTGCACACTGCGTTTTTATTTGTGAACTGTACTTACACAGTGCATACTCGGTTCTTCAAATTTTACTCTGAAATTAATGTCAGTGTACGAAGAGTGTGCAAAATAAAAAACAATTTATTACTCTATGCACACCGGAAAATTTTACCCAGTACAAAGTTTGCTCGGTGTACACTACTCGGGGTAAGCCTGCTTGCTCGGGTTGAATTAAAAAATCTACTTATGTCATATGAATTAGTTGAAAGCTTTCTCACTAGTTTACAGCCAACTTAGTCTTTTTTCGCCATTTCAGCTCTGAAACTTTCTTTTTTGGGCTCGTACTTCTAAATTAAATGGAGTTAAATGGAAGTTTTATGACTGAAAATTATTACATGCAGGGAGTGAAAACATTTCAAAATTTATAATTAAAAAAGTTGAAATTTTATGGCAACAAGTCCACAAAGAAAAGTACGAATTCTCGTAAAATGCGTTTTTGTAAAACAATTACTCGCAGGAAGTGAAAGTAGTAGTATTAAATATTGACCACCTACTATTTAGAAATTGATAATTTGAAATGTTAAAATTTTATGGTATAATTGAACAAATAAACCTTAATTAATTCTCAAGAAATTGGTTTGTGCATAATTATTACACGCAGGAAGTATAAATCAAAAATTTGTACTATAAAATGTTTACCAATAAACATTTAGAAACTTACAATTTAATGTTGTTAAAATTTTAACGTAAAAATTAATCAAGAAAGGTGCGAATTCTTACTAAGTTGGTTTGTGCATAAAGTTGGTTTGTGTAAAGTAATTGCATGCAGGAAGTGAAAGTAGTTCTATCAAATATTGACTAACTTCTATTTAGAAATTGATAGTTTGAAATGTTGAAATTTTGTGGTAAAACTGAACAAGGAACCTTAATTAATTCTCAAGAAATTGGTTTGTGTATAACTATTACGTGCAGGAAGTAAAAATCAAGAGTTTGTACTACAAAATATTTACCATTAAACATTTAAAAATTCACAATTTAAATTGTTAAAATTTTATCTTAATAAATTAGTCAAGAAATATGCGAATTCTCACTAATTTGGTTTGTGCATAATTATTACATGCAGGAAGTGAGAACCAATTTTTAGTATTAAAGATATTCAAGCTAAACATTCCAAAAATTAATACTTTAAAATTTTATGACGAGAAGTCCCCAAATAAAAGTACGAATCATCGAAGAGTTGGTTTGTGTAAAATAATTACATGCAGGAAGTGAAAGTAGTACTATAAAATATTGACCATCTACTATTTAGAAATAATAATTTTAAATGTTAGAATTTTATGATAAAACTGAACAAGTATGTTTTAATTAAATCTTAAGAAATTGGTTTGTGCACAATAATTACATGCAGGAAGTGAGAGCTAACTGTAGTATTAAAGATATTAAACACTTAACATTCCGAAAGTAATAATTTGAAAATTTTACGTTTTATCACAAGAAGTCCACGAAGAAAAGTACGAATTCTCGAAAAGTTGCTTTGTGTTAAATTATTACATGTAGGAAGTGAACCAGTTCTATCAAATATTGACTACCATCTATTTACAAATTGATAATTTTAAATTTTGAAATTTTGTGGTAGAACTGAACAAGCAAACTTAATAAATTCTGAAGAAAATCGTTTGTACAAACTTATTACATGCAGGAAGTGAAAATCAGTTGTTAGTATTAAAGATATTAAGCACTAATTTTGGTGATAAAACTGAATAAGTAAACCTTAATTAAATCCCAAGAAATTGGTTTGTGCAACATTATTATATGCAACAAGTGAAATTCAAGAGTTGGTGTAACAAAATATTGACTACTAAATATAACAATGTATTATTTGTTTTAAAATTTTAATGTAATAAATCAATAAATAATTATACAAATTCCCTCAAAATTAGATTTTACATAATTATTACATGCAGGAAGTGAAAATTGTGTTAGTCCAATGAAATATTTACCCGAAAATTAAAACAATATGTTTAAAAATTTATGGTAAAACAAAAGAATATTTACAAATTTCTCATTGTTGATTTATCCAAAAACTATTACATGCAGGAAGTGAAATTCAATTAAAGTAATAGAGTATTAAAGAAATCAAGCATTCCAAAATTGATAATTTGAATATTTTAAAGTTTTTGGCAACAATTTCATAAAGAAAGAAAGTGAAAGTATTTTTAAAAGTATTTTAATTTACTTTAATTTAATTGATCTGTTCAATTGTTAAAATTTTAACGTAAAAAATCAATTAAAAATATACGAATTTGCACAAAGTTGGTTACTGCATAATTATTACATGCAGAAAGAGATTATCAAGTGTTAATGTTACAAAAAAATTTCCACCAAATAAATACAAATTGATAATTTATTAAAACGTTAAAATTTTATGATAAAAATAAACAAATTTGAAATTTTCTAAAAATTGGTTGGTCTAAAATGATTACACGCAGGGAGTGAAAACCACATGTTAATACTCAAAACTATTTACTACGCCATATTTTAAAATTGATCGTTTGAATTGTTAATTTTTGATAAAATTCAAAAACGAAACCTGCATAAATTATCGTAAAAGAGGCCTGTGGAAAGTGAGTACATGCAGGATGAAAATTAAATATTAGTCCAACAAAATATCAATCCCAATATTTTAAAAAAATATTGTTAAAAATTTAAGATGAACATTTAACAAAAAACTATTTACAAAATTCGCGCAGTTGGTTTGTGCATAATTATTACATGCAGGAAGTGAGAACCAATTGTTAGTATTAAAGTTATTAAATACTTAACATTCCAAAATTGATAATTTGAATTTCGATTATCACAAGTCCACAAAGAAATGTACGAATAATCGAAAAGTTGGTTTGTGTAAAATAATTACATGCAGGAAGTGAAAGTAGTAGGTACTATAAAATATTGACCATAACTAGTAATTTAAAAATTAATAATTTTTTTGGTTAAACTGAGCAAGTAAACACTAATTAATTCTCAAGAAAGTAGTTTGTGCATAATTATTACACGCAGGAAGTAAAAATTAAAAGTAAAAATCACGTGTTAGTACTCAAAAATATTAACCATGTAATATTTTAAAATTAAACATTTAAATTGTTAATTTAATGATAAAATTCGAAAGTGAAACCTTTATGAATTCTCATAAAAGTGGTGCGTGGAAAGTGATTAAATGCAGGAAGTGAATTTTTTTTCAGAAATTTATATCGATAAACATTAATAGTAAAAAAATACTAAAAACTAATTTCGCATAGTTGGTTTGTGTAAAATAATTACACGCAGGAAGTGAAAGTAGTTCCATAGAATATTGAGCACCTACTACATATTTGGAAATTGATAATTTGAAATGTCAAAGCTTTATGGTAATTATTACACATTATTACACTAACCAATTTTTCGAGAATTAATTAAGGTATGTTGAACACAAAAAAAAATTAATTGATACCAATACCAGTTGCGAAATATCAGGAAATCCTATACAAATCTATAACGGTATTACGACTATAAGAACAAACGTCTATCCAGCGGAAATTTTAAAATTACTGCAAGAGTTCGTTACGGCAACGCGTGAGTCCCAACATTTAAATAACATGAAACATAATGTGACTCATCATATCGAGGCCACAGGTCAACCTTGCTATACAAAAGCTCGATGATTGAGCTCTGAAAAATGGCAATTGCGAAAGCTGAAACTGAAACGTGGCTTTCACAAGGAGTCTGCAGATCTTCTAAAAGCAAATGGGCTAGTCCTCTCCACATGATACCCAAAAAGGATGGAAGTTGGTGATTGTGTGGTGATTATCAATGCATTGAATGTGACGAAGCCAGACCGCTATCCGATACCTTTCGTAACAGATTTCACGGATTTCACAGATTGATTTAGTAAGGGCATGCCATCAAGTACCAATTGAACGGCAATAATTACACCTTTAGGATTGTTTGAGTTTCCGCGGATGACGTTTGGCTTACGAAATGCAGCTCAGACATTCATATTCACTTATATATTGACGATATAAATCTGTAATCAATTGAACTGACAAGACGATTAAGAGTTTTGAAATTTGCAAGTCAAAATTGGCAAATTGTACGCAACTAGCGTTCCTAATTCCAGATGCCAAATTTGCAATTTTTGTTGATGCATCCGACATAGCCATGGGAGCAGTTTTGAGACAGTTAACAATGGTCCCTTTTTTTTGCAAAAATTATATGACGCCGAAGTTAGGTACAGCACCATACGATCGTGAGCTACTAGCGGTTTATTTGGCGATCAACCATTTTAAAAATTTTGTGGAAGGAAGGGAGTATGAATTATTTACAGATCACAAACCTTTAACCTTTTCACTTCGCCAAAAGTTAGACAAACCTTCACCGAGACAACGACGTCATCTGGAACTAATTGCGCAATTTACTTCAGACATTCGGCACGTTGCGGGAAGTTCGAATGTCGTAGCTGATGTCTTATCGCGAATCGAGCAAATTGATATAGGAACTACAATCGACTATGAAGCCCTGTCCCAAACACAAACTAATGATTCAGAATTAGCGGCCCTTGTAGAATCAAATCCAAACCTAAAATGGGCAAAACTTTAAATTTTTGGATCAAATAATCTCTTAACGTGTGAAATTTTAAATGTCGAACAACGATCGTTTGTTCCAAGAGCATTTCGTATGCAACTTTTCGAAGCCTATCACAACATTTCACATGCCGTTCGAATGCCGTACAAAGTATCTTCCTTCCTCCCAATTTGATCTGTACTCTTTTGACAACATCCGTCATACAAATTTTTACTAAATGTGGTCGTGATGTGTGCAACTCATCACGCAACTGTTCTCTGGCAAAACTACAAATTGTTCATTGCCCCATTACGTATTTTCTTAACATGGTATATTCTTTTCGATTTTCAAAAAAAAAAAAACAATTTTATTGTGTGGTAAAGAACATGACCAAAAAATCTATTTCTTTGTAAACGTATTTTTGACTGAAACAGCGTAAATAATGTTCAATGAAGAGATGGATTGAAGAGCAAATAAAAATTACGATTGTTATTTATGTTTATATTTTGGTTTATTTTGACATACCATTTTATATGTATCGAAAAAATCTACGAATAAATAAAGATTTTTAAAACATGATTTCAATCAAAAAATAATTATTATTACATGCGATGGTAATTTAGATCAAAATGTTTTGATCTGACAGCTAATTTTTTTAATCGAAAATCATTTTTTTGGGTTAAAACGAATTTACCATATCACAGTTAACTCGAATATTAAAAATAATCACATCAGTATACAATTTTGTAAAACTTAATTAGACTTTAAAAATGCATAATTAAACTATTAAAATATATAAGAACCATTTAAACGACAATAAACCGAAAACAAAACGCGTTAAATCACCCATTACTCAAACCAATTAAGCAAAATTCTTGTTCGCCATCATCGCTATAAATCACAGCTAATTATCCGCACTCTGCACATTCTATAACCGTGTAGCACACACATGTGAAACAAAATCTCAAAATACACACAATAAAATTTGCGATACGACCCGAGCGACTCGCGTAGCACAAACCATAAATTATTGAAAATTAAAAACATGAAAATATAATTTAAATAGTTAACTATTTTCATGGCCATGACAAAACGCTTTTCAACGAATTTTCGAAAAAAAAAAAAATTTCTTTAAATCTTTTTTCATGTTCATTGATCAGTTTATAGTGGATTGTTAATGAAAACGAAAAAATACTGTACCCAGAGCGTGTTTAACAACTTCGTAAAGAATTTGTTGTATACAAAGGCAAGAAACTGATCATAAATTTGTCGTTGGTTTCTGGCGACAGAAGCATAAAAAAATCTAATAAATTAAAAAAAAAAAAAAAAAAAATTTGCTACACGGGGGTATGTCGAACAAGGTTTGTTGTGTTCTTCATTTCTTTTATTGTTATTCAACAACAGGAAAACATTTTTTTATTTATTTAAACTATTTTTATTCATCTCTCACGATTTTATTATTAAATTTTTATGCTTTATTTATTATAATCAGTAATAAGTGATTTGTGAGATTTTTTTTTTTGCAGATTTGTGTTTACATATTTATACCCGCTTCCTTTATGGGTACGACAGATAAATAATATGTTTTCTCTTATCGCAACCATAATAAGATATAATCCTTGTACGATTTTATCACCAAGGAACATATTCTTTAGATGCTTCAAGCCGCATAATAACGATAATAAACCATAAACAGGAAGATTAATCCTTTTTGGTATTACATATATTCCCACACAAACCATTATATATCCCTATTTTTAGTGTAACCTGTAGTTTCATAATTGTAAGGAATATATATGCATCCTACATCCTAAACAATTAGGATGTGTTGTCACTTTATCACTAAGGAAAATAATAGGATATTAGGAATAATACTAAATAAATATTAAATATATTTTAGTGTGGTTCTAAAAGGATAAACTATTTGTTTTTAAATAAATTTTTTTTGTCTCCTTGATTTCGGTTTCCTTAGTAGTATGTAATTGTATATGCTACAAAAGATAAGTTTTAAGCTGTAAACAAATTTTATATATGTTTACCACAAACGTCTGGTACAACAATAGTAGTATTTTGTAAAAATACATCCATGCCATCCTATTTTGCACAGAAAGGAAAGCATTGTTAATTTAGATTTTTGTCCACAGCATATAGTTAATGTGGAACCTCGTGCGAAGTTTTTGCTAAAATCCCAATTACATGCCGTTTAATCAAGCCCGATTAAGAAATGGCTAAGATCCGTCAGCATAAATATTTAATTTTTGAACCGCTTTCTACGATCAGTACTGCATTTGACTTTCTCTTCCTGCATGTAATTATTTTGTGAATAATAATTTGTCAGAATTCCTATATTTTTTTTATTAATTTAATACGTTAAAATTTTAACAATTAAAATTGTCAATTTTTAAATATTTTGTAGTACAAAGTTTTGATTTTTACTTCCTGCATGTAATAATTATACACCAACCAATTTCTCGAGAATTAATTAAACCATTAACTCATAATGTGATAAAAAGTCTGCACCTAAAATGCATCTATTCACTTTTGCAATAATGAATTTCCAATTAAATGACCTAGTATGTAGACCGAGGTTACGTTTTAAATTTTTTTACACTTTCATGCGTTGGATCCATATTTAAAATGGTAATAACATTCAGGCTTTGAGTAATTAAACTTGTTGAATAATTCTTCAACCCTTTTGGTTAATGCGGTGATCTGGTAACATAGATTATCTTCTTGTAGATCATTATTATTTGTGTTTACACCTTAAATCGTCACTGGTATGTGACGATGTAATTGATTTATACTAAACTCACTCGTGCACGCCAAAATCTCCTGAGCAAGAGTTGGGAGCTGGTGCATCCAAAGATTCCCTAATACTGGTTCTGCCACTTTGCGTCGTTTTTTTATCTCCTAATTGAACTCAAGAAAGGAGACGATCCCATTTATTTTTAGTCATCCCGATTGAAAGGCATGTATTTTACTGAAACTTTATAAATTCGTGCCGTTTCACTACTAGAGGTCCCACCATCGGAGTTTTTTGCAGCACGTTTGTGATAAGGATCCACCAAAAAATCAGTGTTGACATATGATCATCTCGTAAATGCCTCAATTACCCAAATTTTGTTTTCCCAACAACGACACGTCTATCGATTGTAAAAACGCTAATTATCTGTCGATTACCTAATCAGTCAGATATTCATTATTTTCATAAAATGTGAGAGGCATAACAAATAATTAAATTATATTTTATAAATTTTTTTGCCCCACGACCTTTTCAATCAAATTACATTTTCCAGATACACACGAAACGCAAAATTATAAAAAAAACTCAATTCAATAAATAAATATTGGATTATTAATAGCATCAAATAAAACGAATATTGTAACACTTAAATCGATTGATCAATCAAACTCGGATCCGGTGGGAATTTATAAACAAATTTTCATGTTTTTCATATTATACACTGTACCAAAATATCTAAAAAATACGCTCGTATAATAAAATTTTCTCGATCCACTTATTTTCACAGGCACAGGTGTTTTAGACTTTGATGCATTCTGTCGCATAGCCGTCAATTTCAATGAGGAAGATGATGAAGCCCTACAAAAAGAACTGAAAGAGGCGTTCAGGTTATACGATAAAAAGGGGGAAGGTTTTATTCCAACGTCATCGTTAAAAGAAATTTTAGGAGCCCTCGATGATCAATTGACTGATGAGCAGCTAGGTGAAATTATTACTGAAATCGATACAGATGGATCAGGAACCGTCGATTTTGATGGTAAGTACATTTATACACGTTTTTAATCAACCAGTATTTTATTTACCTATACACCGAAAATAAAGTACTTGGCGCCCATTAAACATACAGAGATCTTATTATTTTTGTCTTCTAAAATACTTACAGTTATATATTTTTTTTAAATAGTGTAGAAAGATAGTAAACTACTAACAATAGATGAAAATAAATAGAAAAAAATTTAATTTGGAAATTTTCCACTAAAAATAGAATGAAAACCGTTTGGCGTGTTATTGTTGTACGTTAAAAACAGAAACCGTTATATACTGTAAAGGAAAATTGAAGAAAAACTGTTCGGTGGTGTGCGCTTGTCGGTGAATTTATTTTGTATTAGAAAAATGACAAACAAAACCATATTTTTAAGTCACATAAATCACTTAAGATGGAAAAAGTTTAAGAATAGAATTGTTTTCTTCGTAAATATTTTTGCTTTTCTAGATTTTCTAGACAATAGAGAGATAGAAGACAATAATGTGGGTTTTTGTTATTTTAATACGTCGTGCGGTGAAATGATCAATGAAGAGGTTAAATATTTTACCATTTAGTGGAGTTAGATATGCTTGACATAGTTGTTTACGCTCTTACATAGAGAATTGATATGTAGCAAAAAATATTATGTTTTTCACAATTTGGTGCAAAATGTAGACGTCACTTTCATTGTAGTAAATTGGTAGCAGAATTTTTAAAAATCGGCCGTCGATGAAAATGTTTCCAATTTAAATTTGACCCGTAATTTGTGCTACCAGAAATGAATTTTGTATTATTTTAATTATCAGGCAGCACAGACGACATCGTACAGATTTAAATATATCTGAAGATTTGTGCGACTTACGGTAAAATTTTTGCATAACGTAGTTGCCGAGATAATGTGAATTTTCTGATGTGAATGTAACACAAAAATCTCAGGTTATGTTTTGATTTATTTTAATCATGCTAAAGTGTGCATCCCAAAAATAATTTAGTTCTTCTTCAGAATTGCTCAATATTGATCCTATAGAAATGCAATATTTAACAATTAAAGTGGATTATCGAGTATGTTGAATTAGATTGAGTATGTTAGAAAATATTCTAGCGTTTAGTTAACGTGTTTAAATTAGATCTATTTAACCTGATAGGACTAGAATTCACTGTGCATACCTCCGTATAAGCCAGATTTGGGAATAAAAAATTTTTATTTCCAACCTAAATGACAACCCTTAGAAGACGATTTTTGAAAGATTTTGTATGAGTAAACTACTAAGACTTGATGTACTGAACATACTGATATTTTATTTCAACCGAGATTTTAAAAGGTCAATTTTGAAAAATTTTGTATATGGGTAATTTTTGGAAATCTCTCCATTTTTATTTGAAATTCATCAAACTAATCATTTTAAAATATTTTGTATCAGAAATTTCTGGAAATGAAATCACCTAAACATAATTGTTACAAACATACATAATTGTTCCAACTTCTCATCAATCAGAATTGCGCAAGAAATCCTTATTTCAACCCGAATTAGAAAAGATCAGTATTGAAAAGTTATGTATGGATGTCTGTTTTTAGCTTTTGGAAGTCAGGCCAATTTAGCGATGATGAAAATTCTAAAACATTTTGCAGATTTTTCCAAAGGTGGCATTCTACACTAAACTGGAAACAAAATGTTTACATGCTGCTATACCTTTTAAACCAGAAGGGTACACAAAAACAGTTTTTTTTCACAAAAATCGACCTTTCCTCTTAAATTTTGGAAAATTGTTTTGAACAGATATTGTTGCAAATTTAATTTGGCATATTCGATTTTCTCATTTTTGAGATACTTTTCGAAATATTTGCAAAAGCCGAAAAACTTCTATGAAAGGTGTCACTCAGATAGGCCGATTTCGGCAAATATTTACTGGAGTTTCCCAATTTGTGGAAAAGGCTTAAATATAAAGTTTCATCCCAGGGCAGAATTTTTATTGAAAATTAGTTTTTATAAAAAAAAAAATCATTTCAGCTTTGATAAATGATTTAGAACGATAAAATTGCAAATTTAATTTAGAACCGTTTAGAGCAATCGCTTTTCTCGTAAAAACTATATTTGTCAAAATATTTATAAAACAATAAAGCGCCTATATTCATTCTATATTATCGGTACAGTAATAGACTACACTTTTAAATTATGCGTATTCAAAATAGAAAAATATTTTCATAAAAAATTACATCACACACGCCTTTCTTAAGATGTCTCGTGTACCCAAACACCTAGATTTGTGAAGCAGATATATTTTTTTCACTTTCATATAATAAAAACAGCTCATAGTATGAAAAGTTTTCAGCGCTGGCAGCTATGTTCCATAATTGTGGAGCGTACGACTTGTTGAACTCCAAAATGTGGTTGTAGCACCTTAGTACTACAAACTTTCGTTTAATATTGGAAACAACGACATTTTTGCCATTTCCATTTAATTATCTAGAATATCGTTTCAAAAATGACGGAAAATGAAAAATTTTGTTACCAGCATTTTGGTTTTTATAATCTACCGATTTGGCGCTGGCAGCAGTGACATTTTTTCTAATTCCGATATAATCTTGTGGCATATCGTTTGAATGGCCGTGAACGAAGCAACAATTTCGTTATTAGCACTGCAGTTTAGTATAGATTGATTTCAATACGTTTCGCAGGTTCTCTCAGATATTTCAGCTCCGCTATCTGGTTTTCTTATTCATACACCTCATACACCCATGAACATTGCAACTCATAAAACCTCATTACCCTTTTTATGAACACTATACAAATTCTTCCCGCAGTTAGTGTTTCATTAGTGATCTTCCAATTATAGCGTCCCACATGACCTATTTTTTTACAAAGGTTTGGATCCTACTTTTTAACGAACTATTTCAAAATGAAAACTTAATATTTCGATTTCTGATTTCCAATTTTATAAAAACCGTTCATGCTTTAATTTCATTTTAAAATATGTACTTCGGTCCTTGCAGAGACCCCCCCCCCCCCTAAATGTATTTTTCTGAAATTCCAACGATGCTGACACTCGAAATAGCGAAATTAGATTTGTTAACATTTTTCGAATCAAAAATTATATGGTGGGAATTCCGACCTCACCAAATGATATTAAAATATTTCACCTAACTATGTCGCAGAAGTTATTTAAAAACCGTTGGTGCCTATTTTTTAACGAATTATTTCGAAATGAAAAGTTAATACTTTCACTTTCTGAGATTCAATACCCCTCTTTTCAAAATTGTTCTAGCTGAAAATTAGTTTAAAATAAAGACCCCAAATTCTACAGAAATTGCCCGTTAAATAGGTTTTCCCGAAATTATTAATTAACCAAATCAAGTCGAGATACTTAATACTTCGAACAACTCCGTCGCACAATTTTTTAAATTCATCTCTTAGTAAATCTGGATAAATTTTTCTAAAAGTTGAACGATTCGAAATCCCGAAGTTAATTTTTGTTAACATTGTGTGAACCGAAATTTATTTGATGTGCAAACCGGGTCTCACCAGACGACCCTTAAAATAATTTTTACCCTGAAACCTGGATTCAACTCATAATCGATTCGAGATACTTACAAAATTTTATCAAAATGGTTCTAGCCGCAGAGATCCCTTAACGAATTTTCCGAAATTTGAACGATATTGGAATTCGAAATCCTGAAGACATTTTTGAAAACAATGTCCGAACAAAAATTTATATTTTTTTCCGAAATGTGGACTAATCTCAATCGATTCAAGATACTTAAATATTTCGCTTAACTCTCTCACACATGCTTTTTAAAAACTTTTGGGGCCTATTTTTTTGACGAAATTTTCCGAAATGTTCGCTTCCTGAGGCTCCACACCTCCTCTAACTAAATTTTATCAAAACCGTTCTATCTTGAATTTTATTTTAAAATCAGTACATGAGCCTTTTTTCAAAGATCTCATCGGTACTTGGATATTTCGCTTAACTTTGTCGCGCAATTTTTTTTTAAATCATTAGAAGCCTTTTTTTATCGATTTATCTCGAAATCAAAACTTAATGCAGTCGCTTTTTGAGATTTCAAAACCTAAATTTATCAACTAGCCAAATTTTATCAAAATCATTTTAGTTGGAATTTTTTTCCAGAGATTTAAAAGAATTCGGGTTTCACAAGATGGCCGTTAAGATGTTTTTTTCTGAGATTCGTGACAGCTAAAAATTTTTGCTTTACAAGTTTTTCAAAACCTTTCCATCGAAGAAAGCTTTAAGAATAAACCGTGATATGAATATTTCGGACCTCAATTTTTTTTAATGATCTATACTCCGTCAGAGGTTCTTTTAAATGAACTACCCCGAAATAAATACTAAGTGCAATCGTTTCCTGAAATGCTGGGACTAGAAAGCCTTTCCTTCTTAAAATTTATCAACTAAGACCCGTTGTTTTTTTAAAGGCGTCTCCTAAGATCTCTAGAATGATTTTTTCCCGAAATCTGGGACTCATGGCATTAAAAACTCGGAACCAATTTTAAACAAAATCATTTTAGCGGATATTTTAGAACGACCAGGACCCCACCCGCGGAAAACCCGTGGAAAACTCCTACTTAAAATTTTTCTCTATCTGTGGCTTATCTAATAGAGCCTGAAAAATTAAGAGAACCCGAGTCTATGAATAGACCAGCTAATCGAATATTTCTGAAACCGAATTCATGGCAATCGGATGTAGCACTCAAAAATCCAGGGGCGAGGTCCTGATATCCTACTCTAAAAATGAATCAAAATGTAGTTTAATATACAAATACATAAAAGTGAAAAATGGTCAAAGTAGGATTACATAGTTCGTAATTTCGAAAACACAAATAATTGAAAGTTTAGCTATAAAATTGTAATCGACAACTACATATTTCATAATTGAGCAATTTTGAACGAAAATGTTTTTCCGGCCGAAATCGTATTTCGAAAATTTATGCGTCAGTCCACATCCACTTTGGAAAATTTCAATACTTGACATGATCCCGTCCCTGAGACAATTTTTATTGGCTCGAGCCGATATATTTTTTAAAAGAACACGGGACTCACCTGAATTTCTAAAAGCCATTGCAGTCGATTTCTGGCACAAACCGATTAAGAAACCTGACAAACAAACTTTTATCGTAAAAAATTAAAATTTATACGCGATGATGCTTATTTAAATTGTAGCTTCTAGCCATAGATCCTTACACTTCACTCAAGGATATCATCGAAAATTATATTCGAAAATAATTTTGCATTTGTTTGTTTCTGTAAATTCGATAGTACGAGTATAAATGAGGACGTTTAGGGGATTGTTAAATCTGCAAAAATTTCGAGGTCGAAAGTTTGTTTTGCGAATTTTTATCACTCTCAAGCGAGAAAAACTAAAAAAAAGTAAATTTTTTTCAAAACTGTTCTAGATAAAAACAACTGGACTCGATCGATTCCTTGCATTTGAAAACCGGGAACAAATTTTTCCAAAAATCAGTCGCACCGAATTTTTTTTACCATCCGGGCATCACCTGAGATCCTTGAAAATGGGTTCCTTCAAAACCAGCGCTTAACTATCTTGTCTTACATTTTTCTAAGTCTATCGACTTTCATCTTTGTGGGGCAAAACTTATTAAAAATAGATATTAGCCCCCGGAGAAACCGTCCCCTCGAGAAGTTCCACTAACCAATTTTTATCAAAATTGTTCAATCTGAAATTGATATGTAAAGATAACCTGGATTATACCAGATGATATTCTAACGAAGATAATTTTTGTTACCATTGTTTGAGCCACAATTTATTTGTAGGGATTCCGGCCCCCGTAAGATGACCCTAAAAATGATTTTTCCCCAAAATTTGGACTCATCCCAATCGATTCGAATTACTAAAATATTTCGCTTAACTATATGTCGCATGTTTTCTTTCAGACCTTTGAGGACTACTTTTTGACGGACTATCTCGAAATTAAAACTTAGTACATTCGCTTTTTGATACCCTAAACCCCCTCTAACCAAACTTTATCAAAACCATTCTAGCTAGAATTTGAATTTAAAATCAGGACAACCGCCTTAAAGAACTTTTCTGAAATTTGAATGAGACCCAAATCCCATAGAAAAGTTTTGAAAACATTGTTCGAACCAAAATCGATTCGAGATAAACGGCTCCAAAATCCCGAAGGTATTTTATGTCAACATTGGTCGAGCGAATTTACTGGATGGGAATTGTTGATTAAAATTATTATTTTTTGAATCAGGACTCGAGACACTTAAAAATTTAGCTCAACTCTGTCGCAATTTTTTTTTAAACCTTTGAAGCCTATTTTTAACACGATTTACTTTAAAATCAAAACTTAATACATTCGCTTTTTGATACTCTTAACTTTTTTTGATACTTTTATTTTAAAATAAAGTCATGGGCAGAGGCTTAAACGATTTTTTATGAAATTTAATGATGTTAAAATTAGGAATCATCCAAATCAATTTGTGATACTTAAATATTTCGCCTAGCTCTGTCACACAATTTTTTAAACCCCTTAGGGCGAGTCTATTTTTTAAGGAGCTATTTCGAAATATATTTGCTTACTCTAAGCTTGCTCGTACCAAATTTTGGCAAAATTACACTTAACATGATTTTTTCCGGAAGCAAGACTTATTCAAATCGATTCGATTGTAGTTTGATAATTTTTGTCAACATTGTTTTAACCGAAATATATATGATGAAAATCCGGACCTCACCAAATGAATCTTAACATAATTTTTTTCCCGAAATCAGGGCTCATCCCAAACGACTCGAGCGCCTTACTCTATTGCATAATTGTTTTTAAACTTTTGGAGCCTGTTTTTAACGACATAATCATTCTAGCTTGGATTTTATTTCAACATAAGGACCTGCAACCAGGGGTGTCTTTTAACGAACTTTTCTCAAATTTGAGCGAAATTTGACCAGTAAAATTATTTTTTCCGAAATCAGGACTAATCCCGATGGCCCAATCAATAAAAGATACTTAAATATCTCACCTAACTCTGCCGCAACATTTTTTAAAAAACGTTTGGAGCCTATTTTTTGCCTAGCTAATTTTTGCTAACATTGTTTAAATCAAAATTTGCATTGGAAAATTTGCCTCCCAATTTTTTCATAATTTTTCTAGCCGGAGCAAGAGCAAGCCTTTGAAATCGACCTGAGATAGGAATTTTTTGTGCCTTAATATTTTTTGGGTGATCTGGACTTTAACAGAGTTTCATTTAAACGGACTGCCCCGAAATAAATACTTAAAACAATCATTCCCTGAAATCATGGCACTAGGAATTCCTTCTTTCCATAATATAAAACGATTTTTTTTTTTTTACAAAAAGCCATACTAATTTGATTTTTTTTGAATCGATTATTAAACATTTTTAAAAAATGATTTGGACTCCTCCGGAGGTAAATGTAGAGTTTTAGATTTTGGAAAAACAAATCATTTTCCTGAAGTGTGATCAAATAATTTTGAAACTGAAAAACTTGATTCTTAGATCATTTTTCGAAATGATCTTTGCGATTTTCAACTAAATCAGAGCTTATAATAATTTGTGAGAGTTTAAAGCTGAGTAAGCTTAAAGCTCCAAGTTCATTTTGATACATCCTATATTCATTGAAATGTGAATATACTTTCTCAAAAAAAATTACGTGCATGCATTTTACAAACCTTGCAAAGTTGTGTTTTATATTGTTAATCTCATTATAAAAATTGCGATCATTGAAGATCTTACCTGAAAATAAAGGAAAAGAAAAAATCGTTAATCAATAATTCATGGTTTAGTAAATTTTATATAATATTGAAGGTAGGTAAAGCGAACGCTAAACATCTAAACATGCTAAACGTAAGAAAATGCAAGATGCACAGTAATCGAGTAAGAGTCTATATATAAATTTTCCGTACGTATCATCATGGTTTATCTAAATATTTCCACCCAATATCGATAAACGCATGTATATTAAGTGCATCTCAAATATTTATCTTAAGTTTTACAACATAAACGATATAACACCCGATTATTTGCCAAGAACATATACAAATCTTACGTGTATAAATTAAAATACGTATATAAGATGCCTAACATCTTCTAGACATTTATAGGTTTTTTTTTTTTTTTGATTTTATACGAATTTCATTTTGTGTATTGTTAATTCAATTAAATAAAAAAAAATGTTTAGACGTCTATGCTATATCGCATGTAGTACAAGAAAATCTTAAGATGGAAATTATCTGACTAAAATAGAAACATGACAATAACAACAATAACAACACCGCCAGAAGCAAAAAAAAAAAATGTTTGGTTTGTGCAATGCACTGTATTACAGTTGATTTTGGATTAAAATAGATTCCGAGAGAATTTATAGCAAAATTTTATATTTAAGAATTCCAATAAAAAATATTAAGAATACAAAATAATCATAACCTATAATAATAATGGATGTTTTATTAATATCTTTTTTTTTTTTTAATTGTTTTCTTTACAGAATTTATGGAAATGATGACTGGAGACTAAGAAAACACATATATCTCGAATTTATTTGAGCAACAAACAAAACAAAACATTTTTTTTTTATTATTATTATTTATTTTTATTTTACAACAATGATTTATAATATATATTAAATAAGTTTTAAAAAAATGCACTTAAGGAAGTTGAGATGAGAAAAAGAAAATAAGAAGAACAAGAAGAAAAAAAATTAATTCTTAAAATTAAATTAAATTTTTAACTGAAAAAAAAATATTTTTATTTCAAATCTTGCGGTTTGGTTTTGTTTTAAAAGAATATAAAGATGGGAAACAAGTGTATACGATGTGCAAATGCGGTATTTTTGGAAATGAGGGCATGCATATGCAATAAACATAGGGGCACTGGTGCGTGCATTTCTTCCGTCGACAACGATGCGAGGCGGCAGTTTGTTAGTTAATTATTTTCTAAAACTCAACCAACTCTATTTTATCACGAATGTATCTAAATCGGTATTAAATAAGTCAACAATTTTGAATTTTAGTAGGCCAAATTTTTGTTTGGATGCGATGGGGCATGCAAATTGAAAATAATACTTTTTATAACCACCAGGCGCTGGCACGTCATTTTCGGAAATAAAATCAAATTTGAGTTAAGATTTTGTACAAAACCATATGGTAAATTTTATTATGTCTAAAAATTTAATTTATTCGAACTCACATAAGAAATGTATAAAATAAAGCTAAACTTCTATTTACCAAAAACATATATTTCTGCCAAGAAATCAGCGATACTTTATAATAGTTTCATTCCGTTTTGACAAGATGCTCCTAAATTTTAGCTAGTCAGAGACATTTAGAGAACGCCTAGGTTACCTATGATCCTAAAACGTCGAATCAAATATAAGTTGGTGGACCGAAACGTCTCAGTTTCTTTATCAAAACTCGCAAGCAGCTTTAGCGCTTACAGAAAAGGATTTTTTTAAACTTGAAAGCTTAACCGAGTTCACAAAACATAATTTTTTTGAAAGGCTGATAGTTTTACTTTAAAATGACACTATTTTCATGAAAATTGGTTCAGTATATTTTTTTATAATGAATTTTGAGTGAAAACGCAACCAAAATTAATGATTATTGGGGAAATTTATGAAATATTGGGGAAATTTAAATTTAAATTACAACAAAAAATTTAAACAAAACAATGTGTTTGGTTAAAACTTAGTATTACCCCCTTCGCGTCTAAAACGGTGCGCACCCGGCTCTCCATTGAAGTTATTATGGTTTTGACAAAAGCTTGGGGGATCGCACCCCACTCCTCATTCAACGCAATCTTGAGGGCACTGATGTTAGATGGCGTCGAAATGTTAGGCTCGGACCCTCCGTTTTACATCGCCACATAAATGCTCAACTAATTCCATGTCAGGACTGAGGAATGGCCACTTTTTCGTCTCGAGTTCAACCTCATCCACGATCTGCCGCGTGGTTCGAGCATGATCCAAAAGAATCTCCTCGATATAATATATTTCAGCGACCAGACCTCCTCTACGTCCTCCACCGCAGGTACGAAAACAAGACCTGTTTTCCCTTAAGCGATATGAAAGCCCACACTATGCACGAACCGCCGTCGTACGAGACCTTTTCAGTAAAACAGCACTGCGAAAATCACTCTCTTGGGTGGCGGCAGACCCGGCCTTTTATATCACTACGATGGAGACATATTCCGCACTCTCTCGTCACTGAATAGAACGCACCTAGCGAGTAAATTTGAGTCGCTCTTTAGGATGGCGTGCTGTCATTTTTTGGCCTGAAGTCGACCATCTTAGAGTGAGGTTGGCTATGCATTCCTACTGCCCATTGAGTAATAGCTTCATCTCGATGGAAATCGGTTAAGCAATTTTAAAAAAAATCGTTTGTTGTACACGCGGAGGTTTGAGCCGATTTCGTTACTCGCGAGTCTAGTTTTGTTGTTAACTTTGAACTCATTTGTCGAACGATTATGTTTTGTGGCTAAATTTGGTTTTGATTCAATCTTCGGTTCGCGTTCTGATCCTAAGTGAAGTAAAAAAAATTTAACAAGGAATTTAATTAGGCCATGAGCATTTAATTTCCTGTTTGTAAGATCTTGAATTGCATTCAGAATTACATTTTCAACCATGTTTTTCGATTTGGGTTCTGCCACATAAAAAATTACAGAAAACGAATATTTTATCAAAAACAAGTAGAGCCTAAACTTTTTTATTAAAGCATCTAGTTAGTGTGCAGAGAGTCTTCAATTATTCACAGAATTCAAGGAATGTATGTCAGTTTACAGAAAAACAATTCACATAAAACAATTCACAGAAAAACAATTCACAGAAAACAATTCACAAAAAAGCAATTCACAGAAGCACAATTCGCAGAAACGGAGTTTACGTAAAGAATAACTTCTTGAAAGTCACCGTGACTTTCAGGAAATTATTTGTTACGTAAACTCCGTTCCTGTGGATTGCGCTTCCATAAGATAATAAAATATTGAAATATAAAAGAAATGGGCCTACATTCTATTTGTTCAATATTTTTAATTATTAATAACAATTATAAATAACAAAAAACCAATTCATAATTTGGATTATTTTATATTATTATATTTTTAAGTAAAAATTCAATTATTTCCAACGTTGAATAAGAGGATACAATTTCTTGTAATATTTGATCATAATCACGATATTTTTTCTTTTTGGTGGCATATTCATTCCAGCAAAAATTTGTTGTAACTTTATCTCATTTTTTGATTGTTCCAATTGCAACTTTTCCAAAAAAACACCACATTGCAGGATGCTCTGAGCCAACCAATTTTTTGAAACCATTGTGCCATCCTTCGACATTATTGTTTGTTCGCGGAAATCTTTGTTACACGGCTTCATAAACATTCGATGCTTTGAACGCAAGTTACTAGGTTCATTAAACTCATGGTTTTTATTTTAATATTCAATTTATCTGTGTAGTATTTTTATGAGAATTGCTTTTTTGTGATAAACATGCCATACTTTATTGACCTACATTCGGATTGTTATGGGAATTACTTTTCTGAGAATTGCTTTGCTGTGAATTGTTTTTCTCGGAACTGTCCGGATACCGAATTCGAGACTTGTTTTAAGTTCGCCTTATGTTGGATTTTTTGTTAGGGTTCGCCACATTGTGTCCTCAAAAGGCTTTTAATTATTTGTATGTAGAACTCTTCATTCATAAATAGATTTTCCATTCGTGTATCGATTTGGGTTCTGCTATCTTTAAAATATAAAAAACCCGTGTTTTATCTAACGAATGGAGGCTAAATATTTGGGTGCTACTAACTTTTTCTAAAGCTATCAAAATCCAACGTTGCGTTACGAGAATGCTTGGAGCCTATAATTAGCATTTAATTTTCCATATTTTACGGAAATATTTTTCAGGAAGGGTTCTGTTAACTTTATATTAAAGAATATATTAGCGGATTTATTTAAAAATTACTTGGTAATTCACAGCAGTCTGACTTTATTGGTTATTCAAACATTTAAATATCCTGTAAAATTAAAGCTACGCGCTCTAAAAATTGTAAAGATGTGCTACCTTCAGAATCGCTTGTGCGTTACTGAAAGAGCAGTTTACTGGATTTTATAAGACTCAACTAAGAAATATTGGTCAACTATCTATCACTTCACTTTTTGGGAAAACGATAAGAAAATCAACTCTTCAATAAAACTGTCATATTCCCATAAGGTTTTATGCTCGTAGTCGCATCTAATTTTTTTTATTAGTGAGTATTTGACATTTTTTATTTGAAAATACTAAAAGTTTGCTAAATCTAAATTCAATTTAGGGTGTTTTTTAAAAGCGGCGCACTTTAAATTTTAATAAAACACAGAAAAATGATTTTCGTATCCATATAACTGGCTTAATTTGACAAATAATTTTATACATAGCATTCATATTTGAATATGATTTCGGGCATGTGGCAGCCGTAATCTGGCATAATGTGCAGGCCCAATTTTCAAACACTCGGCAATAATGTGTCAAATGTTGCTCAATAGTTTCTGGTTTATCAGAGTAAACATGCAGAGTGGCGAGTTAACATACCCATTTCATGAACTTAATATATGACGCAAGTGACGAACCGCATGTCTGCAACATATATGTCTTCCAATTGAGACACGAAAAGTTAATAATCATGTCTCTGTACCGCCCACCGTTACCTGTAACGTTCTGACCATCATCATTTTTGAATACATATATGGACCAATGAATCCGGTGACTTTTTCATGGTGTAATGGTGTTTTGATTTGTAATGGTGGCTTGTGGATTACTATCGCTTCAAATGCGACAATTCTGTTTATTAACATAGCCATTTAACCAAAAGTGTGAATCATGTCAGCACGTTAACCAAGTTGTTTACGCGAAATTTTTCATAAAGTGAATGGACACAAGTTTGAGAATTGAGACATTTGTATCATCATCAACTACGACGTCTACAATCGATAGTTTCTCAATTTAATCGCTCTGAAGGACGATTATGAGCACCATAAAATGCACGTAAAAAATAAACATAAACAAGTTAATCATGAAAACGTCATCAACCTCGTGATTTTTACAGATTTATCTTTCGCTATATATCACCGAAGTTCGAAAAAGTGGTTTTAGAGGTGATGTGTGTGTGTATTGGTCGGTGTGTCCTCTAGAGCCCAGACGGATTGACTGATTTGGATAAAACTTTAATTTTTTTTTTATAAATTGGGAAGTCCAAATTAAATTTAGCGGAAGTGGCGGTTTCCATAGGACCATTTTCATTTTTCCAAATATTATAAAAAGCGCGAAAAAATTGAGTAAGCCAAAAAGTATTCTAAATTAAATTTGCATTTGTGAAGGCCAATTATTCGAGCGAGTAGAATATACTCGCTCTGAGTTATCCAGGTTTACTCGAAGATTTCAGAAACCATAACATCCGGAACTAAAAGTGAATACTGCTCAAAGGAGTTGTGATCAAGCCATGCCACGCTTGTCAGGTTTCGGCATCTGCCCAGAATACACCACGACAACCGAATATTAAGGTAAAAGTTTTATTTTTATGTGTCATTATCTCTAAATTTTATTAAATTAACGGGTGAAGTTTTTATTGTGCACTACAAGATAGACACAAAATTTACCAATGGTTTAATTGATCACGCACTACGAGATAGACGCGATTAATACGAAAACTGTGCACTACAAGAAAGAGACAGAATTCTTGGGACACAAAATCACGCAAGAGTCCAGAAAATTCTCGAATGGCAAATACTAATAACCCAAAATCAAATCAAGCAATTCCTTAGTCTTATCAGGTTATTATCGACGATTCATACTGGATTATTCCAAAATGACCAAGCTTTTGACCAAATTTTTGAAGAAGGGAGCCAACGTGAACCGATTGGATCTAAAATACAGAAAATTCTTCGAAACCTCAAAAAAATTATATCAACCTACCAAATATTGTCATATCCCGACTTTTCTAAACCTTTAATTTTGACAACCGATGCGATAAAATTGAAAGACCAATCGGATTTGCATCGAGAACTCTTAACGATATCGAGATAAGATACGCCACGAATGAAAAAGAAATAAATATTTAATATTTTCTTCCAGTAAAGAGACCGAGAACGAATCAATAAGGAACCATGATTCTAAGGAACCAATACCGCAGATGACTATTATGTCCATTTCACGGAGCGTCCTATTAACTACTACAAAAATCAGATTATTCTCATAATTTCCGAATTATAGACACGATAATCTCAGAAGAAGTTTTCCCTAAAACAAACAAAATGAAAACCACACTTCGACAAACCGGAAATTTTGTGTTACCTAAAAAAAGTCCACAACGGAAAACATTCTGCAATTTTAGCACCAACAAGTTTGTAGAGAACATTTCTCACAAGTACGCCACTTCGTCTTCGTTAACAAAATGGTAGAAGATGTAACGAGCTTAGAAAGGCAAGACGCAATAGTTGTAAAAGAACACGACAGGGCACTAGAGGAATCAGGGAAGTTGAAAACCAAAAAAAATCTCTTTGCTCTTGGTCAAGTTTTTATTTTATTTAAAGCTAAAAGGCTTAGACCGACATCAGAAAAGAAAAGCTTAAAAGTGTTTGTGTTATTTACAAAATTTTTTTGGGAAAATAAGAACCTTAAATTGCTTGCATTATTTACAAATAATTTTAGGCTCATGTTGGCCCGATCAAAATCTTTGGCTCAACCGATTTGTATATCGTTCTTGGCTAAACTGTATGTTATTTAAGGCTGGCAGAACTAAAATTGGGACCTATGGCTTGGTCAAGAGCGAATGGAACCTAAAAATATCTATGCCACATGATTCACGCGAATCTCAAGACGAACTCGCTGAACCTTTGGGAGTGACTTAACAAGCAATTCAAAACCATCTCAAGACCATGGGTAGGGTGCAAAAACAAAGAAATTACGTTCCGTGCGACCTCAAGCCAAATTAAGAATCAACAATTGCGCGAAATTAGGAATCAGTTCGGAGTGTTCTACTATGAGTTACTTCAGCCTAATGAAACTATCACTGGGGAACGTTATCAACAACAATTGATTCGTTTAAGCCGACATGACAAAGTGATCTTAGTGAAAATTTGGAAGCGCATCAACTAACTAGCAGTGTGACTTACAAGAACCTCTAGACATTGACTTCCAGTAATCATTCAAAATCCATTACAGTAAACCAACCATTATTGAACAGTTTAAGTTGCACTCTAAAACTTGACTGGTGAGGTTTATCATAATGATTTACAACCATGCCTCAAAAAATTTATTAGTATATTCCAAACCGCCATTAACATAAAAACACTGCAAATTATTGGCATGGAAAACCTCGTAGCTTAGACGTAGCTAAAATGCATAAATTTTTATGATCCATGCTTGGGAATAAATTCCTCGTCGTCGTTCGCAAATTTTTTCATTTTGTAAAACAATAAAAAAAATTTCCTTTTCGGATTGTTTATTTTATGTTGTGAATTTTCATTTTTTATGTTGCTGTTTTATTTTGATAAAACATTTTTGTTCGCTATTTTGTTTAAAATATGTGTTTGTTTTGTTATAATGTATATGAATTATAAAAGTACATTTTGGAAAAGTTTGTTTGGAATTTTCATGAAAATTCTTTAGTTATGAAGAATGTTTTTTTTATATATAATTTAATTTTCGGCTGATTGTTTTTCTTAACGATTTTGTTCCTATTGCTTTATGCCGATATCAAGTCGTAACTTATATATGGCAAAACTTTTCATTTGTTTAATTTTTATATATTTCTGGAAATTTTTAAGTGGAGGGAAACAATTTTAATTTGAAGAGAGCTAATTTTGATATAGCAGTGGATGAAGAAAAAGGTTAAGGGTTGTGATTTAACATTACTACGTTGAAAGATTATTCTGCAAAATTTAACACAAACTCAAAATATTCTAATGGTTTAACTAATCGAAAGATAGAGGAACCAAATATTCTAAATCTGAAATATCTGTTAAACCTAAGAATCGTATAGACATATAAAACATAAATCAGCAGTGCAACGTTTGCGATTCGAGCCGGAACAGTAGAGGAAGAATAAGCATGACGACAAGTGCTAGTAAAAACTAAACTTCATTTCCGAACGGCAATCTGACAAAAAGTTATCGCATTGCTGTCAGAAGTGCCAAACTACCAAAACCAAAATACAATAACGGCGTTGAGTTTCATCATCCGGACTTTCTCCGGTCGCTCTTTACTGACAACTAGCCCAGATAATATCAAATTCATTCACACAGGCTACAGAGCGATCACAAAATTAGCTATCTAAAAAAGGATGTTTAAGTCAAATCTTAGACGAAATCCACCGTAGTTTCGGATAATAGAAACGAATTTCTCGAACTTATCGCTTGATGCGTGATGTTAAAGCAAAAGTACGGGAAGAAGCTGCTGCTGCAAATGAAGCAGTTCCAGTTGGCAACGTGGGTTTTTTTTGCGAACAACAGTTGGACGAACGATGCTTCAAGACTTCAATGTCATACGAAGTTGTAATGGTATTTGCGAATGATGATGGATAACAAACAATTGATTGTGCGAAATCTGAATTATTAGGCTCGGCAGTTTGTTAACATAAACCTTTTAAGCCCTCTTCTGAATTCAATGATTTATGCACTCCTCTTTCCGTACGTAGAACATGGATGGCGGCTAAAATGGACTTGTGAAGTATATGAAGGAGCAAAACGAGTGAGGAACGCACAAGCATCAGCGTGCTTCAGGTCACAACAGGTCTTACATCGATTCGTTAAAACATCTTCAACACAATTATGAGAGTTGGCATAGTTGACGCAGTATTGGTTGGTGAACTCATACCTTCAGGTCGGTGCCACCCGATTAAAAAACATTAGAACAATCCACAAGAGCCTGCGTGCAGAGCAACATAAACGAAGCGCTGATCACGTCGCAAACTGAGCCTAGAACGAGAATCTTGTTGCTGTTCCAGTTTTTCTCTCATTCAGCATGGATGAATTGCCACGTAATATAGCGTTGCTTGATCTGTTCATCACAACCGCAAGATCGTTGGAATGACTAAAGATCAGGCCAACGTTTAATACAGCGCGGACTCAATAATTTCTCCCCACAACAACGAATGAACAATAAAGTGTTCCATCAACAACAAGCTGGTGTGCATCGTAGAGGAAGACCCGACTGCGGCAAAACGACGGCGAACAAAATCTACATATACTAGAATGTTGAAACTGTAGGACGAGAGCAATGGATCGAGGTGGATGGAGGACCATAATGCAGACGGCAAAATATCGTCATGGGATGTGAAAGCCAGAGAGAGAGAGAGAGGACTCAATAATTTCTGAAGATCCAAATGATGCACAAAACTATCCGGTTGAGTACTTGCAAAATCTAACACCATCCGGTAGCCGTCACATGTTTTGCTGTTGATGGTGCTGATTGATGGTGAAAAATCTTGAAAAATAATTCATCACTGAGATCACAAAAAGACTCTTTAGATTTATAGTATTCCAACGCCAATTTAGCTGTCCTAAACACCTTTTTTTTCTTTATCTTAAATGTGTTCTGCAAAACAGAGCCATGGGGCCTAGGCAGTCCCAACTCTTACGCGTTGCACTTCTCCCATCCCAAAGATAAAAGGGGGGGGATAACATTTTTTTAATGAGATAAAAGATTTTTAAGATTTCGGAGTCTCTCGAAGTGATTCCAAGGAGTAAAGCGGTATTGGGAAAATTCATTTATAATTCTGCCGGTGCTCCGCATATAAAAATTGGTAAGGAGGGGTGCAAGGGGGCTGCTGAGTCCCAGGAAGCGATTGCAAGGATTATTTTGTTTTGCGGACAATTCATTTAAGAGTTCAAGTGCGAACACCTTGCTGCACGATATTGATTCGTATTTCGAGATGCTGGGGGGTTACACCGTGTGCTTGATGTTGTATCTGTTGCGTCTCATTTCACCATGTGTTTTGAGCGAGTTAGACTCTGGTATTGTATTGTATTATCATCGATTTATGATTTTGAGGTTTAACATTATCTGGCTGCGTTTTTAAATGTATGTATAAGAAAGCCCACATTCAAACCACAAAAATATTATGGCAACACCAAAATATCCGAACTATATCTCTAAGTACCCAAAAATCCAAAAAATAAACCTAACCAAAAAAAAAATTATCGGACTTGAAGAAAACCCCGTCAAATTTTTTCTGTCAGCCTACAAATAAAACTGTCCTGATAACTATGAGAATGTCATAATACCCAGAATTTTTTTTTGCAGTCCAAAGAATAATTATTTCTTTAATTGAAAATAAATTTACTAATTTTCTACGAATATTAAACAAAAAAGATGAATTAAATATTATTTTGGGAAGCTTTCCGACAATCCTTCATTATATTCTCGATACCTACTCAGGAAAATTAAAGATCGGGAGAGTCCCGAAACCATTTTTATATTTGTACGCATCGAAGTGAATTTGCTATTCTTTTTAATCCCGTGTTGAAATTATTCGAGTACTATCGTTAACTTTCAGAGGCTGACCACTCAGGAACATCCATAATAACAATAAGTTTTGGGAGAATCGGGGTTCTGGAGGGTTGCCGTTGCCAATATTTCAAATCGTGCTGTTTACTTTGAGATGCTTCTCTATTCAAAGGTGCTTAGGATTTGCCTTCAATATTCTGTTCCTAAAAAATTCAGCACTTTTGAGTTCCTGACAATATTATAGCTAATAAATTACTTTGTACGCCATCTCTTATCAAATAGATTTATTTATCGCGATATAAGATTTCCGTCGACAATCATAACCGTGTTTTATTATTCGAGCACTCTCGTGTTTCTAATGTAACATTTTTCTTTATAAAAAATAAAACGGTTCCACTCAAAATTAGAATATGGCATTGTTTCGGAACAGATTACTTGGCTGATTCTAATTCCGTAAAACACACTAGTTCGGATGAAATTGGTATTGATTTCCATCGGTATTGAAGTTTTGAGAACTCGCACCTTATTTTCTTCATACTGCGAATTATGATCTAGAAATTTACAGAACAGAACTGGCCAGATTAGCAAGTATATTGTAGCTACATATCCAATATATTATTGTGTATATATTTTACGTGTGTTATGAGAAACTCTCTTTTGTGATAAACTTAGACAGATTTTACTGTATATTTTATTGTAATATTAATTAACATTAACTCAAATCTCCGGAGACCGAAGTTCAAATTGTGTAGATGAGATGATTCAATCACAACTGACGTGAATTACAATAGTTTTCGATTTGTCTATACGACAAGTCGGCGTTGCTTAAGAATAGTCGACGAGTTGTCGACGGGGTGACTTAAAAATTTGTAGATGACACGTACACGCCCATCTTTAGGACTCAGGAGCATCCATGCTAATAACTATTTTTGGGAAAATCAAGGTTTTAGTCGAGGGACCATTCGTGCCAATAACTATTTAGGAGGAAATGGGAGTTTAGGAGGGTTCGCGTGGCCAATATATGAATCAATACCATTCAACAAAAATTTAGGTTTACGATTATTACGGACACAAATTTTTGTTAAATGGTACGAATTGAAATATTAACCATAGGAATACCTCCAAAACACCGATTCTACAAAAATAGCTATTTTTGTTTGAAGGCACCTGAGGCCTGAGTACCGTTTAATAGAAAAGCATCTCATACTTAACGGCGGTATTCGAATAAAGTCTATCCGGAATTAAAACGAAACGGAAATTTTTGTTGAATGGGATGAATTGAAATATTGGCAATGAAAATCATTAAGAACTCAGATTCTTTCAAAAAAGTGTATATTGGCATGGATGTTTGACCACCTTCTAATAAAAGTCAAAAAGGATTTCAAAGGGATACAAAAAAAGGGATTTCAAAGTTAATGGCTGCACTCGAAATATTTCGACACGGATTTAAAACGAATGGAATTTTTGGAAAAATTATTTGTTTTGGTTTGAATTAATCGTACATACTTTGGAACATAAAATTACAGTACTGCAAGTTAAGTTACAGTTTAAGCCGATGATTTTGTTTTATTTGTGAATAACATTTTATCTCGAGAGAGTTTATTTTGCCACGATTTTTTTTTATTCCACGAAAAAAGTGCTAATAAAAATGTGTTTATGAAGTGTACGTGTGTTTCACCAAGTACCTACGGCAAACAGTGTTTTCCACGATTATTATTTTGGTATTGCCAGCTTATAAAATAGTGCCTTTTTGCGATAGAATTTTGGGCCAACTTTCCTTAAGTTATTTTTATCATTTTTAAAGTAAAACTTCTTTAGGCACGCTTGACTTGGGGACTAAGCTGGTAAATGCGTTACGAAAAGTGTAATCGAACGAGGCGAACGAAACAATAAACGCAAAACGAAATCATTTTCCTTTAGTATCAGGATGTGCCATGACAATTCATAAATCCCTAGGTGGAACATTAGTTGATACCATTTTATTTTAATAATTGGTTAAAAAAATTGGTAAATGGAAAATTGGAAAATTGGAAATTTGGAAACTTGCAAAATTGGAAAATTTGTAAATTAGAAAATTGGAAAATTAGAAAATTGGAAAATTAGAAAATTGGAAAATAGATAAATGGAAAATGGGAAAATTGGAAAATAGGAAACTATGAAATTTGGAAAATTGGTAAGTTGGTAAATTGGAAAATTTTAAAATTGGAAAATTGAAAAATTGGAAAATTGAAAAACTGGAAAATTGGAAAGTCTCTATTATAAACGTTTATGTCACTGACTGACTCACTCGAGAACGCACAGGGTGACCAAAATTTTTTTTTTCTATATTATAACATCTATGTCACTCACTCACTTACTCACTCAAGAACGCACAGGGTGACCAAAAAAAATTCGTCCGTGTGATATATTTTATATATGTATTTTTTCTATATTATAGCTCCATTTCACACGAGGTATCACAGAAACCGATTCTTTCTTCGTTTCTTTTCCCGTTTGCCTATGATACAGGTTTTAATGTGACTTAAACAAATTTTCGATGAAACCACACTACACAAACTTAAATGAAATAAAAAATATTTCAAGGCCATTTTTACTATGCGTAGAGATTTCAAAAATGATTTTTTTGTCCATTTTGTTACACATACAAAAACATTATCTATTACGACTAGTTGGCCTTGACAAAGTTTCCGAGTTACAAGGTTACCTCGTTTGGCATCAGCCATAAACTGCTAGGTGACTCACTCGAGAACGCACAAGGTGAAAAATTTTTTTTTTCTATATTATAATTTTTCTACATTATATTATAAATATTAAATATATATTAGAAGTTTTACTTCAGTAGTGTGGTCTAAAGCACATTCAATTTTTTTTTTTAGGTATAAACGATTTTGATAAAAAAACACTCGGGTGTGGTCCGAATTTTAAAAATTTTTCGCTTCGATTTTAATAACAATAGTTGAAAAGAGGGTTTTATTGCCAGGATGCGACTACATTGAATCAAGATATCGGATTTTTCCATTCTGTCCGCCATGTTGCGTTAGAGTCCTGGGAGTCAATTCGCGTTCTGTGAAATAATGAAGATGAAAACAATTTTTCATTAGCAATCGAGTAGGTTTGCATTCCCCATAAGTAATTTTGATTTCACACAGTAAAATTTAAAATATAAACGTGCAAATAATTCAAACAACTAAATTGCCAATGAAAATAACTTTTTATTTTCATTATTTCACGGAACGCGAATTAACCCTCTGGGATAGTTTTCGATATGATATTTAAAAATATTTGTCTCGATAAGTTTTTGGTCTAATTAATGGAACTAATGGAACGATATGATGTGATCGTATGGTAAATCTGTATATAAATTAATTTTATAAAGTGACTTCATTTCTTTACCCTGCACCCAAAATTATTTACCCAAAATTATGTTAAACATTCCAAACTGGTAAGAGGTCAAATCCTACGTGCGCAAAATATTTTTTGAATTTTCCTAATATATTTTCAGATTAGCTTGCAACATGTTCCATAATATAGTCCAGCAATCTGAATATTATTTTTAATATACTAAATTTCCCAATTGAATTCTTAAATTGCAATATTTTATATAAATGTCATTTTATTGATTACGTGCGAGTACATAGAAACATACAAATTTTGAAAATAATGAAAAATGAATTTTATTTTGTATAAAAAATTATTACCATTGTTGTTAGTTGAAATAAAATAATTTTTCTAAACAGGTGTGGAATTATATAGATATTGGAATGAGGGCAGTACCCAACTATGGAAATGCTCCTATCTATATATAATTGCTGGGTGTGCTTTCTATTTGGAAAAAAAAATGTTCATTTAATTATTGATAAATGATATCATTATTAATAATTCAATATAAAATGACATTTATTTATGAGGTATAATAATTTAATTTCTTTTACAGGCAGGCACAAGACATTATAATTTATTGTTTTTAATCCAGGCCATTGCCGGTATATAGTCCATTTTATTATTGCTGGTGCCAACTAATTTACATATAGAACCACTATTATGACAAAATCACGATTTATAGCAATATTAGATGGATAAAAATGGTTTAAACATAGATTACATTTATCTTAAGTATTTAGATCAATTTGTATCACAATTTTGATAGTTTGTCTTGTCGCAGTATAAAATAAGAAACATGAAGCTCGAGATTAAAATCCAATTCAAGATTCAACGATTTTCTTTTGGTTTAAAAGCAGAAACATAAATTCGTTGTTTCTGTTTATTTTCTAAACAGTGGCACAGATAAAAAAATAAATAAACGTAAATCCAACTCTGCATATAAATGGTAGCATTATTGGGTGAATTACAACAATAAACGGATTAAATTTTCTCGACGTCTTGTATTTAAGAAAATTTTTTGTCTTGTAAAATGTTAAAAACTATATATAAATATTATTACGAGTATACATTATGTACAAGGATAATATAAAATTTTATTTACCATAAAACGAAAATTAGGAAAATTTTCTTGCTTGGGTTTTTCCAAATAAAATGAACCGAATTTTTTGGTGGTGTGTGTGTGTGTGTTTATATCGAAAAGAAAACGGTATAATAAACGCCCCGATGAATAAATAGGATTAGATTTAATCGGATAATTTGTATAGCGATTCCGGACATTACCCAGTGATTTGGGTGGTATTTTGAGTTTCACAATAAGTATAATTTAGTTGCGAGCAACGGATTGTCATTGTAAAATATGTGACAAACTTAATGTTGTTTGTTACGCGTTGTGCACTTCGAATTGTTCGGATTGATTAAATATTTTAGCGCCATACATCATGTACCAATTTAATTTCATTAAGTAAATTAAAACAATTCCAAATCTTGTGTACAATAAAATGAAAATTTTGTGGCGTAGAAGATCACAAGTTATATACTAATGTTTCAATATTTACCAATTCAGAAATATTTTTGATTTGCCGCAATTGCCTTCCATATTACCTTATTGGGAGCGGCGGTAGAAAGGTAAGTAAAAAGTTTCAATTTGTTTTGAAATCAAAAGGATTTCTTCCGGTAAATCTGTAAATGGCTTAGGCTCAAGTTATTTTAGCAAGCTCTAATAAAAAAAATCAAACAGGTGTGTTGTGAGTGGCTCTAAAATGGTTTGAATAAGTTTACAATTTTAATCAGCGGCCATTTTAGGCCTCGGCCATTTATAGCTTGGCCAAAAGCATTCCATTCGATTCCTACAGAAATTGGGATTTTAGCTTAATCAAAACTTTAGAGCGCTGCTCACAACATTCAAATCTTTTTGATATATTTATCGGAGCAGGCCAACCAGTGGAATCGCATATATGTAGGTCATATTGGGTCTTGGTCATTTATAGATTAACCAGAAAAAATACCTTCTATTCCTATGGAAATTTAATTTTTTTACTTAGTTAAACCTTTTACTACCGCTGCGACATACAATTCTTGTAGATAATTTTATCAGAGTGAGCTACTGGTCGAGTGGAACACAGGTCATATTGGGCTTGGGCTATTTATAGTTTTTCTAGAAGAAATCTCTTTGATTCCTAATGAAATTGAAATTTTCACTTACGCAAACCTTTATTGCGCTGCTCACAACATTCAAATTTTTTTGAAAATTTTTTAAGAGCAGCGAGCTATCGGCAGAATGGCCATTTCTAGTTTTGGCAGAAAAAATCTCTTATAGAAATTCAAATTTTTAACTACTCAAACCTTTATAGCGCCGCCGCTCACATAAGAAAAATCATATTGATATTTTTCGGCCTATTTTAAATTTCCCAGATGAAATTCAGGGGGCGAATTCCTAAATTCATTGCTCCTCGCAATGCTCCCTGCTACGAGCAGGGTATTTTCTGTTTATAGTCCTGGACACTACAAGTCAGGCCAGTCATTAGCCCCCCATAATTAATTCCAAAAGGAAACGAACAGAAGCCGTGTTCTCGTGATGAGCGGTAGACTAACAACATCCTCCATTCAAAGGCCTCGGATTACCAAATCGGATTCATCATAAACTCGAAGTGTTCCATCAACAAGCCAGTGTGCGTTGTAGAAGAAGACCTCGACTGTGCTCGTGGTCTTGAATAAGATCTACGTATATTAGGATGTCAAAACTTGAGGACGAAAGCGATTGATCGAGACAGGTGGAGAACCATAGTACAGATGTGAAAGAGAAAGAGAAAAAGTGAAAGAGTGAGGAAATTCCTTCGATTCATAGCGAAATTATTTATTTAAACCTTTTCGCTCATAACATCCAAATATTTTTGATAATTTTATTAAAGTGACCTGTAATAACTAACGGTCGAATGGCGCACAATAATAATTTTTCCAGAACCAACCTTTTAGATCCCTATGGAAATTGAAAAATTTACTTACCTAAACCTTTATAGCACCACCAAAAAAACATATTTTATCAACTTCTAGATTTCCAAAGTGGAGAAGTAAAAGGCTGTTCACATATCAGCTTCTATTATATGTAAAACGAAGAATCACCTTGGTCACTGGAGAGAATCCATGGAGAGACTACATGTCGCTATAGTCGGATAATAATGAACTGTTAGACATACCCTTGAATGACTCAGAGGTGTCTCATCACCTGCTAAAATCAAGGAACATTTTAAATCGGAATTCGATTCAACCTCGGCTATACAAAATAAGAATTGGTTAGAACTTGGAGCGCAGTAAAGACGTATTTCTATCTACGGTTTGTAACTGTACAGTACTACAAAGCAATGCTGCCGTAACTACAAATATCATTAGATGGAATTTAAAATAAATCTATCATAGCAGATATTTAAAGCGAACCTTATCTATTGGTCACACGCGATGCCCCTTACAAGTTTTCACTAACAATAAATAGTAAAACAATCGGAAAATTGAAAAAGTCATAGTTACGTAACGAAACCAGGAAATTAATAGAAAAAGAAGTGGGGTTTGGGATAACATTGAGAACTACTGAACAACCAAGCCGCACATAAAGCAGTTGAAAAAAGGTTAAATAACCACACGAAAATAAAATGTGAAAAGTATACACCACTCTAAAAAATTCAACAAATCGTCCGCCAGCAAAGGTTGTGAGGAAACGTCTTGGTGACTGAAGAATTTTAGCTCTTCCCCTCGTTAGAAAAAAGTTGGAATTGTAAAAATCACTCCACAATTGAGCAGGTGCATGGAATCACCAACATTATTGAAAGAACGTCAGAACGTAAAAAAGTTTATTCCAACATATTTCTGGACGTCGCCCAAGCATTCGATAAAGTCTGGCATAGTGGACTGGAATTCAAGCTTCATAGAGATGCCGAGGCAATTCTTTGCCATACTAAGATCTTATTTATCCAATAGACATTTTCGTGTGAAATATCAGGATAAATACTCCGAACTAAAGAAAATCTCTGCCGGTGTCCCGCAGGCGAGTGTCTTAGGACGAATACTATATTTATTATATACAAGGGTTATTCCAACAACAAATAAAGGAACCATAGCCACCTATGCTGATGACACTGCAATCATGGGAATTGGAAGGATTGTCGCTGATGCAACGAGTTAACTCCAGAAGATTGCCAATGTGGTTTGCAGCTGTACTAAGCGCTTGAGAATTAAACTTAATGAGACAAAATGCATGCATATTAACTTTACATGTCAAAAGGCTTCCCATCTAAGCATGACCTTTGATCCCAAGCTCAAGTCAAAAGAAAAAGCATGTCAAAAAGAAACATAAAAAACTTAACGTTAAATTCAGAAAAACGTAGCTCTGAGATCACAATTCACAAAAAGCTGCTGCTATATCGGCAAATACTGAAACCGATATGGATCTACGGTATTTACTCTGAGGAAGTACTAAGCAAACAAACGCCAAAATGATGCAGACGTTTGAAAACAATGTTCTCAAATGACGACCTTCACAGGGACTTACAGATAGAATACATCAAAGATGAAATCCAAAAGCATGCCGCCAAAAACGAAATAAGGCTCCAGGAACAAGTAAACCCCTATATTCGCCATATGATAGATAACCCTATCGGCGAAAGAAGACTTCATAGAATGAGGCCACTTGACTTAGTAAACATTCCAAATTAAAATTAGAATTTTAAATACGTTTAATTAGTTTTGGGACCAACCATTGGGTTTCACTCTTACAAACCAGAATTGTTTATGAAATGTAAAAATTGTAAAAATTTGAAAGGTAAATTGCTAGATGAGCACAGTCTCAGTTGTAATTTAAAAAAATTGTAAACATTATTAAAACTAAAACACCGGAATCAAACAATTTGCCAGTGGAATTTTTTAAATGCAACTCTGATATTTGGCGTGCTGTTGTTGAAATATAGAAAATATTTATGGGGAAAAGTCGCTATGGTCGAAATAATCCAGATTCAAACATTTATATCTTAAGACACATTAAAACGAAAGAAAGGAATCCTTTGTCCTTACATAAATTGTAGAGACGGGAGGGGTAGATCACTGCGTGCTTAAAACAATACAAATAGCGCAGGTGTTTACAATTGTGGATCATATTTGACCATCAATATTGAGAACTGAACAAGTTGGATATATGCCCTTTTAACGTGCAAAATTGCGGTGTATAAGCCATACACCATTATTCGAAAGCCATGCATTCGAAAGCTTTATATGATATCACAAGCATCGTTAGATATACAAAGGCAACGAAAGCACCAAATGTACCAACTATAGAGGAGTACTTCAAAGATGCACTGTTCGATGTTGACCCAATAAACAAATTTAGTCCGTTTAACCAATCGGTAAAAAGTCCAAAAACCTTGGGAACTTTTATCGTACGCTATATTCAAATGATGCCCGAAATAGCAAAACTTTACAAATAGCAAGAGTGCTTTGAATTTTGCGTCAAGTGGATGTTGTTATTGTACTAAAACTTATACAGAAACTAGAGGCCGTTGGACATATATTACGAAGAATCCACACAATTCAAATTCTGACGAGTGGAATAATTACGAAATAAATATTTGGTGCTATGTTTTATAAAAGCCAATTCTAAGGACTGCTATATAAATGATTGCAACATGTGTCACAGAACAACATCATTTGATAATTCCAAAACATTCTTGTCGCAAGGAGTTAAACTTATAAATTGAGCTCGTATGGCCGTTATGAATAGAGTCAGTGAGATATTACTACCTTAGGGAATGCCCATGTTCTCCGCTCCTTCCAACCAATACCCTCTCTTCCAGACAATATTAACATTCTCTCATTTATAAACCCATATACCCATTTTCAATTTTCCAATTAAACCCCAGGCCCGCATAAGAACCTGATAATGTTTCCTTTTCCGAAACGTGATCCTTCGAGCCGGATCCATCCTGCATACACAAACAATATTGAAAGACACCAATAAAGCGTTTGGACATTAAAACAGCAGAAATGCTGGCAAAATAACCAGTTTCCAAAGAAATTACGACAGAGACGACGAAGTACACAAAACAAAAACCTATTTGGAAATGCGTTCATTTAAATTCGCTGTACCGCAGGAGTACGTAACCATAGACGACAAAATTCAGCAGAAATCCCACCGCCGCAGGTTTCTCATTAATATCTCAATACGCGAAGATAAAATAGTTGAGATATACGACTTCCTCATATGTGACATGCGTTAACGACTCAATTTTGGACCATCAACTCCAGCGCTATCACCGGATCGATCACAACCATCGTCACTCACCAGTCATGGTTTTGGTATTTTTTAAAACAATGAAACAAACTCAAAGCCTTGGATTGGATGATTAATACTTTCTTAAAAAAAAAAAAAAAAAAAAAGCAGGTAAGAGTGGTGGTCAAAAGCTTTTAAGCTTTTGTTGGGTTTCAATGGGCAATGAGGACGGCAGTAATAAGTTATTTAAAAAGCAGGACGTATTAATGCGTCAGCTATATCAAAAAATTTCAGCAATCGAGTATGCGTTTGATACCGCACATTGCTCAATGGAGTATATGCGACTAAAAATCAACCAGCTGCAACAAAAAATGGATGGCGAGTAAGAGAATTGGGGCTCATTCAACGATATATTTACTTAGCCCATTAACCGGAACAATACCATTTCCGATACAGTAAAAATGTCGTATTTTAAGTCGCACTTATACAGAAAAGTGCAGCTCAGCTGATAAGTTATCTTTCAACAATCGGCCGGAATTACGAAATGGCTTTGAGCTACCTAAAGGTAAGATGCAAGAACCAGCGACTTCTAGCTGGCAAGTACTTCAATTCATGGCTGTCACTGGCAACAACACAAGTTGCAAATGGCGGGGCGTTACGAAATATACACGGCACCACGAAAGAAATGTTACAAAATGTAGAGCGTGCTGTATATGAGCTTCTCGCTCGAATCATTTATAACGTTCATTCTAATTAACTTCATCGAGATCTTCCAAAGCAATTTTTTCAAATTTTAAAATCATACATATCAGAGGCATTTCCGAGTAAAGTATGAGAATGAATACTCCCAACTAAAAAGAATAACAGCAGGAGTGCCACAAGGGAGTGTTCTTGGGACAATCCTCTATCTCCTATATACTAGAGATATACCAACTACACAAGCAACAATTGCGACTTTTGCCAATGACACCGCAATACTTGCAACACCAAAGAACATCAATGACTCCACTAGTTAATTACAGAAGGCTACTAACCAGATATGTAATTGGACAAATAAATGAATTAAATTAAATGAAGCAAAATCAATTCAAGTCAACTTTACAAATCTCAAAGTTGATCATATACCAATAACGATAAACTCGATAGTATAGTACCGCATGCAAACACTGCTAAATATCTCGGCATGACTTTAGATGCTAAACTTAGATGGAAGGAACACATAAAAAAGAAGAGAAAAGAACCAAACATAAAATTTAGAAAAATGCATTGGCTCATAGGGAAACAATCTGAACTAGCGATATATAACAAACTGCTGTTATACAAACAAATCCTGAAGCCTGTATGGACATATGGTAGTCAACTCTGGGGTTGTGCCAAGAAGACAAATATCAAAATCATACAAACTGTTCCAAATAAAATCCTGCGATGTATTGTTAATGCACCGTGGTACATTCGAAACGACAACCTCCATCGAGATCTAAAGATCGAGCTTGTCGGGAATGAAATTAAGCATCATGTAACAATACACCTACAGCGTCTGCACCAGCACGAAAATCTGGACATACGCTGTATGCTGACTACCACACCAACAAGATGACTGCAAAGAGCCAAACCACTGGACTTATCGCGACCAGGAGGTCAGTAAACTTACTGTAGCGAAAAATCTGAAGAGGAGTTACACGAAACTGGGGATTATCACTTGATTACGCCGACTAATCAAAATACTTTATTATGCAATGTAAATTACTAAATGGGTGCAAGACTCAGTCGTAATAAAAAAAAAAAAAAATCTATTGTAATTAACAAAAAGGATTCAGAATCCGCCGGGCATTATGAAACAACGTTCTCAAATCCAAATGGAATATGTACCTAAAATATAAGAGTATTTCGACTTCAATGAGAGAAGGTTCCAGTCGTTAGAAGAATATTAGAAATAGAGAAACGGACGTTTTAAATATTGCAGACATAGGTGGGAACAAAGCTGATACTTACCAAAACGCTATTAACAGCAAACTCACACCAACATTTTCTGAAGAACTTTTTCAAGAAAATTTGAGGCGCCATCCATATGGAAGTTACACGGCGCGAGTTTCTTTTAAAACGTGCCATTGAACTCTAGGAGAATAAAAAAAAGTAGCTGTTTACAAAGGATGTTTCATTCAATCGGATGTATCACCAGTTCATTCCGGACTACATCGATATGAAGCACATGGAGTTAATATGACCAAGGCCTGAAAATATCAAAATTCGTTATTATATAGCACATCACGGTGTGCTCAATTAAGACAGTATAATAACCAAATTATGTGCCGTATTCAAGGCTTCAGCAAAAACCATCTCTTTAGGAACTGGCACAAGATGATAGCAGCGCTTATCTAACAGCAGCCGCAATCATGTCATCGTATCGTTACGTCGATGATCTGTTAACTGGAAATGACCGTCTATAGGGGAATGATTTTTAGCTGTGAAAGGAAAAAGGCGCTCACGGTGAAAGGCGGTGTGAATCTCAGAAAATGGGTTTCTATAGTTACGTAAAAATTTTGAAAAAAATTTCAAGCGAGTTACTTCAGACGATCAACATATAAATCAAATTAAAAGATAGCGTAAAAACCATATAGGAATCTTGTGTCATCCGCCTTTGGATACATTAGAGTTTCATATCTCAAGATTGCAACTATAATACACGGTCAACAAACAACTAAAGGGTCATTGTTGTTGGATTCATTTAAATTATTCAATACTATAGTATGGCTGTCACGGCTGCTTGTTGAGGCTCACGCTGGTAAGGTTATTTTGGTCCTAGTCACCACTATGAAATGCGCAAGACTCGAAATATAAAAGGCAAAGTATAAAACTGAGCAAGCTACCGATCGATCACATACCAAGTCCGGTGATAGAAGTTTAACTGGGAAGCAACCCAGCACTGAGACATCACCCATATAGACAAGTAAACATGTAGGGAGAACATTTCAAGTGGCATATTAGCAATATTCACTATGTGTCACATTCTGAGTCTCGGAGCTCTCCGGTTTAAAATGCAATGTCATTCTACCGTAACTTCTATGGCAATAGAAGCGCACCAGACCACGAGCTATTATAAGGATCGAGTTCAGTGAAATGGGGTTTTGGAGACTCGGTGGGCGTTGTGTTTGGGGAAATGTTCATCGTCCTCATTCAACCAGTGGCCAGGCTGGGAAGCTAAAATTTTCCGGAAAATTGTTTGATTTTCCCGAAAATTTTTCACTATTTTATTTTTTCAATATTTTGCAGACACAGATCAAAGAGTTTTTATCGATCTTATCGCTTCTTCTGATAGTGCCACAAATGTTAAAAAAATTATCTGTTGTTGTATAAAAAGTTTTTTAATGTAATTTTAATTCGTTGTATACCATCATTAGAGGATGGGGGCTGTCCCAAACCCCCGCTTTTCCAGAATTTATACAATTCTTCAAATGTGAAATTATATTTATAATTTTAAACAAAGTAAAAAAAAAATTGAAAAAATTTCAAAATTTTCATAGAAAAATTGTAAAATTTTCCCGGAAAAATTACTTGTACTGTCAAAAAACTGTTAAGATACAATCCTAATATCAAAATTTTTATAAAAATTACACTTTTGTGCGTTTTTTGAATAAAATAATACGCAATTTTTTTAAGTGAAAATTTTCCGGGAAAATGGGTTCCAGAAAAATTTAGCTACCTCCTGCTAAAACTCTTGATAAACAATCATGCATTTAAAAATTTATACTCCTTACCTGATTTTCTCGATGTAGGTATACGTAAAGTAAAGTTTAGCCACTTTATCGTTCGCAAGATAAAATGAGCAATCCGCAAGCAAATGTTGCATATTCTTGCAGAATTTAAAAGTTTTAGTCTAACGTGTAACAGGAGCGAAAGATTTTTGATATGGTGAGAGAAAATCCAAAAATAAGCGCTCCAAAACTAGCTTCAGAAGTGGAGAACATACTTATTAAAGCTACCCATCCCCAAAATATTAGAATGGTTTTGTGGAAACATGAATATCATGGCCATTAATTTCGAACGTTCATTCGAAAAAAAAAGAATTTGCAGAAAAATTAGAAATAAAAGCCTTTAACTTTTGGAAGGCGGTTGTTTTTAAGAAGATGACAGTAAATTCAACATTTTCGGAGCCGATGGGAGAGGAGAAATTTGGAGAAAACTTGCTAGGGCGCTGAAGCAGAACACATCATCCCAACTATTAAACATGATGGTGGTTAGGTTGTACTATGGGGTCCAATGTCGGCGAGTGGGGTAGGTACACTTGTTTTTATAAATGAAATTTGAATCGCTGGAAATACCCTATTTACTATTCTAAAGGACAATTTGAAACCATCCGTGGAACAATTGGGGCCTGTCTCATCATGGATCTTTCAGCAAGACAGCGATTCTCAGCATACGATACACATTGTGAAAGAATGGATTCTGAATAACGTTCCAAACCAGTTACATTCGCCACCACAATCGACTGACTTGAACCCCAATGAACATTTATGGGATCACCAGGAACGCCAAATTAGAAAATACAGGATCACCAGCAAAAAAAACGTTGCAAGAAACAATAATGAAAGAAAATATTCTTGATTTTTTTTTTATTATAAACGGTAAATGAATTTTTCTTTTGTATTTTTGGATTAGTTAATCTGTAAAATTATTTATTTTAATAAAAAACTGCAAAATAAATTCTACAATCTTTATATTTTGTAAGTTTTTCTCAAAAATCATTGTGTATGATCATTATCATTACTGTTCAAAATGAGCGGGCCAAAATGGGGTAAGCTCGCATAGACATGTGGCGTATTTTTGCGAAAAAATTTTAATTTGCGTAGTTTTCCGTTATAATTATGAAAAAATTAACGAGCCAAGTTAGGGTACGCACCCTTTCGATCCACAAATACCTATTGCGTATTTTTCGAAATTGGACAGGTCTAACCTATTGGGTCCCCAAATACCAATTATCTCATTTTTTTTACTTATCTGGTCATGTTTCTTTAATTATTTTAAATTTAACCATTTTTTCGTCTTATACAGGTAATAATATTAATGCACGTATGGTGCGATAAGCGAATGAAATAAGTCGCAAACGATTCGTAAAAATGTCCAGTGCGTATCATGTGTGAAATGAGTCGTGTACTAAAGAACCTCTAAGATTTGGAACCAGGCTTACTTGGCAAGAAATACTATATCGATACATTTAGTTGAAATAAAGAAACTACTATTCGCTCTATAGACCACACATTTTCGAATAGTCCATGTAGATCGAAAAGTCAAAAATCAACTTTTTCCGAACCAAAAAATGTTCCATAGCGGTTTAGGGACCTGATCTGGACTTCTTAGTTATTAAAGGCCTCAAAGTTATTTAAGGTTGTCTATCAAATCTGAATTTAATATTTGTATATGAGCAAGGTTGAAAAATGGAGTGTTTAATGTTTTTGATAATCATAATTTACACTAATACTATTGAAATAAAGGGATAAAAGGATAGGATTCGATTTCTCATTTTGAACTTTTGACATCGATGACAATTTTAGATTTTCCTAGCATAAAATCGATAGTTTTTTTTTTATTACTAACAGTCGGTCTACATATTATATACTATTATTTCTCGCCTTCCTAATGTTCAGTTTTATCATCATCTTAAATCACAAACCATAAAATGTCTAGTTCGTTATTTTTTTTTATTTTGCTTTGGTCCTGAAAATAGATTTAATATATAGAAAATAGTCGGAAAAGTTTGCAGCAAACTACAACAACTAAAAAAAACAAAATAATGGAGCAGAAATATGTTAAAAGCTTAACTATTTTATAAAATTTCTATGATGAACATTTCAATGAATTGGTTTTGATGAAGATGAAATGGCTCATTCCCAATAACTTACATATAAATAAATTAACGAATACTATTATTAAAATGCATTTCAGAAATATTAACAAGACTTAAATAAATTAACTGGAAATAAAATACTAAAGTTAAAAGTAAACATTAAGAATAAAATTAAATTCACAATCCATACTCGAAAAAATTAACGTTTCATAATATCTACACTAAATATTTTCAAGTTGCCTGATAAAATGTGCAATCATTACAAAATGGATGAGTTGTTAATGAGTACCTTTCCTTGTACATGTGTACGTGTGTGTGAGTTCAAATGAAAAATGAAAACTCTATAAATTTCCATCTAATCGTTTAAAAAAAATCAACGAATAAAAAAAAACGATGGAATATTAGTTAAAAAGAAAAACAATCGAACAACGTTAAAAACAAAATGCCGTCTACATTTTAAAATGGAAGTCTGGTGTTGCTTTTTTTTTTGTTTTTGCCATTAATTTAGTACCTGACTTAGACTCCTAAAGCTACTTGTGCTGACACTTCTCGCCTGAAAGAGACGAATTATGTTAGATAAATAGTAGAAGAGAAATTATAAAAAATTATAATTATAGAAATAAGGTAAGCAGCATATAAATTTTAAATAAACAAAAGAAAATTTATGTATAAGAAAATGGATAGAAAATAAATCGTATTGTAAGAACAAATAAATAAAACAAAAAAATAAATAAGGAATGTGGTTACTTCTGTTTGAACAAAATTAAATAATAATGTTTTGTATAGTGGAGTAGTATACAGTTTGTACTTAATTAAAGTTTTATACATATAATTCGTTTAAAGAATTTTTTGTTGTTGCCGTATACATAATTAATTTATAATAGTTTTGTACATAAAAAATTTCAGACGAAGAAATTAGTTTCTATTTAAGTTATTTCTTAAAACTATTATACGAGTAAATATATTTGAAATAAAATAAGAAGAACACTACATAAAGATGAATTAAGAAATTAAAATATTTTGTCTTGCAAATATACTTAGAGAAGGAGTTAAGTACGAAAATTGGGGATTAGTAGTATATATAGTTGGGTTGTGTAATTATGTGTCTTAGGTGTGGTAAAGGAGGAAATACAAAAACGAATAATTGTTGGAAGTTATGTACGAGTTCCAAGTTTACCGAAAATCGTGTCAAATTTTTGGAATAGTTTTGGTAAAGAATACGAGGAAGGAATTATGATATCGATTACATTTTACATATTGTGTTACGTTAGTTTTCTATACAGTTTAAAAATTACAAATTACAATTTTATATTCAAATCTGTTTTTCGAACTGGTGGTCTTCAGCAACGTGATTATTGAAGTTAGTGATTTGTTAGAATAACGCAGTATTTAACCTGAATTCAAATGTGTAAAATATTGTTGATCCTCGTTTTCACCTGAACCGAATTGATAAAAATGATTAAAAACACTCCTACAAGCCAAGTCCACTACATCAACGGCCATATATTGAAGGAAGAACCACTCAGAGAAGGGCCATTACTCGTCATCTACTAAATTTTTCGTTATTGCATAGACAACTCGTCGAAAACCAATTGAAAAATTGAAACAGAGAAAAATTTTATTGAAAAGAAACGAGAAATAAACTTCGATAAATTATCGAAAAATGGTGATGCTATAGAAAATTTCAGCCTAGATTTCATATAAAACATTTAACTGGCGCGCAACTAAGTGACCGTTAGTCATTTTTCTTTACAACCAGACATTACTAAACTAAAGGGACGACACCTATGAAAAGGGTGGCAGTATTTTAGTTACAGTCTCCAACAAATATTCATTCAGTCTGACATTGGCCTATTGCGATGTCGAAATTGTTGCTGTACGTATTAAGTTCCATAATTTCATTCATATTCGCTGATCATCTGAGTCATATATTCGAGTATGTCAGTTTAACAAAATTTTTGTGGAAACTGTGATATCAAATATTGCTGAGATTTGAATGGGATGGACTACTTCATCTCGGAAATATTTTCGTTGGGGTTCAAGCAATGTAACAGTGTTATGAATAATAGTGGCAATATGTTAGATCTGGTTTTGGTACCATTTGATCATGAGGTGACCGTATCGACGTGTGAGGATTTGACTGGATCTTCTAGTATTTTCTTCTCTCCGCTGAATATTTCAGCTATATTTGAATGTTGTGAGTTAGTCGAAGAAAGAATCAAAGTCAATTAATTTTGGCATTTTGTTAATTACAAATGTAAATCTAATGGTTACCCGTCCACGATGTATTTGAACGACCGTTCCTGTGATAATGTACAGGATACTTGTAATTTATTTGCTGATTTCTTTGAGAGTGTTTATAGTTCAAAATCAAATCTTGGTAGTTTGAGTAATGTTGTAAGTTAATCCAAATTTTCAATGTTTCGTCTGCAAGTGGATACTTGAAGGTAATTTCTTCCCATATCGCTGTTCTGTTTAATAGAAGTTTCGCTGAAGACTACTTCCCTATGGTATGGAAAGGCTCACTTATTAAGCCGATTTTCAAATCTGTATCTCGAAGTGATATGGAGAACTATATAGAGGTATTTGCATTTTTTCAGTTTTACCAAAGCTTTTTGAGAAACTATAGTTAAAGATCAATTATTCTTTCATGTTAAGACATTCATTTCTTCCAAACTACATGAATTTTTTCCAGGTAGGTCAACTATTTGCAGGTTGTTCAGATCTTATGATGGATTAGATCTTATCTGGAATCCAGAACTTAAATTGTAAAAATTGGTGGCTTCACTTCAAGGGTGATTGATGTTTCTTCGGGAGTCCTTCAAGGCAGGCATTAGGCCCCTAACGTCGATTACTTGTCTAAACTTCCGACTAACCGAATCGATGGCTAATTCACACAATTCGTTCAGAGATAGCAAATCACGTTTTATGTTTAATTAAAATTTCTTTAATTAAGTAAAATTTAGCAATTTCCAGATTGTTTCTAATCGGGTACTGATAAATCTGAACCAGGTTTGCGAATTAACTATAAGGCATGTTCTATTTTTGAACCCTAGAAACACGTATCAATATAATTTGTAGGAACCGACCATCAATTTAGTTTGTTATTCGGCTTTAGTTAGTAATTTAGTCGAAGAAATTGGTAAGAGGCACAAAGTATTAAAGGGTTTAATCAATGCTGTATAAGCTAGCGGAATTTAGACAGCGGAAAATAAGAGATTACGCTACTCGCCGCAAGTGGCAGCACTATCACTAAAGAGAATTAATTTTGTTATATAATTACCAGCAGAAATATTTTATTCATTATGTATATATTTTTTCACTAAATAAAACATCTCAGCGGAATAAAATATTAAAAGTGATCCTTAAAATGGCAAATTGATTGATCTCCGAAGTAAAGGAAGTCGGTATATGAAATGTTAAAATTTAACAATATTCCTTCTTTCCGGCATTTCTTCCACTAGTAACCAATATTTTCGGTTGTTTTTCTAATAGCTTAGGCTATACTAAGAATATATGGAAAATTTAAAGAAAATTTATGGACTAGAATTTTCGCTAGATTTTTTTGATTTTCTTCGACCATATAAGTTATTTTTAGTTTCTGGACTATATCTCAAAAACTTCCACTAGAAACCAATAGAATAGGTTTGTTTTCAAATAGCTTAGGTCATACTGAGACTATATGGAAAATTTAAGGAAAATTCATGCACTAGAATTTTCACTAGAATTTTTTTATTTTCTGCGGCCAAATAAATTATTTTCAGTTTTTGATCAATATCTCAAAAACTTTCACTAGTAACCAATACTTTCGGTTGGCTTTCTAATAGCTTAGGTCGTACTGAGACAATATAGGAAATTTGGGAAAATTATAGGACTAGAATTTCTACTAAAATTTTTGGAATTCCTCGGCCAAATAAGTTATTTGCAGTTTCTGGACAATATCTCAAAAACTTCCACTAGTAACCAATACTTTCGGTTGTTTTTCTAATAGCTGAGGTTATACTGAGACTATATGGGAAATTTGGAGAAAACTCATGGAGTAGAATTTTCACTAGATTTTTTTGATTTTCTTTGAGCTTGGACGATACTGAGACAATATGGAAAATTTGGGGAAAATTCATGGACCAGAATTTTTACTAAAATTTTTTTATTTTCTGCGGCCATATAAGTTATTTTCAGTTGCAAAAACTGAAAATAACTTATTTGGCCGCAGAAAATAAAAAATTCTAGTGACAATTCTAGTCCATGAATTTTCCTTAAATTTTCCATATAGTCTCACTATTACCTAAGCTATTGAAAAGAAACCGAAAGTATTGGTTACTAGTGGAAGAAATGCCGGAAAGAAGGAATATTGTTAAATTTCAACATTTCATATACGAGTTCCTTTACTTCGGAGATCAATCAATTTGCCATTTTAAGGATCACTTTTAATATTTTATTCTGCTGAGATGTTTTATTTAGTGAGAAAATATTACATAACGAATAAAAAAAAATCCGCTGGTAATTATATCACAAAATGAATGCGCTTTAGTGATAGTGCTGCCACTTGCGGCGAGTAGCGTAACCTCTTATTTTCCGCTGTCAAAATTCCGCTATCTTATACAGTATGTTTAATCATGTGCCTAACGTTTTTTGTGATAAGCCGCGTGTTTTTTAAAATTCAATTTTTAGTGTTGGCGAACAGGTGGTAGGTAACAAATTTTAATACATAGATGATTTTCCCGTAATATCCCTGCTCTATACAGTTTTTCCATTATTACAGAACTATTTAGAAGTATTGTGAAAAACGCTATTATAAGAAAGCCATCGAACTTTTTCGATGGGTTCTTGGCGTTATGAAATCTCATCTAAGATATTTAGAATTACAAAAAAAAATTTACTTTTTAATTTGACAAAATTTAACTTAAACTATTGCGATCTCAAACAACTGTTTCAAAAAAAAAAACGCGGCCAAAATTTCTAACTCGGCCAGTTAGTGTTTTCTGGCGTCAGCCAGTCGTTTTAATTTTCCTAATTAAATATTTTTTAATATTTTTTATTTCAATGCCCAAAATGGAAAAAACAAATAATTTGTACAGGCCTTTTAGCAGCTTGATCCGAAATCATTCCGAAAAAACGGAAATTATATTTTTTTTGCTGGAGTGAAGCAGTGCCCCCAGTAGAACGTTGAATGTGGCTTCATTGCTATTGGTACAAATTCGATGTATTCACTGCTTGGCTGGTTATCACATAATGGCTATATGCATGTCGATGGTGCATGTTTCTGGCAAAATTCCATCGAAACGATGGTGTTACATCCATTTTATAATTGACCTTGTAAGTTGAGGCACATAAAACTTTTGGAGAAAACTATGAATTGCAGCATCGTTATGAATGAGCTTTGATGCTCAAAATGGGGTGTGCGGCCCTTCAAAATTGTAAATTGTATAGAAATAAATAAACAAGTGGCCAGTTCATGCTAGCCACCGACAGATTCGTGGCCAGTTTATGCTAGTCACCGATAGATTTCTCTAATATTCAAAAATCAAATCATGCCTGATATTCAGTTCTAAACTGCAAAATTAGTTTTGCTATCAATCGCCATAATTAAAAATATTTTGGTGATTTATTAATTTTAATTTAATTAGCACATTTTAATTAAAATTCAGACGCGGTTTGGTTTGTTAATCACGAAGATGCATTCTACTAGAAATATTTTGTTCACTGACCTGACGAATATTTCTTTCATACACATAGCTGATGTATTTCTTCCCTAAATATAATGAGCCAATTAAAAATGAACCAGGATCCACATTTTGGTCGAAAAACGGGAATAAAATTTATGAGTTTTACCTTTGTTTCACATAAGTACTAGACGAAAATATAGAATTTTTCCGCTGTTATAGCTACCATAAAAAATACTCCGTGGTGTAAAGGGTGAACTATTTTGAGAATATAGGACTCTCATTTCATAGATTTTTCAATTTGCATTTGAAATTGCGTTTGAATTTGTTACCTGAGTAAATTTAGCACTTTTCGTTTTAGTTTAGCACACTAGAAAGTGGTTTTGCCCCCAGAACAACTATTTCATTAAATTTAGCAACCGTTAGCTTATTATAATATCCAATTGGTTCTTTGATTATCTTGTTAAAAAGCAAGATAAGAATTGAAAGAATTTAAAATGTGAACATCCTCTATGTTTGATTTTGTTGTGTTTCTACAATCTTAAGTATTTATTTGCCGATTTTACAGCATTCTTGGCTAAGCAGCCTTTGGTTTTAGAGGCTTGAGTACCTAAATCAAAAATTTTATGTTAACATAATTGTAATCAAGATTCTTTTAAAATTATAATTTACAAATTATCACACATAACCTCAAAAGATTCATAAAAAAATAATTCGTTTGGCACTCTTTACTGTGACTATTGTCACTGTACTGGCACTATTCTATGTAAAATTTAGCATTCAGTTGGCATCACGTCGTTTAGTTCAACTAAAATTTTGAATTGGTCTCTCAGTGTCTCTAGCAAATATTTCACATAAATTACAAATATTGGCAACTGCTCCTTTGATTTGGGCACTGTGTTTGATGAAATTTTCTTCGACTCCTCCGAACGATTTGATCTACTCACCAGTACGAACTGAATAAGATATTCGGTTAAGATAGTTTATCCATGGTCGAGGTGTGGCTCCCCCCTGGAATGCTTAATTTGCATCTTCTGGTTCGCCAATATTGAAAAATTGAAGCGAAATGTTACACCCATTAAAAATCTTATTTTATGCCTTTAATAGAATGATTTGTTTTTTGGGCGTATCAACACATTTTAAGCTCGTTTTGGGCTTTCTATATTTCTTTATACTCCAATAACCTCATTTATTTGTTTTGTTCAGGTTGGTGAATTTTAAATTGGATGCCAGAAGAATTCTAAGCGGAAACAACGGGCATTCAGATATGATAATAACTGTTATAACTGATGAGGCGTTAACAGTAACCCAAAAAGACTGCAATAACTACGTCACAAACAAGCTGATGAAAATATCGCAAGCAGTTGACAGAACCAAACTTTTTTTAAATTGTTTAATTTGTTTTTGAAAAAATTTATTTTGAAATAGAAAAAGTTTAGTATGATTTTGAAAATGTTTTAATTGTTTTGGAAAAAGCTGCCATTGAAATTTAAATGGTTTAATTTGGAATTGAAACCTTATATTATGTGATTTAATGTTTTAGGTCTAATAGGTAAGTAAAACAGCTGTAATTTTCATAATTTTTATTTTCATTTTTTAACCAAAATTCAGCTCCAGGTATCTTCGGAATTAGACCGAATTAGATGATGGAAATAGGTGCTAAATTAAAATTTGTATTTGTGGTGGAATTTTAAGTGTATTCATTAAACGTTCATTATATTGTGGACATGGTCATGATGGTTTTAATATCATTTTCAAGCTTTTTATCAAAATAATTTAATTTTATCTTATACGTAGACACTGGATTTTAGGCTACGATAAAACAGAAAATGTGTGGTTCTAAGCCCAGCAAAATTTTTGCGATAACTTTTCATTTGCGACATATCTCGCGAAAGCATAAATGCGATATGCTATTCGCAATGAGTTTTAAAAATTAACGGTTTGCGATATAATTTCAGAAATTGTGCTCAATGCGATTGAGCGATGAATCGGTTGGCGATAATTACCTACGATGAAATTAAACCAGAAAATGAAGGGTTTGATAATTGCGTCGCGAATCATTAAAATTCGCTAAGGCATTGTGATTATACTTTAAATGTATAAGTTCAAAGTATTTTTAATATTTTTGTAATTTGATCACAGCAGTATGACGAGACGACTGAATTTTTTATTAAAATGAATTCAATGTTTCATTTGTTCTAAATCAAACTTCCAACGTCTTGGTGTAAAAAACAATATCTGGCTATTATCCAGAATAACCAAAAATTTAATAATTTAATTTTATGAGTTGTTTATGAGTTGTTTATGAGTGATGTTAAAGTTAATCTGGCGATAACATTTGAAAATTATATGCGAATATACTGACGAGAACGTGAAGGGTATCCTCCAGTTTTACAAAAGTTTCGTTCTATGTAGTACTAGCGTTATTCAACCGCGATATTCGGCCGATTATCTTAGCTCACCTCGGGCCTATTTAAAAAAAGATAAGCGCAAGATAAAGTAGAGATAAATTTCATAGTTTTTCGTGCGTGGAGTCAAAGTTATTCGTGCGACAATATTTGCGAATTATAGGCGATATGACTATGAATGAAATAAAATATTGGGGATTGAGTTCGGTTAGTTGACGTGGTGTGTTCTAAGTTTGTCACAAACATTTTAAAAAATATATGTTCTGAAGAATTTGAAGATGATATGGTGAAGTTTTTACGGTAATCGTAAATGAAACTACGCGACTAATAGGACGGTGATTACAATTCGATGAAATTAAATTACTAAAATCTCTAAAACACAAACTATTTCCTAAAACTGAGTCTAAGGATGTCATTCAAATTGGGTGCAATAATTGGGAGTCGGAGAAATGAAAGACACGGTGCTGGTGGAAAAAGTATTTAATTTTAAAAAATGCCTTTTGAAAATTAAAATGAAACGCCATTCCATATTAGAAAACAGACACGTATCATATTTTGATGTGGCAGCGCGACCAGACCATTTTGCCGTTTTGCAATGGAAACCAGCTGAATGCGGTAAAATACATTATGAAATACATAAATGAGATATAACTCCCGGTATAAATTCACGTTTGGCAATGGAATTATAAGTTGGGGCTAAGAACGCCAAAAGTCAGTGGTGTTATCGACAACAGAGTCCGAAAAAACGGCCAAATACATGGCAGCGGCGTTTACGATGAAGGAACTAGTGTGATAGGATCGATTATTATCCGAAATTTTATCAACCGAATTGAACGGCCGATTTTGCTTATGGATAATCAAAGCGTGAAAAATCAGGCATTGCATAACACAACCAAGTTCAAAGTATTTGTCATGCAGAGCGCTATTTGGAGCTGATTAAACGAAATAATCGGTTTTTTTGTCGGTATATGCCAATGGATGGAATTACATTCCAGATCGTCTAGCAGCTGAGTCGATAAAAATGGCCCGAAGCGACCAAAACCGCAAACGTTGACCAGTAAGGTTTTGGTTTCCATTTTTTTTTGAGACGCACAACGTATTTTAGTCATTGACTATCTTGAGAAAACAGCGAATTTTACATGTCGTTATTGGTGCGTTTAAACGAAGAAATTGAAAAAACCCGACCCTCTGCATTTGGACGTTATTGTAAAAGCGTTCTTTTTAGAAGCCAAGATAATACTTACAAGTTGTTAAATACGATGGCAAACTTGAATTAATTAAAGTTCGAATTGCTTCCCCATCTACCGTATTCTCCGGATTTGACCTCCAGCGTCTCCAGAGAAATGATATTGCGCCGAACACTGAAGTCGTAGCCTATTTTGAGGCCAAAGATAAATCGTACTGCATACAAATCATCAAAATGTTAGAGAAGAGTGGGAATGAATATATTACTCTTGAAGGAAACTATTGCCGTGTTTTTTATTAGCTCCTGATAGATTTTTCCGGAGCATCCAATTTTTTTTGTCAATCTTATATTTGGCGCGCATATAATTGATTTATTTAACTCAGCTAAGATTTTTCATTCAACTTTTTACTTAAAAACCGATATCCAAATATTTTGCTCTTCCGATTTCAATGAAAAATTTTAAAAGGCATTTATTTTGTAAACCCTGAAACCATTAGAAACTTAATCTTACAATAAAAATGTAAAACAAAGCAAGATGAATTTTTGTTTATAACGACCGGTGTGAAGTTTTAATCAATTCTCAAAAGTGTAGCTACACAAAAAATCATTTTTCAAAAGTGTACTTACACAATTTAATCAAAAGTGTAGTGATACACGGAAGAAAATGTAGCAGGGTTGAATTTTTTTATTTAATCAAAAATCATTTTATAGGGGTTTTAAATTTAAAAATCATGATAAACAAAAATATGTAAATCATTTTCTATATTTCAATAAAAAAAGTAAAGATACATTATTGTCTATGCAGTTAAACGTTTTTAAATTAAACCGGAGATGTTGACATCGGGGAATTTCTGACCGATTTTAGAATACCGCTCCGTTCGCGATATTTAATATGAAAGTGTAGGGTAGGTTGTGGGCCATAATCAAGTAGTTCTAGAGATGTCTATTCAGATCTGTGAATGCCCTCGGATTGTGTGTACTCTTATGGACTAATTTGATAACCACCTTATTAATGAAACCCTCGGGAAATTTCTCACCAAAAATAAATAAAAATAATATTTCGTATTATTCAAAAACACTGTTAAAAATGCACACTAGCTCAAATAATTGCCCAAGAACTAAAATTTTTTTTCAAAAATTTCACACTGAACATTACCATAAATTTCTGTTCAAAGAATTCGTACATGTCCAAAAAATTTATACATGTCCAAAACGTCATACCGTTTCAGTGAATTGTAGTTTTCGGTGAATTGTCGTTTTCGGTGAACTGTCGTTTTCAGTAAATTGCTATTTCGGTGGTTTGCTTTTCAGTAAATTATCGTATTCAGTGAATTGCTTTTCGGTGAATTGTCATTCTTTTATTATTTATCAATGGCGTACTCGTGATATTGAACTAAATTTCATTGATCACAATATTCTACCCGGGCGCTTGTATAAATTTAAAATACAGTCTTGGCCAAAAGTATTGAGCTCTCTCTTTAAATTACAAAACAACCCCTATTAATTATTGATTATTTTTTGGACATCTAAAAAGGGTAAAAAAGAATGACTCACACTGCAGGTGTGGCAATAAATTATCTAGTCGTTTCTGAGTTGTCGGTAGAAAATTAGAAACCAATTTCTGCTCTCACCACTCGCAGAAGGCTTCAGGAAGCTATAACAAGACTCGAGGCCCTAAAATACCAAAGTTTCACAGAAGAAGATTGGCCAAATATCGTGTTGTCAGACGAATCAAACATTAAAGTAAGTTGGCATTTCTATGACCTAATAATATTATAAAATATGATTTTAAAATAAAATTTATTGATACAATAATATTTTAGTTTTCCGAAGTCTCCACGTTTTTTTTATTTCAGATTTTTGGTACACCTGATGTGAAGCATTTAGTCCAGAGGATAACGCGCCATGCCATAAATCTGCCTTCCCAATGGCATGGTTTTGAGAAAATTGCGATGGGTGCTGGAGTGGCATGCCCAGTTCTCGGACCTGAACCTCATAGCACATTTACGTAAGAACATTTAAATTGATACTCCAAAAAAAAATGTAAGATGTCATGGGTGCTCAATACTTTTGGCCAAGGCTGTATGATACGTTGTTCATATGACTAGAATCAAAGAAATACATCAATTTTTCCGCTTTGCACTATTCACTGGCCACATTTGGAAGATAATTTAATCCTGCCTAGCTCGATCGATTTATTCAGGTGGAATCGAAACTATTGTTTTGCTTTTCAATATTAATTTCAAATTTAAGTAATAATCTTAAGGGAATATTATGATCAAATATAAAGTAAAAAACCCCAAACCAAAATAACCCATTCAGAGAACATTTCCACTTCATGTACTCGTTATATCCTTAATTAGATCTAATAATTATTCGACAGTATATAATGACACCAGAATTTGATTAATTGCGGGTGATGCGAAGCTTAATGTCACTATTAATAAATTTCCCAGCGTGAAAATTCAGAAAATTTATACATTTTTAAATTGAATTATGGCATTTCCATCTAATTACACTTTACCTAATCACTTTTGTACCCCAACCCCTAACCTTGCGCATGCATATCTAAATAGAATAGAACCAACAACATAATCAATTGATATCAATCATAATACATATAAAAATTTATATGTATGTTATATTATGTATTTAATAAACATTACATGAAAATTTATGTTTTTTCAAATTGTTGTTGTTGTTTTTGTTATTTTATCATCGTTTAGTTTTGTGCCAACGAAATGAGATTTAAAGTGGAAATCAATATGCTAAAAAAACTAAACTTTGTTGTGCTTGATGAGTTTTGAATTATGTTTATGTTACTACATATAAGCCTAGTTATGTTTTATGTTGCAGTATATGAATATGCTTAGCCGATTGTGCCTATGATAGTGATCATTATAGAGTTTAGGTTATAGAGGAATGAAGGATAACCGATTCAAATCTTATATAAGTAAAACTTGACAGCCGGAAAATTGAATGTACCTCCTCGTATATGGTTGAGATGAGCTTAATTTATATTTTATATTATATAAAAGCTTTATACAAATTATATATGAATATATGTTATTTTATGTATGTTTCCACTATATGCATAAACATTTTGAACATAGCAATAAACTATAAAAGTTGTATGGAAAATTAATTTAAACAAAAAAGTTTTGTAGTTTGCATTTTCATGAGATTTTCTCTTTTCTACTCTACAAAAATCACATTTTGTTTTCGTTTTTATGATAGTTTTTGGAAAATAAATTTTATAAATGCAGCTTTTATAGTTGGTTGCATTTAATTTTTTTAAATATATAGAAAAGCTTCAGAAACTTTAAGTGTAGACAGTCTGACTGTTACTTAAAACTGCTTGAAACTTTATGCGAATAAAGAATTATCGAAAAAAGCTTCTGTTATAACTTTATCTATATATTGAGTCCGGAGTTGAATTAGTATACTCGTATCTTACTTAGATGAGATAAATATTAGGTTAACCATACCACGCAGAATAGCATAAACAATTAAAATAACACATAGGTAAGTGCAGTAGCGTAACTACAAATTTTGAACCCCCTATAGCCCAAACGAACTAAATGAGTTATCGGTATTAATTTTATGCAGGATATTTTACAAGTAAAGGGTGTTCCATCTGTTGGTGGCAACCCGCAAATTTTTTGACAAATGAATTGTAGTTAAGTGAATAAGCAGACGGTTACATTGAGATGATCGTTTCATAACCAAATGGGGAGCATTCGAATATTCAGAAAGTCTGTACTGGTCACTTGAACGTACAAAACAACTGCTAGCCAGACGTTCCTTCTATAATCGCTTCGCTTCGCGACCCTCCAAATGCAACCTAAATGGCGTATCTCGGCGCTTTAAAAGGTGGTCCGGAAAAAATTGGATGCTTCGAAGTGAAAAGGAAGCTGAACTTAATTTAGATAATTATGCTTTTAAGACAATGATTCAAAACGGTGTAACGCCCCGGGGTTGTTCCATTTTTTTGTTACTTTTCATTTTCTCTACATTTCATGGTAGTGGTGAATAAAATCCTGGCCGTCAGTACGTTAACGTTTCGTTAGCATTGTAGCTAACGTCGTACTACAATGGGTTCTATCTTTGTTGTTGGATTCGAGATCGAATTAATTCCAGCTGTTTGTTTTCCCCTCAACAGTGATCGTATAAATATCGCGGCAATCGCCACTGAGAGGGGACAGTCAGTTATTATCTTGTTTTTCTCTTGTGAGGCTGATGTTACCTCGACAACATCCAGTAGTATTTCGGTGAAATTTGTTAATTAGTTAAATTAAAAAAAATGTAAATTATTACTTAATATTAGTGTTGTTACTTGGAGGTAAAAAACAAATAAAAATAAATAAAATAAAAATAAAATAAAAGTAAAGAAAATTTGCGACAAGGAACGATATTGTAAAATTATTTTTTTTACGTGAGAAGTGTATTGAAAGTTTCTGATTTTTTTTTGAAGGACCAACCATGATGGTTGATATTAATGGGGGTCTAAAAATTTAGAAACAAACATTTATTTATGTTTTTTTTGGTTCCAAAGATAAGTTTTGTGTTCGGCCTTCAGCCTTTGAGAATAAAAACTCGTATGTACTATGTATATAATATGTTATTATCAATAAAGTGCGTTAATTATCATAAAAACTAAATTCATTGACAAATAAAAATAAAAAAAACCCGATGTTATGTAAACCTAATAAATATAAAATATAATACCATTTTTTGTTACTAATTATAAAGTAAATCAAACAAAAAAAAAAATAAAAATTAAAACAAATACAAGTGTTATTATTAGGTGACGGTATCCAGTAATCCGCTTTTTCTCTCAATTGTTCAAATGTTCATGCCGAGAATTTTTCATCCAGTTAAGACGGTTGTGCGTGAAAAAAAATATATAGAAAAATATAAAACGTGTTAACCGGTGTCATAGGGTTAATTAGTGCTCAATATTTTAACTAAACTGTGTTCCAAATTAAATTAATGGATTTCGGAAATAAAGGTTTTTATGTGTGAATCAAATTTAAATAAATAATAAAATTGAAAACCATAATGTAAAAAAAAAAAAAAAAAAAAAAAAAATTGTGAGCTGAGCAACCTGCAAGCAAACCAACATTGTCGTGCTGTGCTGCCGCCTTACTTTATTAACCATCAGCTGATCATCAGGTAATTGTTTTTGCATTTAATAATTGTTTTGCTTGTCTATACCGTGTAATAGGTCACAAAACCAGATATAGTGTATCAACGGTGACTTCCTTTGGTACTGCGGACCTTCCTATAAACCAATACATATTTATATTAGTATTGTCAGCCACAACACATTGTTTCGGTGCTAAGAGATTTTTTTTGAATGCATACCAAAATATACCACGGTATTCTACAAATTATAGAATACAGGTGATCAACGACTTGCGTGTGTGGATTTGCGACGTTTTATTGTCATCGCTTCGTTAATTTTTCTTGTATGATAGAATTTGTTATATTTTTTTCCGTACTTAATGCCCTTATTGGCAACATTCCATTACAATCATTTTTAATTACAATTACATTACATTAGTATAAGTAATATTCAAGTTAGAATTTTTTTTTGATGCTTGATTCAATAATTAGAAAAAAAAAGTTTATAAAATATATTTTCTTCTGTTTCTACATTTTATATTTTTTTTTGTAATTCAAGTTTTACTCTCAATTTATTATGTGTAAATTAAAATTGAATTAAAACAATGGAATAAAAATTAAATTAATTTTAGACGTAACTAAAGGATGGGGTTAAATTAATTCGAGTTGCTTTGAGGTGGTAATATGGTATGCGACTTTTTCTCTGTCCTCCCTTTTATTTGGATTGGTGGTCTCAACTTGCTTCTATCCAACTTCGGAAATACCACGCCAATCCCTAAGCCTTAGCCGGCAAAACAAGTACCACACCGAAGCTCTAGATGGTTGAAATAATTCGGTAACGAAAGACATTCTATTTTGGTTTTCGCAACCCACTCATGTCAAACAATTTCGTTACAACGGTTGAAGCAATTTTTTCAGACCTGTTTTGGGGAACAACTGAGATTGCTAAGGAGAACGACAGTGCATAAGTACGACATCATCACTATATCACCACAACATTATAAAATTCATCATGATTTTCATAAAAGTGATTTTTTCGTACTTCGTTTGGTTTTATCTAAAGCTTTGTTTATACCTCTTTGACAGCCTTTCAAAGTACGATCGTCATAGTGAGAAAATGATACTTATTTGAGCTGAGTTTCCTGAAATCCATTGCAAAACCAACCACTTGAAATTTACAGGTATAGCTTTTGGAAGCTCATATCCACATGACAAATGCTGTAATTCTGTACATTTATTTAATAGTGAAAATAAGGATAATATTTGTTTAATGGCGGATAAACGAGTGACGTGATGGCCAAAACAATATTTTTGTCTTTTGTTGCAAACGCTTGGCAGACCTCCAAGCATCTACTGCTCATTCTTCCGTCCTTAGACAAAGAGGGGGGCCAATCGAGGTTTTTCGAGTGCCACGAATCAATTGCGGTGAGTCCGTATTTCGCAAAAATTCCATTATGGGGGTCCTTCGTTTGACGCCGGCTTCTATTTTTCGGTGTTTCCCAAGATGATCCTTCAATGGATCCTTAATGTTGATGTTACACTTAGTTGCATGATGTTGCATGCTGTTGATTTATGTTGCGCTAGCATGTTGCACCATATAGCGTCGTGGTACGTCTTGTGTTTTCTGTTAGTTGAATATCTGGAGTCGCATTGCATCGTGTTTCATAATGTTTTGCCATATTGCTTTGGTTGCGTGATGGCGAGAAGCTGTATACATGGTTGCATTAATCAAATGTTTTCGTAAATTTTTGATTTGCCTTAATTTTTCTAAACGTTTAAAGTCATAAAACAGGTAGTCCCCTGTTGTAGGGTAGCCCCCTGTAGTCCTGAGTTGGACTGCCGCAATGAATTATAAATTCGGGAAAATTTGTTTTGTATGTTCTAAGATTGTAGAAAAACGTAGTAGCCCTACGCGAGTGTGACAGTAGAACAGTGATGGAGCATGGAGCTCGACAGAGCAAGTGGCAGAATTTCTCTCTAAATTTCGTTTATCAGAGAGAAAACGCGATAGAGATATATTTAGAGTGGGAGAGAGAGATTGAGTGCGGTTTTAAAATTTCGGGTCTCTTATAATGTGTAATTCTTTGCAAAAAATTAAAATTTAATAGAATGTTTTGATAATACGAGTATGAAATAGACAATAAAAGTGAACTTGCTGTTTTACTATGATACCACACTTTTTTCCTGCTCAAATTTGGTTCCAAACGACGATGAACAGCAAGAGCACTTGCTAATGAAATTTCTCTATAAAATACGTTTTGGACACAGCCTTATGGTTAGTTTACAGTCAGCTTCTTAACCAGCATCTGGCTGGTGAAATGAAAATGCCTGAAAAATCTGGCATTTATAGAAATTTAAATGTGACAAATTAAAACATCAATTTGCCAACCGAAAAATGTCAGAAACAGACATCTATATACAACAGCCAGTTAGTCGCGTTTAAGTGATAAAAGTTTTGTATATTAAGATTTTGCCAGTTGAACGCCGGTTTGGTGACGGTTAAATTGGTAAACTGTTCCTTTTCCCTTTCTTTCGTCAATAAAATTGACCACCATTCGAGACTTTGCCAGATGCCAATTCTTGAGAAAACGACCCTATTAAGATTTTTATTCTATGTTTTGGTTCAGTGTGATGACGTTATATGAGTGGTCATCTTTCGCAATTTTGCCAGATAGACATCAATCTGACCACACCAATTCGAAGGCCATACGTAGATTTAATTTATAAACAGTTTTGGGTGGGTTTGATTTGACCCCTGATAAAATCCAGTGACATTCAACATTTTTTCTGCTAGTCACAAATCCTACTATGCCAATTCGATGGCTCTGATTAGGTTATAGAGATGAAATTTTGATTTTCCTCATGTTTTGTCTATAAAATCGTTCGTCATTCGAGATTAGAGACTAAGCCGATTCGATCGATGACCATAGGTATATTTTGATTACTGGTTTAGGGTGGGCCGGATATTATAGGGATGGAATTTATATTTTTCCAATATTTTGAGATAAATCGTTCGTTATTCGGATTTTTGTCAAATAGACAACGATCTGACTATTTAAGATTTTTCCACCACGACGCTTGCAAAAATGTTAATAGTGGTATATATTTTACTACTCAGAAGCTAAAAGGCTCAAATATGAATATGTCAATTTAATGGCCCATTATACCATTGAAAGATTTTAATTAGAATTCTAGCAAATTTTAGTTTTGGGGAAGCTGAAAACTGAGCCATCTCTTAGCGGGTTAAAGCCAAGTTTGGTTCAGCTATGGTGAATGTAGGAACTGGATAATTATTTGACTGATTATAAGTTTATTTTGTAGGAAAATCAAAAACTTATGTTGGAATCTCGATTCAGCTCAACATACCAGATTCGAACATAATTAGTTAAGAAAATTGCCCAGCACGGCCAAATTCCACAACTTTTCGAAAATCTATTTTTAAATCCCCACCCAATTCTGCATATCTGATTTGACAATAATTTTTTGGGATATATGGCCAAGTTTCAGACCAAAACGACGTGTTAAAATCTATAGCCCAGCTCTACAAACTAAAATGGAAAGTTATCAGTTATACCCTTGACAGACTAGGGTTTAGCTAAACGCGTTTAGTTAAACTACTTTAGTTAATCTACTACAAAACCACAATATGAAGTTTAGCAAACCCTGTTTCAAAAATAAAATACGGTAGCGCTATTTTTGTCCGGAATCGGTATTAAACAAATGTCATTGTAAAGTATGTTTTTATGTCAGTGTATTTGAGATTTTCGTTTTTAATATGTAATGCAAAATTTGATTTTGGTTCTGTTTTTGTTATGTCGTTGATATGTTCTTTGTGTATACCTTTCTGGAAAGCTTCTACCTGTTTGTCCGATGTAAAATTTTGGGCATTCGTCACATGTTAATTTGAATACTCCCATGTCTATTTTTCGGGGTGTTTTAAATTTGAGTTTCTGTTCTAATTTATTACTATTTTTCATAGGTGGTTGTGTTTTCGAAAGAAGTTCATATTTGTTTATTGTTTTCTGTTTCTTAGGGAAATTTTATAGTGAGTTGTAAGTTATTTATAGGAGTTCTAAGTTATCTTTGTATTTGTTGTTTTGGTATTAATGTGTCGTTTTTCAAATGGGTCATATATATTTTTGCTATTGCAGCTGATAGTGGACTTCCGCTTCCTTCCCGAAAAAAGGGAGTTATGTTATGTACATAGCTACAGATTAAAAAAAAATGAATCCCAAATAGAATATCATGTACTTTATTTGTGATGGTATTACAATAAGTGAAATGCACAAATGTGTATGTAGGTCTAAAATACACCCAAAAATAATTTTTTTACTTGATTCGTTTTCGTTGCACACACAATTGTGATGGCAGGCAGGAAAAGGGATATAACCTTATTTCGATTACGAGAAACGAATGTGTGAAACAGAATTATGTGTAAATTGAAGACCACAATACACATTTGTGCATGTCTCTTAATTTTGCTTTCGTCAGAAAAACAACACTAACTATAAAAATAATAAAATAATTGATGTTATCAAAACAAATAATTGATACAGTTATATAATTTATGTGCTATCAAATAATTATGTTTTTTTTTTTTTTCAAGAATTCCCATTTAACTATGATCCGTTAAAATATGGAAGACATTACACCCTGTCATTATTTACATACATATTTGTGTATGTTGAACTTAACTTTAAGGAAAAAAATGTTTTTAAACTCGAAAGGGATAACTCAAAAAGTAAGCGACATCTATCATTGTATCACAGTACTAAATGGCATTTTCCTATTTATAAATTTTAAACTTCATTGTTAGATGGCGCTCTCGCTAAACCCATTTTTATGCGATAAACTTCGAAATATTGAAAGATTTGTGCACTAAACCGGTTTAGTTACTAAACCATACCCGTTACGATCCTGCTCCGATTGATCGCCCCTGGTTTTATGTTTGTTCTATATCAATAAAAGTTTTCATATATATTTTATGACATTCAGTCCTGCCTATTTGCTTTACTTAGCCTGCAGGATATTACTTCGGTTTATTTAGAGTTTGAAAGGGACCTGGGCCTGTTGACCCATGTCCCCCAAAAGATCTGCCAATTAGTTTTCTCCGTGTTCCTTCCAAAAACAGTTTTAGTAAATTTTGTGTCCATTTCATATTGGCGAAAATAGTGATGAAAATTAAATGGTCACGGGACACTTTCTAATACAATAGAATACCCCTTATGAATTTAAGAATGTTGTGATGTCTAAAATTTCTTGATTCTATTTATGGTAACTATAAGCATTGAATGTTAACTGAGTTTAGTGAACAAACTTAAGGAGAGATTAACCTTTTATGATAACTCACGCTTTGTCTTTTTCTGATTTTGGCTTCCGAATGTTATCTTCCAAGAATTTTAGGTGGGAAATCCTCACCACCCTATGAAGGTATGTTGAAATAGCCCAACAATTTTTGATAATCCATCCAATGCTGAACAAAGCATTGCTTTGTATAGTATTGTACAGTAAGGATCCCTAGATCGAAGTCTAGCAACACAATCATATCGGACTTTCATTTTGAATTTTCGTTGATTTTAGCAAAAGATTTTTTTCCTTAGACGCATTACATAGTCTTTTTTGTTATTCTCCGACTAACCTTAATTTTAATTAACTACCTGGAAAATGGATTTCATCTTCATCTACATCTAAATCACAGAGGAAGTTACCTGCAGTCTTGGACAAATAATCTTCAAATGGAGCGTTTTACATAAGTTTCGTATCTTTCTAGACTTTGTGAGTGCTTCGTAATGTAAGTCCGTTTTCTTAACGAACAGAATCTCTTGCGTATCTCATTAATTTTGGGCAATAAATATTGATAAAACGCAACGGAGAAATAAGGCGCCATCTATATTATAAATTACGCAGTTGGAATGCAGAACTAGTGAGCAGAGTCATTTTTCATGTCAGTACTATAGGAGGGTATGTAGCTACGTAATGTGCAGATGGCTCAACGTCAATCAAACCTCTAGCCATATATCCGTGATTTGGCAACCGCGTCAGGGAGGGACTTTGGCCCCAGGGCAAATAGAAATGATTAAAATAAAGAAAATAAAAAAAAGATGGAATGAAAAAGATGAATTTTGGAGACAAAATCAAACAGTATTGTTTAATCAAGATGAATAAAGCTTCTTGCCGAATTCTGTACACATAGAAAATTTTAAAACTAGTTTGTTGTGTTTCGTAAAACATTCCATCTGGAACTTACGGTCCGATTCTGAAAACGTAAAAGTTGTAAAGCTATGAACTATAGACCAAAAAATATTATATTAAAAAAAAAAAATTCTCTGAATCAAATATATTAAATTTTTTGTAAATTAATTAAAAAAATACATAAAAATAAGAATGTACCGTATAATTTTTGAAAAACATATTAGTACAGTTGGCTACATCCGTGTGTATACGTAAAAAAATATTATTTTCTCTGTGTAAATCGCAAACTATTTGTTTCAACTGTAGCTACAGCTTTTAATTATCGACATTTAGGCAAAAACATTAAACAAATTAATTTTATATAAAAACTTAAAAAGTACAACGGGTATTAATTTCAACTTTTGATGGTAAAGAGAGATGCTATTAGTAACAACATATATATGCGAAATCCGTTACAAGTTATTCGCTTTCGAAATCGTGATGTGTAATTTTACGTCATCAAATTTGGTGCTGTAAAATTATACGTACCCTCCCCCCCCCCCCTCGACCATAAACAATTTTTCGAGATTATTATATCAGCACTATATATAATAATTTGCCACTTTAACAATTTTAATATAATTATTGCAGTTCCTATTATCGTTGTAGACGTTTAATTTATATGGAAAGCAATTTTCGTTCATTTTCCACTTTTCTCCAACCGTTTAATTTAACAAAACAAAAAATTTAAATATATTAACATTAAGTGTGCTGCTACGAGTAGTTTTCCTTTTTTCTTAAATGAAAATATTGTTAAAATGGCCAACAATACGAGTATATTGTGCTTTAAGCAACTTGCATTTTACACATAAATATAACAAATTGCTGCCTGTCAGCTATAACTGCTGTGTATAGAGAGATGCACATTAACTATAAAAAAATGTTGATGGTTCGGAAATTTTATTTAAACTTTTTGTAAATTTATGGATCAAACGTTGAATAAATTATTATATTCAAAAATATTTTGGGAAGGGGGGAGATGTGCATTATGGTTTATAAAATGTTAAAACAATTCATGTATTATTTATTTATTTATACGACATACGTTAGGGAGGAAGTTGATTTGAAATGTGATTTAATCCCGATATACTTCCATACATAATGGCTTTGTCAAGGAATGCATATATTTATGCCTGCGAGTTTTCCCATTTTTTGTATTGTTGTTTTATTGGATTTAAAATAATTATAATATAAAAAAGGAAATCATTAGAATGCAGTAAATATAGAAATTTTATTTTAATTTGCATTTTAATGAATTTTCTCGAGACACAATATAACGAAAACAACAACAAAATATAACGCAAAAAAAAATCAGGCATGAATACAAAATGATATGCATGTACAAAAATAATGTTGCTTATATATCGTCGCTGTGTATACTGCAGGGATGGCAAATGAAAATTCATTAAGATCTTTCGTTTTTCTTGTGTGTTTGTAAGTATATAAAAACAGCCGAAAGTGATGCATCGTACGGATGCTAGAATAATTTTCCTGATAAATTTTCTCTGTTATTATGAATCAGTAAAATAATAGGAATGTGCGGCATGTGTTTCCAATTTAGTATATCAGATGCCTGCTAGGAATTAATTAATTAGTACGTAAGTAATGGAGGAGATAACACATACAGTGGGTCCAATTGTATGCTAAACCTCGGATAAAAATGATAAAAGAAATATATACTGTAACTCAAAATCTACATACATGGAGCAAATCAAAATTTGGCCACTATAACCTCGTCACACCAACCCCAAATCTATTATCAGAAATATACCTATGGTGTGAGGCTATTGAATGGCATATTCGTGGCACAGGGATCGGCTCAAAACCCCGAATCACAAAATACTGAATTATCAAGATCCCGACAAAAATAAATACCAATTTTCAACATCCCGAATTTTAAAATCCCGACGTTCACAATCCCGATTTTTTAAATCCCGATTTTCAAAATCCCAACATTGCTGAAACCTTAAAATTTTGTTAAAAAATATTAAATATTAAATTTTGTTTTTTTATAGTTAAAAAATTAAAATTAAATATTTTTTATAACTCTAGTAGGTGAGTAGGTGTCATAAATAGATTCTATATAATCCGCTCCTACGTGTGGCACGCAGTGCGACATGTTTGCTAATCCCGGGTCTACAATTATTGCATTTCAAAATGTCGGCCCGCGGGCGCCCAAATTCATAAAACAAATTTAAAAAATCGGGCTTTTGAAAACCGGGATTTTGAAAGTCGGGATTTTGAAAGTCGGGATTTTGATTTCAGGATCGAAATTGAATTTTGAAATTCAGGAAAACGAGCTCAACCCGGAAACCTAACGTAATAGAAAGAATAAAGGAAGTCACATTTACTCCTGTTAAAATATCATTGCAAAATAATGGGGCTCTATATATACTTCAACCATTAAGCATTTAATGTTCTGTCGAACTTCAAGACTTTAATGAAAGTCAACACAGCTGTTTGGTGTACTCAGGAGCCGACTATGATATCCTGTAACCGTCCTTTGCAAAGAGGTTTAGGTCTGAAATTTCTACCATAGAGGACTAAAGGTAATAACTTCGTCACGGATGATACCAAACTGTAAAGGGAAAACTGTCTCAGGTTTTATAAAAAACGCTAAAATCACTTTACCTTCAGAAACGAAATGACAGATTACCTTAACTTAAGGTTGATGTAAATGTAACGACATTTTTATATTACAAGAAGATTAAATCAGATGAGCTCACTAAGTAAGGCGAATTTTGAGGTCAATGAATGACAGATGGAAGAATAGCGTCACATGCATTATAACAAGGCTTATTTGAACAAAACTATCAAATACCTCAAACTTCTTATCATCGATTGCTTTACAGAGAAAGTGAAACCCATCTTCTCGAATGTAGATTTTGATAAGGCCTTCCCTAAGCATTTTGACAAATTAATGGAAAATTTATTGAATGGAAAGAGGCCACATGATCTAAATCCCTTCTGAAGAGTCTCCTTATATACATCACTTTCCACAACTTCAAATAATCGTGGAACAAATTTTTCTTTAGTTAAAGATTCACTTAGATTATTTCGCCGCAATTCTAAACCCTTCCGCGGTTGAACGGTTTGAACGAGGCCAAATCTGTTGGCTGTAATATCCTAGTAGCAATGGGTTGAGTATCTGTCAACAAAATATATAACCGGAAATGTACTGCCCAGCTGTACTGGGATACGGGTGAGGAATCCTTGCTGACTCATCCACTCGTTGTCACTGATTCCAATGGAATGGGTACCGAGGGCCGAATGTCGAAGGGCAGAATGTCGAAGGACCGAATGTCGAAAGGCCGAATGTAGAAGAGCCGAATGTGTCGCAGGGCCAAATGTGTCGAAGGGCCGAATGGATTGAAGTGCCGTTTTTTTTTGGTTTTAGAAATATAATTTTTTAAATTTGTTGTTTTATGAAATATTTTGTAATTTTTTTTTTATTAAACATAAACTAATTTCTTATGAATTTATGTATTTTACTATTTTCCATAATAAACGAAAATAAAATTAAAAAAAATATTTCTAAATATAAAAAAAAAAAAATCAAAAAAAAATCAGGTCTTTCGACATTCGGCCCTGTGATATCATACCAAATAAGCGTGGTACAAATTCTTCTGTAGTTAAAGATTCACTAGAATTATTTTGCCGCAATTCTAAAACCTTCCAGTTTTAACGGTTTGAACGCTGCCAAATATGCTGGCTGGAGTACTCTAGTAGCATTTAGGTATAATGCTACTAAAATAATTTGTAGTTCCACGCAGGGTCACTGACAGCTAATATAAGATGAGTTGAGTGTAGCCAAAATATAACCGGAAATTGTCATCACTACTGACTGTGTTGTCACTAGTTCTAATGCCCTATCCCTTATAGGAAACTATTTTCGAATTTCTAGAATTCTTTTTTAGCCTGACAATCTCTTCTAATTTTTTTTTTTTGTATTACGATTACAACATCTTCGTTTCACTTTGGGAACCCTTTTTGTTGGGAAATTTGTATCTGTCATTTTAGTCCGACAATGGCACTTTTGAAGACAATTATTTTACCGCTCTATCTAGGCTTAATTCGTGGATAAGAAAGAAAAGCTTTAAACTGTCGAAAATAAATATTCCGGAGTTTAAAGGCGACTATAAAAAGTAGCAAACATTTTTAGAATCTGTTTCATCTAAGAGAGACGAAATAAAATTAAGGAAAAAAGACAATACATTAATTGTTTAAACTTCCGTCACACTGTATACGCATGCAGATCTAAAGCTAGATGTCGTCATTGTAGGCGGCGCAGACACCATACTCCATAACCTATAGAAGAAAATATTAAAGCTAGTCATACTGATAGCATTCCAAGTCTTGCTGGTATGTTTCTCCGCTCAATTCATTAAAAGCCCTTTAGCCAAAAAAAAAAATATGGGGAAAATCAAACTCCATCCCGAAAATAAAAACATTCCCACATACACAAAACAAATTTTACTTTTAAAATTTATTACAAAAAGAAATTTACGACACTATAAATTTTTAAGCGCCTTAATGTTTGGTGTTCGTTCGTTCGCTCTGACAATTTTTTCGACCAATCATATTGCTTAAAATTACGATTTTTTTGTTGTCGATTTTTTCCACAAGAGACGATTGGTCGAAAAAATGACCGAACGAACGAGAACCCACAAATTTAAAACAATTCCCTCAAAACAAATTTATTACCACCGTAACATTCTAGTTCCCAGAGGTTGGCATATATAACTGTATATGCCAAATTAATGTACTGACCATTAGCATTAAGCACACTAACACTCGTTATCATACATAGGAGGCCTTCGTGGACGGAGAAATGTATGGTGCTATTTGAGCATGATTCCCATAATCTAACAGAAGCGATCATTAAGTCAGCTGGAGAGGCCCCTTATCAGCATTTTTATGCTTAATGTTGATGGTAAGTACATTAATTCGGCATATACAGTTATATCTGCCACCCTCTGTGAACTGGAATATTACGGTGGTAATAAATTTGTTTTGAGGGAATTGTTTTTAAAAATCTTGAGTCTCCTTTATGGTTGGTGTTCGTTCGGTCGTTTGGTCGTTTTCTCGACCAATCACCTCTTGTGGAAAAACCCAGAAAAAAATCGTAATTTTTGAGCAATATGATTGGTCGAAAAATTGTCAGAGTGAACTAACGAACACCAACATAAAGACGCCTTTAATTTATAGTGTGGTAAATCTCTTCTTGTAATAAAATTTAAACGTAAAATTTGTTTTTTGTATATGGGATTGTTTTTATTTCCCTGGATGGAGTTTGATTTTCTCCATATTTTTTTATATTCTCCATATTTTTTTATATTATATTTTTTATAATTTTAAGTAGCCTTTGGGTCGCATGGCGAAAGTACCAGGTGAACAACTCTGAACCTACTGTTCAATCCTCAATAAAAGATACATTCTTGCGCCCTTGTCAACATCCATTTTTTCTGACCGGAGATTGTGAAAAAATCTACCGCTAGTTATTGGTCGATGAAAAAAGTGCGAATTATCTTTCGAAGCAAGTGAGAGCAGCCAATAAAACATAATAGACTAAGACCGTGCCATATAAAGAACCGCGTTGGTGCCATTTTCAGCAACAACAGAACATTCATTTTTAGTTTAACGGAACTATTGGTTGCGAATCAGAAGCAACAGTAACAGCATTAGGAGGCGATATTTACGTCAACCACCTAATGATAGAGGACAATTTAATTTAAGGGCTAAAAAAAAATTAAAAAATAGCATTTCGGCGATTCTGAAACCTGAAAAATTTAATATGCGTAAGTAGGTCTCGAATAATGAGGAAATTAGTCGGACATCTGCAGGTCATTTCGGGTTTTCCCATTATATGAAAAGGAATTAGGAAAGATATTTACAAAGCGTTTTTGCCAAAAATATCACTTTCTGGCCTACTGAAATATCATGTTTGATCTAAATTTTAATAATTTAGGAAATATTTTTTCCGTATCGAAGTTGTATAGGAAAAATATTCCCAATTTAATTTGGTTTTTGAAAAAATGTACACTTACTGTTTACCATAGTATGCCAGAAAAAAAAATGTGACAAAAATACTATGAAAATATTTTTCCTAATTCCTTTTTTCTATAGGAAAGCCAGAATCGACCTGCGGTGACATATCCGATACGACGTCCAAAAATTATCGAGCGTCCAGAGGCAACAAAACTATTGAGTCATGAAGTCCATGAACAACGGAGCGTAAAGAGTCAAGTTGAATTTTCATGCTATATTAAAATATTGTCCATGTCACCTGGTTGAAAGCAATCAAATGGAATGACCAGCCCCTTGTTGATGGGCTTGGCCAAAGTTGTGTAAAATGTGACGCTTGTCTAAACTGAAGCGTCATTGAATGAATTGTTTGTCAAAAAACATTCGATTAAAGTAGCATTAGTCGTCCTCACTCTCATAAATTGTGATAATGGTTTGAGGACTCGAATCCGGTAGACGGAACTCCGCTATTTCGTAATCATCTATTAATGAAAATTAGTTTGTAAGGTTTGACTGGGATTGTAACAAATATTTTATATGAAGTATTTTGGACGAAGTTCTGGAATCTGTTCATGCTAATTTGGTACGCCCCATATTTTTTTGTTCTTTTGCGGTTATATAAATTATTTTTCTTCAAAAATCCCTAGACCTAGTTTTTTGAAATCAACCAATTTGAAAATTTAAAGAAAAGTTTGACTTTTAATTGGGATGAAACTCTTCCGCGTGTTGCAAAATACCAACAGAAATTATTTTTTGTAATAGTGCTGTCTCTTATGGTGAGCAGCATAAATTTTTATTTTCTTTGTTTTTAAAATTCTTTAATCGAGTCATGTCGCCCCATCGAGCTTTTTAATTCGAAGAGCTTTTATTTCGTTGGTCTCTATATACTCATAGCAGATATAAATATTTGTTGCTTATTTTTTAAACCTAAACCAGGGTGATACTACAGCAAAGAACTAACATTAGTCAACAACAAGTTTATTAAATATTTTCATCCAATAATGAAATGATAACCTAAGGCAATTTAAATTTTATATCCATCGTACGAGATAAAAGGAATAATCTTGTTCCTTATATTCAATTCAATTTTGCACTCACTATAAACAATTTTTATTATATTACCATATATTAAACTTTATAATTTACATATTTGATAACTCCTGCAAACAAATTTAATTATAAAAATTTTATTAAATCACGACAACATAATGGGCTAATGAATGATTTGACTTTACACAAAAACTAAAAATAATTTAACAAAATCAAATTATTTTACACAATTTACAATAAATACATGATATTTATTTACAAATAAATTAATAAATAAAATTTTGTGACACTTACGGGTACCTTGCTTCGATTACGCTGTGGTGCTCCAAAATCCTCTTTTGATTTTCGTCGCTTGTCTTTTAAAATCATTCGTGCCGCCGCAAACGCCATTTTGCAAATTAATTTTTTTAACTTTGTATTATTTTTAATAAATTTTAATTTTTTATTTTTATACTAATCTATTTAATTATTTAACGACTTATTAATTTGTTTGAATTATTATTGCTTTTCGTATTTTGATTAATTAATAATTTGATTTGATTACTCATTAATTGAACTAAATTATTATTAGTAATATTTAAAATTTATCACAATTTATTTTATTAATTGTTTTAGTTTAATATGATTAATTAACTTTGATTTGACTTATTGAAATTTTGCAATTTTTTCTTTTACTAATGGCACTAATTTTCTTATAAATAATCGTTTCTGTTCATATGATTCAAAATAGGTTTACATGTACTAGAAAAGAAAATTTTTTTGGATTAGATGTAAAGCGGTGGTATATTGAAACTATTTTACGTTAATCTATATACCATATAAGCACAAGTGATTTGTATTTCAATTTATTTTATTAAAACTTACAAAGCTTTACACTTTCGTTTGCTGAATAATGGCGTTGTGCAATAAACTTCAAAATATTAGTGCTTAAATTAATTTGTAGCAAGTTTGATACACTGTTTTATACTTTAAGTACGATATGAGGAACTGTGGGACAGCTTTAAAGTAGTTTAGGGAAGAGCTTTGTCTTCAACAACTGTGCGTAATACAATAACTGAGTCATAATTTTATTAATTTTCATACGCTGCATGGTGAGTTATATAATTGCTGTCACTTGTATAAAGACAGATCTATTACCGAACTGACCAAACGGCACAGTGGTAAAGCTTTGGAGTTTGGGTCGGGTGGTACCGGGATCGAATCTCGATGGGATGCAAAAGGAAATTTTCATTAACAAATTACTATATTTTGATTGTGTTGCCAGGGATGACGAAATAATAGTGACGGACCTTACACTTAAAGAAGATCATCAGTATAGAGCAAGACTGCGACACAGCCAGCACCATCACCATTGCCCAGTATGGAAAGCAGCATCAATTCGAATATCATATCAAAACGCAATCAACCAATGAGCCACGAAGCCGCTTCAAAACATTTGTGGCAAATAGAATTTCTACAATCAAAAAAATATTACCACCAGCAAGGTGGCATCTTGTGAAATCGCAAGGAAATTCAGTATACGCTACCACGCGTGGCATAGCATCTAGAGATCTCATGGTGGTATGAACCGCACGTCCTGACTACATACCACCCCATTGGAATACGGAGCTAGAAGAAAAAATAGTTGTGATGACGAAAATAAAGGGAGCGCACATATTCTCGGAGCTATTCCACAAGGTCCACATTCGCATATTGTCTATGATTTATCAACAATAGCAGAAAACAAGTGTTAGCAAGGACTGGCTGACCGGGAGAACCAACAATAATAAAATTAACCCAAAAACAGGACTTCGGAAGAGAAATTGTATACATAACCTATAATCGCCAGCTAGATAAAGACAGCAAACTCACTAAGCCCAATCCGGGATGACCAAGGAATGCAACGTATAATGATAAATCTTCAGTAATCAAGTCTGGCAATCACAAGCAAACAACCTATCTCCCTAAATAAAAACAACGAAATATAAAAATGCTTTCGCCTTAAACAGAGCAACATGGGCCAACTAATGGCCAGTTTACCATCATCAAGAGCTTCCAACTAAGAACAACCAAAGATCGATGCAACAAATCCTACGAAGCAGGAATAAAGTTCGTAAAATTTCACCTCAACATAGTAATAGTAGAATCAATTCTTATATTCAAAGAGTTATATACTCTCACCACTCAAATCGAAGCAATTCTCAATTCTTGGCCACTAACTTCACTTACCAACAGCGCCTTGGATACAACAGTGCAACACAAGACCGGTTTCTGATTAGCGATACCCGAGGCGACTACCAACATAGTGGGATTAAATACAAGATGGCTAATGGTCGAACCAATGGCACAAGGTTTCTGGAAACACTGGGTCGGCATCTTCACCAACGTTAACAATCCAGCAAATTCTTAATTAGTAATTGTGAAAAGCATCTCTTAAAATTTGCTCTAAATTGTAATTCTAAAATGCATTATAAACAACGTTTCGAAATAAGTCAATGATGTGCGCTTCTCGTCCATAATTAGTAGTGCAGGGTTGCATTTCAATTTTGGATTGGAAACTTGCGAATCTAATAAGAAAATTTAGAGAAATTATCGTTTAGAATTTGTTAGGTAAGATTTTGTTTTTTTTCTTTCTTGTGGCCAGATAATTAAGTTTCTGATTATGGGTAATATTTCAAAACCTCCCACAGATAACCAATACGTACGGTAGTTTTTCTGATAGCTTAGACCACCTGAGGAATTTGGAGAAACTTTGAGTTAAAATTTTCTCTATAATTTTCTAAATTTTTGCCACAGTATACGTTCTTTTAAGCATGGCCAGTATTTTAAAAAATCTCACAGGTAACCAATATGTACGGTTATTTTCAGCTAGTTAGTGATAGTTAACGTCATACTGAGTATACAAGGGAAATTTCGGGAAAATTTATCGGGTTCAATTTTCATACTTTTTTAAGTTTCTGTGACGGAATTTAATACGTACAGTTGTTTTTCTAATAACCAAGGAAATACACCAGGCAATGGGATACCCATTAACGTTTACTCCACGTCTCCGTCACAAATTTACCTTTTTATATCCAATGGCAAACCCCGTTAAACATAATTTCTCTCTCGTTTGAGATAAGTGATCATCATAAAACCAATACACATTTATATAAACCGGCAAAACGATCGATGCAAAATTAATAATCAGTGCTGGTTAAACTATGGACAAATTGTAGCGAAAAATTTCATTTTCAAGAAAACAGATTATGTTAACGTTTCTAAATTAAATTTTAAACCGTTTGTTACTATAATACAGGAAACCCTCCAAGAACACGATTAATTCGTTCAGTGTTCTTTAAAACCGTGTTATTCGAGACTACAAAAAAATAAAATAAAAAAACATTACATTTTTATTTTTTGTTATGATATACAAAAAAAACAAAATAAAAAAGAATAACGAAAATCGTGTTGTTTGAAACCGTGTTCTTCAAATACCGTGTTATTAGAGGGTTACCTATATTCATGAACATTTTTGTTGCTCCCTACAGCTCAAACGGATCGAATGATCGATATGAATTGAAGTTTCAAGCATTTTCTACAAATTCAGAGATCCCAGTAATTGTTGACCGAAATCGGCCCACAGGAAGAGGCAGCTTCATAGAGTTTCATCATAAAATAATATTAAACGCACATTCAAGGCAGATTTATTTAAAATATTACGTTAATTCATTCTATCAACATCATCCACACGAAACATTAGTGAATTATCGTTTAACGTGAATTTGTATGCCACCACTACATTAAATATTTAACCGTTATATTTATTCGTCGTCTATTCCCATTTTGCGTTACATTTCCCAAAACAAATTATCCCCATCCCCGGAAACATGAAAAATCTAATTAACAAGCAATCCGCAATAGAAAGCGATATATCAAGTACTCCAACATCCAGAGTATACGAGTATAACCCAATTAAAATCGAATTTCTGAAAATAAACAAACAAACAACAAAAAAAAATTGTTGGTTAGTTTTTCGTGGTTTAATTTTTCACAAAAACAACAAACACCATTTATATTCAATTAAGTTTCAATGACTCAGGCACAACGGTAATGGTTACGAACTTTTCGATTCGGTTAAAGTGTAGTACACATTTATTGTTAAAATATTTGGTCTGTGCATTTTTAAAATATTTTAAAAATTCAATAAACTTTTAGTTTGTATATACGGGTTGGTGTTTGTGTAATATTCTGGAAAAAATGTCATATCTCTTTTGTGTGTAAAACAAATGAATTAATATTAAAGAATAAATTAAATTTTATATTGGTTTTTCCGTGGTTTCGGCAACGTAACAAAAAACAAAAAATACATAAAATTAAAATGTTTGCCACAAAATATAATTTTATCGTATAAATTATAATTTTTTTTTTTTTTTTGTGTAAAAACTCAATTTAAATTTATATATGATGAATTTTAAATATTTTTAATATTTAATTTTTTATTTTAAAATTTTAATTGGTAAAATTATCGATGATTTTATATGTGACCACTGTAGTTAATTGTTCGTGGTTGAAATACTCCTATTTGCATTTTGCTTCTTGTTCGATTTGGTTATGGTCGTGTTTTACAAAAGTGCTGTGAAAATCATGTCGATTTATGGTGTTGGTGGTCATGCAAAATCTATACATGTGGAAATGCATAGTAGATGTAAAATAATTTTGTGGTGAAATTGGTACATAAAAAAATTCCCAAATTGTTGACAATTTCTAGAGATTTGTTGTATTATGAATTCAATCGTCATTCGGAATTAAAATATAAATTTTAATAATTTTGTATTTAACCTGAAAAAACGGGGAAAGAAAATTTCAAATTTTTATTTAAAGCCGGTAAAAATTAAACCCGATTTAAACAACGATTAGAATTTGTGCTGATCCAGAATTCAAAAATAGCTGTTTGGTCTTCTATCGGAAACTCATTTAATAAAAACTTCATTTATTAAAATACATGAATGCTAACCGCGCTGTTCATTCAAAAGAAAACGAAAGGTGAACTTTTTCAATTACGATGGCCAAATTTTAGCATAAGCGATGATTTTATTGCAAAGAATGCGTATTGGAGATCTAAAGTTACAATCTCTAAATGACAATATTTATTTAATGCCGCTCACGAGAACACCATTCTGAGAATTTCACCCTAGCTATAAACCAACATATTGGCCTACCGACGTAAATTACCAGATCGCCAAGAAGAAACGATCTTTGTAACGAAAGAAGTTTTAGAGAATTGCATATCGAAAACAGTGAAGGACTATCATCTGACCAGTCATACCTGTGGTCATGACTTTGAGTTGAATGACTTGCTTCATACAAGAACACGTTCGTTCGAACTAATTAGAGAGAAACACAAAGCTCATAAAATCTGGCACCAAACTCGTCCTCCAAAGAAGAAAATCACTCTACTGTTGAACAAGTTGAAAGAATATCGGAAGTAAAACAGGAACAAATGCTCTAGTATTTTGTTAGGTTTAGCGGAAGTTTTCGATAAATTTTGGCACCAAAGGTTGGAATTTAAACTGCAAGCAATTTTATTGAATTATTAAATCTTACATTGCAGATCGACGCTTTCGAGTCAAACTTGAAAACGAGAAAAAATATCAGCATGTATGCCACAAGGTAGCGTATTTGGACCAATTCGGTTCATCTTTTGTATGAGAAGTTTAACGAACATTCAAAGTACTATTTGCAGACGACACAGCTAGTTTTTAAAAATGTAAACTGGATTAATATCAAACCGAATTTGGTTTGATTAAAACCGTTGGTTTTAGTCAAACCAAATTCGGTTAAGCCTATGCTAAGAAGAAAACAGTACACTAATAAGAAAAGAGATGAGTTAAACATCAACTATAGGAAAATTTACTGGAGGTTCACAGGTAGAAATTCTGAGCTCACAATACTTAGCAAATTGCTTCTGTACACGAAAATGCTAAAACCATTATGGACCTATATGACATCCAACTATGAAGTTGTGTCAAAAAGACCAATGCTTAACGATATAATGTTTCAATAAAATACAGTGATTATCTTCTACCGTATGTTGGAGTGAGAAAACTACAAAGCTGAAAACCGCTGGAATTGGGATAAACTATTTTAAGATAGGAAAAGTGCTCGATGAATTCAGAATCAGTTCTAATATTAAAAAAATAAAAAAGCTCTGCCATTTTGAAAGTGGATTCATTAGCTACAAAAGATGCGTAAAGTCATGTTTGTTGATTGATATCAACGCCGATTTTAAGGCGTTACCCTTCTCACATAAACTTCTAAGACAGTTTTTTTCCTTTTTTTGTGTATATCTATCTCTTTTGTGCAAACGTGGATTCATTATCTACATTTACGATGAACATTTTTGCCGTATGTATGGACGATTTATCGTATGCCAGTTTATCGTAATTTATAAAATTGACCGTATAACAAAATTATTTGTAAATTAAAATTAATGTGTCTTCGGTTTATAAATTTTGCCAGAATTTCTGGAATATGGCTACCTGTGGCACTATTCTGGTAATTCCCCGGGAATAGGGAACTGGGGAAAGATTTTACATAGCTTTTATCTATAAATCAGTTTTTTCTGACCTACTGAGAAAAAAGTATGATGTAAATATTTGTAAATTGGGAATAATTTTTCCATAGCGAAATTATCAGGGAAAGTTATTCACAATTTTATTTTGTTTTCAAAAAATTGCCACTAACTTTTTACCTTAGTATGTCAGAAAAAAAATTATTTAAAAAGAATTTATATGTAAATTCTTTCCCCAGTTCCCTATTCCCGTGGAATTACCAGAATAGTGCCACTGGGCGGAATTCGGCCATTTTTTAGTTTATTGTGATCGATTTTATGATGATAGATGAAAATGAGACTCGATAATCCATTTAACCCCAAATGACCATCTTTTTTGTTGGTGATTGGTTTAAATAAGCAAATTACACTTTCTTGTTAGCATTTGCATTGAAACACACTGAACATTTCAATATTCAAAATAAACTACATTAGAAGTGCTTAAAAGTAGTAAATGTCAAAAATCATCATTCAAAGTGCAGTTAAATCAACGTACGGTACCACGACGGACGAACATTATTAGTAGTACAAGCCTGTGTTTTATTATATGGGAAATGTCAAAATTTGTCTTTACATTCAAGACGATGCACGAGTCCATTATTTTTTTTTCATATAAAAATTCCCCTGCGAGTTAACATATTTTTATTTTTTCGCTACTTGGGCCGCAGATGACCAACCTATAGATATAAAAAATTTTGCTTAAAAAAGAAAATGAGCAAGCGTTTTGCTATTTTATGACAAGTATATGTCATTAAATTTTTTGTTTGGTTTGTGTTCGCAAACTTTTATAAATGAATAGAATAAAAAATAATTTGCTTTGGAAATTTTCTTTATTGATAGCGTGAAAATGGAGCAAATTTGACCGTCTAGATCTAAAACAACCGCGCGGTACTGTACAAATTTTTAACGCTCAGTCGTAATTTTGTCAGAATATACCGTTCGGCCGGCGTCTGCATTTCTAATATTTACGATTTATACTCATAATAGGGTCTATCTTCAAAACGGTTTCCTTCAACCATCATGAAAGATATAAGCAGCTTTTGTGCCAAATTTTTCATCAATTAGATTCTCAATACAGGCACATGTCAACGACATATTGACTGTTCCCACTATCTCCGGCTTTATTAATAAAATTCAACGGATCGTCCATAATAATCGATATGTACTGATACAGGTCTGAATTGAATTTGATTGCTAGGACGATAAAATCCAATTAAAATTAACTAGATTTCTCAATGTACCAATGATTTGCCAAAGCCCTGCTATCGTCGTTTGTAAAACGTATTTGAAACATTAGAAACGATTGCTCGCTCGATCTTTGCTATCATAATGGAATCCCGAAACTCTTGATGGAAGTTCAAAATTAACATTCCTATAGGTTTCAGGATTACCGGGGGGAGGAGGGAAGGGGGGCGGTAAAAGTGCCCGCTTAGGGATCTTGATGTTTCTGCAGTTGGAGTAATACAGGAGACACAATGCGCAAAAAATCTTTCGATGGTAATAAAAACACAATGACAACGATTTCAATGGAATGAAAGAAACGTCAAATAATGTAGACGAATTTTATTGAGCAAACAACTATTAGTTAATAACTTCAGACTGTGAGTGCGAGTAAAAAAATCTCACAGTCGTGCAGCAGCCTTTACGAAAAACGATGTGAAAATTTTATTGGCTACTAAAAGCCGCCTGGGATTTACTGAAAGGTTTTAATGAAAATATTAATTAGTCGAAAATTGTTCTGCTCTGGATTTAATTACTGCAAGAACGAGCTAATTTCCCATGCAATGAGGAGAAATCATTTTGACCAGATTTTTAGTTCACTCCACTTTGCAGATAATATAAATCTATCTATCTAAGGTTCCATATTTCGGACATAATGGGTGTAAACAATTTTGCGAAGCAAACCAATTCGCTTTAGTTTCAAATCATGGGTCTTAGCGCAAAAGAATAGGTGTTGCATTCAATTTGATATCTTTCAAGGTAAAAACGTTGCAAACCCAACGAGATTACCATTAGGTGATTCGGTTACGATGAACTTTGCAAATGTGCTGAAAAACAATTATCAAAATTTCACTGTTTTTAAATAATGTTTTCACTAATCCTTCAATAATTAGCATACTTTCTGCTCTGGGTTAAGGAGATATACTGGCACAGTTAGGAAGCACCGTTGTGGTAAAGCACCATTAACAGAAGTAACGAAAAAATCTCAAAGAAGGGAGTTTAAATCGGTGATCGACAAGGCGAGTATAATAGTTGCAGTTCCGGTGTAAGTCCGACACAAACCTACGTGCGCCCCAAATCAATGAAGAACGATCCAGCTCGTCAGCGGGTCGCATTTAATTACAACTGATTCAACGAGAAAAACATGGACTTAGAACAACTAAAATGTGCTGCATGATAAATGTTTTCAATGTTATCATTCCAAAAATTCTTAATTTTAGACAAAAAATGTGATAAGTTATATTATAGGAAACCCTCCAAGAACACGATTAGTTCGTTCGGTGTTCTTTAAAATCGTGTTGTTCAAGACTACAAAAAAGAAAAGAAAAAAAACAGTGTTCTTCAAATACCGTGTTATTGGAGGGTTGCCTGTACTTAATACTACTACGAATATTTTAGGAACACGTTCCTGAATTGAAAATTGAATTTATTTTATATTATCTATTTAATTTTATTTAAATTTACTAATAAACCTGAATTTTTTTTATTTAATAAATGATTTAACTATAAAGTCCTTCTCAATCCCGAACTGGTTTTTTTCGGCCATTGTAGTTTCCCTGAATTTTTCCGAACTGGTGGAAAATTTTAACTTTTAGTTTAAAAATTTTAGTTCAAATGTTTTGGACCAACGAGGATTTCAATTTTTTATTTAAGATTCCGAAAATTAATAGTTCTGGGGTCAAATGGGATAAAATGGTTTATGGAGGAAGGGGTTCTGAAAAGTAGTCACATAAGAAAGAACTCGGCCACTGCTTAGCCGAATCTGATTGTACGAAAATCGATGATAAATTTCCGTTCTCGCCGTTGAATGAAAAATCCATATCCGAATTTTTGTCTTGCCTAATGTCCGCTGTGTGAGTAAAGGTGTAACCATTAGTCGAATTAGGTTTCAAACTCCCAGACTATCTAACATGTTGTAGTGTAACTATACATGCAGAGAGCAAATTTCCACTTGGTTCAAAATGTTCTGGAATCTCAGCTCTTACAAGACTTACCTTGTTATTATCAAAATTATAAATTTATCCGAGGTCCTTATGTAGATTTTATAATTAGGTTTTTGTGAGAGCACGTAGTAACTGCAAACATTTCGATAATACTAATACAGCTATTTCACGAGATCGTCGAGGATCAGTGAAAATTTTTTACAACATTAAAAACCCCACAAACACAAAATAATTGGTGGAACATAACTACGACCACCTATCGACGTGCAAAACTCATGGGCGATACTCGATTTCACATAACTGCGTAAGATAAGATGGGAAAAACAAACCGCAAAAGAGTTGGGATGAAGCATCCCCAGCCCCAGAACAGATTGCAGGGATTAAAAAAATAAAAGAAATAAAAAATAATAAAAAAAAAATATAAAAAAAATAACTGGATGGATGGCATACTGGCATATGTTGACGAATTCTTTCTCAAAATACAAAATCACCAAGACTACATGGCCGAGAGGAAATTTTCTAACCGATTATGTGCAGGCGGAAAAAGTGAAAATGACACAAGCAACATGCGCTTAACATGGAAAATATGAACATTAGATATCGATAACGTTGTATCATAAAAAATAGCCTTAGACTACCACAATAACAGCACAATTCGCAATGGCCAAACTAGTTTCCAACATTATTTCATCAGTTCAATATCAATATCTAGATGGTTATCTGCTCCTTCATAAGACGAGTGCACCGCATGACATTGTTGCGAAATACTAAAATGTTGAGTGACTATTTATTTTTCGCATGTTGAAACTTCGTCAATTTATTCTACTAAAAACATCCCTGAAAAGTGGAAGAAAACTCTAACCTGTCTAATATGACTACTTAAGCAATAAAATTGGCTAATGTGATTTTCATTCAAATATTACATTTACTACCGATAAATCTTCTGATCATGCTGATTAAGAAATGTTCAGATAAGGGCATCCCCGTTCATTGTCTAGTTATAGTATTCCAACAGGCACATGAAAGCATCCTGAGATGCACGCTATTTCACATTAAGTTTTATTTGTGAATCTCATTAAAATTGATTTGTTGCCCCGAGTAACTATTCATTGAATAGATTAAAATGCCTACAAGTAACATTGTATAAACCCTCTTTGATGATAGCCCATAAGTTGTTTCCCAAAGTAATCGAGAAACCATTTACAATCCTCTGGCATTGCGGTTGCTAATTTACTAAAATATTATTTGACATCTTCTTTAGCATATGCAGCTACCATCCGTAATCAAGGCTGGCATCGAGGATTAATCGATTGAAAAATGGTCGAGTTCTGTCCCAGTTGGCCACATTCAAGAACTTCTTTCAAAAACCATTTAAGAATCCCGTTTAAATCATTTTTAAAATCCTATTTCCATCCGACATAACCAGTGCCATCCTAATCGGTTAAGAAGTGGCTGAGTTACATCTCAGGTGGCCATGTTTCAGTACTTCTTCCAAAAAAAATTTAAGAATTTCATTTCCATCCGGCATCATTGTCCAAAAATCATTTTAGAATCCCATTTCCATCCACCATACCCAATTTCATCAAGATGGTTAAGAAATGGCCGAATTCTTATACGAAATGCACATTGGAAAAAATGTTTTGATTAACCATACTTCAAGACACAATTGTGATATATACGATAAACTGCCCACACGATAAACACGTTCACGATAAATCGTTCAGGATAAACTGACAGTAAATCTAAAATAGTACATGATATGAAGTATCGTGACATAATTTATTCGAGATGAGTCGTTAGTCGGATAACGGAATGCAGCAGTGGTTCCTGTAAGTTGCAGTAAGCAGCACCAAACAAGTAAATTTTTGAAAAATTATTAGAACGTAAGCTGTATTATTTAATAGCCTAGAATCTTAAAAAATTTCATTCGGTCACTAATTCCAAATTTCCATTGGTTTGTTGGTTTTTGTGTTTGTTTGTTAATCTGTCTATTTTTGGAGTGCAGTCCTCCTAATTTTTTCGTGGTTCGCTCTTCAAGTTCTACCTTCAATAGTATTTTAAATCTGCTAAACAAGCACAGGAGTTTTCAAATCTCAGTTATGTTCTCATTTCTCCCCATGTGGCCCAAAAACGCTAATTTTAACAAAGTTTAATTATCATTGTCCATCCAAGCATACCGACCGAATAAATCAATAAAATATTTTTAATTCTCCAAATATTCATTTGGACACCATTTGTCAACACTGTATACGTAATGAAAATTCAATTAAGCATTTTATGTAAGGAGCCAAATAACCTACATAATACATATTATGTACCAGCACATCCTTTATTACTGTGGCTGTATGTCTGTTCAACATTATATCGCCGCACCTCCTCCAAATATAGAAACCAAAGCAGCAAGACCAAATTATTATAAAAAAAAGACAAAAATTATGAATTTTCCATTTAGAAAATCCCATGATGAAAATAAACAACTGCAGAAACATATAATTTTCACATTTTTCTGATTTTATTTCATTTTGCATGTACATATATTCCCCCCGGTGAATCTCACCCCTTTTATGAAATTTTCATATTCCAAATGAAAAACAATTTAATTTTCAGTGAATATTTTTGTGTTACATATAGAAATTTTTGTTTTTGTGTGGCGAACGACAATTTTTTGCAATCCATCTACGAGTACCAACATATATGTATGTGTAATTCATGTTTAATAAACAACAAAATGTTCACACGAGGAAAATCAAATAAATAAATAACCAGAAATAATAAACTAACAAACAAGGACACGAGTTTACGGGGAAATGAAAATTTGTGTTCACATCTAAGAGTGGTATTACATTGACGAAGCAGTTAGAGGGCGTGGTGTTTTAGATAAGTTTGGATTTTCATTTATTTACTGATCACGAATTTATGTCCAGTGACTCTATTCTGGTTATTCCACGGGAAAAGGGAACTGGGTGAAGAATTTACATGTAACTTCTGTTTAAATAAATTTTTTCTGGCATGCTGAGGTAAAATGTTTGTGGTAATTTTTGTGAAAAAAAAACAAAATAAAATTGGGAATAATTTTTCCTGTCAGTCTCGATGTGGAAATTTAGCCAGAATAGAGCCGCAGTTGAGTGTAAGCAAACAAAATGGCACAATGGTATTGGCTATTTTCAGACACTAACTAAAAAAATGTTTAGCCGCGTTTCATAATTGAATTATGTCATAAAATCGAAATACATTTTTTCGTAAAATAATATTTAATTGTATCACGCAACGTTTCGTGTCAGGAAACCTCAACCTCACTTGCAAACCTAACTTCATCATTTTGTTCTCTGTAATTTACAAATTTTACCATGTTTTTTCCACTGTCGCACGTTAATTTCATAAAATTTTAGTGTATCAAATCAAGGCCACCGAGTAAGCCAAATCAAACCAAAGGACTAGGGTTCGACAATTATATCGTCCAAGTAACTTGTAACAAGCCACGCATTCGCTCTCATATGCTGAAATATTGCTGGCACGCAAACTATCCAAACGACTATCGTTGATACTAGAATAGTCCAAATAGAGTCGAAACTACCAACTAATTTTTCAGTTACTGCCAAGTCCCAATTGCAAATAAGCTTCACTGAGGACAATTTTCAAAAATCGTTTCGCTCCTTGTACGATTCGGGGTGCGATGTGAAACCAATCTGTCAATCTCTCTTTTAACTTCATTTATCTGTTGTAAGTTTAAGTGGGCTTTGAATAGGTTACAGTGATTCAAATCAGGTTCGAAAATGCTCCACCATTTTTTACGCAGATCATCGAAAAAATCTTCTGTTAAGATTTTCGTTAATTTCTATTATCACGAAAAATTTCTTAACACAATGTTCCAATCAATTTGGCTGATGAGTAAATGATTATTTTGGTTTGGATTTCAAACTTCCAACTTCAGATTCAACCAGGTTTGTAGAACTAATTTTAGAAAGTATGAATTGATATGGTCATTGGTTTGACTTCGATCACTACGCTGTTGAAATCGACTTCAAATATCACTTTATTTCTCGATCTACATGCCGATGCAATACGACCAACTTTAAAACATTTTCTGCATTCGGCATTGAAATTGATCAATTGGCAATGATCAGAGTTGGTGAAATAACAGCATGAAAAACATGATTTTTTTTCTTTTCAACCGAGACTCCTGCCCCCTAATGAAGGGACTTGATCACGGTGCCATTCAACTGTGCAAGTTGGTTTTGTAATAAATAGACAATTTTACGTCTTAGTTTGTGCAAAAGCTTTCACAGATTGCGACAGAGAAAATAATATGCAATGCTTAAAAATATTTACCAAAAATAAAAATACCACAAAGCACAGGATTAACATAACAATAATTACTGTTTTACGTCGTTTTATATTCCAAAGCAACAATAAATAGGCATCAAATAAAACTTTTTGTATCTAAGCACAAATAAAATAAAGACAACAAGAAAAAAACTCAAGCATAAGTTTAATCGTGTTTGGGCTGTACGAACCGAACTTTCGTATACCATAAAACATATTCTTAAAAAAATTCTATTGTTGTTGTCTATTTTTCGAATGTACTTTTTCTGACCAAAGAATTACATTCGACAAAGCTTTTTAGTTTACTGTACAAAATTATGAAGGCTGTGGTTTCCCATCAACAATAACAACGAATTTAAGAATGTTTCCCTCATAATTTATCATAATTTTTGTTTGTACTGCAAAACAGAATCTGTAACGCAGCTATGTAGTACCTATTTTTCCCCTTGTACATAGATCAGTACATAAGTAATATAAATAAAGCTTTTTTTGCGAGATGCGGTGGCAACAACAACAACAAACACCAATAACAATACAATATAGATGAAAATTTCTGTTATCGAGATTTAATCCCTAAAATTGATGTTTTCTCGTATCGTGCATCATAGCTCACTCTTCGTATATGTATTTGTACACATCTAATAGTGTGTGTGTGAGTGTGTGGGAAAAGATTTATATTTGCCTCCCTCGTTTATGTGTATATGTGTGGGTTGGTATGTCATATGCTTTTTCGGGGGGAGAGTAGATAGACATGAAAAAAGCTCGCACAACCAAATAAAAAATGAGAAAACGTCGGATTTTATTGCATTGTTGTTGTTGTTGTGTTGAGATCTTTTATCTTGAAAATATTACGAAATGAAAATATATAAGGAAATTTGGATAACGATAACAAATTGTGTCTGATAAAATATATAGATAGTCTATATAATGCCTGCATTATGTATTGCGATTTGGAAATTGGTTTTGATCGAACACACACACAGCTAAGTAAATTGTTTGTGAACATTTTATATCGATAGCTACACATAATTATGTACTGAAGTCATATGTGTGTATATCGCAACTAATCCACTCCTATTCAAATAAAATGAGAAGCTGTGCGGTTATCAAAATATGTCCACATTTTTCATTCGACAATGTTAAATAATTTTAAATTGATTTTGACATTTTCTAATTTTCTATATGTGGTTTGAGGTTCGTTATTTACAGCAATTAAATTTTTATTTAAAAATTGTTATTATCACGAAATTTAGGTTGAACACATCTACTTGTATCGTATATGTACAGTCAGATGATGAAAAATTCAAAATAATTTTCAATTTTACTATAAATTTTCTAATTGAATGCTGTACGACCTTATATGTTTTTGTACACACATGATTTTTAACACATTAATCTTAGATCTATTATGTATAAGAGTTAACCAGTCGTACATGAAGAATTTTCAGTAATTAGTTCCTCGATAATGAAAGGGACATGATTTTCAATTTTTCAGTTGGCCTGAAGATATCTCTGGAACTTTGTTAAGGTACCATACCTGAAAAATTCGTTATATACGGAGCATCTGGGTCTGGGATGCTAATTAACGGAGTAATTCCTTGGTTTATTCTGTGGAGAAAAATCGTATGGGAGGGGAGGGAGCGGAGGAGTTGGGTTCATTTTTTGATATCCATTGAGATACAGGGTATTTAAAAGTTTGGGTTAGAAAAAAGGAACATCAGCGAGCTCATGATGCATTACCATCACAAAATCCATAAACAAAATCGATATGAAAGTACCCCTCACCTCAGAACTTTTACATCATCATACCAATTTTCTTAAATTACAATTTAGAATTCTTGATTGGCTAACACAACACTATAGACAATTTCTCAAAACTAATGAAAAAATTTAATATTTGTTTTTTCAACATTTAATCAAAGGAGTTGATAATCAGTGTCTATTGTTTTACTGATTAAAAACCATAGTTACAGTATTAACACTAAGACAAAAATAAACTGTATGCCTAAGAAACTATGGCACTTGGGTACTATTGGGGGATTGTAGAAGAGATCATGGCGAATTAAAATTAAGTGAAAAGAAACATTTGGTACATCGGTACGGAACTCTGATCGCTTCGTCATTGCAAAATGAAGACACAAAATTCCTTCAAATATATTTTTTGGACGATAAGGTGCAACACCGCATTGAAAATATGAAAACGACTACTAACTCCTGTTTATCAAACAGGATAGATATGACTTCTCAAAACATTGAAACTCTTGTGCCAACTCTGATATCGCATTGTAATTCGTATTGAAATACTGTACTGTGGAAAATTAGGCGCGGATATTTTCTGGAAGAGAAAACGGATATGCAATTAATGTTTGTGATGTAGCGCACGGCACTCAGAATTGTGTAAACAAAATGGTAACTCCAAATGACTTTTACGCATGCCGTTTGATGATTATACATAATCAGTGAAATCACGCATTGATTAGTACGGCCATTAAAAGATGCAGTGGAAAATATTAAACACAAACTGCCAGGAATTGCAATAAAATCTATTCCATAGATAATCCAGGACTGACCAACGTGATTTGATCGTCAGAGTTTTCAAATGTATAATCAAATTTATGAATGCACTAATTAAAAGTTACGTTCTTGTATCCGTCAAATACTAGTTGTACCCATTGTCAGGAAAAAGGATTTCGACACGCTCACAATTAGATTTGGAGTCAAAATCAAATAGATAAAATTATATGTGGAATTTCCGTGTGCCCAGACGTATAAAAAATTACACGAAATTGTCTTAAAAAATATGGTCCATGGAACTTGCGGCATGTTGTACCCTGACTCCACGTATAACCGATAGGAAATATATCCCCATTTTAATACGATGAGGTAGACCCATTTGTTATTGACCTTGAAGTTGTTTAATCTTTGCAAATGGAATTTACACATTCACTGTATCGAGGATTGGCCAGTACCCAGAGATTTCCGACCGACATGTTATATATCTCTAGTTAGCTTAAGATATCCTAAACAAATAAAAATTATCCCCATTTTAATACGATGAGGTAGACCCGTTTGCTATTGACCCCGAAGTTGTTCAATTTTTGCAAATGGAGTTTACACATTCACTGTATCGAGGATTGGCCAGTACCCAGAGATTTCCGACCGACATGTTATATATCTCTAGTTAGCTTAAGATATCCTAAACAAATAAAAATTATCCCCATTTTAATACGATGAGGTAGACCCGTTTGCTATTGACCCCGAAGTTGTTCAATCTTTGCAAATGGAATTTACATATTCACTGAATCAAGGATTGGCCAGCACCCAGAGATTTCCAAATGACATGGCATATATGTCTAGTTAGCTTAAGATATCCTAAACAAATAAAAATTATCCCCATTTTAATACGATGAGGTAGACCCATTTGTTATTGGCCCCGAAGATATTCAATCTTTGGAAATGGAATTTACACATTCACTGAATCGAGGATTGGCCAGCACCCAGAGATATCCAACTGACATGGCACATATGCTTAGTTAGCTTAAGATATTCTAAACAAATAAAAATTAACCCCATTTTAATACGATGAGGTAGACGTGTTTGCTATTGACCCCGAAGTTGTTCAATCTTTGCAAATGGAATTTACACATTCACTGTATCGAGGATTGGCCAGTACCCAAAGATTTCCGACCGACATGTTATATATCTCTAGTTAGCTTAAGACATCCTTAACAAATAAAAATAATCCAAATGTCACACAATTTTATTAAATCAAAGTAATCCGTAATACTTTACAAATACAATGACATTCACAATGTTTGCGACTGTTCAAGTCAGCGAAAATAAAGAGGACATCATTCATAACAATATATCTACCACAAAAAGTAGAAAATTCCCCCAATTTTTAACCCAAAGGGCCATTGTGTAAAAATACACACAACCCTTAAAAAAATATAATGAGAACTTCCTCAAGTTCTTTCTTGGCAGTTTGCTTTCGTACTGATAAAAAGTTGATCTATACTCATCAGGTTGCAACGACCAAACTGCAAAAATTCAAAACTTAATACCTTTAGTATAACACGAGAACATACCGATTTTGCAAATTATATCAGCAATTTAAAAATTCTAAAAAAGTGAATTTCATTGTATTTGTAAATAACATTTTGACTAAAATAGCCGTAAGAACTTTAAAATAAAAACTAAAATATGGACGAATTTTTCTCAGTGTGCCGAAATATCTTTAATGGTTTAAAGCATGCAGCTTAAGACACTGCAATTTCTCGAGCAAATTAAATGACGCACAGCGTAAGTACAGTGCCTACGACCATGAACTTCTTGCCGCTTACTCAGCAGTAAAGCATTTAAGGTGTTTGCTGGAGGGTCGTGTTTTAAATCCGTCACAATCCGTCACATTTCTGGTCGTTGCTGCGATTCCTTATCGCGTTTTGAGAAAATTCGTTTATCATCAAAGTTGATATTTGAGAAAATTGATGAAAGTCAACCTGGTGATGTTGAACTTAAACATTTATCCAAACCAAATCTCAAATTCGTTAACACCTTTGTTTAGTTCTAATAAAACTATCACGTGCAAAAGTTCAACTGAAGAAATGCGACCATACGTTCCTGGTCAATTACGTTACCAAGTTTTTGTCGATTGGGATGAATTATCGCATCCTAGCATACGAACAACATTCAAAATCATGAAACGAAAATATTTTTGGTCTGATATGGACAGGGATATCCGAGCGTTCGCAAAATCTTGTCAACTTTGTCAGAAATCAAAAATTACGAGACATGTTAGTTCTCTTACAGGGAATTAAAAACTGGCAGCAAATCGTTTTGATCAAATCCTTGTTGACATTATTGCTCCGTTAGAAGATTCTGAAGGTTCGAAATTTTTTGTATAATTTAACGCTGTACACGCTGCCCTGAAGTTTGTCCAATGATATTAAATCAGAGTTTTGAACTGTTGACAGCTAAATGACAACTGCCGATAGTCATTGTTATTGATTTGATATCATCTTTGAACTTCTCGAAGTAAAAAAAAAAGAAAGATAAAACATAAAAAAACAAGTTTTTGGCTTTATTATAGCACATTGACAGCAATTTGACAGCTGCAAACTGTCAATTTTGAAAACCTAACAACAGATCTGAATTCAGCAACCTCAAAAATATAAACCTGGATAATAAAAAAAATGAAATAGGCTATTTTAAAAGTCTATACACACTGCGCATAAACATAAATCAGTGGAGGATACTCGGAGCTTTAAAGCTCTGTACCGGCCAAACTATCCACTTTTGAGCTTTGTGGCCATTCAGACAATTGACCAATATGATGAACTCTATCACATATCAAAAATTCAGCGAATTTGACAGGAACCCAATTTCCATAAGATTTGTGCGGGGTCCTTTAAGTTAAGTAAATTTGTAAAACCAAATATGTACTAAATTATTGTTGAGATCTGTTGAGTGAATTGATAGAATTACGAGACCAGATCACATCGAAGTTTACATGTTAACATTAAATACGGCATATCTACGACCACTTCTGGAAATGTTAGGCGAACTGTTCTATGTTTCCGGACATGTCTTTATATGTGACAAATGAGATACATTTCTGATAATCACTGCTACGTTTTAATGATTAAAGGAATTTTCGATTTTCGACTATTTTTAAAATTCTAAACAGTCAATCCTGGAAACGTCAACGAGTCCTGGCGAACCTTGCTTTTGTTACTAAAATTTTAAAAATTTAATAAATTTACGTTTTTAAAACCGCCGATCCTAGAGATGTCCACATTTCTCACCAATATTTTCGAAAAGATTACACAACATTCTACGTAGTGATTAGCATACGATTCTAATGGAATTTGCTATGTGTATAACAGTGTTCATGTTTTCATTTGTACTATGCCATTACCAGAAATGTCCGCGGAATCTCGTCTACAATTTTCGACAGCTTATAATATTTTCTGGCTATTCGACGAATGTGGGTCAACTGTAATGAGTTTAACAATGATTCTTAAAATTCTGAATTTATGGAGTGCTACCAACGTAAGTGATTTTTTTTTGTTTTGCATTTTGAGAGCCTTTCTGTATGCGAAAATAATTTTTTTTTAAAGAAAATTCCCCTTTTTTCGTTTCAAAACGTTTAAACATATATTTCCTCTTCTCTTACATAAATTCTCTGACTTTTGATAAAAATTTCTGCTAAGAATTATTGATTTGCTTAAAAATTTCAAAAAATTTCTTCGATTTTCGATAATTTCAAAATGTTGTACCGTCGATCATGATCTATGATTTCAAACAACATTCAATTTTAATTTTATACTGCTGTTTTTGACAATTTAAAATCGAATTGGAGATTTTGCTAAAATTTTGAAGAAGGAGATAATAATATTTTTGTCAAAATAACGGAACTCGAAAAATTCAAAAAAAAAAAATATTCTACCATTCAATACAATTTGACCCATTTTCGCTCCATAGACAGAAAATATTATAAGCTGTCGAAAAATGTAGACAAGATTTCGTGGGCACCTCATTCAAAGCATGAATTCTATTATGGGCATAGCAAAACCACATTAGAATCAGATGCCAATCACCCTGACATCTCTACGATCGGCGGTATAGAAAAGGAAATGTTTTGTCCAGGACCTGTAAACATATTTAGCTCGCTCTTTATGAAAATGAAATAATCAATGTATTTTAAGCTAGCAAAACCAATACAACAAAACATTACAAGATAGTATGGATAATTAAATGCTAATTAAATGCTCTATTAAAAAACTTTTGGGTTCCGTCCCTTAGAACAAAATGATTCATCTAAACATGATTTAAAAACAATTGGAAAATTAATGACTAATTTAAGACTAGCTAATTAAATGCCCCATTTAAATTTTTTATTCTGCTCCATCTAGAAAATGCATAAGGCTTTATCACTTCAAAGCTAGCAGAATCGAAATTTAAAATCGAACCAAAACCGAAATTACAACGCAAAAGAAGATATATTGCCAAAGAAACAATTGTAGGCTCGTTATGGGTTAATCAAATGCCCAATTAAAAAATTTTGGACTCCACTCGTTTTTGACCAAACTTCAAGTCATTTAATCTAAAGATAGCAGAACTCAGAACTCAAAAATCGAAATCCGAAACAAAACCAAAATTAAAACGCAAAAGAAGATCAATTGAAAAACAAATAATTTTAGGCTCATTAAGGCCTGCTCAAATGTTCCATTTAAACATTTTGGGCTCCACCTGTTCTTGACCAAACTTCAAGTCATTTAGTCTAAAGTTAGCACAACCCAAACCAAAACTCAGACCAATTGGCATACAAATAATTTAAGGTTCATTATGGCCTAATTAAATGCCCCATTAAACGATTTTGGGCTCCACCTGTTTTTGACCAAATTTTAGGTCATTTAGTCTAGTGCTAGCAGAACCCAAATTGAAAATCGGAATAATTGGCATATAAATAATTTTAGGCTCAATATGGCCTAATTAAATATCCCATTAAACAATTTTGGGCTCCACCCGATTTTGACTAAACTTTAGGTCATTTATTCTAAAGCTAGCAGAAACCAAACGAATCCCCACCCCCTCCCCGTGGATCTTGACTTGAAGTTTGGTCTAGAACGGGTGGAACCTAAAATGTGTTAATGAGGCATTTGATCAGGCCATAATGAGCCTAAAATTATTTGCATGTCAATTGATCTTGTTCTGCGTAGTAATTACGTTTTTGGTCCGATTTTCGATTTGGACTCTGCTATTCTATAATCCTCCTACACTCTTAAGATACGATAGTTTAAAAGATCAAATCAAAAACATCAAGCAACTTAAAATGTTCGCATATATTTTTAACGGTTTTGCCCACACATTCGTTTACACCATTTAACATAAAGCATAGACATAAGATAACATACTGCAATAAAAAAATTTTATAATCGTAATTTCCACATACGAAATACAAACACACACAAGATGATACGGCAAAAACTTATGTTTGCTCTTATTAGAAAATTTATTATACGTACACGTTTACAGAGTATCTGATGTCAAAGAGAGACAAACGCGCAATCTTAAAAGTTTCAACAGTTTTTTTATGGTTTTTTTAATGCTTGTTATCACATATAAAGCTTTTTGTGTCGCAAGTCAACCGTCGTACAATTTTCGGAATAAAATCACTCATGTGAACATTTTCATGTAATACGTATGTATGTTTGTGCGATTATGATTGCGAGAGCTAAGTAGTATAATGTTAACATATATTTTAGATAAAACTTTTAAAATGCAAATTAAAATTTCACGCGTTGCATGACAATATTGACCTAGATTTTCATTTAAACTATTTAGCTTGAAATCGATTATATATAGCTGGTGGACTAAGACTAATGGTTTTTTAGATAAGACCGTATACATAAAAAAAAATAGGCCAAAATTTAATACATGAAAAATATACAGGCAACCCTATAATTGGCTCGAGTTGTTAGGGGTGGCGTATATAAATCAACCTATATCATATACATGTTATGTTATTATAACAAGTTGGCCTTAGGCGATATATACATAAATCGCTAACAGAAGCTCGCGTGATATCCGATTTTTCCGTTATCGTATTAAATTTTCATATAAAACGTTAAAAACATTTTTTTTTCAGGAATAGGCTTTTTGTGTTGCCTATAAAAATGAGACGCAGATGCAGTAAATTTTGCACCATTAGTACTTTTATTCCAGTCTAAGATTTACGAAACGTCTAGAAGACAGGCCATAAATCACTCGAATGGCATGTTATTTTGCATGCGGTTCCTATAAACAATATAGTTACGAAAAATTATCGCACGATATGTGCTTATCTGTACGCCTAAATATATTTATACTAAGCATTTGTCATTTAGGTTATAAATCCCTGTCTGATAATTTTCATGATTAAATTACATAAAAACGCAAAACTAAAAGATTTATTTGATTTTATTTTAATTTCTCCGCTGCGTGAAATATTTCAAAGTTAAATTTTTTTTTGTTCCTCTCGTGCGACTGTGTTGTGTTGTTGTTGCTCATTATTATTGTTTTGGGCCATTTTTTGATGGTTCTGGTGCTGTTTATATGTGCGTTTTGTACATACATTCCATTTCGTTTCGTTTTGAATATCTAAACGAGTCTGAACATAGTTTTTGGGTGGAATGTGAAATGAATGTATAGTGGGAAATTTAATTTGATATAGAAAAAAATAAAAACGTAAAAGTTTTTTTCGTTTTTGGGTAACTTTTCGTTATTGCTTTTGGTGGTTTGCTGTGTGTGTGTGTGTATGCACATATACGATGAAGACTAGCTATTATGGAAAATTTTAGATTTTGTAATCTCGTTTATCGTTTTGTTTTTTGATGGTTTGTGAATTTTTATGTCGTTTAAGGTGAGGCTTGAATAAAAGATTTTTAATGTCGTTGGATAGTTTTTGGCTCTTGAAATACATTGATTTTGTTTTTCGATGTCATTGACTTGAGTGGCTCATCTTTCCCATTTATATTATAATTTCTTTACTCTTAATGGAATCGAATTTAATTAAATATCTTTATTCGTCGAAACTCAAACGGCAACGTCGCCCTTTTATTAAAATGTTCACATCAAAATGGTTTGTGTTGCGAACGACCTTTCAGCAATTCAAAACACGACACGCTTAGAAATTGATGAACAGTTTGCATTATGACATAAACAGAAACATTTAAAATTAAAACAACGATTTGTGGAATTTTCTACGTGTTGGTGTCGAAAATAGCTTAGATAATTAACTTTTGAGTAGACATAATGTCGAGAGTACTTTTCCAGTTTAACTTGGGGTCTTTTTTACCCATGGAAAAAAAATTTATTTTTACAAAAGAAATAGGCAAGATTAGTCTGTTTTCTAATTCAAATTTTTCATTCGCGTTACCATCTAGTTTTTTCACCAAAAAACTCTAACGTCACTCATCGTACTGCTCCACAAATGAGTAAATTCTATCGGAGTGAAGTTAATGCCAAAAAGGACCTAGAATTGAAAAAACACTAAAATATTGAATTTTCATAATAATATCTGAATTTTTTTAATAAACACAAATATGTTTACACTATAAGTAGAAAACATTTAATTTTTGTGAGAAGTTTTGAGTGAATTTTATAAAATTAAATTTTTTACAACAAGAGCCACTACGAATCGCACACAGATGATCGAAGTGGTTCTGAACTAGTATTTCACACATGTGGATAAATAAGATTTGATTCTTTCTTACATCAAATACTCGTTCAGAACCAACTCTACCACCTCTGTGCGACCAGTAGGGGCCGCGTTAAATAATTTCAAATGTTTAAGAATTTTCGTATTACACTCAATGAAGTTCTCTCTCAAATAACAAAAATCTTAGAGGTTTCCGAGCATGTGGATATTAAAGATTGGTTTGTCACATTAAATACTAGTTCAGAACCAATTCCATCACCTCTGTGCGGCCAGTAGGGGCTGAGTTAAATAATTTCAAATGTTTAAGAATTCTCGAATTTCACTCAATGATGGTCTCTCTCAAATAGCAAAAATCTCAGACATTTCCGAGCATGCAAATAAATTAGATTGGCTTCTTACATCGAGTACTAGTTCAGAACCAATTCCATCATCTCTGTGCGATCCGTAGGGGTCGAGTTAAATAATTTCAAATATTTAAGAATTTTCGTATTGCACCGAATGACGTTCTCTCTCAAATAGCAAAAATCTCAGAGATTTCCGAGCATGTGGATAAATAAGATTGGTTTGTCACATTAAATACTAGTTCAGAACCAATTCCATCACCTCTGTGCGACCAGTAGGGGCTGAGTTAAATAATTTCAAATGTTTAAGAATTTTCAAATTTCACTCAATGATGGTCTCTCTCAAATGGCGAAAATCTCAGATATTTCCGAGCATGCAGATAAATTAGATTGGCTTCTTACATCGAGCACTAGTTCAGAACCAATTCCATCATTTATGCGCGACCCGTAAAGGCCGAGTTAAATAATTTCAAATGTTTAACATTTTTCGAATTTAACTCAATAATGTTTTCTCTCAAATATCGAAAATCTCAGAGATTTCCTAGCATGTGGATAAATAAGATTTGCTTGTCACATTGAATACTAGTTCAGAGCCACGTCGATCACCCCTGTGCGATCGGTAGGGGCCGAGTTAAATAATTTCAAATGTTAAAGAATTTTCGAATTTCACTCAATGATGTTCTCCCTCAAATAACAAAAATCTCAGAGATTTCCGAACATGTGGATAACTTAGATTGGTTTCTTACATCAAGTACTAGTTCAGAACAAATTCCATCATCTCTGTGCGATCCGTAGGGGCCGACTTAAATAATTTATAATGTTAAAAAAAATCGAATTACACCACAATGATGTTCTATATCAAATAACAAAAATCCCAGAGACTTCTGAACATCTGGATAAAACAGGTTTGTTTGTCACATTAAATACTAGTTCAGAACCACTTCGATCACCTCTGTGCGATCCGTAAGAGCCGAGTTAAATAATTTCAAATGTTTAAGGATTTTCGTATTACACTCAGTGACGTTCTCGCCTAAATATCGAAAATCTCAGATTTGCGAGTATGTAAATAAATAAGATTGGTTTCGTAGTGTGTTTTGATGTAAACAATTTCATTTTAAAAATTTCACTCAAAACTTTTCAAAAAAAATTAAATCGCTCATTTGCTGCAAGAGTGACACAATCCAAAATTTTTACTTTTTCATTAGAACGATTTGAAAATATCACTCAAAATTATTCGTAAAAACGGCGATTTTCAAAAGTAAATAAAAATACATTCTGATGAGTAAAACATTTTTTTTCTATTCCTACATCCTCAGTCGGATCTTAATTTTTATAATTCTTTAATAATTTGCAAGTTTTCTTAGGATAGTTTCCAATATCTTAAAATGTTAATTCTATTTGCGAATTGAGTGATTTTTGATATGGAATTTTACCTAATTTGCTTGAAATAACTACATAAGAGAGTATGTTTTGAGACAAAATAATAAAAATATGATTTATTGGGAATCGTTTGATTCGAATATCTTAGAAATGAGTGAATTTTGAGTTGTGTCACTGTTGCAACAAATGAGTGAAATGTTTGCTACTTATAGTGTAAAACTTTATGTGTTTATTAAAAAATTTCAGATATTATTATGTAAGTTCAATATTTGAGTGTTTTTTCAATTCTAAGTACTGATAGGCCACAGTGTATATTTTGTTATTTTGTCATAAACTTCACTCCGATGTAAAGTCTTACTCTTATCAGACAAATTATGATAATTTTAAATAATTATTGTGATTTAATTAAATAAAATGTTAAAAGGTTTATTTTTGGAATTGTAACGTGCAATAAACTAAGTACCGGTAAAAAATATTTGGTCCACTTCCTTGATAATGGAATTTAAATCGATAGTCACAATGAGTGACACAAACTAGAGAATACATCCGTAATGGGCTAGAATAAAATGTCGGCATGCAATGTACTTTCATGAGATTACCCGATTATCATATGATGCTGTACGCGGCTGAATTCGGCCATACGTTTTAAAAGAATTTTCCTGTGTAATGTGCCGTCTGCCATTAAAATTTTCGAAATGAATACTCCGTTACTAATTTTACTGTACGTTTATAGTGTTTTTGGTTATTTCCACCAAATTTAAAGAAAAATCCAAAGTAAAAAATTGCGGCGTATCGGCCACACAAGGTATTTGTGCAATATTCATTTTGTTCAGGTCCGCTGAGATTTAAATTTTTTCGAAAGATTCACCAATTTATTACGAAACGATGCGTGGTCCTTTTTGACAGAAGTTTTAATTACTTGAAATATTCAGTGAAACGTCGGTCATATTTTGTTAAGTACTATCATTGAGGAAAAACAAACTTGCCCCTAAAAGATACTATACTAAAATACAGAGGTATACATACCGTTCAATAATACTTTTGCTGAACAACAATTTAAACAATAGAAGTAAAAAATTCTAAAATTCGCGTTTCAGATAGCGTTCAACATTGTGTTCTCAACCGTTTATTCAACGGTTTATGTTGTTTAATGGGATTGTGCCATTTCTGGGTTACCACAAATTCAGTCACTATATTTTCGGATAGCAATGAACATGCCACAGGAATACGCTATCTGAATCGCTTATTCTTGGATTTTAGAACATTTTACTTCTATTGTTTAATTTATTGTTCAACACAAACATTATTGAATGGTATGTATACCTCTGTATTTTGTGCTTTGAATATAGTATCTTTTAGGGGTATGTTTCTTTTTCCTCAATTTAGAATGAAAATTTATGAAAATTATATTTTTATGATAAGCACAAATTTTGTCAGATTAGCCGGCTTGCTAAGTTTTAAAATTAGACTTAAATTGTTTCTCTTTTTTTTTGTTCTAGAAATCAGGTTTTATTTGTTTCGTCTTTCAGGCGAAATTTGAAATTCTTTTGCCTATTTTCTCGCTACCCATTTATCTTAGACAAAATTACAAAATTTCAGAAATTCGTAATATTTCATAATACGCCTGTGGTACAATGATTCAATAAATTAGCTATACCAGTAACCCCGTCATATCGCATTGAGATGGTGGTGGTGGTATAATAAGGCAAAGGCACTTCTTTAGTTTTTTGTTGTAATATATTTAGAAGAATTTTTTTAGCAAACACACTAAATACAAAGGCATTTTTTCACCAATAAAACGGCGCAGTTGGTAAAATCTTGGCATTTGGATCGGGCGGTGCCGGGTTCGAATCTCGATAGGGGTAGAATGCACAAGGGAATTTTCATCAACAGATTACGATCTGTGATGAAATGACACGCAACTATGATCCCCTGCCGAGATGCAAAAGTCATGGGCCGACGACCCATATTCCATGCCAGAATAGGCTGGCTTGGAGCTATGTAATGTGCAGATGGTGATCAAATCCGCACCTTCTCGATTTGGCTGGCGAGTGCGTAAGGTTAGCAACAGAACAGATTGCAAAGATTAAATAAGAAAAAAAGGCCTTTTCGGGTTTAAACAAGAAATTAAGACTACACTTATTCAATTGTCAAGTGTTAGATAATCGATCTAACGCCTTTTTGTTGGAGTTCATAATGATTTAGTAAAATCGAAGCTTTATCTATTATTATATTGTCTGGCAAAAAACCCAACCTTCCATCAAAATATGTAATCGAATTCTTATACAAAATAAATTAAGTTACCAAAATTGATAAATCGACAAATCACCCATAAAAAAAGGAAATATGATCTAAATGTGAACAAAGCTTTTACACGCACGAAGAATACAAAGAAAACTATAATTCAATTTGGATAATACAAATATGTTATTTAATTTTATTATTTATACAAAAAAAAAACTATTTTCGACGGTTTTCCTTTAGTTTGGTAATTTGCGTGCCTCGAAAATATTTGCTTATCAAACGTGAAATTATTAGAACACAAATTGTACGACACTAATACTATTTTGGCACACCATACTAAAATTCATCGCGTCATGAAAAATTCAAGAAATCGATATCGAAATTTGAGCGGTTTATACTACAACATATATGAGTATATTTTTTTGTAAATCAACATGTTGGTTTTGTAGCCCTCATGTATTTGTAATTGTGCTATACATTTTATGCTTTTAAGCTATGTACTCGTCTATGGTGTTTGTGATTTTTGTAGTTTTATGGAAATGTGTATTAACTACCGACATAAAACTAATTTTTTATGGTTTTTGTCGACATGAACAGGTACATAAAATGTAATGCTATTATTGGTGAAAATATGAATATAAGATGGTTACGGACAATTTAGTTCTTCAGATCCAGTCTCAAATGTTGTGTTTTTGGGCCCTTTGATCGTCTCGAGGTGAAGTGTAAGGTTACTCAATTATCGTACTCAAAATAATCCACTCTAATTTTGAGTGAACTTTCTAAGAAAGCTCGGCTAATTTGTTAAAGTCAGTGGCTCTTTCGAGACCTTCGTTTTGGTTGTTTACGGTACAAATATGAATGAGTCGCAGTTTCTTGTAATTTGAGTTGATGTGATGCTTCTTAAAAGTCCGATACAAAAATTCCACAGTAGATACAATTATCGCCATTGAAAATAAGTTAAAATTCTAATGAATAACCGTTTAAAAGGCCATTAGATTTTTCAACGGCATTTTTGAATGTTTTGTACCAATTAATAATGATATATGGATTGTCGTTGGTTGGAGTACTTAAAATAATTTAACATTTGATTTATAAAAATTATATTTTATTATTATTAATTATAAATTAAATTTAACATGACGGTGTAGCGGCTGGTGGTGGTGTGGTGAGCAATGCTGCGACGTGTCTTCTATGACGTGTTGTATCCAACTGATTTATATTTTTTGGTTATCTCATTCTACCATTCCACACAGGGTTTTTTGTAATTTGTATTTTTCTCAAGGCAAACTGCAGCCGGCTCTGCACATACAAGATTACAAGATTGCTGACTACCTTAAAATTCATTTTATCTGTGCTTTTTATATCTGTAGAATTTAAAAAATGTTTATCTTTTGAAACAAAATCTATTAAATTTCTCAAATGTTTCGGTGATATTAAGAATTTCCCTAAAACCGAGTCTTGAACATATTGGGTTGAAGTTCCCAGATTGGCATTAATTTTCATAGCGCGAACTAAACGAGTATTACCATCGGAACAAATACTTGTTGATTATTATTATATGTTTGATAAAATTTAGATTAATATTAAAATCTACAAATTTCCATCGTTTTATAACATCAGTCGTACAGAATGTACCATAAACCAACAAACAAAAGATAAGGCGGTCTTCTTCTGAATTTTTATTCAAAGTTTGAACAACTACCACATTTACAAAAGTAGGATATTCTTGGCTTTTAAACATTTTATAAATTTCCAAAACCGAATTAGCAGGAAAAGAGAGTGAAACAGGTATTCCTGTAGTGCGGTCAATTGGCAGAAGAAACCCAACCACCGTATGAAGTTGTTATTGGCCAACGTAATTTCTTGGAATTCTTTTCCAACATAATATAATTCGGTGAAGGAATCAAGGTTGGAAGTAGACATTTCGAAAGACATATACAGGAGAATTGTTTTGCTTTGTTCCTTTTTTTTGTAATGTTTCCGTGCCCGTGGAAATCGCTTGCTGTTGTACAATTGGTTGGTGGTGTGTGCTGCTGGCAACGAGACTACGGTTTTATAAAATAACATTCTATGTTTGGATTTCATTTTACGTTCTCAATGAAACAACTGGGTTTTTCGTTAAAGTCTGTACCTGAGTAAAAGCCAAAAATTAATTTTAAGATTGGGAAGAAGTAATAAATATATCAATAATTTTACCAAGAGTGTGTAATTTTCCTGTAGTATTTCTTGTAGTTGTACAAACGGTCCCACTTGAAGCTAAATGGCCTTCTTGAAATAGCCTTTATTACTAGAAATTATCCAAGTCTTTTTCTTTTATTACATTACTCAAACTTATCAAATATTTTTTAATCCCATTATATATTTTAAAATCACTATTTCTAAAATCACTTGAGAAATTCGAATTTTCGTCCAAATTTAATTTACTGTTACTATCTTGATTTGAGTTTATCGCTTTTCAAACTGATTTTCCATAGTTCTCCATTTCTTGCATCTATTGTGACTGAAAAACGATGAAACTTGTAAAATATCCGTTTTCCTCCATTATTATTTTTATATAATCTGGCAACAGGCCACCCGCTTCTTCTTCGATAACCACCATCCAAAAATTTAATTTATTTTTGTTGTCCATATATGGACTTTCTTTGCGCACTGACTAGTTTACATTAAAAAATTATGTCTAGCACAAAAACAATGCCAAAAATAACGGGCAACAATAATATTATGAAAAAAGGACAACACGATGGTTACGACTGTTTTTTTTACACGATTACTTGGATTGTTCCAGATTATATCGTGATTAAATTATGCGATTTTTGTAGTTTGCGTATAATTTTAAAGATTATTTTGAAGATTTTTAAGATTAAAATGATTATAAATTAAATTTGTACACCGATTGTGAAGAGTTGTGTACCCGTTGAACGAACCTGATTTTATTGAATTAAAATGTGCTGATCAATCCTGAGCTAACGATTAGCAATGAGGTGTCCGGGATTTTTTTTTTTTTGAATTGTTCATTATTTATTTACCGTTTAATCGTTAAAGTGGCCAAATGATAGACAAACTGTGACCAATCCTGACTAAACAAATTGAATCATCAGTTTTGTCAAAACCTTAAGATGGGGTGCTGAAAAGGCGGAACCCATTTTTATGATGATTAAACTTAAAATGTTTTGTTTTGTAAACCGCAGGGTATTAGCAAATTGAACCCACGAATACCATCAGTTTGAAGCACAACTTTAACTTGCACGAACTTTAAAATTTTATACTTTTGGGTATAGGGAGTTTTTAATATTTCCACATTATTCTAAGATTGATTGATGTTGCAGAAAGGATTTTCATTTTGTTATTAAATTATGCATGTATATTGTTCATCTATAGTAACACCGCACTCTGCCGCGCCGTCGAATCATTTTCATAAATTTCTACTTTTATGTTGTGATGAAGATTTATGACTCAGATCGTTATATTTACTAAATTATGCTGGTACTCTCGATAAAATATAAAATGCGGTCCATCATGGGTGAAAGAAGTGCGCATATGGTACATAACTTGATTTTAATGGATATTACTTGATGAATAAAATTATTAGTATATGATAAGAGATGAGAGATAATTTCTATTATTTGGTGTCGCTCTGTGTGTGTGTGTGTTTATATAAATTATTCGATTACATGTTATACCAACTAAACCTAATGATAAATGAATTTTTAATTCATTCGAAATGATTCAGAGATTTGATTAATGTATTTTATGTTGGATTATGAATTATTTATGTATACAAGGTGATGATATATCATGTGGAGATATTTTTTTTTTATTTGAAAATTCATGCTGTTTCGTGAGGTGCATGTCATCTGATCGTTACTGTAAATAAACATATCAATAATTTTTATTATTCCGATTCCGCAGCTTATTAACTTTTATATATGTTCGAAAATTTGAACTCGTTCATCATTATATCGTCGTACATACATAGATCATCATCATCATCATCATCGTGACTGTTAATAATTTTACTGCGGTTGAATTTTTATACTTTTGGCATATATGTGGCATATTTATATTCATAAATAGTTCAAAAGGGTAAATATTTTGAGATTTATTGCACATAAATCATTTTTATATGGAATATATTTGATAATCAAATTTTTGATTGAATATATATCTGAAATTTATAGGCGTCATCGGCCACTCGCCTATATATGCTCCATTATTCGGGCACGCACATAATTAATTTTTACTTAATTTATCCAATATAATCCGAGCCATAACAATTTATCAAAATCGCACCAAACCATTTTATGTTTATTTTTCATCATCATTTCCAGCGTTTTTTTGCGCCAAAGTGAAAAAGCTCACACACACACAACACCAGTTTATGTACATCTTGAAAAAAAATATATTAATAAAGTGAAAGATAATTAAATTGATTGCACTCGTAAAAAAAAGCTTTCTCTCATATTCATATACAGGCAGACAGAATATTTCTCATCGTGTGGACCAACAAAAAATAAAATAAATTGAATTTCTTTTTTAATAATTTGATGATTTTGCATAAACATGGAAGAAAAGCCGCAGCGAGTAAAATGAAAACGGAAACTCATTGTGGTGTCTTATCTAGATGTAAAAAGCCCGTTAGTAGTCAGCTGCCTCGCGACTATATATTTTTATTGGTAATTGAGGTGAACACATTTTATAACAGAGATTAAACAGCATTTGTTGACTGCGGCGTGTATATCTATACTAAATACACAATGTGATTGATTATTTTGAAACGAGGAGGTTTAGAAATATGTTTTTACATTGGTTCCTCGTAATCGTCTTGGGGGGGAAATATTTTTTGTGTGTTTTGAAAGAAGCTGGATTTTAAAAATTAACATGATAGAAAATTATGTTTTGTCACTAATATATTTTGGAGGTTGAAGGTGGATTATAAATATTAAGGGGATTGGTTTAATGATAATAAAGTTAAAATGTAATAATCTTTATGGTTTATTATAAAGAAGACGGCATGAATATAGATCTAGGTTAAATAATAAATTTAAAAATTTTAATTTTTAATTAATTTTTTATCGAACTAAAATCGTTATAAGTACAAAAACAACGTTACTCTTCTGAAATAAACATTGTATGCATGTACGCATCTGGTCTTCCACGATGACCCACTTTCAGTAGTGCTTACTCGAGGGTCTTTTTAGTGGACTGGTTCTGTGTTAGTAGAATATAGCTTGCCATCTGTATAGGCATCACTATCTTTTAAAGGCTAGGCAGCGTACAAATTATTTTGCGTTCGAATGCATCCACATTCTGCATATCTCGTGCTGCTAGCGTTCATGACGCACAACCATAGATGACCACTGGTGTGGCGCCTTAATGCTGGTGAAGTTAATCCAAACTAATCCAAAAAAATACAACGAAAATAAACTTATTGTACAGTTTTGGTGTAACTAAACATTCAGGCGAATTTATATTGTGTAATTTAGCCGAGATGTGGTTTTTAAATGGGCCTTAGATACATTCCAAAGTCATTCTAAGTATTTCCTAAGCATTTCGAACTTCAGTGACATTGGTAGACTGGGTAAACTCAAACGAGTATTTTAGTAAATTATATGATTTTCTAATGGGCCCTACAGGGTGCCCCATGAGATTTAAAAATTTGATTTTTTCAATGGGCCTTAGGTACATTTCAAAGTCATTCTAAGTATTTTCTAAGCATTTAGCATGAACTTCAGTGACATCGGTAGACTGTTTTAATTTAAACGAGGGTTCCTAGTCGAGTAAACGAGTGATATTAACTTCCGCTTGATGCAAAAAGTTGTTATACTGAATGTTGGTTCTTAAATGTATATGTCATCAGCGTATGCCATATAAAGAGATACACTGGGCTATGTTGAGCTGTGAACGTCGTGAGAACGACGAATTCTAGAGATAAGTTAAAAAATATATGGGCATCAATATATGGGTTGAGGTGGTAAAATCATTCCAATTATGATGTCGGACTGGTGCAGATAATTATTCACTGATTGATTTAAAAGAGAGGTAAAATAATTTCGGCACAACAGAATGACATTATTGGTGTCCATTTCTAACTTTTTCGCCACGATATTTACCTCTGAGACTTGAATTTTTAATGTTCGGCACACGTTGACTGTGTTATTCTCGTTTTTTCCTTCTCTAAAGCTGAGTGAATAATTTTTTTGTGGTTTAACCAGAGTATACCAGATATTACGAGTTCGTCGAGTTCGAGCTTGTTGAGGTTTCGTAAAAACTTGTTTTTCACAGGTTGGGTTGTTAGTTCAACGCAAACTCCTGAAGTAGCCAGTGGCCGCCATTTGTACGGCAGTGTGAGTACAGGTAATGGCTAGAGAGGTAATATTAAGGTTTTTGGCCGGTGGTAATGGCGGGGAGTTTTTAAGCGGATGGTAACATCTGATGGTAAACTCTTAGACCCAAAACCGCTTGTTTCATGATAGCACCATGGATTTACCAAATTAAAAATCGTAACCTTTTCTATAATTAGATGACGTATTTCTGATTTTAATACAGTAATAAATAATTATAGAGAACTAAACAAAACACGTTATATTTCGGATGAATTTATTTTGCGTTTGACGGTTTGATCAGTGTCTTGATGTCACCAATAAATTGCGTGAGGAAACTGGGAAAAGGAAATTCAAAGCTTGAATTAAATATTTATGTTTTGTAAACCCTGTTTTTGCTCGGTGAACAGGCATTTTATTTATGTGGAAAAATAATAATTAATTAAAAAATGTATTGATGAAAGTTTAATAAAAAATCGATTAGAAGCTCCTTCAATAGTTTTTATTTCCATGCGGAAATTTCCCGTTATCGATGCTTTATTACAATCAAATAAAATATTTCAAGTATACCATTTACTACTTTTACAAACAGAGATCTATAATAGGTTTCGAAAGGGCTTACTCCTGTTCAAATTGGCCATTTTCAAAAAAAAAAAACGTTCAGGACTAATCGACGTTAATTCCGCAGTGTGTTGAGAAGTGGCTTAATTCTGTTAAAATTAACAATTTTTCAGTGCCATATTCTGAACTGATATTAGAATCCTATTGTTATCGTAAAAACTGAGTTTTTCGTCGATCTGTTTAAAAATGACTGAATTCCATTGAAGTTACTTTTTTTACATACATGACGGACGGGGTTTCAGTTGCAACCAAATTGATTATCAAACAGCCTTAGTTTCATTCGAACGAAACGAACCTACGCTACGTTATCAATTTTTTATTAAAATCTATCGAGCTGCTTATGCGTACCACCGTAAGAACCTTTGGAGCCGCCATACCCAAAATTGTCCCCCCAAAATAATTTTAGTGTCCAAGTTTTATTCACAATAACTAGTTTGACTTCAATTGTTGCAACCGGAAATCGGAGTTCCGGAATTCGGAATCTTTTCAAAATTGTTCAGGTTCAGGTAAAAAATAATCAGGAAAAAATGATTTAAAAATGGAATAAAACACGCCAAGAAAATTTTCCAAAATGGTGCGAATTACAATCTGGCGCTCAAGAAACCTGTATCTCACAAATGCGGTTATAAAAAGCTTTCGAACCGAAAAAACCGGGCTTCTATGCGGAGCCAACCAATTCCTAACAATTTTTTCTCGAAATCCGAAATTAATAGAATTATTTTAGGCACTCGGAAATCCGCTTTCACCAATTTTTTATTAGTGCGCGTAGAATTGAATAAAAAACCGAACCAAGGTCTGCCACGAACGACCTTCTAAAAACGAATTGTAATCCGAGTCCGATTTACTTTTTAGGAAGCTTTGCCAACGTTTGTTTTTACGGTTACGCAACGTTCGAAATTATTTATTATACAATAGAGGACATGGTAATACAGTCATTTGGCGAGTATACGGTATGAACTGTTATTGTTGGCGTTAAAGTCGATGTTTGCCAATAAATCACAAAGTCTCAAAAAGTTAACCTTACGAAAATTGAATAGTGGTGGAGTTCCAGAGCCAAGATTAGGACTATACCCCGTTCGAGACAAAAGGTGATTAAAATTGGGGGTGGTATCCATTTATGGCACAGAGGATTCGATTGATTTCAGTTTCAGGCACAATAGTGCCGATATCGTCAGTGATTAAAATTTCGTTGGCTTTCAAAGCAACATAATGAGTACTATCCTCTGAAGCATTTCATTTCTAGCCAGAGAGATTAAAATCCCCCACCCCAAAATAAGTGCTTTAAACCGGCACCGACCAAATTAGCCCACCTCAATGAAACGCATACCATAATTTGTTACACATTTATTAAAATTTACATTTATATTACAACAAATCCCGAACGAGTGATCGGTTTAGCTTATAATTAAACCTGCACCGCCAAAACTGCGATCATATTTTGAACAATTGTTGAGTCAACCTAATTCAGGTGGGGTCAACGTAATTCAAGTGTGCAATAAATTATTTTTCAGTCAGGGAAGACGGAATTAGCTACACAAACTGTAAAAGGCTTCAAATTTTAATATAATTGCCGATTTTATCACATTTAATAATTTATTACACCAGACCTCATGGATAAGGTTGACCTGTCCGCCACAATGCTTAAGCAATAACATTTGAGTGTCTTGTTTAGTATCTGGTGGCAGTCTGGTTTAATAAATTATTAAATGTGGTAAAATCGAACTTTAAATTAAAAATTGGAAGCCTTTACCGTTTGGAGCAAATTCTGTGTAATCTGAAACGGGTTAAACTTTATCTACCGCTAAAGCCAACCCAATTTGACAGAATTGCTACAATCTTTTATGATTCTGCTGTTGGCAATTTTCATGTACACTTTCCTGGTCTGCTATAGTTCTTGCTGTTCTTAATAATTGTTATAAATGACTCTAAAATTTTAATTGAAGAAATTGTTTAGATTATCAGCACAGTAGCTGACCTTTTTTTTGTTTTTATGGATTTTAAACTTAACCTACTAACTATCTACTATTGTAGGTGGTGCTACCTTAATCTCACGTTGCCAAATTATCTGGATGAGATTGAACCTCATCCTCTAACTTATTTACAAATTTAATAATTATTAAACTTAATATTATACTTCCCCAAACCTATTGCCTTAACTAATGTCGCTGTTATTTTCATAATTGCGCAGAATACCAGCCTTCACTTGCCTATACATGAAGGTCTAATGAGAAAGTGAATGATGTACACGGGTTCACGTCTTCTACAACGACGCTTCCAATTCCGGTGGGAGATCTTTGCTAGAAACTTCCGGTTGTAATACTCTTTGTAACCGGACATAGTTTCAGTAATGCCCTATTGTCATGCTCAGTCTCACAATGCCACTTCCAATTTCGAGAATTCAACATTCGCATTTGTATTTTTAACATAGAAGGTAATACTGAGGCGGTTATAACATTTCTGGGAATTAACTTTGGGTTTTTTTTGTATGTTTACATAAGCTCTGCTTCCTAATGCAACAATTTGGATTCCCATGTACAATTTTTTATCACTATATCTGTTATAGGCAGGTGATTTGGATTTTACAAATTTTTGCCAAATTACTTGATGACCCTTGGTCAAGGAAACTGCGCCCTCTTTAATTGCACCTGACCTCGGTTCTAACATTGGTATGTTTGATCTTAAACATCTCAGATACTTTTTTTGTAAGTTCTAAACTTAAAGGACTCATGTAGTTAACGCATTTTTTGGTGGCATCACCGAATATTTCAGAATTACGGCTTCGGCCGATTCGACCTAGGACGGGAAATAATTTTTTGTAGAAAACTGGTTTCAGTTCGCTTACGGTTGAACCACCCCATCTCCAGGCTCTCAGCAATTTTCAAACCTTCTTCAACTTAAAACATATTTATTCTTTCTACACTACTTGCCGTAGGCATTTGGTGAAAGACACTTACACATATTTTATTAAGCACTTGTGAGGGATTTTTCCCTCATTCCTCTTAATTCACATTCTACCATCAACTCATCTCTACTTAAATGAGTCGGATCTATTATTATTTAAAAATAAATTTCCTAACCTAAACATATCTAATCTAAATTAAAAAACCATTAATCTTAAATAAAAATCGAACAACAACAATCACAGTATTTTCCACCCTCGCTACGAAATGACTCATTGAATGACTCTACGAAGTGAGACTCATTGCTTTGGTGAAACCATTTTGTACTTCATGAATTTATCTAATTGACTGAGACATTCCTCTTGCCATCTGATATCACAACCATCATTCACAAACCCCTTGGATAAGTATGACTATATGTGAGTGGCAGGCCGAATTGTCCATTCAGCTAAGAACAACAACACGCCGGTTGTATTCAAAGCACATTCACTTGCAGACCCCTAAGTATGACCAACCATTCAAGTTGTACCCTGGATGCAACTTATACCTAAACGAGTAGACTGGTGACCCCATCCCTATAGGGATAATAATTTAAAATTTTTAAACAGAAGTGGATATACGCGAAATCTTAAATACAAAGTAATAAATTGAAATTTCCATTTTTTTCTGTTTTTTTTTATATTTGACAAAATTTAACCTATGGTAAATTCTAGCCATACGCTAAATTTTGTCATCCTGAAGATTTTTGGGAAGTTTTGACTTTACGATTCCGACTGGGATGCGGAATGATGGGAAGATTTACCTTAGAATGAACAGCCCTATATACCACCCAATACCGTTTCTTGGCAGGAAAGGGATATGCTCATTACTTTCGGGGCCACTTTCACTCACCTTTGCCAGTGTAGAATTGCAAAAACATACATTGTACAAGGTACTCGAAAACCGCAGAAAATTTATGTAACATAAAATCAACCATTGTAAAAAAATGGATCGCCGAGTTCCGTTCCATCACAAATACCAGTTCCACATGCGAGCGAATATTCAGAGATCCGGTACTGGAAAACAACAATGTAATAAACTCACTTGTGTGTGTGTACGACCCACCCAGTATTAAGTCAGGCTCACCGAAAAGGCATGACTGCTGCCGTACTCACACAAAGAAATGGTTTCTTATTCTCTTCTCTAAAGGCATTCATTACACTCTTTATCACTTAAATCAATTTTTTCACTTAAAAAAATTTAATTTGGATTTCCGGCCACATTTAAAACTGCTCTGAAATTGTTAAATTGGATTCAAACTTTTTCTCAAAAAAAAAAAAAAATTTAAATCTCTGAATTTTATTATTGGACAATTGGGTAATTGCCAAAGTTTAGGCGCCACTTGAACCGGGCTAAACTTTAGCTACCGCTAAGGCTAACCCAGTTTCACAGAACTGTTACTATCTTTTGTTACCCCATGCGGCGTTGGTTCCCGCAGCTCAGTCTGGTAGAGGGGAACGGTGTGGGTTTTGAGGCACAAAGCTATCAGCCTAGTTTACCGCATAAAAAATTGATTGAATAAAATGGGGGAGGAGGAAATTGGGGTATCGGAGCCCGAAATAGTGGGGTAGCCTATCAGCCCATTACGTGGGCAGCCTTGACCGTATATCCCATAGGCCATAATTGGGGGCATAGTGTTAGTAAAAAAGGGGTTTGATAGTGGTATGCTATCTATAGGTCCTTGAAAATAAAAGAACCGCTTAGCGTCAACAAATTCTTTTCACGGGCTGTCGATAACAAGCCACTATCGTTATATATTTGGTTAGTAATACCGCCTTCACTTCTCTACTTACCCAAACCAAAACCTCTGCGCACACAAAAAATAACGTTTTTTTTATAAATAATTGTTTAGGGTGAAACTTGCCCTAAGGCAAGTTAAAGAGATGATCTTGAACTAACTAATTCAATGTAAATAGTTTGTAAAAAAATCTGCTCCAAGGACCATTCTGATATCATAGCTACATCAAAAGTTGCAATTTTAATGTCTCTGGCAAAGTAAAAATGTCTCTGGCAAAGTTAAAAATCATCATAATTAGATCCTACTCACCACATTCATATGGTTCTGACTGATCTATCTGACCATGTAGGCAAAACCCCGTTAACATCTCTAGAATCGGTGAAATAAAATTTGAAAATTTATTAAAATTCATGAAAATTCTAAGTAGCTTGTATGGCACAATAAATATCATCATAAACTATCAATGTTCATTTCAGTATTAGAAGTTTGTCTACGCTATCCTAAAATACATTTTAAAAACTGTGAACGTTTCTAGGAGGACTAGTTAAAAATATAAAATTAAGCTATTCGGTCATATAAGCGAGACCCCGTGAACATCTCTAGGATCGAAGATATAAAAGTAGAAACATTGTCTAAGGCCGGAATCACACTATAAAAGATCTTTGTCAAAGGTGTTTTATAAAATATTTGAATCAATTTTTTTTTTTAAATTTTGATCAAATAACTAATTAAAATTACACTACACAAAAGATTTTATCAAAATTTTCCTCAAACTCCAGTAAAAATGGAACAACCCCGAGCAGCGTGTGCAGATTTAAAAGATGTCCATCAAAATTTATTAAAGAAGCTGCAAACCCCAATAAAATTAAATGAATTGTCATCCATTCATAAATATTTTGTCATTTAATTTTATTGTCCACAAAGTATCGCCGTTAATAAACGACATGAAACACATTTACGAAATTCAATAAGTATGGAGGACAGACTAATGGCCACACTTCGCTTTCTATCAAAATTCATTCGTCTCGTATTCTTGAATTAATAATTTTGTGGTTTTTAACGTCCGTATTTAGTCGCCATTTTGAATAAGCAATATGTGAAAAAAATATATCAAATTTACCTGCGTGAGAATAAATTTGATAAAATATTTTATAAAACACCTTTGTCAAAGATTTTTTATAGTGTAATTCCGACCTAAAATAGCCTTCTTTCGAATTAAAAAAAGTTTAGCAAATTGTTTTACGATTTTCTCGTGTTAATTTCAAATCGTTAGAAAATTTTTTGATCTTTACAGCGACACTATTAGAGACTTCTCTTTAACTGACTCATCTTTAACATTTAAAAAATTATCTAAAAATGTTCAAATTTCATCACAAAACAAATCCAATTGGAGTACTTTTTAAATTTAACAGTGTAAATTTTTGGTATTATTTTTGGTGTGTTTTTCACAATCATCCATCAAGTTAAAGAAGAAATGAACAGCAATAGTATGAAGCTAATAGGCCACGAATTGTTTTAAAAACAAGTTCAACGCATAGTAGCTCGATGTTATCAGTATTGAGAATGGTAAAAAGTGTGCATCCGAGCACCCCGATAATAGAGTATAAACTTATGATAGGCCTTGGTTCAGGCAGCAATTTTGTTAAAATCCTTCCTGGTGGTGTTGGGAATTATTATTATTATGATTTTTCGGATTGACAGTTTTCTGAATATTTCGCTAGGTTTCAGCCCCTATCATATCTATATAGCAATTTCGACATTTATCAATTCTGAATATTTTAATAAGGCGTACATTTTTTAAAGCTGTCATAAAACTATGCGAATTATTAAATTTTATTTTGCCTATTTTCGTCCTTAATATTTTGTTGGCATGAAAATGAATACGCTTTGTTTAATTGGTTAAAGCTCTTCAGCAAAACTATATACATATATTTGGAAATAAAATAAAATTTTATTTCCTTAAGATTTCCACTCATTAAATTCACTGTATATCTAAATTATGTAAATGTAAAGCAGGAAGAATTTTAATATTCCTTCCTTCGTATTAATATTTTAGCGAGGTATTTTGTGCTTTATATACGAGAATTTCCAACAATTATTTTTTCTACGTGATGAAGTGGAAATTTTAATTGTAATTATAGAAATTCATGCAGCAATATCATATATGTATAATAAAATATATATTCTAAACTGAAAAATATGCACATTCATTTTTCAAAAATGACGTAAAAAGGAATAACAAAATTTCCCTCTTATCTATTCCGTATATACTACACTCATATAGATATAAATATGTATAAAATATTTATTCGTTAAGTGGATTATAATTTAACAGCAGAAATGCGAAGGGCCATGGCACAATATACATGATGAATAATTACTTCGTACGCTGGAATGGGTTGCGGGCGTTCGAAATACCTGACTAAAGTTATTATAGTAATTTGTTCGATTTATTTTCGATTTTTGACGGATTGGGGTAGGTAACCTAAAAATAGTTTGTTAAAAAAAATGTGTGTGCGATAATTAAAAATATTAATTATCGCATACACATACAGTGTGTGATTTTCACGATATATTACAAAAAACATGATTTATTGTAATTAATTCAATTAAAAGGTTGTTTGTTCTATCCTATAAATTTATACTTAATGGCCAGCCATACATTATATTATATCCATGATACACACACCCTCATTGTACATAATAAATTTAATATTTGAAATGTAGTATATGTGGGGGATGGATTGTGCGTGAAACGAAAGCCAAATAAATATACATAGAACACATTGGCGGTATGTCAAGTATTAATTTCTATTGGAAAAATGATTTATTAAAGCTTAAAGCTTTTATAGAGAATTTATTATTTATGAAACAATTTTGGGTGCTCCAACTTTTACAACAAATTCACTATTTCACTAGTTATTACTTTTGCGAGTACTGTTTCACTATTACTTTGACAGTGTTAATTTTTTACTTCGTAATCTGCAAATTACGGCTGTGTTTCCGTTCCAAATTGCTCGCGCTTACATATGTGCAGGTGTCCTCATAAATAGCGCCAGCAAAATGATTTTTTTTTAATTGGTCCCAATGGCTTTATTCTTGAATGTTTCTACATAAGAAACTAATAAGAAGTTCAAATCTTAAGGTAATTACGTTTTTTAAACTTTATCCAATGTTAATACTTAATATATAGTTCAAAATTTTAGATCCTACGTTTAAGCGTAGTCTACACAGTTAATGATTTTACGAGTGCATTAGTCCGAGTGGATCTGCTCTTCTCAGTCGTTTAAATCGCGGCTGTTTTAGTATATCCCGGTATTTCGAACTGAATTCTTTGATTGTTTCTTTAACCGTTTTAATACCAAGGTCGTCGTGTAAGTTAGTGTTTCGGATATACATCGGAGTATTTTCGGTTGAGTTCGTTGCAGGATGCACTTGATTAACGCTTTGTATAGTAAGACCTGATTGTCTAATGATAACTTGGATTTTCTTTCTATCAGCCAATACATTTTGGAAAATGTTTTTTTATTTAGTTGCACTTTACTTCAATATGTTCTTTCCACATTAGCCGTAAATCCAGGTGTAAGCCTAGGTATTTGACCTTGATTTATTGAGGAATATATACACCGTTTAATTATACTAGTGAGCAGGAGCGTTTGTTCTGCGTGAGTTGATTTTTTTTTCTTTGTTTCGCCAATCCTCAATATTGCTCAGATGACTTTGAACTTTTTTCGAGGCTGTTTTCGGATTTTCATGTGATACCATGATGTCTATTTCATCAGCAAATGTTGATATTATTACATTGTCGGTACACCGAAAAAAAAGAGTATGTATTTTTACCTAATTATGATTAGCTGAGATGTAAATTGCATATTCAGCTAAATTTCTATATGATTAATTAAAAATTATTAAAACTATACTAGGTGTTTCATATAATTGTAATTAGGAGAAAAAATACGCAACAAATTTTAGCTATTATCTTCAATTGGTAGCATAATCATATAAATATTTAGTTATTTAAACATTGTTTTAAATTTGCTATTCCTAGGTCTGTTTAGTATAATTATTAGGCAAAATTTCCTATTTAAAATAGGTAAAATATTTAATTAAATTAAATCGAATAGCTAAAACATTTGATAATTATACATTTTTTCACCTTTTCACTTTTAACTAATATTTTAGCAGAATTATAAAAAATGTTAACACAAATAGAGAAATATTTAGTTGAATCAAAAGAAATCTTTGGGAAAAAGGATACATTTTATATTCGTGTTTAATCATGTGAAAGCGTCGAACAAGCAACATTGTTTTGTTTATAAGTAGATGGATAGTTTCTTTTATAATATTGTAGTGGAAATAAAATTTCAAATATTATTAATATAATCAAATTGTTAATGTTATCATTAAAAAAAAAATACAGGAAGTTATACTTTAGTGTGTTAACATACAATACAATAATAATATAAATTATATTGGAAAATAGAAATGTAAAACTTAGTGCGAAATTTCGGGTGACAATCATTTGTATAACCAACAAAATTGTGTGTAATACGTGTGAATAAAGTGATTTCTCTAATTTAGTTTCAATAAAAGTGTAATTATTTTGTCATTATAGAACTAGAATTGTGAAATAACATCGTTTATACTCTATGTAACTGTGTAACCTTTATAACGGTGTAAAAAAAATATGGCTGATGAAATTCACGAGATGCGCGACTTAACAGAATCTGAGTATTTACTAGTGAATTGGGGGGTGGAGAATTTGATACTCAGTTTTGCAGGTACGGTGAATTGTAAGTGGAAATATATATAAAACAACTTTTATTAAATTGCAATTATTTTTGATTTTATAGAAAAAGGTATTGACATTGAAACTTTCAAACAGCTCACTATAGATGACATTAATTGTCTCATACCAGAAGAACAATTTGGCTTGCGAATTAAATTCAGATCTAAATTATTAGAGTGGCGTCAATCAGAGGTAAGTTATTATAAAATTTTACAGTGGTTAAATACGGGATACGACAAACAAAATACAAGATGTTTGGGTTATTGAGGCAAATAAAATAGGTAAACAGTTTATTTTATCATTTTGGATTCTAAATCATTAAACCGATTTTACCCATAAGTTTGCTATCCAGCACAATTTTATAAATTTTTCTAGTAATAATAATATATTAGAACATATTATAATTTAATGTGATATTGATTATTTTAATATATTTTAATAGAATGGGAACTACTCGTATTTGGAAATTAACTAGAACTTACTATATTTTAAATGTCATAAAGCAATAGGCGATAATAGTTGAGTTTATATTTGTGTAAAGAGATTTGATTTGATTTTAGTTCAAGATTAAGCTAACATGCTTTTATATTTGCACTCATAATATGTACACCCTGCAAGAATTTTTTTATTTTTTATTATACAGAAATTGTTTTGTATTCTAGGGATATGGCTCAACAAACGCTGAAACTTTGTCACTCAATTCTTCAGTTAACGATTGGATTGCTAAGCTAAATGTACCTTCACCAATTTCCACTGCCTCATACGTAAGCTCAGAGTCGTCAGCACAGCAGACCTCTTGCATTACTTTCGTAAGTTTAAATTATTAATATTTCATACATTTAATAATTGATAGTTTTATTCAGAATTTATCACATTTACTGGATACCACAGCCGGTAAATGCATAATTGAATTTTACGCAAGCATTTATTTGTATAATGCTTATCAAAAACAAACCGTCAAACATTAACCAGCATTATTTGTGAATACTTGATTGATCACAATTATAAAATAAATGATGACTTTCTTAACGAAGTGGGAAAACAAATACACAACATATTCCCTAACGAGGATTTGGTAAAGTTTTGGAACTTCTTACATTATAATAAATTTTAAAAGCATAATAATTTTCTATACATCTACCAGAAAATTTATTTGGGAGAGAAAACTACCAAGACCAGAGGAAAAATTATTGATAAATTCTACAGTTTATCCAAAAAATTTCAAAGCAAAGGAGCACTTGTCAGTAGATATAAATTAAAACGCAAATTACCAACACCTGACGCAGCCATTGAAGAAGATGTTGATTTGGGTATGTTTATATGATTGGGCGCAATTAAATTTTCCAATATGTGTATTTATATAGATATTTAATTTTAGAAAACACTGAACTAGTAAACAATTATACTTGGCTGAAGCAAAACAAGGAGCCTGAAATTTTGGTTATTGAGAAATGGAAAGCTTCTTATAGTCTAAGAAAGTCACATATCAAAAATAAACACATTCAAATTTTCGACGAATGGCCACTGCTTACTCAACAGATAGGTCTTACCCTGGTAATTTGAAAATATTGAAATTGCTTATAAGCGAGTGATTTCGCTGTTAAACATAAAACTGACTTTAGCTTCACAAGCACCTCTCATATGAAAGAAATTTATTAATGTATAAGGTTTTGTAAATTGTTTCATTCGTTTGAGTATTTCAAAGAGAAGTAAGAAAGCTAAAGATGATTTTGTTATACAGATACTCATTCCGATTTATATATTCTTATATCACAAGTAAGATAATTATATTATTAGTAATTAATAATTATATATTTTAGGTTGAATTAGATTTTGATCAATTATATCCATGTAAGTCCCATTTGCTTTTTAGTAAATGGCCAACTTTTAAAGAAAAGATAGTAGCGATTTTCTCGAGAAATTTAAAGGATGCAGCATGCAGGAAGCAATTACAAATTCTACAGACACTGACAAACGAAGGTATAACTTTTATTATTCAATACTTAACATGAATATTTTTTCACCAACCACAATATTTTTTATTTAGATTCTCGAGATGTTTTAATTAGTCTTATGCTTCACGGTTTATTAGTGCCTGCAACTATTAAGTCACAACATAAACAGTGGAAACCATCGATCCTTGACTCACAAAATGCTTTCTGTCGTTTAATACCGGTATGAAACTACTTCGATAATTTTGTTAATGGATAACTGAATTCAATATGCACTTTTATTTTTTCATTTTATTTTCAGCACAAAAATTTCTTAGAATCGGAATTAAATAAATTAAAACAACAATTAATTTCAAATAACCGGACTTTACAACCGTTGGTATTGGCAGTAGGAAAATCGTTTGAAGAAATCGAAACGTATTTCATATATTTAAATAGCTATTACTACGAAACGTCTAGTATTTTAAAAGCAATATCTTCAATTTTCCATATCTTTTACTCTTTAAATATTTCTTATCCAGAAGAATGCATTCAATTTTGGGATTTTATTGAAATTTTCTTCTATGAGATTAATACATCAAAACGTAAAAGTCACAACTTAATATCACTTTTAAGTGATCTAAAAAATTAAACAATAATGTATTGCTGTTTTGTTTGTAACGAAAATTTTACAAATATTAATTTTTATATAAACCATTTGAAATATGTTCACAAGCTTAAAAATGAATCGAATTTTAAATGCTCACATTGTCTTCAACATTTCCAATCTATCTACTCATATAAGCGTCATATAAAAAAACATGAATTGGAATTTCCAGAATCTAGGGACTGTAATAATACTAACAATAATTTAATCAACGTATCTATTTGCTCGAAATTAGCATCAACTGCATCAAATAATAATTTATTACAACTTAATTATTCTAATTCGTCCGAAGTTCCTAATCCTAGTCTCAATCAAATCACTAATCAATCAACCACCACTAATCCTAGTCTCAATCAAATTGTTTTAGCATTGTTTTTAAAGCTATATGGAAAACCTACACTAAACAGAAGTGTTGTCAATGAAATTATAAACGATTTTGAAAAAATAATAATGGCAATATTAAATTCGGTCAAGGGTTTAGCAGAAGACAATTTTTTTGTAAATGCAATTGTACGCTTGGAACAGGAACTTAAGGAGAATTTTGAAAATTTCAACACCGAATACAAATTCAAAAATTATATTAAAAAAATTAATTTGTTTAATGAGCCTAATGATTTTCTTATTGATAATTCTAAAACAGCGCAAAACATACATAGCCAACCTGCCAGAGGAGTCTTGCTGCCTATAAAGGAAAATTTAAAGAAATATTTGGAATTGCCTAATATGCTAGGTAGTATTATACAACAAATGAAAATGTTTGAATCGGAAAATCAAATAAAAAATATTATTCAGGGTACCAGTTGGCGCAAAAAGACATCAGAAGTGGAGGACAAAATCTACATACCGTATTTACTATATCAAGATGATCTAGAAATTAATAATCCCCTTGGAGCCAAGAGAGGATTTCATAAACTATCTGCGTTTTATCTTTCATTTCCAACACTTCCTAGATCAAAATCATCTAAATTAGACCATATTCACTTATGTTGTTTAACTAAATCGGCGCATCTGTCATATGGTATGAAGTCAAATTTTGGAATGTTATGTAATGAACTGAAATATTTAGAGGAATCTGGACTAGAAATTGCATTAGGTGATAACAAAAAAACTGTTTACCTAGTTATGGCCGCATTAACTGGAGATAATCTCGGCTTAAATACAATACTAGGTTTTACAACATCATTTGCAGCAAATTATTACTGTAGAATATGTAAAGCTGATAAAACAACTGCCAAAACATTAGTTGAGGAAAATGTGACCATTATGAGAAATAAACAAAATTATTTGGCTGACTTAAATGAGAAAAATTTAACTGAAACAGGAATTAAAGAGGAGTGCATCTTCAATTCTATCAAATCATTTGATGTAATAGAAAATACTTCAGTTGATATTATGCACGACCTCTTCGAAGGTGTATGCAATTATGAACTTTGCTTCATAATTAACAATTTAATAAGAAATAATTACTTTAGTCTAAAAGTTTTGAATAATAGAATACGTGGTTTCGGTTTAAGCAAATTAGAGAACAGAAAATTTTATAATCAAATTTCAGTCGAACATTTAAAAAATAATAAATTAAATTTTACCGCATCACAAATGAAGGATTTCTGTACGTATATTACATTTATAATAGGTGATTTTGTTCCCGATGAAGTTCCAGTTTGGAAATTTTTATTATTATTGATTGATGTAATGGAACAATGTTTATTGCCACATTTTAGTGAAACCGATAAAAATCGATTAAAGGACTTAATCAGTGATCATCACCGAACATTTATTAATCTATTTAATACACATTTATTACCAAAATCTCATTTTATGTTGCACTATCCTGGTATTATCAGAAGACTGGGACCATTAATTAATTTATGGACTATGCGTTTTGAAGGAAAACACAAACAACTTAAAAATTATACAAATGTAATTACATCACGGAGAAATATTTGCCTCAGTACAGCGATTAAATTACAATACGAATTTGCTTATTTCCTTAATTCTTATTCTGATGATTAGAATATTAAATCTGAATGCGGAAAGCCAGTTGCATTAAATGTTTCAGATTATAAAATAGTTTACAATTATTTCCAGCTTCATAATTTAAATTCAAAATCTGTAGTGTCCGTTAAGTACATAAAAAATAATAGTATAAAATTTACAGTTGGTGATATTCTAATTAAAAAAATTCAGCAAAATATATTTTTATTTTATGAAATTAAATTAATTTTAGAACTTTTTGATGATAAAAAGTATTTACTGATTTGTGATAAATTAACAATTCAGTCATTTAATAAGCATTTGAATTGTTGGATAATTAGAGAAAGAGAAACAAATAATATTGAATTCGATTTTATATTTACTATAGAAGAAATTAGTTATTATCCAACAAATTACATTAAATTGCATAATGGTGACAAAGCTGTTAAAGTAAAATCACCATTTAAATAAATTTAATATCTTAATGTTCTGCAATTTTCACGAATTATATGTATTATAAAAATAAATAAATTTAAAAATAAATTGTATTTTATTTGACAACAAGAAAAGTCATACTGCTAATGAAACCGATTTCGTTATCGGTTTGAATTATATTACGGTATCCGGCAAATTTTTTTTTCTAAAATCATCTAAACAAAGTAGGAAATTCAGCTAATTTGCTTGTAAAATTCATCTACAATTCTCGTTGTAAAAAGATCTCTGTTTAGCTATTTCTTTTAATTTAATTTGATAACATATAAATGGTTTTGTATAAATTTGCTAAACTATTAGTTGAGTTCTAAATTATTTCAATAGTTATTTTATATAAAATTTTAATTAATTTATCTAATAATTTAGTAAATAAAATAAAATAAATGTAGCTAATGCTATCTGGTTATTTTAACTAAATAAATTGGGAAGCTGAAAAACAGGGGTACACTTTAGATGAATTGCCTATTTTTTTAGGCAATTAGTTTAATGTTTTTTTTCAGTGTAATAGGTAAGTCTGCCGTGTACAACAAATATGAAATATCTCCCACAACGCTTCCTTGTAGGACTCCTACCATTATATAATTTATAGGCAAGTTGTTGCACCATTTTGTGGGACCATGTATTGCCTTTGGAGGAGATAGTTTTCCAGAACTGAGTGAATATTTTTCGGCATGAACGCTTTAACTTTTTATATTAGTCCATCGTGCCAAACTTTGTCAAATGCTTGCATCAAAGGTCTGTCTGATTGCATTTACAATTCTATGCACTTGCTCTATGGTACCATGTTGGTTTCGGTATCCAAATTGATGGTCTGGAATGATTTTCCTTCCTTTTCAGGAATTTCAATGCAAGTTCTGATTGTGTTCTTAATTTTCTTGCATTCAAACTTAATAGGTTTAAGGATGAATCATCATCAATCTGGTAAGGCAGCACGATATTGCTAGTACCTTCGTGTGGTGAAAACACCTTCTTTAGATGTGCAGCGAAAGCATTGGCTTTTTCTTCATCGCTTCTCCCTCAATATTCAGTTTGTAGTCTAATCGGTGGATTCGACTTTGTAGGCCTTTTTAGGTTTTCTGTTGCGTTCCACATAGAATACTCAGTCTTCTATGTTGCCGAGAGTTCACTTAAATAATTCGGGACACATTTGTTTTCTTCGTCCTGCAGTGTAAATTTTAGGGTTTTGATAGCTCGATTTAATTTGCATTTCAACAATGGTGATTTTGTTTGTTGCCATTGCCGTCGAATTTTCCTCTTTTCCTGGATGTGCAATAATTTATTAATTTTTTCAGAATTGTTGATGATTGGTGAATCCTTTTCAGCTGATATTTCCAGTGCCTCGTCAACTAGATCAGGTACTTTTTTATCCGTGGGCCAGTAAGTAGGACGACCGGTAGATAAAAAATCCAGGGACTGTTCCTCGATAGCTTCATAAAGTTGTTTCTTTAGGCGTTGTTAGTCTTAAACCCCATTGAGTATGTTGGGCGTTGTAATCACCCCCGTGAGAAATTTGTTACCCATCTAACCAAAATAATCAATAAACTGCAGTTTTTTTATAGCGTGCGTTGAAAGGCAGTTCATTGCTGATATCACACAATTTCCAGACCATTCCTGCAGACAGATGCTCGTTGATTGGATTAGATCTTTCTCATATTTCATAAGTTCATAATGTTTTATTTTTCTATTAATCAAAACAGCAGTGCCACCGTGTGCTTTGCCATCCGGATGCTACGTGTCATAAATTGAACTCATTAATTTTGAAGTAGTTCTTGTTGATGAAGTGTGCGTTTCAGATATTTACATTATGACAATATCAATGAGAAATGCTTGAACCTCCGCTTTGTGCTGCGCTAGGCCGTTTGCATTCCTTATTGCTATTTTGCGGAGAGTTATTTTTCGCGTCTTCATATTTTGCATCATTAGATCCATATTTCATCGCCATGCAGCTTTGCATCATGAAATGTTTCTTTCCTCACATGCCTCCACTTTTGGTACGGCAGTTTTACTTATTAACGCCGCCAGAGTGTGAAATGGGTCTTGTCGGTAATCCGTATTTGCTTCCAAAAATCAGGTTTCAGTGTTGACCATTCGAGCGGCTGTTTGGTCGTGTTCCAAGCGACGTGGACGGTCTATCGACAATATTCTTTGTGGAAATTTTACTTTAGGGACAAACTTTTGGGTTCTGTTCAACTAGATCATTGGAGCGTCTTGAACGATCTCTCACTGTCTCGTGCTGAACAAAAATCGTCACCAAATGAGGAATAGTGTTTTAGCCACAATATTTTCGACGAAAGGCACGTTGAGTTAACACAACTGAACGACTATTTTCAATGTACAGCGTCACTCTCAGCATCTCAGACTCTTCCACTTTCCTCAATGTAACGTGTGTAGTCAATGAATGTGGACAACTTGCATCTCGATTCTGAAGCCCAGTTAAATTTGATATACTGCAGCGTTAATTCGTTTGATGATTTTATAAGGTTCTTCGCCACTTTTTTGTAATTTCGGCGATATTTCTTTTGTTTAAACAAACCAAAACTTTCTCTGTAAACCCCTCGCTACCCACCCTTATAGCCGGTTTTCTCCGTCTTAGATTGGTTTTGTATTCATGCTGTGCGACATTTTCATTTTTCGGTAATCCAAACTTAATTACACACGTTAGGCGGGGCCGCTGCCAAACAACACTTGACTCGTGTGTCACACTTCTCACTGTCTGTGCTAATCTTCAATAAAACCAGTGTCTTTTATTATCTAAGGTTTTATTGATTCCCGAATATAATACTGATCTCCCATCGGTTGGTTCTTGTAGAAGTTCTTGCATCCGATTAGATGGTACAACAATTTGGTGTTTATTGTAACCACCTAACGGCGCCCAATAACTTTTATCAGCGGCGGATATGAATCTTCTGTCAGCTATTTGCTTACTTCTCCAATTGACTTATTAGCGACGTTATATTTTTTCAAAAGTTCCTTACGCTAAACCATTTTCTCTTTCAAACTGGGTTCAAGAACCGGTAACAAAACTAGGAGTGATGGGGCATTTGTATAATTTGAAGACTTCCTTGTAGCTTTCAAAGTCTTTAGAATTAGTTTCCTTGGATCTTCAAAACAACCCCCTGCATTTTTACGCGTACTTTCAAGTCCTTTCGAACACCACGATGATCCAGGTTTACCCAGAAGTCTACTAAGAAGATAGGCTCCTAATATGGTCTTATTAAAGGCGTCAGACAGTTGATCAACTAGGACACCGATCTTTTGTGTTGAAACAGGGCGGTTTCGAAAAGGTACCGGTAGTTTGATTGATGGGTATTGCCTTAATTCAAATTGAAGATAAAAAATCAGAAACGGAATGATCCTTCGACACCTTCCAATTCACCAAACTACCTACCAGTTATAAACTTTAAGTAACTCACTTCGTTCCTTCTTGCCAGTGCTTCCACAAATTGTGTGATGTGAATTGGCATTGCTAATTAGGATGATTCCAATTTTTTGATTTTAAGCCTCTTTTAAGGACCTTTGCTTAAATGACAATGCTTGTTGTAACCGCGTAATTCAGAACGTGTTCAAAAAATGTGCTGCCCAATACGATGATGTTATTTAACTAAACTAGACAGGTTTTCCAATTAAGGCTGCCGCAATGCATAACAAAAGCGGCAAAACTATTGCCAACTGTTTATGTGCTAAACACTTTTGAACATCTCAATGCCAAATAAATTATACCGGTGACATTGATAATCTTCACTTGTCAAACTTTTGTATAAAAATCGAAAGATTGTAGTATGCCAGTCTCCCATTCCACACAGGGTTTTTTGTATTTTGGTATTTTTTTCAAGGCAAACTAGTTTTATATTGTTTTGTTCTGCTCTCTCTAAAATAAAACTTAAACCAAAATGAGCCAAAAATGTCCTTGAATTATTTTTTATTTAATTTATGTTTGAGTTGTGTGATTGCACAGAAAATTTGTTTAAGTCGCAATTAAAACTTGTACCATAGGTAAACGGTTAAAGAAACGAAGAAAAATCCGATGGCAAACGTAAAAAAATACCGGATTTTTCCTCGTTCCTTTCCTCGTTTACCTATGATAGAAGTTTTAATTGCGACTTAAACAAATTTTCTGTGCAATCACACAACTCAAACAGCCATGCTATACGATAATTTGGTTTCTGGATTCAAACTAAGTCGCAATAGACTTTTTATTTTTAATTTAAACCCTTATTTTATATTAAAACACCAATTTTTTTTAAATTCATGCACTAGAATTTTCACACCATTTTAGTGAAAATTCTAGTGCATGAATTTTCTCCAAATTTCCATGTAGTCTCAGTATGACATAAGCTATTAGAAAACCAACCGAAAATATTGGTTACTAGTGAAAGTTTTTGAGATATTGGCCAAAAACTGAAAATAACTTATACGGCCGCAGAAAATCAAAAAATTCTAGTGAAAATTCTAGTCCGTGAATTTTCCTAAAATTGTCTCAGTATGGCCTAGGCTATTAGAAAACTAACCGAAAATATTGGTTACAAGTAGAAGTTTTTGAGATATTGTCTAGAAACTTAAAATAATTTATATGGCCGCCGAAAATCAAATAATTCTAGTGAAAATTGTAGTCCATGAATTTTCCTTAAATTTTACACATAGTCTCAGTATGACCCAAGCTATTTGAAAACAAACCTATTCTATTGGTAGTGGAAGTTTTTGAGATATTGGCCAAAACCTGAAAATAACTTATTTGGCCGCAGAAAATAAAAAAATTCTAGTGAAAATTCTAGTCCATAAATTTTCTCCAAATTTTCCATATATTCTTAGTATAGCCTAAGCTATTAGAAAAACAACCGAAAATATTGGTTACTAGTGGAAGAAATGCCGGAAAGAACGAATATTGTTAAATTTCAACATTTCATATACCGAGTTCCTTTACTTCGGAAATCAATCAATTTGCCATTTTAAGGATCACTTGTAATATTTTATTCCGCTGAGATGTTTTATTTAGTGAAAAAAGTGATACATAATGAATAAAAAATTTCCGCTGGTAATTACATAACAAAATAAATTCTCTTTAGTGACAGTGCTGCCGCTTGCGGCGAGTCAAGTGCGTCAAAGACGAATGAAAAAATAAACTGAATCATGCAAGTTTACCTTCTTTTTAGAACAATGAGCTACGAAACATTAATTGGAGGATAAATCAGCAAGTTTGTAGTGTAAACGTTAATTCTAGCGGGTTGATCTGCAGTACCTCCCACCTTGAAAAAATAGCGCATTTTTGAGTAAGATTTTTTTCTAATATCTTTAGTGACTTCAGGTCATCCCTAAACTGGAGGAGTGGCTACGAATTTAAACAGGTGTTTGTTTAGTTGAATAGAGCAACAACATATGTCGATCCTCCCCTTTTCCCTGTTGTTAGAGAGAAATAAATATCCTGTTTAGATGATTTCAATATGAGTCAAATGGCAGGGTACAGATACCCAAAGGATGAGTAATTTACTCATTAGTTATTTAGATGTTTTAAGATCATTATGCCGGTTTGCATGGGAAATATATCGGCTTCACGGCTTAATGCCGTTCTATAATCTAAAACCGCATGCCAGGCTGTTCATTGATGAACGTATAGATCAGAGACTCTAGCCCGCTTTCTATCACTTCTTGTGATGTTTCAATAAAAAGATGCAAGTGTGATTCCAAACCAAATCTCCTTGGATATTAGAAAAATTGTAAAAATTGAATGTTTTTAACGTGTTATGTCTGAAAAAGGTCTCACTTAATTCGATTATCGATGGTTATCGCTGGTAAATTTCCCGGTCAAATTTTAAATTGGAAGCGAGAAATACACATACATATTTTTAAAATTTTGGAAAAACTTAACGGTTGGTTGTTAGTTTGTTATATCTGGAAAATTTCTCATTTAAATCGGCTCATTGAAAATTTTGTAGATCAATCATGTTTCATATTGGGAGTTCGACAAAATTGGGGGAATGAAATACGCACGTGGAAACTTCAAATTTTGTAAAAACCTAACGTTTTAAGCATTACAGTTAACGTTAGCATTAACATTAACGTTTTAAGCATTATATCAGTTTTATGTCGGGAGTTGAGAAAAATTAGGGGAGTGAAGTACACGCGCTAACTTCAAAAATTTCTAAAACACTCAATGTTTAATGTGTTACGTATTTAAAGTGTTTTAAAGTTTAAAGTGTTTTGTTTGTAGAAAGCTTCTTTTGAATAGTTTATAATCGAAGGTTTATGCTGGAAATAGCTTTAGGCCAAGTTTAAGCCAATTTTGGTGCTTATCATATGAGTTTTATAAATTTTTTTCTGAAATTTTTACTTTTGGTTTTCTCCGCTCCTGGACTAGAACTGTTCTTCTTTGCCGCGAGAGCTATTTAGATTAAATTGAACTGTTTTTCGCGACGTTGCTACAATTTTACAGTGAGATATGCAAAACTTCGTGTGTAAGTTTCAAAAATATCATTTCAGGATCGAAGTGCAGTTTATGCCAGAATAACAAAATATCCACTGTTGCTCATAAGTACTTAGAATTGAAAAACACTCAAAAGTTGAACTTTCATAACAATATTGGAAAAGTCTATATCCAAATATTCGATTTCTACACTACACAAAAGTAGAAAATATTTAATTTTTGTGAATAGTTTTGAGTGTATTTTATAAAATGCAATATTTAAAATAAAATATACTTCGAATCGCACAGAATTGATCGAAATGGTTCTGAACTGGCATTTGATGCAAGAAACCAAATTTATTTATCCACATGCTCGGAAATCTCAGAGATTTGTGTTAATTGAGAGATTATTATTGAGTGTAATACGAAAATTATTAAACATTTGAAATTATTTAATTCGGTCCCTATATACGAATCGCTCAGTAGTGATCGAAGTGGTTCTGATATTCTCTCCCAAATAACAAAAATCTCAGATATTTCTGAGAAGGTGGATAAATAAGATTTGTTTCTTATACCAAATACTAGTTCAGAACCACGTCAATCACCTCTATGCGATCCGTAGTGTGTTTGGTTTTAAAAAATTAATTTATAAATTCCACTCAAAACTATTTCACAAAAATTAAATATTTTCTATTTTTAGAAATATTTGAGTTTATTAAAAATTTTCAAATATTATTATGAAAGTTCAATTTTTGAGTGTTTTTTTTCAATTCTAAATAAATTTTGTTATTTTTGCATAAACTTCACTCCGATCATCCCAGAACATCTGTGTCATTTCCAACATGGGTTTATGCTTGGTACATCCATAACGACAAGTTAAGTTGAGTGTACAAGTAGTGTTTTAAAAGCAATTGAACAACATCAAGAAGTGGATACTTCAGTTTTTGGCTTGAAGTGATAGATAGAATCAGCGAACGATGTGATGCTAATCAATTCTATCTCAACATTGAAAAATGTAAAACTATGTCTTTTCACCGGAAAAAAATCCAGCAATTAGCGACTATACAACATCAATGAACGGACTATGTAAACCTAAGACATGGAACTAAAGTAATGTTCCACATAACAACCGGAAAAGCCCTAACTCTTCCTCTTGTAAGCATTTGGGGGCAAGTTAACTTTTCTCTTAAAATCCCAATCTGTTCAAACCAAATTATATTTATGTTATCAAATTGGGTACACCAAATGGTTTTGTTAGTAAAATTTATAAAGTATCTATTGGAAAATGGAAACCAAAACGTAATGATAACATCAAATTTTACTTTATTCACAAATTTCCGGCTACGATCCATAAAACATATAAACCAAAAATGCCATCAAATCAATTTTCCGCATACTACTATTTGTTTATGGGTTTGTTGGTTATGACCCCCGAAGCAAACGACAAATTTATATACCAAAACAAGAAAATATTGTTTACACAATCAAATTTTATTAACCTAATCGAGTCGGATATAATTAAGGAAATAAAATACGAGACGAAAAAATGTTTCCTTCATCCGTATAATTCACACATATGAACATACATATATGTATATGTACGACAGAGATTATATAAAATTCATGAATTCATTATGTATATACGAGTTTCATCACTTCCATATATATAATTCAATCGAATTCGATTAGTGTTTTCTTCTATTCTACGAGAGTGAGCTTCGACTCGAACATTTCGTTGACAAATCAATTTCGATATCGGTGCACATAAAATTATGATTCCGTTCATTTTTTTATGTATTTGATCTCATAATATAAATGAAAATCCCTTAAACCGAAAAGACAACACTAACACTTTACATAAAAAGTTCAAAAACTAAGTTTCATAAAAGGAAGAAAAAATCCGTTTGTTTTGTACTTTGCTCTCATATCGCACATGATATATACAACAACTATATACTAAATAGATTTTCTTGAGTTTCAAAAAATAAAATCGGAAAATATGTATAGAAATAAAAGAAAATCTCAAAAAGCTTTTTCTTTATTTTTAAATTGAAAATAAGAAAAATCCGTGAAAAAATTTATTGATTTTATGCTTTTTGTGTACAAGAAGTATATGAAAACGAAAAAAAAAAAAAATGAAAAATCGAATAAAAAATTTTGGAAATTAAAGTAGAAATATATATAAAATACCCGACACAGATCTCTTTATATAAAATAGGAGAGAAAACGAATCAGAAAACAATATCTTTAAATGAAATGGGCTTTTCATTTCCTCAAGTCATGAAAATCAACAAAACATTGAAAAATAAAAATAAAAAATGGGTAGAATTGATGGGGTTTGAAAATAAAATTGGAATAGGACTTTCATACCATAGTTTTATTCTCAATTAAATCAGCACTACAAAATTTATGGTACAGTTTAGAAATTAATTGCAACCATTATTGATACGTCATTATCGACATTTTTCGGCTAGATATTGAACTGAATCTTCTGCAACTGTGTATTATCGAAATTTTTGCTTGACTACATTTGGTTCTTAGAAATTAATCTGCATTACCGACCAACTGTAAATGACTTAACAGTCTGCTCTAGGAGGCTCTAATCCATATCCCAATAAAGTTCGTCTTGATCTGACCCTGAACTAGCGATGACCGATGCCAGTGGTTTAATAATAACCTAACGGTTATGATATAGAAGTGAAGCCGAAATTTTATGTAAAGTTGGCTCAAACACCTCTAGATAAACTAAGTTTTTAGTTAAATATGGATTTTTGGATTTTTCGTGAACGTTCTTCATAGGGGTATATATACTACGAAATCCCTGTTTTCAAAATCTCGGTTTTCAAAATCTCGGTTTTCAAAATCTCGGTTTTCAAAATCTCGGTTTTCAAAATTTCGGTTTCCAAAATCTCGGTTTCCAAAATCCAGGTTTTCAAAATCCCGATCTTCAAAATCCCAATTTCAAAATCTCGGTTTTCAAAATCCCGGTTATCAAAATTCCAGCTGACGGCTTCGATAAATCTCACGGGCACTTAGCCCTCCATCCAAAATCCATCCCTATTAGCCAATTTCTAGAACTTTATCGCAAACTCATTTTTGAATTTTATCAAAAAATTATTTAAGAGTCCCATTTTCTTACATGCCAAATTTTAAAAATTCAAGCCGGATTTCCTAAAAATAGAGGTTTTTTAATACAAAACCGGGATTTTGAAAACCAGGATTTTGAAAACCGTGATTTTGAAAACCGAAATTTTGAAAACCGGGATTTTGAGAACCGGGATTTTGAAAACCGAGATTTAGAAAAAAACTGAAATTTAGAAGAAAACCGAGATTTCGTTACATACCCTCTTCAAAACATGTTTTACAAAATATTTCAACAAGAAATCAAAAAGCTCCTGTTGAACAAAAACAGTATACATAAATGAGATACCAGGAAAAAATATTACAATGCAAAGACTCCCCTCGATACCGAAGGCTTTCACGAGCGAGTGAGCTCCCACTCCTCATTATTCAGTAGCATAATGCCACAGCAATTTAGAAATCAAACGTTACAGCAGATAATATTACGTTTTGTTCCAAACACAGATTGAAGCTCACAAGTGTCTCAAATCTGTAAAAAAAAATTGTGGTTGTAACCTCACCTTATACATTCGCTTTGTAATAAGCTTTGGGCTCCAACCACTTGTCATGAAATAGGGGTTTGTCAAGTAATAATGTTTTGTGGTGAATCATCGAATCATTTACAAAAGCGTGTGATTCAATAGGCCACTTCTATTGGACCTCAAGAGAACTCGATAAAGAATTAAAATGGGTGAAAATCAGAGCGCGTCGACTGAATAAGTAACCGTATCGAATACACGCGTCCAATAAAACATGAATTCTATATGTCTAGAACTTTCCATCGACACCACTATCGAGTCCCAAAGACATCTAGAAGCTAATTTATTTAAATTAGAAATTTTGAATCCATTCATAGCCTTATGCTTGGAAAATTCCTCATCGATACAAAAAAAAAACAACAAATTTGATATGGGGGCTACATGCTTTGAGTAATTTAATTTTTTTCAAATTAAATAATTGTTCAGTGGTGAATTTTAAATATTAAGTAAGGTGAATAAAAATTGAATCTTTTGATGGCCTTTATATCCAAGCCTTGTCAACGACACCACAAATGAATCTCTCAGGCAACTAGATGTCAATTTATTTAAATTATACATTTTTTTGTGACGCCATAGCGTTAAAGCTTTATTGTAAAATATGGATTAACTTTTAAATAATTACCGTCAACTAAAACGACTTTCCCATCAATGACTCCTGGATGATTCTACATCGAAAAAAAAAATATAAAAACAATTGAATTTTTTTATAGGGGGCTAATTGTACGATATAATTTTGTTTGTTGGATAGTCTCGTTTTGGTTGTATAATAAAAAAGTCGAGTTGGTAAGGTGATAAAATAAAGTCGACGAAAACCAAAATATTTAAAAGACATAAAATCTTAAAAGTTTGAAGTTTAATTTGTAAATTTCTTTTTGATTAGAAAATTCTTGACAAAATTATAGTATCAAAAAATACATAACAGCGTTCTGTTATGTGTTAATAAAAAATAATAAATTGGTTTTTTTATAAAGAAAGAGGAGAATAAAAAAGAGTTCAAGTGCTCATTTGCCGTGGTTCGTTCGTTTTCTAATGAGAAGAAAATGCTGTATATTTTGAGAAAATAATAAAGTTTACAAAAATACACAGATCAGCGGAGGGCATTTGTAATTTCTTGTGGGTATCGGTGAAACCCACAAAGTATAGGTGGCCACCCGAGGCCATTTGTAATTTTTTTGGAATTCTTCGCCCAACGACACAGGTGGCCAACAGGCCATTTCTAAAATTTTTTGGAATTTTCTACGGTTAAGGCGGGAAGACGCACAACGCTGGAGAATCCACGGGTGGCCAACCGAAGCCAGTCGTTTTCATTTATCTAAGGCGAGAGCGAGCCCAACATTACAGTGGAAACTCAACCGGAGCTCAAGGTACAAATTTTTTTTTATTTAAATTTTTTTATTTTCCATTTTTCGATTTTTTTTAATTTTCAAATTTTTATGTTCAATTTTTTTCAAATTTTATTATTTCGATTTTACTTTGTAATCGAGTGGCAATTAATGTCTTTTGTGCGCGCCCCGGTGTGACATTTAGTTTCATTTTCAAAATTATTGTAACGGAACCAGAGCTAAATTTGACGGGGTGTTTTCCAAAGTCCGCCATATTGCTTCATTACTTCTGATGTAACGCCCCATGTCATGTTAAGCGATTTCATAGTTTCACATTTTCAGCAGCTTTGTTGACGCATTCGAAAATGTATTTTATTGATTTTACTGATAGGATTACTCAACGTTTATGTGAGCTTTGTAAGTTTTCGAGGATAATGGTGAATATGGCACGATCCAAACAATTATCAATTTCAATTTCTTGATTTCGTATATTGCCAGTTGCCGATCTGTCATTGTTCTCAGTTTTGATCGTAACGTTTTGAAAAATTTTCATCAATCATAATCGTGCATGGTAAATTGATTTTAAATGCGGGAGCGGCACAAAATCCAGTTTTTTAAAATTCCGTTCTTCAAAATTCCGAGTTCTGGGATTTTCACCTGATTTCCAACTAATCATGAAGAAATTAGTCATGTTGGATTTAAATGGTTTTTAATGATTCATGGAAAAAAATTCTGGAATATAGCCTGATGGAATGAAACTCCATTTTTCAGAACCCTGAAAACTGAACTCAGCCATTTCTTAACCGATTATGATAAGATTGGGTATGTTAGATGAAAATGTTATAATAAAAAAATTTCGTAAACGATTATGATGGGATTGGGTATTTTAAATAAATATTAAGCATAAAGTTCCGATTAGACAAATTATCTGAGCTGTAGAGCACCAACATACATTTAGTCGTTGCAACACCACACAAATATTAAAAAAAACATTTTTTTTAATTTCGGAAATATAGCAGATGGTAAACTGCGAACGAAAATAAAATGAATATCAGTCCCATTATACAAGACGAATTTTACTTAAGAGAGCGACATGTTGTGCTCAACATCAAACTATAGTTTATCATAAATGTATACATAAATCTCGAATACACCACCAAAATTTTTGTAAAAATTATCTTGTTTAACCAAAAATCTTTATTCCTGCATAAATTTCAGAAAATCTTCAATGACAACCCTTCTGGCAAATTGAATATTTAAATTTATTAAAACTGCTACTTCTGATATTATTTCCGCCAATTTTGGCGGTAAACTTTATATTTTTGAAATTTTATGGCAAGAGCTACAGCCTATTTTATAACATAGCGCACACTTATTTAGATAAGCCAGTTCATCCCCTTCGATTACCACATATAGTTACCATGTGAGCGTATCTCCAGACTTTGCGCTAATTGGCATTACGTATGCCAATACTTCTGCCAATTTTTTCGATTTATTTCGAAAAACACTTGAGTTCGATAAACATAAAACCATATACATGTCCATGTGGCTACTTTTTTGAGTACCCACACATTTTTTAACTTAAGCAATTTCACCATGGTTTGGTTACGAATATCTCAGATCCGTTCCAGGTGGCCATATTCCAGAACTTCTTCCAAAATTCATTTTAGAATCCCCATTTCTAGGATGCCTAATATCTTCATAATTGGCTAAAAAATGAAACACTTAATATCAACATTACGGGATTTTTATCGGGTTGGTTGAAAGTAATTTCATTTTTTCTATCTTTTCCCATCTTTCTAGCAGTAACATAATTCCACAAGTAATAATTTGAAGGCGTCAGACCTGGGGAATGGGTGTGGCCATTTTTGCCTTTTCGACAATAAAAAGTAAAATATGCAGCATTATCGCTGCTTTCGATTTCCCATATTTCATTTCGCATCAAACACAAACTATTAGGCAGCCTCAAACAATTTTTTACACAAATAAGCCCTGATATATCCCTTTTCCTGCCTGCCCACAAAATTGTATAGGTAAGGCAAAAGACTCATGCCAAAAATTTATTTTTGTATGTGTTTTGAACCAACTTACACATTTGTGTATTTGTGTAACTCATTTTCGTCCGAAAAAAAACACTATAACTATACACACAACTGTGTTGGTTGTACTTCAAAACAAGCGAAATTTATTATCAAAAACGCCTTACATACTATGTTTTTTTAATCAAACATTTGTGTGGTTTGAACTTAAATTGACCTATTTTTTTTTTTGGTAGAAAAAGGGATATCCTATCTGTCAAAATATATAATAACAATGCGGCTTAAGTTCGAAGTTGGCTATGAAACATTATATTTTAATCTCTCTGTTGGGGAAAAAATGAAATTATTTTCCGAAAAACCCGATGTAATGTTTTACTGAATTTTAAAATACGGGATTTTGCAATACGAAATATCCAGCCCAACCAGCCGAAAAATAATTTTTAGATGAGAAAAAAATGAATATAGGAAAATAATATTAATGTAAAAAAATTACTGGTAAATTTCTTTTTTAATTTATTTAACCCGAATAGCGATAATTTGTATAGGTACCATGGGTCCACATTTAATTATATACCACAATACATGGAGATAAAGCCTCAAAGCGGGATATATGGCCAGAAAGGGCACGATATTAGCTAAGATGTAAAAACCTTAAATTTATTGCAAGTTTGGCCATATATGCCGAATGGTGGCTTAATCTCCAGGTATTGCGGTAGAGAATTTTATTTGATCCCATAGTAACTACACAAATTATCGCTATTCGGGTTAAATAAATTAAAAAAAATTCCCAGTAATTTTTTTGGATTAATATTATTTTCCTATATTCATTTAGGTTTTCTCATCTAAAAATGATTTTTCGATTCTAACCAACCTCACCTAACTGAGCATAGAAAGCAAACCACCATAATGCATTGAGGTCATCAAAATCAAAAATATAATTTTGCGAAACCACAGGAAGCATTTTGACCAAACCATTTTTCCTTTTCAACAACGAGAATAAAACACGTCCAACACATCACAAGACATCATAATAACCTTTTGTTTTGAGTATACATCGTACTATGGGTGTCATTTTACCATCCGCATCTGTGTCACATAAATTTGAATTTTTCCAGCAAATTTTCCAATTTCGAAACAAAAAAATAATTAAATAAATTAAAATGTTAAATACTTTTATATATTTAAATTTTTAATGTAATTTGTTTTTGCTTTTAAACTGAATATCATTAAATCGTATACGATATATACATAGACATTAACTATATATGGAGGAGATAAAACAATTTAAATTAAAAAATATGAAAAATTAATATTTTATATCTAATTTAAATTTTCATTAATATTTAATCAAATTCTATGGATTATATATGGTTTTACCATTATTTTTATCTATTGTAGATGTACTGAGCGCTCCGGTTCCAAATATTTTAAAATGATGATAAATAGGATGGGGATATCAATTTTAGGTTGGTTTACCTCTCCTCAAATATGATGTATTAATCTTAATTTAAGCCGATATATTTCTATAAAAATCGTATAGGTTACATACCTCACATACATAATATGCTGATGTCTACAAAAGCTTAAAACAGTGATTTATTGATTTTTCACTTTAATATCATGGATACGTAACCGTACATAGATAAGGAGTAAAACAACAACAATAAATTTAAAATTTCCAAAATAAAAAAAAAAAACTTATCAAGGTTGTGTACAGCATTTTTCTTTTAAAGAAGCTTTCTTTCCAACAAAAGCGTATTACGTACTCGTACCAAAACATTAATATTTTTATCTAGGGTAACTGTAGAATTTTTGGAACTAAGCCAATTCGGAATAAATGTATACGTAAACATCCAATTAAGGAATAGGAGAGGACATAAAATCAATTCGAAATCGAGGTGTGGTATAACATTTAAAAAAAAATGAAATAAAGTTTTTGGGTAAGCCTCTGTCTGAAAAAAAAAATGTTTTTCAGTTTCATTACAATATACATAGTTTGAAATGTCTTTTGGGATAGTTTATAGGTTTTTTGTTTGGTCAACTTATTAAGCTTTGGACTAACTAAAGGTATAATATGTATCTTATACATAATTTGTTTGCCTCTGTGTTATATAAAGTTTAAGCCTCATTAAAATCTAATTAAAGCGGTGGTCTATTGATTTGAAGAATTTCTACATCCATAACACAAACGACTTAAATCCAATGAGTCACTCAAAAGTAACTCTAAAATACATAATTGGCGAATTCAATGGAATTGATTGAACGGAATCGGTGTCTGAAATTAAATTAAAAATAGCAATACTCCCTACCAAATGAACCTTAAATCATTATTCAATTGTAATCTAAATTCATATGTCATCGAACTATCCCTTCGGGCAATAAGGCTCGAAGATAACACATCGTTCGTGCACCTACTAAACAATTCATATGATTTTGAGAAAGTATCGACTTCACAAGTTACAGTTGTTATAGGAAAGCTGATTCATTAAACCTTGTTTTTTGATGGGGAAAATACCGTTCAAGCAAAGAAATGGCGGAATACCGTTCGCAAAGCTTGCTAAGTATTATATGGGCTCCACTCCTTTGAAGGCAACTGTCGAACGTTGAGCAGACCAATATAAACACGCAGACGAATATAACGCGACCGTATAAACACCGATAAAGGGGTACACACTCGACCGACTAGCAAGCAAGCAATTTGCTAGCCGAAATCCTGGCTTATATTTTTTATAAAATTTTCGTTAATCTTTGCAATTTCACAGTAAAACAACACAAAATTTTGCTGTTCATTTTTTGAAGTTGCAAATTTTACTGTAAAATCGCAAAATAAATCAAACAAATTTTGAAAAACATAATCTAAAATTCAAATTTCCTTGGTAAATTTGATTGATTAGCCAGGATTTTGGCTAGCAAATTACTTGCTTGTTAACCGATCGAACATATGTTGTTAATTTGTTATACAATCAAATCTGCATTACCGACATTTTTCATCTTACTGTTATATTTGATATTACTTATCGACATTTTTCACCTGATGAAGTTTATATTTATGCGTATTCTCAATCTGCATATTCGCCATTTTTCGTGGGGGGCGGGGTGGAGGTAGGGGGGGGGGGGCGGTCGCCATGAGCTCGACCTTATTAACCGAATATATTAATTGATCCGTTCTACTTGTCCATGCGCAATATTGTAATTGTTCCATGTTCCAACAACAAGGGAACGTTAATATAGCGAGTATCCTCTAATCGTCTTTTACGTTACGGTCCAGGCTTGTGATTTTCGGTTACAGAGCAGTAACCAGGCTTGTGATTTTCGGCAGTGTCGAGTGGTTTTCTCTAAACTTTTATTGCTATGTTGGAAGTCAACATATATCAGCTAAATATTGGAGGCCCTTGACCAGCAGTTTTCAGATACTTTTGATGTAAAACGGAGTAGAATGATATCATTCTATAAGATTTTTATCGTTCGTTCCATTGACGTAGAACATATTTCAGACAGAAGAACTAACCTTTTTCGGAAATGGGTTTCATAATTTGTACAGCAATTAAGTCATAACTTGGAGCTGTTCTGTTTACATTTACTATTTGCCTCGACCATGGTTTTAAAGTCTCTACAAAACGAGCAGCAAATAAAGAGACTTTTTGCTTGTCAGTTTTAGCGCATTATCAGCAATCAATTTTGATAGGTAGCATAAGTTCATCAAATTTTCTTTTTGTAGTATCTTCCATTCGTTTTCGGAAACTTTATAAATTTCCGCAGTAAAGAAATTGGTAACAAAACGTTCATTATAGATTTCAAAAAATTTGTTTACCGTCATTTGTAAACAAGACATTTTGTCCAAGACTTTCAAGCGATATGCCACATGTTTACATCGGAATGAGATTAAAAATAATCTTCCTGCAGCTCTATAGCGGCGGTTTTGAGAACTAAGCCACTTCAGCTAAATTTGTGACATTATTCAAAATTTTTCAATGATATGCAACACATGAAGCTTGCACACGGCTTCTTTCTGTAGCAGGTACCCGTCTGGGTAACTGTAGCAGGGAAACTTTCGAATTTCTAAAATTTAAATTTTCATACCGATTAAGCCCAATTTGTGCTAATTAATTATAAGAATTGAAACTTTTAATTATCGTCTTTGTATTTTTGAAAATGCTATATTTTTCAACGTCATTGAAAAATTTGAAAAAACTTGTGTCAAAGCAAATTTATAAAAAAAAACTGAAAATTTTATTTTATTCCGAATATTTAATCCCCCAAAAACGTTAAGTATGAAATTTCATCCTGATCAATCAATCCGTCTGGGTTGTACAGAGCGAATTTAAGTCGAAAAACATTTATTTGTCAAAAATCGTAATTTTCGCTTAAATTTTCGAAAACTGATTTAGACTGATATTATTGTAAAATTAATTTTGAATATTTTAGTTCCTGTTAGTTCATGAGTGTTTTCCGGCCACTTCCGCTGAATCGTTTCCGGCCAAAAACACTTCAATATTGAATATGGTACCGATTTATAGGAGTACTTAGCACAAAATCCACCCCCAAATTCTGAAGTACACACGACAAATTCTTTTAAAATCGCAAAATATTTCAGTCCTATATGGACTACTTAAAGATTTATAAGGGCCCAGCATTGAAAAATTGGAAATTGGAAATTTTGGAAATTTTGGAAATTTTTAGAAATTTTTAAATGCAGGATTGTTTACTATCAGTTTTTAGGAGAGGTAAGCTAAATTTGTCTGGAAAATTTTTTGATTTTCCGGATAAACTTTCACTTTTTTTTTATTTTTTCAATACTTTTTTTTATTTTTATTACTAATACTGTGGTAAAAAGGTAAAACAGCTTATCTCAATTTTTTACAATTTTCAGAGACCAAGAAAAAACAATTTTCAGAGACCAAAAAAATGATAAATTATTTTTTCATTGATTTTTACGAATATTATATCGTAATATTTATCGAAAAAATAATCGCTTTTTTGTTCGCCTGATTGTACAAAATATTTTGAATAAGAATTTGAAGCATTAAAAGAATTGTATAAAATTGAAATAAGATGTTTTACCTTTTTACCACAGAATAATTGCTTCGTTAGCGTTGCAGACACAGATCAAAGAACAACTTTTGTCAACTTTTTGTAAATATAAATATTTTTTAATGCAATTTTAATTTGTATATAACCTTATAGAAGATGGGGGCTGCCGAAACCCCCACTTTTCCAGAATTTATACAATACTTCAAGTGTCAAATTTTATTTATAATTTTAAACAAAGTAAGGAAAATTTTTTAAAAGTTTCAAAATTTTCCTTGAAAAATTACTTGTACTATCTAAAAACTGTTAAGATACATTCATATTATCAAAATTTTTATAAAAATTACACATTTGCACGTATTTTGTATAAAATAATACGTATTTTTTTTTTGTAAGTGAAAATATTTCCAGAAAATGGGATAATTTTCCCGAAAAATTTAGCTTCCCTCTCCTAAAAATTATTGATAAACAATCGTGCATTTAAAAATGTATACTCCTTACCTGATTCTCTCGATGTATACGTAAAGTAAACTTCAGGCTTGAACCTGTTATTCAATTTTTAAACGCCTGCAGCCCTCTTGGGATTAGGATCATCATTCCGCGAGGGAATATACCTGCCTCTGTTAGAGACAACACGGATCAGCAATAAATGTATGTTGTTCGATGATCGATGATGATGCGCCTATTCCAGGATATGAAAGGTTGTGTAAACCATCGAAGATTTTTCTTCGTAACGGCTCAGCGATGTATGAGCGATTTAAAAGCCAAGAATTTTAAAAAGCTCTAGTTTGTAATTCGAACAAGAACGAAATTCGTAACCCAATAGTAAATTCAGAAGTTCTTGGTTTGCATTTTGTGCCTGTATTGTACGTTTCAATATCGGTCGTGTGGGATAGGATTTGCAACGAAATTGTCCGTCCACATGTCGAATGTCCGTCGTAAATTACCTTATGTAATCGAATTGTCTTCATTGTCATGGATTTCGTTGACTTTTGGATTGAAGTGCTCTCGTCAAAGGCTGGGATCGGTGTAAATGGTAAATTCACGACTTTCGGTGATATTTCTAAAATGTTTCACAGACAGATAAATCGCAAGTGAAGTGAGGTTATTTACAGTGCTGTCGAGGTCTGCAAATTCACCCGAGTAAACGGTCATAAAAAGAGCAGGACTGTAGGTTTCGCAATTTTCAAATAGGCCTCGACTCTTTGATTATAGAAACTACTGTGTCGAGAATCGATTAAACTACCATTGCTACATTCCTAAAGTCATTTTCATACTTCAAATAAAACCGCGATAAATTCTCATTTTATTAACCGCGATTCGTTCTGTCACAAGAACTTCAAAAATTTTACCGCATCAGTTGTAATCTCATCAAAGGCACAAAAAAAACAATTTATGATAATTCAAGCAATCGAGAGTATATAGATAAAAAACAAAAAGAAAATATTGAAACCATCTTTAAACAATCATGTAAATTTTCTTCCCGACATAAAAAAAAGTGAAGAAAAACGAAAGCTGCAAAGTAAACAAAAAACGATTTTCTTTATCCATCTTAAAGGTATATCATTTGTGGAAAAATATTATTACGTACTTAAATGAAAAATGCTAGAATAAACACAAAATATACTGAAACGATTTTCTTATGGAAATTAATAAAAGTATTTTAAGCACAGTATATAGGAAAATGCATATTAAGCCACCCTTATTAAAAAATAAATAAAATGTAAAATCGATATTTTTTTTATATGAAATTTAATATCGAATTTTTAATCTACCGTAAACTCTATTCGTACGAAATGAATCCGCATTGATAACAGATTAAGTTTTTTAAATTTCAATTTGAACAAAAAATAAAAGCTCAAATCCATGAAATTATACGTTCTGTCGACCCAAAAAGGAAAAGTTACAGTTAGCATGGATTTATTTACCCAATGCAATGCGCTTAACTAGAAACATATATTTTTATATGACGAGCATAGCGAAACTTTTACGTACGATTATGGTTGAGACTCTGTATATGCTCGTACATAAAAACGGAAGCATACATAGATTATGTTTAACTCGTATAACCAGGAACAAAAACGGAATGAAAAACATTGTTTCTTGTACATTCACACAATACAGGATCTTAATCATACACACACAAAAAAAAATTAAAAAAGGATTGTTACATTTTTCCAAGTATAATGTGAATACAAGTACAATACACAACATTGTACCTAATTATTTTCTATTTTTCTTTTCAGCTATGAGCTTTTTTTATGTTAGATGGACTTTTTATTGTGTGCTCTAGTGGTATACTGTTCTTATTATTTGACGTTCTGTTTTAATGGTTAAACCACATTTTTCATATTCCATTCAATTAAGTTAAGATAAATGAATGAATTTTGAATGATTATGTATACAGATCTTTTGTTTTGAGTTTTCCATGGATGTGCGCTTTTTTTGTGCAACTGCAAAAAATACTTTTACATACGTTTGACTTTGAAGCATAGGTTATCGTGAGGTATATAGTTCCTGCAGCTCAATCGCATATAGAGAGGAAAACGGTCATGTGATTAATGATAAAAATAAACACTGGGGAAAAATAGAAGTACAACTATAATGAGTATTCGAAGTATTACAATTTAAGAACTCGTCAAATTCAATTTGTCATAGGTGAGATCGTATTAAAGAAGTCGTTCAAACAGTCCAAGGCAGCCGAGAATTATAATACTGAATTTGATTCGGTATACGAGAAGTGTAGTTATCGGCAAGACCGTATAAAATACGTACAAATGGGAGAATCATGTCGGTAAAAAATTGGGCAATATCCACGCGAACGGTTTGAGACAATTTTAGAAGAAATTCGATATGTTCGAACAAACAAAAATTATCCACATTTTAATACGAAGATGAAGACCCATTTGTTGTTGATGCAAAACTTGATCGATTTTTGCAAAACTAAAATAAACGGAATTTTGATGGTCACTGTAACGAGGATTGGCCAGCTAATAGAGACTTCCGACGGACATGGTATATATGTGTAGTTAGCTTAAGATATCCCTAAGAAACTAAAATTACCCCCATTTTAATACGATGACGCAGACCTATTTGTTATTGCCGCGAAACTTGATCGATTTTTGCAAACCTTAAATAAGTGGAATTTAAACGTTCACTATATCGAGAATTGGCCAGCTCACAGAGATTTCCGACGGATATGGTATATATGTGTAGTTAGCTTAAAATATCCTTAAGAAACTAAAATTATCCCCATTTTAATACGATGACGCAGACTTATTTGTAATTTAAACATTCACTGTATCGAGGATTGGCCAGCTCACAGAGATTTCCGACGGATATGGTATATATGTGTAGTTAGCTTAAGATATCCTTAAGAAACTAAAATTATCCCCATTTTAATACGATGACGCAGACCCATTTGTTGTTGACGCGAAACTTGGTCGATTTTTGCAAACCTTAAATAAGTGGAATTTAGACGTTCACTGTATCGAGGATTGGCCAGCTCACAGAAATTTCCGACGGATATGGTATATATGTGTAGTTAGCTTAAGATATCCTTAAGAAACTAAAATTATCGCCATTTTAATACGATGACGCAGACCCATTTGTTATTGACGCGAAACTTGATCGATTTTTGCAAACCTTAAATAAGTGGAATTTAGACGTTCACTGTATCGAGGATTGACCAGCTCACAGAGATTTCCGATGGACATGGTATACATGTGTAGTTAGCTTAAGATATCCTTAAGAAACTAAAATTATCGCCATTTTAATACGATGACACAGACCCATTTGTTATTGAACCCGAACTTGATCATTTTTGCAAAACTAAAATAAATGAAATTTAGGCGTTTACTGTATCGAGGATTGGCCAGCTCACAGAGATTTCCGACGGATATGGTATATATGTGTAGTTAGCTTAAGATATCCTTAAGAAACAAAAATTATCCCCATTTTAATACGATAACGCAGACCCATTTGTTATTGACGCGAAACTTGATCGATTTTTGCAAACCTTAAATAAGTGGAATTTAGACGTTCACTGTATCGAGGATTGGCCAGCTCACAGAGATTTCCGGCGGATATGGTATATATTTGTAGTTAGCTTAAGATATCCTTAAGAAACTAAAATTATCGCCATTTTAATACGATGACGCAGACCTATTTGTTATTGACGCGAAACTTGATCGATTTTTGCAAACCTTAAATAAGTAGAATTTAAACGTTCACTATATCGAGGATTGGCCAGCTCACAGAGATTTCCGACGGATATGGTATATATGTGTAGTTAGCTTAAAATATCCTTAAGAAACTAAAATTATCCCCATTTTAATACGATGACACAGACCCATTTGTTATTGACGCGAAACTTGATCGATTTTTGCAAACCTTAAATAAGTGGAATTTAGACGTTCACTGTTTCGAGGATAGGCCAGCTCACAGAGATTTCCGACGGATATATGGTATATATGTGTAGTTAGCTTAAGACATCCTTAAGAAACTAAAATTATCCCCATTTTAATACGATGACGCAGACCCATTTGTTATTGACGCGAAACTTGATCGATTTTTGCAAACCTTAAATAAGTGGAATTTAGACGTTCACTGTATCGAGGATTGGCCAGCTCACAGAGATTTCCGACGGATATGGTATACATGTGTAGTTAGCTTAAGATATCCTTAAGAATCTAAAATTATCGCCATTTTAATACGATGATGCAGACCCATTTGTAATTGCCGCGAAACTTGATCGATTTTTGCAAACCTTAAATAAGTGGAATTTAGACGTTCACTGTATCGAGGATTGACCAGCTCACAGAGATTTCCGATGGACATGGTATACATGTGTAGTTAGTTTAAGATATCCTTAAGAAACTAAAATTATCGCCAGTTTAATACGATGATGCAGACCCATTTGTTATTGACCCCGAACTTGATCGATTTTTGCAAAACTAAAATAAACGGAATATAAACGTTCACTGTTTCGAGGATTGGCCAGCTCACAGAGATTTCCGATGGACATGGTATACATGTGTAGTTAGCTTAAGATATCCTTAAGAAACTAAAATTATCGCCAGTTTAATACAATGATGCAGACCCATTTGTTATTGACCCCGAACTTGATCGATTTTTGCAAAACTAAAATAAACGGAATTTAAACGTTCACTGTATCGAGGATTGGCCAGCTCACAGAGATTTCCGACGGATATGGTATATATGTGTAGTTAGCTTAAGATATTTTTAAGAAACTAAAATTATCCCCATTTTAATACGATGACGCAGACCTATTTGTTATTGCCGCGAAACTTGATCGATTTTTGCAAACCTTAAATAAGTGGAATTTAGACGTTCACTGTATCGAGGATTGACCAGCTCACAGATATTTCCAATGGACATGGTATCCATGTGTAGTTAGCTTAAGATATCCTTAAGAAACTAAAATTATCGCCATTTTAATACGATGATGCAGACCCATTTGTTATTGACCCCAAACTTGATCGATTTTTGCAAAACTAAAATGAATAGAGTTAAAGCGTTTACTGTATCAAGGATTGGCCAGGTCACTGAAATTTCCGACGGATATAATTTATATGTGTTAATAGCTTAAGACATCCTTAAGAAAGGAAAATTACCCCCATTTTAATACGTTGGTGTACACCCATTAGTTTTTGACCCCGAATTTGATCAATTTTTGCAAAACTAAAATAAATGGAATTTAGGCATTTACTGTATCAAGGATTGGCCAGCTCACAGAGATTTTTGACAGACATAATATATATGTGTAGTTAGCTTAAGACATCCTTAAGAAAGGAAAATTACAACCATTTTAATACGTTGGTGTACACCCATTTGTTATTGACCCCGAACTTGATCAGTTTTGCAAAACTAAAATAAATGGAATTTGGACGCTCACTGTATTGACGAAATTTGGCCAGCTCACAGAGATTTCCGATAGACATGGTATATATGTTTAAGCTTAAGATATCCTTAAGAAACAAAAATTACCCCCATTTTAATAGGACGATGAAAGCCTATTTTTTATTTACCACGAACTACATTAATTTTTGCAAAACTAAAATAAATGAATTTTAGACGTTTTGTTCTTATTCGTCAACGCTTGTCGTTGTCGGTTTTGTTTCTTTTCCAGTTTTATGGTGGAACGCCGCTAACATACACAAAAAGAAAATTCAAATTATTCAAACCAAATTTTTAAAATTAATCTTAAATGTTTCAGAAATATATCGCGCTACAAGATTACAATTAAGAACTAAAATTAATCTAATTAACGATGAGGTGAACCAACACTAAAGGAAATATAAAAATAAATTAGAGTTTCTTGAAAATAATATTATTCAACGCCTTGATTGTTGATAAATTAAATAAAAATAAAAATTAATGTCATATTGATAAATTACCTATACATACTAGTAAATAACATGTGTTAACATAATTGTATTTATTAGTTTAAGTTAGTTTTAAGAATGGCTTAATTATCGTAAATTATATTAAATAAACATAATATTCAAAGCTAAAAGCAAAAATGTCACACGCTAATATAAACGGAAATATAATTTTATATTCGCGCTATTCTTTATTACATGCAAGAAGTGAATATCAATTCCTAGTATTTAATCGTTTTATATTAAAAATAAAAGGATTATGTTATCTGTAGATATTTAAATTAATAAATAATGTTTCGATATTGTAAAGCATTTGAATAAAGTATATAAAACATTTCGAAATTTTGTTAGTGATATTTACTTCCTACTTGTAATATTCTAGTATTTGCCACAGAAAAAGGTCACACAATGAATATTTTTTAAATGTGATTCGTTTATCGCATTAAATCATATCAATTGTTAGAGTTGAGGTAATGTCAATGTTTTATGTTCATAAACCACTCTAAGAACAAATAATCTTTAAACATAATTTGTATTAAAACTAGTAAATATCATATTTTTAAACTTTATACTGTAAAATGTAGCTAAAATTTGATATTGAAATTGATGTATGTGGTAAAATGATCAAGTAGATAATGATAATTGCACACTATTTTTTTATTACATGCAAGAAGTGAATATCATTTATAAATATTTATACCATTTGTATAAAAAAATAAAAAAATAATTCAATCTCCTTATATTTAAATTAAATATTGATTTTATTTGTTAAAACATTTGAATAAATGATATAAAACATTTCGAAATTTTGTTAGTGATATTTACTTCCTACTTGTAATATTCTAGTATTGCAACTTGCCACAGAAAAAGGTCACAAAATGAATATTTTTTTAATGTGATTCGCTTATCGCATTAAATCATATCAATTGTTAGGGTTGAGGTAATGCTAATCTTTTATGTTGATAAACCACTCTAAGAACAAAAAATCTTTAAACATAATTTGTATTAAAACTAGTAAATATCACATTTTTAAACTTTTAAATGTAAAATGCAGATACATTTTGACATTTAAATTGATGCATGTGGTAAAATGAACATGTATATAATAATAATTACACACTATATTTTATTACACGCAAGAAGAGAATACCAGTTATATTAGAAAAAAAAATTAATTCAATCTTCTTATATTTAAATTAAATAATGATTCTACATTGTAAAGCATTTGAATAAATTATATAAAATATTATGAAATTTTGTTAGTGGTATTTACTTCCTACTTGTAATAATCTAGTGTTGCGTTTTGCTATGCTCTTCTTGATAAAATATACTCTTGCTCAAAATCGGTCGTGCAAACATTGGCAAGCAATATTCTGTTTAAAAACATTTACAAACTAGCATTTCATCAAATTAGTTCATGTATTTAACATCGGGCTGCTCAGTTCCATTTTAATACTCGTAATATCGCCTCGCACAGTATGTCGCGTTCGGCTGACATAAACTATTTCATAGCATTGCGGGCATATTATGAATTTTATATACACATAACTTGATTATGTCTCTTAAAATTGATCATAAAATCACGATATGATTAAACAATTTATGGGTTGCCCATATACCGCGCACATTGGTCAACTTTTTATAGCCGATTTATCATTAAGATATGTTTATGACAATTTATATTGTGTATAAGATGAATCTTTATGCGCTCATATATTTTATATTTTTAATAATCTCTTTAAACGAGTATTTAAATTATTTTAATTATGCTGTATACATAACATTAACATGTATGTTCATACATATTATGTTGGATTATGTTAAAATCGATATTAAATATAAAAAAAAAGCTTGTTAAGATAAAATTTATGTGAATTTAAATTGATTTAATTTGTATAGCAGTATGTTTACATATTTCAGGTCGGTTATGTGTAACACAAAACCCATCAGAAATGGAAAATTGGAAAACGTATAAATCAGTTAACATTTCGGTTTAAAATATTATTGTGCGATTCTGTGTACTTATAAAAAATCGATAATTAAATTAAAACTATATGCAGTACTGGATTTTATATCAAGGGAGCACAATATACGAGATTATTGCTCGAGCGAAGAAATTACTGAGGCCGAAGACCAAGAGCGTTTGCTCCCGAGTTTCATGGGACAATTTTTTTCTACGGCTTCATTTTTATAAAATGTTATATTTTTATCAAAAAGTTTGTAGCAAATATACATTTCCCTTACACAAACTACACCGACGAAAGATTTTTATATTGCTATCGAGTAAAAAACAATTGAAAATAATGAATGAAAATTATTCGATTCGACGTAGCAAAATAAAATATGGTAATAATGAAAAAATTTTCACTTTTTTTGGCGCTCGTTCTAGAAAAAGCATTGGCCTTCTCCAATTCAAAGCTAGCCATATCAAAAATCGGACCAAAACCGAAATTAAAACACAAAACAAGATCAATCGGCTTACAAAAAATTTTAATGATGACCTAATCAAATGTCTCAATTAAAACTATGGGCTCCACTCGTTCTTGGCCAAGTCGCATGGGCTACTTTTTAAAACCGACAGACCCGAATCAAATATCGAACCGAAATTAAAACGCAAAACAATATCTAATAACATACAAATAATTTTGGGCTCATTAGGGTTTAAGCAAATGTTCCATTAAGTTTTTTAGGCTCAACTTGTTCTTGACTAAGCCTTAGGTCATTTAATTTAAAGCTAGCAGAACACAAATCGAAAATATCCGGACTGAAACCGAAATTAGAATCAAAACCATTAACTTAAGGATCATTACGGCCTAATTAAATGCCCCATTAAAAAATGTTGGGCTCCACACGTTTTTGACCCAGCTAAAAGTCACATAATTTAAAGTTAAACCAAATCGAAAAACGGGCCAAAACAAATAATTAAAGGTTTATGATAGCCTAAAAAGGCATTTACTTTTTAGAAATTTTGAGCTCTACTTAGTTTGCGCCAACTGTTTTTCATCCAGCTTAAAGTCATTTAATTTGAAGCTAACAGAATCCAAATCGAGAATCGGACCAGAACGTACAGCATGGTCTCGAATTGTAAAGCCCGAAAATTTAGGCAATAATGAGTCTTTAATTATTTGTATTGTACTTGACTTTATTTTGCGCTCCAATTTCGCTTTTGGTTCCATTTTCGATTTTGGTACCGCTAACTCTAAATTAAATGACCTAAGGCTTGGTGAAGAACGAGTAGAGCCCAATTTTTTATAAGTTGATTAGACCAAGAGCCTTTAATGCGCAGGTTTATATGCTGCTTGCCATTGTTGAATCATTGCTGGGATCATTGAAATTCGGGAAAAAAGTCTTCGCGTTTGGGTTTTCCTTTCAATAAAGTTGCTTCGACGACCTTGTTCGCTAGCTTTTTCACTGCAACTCTGGTACCATTACAAAATCGTGGTTGATTTATATTGCGAAACATAATAATCTGTGTTCCTCCTGATTCATAACAGTGTCCATTGATTTATATGTCACTAATTGTCCTGCTATGCCATTTTGAACAGCCATTTTAAAATCATTGGCATGACGTTTGCTCAACCAAACATGACTTTTGTGTTGCTGAATTAGTTATTTTTTGGAATGTGAAATATTACAAAAAGTGATCGATACTATTATAAAGCAAAAATTATCGATTGGTATTTTGCATTTCCGATGTTTACGTTTCCGATGTCCGTCACACGTTTTAAAATTAAACGATTTGAAACATGCAGCAGCTTTAGTGCAGAGTGTGCTATTCGACCGCCATCTTATAAAGTGGCAGCAATTTTAGGGAGATCGATTTTACGATCATATGGCTGCTAAAAGCAATGAAACCAAAAATGTACTCCCGTGCCTCCTGCTACGCTCAAAATATACATTCCACCACTCTCGTCGTTAACAACTTGCTTGATGGAATTGTAGGCTTGTTTTTGTTGATTCAATTCAATTTACTCCTGTAAGGTTATATACATTATTTTCAATACACTCTACATATATTAAAGAGAGAGAGAGAAAAAGAAAGAATTATTGGCGGGATACCAGACGTAAAATTAAAAAATCAAGCTGGATTAAAAAAATTTGATTCGATAGATGAGCGCTTATGACGGATTTTTCGAAATTAAATTTGAAACCGGAATAGCGAAAAATAGCGGTAAAGTGCTACTACCTAAGTGTTTTAATTGTTCCGAAGTGAGACCTTTATCGACCAACTGTACAAAACCAAAATGCAAATTTGATACATGTTTTGATGCAGTGCATTACTTCACAAAATTGCTAATTGTCCAAACAAGAAAAATAGCAATGATTGAAAGGAGGTTAATTTGTGTGAAAATTTGGATGTCAACAATTTTCGGGTAAAAGCGAAACTATTTTACAGTGAGTCAAATGAGGTTGGAATTGACGAATCGGGATTAATTGATACGGGAAGTTCTATAAAGTTGATTAAAAGCGACCGAGTGCCACCAGAGCCCGTGCAGGAGCATAACAAGTACCAATCGTATACTGGTATAAATAAGGTAAAACTAATTAGTATCACAAAAAACAATGACCTCAAATATTTTGCTTGGTAGATAATTTTGATTATCGGAATTTAAACAAACTAACATTATGGGACTAACTACCCTTTCCTTGTTGTTGAAAATAGGCTAGAATATTTGCGTAAGAAAAGGTTCTATTCTTCTATAGATTTAAAAAAAATGGATTTTATCACGTTAAAATTTAGCTTGATGCCATCACAAGTTTTGTCACAGCCTTGGGTTAATTTGAATGGCTAAGAATGCTTTTAGGTTTCCGAAATTTTTTTTCCGAATTAATTAGTGAGAAGAAAACCGTAATTAAGGAGGAACTTATTAAAATATTGAGCAGTTTTCGTCCTTTTGAATTTCAATTTGTTGGAGTTGACTTTGCCTAAATGTTTCTTTGTACGAAGTGATATCGATTATTTAGGTTAAAGTGTGAGTTTTAGGGGTATGAGGCCCAATAAGCAGAATATAAATGCAATTGCGGAGTTTCCATGTCCAAAAAATTTGCGTGAACTTCAAAGGTTTCTCGGGATGTGCTCTTATTTTAGAAAATGTATGCAGGATTCCTGTATAATTGCTAAACCCTTACAGGGCGCATATTCTTGAAATCAGTGGCTATTTTCATCTGCGGATTATAATTTGCTTTCAAATTATTTGTATTATTCGAATTTTTCGCCGGCTACTTTAATCGTTCTTTTTTTCAAATTTGCTTGCAAGTCTTCTATTATTTATTTCACTACTAAACAAAAATCGGTGGAAATTTCCGACTGGGTAAATTAATGCCGATTTATTCCCCCAAATAATAGAAAACTTGCAAGCAAATTTGAAAAAACGATTAGAGTAGCCGGCGAAAAATTTAAATAATATAAAGAATTTTATAGCAAATTCTTTCGAAACAAAATTTTGATCTTAGATCAAAAAAATGATTGGCAATACAATAAATTTGTTCGAAATGTCATTGAAATACATCGCATTGCCAGTCATTTTTTTGATCTAAGATCAAAATTTTGTTTCGAAAGAATTTGCTATTAATGTAAATTATAATCCGCATACGGAAATATCCATAAGTTGAGAAAATTTAAAATTTATGTTTGATAGGGGTCGTAATTTCACCTGAAAGCATTTATAAAGAACAATGCTATTCAGCACATACTAGTGGCAACAGCATCGCCGAAGTCTAATGGACAGGTCGAGCGAATAAATCGGACTATTACTCCGATGATCGCTAAATTAATTGACAAAGCAAAAAAAATTTGCATATAAAAATCTACTAATTTTGCTCCTAGTGCTCTTTTGTTTGGCATTGATCAAAAAGGTAAAATGACAGATTGTTTAAAGGAGTATTTGTTAGAACACATAGATTGAGATGGATTTTTTTAATGTATTGCGAAAACTATTTTTTATACCTACTTGTGAAGTTTCGGAAGATTTTTTTATGCACTTTTTTATGCGGCCTCTATTACCGCACAAAAACAGGTATGACTGTATTGTAAAAAATCAATTTATTTTAATAAAAAACATAAAGACCCGGGTATATACGAAATAGGAGATTTAGTAGTAATAAAAAATGTTTATGTAACTCCAGGGGCCCTATTCTTGAAATCGATGGAAATTTTCGTATTCGGAATACAATTTGCTATGAAATTCTTTATATTACTAAAAAATTTTGCCAGCTACTTTAATCATTTTTTCCTAGGTCTACCCAAAAACAAATGTTTCCGAACCATTCAATGAGGAATGAACAAGCTAAGCACGGATAATGGAGGTCTCAATTTGAAATTATATAAAACAATCTGAGACTGGTTATATCATTATTTGAAAAAAATACGGCGATTAATTTATCGAGCATCGTCAAAATGCTAAAGTACTACCAAAATCTAGTGAAGTTGATTTTTGAAAAATTCTTATACACTGAAATTGTAAATCAAAAGTTACTGCTACATAAAATGTACCACTAAATATTTAAAAATTGATGGATTGAATTGTTGAAATCTTACGGTAACTAAATAAATATCAATGAAACTTTTCGCTTTTAAAAAAACGTATTTAATAATTACATGCACGAAGTAAAAAACTGGTTTTGGATTACAAAATATTAACCACAAAATCATTATAAATCGAAATAATTTTAATTTTTAAAATATTCAAAAATATCAACAAAGATATCTTCAGGAATTATCGAAATATGATTCATATTAAAATATTACATGCAGGAAGTGAAATGGAAGTGATTACTACTAGCAGTGGCACTATTCTGGCTTTCCCTGGGAATAGAGAATTGGGAAAAATATTTTCATAACATTTTTGTCTAAATTGATTTTTTTTCGCCTACTGAGGGGAAAACATTGGTGTAAATATTTTAGAAACAAAGTTAAATTGGAAAATATTTTTCCCTATAAAAATTTTGTGGGACAAAAGTTTCCCAATTAACTTTGTTTCAATATTTTTGGAATAAACTTATTCCTTCATTCAGTAGGCCAGGAAAAACAGTTTGGACAAAAATGCTATGAAAATATTTTTCCCAATTCCCTATTGCCAGAGAAAGCCAGAATAGTGCCACAGGAAGTAAAAATCAAAAGTTAGTGCTACAAAATATTAACCAAAATTTTAAATTATATTGTTAAAAATTTGTAGAGAAATATTAGCAGAAGGTCTTAATAAATCTACTGACATTACGCCTCTGTAAGATTATGACGCGATAAAATAGAATTTAAAATGCGGGAAATTTATCGAAGAAGGCGACTCCTTGTTTGAACCAACGTACTAACCAAAGTTTTTCCATAATATTTTCTATAATTTACCACGTTCCACCTACAAGACTGAGCTACGGGAACCAATACCACTACGATATGTATTAAATATTGGCAATTCTATCAAACTTGGGTGGCCTTGACGTGGTACAGAAGCCAACCCGTTCGATCCCAGTTTTCATTATAGTGATTATATCATGTAGCTCCATCTAGTTATCAATTATTTGAACCAACTTTATTTAAATGGTAAGCTTTCATGACAGATTACAAGTAGAAATATTCCGGTAAAAATTATTTTAAAATTGGTGAAAATTATGCAAAGTTTTAAGAAAAACTCGTGCAGAATATGAAGAAATCTGAGAAAACTTGGGTTTGGTTAAGAATGAGAATAGCAAAATGTAAATGCGATTATTTTCAAATAATTCAACTTTAGCGATGAAGCAAGTTTGCAACTGGGTGACAATTAGAGTGATTTTCAGAACGGTGGGGAAGAAATGTCAGGTCATCACAAATGTTGGTATAAGACATCACTTACAAGATAATTATCCATTACTACATCCAAGTACCCTAAAATTGGTACACCATTTATTTGTAAAGAATTGCAAATTCGTTAAATATATTGATTGGCATTCTCCAATATAACAAAAAATCGTAATCGAATTCTAAAAAAATTGCATACAATTTCCATTAAGGATTTGCAAAGAATAAAATTATCCTTGCAAAAAATCTCTTTAACATAAAAATGCAATTTACATTTACATATATACTTAAAATCAAACCCCATTAAAAATTAAAAAATTTACAAACTTCCAAAATTTTATGCCATTTGCAAAACTTGTATTTTATTTAAGCCAGAAAAACTTTGAAGAAAATTGATTCAATATTGCAAATAAACGAAACATTGTGCGAAAACGTGTTTCTATAAATCGAAATTTTTTGTGCACAAGGTGTTTTTTACATTTTCCCAGAATATAAAATCCAGGATATCGTTAATTTAATTTTTGTTGTTGCTGCGTCATTATTCTGAACGAGTACGGTCATAGCATGAATGAAAAACTTGTATACCTTTCAGTTGTTAAACTGGCTTCTAAACGAAAATGTATAAAAATTAAAATTTATGTTTTCTTTTTATACACAGAAGTAGTGTACAAAAAATATTTTAAACGGGCTTTCAAACATGTAAACAAGAAAATTGTAAAAGCATGATAAATATTTCTAAAGGTACAGTGAGTTTGTAAAGGAATTTTCTTTAAGTTAACAATAATAATTTATATAATTATTTCATGTAACCCGAAAAGTTGCTATTAAAATTATAACAAAGATTTTGTGTACCGTAAATAGTGGGGTGTATAGTTTAAACACATACAAAGTGTTTGTGTATATATAATTTTAGTTTGTACACACAACAATAATGTTAAATATTTTATAGTATTACTCCTTTTAAAATCTAATTTCATTCACTTTGAACATGCGATCCATTGTTATAGTTATAAAATTTGAGATGTCAGATAGCATATACAATTTTATTACCAAACCTTTCAAATACATACAATTTTAGAATATGTAGTTTGTGTTTTGAGATATAATCTACACGCAATGGAAGGTGTAATTAATTTTAGTTTTGTTTATGATAAAGCTTTCATTCGACAACAATATTTATTTTTGGTATACGAAAATGCAATGTGGCGAAGATGTGCGTGATTGGATAATAAATTCAAAAGTTTCGGTTCAAACAGCCCTTAAACTGAAATAATTGTATTTACAATTTTAATCTTGTGAAATCTGAATGTGATTCAAACTCTGTAGGGCCAGAATAATTAAATTGTCATCATACAAATTTGTAAGCAATGAAAATAAGTTTAAATACACGTTTCATTAATTTAAGAATCTGAGTCAAATATTACAAACTCAAATTTATGATTTCCAATATTACAATGATAGAAATGGCGGTAGTATTCCGCGCATCTGAGTATAAAACTAGGTGTAACCGAAACGTCTCTAAAGGGTAAATAGTGTCAAAACAAAAGGAATTTTGATATGTTGCAGCCTCCCATAACTTTTATAGTAGGTAGCTCACGTAACTTTTATACCAGGCGATTACACGTTTCTATCGCATCTGCTAATTTGTAGTAGGTTCAAATCGAGATACTTTTGTAACGAGATCAAATAAAATGTTGGTAATTTCCAGAGCTTAATTGATTATCATAACGCTATACGAGGCTAGATTCGACTATGGGGTTAAATGAAATTCGCCGTACCATTTTTGCCGTCTGTCATGAACGTTTTCGAAACGAAAAGTCCCTTTATGATTTTAACGTTCGTTGGGGTGGGAGGGGGGGGGGTCTATGGGGTTACTTACAGGGTAAATGAGTTTTTTGATAGATTTTTCTGTTTTTGGTTCAAAAAAAGATGTGCCTAACATATAATGTGGTTTTTTCAGACTAACATTTTCTGATAACTGTCATTAATCTTGTCTGGAACAAGAATACAGGTGAGAATTATTTAATGTAAGCGATATCCATTTTGTTCAGGTTAATTCAGGGTTTTATTTGTCCGGGACATTCACCAATTGATTATTAATCGACTTTTGTTTTTCCTGAAGCTTTCTCACAACAACTATCTTACTTGTAATATGGGGAGGGGGATGCAGAGATAGATAAGACAAAAACCACTTTTTCAGCTACTGCAAGCAACGATTGCTTGAGGATTAGTACACATTTGGGCCACCGCTTGGACGGAAAAGCTCCTCCGGAATGCCAGTATACCTTGCTCGGAAGTCCTGGGTGCTGGTTAGGGTTGGACCTTTCATTCATTATTCCGAATTCAAAACGATTATACCAATACTATTGAGATGGAAAAACAGTAATAAAATTAATACTCTCTTACTCTGAACGCGATGACTACGGAATGGACATATTTACAACAGCTAAAGCAAAGAAGGTACTAGTGGAATAGAAACCCGTTAATATCAGGATAATCGTAGACGTAACAAGATTCCATTTAAAATTATCAACAGAACTAAAATATTCAGTGATATGTTCCAACAAACAATGCAGATGAAGCAACTGAGGATGAGTTCTATGAACAACTACAAGTCACAAAAACAAGGATACACAGTAAGTGAACAAGACACAAGGAGATTTCAATGTGAAAATTGGAACATCACCTGTGACACTATTCTGGTAATTCCCCGGGAATAGGGGCCTGGGGAAAGAATTTATATCTAATTTCTGCAGCTCGATTCTGGTTTTTCCTATAGGAAAAGGAATTAGAAAAAATATTTTCATAGTATTTTGGTCACAATTTTTTTTTCTGACATACTATGGTAAATAGTTAGTGTAAATTTTTTCAAAAACAAAATTAAATTAGGAATATTTTTCCAATCCAATTTCGATACGGAAAAAATAATTTCTAAATTATAAAATTTTAGATCAAACATGATTTCTCAGTAGGCCAGAAAATGATATTTTTGACAAAAATACTATGAAAATATTTTTCCTAATTCCTTTTCCTATAGGAAAAACCAGAATCGACCTGCTGTTCAAATATTTTTTTCCGGCCTACTAAAGATACAATAGTTTAATGTAAATATTTATAAATTGGGAATAACTTTTTCATATCTAAATTGGCAGGGAAAGTTTTTCCCCGTTACATTTTGTTTTCAAAAAAAGTTACACTAACTTTTTAACTAAGCATGCCAGAAAAAAATGTGTAAATACAAATTTCATATAAATTCTTCTCTGGGGAATTACCAGAATAGTGCCACTGATGACAGCACAATAAACCAAATAGATCACGTAATGATTAATCAGAGATTACTCACGTCTTTACAAGATCAAAATCCAAAATTAAACCTCTTGCTGTAAAACGGATCAAAATATTGAGGAGGAAGCCATCAGTGTAGAGCAACAGTGAAAACAAATCGAACAAGTCTATATCGACAAGGCTACCAACAGACATGGGCGGGTACCAAGAATTAAGACGCAAACCCTGGATCAGTGATAAAATTTGAAAGAAAATGGAACCTCAAATTGCAAATCTGGTAACAAAATACGTTGGAGCTGAAACGTCAATAAAACGATATGGTAGAAAAATCAAGAAAATGGCAGAATATATCCCTTCCCAACATAACCATTAATATATGTATAAAGATAGAAGTCAACCCGAAATTAAGAATCGAACATGCTGGCTTCAGACCTTGGCGAAATTACACCGATCATATCATATTAACACAACACATATGATCATTGAGCAGTCTAACGAATGACTTTCACCACTGTACCTGCTCTTCATGGACTTTGGACGTTCATCTGACACAATACATAGGAACGCAATATGGAAGGGAGATGAAATTGAAATCCCAATGAAATTAAACGAACTCGTAAACGAACACGTAAACGAGTTCAATACAAAGGCAAGCAAAGTGAATCTTTCTGTAAAGTAAATAAGACAGGGATGCGTATACTATAGCCACTTTTGTTCCTAATAGTACAAGGTAGTGGTGGGGATTAACTGAGAAACTCCATCAGTTCAAGTTTTTGTATGGTTTTAATACAGTGAGCAGAAGCTCTTTGGGTAACGGCCGACGTAACTATGTCATGTTGATTCAAGTAATGGTTTGGACCCGTTAAATTTTTGGACTCGTACTAATTGCAGGTGATGCTGCTCTCGTACTGTGATGCTGCAAAACTATATACGGTTGCTGGTTGAGCAAAAATTTGATCTTGATTTGCAAACTGATAAGTTGGTTTGATACATGACCGAGCTTCAATAATACAGAAATATCGATGAAATATAAAGTCGGAGTCGCAATTATAATATTCTAACCATGACATTCATCTATATATACCGTATATACATAAAACTTCTGGTATAAATGAAGCTGATGATAGTTATGTGAAGAAACGGACGAGAGTGTTTCAAAGATATTATGTAGATTTGGATTTAACAATAATATTTTACAACAGTATGTCATCGTATAAGAAGGTAAACAGCTACAGTTAATTATAGATTGTAAGCCTGTTTCTACTTTTAAAGGATTGCAAAGAAAATGATTTATAAGATATTGGCCAAAGTTTCTTATCAGAAGAAAACACATTACAATATTAGACTATTTGGTTATAATTATAAAACTAGTATAGGAGTTTTGGTAAAAGAGTTAAGCAAAAATGCGGCGACACTATAACAGCTGAGGGTGTTTTCAAATTTATATTCCGTGAACTTGATGAAATTAGCACTGGCAATGGAGATTGGTAGAAAATGATTTGAAAACTTACAGGAAAGAATGATCGAACGAAGAAACCTTAATGACCCTCATCATTTACTGGTACACAAGCGGTATACCTAAAACAAATCAATATTTCGAATATTCCCACAAAATCGCAATAATTGCATACGTCAATGATTTAATTAAAAAGATCAACAATAGCACAGAGCAATTAGTTCAATTGTAGATGTTCCTACTCGCTCCGAGAATTTAACTATGTACATTTGATTTAAGCAGTATAAGGAGAGATTTACTGAATCAAGGTTGATGACTAACGATTAGACCAACGTCAACAGTAAATGTGGGAGTGTAATCAGTCTCATCTAATTTCGCAACGAAAATACGCCCTAAATTAAATTCGAAATCATTATATGCCTTGAGTTTCTTAAAATATTATTTCCTGCAAGAGAAGGATTATAAAATGTTTAAAATTTAAAAAGATAAAAGGTTTAACCGACAAGTACTCATATTCATTTTTGATTTTATTTTTGCCCAAGAAATCCTTATTTTAAATAAATTATTTTTAATTTTTTTCCTGTCAAATAACAGGTTAACCAGTTATATTGAACATTTACTATTCGATACCGGGATAGTCAAAAAGTCGAATCATAGAAAGTGGGTCTGCGAGAGCTCGTGCAGCATGAGGACCATGTTAGAGGATATCTAAATCGAAATGTTTATGTGACTTACACTCAAGGTCGCTCAAATGCATCGAGTGTACTATCTTGGTGGTATTTGAATTTTTTCTGTATACAAATATTAGGCAAAATGTAAGATTTTTAAATCCGCTCAATAGCGCTTCCTCGCTATTATTCCTCGGTAATTTACGCTATGATACATTACCACTATCCTTTCCGTTCCGTAACCCCGTCGTCATTACCGCCCGGCAACATACCCCCTATCCAAAAGGACCCAATGCTACTTTACAGATTTTTTAAATACTGAATTTTATCCACAAATTATTCGTAAAATAAATGGTGTCTTCAATAGGTACAATCATTTGTTTTTTGTAAAGTAAATACCCAACCCCATCTACATTTTAAGTACATAAATCAAACTCACACTTCAATATTTCGACATATTCATAATAGATAGTAGGTACTTATTCATTTAAATGAAATCATTTGAGCCATTATGAAGCGAATAATTGAATTTAGAAGTGTTTGTTGATTAAAATGTACAATTTTCTACAAAATTAAAATGAAAATGCGTCTTATACCAATATATTAAGAAAATTGTCTTTTTAGAGCAGAAATTGCTTCAATACATCAAAGAAACTACTCAATTAGGGGTAGGTATTATCAGAGAACTATTTAATAAGCAGGTAATTTTTATTAAATAATATTTTAATAGTTAATATTCATTTACCATAAGATACCTTCATATAAATTGTGTATGGGGTGACGCCGCAGTAACCAGATTAAAAATTAATATGAACAAAAAATTATTAAACCTGAGAAAATTTTCCCTGCAAACTGCGAGTTTTTTGTGAATTTTATTCTGAAATTATATCTGGCTATCATCTTTTCAAAATTTTAATAATTTTGTCTAGAAATGAACAACTTTATTTTTATCTAAATTTATCTTTCGGTGAATGATAATTTTTATACTTCGGCCGTGTGTAAAAAGCACATATATTTATTCCGTAAAAGAATTGGAAAGGATCGATTCCATTCCTTTGAGATGAGCTAATTTGCTAATTTGCTCTCAATATACAAATGGAAAATGTAAGCAATTTCTATATTGAGTTAGAGCCTTATCGACCACCTTGCAGAAAATAAGCCACGAAATAATTAATAAAATTACATAATATTAAATTAAAGATTATTATTACATAATATTATCAAAAGAACACTTATTTTATGAACAGTGAACGACTAAAGCCATTAAATAAACATACGAACAATACCAGGACAAACCCTTAGAAAGTGTAATCAAAAAAATCTTAAAAATCGCTTACAAATTAAACCTTACGAAAAGAGAACCACATAGCTACATGAAAGCATTTAATAGAATTATCTGCAAACAAAAATTATTTTTTGCGAATCAACAAAAAAAACAAAAACAACAAAGTAAAATGCTAAAATAAAATTAAAACAACTGGTTACACTACGAGTACCACAACGTACACAAACAACGGTACAAACAATGCAATTTGAAAAATCGACTAAAAGAAACAAAATTTAAAATAATAAAACATACCGTTATTTTAGTTCAATCACACTTGTCTAGCGTGACCTTCCACCAGTCTCACAAATTTTGTGTAAAAGTTTTGTGGTAGCAGAGTACCGTTATAAAAAATGTTATAGACAATAATTCACTGTTACGCCAAAAATGCATCACACAAATTAAACTTGAATTTATCACTAAAACACTAAACACTATTATAACACTATGCACAGATCACATAAAACTGATATTTCACTCGCGATAAATTCGATAAACTAATATTACGCTTAAAAAACGCTACCGTTGTAGAAAAGCACGCGGAGCAACAACTTCATCTAAAATGTAATTATAACTGAATTGACAAAATTTTTCAATACAATGGTTGGACAGAAATTTAATAACGCATACAAACACAGATCAATATTTTAATACTAGGCGATTCGCCCTTGATTTCATTACGCCCTACTATGTGGGCGCATTAACTTCGTATTTGTTAGTTTGGTCTGTTTAAAAATTACGTTTTAGATGCCACATCATTTACGCTGCATAAAAAAATAGAAATTTACCAACGGAAAAATTGCAGTTTATACGCTGCCCGCACTACAAATGGCGGCATTATCGCAAAACAAATTTTCCGCTGGAACATATTAGAAAACAGGTGTCATAATCTAAATATCATAACTAAATATTATTGATTTGAGTCTGTTGAGGAGTAGTTTCTCTAATATTTTTCAAAATTGTTGGAAATATGGAAATCGGCCTGTACGAATTTTTGTAATGTAGTGCTTTGCTTGGTTTAAGTATCATGATTACTTTAGCAACTTTCCATTGATTTGGAATGTGTTTAAATCTTAATACTGCGTAATATTTGGTATAGTTCTGTATTTAAGTATATTTTGAGATTTCTTAGCCCTTATGTTAATTTTGATTTCTTCTTTTAATTCTTGTAATGTGACAGGAGAGATGTTGTAGTTATCTTTACTGGTGGTATGTTTTGTTTATTTATTTTTAAATGGTGGAATTTGAAATATTGGATGTTTTAACTTTTTTGCAGCTTTCTAAAAGGAATACTCGGTATATTTTTCCCCAGTAAGGTCACATAGGTATTTATTCAATAATTTGTTCATAATCTTTTTAATTAGAAAACTTAGTTTTTTGTACCAACAAATTTAGAATTGTTTTATATTTTGGGTCTCGATTTAATTACCAGGCTTTTCAAGCTTTCCGTTTTGCTGCAACCAGTTCATTAACTTCCAGCCGTAATAAATAACATTTCGGTGCATTTTCTTTGAACTTTAGAGTATTAAGGAGAGTTCTATATAGTTTTTCTTCTCGAAATTCTTCGAAATTGGGAACTGAAGATTATTGTTATCCTCAATTACTTTCTAAAATTTCTCTCAGCAGGTTTTGTTATTCGTTGGCTAAGGTGGGATAGTTTTTTTTAACATTCTTTGCGCTGATTACCATAATAACGGGTGTGTTGCATGTTTTCTCTTGATACAAAGTTACTCTTAATCCCCGTAGGAAATTTTTATATTAAACTCACCACTTATTATGAAACTTGAACCAAATGATTTAAATCATGTGCAATAGTCTTCCTTAATTAAGTTATATATTGGAGGCAATATACTTGCGACTAAACACACATTCCCTGGAGTTTGCATGATGTTCCATACTTAGGTGTGATGCTTTCCGGAGCATTTAACACATTTAGTTTGGCAACATTTCTGCGTATGATGAAAACCTTGACGTTTTTCCCACTCTATTAATACGAGTATTAATGTTTACAGTGTTTTATATCTGAAGGCCATTTTGCCAAAGATGCTCCATAATTTCCTATAAGCATTGTAGCCAAAGCTCTATAGGTTTCGGAGTCAGTTGCAATAATTTTCCAGACGCCATTGTTTAGAGAAACGAGTTTGTGCTCGGTTACCGTAACCAATTTCATAATTGATTGCATAGAGGAACAATTTGATATTACAACGACGAAAATTATTAGCTGGTTGTTGCTCTAAAGCTATAGTTGTTTCTTGATGTTTAACTGGCTTCTAGAAACCTCTTTTGAAGTTGATGGTAAAGTTTCTACCATTTATGGTAATGTGATTAGTTTTCATTTTCTTGCTTGGTCTTTTATTCCGGTTCAACACCCAATTTGGTTCTCTTTCTAATTTTTTTCATCCGCGTCGTCTCAAGTGCTGAACGTGTTTAAACTTCGGCTCTTGAAGAGTGTGGATTTAGTACATTCTATATTTCTCGTATTTTTTGCTTGTTATTCACAGAAACAGCCACAGATCTGGATACTCTAGGCTGAAGGACCTTTGAAAACATAGATACCTTACTAGATACCAGAGATCAAGGAACAGTCTATTCGGTTGGTGGATACGGCGCCCAAGCACAATATTACAGCGAATTATTGGATCTATTCGATGTTTGCGATGAAAAATCCTGTTTTATCAAAATAATGCATGCTCACAAAGCAATTGGGATATCGTTTTTCCGCTTAAATTTAAAAAAATGCTTAAGTTATGAAGTTTCATCCCGATTTTTGAATCTGGAAGTGTACAAAAGCCAAATTTTTAATGAAAAACAGTTCTTGTCAAAAATCGTAATTTCCACGTAAAGTTTGAAAAGCTGATCGGATCGTTGCACATATAATTTAAAAAAAATTTTAGTTTATGTAGTCGGCTAAATTTGAACGAGTTGTTGTTCTCGTAACTTATATATGCTTTTCAAAATATTCAAAAGTAGAGAAAGCTTCTATGGAGTATATCACTTCACTTAGACCGAATTCGGCCATAGAGATAACTGGAACCTTCCAGTTTAAGGGAGACACTTAAGATTGAAGTTTCATCTTGATTAATCAGTCTATCTCGACCTCGACCTTACAGTGCTGAATTTTGTTAACTAAATTCGCTAAAAATCGTCATTTCCGCTTAAATTTTGGTAAAAATGTCTGGGCCGATATTTTATTTCAAAATAAATTTACAATATTTTTAGTTTTAATCATTTTTTATAAATGCTAAAAATTTTCAAAATATTAGCCTAAATAGAAAAAGATCATAGGGAAACCTTTAGTATGAAGTTCATTTTTTGTCGAAAATCAGTTTTTGCGAAAAATCGTCATTTCCACTTAAATTTTGAACAAATGACTTAATCGATATTGTAATAAATTTAACTTAAAAATTTCCGTTTCTAATTATTTTTCTCGTAACTGATATACTTTTCAAAATACAGTCAACCCTGCTTTTGTGAGATAATAGGGACCGCATAAAAAAAATCTTCCGAAACTTCACGAGTAGGTATAAAATTTTTTTTTCGCAAACCTTTTAAAAAAAAAATTACGCCGTGAACCCCATTGAAAAAGTTTCACGTATAAAAAAACCTCAAAACTTTACGCAACCTTTTTCAATACGCAATGTGGTGAAATATCAAAAATCGAGAAAATAAAATGGCCAACGACAATTAGCTAATTAGATTAATCACAGTATGTTCGAAAAACGCAAAAGCTCCGAGGGTGCCCTTTCCGGTTCTCACAATTGGAGCAAGGTATTGGACAGCTGGCACGTGATATTAAAATGGTATCTTCAGTATCTCCATAAAAAATACCAGGTGGTGCATGTTGAAAAAAATTTAAATGCTGATGTTTTTTGGAAACTTCGAAAAGCATCGATTATTAAACTTATTGTTAAAATCGTAGAAAGAAAGTTTAGCAAATTAAATAATGAACGAATTTTAGCAAGAGATGATGATATTATCGAACTGGTGTAGATGAACTCTCCCAATCAGTGGAAAAAGTATATGACCACCACTGAATTACCGGTAAGCTAGTTTAAATATTAAGGTTCAGCGGGAGTTGACCCAGTTAGAATCGGATGGGGTCAGAGGTTCAGAACTCAACATAGTGTACAATTTTCTTATGTCGATTCCACCGATAAGCGTGGAAGCAGAAAGAACGTTTCCGGCAAACAATATTTTTGTTTCGTTTTGTTTTGTTTTTTTGACTGAATTATTGAATACATTTTGTTTGAATTGTTGTTAACTAAGTTCTGATAAAAATTCTGTAGAAAATTAATATATTTTACTTTAAAAAAACCCGGTTTTAAAACTGGTTTCCGGTTTCTTGGGGAAATTAAAACCGAAAACCCGGTTCTAGAATTTAACCACATAAAACTCAATCAGCAGTCAATCATCAATTAAAACCAACACCCCTATATTACGTGTTTAGCTCAATAGAGAACGCCCTCTCCCCACGCTAACAAAGATTGAATCCAACAATTCAGCTGACATCATTGAAAAGTTTATATTGCTCAGTAAAATTTAATGAAGTACCTTTACCAGAATCAATGGGCTCGCAAATTTTTTTGGCCGCGCCAAGCCATTGTGTAGAATTATTTTATGGTAGAACAGGCAAATTTATTTAAGATTCATAGCTCAAATCTGCTCAGAGATTTCTATTTTATCTACGCACCTGAAACTGTTTATATAAAAATATTACGATCCATATAAAATAATAAGTAGAATTCCAATTATATAACAAAAATTCCATTTCATCAACGAGCAAGGAGCATAGATCGAGATAACATTTTAATGGCCTCAAATTACAACATAAAGTCACCGAAGCTTTTTAATCAAATCATATCCTTTTTGTTGTGTACAATAATTTTATGTTTGCTCAAATTGAAATCTTCATTAAGTTGTGTGTGTGTGCGTTGCGTACCTTAATCGAACCCTTTTTATCTCAGTAAATGAAAAAAAAAATATTATCCTCTTTTATCACTTAATATACTTATATGGGATAATATAGATGGCCTTGATTGCGCCCACAATTCGTCCCAAAAATATAATTACTCTCGCAGTTCCCACGCAATATAAATTATTTTTTAGTTTCATTTTGTTGTTGGTTTAAATCAGGACAAAATTTGTTAAATATCGGTCACATGTGTTTCATATAACGATACGCGACACTGTATTAAGTACAAAATCGCAATTGTGGTCATAAAATAAAATTTATTACCACCCACGGCGAGGATTGGCGTGCGGCTATTCGAAAACACTATAAATTATATATAAAGGTAAATCGAGCTAAGCAACTGTTGGTATATATAATTTTACCGCCGACCATACACAATATTTTTCGTATATAAAACACAGCATACATAGTTTATGTAACAACATTTTGCTTCCCCGTTTTGGTACCTAAAATAATATGTGCACGTAGAAAAATAGGAAAATTCTTATGTAATAAAAAATATTTATATGTATTTTGAACGCTAAACATTGTATAATTTCCATTATAAGGTGCTGTGGGAGTTTTCCCACCCGCCACCCGCGGTATACTCCAACCGTATTATTTTATCGTTTTAAATTAATTGCAACGATATGTAAAATCAATAAATAATACAAAAATATCGATTGTGCATCGCCTATATAAAGCTCGCAATAATATAAAAAATTGAAATACAAATCACATTATGTAATAATAATTATATAAATAATTTAATTACACCAACAAAATTTGCGTCAACTTAAACACTTTTAAACTTTTACAATATTTATATAACTAAATTGTATAACAACAACAAAAATCACGATTTTTTTTAACTTTATACTATGTGTAATTAATTAACACTTTACTAATTTATGTAACAAGAAATTTAATTTATAATTAACAAAGTTCCTTTTTATAGATAATAAATTTCGACAATATTCTTAAGTAACCACCACCAAACGGAAAACACTTTGCTTTTGTATTTTTATTTTATTTTATTTCACAAGCAGACAGACACACAAAAAAAAACCGAAAAAACTAAAATTTTCCACACACGAAACACTTATCAAAGTGTTCACCGGTATACTGACCGTATTTTAACTTTGGCAACCGATAATATTTAAAAAGCTCATATACACTCAAAAAGCATATAGAACAAAAACAACAACAACAACAATAATAATCAAAATGTTACATGATATCGTTTGAAACGCAAAGAAAATAAAAAGGAAAACAATTTTCCCCTAGATTTTTTGTTTGTCGAATATAAAACTAACTCAATGTTGTATATGTTGGGTACGTGTGTGTGTATGTATAGAACTTTTATACCAATTAAAATTGAAACAACAAATGTTGGACACTCAATGAAATTTTTTTTTTGATCGCCTTCCAAATAAGTAGTTTTGGGTGCCCCCGCATAAAAAATTATATATTTTTGAATGAATATTGGAAAACAGAAATAAATAAAGTTTGTTGGCATGATATAAAAGCTCGTATATATTTCTTGGAAGAGGAGCTTAAAAATACAATAACAAAAAAAAAAATGTTGGACCTTTATCTGTTCTATATTGTTATGTATATAAAAAGTCTATGTATTTATGTAAATAATAAATAAAAACTATGCTCTGTTTTGGTGCTGTGTGCGCAAGTCAAAAGCTTTTTTTGTATTTCGCTTTACATAATGGAAAATTTAAGCAAAACAAAAACTGAAGAAATATATTTTCTTTTCGTAAACTGTCAATTGGAGGAGATGGATTCTAATGGTCTCGTGAAAAGCTGTTTATTATTTTCTATTAATTCTTCCTTATTCATAATCTCATGCAACTATGAAGATCTAGTTAAAATTTAAAAATTTCTTTCGAATTTAACCCAATGTACTTACAAACAAATTTTATTATATTATTTCATTAAATAATTAAATAACGATACCAGTTTATCTGATTTTGAAATTGTTCATGTTTATTTTGTGGGTTACAATCGCCGCCGTCTCCAGTTCTCATTCTTGAAAACAAGAATGAGTGAAATGCATAACCTAGATGTGGGGCGGGTCGCGCTAAATGGTGGCGGACGGGAACCAACCAAGTATAGAATCTATATTAAAAAAAAATAAATTAAAGAAGTGGCCAGCACTTCTCAAATGCTGGTAAAGAAGGAGGGTCTGTGACATTAGCCGTCAGAGATGCTAGGACTGGTTCCGAAGCTTGCAAACCAGGGACTAGCGATAGTAATTAGAAGGAAAAAGTCATTGCTCCGTCGGTTCGAGGATACAGAACTAGGCGATCGGCCTTCCATGTCTTGGACAGCATGGCTACAGTCCCGGAAGAACAATAAACTGAAAAACAAAGGAAAACCACGTAAGGAGGATCTTGGACCTAAAAAGCAGAGATCGAACGAAGAGAGGCATGAGCAGTCGCAAAAAGGGCAAAAGATTTTTAGCGAAATCGTGAAGGAGTGGGAGGTGGTGCTAGCCGTCGTGGACGAGAGTAATGAGGGCGGGAGCATCACAGGAGGAAAATGGAGGTTGGTGTTTAATGCACTTAATCTCGATTTACTTAAAGTCCTTGGACAACGTTCGGGACCCGGCGATGTTATGCCAAGGGCATAACCAAGGGCAACGGTCTAGATTCCCACGAAGCCGGCTAACCTGAAAAAATCCCTGAGGATTATCCAGGTTTGCAATCCGGATCTTCCGACAGGAAAAAGACGATTGCGAATGTGGGTGTTTTTTATTTAAATTACAGCCTTTGTCCCTTTTAAGAATTCCCGCGGCATGGGTGGTCTAGTGTGATGATCGGAAACGGAATTGGTTGTCAAGTAGAATATTGTGATCTTCGCAGTGATCTTTAATTTTTTCTAAATCAATAAAAAAAAATACTAAAATATGACTCTTCTTTCACATGGATCTTCTGATGGATCGATAACAGTAAGGTGTTATAATCACAGTTGGGCGGGTAAATTACAAAATGTAAACACTAATTTTTTATAAAATGTATACACTGATTTTTTACAAAAGCAAATAATGAATAAAATACTACTTTTTTCTTAAAATTGCGCCATCTATTACCAAATATAATAAAAACAACAATTTGACGGATGAATAATACAAATTTAAAAGTTTATTAGAAAAATTATTGTGATTTATCCTGAAATTTTAGATATTTACAAATTCAATAAAATTATCGATGTAATCACCTGTTTGGCTGGATTCTGATCGAGTAAATATCGATCATTTTGTTTTACGCAAACCGAAAAACCGTTGATAATATAGTTGAAGTCAAAGGTAAACAAGATGAGAAAGAGGAAGTGCCGAAAAGGTTTGATGTAAAGAACTCATAGTTTCAACGAATGGTGCGTGCCCACAATCAATGTGCAACCAAAAGTCCAGGCAAAACGATTCAAATTTAATAAACCAGTTAGAAAAAAATGTCTGAATAATTTATAATTAAAAGTCATAGTGAAAAATGTTGAGTTTGATTAAAATAAAACAACAACCGACCATCCTCATTATTTCTTCGATCTCGCACAACTGCAGAACGATCAAGATTTGTTTTTTTTTCTAACTTTTGATGTCGCAAAGCGCCGAATTGAGAATGTGATACTCTTCAAATTTATGTTCATCGTATTCTTAAAATCGTGTGCAGTTTTGCGTACGAACGTATGGAATTTATTTATAATTTATTCCACACATTGGTTTCGCTTGACAAATGTTTCTGACAGATTGAGAACTATAAATGTCCAGGGTAGTGACATCTAGCGCATTAAAAATAAGCTGATTGGGTCTTTTTTTATATGAAATTTTAGCACGGCATACTTTATGAAAATAAAAATTAACATACAAAAATAGTCCCAATCAGGTTAATTTTTTTGCCGTCAGATCTACAAACAGTTCTCTATAGCGAAAATGCCAAATTGTAATTAGTTTAAAAAATTTCCGCTGCATATAGGAACAAATATACATTTTTAAATTTCTTTTCAAAATAAGTTGTATTCAGATGTCAGTAGACATTTATTTTATCATATTTTGGAGCTAAAACGAAAACAGATGACATTATTTTGTAATTTACGGTCGTACATGTAAAATGTAAAAAAAATTTTTTACATGAAAAATGCTAAACTGTTGTTATGATAGCTACCAAGATCTGGAAAATATCCAATGTTGATTACTATTTACATTTAGTAGTTCAATGAAATTAGGTGGATCTTTTTAAAACCATAACTCGAAATTCTTTTGAAACCTTACAACTTCTTAGCATTCCTCGATTTATAATATTTGGGTCATTCCATTATATTTCAGCGTATTTTTGGCAGTTTAAAAAATCGACCTCACCGATTTCAATTTTTTTGCTTTTATCGTGTTCCTTGACCCAAAAAGAAGACACATATTTTTTGGTTCAAGTTCTGTGGCCTCCGTTTGTCCCGTTATACGGTTAGGAAATTGGTCGGTTTTTTCCATTTTTAATAAATTTGTTTGGAGGTTACATTGAACTGGTATATTTCTGGTTCTACTGATGGTATTGTTAAAAGTAGTATTGCTTTAGAAAGACCTTAAATAACAGTTTTAAGAAAGTAGCCGAATAAGGCTTATATTAAACGTAAGACTGGAAAATAAGCCCTGAAGTGGCCATCGAGTTAGAAAAAAGTTCGACGAGTGATGTCCGAAAATCGGCCGTGCAAATAAAAAACGAGCTACAAGAAAATGATGACGTCAAAATACACGTTTCAACTGTAAAACGTCTACTAAAAGAGTTTGGATTACATGGACGACGTTCAGCAAAAAAACCTCTGATTTATGCAAAGAACAAGAAGCTGCGTCCTGCGCTCCCTAAACGGCACAGACCATGGACAAGTTGAGAATGGTCAAATGTGTTGTGGAGTGATGAAAGCAAATTTAATTTAGTGTCATCCGATGGAATACGGTATGTGAGACGTCCTGCAAATAAAAGATTTGACGTTTTCTATACCAAATACCCACAATAAAATTTGGAGGTTGCAATATTATTGTTTGGGTGTGTTCTTGCCGCCAACAAGTTAGACTTTTAGTTAGAATAGCAGGGACTATGGATCGTCTTATGTATACTGAGATATTAAAGATGCAAATACTACAGTATGCTAAATATGCCACCTAGCTGATATTTCCAGCAAGATAACAATCCAAAACTCAAATCTAAGCATATAGGATGTTTTATACGAAGCATTTTGCGATGAATGGAGCCGAATCCCCATTCAAATACGGCATTCAATGCCGGCACGTTGTGAACCTGCCATAAAGGCCAATAAGTTATGAAAATAATCAGCATTAAATAATAAAAATATGTTCCTTTAGTGTTAAAATACTTTTGAGCGCTACTGTATATATAATTTGACATAATTATTTTAAATTGGAAACGCTTGATTTTTGAAATACTTTCAATATAAAAAACAACTGAACCAACCAAACTAAAAATACTAAAAATGTGTACGCCTTTCGAACGGTGGGTAACACTTCTTTATGAATTGGTAGCTGCGCCCTCTATAGAAGTCAAAACATTTGGCTACATTCATTTCACTAAAACTCTTAAAATAATGGTTCTTTCTTAAAATTGTTTATTGACTAATTTAACATTATCTAAGGTCTTTCTAAAGTGATACCACTTTTAACGATACCTCTCGTAGAACTAGAAATATATAAGTTTAATGAAACCTCATAAAAAATTTATTAAAAATGGGAAAAATGTGTCTGTTTTTTTTTTTGTTCAAGCAACACGATAAAAGCTAAAAAAAATTGGAATCAATGAGATGAAAACGTAACCGATGCTGAAATATAATGAAATGAAGACCGATTTTGCTAACTTTAGTGTACCATTTTCGTTTTGGCAGTATTTTATAGTTTTCTGTGAATCGGAGAGAATGAAAATTGGCGTAGTATTTTAAAAAGTTTGTCCTAAATAATTAGCCCTATGTAAGTTTTTTTCAAATCTTTCTTCTTCAGTTCATTAATAATTATATTAGCATTTTTCACCTGACTGTGCGTTTGTTTGTACTTGAAGAAAAATTCTGCAGAATCACACAAAATGTATTAAAACAACATCAAAGTTAAAAATATTTCAACTCTAGTTTGGAAAAGTAGGCGGGGCATACAATTTTTTACGAAATTTGATTGGTTTTGAGTATGTGGGTAACTGCAGCAGCGAAACTTTCGAATTTCAAAGTGAAACTTTGCACACCGATTAAGCCCAACTTGTGCTAATTAGTGCTCACGGGAAAACATTAGTGCTAGTCCATGAGCAGGGAAAACCGGAAAAGAAAATTTCAAATTTCGCCTGAAAGACGAAAAAAATAAAACCCAATTTCTAGAAAAAACCAGAAACAAATTAGGCCAAATTTTAAAACTCACAAAAGCAGCTACACCGACAAAATTTGGGCTTATCATAGAAATATGATTTTCATAAATTTTCGTTCATAAATAGAGGAAAAACAAACTAGCCCCTAAAAGATACTATAATGAACATACAAAATACAGAGGTATACCGTTCAATAATATTTTTGTTGAACAACAAATAAAAAAATAGAAATACTGTAAAACCAAAGACTTAGCAATTCAGGTAGCATATTCCTGTCAGAATATAGGGGATGAATTTGTGCTAATCCAGAATTAGTCCAATTCTGTTGAACAACAAAGACCGTTGAATAAACGATTTTCTGACAAAAAATGTTCTACAAACCAATGAAGTTGATACTTCTGTTGATGCATATCGTGAAAATCGTTAATTCAACGGTCGTTGTTGTTCAACGGAATTTGGCCAATTCTGGATTAAAACAAATTCAGCCACTATATTTTTCAGAATGATCATACCTGATAGGAATATGCTACTTGAATTGCTTAGTCTTTGGTTTTACAGTATTTCTATTTTTTATTTGTTGTTCAACAAAAATATTATTGAACGGTATACCTCTGTATTTTGTATGTTCATTATAGTATCTTTCAGGGGCTAGTTTGGTTTTCCGCTATTATGAATGAAAATTATGAAAATCATGTTTCTATGATAAGTACAAATTTCGTCAGTGTAGCTGCTTTTGTGAAGTTTTAAAATTTGGCTTAATTTGTTTCTGGTTTTTCTAGAAATTGGGTTTAATTTTTTTCGTCTTTCAGGCGAAATTTGAAATTTTGTTTTCCGGTTTTTTCAGCTCCTGTGTAATTAGCACAAATTGGGCTTATTCGGTGTGCAAAGTTTCATTTTGAAATTCCAAAGTTTCCCTGCTACAGTTATTCACACGTTTTGAGTGAGTGAAGTAATGAGTAAATTTTTGTTTCTGCCAGTATGTAACCGAAGCGTGAGACCTTAGCGTATTGAAATTTGCGGAATCGTTGTCTACTAATTTTGTTCTGAAATTTGTTGATATGTGGTGGAAGAGGTATATGTATTTGCGTTTTTTAGTTAATAATCGTGACAGTAATGAACCTTAGAACTGCTTTCTTTAGTAATTCATTTAATTTTACTAAACCTCATCTATTTTTTCTTTAGAAAGAACCCTCAGTGGAATATTCAGATTATAACGTTTGTGGTCGGTCATGCTACAATTTGGTATCTTGCTTGGTGCTATCTGATTCAAAATCAATTGTGTTGAGGTAAACACGAAATGGATATTTAAACTATCTGAAATACTAATCTAGAAAAGTGCTAGTACCGTTTCTATGGAAAGTTCTAACTAATTGTATTTTCACAGATGCCGGGAGGCTATTTTGAAATAAACCGATATCGGATTTTTTCCGATATCGAAAAATCCGATCCGCCACGAATTGTCCTATTATGAAATTGTTTGGACGAATTTTCCAAATATAATTAATTTAATTATAATTATCATTGAAGTGACAATACTAATACAAGTACCCAACAACCTTGAAAATAAATCGAGTGCAAAAGGTTAAATATAAATATTTTTTATTTTTATTGATTGAAATATTTGAAGAAACACACATTCGATAACAAAAAAAGGAAATTCGTCAGACAAAATAGCAGTCGGATTTTGACATTCGATTTTCGGAGAGTCCGATTTCATTTTGTCTTTTTAGTTTCTTAATAGCGGATTTTTCGACATCGGGTTTTCATAATCGCAAAATCTGTGATTTCGAAGAAATTATTATTGTAGTTCTAACATGCCATTCTTTGAATTTGTCACACCTCTTATAATATTTGTGCATTCGGACTATTTTTGGTTTTTAGAAACTCTGTTAGATCCTGAAAATTAAGAGAAGGTCGATCCGTCTGAGGAGTAAAATATACTGATGCTAGTTGCATCATCAGTGCATATCATTCGTTATTTAAATACTAATGGTTTCAAATGGATTGTATGCTCAGTGGACAGGGCATTACAGTGAAGCTTATTTATGTTTAACTATAGAATTCCTATTCCTCCTCTTATCTCATTTAAAAGAATAATATTTGGCTTTAAATAATTTTACTGGAATACCATGACATTTTTTACATCTGATTCGGGATTAACATTAAGTTCAATGATAAAAGGTTTGAAATTTTCTGGGTTCATTATATGAACTTGTAAGTTGTAATTTTAGCAAAGACTTCAAAAAGCGCTCTTTTTATTGTAAAGAGTCGGTCAATGCATTAAATGTTAGCCTAAATTTACAAAACTTATAAATAGTATCTATAAATTCTAAATATTTCATTACATGTCCGGCTTTCGCAGTTTTTACACTGAATTGACTTTTTTTAACTAATTTGTCAAATGGAACGGATGTTTGAATTGCGACTTTGAAAAATGGACACCTGGGCTTGGTTTAGCGCTTCTTTGGCATCCTCTTCAGAAAAACCACTAACCCTAACAATCTCTTTTTTTAATTAAAAGACGGAACTAATTATCCAGTAAGTTTAACATCATTTAAAGTCAATTAATCACCCCGTTTTAATTCACGCACACACACAATTAGAGTAGTCCAGATGCACATTGCAAGGTCCATATCAACCTCTACACTGACATGAAGGGCGGGTCGGGACTAAATTCTGCACTCCAACAAAGGGTCTTAGTTCATCATCTCTTAGCTGGGATTCGAACCCAGTACCTGTTGGTCCGGTAAAAATAGTACTTTGTACTGTATGATTTGTTAACGCTTTTATTGTTCGTAGCGATTTTTTTCTCTCTCTTTCGTGTGGACGTAGTACGCAACTATTGGCGGCATTTTACTTTGTTTGTTGACCGTACATTCAATACTATTTTCACTGCGTTACCAATTTTTGGATTTCTGGGCCCCTATTTCTGAATACGAATTCGGACACAAATTGTACGAATTCGTATGATTGGTATTTTTGAATACGAATTCGTCCAACTCTAATACGAATCCATACCTACTTGATACGTTCACAAATTTCCCTTATCTGGCAAAACGAATTCGAACGATTTTTATACGATCATGAACGAAATTTTGTTCGATGTATGTTTAGTTAACGACTCCATAGAAAAACCAAAGCTTAAATTTATTTCTAAATAAGTTACACATATATTATATTTTTAAATTACATTTATTAAGACGATATAAAATAATTTTATAGAAATTCTTAATAATATTTTCTTTTTCCATCAAATTTATGAAATTACCAAGTGGTATTTATTGTGTTCTACACCACCACCTTCCGAAGGGGGGTAAAGATTACTGTTAAAATCCCGACGGAACATAATAAAAATTTCTCTGGGATATTCGTAATTGACAGAATAAATTTCTAAACATAAATTTACCAAACACTATGATATAGTAGTATTCAAATCTCGCTGGAATTCTGACAGTTCTCGCGCAGAAGTAATATGGCGGATACACAGTAATGTATTAAGTATAATATTCATGTTTATTGTTTACATTTTTACATTTATTTGTATTTAAATTGAATAGGAATTTTAGGATAAAATTAAAACACAAAGTTTAGATTTTATAAATTAAAATCATATTTAATTCGATAAGTTAAGAATTAATTCCAAATTCCATTAAATTGAAAACTGAATTTGCTTTTCTATGTTGTTGTGGTTTTATGCGATACGAATAACATTTGGATATTTATTTTCCCTAGTTCGTACCAAAATTAAATGTTGTCATTGTTTCCAAAAGGCGTGCAATATTTTTTAGACCTATTAATTTTCACTTGATATATGGTTCTAATAACATAAATACATAATAATTTTGAATGCTTTGTGTATTAAAACTGAAATATAATTATTTTTCATTGTTATTTATTATTTTATTTAGGTTTACTATCTAAGATAAATGCGACCCATCAAATTTTTTATAAAAAAAATTTCTACACCACTGAAAGCTCCGCAGAACAGTTAAAAAAAAGTTTTTTTTAAGATTTGAATATTACTATACCAATTTACGAGGTTGGAGTTGCAAACATTTATGATGTGCCACTATCACTACACAAGAAATTATTCGTTGATTCACTGATTGTGTTCGTTTATAACAAAAATGTTTGTACGGCACACAAAAAATACACAGCATTGCATTTAAAGAAAATTTTATTATTTTATGTAATGAGATACACATATTGCCTAAGATAAAGAAAACTAGAATATTAATAATAACAATAATCATAAATAAATCATCCATTTCTAACATATTTCATATAAACAAGAACGAAACGTCAAGGCAAAATGGCACAAGTTGTATAATTTTATTATAGGTAAAACCATTTAAAATAAATTTCCCTTATAGCAAGGACACACACCAAACAATTACGTACGATCGTATTCAGAAATACCAAAGTATTTTCGTAACGGATATCATTTTCGTATCGAATACATTTTCGTATCGTATTCAGAAATAGGGCTCCTGATGTTTTCCTTTATTTCCTGATTTGATGTCTGATATTCCGCAAAAGTTTTCATGATTTGCGTCACCTTCTTGGACAATCTCTACATCCATTAAAGATACAGAAACGTTGTCCTCAATGTTATTCAGCTCAATTTTTTATGGAATAGCCAGCGGGCAGAACCATACGAATAAATTTCAAATACTATCAATTTATTAGGTAAACAGATTTTTATAATGCTTAATGTTCGATGACGCGTAATCGATAGCGCCGTCCGTTTTAGTAAACCCCAGACGCATTAACGCGCACTATCACTCACTAGATGTCACTAGTATACACCGTTACTTCCAAGAAAAATATTTTTCTTTTATTTATAAGAAATATTCTTTAATTTGTTGCTCTCCGTTGAATTTGTTTTCCTTTATCATTTCTATATATCAACGCCCAAGCAAGAATGTCCAAAACTCACAGTAAAAATATGCTACTGAAGTTAGCCGAAAATTTCAGCCGAAAAAAAACCTTCAGAATCGACATATTTTGTATCAGGTGGCAGTAAAAAATTCTGTTGATATGAGCCGAAAATTACATGTAATTGAAGTTATAGCAGTAAATTTTCGACGAAAAAATTTCAAAAATCAATGTCAAATAATTCGAATGTTAAAAGGTAGTATGAATTGGGGAATTTGGACAATTCGTAAATAGTTGGATGCCGTATTTATAATTTGTCGTGATACGGAATAATGATTTTGAGTTGTGGCGCTAACAGTGAACACCTGTGCCAAAAATCAGGCCATATTTTATGTAGCATCATAGTGAAAAAAATTTCCACTGAACATGCGAGCAGCTTTTAATTTATTTCACTATGGTGCTACATAAAATATGGCCTGATTTTTGGCACAGGTGTTCACTGTTAGTGCCACAACTCAAATTATTTGCCCACTAATACGACAAATTATAAATACGGGATCCAGCTATTTACGAACTGGACAAACTTCACCCACTCCAAATTTCCACTAAACATGCGACCAGCTTTAAATTTATTTCACTATGGCGCTACATAAAATATGGCCTGATTTTTGACACAGGTGTTCACTATTAGTGTCGCAACTCAAATTCATAGCCCCCTAACACGACAAATTATAAATACGGGATCCAGCTATTTACGAATTAGTCTAACTTCACCCAGTTTATATTACCTTTAAACATTCGAATTATTAAATAATAAAATGAATTTTTTTCGGCGAAAATTTACTGCTATAACTTAAATTACATGTAATTTTCGGCTCATATCAACAGAATTTTTTACTGCCACCTGATACAAAATATGTCGATATTGCAGGTTTTTTTTGGCTGAAATTTTTGGCTAACTTCAGTAGCATCCGTAAAGAGTCGAACATTTTTGGGTATGGTGGATGGAAATGGAAGAAATTCGTACAAATATTTTTTGAAAGAAGGTCTAGAATGATGTCGTCTGGGGCGAAAGTAAGCTATTTCTGGTTATGAAATCGGAACTTCTGATAACTAAACCATTTCTTAACAAATAGTGATAAGTTTTTATATTGGGTGAAAATAGGATTCTATAATGATTTTTGGAAGAATTTATGATATATGGCTTGCAAATGATGGGAATGTAGCTGATATTGGGAAACGCTACCTTTATTTAGGTTAGGGATTTGCTTCTAATTGGACAAACATCGTTCCACCGACATGATCTTTTAGCGAGAGTTTTCAAACAGAAACTCATAAAGATCTCATAACTAAAAATCACATTTAATTTGGTTAAAGGCTGAAATTACTCGAACTCAAATTGATAGTGTTATTGCTGAGTTCTGAAAAAATCGGATACTTTTTGAAATCATTAAAAAAATACGAAAAAATACCGTCGCAAGATGAATCAAATACACGATCAGCACCCAAATTCCGGTTTAATGATAAATGGTAATGGGAAATGGTAATGGTTTTTTTTTCGACCAGTCATTTACCATTACCATAAAATTTTCGATTCCGGTTCAACAAATGGGTTTTAACCTGGGAAACATTTAATAAATTACGTTTTTTGGTTTATTGGGCTATATTTTGACAGAAATTGTTTTTCTTGCGATGAGCAAATATATCAAAATACATAAAATATATATATGTATATATAATATACTACAAAATGATTGTAAGAAATATTCAAAATAAATTACAAAATTAATTGAATTTTAACTTAATTCTATTTTCAGTAAAAAATGTAAAAAGTTCCGTATCGAATACAATCGGAAATATTCTGCTATCACAAATTATGGGTGAATTATAATCGTAAATCCAAACTAAAATCGAAAGGAAGTAGTTGACTGAATACCACGTCGCCGTTTCACCGTATGGATTTTGGAGAACCAACTATAAAGCGTACGTCTACCAGTGCATCGAAAAGGGATATGTAGTAAGCGCGGTCTAATATCTCAGCGATACACGAAATTAACGATGCCATTGAATCTCTATGTAAAGGGAATTACTATCGTTGTCAAATTATACAAGGAAACGGATGATCCATGCCCAGCTGGAATTTTTGATAAGTGGTCGGAATATTTAATGTTTTGTAGAAATTTTGTAGAATTAGGGCTGCTGTAAGTGATTTGGCTTCTTTATATCCACTTATGTTTCAATATATACTTAATATAAAATAAATCTTGATGTTACCGCTATCAAATTAATTTTTTTAATTGGAAAATACAAAACCAACCAATTCTCATGAAAAAAATTCTTATGGTGTTTTTTGACATTAGTTATGGGTTTTATTTTCCCAGTCATTTAACAGGAATCGCTTTTCTGGGTTTTTATACCAATTGCATATTTTCGACTAATAAAAACCATAATGGTAAATTTACCACCGAACCGGAATTTGGCCGCAGGTAACGACGGATACTCCATTTCAAGAACTGGCAGTATGTATAGATAATTATTTATGCTTGCCAGAAGTCAACCCTTTTGAGAAAATTCTGATCAGGTTTAATGAAGGTCAGATTATTTGAGGTTACTCCTTACTCAGTAACGTTCAACATTGAGAATCATTAAACATTTATAGGTATTCTTGAAGGTACTTTACTGGACACTATGGTCGCTTTTGATAGCAATTTAGTGTGCAAGATTATTACTGTTTTACCATATTTTGAAAATTTAAACTATCGGTTACTCACGCTTTATAAACGTTGGTGGTCTCTACTCTTTAAAAAATATCGCATACAGGGTTAGCGCTAAATCCCTTTGGTACACTCCACTATGAGTCATGGATAGCATTTTTCGCTGTATGGATTAGCTATATTCTCTATCTAAAACTTCTGAGGAAAAACCTTCAACGACCTAGTTCTGGGCCTTTTAACCATACAATAAAACACTTCACTGTAAGCGCAAGATTACCTAGATTTTCGGTAAAATTTGATCAACTTAAAATTTTGCCATATTTTCTTTATTTCCAAAATCGGGCCCACCACTTGGTCTCGTGATATATCTTTGAAATGCACAATGTTTAATGTTGATAACAAGGATAACTTTTACTCGTACAAGTGCGAGTGTTGATGCAGCAAGTAGCATACGAACTTTTTAATTGAAATTTATTAAAAATAAAATGCGGAAGCCAAAATTGCATTTTATAACTTTTCCATAATAATCGTTAATATAACTCCCATACATCATCATAATGATGGTAAAGCGTACGAAGCTTTTTAAAAAGTCATTATCTAATGGGGGAGTGGATATTTTATTTTATTTTTGGTTTTATTTGTGTTGTAGTTTTTTTGTTGTATGTGCTCTTCCATCACACCATTCTTCAAATTAAACAAAATTTAAAAAAATAAAATCCTTTTCGTTTATAGCTTTTTAGCTTTCGAGTGCATCATCTTTCGCTCATCGAACGACGACAGAAAATACTGTACATAACAAGGAAATGATGTAAAAAATTTGTTATAATTGTGGGCATCATGCCAAAAAGGAAAATTGTATGCAGTTGGTGGAAGCAGCTTTTTGTTGCCAGTTTAATTTTTATTTGGAAATTCAGTTTTATTATGTGGATTTTGTGTTCGACTATTTGGGGCATTTTCTATTTTATGATGAATTCTGATAATTTAACAAAAGTTGAGATTCATTTTTGATGGTTTATGAAATCATTGTACTGTGAATACAACATTTTTATAATTTTTCAAGATTTTATAAAATTAATTTGAAAATTTTTATTCTGGTGGTAACTGAATTTTGATAGTTTGTTGCTATTTTAATTGCTGAAATGTGCTTCATATTTTAAATTGTATTTAGGTTGTTTAGTTTATAGAATGTCGATATAACAAAAAAAAATTAATAATTCAAAAAATGTTGGCAGATGGAATATATAAGTAACCAGAATTTACCCGTCTCAAAAATGACGGAAATATTTTTCTGAACTTTGCTGTAATTTGTTCTTTTTACCCAAATTATTGCAGAAATTATGAGTGATTCTGTATTCAAAAATAGGGGACTGAATTTATTGTGGTCACACAGAACTCAACTACACCACACTTGATTTGTAATGCAATCGCAACATATAACATGGTGCAAAATTCTGTAATAACATGAAACATATCGTCAAATTTATAATTAATGAAAAACACAAGACACAATACGAAGCAACGTTCCACATCATGATGTAACATGGTTCAACATTACGCAGTATGGTAAAATATGACGCAACCTAATGCAACATCTCCCAATGTGGAACATTCCACATGACGAAGCATCGCTCACATGGTGCTACATCATGCTACAACGTGATATGATGCAACATCCCCATACATGGTGCAACATCGCACAATATGGTGTAAAATAACGCAACATTGCGCAACATCACGCGTCATAGTGAAATATCATGCAACGGAGTGCAGCATAATGCAAAAATTATCTAGAAATCAAACCGGCAAAAATAAAGAAGGGATTCCGACCCCACCGCAAAACTCTCTGAACGGATTCGAAATTAACACACATTGCAATCAATTCCCAACACTTGAAACCCCTGCCTCACCAAATTGTATACCCTGTAGAAGAGTTTTTCGGAAATCTGGATTTTTTGGGTGGATGTGGCAGAGATGCACCGGAAGAATTGCGTAGCGCTGAAGTGCCTTTTGCCGCCCGGTGGCAAAGTGGTCAGCATGGTTGCTCCAGCGACTGGAGGTCCCGGGTTCGATTCTCGGTGATGACAGGCAAAAAATTTCCCGGCTGGTTTAGGATCAATGAATTAATCACTCATTATTCGAAAAGAAAATATGATTATGAAACCTCGTTTGAGGCGGCTAAATCCATTGATGGAATATAGTGCCAGAGAGAGAGAGAGAAGTGCCTTTTGATAAGTTCACTGACCCACTCGTTGCATTTAGTACAAGCAACAGTGAAGGTAATTGCCATGCTAAATTTTTGTATAGTTGTGTGCCTGCGAGGTTTGGCTCATTCCACCATAATGCATGATAAATTCGTTCATTAGGAGACATGCCTCGAGATGCGCAATCCGCAGAAATATTTGCTGAGAAAACAGGATTCCAATTTTTTCTGGATAATGATTCGAAAATCTCTGGCTTATGATTGCCAAAATATGTGTTGCAGACACATGACGTTGATAATTTTTTCTTCTACGTTCCCTGCGCATAGTTCTAATCTAAGAAGTGTCTGTTGTATCAATGTGAAACCTTTACTTGTTGCTAATAAATCTGGGGTTAGAAACTTTATTTATAGATTTAAAATTATTCTGTAGTTTACCTCACAGCTCATCTTGTCAGCTGGAATCGGATCATCCCATTCTAGATAATCTTCCTAATGTATCTTGAAACGGATCGAAAAAACGAGCAGCTGAGCAGTAAATGTAAACTTGTCAGTTGTGCGCTAAATCTTTTTGACATCTGCCGAAAATTTTATTTTGGGCTCGATTGCTTTTTTAATTTTTTTCAGCTTTGTGGATATTGCTGCGGGAAGTTCTTCGAGTACTAGGAATCGATTGCAGTGAGTCCCGATTTCGGAAAGAACCGGAAAAAATTCATTTGATGAAACCCAGGTATTAATTTTTTTTTTCACTCGTGTGATTTTGTTAAAAATTGGTGAAGCCCCTTCGTTTTCAATTGCCAGGAATCGATTGCGATTACTCCAGATTTTGGAAAAATACTTCTAACGGGTATACAATTTTTCGAGTAGTGCTAATTTCGATAAAATCCGTTCATATGATTTTCCAAAGGGGTCCGGTTTCATTCTTTATTTTTTTAGGCTTGCGTGATTTTAATAATGATTGCAGAAGGGGCGTTTTCGAATACCAAACCCCGTTTGTGGGGGGGGGGGGGGGGTAATGGGTCCTGATATCGAAAAAATTTATTCCCAGAGTCATCCCATAGAGGGCTGAAGACTTGAAGCCTACATTTAACTTTCGATTTGGGGGGTGTATTCGAAGGAAAACAAGGAAACGATTACCTGGAATTTTGATTTCTAGTTAATTCATTTAGGAGTCCTCCGGATGGGCTACCGTGTTGCACAATGTTGCGTAATGTTTCACCATGCTATATGATGTTGCACCACATAAGTGAAGAAATTTTTACGAAATAATGAAATAGATTACGAGGTCGAGGATGTTGCGGAAAGCGTTGTCGTGGAAGTTATAAACTTACGGAGGTTTGCGGGCAAATGTAAGTCGAATTCGGATGCCCGTTCGATTCATGTTTTGCTTTTAAGTAAAACCAGTTTAGGCCAAGGTAAGAACGTCAATTGATTTACATCAAACGCGATGGAATTAAAAACATGGAATCTGACGATGTTGTCCATGTTGTGGGATGTTGCATCATGTTGTGTCTTGTTGCACTATGTTGCGTGATGTTGCACCATGTGCGTGATGGTTCGTCATGTTTGACTAAAGTTGCACCATGTTGTGGGATGTTGCATAATGTTGCGTCATATTTTACCAAGTTGCATAATATTGTACTATGTTGCATCATGGGCCTTGTGTTTTTCACTAATTATATAGCTGGCGATATGTTTGGCGAAACGATTTGGATGTCGACAAAAACGAGATTTAATTGTAACGGTTGAAAATAACCCAGGTTCCCTAAGACAGAGAGAGAGAGAGTGCTACAACAACAACTGTTTAATTTGTTTTGTACATGCTTTTAAATATCCTCAATCTAATTAAAACTTTACCAATTTATGTTCAACGACAATTACATATAAAACAAATGGAAAGACACCACACAAAATCTAATTTTCATATGTGCAACATATAATTTCCGCCGGAAAATCACGACAAACAACAAAAAGTTTATCTGTTTGCCATATATGCGGTAGTAGCTATGTATGTATATTCTTTGTACTGTACACGTTTTAAAATAGATTTCCACGAAACGATAAGAAAATTTTTACGATTTTCCTATTAAGTATAATATGTTTATAGACACACACAGGAGTACACAATTAGGTAGCTAATTGTATATATATATATACTTATGTAGTTTTTAATCAAAAAATATGTACAACTAGTAGTAGTTTACATTATTGGGTGGCATTTCTGGAATTGCATTCGTGGAATTTATAATTGAGACCTTTTCTGTGAATTTTTTATACTGCATGAATTTTCATGTCAATGTCAATTCTGATAATTAATTTATACGTGCGTGTGTGTGCTTTAATTCCCAAGGCCTTGGACAATATATATGCTTGAAACGTAGATTTGCAAGGTATAGGAAAATCGTGTTACTGATTTTTTTTTATGTACCATATCTAGTTAATTGAATTTTCATAACAATTGTTTTTTATACACAGAACATGCAATAGTTTAACTGACATGCATATTCCGATAGTTTTTCATTTGGATGTAACGTATCGGAAAAGCTCTTCGACATAGTGCGATTGTTTTCTCTATTCTGATAGCAAAAAAAAAAAAAAAAAAAAAAAAACGAAAACCATTTTTTGTTGTTGGTGTATTAAATGGAAAAGGATCAAAAGGATATTTTATGAAATATTGTGTTGACTATTTTATATTGATTTTAAATGGAATTATGTCCCGTTATATTTATCTTTGTATCGTTGTGGGAATTTAATACACCGCCGATATATACTCGTATACCGTTCCGGAAATTGAACTTTATCTACATGTTAATGGGGACGAACGGGAGAAATTGCCTTAAATGTCGTTTTTGATTGTGTTAATAAAATATAAAAGTTTTAATGTTTTAACTAAATAAATTCGATAAACCATATTCCATGTTTGGTGTAATGTTGTGACCCATGGACACAGCCTTGACATTTTATTATTTTATAGTTTATTGATTCCATGATTGGCCGATACGTAAAATATGTTCAATTACGTGTCACTACAAAATTATTAATTTAGGGCAATACATTTTTGTTGATGTTCAATGGATAGCACAAGAATATACACGATGGTTTTAGGGCACACAAAAGCACATTGCATAACAGAACGTTTAAGAAAGGGGTAACGTCGTTAATGGTATAAGAGTTTTTAAAAACAAAATGAGTTTATTTCATAAATTAAATTTGATGACGGAGTTCTGAAATTTAAATCAGGGATAGAACTAAGCCATTTCTAATTTCAATACGCATGATCAACCGCCATAGCTGAAATGATTTCTATTTCGTAGAGTGCTTGATCGAGTGCTGCAATTTTTTTAAAATTTTACCGCAACCAGTTGTTTGAATTATCGACCTATCTGACTTCTATACCTATACTAATTTGCCTTTTCATGAAATCATATGAATCTGTGTTCGAATATGCAAAGCAATGGTACATATTCCAAAATAAAAGCTCCAAAAATTTGATTTGAACTCCAAGGAGTACATCATGGCAGCGAGAATTGTAAAGGCTATTGAGTTTTTGATTTGGAAAAATTACCAGTGGATGTCAGTCGTAATGTCGTTTTTCCGAAGAACCAACGCTGTGAAAATGTGGTGATTTAATTTATGACAAATTTATTATAACAAATTTTTTAGAGACGTGTTAAGAAGCAGATTTGCTATAGTGAAAGATTATGTTCAGCATAAGAACATTGATAATGACGAGACGTTCTCGCCTGTAGCTCGCTAGTCTTCGATACATTTTCTGAATGCGATAACTGTGAGATATGAGGAAATCGATCAGATGGATGCAATCGTACCAAAAAACAAAAGGGGGACAACAGGGATTTCAATATTGATGTGACAAGAAAGATTTTTATAGTTTACAGTTTAATTTAAGATCTTTTAATACCTTAATTCAGAAATTGAAATAAAACCCATTGGTTCTCAGAAAATTTGTCATTATTAAGACAATTAAAGGGGCGGTATTATAGTATTCTGAAATTAATAAATTCAGGCGAGAATTGGAAAAACTATAGAAAAGCTAGAAATGTTTACAAACAAACGTTAAGAAAGCAACAATTTGAATACTTCAAGAATAAGTTCATTGAAAACTAATATATAACCCAAAGGTGCTATAGAAATCTCTCAAATCTATGTATAAGACTAAAAATACGATACAATTTAATAACAAAACACTCACCGATAAACAACAGATAGCAGGCGCACTAAATCACTCGTATGTGTCAAGCGTTTGTCGCCGAAGAACCAATCAGATTGCGAATCAATATAAAATGTGCCTTATGTCAAGAAGTAATTGTGATTTGGATGTACACTGCCAAGGTGTCGTGGCCAGATATACAACTCGCGGTAGGAGCTGCTAACAGATTCAATAATAATCCAGGCAACAGCAAATGTTTCCAAACTAGTGGAGCAATTTTATGGACGTCATTTCGTCTATACCGATAGTTGCTTCGGCTATACAACAGAATTCGAATATATGGAGATATGTCTCATGCAAAGCAAGATTGCAATTTGAAAATAAATGTTCAGTAATCCAGAAGGCAGCGTTTTCACCCAGAACAATAACCACATAGATGTTCATCTTCATTTTCTGCGCGAGAACTTGAGTTGCCAGATAAAACTTGTTTAACGTCAAACTTTTTCCGATTTTTATTATAATTTAAGTATATTTCTATTTGAGCTAGCAATTTAAAATTCCGTGTACCTTCCTAAAATTTTATTAGCTATCGACATATACGATTTGATCTAAGAAAAATCTAGACCGAAAAAACCTATACAAAGATAATTATAAAGTCGTCGCAATTGTGCTAGTTTCTGACCAGTCTCATGTTTCACGAGACCTATAATTGTACATATTCCAGTGCGATTGAGCTAATATTTGCCGTTCGACATTTTCGCTTCTACTTCGGGACTAACAAAAGTTTGCTTAGTTGGTTGGACTCTTTAATCTTTTTTTAAAAAACCAAAAATACCAAATCCTTTACAATTGTTTTGTGAGACTTTTTTCATAATTTCAGAACGGTTAGTTAAAATGGAGACGATCGCAAAATAGCTGAGGACATTTTACTGTAGAGAAAGACCAAAAGAACGAGAAGGTCGACCAAAATCTTCCACTGATGACGCCACTGTGGCTCTGATGAAGTCCAAAGTTGACCAAGATCCACGATTGACACAAGAAATTATTGCTGATGAATTGGTCTTGAATGCCATGACTGTTGTAATGCCACACACTTGTCATGGAAACATCAATATCATACGCGTTACAATATACTCTATATTTCGAAAAACAGGCATGCGAAATATTTTCATGAAATTGTATTTTGTAAAACAAACATATTTTATACTTCAAAATTTATTGTTTTACGCAATCATAAGTTTTGACCAAAAAGTAGAATTGATTCGATAACAAAATTAAAATATGTTTATTAGGCATTACGAAATATTAGTTACTAAGATAGTATGTCACTATCAAATTTAGTCACTAAGATAGTATGATAATAGTCAGTAAGATAGTGAGATAAAAGAATGTAATTAAATAAAATAAAAACTAATTGTTAAATAACAAAATTGCATCAATTGTTTCTAAAGGTTATACAAATAAATAAAGTGGATTTCACAGTGAAAATAAATACCTCTTTACATGGCGATCTTGCCAACATCGAATTAAGTGAAAAGTTAAATTAGAGCAAATAAGTTAATAATGATATAAAAATGATAAATAAGATGACGTTACATCAAAGAAAAAATTAACTAGTTATATTCCAGTAGTTCCTAAATTATATGGTTTACCAAAAATCCATAAACCAAATATACCCTACAGACCTATTGTGAGCCTTTATAGATGGTCCCACATACGGTTTATCGGCATTTTTAGGTAACATTCTTAAATTTAGTGTAGGAAAAACTAACTCTTTTGTTCTAAATTCCGAAGATTTTAAACAAAAAATTCGAAATTTCATTATACCCCCAGACGTGATTTCGTTATTTACTAATGTAGATAGTCATATAGTTTCGGAAATTATCAAGAAAAATTGGAGAGACATTAAAAAGAACGCAAAATAAAAATTGACGAAAGTCCAATTTCTTGAATGTTTAATTATTGTTTTAGATAATTCGGAATTTTCTTTTGACAATAAAAATTATAAACAAATTTTTGGTTCTCCAAAGGGTTCTCCCATAAGCCCTATATTAGCAAATTTATTAATGGAAAATTTGGAATATTTGGCATTAAATTCTTTAGATTTTCAGCCATTATTTTACTATCGATATGTTGATGATATTATAACGGCTATTCCTGAAAACAAAATTGATATATTTTTGAACAGTTTTAACAAAATTTTTAATCGAATAAAATTTACTTTGGAAAAGGAAGTTGACAACAAAATTCCATTTTTAGATTTACTTTTGATCCATGAGCCTGATGGCAAAATTTCATTTGATTGGTATCACAAAGATAGTTGGTATGGTAGATACTTAAATTTTCATTCTTGGCTTCCTACTTCCTATAAAATTAATACAGTAAACATTTTGGCTCAAAAAAATTTAAAACTTTCAGATCTCAAATTTCACAATAAAAATTTTAACATATTAAGAGCATTATCCCGCCAAATTAATAAATCAGTGTATTTGGAAACAAAAAAATTTTATTACAAATTTTGAAATTCGGCCCATTAACAATGATAAAAATTATTTTTCAATTCCTTATGTTAAACATTTATTTGAAAAAATAAAACACTTGTTCAAAAATTATAATTTCAAAATTGTCGGTAATTCTTCATCTTGTTTAAATGATTGTCTTTTTTCTAAACTTAAAGATCCTATATCACTCAATAAGCAGTCAAATTTAATTTATGAAGTTAAATGTGACTGTAATGTTGTTTATACGGGTCAAAACAAACAATTTTTGGAAAAAAGGATTTATCAACATAAAAATGGTGTAAATAAAGATGAAGAACAAGGTACTAGTGCACTTTCTACAAATTTAAAGAATTCAGGTCACATAATTAGCCTAAATAATGTTAAAATATTAGAAAAAGAACGAAATTTTAGGAAAAGATCAATTTTAGAGATGCTATATATGTTAAATCTAGCATTAATTCTATAAATATAAATAGTGATTGCGCCTACATTGGCAATTGCTACAATTATTTTGTCTAATTTCGTTTTTTGTCTACTTTATTTCTTTTCTAAATTTATTTCATTGTTTAATTTATATATACAATTTTCATTTATATTTTTTTAAAAAAAAATAATATCCGATTTTAAAATAATATTCATATTTTATATACTTGTTTGTAAAAATTTACTTTAAAATTTACTTTGTATTTGCTATTTGAAAAAATTGTATTTACTGTATAGGTTTTTTTTATATTTGTTTTTAAGAAATTTATAAAAAATTTTCATTAGCTTTGAAAATGATGTCGATGGGACATCGAAAGCTCAGTCTTTAAATTTGTTTTACTTTATTTCAAATAAAAAACGAGCCCTAAACCATTACCAACTTTATTATAGTTATTATTGGCTCAATAAATAATTTTTAATTACATAAAGATGACGTTACGTTTTTGGCGTGAAAAATTGTGAATCGTGAAGTGGAGAATTGATAATAAATAGTAATAGATTTTAACACTTAACTTTTGTTGAATAATGGTGTTTAAAAAAAATTTAAGCTAACTAACCACTTAAACAATTATCTAATGAAGAAGTGAATTAAAGTAAATTAAAAGTGTTGGGTGTCCGTCGCACCACCATTGATAAAAATTGATAAAAAAAAAATTGATAGATGAGAGTGGAAACCCCCACTTAAAATTTGGGTCAATATATCAATAAAGAAATAAAACACAATATAGATTTCTTTGATGGTGCAAGAGAATATTGAAGCTGCGAGGAAGAACGAGAAAATATTCAGCAACAACAGCTATCCGTCAAACAATCTGGAACACTTAGGATATCTAAAGGTAACAATAATAGTAATAGTAGTATTAGTAGTAATTTATATCATACAAAAGTATACGAAAAAATAAAAAAGAAACTATTGCGAATCTAACAAGAGTAATAAACTCTTAAACCATATATACAAAATAATACTAATTCAAAAAAAAAATTTAAAATGAAAATAAAAGAATAATTACATAAATATAGTATAGTAATATTCAGATCTTAAAAAAAAAAATTTTTTAACTGTTCTGCGCAGCTTTCAGTGGTGTAGAAAATTTTTTTATAAAAATTTTGATGGGTCTCATTTATCTTAGATAGTAAACCTAAATAAAATAATAAATAACAATGAAAAATAATTATATTTCAGTTTTAATACATAAAACATTCAAAATTATTATGTATTTATGTTATTACAATCATATATCAAGTGAAAATTAATAGGTCTAAAAAAATATTGCACGCCTTTTGGAAACAATGACAACATTTAATTTTGGTACGAACTAGGGAAAATAAATATCCAAATGTTATTCGTATCGCACAAAACCACAACAACATAGAAAAGCAAATTCAGTTTTCAATTTATTGGAATTTTGAATTAATTCTTAACTTATCGAATTAAATATCATTTTAATTTATAAAATCTAAACTTTGTGTTTTAATTGTATCCTAAAATTCCTATTCCATTTAAATGCAAATAAATGTAAAAATGTAAACAATAAACATGAATATTATACGTAATACATCACTGTGTATCCGCCATATTACTTCTGCGCGAGAACTGTCAGAATTCCAGCGAGATTTGAATACTACTATACAATATAGTAAATAACAAAAAAAATATTTTTCGTAAAAATATCAGTTTACAAAATAAAGAAGTAGCTAGTGAACAAAAAAAACAAGAAAATATTTATGAATATTTCTCGTAAAAATATCAAATTAATAAAAATTTTGTTCAAGTTTTGTTGGTAGAAAGAAGTAGTACATTTGTAAAAATTTTTTTTTATAAAAATATGGGTCATCGTTTAAGAATACTCATATTACAAAACAGATGGTTCATTACCATTTTCAGTTCATTCAATACATGGTAATATTTTTTTTTTAATTTCGAATAGCAATTGAATTGCAGAAGATTTTTTTTTATTGAAATTAACTGTGTCATACAATTCAAGATATACTTAGGGTTTAGTTGCCATTTAAAAAGAAAAATGGATATAAATATTAGTCAAGTCATTAAGGTTCTACCAATTTTTACCGGTGAACCAAAAGACTTGGAAAATTTCATAAATTTAATAAAACTATTACATGATGAGTTGAAGGTGGCTGATCAACCGAAGTTGATATCTATAGTGTTGACAATAAAAGTCAATGATAGTGTTAGATCGAAAATAGCTTCAGAAACTTTCAAAAAATTCAAAGAATTATTTTATAAAATTTTTAGTTCAAAACATTCTGTACTTGGAATACAGTCAGAATTAATAAGAACAAAGCAGACTGGTAAAACAAAATTTTTTATTAATAAAATAGAAAGCTTAGTCATTGAGCTAAACGGTGTATATAAAGCACAATTGGGCGGATATGATATTAAAACCATACATCTTTAACTGACCAATTAGCGTTAAACGCATTCAAAGAAGATTTGTTTGCAGAATTAAAACCTACAGTTATAGCTAGCCGACCCAAAACATTAGCTGAAGCAGTGCAAATTGCTGACGAGGCGGCAAAAATTTAAACACAAAACGTGTCAAAACTTAAATATCAAGCATTACAATTCCCGAGACACTATAATAACTATAGAAACAATAATAATCATCAAAACAAAAATAATTTATATCGTACTAACACAAATTATAGAAATTATAGACAACAAAATTCGAATCGCTTCGCGAACCGAAATAATAATAACCAAAGATATTCGGGTTATAGAAATCAAAGATATAATAATCGAAATTATAGTAATGAAAATCGCAAAAACCAAAACCTACACGTGTTACGGAATTCGGAAAACGGGGTGATTCCTCCAAAAACAGCGCGGGAGGATATAACAAACAAAATGAACCAATTATCAATTCAATAATATTCAATATAAATGCAGGAAATTTGGTAATGTTACAGTCGGATGTGTCAGGAGACGTCTTGACATATTTGATTGATACAGGATCAGATATCTCTGTAATTAAGATCGACAAGCTAAATGAAAATCTAATAATCAACAAAGGTGAAAAATGTAGAATAACAGGTGTTACTGATTCCGAAACTTATTCGTTACCCTCTAAGTAAAGCGTAACATAAGCGAAACAAAAAATGAGTTAACTTCATATATAAAACTTCGCAAACGTAACGTTTTGGCGTTAAGAAAGCGAACCGTTTCCGAAACTTTTGAACTATGAATTTTAAAATAAAAATCGTATCACTGATGTATAATGTTTTCGGTACGCCAAAGCGGCCTGCTTGCGTACCGTAAAAACGAAATGATTTTATATCGAAAAAATGAAGGTTTTTTATAACGTGAAGGCGATATATTTGCGTTGTGCAAAACAGGAATGTCTTTGTATCGCAAAACAGAACTTTTTTTATAACGCCAAAATGTATTATTTTCGATTCCATTTGGGTAAATTTAGAGAAATATTCTTTGTTGAAATAAAATAAATTTATTTTTATGTGTAAAATATAACAAATTTATTATTTAATTTTAATATCATTGGGCATTTATTATCACAATAATTTACTTTGCATATATATCACAATCTCATTTAGGATTTAATACTACTTCAATACAATATACTATTGTATTAAGAATTATAGCAAAACAATTCATTAAATTTCATTTAGGTAGTTATTTCCAAAATTATGAAATAATAAAAAATTGAATATTTCAAAAATTAAATTATGTACTTATTTACTAATATTTAAACTAAATTTATTACCTCAAATGGTTGAATGATACTCATAATGATTGTGACGATCGAAAAGCAAAAATACGATTGAAAATAATGACAAAAGGTATAATTAGAAATGGCGGACTCTTTATAATCTATATGTATGCATACGATGACGTTTTACCATATTGTTAGTAAAAACCGCATCACGTAAACGTTCAGTTTTTATGCCGTTTATGCAAAATTCAGAATAAATAATCGAGATTTGAAACAAAAATTACATGTAGTAGGTCAGAATTTTCCTATAGTTACAGATGGAATCATTGGCAGAAATTTCTTAAGGAGAAATCTATGCAAAATAGACTATGAAACCTTTTCAGTACTGCGAAATTGTTCTCTGCGAGAACAGAAATTATAAAAGCTTTAGATATAAAACGAAGTGTAGATAGCATAATAGTAAGTCAAGAGATAGAAAAGGGTATATTTATAAGTAATACGGTGATTCCAAAAAATGGAATTGCGCATGCAAAAATTGTTGATACGTTAGAAAATGATGTTAGATTAGAAAATTTTAAACCAATAGTTGAAAATTTAGAATTTTCATAAAAATTGTTACCTAAAATCGAAATAGAAGCTTTAAAAAGTATTGAACTTCCTTGTCGTTGCGAAAAAATTATAACATTACCAGTAAATCTTCCAAATGATTTTGAATTTATCTGTCCCTCAAAAGAAGTTAGTGTCTCCATCCATTTTCATAGCTAATTCAATTCAAAAGGTACAATCGAATCAGATCACACTTCCATTTGTAAATTTATCAGACGAACAAATTCAAATTCAACATTTAAAATTTATTATTGAAAATATTAAGGATTATCAAATATTTACTTTACAAAAAACTAATAACGAACTAAACCAACGCATATCTATTTTAGAAACCTCAATTAACTTCGACCATTTGAATAATGAGGAATTAAATTCACTTGTGCCAATTTTAAACAATTTTAATGACATATTTTATCTAGAAGGAGATACCTCAAGTACGACCGAGTTATTGAGACATAATATACACACTCTACCAAATACACCTCCTTTCGGCAAGCTCATTCTACAAAGGCTGAGATACAACGGCAAGTAAACGAAATGGTAGATCAATAGATCGTGAAAGACAGTAAAAGCCCTTGGAACTTTCCCTTATTATTAATGCCAAAGAAATCAACCACTAATAATAAAAAATGGAAGGTAGTAATTGATTACCGTCGTCTTAATCAAATCACAGCTGATGATATTTTTCCTCTACCTAATATTTCTGATATATTAGATAAACTCGGAAAAGCCCAATACTTCTCTATATATAGCGTACTTAGCGGATTAAATAATATAAAATGCCTTGCTTATTTAGACGATGTCGTTGTTTGTGGCACCACACTTTTAGAACATAACAACCGACTAATAGATGTATTTAAACGATTTCGGGAATACAATTTAAAAATGAACCCCATAAATGCCAACTTTTAAGGCAAGAAATTAAATATCTCGGACATATGGTTACCCCGAATGGAATCATGCCGGATGAAGGGAAAATAACAGCAGTAAAGAAATTCCTAATTCCAAAAAATCTATCTGAAATAAAATCTTTTCTTGGATTAGCGGGATACTACCGTAAATTTATACCACACTTTTTTAGCATTCGTGAGTGGTTTCACGAACTTATTAAAAAAAATTCACCATTTAATTGGACCTTAGATTCTCAGGCCGCTTTTGAATTATTCGCTCATTAATTTCCCTATTCTACGAATGCCTGATTTCACAAAACCTTTTAAGTTGACATGCGATGCCAGTAATATTGACTTAGGATCAGTGCTTTCACAAGACGTTGATGGATTCGATCTACCTATCGCTTATGCTAGCCGTGTGCTTAACTCAGCTGAAGCAAATTATGGATGCACTGAAAAGGAACTTCTCGCTGCAATTTGGTCCATGTCACACTTTCGATCTTATTTATATGGACATAAATTTGTTTTAATAACAGATCATCGAGCGCTTTTATGGCTGTATAAATTAGAGACACCAACCGCTCGACAAATCCACTGGCAACTTTGCCTTGCAGATTATGACTTTACAATAGTCCATAAACCTGGAAATTTAATAAAAAATGCTGACGCATTAAGTCGTATCAAATTAACTGACTGTTTTATACTTACTCGGTTAGGTTCTAAAAAATTACTAGAACAACAACGGCTCACTATAAACTCACCCGAAAATTCAAACGTGAATCATTCCGATTCTCATCAACATTTAAATAAATCAAACGATCAAAGTCAATTAACCGAAACAATTTCAAATCCTTTGGAGAATGAAAGCTCCTTCCAAACTTTAAACTCCGATGAAAATCATACAAATATGTACAATAAAATATATTACTGACGAATCGGAAATTGAGCAATTATTAAATGAGTTCCATGTGTCACCATTAGGTGGACACCAAGGCGTATACAGGACCTTCTTACGAATGCAAAAATACTATAATTTTCCAAATATGTATTCAAGGATAAAAAACATTATAACAACATGTTCATCTTGCCAAATAAACAAACACGGGAAGAATACCAAGGAACCGATGAAAATTTCTTCAACATCTAAAAAATCATTCAAAAGAATTTTTCTTGATATTGTGGGACCATTATCATCCTCATATAATAATAATAAATTCATACTAACAATGCAGGACGATTTAAGTAAATTTTCGGTTTCCCACCCATTACCTAATCATGAAGCAGAGATTGTTGCTCAATGTTTCGTTGAAAAATTTATTTGTATTTATGGTATTCCTGATGAAATCCTTACGGATCAAGGCTCCGAATTTATGAGCAAACTGTTTAAAAATATATGTAAACTTCTTAAAATAAAAAAACTTTCTACCACGGCTTATCACCCTCAAACGAACGGTGCACTAGAGAGGTTTCATAAAACCCTAGCCGAATATTTACGAAATTTTGCTGAATTAAATACTTTAAACTGGGATAGTTTATTGCCTTATGTTACATTCTGTTACAACACTACCCCACATAGTTCCACTAATTATATGCCATATGAACTAGTTTTTGGTTTTAAACCTAATATTCCTTGCTCGATATCCAAAGAACCAGAACCTAACTACACGTTAGATGATTACTACCAAGATCACAGATATAAGTTGCAAAATTCGTTCGCTATAGCAAGAAATAACATACTACAGTCTAAAGAAAAGTCTAAATCATATTATGATAAATCTCTAAATCCTACAATATTTAAACAAGGAGATCTAGTATTACTAAAAAATGAAACAAAAAGAAAATTAGAACCTGAATGGCTAGACCCTTATGAATTACTTGAAATAATTTCCCCGGAAAATTCGTCTATAAAAATTGGGAAATCTTTCAAAATTGTACATAATAATGAAGTACATAAGATTAAAGAAATTTAAAACACAATAAACAAAATAAAATAAAATTAATAATTTATTAAATAAAATAACTTGTTTTATAACATAAAACCTATATTTTTGAATTCAAATAATAAAACTTTATAGTAAACTTAGATATTGATAGCGTATTGTTTAATATTATAATTATTAAAATTTATAGCTTTATAAATTATACATTTAAATAAATAAGATATTAATAAAATCCTGTAAATTTATAAAAAAAAAAAAAAAAAATAATTGAAACTAAAATGTTCTTAATGAAACTAAAATGAATTAATGGAATTAAATGTTTTTGTAAAATAAAATAATAATATACAGTGTACCAATGACTAGTGTAAAATATTTCACTTTTTCAACTATTGGCACCGGAGTGCATTATTATTTTGATGTACAATAAGCTTTACATGAGATTAAAATTGGAAAACTAAGTAAAATGGGTGCTTGAAAAATCTACAAAATCCCAAGAGCTATACACTACAGTTTCGACTACGGTGAAATTGTTTTAAAGTACGACCAGGCCCGCCTAAAGTACTTACAAAAGAAAAAGAACGAATACTTCATTGGATCAAAGTTTCACAAAAAAAGTGGTTCCTATACGTAAAGAAGACGTTCTTCAAGCCGTAAACTATTTTTTAGAAGAACATAAGAAACCACATCCGTTTGGAATGAAAATACTCCAGAGAATACTCCAGAAGAGACACCCAACTCGATCGTTTAGAGTACTATAGACCCAGTCTCCTCGGCAAGCGCTACAGTAGCACATTCTGATATAAGTTTATGGTTTGATGCTCTCGAACCTCATCCAAAAACAAAAAATGTTCTAGCAGCAAAAGGGTCTCGGAATGTGCGGCTAGCCAAAGTAGACTTAACAGTAATGTTTATTTTTTCGGCCGCTGGAGTAATGTCACCACCTATGGTAATTTACCCGTACAAAAGAGTGCCTGAAGAGGAAATATTTTATGAATATATCTCCAAAATTTTCCATCCTTATCTGGTGCAGCTGGGTACAAAATTTCCGATAATCTATTTTGTTGGCGGACATGCAACACATTTATTTTAGTAGCTCTTTACCCGAATGCTACAAAAATACTGCAACCAGCCGATGTTGCTGCATACAAACCATTAAAAACGAGTTGGAACAATCAAGTTTTGGAGTGGCGAAGGAATAATCAAATGAGCCAGCTTTCGAATCAAAAATTTACACCTATCTTATTCGAGGCTATAAAATAATAGTGTCTGTGCAGAAAAAAATCAAAAATGGTTTTGGATCCAGTGGTCTGTATCTATTTGATAAAACTGCAATTAAATTATCAAAATGTTTGGGTAAATCTGTCATTAAATGTGAGGAAACCATTCGATAATGAAGATTTTCTTTATTTATTTCATTTATACAAAGAAGTCAAATATGAAGTATGTCCCAAAGAAACTTACCATAATACTATATCAATACAAACTGAAGAAGAATATAGGATCGCGGAAGAATCAGCTATAGATATTGGTTCTATCAATGAATTTTTAATATTAAATGATCCACCAAGCGTACAGTATGAATCAGTAAATGGCATCGATGCCGCTTTTCTTTCTACCAGTTATTGCCCCGAAGTAGGAATCTACCCCAACGCCATTTCGTATATAATAGTTCCATCAGAGACAACCAAATCAATCGATGAATATTAAAATCGGCCCGAAACACCTTTGCAAAAAGGAAGCAAACTGAACAAAATAAAAACCCCGTTTTTTGTAACTTCACAAACATAAAATCGAAAAGTAGAAAGAATTAACAATAAACAATTAAAAGAAATCCAAAAATCCGCAATTGGTGAAACCTCAGACCAGCATTTTAGCTGCCGACAGAGTTTAAGTTTCAATCGAAAATGATTTGTTAACCAAATTATCGTGGAACCCCATATCTTGAATTCGAAAAAGGACGAACACACCATCGAGTAAAATTGCCAAAACGAAAATATTTCAATAGAAATCTTGAATGAACGCTCAGACGAGAATAAATCACTAGTACCTAGCGAAATGAGGGTTTGTGAACCTCCTGATCGGTTGGAGCTCGGAAACTTTTCCCAATGAACACAAAAATTGACATTGGCAGTAACTCTCTTGTAAGTGGGAGTATGTGCTATATAACTGTACCTTTGCATTTTCTAAAAGTTCTGATTCTGAAAAATCACAAAATATTCTGAAAAATAATTTAATTTAAAGAAAAATTTACTTAAAATTGACTTTAACCTTAAGTTTGGCTTAGAGCCTTAGTAACATTTTGGTTAAAACTATTTCCGAAAACAAAAAATCTGTTGTTGTTTGATTGCATTTGATGATTTGTGTAACTTTTGGCATGTTTTAATATATATAAAGCCAAAAAATTCTGAGAGTTTTCACTTAACATGCACTGGTGATCAGTAGCTTTTTTTCCTATTAACGCAGAGATTCTGACATCTAGTGATTTTTTTTGAACTAGCAAAAGCTGATAGGGGGCAATTTCAATTGGAAACAAATTTTGACCACTTTTCTCTCGTGGGATATATGGCGCCCCTAACGGCACTTTAAAGGCAAATAGAGCGTTTATTACTCTTCAATGGCCAGTCCGTTTCTGTCGATCGATTTGAATGGCTCTGACTAACATTTTGGTAACAGTTCGCCAATCCATAAAATTACGTACATCATAAAATCGTATAAAACATATACGTACTGTGCGCATTAAATACGTACGTCTGGCAATCCTAGCGAGAACATTAATGACAATGTAGTTCGTCTCACCAAGCCACATTACAAAAGCACAAGTTCTGTTCGATGCGCGTCAATCTTGTGAATTTTCAAAGTGAGGGAGCCTTAATTTAACATTTATCATTGGCTTCTTGGACAGTTAATCATGAATTTAAATAAACACAACACTGCATAATTCGCTTCGTCTAGCACATTCAATTTATATACTTCAAATCAAATAAAATTGGATTGACTTCACATAAAAAATACGTCACAATTCGCCTAAAACGTGTCTTAGCTAAATTTCGTTCAGCCGATAATACAGTTTGTTCGATAACGAATCAAAGTTTCACACCATTATGTGGAAAATGACATAATTTACCGACCGATTCAAATCTCGGCTATGCAAAATTTTAGTTAATAATATTTCCGCATTTGGGATTGTGTCTTAACTTTTCCGAGAAAACATAATCATTATTAGTACAAGTATATTTTGGCTAGGTGGCAATCAATGTGAGTAAAAAGAATAAATGCAATTAAAATTCGATAAAATTAAAATGTTAATTCAAAACTGAAATAAAATTAATAATTTAATGAAATAAATTATTGAACTTATATAATTAATTAAAAATTATTTGTTTAGGTTTACATTACGTCATTTGGCTATACATCTTTGTTCGGCTCGCATCACTTACCTGGAAAATAGAAATGAAAATTGAATTATTATACAGTAAAGCGTGAATTTATTTTGGGGCAAAATAAAAACACCGAACAAAATTAATTTTTTTTTTATCAAATTTATTTAATCCAATTTTCTTATACATGAAACGGAAACAGTGTAAATTATATAAAATTTTAATAGCTCTTATAATTATTACCATACGGATATGTAGACCTGGTCTTCAAGTAGTAGTTCCCCTTTGCAGTCAACGGAACATTAAAACCCATTGGAATGCGGTTCGTACGACACATCTCAGCACCATACGAAATTAGTGAATGGCATCGTGACGCTAAATAATTTTCTTCGTTACCGAGATACACAGTCTCGGCATAATATTCCCACGCACGTTGATGAGCACAAACGATGGTTAAACATCCAGGTTGAAGGGCAACGGCACTGTTTAATAAAATAAAAATGTATACACCATTTTACGTTTTTATAATCCGGGCGTCATGAGCTTACCCATTTGGATAGAAATCCGCATCACCAACCGGTTGTTTTTGTCCCAAGGCCGCATTATTCGTATGAATAATATCAACGAATACCGCATCACCACGATAAAGTCCAGTTAGGGCTTCACCCTCGTGAAAACAAGGATTAGCTGGGTCGAGCCCCGTGATTCTAGGCAACAATTTTTTAGTTTTGTAATAAAAATACCGACCAATCGAACCACTAATTTGTCCACCCAAACTGTGCCCGATCACATGAATTCTTTCCATCGGATACATTTTTACGAGTTTAACGAGCGCGTTCGCCACATGTTTTCCAATCAGTTCGGTATTAAATGCAGACCACGAATAAAAAGTATCTAAATATTTGGCGGCATCGACTGCCACAAAATTATAACCACCACGTTTATCGTACGCCCTGAAAACAGTTTCCATTGAGGTGGTAGTTGAACCGTCAGAATAATCACTCAACCAGCCGGATACGTACACAATAAGTTTTAAATTTTTATTAAATAACGGATCGTTCCATAATTGGTCCGGTTGTAATAGTGGGTGTGTAGCATTGCGTGTCCCTTTTTTGATGATAAACCTCATTTTGGTTACGTCCGGTGTAAATTTATCTTGCGTGCTATTACCCGCGATGGCGACGGCACATAATTTATTTATGGCTTGGAGTGCGACACGGAATGGCATACCAGCAAATGCTTCTTTGCCCATCGCCAGTACAGTATTTGGGGATGGTATTAAATCGGGTACTTTTGAAGCTATACCCAAGCCGCTACCAACACCAGCGGATAGAACATTGCCTACGGAGGGTAGCCCCGCTCCGTTTACCAATCCCACGGTAATCACGATAAAAAAACAAAATACGAGTCGCGTATTCATTCTGAAAATGGTAATTCTGGAGATAAATTTTTACTTGATTAGTTCGATAAAAAAATATATAAATGTTGCGTATCCTATACCTGGATGCTGCTGGTCCCAGGATCAAAACAAAACTATTAATGTTTTACAACTGCATCCGCTTTATATATATGCGGTGCTTTATAAACAAAACAGGTTTTCATTTTTTTGCGATGTAGGCGAGCATTTTTGCACAAAGAAATCCCTTTCTTTGTTTATCCTTAAATCAATGTATACAGTGATTGCCTAAAGTATCTGACTCATAATTTATTTATTTTTGTACCTGGTTTGGGATGATTTGTTGTTGCAATAAAAGGATGTAACCTTTGTGTATAGTGAAAAAAAATATCCTTGTTATCCTTATAACAACTACGTCGCACCGTATTACATAGCCTAAGGACGAATTTTTATTTATAATTTAATTTTTGTGTCATTGTGTCTTACATCGTAACATTCTTTGCTCGTTTATTGATTTAATAAATTATCTGAATCATATCCTAAACACTCTAGAAAATTTATAAAACAAGGAATTTACTCAGGATGAGAAGATTGTATACTGTAGATCAAAGTTCTCACTATATGATTGTCTATTCATGGCGCTGTCGGCTACCAGCCTAAATATAAACTTTTTCCTGCTACTTAACCAATGAGGCTCTGGTGACCGAGAAAAGGGCGGGATAACAGAACACCGAGGACCTAACAATTAATGTTCTCCTCCGAGGGTACAATCCACCCCAGGCAAGCTCAATGTACTAAGCTCAAGAATCTCTAGATCATCATTTTATTTTTCATTTTTCGGTTACCGATTATGAACCATCCATCTTTTCTTCGGGATTCTTAAACGAGTTTTGGAATAAATTCTGGAATATGGCCACCTGGGATGAAAATTGGCCTATTCTTAACTGATTATGATGGGATTGGATATGTTGGATGGAAATGAGCTTATTAAATCATTTTTGGAAAAGTTCCAGAATATGGCCATCTGGGGTTTGTTGGATGGATATGGGATTCTTAAATGATTTATGGAAGAAATTTTAGAATATGACCACTTTGGACGCAGTTTCAACCGATTACAATGCGGTTTGATTTGTTTAATGAAAATGAGATTCATTAAATAATTTCTAGAAGACGTTTTTTAATATGGCCCTGGAGATTATAAAACGATAAACTGCTCTACTCGCCGGAGGAAGAGAAACCAAATCATAATTTTCCTCTTTTGTGATTATTGCTGTAGTCTAGAGTGTAATTATTTTTGTTTTATGGAATTAACTCCTAGACCATCTATGCTCTGGTATTGCAAGTACCTCAAAAGTATAAATTTCCGCTTGTTCGAAAGGTCCGGGAAATCTCAAGGTCTAAGAAAACATCGTATTCCATGTTCCTGTAAACAGTTTGAGGTCGTTGTTGATAAGAATACTATAAATTTATTCAAGCCCTTCGTGTAGGGCAGACAACGTGATTTTTTGTGAGAGTAGGTAGTTAGCCTGCCGCTTCACCCAGGTGCCCACCAAGGTGTCCAGCATAATCAGAAACATGTTAACATCACGAGGAGCTTGCATCAAGAAATACGCCTGCTTATCACCGAGTTCCGTGCTAAATTACCGAATACCGTCCCAAGTGGCCATATTCCACAACTTCTTACCAAAATCATAAACTTTATAAGCAGGACAGCAAATTTCTTACAAACATTTGTATTTCAATTTTGAGTTTGAATGAAAATGGATTAAAACGCCTTTCTAGAGATTTAAACTTAAGTTCCGTAAACACCTCCAATATGTTGCTAAAATTGCTTATCCAACCAGCCTGATTGAAAACTCCTAACCAGAATAGCAAATTTCCTACGAATTTTTGTATTTCCATTTTGAGTTTGAGTGAAAATGGAAAACGGTCATTAACGCTTTTCCAGAGGTTTCAACTGACGTTTCGTGAATAGGTGGTTAAATTGTTCACTCAGCTAGCCTGATTGGAACTTCCTAACAAGGGCAGCACATTTTCTACGAGTTGTTGTATTTCAATTTTGAGTGAAAATGCAAAATGTCTATTAAAACGCCTTGTTGCCAAGCGAAAAAGTGTTTCGCTCTAATCAGGCAAGCCGTCAGGACTATAGAGGGACATAATGGGTAGAAGGTATTTGTGACCTCTTATTGAAAGAGGTGGAAGCCATTTGGAATAGAAAAATGTTGCCACATTTATATACGAGCTGGAACAAAAGTTCGTGTCAGACTCACTATGTATAACAATGTTTAACAACAAAATTTCTAAAAAAAATCGCCACGTAAGAAAATGTTATTTGCTTGACTCTTGATGTCCCACACTACCTCGTGATAATAACTGATATGCTACGTGTTCTCTATGAAGACTACGCAACAGAAGAAATTGACTTATTCGATTTTTTGCTAAGAATCGTTTTATAATGGGTCTAGCACTAACCTTCTTACAGATCAGAAAAAAATGAAGCAACATTTTTTGGATTCCAGATGGCCGAACCGTGGCCATAGTGTTAGGTAATTTCTATAAAAATCGCCACAGAAGAAAATGACTTGGAAAATTTTGTGTTGAAAATCGTGACCTACTGTGTCTGACAAAAATATATATTTTTTTTTTCGAGCCTTACAAATTTACACCAATACTGTTATAAGCAGACTTAAATTCGTTGATTCAGTGTTCTACTTGGTAAAATCCGGGTTTCTTTTTCGAAGAAGTGGGAGAGAAGCTTTGACGACAATTAAGTTTAACTTCCATTTTAAAAGTGAAAATACATAATTTTGAAACAATCATTATGCCAACACATCCGTTTGTTTGTTTAGAAACTATTTATAGAAAACTTACACACAAATTTGAAAAAATAAAATTTATTTTCCGAATGGGGAAATTTCCACCGATTTCAAGAATATGAGCCCAGGATCCCCCCCCCCCACGAAAAATACCCCTCAAACCCCAGGATTCTGTGAAAATATTCCTCACATTTTGTTTTTATTTTCAAGTGAACATGTGATCTGTGATACAGCGAAATTATGTTCACGCCAAAATCGCTCACAATAATCGAAAATAAATTTCATGTGGGTTGCATTATAAGGCACCAGGACAAGTAAAGTAACCAACTAAAACCTCGCCTTGCTTTATTTTAATAAAAAAACATTGTTGAATGGGTCAAGGCAAATAAGCCGATAGTCACGCATATATATGAATTATGTGTTTCGAATTAATCAAACAATTCGTTCCATTTCAAAAATTACAAGTTGAGGTATAGATTGTGGAGGCAACCAGATATATGTCACTAATATCTACCTGAGCAACTTTAACGAGTTATTTAATTATTGTTTTAACTTTTGTTCGAAAAAAAAATCATTCCGGTACACGCTTTACGATGTAAGCCTGTTTACAATTCACTCCCCAACCAAATTTAAAATAAACAATAATAAAATGTAATATTACAATGTCTATAAAGAATAAAATTGGATTACCGCCTGTACAACAAAAATAATTGCAAACAAAAATCAGGATCATTAACCAACCAAAATAATTCTTGTAGACACTTGGCATTTATATAAACAACCCAGCTGAGCGAGCAACTATTCGTTTTTGAGATCAAAGGTAAAATTTTGTAATGTGAAATCGAATCGAATTCTAAATATTTGTTTTTTATTTAATTCGACAGGATTTTCCGATATTTCGAGATGAGAGTCCAATTATTTGGTTGCATGTTTCCTGTACTGGTGGTATCAGTGCACGGTTTTGGTAGTTTCGGTTTACCAAAACTTAATGAAACATTAAAAACTGCTTCACATGCTATAGAATCAAAAGTTGGGACTGCCATAGGTATCGCAAAAAAAGTACCAGATTTAATTCCATCCCCAAACACGATACTAGCGATGGGTAAAGAAACATTCGCCGGTTTGCCATTTCAAATAGCAATGGCAGCGCTAAATAAATTATGTACTATCGCAATTTCTGGTAATAGCACCCGCGGTAAATACACACCAGACGTAAGCAAAATGGGACTTATTTTGAAAAAAGATGGTACAAGTGTTACCCATCCGTTAACTAAACCGAAACAATTATGGGACGATCCGTTATTTGATAAAAACAAAAAATTAATTGTGTACGTCACTGGGTGGTTTACCGATTTAACAGATGGTACGGAAATATCTGGATCGATGGAGGCACTATTTAAAGCGTATTCAGTTCGCGGTGGTTACAATTTTGTTGTTTTGGATTCGGCCCGATATATTGACACGGTGTACTCGTGGTCCGCATTCAATACCGAATATATTGGTCGACTATTAGCCGAATCACTAGCAGAACTAGTTGAGGTCTATCCACTAGAAAATATTCATTTGATGGGGCACAGTTTAGGAGCACAAATTGCCGGTGCTACCGGTCGCCATTTTCATGAAATTACTGATAAATTTTTACCTAGAATAACAGGGTTTGATCCAGCCAATCCATGTTTCAGTGAAGGTGAAACATTAACCGGAATATTTCGGGGTGATGCCGATTTTGTTGACATTATACACACAAATAATGGAGTACTGGGAGTAGAAAATTCAGTTGGCGATATTGATTTCTATCCGAATGGGTAAATTAAAATATACTTTTAAAATATTTTTAAAAGACGATTGATAATAATTTTAAATATAGATTTAATGCCCTTCAAGCTGGCTGTATAACAATCATTTGCGCACATCAACGGGCTTGGCAATATTATGCCGAAACGGTATATTCAGGCAATGAGGGAAATTTCTTAGCAACGCGGTGCAACTCGCTGGCTGCACTCAGAGCTGAAATGTGCAGAGGGAAACGAATTTCCATGGGGTTTGCGTGTCCTACTAATTTAAAGGGGAATTATTTTCTTACAACACGATCATCGCATCCATTTGGCAAAAACTATAAACGTACGTATCAAAAGAGAAACAGGAATGGAAATAAATGTCGGCAGCATAGAAAATCCAATAACTGATTGGCATTTAAACGCCGTGCAATTAAATTTATTTTAGTTAAATGTTTTCAATTAAGTTTTGTGGTTCTTGACAATTTTATAAATTAATTTAACAAATATATGAGAGATTATTTTAATTAACGAGAAAAAAACAATTCCCACAAAAATATTAAGAAAAATTTAAGAAATAAAAATTATTTTTCGGGTGAATCAATGGTCTTTTATTATACGGTGATCATGGAACGAAGCAGTTTATTCATGGCAAGCCTTTGTTAATTTTACCAACACACAATGCGACAGGATACTCTGTTACGAATTGGCTTCAGCCAACCAACCCGCAGATATCACTAAGCACGCAGAGGCTTCACACGGTGGTTTTGCCAGGTGGATCTTAGGAATAAATGCTTGGGCCGAGGGATTTTGAGGCTTGCGATACTCCTGGCCTACACCGTGAAATAACAGACTAGGACCGTAGTAATGAAAATGATCACCGGGAGACCGTGTGAATTTTACGGTCACCCGAAATAAAATTAACACTTCATTGTAATCATAGTGAGACACACAAAAGAATAAAAAAAAGTGATAGGTGACAAAAAAGAAAGAAAAAATAAAAGAACTGAGGCCGAATACAAAAGAAATCATCAAAAGAAGAAAACAAAATGTCCACCTAGTGGGCAAAATAAAACTCGAGGCGTAAATGAGCAAGAAATAAAATAATCAATAAACCAACAAATATAACACCACGTGTATAACGGGGGAAAGCGAGAGACCAACGCTTACTCGATCACAAAAAAAATATATATAGTTATTACAATTTTTAAAAGGAAATGTAATAGTAAAAAGTTGAAATTTTAAATATTAAAGAAAAAAAGAAACTTAATTAAAAACGAAATTTTAAAGAAAAAATAATGGTACCTTTGAACCGCCTTCAGGTCGACCTCGGGGTTGGGGCCTTATAGGGTGACCAACATACCAACGGGGAATGCCACAACTGGGCTGTATGGTGTCTTCCCGCCTTGCCAAAGATAAATTCGTTGGGCGATGTACCGCCAAAACCATAAATAAACCAAAATGGCGGGCGTCCTCCCGTCGTGACTGAAGATAAGTGTGTGGTTGGCCACGTTGTTGGCCACCCATAATCTCTACCGATGCGGCCCAACCATCAGTTTAAATTGTGTGACCCGATGGGCCTCCCGTGGTGGTGTCTTGACTCACCGTTTACCAAGTGAATGACCTCGACTGGCCGCCAGTAAATTATGTAGGCGTTGTCTCGCCCCAACAAGAACAACGAAAATTGCGAATGGCCACAACCGTCAACGTTGTATTGCGGCACACGTAAATAGTATATAGCACCAGTAAATTAAATATTCGGTGCACCGAACAATGAACAGTACCCGTTATAAGATGTAGTACCGTGGCAGCGTGGTGAGCTTGGCCGTCGTTAATGAAATGCGGACGACCCTCGTCTCGGCCGCCCGTAATAAATTAAATTAATAAAACACGATCTTTTAACGTAATCTTGGCGATTATCTCGTAACCGAAATCACGAGCTTTTCAACTTTAGGTTGTAATGGAAATCAACCCGTCTATTTCTTCACAACCACTCTAATTTTCACTTTTACACCAAAAGAAAACCGACAATTAACACTCCAAAAAAACTAAAATGCGGTTATAATCAATACTTCTTATTTTTAACAACCTTTTTATTAATTTTCTACTCATTACAGAATATATTTTGTATTTATAATATGGGAGAACACACTCCAAAAAAAACTAGATGCTAACTCATCAAAATCCAAAACGAGACTTTTTTTTATTTTTTTTATTCCCTAAAAAACTTAAATTCTTGCATGAAAACGAGAAATGTACCAGAATATTTCTTTAGTGCCTCTCGTTCTCGTTCATATACTACATGCGCGGTGTGAAAAACAAAAAATCCAAGTGACGCGCTTCAAAAATAAAAAAAACGAGAAACACAAAAACAATATTATTCTACATTTTTTCTGGTACCAGATAGACGTTGGTCTCGACATTTATAAACGAATGGGTGGGTCAAAATATAACATAAAATATTAAGCCTATTCAAATGAAAGTTTGAAGGTAAATCTACTACAAGATAGATGGCACCATCAATTCGATTAAATTTTTTTTTTTTTTTTTTTTTGAAAATATAAAATTATAAGAACAAATTAAATCCTGTTAGAATCACCCTCAAGGTGTAACAACTCACAGAAATAAAAAAAAAATCATAAATGTTAACATTTAAAATGTATAATGACATTATGTGTGGTAGTTGTCAATAGTTGTTGTTGTCAATAAGACAGAATCGAAATTGTTGTTGTCAATATGTTTTAATAAGAAAATTTGTTATGAACGATATAAGCTAAAAGCATTTTACATCTTAATTAAAGCTAAATATTTAGCTTAATGATTTTATTAAAAAAAAAATAGTTGTTGTTGTATATGGCGGAAACAAATTTGTTGTTGTTATTATGCTTTTAAAAGAAAACTCACTCTGAACGATATTAAGAAATTTAAGGTGCTGCAAAATTATTTTGATATGTAATTTAAAGAAAAATTAATAATGTTGTTGTTGTCAATATGGCGGGGAAAAAAATTGTTGTTGTCATTATATTAAAAAAAAATACGCACTATGAACGATATAAGGAAGTTTAGGTGCTGCAAAATTATTTTGATTTTTAATTTAAAGCAAAAGAAAATTTTTTATTGATTTTTTTATAATAAATCGTTGTTGTTGTCAATATGGCGGAATCGAAATTATTGTTGTCAATATCTTTTTATAAGAAAATATATGACAATATGGGTGAAGCAGATCGGGTCGACGAAAACATAAACCTCTATAGAGTGGGAATACGCGATAAAAAATGGTATTTACCGCTAATATCCCACTGAATTGATATGGAAGGACTAAAATTTTGGCATCTTCATAGATTAAGTGGCGGCAACCTAGATCATTTTAATTGAAGGCGGCAACTAACCCTTGGTATCTTAGAGTTATTCCAAAAAACTACAGCTATGGGACGAAGACCAGCTGAAAGCCTTCATTTTTTTGAAGATACTATAGCAAAGACCATTTGGTGTCGTGCAAGGAAACCCGAATACTTTGGAGACTGGGCCATTGAAAATGCAACTTCTGCTGTGTTCAATAGCATTACAACCAAAAAACTGTTTTTATAATTAACACACAAAATATTTAAATTTTTTATTTTTTTTTTAATAAATTAAGAAAATGAATTAAAAATTATTGATTTCGGAAATAAATTTTTTACGTAGTATAAAATGCCATTGTCCTTTTAAAAGAACATCTTCTCCCTTAACTACATAATCTAAAATATATTTGCAAGTGAGAGTATATTTCTCTTATAATTTTGAAGCCTTTGAAAGCTTACAACTAAATTTGAAGGAACTAATTGAATTTGGAAACACTTGGGTTAACTTTCAACACACCATAAATTAAACAGCATAGATTATATGATACGGACCTGGGCTAGTCAGGATAGGATTGGCACCAGAGAAATTAAAGCCTACCTGGTAAAATCACAAAATCGTTCACAAAAATAATTCAAAAAAAGTGTTTTCTGTTCATGATATGGACCTGGGCTGCTCAGAGTAGATTGGAATAACCAAGGCCCCTCTGCCGGTATACGCCACCTCTTAGATTTATCTCTAGGATGGGCACCAGTGAAATTAAAGTCTACCTAGTAAAATCAAAAAGTCGTTCACAAAAATAATTCAAAAAAAATGTTTTCCGTTCATGATATGGACCTGGGATGCTCAGGGTAGATCAGAATAACCACGGCCTATCTGTTGGTATACGCCACTACATAGATTTATCTTTAGGATGGGCACCAGTGAAATTAAAGTTTACCTGGTAAAATCACAAACTAAAATAATTCAAAAAAAGTGTTTTCTGTTCATGATATGGACCTGGCCTGCTCAGGGTAGATCAGAATAACCAAGGCCTTTCTGCCAGTTACTGTCACCACTTAGATTCATCTCTGGGATTGGCACCAGAGAAATAAAAGTTTACCTAGTAAAATCATAAAATTGCTCACAAATATAATTCAAAAAAGTGTTTTCCGTTCATGATATGGACCTGGGCTGCTCAGGATAGATCGGAATAACCAAGGCCTATCTGCTGGTATACGCCACCTCTTAGATTTATCTCTAGGATGGGCACCAGTGAAATTAAAGTCTACCTAGTAAAATCAAAAAGTCGCTCACAAAAATAATTCAAAAAAAATGTTTTCCGTTCATGATATGGACCTGGGCTGCTCAGGGTAGATCGGAATAACCACGGCCTATCTGTTGGTATACGCCATTACATAGATTTATCTTTAGGATTGGCACCAGAGAAATTAAAGTCTACCTGGTAAAATCACAAAATCTCTCACAAAAATAATTCAAATAAAGTGTTTTCTGTTCATGATATGGACCTGTGCTGCTCAGGGTAGATCGAAATATCAAAGGCCTATCTGCCGGTATACGCCACCACTTAGATTTATCTCTAGAATCTCTAGGATGGGCACCAGTGAAATTAAAGTTTACCTGGTAAAATCACAAAAATAATTTTAAAAAAAAGTGTTTTCTGTTCATGATATGGACCTGGGCTGCTCAGGATAGATTGGAATAACCAAGGCCTATCTGCCGGTATACGCCACCACTTAGATTTATCTCTAGAATGGGCAAAAGAGAAATTAAAGTCTACTTGGTAAAATCACAAAATCCCTCACAAAAAGATTTATAGAACACTGGAGTCGTAAGAGTCTTTCATGCTCGTGTATAAGTAAATATAAATCAACATGATATTCTGGGCTGATATTTCGTGTCAACTTCAGCGACTTTTTTCCAACGGCAAGCCCATTCTCATTCACACTGCTATCAAATATACAAGCCATAAATAAAGTAGAGTGGAATAAAATTGAGCTGTCATTTAAACGTGATAAAAAATGTACAAACTGTAAAATCTAAATTACGTCAATTTATTATTGAACAAATTCAGCGTAATTAATAATAATTACCTCGCATTATTTTGATCTGACGCAAAACACCTGTACACTAACTAATTCAGTCAGTTAGACTATAACATCGTCAACAATACGAGCTGTTGCCATTGGTGGAAAATTCATTTGTAAAATTAAACATAATTCAATATCACACTTTGATCGACATTGATCGAAATTTGCACGCGTGGATTTCGACCAGTGTGGATTTTTAAGTTTGGAATCTTTTTTAAGTGGCTTTTGGTTTTCTGGTAAATATATTTTTGATATTTTTCATATTGCCCCAGACTCAGTGTGTAACAATATTAAGCAAAAATATAGTTACTAAGGCATTTCCTTTTGTAGTATTTTTCACACGAAATATCTAAAACTTCGACTTCTGTCACAAGGTGGTGTAGACCATCTAGAATCAAAAAAATGTAGTATTATTTCTTTACCAACTGGAAAGAAATTTTATGCTGGGCTATGTTATCCGGTATACAAAAAATGTAGAATTTTTCCTAAAAATTTACTAAAACATTTTCGTCTGTGGCGGGATTCAAAGGAAATACCGAGGGCGATGAAATATCAAACTTTCCATATGAACACGAGCAGCCCTCTTCCTCCCATAAAAAAAAAAAATTATTTTCAATATTATTTGCTCTATATAAATTCACTTGCACTTTGAGAGTTTTCAATTCTGAATTTTTTTAATCACATTATGCATATCTGAAGATTCAGCTAGATCGTGTTCAATGGGAAGCCCAAAAATTTTACAAGGAAAGCAGAAATCAAAATTTAATGCTTCAGATTTTTTTTTTTTGGTTTTTTGTAATCCTGGCTGTGTTTTAGGTATGTTTGGTGGTCATAAAATTTAACCAAGATAAATTCATTAATCTCGTAATTATGTAATACGTGTAATATCCCAGAGAATGCTGACCGAATTCCATTTGCATTCGCTTGCAAAAAACATACTGTTTCTTTAGAAGCAACCATGTTAAGTACACAGAAATCCATATTACCCACAAAAGAAAAGTGTCAGAAAAAATTCCACTGTGTGACAATTAAAACTAAAACTACACCACACATTAATTGATAAACGTTTGATAAACCCGGCGAAAGTAACCGCCTACATGTCTTTAGTTTCAAGTAATCTGAAGAAGTTCATTATTTATCTTATAGTTTTGTGTAACAGTGTTTGCTTTACGGTAAAATGATAGTAGTTTGCACTGTTCAATGTTAAGATTCAGAGAACTAAAGTCGCACCATATCGCTTAGATTGTCTTTGTTAAATTAAATGACAAAATAAAACCGAAAGGTTACTGGATATTTCTGATAGGTTCTATTGTTTTGATTTTCAGTCATGACTTTCCAGGTTGTTTCGCTTCTGAAATAGCATAGTTCGTTTCAGCTGGTCGTCTGATTTTCTGGTCTTTCCATTCGATGTCAATGACTGCTTGACTCTTTTACCTTTAAATAATTCAACATTGGTTATTTTGTTGGTCCTTAGAATTCTTCCAAGGCATTTGTTAATGAATGCTTCGTTGCGCAACCGTAATGCAACATGTTTCTTTAACATGTTGAATTTTTTTCTGTCTTTGTTGATTCGTTTCTTTAAATCTTCATCTGATCTACATCTTTGCGCTCGAGTACAACCAAGGTATAACAATTCAATGAACTCTTCCATTCCTTCTTGGTTAATATAAATCGGTATGGATTTGAAACCATAATTACTTTTATTAGATCTGATAACTTCTGTACTTTTTGTTGCATTGCGGTGTGATTGTGTGTTAGCAGGAATATGTCATCTGAGTAATCCAGATCATTGAATTTCTCCGTTAACCCCACTATCCCGGAGAACGCGCTATCTAATTTTCTTATGACATTATCTAAAATCCTGAACTGAAGCTCCTAGTAAACTACTAGCATTGAGTTTGATTACTTTATTTGACATGCCCATTTAACAAATGCCTTCAATATTGTGTTAATGTCAATTGAATCGATTACGTGTTCGAAATTCACGTAGGTACAGTGGTGAATTGCATTCGTGAGACTGCTCAATTTTGATGTGTGTTGTGTTAATATTATCGGTGCAACTTCACCCTAGTCTGGAGCTAGCCTGTCCTTTTTGATTTTTGAGTTGATTGTCCTTGAAATTCTATCTAGGATGAAAATTACTGATTGCCTTATGGTTGTATTGGGGAGGGATATACATATATCCCAAAAATGTTTGCATTCTCTCAGGTCAGCAAATATTACTGTGTTCAAAATATTCCTTTCATCTTATTGCGTTTTAATTAAATATTATTTATTATATTAAAATTATTTATTTTAACATTTATTTTGTTTAATTAAATCCAGTTTTAATTTAATTTTATTAATTAAAAATCCGCCTTATGCAATGGCGGAGCGTTGTGTGTCGTCGTGATGCTGTACAAGATAGCAGTAAATTTCCAGCAGAAAAATGTGTTTTGCTATTCACCGCTAGAGGCACCACGATCGCAAAAATGAAATTTTTTCTGCTGATATTTTTTGAAAGCAGCAGAAAATTTTGATGCAAATTAATAATTGTCAGCAGAAAGTTTTATGAAAAATCAAAAAATTTATGAAAAAGAAGAGAAAATAAATGTTTAAACGTTTTGAAGCGAAGAAAGTTATTTTTTTTAAACGATTTGCGTAAGCATAGTGTAAGGACTCTCAAAATATACTTAAATTATCATAATCATCATTATGCAAATACAGGGCAACATCAAAAAATTCATCATCATTAATAGCACTCCTAACATTCCTGAAGTCATTTTAATGTGAAACGTTTTCAGTTTTTTAACAAAAGTGTTAGAAAAACCCCCTGTAACTACCCTGGGTGTATTTTTTTATGGTAGCTGAAATCATAATCTATATAAATGAGCAACATAAGATTTATAACTGTCGTAGGCTATTGATGGGAGTATAGTAACAGGTGAGTTTTTTTTAACACTTTTGTTAAAAAACTGAGAACATTCCACGTTAAAATGACTTCAAAAATGTAAGGAGTGCTATCACCGATGGCGTTTTTTTATGTTGCCCTATATTTGCATAATAATTATTATGGTAGTTTTAGTATATTTTGAGAGTTCTTACACTATGCTATAAAGAAAATAAAGAAAATTTACCTTCGTCGCTGCAAAACGTTTAAACATTTATTTTCTCTTCTTTTTCATAAATTCTTTGATTTTTCATAAAACTTTCTGATGAGAATTATTAATTTGCATAAAAATTTCAAAAAATTTCTGCTGCTTTCAAAAACTATCAACAGAAAAAATTTCATTTTTGTGATCATAATGCCTCTAGCGGTGTATAGCAAACCACATTTTTCTGCTCTCTTATACAGCATGTCATCTTGGTGTGCAGCGGTGGTAATGAGCGGCGTCTTGTTGATAGTTGGAATCGAACTGGGGCGGTATGTTGTACCATATCACTTCGAATCGAAATTCGAAAAAAGTCGAATGGCGGTATGTTGTATCATTTTCGAAAAGCAAAAATGATACCACTTTCACTTTTTTATTCGACTTTTTTCGATTTCGTTTCGAAGTGATGGTACAACAAACCGCCCCTGATTGAACAAGAAAATTTATTTGTGCTTTCGGTTTCGCCTTCGTCGTTGTTTGATGCTGTATAAGATAGCGGAATTCGCCGCAAGTGGCAGCACTATCACTAAAGAGAATTTTTTGTAATATAATTGCCAGCGGAAATTTTTTATTCATTATGTATATATTTTTTTACGAAATAAAACATCTCAGCGGAATAAAATATTAGAGGTGATCCTTAAAATGGCAAATAGATTGATCTCCGAAGTAAAGAAACTAGGTATATGAAATGTTGAAATTTAACAATAATCCTCATTTCTTCTACTAGTAACCAATATTTTCGGTTGGTTTTCTAATAGCCTAGCTCATACTGAGATTATACGAAAAATTTGGGGAAAATTCATGTACTAGAATTTTCACTAAAATTTTTTGATTTCTGCCGCAATATAAGTTATTTTCAGTTTTTGACCAATATCTCAAAAACTTCTACTAGTAACCAATACTTTCGGTTATTTTTCTAATAGCTTAGGTCTTACTGAGACTATATGGAAAATTTGGGCAAAATTCATGGACTAGAATTTTCACTAGAACTATTTGATTTTCTGCGGCCAAATAAGTTATTTTCAGTTTCTGGCCAATATCTCAAAAACTTCCACTAGTAACCAATAGTTTCGGTAGTTTTTCTTAAAACTTAAGTCATCTAGTGAAAATTCTAGTATATCAATTTTCCCCAAATTTTCCATATAGTCTCAGTATGACCTAAGCTACTAGAAAAACAACCGAAAAAATTAGTTACTGGTGAAAGTTTTTGAGATATTGGCCAAAAACTGAAAATAACTTATATGGCCGCAGAAAATCAAAAAATTCTAGTGAAAATTCTAGTTCATGAATTTTCCCCAAATTTTCCATATTGTCTCAGTAAGACCTAAGCTATTAGAAAAATAACCGAAAGTATTGGTTACTAGTGGAAGTTTTTGAGATATTGGTCAAAACTGAAAATAACTTATATTGCGGCAGAAAATCAAAAAATTCTAGTGAAAATTCTAGTCCATGAATTTTCCCCACATTTTTGATATAGTCTTAGCATGACTTAAACTTTAAGAAAAACAACCGAAACTATTGGTTACTAGTGGAAGTTTTTGAGATATTGGCCAAAAAATGAAAATAACTTATATGGCCGCAGAAAAAAAAACTCTAGTGAAAATTCTAGATCATGAATTTTCCCCAAATTTTCCATATAGTCTCAGTATGACCTAAACTACTAGAAAATCAACAGAAACTATTGGTTAGTAGTGGAAGTTTTTGATATATTGGCCAAAAACTGAAAATAACTTATATGGCGGCAGAAAATCTAAAAATTCTAGTGAAAATTCTAGTCGATGAATTTTCCCCAAATTTTCCATATAGTCTCAGTAAGACCTAAGCTACTAGAAAAACAACCAAAAAAATTAGTTACTGGTGAAAGTTTTTGAGATATTGGCCAAAAACTGAAAATAACTTATATGGCCGCAGAAAATCAAAAAACTCTAGTGAAAATTCTAGTCCATGAATTTTCCCCAAGTTTTCCATATAGTCTCAGTATGACCTAAACTACTAGAAAATCAACAGAAACTATTGGTTACTAGTAGAAGTTTTTGAGATATTGGTCAAAAACTGAAAATAACTTATATTGCGGCAGAAAATCAAAAAATTTTAGTGAAAATTCTAGTCCATGAATTTTCCCCAAATTTTTCGTATAATCTCAGTATGAGCTAAGCTATTAGAAAACTAACCGAAAATATTGGTTACTAGTGGAAGAAATGAGGATTATTGTTAAATTTCAACATTTCATATACCTAGTTTCTTTACTTCGGAGATCAATCTATTTGACATTTTAAGGATCACTTCTAATATTTTATTCCGCTGAGATGTTTTATTTCGTGAAAAAATATATACATAATGAATAAAAAATTTCCGCTGGCAATTACATTACAAAAAATTCTCTTTAGTGATAGTGCTGCCACTTGCGGCGAGTAGCGTAATCTCTTATTTTCCGCTGTCAAAATTCCGCTATCTTATACAGCATGTTGTTTCGTTTGGTTTGGAATGCTCGTCGTTAGATGAATTAGCGATGAGTTTGCGAGATGTTAAGTTTGTAATATGTACGATTAGAATATTGGCTTGCAATATTCTAACAGCTACAATCCCTTTAATTGTGCTTCAGCTCCGGCTTATTTTGTTGATACATTTGCAACTTGAGATGTGGGCGTTCCTTTAATTGTCTTCTTCTTGATACTTGAGTGTGTTGGTAGCTGCTTTTTCATTAGGTGAGAAGCTGTATCTCTTGTTCCGACAATATATTTAAAATGATACAAAAGCACTTTTTTTTGTTTTCCAAGGGCAGTAAATTTTAATTATTATATTAACATATTATTAAATTTTAAATATTATAAAAGAAAATTGAAAATTTATTTTAAATTAATTTTTAAATTTCTTTTATAATATCACAAAGCACGTGCCAGGTTTTCTAGTGTTAATCTGTCGGTGTTAAATTCCTTCAGAATTGAATTGATGCATTTTGCAGGCTTCGCTTAAGTGTTTTTGGTAGACAGAGAATTTCATTGGTATAGAGAATTCCGTTTAAATCATGCCAACTTTTAAACCTGAATTTATAAAATTTATTCCACGAACGAAAATGAAATCGTTTATGCGGTTGTTCCAATATCGAAGACATCGATTGACCAAGATATTTCATTCAAACCAATTTTATTATAAAAATTGAATTTTACCTTCCAAAATATAGGTAGCCCCAATTTAAAACCCAATTTAAAAATTGAGAAAAATGATGGAAAAACAACAAAAAGCAATAATATACATTATCTACCAATTGTCTACATACTCTACCAATTCTCGACATTATCTACTTCAAAATCAAGTGTCTACGCTATGTTTGACAGCAACATGTAAACAATACGAAAATATGCGTGCCTTACAACACTGATCACCTTTCACTTCCATCTGGAATCCACAAAATTTAGATTCATTTCTACACCATTCTGGCTTTCCCTGGGAATAGAGAATTGTGAAAAATAATTTCATAACCTTTTTGTCTAAATTGTAATTTTCTGATCTGGGATAAGTTTGGTGTAAATACTTTCGAAACAAAGGTAAATCGGAAAATATATTTACCTATAAAAGTTTCCCAATTAACTTTGCTTTGAACATTTTTACTTTAAATTTATAACTCCAGTGGGCCAGAAAAACACAATTTCGTCAAAATATTTCCAAAAAAATTTACTAAAAAACCCTTACATCGAAAATGTTTTATTAAATTTATTGTTGGCACAAACCTTTTACACTGATCAATTGTTTGCTGAGAATCGTAACATCTTTATAGATCGGAAAGAAATGGAGCTAAAGTTTTTGGATTTCAGATGGCCTACGCTTCTTTGGAACAGTGGCCGGTAATTAAGTGTCAGGTAATTTATGTGACGGTAGGTCAGGTAATTTATGTATGTGGCGCCACAGAAGAAAATGATTTGAAAAATGTTGTGCTGAAAATCGTTATCTACTGAGTCTGGTCCGAACCGTCTTTCCAGCTCCTATAGATTTAGCAAAAACACATTTTTTTTGTTTTGGAGTCTTCTTTACATACACTCCACTAAAGTTTTGTATTTCTGTAAAAAAAAAAAAATATTAAAAGTCTTTAAATTCACATTTAGGCCTATCCACTACCCGGCCTATCTGTCTGCAACAAATTTGACTTATACAAAATAAACAAATGTCAGCAATGCTCCGTAATGTGTGGGGATGTTTCAAAGGGCTAAATGAAACGTTTATTATTTATAAAGAATGGGAAGCTTGTGAGTAAATTTATAGAAAACCAGCATGGTTGTGTTGATTGCGTAATTTGCCTTCAGTCACGCTTTTCGACACGATTGAACTCAAGGTTCCTTAATGAATTGGAAAGTTGGTATCGCGATGAACTTGATAAGGTGGCGGGAGTTTCTTGAACAAATCAATCCAAGCACAATTCATGGTTAAGGAAGAACCAGAGACGAAAATTGATAGAGCTAATAATTTTAAGGGTCAAGCAAGATCGACTGATGCTAGATTGGACGACGTAAATCAGTATCATAGGCTGAGAGTTGACTTTGAACATCTGTAGGCGCCCACTTACACTTCAAATGTCAAACTTGTTTTCATTTGCAAGTGAACATGTGATCTGTGATACAGCGAAATTATGTTCACCTCACCTTGCCTTATTTTAATAAAAAAAAAAAAAAAATTGCCGGGAATTCTGTTGCAATAGCATTTAGTACAAAGTACACCAATTTCAATTCAAATCATTGAAATCGAGGCAAACCATGGAAATTGTTTTTCAATCGAAATATGTTTATGTGTATTGTTTTGGACACCGCTAGGTAACCATTGCATGAAATTATTATATAAATTTGTACGGGAGAAATTTTAAAAAATAAAAAGACCCGAACGAAACATTTTAGTTGCCCACCACTGACACATAATTGTGTTTGGGTCTATTCTTTAATTCAACCCGAGCAGACAGAGTGCATTTAGTGTTAACACGGCGCACACTCGATTCTTAAATTTTACGCTGAAATTTATGTCAGTGTACGAAGAGTGTGGATATCGTTTTGTACTGTACAACCTTTGCTCGGTATACAATACCCTGGGTAAAAATGATTGCGCTGTAAAATGACTTTGTTTATAGAGAACATATAAAAAAAGTGTTTGCCGATAGCGATGCTGAAGTTCACATATATTTCAGAATTGATTTTGAATAGTGTGATTTAAATTAATTAAAATATTTGTTTCACTTCGAGACAACCAGAAACAAACAAATTGTGTCTATTTTAATTATATTTTTTGACAATAGATGTCACTAATCTGTAATGAATAAATATGCTTATACTTCACCACTATCATAATTGAGCGTATATTTGTTTGACAACCGCTAAGATGAAGCCGGAAAGAGTAAATTAATTATTGTTTTAAGTTTTGTTCGAAAAAAAATCATTCCGAGACACGCTTTACGATGTAAGCCTGTTTACAATTTACTTCCCAACCAAATTTAAAAATAACAATATTTCAGTGTACCTAATAAAATCTAATTATTAAAATGTCTATAAAGAATAAAATTGGATTATCGCCTGTACAACAAAAATAATTGCAAACAAAAATCAGGATCATTAACCAACCAAAATAATTCTTGTAGACACTTGGCATTTATATAAACAACCCAGCTGAGCGAGTAACTATTCGTTTTAGAGATCAAAGGTAAAATTTTGTAATGTAAAATCGAATCGAATTTTAAATATTTATTTTTTATTTAATTCAACAGGATTTTTCGATATTTCGAGATGAGGGCCCAATTATTTGGTTGCATGATTACTGTACTGTTGGTATCAGTGCACGGTTTCTTTTTACCAAGACTTAATGACACAATAAAAACTATTTCACATGTTATAGAATCAAAAATTGGGACTACCATAGGTATCGCAAAAAAAGTACCAGATATAATTCCATCCCCAAATACGGTACTAGCGATGGGTAAAGAAACATTCGCCGGTTTACCATTTAAAATAGCAGTTGCAGCACTAGATAAATTATGTTCTGTCGCGATTTCTGGTAATAGCACCCGGGGTAAATACACACCAGACGTAAACAAAATGGGACTTATTTTGAAAACAGATGGTACATTTGTTACCTACCCGTTAACTAAACCGAAAAAATTATGGAACGATCCGTTATTTGATAAAAGAAAAAGATTAATTGTACACGTCACTGGATGGTTAACCGATTTTACAAATGGCGTGGAGATATCATCAGGATCGGTGGAGGGACTATATAAAGCGTATTCAGTTCGTGGTGGTTACAATTTTGTTGTTTTGGATTCGGCCCGATATATTCATACGGTGTACTCGTGGGCCGCATTCAATACCGAAAAAATTGGTCGACTATTAGCCGAATCACTAGCAAAACTAGTTGAGATATATCCACTAGAAAATATTCATTTGATGGGACACAGTTTAGGGGCACAAATTGCCGGTGCTACCGGTCGCCATTTTCATGAAATTACTGATAGATTTTTACCTAGAATAACAGGGTTTGATCCAGCCAATCCATGTTTCAATGAAGGTGAAACATTAACCGGAATATCTCGGGGCGATGCCGATTTTGTTGACATTATACACACAAATAATGGGGTACTGGGTGTAAAAAATCCAGCTGGCGATATTGATTTCTATCCGAATGGGTAAATTAAAATATAGTTTTAAAATATTTTTAAAATACGATTGATAATAATTTAAAAAAAATTTAAATATAGATTTAATGCTCTTCAAGCTGGCTGTAAAGATATAATTTGTTCACATTCTCGGGGTTGGGAATATTATGCCGAAACGGTATATCCAGGTAATGAGGGAAATTTGTTAGCAACGCGGTGCAACTCGCTGACTGCACTCAGAGCAGGTTTGTGCAGAGGGAAACGAATTCGAATGGGATTTGCGTGTCCAACTAATTTAAAGGGGAATTACTTTCTTACAACACGATCATCGCATCCATTTGGCAAAAACTATATACATACGTATCAAAAGAAAAGCAAGATTAGAAATAAATGTTGGCACCAATGAGAATTTATTGTAATAACTGATTGGCATTTGTATACCGTGCAATTAAATTTACTTCATTTAAATGTTTTTAATTGGATTTTTTGTAATAAAGTAATTTAACAAATATATTTAGTTGTAGTCGAAAATGCAGATATAATCACTGTTTGAGTAAATATTTGTTGGCCTAGAGCTAGTGTCTACCATGTGTCTATCAAATGATTAATTAATACATTTGGTGGCATCATCCTTATCCATCTTTTTATGTAGATTATGTTATTAAAGCTATCGGCTCTCATACTAGTACGGCGTGTGACTGGAAGAAACAATCACATAATATATGAACCGTTTAACCTGCGGTTCCATTACATTTTAGCAATATAGTTGCAACATCACGTGGGTCGGTCCTGAAAATTTTCCAACGTAGATGGACACGCTGAAGACCATTTCTTCATCAGGAAATATTGTCATATTGCATCGTAATCCAGGGGCGGCCATATTCTTGGGCGGCTTAGCTCAGGAGATCTTGGATGTGGTTTTCAGGGTATGATTACAATCTTGCTAGACCGCGTATTATTTACTCTCTAAAATCAAATGAAAGTGGTAATTGTTTTAAAAGGATATCTTCAACATTAAATAACCATCTGTGGGGATCACCCACAATTCACCTCCGACAGCTTGAGACTGCCGGAGTACCACGAGAAGACCGCGTAGATTTTACGATCGTTCTCGAATGGAAGACACATATACTGGAATCGCCACTTCGACCCTGTGGATATCCTGCCAAGAGTTGACGGGGGGCGACAAGCCCAGCTTGCCAATATGGCAAAAAAAAAATAGGTACGATAATCAGAATAGTAACGGAACACAACTGCCAATGAATGAAGAAAAAAATAAGCCCCAATGCCAGGGATAATGCGCAGTGTTGCTTTTTTTAAGAAAATTGCTGCAAAAGAACAGTGGCAGAAGGAGGGAAGAAAACAAAAAAAACCTGAAATGGCCGCTGAACAAGAATAATTCCGAAGTGGAACCAGTGCACACTTCGGCACGTGCGTCAATCGACCGCTGTTCGGTACTTGATTACAAAATATTTTAATAAAGATTTGCAGAATGGAAAAACTTTAAATTGAAAATTAAATGAACATTTAAATTAATCTCTAAATTTAAAAATTTAAAATTGGAAAATTTTACTTAAATTTAATTAAAGCAACGAATAAAATAAAACATAAAAAAAAAAAAATAAAAAAAAATTGAACCTCATGACCATCGGTAAAGTAATGCTTGAATTTGCATCGTTACTCCATAAAATACGAATAAAGTAGTAAATATTCGTAGGGCGTCTTCCCGCCTTTAACCGAAAAATTTGCGAATGGCCTCGGTACAATAAATGTTTTTTGGCACCGTTGAAAAAATTTGGAACCCATTGTTAAATTCGGTGCCCGGTAATCAATGCGGCGCCAGTTGGATAAGAGCTTGCACTTGATGTTTATAAGATCCCACCATATGATTCTCATTTGTAATGTAGAATCAAAATTATTCCAATTTGTTCTATGTATTATATTGCACTGATAAATAAATTAAATTGTTCTTGAACAGTAAAAAAAAAATAGCAAAATTCACTATTTTGATGATGGCGGTTCTTTCAATTCTCCAAAAAATAAATTTGGCCATTTTGTTTTTAATAATAATTTATTATCACCAAAGCAAAACATAGTTTACTAATTTTTATTTTGCCACAAATGGCATACAAATCCTTTAATGTGTTTTTTTTAAACTATCAAACTAAACTCAAAAATCCAATAATAAATTTTCTAAACTTTTATTTATTATAACCGAATTAAACTCGGAAAAATTTACAACTTCCTTATCATATTCAGACACAGAATATTCTAGATTACGAAAATACCAGACATACAAATTATCGTGTTCATGATGGTAAGCTCGTCATAAATTACCGCTACGGAACGAGATACGTCTACACCGATGTATCATATTGGAAGTTGGTATAGCCTGATGAGTAACGTCAGGAGTTATTAGAACGCGCTCATAGTGGTCGTAATCTAGATTTGACAACTGGACAAAAGATATTTCTACTTTTGTTCGCACAAAGTGATGCTGAGGCCAAATTTTTGCAAAATTGCGTCATAAATTTGTTCCAGCAAAAGTTCATAAAAAAGTTGGTAAAGTAGCATATTTAGCTTAATGGTAAATTATTAGGTTTATTTTATTTAAATGATATTAGAACCTAGTGAAGATCGCCTTATGGTAAGTTCTCGAGTAAGAGGAATCGAATCGGCGCGGTATAACGTCCAACAGGGCTGTAAAGTCCTTGTCCGCACTGTTAAACTTCAAAGTCGGGCAAAACTCCTTGTTTCCTTATGATGTGAGAATTCGCTACAATTTTCACTATAACCTACAGGCTAGTTGAATTTATTTCTCTGAGACCACTTCTCATGTGGGTCGTCCCCACGATTTATAACGTATATCCGTTTTTGTTTACTCGTGTATGTTACGTAAAGTGCTCATAATAAATTTGGTGGGGTCGAGGCGGTTTGTCGATAAACCAGGAGTGAGTTGTGATCTGATTTTGGGTGAAAGGTGTTATGGTGGTCTTCAACAAAAGTAATTATTTTTGTCTTTATTTTTGATCTAAACTCATCATTAAATTAAAAGTAAATTAATGGTCTTTTATTTTTTGTGTTAGTTATTTCGAATATTTAGTAAAAAAAAGTGAATTCAATGTACTAACGAACAAAAAAACCGTAACAGTGATCAACCCGTTATTCGAGTGTTCAATCGATAGATCAAACCAAGTGATTCGTGACTTTTTTTAGAGTTGCTGATTCTAATAATATCTAATCCGCGCCTTATAGGCCTCTGTCTCCAGCGCACTTACTAAGTACAGGAGGGGCGGTTGGGCGGCTAACAAAAAAATTTAAAAATAGTGTGTGGCCGATCATCACGTGTGTGGATAAACCGTACAAATCGGATCAACCTGGGACTCGACGCCGGTGATAGCTTGTAGGTATATTCCCTAAATTGAACAGTAGTCTTTTAACAACGTACTAAAAATTTATGAGAATTTCCATTATTTTAGTTAATCTACGTTCTTTGTTCTAATGTACCGGTAAATTGGGTATTCGTAGTAATTGGGAGATGAGATGGCGACAAATTTTTTTTTGGTATGACATTTTCTATTAAAAAGCTGTTAAAGTTAGGTCACGGTTTCCCCTGGAATACAACACTCACCAACTCCCCCCATCGCTCCTGAGCCCATAGCCGGAAAAATCTGATTGCACCAGCTCCAGAATAGTGATAATCTGTTAGACCAAAGTATAATAGGCCCAAGCCAGACCGCTTAAAATGACATTTTTCTATTAAATATTTATTTTCCACTCTCTATAACACTTTTTCCACGGGAAACCCATTCTTATTCACACTGCTATCAAATCTACAGCAATATCATTTTTGAAATAATCGTAGAAATGAAAATTTTAGTAATATTAAAAATTTTAATTATTTATTGTACTTTCATTATTATACACGTCCTTCTTATATTTTTTCAAAACAAAATTCATTAAGCCAAAAAAATGAAAGATAAGAATTTTATTTTGACACACAGCTAATTTTTTTTTATTGTACTACAAGGAATAAAACCGCCCTTATTCAAAATAAGTGTAAAGATTCGGTTTTGCATTAAATCAACGAGATTTATGAGCAAAGAAAGGCAATTGAAGGCTGAATTTTCCCCCCAACTCCGCTTGATGCACAATTTTACTCCCGCCACGCTCTCATACTGATGTTCGTTGGTACATACTTTGAAAGAAAGCTCACTCTCCAAATTCTCAATAGGATTGAGATCCAGTGAGCATACGATTACTTCAAAAATGATATTGCCTTAATAAACGGTATAGACATTCACCACTGTACAAGCGGTATATAAAGTAAAGTGATAAAGCAAATAAAGTAAAGTGTACAAATTGCCAACAGTCAGGACACACGAAGAACTTCTGCGATAGGCAAGTAAAATGTGTCAAATGTGCAGATAATCGTCAAACAAAACAATGTCAAAAGCCGCGAAATGCTATCCCAACTTGTGCGCTGTGCGGAGAAAAAGGTCATTCGGCTAGCTATAAAGGATCGAGAAGAATTGAGTTAAAAGTTAGAACTTGAATTACAAACTAAATATTTTATTAACTCCATGCGCGTAAAGAAAGGCGGAGGAAAAGACGCATATGGCATAGAACCAGAAACATTATTGACGAAAAAAAATTTAATCGGGTAAGTAATAAAGTTAACCGCTTAATTAAAGAACATAAAGAAGCCTGTGCTGAAAATTATTTGAATGGACGGGGTCTTGAAGCTGACAAAAATTATTTTCTTTGGAAAGCTATACTGAAAGAAACAAGAGGCCAATAATACAAGTGCCACCTATAAGGAACATAAACAGAGAATGGGTGCGACATAGCGAAGAAAAAGGAGAGCTGTTTTCACAACATCTGGCATCAGTATTTCAACCACACGACATAAAATTTAGGATTGTTTCGCATATTGTTGCAATATTTCAATAAAAGCGACTTTCCGAAATTAGATGCACTAATGGCTGTTCTAGAGAAGCGTGGCCAGGCATGGGAAACTTATACAACATCCAGTAATATAGGTTTATCCACTAACAATAAAGGAAGGCTTCAAGTGAAGGTCATGCATTCAACAATGGCGAATATCAAAGTATGTCTCAATTGCGGGGAAGAACAAAACGTTCACGAATGTACAGAGTTTAAAGAACTAACTGTCGACCAAAGACGAGGATTTATTGCCGAAAAGCGATGTTGCTTCAATTGCCTCAGCCAAATACACTTTTCAAATGATTGTCGGTCTAAGTTGAGATGTATTTTGAGATGTACACATTGTTACACCAGGCAAAACAGAACAGGCAAGAAGCGACTTCAATACCAAAGGATTGTGAGCAGTCCTCCACAAGTGGTGGTAATACTGAAGGTCTGCGTGACATTAGGACTAATATGAGTGTAAGTGAGCGTTCTACTTACCATGCGCTGTTACCGACTGCCGTAGTCACAATTTGCAATCACTATGGGAAACCGATTGAATGCCGTATATTGTTAGACTCGGGTTCGCAGGCGTCTTTCATCACCGAGTCATGTGCAGAGCGACTACAACTCAGAAGAAGAAACGCGAACCTTCTGGTTAGTGGAATTTCCAATTCTGGACTCCAAACAAAAGGCACAATGGAAGTTAATTCATATTAAACAAACTGCCAAAGTTACCCAGTGCCGATTTTTATGTTGATAAAGAAGTTACTTCTACATTCCAACTTGCCGATCCGGCATACAAACAAACAAGTGATATAGATATTCTCATTGGAGCCGATGCATTCTTAATAATTTTAAGAGAAACCCAAATTCAAAATATCAGCGGAATCGGCAATCTATTAGCACAGAACACCTTGTTTGGCTGCGTCATTTCAGGAGGTTCTTCAATGAATGACGAAAATTTCTAGTAGAAGGAGCAGCATTATACTCCGGATGAATCAGCATGCGAGCAACTTTGCTTCAATGGTTTTACGAAAAGACTCCGGAAGGAACACGTTACAATTACCGTTTAAAGAAAACATCCCAGAACTAAGCAACTCTTACAATGCTGCTCTACGGAGGTTTTACACGTTGGAGAAAAGGCTGAATTTAAATCGAAAACTGAAGGCGGAATACAAACGGTCCATGAAGGGATACGTGCAATAGGGTCATGTTAAGAGAATTGATGTAAAACAAGTTTGTTTACGCGAAGTTACTACTTACCACATCATGCTGTGATAAGAAAAGATAAAGAAACAACTAAAATAAGAGTAGGTTTTGATGGATCTGCAAAATCCTCGAGTAGGATTTCATTAAATGAAAAATTGCGTGTGAGGCCAACCATACAAGCGACATTGTGGCATATACTAATGAGATTCCGAGCTTACAAATTTGTGATGACTGCACATATCGAGAAGATATTTCGGCGGGTCAATATGGCAGAAAAACACCAGAACTACCAGCGAATTTTATGGCGCTCAAGCCTAAATCAAGAAGTGGTGATATACAAACTGAGTACCGTTATCTACGGTACAGCGTCAGCACCATTTCTGCCTATCAGAATACTCCATCAGTTGGCGGGCGATATTAAACCCATACATCCCCTAGTTTCATCCGCTATAAAAACAGAGTTCTATGTGGATGATTTTCTTACACAAGTTAAAATTAGAAATGATTAAAGCATTGAAAGAGGGTGAAAGAGGATTTCATCTCCGAAAATGGAAGTGAAATCTACCAAAATTATCAGAATGTGCCGCTGATAAGACGATATCCATGGGTGGTTCATGCACGACTAAAGTTCTGGGGACTTCAATGGAATCCTTTAATGGATCAATTCTCATTTAAAGTGAATTTGTTAGCTGAGTCGGTACCTACAAAGAGGAAGATGCTGTCAGAATCTTCGAAAATTTTCGATCCTCTTGGATTTTTATCGCCAGTCACAATTACATTAAAAATAATATTCCAACGATTGTGGTTGGAAAAGCTTAATTGGGATGATCTCTTACCAGATGCAACGGCGAAACGATGGACTGAATTGAGAAGTGAGTTGAACCAGCCAGAACGAGTTAAATATGATACCAAAGTAGAACTGCATGGGTTTAGCGATGCGAGTGAAAGAGCACATGCAGCGGTAGCATACTTAAGGTCAACTGATGAAAATGAACAAGTACATACGAACATCGTAGCTGCGAAAACTAAAGTAGCACCGTTAAAACAGATCACGCTACAAAGGCTTGAACTTTGTGCGGCGGGAACAATCGAAAGAGAAATGGCCAATTTCAAGTAAACTAGAGGTCCAACTACATCAAGAACAGCGAAAACCCTATCCATTGATGAACTGTAATGGCACGATTGAAACAGGGTTAATTGAACATCGAATTTTTGAGATGTCATCTTTCCCGAAATTGCGAAGAGTCCTAGCGTACGTGTTCCGGTTTATTCACAATGCGAAGAAAAATCACTTCGTAAAAAAATTAGGTGTCCAGAGAAAAGCGACAAATACATGCTTCAAATGCGTTCAAGGGAAAGAATTTAAACCTGAATAAATCATCTTCGCAAATATTGCTGTGTTAGCAGAGGAAGTAAACTGGAACCATTGAGTCCATTCATAGATTCAGATGGTGTACTGCGAGTTGGTGAACGAGTGGAGAAGGCGAACGTTACATACAATCAAATGCATCAAGTGATTTTACCGAAGTCTCATCAACTGGGTAAACTGATTATCTCTCACGGTTATGATCGAAATTTCCATTCTGGTCCTTCGTTGACGTCACATTTAGTCAAGGAACAGTATTGGATAATCAATAGTAGGAATATGGTGCGACATATATTACGAAACTGTGAAATGGGTGTCCGAGTGCGAGCTAAAACAAGCCAACAGATTATGTCAAATTTACCCGCCGATCGAATCAACCCTTCTAGGCCAATTAGTAGATGCGGCGTGGACTATGCGGGCCCATCACTATAGTAAGTAAACGAGGAAGAGGAGCGAAACCACTTAAGGCTTACATCGCTGTCTTCGTGTGTACGGTGACGAAGGCGGGGCCTGAAATACAGGGATGAAATTTGAATTCCATAGTTCAATTTCTGAAAAAATCATTGAATGGCCCGGCGCTCTTGCTTAACCTTAATTCGCATTAATGCCACTATGACCATTTGATAGGCCCTAATGCTTGTTAACAACAGTACAATTTTGAAGAAGTTCTGATGGGGATACAGGGGTGTAATTTGGCAAGATTTCAATAGTTCAATTTCTGACAAGTTCATTGAATGGCCCGGCGCTCTTGTTTAAACTTTATTCGCATTGATGCTACTATGGCCATTTGGTAGGCCCTAATGCCTGCTAACAACAGTACAATTTGGAAGAAATTCTGATGGGGATACAGGGGTGTAATTTGAAAAAAAATTGCATCGTTCAATTTCTGAAAAAATCATTGAATGGCCCGGCGCTCTTGCTTAACCTTAATTCGCATTAATGCCACTATGACCATTTGATAGGCCCTAATGCCTGTTAACAACAGTCAAATTTTGAAGGAATTCTGATGGGGATACGGGAGTGTAATTTGACAAATATTCCATAATTCAATTTCTAAAAATTCATTGAAAGGCCCGGTGCTCCTGATTAACCTTAATTGTTTAACTTAAATTAATGCATTTATGACCATTTGATGGGCCCTAATGCCTGCTAACAACAGACCAATTTTGAAGAAATTCTGAATCTTGTTAACAGGCATTAGTGCCTATCAAATGGTCATAGTGGCATCAATGCGAATTAAGGCTAAACAAGAGCGCGGAGCCTTTATAGAATTTTTCAGAAATTTCAAAAATATTGTCAAATTACACCCCTGTATCCCCATCAGAATTTCTTCAAAATTGGACTATTGTTAGCAGGCATTATGGCCTATCAAATAACCATAGTGGTATCAATGCGAATTTAGGTTAAACAAGAGCGCCGAGTCGTTCATTGAAGTTTTCAGAAATTGCACTATTGAAATCATCCTCATTAGAATTCCTTCAAAATTGAAAAAAAAAACTTTTATTTTAATATCAACTTAAAGAAGTTAATTATATGAAGTATTAAATAATATTTCTTAAATACCTAACTTTCGGCTGAAATATAGAGATCAACATTGATACTGCTAAAGTTAGCCGAAAGTTTCCAGCCGAAAGATAATGCAGATCGTGTCTTGAATACAGCAAAAATCAGTCATGAACTCGAATTTAGGAGAATTTAGGATGGGGTTACATCATTCGGGTGAAGGAGAAATTATTTCAGTTTTTAGCTTTCAGCTAACTTTAACAAGGTAGTATAATTTTAAGATAATTACAACTTTTTGTATTGTTTATTTGCAGATTTGTTAATATTACTGGTAAAGGGTGCAACAGTGAGCACTGTAGTAATATAGCGACACAATTAAATTCTTTAGGCGGTGCAGTTAAAGATGGCGAAAAATGGCGCCGCGTCTGGATCGACATGAAATAGATAATTCAAATATTAGTTTTTATTTTTTTATATATTTTGGTTTTTGTTTTAGAAAATACGTACGAGTACAGTAGACCTCCTTAAAAGAGTTCGAAAATCTGCATCAAGCAGGTCCAATCAGTTAAGCGCACTAGACGAGCGCACATTAAATATTATAACAAGAGAAGCGTGTGAAGGTACAGCAAATACTGAAGGTGGATTTCAACCACCGACGCAGCAGGTATTACATTTTAAACTATTTGATAACATTGTATAAGGAATAATAATTTGTATAACACGTGAACACGTCGAAGTACCAAATACAAGGGATTTTAACATAACAACCAGACCAATAAGGCCTAAGTGGATTAGAGGTTCGTGCTTTAAATATTATGCTATATTTTTTTTTAAACAACCGAAAACCAACAATCTTTAAAATTTCGCTATTGTGCTTTTAGGTTCCGCTTACACCCGGTATAAGGTTTTAGAGGAATCAAATAAAATCCAGAGGGAAAAAGTGGTTGCATTAACTTGAATTGCTGCCGCCACCGAGCTGAAAGTGGCTGCTCTAAATCGCACAGCTGATGCAATGGAGGAAAGGAATAAAATTTTAAAATCATTATTTGAAATGTAATTTATTTGCATGGGCCACTGTCAGCAGTCGTTCCGCCGAATTATCTCTTTGATTATTGTGTCTCCCTCATCATTTAACTCACTTTCATTTGGTTGTGATTGCACCAAATCGTGTTCGTCGTTATAATTGTGAATTTTTAAAAAGTCTTTTAACAAAACTCTAAATTGTGATTTTAGGACTCCATTACACCTTTCCACACAATTTCGCGCTGATCTATGCATGATGTTATATTTTCTTTCATGTTCATCTGCTGGATTATCAATCGGAGTCATCAACCAAGGCTGGAGTGGGTAACCACTGTCCCCTTAAATGGCACAAAAATTATAAATAAAATATATATTTGTTACTTGCATCTAAATATTATTAATATTTTTAGAAATATAAATACAGAGCCTACAACTGTAGAACTGAATGGATTATAGCGGCTCAAAATCCTTTTCACTTCGTGGCACTCCTCGTAGCAAAACTATTTATACGTCGCGACAATCGATATACGACAATCGATAAACATCGAGATATTTATCGACGATCCCAAAACGAAACGAAGAAACGAAAAAGGAGCCAGTCGGGTTTTAGAAGTGCACGAGACACAGTCTCAACAAAAATAATAAAAGAAGTGAATAGTGCCGAACAATCGTTCACATCCACCATTTTGTAAACTACATACTATAAAAATAATATTTTATAATAAAATAATAATTAACATATAATAATAAAATAGTGAGTGTTATTGATCATTAAACTGGAATCGGGTAAATCCTATAACACCGCATGTGTTTAATAACTCTCTTGCCTCGAATTTGTTGCGAAGAAATGCTTTGGCAAAAAATAAAATATTCCTTATTCAAGTGGAATTACCAGAATATTGCCACTGGAGCTAAAACATACAAATTTTTGAAGTCCCTATTCTTGAGCATGCCACATACAACTGGCTATGAGAAAAGCAAGGACTTTCCAAATCCACGCCTGCAAAATTAAGGGATTGTCCGTGAGCTTTGTTGATTATGGCAAATGAAAGTCTAACTGGGAACTGGACTCGTTTGAAGCTGAATGGTAGGTCGGTTGGTATCAACGGTATGCCAGGTATGAATACGTCCTTTCTTTTTGCAATCCCCGTCAATACAGTGGCTCCGATGACATTTTGCAAAAGACTTTTGACACAGAGCCGTGTTCCACTTCATAGTTTTGGCGGTTCCTTTCTTTATTTTCAAGATATGAGAGTGGCTCCATCGTGTAATAATTACGGTCGATATACAACAAATTTTGTTACATATAAAATATTTGTTAACACTTACACGGCATACTCTCTCTCTCTCTCTAGCTTCACATCCCATGAAGGGATTTTTCCGCCCGCACTATGGTCCTCCAGCCGTCTCGGTCCATCGCTCTCGACCTCCAGTTTCGACATCCTAGTGCCTGTAGATCTTGTTCGACGTCGTCACGCCAGCGCAGTCGGGGTCTTCCTCTACGACGCACACCGGCTGGTTGTTGATGGAACACTTTATTGGTCATCCGTTGTTGTGGGGACCTTGCAACGTGGCCGAGCCATCTCACTCGATTGGATTTGATGAATCCGATAATATCGCAATCTCCAAGTATTTGCTTTATCTCGTGGTTCATGCGAATCCGATATTCATTTTTCGTGACTTTAATTGGACCAAAGATGGAGCGAATGACCTTCCTTTCGAAAGTTGATAACAATCTACAATCATTAGTGGTCATGGTCCAGCTCTCGCTTCCGAAAGCCAGCACAGGTCTTATTAGTGCTTTATAACACGGCATACTCGGATGGCAAAATGTATTTGTGCTAAATTTGTAAGCACTCGCAATAGTGTATTAAATGTTTGTATATATTGTAAATTTCTGCTTACAGGTGAGCATACATTTTGCATACATTAACATTTTTTAATTACTTAACCCCAATGTTTTTCCTCGGCTACTAAAACGTATTCGTCCAAAATTTGGCAGCAATCGCTCGAGTGGCTCAAAACTTTTCATATACATATTGTAAATTCTTGCTTACAGGTGAGTATGGGGAAGGTGTGACATTTTTTGATCACTAAGCCCCCTACGTTTTTTCTCGGCTGCTAAAAAGTGTTCGTACAAAATTTGGAAGCAATTGGTCGAGTGGCTCAAACGTTTTCATATACATATTGTAAATTCCTGCTTACAGGTGAGTATGGGGAAGGTGTGACATTTTATGATCACTAAGCCCCCTGTGTTTTTCTTGGGCTGCTAAAAAGTATTCGTTCAAAATTTGGGAGCAATCGCTCGAGTTCATCAACAGTTTTCTTATATTGTAAATTCCTGCTTACAGGTGAGCATGGGGAAAGTGTGACATTTTCTCATCACTAAGCCCTCTGTGTTTTTTTCTCGGCTGCTAAATAGAGTTCGCGCAAAATTTGGAAGCAATCGCTCGAGTTCATCAAAAGTTTTCATATACATATTGTAAATTCCTGCTTACATACAGGTGAGCATGGTGAAGGTGTAACATTTTTTCATCACTAAGCACTCTATGATTTTTTCTTGGCTGCTAAAAGATATTCGTTCAAAATTTGGGAGCAATCGCTCGAGTTCATCAAAAGTATCCATATATTGTAAATTCCTGCTTACAGGTGAGCATGGGGAAAGTGTGCCATTTTTTCATCACTAAGCCCCCTATGTTTTTTCTCGGCTGCTAAAAAGTGTTCGTTCAAAACTGGGAGCAATCGCTCGAGTTCATCAAATTTTTCATATAGTGTAAATTCCTGCTTACAGGTGAGTATGGGGAAGGTGTGACATTTTATGATCACTAAGCCCCCTGTGTTTTTCTTGGGCTGCTAAAAAGTATTCGTTCAAAATTTGGGAGCAATCGCTCGAGTTCATCAAAAGTTTTCATATACATATTGTAAATTCCTGCTTACATACAGGTGAGCATGGTGAAGGTGTAACATTTTTTCATCACTAAGCACTCTATGTTTTTTTCTTGGCTGCTAAAAAGTATGTGTTGAACGATGTTGCGTCGTGTGGCCATCCAACCTATTGGCCTACTGATTGACGAAAAATCCCTGACGTCCTTGATTTTGCAGTCACGAGTAAAATAAACCGAGAAATAATCCAAGCTAAACCACTTTTAGAATTATCTTCTGACCACTCTCCGGTCTTACTACATTACTGGGCCGACCAAAAGCCATGTTCCACGAATAACTATCTAACGAACACCTTTACCAACTGGTTGAAATTCAAGATGTACATCAGTTCACATATCGACCTAACGTCTACGCTGCAGACGGCTAACGATATAAATAATGCTATGGAAAACTTTAATGATGTGCTAGTTCAACGCAGCTATTGCGGCCTCGCCTAAACCAAAGAGCAAACATACAAGACACACCATAACATCCGCTGAAATTGAAAAAATGTTAACAGAGAAACGTCGCTTAAGACGCATCTGGCAAATTAATCGATCACCAGATGCTAAACCTAACTTTAATCAGGCAAAAAGAAAACTACAAAGCCTACTCCAAAAAAACAAGATGGATTATATGCAAAATTATCTTAAAGAATTATCTCCCCATTCGGACACAAACTATTCATTATGGAAGGCCACTAAATACCGGCCTCAGCAACCAAATCCGCCAATTCGTCTTTCTAACGGTGAATGGGCTAGAAGTGACGAGGAAAAAGCTAAAGCCTTTGCTGATCACCTTGAAAGTGTTTTCACTCCAAACCTTGGATTATCGGTGGTTCAAACAGAAAATATAGCAATCAGGCCTGTGAGGAAATTTAAGATAAAGAAACCACTGGTAAAGTTTATTATCGCACATCAAATTCAATTAAAGAAAGCCCCTGGGTATGATCGAATTACAGGTGAAATGCTTAAACAACTGCCTGAGTGTGCCTTTGGTCGACTGGCACAAATATTTAATTCAATTTACGAATCAGGATGTATCCCTGAATGCTGGAAATTATCAACTATAAAAATGATCCCAAAGCCTGGCAAGGATCCTACCAAAGTCTCGTCATATAGACCAATTAGCCTACTACCAATCGTCTCGAAGGTATTCGAAAAAACTATTATCGTAAATATTAAACCGAAAGTACGAAATATCATCCCTAGTCATCAGTTTGGTTTCAGAGCCGAGCACGGAACCATTGAGCAAGTGCACCGAGTAGCTACAGAAATAGGTCAGCATACGAAGAGAAAAAATACTGCTCCGCCGTATTCTTGGAGGTTGCCCAAGCATTCGATAAAGTTTGGCACGAGGGTCTGCTTCATAAAATTAATCTTAAATTGCCAGAAATTTACCAACTCATGAAGTCGTATTTGTCAAATCACAGATATTATGTCAAATACAACACCTCTAAATCGAACGAGAAAAACATTCTGGCTGGAGTACCACAAGGTAGTGTGGTTGGCCCAACGTTATATTTAATTTTCACCTCAGATCTACCAACGTCTTCGCAAATTCTGACGTCTACTTTCGCAGATGATACGGCAATCGTATGTAGCCATAAAAATCCACAAACGGCGTCCGAAATTCTGCAACAACATATTTATGACATCGAAATATGGCTAAAGAAATGGAAGATAAAAGTCAATGAAGAGAAATCGACCCACGTAACATTCACTTTAAATAAGCTTACTTGTCCGCCTGTCACAATGAACGGAATACAAGTCCCTCAATCAAATGGAGCAAAATATTTAGGCGTCCATCTAGATCGACGGTTAACTTGGCGAAAACATATTGAAATGAAACGAGACCATATCAAATTAAAAATTGATAAGATGCACTGGTTGATGGGGAAATATTCAACTATTGACCTGGAATACAAACTTCTCCTGTATAACACAATGATTAAACCAATTTGGTCGTATGGGTGTCAATTATGGCAATCAACCTCAAATTCGAATATCGATATTGTCCAACAATTATGGCAATCAACCTCAAATTCGAATATCGATATTGTCCAACGAACACAGTCAAAAATTCTCAGGATGATTACAGGAGCACCCTGGTTCGTAAAAAACAAAAATATACATAAGGACCTTAGCATCCTAACTGTCAAAGACGAATTACAAAAGATGCGGATCAGCTATGCAGGGAAACTGGTATCTCATCCGAATTTGCTGGCGCGAAACCTAAAAGATATACCTACGTCTTCGCGATTAAAGAAGAGAACGATGGCTGTTGTAATAACATAAATTATAAAATTATTAATTTACTTATTGATAAGAAGTAAATTCTGCTCCAGCAGGTTTACATAATTACCTTAGTTATTAAGATTTGAAAACTTATTGTTATTTTCATGTTTGAAAGATTCAATAAATAAAGAAAATTGTAAAAAAAAAAAAAAAAACAAAAATAAAGTATTCGTTCAAAATTTGGGAGCAATCGCTCGAGTTCATCAAAAGTATCCATATATTGTAAATTCCTGCTTACAGGTGAGCATGGGGAAAGTGTGACATTTTCTCATCACTAAGCCCCTGTGTTTTTTCTCGGCTGCTAAATAGTGTTCGCGCAAAATTTGGAAGCAATCGCTCAAATGGCTCAAAAGTTTTCATATACACATTGTAAATCCCTACTTACAGGTGAGCATGGGGAAGGTGTGACATTTCTTCATCACTAAGCCCCCTATGTTTTTTCTCGGCTGCTAAAAAGTGTTCGTGCAAAACTGGGATCAATCGCTCGAGTTCATCAAATTTTTCATATAGTGTAAATTCCTGCTTACAGGTGAGTATGGGGAAGGTGTGACATTTTATGATCACCAAGCCCCCTGTGTTTTTCTTGGGCTGCTAAAAAGTATTCGTTCAAAATTTGGGAGCAATCGCTCGAGCTCATCAAAAGTATCCATATATTGTAAATTCCTGCTTACAGGTGAGCATGGGTAAGGCGTAACATTTTTTGATCACAACCCCCTCCCCCCCCCCCCCCCCCCTCCTATGATTTTTCCTGGCCGCTAAAAAGTATTCGTGCAAAATGTGGAAGCAATCGCTCGAGTGGATCCAAAGTTTTTGTGGAACAAACATAGTTACAACATACTTTTCTTCTTTATAATTATATAGATGATTGGTTTCGACTTACATATGTGCCTGAGTGTTTCAAGGTTACACAAATTGAAATAATCATCACATAAAACCAGACAAGCCAGCCGAGCAAATTGCATCATACAGGCCGATCTTTTTGTTACCTACTATATTTTAAAGTTGTTTAAGAAGTTGTTATTGAAACGACTAAAACCAATGATCATTATTCCTGACTTCTAGTTTGGATTGAGGATTCGACAATTGATCAAGTGCATCGCGTGACTGCAAAAATAGAACAAGCACTTGAAGAGAAGAAATATTGCCCTGCCGTAGTTCTAGACGTATCACAGGCCTTCGATATAGTGTTGCACTCGATAAAATTAGCCAATGAAAGAACGTGAGATGTACTGGATAATAGGAAGACATTAGAAGCTTAGCCTGTACTGTAAACGCTTGATTTACGAATCGATAATTATACAAATTTGGACGTATGGTATCCAATTCTGGGGCTGTACTAAACACTTAAATCGTTTAATTATTCAACGTTATCAAAACAAATACCTACGAGCAACAACGAATGCTTACCGCTATTGATTGATTGGATTGATGAAGTGATCCGCAGGAATTTGCCATCAAACATGAAAGAAGGTCACTGCAACATACCAACATTGAAGCAATACAACTTCTTGACGTAACACAAGAACGGAGACGCCTTAAAATAATTGATTGCTTGTAAACCCGCACTCGCTCCACTTATTATGATCTTAAGACAAAATTTTCCTAGCACACTTAACGAGAATTTTCAGAAGTTTTGATTTGGTGACATAATTCGCCAAATTGTAGTTTGGTCGTTGCAACCTGATGAGTAGACTAACTTTTTATCGGTACGAAACCAAACTGCCAAGATTGAAGTTGAGGAGGTTCTCATTTTTTGTAAGGGTTGTGTGTATTTTTACACAATCACCCCGGGGGTTAAAAATGGCGGGAAGGGGGTGCGACCGAATAGTCGCAAACATTGTAAATGTCATATTTTGTCTAAGAACCCCAAAAAAAAAACTTTAAATTAAAAATTATAGTGTTTATGTAATACAAGTAACTATTCGGATGTAAACTTCAATCACAAAACTAATAATTCAACAATATAAAAAATTAATCGTTGGCGACCTAATTAAAAACTGTAATACACAATTAATTTAATTGAAGGCAATTATGCATTTTATGTATTTAATTGACAGAACTTTAGATTTTCGTTTTAATTAGTTAATTTTGCATATGACAGTATATGCAATAAATTATTCAAAACTTTATCGTATGGCATTTTTTGCGTATAAATACGCATGCAATGTCGTTTTCATATTCAAACCAACGTGCTAGTTGGGTTCAGATTTAATTATAGTACATATTTTTTGTGAAACTTTAATCGGGAACATTAAGATTTCGCATGTGGAAAAATTAAACAGAATATTTATTAATAATGATTATTTTTTTGAGTGGTTTGCTATTTATTGTACTGGTCACATCACCACAAGAGACCAATGGACAAGGTGCTGGAAGTGCTGTTTCTGCAGTGGAGGCTGGTGAAAATATAATTATTTCAGGCATTAGCTCAGGCCAAGCAATTTTTAAAGAAATTCCCGATTTAATTCCAACCCCACTTGAAATTCTATCATTGACTAGAGAAGCATTTACTGGTTTGCCGTTTCAAGTGGCCTTAGCTGTCATCGATAGACTATGTACCATTGCCCTGTCCGGGGGAAGTGCACGCGGTAAATACACGCCAAATCCAAATGAAATGGGACTTATTCTAAAACGGGGAAATGATAGCGCTGAGTATGCTTTAACTGAAGCGGAAGGAATATTGTCTGATCGATTATTTATTATGGAGGACAATTTGGTAGTATACGTGACCGGATGGTTAACAGATTTGTCAAATGGCCATGAAATTACAGGATCGACGGATGTTATGTTCAAAGCATATTCGGCACGTGGTGGTTATAATTACGTTATTTTGGATTCAGCCCGGTATATTGATACAGTGTATACATGGTCGGCATTTAATACTGAAGAAATTGGTCGACAATTAGCCATTGCCCTAATCAGGATTGCGGAAACATTTCCAGTTGAACGAATTCATTTGATTGGGCATAGTTTGGGAGCGCAGATTGTTGGTACAGCAGGTCGGTATTTTCGTGAAATGACTGGTGAGCTCATCCCTCGAATTACCGGGTTAGATCCAGCAAATCCGTGTTTTAGAGAAGGTGAAGTGCTAACAGGTATTTATCGTGGTGATGCTGAATTTGTTGATATCATTCATACGGATAACGGTGCTCTGGGACAAAAGGAACCGATTGGCGATGTAGACTTCTATCCAAACGGGTAAGTTATACAAAAATATTTTCTCTCTCTTGCTAAATTTAAACATTTTTATTTTGTACACAGTATGGTAGCCCTTCAACCCGGGTGTATATCAATTGCATGCTCTCATTTACGAGCATGGAGATATTATGCCGAATCTGTGTATCCTTTTAACGAAAATAATTTTCTAGCAATACGATGCTATTCATTGCGGGCATTAGAGGAAAACATGTGCAACGGAACTCCTATTCCGATGGGATTTGCAGCTCCAAATGTGAGAGGAAATTATTTCCTCAGGACACGAGCCTTACCTCCGTACGGGGAAAATAATTTAAATGTTTAGTTGATCTACTGCCTCTTGAAAGTCTCACCCATACCATTATATATAATTTTAATGTAATCCAATTACACCTTATAAAATAAAATTACGTAACAGATATTTAAAAAGCTGGTATTTATTTTAGGACATCATCATGACCATGTTCGCCTTCGAGTAGTAGATTGCAAAAATTTGCTATCAGACGCTTAAAAGTGTTGATTGCTATTTTGTAAGAACTCGAACCAGATCTTGGCATGCGGATGTGTGTCACAATTCTCGCAAAAGCCTATTTATAAGAAACACCTATTTACAAAAGTACGATAAAGCCAAAGAACCTCACTGACACCATCTTCAGGAATTGCTGAAACCGTATAGAACCAAAAAGCAAATAAGATGTTGTGAAGGCCTCAAAAGATGCATCGTCATTGTTGTTTGGACATAAGTGGACTAGAAAAATGAGACGCAAAATTGGACTTGCATACTCGACACTGCAGTTAGCAAAATATCCCGCCGGCGGCACTCTTACTAATGGTAAGTTGGCCATTGGCTATTTAGAACAATTTAGTATTAGTATTTCTCCTCTTACAGCTACCCTTCCACTTACTATCCAGTATTATTAGCGGATAATATAGGAGGTATGGAAAAGGGCAAGATAAGGAAATTTTAAAATGAAATGGGAAATTTTCGATCTGCTAAAGATGCGAGTTTTAGGCAAAATCACTGGGCGCCTATTTTCATAGGTGGCATCTGAATTGGTTATTCTGCCCTATTTTAATTTTAATGGGTGTTCAGCATTCTGGGATGAAATTTTAGCCACATCCGTCCGCGCCACCATTGATCCAGTTATAGTAATTAAGAGGGGACCACCCTCCGTGATGAATAATCGCACAGGATCTCCAGCTGATCTCACGTGATGTCAGTGACACACGCAGAAGATCGGCGCAAACGTAAATTTTTTTAGAGCATCCACCAGTTGAGAGAGCGTAAAAGAGGGAGAGAGTGAGAGAGAGAGAAAGAAAAAAAGAAAGAGAAAGAGAGAGAGAGACAGCAGACTTAACACATTATGACGTGAAATCACTTTTTCACCCCCTAGAAATCGTCATCTTTCCTCGAACAGATGGAAAAAATTCAAAAGAAGTTTTACGCTACTTGACCTGGAAAGGCGGATGTGTGTGTGTGACCATGATCTACTACGTCACGTAAATATACAGTGAAAACTATTATATTTAACTGGATTTTAGAATATTTGGGTTATTCTGGATTGGTAGTTAGAAAGTATTTTTATATCACGTTGAGATTACCAAGACTTTGGAACTTTGTTTCGAACTAATGAAACAATGAATTCTTTGCATTAAACAATTCCTTCCACTCATCAGACTGCAATCACCAAACTACAAAAATATTGCGAATTTTAATGATTCGCTACGCAATTCCCAACCCCTTCATAACTACGAATTTTATTGTATGACCCAAAATTTCATATAGAAATCGCATGTTTGTATGTTGGAAACACATGAGCAGAATTTCTGCCGGCAGCACTACTACAGAATTTTTTTTATTGCTCTATAATATTTTCCTCCGTTTTGATTGATAACTCAATGGTAATAAGTCAAAATAAAAAATCTCATAGTTGCGATTATTTTGTGTCGCTGTTAGATTTGTTTTGTTCTACGTAGCACCTACTGCAAAGCGGAAAAATAAGAAATAGAAACGTGAGTCAGAATTCTGACCGCAAAGCAGAATACATGTATTTTGCACCAAGTGTGGATTCTACTTTTTCTGCTTTCATAATTCTGCCATGTGCATTAAATACAATAAAATTCGTGGTTACGAAGGGGTTGAGAATTGCGTAGCGAATCATTAAAATTTGCTAAGGCATTGTGATCATACTTTGATTAGTTTCAATATTTTTGTAGTTTGGTCACAGCAGTCTGATGAGACGACCGAATTTTTTAATATAAAAAATTCATTATTTCATTAGTTCGAAATCAAACTTCCAAAGTGTTGGTAACCGCACCATGATGGATGTAAGACTTACGACTTGGCAACGCTAGAAAATAGGCGCGAAAGTACTAAATTCAATTAACCCTTCAGTGCGCAATTTTTTTATTTCTAGAAAAGATAATTTTCTCAGTATGGGCAAATGGAAAATAAACTTCGGAAAACTAATAAAATTTTTGTTTTGTTTTATTTCATTGTTTTTTATTTAAAAGAAAATTCGATGCATATATGAATTTTTCGATCTACGGTGTAGAAGACAAGCATTTATAATAGTGACATCTAATAAATGATAAAGAGTCTCATTCACCATTTGCGCGTTCTCAATTTTATTTTATATCGACCAATGAGGCTATCAAGTAAATCAACTACTCCCATATGTCGGTTGTATTGCTTTATAATAGCCGGACAAGGAATCTGAATTCTCTCTTTGTTTTTTCGATCATATCTATCAACCATATCAATTGGTTCGGTGCCCACAAAGGATGACAGTAGTGTGACAACCTGATTATCCTTCTAATAGACATTGGATATTTCTGTTCCTTCAAAATTACAGATATATTCATCGGAGGTTCCTCTTTTCAATTTCTTCATTTCGGTATCGGTTGGAATTTTGCACGCAAGAATTCTATTGCGTCTCAAATTTCCAAGAGAGTGAATACCATAATTAAAGTAAACTTTGTAGTTTGAATTTCTTGGGATGTCTCTAGCAAGTCGCACCACCACGTTGCTACTTGCGCCAAAATCTGGTTCATGTGAAAAGCATTTCGCTGGATCATTTTCAGTTCCGCAATAAATTTTAAATTTGTAGCAAAACTCCTGAGAGGACAAACAATTTGTAATCTCATTTGTGCGGTTTTAGCGGTAGGTATTGCTTTAGATGATGCCGAGCTTTTGTGGCACAAATTTGCTCATCGCGATGGATAGCATTTTCCCCATAGGAATTTGTATAAACTTAGATGACAACGCCTCTATTACCGGACGTAATTTATGAAGTTTATCATTCGCTTGAGTCAAATTGTCATTAAAATGTAAAAATGATCGTATTTTTTCGAAAAAGTTCTGGCTAATCGAATTGCGGATAATGTCCATCCCAACATTTTCATTCCAGTACATTCTCATATTCGAATAAGTACAAGTCGATGACATAACGCAAACGCCTAAATATCTCAAAATCTCATTTTTTGACAAATTAAAAGGGTTACCACTGTGCTTAGAAAAACTGTATTTCATCGTTTCTTCAATGATTTTCTCAATAAGGTCGTTATCGAAAAAAAGCAGAAAAACTGAAATGGAGTTTCTAATTTTTTAATGGATGATGTTATTTCTGTAATTCCTGAAAAGTTAGTTTAGTTAGTTTGAATGATGTTTATGGCTGCTTCATGTTTATTTGAAACTTTTTTGAATTTTTAATATTTTACTGCTATAAAAATACTCGTAGAAACTATATTTTATGGCAACACTCCCAGTTTTATGCCAACATTTGCTCAAATTAAAAACAAAAAAATCCAATTTTATTTTACTGGAATTCGTTTCGTGCTCCTCTCACTAACGAAAATCGTAATATACTTAACCTTTCATATTTTACTGGAAAAAAAAAATTGGAATATGTAAATCGTGCATCAGTAGAAAGAACCATTAGCTATAAGAAAAAAAAAAAAAAAAACTCTGGTTCCTAGTTCGAGTTTTTGCTATATATGGTCAGAAACTGAAAAGATCTTATATAGCCCCAGAAGTTCAAAAAATTATAGTGAAAATTCTAATCGATAAATTTTCGCCGAATTTTTCATGAATGCGATGCAAAGTTTACAATTATTAATCAAAAATTAGCCGATTTCTCTCAAGCTCAAAGTTAATTTTAATCGCGTTGAATGCACAGATGCCATATTTTCATCTAAAATTTATATTTCAGTTCAAAATCAATCTAGAAACCAAATTTCATAAGGATTAGTTATGAAATGAGCAAGTTTACTCTAGCATGAACTTAGGATCGGTTGTTCAAAACTCAAAAACTCATTTTAGAATCTTTAGAACTTCGGAGATTAACTAACTTGTCATTTTAAGGAACACTTTTAATATTTTATTCTGCTGGTAATAAAATAACAACATAAATGTGCTCTACTTGTAGCGTAATATCAGCATTCTAAAGAAAATGCCTAAAATTAAAGCGTGTTTTGGTCATACGCAAGGAAACTAAACAGATAGTATTGAATAGCTCGCACGGTTCTAGAATCCTAAATTTTTCTAGAATCTAAATAAATTAAATCAATAATTTGAATATTAAGCAACACAGGCATCTGCAAATAAGTTGTTGTTACTAAATATAACTGACTACAGTTTTGATTGACTTTTAAATTAAAATTTTATTTTAGTTAGACGAAGCACAGCTTCAAAGATCAATAATCCTCAATAGAAATTAATGAAACAACTGGTTCATTTTGAAGGCCCTAAATTCCTAATCAAATGGAATCTCCGCGAAAACTCCAAATAAACGGGTCAATCCTCTTTCTATGAAACCGCTACTATTTACTAAGTGTTCCCCCTCTTAGATCACAAATCAAAAAATTTACGTTTTACAAAGCCATGATAACTCCATGACAGATCTACCGACAGATCTCCCGCGCTCAAAAATTCCAGCAATCGTCCTAAAAATTCAAAAATGATCGGCTTCCCACAAAGTGTCTACATATCATACCAAAACGATAACAAAACCCCTGGTAATATCACAAGACAACCGAAGACACCGCAATTCAGTTTCATGATATCCTCGCCGCCACTGTATTTTTAAATGATTTTACATATCGTGAAAATTCATTTCAGTTCTCTGCACCATAGAAAATTTGTGTATCCATTTGTTCATCTCCAAATCGCTAAAAATATGTCACAAATAAATATGTCCATCCCATTGCTACCTTCTAACCAACATTCACGAAAGTAAGCTGACGAAAATGAGTTAAATCGGATAAAAAGCAAAAAAAGAGAAACTCTTTCAAAAACAGTGGTTCCTCCCTTTAAAAAAAAAAAAAAAAAAAAAACCGAGATTGCCCATCAAACAATAGGCGAGATCATTCCATTATCCCCCATCTAAGCCTGTTCGTCCCAAACAGAACAAACAAACACGTCATTTTTATATAGATATATTTAATGTATATGATCAAGCGATGGTTATAAATCGTAAGCTGATTTTATGCAATGGTTTTAGATATTATTACGCAAAATTAATGACCTGGAATATGACCACCTTCAAATGGGCACTAAAATTATCTAAATTAAATTTATCCAACCTTAAATTGACCGCCATTTTTATATTATGTGACACATCCTGATATCGTAAAGATCTAATTTTAATAAAAAAAAAAAAAAGTTATTTGCTGTTTAAAGACCGGTTGACATTGCTGCAAGTTCACACCATAAATGTTATTATCAATATATACGACAGCAATTGGAAGTATTTCATTTTCGTATTTATACAAATCAAATTTACTACCGTAGTTTACTTAATCACACAGTCGTATTGTATTTTAATTTTATGCATAATTAAATAATTTAGCATGTAATGTATAAATATTTAATTCGACTTCTACTTCTTCTTTTTCTTTATTAATTTAATCCGGCGCTCTTACTCTTAATATATAATTGGCGAGTTAGAAATTTTCACTCAGATTTATTTTTGCTTTGAAACTGTGTTCTTACGGAAGTCTTTACTAGAACTTTTTGATTTAGATATTTATTTATACGTGATTCATAATAAATTGGAATAACTAGTGAACAGGTGAAAATTTATTTTGTGATCAAAACTTGGTTTCGATAATTGATACTTGTGAACTTTTGTGGATACATTTGTGAAGTTTTAAGCAAAGAGGTTACAGTCAAATTTTCAAAACAGGTAAATTTAATTATGATTTTATCTTAATAATCATGAGGTTCAAAATTTGTACTCAGCGTATTTCAACTTTTTATGGATTTCTTTGGTTTTTGGAAGAAACATAATGGCTCTCAAGATTGGGGGTTGAAGCGAGGGAAAGCGAGGGCATGCTTATATCTATTAATCAAAATTTCATAAAATTTTTGATTTTCAGAAATCGAAGCACTTCTAGTTTAATTCTAGTTATATTATACAGCAGGTTATATATGTGTTTGCCATTCGAAATTATTGCTATTTGAAATTATGCTTCCTGTTTCATGTGTCCCTCTTTGGTAGATCGTAAACGCCATCTTCGTAAAAAGATCGTCCATCTTCCTTAAGAGGTGGTCAACTCATTACAATTTTTTGCTAAGTATTTCTATGGATATTGGTAACTATGATCAGCAGGTTTACGTTAACTATCCATTCATACCAGATAATCTTCAAGATTCGTTTTCTGGAAAATTATTACTCAACACCAGGTATGAGAATTGATTTCACGATTGTATTAAAATTGTGAAATTTGTAACTGTTGAAAATATTTGGATCAACAGGTTTTAAAGAAAAACTAATCTAAAAATTGAAAATACGACAATTGGCATATAGAAATTAAATCGCATAAGTCAGTTATCGACGGCATAAACAGACATCGAGATATGGAGCAAACTGATTTTGGGTCTAAGTCATTTTTGGTTCCTGCCATATCACTTTGCTCGATGGTTCGAAGGTCCATACAATTTTCGTCAATCTGGACATGTTGATATCGAGAATGGCTTTAAACATGAACAATTGAAAATTTTTTAAAAATGTTCATCAATGGGATCAGAGACTTGGCGTAGAAAGGTAAACAATCAGGCAATAGTTTTGATAAAAAAAAAATCAGTTCACGTTTCGATGCATCTTGAAAAAAGTCAAAAACTAATCTAAGTGGTCTAAATACTATAAAATACGAAAAATTCTCGATTTTGCATTTATTTAAAGGGGGTTTTGGGGGTTCAATTTTGAACTACATCTTAGAATATCTCGTTAAATTTCAACCTTAAACTTTTATCTATCCTCTCGCCTTAGTCCAAAAAAGTACTTTTTAAAAAAGCTCTGTGCGTGAGTGAATGTGTGTGCAAACTCAATGTCTGTGTAGTCTTTTCAGCCCAGACGGTTTGTCTGATCGGGGTAAACATAACATACATAAACATTTTTTCTTAAATTGGCAGATCCCAGTGAATTTTGGCAGAAATCAGACCACCGAAAGCGACAGCTTCCGTATGAGCTTTTTCATTTTTTCACCGGAAGTGAGCTGAAAACTGTCATTTGCGATAAAAACGATTATGAGCCGACAGATTATAAATTAAATTTGTAACAATACCAGTAATAGTTTTTCAGCAAAAAATTCGGCCATGTACAGCCAATACGCAGATCATGAAGCAACTTCATGCTTAATCGTTTTTCTCAAATTGGGGTAATCTAGTGTGGTTTAAACGTAATCGGTTCATCGCAAGTGACAGTTACGCTTAAAACGATTATGAGCTAAGATAATCTAAATTAATTTTTCAACAATACCAAGCGAGACCTAACTAGAGTACAACTTATTTTAGGAATAGTTAGTACAAATTTCACATGCCTGTGAACGCTTTTGAAGTTAGAACTAAATTAATCCTCAACTAAAAAATGAGAATGGATCGGTAAAAATAAAATAAAAATAACATTTAGGCGAATTTTTAAAATGTTTTTAGTTTTGAATTATTTTGAGTGTAGTTCATTAGTGCCACACACATCACTAACTTTAAAAGGAAGGCTTTATTTAAAAAACTTCAAATCTTAAGATTTAATATGATTTTTACCTATAGGTGTGTATGATTTTCCAAGAAGTCTAGGTTGGAACTATCAACCTTGCTAGTAAATGCTGTCGTATCCTAAGAATTTAACACGAATGATTTGACAGTTGAAAAACTAAATATAGATTCACGTGGTCTTAACATAAATACTTTTCTAACTTTTTCTATCCTATGGATTTAGGATTTTCTGAAGAAATTTAATATCTCAAGATTAAATATGTTTATCATCTAGTTCTGTATGATTTTCTGAAAAATCTAGGTTAAGACTATCAATCTTGTAAACCGCAAATAGTTTAATAGTTGATAGTCGCAATAAAGACCTTTCAGAATAGTACACAAAACTTGGTGGTAAACATAATAAATCTCGAAATATTCAATTTTTTTAGAAAATTCTAATTCAAACCGGTCGTTCTAGATCAGTTTTCCAAAATTCAAGCTGAAAAGGCAATTCCGGTGCACCGGAAGTGATAGCTTTCGTATAGGAGTTTTTTAATTTTTCCACCGGAAGTGACAACTGTAATAAGTTTTCCAACAATACCTGCCCAGATCAGTTTTCCAAAATTTAAGCGGAAAAGGCGATTTTTGAAAAAAAAAAAAAACATTTTTCTACAAAAATTTGACCCCTACGCTCCCCACATGAACCGATGAATGCCTAAGCTTTTTCCACAAATCGAACGGTCTCAGTGAATTTTGACCGAAATCGATGCAGCAGAAGTGACCACTTCAATGGGAGGATCATTTTTTCTATATATTTTGAAAAGTATCATTTACGACAACAACGGTTCTGGAATAACTCTAAATAATTTTGCAACAATTTTGCCGGTCCAGATCAGATTTCCAAAATTAAGCGGAAATAATGATTTTTTACAAAAAAAACAGTTTTTTGGTTCTTGAAGAGCCCATATCAAAATTTGGTCCCAATTAATCGGGTGGAAACTTCATACGTAAGCTTTTCATATAAAATGGAGATCCGAGTGATTTCTGGCAAAAATCGGTCCACAGGAAGTGGCACCTTCTATAAGAGCTTTTTGTGCAAATATATTTTGAAAAGTATATCAGTTACAAGCAAAACGATAATAAACTAAAAATTTCTCTAAATTTTCGAAAATTTAAGTAAAAATTACGATTTTTGACTAAAAAATAGTTTTTCGTCCAAAATTCGACCCCTGTACAGCCCAGGTGGACTAATTAATAACTATAAGGTTTTTTCACGAATTGGGAGATTCTTATAAATTTTGGCTGAAATCGATCCACCGGAAGTGACAGCTTCCATTAGAGCTTTTTCGTACTTTCGCCGAGAGTGACCATTTCAATAGAAAAAAGAATATGAACTAACAAAGTTTTGCAAAATCTAAGTGGAAACGACGCATTTATGAAAAAACTATTTTTCAGTAAAAATTTTACCGTCCCTGTAGAGTCCTTACGGATTAATTGAAAGAGAGGAAACTCCATGCTTTCCCACAAATTGAGAGATCTTCGTGATTTTTGGTCGAGTTCGGTAAACCGGAAGTGGCAGCTTTCATGGGAGCTTTCTCGTTTTTTGTAAATATTTACGAAAAAACGGTTAAAATCCAAAAGTTTATAAATTAAATTTTATACAAAATTAGTTCAGGTCATTTTAAAATTTTACCGGAAATGTTGGGTTTAGATAAAAATTTTTATTTCGTCAAAATTCGGCATCTCTTTATACTTAAACTTTTTCATTATTTTGGAGATCCTTACGAATTTTGATAGAAATTTGTGTACTGGAAGTGGCAGCACTTCGATGATCTTGAAAAATTTAACATTTGCAAAAAACGTGTAAACGTTATCGTGTAAACGATTTAAAATTTTTTTAACTTTGCTCAACATTTTTTGTTATGTTCGCAATTGCCCGGAAATAGTTCTTACGAAAGAAAATTTGGGAAAATCCACCGGAGAAGTCGGAAAATCAAAAAATGATTTTCTTGTACGGGATTTCGCGCGTATCCGATCCAGACGGCCTTTTAGAAGAGAAAATTGGAAAAATCTGAGTGGAAAATATAGAAACTTCCGGAAAAGCCCATAGAAACTTTTTTTTATATGAAATTTTGATTTTTTTTGCATGTTCTAATAATTTTGGACCCCTGTAAAGGAATATAATCATGAAATAAATTGATGAAACAACCCAGTAGATGGCGTTGTACGTTGAATAAGGCGTTGTGCCATTTGACAGGTGTCCTTTTCGCATTGTCATTTTCGATTGTGCGAACGTGTTATTTTTCTTGCTGCTATTAAATTGGAAATTTGAGTATTAATTCACCGTTTTATCATACTCAAATTGTGTGCATTGCATCCATAAACGGTACCATTATTACAAACATACGAAGTTCGGTGTGATTTGTACGATTTCGACAATTTTTTTCAGACCTTTTTCGGTGCGTGATAAGTACGTTTATCAAATTGGATTGCGGAATTGAAATTGATTCGATCGGTAAGTTGATCAGACGATCGAACGTAGGACGAAGAAACCGTAATTCAATTCAGTAATGCAAAGAATGAAATGAACTGAAACGTGCTCATATCGGATAAGTTCACGCTGCACGGGCATCAGCTCATAGGTTCGGCAAAGCGTAACTCGACGAAAAAGTGCGGTGAAAGTCGACTTGAAGCGTGCTGCATTGGAGACAATGGCTTCCGATGATCACAAAATAATCATCAGGTCAGACAAAAGACCAACCGGAGGCCAAGTACGTCAGTACAATGCTCCCTGTATCACTGTTTCTGCGCCGGCAAATCAAATTCTTGCATTGCTCATGATCATTATAGCGACGTGTCATCAATCGAACACATAGGAAAAATGGCTGACAACTTTTTGCATCGAGTTCGCACTGCATCATCGAAATATGAGCTTGAAATGAACAACGAGTTACACAACGAAGCTTTGATCATAATCGAAGACATGTGCGTGCGTATGTGCGGCAGCCATATTTATCGAAATTGGACATGCCAGCACCAATTCGTTCGATGCACGATGTATTTAATTGTGAATTCCAACAAGAGCAGTTGTGTACGACGTATTGATGAAGAATATTCTTCCTCGATGCTCTAGGTGCAATACGCAAAACATTTCTGATTTCATTGCTTTTGGCCACTATTCGTTCGTTAGACGGTATTGAAGTTGCTGATGAATATCCACACGGATGACCAGGCAGTATGCTCAATTGTCAAGAACTCGGCAATGGCCAAGGTATTGCAAGAATGCAAAATCATCATCTGGAACGAGCGCACAATGGCACACAAATGATCATTGGAACCGTTCAATCGAACGAAGTGACTAAAGACGTTTTGGTGGAGCGATGATTCTGCTGGCCGGCGATTTTCGTCAAACGCTATCTGTCATTCCGAAAACGACTGCTGCAGCTGAACTGAATAATTGCAGTAGACCACGAACATGAGAGTCGCATTACAAAATAACTCATCAATTGTTGATTTTTTCAAACAACTGTTGGCGCTTGGCAATGATCAAATTCCTGTTGATGTTTTGACCGGATTGATTTCGTTTCACTCGAATTTTTCCATGTTACGAAAGTGTTTCCGGACATCCGCCGAAAATATATGAATCACAATTAGCTCAGCGAACGAGCGATTTTGGCAGTGAACAACAAGGATGTTGACAGTCTGAATTATACTTGATTCAAAATTAAATCGGTTGGGAAATGCATTGTTACAAATCCATTGACTGTGTGACCGACCAATCAAGACGAGGCAACCAACTATCCGACCGAGTTTTTGAATGCGCTTAATTTGCGGAACGCGATTGTCTGTAAAGAAACAGACGAACAATTTTCTAATTCGGATAATTCCTCTGATTCCCATACTTACATTCCGTTCGACTTCAAGCGCATTCCGTTCCTCGTTCATTTGGCGTTAGCTATGACGATTAACAAATCGCAAGATCAATCGTTATTAAAGAGTACTATGGAGAGGAGCTCCGATTTAACCATTAAGGGAGTACAACTTGACTACCGTTGCATATGGCACATCAGTGGCTCCATTCTTGGTATTATCAGTTAGTAATGGATGAAGATAAAGATTGGCCCGAAAGGTTTTAATAGAGGAATTTTATGTTGATGAAGTATCAATTGAAATCCAAGCTCCGACTGATCCACATTAAAGGTAAATAAAATATTATCAGAAACTGAACTTTCAGATGAAGAACTAGCCTCGGAAGTTTCAAGGCTATATGATACATTCAGATGGTTGTCAACAATTACCATCACACCCAAACTTATATTACAAGAACTGTGGACCACAAAAATAAAATGGTACAGCTTGATACACTATCATTGTATACTTTGGAACAATGGTGGACCGGACCCGAAACAATAAAGAAACCCGTAATAAATGAAACAATGGAAATGTTCCACATGATTGTTCTTCACTTTCTCGCGGACGCTGCAAATTCTTTAAAACTACTACGAATAACTGCTCATTTCATTCGGTTCATATCTAAATTTGAGAAATAGAACTCAGGCCAGCGTGAACCACAATCGATACATGTTTCTGAGTTTTTTTTTTTTGGGAGGGAAGGTTGCTTTAAAAAAGATTTCCTCTAAAATTTGAGGTTGTAAAAAAATATTAATATTTTGCTAATTTCTTTAGAATATCATGGTCAGTTAGTTGGCAAAACCAGTTCCTTGCTTGGATGAAATCCCAAGTTACATTTTTGTCGCAGACTTACATTTATTAAGAACCAACATGGTATAAGAAATTCAAAACGACTATATCCAAATAATTCTGGATGAAATTATTCTGAAATCTCTCAGTTAGTAGTGGAATCTGCAACGAATCCTGCACTATATATCGCTCATTTGCTGCAATAGTGACACAACCCCAAATTCACTCATTTCTAAGATATTCGAATCACACGATTCGCAATAGTTCATATTTTTATTATTTTTATCAAAACACACTCTCTTATGAGTTATTTCTAGCAAATTAGGTAAAATTTCATATAAAAATGACTCAATTCGCGAAAGAAATTAACAATATAAGAAAATTTGCAAAATATTAAAAAATTATAAAAACTAAGATCCGATAGAGGATGTAGGAACAGAAAAAAATTATTTTACTAATCAGAATGTATGGCTAAAGTGTAGATGACGTATACATCGCGGAAATCGGGTAAGATGGAAACTTTTAATTGTTTTTTTTTTTGTAGGATAGTGTATCTATCATTTTTAGGAGGTGCAAGCCAAAAATTTCAGAAAAATTATCACATTTTCCGGGAAAATTTTGACATTTTCAATTTTTTTGGTGACAAATAGCGTATTATTTTATTCAAAATACGTACAAGTGAGTAATTTTTATAAAAATGTTGATATTAGGATTGTATCTTAACAGTTTTTCGACAGTAATTTTATAGATAAAATTTGACACTATAGATAAAATTTGACACTTGAAGAATTGTATAAATTAAGGAAAAGCGGGGGTTTGGGGCCCCCATCCTCTAAGGTATACAACGAATTAAAATTACATTTAAATAAATTTATCTTTACAAAAGTTGAGTTTTTTTAACATTTGTGGCACTATCAGAAGAAGCGATAAGAGCGATCTTTGATCTGTGTCTGCAAGGTTGACGAAGCAATTATTATTAATAAAAATAAATAAAATTAAAAAAAATATTGAAAAAATAAAAAAAGTGAAAAAATTTTCCGGAAAATTAAGTTTTAAAAATTAAAATAACTCAGAAATGTAATTTTTAGCTGTTTAATGACAGTGTAGTTCGAATTTCTATCATTAAAATTTGATTTTTTTATCCGCAGATTTTTAATTTTTGAATGAAAAAAAAAACAAAATATTTTTGGAAAAACTTAAAATTTTCCCGGAAAATGTGGTGATTTTTCAGAATTTTTTGGCTTGCACTTCCTAAAAATGATAGATACACAATCCTACAAAAAAAAATTTTTAAAAATTTTTCATCTTACCCGATTTCGGCGATGTATACGTCATCTACACTTACGCCGAATGCATTTTTATTTACTTTTGAAAAACGCCGTTTTTACAAAAAAGTTTGAGTGATATTTTCAAATCGCTCTCCTGAAAAATTAAAAATGTTGAGATACTATTGCAGCAAATGTGCGATATGTCAAGTACACGTAAATCCGTGCCGGCGAGATTCAAACGACTCTATCCAGATAGTTCCAAATAGACTTTTTCTGTAAATCTCCCAGTTTGTAGTTGAGTTAAATTTTATAAAATTCATGAAAGGTTATCATGACCTATTTAACTGTCGCAATAGTGACATGCTTGGTTATAAAACTTTCCCGATAGTTATAGTTTAGTGTTGCTATCTGGCTTTTTGGAATGAATATCGGGCTAGCATCATATAAATGAAGTGTTTAGATCTCACTGCCTAGTCCTAGATATTTATACCAAACAATAAATAAATAAAAGTAATTTTGAAATTTCTAGCTGAATGTTATAAATGTCATGACAGAGTATCATGATAATGTTACTGTCGCGATAGTAAACTTTTTTCTGGCTTGGATATAGTCAAATCTTACGATAGTGACAGTTTAGTGTTACTATCGCGTTTTTCATATACATCTTAAATTTTCTTGACCAACAACTAGTTACGAACTGGACATATTCGACACTTGTTATGGATTATAGATAAACAATAAAGTCTAGATTTTTAGGTTGTTATAATTCATTCGTTTCAAATTTTTGAATTCATCAGCAAATAATATCGCGTAATGAATTTAAATATTTCGTTCGAAAAACAAACACGGAATCGATCATGAACGAGATATTGAAAATTACACAATTACAGTGATTAACAACGAACTCATTTAGTTGGAACAATAGAAAATGAAATAATTTATTAACTCTGTATAAATGTAAATCCACCTGTTGTATCTCTACATGTACTCATCTCAACCGTTGTACAGAGCGATAAAGTTGAAAAATTAAGTCGGAAAATTATTTTAATCACGTATATATATACATCTATGTATATGTGCGCGAAGGCTAAATTACTCTACTCCATTTCTTTGATGTAATAAATTATCTTCTCCAAATCCAATTTCGAATATACACACGACTCGAAAACGTGCCCGCATATCTAACAATAATTTTTTTTGTTGCTGTCTCGATTTAATTTCAGAAAAATATGAATCATCGCGTATTAATCGCCCTATTGATGGTGTTCACAATAACCAGCACTACTACATCCGCATTTATTTTGGATAGGATCGGTAAAGTTCTTCAAACAGGTAGCGATGTGATAACATCAGGCATAAATACAGGAAAATCAATCGTCGGAAAAATACCCGACCTAATTCCAACACCCGAATCAATATTAACATTTGGTAAAGAAACGCTGATCGGTCTCCCGTTTCAAGCTGTTTTTACTGCGCTCAATCAAATATGTTCGGTTGCGTTGGCGGGAAATCAAACCAAGTCAAAATATACGCCTGACGTTAAACAATTAGGATTTGTGCTGATCACACTGTCCGATAATGTAACTGTTCCGCTTCTCGAACCCGACCAATTATGGGCCAATCCACTTTTTGATCATAAACTACCTACAGCCCTTTTCATTACGGGATGGACAAGTGATTTAAAGGCGGAACAGGACACCACCATTGATACGGTGTATAATGGGTATAAGGCTCGGGGAAATCATAATTTTGTGGTGCTCGACCCGGCTGAATATATTGATACGCTGTACAGTTGGTCAGCGTTTAATACCGAAGAGATTGGAAGACTTGTAGGTATTGCGCTGGCAAAATTAACTAAAGTATATCCAAAAGAAAAAATTCACGTGATTGGGCACAGTTTGGGTGGACAAATTGCAGGTGCGACCGGTCGCCAATTCTATGCACAAAAAAACGAATTACTTCCGCGAATCACTGGTTTGGATCCAGCAAATCCATGCTTTAATGAAGGTGAAGCGTTGACTGGACTCTATCGAGGCGATGCGGAATTTGTTGATATTATTCACACGAATAATGGTGTGCTCGGGATAAAACATCCGATTGGTGATGTCGATTTTTATCCAAACGGGTTAGTAAATATAAACCTTATCACATATAGAAATAACATTTTTTACCATCCCATATAGGATATCGATACTTCAACCGGGATGTCTTACGATTATGTGTTCCCATGCTCGTTCTTGGCAGTATTACGCAGAAACCGTCTATCCGGGTAATGAACAAAATTTCTTGGCAAAACGGTGTAATTCATTAGCAGCACTGAGTGCTGATTTATGTCCGGGTGATACTATCCCGATGGGATACGATACGCCAAAAAATGCCAGAGGAAATTATTTTTTGAAAACAGGAGATGAGTCGCCGTATGGCTTGAAAAACAATTCGACATAAACTTACACCGTTAATTATTGTAAACCAAAACTGTAAATAATAAAATATAATCTATTCAAATTTAAGTAAAATTTCTTATCAGACCGACCCCTCATTATACAGGTACATTAACCACAAAACGCATTCAATTATATTCCACGTAGTACAAGATAAGAGATGCATATCTAAAACCAATGAAAATTTTATCTCGAAAATCTCCTATATAAATATCTTAAACGCGCTTAGAACGCTAGTTTAAGTCAGTAATCACACTGCTCTGGTCCAATCAACTATAAAGTTCAACATGGCGGCATTAATCATAATTTTATTAATTTCTGTATCGGGAATGGTAAATCCACTGCAAATTCCAACACAAGCCGATTTAATTGGTAAAGCGGAAGATTTCATCACGGCCGGAGTGCACATGAATATGGCGATGGGCAATAAAGTATACGACATGATACCAAGTCCAGAAGAATTAATTGGAATGAGTAAAGAAGCATTACTCGGGCTCCCGATGGAAATTAGCATGCGCGCAATAAAACAATTTTGCTCGATTGCACTGTCCGGGCAATATGGTCAATCGCGTGTCTCACCCGATTTCGAGAAACTCAACTTTATTTTGTTCACCGCAAATTCAACGACACGAATTCCAATTACGGCACCCGAAAAATTATTATCGTTCCCGTATTTTAATCCGAAATGTCCAATTGTTATCATGATCACAGGATTTCTGACCGATTTAACGTATCAATACGATATGGCTATCGATGCGGTTTGGAAGGGTTACCGTGCACGTGGTGATGTTAATTTTCTTGCATTAGACTCTGCCCGCCTATTGGACACCCTTTACTCGTGGTCGGCATTTAACACGGAAGAAATAGGTCAGTTTGTCGGTAAGACGCTTGCTAAAATTTCAGAAGTGTATCCAGTTGAAAATATTCATGTGATTGGACACAGTTTGGGGGCTCAAGTCGCTGGATCAGCTGGACGACATTTTACTTTGTACACGAATAAAACACTTCCGCGTATTACTGGTTTGGATCCGGCTAATCCATGTTTTGGTGAAGGTGAAATGCTTACCGGACTTTTTCGCGGAGATGCCGACTTCGTCGATGTGATCCATACGAATAATGGTGTTTATGGCCAAAAGGAACCAATCGGCGATGTAGATTTCTATCCAAATGGTGTGAGTGTACTACAATCGGGATGTATTACAACGGTGTGCGCTCATTTGCGTAGCTGGCAATTTTACGCGGAAACCCTGTACCCGGGTAACGAGTATAATTTTATAGCGACCCGGTGTAATTCACTCGTCAATGTTAAGGCAAAAATTTGTAATAGACAAAGAATACCAATGGGTTTTGCAGCACCACGTAAAGCAAAGGGAAACTTTTTCTTATCAACCAGAGGGACTAAACCGTTTGGGGAGGATGCTAAACGATAAATTGTATATGAATTTTAATCTGAATAATAAAATTTTATTTTAAAGTTACTGCCATTTACGTTTTATATTCATAAAAATTATGCAACATTGGCCAAAGACGATTTTGCATTTTGCCCGAAGGGTGAACTCGCGTGTGTGGCCAAAAAATAATTTCCTTTAACAGTTCTTGGTACATTGTAGCCCATCACGATTTTGTTTCCTGGGCATAATTCCATTCGCAATGCCGTTATAGAATTGCATCGCACCGCTAAAAAGTTTTCTTCATTTCCAGGATAAACCGTCTCAGCCCAAAATTGCCAGGCACGAGCATGAGCGCATACGATGGTCAAACATCCGGGTTGTAAGGCTACGACTCTAATTAATTTAATAAAATATAGTAAAATTATTGATTCTAAAATTAGAGAATGACATATTTTACCCATTCATATAGAAATCAACATCACCAATTGGTTGCCGTTGTCCTAGCGCACCGTTATTCGTATGAATAATATCAACAAATGCGGCATCGCCCCGATATAATCCAGTAAGTGCTTCACCTTCATCAAAACATGGATTGGCTGGATCTAAACCAGTTATGCGCGGAATAAGTTTACCAGTATTGATGTTGTAATATCGTCCAGCTGCGCCAGAAATTTGCGCTCCCAAACTATGCCCAATAACATGTAACTGTTCAACTGGATAATTTTGCGTTAATTTTGCCAAGGCCATTCCAACAAATTTTCCAATTTCTTCCGTGTTAAAAGCTGACCACGTGTACATCGTATCGATGAAACGGGCCGGATCCAAAACAATAAAATTATAATTTCCACGTGCTTCGTACGCCTTCCAAACGGTATCAATTGTAACGTCACGGCCATCTTGTAAATCGGTTGTCCATCCGGTAATAAATAGAACAGTTGGGCGGTTTATATTAAATAGCGGATTCGACCATAAACGTTCCGGTTCGAGTAACGGTATCGAAACGCTTCGTTCCGATGTGAACAAAATAAACGAAAGATTATTTACATCGGGTGTATAACGGCCTTCAGCACTTTTACCCGAGATTGCGACCGAACATAATTTTTTTAATGCCTCAAAACCAACTTGGAATGGCATGCCAGCAATTGCCTCTTTGCTCATCGTTAACACCGTCGCCGGTTCTGGAATTATATCGGGTATCTTTGAACCAATTGCCGAGGTTGTTTCAAAACCAGATATTGCTAAATTTTTTCCAGTTGATGCGACACCACCGAAAGACGGTACACCAAACGAATAAACAACGGTAACGGTTGCGCATAGCACCGCACTAAGTAAAATTATTTTCATTGTAAATTCACAGTAATGGACACTTGTGGATTTGACTCAGGCGAGAGACAGACAGTAACTAAATTTATATATTTACTAAAATTGTAGAAACCAAGAATGTTATCTAGCAGTTATTAAATAATAAGACATTTAATATTAAAGGTCACGTATATTGCGATTTGTATAAACTCGTAATATATACATTTTATAGTTGCCATAGCAGAACAATTCTTCTAAATTCATTATCATTTTTCTAATTATCAAAAACCTCAAGTTCAAGGTTATTTATGTTTTAACCATGTATGATGCGTTACATAATGTTTGTGGTTAAGATTGTTCGTCACATACATAGAAAATAATTAAGAGATAATTTAAAACCTTTGTACATAGATTACATTGGCGTATTGAACAATGAACATTATTAAATCTTGGTTTGTTGGTGAATTCTAATCCACCAAGCTGTTTTCAGTTTCTCATATTTGAACAACTGGACCCCCTCTTCGATAAATGTTCCGCTTAGTGCTTGTTTAGTTTAAAATAAATTGTTTATTCCTATGGTCTTTACAGCATAAAAACCTGAGATTTGGTTCAATAAAATTTATTGATCAACAGTATTGCAGATCTGTTCAAAATCTATCGATTATTATTGATACTGGAAAGTACAGGACCCACCATATCAAGAAATACTTTTAAAAGTGGAAAATCTAATGCTGCAGTAAACTTTACTGGTATCTTTGATATTTTAGATAATTTATGTCTTTGTGACAACCACTCTCTTGTGACAAAGTCCTAGCAAAACACATTCGGCAATCAACTGATATTTAAAACGGGCAACGAAGTTTGCCGACATTTGGCTAACCATATGGAATGGAAAATACCCGTCCTCGAACAGTTCGAACCCTGCAAGCGCAAGGTGATACATCCGAATCGTATTGGAATCCAGAAATCAACTTTTCCAAGGTATCCAGCTGTGGATAAATTCTGAGAGTACGTGTAATTTTTAAGAATTAAAAACAAATCCATTCTTCATTCTATCACCGTACCTAAAACTCTGGTGATGGACTATTTAAAAACACTGGGATATAAAATTAAAATCAGCGAGGCCCAGGAAACCAAAATTGTTAGAGCAAACAATAAGACCTAGCACGTACGAACCAGGCATTACTGTCTTCACAGCGATCAAACAAATCCAAGCAAGAAGCAAAACGAAATTTCAAAAAAAAAGACGGGGCGTATGGATAATAACTTTACAATTACTACAAACAATAAACAATAATCACTTTTTTTTTAGATCATGATTGTTGGGCTTAACATCAGCTTTTAATGAATTAATAGACATATGAAGAACTAGACGATGGGCTAACACCAACGATCGACAGCAAATATCAAGAAAGCAAACTTTGACCTCAACTGATCCATGGATAAAAGGTTCCACTGACACTACAGACTGAGATCAAATAATAAAAGCCAAAAGCAAATAGAAATAACCATCAATACAAAATCAATAAAGCCATAAACCAAAACGAAATGCAACTTTTTCCGACATATCATAATCCGTGGAATGAGTTGGCTAAAACAACTAAATGAAGACCACTGCATCAATCAGTTGGTCTTTCATATACAATAAACATTGAATAAATTTGGGCTCAGAAATATCCCTCAAAAATACGTCAAAAATGATCTAATCGAATTAATTCCATCAACTAATGTACTCGGCAATCGTTGTGGGCGGCGATATATGAGTAATAATGGGAGCTTTTCATATATAACAAACATTGGTTAAATCTGGGCCCAAAAACATCCCTCGCCTTCATCGTATGGCAAACACGTTACCAAATATAAGTCAGAAATGATCTGATCGAGTCAATTTCATCAATCTGGGTCCAGAAATATTCCTCATCCTCATCGTATGGCAAACACGTTACCAAATATAAGTCAAAAATGATCTGATCGGGTCAGTTTCATCAACCAATGTCCTCGGCAATCCTTGTGGCGGTGATATATGAGTTTTAATGTGATCCAACAAACATTGGTTAAATCTGGGCCCAGAAATATTCCTAATCCTTATCGTATGGCAGCTACCCAAGTAGCAAAATGAAACCAAAGTTTTAGAAAAACCAAACATGTCTTCAATTTCGAATAATTTAAACGTCTCTGGACGAGTTTTATAAAACCATTTTGCCACCAGCAAAAGTTTTTAAATGGTTTCCAAATATCCAAAAATTTACTGGTTATTTTGAAACCATTCGAAAACGGTTTTATTTTGGAACAATTGCAACGGATTTGAAACGGTTTATAAAAACCCTTTTGTAACTCTTAATATTGGTTAAAATACCGTATTATTGTTTCTAATAATTTTCTTCTATTTAGGTATTTTTAACACTAGAATTTATAATGGTTTACCACCTTCTAAAATAATTCGCTAAATCATTAAGTATGTATTTTGTTTATAAGAACAAACAATATAGTGCTTGGTATGTTTAGAGTCAGACTCGGACAATACCGTCTGGGCGTCTGCTGATAAACGTGATGAATGTCGAATCTTAACATATAATAAGATTTATCAAGTCACTTGGTAAGCTCACCTCGAAGTGAAAACCAAATCTGGCTATACAAAATCTTTGAACTATATTATCGGAACTTAAAATGGTTTTAAGTTTTTATAAAATCAGTTAACACCTGAATTTGATAGACCGTTTGTTCTTTGAAACTGAAATTAATCCATTTTTCAGTTTTTTAAAAACCGCGTTAAAATAGATTTTTTCGGCTCTTTATTACGGTTTTTATGAAACCTAGAACCATTAGGTTTGTCACCGCTCCAAAGAAACTTAAAAGTAGTTTTAATACAAATATTTGCATTCATTTAAAACTTTTTCAAAAAATGTGTGGTTTTTTTAAAACTGTTTATAAACGGTTCCTCATTAGTAAAAATAAAATGAGATGGTATCAAAAACCGCGGGCAAAATCAGTATCTGCTAAGGCTTCGCAACGTGTCGAAAACGTGTTTCAAACCATTTCAAAAACTTTTTAGTTTTAAAACTAAAGTTTCGTATTGGTTGTAAAACCAACTTGAAGCCAAAAATTGCTACTTGGTAACCTACCAGATGTAAGTCAGAAATGATCCAATCGAGTCAATTCGATCCACCAATATACACGGCAATCCTTGTGGGTGGCAACATATGAGTTTTAATGGAAGCTTTTCATATACAACAAACATTCGTTAAATCTGGGCCCAGAAACATCCCTCATCCTCATCGTATGGCAAACACGTTACCAAATATAAGTCAGAAATGATCTGATCGAGTCAATTTCATCAACCAATGTCCTCGAAAATCCTTGTGGGCGGCGATATATGAGTTTTAATTGGAGCCTTTCATATACAACAAACATTGGATAAATCTGGGCCCAGAAATAGCTCTAATCCTCATCGTATGGCAAGAAATATTCCTCATCCTCATCGTATGGCCACTTAGTTACCGAATCCCAACTAACAATTTAGGTAGTTTATTCTATCGCTTAGTGTAATATGTGCTATTTCGGTAGAAATAACGTAAAATTTTGGTTATTTTTCTACTTTCAAGAAGTATTTCCTAATTGGTAAGAATTTAGGGAAAATTTACGACAATTTTCTGGCGTTTTTCTACCTTTATGCGGCTTTTACTTTTTAGTCTACTATTAAGAAAATTTGGGCTAATTTGCACCAGCGAATCGTGTTTAAAGTAGAAAAGAGTAATTAGTAGAAAATTGGGTTTAAAATAAGTAAAATATTTCTTCTTTTCCTCCCTATTGTCAACTTTAAAGTTACTTTAACTTTGAAGTCGAAAGAATAACAAATTTTAATAGATTTCGTCAATTATATTTCACCGATTTTCAACTTTGAAAACGATTATACTTTTAAAAAGAAAAATAAGGATTTTTTTATATATTTTTCCCTTTTTTTCTACCTTAAGGTTAAAATTTCTTTAAAGAAATATTAAAGTAGAAATTTAATTTTACCGATATTTTATAAGACCGTAAATCACCTGCAAAATTCACTTAAAAGACTAATTTCCTAAAAGTATCTCTCACAATTTTCTTTATAGTCGAAAATAAGCAATTTTTACTAAAGTAAGACATTTTGATTTTATTACATCATCAGCTTTTGTCGTAAAATTTTCTTTAGATAATTATTCATAGTACAACTCGTATATTCAAAGTAATTTGTTTAAACCACTATTTGGCCAGAACAAAAATCCATTTACCACCCATTTGTGTGGTACTACACTATACTCTTTTATAACAAAAGCATCTCTTTTTTTTAAGGTCTCTACCAGAGAAAAATAATAATTTTCTTCACTTTCTCCCTCCATGATAAAGTGCACGCAATAACATACAAGCTTGTAAATTTATCACACGACACGAAATTATAGCCAATATACACGGCAATCCTTGTGGGTGGCAACATATGAGTTTTAATTAGAGCCTTTCATATACAGCAAACATTGGTTAAACCTGGGCCCAGAAATATTGCTCATCCTCATCGTATGGCAACTAAGTTACCGAATATAAGTCAGAAATGATCTAATCGACACAATCCGACCAACCAATGTACTCGGCAATCCTTGTGGGCGGCGATATATGAATAATAATGGGAGCTTTTCATATACAATAAACATTCGTTAAATCTGGGCTCAGAAACATCCCTCATCCTCATCGTATGGCAAACACGTTACCAAATATAAGTCAGAAATGATCTGATCGAGTCAATTTCATCAAGCAATGTCGTCGGAAATTCTTGTGGGCGGTGATATATGAGTTTTAATGGGAGCCAACAAACATTGGTTAAATCTGGGTCCAGAAATATTCCTCATCCTCATCGTATGGCAAATATGTTACCGTTACCGTTACGTTAAGTCAAAAATGATCCAATCGAGTCAATTCGCTCCACCAATGTACACGGCAATCCTTGTGGGCGGCGATATATGTATTTTAATGGAAGCCTTTCATATACAATAAACATTGGATAAATCTGGGCCCAGAAATATTCCTCATCCTCATCGTATGACAACAAGGTTACCGAATATAAGTCAGAAATTATCTTATCGACACAATTCCATCAACCAATGTACTCGGCAATCCTTGTGGGCGGCGATATATGAGTAATATTGGGAGCCTTTCATATACAACAAGCATTGGTTAAATCTGGGTCAAGAAACATCCCTCATCCTCATCGTAAGGCAACTTAGTAACCGAATATAAGTCAGACATGATCTAATCGACACAATCCCATTAACCAATGTCCTAGGCAATACATGTGGGCGGCGATATATGAATAATAATGGGAACCTTTTATATACAACAAACATTGGTTAAATTTGGGGACAGAAACATCCCTCATCCTCATCGTATGGCAACTTTGTTACCGAATATAAGTCAGAAATGATCTAATCGATACAATCCCATTAACCAATGTACTCGATAATCCTTGTGGGCGGCGATATATGAATAATAATGGGAACCTTTTATATACAACAAACATTGGTTAAATTTGGGGACAGAAACATCCCTCATCCTCATCGTATGGCAAATACGTTACCGAATATGCGTCAGATTTTTTCCAATTTCATCAACCAATGTCCTCGGCAATCCTTGTGGGCGGTGATATATGAGTTTTAATGGCAGCCAACAAACATTGGTTAAATCTGTGCCCAGAAATATTCCTAATCTTTATCGTATGGCAACAAGGTTATCAGATGTAAGTCAAAAATGATCCAATCGAGTCAATTTGATCCACAAATGTACACGGCAATCTTTGTGGGAGGTGATATATGACTTTTAATGGGAGCCTTTCATATATAACAAACATTGGATAAATCTGGGCCCAGAAATATCCCACATCCTCATCGTATGGCAACTAGGTTACCGAATATACGTCAGATTTTTTTTTAACTTTGCGATCTGTTTTGGAGCCCAAGGCTCACCCTGCTCTTCCGAGGTTATACTTTTAACGTCCTTACTTTACGCCTCCCGGTCAACTCGAGGAAGTACATCTATATGATCGATTTAAGACCATCCGCACATTGCAAGCTACATGCTAGCATATACTGGCATGGAAGATGGGTCGTCCCATGGGCTTTGCACACCGACAGGGGGTCATAGATGTGTAACATTTCACCACAGATCGTTATCTGTTGATCAAATTACACTTTGCATCCTGCTCCTATCGAGATTCGAACCCGGTACCTACCAATCAAAACGCCAAAGCTTTAACCGCTGTGCCATTTGGTCAGTGTGATTGTTATTTCGGATTAATATAATTGACATTACAATTTTCAAATTCAGGATATTTGACGGTGTCATGTTTCACCTGTGATTCTCTTTAGAATGATGTTCATATCGTGTACGTCAATATTTTTTGCCGCTAAAATGGCCCTTCCGAAACGGCTCTATTTTCATAATTAGTTGTTACAGAATGGCTTCTGTCATCCTGCAGATTTCGGCAGATTCTTCTGAAATTCGTCGGCCGGAACTTGAGGAACGCACAACCCAATTATTACCGAATGAGGTGCCTTAGTGCGCGAATCCGCTCGAACTCAAACTGCGCAAGCTGCCGGTTCCGAAAACTGATGCGAGCACCAATGGACCGCAAGCATCACGCCGACATGGAACGGAACCTCCACTCACATCATATCAAACCGATACAACTTTAGTAGTTCCGTAAGAAAAAACCCGTAAGAAAAATAATAAATTCAAAAAGCAAGAAAAAAAATAACCGCAAAAAAAATTTTGGGGCGAAACCAATGTGCGCACCGAGGTCGCGTATACGACCACCGTTGTCTGGTACGAGATGACAATATAAATTTTGAACACAAACAATTTTAAAATTTGAAAGTTTTTAGTTTGAATGAAACTAAATTTACAAAAACACAAATTTTAATTGAAAATCAAGAATAACAAAATAAAAAAAAAATAAACAAAAACCTCGTACCTTTGACCTTAACAAGGTGAACTTGTGGGGTGGTGCCGGCGGCGTCTTTGTGGCCGAATTGGTTTCGGCGCCTCTCACCGATAACCAAAAATGTACGACTGGCCGGTTTTCCACCCGCCCAAGTAGCACCAAATAACTTTATAGTTTTATGATTAAATCCCGACTTTTACCAGTCAATATCAAGTTATTTTTCATCGAGTTGGCCAACTTATTTCACATTTTCTAACTATTATCCGACTACTGTAACTTGATGGCCATTATTTTACCCACGTGCCGACTCTTTAGTTTACCGGTCGTTTTACCCGATATTTAATGACCACCAGTTGGTGACTTTATTGTCATTTAAAAACTGAAATCCAACTTAAATAAGTTATTTGACATATGCACGACGACGAAATAACATTTTTCACGTAAGTATCACAATTTTGTGGCATATAGTTGACTCGCTTGACAATTTTATCGAGAATATTATTTATCGACAAACGTCAAATGTACAAAAATTTATTATTTATAAATAATTAAATATGGATCATTTTAAATTAAAAAAGAAGCCATTTAAACATTCGACACTTTTTTCGGAAAGAGAAATTTTACTTAAACAAACCCTTAAATCTAAAAGTCAATAGAAAAAGTAATTTTGACAATTAAGTTAAAAAAATAACCAAGTTGTTGCCATACAGTGACAAATTTGTTGGAAAAATATTTTATTTGATTTTGAAATAACTTTTTTGTGTTTTTTGAGATACGTTTGCTATAAATTAGTCTTTCTTATAACTTTTTTGCCATTTTCATATACATTATGAAATTCGCCATCTTTTCTTTAGGTTTCATTAAATATTATCATGAATATATGTCAATATAGTATCATAATTTTAATGACGGGGATGTTTTTGAACAGATTTTCTCTGCCTTTAAAGTAATTTAATCATATTTATTTATTTTTATTTTTTTGTAATATCAACTTATATTTTAAAATTAAGAAATTATGGAAGAACGTAAGTTTTGAGTTGGGAGACAGGTAGGTACATATTTACTATAAAACTTAATTTGTTTGAAAAAATAAGCCGTAATTAACACCAAATTTTAATTATTAGTTTAACAATAAATCTATAAATTTTAATTTTTATAAAGAACCTTTTTTTCAAAGTAGGAACATTTGAACATTTGTATTTTTTTATAAAACAAGAAAAAGAAATAAATAACGTTATGAAAAAGACAACACTATTATTTACATATTTTGAAAAAAAAAGTTCCTTCTCCACAAAATATAATCCGAATGACGGACGAAATTAGTTTTTTTACGAACGTAAAAGTTGTATAAGCGACTCCCATTTAACTAAAACTTCAGTCATTTGAAAAGACAAATAGTGGTTATTACGACGTTATAACAACCTAAGATTTATTCCCCAATACCGTTGTAGCACCGTTACCATACCGTTGTACCAACAGACCACTAGTCATTCAGCTAACGGCGGTACGACGTTATCCCAACCCATTTGTGCTACTTGGGCGATAGTTGCGGTGATGACGTTTTGTACTAATTTTATCAATCCGCTCGGCTGTTTATACACTAAATCGAAAATTGCAATATAAATCTTCCTCGTCTCCAAAAAACATCGATAGCGTAGCATAGAGCAGTGTAATGTAATGATAATATATATAATTTTTTTCAGTCTCAGCAACAATTTGATCTGATTCGAATTTTGTTTTTATAATTTTATAATTTAATTATCTTCTATAATTTTGACGTCAACATCAATAATGTGCGTTTACATTCTGAACTGCTTTGATATTTCGTTTACATTCCGAAAAGTTTCGAAATTGAAAACGAAAATACACTTCTCACTGCAGGCACGCAAAACAAAAAACACTAAAATTCGACAATATAAATTTTTATTCCATCCGCCAAGAGTTATCAAGAGATAGAGAAAGCAATAAAACTGTTTTTAGCAGCAGCTAAAACCAGCACTTTTACAATTATTTTGTTTTAATTAAAACTTTTTTTTTTAATTTCTTTATTTATATATAAATTTATAAAATCTCACAAAAATTTTTTCTAAAAACTACCAACTGAGTTTACAATGAACTTTCTTCTTTTGACTCAATTTCTCGACTGCCTTTTACCAAAAAATTCTCGAACCACAACAACGCACACATATACACTCTATAAGAATCTTCTTCCTTCTGTTTTTTGTTTGCATCAATTCACATTGATACAAACGAGAAACATATAAGGAAAAATATTCCTCTAGAGCGCATTGCTTCGCACACACCCGATGCACATTGGTCTCGCTCTCTCCTTTAACCACCAATCGCACGGCCTCTTCGCAGGGGCAAACACAAGAAACAACAAAAACATGTCCACAAGAACAAAAAATATTTTAGTACAGAAACATTACCACGCGTTCATTCCCAGGTGGCAGTGCTGTTCCTTACAATGTCAGATTCGTCATAGAAGTAAACTAATCAGAATGATAATATGTGGGAAAATGCGTGTTATGACAAAAAAAATCGTAACATAGTTCGGTACCTTGGAGTACCTTGTCTACGTATTCTTCTTTTGAGTTTAGGATGTTGCAGAAATTATATGGGAAGGTGATTTTTCCTGTTTCTGAATTTGTAGGTACACTGTTACCGGCTTCGAGTAATTGTCTTGAAAATATGGCTGCTATTAGATCATTTTGAAATTGAACTCTCATATTTGTTTTGTTTACTGTGATCTGCGTGCAATTCATCATCTGGTGCTGAGCGAAGTATCACTGGAAGCGTTGGTATCAAGTCACGGAATAGTAACACCAATGCTCCACCAAATGGTACCTGTTCATTGTACACTCATCCCATACAAAGATTTTTCACGCCCGAAGAATTTTTCCCATTCCTAAGTGACACTTTAAGAACTGAATGCGCTGTTCTTCCCCTTCCATCGACGTGGCAGCAGTACATGAAGAAGCAAGCTCCAATGCAATATGATGATTTGAATGGTTTTTAATCAGGATTAAGAAAATTCAGTAAGTTTTTCCAGCCACACTTGGGGCGTCCGAAAAGCACAACTTACTGGAATGGTTGGTCACAGCTTGTATGATCATATATGAAATGCTATCTTTGTTCTTGCAGTGGTTTCGGTGTACTTTCTTGGACGAACAGCTGTAAAACATTTCTGTTGTATATGATAGCTCTCTGACCAGTTATTTTTCAAATCTCGTATTGATGAACCTATTCGGTACTGTCACCTTCAATTGTGGCAACAACATGCCATACATTGCAAGACAATGATCCTCCATGAAGGTAAGCGTTTCATGTATATCTTCTGTGAAATTCAAACCATGATTATATGTTTCTTGATGCATTCTGTGCAGAATATCTTATCTTGTCTTTGTATTTCTCCCACAACTGTACTGGTTGTGACAGTATATATTCTTCCTAAAGCATTTAATGCAAATATATCAATATGTCTGCAAAATTACTGTTTGTACGTTTCCAATATGATTAGCAAGGTAATCGACAGTTGGATCTCCCTCGTGGATTTGAAATCCTAAAATATGCCACAAAGCTTCATTACTGCTAATATATCTGCCGATTTGGTATTGTGAGATTACATCTAAATTAATTCTTGTTGAAATTCCAAACATGGCCATATCCCTGCCTTTTTGCCTTTTTATCAATTTATTTTATAGTTTTGCTTTAAAAGTTTACGATAAAAGTGGCGAATATGGAACTACTCAACGATTAACAACTTCAATGGTATTTCTTCTAACTTTCAAAGTAGTTGCTTTGCCCTTGTCTTCGGTACTTCTTCGAATTCTTTAACTCTCTAATGACATGAGATCAATCGAATTTTTGAACAACAAAATTAAATCATTGTTGTCTTGTAACATTTTTTGCAACGATTCAACAACAAGCCTTCTGACTCCAGTAACTCCAGTAGAGAATTGACTATGAAATAGATTTGGAGAAATATGGTCATTGCCGGTAAAAAAAAAGCAAAGAGCCAGATTTGTAGTAAATCAGCCTCTAAATGTCGACATAAAATGCCCGCTTCATCAGGAATTCCATTTAACAAAATTTTCAGTGGTTCTTTTGACTGCTCAAGTTCAGGTAGCTTCATTTTTCCACTCGCACGGCACATTCCCGGGCTTCATTTCAAATTTCATTTCTGTGGAGTGGGGATTTATCCATTTTCTGGTCTGAACGAATTTACATACCTCATACGTTTTCGCCGTTGATCTACTTCTTCTTGGTATTGTTATGGCGAATGTGGTGCCCTTCTTCATCTCGCTTCTACTAGTAAGACTTCAAGTCTTTCTTTGAAAAGTTCTGACTCTAATACGTTCATCATCGTATAAACGTTCTTGATCAGTGGGGTTTGATCTAATTTGACATTCTTAGATCATTAATGAATGTGTCTCGTACTATGGATGGCGAAAACCAAGACGACGAAAAACGAATGCTTCATAAAATATGCTCTGATTTTTGGCACAGGTGTTCACTGTTAGTGCCACAACTCAAATTTAATAATCAGAATTTTTTTCGGCGAATTTTCTGCTAATTTCAGTAGTATGGACTAATCATTGAAATTCAAGTAAACTTTATCCACGGAGGATGCCATCATTAAACGATTCTAATAACGTTATTCTATATACAACGATGGCCACAAAATATTTTGCTTGGTGCAGTATAACGATTAAAATGCTATAACATAAATTTTATACAACCCATAAAGACATGCCTTTACGACATATTTATATTGATCAAAGAACACCACACCCATCGAAGGAATTTACGAAAAAAACAGGGCGGGCCATTTTTACTGGAATTTAAATTATTCTGATAATAGTACCGTTTCATATAATACTAAAATTAAATTTATTTCCCATAAAATATATTTTTAAAATTTGATATTTTACGAAGTTAGGACCACCTTGTAGTGATTCCGTAAAACATTGACCTTCATAAAACAGTTTTTGTGGCATAAAGGTGACGTATAAAGAACACTAAAATATTTTTGTGACCAAATATGAGGTAATTTAATTTTACCGTATGTCGGGTACCCAGCATTACAAATTCGTACGGTATAAATCATTAAATTTAAGAACCTTTTTAGTGTTATTAAATTATCATGTACTTTAATTTTATATTGTCTAATCCAACAAATTTTATAAAAATTTGATCGAATATAATAAAATTGAAATGTGTTTCATAAATTTTAATGAAAATTCCCTTTTGCATTTTTGACACACTTGGGGACACTAGTACACACATAATTGTTGAGTCATTGCAACGAACAATTAAACCGGGTGAAAAGTTATGACTTAAGACCAAATTATTCAAATAATTTTGCGGTTCATTGAAAAGCGAAAGACCAGTTTAGTATTTAATTTACTAACTTGTTCCATAAAGATTGTTCCATAAAAAAGATGACAAAGTTCAACGACACGCAAACTATATAATGTTGCATATGCTTACATCATAACATGAACAGTTTAAGAGCTAAAAATTGATTTTTCTCGTCTTATGTAAAGACATTTAATGCAAGCTTATACGGTACATAAAAGTTGCTTGCTGTATATAGCTACCATATACGTAAATTATACGATATAGGGTGCTTAATTCATAAAAATCAGATTTACGTTTTAAAGAGACGCGTATGGCGTCATTACTTTCTTACAAATTATACTTAGCTTATATATCATAAAATGTAAGGAACTGCGTGGTTTAAATATTTATGTTGGATCATCGTCTTACCTGCAAATAAAATAAGGAAAAAAGAAAATTTATTAGACAATGAATTTTAAATTGTTTATAGGCGCATCCCCACACAAAAATTTAAATATTCAAGGTGAATTTAGAAATTTCAGAGCTTTTTTTTTTTAAAAATGTATAACAGATGTACGAAGGTGGATTACATACCGCAAGCCTACAACATAAAATTATAATAATAAATAGCATGAAAATTAACTTTATTAGTTGACCAGCAGAAATACAAAAAAGTGCTTTGGCCAAATAATTTTCTGGTAAATTAAACGGGTAATCTTAATGGAAGGAGGAAGTTCGTAAATTTGAGAATTTTTTTTGCAAATCGATCTATTAAAATCGGGTGCCCTTCTAAATCATCGAATTAACGTTCGGAAGAATACGGTTTAAGCATCGGTTTATCGTAGCTAAAATAACTCATGTATTATTCAACTCATGGCATTGCCATCTGTTCTCGAGCATTTGCAACTTGGTTTTTTTGTAAGTGTGAATCGACCTTTATACTCTGGTTCACGTTTGTGCGCGGTGAGAAATAGTGTGGAAGTGACGCACACGAAAAAGAAGAACGAGAAACATCAACGAACAAAAATATTCTTTTTTGGTTGATGCGCCAACTTTTGTTGGGCAGTTTAGCTTGGAATATATGTAAGGTCAACTCGCCCAAACTTTTTTTGCTTGAGATTTTACGTGTATTCCAAGTCTCATAATATTTCGCGAAGACTACTATCAGAAAAAGTTTGAGTTTTTTAATTTTGATTTTGTGGAAAACAATCTAAATTTTTGAGTGTAATATAAAAAAATGTATTTGTTTGGGAAACTTGCGGTAAAGTAATAAAAACACCATTTCGATTCCGTTTGATTTTTTTTCTCCCTCTTTTCGCCGCTGGTTTCTCGTGATAATTGTCATAAAATGAATTGCTAAATTTTTTCGGTTTGGGGTATACGGGGGAGGAGGGCTTTCCTATTCAGTGGTGAGTCCAGGTGTTGTATATTCTCGACGACCGTAAAATCTCTCCAGTGGCACTCCGGCAGATTCCAGCTGTTGGAGTGTGAATTCTGGAAGATTAACTAGAGGTCTCTCCCAATTAAGAGATGCTTTGTCTTATGGAGAAACGTCCCTACCCTATTATGCTGCTTTGTTGTCGTTCTTGGGTGGGCATACCCGCTTTATTATTATCGTATTTTTCATGTCCTCAAGTTTCGCTCAACAAATTTTGGTTGCGCGATTTCAGTTCCTTCAATTTATTTTTCAATTTTCAATTTGTTTTATATGCGGTATAATGTAGGACTCTGCATGTCACATAGTTCCATAGACAACCACCCCATATAGGTTCATCAGGTTATTTAGAAAGACAGCTCCCAGAAATTCTATCTGCTTAGCCCTAGACGAGGGCAAGTGTAAAGCAAAATGGTGTACTATCCACCATAGCATTTCACGTTAAAAATTTCTTAATTTCTTAAATTAAAAAAAAAACTACTTTTAGTGTAACTTTTTTTAACTACTTTGAGCACTTAATTTAATTAAAAATGATGTCCACGTCGTTGTTCCTGTGTTACGCTAAAAGTAGTTTTTTTTTTATTTAAGAAATACAATTTGTTTAAAACTAATTTCAAGTATTTACATTGAAAACGTGTTAATTTTAATGCAAACATATTGCAAAATCGTATGCATAATGTTCTCAGTAGGAGAAATCGAAAAAAATTAATATCGCCTATTACAGCGCCATCTATCATGAATCGAAAAAAATGTTTTAGGAAATCCTACGTACTTTTAGCCGTAGAATCCGAATCTGCAATAAAAATAGGGGTTCCTATCTTAGTTTCCAAGTTGTCCCCACCCCCCTTACAAACAGGGGCGAGGATCCTAATTTTAGCACTAATGTATTTCCCCTCCAGAATGATTTAATTTTGATATGGTCATTTTTATCGTGGAGGGCTTATTTTCCGAGATATTTGAAAGTTTCAACTTAAAAAACTCACCCGGTATAGTAGAAATTTGTTAAACTAATTTAATTATGTTCAAAAAATGAAATTCGTCAAATAAAATTCAATAATTTGTTATCATCGGGCGTAAGCCTTTTCATGATCAAATGGTAATGGTCGCCAATCACACATCAAACTCAATATACTGACTGGCTAATGTCAAGTTTCGAAGACTGTAGCTTTGGAAATTCGTCTACCATCCGTTGCTCGGATTCGTTATCTCGAAGAAAATACCTGTATCAAGTAAAAGGTCAATTTTGTGGGGTTTAAAGAATTATGGATCTACAAGTTTTAAATTCACAATTTGTTTATTAAAATTAACTGGTTTTGTTGGTAACATATTTGTAATATTGCTTATGATATATGAGCAGTGCCTTGAGATGAGTGATTGTGTTGATGTGATGATTGATATTCGGAATCTAGTGCGTGACTGTACAACGACCGTTGTTGGTAGTACCGTGGTTGGCGAAGAATAAATTGTGTGTACTTGGGTATTGTTCTGATTTTCGTCTTGTTTATTGGTTGATGTAGTAAGTAATGCTGTTGCAATCGTTCAATTTACTTGGTTATTTGTAACTTGATGAGGCAGTGTGTGATGGCGTTTAGAGAAGACGAGGCATGAAAACTGTGTGTGACATTTGGTGCTTAAATGGTCACCTCTTAAAACAATTATGACGTATACCTCGTTCAAAAAATTACGATTTGGTTGGAACCTTTGCAGACATTTTTTTGCAGACATCACATTTTCTATTTAAAAACTTGAGTAAGTATTCGAATGTAGGGAATTTCTTATCTACTGATTCATTCGCCCATAAATGTTTGCTGAATAAAACGAGAATTAGCTACGGATCACGTGTTTCAGCATTCGGTCCCAATGCTCAAAGTCCACGTATGATCTATTTTGCTGTTTCGGTGATGCAACGTAGTTCCCTTCTTGTACCCTGTGACGATTTTTGGCCACCAATTTGTCCCATACCTCTAAGTATAATTATTTTCCGGAAGACAGAAGGTTGTTAAGCATTTGGAATTTGTGGACATCACTAATATGTTGGTTGTTATAAACAGTAGTTCTAAATAAATCATAAAATGATGCCCAGTGTTTATAGTCGCACGAAGATTGTTCAATGTTAACTTTTGGAAGATGCACGTGCTGAGATGTGGTTACATCTTCATATAACGTTTTTTTGCTGATCTATGAATTGTTCTAATGTATAGTATTTAGGCTGCGGGTTACATCACGAGCATGGTGGCCTCTGGCTGCCAAATGTTTCGGTATTCGACTCATAATTCGGATTTCCATTTAAAGGCCATGATTCATGTATAAATTTTGTCTGATAGACATAAATAATAATCGCTCTTATTGTTTGAAGGTCAGCCATATTTTTTTATCGTACGAAAAAAATTAAAAGTTGAACATTGCTCAATTTTGTATAAGACTTGACGGCAGTGAGAACAAAAGAATACATATTCTAAAATCAGAGTCATTCAACTAAGCCTTGAATAAACTTTTCGTAGATTTTGTAATTATGCGGTGATATATACGCCACGTTTCGTACCCAGTATTTTCCTTCCAACATTTAATTAGTGTGAACGGATGTGTGTGTAATGTACATGCATAATGAACGGACTATAATGTGGTATATTAATCATAGAAATTTTATCATTTTTTTATACAATAATCTAATTCTGAGCTAAAAATATATATATCCACGATCTAGTAATCCATATAGTCATCTAGTTATGTACCAAATTTAACAATTTGCACCAATAGTTTCAAATAAAATTTGATGCTACATCAGTCTCAAAATATTCAAGTAATCCAACAAAAGCCAACCTCTGAATATTTTGGACACTCGACTTATGTAAAGCTCGTATATTCTCATTGGACTTGTTTCGAAGCGTACTAAATGATTTTCTATTATAACATCGAATATATTCAGGCTCAGTAGTTCGGATCGGCAAATCATCGTAGCCATACGTCGTTCCTCTTATATTGCTACCAGTGCTGTCAAATTTGACGGTTTGACTGCAAAGTTGAGTTTTGAAATATTTTAGCACAATGGAGCTCTTAAAATTATGAATTGGCCAAGCAAAATATAAAAGTTTTATAGTTTAAATTTGTAAACCGCATTTTTTCGATGTTCTTGTTCAATATTTTAATGGAAATAAAATATCTTACAGAAAATAAAAAGTATAATATGTGGGTGTATACAAAATAACATGCATTTTGGCGAAAACTGTTGCATGAAACAATTAATAGACGAACAAACAAAATACTTCTAGTGACGCAACTACATTTCAGATGACATGTGGGCAGAGTCAAACCAAAAGTAATAACGTTCCATTCGGGTTCGGGTTGAAACCCGATTTAGAAGTGCGGTCTTTCGGGTGATCATCAATTTATTGATACTTGCCTGCAAATTAATATTATTGATGAAATGTTACGATTAAAAAATTAGTGGTAATTTGTATAATTCCAATTCATAATCAATCTCCGCCAGTTTTGGAATAATATTATACATTTTCATTTTAAATATTTTAAAACATAAGTGTTAAGCGATTTTCGCAGGAGCTTTAATTTTTTGATTCAATATTTAAGTGTTATAACTCTAACAATACATTAAATGAATATAAAGAAATGAAAAATCTAAAATTATGAAAGCAAATTGTTACAACAGACACCAAGGCCGGGAGTAAAATTCAATACGTTTTGGAATCTGGGAGATATTGATAAGGTGGTGGTCACCCTTGCCTGATCATATCGAAATGGAAGAACAAATCTACTCAGAATCGAAAATCGAACATACTTTATCAACAACCGTTCCACATAGACAAAAGTGTATGTAACAATTATTTTTTTAATTGTTTCTAATAGAATGGTACGAAAGCCTAATTAAAAATTGAAGGATGGTTTCATAAAAGTTTATAAAGGGCCTAAACATTATAAAAACGTTAATCAATCCATAAAGCATAATAGTACGATTCAAAAATTAATGTATCTGGAATCGTGACAAAAACGACGTGCAATTATGATGAACTGCAAACGGCTACTAATTTAAAGTAAACAAATTGAAATAGGTAACTATTTTAAGCTCGAAACAGAAGAAGAGTGATAGCGATCAATAAAAAATATCGCTGTGATATCGCTGTAGCTAACAGAACGAGAGCGTCAACGTATGGCGAAATATAAGTAGACTCTAAAGTTATTTCAACAAAAAAATCGTCGTCGCCAGCGTCCATTTTTGTGTTTCTATTGCGCATGTTTTATGACAGGCGACACATGGCTCATTGTCGTTTCTATTTGTCTTCTTATTTTTTTTGAAAACACAACACATTGTTGTCTTATTTTCTTATAAAATTTAATTTACCATTTCTCTCTAATAATTGGTTTTAGATGACGATTTTATGACGTCAACAAATTTCCGTATTTTGTTGTTGTTGTTGTTGTATAGCGAACTTCCCACATATTTTAATTCTGCATTATTTGTAGGAAATGAGAAACTTACTGATAGCGTGGTTCAAAAGAGATGAAATTTATTATATAGGGTGTCCCAACAAGAGCGCCGGATTTAAATTTGCCGCCATTTTGTTAATATCAGTTGTACGGTGATTTTTTTTTTTGACATTTGTCACGTACAGACCACGCGATTTAAGAATATGTAGAAGTATTTAAACCAACAACGTTTAATTATTGTAAAAACACATTACAAAAATGGTGAAAATTTTGTGAAAACAGCTCGCCAATTACGTCAAGTTTTCGGTCGCAATAATGCTCGAAATGAATCGACAGTGAGGCGTTTAATTACAAAATTGGTGTGTTAATTGCGAAAATGCGGCTGAAAATGCGCTAACTGTTATTAGAGTGCGGTATCGCGAAATGTTAACGGAATTTTTGTGGCCCGAATTGGATATAAATGATTTGGAGGACATGTTTTTCCAACAAGACGGTGCGACCAGCCACAAAGCACGTGAAAAACCAATTTGGCGATCAACATTGGCCACCAAAATCGTACGTTCCAACACCGATGGACTTTTTTCTTTGGGGCTATGTGAAGGAAAATGTGTATGCAAATAAGCCTGAAACAGTTGAACGTCTTATAGAGGAAGCGCACATTTATGCGAAAACGTTATTGAAAATTTCAACAAAAGAATAACCCTGTGCCAGAGGTTTCGTGGTGGCTATTTGCCTGATGTTGTACTTCACGTTTAATCGGAAATTAGTTTTTGTTTATATTATATTTCCCGTATTTGAAAGTGCGAGGCTTGATTTATTTAGATTGGCTTTGCTAAAATATAAAAAAAAATCAAAAAGCACAAAAATAAAAACACTTTAGGTTGCTGGCCTTAAAAATGTCAAAAAAAATCCATACGACAAAATTTTATATATGTAGCGCTCAAGTGTGAATTTCGTTTTTATCGTATAAGACAACAAAGTATTAACCAATCAGAGCGATTATTATTTATGTCCTTCAGACAAAACATCTATATGAATCATCGCCTTAACTGAATTTCGGTATCGTTAAATGCTTGGCACCTATACTCTCGAGCACTTCAATTTCTCTCTCTTCTGGCTTTCACATCCCATGAAGGGATTTCGCTGCCCGCACAATGGCCTTCTATCCATCCCGATCCATTGCACTCGTCCTCCAGTTTCGACATCCTAGTGATCGCAGATCTTGCTCCATGTCGTCACGCCAGCGTAGTCGGGGTCTTCCTCTACGACGTACTCCGGCTGGTTGTTGGTGAAACACTTTATTTATCATCCGTTGTTGTGGGGACCTTATAACGTGGCCGAGCTATCTCACTCGATTGGATTTAATGCATCCGATGATATCGCTGCCTCCGAGGAGTTGCTTTATTTCGTGATTCATACGAATCCGATATTCGTTGTTCGCAACTTTAATTGGACCAAAAATTGAACGGATGACCTTCCTTTCGAATGTAGATCATAATCTACAATCGTTAGAGGTCATGGTCCAGCTCTCGCTTCCAAAAGTCAGCACAGGTCTTATGAGTGCTTTATAAAGTGCGAGCTTGCACGACTGCGATAGATGTTTCGATCGCAATAATCTTGATTGGGCGTAGAAAACTCGTTATCCGGCAGCGATTCGGGATTTTATTTCTGCCTGCATTTCATTCAGTGATGTTATAACTGACCCGAGGTATTTAAAGTTTTCGACACTATCAAAATTGTGGTCGCCAATTCCGAGATTTGCCTTAGACATGTTCACTTCAAGGCAGGTTCTAATTTGCTGGAGATTGGTATAGCTTCGGTTACCGTCTCTGCGGATTTCATAATGTGGAGTATATTTCATCATGAACACGATCTCACGGCTGTAACAACGTGTGGTAAATTTATATAATGTAAATTGATAAAATTTACGAATCTTATTCTAGGATAATATCCCAGGTTTCGGAACTAGTAAGTGAAAGCTAAGTAAGTTAAAAAACGATTTAAACGATTTATTGGGGTGAAAGAAAGTCGGTTGTGGACCACAACATATATATGTAGACTTCAACATTTTTTATGATTGATATATCAACTAACACGCAAACTACGTAGATTGCACGGAAGCAAAATAACGCTTTAAGATAAGTTGAAATCATTTTTTATTTCCCATCAAATCAAGAAAATAGTAATTAAGAAAATTCAATTGTTCTCATTGTATGTGTGAACAATAATTATATGTATATTACCTCCAGCGTATTTCAATCATAAAAATATGTTTACGAAAATCAACATGACACATCAAAATATTTTGTCTCTATGTGCGTACGTATTATGTAAATTTTGTTATGATTTTTATATGACTTCCCGCATATGAAATTTAAATCTGATAAAAGTCGAATAGATGGTTAGGGCTGTGCTTTGATGACCTATTTAAATCTCTATAATACCATAAATATTCCATTTTAATTGGACTCAGCAAATATCTGCTACCACACAATCATACATGAAAATCGAATTATGCAAATAAATTATTTTTGTTTGTTTTTTTTTTGGAAATATAGACAAAAATACAAAATCAATTATAATAAATTATAATTAATTATTGTTGCAAATATAATTTTCGGTTCAAATCCAATAATAATAAAATTCCATCGGGATTATTTTATTATATTTGAGACAGCAAAATAAATAACCAGCAGCGGCGCAGTACTGGTTTTTGGTCCGGAATTTAGATCAAAGATAGCGTATAAAATATTCTGGGTAATTTATGGTGTGTACGGGTGGCACTATATACTCGTATATATGTATAATTTTTGGGTTATTCGAAATATGCGGAATTTTTCGTTTCTGTCATCGGATGTGTCAATCTTTATGTTAAAATGAGTTGCGGAATCAATTGTTCGATTAAATTCTAAAAAGGAATGGTCTATGCCGTATCCATTAATTTGTTTTTGCATGATATCGACCAATTTCGTTATAAATGTTGCTTGTTACAAGCTTCCAATTTCTTAACATTTCAGAACAGAGGACAAAAAATATTTGGGTAACAAACGGTATTGTTATAGGTTCTCGTTCCAATTGTTCCATTTGAGAGCGTTTGACCAATTAAGAGTATTATTTACTCCTTCAAAATTAAATTTATGTTCCATACGCTACAAAATGTATAAGGCCCAAAAGAAAATTAAAAAATAGTTGGAACTGTGGATATGAAGCGAAATAGTTCTCAATGTCTCAGTAATCGTCAGCAATTTTACAGAACGGGTTGCATAATCTGAAAGGATATGCAATTTGCACACCTATTCCGGAGAAAAATACTTTAAAAGGATTATAATAATAATAATAATAATTCCCAACGACCTATTTATTACCCCTCCCAACCGTGCGCGGGGAGTCTCCATCTGTATTATTATTATGTTTTGAGTATAATTCCAGTGATTATAAACATGGATATCGAACTGCTTAACCTGTGAAATTAAAGAAAATTAGCAAGCGGGAAATTTTGTATTAGTATAAAAATCAAATCTGATTATTAAGAGGCAAACTAGGTGAACAGCTAAGCAAAACGATACCCGTCGCGGACGGAAGGAGAACAGAGGTTGAGTCTGCTTAGTACAAGCAGATTAAAATTGAAAAATATAGCAATCAACTGATAAAATTTCATAAAATTTGATAAATAAAACAAAATAAAATGTAACAAAACAAAATGTTATAAAAGTTATAAAATATTAAAGGCCAAACCAGTCAAGTTAAACAAAAAAGGTGTTTTAAAGTGCGTTTCGTCATATTAAAATCAATGAAGTGGGAGTATTGATTAGCCTCGTGAAGCATCCTAGATACAGGTTCATTTTTACCATAGTCAGTCCTATGATGGTCGATTCGAAACATAGGTACCGATCTCAAGACTCGTGAATTAAAATTTAGATTGATTTTTCCTAAGAGGAAAGAGTCGGTACTGCCGGTTAGCAATTGATGAATAAAAACCACGTCTGCAACGACCCTGCGCCTACAAAGTGGTTGTAAATCAATTAGCTTGAGGCGATCTACGGTAGCCCGCGTAAAGCAAAGCGAAGAAATCTACGCTGAACTGCTTCAATCCTTTTTATGTGAACCACATGATAAGGCGACCACACCTGGCAAGCATACTCGAGCAGTGGACGAACGAATGTTAAATAGAGAGCCTTCGTAACATAAGGATAGTCGAATTCTTTCGACCAACGCTTAATGAAACCGAGTGCAGCGTTACCTTGATTGACAATGCGATCGACGTGATTTCTGAAGTTCAATTCGCTGTCACAAACGACCTCCAAATCACGAACAGAACTAGCTCTGGTAACAGCATCGTTATTAATATAATAGTCACGATAAGTGGACTGTGCACGCTTCCGAGAGTAGGTGACTGTCTGGCATTTACCCACGTTCAGCTCAAGGTTGTTCTTTACACACCATACGGAAAATGTATTGAGGTCGGGTTGTAGTAGGATCCTATCGGTGGTGTTGGAAATCCGTTTGTAAATCTTCATGTCATCGGCGTATATAGATATACTTGAATTTTTAATTAAACATGCAACGTCGTTAATAGACAGAATGAAAAAAATCGGCCGCAGATGGCTGCCTTGGGGCACTCCAGATGTTGCTGAGAAATGAGCTGATACTGATGTCCTAAACAGAACTTGATAAATACGGTCTTTAAGATAAGAGCCCATCCAACGGAGAAATTGTGGGGGAAAGCCAAGAGCCCTGAGCTTAAACAAAATAACTTTATGGGAAATCCTGTCAAACGCCTTGCTGAAATCGGTCAAGATAACATCGACCTCATTCCCTGCTTCAATCATGTTTAATGTTTGTGAAGTGAATTCCACAAGGTTTGTGGTCGTGGAGCGAGCTTTGAGAAAACCATGCTGATTGTCGGAAAACAACGGTTATCGTTGTTGCTTTAAAGAAGTGTAAAATATCTTGCACTTTACTGTTTAAGAGATCCGACAGATTAGTTTGTGCCCTCTGAGTGCTAATCCAGTACAGGAAGAAAATTAACTGCGGTCTTTTCCTTTTTTTCATTGCGGTTTCTACAGCATATTGTTCAAAAATGTAGCATTCTCTGAGAATCTCTGCTATCTTTCCTATCTTTCGTATTCGAAAATAAATTGACTTTCTAAGCGCCTCAATTTCAGTTTCTGACAAACTTGTCTGACTAAGTTGTGATGGTGTTTGCCTACCTTTGATTGGTGAGGCTTCGACCTAGCACTGAAATAAGCCTGCCTACTACTGCCCGTTCAGCTCTCACTTTGGGAGTCATACGATGCCTAGTGCATTTGACTCCTCTCCAGTTGTCCAGTACGCACAATAAACCCACATTATCTGAATTACTTTAGCTTGTTGTATTAAACTTTTTTGAGTTTGAACTACTCTACCATATGACTTGAAGCATTAAGTCGCAAACTTGCAACTTGGTCAGCCTTTCTAAGTTTTCAGATAGGTTTAGTATGGTCAAGGGACGCATTTTTAAGCTAATTATTAACCGTTGAGTATTCTATCTGAAGGCATCGCGTGATCTACTACTGAAAACTTTATCTATAATGGCCGACATCCTACCTATCGATAATATTTGGCTTTAAACTCAGCTGACTGTTCACAATTGGGCCCAAAACTCCAAGAATATCAGTCATCAGTAATAATGTGTGGGTAACTGCAGAAGGGAAATTTTCAAATTTCAAAATGAAACTTTGCATACAGATTAAGCCCAGATTGTGCTAATTAGTGCTCACGGGAAAAAATTAGTGCTAGTCCATGAGCTGAAAAAGCCGGAGAGTTGTAAATTTCACCTGAAATACAAAACAAATAAAACCCAATTTCTAGAAAAAAAAAACAGAAATAGTTTAAGCATAATTTTAAAACTTTCCAAAGGCGGCTACACTGACGAAATTTGTCCTTATCATATAAATATGATTTTTATAAATTTTCATTCATAAATTGAGAGAAAACAAACTAGCCCCTAAAAGATACTATATTAAACAAACAAAATACAGAGGTGGCCACCGTTAAATAATATTTTTGTTGAACAACAAAATAAAAAATAGAAATAAAATATTAAAAATCCAAGAAAGTAACTCAGATATCATATTCTTGTCCTTCATGATCATTGCCATCCGAAAAATATATGGTTGAATTTGTGCTAATCCAGAATTGGCCGAATTCCATTGAACAACAAAGACCATTGAATTAAGGATTTTCTGACAAAAAGTGCAACAAATTGTTCATTTAACGGTCGTTGTTTTTCAATTGCATTGGGCCAATTCTGGATTATCACAAATTCAGCCACGTTATTTTTCGGGAGGCAATAAACATACCTGATACGGATACGCAATCAGAAGTGCCAACTTCGTTGGTTTCTAGAACACTTTTTGTCATAAAATTGTTCGTTTAACGGTCTTTGTTGTTCAAGAGAATTGGGTGGATTCTGGATTACCACAAATTCAACCACTATATTTTTCCGATGGCAATGAACATGCCTGACAGGAGTATGCTATTTGAATTACTTATTCATGGATTTTATAATATTTTATTCCTATTTTTTGATTTGTTGTTTAACAAAAATATTATGGAACGGTTCACCTCTGTATTTTGTTTGTTTAATATAGTATCTTTTAGGGGCTAGTTTGTTTTCTCTCAATTTATGAATGAAAATTTATCAAAAACGTAGTTCTATGATAAGCACAAATTTCGACAGTGTAGCCGCCTTTGGCAAGTTTTAAATTAGGCTGAAATTATTTCTGGTTTTTCCTAGAAATTAGCTTTTATTTGTTTCATCTTTCAGGCGAAATTTGCAATTTTCTTTTTCCGTTTTTTCGGCTCCTGGACTAGCACTAATTTTTGACCGTGACAAGTGCTCAAAAAACTGGGCAAAATGAACTTAATCGGTGTGCAAAGTTTAATTTCGAGATTCGAAAGTTTCTCTGCTGCATTTATCCACGCAGTAATTATTGCGCTAGAAAGAGCCGGTCTGGGCCAACTAATTTAAATAGATTGAAGCATCAAAGTCTCCTGAGAAGTGGGTTTCGTTAGAATATTCAAAAGTTTCGCACGTAAATAAGAATATGAAAGAATACATTTAATCAAATAATTGTGACCGGTTCGGTTAGTTCCGCATTTTGAGAACATTATTAATGCAGGAGGAGGGGGCAGTTTTAAGTGTAGCCGACGTCGGCGTTTACTAATTTGCGACATTTCTAATTTTCGCATTTCGGCCTTTTGCTAATCAGACATCAATGAGGTCGAACTTTGGGATGAAATAAAAGCTATAGGAAGACGACTTGTATCTTCGAAAAGCGATTCAAAACATATGTTAAAATATATTTACACCTCTAAATTATGTTGAATTAGTCCCCAACCTGTCGATATCATTTCGCATACTGCTAACGTTACACAGTTGCTAGTGCTGAAAGAAGTTTTTTAAAGCTGAAAATAATAAATTCATATCTGAGATGTGTTAAGATCGTGTAGTTGGTCTAGCAACGATTTCCATAGAAAAATAACTTGCTGATCAATTAGACCTGTAGGATTTGGTTAAAGATTTTGGAGAATTAAAAGCGAGAAAAATTCACTTTTAATTATATTTGTTTTGTTATTTTTTATTTTTTATAAACTGAATTTTTATTTGTTTTGTTTCTGTTTAATTTTTCTTATTAAAATACAAAATATGTATTAAGTTCAGATATTCATTGTTTTTCTATTTTTCTTCAATTTAAAAATTACAACATTTTTTTATTTTTGCGGCGGCAAATTCGCATCGCGCCTACACACAGAAAACGACTAGAACTGGGCCTGGCGGAGAGCATCAGAGTCCTTTTCTATTTTATTACAGAAAATTTCATTAGAGCAGGACCTTTGAAATCAAAATTCAGTTTTCTCCTTTAATTCCTAAATGGATTCGGCGTAGCACCGAAAGAAATGCAAATATGGATTTATTATTTTTCCCAAGGATGCAGGACCTAAGATAGGCTTACCTATTTCTATGATTGTAAACCCTTTCATTATATTGCAGATTATAATATTATTTATCTGTGGTTCAGCATCTTGCATTGTTCGATCAGAGGCAGGCTAACTAATAGCATTCTCTCCCTGTTCATCCGACAAGTGTTCCTTTTCTGAAACCCGTATTTGGAGGGAAGGGAAGGGGCTAAGAATTATCTTTATCCGACCCAAGTTCTTTGTTCCTGTCCACAATTCCTGGCTCATGCCACAAAATCTTTCTGCTTCTGGGTTAGCTGGCCTTCAAGGGTAACACCCAACTGGTCTATGATTGAAATCGATGAGCAATTAAATTAAATTAATTGACACCAGAATTGGTCGACCGAAACTTGAGGAACGTATAATAAATTTAATAAAAACTGAATGCGACTACCCAGGAACAACCGGATCTCCTCGAGCGACAAATATGATGTCCACTGCGCCAATTACCCGACTCCTAGAGGCCGACGCCCAGCCACAACGAAGTGGCATAATAGGGTATAGGGACATTTCTCCACCAGACAACGCCTCTTTTCGCCCAAAAAAAAATCTAGATAATTCCCCACAATTCACCGGAGTGTCACGAGGAAACCCTGTAGATTTTACGGTCGTCCTCAAATGGACGACACGTATGCTGCACTCGCCACCCTGACCCTGTAGATGTCCTGCCAAGGAGATGATGGGGAGCGACAAGCCCAGCCTGTAGATACCGAACCGACACAGAATGGCAAACCTTCTTATACTATACCGATCCGAAAAATTATTTAAACAAAATGAAATAAAATAACCAGGTGAAATAAAAAAAAAAAGAAAATGAGGCCAAATACCAAGAGTTTGACGCAGTGTGGGTGTTTTTGTTGTGGTTAAGTCTGATAGAACTTGAAATTTCAAAAATAAAAACAAAAAGTTAAATTTTTATGAAAAATATACTTTAGCAGATCTCAGTATACTCTGGCAAATCATCATGAACAAAATCACGCTTGACCAACGCTACGAAATTGTTAAAATTTTCTTTGAAAATCAGCCGTCGATTCGCGCATCTTATAGACGACTTCGTGATGTTCAGCGATGAGGCTCATTTTTGGCTTAACGGGTTTGTTAATAAACAAAATTGCCGCATATGGAGTGAGACTAATCCACAAGAGACCCTACAGACTCCATTACATCATCGGACGTTATTTCTTTAAAAATGAGGCCGGGGATTGCGTTACGGTCAATGGAGATCGTTACCGCACCCATGATTTTTTGTTTGAAAATATGGATGACATTGATCCGGACGAGATGTTTTTCAATGGGATGGCGCTATGTGCCATACAGCGACCGCAGCCATCGACTTATTTAAATCAAAATTTGGCGTTGTTGAGATGATTTCGAGAAACGGACCTGTCAATTGGCTTCCAAGGTCGTGCGATTTGACACCTCGGAGGCCAGCATTGTTCGTGTTATTCGTGATATACGGCCAGCAGTGCTCCAAAAAGTGCCCCAAAATTGGACGTCAAGAATACGTTTTGTCAAGAACAGCCGCAGTGCCCATATGCCATTCAAATATTTTTGATCTTTCGAATAAAAAAAAAATGATTACAATTTAATTTTTTGTGTTATTTTGTACAATTTCAAGTTCTATCGGGATTATAAAAACACAGATTATATGTCAAAAAAAACGTGAAGGTTTTCAAATCGAACAGGAAAAGAAAAGCGAAAATAAATCACAAAAGAAAAGGGTCATTGAATTTAAATCAGAAAGAATAAATTAAAGAAAACAAAAATATGGCCATAGAACGTGAATAATTCTGATAGCGAAACCAACGTACATAACGGTATGGCGTTCAATCACAAAAATATTAAATAAGAAATTGAGAAAGAAAAAATTCAAATTGCAAATTGAAAAAAATCGAATTTACGTTAGATAAAAAATAGAAAATCAAAAAAAAAAATTGAAAAAAATAAAACTTGAACCTTTTTTCTTTTCCGACCTTCAGAAAGGTATTTGGCTAAATGGGTTGCGACGTCCTACGCTGCTGCTGTACCCGCCCGACACAGGTGTTTTTAATGCCCCGATGGGTCACCCGCTGCGGTGTATGTTGTTTTCACCGTAGTCCTAAAACTGTTAATGGCCCCGTGGTTGGACACCCGTATGTGAATATCGTAAATATTAAGCCTCGATCGGCCGCCCATAGAATGTGGTAGCGTCCTCGCTGCTTAAAATTACTGGTGGCGTTCACTCACCGAAGTTCATAATTGCGAATGACCACGTTATTGACCACCCGTTATAATTGCGGCACACCTCTTACTAAAACTACCCACAATGAACATATTGCAGCACCCGTTGGTAATCTTTGGTACCGTTGACCATGTGGTATCCGTCGAATGTTTTCGGCCCCCGTTGAAATTAAAACGCGGTACTCGTTAAAAAAAAAATCAGTACCCGTAGAAAATGTGATAACCGCTAAAAAAAATATACAAGCCAAAAAAATATACATGGCGGCACCCGTTATAAATCCACGCACACAAATGTGCCACCGCCATTAAAAATCAAAACAAAATTTTAATGATGGCGGTCTCCCAAAATAATATGAAAGTCGGAATACACTTAAAATCTGAAATAAAATAATTGTAACTTTCAAACTAGACTTTTGATAACCACTAAAACTAAATTTTCTCAACACACAAAATTCCAAAAATATACAATATTCCAAGTCTTATACAATATTCCAAAGCTCGACTAAAAAATTCTCGCACCAAAAATCTAGAAGAATATTCTCCGCTGGTGTCTTTTTGTTTTTCTTTTGGTGTGCGTTGCTTGCAAACTCTTTCACACCGCACATCAATTGCACGTACCAAAACAAGAAACCACAAAAAAACATTCCTCTACATCTTACTCGTCACACACATACACAAAATACACGTTGGTCTCGCTCTCAAAATTATTCGACGTTTATGTGACACAATAGGGTGGGTAAGTAGGGTAAAAAAACATAGAACACAATATAAAGGCCCACGCACACTTCACAACAATTTTAATATTAATGTCATAATACAGATGGCAATGCCATCAGTAAAATGCCTTAATCAAACGACTATAATGAAATTAAAAATTAAAAAAAAACTGGGAAGAGGCAATGTTATGAGAGTGGAGTCGTAACAAGAATCAAAACGGCCGGCCTTATCGCATTTTACAACAGAATATTTTTTGAATATTCGATCATTTTGAAAACTTTGGCCATTCTGAAGAAAATTCAAGAATGCTATAACGACTGCGGTTTGGAATTGCAAGAAGGAAATCCTTAAAATATTAACTCTGCATCCCTGCACGACTGCTTGTGTTTGAGTCATTCGAAGGCTGAATGAATCAAATGACCAAATCATGTGACGACAGGTCTAAGTGGCTCCTCGTTCAACATATTTTTGATTAAAGCCACACTGCAAATAGTGGAAAGTTATGGTTTCTGAGTAATTGCTGATGTGGTTGATGATGCTATATCGGCATTTTTGGCAAATATCCTAACACAATTGCTACATTGGAAGTTGTATTTCAAGGTCATTTCTGCCAAAAGTATAGAAAAATTTAGTGATCCTAGGTGTATTCAACAAAACCCTATCATCTGGCACCAATATTTTTTAATCCATTTATGTTTGGTTCATTTGAGATACAGGCTAAATAAGAAAAACAATCACGGGGGCCATATTTAAATATTTCTCTTCCAGAAACGACCGTGGGCTCTTGGCATAGTGAGATTCAAGTTGGCCACACAGTTTAAAAAAATTATCTTGGTATTGACGGGAATAAAAGTTTGGCCATGTATGTCAAATTGTATGTGCATCGTGGATGGGCTCTAGAATAGAAATATTGAATTTTGTTTATTGAAATTGGACATAGAGTGGGTTTTGACTCATTTATCAATATTCCTGCTTTTCAATTTTAAATGTGAAACAAATTTTCAAATTGTGATGATATCGATCTATTTTTGATCTATTTTTCTTTCAATAAGTTTTTCGTGCTTTAACATCGCATTAGTTGACAGATTTAATATACATTGACACGTGTTTAAATTTAGGAGAAATTTTGAATATTTTTGCCTTAATGTATTTTATCATAAATGCTATACTTTTTAAAATATATGTAAAATATGAAAAAATTTCTATAGATGCCGCTATTGCCTGTGAGTCCTCCGTTCTTTCAACTAAAAGAAATTAATGTTATAAATTTTTTCGAATTTTGGAACAAATTTCCAAATGAATCCAATTTAAATACATTTAAACTATGGTCTTGTATTTTCCTTTTATTTAAACATTCTAAAACTACTTCCTTCTACTTAATTACTTGCTATCCATCCTTGTTTCAAATCAACAAGTGTTTTTGTTGTACTTTAATTATGTTCCTTTACTCAAACATTGTATTAGAGGGGTGAAACTTCAACAATACCATTATAGAACCACAAACAACACATAAAAAGGTAAAATATAATTTATGAAGTGTTTCCCTTCTTCCGCTTTTCCTTGAATTTACATTATTGTTGAACCTAATTTACGGGGTGGCAATTAAATTTTCTTCTCCTTCAATTTTCCTGAATATTTATTTTTCTAATCAAAACCCAAATAAATAACTGTAATTTTTAATTTTGTGGAACAATTTTTGTTAATAAATTTCCGATCGGAAAAATGAAGGCATAATGATAAAAGTTAGTGTTTTTGTCGACAAAAAAGGAAACTTACATTTTCCCATAACATCCTTCCTCATATATTCGATGTACATTTTTTGTAATAATTTTCTGTAGTTGTTGTTGTTCTTAGAGATAATAAAAATATTTTAAAAATATAGAAATCTGTCAGCCCTTTTTTGTATGTCTGTATGTAAATATGTGTATGTGTTTGTGAAGAGTTAGGTCTAATTAGCCTCAGAATTACGTTTAAAATTTTAATATCAAAATGTGGTTTAAGTGTTTTTATTTTACGTTAGATAAGTTGGGGGTGGTTGCCAGATGGCACGTTTTTTGTGGTGCGATTAAAATAGAATTTTGTGGTTTTAATGTTGGGATATACGTATAATATATAGAGACACAGGTATAACTTCCAAATTCCGGAAATGCACAGCGAGCCTTAAACAATGATTGGTACATTACGTAAAGTAATGCCATAAACACAGCTGCAATGTACAATTCGAATGATAAAATATTTTAGCTTGTCCCAAATCAAATTCAACCCTCGTTAGATGTATTTTAAAAAACATTTTATTTTAGAACATAATACCACCCATCTACATCTACCCTCGTAATCATGAAAAATTATGACCTGATGATTGCTTATTACCATTCGCTTTATCGAAGAAATACAAAAAAGTAGTTTTCGAAAGGTTCATGTGTGGTTATAAGTGTGCGGTGCTGGCAATTGGAAGATCCCAGTGTTCCCATAATCGGTTTAAAACGGGTTTTCAAAATTGAAGCGGAAATGACTATTTTAGACAAATACCGTTTTTTAACCAGAATTCGACCTCTATATTATAGTCCAGACGGATTGATTGACCGGTATGAAACTTCACAAATAGACAAATTCATAAAGGTTTGTAATCCAAATTAACTATTTCACGGTCAGAGCGATAATAATCATTAATCACGCATACAGCATGATAGTTGAAAATCACGAAAATCCATGTTTATTGAACAAAAATCGTAAAAAAAATCTCTTACCAACTTCCTTAATCGTGTAAAAAATTTCATTATACACCACTTAACTTTAACAACAACAAAAAACAAAATTGTTTCGGAAACTTTTTTAAAAATTGAAAATCAAAAACCCTTTGCAATCTTATATAAATTCACTTAAAAACTCATAAAGCAAAATTACAGTTTATACCAAACCAATTAAAGTTGAACAACCAACTAAAACTATGTATATTTAAGTCAAACGAAAAGCTCGTAAATTGAGCTTTTTCCAGTTTTATTTTTTTTTATAAACTCTACATTTTTTGTATGTGTATTATGAAAATGACATGACACAACAACAACACGGGGGAAGATATTTTTTGTTAGTAAAAAAAAATGGTAATGAAAAATTCAAAAAGTGTAATTTTGATAATATTCCACCACCATATGACCATACCTCGCACGCATTGACTTTTTGTTTTCGTTTTATAAACAAAATGTTGAATTTTTTTGCCAATTCGATTTGGTTAGGGGGGAATTTATAAAAAAATTGATAATGAATAAACAAATAATGATTTATTAATTAATTAACCGTAGTTGTGGAAAATCATTGGCAAAATAAAATTGGAATTTATTTAAACCTATGTTGAAATAATGAATCTACATAATATACGAGTTATAAACTGTTTGCTGACCGTGCGCGTACCATATGTTAAAAATGTACGAACCAGGGTCAAATAATAATTGTTGGCAGTTAAGAATCAAACCCATTGACCAGAGGCGGCACAAACCATACAATATGAGATGAGGGACGAGTCACCAATTGATTTAAATCGGACAGAGGTACATAAGGTTTTGGATTTGCATTGGTCACCGAAGGCCGATTCATTTACGTACCAAATTCCATTAGATGAAAGGCCATCATCCACAAAACGCAAGGTTTTGGCAGAATATTCGATCCATTGAGTTTAATTGCACATTTTGATTTGAGTTTTGATGTCTTAAATCAGCTTGGGATCAGCCTTTACCGCAAGGAACACAACAAGCATGGTTAAATCTAAGGCCGAGATACCGTATATTAAAAAAAACCAAAATTTTGAGATGGTTAGATTCTCTAAATAGTAAAAATTCATGGAGTCACAACGACAAAATTAGACACCTCGAAAATCAAAGTGTCGCCCACAAATAGCACTAGCAAGATATTCAACGTTGCCCAGTTGCCGTACAAGTATCACGATCCGCCACAGCTGAATCAAGCTGATTGCGCAATCCGAGGCATGTCTCCCTGCGAATTGGGGAATTTTCAATTGCAGTGATATGGATCGAACAAAATTTTCAAAATCCAGTGGAGCAATGTAAATGTATGTTAACAAGAGTTGCCAATCGAGATAACGAAGTAAACTTCATATACAAGCTACAGGAAGGATATTCGAGTGACACTATTTTTGCCTTCCCTGGGAATAGGGAATTGGGAAAAAATTTACATAGCATTTTTGTTCAAATTATATTTTTCGAGCAACAAACTTAATTGGGAAACTATTGTTCCACAAAATGTTTATATGGAAAATTATTTTCCAATTTCACTTTGATTCGAAAATATTTACACCAAGATTATTCCCTAGGCCAGTAAATACAATTTAAACAAAAACACTATGAAAATGTTTGTCCCGATTCCCTATTAGGGAAAGCAACAATAAAACTACAGTGGCCCTATTCTGTCTTTCCCTGCGAATAGGGAATTGGGAAAAATATTTTCATAGCATTTTTGTCCAAATTATATTTTTGTAGCCTACTGAAGTAATAACTTTAGTGCAAAAATTTTTGAAACAAAGTTAATTGGGAAACTTTGTTCCACAAAATTTTTCTAGGGTAAAATATTTTCCCATTTAACTTTGTTTCGAAAATGTTAACACCAAACTTGTTCCCTCAGTAGGCCAGAAATATATAATTTTGACAAAAATGCTATGAAAATATTTTTCCCAATTCCCTATTCCCAGGGAAAAACAGAATAGGGCCACAGTAGCACTATTCTGGCAATTCCCCGGTAATAGAGAATTGGGGAAAGATTTTATATGTAATTTGAATTCAAATATTTTTTTTCTGGCCTACTGAGGTAAAAAGCTAGTGTTAATTTTTTTTCAAAACAAAATTAAATTGGGAATAATTTTCCCTACCAATTTAGGTATAGAAAAATTATTCCCAATTTATAAATATTTACATGGAACTTTTTTCGTCAGTAGGCCAGAAAAAATATATTTTAACAGAAATTACATATAAAATCTTTCCCCAATTCCTTATTCCCGGGGAATTACCAGAATAGTGCCACAGGTTTGTAAAATAACCAAGGTACTAGCCTACGTGTATCCTTTCATGGATATGGTAGCTAAGAAAAGGCCTAAAGTGATAGTCTAAATCGGAAAAAATTGATCGAGTCGTAATCGAATCGAAAATGTCCCAAATTGTCATAATCATGCGCATCCGACTGTGCGACCATCCAACTGTGAAGAAATTGATATTCTAGAAGCATGTAAAGAATTGTCATTGTGGTCCATCTTACCTACTGTAAATCTATTAAGGAGAAAATATTGAATATTGAAGATTCGAAATAAAATAATAAAAGTTTTTCGGAATTATGTCAGGTGCAACAAACAAACCTCACTAACGGTCGATCAGAACCTGGGTATGTGCTGTACCTATGGAAAGAGTGGAGTTAACGAATCCATTTTTGGGCATTGGTGTCACCAGTGCCGGACCAATTCGGACGGGTTTTATCCATCGTTCCGAATATCGTACTACAAAGATATACATTTTGGTCGATTTATTGCAAGACAACCATGCACCGATATATTTTTTTGTTTTGTAATTCTGGGAAGTGGTGGAAAATCGTCAGTTTGAATGAAATTACACAGACCATTTCATTGGATATCCTATTTAGGCCAACTAAAGTTCGACTACGATAAGATTCGGAAACGGCATCCCGGAATATCCGTTGTAAAAACGTTTCCCTACTACACCTGGTCTGAAAAGAGTGCTATACTGAAAAATGTCGAAACATTGAAAATGATCCCGAAATGAATCTTAAAGAAGTTACAATGACAATATTTTAAAATTTAAGTAATAAATTTGATATGAATCCAAATGTAGTTTGGATTAGGGTCAATCAAATCAAAATAATCATAACTTGACTATCATAAACAGTTGGTGCAATCAATATTAAATTGATGCTGTTTTCCGGAAAAAATATATCCATCTCGTAATAACCTACCAATGTGAATTAAATCAAACGACATAATACTCATGATATACAAATATTTAATAAAGTCTACAGCAGCAACTTTTCAAACCTAATAAAAATATTCGTAAACTTATATTTAAATGACAAAGGATTCCAATCAACCCAAAAATAAACGAATGGACATTTTATGTTGTGTAAACGTATTATGATTCGGGTACGATATGATTCTAAAAATACCAAAACGAATTAACAATTTATAACTTTCCCTCTTTGAAATATAAACATCAACAACAACAACACCACCAAATATGAGAAATTTGATTCAAAAAGGAAATTAGCATATTTTACCCAACAACAAAAACCGAAATCCAAATCAAATCATTTTTCAATTCGATTAATTCAACATTATGTATTGATTTATGCGATTCTTTATAAAGTTTTGACGTCTTCGCCTAGCGTATAGATAATCAAGTATCTGACCTATAATCGTATATATTGTACTCGTATATAGATACTATATGCATTCCCCAAAAGCTATACATCAACAACCTTTCGTTATGAAAAAATCTAAATTCAAATAAAAAATTGCAACAGTCGATAAAACGTGACTGGATATCATGAACGTGACAATTTAGTGTTGTGATGTCGCTTATTTTTTGTGCAAAAAGCATTTATTTCAATTATTTCGATTTTCGTCTATCATCGCCTAACAATCTATGGAAAAGTTTTCCGCATGTTTATAATTTCGGTTCACATCAATGTGCTGAAGTTTAGAGTAAAAATGCCCTCGTTTCAAAATATTCATTTTAACACAATTATTCCAATCCTTAAAATTAGCATTCATGTCATGAAAATAAAAAGTTAAGAAATGAAACAGTTTATTTAAAATGATCAATGTGTATTATTTTCAGTGTTGTGCTGTATTATCTACACTGCGTATAGTTAATTAGTAGTCTACATGGGTAGAAAATGAAGGTAGACAACGATGTAGACAATATTGCTAAAATGTCGAAAATTACGGTGTTTGTTAGCATTAGGCAGAATTTAATGATTTCTTTGCTGATGGATTACCCTATCATATACACAATACTAAATTTTGATTTAGCAAAACCACACAGATTATTTTTTTAATCGTTTACGGATAATACTCATTAACTGGCGCCGAAACAACCAGGGACAGATAAAAACAAGTGAATACCTAAAAAAGTGAAAGTGTAAAAAGCGAAAGAATTCTATCCCGTTGAACACAATAATTGTATGACTTTGTGAGCAAATGCTTCATTAAATTCTATGAGTGCCCCTGTGCCACTAATAGGGTGTTAGTAATTATAAACACCTACAGCCAAAAAGGAAGAATATATGGCTCATCTCTAGAATATATCCGTTAAAGTGTACAATACCGGTGTGCACATAAAAAACCTCTACGAATATTCTAATCCACGGATCAACAATCAGCTAGGAAATATCCTCGCCGATGAGGCGAACAAATAACAATTTCTTTGTAAGTAATCAATAAAAACTGATAAAAAATTAACAAATAATAATTGAAAAAAATCTAAAGTAGAAGTTACTTAATAATAAAACTACTAAATTTTATTTCTAATAAATCAACGGAAAATAATATCTAATAAATTTAATAATAAGAAATACATATTAACAAATAAATAATAAAATAATTAACAATGGAAAGACAAATTTAAAAATAAAGCGATGCTGTGAAACTACTGACGGGAGCACTTAATGCTTAAACTGAACAATCCAAATTAATCGAACGAAGGCTTCTGAACCTTTAAAGTGCACAACAGGCAGCATGGGAGGAGACAACTAACCTAGTGCATCCCAAAAACGTAGACGATCTAAAACAAATAAGTAAGCTACGAGATTGCTTGAAGGGTTCACAGCATGGAGAATCCCAAGAGACAGTTGCCGTGCTAATCGAAACATATCGGGATAGAGCACTTAACGACTTCATTCGACGATTAAATGGAGATCTGGCGTGAATGCGTGTAATACAAAAACCACAAACATTCCCAGACGCGTATACCTCCTGCTTGGAAATTCAAACTTTGAACTATCGGAATCTCACGATGCGCAATAGAAATTCGAACAATTCAATAACATTTACAACAAACCAGATTTTCTCGCGGCCAAATATGGCAACATATTCCAAGCGACATGGTTAACTACATAAACGACAGGTTAACTACATAAACCGCCCAGTACAACAAGGTTAGAATAACCCACATGCTGATAAACGAAAAAATTCGTATTACAACGAACCGAGAAAACAACAGAAGGTTTATCATACAGAAAACCAAGAAGAAGAAGAAGATCCTTATACACAAATGACAAACGAGAATGCTGACATCGAAGAACCCATAGAATAAGAAGAGAACGCAGAACTAAATGTTATGATGGGAGCTTCAGTAGCATACCATATACATAAAATACCGAACAAGAAACGGAGACACTATTAAATTCCTGATCGATACTGGGGTTTTTCGTTCTACCAGGATTAAGTTCATTTGAAGGCATAATCGGAGACGATACCTTAAAGGAACCTGGCGCAATTATTGACCGGAAGAATAACATCCGGACTCTCAACTCAAACATTAGAATACCACTTTACCAGAAACATGCACCCCGCAAGTAAATAATTTGGAAATCCGGCATAACCATCTCTCCCCCGAATTAAAAGACAAAATCCAAATTATGCTCTCAAAGTACAAAACGCTGTCTGGATCTGTAAATAATATAACACCAATTGAGACCACTGTTTGGGTGAAAATTAGAACAACAACAAATTTCGAAGAACAATGCGGCAAACTGGTAAAAAATGGAATCATACGACATACCATAGCGCTTGTCGCAAATTCTAGATATTTCACTACAATAGATCTTATTACATCAGGGTTTCACCAAATCAAAACCTCCTTTTCCACCATGAATGGTAAATATGAATTTTTAAAACTTCTCTTTGGTCTCAAAAATGCACCAGCAATCTTCCAGGGGATGATAGATGAAGTTTTGAAGGAGTATACAGGCAAAATTTGATACGTATATATTGATGACGTCATCATTTTTGGACGAGACACCGTGGACAAATATTTAATGAACATCGAACTAATATTCACCAAACTTGAAAGGACGAACCTACGAATCAACTTGGACAAAACGGAATTCCTAGACAACCTCATCACTAACCAGGGTATCAAAAAAGACCCGAAAAGGTAGCCGCCATTTGTAATCTTAAAAGGCCAGAAAATCTGAAGGACTTTAAAGTCATTCGTCGTTCGTTAAACCTTAACAGAGCCGATAACGCCCAAATTGGGGCGAATCAGTCAAAAAAAGTAAAAAATCAGCATGGGCCAAAATCAAATTCAAGCATTTTTTTTACAAATAAAAGAATTATTGTCATCGTCGGAAATATTTATGTTCCCAGATTTCAACAATTCATCATTGCAATTCAGTTTGATTCAAATAAATTAAACATCTCATCACAAGAATCCGTTTCAACATCTATTCAATTCCGATATAATTTTATTTCGATGAATTGTGTTTTCGATGAATTAGTTTTTTTTTTAATTGTTTTCAAATTTGTTTTTGATTAATTGTTTGTCCCATAATTGTTTGTCACAAAATTTTCGGGAACCATACACATAGGCTTGGTACGAAAGTTTAAACTTCAAATTCCCGAAATATTAAACTCCCGCTTTTTAAAAAATTCCAATTTTTCGAAGTTTTATTTTACGCTTTTTATAATCCAGCTTTTGCTAAACTCATAATAAATTCTGTCAAAAAGAAGGATTTTTTTAAAACTTCGAACAAAAATCTGCTTTTTTATTAAGAATTTAGCCGTTTCTTGACCGACCATTATCAAATTTAGATTAAATGACGTGATTTGCATTTTAGAATTAATTTTTCAAGAATATCTGAAATAGGAAAATGCTCAAGAGAACTTAGCTATTCCTCAACCAATCAATGAGGTGCGCCAAATTGCATTTTGTTTCTAATTTTGAGGGGACGACTCGCTATTCCAAAAAAAAAATAACCCAAATTCTAAAACCATCACAAAAAACTCCAACTCTGTGTGTAGAATCACAATTCGTGTTATACAATAACTTCCAAAATAAATTCTATGAACATAAAATGGAATTTATTTTGAAATTTTGTATTTTGTACAGAAACTTTCTTTTTTTGTGAATTTTTGGTTTTTGTTATTGGAAATTTTATTTTTGGAATTTTGCTTTTCAATATTTTGATTTTGGAATTTCGATTTTGGAATTTTGGATTTAGGGAATCGTACCCAACCCGTTCTAGCATTCCGCCATGCTCAATGTATAGCTATATCCCATTTCTTAACAAATTATGTTTAAATTTAGTATGCAAAACTAGCTTGGGATTTTAACGGGAATATTAAATGAAGAAAAGAATTCGATCATTTTTTAACAAATTATTGTCAAATTTTTTATTAAGAAGACGTTCTAAAATTGGAGAATGCAAATTATAGTCATATTAAATTTGTATGGCAAGATTGAAATTCTAACATAAATTTTGAATAAAGATCTAAATTTTTGATATGATAAAATTAGTTTCAATGATGTAAAAATCAAATTTCATTGTACATTTTTTTCAACATGACCATAAAAATACTTAAACCATATAAAAGAATACTTTTATTATCAATACAAAATGTAAAAATATAAAAAAAAATCGGGAGAAACTGCCAGTTTCCATTTCGCATGGCCAAACTTCAGAATTTTTGGCGAAACTAAATTTTGTCTAAATAACAAATTTAAACAAATCTAAACAAGGAATTCCTTTTCGTTCTTTCGACCAAAATCCCGAATTTCTTCAAAAGTTCATGTTAGAATTCCAATTTACCTTGATTTGGGTCTTCAGGTCGAACGATAAAACATGTACCGCGCTCGGTATCATTTGATGGTACCGCCGTTTCATTCCAAATTATTATACAGTATCATTACATATAACCGGAAAGCACAATCTGCTTTTGACACGCTTTGACGACGCCAGTTCTAGTGAACCCGAATTTCACTAAACAATTTTATATACTGGGTGTTTTTTTTTTAAGATGAAACTTTCAAATATCTCGGAAAATTAGCACTCTAAGAAAAAAATGTCCATTATCAAAATTTGATCATTCTGGAGGGGGGGGGGGGGGGGGGGTACCAGTATACATTGCAATGCAACCGCTACAAAAATTGGAAGTATACTCTTCCAAAAACATGATCAGGGTGAACACCTCTTGTACAAAATAAACCCACCTCCCCAAGAAATCACTGTATTACCGAATTAGAATGGCTGGCAGCGGTGATTAGTGTTAAAAAATTTTGACGATATAATACTGATATAATACTGATCAATCGTTGCGAAAATGGACAATGGATCAGAAAGACCTTTCAACTAGGCTGGCGCAATGATCTTTAAAATTCCAGCCATACAAATTCGACATTCAATATAAGAAAGGATCAAAAACGTCATACCAGTTTCCTAATCGCGTTTGAATATGGAGGAGATAACTATTGCACTGACCGCGGATTACACTGACCGCAATGAAGCAATACCGATTACGTTTTGTATGCTCTGTTGAATGTAAATGTGAATAAGAGTTGTGGTGACCCGAACAAAATTCAAAAGAGTATGCTTGTGTCTTGGTCAAACTGCTGACGTACCTCTTCAATTTGAATTTTGAATGGATGGCCAAGCACCGCATCTTTCATGGCTTGTTCTCAAATGTTTGTTTCTAATGCTAGATAGAAGGAGGTGATAGTGGTGAAGTAGTGTTTTCTCGTTTTAGTAAACGTCCGATGAAATTGATAATGCCTTACTTGTAAAGAAACTGGAGCAGCTCAAGTGTTTTCTCAAAAATTTATTCTTTAAAAATATTTTATTTAGAGATATAAGGTAGCCATCTGAGACCTCTCTTATTTATTCCATTTACAGATAATGTAAAACGGTGCTTCAAACATTGTGAGTTTTTAATTTATGCAGATAAATAAATTATTTAATTTTTTTAAAGGTTCAAAAAAAATATTTTCAGAGAATGGTGTGCCTTGAATAGTCTTTTTCTCAACGTTTCTAAATGTAAAATTATGAACTTTTCTAGAACCCGTAATGGTCTTGATAATAGCCTATCTTTATAAATGGAGTTATGATCGATCGATTTCTCTGTCTTATTTTCTCGAAATTTATCGTTTAAAGACCATATTGACAGATATAACGGGTGATTTTTTTGTGGTTAGGATTTTCATGCATTAGTATTTGACAGATCACGCGGGATTTCAGACAAGGTGTCAAAGAGAAAGATGCTCAGTATGCTTTGACATTTCATAATGAATAGACTTACTAACGAGCAACGCTTGCAAATAATTGAATTATATTACAAAAATCAGTGTTCGGTTCGAAAAGTGTTTCGCGATTTACGTCCGATTTATGGTCTACATAATCGACCAAGTGAGCAAACAATTAATGCGATTGTGACCAAGTTTCGCACTCAGTTTACTTTATTGGACATTAAACCAACCACACGAATGCGTACAGTGCGTACAGAAGAGAATATTGCGTCTGTTTCTGAGAGTGTTGCTGAAGACCGTGAAATGTCGATTCGTCGCCGTTCGCAGCAATTGGGTTTGTGTTATTCGACGACATGGAAGATTTTACGCAAAGATCTTGGTGTAAAACCGTATAAAATACAGCTCCTGCAAGAACTGAAGCCGAACGATCTGCCACAACGTCGAATTTTCAGTGAATGGGCCCTAGAAAAGTTGGCAGAAAATCCGCTTTTTTATCGACAAATTTTGTTCAGCGATGAGGCTCATTTCTGGTTGAATGGCTACGTAAATAAGCAAAATTGCCGCATTTGGAGTGAAGAGCAACCAGAAGCCGTTCAAGAACTGCCCATGCATCCCGAAAAATGCACTGTTTGGTGTGGTTTGTACGCTGGTGGAATCATTGGACCGTATTTTTTCAAAGATGCTGTTGGACGCAACGTTACGGTGAATGGCGATCGCTATCGTTCGATGCTAACAAACTTTTTGTTGCCAAAAATGGAAGAACTGAACTTAGTTGACATGTGGTTTCAACAAGATGGCGCTACATGCCACACAGCTCGCGATTCTATGGCCATTTTGAGGGAAAACTTCGGAGAACAATTCATCTCAAGAAATGGCCCGGTAAGTTGGCCACCAAGATCATGCGATTTGACGCCTTTAGACTATTTTTTGTGGGGCTACGTCAAGTCTAAAGTCTACAGAAATAAGCCAGCAACTATTCCAGTTTTGGAAGACAACATTTCCGAAGAAATTCGGGCTATTCCGGCCGAAATGCTCGAAAAAGTTGCCCAAAATTGGACTTTCCGAATGGACCACCTAAGACGCAGCCGCGGTCAACATTTAAATGAAATTATCTTCAAAAAGTAAATGTCATGGACCAATCTAACGTTTCAAATAAAGAACCGATGAGATTTTGCAAATTTTATGCGTTTTTTTTTAAAAAAAAGTTCTCAAGCTCTTAAAAAATCACCCGTTATCACCAAGGGTAATTCAATGTTAGGGGATTTAATCCGTATTCTCTAAAAGTCCGTCCTCATGGTTTCACACTTGTCCGTTCGCACTTGGAATATGCCTCAATTGCCTGGAATCCGTACTATAAGAATTCAGTTGTGAGTTTATTTTTAACATTTGAATCGAAGGTTGAAAAAGCAAATGAGAACCGGGTATATGTGCAAATGAGAAACGTATTTTCCTTAGAACATGCACTGGAACAAAATCATCCAATTTTCTAGTCAAGAAAACCAATGGGCTTATTGTAATGCGTATTGAATAAATATGGACAACCCACGTCATATGCTGGTCAAATAAAACCCCAAGATAATTTAATTTATCCACTTGCCCTGTAGTACAAGTTACTAGTGGGGAGTGAAAACTTATAAATTTTCTTTTGCAAACACTTCCTGTGACACTATATTTTGGTTTTCCCTGGGAATGGGGAATTGGGAAAAATATTTTCATAGTATGTTTGTCCAAATTGTATTTTTCTGGCCTACTGAGGAAATAAGTTTGGTGTAAATATTTTCGAAACAAAGTTAAATGGGCAAATATTTCTCTCTATAAAAATTGTGTCCCCACACTTTTGAAAATTTTTGCACTAAACTTATTCCTTCAGTGGCCCAGAAAAATATAATTTGGACAAAAATGTTATGAACATATTTTTCTCAATTCAAGAAATTATTAGTTGCCTACTCTTTCAATTGTCTCTTTGAATGTTCCAATTTTCGGGCACACAATAGTTAATACCACCGTTATTTGTTGTTTCGGAAAACATCACAATAAATTTACCTAACCTCTAGTTCCCGCTTCTGGAGACACACGGGGTTATTTTAAAAAAATTTAACAATTCTACTATCTGTTATATTTACGTTTGAACAAGATAACGATGTTGAAGGTTTCAACAAAAAAAAATAACATTCCGGGTATAAAAACGATGCTCATAAGATGGGCAATAACCAAAACTAAATAAAACCTCGTACCAATAATTTGAAACTTTTCCTGTGAAATGGAAAATACTAACAACAAAATAAAATTTGTTTATTAACTAATTTGTATATGCCGTGTGTATGCTACAAAAAAAGCAAGGTGGCATAAAATACAAAAATTATGTCACATTTCATTTACTATATACCGCAACATATGCTTCACATATACTCTTCACAAAATTATGAAAAAGTATAGAAAGCACACATGTCTGGTATTTTTATTATCATTTACCTAGCACACCATTATATGCTAATTAGTAATTACTGACTACGTATGGTTGTCTTCTAATTATATATAGAGCTAAAAAGAGTTTACATTTTTTTATGTTGACTAGTTTTTCATTATCATAAATCCCGTGTGTATATAATATGAAGGTAATATATGTAATCCGCACGCCATGTTTTGTGTTCGATGGATTTCTATTCTGTACGGTTTGTTTAGTGAATTGAAATGATTGATAGTGGATTATGTTTTTTATTATGTAAATTCAATGGGGAATAATCTGTGCACATTAAAATTGGCTTTTATATGAATTCACGGGATTTTGTTACGCTACTAAACGCGAAAGCCGATAATTTGTTGTCAGCTATATATACGTAATGTACCATCATAATGAAATAATGTTGAATGAAATTGGTTTTACCTGTTTTATGCTACAAAAATGAAATTGAAAATATATAGAGGTACAAACGATAAATTTATTGAGCTGTTATATGGGTCTGTATTGTTCACCCTTTCATGAAACCTCACACACCTTTTAAACTATAAACTCATATTAAAGGAAAATTTGATCGTATATAACCGTAAATGAAAATAAAGTAGAAAAACCCCTAATAAAAATAGCAATTTCATTAGTATTCAATTCAATTTTCTTCCAAAATGTATTCAATATTCTTATTGAATTTTCATTTTGTTACATATCAATTTTCACACTATCATACAGGTACGTGGCATACAGCTAAATGTAACGCACGCATCTTTATAGATTAAAACTCTGGAAAAGTTTAAATTTTATATTTGTAAATTATATGTAGTCGATAAGGGAGACCTTTAAAATCGGAATTACAGAAATTTAGTTGTCAAGCAAATATTCAATTATCGTCGTTCCTAATTAACCATAGCGGCAAACAGATAATTTTCTTATGACCTAATATTTTCTGGGGTACATAACAATTTTTGTTTAATTTTTATTTAATAAGTACGGGGTTGAAATACATTTATGAGCAGGGCACAAGCAATAACATAATTCTAATAATCAAGTCCAATTAGAAGTCGGCTTGGATAGAGGGTTCTTCCCGGAATTTCTTGACCGGGAATTCCCGGGAATTTTTGATGTTTCTCATTTCCCGTTTCCCGGGAAAAATAAAATAATTTCCCGGAAAAAAATCAATTCAAAGGATTATTTGTGTATGTAATTTATTACATTAGGATCTACCTCTTTTGCAAGTGAACTACCTCTTTTGTAAACAATTTCAAAACACTGAGAAATATCCATATATGTAAAAATGAAATACTTCTCTTACTAAAACGAATTTTGCAAGAAAACAAAAATAACGGTATTCTAGTTTTTTGATATGTTGTAAAATATTAATTGTCGAATTCTAGAAAAAAAAAAATAGGTTTTTGAGAAAATTTAAAAAGAACATTTTGGCGGGAAATTTAGAGAAGAAGGAATTAAACAATATACTAATTTTATATTTTTTTAGAAATCCTTATTGAATTACCTTTAAAATGAGCCCAAAACCATAATTATCGGACAATTATTTTTATTTTTATTGACATATGTATATACAACATCATGATTATCGTTTTTCTCAAAATTTGACACCATATATCTTTAACAACAACAACAACAACAACAACAAAAATTAAAGTATTTCAATTTTTTTTTTCAATCAAGGCTACATATTCAAAACATAAAAATCATAAAATTAAAACATGACTTATAGCTCCATAGAGTGAATTTGTGAGTTGAAGAATTTTTCGCCATATATATATAAAATGGTGTAAAAAATTTTAAGAACGGCTGTACCGATTTGGCTTAATATTTTTTTGTTATGTTCGCAAATGCCAGGAGATGGTTCTTACGAGAAAAAAAAATTTGGAAAAATCCACCAGGAAAGTCGGAAAATTTGGAATATCGAAAATAATGTTTTTCAGTTAAGAACGCGGCTAAAACGATTTGGCTCAATCTTTTTTTGTTGTGTTTGCAATTGCCAGGAGCTGGTTCTTAAGAATGAAAATGTTTGGAAAACCCACCGGAAAAGTTGGCAAAATCGGAAATAATCGCTGGATCGTTCCATATTGCAAACTTCTATCGAAGACATTCGAGACACACTGCAATTGTTGAGTACTGTAACTCCATAAACCCATTAAATATGTCTGCAAATACGTGAACGAAGGTAGCGACCTGGCAGTGTTCGGCATTGCTGCTCTGGGTGCAAATAACGAAGTGTCAAGATTCCAATTGGGCGTTATGTCAGTTGCAATGAGGCGATTTGGCGTATTTTCTGATTTGCAATACACGAACCATTGTTCGTTGTCATCCCATTGTTCAACATTTGTCGGTGCACTTGGAGAATGGAGAACGTATCTATTTAGAACGACCACCAGCTACAACACTCACGAATTTCTTCGAAGATTGCCAAAGCGATCCGTTCGGGCTAACTTTGCTTTACTGGGAAATGTCACGCAATTTTTCTTGGAACCATTCGACGAAGTAGTTTCAACGGCGAAAGAAAGGTCAACCTGTTGTAGCATACGTCGATGTGTATTCGAATAGACACCGTTCATCCACGACAACGAAGCTTTAATCTTGATCGAAGACATGTGCGTGCTTATGTGCTATTTGTCGAAATTGAGCATGCCAGCACCAATTCGTTCGATGCACGATGCATTTAATATTGAATTGCAACCGCAGCAAGTGTAAAATCGAGATTTGATGAGCCTAATAGTACAAACGAATGTACCGCTTTTGAATGTGCAGCAAAATAACGTGTACGACGCATTGATGAAGGCAGTTGACGAAGAAAACGGCGTAATATTCTTCTTCGATGCTCCCGGTGGAACAGACCTTTCTGATTTAATTGAGTTTGGCCACAATTCGCTCGAGATCTCAACTAGCGTTAGCTGTTGCATATCATTTGGAATTGCAACTACATTGCTGGATGGCGGCCGAACGGCACGCTCTGAAATTGCCGATGAATATCCACACGAATGACATGCCAGTGTGCACAATTGCCAAGAACTTAGCGATGGCCAAGGTGATGATTTTGCATTCTTACAATATGCAAAATCATCATCTGGGACGAGTTCATAATGGCACATAAACGATCATTGGAAGCGTTCAAGTTCGATTTACGAAGTGACCTAAGACATTTTGGTGGAGGCATTATTCTGTTGGCCGGCGACTTTCGTCAAACAATACCTTTCATTCCGAAATAAACAGCTATGATGACTCAACGCATGTCTGAAATCGTCGAGATTAGGGGACTATTTGAAGAAGTTGCAGTTGACCACGAACATGAGAGTCGTATTACAGAACGACTCATCAACTGCTGATTTTCCAAGCAACTGTTGGCGCTTGGCAATGTTCAAATTCCTGTTGATGTTTTGACAGGATTGATTTCATTTCCTTCCTTACGTGTTCACGACGTCGATGGAAGAGCTTATCACGAAAGTGTTTCCAGATATCCGCCGAAATTATATGAATCACGATTGGCTCAGCGAACGAGCGGATTTGGTAGTGACAAACAAAGATGTAGACGTTGATTGTGTGGCCAATCATGGTGAGATAAACAACTATCCGACCGAGTTATTGAATGCGCTTGATTTGCCGGGAATATCACCGCATAACTTCACGCTCAAGGTCGGATCTGTGATGGATAATCATGCTGCGCAATCTGAATCATCCAAAATTGTGTAACGCATTCCGTTCGACTTCAAGCGCATTCAGTTCCCCGTTCGTTTGGCGTTTGCTATGACGATTAACAAATCACAAGGTCAATCGTTGAAAGTGTGCGGAATAAATCTGGAATTCCCGTGTGTTTCTGAATAGTCAGTTGTACGTCGCGTGTTCGAGAGTTGGCAAACCCTCATCGTTGTTCATTTACGCGCCAGAGAACAAAACGAAAAATATCGTTTACCAATGCATTGTATTGATTTGCGTCTGTATTCGATTTAATTCCACTCGAATAAAATACATTGATTTCTTTTGAACTCCAACTGACTTCAACTCATTTCCAAACTGAGAAAAAAATCCAAAAAATAACTCAATTTTCGATAGACGCCTGAGTTTAAGTCGAAGTTTCATTCGCTTTTCAACACATTAGTGTTGAATTCGATGACAAGGGAATGTAATCACTTCTCAACTCAATCGTCTATTGAGAATCGAGTTCAGTTGTCTGATTTTTTATCTCATCAAAATTAATTTTCGTGAAGAACAAAAATTTTTGCTCGGAACAAAGTAATTTGGGGCGGAACGAGGTTTGCCGGGACAGCTAGTATAGGTATAAAAATTCAATTATGTGCGAGTTTATGTCTTCATTTAATAAGGCGCGGCCAACAATTAGTTTTATTTCTTAACAATTAATTTTATTTATAATGTTCAACAAGAGAGTGTACGGCATAATTGTACTTAAAACTATATAGGAACAAATGTGGGCGGGGCTTAAATCGGTTTTCTATTGATTCCTCTCGGGCGCTCTAAAACAAACATCAGTTTAACTGCAACTGTTTAGCGGATAAAATACATGAAAGAAATGAGTGCGATTTATAAAAAACGATTTTAAGCGGTTTAAAAGCACCGCCGAAAAGGATTCGTGCACCGCCGTGCACATCCGAAAGGAACAAAAATATCGGATGCAAGTGAAGCAAATTATTTGAAAAAGTCGAAAACATGTGTACAGAAGAGGATTACACATTATTCAATGTATAAAAATACTGACGTGCCAGATAGAGGCAAAATCCGAACCACTACAAAAAAGGAGGATGAGCCCATCATACAGTTGTTTGATGAAAATTCTTCGCTTACGCTGGAAGTAGCTACGGTAAAATTGGCGGAAAGAATACTTTTTTACCAAAAACAACCATAACAACGAACATGGCTACGCATATGGAAACACTTTGGTCAAATCACTGGCAACACAAAAATACATAGAAAAGCGGCTACAGTGGACGAATGAACATAAAAACAAACATCTTACGAATATTGTGTTTATCGTGTTTATCCCCAAAAGGATAGGGGTTTTATGTTAAAAAGGCGTGTTTGGCGAACCAAGCAAAAAAAAGGATTGTCCGAAATGTGGGGCTAGGGCGGGCCATGTATGAGGATGCTACACCAAGCAAGGTTTCGGTAAATTAATCGTTTCCACACGGAACCTAAACGCACTTTTCACGAATAAAATTTATTCACAAGGTTTGTTACCATCTATTTTGAAATGGTTTGGAGCAGGGAACTCTTATTGGATCTTGAAAGAAGACAACGATCCAAAACACAATAGCCAACTCTGTTCGAAATTTAAACTCAAAAAGGACATTACAACATTGGATTTGCCATCTCAGGCACCTAATTCTAATCCAATCAAAATTTATGCGCACTCATGAAGATTAAGCTGAAAATGTACCACATAAAAAAATTGAGCGCCCTAGCGCGAGTGGTCTGGAAGACATGGAAAAATGTATCAACACATATGCAGAAAAATTGGTTTATAGTATGGAAAAAGGAGCCAGACAATTATTTACAGTAATGATGACTTTATTATGTTTTAGTTGATAGTGCCCTAGAAAATACAACAAACTTTCATCACAAAAACAAAAAAAAACGTAGTTTTATTTTTACTAAGATTTTTGCTGTACACGCTCTTGTTGCACATACTGTACATGTTGTCTCGAATTATTTATCTTTTGTTATATAGTCACCGCGATGAATGGAGGGACTACGAGTAATACTAAAGTGAAACTCCTGATTATTATTTAGTTTAACATTCGTAGTATGAATGATTTAAAGAAATTCACAGTTTTCTGGAAATTTTAGATGTCTTATCTTGGAACATTCATGTTATATTGATAACTGAAACATGGATAAAGTCATTTGACAAGCAATTTTTCGATATTAACAATTACTCGAGTGTTTTTAGTTGTAGGCATGATAAATTTGGTGGCGTTACAGCAATGTTTATTAGATCTGACATAAAGTATTCTGGTGTCTGCATTGACAAGAGTTCGTATGATTTTCTATTCATTCTATTAGGATTAAACAATTTTAATATTAAAATATGCGCTGTATATCGGCCGCCGATTTCTGACATTACTCAATTTTTTGATAGGATTGATATTTTAATGAGTTCCGTTCAGTTTGAAAAAATTATTTTTTTAAAATGAATTTTTTTAAATGGCCAATTTTATTTGAGAGAGCACTTCTTAAGCTAACTTTGGGTATATGTGACAACCTGGGAAAAACACTGTGATCTGTCATTTTGAAAAAAAATATTAAGTTTCAATAAGTTATAGTTAGAATATTTTCTAAATTGATGTTAATTTATACAGAGAATTTAAAGCCTAATTTAATTGGTATGACAGGTTTAAGTGATTTTGGCTATATGTATTTGGTTCAAATTGTATTTTAATTTATTACACAAATAATGTAACATATCGAAGAATTAACAATTAAACATTGTTGGCCGAATGTACACTCAACTTACTAATAACATAAATTTTGTTATTTCTTCCAAACTTCATAGTCGTGCGGAAATAGTAATAAATCCGATATGATACTAGTCGGTGATGTTAATATACAAATAAATAAAAATAACAACATTACGAAAAATTATTTTCACTTATTAAGTAATTTAGAGTTATCAAATTCTATTGAAACTCGCAGTTCTAGTGGTAATGTCGTTGATCACGTAGTCAGCACATTTACTAATATAGTATCTCTTACTAATCTAACCATTTATGCGAACATCAGCGATCATAATATAGTTTTTTTGAAATTTAAGTACTGAGATAAGTTTCGTGTTAAAAAAACTTGAAAAGCACATAATGGATTATGGTAAAAAAATGAATTATTTGCAGCATATACTTATCTGAACCTCGGATCTTCAATGTTGAGCCAAATATAGTAATTCTACAATTGATTGACAAGTACAAGCAGCTACTAAACAAATATACTAAAGTTGTGTATGTAGACGCTAAACTTAAATCTATCAACTGTCCGTGGAGTGATTACGACCTGAAAAGTTTAAAGAAAAGTCGTTCTAATGTAAATAATGGTACTAACTGTTTGTAAATGTTGAACGTGAAGATAAAGTCGGTGGATGAAAATTATAGATGAAACTAAAGATGGTTACGGATGGAAACTTAAATGTTATAGATGGCCAGTTATTGTAGAAAGAAAAACACTGCGAGCACGGATTGAATTTAGGATTTATTTTATGAACTTAAGAACATGAACTTTTACACTTTTAGATTTATTTACGAGACTTGCATAATTTTAAACAAGCTGTTAAGGAATATTGCCATTTGAACATATCGCGTTTTCTGCTCTAGGGTGATTGTAAAATTGCATTAAATGTATACAAGTTTCTACTTATTATTATTTATCTTTGTACATATAAATTATTTATTTATTTATTTTTATTATTACACAATATATTGTATATTTTATGATCTTAATTAAATTCGGTAAACCCCTTCAAAGGTCAATACATTCACTGGGGAAACTGATGCTTTTATTAAATTGTTCTAAGTTGCATATGTTCTATTGAATGAAATAAAGGAATTAAATAAAAAATAATATAATTTCAAAATAGAAGTAAGGATTTCTTATTTATATAATCAGAACCTAATGGAGACTATACCAGACACTTCACGTAGAACAAGGGTGACACTGGTCAGTAAACAGGACAAACCCAGGGCGGGAAAAATAATACAAGTCATACTATCGCGAAGAAAATTGGAAAATCTACCAATTGGTAACATGACATGTTCGGATGTAAAATAAATTCCTTTTTCAAATTTCAACTTTCAACCGAGCAACAACACGTGACAGATAGGTGAAATAACCAAACAATGTACTTTATTACTCCAACAGCACCGAGATTAACTCCCCTCACTTCCGTGAGCTCTCGATCTAGCGATTACGCGCAATAAGATAGTTATAAATGAGTCCCGATGTGGCCAACGGATTTGTCCATGCGCGTTCGAACATGTCAAATCACGCGATCGAGAAACCTGTATGATACTAAGACCAGGTTAAAGCCGTAAGAAGACGTTGAAGGAGATGGTCTAAAAAATCCGCTCCAGCCTATAGGACAGCCTATAGATATGTTGTCACTGTCTAGAATTTAAAACCATGATCCAATAATTTGCCTCGAACATACAGTCCAGTTTTATGACAAAAAATAAGTTCAAACAAAGCCAGGGTGCTATTATTAAACTTTTTCAAATCGGTTTGAAAAGATCGGTCAGACGAAGGTAATAAATTATTGATAAAATTTATTTTCAGAGCTTTCATTATACAAAGTAGCAAACTAAGTGACACAACTAAATCAAATTATGAATGCAATTTCTTAACATTACAATTTTAATTGAATTTTTGCCATTTTTAACGAATGGAATATAAATTACAAGAGAAATTGTATCAAAAGCTCCTTTTTCTATGTTCCAACAAAAATAGTTTTAGTACGAATATTGATTCTTGTAGAGTATATTTTCCATCTCGCAATCCTACTCGTATATGGAATGCGATGCACGAGCATATAAATCTCATTTCATCTGTAATAAGCGTATCTACTTTGAATTTCTTATTAGGATTTTTTTTTGTGTCTTAAGTTACACAAACAAATGAAAATATCTTAATTAAAGTTTGATTATATATTTTCATTTTTCTTTTGTTTTTCCATTTACATTTTCTTTTAATACTTTTAGATTATTATATATAGACTGGTATATAAATGTTGTTCATTAAATAGATCCTAGCGAGACAGTTTATTGTTTGTTTGGTTTGGTTTCTCTGCATATAACTTTTTTGTATGTATTTACGAGATTTTCTTTCAAAGAATTAGGAAAAGTAAAACAAGCACAAAAAACAAAAAACTTTTTCAGAATTTTAAAGTTTGCTTTTAAATCATTTTTTTATGAGATGCTTAGAGTATACAAAAATTTAGTGTTTGTTCTACATTCGCGTAATTCACGTTATGCAGACAGCATCAAACGGTCCGCTATTATTTATAAATTGACTTCCACGAACGAGAAAGAGAATGGTTACAATTTAAAATTTAGACTATTGGCAGAAGACAAATTGCCGCACAATATTCCCAAATGAACTTTGATATTTTCGGTGACGCTAAAAAAATCAATACCATCATTAAGCAATCATACACAGAAAATAAAATCAAAAAGCTTCGTAACCAGTTTTTCGTTACAAATTGGAAATATTTTTTCTTGCATTTCCATTTCCATCCCTAATTCGGAGCAAATATTACGATATTGCTTGTTGAATTACATCAAAATATATACAGTGAGGGAAATTGCTTTTTTTGTCTATCGATCGTTTTATCAACCATCTTAAAAATTAAGTTATATTATAGTGTAAATAAAAAAATAGTTTTAAAACAAAAATATGGCCGATATTTTTAATTTTCATTCAATCTTGGGCAGTGTGTATCAAAATCTTCAATCGTGGTTCTTAATAAGTTAATCCAAACTGTTACGAATTTTTGCTGGCAGCCTGTGGCGGCATCTGTCTAATCTGGTGTTTTTTTTCAGTCACTAATGCCAAATCACCAAGACGAGTTAAACGATTGAGCAGAACGTCCAACTGATAAAATATTATTATCAAAATGAATGTTCATAAGTACAAACGTTGCGCGGTGTGCCAATTTTACAACTGACGCGATGGTCCATCAAAGTGGACTCTCCAACGTTTGGTGGCGACAACTGATTCGGTAAACAATCAGCCAACACTCGTAGCTAATGTCGTTTGTTCACTGACTGGGATTCGGAACGTTTGCAAGAGAAATCAAATCGCTATGTTTACAAGCAAAATTGCCGTATATGAGACGAAACCAACTCAGACGAAGTTTACCAAAACAATTACTGTTTGGTGACGCGATCACCATCAACGGCGAGCGCTACGGACTGATGCTAACCAATTTCTTTTGGCCCAAATTGAACGATATGGAGCTAGATGACATTTGTTTTCACCACAACAGGGCTACGCGCCACACAGTGGACGCAACCATGGACCGACCTCCTGTATGAATGATTTTAGGGTAGAGTCATCTCTCCCAGAGGTGACGTGAATTGGCCACCAAAATCATTTGATTTGACTCCGCTAGACTTTTTCTTGTGAGGTTTCCGCAAGTCGCAGGTCTATGCCAATAAGCCGAAATCGATCAATGCCCTTAAAGCCAACATAACTAATACCATCGCTCAAATTCAGCCGGATCTATGGGGCGAATCATTGAAAATTACACCACTCGGATCCGTACCACCGTGAGAAGTCGCGGCGGACAAATAAACTATGTTATTTTCCATAAATAACGGCATACACTACCGCAAGATACTGTCAAAAACAACATAAAACTTATAAAAACTCATTAAAATCGTGAAAATATTACTAAGTAATATCTCTTTTTCAACCAAAAAATGGCTCAATTAAAGTCCAAACCACACAAATGTGTGAATAAAAAATTATATAGTATATAATGGCGTTTTTGATAAAAAATTTCGATTGATTTGAAGTACAACCAACACAATTTTATGTAGAGTAATAGTGTTTTTTTTTGGACGAAATAACTTTGAAAGGAAAACACAAATGTGTAAGTTGGTTGAAAACACATGCAAAAATAAATTTTTGACATGGTGCTTTTGCCATACCCGCACAATTGTGTTAGTGGGCAGCAAAAGGGATATACGAAGTAAATGTTAAAATTAAAATGCTAAATTTAAATTTTACATTCATCTATGTGATCTCCTCGCAATAAGTTTTGCCATACCTTCTGGCGTTATGGAGTTCCAAAGTAATTGAAGTTTGTTCCACATATCATAGTAGCTGATGTTGGAGCATACTGCTGTACTTCCCAAAGAATCTCAATAGGGTTCAAGTCAGAGATCTGGGAAGGCCATTCTATAATTTTAATAGTCCATTCCTCCTCTAAATGGCGATGATAGCCTTTACATAATTATAGATGAATGGAAAGCTACATTTTTGCGGAAAATTTTTTGATTTTCCGGAAAAATTTTTACTTTTTTTTCAATATTATTTTTTATTTTTTTAAATAATAATTGCTTCGTCAACCTTGCAGAGGCAGATCAAGAAATTTCTCTCGCTCTTATCGCTTCTTTTGACAGTGCCACAAATGTTAAAAGAATGAACTTTCGTATATATAATTTTTTTAATGTAATTTTAGTTCGTTTATACCTTATAAGATGAGGGCTGCCTGCTCCCCCTCCAACCCCCCCCCCCCCAAATCACCGCTTTTCCACAATTTGTACAATTCTTTAAGTGTCAAACTAAGTAAAAAAAATTGAAAAAATTTCAAAATTCTCATGGAAAAATTGAAAAATTTTCCCGGAAAAAATATCTGTACTGTTGAAAAATGTTAAGATACAATCCTAATATCCAAGTTTTTATAAAAATTACACATTTGTACAAAGTATTTTGAATAGAATAATACGCAATTTTTTTTTAAGTGAAAATTTTCCCGGAAAATGGGACAATTTTCCGGAAAAATTTAGCTTCCCCTCCAAAAAACTGTTGAACTGTTGAAATCCTGCATTTAAAAATTTTTAAAATGTATACTCCTTACCTGATTTTCCCGATGTATAAACTTTATGATATGTTAGCTTTAGCCCAAAATAATGCACATTTCTGAATATTTGTTAAAAGTCGAATTAAGATTTTTTAATTTATAAAATGAAATAAAATGTGCCTTTTTAATTCATTTTGAAAATGAATTAAGGTAGGTGTTTTAAAAATGAAATAGTGTAAGCCTTTGTTAATTCATTTTTGAGTTTTCTCATTTTTCTAAATCGCTTTTATTAATTCATAATTTTAAATTAAAAATATGAATTAAAATAAGTAGCAGATGTTCATACAAAAATCAACTTTTTAATTCATTTTTAAAGATTTTTTTTAAATTCAGACTTTTTTAATACGGTACCCCGATGAAAATATTTTCTCCATTAATTCTGCAGAACATTGATCATGCATTAATCTGTAAAGCTAGCAGAGATTTGCAAAATCTCTGTGTTGTTGTAGGCTGTCTAAATCTTTTGTAAATCTGGAATTGCGTATTGTTCGGATGGCATGAAACATATCCAGTAACTGAAAGGTAATACCAAATGTCCACCCAAACTTGACAGCAATACTTTATACATAGTCTAACGAATGTTTTATGTATCTGCAGAACCTGATGCGATTTTAAGAGCCTTCTGCATATATTGAAGAAGGAACATTTTCGTGAAGTTGACTATATATCCATCCCATTTTAAATTGGACGCTTTCTAGTCCACAGTTGGCAACATGTCGAGCAAAATTTTTTTCTTTCTATTCGCTTAGCAGTATGTGTGTATGATTAAATGTATAGATTCAGTTCAAAAATGGAATGTGGCTAATCCCGATAAAACACAAAAAGTTTGCAAGGGTGTTCCCGAAAGTGAATTAGATGAATTTATTGCAATGATCTTGTCTGCTGTTTTTTCACACAATAACATGTTAAAATCAATCGTTCTGATGCGTGCAGATAGCCTGTCCATATTCAGAGCACCTATAAGTCTCCTACTCTGTTCCTTGCATTGAAACGATTTATTCGGTTTGATGATAGGCATAAACACCTCCATATCGTTTGCAAAGTGAAAAACCGACCAGTGACCTACAGAAATATTTGAATCAAAACTTCATCACGAAGTACATGTACAGTATATCATGGCAAAACTAGATTTACTCAATATATTCCGTCGAAACCAGCGAAATATGGTGTGAAAATTTAGTAAGCTTGCGATTCAAAAATAAAATACCTATTGCATGGAAAACTGTACACAGGTCGAGAAGGAAGAGCTGAACGTGATGTGAACCAAGGCTAAAGTGTTATGTTGCTACTCGAAACAACGGTTAATATATACGGCCGTACAATTATCGCTGATAATTTTTTTCACATATAAAGTGGATTTACTTTTCACCGGGCACTATCAAAAATGGCGGCGATAGAGATCACACCGATCCCAAAGCATACAGGCCAATCATACTGTTGCCAGTTTTAGCTAAATTATTTGAGAAATTGCGGCAGATTGTTGAACATATTCCAAAGTAGCGGGTGATATAGCCATAAGCAGTTCGGGTTCCGAGCAAATAGGTCTACAGATGATGCTATGGTGAAAATGATCAACTTAGTAAAGTAGCCAAAGCAATAATATATCTTAGGAGTATCCCTGGATGTATTTGAAGGTTTTGATAATCTATGGTAATCCACTATAATCGAAGAATTAAGAAGAATGGACTGTCCATTTTATTTTGATTCGATTATTAACAGTTACCGTTGCATCAAAACATAAGCTTCTCATGTATGCATTGTTGACTCGGTGAGCCACTATATAAAATCAGCGATATTATGACAGCAATATAAAATTAATGTTACCCTCACGATGAAAGACCTCAATTGTACAAAATAAATGAAAGGGTAAATATCTTGTGGCCAACACTCGACTTTCTTTTCTTCCCGACGACTTCGACCACACGTGATTCCTAAAGTGAACCCTAATCTTACCGAACTTCTGGTACAACTGCCTTGCATAATATTATTCCTCCTAAAACTTAAAAAACCAACCAACGTGAAAACTTGTTGAAAATTTAATCTTTAAATTTATTAGAAATTTTTAATTCTTTGTCGTTTTTTGTAAATGTTGTCTTTTCAACATCATTGCAAAAATTGAAATAGCTGCCACAGATTTCCATAATCATCATTATGAAATTTGATTCAGGACAGTCGATCCACCAAGACGGTAAAGATGCCAAATTTTGGCGACCTACATTTTTTTATAAGAACTTGAAATTTGAGGTAAAATTTAAAAAAAATGATTCGAACTAATTTTGTTTCAAAATTAATTAACAATCTTTTTGTTTTTTTATCATTTTTCTCGTAAATGTTATACCTTTAAAAATATTTGGAAAAAACAAGAAAGCTTTTATGGAAGCTGCTACTTTCAGTGAACCAATGTCGGCCAAAAATCACTAAAAACTCACAATTTAATAAAAAAAAATAAGTATGGAGTTTCATCCTAGACAATCAATCCGTCTGGATTGTACGGGTGCGAAGTTTTTGCTGCAAACGGTATATGTTTAATCGTAAAATTCACTTAAATTTTAGAAAACTGATCTGCATCGGTATTATGTTGCAAAATTAGTTTACAAACTTTTAGTTCTAAGTCATTTTTCTCATAAACGATATACTTTTCAAAATATTTGCAAAAAACTTTTTATGGCAGCAGCCATATCCGGTGGACCGATCTCAGCAAAAAATCAGGAAGTTTTCTCTTATTTTACGAGAAAATTTTAAGTATGAAGTGGCATTCCGATCAGTCAATCAATTTGGATTGTAGAGAAGCACAGTATGGTTATCCATTAACTTAAATAACTGACAAAAACCGCGCCATTTGATAAATTTATTAACTGTAATAGTTTGACGAAATTGTTGCAATCAATTTCAACCGAGGTTGGTTAGCAATAAACTGCAGATTCCTAACAACGAGTTAGAATGTCCTTTACTTGTGGGACCAAACCATAAATCAGGTTTTAGAAGCTTCAACCAAAGATCAGGTTTCAGAAGATTCTCAATGGCATGGTCAGCCCTGCCATTGAGAAGATTCTGAAACCTGATTTTTGGGCATTGGTTGTATTGATTAGAGAGTTCACCAAATCAGCAACAAATAGGATTGGTAACTCTAGCCAGTCTATGAAAAGTGATAAAAACACTCCCTTGAATCTTTATAATTAAAACTTTAACGGGTTTCGTTACAAGAACTTTTTTTCTAAAATTTATTAGAGAATCAATTCGATGTTTTAACCCAGAAATGGTTTTCTTCAATTATACTGAATGTTGAATTATTCAGTTCATTTGTTGCAGTTTATAGAAGGGATCTTGAGCATTCTCATGCTGGTTTTGTTCCAATCGCTGAAAAATAGAATTAATTAAAACTCAATTTGTTAACGATATTATAACCACATTTCCGGACTTCCAGAAGGCTGATTTTTGAGGTTCAAACTCATTTTTTCTTAATATTGAATGCGTGGCATATTTGGATTAGAAAAATGTTTTTAGTGGAATTGAGAAATTAATCCCCGTTTCGAGATTTCCTTAAGGGTTCTAAAATCCGTGGAAAGAGATTTGCGTCGTACCACAAATAAAAAGGGCATTAAAAAAAAAGGCTTCTATGGAAGCTGCCAGTGCCAAATTTTCCGAAGAAGCTTAGTTATGAAGTTTTCTACAGATAAATCTTAGAGGCCACAAAACATTTAGTTGGCACATCAAAAGACACGGTAAATCTACAAAATACCACAGATTTCAAGATAACTATATACACCTTTTTGCTTTGTGAAATCAAGCTAAATGGAAATTTCCCTCACTGTACCGAATTCAATGTTACAAATCCCATATATAGTAAATGATATGTAATAAATTTTTAAAACAAATATAAATATGAAATTATGTCATAAAATATAAAGGTTACCTGTATACATAAAATTATTACTCGTTTATGTTGTTTGTATGTTGTTACCTACCGTAAAGCAAATATAATTTACCTGTTATATTTCTTGAGGAAGCATATACGGATACCACACATAACATACACATAACTTTAGATGAATAAACGAAATTTAAAATTTTTACTTTTTATCGTACATTATTTTGTTGGATACGTTGAAACATATAAATTGGGAAAAACAATTTTCTTTCATTTGGCACACATATATGGGTATGTTAAACCGTAAATTTATTTGTTATGTTTAGAAATTTGAGTCAAATTTGATATTGTCACAGCTAGGCAACGGATTTATACAGAGCCCGTAAGACAGCAGTGTTTCTGTCAAGATACAGATACCTTGTGTAAAGTGATCTTTATATATGATTTTTGTTGAGGGGTTGAGGGCGGGGTTGAGTGAGCCTCTGGGATGAGAAAACCGTTGGATATTGGCTGGTTCAGAATCAACTAAGGAGAATGCTTTTACCTACGCCCAACAATCCTGAGGTAATTAACGTTTAATTTGTGTGTAAAATTTATCGTTTGATATTGTGGTGGTCAGTGTTGTTTTCAAACGTTGATAAAAAATTCAAAGTAATCATCATGGGTTGCGAATGGCAAAACTGTTTTAATAACAACAATGTTAGTTCTAGTGGTGAGTTAATTGAATGTAACGGACTATGCAAAAAACACTATCATGCAATATGTGCGCGTTTTTCGAGAACTTGGAAAACACTATCAAGCACGTTGCGATCGCAAATCACATCACATTATCTCATACAATACAATCAGTGAAATATTTGAAAAACTTGACGAGAAGACCAAATTCATATTCGACAGCATGACAGACCTCTCAAAAAAATATTCGCACACAACAAGATTAAACATGGATCAGTTTAAAATGCTAATAGACGAGCATCAGATTAACGTCTTTAGAAACGCGAATCGAGAGGCTGCAATCAAACATCACAAGCATCTTGAAGGAAAGATTATCATCGATTGACAAGACCATCGAACAAGCAGTTCGAAATGCAACAATTTCCGGAACTATTCCTCCAAATAAAAACAATGATGATAGTGTAGTCAACTACTCTATTCCTACGTCGAATCGATTTTCGTTCCTAGCACAAGAAATTGACGATGCAGCAACGATTAACACTATCTGAGAACACCTGAAAAAGGACATGACTCTGATTTGTGAAAAATTCTTCAAGGAGAAAAACGAGTCCACCAACAATAGGAATAACGAAAACGATAATGACAAAAAATCCGCGAACAAACTGGATCACAACAAAAATCATGTGACAGTCGACACACTAGGTAAAAACAAGGAAGATAATGGTTGTTGGCATTTTATGTACGGTAAAATAATTTATAAATCGGAGTGGACAAATCATGACTTGAAGATCAATTCATCTTTTAAGCGACACGGCCGCTCACCACATCCCTCAAAAATGACAAGGACAAAACAATTCCGCAGATCTGACATCATACCTCCATCGACTACAAGCATCAAGAGTGCTCCATCGACACCTATTCAACCACTCACCGGTACACCGCCTTCAAGTACCAACATTCCTCCACCGACATCCTCAATTTTCAGACGTAACGATCCTTCAAGACACACCGTCCGTCGGAAGAACAACACCGAAGAATACCCAAATTTTTTTAAAGGTCCAACAATCCATCCTGAGGTTGTGAGCAATGTCAAAGTAAAAAATTCATTCAACTCCAACAACATCGAGGATCAGCCCACCATGAACATCACAAGTTCACCCAGTTCTAACAATAACGGAGGTTTAATTTCAGGCTTACCATCAGCATCTTTTGTTGATCCAGTCTTTACACCAGCAGTGAGGATGGGTATTATCTCATCTAATGGCGATGGAAGATACCTCGTCGGGCGCCTCAGAGAAGACAAAATCTTATAAGCGGCAAAACTATACGTTGCCCAGTACAAGGATTTAAAAGCCGACACAAGCTTTAGAGGCACAACGTTCGAAGACCTTAAGTTAATTCTCAGAAAGAAAGGATTTCCAACCTGTGTGGAGAAGTTGAAGCATATTCTGGTTAACTTTTACCATGCATACGACATCTCAAAAGAAGATATGGAGAAAACCCTATCTGCATTCCGAGATTTCACCACAACCGAGAGAATTAATCACCTGAATAATAGTAAGAATAATTTTAACCAATTTTATTTTAACAAAAAAAAATTTTAATTGACACGACGTGCATTTCAGAGATTAACTCTATAGAAATGTAAATATAGATAGGTTGGACAACAATACTGATTAAGTATAATAGTGAAACTAATTTAAATAATAATATTGCCATAAATGTTGACCAACATTGCTTTAATATTTTTTATGCTAATTGTGGAGGAATTAGAAGTAAAATAAACTCCCTCTATCGAAGGTTACATTCCACAGAGTTTAAAATTTTTGCATTGGCAGAGACCTGGCTAAATTCTAGTGTTTCTGACAATGAGATTTTTAATTCTGATTTGCTAGTCTATAGAAAAGACAGAAATTATGATCTAAGAAATAACACAAGGGGAGGTGGGGTATTGTTAGCAATTCACAAGTCCATCCCCTCATCCGAAAAAAATTCTGACTTTAAATTCTACGTTCCGATACACCCACTATCTGAACAGATATGGTGTACTATTAATTGCAGCAGCAAAACATTAATTATTGGTTGTATCTATGTCCCTCCAGCATCGAACGAAAATATTTATGAAAGTATTTTTAATTCAATTAATGTGATTTCAACTAACATTAATGACGATAATGAAATTTTAATTTTTGGAGATTTTAATAGACCACACTTACAATTTATTAGAGATCCTGACGATGAAAATTTACTTTTACCGACAAATACAAATGACAACATTGATATTAGACTACTAAATTGTATACTTACGAAGCTGATGATACTGAGTCTTGCTTTACAAATTCAATACATCATAAAGCATTAATAATCAACTATAGCCTATCTACTTCACCTTGCAAACTTCAAAACGAAACGATATACGCGTACAATTTCAAACAAGCTAATTTTAACTCAATTAAGACGGAAATTGATTTGATTAATTGGCAGGAAGTATGTTCCTATGATAACCTAGATTTCACTATTGATCAGTTTCATACTTATTATTGATGGAATTATTTCAAGACATGTTCCCTGGGTAAAACAAAGAGAAAATAGAAAAGAACCTTGGTTAGACAGACGTCTCAAGAATAAACGCAATAGAAGGAACAGAGCTTTTAAAATTTTCAAAAAGAATCCAACAACGAACAATAAAACATTAAGAATAGCTTACAATAACTACATCAAACAACTCGGTGAGAACATAATTTCAGAACCAAAAAAGTTTTATGATTTTGTTAACTCTAAACGGAACACTAAAGGATATCCAGTAACAATGTATTTGAACGAGATATCATCCTCGAACCCTAAAACTCTTTCCGAGCGTTTTCAATCCATTTATAAAAGAGAAGCCAATGAAAGCAGTTTACCTGATTTCTACCAGGAAAACATATCACCCCGTTATGAGCTACAGAAAGTGGAGTTGGAAGAGAGGGGCATTTTGACCGGACTGCAAATCATATTTTTGAAAGAATGTGCAAACTCTCTAGTTAAACCATTATATTACATCTTTAACCGATCTCTAATGGAAGGAATCTTTCCTAGTTTTTGGAAATTGTCATTTTTGACAGCAATTTACAAATCTGGCGGAAGGTGTAATGTAGCTAACTACAGAGAAATTGCTGTCTTATCTTGTATTCCCAAACTCTTCGAAAAATTAATTCATGATAAGCTTGCAGAAACCATTGTCTCCAATCTTAATGATCAGCAACATGGATTTATCAAAGGTAGATCAGTAACAACTAACCTGACAATCTTTACTTCTTACTTATTAAAACAAATGGAAAAAGGATTTCAGGTTGATGCAATTTATACTGATTTAAGCAAGGCTTTTAATAGAGTGAATCATAAAGTGTTGATTAAAAAACTAGAACTCATGGGAATAGGTGGCTCATTACTCAACTGGTTGAGCTCATATCTAAAAGACCGAACTCAATATGTTCGCTTTCAAGGCCACATATCACAAGCAGTACAAGTAAATTAAGGGGTTCCCCAAGGTAGTCACTTGGGGCCATTGCTCTTCAATCTCTTCATATCAGACTTGTCTACAGTACTGCAAAACATCAAGCATTTATTCTATGCTGACGACGATGCAATTTGTTTACAATCAAATCTAAACAAATTGATATCGTGGTACAACAGTAATAAATTACGCCTAAATGTTGACAAGTGTTACGTGATCAGTTTTACAAGGAATGTTGTTCTTCATAATATTGACTACGTAATTGATGGGACGAGTTTGAAGATAGTGGACGAAATAAGAGATTTAGGTGTAATAATTGTCACGCGAGTCAATTTTCATAAATTTTATGATGTAACGTTGGGAAAGGCATATGTGGTACTGGGTTTCATAAAAAGAAGAGCTAAAGAATTCAACAACTTATGGGTAACGAAATCACTCTATTACTCATTTGTGAGATATCCTTGAGTATGCTTCGGTAACTTGGAAAAGTATGCAATAAAATTTGAATCAGTACAGAAGCAATTCTTATTGTTCGTGCTCAGGCATATGTTCGATCCGCAAGATTATACCAACCTACCAAGTTACAATTCTAGACTCGACATAATAGGTTTAGATACTCTTTCATCAAGACGAAATTTACTCGCGGCCAGTTTCATTTTTGACGTGTTAAAAAAAAACATCAATGTCGAAGAAATTTCAAATGCTGTGGTTTTAAATCAAGGACGCACTCAACATGCAAAGTACTTAAAAGAAGTTCACCACCCTACCAACTATGGAATCAATGAACCAATAAATAGAGCATGTAAAATTTTTAATAACCATATTGACGCTTACAAGCCAGGTACTAACTTGACAAAACAATCATATAAGAAAAATTTTAAAATTGCAATTTAAATAAATTTTTAGTTTATATAACGGACTGTATTTTTGGGTTGCTACCTAACTACTATTGGTGAGGACACTAAGTACTCCGAGTCACACAAATCGTAGGTTTGTATGAACCCGTAAGAATAAACGTAGCAAGAACATCTTATATTTAATTTTTAAGTATCAAAATAAAAAATAATACAATAATAAAATAAAATTTGAAAGAATAAGTTAACAAATTTGTTAGCAAATATGAATTTATATATTTAACTATGCAAAATTACTTTCATAAGAATATTTTTATAATATATACCTTGTTTGGTAAGATTAAATAAATAAATAATAATTACTGCACCCCGTACTCTGAAGCTTACTCCATTAAAGTCCCACGATGCCAGGTTTTGGTTCCACATTATCAAATCACGATTTTCCCTGGTAAAATCAACACAGAATCCTCTCCGTATAATCACTTTCTCGGTGCATTAAACAAGCGAGTAATTAATGACGTATAAGCGAGGCGAATACAATTGGGTAACAAAATGGATCCACCCGACGTATTTGATCCTACGTCAAAAACTAATTTTTAGTTTTCTTATACATTGATGACTTTTTCTAGTAATCAACGTTGAAAAATGTCGTTTCGTGATGGTATCAACGCATTTTACTAGACCACTGATAAGGCATTATCACGTCAATTTTGGTCGAGAAGCAAGAGAGTAACTATGTTCTAGTTCTTATTTCTTTAGTTTCAGCAAAGTGCACATGATATTTGAGATTGTGCTGTAGCACCTTCTAAAACTAATCTGGCCAGCAGAAAGCGAAAAAAATTTTCGAAGGAAATTACGATGAGATGGAGGATTGAGTTCACAATATGCAAAAGGTGATTAAACAGAACGAAAATGACGTATACGGTTATCTCGACCATCGCATGCCAAAAGTCATTAACGATGAGGTTCCTAAAGGAGTGCCTTCAGGAGCTATATTGGGAATGTTAGTTAATCGGGGCAGGAGCCCCCAACATAGAAAAAACATCTAGCTACACGTTCGATCTCAAGGTCATGTTTAAAGCCAACATTCTTAATTTTTATCAAAAAGTGTATAGTTACTCCCCCAATCCACTTATTAGAGAACTTTATGAAAATAATGACCTAATTTCAGTAGAAGCCATAGGTCATAGTTTCTCCAGGTGGAATCGAAATAGTGAATAATCAGAGAACCAAGATTCCGATTAATTGCGGTAAATAAAGGTACCTCACAGAGTAGAGCATTTTTATAAAAGTTTGTTTTGGACTTCAAAGGCCAAAGCAGAAGGATCTCAAAATCGTGGATAATTGGAAAAAATAAGACCTTATTTTTATGTATATGAGATGCGATAATCTATTATTTTTTGTAGGTGCAAGTAAAAAAGTATGTTTAAAAGTTTTGAGAAATCGAGCTATTGGGAAAAGAAATTCGAATTCACGTGCCTCGGAAGAATATTTGTTTGGCGGTTACGTAATAAATTGGGTATACAAGAATCGGTTGTAAGTATGTTAAAGTGAAATACAATATTTTCTCATTTAGTTTTCGATTTTGATTGAGTTCGTTACATTTAAGCAATCCCATATCGCGGGTTTAATTTGGAACGTTGACCCCGGTCACAACTACGGTTTTTTTAAAACGCTATCTAGTGCAAGACAAAGGTAAAAATACTTTTTTTGAACAATTTTCAGTAAGTCTATAGTTAATGCCTCAGCACCATGGATAAGCGATTGTTTTTTCAAGGTTTCCTTCATTTCTCTTTGTCGAATAACTCTATCACTTCAAGCTTGGTAGGTAAACTTAGGTTGAATTATGTTCCACTCTGATGTGCCTTTCACATCGTATTTTTACGTAAAACAATTAGTATGAGTTTTTTCTTTTATTCAACCAATTTGTGAGGTATGTGTTATTGCGATAAAGAGCAGGTGAACAATATTGAGGAAATTTGACAACGAATTTTGACAAAAAGAGTTACAATTATTATTGATAACATATGAAAATTTATTAACAATTAATTTCCTATTTGATGTTTCATCGTTATATCGATATTATAATTGAAATGTACACAAAACTATTAAAATTTTCCCTCGAGCCTCTAAAATCAAATAATGGAAAAATTATTACTATTTTCCAACAACACCAATTTTATGTCATTGTTTAGTATAAGTTGAATATACAATATACGAGTGAGTATTGTTTCAAAACCATATAGGCTATAAAGTCTGGTGAAATATGGCAATAGAAAGCTTTTCTAATAAAATATAATCACTGGACATATTCTAGAAATGATTTAAAATATAAAACATGTTTTCTAGAACCAAAATTGAAGCATTTCTTCAAACAACAAACTTTTTGATTCTTCAGAGACACTTTACATATCGAAATACGACGATATAAATAAAGAATTAAGTAGATTTTGTCATTAGGACGAGACATAAGTATAGTGAAGAGATATATAATAAGAAGAAAAATGTTCTATTGACGAGGGAGCATATACACCTTGAGTATAACTATCAAGATAAAGTTAGATGAACCCCAATATTTTCATATTATGAGTTATTCGTCTCGATTATATGACAATATCGATTTTACATCTTTCAAACAAACTTTACGCTTGCAAAGTTCAACAAGAGTTCAATTTTGATTTTAAATAATTCATAATACAATATATGTATAAAAGAACACGTTCACAATAAATCTTTACACTGATTTGCATATGCACAATCCAAAGGTAAAGTTTCCAGCTCTAACTAAACAGACATGCAGAATGGTATGATCAACACTATCGAATTCTTTGGATATATCTAGAAATAAAGCAGTAGACTTTTGAGACTTGTTTATGGCCAAATATATATTACTTAGAAAGAGCAACAATGCTTCCACATTAGATTTCCCCGCTGTGAAACGGAATTGTTTCTCGTTTAGAAATTTACTCTTACAGAGATATTGAGCGGTCTGGCACCTCACCATTTTGTCAAATAGTTTCGAAAATGTACATAAAAGAGATATGGGCCGCGGTACTACCAGAGCTGATGAAGATTGGGTGTACTACGAAATATCGGTTTTCAAAATCCAGGTCTTCTTTTCTTCTAATTCTAAAGTCTTGATTTTGGAAAAAATATTTTTTGGCGTAGTGTGCATCAAGTGTGCAGTCTCAAATTTTTTTTATGTAAATCACACTTTCGCGTTCTTTTAGCGGAAAAAATAGCAAAAACATTTGATGTACATCAAAAAATGGAAATGTAGATTTTTACTTCCATTTTAACTACCACATAAACATATGTATATACATATTATACGTCAATCATAAATATTGTCAAATATGTCAAAAGCGTCATTTTGAATTTTTTCAAAATGGTTTGTTATTGTTTTCGGCATCCCTTTCGGTTTTAGGCACACTACGATAAAAACACATCAAAATTTTTTCGTGTTCTTTTTAACTATCGGAAATTTGATTTACATCAAAAACGTAAAAGAGTTCGCTATAAGAAAACGAAAGCGCGATTTTGATATCTATATACACGTTTATATTTTCAAAATTATTAAAAACTATTAATGGTAGGAACGTGATTAATATCTCAATGGAAAGATCGAGGCTAATTCCAAAATAATAATTTTTTTAAATCTGACAATTATGTCAAAAGTTATGACCAGTTAAAATTACGATTTTTGTTGGCACATTTCTAATATGGGAGTAGCGCGAATAAATGAAAATAAAGAACGGCAAAAAAAAATTAGTTAATTAATCAAAAAACTATTGATTATAGTTAACATAAACGTTCAAAGTTTAGTTGCTCATCACTTAGATATTGAAACTGACGAGATATTATCAAAGTCTGATTTTCTTGCTCTGAGTGAAACTTCGTACATGATCAACCGATTAAAATTAGAGGATCTGAATTGAAATCATACATGAACAATACTCTTCTTTCGAAATTGATAAGTAATCAGCGTAAAGCAAGTGGAGTATAGCAATTTATAGAAATATCAATAGTGTAGCGGATTGTCAGCCTATATTGAGTTTGATATTAATTTTATAGAAGACAGTTGATCGATTCAGTTTGTGATATTTTGTCTAGTGGATGTTACTTTGAATGGTTCGTCAAAATTTATACTTGGTTCCATTAACATTCATCCGCATTCTAAAGAGGTCGATTTAAACTAGTTCTTCTTTGCGGCATTAATGGAATACACAGAAACTTCAAAATTAATTGATAATCGGTTTACAATGGATAAAGAGGTTCCAATAATTTTAATGGGTGATTTTAATGTAGATATTAAACGGAATGAAGGAGCGTTTGAGTTGATGAAGCATCATTTCAATCTAGATATGGTTCCGATCAATTATCCAAGTACATTACGAAATACTAACATACTGTAATTGTTGTATTAATTCGGGCCGGCCGGTCTAATAATCACGTCGATTATAGAACTCGCCGGATTTACTGCGGCGGGAGTTCAAACGCTATATAAAAAAATTAAAATCTTTAATTTCAATCAAGGTTGCATGTAAAACTCGTTTTATTTTTACACAAATCAAACAAAGACATTCGTTCGAAATCCGCAGATAAACCATTACGAATGGTTTGCGAATCGTAAAAACTGAAGTATATGAAAATAAATCCATTTATCAACGCAACTTTGATTGAAAAAAGCGATTTTAATTTTTTTTATATGACGAGTTTGGATTCCCGCCGCAGTAAATCCGGCGAGTTCTATAATCGACGTGATAATGTTTTACCATAAAAATAAGATATCTTGAGTCGGAGTCGAAAAAAACTGAAGTCCCATTTTTTGTGATATTACAACAACAGTGCCATATGTTGACACCCGCTCTGTCCAAATGTCAAAATTCTACGTATCCAGTGAGTGATACATTTTGGTGAAGCAAAATTTTATTAAGCAAATTCATTGATAAAAAAAACAAACATATTCCTGAAAAGAAATATTCCTGAAAAAAAATTATATTTCCAAAAACGAAAAGTATTCCTTTTGACACATTTGACTCTTCGAGACATTCGGCCTTATGCCACATTCGGCCGCTTTATCGAAAAATCAGTTAAGAATCTCATTTCCATCGCACGTATATCGAATTTCAACAAAATCTGGTAAGAAATGGCGAAATTACATCCATATTAGCCATTTTCTAGAACTTTATCGCAAACTCATTTCTGAATTTTGTCAAAAAAACATTAAAGAATCCGATTTTCACACGTTTCATTTAATTGATATTAATATCGCCTAATATTATAATGATATTCTTGTTACTAGGTTGCAGAAATATATCGAGGTCGTTACAGAATAAAGTTAAGGAAGCATTATCTACGTTATAAAAACTGTGAATGCAAACGAACGTCCAAATTATTTTATCTATTAAAATATCTACAGTAATAATATCAGCTGCTGACCAGCTAAGCATTTTTTTAAAGAAACGAGTAAAGTGTTATGAATAAAAACACCAACAACACCAAAACGGTAATTATTGTTACAGCATGCATTAAATTTAAAATAAGGCAAACAATACGTGAAGTAATCCCACGATTCTATCTCAAAAAATAAAAAAAAATCATCACTAAATCAACACTAATCAATAAAAACCCATTTGCTCTTGTGTAAAGTTAGCCCAGCCAAGCCCAAAATTTGTTAAAATTAATTCAAAATAAACAGTAATTGGTGAAGTTAGCCCAGCCCAGAATTTATTAAAAATCACGTTAATATAATTCGTTAATTTTAAACAATGAAAATTTTGGCCAGTTAAGCGTTATATCAATAGAACATAGTAAGGCAGGAGTGTGACGATGTCAGAACCATATAGCCTTAATCCAACAAATGTATACTTTTAACGTGCGAAATTTAAATTTAATTTTTGTTCACATACGAGTTGTATGGATATATCTGGCCCAGGGCCCAATATCACAAAGTTGCCACGAAATGATTTTTTTCTAACTTTTCTAAAAGTAAGGCAGCAGTGTGACGATCTCAGAACCTCATAGCTTTAATCCAACAAATTTATACTTTTAACGTGCGAAATTTAAATTTAATTTTTGTTCACATACGAGTTGTATGGATATATCTGGCCCAGGGCCCAATTTCACAAAGTTGCCACGAAATGATTTTTTTCTAACTTTTCTAAAAGTAAGGCAGCAGTGTGATGATCGCAAAACCACATAGCCTTAATCCGACAAATTTATAGTTTTAACGTGCGAAATTTAAATTTAATTTTTGTTCACATACGAGTTGTATGGATATATCTGGCCAAAGGGCCCAATTTCACAAAGTTGCCACCGAATGATTTTTTTCTAAATTTTCTAAAAGTAAGGTGAGACGATTTCAGAACCATATAGCCTTAATCCAACAAATTTATACTTTTAACGTGCGAAATTTAAATTTAATTTTTGTTCACATACGAGTTGTATGCATAAATCTGGCCCAGGGCCCAATTTCACAAAGTTGCCACCGAATCATTTTTTTCTAACTTTTCTAAAAGTAAGGCAGCAGTGTGACGATCTCAGAACCTCATAGCTTTAATCCAACAAATTTATACTTTTAACGTGCGAAATTTAAATTTAATTTTTGTTCACATACGAGTTGTATGGATATATCTGGCCCACGGCCTAATTTCACAAAGCTGCCACGAAACGATTTTTTCTTACTTTTCTTAAAGTAACGCAGGAGTGTGACGATGTCAGAACCATATAGCCTTAATCCAACAAATTTATACTTTTAACGTGCGAAATTTAAATTTAATTTTTGTTCACATACGAGTTGTATGCATAAATCTTGCCCAGGGCCCAATTTCACAAAGCTGCCACCGAATGATTTTTTTCTAACTTTTCTAAAAGTAAGGCAGGAGTATGACGATCTCAGAACCACATAGCTTTAATTCGACAAATTTATACTTTTAACGTACGAAATTTAAATTTAATTTTTGTTCGCACATACGAGTTGTATGGATATATCTGGCCCAGAGCCCAATTTCACAAAATTGCCACCAAACGATTTTTTTTTCTAACTTTTCTAAAAGTAAGGCAGGAGTGTGACGATCTCAGAACCATATGGCCTTAATCCAATAAATTTATGCTTTTAACGTGTTAAGTACCTTTATGTAATGCAATTGTATTTCGTACAAATACATCTTGTTCTTTTGATAAAACGCTTAATAATTTAAAAGTAACGAATTTTATTTTTTGCTTTAACGTGGTTTTAACGTGGCTGGGCTAACTTCACACAAGAGCAAATGGCGTTTTTATTGATTAGTGTTGCCTGATGATTTTTTTTTCATTTTCTGGGATAAAACCACATACATCAACATTCATGCGAGTATATCCAAATTTCGGTAACAAAAATTAAATCGAACGACGTTTTCAGACTTTCCAAATAAACGTTAAAAGTATCGAAATTCTCTCATAAACTATACGAACATTTTGCGGTATATGGAATGTTCGCAATTTTTCATGAACTGTATTATCGATAATATATAGGTAAAATATAAATACGAAATGTAAACAAAAGCTGTCAAATTTATATAAACAACAATAATCTGTATTTATACGGAGGAAACAATAATATTAAGAGTTTGGCTTGTAATAGGTAAGTTAATATGTATAATATTTGTATTTAGCATTGTTTTTAATTTTAGGTGCATAGGCAACCCATTGTTGCTTATGAGAAAAATATCATTCATAGAATGAATACGGTGAACATCGCTTTCTGCGTAAATCATTACGTAAATAAATTTGCCCAGATGTGCACCATAGATATTTATGGTAGTTATAATTTGACTTTATATTTTTAGCTACACGGTAGAGCTGCGCTTGGTACTTTGTTAGTTGCATGATATACATTCACTGCTTGTAATGGATTTAATAAAAATATTGAAAGTTTAATACTGGAATTAGAAAATGTGATTAAACAATTTTTGCCGTCGAAAATGGTTCAAAGTAGATATAAAATCCCTTGGCTTTCGTAAAACTTGACCTTGTTGAGAGAAGAAAAAAGGGTAGTCTTAATGTGTTCTGAAAATAATAAATTCAAGCAAAAATGTTTACAAATGTCTACAAATGTTTACAAACAATCGTTAAGACAGCCACAATCTGAATACTTTAAGAATAAGTTCATTGAAAACCATTACAATCAAATGAAGCTGTAGAAAACCTTCAAGTCTATCTATAAAACGAAAAATACGATGCAATGGAGTATCCTATTTGAGAAATCCTATCTTTAAATGGTTTGCCGTTAAGTTGCTTCATTTTCATAACAAAAAGATTAAGTCTCTTTAACTTCTCCTATAACGTTTTTACTTCAGAATTTTGTCACTCTAAACAATCATAAATATGTACGTGTAACTATTACTAATTATGTACAAAACTTTAAGTAAAAGATCAACAAAAAAACGAAATCCGAATAAGTTGTATAAAAATTCCAAAAATGTACAATATTAATGGACACAACTTAATATGCAGGATTTTCATTAGAATTCCTTTATCCATTTTCCTATTTATTCGCATTTTATAATAAATTGTTGTACCAAACATTGATAATTTGATAAGAATACTGTACAGTGCACATCAATTGTTCTTTTCCATATAAATCCTTTATACTCGTCTACACAAATACGAAACCTAAAATAACTTAAAGCCGAGTATGGTTAAGAAAGATTAACTTTTTGAAAAATTGTATCCACATATTAGAAATTCAATTGGATGTAGGTGTTTTATATGTGTGTATGTAATTTTCTATTCCACCATATATGTACATAAAATAATTTCGTTTCTTACTTGCTCCTCATAAAAATTCAAGAGAAACATCATCTTAGTTTTATTCATTACATGTACATGGTATACATATATAGAACAGCATTCTAACAGCACAATGTGCCATGTACACACACGTAATGTGTAAAATCAATTGGATTAAATTTTTTCTTTATTTTTTTTTTATATAATTTTAGCACCTACATTTTCCATCCACAAAAGTTCATTGTGTACCACTTTAATATGTACGTACATACGTACATATAAAATATATTTTACTTCGATGTAATCTATTATCTCGATATAAAAAAACAATTTTACCCCACATTTGAATGGTACAAGAGCAATATTATTCTAGACGGTATGCAGATGGATATGTGAGCGGCGGGTATACTCTGGAGCCACCGCATTCTTCGAAATCTTCATTTCATTTTACGTCTTCTTATTTTGTAATACATATTATTTAAGTTTATCGCATCATAAATTTTTAATTAAACTAAAAGCTTATACATATTATGAATATCCAGCAAATTATTTGTGCTTTTACGTATATACGAGATTATACATCTACAAAATACACCTGTTGCGATAAAGAATTGTAATGTATATAACTCGTTTATATACTGACGGTAACTGAACGGTAACTATGGAAAATTTTGTATAAAATGTAAGCCGCAGAAAACTACAGATAAACACATGCTTGTGGTGGGGGAAACAGAGATACCGATTTTTAGTTTAATGTTTACAAAAAGTTCACGAAAAGGGTCTACGTCTACTTTTTCGCAGATTCTTCGAAATATGCAGAGGCCTCTCTCACGATGATTTTGCCGACTAGATCACAGGGTTTTGGGTCGTGGGTAAGTTGTGGCTTGCATATTCTTGGCCCACACCGTGGAACAGAACAAAATAAAAGTAAATTCTGAAACTAAATTTAAATCATACCAGAATTGAATCGGCCGAAATTTAAGGAGCATTGAAATAAAGCAATGTGGGAGCAATGACACAGAGAATAGTAAATCACTGCACCGAATGCAGTGAATAATTTGCAGTACTCTTCTTTTACACAAAATCCGAGAAAAAAGGAAGGAAAAGAAGACATTGCCGAATGAGAAAAAAAAACGTAAATAAAAGTAAAAATAAAATAAAAATAAGAAAATGAAGCCGAAAATTCAGAGGCGAAATACAGACATATATGTCAACGGTGACGCCACATCCGAACCGTTGCGGCGTAGTTGTGCCGATAATCGCGCTCCACCATTGCGGCCCTATCGCCATACCATCCATTATAGAATTTTAGGTACACGTTGTAAAATCTGTCTTATTCGTTGAATTATTGGATAGCCTTGTGTCAGCCGCCCGTAGAAATGTGACGCCTTCGTAAAAAACTCTCTCTGGCTCTGATATTAACTTCACAAATCACAATTACTTTATGTTTATGTTTTCTGTTTCTATTTTTTAATTATTGGCAAATAATTTTTGCACATGTGTTACTCAAACCAATAAAATCGATTAGATTTGCGAGAACGAAAAATGGTATCACTCCTCCTTTTAAAAATGGATCTCGAGTTATTTGATTGTGTCAGTCTAAGGCATACATTTCTCATGAAATTATCCGAAACACTCTACGATACCCAAAATTAATCTAAACTTAAACTACTAATTATCAATCAAACAAAATCGATTAAATTTATGAGAATGAAAAAGGATACCTCCCCCTCTTTTTGGAAATGGTTCTTGATCCATTTGCTATAGTCAAACTAAAGCTAATATTTTTACATAGTGAAATTTTCTGACACACTCAATTTAATAATCCAGAATTTAACTAAACTAAAATTATTCAAATGATTCGATTTACGAGAAGAAGGATAAGACACTTAGGCTTGACTCGTTTGTTTGTGTTAACCTAAGGCTACCATTTGTTTGTTTTATGAGAACGAAAAATAATACATGTCCTCTCCAAAAGGAAACGACTCTTGACCCATTTGGTTGTATCGAGAACAAAAAATAATATCTGTCTCCGTCTTTTGGAAATTGGTAATACCTCTTTTGTTTGTGTCAATCTAAGACTTACATTTCCACATAGTGGAATATTGTGACAAACTCTACAATATCCAGAATTTTTCTAAAGTAAAAAACTCTCAAACCAATAAAATCGATTTGATTTACGAGACTGAAAAAGGATACGTTTCCTCTCCTTTTGGAAATGGTTCTACATTAATTTAATTGTGTCGACCTTCGGTCATTTTCAATGACCTAACTTTTTCACAAAGTGGAATATTACGACAAACTCTACAATATCCAGAATTTTGCTCCTAACTTTTCCACAAAGTGGAATTTGCTGACAAATCCTACGATATCCAGAAAAATTTTTTTTCCAAACCAATATTAATTATGATAAATCGTCTTGATTTATCATAATTAAAAAGGATACGGATTATTATTGCAGGAATTTAATTAAACTAAAATTCCCTTTACCGATCGAATTGACTAAATTTGTAAATTTTCGGGCTAATATGAAGAATGACACATTTATTTGTTTTTTTTAATTTTCACTCAAAATTCTAATAAGAATTATTTTAACAGTGTATTTACTATTACTTCTTTATTTTTTATTGTTTGGAACATAGTTCACTGCCATTCCAACGGAGTGAAATCGCAGCTGCTAGGCGACTAATTGGCATCGCCATTTCGGCTGATAATGTGTATCGTTGGCTGTGTGGATAGTGGTGCCGCCCTGTTGAAACCAAATGTCGGCCAAAATTTTCTCTTCAATCGTAGAGGATAAAAAGTCAGTTAACATGACACGATAACGGTCGCCATTGACTTATAGTGTCCTTGGACTATATTCCACTTGGACTATATTTCATACGAACGCCATTCATCATCTCAGAGCGGTTCGTGTGCGTTTTGGTTTAAAGAATTCCATCTTATAATTTCACTCAAAACTTTTCCCTAATTTTTTTGAAGTAAAACTTCTTTAGGCACGCTTGATTTGGGGACTAAACTGGCAAATGCGTTACGAAAAGTGTAATCGAACGAGGCGAACGAAACAATAAACGCAAAACGAAATTATTTTCCTTTAGCATCAGGATGTGCCATGACAATTCATAAATCCCTAGGTGGAACATTAGTTGATACCATTTTATTTTAATAATTGGTTAAAAAAATTGGAAAATAAGAAAATAGGGAAATTGGAAAATTGGTAAGTGGAAAATTGGAAAAATTGGAAAATTGGTAATTTCGAAATTTGCAAAATTTGAAAATTTGTAAATTGGACAATTGGAAAATTATAAAATTGGAAAATAGGTAAATGGAAAATTGGAAAATTGGAAAATTTGAAAATTGGAAAATATGAAAATTGGAAATTTGGAAAATTGGTAAATTGGAAAACTGGTAAATTGGAAAATTGAAAAATTGGAAAATTGAAAAATTGGAAAATAGGAAAATAAAAAAATATGAAAATAGGAATTTTGAAAAGTTGGTAAATTGGAAAATTGGAAAATTGGAAAATTTGAAAATTGGAAAATTTAAAAACTGAAAAATTAGAAAGTCATAATATAGACTTCTATGTCACTGACTGACTCACTCGAGAACGCACAGGGTGACCAAAATATTTTTTTTTCTATATTATAACATCTATGTCACTCACTCACTTACTCACTCCAAAACGCACAGGGTGAACAAAAAAAATTCGTCCGTGTGATATATTTTATATACATATGTATTTTTTCTATATTATAGCTCCATTCCACACGAGGTATCACAGAAGCCGATTCTTTCTTCGTTTCTTTCCCCGTTTGCTTATGATACAGGTTTTAATGTGGCTTAAACATATTTTCGATGAAACCACACTACACAAACATAAATGAAATAAAAAATATTTCAAAGCCATTTTTACTATGCGAAGAGATTTCAAAAATGATTTTTTTGTCCATTTCGTTACACATACATAAACATTAGCTATTACGACTAGTTGGCCTTGAAAAAGTTACCAGGTTACAAGGTTACTTCTCGTGGCATCAGACATAAACGGCTAAGTGACACTCGAGAACGCACAGGGTGACCAATTTTTTTCAATATTATAATTTTTCTATATTATTATTATAAATATTAAATATAATAAGTTTTACTTCAGTAGTGTGGTCTAAAGCACACTTAATTTTTTTTCCTGATAATCGCTTTTATTAGAAATTTTCCCATATTTTTATGAAAGTTCAATTTTTGAGAGTTTTTCACGAGAGCGGTTTTCCCTTTGAGAGTATTTTGTCGTGTCAGAAAGAAAGATTTTGTCTAATTTTAACCTAAATCTCGGTTTACTATATAAGAAACAGTTTTTTTATGGCAAATTATATCAAATTTCACTAGAAATGGAAACGTTTACATTAAAAAAATTGAAAATGATGCAAGACTACGCCCCGCCTTTTTAGCATTCCATCAAAGGTTTTGCTAAAAATGATCATGGGAATCGTTTGATGAGGACTAGTCACCAAACGTTTCGTCCTTTGATCAGTTACCCTTGTAAATTCAAAAAAAAAAATAATAATTAAATATCGTTAGGTCAACGTATTGGTCAACATATTTTGGCGATTGATCAGTGGTTTTTATTGCGAAAAACAAAATCAAAATTGTATCGTTGCTGCAGGATCGTTGCTTATTTGTTAATGTCAAGAGGTGACTAAAATGATTAGATTGTTGAACGGCACGTACAAAAACAATTTTTTTCCTTTTCTTTGCTTTGTAATTGTTGTTTCACCGTCACAGTAGTTAAAGTTATGATATTTGGATCGGGAAGTACAGAGTTCGAACCTCAATAGGGGCAGGCTTGATGTCCATTAATCATGTGATTACGTTCGGCAATGAAAATAACATTGACGAAGCGGGATTGAATTACTTTAGAACACGTTACTTTGCTAAGGATAAAATATAAATATTTAGGCAAAATAAATTCTGAAGAGTTTTAGTTTCTTCTGAGGAGTTTAATTTAAAAATTGAGAGTTGCTAGTCTGCAATTGGTAGTGCACACTGCACACTGCATGCAACTGAATTTAAGTTTACGTAAATGAAAAAATATAAAAATCTTTTACCAGACTGTACTACATAACTGCATTGTGTTGTGGCATCAAAGGAGGGAAGTAGGAGTTGTGTTGTCACTCGAGTGAGGAAACTAACACCCGGGACAACCGTTTTTTTTAGCAAAATTATGAGATTGACATGTGGGGTGTTGTTTTTGTCAAGTGGTTTATAGTAAATTTATTTTTTGTTACATATCTCCCAAGACCGAGAGGTTTTCATTGAAAAATTGTTTTTCACCAATCTAATTTGGTCCACGGGCATAGTGGAATACATTATTGTGGCTCATGTTTGTGATGGGCTGTACTGATGCATTTTGCTTTCAATTCTTTTTTTTTCAAACTACTGAGCGCTACTTTTGTTCAAAAGTAATTAAACAAATATATTTTAGTGCAATAAAACTGACTTTCGTTTTCATGGAGGTCCACTATGACCAATGAAGGAAATTGGGATTGTGCTTGTAATCTAGTTGAATGGTATAAATAGAAAACTATTAGAGTATTGTCAAATGAATGCAAAATCCAGGCTCAATTGATTCACCAAATAAAATACCTCGCAAAAAATTTGGTAACCCAAAGGCCAAAAACGAGAAGCAGAATAAGAATAAATTGGTTCGGAAGCGCTCACCTGACGACAACAGAGTCAAAGTAAAAAGCTATAACAAATAATAACCATTAACCATTAACAATACAAAACCAATAGCTCAAGAAAATATTTTGACAAAATTCTAAGAATCTACAGAATTTCACTTGAATAATTTAACAATATAAAGTACCAGCGAAATTTTTCTGATCAATATACCAATTTAGTAGGAGTGATCTCCTTTAATATAGTATACCGAATTATTTGACAAACATAATTATTATGCATTATTCACAAATATCTTTAAAATTATTTTGAATAAATTAGAAAAAATATTTTGCCATTAATCGATTTTTCATTTTGTACCACCTATAGACGAAAATTTTTCACAAATTCATCATTTTTCATTTCACCAAAACCCGTGTAAAACAACAATATTTCACAATTCGGTTATTTTATAAAATCATGAACAATTTGCTTCCATATAGTCGATGACATTATACCGAATATCGAAAAACAAGTAAAACGGAAGAAAATTCGTTTTTCATTTTTTTTTTTTTAAACGTGACATTTTCATAAATTGTGCGAGCTACATAAGCATAATACCTATACAGTGTTTTACAATAAATTATATTACAATTAATAAGACATGATAATATATAGAAGAAGTTTACCAACCTCAATCCGTATTGAAAATTTAGATAGGTACACAAAAAGGTTTCGAGGTTTTCCTTTCGCATGAGCAAAATATTATTTTTTTTACGTATTCCAAAAGTAATAAATTTGTATTCACATCACGTTCTAGGTCTTCATTTAATATTTTATTTCTGCTTATATTATTTTAAATTTATCAAAATAAAAATTAATTTTTATTAAGATATTTTTTTTTAACATAAAACCGATAATATTACTTAAGTTAATGGATATCTAAATTGGCATGCTCGTAATGAAATAAATTAAAGTACAGTGATCCGGATATATTTCAATTTTGAACGTTACATACAATATATCTCATATTTTATTTGTTATCGCTTGAATCATTTAATATACTAGATTAAAAATGTGTTCTGATTAAATATCAAAGTATAGTTTGTTATTCCACCTGAGTAATTTTACTCTGTACACTACGCTTTTATTTATGATATTCGGGTCTTCGAGTTTTATTCTGAAATGGATGTCAGTATACGAAGAGTGCGAAAAAATAAAAATCATTTATTAGTTTATCACTCTATGCAGACTGGAGCATTTTATACTGCACAAGCTTTACTCGGTATAGAATAACCGAGATTGTTGTAAAATTAATTTAGAATCTGCCAGTTCATAACCGTTTTTCTCATAAATATACTTTTCAAAATTCATGCAAAAAACGAAAAAGTTCCTATTAAAGCTGCCATTTCAAGTGAAAAAATCAAAAAGCTTGGAAGGTAACACTTCCAGTAGACTGATTTAGGTAAAAATTCACTGGGATCCCCCAATTAGTTAAAAAAGCTTAATTATAATGTTTCATCCTGATCAATCAGTCGTTCTGGACTGTACAGATCCCGAAATTTTGTTGAGAACGGGTTACGTCAAAAATCGTCCTTTCCGCTTAAATTTTGTTAAGTTCATTGGGTTGATATTGTTGCAAATTTAACAGAGGAAACTGTAGTTCAAAGGCGATTTTCTTATAATTGATATACTTTTCAATATTTGAATAAACCGAAAAAGCTCTTATTGATGCTACCACTTACGGTGTACTGATTTCGGGCAAAAATCACTGGTATTTCCAAATTCATGAAAAAAGCTTAAGTATGAAGTTTAATCCCCATCAATCAATCCTTATGGGCTCTAATATGGACCAGATTTTTAATGAAACAGGGTTTTGACAAAAATTGTCATTTAGCGTTAAATTTTGGAAAACTGATTTTTATTGGTTTTGTTGAAAAATTAATTTAGAAACTGCCAGTTCATAAAAGTTTTTCTCATAAATATACTTTTCAAAATCCATGCAAAAAACGAAAAAGTCTCTAGTTTTTGTCAAATCAGGTGGAAAAATGAAAAAGCTCCATCGGTCAAAATTCACTGGAATCCTACAGTTATAAAAACGTCAGCATGAAATTTCATACTGATCAATCAGTCCATCTGAGATGTACAGGGCTTGAATTTTGTTGGTAAACGGGTTATGTCAAAAAACGTCATATCATCCTTAGTTTTGTTAAATTGACCTGGATTGATATTGTTACAAATTTAACAGAGAAAATTTAATTTAAAATACGATTTTCTCGAAAAAACTCTTATTGATGTCACGACTTGGATTGATTGCATGAAAAAGCTTAAGTAAGATATTTCACCACGATCAGACATGCCTGGGCTGTAAAGAGTACACAGCTATTTAGTTTGCAGGGACACACGCACGCACAAAAAGATACTTTTTAAAAAGTCTCTCACATTGCAAAATTATTGAATTGCACCTAATTTGAATTGCATTCCACAAATTTTCCGATAAATTGCATAACATATTAAATTAGCAGTGCCTTTATTATTGGCCTTTTCAATGCCGCCTAGTTAGAGTCACTTCCAATGCGAGATGGTGGTTTAAACAAGAAAAAGTTCTAAATTTTTTTTTCATGCAGAATAGTGATTTTGGTACCCATATCAATCAAGAACTCGACACAGATCAAGAACTCGTCACGACAATGTGTCTACGGGTCTTAAAATTGTTTATAAGTCTGCTCTAATAAAATCCAATGATCAGATACATTAACAAAAATGTCTATGCCACAAATTATAGCTAACATTCAGTACTCCTGCTATCATTATAAATTCATTCAGCACATAATACCAAACAAAATTTAGGCAAACTCAGCATTGTCACCCCAATCGACAAGTTCGATTTAATATCCCATCACAAAACAAACACAGCCAAATGTCTTTAATGTTCGTAAGCCCAAAAATAGTCCTAAATTGCAAGCATAGTTCAGATTTATTATTCGCATATTGTAAATATTTTGAAGATTGAAAAATCTTAATTTTAGTAAATTTTAATTAAAAATTAGACGTGATTTGTTTGTGCCACCCACTAAAGGCTGAAACGAACCAACAATCAATTTGGTTAGTTGGAAATTTAGTCAAAAAAATCGGTAAATTAATGGTTAGTTTATATTAGTACTTTGCATTTATAACCAAATTCATACAAGAATTGTTTTAAAATATTTCTAAAATTTGTAGTTGGCGCACATATGTGAACATTTGCCATTTACAAAGCTGGTTCAAACCAGTTTTCTAAAATTTCTGCGGATATGACGGTTTTTGACCGAAATTTGGCGACTTTATAGCATACACAGGTTGACTAAAGCTTGATACTTCAGGTTTTCTGAAAAATTGGCAAATCCCAGGGAAATTCGTAGCAATCGGAGTTCCGGAACCACGGTAAATTCCATAAACGAACTTACTCGTATTTTTCCAATATTTTCAAAAGTATATAGTTACAAAACAATCGATTATGCATAAAATAATTCTAGAATAAATTTGAAGAAGACGGGTGTCGGCTGCCATTTCATTTTTCCACTTTGATTTGTGGCTGGCGCTAAATCTCATGACAGTTTTTGGTCACTTTTTTGAGACCACTGTAATCAAATGGAATTTAGAATTAATATATTATTTGTCCATTGAGCCCCAGCCAGACCTCAGAGGTAATGAATGTGTAATGGCGTTGTGTAATACGAGCGTACCTGATGATTCCATTACGAGCGAGCGATACAGACTACAAATAATTCATTTGAGCCGTGCATTACGAGAAAAACGACCGGTCTATAAGGAAAGGCATGATAAAGTTATTCTTCTGCACGATAACGCTAGGCCTTACGTTGCAAAAGTCGTAAAAAAACTATTTGGGTTGTTTCGACGGATACAACATGATTTGGAAGGTGATCGGTTCACTTTTTCGAAGAAATTGAAAATTGGCTTCAATCTTGGATCACCTCACGTGGTGGGAAAAAGTTGTAAGCAGAGATGAACAGTATTTTAAATAATCTGTTCATTCATTTTATTTTAAAATAAATGCATTTTTAAAACTAAAAAAACGGACCGAATTAATTTGTACTACCAATACTTAAAAAATCGCAATTGATTTTTTTCGAGACAGACACCATATTACGGCGCTCGAACCACGATTAAATGTTTTTGTTTGGTTTTGGTTGCTGGTATAACTAAGGGATTTCGCGCCTCATTTAAAAGTTTCAATTCATCACTTTTACTTCAAATTAAAGACCGATCAGTACCTAGAACTCTAGCAAGCTGACAAAGCCACTGCCACTGAGAAAAAAAAACCAGTGAAAGTAAAAAAATATGCATATAAAATCAAAAAAATATACATATATTTTTTAGGGGAAAAGTCTCGTTTTTAAAAACAAAAAAAATAATCTTTTTGATTTTAAAGTAAATTTTTTCGCCAAATTTGTTTATAAAAATAAAAAAATTGCTTCTATTTTCAAAAATACTTCCCTTACTTATGTCAAATAGTTTTTCTGAATTTTAAGATATTGTTTTTTAAAAATAAAAAATTATTGGCTAGCTTTAAAAGACAAAGAATTAATTAAAGAATTAATTTTTAAATAATTATTTTTTTAACAAATGTCACAATTTTATTAAATTAAAGTAGAAAATTAAGTTCCCCTTCCCGTCCCAAATTTTTAACCACAAAAGCCATCGTGTAAAAATACACACAACTCTTAAAAAAATATAATGAGAACCTCAACTCAAGTTCTTTCTTGGCAGTTTGGTTTCGTACTGATAAAAAGTTGGTCTACTCATTAGGTAGCCAAACTGCAAAAATTCAAACATTTATAGCTTTAGTATAACACAAGAACATATCGATTTGGCGAAGTATATAAAATATAGACGAATTGAAAAATAAAACAACGGGATTCGTGGTAAAACAATAAATATAAACATTTTGTCATTATTATCAAAAAAATTGTTCTAAAATTCTAAAAATCTTCTTTTGAAATAAATTATTCTGTTTAAATAAATAAACTTTTTAAATTTAAAAAGTATTTTATAAATCATTTTACAAAATATGTTATTAAAATAAAAAAGCTATTTATTAGTTTGCAAAAATTTCATTTAATTTCAAACAAATACTTTTTAAATCCAAAAAATTTTATAACTTTTAGAAATTAAAAAACTTCGTTTTTTAATTTTACAAACCAAAATTTTTCTCAGTGTGGTTAATGAATACTAGCATGCCAGTATAAGGAATAGTTTTCCATTTCGTTCCTTATTTGTACATTCTTATGCTTTCCCATGCCATATTAACCTTCCAATGACTGCATAACGTGATGATGAAGTTGTTTCTTTAAGGTACTCGTCCCCTAGGGTGTCAGATTGAATGAAACAAAATTCATAAGTGTTATGATTTGTTTTTTATTCACAAGACCCGGTTTACATTATTATTTCCATTTACAAAAAAAAAAAACCCGAAGGTCAAAGTGACAAACATAGATTCTAAAATTACGTTATTTTAGAACGCGCAACGACCGCCGAAGACTCCCTGTGTGAGCCCAATTTTCTATAACATTAGTGTAACTTGGAGATTTATTTCGATTAAATTTTACTTTCATTCCGGTTCATAGTATAGTTTTTTTTTGTTGTTGTGTAATTTTTTTTCAGTTGATTTTCGTCCGCGTCGATTCTCCAGGTTAAGACAAATGTAACAACCGATTTGAAGCAACTTTAAAAATAACTTCTGGAATTACAGAATAAAGATGGTTTAAACTAAATATGGAAAATTTCGCTAGATTTAATACTACGTCCTCCAAAAATTTAGTGCTTTTCATTTTGAACCAGTCCTAGAATTGTTTTTAAATATTTTTAAAATTTGTAGTTGGTGCACATTTAATCAATCTATTTTATAAAAATATATTTTTTTAAGTACTACCCGAAGGACTCCAAATTTAACTTGCAACAAAGCTTGTCCATATCATTTTTTACAATTTCTGCAGAACAAGGGTGATTATTCATGGCCGAACTTTTCAGCACTTATTTATTTTTTGTGGGGTTAATGGTTATTTAAAATGAATCTTAATAAATTCATGTTCGATCACAACTGAAAAATTTAATAAAACGTCAGATCAAACCATTTTCTCTACAAATAATTGTATTAGAAATAAAATCCTTTAATTTTTCACACACACGCTGCACAACTATCATTTAATATCGACGGTATCATGACATTTGTTGGAGAACATATAAGGTTTGAAGGTAGGATTATATAGCATTCCTAATTTCTACAATTTTGAGGTCACACCTAATAGGTTGGTATTAAAATTGTTACGGCAAAGTATATTTAAATCAATAAAATATGAAATAGGAACTCAAAAAGAAATTATGGGCGAAATAAAAACGTAACTTTAAAAAATTTAACGTTTTTCAAAAAGATCATATCGCTCATTTGCTGTAACAGTGACACCAATTCAAAATTCACTCATTTCTAAAACTCCATATAAAAAATTACTCATTTCGGGAAAGAAATTAACATTTTCAGAAATTGGAAACTATCCTAAGAAAATTTGAAAATATTAAATAATTATAAAAATTAAGATCCGACTGAGGAGTGAGGATGTTAGAATAGAAACAAAATTATTTTACTAATCAGAATGTATTTCTATTTACTTTTGAAAAACGCCGTTTTTAAAGACCTTTTGAGTGATATTTTCAAATCGCTTTACTGAAAATTATAAATGTTTGATTGTGTCACTTTTGCAACAAACGAGCGATATAATTCGTAAGGGAAGTATTTGGGACCAAATACGACACTATATGTGTTTATTATGATTGGGGCTCCTCTTACCCAATGTTTATAAACAAAACATGGAGTGGTGAAATTTTTCAACCACAGACCAATCACAACAGACTTCACTGTGTGTATATAAATATAACCAGTTCGAGCATAAATGTTTGTCACGGCTCAAGTACATTAAAATCTCGCGGGTGGTTAAACTTTTATTTTATCAACCTTTGATCTTATTTTAATTTTTGGGCAAATCAGACGATTATTAATCTAAAGATATCTTTAAAACTAGATTTCAAAATGATTTTTGGAGGTAGTTTTGGAATAGGGCCAACTGGGGAGCAATTATAGGCTGAGGTACTTACATTTTTTTAAAATAGAGTTTAATGAAATGAATCTTAAATGCAGTCAGCATTTTTAGAATATTTTAACTATAATTATAGAAAATAAGCTCGCGTGAGCTCAAGCTTAGCCATATTAATTCACGAGCTGAAAACGAGTATATATAACCGAGCTCGAGCCGGCTCGATCCATAAACTCTAATTTTAACCATAATGAATCATATAAATATCAAAGGATAAGCCTCTTGGAAATATAACGTTCATTATGGAAAGGAAAATAGGAAACGGAATATCCAACTTTTCTATAGCGTACCATATAGAATAAGCTGAAAAATGATGATCGATACAGGACCTAACGAAAGTTTATTAAAATCAGAGTTAGCTAATAACACCAACCCAACCAATAGACAATTCAAAATAATACCAGCAGCAGGTGTTATCGAAATTTGATAAAATATTACGATGCGGACCATTATTTTAAAATATTGACATCAACAAGACTATCGAATTCTTTATTCAAGAATTAAAGCATTTAATGACCTAACAGGAGATGACACACTTAATAAGTCAGTAATAATTATATGGAAACGAATTACACGGATTTAGCTGCCGAAATCAAATCTAAAACTGAAGAAAGAATCGATCTACACAAAGTCGTACCCTTATCGCAAATTGATCAAAGCCTTAAAAAACCTTCTATAATTCCAGAATTTAAGGATGCTCTCGAGATATTAGATGCGGTGACAATATCGGATGTTTTTCCGATTCTCGACACATAAAATAGACTTAAAATGTAAAAATGATAATTAGGATATAAAAGAAATTCTCTGTTTAGATTATAAGGAGTAGAGTTAACGGGTAGGATATCCTAAACCAGCATTACCGCAAAAACCATACGATTTGCACAATTTTCAAGTATACTACAAGTATGACTTGAAAACCTCTAAGGCGTATCATTTTTCATACTACATTTCATAACAAGCAAAACATACAACTTGTTCTGCACTCGTAATATTTTACTAGAACATTTCACTGGCATAATTAACTAAAACCAACCAGCGACTGCAATAAATATGAAGCCCTGTAAAATATGCGGGCCTGTAGAAATTCAAAATGTTTGTGGCGAATATTATGGTTTTAAGGGAAACGGATTGCACTAGGCCTAGCATATAGCCAATCAAAATAAAAAACAAACGGTTATTTAGAATCACCAAGTGACCCTTTCCATGCTATCGCAATCTGCGGAATAAGATTGCAGAAAATAAATACAAACAAACAACGTGCGAAGGATCATTGCATTAAGCAGTTAATTTAACAAAAACCAAATTATCGAAATCCTCAATAACAACAAAAATTTCCTCACCAATTTCAATGGAACATTTTTTATGACAATGCAAAGCAAGACTCGAAGGGAAGTTTCTTAATGCAATACCCTAACACGACAGTAAAAATACACCATTCAACATTTGAAAACAACTAAAAGAAAATATTCCAAGTTTTAACACCAGTACTTTATGCTCAAACTTAACCGAAAAGTCGTTAAAATTGATTCAGTAGTCGTGTTTTTAGTACAGTTCTCACCTTTCGTGAGAACGTTAAATTAGTGCAATAACTTATGTACGACTCCACGAGACGCGGATATTCAATGAAAGAGGAGTTAGCACCGCCAATTAAGTTTGGTCAACATAACGTGTCGTCTTTGTCTAGTTGTAAGATAATACATTTTGTTAAAGTTTAAACGTATATATCCTGGGTCCTTCTACATATCATCCGGAATGACACAATATGACCCAGTGTAAATCATCTTTCAGCTCATCAATATAACACATCCTACCAGAACTATTTCAAACACGAAATGTTTAATGAACCTGTTCAAACCGTGACAGGTTTAATAATATGGGAGCTTGATATCCAATTATTTTCTTCTTTCGAACAAGAAAAGCTCCAAATCAATATTCTTTGGTGCCACATTGTTATATCTTAATAAACTGTGCTTATTGAGAAAGTTTTATACAACTCGTAATATGAATAATAATTTACCCTATAAAACACATTTCATTTGCAGAAAACACCATTTTCTATATAGGAAAATGTGTTATTTTCAAGTTCTAAATAGTTTGCTCCAATATACATTCTTCACCATTTCGTATCATTCAAAACAACGGAAAAAACACAATATTGACATGGCATTGCCTTGTATATTCTATTTGCGTATTCTTAGCGCTTCACGAAAAAGTAAAATGGAAAATCGAAAAACACACAATAATGTAGGAAAAATCATAGTAATAACAACACAATGGAAGAAAATTATAGCTTTTTATGATTTCTATTGCAAAACTTCGGTTCGATATAGGAAAATATAAGAAGCACTGTGTGTGCCTATAAACATAATAGAAATTTACCGGCACAGCAAATTTGCCATTTTCTTATAAATCTAATTTATTTCTGACAACACAAACAACAAATAATATTTTATTTGGAAATTATAAAAGATCTACGAGTTTCATATACTTGTATGGACGTGAACCGTGTACTTGTTGTCGATCCGTTTTGTCCTGTTAAATCTAGTTGAAAATATCAACATTTAGGAGTATTCTTGAACACGCATAACGGTATATTATAAGCATTAAGCTTTTATCAACAATATTATTATGCGAACACTAAATCAAATTTGCATCAATTTCGAATACATCGTGAGGAATAAATTTAAAATTCAAATCACAACAGTACAAAAACAATTCCATAATATATCATATTATACAGAAATACTAATCTGTTTAAAATTAAATAATTTTTTTTTTTTATTTCTACTTAGCTAGGCGTAAATACATAAAAATGGAAATGATATAGGTCAGGGAAATTTACAACCGCATGAAAAATAAAATTTTCAGTCGGAGAACAAAATTTTTTAAAACCGCATATTTTTTGTTATTTTTAATTTTAATAATATTTAATTAATATTTGCAAAATTTTATACGTACGTTTGTTCTGTTTATATACCTGTGTGTTACAGTTGTTCAGAACTCTTAATAAATAAACCTCATGAGGTCAATTAAAATATAAATTATTTGCTATGCCAGTTTAAGTGGGTTGTGGCGTCTATATAGAAAAGTTATCGTTTTATTTTGGTACACACACACACACTCACCTGAAAAGAAATAAAAATATGTATATATTTTAGTATTTGAAAACAAAATAAGGAGAAATTTAAATATGAATCGGGGTAATCTTGTATTCTCAATCGTTTTGATGAAGAGCAGGTTAGATATGGTCTTGTATCTCCCAACAGTTTTAATAGCCTTAATAAATTGAACTCCTTGAGTTAAATTTGTGACAGTCCTTATAATAAACGAATCATTTCACAGTAGCGTCAAAATGATGAATTTTTCAACTGCCGCTATCAAAATGTTTCCCTAAACTAAAACATTTCAAATATCTCAACATTTTAACCTTTTAAAAATGACTGTGCAGTAAAATCCTATGTTTTGTCAAGAGGCCCAAAAATTTTAATTATGTTCAGGATAATATTTGAGTAAAGTGTTATTTTGAAACTGGGCGAGCTTAAAAGCCAAGCCAAGTGTATTTTCGCGCACACCATTCGCCCAGGATTCGCACAACTTTGCGAAATTAGCTCAAATTTTACAATTTAGTGGGTTTCAAATACACACAAAATTTGATATAACTTTGATAAAAATTCACCCAAAGCGTAATTTTGTGATAACACGAATGTTAGAGAATTTTGCGATTTTGTAGTATCGTGTTGACAACAACATATATTAAAAAGTTTAATTCAATTTCATTCGAACCTTGCAAATTAGTCAGTTACCAAAAGTCATGCAAAGGTAATTTGCGACAATATGGATGTTGACAACAACAAGTTTTCTTATACAACCAATCTATGCTCGGAATTCACTCGAAGCAACGCTTATTATATTTCTACGAAAATGCGAATGTTGACAACAACAAAATTCGAAAAAAAATAAGGAAAATGTATATGATAACAACAACAACAATTGAGTCTGTTAGATAGTTTACAGGATTTTGCTATTTAATTAATTTTAAAACTTGATTTACAATTTTGTAACTTAGTTAGCTTCCACCAGTTATGCCAAGGTACTTTGCGCCAATACGAAAGATGACCACAACAAATATTTCCGACAACACCAACCATTTCTCGGAATTCACATGAAATTTGACATACAATTGATGAAAAGCCACGCCAAATGACAACAACAACAATTAAAAAATTTAATTCGTTTTAAATCGAATTTAGCAATTTAATGATTTCCCAATAATCAACGAATATTGACGACAACAAAGCAATTCACATGAAATTCGAAAGCAAGCAATTCACATGAAATTCGAAAAAAAATTGGTATGTTGACGACAACAACAACAATTAAATATGTTAGATAGAGTTTTGCGATCTAATTAATTTTGAATCAAATTTTGCAATTTAGTTACTTTCCAATAGTCATGCCAAGGTACTTTGTGCAAATAAACGAATGTTGACCACAACACATATTTCCGACAGAACCAACCTTTCGTCGGAATTAACATAAACTTTGAAATATATATATGATGAGGAAAATTCACCTCAAATGAATTCTTAGATAATCCAAATACCGAGAACAACAACAATAGTGTCTGGCAGAAAAATTATTCGTCTGTGATTCGAATACAACTCAATAGAAAATTAATGATTTAAATGGTTTAGAGAATTTTACGATCCTACGAGTGTTGACAACAACAACAATTCAAAAACATATTTCGTTTTGAATCGAATTTACAAATTAAGTGAGTTTCCAATTGTGATGCTAAGATATTTGGAGGAAATACGAATGTTGACAACAACAACTATGTTTGACAAAATCAGCATTAGCTCGGAATTTCCACGTAGTTCCAATTTTGACAACAACAACAATCAGGTCTGACAACAACAACAACAACAATTAGTGCATTTTGGCAACAACAACAATTAGTGCAATCGTCTCTACTTGCTGGGTAATTTCAAAACGGAATTTGTTTTCTTATTTTAAAAAAATTGAAAACTGAGGAAGCTGAATTGTTGTTTATAACGTCATGTCCATTAAATGTCAATTGACATATTTCAGATCATTAATAGCCCGTTTAATGGAATTGGAATTTTTGGGGCTTTCCTCAATCTAAATAGAAAAAATGTGGATGACATAAAATTCTTTCGTTGGGATTTTAGGAAAGAAAATTTCTCACATCTCTTGTTTACAGAAACCCTTGTTGACGATTCAAAACGTCAGTTTGACAAACTCAATCAAGTAAAGCTAGATGCAGTTTCTTATAAGCAGCGTACAGCGACATTACGAGTAAATAGATAAATGATAGTCGTAAACCAACCTTTCTAGTGTTTATCTCAAATTGTTAAAAAAATCGTTAGTACTTTACAACGACACTATGTATTAGGAACTCAGGGACTTCTCCAATTTAGGTGTTAAATATAATCTAAATATGTTTCAATCTCACTACAGGACAAATTCGATTTTTTTTAATTTAACAGTGTTTGCGATTGGGTGTTTCAAAATCATTCAACGAAACTTTTCTGAATCTTATGAACACTAAGAAGAAAAACTATGTCAAATAATAACTTTTCATAATAAATCCCACATTAAATTGCAAAAAACAAAAACTTTCAATAATAAATCCCACATTAAATTGCAAAGTATAAAAAACGCTTTTCATTTAAATAACCTTATTCCACTGAAAGAATTATAGATTAATCTACAATAGAGATAAAATCTCAAACTGCTCAAATTGGTAAAAGTTGTTTGCTTCAATATTCATATACCAATTTATATTTAATCCGAGAGTCTTATTAACGTTCACAGCCAATTACATTTTCTAGAAAACTCATTATTTATTAATAAACAGCAACTACATCATATTTACGAGGAGCATAATCGAGTTATAATATAATATGAAGAACATATCCAACACAGATTTATGTGTCTAAATCAAAACTCGATGTAAAAAAAAAACTTCTGGTTATTTAAACAGCTGTTGCTATACCAAAAAATATTATAAAGAAAATAAACGAAATGCTTTAAGCTCATTTCATCCACAAGTTTATTTTTTATATATTCAATTGTTATTTATTTATTTTAAAAGTTATTTAAATTTGTCTGTCTGTCTGTTCTGTGAATATAATAGATTTTCCCGATTCATTTTCATTTTCCTTCCATAGTCGTATATATGTACATAGTACTGGTCTGTTGTTATGTAACTGATGGATAAACAAATTTTATTCATTTACTAAGCTATAAAGTCGTTAATACAAAAAAAAAATACTAAAAAAATGAAAAATTTAATTCAATTTTCATTTGATATTATAAATAAAAAGCACGAGCTAGAGATGAGGTAGGAGGAGAATCGAATTAACAATAATTTAAATGGATTTACTGTAGAGTGTTATGACTGAATTAGAGACTGCATGGCAAAAAAATTTGATATGACGCACTAAAATTTCAGTGTGTATGTACTTTTATGAGCTTGTTCAATATTCATTCTGCTGTGCGATTCTAAATCCGGGTATAGGTTTTTTCTCGTGTCACGAACATTATCGGAACAAATAATTCATTGTCAATTTGAACGTCCGTTCGTTGTGCATCATAACATGGTTGGGGTTACTAGAAAACTGTTTTCTAGTAACCATAACCCAGGATGAACTTGTATGATCATAATTTGTCTGATTTGTCTTGTTTTACCATTTTTCATATTCCATTTTCCGTTTTTCAGTTTCATTTTTCATTTCCAATTTCCCATTTCCCATTTCCCATTTCCCATTTCCAATTTCCAATTTCCAATTTCCAATTTCCAATTTCCAATTTCCAATTTCCAATTTCCAATTTCCAATTTCCAATTTCCAATTTCCAATTTCCAATTTCCAATTTCCAATTTCCAATTTCCAATTTCCAATTTCTAATTTCCAATTTCCAATTTCCTACAACACCAACAAAACCAACAACACCGACAACAACGACAACACGGATCACACCGACAACCCCAAAGACACCGACAACACCGACAACACCAAAAACACCAACAACACAGACAAAATCGACAACACTTACAACACCGACAACACCGAAAACACCGACATCACCGATAACACTGCTGACAACACCGACAACATCCACAACACCCACTACACCGACTACACCGATAACACCGACAACACCTACAACCCCCACAACACCGAAAACCTCGACAATCGACAACCGTCAATGGACAATCGGTAATCGACAATCGAGAATCGACAATCGACAACACTCAACCCATAAATGGAAAATGTTAAATTGCAAATGGAAAATGGAAATGGAAAATTCAAAATACAAAACTCAAAACTCAAAATTCAAAATTCAAAATTCAAAATTCAAAATTCAAAATTCAAAATTCAAAATTCAAAATTCAAAATTCAAAATTCAAAATTCAAAATTCAAAATTCAAAATTCAAAATTCAAAATTCAAAATTCAAAATTCAAAATTCAAAATCCAAAATTCAAAATTCAAAATTCAAAATTCAAAATTCAAAATTCAAAATTCAAAATTCAAAATTCAAAATTCAAAATTCAAAATTCAAAATTCAAAATTCAAAATTCAAAATTCAAAATTCAAAATTCAAAATTCAAAATTCAAAATTCAAAATTCAAAATTCAAAATTCAAAATTCAAAATTCAAAATTCAAAATTCAAAATTCAAAATTCAAAATTCAAAATTCAAAATTCAAAATTCAAAATTCAAAATTCAAAATTCAAAATTCAAAATTCAAAATTCAAAATTCAAAATTCAAAATTCAAAATTCAAAATTCAAAATTCAAAATTCAAAATTCAAAATTCAAAATTCAAAATTCAAAATTCAAAATTCAAAATTCAAAATTCAAAATTCAAAATTCAAAATTCAAAATTCAAAATTCAAAATTCAAAATTCAAAATTCAAAATTCAAAATTCAAAATTCAAAATTCAAAATTCAAAATTCAAAATTCAAAATTCAAAATTCAAAATTCAAAATTCAAAATTCAAAATTCAAAATTCAAAATTCAAAATTCAAAGTTCAAAATTCAAAATTCAAAATTCAAAATTCAAAATTCAAAATTCAAAATTCAAAATTCAAAATTCAAAATTCAAAATTCAAAATTCAAAATTCAAAATTCAAAATTCAAAATTCAAAATTCAAAATTCAAAATTCAAAATTCAAAATTCAAAATTCAAAATTCAAAATTCAAAATCCAAAATCCAAAATCCAAAATCCAAAATTCAAAATTCAAAATTCAAAATTCAAAATTCAAAATTCAAAATTCAAAATTCAAAATTCAAAATTCAAAATTCAAAATTCAAAATTCAAAATTCAAAATTCAAAATTCAAAATTCAAAATTCAAAATTCAAAATTCAAAATTCAAAATTCAAAATTCAAAATTCAAAATTCAAAATTCAAAATTCAAAATTCAAAATTCCAAATTCCAAATTCCAAATTCCAAATTCCAAATTCCAAATTCCAAATTCCAAATTCCAAATTCCAAATTCAAAATTCAAAATTCAAAATTCAAAATTCAAAATTCAAAATTCAAAATTCAAAATTCAAAATTCAAAATTCAAAATTCAAAATTCAAAATTCAAAATTCAAAATTCAAAATTCAAAATTCAAAATTCAAAATTCAAACTTTGAACTCAACTTTGAACTTTGAACTTTGAACTTTGAACTTTGAACTTTGAACTCAACTTTGAACTTTGAACTCAACTTTGAACTTTGAACTTTGAACTTTGAATTTTGAATTTTGAATTTTGAATTTTGAATTTTGAATTTTGAATTTTGAATTTTGAATTTTGAATTTTGAATTTTGAATTTTGAATTTTGAATTTTGAATTTTGAATTTTGAATTTTGAATTTTGAATTTTGAATTTTGAATTTTGAATTTTGAATTTTGAATTTTGAATTTTGAATTTTGAATTTTGAATTTTGAATTTTGAATTTTGAATTTTGAATTTTGAATTTTGAATTTTGAATTTTGAATTTTGAATTTTGAATTTTGAATTTTGAATTTTGAATTTTGAATTTTGAATTTTGAATTTTGAATTTTGAATTTTGAATTTTGAATTTTGAATTTTGAATTTTGAATTTTGAATTTTGAAGGTGTTGTCGGTGATGTCGGTGTTATCGGTGTAGTCGGTGTTGTGGATGTTGTCGGTGTGTTCGATTTTGTCTGTGTTGTCGGTGTTATTAGTGTTTTTGGTGTTGTCGGTGTTGTCGGTGTTTTCGGTGTTTTCGGTGTTGGTGGTGATTCAGTGTTGGTTTTTTTTGTTGTCGGTGTTGTTGGTGTTGTTGGTGTAATCGGTGTTGTCGTTGTTGTTGGTGTTGTTGGTTTTGTTGGTGTTGTCGGTTTTGTCGGTTTTTTCGATGTTGACGATGTTGTCGGTATTTTCGGTGTTGTCTGTGTTGTCGGTATTTTCGGTGTTGTGGGTGTTGTCGGTGTTGTTGGTGTTGTTGGTTGTTGTTGTCGTATTCGTTGTCATTGTCGTTGTCGTGGTCGTTGTTGTTGTCGTGGATATCAAGGGTCTAATATGCACGATTTTTATCAGTTTGGTGTAAGAAGAACATGAGGATATGTTATGCTATTCAACTGTAATAATAGTAGTTTACAAATAATAGTATTCTTGAGAATGATGAAAAAACTTCGTGAGAAGATTTACGATATGAAATCTAAATCAAATATTATTTTAATTTCTTAATAGCATAAAATAAATATATTTGATTAAAATCAATTTCGACAACACTTTCCAACACAATATTCCATTCGTTTTGTATTTGCACAGACATCGGAAATTGCTGTATTAAATCAATCTAGGATATTATTTGCAAATTACTGTCATTAGTCTAGTGTCTATCTCCTGTCATTAAATTCCCTATAGTTTGGTTTTCTATTGTCATTATATTTATATGCTCCGGTTAAAGTCCAAAATCAATAAATATTCTACGAGTGGCCAATGGTTACGAAATGTTTGATGACCCTCTCCCCTACGTTCCCGTAGTTTGATGTATTCCTCATTAGAGGGCTAAGCATCATGGCGGGCACAATTACCTCTCGCAATTTCGAAGAAATAAAACAGTTTTTTTCATTTTTTATTCAGGCAGTTACCATTTTCGGGCTTTTACCGTAACATATTCATAAAATCTACAAAAACTAATATGTGATGTTTATACATTATATAGTGTTATGCTCTAATGACTCAGGTATATAATATACCGTTGTTATTTTATGTACATTTTATATACCACTTTTAATGGAAGGGGTTTAAATAAAACTCGTGTTGATTGATTGACAGCTTTATCGATTATTAAACTACTATACGTTTACGGCAGAACATACTGCCATGACAGAATTAAAATGGTTAATACCTTGTTTATAATGCAAGTATCAGCTACTAGCATTGAAATGAGTCGCTGTCTCAGATGATGCCAATACGTCTTTTAAAAGTTAGTTCTCGTTAGTTGCTAGTTTCAACACAAAACATTTCCCAAAATTAAATTAAAAATGGTACACAGACACATTTAATCACACGATTAAATATTTCCCAAATTAGGATAGGAATCTCAAATCAAAACAGCAATGAGGATCACTCGTAGGTAGTTAGGACACCCCTGCCCAATTAAACGTATAGTAGCACACTTGTCAAAATTTAACCAGATCATTTTCCTTTCTTGTTTGACCCAAGTGATGGGAGTTTAGTATGCTATCAAATGACGGGTGGATAGAAAAACCAAACCGTGGTTGTGTGGTTGGATTAAAAACTTATCTCCACCTATCAGCTGCTAAATATATGTGTGACTTTTCGCCAGTGAAATTCATATGTTGAGGAAAATTTAATCCTCTCACACGAAATATAAATTCCGGGAGCTTAATAAATGACAAACCTGCTTATTTACTTAATACAAAACTAATCGATTGTTTATTAGCTTTAGAAATAAATTTAGTCGATTATCTTATAAGAGTAAATCGTTTTATATACGTTTTGAATAATGCCAGCAATACAAAATTACAAAAGATTATCCAAGTGTGAAAAGCACAAAATAAAAAAAAATGTAAAAACCCGAAGACAAAAGCAAAATATAAAAATTTGCCAAATGTGATTTAGGAGAGGTCATCGGGCGAGGGTAAAATGTTAATCCAAATAAAAAAAAATTTTATTAATATTAAAAAAAAATATTTTAATTAAATTTCAAATACTTTTTTGACATCGGATGGATATAAGCTTTTCTCTCTTATATCGTTTGTTTTATTTCTTCGTCTACACTTTTATTTTTATCCTATCGAGCTTTATTAAATTTTCGATTTGAACAATGTGCGGGCATTTAAAGCACGAGTACGTAGCTTTATATCGATTTTTTTTTGTGGAAAAATTAAATTTATCTTTTTCCGAATTCTGTAAATAAAATAAAATAAAAGAAGTAAAAAATGTTGAAAACAAGAAGCGTTTTCTTGTATATCGACTGGAACTGAGTACGTATTGTTGGTAGAATCCTGTGAAATTAATAAGTTTTAAGGCTATTTTATATATAAGGTTATTATTGTGTACCCGTAAATAGTACAAGAGAACGCTACCTTGAAACATTCCTCGTAAATAACACAACAAATTTTTTGTAATGTAATAAAGGAAAGAATATTATGAAGGGTAGTTCGTAGAAGCCAATATTATGTATTTCGGAAAAATTTTATTTCGGCAATTTAGAGAAGGTAGTTTTTCTAAAAAATTAATTTAACTTCGGTCAGTAAGACAGTGCAAAAGCAGTTTTTTCGACGCTTTGATAGTCCCAAAAATGCATAACAAAAAGTGTGCCCGCCCATCTGGATGTTTGGAGGGATAGATTGATGGATGTCTGTACTGGTAATATCTCCAGAAAGAATTATGCGAGTAGAATTTTTTTCGCCCTCCTGTTATTTTTAATTCAGAGAATTGAAAGCTTTTGTGATCTCTATACCAAGGAGGTCGGGTACTTGCCATAGAAAATCACCCAAAAATAATACCCAATATCACAATATTGCTTAACATTTTTCCCATATACTCGTGTAGTATGTCGTTTCAAAGATCTTGGATTAGACCACAATTTCGATACAACTTTAGTTCATAAATCCCAATTTTGGTGCTGGTAGTGCTGGAGAATTTGTTTGTAGCCAAGTTAAATAAATTGGATTCAAATTCCGGGATTTGAATTTTTATGTCGTAATTACTATATGAAAAATGATATAAAAAGCTCATCAACCAGGTTTCTATTTAAAGCACATTTTATATTCGAGGCGATGGAGTACCTGATCGTAAAATGTTTAAAATCAGAATCGAATCTCTTTTATATGTGCGGCGAAATGTTTGTATGCCAAAATCAAAATTTGAATAAATCATGCATTTCGTGTATATTTTTATGAATATTTGATTGAACTATAAAATGTCATATTGAAATGTGAAATGTTATATCCGGGGTAATATTTGTTTGTGATTTAAGCAATGTTCAATATAAATATTATAGCGTTTCAATTTAATTTATAAATGGATTTTATGTGTCACACTGTATATAGGGCAAAATTGAAAAATAAAATCAATACTGAATAACATATAAAATCGTATTTGGTTTTATAAAATAAAATTCGCTTCCATATAATTTCGCAAATCGTTCGTGGGGTACATGATGAGTAGGTATGGTAAGCTCCTGTTCCTCGTATATATTTGCCTTTTACTTTTATGGCACATTATTAAAAGGTGGAAAATGATTAAATGTTATACAGAACCGTTATACAGAAGAAGAAGCGAAATCGTTAAATTTTTTTATCTGTGCTGGCTTTTGATATTTTAGTTGTTCGATTTTATATAATCGAAAAGAAAATCATTAAGACATTTGAAGCGAATCGATATATACTTCAAACCAAACATCTTCGTAAATAGAATGAGGCGTTTCTTGTCTCATATGAACATGATGGATTTTCATCTGTTCCTCAAACATTTATTAAATCGTAAAATTAAAATTACTTTATCGAATTTTTTAGCTATGTGAATTGGAACTTCTTTTGAACCACGCGTAAATTATGCTTCAAAAATCTACACAATATTACCTCGACGCAAGCTTACTGCCAAGTTTCCGATTGATATTGAAAATGGGGATTTATACATCACCCTGACCATAATCAATCAGTTGTGTCATCAATACGAGGAATTATTTCTGAAGACGTAACAATTTTTGTCTTTTACAAGCTAAAAGTTATCGATATCCTCATATTCAGAAATAGTGAGTAAAACATCAAATCGATAAAATGTTAGGTGTGTAACTACATTTTGAGTTTATTTGAAAAATTAAAAATGTTATGTACACATTTTTTCCATCTATATGATAAAACGACGATAAAACGACGCACATTTGGACCGAAGTTACACATCCAACCAATTTTGCACTTCTTTGCAACTGGCCAGATACATAGCGCTGTCAAGTCATGCACCACCTACCGGAACAAATGATAATCCGAGAAGGCCAGGTCTGGCCAATAAGGCGGGTGCAATAGCGAATCCCATCCAGCGTTTTGATGGTGTCCTGCACGATGAGAATGCGATAGCATGGAGCGTTGTCGTGCTGCAATATCATTCGTTCGTGTCTCGTGTCCCATTCTGGCCATTTCTCAAACAATGCATGATTCGAATTGATGAGGGTTTGTCGGTAGCATTGTCCTTTAACAGTGTCGCCCTGTTTCAGCAGCTCGTAGTACACGATTATTTTCTAGTCCCACTAAACGCAGAACATTGTCTGGGATTCTTAAAAAAGATCCACTTCTCATCTCCCATAGCATTTCGATGCAAGAAGCTGTTTCTCTCATGCCATGAAAGCAAAATTTCACATGTAGCTCGATTTTCCTTTTGTCTCTCAATCAACTCATGTGCTGCATGATTTTATCCATTTCCCCTCCTTTTGAATTTTTCATATAGCATGTAAACGTTTGCAAATACCTTGGCGAGTCGTGTTTAATGCTTCCGCAAGTTGACCTTTAGTTTGCGTATCATCTTGCGTGTTGGTCTTCCGGACAGCTTCTTCCACTTCTGAAGCGTTTTAAACCAATATTCACAGGCACTTTTAGATTGTGTATGTTCGCCGTAGGCCTCCTCAAGCAAATGACGTGCTTCAGCTTCATTTTTTTTTTCAAGTTGAAGTAGAAAAGCAGAGCAGTGCACTAAAATTGTGGTGGACGTTACTCGATTCTGATGAAATTTACTATGGTAAATAAAATTTTAATGTTTTTTAACAAATTTGACTGCTTTATTCTATTGATCCTATAAAGAATCAAAAGCTTCTTCTGCCATTTTCGAAGAAATCCATGTAATGTCCAGGTAATAACCACAGAAAATCAGGTGTTCAGTACACAGAAAGGATCCCTCGAAGACAACTGGAAAGAAAGCGAAGAAAATCCTGAGCTCTCTAATGGCAAATACAACGAATCAATCAACACCCAGTTGCTAATAGTGCGGGAAGCCAAAAAGTGTAATGTAAACGCTGAAAAGCAAAAAATCGGCCGACATTACGATAGGTCATAGTAATTAAAAAAAAGATTTTTGCAGATCTGGCTGATCGGGATAAAACTGAATACTGAATCTTTCCTCATAAATTGGGAGATCCAAGTGGTTTTTGGCCAACATCAGTCCACCGAATATGGTTGTTATCCACAGAAAATGACTAGAACTAAAAGATTCTAAATTAGTAATATCGATCCTGATCAGTTTTCCAAAATTAAAGCGAAAATGACGTTTTCGGACAAAAAAACGAATTTCACTAAAAATTCGGCCCCTGTACAGCTCATATGGATTTCCGTTCATTCCGAAATGAAATTTCATACTAAAGCGTTTTACATGAAATGAGAGATCGGAGTGATTTTTGGTCCATATCGGTCCACAGGAAATGGCAGATTTCATAGATGCTTTATAGTAGTTACGGAAAAAACCCGCCCCGGTGGCAAAGTGGTTAGCATGCTTGCTCCAGCGACCGGAGGTCCCGGGTTCGATTCCCGGTGTGTGAAAAAAACGGCTGGTTTAGGATCAATGAATTAATCACTCATTATCCGAAATGAAAAGATGATTTTGAAACCTCATTTGAGGCGGCCAAATCCCTTGATGGGATGTAATGCCAGAGAGAGAGAGAGAGAGAGAGAGATAGAGAGAGAGAGAGAGAGAGAGAGAGAGAGAGAGAGAGAGAGAGAGAGAGAGAGAGAGAGAGAGAGAGAGAGAGAGAGAGAGAGAGAGAGAGAGAGAGGAGAGAGAGAGAGAGAGAGAGGAAAAAACGATTAAAACAAAATTATTTTAAATTAAATTTGAAACAAAATTTTGTTTAGATCATTTTTCAGTTTTACCGGAAACGACGAGAGGAGGAGTACCCATTCGAAATCAAACTTCGTACTTAACCTTTCCCCATTAATTGGAAGATTCTTGCGAAATTTGGTGGGAATCTGTGTACTGCATATTCCATTAGAGTTTTCCACTTTGCAATGATGTTGAAAAGTTAAGCATTTATAAAAAACGACAAATAATGAAAAGAATCATGAGTGTGAAGTTTATACCAATTAACAAAAATACGCATGTATTGGAAATTACACTGTTAAAATATTTCTTATAGGAATTTTGAGTGAAGACTTAAATTTTATGAAATTTAAAATTAGAATAATATTTAATAAATTTATTTATTAAATCGTTTCGGTTCCTTTTGCTTTTTGTGTATTAAATTCTGGCAAATGACAAAACATCACGGAGACTAGAGCCTGACTTATCAAATGGCGGGGAATAATATCACAATGGACTTGCAAAATATTAAGTAAAACAGACATAAGATTTTTTTATTTTTGAGTGAATCTCATTGCCAATAAAAAGACATAGTGGAGATTGCACCACAATGAAACCATATTGGAAAAACTCCTACGGGCTTAACCTATAACCCGTAGGAGTTATTCCAATATGGTTTACCTATGTCTTAAAATTGTTTTACTACACCTGGACATGGATCGACCTCAAGACTAATATTGTCATAACGAAATCTTGCAAACCACTTTTTACTGTTGAATGACTGGCAGAATGTTCACTCAAAGTCGAACTAATAAATTCCATAGCTTAAGCAGCATTTTTTTTTCATTTGAACCAATTTCAGAGCCGAGTTTCTATTTTCACACCTAATATATTGGGAGTTAGGAAAACATTGCTTCATTTGATAGGTAGGTTAAACCCGTACAAGTTATTGTTATTGTGAAAATAAATGAGATCAACTCAAAAATCATAAAGAGCCAATGAGAAGTTTACTCGGAAAAACGTACTGCGCCAATCTGGATTGGAACGAAATATACTTCGTTTGATAGGTTAAGTCCGTAGGAGTTATTCCAATATGGTTTCGTTGTGGCGCAAAAGAATCATGTCAAAAATTTATTTTTATATGTATTTTCCACCAACATACACATTTGTGCATCCCACTTAAATCGTTTTCGTCCGAAAAAGTACACTTTAACTGAAATAATAGTAAAATAATTAATTATTGGTTATCAAAAACCAATAATTAATATGTGATGTCATTTATATCTTATCAAATTATTTGTTTTTTTTTTTTTTAAACAATTCCGATTTAACTAAGATTCGTTAAAATCCGGAAGACAATACAACTTGTCGTTGTTTATACACACATTTGTGTGGGTTGAACTTAATTTGAAGTAAAAAAAAAATGTCTGGCAGAAAAAAAGGTATACATACATAAATCTAATAAGAATAAAACATGGCGTCCCTTTTGTCTCTTTCTAACGTTGACTATTTGTCTCGCTCAACTTTATACTTAACAGTGTACAAACTAACACATACTTAGCTTTCAAGAATTGCTATTTGATTCATTTACGTATTGTTGTTATTTTTTTGTTAAAAACTTCACACTCATAAAGAATCAAATAAATTTAAATGGCCGGGGGCCCAAAGATAGGCATTGCCCGTGAAAGGTCACTATGTACTGTAGGTAATTGGTTGTTAACGTACTCAATGTGCTTCTTGGAAGCGGAGTTGGACGCATTTTTGATATAAAAGTAACAAACTATGGCGCAATATTTTTTGCTACCTACTTTTCACACCTTGTATTACTGTGCTAGCCGTATTTACTGCCATTTTAATTTTTAGTCTCGGCATTACTGTTCTACACATGATTTTCCATGCTTGATGCGTTTGGTAGCGAGCATCACCTTTTGAATTGTCTCTATGTTACAAAGTAAATGTTATTGAATAACTTGACTTTTTCCTTGTTCCACCAGTAGCAAGGTGGAAAACGGTTATCTACCATACTCTTCTACGAATTGCTGCATCACACACATCACATACGTTGGCTTTCTTTAATTTCTAATACACTTTCCAGATAAAATTCCACTGAAGTTTATTATAAATTAATCCTAAATTATAAAAATGGCAGTTAGTACTATTTTAGGAAAAAAATCAAACTTCTACTGAGAAGTATGAAGTTTATGCTATAATTCAAAATAAAAAAAATGTGAAGATGTATTAGTGATTTGCGGACATTTAGGCAATTTTACAACATTGTTAGGTTTACAAATAATTTAAATTCAAAATGTTTATTTAGACTCAATTTAATGAAAATTCATTATTTTAATAACCGTAAAATTGTGGAGAAATTATGTTACGCTAGAAGTAACAAACATCTTTCACAGATTTTATTAAAAAAAAATAAAAAAAAGTATAGGGTCAAATAACAGTGGAAATTATCGAAAAACAATTACATTACAACTAAAATTAAAAAAAGATAGATGGTTTAAATTCCTGTAATGGATGTTAAACCTAGCACGAAATTCTTTTGAACCCCGGGATTACCAAGAAATCTTGATTATTTTAAATTTCATATCTCAAGATTTTCATCGATCGGCAAACTTGCCACTATAATATTTTGGTAGACCTACATGTGTACTCTCCTTGGGCCAACCCGATTAAAATTTTAATGAGGCTCGCATATTTCGTAGTAAATTTGATTCTAAGAAAATTCTTATCTCAAGATTTTCACCGATCGGTAAACTTGCCACTATAATATTTTGGTAGACCTATATGTGCACTCTCCTTGGACCAACCCGATTAAAATTCTAATGGGGCTCGCATATCTACAACGACATTCATTTGTAGAAGTTTGCCGATCGGTGAAAATATTGAGACATGATTTACTAAGAAATTCCGCTCTTCAGAAATTCCGCTCCGGGTTGTTACCTGTCAAGTATACATATGAGTTTACTATAATATTATACTGACATGTTTTTTGATCGTTAAAAATTTTATGATTCGGAAAATATTTCAGCATATTTAAATTAATATAATTTAATTTAGAGTTATATTTAATTTTTTATTTGATTTTAGACTTAAACATTATTGTTTTTAATTTAAAACTCTGAATTAAATAAATATTTAAAATTTTATTTCAATAGAAATATTTGTTGCGTTTCGCCTTTGCCTAAATGACTGCTTTAATCCAAACACCCATTAATTTTTGTTTTATGTTGGTTTAGGATTAATTTAGTATAAACTTCAATTGGGTCCAGGTAAACCAGATCTATGATTATGATAAATGTTTTTTCGTCAAAATTGTTTCTTGCAACCAACCCCCTATAACACAAAAAGTATACTACTTGATGGTCGCTGTACGTGTATATTTCCCTGGCTTCCCACTTAGTTACGGCCCTCGTAAGGTTGTACTGACGAAGGTTACGTCAACTATTGAAACCTCCTCGCCCTTGCAAAACGTCGGAGTATTTCCATTAAAGCATAAGACGATATCGAGAAAGGATATAGTGCCTCAAGAAGAGCATGTACCCAGCTGTTGCTACTCGTGCTGCTTTTCTATATGACCCATGAATTAAAATCTTCAGTATTGACCATTGGCCTTCGATGTCTGGCATCGACAACTGAAAAAGCTTTTAAGTTACCAATTGATGCGCTCGGGTGTGCATGTCATCTAGATTCACCTTGCTAAACCTAGCATGCCACCTAGCGACTCGCTCGATGGAAGAACAAGTAACTCGACAGAAGGTGCGTATGTGTGTGTGTTTTTGAGTGTGTGTGTGTTATTGATGCTGCACAAACTAAATGTCTGTGCGTTCTTTTTAGCCCACGCGAAGTGACTGATGGGGGGGGGACTCTATAATCTATAATTAAGCTTTTTCCAAAAATTCCAAGCTTTCTTGGTTTTTGTTTACAAATAGTCTAAAAAGTATGCCATTTCTGAGAAAAACGAGTATGTCCTTAAAGGTTCTAAATTAAATTTGCAACAATTTGCAATAGTGGTCCACATCAGTTCCCAAAATTAAAGCGGGAAAAATGATTTAAAAAAAATCTCTTTTAACTAAAATTCGGCCCTCTCGCCACATACTAATTGACTGACCGGGCTGAAACTTCATACTTAAGCTTTTGAGAGATCCCAGTGATGTTTAGACGAAATCGGTTTCCGGAAGGAAGGTTCTTTCTTAAGAGGTTTTTCGTTTTTTGCAAATATTTTGAAAGGTACTCGTATATAGCATTTACGAAAAAAAATTTATATAACCAAAATATGGCATTTCTACAGTCCAGGCGATACATTGAGGGTTCTTATATTACATTTTTCAATTTTCGCAATGATATTTTCGTATTCCTAAGAAATGAAACAACTGCTTAAGGGGCTTTTGTAATTGTCAACCCGCGGTTTGTCATTGAACTTTGACCCGTAAGTTATTTGTTGAAGACTTAACTCCGAAATCTAATTATGCATATGGGTGTTCGATTTTCAATGCGGTAAATAAAATTAGGTTTTACTGATACTCAAGGGAATTATTTTTATGTACCTTTATTTAAAATCAATGAAGATTGATATCTTTGGTTTTATATAGTTTAAATATCCTTTTTATAATGTTAATTACATATCAAAAGCACCTGTACGGCTTTTATATGCCATTAGTTAGCTTGCTTTCGCTTCTTGATGTACATAAGGACTAATTCCTTTTTTTCATTTTAGGCGTAACATTTAATTTTGTCTTTTTGCTTTCTACGCAACCAGGTCGTTCAAAAAATAGAAAATCGATTATCTAAATTTGATTTTGATTAAGTATAATTCTGTTTACCGTTTTATGTGAAATTTCAATTTTTATTTATAGAATGGATGTCGATTTGAGGAATCAAATAAAAATATATAGACAAAATTTTTTAGTAATTACATTGGCTGATGAAACAAACATAAAAATCACCTTTCAAAATTACAATTCTTAATGTCAAAATATACACAATTTTATCATAAAATACAATTTAATACGTCTAATGCCAGAAATGAAAATGAGCCGACCACAAACAAAGATGATGGGTGCGGTAAAACAAAAAAATAATTTTCAACATAAGAAATGTCATATAATTTATATTTTGTTGTTGCGTTCTGCCACAATGGTTGGATGAGTTTATTTTTAAGATGACAATGAAAAATATATATTTGGTACAATGTCGCATTTTAACACAATTTATAGACCGAAATAAAAGTAAAACACAAATTAAATTGAAATGATAAAGTTTAAGCTTATCACGAAAGAACAAAAATAAAGTTTATTAGTTTTTCTTTTTAAATTTTCTTTCTTTGCAATGCCTTTAGATGGTATCCATGTGAAAATGTAATTTGTGTATAATGAAAATCATGGATAGAACCCCTTGGTTAAAGGTTTCCCCGGTTTAGCTATTATAGATCACCATGTACGAGTACCTTGCAAAATATTTGCAAAAAACGGAAAACCTCTTAAAAAAGAACCTTTCTTTCGGAAACCGATTTCGACCCAAAATCACTGGGGTCTCTTAAAAGCTTGTATGAAGTTTCAGCCGAAAAGAAGAGGGCCGATTTTTTGTTAAAAGAGATGTTTTTGCAAAATCATTGTTTCCGCTTATATTTTGGCAAATGATGTGGACCACTATTGCAAATTGTTGCAAATTTAATTTAGAATCTTTAATCGCATTTTGGTATTTCTCAGAAATGGCATACGATAGTAGGAGGGAGGTGCATAAACAAAATCGCCCCTAATTGTATGCAACCAGGTGAGTAGACCAACTTTTTATCAGTACGAAATCAAGCTGCCAAAAAAACCTAAGGAAGTTCTCAATTTTGTTAGGGTTTGTATATATTTTCACGTTCACTTGCGGTTGAAAATGGGGGGAGGGGTGTGCATTTTTCTACTTTCTGTGGTAGTATATTGTGCGTAAATGGTCTCTGTGTTTTTTATGACTAAAATATTCATAAACATTGTAAGATGCCATTAAAAATTATATTTTGTCCGAAAAAGCCAAAAAAATCTAAAAAAAAAAGTTATAATTAATATCACGAACGATTTTAAAAAAACTTCTTTTATTATTTTACTTTCAAGTACAAGCTTCTGGATATCTCTTGTCGTGTGTGCCAATCTCTCGCAACTAATAGGAACTACTGGTCTAATCAGATCAATGTACAGATATTAATTTTAGAATGTCTTAATATAATTTATATCGCGCAGGCAAATTGTGCTGGCATCAAACCCATTAAACCAAATAGTCACATTTAGCGACTGGAAACCGTGCTGGGATAACCAACAGACGTATGCGCAGTGAACGTGACCGCTTCTCGGTTCATTCAAATTTACCCGCATGACTTTGGGGTTGCGGTACTTATTGCGCCTCGTAATCTTGAAGAACATGCGGGTTTCTGCGCAGATGAAGTTCCTCAGAGGTTTAATCGATTTTAACCGTTAGGGTTTTTTCTAGATAACACTTACAAATATACACACTGGTAAAATAATGTATGTTATAGTGTCACCACGCCGCTGTTTACGGGAATTAGGAATGTACTGTATGTCAGAAGAGTTAAATTAGCGGGCATGTTAATTCACTGATATGGAATTTCCTTTTAGTATCGAAAACATTTGATGAAATAATAGTAAACTTGATAGATCCATGAAAACAGAGACTGTAGCAAATAAACAAATTCCCAGGACACATCACAACAAGTGATGAGCAAACACCCCCCCCCCATTCCTTTTCGAGCTGTTTAACAAACGCTGTCACCTATTTTTGCATATCGAGACGGTTCGCGTTCCGCTCTAACCACCTTACAAAGTGCCAATAGACAGACTCTCCTATTGTAGACCGCTCGTTGCCCTTCCGATCTACCCCCAGAAGGTTTAAAGCCCACGAAGCGAATATATAAAAAGAGTGCCATTAACTTATCGCCCATGCTAGGTAAAAGAAGATTCGTTAGTTTACAGTATTGGATGGAGTGCATTGTGTAAATTATTTTTTTGTTACTTTCGGGATGTCATTGCGCCATTTTTATTGTACTGAAATATTTTGATTGATTAAATAATAAATAAAATATTCACACAATGGTTTGATTCCATTTTATGTATTTGGCCGAAACATTTATCACACTCACATTAAAATTTATTACGTACAAACATAAAATTTTTTATAATTGAAAACAAATAAAAACACGTTAAAAACTTCCGATTATATGTGATAATAATTTTTGTAATTTATCACAATAAAAGAGAGGAGGGAGTGTATATCCCATGATTGACAATCCAATTTTAAATATATGTACATGTAAAGTTATAGTCTTTTTCCCCTAAACAGTTTAAACCCGGTATCGATTACTAGAACCTTTAATAGATTATTAATATTTGACGAAACGAAAAAATTATAAATATTTAAATTTTCTGGCGGGTTGGGAATACTGAAAAGTAGGAAATCGTATAAAAAAGATTTACCAAAAGCAAGATATATGCAACAGGTCCTTAAGCCATTTCGGTATCAGATTTTTCAGGCCAATAAAAGATTTTGATGAAAACATAAAAATAATTTAGGTATCTCCGTAGAGCTTTATATTTTCTAAAAAGCAAAGCAATAAAAAAAATTTATGAAAAATATAAGAAAATATCTTTATTCGGAAAAATATTTTTTTATATGCAGGAAGGAATAATCATTAAAAACGAACGGAAAATTATATGGTCGTAATTCAATAAAATACCGATTTTTATTTTTTATTTCTTCGTGCATGCGAGCTGTGCGGTTCATTGTAATGATTTGGACGTGATCACATGCAACCCAAGACATTTTTAAGTTTGATGTTTAATGTGGCCTTTTTTATGTATGAATATATTGTTATGCTGTGATATAATAATAATGGATGATATGCGTAATGTTTATGGTAGAATGGGCTTATTATATTGAGATATCAAATTATATCCGTTCTTTGATTTTTATGATTGTAGAGAGATTGAATTATTTTAATTCCCTCAAAGATTTTTTATTTATTATTCCCTATAGAGAGGGCACTTTTTTCTTAATATGTTTTATGTAGGGGTTACATTTAGGAGCGTATTATTTTGCCTAATTATATGTAAATACTTTGAGGAATATTTTGTAGGCGGTTGTCCATCGCCCATACGCAATTGAAAAATGTAAGGTTTGCAGTATAACTTTGCAACAAATAGTAAAGTGTTTAGCTGTAGACCGCAAAATGCAGCGAGCAAGAACCAATTATTCCGATTGTATTTTGTTTTACTATAACACCATCCAATCTTCTTTGGAAGCATTGTCAATTTAGTCTTTGGTCTATATATGCATGTCATATACAGGTATTGGTGCACATACATGTAACAATGACTAGAAACCCATATTAACAATGACTAGAAACCCAGTATTTTTTTATGAATTCAAATTGTTTAATTTTATATTGACTTTTATGTGAATCACAGTAAATTTGTTGTATTTGTCAAAAATAGTTGTTGTTGTCAAAATAAACATGGCCGATAATAACACGGAATTTACTTATCAAGGACTAGAAACATAAATGTATTTTTTATGATTAAAATAACTAAAATTGTTTAATTTTATATTAACTTTTATGTGAGTTAAAGTAAATTTGTTGTATTTGTCAAAAATAGTTGTTGTTGTCAAAATAAACATGGCCGATAATAACACGGAATTTACTTAACAAAGACTAGAAATATAAATGTATTTTTTATGATTAAAATAACTAAAATTGTTTAATTTTATATTAACTTTTATGTGAGTTAAAGTAAATTTGTTGTATTTGTCAAAAATAGTTGTTGTTGTCAAAATAAACACGACCGATAATAACACGGAATTTACTTAACAATGACTAGAAACATATATGTATGTATTTTTTATGATTAAAATAATTAAAATTGTTGTATTTTATATTGACTTTTATGTGAACTACAGTAAATTTGTTGTATTTGTAAAAGATAGTTGTTGTTGTCAAAATAAACATGGCCGATAATAACACGGAATTTACTTAACAAGGACTAGAAACCTTTTTGTATTTTTTTATGATTAAAATAATTCAAATTTTTGTATTTTATATTGACTTTTATGTGAATTACAGTAAATTTGTTGTATTTGTCAAAAATAGCTGTTGTTGTCAAAATAAAAATGGCCGATAACAACACTCAATTTGCTTAACAATGACTAGAAACCTTATGGTATTTTTTATGATTAAAATAATTAAAATTGTTTAATTTTATATTGACTTTTATGTGAGTTAAAGTAAATTTGTTGTATTTGTCAAAAACAGTTGTTGTTGTCAAAATAAATATTGCCAATAATACCACGGAATTTACTTAACAATGACTAGAAACCCATATGTATTTTTTTATGATTAAAATAATTAAAATTGTTTAATTTTATATTGACTTTTATGTGAGTTAAAGTAAATTTGTTGTATTTGTCAAAAATAGTTGTTGTTGTCAAAATAAACATGGCCGATAATAACACGGAATTTACTTAACAAAGACTAGAAACATATATGTATTTTTTATGATTAAAATAATTAAAACTGTTTAATTTTATATTGACTTTTATGTGAATTAAAGTAAATTTGTTGTATTTGTCAAAAATAGTTGTTGTTGTCAAAATAAACATGGCCGATAATAACACGGAATTTACTTAACAAAGACTAGAAACATATATGTATTTTTTATGATTAAAATAATTAAAACTGTTTAATTTTATATTGACTTTTATGTGAATTAAAGTAAATTTGTTGTATTTGTCAAAAATAGTTGTTGTTGTCAAAATAAACATGGCCGATAATAACACGGAATTTACTTAACAAGGACTATAAACATAAATGTATTTTTTTATGATTAAAATAATTCAAATTGTTTAATTTTATATTGACTTTTATGTGAGTTAAAGTAAATTTGTTGTATTTGTCAAAAATAGTTGTTGTTGTCAAAATAAACATGGCCAATAATAACAAAGAATTTACTTAACAAAGACTAGAAACATATATGTATTTTTTATGATTAAAATAATTAAAATTGTTTAATTTTATATTGACTTTTATGTGAGTTAAAGTAAATTTGTTGTATTTGTCAAAAATAGTTGTTGTTGTCAAAATAAACATGGCCGATAATAACACGGAATTTACTTAAAAAAGACTAGAAACATATATGTATTTTTTATGATTAAAATAATTAAAATTGTTGTATTTTATATTGACTTTTATGTGAATTAAAGTAAATTTGTTGTACTTGTCAAAAACAGTTGTTGTTGTCAAAATAAACGTGGCTAATAGTAACACGGAATTTGCTTAACAATGACTAGAAACCTATATGTATTTTTTATGATTAAAATAATTAAAATTGTTTAATTTTATATTGACTTTTATGTGAATTACAGTAAATTTGTTGTATTTGTCAAAAATAGTTGTTGTTGTCAAAATAAACATGGCCAATAATATCCGAAAAGTTACATAACAAGGACGAGAAACCTATATATAATTTCACAAATGGGATTAAATCAACTCAAATTGTTGGGATATTGACTTGTATGTGAATCAAAGTAAATTTGTTGTATTTGTCAAAAATAGTTGTTGTTGTCAAAAAACATGGCCGATGTAGACGCAATGAGGCGCATTACTATAAGTTCTAACCAATAAAATGGTTTTTGTTTTTCTGGAATTTTTTGTTCAACAGAAAACCTTCCAAGAACACGATTAATTCGTTCCGTGTTCTTTGAAACCGTGTTCTTCGAGACAATAAAAAACGGGAGAGTAAAAATAAAAAAAAAAAGGTTAAGCTGTAAATTTTGTTTGCGGCCGTGTTCTTCGAGGGTTACCTGTAATTTAATCCCCAATATTTTTTTTCATAATCATCTTTTTTGGGAGAGTTTTCATTCAAAATCCATTATAACAAAAGTACTGTACTAATTTTCATGAAAATAGTATCAATTTTAAAGTAAAACGTCCAGTAAAAATCGGCGCTGAAGGTTTGAGTCGATTTAGTTGCTTGCAAGGGTTTTCAATTCACCCAGAGCACGTTTTTCCATTCACCCAGAGCTTTAATTAATAAATGCTGTTAACCTTCTGCCCCAGAAAATAAAGCAAACAGAACTTTATAGTGTTATTAATCCATTTTATTAAATATATCAACACATTTATGAACTTGTAAATAAAGCCTTTCCCCTTCTAATTTTCCCTTAGCACTATATACATTAATTTATATATCCCAAATACCATTAAAGCTTTATATTTAAGTTTAAAATCTAAACAATTTTTAGGGTAAAGAAGTGAAAAACAATTTCTTCATAATTTTTATTTTTTGTGCAAAACTTTTTCCTTTATAAATACATGAAAATTATATTTTCATTTATGTTAATAACATAAATTATAACGGAACTTTCAGGGTGTGTGTAAGCTGCCGTTTTAAAATATCAATGGTGTTTGCCTTTATGTTATTATCGTCTTTGCCGTGAACGCCTTCAAGCAATTCGTTTATTTTCTCGCCTTTAAAATGACGATTTATTTGTTGTATATACCAATCGATAAAATTTTCGAATATCCTGTGGGGGATATTTTATATTATTGAAAAATATGAATTATATATTTCGTATATTGACGGGCATAAAGTGAGATATATTTTTTTTACTGTATTCTACGTTTTGCGTAATTTTTGGGGAAAATTGTTTTAATTTATATTTTCAATTTTAAAAAGGTACCTAATTATCATGATTTAATTATAAACCATTACGACTTATTAGTGATTCCATTTTTCAGCATAATAATTTGGTTTGGTAAAATATGGAAAACACCTGGGTATGTAACATTATGCCAACAAATAATCCTCGTGCATAATAAATTATAATGCTCTACCACGTTTCAACAATAAAATTTATTACACTTACATTAAACCACTATACGCTGGTAAATCCACACCCCATTTTCATTTATTTCCTTATCAAACAGTATATATTATCAAGATAAATAATTCGATTCAACACATTCGATATACATTGGTATATAAAAGCTATTATTATTTTCATCTCAACTTCTTATTTTATTTTATTTTTTAATTAGATATCCTTAACGACATGTCAATTATTAGTTTTCCATATGGATAAAGGAAAACTGTTATGTGCGAACATAAACATTTTATTGACCTCAATTTTATATTAATACACGTCGTAAGAAGTGTCAATGCACAAATGAAAATTTCCATATTTTTATTGACTCTGTTTTCAAACTCATATACGAGCTTTTCACCCCATGGCTCAAACTTTATTATATATAAAAGCACATAACATGGGAAAAAGTTTTGATTTTTTGAACGTATATTAGGTCACGAATTATTATTATAAAAGCTTTTTATATGTATCATGCTGTATATCGGAAACTGTCATAATTTGTATAAGAGGATTTAATGCTTTACATTCTACAGGATGGGCTAAAAGTCAACATGGGGTTTAAAAATTTAATAACTTTTTCGTTTTTATGTCTTTTTTATTTTTTTTACATTATATAAATAACACCTGGAGAATAAGTAATGGAGAGATTCACAACTGAACAAAGAACCAGAATAATAGAATTTTATTATTTAAATCAGCGATCAATTATTTTAACACAAAGAGTCAAAATTTCGCCCTCTGAAGCAATGATTAGTTGCTTAGTTGATCGTCACCACCAACATGGCACCGTGAGAGATTTGCCTTGGACCGGTAGACTACGTTTAATTAACAGAAGGCATTCTGCTAAATGATTTACTGTTATTCCCAAATAAGGTGCAATTGATGTAACGTCTAAATTTTGCACTTAAATTTCAACAGTTGGCCAGAAATTAAATCACATTTATTGAAAATCTGATGAGTGATGAAGCTTATTTTCATTTGAATGGCTTTGTTAATAAGCAGAACTGCAGATTCTGGTATTCTGAAAATCCAAGAACCATGCATCAACGCCCATTGCACCCCATTAGGCATGGTGTGACATTACATCTGAAAATATCATATCATTGGGCCCGAAAATGAAGATGAAAGTGTTGTAACCGTAAAAGAAGAGCGGTATCGGTTTATGATAGAACATTCTTTACGTCCTGCTCTTGAAAACAGACCTGAGATGTGGTTTCAGCAGAATGGAGCCACTGTCTACAACGCCCGAGACACAATGGCACTTTTAAGGCAAATTTTTGGAGAGCGAATAATTTCCAAAAAATCGAAAATTAATTGGCCAGCGCGTTCGCACCCGACTATTTTCTTTGGGGTTATTTGATGGAGCGAGTATATGAGAACAAACTCGAGACTGTTCAAGAAAATCGAACGCTACAGCCCCAAATTATGAAAAATGCTCTAAAACGAGCCGATCATTGCGAAGCTGAAAATGGGGGTCATTTAAGTGACGTTATTTTCCATGTAGTGTAAAAAAAATCCATTTTGTGTATTTTATAATCTGAAACAAAAAAATAAAAAAAATATAAAAACTAAAAATATGGAATATGGAAACTTGGCCAGTCAAGTCAATTATTTAGACCCAGTTTGGGTCTCTCCCTCAATGGCCAAGATCTGTAGTAGTCATGGAGTACTTTCTGTAATGCATATATTGAAATTTGGGAATTCAGCATATTTTAAAGTTTACAATTGACCTTTAGCTAATTTAAAGCAGTGATAGGAGCATTTTATGACTGGCAAGTGTCTTATAATTAGATGTTACAAAAAGTTATGCTACATAAAATATAACCTGTAGATGGAATACTTAAAGCTTGGAAAAGAGGAAGGAATAGTGTGATAGTGTTAGACATTCTAAAAGTTTCAAAGTACGTTCCACCCCATGATACAATTTAATTTTAGATTCAATTATTGCAAAGTAGCAAGTGCAAAGTACGTCGGAAAGAACCAGAGGTCTGAGAAAATAGATTTTTCGGATCAAAAACATCATACTTTTACAAAGTTGGCCAATGGCATGCTTCTAGTTGAAATTTGTGCCCAGCGCAACCCAGCTTCTTTTTCAATAATTTGTGAGCCAGCCTGAATATACAAAAAAAAAAATTAAATTTAAAAAAAAAAATTTTAGTCAACCTGGTTTGAAATTTAAAAAAATAAAGTCGAGTTTTGTATTAAAAATAAAAATAAAAAAGTCTGGAAAAAAAGAGTCAAGTTTTGTTTTTAGCAATGAAAAATAATATTGTGAGTTAAGTTTTCAATTGGGAAACAGGACTATTTTTTTCTTTGTGAAACATAATAAAACTTAATAAATTAAAATAAAACGATATTGTGCATTTATTCAATTTATTTGTTGATGTAAAATCAAAATTTTATGTAATAAAATATGTAATAAAATTTATTTCAAGAAATTTGTGAGTGGACATTTTGAATTTTTTCCCCCTTGTGAATGACAACAGTGGGTGTTTAATGGAAAGATAACTATAGAAAACATTGATTGTGAATCTAACTCGAAAGACGGACAAAATTATGAAAATGCTGTCTCGTAATTGTACGTAAGTGACCTGGTTATTCCGAAGCCGCCACAGTACAACAGGTACAATTATATTGACACCAAGGCAAAATTTTCTGGCGGACGAGCCGTCACGTAATATCAAACATACGTCGGCCCATCGAGACCAAATTTATTAAAGGCGGGAAGACGCCCAACTAAAAATTTACGATCAAAGGTGAGAAGACGTACAACGGAAAATTTATGGGACGGATGGGCAGCCTCGCGGCCTTTTATATTTTTTTGAGAATATAAGAGACGCTGACACCCTTTTCGGCGGGACCTTTGGTGAAGGTAAAAAAAGCACACTTTGTTTTAGCTATTAATTTTTTCCTTCCAATTTTTTCCATTCATTTTTTTCAATTTTCTAATTTGTTTTGTTAAAATTAATTCAAATTTTCATTTTCAATTTTTAAATTTTAAATTTTTTTTCCAAATCTTTTATATATTATTATAATATAAGGGTCTATGTCACTGACTCACTCGAGAACGCACAGGGTGACCAAAATTTTTTTTTTGTATATAGGTATCTATATATCAATAAAAATCAATTGGCGCATGTATGACTGATCATCACTAGAGAACGGTTGGAAATCTGTTCGTCATTGTCAGGACAAGGTATGAAATAAAATTTTGGGGGACTGGAAAAGTCGGAAAATTCGGAAAATCTAAAAATGATGTTTTTGTACGGTTTTTTTCGCACGTATCCGATCCAGATGGTCTTTAAGAAAAGAAAAATTGGGAAACCTTAGTGTTCCCAATTTTTAGAAAAAACTCGAAGAAAATTGATTTTTTTCTAGCTCATCAGTTGAGAACGGCTGAACCGATTTGACTCAATCGTTTTGTAATGTGTTCCCAATTCCCAGGAGATGGTTCTTACGATAGAAAATTTTGAGAAAATCCACCGTAAAAATCGGAAAATCGAAAAATGATTTTTATGTACGGGATTTCGCACGTATCCAATCCAGATGGTCTTTTAGAAGAGAAAAATTGGAAAATCTCGGAAACTTTCGGAGAAACCCGGATCTTATCTTAAGATAGAAAATTTTGAGAAATTCTAAAGTAGGTTAGGTTTCAGTGGTTGACGCTTAGACCATTTTTGGCCCATTGTGATACCACGCATTCACGCCACATCATTAACCCATTCACCTATTCACCTACTCACACAATACAGTATACCACCTGCACATTGCAAGCTTCATGTCAACCTGTACATTGACATGGACGGTGGGTCGGCGCTGAATTCTGCACTCCATCAGAGGGTCTTAGTTCTTCTATCGTAAGAGTCGGAAAATTCGGAAAATCGAAAAATGATGTTTTTGTACGGGATTTCACACGTAACCGATCCAGCTGGCCTTTTAGAAGAGAAAAATTGGGAAATCTGAGTAAAAAACTCGGAAGGTTCTGGAAAAACTCGAAGAAAATTGATTTTTTTGTTCTAGCACATCAGTTGAGAATGGCTGAACCTGTTTGACTCAATCTTTTTTTGGTGTGTTCCCACTTCGCAGGAGATGTTTCTTACGATAGAAAATTTTGAGAAAATCAACCGTAAAAGTCGGAAAATCGTAAAAATGATGTTTTTGTACGGGATTTCGCATGTATCCAATCCAGATGGTCTTTTAGAAGAGAAAAATTGGAAAATCTCGGAAACTTCCGGAAAAACCCGAAGAAGTGTGTCAGTTGTACGTCGACGTGTTCGAGAGTTGTCAAACGATCATCGTTGTTCATTTACGCGCCAGACAAAAAACCGAAAAATATTGTCTACCACAATGCATTGCGTTGATTTAATTCCACTCGAATAAAATACATTGAATTATTTTGAATTCCAACTGACTCCAATTCATTTCCACACTGAGAGAAAAAACCAAAAAATAACTCAAACTTCGATAGATGTCTGATTTTGAATCGACATTTCATTCACTTTTCAATACATTATGCCGCCTTTATGGTTGAGTTCGGTCGTTCTGACAATTTTTACAACCAATCATATTGCTCAATAATGACGAGTTTTTTCTTCGGGATTTTTCCAAAAGAAATAAAAAAAAATCGTGCGTGTGATTTTTTTTTTTTTTTAAATTTCGTCAACAAAATGCAACAACAATGCAATCGTAAAATCGAAAAAGTATTTGATTTTTTCGAAGTAGAAAATTCTCATTAATATCTTACAATATCTGAATTTGACAAGACGTGTTTTTAAATTGATATCAAAAGTTAAAATTCTAAAAAATTAGACAACCAGAAAAATTTCATTAGTAAGACACACAAGAATAAAAGGGCGTGAGGCGCCTCAGAACAACCTAGTTAGATATATTTGTAGTCGAGCGCGAATCAAAATTGATCACATTTGGCGACCATATTTTAGTTTGATTTTTATTTTCTTCCACCATTTTTAGTTTGATTAGTCATTTGCTTTTATTTTTTTCTCCTCACCGGGTTTGGTAAATTTCTTTCATTTATTGTTTTGGCATTCCACTTAAATTTTCTTTTTCTTTTGGTTTGCTTGACAAGATGAATTACAAAATTTTTAGGATTGGTATGATGGGAGGGGAGATCTTATTTCGTGTATGTTCCATAGCTGCAGGACAGCATCCACAGGGTCGGAGTGGCAAGTCCAGCATATGTGTCACCCATTCGGACCGATCGTAAAATTTATACGGTCTCCTCGTGGCATTTCGGCAGCCTCAAGCTGTCGGAGAGTGAATTGTGGGGGATTGCCTAGAGGTGTCTCCGGGTGAAGAAAGGATTTGTCTATTGAAGAAATTAGCCTCTAGAGATCGATGGGTCATTCCAGTGAGGGGGGTCATTCCAATCCTTCAACCGACATTGAACTCATCATTCGGGGAGATCCGGTCGTTCCTGGGTGGACACACCTAGTTATTTTTATCTCTATTTCTGTTCCTGAAATTTCGGCTCACATAATTTTTCAGTTCAATTTCAATTCAGTTTCAGTTTTTTTATGTTTACTTTTATTTGTATTCTGTTGCACGGTGTAGGCCAGGAGCATGCTACCCTCATCATCCCCACGACCTAAAATCCTAATTGCGGCCTTGGCTTCATGCCATCCTGTAATATATTTTACAAATTCCACCATTCCCAGTATAGAATACAAAATTTCACACTCGGCACCCATGGTCCCGAAGATTTTTTGAATTAATAAAAGATTTATGTGAATTTGGCCGAAGACGCTTCCACGTGCCGTGCCATATGGCCAATCACAATATGCAAATTGTTTTGATTTTTTTTTACAAATTTCAGATACCATCCTATGATTAGAACAGTAAGTTCCACACTTGGCACCGGTTCCGAAGATTTTCTGAATTAAAAATTCTTTAGAAAACGTTTTTAATAACGTTTTTAGTACTTTGATACTCAAATTTTACTGTTTATTTTTAATAATTTTAACTGAATTTCGTGTTCCGAACTCCAGTTTTTTTTTCTTGTGGAGCTACACTTTTTAAGTCTACACTTTTCGCTACAAACACTTTTTATTAACGTTAAAAGCTTCACTCCGGTCAATATTTGACAACAAATAAAATCATAAATCAACCTTTGCTTTCCTAGTTGCACGTCATAATAGAACTGATACATTTAGAAAAATTCTTTTTAGATTCACTATGGCATAACTATCAAGTCTTGAACCAACCAATCGAAATACGAGTACTATAATTCGTTTCAGCCAGTTTTACTATGCAACTAAATTCGTAAGTGCCTTAGGTTCTTTGGAGTATTGGCATTCTTGAATTAATTCTCGTACCGTAGATACCAACAAAAAACCAAATTATCATCAATTTTGATAGGAAGACTATGTCAGAAATACAAGTAAAAATTACAAATTAAAAACAGCCACTTATGTCTACCATTTCCTATATTATGTCGTCTCCCAAAAATGTGTACACATCCAGACAACGATATTGCTAAAGCTTTTGTATTTTATACGCCCGAATTATAAAATATTCATAATTTTTGTCATCTACACCAACCAGACTCGTATTTAAATTTTTATCAAAAAATTTTTCATTTAACAATTATGAATTTATAAAGCTGTATACGGATGAAGGTATCACAAAATCCAAATTTCTTAAAAATTTCATTCATAAAACAATTAAGGAAGTATTAACAACTAAATTATAAATTAGAAGAAGATTAAAAGTTTTATGGATTTGTGTATCCAACATTTTGATAGTTTATAAGACTTTCATAAATTGTGTTTAGGAATTTAATTGACATTTAAAATTTTTTTTTTATAGTTTTTGTAAAGCAAACTTTAAACACTCATAGCTTAAATTTTATGAAAGTTTAAATTGAAAAGTTTATTGCATTTAATAATTTTCTGCAAACGTACCAACATACACGATTTTTCCACTAATTTTTCGCTTGTTTACCCATCTTAGTGTGCAGTAAAACACATTTTACCAACAGGTTTTAAAGGAAATGCATTGAAATGAAATAAATTCTTCAGGCAAAATGTTTTTTTTGTTGCGGTTATAAATTTATTATTTTTAGTGCATATATAGAACAAAATTACAGGTAAATACAATTTACGTGGCTTTAACCGATTTGCAGAATATGCTATAAACATTTCAAATTTTAAAGCTTTTTTCTATACTGTAAAAGATTAACCTGCCAACTTAAACAAACAATAAATGTTGAACTTATCGTAGATGAAACAATTAAACCAAAACTTGAACATTGAGAGCAAAATAGTTAAAGCTTTATAAAGCAGTTATTTTTTAATTACCATCTTGAGATGCCAGAAAATGGATACGAGTATGTACAGTTATTGTGGAAAATCTTAAATGCATATAAATATTTATTTTTCTCATCATATTCTGTTTACATTTCTGTATTTACATTTTACTTTCATGTGCTTGTTTCAAGTACTGCCTCATAAAACGGATGATTTTTGCTCAGCCCTATGTAATATTTAGTAGCAATGTGCAACCTGCACAAAGAAAATGATATCGGAAAGATATAATTACAAATATATGAAGTTGTGGCCCTCGAAGACATAAAATTTGCGAATCACTGCTATTAAAATTAACTTTTTTCTAGTGTTTCTAAATGCAAACCTCTTGAACCTTGCATTTATATAGTTCAGCCAAATTATGACCAAAAAAATGTGTATGCTGATTTAAAGCACACCTACCCAAATTATATAATCACTTTATTGCTTTTGGAGGAGCCGAATTACTAGAAAGATCCTTCCACTGGTAATAAATAACGATTGCCATTATGACTGGACTGTAATGCCATATCTCGGTTTTAATATTACTCGGTCAACTTACGGTGGTGGTAAAATTAAGAAAAATTATGGAAAAAGCACCCGCAACCATGCGCGAGTTCTCAACACTCTAATATCAAAGTACTCCGAACTACTGTTTTCTACAGAATTAAATACTTGGCTGTCTGTTCCGTGACAATGTCATATTCTTATTGGTATAGTGGAATCGTATTATTTTCGGAAAAGGAAAATGTTACATTAGGAAAAAGGTATTTTGAGAAAGTAACTAAATGAAACTAAAAGAAAATATCAAAATTGTACCGTGTGGTGGCTGAAAGAAATTTTACATCGCGATAATTCTATTTCAATAGAGGCCAACCGTAACACTCGAATCGCTCGCACTGCTCGTTTTGGAAATAAACCTCAGAATTTTTTTTTTTACTAATCCTTGGAACTTGGGACTATAAAATGTGGCGTTAAGTAAAGTAAGTCTTAAGTAATTATTGGATCGCCTTCAATACTCCATTCAACTGTAAGTATGATAATTATACTTTGAACCTTCGCTGGCTCTATCTAAGCGGTTTAGCTAATGTCAGATCATAAACTACCTATCGTAATGGAATATCACTTCTTCTATGACATTAATCCTCAAATTCCCGTTATTAAACTGCTGTAAAAAATTTTAGTTTTCTATCAAATTAACAATAGCTCGACTGTCGCAACTAAGGATTGGGATTGAAAAATCTCGTGTCTCGTAAAATTTCTCGTTGTTTTGAATTTTCCGAGAAATTTTAATTTGACGCTAAATCTAAGAACTGCTGAAAAAAGAGAGGCGATATTTTGTGAGCCTTTGTTAGCAAACTGAGCTAGGAGCCTAAGCAAGACAGCAACCGTTTTAGACCGGCTAACATATAATAAAGAGAAACGTATGAGAAAATTGAATTTTTAATACCATTTCCTAGGTTGTCGACGTTGTCTACATTGTCGACGTCAGTGACGTAAAAAATTGCTAAGTAATCTACGATTTAAGTTACTGCTGACCTGTAAATATGTTTCTGGATATTCGGTTGACTTAGGCCTATGTGCATTTTCAACGAAACTATTCAAGGTCAATGGGTCTAGACTTTAATTGCAAATACTGAATTGATATTAGTTCGTGTTATACTTCTTTGAAAAAAATGCCGCCAGTGAGGCGTCGAAATATCGGTCAGCATACGCGCAACGCAAGCCAACTGCATGATCGTCGAGTCAATGAGAGGGATGAAGAGCGTAGATAGCGATTGCAGGCAAAATAAAAATTTCTCAAGCGCGCTCCATTATGACTCCGGAACAACGGATACAGTCGAGTTCCACTCGCTCAGTTGGAGGTTACGCACAAAACAATTTTATTCGATCAGACAAAGTAGACGATTAAATGTGATAATTCGAAATGAACGTTTGGCGTTCAGATACGTTCAAACACTTGATTATGCCGCGGATGTATTGGTCGACTTCGAAACAATATTTTCTGATCAAGCACCTCGATCGAAGCGCAGTTCTTGCAGAACATATACAAATGTAAAACGGTTCACAACGTTTCACCGCTAAGTCAACTAGAGAACAATGTGGACCTCCGAGGATCATAAATTAAGAATTTGTCTGCAATTTTACAGACGCAATGAATTCTGATCACAAATTTATTCAAATTTATTTCCTTGGAAATTCTTATGATGAAATCAGTGAGCATTGTGCCATCAGTCGAACGCTAAAACGAACGATAACGTTGAAAGTCAAAAATAGGAACACGGTAGACGACAACAGCTGGATTGTTCCGTATAGGTTTTGCACTTCAAATTCACGATTTTGCAAATCATATTCAATTTATTTTATTTCAATCACAACTTTTTACAATTCAACCTCAATTTTTTATACTTCATGTCAATTTTTTGCAAAGTAAATTCATATTTTTTGAAACCAACTTCAATTTGCAAATTCAAATTTTAATATTTCAAGTTCGTAAATTTTTTACAACTCTTTGCAAAACAAATTCAGTGCTCCCAATTCTTAACCGATTATGATGGGATTGGGTATGTTGGATGGAAATGGAATTCCTAAATGGTTTTTGGAAGAAATTCTGGAATATGGCCACCTGGGCGGAACTTCATCAATTTTTAACGGATTATGATGGGATTTGGTATGCTCGCTGGAAATTTGATTCTCAAATGATTTTTGGAAGAAGTTCTAGAATATGGCCACCTGGGACGGAACTCGATTAATTCTTAACGAATTATGATGGTATTGGGTATGCTGAATGGAAATGGAATTCTTAAATGATTTTTGGAAAAAATTCGAGTTCCGTCCCAGGTGGCCATTTCCCAGAATTTCGTGCAAAAATTATTTAAGAATCCCATTTACATCCAGCATACCCAATCCCATCATAATCCGTTAAGAATTGATGGAGTTCCGTTCCAGGTAGCCATATTCCAGAATTTCTTCGAAAAATCCTTTAGGAATCCCACTTCCATCCAACATACCCAATCCCATCATAGTCGATTAAGAATTAATCGAGTTCCGTACCAGGTGGCCATATTCTAGAATTTCCTCCAAAAATCATTTAACAATCCGATTCATTTCCAACATACCCAATCCCATCAAAATCCGTTAAGAATTGATATAGTTCCGTCTCAGGTGGCCATATTCCAGAATTTGTTCCAAAAATCAATTAAGAATCCAATTTCCATCCAGCATACCCAATCCCTCAATAATCCGTTAAGAATTGGTCGAGTTTCATCCCAGGGGACCGTATTCCAGAATTTCTTCCAAAAACCATTTAGGAATTCCATTTCCATCCAACATACCCAATCCCATTATAATCTGTTAAAAATTGGGAGCACTGAATTTGTTTTGCAGAGAGTTGTAAAACATTTACGAACTTGAAATATTAAAACTTGAATTTGCTCTGCATTTAATTGAAGTTGGTTTCAAAAAACACGATTTTGCTTTGCAAAAAATTGACAATAAAGTATAAAAAATTGAGGTTGAATTGTAAAAAATTAAGGTTTACTTGTAAAAAGTAGTGATTGAAATAAAAATAATTGAATATGATTTGCAAAATCGTGAATTTGAAGTGCAAAACCTATATTCGCCGCTGCTTTCCAAAACATTCAAAGCAAATTGCAATGTTAAGTACTGCAAGTATGTCACGAAGGGAAGCGACATGGCTGTTTTTGGTATTGTCGCTCCTGATGCCAACGACGAAATTTCGAAATTTCAGATGGGAAGATATGTCAGCAGCAATGAGGCGGTTTCGAGAATCTTTTCATTCTCCATACACGAACGTCATCCCACTGTGGTTCATTGAGATGTGCACTTGGAGAATTAATATATGTTCTCTTTTTACGGCAGCAAACGCTAACATGCTTATTCGCGACATGCATTAATGATCCACTTGCAAGAACACTGCTTTACTCTGAGACGCCCAGATAGTTCACATGGAAGGCATCATCATCAAAATTTATTGCCAGTTTTTTGTAAAAAGAAAACGTCATAAGTTTGTATCGGTTCGGTATGATGGGGGGGGGGATACTACATTCTGTGTCGGTTCCATCTGTACATGCTGGGCTTGCCACTCCCTTCCATCCTCTTGGCAGGACACCCAAAGTGTCGGAGTGGCGAGTCCAGAGAATGTGTCGTCCATTCAGGGGCGACCATAAAATCCACCGGCCTCCTCGTAGCACTTCGGCGGTTTCAAGCTGTTGAAGTGTGACTTGTAGGAGATTCGTTGAAGGTCTCTCCAAGTAAAGAGAGGCTTAGTCAGTTGGGGGGACGTCCTGGCTTTTCGGGGTCGATGGGTCAATCAGGGAGGTCTTTTCAGCAGACTGGGTACTTGTCACTTGGGGAGATCCGCTCGCCATCGGATGGGCACACCCGGTTATAATTATTTTACTCCGTTCCTCCGGTTTTGCCCGACAAATTTCGTCGGAACATCCGGCTTTTTTTATTCTATTTTTAATTTCCGTTTTTCTTTTAAAATTATCTGTAAACCCGGTGTGAGTATTAGCCGGCAAAAGTACCGTGCGTGAGGCTGCTGCATGACTAGTTGAAATATGCGGGTCGGCTGCTGAGCCCTTCGTAACATAGTGTAAAAAACATCATTGATTTTAGGTTTCATTCGCGCACACAGTCTAATAGCGCTGGTCGTAGCATCATCTGGGATCGTTGCCACATTGTTAGGATGAACCGACGTGCAACGCCGGCAAAATCTTACTTGAAGTCATCTAATTTGTAGAGATACTTGCGTGTAAATTCTCAAGTTAACATATGCGATTCGCGTTACAAAACGACGAATCGGCGGACGAATTTTTCAAGCAATTATTACAAATTGGCAGTGAAAAAATACAGGTTGACGCTTCGACTGGTCTCATTTCGTTTCCACCTAATTTTTGTCAATTTACAACCTCTAAAGAAGAATTGATCACGAAAGTGTTCCCGAATATTGGTCCAAATTGCAAAAAAACATTTTTGGTTGAGCGATCGAAAAAACTCAAAGTCAAATCGCTAAAAAAATTGCAGTCTATCGATTTCGATACAGAACCAACCAAAACTATACAATGGAACAAGTCTCGTGATTCAAGCATCGATAATCATAGGAACGTTCAAAGGCAAATTCAATTGTTTTGATGACGAATTTCGAGTATTTCCAATGAAAACGGGATGTTTTTTATTTCAAACGTATTGCAGACTCGAATGCGTGTGTTCTAAGAAGAAGAAATTGAAAAAATTGAATTTCGTCGAATACAACGCCATCTATCATGAACCGAACAAAATATTTCATTCAAATCATACGTACTTTTAGTCGTAGAATCCGTATCTGCAATAAAAAATATGGCTTCCTATCTTAGTTTAAAAGCTACCCCCGCACCTACAAAGCGGGGGGTGGGGGACTATTTTTTTGCACTAATGTATTTCCCCCGCGGTATGATTAAATTTTGATTATGGACATTTTTTCCGTAGAGTGGCTATTTTTCGAGATATTTGATCGTCTCAGTTTAAAAGAAACAAACGGTATATTAATATTTTTGTTGTTGTAACCAAACAATTCGGTATATGGAAATAAAATGTTTGGTTTTCGTACTTCCATTTTACCATTCCTCTAAGTCAAAAGCAATAAAAAATTAAAAAATTACGTATGTTATATTTTGAATGAAATATCAAAATGGTACTATGCGCTCCATCTCTTACACAAAATAAAATATTTTTATTGTGCCTTAGCTATGAAAATCGTCCACGTAATATTTTGAATGGGTGCCTCAAGTTTGTTGCCCAGTTGTGATAACCTTCATACTAACCATAAGAAGGCTTGCTATTTTCGGAATTCGAGAAATTCACACCCAGATTTTTTTTTCTAGCATTCACAAACAAAATTAAAAGAATCTGTGAGAAACTGAGTATTTATTCGTGGCTAACTTTATAGAAACCAAAGGTCTCAGTAATAACTTTAAAACTTGAAAATAAATAAATTATTAATATGATTCGTAGCTATTTTAAATTTCCTGTTTCCAACAACAATGTTAGCAACTAAATATTTTGGTGTCATTATACAATGTCAACAACAACACCATTAAAAGCTCCCTTAATTGCTACGATATAGTTTATTCAGTGAGTGCGAACAAATTAATCAAAAAAAAAATGAAATAAATTTCGTGGCACCCGCACGAGGCAGATGGTGACAATAAAAATTCATTTTTATTTAGAACTTACATCATTACCAATAAAAATGTAAGTCGTCTTCAAGTCTGATCGATTATAGGTTAGTCAATGTATAAACAACACACAAAATTATCTTGTTGAAAAGTTTTACCCTTTTATTTGGGGGGTGGCTGATTACAGCTATATTTTTATAAAAGTTCATGTATATTACTCACCCTTCTCATCACACGTAACGAAAACGATGAAGTCTTCATTGTTGAAATTTGATTAGTTGATGAATTGGTTGTTACGCGTCTATTTTTATGTTCCTTAATCGGGATTAACAACCACCACCACCGAAAATCAAGTACACAGATTTGTCAGTTGCGTATCCTGGAAATATAATATAAAACAAAGAATATTAATTAATTAATTTTACTTTACATTTCATTTTTATGAAAAAAAAAAACACTTGGCATGGGATACAAGAAAAGATAACATTACAACAACAAATCATGTTTTTTTGTGAAAAAATGTTATATTATCTGGTATATAGCGGCACGGCGCGATGACTTTATACAAAAATTAGCGTTAAACTTTAATTACAAAATTTAAGGAGTTCAATAAACGTGATTAATGAGTTTGATATTATGTCAACATTACCATTTCACATAAATAAAATACAGCACAAAATATGTTTTTGGATAAAGTACAAACCCTTCTGCGATGGTTTCGCAAATTGTTGTAATTAATTAAAAACAACAACGTTAAATAATAAGAGTTTTTATAAAAAAAAAAAAAAAAAAAAAATTTACTGTGAAAGATCTTTTTTAATTATATAGGAAGGCTGGAAAAATTGGATGGAAATTTTTTGATATTCATGTTTTTATTGGGAAGTCTAATTTACTTGCCGTTAGATATATATGTAACGAACTTTTAGACTTCAAACTTTATTCGATGTATTTTTGAACGAAATTTAAACAATGAAACTGACGTTGTGTTGAAAAATATAAATATTGCTTTAAATTTCGGGCATATCGCATAACAGCAGTCTTTTGGTTGCAAAAGCTGCCCAAATTATTTCTGATTATAAGTTATTTAACCGTTTTAATCAGCTGAAAGCTTAAAACAGAAAAAGTTTTGGTTAAAACCTAATTTCATGGTTTTCGGAGTACGAGATTATTTTGTTCCTGTTTCTGTGAATCTATTTTTTACCAGAATGTGGCGATTGTGGTGCTTGGTAAAATGCCCAGTAATGTATAGATCATTTTAACACTACGTAATTCTGTGTGTATTCCAAAAAATCAGAAAAGAAATCAGAATATGTTGGAATGTCATTTCAGAACCATATTGTATGATTCGGTCGGGGTCGTTTACCCGCTTTCAAAATCCCGATTATCAAAAGCTCTCATTACAGTGTAGCAAATGCATAAAATAAGTGTTGTCAAAATTTGGTTTTTAAAGCATTCAGGTATAGGGATAAGAATTTTTTAACCAAATTTTTTAAAATTTGTTTCCAGAACATAACTGGTTTTTAAAATGAATTTTGGATAAAGTTCTGGAGTCGGAGCATTCTATATGGAACTGCTCAGCAAACTAATCATTGACGGTTACGCTTACCATCTCAAAAAGATGGTCGATAATCAAACACACCGATAGAAGGTGTTGTGATCAACGTTAAATAGCTTTGTTAGGCAAAGCAAGGGTTCTTACGACACTAGAAGAAAAAAGCATGAAAAACATATTTTCAGGGCAAATGAAACCATATAATATATAAACAACTTTGGAAGGGAGTCGAAAAAATATAAATTAAAGTTTGTTGAGCATTTTGTTTTGTTCGAGAAAGATTTTGGAGCGACCGAAAATATTTTATTAGAGACTAAGACATTTTTGATGTTGCTACAGAAGCTAATTGCTGGTACCATTATTTTCCTTTGGCCGAATATAAAGGATTCCTTTCCCATTTTGGCCAAATAATGTGGCAAATGGTACAATACGAATACTGTCACGCGAAATTCAGAAACGAATTTAAAAAACTTAGCAGTACCGCCTGTAAAGTTTCTTAGTATTTTGACGCGATCAATCCAGAATTTAATCCTGTCACCAAGCGTATTGGAAAATGGTTCCAAAACAATTATGCAAAGATGCATTTCTGGAAACCAAGGTAAGTTTTAATACTCTCCAGATTTCCGGACTGCATCCCAGGATCACGAAAGAAATTTTCCAAGAACATAAAACGGTTTGAGTCATTGCACGGCGGTCGGCTAAAAACAGTAGTTGGAAGTGGTTATCCAAAACACGTATCGAAACGCCGGTGGTCATGTTTCATCCAACACGACCAAATTACAAAGCTTCTACAACCTACATTTGACCATAATTGGTTAAAAATGGCCAAGTTTCATTTAAAATGGTTTTAAAATTCCAAATGAACTCTTCCTAAGTGGCTGGGCCGATTTTAATGAAATTTTGTGTGTGTGTGTGTTTGAGCTGGTTCTTGGATGGTTTAAATTTACAATTGGACCAGTAGGTGGTACTGCAATCGGGTTCTAAGATTTTTTTTGTTTTTTGACGAAATCTTATTTTTTTATTTTTTTTAGTTATTTTGCATATCCGAACATATAACCGCAAAATTTCACCACCCCCAACACCCCCAATCTTTTTATATATATAATTCTTCTTTTATAACTTTATTTTGTTTATTTATATTTTTTCGACTCCCTTCCAAAGTTGTTTATGTTTTACATGGATTTTATTTTCCATTCTTTTTGAAAAAACAAATCGTTTACTATTTTCCTCCTCTCTTTCAGAATTCACGATATTTTTTTATTTCTATTCGGTGAGAAAGGTAAGAAAAAGGTTAAAATATAAACTCTTTCTTTTGGAAATGTAAAAATAACAAAGTCAAATTCGCTCGTAGACGTACGCTGCACGTCATTTTCAGTATAGAAAAAAATTACCAATGGCGTACATTGCACGTCAAAATAGCGCAAGAGGTAAAATCGACGTTACAATCCCAATCTAGATGAACATACCAAATTTCAACATAATTTGTTGAGATATGGTCTTCTTGCAATCCGCAGTTAGAATTCCGAAACTTCGTTCAAAATTCAAGTTAGAATCCAAATTTAATTCTGCAGAACAATTTTTGGTTAAGGGATGGCCAAGTTCCATTCAGCATGCGCAAATTCAAAAATTCTTGAAAAATTCTGAAAAATGTTAAAATGTAATCACATCCCATAATTTGACAAAGATCAATGAAGAAATACCCGAGTTTTTAATGAAAACGTGAAAGCGGAATTTAGAACACTGGGATTTTAAAAAGCAAAATTTTAAAAGGTCGGGATTTTGCATTCAGAACTTTGTAATTCGGGCTTTCGTACCAATCCCTTTATTATTAATGTTTTTAGCAGATAAGTGTTACCCAAGCAGCTTAATTTAAATTGAAGATGCTAGTTGTTGCGCCTCACATAAATATTTCTGTCATTCAGGAATCGAATCTTCTTGATGGTGCTTGAGCTTGCAACAGGACAAGCAGTGCAGTGGTTTAATTATCGAAGATAAACTTTTATTACCTCTTTGAAGCAACAAGACGTTGGACCTCCTTATCACCAACAAAACAGGAGCAGTGAATATGTTGTTGCCTCCACCGGTCGAGAACACCACACTTGATTTTTCAAGTGAAAAATTTAAGTTACCGGTCTTTTGGTAAAAGTGTCTTGTATACTCAAGAAACATTATTCCTGCTATAGTTTTAGAAAACCAACGGTCAACCATTTTTTGGTAAATGCACAACTTTCAAATATCATTGTAAAAATTAAAAAGCTCCCATCGAACCTACTACTTCTGGTACACAGATTTTCACCAAACTTCACAAGGATTTCCCAATTTTTTGAAAAAATTTGAGTATGAAGTCTACTTGTAGTCATTCCACTTGAACCCAATTTTGATGAAATAATTTTGTTTTATCAAAACTCGCCTTTCCCGATAAAATTTAAAAATTGAACTGAACTAAGTTTGTTCGGAATTTAATTTACAGTCTTTTTGTATTAAATCGTTGTTCGTAACGAACGAAAACCCTCCTAAGCTGCTAATTTATATCGATTTCGACCAAAAAACTCTGGCATCTACTAATTTATGAGAGCAGATTAGGAATGAAGGCACCTATTAGCCATATTTTTTTTTTTAAAATATAAAAAAAAATATGAAAAAGCTCATTCATATGAAAGCTGCTACTTCTGTTGGACCTATTTTGGCTAAATATCACTGGGATCACCCGATTTATAGAAAAGTTTCACTCCTATCACTAAGTTCGTCTGTGCTGTTGATAAGACACAGGCATTTAGCCAATGCGACACGACACACCCAAATACACAGACAGACAGACTTTTTAATTTTTTTTTTTTTGTACTTCGGCGATACAGTGACTGGTAAATCTGCACAAATCACGAGGTCAAATTTTTCATGATTACTGTACTTTACTACGTAAAAGAAAGTAAAACACCAAACATAACTTTTAGTAGTTCTCACCTACAAAAACTAAGAAAAGTTAGAGATGACTCCAGAACCAGGAGAAAAAATCTAATCTTCAGTGTGCTTGGGAAAATTTTCTAGCTGTTTAAAAAAATTATAGAAAAAGTCATAGATCCGCTTATAGAATTTCATGGATAAGCTCTGTCGAGAAAATGATTGACCAAACTGGAACTCTGGTGAAAAATTAAGTTTGCCGACTTGGTTTCTTAAGGCTTCCTGACTATCTTGTCGCATTGTTCACTTATTTCGAGCACACTGAGTCTGTTTTGCCTTTCCGATTATTCCTCAGTGTAGAACCAAAGGAAGAAACGTTTTGATACCTAAAGCTGGTAGATCAGATAATACTAATCCAGAAACATTACTGTCCACTAGTGGATCATCTACCTTCATGAAAGCTCTAGAAATATCCGTTGATAGATTTAGCAGAATTAAATAATTAGCTACCTCACAAATGGCATTGACCAAAATTTTATTAAATGCATCGAGTACATGTGCCGGCCTCGCTTCGTTGAGTCTCAGCAGGATCGTCTTTAAGCTTCGGTCAAAGTTGCCAAGGGCCGTTCACAGGATGGTGCGCTTCCTTCTCTGAGACTACGGCTGAATAATACATCTAGTAAACGAGAGGATGAAGTCCGAGATTCAAACATACTCGTGGTGCGCTCTAGATAGCTCTACATGAATCAAGCGATGTAGTGGAGACGATGCAGAGAAAATGCTGCTTGTATTCAATGACACGGCGAAATATCATGGCGAGTTATTGGCGCCGTATAACTAATTCTCATTTAGTCCATTGGATCTGAAGCTGAAGCTCTTATACTTAGTGATTTTTAAACGATAATTTCCCTTAATTTTCTTATTGGATTAGCAAGTTTAGAATTAAAAATTCAATTGCAACCCAACTATTTTTATATTTACTTTTAAAGAAGTGGGCGAGAAGCGCCCATCACTAACTCGTTTCAGAACCTTAGTCAAAATAAATATTACAATTAAAATGTAGGACCTGCAATGCAAATTTCACAATTATTTGTATAGGAACTAGCCGAGGTCTATTCAGCATTGCCAAATACAAGAATTTCCTTTAAAATGCATCTTACAATCGATTTTTTCGTCTTAAACTTATGTTTCAAACCAAAATCAGTCAAGAGTCCAAATTTCTTAAGGACTTGGTATGAAATTGCCAAGTTTAGTCCAGCATAAACGGATCCTAGAATTTTGTCCACAGCTCACTTATACCGAGTGTCTTTCCTTCAGACATCAATCAATTTTAGGAACACTTTCAAGATTTTTTTTTCAGCCTGCAAGTTTTTTTTGCGAAACAGAGCATACGAAAATAAATAAAAACAGTTCACTTCGGTTATATAATAACATCAGAAAATCTATTTTGTGCTAATGCTGCTACTAGTGGCGCGTAGCGTAATCTTTTAATAAACCACCGGGCCTTACAAACTCTAAAAGCATGCTGCTACCTAACCCTAAAAAATCTATCAACACTTTTTTTGAAAATTCTTTAAGTCTTCGCAGATTGACTTGGAGTGAAAATTCTTAGAAAAGTTTATGTTACGAACTCGAAATTAAGCTAGAGACATCGCATGATGAAAGATGGTTAACACATAATTCTCGACTGTACAAATTAAACCAAACTATCAGGCCAAATCATATTATCAACATCGTATGGAAAATTAAAACTTGAATCCAGATCATCGGAGACGTTTTCCAAACCCCTAGTAGTTTCGTTCTTAAACTGAGGGTTCTTAAATAGTTTGAGGTATATTTTTCTTAGTAATACCCGTCAGGAATTTTTAAGATATTCATATAGTATTCATATAATGACTGGATTTAGTTGGACTGGATTGGACAAAGCTAACTCCTTAGTCTGAACTGAAAAAAAATCTTCTCAATGGGTCGTTGGTGCGATTAAAAAAGATTTAGTTTTAATTTGAAACTAAATTTGTTGTCATACACGCACGATATAGAACAAAATTCAAGTCAATCACTTAGCGGCGAACAGAAGAAAATCTATTGTTAATAAGAGTCTTGAGCTGAGCTTGTATATTTCTTAATAACCTGTCCATATACAATTTTTTTCGTTAATGATAATATCTTAGTACATATTTTCGGAAAGGATCAAGGTCGGATTAATCAAGAGTATTTCTACACATATCTTTCAGAAATTTCCAGAGCTGTACTGGAAAATGCTTAGCCAGCCTTGGACAGTTTCAAAATTCAAAGCATACAAATCCATAGGAAGAATTAAAACCAAAAACATAAAGAAAAGAAAAATGGCAGAAAACAGGTGTAATCAAATTAGCAAAAACAAGATGAAATACAAACACAAAATTTAAAAAAATAAAATAAAAAATACCGGTAACTTAACTGACGTCACACTCGTATAGTGTAACCTTCCATAAATATCACAAACTTTATTTGCAAGCAGAGTACCGTTGTAAAACAAGTATACACAATAAAAAAAACTCTAAGCAGAAAACACATACACATACATAAAACTTAAATTTATTATCACACCGCACACTAAGAACTATTATACCACTGTACAAATCACACAAAACTAATATTTGAAGCACGAAAAACTGACATTAACACTAAACTTAAAAATCACTACCGTTATACACAAAAGAACGCGGAACACTTTAATTACGTTGAAAAATATAATTATAACTGAATTGGGAAAATTTATCCGAAATATGCGAACACAAAAATTTTCAAGAGCATACATACAACCACAGATCAATATTTTAATACTATGGGCTTCGCACCTGAGTTCGTTACGTCCCATCTATATAGAGGCTTAGCTTAATTATTTAAAAATCCAGGTCAATCTCCATTGAAGTCTACTAAAATTGACAAGCTTTGTTCATCAATAATGCTGAGCAAGTGAAAACTGTAACTGTAACTGAATGAAATGAAAGTAGAGGTATTTTGACTCGTTCGGTGTAACGGATCTGTTAATTTGTTAAGAAAAAAAAACTAAAAATATTTATAGTGCTTTTTAAGGATACTTTATCTATTGATACTTGGTTTAAACTATGTTGGATAAAACATTTGTGTCCAGGCTTCGAACTACACATTTTCGTCTAACATGATGTTTGATTGTATGTACTAATTTAGACAGAGTCCCCCTAACTATTGGAAAAGATGTATTACTATTTCACACAGGCCAGGAAAAGCCCACGGCCTACGGTTTTAAATGATTTTATATAGTCCGGATCAATTTTAATTTTTGTAGTATTTTTGAAAGTAATTCATCAAGTTTCTTTTATAAATTCTTGTAATAACCGGAAACCCAAAACATTCATGTATTTCTTTTCTAGGTTTCGAGTTTTCAAATAAATTTTTATAATGAAAATTGGTATAACTTTCTGTAATAAACTCTTAAACTAACATGATTTACTGTTGAAATTGCAAAAAGACGAAGTATTAGAATATATTGACAGATGGCAGCACTAAAATTTTAAATGAAAAATTTTTATACAAAATTTTTATTTATGGCGCGTGACTTGTTGGACTGTTGCTAGAATGGCGATGAGACAGAACACAAGATATACTTTATCTATCGAAAAACTGTTTTAGCCAACACGTCCCTGAATTAGAGGATCAGGGAAAACTCCTCAGTTTCCACGGACACTGAAGGATAGAGACGAAATAAAATACTCCCGCGGATCAAACACAAAACCCAACACAATAGAAAACACTCCGAAAAGAAACATTACCCGGTGGAAAAAAAAATTTATTCTGAAATTCCATGCCTCTCATAGATGGCGGTTGCAAATAGAAGATAAAAAAAAGAGATCATTACATTGGAGGATGAGAAAAGGAACGGAAAGAACGAATATTTTGGAAACTGTTAAACAATTAGAAACAAAGAATCAAGAAATGGAGAACGCCCACCATAAACTTAATTTAAATGTTACCGAACCGGTAAACAGAATACAGCAAAAAAGAGGAACTCTATCGATCAATTTGATATCAATTTGATATGCCCCAGGAGAAGAAGCCCCCAACAATACCACCACCAGTAATTATAAATAAAGTTGGAAACCATCAAGATATAAGAAAGTTCAACGAAACAAACCAGATACAATATGAAATAGCATTACTGGACAATGAAAACATTAGAGTAAATATTCCAGACTTAGAAAAATGCATAACACTTACTCTTTCTTTTAGTACGGAGATGAAGAGTCTCGGCCTTTAAAAGTCATAGTCAAAAAGATTCCCGCCAGCCAGAAGCGTAATAAAATAAGACTTACTTCTGAAAAATCTAAAAATTAAAAAGTTACTCAAATTTTGTTCCTTCCAAAATGCAAAAGATGCCAGTTATATAACGATTGTAAAAAAGTCAGAGAACGTCTACCATTTACCACAAGCTAAGAAAGCTGTATAGTTGCAAAATACCTTCTAAAGGTGGGAAGTGAGAGGGAAGTAATAAATGATTGGAAAGTAAATTAAATAAATTAAAAATATATTTAAAAGTCTCCAACTGGATTTGTCTTGAAGTGAAATTGAAACATTTTTGGATTATCTGTAATTCTTATCTTAGAGAAGTCCCTAAGTCCTTAATGGTGTTGTAGATAGATAGATCAAATAATTTCCTTCCTTCCCAATTTTACTAAAGTTTATTTTAATTCTAAAGAAGGCTATTTAAGGCCACGTTTCTATACCTCCGATCCTAGAAATGCCCACGAGATCTCACCTATATTACCAAATATCTAAATCAAAACCCTATACGTTTGATGAACAGGGTTTAATTATGATGATTTTTAACTTGTCCATCGTATTTTAAAGAGAAAAGGGAACGGTTGAATCTGATATGAAACCGGATGTCAAGGTGGTTTTAGACGAAGTTAACATTGAAGAGATATTGTTCACATCAGTAAGGCCAACATACTCGGGTACGAAAAATGAGATAGTAAACAAGCAAAACAGTAGACCAAACGATTGGGCATTAAAAAGCGCATCAAGGTCGGTTTGTTATCTTGTCGGACACAAATGAGGCTTGAAGATCACCGCTATTATAAATGCTGGGGAAGAAGGCCTAGGGCAAGGAGCTGAAGCTGTCTTGGTGAGCACACCAAACCAATGAAGAAGGTCAGGGAAAAACGGAAGGCAGAACTGGAAGGCGATGCCGCACTAATGGTACTACCAAAGAGCATTCAAACTGCTAATTACGGTTCAAGGAAAAGAATTGCAAGACCTTATCCATCTGAGCTGCAACTTTTCTCTTAATTAAGAGACGGGGGAGTTTACCTTAGGACTGCGTGAACTTTTTTTGATAATTCGACATAAATTTACGAATGTGACCATCGCAAGCGACTTTAGTTTAAAGTAGGACATATACCTACCCTTGAAAAGGTAGGTAATGGCTGCATTCTAGACGAAACTCGCTCTACTGTGGGAATCATAAGTCTGTTTCGGAAGTGGAAAGTTATGAACCAGGACAGTTTCAGCAGCCGCTACAATATTATTTTCGTCAGTATCAAAAAGAGTTTAACCGATTAACAGTAATGACTTCGACGGACGATACAACGTCATCTGGAACCCCCAATGTCAAAACATCAAAGCAATTAGTTACAGGTGCTAGGATTGCCTACATGTCGAAAGGCGTCTCAATCTAGAGCACGAAATAGAAAAAGAGCTGTATCAAAAGAGCTAATCAAACGAGAAGAAGATTACTGAGAGTGAATAAACGTACTCGAGGCAAAGTGGCTATATGTTTTTCCGACATATTGGCTATGCTGATTGTGCTTGAACATTTTGCCACTTCAGAAAGGGAATTCCCCGCCAACTGGAAACTGGTCCGACTGGACTTACTTAAAGAGCAAAGCGAGCCAATTGTAATTTACTTAAAGAAAACCTCCTTTCGGAAATCGTTTTGAACACGTAATGCTAGGCAGATTGGTATGTGAGACTGGAAGAGCATATGGTCTCTTTGTAGAGCAGTTTTGATACCGAGCAATCGTTAGGGTTTTGGACTCAACACCTGAAGGATCTCGACATACGTGGTACATCGCGACAGTAATCAACCTGAATGCTAGTGAGACGATAGCAAAACTCCTAAGCTATATTATTGTGGTTCAGAAACAGGTTCCGAGCGGTGTAACCAAGGTTCAGTGTTTAGCCCGATACTCTATAATATTCTGTACGATAGTGTACTCAGGACTTCCCCACTTAAATACGCTAATATAGTGGATTATATAGATGAATTAGCACTGATCGTTATCTGTAAGACACGAACAACATCTGATAGAGCGAGTAGGCGCCTCAGAGATGGTTTCTAGAATGGTTTACAACCATCGTATGCAGTTGGATCAGGGATAGAACGAGGCAGTTGTAATGGTTGGTAGGAAAAGAAGCCTCCACAAGATAACTTTTAATGTCGAAAAGATGAGAAAAACCAACGAGTTAACCGAATTTAGTATTTAGATGAATGGCTTCCGATTGATGTTCAACGTTTGGGAACAAACATCGGAATATGTATATTTAGTCGGAAAGATTGTCAAGAAACAGTATTTCAAATGGAATAACAAAAAGGTGCGCGAACAAATGAGTCGACAAAGGACATTCAGCGACTGGCTGATGTAATGCATTAATATTGCTAGGTGATTTCGGTATATTCGGTATATAGCACAGGTATCAAATCAGGAAATAAATTTTAACTAAATGTGTTTAACGGAAAATATATATTATATAAGTCTAATTTTCTAGTAAACATTCCAAAAACATCAAATATTTAATTATTAGTTTAATTTTCAGAAGAAGCAAAATATTACATGCAGGAAGTGAAATTTTAAAATAAATTGCTAAAATGAAAATCATTAAATTTTTCTAAATTATTAAGAAATTAACTCTTTAAAAATAAACATGCAAAATTTAACTTATTACATGCAGGAAGTGGCAATCACAACTTCACTAAAAATTACAAAATTGACCTGTTTGAAGCTGAAATCAAATAATTGTATTTTAAATTTTGTATTGAATGTTGTAATTGTATTACATGAGGAAAGAACAAAATAATAGTTTGTGGCAGAAGCAGTTAGTAATTAAATTTGTCCACGCTTTCAAAATATGGTATTTAAAATTTAGAAAATTAATAAAAGTTTGTTTTTTATTGTTATAGTTTTATTGTGATTGATCCGTATATTGGTCTATTTTCGTCGTGATCTAATGAGAAGACTGATTTTTTCAAATCAATAATCTCATCAGCTCGAAACTGATTGTTGTGATTCTTACAAATTTTCCATCTATAAGTCAAAAATTCAAATTAATAAAACGATTAAGAAAGTTACCTAACTCAACACTAAACATTAATATAAAAATAGTACAAATTTTAGCATAGATAAAAATTCTCAAATCATGTGTCTAATCCCAAACATATTTTCTGTCAGAAACCAAACCAAACCATCACATAAGCGCAATATGCTTAAAATATTCAAGTGTGCTTTTTTATTTTTTTTTGGTGGAAGTGCTTACTGCGGTTCCTCGTCTTTCGGAAAAAAGTTTTTTGCAATAAATGATAAGACTAAATATAGTAAATTACATGCAGGAAGTGAAAATCATTAAATATTTTGTTATATATATATATATAGTATATATATATATATATATATATATATATATATATATATATATATATATATATATATCTATATATATATATATATATATATATATATATATATATATATATATATATATATATATATATATATATATATATATATATATATATATATATATATATATATATATATATATATATATATATATATATATATATATATATATATATATATATATATATATATATATATAAGGGTTATCCAATTCAAGGTTGATAAAAAAAACTTTAAAAAAACACACAAAATATTCGGAATGTATTGTAATTTTTATTTCATTTTACAGATTGATCCTTGCCATTTTTAGTTAAACAAGATACATTCAAATGTCCTCCACGGGACTTCTTACAGGCCTTGATTCTTTTGAGGTAATTTTCAATGACTTTTCGGCACATTTCGGGCGGTATCTCGGCCATTACCTTACGAATATTAGTTTTCAATTCAAGAGTTTGAGGATTTGTTTGCGTAAACACGATTTTTCGCGTAGCCCCACAAAAAGAAATCCAAAGGCGTTAAATCACAGGATCTGTGATCTCAAAAGGCGTTAAATCACAGGAAAATGAGCTTCATCACTGAAGAAAATTTTGTTCGAAAAATCAGCATCGACGGCCTGTTTTTCCAACACCCAATTTGCGATTGTTAAATGCTCCATATTCTTAAATGGCAGAATGTCAACTAAATAAATGACAGCGTACTTGACGTTTATCTTTGACAGATGTCGGTATACAGATTTCTACTTTATCAACCTCGAATTGGATAACCCAATATATATATATATATATATATATATATATATATATATATATATATATATATATATATATATATATATATATATATATATATATATATATATATATATATATATATATATATATATATATATATATATATATATATATATATATATATATATATATATATATATATATATATATATATATATATATATATATATATATATATATATATATATATATATATATATATATATATATATATATATATATATATATATATATATATATATATATACAGTACAAACTCGATAAACGCAACCCTTGGTAATTGCAATACTCGATACTTGCAACTATGTAAATTTTCTATTATAAAATTTTAGAATTGCATCCGAATAAAATTTTACCTCGATAATTGCAATTTTAATAAACATTTTATTATATTCGATAAATTTTCCTGTTCAATATCATTAAAAACAAAAGGATTATGGTTGCATGGTAAAATGAAACATTTCAATTAAACATTCGACAAGGTATACAATTCGGATGAATCTGGTTTATTTTAGAGAATTCTTCCAAATAAAACGCTTATTCACCATAAACAAATTTGTGCACCAGGCCGAAAAGTCTCTAAAGAACAGATTATTTTTGGGCATGCACATATCATATGCCCTCGGGCAGTCACAAATTAAAACCTTCTGTAATCGGAAAGGTAAACGTTAGAGTTGATGATCTTAGAGTTGTTCAAAGAATTTTTTGAAAAACCTTTTATTACGGATGCAAGAAATTCGGTAATTTGGATTACTTGCTACACTTAACATAAACTTAAAATATATTTTTTGTTGTTTTCGGTCGCTCATTTTTGAAACAAAATGCACTGGAAGAAAAGGCACTATTATTATTAGATAACGCTTCCTGTCACCCAAAAGTGTATGATGTTTGCATTTGATGGACTTATACTTATAATGTGCCTTCCACCAAACTGTACCGAATTGATTCAGCCGATGTACCAAAATGTAATCAATTTAACCAAATTAACGTTTAATAAAATTTATTAAATCATTTGCACAAGAAATCAAGTGAACACGATTTTGAGACTGCATCCACTTGGGTCTGGGAAAATCTTCGAGTCAGCGAAAAGTTGCTAAGTGTTGGAAACGAATAATGCCGGAATTTGATGATTATGACTCCGAACATGACATGCCATTATTTGTAATCCGTAAAAGAGAGAGCAGAAAATTTTAATCCAATATTGACTTTACTATATAAAATTTCGCCTAACGAAGTATCTGAACATGAAGTTAACGAGTGGATAACCGAAAACTCCTTGCCTAAAGAGATTAACGGGGTGGGATTAACAAGAGTTGGAAAAGAAATCCGAAAAAGAAATCAAAAATTTGGAAAATGTTCAAGTTAAACATGAACCTACAGGGGACGTTTTCTGAATGTCTCTGAAATAAATTGAACTGTATACGAACAAAGTTATAATTTTCTGTGATTTTTATTTGAAAGACACATATCTTTGTTGAAAAATCAACAGTTTTCATTAAATTTGTCTATGTTTAACTTTTACTCGATATTTGCAACTTTTCGATTTTTGCAACGCCTGCGAACTTTAATTGGTTGCAATTATCGAGTTTGTACTGTATATATATATATATATATATATATATATATATATATATATATATATATATATATATATATATATATATATATATATATTGTTTAAATTTAATATTCAGTAATTTCATGTTACTTCGTGTATCAAATAAATAAAAATCACACGACAAGAGTAATACTCGTACGATTATGCAACAAACACATTACGTATCATCAAAATACCGATTACGAATAAAAATATCAAATCTTATTATGATTCCCCCAAATGAGTGCTTACCATGTAAATATAAAACCGAATAAGGATTAAGGATTGTTATTGTCAATTTAGAAATCCAATTTTTTGGTTTATAATATTATTTTATAGCATGTTCGTAATTTTTGTATGCCACATAAAATTCACAAATAATTTGAATAATTTAATATTCACGCAATGTTTTATTCTATCATTTATTCATTTTCTCTAATTTTGTTCTAAACATATTCACTATGTACTCGTATATGTGAGTTACATATACCGAATTTTTAATTAAAAATATGCATGTATATGTGTACATACAACAAATATGTTTTGTTCTAATTTTAGTTACATATTAGTTCACACATAAAGTAGAAATTCAGCATTAATTATAAAACAAGGTTTAGCTGGAATTAAAAATATAATCATGTACCGTTTTGGCGGATTATATTTTATACCCGAAAGGACTTTTCTTTTGGTGTACACACATTTGAATTTGATTGAATGCACTTTTAAAAAAAATTCTTGTGCTATCTCTCGACCAGGCCAAAATGATTCGAATTAACGTAACTGTGAGATAATTTAATGTTGATGTTGCGTGTGCACTGGACTATTCAAGGTTTTTGAATATTAAAATATTGTTTGTGGTTATCGGCATTTCAATTTACATATATATTACAAAAGCTCATTATAAACGTTCTCCATATTTTCAGTTGGTTAGTTGGCAAAAATGTTAATTAAAATTAAATAAAATTGTTACATCTTTAGCGGAAAAACATGAAAACATTTTTTGGGCGTTATTGGTGTTAATAAATTATGTCTAATCCCATTTATATATGAATCACACACTTAATAATATACATAATACAAAAAATGATTTATGTATTTTTATGTAGGTACACAAAGTGGTAGGATATTAAAGGAAAATATAAAAAATATTGAGGTTGGAAGTTATGATACTACGGCTATTAAATAATATTAAATATTTATTTCAATTTCCTGAAATTTAATATTTTTTGTTGTAAACGTTTATAAAATATTAAATATTTATTTAAATATTATAGAAAATTATATATATTTTATAGCTAAAATTTATCGAAATATACAGTGAAATATACAGTGATTATGAAGTAATTTTAAATTAAATTTTATATAAATGCAATTTGATATTGCGCTGCCGGTGATACATTAAAATTTCTTAAATAGGGATGTATCTAATCTAAAACCTATATGAGGGGTAGTTGCTTTGTAACAACAACTTGGGGCACACAGAATTAGAGCTGAAAGGTATCTTACATGCAGGAAGTGAAAATCAATCAAATTGCCCTAACGTTTTGTAATAAAGTGAATTTTATAAATACACAAAAAAATATACCTGCGGAAAGTAGCAAATCTATATAACGTAAAAAAATATTAATTAGCAGGAAGTGAAATCGGTAAATAAATATATAAGTAAATGTTTTAATAAACATTTCAAAAACAACCACTATTTAATTAATTTTTAGAAGAAGCAAAATATTACATGCAGGAAGTGAAAATTTAAATCAAATTGCTTAGCGGCTAAACAAACTATGTATATTACATGCAGGAAATGAAAATCATTAAATGCCTCCAAATTATTACTCTTTAGAATAAACTTGCATAAATTAACTTATTACATGCAAGAAGTAGCAATCACAAATCCGCTGAAAAACACAAAATAGACCTGATTTGAAGCTAAAACCAAACAACCATTTTTAATTTGGTACTGGAAATTGTAAGTTATAATTATATTATATGCAGAAATGAAAAATTAATAATTAGTGGCAGCAGTAGTTCAAAATTGATGATGGCGGAGAAAATTTAACGGAATAAGGAAATGTTAATCTAAAAAAAAATTATAAAGTTTAGCACAGATAGAAATACATAAATCATTCATTGAAGGCATATTTTGTGCCAGAAACCAAACCAATCTAGCACAGAAGCTCAATATGTTTATATTTATTTTTACTTTTGCATAGTTTTTTGTTATAAGTGTTTTACTGGGGTCCTCGTTTTTCGGAAAAAAGTTGGTAACAATGAATAATCAGGATACTGTTATCTATAAATTTAGTGCGAAAATAAAGATGCAATTCCTTCCCTAAACAATACATATTAAATTATTATAGTCTATATTATTAGAAGAAACCCAAAACTTACTCAAAATATTACATGCAGGAAGTGAAAATCATTAAATTTTCCCAAATTAATAAGAAGTGGACTCTTTAAAAACAATCGCATTTTCCCCAATTTATAGAAATGATAAATTAAAAATTTATAATTTGGCACACCAACAAATTTTCGTTTTTCTGGTGGGTACTGAAAGGTATTGTTATCTGTGGTCTTATTAAGAAAAAGGAAGACTTATAACAACAAACATTAAAGTTTAAAACTCTATTAGAAGAAACCCTGAAGTTACTCAAAATATTACATGCAGACAGTGAAAATCATTAAATTTCTCTAACTTACTAAGAACTGAACTCTTTAAAAATAAACAAGTAAATTTAAAATATGTATATCATTGCGAAAAGTGCTCTAAGTCACTGTAAATAATTATGAGTAAAGATCACATCTAAATCTGTTTTCCAGCTCAACCCAAATAATCGCATTCTCCTGAATTTATAGCAAACTGTAAATTATAATTGTATTGCATGCAGGAGGTATAAACATTTTTAATTTGGGACACCATTTGTTTTCCGGATTAAAAAATTGCTCACAATTAATGCTCAAAGTATTGTTATCTGATTTTATTTAGAAAATATAGAAGTTTCCCTAAACAATGTATATATTAAACTATTAAAGTCTAATTATTAGAGGAAACCAAAACCTACCCAAAAACTACATGTAGGCAGTGAAAATCGCAAAATACTACTTATTAACAAGTAAATACATTACATTACATGCAGGAAGTGAAAATCATTAAATTTTCCCAAATTATAAAGAGGACTAACACCAAATAATCGAATTTTCCAGAATTTATGGCAAACTATAAATTATGATAGTATTGCATGCAGGAAGTAAAAATTATTAATTTGGGACACCAGTAATTGGAAACGAATTTTCGTTTTCCGGACAAAATTTTGCTGGCAATGAATAATCAGTAATATATCTAAAGCTAATAAATTGAAAAGTATTACTTACTACCGGCTAAATACATTAAATTACACGCAGGAAGTGCAAATCATTAAATATTTCAAAATCATTAAGAACTCTTTAAAAATAAACAAGTAAAATTAAACTTAATACGTGCGGCAAGTGACAACCATTACTCTAAGTCAGACTAAATAATTATGACCAGGATGTAAAGATCACACCTACATATGTTTTGAAGCTGAATCCAAATAATCGTATTTTCCTTTTTTTATAAGAAGGGTGGCATTTTCTATTCTAATTAACAAATATTAAATTATTAAAGTCTAATGTTTAGATGAACCCAAAAACATACTTAAAATATTACATGCAGGAAGTGAAATTCATAAAATGTTCCCAAATTATAAAGAAGTAGACTATTTAAAAATAATCAAGTAAATTTAAAATTTCACACCCAAATAATTTTGGGCAGGTTGTAAAGATCACACCTAAATCTGTTTTGAAACTGAAACCAAATAATCGTATTTTTCTGAATTTATACCAAATTAAATTATAATTGTTTTGCATGCATGACGGAAAAATTATTAATTTGGGACAACACAGCTCCAGTAATTCGTAACGAATTTTCGTTTTTCGGACATAATAACGTTGATCACAATGACTAATCAGATTATTGTTATCTGTGATTTTAATATGAAAATTTGGAGGTATTTCCTTCCTTAAACAACAAATATAATTATAATTATTAGTGGAAAACAAAAATTTACTGAAAATAGTACATGCAGGAAGTAAAAATTATAAATTGCTGCTTACTACCGACTAAACACAATAAATTATTTGCAGGAAGTGAAAAACATTAAATTTCCCTAAATTATTAAGGAGTGAACTCTTTAAAAATAAACAAGTAAAATTAACTTATTATATGCGGCAAGAGACAACCACTGCTCTAAGTCATAATAAATAATTATGAGCAGAATGTAAAGATAACACTTAAATTTGTTTTGAAGCTGAATCCAAATAATCGTATTTTCTTGAATTTATAGCAATATGTAAAATATAATTGTATTACATGCAGGAAGTAAAATTATTAATTTAGGACACGGTAATTTTCTCGCGGTAATTAAAGTCTAATTATTAAAGAAAATCTAAAACTTAAAATATTACGTGCAGGCAATGGAAACTCTAAATTAGTCTTTACTACCGACTAAGTAACTTAGATTACATGCAGGAAGTGAAATCATTAAATTTTCCCTCTTTTTCTAAATTACAAAGAATTAGAAGCATCGAAATCGTCTGGGAATACGATTCTCAAGATTAATAGTATGACTGGTAAAGGTTTAGTTCACTGCAGATCGTTCATACACACTACTGATGCGTTCAAGATACGATTTCACGGGTTGTAATTTGACATACGTTTGAGTTAGAATTCCGACTAGTTTAATGGCTAGTTTTCCGATATTTCAGTAGTTCTGGTTTGTTTGAACTTGAAAGGCTCAGTGACGTTCTTTGCCGTAGTCCCAAACTTAAAATTGTACCAGCAGTTTGGGAAAGCTCTTACTTGAGCTCCGGATAGAGGTTTGCCACGAATACTTATTATAGGACATGCTTTGAAAAAAACCAATCGTTTTCATCAATCTTTCTGAAGCATGCCCTTTCAATAAAATATCAATTGTCGTTAATTACTTTACTATTATTTTACTACATCGATGATTTACTGTTTGTTGACCTTGTTAATAAACTAACCTATCACAAGACAGAAACTACTTTTGATTTACTTTACCTATGTGAAGCCTAAAATTATTTCAAGATTTGTTTTTTCTTTGTATAACGTGAACAACAATGTTTCATTTTCAAATTTCTTTATTTAAAAAAAAAAAATCATCTAAAACACACTGCTTCGACAACCAGTTACCTTCCATTTCAACCTTGTGTAGTAGGGTAATATAAAACAAGCAACAAATTTTAAAATAATTCCAAAATGAATGTGTAGACGCAAAGAGTCTTTCAAAAAAAAGTTTTCACGTTTTCAGTAAATATTCTTCATCGATCAACCTATTGGGGTTCCCTTTGATTGAAGAGTGACGCACATTAAACTTCCATATAGAAACATACCAAAGTAAAAGACAATATATTATAAGATTAGCATTTCTCAAGAATGTTTATTATTTCTCAACCAAAATAAAATTATATTCCTTGTCTTTATATATATGGTATATAAAATTCAAGGTCATATGTAGGATTGATATAACGAATAAAGTATAAATATATTTTAGAAACCAAAAAACGCAAAAAATGTCTTGTAAATATTTTCTACTTCATTTGTGACATCCAAATAAAATTGATGCGATGTCTTAGCGAGTCTGTTGTCTGAAAATCCAAAAAGATAAATATTTAAGATGCAGAGCTTCGTTTTTATGTATATGTTTTGTATAAAAGAAAACAATTTTCCATTTCAATGATTTTTAATCTAAACAGATTGACAACAACAACAACAAACTGTATTTGCACTAAAATATAAAATTCAACAGGTGCTGATAAAAATCTTGATGAAAAAACCAGATAATATACTGATTAGGAAAATTTAAAAAAAAAACTAAATTTAAAACGCTTAAAATACAATTTTCATTTTCCATAAGGATTTTTTTTTTCATGTTGTTTCAGATGATGAAATTTATTGGGTAATGATTTTCCATTTTCCCATATTCTACATACAAACATAATATATAAAACAGCTAACAGTCGCTCAGAGTGAGTGTTTTCCATTATATTCCATTTTCATCCTCTTGTCATAGTATTAATGAACTGAAATTAAATTAGATTTTCTAACTAACATATTCCAAACTGTCAATAAAAATCGGAAAAAGTTTGTTACAGAAACATTGGAACATTGTATTTGTATATGGATAAAGTTTCCCAAGAGATTAGGCAAGAACAAAATATAAGTTCAAGTATAAAGATTTTATTCGTATAAGAAAATATTTTTCCGTATACATACCGCTACATATATGCATTAAACAAGTATACGTATTTATAATATATTTAGTTAGGGATGGAAATCAAAATAAATTCGGGATGAAAATTAAATTGATTTTACTGTTATAATTTTTTTCCTCAATTCATACTTCTCTGTATACAGTGAATCGGAATAACTCAACTGAAATAATCTATATAACGTAGGTTTCACTGTTTACGTAAAAAAAATTTGCACGAGAAAATTATTTTGATTTTCAAAATACCTCGAAACAGATAATAAGAAAATCCGTATTTTTCCAATCAATATTCCATTCATATAATAACATAAAGCAGCAAAAGAAACTAAAACTACCTAATGAGATTATATTACATTTGAGAGTTTAGAAAAGTAATTTAGATGTTTAGATATGGTGTTATATAACAGAACTTATTTCTATGTAATATGATTTTTTGTTAAAGAAAATTTAAAAATTCAAATGCATAAATCGAAATAGTAATGTAATATTAAAATGGTAATTAGACTCGTTTAGAGTGACAGTAAATTGAAAATTTTCATAAAAATTTTATGTATAACATAAATTTATAAATGTAAAAAAAATTCATTATTAAGTGTAAATTTTGGGAAAAAAAATTATTTCAATTTTCACTTCGTGCATGTAAAACCTTTAATTAGTAAACTATCATTTTATGACAGCCAATTTATATTTAATTTTGTACATAGACATCGATATATGATTATTAAGTAGAGTGTATTAATCAATTTGATGTTAATCAAAAATTTATTATATTTTCTTCCTGCTTGCAATAAATAGAATATACAGAAAAATACATTATGAGCTAAACATTAATACATTATTTGTTACATAATATGAGAATAATGTATTAACGTTTACATTAGTATTTTTCTACATATTCTTTATTCTATTTATTTCAAGCAGGAAGAAAAAATACTAAATTATTAATTAGCATCAAATTGATTAATTTGCTTTACTTAATGATCATAGACTTGATCTATGTACAAAATTAAAAATAAATTCACTGTCGTTAAATGTTAGTCAACTAATTAACGTTTTTACATGCACGAAGTGAAAATCGAAATAATTTTTTCCAGAAAATTTACACTTAATAATGAATATTTTTTACATTTATTATGATGTTAATAAATACAATGAAATTTAGTTTGCATTTTCAATTATGAAATTTATTTAACGTTGGCATATTAAAAGATAATTCTGTATTTTACTATTGTAAAACGTATCCAAATAAGGATTTTAAATTTCGAGAATATGGAACATTACTATCGAACATTGTTGGCTGATTTTTTTGGACATAATTAATTAATTTGGATCTTTAAGTCATGTGGTTCCACTAAAATGGCGCAACTTGACACAAGTCTACAGGTCCTATGATACCGAGAAATGGGTATCAAATTTTACCAGACGAATCGTATGGATTGACACCATATACAACTTTGTTCTTTGGGGTTTTTTGAAGTCGCATGTAGATGCCAAAAAGTAATAAATAATTCCTGTGTAATGAGAACATCTTACGTGTTATTGCAACTGTCGACCCACTATTATGCAACGATACCAAACTTTAGATAAATTAAATTTTCATTTTGTTCTAAATTTGTGTTAACATGTAACTTTAATCGTATTTATTCCGGATTTAATATAAATCCAGTAAGTTTGTTATCAAATTCCGATAAGTTTAAAAATATTGTTAATGAGGGTCGCGATCAACCGGTCCAGCATCTAATAATTTTTAGTCTATGTTAATTTAATATTTTTGTTCTCACATATCCTCTTATCTAAATATATCCGTAAAAATCAAAAAAAAAATACTAATTCCTGTGATACGTCTATGCTATCAAAGTTGTTTTATGTTATTTCATCTAGAAAACGATTACTATTTTAACTTCCGATCCTGAACCATCATCAACAGATTAAGCGGTAAACTAAATTGATTGAGTTTGAAAATAAAATACTCAGCGTTTTAAAAATACAAACTTTATTTCCCAACACCTTTAACTTCTTCGGCAAATTCACTATTTCACTATTTATATAGAAGTTTGGAAGTTTGCCCGCACTAGTAATCACGTTACTTAATAAGTCCCGAGTTTCTAAAACTTTTTTGCAGAGCTATTTATCTTTGACCTCAAAAAAAAAATCCGGCTATAACTTCAACATTTGAAGCAAAATTCTTTCCCTGACGAAAATACGGTGAATGGGGAAGCAATTTCCACTTTAATTAGTGCGATTTTCCGATCGGATCCAACAACTTGTGACATTGTGCATTTCTTGGCAAAAGGGCACGTTTTTCTTTTGCATTTTAAACCATTTTCGAAATTTGTTCCATCGAGCACACCAATGGAGGCCAAAACCTTGCAGCCGACAGTTTTGGTCGAGTTCGGACGACTTTCAATTGATTTTGGAGTTTCAATCATTTTCATATACTGCCGCAAAAGTTGTTTTTTTTCTGGTTAAACAGGTTGAAATAACGCTCTGAATCATCGACGCGTTGCTGTTTTAGTAGTGTAACGTGGCCGCTTTTGGCTCATCTCAGTCCCAAAAATGAAGTCATAGGTGATGTAGTCGTTCATGACGTCAAAAGCATTCATTTAGGGACTAGAGTATGTCGTAGTCTTTTATGACGTCAGAAGCATACAACTATGGGCTAAAGTATGACGTATATGATCGAAAAAGCATAAATTTAGGTGCAAGCGAGATTAAAAAGCGAACATTTAGGAGGAAATTTACTTAGTATACAAAAAAAAATTATGGGCAATTTCGAATGAAGTTTTAAACGTTTTTATTGATTAATAGTAAAAACGTTGACTGAAGATGGAGGAAATCCGAAACCGGCCTCAAATAAAATAACAATATTGCCACATAAAAGAAAAAATATTTTACTATATATAACTTTTAATAAATTATATTTGTTTTTAATTGTTGTAAAAAAAATAAAGTTTTTACGTTTGTTTTTAAATAAAATAATTTATTAAATAGTGTTAATAAAATTTGGTCTGTGACAAAAGCCACGAAAACATATAAAAAATTAATTTTTTCCAATTTTATTCGATTTATAACTCTTGTTTAGTTGTGACACATACTGTTCAAAATTATTGTATTCAAGAAAAAACACTCCCTTCATGAGGTCATGCTGCTCAAAAAGTATGCCGAGGCAAACTTTCTGTTAAATGTTTGCTTTTCAATCTCGAATCATGTACGACTACTTCATACGTTTTCTCCTAAATGTATCCTTTATTTCTCCGAAATGTTAGCTTTTATTCGTAATAAATACCCATACATTTGTGTTTTTTCGGTAAACTAGGCGAAATTTCTCCTAAATCTTTGCTGCTCAATCTTGACTGCCCCGAAATGTATGCTTTTTCCGACCATCTAAATTTACTAGACGAACTCCCTCCAAAATGTTTGATTGTCGATCATTACGACTACGCCATACTTTGGCCCCCATATGTATGCTTTGGACGTCATAAACGACTACGTCTCCTATGACGTCATTTTTGTGATTGGGGTTCCACTTTACACTACTAACATTGAATACAGCTTTCTCATGGACGAAGTCGTAATCTATTAATGTGAACAACTTTCATTTTATTTCTGGAACTTAGTTGATACCTCTCTGTACAATTCTTTTAATGGTTTTATAAGGTCCTTCCCAACTTTGTTGTAATTTCGGTGATACTCCTGTTCTTCTCTTGGGGTCATCTAGCCAAACATAATTGTCCCCTGTTTATTCCGACATCCGCTTTGAGGTCTTAACTCATTCCATCGATGACCTTTGCGATATTAGTTTTTACTTCATTATTAAAGCTGTCCATTATCCGTTCTTTGCCATATATAAGAAGATGTTCTTCCAGTGTCATATAATAAGATTTTCTTCCAGAGTCCAGTTAAACCTCTCTACCATTTCATCTGACTGTGGATGTAACCACACCATTACATTACAAGTATGGTTTATGTTAAGAATTATGCACAGTATGAGGAATGTGTTGGTTATTGTCCGGGTTTCTTGCAACACAATCGGATAGGCTTCCACACACTATAGCTGAAATAATCAGTACACATCAGTAAATGTATCCATCCAAATGGTCCAGATCTGTAAATGTATCCAGATCTGTTTTGTGTGTAGCTCGGTCTCATGAAACATTTTGTGTGCATGTTTTGTGTGCTATTTAAACAAATGACACACTTCTCTTATATATTTGAGGAGATGGCGAACAAAAGGGAGTAATTGTATTTCACAACTAAATTAATTTTTTTTCTTACATCATAATTATTGGGTAGAACGGCTAAAAAAAGCGCCAATTGCATTCGTTTGTTAGCTCCTCTGAAAAATTTCATTTTTGCAATTATTCCCTTTTGTTCGCCACTTCCTCGTTTGATTTTGTGTGTTTTATGAAGGTTTTACCCAAAAAAACAAGTATTTTATATTTTTACTTATTTCTATTTTCCGTTTTCTTTCAAAGAATAGTCAATTTGAAATTAAAAATTTCCATAATGGCTTAACTAATAACTATGGCAGAAACTATAATTGGGTCAAAATTTTGTTTCAAATACAGAAATAAATATAATTTTGCTATTATTTAGCTTACATGTAGCTTGGATGTATCATGAAATGCGTTAACTGATTTTATTTTACAAAATTTGAAATGAGTTCCAGCTTGCATTGCTTTTCGTTTTCTAAAACATGATCCAAAAAGTGATCAATAGCTCAAGGTTAAATTAAATAAAAGCTAAATAAAAACAGAGCCCCAAGCCAATCAAATTGCTTCAATTAAAATTGGCCCAAAAATATAAAAACAATAAATTCTACATTTATTTTAATTTTTTTTTTTTTTACTGTTAACTATGCGATCTGTTTTGGGGCTCTTCCGCGGTTATGCTTTTTATTTCCTTACTTTACGCCTCCAGGCCAACTCAAATAAGTACGGCTATAGGACCGATTTAAGACCATCTGCACATTGCAAGCTCCATGCCAGCCTATACTGGCAAGATGGGTCGGCGCATGAGTTTTGCACACTGACATGGGGTCATAGATGTGTTACATTTCACCACAGATCGAAATCTGTTGATGAAATTTCACTTTGCATCCTGCCCCTATCGGGATTCGAACCCGGTACTTCCCGATCCAAATGCCAAAGCTTTAACCACTGTGTCATTAGGTCGGTAAAATTATTTTAATTTATTTAGATGCATCGCCAGAATTGAATAGAAAGCCGAAATACGTAAAAGCATTCTAAAAGCCCACAATCGACTTACCAAATAAAATAGCGTAGCTAAAACTAACAGACCCATGATTATTACAAATAGGTAATAAATTTTATTTTTAAAATATTTTTTTTTTATCTTTAGGATAAATCAGCCGTATCATTGATTAAGCGCCTATGTAAATTCATTAAAGGGTTCATCAGTTCTGTATTAGTGTAATTTCTGTGAAATTCCTAATGAAATACTTTAACATTTTCATTGGTTTCTTAGTTCAAAGCATTCATTTATTATTCCCAAATCAGTTCATCGGAATAGTAATAGAGCAATTCCTTATGAAAATCTCGATGAAATCATTTATGAATTCACTTGTTTCATAGTGCATGAAATTCATTTGAATATTTCCTAATGAGTTCATCGGTTGTGTAATAAAGAAATTCCTAATAAAATTGTCACGTTGTTAATCGGTGTCTTCATATATAAGATAGAATTATCTAAAAAGTAAATAAGTGAATTGGGAGCTCACATCACAAGCCCATATATCGTTCATTCTCAAACGTCAAATATCGTTCATTCTCAAACGTCCATGAAAATGATGTCCTCAAACGACTGTGAACTTCATTATAAATTTATGAAACTTATTGATTGAGTCAGTAGTACTATAATCTTGCTCCCTAACAAGTGAAATCGATGAGAATAACCTGCAACCCTATTTAGTATTACCCTAAAGTACCACCCCTATGCGATTTTAGACGTAAATTTACTCAAACGTCGATTTAAGGCATAAATTTATATCAACGTTTAAATTAGTGTGTCGATTTAAATTATGCTTTGTGATATATTTATTTTATCTCCTTGTTTCCACTATTATTTAAAGAACACTATTTATTATAGTCCTGTTTAGTGGTAAAATTACCAACTTTAATTAAATATTCCTCAATGTTCCTATTAAGCATTAATACTAAAGTTTTTAAATTTCTATTAACAATTTAAATACATCGTGTGATCGCCTAAATGTTTACTTTTCACAAATACACACACACACATACACCCGTTTTATATTGTTTTTATTGGTTTCGGACAGGCTTAGTACAAAATTCACATCGGTCAGCAGTTATGGAAGAGAATTGTTTTTAATGAATTGGCCGAAGTTATACAGAATGCTGAATTCCATCATTATTAACAAAGGTTGGCAATGGAGATCGGATGAACAAGAGTTACCAACTGATTAAAACGAGTTTCTACTCAGAGACGGAAGCAAAGGAACGCTGTCCTTGAGTTCATCTAATGAAACATCGAATTCAGTTGTTGATGACGAAATTCTCGGGTGTGCGGAGCTGATCGCGAAAAGGAAAGCGTCGCGAGGGAGAAGCTTCACAAACTAATACTATAAAAATATGCAAAAAAAACTCGAAAATAAAGGCACTTTACCTTCCAAAAAATATGTTCGCAATACTTTCGTTAAGATTGCAACTAAAGTTTAACTAAATTTGCAACTACAAATAATACTAACACCGGGGTAATTCAGCTAGTTACACATAAAATTAAATGAAGCACACAATCGTACCACAGTATTAAAAACAAATTAAGGATTAGGCCACACAAACGCACAAAAAGATAATCAGGTGCGGCATTAAAAAATAAACGAACAACATTTCAATACAATGAATAGATAGAATCACTTAAAAGGTACATCCGATAAGTCTTCATAATCCTTAAATTAAAATTTTCGTTTTCATTTTGCTGAAAAAAAAAATATAAAAAAATTTCTAATCTGCTTGCTACTTACGATATGAATTTTTTATTTTCCATTTGAAATTACTTTTCAGCTCATAAATTTTATTCCTTATACATGCTCATGTTAAACATACATATGTAGGTATGTGTACTCAAAAATAATTTGCGATTGAACTTATTTATATTCGCTTAAAGCTTTCATGGAAAATTTTCATTCTAATCCGACGTTTCCCATTGTATATAGATAAGCATAACAATCGCACAATATCAATATGGATTCAAAAAAATTTGTATCGTCTAAGCCTAATACACAAAAAAGCACAATATAATCATGAATTTATATTTTTTTGTTGGTATTAAGAAAAATTCTCTTTAAAGTAGTTCTTTGGGAATTATAATGCAAAACAACTTGTTTGAATTCATATACGAGATACTATAAAATATCATCGCTATATCATCTGATTTTCTATGTAGACACGCAGACAGAGCTTTTTTCTGCACTTTAAAATAATTTATAGCGCGTGTGTCAACAAGTCCTTTATCGCAGATGCAATAATATAATGGTACGCAACATTTATTTGAGCTTTGCCGTATACCTAAAATTTTAAAAATTATCATGCACTTTAATAAAAAAATTATTAACCTTTTTTCAAAATAAGTTTTCAATTCATATATATATATTTATATAAAACTAACACTATCACTTAAAATAACAAAATATGAAACTTTCTTAAATTAAAAAAAAATTATAATAAAAGCACACTACAAGTGGTTTGGCTTATTAAACTTTTTATTTCTCTTTATTGCTTTTATATATGGAATACAAAGCAAAAGTTTAACAAAACCGCACACAAAATAAATAAAAAAGCCTTTTCACTATTTTATATTAGTATAATAAATAATAAATAAATAAAATTTATATTTTTATATTATTATATTTATAAAAAAAACTTTCACACCACTAAATTAATAAATATTTTTCAAACTAAAAACTCAAAAAATTATTTATTTAATAATTTACGTTAAAAACAAACCGAACGCTACTAAATTTAAAAACTACTACACAAATAATAAAAACTAATTTATTAATTAAAATTAATTATTTTTGTTTTATTTATTTATTGAGAGGAAAAAAATAAATGTTATCGGTAGCATTTGAGGGCGGCGACTGAAAACATTATAATTTTCCGTTTTATCAGAAAAGGAAAATAGACTAAGATGAGAAAATATTTGAGCTTTTACTCAGTAGCCAAAAATAATTCATAATATTTTTTTCTTGCTATTTTCTCATGTTATCATCATACGTACACAATAAAAAAACATTGGTACGAGTATAACGAAAACATGCCATAATATATATATAAGCGCAACATGGTGTCGAAATTGAGCTACAAATTTTCCATTCGCACTTTGTTGCTGTCATGTTTTTATCAATGTTCACTGAGCGCGGGAGAATAGAGAAAATGCTGTGATAACAGGAAAAATTAGCGTTTTCCAAAATACTATATTCGCAACAAAAAAAATATATATATATTTTTACTGCGCGATGAAGGGAATAAACACGTATACAGTTACATTGAACATTCAACAAGCTTTTATGTACCCAGCAACAGCATAAATTATCCGGCAGCACGATATTATAGGTGTGCATAAAAATTAAGAAGACAAAAAAAATAATAATAATAAAAAGTTTTGATTAAAAGAACTTTGTGTTTGTATTTCCTGTTAATTTTATGATTGTTATACCATATAAAATTTATGCTATAACGCACGTTGTACAAAGTACCGCTAACAAGAGTTCAGTATATTACAGGATAGCAACAAGTAGTTCACAGTAATTTTGTTTTTGTTTTCTCGTTAATATTCGTATTCCAGAATTATCATCTGTTTATATTGATATTATTGGCAGGGATATCAAACATGATGAATTCGTACCATTTGCGGACAACGCAATATAAAAGAAATAAAAATTAGTGTTTTGCAACTACGCCTATTTCGGTTATTCATTTTAATTTAAAGATTTTCGGCTTTTTTAAAGACAAATATTATTTTCTATGACATTCACAATGTTTGAGACCTTTTGGGCCACCAAAAAAGTTGTTCTACTCAAATCATCATCCAAACCGCAACTAATAAAGCGCAAAAATTTAAAATGAGGCATTACCACGCCATGGTACGGCAGTCAAAGAGTGCATAGAAAACGAGCCAGAAAACGTCGAGTTAATGAACATCAAACTCGAAGCACTATCCTCCAAGAAGGCGGAAATCGAAAAACTGCATGAGGAAATCTATATATCGAAGCAGCAGAGGATGCAAAAACTACTTTGCCGTATTTCGTAGATGACTACTATAGCACCGTGATAAAAGAATACGAAGCCATCAAAATATAATGTATGTGAAGTTGGCCCGAAAAAAATGTGTCTTTGCTTAATCAGTAATATTTTCGGGCTGGCCCGAAAAATTTAGATTAACTGCATTACCTTTAATTCCTATCCCGATTTTTTTCTACGTCATCATACTGCAACAAGATTGGATTTTACAAGCCAACACGAAAAAATAGAAAAAAATTTGATGAATAAATATAAATTTCTTCTATGGCGGTTATCACAGGGATTACCTGATACTTCGACTACTGTCGAGCATAAGTGCAGGTCATCTATAATTCAAATAACTTAGCCAAATTACGGTACCAGGCGGAAGGAAGGTTCGTGCCAGTCTCGCAGTATGTAAAGATTTCAAAAAAAAAAATGTCAAAGGGATAACATGAAACTTTGGCTAGTGTCGAGAATAGTAGGCCATCTGGAACTTAAATATTGTAGGCACATTTTTTTTGCTTTTTTCTGACTGTAAAAACAGATTTGATATATAACATTTAAATGGCGCAGAACTAACAGGCCGTTAGTAGTTTTTCAGTGCAACCAGCCATTAGTAAATGTTTTTTATGAAAATCGTATCATAAAACGGCACGAAACTTCTTTCCGCATCGTGCAGAAATAGGGCTACACTATTTGGATTCCGGGTGGCCTAGACTAATGCTCGATAGTAGCCGAAGTTTCTGGTAATCCCTGTGACAACCGCCACAGAAGAAAATTTCTATGTAAATTTTTTGTTGAAAATCTTTACATACTGCGAGACTGGCACGAAACTTCTTTCCGCCTGGTACAGTAATGGGGCTATGTTATTTGAATTCCAGATGGTCTACAATAATGCTCGACAGTAGCCAAAGTTTCAGGTAATCCCTGTGACAACCGCCATAGAAGAAAATTTCTTAGTAAATTTTTTGTTGAAAATCGTTACATATTGCAAGACTGGCACGAAACTTCTTTCCGCCTGGTACAGTAATGGGGCTAAATTATTTGAATTTCAGATGGTCTGCACTAATGCTCGACAGTAGCCGAAGTTTCAGGTAATCCCTGTGACAACCGTCATAGAAGAAAATTTCTTAGTAAATTTTTTGTTGAAAATCTTTACATATTGCGAGACTGGCACGAACCTTATTTCCGCCTGGTACAGTAATGGGGCTATGATATTTAAATTTCAAATGGTCTGCACTAATGCTCTACAGTAGCCGAAGTTTCAGGTAATCCCTGTGACAACCGCCACAGAAGAATATTTCTTAGTAAATTTTTTGTTGAAAATCGTTACATATGGCGAGACTGGCACGAACCTTATTTTCGCCTGGTACAGCAATGGGGCTACATTATTTGAATTTCAGATGGTCTACACAAATGCTCGACAGTAGCCGAATTTTCAGGTAATCCCTGTGACAACCGCCACAGAAGAAAATTTCTTAGTAAATTTTTTGTTGAAAATCGTTACATATTGCGAGACTGGCACGAACCTTCTTTCCCGCCTGGTACAGTAATGGGGCTAAATTATTTGAATTTCAGATGGTCTGGACTAATGCTCGACAGTAGCCGAAGTTTCAGGTAATCTCGGTGACAACCGCCACAGAAGAAAATTTCTTAGTAAATTTTTTGTTGAAAATCGTTACATATTGCGAGACTGGCACGAACCTTCTTTCCCGCCTGGTACAGTAATGGGGCTAAATTATTTGAATGTCAGATGGTCTGCACTAATGCTCGACAGTAGCCGAAGTTTCAGGTAATCCCGGTGTCAACCGCCACAAAAGAAAATTTCTTAGTAAATTTTTTGTTGAAAATCTTTACATACTGCGAGACTGGCACGAACCTTATTTCTGCCTGGTACAGTAATGGGGTTACATTATTTGAATTCCAGATGGCCAAAACTAACTCTTAACAGTAGCCAGTATTTTTTAGTGTTGGCTTTTAAAACCAAATTTTGTTGTAGTATGTTGATGTAAAAAAAATTGCGATAAGAATTAAAGGTAATGCAGTTTTTCTAAATTTTTCGGGCCAGCCCAAAAATATTAGAGATTTAGCAAAGACACAATTTTTTCGGGTTTTTTTTTCGGGCCAGTTTCACATCGGTAAATTATAGAACTTGCCTCAAATATAAGGCAAAATAAGCTAAAACATGAGCAAGGCACAAGAAGTATGCGAGAACTGCCGCGAATCCAAATACAAACATTCGACGGCAAATTCAACAGGACGTCATTCATAAACACGTTCAACAATCTGGTACATGATAACAGCCATGAATCAGACTTTGAAAAATTAAGCCATTTTAAGGAAAGCTTAAAGGTGAATAATCTACTTTTATAGGACATCTAACATTGCAAGCAGAAAACTACAAAACTGCGTACAACATCATTATGGAGCGGTATAACCATGTTGAATATTCCAAAAGTTCAACTAAATGCAGCTAAGGATATTAAGAAAATGCATGATACACTAAAGAAGTGTATTGAAGCTAAGAAACCTGGGCTACAACGTAGATGAATGGAGCACCATCCTCATTCATCTTAATGTCAAAAAATTCGTTTATAACAGCCTAAAGCACTACGAGGAATCTCTTCATGGTAGCCGCGTGACTATCCCACGATGGAACAATTTTTACATCTCTTAATGGAGAGAATGAATGTGCTTCAAAGTGCGAACACCTTCCCAAGTAAACAATTCAAGGTTGATTCACACAAAAAAAAATTTGTCAATCAAGAAAGTCAGCAAAAAGTAGGTTGCAGTAGTGAATTCTGTAAATACTGCGAAAGAAGGGGGACACATAATTCCAAATTGTGTTCATTTTAAACAAAGCACCCCAAGCCGCTGAATAGATTTCACCAATAGGCAAAAAATGTATACCAACTGCCTATCACACCGCTCACCAGTTACGTTACGAGCATTAATCGACCTAGGATCCCAAGTATCCTTAATTACTGAAAATGCATGTAAGCAGCTGGGATTACATCAGGAAAACATACGTACTAGCATGGTCGGAATTGGAAGCAATACTAAAAGCACCTGTAGCTCTATAGTTCAGTGTTTAAGCTACAAATAGAAGCATATGTTTTACGGAAAATAACATCAGATGTGCCGGAGCAGAAAATAAAACGTAATGACGACTCTCGGTGGAAAAATGTGTTGAACAATATGTTTGTCCGGCTCCTATAGACATCTTGTTATGAGCAGACGTCTATGCGGACATATCATAAGTAGCATACACAATACACATTATCATTTTTAATGACATCATTTTAAATTATGTATTTCTTCATTTACTCGTTCACATAATCATTTAAAAATATCATTTTTTGGAAAATTTGTAAATCACACTTTAGTTTGTTTTTGACAGATTAAGAAGTTTTATCTTAAACATAAATTTAAAATAATATTTAACGGAAAAAGGCCATGAATAATAAAAAAAGGCTTGTGTTTGCATAATCTTAGCACTTGGAATCGACAAAAAAGAACGAAAAAAACGTCGATTGATTAAAAAGTGGATTACTAAAAGAAATAAGTTTTGGCACATGAATGTGATAAATGAATTAAAGATAAGTGAACCACTTGATTTTAAAAACTATTTTCGAATGAGTCGTGAGAATTTTGAATTTTTATTAAGGAAGATAACACCAATAATAAAAAAAACAAGATACACAGTTCAGAAATGCTATTCCTCCTAATGAAAAGTTAGCAATAACGCTCCGATATTTAGCGACTGGAAGAACGTTTGCGGATTTGAAGTATTCTGCAGTTCTGGGTGAATCTACAATTGGGAAATTGGTAATAGAAACATGTCAAGCTATAAACACTGTTTTGAAAGATTACATTAAGGTATGTTTTACCTGAGTAAATATGGAATTACATATTTTCAATTACAACATGCTCGTATTAAAAATATGTTAATTTTTTTAATAGATTCCACAAACAGAAGTCGAATGGAAAATGATAAGTCGAGATTTCGGTAAAAAGTGGAATTTCTTTTGCTTATGGGCCATAGATGGCAAGCATATAGGAATCAGAAAACCATCTGATTCAGACTCATTATATTATAATTATAAAAAAAAATTTAGCATTGTCTTAATGGCTGTCGTTAATGCTAATTATGAGTTCATCATGGTTGATGTCGGTGCGAATGGCCGTATATCGGACGGAGGAGTCATCTTCAAAACAATTCGTTAAGTATACCGCAGGATGATGCGCTACCAAATACAGACTCTAATTTTCCCTTTGTTCTTGTGGGAGATGATGCTTCTCCGAACACTTATTGAAACCTTATAGTGCTCAAAACCTTACTAACGAAAAACAAATTTTCAACTATCGTTTGAATCGCGCCCGACGTGTTGTTGAAAATGCGTTCGGTATATTAGCTTCGCGGATTCAAATTTTTGATAAACCAATACATCTAAATCCTCAAAAAGCAACATTGATTACAATGACATGCTGTTTTCTACACAATTTTTTAATTAAACATAATAATAAAAATTATGCTTCCTGATCCATGTTGGTATCTGAAAACATTGAAGCTGGAGAGGTAGAAACAGGAAACGATAGAGTACAGCTAATCCCGTTACAGAATCGTAAAAATCACAATACTTATGAAACTGCCAAAATTGTTCGAGATAATTATTGTAGTTATTTTAACACAATCGGGCAGGTACCTTGGCAACAAAATTATCTGAAATAATTTTCAATTTTGTAACTCACTGTAATTTTTTATTAATTAAAATAAAACTGAAAATTAAATTAATTTAACAATTAACGTAGTAATTATTTATAACATTTAAATAAAAATTATTTATGAAACTTAATATTCATTGAACTTTAAATAATTTCGAACGTTATTAGTGCCGGAAGCCGCAAAATTTTTTGCAATATTATCTGCGTTTGATGTGGAGATCAGATTAGCATTTAGTTGATCTGGTGAAATTAAAGACATAGTAACAATTTGTTGAGGTGGTATTGTCACTATAGGAAAAGAAGTTAATGAATTTGAGCCATATTCGGTAAATGACGTTCGACTGGACCTAAAGGAAATATCTTCTAGTAGGGAGTTATCTTCTGTAGTAGAAATTTGTGCAGATTCAGCCGATCGCCTCAGCCCACGGGAAATATCGTTCATTTCAGCTTCGTAAAATACATCATTAATTTTTTTCTCGACGCGCAGTTGCTGTATGCGAGACAAATTTTTTAATTTATTTGTCCACGTTCGAGCCATAAAATAAAATGGATCATTATCTTCTGTACCATTTTTTAAATAGTTGCAAGCTAGTGACAACATCTCTTCTTGTGTAGATGACTTCGACTTTTTGGCTAGCGGTGCGATTAACGTTTCATTTTCAAAATTCTGTAACAAAAAATTAAATAAATTTTAATTTTATTCGTACTGTGTTGATTATACATTTAAAACTTACTGATGATTGTTCGTCTAGGTCATCCATTGTTGACACAGAGTCAACTGGTTTTTCCAAATGCTCAATAAACTTAAACATGTCATACCACCATAATGATGGTACATAAACGCTGTCGGTTCCTGCCCCAGAACATTCTGATTTTTTAACCTTTTTTAGCTCCTTCCTAAATGCACTACGTAATGTGTTAATTTTCCTTTTCACATCTTCGATAGTTGCATTAACTTTCATTTTCTTTAAAATATTTAAAAGTTCAGCATAACCTGTTGCTTTTTTATTTTTATTTAAATAATCTTTATTGGTGGTGTCCCACAAAATCCGGTTTGCTTTGTAGCATTCAATAAATTCCGCAAGAATTTCTATAAAACGGTTAAATTAAATCAACAACGATGTTGTTTTTGTTCAAATATAATAATCAATTATATATTACTTTTAGTTTCGGCCATTTTGTGCTTTGAAACTTTTCTGCATAACAAATATTCGTCAATATATCTCAAAAGTTTAAATGATAAATGACAATTCATCTATACATTATCCTTTTAAATGACATTAAAACAAAACCACAATTGTTTGATATTTTTCATTTAGAGCATCATTTAAATGACCATTTATCATTTAAACCGATATACTATCATTTAAAATGTCATTTACCAAAAACTGATCATTTAAAATGATAATGTGTATGCTACTATAATCTCAGATCATTCGAGGAAATCCAAATGCAATGAAAAGCAGTGGCTGATAGTAGGCCCGGCAACAACCGCGCAACCCAGGACTCTAATGGTTAACATCAGTATCAAGGAAAAATTAGCTCAAGCTCAACAGCTTCACAAGTTTTGCGAGTTAGAAGAAGTACCGGTTGAATCTCCACTAACAAAATCTGACGAGCAGTGTGAAACAATTTATCAACAAACGGTTAAGCGAACTCCAAATGGACGCTACGTGGTTACCTTACCGTTCAAGGAAAACGATACCAGCATCCTTAGTGAGAGAATATTGCAAAATAATGAACGACTACAAAAATTATATATAGAATTCATGAGAATATCTTCAAATGGGGCATATGACACCATCACCCAATTGCAAGGGACAATTTTACATTCCACATCATGCAATATTGAAGGGAAATTGAAAGAAAACTTTCAATTGCATTCGTTTTCGTTTTGCATTGTATTTGACGCTTCAATGAAGTCAACATCGGGTTTGAATGATACTCTGCATGTCTGAGCTACTCTGCAAAATAATTTATGGTTTCTTATTCTACGGTGGAGAAAACACAAAATAGTATTTGCAGCCGACATAATCAAAATGTATCGACAAATCAAGGCGGCAAAAGAATACAAAGAATATATCAAAGAACACTATGGAGGGAGAATCCAAACCAACCAAAGCAACAACAAAATCTCTGTTTATACGGGTTCTGCGATGCGTCAGAAAGGACATATGCAGTCGAATTGAGTTGTCAGACACTACAATCGTCACACGGCTAATGACTGCCAAAACCTAGGTAGCACCTACTCGAGTTAAGTAAACTTCACCACGTCTGGAACTTTGCGGAGCACTTCTTTTGTCACGCTTAATTAACCAAGTGGCCTACTATTCTCGTACATGTTCAAACGCTAGAAGTGCAACCGGCGAATATTATGCATGGACAGACTCTACCATTGTATTGGCTTGGCTATAAAAACCAGCAACAAAATGGAAAACATTCGTCTCTAATCGGGTATCAGAAATTCAAAACAACACAAAAAAAGGGGGGTGGAAACACATAGCATCAACACAAAACCCAGCAGACCATGCATCTCGTGGCATTTCACTATCAAAGTTAATTGCCCTGGAACAATCAAATCAAAATCAACTTGAAAAAAGATGAGCCTGACAGAAAAACTATAAAATACTGCGAAGAGTGTCTCATCAACCTTCAACTTTTGTGCGACAAATTCTACACAACAAACGCAGCACACATTACCCAAAGATCATCCATATCGCAAACAAGAATATCATAAGCAAGTCCAGATGGGATTTGAAGAGACGAAATCCATGCGCTTCTCAAAATCAAAGAAGAATCGGCGTGCAAAACCCATGGGCTGACCCATCTTCCATGTTCAGTAGGGGCTGGCATGGTAACTTAAATCGATTCTATAGCCGTACGTCTTCGATTTGGCACACAATGCGTAAAGTACGACGGAAAAATAAACGGAGAAAGAGCAGGGAGTGCTTCGGCCCCAAAACAGATGGCATGGATTAAAAAAAATAAAAAAAAATTACAAGAAATCAATCTAAAGAAGATAATCAAAAAGGCCGAGAAGATGAAGTAGCCGATGCCGCCTCCTATATATTTGAGAAAGATAAGAAAACCACTAGAACATCAACCCCAAAAAAGCAGAGCAAATATTGTGAGTTAATGGCCTCTTTGTTTTCTACGTCTAGAAAAATCCTAAACATTGTATGGGTGTCCTTTAAAAATAATATTTTGTCCAGAAAAGCCGAAAGAAATCTTAAACAAATTAATATCACGGACGATTATGAATACTTCTTAATTCTGTGAGTCATTCAAGCGTAAAAACGTGGTTTGCAAGATTTCGTGATGGCAATTTTAGTATTGAGGACGAACTTAAAGTTTTAGTGGATAAAAATCCGGATCAAACTCAAAAATAGCTCGCAGAACAGTTAGGAGTTAGTCATATCAAGCAATATCAATTCGATTGACATACAGCAAGATCAACCCAGGAACTCATCTTCCCGTTAGGATGGAAAGTATTACTGTATGCGACATATTCACCAGACTTGATGTCATCATATTTGAAAAACCAGCGGTTCACGAAAGCTGAAAATATGCAAAAATGGATCGATGGATCGACTATTTTGTTTCGAAACCACCGTCATCTATACCTGATAAATGGCAAAAGACCATAGAGAGTAATGGTAAATATTTTTTCGATAATTCTTTGTAACAATTATATTTTCAATAAAATTCGATTTAACCAAAAAAAAGCAAGGTTTCTACTTGCAAACCTAATAAAAATCGAAAATACTTTGAAATAATATCTTTAAACTATACTGCTATGACATCTTCAATTTAACAGAACTGGGAGTCGGAAGAAACCGGTCCCGCCTATAATGTTGAGAATAAAAATAACACATTCCAGCATTGACTCTGATAGATTTGAAAATCTTATTTTAATATGGTTCCTCACTGCTCAAATACTTTTTTTTTACATTTGTTAGCATTATTCCACAACTTAATTCAATCGAACTTTTCACACATTTTCAATAAACGACATAAACAAAATTATCAATATTTCTAGTCACCTAACAATGAACACCATCCTTTATAAGTAAAAACCAATTAATTATTTTCAAAACGAACAAAAGCAAAGTGAAAATGTTGTGTCTGCTGCCTAAAATACAAAAAAGGTATATTAATTATAAATTTTCGAAAACGGTGCCACTCGATGGAATGTATGATAAACGAAATGGTATGGTGTTATGGAGGTGAGAAGTCTCCTTGCTCTTCTATAAAAACGAAAACGGGAAATTAATGAGGTGAGTTTAAAATTAATTATCGTTACAAGATATAGAAATACAAAAACTTGTTGAATCACAAAATGTTGGTGTAATTAAATGATTTTATTGTATAAAAATTTTTCGGTTCGAATTTATTTCGTATGGCAGTGGCGGAGAAAGCAAATTATCATACAACATTTATATTCTACGTCCCGTAAGCTAGCAGAACCCATACAGCAGACCATTACAAGATAGTATGGATAATTATAGGCTAATTATGGGCTAATTATTAAACCATTAAACGGATGGAGACCAAAATTTTTTAATGGGACATTTGATTAGCCAATACCCAGCCTAAAATTATTCGATAGTCAATAGATCTTGTTTTGAGTTCTAATTTCGGTTTTGGTCCGATTTTCGATTTGGGTTCTGCTACCTTTGAAATGATAAAGCCTTTTGCATTTTCTAGATCGACCCGAATAAAAAAATTTAAATATGGCATTTAATTAGCCTAAAATTATCCTTTTTTTTCAATTGTTTTAAAATCATTTTTTGATATGGGTTCTGCTAACTTTTTCTACAGCTAGCAGAACCCACGCTTTAGTTGGTAGGGATGGAGCTCAACATTTTTTAATGGGGCATTTAATTAGCCCATAATTAGCCTATAATTATCCATACTATCTTGTAATGTTCTGCTGTATGGGTTCTGCTAGCTTACGGGACGTTATATTCTTCGACAAACAAATTATATAAATTTGATAAAGTCGTATGTGTAGGTGCAGGATGGATGGGATACATTGTTTGTGGGCCATTAAAAATGTAAAGATACTCTAATATGTTATAACTCGGTCGTAGAATAGCAGAACAACTTTATCGTTTTAGGTATAAGCATGTAACATGCTTGTATTTTATATGAGGAGAACAAAATAACATGAACTGTATTTGACAAATTTTCCCTTCTAGAATGGATAAAAAAATTTGACTTACATTAAAGTTGTATAAAAATTATGTTACGTTTGCATATTTTACTAGACCATCTGATACAAAAACCCTATGTTAGTATTGCTGTTTGAAGTGGTATAAGTTTAGGCATATTTCAGGTGGAAATAGTAAATGATGTGATTCCTAATTTTTGGCCACTTGTATACGAGTAAGTGAGTATGAAATGTAAGTGCCATATAAAAATATAATGAGCTTTTAATTGACGATTTTTATTGCTACATTAATATAAAATAAGACAACATGGCTATATGTAGTCACTATATTATGCTATTAATTTTAATTGATTGGCAATTTGTCATTGCTCGTTAAATTATTTATTTTGATAGACTTTTTTTATCTTTTCTTGCAGAGTTAATTTATCTTTGGTTGGCGGTGCTGAGTTCCTATAGCGAAATGGTTTTTGTTACACTCTAATTGAAATTAATTAATCGTAATAACTTTAAACCGATAATTTCAGAGGCGAAATGTATCTCTGGTACCCAATTGCGTACTGGATAAAAATAAATTCAGCAGAACGTACATTTTTATATCTCAACAAAAAGCAAAAAAGTATACCTAAGTCAAGTTTATGTCAACAATAATGTTGTTGTCAACAAATTGTTGCAAGGATAAAATGATAATAATTTTATAGCTACGAAAAATTTATGTTCTGAATTGGTGTCAGACCTTTGGTTCCGTCATATTAATAACAAGCGTTGATTGCAACAGTTGTTACAAGAAACTTCAATGAAAAATTTTGTTCCACAGAAGTCAAAAGTTATGTACAGTTTATGTAAATAGATTGCGGAACTTTCGTGCAACTGTTGTAGTTATTCTTTGTTTTTCATTGGCCGCATTGCGTTTTCCCGCACTTGAAACTCCTAAAATCAAAATCCTAAAATCAACATCTCGCTTTTCAAAATCCCGCTTCTCTTTTTATTAATTGAATTTTTATTAATTCGGGCAGCCCCGAAAAGTTAGTTCTGCATCTAAAATGTACGAGTATGTGAAAATATTAATCCAGCTCTATTAGTAAACATGACATGTTAAAAACAGCAACAACAACTTTCATCTGGTTTAAATTTATATAAATTCGTTAAGAAGTGACCTGTGGCCAAATTCCAAACATCATTGTCGAATTCCAGAACATCTTCCAAATTCTTGTACATAAGAATCCTAATCTAGTTTCACATAATAAATTTGACCATAAGAGTTCAATAAATTTCGAAATTACATTCAATATAAAGAAGAAATGGCATACTAAGATCAATTAAGCAATGCTAAAGCTAAATTCCTTAAATGAGTTCAAAATTTTTGTTAGGATCCCAATCTAGACCGATATACCAAATATATATATATAACTATTATTGGTTAATAAAATGGTAACGATTCAGCCAGCATAAGAATTCCAACCGGGCTCTACAAATTAAATTTAACCATATTTGGCCAAGTTCTATTTAGAATGGTCTAATTCCTGAACTTCATGTTAAATTCACGTTAAAATCTAAAACCAGTTGTACATACCAAATTTGACCATAATTTGTAAATAAACGGCCTAGTTACATTAAGGATGTTCGACGCACAAAATTCAAGTAAAAATCCAAATCCAATTCTGCTTACCAAATTTTACAATAAATTGGTTAAGGAATAGCCAAATCCCATTGAGCATAGCCAAATTTCAAAAATTCAAGTTAAAATAATCGCATCTTACAATTTGGCCAAGATAAAACAAGAAATGGCCAATATCTTAATAAGAATTTACGGCTCTCTGAATTAAAAAAGGCTGACTTAAAAATTGTGTTTTTTCGGACGTAAAACCAGCGTTTTTATTTCAATTGACTTAAAATCTGTAATAAAAATGAAATAAAAAAGCTGACTTTATTAATGCTTATCATAAGTCATTTTGAAAATGATTTAAGAAGTCTGTTTATGAATGACATAAAATGTGTATTTTTAAGTAATTTTGAAAATGAAATAAAATGTGTATTTAAGATCGAAATAAAACGAAAAAGTGTATAACAGTAAAAGCCCGATTATCCAGCATCCAATTAACCGGAACACTCAGTTAACCGGAAATTTAATTTTTATGATTTTGTTTTCTTTTTTCTCTTTCTATTCTCTTTCATATGAATTTTTTCATTCATTTTGAAATTTGCAATTGTTTTTTGCACATTTTCATTAATAAAAGCATTAGTTGAAAATTTTGAATTGCTTTAATTTTCATATTACAGTAGAAGCCCGATTATCCAGCATCCAATTAACCGGAACACTCCTTTAACCGGAAATTTAATTTTTAGGGTTTGTATTTACTTTTTCTTTTTCACAACAAATATTATTTTTTTTATTATTCAAGGATTCATAGAAAATATACTTTCCTTTACTTTTTTTCATTTTATGCAAATTCTATTGTATTTGAATTGAATGTGTAAAATCGTATTACATAGCTAGGTTAGTGAAATATTGAATATAATATGTATTATTAAATTTTGGTTACTCGTATGGGTGTACTCGTATACATAATATGTATGTATTTATTATTTGCAACAAACTTAATGAACTGATGTATAAAAAAATTAATTTTTGGTACATAATTTCAAAACAAATAAACGAGAATCCTAGAAAATAAAGAAATTCTGTTAAAGTTTCTAGTTTTAATGAAACATTCAAATATCCGGAATTTTCGATTATCCGAAATGTCTCATCACCAAGCGTTTCAGATTACAGGGCTTTTACTGTAGTGTATAATACAGTAAAAGCCCTGTTAACATTCAGTTATCCGTAATTTTCGATTATCCGGAATGCTCTCAACTTCCAAGCATTCCGGATAATCGAAAATTACGGATAACTGAATGTTTCATTAAAACTAGAAATTTACAAGAATTTCGCTTGATTTCATTATTTTCTCGTTAATTTCGGTCAAATTATGTACCAGAAAACATTTTTTTGTATACATCAGTTATTCATATTACATCATATTATGTATACGAGTACACCCATACGAATACCCTAAATTTAATAATACAATATTTCCTTATCCCTAGTTGGGGTACAACTTTACATATTCAATTCAAATAGAATAATGCATAAAACAGGAAAAAAATCCCTATGAATCCCCGAATAACAAAAAAAAAATAATTTCTCTTCTCAAATAGAAGACAAGCAAAACAAAATCCAAAAAATTTAAATTCCGGTTAGAGTGTTCCGGTTAATTGGATGGCGGATAATTGGGCTTTTACTGTAATATGAAATTTAAAGCCATTCAAAATTTTCAACTAATGCATTCATTAATGGAAATGTCACTCAAAAATTCAAAAAACAATTGTAAATTTCAAAATGAATTGAAAAATGCATGTGAAAAGAAAGAGAAAAAAGCAAAAAATATTCCTAAAAATTAAAATTCTGGTTAACTTAGTGTTCCGGTTAATTGGATGCCGGATAATCGAGCTTTTACTGTAATTTGAAAATTAAAGCCATTCCAAATATTCAACTAATGCTAACATTAATGAAACTGAGCAAAAAACAATAGCAAATTTAAAAATGAATTAAAAAATGCATATGAAAGAGAAAAGAAAGCAAAAATAATCCCAAAGTTAAAATTCCGGTTAACTGGATGCCGGATAATCGGCTTTCTACTGTAATATGAAAATTAAAGCCATTCAAAATTTTCAACTAATGCTTTCATTAATGAAAATGTGCAAAAATCAATTGCAAATTTCAAAATAAGTTAAAAAATGCATATGAAAGAGTAAAAAAAGAGAAAAAGGAAAACAAAATCATAAAAAATTAAGTGTGCTTTAGACCACACCACTGAAGTAAAACTTAAAATATATATTTAATATTTATAATATAATATAGAAAAATTATAATATTGAAAAAAAATGGTCACCCTGTGCGTTCTCGAGTGCAACCTAGCCGTTTATGTCTGATGCCACAAGAGGTAACCTTGTAACTTGGTAACTTTTTCAAGGCCAACTAGTCGTAATAGATAATGTTTATGTATGTGTAACAAAATGGACCAAAAAATCATTTTTGAAATCTCTTCGCATAGTAAAAATGGCCTTGAAATATTTTTTATTTCAATTATGTTTGTGTAGTGTGGTTTCATCGAAAATTTGTTTAAGTGGCATTAAAACCTGTATCATAGGCAAACGGGGAAAGAAACGAAGAAAGAATCGGTTTCTGTGATACCTCGTGTGGAATGGAGCTGTAATATAGAAAAAAAATACATATATAAAATATGTCACACGGGCGAATGATTTTGGTCACCCTGTGGGTTCTGGAGTGAGTAAGTGAGGGAGTGACATAGATGTTGTAATAAGGTAAAAAAAAAAGTTGGCCACCCTATGCGTTCTCGAGTGAGTCAGTCAGTGACATAGAAATCTATTTTATGACTTTTCAATTTTCCAGTTTTTCAATTTTCAAATTTTCCAATTTACCAACTTTCCAAATTTCCTATTTTCATATTTTTTTATTTTTTTATTTTCCTATTTTCCAATTTTTCAATTTTCCAATTTTTCAATTTTCCAATTTACCAGTTTTCCAATTTACCAATTTTCCAAATTTCCAATTTTCATATTTTCCTATTTTCCATTTTTCCAATTTTAAAATTTTCCATTTACCTATTTTCCAATTTTATAATTTTCCAATTTACAAATTTTCCAAATTTCTAACTTTCCAATTTTCCAATTTTTTCAATTTTCCAATTTTACTTTCATTTACAATTTTCCTATTTTCTTATTTTCCAATTTTTTTAACCAATTATTAAAATAAAATGGTATCAACTATAATGTTCCACCTAGGGATTTATGAATAATTCAATTATTGACAATTATTGTCATGTCACATCCTGATACTAAAGCAAAATGATTTCGTTTTGCGTTTATTGTTTCGTTCGCCTCGTTCGATTACATTTTTCGTAACGCATTTGCCAGCTTAGCCCCCAAGTCAAACGTGCCTAAAGAAGTTTTACTTCAAAAATTAAAATTACGGTTAACCTTCGTGCGGCGGCATAATTTTACAACGCTAAAATCTACTCGATCCCTTATATCCGAAGAGGCTGGGGATATTTTTCTAAAATAAGGTCTGAATGGTCCAGCAAAAAAATGTAGAGATCTCACAAAACTTTACCCCTCTCCGGCTTCTACAAGAATTTTTAGTATTTAAAAACGGAAAAGGTACAATAGTACCTATTTCGCCTGTCGAGGGTTAGCTAAGTGTTCCGGTTAATTGGATGCCGAATAATCGGGCTTCTACTGTAATATTAAAATTAAAGCCATTCCAAATTTTCAACTAATGCTTTCCTTAATCAAAATGTGCAAGAAAAAATTGCAAATTTCAAAATGAATTAAAAAATGCATATAAGCTGTAACAAGAAAAAGAAGAAACCATTTTCCTAAAAACGTCAAATTACGCATGCATTTCTATGTATATTAAAAACAAATGTAAATTTTATGTTTATAATGTGAAATAAAATATGCCTTTTTTAATTCATTTTGAATTAAAAAATATATGTGTAAAATAACATAAAATCTTCCTTTCTTGTGTCATTTTGAAATTAAATTTTGTTTTTGTAAAACACCTTTGTTAAGTCAGAAAATTTGTTAAAAGTATGACTTAAAAAAGGTCCCATTTTAATTTCAGCCTTTTTTAATTCAGGGAGCCAAAATTTACATAGAAAAAAATTTCAAAGGCGTTAAAATTTTTTTTTTTAGAGATATGCGGAATCCAACACTTTGATTGTTTGATCTTTAATTGTTTAATATTATCAAGTCGAACATGTTGAAACTGTTTAGGATTTTTGTTTGGGATACGGTCAAACTATATAATTCTACTGGTTATGCGGAGGAACGAGTGGCTCCTTCTGCTATAAGACAACTTATGATTTCGGGCAATGAAACCGTTCAACCTGTCCATTTAATTATCTTTTATATGGCGGGGTCGTGAAGACTTTGAAGTGTATATGGTAAGTCATCGCTCGTCATACTGATGATTGAAGCTGAATTTAATATCTTTGACTATCAAACACTAACGACAGCCACTGGGAAACCGAAGTAGAACAATATATCCTTTATGGGCTTTATGTGTTCTTTATGTGTAAATTTGTCCAGAGCTTTTAATACGAATGTACTGGTCTAGCATGGATTATCTGATTATTAGGATGTCGTTCATATTTGTTCTGCTTGCACATTATACACATTTTAACCAATTTCAAAAATGTTGCCATCATCTTTGGGAAATCATATTTATGGATGATTTGCATTCGGTTCTCGCATGCATTTCGTTTATGCTGTGCTGTTATTCTTCGGTTCCTTCATCATAAACCATATTTTGAGGGAAACGATTTTTTTAATTTTTGATTACGGAAAACATTACAGTGGTACTCCCACTGATGGTATTAGGTTACGAGAGAAGCTTTTGGCAACTTTGTTTGGGTTACTGTTAGGGTATTTACTTGAGTAGAGTAGAAATCTCTACGAGACATCTGCTACCACATTTGTTTTACCTAGTTTGTATTTAAGGTCATAATTATATTCGCCTTCCGCCTTTTCATTTTAGCGTTACAACTTTTGTTTCTGAGAGTGTAAGTAATAAGGTGGTGGTTGGCAAACATGTTCACCCATCATGAGCCATACAGATAATTTCTTAGAGAATTACGTGCCTAAGTTAATAATTTCCTTTGGATTTACTTAAGGTTGTAGAGGTAAATGTTATGAATATCTTGGACAGCTCCGATAGCGAAATAATTTGCGTCGAAATTCAAAGCTTTCCTCGAAGCTCGGATTAATTATAATTCCTTAGAGTTGCTAAAAGCAGCTAAGGCCTCGTTTTCTTGGATAGGTTTACTTTTTGAGATCTTTTTAAACACTCATTAATCAGGGATATCAAGGGTTTTTCTAGTTTCGCGTAATCCTGTATAAATCTTCGATAATAACCTGACATCCCTAAAGAGGTTTTTAGATTGACTTTGAGATTTGTGGGTGGAGGTAGCTTAGCAATTGCCTGAACTTTTTGGGGATTTGACTTTATTTCGTTGTTATTGTCATCTAAGGTTCTTCAGAACACCGAAGAGTCCAAATGATAGTGGAACAAATTCGAAAAAATCCACTTTTCAGATCAAGAGTGGTAAAATATTTATTCCTTCCGAGATTCGCGAAAACTCTTGTACGGATAAGCCTCAGTAATAAAATGGATTATCGGAACTGGTACGTTTTTCATCGTTATTTCTCGTTATGTAAGTTAATCTTTTATCCGGGTCTGCGAACAATTTCGGATGACTTTTTAATTATATCGAGGAATTGTTGAACTTGCTTTAATCTTATTAACTTCTTGAGAATTAATTTGTTTAAGCGGAATTTTGATATTAGGATAGGTGGTCAAGTGGCTTTCATTAGTATGAATCACGTCTTGGCGATGTCTAATAGGTCATTCTCTATTATTCCGTTGAAGGATTATAGGTAGGTAGTATTTAGAATTGGTGTTTGAGAAAATTAAAACCAAATAAATTTATGTGCGCATGATGAGTTGTTTTGAGACTACCACTAATGGAATTAGCACCAATGGAGTTGTGTTTTTCATAGAGATATTGTGCAATATCATGACACTTAGAAGAAAGAGATGGAGCGATATTATATCTTCTTTGAGAATGTTGATAGCTGTTATTCGTATATTTCATACGTAAATCAATATTTTGAAGTTTTAGACAAAGGTAAAGTGTTTGCGGTAAATCCACGGCTATCGTTTACTCATTAAATGAGACAAATCTCCTTTAAGACCTCTGACAAATGTATTCAGTGCCTTATTTCCGTATTAAATTATCCAGAAGTTAGAAATGATTGCTCTGAGAATTCCCGCAAACTGTTAAAATTGTCGGGGATTCTGTCTAATTTTGTTTAATTTAATTTTAATTTTTCGGTTCCCCGAAAATTCTGCGACAAACAATTATGCCATAAACAATTCATCGAAAAACAAATATGAAAACTACAACTTTACAATAACCAAGTGTGCGTGAAAACAATTGTGTAAAAAACAATTCATCAAAACAAATTAAATTTTTCACTGTAATGTACCGAATAATTGTAATAAGGTGCATAATTTATTTTTCGCTAATTTTTGCAATCTTTTTTTATTTTTATTAATAACAATTGCTTCGTCAACCTTGCAGACACAGATCAAAGAGTTTTTATCGCTCTTATCGCTTCTTCTAATAGTGCCACAAACGTTAAAAATATCAACTTTTGTAAATATCAACTTTTTTTAATGTAATTTTAATTCGTTCTATACCTGAGAGGATGGGGCTGCTGCCCCTAACCCCCGCTTTTCCAGAATTTATACAATTAATCAAGTGTCATTAAAGATGGCTTGATAAATGTTATAAGTACTCTGCCCTAGCGAAAGCAACTGTTGAACGTTGGTTTACTGAGTTTAAACGTGGCCATACAAGCACTGATGATACTGAACGCTCTGGCCACCAAAATTCGCCAGATATTCCAGAAAGGGGAAAAAATTGCAAAAAAAACCGTTTTAGAAGGCATAAAAAATATTACAAGAATTGTACAGCCTTGTAAACAAGGCAGCTGTATGTCCGCAATTACTTAGAATGGACAAAAAACATCAACGCATCGATGTAATAAACAGCATTTTTGCTTTGCTATGTGACAATGGAAGATAAATGGGTGCCCCACTACATTTCAGAATCAAAACGTCAGTCAGTTGAGTGAATATCAGCCGATAAAAACCACATGAAGCCACCAAAAATGCAAGGTATTTTATTCGTCGATTTTTTCGAGAGAGACCTCCTTCTAAACCCATCAATATCGGCATTATAGGTGGTAATAGTTACACGATCTTGCCGCTTCATAATAATAACTTATTGCATGCCCTTGAAGCACGCCCTACCCACCAGGATATATATATCTTATAGTTTATGACAAATTTTGAACCGACAATGTTGAAAGCCGATAACGCTTACCTTGGTAATTTATGTAGTTCTGTCCAATTTCTAGTATTGTGGACTGCATCGGGTTTATGCTGCTTGATGGTCTATTTTTAAATCGATTTCACAGAGGCACGAGTTGCACCGCTGCTTCTCATGAAATTTCCTATTTATTTAGTTCGTCCATACAAGCAGAAAACCACTTATGTGAAGTTATCCCGGGATTCTATCCCCGAAATTAAAAAACCTGAATCCGGCAACACTAACATAATTATATCCCTCCAACTCTTGTGTGAAGTTAGCCCCGCCCCATTTTATATTATATTTTATTCCAAATACACTTCATATGCGTGAAGTTAGCCTCAAAACACACAAAATAAATGTAATAATTTAACAAAATGAAGTAAAATAATTTTTAAATTGGCTCATAAAAATATCAGATTATGATAATTTGGTAATAAGACAGAAAAACACAAATCTCACATTTAGGAAAACACGAAAAGATCGGACCGTTGCAACCTAACCATTTGGCTCCAAACAAAATATTTCCACAATATTTTTATTTTAATGTTTATACATATTATTTATAATATAAACATTTTTATTTTTCATATAATGAAATTCGGAGCTAACTTCACGCATATGAAGTGTATTTGGAATAAAATATAATATAAAACGGGACAGGGCTAACTTTTCACGAGAGTTAGAGGGGATATAATTATGTTAGTGTTGCCTGATTATTTTTTTTTAATTTCGGGGGCAGAATCTGGGGATAACTTCACATACGTCAGAAAACAGTAAATTGTTGTCTCAAAACTTCAATAACCGAGTATCTGCGAGTCTCCAGTTTTATTTTCGAGTTCGGCTCTCACTCTAAATTTGGTGCGGGAGAGCCTACTGTCGTTCACTAGATCTATGTCTAGGTTTTAACAGCTCGATGTTCCAAACCAAGCTGATGGCACTCACACTTTATGCACTCTACCTTGTTTAGGACGGAAATATTATTTTTCGATTAGTTGTAGTATCCTAGGACCATCTTCGAACTAGTGAAGAACTGCTCAAATTTTGAAATTTGATAACTATGGGCCTCAACTTGTAGCATCTCTTGACAAAGGGATGTTCCTGAGCTTTCTTTAGGCTTTTTCCTGGTTTGGCAGTTTTTCACATATGAACTAACTCTATTCGCGCTCTTATCCTTAGAAGTTTTTGAGGAATCTAACAGTCTTGCTAGTTTTCGGCACAGTCAAGCACACCACAGCCTAATGACATCAACTAAAAGATAACGCGAACACATGTAAAAGCTGCAAGATATATAGCTGACATAAATCTCAAATTGACACCTCCGGGAAGGTTTACGTTTAGACCCCCAAATACTAAATGTAAAATAACAATAACTAAATTTAGATATATGTGTCACCTGTAATAATTGTACACACATATACAAATTACCAAACAGAATTCTGACTAAACATTCGGTGCTGTTTTGATGATGTTGTCCAATATGTTATTCTGCACCACTAAGCATATGAAAATACTAAAACTTTTATTATTTTGCACATAAACATCATTACATAATATGTTCTTCATACATATATGTGTGAAATGATAAAATGGTAAATAAACCTGTCACACCAATGTAGTTTCTGCAACTGACATATAAATTTGTATAATAAGACGAATTATACATCTTCAAGAGATAAAACTACACATGAAAGTTTCATCCATCTTATTTATCATGCACTGGAACAGCATGAATGGCAAAATATAGATTCGAGCACAATGTAGCGCTGTTTACCATACATTCTACACATCGTACATCTTATTCTTAGATATATAATTAATTGGAATGATGGCAAACGAAATGTTTACGCTCCATTTCAATCCAAAACTATTTCTGTCCACAAATCCGATTATAAATGTTCGCAGTTACTGATGTGTGTAGGTTGATTTAAATAATGGGCGATGGAATATAATCAGGACAACGACCAAAACTTTTTTTTTTTCTTAATCCGCCTATTTGGGTGACATAATTTTTTGGAGCATATGTTTTATATCCAAATAGATTTCATGACGAATATGTGCGTCTAGCTAGAACAAAACGAAAATTTGGTTTATGTAATGTGTGTTTGCCAAGAGATTTCATTATTAATTAAATTATTATCAATCATAATTATATTTTGTATATTAGAACTTGGACTGGGTTACATATGCGGAGGGCAGAGAACATAATCGATATTCTTATTACGTAAAACTTATGCCATCCATATAACTAGAGGAGGATTATGATAATAAAGGGTTTTATAATTTGGGCGGGTCGATATTACAATGGAATAAAATAAACTGGGCGTGAGATATTAACGAAATTCTTTTTTTATTTGAAAGTCATGGATCCGAGTGACCCAATTTTCTATTATTCGACCAATGCGACTTGGGTAAACCCCACAAGAAAAAGTCTAGCGGGGTCAATCCGCACGATCTTGGTGGCGAATTCCGTCCTGCTGAAAACACAAGTTGTCTACCTCGATATCGTTCAATTTGGATCAAAATAAATCGGTTAGCATCGTTCTGTAGCGCTCTGCGTTGATGGTGATGGCCTCACCAACGTCATTTTCAGTCAAACAGTTACTTTTTATAGATGCATTACTACCTGGTGAACCTCATGTGGGTTGGCGTCGTCCAATACACGGTAATTTTGCTTGTTAACATAGCCAACATTCATCCAAAAGCGTCTCGTCACTAAAGATGATTTTCCGGCCAAAATTGGGGTCCTCTTCCAAACGCTACGAAGCCCAATCAGCGAATAAATGGCATTTTCTAGGTCAGTAAATGTGAGCTCCTGGGTAAATTAGACTTTGTACGAGTGTAAGCCCAAGACACAAAATTCGCCAAGTTGAAGTTTATGAAAGGCCGAGTTCTTTTGCATGGCGATAAGTTGAGTGTTGAAGAGTCGACTTTGAAGGACCACCGCGTCTGCCGTAAAATGGGCACAACGCGCGTAACGTTTTTATTAATGAACACTCAATTTGATAATAAAGTTTCATCATTTGAACGTGCTGTTCAATCGTGTAACTTATCATGGTGGTTTGGCATCAGTGACAAAATTTGAAATTTTTAATATTACAATCCTGGAAATGAATCTGATAGCCTGTTCCATGAGATTAATGAAATTTATTTTGTTTTTAAATGCCTTCGGTATATATCAAACTAATTTAAAGTGTTTTCCAGTACTTAGAGGCAATTTCAATGAAATTGCCTAACTGCATTTATCCAAAGGCTCAAATTATCTAACTGCTGATAATCGGCCAGGCTGAGGGCGCACTATAAACAAAGCTCAGTCTCTAACAGTTTATCCGGATACCTGGGACTTTCCGGATTAAACAGCCTTCACTGTGTACTGCGGATCATGTTGAACAAAACATGCATGAAACTAATATTACAGAAAAAGAAGAGTCCGGCGCTTTTAAAAACTAATGCTGGAAACTAATGCTGGTGGAATTTTAGTCTCTAAGGCATAGATAATCAAAGTGGATCTTTGGTAATTAGGCCTGGTTCGAAACACGTATAAAGAAAACGGGAACCACAGAGGACTTTGGCACTCAAGACATACAGAAAAATGGAACACAATCACGAACAAGGCTGGTTCTTCAAAAGAGACTGGAAACTCTAGCAAAATTTTAATAATATTCAGTTGGCGATGAGAACGGTCAGGGATATAGAAACGCTGGCATGAGCTATAAAGATGTCTACCAAAAAGGCAGAGGTCGGACGAGAAATGACAGAAGAATGCAAAGGATTAGAGTGCAGGAAACTGTCGCTGTCATTTACAGAGCCCGCACGAAGATGGGAAAATACCGACCAGCAATTGGAGGAAGGTGGATAAGGCCCTAGCTACCACTTTCCTAAAAATTATAATGAAAAACCCTGGACCCAGGGACGGAGAGTGGCACTGAAATCGTGTCAAGTTGACATCTTATGCCCACCAACGGTCCTTGAGTCCGTACAAAAAGGCAATAGAGAGCAGAGGTGAAAGAAGGTCGAGAGAGAGTGCCAGTTCGGATCCCAGCGAAATCCAACAACATGGAAGAAATTCTAGAAATGCTACCAAAGGCTAATTATATTTCAGGTATTATCTTATTAAATAGAGAATCGCTGGCTCTGCTGGCGAGAACTAATGGTTTAATTAGCTACGGTTTCAGCGCAGTCACACTCAATATTAATAAGAAAGATGAGGGTGACATGTTGTCAAGACATGAGGAAAGCTATAGTGATAGTTGACGTAAAGGAGCAAGCCTAATGTTGAGGCTCCTGAAGATTAACCTCAGTAGAACCAGACTAGAGGCAAAGGAAAAAGATATTGTTCTAGTCGAAGAACTTTGGTTTCAGGCATTTTGTTCCGATGCAGTCAAATTTTTGAAATATTTTATACGTCTATGTCAATATTCTACCTCGCCTCGAGTCGCTTTACGAAATACTTCTCTTCGTTGATTCACTTGAGGACGAATCAGTTTTACTTGGCCTGTATATGGAATTTCGTAACAAGATTACTTATTGGCAATTTGAGATTGAAATTTTTTAGAAAAAACTATCTCTTTTTTCATCAATAAGCGAAGTGGAGCATTCAACTCTGAATATTGGAGAATGAAGTCCTGAAAATAATTCCTAATTCCTATAAGTCCTTCAGAATCTGATTCCTTACCATCATTTGAAAAGATGTGAACAAGATATTTTTTCGGGGTGAATTTGATTTTGATTTCACGTGCTCTCTGACTAACAGCTGCAAAATTTCTGTCGTATTCCTCTAACTTCCTTTAACAAATAAACTTGGAGTATTTTCCACCAGTAGCGAGTGTAACCACAAAACTGAATTTATAAATTTGTAGCTTGAATGGCACCAGATTCAAAAGCAGGGCACCTTCTATATTTTTTTTTTGAGGGGGACTAATTCAAGGCCAAACTCACAACTTTTGATTAACTTTGAATTCAATGTGAGGAAATGGTCGAATGGTTCCCCTTCCTTCTGTGCCCTTGTATAAAATAAGTAAACCCTCATATGCTATGTTTTCCGCAAACTGCAATATTCTTCGAATTTTACTTATTATTTACCTTATTATTTACCTACCAAAATTTTATTTACCTACCAAAATGTTGGTCGCCAAAATCGGCCGAGTGATAGTTTGGTCATGATATCCAGTGCTGAGACATCTAAATCAGATGAAATATTATGGCATCGGCGACGTCTTCCCTTTAAAGTTATTGCAGTTCGGACCAATCAAAGGCTCGATTTAATAAATTCTGATTTGTGCGGTCCAATCGAATGTGCTTCGCTTGGAGGTGCACGATATTTTGTGGTGTTCGTAGACGATTCCACAAGGCGCGTTTTTGCGTACATACTTAAATCAAAAACAGATGTAGTCAATACTTTTCCAGAGTTGCAGAACGCATGAACCGGACTATAATAGAACGTGCGCGATGCATGATATTTGATGCCCACCTAGATAAACAATTTTGGGCAGAAGCAATGTCTACCGCTGCGTATATAATTAATCATTCACCGTGTAGAGTGATCAATGGAATGACACCAGAAGAAGCGTGGTCGGGGAGGAAGCCTGATTTGTCGCGGTTTCGAGTGTTTGGTTGCGTGTATATCCCAAAGCAAAAGCGGAAAAAATTAGACCCAAAGTCAAAGATGGGAATCTTTGTCGGTTACAGTAAAGTATCGAAGGCCTACAGGGTGTATGGCCTCGATACTAAGCGGATTATAGTTAGTCGTGATGTGGTGTTTCACGAAAATCAACGTTTTGGGGAACGGATAATGTCAGATTCAGTCAGTACTTATTTAGATATTTTCCCGGAAGCGTCGAAAATTGATGATAACAACGCAGATTTGTCGCAGACCGCAACGAGTGATCCAGATCAGATTGACAGTACAGGATCATCCGCCGCAGGGGCCAATGATGATACACTTTACACGACCAGTGAACATGAAGATGAGGATGAAACTCATCAAGTATCAACTGATGACTATGTGCCTCCTGAAACAGCCCAGATTAATGTGGATAAAGGCGTAGTTAGGCGTTCCTCCAGACAACCTAAGCCAGTAAATTTTGATGACTATATGATTTACAATGTGCATTCAATCGAAATTGATGGTCCAGTCACTGTCAGCCAATCGTTGAATCGAGCGGATAGTGAGAAATAGAAAGAGGCTATACGTAATGAATATAGTTCTTTGTAAGAAAACAGCACTTGGATTTTAGTGAATCTTCCACCAAATTGAAAGCCGATCAATTGTAAATGGGTATTCAAAACCAAGAGGGACGCAACTGGAAAGATAATAAGGTATAAGGCTAGACTGGTAATCAAAGGTTGTTGTCAAGAGAAGGGCATTGATTACGCAGAAACTTATTCCCCCGTGGTCAGGTATAGCTCGATTAGGACGCTAATTGCAATCGTCGTGAAATTTAATCTTGATATAGATCAATTGGAGGCAGTGACGGCGTTTTTACAAGGGGATCTCGATGAGGAGATCTACATGACGCCACCAGAGGGTTATGCAAAAGGCAACAAGTGTGTCGTCTCAATAAATCATTGTATGGCTTAAAACAGGCAAGACGCATTTGGAATATAAAGTTAGACAATGAATTGTTAAAGTCTGGCTTAGCCAAGTTCATAGTCGATCCGTGCATCTATTACCAAGTTAGTGAAAATAAGATGATATTTGTTGCTGTTTATGTGGATGATCTGATAATATATTCACGAACGACAAAGAAATGAAAAGGAAACTCAAAGAATACCTGATGTTGACATTTAAGATGAAAGATTTGGGTGAAGCTCGGTATGTATTAGGTCTACAAATAACACGCGATCGCAAGAATGGTCTGATTTGGATTGACCAAGAACAATATATCAACGAGATGCTGTCTCGTTATAATATGGTGAATTGCAATCCGGTATCGACACCCATAGACATCAATCAACAACTGTCAGCAGAGTTTTGCCCAAACACAAATAAGCAATTGAATGAAATGGCTGAAGTGCCGTACCAGTCAGCTGTTCTAAGAATTTTGTTTGCAGCTCAAGTGTCCAAGCCAGATGTGTGTTATGAGACGATCAACTACAGGATATGTTTTTACATATCAAAATGGTCCGATATCCTGGAACTCCAGAAAACAACCCACAGTGGCACTGTCAACAACTGAGGCTGAATATATGGCATTAACTTCGGCCACACAGGATGCGATTTGGTTAACCGGATTACTGCGAAATTTTTATTACTAAATGATGCACTACTACACTATGCACTAATCACATTTTATTAACATATTTAATCATTTTAATAAAATAAAAATTAAGTCGTCATTTCGTACAAAAAGAAAAAGTAGTTTTGTTGGGGGTATTTTCTTTGACATATGAGACCGCCATATTCATTTTTTATATAACCATGCTGCTCTGGCTTGTGACACATGAAATAGCAAATTTTATATAGGAAAAAACTTTACATTCATATATGTAGTTCTATGTTCATAACTTAATTTTGGTGAATGTGAAGATATACAAACCTTAAGGACTATCACATGCAATTTAGGAAATAAATGTTTACATTTCTGCAAATCGGATCTTTTTAATTTGAATTACAAGGACAATATAAATTTAACAGGCAACATTTGAAATAAAGCTCCACCTACACTCAGGCAATGGTAAATAAAACATTTAATCTACAAATTGATACAATTTTATATTTAAAAAAAAAACGTTAAGATTTTTTCTCAAATCGCCAGAAATCAACTTCGATATCAACCGAATTTTTTCGATGAAATTTATACGTCGACTCGATATTGTATTTCAATTCTGCCACCACCTTCGACTCCACATTCCATTCCTTCGCCTTTTTATAAATGTGTTCCCGCGTCGAAGTTTTATGTAACGAGTAAACCGCGTTTCGTGACAGTTGCAACCCAATTTGTAAAAATTGCATATCAATTCCAGCATTTTTCTTCGTCCCAAACGGTGGATTCATAACAACCGTATCGAAAAAATTACACCATCGCGATTCCGCCAAATCGTTTAGTACATCGCATTGTACACAATCAACAGTTGGTATTTCATCTCCAGCATTTTCGAAAAATACATCAATCGCATCCTTATCAATTTCAAATCCAATTGTAAAGGCAGCACCCAATAAAAATGATCCTATACTAAGCATTCCACTACCACTGCCCAAATCGGCAACTAATTTATTTTCTATATCATTAAAATTTGTCTGTATCGAATATAACATGCAGCTAGCTATATGATCCGGGGTCATATATTGTTCTAATTTGATTTTAGGATTTTTAAAATTGCCCACATCCTCTAGGTATTCTTCGAGCTTTTTAAGCTTGATACAGGCCATATTGGAGTGGTTAGTTTTATTAAGAATTTATTTTAATTGATCGAATCGTGGCAAAACTGGTAGAATATTATTACCGAAAATCGAGTCTTGGGGCACAAAAAATCCTAATGAAAGGGAAGTAGCCTGATTGTAAGCGACACGGGCGGGCGTATTTAATGCCAAATCTGAAGGAAATTGATTTAAGCCTGTAAACTAGACAAAGATATGTATTAAATTATATGGGATATATTATTTTTTTAATAAAAAATCTACCAAATTTGTGTTATTCGTTTGATTCTGGAGTGATGTCGTCACTGGTGTCACCCCTTTTTGAAGCAATTGTTTCTTAATTTGTAAGTCTTCTAATATTTTTCTATTATTTAATTCTGTAAATATACACCATTATAATGTACGTTTAACTATTAAAATCGAGCAATATTACCTTGTTGTGCGTTTAACGTTGGAAAAGCCATCAAAATTTAGTGTAAATCATACAATTGACAAAATAACCAATTTTATATATAATTTTGATATATATTGTAATATAATATGGTAGCTGATTATTTCTATATATAATACAATTATATTTAAACTTAAGTTATACTGGTTTACACATAATAAATTAGAATTTAAAATAATTTTTTAACATAAACATTCCATTTTCATTTTATTCTTGAAATGTCACTTTAGTTATGTGGTTCTGCCACTAGGGAAAAAATTTATTTGGCTGCGGTTATATTTTAAGTGTTCAGTAAAAAAAAAATTAGTACAAAAGTAACATTTTATCGATTTTTTAGGTGGTCGCGGTAATTAATACGGTCAAATTAATTATGTCGTTTTCCAGTACGTATGCTAAATTCGGTATTAAACTATCTCATTTTAGTACAAACCTATTTTTACTACATGTCGATAAAGAAGATTCGTCTAGAAGAAAACCCACGTAATGAAATGTCAAATGTGAAGAGAACAGCAATAATTTATTTTCAAAAAAATGTCAAAATATCGTGAAAAATAAATAAAAGGAAAACCTTAAAATTTTGTGATTATTTTTTAATTTAATTCTTTATTATTTTTTTTTGTTTTTCCGTTCTAAAATATATAATACGGTGTAAAGCAAATACGCGGAAAAGGCTATAGATAATTAATTGTTATGTAAAAAAGAAAAACTTTGGTAAGAGGCCCTTCGATTTGGAGGAGTTTTACAAGTACAATTGTAATCGATTCTAAAAGTTGTTATTCTCATTTAATTACAGATTATAATAGAGATAATTAATACTAATATAAAACTAGATTTTATTAGACATTTAAAAATTTATTCGAAATGGCTTTTCAAACATTTCGGCAGGAGTATCTGGCGATTCCAATTGTGACACGGGTCTATACAACGGCATGTGTGATTACAACAATTGCAGTAGTAAGTACATTATTACGTACAAATTACTTGTGGTTTTCTCCCGTGATACCAAAAATTCTTTTGTGTATCATATCGAGTATTGAAAACCACGTCATGATTACAATTTTTTTTTGTATTTGGAGGATTCTTATCATGCTCTAATTTTTTTTTTTGTATTTTACCCGTTATTCAATTGCAGCATTTAGATTTAGTTACGCCGTTCCAATTATATTTTCATCCAATTCTAATAACAAAACAATTTCAAGTATGGAGATTGCTAACGACATTCCTATATTTTGGGACAGTGGGTTTTAGTTTTTTGTTCAATATGATATTTACGTATAGGTATTGTCGAATGCTGGAGGAGGGATCGTTTCGAGGAAGGAGCGCAGATTTTGTGATGATGTTCATATTTGGTGGATGTTTAATGACCGTATCCTTTTCAAAAAATTTAATTAAGTGCAAGATTTGCGTAAAAATTTTAATTTTGGTGAGTGAGTGAGTGAACCAATTTGTCAATTTCGTATTCAGGTTCTTTAATTTCGGCTTCTAAATTTCGTTAAAACTTATTTAGAGTATTGCTAGAGAGAGGTTATTTCAGTCACATGATGAATCTGAATTTACTCCAACAACTGTTACATTAAAAGCGGAAAGTTTGTTAAGACACATCGGATTCTCCAAATTTGTAGTCCCAGATCCGTTTTCAAATTTTATTGAAGGTTTAAAAACTATGGTTGTTAACTAATGGGGGGAAGTTTTCGCAATTCACTTGCATTCGTAAAATTACCTCAATCCAACAAAAAGTTTCTTTTCAAACTAGTTTTCCAATTATACAAGATCTTCATTCCATAGTCGTAAAGTTTGAAGCAGTGTTCGGCTCTTTTCTTCATAAATGAAGCGAAGTTCAATACCACCTGGAAAACATAAAAGTGAACTGGATAGATGGAATTCTGCACTTCCGCGGAGGGTGAACTAAATTAGGAAATAGCCCATGTGTTTACTGGGACTTAGGCGAAACCTACCCACGTTCATCATTTAGTCTACAAATTCCAGAGTTGTGTACCAATTATCAATGATCCAGCTGCTCGTTAAACTTTAGAATCGCTTCAGCGCAGATAATTTATTTTTTTATTTATCGTTAAGTTGCAATCAAATGACTAAAAAATATAATTATTTAGCTTAGGTTTTGCCTGCCATATCGTATACATATGCATGTCTAGTTTCTCTTCTTGATGATGCTGTTTCTGGATTAGATCCAATTGTTGTTCGAATCGATCCGCAGCCAAAGTTACAGTTTGCGCTTTTATTTCCCATTTTATTACTCCGACTCTGATCTATGAATACGGCTCCATGGACGTTGTGGCTTTGCTCGTTACCCTAGAGTCTCTGAGTTTATGTAAAATGCTTCTAATAGCATCATTTATCTACCTCATGGCATTGTTTCTCTCCACCTTGAGAAGAGTTTTCAAAAGTTGTTGCTTGAATCAGAGACAAATATTAAGCTCTAGTGGAAGCCCTCGATCCTAAATCATCATGAATTATAGAGTAGCTCGAATAACGGATGTACTACGAAATTTCGGCTTTCAAAATCCCGGTTTTAAAAATCCTGATTTTCTAAGGTTCGGCTGAAGCGGGCGTCTGTCTTGTATCAAACGGCTCGCTATATAAATTTGTTCAAGGTAGCACTGGATGCCTTAAGATTCTCACCAGTACGTGACCCACACACGTAGCAAGCAGGTTTAGCGGCAGGCCAACATCCTGCCCTCATAAAAACAATTAAGTTATGAACCCTAATTAACGGCCTCGAATTACCATATCGGATTCATCACAAAATCGACCTCGGAAATTGTACACGAACAACGCTTTAAAAATGGGAACGTGAAACGTGCTGAGCCTCTTAAGACCTGGAGATCTCCAGAACCTTTTGAACCAAGCAAAAAGTTACACATTAGACGTGAAGCATCATATCATCGATTTTCGCCCATCAAGATGCGGATATGCAGGGTCAGACTTCGCACTAAGAAATTCAACATCACGATCGTTAATGCACATGCACTCACCGAAGATAAATCTGATGACATCAAAGATCTCTTCTTTGTCGAGCAGGAAGAAGTCATCAATACCATACCGCACCACGACATTAAAATCATCGTGGGCGACTTTAATGCAAAAATTGGTAGGATTGCAGAAAATACATTGCACCTCTGTCGTAACAGCCTGGACCTAACTAGTAACAACAACGGCCAACGCGTCACTAACCTGGCAATAATGTACAACTTAGTTGTATCAAGTACGTTTTTCCCATATACGAGAATCCACAAAATAACGTGAAGATCGAATGGTGAAAGAACGGAAAATCAAATCGATCATGTCATGGTGTTTAAGAGACACTCCAACAGCGTATCTGACGTTAGTTCTTACAGAGGTGTCGATATGGACAAAGATCATGTGTTTGTCATATTTAAATATAAGTGCAAACTATCATCTACGTTCAACAGACAAGCACAAAAAACCCTTCGATGGACTGTCGATGCTCTAAAAGACCAAGCGTCACTGCAGAGTTACGAACCAGCTGTCACTAACTATTTGGAGCAGCCCAGCAACAACGAAGAAGGTCTTTCTAACACCCAGGAGCATTGGCACGCAATACAGTTACCCATAACCACCGCGGCGAAAACTATTGGAAAAGACCGTCGAGATCCCGCAATGATTGGTTCGATGATCAATGCCGCCAGGTCGTCCAAAATAAACGAAAGTTTCGTGAAAATGGTTGGCTCGCAACACTAGAAGCACTCAAGCAGAATATCTCCGCGTCAACAAATCCACGATTAAATACCTTCGCCAAAAGAAACGCAATCATATGAGATTGTTTTGCTAACGCCAGGAATCTCACTAAAGACTTCCACCCAAGAAGTACAGCCATCAAAGACGGGAAGGAAGAGTTGAGAACAAGCTTGGCTGGCGTTCTCTCAGTATGGCAAACCTACTTTCAAAATCTGCTAACTCGGAATGACGACGTGACCCCCTTTGCAATAGCTCCTCCAGGTGAAGAGGTCTATGTCGGATATCCCACAGTGGAGGAAGTAGACGCAGCTATTAGTCGATTGAAAAACGGAAAGGCACCCGGTCTCGATGGAATCCCCGCAGGACAGTTTAAAAACACTTGATCGTAATGCGAAACAACTTGGTTTGAAAATCAACAGCAGCAAATTATCAACATCAAGAGGCACCTCTACGACAACTCTCGGAGCAAACAACCACAACTTTGACAACGTGGAAGACTTTAAATATCTCGAGTCAATTATAATATCAGTGAATAATATAGCAGAATCACGGTGGTTTTACAGAGCACCCATAAGACGTGTGCTAATGAACCATTAGAATGAAGAACCACGAAATCAAGAATTTGCTTGGAGACTGCGGTATTGTCGGATTCAATAAATCAAACAAAGTTAGATGGCTGAGTCACCTAGACTACGCTAGCGCGATAACATTCAATAAGATCTTTTTTTTTTTTATTATCACTGCAATCTGTTCTAGGGCCAAGGCTTTTCCAGCTCTTTCGTGGTTTGCTTTTTTCGTCCATACTATTACGCCGTTGCCAGCCAATTCGAGGACGTACGGCTGTTCGATTTTTACCACCATTTGCACATTGCATAGCTCCATGCCAGCCTATACTGGAATGGGTCGGGCCCATGAGCTTGATGAACAGATCGTAATCTGTAGATGAAAATTCCCTTTGGATCCGGTCCATATCGGGATTCGAACCCAGGATCTACCGATCCAAACGCCAAAGCTTTAACCACTGTGCCATTTGGTATCCAATAAGATCTAAGAATAATAGGATATCGAAGCTGGAAGGAGGTTTCGAAAAATCTTTCCTTATTACCAAACAAAAGACTCGGAAAAAGCTCAGTTTTAGTTGACGTCTGACCTAAAACGTTGGGTAAAGCTACTGAAAGACTTATAAATAGTGCCAAAAGATCCAACCTTCAGTTTACCTCAGGATACAAACAGGATAAATTTAAAGTTAGAAGACTAGTTAGTAACAGTCATGCAGAGTTTATTATGCGATGCAACAAAGACACAGTAGCGCTCGAAAGTATTTTGACAAGTGTAATTTATTAGATAATACAAAAAATAATTTATTCATAGTAATAATATATTTTACAAATTGGAACACATAAATGTTATGAATTGCTAAACGAAAAGGAAAGTTTGAAAAAAGTATTAAAGTTACGGATCAAAAGTATAACTCAAGATACTTTTACGGATCAAACGTATCTATGCACGACGTAGCCTGCAATTATTGCTAGCAACAGATTGGAACTTGTTTGTTTAAAACGTGTGTAGTAAAAAAAACTAAAAATAAGTTTTGACAGAATTAAAAAAAAACGTATGTTCAAAAGATGTTACAATTTTAAATAATAAAAAGTAAAACAACAATCAAATAAAAATGGAAAATAAAATAAGTTGCACCTCTAAAAAAAATGGAAACCCATTAGGGAAAAAAGGTCGTTTATGGCCTTAAGATCCAAATTATATGTTTAAATTACATTTTTTTACTAAATTACTTTTGACAATTATTCAGTTCCAAATTGTCAACGAGACCGGTCGCACAGCAGTATAAATAAGTAGACGGATATTATATTAACATGGCCAAGCCTAAAGATTATTCAAATGATTTTAAAAACGCCGTGATAACTACCCTAAAAAAACGACGAAAGTTACTCGAAGTTTAATGTGTCTCGACAGCTTGTTAGTGCGTGGAATGAGGCTTAAACTACTTCCAGGGCAAATAGCTTAATAAAAAAAGCTATCGACGAGTGATGTCCGAAAATCGGCCGGGCAAATAAAAAACGAGTTACCAGAAAATTATGACATAAATATACACGTTTCAACTGTAAAACGTCGACTAAAAGAGTTCGGATTATATGGACGACGTCCAACCAAAAAATCTCGCAAAAATCAGGAAGGTGCGTCTCGCGTCCAGTGTGCCAAAATGGTCCAGTGTGTTGAAATGACAGTAAATTTAAATTAGTGTCATCCCATATGGGTATATGAGACGTCCTGTAAACAAAACATTTGATCTTCGATACCAAATACCCACAATAAAACATGGTGGTGACAATTTTAATGTTTGTGGGGGGGGGGGGGGCGGTTTCCCAGCAACAAGTTGCACCTTTAGTTAGAATAGAAGGGACTATGGATCGTTTTATGTATGTATATTGAAATATTAAAGAAGGAAATGCAACCGTATGCTAAAGAAAATATGCCACCTAGCTGGTATTTCCAGCAAGATAACGATCCAAAACACAACTCTAAGCATGTACAAGTGAATTCATGAAACTTTGAAAATGGAACTCCTGAAATGGCCACCCAAAGTGCTGATTTAAACCCTACTGACCATCTTTGGGAGAAGTTAAATCGACGCGTAAGATGTAAAAATTATTCATAGGAGGATGTTTTATACGAAGCATTATGCGATGAATGGAACTGTTGATCGGTTGCAAAACTTAATTGATTCCATGCCGGCACGTTGTGAGGCTGTCAAAATACTTTTGATCCGTAATTATTAACACTTTTTTCAAACTTTTCTTTTTGTTTATCAATTCATCAGATTTATGTGTACCAATTTGTAAAATATCATTACTATGAATAAATTATTTGATTAATTTTAATATTATTTTTATTTTTTGTATCATCTAATAAATTATATTTGTCAACATACTTTTGAGCGCTACTGTATATTCATAAAGCAACTGAATGCAATTTAATCGTATCTGACAATTTTTGATAAAAGTAATTTTCATTCCAAAATTTGGCTAAGTTTCATTTTTTTCTTTAGAAAATGTGCAGGGGCACATCTGTAACAATATTTGAGAATCAATTAAAACTCTCCACACTGATATTTTGACTTTAACTTCTCATAACATTTTTGTAATCTGAAAAGTCGTAAATTCAACAACAGGGCTAAGTGCGATCTTTAACGGTTCCCACAATATAATTCGGATGGCAATTTGCTTTTAAAATTACCTGTTTTGATTGGGGATTTAGATGGAGAGGTAGTAAATTCCCCCAAGCCTCCACCCCGAAGGGGTAGTTATGGTGCCCTTTTAAAAATCGGGGCGTGAAAGAATAAGAAAATTTTTTAGTACTTTACATTTTGTTTAGTTTTACACTTTACTTAGTGCGCTTTGTTCAGTGCTGTACTTTAGATGTGATGCGTTACGAAATTACGATACTTGAGAATTGTTTGCTTATTCTCAACAGATTATAAATCTTTCCTTTTTGTTCACTCACTTAGGCGAATGTTCTATAAAAAAGTAATCCTTGACTCACACAATTTCAGATTTTTGCATTTTTTGTGAATTTACTATTTTTAGGACAGGCCTTCACAAATATGCTTGTCTATATATGGGCACGACGTAATCCGTTTGTGCGCATGAATTTTTTTGGTATACTAAATTTCCGAGCCCCATATTTACCATGGGTTCTACTCGGATTTTCAGTAATGTTAGGTAATGAAATTTGGGTAGATTTAATGGGTATTGCGGTCGGCCATATATACTACTTTTTAGAGGATGTGTTTCCACTGCAACGGAATGGAATGAAATTACTACTGACACCGCCCTTTTTGTAAGTTTGTTTATAAAATTCGCCACCCTACTATAAATATTATTAATTAAAATTTTATTTTTCGTGTTATAGAAAACGATTGTTTAACGAAGATCCACGATACAATCTCAACTATGAAGTATTAGCTGAGGATAGACCTGGCGGTTTTAACTGGGGGCAGGACCAATAGCTGGAATTGTTTATTTTCTATGTTCTTCTATTTTTATACCTATACTATGGATGAGAGATGAATGACGACAAATTTGTTTCAAATTAATATTTCCTTTTTTTAATAAAACCAAAAACTAAAAGTATAACATATTTTTTTTTATAATAAAAAACCTGTACATTAAAGATATTATTTTTGAGTTCCGTACCAAAAACCATTGTGTTACCGCGTGATACCCACTATTCCAGAAAAAAAAGTTTTTTAATTGTACATCTGGTTCTGTTGCTTTTGATCGTGTTCCATTGAAGATGCTGGATTTTCGCCGGTCAGTTGAATTTTTGTGCGTCGAAATCTTTCTACCAGCCTAATTTAAATCGAGCGATAAATTTTTCCTATCGCTCTCGCGTTATAAAAATTGGGGGGCTTGGGGGACGAACAAAAGCAATAGTAAGGACTTTTAGAGTTTAGCACAATTTGTGTAAAAAAATGTGTATCAATTTGTAACAAAGTATAAATAAAAATAAAAGGAATTTGTAAATTATTAAGATTTTATTTATCTAAATTAATTTTTCGAATTGCAGAGTGATAAAATATATACAATTAAAACTTGCTAACAATTTATAAATATAAATACGGAATGTATGGCGGAATTTTGGGATACTGCTCTAACAAACCTTTTTAAGATTTCACCAAGGTTCAAACCGTCAACCGGCTTTCCATCGGGAAAAAATAAAATAAAATACGAAGAGTAACATCATCGGATGTCAAGTCAATTTGACAGCCTGTATCGGCCAATGATCACTTTCCCTTTACAAAATGTAGTAAAAAGGCGCTTGGATGGTTTCCAGAGAAGTGATCCAAAGGATATTCTGGAAGTAACAATTTTTAAAGAAGGAGTCATTCCTTCATGGGTTCGGTAGTGCAATGCTGAAAGGCTGCACTCAATTTTATAATAAGAGTAGATGGGGTAAACTTACTCTTAGGGCTTTTAACTATAAATTAATATATGCAGGAAAGTCCGTTACTAATGGATGGTCAAAATCTCTGAGGAAAGATCAAGAACACCGCGTGGAAATTTTAGATAGCATTTAAGTTGTATATGGAAATTCGGCAACAATTTGATACATCCACATGATGGGGAAGACATCCAACCTCCTACTTTAGGAAGTAGATCACAAGGTTCGAAAACAGAACGTTTAAGTCATCCTGAGTAGCGACCCGCTTGAATATCACATAATCTGGAGAAATGGCCTGCAAATGCATCAAATAGGGTTTAATGCTTCGAATGGAATCATTTCTGCAGATGTCTACCCTAGACTGTGGCTTGAAGTTATCTTCAAGGATGACGTTTATAAATATAAGGAGGGGAAGCTCCCATTTTAGACACAAAAGCCTTCATCATATTCCTTTTTATTTTATTCCCTTTTCTTCTATAGGTCTTTGAAAGACAAATAGAAGCTACTCACATTAGAAGTTCGATCGAGTCGAACTTCCCTCTCTTTCCTCCTCCTAGGAGTGGACAAGTTACTCCGAAGTTTGATAAGTGAAAATGAAATCAGGGCAGGATCGTGATAGTTTATCTTACTGTAGCGGCACAACACAAGGCAAGGTTTATTCTCAGCTGCAAGGGAACTTGTTTATAAATGGCTAGTATCCCGGCTGTACGCTAGTTGCTTATGCGGAATACAAAAAATATAAAATTTGTGTAAACCTCTGTTATAGAAGAAAACGAAGCACTATCACAGGCATCTGATATATCCAGGAAAGTGCTCACGAAAATTTTCTTCTTGTTCAACGATCTTTCAATCCTTGTAACAAGTTTCGCTGAAGAGCAGTTTCAATAGTTTCGCATATTGCATGCTAATGAGTGGAAAAGGGGCCATCTCTAATAAATATGTCAACGGTTCTTTCCATAAAGATATAAGAATTAAGGACAGACTAATAGGACAAAACGATTTAAGGGTCAGTTAATCTATCAGTTTAAGAATAATAAAGCTTCTAAAGGGTTTTTCAGAATATTTTTTTTTTGGTAAACGTCAAAAGTAAGATTAGACACAATTTGATCCTTGGTTTGACCACATAACTTTCTCTTTTACTTATTCAAACGGTCCAGAGTGTTCAATGAAGCGTATAATATGAGGGAGGGATGGCGTTATCAATTTTATTCTACTTACCGGTACACTGGAATATGTTCAAAACCTATAAAATAATGCTCCCTTCTCTTCATCTTATCATCTACTGATATAGTATTTTGTAATAGCACACAAAGCCACGCTGATCGGGTGCCTCCTCGGTGGTATCAGCCTCCGTTAGCTCATCTGTTATTTGTTATTCTCACAGCTTCCTGCTTAGTAGGATGACAATTACGCCCTTCTACCATTAAATTATTTATAATTTAGAAATAAGCGCTGGCACCTACATCAGTAAATGTTGAACTGATCTGCCATATTTTAATTGACGTGAGACAATTCTGAGCTACACTTTCAAAATTAAGGAAAGTAATTTTAGCGCTTTAATCAAGGTCTAATGGTAATTTGTTATACCTCAACTATACTACGGCGGGTCTTATGCCTCAACCAGTCAGCCTTAAGTTCTTAAGTTGTGCTCTATTTTGGACCACTTAGGAGAGCGGTACGACCACCAAAATTTTAGAGGTCAGTTGTTTATTTGTGACGAGAAGCCTATACAATTTTGGTGATTGTAGCACTAACCGAAGTGGTGCAATCAGCGTTTAACTTAAGCTCTTAAGTCTGACTGGTTGAGGCATTATCACATTTCATAATCTTGAAATATGCTGCTATAGTCTAGGATACTCTACGCTATTCATTCTACTTTGAACCATCCGTGACCACTCACAATAGTCAAATGTTCGAGCTCTTAATTTTTTGCCAAGAATATCTAATGTTGTGAGATGAAAAGTATTTCCAATGTTGTGCGGTTCCCTTTATCCTTTGTAATACGTTAGGTTTCCACCTTAGTTTATTGTCCAAAATGAGACCTATGAACTTTGCTGTATTAGTAAATGTCAAACTGATAACATTTAAATTATGGAGATCATTCTGAAGTAGAATATATGAATTTCTTAGAAATTAGGGCTACGTCTTGAGTTGGCACGACTGGAAAGAGTGCTGAGCATGCCTTACATGCATTCAATCAAAGGGTTAGGATATTTACCAAAGATACAGAAAACAAAATTTCCAATATGACTCGTTCACATCCGGACATGCGAGTGCCCCAGTGATCATCTTGGCCTGACGTTCTCCTTCCCCACATCCAAAAAGGTTATAATGGAAAGTTTCTCATACTCAATACATTTCTCCATAAGGCAACTAAATGAGTAGAGATCAGCTTCCACAGAGTTCCCATTCATTACAATGTGCTTGTTGATATTTCGACAAATTATACGGCTCGTTTGGCTTCTGTGTTTCTTCAAAAATTTTAGGAAAAAAATACAAATTATATTTACGTTAGTCCGTTTGTTAGAAATGTGACACATTCTTACGGTTAAATTTCTTAAAATTAATCTTAAGTCACGGTACCGTTAAATCTAGGGTTTAAAGGATTGATTTATTTAGCTACAATTCAATTCTGATTTGATCTTATCAAATTTTAAGCTAGCAAGCGTATTTGTAAGATGTTGTGTAGCCCATTCAAATTCCAATCAGTATGGTATCCAAAGCCGCAGTTTTTTCTATTTAAAGCCAATGCTGTATAGGTAGGTTTATAGTTTGGTGTATTAAATCCCGGAAATAGTCCTTTCGAATAATATTGTGATCTGCGTGTTTTAAATATCCTAGGTTAGGCTGGTACAATTTATTATTTTTTTTTACATCGGCAGAGCTTAATAAAAAAATTAATTTTAAGCTTAAAAAAAGCGACCATCGACACAAAAGCCATCTTCCCAGGATGTCCGTACGTTCCAGCCCAGATGGCTTAAAGCTACACAGGATTTGTCTCTTATTAATTATTAAGCTCATGTCCGAGGCGCAGTTTTGGAGTAGGAAAGTAAGTTTCCTTGGTAGTTCGTATTTGTAAGTTTTGAGGACTTATTTATAGCTGACTCAAGCTGCATCCGCTTTTGTTTTCTAGAATTTTCTGGAAAGCCTCTTACATTTTTACAAGTTCTTTGGAGTTCCCGTGCTTCTATCGGTATCCTCGCAGTTTTTCTCCTGTTCCTTACAACATGTTAATCTTACACAAAAGTTTACCAACACTGGTTTATCTCGAAACCGCTAACTCTAACCCTAAAACGGTCTTCAGGCTGAATTGTAGTGGCGAATGTTAATTTATAAGAATTGGTGCCTTTACATTAGCTCGTCAGTCAACAACATAGTTGTATGACGAGTGCTATCGTGTTTGTAATGTACGCACTAATCCGACTCCAACTGGTAAACTGCAAACTGCGCACACTAAGATGGCTGCCGTATTTTATGTTAATATGAAAACTCTAATGTGATCCGGTCTTGTATTTCCATTAATTCACACAACAGATCTCAACAATAATTTAATACAAATTTGGTTTTATTAATATTTATTTATTTATATAAAAGAAAAGAATTTATAAAATTCCAAGCAACATCGACTTACTATGACGAGCGTCGAAAAAAGAAGAATGAAAACATTCAGTTATATTTTTCAACAATTTGAAGACTGAGAGAGAGAGAGAAACAAACGAGCATAGTAAATGGAAGAGTGTTTCGACCTTCACGACGCGTATACAACACATATCACAGAGACAATTCTATTCCGCCGCAGTTCTATCAGACGTGCATCTTCTAAAGGATGAAACAATTACAGGTGTCCCACATGATGCGTGGGGCCGATTAGACCCTTTTCCGGTTTACCGAATTTTGTAGGCATTATACTGGACGACAGAATTACAGCTACCACTATGAAGGTGTTCATTATGAGTACACATTAAACAGATTAGGTACCGTCTGATACCTCTGCCTCTCAGACGAGAGCCTTCAGACAAAATGCTCTGTTTAGTTTATAATTATTTAATATTTTTAGCCGATTCGAATGTTGCATTATTGTTGTCCATTTGCTACAGCATCTGAATCTTGTTGACCTTTCTTATGAGCTTCTATGGTACATATAAAGATTAGATTTAATTGTGCCTATAAGTTTCTAGAAATGGTTTTTGAGGGACGAAAATTGTGTTGTGAAATTGTTGACAAGCGCCAAGAATGGAATAGTATTTCTTAGAATTTGATCATCGTGTATAAGAGAAGGATTCGGAAGACGACGATAATCTTGAATTTGTTAGAGATTTTTTATTCATTTTAATTTCGATACAAATTTCAAAGCGAAACATCAGTGATCGGGGTAACGTTGAAAAATTGAGGTTTCAGATGCGCCAAATGTTACGAGCAAGTACATAGTTCGACATAGTAGACGACACCAATCAAAAACGAAAGATTTCGGATGAAGATTATGCAATGAATATTAAGACACGGAAACAGAATGATTCCAAGGCAAGACGTACAAGGCAAATTGAAAGTGCCTCCTAACAGCGAAACTTCAGTTTCACAAAGGAGCCGGGCGTAGATATTGCGATGTGTATGTCAAAACTCATGAAAGTCGTGCAATAATTTATGACTCAGAGTAAAGAGGTTCCCGATGCGATGAGTGTGACGACGATTTTAATGTGTTTGCCAGCTAACCATTTTCATAGTGCATGGGAACCAACGAGTGTAGAAAGCCGAACTATATGATAAATTTATGCGCACGATTAATGGCAGGTAGAGGACCTTCGATTGAAGTCGCAGAGTCACATTGAAAGAACGAAAGCGTTAATGGCCAAACTAAATTTTTCGATAGAGAATTTCGATTATAAAAAGGGACATTCGCTGGAACAGAACAGCAAAGGAAAAGCAAAGGCCGGTAGTAGCAAGAAAAAAGGCATTTATTTTCATTGTGGCGAGATTGCTCATTGGAAACGCGACTGACTGTACAGAGAATAATAAAAAGAACAATTTAGAAAACAAAAAACACCGGCTCGACATCAAGTGTCACGGACGTGAATAATTCAAGAACTTTGTGGAGACGTGGATCGTGGCTATCGATTGCAATCGAATAGCAAGCGTTGCGAACTACTGAAGAATGGATATGGCGATCAAGAAAATTTTACTTCAAGCACGGGATGGCAAGAACGACTAGGACATCCGAACGTCGCACACATGAAGAATTTTTTTAAAATAATGAAATAGATTTCGCCGAAATTTGTAGTAAAGATAAAAACCTCGATAACGCGAATGCAGCAAGAGAACGAACACAAGGTATTCAATTCTGGATAAGACAACGGGACAGAGTTTGTCAATGCGGAATTTGAAATTTGGGCATTGAGCATCAACGAACTATATCATATGCGCCAGGCCAGAATGGTTGTATGGAGTTCAAATTCTGGACGGAGGCTGTAAATTTTACACTGGATGTTTACTGAATCAAACGAGACCTTCCTCCGGGTCAGAGGCTTTTATGCGTACATTCCAAAGGAAAAACAGCAAAAACTTGATCCAAATGCACCCATGTGAGTGTTTGTCGGATATGATAACCATTCAAAATCGTATCGAGTATGGAACCCGGAAAAGACCAAAATTGAGATAGCTTCTGGAAGAATCAATGGCTTCACTGGATATTATTGGCACTAATTATGCTTCGACAGAACACGTTGACAAGTTGACAATCAGCGAAGAACCAAAAAACATACGAGCGCAGGCAATTTGGATCGGATGATCACAAGCAGTGAGAGCAGGCAATGAACGAGGAGTACGATTCGCTTATTAAAAATCGTACGTGGAACTTGGCTAATCCACCAAAACATCAAAAGTTGATTGATAACTGTTGGGATTACAAACTAAAGTAAAATGCATAAAGTTTCAGCTCTTTGGTTAAGTTTACAGCTATTCGGCTCATCAAAAATACGAAATTCCATAAGAGGACGAAGCACACAGACGTGCAATATCATTTTGATCAACGAGAGGTATGAGGATGGAACATTCACATAATAACCAAAGCGGCCGACATAATATTCAAAGCCAAAAGGTAAACATCAATATTTTTGTAAATTGTAAAATGAGTAAGAAAAGAAAGAAGAAATAAAATTTTGATTTCGCAGGCGTTTATTTTATTCGTTCCACTGCACATTGGAAGAAATCTTAGTTCCACAATTCAACAAAAATCGGTCTTTCCTGAGTCGATCCGAACTCAGTAATCTAACTTTCCTTTCCCTTCGTCGAAAGATTTGCATAGGTTTGGTAAGCTCGCCGACCGTTTATTGTGAACCAGCCCAGATGTCATTGATGTCGTTAACTTTTGTACAATCAGGTAGGTTTAGTTAGGTTTGGTTATAGTGGCTGCTATCGCACACTTAGGCCAATAGTGGCCCATTGCGATACCACAGAAACCATCCAGAGCTACTTATGTAGCGTAAAATATCTCGCACTCCACAGTCCGCGAGTTCCGAAAGGCTGTCCATACCGTGCACACCTAAGTACTATGCCTTCTGTATGATAGTGCCAACCACGAGCATGGGAAATGATCTAAAGTCTCTTCTTCCTCTTTGTCCATACAGCTTCTACAAAAGTCATTCGTCTGTAGACTCAGCCTACTCGCATATTCCCCAAAAAGGCAGTGTCCTGTCAGTATCCATACGACCAATCCTACCTCTTGTTTTTCCAGGGATCCTAGTGCTTTGGAGGGCCGCAAGTCCAGTGTGGGCCAAACCTGTTTCGCCCTACAAGTGAGAGAGCGCCAATTTGATCGCTGCTATAGGTCTCCCTAGACCTGCCTTGCAGTTTTTGTACGTCCGAGTAACCAGGAACCCAGATTATCTGGATACTGAAATACTCGCTCATTTCTTCGGCAATCCAGCGCCACCCTTGACTTCAGACAAACCGCCTCTAGTGACCTGACCGCGGCCTGACTGTCCACATAGATTGCGATATCCCTCAAGCATACCACGTTATGCTTCAACCAGGTCATGACTTCCGCTATTGCCACCACTTCAGCGAACAGAAATATTAACTTTAAGCTTCTCACAGAAGACTCCGGCTCCTACCTTGCCGTCTAGCTTCGTGAAAAATTACACCGAACCGTTCCTCAAGGATTCTCTCGAAGGACATATGGTTCGGAAACCTTTATCGAAGCGCAACGTTGGTTTAATATAATCTTGATTCGCTAGTTCTTCCCTTAGCGATCTATATCGTCGAGTAAACCGCCTGAAGACACTTCCACTAAGTGATAGCCGAGAGTCTCGTAGCCACATTAACTGCCATCTGCATGCCAAAAATTTGATTGGAATAAACTCTCAAGCGCGTTTATGTGTTGTCTTAAGCGCCCCGCTTATATAAGCATAACAGGCCATTCTTTGCACCTTCTCCATCATACTTATATATGTTACCTTCTCCAAAGATGGCCACCACACACCCACACCGTACATCACCACAGGTCTTACCACTGCCATATAGAATGTCTTGATAGGGTTTATCCCTAATCCACATTTGCTGGCCCATTTCGTAACGATCAGGAGTGCATTTTGTATAACATTTCTAATCGTGCCAATCGCTACATCATCTGCATACGCTATAACCGCCGCCCTCTCTCCAGTTCTAACAGCAATCAATTCATCACTACACTCCAAAGAAAGGGGGACATTACACCTCCTTGTGGGGTTCCTCTAACCACCCACCCGTCTTCTAATGGTGGCCTCTCCGCAGCATCTGATTAATTTTTCTAAATCTACAAACCTTTCCAAGGTTTTCAACAGAAAGTATGATAGAGTTAAAGGCCTCAGGTCCTTTAGATAAGCAGGTGAACTCTTTCCCGACTTCGGGATATAGACCACTCTGACCTCCATCCTAGGAATATCGACCAGTTTCAGACATCTCCTGAAGATACCCTCCAGCCCGGGGAGGATGACTGCCGAGTTCCTTTGGATCTCTGCTGGTAAAATCCGGTCCGGGCCTGCCAATTTATAAGGCTTACAACTGTTCAGCACCCACAGGATTCGTTCCCTATCCACTATGCAGGCTCCATCGAGTTATCAAAGCTTCCCGGAAAACTGGTTTCGATGAGGAGCTCCAGTGATTCTGCGCTTGAAGCTGTCCGTGACTCGTCCGGTCTAATTAAATAACTAGGATTGGTTGGGTTAGTAGTTAGAATTTTCCTAAGCCGAGAAGCCTCAGAGACCTCCTCCATTCTACAACAGAAGAGTCTCCAAGACCCCCTTTGTTCCTTCCTCAACTCTTTTTTGTACTATATTAGGTCTTCCTTATAGGAGTCCCAATCCCGAACCTCCCCTGTGTTTTTAGCTTTATTAAATGACGTTGTCCACTGTGTCGGTTTCTGCATGCCCCTAGGCTTTATAAGGGGGTACCCTGCATTAAATGAAAGATTGCATGCTTTTGTGACAATATCAACCATCCAGTCTAATTCTTTTATAATTGTCACCGGAGCACATCCGAGTATAACACCAACCCTTCCTTGACCTGAAGCCTCGCACCCTGCCACACCTCGCCTACTTCAGCCACTGCCCTTTTATGAAGGTCGACTGATCTCTAGTGCATGCTGCATCTCTACAGGATGGGAGGGATCCTCTTTCTCGGGACTCTCAGGAATATGGAGTTTAATGCATTGTACACAACCCTCCACTTCTTCGACGTGAGGCTCCGATCTTCCTCACTTCTGTCAATGATGGCTACCACCAACACGTGCCCCTTTATGATCTCTCTGAACAGCTTCAGTTTTTGATCCTAGGAGCACCCGACGTCCTGTCTCTTTGCACCTTGGCTCGCTTGCTGTCGCCTGCTTCAATCTCATCCTGGGTTCTCTGTCTTTTAGACACCAGGACCCTTTTCGAGCTATTGCAGCTGACAGTTTTTTAGCTTACAGATTCCTTTTGTTCTACTGTAAACTGCCTCTTAGTGGTCACAGCCAGTTTCTCTAAAATTTTGAACACCGACCGTCACTTCGCCGGAGGGATCTCTGTCGATGGTGTCGCTTACCCTTGTCCCTGATGAGGGACCCCACCTTTAAGGTTAGAGTTATTCCCTACTTTTATACATTCCGGTTTTGGAAGGGCACCAGCCCCACTTTTTTTCATCTTCATTGTTCAAGTTTTTCACACGAGTGTCGGAGAAATACAGGCTAAATAAGGTAAAGCTAAATACAACTGGAGAAAGCCTTGTATCCATAGGGCTCCGTTCACGACTGGGTTTTGTTAAATTGGCCTCAGCATAGTCGATCATCAGTACGGGTCGCATTACACCTTAATCCAGCCCATTGGCTCACCGAGCACCCCGTCCCCCTGGGCCCCGCATTCCTCCAACATTCACCCGCCCATTCAGCCATTCTTTTGGATATCCCAAACCAAGGGGACCGATTACATTCTAGGGATGACCCATTTATAGGGTTCCCCACTCAGTACTTGCGGACCCGGGAGCGCAGGAAGACGCGGCGCCCAGTTCGCCTTGGTTAGTAGTCCATGGCTTTATGACGCCATTAGTTCGCCGTTTTATGCTGGGTATCATAGGCACTCAGAACTTAGTGAGTGCAGTACCATGAGACTCTCCTCCCAGTACAGGCGCAGTTGGGGTGGCTTAATTAAATAAACCGTTAACCTACCCTATCGATAGGCCGTCCTCTATCCATCACCTGTGCCCCCCCCCCCCCCCCTCTCTTCGATAGCTTTCGATTAAATAGCTTTCGATTAAATTTTTACGTTTATAAACCATTTTACTTTCAATTCCACTAAACCATAGTGCCTCTACTATATAAAGTTAAACAACACTGGCATCATAATCTTTATTATTTACTTTATTGTTGTTATACGAATTTCTTTAAATCCCACCACAAGAAAGTGTGCGTAAAAATAAATAAAATTCAACAAAATTTTTAGTTGCGTTGAAGCTTTCAAACAAGAAGTACGTACAATTTCTTAAAACAAAAATGTCAAATAATAATAAAGGTGAATTTGAATTTCCGTACGAAATTAAATTTGTTGACGAGAAAACTAATGAAAAATTACTTGCTGATTTTCACGGTAAGTCAATATAATATTTAAAATCATTTAAAAATTATATAGTGAAAATAAAACGAAATAGCAAATTTAAAAATTGTTATGATATTTTAAAATATTTATTACTTACTTTAATCTAATTAAAAAAAAAAAAAAAACTTTCGTTTTCATTTCTTATGGAAACATTTTAATGTTTAAAAGAAAATGAAATCGTGTTACGTATAATTATGGGATTGTGAATTTAGCGACAAATAATTTTAGCAAGTGTTTCACGATTAGGTAAATCAATTTAGACGCGTTGGGCAATTTTTAAGAAAATAACTGTGATATTAGAATAAGGCCAACCGGTGATTCAATTTTACTTTAGTGCTTGTGTAGAGTAAACATAATTAAATATCATATTTAACAGCTTAAATAGAGTTTTTGTACATCGACTGAATTAAACCAATTTTCATTTTACGAAGGTGAAAGCATTGCTAATTATTATTGTTTTAAATTTAATTTGTATTTTAATGTAGTTGATCATTTATTGTTTCGCTATGTTGGAAAAAAAACTCTGCGACTTTTGGGGTTTAAATGCGTGCCGGTACGCAATATTAAGGTTGATAATTAAATGGCACGATATAGAATTAGATTTATGACTAAACCACATTTCTTAAATATTAGCAAAAAAAACCTGATTGGTTATAATTTCTCGCCGTGTCATTGTATAAAATTGATGATTTAACTTTTGAAACATGTTCAACAAATAATAATGAAGAGGATAGACAACTTTTTAGTGCGTTTTGGGAATTGTTGCAAATTTGTTGGCATTTGAATTTATTATAATAAATTATATTAGATTGGGTAAAAAGAAATCCATTAATTTTACGTTTATTTCCGGGCTTTATTTTTCATGGCTACAACCATTCGTTTTGGCTTAAAAATGCGCGGTTTTTTTTCGATAGACCGTTGCCATTTAGAAGGTAATGTCATTATGCCGCCTTTCCAAAACCCCTTGTCCCTATTGAAATAGCCCGTTTTCGCAAGCCTAAACATCGAAGTTTTTTTTTTAAACCAGAAAATTGAAACTGTTTTGTTGTCACTGATAGGCTAGCGCTGTCATCTAATTAAATTTCGTCGGGTGAGGTTTAATTGCATGTGAGAATATAAAACTGAGTTGATTGTGGTCTATTTCATTCTGTCTTGTTATTACAAAAATAGTTTATTTATACACAATTAATAGCTGTCGGCTGTCGGCTGATTATTTTATGTTGCGTTGTTCTGAACATATTTCGGGCCCGCCTTGATTAGTGGATGTATTGTGTTACGGGCTATGATAGTCCAGAACGAAGAGTGCGAATCCAAAGACTTTGATTCGTCCATTTGTTGGTCACGTATTTCTTGCTCCAACAGTCTCGTATCTGGAGTTGTAATGTTGTGGTTGAAATTGTGATTTGTTGATGATCATGCACTGGGTGATATACTAAATGATGGTATATGAAGGTCAAATCTGATAAAACGCATCATTTCACTACACGTGCCAATTTTATCTTGTCCTTACGAGTGTGTACCTATTTCAAAATCGCATATCCCTTTTTCAACTAGAAAAAAAGTGGCTCAAATTAAGTCCAAACCACACAAATGTGTCACAAAAATACATTTTTCACATGGTACTTTTGCCGTACCCACACAATTGTGTTACCGGCAGTAAAAGGGTTATAAACAAAATCGACCTTGAACTCGACATTTTTGTTTTATAAACTTATTCTTAGTCGAATACTGTCGATGACGTAAAACTAGTTCTAGCTATAAATAAATAATTTTTTTTATTTATTTATTCTTGGACCGATTGGTTTTGATACCGAACAAATCTGAAAATGATAAAATTTCATAAGAGGGCCCTAATTTAGAACTAGTCAGGTATGTAGGAAGCAAGAATATTATTAAATTATAGGAGCCTACTATATTGCTTTAATTAATTTGTAAGAATTTTTAATTTTTTAGAATTTTTTGGTATTTTGTAATTTTTTCTGTTGGTCTATTTTTAATAATAACCATCTACAGTTTTTACGTAGTAAGATTAATAACTAAAAATTTTACAGTGCTGGGGAAAAAAATTGGGCAAACATATTTTATTGCAAATTGGAGTCATTTTTTGCTAAAATTCCACTACTTTTGAAAGCAATTGGCTTTTTGTTTCATTTTAAATAAATGTATGACGTAATTTTTTGAAAAAAAAATACCTGATATTTAGGGGCAAAGCCCTGAAAAATGCCAAAATATTTAAAATAAGTTGATTGGAGTCAAAGTCTTAGGAGGTATGGATTCCCAAATCGTTATCAACAAACTTTTTAAAGCTTTAATCGATTATGGGCGCTTTCTTGCTACTTCTAGCTTCATTAATGACCAAATATTTTCAATGGGATTTTAGTCTGGACTATACAGAGGCCAGCTCAACACATCGATACTGTTTATTCGAAGTACTTTTTTACTTTTAAATGAAGAGATAAGAAAAAAACAAATTTTTAACAAATTATTTATGTCCATCTGAATCTATATACAATTCAAAATTAAACACTCACAAATTTGGCGGTATGGCAAGAAGCGTTGTCCTGTTGAAAAATAAATTTGCAAGTCTCGCCAAAAATCTTTAACACAGAAGGCTCAAATTTGTTTTGTAGGACCTACAGATAAACAGCTGCTATATTGCTGGAACTAAAGAAGCACAATCAACCGGTTTCATTTCCAGAAAAGCATCCCTAGACAATAACTCCTTCATTTTTCGGTGAAAGTCTTAAAATATATTCGTTGCTAAGCTTCTCGTCCGGTTTCCTTCTAACGAGAATTCTTCCATCTCCAACATGCAGCTTGAATTTTGATTTATCGGAGAAAATCACATCATTACACATCTCTGGAGTTCAAGAAACATGCTCCTGTTCTTCTGGACTGGTTTAAGTGCTCTCAAATCAGCTTTTTCAAGTCTTTTTCAGCATCCCGTCTTATATCCGATGAAGTTTTAAACGGTTCCGATGACATTGTAATATTATGAAACGATCTTCCACTGGAGTTGTCTTTCTGGGCTTTCCTTCTTTCTTTCTTTGTGTACTGTTTTCCTTCAGAGCCTTTCTTTCTTTGTGTACTGCCTATCTCTCGCATTTTGTAATGTTCCATGCGACAGTACTTTTAGGAATGTTTAATCTTTTTGCTATTTCACGCGTGGTTAAATTTTCTCGCGCCAAAATCAACATATTGCTTTGACACTGCTCACCAATTTTTCCCATTTGTTTAACTAAAATTGCACTTTATTCTTTATTTGACTCGAATCACTTACAGAATAACTTAATATTACAAAATATGCACTATTTATACTCAAAAAAAAAGTACCGGCAATAAAATATCTGCACCCTTACGACGGCCAAGAACGGTAGGCGTAAAATAAAATAATTGCTTGACCAATTTTTTGTACATCAGTTATGTGAAAATAACGTATGTGAAGCTGGCCCGAAAACCATCCCGAAAAACGCCTTTACAATTTAGGTGCGTGTCTCCACTAAATTCATTAAAAGCCTCTTCAGCCCGAAAAATTAAAAAATATATGGAGAAAATCAAATTCCATTCCGAAAAAATAAAAACAATCTCACGTACACAGAACAAAATTTAAGTTGAAAATCTATTACAAGAAGAGACACACTGAAAATTAAGAAATTTAAAAACAGGATACATCGCACAGTCAAAATCTTTGGATAGCAAAGGGCTTGTGTTTGATTCTTAGTTTAAAAATTAGAAGATCAAACTTTAAAGATCCGGAGCAAAACTTTATATATATTTTTCGGGATGGATTCAAATTTTCTGTTATTTTGTATTATTTTTCGGGCTGAAAGGCTTTTCTAATTAAGCGAAGACGCAAAATTTATATTAAAAGGATTTCTTCGGGATGGTTTATATCAATTTAGCTGTGGAGGCCCTCTTCCCCGCTGTAACGTAATGAGCATTTGTGTGCTTAATGCCGATGGTCAATGTATTAATTGACAATATACCGTTATATCTGCCAACGTCTGCGAACCGAAACATTAAGGTCGTTGGAAAAATTTTTAATCTATTTTATTTGAGGGAATTGGTTTTTAAATTTCTTAATTTTTAGTGTGGTAAATCTCTTCTTGTCTCTAAATCTCTTCAACTTAAGTTTTGTTCTGTGTACGTGAAATTGTTTTTATTTTTTCGGGATGGAATTTGATTTTCTCCGTATACTTTTTAATTTTTCGGGCTGAAGAGGCTTTTAATGAATTTAGTGGAAAAACGTACCTAAATTGTAAAGGCGTTTTTCGGGATGGTTTTCGGGCCAGCTTCACATACGTAACAAAATATTAATATTAAAGATAGAACTTCTATATTTATCAATAAAAAACAAAAAAAAATTAAAAAATAAGTGTTTAATTTATTCCATTACTTTAACTCCAACAAACGTATTTTGAATATTTTGGCATTTTTCATGGTTTTGCCTCTAAATTGAAGGTAATTTTTTTTTCAAGAAATTACGTCACACATGTATTTAAAATGAAACAAAAAGCCAAGTGCTTTCAAAACTTTTGTAATTTTAGCAAAAAAAGACTCCAATTTGCAATAAAATATGTTTGCCCAATTTTTTTTCCCAGCACTGTATGTCCATCTAATAAAAATTGGGGAATTTAGATTTTATTTTTATCAGACACACTTTACCCATTTCGCCACATACAAACTATAGAACAAAAATCTACATACACCTGCTGTTTCTAATATATTTCGTAAACTACATTCGATTTCTAAATTTTTTTTCCGAAACTGATAAAACCATCCGAAGGCCTGTCTGCTTAAAAGATTATCATCTACATATTTTAGATGCCAGTGAAAAGAGAAAGAGATATACATGAAAATGAATAGATTGAGACTGTCGTTCAAATAACGCGTCACCTATGCTAGTAATAAGGCGTTACGAATAAACGCGGAGCGTTTGGTCTGCAGAGTTGAAAAAAACGAAGAACTTGCTTTGTTTTTCTGGCCGCGCCTCAGCATAGAAAGACAAGGGATTCTAAGCATCTATCATGCGTTCCCGAAGTTATTGTTGAGTGTGCTTACGTTCGCACGTACGTACCTTTATTAGAACCAAGTAAGATATGCCTGCTTGGCGAGGTTATGCTTAACAGCGGTTCCACAGCTCATGTGAGATACTGATAGGAGGTAGATAAAGGAATCCACCTCATATAAAAGAACACACACGCCAAGTTGGTTAGTTTTTGTTAATTGGGAATAATTTTTAAATAACGAGTTCATTCAAATAATAATAATAATAAATTAAATAATAATAATAAATTACCCCGACGACCTATTACCCCTCCCAACCGCGCGCGGGGAGTCTCCATCTGTATTATTATTATTTTTTTGAGTATAATTCAAGTGAATTATAAACAAGGATTTCGAGATGCTTAACCAGTGAAATTAAAAAATTGGATTTTAAAGCGGCAAAAAAAAATCAAATGTGATTATAAATAGATAGCTAAATGAATAGTTAAGCAAGACGATACCCGTCGCAGATGGCAGGAAAACGAAAGTCGAGTCTGCTTAGTACAAACAGATTTAATAGATTAAAAAAAATTAAAATAGATAAAAGATAAAGTCAAGCAAAACAAAATGACACAAAAAAACAAGAAACAAATAAATTAAATAAAATATCAAACCATAGTCAAGAAAAATAAAGACGTTTTTTCAACGTGCGTTTTGTCATATTGTAATCGATAAGATGGCAGTGCTGATTAGCTTCGTACAACATTCTAGAGACGGGCTCATTCTTTCCGTAATCAGTTTGATGAGGGTCGATTCTAAACATAGGTACTGATCTTAAATCTCGAGAATTTATATTTAGATTGATTTTACCTAACAGAACAGGAGAATCGATACCCCCAGTTAGTATTTGATGGATGAAAGCCACGTCCGCAACAACTCGGCGCTTACTAAGTGATTGTAAATTAATTAGCTGCAGACGATCTTGCTATGGAGGCAGGTTGAACATGTCCACCCACGGTAGTCCGCGTAAAGCAAAGCGAAGAAATCTACGCTGGACTGCTCCAATCCTCTTAATGTGAACCTCATGATAAGGCGACCACACCTGGCTAGCATATTCGAGCAGGGGACGAACGAATGTTGAATAGAGAGCCTTCGTAACATAAGGATCGTCGAATTCTTTCGACCAACGCTTGATGAAACCGAGCACAGAATTGGCCTGGCTGACAATACGATCGATGTGATGTCTAAAATTCAATTCACTATCACAAATGACCCCCAAATCTCGAACAGAACTGGCTCTGGATTAACGGCGTTGCTGTTAATGTAATAGTGGCGAGAGATAGACTGTACACGTTTTCGAGAGTAGGTGATTGGTTTGCATTTACCCACGTTCAAATCGAGGTTGTTCTTTGCACACCAAGTGAAGAAGTTGTTGAGGTCGCATTGTAATAGGCTCTTATCTGTTGTGTTTGAAATCAGTTTGTAAATCTTCATGTCATCGGCGTATATAGATATGGATGAATTTTTAATCAAACATTCAACGTCGTTAATTGACAGAATGAAAAAAATTGGACCCAGATGGCTGCCCTGGGGCACTCCAGATGTTGCTGAGATACGAGCTGATACTGATGACCTGAACAGTACATGGTATATACGTTCTTTTAGATAAGAGCCGACCCAACGGAGAATTTGGGGAGGAAAACCAAGGGCCTTAAGCTTGAACAAGATGACTTCATGAGAAATCCTGTCGAACGCCTTGCTCAAATCCGTGAAGGTGACATCAACCTCATTCCTTGCCTCCATCGTATCTAAAGTTTGTGATGTGAATTCAATAAGGTTTGCTGTCGTGGACCGTGCTTTGAGAAAGCCATGCTGATTGTCGGAAAACAACGGTTTACAATGAAAGTACAGTGAGTCATACACAATACTTTCAAACAGCTTAGGAATACTAGATAATTTCGCAATCGGTCTGTAATTACAAATGTCTGACTTGCAGCCGTTCTTATGAATGGGAACTATAAAAGAACTTTTCCAAATAGATGGAAAAATGCCAAGTAAAAGCGACTTTTGGAAAAGTGTAGTCAGTGGCTGAGCAATAATATCACTACAGATTTTTAGGACGATGGATGGTAGTCCGTCGGGACCGGATGAAAAATCATCTTTAAGTTTGGAAATCTTATGTACCACGGATTCATAATCGATTTGAATAGAAGTTAAGGTTGTTTGAGTACAGTTATTCATATGTGTAAAGTAACCTTCATCGGGCTCATAACCGCTATTTGTGAAAGCCAGACTGAAGAAGTTAGCAAAATGATTTGCTATGACTTTAGGATCATTAGAGGAATGATCCTTCTATTTGAAAGTGGTATCCGCCGGACTTTTTCTTCATATTGATAAAGCGCCAGAAACACTTAGGCTTAGCGATTAGATTGGATTACATGAGTCTGATATAATTGCCATAAAGTTCGTCAGACAAACTACTGAAATCATTATAACTATTTAAATAGATAGAGAAATCAGAGTCAGATTTAGTTTTCAGGAATCTTTGCCAACGTTTGTTCCTAAGGTTATGTAACGTTCGTAGTTCATTATTATACCACGGAGGTGATGGCGATACAGTTTTTTGGCGGGTATACGGAATGGAATGTTTAAAACATTCAAAAACTAAAGAGTAAAAATTGACAGTTTGTGTAAGCAAACAATAAATGTTTAAGCTTCACAAAGTCGACCTTACGAAAATTGAAACGTAGTGAAGTTATAGAGTTCACATTCAGATTGTCTTGTTCCAGACCAAAGGTGATCAAAATGGGAGGGTGGTATACATCTATGGCACAGAGGATTAGATTGGATTCAGAATCGACGCTATTGTCGATAACAGAGGAAAACACCAAATCGAGCTGCCTGTTCAGACTATTCTTAACGTTACTAATCTGAAATAGTCCAGAGTTCAACATATTGTCAGTGAATAAAGTTTCTTTGGCGGTTAGTGCATTCGAAGCAACATAATGAGTGTTATCGTCTGAATAATTCCACCTAAGCCCGGGGAGATTGAAATCACCCACAACAAAGATGTCATCTTGAGTATTCATCAGGTCAATGACAAAGTCAACAGCATTAGTATGAAGCTGATAGCTTACAATCAACTTAGACTTAGTGGGCGAATATAGCAACATAAAATAAAAATATTATTTTTATTACTTTTAATTTTGACACACACTAGATCGATATTATAAGTGTTGGGAATGATAACAATTTGACTATAAAAATTGATGTGCACTGCAATAAGAACCCCTCTACCGGTTAAACTAGTGTCTGGACAATAAGAACCATCTTTCCGGAAGACGTTGAAATCCGAGGTAAAAAATTCATTACTGTTGAAATCATTGTTCAAATTGGTCTCAGTGAGGGCAAAAACATCAAATGGAAGTCTTTGAATTGCTAAAAAGACTTCGCGAGATTTAGTTCTCAGTCCCCTTATGTTCTGGTAGTAGAGGGACAAGCGTTAAAGTCAGAGCGTTCTTCCCATTTATTTGGGCAGCTAGGACATCATCAATTGTGTTCACCAATACTCGTACAATCTATTCAGTTCATAATACACCACCCAGTCCTTAGTCCATACAGTCTTCTCAGTCCATTCATTTAAATATAGTTCACCCAGTCTATTTACACTCCGTCCAGTTCATTTATATTTACCATTAAGTTCATTCAGTTTAGCACTTTATACAGTAAATGCAGTAATATAGGGAAATCAAACTAAATTCAAATTTATCAACTATAAACGCGAGCTTCTTTATTCCTATAATTTAATAATATTCTTGCTTCCTATATAAATAAAAAAAAAAATATTTATTTATAGCTAGAACTATAGGGGTTTCCAATAAGAATGATATGGTTTTTAAGTGACGTTTCGGCATTTGTAATATGTCGTGATATGTCATTTTTTGTTTCATCAGTAATGTTTACAATTCCATCATGGTGAGATATACGCAAGAACAACGTTTACAAATTATTCAGTTCTATTATCAAAATAATCGTTCTCCAATTGCAACTTTTCGTGCGCTTTTGCCATTTTATAGTCGTAATAATCGTCCAAGTGTGCTCGCTATTCGTCGAATTGTTGAAAATTTTGAGCGTACTTTTTCATTACATAATGTTCAAGTGCCAATAAGACAAAGAAACGCTCGAAGTAATGCAAATATTGCTGCCGTTCAGACAAGTGTTGCTGAAGACCGCAATTTGTCGATTCCAAGACGTACTCAAGAATTGCGACTGTCTCAAACCACAACCTGGCGGATTTTGAGAAAGGATTTGGGTTTGCATTCATATAAAATTGTTCTCACTCAAGAAACAAATAAAATTGCGGTGGGGTAAATAAACAATACTGTCGATTCTGGTGCGCAAAAATCCACAAATTATTCATAGAAAACCATTACATTCACCTAAATTGACAGTTTGGTGTGGTTTTTGGTCTGGTGGAATCATCGGTCCGTATTTTTTTCGAAATGAAGCTGGTAACTTTTTATGGCCGAAATTGGAAGAAGTTGATCTTGACAACATTTGGTTCCAACAAGACGGGGCTACGTGCCACACAGCAAGTGCAACAATTGAATTATTGCGAAAAAAGTTTGGAGATTCGATTATTTCAAGAAATTGTGATATTGAATGGCCTCCAAGAAGTTGTGATTTAACACCATAAGACTATTTCTTGTGAAGTTATTTGAAGTCATTGGTCGTTAGCAATAAAGCAAACTCTCTTCAAGCTTTACAAGTCAATATTCTACGTGGTATTCATGACATACGACTTGATTTAGTGGAAAAAGTGCTTGAAAATTGGGTTCATCGAATTCGTTCCTGCAGAAAAAGTCGTGGAGGCCATTTGAATGACGTTTTATTCGGAACTTAATTGTATCGATTGTACTTCACATTAAATAAAAAACATTTCAATTTCCTTAACAATTAGTGTGTAAAGAAATCATATCACTCTTATTGGAAAACCCTATATATAAGTATCAATTACGAGATTTACAACAATAATTAATGTCATTAAATTTGTCCACATTTTCGTTTATATCATTGGAATTGACAATTATTTGCCAGTTGATGTATTCTAGTTGTGTTTATTGGTTGTAGGTGTTCCGAACTCGCCATTTTAGTTAAGTCTCAAATAGAATATCTAAAGATTTGTGATTAATATCGTTTATGGCAAAAGGGAACACCCATATAAATTATAACCAAGCATATGGCGTCCACAAATAAAGATTCCGCGTCTGTTGTTATATTGCATGGTAAAATACAATTCCGGGTCCAAATTCCAAGTTATATTTGGAAGATTAAAATCACCAAGCACAAGAAGTAAAATCTGATGAGTTTGTTGTATTAATATAACTTCATCTAATAGCATCGATGCTAGTAATTGCGTAATGATCACAATTTGATTGAGGTGGTATATATGGTGCGTAGATTGGTTTGATTGATTTTGATTTTTACACCAATTATTAATTCTTGGAAATACGTTCAATTTTACGAAAACAAAATAAAATTAACACTACAAACATTAATATACTATAAAATCTTGGTTCTTTTCTTTTGGATGATAGCGAAATATTTGGTATCACATCGAGATGAGGTTATCAGTCTGGGACCTTTTCCAAACGGGGTACATGGACTGCGAGTCGACACTATAACGTAGAACCAGTTACCGTTAATTGGCGTGATTATGTGTTTTCTGTGCAGCGACTACCTGTGAGTTTGGTGAATCTGTATTGCACCACTATATGACTACCATAAAACTGCAGCAACCGACGAACCTAAAACGGCAGCAACTATTCGCTATTATTGAAAAATGTTGTCAGTGTCTATTGTGCTCCTCACGTATCGATTGATCGACAAGACCTTGATAGTCTCCCTCTTTATTGACTTGGTTATAATTCTGCTCGACTTTTGTGAGTGCCCATAATGGATTTCCGTCCAATTTCATGAGGCTATTCCCACTTGACTTAAGGATGGATCTTAAGAGACGATCTAACGGTGGCTAGGAATCGGTTTCAAAGTTACTAAACCTTGGTCGCTTATAACGTTGCAAATGGAACTAATAGGATGACCCGACATACTAAATTCTTTAATCCAGTCCATACCTAAAATATTGACCCTATGGCTTGCCATATCTGTTCAAAGATAACTCTGTGAAATCTACAGCTGTGCCAGTCGGCAATTTTAGTTTTATATCCATTTTTCTTTACATTGACGTATTTTCGGTCACTATATGTCTCACCTTGATCATCACTGTCATTGATATTCTGCAGAATTCACCAGTTTTCGATTGCCTTCGGTGCTTTTTTTTTCTTCAATTTTCGAGGATTGGCGTCGTTGGAATCCGTATTTGTGTACGTGAAGAGTTTGTGACTGGTGCAGACGAAGTGTGAAAATGTTTTTCTTCTTGTTATGCAGTTTGTATTGCCACAAATTTTTTTTGTTTTGTTTTTCGCTCAAGTTTGTTGAAGTTTTGATAGTAGATGCGTGCGTATTTCAGCGAAGCGAGATGACTTTAGCCCACACTCGAAAATATGTCACTTAAATTGATTCTTTGTTGATTCTCTATGAAAACCTTTGCATCTGCGATTTATTTTCTTTGTACGGCAAAAAATCTGGGTAATCATCCACGGTCGTCTGTAAAAATTTGAATCGCATGTTGAAGATGGATTTCATTCTACCGTACCTTTTATCGTTGGTATGATCTTATCGAATATCAAGTAATTTGGCTACTTCCGGACAAGCATATCCTTAAAAAGGAGAATTTTAGCATCAACAATTCTTTTACAGGCTATACCAGCTCTCAAATGTTTGACCAGTCTCTGAGGGTTGTCGCAATAAGTTTGCGTACTGTTTACCAAACTTTCCAGGCGTTGTTCCACATTATATTGTAATTTCCAGAAATTTCCCATATTTTTTCAATTATATCTTGTAGTTTAATCTACTGTAGCTGTGAAACCTAAAATTTTTTTAACTAAAATGTGTCCGCCACTTGACTCGAGTCAATTGTCAAAAAAATAATATTAGAATTTACGACTTTGTTCCCCTACAAGTGCGACAACCAAAACATAAAAAAATATTCTGTGCCACCACTTTAAAGATTTTCTGTCGATTTCATAAATTGACTTCAACATATCAAATTTATCGAGTGTCGTCCTGTTTTCTTCGTCCTATACCACTTGTAATTTTAAAGGATTGTGAAAATTATCCTGAACCCATATTGGTTTATGATCCATCCATTTTACAGATATTCCTTTCCGAACAGCACAACACTCATTGATTTGTACCGAGTTGAAGAAATTGTCAAAATAAATTTTATGGTAATTTCCAGTAATATTTCTTGAGAGAATTGAAATTAGAAGTAGCCCCATATTTTTCGCACGCGAGTCATAAGTTCTTCCAAGCCAAGGTAAATTTCAAATTTGCATGCGTTGCCTGATGAATCTGAGTGAACCCACACCTTATAGCCGCTGATTTTCGCGTGGCTTCATGGATTGGATAAAGGTCTCACTCAGTTTGGTTAGTATTGGCCTAATTTTAGAAGCCAAGCGAAACGGTTTAAGTTAAAGCCCATAAGTAGATTTAACGTATAGATTAGTTTGGAACACAAGGTGTCCCAGATGATCCAACGAATATAATTGTAAAAACACTTCAACTACTGGTTCAGCGGAAAAATTAGGTTTGGCACAGTTCCCAACATCTTTTTTGCCAGATCTCTTCATTATCAGTTGGTAAAATGTTAGGCGACAATTGTTGTTGCATATAACTAATTCAAACTATTTATGAATTGATGATGAAGCTAATATCCCACTATAGCATGTGAGGTTCTCTCGTTTACTCGATTTAAAAATTTGTGTGCTTTTTGAAATTTTCCATTTTTCGGGAAACAACGGCTATATTGTCAAGATGTGTTGTTATTGCTGGGTGGTTCGTACTATCCACAAGTAACGCTTGACATTTTTTGCGTTTGAGGAGCTAGCTTTGTTACAGGTTGTATTAGCAGGGCATTCTTTAATTTCGCGTTAGTCCTAAAGTATTTAAAAAATTGTTTTGGATTGTCTTTGATTTTTTCTTGAATTTGATCGAGATACGCTTTTCAATATTTTGGCATACGCTTTCGACTTATGAAAGGTCGCAGCCTTGCAGCCTAATTTCATTAAATTTGTCAACATTTTCGTTTATAACATTGGATTTGAGTGTTATTTGCCAGTTTATGGATTCTAGGTAACTTTGTAGCCCCACACGGTTTGTTTTCCGAAAAGATAACATGGATTCAGAACGCCTAACACAGATCCACTAATGTAATATCTCGTTTTGCAGTTTACCGCACTCGACATTGGGTTTAACGAATTTTAAAAGTGACCAATCCACTTTAAATAATCGAAAGTGAAAATATTGTAAACTGCTTTCAATCCCATGATGACAAGACATACCGTAACAGATTGACGGAAATTCAAATAAAGCACAATTCTTTCCAACCAATCAATTTTGTTTGATCGAAAGTTGTTTACTCCTTAAACAAAAAAAAAAACAAAAAAAAGCACAAATATTTCCGAAATTATTCAATTCATGAGTGTCAATGGCCTTAAAAATTTCAAGCAGTATAAAAAAATCACTTACCAATGTTAGGCCGTCTGATAATTTGTAAGTCACGGCTCGCGTGCGATAAATCAGGTTCACACTAAAAATGAAAAAGTTCGTCAACTCCTCTACTGAAGCATTTCTTCCAAATCAATATATCGATGATCCTGATGATGATCAATAGCATGTATAAAATATCATAACTATATGAAAGGTTTTTAATGAAGCAAATAAAAGTACAACGGGTGGTCAAAACACATTACATTACGTCAATTGCAATGAACGTTAAGCCAAGTTCCGCGTTTCACCATACATTTTTAAATACAACCATTTAATTTTTCATTCGCAGGAGAAAAGACCGGATTTGTACAAGTTGGACCAGAGAAATGGTTTTTCCCGAGTAAATACGCCGATGCTGCCAAACATTTTCATAATTTTCAAGCACGACCAGATGATATATGGGTAGCCACATTTCCGCGATCGGGTACAACATGGACCCAGGAATTGGTTTGGATGATTGCAAATGATTTGGATTATGAAGCGGCACAAGCTGATCCGCTTACAAAACGTTTTCCATTTTTTGAGTAATTTTTTTTTGTCACAATATAAATTATGTAAAAAATCCTAAAATTTAATTTTTTTTTATTATAGATTTTGTATTTTTATGCACGACAAGACAAAATTAGAACTCATGAAATTGAATGATGGTTATCCAGAAAAACAAGCGTTTGTAAACACGATTTCACAGCCGGCATATGAATTTTTGGATAAAATCGAATCACCTCGCTTTATAAAAACACATTTTCCATTTACATTGCTACCACCCAGCATTATGGAGCAACAGGCTAAGGTCGTTTATGTAGCACGCAATCCAAAAGATGTTGCAGTATCGTTTTATCACCTGAACCGGTTATACCGCACACAAGGATATATAGGCGATTTTCCAACATACTGGGAATATTTTGAAAAAAATTTATGTAAGTTGTCATCAGCATAAAATGTAAATCGTGTAATTAATATAAATACCTCGTTATAAATAGGCCCCTGGATGCCGTACTGGGCACATGTAAAACAAGGATGGCAGCACCGTCACGATCCCAATGTGCTATTCATGTTTTACGAAGATATGAATAAAGATCTCCCATCAACGATTCGAAAAGTGGCAAAATTCTTAAACAAAACCATCACGGACGAGCAAGTTAAAAAGTTAGCGAATTATTTAAGCATCGAAAATTTTAGAAATAATCCGGCCGTTAACTGCCACGAATTAAAAGATATACATCTTTTAAATTCGGGTGAACAAGGTTTTGTGCGAAAAGGAAAATCAGGCGGATGGCATGAAGAATTCACACCAGATTTAAGAGAGCGGGCCGATAAATGGGTCGCGGATAATCTAAAGGGGTCGGACTTAATATTTCCAACAATTTAATATTTATATACGGATATAGGTTTTATGCTAAATAAATTAAGTTTAATATTTATTTTTGTTATGGAATTTTATGTGTTATTTACTCTTAACTGTATATATTTACTTTCGTCTGTCGCGTTTACTTAAAATCACGCAGCATCTCTTTTACTGCCAAAATATTTTAAATTAATTTCGGTGAAAGTTATTACGAAACATTACATGTTCGATGTCATTCTTCATTATGCTTGGTTAGTGCTGCAAGAAGGTTGTTAACAAGAAGGTATGTCATTGACATCATAATTCATAAGAGAGTTATAATTCATTGTAAGATGAGATGTGATAAGTTCCGCGTTTGTTTGCTTTGCAAATTTTAGCGTATTGCGCGATAGTGCCTTTTGTTATGACTGAGATGTGACAAGAATGTGGTATAATTTACGAGAGATGCTCAAATTAATTTAAGTAGTTTATTTTAGCGTTATTTGATCAAATATTTGTATTTCAATTTGATTGGCCTTAACAAATACTTAAGAATTTCATTATCAAGGCTCTAAGTTTTATTAATTATTTATAGTAGAGCAGAAATTCCGCTATTTCTACTGATGGCTGAGTGTTTTGTCCTTGGTGTTTGACGGTTATCGCCGTTTCACAGGCATTTGGTCACTTTACTCAAGAAAGACGAAAACAGAAGAAACTTCACTTGGCCCGAAGGTTGCATGTTTGCAACCATTATTGTTTTTTTTTTCAAAGAAGCTCAAGCCTGCGGAAATTAAATACTCTACTTTCGATAGAGAATTTCGTGTCGAAATTTACTGACTATAAACTCCTTATAACTATTGCGTCAAAGCCAGAACGTAGTCCACGACAATTACGACAACTCGATTAAATTGCTTAACGCACCCCGATATCAATCGTAAACCTGCAACGGAATGACTTTAACTAATTAATTAATTATTTTTTTAATTTTTTTTTTTATTGTTAACTATGCGATCTGTTTTGAGCCTCAAGGTTCACCCTGCTCTTCCGCGATTATGCTTTTTACGTCTTTATACTTTTCGCCTCCCGGCCAACTCGAGGACGTACGGCTATAGGACCGATTTAAGACCATCTGCACATTGCAAGCTAAATGCCAGCCTATACTGGCTGTCGAAGTCGATCGATTTACCCGTTGGCTCAAAGCTTATCAAATGCGAGAAATGACTAGAAGCTAGCATATAGTCAGCTAGTATATGGTCAAAATATCTAGTTTCCGGTGAATTCTGATCATTGATGAGATCAAAATTCGAACACAAACACAGACGCTTCGGATTTCGTGAAGCAGCGTCGTACTACCATGAGAGCTTTACTTCCTACAGATTTTTTTAGAGTTAGAGGTCCCTTGAGTATCCTTTTTTAGGGATTTAGAAGCAAACTTTATGAAAGTGATAATGCTGGAGAATTTGAAGTGACGGATAAAATCCAAACCGTAAGAAAAATGAGAAACTCTTTGTAGGTGCGATAAATTGAAAGAATGCTGGCATTATCGATATGGGAATATTGGAGCGGTCATCATAGCATCGGTTGAAGTTCCATTCCATAGAACATTTAAATGTATCTGGAAATACCGGCCAAGGCAACTGAGAATTGCAGATGGTCCACCAGTTGTAAGTGTTAGGGCAGCAAGTGTAATCGGAAGCGATGGTTGCTGATTAGTGATTGGCAATTCACAGGAAGGATGTTGACCGTGGGCCGTATGTGTTTTGACAAATATTTGATTGCAGATACGAAACATAACCATAATTCAGTGCTATGGCACAGCAGAAGACGCAGAAGAAACAACTAAGGAAGTGTTCAATGAACAACCATAAGCCATAACAGCAAGAGCACATAGAAATGAGGTCAAGATAATAGAAGGAGATTTGGAACAAATTGGAACAGATAACACCAACCTGACAACCTGAGATCGACTTATCGACTTCTACGTCAAAAATCAGCTATTCATAGGGGGCAGTAGATTCCCACACGAAAATATTGACAACTTGGACTCAGAATAAAATGAGCAAAAAATGAGGATTACAAAACGCAAGCCTCCTTAACGCGGGATGTGTGAAAATTTGACCTCATAAAATGCTGGGCAGAAGATTTCAAGATCCTGCTCTTTGTACCGGGGGCCTAAGTTAGATGCATAATACACGGAAACAGGGTTAGACATGGGACAAAAATTGAAATTACGGGAGCTAGTCAACCTGAGCGCCTAAGCAACCTTATAAAGGACAACGGCATGGTAATCCTCCTAGAAACGGTCAAATCGGAAGTACTGGAACAGCAAATCTGCGAGACAAAAGCAGCGAATTGCAGCATGGATCAGGCGCCGAAATTCTCATGCCGGTTGTGCGGTGAAATTCATTTGCATCGGGACTGCCCATTTAAGGACAAAAAATGTCAAAAATGTAAGATACAAGGGCACGAGTGGATATTGCCAATCTGCGGCTCGCGATAAGGGAAGACGGAGTTTTGCGGTTCAAGCAAGATCAGAGTCAACACTCAAATATGTCATCCCGTCCATCCATAACCGTTATAGAGCAGAGTATCGGTACAGCTCGATTCGGGTTCAGATTGGACGATCATCTCACGAACAAACTGGAAAAATTTAAGTATGCCAGTTTTGGCCCTATGTGAAGAACAAGTGGCGAAATCTGTTTTCTGTCGTCAGCGGCCTGTACAGTATGCAGCCACACAATCAATTTAGGGCGAGTTGCAGAGATTACAGTTTTTGGGAGTTATTCAACAAATAGAGTATGCCAACTCACCGCGCCTATTGTTGTTGTCAAGAAAAAACTGAGGAACTCGCATGACAGCAGATTATTCGACGGGCCTCAATGCCACACTAGAACCGAGGCTAACCAGTATCACCGGCTGACATCTTGACGTAGTTCGCAGGATGCACTGTATTCAGCAACATTGACCTTTCTGATGCTTGCCTACAATTGGAGCTCGATAACGATGCTAAAAGGCTCATGGTGATCAACACACACGTCGGGCTGTTCCAAGTCAATAGGTAACAGCCCGGAGTGAAGACAGCAATGGACACAATGCTTGGGGTATGTACGACAGAAGCTACTCGATGTGCTCAACCGATTGGCAAGTGGCGATGTGCTCAAGTTGATTGTCTACTTGGGCCACATCATCGACGCTGATAGGTTACGCCCGGATAAATCTAAAGTTGAGGTAATTCAACAATTACCAGTCGCAGCTGACATTTCAATGCTGCGTGTTTTTCTGGGAGCCATTAATTGGTATAGCAAATTCATCAGAGGGTCGAAAGACATGCGTGAGCCTTTGAATGAATTGGTGCGAGGGACGTCAAATACGAATGGACTTTGTACCCTCCGTTAGCTTAATAAGTAGAGTGCTTGCTCTATTATTCGGGGGTCTCAGGTTCGATTCCTGGTAGTAAAAAAAAGTTGCGACTGGGTTTGTTTAACTTGTCATATGTTATTTATATGTTCGTCCATTTTCTAATTTTCACATTTACAACCATAGTAGCTAGGTACGGCTTTGTCCTTAATATTTAAAAAAAGACTCCAAGTTCGAGCTATACATACCGATCCCCAACCATTGTTAGCACTAACAGTTTCAATCGTGTACAGCGTTACGCGCTTGTCATGCTCGCCTACGATTTTCACATCAAATACATCAGGACGAAGAGTTTTGCGTATGCTGATTTTATTTCAAAACTCATTAATGCTCAACCGAAGCCCTAGCCCGAAGTTACGATCATTGCAACCATTCGAATTGACAGTCATGCAGAATGCTTTGCCATCGAGTCAGCGATCCAAGCAATCCAAACTGAAACCGCAAAATCTGAGATCCTGAAGCACAGGTCGCGTATTTCATCAAGCAGGGTTGGCCTGAAAGGAGAAAATAAATCAGAAATGACGGGGTGGCAGACTATTTCCAACTACGAACATCGCTCTTATTGATTAAAAAGTGTATTTTTTATGGCAAGGGGGTCGTGATACCATTGCAATTGCACAAGACTATTCTCGAGAAACTGCCTTCGGACCATCCAGAAACAGCGCGCATGAAATTATTAGAGGGAAGCAAAGTTTACTGGGCCGGAATTGACAACGATATCGAGTCTAATGTAAAAAGATGGTGAGACTAACTCAAAACTACCTCGATTACGCCGGCCCGGTCAATAGATTCTACTACATGGTCATCGTTGATGCATTTAGTAACTGGCCGGAGGTGCACGACATCTGAAAAGGCTGTTGCAAACTTGATGAAAATATTCGCTCGGCATGGATTGTGCGACATCATCGTGAGTGGCAACGGCCTACAGTTTAAGTCTTACTGCTTCTAGAAGATGTGTACCGAGAACGGAATCGATCACATTACCACGGCGCCCTACAACCCACAGTGAAATGGCCGTGCCGAGCGTTTTGTCGAGCTGCTTAAGACAGGACTCGAAAAGTTGAAGGAGGAAGGGAATGTAGACAAACTCGTATGAAAGTTTCTAATGTGCTATCGCTACACGCCTTCGTATGCACTGAGGAAGTCTCCGTAAAAACTAATGACTGGGCATGAAGACCAATTTGCATCTGATTAGGGCCTCAGTAAAGCGAGATGAACAAGAAAACGGAACAACAGTTCAACGACCACTACGCGGAGCAAGACAGAAGGAGTCCAGTATCGGGGATCTCATTTATTTCAAGTCCATACTGCACAACAGTAAGTTTAAGTGCCTACCAGGGAAGAATGAGATCCGTAAAGGAACTGTCAACTATGTGGTACAAATCGATCCACCACACGGGCGTCGTGTGCGGGCTCACATCAATCAGCTGAAGTTCCGTCACGCCAAATCACACATCGATAACTAGTTGATGGACATGTTCGAAATCATGCCACTGCAAGAAGCTGTCGCGCCGAGGTTCATGCCTCAGCAAAAGGAAGCATGTGATGGTGTGCAACACCGCCGAACAACACGAGCTACGGTTTTGAAGTTGCCCGGCCGCCTGGATGATTTTGACATTAGTCGATATTAGACGATTAAAAATTTTCTTTAAATAAGGGAATAGTGTGGTGACGCCAAGCGACGGTGTCAGAAATTACTAACCGTCACGAAGGGCCGTGGTATTATGCATTACCCTTTTAGCTCTAGAAGAGAGATGTATAAGAAATTAAGTCTAAGTAGAGAACAAGAGTTTCATCCGGGGCAAGAAGTAAAATAAAGAAAAGTAAACCAATGTAAGTCAACATACGATGCAAGAAAGCCTATGTCTTATACCCAAAAGTTGGGTACCAATATTCAGTGAAAGATATCTTTATTAAACATATGTTTGATCATTGGATGATGAATAAATTATTGTCACCCCCGATATGGTGCATGATTTTACTCCTGGAATTTACCTGAAGCCGATTTGTGGTTAAAAATGTGGTTAAAATATACTTGCAAATATTGTTAACTAATTTGAAAGCACATTCCAAAAAGTTTTAAAATTTCAACGTTACTGGAAATTGAATTTCAAATAATATAATCTGCCACACCGCACCATCTATGATTACCTAGCTGAGACAAAAATGACATAAATAGATTGATTTTTAGTACACACAACGTTTTTTTGCCTGGAAACTGCCCAAATGAAGGAAAACGTCATAAAAGTTAAAGTTTTGTGTTTGCTTGTCAAATTGAAGAGAAATTCATTCATCAAAAGTTTATCGCTTTTTTGTTTATCTTTAATTTCTCCATTTATTATTTATTTAACACAATTTCCAACAAATTGCGTTAAAGCTAATTACAATTAACTATTTATTTAATATTGTTTATGTAATAAAAATTGCAACTTTATAGGATTAAATTGTAGTAGACACAAAAATGAATGCTGTAAGTTTTTCGACACATCGCGATTTGTTGTGACTTGAGCACAAACATTTTTTTTTGTGTTGCGTTTATTTTTAATTGCTGCGACACCTTGGATTAAGTGATTTTCATATTTTCGTAATGTTAAAATGGTGTTTTTCGCAAAATTGCGTATTATTTGTAGATTTCACATTTGGAAAATTTATCACCCCAAATTATACGGCAAGTGGCGAAAGAAATGTATGAGCTGACTTCTAATCCGCCCGAAGGTATAAAAGTTCAACTGAACGAGGTCGATGTGACGGATATACAAGCGTTAATTGAAGGGCCTTGTAAGTATTTCCGGGTATTTTGTTTTATAACGTTTCGCAATATCGTTTTCGATTTGTTTTAGCTGGTACACCATATGCTGGAGGTAATTTTCGAGTCAAGCTGGCATTGGCCAAAGATTTTCCTCAGTCGCCACCCAAAGCATATTTCCTAACGAAAATTTTTCATCCCAATGTTGCGTCCAACGGCGAGATTTGTGTGAATACGTTGAAGAAGGATTGGAAACCTGATCTCGGGATTAAACATGTACTACTAGTAAGTATTGACCTAATTGTAGACTATCTAGATTTACGGGTATTCCCTTGTATAGAAAGTGTTATTTCGATACTCTTATCATAACATTTTATCATTAATTCGAAATCGATTTTTGTCTATCTAAGGCTTCTTCAATTTCAAAATTGGGTCTGCTATAAAACGGGATCCTACTGGATTTGAGAATTTACGTTTAAATGTACTTTTTGCAGTTAATGTTACATTAATCACCGTTTTATTTCTACAATTATATCTATCACAATACTAACTGATAGGAAGCGGTCAGTATGCAGATTTTAAGAACTACCAAGTTCAAGGTTTGTTAGTAACATTGAATGAAGTTTTGACGTGGGAAAAATCAGTCAAGAAATAAAATTTGGGAGATAATTTAAGGTGATAAAAAGGTTCAAAAAACGTTGGAACGAGAATTTCTTCACTCGTATTCCAATTCCTAAATAAGATTTTGCAACATTCGTAGTTTAGTTTAGGGTTTAGGTCTTTATTCGAGTAAATAAATTAATAATTCGAGTGCTCCTATCCTTTCATATTTTGATTTGAAATTTATTAATCGCCTTTACTTTATTTCACGAAACCAGAACTGCAAACTAACTAAAACCAGGAACTGAAATATGTTAACACAAAATACTATTTCACCAACTATTTCACAGAATAAAGGAAGCAAACAAATCCAAAATGATTCCATTACATCACAAAAGCTTTTCGCAATGTCAAGGTCAAATTGCAACCTTGAAGGAGAGAAATTTGTGTATATGTCGGCTTTATGTGCTCAGTGGTTGATCTGTTTGACAACATTGTGGTCAATACCATCAAACATCTTTTCCTAAAGTGTTTTCTGTTTTCCGAACTAGTTGCAGTTCCTTTTTTGATATTCTTAAATCTTTCTCCTTGATGTAGCTATTTTGCTATGTGGGATTTATCGGAAACGTGCAGATTCTCATATCAAGTTTTCTGTTTCCCAAGATTGAAACATTCCATGAAAGTTTCAAAAATTAGGAATAGGTAATTTTAGTTAAAAATAACCTCAAAATATTCTTGCCAAGATTTTTATTTTAGTAATCGACTATAGACTTTCCACCACCCTCTTCAGCCAGGTTTCCACTGTATACCAGCAAAATAAACTGCTGATTATACACAAAACATTTGAAATAAACGGAAAATCACTGTTCTTAGACTTTCGAGTTTTGTTGTCCCAGAGGATTGATCTTAAACTAAAAATTTAGTGACAGTTCCTTTTTTTAAGCATAACACAAAAATGGGTTTCAACACGCAAATAAGAGTTAGTTGCCTACTTTGAAGGTTTGTAGGATGTTTGTCTCGACCATCGGTGGTAAAATCGATTATTTGCAATTAGCTTATAGTTCGGTAATTGCGAATAGAATGATTTTTTGTTGATAATCCGAGCTTGAAACGACCTGAGAGCTGGTAAACTGATATGTCAGTCTTTTTTTACTCCTTCTTCGTGAGATTACTTCCTTAGACCGAGAGGTCGTGCAAAAAATACTGATCACAAGAGAAACCGAATATTCCGTCGGTTTATCCTTTATTGCGGACCCCATAAAGTTTTTTATGAAATAGCGGTTTGCGGAGTGAAAGGATATCGAATAATTTATGATTATGAAGAGTGTTTAAGTCCATAAAATAATTTAGAAAATCTTTACCATTAAGGCAAAAAAAATTAATTTATACCGTGTTTTTTTTCAGACCATAAAATGCCTTTTAATTGTTCCAAACGCCGAATCAGCATTAAATGAAGAAGCAGGAAAATTACTATTAGAGAGATATGATGACTATTCGCAACGAGCTAAAATGATGACTGAAATTCACGCGCAGGTACGTCGACAAAACGTAAATCTATTTTATTTTATTAAGTAATTTAATAATTCCTTGGTTATTATTATTATTTTTTTTTTCATCGGGACAGACAAGCAAATCATGTGACGCAGATGATGACGGCCCCTTATCAAAAAAGCATGCGGTCGATAAAAAGCTCCAAGATAAAAAGAAAGAGAAACTGTTAAAGGAAAAGAAACGCATCTTAAAACGATTATGAAAAGTTTTTTTTTTTTTTTTAATAAATTTAATTTACTAAAATTCAGCGAATATTTCGCAAGGACAGCAAATGAACGAATGTAGAATGCATGTATAAATACGGAACGTCGTCCTAAAATACCAAAAAAAAAAAAATAAAAATAATTTAATATTGCAAACAGAATTTATTGATAAATATTTTGAAATTACCTATCCTATGTAGATTTATTATGCTGTTTGTAAATTGTTTGAATTAATTTTATTAGTATTTTCCGATTATTTAGTATAGTTTTTTGCATCACACTATTTTTGATGGTTAAAAAAATTTCCTAAATAATAACAATTCCGGTTTCCGATTTCCGTTTTTATTTTATATTTAAACATTTTTATTTTTATGATTTTATTGTGCAAATATATACCTAATAAAATATTATAAATCAATTTTTGAATAATTATATTTATTAATATTTTATAATTAATAAAAAATCTATAAATAGTATTTTTTTTTTTGTAAATTTTTTAATAATATTTCGGAATTTCATAATTTTTTGATTGGGTCAATTTATGTAGACCTAAAAAATGTTTGCACTACTTTATATATAAATAATAAAATATAAATAATATTTTATAAAAATATAATTTTTGTGTTTCATAAAAACTATTTAAATAAAGAATTTGTTATTTTGTGTTTATTATAAAATTAAATTTTAAATACCTAACTGATTAATTAGTAAAATTTTAATTTATGTATATTTAAAATAATTTTTATTGTTTAGTATTTTTTTTTTGTTTTTACATTTAAGGTAACATTAATATAAAAGAAATGAATAATTGTACAACAATAACATAATTTTCCATTTAATATTAAAAAAAAAAGGAAATTAATTTTAAAACAATACAAAAAACAAATAAGATTGTAGTAAGTAATGAAATTGTGTATTTTTATTTATTGGAGTTATCGGTATCTTAAAAATTTTTCTTTCCGGACCTTAAACTAAAATCGTCATGGTTCTTAGAAAACGTGAATTTTTCTGGTTGGGCCAATTCTATCATTAGATTGTTGTTGTTATTGAAATGAGGCAAAAAAAAAATGGGATTATTGACGACGACTTTGTTAGCTTTCCCAAACTAGTTAGTTAGTTTTCCCGTTTTGAGTATAAGAGATATTGATTTTATGAGTAAGTTGGCAAATACAAAGACGTAAACTTCAGTTGGTGTTCCATTGAAATTCTGGCTATTGTGCTATGTGAGATCTATATTGTTACAAATTTCGGGCGTTCAATACGGATTCGTGTTGGATATTGCAATGAAACACACAGCTTTTAAAATTTATCAACACCTTTAGCTTTTTCCGGTTCACCATTTCACTTTGATTACTGTCAGTATTTTACTTCGCACTAATCACGTTTTACTCTTAAACTTGTACTGTTCACTATTAAATCAGAACTTTGTCTGCCTTGTAATTTGCTCGCGCTTTATAGTTTTAAAACAAGTAAATCACATGGGTGTAGCTATCTGTATTCACGAACATTCTAAGTCATCAATTTCCCTGTTTTGATGATTGATGACGTTATAATTCCAGTATTCTTGTCCTCTTCATTTAGAAAGCCACTGTAAAATCTAATTTTCAATCAGTATAGGAGGAATACTTGATCTGATAACATTGAGGCATGTTAAGAATAATAATCAGGTGATTCAATTATTGAGATGATAATACTTGGTCGTGTTCACCTTAACTACTCGACCATCTAGTGTTATATCGGTGAGAGAGTAGATTTTTAACAATACGCTAGAAGTAACATTGATAGATCCTTCTCTAACATCTGCCGCTAGAGGATACCTCTTGAAATCACAGGCAAGGTTCTCCACTAGTAACACCTGTTAGCAGCGAAACTGCCGAGCTTGACTGCCGAGGAGACATTGGCGGATTAAAAGCTCCAAGATGGGTCGGGTAATTCAAATTGATCTATATATCACATCAAAACTCTCGTAGCGATTGTGTATAGATAATAAGATTATTCCTATTCACGAACTGTAAACAAACAACAACAATCTCGGTAGTTTCATAATGAAAGAAGAAAATATAAGAAGGCTCCATCAAATAAGCAGTGGCTGTTACTTATTGGAAACACAGAAGAAGAAGTTGTTTACGGTATGAGTAAATGGAAGTTATGGCTACGAACATCACAATCTGAGGATTAACAAACATCAATGAAAGGGCTAAGCCATTTTTTTTATTATCCTATAATGTAGGATTATTGCGGTGGGCAACCCCATAATTCACCACAGCGACGAAAATAAAAGATTATTTTTTAATTATCATTCGAAGACATCAAAGGAACGCATTAATAAAATTAGTGGAAAATAAAGGAACGGGTTATGAAATAAAATATTTGGAAAATAAAAGTAGAAAGGTTAGAATAATTAAAACACTAAATAAATGTATTATGACCGCTTTCTTAATCTGGAATCTTCTTTGTTGACGTCATCGTCATTGGCTTCTTCTTTTCGTTGATCTTTTTTTGATTTAGGTACCATTTTTTCATATGTTTTAATTACGAAACTCGTGATTCCGTCACAACACAGTTACACCTTTTTTGTGTTATTCTTCTTCGTGACCGTCGATATCTCTCCTGTGGGACGTCCTTCACCACACACAATCTGGAAGCTTATATTTTTTTCCGAAATGCCCTTGCTCATGGCACACTCGAACAACTTCTTCGCACATGAACTTCGGGACTACTAAGCAAATTTATAAAACGTTTTATACGGACCTGGCAATTGAATTCTTGCAGATACAATGCCCAACCTGCGATCCTCAAGGTAAACTCCTTTCGTTCTATAGTACCCTTGAAAGCTGCCAAATCTGCCAAATCTGTCAAAATTTTAAACTGTAACGTTTCCAGCTCGTAACTGCTATACTTTTCCTCGCATGGCGTAGTTTTTCTAACAATACTGCGGCCAACCCCACTTTACTCGCATCTGTGTGCAACTCCATTCGAGCCGTTTCCGAATAGATTTTCAGAACCGCGGTTGTAATTAATGCATCTTTCTAGCGTACGAATGAACGGTGCTGGTCGGGCCCGAATTTAAATGTTATTCTTCTCCGAAGTCAGTCGCTTAGTGGCTTTGCTATGATTGAGTACCCTTCGAAAAACCTCGTGAAACATCCGGTTAGTACCGTAAAGCGTTGTAATTGCAGAACAGTCGATCGTTCGCGAAAATTGGGTATGGCCAGTTGTTTCCCCGTTGATGGTTTCAACTGACATTTCTCTCAATTTATTTGTAGTCAGTTGGTTTAATACGCGGGTAGTTCTAGATGTCGCTCCCATTTCATATTCTGCAAATGGTTAAGGTTAAAAATTCGATCTATTTTGGCCGCCATTATACTTAATTTACACGTAAATCTCGACATATTTCTGTTTCCCGGAACTACTTTAGGAATCATTCCAGGTGGTCGCTAAGTTGAGAGGAATTGTGGTGCGTAAAAATAACTTATCACTAACGGATGCAAGGTCTTCACAGTGCTGCTTTGAGAACTTGGAGCTTCTTATTGAAAGTCATACTCATTTTTCGAGAAGCTCTTTGTGGGCTTGATGGAGTTCACCATTTAATGTGAAATTAGTTCGCTAAAGGATGCATTAGAGCTCCTTTGGACGCTAAATGGTTTAGAAATTTAAATCAACCGTATTTCCAGCCGTGACTATGGTCAAATTCCAGAACATTGGTAAAAATTCTTGTGAGAATTACATTCTATCTTTCACAAATTTAAACAGGATCAGTTAAGAAATTGCCTAGCAATGTTCAGCATGGTCTAGTCCCAATACGAAATTTGTGTATGCATGTACCAGTACGGTATGGCCAGTAACCGAATTAGTAGAACATATCGTAACTCAGATATTGAATTCAAATTTTGAAAATTAAAATATTAAAATCAAAATTAAAAATTATGTAAAAAGTAACAAAAGTTTAAATTAAATTAACCGAATTGATTTAGCACTGTGCTGCAAAGTGGGTCAGATGAAAAATAACTAAGAATTGTCTAATAAAATCGACTGGATGTGACAGAAATATAAAAACAATCGTTCTTGAACGGTTTGATGATTTGAGTCATAGCGTTATCGATGTTCTATAATAATGAAAAGCTGTTCGTTGTGCTCTGTCTCGAAGCTGCCATTAACGGAATTTATTCTATTCGGCATGGGGTCATATTGACTAGTTCTAGTTTTACAGTTAAGGTGGTTTGGTAACGGACTGCGCTCTTTCAAAAACTTTTTCATCGAAATCAAACCCAGATGCAGTACGGCAAGCAGATGCCACTAAAAGCTCGGCAGCATCTGAAACTGCCGAAAACGATCATGTGGATCCCTTCAGCAATTTAATAACATGAGCCAGAATACATCGCAAACAATATTTACCAGGATTGCTTCCGAACAGACTATTGCAGTCATTAATAAACAACATCCAGCCATCTTGATTAACAATTTCAGAAATGGAATAAATATAGCGGTAGAAGAATTTGACGAAGCTATCACATGCAATGCAGGGTCGGCGGTAATTAAACTGCATCCACTTCTAAACGATGACCGGAATGACCACTTCGGTCATGGCTAACGTTAAACTATACCAATAACAGAGATTAAATAGTCACCAACTTTCAAATACCGAGGACTTCAAACAGGACGTAAGGTTGTCAAGGAAAGCTCATCAGTCACTCAAATGGCTCATTAGACACGAGCTCATCGTAATAATGTTGGGCCATCTATTTATTTGTTTTAATCTTTGCAATCTTTTCTGGGGTCGAAGCATTCCCAACTCTTTTGCCGTTCGCTTTTCATGTCCTACCTTACGAAGTAGCCAAATCGAAGAAGAACGTAGAGTCCGATTTACATCGAAATGCCTAACATTTTAAACAATCCGTTGTGTTACCTATTGAACCTCTCTTTAAGCTCCAATGTGTTTCCTGAAAAATGGATTTGACAAAAGACTGCAGATACTAATGCAGAATTTTCCAGTAAAGTAATTATCGAAATAGAAAAACACCATTAAGTGTATGTAACGTAATTAAAGTAACTTTTAGTATTCCCATAAGGATGAAAATTAGAACCCTGAGTTTAATACATTTTTTTATTTGAATAACCGATATAATTAGAAAACCAAGCGTGCTAATATCCGGTTTTCCAACAGGGACATATTGTAACAATTTTGTATTTTTTTCCGAACACACCTTTGAACGTTTTTCATGATTTGTCAACGTCAAAACGTCAGTCAAGATTAACATTTTTATTTGGGTGAAGTTCACGAACGAGCAACGTTTGGAAATTATTAAAAATTACTACCGCAACTCTGTAATAATCGTCCCACCAGACAGGCTGTGCGTGCTATAGATGGATAAATTCGAGTCAAAATATTTACTATTGGATGTTCCTGTGCCAGTAAGACAACGCACCGATCGAAGTACCGAAAATATCGCAGCCGCTTTAGTTCAATATGAGGAAAATGAGTCGATTCCACGCCGTTTACAGGAATTGGGAATCTCTCAAACCGCATTGTAACGAATTTTGCGTAAAGAAGTGAAGCCTCTTGATCATTTGAAGTGCCGAAACTTCTCCGATTGGGCGCCGCTAAAGTTGGAAGAAAATCCTTAATTTCATCGAAAAATCATTTTCAGCGATGAAGCTCATTTTTGGTTTAATGGCTTTGCCAATAAACAAAATATGCGTTATTGAATAGCAACAAACTCACATGCTCTTCAAGAGAGTCCATTGTTGTTGTTGTCCACTGTTGTCCATTGAGTCCATGTTACGGTCAATGAATTTCGATATCGAGCAATGTTGTAAGACTATTTTTGGGCAGAATTGGATGGGCTTGACACCAGTGATTCAGTCCAACAAGATGGTGCCACATGCCAGACAGATGGCAAAACAATTGATCTATTGAAGGAAAAGTTTGGTAACTGTGTAATCTCGATGGTCCGGTCGAAGGACCACCTCACTTATGCGATTTGGATTTCACTTTATGGGGTTGCTTTTAGTCATTGGTTTATGTCAACAAGCCAAGAACGTTAGAGGAGCTTAGGAATAATATTGACTGCGAAATCGCCTACGCTCCGGCTGATATGGGTGAAAGAGTGGTGGAAAATTGGCTCCAAATAATCGGTCGCTGCAAACGTGCTCGCAGTGGTCATGTGATCGAGATCGAATTCCATAGTTAAATGTAACATGTGTACTGCACTAGGAATAAATTTCGGCCCAATGTCTCAATTTTTCTGTGTATTATTTGAATACAAAAAACTCCAACTCACGTGTGTTCGAAACTCACTATACCTTAAATATTAAGAAATACAAAATTATGCTGTTTCATCGTAAAGGGATTCGTTAATTACTTCATACAAAATCAACAACGAAGTATGTGATTTAGGAGTTTCATTTGACTAAAACGCAAGGTTCAATAGACATATTGAAAAATGTTTGCATAAGGCGAATGCCATCTCCGAGTATATCAAATGATAAACTGGTGAATTTAAAGTTATTCAAACCTTATGATCATTGTGTTTCGCTTACGTTCGATCTCGATCGGAATAGGCTGTAATAGTCTGGAATTCGCATTATGCCGTCCACATAAAAAAATGAAAGCACTCGAAAGAAGTTTTTTTTTTTTTTATTAAAGACAGGTGACTGGAATTATGACCAAAATTTTTTCTTTTATCACCATACTACTCATCAAGGTGAAAGGATTACAAAATGTTTACCGTTGAAAAAAGGCGACTGTTCTTGGGTGTGTCTTTTATTGGTTCTGTGTATAGTCACATTGATTCAGTTTACATTTTAGGAAACATCAGTTTATATGCTTTGCCAGACATTGCTGTCACGCATATCACGAACTGTGGTGAAAACAACTACACTCATAGGTTATCAAATTTTTGAAAATCTACGATTTGACTTAAATTTATCAAAGAACAACTTCAAAAATTCTGAAAATTTAGAATCGTTCATGTAAAACACAAAATCTATAACTAAAACCATTGAAATAAATTGATTAAAATCGACGAGGAAAACCTGGAACTGTGTTTAGTGAAACTTTAAATTTGATTGAATAATGAAATAGACGTAATTAAGGCCAAATTTGAAGGTGTAGAAATTAAAACTACAAAAAGCTATGGTTATTCGAGCAGCTGATACAAATACTCGTTTTTTTGGCAAAATTTTAAGGAAATCTCGTTCAAAATTATAATTTTTATTTACCCGAAGTATGTTAATATATGTATTTTACACTGTTAAATTTTATTATTATTTGGAAATGTTGTTGTTGGGATTAGGACAAGTTAGAACAAACTTCAAGTCCGTTAGTCCCAAACAATTAATATTGTTTGGAGACGGCAGCAACATCGAGGTTGATAGTAACAACCAAACCTTCGGTCAAACGAAATATTTTAATAATAAAATTTAATTGTAAAGGAACACATCCTTCAATACATCAGGGTTTATAATTACTGGGCTTCTTAGTCTCGGAGGTGGTCTATAGGCGTCCGAAGCTCATCGCATTCGACCTCAGCGAACCAATTATTTTACTCGGGTTTACTCTAGTAAATCAAGTTATTTAGCAAAACAGTTACCGATCGGCGATTCGATTTTCTAATCGAGAGTTCGAATAGAACTTCTTAATTTTTATTGACCTCCATAGAATATCTGAGATCAAATATGGAATTTCTTTTTAATGCTCTTTACGTGTTGGAACACTTTCAAAAACCTTAAGACAGGATATCGGCAAATTTCTTTGTGCGTTTCTGGCAAATTTGTGAGTCACAACAAATCAAAGTAACTTAATTTCATACAATTCAAGAGCTCGCAGGTAGGATAAAACGAAGATAGTATAAGGTAAACCTAAGCACAATAGGCTATAATCCTTTTGCAGTAAATCTAAAATTTTTGGTTCCTTCACATTTAATTTTATGACATAATCCTATAGGTTCAATTTGAATTCGATTCTTATAATCTTAATGAAAGGTTACTTATACTTGTCTATTGCCAATAAAAATGTATGAAATTTATCAAAGTCGTAAAATCTTATAGGCTTATATATACCTTATATATAGGCTCTTATATATACCTTAAAATATAAATTGAGGAAATGACCGAATTCGATCTTTATTCACAAACAAAAAATAGTTCCCAACTATACATGCAAATCAAATATTAGCCGATAAAAACGATTTTCCTATGTATATTACAGATACGTATACGAACACAAACATAAATTCTCCACTCCCAGATACATAATATACTTCTGCAAATAAAAATACATCAAATCTGCAACATCACATCTTTTCCAATTCTGTCATATAGCCCTAGAAGATGATTGTAATCGTATATGAAGACGGTACATAATAAATCAAATCAGATAAGATTATGGAAAATGCGTGTCGACAGGTAAAAAAAATATTTTGATGTGCGAATTATTGTATATATCTCGACATAAAACCCGATTTGCAATTTGTTTACGTTTGGTATTTTTACCGGTAAAATATCATCATAACATAATCCTAATGAATTTTTCTACTTAAGTTGCACAATTTTCATCCAAATATTCGTTATGAGTATATACATCCCAAACATGTGTTAGTATATAACATTTTTGTTTTTTATTTTTATGAACATGTATCTGGAAAAATTTTTTGGTGATGGAAAATTTGCGCACGAATTAATGCGCATTCGGTATATGTACGAGTGTATTTTAATGAAAAATCTAATTTTTTTTCATGGACCATTTTGTCATTGTCTCGCTCTCTTTTTGAATACTAAATGAAAACATTAAATTAAATTATTTTATTCGGAAAATCTATATAGTTGGATACAAATTCCAAAAAAAATGATAAAAATTTGTTTTGGGGTAGTATTCTGTATATACAAAACATTTTTAATGTTAGTTATAAACAACTTCCACTTGTGTAGGCACATTCCAAGAATGGAATAATAGACGAAAAGTTATCATCACTTCACTTGGTTAATGTTATACCAAAAAATTGTTAGGATAACAACATAAAATTATGTAATATTTAATTAATTATATATGTAATTATATAATACACATTTGGAAAATATTTAAAATCGGGTGATAAGAGTTGGTGATTATAGTGTTAACATTTTCATCTAAATGTGTACATGTATACGTCAAGTCGTGAAAAGGGGAAAATTTTCTTATTACGATAAATGTGCATATATGTGTGCGCTCGGATGGTTTTGGTATACATAAATGACTTGTCAAAAACAGAACAAGTTAAATTAGGAAAAGCTGACACAACATTTTGTGAACTTTAATATCGGTTCGATTCCCAAATCGAATTATATGCATAAAATTAAAGTTTTATCTATGCCGATGTATAGAACAAAAATGAAAATCAAATCGGGAAAACTTTTTTACAATAAAAGCAACTCAGTTATGAAATCAAATTGCGTGTTACAAATTGCGTTTTATGTCTTAATTAATTTTAATATGTTTTCTGAATATTACTGACATTACTATGGGCGCGAATATTTTCCAACAAATTTGTTTAAATATTGAGAGTTATCCTATTTCTAAACGCATCCCGCAGATGTTGAACAAGCATGCGAGTACTGTCTACATATAATTAAAATTAATGTTTAGCATCGAATGTTTTATATACCAATTTAATTAGTTTATGCTAATTAATATTTATTCCTTCGGGATAGATTATTAATTAGCTTAGGAGATGATGGTGTCTATTTTTTGCTATCAAAATTAAATTCGTTAAAAATGTGATTCTCTAGAGAGAACCTATTATACATAACATGTGATGAAACGTTTTTGGATCACGTTCAGCACAATGTTGAATTGGTAAAACCATAAAATCATTTCATATAATATTTTGTTTGCATTGTTTTTAATGTTGCACTTTGGGTGGGGGTTGTAGTTTTGGTCCGTTAAGGAAAATAATATTTTCTATAATGTTAATATATTAATTTTTTAATCAGATGGTCGCATATCTGAACAAGATTGATTTCGGTGTGGAGTAAATTTAATGGAACGCAAAGACCCAGAATTAAAGAGCTGTTACCTACAGTGCATATTGAGTCAACAACTATTTCCAATCGAGGCTCGAACCGAGTATGGGGCCATAAAACAAATTGAATTGGAGCGGTAATTTTAAATTGGTACACCATAAAAAACATAATCAGACTACTTGCAGGTAATCATCGAAAATTCATCAATCGAATTTGAATGTTTAACAGGCATCTAGCCAGCTTAAAAAAAATTGTATAATATGTTTCGTGTGGGATAGAAATTTCCAAACTGATCACTTCATCTATATATAAATAATACCGGAAAAAACTTATACCACGAGAGGTGCGTTATTAACGTATGCGTTAGACCTAAGGAATCTTTTATTCAAACCTATTTTACATACATTTATTATTTAATTAAAATCCCCAAAATTCGATTTTCAATTTTATCCAAATTTGTATTTTGAGGGTTAAGACGGGGGTACCTTCTATTACCTTCATATTCAATGAAAGTCTATACGTTTAGGTCTATTTCCTGAGCCTTGGACACTTTCGTACGTTTAAAGAATTTTTAAAACAGGTAAAAGGAATGGTTCATAAAGTATGGTTAGCATGGTTTTTATCCAAAGAGGTCTACAGTTAAGCACCTTATTAACTTCTGTTGTAACTTATTTGGTATAGTTTAAAATTGAAAAAAACAACTTGACGTTGATTTCTTGAATTCTGATCACTAAGCATTTTGGGTGACATTGAGGCATTCATTCACATAGAATAGTTGCACTCTCACTTTTCAGACCGCCGGCAAACTGTAAAACTCCTCTATCAACCTTCCTAGATTACATCGGGAAGAATAGACAACTTAATCAGATTCACGGATACAGCTGACAACATATAAGACACTAGTCTCCGATGCAGAGAACAAAATTTTCGAAATGTTGATCAAACTAATACTGGCCGGTGGGACGAATATCACAAATAAATTTTGAAGACTACCAAACATTACAAAAAATATTGAACAAAAAGAAAATGTTGAAAATATTCAACATTAATTCAAAAATATACTCGCTAGAAGAATTCGAATATCCAATGAGTGAAGTTGTATAAAAACGAACCTGTGAACTAGACTGCAATTAAGTATGGTTTGACAGATGACAGTATACGATGGTAGTGCCAACTTCTCTCATTAACGCCACCTGTTTTCAAACACGGTTATTTATTGATCGACCATCACAAATGAAGATAAAATGATAAAAATGGCAACACAGACACTGCCGTATAATCTACAATTCCAGAAACGCCCAGAGTAAATGTACCAATCAAAGAACACGTACCATAACATAAACCGACCACATATATCTAACAAACAATATCAATCCCCTACGCAACAAAACCGCCAATTTAATTCGTCAACCGCATTCAACAAGACTAGGAATCAACAGCAAAATCTGAATCAATACACAAAAATACTGCATCTACCAAAATACTGCTGCCATAGCAAAGTAACCACGGGATGCCTCTGATACTAGAGACTATCCGACAAATTCAACAACATGCGTATCATATTCAATATACCCACAATAAACTCAAAACTCAGCAGCAACGGGGCATTATAACCATCAGAGAAACTTCAGCAGATACGATCAGCGATGACACTGCTTTTCAATCATTCACAATCAAAACTAACGCAAAAAGAACTTGCGTTAGTAATTTAAGTTCTTACACTACAAAAAAAATTGATTTATACATCAGCAGAATATATTTGCGTTTTAAACAATATATAATCTGAAATAGTTGCATGCGACATTCACTTCCTGCTTGTAATAAATAAAATAAAATAAAATTTAAGAAATCAATCATTATAGCAAGTCAATACTCGTCGTATTATGTGACCTTCTGATATCAAGTTGCATTTAAATCAAATAACAACGTGAAATATTATTATTATAAATTATTACAAGCAGGAAGTAAATATAAAAATAAATATTTTTTTTTTTAATTTAAGTCCTTACACTAGAGATTTATTTTTATTTATGTATCGGCAGAATATGTTTGCCCCTTAAAAACTATATATAGTCTGAAATAGTTGCATGTGACATTCACTTCCTGCATGCAATAAATAAAAGGAGGTATAATTTAAAAAACCAATCATTATAGCATGTAAAGATGCTCGTCTTATTATGTGACCTTATACCAAGTTGCATTTAAATCAAATAATAACATGAAATAATGTTATTATAAATTATTACAAGCAGGAAGTAAATTTTTAAAAATAGATAAATATTTTTGGTAATTCATGTCCTTACACTACAAAATTTGTTTTGTTTATATGTATATCAGCAGAATATATTTGCGCCTTAAAAACAATATATAGCCTAAAATAGTTGCATGCGATATTCACTTCCTGCATGTAATAAATAAAAGGAAGTATAATTTAAATAACCAATCATTATTGCATGAAAAGATACTCGCCGTATTATGTGACCTTCTTATATCAAGTTGCATTTAAACCAATTAATAACGTGAAATAATGTTATTATAAATTATTACAAGCAAGAAGTAAATATTTAAAAATAGATAAATATTTTGGTAATTTAAGTCCTTACGCTACAAAAAAAACTTTGGTTTATGTATCAGCAGAATATTTGCGCCGTAAAAACAATATATAGTCTGAAATAGTTGCATGCGACATTCACTTCCTGCATGTAATAAATAATAGTAAGTATAATTTTAAAAAACAATCATTATAGCATGTAAAGATGCTCGTCGTATTATGTGACCTTATACCAAGTTGCATTTAAATCAAATAATAACATGAAATAATGTTATTTTAAATTATTACAAGCAGGAAGTAAATATTTCAAAATAGATAAATACTTTTGGTAATTTAAATCCTTACACTACAAAACAATTTTGATTTATATATCAGCAGAATAAATTTGCCCGTTAAAAACAAAATGTAGTCTGAAATAATTGCATGCGACATTCACTTTCCGCATGTAATAAATAAAAGAAAGTAGAACTTAAAAAAAAAACAATTAGTAGCATGTAGAGATACTGGTCGTATTGTGTGACCTTCTTATATCAAGATGCATTTAAATCAAATAATAACGTGAAATAATGTTGTTATAATTTATTACAAGCAGGAAGTGAATATGGAAAAATAGATAAATATTTTGGTAATTTAAGTACTTACACTATGAAAAAAATTTATCAGCAGGATATTTGCGCCTTAAAAAATTATATAGTCTGAAATAGTTGCATGCGACATCCACTTCCTGCATGTAATAAATAAAAGGAAGTATAATTTAAAAAACCAATCATTTTAGCATGTAAAGGTACTCGTCGTATTATGTGACCTTATACCAAGTTGCATTTAAATCAAATAATAATATGAAATAATGTTATTATAAATTTTAGAAGCAGGAAGTAAATTTTTAAAAATAGATAAATATTTTTGGTAATTCAAGTCCTTACACTACAAAATTTTTTTTGTTTATATGTATATCAGCAGAATATATTTGCGCCTTAAATTACCAATCATTATTGCATGTAAAGATATTCGTCGTATTATGTGACCTTCTTATATCAAGTTGAATTTAAACCAATTAATAACGTGAAATAATGTTATTATAAATTATTACAAGCAAGAAGTAAATATTTAAAAATAGATCAATATTTTGGTAATTTAAATCCTTACGCTACAAAAAAATTGGTTTATGAATCCGCAGAATATTTGCGCCTTAAAAACAATATATAGTTTGAAATAGTTGCATGCGACATTCACTTCCTGCATGTAATAAATAATAAGTATAATTTAAAAAAACAATCATAATAGCATGTAAAGATGCTCGACGTATTATGTGACCTTATACCAAGTTGCATTTAAATCAAATAATAACATGAAATAATGTTATTTTAAATTATTACAAGCAGGAAGTAAATATTTAAAAATAGATAAATATTTTGGTAATTTAAATCCTTACGCTACAAAAAATTTTGATTTATATTTCAGCAGAATATATTTGCCCCTTAAAAATAATAGTCTGAAATAGTTGCATGCGACATTCACTTCCTGCATGTAATAAATAAAAGAAAGCATAATTTAAAAAAACATTTATTATAGCATGTAAAGGTGCTCGTCGTATTATGTGACTTTCTAATACCAAGTTGCATTTAAATCAAATTATAAGGTAAACTAATGTTATTATAAATTATTACAAGCAGGAAGTAAATATTTCAAAATAGATAAATACTTTTGGTAATTTAAATCCTTACACTACAAAACAATTTTGATTTATATATCAGCAGAATAAATTTGACCGTTAAAAACAAAATGTAGTCTAAAATAATTGCATGCGACATTCACTTCCTGCATGTAATAAATAAAAGAAAGTACAACTTAAAAAAAAACAATTAGTATAGCATGTAAAGATACTGGTCGTATTGTGTGACCTTCTTATATCAAGATGCATTTAAATCAAATAATTAGGTAAACTAATGTTATTATAAATTATTACAAGCAGGAAGTAAATATTTAAAAATAAATATACTTTTTTGGTAATTTAAGTAATTGCACTACAAAAAACTTGTGATTTATATATCAGCAGAATATATTTGCGCCTTAAAAACATTATATAGTCTGAAATAGTTGCATGCAACATTCACTTCCTGCTTGTAATAAATAAAAGACGATATAATTAAAAAAAAAACAATTATTATTGCAAGTGAAGATACTCGACGTATTACGTGACCTTATTATATCAAGTTGCATTTAAATAAAATAATAACGTGAAATATTGTTATTATAAATTTTAGAAGCAGGAAGTGAATATTTAAAAATAGATAAATATTTTGGTAATTTAAGTCTTTAAACTACAAAAAAATTTTGATTTATATATCAGCAGAATATATTTGCGCCTTAAAAACAATATATAATCTGAAATAGTTGCATGCCACATTCACTTCCTGCATGTAAAAAATAAAAGGAAGTATAATTTAAATAACCAATTATATCAAATTTCATTTATATATTATTTATTTATTTTACATAACGCGAAATAATGTTATTATAAATTATTACAAGCAGGAAGTGAATATTTAAAAATAGATCAATATTTTTTTAATTTAAGTCCTTACACTAAAAAAAAATGAGTTATATATCAGCAGAATATATTTGCCCTTAAAAACAATATATAGTCTGAAATAGTTGCAAGCGACATTTACTTCCTGCATGTAATAAATAAAAGAGGGAAAATAAATAAATTATTATAGCAAGTGAAGATACTCGTCGTATTATGTGACCTTCTTATATCAAGTTGCATTTAAATCAAATAATAACGTGAAATATTGTTATTATAAATTATTACAAGCAGGAAGTAAATTTAAAAGAAAAATATACAATATATATTTTTTTGGTAATTTAAGTCCTTGCACTACAAAAAACTTGTGATTTATATATCAGCAGAATATATTTGCGCCTTAAAAACATTGTATAGTCTGAAAGAGTTGCATGCGACATTCACTTCCTGCTTGTAATAAATAGAAAAAAGTATAATTTAAATAACCGATCATTATAGCATGTCAAGATACTTGTCGTATAATGTGACATTCTTATATCAATTTGCATTTAAATCAATTAATAACGTGAAATAATGTTATTATAAATTATTATAAACAGGAAGTAAATATTTAAAAATAGATAAATATTTTGGTAATTTAAGTCTCAAAAAAATTTTGATTTTTATATCAGCAGAATATATTTGACCCTTAAAAACTACATATATATAGTCTAGTTGCATGCAACATTCACTTCCTGCATGTAATAAATAAAAGGAAGTATAATTTTAAAAAAAATATTATAGCATGTAAAAATACTCGTCGTATTATGTGACCTTCTTATATCCAGCTGCATTTAAATCCATTATTATAAATTATTACAAGCAGGAAGTAAATATTTATTTATTTATTTTACCAACAGTATAATTTTACATCTGGTATTTAAAATTAGGTTTATTAATATAAATCAAATTTGAATAAAAAAATTTTTACAACTCTTTTAAATTCATATCTGGACAAATTAAAATCGAACACGGTAGATACATTATTAAATACACGGCTAGAATTACAAACCGGGTCCGACATACCAAAATTAGACCCATGGAAATGCAGATCAATCACTAAGCCTCGGTGTCTTAGTGATCTCATTGGGGCCCGTATTGAAAACAAGGACAGTAGATGTGAACAATCAATTCGGCCCTTTAAAACGTCGCGCACAAACATTGCGCAAGAAATTTGTCTTCGGACGAACAATGGTTCAATATTCAGTAACAAACAACGGCCTAGATACGACGGAAGCACATACTTAGGGGCGTTTACCTCTCGTGGAAGTCGCCTTAAGGCAAACAACATAAATCGCTTCTGGATTGATTCTATACGGTTAAAGGAATTGTTATAGTACGGATTCCAGACAATTGACGCATACTCCAAGTGCGATCGAACAAATGAAGCGAAGAGGACTTTTAGAGTATATGGATCATGAAAATCTTTGGAGAAACGGATTAAAAACCCTAACATTGAATTAGCCTTATTAATACATGTGCCAATATGGTCCTTAAACGATAAATCTCGTGAAAACAAAACCCCTAAATCTAGAAAAAAATGAACTCGCTCTATCATAACGCCATTTATGAATAAATTATTATCATGTCCATAACGTCCATAACGTCTTCGAGAAAAGTTCATAACTTTATATTTAGAAACGTTTAGGCAAAGCTTATTCAAGCTACACCAGTCGCAGAAAACGTTTAATTCCTGTTGTAGATTTAGCAGATCGCGATCATTTCTAATCTTACAAAAGATTTTTACATCATCAGCGTAAATCAGAAACTTACAATGTTTGAAGCACCGCTTTACATCATCTATGAATGCAATAAATAATAGAGGTCCAATGTGGCTACTTTGTGGGACGCCAGACAAAACATTTATGTCTCTAGATAAAATATTATTTAAAAAAACTTTTTGAGTTATGTTCGTCAAATATGTGATAATAAAGATCCATTTTAAAGGAAGGGCATCACACATGTTGAGCTGTTCTAGTTTCTTTATCAATAAAACATGATCAATTTTATCGAAAGCCTTGCTAAAATCAGTAAACACTACCTCAACACCGTCACCGCTTTCTAATGCTAACGTCAAACAATTTGTGAACAAAGCAAGATTTGTCACAGTTGATCGTCCGGGGTAAAACCCATGCTAGTTTACTGAGATGGAATTTTTAGTTAAGAAAAAAATGCGGTCCTTGACTGTCGATTCAAATAATTTAGGGATAAAATATTAATATAAAATTAAATAATAAAAGTCACAAACTACGATGGCTAAAACCTTGTAACCGGTGTTGAACAAAGCTATTTCGCCATAATTGTTTATATTCTATTCCGACATATTGGGATTATTTTCCGCTCGTCTGGGATTCTCAGAAACCAGCTCAAAGATGAAGTAGAAAATATGCCATCAATTTTGTGAAAAATATTATTAGTTTTGGATATCTCTCTTTGTTTGCGCTTCATCGTAAGATTGAGCGGATGGAGGTGTTAGTTAGAAATAATTTCTAAGGTTATTATACGTGGTGGATAGAGGGACGTCATATTTCACAACTACCAGTTATAGTGGTCAGAACCGATATTGATGTCGTGCTTGGTCCAACGTCATGCTTGATGCTAGAACAAGTACTCTTTGGTCACGAGGATGTGGTCGGATTCACCGTAACTCCATCGATTGGTTGCCACGTGCCTTTGTGGTTTCGCTTACATGGGAAGTATGTACTGGCTGCAACCACATTACATAGGAGAGGTAGCTCGGTGGCGCAAGTTCCGTGGTTGTTTGATGCAAGGTGTTGTTACCTGGGATTATAACACGATGAATACGGTCTGCCGATTTGTGCTTTGAAGTTATATCTTCCCATCCCAAAACAATCTTTAGATGGTATTGGGAAATTTTGTTTAAATCTCTTTCGAGGTGGTCATTGAAAGTGTCTTTATGAAGGGCTAATTTTACCTCAGTTGAGGCAAGATTTTATATACCATTGTATGACCAACGAGAGACATGTTTAAATCGTCATATGTTGTTTTCGACTATTAATTTTTTTTAAAGCTAATAAAAATAAAGTAAATTGACATAATAAAAAAATAATTATTATAATTTACATAAATTGTTAAAAATATGTTATGGTTGTATGCTGACAACAACAACAAACGGAAAAATGTAAACCACAATCGCTTTTGTGCTGCTAACGTAAAAATAAATTTTAGAATATGCCTACGATTATTATGCGGCTCAGCGGGCGTTATGTAATCTGTACATTAACAAAATTTAAAATTTTTTAATTACCAATAGTAAAATGTTATACCTAATAATGAGGACAATCATTTTAAATTGCGCTATCATTTTATTGTACTCAAAATTGATTCGTTTTCTGTTTTACTGAATATTCAGTATATTTAAAGATGAACCAGGAAGAATATAAAACATAATGATTAATTGGTTGTAGTAAAGAGAGTTGGAATATTTTTTTTGTTTTTGTCTGAATTTAATGCCCAAAAAATAAAATGGATGTTTTGATGATGTAATGAAATTTTGTGTGTTTGAAAACTTTTCGACTCCGTAGATAAATTGTTTTATTACGCACGAAGGAACAATGTCCTTCTTACATGTGAAATTTTCATAAAGCTTAGGTAACAGAAGACAAAGATTATTTCACTGTTTTTGTGTTACATAATATGTTCGGAGGAACAGAAGTCTGGTTTTATGAGATTTTTCGATTTAAGTATTTGGAAAAGTCGTTACTTTAAATGAATGTAGGAATTAGTCTCGCTAATCAAAAGTAACATTATAAATTGGTTTAAATTTAGTTATTTTTTATACCTACATTGTGCCTATAATAATATATACCATGTACCATTTAAAGCTTTTAGGTATTCATAAAGGAGCTTTCCATGGAAATTATCATACAAACATTGCCAAATGTCACCATAGTACCGTCTAACCCATAAAGTTTCGATGCTAAATATTTAATTTCAAACTTTAAGATTTTTATGATTTGAAGTGAATAGGGAATAATTTTCTGTGCGTTTCAGACGATTCCCATTCAACGAAAACGACATTCTCATTTTTTTCTCATGCCACACGATGACCTTATTTGTATACTACTATGCGTGCCATTACCAGTGGAGATACATGTTTCCAAACAGTTATTTGACAATTTAGTTGGCGAAATTGCCAATAAAATTTTGTTCATTTCACAAGAATGCTGGAGCCCATTGTGAACACGGATATAGAAATATTATCGAAAAATACGCACGCGGTGCCTTACATTAAAATCGTGCCTCAGTTCGAAGTAAAACTGGTTGACATGAAAACAGTAATATGGCATCCTCTTTCACTAAATATAGTGAAGCAGGTATGCTCCCAATTTTCTGTTTCAAATGGAAGTAATTTTTTGGAATTTCTAGTACTCTCAATAACAATAGTCCTAGGTTGAGTAACCTAAAATTGTTTAAGAATTTAAAACTGATGTTTCAAACTGGTGCTGGTTGTATCATGAAGGTTGTGAAGTATTGTGACAAGAATTGGTAATTTAATATAGGCATAGAACATTATGACTGGATCCTATATTAGTTGGGATTTGTACCGATGGGGAGTCATACAATTGGAATGACGATGTATCCAAGGTAGGTTAAATAGAATATCGATTTTATAAGAAAACTAGAGAAATTTTATGATGAATTATTTTTTGTTATGCTTAGAAAACTGTTTGACCGAAATTATTAAATTTAAAATTGTATAAATTTGAAAAAGCTATCGCGAACTTTAAATCAAAATATTCGGTGATCTCATCAGACTGCAATGACAAAAAATATTGAAAATAGTTTGAACTTACAAACAAAGCGAAATCTCAATGTCTTAGCGATTTATTATGTTTCACTACGCATTTGACAACCCCTTTCATAACCTCGAATTCATTAGGTCGAAACTGCACTACCAGCATCTTGGTAACCGCAACTCGATGTAAAAGTAATATCTGGCTTTCACCCAGAATTACTTAAAATTTTTATATAGAAATGACGATGCTTGACCCACTCATCTTCAGTTGGAAGTTAAACCTATTCGGTCAAATGACATCGTCTGTAACAACAGCCTTCGAGGTTGGCTGCCGTTAGCAAAAAATAATAATAATAATGTATTTTAAGAAAGAAATGTGTTCGTCAGAGTACGCCATAATTTTCGCCGCTATAGACTATCGGAATTTAAATTGGAAACATTCAAAATAGAAACTTCTGTTTGAGAAATACAATTGCCTAACGAGGCACATTCCGAAGCTATAGATCAGAGGTGGAGGTAAGTTTGGTTGTGGGGTTGTGCTCTGGCCGACTTAACACAATTATGGCATAAAAACTACAATTTAAGCTCACTCAAATCCAGCTCACCTTTTTGCCTCACTCTATTTGGCCAATTCCTTAACCACTCATGGTAAATAATAATAATATACTATACGATTTAAATTGAAAAAAATTAAGTCTGAACATTATACATTTTACTAAGAAGGCAAAGAGAAATATTAGGCACATTCGATTGAACTGATTTAACTGAATAATCTGAGTTAGCTGAATATATCACATCAGTTTACCTCAGTTAACTCAGATTATTCAGTTAAATCAGTTCAATCGAATGTGCCTATTATGTAAGAATTTAAATAAAAAAAATAAAATAATCGACTAAACTTATTATTTATAAGAACCAAGAGAATTAGTTCAAATTTTAGGTTAATCTGCATTATCAAGAAGCGCTCCACCGACTGGACTTGGTACTGCCCCGGGTTTCTATGGCACATATTGTTATCAAGGAAGAAGACACAAAATGTCTGATTATCTGAAAAAAATTTCCCAACAAAAGAAATCCGCGTTCATAATTTTGAGTTCACATTTTTCTTTAAAGCCAAAGAAAACAACATTTCGTATGCGTAACAGAAAAAAACCAAGAACACTTTTGATTAACTCACATCGGACACTTTTCAAAGTCCCACTCGTTAAATAATTACATTTCCTTATTTTTTATTTGTACATCGAACTTTGCTTTGGGTCAATGGAACGCACGTTTCACGTCATCACCGTCCGCTGCTACGAGTTCCTATATAAAGGACAGGGATATACTTCGTGGCCTTTTTCCGGTAAATGACTTTACATTCATATATCTCAGTAACCAGCGTACCGTGCAACTCTTGTGTGTGTTTGTGACATTTCAACTTGCACTTTGACATACAAAACATTAAAATCGGTGAAGTGTATAAAAAGTTACAACATTCATGGGGATAAATAATGAAAAACATTGATATTTTTTGCAATTTATGAAGAAGGTGCTTTATCAAAATCAGCAGCAAAGAAATGATTCGCGTACTTTCGTTCTGGAAATATGGATGTTAAAGATGCAACTCGCTCTGGTCGACCAACACTCGAAAAGTCGATGAAATTATGCAGACAATTGAAGAAGACCGGCAGATAAGCATCCATGCAACTGGTAAAGAACTAAATATTGATCACAAAACAGTTTTAAACCATTTGAAAATGGCTTGATAAAAAAAAAGATCCACATTTATGCCACGATCCACATTCATGAATTAACAGTTAAAAATTTAATGAACCTGATTTCTATCTGCGAAACGGTGCTGAAACGGAACGAAATCGAGCAATTTTTAAAGCGTATGATTACTGGTGATGAAAAGTGGATAGGATACGACAACGATGTGCGAAAAAGATCATGGACGAAACGAGGTGAAGCTTCCCAAACGGTATCAAAGCCAGGATTGACAACAAGAAAGGTAATGCTGTGTGTTTGGTGGGATTGGAAAGGAATTGTGCATTATAAGGTGCTGCTACCGGACCGAACGATTGATTGTAATCTTTACTATCAGCAACTAACGCGTTTACGGCAAGCAATTCAGTTAAAACGTCCAGAATTGATCAGCAGGAAGGGCGTTCTGTTCCATCATGATAACGCTAGACCACACACAGCATTGATGACCCGGTAGAAACTGAGAGAGCTTGGCTGGAAAATTTTGATGCACCCACCATTTAGTCCTGACCTTGCACCAGGTTTTACATTAAATTCAAAAGAGTCCTGCGGAAATGAGTTGTCTCGATTTTTCGCATCTGGAAAATGGTTCATATTTGGTTTAAAAAAGTTAATTTGAAATTCTTTGTTTCAATATTACACAAAAAAGGCCACGAATGTGCCTAACCTTTATATGCGGAATTTTGAACGTCTCAATTTCGTAACTGAAACTCAAATTGTAGGATACAAATTATCCTCCTCTCCGAAGGATGTTGTAATTTATCGCCCGATTCATTATGTTATGCAAAGGTATAATAATATCGACTTCCTGAATTATCATGTCCTGTTGCCTAACCCAGACCGGTTTTATAATCCATCTATTTGGTCAATGCATTAGACGAAGAAAAAGGATTTTTAGACTTTGTGTAAAATAAAACCAAATTCTCAAAAAAGTCACGATCGAGTCTTTCTCGTAGCTAATGCTCCATGCTTCCTGCCTAACAAATAATATCGACTGATGAGCAATGAGCAATACCTTTAAATATTTGTTATAGCTGTTAGAATATTGCAACAAAATCTTCTAATCGTATATATCCCTTTTTCAACCAAAAAAAAAAATGGCTCTATTAAAGTCCAAACAACTAAAAAATCATAGTATGTATATAATGGCATTTTTGATAAAAAAATTTCGCTTGATTTGAAGTACAACCAACACAATTGTGTGTATAGTTATAGTGTTTTTTTCGGACGAAAATAAGTTTTAAAGACATGCACAAATGTGTAAGTTAACACATACAAAAATAAATTTTTGACATGGTAATTTTGCCGTATACCCAGACAATTGTGTTAGTGGGCAGCAAAAGTGATATCGCAAATGTAATATCACGCAATCTCAACGAAATTAGTGGCAAAACTTTAAATCGCTACCCGGTGGATTTATCACGTGTAACTGCTAAATAACTTAAAATGTACATCGTTTTCAAATTTCCACCCAAACAAGAAGATAACGGCAGGTATTCAAATAAAAAAAAAACAAACAAAAGCGACACGATGACGAATATAAGCAAAACAAAATGAACAGATTTATTTTAAGAAAAAATTAAATTTTACATTCATACAGTTTGTCTCAACCAGTCGTCGCAGCAATAATACGTAGCCTCTAGCAAGCTGTAAAAACATCTCCGTTATATTACATGAACTAATAATATAATTAAATTTATAAATAATTTAATTTAAAATAAAATTTTTACTAATAAAATAAATAAAATAATTTACTAGTTAGTGGGCGCTGAAATATGTTAGCAGTTGATATATTGGTGGCTGTCAATTCATCTCAGCAATTTTAAATTAATAAATTTGGAATACCAAAGGTGTCTTCAATGCAACAAATCGCAATCGTCTAAAGAAATTAAATCTGTGAATCATTCTACGCAATTAATAATGCGTAACAATGAGGGAAATGGTAAGTAATCGAAATTGTTTTGCTTCACTTCATTTTAATAATTTGAAAAAATGGCACCAGTTGGCTCCACTCTACTTTAAGTTCATTAACTAGTAAAAGTTGTATGGCCACATGAAATTAGAAGAGCAAAAAATCATATTGCAAATTTGTAACTTGAGATTTGATGGATAATATTTGTAAAGTCTTCGACGGTTTCCATGGCGCCAATAACACTGTGCTTGAATCGCAAATTTTTTTTGTGACAAGCTGGGCACCCAGGGGGTAAACCTAATTCGAGTACGCTGAATTCAATGGTGCTAGTCCCATTTCAAAGCTAGTCCCCATTTTTGAGATATCGGTTTCGACATGTTTTGGCTCTGAGTCAAAATTTATCCTCATTGTAACGTTTATAGCTCTTGAACCATTAAGATTTTTGTTATGCTTTCTTCAGCAAAGTTGTTGCGTAAGCCAAGATAAACAACTTTACCGAACAAATCAAGACCGAAAAACCACATCTACATTTTTTCTGATTTTTATTTCGACGAAAAACACTTTTTTATCACTTTTTATCATTTTGTTGAATTTAAATCGATTAAAATCGATCAAACACGCACCGCATTGACAAATATAGATTCAATAGATACCATTTAAAAGAAAATTAAATCGATTTAGTGGACTTTATGGTGATTTTTCCCAAAAAAAATTCCTAAAAAATTCACATTTTTCTAAATTTTTTGACAAAAGAATGGCTGTCTTGATTGAATGCGCCAGTGATATTTGATGGTTGATATATTGATACGCATGTTTCTGCGGTTTCAGCAGATTTAAATGTTGGTGGTAAATATTCTTCAGTTGGGTTTGATCTTTCTGGAACAGGAATTTCATCTGAATACGGCAGCGGTAGTTCAGAATTTGTCGTTGCAGTGTATGTCTAAGAACCAATATTTTTTCTGCTTGTACCGAGAATATAATTCATGCACGCATAACATTGAACTGGATCATGTCTTTGTGGATCTATCCATATCATCGGGACACCAAATCACATGCGACTCCAGTGTTTTGCCATCTATGCAGATGGAAAATGCATGCCGTACAAACAAAAGACGGCGTCCAATTTACACCACTAATAACATTTTGTGAAAAGTATAGTCGATATAGATCAGCGGTTTCATCACTTATTTTGCGGCGATTGCTCATAAATGTATAAATTTTCCACACACATAACAAAAGCACTTGAGTTTAAAACACCTATCCATATTATTTATTTCACTAGATTTCACAAGCCGATTTTCACTTTATTTTTTATGGTCTTTTGTCACTTTATATATTTCAATGAAAAACTTTTTATTTTTAATTTTATATTGTAATTTTTAGTTCTTATATATTTTCCAATTTTTAAACTTTTTTAGAAATATCTATTTCGAGCGAATAATCTCTTCTTCGGTTTAGTTTTTACTACTATTACATAACTTATTTTGAAGCTGTTTATATATTGTTGCTATGCGCTGCTATTTGGTGCTCCTTTGTTTTTAAGTTGGATGGATAATAAGTCGTAAATTTTATTAAGTAGATTTTATCGTTAAGTTAATTGTTGGTGTTTTTGTTTTTGTATATTTTCAAGGTATGAATTCTGGCCGCAATTTGACTCATGACTCATGAGCAATTTGTATACGTACAGTATACAAATATCTCATGAGTCATGAGTCAAACTGTGTCCAAAATATACCAAGATCTTCTAACCTGTCTAATTTGGCCCTTTTTGTTTCTGTGTAAAATGGTTACATTTTTATTGAATTTAGTGTACCTATATGATTTCAGTTTTTATGTGTTGTGTGAAACTTGATTTTATGTACTTTTATTTAAATTTGGTTATGCCATTGATGTGTTCTTTGTAGTTTGAAATGAGCGTCCTATTTATCTCAAGTTGTATTTAGCCTAACCTGTATATACGAATCTCGGCACTGGTGGACCCATGTTTCTCTAGACGGCAAGGTAGGAGCCGGAGTCTTCTGTAAGAAGCTCTTGTCAAAACTGACAAGACCCTGCCTTTTTGGGGAACATGCGAGAACGTGCGGGTCTACAGACGAATGACTTTGTATAAGTTGCTTGGACGAAGAGGAGGAAGAGACTTAAGATAACTTCCTATGCTCGTGTCCAGCACTGTCATACAGAAGGCATAGGTATTTGGGCGTGTACAGTATGGCCAGCCAGATCTCGCTGACTGTGGAGTGCGAGATATTTTGCACTACGTACGTAGCTAGGAATGGTTTTGAACAGGGGTAAATGGGCCACAACGGGCCACTACTGGTTTAAGTGTGCGAAAGCAGCCCCTCTAACCTAATCTAACATAACCTTGGCCTAAAACGCACAGATATGGTGTGTGATTTTTCGGTTTTGATATATTCTGCAAAGTTGTTGTTCTTGACTTGCGCAACAACTTTGCTAAAGAAAGCAAAACAAAAAACCCAATAAAATCCACTGAATCGATTTAATTTTTTTTTTAAATAGTTTCTGTTGAATCTATATTTGTCGATGCGATGTTTATTTGATCGATTTTAATCGATTTAAATTCAACAAAATGATAAAAAGTGATAAAAAAGGTGGTTTTCGTCGAAATGAAAATCAAAAAAATGTAGATGTGGTTTTTCGGTCTTAATATGTTCGGCAAAGTTGTTTGTCTTGGCTTGTGCAACAACTTTGCTGAAAAAAGCATAACAAAAATCGGAAGGGATATCTCAAAAATGGGGACTAACTTTGGAATGGGACTAGCACCATTGAATTCAGCGTACTCAAATTAGGTTTACTCCCTGGGTGCCCAGCTTGTCACATTTTTCAACTAGCACAGTGTAATTAGTTCAAAATGATATTTTCATATGTGTTAAGCGATATTGCGAAAATGACACAAGTTACAATTTTTTATTATTTCTTCTTGCAAGAAACCAACATTCACAATTTTCATTTAATCTTCTTGCTTCCTATTCTGCTCCATTCTTTGTATAGATACCTCAAACAACCGTATAATTAACCCCTGGTACCAATAGCCGTGAATGCAATTGAGAATAACACTTAAGTTGAAGATCATCGGTGCAAAGAGCCTGCAAACAGCTTTAATCTGTATTCCGTATTCAGGATATTGTGGGCCAAAAAAACTCATCTTTAATGCCAGTTTAGTGGGGTATCAACAACATATCGAATCTTTTGTTTAAAAATAATAAACAGCTAGAGTTTTCTATCCAATTGGCTTCCTTCCAACGGTAGTTGTTTAGTTGTTTTATGCAAATTGTTCATTTAAATCAATGGCCGTTAAAACTAGATTGTGACTATAGTCGCTTCAGCAAAGGTTGAGTCATGCCGCAATAAACATTACGATACTACTTACTTCAATTCTGCTGATATGATTTTGAGAGACCGACCAAATGGCACTGCGGTTAAAGCTTTGGCGTTTGGGTCGGGAGGTACCTGGTTCGAATCCCGATAGGGGCAAGATGCAAAGGGGATTCTCATCAACAGATTACGAGCTGTGATGAAATGGAACACATCCATGACCCCCTATAGGAGTTCAAGACTAATGGGTCGACCCATCTTCCATGTCAGTATAAGCTGGCATGGAACTATGCAATGTGCAGATGGTGATAAAATCGGACCTATATAGACGTACGTCCTCGAATTGGCTGGCAACGGCGTAAAATTAAGGATGGTAAAAGCAAACCTTGAAAGAGTTGGGAGAGCCTTTCAAAAATATTTGAAGAGGAATGATTCTCAAAAAATTTATTACATCTCTAACTATATAGCCCGTTTTTTTTTTCAAGAAGAAGGTTTCACTTCTCTACCAATATTTGAAGATTTTGCATTACTTGAGGATTTATTTATTTTTTGTACTAGATTGCCATATGCTATTTGATAAATGATAGAAACATTCCGGTTATTTAAAATGGAGGAATATACGTTTACACAACGCGTATTTACTGTAAAAAATTATTTTAATTCTGGTGAAAGTTACGCAAAAGTAGTAAAAAAATTTGTACAGAATATTATTGAGAAAAATGTACGCTAATTGTGGCGGTTAACTATCTCAATCGGCAACGGAGGCAAACAAGGTAACAAACCGGTTAGGCCGGCTGTCGGGTGGCAAAGCTGTATGGTGGCAACCCTACAAGTATAAGTTAATACTTTGACAGGAGAATTCTTATTCATGATCGGGTTTAAATTTAAATTTAAAAGTACAATTTTAGATTTTTATTTTTTCTTAGCTCTTCAACGTGCTCCATCTGATGAATCTCGTCGTTTAGATTCATCTGGATTCCTCCTCCCATAATAAGACTTGGCATCATACGAACTATAATTTACATTTAGATCTTGCAAGAAACCATTGAACTATAATTTACATTTTATTTGGTTTTATATAGGACCATCCATTAATCTCAATTTTGAAGGAAAGCCTAACTGTAGCAAGGCAGTCAACATTGTGTTCCGCTGGATTTTCACAGTATTTCTCCAACACAATCCTCGGAGAAAACATTTGAGCAGTTTGCAAGCTGCCTGGATAAAACCCACACAAGTAGTCGCCGAAAATGCGCTTGCTGTAAATTAATAACCTGTCAGTAAAGGTTCGCCAAGACCATGTAGCCACTATTGATGAAAGCTATCCCGAATTTACTAAGTAAAAAACACAAAGTTTTGTAAATATACAGCACACAAAATAATTTGTAAAATAATAAATTGTAAAAAGACAAATTTTTTTTTAATAATTTCAATAAAATTTTCATAAAATTGAAAATATTGAAAAAAATACAACAAAATTTGTAAATTTAATAAAAATTTCGTCAAATATACAAAATATTGATAATAAAATTGAAAGGGACGTTGTTAAATTTGCAAATTATTTTGTGTGCTGTATATTTACAAAAATTTTGTAAATTTTTTTTGAGTGAAGGATGTATAGTAATCATGAAAAACTTTGAACTCGAGATTTTTGCAGATTTACCATTCCAGAAAAACTCTGTATGTAGTGGCGTGGACACTAAATGCATGTTGGTTTTCTACAACACAGACGCATTTTCCGGGATTTGTTTTTAATTTTTCTCAACAATTAGTTGTTAAATCTTAATCACTAAGGTGATATAAATCTGCGGGAGCAGAATCTACTTCTTATTAATAAATAAATTTTATAATTTATGTTGTCACAGCCATCGTTTTCTTTTTTAATCCTGAAGACATATATTAGGTATGTCTTTTAAATTTCGTGCGAATTCGTGCATAGCTCACCTGTATGGTTGAAAATTTCCCCATCAAGGAGTGCATTTTATCCACTTTTAATTTTAATATGTTTTCGCCAAGTTAACCGTCGGTCTAAATTCATCTTTGTAAATTTTACCCATCATACACGTACCTACTGGTTAACGTCTTATATGTAATTTTGCTTAAAATCTGGCAGTTAAAAAATTTCCACGAGTTTGCCTTATCTCGAGAGCTATGTACTCAATTTTAGCTTTGTTAATATGGGCGCTAATTTTTAGGGTTGTTATTTTCAACAGGATAAGAACATCTTTAAGAGCCTAAGCTAAAATTTGACTTGATTTGAAATATAAGTTGAATAAAATTTAGTCTATTAAGTTTGTGTTCCATACCCCTGAAAGCCTCTGAGAGCTTTGGACATGGTTATCATGGTCTCACTTTTTAGGTAGTGCACAGATCAGTACTATTTTCCACTCATCTGGGATTTTTTATGCAAGTCAAATCGATAAAACTAGCTCGTTTTTGAGCAGGTCGTTGCAGAAGCCATACTCACCAGGTGGTATATTGTTTTTCATGTTTGTTATGACGCTTCCCAATTCATCGTAAGAAAGAGCGGGTGTTGTGTTATTTTCACATTGGTAACAGACTGGTGCAATGATGTTGATACTGTTAAAGTTAGCCGAAAGTTTCCAGCCGAAAGATAATGCAGATAGTGTCTTGAATACAGCAAAAATCAGTTATGAACTCGAATTTAGGAGAATTTAGGATCGGGTTATATCATTCGGGTGAAGGGGAAATTATTTCAGTTTATAGGAATTTAAAAATCGATAGGGGCGAGAGTATAAAGAGAGTTTAAAAATAGTCAAGACACTATCTGCATTATCTTTCGGCTGGAATCTTTCGGCTAACTTTAACAAGGTATGATGTTGGTTGATCACTGGAGGATAACACCTTGTTGTTTAAGACTGGGCCCTCGCTCTGAACACCGCTACTGTGTGGAAGGATGTTAGTGATTTCTTTTATCGGTGTCTGTCTCTTAATCTTGCAGTTTTGATTTTAGACATTTCTTGTTTGAGCCAGTTGGTTGAAGCTATTCATCTCGACTATGCTGTTTTTGTAGGACTGTCGCTTCCAATAATTTTTTGTTGGAACACATTTTATTTTTATATTTTTCCGAATTTTACAAGTTTATGCATTTTTATTTGCAATCATTTCTGAAAACGTAAGAATGAAAACCAATTGTCTTCTAGTTGTTTTAACCTGTATGGTATATTAGGTATAGGAGAGATCTGATCTAAAATGTTCCCTGCCGTTATCAAAACGTTTTCGGAAGCTCTCCCTTTTTATTCACCATTTACTCCCCATTTTATTTTAATCTTAATGTCTGAAATTTGTTGTTTGATTGATTTTGAAAGCAGCCCCTCTAACCTAATCTAACATAACCTTGGCCTAAAACGCACAGATATGGTGTGTGATTTTTCGGTTTTGATATATTCTGCAAAGTTGTTGTTCTTGACTTGCGCAACAACTTTGCTAAAGAAAGCAAAACAAAAAACCCAATAAAATCCACTGAATCGATTTAATTTTTTTTTTAAATAGTTTCTGTTGAATCTATATTTGTCGATGCGATGTTTATTTGATCGATTTTAATCGATTTAAATTCAACAAAATGATAAAAAGTGATAAAAAAGGTGGTTTTCGTCGAAATGAAAATCAAAAAAATGTAGATGTGGTTTTTCGGTCTTAATATGTTCGGCAAAGTTGTTTGTCTTGGCTTGTGCAACAACTTTGCTGAAAAAAGCATAACAAAAATCGGAAGGGATATCTCAAAAATGGGAACTAACTTTGGAATGGGACTAGCACCATTGAATTCAGCGTACTCAAATTAGGTTTACTCCCTGGGTGCCCAGCTTGTCACATTTTTCAACTAGCACAGTGTAATTAGTTCAAAATGATATTTTCATATGTGTTAAGCGATATTGCGAAAATGACACAAGTTACAATTTTTTATTATTTCTTCTTGCAAGAAACCAACATTCACAATTTTCATTTAATCTTCTTGCTTCCTATTCTGCTCCATTCTTTGTATAGATACCTCAAACAACCGTATAATTAACCCCTGGTACCAATAGCCGTGAATGCAATTGAGAATAACACTTAAGTTGAAGATCATCGGTGCAAAGAGCCTGCAAACAGCTTTAATCTGTATTCCGTATTCAGGATATTGTGGGCCAAAAAAACTCATCTTTAATGCCAGTTTAGTGGGGTATCAACAACATATCGAATCTTTTGTTTAAAAATAATAAACAGCTAGAGTTTTCTATCCAATTGGCTTCCTTCCAACGGTAGTTGTTTAGTTGTTTTATGCAAATTGTTCATTTAAATCAATGGCCGTTAAAACTAGATTGTGACTATAGTCGCTTCAGCAAAGGTTGAGTCATGCCGCAATAAACATTACGATACTACTTACTTCAATTCTGCTGATATGATTTTGAGAGACCGACCAAATGGCACTGCGGTTAAAGCTTTGGCGTTTGGGTCGGGAGGTACCTGGTTCGAATCCCGATAGGGGCAAGATGCAAAGGGGATTCTCATCAACAGATTACGAGCTGTGATGAAATGGAACACATCCATGACCCCCTATAGGAGTTCAAGACTAATGGGTCGACCCATCTTCCATGTCAGTATAAGCTGGCATGGAACTATGCAATGTGCAGATGGTGATAAAATCGGACCTATATAGACGTACGTCCTCGAATTGGCTGGCAACGGCGTAAAATTAAGGATGGTAAAAGCAAACCTTGAAAGAGTTGGGAGAGCCTTTCAAAAATATTTGAAGAGGAATGATTCTCAAAAAATTTATTACATCTCTAACTATATAGCCCGTTTTTTTTTTCAAGAAGAAGGTTTCACTTCTCTACCAATATTTGAAGATTTTGCATTACTTGAGGATTTATTTATTTTTTGTACTAGATTGCCATATGCTATTTGATAAATGATAGAAACATTCCGGTTATTTAAAATGGAGGAATATACGTTTACACAACGCGTATTTACTGTAAAAAATTATTTTAATTCTGGTGAAAGTTACGCAAAAGTAGTAAAAAAATTTGTACAGAATATTATTGAGAAAAATGTACGCTAATTGTGGCGGTTAACTATCTCAATCGGCAACGGAGGCAAACAAGGTAACAAACCGGTTAGGCCGGCTGTCGGGTGGCAAAGCTGTATGGTGGCAACCCTACAAGTATAAGTTAATACTTTGACAGGAGAATTCTTATTCATGATCGGGTTTAAATTTAAATTTAAAAGTACAATTTTAGATTTTTATTTTTTCTTAGCTCTTCAACGTGCTCCATCTGATGAATCTCGTCGTTTAGATTCATCTGGATTCCTCCTCCCATAATAAGACTTGGCATCATACGAACTATAATTTACATTTAGATCTTGCAAGAAACCATTGAACTATAATTTACATTTTATTTGGTTTTATATAGGACCATCCATTAATCTCAATTTTGAAGGAAAGCCTAACTGTAGCAAGGCAGTCAACATTGTGTTCCGCTGGATTTTCACAGTATTTCTCCAACACAATCCTCGGAGAAAACATTTGAGCAGTTTGCAAGCTGCCTGGATAAAACCCACACAAGTAGTCGCCGAAAATGCGCTTGCTGTAAATTAATAACCTGTCAGTAAAGGTTCGCCAAGACCATGTAGCCACTATTGATGAAAGCTATCCCGAATTTACTAAGTAAAAAACACAAAGTTTTGTAAATATACAGCACACAAAATAATTTGTAAAATAATAAATTGTAAAAAGACAAATTTTTTTTTAATAATTTCAATAAAATTTTCATAAAATTGAAAATATTGAAAAAAATACAACAAAATTTGTAAATTTAATAAAAATTTCGTCAAATATACAAAATATTAATAATAAAATTGAAAGGGACGTTGTTAAATTTACAAATTATTTTGTGTGCTGTATATTTACAAAAATTTTGTAAATTTTTTTTGAGTGAAGGATGTATAGTAATCATGAAAAACTTTGAACTCGAGATTTTTGCAGATTTACCATTCCAGAAAAACTCTGTATGTAGTGGTGTGGACACTAAATGCATGTTGGTTTTCTACAACACAGACGCATTTTCCGGGATTTGTTTTTAATTTTTCTCAACAATTAGTTGTTAAATCTTAATCACTAAGGTGATATAAATCTGCGGGAGCAGAATCTACTTCTTATCAATAAATAAATTTTATAATTTTATAATTTATGTTGTCACAGCCATCGTTTTCTTCTTTAATCCTGAAGACATATATTAGGTATGTCTTTTAAATTTCGTGCGAATTCGTGCATAGCTCACCTGTATGGTTGAAAATTTCCCCATCAAGGAGTGCATTTTATCCACTTTTAATTTCAATATGTTTTCGCCAAGTTAACCGTCGGTCTAAATTCATCTTTGTAAATTTTACCCATCATACACGTACCTACTGGTTAACGTCTTATATGTAATTTTGCTTAAAATCTGGCAGTTAAAAAATTTCCACGAGTTTGCCTTATCTCGAGAGCTATGTACTCAATTTTAGCTTTGTTAATATGGGCGCTAATTTTTAGGGTTGTTATTTTCAACAGGATAAGAACATCTTTAAGAGCCTAAGCTAAAATTTGACTTGATTTGAAATATAAGTTGAATAAAATTTAGTCTATTAAGTTTGTGTTCCACACCCCTGAAAGCCTCTGAGAGCTTTGGACATGGTTATCATGGTCTCACTTTTTAGGTAGTGCACAGATCAGTACTATTTTCCACTCATCTGGGATTTTTTATGCAAGCCAAATCGATAAAACTAGCTCGTTTTTGAGCAGGTCGTTGCAGAAGCCATACTCACCAGGTGGTATATTGTTTTTCATGTTTGTTATGACGCTTCCCAATTCATCGTAAGAAAGAGCGGGTGTTGTGTTATTTTCACATTGGTAACAGACTGGTGCAATGATGTTGGTTGATCACTGGAGGATAACACCTTGTTGTTTAAGACTGGGCCCTCGCTCTGAACACCGCTACTGTGTGGAAGGATGTTAGTGATTTCTTTTATCGGTGTCTGTCTCTTAATCTTGCAGTTTTGATTTTAGACATTTCTTGTTTGAGCCAGTTGGTTGAAGCTATTCATCTCGACTATGCTGTTTTTGTAGGACTGCCTTGCTGGTTGAGAAAGGTATCCTTTTACAATGCATATTCAACCTTAATCTTGTCCAAGATTTCTAATATGTGCTTACTTCGAAGTTGGCCCGGGTAACATGATTGTTTAATGCTTCAGTATTCTAACTTGAAATTCGTTGGAATCGGTTATTATACGCGGGAGATAAAGTGACCGCACATTTTGCAATTACGAGAAAATGGCCAATGCTGGCGCCGCAACATTCTGCGTTGACAAATGTTGAAATGACGTGTCTGCAAATCGGAGTACATAAATTCGGTTGTGATGGGCTCAACTTTTCGATGACTTTGTTTGACGTTGTTTTTTTTCGAACAAGCCGCTTCCAATAATTTTTTGTTGGAACACATTTTATTTTTATATTTTTCCGAATTTTACAAGTTTATGCATTTTTATTTGCAATCATTTCTGAAAACGTAAGAATGAAAACCAATTGTCTTCTAGTTGTTTTAACCTGTATGGTATATTAGGTATAGGAGAGATCTGATCTAAAATGTTCCCTGCCGTTATCAAAACGTTTTCGGAAGCTCTCCCTTTTTATTCACCATTTACTCCCCATTTTATTTTAATCTTAATGTCTGAAATTTGTTGTTTGATTGATTTTGAAAATTTTACCAACTCTGAAGAATATTTAAATTTCTTGACTGCTTTTTCTGCGTTTCTTTCTTGTACTGGCTCACCTCAAACTCCTGCCTATATGGGACCCGGAGTATTATATTTTGTATTTGTTGCATCCGCTGCTCGATTTTTCCAAGTTAAACTACTTGATGTTGGTTCAAGGTACTACTTTGCTACTACTGTCTAGAATTCCATTATCATTATTATCAGACACCGTAATAACGTTAAATATCCTTAATATTAAAGTACAGAAAACTTTGCTGGTTTTACATTTTCAAACTTGCAGTGTCAGTAATCAGTAGCAGGTTTATTATTTTTATCCCCAGTGTATTAAAGAACAAGGAAAATTAAACAAAAAAACTTTTTAATTGTATTGGTTACACCGCACTTTGCTCTTCTCTATCTATATACACACATCTACAAATTCAAACACATCTGTAAAACGTACCCCAAACATTTTCCAAAAAATACAGCGAACGCAAAAGGGGATATACAATTTATATGTAAAACGGATACCGAAATGTACCGAGAGAGAAAATAAAATTTTCCTTTAATTAATCTCCCTGTATCATTTTACATCTCCCATTTTCCGAACAAAAAAGAAAAATAATTTTTCATCTAAATATTTCTTTCAGTTTCAGCATCACTTTCAACAGCTCAAAAGCATTTTTGTGACTGCGTCCGTTTGAAAATACCAAATTCAATAAAATATATGTGGGTAAAAAAAAATTTGCCGGATATAAAACTTTCCCAACCGGAAAAAAAAAGTTTTATCGGTGTGAAAAATTATTAATTTGTGCTTTTCATTTTATTGTGTGATCCGTAAAACAAATAACAACAAGAAAAATTAATTTTTCTAAATTTCGTGGTATAATTCTACTCGTGTGTGTGTGTACGCGGTAGATATACGCGAAGAGAGTGTGAAAATTTTGTGTAGAAAAGGCAAAAGAAAATTATATAAATTAGTTTTGGGAAATACAGAAATATAAATAAAAAAAAACACTTTGCTAAAAAGGTGTGTCGGTGTGTAACAAATTAGTGTTTTTTTTTTTATAAAACGGTAGTACATCGTTCTATTTTAGGTCCAAGCAATTAATTAATTATTTACTAGATACTAGCGTTTTTTATTTACTTAATTAAAATAATTTTCTAGTTTTGTTGGAAGTGAAAAATTGTATAAAATACATTTTGGTGTGCTTTTTTGTCTGTGCGATGAAAATTTGGGTGAAAAAGAAAATATACCGAAAAGATCAAAGTTACTAAAAAAAAAAAATGTAATTGTGATAGTGAGCAAAAAGTTTAATGTGAAGAGCTTTTTTTTGATAAAATTATTTACTCGTGTACTTTATCTTCATAAAACTTGTGATTTTATATAGTTTTGATAAGAATAATCAGGATAAATGTTTTTTCTGTGCTTTGGACACAATAATAATTATATTATAACATTGGAAAAACAAAAATAGGTTTATATATTTTTAATAAGGTAAGACAAAAATATTTTTTTTAGGAGAGCTTTCAGATTTATATGCTGTGTGTTATGATGTCGGAAAAATCTCATATATACGTGATATTATTATGTTTGTGTGTGTGTGTGTGTGGTGTAAGATGGTATACACATACAATGTTGTTACGAAAAGAAATACATTTTTTGTCTTCTTGTGTACAGCTTTTATAGTAATAAAAGCTCTGTTGTATATGTAATATAATATGAAAGAAGAATGATAAGAAAATATAATTGGAAAATGAATGACATTAACCTTTTTTTTATGTATACACATTTTATGTACACGACTATTTATACAATATTGATGTAGTTTTATTTAAAATCACTTAAGTGTCCTTTCGGGTTTAATTGAATTAAAGTGTTCCAAGGACATTCGAGGTCAGTAGAGTTTAAAGTAAATTTTAATGTAATGTGTAAATATAGGCTTGCTTCGATTATGCGGTGCAATAGCAAATGGTAAATGAGTAACAGTTTATTTTGGAACGGGACGATCTAGCGGCCGCCCCGTTATCAGATATTGTTTTAGTGCTGTTCCAAATAACTCGCTAGAGCTCATTGGTGGGGTTGTAATTATACCCAAACCTACAACAAATTTGAAAAAAGGAACACTTAACTTTTAAGATGTCTTTTTTTTACAACCAAATACTGATAAAAATAGTTTATTGTCATAACAGTTGGTTTAATTTAAATACAGGTACATCTAAAATATTGAGCGTGGTGCCAATATCAAAATTTTTGTTGTTAAATAATATTTGCAGTGACCATTACATAAAAATGCAAATGTCTTTGCAGCCGTAATTTAATGATATTTTTGCGGTACTCATTTCAGAAGATTTCTCATTCGAATATTTTGGTTTATTTATTTTTTGGTTAATTGATATAATATTGATTGTCAAAGGGCCGAATGTCGAATGGCCGAATTTCAATAAGCCGAATATGTCGAAGGGACGAATGTCGAAGGGCCAAATGTGTCGAAGGGCCGAAGTGGTCAAAGGGTTGAATTTTTTTTTTTTTTTTTAGTTTTTAGAAATATATTTATTTAATATAATTATTTTTTTTATTTTTTGTACATGTACCTACTGGTGGAGCATGACAAAATTTTCTTTCACCAATATGTATCGCTGACTGGACACGTGATGAAAAATAGTAAAATACATAAACTCATAAGAAATTCATTTATGTTTAACAAAAAAAAAAAAAATTTCAAAAATTTCAATAAAACAACATATTGAAAACATTATATTTCTAAAACCAAAAAAAAAAAAAAAATCGGCCCTTCGACCCATTCGACCCTTTGACATTCGTTCCTTCGACACATTCGCCCCTTCGACACATTCGCCCCTTCGACACATTCGGCCCTTCAACATTCGGCCCTTCGACATTCGGCCCTTCGACCTATTCGGCCATTCAACACATTCGGCCTTCGACATTCGGCCCTTCGATATTCGGACCTTTGGACCCATTCCATATTGTTGTTCAAGCTTTAAAAGATTTAAGCGACTGAACCAGGCCGGCGCCTAAGTACACGGCCGCTTGTGTACAAAATGTTATCGGCCACTCCTTTAGGTAAATAAAACTAACTTACTGTGCCACCGGTAATTCCCTGGGTATAGGGAATTGGGGAAAGATTTTATATGTAATTTCAGTTCAAATATTTTTTTCCGGCCTACTAATGCGAAGAGTTTGATGTTAATATTTTTCCATATCTAAATTGGCAGAGAAAATTATTCCCAATTTTATTTTGTTTACAATTTGTTTAAAAAATTACCACTAGATTTTTACCTCAGTATGCCAGAAAAAAATTCTAAAATAGAAACTACATATAAAATCTTTCCCTAATTCCCTATTCCCAGGGAATTACCAGAATAGTGCCACACTGGAAAATAAAAATCAAGCAGTTTAGTTTTATTATTTTTTATGGGCATAACATTAATTTAATTTACATAAAACAAGCACTTCTTGTTTTTTTATGGCGAATTCAAATAAAATATCATCAATATTCAAATTGTCCACCATCGAAGGTTCTACTGACATTAAAGCTAAATTTCCAAGTCGGTTCTCTAACATTGATGATATTAGAGAATTTTTAACTTTGAGAACGATATTCTCCGGACGCAACGGACATTGGTAATGTTAATAAAATGCGTGAAAATAAGCAACAAATTTGGGAACGTAAGCTGCATATTGTTTTCCAAATAAATATTTAAAAACATTTTCAGGCTCCATTTTTCTACTCAAAGAATACCTGCATAATTTTAATTTCGTCAAATAAATCAACACCATTAGTCTTTATAGTTTTGCATTAACAAATCACCAGATTGTTCTTCAATATTGTAGATAAATTAAAACATATCAGTATTATATCGCAGAGGTGCTTCTTTTTGGATCCCAGATTGGTTCATAGATGCTTTCATAATTTAAATTTTGGGTTTTTGGGATTGTTCTTTTCTCACCAATAGCAGGTTCCACGTCTAATTCATTAGCTATAGGTCATTTGCAAAAACTAGAATTCTTTTAAACTCGTAATCGCTCCTACATTTTATCAAAAATTTGGTTAAGTCCTTTAACCAAGAAAGGCATGCTTTCATATGAGTGGCTGGATTTTGCAATAAACTACTAGCTACATACATCAATTTGTAGTAAAAATTTATGCCAAATTGGTATGGAACATAGAAAATAATATTTGCATATTTTTAATGATAAACATTGTGCGTCTACAGTGAAGTATGTATACCTTTTTCCTTATTATTTGAAATTTTAATAAGAGAAAGTCATAAATTTACCTTAAAGGTTTTAAGGCATCAATTCGTCTAGGCCCACGTGTTTCACTTAAGGTTTTAAATATATATTTGACATATATTTTTTATAGTATACCATCTTTTGGTTGAAATAGAAAAAAATTATACATATATTTCTTGTATTTACTATATAGTTGCGGAGCCATTAAAACGCATTCGCGGACACTTTTCCCCAGAAGTTTTACAGAATCACACATATTGTAGCTTCCGCAATATTTAAGATACAATTATCAGATAAAGACCAAATTACAAGAAATGGATTCTTACTCCCTTTAGACAATTTTTATTATTATTTTTTAAATGACGGTATTTCTCGTTTTGTCCATTTAGAAGAAAACAATTGTTTCCAAATGACAAGACAGCATATGCTGACTTGTCGGTTAATCCCGTCTTGTCCAGACTTAGCATTCTTGCCCTTGATGTATTGTTTGAAATTCGCAGTCTACCTCGTAGCATTAAAAGCGATTTGTGTAATGACAGTTCTTCAATAAAAAGTTTTGAACAGTGGACTTATCTTAAGAACAATATCCGGACGCCGCTTGAAGCGACGTCCCTACATTGTTGCAGAAAACACTGGGTGGTAATACAGAGGATCATTAGAAAGAAGAGGCTGTATTGTTGGCGCTAAGCTTACAACATACCAAACCCCAAAACCTTATAAATTCCTTCGGAATCAGTAGGTCTTTTCCTCGTTACTGAGAATCATTTTCAATCTCGCGTATTTCGTCCCCTCGATCCAAATGATCTAGTTCATTAATTGGATTTCATTTCGTTACTATCGCTTATGGTTCAGATGATGGTTCATATGTCGGATCATCTCAAAATTTTCCATCATTATACAAAAAGATCGATGTCTGAACCATCGTCATCCCTGGGACATTCGGCCCTGGACTGAACAATAACTTAGTAAATAAATAGGGAGGTTGCTTAGTCCTGAGAAGCTTAAAAATCTAAAGACAAACGTGAATTTCATAAAAGTTAACTAAACTACAACCCAGAATCAAATTTAAAATGATAGAAATATGATCATTTCCTAATACTAAAAACGAAACGAGTACAAGCATTGAAACATCTTTGAAGCACATTCATATTCTCCTAAAGCATTCCAAACAAGCCAACGTCCCTATAAAGAAAGTGTGGAAGAGGGTGCGAGAGGAACATATGTTTTTTAAACTTACTATCAGTGAACCCTACAACTTTGTACAAACTACTAAGCCTTCCAAAACCGGTTCTGCTAACCTTAATCAAATGATCAACCCAAGTAAGGGTTTTATTGAAAATTAACCCTAAATTTACCCTAAACTAACCCTAAAGTCTGCCGGAAAGCGACCCGATGTATGTAGTCTAAAATAAATTAAGAAGCAGAGAGAGAGACAAATTAAAGTTCAAAATAAGCTTATTAAACAAAATTTGGTGATTTTGGTGATATTGACCACAAACATTCGGTAAAGCATTGGAAGTACCCGGGAACCTTCTAAAACCCGATTGAAAAAGACTAAGCAAATTAAAGCCATCAATATGAGATTGAATTTGGTTTTTTACTGTCAAATGAAACACCTTGGAGAGAGAACTTAAAATACTAATAGGGCGGAAATGGGAAAACTTAGAAGGATTGCCAATTTTAGGAATAGGAATAATTTTACTCAACTTCCACTGAGCAGGATATAAAGAGGTCGTTAAAATGAAACTAAAAATATGTGACAAGTATATTGATACAATATTAAAAATACGCTAGACCAGCGGATTGGAATTTTCCTCAAATTGCAGAACGCAAATTGGTAATAGATATATTTGCAAACGAAAAAGAATTTAGGGATTCTACGGACACGGGAAATGAGGGATCTAACTTATCGTTGAAAGTTTTCCCTTATTATTATATACATAATTAATAGAGGTATTCAAATAGGCAATTTGATCCGTAGAAACACTAAGAGAGAAAATATTGGTCCAACAAATAGAGCCACAAATTGATGAAAGATGAGATTCAGCAATTTTCGAAAAATCTCTATAGCTGCAACTTTTAGGTTTAGGTCGAGAGTAATAACAAAAAAAAAACAAGGAGATAGCCAATATCAAGAGACAATTGATTGAAAAAACAAATGAAATAATCAGCAGAAGCGGCAACGTGATCAATAAGAGAATAAGAACCACTAATAACGGTTGTGTGAGAGAGAGTAGCTACGAGAAAATAAAGTCACTTGAGAAATATCAAAATTGAAATCACCCGAAATGAAAACCTCATCATACCACCGGGCAAAATAACTAAAAAGACACTCAATGTCTAAAAGAGATTTTTTAAATCGAGCATACGACCTCTTGTTCGTTTTAGGTGGATTATAAACTAAATCAAAAAGACATTTATAACACAACAAAGTCAGAAACGAGCCGTTGAAAAATTTAGGGGGTGCCGATACAACATTGTATTTAATATGCTCGTTAACATATGTGGAAACCTCACCATAATTTACTGGTGGATTAGCCGTATCTTGCCCGAACAAATTATAGCCACTAATGTCGAACCTCATTAAAAATATGAGGAAGTTCGTCAATCTTTAAAATCAGACTCTGGACGTTTAAAATAACAACATTAAGCAAATTGGACATTGGCCGGGTTTAACATGGAGATCTTTACACTCCAATATGCTTAAGGTGTATCTCAATTTTAAATATCCCAACACCTCTCTAATGGATGCTAGTCGATCAGGCTTGAAACCAATATCAAAATAAACGGTTGTCTAATTGAGACGTAGGAAAATAAACGCAAACTAAAACTGCAAATATTTTTTTCGAATCAAGGTACTTTATTTTGAAGGTTTATCAACACGTCGATCCGATGGCTAAAATTTTTCATGACATTTTCCATTAGGGACGTTTCTATGGTGTTAATCTCAGCAATGATGTTCCTTTTTAGGACTTAGATGGTAGCTGGTCTAACAGCGTACACTTTGCTTTTCAAAAATCCCCATGAAAAGTAATCTAATGGCGTTAAATCGCATGGTCTTGCAATTCGACCTGCAATCAATTCAAATTTTCGCATCGCGAAACTAAGCGTTTTTCGAAGATCCTTTGCATTTCCTCGATATTCTCTCTGCAATGGCTGCTTTTGTTATTTTCATGAGTTCTCGTTGGCCCAAATGCTACTTCATCTCTGAAGATGGTTTTTGATGAAAATTGGTCATCAATTGCAAGGTGCTCTTTGCGATAAATATGGCAAACGTTCAACTAACAAAATGACATGAAATGACAGAAAACAAACATGGCGTCTTTGCAAAATTATTTTTTATTTTCCTGCATCTCATTTGGACAACCCTTTAGTTATTATCTTTTCCTTTCCATGTAATATCAAATATAGGTCGAAAACGATAAAATGCGGGAATAGCTGGTGGAAGCATGTACACAATTTTGAATAACAGCAGCAATTTGATATATATGTATATTTAAATCCCAACTGGAATGGGAGTCGGATTGCTCCTGATGGCTCCTAAAATTATCCTATTGGCTCTTTCCGATGCTTTGGGCTGGAGGGCAATAGAGCTCGAGCATGATTAACTCTGTTTTATTATTGAACTCAGTTATCTTCAACTGTTGAAATAGTTGATTAAAACATTTTTTCATTATATTTACGAAATTTTGACTTTGATTTTTGGGATTTTCTGTTTCCGAATGTCAATTATCGGTATTTTAATTTTCAATATTTAATTTTTCGAGATTTTGTTTCCGGGATTTTGATTTCGGAATTTCCTGTTTACCAATGACATAATACTTAGTGCCTGGTGGTCGAGTGGTCAAGGAGATCTTAAGTTTACACCTCTAATTGTTATCAGCCAAACTCCCAAGTTCGGGTTCAGCTAGAGGCTATTTTTTTATTTGGGGGTTGTTATTATTTTTAATATGCTTCGAAACTACCAGATTAAATATTCCACTAATATTGATTTTGAATTAGATTTTAAAATGAGCTTCCATGTGGGTTTTGAGAGGGAATACTCGAATAATGAAAGCACTCATTATTAGCGTTACTCATTAAGGGCATTATTGATGTTAACAACGATGCCAATAATCTCAACAGATGAAATCATGAAGGCTTGATTATTTGAAATCATCTGGAACACAACTGTACATAGATTGTTTACAACTGCGACACATATACGAACCCATCGAATCGAAAAAACGGACACTCTAGTCAGGTGTGTACGATCAACAGTACACACACATACAGAATTTGTAAGTACTAAATTTGTCCTGAGTCTACGAACAAGAAACTTTTTTTAGATTTGAAATTAAACTTATCTTTTCTTGAAAATATATGTCATTTTTTCAAAGCCCGACAAAAAAAAAATCTAATGGTGTTAGATTACACGTGCTTGGTGACCAACTAACATCTTTCCTTTGCAAAATTAATCGTGCATCGAATCGCATTCCTGTTGAAACCACGCAAGTCGATAATATTAATCTCATCAAATCTTGGAGAATAAAGTTTTTTTTATCATGTCTCCACAGCGAACACGCATGCAATGGCTGCTTAATAACTGCCCTTTGGATTTTTAGAAGCCCAAATGCGGCAATTATATTTCTTTACGTAGACACACAAATATAAATAATCTTCATAAGCAATGGGATTTTTTAAACTATTCTCACGAAATTCTCGTGATAGATAAGGTTTGTTGTGGTATTAGAAATTCAATGAATATTTTCTCTTGAATGAGCTTGATTAATATTAGGACTTTATGGCATTATCCAACCAACATCAGATTTAGTGGCGGAGCGGAAAGCTTTAGGCAAGGAATCAGCAACGGTGTTTTGGGAAACTTTACGATTTTTGATTTCAAAATTGTACGTTTAGAGTTTTAAACTTCATCGTGCGAGTCTACGCGACAAATGTTTTTGACTCATTAACCAGCCAAGTGACGCGTGATCTGTTTTGCACTTTAAATTCACGATTTTGCAAACGATATTCAATTTTTTTTAGTTTATCCAAAACTTTTTACAAGTCAATCACAATTTTTTATACTTCATTGTAATTTTTTTCTAAATCAACCTCAATTTTTTGTAAAGCAATTTCGTGTTTTTTCGAAGTAATTTCAATTTTTAACACAAATTCAACTTTTAAAATTTTAAGTTCGTAAATTTTCGCAACTTTTTGCAAAACAAATTCACTGCTCCCAATTCTTAACCGATTATGATGGGATTGGGTGTGCTGGATATAAATGAAATTCTGAAATGATTTTTGGTAGAAATTTGAGAATATGGCTACCTGGGACGGAACTCGGTCAATTCTTAACCGATTATGATGGGACTTGAATGGAAATGAGATTTGAAAGTTCCGGAATATGGCTACCTGGGTCAGAATCAACATTAATGCGATTTTGTATGTTGGGTGGAAATGGGATTTGGTTAGTTGGATGAAAATGGGATTCTTAAATTATAATTGAAAGAAGCTCTGGAGTATGGCCCCCTGGGACGGAACTCGATCAATTTTTAAATAGCGCTACAGACGATCGAACCTTTTGGACCGACCGTTGGCGGACCAAATTGTATGTTATCTTTTCCTTTCCATGTAATATCAAATATAGGTCGAAAACGATAAAATGCGGGGAATAGCTGGTGGAAGATGATTAACTATGTTTTATTATTGAACTCAGTTATTTTCAACTGTGGAAATAGTTGATTTAAACTTTTTTTCATTATATTCACGAAATTTTGACTGTGATTTTTGGATTTTCTGTTTCCGAATTTCAATTATCGGTATTTTAATTCTCAATATTTAATTTTTCGGGATTTTGTTTCCGGGATTTTGATTTCGGAATTTCCTGTTTACCAGTGACATAATACTTGGTGCCTGGTGATCAAGTGATCAAGCAGATCTTAATACCGTACAAGTGGCGCAGTGGTTAAAGCTTCGGCACTTAGACCGGAAGGTACTGGGTTCGAATCCCACCAGAGGCAGGATGTAAAGCGAATTTTCTTCATTGATTGCGATCGGTGATGATAATAAACACAACTTAGACTCTCTGTTGGAGTGCAGAATTCAGCGCCGACCCACCGTTCATGTCAGTGTGCAGGTTGACATGGAGCTTGCAACGTGCAGGTAGGTGGTATACTGTAGTTGTGTGAGTAGGTGCATGGGTGGGTGTGCGTGAATGAAATAGGGGGTATTAATTGACCTTAAAAGGACATTAAATCCACTGGATGATTAATACTTTCTTTAAAAAAAAAAGAAAAAAAAAGAAGAAGTTTACACCTCTAATTGTTATCAGCCAAGCTCCCAAGTTTTAGTTCAGTCAGAGGCTATAATTTTATTTGGGGGTTATTATTTTAAATATGCATCGAAATTACCAGATTAGATATTCCTCTAATACTGATTTTGAATTGGATGTTAAAATGAGCTTCCATGTGGGTTTTGAGAGGGAATACTCGATTAATGAAAGCACTCGTTATAAGCGTTACTCATTAAGGGCATTATTGATGTTATCAACGATGCCAATAATCTCAACAGATGAAATCATGAAGGCTTGATTATTTGAAATCACCTGGAACACAACTGTACATAGATTGTTTACAACTGCGACACATATACGAACCCATCGATGGGTGCAACCAAATTTTCGATGAACGATGAAAAAGTAAATAAAATCGAAAAACGGACACTTTACAGTCAGTTGTTTACGATCAACAGTAACACACAAATAGTTATACAGAATTTGTAAGTGCTAAATTTGATCTGGGTCTTCCAACAAGAAACTTTTTTTAGATTTGAAATTATTCATACGTTTTGTTGAAAATATATGTCAAAGCCCGACAAAAACAAATCTAATGGTGTTAGATTACACGTTCTTGGTGGCCAACTAACATCTCTCCTTTGCAAAATTAATCGTACATCGCTTTCCTGTTGAAACCACGCAAGTCGATAATATTAATCTCATCAAATCTTGGAGAATAAAGTTCTTTTTATCATGTCTCCACAGCGAACACGCATGCAATGGCTGCTCAACAACTGCCCTTTGGATTTTCAGAAGCCCAAATGCGACAATTATGTTTCTTTACGTAGACACACAAATATAAATAATCTTCATAAGCAGTGGGATTTTTTACACTATTCTCACGAAATTCTCGTGATAGATAACGTTTGTTGTGGTATTAAAAATTCAGTGAATATTTTCTCTTGTATGAGCTTGATTAATATTAGCACTTTATGGCATTATCCAACCAACATCAGATTTAGTGGCGGAGCGGAAAGCTTTAGGCATGGAATCCGCAACGGTGTTTTGGGAAGCTTTACGGTTTTTGATTTCAAAATTGTACGTTTGGAGTTTTAAACTTCATCGTACGCGACAAATGTTTTTGACTCATTAACCAGCCAGACGCGTGATCTGTTTTGCACTTCAAATTCACCATTTTGCAAATGATATTCAATATTTTTTAGTTTATTCAAAACTTTTTACAAATCAACCACAATTTTTTATACTTCATTGTAATTTTTTTCTAAATCAACATCAATTTTTTGCAAAGCAATTTCGTGTTTTTCAAAGTAATTTCAATTTTTAACACACATCCCACTTTTAAAATTTAAAGTTCGTAAATTTTCGCAACTTTTTGCAAAACAAATTCATTGCTCCCAATTCTTAACCGATTATGATGGGATTGGGCATGGTGGACATAAATGAAATTCTGAAATGATTTTTGGTAGAAATTTGAGAATATGGCTACCTGGGACGGAACTCGGTCAATTCTTAACCGATTATGATGGGACTGGGTTTGTTGAATGGAAATGAGATTTGGAAGTTCCGGAATATGGCTACCTGGGTCAGAATCAACATTAATGGGATTTTGTATGTTGGATGAAAATGGGATTCTTAAATTATTATTGAAAGAAGCTCTGGAGTATGGTCCCCTGGGACAGAACTCGATAAAGAACTCGACCGAGCCTCGGTTGACCAAATTGTATGTTGTCTACAGATCCGATTTACTGTCCTATTTTGACAATTTTCGTTTGGTCAAATTTAGTTTACATGTTAATGTTAATCTATTGTCTCGTTTTATGTTACAAAAAAGAAACTCATAAGTTTTATTATAAATCAAATTTTAAATGTATTTTAATATTAAGAAAATTAATATAATATACAAACACGAATTTGATTTCAAATAAATTCTATAATATTAAAATAATAATTATTATTTTTATTTTGCATTATTTTTTAACACACTATCCGATTTATTTAGTTGATTGGACGGTCGAATGGAAATTTCATCTGACACATCCAACTTAATTTTATCGAACCGACATGCGGACACACTATCCGATTTTATATCCAATTCAACCAAATCGGGACGACCGCCCGACCAAATCGGATCATCTGGAGCGCCCTTAACCGATTATGATGGGATTGAGTATGCTGGAAATGATTTTCGGAAGCAATTCTAGAATATGGCCGGCCACCTGGAACGGAACTCGATCAATTCTGAACCGATTATGTATGATGGGATTGGGTGTGCTGGATGGAAATAGGATTCGTAAATAGAAAAATTCTGGAATATGGTGAGTTCCCTCTGATTGAGTTCCGTCCCAGATGGCCATATTCCAGAATTTCTTCAATTGCTCTCTTATTGGGTTTGAATCATCCAACATACGACGTATCTCAGCATTTTAGTGTAGACTAATAAGTTGCAAGTGTTTTTTTCAGATCTCTATGCAGGTTGTCATTTCTTATGTACCACGGTGCATTTGCTATTCCACGCATGACTTTACTTTGGAATGATTGGATGATATTGTTAGTTTAAAATTTCTTCTTAAGAGCCAATCCATCTTTCTGTATTTGATGTGTAGCTTTTATTTTTCACATGCTTTTTCCATTTTAGTTTCGCGTCTAGAGTCATGCCCAGATATTTTGCTGTGTTTTCATAGGGAATTTGCTTAGAGTCAGTTCTACTGGTGTCCAGTTGACCATTTTGTTGGTAAAATCTATCTCTTCGTCCAGGTGCTAGCAATATTAGTAGCTCTTTGCAATTTGCTTGTGGATTCTTCTAGCTTGTGGTACTCTTGCTGATATTTTCTTTATTGCTGAGTATTGGCCATCTAATTTAACACGAAAGTGTCGGTTAAATATGTAAGATTTTAGAATTTCAAAAAACTGCTTTGGTAAGTCTCTTTGTAATTTATATTCCAAGATTTCTCTTTATTCCACACTCTGTCAAAGGCCTGTGCTATATTCAGGAAGACGCTTGAACATACTTTTGTATTTTCAACTATACATTTTCAATAATGTTTGTATTTTGGTGTACTTGTTCTATCGTTGAATGGTTTTCTCTGAAGCCCAATTTATGTGAAGGAACAAGATTTCTTTCTTCTATTATTGGTCTGAGTCTCTTTAGGAGTAGTTTCTCGAATATTTTTGAAATTATTGACAGTAAAGAAATCGGCCTTTACGAATTTTCGTCATTCAGCCTTAATTATTTGGAGTAATTTACGTATTCCTTTTTCAGGAAGAGCTTTTACTATTTAGTCCTGTAATAAAGTCATATCCTGCAGATTACTTTACATGTAGATTAAGATTGATTTCCTCTTTTAATTCTTGCAATATGACGAGATATATGGCAATAATCAATTTTATTTACTGGTGGTATATTTTTCTCTACAGTTTGCTTAGGTAGAAGCTGGGACGTTTTCTCGAGGTGGGTTGCAAACAACGAAGCTTTTTTGCTTTGCACTTAAAGCCCATGTTCCATCTTCATTTGTAACTTGTGAAATTTGTAGTTTTTGATTCGTTCTTGATTTCTTTAATTAGCAGCTTTAGTTTAGGGAACAAAAAATTTAGAGTTGTTTTACCTTCTGACGCTCGACTTCTTTGACAGAGCTTTCTTGCTTTTGGTTTTGCTGCAACCAGTTCCCTAATTTGTAGAGGATAAATATCATTTCGACGCATTTATTTTGAACTCGAGGGGGTACTACTCTATGCCGCTTCTTGTATATTGTTGTTGAGCTGTTCTTGTTGTTCTCTAGCTGTATCGGATTTTTAATTGGCACCTGAAGATCAATATTATCCTCAACTATAGGTTCTGGAATTTGTCCCAGCAGGTTTTTATTATTAAGTGGACTAGTTTTTTGGCCATAATAACAGGTGTGTAATCAGACATAATCCTCTCGCTGTTTTCTAGGTATATGTAGTTTTCAAGTCAATGATATCGGGTATTTTGCTTCTATCCGTAGGTTAATAAGTTGGTTGATCGCCAGAATGAAAATCACAAACGCATTGTTGACCTGCTGGTAACAGCTCTCTTCCTACTGGAATATGTTGCATTACTAGCCTGTTGCTTAAAACTTGAAGGCATTTCTCTTGTTTAGCTAGACGAATGTTAAGAGCTTTCATGTTTCTTAGTATCTTTTGGAGCACTGTTGTATATTTGTTAGTACCCTTCTAAATAACTGGTTTTGTCATGACCACTTGCGAGAATAGTGTTGGTTCTCCCGTTTTTCTAGCATTTTCGCGTTTTTTCTTTGTAGCTCCTTTGCTATTTCACATCCCCGGTAATTTGCGGGATGTGGCTTATTGCAATTAATGCGTTTTGCTGCAATCTTTTTACTAACCTGGCATACTTGGGCATGATGTTTACCGGCACATTTTCCACATCTAGTCTCTTTTTGGGAATATTTCTGCGTATGATTAAAACCTTGATATATTTTCACTGCGGTATTAAACCGCTATTTTTGCAATGGCTCTATTTTAACTCCCATTTTTTATACACATCTTCCACGGTACCTCACACCTTCATTAAATAATTTATCGTATACGATTTATCTAAAATATTTTAAACCAGTCACAAGATTGGTATAGAAGAATTCTTAGAAATCATTGGTACGACAAAGAAATTTTGACAAAATTATTTTGACTTGACGGATCCCTTGGTACGCGGACATTATTAGGTCTGTGTAGCCAGATCAAATAAAAGCCAAAAAATGGTTCTATTACTAATATTATACCCCGAAAAATAATAAGCATCTACCAAAAACCGAGTGTCATAATTTTAAATTCGATTCACGGATTCAAATAATCTAAATCAAGCTCAAAATATTATAACTGTATATAGGAAATATTTCTACGAAGGGAATCGAAATGATAAATATTTCATTTTAAACCAAAAGTCCGTTGGGAATAACGCTGTCAATAAAAACATAAACCGTTTACATTTCAGGTGGAAATAATTTTTATCAGAATGCTAAGCGTAATCTGATGTATAAAATAAATATTTCTAATACCTTGCGGGATATTTATGATTTTCCTAGAAAATAAATAAACCATATACCAAATATTTAACAGATGAAAACGACATTGTATAGAGAAAAATGAGAATAGGAAGAAATTTTAGATGAGTGAAAATTTACAAAGTGCGGTGATTCACTCAAATGCTCTCAAGTAAATTGTCGTATCATTATTAATTTTACCCTTGTAAATTAAAGAATAAAAAAAAACCCACACAATATTCCTATATTCATATTCAATACAAATTACGTCCAACAATATAAAGTGTACCCTTATTCGAAAAAAAATTACCACTTAGTATGACCTATTCAACCGCTTTTATATTGAAATCATACATACATATACGTCAGAACCTTTACAAAACTAATAATCGCCTGAAGCATTATATAGAAATGGAACCGATTATTTCAACCATCGTTCATACCCAAAACCAATTCAAATATAATATGCCAACAGTTTTTGAAAACATATATAGATTATGGATAAATATATGACCAGCAATTTCGCAGCCCAAAAAGTAATTCCATCAAAAAACAACAGCAGCATACAACAACAAAAAATCATATTATGTTGATATAATTTATGATCCTTTTCTGATACAGGGCATCATGATTCATCAATTGAACTAAAATATATTTTTATTTATTGAAGAGAGAGAGAGAGAGAGAGAAAGAGAGAGACCCGCCATTATTTGGTTCAACATAACCAACAAACAAAAAAAGTTTTTCAACATATAGCCAGAATGAGGTTTCATTTATGTATTTATGTACCATAATGTATAACAAAAAAAAAAAAAAATAAATAAATAAATAAAATAATTCCGCAATTTGTTTATGTACATAACGTTTGTAATTTAAAATAAAATAAATAAAAGGATGAACACGTATAATAACCAAATCAATAATAAACTTAACCCAGAACGCCCATTTCCTTTTATGTATCGAATCAAAGAGTATATTACGTATTTTGGCCTGTACATCCATTTTATATGAGTATAATGAGTTGTGGACCCGACAATATGAGAGAAGCATTATTTATACAAATCGATATAATCATAATAATAAAAACATCGTTCCTTAATGTATACGGATATAAAACACTATTGTTCTGGCAACAAAAAAAAAACTTAAACCCCCCTTAAATTTTTTTTTGATGTATCGTCGCCATCGTTTGCCCATCTATTATATGTTAGACATGAGGCTATTATAACACATTATCATTTTCCCTTTTTCATATACATTTATCTCGTTTTATTAAAAATTATATAAAACTACCGACCCACAGCAAACTGGCTAAAATAATATTAAAATAAAAGTATAAGAAGTTTGCTCCTTTATCGCAATGAACAAGATTTTAAGACGGGATTATGTTTTTCTTGACAAAGATCAGAGGTTGCATGTTATACATGGGCCGTTCAAATATATAAAACCTGCGACCAAAATCATTAATTTCAACTAAAATGTATAATTAATTTTTTTTGCAAGTACTGATGTTGGATTTTATGTCAAAAATTTGTCAAGATATCTTTGCCATACTTCACGGTCTTTATTATTCCAGAGTTTTGGCCACGTTGTGCTTGGAATTTGAATTTCGATCATGACTGAATTTGAATTTCCATCATGATCGGTTGGCTGCGGTAGGCCTCTGAAACTATCTGGAAACTATTAATGCACCAATGCACGGTGCCATCGTCAGATCCTGCTTTACTAATCATTAAATTGAAATCTATCCTCAACACTAAGTACGTGGTTCTCCAGTTGGCCTCTATTATTTTACTTATTTACAAATATAAAAATATTCGTGAACAATTTATGTATAGATTCTCAGATGTATTTGCAATGGATGAGACCATCCAGTAGCTGCCAGGTAAAATTGTAAAATCGTCTGACCCATATTTGGCTGATACTGATAGAAACGAGTCGACGTATTATTTTTCTAAAAATGGTACTACTTTTTTATGAACACGTGTTTCGTGTAGATTTGTCAACTCATTCGTATCTTAACAGCTGTTTAAAGGTGATGTGTCGCAGTATGTTGTTCCAATGTTACTGTTATAATTGAAGGTGTAGCACCAAAACAAAATCATGGACGATTGTTAAAAGTTGATAGTGAAGTAATTCCTATACTTTCCTAAAAATTTAAACCAGATTAAATGTTATTCGGATTTAAACAGATTATGATCTGTGGTGAAATCCATAGGCCGACCCATCTTCTATGCCAGTACAGGCTGGCATAGAGCTTGCAATGTGCAGATGGTCTTAAATCGGCCCTATAGCCATACGTCCTCAAGTTGGCTGATCAAGTGTATAGTATGGACGTAAAAAGCAGAACCAGCCTTGAGTCCCATAACAGATTGCATTGTAAAAAAAAAATTTTACAAATGCTTTACGCGATTTTTAAAATTTAGAAAACCTACCACTAAGTGTTTATCGGGTTAATATGGATCCAATCTAATGCTCAATTCGCAATATAAGATTTTCCATAAACTTTTCCCATGTCCTGCACGCACCTTGTGCAACGTGCGTAAGGTACAATGTGCAAGGTGCACCTTACACATTGCACCTTGCATCTTCCACCTTGCATTGTAACAGCTTACAATTTACAACTTCAAAGTGGCAAGATGCAAGTTGCAAAGTGCAAAGTGCAAGGTATAAAATCAGTGTTGGGCGTCTATACCTAATTCGGAATTGTCTACTTGTTGATGTCGAAAATAGTGTCGACAATTCATTTTCGCGTTCACAATGTCGACAATTTGTAGAATATTCGTAGAGAATCTAGATTATTGCTTTTTTGTTGTTTTCTCCATTTTTTCAGTACGACATTACCAACACACAGTTTTCCAGTTCAAATTACGAATTCGAATATTGTGAAACTTACAATACAAGTTTTCAAATCAAATAAGTGAAATTAGATCGTCATCGAACAATTACCTATTTGAGGAGAACCAAAACCCCGATCAGATTGAGGTTGCCCGGCGCTAGAATGATTGGTTCATTTATGGATTTATGGAAAATAAACCAAATTCAGTCGGTTTTTTTTTTCAAAAAAAATTTTTCGTTTGACCAACGAATTGAACTTGGTATTCAATTCAATTTTCGATCAAAATAAGCAACGAAGTGTTTGACATTTGCGATATTGTTTATGTGATTTTCTTTTATTATTTTGTGGAAAACTAAACATTAATTAGTGTCATTAGTAAGTATTATTAAAAATGTTTAACATAAAAAATCAGAACAAAAACCTTGTCAATAGAGGGTATCAATTTTGTAGAAAATGTCAAAAATATCAAAATAAAATATACGGGACGGCAACATTTAGATCAAACAAATTAATTTGAAAAATTCTAGTGACAAGCACAGTAACTAAAAAATATAATTGAACTTTCAATACAATTAAGTCTGTAGGAATTAAACGAATTCCAAATTGGCGTTGAATACATGGCATTGTTGTTGTAAAATGGCAAATGAAATATCGCTATGATTTTATGTTATATATTAAAAAAAAATATTAAATTAAGAACTAAAATAAACATTTTATTTCAAATCATCTAAAAATATTTATTCTGTAATTATTTCAAAACAGAACTAAATATTACTGTTTTGTTTTGTTTAGATTTTTCACGGGCGGGTTCAATCATGCCCGATTCTTCATCTCATTCAACAATACAATCCCGAGTATGTGAAAGTAGACCGAGTGACAATCCTGTAATATTACAGATTTTAAATCGTGGTGTACAACTTGTACTTGTGGTTGTTTGTTCAATGAGGCAATTTCAGTGAACCAGTAAGAGGTCGCTTGATGACTATCACAATGGTAAATTGTTAGTTATGGCGTCAATATTGGTTTTCCATAAATTTGATCAAGAACTCTTTTTCTCCTAGAAAAGATTTGACACGGGAACTGCTATGTTTTCGATTTTGGTTTTTTCCGAATTTAGAATCATTCATTCAGTGTATGCACTATCCTTAACCCAAGATTCTACTGTAAATCGACTTATGCCAATTATGCTAATAGTTTTAAGAAAAAACTCTCGACATCCTTGAACCTGACCAATATGCAATCCAACAGTGGAGAACAAGTTGAGAAAAATTGCGGCCAACGAGCGTTTTCAGGGGCCATATTCTTGAAATCGGTGGACATTTTCGTAATCGGAATACAATTTGATATGCAATTCTTTATATTACTAAAATTTTTCGCCGCCTACCTAAATCATTTTTTTAAATAAACATAATTTTTCCCTCTACTAAGGGAAAAATGCCGACTGGGTAAATCGATACGGAATAATTCGCTTAGTAGGTAAATAAATAATAGAAAACTAGCAAATTGTATTCCGATTACGAAAATTTCCACCGATTTCAAGAATAGGGCCCCAGGTCCCTTGTCATGATCAGTAAAATCAACGCCAATTTGATTTAAAAACTTCTTAGTGCCAAACATTTTCATAGCTTTTTTCGCGATAAAATTTTTAAATCAAATTTGCGATGATTTCACTAGTCATGGTATGGGACCTGAAAGCGCCCGTTGTTTCTCTTGATAAATAGAAAATTTTAGAAAGCAAATTATGTGCAGTAAGCAGGTTTCTACAAGACGTGCGATACGTTATTATAATGTCAGCTGACTGAAAAAATTGATTTCATGAAAATTGTAGTTAGTATTTACATTTTCGACGTCGTTTTCTTAATTGCAATGAAAGGTGCAAGGTGCAAGGTGTTTGTAAGTGGTAAGTTGTAAGTCGCAATTTGGACTTAAGGAAAATTGAATCGAAGGTGGCTGAAAACCGTAAACTAATCAACCCATTGACAGTTAAACTTGCTGATGACAATTCCAATTCGCCAACATCTGCTAGAGTAGTCAAGCCTAGCTCCAATATCGGGGTCTCCCATCAACTCAATCAAAACTGCCTCAGTACCTGACAAAAAATATTTTTATATCAGTAGTATTGATCCATCCGTTTCAACCGACCAGATCGTTAGCTACGTGTGCGATAAACTTGAAAATTGTCCACCAGGGGACGTCAATTTTAGGGTATTATTACCCAAATACCGCGTTTTGGACAGCTCACTAACGTTCGTTTAACCGACCAAATGGCACAGTGGTTAAAGGTTTGGCGTTTGGATCGGGAGGTACCGGGTTTGAATTCCGATAGGGGCCGGATGCAAAGTGAAATTTCATCAACAGATTACGATCTCCTGTCGGTGTGCAAAACCCATGCCAGTATAGGCTGACATGGAGCTTGCAATGTTCAGATGGTATATATTAAATCGGTCCTATAGCCGTACGTCTTCGAGTTGGCCGGGAGGCGTAAAGGAAGGATGCGAAAAGAATTACCGCGGAAGAGCAGGGTGAGCATTGAGTCCCAAAACAGATCGGATAGTTATAAAAAAAAAAATAAAAAAAACGTTCGTTTAATTTAAATTTGGTTTGAAGGAGGCTGATTTTGACCTGCTTAACAATTCTGATGTTTGGCCTGCTGGTGTTTTAATCCGTTTATTTACAAATTATTTACGCACATAAAAAACCTGACCGTGGTCACGTTTCAATAGCCAAAGTAACTGTTGCTTTATTAATCAGTTTAATTTATCAAAAACCGTCGCTTCATGCCACCAATGCCTTCATTTCTAACTATACTATCACAATGCCTCCAGTACCCGAGGTAAATCCAAGGATTTCTGGTAAGGCGTACTTGAAAATGATTTTGATGTTACAATAATCAGCGAGACCTGGCTTACGATCAATATATTATCCGAAGAGTATTTTCTATCTGACTATGTCGTTCGTAGAAAGAACAGACATGATTTTGACACCAAAAAGAGGAGGCGGTGTTTTAATTGCCGTAAAGAATTCAGTCTCATTGCTGTTCACATCGATTGTTGCCGTCCCCGTTTATATTCCATACGGATCCGACCGGGACGTCTACAACACGTTTATCAACCACATCGACTCAGTCATTTTACTTTCACTTCGTCCTTGTGATCAAATAATCATTGTGGCCGACTTTAACTTAAACGGTATATCTTGGAACGATGTCGACGGTGTGTTCTCTTCACTATCATCGATTACTTCGCTTCCATATACTTCGCTTATTATCTTCCAGCACCAGTCGAGGGAAATTCCTGGACCTGCTATTTCCTAATGATGTCTTGCATGCCGATGTTACTCCGTGCTTAGACTTCACTGAACGTGAGACTATTTATCACACACCAATTATGATAACTATTTTTATACTAAATGTACAATTATAATTATTTTTCTAATAATTTTCACTTTAATTTTAGAATGGCCGACTTGATTGCATTTCTCAGCAGCTCGGCGCGGATTAGAATGGAACAGATTCAATGAGCATCTCGGGAGTGGGTTATCAATAACAAATCCGGCTTTCGTGAGCCATGGTATAATACCGAGTTGATGCTGCTCGAGAAACGACGCAACAAGTTTCATTGTCTGTACAGACTTTACGGCGTTCCGCAATGAACTTAAGATCCTTAATTGGTTTATTTACAATAGTTACGTAGAGCAAATCGAGCATGTTTTGACACCTAATCCCAAAAAATTTTGGAACTTCATTAACAGTAAGCAAAAGATCAAAAAAGAAACAGTAAGAAGAAGACCACCACCGTCAGTCAGCCGTCCAATATTTGCAGTTTATGTGGCAAATTCTTTGCATCGGTTTACAAGCCGCTTCGGTCAACAGACACCGGGTCTCCGACTATTTCCATCCCCATTGTATTTGATCATTTCAAATTTACCGAACAGGAGGTTTTGGATCAACTGTTCCTTCTCGACGTTTAGTAAGGGAGCGGGTTATGCTAGCCTTCCACCGATCCTATTCAAATGTTGTGGTGTAAGTCTGACCCCTGCAGTTACGTTCTTGTTTAACGAAAATCCAACGACGTTGTAAAATGTTTTAAGTTTGCCAACTGACTCCCCTTCGTGGATGACATGAAGATTTTCGCCCGGGTCTCTAGCGTGTTAGACTGCGAAATGTTACAAGGTGACTTAAACCGCTTTTGTAGTTGGTCAATTGGCAACATACTGGCTTTAAACATGAAATGCATAACTCTTTCTTTCTTCCGTATTCGGTCGCATGTTTTTTTTATCAATATCTACTATACATTGACCCGTTTACTTTGACATCATTATACGTCTGCTTCGTTCGGTCTATTTTGGAGTATGCATCTCCTGTTTGGTCACCCTCCACCACTGTAATGAGCTTATGTGCCGTAAGTTTTTACCAATTGTGTTGTTGTACCGATTGTAGTCACTGTATGCACCATTTATAAATAAATAAGTTGTAAGTTGTAATTTGACGATAGTGAAGTATTTCCTAAACTTTCCTAAACATTTAAGACGACTGTTCGAGTGCGAACTTTTGTGCGGATATTTAGAATCACACTTTTTCAATAATCAAATTACGCCCATAAAAGATGAAATATTTTTAACTTTAAGAAAAATATTCGCAGACGATCAATCTAATCATAAAAAAAATAAAATTGTGAGCTTCATTGTGCTCAATAAATCGCTAGAAAAGTGTGATTCTAAATATTCGCACAAAAGTTCGCACTCGAACAGTCGCCTTTAAATCCGCAACTTTCGCTTCAATGTATGCGCAAAACTTCGTACAGTCATAGACATTCGTATAAACGCACACGAAATAATTAAAACAACAGTAAGAAAAAATTTTGGTTTTTATTTATTCAATATTTTGTATGACGTCCACCATTTTGTATTACATCGAAAACTCGATTTCGCATTGAATTTACTATATTTTTCAGTGTTTCTAGATCAATTTTCCCCCCAACAATCACGGATTGCACTTTTCACGTCATTAACATTATCAAATTGCCGACAATTTGCATAAACTGTGCCAGCCATGATACCCCAAAGGTTCTCGATAGGACTGCAGTCAGGACTGCAAGATGGCCTTTCAAGGAGGGATGTTTTTATCGCGAAACCATTGTTTGGATTCATTTAACATATGGATAGACGCATTATCCTGCTGGAATATGCAATTTTCGTGATCAATACCATCAATTTAACGAAGTAAAATATCTCCACCACCAAAGTTACGTTACGCCTTGATGACGCCATGTTCTTTCAAATTATTATTCTTTCCTCTCTCAACTTCAAATGTCATTTTGACTTTAGCTGCATCAACCGTATTGATGTCATTGTTGAAATTAAAAACATTGCTATAGACTTAAATCCGAAACTTCTTATAGATAAACTTTATACAATTGCGTCGAAGCAGATGGGGTATTTTTACTGTTGGAAAGGATGCCCGAAAATGTAATTTATGCACGAAACTGGCACATTTAAAAGACGAAGATGCTGCTGAATAGATGTAACATTGTAGGATACAGTAATATTTACATCGTGCATGACAAGTTCTTACGCAGGTGACCGTAGAAACCGGTGGACCCAACCATCAAGTGGATACAAACTGTCCTAAAATTTCATATACGATTTTAAATTAAATGTTACAAAGGGTGGAAAATTGTCAGCAACCATTGGATATTTTGATATATTTTTGAGTTACCGAATCCGCAAACCAACACATTGGAAACAAATCGTATTCTATATGAAGGATAAGTGATTGAGGTTAACGAAAGGAATTCCATCGATGCGGTAAGTTTATATGCCAGCGATTTATATGCCAGGGTTCATTTGATGCTCCTGTGGGTTCATGAAGTTTGATGAAGTCGCCTCTATATTGATGGACCGCGATGGTGATACATTTTTTATATTTGGTATTGTCGATGCCGTTTCTCTTTTGCCGGTTTACATTGCCCGGTTCTAATTCTAACGAAAACGCGATTTTTGTACGATTTATTTTTTTTGCTCGAATGAAATTTCCCGTTATGCAACTCTTAACTGTATTGCCAAATTAATTTAAATTTACACAAACTGCTTGGTGTAGTGCTTCAGTTTATTGTTACATTGGCGTTTAAAGTGACGATTTCGAAGCCTTTCCGTTGGAAATTTCGGTCCACAATCAATTAAAAAAAAATAGGTTTTGATATTCATTGTGTTCAATTTCTAAATATAAATTTAATTGATATACGATCGAGCAAATTTTTCACACTCAGGGCATTGATGTTGTATGTGGTTCGTTCGGTCAACTATACTCATTTCATTTATATCTCCAGCTTCAGATTCAGAATCGCATAATTCATATTCGTGGTATCGTGATTTTCGATGTTTGGTGTAATTTTGGCCAAATCGAATAGTTTCGCGTGCAGATTTACATTTTGAAATGAATTTACATCCTTATGGCTCTGTAAATGTATTTGAAGCGGTCTGATTTGTGTAAAAGTTGTATCACAGATTTTGCACAATTTTTCCTCACTGTTTGTGACAAATGATGACACAAACAATTAGATAGATAGTCGAAGTAGGAGAATTATTTTTATACAGTTCTAAAAAGTTTTAATGTTTACTTACAACTTGAATATTTTTTTCTATTGGCGTACGTAGGAACTACATTAGGGGTATTCACAAAAAAACTATGGTTTCTAACTGTTGTTTCCGTAGTATTCTGTGCTAAGCGGGTTTAGTATGCTCAATTCGCAATACGATAAAAGTTGTAAGCGATTTTCCATAAAATTTTTCCATGTCTTAGGAAAACGCCCACCAACTACTAAGTGCACAAATTTTATGGAAAATATATTTACAACGTAAATTTATCGTATTGCGAATTGAGCATATTAAGATTCTATAACTTTTCAAGGGATGATGATTTTCTGTTACACTTGATCCTTATTATCTCGAATGTACACTTAGTATTCGGTGGGGATTATTAACTCATGTTAAAATATGTAAGGCGCTGCAAATAGATTAGAGGAAATTAAAATTTAGTTCAGATGAGCGGTATCGCTTTGAGGCTGCTCACGATCTGATACAGCAGTTTGAACAGGAAGTTAATGCATAACCGCGTGCTTGATACGTTCCACGTGATTCCGATCACACGTTCATTAACAATTGTCTTTCTGATGCATTAAAATATTGGAGAGTATAAGTAACCCGTACATTCACAGCGTTTTTTTATATAATTTTGCGATCACAGTGATTTTTAGCCGAAATCAACTGGAAGTGGCAGATTCCATAGGAGCTTTTTGTTTTTTGTAAATATTTTCAAAATTAAAGCATTTTCGAGAAAACACAATTATTTGAACTAAAAGGTTCTAAAAAAATTTGCACCATACCGTTTTAGATCAGTTTTCTAAAATTTAAGCGGAAATGACTATTTCGGACAAAAAACTTTTTTAAACAAATAATCGGCTCTGTAAATTTTTCATTTATTACAAGGTTTCAGTTAATTTTGGCTGTTTACGGTTCACGGAAGTGACAGCTTCCATAGGAGCTGTTTGTTTTTTTGTAAATATTTTCAAAACTAAAGCATTTTCGAGAAAAACAACTATACGAACTAAAAGGTTCTAAACAAAATTTGCACCAATACCATTTTAGATCAGTTTGAAATAGAAATGACGATTTCTGACAGAAAACTTTTTTTAGCCCAGATGCACCGAAAGGGTGGGATGAAACTTCATACCTTTTAGCTTTTTTCATTTATTGGGAGGTCTCAGTAAATTTTGGCTGTTATCGGTCTACCGGAAGTGATAGCTTTCATATGAGCTTTTACCATTTTCTACCGGAAGTGACAGCTTTAAGAGGAGCTTTTTCGTTTTTTTGCATGCATTTTGAAAAGTATATAGGATTTACGAATAAAAGATTGATATAAAAAGATTGTAAATTAAATTTCAAACAAAATTAGTTCAGATCATATTTTAAACTTTATCGAAATTGACGCGTTTTGTTAAAAACACTTTATGTGACCAAATTTTTTCATCGATTATTCGAAATTAAACTTCATAATAAAGCTTCTCCATAAATTGGGAGGGCTATGTGAAATGTGGTGGATATCTACTTACCAGGAGTTGCATCTTCCGTGGGAGCTTTTTTCATTTTTGCAATGAAATTCAAGAAGGAATGATCTGTAGGCTAAATTTTTAAATTTAGAAATTAAGGAGTGTTTGTTTTAATTCCGGCTGTTTATGCCAGCCCGTTGAGTGAGCGAACATAACGCCCATATTTATTTGTAATGTAATTGTATTGAATTAAGGGTTGATATTTTATTAGTTCTAGTTTTGACGTTAGCGGTTTTGCTTTTCTTAGTTTTAAATTAGGTGTTCATTAAGCTTTTGCGGTCTTATATATCTCAGTCACTCATCAATAGATATATGTACTAGAGTTTAATTTAACGTTATATTGGATGGAGTGTCCGATGGTGTAAAAAGTTGAAAAACTTAGCATGACTTCAATGAATATGCAATATTCTGAAATTTCTAAAACTTAATTGAAAAACTAAAAAATTTAATATTCAATAGAATAACGTTCATATCCCATAAATACATAATACATAAATTTCTCTTTTCAATTATGAACAAAATGAAATTATCACAAAATTTTCTTTCATCTAGTTTTAAAAGTACAAATTTTCACATATACCTATAGCCCCCGTCTAGCTATTTATATTGAACAGCTGGAAATCAAATTCTTTTATATGTACCAGTGTGTATTATAAAAAGACCAAAATATATACGTCATTCCTCGATGCTTGTGGCATGAATAAAATCAATTAATTTTCTTTCAGTTCTACAAAAAATGTCTGCACCAAAATAAAATTCGTTGTATACTCTCGCATTGTGTATATGGCAAATGTTGAAACAAAATCTGAATTTGAATAGTATGTAGCGATAGCCTGAATACGTTGACATCTATTATTTTATTTGTGGGATGTTATATAGCAGCTACCTTCTATACCTCTTAAACCTGCATATAATATAAAATTCAGAGGATTCGTGTATGTTGCTTAGAAATAATTTCAATTGTGAACAAAATTCAGTTTAAGTACCTGGAACACGTTTAAAATTCTAAAATGTTAATGAGAATCATGTTTCAAATTTTTGAATTTTTGTTTGTGTAATGAAGAGTCTTGTATTCTTAAGTATATCCGAGATGCATATATGTACATTGTTTGATTCATTAAACTCGTTTATCATCGAATTAAGGTTATATAATTTTACTGTCTACACTCTATAGGAGTCGGGTTTCTACAAAATTATATTTATTCTATCTATAGTTAAATACAACACAATAGACGAGCAAAAACAAAAACGGTATACATAATACCGAAGAGGAATACTTAGGAAAATTCTCGTTTTTCTACTCTATTTTTATCTTAAATTAGTGGAAAAAAATATTTCATGAATAAAACTGAAAATAATGAAACCATAGTGAAAATACCATACTCTATACTGTTATACCACCGACCCAACCGCACCACAAATAATGTGAGCGTATGAAACGAGAAAAGCTTTTCACTTTTTATAATTTTAAATAGCAGCAACACACTATATAAAATGAGCAATTTTTGTATTTCCATTTTAATTTTTTTGTTTTTTCCGTTGTGTATTTTACTAGCAAAGTGCTTTTTCTTTGTTTTATGGGTTGTGTGTGAATTATGTGTGTGTGGGTATTTATATAGAGGGGAGATGTGGGGAGATGTTTTTATATATACCTCTCTATACCAAAAGAAAATTAAATTTTTTTTTAAATGAAATGATAAATAAAAATTTTCCTTCATTATGATTAGGTGATAAATTTTGAACGGTAAAAATTAGAAGAATATTTGAGTACGCGTTTCTGAGAAAAATGGAAAGCTTTTTTCTCAAGTATATGTCCTTATGAAAATGATGAAACAAATATTGTATGCATTTTAATGTAACGAATTTCGAATTGACGGTACAAAATTCGTTGTTTACTGTATAATTTGGAAATGATTGAGTGAACTGTATTTCATTTTTAAAATTTGGTGGTGTGTGAAAATTATTATTGATACTTCAAAGTTCCAAGGGATCTAAATTTGCTGAAATTTCAAGTACAAATAATAATTAAAATAATTTTAAATAATCTTAAGCAAATTAAACAAATTTTTATCAATTTTAGTTTGATTCATAAACATAAAAAGCTTCCAAGTCAATATATGGTTAATTTTTAGTCAACACTGTTGACAACAACAACTATGTCTGACAAAAATAAATTTCAGCTAATATTTCACATATTATTTTATGTACAATTAATACTTTAATTAGCTTTTATTAATTAAATTAAATTAATTAATTAAAAAAAAAAATGAAAATTCCCCGCTGAAATTTGGGCCAGGCCCAAAAACCATAGTTGTCGCGAATAATTTTTGATAATCTTAATTCGAATTTCTAAACTTCCGAAGTCTCTTATTTAAGAGCGGCTTTGTTATCAATCTTAAAACTGTTGACAACAACAACTATTTCTTACAAAGACAAGTTTGAGCTAATTTCGCATGAAATTAATGGACAAATAATAATTTAATTTAGTTGAATTAATTAAATTAAGTTAATAATTTTAAATATTTTAACCAAAACTTATAAATTTTGAGTTCTGAAACTTAGACAGTTTCCAAGTCACGGCACGTTAATATTTCAAACATCGACTGTTGACTAGAACAACGAAGTGTGAGAAAAACAAAATTCGCGATTGGCATTTAATTTGATATATATAATAATAATAATTTTATTAATTTTAAATAATCTTTAATCGAATTGCTAAACTTCAGAAGTCTGTAGGTAAAGTTAGGGTTATTTTTCAGTATAAAAATTGTTGACAACAACAACTTTTTCTGACAAATATAATGTAAAAAAATAAATAATTTAGATAGATTGAAATAATTAAATTAATATAATTAAAAAAAATTAAATAAAACTCAATAATTTCGATTAATCTTAACTGGAATTCTGAAACTTTGGCAGTTTCCAAGTCACGATACGTCTGTTATTTCAATAATTGATTGTTGACAACAACAACTATGTAAGGGGGACAGAAACAAAATTTGATCGCGATTGCTAAATTTTAGAAATTCCCAGATCAAGATAAGGTTGGTTTTAATCTAAAAACTGTTGACAACAACAACTATTTCCGACCAAGGGCAAATTTGAGTTATGAAATTTATTGTAAAAATAATAATTTAATGTTGTTGAGTACATTAAATTAAGTTTACTAATTTTAAATTAATAAGTTAAGAAACTTTAGCAGTTTCCAAGTCACGGTACATTTATATTACAAACAATGCCTGGTTGTGTGATAAAAATAAAATTAGTTCGAGATTGTCATTAAATTTGATATATAAATTATCATTTTATTAATTTTAAATAATCTTAATTCGGATTGCTAAACTTTAGAAATTTCTAGATCAAGTTAGGATTAGTTTTCAATCATAAACTGTCGACAACAACAACTATTTCTGACAAATTTGAGCTAATTTCACATGAAATTTAATGTTGTTGAATAAATTAAATTAAGTTTATTAATTTTAAATAAATAAATGGATTTTTTTAAATTATAATTAACTTCTATTTGAATTTTGAAACTTCCGAAATTTTGAGATCAAGATAGAAGTAGTTTTCAATATTAAAACTGTTGATAACAACTGTTTCTGGTAAATTCAAATTTGAGGTTATTGTTATTTCTCATAACATTTAAATTGCAATTTTGTTTAATTAATTAAACATGTGTCCTAGTGATAAAATCGTCAGTAATTGGGATTTAGAAGTTTTAAAAGTTTCCAAGTCAAAAGGTTTTATATAGAGTTTGAAAATGCATTAGAATACCATGCCTGCCATGGGATACACAAACAATAAAACCCATCTCTTTTTTACGCACTTGTATTCAATTTCGTAACTTCAATGGGGCGTGTCATCGTAAGCCAGATTCGCTACTCATGCGTGATATGAGTTTGCGTTTGCACCGCAACAGTGTCTCGGCCAATTACCGTGGCCGTACCAGCCATTGGAAATAACAAAAAAAAGATACCCAATACCACGATATTACTTAACATTATTCCCACATGCTCGTGTTGTATATCGATTGAGAAGTCTTGAATGTGAGAACACTCGACGATACCACGTTAGTTCAAACATTCACTATTTTGGCTCTAGAATTTGAAAAGGTGAGTTGCAAAGCTTGCTAAAGCACATAAGCACTAAAATTACTTTTGACTGTGCAAAATTACCATTGTGAGAAGCGCAGTTGTATTTTTATACCCATATAATTATTTGATAAATTATGGGAAAAATCCCGGAAAAAGCCAGAGTTCTGGAGACATCAGACCAGACATCAGACTTTTTTTGTTAAATCTATCGTTTTGGCGCTCAGTGGTTAACGTGTTCGCTTTTAGTTCCAGCCTCGATTGGGTGTGAAAAACTTTGTTAACACATCCAGGTTTATAAACATTCTCAACATTCTTCCAAGCGTGCCTTCCATCTTTTCAGTTGGTGCGTTTTTATTGCTGTTGCCAGTAAGAATTCTCCTCTGTTTTGTTTAAAAAGCTGACGATCTACGTAATAGGTTTATCTTCGCTGGTATCTCCCTATAAAGTACATCACCTATTGCCATATTTAAGGCATCGATTGTCAGGTCGAAGTGTTTATTTAAATCAGAAAGTATTAGTATTTTCAAAGATGATATCACCTCTTTAATATTCTGAAATGCTTGATTTTGGTTCCTGGCGATTTTTGCTGTCCTAGACTGGCTCGTTTTAATTTGAGTGTTTTCGCCGCTTTGAAAACTTTTATGTAACTCTTGTAGTATGATACCAGCCCGATGAATGATTTTAGTTCCTTCAAACTCCCTGGGTTTTTTAAATTTTGGATGGCCACTTTCATTGGGTCAGATTTAATGTCTTGGTTCGTGATGATAAAACCTAGGCATTCGGCTTCCGTTTTCAAGTATTCCGCCTTATCCAGGTTGACTCTAAGGCTGGCTTTTTCAAGTTTAGTGACACTTTTCTCTGCGTTTATTTGATGTTCTTCCTGTGTTTTAGCAGTATTTGTCAATTAATTTCTTTAACACAACATCTATAAATGTCGGACTATTTTATTTTTATCTGGTGAAATCCCGAGGTGACCACAATCGGTAAAGATGAATTATCAAGATTTGCATTCGTGTTAGAAATGTCCTGGATTGAGTAGATATCTGAGAGGGTGACGGTATTCAGTTGTTTGAAGTCAATAACCGTTTTATATTTCTTGTTTACTGGAAGAATCCGGTTATTCTTCACTGTCCAGATTGTGCATCACCGATTATGCTGTCGAACGTCCCGGTAGAACAAAAAATTGTTTGGCTGTTTTAACTCCGATGCTTTTAAAAAATTTTCCAGGTGGTTTTGATTTCTTCTCTAGCCGATCTAATTTTGAAATTAGCATTGGGGAGAATTTCTTTTTGAGCTTATTAAGGTTTGGTGAAATTTTTATAAGCACTTGAGCTGATTAGGAACTTGAGTTGGTTGCATTCTTCGTTTGATATTCTATATATAATATGCTAGTGAGGCACCCATCATGTGTTTTATTTCTGCCATCTCGGTTGAGGAGTTTCTGAGTTTTAATATTTTAAACGCTCTGCTCTTTCCGTGATTTGTTGTGATAGGAACCCTATCTTTTGAATTGTTAATGGCCTTGTTTAAATTGTTGGATTGGTCGATTTATGTATTTGATTTATCAATCTGGTCAATGATTAATCTCCATTTGTTTTGATGGTTTGGAATTTGTTGTCCTGATAAAATCTGATTTTTTGGGGCAGTTACTGTATTTTTGACATTCTTTTTATGTATGTTTCCAAAAGATTCGAAAACTTCAATTTTAAAATAATTAATAAAAGTTTAAAATTTAAGCAAGATCTGCAAGCTTATGATAACCTCTGTGATTTCTGGATAATCAGCATTTTGGACAAATTTATGTTTCGTCCTCTGTTTTACACAATTTGGAAATTTTCTTATTTCTTTTAAATCATCCGTGGTTCTAGGTGTCAGTGGATTTTCCAATTTATGGAATCTTCTTTCAATTATAGGATTGTTCTATCTGAGCATTAAGGGTTTCCGTTATTTTACGTAGGGTTTTATATATTTGTTCCAATTGTTTCTACATTTTACTATTTTACTAGATTTGTTATTAATTTTCTAGATTTTTTTGTTAGTAATACGATTTAATCGTGAAGTTTATAAAAAATTTACCTTATTGTGACCGCAAGCAGGATGGTAATGGTATTTTTCATCATCTGTGTTGGGTTTATGTTATGTTACGATATTAACATTAAGATGATATTCCCTGTTCTTGCGTCAGACAAAGAGTTATATTCCTAGCATTAGAAAAATGGTTTTGGTGTTCTTATAGTAAAAAACTTGTTTAACTATAAACAAGGAAATTTAGAACAGATTTCGTTGGCATATTTTTTTTGCTTTAAAAAACCGGCTCTTCGGCTCAAAAATCTCGGGATCGAAGTCGGGAACGGGGTGGTTGTTATCGAAGAAAAAAAAATCCAGCTGACCTAAATTTCCAAAATTCCAATTAACAAAAATATAAAATTCCATTTTACAAAATACCATAACATAAAAATCAAAATTCAAAATTCCAATTGAGGAAATTCCAAAGTTTATTCATTTTAAAACAAAAATTCCACATACAAAACTCCATTATTTCATTATAGTTTAATCATATTTGCAACATTTCGCCAAAAATGCTGATTTATTTCAATTAATTAAATTTAATTTAATTGTTTTTAGCAATTATTACTAAAACATGATTCCCATTGTTTACGGGTTGAATACGATTCACCAAATCCAAAATTCCTAAAACGAAATTCCTAAAAGTAGAATTCCAAAAAAAAACCAAATTCCTACACAAAATTCCAAATTTCAAAATTCCAATGTACAAAATTCCAAAAAGATTCAATTTTATGCCCATGCAAATATGAGAGTTGGGTTCAATTTGCCAAATCCAAAATTCCAGGAACGAGATTCCAAAACCGAAATTCCAAAAAGCAAGATTCCAAAAACCAAAATTCAAATAAAAACAATTTAAAAAAATAAAATTCCAAAAAAGCAAAATTCCTATGCAAAATACCAAATTTTAAAATTCCAAAAAATATTCCATTGTATGCCTATGGAATTTATTTTGAAAATTTTATTATAATTTATATTTAGGAAATTTTCGATTAAGCTTTATTCCGGTCGGTTATCCAAAAACAATAATTCCAAATGATCAAAATTTACAAAATCCCAATTAACAAAAATATAAAATTTCAGGGTTGGTATCGAAAGGCCAACAATTTTATTAGCGAAAAAAAATATCCCAAAATGTCATCCCGAAAATAGTAATCCAAACAACAAAAATCTCAAACCTCATAATGCTAAAAATATATTTACCAAAAAAATTATTGCTCGAAAACAAAATCTCAAAAAAATAAAATTAAACAAATAAAATAAATCGAATTAAAAATCCCAAAATTTACCGAAATCAAAACAAAATCAGTCGAAATTTGCGCGCGAGTTACGTCCGGTGGTCCCACCGTCCTCAACAACAAGTCAACAACCCACAGCAACAACAACACCAATCAAATAAATATCATATAACGTTTTGTCTACGGAATATTATTAAATTATAATTCGATAAATCGCACTTCATGCGATTTCATTTAAATTCAATTTTATTTGTTATCATAATATTTTGTCTTCAAAATATTAATCTTATTTTATTTTTTATAAAATTGCACTTCATGCGTTTTAATAATTCAAAGAATAATAAGAATAATGTTTGATCGTAATGAACACTTGGTTCATTACTCTTTATCTGTTTTCCTTTGCATTGGGAAAATATTAAAAGTTAGAATAGTTGTAACCACCGTAGTGTACACATCAAAATTAGTAAATAAATAATTTGTCGTATATATATAATATATTTGTCATATATATATAATTTGTAAAGTTGTAAAAAGTGTTGTTAAAATTAAAAGTGAATATTAAATAAACGTAATTGGCGCAGCCGGTAGGATAATCTTTTTAAAGATTACCCGCTACGCATAAACACAGTGAAATCATATCCAAAGTGCAACAAGTGAATAATTGTGAATAAAACAATTAGTATCGAGGGAACATCGATATAGAAGTGCTGTTGACCACCGGGTACGAGTATCATCGTGAAATTATGCTGAGCAACCACAGAGTGACCTACGTGATTATCATCTGGTAAGTGATTATTGGTAAAATTCCATTATAAAAAAAAAAATCCTTTACACTATTCTCATTCTCCACGGTTTATGGAGTAACTTTCGCGGTTTACGAAAGAAATTTTTTGTTTAAGTATATTAATTATCCGCGGTTTACGGAATTAACTTATAAATAACTCTACGATTATAGAGTTTCGAAAAGTGTTTTTGTTTTATGTGATAGTGAAATTATATTAATTCAATAGAAATCGACGAAGTCAAAATAGACATAGGAATAAAAAAATTTAATAAATTTACTTAGTAACTTAAAAATAAAAACCACAAAAATGGCAACAGAGGCACAATTGAATACAATCAACGCTCATCTAAAACTACCAGATTGTATAAGAGATCTACCAATCTATCGTGGCAGCAAATCAGGCCTACACGATTTCATAGCAAACGTAGATGAAATATTAGTAGCTTGTGCTGGAGTATTAGGTGAAAACGTAGTACCCACAGCATATTTACGTGCCATTCGGAATAAGATTCAAAATGAAGCCGACAATGTACTATCAATGTACGGCACCCCATTAAATTGGGATACAATTAAAGCGAATTTAAAGAATCATTATTCTGACAAGAGAAATGAGACAAGTCTCATCAAAGATTTGCATTCCTTGTACCAGGGTAATGGTACCATTGAAAATTTCTTCTCTAAAATAATAGAGGTACAATCCTCTTTAATCGTACACATAAAACTGCACGACACAGAAGACGTTAGGAAAGCAAAAGAAAATTTATACACAACTATGTGTTTAAATGCTTTCTTAGCAGGCATCAAAGAACCCCTTGGTTCTATGATACGGGCCAGAAACCCGAACAACCTGCCAGAAGCCTATAATTTATGTATAACGGAGCAAAACATGTTTTACATAAAACATCAACAAACTTATAAAAATCCCCCTACAATAACTTCGAGGAATTTACCTTTAAATACTCAAGCATTTCAAAATCAGCCCCATAGAAATTATTCTAATCAAATAAGGGCACCCGCATATTATGGACAACAACAATACAAACTTAACCCAAACAATAGGCCTCAAATCTGGAACAATTCAAATCAAAATTTTAGGAATCCCCCAATTTTTCCGACAAGACAACCAAAAATAGAACCCATGGACATAACATCGAACCAAAACCAATATAAACAGTATACAATCGACCCTAATAAGCCACAGTACGGTAATAAAAATCCCAATCGATATAATTTCCAACAAACTGTTACACCTAAATTTCAAACTAAGGAACTCTACAATATCGAAGAATTCAACCCTAATTCAGTAGAAGACTACCAACATTCTGATGATATGAACGAGTATGGCCACCAATATAATGACCATGCTAGCCTGGCATATCCTTATGACCCAGATCCCAGTACAATTCCATTACCAGAAGAAATTGATGACCAGGATTTTCGGCCGAACGCCTCGGAAACCCCATTGGATTCTTAAACAACCACTCTTGGGAAAATTGCCTCCCATACATATATCTTAAAATAAATAACAAACCCCTAAAATTCCTGATCGACACAGGATCAGACAAATCCTTCATAAATCCAAAATTCATTAATAAATCTCAAACCATAAAAATTAAACCAATAACTATAACTACGGTATTCAAAAAACACAAAATTTCTGAGTCTATAATCATTAAAGGAATGGCCGAATTCAAAACAAATTCACCCTTAGAATTTTATTTATTTAAATTCCATGACTTTTTTGATGGTCTTATAGGCCTAAATATCATGAAGACACTAAAAATCAAATTGGACATACCTAATTTTCAATTAGAAACACCACATGTTCGCATGTCAATGTTCACAACCCCAAAATTTATTACACCTATCTTCAAAATTCAGGGTAGATCAAAGAAACTAATAGAAATCCCTGTAGACATAGCAGACGGAGAATTTTACATAAAACCTATCACAGTCCAAGAACAACTGATAATTCCAGAAGGAATATATAAATCACTCAATCATATTTCAACCATGGAAATTATAAATTTCTCTAATCTAGAGCAAACTTTTCTATTTGAAAAACCCCTCGAAACCTTATCGTTAAACGAATACCAATTAAACACCAATTATTTAAATAATGTAGAGTCAGAAGATGTCACTCATACTGACATCATGAAATTAATCAGATCCGATCATCTCAATCTAGAGGAAAAATTAGCACTAACAAAAATTTGTGAGAAATATTCAAATATATTTCAACAAGAACATAATCCCTTGTCGTTCACAAACCAAATAAAACACGACATAATGCTAGATAATTCTAAGCCAATACACACAAAAAGTTATAGATATCCATACGTACACAAAGAAGAAGTACGCAATCAAATCTCTAAGATGTTAGAGCAAGGTATAATTCGACCCAGTTTTTCACCTTGGTCTTCTCCCATATGGATAGTACCCAAAAAGCAAGACGCAAGCCAAAAGGTCAAATGGCGACTTGTAATAGACTATCGAAAGCTCAACGAAGTTACTATTGGTGATCGTTACCCAATACCAAATATCACAGACATTCTGGATAAATTAGGCAAATGCCAATATTTTACCACCTTAGATCTTGCAAGTGGGTTTCACCAAATAGAAGTGAACCCTCGAGATATCGAAAAAACAGCTTTTACTGTAGATTTCGGGCATTACGAATTTATTCGAATGCCTTTTGGCTTAAAAAACGCCCCTTCTACCTTCCAAAGGGTAATGGACAATGTCCTTGGAGAGCTACAAGGTAACAGCTGCTTGTGTTATATGGATGACATTATTGTCTATTCGACTTCGCTTCAAGAACATATAACAAATTTAGAACATGTATTTAAACGCTTGGCTAAAGCCAACCTGAAAGTACAATTAGACAAGTCCGAATTCTTAAAAAGGGATGTGGCATTTCTTGGTCATATAGTGACCCCAAACGGAGTGAAACCAAACCCAGAAAAGATAGTTGCAATTCAGAATTTTCCAATACCGAAAACTGAAAAGCAGATTAAATCTTTCCTTGGTCTCTTAGGATATTACAGGAAATTTATAAATAATTTCTCTGAAATAACTAAACCATTAACAGCCTGCCTAAGGAAAGATTGTAAGATCATATTAACGGACCAGTACATTCAATGTTTCGAAAAATGTAAAAAACTTCTCTGTGAAGAACCAATATTACAGTATCCCGATTTCGAAAGACCATTTTTAGTTACCACAGACGCTAGTAATGTAGCAATTGGTGGTATATTATCCCAAGGGCCAATCGGGAGTGATCTCCCTATATGTTATGCATCACGGACACTAACAAAAACCGAAGAAAATTATTCCACGATAGAAAAGGAGATGTTAGCTATCGTGTGGACAGTAAAATATTTCCGTCCGTATTTATTTGGACAGAAATTTACTATAATAACAGACCACAGGCCGTTAACATGGCTTTTCTCCCTAAAAGAACCTAACTCAAGATTGATCAGATGGAGGCTCAAGTTAGAAGAGTATGACTACGACATTGCGTACAAAAAAGGTGTCAAAAACACGAACGCCGACGCACTATCAAGAGCCATACCAGAAGAGCAAATGAACTTGAATTCGATCAGTTCAAGCTCCAGTGACTCATCAAAGCCGTTGGTTTATCTTCGTGATACATTAAGCAAACCTATCCCAACTACTAACACTATCCTTAACGAGTTTAAAAGACAAATCGTCTTAGAGATCGACCCCAACAAAAATATACAGTACGATGTAGATTCCAAAATACTTTTCGAATCAAAAAAACGATATATCTTTAAAAAAAGTATGTATGACGAAAAAACTCTAACGGAAATAATTAAAGATTATGTGCAACCGAATATTAACACAGGGTTCATATCCAATGAACAAACTTTTAAAACCCTTAGTAAACTAATGACCACTACATTTAAGACAGAAAATATCAAACTCATTCGTTGTAAACACCTAGCCATTGACATACAAGATGTCGACATGCAACACAGACTGATCTTAGAAGAACACAACGACAGTAATCATCGCGGAATCGCAGAGAATACTGAACGTTTAAAAAGGAAGTATTACTTTCCCAAATTGAAAGTACAAATAAATTCCTTAATAAACAGATGTGAAATATGTCAAACTCTTAAGTACAACCGAAATGAAAAACCTATTAAGCTTCAGATGTCAGAGAACCCCACAAGACCTATTGAAGTGGTTCACATGGACATATTTTTCATAGAAAAAGAGCAATTTCTAACAATTTTAGATAAGTTTTCTAGATTTGGGGTAGCTCAAATCTTAAATGGCAATGATATTACATCTCACAAAGTTTTTAATATTTTTAGACAATATATTATGGCCCATGGCCAACCAGAGAAAGTAATAGTAGACAATGGAAGAGAATTCAAAAACGATAATTTTAAAGAGCTATGTGCATTGCATAAAATAAAATTACATTTTACCTCCGCTAGAAGTTCAACTGGTAATTCTCCTGTGGAACGATTCCACTCCACAATTCTAGAAATATACAGAGTTCTTAAAGCAAAAAACCCAAAAGACAGTGTAGAAACCTTGATGACCAATGCAGTCATAACCTATAATAATTCTATTCACTCTGTCACTCATATGACACCCTTAGAACTGAAAAACGGACATTACTTTAGAGGAAATACAATTCCCGAACCCAAGCCTAGTAAATTTAAAGAAATAGTAGAAAAGCAGAGGAAAGATTATGACCAGATACTACAATTAATTCTCAATAGAAACACAGAAACAAAAAGGAAACTGATAGAAAAAGCCAATAAAAGTAGAGTAAAACCCCCTAGCCTCAGAACAGGAAACACGGTATATTGGAAGACAAATAGGAGAAATAAAGTAGCACCACGTTTTAACAAATTAGAAGTTCTTAAAAACAATAAAGTTACAATTCACACTAAACAAGGTAAAATTCATAAGACAAAAATTAAACGACCATTACAGGTTAATACCGGTTTGGGGACAACTAATCAAGATAAATGACATCAAGGACACGAAAGGCTTACTAACAATAAAAATCGATGACGCAAAAATTATAGCATCCCATACAAGACTGCTCCATATAATAAATCTCGACCGATATCAAGAGAACATTGCAGGGATAATTAACAGTATTCACCTCGTTACCGCACAAATAAGCAAGGAAAGAAATAGTATCTTTAAATATAAAGTAAAAACAATCCAATATAAATTAAACAAATTAACAGAATCCTACGAACACTTACTACCAAAAACTAGACAAAAAAGAGGACTTATAAATGCTATAGGATCAATTATAAATTCTATAACAGGTAATTTAGACCAAGATGACCTACACACTTTAGAAAATGCACTGGATTTGATTAATAAAAACGAAGACAAAATTACAAATAAACTTAATGAGGAAATAAGAATAAATAATTTAATGATAGACAGATTCGCAAAAATTCAAAAATTTGTAACAGACCAAACTAGAATTATCGAATATGACACAAAATTAATTACAAACGCAACTGAAACAATAACGACAATACTTAAGATAGACCAACACCTAAATCAAATCATTTTCAATATAGAAACATTACAGGAACACTTAGACAATATTATAGAATCAATAACATTTGCTAAAATTAAAATAATTTCAAAACACATATTAGATAAAACCGAAATAAAAATTATTAAAGATATTATGCTTGAACAAGGAATTGCGATCGAGACTGAAGAAGATCTCTATGAAATCATATGGTTACAAGCGTATAGGAATAAAACCCAATTAATCTTTTCTATACAAATTCCACAGTACAATCCCTTAAATTTTACATACTATGAAATCATTCAAACCATTATAAACAACTCATACACAATTCCTATTCCAAACCCAAAAATCCTAATAAACCAATTATTTTACCAATATATTACAAAACCATGTGTTAAGACGAACGGATTCACGTCATGCGAAGCAGAAAAATTGGAACCCACGGAAAAGTCATGCATACCAGCCATAATAAATAACATTCCAGCAAACTGCGACTTAATCAAATCACAACCCAAAGAAGTTGTAAAAGAAATTTCAAACGGAAAAATTTACGTATTTACGGCAATCACCACAATATTCACGTCAACATGCAGACAACAACAGAAAAACCTCATTGGCCAAAAAATCATTGAATTCCACAACTGTACCCTACAAATTATGAACAGAACATTCTCGGCAAAACCAAATTTAATGATCGAAGAAAAACCACTCGAGCTACCATATAACGATATCATACCTGGCAGAATAAAAACACCAGTCAGCCCAGAGGAAATGGAAATATTAACAATTCAACATGCACAACAGTTAGAACATTTAAAACATTCTAACATAAAACAAAAAATGCATACGTCCATCACCTACGGCATAATAGGCATTCTATTATGTATAACAATCTTTTACATATCTTTCAGAATAAAAAACAACAAAAACAAAACCAAAACCCTGGAAGATTCCGCAGAGGTCCCAAAATTCTCCTTTTGGCACCTACTTAGAGGGGAGGAGTTACGTCCGGTGGTCCCACCGTCCTCAACAACAAGTCAACAACCCACAGCAACAACAACACCAATCAAATAAATATCATATAACGTTTTGTCTACGGAATATTATTAAATTATAATTCGATAAATCGCACTTCATGCGATTTCATTTAAATTCAATTTTATTTGTTATCATAATATTTTGTCTTCAAAATATTAATCTTATTTTATTTTTTATAAAATTGCACTTCATGCGTTTTAATAATTCAAAGAATAATAAGAATAATGTTTGATCGTAATGAACACTTGGTTCATTACTCTTTATCTGTTTTCCTTTGCATTGGGAAAATATTAAAAGTTAGAATAGTTGTAACCACCGTAGTGTACACATCAAAATTAGTAAATAAATAATTTGTCGTATATATATAATATATTTGTCATATATATATAATTTGTAAAGTTGTAAAAAGTGTTGTTAAAATTAAAAGTGAATATTAAATAAACGTAATTCGCGCAGGTTCCGACTCAGTTGGTTCTAAAATATATATTAATAATAATAAGTCTACATTAACTTTTATTTCATTTTTATATTTTCATTTAATCGACTTAAATAAATATAAAATTAAATGCAAAATCTGATTATTTTTTGAGATTAATTTTTTTCCCAAACAATCAAAAATTTACAAATGGTGTTTTGGGATATTTTTCGAAATACATATTTATTTTTGGAAATTTGAAATTTGAGAAATAGCCTACTAATAAGTTTTTGCTCTAGTCAAAAACATCATTTTTGTAATAAAATATTCGAGAATACGATGGTTTCTCAAAATTTCACTTTACAAAATACCATAAGAAAAATAAAAATTCAAAATTCCAATTCAGAAAACTCTAAGATTTATTTATTTTAGAAAAAAAATTCCATATACAAAATTCCATTATTTCGCAAAAATTCTAATTGGTTTGTTTCAATTAATTTAATTATTATTATTTAATTATTTCAACTAATTAAATCGTTTACCAGATTGATTAACGCTTGTTGTGGTTCTAGAAAAAGAACCAAATTGCAAAAACCAGGGTTGGGTTTTTTTGGAATACCGAACCGTTCCCCGATAAACATACTAATATATACTAACAAACTTGTGTATGGTATCATTAATAATTAAGTACTGTAAAGGTTTTAGCAAATAACAAGATACCGTTGGATAAACTTTAATCGAAAATTCCCTAATTTATAAATTATAATAAAATTTGCAAAATAAATTCCAGGCGCCTTTCATATTTCCATTGGCATAAAATAGATTATTTTCTGGAATTTTGTATATTTTAATTTTGAAATTTGTCATTCGTATAGGGATTTTAAATTTTGGAATTGTTTTTATTGGAAACTTGGTTTTTGGAATCTTGTTTTTTGGAATTTTGATTTTGGAACTTCGTTTCTGGAATTTTGGATTTTACAATTTTTGATTAGGGTTTATTAAACGATATTTTGGATGTTTGCTAAGAACGTTACAGTACTTATTTATTGTTGACTGTACCATACACAAGTTTATTAGTATATATTGGTATGTTTGTCGGGGAACGATTCGGTATTCCAAAAAAATTTTAACCCTGGTGTACAACAAGTGTAGGAATCATGTTTGAGAAATATTTTTTAAGAACAATTTAGTTAAATTTAATTAAGGAAAAAGAAAAAAAAGTTCCAATTCCATTATTCCAACAATTTTATTAATTTTTTTTCAGTTTCTCAAAGTACAAAATCGAATTTCTAAAATTCCAAAATTTTCCATAAAATTAAATTTACCCTAAAATACATGACTCCTTTGAACTGCGAGTGCTGAATTTATGGGTCAATCCATCTTATATGTCAGTAGTATAGGATGTCATGGTGCTGAGTAATATTTACATAGTTGATATAAGTAAATCGGACCTCGAACCTCTACGATTTCACCGTAAAATGTGATTCACTTAAGAGTTAGGAGTGCCGCCAGCCACAGAAAAAATTAATTTTAACAACCAAGTTAAATTTAATACATTTACTATCTTTTCTAATAAAATTCATAAAACCGCAATTTCAACATTTTTGTTTTCTTATGTTTTACTTCTACCTAACAAATTTTCGTTCCATTGAATATCTACTCACAAGTACTTGCAAGTGCTTTGCTAACGCCAATGGAACGCGGCTGTGAGAAAAAATAAAACAATAAAAAAATATGCATAGCTCTATGATAATTACATTTAATTCTATTGTCTTCTTAACGAGAAAAAAATCTCGCGATTTTTTTCTTTATTCTAAGAAAAATAGATTGGAATCGAATTTTGTGTTTGAAGTTTTTGATTTGGAATTTTGGTTTTTGGATTTGGAGTTTTGGATTTGGAATTTTGGTTTTTGAAATTTTAAATTTTGGAATTTTGGGTTTGGAATTTTATCACCTGGAATATTGGGTTCTGGAAATACAACCCTTTTTTTTGGATAACCGACCTGTTCCCGGAAATATGAAAGGCGCGCTGAAATTTTTTGAAATTTTAAAATTTGGCATAGAAATTTTGTATAGAAATTTTGTTTTCTTCGAATTTTATTTTTCGGAATAGTTTTTATTGGAATTTTTGTTTCTGGAATTTTGTTTTTTGGAATTTTGATATTGAAATTTCGTTTTTGGAGTTTTGGATTTTGCAAATCGTACCAAACCCTAGTTAATTAATAGTAATTAAATGGGAACTGGTCGGTTATCCAAAAAAAAATCCAAATGACCTAAATTTCCAAAATCTCAATTAACAAAAATTTAAAATTCCATTATACAAAGTACCATAATATAGAAATCAAAATTTAAAATTCTAATTGGCAAAATTTCAAAATTTATTAATTTTATAAAAAAAATTCTATGTACAAAATTCCATTATTTAATTAGTTTAATAATTTATATTTGCAGCATTTCGCAAAAATTTTAATTGGTTTATTTCAATTAATTAAATTTGATTTAATTGTTCTTAAAAAAGAATACCCAAACATGTTCTAATTGTTTACTTAATTAATTAACGCTTCTTGTGTTTCTAGAAAACAGAGTTGGGTTTTTCTTGGAATATTAATCCCCCTTGAAACATGCTAATTTATACTAAAAACTTGAGTATGGGACAATCATTAGTAAATAAGTACTGTAACAGGTTTAGCAAATTACAAGATACTGTTGAATAAACATCAATCGGAAAATTTCTTAATTATAAATTAAATGAAGGTCCTTTCATATTTCAATGGCCATAAAACGGAACTTTTTTGGAATTTTGTATATTTGAATTGTGAAATTTGTCATTTTGTATAGGAATTTTGTTTTTTTTTGGAATTTTATATATCGGAATTTTTTTTATTGGAATATATAGAATTTCGATTTTAGAATTTTGGATTTGGCGAATCATACACAATCCGTCGAAGTCGGGATCGGTACGATTTGCCAAATCCAAAACTCCAAAAATGAAATTCCAAAATCAGAATTCCAAAAAACAAAATTCCAGAAACCAAAATTCCAATAAAAACAATGGGTTGGGGTTGTATTTCCAGAACCCAATATTCCAGGCATAAAATTCCAAACCCAAAATTCCAAAAACTAAAATTCCAAATCCAAAACTCCAAATCCAAAATTCTATTCCAATTTATTTTCCTCAGAATAGAGAAAAAAATCGCGCGATTATTTTCTCTATTCTGAGGAAAATAAATTGGAATGGAATATGTACTGTGCGTACATAAACAGAAAATAGGAGAAGAAATTAGACCTCTAAATAAAAAAAATATTATGAAATATAAACGAAATAAACGTATGCTAAAAAAGCAAATGACTAAATATGAATTTTCATCAAATTTGGCAAAGATCATTGTTTTGATTAATAAATAAAATGTTTGAATATAATTCATTGTTTGATTGTTTTTCCTACTTTACTTCTTTTCTGTGGCTGGCGGTACTCCTAACTCTTAAGTGAGTCACATTTTACGTTCTATCTTAACTGGTTATGGCGAAATCATAGAGGTTCGAGGTCCGATTTACTTTTATCAACCATGTAAACATTACTCAGCACCAGGACATCCTATACTACTGGCATATAAGATGGATTGGCCCATAATCAATTCAGCACTCGCATTTCAAAGGAGTCATATATGTATTTTAGGGTAAATTTAATTTTTATGGAAAATTTTGGAATTTAAGAAATTGGAATTTTGTACTTTGGAAAACTGAAAAAAATTTTTAATAAAATTTTTGGAATAATGAAATTGGAATTTTTTTTCTGGAATTTTGTCCCCATCCCGATTTTTTTTTCTAAATTAAATAAATTTTGGAATTTTCTCAATTACAATTTTGAATTTTTATTTTTATGTTGTGGTATTTTGTAAAATGGAATTTTATATTTTTGTCGAAGTCGCTGTCACACAAATGGAATATTGATATGAAGGAAAGTATTCAATTGTGCCAATTACACATAGTGTTATTTAACATGACCGAGAAGGCTCAAATTAGGTAGGTTTAACTGTATCAGGTTATACGTAGCAAATAGAAATGAAAATGTATGTGGTGTTTAACATGTGAAATAACCTTGTGTTAAAATAGTCTATATTGAGTATTATCTGGAAATAAGTAATAGTAATAGCAGTCCTTTCCAAGCCACAGAAATTGGTTTAGAATTCATAGTGCGCCACTTTTAAATTGGTTTACATAGTATAATTCAGACAAACTTCACAAAAATGTATAAAAGCCAAAAATTGTGCTAAAAATTTTTTTTAGCCAACGATATAAATTTCACTTCAAGTAAAACACTGCAAAAATAATAAAAAATTCCCTAGCTCATGTTGTGTTCAAATTTATTGCAATTTTTTTGTAAAGAAATATTAGAAATTTAATAGCTGCCATGTATCTTTATTATTAAACACATAACAAAATTTACTGTTACTCGTGCAATAAACAAAAAGTAATTTTCACCAGCACAAAAGCATGAAGCAGATGAATTTATTGCCATTCTACATTGCTAATAATTCATCGCATGTTAACATGCTTCACAACATTTTATTTGTACATACATATTATTATGCGCTCGTACAAAGTATTTTACCGCTTCTTAGTCGATGTCGTCATTATTATCTTTTATAATATGTATATACGTAATACGCTTATGTACGAGTAATATACCTAAAATTACTTAAAACATAAAAGTGCTTGAATTTATTTCTTATTTGATATTCCCACATTTTTAATCTGATTAAATGATCAATAAGAATCTTAATGAATTCCGTCAGTGCATTTACCGGGTTAAAATATTACCGTAATTGTATACACCATTAAAAGAATTACCCATCTTCTTCGAAAACCCATTTGCAACGTATACGAAATATGATATGAGAGTTTATGTCTATATATGCTATAGAAAATCTTGAAATAAAAATCTTGAAATCAAATTTGTTCAGATGGGTAACAGACATACACGCACCTTCGCATGTACAAAATTGATACTTCTGAGTTTTCGAACAAAATAATATTATTTCATGCAACAACAACAAATTACCAATATTTAGGTAAAACTTTCTATAAGAAAGTTAATGGCATTAAATTCTATTGATTTTTGTGTCTTAAGATTCAAATTTTCTTTCTTTTTCGATATTGGATCACTCTTATTGGATTAAGCATTAAAGGCATTTACCTAAAAATGGAGAAGATTTTTATTTCTTAATTTTAAACGGTATAACACAGAAGGTCCCTGATGCCGGTGGATTATTATTACCTAAATTAATTATAGGTTTATGTTAGTTTGTTTTATTATGCTGTCGCTCTACATGTTTTATGTGGGTGTGATGTGATTTAGAAATGTCGTTCTAAATTAGTTTCGTTTATTGTTTTCGTAGACGTGGGTTCATAATATTATATTACAAAAACTTAGATTTTATTTTTGGTGACATTATTTTTATGTAGGAACTTAGTTAAATATTTACCTTTCCCTGTACATAGTAAATATGTTTCGCCTTTTGTGTTAGATAACTTGTTTCCTGTTATTCTTGATTCACGATTCAAAAAACGTCAAAGTGAAATGTGAGTGTTCGATCGTTTTAGTTTAAATAATACATAGTAGTAAAAATACAGTGTACATAATTACTAGTTATTTGAAATATTGTACAATCCAAACATTGTACTTATATTTACTTAATTATATTGAAATAATTCTACAAATTTGACTTGAAAAATATTAATGTAAAACTACAAAAGAAAATAAATCCGCTTTGGATTTGAAAAAAAATTACCGGCGACCATAAAATAGCCTTAATCTACTTTTAAAATTTTAGTTAAACATAAATCGAGCAAATATTTAATTTTATTGAAACTTTCACAAATCATCTTCACTGGTTCATTATCGCCATAGTTAGTTGTGTGCATAAATAATTAATGACAGCTCGATACTCGATCTTTTCTATTTTTACAAAACCACGCACATCAACTCACTCGAACGATTATTTAGCAGTAACTGCCATGCGTCCAAAATGTTTGATATTCCAGTGAGCACCTTTCATTGCATGCTCAGGCACACTCCCTCATATTTGTTGACGAGTGTTTCCATTCATGTTGAGGTCGGAAACTTTTCAGGCAACCCTCGTAGCAAATTAGTTATTTGGCGATAATCTTGATTGCCAAATTTCCATTTTCTTATACAGCATAAATGACATGACAACTAACTAAAACGGAATTTTTAAATAAACCAAACTAAGTGCGTGTGTCAAACGAAAAATATACCGCATGAAAAGTTAAAAAGTTAAACTTTTGAGTTTTTATTCACCAGTTAAAATTTTTATGTTATCGTGACAGTTGCTGTTTATTATTATTTGTGTTTAGTTTATGTATACAAACATAACACACCACACATGGAAGAGCCGGGAATTTAATTAAATTATGTCGGTATTTATAATTAATATATTTTGTTTAAAAATATTTTTTCGAATGTGGAAAAAAAACTTAATTATTAAATTTGAGGATCGAGTATGATTTGATGTTCACCAGCAAGAACGCAAATCAAAGAGACGGGTGGAGGTAAAATTTTTAATTTTTAATTCCACTGTGGCAAGTTATAAACATTTATTTCTATTTTATTTGTAGGAAAATTGTCACTGATTTTCCTGTGTTGTTAAATATAAAAACATAAGTAATTTGTTAAAAACACCAGCGTTGTGTCGCTGGCAGTGGCAAGCGTTAATTCGAAAATATAAGATAAAACATTTGATTTTAATCTATATGGAAAACTTTGGAATTTGGAAATATTATTTCAGACACTCACACAAAAAACCATCCAGCAGTGGAGGGTGATACTGGTGCCAATAATTTCTGACCCCATTTTGACGCAAGAAATAAGTATGCGCCTGACAAAGATAATTTTCACCCTCCAGATCGAAGTTGTAGCATCTACGGGATGATCGGACATCACCCCCATCACTTCTTCGAATAATTCAATTTCGACCACATTATCGAACCGATGAAGTAGTCAGTCAACACGCAGTCGCCCCAAAATAAAAAAAAATTGATGATTTCCTAATGAAAGAAACGCGTAAAATAGGCGAAAAAATTAGCACGGCACTAAGCATTATTGGACAAATTGTTCAGAAAGAATACCCCGATATCGATGTGAGCGGTCTCTTAATTTCAGAATCAATTTTAAAAAATCTCAACATTTTATTAGATTTTTTTTTGACGTTTATAAACACATAAATATGTTTACGTCAAAAATATAAACATAAACACTTTAAAAAATATAAACATAAACATTATAATTTTTTTATCTAGTTGATCGTGACAATTTGACAGACGAAATAATTTAATTTTTCTCATTAAAATAATTGTTTCGTGTTCACTGTGTTAAAATAATTGTGTTGATAATTTGTTGACAATAAACTGTCAATAAAAATTTTTTCACAGATTCAAAAAATCAATTTATTTTTGATTTTTGGAAAGAACTTGCCATTAAAAACCCTGTTATAAAATAAAATTTTGACAGGAAAATTAAAAATTATTTTTATTCACCACAATTTTTTTATTCACCACAAAGAACGTCTATAAATTTTGACAGGATGTTAAAAAACATAACCTCAGTTTTTTGATTTTTGATAGTAAATAATGTGAGTAGTAGCTGTTACAACAATAAAATACTTTTTTCATTTATTTGTGCTTTCCTATAAAAATATAAATATGGATGGCCCGCTGAAAAAAAGCAACGGGTAGTTGAAAAAACTCTCAATTTCCTTTCGTATTTCTGAAAAATAACCTCATTATTTTTATATTTTTTATAATATAATAAAATTAAAAATAATATTGGAGTATATTTCTTGGACAAGCGATTCATTTTTATATGTCAAAATTTTGATAAATTCACATAGCAAATTCAACTTTTTTGTTTAAAAATATTTCGTCACATGAAAAAGTTAAAAAGTTAAAAATTGTGGTGAATAAAAATGTCAAAATTTTTATCTGCTTCAAGAGCTGATAAAATTTTTATATGGAAAACATTTGGTTTGTAAACAAAAATTCTGCATGTAAAAATTTTGAGAAAAATTGCAATGATATAATTGTAAACTGACCATAATTGGCTAATATAGATTTAAAACGTATTTATTTTACATATTTTCATACTTAATTTTGCTATCTACGTTCACAAGTACACATAAAAAAGCAACTATGTTATTGTCAAAATTTTACCCAAATGAAACAGATAAAAAGTTAAAAAATATTTACCACGAATAAATTGTTAACTTTTTAGCAAGGCGATTAAAAATTGTTTTAAATTTTGTATTTTTACCAAATTTTGTACTTTTTACCAAACTTTTTATGCGGTATTTTTTCGTTTGACACACGCTCTTAGGGTGTGTTTCAATTGGTTTAAATACCTCATAAAAAATGTCCAAATTTTTATCTGCTTCAAGAGCTGATACATTTTTTATATGAGAAACATTTGGAATACACAAAATAGTTGTTTGTAAATAGAAGTTTGAATTTAATAAAAATCGTAATTTTTTGTTATATAAACCAACCATAATTGAAAGATATATTTTGGAATAGCATGAATTTTATTGTTTTCGAAGGGCGAAGCCCCTAGTACTAAAATATTCATTTGTGGTTGTATGCGCTTTCAAATTTCAACTATTCCAAGTGTATAAAATATTATCTCAGCAAAACTAAAACGAGACAAACATATAGATCGACTGGAGGGAGAATGGTGCATCAGATTATAACTTGCTGAGCAAATTGTTGCTGTGCTGAAATAATTTTTCATATAAAATATAAATTCGAATATTTTTTATGGCAGCAAAACTGAAAAAATTCCCCCCTCTCAACAAACTTTTATTTTTTTGATTTTTTTTATGGTAGTAAAACATACATTGTTTATGCTTGGTCGTGCGACGACACGCTAAAAAATTAAAACACACATGCATTTTAGTTGTTGTAGTATTTTAGTTTGTGTCCTACAAACAACACTTCGTGTCATCAAAAATGTTTACATTTTATCTTGGTGATAAACTTTGACATTGTACAAAGCCAAAATAGACAACGTGGATTAGAATGTCTAGAATGGATAGTTAATGAAGTTGTTGATACATGCATGTACATCGAATTACAAATCGTTTGAAGTTGGTGAAGACTACGAAAAAACCTGTACAGAGGAGGTAGCACTAGAAAGGTGGTTACCTTTTGAATTATGGGTTAAAATTAATACGATGCTCGATCGTTTTGCAGTTAAAGTACACATATGTCTACCTAGGTTTACCATTCCAGAGAGTACAAGATACAATCACCAAAGAAATAATAGGTTCTGGTTCTTTCAGTGTAAATTTATTAATAAATGTAAGAAATACAAAAGTTTAAAAATATTTTCCTTTTACTATTTTGCCCAATTATCTTCCAAATATCGTAGTCGATCAATTTGTTTGATCGATAATGGTGGCCCATCTTCAATACCTTCTCGGGTAAGATCTTGAATAGATGGTCAAATCTGAATTTATCGTGGACCTCGTCGCCCTCTTTGTAAATGTAAATCTGTTGGTTTATCTAGTGGTAAATTTAATCCTCATGCCGTCCAATGAAATTCGGGGAAAAACCGGGCCGCGGTTAGTTCCCGCGTGTGCAATTGGCGCAACAATGAAACGCAGTCAATTGTTTGAGTACCTCCTCGAAAATTTGCCCAATATACTTTGCAAGGCCTTTAAATCATTTTTTGACTTATAGAACTGTTTATATTATCACTAATATTGTAGTCCCAAAATATTGTTTCATGTAAAATTTCTCATTTACAACGGATGGGTCCTCCTTGAGTATAAATTTGTTTGGCGTTTTATCCCAGTACCTTTTATCCAAGAAACATACCGTATCCAGTTTGCCATTTGTCGTAGCTTTACATTTTGGTACGGTTCAACTTTGTTGACGTCGCTGTTTTGCTTTAGCCTTCCGTTGCTTTTGGATCCTCCATATTCTTTTCGATTCCCCCTTCATTCTCATTTATTTCACCGTCTTTTTCACCGCCAACATTCATACGATAAACCACCACACATTCGAATCACTTCCTTGTGCACGATATCGACTCGGTGATTGATACATTTTTGACATTTTTACGATGGCCAGTAACCAAATTGGTAAATGTATCGATTAAATTTGTTTGAAATGCAGTCTCTTTGTTGATTTTCTACGAATATATAAAAAACACAGATTAATTTAAAAGACTAGCCAATCGGTCTTCAATCATCACCACTTACATTGTCCTGTGTCCATGAACTGTTGCAAACAAACTTTCAACTCTTCATTATCTTCCAGTACCGAAATATTTACACTACGAAATATTTACACTACGGGCTACTAATCTACTTCATCTTTCATCGTCATTCTACAATAGAAACACAAAACAAATTAGGACATTTAATGAAATTCACGATCAAATCTAGCTCGTACTGTAGACAACGGTGTTTTGAAAGTGAATGACTTTCGAGAGGACGTTTTCATTGGAGTAACCATTTCAAGTATCACACAATACTCAAATTTTAAACTTAAATATTTATTCACTAGATTTATTATTATTTATTTTCTTAATTTGTTTGAGAAATTTTTTGGCTGCTGCACGACTGTGGAATTTGAGGTTAATTTACGAACTTGTCAAAAATTTCTCCTCCATATTTTATAGTAGAACATTTTTTAGATATTTTGGTAAATTAATCAAAATAATAAAACAACATATTTTTTGCTCATCTCAAAAATGGCATTATTTTTTTTTATTAATTTTTGCGATATAAAATAATTGCCAATTTTTAAAAATAATGATTTTTAGTTATTTTTTTAGAAATGTAAGGTTAGTTTTTGTTGATTTCAAAATTTCCCCAATTTTTTCTACCATAAAATAAAAATGTTTTTTTTCAGTCGCTTTAATGTAAATTTTAGTTCTTGTCTTTGTCAGATGTTCAGCAAAATTTTTCTGTTTTGTCTATGAAATAGTACCATTATGCTGAAAAGTTTTATCAATTGTACAACGGTAGTATTTTTTAATCGTACTATCAGTTTATCTCGACTGTGCAGTGACATAATAGTTCTTAGCGGCTTTGCTACCAAATACTCGCCTGTACATACATTTTGTGAGTGTTAAGCAGGGTCACGAGTCAGGCGTAGTCGTAGTAGTAGCCAGTTATTTGGTTTTATTTTAGTAATTTTCCTTGTTGTTTTTGTCATTACCTTTAAACTTGGCAAAACGCTAACGTAACGCAGGTGAGGACATTTATAATTGAAGCTCTTCGCAAGTGTAACACCTCCGCGTCGTTTTTTGTTACACCCGACTTATGAAAAATAAAATGAAGGCGAACTAATTTAAATTTCTATATATTGGTAGGGCGCTTCCGTTTTCCCATTCTAATCTAAAGTGGTTTGTGTGCTAAAAATGATATAGAGAACAAATGAAATCGTAACGCAATGTTAGAATTCTGGCCAAACCACGAAAATTAGCGCGCCGCCTCGTCCGAAATTCTGGTCTTCACGCACACGACATATTTATCGATATTGGAATCGTTAAACCGTTTAAAATTTTTTACCTGATATAATCTCATTTATATAGAAATATTTCTTTCAACTAGGCTTTATTTTCTAATATTGGCCATAATTGGTTTGTCGAGCTTTGTTAGTAGTACATTATCTATTCCAGTGTCAATATACAACAAATTTTTATTGTAGTTATGTAGTCCTTAATAAATTTTTCATTGTCGAAGTCCAATATGGGAATATGATCCATTTCCGGTCGGAACAATACTGGGCTTTATGACTTGAGGTGTTTTCTTTACCGTCCTTATATTTTTTGGCGGCCTTTGTTATCTTAAACTCGACGAATCATTTAGCAATATATGTGATGTTCATCGTTTGCCAATCATGCAAATCATGATCTTCAGAAATAGATGTACAATGCGATCCATATTCACTTGAACTAAAAATTTTTTTGGTTAAGAGTGAAAAGCAAACAAGAAAAGTGAAGAAAAAAAATTTATTTAACGATATTGAAATTACGTGTTTGATAAAAAATGTCATTTCCGCTTATATTTTGGAAAATCGAACTGGGTCGGTTTTGTTGCAAATTTATTTTAAAATCTTTTATTTCATAATCGATACATTACACATTATACATAGTATTACTTTTTAAAATATTTGCAAAAAACGAAATAGCTCCAATGTGAACCAGGGTTGACCTCATTGGTTTTCTGAAATTTAAGCAGATATAATAACCTTTAAGATTATACAAGATCGTTTCGTCTGATATATTCGAGAATTATGAATACATTCGTGGTAAAAGAAAGTCGGATGGTAGCTGCAACATATTAACCCCTACAAGTTTAACTTTTGTAAAAAAAATTTCGTGGTTTGCTTTTCTCGTCCATACTTTTACGCCGTTGCCAGCCAATTCGAGGATGTACGGCTATAAGTCCGATTTTTATCACCATCTGCACATTGCACAGCTCCATGCCATACTATACTGCCTAGATAGGGTGTCATAGATGTGTTCCACTTCACCACAGATCGTAATCTCTAGATAAAAATTTCCTTTGCATCCTGCCCTTATCGGGATTCGAACCCGGTACCTCCCGATCCAAATGAATATTTATCATTTTGAATGTCATGATCAGATCTGCATTTCTGACTTGACTGAAACGTTCTCCGAAGCACTTTATCACTCTTTATTATCGCATATTTTATTTTTCACTTTACTATAAAAGCTCAACCATCCAACCGAAGCTTTCAATACGCACAAGTTCCAATTACCAACAAAAAAAATGTAAATATTTCATTCGTTTTTAAACCCAAAGCAAGCAACAAAAAACGTCTAACATAATTGGATATTATATAGCGTCATGAATATATAAAAAGAATCATATTAATACTTGTCTCGCTATCTCCTATACACCACTTTTCCCACTTTTCCTCATTATATCGTTGTTGTTGCTTTATCCGCGCATCTTTACCATATTGTTGTCTATTCCGATTTTCGTTCTTCAACATTTTTTTTTTATGTTTAACAACAAAATGTATCATCAACGTACATTATATTTTGTGCTTTAAATTGGGTCAGTAGATAATTTAAAAAGCACAAAAAAAAATATTTGCGCTTCGGAAAGCGTTGCTGCTGCTTCATTTGAATGTCTTTTGTGTGTCTCTCTGGAGGATTTATTGATTTATATTTATATTGAATATAAAAATTTTGTTTTCGATCGACGGTGGGTATAACACTCTTTGCATATATATCTTGTATTTATTTACCATAAGATTATATATACATTATGTATTTAGATGGTTAAAGGAAAGATACTGTGTGCGGTAAGATGCATCATCTCGTTTGAACACAAATAAATTTATAATTAATATTTCATGCTATATGCTCCTATATACTCGTAAGTGTATAGCTAAAACGTTATCATGTTGTAAATTATTGCTTATAGGATTGGGATTAGAATTTAAATAAATTTGAGAGGGGAACAACTCTGGAGATGCGGCAAATTGAAAATGTTAGATAAAAATATAATTAATCCTTGCTGGTTGTTGTTCGTATTTCTTGGTTATTTTGTTACCAACCCTTACCATACACCTACATACATAATTGATGTTCCAACTTTTTTGTGTGTAGCTCTGTTACATTGTACACGATGCGTCCTAATTAAGCATAAATGTGATATATTGCTTGTTTGGAGCAAATATACATGTAATATGTATAATTTGATATGATGTCTGGATTAATTTGGATGTGGATTAGGTTGCTATAATCTAATCTTGATCAATTTATTAAGTATGTTTTCTTACTCATATTTTAATTTTATGTGAGGACTGTTAGCGATAAAATTCAGCAATCTAATTGTATATGTGTAACTTTGAGTTATCGTTTTGGATGCTCTACTCCATGTCTCTACTCCATTCAGGGTGCGTCGTTGTGGCGCGGTTATTAAATCATAATTGTTATAAAAAAAATCCGAATTGGATGCTCGCGAATTCCAAAGAATTATGAGTCCTAAAATGCCTCGAGTTATTTCAAAGAATTTTTTACAACAACGTCTTCGGTACTTGTACACGGAATACGCTTTAAAACTGCAGTATGAAAGGTGATTTACTTTAATATGTAAATCCAGATTTTCAATCCATTGTTACCTTAATAAATGTACCAATGTCCCCTCCGTTTAAATGCCCCAAAATCACAAAATCGTGATTGATAAATAAAGTCATTTTTTCTTTGCAACACTAATGTCATTCTTTCTTTGACAGAAACTCAGTATATTATTTTAATTTGACGAAATGAGTCGCTTAACGTTTCAAGAAAAGTGGAAAATGTTGGATATTTATACTTCCACAATAAAGACAATTGGTTCGAAATCGCAGCAAAATGTCGTACAAAATTTGGTAAAAACACGGGACTCACACCCAACGGTATAAAGAAGTTTGTGCATAAAGTGCGTGATACCTAGTCGACAATCAAAGATCTTGATTTGTGGCCCCATAGAGTTCAAATGGTTCAGAAATTGAGGCCCCGTGACCACCCGCTTTGATATCGACTCACTGTGTGGGCCTGCGACAAACTCGAAATTGATGAGTATTTTGCGGACGAGGCGCGTATCATGCTGTATAAGATAGCGGAATTTTGACAGCGGAAAATAAGAGATTACGCTACTCGCCGCAAGGGGCAGCACTATCACTAAAGAGAATTAATTTTGTTATGTAATTACCAGCGGACATTTTTGATTCATTATGTTTATATTTTTTCACTAAATAAAACATCTCAGGGGAATAAAATATTGAAAGTGATCCTTAAAATGCCAAATTGATTGATCTCCGGGTTAAAGGAACTCAGTATATTAAATGTTGAAATTTAACAATATTCCGCCTTTCCGGCATTTCTTCCACCAGTGGCCAATATTTTCAGTTGTTTTTTTAATAGCTTAGGCTATACTAAGACTATGTGGAAAGTTTGGAGAAAATTTATGGACTAGAATTTTCACTGGAATTTTTTGATTTTCTGCGGCCATATAAGTTGTTTTCAGTTTTTGGACCGTATCTCAAAAACCTCTACTAGTAACCAATACTTTCGGTCTTTTTACACTTATATACAATAAAAAAAACACTTATATAAGCCGCAGAAAATCAAAAAAATTTAGTAAAAATTATAGTCCATGGATTTTCCCCAAATTTTTCAAACAGTCTCAATATGACCTAAGCTATTAGAAAAACAACTGAAAACATTGGCTACTAGTGAAAGAAATGCCGGAAAGGCGGAATATTGTTAAATTTCAACATTTCATAGACCGAGTTCCTTTAACCCGGAGATCAATCAATTTGCCATTTTAAGGATCACTTTCAATATTTTATTCCCCTGAGATATTTTATTTAGTTAAAAAATATATACATAATGAATAAAAAATTTCCGCGGGTAATTACATAATAAAATTAATTCTCTTTAGTGATTGTGTTGCCACTTATCGCGAGTAGCGTAATCTCTTATTTTCGCATTTGGAGCATTTGGAGATCGGAAAATGCACAAGGATATGTGGAGAAGCCAATGCATCCATTGCGTGTTACTGTTCGGTGTGGCTTGTGACGTGGTGGCGTTATTGGGCCGTATTTCTTCGTAGATAAGGCCGACGCGACGGTTCCGGTCAACGGAATCAACTACCGCTACATGTTCCCATCTTTTTTGTGGCCATATCTTGAAGATATTGGTTTCGACGACCTTTGGTCTATCTATAGCGAAAGTGCGTCAAAAATTCGATGGCTGCATTATCAGTCGAAATGGTGACGTGAATTAGCTGGCAAGGACCTGTGATTTGACGCCTTTGAATTTTTATTTGTGGAATGCCGTGAAGGACAAGTGTTATACGGACAATCAACAAACAATGGAACATTTGAAAGTCAATATTGAAGCAACCATTGCTGAAATAGATCCGCACGCAATCCAAAATATTTTCAGAAATTCGACCGACTTAATGGAGTATGCCAAGGCCAGTTGTGGCTCCAATTTGAATGAAATCATTTGCCATAAATAACTGTACTTTTAAATAAAAAAAATAAATTTAGACCGATTTTGTTTTATTAAATTTTTAAATCTTAAGACACCCTTTATAAAAACAATTATGTTGACTGGGGAAAATGGAGGGGCGAATATGTTGCAGGCAACACCCAAACTTCTGTTACCCTTACTGTAACAAAGAGGGTGTCCACCAAGAAAGTTTACTATTTTTTTTTGCCTATAAAATATTTCTATATAGGCGGGGAGGCCAATCCACATCTCCAGACTTCAAAATTAACTGTTGTGGAAATATTTCACGTAACAATTCCATGGTTTCTCTAGCATTCTGGTCTAAAAACAGTTCCTCATCTTATCAGGATAACGTTATGTTTTTTTTCAGGCGAAATTTAAAATTTTATTTTTTCGGCTCTTGGAATAGCATTTTTTCCCGTAAGCACTAATAAGCACAAATTGGGCTTAATCGGTAAGAAACGTTTCATTTTGAAATTCGAAAGTTGCTTTCTGCTGCAGTTACCCACACTAATAAGACAAAATAAAATTTTACGTTAAACCGATTATTGTTTTCTAACTTAAGCCATTGTGTATTTATAGTGTAGCAGTTTTTCCGCCGATTTTTGTGAAGAACTTTATATTTTGGCATAAATTATATGATGTACACTGATTAAATTTAAAATACAATTAATCATAATTTGTTGTTTGCTGGCAATTTTTTCAAACCAACCGTTTTTAACGTTTAATGTTACCACTTTTTTTGTATGCCTGTACTTTACGCAACGTTAGAATCTTCACACCGGTTTATATTCAACCGTGTGATTCGCTCGAGATTTTAATTTGATTTGCTGCCTACAAAGAAAGCGCAACAATATTTACCTAAATACTTAAATTTAATTTTAAGCCTGTAATCTTTATAACTAGAGATTGAAAAGCTTTTTGTTGCCATTGAATGTTAAAATTAATCTTTTTTTGATCGATCGTATCCATTCTATGGCCTATCTGTGCGTTAGTGTTTAGTTCACTGATTATACAGTTATTTTTGTTAAATAAGTTATTTATATGAAAAATGGATAAATTTGTTAGAAATCATTGAATCGAAAATTTGCCCTGAAATTTATACAAATATTCTGATTTATTTCTTGGAACTGCCCAATATTTTATGTACATGCCAAAATTTCTTGGAAAATATATAGTCAAAAGGATTTATTAGAAATGGGTCAACAATTTTATCTACATACATAAACTCGTAGTTGATTGATTGTGTATTAATTTTTATATTATTTGGAATTAGTTTATGCGCAGAACGAACTGTCGCATTAAAAATTTTCGTCGTAGTAACAGAGTTGCTTGTTTCAAAAAAGAATATGTAGGAAGCAGTAGCCAGTCGAATTAGGAACAAAATATATTTCAAATGTGACAGTTATCCTTTCTTCAAAATGGAACATCATTTTCGATGTGCTGTGGTATTGGTGTTAACGGTTCTGGTAACCATGCCACACTATCTAGTCTTGTGTAAGTATATATAGTTTATCTGTAAAACGTTTCGATCTACAATATTTAAATTTATCTTTCAGCATCCCATCGGAGTTTCTTTTCCTACAAGTATGGCACATTTTTATCATTACCATTTGTCCACAGTTTAAGTCTTCCAGTAATCTTCACACTTTTTGGATTACTCCTATCGGTCATTCTAATTCGATGTGTATTCGGGACATTTGTTGTTTTATGTATATCAACTCTAACCTTTACGTTTTGTTGTGTCGATCTTATGTTCGCTACGATTAATGATAGCTTACCAGATTCGTATCAATTTACAATGATGGTTGCTTGCATGGCAATTGGAATGGCCCAACCAAATTTAGCCGCATTTTTTGGAGATCAATTCGTCCCTTGTAATGTAAAACATTATCTTATGTATGCTGTTCTGAATATGTTTGAAATATATGTGGCCTTCTGTACCGGGTATATGAAAGAATCAACGAATCTTAAGTGTGGAACAACGGACTGTCACTCGCTTACATATATTATATGCTCGGCGTTCTCGACTGTTGCATTTGGTAAGTTTGCAATGTAAAATTAATGGCCATTTTTAATAATTTGGTTTTCATTTTCAGTAATTTTATTATTCTTGTACATTTTTCGAAGTCGTGTTGTGATTTTGCTATTAGTCCATCGCCCGTTAAAGCTATATGACAGCCAAGTAGTTCAATCTTTCTGGCCGATCATGTCACCGTTGTTCGTAATTACTATACTTTTTTTAGTGTTAGAACAAGAATTGTTTAGGACGGCGTTCTTGTTTAATCGTAATTTGGATGTGAAAGGTGTTTCTCATATCGAACTGTTTCAATTAATAATTTTTTATTTTTTACTTTCACTTTTTTGTATACCTGCAGTCATTATGCTTTACGTGGGACATGTTTCGGCAGTCAAACAGGTTGGCTTTGGCTGTTGTCTAATAAGCTTGGCCAGCATATATCTAGGTATATTGCATTCGCTATTCAGAGATGATTTAATTGACATGAAACCCACTAATTCCAGTTTAGTAGGAATTCAAATTTATAATGGCATGTGTGATGCATCGTACAATTTGTCAACTTATAGGATGAATGGATCACTACCATTTTTAGAAAGGCTTGGCCCATTTTATACCTTGCCAAATGAGACAAAAATCACGCTTTCCTCAAATCAAACAAATCCGTCCGTATTTAATTGTATGTACGGTTCGGAAACATTGGATTTAGAAAACACGCTTTTAAATATAACCCATAACGCCTCGCTTGCCGGAAAATTGGTGAGCATTATTTGGCATTCTAAAGAACCTGCCACATTTATAGAACAGTTGCATCGTGCATCATCTGGGCTACCATTACTGCGAATAATATTTCCAAATGATGATGGATCAGCAGTAGTTTGTGTACAAAGTGTATTAATTAGTAAGTGTATTACAAATACTTCCTGGGTGATAATCGAAGTTAATTCTGATTGGTATGCGTTTACGATGAATGGTAATGAAGTCTGCAAATATTATCTTCATTATGACGCATATTATACGATTTATATATTTCAAATGGGCTCAGTCACCAGACTATCAACTTTTGAAATTATTCCACCGTTTGCATACTCGATATACTGGCATTTGTTACCATATACCTTGTTATCAGTGGCACAAGGGGTTATTCTTGCTGCTGGATTGGATGCTGCATACCACGCGGGACCGCATAACCAAAAATCATTGTGCATTACCATACTGTATGGAGTTTATGTGTCCGGATGGATTGGGTATAGGGTTATCGACGAAAACATTGGATTTAATGTTAATGAAAGTTTGGAGGTGACAACGGCAGTTGCGCTACTAGCAACTGCTTGGTTTTATGCGGTATGCTGTTTCCGAAGTCCTTTTCTAAAGCGTGAAGTAACTGTTGAAGCTCAATAAAATGGGTAGTTTTAAATTTACAAATAAAATTTTTATTATTTCTATTTTGAAGCCTAAAAAATGTTGTGGATATAGTGGTATTTTCCCAAAGACGTTTTCTTCCGCGAAAATTTTAATTTTGTTTCTGGAATGAGAAAATGAAAATAAATCATATAATTAAATAAAGGTTACCTATACGAAATCCATTATATCAAAATTCATTTCTCTAAAACCCACTTTGAGAAAATCCACTTTAGTCTTAAACCTTTTTTTGCCAAAGTCCATCTTTTTGTTGTTTACATATCATAAAATCTATTTTTGACAAAATCCATTTTCCAAAATCCGTAAAAAATCCAACGAATCCATCGTTTTTATTGCTAAAAAATAGTAAATAGTAGCAGCAGGAAATTCATTGACGACACACATCAGCGACATTCAAGCATGACACCTAATAAATATTTATCAGCATTTATTATTTATTGTGAAACGTCTGAAATGAACCGTTTACGACATGTAAGAGATGAATCGCTTAAGTTAGTTATTAAAAATTTATTTGACATAGCAAAATGGAAACAGATTAAGAGCGCTCTTAATACTCAGAGCGTGCCTGGCTTATATTGCAGTACCGTAGAATAGGAAAGAATTACTTGTGGGAGTAACCATGATTATGTACTCGATTAAACTCTTTGAATTGTGAGAATCTGTCCGATATGTTGAACTATCAGAACACGTCCTGTTCTTATATTCTAAACTCCCAACGAGATAGCTGTAGTTGGCTTTGTTTATGATAGTCCGATTGTCACAGCCTATTAGCACAAAGACAAGTTGGGGAGCGTTAGTAAAGATTCTGTGGATACAATTCAATAATGGCTTCAATTTCTATGCAACTAGCAAGGCTCTGACTCTAATAATGACTCTAATTGTGGTATATAAAGCTGTACGAGGCGAGACTGAATTCTGATATGACTAAAATTTTATGAGCAATGCGCCGTCTGTCATGTTCTTGCTCGAAACAATTACTAAAATCACGTTTACTGCCAAGCTTAACCGAGTTTAAACGATATTTACATTTGGCCGATAGATGATGAATTCAAAATTTATTAATCGAGGATTGTTTCTCTTTTTTCACTAGAGTTATATTAAGACGACCCTCACATTTTGGAGTGGCCTGTATCATCCCCACAGCGCCCATGATGTATTTTGATTCATTCTCCATATGGCATAGGAAGAAAAGAACACATATGCATAAACATACAAACGGAGAACCATTTGAGGATTTCGTAAGATGTCGGGTTTCTCACTCTTTATAGTATTGGATTATTAGCGAATCTCGAGGTAGAAATTTTCATAATAACGTTACTTTATTTTACTAAGTAAATGTAAGTAAAATGAAGACTGTATATGGTAAATCAGGAATTCACCGCTTCTAAATTTTAAATAAAACAAAATTGTTGTGGCCAACACCCAACTCTCTTTTACGACAAATGTACGTAGATTTCGAATAAACCACACTTAATTTCTAAATCGAAAAATTTAATCTACCGGGTTTTTGATAAAATGTTGCATAATAAAAAAAATCACTATTTCTGCTTATATTTCAGAGAACCAGCAAGTTCAACCCTTGTTGAAAATTCAATCTTCATTGCTCAAGCGCCCTGTGAGTTCAGGTACACAGATGCCCACCATATTTCGGATTTTACAATTTATGAAAAAAGCTGAAATATGAAGTTTCATCCCGATTATTTAATCTGTCTGGGTTGAAGAGGCGCCGATTTTTTCAAACAACTTTTGTTGAAAACCGTCATTTCCGCTTAAATTTTGGAATCTTTATAAGTTCTTAATCTTTTTTCTCGTAAATGATATAGTTTTCAAAATATTTGCCAAAAAAACGAGAAAGCTCCTTTAGATGCTGCCATTTCCGGTGGACCGATTTCAGTCAAAAACTACTGGGATATCCCAATTTGTGAAGAAAGCTTAAGTGTGAAATTTTATCTCAATAAAACTAATCCGTTTGGGCTGTACAGAGCCGATTTTTTGTTGATAAACCGTTGTTGTGAAAAATCGTCATTTCCGCATAAATTTTCTAGTAATGATCTGGATTGATATTGGTACAAGTTTAATTTAGAATCTTTAAGTTTTTCTTGTAAATGATATACTTTTCAAAATATTTGCCAAAAAAACGAGAAAGCTCCTTTGGAGACTGCCACTTCCGGTGGACCGATTTCAGCCAAAAAATTACTGGGGTCTCCCAATTTGTGAAGAAAGCTTAAGTGTGAAATTTTATCTCAATAAAACTAATCCGTTTGGGCTGTACAGAGCCGATTTTTTGTTGATAAACCGTTGTTGTGAAAAATCGTCATTTCCGCATAAATTTTCTAGTAATGATCTGTATTGATATTGGTACAAGTTTAATTTAGAATCTTTAAGTTTTTCTTGTAAATGATATGCTTTTCAAAATATTTGCCAAAAAAACGAGAAAGCTCCTTTAGATGCTGCCACTTCCGGTGGACCGATTTCAGTCAAAAACTACTGGGATCTCCCAATTTGGAGAAAAGCTTAAGAATGAAATTTTGTCTCAATAAAAATAATCCGTTTGTGCTGTATAGGACTATAGGAGCGATTTTTTTCTTGTCGAAAACCGTTGTTTGTCAAAAAGCGGTATTTTCTCCTAAAATGTTGGAAAATGATCTGGATTTATATTGTTGCAAATTTAATTCAGAATATTAAAGTTTTTCCTGTTAATTAGATACTCTCAAAATATTTGCAAAAAACGAGAAGGCTCTTTTGGATGCTGCCACTTCCGGAGGACTGATTTCAGACAAAAAACACTATGATCTCCCAATTTTTGGAAAAAGCTTAAGTGTGAAATTTTTTCTCAATAATATCAATCCGTTTGGGCTGTACAGGGCCGATTTTTTGTTGAAACCCCATTGATTGTCAAAAAACGGCTTTTCCGCTTAAATTATGAAAAAGTTATCTAGTTTATATTGGCAAAAATTTAATTTGGAATCTTTGAATTTTTCTCGTAAATAATAAATGAGAAAGCTCATTTGTAGGCAGCCACTTCTAGTGGACTGTTTTCAGACAAAAAACACTGGCATCTTCCAATTTTGTGAAGAAATCTTAAATGTGAAATTTTATCTCAAAAAATTAAATTCGTTTGGGCTGTGCAGAGCCTATTTTTTTGTTGAAAACCCGTTTTTTTGTCATTTCCCCCTAAATTTTGAAAAAATGATCTGGATTTATATTGGTGCAATATTTAATTTATGCTCTTTAAGTTTTTCTCGTAAATGATAAATTTTTTAAAATATTTCCATAAAAACGAGAAAGCTCCTTTGGAGGCTGCCACTTCCGATGGACTGATTTCAGCCAAAAAAATCAATAGCATCTCCTAATTTGTGGGAAAAGCTAAAGTATGAAATTTTATCTTAATGAAATCAATTCGATTGGTCGGTACAGATCCGGTTTCTCGTTGAAAACCCGTTGTTTGGCAAAAACATCATTTCCGCATAAATTTTGGAAAAATGGTGGTTTCCGGCAAAAATCACTGGAATCCCCCAATTTTTGGAAAAATCTTAATATGAAATTTTATCTTAATAAAATTAATCCGTTTGGTCTGTACAAAGCCGATTTTTTGCTGAAAAACCGTTGTTTGTCATAAAACGTCATTTCCGCTTAAATTTTGCAAAAATGATCTGGATTTACATTGATGCAAATTTAATTTATAACCTTTAAGTTTTTCTTGTAAATGATATAATTTTCAAAATATTTGTAAAAACGAAAAACTCCTTTTCGTGCTGTCACTTCCGGTGGACTGATTTCAGCCAGACAAAATCACTGGGATCTCCCGATTTGTGGAGAAAGCTAAAGTATCAAATTTAGTATCAATAAAATCAATCTATTTGGTATGTACATGGACAATTTATGTTGATAAACCGTTGTTTGTCAAAAATCGTCATTTCCGCTTAAATTTTCTAAGAATTGGTATTGGTGGAATTTCAATTTAGAATCTTTAAGTTTTTCTCATAAATTTTAAATTATTTGCAAACAAAACGAGAGAGCTCCTTTGGAGGCTGCCACTTCCGGTTGACTGATTTCAAACAAAAATCACTGGGGGCTCTCAATTTGTGGAAACAGCTTAAGTATGAAATTTCATCGAAAAAAAAACACTCGGTTTGGTCTACACAGGGCCAATTTTTTGTTGAAAACCTGTTATTTGTCAAAACACGTCATTTCAGAATCTTTCAACTTTTCTCGTAAATGATAAACTTTTCAAAATATTTGCAAAAGAAACGAGAAAACTTATTGCGATGCTGCCACCTCCGGTGGACTAATTTCAGCCAAAAAGAATCACTTGCGATCGCCTAATTTGTGAAAAAAGCTTAGGTATGCAATTTTATCTCAACAAAATCAATCCGTTTGGGCTGGGCCGATTTTTTGTTGAAAACCCTTTGTTTGGCAAAAAACATCATTCTCGCTTAGATTTTATAGAAATGACTTGGGTTTATATTGGTGCCAATTTAATTTAGAATCTTTGATTTTTTTGACTTCCATATAAAATTGTAAATCTGCGAAAATCTCAAATATTACTACTATGTAATGGAAGTGAATATTCAACGGTATTTTTTCAGCAATTCTGTATTCCAAGAAATTTTTTGTACCAACTAAAAATGCAATAGTGAGTGTACTTGTTCTGTACGATTTTCAAAGTTTTTCTATTAAGCCTTGGTTCAGTAAAAAAGTAAAATGGGTTTTTTTTTAAATTCTTTTGTTCAATCTACTTAAAAACCTACCATTATTTAGGCATCTTCTTTAAAAAAACATTTCAATTTCTTTATCTTTAAGCCGAAAAGTACAGTTTACGTTAAAAAGAAGTCCAACACCCCCATCAGTTTTACAAATAAATGTAGCGCAAAAAACCGTATAATAAATAAAAGCTTGTAATATATTTACCACCATAAGTGTGTAAACACCATTCTAAGCTTTATGTACAAGGCCCTTCAACTCACAAAATCCATTTTCTCGTGCCGTTTTTATTTTCATTCGTTGCTACATTCATACTTATGTCCCGTAGCATTTTGAATTAAAACAATTAGAATTTAAGTGTAAAAAAAAATCGGCGAAACAAAGACGAGCTTTCAAGCTTCCTCCATTTTTATTCTGCGTTGTCTTTAATTTTATTTATGAACCATGAAAAATATTAAAAAAAAAAAAAATTACAAAACGAAAAACGGTGAAAGAAAAATTGGTGGAAAATATAAAAAAATACAGCAGCACTCAGTAGATGTAAAAAATAATAATAAAATGGCAACTCTCTTCGAGAAGGGATGAAAAATTGGATGTGGGACGAAAATATTGTAACAAATATTTTCCGCTTTGTTTTTTTTTTTTTTTGTGAACGTAACGTAGAAAATTTAAAACCACGTTATGATAAATGTAAAATCATTAAACATGGAAAATAAAAAAAAAATTGTAACATAAACATCGTTATGGTGGTTATGAAGCATAGTTCTATGTTTTAATGTTTATAAAGGTCCGTATACAGATTATGTATTTAAAGTGTTTGATGTATAGTTGGAAAATATACCTTTTTACCATTTTTCATATATTTGTTATTCTCAACCAACCGCAAACTTTATTTTGATTCGGTATATAGGAAAAAATTGGTTACAGGTACCCGATACCCCCGTTAAAGGTTAGGACAAAGACTATGTGTATCCTAGTATTAAGCAACATTAATTTAGGGAAATTTAAATTATGCTGGTGGTTTTAGGTCATGTCTTATACATTGTTAATGATGCCAGTTATATATAGGTAAACACTCACCAACTCGTATAAGTCAATTTTATACAAAACATTCTGGGGCATTCTGGTTGAGTGTTTTGAAAACAGAGTAAAAAATTTATTGCTTTATTATGGTACACAGAAGGAGTATAATTGTTTTATTAAAAAAATGTATAATATTATTATTTGGTTTCGGAATCGACCTAAATCGCGAACAACCGCAAGAATAGCAATAACAATACATAATTTTATGCATTCAATTTAAAACACATAAAAAATCTCATAAAATATTCCCACAATATGTATACGTATCCATACGTCTAAACAAAAACATAAGCCTCGTTGTAAAATAGGAGCATAAAACATAAACCTTTCATTTAATTTTTTTGTAAACGCAATTATTGTATGTACTCGTATGTAAAAAAATGTTACAAATCGGGGCGCATGAAATATTGTTTGGATTTTTACTTGGTATATTCATTTTCCCAAGAGAATTTAATTGGATGTATGACGTATATTGGGTGTGCATATAAACTGGAATGAATTTTAAATTGTTGCTGGATTGAAAGAAAATGCTCCCTTTAATAATTTTTAAAAATGTTATTGCGCATGCTGCAGGGATACCATCAAAGTGTGCACGTTTGCACTGCATTCTTGGCAAACTGAATCAGTATAAACGATCTTCGAATTTGTAGATTATTTTTTTCTTAGATATACGCGTATTTCGTTAAAAGAGAATGCGTTTCTGCAATAAATTGTTTTGCACTATATACAATGCCTGTTGTGTTCAACCATTACTGCCTTAACAGATGCAGGAAAAATATTTGATTGCGAGTTTACCACTGTTAAATGATAAAAGAATGACAAGTTTCTTTGAGAGGGGGGAACGCGTTGCAAAGAGACATAATGCGAAAACATCATCACCTCGAGGTTAAAAAAATTGGAATATGGAAGGAAAAAACGAGATCACCGATGTGCCAGTGTACCTCACATAGGAGTAGTGTATCCTCTCATTAACTGAAGTCAACAAGGACAAATTTGCATAAATGTTTAAACGTAGGTTTAAGAATTATTTTATTGTTATATAATTTAGCATTGTTAACCTGGCAGTGTGGATACATGTAGAATCTAAATTTCTGGTCTTTTATATCCCACTATTCCGTTCACGTTAGTTAGGAATCAGTTAAGCCAGTCCTGCCTGCCGGAGCTTAGGAAAGTCTTCATCGTTTAGTGATGGCAGGAATGGTAATTCATTTGTGTTCGCATTACCAAGCCACTTCGGTTTTAGTATGGTATGTCGTTGTTCTTATTCTGAGAGAACCCAACAAAGCAACAAATTCCCTAAAGAGGTTGCTTTTGAATTGCCAACCCTGCTCGTAAGTATGAGTATGATAAAATTATATGGGGAGGGGTGTCCGACAAGAGTTGATGAGTTTTCTGTTGAATTTGCTAGAAGTAATGACAAGGGACGTATCCACGTTCGTAATACTTTGATGCGATCAATTTTCGTCAATCAATTCGATTGGTTCGACAGCGGTAGTGAGTGGTTTGTGATCGGTAATGATGTTCAGAAGGGGACCATTTTTTGAGTTGTTTTTATGTCATTTATCCCGTGGATAGATTTTATTTGACAGTTTTCAACTTAAAAGCTGCTTCATATACTATCCTTCAATGGTTGGCTCAATTTAACTTATCAAGCTAAAGATGTTGCATTAAGTTTTGATTTGTGATGTCGATCGGTCAAAACTAATAATTTAGTGATTGTTTCCGGTTGTAATCTTAGTACTTCAGTTCTGCCTTTCTTCTGGCACACGATCCATCAACTTCGATGAGTTAAATACTCATTTTCATAGTTGGAATGGAAATTTTGCTTTAATTTGCTGACTTTCGATAACAATGTCAGCGTCAGTCAATAAATCATCGATATTGAATGTTTTTTCTATCGTATGCTACCGTTTGTCTCTGAATTGCAGTTATGTCTATGTTAAAGATTTCATTCGAACCGTTCATCAAGTCACCGACGTAGTCGTTGCCCAACGAAACTTCGGCTCCGGATCGTAAGATACGGATCACTCACGGTACCATTCGGGACTGTGCATAATCTTCAATTTTGAGCTGGTTTATTTGGGAAGTTTCTCCAAGCTCTTTGTGGTTGGATGTAGTCTTTGTCGGTACATTTGCTTGATATACAAAAGCCGTTGGTTTATATGACACATTGATTACTATACATGAAGTTTTAGTTGCGTTACGCCGTGGTGAGGCACATAACTCCTTCGGCCAGGAGAGTCGGATAATTCCAATTATACCAGCATGTGTTTCATTCATGATGATTCTCTTCATTGTGGTAATATCTCAATTTGTAATGTTGGTCGTTGTATTGTGTCTTCCTAAACAAAATCATCAAAATGCTTTGAATGTCAACAGTCACAATTCTTGACAGTTGTCATGGTTATCTTACCGGGACGATACTATTGTTGATCGAAAAAATCTAAATGATCCAAGTATAGCCATTCATACGTGTCGATCTGACAACGATAGCTCTGACTATTGTTTGTACCTAGATAATCCAATGCAAGTTGCGGAGCTCTGAGAGAAGGAACTGACCTTGTATCCCTGATTCACCAGAGTAACGATCAAACCTTGATTGACGTGCGATATGATAAAACCACATCCGTGAATGGTGATGCAACATGATGCGTTTTGACTTCATCGGTTAACCAATGGAACCGGTGGAAACCAATTTGTATTTTAGGTAGGTTTGGTTTCTGGTTTCTTTCAATGAAAATTTGGTTTTGAAAGAAAAACTGAATGGTTTTGGTTTTCATTCTTGAAAAAAATTTAAATAATAAAAAGAAGTTTTATTCACAAAGTAAAATTAAAAAATAAATACGGTATGTTTTCTCCAAACATAAAAAAATTGATCAAAAAATAAAATTCTAAAAGACAAAATAACTGAAAATAATGTCTTCCAGCACCTTCTCATTAAAACCATGCCTGCCTTTAGCCATTTGCTAAAATAAGCTTCAACGTTGGAAACGCTCGCTCCACAGATACTTGTGTTGAAGGGACAGTAAATAAAATGTTGGCTATTTCAGACAGTTCGTTAAATTTTTCAGTATGTTGCTAATATTTCTTTGGGTCTTCATTACGATTCGATTCGTGGACATCATTTCCAATGGTGAGATGGTTTTTTTTGAATCCAGATTCTCGTATCTTAACCAACACTCTCAAAATATTCAAACAGTGAGCCGTGCTGGTTGTTATGTAGAAAATTTTGAAAAATAATGCAGCAACGGTCTCGTAGAATTCACTATACTTGTTTGTGTCGGTATAGTGCTTATACAACTTCAGTAACATTGTTTCGTCTAAAGTTAAGTTTGCCTTGAGGTTATATGCAGTTTCCTTGAGTTATGCAGGTGATTACAGAGATTGATCAACCGATTTTAAAACTCTGTCCAATTTGTATAACGACCATCAAAAACTGGAACCGTTATCCATGGCAAATGTTCATCGATCGCTTCCTATGTGTGTACAGATTTAACATCGTCTGATAGACTTGATCCTTGCACGGTTGTCAAATTCGAGTCGGTTGTAAAGTTGCTCGGCTAGAGGCTAGCTGTTTTGCAGATGTATGCGGTTCAAGGGGCTTGAGATTAGTTTCCACATTAATCCATCTCAATGTAGATCATTCGACTTTACTAGAAGTAGAAACATTGGTAAAATAGCTACTCGTTCTTTTGTTCGGGGCAAAAAATGACCAGATTTGAGATCGGTCGTTGGATTGAAGGGCATAGATAAATTTTCAGTTTATTTAGTTAATCTGCGTAACTTGAGTAAGATTAATGACAAATTGCTGCCAGATTTCTATTTCGACAATTCTTTTTCAGTTGTTTATCCATTGAGGCTCACACTTTAATAATCCTCGGTCCCTAAGACTCCTTTTTTCGATGGAAGCTTTCTTTCGGAATGTGAGCAAGATTTTGAACTTACTTCCCTTTACACACAGTTCTATGACCAAATGGCAATTCAGGTTTTAACTATATGGTTCAAGCTGAACTGATACAATTTCTACTTCTAGGTGGGGAACAGAAAATATCTTTGAAAAAGACAAGTCACGAGTATTGTACACTATTCTCAATAATAATACCAGTTTTAAACTCTATTTAACTCAATCGAATGGAGCTTAATCGACATTTTTTGTATGACGACTGTCTTGAAGAGGACGATGGCAACAGTACTATGCTTGTAGTGGTCCAGCGTATGAGATATCTTAACTTGACTTCTGCAATTGGCCAGAGCTGCATAACGCAACGACAAATAACCAGAAACCCAGTGACCAACCAATGTTAGTAATTAATGTATGTCGGTCGTCCTCACAATTATCCTTGTTTGATTAAAATTACACACGCCATTTGAAATTGTGTTTCCCTGCGCACGACCCGCTATCTGCACGCGCAATAAAATTTAGTCACGCACTGTAATGTCTACCATATAATTTTGTTCATTTGTTTGTTTTAAAACAATTCGAAAATCTGTTGATGACTTCTAAAAACAAGTTTATTGATAAATTTCCCGTTAACAAATGCATAAAATAAAAATTTTTGGTAATCGGTCAATTAGTTTAGTGGCATCTTCCGTTTAGATTAAACCGTGTAGTGATTATTAGATTGGGTAATAAAAGGCAAAAATTTTGGTTTATTAAAATTGTGAATTGTAATTTGAATAAAGTGTTTCTAAGATTAAAAGATTATTAAAGTGATAAATGATAGTGTGGTGCAAAAAGACAAATTAAATGGGACAAATTAGAAATTAAAATTTGCAGGGTGGGTTAATTATTTTTCATAAATGCTTATCAAGGTACGTGTCCAATTATAATTTTTTTTTGTAATTTTTGTAAATTATTCTGGTACCGTGGTTTTTGCATTTGGTCATTTTTATCTCTATGATTGTTAGATGTAATTTAAATATATTATGATAATTGGTAATATGGTTGCTTGCCTATTCATGTTTTATAATTTTAATAATTTAAAATCTCGTTGGTTTCGGGACGGAACGTTAGTTTTGGACGTATTTTTCTGAAAGTCAAAGTATAAGTTCGAAAATAATTTCAATCTCTCGCGATTAAATAAAAATTCGAAAAACCAGCGGCTAATTTTAAAAAAAATTCATAAAAAATCGGTGATTTTACTTAATTCATATGATTGAAGAAAGAAGCTTTGTCTCTCGCGTCTACATAGTGATTAAATAAAAATTACGCCCAACCACCCTTCAGAGTTACCACACGCGCACTGTGTAACTCCGATTAAATTTCGATATATTTGCACCATCGGCTAATTTTAACAATAAATTTCATAAAAAACGGTAATTTCATTTAATTCATACGGTTGAACAAAGAAGCTTTGAGTGAAGTCAATTGGTGATTAGAAATGAGCCCCTTACAAAAAACATAAATTTATAAATTAATTTCCAAACTAAAAGCTCTTAAATATTAGATAATGTTAGTTTTGAAATTTATGTTTGGATAATTCGAGTAATGACTCCAACCACTTAGGATATTGTCAGTTTTGACTTAAAATTTAATTATTAGTTAATAAATAAAATAAAATTATCAGTCCTACTGAAAACAAAATAAATTTGATTTATTTTAAAAGCTATACATATTCCATATTATTAATATTCTATATCAAAATATTTACTTCTTTCCTCAATTATTTGGAATTGACTATAACATTAACAAAAAACTGTAGATCTGAGGTTTTTCTCGTCAATTTTCTCCATAATGTTTGCTTATATTATTTCCCTCTTCAATAATATCGGGGTGTAAATCATCAGAGGTTTTTCCAACTTTAAATAAATTCTTTTAAACATTTGGTCACTGTTGTATGTTGTCTCATTTTGATATTTGAAAATGAAAAGACTGAACCGATCTCATGGTACTTCGCATAGCATGTTTAAAATTTAAAACTTTACAATTCTGCCCTACAAGTTTAATTGTCGCGTAATTAGATATAATCTCATAAATTTCTTCTTTCTATGATATAACGTCTAGCTTCTTGATTTAATTTTCAATAAAACCAAAAACCCTATCAGGAGTAATAAAACTATGACCAGTTACAGGAATACTATTTCAGTTTCTTTTATATGCTCAAGGGCTTATGAATTGATTCTCAGACCAACAGTACGAGGTTACTGAATCAGGATTTAAATTTGATTTAATGTGACCCCTTTCAACTATGAAATTCTGAACGTGGAACTGTTGACTATAATAGGTACAGATTGATCTGGAAGCTTTGGGACGGTAAATTTTTTCGCAATCGAAAGTTACTTTTCATCTGTGTCTTGCAGTTGCTTATAAAATGCTTTCGCTCGAAGTTTGTGTCCACGTTTTTCTACCATTATTTAATTTTTTTTCTGCTCACATTTTATTTGTTCATCCAAGCTCAAACAAAGTCAGCAAACATTCGTTCGGAGTGATCCAAAACCTAAATTATAATTGGTATTGAAAGTCGTTGAAGTATGATTCTGAAGTATGACACTCTTTTAAAATAAAAATAACCCAACATGTTTTCAAATAACTGAAGAAAACACCTTGCTCTTTTGTTGATATTTTTTTTCCACTGTCTCGGATTCCGTGTTATTTTTTTTCGCTGTATTAACATCAATGATTATAGATGCTAGTTTTTCTATATTTTAACGTTAACCTAGATCTAACGCACAGCGCTATTTTGTTTTATTTATTTTCTGAATTATCAAAATTATTTGGCGACAAAACTACCATTATCCTTTGCTGTTTATAATGTTGCTTTTAGCACTAACCCTTAACTTCAATCGAATGCCTATTTTAGGCGAGACATAGTAAGTTTTGATTCAATTTGAATTCATATCTGAATTCAGTGCTACACAAATTCGAATTTAGCTAAAGTTAGTTTTCCACATATTTTCATTTTTTTACTTCCTGCATGTAATAAATTGAGGTAAGAAGATTCCACAAATTTATTGCAATTTATTTTATTATTCTTATCAAGATAGCATTTTCTTAAGAACTGGAACGGACATTTTACTCCTTTCTCGTCCTATCACGCTAACTATTCCTGTATAATTATCTCGTATGCGGTACATTTTATTCTTCACTCTTCTTTGACGATAATTCACACTGTTACTGCGGGCAATGTAGCAGCGTACAAGGCTCAATTCTATTGAATTGTGGCGTTCTAGAGTCTAACTGATATTAAATTAATAAGCTAACTGACCATATAGTCCATATTCACGGAACAATTCTGTGAGCTGGTCAATATTTTTTTAGTGGATTACCCAATTTTACGAAGTTTTTGTTTGGTCACACACATCATCAAAAGGTAGTGTTGTTCAATGGTGCAATTATACACTTGAGAGCACAAAACTCGGACATTTTGTTTTGTGTTTAATTTTAACGCGAATCGAAATTTCATCACCTATGATACCACGTGTGTGTATTGCCTGTTCAAAACTCAGGACAATCACAACAATAGAACACAATAACCCGAAGACGCTCGTTCCAGGTAGCCCTGATTACGGAACTTGTGGCAGGTATAAAATGGTAAGTTTTAACGGAATTGTCTTCATTTACATTTCAACGCTTAGCCTGAACGGTCTTATCTCGATTAAGTCTTTCTCAAGAACAAGAAAATGAATGCCACACTAGATGTGACTCGACCACTAAATTTGTACCGATTCTCCGTTCATTGAGTGTGGTAGAGATATTAAGAAACTGGCGGCTACAGACAAGGATCTGGTCGTTTTCGTGTTACAACACAGAGTGATGACCGCTTTCTTGTGACGGCTTCGTTGAGAAATCGTCGTTTAAATAACGGTGGCACCAACAAGTTCGAGAAGTCAAAGTCAGTCGGTGGACAGTAAGATGACGATTTGGAGCAGGTGATCCAACTGCAAACAGATCAGCAAACGGGCCGAAACTGATCCCAGCCCATAGATGAGCCCGCCTTTAGCCGCTCGAGAGCATCATTTGGATTGGGCAGAAGAACCATGGAGAACAAGCTTGTTGCCTGACGGGTCCAGTATGTGTTATACGAATGAATATGGACCGTCTATCAAGAAAATTAACTTTTCAACGGTACATTGAGGAAGTAGTCGAGAACTACGTCGTACCATTTGCCGGGTTTTTTGGTGAAAACTTCCTGTTCCTGCAGGATATTGCGAGACTGCATACGGGTGGTATATTGTACGAGTTCCTTCAAGAGGTGGATATGCCCATGCTATGGAGTGGCCAGCTCGAGGCCTTGTCATCAATTCCAGCTGAATAAACGGGTTCGAGCGAAACATATTGCTCCAAATAGTCTACAGAAGCTTCATCAGGCGATCCCAGATGATTGGGAGATGCTACCTCAAGATTTGGTGAAATTTTTTAGTGAAATCAATGAAACATCGAATGGAAGCTGTCATTCGAGCTATTTAGATACTTCTTATTAATAAAAATATTTTTTTTTACTGATTTCCATGTTTTAATTCGATTTTTACCAATAATTTTCATGCTGATAGATTCACAAAAAAGTGTACTTCAGTTATTGACCCCAAAAATCACTTTGTTGGATAAATACAAAAAAAGGTAACACTGGATAGGTGTTAAAATAGAGTTTTAATCTGAATTGAAGAAAATTAAACAAACGTTGAATTTTTTGATATTTTTGAACTTTTGTTGAAAATTGATCAATTTTTTGCACCCAAGTGTATTTAATAAAAATATATGTACACTTTTTGTTATTCGACGTCTATAGTGCTTGTTTACGTATATATAAATATTTTGAAATGTTATTTTAATTAATATTTTTTGTTTATTTAAATAAATAGTCGGTTGTTATTTATACCTTATATTTATATTTATACCTTCGAAAGGAAAGTCATTCGTTCTAACTTTGGTTTAATTAAAGTCGTAAATAACCAATATCGGATTCATATATGAATCACGAAATAAACAAGTTCTCGAAGATGGCCATATCATTGGATTCATCAAATCCAAATGAGTTAGATTTCTCAGCCACATTGCAAGGTTTTCTACAACAACGGATGATCAATAAAGTGTTCCATCACGAACCGGCTTGTCCGCCCTGTGCAGGCGGCAAAATCCCTTTATGATATGAAAGCTAGGGAGAGAGAGACATAGGGAGAAATTTGATTTCGAGCAATTTATGTTGTTTATATTTGCATATTTCAGTATCTAAAATATTTGTGTTGTTTTGATAATTTGTTGTTTATAATATTTTTTTACCCAGTGTACTATTTTTATAATTTAATAAATTTTTGCAGGTGCGTTTTTTTGAATACCTTCACATCCGTAATAATATAAAATTTTCTGGTTTTGAATATTTCTGGGTTTTTGATCGTTGTGTAGTAATTATTTCTCGGTTTTAAGTAACTTTTGGCCTGTGAAATGGATGAACGAAGTGTTGTTGATTAGGACTTTTAAATGTGTTTTTTAGTTTAATTTTACATTTTAAATTATTTTGGTAAGAGTAAATTTCACTGATTTTTGTAACATGGCTATGATTAGCGGGTGCTAAAAGTATTTCTCGTTCCACTAGAAGCAACCGTTATAATAATGTGCGACCGTTACAGCCTTGAGACTCAACCCTGAAGATATGATGACCTCGATTTTATACTTTTAAGCCCTCGGTGTATTGTTTACCGTAAAAATCTGATATCAATCGTATAGAATGAGACCATTGCTAACAAAAATACTTAATTTCAAACTTTTAATAATAGTGCTGAGCTTTTTTATAAAATTTCAACCACAAAACATTATTACTTCAACAATCAGTTCACAACCATATAAAAAACCTAAATAATTCTACAATAATAATTTATTCCATGTATTGTTAAAATTACGTATTTCTAACATTTTATGTTCAACATATCCTAGTTATATAGTTGTCGAAATATACAGAAAATTTTTTCGAAGCTTTACATAGTACCGAAAAGGAAAACCTAAACCCCAATAGTAATCAACAAAACAAAATAATATTTTATCTCCAAAATAAATATTATTTCAGAGCTTTTCTTTCTACGTATTTTAAATGAAATTGAAATAAAAAATTCTTAATTTAATGTTGGAGATATACAAATAAAAAATGTTTTTCTAAATTTATCCTATATTTTCTTGAAATTAAAATACAACAAAAAAAAAATATTTGATGAAGTCATACCAGATGGCATAAAAAATTTATAATTTGTTCCTTTTTCTCGTACACACAATAGCATTATAGAATACACTAGCTTTGTTTAACATAACCCTAATAATCCTAGAATTATTCGGAATAGACCAAAAAAAGGATACGACTAGTTATGATTGGGCACGATTTTTTTGTATAGTTTTACTCCTACATATCCACTACGTCTACACGATGCCCAGGGTTGGTTTTGGTTTGATGGTATACGGGAGCGAAATAATACTAAATTAAAATGAATGAAACAGATGGTGTATACAAGAGTTTTTGAAAATTGGAAAAATTAATATTTCCGTTTTCTTTTGTTTGTTTGGTATTCTCTCGTTCGTCGGTTCTAGTTTTGTAATATGCAGAATGGAAAAAAAATTGAGGATGGGAATAGTAATATTTCACTGTATCCACTTTCCAATAGTTTTTCACCACAAAAAAAAATCTTTCATAAATTATGAGACATATCGGTGTTGAGGTGTTAAATATGAAATCAATACATAAAAATTTGGCACTATAATTCAATTCATATTGACGTGCTTTCATCTGAATTCATATATTATGTGACATAAATTATTCATTCAAATTATTATCCATCGTGTATAATGTGTTTGGAAAATGTAAAATGTGTATGCCGGAATGAAATATTATGTTTGATGTGTTCCCGTCATTATATGTTTGTAAATGTAACGTATGTATTACAGTGTGTCACTTAAGTTGTTTGCCGAGCAAAAGTAATATAGAAGTAAATTTATTGCTGCGTACAGTACTCGTACGCGTACCTCACCCTTCATATATGTTGGTGATTTATCTCAAAAAAAAATCTGCGGGAAATTGATATATAAAATGATACAAGCTCATTTATATGGATTTATCAACGACACCCGTTTAAGTTAAAACAGGGAACAAGGAAAAATAAAAGTAGAATTTTCATAAATAGAAAATCGATAGAGTATCAATTTTTCATTGATTGGAATAAATACGAAAATGGATATATGTTTATCTCTCGTTTTGTCATCACATTTTCCGTATCAGTTGATAAAGAGAATTGGATAAGTATGTAAGGCATTTACATATCCGAAATATGCGAGATATGAGGCATCATATTTTAATAAGTATTTTGTGCAGTAATACAAAATTTAGTGGGGGAATTTTCAATTATTCTGGGTTTGGGTTACGCAAAAAGTATATATAATCTTCAATCTGGAAAAAGTAGTAAATATAGTTGAGTAGTGTAAACTGGGTTTGCAACAGATGAATTTTTAGGACAAACTTGAGAAATATGTTAACAACTTTAAAACATTTTTAGAAAAATTTGATAATTTTTCAACCAATATGTTCTATCGATTTTACGTTGCTAAATTATTATAAGATCACTGTTCATGATTATAACCTAAACCACAACAACGAAACATTAAAACATTAATTATGAATTTAAACAAACTTTGAATTATACAAAATCAAACTTATTTTATTTGCCTTTGGGTTGAGATCAAAAATAAGATCAATCGTGCTATTTTCCTGATAACAAAATGTACTAGAGTAACTTTATTCAGCAATAAGTTGATTTCACCAATGAGTTGATGTTTTGCCGCACTTAACCGCGATCCTAAATTAAAATCGGAGAACATTTCAAATATAAATGATTACCTTATGTTGAGCCATTTGACAGAGGTTTTGCGTAAAATTTTAAATCAGATATCTACAAACAGCTACTACTTACCACATCATGCCGTAACGAAGAACGTATTTGATGGTTCCAGTAAGACCACCAATGGTACATCAATCAATTACTTACTCATGGGCGGACCCTATACAATCAACATTATGGATGATGTTGCTAAGATTTCGTTATAACAAATTTACATTTCCTAGCTTTCAAACTAAATTTTGTTTCGAATTTCGATCCACTTATATAATGACCAAATCGTTCGTTTAATCCAATGGCCAAAATTCTTTATCAAAAACTATGGTTAAGGAAATCAGAATGGGATGATAGACTACCGGATGATATTGCTCTGGTGTGGCACATTCAATGAAAAGCTGAGCTTCCGCAAATTGAACAACTCAAAATATCACGACATCTATTTTGCGTGTGATCGAGCTTATTCAGCAGTACTGTATATAGTCGATTCAACGATGAAAATGAAGAAATACAAGTTGAGCTCCTAACATCGAAAACTGATCGATTGAACTTTTAATTCTGTAAACTAGAATTATTCCGCGGACGTGTCGGATATTGCCAAAACTAAGAAAAAAAATTGAAATTTTTCAGCTCACAGAAATCTTTTGTTTTCTCTAAAATGTATATCTGATTCATCGGGCGCAACCCGAAAAGCATTTTGTAGATGTTTAAATCTCGGACTTTGCTTCCCTGTTTGTTATTCTACCAAACTTATCCGCACATAGACATCACTCGCATCTACATAGACATCACATAGACATGACATAAAGTTAAAAGCAATTAATTTTTTTCGTTTAATAGTTTGACAAATCCAAACGTCAAAATCGGTTGCTGAACTCTCATTGAGAATTTTCGTTTTGTTTGGTCATCCCTACAGAACGATTTGTTGCAAAAATTCATTAGAAATTCATTTTTCAGCACGGTTTGAAGTGTTCGGGTATGGAAAGTTGAACGAGGCTAATAATTTGAAAAATCCAACGGTCGGAATGTTTAGTCAACTGTTATTAAGGATTTGCCACCAGTGGTTTTAGTTTGGCCAAGCTTACCTAAGGATTTATTGCAAACGGATACAACAAGTGACCGTTCCTCAATGACAGTTGACCAAACGATTAGGATCGTTGGATTTGTAATAATATTAGGACTATTCAAAGTCAAATATGTGCCATAGTGTGCTGAATGATACTCCCAAATAAGCGACGAACCTGATTTTATTTAAATAATACAATTTTGATTTCGTTTTTTTCGCAATAAAAATTGACCCATTTGTGACCAAAAATGCGCTAGCAGGGGTTTTTTTTTTCATATTTTCCTTATTTATTTAACATATGATGGTAAATGATAAGACCAAACTATTTTTATCATAATTTTTATCAGAATCTGTGGATTGTTTTCTATAAAAGGCGGAACTGAATTAAAGTCTCGATAGCGTTAATTTCTGATAAAGTTATTGTGGAGATTTTATTTCTCATCAGCTCACAATGTACTGTATTTCACTTTAAAGATTCAGGCATTGTATCTGTTTGACTTTGATGTTCATTTTACTGATTTGACAGCTTGATTTCATGCCACCAGTTTGTTTGAGTAGTTGGACTTTGTATAACTGCTAGTATTTGTCCTTTAATCAAATTATGTTCCAAATGTACATTTTACTCTCTATTTATTTCGTTTCTGATATTTCTCCCATTTTTATGGTCGTGAAGTTGTATAGTGTAGCGGTGCCCTAGTTTCGGTAAGGTGTGTCGTGACTCGGCTTCAGACTGTGAACGGGTTATAGATTTGTTAGAGTTGGTTGGTTTGGTGTCAATATGAGAGGGTCTAGTCTTCCTTGATGAATCTTTTAAAGTCGGTTATTGCGGATTGAAATGTACGATGCTTCACCATTTCCCTTAAAGCATGACGGGCTAAAATCTCAAATTTTTGGATTACTTCCACATATAGTTATGTTTCATTAGGTTGATTGTTGACTGCAACATCGACATCAGTTATTTAAATTTTTTTTGGGGTGTTTGTAAGCATTACCGGCAGCATTAGCGCCTCGTTTGTGCATAACGTTTCCAGCTGACCATTATCATGTAAGGTTAAAGTTAAATATAATAGCGTATCTTCTTTTTATCATGGATTCGATTCCATATCTATCTAAATATTTACCAGCAAGTAAATCGTGACATGTTTCATTTCGTTGTTGTATCTTCACCATTATGCAAATTGTTGAGAACGTGTGAAATAATAGCCTTGGCTTGATTATCTTCAGTGTGGTCCACAACAGTGTAATCGGCATTGTCTGTTCTTGGTGGTTTTTTTTTGCAAAAGCTAGATTTTTATGGAGAACATTTCCTGAGCCACGTTCCTGAATGAGTTTCAACTATACTGAGTACCGATTTAGATAAGGGTAAATTGTCTTCTAATAGAATTTGTATTTAACCATTTTGTGTGTTGTTGTAGGCTTCGAAAATATCATTACACCATCTCTTCCAAAACTCTACTTTTAGTTTTTCCAACTGCAAATTGGTCATAAAAGTCTAGAACTAACATTGACTCTATTTTGTTTTGAATTGTTGTAATTTTTCGTAGGTCAGTGTGGTATTTCTAACGATCCTCTTAAATTAGTTTTAACCGACTTTACGCCAGCTTACAATAATCATTCTTTTTGACTAAGTAGTTGTTAGCCTCAATGAAGTTTGTTGTATTTTATCTGTAGTTGTCACTGCACAATCAACTTCTTGACAGGATCTACATAGTCAAGGCCAGTATGAGTGAACGGCCTTGACAGCTGCACTATCAAAGATGGTAAGTCACAGATAAGATTTACTCCGTCAGTCAAATTCAAACGTCAAAAGCATTGGTAATGAAAAACGAGAACAAAATTACGGGAATAAGTATAAAGGGCCGATTGTCGAAGAGCCAAATGTCGAAGGGCCGAATGTGTTGTAGGGCTGAATGTGTCGAAGGGCCGAATGTCCGATATAAAATAAAACCGGCAACATTTTTTTTATTTTCCACATAAAATTTCATTACCATCAAAAAATTCCACGCGTGTATGATTCCGCCGCGTTAAATGTCTAGATGAACCAAAAATGGAATTATAAAAAAACGGCCCGATGAAGTATTTATTAAACTGTATTCCTGTAGCAACGAGAGTATTATCATATTATTACCACTTATACTACAGCCACCGTTGTTACGAGAGAGAGTTATTTCTTCCCACTGAAAATATTACTCGCCTTAGAGATAATGCTCTCATCTAACTCGAATTAAAACCGTCAATACAGTGTAGGTTTTGATAACTCCGCCAAATTCTATAATCTTGTCGGATGGTAGATACATTGAAATTTCTTTACAAAGATAGAGAAAATGTTTCAGTAAATTTTCGTAGCTAGGCCAGTTACCGACCACCAGAGAATTTTAATGAGATAACCTTTTCTCAATTTTAACTTTATAGACGATCGAGGTTTTGTCTTTTTCCATTTTTAGTAATTATTTTGTAATCGCTCACTCGTTTATTGCATGCTGTGTACGGCTTGCTGCGCTACCGAGGAACATGCCATTTTCATTGCGTTTTAATTCGGCTAGGTGAATATTTTTCAGGTACAGCATGTTCGAACTTGAAGGAGTCTGACATAACCTAATTTGATAATAAATGCTTGCCGTGTTGCTCGAGATGTTGTATCAAGATGAGATTCCATTAAAATAACATAGGTCGGCAACATCATTATATCGACCATGTTGAAGAACATACAGCGAGTGGCGCTTGATTGGTTTTTGTTTTGCAGGAATATGTTGTGATCTGTCATCATCTGATCAATGGTTTCCACATCGCTGTTATGATCCAATATTATCTGTAGGTTGCAATTTCGATCGATCTTGGATTCGTAATGCATCGAAGTTTATAGGATCACATTTTTTTTAGGTTTTGCAGTGAATGCGATCATTGTGCAATTCTTACGGAACGTGAAAATACAGGCGTACCGATATTATCTCATTTTTTGCACATGAGTTCCTTGGGGATGTTGGGAACATTTCAGTCACATGCAATGTTGTAATAAAGTTATCGGTAGTGATGTCTCGATCACTGCTTTCATGATTTCACCAACTGAAAAACAATATTCTTGGACATATTACGTGCCCGTATGACTCCGCAGATTGTCACCCCAGATAGATGATGCCATCTTACAGATAATGCGATTTCGAATCGGTGGCCAAAAAATTTTCAAACCGTATTAAAGTTGTTTTTAGTGGTATGCATTACTTGAACGATACGCGTCCGTGAAACGGAAACAATTGTTCATCAGTTGAAATCCAAGCATAAGGTTTGGAAATTTTAAGGTAATAATAGTTCATCATCAACCACAATTTTGTTATAGGTGCAGCTGTTACATGTTATCGTCGACTTTCAAGTTTCGTATCATCGGATGTTATAGTTGCCAATTTGACCATGAAACGGTTTCGTCTCATTGGAGCATCTTAAATGCAGTTCGTTTGCAATATACCCAACAATGTGACCAACTCAATTTCATCCATATCGGGCTATTGGCGATTTTATAGGTTTTGCACTTCAAATTCACCATTTTGCAAATGATATTCAATTGTTTTTAGTTCACTCATAACATTTTACAAGTCAACCACAACTTTTTATACTTCATTGTCAATTTTTTCTAAATCAATCTCAATTTGTTGCAAAATTCGCGTTTTTTTTTAAAGTAACTTGAATTAAATGCAAACTAAATTCAAATATTTTTAACACAAATTCAAGTTTTAATATTTCAAGTTTGTAAATTTTTTGCAACTTTTTGCAAAACAAATTCAGTGCTCCCAATTCTTAACCAATATGTTGAATGGAAATGAGTTTCTTAAATGATTTATGAAAAAAGTTCTGGAATATGACTACCTGGGACGGAAGTCGATCAATTCATAAACGGTTATGATGGGATTGGGTATGCTGGATGGAAATCAGATCGTTAAAGGATTTTTGAAAGAAATTCTGGAAAAGTGCTGGAATTAGGCAACCTGGGTTGGAAGTCGAACATTTCTTGACGGATTTTGACAGGATTGGGTATACTGAATGAAAATGGAATTCTTAAATGATGTTTGGAAGAAATACTGGAATATGGTTACATGGGAGGGAACTCAATCAGAAAGAACTCGCCATATTCCAGAACTTCTTCATAAATCGTTTAAGAATCCCATTTTCATCCAACCAACAAAATCTCATAATTATTAACTAAGAGAAACTTCTGCCAAAAATCATTTCAGAATCCCATTTCCATCCAACATACAAAATCTCATCATAATCGTTTAAGAAATTACCGAGTTCCACCTCAATGGCCATATTCCAGAAAATCATTTAAGAATACCATTTCCTTCTAACATAAAAAATCCCATCAATATCGGTTAAGAAATGGCCAAGTTCCGTTTAAGAAGGCCATATTCCAGAACTTCTTCCAAACATCATTTAAGAATCCCATTTCCATCCAACATAGCCAATCCCATCAGAATCAGTTAAGAATTGATGGAGTCCGTTCCAGGTGGCCATATTCCGGAACTTCTCCCAAAAATCGTTTAAGAACCCATTTCGACCCAGCATAAACAACCCTATCATAATCGTTTATGAATTGCTCGACTTCCGTCCCAGGTGGCCATATTTCAGAACATCTTCCAAAAATTATTCAAAAATCCCATTTTCCAACATACCCAATCGCATCAAAATCCGTCAAGAAATGGTCGACTTTCGACCCAGGTTGCCGAATATTTGGATTTACTTTGCATTTAATTGAAGTTACTTTGAAAAAACACGAATATGCTTTGCAAAAAATTGACGTTGATTTAGAAAAAATTGACAATGAAGTATAAAAAAATTGTGGTTGAATTGTAAACAGTTGTGACTGAACTAAAAAAATTACGCTGTGCGTGCCTTTTATATTCCAGATCGATTTTGTTTGGCCGCCATTTTATTTTAGATGACATTTGCCAGCTCGCATTTGGAGTCGTATAACGTGGTTGATAATGATTTATTATGAAATATAAAGCATCTAACGCTGCCACAACGTGTTGCAATTATTAAAACATTTTATTTTATTAACTGTTTAATTGTGAATACGCTTAGAAAATTACGTGGCTTTCTTCCCTGAAAACTTTCATTTGATACACCAAAGACCACTACACCCTCGTACAATGGCTGTATAGTGTTTCATTTGGACCGGCTGCATCTTTGGGTCATATTTCTTTGAGGATGCTAGTGACATTGCTGTAACAGTTATTAATGACTGCGCTATCGGAACATGTGGAGATTTCTTGCATCCGAATTGGTCCAGTTAGGCCTATCATACATGTGGTTCCAACAAAACGGGGCTTTAACCCCATTTAATTTTCAGCTGTACTCCTTACGCGTATAAATATAGTGTCATTTAGGGGACTCTGCCTTCTACATTGTCTTTTTATTTTGGTTTAACCCTTACAAAACAGAAAATTTATTGCCATCTTAGCTTCTATGTTGTCCCTCCGATTAAATATAAATTTATTCAGTTTAGGAATTTATTTGTTTATATACCAGGCATAAAAAAACGAGTGATAAACAAATGATTTATCAAATCCTATTGTGTAACATCAACATTGTTAGTTTCCAATTTATCATATTCGCATGAATAGTGAACACAAATTTACCATAACGTTTCGAGAAATTCAAATAAAAATAGAAAAGAAAAAACAAAAACTCTATAAAAGTTCCAAGTTCCACCCCTAAAATGTCGCATATATGTATTTAAGTATATCAAATTGAAAACTTCATAAATTTATTCTTATTGAATTGTATTACCATTAAAACATCAACATTCTTTACAATACATAAATCAACATCTTATCAAACAAAAGTATTCGCTATATTCATCCCCCTCACCCAGAAACACTACATTATGTATATTTGTAGATGTTCTTGAATGTGCGACAAATATCTTTGACTTTCTTGATTCGAGTTCAAACATAAATTTGAACGGTGCTACTGTGTATACTTTAAGGAGTACATGATCCAAAATTATACCAGCTCAAGTTATTTTTGGTTTGTTGTCTTTAGTATTTTAGAGAGCTGGTAAAAATGGAATGTAGCTACGCACCAAAGCGAAATAAATAAAAACTTTTCTATGTTGTAGAAAGAGCTTTTCGAGGTCAAAAGATTTCAAATCAAAACAAGCGAATACATATGCAAATTAATGTTGGTGGTAAAAAAATTAGCATTAAATTTAAAATTCTTCTTTGTGTTATGTGTGTATGTGAATTAAATGGAAATTTTTCCACCTTGGAGGAAAAAAAATACAAATAAAAAGTTGAAAACGTTTCCTTTTTTGGTATTTTTATCTATTTCTGATTAAAACTTATATATGTATATATAGGGGAAGATGTAATATATGTATTAAGGATAAATCTCGAGTAGTTTGTTTATCTAACTTTAGATTTACACAACAGTATATCAATATACTTAAATAACAACAACATCACTTATAGAAATACACTGTAATGTAAAAGTTAAATTTGAATTTTACGAAATCCGGTTTTGTGTTCTTCATATCTCTTCTGTATTGATTTTCCATTCCGTCCAGAAAATAATGAAACACAAAAATCATTTTTATATCGAAATGTGATTTCGAAATCGGCAAAAAAACAAAAGGAACATTCGATAGAGAAAAATAAATATGAATATGTGTGGGAGGAATGAGGGGAACGCGTTTAATGTATATCTCATGTATATTTATGTCTGTAAGTGTATCCTATATGTAGGATGTTGGAAGTGTTGTTTTTATTGCAGAATTTTAGAAGTCATGATTCTACAAAATACACACATCAATCGAGTGTGTGTAGATATAATGAAACGAACAAATGAATCTCGTGAGGTAGCTTAAAATATTTCGTTCTAGATATCAAGGGATATATTATCAAATATATTGGGGTAAGGAAACAAGTATTTTTTTTTACTTAAGGCTATCATCTTCTCCACTTAGTATAGGGGTATTTTGTGGTTATGGAATAACAAGAGGTATTCATTAATCCGATCAAAAAGCAAACATTTAATAAAAGGGTTATAATGTCTTATAGGTTTTATCAATTTTGACTGTTTTGGTTTCGTTAAGGAATTGTAATGTTGTCATTATATTTTCTTTTGCAGCATATACATTTTAATTAGTTACTTAGAGCACATCAAACTGCAAGCATCTATAATAGACAGCTCTGGTTGCTTATTTCCATTTTTTTTTGTTATCCAGGCGATCTGTTTTGGGGCCGAAGCACTCCCTGCTCTTTCGCGGTTTATTTTTTCCGTCTTACTTTACGCATCACCTGCCAAATCGAAGACGTACGACTACCACACATGCACAAACTCTTTATTATATGATCTTTAGAATTAGACTAAGTATCGGTAAATCAGTAAAACGAAATATGTAGATACAACATTGCATGTACATTTTGCGAATAAATTTTATGTAAGAAATATTATATTTTATTCTTTCATTATGAGATTGAAAAAATTTAAATTTGAATGTAGCTTTGAATGTATATCCGTCGTCACATCCAACAAAGGAAATTTGATGTTGCTCGTTGATGGATATGGATACCAAAAGGCCTATAATGGGTGTATTAAAATCTTGATAAAAAAATTTATATGGAGGACGTTTTAAGGGACACCATGCTTCCGTGTGCCGAAGAAATTTGCGCACATGGCCAAGGTGAAAAAATACTAGTTTGCTGCAAATAAAATTGATGTAATGGAATGGCCAGCTCAATCTCGTGATCTAAACCCAGTAGAAAAGTCGAGGCCAAAAAATTAAAATGAGCTTTAGAAAACGTTCAAAACGCTTGGTGGATCATCTCAGTTGAAATATGTCAATCATTGGTAGGTTCTCCTGTGCAGCGATGTAACGCGGTGCTTAACAATGACGGGAAGAGCACCAAATATTACATCTTTGTGTAAAAATCAATTATTTCCGATGAATAATTATTTTTAAAAAAGATTGCTTAAATTTCCCTATTTATTTAATAATAAAATTATTTCGAAAAATATTTTCATAGCATTTTTATCTAAATTACATTTTTCTGGACAAAAATGCTATGAAAATATTGTTCCCAATTCTCTATTCCCAGGAAAAGCCAGAATAGTGCCACAGTGGCACTATTCTGGTAATACCCTGGGAATAGGGAATTGGGGAAAGATTTTATATGTAATTTCTATTTTAAAATTTTTTTTCTGGCATACTGAGGTAAAAATCTAATGGTAATTTTTTTGAAAACAAAATAAAATTGGGAATAATTTTCCCTGCCAATTTAGATATGGAAAAATTATTCCCAATTTATAAATATTTGCATCAAACTTTTCTTCTTAGTAGGCCGGAAAAATAATATTTAAACTGAAATTACATATAAAATCTTTCCCCAATTCCCTATTCCCAGGGAATTACCAGAATAGTGCCACAGATAGAGTAAATGAATTAAAATTGAACTATTGTAAAACAATCTGTGATCACAATACAAAGTGTACAATATCACACATAAATGTTTTGTGTTTTTTAGAAGAGACTGACAGTTAAAAAATCCATGTTTTAATTTTTGATATTCACGATTTTGTAAAAATTATTTATTTAAAAATTTCATAAAATTATCTATATTGCACAAAACTGTCTAAGCTTGCGTTAATTTTCTCTTAATTTCAAAATTTCGCATAAAATTTTCCCCGTAAACATATGGAGAAATTCTAAAGCATTGTTTCTTCGAAAATATTGAGCAATAATTCCTGAGTTAAACTTATGAGCCAGTTGTGAGCCAGATACCAATTGTAATTGGGATTATTAATGTTAGTGACAACTGAATTCCTTTCTTGTATATCTATATTATCCAGACCAATCTTGTTTAGAAGTTTGAGAGCATTCTTGAAAATGGAGTACTGATCATCAGTGTTTTCACGAGGTTACAAAATTTTGGTAATTTGGTTTCGACCTAATGAAACCTTTGATTTTTTAAATCAAAAAAATTGGTCGTCTCCTCAGATTGAAGTGACCAAACAAAAAAAAAAAAATATTGATAATGCTTTGAACTTACTTATACAAAGTATAATCACAATGCCTTAGCGAATTATTATGTTTTTTGCGCATTTGCTAACCCCCTCGTAACCCCTAATTTTAATGTATTTGACGTATACATGTGATTCGGTCCCTGCAGTTTGATGACAATACCGAACTGTTTAGTTTTAAAAATTAAATGTTTCATTAGGTCGAGCCCAAACTACTAAGGTTTTGGTAACCTCACCTCGATGTGGAGCTGGTGTCTAGCTGTCACTTACAAGGAAGGGGCGCGAAGTGTCCCTCTCAAATTTCGCTGAAATTTGAATATGTGAAAGTAGACTGAAAAATAAGGGATACGTATTTTGTTTTTTCGGCGGAAAAACACTCTGAGGGGGTGGAACACCCCTCGGAAGTTGGGGGTAAAAACGGACTTCTGATATTTTCGCCTAGAAAAATCAGTGAAATTTCGAAGAAACTTATTTAGGAATGTGTATTTTAATGAGCTATATAATATACTATTTTTTGAAAAAAATTCGGAACAACCCAGGGGGTGAAACACCCCCTAACAGGGCGTGAAATCAACTAATTGATGTAAAATTATTACATTAACGCGGAAAAATCTGAAAAAATATATGTTACTTAATGAGAGAAATCAAGGTGGACGTGTTCGAGGATTTTTTGAAACTACCCCCCGTATAGGGTAAACTACCCCTACCCTGAATCTTTGAATTATGGAAAGGAGAAAATTTTTTTCTCGACGCAAGATTCTTATTACCCTTATAAATGGTTAATACTAACCTATCTCATTAATATTAATAATTTTTAGGGTTCGAAACATCCCCTAATCGGCGTATAAATTTGAAAAATTACGAAATATTCAGAAAAAAGTTCAAAATCTTCTGGAAAAAATCTAGGAAAATTGTATAATGTTGCGTTTTAACAATACCCTTGGTTTGTCCCAGAATATATCGTAATGCCCCCACCTCTACTGACAGGAAGTTAACCACCCCTTTAACGAAACGTTGAATCCTTATCATGGTTCCGTCAAATTATTATTGTTTTTTTGGCGGAATTAATCGGATAACCGGTAGTTCTATAACCGACATTCCGATAATCAAGGTTCTACTGTACTCATGCGTTATTACATGTTTTCATAATTCAGACTATCCCATTTACTGGATATTAAACGATTGTAGTTGACGTATAATATTATTCATATTTTATTGTAATAAAAACCGTTGGCAAGTGAAACCTAGTATGAATAATATTTTGTTATTCACCATACTAAATGTAAATATAAATATGCTCATAATCAGCTGAAAATATATATCGATATGTACCAAGCCTTGTCAAAGATATGAACATATCCGAAATGTTCAGATAATTTCTTAAAATTTGATCCTTGATGGAAGATATTTTGAATCCCTAAAAATCGTTAACAGTAATAAGAAATAATAATGAAAGGAGGCAGGGAAAAAACATCTGGATAGAAAAAATCTCCCTCACACTCACTACTGAGGTTCCGAAAATTCCTTGAGAATAAAAAGTCACTTCTTATAAACCAAAACCGTACGTTTTTTCAGAACGTTTCAAATATATTTTCGGAATTTTTTCTACTTTCACCCACCATGGGGGAGGAGGGGGGAGGGGTCTCAAACTCTGAAGGTCATTGTTGTTGATAAGGGATGATAGTAATAATAATGTTCAAGGAGAATAAAAGATTTCTTGCCGGAACAAATGTTTCCCAATCGAAAAATTCAACGTTTCGTTAAAGGGGTGGTTAACTTCCTTTCAGTAGAGGTGGTGGCATTACGATATATTCTGGGACAAACCAAGGGTATTGTTAAAAACACAACATTATACAATTTTCCTAGATTTTTTCCAGAAGATTTTGAACTTTTTTCTGAATATTTCGTAATTTTTCAAATTTATACGAAGATTACGGGATGTTTCGAACCCTAAAAATTATTAATATTAATGAGATAGGTTAGTATTAACCATTTATAAGGGTAATAAGAAACTTGCGTCGAGAATTTTTTTTCTCCTTTCCATAATTCAAAGATTCAGGGTAGGGGTAGTTTACCCCATACGGGGGTAGTTTCAAAAAATCCTCGAACACGTCAACCTTGATTTCTCTTATTAAGTAACATATATTTTTTCAGATTTTTCCGCGTTAATGTAATAATTTTACATCAATTAGTTGATTTCACGCCCTGTTAGGGGGTGTTTCACCCCCTGGATTGTTCCGAATTTTTTTCAAAAAATAGTATATTATTTAGCTCATTAAAATACACATTCCTTAATAAGTTTCTTCGAAATTTCACTGATTTTTCTAGGCGAAAACATCAAAAGTCCGTTATTACCCCCAACTTCCGAGGGGTGTTCCACCCCCTCAGAGTGTTTTTCCGCCGATAAAACAAAATTCGTATCCCTTATTTTTCAGTCTACTTTCACATATTCAAATTTCAGCGAAATCGGAGAGGGACACTTCGCCCCCCTTCCTTGTTAGTATAACCGAAAATTTCACATATTCTTTTTCCTAGTAGATTAGAACTGAGTTGTCTTATGATACGATCAAGTTGTTTGAAATAGAGTTGCTCTGTCATAAAGAAGAGTATTTCTTTTCCTCCCTATACAGGCTGTATAGGAACCTTGTGGACATTTTTCATTATTCTATATTTACTGTCTTAAACGATAATTGATGAAAAACTGAGTGACTTATTTCTGCCTTTTGTGAAATTTTATTCCTTATAGTTGTATTTTCGATTACATAATTAATAATGGCACATTAAAAACACTCCCTCGTGATTATTTTCTTCTTTTAATTGTCTCAAGATGAACCTGAGATAGTAAATTCGGCGAGTTTAATAAATTCGAGTAAGAGAACACAGCCTTGAAGAGAAATCGGTAAATGGTTTAGATCACTTGAAATTGTTTTTGTTACTCCAAAATTTGGTGTCAACTCGGATATAAAATTAGTCTTTTAAAGACATAGTAAATCTGCCTTTTAAATTTAAATAATAATTATTATTTTCTGACGGAGGCAGTGCTCCAATTTATTCAACATTTATATGTTGAAAACGCTCGTTTAGCGTGACGTATGTAGAAGTGATGAATGGGCGAATACGATTATTTTGAAGTATCACAATAAATTTGTGAAGCTAAACATGGAATTGCGACCATACTGAATGGGAGGGCGGTTCCTGTTGCTCTTCCAACGCTAGTAGTTTTAACTTTGGCATCGATACTCTGCGAATGGCAAACATTTCAAATCGATTTCATTTGCGTCAATCACAGCGATTCTGGATAAAAAAATGTACATGGCCTTGCTATATTATCGCTCTTTTTTGAAACTCGTTGTTTCGCTTGTGATCCGTCTAAACAGAAAAATGTCGGTCATATCCAGCATATATCGGATATGGGCAATTAAACTAAATCATCTTTTCAACGTTCGAATGTAAAACTGTATTCATCAGACCACTTATTTGGTGTTTTGTCCGCTAATTACTTTTCCTACTTCTACATTCTCATGATACTATGATTTTCTTGATATAGATCTATACGGTAGAAATTTATCATCGCCAGAAATCTCTTTACATATTGAGCTACCTTTGTTTGATCGTAATTTTGAAAAGCCTTAACTTATTTTTGATAGCGGTACTTTTCTCCTGCTGTGACGAGGCACCTCAGAAACTATTATTTTGTTTTAACGAAATAACACTTTCAGATGGAATTTTCGAAGACATTAAAATACGATTTGTAAGTGCTGTGAACCGTTGTGTCAATATCGAAATTTAATTTTTTAGCGTTACGGGCGGTTAGGTGATTTTCTAGCAGATCTCATATTAATTTTGAATCACATAATTCGATCAATTTATCAGCCATCTTTGCTAGATCGTCAATAGGATCGTTGCTTGTTGATATAATCATTTTTTTAACCATTGTAACCACCTATTAGTTAATTAATTGCATATAATTACATTATTTCGTTTTTTGAAATTTTGAATGTTGATTGCTCTGAAACTGCTTATCGTTCGGCAAAAGCACTTTTCAAATTATTGAATTTTTTCGCATCAGACCTAATTACCATCGATATCCATCAACCAATTTTAATTTTTCCAATTTTATATATATATATATATATATATATATTTTGTTCCGCTTATCTGCAAATAATACAAAAAAGAAAATAATACACAAAGTTCTCTTGAAAGTCACGTTTGCCGCATCTTTTAGTTATTCGCACATGACAACAACTTCTATATGTTGTTCACGTGTACTGTTTAAAGTAGGAGTTTCTGTGGCACTTCAGTGTGGCTGCTCGTAGCGGCGCTATTTGCAAGGAGTCTGGAAAGTTAATAATGGACACAAACAATATCGTTCAACAGTGGTGTAAAATAATTACCTGTCTGTCCTTTAAATCGATTAGTATATACACTATTTGTTGGTGAACAATTGTCTCCTTTGTACGAGTCTGACATCAACACTGAAATGACTCAACCATCTCCATTATTGTGCGATGAAGTGCGTAACTTAATGTCAAAAATGAAAAACAAGGCTCCTGATGAAGCGATCAAATGTTCTATAACAACTTAATGTCAAAAATGAAAAACAAGGCTCCTGATGAAGCGATCAAATGTTCTATAACATTTCAGCTCAACACCATGAGTTAGGAAAGGTAAAGTAGTAAAATGAAGTATAGTAGTCAATTTTGGCCACGAGATTTTTGCAGATTTAACATTCACTATATCGACGGAATTAAAAAAAATAAAAAATGAGTGAGTCCATTAGTACTCTCAAGGAGATGTGTAAACATGGCGTGTGTATAGTACGTGGGTACTTTGAAGGAAGAAGGAATGCAATTTTACTAACCAGAGTTTTTCATTTGTTTCTTATCGTTAAATTGGTCTATTACTCTTTCGGTATAATCGACGCAATTGGCTTTTGGTAGCTAGAATAAGATACATGTACTGTCGACTCTAACTTTAAAAATGTTCATTGAAAAACTGCACAATATGGTCGTCCCATATCTAGTAGTAAATATATTTCGATTTGAGTTCATGTGCAAATCGAATTCGTCTCGCAGGAAGTTTATAAGTGGTTCAGCTTGAGGAACAGCAACATTAATATTGAAATCCCCGCTCACAATCACCGGCAAAAGATGATAGTCTCCTTGGAGAATTTTTGAAATTCTTTAGGATATGGGGCAAGGACGAAATGTATGAACTTCATTATGTCTTCGAAAGATTTATTCGGCGAGGTTAATACAACTACAGAAAGCATCTTATTCCCATTGAGAAGCTGAAGTTCAGCCGAATATATATCATCAATGAGTTGTGTGGTTACGCTCATACCAGTTGTTTGTCCAACGATGATTTCTTTATGCGAGGTGACTGTATGGTATGAGTATTCTATTTTAATTTTTATATATTGTTACTCCGGCAGCTCACTCACCATCTCTCTTGAACTGAACGCAGATCTGGAAAAGCAAGAAAATTGAGCATCCTTGCGTGACTGTGTCAGTTAGGTCGAGGTGATGTGTATAAGCTAAGACTCTGACAGTTCAATGTTAAAAACCAGACGTCATTATTATCTCGTTCAAAATTCGCCATTACAACGGATAAAGCGTGGTGAGGCGCGATAGCTAATTTTGAAGAAGACCCATTGAGGTCCCATTTTTACGTTCATGATAGACGACATGATCATCGATAGCCGACATGATGAACAGTCCTTCGAGACTCGTTACTCGTGCTAAAGCAATATACACGTTTTGTTAACTGTGTCTTTTATCGTAAGAGTATATACTGACTATCTCGTTGTAGGTACCACCGTGTGATGCATGAATTGTGGTGGCACATGAAGGTACGACGCTTTACATTAATTGTTGTTTATGCTTAACATTAATTGTTGTTTCGATTAATAGTTGAGCTTTTTCTAGAAATGGGCACCAAACATCGGTCGATGTTCGTTTTCTGCGCCCATCCAGCTTCAAGCCACCTGACCTTCTTGCCAACTTGTGAATTTGAACCGAAATCTATCCAGAGTCGTTTGACATTTTTTACTGTCTTCATTACTCTTCATTACTACTACATTCACATTACTGTTTTCATCGTTCTCGTTGTCCTGGTTAGGATGCCTATGCATTCGATATACTTTAGACAGCCCATAGTTCCATTCGCCAGTCCATTTGTTACGTCAATATTGGTTTTGAAAAAGTACGGCAAATTATTTGTGTCCACTATGCTCATTTTATGGATCTTTTGACGGAATTGCTACTCCGGCAGCCCACTGACCATCTCTATTGAACTGAAAACAGCATTCAAACGTAGGAATATTAACAAGTTCGTCATTGCGCAGCCAGGTCTCGAAAACCAAATCAATTGAGCATACCTGCGTGACTGTGACCTTAGACTATGGCAGTTCAATGTTAAAAACGAGATGTCATTATAACCCCATTCAGTAGAAGACATGATCATTGATAGCCGACGTGATGAACAGCGCCTAGAGACTCGTCACTCGTGATAAAGCAATATACAGCAGTTGTTGACTGTGTTTTTAATCGTATGAGTATGCAATTTCGTAATTGTAATTCGTATTTCGTATCGTAATTTTTTTTTTGATTTTTCTGATCGATGGAAATGTCGATGGTTTCTATTTCATTCATTAAATTAATTTTTTAATTTTCCCTACTATTATACATATACATAAAAGCATGCCATGTATAGTAAAAATTGTTTTTGTTGAGTTTCTTGCTTTTTTCAAACGAAGTAGGTATACGTCATTTCCGTTCGTTTCATTTACAAGTTTACTCTAATACAAAAAAATTTGGTAGGCGCGCGTAAAGATGTTTACACATCAAAAATATTTTAAAAATTACTGTGTTCTCTCTTCAGCCCACAAGAGTTGTCTGATTGGAGTGAAACTTCATAGATATGCTTTTTTCATAAATTGCGACATCCCGGTTGTTTGATCGAAATCGGTCCATTGGAAGTGGCTGCTAACATAGGGGCTTTTTGCCGTTTTGTAAATATTTGAAAATGTAAAATGTAAATGTGTATCATTTACAAGAAAAACGATTTGGAACCGAAAATATTTTAAATTAATTTTGTGATAACACCGTTCTAGATAAGCTTTTCAAAATTTAAGCTGAAATTTCGATTTTTGACAATAAACCGTTCCAGCTCAGATGGACTGGCTGATCGAGATGAAACTTCATTCCTGAGCTTTTCCTCAAATTAAAAAATCCCTGGTAACTTTTTCGAAATCGGTCAACCGCAAGTAAGAGCTTCCATTTGAGTTTTTTCGGCTTTCCACCGAAAAGTACATTAAGAGATTATTGTCCGAAATCGGTTCATCGGATGTGACAGGTTCCATAGAAGCTTTTTCATCTTTTTGCAAATATTTTAAAAAGTACATAAATAATATTCGGTTCTAGCACAACCCAGATCGTTTGATTGGAATGAAACTGTTCAATTATTCTTTTTTCTAAATTTGAAGTGGCATCTTCCATAGGAGCTAGTTGGTCTTTTACAATTATTTTTAAAATTTTGCCGAAAAAAAACCATTTGGACCAAGACCATTTGGACATCTGTATATCAGAAGTGGTAACTTCCGTAAGAGATTTTTCAATTTTTGCAATAAAGATTTAATTTTTAACAATTGTGGACCTTGTTGGTTTTCTGAAATTTATAAATATATATACAAGAAATTTTTTATCACAAATCCGGGTTAAATTTGTATGCTTTAGAAATTAAGTGTGGTGCATTCGAGTTGAAGTTGCGTTAGTTAAAAGTTTAGTTAAAGCACAACACAAACCCAAACGTTATCCATATAGCAAAGAAAGTTTGAGCAATTCATGAAAAAAAATATTATGCAATTTAAATTTACCAAGTCATCGGATGCATCACTGAAACACGAATGAAAGCTTTCCTTTCAACATAAACTGGACATAGTAATTAATAAAGATAAGCAAGCAAAACATACGCAAAAACATCTTGCAGTTTGCTTAAACCGTGTTTCGAAATTATTCCTTAGGAAAATTTAATTTTTCATCTTTTAAACGCTACAATATCTCTATCACGATAGATCAAAATTAAATTTAATAAAATGTCGCTGCCTCAAATTTTCTTTCTGACGAGCTATGACAACCCAAAATTTCTAAATACGGATATGTACGCACGAGGAGTAAGTAAACAAATACGCGAGATAAAAATAATTTCGAAATTATGAAAAAATGTTATATTAAATTTTCATCATCAATCAATTGAAATTATTGTAGGATGCCAAGTTCATTATTTTGTGGCGGTGTATCCCAAAACAGATAACTAAGTTTTCAGACAATTATGTTTGTTTTCTTGGCGAAGCTTCGAATGTTTATTATTTTTAAGATGACTCAAGTATATTTTATAATTTTGTGCTAGCGGTAAAATTGTTTATGGCTTGTCGTTAAAATGTATTGTTGGTGTGCGCCGGAAAATTTAATTTTTCGAGACGGTAAATATAAAGCTAATCAGAATCTTTGCTGATATATTTGCTTGATTTTGGTATTTTTCTTTTTTTTATTATTCGAATAATTAAAAGTTAAATCGTTCATGTTGTTTTATGCGAAGCCTGGGCAAAAGTATATTTTTTGTTTGTCATATGTGCGTATATACACGCACAGAGAAGGAAGCCATCCATTAAACTGTTATGGTATACTAATCACAACAATATACAAACACATATACATCTTATTTCTGGATAAATTATTTGTTAAACATCAAGTACAAGAATGCAAAAGTATGTTGTCCTGACAACATAAATTATAAGACGAAACACAACAGCAGAACACTAAATCTTAATCACTGTCATTTTTCATCATAAAAATGATTTACCATTTTGTATTTTTATTTATTTTATTTTTATTTTTTTGTCAAAGCTGGGTAGGTGTTTTCTTGTAATATTTTGTTGGTAGATTGGGATTTATGTACTTGTGTAGGTACCAGTCCCAAAATACAAGCCAAACAAAAAACTTAAAGAAAATATTAAAAGTTTTAATCTTGTTTGTGGGATTTAATTTAATGGTTTGTATTTAATTATTTTGAAATATTTATATAGAAATAGACGTATTGTGGCATTTTGGTGGTTTACCTTCGGTATTAATAAATGTCTTTTGGGGTATCTATAGTGTCAAGATATTTGATCCCACTTTTTAATACATCTCTCGATTGATGCTTTGAACAATCAATTGGCCCCTCATCCATCATCTGTAACTTATGCTATAATATCATGGTCAATTTGATAAAAGTTTGTAAAGTAAAACTTTAAATATTCTAGTAATCAGGGCTATCATTTTGGAATTGCGACGAGGAGTAATTTTTAAATTTTGCGGGGAGTATTTTCAGTCTGAAAAGTACATTTTTAAAATTTGAATCACTGCCTTAATTGTATCACCCATGTATCAACACAGTGTAAATTGTAAACATTTGAGCCTCACTCATTTTACCTCTACCTCTGTATTCTACTTTAACTTAGCACATACCATGAAAAAAAAAACGATTTTATGGTTACACAGCCATCTAGATATAAAGAGCCGCCACAGTCGGCCCTGCTAAACGTTTCGATTCAGCTAATTCAAGATAATAATGCAGGATTGTTAATAGCATCACATAATTGTTTAAAAGTGATGCATTACGATGACAAATTACGAAAGTGCAAATTAGTGCAAATGTTGGAAGACCAATGCATCATACAAAAAGGTGACAAAACCTCTGAACGAGTTTGTTTGCATGACAAGATTTAATATCGTTAATAAGGCACTTGGGTTGAAGGTTGAGGATTTCGAATACTAGTATTTCTTCCCCTACACTACTCAATAACTTAAAATATCGAATACTCAGCAGCGACCTCACAAGTGAACCCTATACACATCGTATCATAGGCCGAGAGACTATTCAAAAGAGTACGAGAATTGAGGAACCTCACATTTACGCATAGTGGTGTGGATTGAAAATCATCCATCGTTTGATACCGATGAAGCCATTCAACAGATGTCTAAAGAGGGCTTTGAACTCTATATGAACGTCAAGAGATGCCAAGTAAATGCAAAAAGCATGACACCATAACTGTATGAAGATTCAGCTTCCCAAATGAATGCGTTTTGTAAAAATTGTACGAATTGTTATTTTTCGCTTAGCAAATTATTATTTTTCGCTACGTATTTTTGAACCCTTTCTTAAATTCAGTTTTTTGGTGTATGGAGGAATGGATGCGATGCGATTTCTACTTTACGATATTATGAATTATGATCAGGGCCCCTATTCTTGAAATTAGTGGAAATTTTCTAAATCGTCAAAAATAAATCAGGGAAAAATTCTTACAGGGTAAATCGATGCGGAATTATTTCCTTAATAGGGAAATTAATAATAGACAACTTGCAAACAAATTTGAAAAAATGATTTAAGTAGCCAGCCATCGAAAAATTCGAAAAATTTAAAAATAATTAAAGCAAGTTATATACGAATGTGGAAATTTCCACCGATTTCAAGAATAAGGGCCCAGATATTAGTTTTACATCAAGTTGAGAACTCGTGAAACATTAAGTTGTTTAAATTAAAAAATGTGGTGGTATCATCAGACTGCAGTGACCAAAATACAAAAACAGGTTGGACTTTAAATCTCGAAATTCAAAATCCCCTTTTTAAAGTCAAAGCCCCGTATTTTAAAATACAGTTAAATATTATTTAAGTCTCGTAATGTGGATATTATGTGTGTCATTTCTTACGAGTTAGAACTTTTTTTACACCTCTTTTACTAACCGCCCCGATGGCAAAGTGGTCAACATGCATGCTCCAGCGACCGCAGGTCCCGGGTTCGATTCCCAGTGGTGACAAGGAAAAAATTTCACGGCAGGTTTAAGATCACTGAATTAATTACTCCTCATTTGAGGAGACCAAATCCCTTCATGGGATATAGTATCAGCCAGAGAGAGAGAGAGAGAGAAAGAGATAGATACAAACATTAAAAGACAATTTATGGATTAGTATACCGCTGTACAAGTATGAAATGCGGATTTAGTTACTAAAAAAACATGTTAAATTCGGAAAAATGATAAAAAGTGCTTTTACTCAAAGTATGAGAGAGCCATTTTTTACATCTTCGTACGAACCAAGGTGCTGCTGATTAAGTGCAGGTACCATCGATGCAAACAAGTGAAGGAAGGAGCCAAGTCTAGTGATTAAGCTGCATGGGCTGGACTTCCTAGCTGAGTGATTCAAACGTGTCGCAAAGAGCTGTTTTTGTCGTATGTGATTTAACATTGCCATGGAGAAAATGACTTTTTGCTGTCTCTTTCGGTTTTCTGGCCTTTTATCAAGCAGCGAACGGTTCAAATTGATCATTTGTTTTTGGTGCCGTTTAGTATTAGTAAACCGCGTCTCTCTGATCTTTCGTCCTACCGAACACAGAGTATATTGTCTTTCTGACAAAGTGATTCGGTATTGCAGTCGATGTTTATGGTGCGCCGGGGTCCACCTCCTACAACTATAGGATGAAAAATGACTTCCTTTTGTACCGAACGAGCAAAATGTCACATGTGTTTTTGCGCTTTTCCGATTGCATGTCGTTCAACTCAAGTGGTACCCATCTACCAGTCTTGTGAATCTTCCCATCTCTCGTAGCCGATTGGAAGCAACTTTTTGACTAATTGCCCAATTGCTACATCAAAGTCAGGAGCATGTTCACTATAAGCTTCTCGAAGTGATCGGTATGACTCAGCAACAGTTTTCTTTAAATGAGAACAAAAAGTTATTGCTGTCCGCGAATGCTCTTCACATATATGCGCTTCTGACACCTTGTTGACCACTCAACAAAATGGCGCAGTTTCAAATTTTTAAAGCATAAACTACATTGGTGCGTCATTTGTTACCTTAAACCCGCATTTCTTACTTGTACACCTATGGCCCTATTCTGGTTTTCTCGGGAATAGGGAATTGGCAATTAGTGACGTGTTTATAGCAGTTGGGAATTTTTTATTCTCCAGTTTTGACGTTAATTTTTCCCCATGATTCTTTGTGGGAATTGTGATTCCTATACATTTTTGAATTTTTGAACATTATTTTTTCTAATAAATATAAAATACGTGTTTTAGTTTATAAATATCTATACATAAAAAAAATTCCCAAAAATTATTTCCTGTCTACCAGAATATACACTTGGGAACGGGAAATAAATTTTTGAGAATTAGTGCAATTTATAATTACAGCAAACTATTTTCCCAATTCTCAATTCCCCGGTCGAACCAGAATAGGGCCGCTGGAATATGTAAAATACCGCAGGCATAAATAAATAACTAAATAAAATTGATGTGATTTAGTGAAATTTAGGACTTACTGTTTACTTGTTATGAGAAGCAATTCGAAATATTTTGATTACGACACTTTTCAAAATCGAATTTCTTATAAAATTCAAATTAGAAAATCTCATTTTGATTATTTACACGTATATACCAACAGAATTATTAGATATAAAATGTAAAAGAGATTTTTGTCTTAATTTAAAAATCAAAAATTTTCTTTTTCGATCTGGCATGGTAAATATGAAACGAAGAAACGTGGGTGCGTTTTTACTCGTATTCTAAAAAAAAGGAATGGTAAATTAAATTTCTTAGAGAATAATCAAAAAAGTAATAAACGTAATGATTTCATGTTTTATTAAAATTGTGTGAAAGCATAACAAATTCTGAGAAGGCAAATGGTTTCTTGGTAATTGTTAAAACGAAAATTTATTATTCGTTTCCGGGTTTTACTATTGCGTCGCTATTTTTAATTTATCTGATTTAAGACTTACACAAGTCAATGCCGTTTTCCATATTAAAAGCTGAAGTAGGAAGCTTTGGGGTGCTCGAAATATGAATCTGCAAGCCATCATCAACAATTGAGTAATCTCTAGACAGGCGCAAACTACGAAAAAAGATGACAGCGGTGATAATGGGAGTAATACTGATTGGTTCCAGAAAATCATATCAAAAAAAGTAGACTGCCGGTTTCAAAAAGTATAAACGCTATTTTTCGGCTGCGAAAGTGATAGCAACTCGATTTTGGGTCAGTTATGGATAAATGGAGTTATCTTAATCGATAATAGTCAAAACGGAGAAAAAACATTATAGGGGCGTACTACGCACCATTACTTGACAAGTTGAAGGCAGAAATTGAGGAAAAATTATTAAATTTGTGGCCGTTCCGGCAATCTTCGAACTACGGTTTAAACTGCTTGAATACCCTCCTTTTGACCTTTTTTTGTTCCATAAGCTAAAAGTCTCGCTCGGGGTCAGAAATTTTCGTCGAATGAGGGGGCTATCACCTTCGTTAATAACTATTTTGCAAAGAAAAACTTCGAGTACTATTTAGACGAGGTATCTATAGACTGATGAGAACACTATGTAGAGAGAGAACCCTCGTGACCCGGTACACTACATGTCAAAAGTTTTTAGTCGATATTTTTTTTAGAAATTGTTTTTTTTTTATAACTTAACAAACTTTTTGTATATTTTAGCATCCGAAGATAGTATTCACCGGTTAGGCCTTCATGTCAGAGGTGTCTAGAGGACTCACAAATGTTGGCCTTGATAGTGCCAAAAACACATAATATCGAAATAAAATACGGGATTTGGCTGTATAATTGCTGGGTCACCAATTCAGCTAAAAATTGGTTAGCTCCAATCTAAATCGATTTTGGGAGACAGGGGAAATTAAGAAGAGCAATTCTTTCTTGAATCATTTTTTTTTACAAACGTCAATACATTTTACGTTTACCACTCAATGCAATGAACGCAAAACTTGCTTTTTCAAGAATAATGGAAATTAAAAGTTTTCGAAATTTAGAAAATCTTAGCATATGGAACTAGGCAGTTTCATGTAGGCAGTTCAGTAACCGACTTATTTAAAATGAATAGCAGTACAATGAAGTTGAGAATTATGTTTGACGCCTCAGCCATAACGGCCAATATAGTTTGCCATTGAATGAGGAATTATAGAGGAGTGTCAAATACTTCGACAGACGTTATTTGAAGTTTTAATAAAATTTCGTAGACACAAAATCGTATTTATCGGGAACATTATGGAAATGTTCATTATAGTTCATAGCTCATTAATTTCAGAAATAAATATGGTTAATGGCCGAGTATTGCCTGAGTTCAATTTCACTAATTTATTCTGGGTGATTTATCGTTTGAGAGCGTTATGGACGTCTTACTGTTCAAATCAGTAGTTTTCTAGTTCTTCGCCAATTCTCTCTATTTCTTCTATCAAGGCCTGCGGAAATATTTAAAATTTAAAACGTGTGCACGATTAAAACTAATCGGCTACGACTCCATTAAATTGTAGCGAAACAATTCGTGTATTCACATCATGAACAAATAAATTAATTCATTTAAATAACTTTGACGAATTACACCACTAAGTTTTTTTATAGTTCGTATTTTTATAAATCCAGTCTAGAAACACATAAACATTTGTGTACACATGAGGATATCCCACAGCACAAGCCAGATGATCCGAAATTTCTTCAGAACTGTACGATGTGATTCCAATTTGCTGATTTGTATTTTCCAATACTAGTGGACTGCCCGAATCGCCGACACAAACGGTACCATTTAATTCTCCAATAACGCATATCTTTGTTTGATCAAGTGTTTTTTGGTACAAAGGACAATGCTCATTGCTTAGTACACGAACTCTTAATTCTTTTAATACGTCGCTCTGCCCTGTTGATTGTTGGGACGTGGCACCCCATCCGCTTGTTTTTCCATATTTACCGACAAGATTAATTGTTTCACCGGAATTTGTCAATAGTTTAACTGTTCCTATATATTTATTTAATTTAACAGGATTTGGTAATTCTACGTATCCAATATCATTTATAACGTTTTCTCGATCATATTTTTTATGGTAGTTAAATTTTGTGGTTTCCACTGTAATATGATATTTCTTTGCACAAGCGTGCATTCCGAGTTGCACTAGTACCGACTGTACGCTAAAATTGTAGTAAATAATATTATAACACTGATCATAATATGCAAATTTGTAAACTTAGCTTACTCAACTAAACAATGGGCGGCTGTCAGGACAAATTTTGTAGTTATGAGTGAACCTCCGCAGAACAACCGCTTTCTTTCATTAATCTGTGTCCGTAACACTACTTGATATGGGACACCATATGGTTTCGCTTTTTCCCCTAAATTAATTCGCCCCCTTACTTCGATGTGATCTGTGTTTTGCAGTGTAAACTGAACAGCCAATAACAACAATATAAAATGTGTTGCGCACATTCTAACGCGAAGTGTGTACGATCAAGAACGTTTTCTTAATGGCCTCGTAATGGGTAAATAATATTACACGAATTAATTAAATTATTTACGGCCATTTAGCATTAAAATGCTTAATACTGCGTAATATCGTAATATATAGTTCCATAACAAAGCTGAAATATTAAGAAATGATTCACATTTGCGGAATTACTTTAGAATATATCCCATTACGAGGCCATTAGAATATATCACTGCGTTGACGAGAAAAATCCATGGAATGAAGTTTGACAACTTTTCCAATCCTTTGTCTTTTGAAAGTTTGGTAATGCGTGTAAGTGTTAATTCCGGATGAGGTTCCAGATTTCAGAACCTCGAAAGATCGTCAGAAATCGTCGAAATTGATTTATCAACACAAGTTATCCTGTACTCGTACGCTTTTGAATGACGTTATGCGAAATGTTATTAGAAAGTACTATGGCATATTTCAAAACAAAGTTTGCATTTCTTATGCTCAGTTGATGGAAGTAAGAATTATGCATATCCTTAAAAAATTCCTATTGTGAGGACATCAATCTGTATAGCCAATTTCACAGTCGTCCTGTTTTCATTGAACACTACCGCATGCATCGGGTCGATTGCATCTTTTTATAAAATATCAAAGCGTTCGTTTGAAATAAACGATTTAGTGTACACAATTTCGAAAACCTAACACATTTCCAATGCTTGTGTTGAGATGCTGTACATGGTAGCGGAAATTTGCAATAGGGAAATAAAAGATAACGCTACCCGCCGCAAGTGGCAGCAATATCGAAAATGGATTTTCTTTTCTTATTTCATTACTAGCGGTCTAAAGGTTTCAAGTCCTCGGTTAATGAATTATTTGTTAGTGTCGGTCATGTTTATTTTGACAACTATTTTTGACAAAAACAACATTTTTTACTGGCCACATAAGCCAATATCAATCTCAACAATCTCAATTAACCTAATTCGAATTGCAAAGTTATGTAAAAAATTCTAATTCTCTGCTAATGAGTTCTTTGTTATGGACGGCCATATTTATTTTGACAACAACAAATAATTTTATCAGCACAACAATTTAACTGTGATTCTTAAGTCACGATTTTGAATTTTTGAAAAAACAACATTTTTGTCCCGATTTTATTTAAAGTATTCACACATGTGTATTTCCGCAGACAACACTTTCTAAAAAAATGTGTAAGCAATCGGACTTCATGGTCAAGCGGTTGATATATAAAGTTTTTGAAAATAACTAGTTTGAACGTTCTACCGTTTTAAAATTTTGAAGTTTTGGCGTTTGAATGACAAGTAAAACTGTCATTTTAGAAGTTTCCAATGAAACTCTGCAATTTAATTAAAACTTAAAGGTGATAATTACAAAAGATTTGCGTTACGTAATATTTCACTTGGCAAGGGAAACAAAAAGGAAATCTGTGATACAGAGATCTAGCCGATCAACGAAAAAACAAGGAAAATATTATTTCAAAATGCAGAAAGAATTACCAAATTCCCGAGTTGCTCGAATGGCCTAGCGACCCGTTGCAGATACTCAACAAAACAACAGTCAACGCTTTCAAAACCAAAATTTCTAGGTTTGCTGGATCGCATTCGTTGCTAAGCCGCTTTCAACGCTTCGAGGGACTATCTTCTGATTATCTGCGGCATGATTTTTCCAACTAATATCAACTGCTTACTGTGTCAGCTCTATAAATGCGTCTAACATTGAAGAAGACAATGCATGCGTTGAAAACTTATTGGAAACATCTCGTTCCAGGCATAATTTTGAAATTGCAGTTCTCACTTAAGTGTAGATCCGATTGCTGTCACAGATCATTCCGCTTTTGAAAATCATCAACTACAATGGCGCCTTTCGTCAGTATACGGCTTCAAAGAACAAGGAAATCTTCGCATAGATAACTTGGAGATCACTAATAATTTTCAAAGGTGCGGCCTCGATTATTTGATTCTTCGCAGGTTTAACCTTTATTTCCGAATCGCTTAAAAAATTTTGACATCAAACACGAGTTCATAATTTCATCCAATAACATGATCGTTGCTATCGAGTAGTTAAAGAAAAACAACCCGCTTTATCATGACGTGCAAAATGTGATGCAATAATTTGTAGTTTGATGTCGCCGACTTCATCAGAGTTGAATTTCAACCGATGAATACTTGACAGCCTTGGTAAGTAGAATAGAAGAAATACGATGTCTTAGAAAAACGCAGGTTAACAGTGCTGCCCAATGGCGATCGGAGCAATAGTTCGATAAACCAAAAGGTGCACATGTAATAAACGTAAACGGTCGAGCGTGTGGTATCGAGTACAACACATTCAACGAATTTGTCCGTATCTGCAAACGTGCCACAGTTTGGAAAAATCCGCATTTACTCACGAGTATATTCAAGCCACTTGAATGCAATATCGTCCAGCAGGACGCTCATGCAGAACCAAAGAGATCGATTTCTCTTTGTACGCAATCTCAATGTTCGACTCGTCTGCGGCTGGCTGATCCTGCAAAACAACCAGATGGTGAAAACATTCATTTCTACGTTAAGAACTTGCGAGGCTCGATGGCTTATTGGAACCCTGCTTTGGGCGAGCTGATTGCGCAGATCAAATATTTGGGATCGTCTCAGTATTTTGATACATTCAGCTGCAAAGATTTTCTTTTTCGAACAATTTTGATCGCCGGTGGAGATACCAACAATGATTCGAAAACTGATTCGTCACTTCATGATTAGAGCCAACGCAATGAAAGTTTTACTAAAATCGGGTGATTCGGTTCTCGGAGGAAAGTTGGTCAATTATTCGTGGCTAATCGAATTCCAGAATCAAGGGTCGCCTTAACATCACAAACATGCTTGGGTCAAAGGTACATCAGCCTTTTATTCGGGGATCTAAGTTCTCCGGATAAGTCATCCGCCGAATGTCACTTCAACTTCACGCATGTTCCAGTTGAACGGACTCACATGGCTACCAACACTTCCGTCGAGTTCAACAAAAAGCTCATTGAACGTGCATTTTGAAACGCAAGCGCGAGGAATATTTAATCTAAAATTACAACGTCAATCTGTAGAGAAGCTAGATGTGTAAAATTTGACATTTAAGCGTGTCGACAGAGAAAGCTTTCGAGAAGTCACTCGAAAAGTTTTCAAGATCTGCAAGAGCGATAAGATTCCGCGAGCGATGTTGACAACAACATACAAAGGTGCTGTAAGGCTAACAGCACAGTAATCATCCTCTTTATTTTGGCATTCGAAAATCCTGCGCTTGATTTTAATGGGTAACGTAATATCTTGTACATTATTCAAAATATATAAGTCAAACAAACTTTTGTAATATTTACTTCGTGCTTGTAAATAATTGAATTAATTTAAAGAAAGTTGTCGATTGTCTTTTTATTTCCTTCCTAAGATTTTATTATTTATGAAAGAATATGATGGTTCACAATAAATAATAACAAATTCACTCCAAGATCTCAAGTTAACAAACAAAATTTTTCTATACCTACAAATATCACAACCATTAAGGTATCCCCCCAAAATTTTTTATGTACAAAGCAATTAAAATTTTGTAACCGTCATTCGACACAAAAAAATAATTAAATAAAATCACAAACAATTATTTACTGTAATTGTCACCAAATTAATTGCATCATTTGCTTTCAAATACTTAACAAAAAATTATCTAAGAACAAAATTAAGGATGAGAAAGAAAAACAACTTCCAAAAAGGATCTTTTTTGAGCCCAAAATATACACACAAGAGAGAATGCGTATAAGAAAAGAAAAATCAATTAAATTCAATCTCTCCGAATCAAATGATATTATATTTTATTATACAACAAATCCTTTTTTCACTTGCCAGCTCCTTTTTTTTTATAAAATAGGTCCAGTTTCATATCATACAACTGGAAAATCATTTATATTAATTTATTTTGTTGTTGTGTTTGTTGTTGTTTTTGCTATCTCGATCATTAATTATTATGGTGATGGTAAAGTTAGATTTTTAAAGGCAATTTTTTCGGGCTTCTGGAAACTTTATATACAATCAGGAGATATGGATACGTATACCTATCGTGCACTGAAGTGCAGAAAAAGGTTTATAACTAATTGATTGTTAGAAAGTTTGTCGTTTTTGTTTATCCGGGCTATAAAAACAAAAATATGAAGGCACATAGTACTTGTGCACAGGTGAGTGGACAATCACACAGGTATTTCGTATATAAACGATAGATTCATTAATCATTAAGTTTGTTTGACAGTTTCAACATAAATGTATTTAAAAATACTTTTTTGTCGGTATAAGAGTTAGAAAGATATTAATCTTATCTCTATGTGTGTGTTTGTGAGTGTGTGCGTATAACTTATGAGAATGATTAAAGCACCTGTATCGTATACGCATAGATGCCTTTTTGAAATTTCCTAATTTAAAGGTATTTTTGCTGAGTTCTTCTTTCTTCGACTGATTAAACGATCAATCAATTACACGAACCATTATAAAGCGATAAAAGTTTTATTGGCATTTAATTTTAAATCTGAAATTGAGCTACAACTTTATACAAATTCATTCAATTATTTTAATATTACGATAGACAAATTGGTCTATTTTGTCGCCAATGAGGTCTACGAACACTTTTGAGGCTTACGAACCTTTATATAATTTCACAATTCGAATTATGATAAATGAAAATGTTGGGATTGATATTGGCTTATGTGAACAGTAAAAATTTTGTTTTTGTCAAAAATAGTTGTTGTTGTCAAAATAAAGATGGCTGACAACAACAATAAATTCATTAACCGAGGACTACGAATATTTATATAAATTCAAAATTCGAATTAATAATGTTGGTAACAATGTTGTTTTGTCAAAAATAGTTGTTCTTGTCAAAATAAAGGTGATTGACAACAACAATAAATTCATTAACCTACGAATCTTTCTATAAATTCACAATTCGAATAAAGTTAATTGATATTGGCTTAAGTGAACCGTAAAAATTTTGATTCTGTCAAAAAATGTTGTTGTTGTCAAAATAAAGGTGGCTGACAACAACAATAAGTTCGAGGACTACGAATATTTATATACATTCAAAATTCGAATTAGGTTAATTAAAATTGTTGGAATTGATATTAGGTGAACAGCAAAAATGTTTTTTTGTCAAAAATAGGTGTTGTTGTCTACATAAAGATGGCTGACAACAACAATAAATTCATTAACCGAGGAGATCGAATATTTATATAAATTCAAAATTCGTATTAGGTTAATTGGAATTGTTTGGATTGATGTTGGCTTAAGTGAACGTTAAAAATTTTGTTTTTGTCAACAATAGTTGTTGTTGTCAAAACAAAGATGGCTGACAACCACAATAAATTCATTAACCGAGGACTACGAATATTTATATAAATTCAAAATTCGAATTAGGTTAATTAAAATTGTTTGGATTGATGTTGGATTATGTGAACAGTAAAAATGTAGTTTTTATCAAAAATAGTTGTTGTTGTCAAAATAATGGTTGCTGACAACAACAATAAATTGATTAACCTACGAATCTAAATTCACAATTCAAATTAGGTTAATTCATATTGTTGGAATTGATATTGGCTTAAGTGAACAGTAAAAATGTGGTTTTTGTCAACAATAGTTGTTGTTGTCAAAATAAAGATGGCTGACAACAACAATAAATTCGTTAGCCGAGGACTACGAATATATATATAAATTCACAATTTGAATTAGGTTAATTGATATTGTTGGAATTGATATTAGGTGAACAGTAAAAATGTTTTTTTGTCAAAAATAGTTGTTGTTGTCAAAATAATGGTGGTTGACAACAACAATAAATTCATTAACCTACGAATCTTTATATAAATTCACAATTCGAATTAGGTTAATTCATATTGTTTGGATTGATATTGACTTATGTTAACCGTAAAAATGTTTTTTTTTGTCAAAAATAGTTGTTGTTGTCAAAATAAAGATGGCTGACAACAACAATAAATTCATTAACCGAGGACTACGAATATTTATATAAATTCAAAATTCGAATTAGGTTAATTGAAATTATTTGGATTGATGATGGCTTATGTGAACAGTAAAAATGTAGTTTTTGTCAAAAATAGTTGTTGTTGTCAAAACGAAGGTGGTTGACAACAACAATAAATTCATTAACCTACGAATCTAAATTAACAATTCGAATTAGGTTAATTCATATTGTTGGAATTGATATTGGCTTAAGTGAACAGTTAAAATGTGGTTTTTGTCAACAATAGTTGTTGTTGTCAAAATAAAGACGGCTGACAACAACAATAAATTCGTTAACCGAGGACTACGAATATTTATATAAATTCAAAATTCGAATTAGGTTAATTGGAATTGTTTGGATTAATGTTGGCTTATGTGAACAGTAAAAATGTGTTTTTTGTCAAAAGTAGTTGTTGTTGTCAAAATAATGGTGGTTGACAACAACAATAAATTCATTAACCTACGAATCTAAATTCACAATTCGAATTAGGTTAATTCATAGTGTTGGAATTGATATTGGCTTAAGTGAACAGTTAAAATGTGGTTTTTGTCAACAATAGTTGTTGTTGTCAAAATAAAGATGGCTGACAACAACAATAAATTCGTTAACAGAGGACTACGAATATTTATATAAATTCAAAATTCGAATTAGGTTAGTTGGAATTGTTTGGATTGATGTTGGCTTATTTGAACAGTAAAAATGAAGTTTTTGTCAAAAATAGTTGTTGTTGTCAAAATAATGGTGGTTGACAACAACAATAAATTCATTAACCGAGGACTACGAATATTTATATAAATTCACAATTCGAATTAGGTTAATTGATATTGTTGGGATTTATAGTGGCTTAAGTGAAAAGTTAACATTTTGTCGTTGTCAAAAATAGTTGTTGTTGTCAAAATAAAGATGGCTGACAACAACAATAAATTCATTAACCGAGGACTACGAATATTTATATAAATTCAAAATTCGAATTAGGTTAATTGGAATTGTTTGGAGTGATGTTGGCTTATGTAAACAGTAAAAATGTAGTTTTTGTCAAAAATAGTTGTTGTTGTCAAAATAAAGATGACTGACAACAACAATAAATCCGTTAACCGAGGACTACGAATATTTATATAAATTCACAATTCGAAAAAGGTTAATTGAAATTGTTGGAATTGACATTAGGTTAACAGTAAAAATGTTGTTTTGTCAATAATAGTTGTTGTTGTCAAAATAATGGTGGTTGACAACAACAATAAATTCATTAACTACGAATATTTGTATAAATTCAAAATTCGAATTAGGTTAATTGAAATTGTTGGAATTTATATTAGGTGAGCAGTAAAAATGTTTTTTGTGAAAAATAGTTGTTTTTGTCAAAATAAAGATGGCTGACAACAACAATAAATTCATTAACCGAGAACTACGAATATTAATATAAATTCACAATTCGAATTAGGTTAATTGGAATTGTTGGGATTGATATTGGAATTGTTCACATAAGAACAGTAAAAATGTGGTTTTTGTCAAAAATAGTTGTTGTTGTCAAAATTAAGGTAGTAGTTAAAATAAAAGTATTAAAAGAGGCGAGCCATAACCGCATATAAAATTTATGATGTTGGTTTAATCTTCTTAATTCTAAAACGAGTGACCTAGGGTTACCGAGAAATATATTTTTTTTCTGTACAAACCTAATGAAATTGCTGAACATCACCATAAAAGTTAAATTTGTAAACCATACACATGGTTTCATTATAATTTTTGTGCCAAGATACCATCAATCGCATGTGAAACGAAGACGAGTCAATTAAAATTCAGATGCCTATGTGGAATAATTTTAACCTTCTGAACACAAGTATAGTATGTAAGCGCCTATACACATACATGTATACATAATATGGCAACCATATCAATTTAATTTTTAATGTTGTATGTATATTCATATTCATACATATCGTATTATAAAGAGGTTGGAAATTATGCGGCATGAAGAAAAATTAAAAAAAAAAAGTTATCCGAACCCTAATAATTCAATAGCTCTGTGGAAGGAAGCCAAAGCAAAATGTTTATCACAAGAGATTTTGAAATATTATTATTGTTATTATTTTTAAACATGTGAAAGTGTTAGAGTTCTTATAATAATATACCCATCATAACCTTCAAATATGTATTTTGGAAAATATAACGGAATCAACACAAACTCTTTGTATATATTTTTCCTAATCGATTTTTTTTTTATTTTCCCAAAATACTCGTTTCACATGAATTTCTCTTCGCACATTTTATGTTTTGCCAAGAATTTTAATCAGCTTAAATTTTTTTTTGTATATACTATGTGCTTTTATGTCTGAACTGAAGCTGAATGGGTGTAGGCTTGTTTTTTTTAATACATATATAAAATACATTTTACTCGATTTTAGGCATTTTGATTGAATTTTTTGGTGTGTGCGTGTATTCTGTTGATTGCTGTTGTACTCTCGTATCAAAAATTCTTTATGCTTTGATACCATGAAGAAAGTAGATGGGATCCCGGTAACCGTAAGGCATGTTATACGCCAGCATATAACAGCACTGTGTAATATTGTGTATCTGAAATATATTAAGAGAAAAAAATTATTTTTACATATTTTGAGATAAATATTGAAGATAAGATGATTTATAAATTAGACGTGAGGTATTTCTATTTACTAATCTTATATTGAATATTAAATTATTATGTTGATTTAAATATTATCACAGTAAATAAAATTGATAACAAAATTGTATTTGTATTAATTAAAAATTTTGTTTTTTTTTTGTTATTACAGGTAAATTGGAATCAATTGAATACCAGTATATGCTACAAGTGGGGTTCTGGAGTGAGTACCAGACTTATTTTATATATTAGCACTACAAATCATTAACTTATATATATATATATATATATATATATATATATATATATATATATATATATATATATATATATATATATATATATATATATATATATATATATAAATATATATATATTACAATTTATCTTACTCCTAATTATTACCACCTCCTAAATTACTCTGAAAATTTAGTGGTACAATCTAAAAATTTTAGTGGCACAATATAAAATTTTTGAAACGTTGGTTGCGCATCAGCAAAAAAGTTTCACCTTGTAGGCCCTTGTTGATATCTTGGCCTCTCTTATTTCAACAACGACTATAAGTTGGTCTTATAGATCTTTGAACCGAAATATTTGAATCACATGTGACAGTGTTAAGTTTTTTTGTTCAATTTGGATGATATAATAGCTTGGTCAATTTCCCTATCAGTTCTCAAGGGAAGAATGATGTACTAGTTTTTTCCCTCCATTAGAATTAGTTACCATTTAACTGAAAAGACGTAAAAAATTACGGCGGTGCTGAACTGGTGGCTTTGTTTCTTTCTTCGGCATCCTTCTCAGCTTACTGTTCACGAATGTGCCAATAAATCTCGCTTGAATTTGAGAAAGCTCGTATTTCCTTAATAGAAACAACTCTTTCTTGCACAGCCAGACTCCCAAACCTCAGCCGGTGACCCTGTTAATGGCAATTAAGAGGGGATTTTGCATCACTTCTTTAATCGTGCTTATAATTATTTCGGCGTCGGTATGAAATCCCGAATTACAAAATACCGAATTATCAAAACCTTGACAAAAAATCCCGACTTTAAAATTCCCGATTTTAAAATCCCGATTATCGAAATCCTGATTTTGCTGAAGGGATACCATCGTATTCCCAAAAATTTTATTACCAAAATGATGTTTTTGACTAGATCAAAAACTTACTAGTAGGCTGTTTCTCAAGTTTCAAATTGCCCAAAATAAATAGTCCGAAAAATATCCCAAATCACTTTTTGTAAATTTTTGATTATTTGGGCGAAAAATTTAATCTCAAAAAAAAAATCAAAAATTTTCATTTAATTTTTATATTATTTAAGACTATTAAATGAAAATATGAAAATGAAATATAAGTTGACATAAGAGTAACATATATTTTATATTTTAAAAATATATATTACGAAAATTTATCTAATGATTTAATTTTTTCGAATCTTTCGAAAATAGAACCGAATGAGTCGAAATCTGCGCGCGCAGATTTCGATTCATTTGGTTTTATTTTCGGTAAAATTTGGGATTGTTAATTCGATATTTTTATTTTTTTGAGATTTTGTGTTCGAGCAATTTTTTTCTTGGTAAATATATTTTTGGTATTATATGTTTTGAGATTTTTGTTGTTTGGATTATTATTTTCGGGATGGCATTTTGGGATATTTTTTTTCGCTAATAAAATTTTTGGCCTTTCGATACCAACCCTTTGCTGAAACCTTAAAAAATACTGACAAATTAAAAAGTTGGGATTTTTTTTAAAAATATTAAATTGTATTTTTTTTTCATCTTAATTAATAAAATTCGGTTTTTCTGGTCGATCTTGGTTAGCTTTGAGTTATTAGATATAATTTGCTTTTAATGTGAATTATTCTAGAATTTTTGGAATTGCGCCTGTTCAATTGAAGTTGGCCATCAACCAATAATTCTAAAATTTAATTTACAAAATTTGGTATAAATATGTGTTGTGTTGCCGCCCCAGTGGCAAAGTGGTCAGCATGCTTGCTCCAGCGACCAGAGGTCCTGGGTTCGATTACCGGCGGTAACAAGGATAACAAAAAATTTATTTGGTAGATTTAAGACTGGTAGATTTTTGTGAGTCATCATAATGTCTCGTGCCATTTTGGCTACACAAATGATGCACTAGTGGGAGTAATATCAATATCACAGATTCTTGTTTTGAATTTTATATTGCTTTTCATAATAAACATATTTAATAATTTTTATTATTTTTATGTTAAAAATATATTTGTTTTCATATTTTAAGTGGTTACCACTGTTCGGTTGGCCAAACAGAAAAAAAAAATCCAGCTGGTCTAAATTTACAAAACCGCAATTAACATAAATATAAAATTCCATTTTACAAAATACTATAACAAAAAAATCAAAATTCTTAATTTCAATTGACAAAATTTATTTATTTAAAAAAAAATTCATACACAAAATTCCATTATTAGTTTAATAATATTTAGAGCGTTTCGCAAAAATTCTAATAGATTTATTTCAATTAGTTTAATAATTATTATTTAATTATTATTATTAAATCTAATTAATTGAAATAATTTTTCTTAGAAGCTATTACTCAAACTTGATTCCCATTGTTTATCCAGATTGATTAACCTTTGTTGTGACAGGGTGGGATTTTTTTGGAAAACCGAACCGTTTCCCTACAAAAATACCAATAACTCCCAAAATTCCCGATTTTCAAATTGGGATTTTGAAAACCGGGATTTGGAAAATCGGGATATGAAAGTCAGGATTTTTTTGACGGGAATTTGAAAGTCGGGATTTTAAAAGTCGGGATTTTGATTTTGTGATTTTGATTTCGGGATTGTTTCGGGAAACCATAAGCAGAACTTCAATTTAAACGCTTTAAACTTATTGACACCTATTGACACAGCCACCACTTTAATGCAAGATACCAAAAACCTCTCGGGTACTCCTTATAAAACAATTGGCAAATTGAAAGGTAATCGTGGACCGACGAAAAAACAATACGACGTGTATGTGCTTTGCTCCACAACAAAAGCATGGCATTCCAAAGCTTTTTCTGAAACCTTCAAAAGCGGAGCGCACCTATGAGAAAAGTAAGAAACCTCCTGAGCAATATTTACAAGGTTATGAAAAACAAGATACCAAATATGATCGTCGCTGTATCGAAGGCATAATTTAGTTCTCGCATGATTAGACGTATTCGATGGCCTATATAATACATAATCCCTTTATGAATAGCTTCCGATAGATAACTGGTATGCCGCCCGCCACTTAGTTGCAATTTATTTTAATGAAAGTTTCAAATTGTACAACTATATAGCAATTCTGGAAGTTGTAAGAAGTGGTTTGTACTTTGCAACATTGATGGTTATAGTGTCATAGTGCAGTAATTTTTAAAGATTTACTTTCATTGCGGCAGGTATCATTCTGCTTATTCGATGTCAATCCATTGGTTAATCGCAAGATGTGTTTTGTGAGACAAGTAAAATAACTACATCATCCACCATTTAGAAAGCCACGTTCCTGCCTCCCTCGCAAGTTGGAACAATAATCTGATCCACACCATGTTCCAACGAAGGGCGAGGACTCATTAATTTGTGTACAGAGTGGTCCACTTCTTCTCGATGCAATCGGTCTATGATTGCAGAAAAAAATAAATATAAATAGAAAATGATCCATACAAAAAATTTACTCATTTTTCCATATTAAAATTTGGGGTTACGATACGGTTTTAACCAGCTACAATATTATTGTTACACTCTAGACGAAAAACATAAAAACAAGAATGTCACGTAAAGTTAAGGAAACACTAAACGTAAATTTGAATAGTCGGAAATTGTAAGTTTACCATTTATATCGTAAAACGAGTTTAAATTTTGGGGCTACAATAAAAAAAAGTGGTGTCAACATTTAGGATGCAGCTTTTACTTTTATGCTATGGCTTTTGAGCCTCCCTAGAATTTTTAGCTTTGCTGAAGGCTCTTATACATAATTTATGGTAGGTGCCTAGTTTCACAGTTTGCCATATTGCTTTAGTTTCCTCTTAAACTTTACTCAAGCATCAATCATCATCTACAGTAAACTAAATTTAATTTTAAACGAAAAAAATGTCTATTATCAAAATTTAATCATTCCGGGGGACATACATTAGTGATAAAATTAGAACCCCTTTTCCCCTTCTTGTAGGTGGGGGGGGGGGGGGGGGGAGGGGTAACTTTGAAAATAAAATATGGAGCCCTATTTTTGATTGCAGATACGGATTCTACGGCTTAAAGTATACGTAGGATTTCTTTGAAACATTTTCTTATTTTTTTATATTATTATTATTTTTATTAATTAATTTTGTTCCAAATTTAAGAAATACGAATATGTAAATTTAATTTTACATTTGCTACATTTTGATTTTTGTAATTTTTGTAATGATTCTGTGGATTTAGTCTCTAGAAGTGCTACATATCCTTTCTTCTTTGGATTTAAAAAAGGGGGCTGGTTCAGATAATCTCTCCACTTATTTTGTTGGTCAACTTAAATCATAATTAACTAAATCAATAACGCTTATTTTTCATTCAAACAAAGTTTATTTCTATCTATTTGGAAGAAAGCTTAACTGGTTCTGGTTCTTGTTTACAATAATCAAGATTCCAGTGATATCCGAAATTATAGGCCTATTTCAATTTTAAGTAGTTTTTTTAAAATTTTTCAAAAACTTAGTGTATTGGGTTATCTTCAATGAGGTTAAAAGTTTAATTGGTTTCGCTCATACCAAGTGAATTTTATTTATAAATGAATTTTATTTGCATTAAATTTTACTATTTGAATGTATGAAACTAAACCATTGTAATTTAACGGAAGGCCTTCAAAAACTGTTGTGGCTATTTTTGGTGTACCAAAAACTGAATCTTAATCTATTGTTTGCTGGCATTTTGAAAATTTCAAGGTGCATTAAAACTCCGCACGACTGTATTGAACTTCAATCCGACATGCAAAAACTCGCGTTCTGGTCTAGTACAAATTAAGTTAGATCTTAGAATTTAAAGTGTGTTGTGTTTTATTTTCTCTTTCTGCATTTTATATAAAAATATATGAATTTTTCTCACTGCCTTTAATTCTTACTACAAAATAACGGGCACCACGCAGGGTATAATCCGGAAATAAACTTCTCTGTGAAGCAGCTTACGTTTCCTATACTGCGCGCCAACATTCATAATTATCACGTTTGACATCAAAATGCAATTCTCAATCCAAAGACAACATTACCAACAAAGCACTCGCTAGCTCTCTCTTTTTTCTGCATATCATCGATTACCTCTCAAAATGTACCACCCGCGTCAAAAGAGTGGGTTTTGGGTACAGCATCATCATTTATATTTACGCTCCATTCATTAAATTTCTAATTCAATTCAATTCATTCATTTAGTTCGATCAACTAAACAATCTGCTCAGTCTCCTTCTCAGCGATAAGAATCGCTCTCTTATAGCTAAGACTCCTAAAATGAATTTTATCATTTGCTGGCTAAGTGATTTTTACAATAATTTAAATAAGGATGTGCAGAGAAAATTTTACAGATTCCAACTTACGATGCGCGTCTTGAGTTTTTCTTCTTTTCACACATTGCGTAATCCATAGTCAATGTGATCTTGGAAGAGAACTCCTGATGGAACTTCTTGAAACTAAGTTTTCATTCAATTGTTCTGACGATGTTTTTTTTCTCGACGGGCGACTCTTCAACAATTCTATTTTCTGAAGATATTCTAAATTTTGATGAGTTGGAATGAAACTCCTTGGACTATAACGGTTGACGCAAAAGTCAACTAAGAGGACAAAAAAGAAAAAAAATTATTATTACCATTCACTATAGGTGTTCAAGCTGCTGATTAGATCCTGGGGGTCTTAAATTAAATAATATGAATCGGAATAGTTGTAAAAGCTCTCTTTCGTCGCGGAAAACAAAACTTTCTTAAATTATTTACTGTACTAATAAAATACTAAATTTTGTACTCCATTATACGAAGGATATCAAATTTTTTTTATTAACCTAAAAGCACAATAGCTAACTTTTATTCCATATTCTAGATATAAACAATGCATGCGGTTTATATAAAAGAAAAACTAGCAATAAATCATCCGTCTCTAGATTAAAAAGGAAAATAAAAATTCTACAATACAAACTCACATTACACAAGAACGAATTGAGAACCGAACACAGTTCCAATTGATATGCAAATCACGAACATATAAAAAACACAAAAATATTCTTTCCAGGATTTATGTAAAATACGACGCTGTAAAATAAAATTACAGTGTGCCCGCCCATGTCACAAGAAATACCCATATAACGATGTTCACATACGTATTTCGTATAAATGGCAAAATGTAAAATTCTAATTTTTTGTCATCTTGGTTTCTGTTTCCATTTTGCTGGGGTATATAACATGTACGTTTCGGTGCTTCACTCGAACTGTGTGTATCTCATAATAATTGGATTTTTTGTACGTCTTTGTAATATTAGTACATCTCCGAGTATATATCCATATACAGTATATATGCGGTTACATATGTATATAAGATTTGGTTTCCTATTTCCGATTAATAAAACTATAAAACAGAACGAATCGTCATGTTAAAGTAATAACCATACAGAGGAGAGGTTAATTCAAGAACGAACAAAAAAAATCGGAAATGGAAATTAATTTTCTTGTTTTTTGTTATGGGGATGCTGAAACATTTTCTCTTATATAAAAATATTAAAAGAAAGGCAGATACTATGGAAATTTATTTATTGGAAAATTATGTCATTCTCCGCATATAATACGGGTACCTACACATATACGAAAACACATTGGGAGCTGTTAGCGCTGGTATTATAATGTTATGAGTTTGTTGAAGTTAATGGGGTTATGCATAAAATATTACAATGGCTTAATGTCTTATACTCTTGTTTATGAAAATTATCGTCCAGAGAGGTGGGTTACACTTAAACTTTACGATTAATTAAATACGTAATGCTAGCTACCATACCTACCTACATTCTACATTTTTTTATTTAAATTATTTTTATAACGCATCGATTTTATTATAAAGGAATTCAGAACTCTTGGTATGAAATATTTTAAATCTCTTTGAATTAAACAACATCAGCGGTACGATTAAAATTGAACGTTTCAGCTCAATTAGCATTTTACAGAACTGAGGTAGACGTGAACAAAAAAATGCAGCTGAATATAGAGAACGTCTTTATGGGGCATAGCACCTTCAAATTTTCAAAAAATCAATTTTTTTTTTTTGATAGAATATGTCAGAATGAATGTTTAAGAACATGATTTTAATGATATAAACATGAAAATCTCAAAAAAAAAAAATATTTATATTTTACTTTTATTTATTGCGAAGCGCGCCTTATTTAAAGCGCAATAATTTAAACGCGATTATCTCGAAATGACATTTTTTTTTGGCATGCAAGATTGAGAAAGAACTACTTATCCAATCGTTCTAAAATTTAAACACGTTGATCTACATATATTTCTGCTCAGAATGAACTAAGGAAGGTATAACTGGCTTTCAATTTTTTGAGTTACAACTAATTGGGGGGGACAAAAAAGCTACATTTTCGAAAAAAATGCCGCAATTTTTTTATTTTTCAACCAATTTTTTTCCTTTTAGTTCATTCCAAGGGCGATTTAATGCCGAATAAAACCTCGTTTTTTTAGACGTTTCTGAGAGCAGTTACGACAGACGACAGTGGTCTAAAAAAATCTAAAAACATTTTTGTTTTGTATACTTTCAGTTCAATAAAATGTCAATGGAAAGTTTCATTACGATATCTCTTTTTATTCCAAAAAAACAAAAATTTTGAAAAACTTTTTTTTTACAATTTTGAAGGTGCTATGTCCCCTTAAAGAAATAAATGTTTTTCAAACATTCAATTTGGGAATGAATTTGGATTTTGATTCTTGAAGGTAATGTAAATAATAAGCCATTTGTTAAAATAAAAGTTTAATAAAGTAACTGATTGAGTTTTAAAAAAAATTACTTTCTTTTACAGTGACAATGTTTTTTATTTATAAAAAATAAATACAACAACAACTACTAGTTTGAAGCCCTGCTGCTCTTCCGATTGTGAATTTAAAACTAAATGAATAATTTTTAAACTTTTTTTTTAAAAATTCTAGTTTGTCGAATACTTCCATACTGTATTACACGTTATTATTGTACACACATATACTTCGAAATTTTGTAGAGTGAGAAGTCTATATTATTTTGTTGATATACTTATACATCTTGTTTTTCTTCACTCGATCGTTCAATAATCTCTGTTTTGTCGGTGTTTATAAATCGTTTTTACAAATCGAATTCGAAGTATATGTGTGTACAATAACGTGTAATACAGTATGGAGGTATTCGACAAACGAGAAAATTTTAAAAATATTTTAAATATAATTCATTTAGTTTAAGACTCATAACCGGAAAAAGAGCAGCAGGGCTCGAAACTAGTATTTGTAGTTGTATTTATTTTTTAAGTTCGTAAAAAATTGAAAAATGTCATCAAAATAAAAGCTTTTTGGTAGAAGAAATTGGGGGAACTTGTCAGTGTCCTGTTATCCATAAAAAGTTAAACTTACTTTTCGATTTTAATCAAAAATTTATTTTTTATCCTGGACTTAATGTGGGAGGGATATAATCCATTGACGGAGTATGACATTCTTATATTCACACTAGTGCCTCTTGGTAACGTTAACTAGAGTAGCGCGGATTTCGGCATTTACATAGATCTTAACAAAATAATTAAAAATTCAAAGTCCATGAGTCCTAATCGGTGGAAATTTCCTCATTCGGAATACAAATTGCTTTAAAATGCTTTATATTACCCTTTTTTGCCGGCTACTTTAATCATTTTTTCAAATTTGTTTGCAATTTTTCTATTATTCATTGCTCTATTTTCCTACTATTCGAATAATTCCAAATCGATTTACCTATTCGGAATTTTTCCTTTAGTCTACAAATGCAAAACTTGCAAACAAAGTTGAAAAAATAATTAAAGTAGCCGGCAAAATATTCGAATAATATAAAGAATTTAAAGTAAAATATATTCCGAATGCGGAAATTTCCACCGATTTCGAGAATAGGGTTCCCGTTGTGTAAGGGATCCGAGAACTACTTTGGACCGATTTTTTCCTGTTGGAATGCGGAATAGTGTTACAAATTATCAATCCAGATCTTCCAACTTCCTACTGGAAGTAATATAATCTGTTCAGCTAACAGGTTGAACGACGTGAAAGATGACTGAATATACTATTGAAAACCAGGCTCATGATCAGGTATATTTCAGTGCATTAATGATTATAATTGACGATCGCTGCGGGGTCAGTTAACCATTTGGAAGGCCACCAAAAGAGAACTTAGAGGGGTCCTTAAACCAAATAACAAAAATATTCTGAGCAACGTATGATCAAATAAAATCGTTTAACGGGGAAGCCAAAAGTATTTAGCGGATCCTCATTGACCAAATCATTGTACAATTTAAAAAGAATCTACGTCACATCCTTATCAAAGACAAGTATTTAAATTATTTAGCTCTGAGTTACCAATAAAGGAAAAATTTTTATGGTACAACAAAAGAAAAAAAAATTGGGTAACCCAATGAATTAAAATTGGTGGGATTGATATTGAGTCATACAGTTGTTTAAGAAAACTTTTCCTTGAACAGAAATTTTGCATTTATTTATTTAACTCTGCTTAATCAAAAAGTACTCGCCAGCTTTCTCAGCAGTACTAATAAATGTATTGTAAAAACATTTGTTAGTACTGAAAATGTGCTAAAGAATGCGATAGAAATATGGAAAGTATAAGAACTCAACCCCAACAACCGAAAATCCAAAATTAAATGTGGAACATTAGACTTAATGTATTGCGGGTTATTCAGGGGCACCGATTTACACAATCTAATAAATTCTAAACCTTAAACGTTATGCGGATTTCATTCGGTGACCGATTTAATATTTTTCGAATTAAAATCTGTGAACGATTTAACAACATCGATTGCTTATAATTCAAAAACATAATATAGTGAATATACTAAGACACCGCCCGATATACATAAGTAACGCACGTGAAGTGTGATGTGAGAATTTGGGACTGGATTAAATTTATTTTATTTCCAAATATTTATAGCTTTATGGATTGTCTTCACACTGTTACTGTTGTTGCGTTTTTTTATTTATCCGATTTAGGTATGTGGTGATGAACATCTTAAATTTTGTTTTATATTGTTAATAATTTTTTATGTAATAATATTTTTATTGTTATCCTATATGAGTATCTGTTATATGGTTTATGTATTATTCAGACATTTATGTAAATCTGAAAAAGAGATACGTAACGTTTGTGTTTTCGTTTTCGATAGACATGACTGTGGCAAGAATTATTTCAATGTCTTGAACTGAGATTAGTAAATTTCTATTATAAACGGATTCGCTCGGAAATTTTAATATTGGTCCATTGGAGGGTTAGAACTGTGTACACGGTTCTGGATTTTGCTTTGTCTTAGCAATATTTTTCTTGTTTTTGCGAATTTGAATAAGGTCGTACAAGAAAGAAATGTTCATTAATGCCGTTTTCTAATATCTAGTCGAAGGTTAAAATACATATAATGTTTCCTGTTTAGAACCATCTCGATGGTTTACTCAAGTTTGAGTGACTACGTGGGAACAATGCGTGAGAGTTTGTGACTCAAATATTGTCTATTTAGTATTTTGCACCCAAACTTCTCCAGTATCGATTTATTTGAAGAATTCAAAAAGAAAAATTTCAATGGAACAGGAACATTCAGAGAAAATGGTTTATTCAACCGCGCTCCTCCGCAAAATTAAAAAAAAAACCGAATGCCGAATTGTAGTCCGCAGATGAAATGTTAAAAAATAAATTAATGAATTCTGTTGATCAGTTCATGATCTTATATCGGACTGTTATTAGAAGGAAAAGCGTTTATAAGGCGATAAAATATTCTTGAACATATACATCGGAAATAAGGAGGAACAATTTCAGTTTTCAAGCAACATCAAAACTGTCATCCTTAAGGCATAAAAAGCGACACTCTATGATTCCAGATATGAAAAGCAATGATTCCAGATATGACAGGTATGATTGGATTCACCCTCAGTCACTCACACAACCAAATGGCGATATACACATGTTTGATTCATTAGACACATTTTGATAAAATCAATTAAATCAATTTTTTTTCTTATTTGTGTTTGTTATTGTAGTAGAATTTACCATCATACCATTAATGACACGCTAAAAGTTTCCAAAACCCTTCAATAAAACTTGTGTTTAATTTTTCAATATTATCATTTCCAAAATTCTCCCCAAAATCCAAAAAAAAATCTAGGTAATGATTTGGTTCAACCTGATGCAATATTTAGGTTTTGCGTAACAATTTAGGGAAGCGGATATACGCCATTATCTGAATTAACTAGAGAGGAGTAGCTTAAAAAAAGGGTCATTTTAAGCATGTGTGGAGTAAAATTCTAATTACTGCAAGTAAGGAATGAATGACCCAAGCTTCCGAAAGATTGCAGTACATGACAGCTTGTATAAGGATGAATAAAATCAGAATGGAAAGGTTAAAATAAAGTGAGCACGTTTAGATTTCATTTGAAAATTGGACGATGAAATTTTCAATGCTCCAGATTAAAGTGGATTCGAATACTGCTTAATTACTACTCTTAGTAAATAAAATGAATGGAAGAAAAATTATCTGTGTTGACTACCGAATCCTCATTAGAGAGAAAATGATAAGCTCTGATATTCACTACCTGTAATTGATGAGTTTATTATTCAGCTACAATCATCTGAGTATTTTTCAATGTTGCATTTATAGGACGTATTTTGCCACTTGCTTGTCGATAAAACTTCATCTCACCACCAGCTGTCCAGCGCTACATAAATCAAATTTTCAAATACTTTATTTCAGCTGGTGGAGCACTGAATTTTATGGACGATATAAGACCGTTGAATAAAACCAGTATTTACTAAAATAGTATTGCAGTTATAGAAAGACTATTGTTTAAATTTTTAAATTGTTAAACCTTAGTTTTAATTTTCATCTATCTAGTATTTAGGTAATTATGTCAAGGATAGTAAAATAAAACCATTGCCAAAAAAATGAAAGCAGTAGCCTATTTTCTGAAGTGAGTTAAGAATGTGCAAGCATTCTTGGGTTTAACTGGGTACATCAAGAAATTATTCTGAATACCGCAATAATTGAACCGCTCACCTATTAACGAAAGAACCTAATTCAAATTTGCTGACGTTGAACTGGACGCTTATTTATGATTGAAAAAAATGCCAGTACCACATTCTGTCCTATAACCCTGATGCTAAGACCGAGCTTCTAATACCAAAGACAATATGGGAACAGTTAAAAACCATAAGCACCAGATACAGCTCAAGCTGCATAGAATGTTTATGGAGGCATCGAAAGCAAAGAAGACAAGATAGTTTTCTAAATCCGTTGCCCCAGTGAGCATATCTTTAACCTGTCATCAATTTTTTAATAAATTTTTGTTTAAATTGACTTACAGTTGTGGATTTTTTTTTTCATAATTTGTTTGGTTCCAAACAACACCCACAGAAGAAATTTTGACCGAGACGAAAAACTATTAATCTACATTTGGCAACCTCAAATTTTTAGTTACTTATCGCGGTACGGCATTTACATCAATGCAACTGGAACGGTATTGAGAGAATACGTTAATGACATTTCAACCGAGGTATCTAACAGCAACAGACACGTAAAGGAAAAAAATGGCGTTTTTACACCAGTATTGAAAAAACTGGTTGGAGAGTCAGGCCTAGTATAATCAAGCTAAAAACTACAAAGTTTTCTATATACCATTTGGCAAAGAACAATATAAGTTGTAGTCCGTTTGGGGTTCGGTGTTCTGAAGAAAAGAACCGACGACGTTGGTATATGGCAGAGGTAGTTTCAGTTGAAATTGTAATCTCGTAAAGTTCTCCAAAGCACAGATATAGATAAAAAAGCTGATTATTGCCAATGAGACACCGTCGCTAATATTTTTATGGTTTTGGATATAATTCAGATGGATCATAAACATGGATATTAAGCTGACGAATAAAAAGAAAGAATGAGATTAAATTCAAAAAATTGTCAAGAATTTTAAATTTCCTAAAATTACGTAGAACAGTTTAGAGGAAGAGGAAAACGGGCAGTTGGTCTGCTTAATATAAACAAATTGGAAAATAAAAAAAATGTGAAAAATTAATAAAAATTGTACTAAAAAAAATTAATTATGTACTAGAAACAACCAACAACGTTTAACAACCTACCGATTAGGTAGCAAATAAGGGTTTATTTATAGAAAAATTTGTTAACATTGAAGTCAGAACTTGGAACTATTTATTGACATAATCAATTCTATGTGCGTAATCCTAAAGGCAGGCACTAGAACCGTACTAGAATCGATACCACAAGATAGCAACTGCGGTGGACAAAAACAATATCTGTAACAGTTCAACGCTTTAAGATATGGAGGCAACCACCCACGGCATCCCCCGTAGAGTAATCCTCCGTTTGTGTATGTGGATTGCGTGATATGGGGACCAGACTTGACAAGCTTACCCGAACAAGAGTCGGACAAATCAACCGATTTTCTTGAAAAACATTTGGATGTTCGAGTTAATATAACAATCCAGAATGATTTTTTTTCCTTTTTACGCGGACTTGAACAAAAATCAACTAGATATTTAAGAGTTTTAAACGGTGAACACGTGATTAAAATCCTCGCTGTTGTAAAATTCATTGTTTCAGTTTGTATCCGTAACTGAAAAAACATCAAATGGCTCCTGGTTTCTTAAAAAAACCTCTGATCATGACCGCTTCCGTTAAACGCAGGTTGTTGGTTAGTTCAGTTGTCCGTTATATACATGTTATTGCAGCCCGTGTGGGCTGTTGTAATAAATACAGGGATACGTATTTCTCGCATAGGAAGGTAATTCGATAGGGGCTATTTCTTGCATATGTTTCCGTTATGCACATAATGTTCGTTAAACGCACTATTCCATTATACATAGGTTCCCGCGGGTTATCATCAGATGAAATGTAGTTTTAAAGGAAGCCGCGTGACCACGGTAGCATGCTATGTTCTTTCCATTTATTTTCCTTCCTACACCTTCATAGTAAGGTAGATCAAATTCCGCTTAATTTACACATCAAGGAGATGGCACTGCATACACGTAATTTGCAGGTGATAGTGATGTCAGTTTCTCTGTGCCTATTTGAACTGACTGATAAACGCAAAGGCTTCTTTGCAGTTACGGATTACATAAAATCGTTCCAAATATATCCTTGGTCTTTCTCAAGATTTGTGAAAATTCCTGTTTCGTCCAACTCCTTGTTATTTCATGCTTTGTTGAACGACGGCACATTATTTAAATTATAGTAATTTGAAACTGTATCCGAACTAACCGGGAGATGTTGATTGATTTTCTGAATAGTTGATCTGCAGTGGTCAATATTTTCTGAGAGATGTAGATTGTACCTGGAGAACCTGGAGGCAGAAATATACACTTGGAGAACATAAAGGCCCAATTTGAACTTCGACGGCTGCACATTTTATAAAGATTTTCGTCATACCCAAGAAAGAAACTTATTTAAGCAAAATTCCCCTGATATTTTTAATCTTAAACTTAATAGTGCCTATCATTAAGTTGATATTAGGAACTAAGACCAATTTTATAAGTAAGAAGGACGTTTCAGAATAGTGTTAAACACGTACCTCCAACGTAGGTTGCAAGCAAGATGAATTATGTATTTATTTAGACGTTAACTTACCTAAGACGCGAAAAGAAGTATCTTATATTCAACCACGATGAGATGTAGAATTTATGGCCTATCATCTTTCGCTTTACTGATTAAGATCAACGACTAACGAAAGATCAAACAAATTCAAATAATATAATCTACTGTCTGTACGCGCGGTATAATTCATCTCAAAATATAAAAAATTAATTAATGGTAATAAATTGAACACAAGTAAACTTGATTAAATAATTTAATCGCAAGGAAAAAATAATTAAAACTGAATAATAAATCTTCTTTGTGTGATGACACGGTCGCAGCATGACTCGAGATGTGAAAATTCACTTCCGTTTTCTTATTATATCAGTACATTTTGAATTACTTTCCATATATATACTCATTTGTTCGTGGATTTGACAGTATCATAATGTACACAGTATAGCAAAAATCACTGGGGGGTTAGACATATTATTCTTGTACGACTCAATTTCCTTAACACATTTGCACTCACCGAAAATGTAATCAACCTCGTATAAAACTTTTGAAATATTTGATTAATTTTTTAATAAATACATCAAACTTTTTTTGTATCCGCTGTAATATGTATTCATTAATTTCGGAACTCGAGATAATCAATAAGTTAATTAATATCGTAAACCATTTGTTCCAGATATATCAACAACAAAAAATTATAATATCGTCAGCGCTAATTTCCAGCTACTTGATTTTTAACAAAACACAAAATAAAGTATTTTGTGAATTTTGGGCAAGCAAAAACGACAAAAGAGAAATCTAATCAATGGTTTTTGTATATATGGAGGCAGTACACAGAATACACAACACAGATTGAAATGGGTATCAACCCTAAACATAAAAATCGTAACGAAAACCTCCCACAAACCCATAATGGTGTAATCTTTTTTAAATGCGATTCCGTTTTTTATTTTGCGCGCTATCTGTTATCATTCAATTTGTTCATGTATCGTTCGTAACCTAACGGGAGAAAAATTTCATTTCGTTTTTTTTTGTTGTTATCATAATGATAAGAAGAAAATTCATAAAGACGAGTGAAAAAGTTTCCAAATATTTTGACATATTTTCCCTGAAAGCATTTTTTGTTTTTGCTGTTTTGGATATTTCGCGATATTTTTTTATTGTGTATACATTTTAGTGCTATGTGCTTTTAAAAAACATTTTTATTTTTGCTTTTCATCATCTCGATAAAATACAATGAAATTGAAGAAATCCAGTTAAAACAGATTTGCTTGTAAATATTTTTCTATTTATTTGTGTAAATTTAAGTTGGTTTACTTTACTGTATATAGAGCGAGCAAAATTGTCTGATATTTTTCTTATGCTGAACTACAAATCCCCTAACATATCTATCTTATTGTATATATATATATATATGTATAATAAAATTGAAAAATACATACACTCTAATCTTTACAGCGACATATTTCTGGAGCCATAAATTTTCTGAAATATAAAACGAGAAAAAGGAAAACTGATAAAAAACTAAAATTGAAAATTTATTTCGAATGTACAGCAATATGTTCTTGCTTGCGTTTTATTCGACTCGTACTTATGCCATAATACAAAGCAAATTGGATTACTTAGAATGACTGAATCTTTTTGTGCTGTATGCTGTTTTCCTGCATAACCTCAGTGTTGTATATCTGTCAGTATACGACGAGTAGTTTTTTAGTTTCTTAATCCTGTGCAAAATGTTGTCATGATTCTAAATTTAATTTTTTATATAAGTTCGTCTCAAATACAATATACGTACTCCATATTTTATTTTCCGAACGATTTGATACACAAATAAAAAATGTTATTTATTATGATTACATCATAATGTGTACATTTTACAGCTGATGGGATATACAGAGAGAATAATTTTTTAAGCTAAGCTGTATTATCCGTATTTTTTGTAGTTCCGCCTTGAGTCCGGTTTAAGTATATAGCAAAGAAGAAGTACTTTGAATTTAAATCTCTGTTTAATGAATCTGAAGTAACCACCTCTAATTTATTTAGATATCGAAACCGTTCTGGTGCCAAGAGCCATTGCTCCGAAGTTGAATTAGAAATTGTGTTTTTTTTTTCATTATGCACCACACGATTTTACATAATTACTTTTTTATTGTTATCAAGACGATTGCACATCACTTATGTATATATAAATCAGCGACTAACGTTGAAATAAATCAGCTACTAAAGTTGGTTTCTGTACCAAAAATTTTTTTTTTCTGAATGCAACTTACATAAATAATAACAATGATTATGGTTTGACTGACGTCGCCAATGTAGACAACGTCGACCACCATGGAAATTATTTTTAAAAAGACAGTTTTTTCATTATTTCTTCTTTATGCTACGTCACTACTAACTAATTATTTAAAGCTAAATCTAATTATCCTTTAGAATTTTAAAATGAAAGTATTGAAATAAATTTAAAATTCCGACTTAACTAGAAACATCTATAATTAACTTTTAAGTCTAATAAAATGGAGCGCAATAATAATTATCACTCTGATTATTTTATGACTAACCCTTGAACCTGAACCTTATTATTTGACATCATTGAATTCGATAAACGAATCATATTTCAAATCGTAACATTTAAAGAACTTCTTATGACATGTAAAATGTATGCTAAATTTTATTACATGCAGGAAGTGAATATATTAAACTAAACATCAATATATTTAACGCAATTTATTTTATTCTATTTTTATTTTAAATCGAATATTTGCTTTAGATATGCACTTCCTGCATGGAAAAAATAGTGTGAATATTAGTTCCCAGTCCGTGGTACAATTTCTATTAAACTAGAAATATCTATCTTAAAATATTGGAATTTTATTTGAAGTTAATATAAAAGGATTTAATATTTCCGTTTAATATTCGTTTTTTGTATGTAATAAATAATGGAGCAGAATAATAATTATCACTCTGATAATTTTATGACTTAAACGTTGTACCTGGACCTTATCATTTGTCATTATTTAATTCGATCAACGAATCATATTTCAAATCGTAGCATTTAAAGAACTTCTTATGACATGTTAAATGTATAATAAATTTTATTACATGCAGGAAGTGAATATAACAAATTAAATGTGAATATATTTAATGCAATTTATGTAATTGTCTTGTAGTTCAGAAAATTAATATTATTATGAGAATAACGTTTTATTTCTAATATAATTGAATTAAACCTGTTTCAGCTATGCACTTCCTGCATGTAATAAACAGTAGTAATATAACAGGTTTTTATATTTCCCTTTATTGTTCGTTTTTTTGCATGTTTAAATAAATAATGGAGGGCAATAATGATAATTTTATCATTAATCCTTGAACCTGAACTTTATCACCTTAACGAATCATATTTCAAATCGTAACATTAAAAGAACTTCTTATGACATGTAAAATTTATACTAAATTTTATTACATGCAGGAAGTGAATATAACTAATTAAATGTGAATACATGTAATGCAATTTATTTAATTGTCTTGAAATTCAGAAAAGTAACATTATTTAAATATCAGTAGATAAAATTGTCATTTTATTTCTAATATAATTGAATTAAATTTGTTTCAGATATGCACTTCCTGCATGTAATGAACTAGTGTGCATATTAGTTCCTAGTGTGTAATACAATTTCTATTTAACTAGAAACGTCTATCTAAAAATATGGAATAGTATATGCAATAACTAAATTTTATTCTAATACAAATGGTTTTAATATGTTCGTTTGGTATTCACTTTTTGCATGTAATTAATAATAGAGCGGAATATTAATTAACACTCTGATGATTTTATGACTAACCCTTGTATCCGAACTTTATCATTTGTCATCATTTAATTCGATAAACGAATCATATTTCAACTTGTAACATTTAAAGAACTTCTTATGACATGTAAAATTTATACTAAATTTTATTACATGCAGGAAGTGAACATAATAAATTAAATGTGAATATATTTAACGCAATTTATTTTATTGTCTTGTAATTCAGAAAAGTAACATTATTTAAATATCAGTAGATAAAATTGTCATTTTATTTCTAATATAATTGGATTAAATTTGTTTCATATATGCACTTCCTGCGTGTAATAAACTAGTGTGCATATTAGTTCCTCGAGCGTTATACAATTCCTACTTAACTAGACACGTCAATCTCAAAATATGGAATAGTATATAAAATAGTTGACTTTTAATTCTAATATAAAACGTTTTAATATTTCCGTTTAATATTCGTTTTTTGCATGTAATAATAATAAAGCGAAATAATTATTTTAATTCTGATAATTTATTCACCAACCATTGAACCTGAACCTTATCATTTGTTATCATTTAATTCGACAAACAAATTATATTTCAAATCGTAACATTTAAAGAATTTCTGATGACATTTAAAATTTATACTAAATTTTATTACACGCAGGAAGTGAATATAACTAAATTAATATAAATATATTTAATGCAATTTATTTAATTGTCTTGTTATTCACAAAAAATACCATTAAATAAATATCAGCAGTGGAAATTGTCATTTTATTTCTAATCTGATTAAATAAAATATTTGTTTTAGATATGCACTTCCTGCATGTAAAAAATAGTGCGAAATACTAATCAACAATCCGATATTTTTTGTATGTGAACTAGCATTGACCTATTTCGATAGATTAATAACATTTACAATAGTAACAAGTAATAGCCTTATTAAGGCAAGTAACATATAAACTAAATTTTATTAGAAGCAACAAGTGAATATTACATATAAAACTAGAAAATTTTAAATACATTTTATTCAAATCGATAAGAATTTAGAAATAAAACCTGATTTAAATGTCAGCTGATGAAATTTGCTTTTTATGTCTAGTATATAATATTTAACCTTTTCGATGGATATTCAATTCTTCAATGTAGTTAAGTACGCAATCACTAGTCTGACCCTATCATTTATCATCATGATTTAATTTAACTATCGTATGTAATACAGGGTGGGACATCTAACTTTTTTTTGAACTAGCGGTTATTTTGTGTACGGTAAGGGGTAAAGGTTATGTCACTTCTGATTGAACAACGCCGGGAAATATTGAAACATTACTTCGAAACTTATGGTAATGTTGCAGAATGCGTGCAAAAATTCCGTGCGGTTTTCGGAAGAAACGAAAAAGTTAGAGAAACAGGCTTGCTAATTAATAAACCAACACGAACCAAGCAGCAAACCAAGGGTACACCCGAAAATGTTGATGTTTTAGCCAAGAATGTGCGTCGCCGGGAACGTCAACTCGTCATCGTGCTCAAGAATTGAACATTTCACGAACAGCATTGCGACGAATTATGCATAAAGACCATGGTATGACGCCGTATAAAGTTCAGTTGGTTCAGGAATTGAAGCAAAGAGACCACCCATTTAGTTTTCGGTTCGCTGAGTGGGCTTGCAATCGACTTGAAGAAGATGCCGATTTTGGAAAAAAAATCATATTTTCGGATGAGGCGCATTTCCATCTTGGCGGCTATGTAATCAAGCAGAATTGTCGCATTTGGGGCACAGAGAACCCGCACGTGATCATGGAGAAGCCGATGCATCCTCAACGAGTGACTGTTTGGTGCGGATTTCGGTCCGGCGGCATCATTGGGCCATTTTTCTTTGAAAATGAGGAAGGAGCCGCCGTTACTGTCAATGGTGAGCGCTACCGCGCCATGATGAACGATTTTTTGTTCCCGGCACTTGAAAAGGTGGACATCAAAGATCGAATTATCAGCCGAAATGCTGATGTGATTTGGCCGCCTTAGAGCTGTGATTTAATGCCGTTGGACTATTATCTTTGGGGTGCCGTCAAAGATAAATGTTACGCCGATAAACTGGCAACGATTGGCGCTCTCAAGAACAATATTCGCATACCATCGAAAATGAGCTCAAAAATTAAACCGACCGTATGGGGTACGTTTCTAAAATTCAAAATTGAACCAAATCCATAAAGAATCTTGTGTGATTTTGAAAAAGTCATTATCTTTTTGGCAAAATTTTTTTTCCAAACGAAAATTTAAAGAGATGCTTGTTGCGGTGGAATGAAAAAACTATATGGAATTTCAGTATCGGTCTCGTTGAAAATTAGGATGATAGGAAGCCTAGCCTTTGTTCCGGAAGATGAAGTATATTCATATTACTTCGAATTAAAAGAGGTATTAGAACACAGAGAATCTGCAAAGTTTGGAGACTGGTTTGAAAAAAATTATTTAAGGGCAGCAATATTTTGCACAGTGTCCAACATTTTGGACAGCGTACCAAAGTAAACTCCGGATGGAGTATTACCCAAGAACGCAATACAGCGTTGAAGCATACCACCGACGTTTGAAAGAGGTATAAATTGTTAGGTGTTTTGTCAAAGGAGATGGTAATGTCAAAAATGCCGGTGGAAAAATAAAATTGGGGAGTTAGATTAGAAAGAAAAGTCGATCATACAAAGAAGAGAGAAAAAAATGAAAAACTTATAAAAGACGTCGCAAGATGGGAAATTTTGATTTTCTAAAAAGGGTCGCAATTAGTTTATCATTATAATAAACTGAAAGATTTGGTATGATTTCAAAATGTTTGTTTAAAATTAGAAACCAATAATTTTGTTAAAATTCGATTACCTAAATAAAAAATATTTCCAATATATTTTTCTGGTTTAAAAATGTTTGTTGATTTTATAAGTAAACTGGTATAAGTTAAATATCGTAAATTATGTTTAAAATTACAGATTTTTTGCAAAACAGAATTTTTTAAAACAAAATTTTGAAAAAATAGAATTTTGCAAAACAGAAATATGTACCGCTCTCAACGGCGCTAAGTATGTCACTACGATCCAATTTTAATCGCTTTGAGTGTTTTTCTAATTGAATAAATGACCAATCATCACGACCTTAATCATCTGAATGATAAAACTGGGCTGGTTAGTTTTAACATTTTTTCGATTTTTTAGGTGATGAGCAGATATTTAATTTGATTGGACATAACTATGGAAAAAGCTTCATGGTGGCCAATGCTACCTTACCACCCGTGGTCTCGGACGGGTCGATAAGTTCACATACTTATTTTACTAATAACATTAACTTACTAGTTGCCATTCGAACTTTCACAGAAACAAAACAAAATATATTTTAATCAATAAAATACAAGATATTTTTCCGCAAAATGACGTTTGATTGGAGTGAGAACGCTTTCTATAATTCTTAACACATTGTTGTGTCATTTTGACATGACGAGTCCCCAGTCTATTTATAATCGGGTATAACATGCTAAAAACAACTTAAAATTTGTGTTATAATTTGAAAAGAGCGAACTTAAATGATTACAAAAAAAAAAATGAAAGCATTGTTTTAACATTTTCCATCTCAAAAATCCCAATTGTGTAGTTTACCAGGCAAAAAATAAATTTTTGTTGTTGGCATTCATAACATACATGCACGTATATATACAAAACTAAACATTCTGCATGAGTATATCATTAGAAATTTAGAATAATTTGACAAATTATGTTAACATTTTGGTTGCTTTCTTTATGTTCGGTATATCCTTCCTTAAAGTTCTTTTGTGTATAACATGAAACAAAAACGAGGAAATGAACTGAAAAATCCTCCGTCGTACTGTACATAAAGCTCGACGATAGAAAATAAAAATTTTCTTTTATGATTCGTGACCATAACTTCCGTGCTTAGTTTTTATTACTATTAAGTTTAAAATTACTTGTTCCGGTTGGTACACGTTTCAGACACAATTTTTGTGCAAAATTCCTGAGGTTTATGGCCAATAAATATATAGGACGAGGATATAATCGGCTTAATGCTAAATCCTTTTTGTATATATATTTTTTTTATTGGTATAGCACTATAAAAAGCGTAATACCATTTAATCAAAAATAAAAATCTGCGATGGATATAATTCAAAGCTGAAGAAAATATATCGGTGACACAGGAGTGTTTTAAGTTTTATATATACAGAGCTTAAGAATAATATAATGCTACTTTGTATTCACTCCATACAGTGTTATTTTAATGTACGAAGTTTTCCAGAATTGTAACTAAATTTACTTCCTTTAAAAATGTAACGTTAGTTTATTTAGCTTTTCATTGTTATCTCTAAACTTTAATCATTGGGTAACTTTGAAAATAAAATAAGAACCCCTCTTTTTATTGCAGATTCGGATTCTCCGTCTTAAAGTACGTAGGACTTTTTTGAAACATTTTTTTCGATTTGTGATAGTTGGCGCTGTAATAACGATGTTAAATTTTTTTTGATGAAAAAGCACGAAAACCTATCCATACGATTGTGCAATACGTTTGAATTAAAATTAATTATTTTCGTAACCATGTGATTTAATCTGCTTTCAATTAAATGATTTTTTTTGTGTTCGTATGTTTTTTTAAAAATATCAAAAAAATCAGTTCGAAGTTGATTTCGAAAACAAAAATACATATTTGCATAGAGTATTCAACTGTACAAGAAAAAATTTAAATGGTCCTGGTTTGTGGAGAAGCTGGCCGTAGGCTTGATAATGCTGTCACTCTCTACGCTTTCAGTTTTCCGGATAGGGTTTGGCCGCGTGCTTCATTTTACCGGACCGTTAAACAATTTACTACTGATAGAAGTGTTCAACCGAAAAAGGACTCGTCGAGTAACAGTCACTGAGAAAAGTAATGAAATTGCTGTATTAGCTGTAAAATTATTTTTATTTAAGTAATCTTTATTTCTGTATACTATTACAACTAATCATATAGATTATTTAGTATGTAATTGATTTATTATTTTAGTAGTCTATTCTTGTGGGATGAGACCCATCCCAGCTCTGCCAGTTCTTTGATTTAAGCGGCTCAAAGAACCACTAATTCTAAAGGCTTTGGTCTTTTTAGGCGCTTTGGTCCATTGGTGCGATCCAGTAGGTTCCGCAGTTCCTCGTTGTCATGCTGTTGCAATCGCAGTACATGACTCCTTCCAAGTTTTTGTATTTCATCGCTGACGCATTCCATGTTTAGGTCTCGATGAATATTGTCATTTCTAATGTACCTAGGAGCATTCACAATGCTACGTAGTACTTTGTTTTGAAATGTTTGAATGATCTTCACTGTAGTTTTTCTTGCGCAGCCCCAAAGCTGAATACCATACGTCCAGATTATTCTCTTTGATTTTGTTTTTTTTGTAGGGCCGAGTGTCCGAAGTAGTTTTTGTAGGGGTGAGTGCGAAGTCATCTTTTTTAGCAAAAAAAAATTAATCGTAACCAGTTGTGGGCACCCTTCAAAAAATCGTTGAAAATGAGAAGAGTTGAAAGAAAACGCATCAAATATTAAAGAATTTCGAAGTTAATTTTTTTAAGGCCGCAGTGGCAAAAATAACAAAGAAAAGGCTTTTTTAAAAATAGTTATCGTCTTCCTCATCTTCCAAGTCAGAAACACAATGTTTGCATTTGAAATAGCTGGAATGCATGTCAGCGCATTTAAAATGCACCGGCTTATCACACGTGATACACTTGATGGAATCAAGTGTATCACGTGTGATAAGCCGGTGGTTTCTCCGGGGTTATCATGACTAAAAATGCCTTCAAATACGTCAAAATGTTAAAAAATATGTTATGTCAGCATAAACGATGAATCTGACAGCTTTTCAGTCAAACAGACGCTTCAAATGAAAAAAGAGGGTGCCCACAACCGGAAATCACAACCATTCTCGAAGAAATAAAAAAAATCTGATGGATCGTGACCTTGAAATTAATCTATGTAGCATCCCAGATCACAACAAAAATATTGAAGAATTATCGATATCAGAATTATCGATTTGTATGGACTTTTTTTTCAATGTAATCGCAACAAATGAGCAAGCTCGTCCATTCACTTCGATATTAGCTAGAAAATTGCGCACTGTTAAAATATGACAGCAGCCAGATCCGCCATATTTGCAGTCTGTAAAATACAACTGGAAAGTGCCCACAACCGGAGACACGGCACGTTTTTTTCTTTTCTTTTTTGTAGTCTCGAACAACCCGTTTTTAAAGAATACGGAACGAATTAATCGTGTTCTTGGAGGGTTTACTGTATTTCATTTTCTCGTGTCTTGCATAATCATATGATCTCTTATTTTTTTAATGATGTTCGAATTTAAAGTATTAAAATTGTTCTTTCCCTGGTCTATTTTGTTTCTGAGCTTTTTCGTTGTCGCTGCAATTTAGGTTTTGCATAATAAACCTAAACCTGTTTCGTGACAGAGCGCGAACTTTAACTATTTCAACACAAATTATGCATGAGTAACTGAACATATTCACTATACGAAGTAAAATGCTGATGATGAAGCTTGCTGAACATCTGCTTCGCTATTGTGAAATGTAGCGTAAATATTTGTTTAGCGAACCAAAATATGTATCAGTCCTTCCTATAAATTTTTGAAATGCTTCAGCATTTGACATCTGTTGATTGCCTAGCTACATTTTCCCATGCCGCTAAATTGGAACTGAGATCTTTCTTATCCCACTTAAAATTTATACGGCTTGCTTTATTGGATGTTGATGATGTCATCTTTCTACGTTTACCCATTGCAACTAGTGGAATATCGCGCTTACTCTCATAGTCACGTTTTGTAAGTAATGTTTATCGCAACTAAGCTTTTGATGTATGCTGATTATCCGGAAAGTGGTTTTCGACCACAAAATCATCATTACCGCCGTCTTCATCTATTTGTCCTTTTTTGTATTGATTTATGAATCTTTTACTAACTTTTTGTGAATATTGGAAGTTTGGCAAACAATCTTATGCAAAGGGAGAGGCTATTCGGAAAGTCGAGTTGAGGTGAAACGATTGGTAATGTGTTTTGGCGTTCCTTTGGGTCACAATGACTTATGTGGGATTTGATTCACTGTGTGTTATTTGACAGCACTTTTAGTGATGGGTTTTCTGCAGGTTATTTTGGGGTGCATTTTTCGTGGTTGGTTAGAAACGTTTCGATTTTTCTAATATTACCACATTCCAGCTCAAGCTTATTAGTATACTACCATCCGGATAAAAGATCTGGTGAAAAAAGTAGCTTCAGTTTTTTAAATGATCAATCGAGTTCATTTGTGGGTTTAAGTAAACCACGATTATATATGATTATTGTAAAGCATTAGCGAATCCTTGGAATTGTAATGTTCGTAGTTGGTTTGGATTATGTTTGATATTCATAAACTATCCAAAAACATTTTGACAACTTCATTTTGATTTAGCAACGATATGTATAATGAAAATCCTCCACTTTCAGCATACTTTAGCATTTAGTTGTAGATTGTTGCAACTTCTTTGATTGTATCACTCCCAGTCAGTAGATGATCGACAAAAAAGTTTTAAAACTTTTTTCATGTGACAATTTGTTTATGCGCCGTGTGGTTTCAATGGGCTGTTCACTAACAACATTCGTTGTTAGTTTTAATGATCTTTTGGTGATTTTTCGTGATCTACCAAAATCTGCCGGAACCTTTTCTTCAACATTTGCGGTTGTAATTTACAATATTTGCAAACTTAAAATAGTTCACTTTAGTTCATTTTGAATTTTGGTCGTTCATCATGAAGGCTGAATCAGCACCCCTGATGGAATGGTTTGGCGATTGATGTCTATTTTAAAATCTTATGAGAGCGGAGAAATATCAATTTTCCTCAATATTCCGGCTATCATTGAAAAGGCTACATATCCGTTCCTTCTGCGTCTGGCACCATCCGTTCATTCCGTTTGGTCTCTTCTTCTTTGGAAAGCGCCTTATTTTTGATTTTGATTTTTGATGTCCTTTTTGTGCAACTCGTACCTTTTATTATGATGATCAATATGCACTAGCTCAGTTCCTCTGGCTATTAGATCTTACGTTTGCCTGAATATTACATTTTATGTATCAACAAATAAGACACTCGACTCCAATTACAAAGTCAAATTCTAATGAAATTCGAGTCAAGTCAATTGGTTTAATAATCCAAGGCTTTTTTCCTCTTTTTCCTGATATTAAGAAAATAGGTCTCTTCTCAATGAGTTGGTTTGCTTCAGATTATGCTCTGAATAGCAGTTATTAAGTTGACCATGCTGTTGATTAGTCGGCCCGTTTATAACATAATATTTGACTGCTTCTAGTCCTTTTGTGTTTGCGAAGATGTGAAGCCTTGGGTAATGTTTTCCATTACAGAATGCTCACTAGCTGTTCATTTTACATGATTTTTTGTTTTGCTGGGTGAAATTATTGCACTGGTTTATTTTGTGTCCAAATCCTTATTAAAGACGCACAAAAAGTTATTGTTAATGGGAAGGGTATTAGATAATCGGGTAATCCATAGTAGAATTTTTTTTAGAATTATGTCTAAAAACGAGATTATGATGAAATTTCTAATGTTCAACAACTTGCTCGGCTTAATATATTTGGTTGGATTCGTTATATACGATCTATGTACAACGCATGTAACTATCATTTATAGTTATATTAACACTAATAAAAATGTCATCCCAATTTACTTTTATAGCGTCCGGAAAATTTATAGCCAATCTAACTCTCAACGTACGTACACGCGTTACGTAACAAATCAAATTGATGATGCGGTAATGTCCAATTCTCTTTTATAATTTGTAACAATTTATTTTCATGCGGTAAATACGATACCAAAACATTTCGGTCCAACTAAATTGATCAATAACACAAATAATCAAAGAACAACACAATATCGCTGTGTATTCTGCTCTCATCCCGTATACGCGCACGTCATCATTTCTCGCAAATCAATGTGAATTAAATAAAAATAAATTGGTATTATTAAGGCGCCAATATTTATAACCGATACAAATATAGATTTTATTCGGTTTCCAGTATTATTTTCTCGCATAAACCTACAGTGGTTTTCTGTCTTGAATTACCACTTAAACCAAATAAATATAAGACACTCACGATAAATAATTCATACCACTCGTTTACCTCATAAACCGAATTTTCTTATTATTTCGACTTAACCACATGGCACACACACACACTGTGCTTTTTAATACATAACAAACGTCTACGAAAATCGTAATGAACGTTGAAGAACGAGTTTAGCGGTTTGGTTATGCGGAAGGGAAAAATGAAAACAATATCCTATAGGGGTTTGGTTTAATTAGGCGATAAATTTTTTACCAATTCAATTCTCATTAATTTGTTTTTGTTGCGGCGCCAACATACCTTCGCATCACCAATACCGTACACACATCATACCAAAGTAATAAGAAAAGTACTCGATTTTTTATAAAACAATTTTTTCCAATTGCTGCTATATTGATGATGTCGTATACTTAACTTTGCGCTTAAACGGAAGTTTTTCGCATAAAATGTGTGAAAATACTGAAAATAAAAGTTGAAATTGACTGATAAAATTTTGTTTGCAGGTTGTTGTTATGTTTTCTCGATTTTGATGTGAATGCAAACGCCGATAAAAATAATCAATTAACGAATTTTGTTTGAATGCGAGTTTATCTGTTTTCTTTACAAAATACGTGAAAATTTGAAATATTTAGGGATCGAAATCGTAATAAGATTTTATTTTCTGAGGATAAATAAATAGGGGATTTATGTATTTATCCAGAATTTTATTTTTCCCTTTACATTTTAATTCGTCAAATGGGTGTTAAATGCGAATTTTTCATGAGAAAACATTCCTGTTAATGGGAATAGAATTGTTGCTCAATTTTCATGAAACTAATGATGATTTATGGTTAAAACATGACTAGTTTCACCTTTGTGTTTTTAAGGTTCCCCAATCTAAAATAAGATTTATTTGTGTCAATTTTATTTCAATTTAATATTATTCACTGGTAGTTTTGCTGCATGTTTTTTGGAAGAAGTTGCTCACACCTGTTTACTATTCTAACTAAACAATATCAAGCAGGAAGTCAATACGACAAATACAAGATCGGGAAATTTTATAAAATCGATTTAAATGTATCGCAATTCGGACACGATACCTGGAACAAATTTTTTATGCATATAATATAAAAGGTTTACTATCGTTTGATATTCACTTCGTGCATTCAAAAATTAAAAGTGCGCAATAGTAATCATCTCATTTTTTAGCGTGATTTTAATTTGAAATACATGTACACATTAAACTGCATCAGTTAATGGAATATTTATATTCGTAACATATCAAAAAATTAATGCATTGTATTGAATATGTCTAAAATTAAGGAATGACATCTTAATTAAATATCAAAACATGAAATTTATTTTGTTTGTTTAATACAAAAGGTTAAAATATTTTTACTTGCAATTTACTTCTTGCATGTAACAAATAACAGTGCGCAATCTGAATTCTGACTCTATCATTTGTTATGATTAAATTCGACAATCGTGGAATATTTATATTCGTAACATATATAAGCTGCTTATTGCAAGTAACATTTAAACTAAATTATTACAAGCAGGAAGTGAACATCACAAATAAAATATTAATTCTTTCAATGCATTTTATTGAAATGTCTAGCAATTAAGTAACGTCCTGTATTTAAATATCATCATACGGAATTTAATTTTTATGTTTAATACAAAAGTTTTAAATACTTTTGCTTGCAATTTACTTCTTGCATGTAAAAAATAACACCTCGCAATCAGAAGCCCTGTCTCTATCATTTGTCATGATTAAATTAGGGTATCGTGGAAAACATATAAAATGTTCTTTTTGCAAGTAACATTTAAACTAAATTATTATAAGCAGGAAGTGAATATCACAAATAAAATATTAATTCGTTTAATGCATTTTATTAAGTGTCTATTAATTAAGGAAAGACAACACATTTAAATATCAACATATTAAATTTAATTTTATGTTTAATACAATAGGTTAAAATAATTTTACTTGCTATTCACTTCTTGCATGTAATAAATAACGGTGCGCAATCAGATGTCTGACTCTACCATTTATCATGATTAAATATGGCAATCATGGAAAACAAATAAAAACTTCTTATTGCAAGTAACATTTAAACTAGATTATTACAAGCAAGAAGTGAATATCACAAATAAAATATTAATTTATTTATTGCAATTTAGTTTTATCAAAATGTCTAGCAATTAAGGAACGACAACATATTTAAATATCAACATATAAAAATTAATTTTTATGGCTAATACAAAAGGTTAAAATACTTTTACTTGCTGTTCATTTCTTTCATGTAATAAATAACAATGTGCTATCAGAAGCCTGACACTATCATTTGTCATGATTAAATTTCGCAATTGTGAAATATTTATATTCGTTACATATAAAAGCTTCTTATTGCAAGAAACATTTAAACAAAATTACTACAAACAGGAAGTGAACATCACAAATAAAATATTAATTCATTTAATGCATTTTTTTTAAAATGCCTAGCAATTAAGGAAAGACAACTTATGTAAATATCAACATATGAAATTTAATTTTTATGTTTAATACAAAAGGTTAAAATAATTTTACTTGCTATTCACTTCTTGCTGACTCTATCAGTTACAATGATTAAATTTGACAGTCGTGGAAAAATTTGCTAGGCATACGAATAAAAAAAAATTTATTCATATGCCTAGCAAATTTTTAGACCAAACAACGCTAGACCATATAACTATTTATTTTCATCGAAAAACTAACTCTGTTAGTCAACAATAATAACTAAGGGTTTCTTTCGTTGATAGTATGAGATTTTCTAACCACTTCGAAAAATGCAAGACTAGAGCTAACTGGTTATATTGAGGATATAGTGATAAATAATATTTCGTTTTTCGCCTACATCAGAACCTAACTTGTGTATGCTGTTAATATCTGGTGTTACAATTTTACAACGATAATATTCGTAATGTAGAGAGTATCCAAAAAAAGTTTTTTTATTACTTAACTTGAAAGCATGGCTGAAAATTTGACAAAGAGATACCGGACAAACAGTCGTTTGAGGGCAGGGTCAAGTCTCACTTCCAAGAGCCTGCATAGAAAACTTGGTTTGATATTAACTTCTTGCATGTAGTATATAATGGAGTTCAATAATGTCATCATTTAATTTGACAAACGAATAATATTTAAAATCGTAATATTTACTGAACCTTTTTATGTATTTAAGTAAAATTTCAACTTAATTTTATTACACGCAGGAAGCGAATACCGCAAATTTAACATATTTTATTCAATTGTCTTTTAATTCAAAACGTTGCATTATTTAAAAATGGGCAAATGCAATTATCATTTATTTCTAATCAAATTTTAATTGATATCCACTCCCTGCATGTAATAAACAACAGTACACAATACTGAGTATTACTCTGATCATTTTTGTTTGTTGGTACCCATTTCCCAATCGTATAACATTTAAAGATCTCCTTATTGCAAATAACTGTTAAATTACATCATTACATGCACGAAGTGAATATCTTAAATAAAACATCAATTTATGTAATGCATTTTATTACAATGCCAAGCTCGAAATTATTTCGACAAACGAATACCATTTATAATCGCAACATTTAATGATGTTTTTTTACCAAAATAAAGTTTAAAATAAATTATTAAAAGCGGGTAATGAATATAAAATATCAATATATTAAATACAATTTAAATATCCGATGACTTATCCAATGTAATTTATTCATATGAAAATCATATGCGGATTAATGTGGTATAATATCTGGTGTGACCTGGTTTAAATCATACTTGAGCAAACGATCTTAATATTTTAAAATCGTGTGCTTCAGGGCGCTTATATTGGCTCTTGGAGCTGTATAATTTTCTAATAATACGTTATTGTAAGCAGGAAGTGAATAGCGTTTATTAAAATGTCTAGCATTTCAGAGACGTAACCTAAATTATATGTCAGCAGATAAAGTAAAATTTTAATGTGTATCATAGTAGGTTTAAATACTCTCATCTTCTGATATTCACTTCTTGCATGTAATAAATAATAATAGGCAATAATAATTATCAATCTTATAATTTTGATCTGAATCTTTTTATTTGTCATAATTTAGATCGAATAACGAAACACATTTACAATTGTAACATTTTAATTATACTGAATTATTATAAACAAGGTATACATTTCACGTTTAAAATATACTAAGTTATTGAAAGTTATTTTCAGATGGATAGTTTTGTCATGTACAGTAGTCAGCCCTATTATTTGTCGTCAATTAATTTCTCAAACAAATCACATTTACAAGCGTGACATTAATGGACTTAGTATTGCATGTAATACTCAAACTAAATTATTACATGCAGGAAGAAAATGTTACAAATACAACGTTAAGATATTTAATTCACGTTATTCAATTTTTTATCAAATTAGAAAAATAAGCTGGTCAGGTCAAATTAACTTTTTATGTCTTATATAAAAATTAAAAATATTTAGAGATGATATTCACTTCTTGCATATAATAAACATTAATGTGCAATAATCGCAATAAACCAAATTATTGTAAGCAAGAAGTGATTATCATTTATTAAAATGCCTAGCATTTCAGAGATGTAACCTGAATTATATTTCAGCAGATTAAATAAAATTTTAATGTGTATCATAAAAGGATTAAATACTTGCATATTTTAATTTCCACTTCTTGCATGTAAAAAATAATAATACGCAATAATCATTATTAGATGAATAGCTTTTTACATTAGTTTGAATCCTATTATTTGTCATCATTTAATTTCTCAAACAAATCACATTTACAAGCTTGACATTTAATGATTTTAGTTTTGCATGTAATATTCAAATAAAACGTTAAGAAACTTAATTCATTTTATTCAAATCTTTAGCAAAATAGAAACTTAAGCTCATGAGGTCTCATATAAAAAATAAAAATATTTGGAATTAATATTCACTTCGCGCATATAATAAATAATAATTATCAGCGCAATAATAATTATCAGTTTCATCAATTTATGAAGAAAAGTAGCCCAAACCCTATCATAAGACATAATTTAATTTGACGAACAAATTACATATACAATCTTACAATTAGTGACCGTTACAACTAAGTTAAATTATTACAAGCAGGAAGTGAATATCGTTTATTAAAATGCCCAGCATTTCAGAGACGTAACCTAATTTATACATCAGCAGATTAAATAAAATATTAATGTGTATCATAAAAGGTTTAATTACTTGCATCTTCTGATATTCACTTCTTGCATGTAATTACTAATAATACGCTATAAAACCTATCAATCTTATAATTTTAGTCTTAATCCTTTAATTTGTCATAATCAAAATCGAATAACGAATCACATTTACAATCGTAACATTTAATAACCTTTTTATGCCACGTAACAATTATACTGAATCAATTATCATCCTGTTTGTAGGATGTGAATTTCACTTACCAAATATATCAAGATATTTAAAGTAATTTATTGATAATTATTTTTTATTGATCTAAATATTTTACATATGAAATAAGCTTTTTAGTCAAAAGAGATTTATTTAATTATTGTAGTTGATATTCACTTAGGTTATCCTAGTTTTGTGTTCCACTGCGAACATTAAAAACAATTCAAGTGATGTCATTTGGCCATTTTCTCAGTGCGTGTATCTTATCGATCACTAATTTTGTTTTCGTGTTCTACGTGTTCGGCGTCTCTTTGATTTTAAATTTGAGACCAACTTCCTGTTCTAAATCTGATTTAGAACTCTGAATTTTCTGCTGGATATTTGTACATTTGTTTCTTTGTTGCCTGTAAACTCCTACAAGAGCTGAGGTACACTTTCGACTACCATTTATAATTATATGTTATACCGTATACCATCTTTGTAATATCTGACTATGACTTTTTAATTAGAAAGCGTTGCTCTTAAACATCACAGTGAATTTCAAATTTAATCAATCGTTTTTAGGATAAGGGAACCATATACTCACCACAAATCTGAAAAGTATATTTTGTACATGCCTATGAGATATTACATTAAAACCAAAATGCTTGACGAAATAAGAATTCTTATGAATAAATTCTATACAGCTTTTCGACTACGTTCCGATTATCCAAAATATATAAGGGGTGGTGCGGGAATATCTTATCCCTAAGCCATAAAATAACTATAAGTTAAAAATATTTTTTGTAACCCACATCAAATTTAATTATTGATCTAACTTCCTTTAATTGTAATTTATACGGTTAAACTTTTCGAACTACATACATACATAATTTACAAAATTTTCAATTTCCTATTAAACACACAAACACTGAAAACTTTCAAATGATAAATTATGATACCTAAACTATATTTTTGTGCATGTTATGTTGTTCTTATTTAATTTTAATTAAAATTAAATTTAACCTGACAAGGAAAACTAATAAATTTTCACAATTTTTAATGTTATTTTTCTAATTATTTTTCCGTTAAAATGTTTTTTTCCCTTTGCCTTTTCAGAACTTCATTATCCGTAAGATACAACGACATAAGGATTTTCCGCTACACAAGATATAAAAATAATAATGTTCAGCACCAATAGCAACAGCAACAACAACAAGTGGATGTTAGCGTTTTTTAATTTTCATATAAAAATATAAAGAGCCGTCATTGACTCAACACAAAAATACATATTTTTCAGTAAAAGCTTTGGCGAACACTCGCATATATACATGAGAGCAATAACAAGCACAACAAAGCTCAATAAAATCATGAATAGCGATATAATTTTTCCCGTTCACTTAAAATTTTCGGGCATTATTAAAATGGAATATTTTTTTAATAAATAAAAAAGTCACCCTTCCCCTCCTCGTCCAAAAACATGAAAATGGCAAATTAAACGAAATTAGCGTCGGAAAGTCCTTTCAAAATACGCATATACAAATTTTTTTGTCTGAACTCGCTCCTTTTTAGTAATTTTATTATACGCATACATTTTCCCAAAAAAAAGGATCGAATATGAAAGGATATAAATTATAAAAAAAACGAAAAATCTCTTATTAATAAAATCATAAAGAAAACAAGAAAAAACTGGTAGAAAAGGGATCGACCACATCCTCGAAGGAAAATATATATAATTTTTTTTATAATAACCGATACATATACCAACAAGACCAACATAAAATATAATATTATAAAAAAGGATAAAAATGTTTCAATTAAAATTTTATATAATTTTACTTGTTGTGACAGTTTTAGGTCCAATCAATACATTTTCGGCTCCTGTAACGTCGAAATTAGAAGACGGCGTCGAGAACGTTGCAAATGAATCGTCGACCGTGGACAATTTTAGAATAAATTTTAATAGTAGCACAAATAATAAATTGGACGAGACAAGTAGTAATATTTATATAAGCAGTAGTAGTAGTAGTAGTAGTAGTAGTAGTACGAGTAGTAGTAGGAATAGCGAATTTTTAGAAAAAGAAACATCTACTGTGATATCGACAGATCCATATTTTATAAGCGGACTATCTGATTTGCTACTGGAAAACCAAGATTTTGATCGGATTGATGAAATTGAGACGGAGCTTGAAAGTACCTCGAATAGAATAGCAACCATGACTAGGGATGATGTAACTGATGTGCCAACTAAAATTTTATCGGATAGTGAATTACCATTTGAAACGAGTATTCGACCGACCACTAAGACTAAACCAACAAAAAAACAAATATCTCGTCCAAATAAACCAACAACTGTATCGCCGGCTGAATTACTTGAATCTCCAGAAACTAAAGTACCACCAATAAAATTTACAATTCAGTCGACAACTATGGGGATGATAAATACAACAGACGATAACAGTTACGTTGATATCTCTCCCACTACCACCGCCGATGGACACACAACAATGAAGATTGTTGATACAAATTTAGAAAACAGCCCATCAACCATAACAACAGAAACAACAACCACTACTATTATATCAACAACCAATCCAGATTCAATGGTCGTGAGCTCGACATCATTACCAGTGACAAGTACGGTAACAAACAAATCCAAAAATAAAAAACAATTGCGTAAAAAGTACGGACAAAAGAAAATTGGTGTTGATAATGATGACATTGATGGCAATCAACAAGTTGATTTTCCAACAACACAATATACATCAACTATTAGTACGGTTGCGGATGTCGAAACCATAAACGAAATTCGAACACCCATAATCGTCGAAGAAATTGAATATGAGACACGTAATGGTACGACGGCAACCGCTAATGTAACCCTAAGTAATAAAACCGAGATTATTGAGGTAGAAATTTTCGAGCAAAATCTAAATTTGTCAAAAGAATCGAAATTATCGTCGGACGATTTGGTCAAAGTAATCAATGATGATGATTTATCGAGTGGGTCAAATTTCGATGTACTCGAGTTGGGCGGACTAGATATTGGTATGGTCCCGGCACAATCGGGTGGTAATTCTAGCGAGTATCTAACAATTGAACAACCGCTTCGAACGACGCTCGAAAAAAGTGATGAATTTATATACGCCGATGTAGATGACGATACCATAAAAATTCATCACTCAATTAATACGGAAAAATTTCCATCGACCGAAATAGTTAACAATAAAATTTTCGGTGATCCGCTTCCATCTCAAATTGATCGAGATTCCGACACAATATTTTATATTTCGAATACCGAGGTAAAAGTGGTCGAATCGATCCCGACTCCTTATTCTATAAAACACGGTGACGGTGGTGAACGGGTTATACCAGAAATTTACGAGGAAGATTTAATAATCGATTTAAATAATCAAAATGATAATAATTCGCGACAAAATCAAAATTCGGCCGAAAAGTACGAAGAAGATATAATACTGTCACCGCTCAAAAATAATTTCGATCCGATAAAAAATTTCAATGACGAGAATTTAAGTATCAGCTACGTCGGTGAATCATTCATCGATATCGAAGAGTCGACAAATACTCCACCAAGCATATCCACATCTCAATCAACGTCAGACGTAATAATTCAACCCGTAATTATACCCGATATTTCGATGTCGATTGGTGTACCAGTAATTGGTGAATTACCGCCACAATTAGATTTGCGTAACGATCATATAATGGATGATATACATGGTCGTGCGAGTAACAATGAACATGTGATAACAATGAAATCTCAAGTGCTAGAACATGCGGGTGATAGTTTATTTAAAAATCCTTTGTCGGCTGACTTGCGCGAAGATACGATTGATAAAAAACGAACGGAAGCGGCGATGAATAATCGTAAAAATAATGCGACCAGTTCGAATGGGACGCATGAAGTGGTGGCAAATGGTACGCTACCGTTTGGTGAGGAGAATGACGATCATGAAAGTGGTGAGTAAACAATCTTTTTTACTTTTTTTGGTACATGTTTAAATCCTATAGCAAGGCGAAACTGGTAGAAATATTTTTGTTAAAATTTTTTTTAGAAAGTGAAAATTTTTTTGTTCTCGGGAAATTTCAAAATACTTAGGACTCACTGTATACAATTGGAATCGAACTTTAAAAGTTTTGATCCGCAGACAGTAAAAACGAATTTATTCCGCTAGATATTAATTTCGTGATTTGAAGAAAGATAATAAAAGACAAAATAATTTTTACTTCCTGCTTGTAATAAATTTAATTTGAGCTAACTATATAATGTTAACTTTCTAGGGTTTCAATTGACACGTGGTATAATAATTAATTAATTTTTTGTCGTACAAATGAATTAAATTCATTATGATGTCCGTGGCTTTTTGTTAAACTTATATATTCCAATTTCTTTTATTTTATTTTTAAAAAAGATTGAAAATTTATTTTTAAAAAATAACAATACTTTATTTTTGAAAAATATTTAAAAAACAGTAATTTTTAAAACTTTAAAACCGGTTTCGGAATTCTTCCTTCTTCAGTTCTTCCAGTTTTCAAAAATTTTATAATTTTTAATTTGTTATAATGAAAGTTTTAAAAATTATTAATTTTAAATTTTTTTAAAAATAAACTATTGTTATTTAAAAAAAAATAAATATACAAGTTTTTTAAAAATAAAAAAAATAAATAATAATATTTTTTATCGAATATCCACTTCCTGCATGTAATTATTTAATTATAATACTGATTATTAGTGATTTCTCAGGAAACCTTTCTTGCGCTCATTCTAATAATCTTATCATAGAAGAACCAACATTAATAAAATAGAGATAAGGACTCGTGAATTTTGTGCCTTTATGTGCACAGTTTCTAATACCCAAAGAATTATTTTAGTCAGAAGTACGCATTTATATATGGTTGAAATTTGTTACATTAAAAGGCCTTTTATTAAAATATTTTTTGAAGTTTTACTTTAATATGCTTCACAGTATTTTTTTAGTAAAACCAGTCAGTTATTGGAATTATTTTTATCATGAATACTTTTGGTGTCGATTCGGTACCAAAAAACTAAACCAGCTAAAGTTGGGATATTTAATATAAGATTTATAATATTTCATGCTTAAAGTAGAGCTTTCAAGTTTCCATCAGGCTCAATATCATTTTAGAACCCAATAAGCCACTGGAAGATAATTATTTTCATGTGCTGGTTAATGAGATATTAAGAATTTGTAATTTGGTTATGACCATCAGCTGAAATGTGTATCCAAACCTGGGTGCCCATCAGACAATCTAAACATAAAAATACAGATATCCGAGTCATGCACGCACGAGCATTTTGTGTTTTCGTGTTATCTGCCTAACTGTTAACATTGAGGTCTATAGCAGCAGAATGATCAGTGGTGCTTCCAGATCCTCCAGGTTACTGAACAGTTTGTCGAAACTAAATATAGCCGCAACATTTATGTATGAAGATGAATAGAAATTTATATTCCTTCAAAATTCTATATTTATAATCTAAAGATTCAAATTGTAAATTTCAAATTGGACATTAAAAAGTTCTAAATTATGTTCTCAATTTTTTTTTCCAATTTTAGAAAATTTAAAAACCAATCAAATGCAATATTTTGTGCTTGAGTGTTAGTTTTAAAAATTCAAAATTATAGATAATTTTATATCATCGATTATTTGAAACGAGTTAATTCAATAATTTTTTGATTTCGGTAGAATAAAACAGAAGTTTCCAAAATCCGACAAAATTATTAACTGTCAAAGTACGAAGGATACAAATATTTCTTTATAAATATTTTCCCAGATGAAACAACATTTTTATGTTTAAATTAAATGCACAAATATATATTTAAATGTTACGAAAATTACGTCGGCCCCTTAACCTAGCCTTACTCTGGCAGATTAAGAAATTTAGTTCTTGTTCAAATACTAGCTGTAAGGATTTATGTGGTCCAAAGCAAGATAAACTAATTCCCGTAAATAGTTTCTTTAGCTGATTAACTTGATAATTACTGATTCCTTAAGTATTGCTAACTGATCCTAAAAAAGCAAGCGAGTGCCGAAATAATGTTGTCTATAAAGATAGTAAGAAATACAGAAAAACTTGCCCCTTTTTCCATTCCACAACACTGCTCGCAATTTTCGTTCTATCAAATCCGCATTCTTCATTAATTACTCGCTTAGATTGTAGCGGCTGGGATAAATGTAAAGTAAAGTTCTCAAGGTGCCACTATCATAGCTTTAAATCACTTGAGTTATTATCTTGGAAAAAAAACAATCTTAGAAAAACGACAAGTTCAAAAGTTTTCCCACCGTTTTGGAGATAATTTGGAGCCAATGGCCCTTAAGGTGAAATAAATATCCATTGCTTTGCATTTTAGGCGACATTGCAGTTGGCGTTATATTCTTTTTTCCAAGTTCACGGATTCGTCAAACTGAAATTCTAAAACAAGTGGGTTAGATAACTTACGAAATCTGCATACGGCTATTACTAGGCATGAAAAGGTTAAAAGTCATATTTCGAATTTGTTTGCCTTATTGGCTTTTGGGGAATCAAGAATCGACCAACAACTTAATGAACAACTATAACCAAATGGCTTCAAATAACTGCGGAATTATGAAAAGACTCATAAGCCAGGGTGTTTTTTAGAAAGGCAGGAAATGTCGTTTTGCGGCCACGACAAGACAAAAAAAAGACTCCACCAATATGAGAAATTATAAGGAGCTCATAAAGTTAACGAGCTAGTTTGATGAAAATTTCAGAATAATTTGAAATCGGCAACCGTTTTTAAAGGAAAATCAAAAACTATATATAAAATGACCTGTATTGAGCAAATAATTTTAAACAGCGTCCAAAAAGAACCGGTTCGTCCTATATGCTCTATAAGGCTTTCGCTAAATTTTGCGCCTCATACATCTTGTCCGACATTTTCGCAAGTAAATCGTTCTCCACTCCCTTCGGTTGGGTCGCGATAGCTATGCGGATTATGCCCGTCATTTTTCGCGACCACAGCGTTTGTATGATTTTGTCGGTGGAATTATTTCCCGCCAGGTGCTTTATGCACCTCCGAAGGTTTTCGGTCCCCTATTTCGATCCCCGTCAGTAGCGTTTCTAGTTCTCGTTCATCTAATGGGGCCAATCGTTCTATCAACGTCCGTTTTATGTATTTGTATTGTTCTTCGTTTGGTACGATCGTTAAGAGGTCCGATGCTGTCGTGTCGAATATTTCTTGGCGACCGCAGACATGACTTCCAAGTTTTTCGTTCGATCACTTTTAATGCGGTATTATTCGAAGTGAAGTTCTGTTATTTGGAACCATCCTCGTACGTTCGCGGTTCGTAATGTCTGCAGTTTGTACTTGCCATGTTCGCAACCTCTTTAACGTTACCGTGTTGGTCGGTAAATATTTTATTATCACGTGTCGTTCGTATCACCGGCTTGAACGGTCGAGTTTAAAATTCTTCTAATTTGAAATGTAAATTTCGTGAAATATATATTTAAAAGAAAAAATCAGGAATGGTTACCTAGTAATTGTGACTTGGGGGGACTCCCCTGGCTTAACGACCGTTGGGCGAAATACCCTCGAAATTAGGTCATTTTTTGACTGAATTGGGGGGGGGCGGGGTGGTGGTTGGTTCGCTGATATTCGAAATATATAATGCGTTGCAGAATATAAAGGAAAAATATAAAAAAAATTCTGCACAGACAATGCTGTCGTCGTGGTAACAACAAGAAACAAAAATTTCAACGAAATCTAGGAACAATACAAACTTTGATAAACTGTAAAACGATTCGAATAAAATATTTTCATCCGCCCCAAGCGTCAGGGCGGATGAAAATATTTTACCAAACAGAATGTATGTGAACAGAATGTGTATGAAAATATTTCACCATATTTTACTAAACATTTTTAGTAAAAAAAAATGTGATCCTACGTTAGGTTAAATTTAAAAAGAAAATAAAAGATGAATGACAAAATTGAGAAAAAAAATTACGTTAAACAAAAAAACGTTTCCCACTGAGGTGCGGTGGCCACGGTGCTCACATAATACCTCCCACAATTCGTAGGTGTGGCGGCTTTGGCTCCGGCCCAATTAGTCTCCCTTGTAGGTGCGGCGGCTTCTTTACAATTTACTCGCCCTCGTTGGTGAGGTGGCAACTGCACTTACACAAATTATTGGAATTTTATAACTTTCATTCCCGTAATATCCCATGATGGAACATGGGCGTGGTCCCTATGCCCTTAGAAAATTTACTCTGATCTCGATACTATTACAAAAAAATAATTAGCACACGGTTTTATTATGAATAAAAATATCTCAACACCGATACTAAAAAAACACACGCGGTTTTAATATTTAATACCATTTAAAACTGGTATCGGGGTTCACCACTGTATTTATGATCGGGTGTTATATATTTAATTTATACGCTTGTTCCGTTTATATTTTACACTTTGCAATATTTATTAATATATATTTATATTACACGAATCAATATTATATATTTTCACCCTCTCGTATTTTATTATTAATTTTGTATTTTAATTATCGAAAATTTATTCGACGCGGGTTGTTTACTTGACAGCAGATCGAAATAGAAGAGATTTTTCTTTTTTTTTTATTCATTTCATTTTCGTTTGGTTTTTTTATGTTTTCAACCTTGTGTAATCAACGTCAGTATATCGTGCGGCCTATTTTGCATGCGCTCGTGAGGGGATCCGTTCATAACTGCATATTTTAAAATTACATATCTCAAAACGGCATATTTAAAAACTGCATAAGGTACAAAATTGCATTTTTCAAAACTGCATATTTCAAAACGGCATAAGGTACGAAACGGCATAAGGTACAAAACAGCATTTTTCAAAACTGCATATTTTAAAACGCCATAAGGTACAAAATTGCATTTTTCAAAACTGCATATTTCAAAACGGCATAAGGGTTAAAACAGCATTTTTCAAAACGGCATTGGTACAAAATGACATTTTTCAAAACGGCATTTTCCAAAACTGCATTTTTCAAAACGACATGAAATATTTTAATCGATTATGAATCTAGAATTATCTTTTCATTAATTTCTGGAATATGACCAACAGGTACGGTTATTTATTACACGATGAAATTTGAGAAGAATGAAGTTTTTGAACATTTGTGAACGATTCTTTGATTAAATTCTAGGATAAAGCCAAATGAAAAGGAACTTGACTATTTCTTAGTCGAGTAAGATTTAATTTGACATGTTTAGGTTTAGTATAGGTATGTTATAAGAAAGGACCTTCATGGAAATTAGAAATTATTTGAAGATTTAGTATGCATATAATATTTTCCTACACCTAAATTTTTCTACCTATGTCGTTTCGAAAGATGAAATTTTTAAAAATTGTCGTTTTAAGAAATGCCGTTTTGAAAAATGCCATTTTGTACCTATGTCGTTTTGAAACAAGCAATTTTGAAAAATGCCGTTTTAAAAAATGCCATTTTGTAAAATGTCATTTTGAAAAAATGCAGTTTAGAAAAATGCCGTTTTGAAAAATGCCGTTTTGAAAAATGCCGTTTTGTACCTATGTTCTTTCGTACCCTATGCCGTTTTGAAATATGCAGTTTTGAAAAATGCAATTTGGTACCTCATGCTGTTTTGTACCTTATGCAGTTTTGAAATATGCTGTCTTGAGAAATGTCGTTTTAAAAAATGTCATTTTAAAATATGCAATTTCGACCTGGACCCCTCGTGAGCGGTCGATTTATGCATGTTGATTTATTTTTATGTCGATTAATTTATTTCGGATAAATTGTCACACGGTTGTATATCGCGTATTCAATTACTTTTTCTTTGCGAATATTTGCGTTGCTGCAAACTCTGTTTTTTTTTGTAAAAAATCATAAAAGTTGAACCAATCAATAATAGCGATCTCAGTATCTCCTCTATTTACTTTACTGTACACCATTTTTTTGAAAAAGACTACAGTCGACTTTGTAAATCATTGCTAAATTTTATCATAGGCAGTCATTTTAATACATATTAAATGAATTGAATATAGGGGATCTAGAATTACAACCTGAAAATAACAGAATTATTTACCAACCGTTGGCCTACAAAAAAGCAACATATTTGCCTACTGACATACTTAAAATACCATTTTTTTACTTCTTTGAACAAAACGAGTTTTATAGGACGAGGCATCGTGGACGTGCATCGAAAATAGTGAAGGGCTATCATTTGACTAACTCTGAGTACAATGGATTTATTCAAGAAATTCGAGAAGGAGCGACTAGAAGCATTCAATAATAATGACCAACAAGCCGCTTGTAAAATCGCACATATTCCTTACACCAACACCACAAAGAAGCACGACTATGCTCTTGAGGTCATTGAACTAGTTAAAGAGAAAAGGAAAGCTCGTAGAATCTGGCAGGAGACTCGTATTCCACAACATTAAAATATCCTCTATTTTCTGTGCAACAAACAAACTCAAACAACAATTTGGGATCGTTGGTCGAAGATTTTAGCTAAAAAGATTCGTCTTTCGCAAAAAAAAATTTCAATCTGTAATCATTGAAGCTTTTAAGAAATAATCACAAGTGTTGACATATATACAGTATTTAATTACTTTGCGATTGTGCCCTCAATTTGCACGGGCAACTCAACTATTTGCCAAAGTCAAGTATTTGCCTTTTACAAGAATATAAATCCGAAATATGTAGAAACAGATAATGTTTAGGTTATATATAATATTCATGTTATGAAAATGTTTTTGATCTAAAAGTCGACAGCTTAAATCAACTTTCAATCTATCTTCTGTGCCCGAAAGGTTAAGCTTGTACATCAACTCATATAGATAATTTTCCTCAAGCTTAAATCGAAATCCAATTAGAAATATATAAAGTAGAAAATTAATCTGACTTTAATTTGTTATCTCTTCTACAATGTATCTGTTGTTGATTAGCTTGGCATCTTAGATAACAAGATTGATTATTTTATATTTGATTAAATTCGATAATACAAAATTATTTCTTGAATTTTAAATTTTACTATTTTTTTTTATCTCATTACAGGATTTTCGGATGTACAAACATTATTTTTAGCTTGCATTCTAACGCTGGCTCCACTGATATTATCGGTCCTCGTTGCCTTTGGTGTTAGGTGAGTACATTCTGTATTTATGTAGACAAGATAATTTTGAGATACGAAAATAAAATTTATAATTTTTCGTTTCGTTATGCTACTTAAAACAATGGAAGTTTTTAATTATATATAAAAGTGTTTTTCCCATTTTCTCATTCATTTTTCGTTCTAATTTTCAAAGTACGTTAAATGAAAAAATAACAATAATGCTAGTAAGTGATTCAGTTTCTCGGTATTATTGTATAAAAGGAACAGGAAAAATTAAATTTTCACTGTTGAAATTAAAGTATTTTCTTTTGTACTGAATGCTGATTTTCATAAAGCTTGACGACAACAAATATTTAATTTATATTGAAAATGAATAAAACGACAACAGCAGCAACAACAAAAAAATATAAAATTTTATTTTATTTTATTTTATTTTATTTTATTTTATTATTTAATTAGTTTTCATTTTAATTTATCTGAATTTTCTATCTATATATATTTTGTTATAAACTCTCTACATAACAAATTTTAATTGGAAATAATATTTAAAATATTTTCTAATAATGGTGTTGCTGTCACTTTTCTTTAGATGTTTCATATCCTATGTACTTATTTTCGAGACAAATTTTAAATGTTCATCGTCATCGTCACTTAATTTACGGAATTTTTTTTACGAAGTTTTTGTTGCTAAAATATTAAGTATATTTAAGTTTATTTTACTTGAAAATCGATATCAATTTAATTTCAATATTATTTGTTTAAAATATATAGCATATTGTACCAAGAAACGGAGGAAGTTGGCCACCATTAAATCATGTAAACGACAACGACTTAAACGTTTTTTGCATCATGAAATAGATGGCGATAGTGGCATTGGTATTATTAAATTTGCCAAATTACAAAAAATTTTAATTAATGAATTATTATTAAATAATTATTTAATTAATGTTTCTATTATGTTTCATTGTAATAAATTTATTCTAATCGACTCAGAGTAAAGTCGGGACGGGAGATATGTTACACCTTTTTTGTAACTGTACTAACTTAAAAAAAACTCCTAGAGTGAAACAAATAAATTCATGTTCATTATTAAAAATAAACTCTTAAAAAATAAAACAATAACTCAAAATTCAGTCATTAAAAATAAAAATAAAACTAAACATAAATACCATTTCACCCTCGGGTATGGGTGATTTGGTACAGCAACTGCGGGGATATGGCGCTTTACACTGGATGTCTTTGTTCAAAGTGCAGTTACATAATTCTCTCCACATCCAACACAAAAATTCTTTTCAAAACCCTCCAGGCCATCCGATTCATCATCTAATGGAATCGTAATATTGTCATCTTTAGATGCAGAATCGTGCTTCACTTTCTTTCGTTTCTTTTGAACCTTTTTGTTATTGCTAGATTTCGTCAGTTTCTGCTTCATTGTTTTTGCTTTCTGACATTAATAGTTCTACCCTTGGACATTGACGGTATTGGTGATATTGTATTCAACTTTTTTCCAGGGGATATGTCGCTGATATTCGTATTGTTTACCGTTTTCAAATCCAATTGATGTTTCTGGGGAGAAGTCGGCAACTGCAAAGATGGAGTATCTGTCGATGTTGGTTCAAAAAAATTTCCAATTCTAGGCACCAATTCGCTTTTTGTTATTGTAGTCTCTAAAGATAGACTTAATTTTTGTTTTTCCTGTAAATCCGGACTTATTTCAGAATTAAACGAGAAAATAACAGTTGCTGAAAGTTCTGGGGTGCCATTTGCCAAATTGCAAACGAAAAATTTTTCTTTTTGTGTGTGGTTGCATACAAAGAAGGATTATCTCATTTGCTGCAGTGAATTCCATAATGTCGTTTGTAACGATTCGATAGTTAACACTTTGCCTTCTGGTTTTCTTGGAAGAAACTGTTCTTTAAGCCAACCATCAGCTTGAAAAATTAACATAAGCAGATTTACCATTCATGTAAACCATTGAACTTGGAGGCATGCCATCTTTAAACTCTGTTTTCTTGCTTCTACCTATAAAAACACAGGCTTTGGAGGCAAACAGTTTCCCTCTGCATTACACAAAGCAATAACAGAAACTGTTTCCCCCTTTTCAGCAGATTGCTGGTATTTTTTCAGACCCACTTTTTGCTATCTCGTATTCAGGCTTATTATTTAGCTGACATCCGTTCTCATCCATATTATAAATATCTCCTTGTTTAGCGATTAAATCATGTTCGAATAAAGTTTTTTCCAATAAACTAAAATATTCTTAAACTTCGCGATGACTCATTTCTTCAGCACGATTTTGTGAAAGTCCTTCGGATTTTCTTACAGACAACCCCAGATGACGCTTCATAAAAAGTGTAAACCATGCTTTACCAGTTTTGGTCTCCTCCAAATTAAAATTGTATGCTCAATTATATTTCTGTGTTGAAAGATTTTTGCTGGTTGAAAACAATGCTGGTTTTTTATTAGTTTCGTTTTTAAAGTGAAGTCTTAAAGTCGTGGACGGGACGTTGTATCGTTTAGATGCTGCAATAAATGATAATATTTTTTCTTTAATATCCTTAATAGCCACTTCTAGATCGATTTTTTTTATAAATGATAGGCATTTATACCTCGATCAATAATTAAAACATTTAAAATAAAACTAAATTTTGAAAGTATTAGATTATGACAATAAACGATTAAAAAAGCAACATAGGGGAAATGGTGCATGTACCATATCACCTTCTATCTATGTATACATACATATATCCTCATTGACAGGGCAACCAAAAATATGCTCTAAAAATAGGTTTTAGGGGTATATCCTCTATCCGGTCGCAAATTATTTAATTGCGAGGTAAAATATGGTTACTAGATTTATTTTGCCCTGCCAATGGACACATTTTTTTAAATTTAAATTTGTTTAGCGATTGTAAAGTAGAAATACATGACCTCGGAAAATGCGTAACAGTCTTTTTGTGTATTTCTACTTTACAATCCCAAAACAAATTTAAATTTAAAAAAATGTGTCCATTGGTATGGCAAAATAATTTGCAACCGGATAGAGGATATACCCCTAAAACCTATTTTAAAAGCATATTTTTGGTTGCCTTACTCATTACTAACTCCTGACACATAAAAATCAAGTTTCACTCCCAATTAGTTTTCCAGACATAACATTCTAAAATATAAATCTTTTTACTCATTTTGAACAATGAGACAATTACTTGCGCTTGAATAAGCGCTTAAATTCCATGGGAAAAATCTGATGTCAGCAAAAACAAAGGCGAGAAAAAATTATAGATTTTACTGGTTGTGTACGAAACAAAAAATGTTGTCAGTAAAATTTTACTGAGAGAATAGTTGTGATGGTGTTAGTGTGCTACCATAATGTGATATACAAAATTGTAAACTCAATTATTTTTTATGGCAGCATTGTTCACACATCTACAAATTATATAGTTCGCCATTTTTATTGTCAAATGTCTATTTGTTTTTTTTTTTAAATGTAAAACCCTAAAATTTTACTATAAAAATGAAATAAAAATTTTTCTTTTCTTTGTCACTCTTATGGAATTTTAGAAATTTTTGGTTTGCGTTTTATCAGTAAAAAAATTGCTGTCAGCCAATTTTTTGCATGGAATTATAGCTTTTTATTTACCGAAACACTTTCACACAAAAACACAACAATAAAAAAAAAATAAAACAAATTCTAATTTTTTTCGTTTTTTGTTTGTAAAAAATTAAATATTGGACGACGCGTGACGAGATGCCTATCTTCCGAAGAATAGTAAGCAACTAAAGTTTTTAGTAACGTATACAAAAATATAGAGAGCGTTCGTATATATTCCTACGGATCCTACGCTATATCCCTCTCTGCGCCATATCACCCAACTTTACCCTAGATGGATTAGAATTTCTATAAGTAAGAAAATTGAGACCCCAGTTTAGTACTGTATTTTAAAATTTACGGAATAATGCCCATGGCTTGCTTGGCGAGAGACGCATCGGCTTTGCTGTTAATATGTTCAAAATCCTTGTATATTTACTTTTATATGTTATCCTCGAAAATCTTTCATCTCCAATTTGTAATAGTAATCTTAAAATGTCAGAATTTTCGAATCTAGAATTAATATTGACCGATAAAAATTGTTTTTTGAAATGTCTCCTAAAAGGTGACCTAGTAGAGTACCGCTAAATTAGTTTAAAATTGTGTGAAAAAAATATTTCATCCCTCCGAAGGGTGTTCTATCATCTGTTCAAAATGTTTATATAACCAGCTGCTATTTTAAACATTTCTCAGATCCTTATTTTACTTTACTTTATTTTGCTGAATGGTAGAGTCAAGCTGATTTTGGTTTATATGTCTGACGCGTCATTGTTTTGGTTTCTATTTTTGATGTGTCATTTGCAATTTGAAAAAAATTAAAATCTAGCATCTTCGTCGAAATCTTCTTCTTCGGCAAAATTGTGAACGCAATCTTCTTCCTCCGTTGCTCGTTTCCGTTCAAGATCGTTAGCTAACACAACAGCAATATGGTCATAGAACGTTCGGTCTAAAACGAGAACGTCTTTGATAAACTTTTCCAAACTCTTCTCCAAACCCTTCCATGTTTATTCAAATAAAAAAAAATATTTAAGCCACTTCTTGTTGGTTGCCAAAGGTAAAAATAAAATAATAAAGTAATTCCGAAACTATTTTAGTTAGATGAAACAGTTCAAAGAATTCACAAAAAATATTTACACACTGCCGTTTTCAGTTCAAAATTCAAAGAGAATATGACATTACACCTGCTAAAATACACACCACAAAATATCGAAAACGAATAAATAACGAGGAAACTTTAGAGAAAATTGATATAGTGAAAATCGAAAAACAAATGAATATCACTAGAATTTTGTAGATCTTCAGTCCTAGAACTGAAGTCCTAGAACTTCAGTCCACACCTAAAATTTTAGTGATTTTTGTAATAAATTTAGCTAGCTAAATTTTTTTAGTAGCTTGTGGATATCATGAATTATTTTGAGGATAGTGAAATTATAAATGTAAGAATAAGTCAAAGAAATACTACTTTTTTTTTTTACACTATTTGCCGTAGGCACTTGGCGAAACACACTTATACTTAATAAACACATTTTTATTAATCACTTGTTTTTGTTTCGCAAAATATTTTTCAAAAAGTTTAAAAAATCACTCGATCGATTTCGACTTGTTAGGTCATCATCAGGAGTAGATACTCCTGATGATAACCTAACAAGTCGAAATCGATCGAGTGATTTTTTAAACTTTTTGAAAAATATTCTGCGAAACAAAAACAAGTGATTAATAAAAATGTGTTTATTAAGTCAAAGAAATACCAAATCGGACTGAAAAAACCTTGTCAACGTATTTTCCTTTTTATTGTATCGATTTGAGAGTATTGTAGTATTTAAAATTAATGTGTACTTTGAATGTTCTTGATAATACTGGAGAATGTGGAACTACTCATCGGTTGTTAACTTCCATTGAGGTGGTTCATAATTGAGCCTTGTACTGTGAAATGATAGTTTCTGTGGTAAACGATTTCGGTAACTTTTTATCGCAATATTCATTTTTCATGCAAGGTGAATGAAGGATACTGCAAGGTCCGTGTATCACATGTGTTTTTTCTGTTTCAAATAAAATAAACGATCTTCTTCGAAATTGGGCAAATCAGCTTGAATGACCCAATCAATTCGATCAGATGTTATTTTTTTTAACCATAGCAAAATATGTGCGTGTGTCAATCCACGTTTTGCGAACATTTAGCAAAGGAGAAAACCAAACATAAATATTTTATTATTTATTAGTCTAATGCTAAAATGAATGTAATTTGTAAAAGCAGTTCCATTAGGGGCTCACACAATAATTTAAAACAACTTCAAGAAGAATATGAAAAACATTAGTTGGAGTAAGGCGCTGAATGAGAATAAAAATACTTCAAACTTTAAAGTACATTAACTTGGAAATACTTACAAATTACTAAAGAAAAAACAAGAAAACAAATAGAGATTTTGGGAAAAAGAAAACCTCCATCTCATTATGAATGAGCTTTTAAGCTCAACATGGAGTGGGTGGTTTGCAAATTTTTTGTAAATTTAAATAAATAAATAAATAAAAACTTAATAATTATTATGGAGCAACCCCCAAAAAAAAGTAAAAAAATAAAAAAACACGGAATCTTTCACTCTAAGTTTAAGTAAAGTTTTAGATTCTAGTTTGAATACTTGAATTTGACTCTGTTTGTCCTATAGAGAAATGACTTACTACTTCTTGTAATATTTCAACCCATTTCAGATTATTCGCAAATGTTGTAAATAAATTCGAGCGTCTTAGGCCCTCTGGAATGAGGGGGTCAATTTAGTTAGCCAAATAAGGATGTTCGTATTCCCAATCCTATTAATTTCTAAAATGCTGGTTAAAGTAAATCAGCAAAACTGGATCCATCTTTCGAGTCCTAGCAAAATTCGTTATAGGCTATTAACCTTTAAGAATATATCCCAGATATTTTCATTTAATTGTACGTATGGCGGGATTTGCACAATCGGTCAGCCTTTTTATGACCCAATATAAAAATCAGTAATTGCCACTCTTCTAGAAATACGATTTGAAGGATATGAATACTACCCTTTTCTATTATTCTTATGGAGGGCCATGCGGAACCTGGTTACTTGTGCCAACCCTATACCATAGGGCTAGCACTGCCCTCGAAATTAAGTAACCCTTTACTATAACCATGAGAATGGCAATTATAAATTTTTATGTGGGATCATGTCAAAGCTGGCTTATTGCAAAAATTCTACAATACGACTGATATTGTCCGGCTATCCAAAACATAAAAGATTATTTCAGGCAAACTATATTCCTGGAAGAATGTTACGCTCTTTTCATATTCTTATATGGGCCATATGAAACTTGGCCTTTACTTTACCAACTTACAACATTATTAATCATTTCCGGCCTGCAATTTTCGTTTTGTGGTCGGAAACTTTTAACACAACACTCGTATTAAATATTTCAATCCACATTTCCCAATAATCGGACCCAAAAATTGATTTGATTTTCGTTAATCTACGTATAAAGAAATTTGTAACTTGCCGCAATGTCATGTAAAATTTTTAAATGGATACCAAATAATTTTTTGTGCTTCATATAAAATTTCAATTGAAAAATTGTTACAGGGAGAAAAAAACTGTTAATCAAATTGATCAATAAATTATTTAGTTTTGTTTAAAATAGAAACACAAAAAGTTTTAATTCAATTTTGTTTATCTGAGAACTTTATGCTTTAAATAATTTTAAATCGAAATATCTACTAATTAAATATTAACATTTTGTTTGCTTGTATATGACAAAATATGTTAAAGATTATAAAAGCTTTGCGAATTTTTCAAGTAATCTTAATTTATAAGTTTAGTATAAGAATAGTTAATTTGTTGTTGATTGAAATTAATTTTTGAACATTTTAATTATTAATTATGTTTAGTTTACATCGTTTTTGTTTTATGGGTTGAGATGGGGAAGGACGAGTGGCAAAGTGAGATAATAATTTTTTTTAAGAACCACGTTTTTCCCATTTTCATTTCAGTAAAGCTTTTTTGCTATGGAAAAACCATACTCGGATGTAGCTTTTAAAAGCTGACGGGTATCCCAATGATCTGTTCTTGGGTCAATTTTATTTTCCTTATACATCAACGAGTGGATAGAATTCGAGAAAGTTATCTTCAATGCTGATATTCACTTCGCGCATGTAATTTTTGTAAATGTTATTGTAAAAATATTATTTTAACTTGTCATATAACTTGTTTCTAGTCGAAAATAATCTAAAACTAAACAGTAATATTTATTGAGAAATGTAGATGGCTTAAGTAAATAGCCTTGAATATTTAAAAAAAAAAAAAATCTGTTTACATCTCAGCGGATAAAATATCAAATATCAAAACGTGAGGCCAAATGTAACATTTATTAAAATAATGTATAGCAACCAAAATATACTTTTTTACCATTGCACCCTAATTTATACGATAATTCTATTTGAATTTATTGGAAATTTATTTAAATCACAATATTACGAAAATGTGTTGCAATAAAAATTCCCGAATATTCAATATACACGTACTCGTTGTTATAACCTAGCTTTTCACCACCCTTTACATCAATTTATAATAGATAAAAACTTCTTGCTTCAACTTTTTTGTATCTTTGTCAGTGTTAAAACGAAAACATATCCAATTACCTCAATATGTGTGCGAGCAAAAAAAAAAAAATAAAAAAATGTTTCCGTAAAGATTTTCAATAAAACGTCTAAACCTCCCCATAAAAAGTACAACTTTTCGATCAAATTTTACCGCACTTAAAACAAGTAAGTCAATTAAATGACACAATAAAAAAAAAGTTGCTTGTATTACACAATCGCACCTAACCTATATAGTACTCAAACAAAAAGTGTGATGTATAATTTCGAATATTCGGCGGTTCATCGACATAAACAAAAGCGATTTGAAATTAAATATCATTAAAATTTCTATAAATTTAATTTTATTGGGATATAATTTTGAAAATTTTCCTTTTATATTGCCTTGTTTTAACCATAAATTAATGGTGATGCTTTAAGCTGTAATTACGTTGGCGTTAAAAGATTTGTTTTCGGGTCATATATTTTTTCCAAAAGTTGCCGAAAAATTGATGCAGTATTTAAAACTTTATTGTTGGTTATATACCGAATTTCTAAACGGTAATATAACCTTTTAAGTGAAAGTATACATCGAGAATTCGAGGACGTTAAGTGGTGACCTTGAAATATAATCTATACTTTTGAAACGGACCGCGCTACTTTGTTTTGCATTTTTTAATTATGTATAATAACAAACATTAAATATTATCATACAAGCAGATGTTCATGTTTGCTTTTTATTCTCTAAACCCGTAGAAAAAGTAGTAAAAATTTTCGGTTGCAGTAAAATGACAGCACAAAAGCTCATAAATCGTCTTTAATATATAAAGCTCGCATATGAAAATGTTGTTTAAAGTTTTAACTCATCACTTTGATTTATTATGGGGTAAAGCTAAGTTTTTCATTTTCGTGATTGATAACATTACGAATATTTACTTGTTTTAAGAGGTATTACTGGATTAAATTAAATTCAGAAAAACTTGGAAACAATTTTAAATAAAAATATGTCATAAGACTTGACTGAGGAGACATCTTTCAACCAGTCAAAACTATTCTAGAATTTTAAAAATGCCAACCATAAAACTATTTTCGGGTTCAAATTTATAAAAAATATTTCTATATCGCTGTACGACGAGAAGCTTTAAACATTACCATAAAATTTTATTTTATTAAAGTTCCCAAACAATAACAACAACAAAATATTATAATTTTTATTAACATAATAATATTTAAATTAAAAATAAAATTATTAAAATAAACCAGCAAAAAAAAAATATAATTATAATTTGGAAAAATAACAACTTATTTCATTTGCAATGACGTGTACATGTCTGTACTCTGTTTATTTAATTTTTTTTTGTTAAATTATTTAAATTTAAGCTTATAAAAGTTTATTATAAAAATTATATAGTTTACTTTTTATGTCAACATATAAACGAGTACAATAAATAGAAATAGTTTTTGTTTGGCAACTTGCCAGGAATAACACATCGAGATGCTGAGATATATTCCTCGCGCGCTTGAAGTATAAAAATTATATTATGTCAGTTGCTTTATATTCATATACATATTTTATATTTTATGTTCTGATAACATTTATTTTAGTTAATTTCATAAAATTAATTTTTTATAGTTTCTCTTTTAAATTACATCACACTGAAAAAAATTTGAATGCTTTTCACTTAATTAAAATTTTCATGTAAATCAAAATAGTTTGGTTCCAATTAGCAAAGTATAATATTTTGGCAATATATATTATTGCTGGTTTAGTAGTCCAATCATCAACAAATTTTGTTAAGGGTTGGCATATAGCCAACTCGCAGATTCCATCTAAACATGCAGAGGCCGTGTAAGAATAAAAACAAAAGCAAACTAAAGAACTGAAACTAAATTATTAAATTCCACCAAAATTGTGTCGGCCGAAATTTGGAGAACAGGTATAAAGATAATAATAACTGGGTGTGTTCACCTAGGAAAGACCGGATCTCTTCAAAAGACAAGGAAAATGTGTGCTGAAGAATATATCACAGTGCCATATCACAGTGTACACAAAAATATATATAACACAACAAAATATTTTTTTTCAAAACTAGTCTTTACTGTCTTTATGACATTTTTAAAAGCGACAGTCTGTAAACCAAAAACTGGACTTGAATGTTTTTCTTCAAATTCCAAAACTTGACTTTTGAAATTTCAAACGTTTATTGCCTCTATTACACCAATACAAATGCACTGTCAGTAAAAAATACTGAAAAACCAAAAAAAGAAAAATGATATAAAATTGCATTGGAGTGAAGAAGACAAATGCTTCATTTTTTTTTGTTGTTATAGCAAGATTTTATAGCTAAATTTTGACAACTACAAAAAACATAACCAAACAAATTTATTTTTGGTGCGGCTCATTGTGTGTTGACAAATATTAAGTTTAAAGTGGTTTTTGAAACAAATTACAATGAAAAATAATGTAATCAAAAATGTCAGAGAAGACCGTTACCATAATTAACTATAAAAAATTTAATGGTACATGTGTGAGAAAAATATTTTCTTTCGCTACACAATATTTCTTCATATGTATTGAAATGTTGCCATAAAAAGTACTCTCGATATATATTTTTTAAATTTTTTATGGCAACATCACAAACACATACACAAATATTTTGTCAGTAAATTTTACTGATTTTATTTTTTGTTTCATTCTTGTATAAAGAATATCTATATTTTTATCTCGTTTCGTTTTTACTGACAGTATACTTTTCTTGGTGTAATAGAGGCATATATTAATATCAACACACAAAAACAGAAACGTACCACAAAAACTTTCTTCTACAATATATTTTTACTGGTCGCACACACAAATTATTTGACGTTTGCGCGATACAGCAATCACAAAAAACCTTAATGTCAATGCTCGAGAACAGATGGCAATGCCATTAGTAAAATGCATCAAATTATTCGATGGTAACCAAATTTTTAGAAATAAATATAAAAAAAAATAATCGCAGGTGAGCGCAACATTATGACCCCGAAAGGAGTCGTAACAGATTATTATATGTCAATTTAGGTTTGTTTGAAAGTAAAAAACGCCGAATGTATAATTTATTGCCGTGGTATAATTAATAACCTAACAGACTCGGGACTTGTTAGATGTGTAGCCATTTGACAAATTAAATAATTTTGAAACAGTCGATGATGAATGGTTTTCTAAATTTCTAATCACCATCTTCAGTTAATCTTGTAGAGTAGACAACCGTTTTTGTCTTTCTGGTGCTTTACTGGTCATCATGAACACTCCCTTCCGTATCGTTTTGCTTCTTACCATAAAACGAATTAAAAAGCGTCGCAATCTCCAGGAGACACATGTTGTAAAAATCAAATGGTTATCGACCGCTTTTTAAGCTTCGAATTTTAAGCAATGGCAGCGTTAATGAGACAGCCGAGCGTTATAAAAATAAAGCATTCATTTTCTCTAACTTCCACGCTCAAGGGAAGGTGGTAAAGTCAAAAGACACACTCGACTGCAGACATTTGGTGATGCTTGAGGATTCCCATGCATGCGTTGAATAGTTTTTGAGCTGCTATATTGCCTGCCATACTCGAATATAAATCAAGGAGTATCGAATAAAGGGGCATTTTTGATTCACCGCATCATGTTAACTTGAGAATTTTATCTATTTTGAAACTCCATTTTCCTACCAGTTGTAAATTATTACCTTACTTGGTCGCATCCAACTTGTCTCATAAATTGCTCACTGACTACAAATGGATACACTTCTATCAATCGCTGCACTTCATTGTTGTTAGGAGAAGTGAATTAATGCAGCTAAATGTAACAAAAAATGTAGGCGGTCCAAGCCATCTGATTTGAGAGAGTACTCAGTTAGTAATATTCTTTAATAAGTAGCCAATCTTCTCAGATTTTTCAACTGGAGATGAAGGTTTTCGACAGCTCCATCCTGACCTTGACTGAACCTTTTTCACACATGCTGAATCTGTCGATTGCATACTTTTGTACTTAAACATTGACTCAAGAGGATTCTCTATTGGTAGTAGTAGTAGTCCGTCCAGTGGTACGATGCGAACCGGTCGCGCCTCGTGGAACTCATTGCGACCACAGGCGAGAAAATGATAGCACACGAATTCCTCAGCATTTTTCTCATGATTTACTCTCACGATAATATCTTTTGTATTGCAGAAACTCTCATTGATGCTTCAACACTCCTCTCATTTAAACTCTTCCTGCACTTTGAAACAAGGGAGTTTTCCAATTCTCCATGGTTGTGGTATGTATCGATGTAGTAAATGGAGAACTGATTACCTCAAGAGCAATTTATCCGGCGTATCGCATTCGATGCAGTGGCTTTGGCCCGCAAGAATGAAAATCGTTAAAGTAGAATTTATCATTATAATTCATTAGACCTAAGGATGAATCTCCAACAACGAGCACACCCGCATTATATTCTACAAACAACCCCTCGTGGGTTATGATGTGGTAAATTGAATTCAATTTACCATTTGCCGATGGCGCGTTTCCATCACCAGCGGATTCTGGAAACAACGATCGATTCGCTTAATTCCAGCACGCTCGAACAATTCGTGACAAATCAAGGGATCACTCGAACAGTGTCTTACTTGTATAGTCACGCTTCACGGTTGATTGTTACACATATTATAGAGCGTATTGTTGGTAACGAGCAAACAATAATGTTGGTTTTCTCCAGTATACTTATATGAAAACAACGAGGACCAGGCTCGTGACTGTTTCTTGGAAGAAAATTTTAGAACTTTTTGCTGAATTCGAGGATATCGTTCGCAAAGAGTGTAGTATGCCCTTTAACAATTACACCGCTCTGACCGAACATGCCGTCAAACTCTATTACTTTGACGAAAGGGGCGATTCGCGAAAGAAGTCGCCGCTCTAACTGGGTGAGTGGTGCACTCTTTCTTCCATCTCTCTAATGCGTAGTGCATCGATGGCAAACTTCAATCGAGAACAATTTTCAAATTGAGGGAGCTACACAAGCTGTGGTGGATCATATGGTAATGAGTGAAAGCCAAGCATTTGCAACAAGTTCCCTTATCAATTAACCCAGACCAAGAAAGCCTTCGTTACAACTGGTTCCCGCCAATGCATAAATGTGTCTAAGGGTAATTTGATATCCACTAAAAATCAATTGGGGGGGGGGGGGGACGAAATGGATTTGACCGATGGTACAAAAGAACCGTTGGCTTAAATGAAATGATGTAGAAATCCGGCACGAAAAGGACTTGGTCGACGACCTATGGTAGGTAAGCGACATGATCATCCACAGCTATGCCATTTTAGTAAACCCGGCCAGTAGGGAATTTGACATGGCCATTTAAAGTATTCTTCCTTCTACAGATGTACAATTAGCGCCAAAATTACCGTCAGTTTCTTCACCTAAAATAAAAACATCCTACGAAATTGTATATTGGCTACTTCAAAATCGAAAATTGATATATGACAGCTGAATCATTCAAATTCTACAATTGTGCCTATTGGAACCAAAAACACCATGAGACTACTATTCATTGAAATAGCAATCAAACCAAAGTGATTTCGCCAAATCAATTTGTTCAATTAAAGCCACAGTTGGTACAAGCCACAGAAAATACTAAAATTCTTAACAATCAAACCAACCGTTTCCAAGCAAACTGTAAAATCAAATAGAACACCAACTCAACAGATGGTGCAAGCAACGCAACAAATATTTATGAAAGGACAATAAACAGTACTAAATACTACCATTAAAACGGTAGGGACCCGCAGGTTTTTTCAATCGCAACAGTCGTCGCCAATTTCGGCGTACATCAGCCCACCAATGACAAATATAAATATCGTTCGTGGTTTCATGGGTAATACATTGCGAAATTTTGATTTCCTGACAGGACACCTATGCTAGCACTTCTTTGATTGTTAAGTCTTCTTTTGAGTAGACACCTTGTAGTTTATTTTGAAGAAATTCCTTCATCTCATTCTTTTCGAGTGGTAAACTATAGGATCATGTTTTACAAAAACTTTATCAACGATACCATAGCGGAAAGGTATTACAAATTTTTGTATTTCAATTTAAAACCTTCAAAAATAATCGCCAACTTTTGGCGAACCAAGGTCAAACAAATGATTCAATATTTTTCCATACTAAAACAGCGTTGTGGTGCTTCTGTCTATATTCTGTGTCCTTACCGGCAAACCCAAAATTATGCGCAACACAATTTCAAAAGTGCGACAAACAATTGTTAGCAATTTCTTCAGAGAAGAATAATTGTAATACAAACTATAAAACACGGAAATAATTCTACACTGAACAATTCAACGACAAATCAAATATGCGAAAGAAAGAAACAATTCATCGAAAAGACTCGTAAGGCATATTTAAAAAAATATTGATCAAATTTCTCTTAGTTGTTCAACTTTATGCTACGGAAAGCAAGGTAGGACATCCTCGGTTAAAAAATAAAATTTTATTAATATTAAGCAAAATTTAAAGCGGATTATTGTGATGACAAGCAAATTGTTTGTAAATATTTTAGTAGAATAGGTCCAATAGGTTTAGTGACCTGCGATACGAAACTTTTAGTATTCTGCACTTGGAAATGTAAATAAATCACGTAGCCGAATTTAATAACTGGAAGTGGTTTGCATAGTAGAAATAATCTTTCTAAGGCGGGAGTTTTCGGAAATCCCTATTATTCCCCATTCTCAGCCAACTTCCTCAGTTCCTTTTTAATAATTTTAAGGGTCTCTTTGTAGGAATTCCAAACCAGAGCCTTCTACTAATTTTAATTTTATTGTTGACGTCTCTACATATTTTCTGGTAGGCTCCAAGTTCTACTGACAGCCGTATTGGTATTGGCCTGCACCCAAACTTTGTCAGATCATATACGCTTGTATCAGCCAGATCTTATAGTAACGATGCTTATCTCTAGACAAGTCGCCACTATGTTCTCATCAATGTATTGAGTAGAAGGTAGGAGATAAAGCTTTTATATTGCTTTTCTGATTCCCGGCTTTACTTGAGAATATGATTCAATGCCTGTTCGCTCTAAGATCATAATTTCTTGTGATATTTAGCAGCGGTTTAAAAATTATGTTTTCTAGAAATTTTGCTAGTCTGAGACGGAAAGCTACCAAAACGGCTTTGGCGCAATGCAGAATGATCTAAATTAATTGTAGTTTGTGTCAACCAAAAATTTCCAACTGCGCATACTACCCGCTACCGCAGGCTAATTGGCCGCACTACCAGCTGGTTAGTTTCCTATTTCTTCAGTTTGGCCTCCTGTATCATTTACGCCGCCATGCTTTCAATGTGCTCCAATAGTTATTGGCACAAAGTCTAACATGTAACCAGTCAAATACGTCAAATATGTGTTTGGTTTCCCTTGTGTGACGGTTTTCTAATCATTGATCGGAAGATAAAGATTGTTAAATGATGCCCAGTATTTTATCCAAATCAGGAAAAGCTTCGCACTTGCTGCGCATGCAGCCAGTTTAACACACTCTTATCCGGTTTTTTTCGCTGTCACAGTTTCTTGACTCATTTTACGGAATCACTGTGCTTATGGGTTAGTTGTACCTGCACGATTCGAACATTAAAGTAGCGACGGGTTCTAAAGATTGATTGCCGATTTCCGTATTGTAGTTTCGCCGAAGGAGCTACTTGCAATCTGCACTTTCCAACATTGCTCCCGCCTTTGGTTAGTGCCGATGATTTCGGCTTTATTAAGTTTAAATATTTATTTCCCGTCATAGTTCTGCGAGTATCGGTTCACTTGTACAGAGATCCTTATACCGGTTATGACATTTAGGCTTTGTCAAATAAACCCCAACCTAAAAGATTGTTGGCTCGAGTCTATCCCTTAATTATTCAGAATTTGCAAAGAAAATACATATATGTGAATTTTTACGGCGATTGTGGCTTATAAAGTAAATGGTAATTTGCTTTGGAAATATATGGTTCAAGAGTATTCGTCGATTTTGGAGCCTCACTTAACGAGAATATTCATATCTCAGCTTTTACTCAAGAAATCGCTAACCAACTTGCCGTTTTAGATAGAAAAAGAATTATAGCATCTCTATGTCGAATAATATATTTATGTAAATTACCTGAGAATGGGCGATCAAACCAACGCATGATAGAAAATATGAGTTTATATAAACTTAATAAAGGTTTACAATTTTTTGAGATAATTAGTGTGTCGTAGTTTTGAATTCAAATTTTCAAACTAAACTCGAATCCGTTCTATTAAAATATTTACAAAAATTTGTGGCTGTGGAAATGGTATATGTTGTCCCATAATCAGCTAATTTTTTACAAGCTTTTTAGCATTTTCCCATTTTTTCCATCATAATCATCAATCATCATGATTCTAGTGGGATTTGATATCCAAAGTCACGTAACCAAGGAAATAAATTTTTTTAATTAATTTTCCCAAAGGAATGATATTAGATTCGTTTTAGTACTTGGAACCAACCACTTGAACAATAGCTCCCTAACATGTTCGAATTATTATAGAAATTCAGTTTATTTCTAATTAAGTATGTACTGATTGAATTAAGTACGGAGATTGAAAGTTCAGGAACTTTACGGTGAAAAATTTTGTTTCGATGATTGGTGTTTTCGTTGAATTAGTTTTTGCAAATTTGTTTTCACACACATTTGGTTATTGTATAATTGTAGTTTTCATATTTAATTTTCGATGAATTGTTTTTCGATGAATTAATTGTCGAATAATTGTTTGTCGATGAATTTTCGGGGAACCGTCCTTACCATATAGAATGTGGTTGCTTTTCTAGTTTATACTTAAAACTTCAAAAGTTATCGCCTGTTACAATTTTGTTCAACTATAGCTAGAATTATGATAATTTAAAACTTGCAAAGCTTGCGATATTGTTTGACATGTCACTCAAGGCCACACAAATATGCTAGACGACACTCGCGATTTTTGTATGTATAAAGTAAATAAATTATTCTGAAATTTTTAGGGATAATTTGAAACATTCATAAATCCGCAACTTTTGTCATTCGTTCAAAATGTTGGCAGCTTAAACATTGAAACCCGAATAAATTTTCATTTCGAATTTTTTGCTATGATGGTGCTGAATTGAGTCTACACCTATAACATTACTAATGACCTTGGAATTCCAATTAACTTTACTTAAAAAGAACCATCCTAATATTTTGGCATAGGTATATAAAAAATAGAATTGGATATGGGGTATACATTTTAAAGCACAGCTTCATTACGACAGTAGCCGTTGTATAAATTTCACGTAGCATAATAAACGCATTATCCCATTTAGAACATTACATTCAAGGATTCAAACGAACATCAAAATAAAAAGCTTTACCACGAAATCCGTATAAATCATTTCCTGTTGATGTGAACGGGCAACGAAATCGTGAGGTCGGTTTTATGGATGAATTTTATTTTATGTATATAAATTGTGATTAATGTTTTATCTTTTATATCCAATTTTTTATTGTATTATAGGGGCATAATATCATATTTCTATTGATGATTTATTCCAGTAATTGTATTTTATATATATCCAAAGAGGATTTACCTTTTCATATTCGCACGAGATTTTAATGAGCTTGTGTATTATTCCACTTCGAAAAATATAAAATTCAGGTGCATTCTGGTATAGTGCGGTCATTTGTTGAACTAAAATATTATATAAAGTTATTAATTTAAAAACTCACTTAAAACTCATTTTTCAATTTCTAGCAATGGAACTCACAAAAAAAAAATTATTTGAACACCAAGAAAACAAATTAAATTTAAAATTATTTATTTTTTATTTTATTTTTCAATTTACGAAAACAAAATGCATTAATTTAAACACTTCTTCTCCCGTGCACAATCATTAATCATTTCGATGAAAAACCGATATAGAAAAATTTATTTTTCTCCTGCTCCCTCTCGACACGGAGCGGATGTCGAGTCGATTACAGACTGTGTGCGCGATATTTTTATTATAAAGAGCGGAAACCAATAAAATAATTTATTTTATTCGAGCATAACAAAATATATCTCAGAATTTGCATATTATTTGATTTAAGATGAAAATTTATATAAAAAAAAATAATTCTAAACTAATACCATAAAATTACAATAATACGGAGGAGTTAATTTAAATTTCTAATTTGGCACAAAAAAAAATTACTTAAAATTTTGAAAACAGAAAAGCATAAAAATTATAAAAATAGCAAATTGGAATGTAATACGGTTGTTGCTGTTGGTATCGCTTGGCGTGTTTTTATCGTAGAGCAACAGGCGCGGATTAATTTGTATTCATGTACCAGCGAAATTAAATTTTAAAACGAAAATATATATCCGATAAAAATTAGAGCACGTGAATTGAAATTGAATCGTTTTATATTTATACATAGATAACAAAGATAAATAACTATATCAGGTAATTGATTTTACTAGGCACAGTAGAATGATAAAGACAGGCGTATTAAATTTATTATATTTTTCTAAAATGGTTTTCTTATCTGTTGTTCCAGAATCTGTTTACAAAAATATTTTGGGAAACAAATAAAATTTTGTTTTGTAGAGAACTAAATTCTGTAATAGTAGATCATGTATGAAGGGAGTAAAATATGAGATTAGTGACGCCCTTAAAGCTAGCAGAACCCTATATGTGTTAGGCAGAACATTACAGGATAGTGTGGATAATTAAAGTTTAAATAAACGCTCTATCAAAAAATTTGGGCTCATCCCTTTCAACTAAAACGATGGGTTCTGTTACTTTTAGAGAATATTAAAAAATGATATTAAAACAATTGGAAAATTTAAGGTTATTTTTTTGCGAAAAAAGCCATATTTAATTTTTTTTATCTGTTCGTTCTACAGATTTAGGTGTAATAAGGATTATTCATATTCCCCATCAGGATCAATTCTTGACCAAATTTCAGATTATTTAATTTAGAGAATTAATTTAGAATCGATTTTCGATTTGTGTCATACGAAGAAGGCATTCTGCCGCCGTCACCTTCGGCTTTCTGAAAAGATATGATCATATCCGTGACCCCTCAGGAACTGCGTTAGGTAGTATTCGACCTCTCCATGCGTCGTTTCAATCCAGGGCTCACCTGCTCTATGTACGCTTAGCTGTCCACCTAAACTTTGTTTCTCGTTTCCACGAGCTCTGCCTGGTTTCCAAGTACTAGCCTTTCCCTCCAGGCTCGCTGCTTTCCGGCCAACCTCTAACATTCGGTGGTATACGAACTTCCGCTCTTTAGCCAAGAGGTGTAAGGGAATCCACCCAGCTATAATTATGATTGCTGCTTCTGCGACTGTACGGTAGGCCGGGGTCACTTGCAATGCACTTCGCCTCTGCACCTGCGATAACTGAACGGTTCGTATAAATAACGCGAGTCCAAACAATGAATTCGGTAGTGCCGGCAATCATCACGCGTATTAGTATCTGGGCTCTTAGCTTCTTTGTTTCTATCTTGTAGGCCCGTCACCAAAGGTCTTCATCGATGTCTTCAATTAGCTTCTTCCAACAGCGAACTTTACTCTCAATGATTTTCCGCCGCCGTAGTTTTTTTGCGAGTCTGTATTCCTCGAATTCGCGACTAGCTACGGTTTAATCTGAGCCTCGCGTCGAAGTGCGAAGCCCTTCCTTCGGGCATCCGCTCTTCCTTGGCATGGATTTAGACCCATGGTTGAAGATATCAGCGCCTCAGTCGCCGATCTTCCGTCCATTCCTGCCGCTCTTCCAGCCATTTGCTGTCTGCCTTTCCTTAATACTTCCCTGAACCTGAGAAATAGAGCAAGGCAGGCAGCAAATGACCTTTGTAATTTCCACCTACAGGGGTTATCCCGCGAAACGTTCCGCTGTCTCCTACTCACTTCAAAAGCAATGTACTGGTGGTCCAATCGCAGTAATCCACCATGACCCTGTAGATGTGATATCACGAGGGTGACATCGGGAACCGTCTCCGCACACCCCGCTCAGGAGTCCAGTTCTGGCAGTCATATCCGAGGTCAGTCTGCCTCTTGTGTCTGGGTTTGGCTTCCCCCACTCGGGTGCTCTCGCGTTAAAATCATCGGCTATTACAGGTTGTCTGGTCATCCCGGAGATCTCGCCCTCCAATGCGTCGAGCTTTGTTAAACTCAGCGATCCATTCGTTTTGGGGTGAATTAACAACTAACTTATGTTTCGTATACTGTTTTTACCCAAACGAAACCCCTTCCTGCGTCATTTTGTTTGACGTGGACACCTCCTTTCGGTACCTATATAGCCGCCGTGTCCAATAGATCGGAATACCAAAAAGATGCCTCATTGCTCCGGTACTGCTCACTTATAAGATGAGCAGATCGGAATCTTTCTCCGGTCATCTCCGTTTCTTGGCCGCCTGCAGTGCCTCGCACTTGCGAGATCCTGCGAGGTGGGTAAGCTTTGCATGCTCAACCCCTTCTCCGGGCAAAGCAAACAGTTTCCCGCAGTCGTACGCCTTCTTGCTTTACGACTCACGCAGCAATATGGCCAAACCCACAGCACCTAAAGCAACGCGTGGCAGTAGCTCTTTCCCGCACCCTACAGTACACCCATCCATTTTTTATTCTCCCTGTATTAATGAGCTTCGCTTCCCACTTGTCCCTAATTTCCACGATGGTCACTTGCTGCCCCCTACAGCAAGGGAATTGTTATTTTTGATATCCTCTCCCTCTGATGTATCCCTTTTAAATGCTGCCGCGACTTCTGATTCTGACTCCTAGGTAAAGCTGCCAAGGTCGCGGATTTTAATCGACACTCTATACACCGGGGAGGTTTAGGATCTTAGCTTGGTCCCTCGGAGCATCTCCCAACGCGCCACAGAAATCACCTGTATTTTTGCTATTCGGCCCTAATTCCAGGCGAACGTCCCCCGTTCCGGTTTGCCGAATTGTTTGGACCTCCATCTTGGATTCCTGCGGTGTGATTTTACTGCGGATTTCCACAAGAACATCTGCGTTGGATTTTCCCTCCATTGGTCTTAGAATCAGCGCTTCAGGCCGGAATCTACGACGCTTGCCACTCTTTCTCTTCGTCTTTCTCTTTGTGGTAGAGATGGTTTCGTGCTCAGCCATGGACTTGTTACGCTCCGGTTTGCTTTTGTCCTCCGTCTTTGCCTCCAGGTTTCGTCGTCTCCTCTCCCTCTTGGACACTTTTCTTTCTCTAGTCAGCTTCCCTTATGCTGTGTGGCGCCCTTCTCGAACCTGTCTCCAGTCCTCTACATAATATCAAGTCGTACTGGATGGGTATGCATTCCAGTTGTTGTCATTCCAGACAGTTGGCTTAAGTTGTTGTTACTCTCTCTACTTCCTTTGTCCTTGCTCCTACTTATACCTACAAAGGTTTCTCTTGTTTTATTGGCTGGAGGGGTCCTCTGTGTTCTTTCGTTTTTTTTAAACCGCTTACTTCCATACTGGTCAGATCTGCCGATTCAACATACATATCCATGGAGCCTACTGACTGTTGTGATGCTATTAAAGAAGCACCATTCTCATTTTTGTTAATTTCTGTTACCACGGGTAGCACGAGAAAAAACGGCCACTTATGTTAGAGCTCTTCGTTATCATAGGAAGGCTATGGGTTTCACCTGAGTGTCGTCAAATTCGAAGTTCAAATACTGCCGACCAGGCATCCCTTTAACGTTGCAGCAATCGGTGTATGTTGTGCCACCTTAGCTTGGGTGTGCTAGTTTTTGGTCCGCCCGGAGTATTTGATTTCCCCGGTACCTGCCATATCTGGCGGGCTGTCTCCTATCCGTCGCCAGGGGAGGCGCCTAATGGGGGAACTAGCAAACGCCACACGGAGATAAGCATTGTTTGGTTTCACCTCGAGTCATAATAGTGGATGTGGTTAGCCTTTTGAAGACTATATTTGCATTTTTTCGGGGCAAATAATATTATTTTCATAATCTTATGTAACCGGTTTGATTTTTCGTAATCAAACTTAATTAATATTTTTAAAAGGAATAATGAGTAATATTTGAAATATTTTATAACATAATGCTCTTAATTAAATTCAAAAAAAAAAAAAAATTAATTCAGAGACGAATGACTAAAATGGAGGAAGAATAGAGATCGTACAGCAAAAAAATGGGACAGAACAAACAACAAATTAAAAAATTTGCATATTTCTCATTTATGTCTGTAACCAATTTTAATTCACATCGACCAAGCAATGCAGCCTGAATATGTCTGTATAACATTGGTAGATTATGCAAAAATTTATACGAGTATCAATGTGTGACCCTTGTCAATTTTGTGAAAATCCACTCCTAGACATTTTTACTAAATTTACCACGGAGAAGACTTCCTCTTATAAATATTTTATTGTGCCGCACACTGACTGAACCGTAAATGAATATTTAATTAAAAATATATTTGACTATCGTAATTAAGTATTGTTGAATAATTTATTTTACAATTAATTTGGATAGTCTTGAGTCTCGAGCCCAAAAACAAATTTAAATTTTAATCTTAAAAATCATTAAAAAGGTAAAATTTTTCGAATTGATGTAACCCGCAAATTTGTCAAAAATTGTTGCTTTTTTATCTGGTGCGAGAAATTAAGTATTTATCGTATTTTAATAAAAGTTTGATAAAATAGTAAGATTTATTTAGATTTGTGGTTAGATAGCAGTTTTGTATTACATTATTCGTATTTTCGAAATATGTGGGTTAAGAAAGAATTAAAAGCGTTTGTAAAACGTGGTTGGCAGTAAATCGAGGGTGAGTAAGAAATAAAGTAATTGTCTCACATCGCATGAATGTACCGCAAGGCATATTTCATGCTTGTACTGATTCCACAATTGTCCTCAAAAGGCGTTTAGGTCACCAAGCAACGTGGAAAACATTCTGAAATATTAGAAGTTTTATCAAGGGAACAATAGAATCAAGTTCATCTAATTATACAATCCAGCAGATCATGCGTCTAGACGATTAGTCGCCGGACAGTTACTGAAAGTTGAACAATGGTAGAATGGTCCATTATGACTGATCCAGGGATTTAGCTTTTAGCCAGTATATACAAATATTTCCTTATCTGCGACTGATGAAGAAGGGCGACCAAATAAAATCAGTAATCTGCAGATAACCAGTCTCAGTGACAAATTAACCGAGTTAACAAATAAATAATCATATAACAAATTTGACTTTTGAAGAAATGTCCACCTTGTGAAACTGAAGCGATCTTAAATTCAAGGGCACTGTGTTCTGCATCAACTAAATCAAATCGAGAACAATCAACAAAAACATCCAAACTAAAGATTTAGTAATAGTGATGGAAGGCCAGAGTTCAAGCTACACATCCAGATAAAAATAAAAATGTTGGAGTGACTTCTCTTCAAACAGCTTGGCAGTCAACTTAGTAAAAAAATTTAGCCATGTAATATTTTCTATACTGGGGAGCAAATACTAAAAGTGATGGCATATTCAGATTCAGGGAGCAATCCTTACGACGACCTGTTATTGACCTCAAACATCTTCTACACAAATTTTAGTGTAGTTTTAAGTGGTGTAATCACCACCGATTTATTGACGGTAGCATTAATATGAGACAGACTACATTTGACCTGCTTAATGTATAACAATATGTTGGAATACTCAGATCCAGGGAAAAATCCTTACGATGTCTTTTAGTTGGCCCCCTAAATAACTCCTTCACAAATTTACTATTGGATTATTAAGGAATGTGACAGCAATGTGATGACTCAGAATCACGAAGCAATCCATACAATAGCCTGCGATTGGATTGGGAACAACCCATACACAAATTTTATTGTGGTCCAGTTTTGTATAAAATCTACCACTGAAATCCATACTCAGATTCTGGAAGCATTCCGTACCATGACCAGTTATTGGCCTCCAACGGAAGAAATTTCGGAATAAATTTCGAATTATTTTTGTGAAAACAGATTTGGATTTTAAATTTATTGGATATCCAAGCTTAACACAACTAAAGTTCTAATTTTTTTTACAAAAAACAACGAAACAAAAAAAAAATTAGAATAGCGAAAAGAAGAAGAGTAAACAAATCTTCGTCTTTTCAGCACACTCTATGCAAAAGTTTTGAAAAAATATTGATTAGAATTGTTTGATTATCATTTGATCAGGATTCGTCACTAGTTTTCATCGTTTGATCACATCCATTTAAAGGTAAATATGGACTATACAAATATGTCTTTGCTGTTTGGTAAAAGATGGTGCCACCAGTAAGTTATGATTAAACTTGCCCGAAAGAAAACGTTATATCCTGAAGTTGGACATCTGTTAACAACATAACGAGTAGCATGGAGTGCTGCAACAAAATCATACCGTTTATATTAAATTTCGTTAGGATTGATCAACGATTTTACTCGTAATTTTTTATTGCGATAAATCCAATCATTAATCTTATTTGCGCAATAAACCATTACGTAAAGTTTACCAAACGAACACCATGGTCTACGCGTTTATATGAAGTTCCGGCTAAGGCTCAGGAACGTAGGCGTGGAGTTTGTGGACATGATGCTGTGCTTGGATAAACTGAGTAATACAAATCAGCGCACAATGAGCGCATAAACAGCATATAATTAGAGCGCTCAATTTTTACTTCAAATTAATGCACCTAATTCCATGCTTTTCGTATTTTTGCCGACCGAAAAATCGGTTTTGTTTCCCCTACCCAGTAGAACAAATCAGCGCACAAAGAGCGCATAAACAGCATATAGTTAGAGCGCTCAATTTTTACTTCAAATTGATGCACCTAATTCCATGCTATTCGTATTGTTGTAGACCGAAAACTCGGCTTTATTTCCCCTACAAATTAATTTAGCTCTCTTTCACTTTGATTTAAGTATAACATGTAACTGTTGTTAACCGTTGGTTTACCAGAAAATATTATTTTTTAGTGTATTTTGTTGTATCAAAACCAAACACAATCATATAATATTGATTGTGTTTGGTTTTGGTTGTATGTACCAAATGTGTATTGTCATTCAGATACAACTACACATTTTTTTAATTTTGTGTACTTACTTTATATGTTATCCATGTATTTCCACCTGAAAAACATTTACAAACGTCTATTACCTTCAGCTGAAATCTGGAGACTGATAGAAATGAAATAACAATTTTTGAAATGAAATTGATAAACAAGAGATTAGGTGGGGGTAAAAATGCAGTGCATAGAAGAAACCGAAGTAAATTTATTTGTTTTCTCGCTTCGACGTGTGCAAATGTTTCCATCTATTTCATTCTGCTATCAGCGTTTGTTTGCTGGGTACGTTAAATTAACGGTAAGCAATATTTTTTATTTTTATGTTTTGTTGTATTATATCGGAACCAACGAAAATGTATTCTACAAGCCGAACTGTACTCGAGTATACACCGATCCTATCAAATATTTCAGTCATCTATTCATTTGTATTAGTATAAAAATAAAAAAAAAATCGTAATATATATACGAAAACATGATACTCGCACACATTAAATAGAAGTAAAAACAATAACAAACAGAAGAAAAATGTAAAATAGAAGTGGAAGAGGTGGAGCCAGATTTCATTATAATTTAAAATTTCATTTTTTATTTTGTTATTTGTTTAGTGCGGATATTGAAGCGAAGGCGGAAGGTTATCAAATTTCTGTTTGGTGCTGTATTTTGTTTTAAATCAAGAAATAAGCCTTTTTTTATAATGCACCATTTTTCACAGCATTCTTCAGAGAAATAAATCCCAATATATATTTAAATATTTTAGAGAATTTGACAGCTAATCAATACGTCAAAGTTTCGCGCTAAAAACAAAAAAAAACGTTTCTTTAATCCGCTGTATTATTAATATATACTTGTGATGCAAATTAGCCAAATTGCTTTATCAATTTAATTATAATTAATTTCCGTACCTTTTATTTGAGTGACACAAAATTTTATTTCCAAAATTAAAACTGCAATCCTCTCTCCTTGAATGCCGAAATTACTATATACCGCCGACACGCCACGTCACGTATAAATAAAAGAAAACCGTCACAACTCACAATAATAAATAAAAGAAAAATATAAAATGGAACTTATGGAAGGGGAATAGGAGGAGACGAGATTTCATATATTTTCAAAATTCAATTTTTTATTTTGTTTAGTGTGGATATTGTTGTGAACGAGAAAGGTTATGAAATTTCTGTTTAGTGCTGTAATTTTTTAAAATCCCGCAATAAAAACATTTTTGATTAGAGCGCAAATTAGTATTTTTTGTTTTTGCTCTGCTATCAAATTTTAGTTTTTGAGTTGTGTTTCTTTTCCATGTCATGTGCGATATGATGTGATATGTGTTACGGCATGGCAAAGAGAAACTGATTTTTAATTTGTATTTTCGTTGTAAAGACAAGTAAATTTTTGATGTGTGAGGGCTGTTAATGTCGACTATTTAGATTGCTTACTGCTGGCGCTATTTTATATAAAAGAATTTTTCTAACTCAACAATATTTCTCTAAACAGCTTCGCAATTGCATGGAACGTCAGACACAAATATCGATTGATTTGAGTTCTAACTCCTGTTTAACGACTTGCTCATGCACCAATTATCAAGCACTCGAAGCACTCCGCGTGGTTTTATTTTCTGTTCGTGCCATCACTTCACGCAAACCTTGGTCTTTCTTGATTGACTGAGATGTTCGGAATTGTCTCAGTGATCTGTTTCTAGACAGTATACTGCAGAAGATGCATAAATTAATTGTTGCGTATGAATCGGGCTGGATTGGAATTCTAGCAAATTTTAGTTTTGTGAAGCTGGATTGGAGTAGGTCATTTCTTAGCGGGCTAAGACAAGTTTGTTTCGGCTATGGTGAATGGAGGTACTGGATAGTTGGCCGGATTGTTTTCGGATTTGTTTTGTGGAAAAATCCATAACCTCATCCGGGATTTATGTTGGAGTCGCGATTCAGCTAAACATACCAGATTCAAACATGATTGATTATGAAAGTTCCTAGCACGGCCGAACTCCAGAATTTCGCTAAAGGTCATTTTTAAATTCCCATCCAATTCTGAATATCTGATTTGACAATATATATTTTTGGGATATGCTTCCCAAGTTCTATTCAGAATAGGCGAATTGTAGAGCTTCATCAAAAAGACACGTTAAAACCCCAATATAAGCTGAACTTTATTATTAGAATCCTAGCCCAGCTCTGCAAAATGAATTTTAAGTTGTCGGTTAGGAGACGGCCTGGTATAATTCATTATATCCGAATCCCATAATTTCGTCAAACCCAGCTTTGCACACCGAATTTGACCACCTTTTATTGAGAAATGGCCTACTTCCATTGAGCATAATGTTAGAGTGCCAATCCAATTCTGCATACCATATTTGACAGTAATTGGTTGAGGAACGGTAAAGCTCCATTGAGCATGGCATAATATGTCCTGTGCAGTATAATTTACTTGGTAATTAATCGAATATGTACCATTGCCTTTGAGATGCCTAACATATTTTTTGTTAAATACTAATAGATTTTAGAGAAATTTTTAATATAATTTAAATAATTAGGGTTTCAGGAAATTCGACTGTAAGTTGTGGAATTGCATTAGGATTAAATTGATAAATATTTATATTATTTAGGAAACCGGAAAATATTAATTTAGAATTACATTTCAGAAAATCTACAGATGTAGGTGAAATAATATTTCTTCGAAATATTAATTGGATGGTTCACAAGCCAAACCGATTAACTCCATTTTGATTTTTTTTAAATTTTAAAATCAACGTATACATGATTGGCTCCTAACGGTTTATATTTAAAACAAATTTTGGTAATAATAAGTGTTAACACCACTAAATGACAAAATTAAAAGTAACTAAGGTTGCAATTTATGAGGAATTTAAGAAAAACCATTTTTGTATTTCCTCATTTTTCGCATTTCTTGTTTTATGTGAAGTTAATCGTTTTGGTAAATGAAACATCCAATTGTTGATTGTGTAGATTAGAATTGCGTTGTCATTGTGTTACTAACTATCGACTTCTAGGTGTCTGTAACCGGGCTGATTCAATCAATCAACTTGTTTAGGAAGCCGGAAAGCATTAATTTTGAATTAAATTTCAGGATATTTTCAGATGTACGTGAAATAATAAAATTTTTCCCTCAGGTTGCTGATTTTGGGAAGCAATTGTTGAAGACCAATACCATCATTATCTATTAAACCTATTAAGCCTTTATCCTTCCTCTAGTAGATTAGAAGTAGATTAGAATTGTGTTGTGCCGTACGATCGCTAGGTGTCTGAAACCGGGTCGTTCCGTCCCAAAAAAAAAAAAAAAACCTTTCCTATCCTTCCTATTGTTATGTGTAAACAGGCTGTAGGAATAGGCCCGGCGTTAACCGGGACACTTGTCAAGTACTTGGTCTTACAGTCCAATCAATCAATCAATCAATCAATCAATCAATGATGCTGTGCTTGGATAAACCGTAGAAAGGAAAGAAAAATGAAAATTAAAACGAAAGAAAAATTAAAATGAAATTAGGGCCGAACTTTGTTGAACGAAACTAGAGGAAAAAAATAAAATATAATAATAAAGCGAGTTTAGTAATAAAGAATGCTCGGATCTCCCCGGATGACAAATACAAGGTCTGTCGAAGAGACTCTTCTCACATACATTTACGAGGCATTTTGTTTACCCTTGAAAATAATGTAACTTTTTTTTACTGTGTTGTTGAAAAAGTATTTCCCATACTTTAAACCAATTACAAGAATTACGATTGGCTAAGTGAACGAGCTATTCTAGCCGCCAAAAAAGACGTCTACGAACTTATTAATGTTATTTAGTCTAACATTCAACGCGAGGCAGTCATATACAAGTCCGCCGACACTGTTGTGGAAGCAGATGAAGCGGTTAATTATTGAATACCGCTTATACTCGATCTGCTAATGATGCCACCCCACCGCACGTGCTGCAATTGAAAATCGGCGTGTCAATTATAATGTTGCGAAATTTTAACCAGCCAAATTTTTGCAGTCCGTTGCAGGGTGAAGAAGTTAGATCCACTCGGAAATAGGTGGATCCCGTATTTATAATTTGTCGTGTTAGAGGGATATGAATAGCAGTTGTGGCCATAATAGTGAACTAATATGCCAAAAATTAGGGCATATTTTATGTAATCTCATAGTAAAATTAAATAAAAGCTGGACTAAAGGCTAACAGCTGGCTTTTAATTTATTTCACTATGATGCTATATAAAATATGCCAGCGAGTTGGTCTAACTTCACCCAGTTCATTTGACATTTAAACATTCGAATTATGTCTTATTAATTTTTCAGATTTTTTTTCGGCGAAAATTTACAGCCATAACTTTAATAACAAGTAATTTTTGTCTAATATTAACAAAATTTTGTACCTGATACAAAATATGCCGATAATGCAGTTTTTTTGGCTGAAATTTTCGGTTAACTCGAGTAGCATAAAAAGTTTAATTGTTTTTAACATTACATATATGTCTTTTACTTTAGATATAATTCTTGGATAAAAGATATATATTTTCCCCAATTGTATATTCCAATTGGATTTGTTGTTTATTTTGTAAAAAGGAAATTCCCAAATAAGCGACGAACCTGAGTTTATTGAATTTACACAATTTTGATGTTGTTTATTCGCAATGAAACCTGACCGATTGACCGATCAATCCTGACCTAACGATTTTCTAACGAAATTTGATAAAATCGGTATAATTTTCTTTCAATGAGGTTTTTTTTTTTTGAATTTTTTACGATGGGTTGCCAAAAAGGCGGAACCTTTTACTCTACACTTTTTGATTGTAACTATTTTTCTTATTTTATCATGAACTTCACTCTACCGCATATAGGCTTATTTCAAGAACAATAATTTTTATTTAATATCTTTATAATAAAAAAAATACTAGATGGTTTCATCGCTTTGTTTACAGATACATAAAATGTAACCTTAAATTTAAATAAAAAATTGAATTTTAATTTTAATTGTCTAAAATATTATAATATTTTATCGAATTTGCATAAATTAGTTCTATAATCTTTTGTATAAATAATACAAATAACAATTATTATTTAAAATAATCGTAACCGCACAAAAAACCAACAACAAACAAAAATGCTAATTGTTATTTTTATAAATAAATAAATAATTTCGTGTAATCCTTGCGGATTAATCAAAACCGAAAAAAAATATTTATGTTTATATTTGTGTGTGTGTGTAACACAATATAATTATAATTTTGGGAATTGAACGTCTTCAATTTAATTAAATTTTATCGGAAAATATAAATCATAACCATCTCGATATACACAAAACGAGTTAAAAGTGTATTTTCGTATTTCTGGGATACAAAACATTTCATCCCATCATAATACAGATTTTAACGATATCCATTACACACCCAATAAAAACCCAAATCCTTTTATGTTGACCAAATATTAGATTTCGATATGTAAAATGGCTACACAATAACTAATCGTTATCATAATTTTAGGATTTATGTAAGTACGATGTATATGTCGTACGTATACGTACATATATCTATGTACTCGTACATAATTAGATAACAACACATAATATTTAGTTTTTTTTTGCCGAAAGTCCTCATAAATGTATTATGATTGGAAAAATGGTTTACACTTTTAGCCCCAGAATACGTACACTAAATTTTCATATATGCTCGCACACATACGAATCGAATAATTCTAATTACAATAAATTATAAACTACTACAGTACATTTGTGTGTAATCGTATTAAATATGAAACAATAGGAACTAATAGACCAATTTACTAGCAGCAATATACAGGGCCAATATATACGAGTATATCTGGAATAAAGGATAACAAATGGAGTCAATAAAATATTTTTTATCGGTTGTTCAGTATTTAGTCGTTCATATATCTACGTTCTCGTACCCCGTTTGGGTGAATTTTTTTGTGCTCTGCATGTTGTTGAATTAAGTTAATTAAAACTCGTAAATTTTTGTCTCCCTTAAAATAACCGACACAGCAATGGTAAATGATATCAATTTATAGCGTTTCGGGTATAAGTTATTCGTTTTTCTTTTCTTGTGTGTGCGCGGGGACGTAACATCGAACTATTTTGCTGTATTATGTCATTACTTTATTATGTGCCATTATTAAGTGTCACAGTAATAATTGTTATATAAGGAGCTTAACATCTCATCGTAAAGTGATCTTATATTACGTAATGTTATTCTATTAGAAAATACAAGCACCATAACATATAGTAATGGACATAGAAGAAATATATATATAATAAATAGAAAAATTGATATAAATTTTATAAAAATTATGCTCAAATTAGCTTTAAATTTACCTATCACTTGATATGAAGCGTTAAGTATTTCATTAAATGGCACTAAACATATAGGTAAAAAATTTCAGGTGAAAAAAAAATTTGCTTTATCGATTTACCCAATTAAAATCCCAACATCTTTCGTATAACTGTATTATGTAATGTTGCCCAAAAAAATCACACCAAAATCAAAATTCCAAAATTTTTGTGTTCGTCACGCCAACCGGAACCATATTAGCTGGAACCAAACCAACAACGGCACAAGTAGCACGATGCAATGCGGATCATTCTGCACTATATTATTGTTTTTTCAGCAGAAACCTGATAATTTCAGCTAAACCTGATAAATCTATCCAGAACCATACAACAGCCCAACCAACAATGGCACAAGTAGCACGAGGCATTGTGCTTTATATAATTTTTCAGCGGGAAACTTATAAATCCAGCACTATATGATTTTTCGATAGACACCTTATAATTCTAGCCGGGACCTCTACAGCCAAACTAACTATGGAATCAGTAGCACAATGGATTGTGCATCATTGTGCACTAAATGCTTTTTCAGCCGGAACGTTATATAATTTCAGCTTAAACCTAATAAAACCAAGTTGAGTCATACTACAGAACAACCAACTATGGCATAAGAAGCACGATCTATTGCGCATCACTAGGCACTGATGTTTCTTCAGACGAAACCTTATAATTACAGCTGGAACCTTACAGCTCATAAAGCCAGCCGGAACGGAGTCAAACTAACTAAATCGCAAGTAGCTCGATGCATTGTGTATCATTCTGCACTATATAGCTTTTTAGCTGGAACGGGGAAAACGGAATGGGTATACAAAGGCCCAAATGTTGAAGGGCTGAATGTCGAAGGGCCGAATATTAAAGGGCCGAATGTCGAAGGAGCGAATGTGTCAAAAAGCCGAATGTGTTGGAGGGCCGAATGTCAAAGGGCCGAATGTATCGAAGGGCCGAATTTTTTTATTTTTATTTTTAGAAATACAATTTTTTAAATTTGTTGTTTTATTGAATATTTTGTAAATTTTTTTTTTATTAAACATAAATGAATTTCTTATGAATTTAGGTATTTTACTATTTTTCATCACGTATCTAGTCAGCGACACATTTTGGTGCAGCAAAATTTTGTCATGCGCCACCAATAGGTATATCTCTTTTCCTGCCCGTTAACACAATTGTGTGGGTTGGGTACTACCATGACAAAAATTTATTTTTGTATGTGTTTGGCCCAACTTACGCATTTGTGCATCCCTTTTAAAATTATTTTCTTCCGAAAAAAAAACACTATAACTATATACACAATTGTGTTGGTTTTTCTTCAAAACAAGCGAAATTTTTAGCGTAAGTGTAGATGACGTATACATCGCTGAAATGGGGTAAGATGAACATTTAGTAAAAAAAATTCTTTATAGGATTGTATTCGTATCATTTTAAGGAGGTACAAGCCAAAAATTTCGGACAAATCACCACATTTTCCTGGAAAATTTTCAGTTTTTCCAAAATATTTTTTGGATTTTTTTCATTCAAAAATTAAAAATTCGCCGTTTTTATTTATCAAATCTTAATTTTAATGATAAAAATTCAAATTACACTGTCATGAAACGGGTAACAAATTACATTTTTGCGTTATTTTAATAAAACTTTTTGATTTTCAGGAAAATTTTTCCTCTTTTTTTATTTTTTCAATATTTTCTTAAATTTTTTTTATTTTATTAATAATAACTACTTCGTCAACCTTGCAGACACAGATCAAAGAGTTTTTATCGCTCTTATCGCTTCTTCTGATAGTGCCACAAATGTTAAAAAAATCAACTTTTGTAAATAAAATTTTTTTTTAATGTAATTTTAATTCGTTGTTCACCTTAGAGGATGGGGGCCCCAACCCCCCCCCCCCCCATTTTTCCAGAATTTATACAATTCTTCAAGTGGCAAATTTTATTTATAATTTAAATAATAACATTTAATTAATTAAAACATTTAATTAGTAAACAAAATAATAAAATTTTCCTAGAAAAATTGCAAAATTTTCCCGGAAACATTACTTGTACTGTCGAAAAACTGTTAAAATACAATGCTAATATCAAAATTTAAAAAAAAATACACACCTGTACTATTTTGAATAAAATAATACGCAATTTATCACTAAAAAAAATGAAAAGGTCAAAATTTTCCCGGAAAATGTGCTAATTTTCTCGAAATGTTTGCTTGCACTTCCTAAAAACGATAGATGCACAATCCTGCACAATCCCGCGATGTATACGTCATCTACACTTTAGCCAAATTTTTTATCAAAAACGCCTTTACATACTATGATTGGTTACCCACACATTTGTGTGGTTTGGACTTAAATTAGGCCATTTTTTTTAGTTGAAAAAGGGATATGTACAAAAAATTATATTTCTAAAAACAAAAAAAAAAATAAAAATAAAAATTCGGCCCTTCGACCTATTCGGCCCTTCGACACATTCGGCCCTTCGACATTCGGCCCTTTGACACATTCAGCCCTTCGACACATTCGGCACTTCGACATTCGGCCCTTCGACATTCGGCCCTTTGATATCATACCGGGAAAACAACATCGAAAAATAACAGCTTCAAAACAAAAGTGCTATCTTTATATATATAATTCTTCTGTACGTGTGTTTGTAATTGATCTCCTCCTAAACGGTCAAGCCGATTTTAATGAAATTTTGGGTGTGTTTGAGTGGATCCCTGGATGGTTTAGATTCACAATTGGACCCGGTAGGTGGCCCTGCAATCGGGTTCTAGGAAATTTTTTTTTGTCTTTTGACGAAATTTTTTTTTTATTTTTTTTGTATTTTTCACATATCAGAACATACAACCCCAACATTTCACCACCCCACCACCCCCCATAATTTATATATATAATTCTTCTGTACGTGATTTTGTAACTGAGCTCCGTCTAAACGGCTAGATCGAATATAATGAATTTTTGTGTGTGCGTTAGAATAGGTTCTTAGATGGTTTAGATTCACAATTGGACCCGGTAGGTTGCACTGCGATCGGGATCTAAGAAATTATTTTTTTGTTTTTTGACGATTTTTTTTAAATTTTTTATATATTTTGCATATCAGAACATATAACCCCAAAACTTCACCTTCCCCCCACAACCCCAATATTTTATAAAATGAAAAAAAAAATGTAGTAAGTAATTGACCTTCTGAGAATAATTCAAAGTTATGTTTGTGTACCATAGGCGGTGCTGATGTCAAATTCTGTGGTGTTTGACGTGAGCATCAATGGATGCGCAAGCCACTTGCGTCGTAGGTAATCAATCAATCTATCCTACTCTTGGCAATCAATCTATCCATACTCTTTTGCATCGCATTTGGATCGCTGATCAAGATCCCAATATCGATTTTTCCCACAAATATATAACGAGGCATTAATATAGATTGAAGATATATGCATTCTCATTTCGAATATGCCACTGATTCATTTCGGTATGCCACCGCCTAACCCTCCAGCAACAGACATCATTTACAGCGATGTTCATCGTGAACAACAGTTTGATGCAGTCCTTTTTGTTGCAAATAATGAAGCGGATTCTTTTTTTTGGGCGCCCTAGGCGACACTGGCAAAATATTCCTCAATTCACTGATAATTGCGCGAATTCGATTACAAAATCATATTGCGTTGGCAATTGCTTCATTTGGCATTTGCTTGATTTTGGAAAGACTGCCAATTCAGCACTTAAGTTGCCATTGATCGTTCACACAAATCCAGACGGAATGCACAACATATAGAAGGATTTCAGCATAGCTAAAATTTTGCAAAAATGCAAAATTATTATCTGGGATGATTGCACTATGACTCACAAGCATTAACTTGAACCTCTCGATAAACAGATGAAAAATCTCAACGATAGTAGCATTCTGTGGCGCTCTACTGTTGCTGAAATATTGATATAAATACCATCGTAGTTATAAACCATTTCAGGCTCGCGCGTTAAAGAAATAGGTATAGTTGGTTTAAATCCGAACATTAATTCGTACGGCATAAATTTCGTTCCTGTATGTGGTGTAGTATTAAATGTGAAAATAGCAAATGGAAGCCAAGTGGCCCAATTTTGATTATCGGCCTAAGTGTAAATTCTAAGATATTCAGCCCATGTACGGTGAGAACGCTCTAAAGCCCCATTTGTTTCTGGGTGATACGCAGATGAATTTAATTTTTTTATTTTTAACAATTTGCAGACGTTGGTAAATATTTCGCTCATAAAATTCGCTCCTTGATCTGAAAGTGCCTTGTTCAGCACCCTACTGGCATACGCAATAGGAAAGTTGAAATTATTTTTTTGTTTGAAGCCGTATCGCGTGCATCCGTGGTTATAACAAATTGTTCGGCAAAATCTGGGTACTGGAATATTGGCGGATTTATTAATGCATTTTTTAATTTAGAAAAGGATTCTTCACAAAAAGCATCCCAAATGAAAAGTTGTCCCTCTTTTAATAAATTGGTCGATGGTTTTGCAATTTCTGAGTAGCTATTGATAAAACGCCTGTAATATCCAGTTAAAACCAAGAAGGATTTAATGTGTTTTTGATTTTCAGGTTGAGGATAATGTCGAATGGTAGTAACCTTCGATGGGTCAGGTTTAATTCCCTGTTCGGTTACATGGTGTTCAAGAGAAACAATTTCCTTAGAAAAAAATTGACATTTCCCTACAATAATTTTTAAATTGTTATCTTTAAAACAAGCAGACAGATTCTAGTTTAGAATTGTGATCTTAGATTGATCTTAGATAGTGGCCTGCCACTATACCACCGTCTAAATACACTAAACTTTTAATACCATTTAATCCATTTAGTATATGGTTCATACAGCGTTGAAACGTTGCCAGTGCGCTTTTCAATCTGAATGGCTTTCGCTTGAACTTTAAATGGCCTAAAGACGTGCTAAATGCAGTCTTTTCCGTATCAGATTCATCTAAGTATATATCTGGTGATACCCATTAGCTAGATCTATCGTAGAAAAATATTTTGATTTACCGAGATGATCCAAAATGCCTGGGATATTGGGTAACGGACAAAACAAACAACGTTTACTGTGACATTGTTTAGCCTCCGAAAGTTGTTACGACTGTGTTGTCTGTAACAAGACATAATATTCGTTTACGCGTGACATCCCCATATTTTGTTAGATTTTATGTTTTTACGCGCGGTTTCTTGCGTCTGTGTTGTTGATGTCTGAACGCGTTCCGTGGTGGAGGGATTCCCGTATGTTTTTGTTCGTTTGGTTGGTAGTAAAACGAAAATGGGAGAGAGAGAGAGAACAATGCGAATCGAGTGTGTGCGTAAAGCAAAACATTCCATAAGAATGTTTTTCTTATATGCCTCTCGTTTATATCAATGCGAAATGCGAATTGATATAAACGAGAAACAGAGAAGAAAGACAATTCTTCTGGAATGTTTTTACGAGCTGTGCGACGCTCGAATTTTGTTTGTTAATGGAGTCGAGTGGTAAATTTTGATAGATTAAGCTTGGGATGTGAATTTTCAATTAAGCAGATAGAGTTTAATTAATTTTTTATTTGGATGTTAAAAAAAATCTATTTTTTGTTTATTCTCAAGTAGAGTTAAAGATAAAATAAAAGTTGGTTATGCTATAAAGTGTCTGTGTATTATTTTTGGCGGTATAAAAGAAAAGCGAAAAAAATTATTTTGGAATTGTGCAAAAATAAGCAAAAGCATAAGAAAGCAAATGAAAGTGTTTCTCGATAGTTTGAAAGGAAAAATAATAAAAATCCACCGATATTTTTGATTTGGTTTGGCGTTGCTGGAATTTGATATAGAGCGACAGGGTGACCGGTCTCGAGAGTCTTTATTTTGTGTCGAGCATCAATACGGTATTTTGTTGATGGTGTTGTAACGAATGGTCAGTTGAGACCATTCAACGTGGACATAACGAGTGGGGTGAGACAACGGCCCCTCCAATTTTGACGACCTATTAAGGTTAAATTTTCGGTTTTCGGCGAAAGGTCGCCCAACGGTAAATTGAGTTTGGGTGAAACAACGCTCCGTATTATTAAATAATTGGGAAGAAGGACGCTCAACGTTTATTCTACGTGGTTACGGATAGAACGTAAGGCCGTTCATCATCGGTATTGCCTCAAACGGGCAACATTCTACAGTTTCGGGCGGTCAGGTGAGACTCGCTGCAAACCACGGGTGCTGCATTTAGTCGTTGTAGTAGCATATTTTACCGGCGGTTGGGCCGCACCGGTGGAGCACGCGGTAAACGGCACCAAGGCCGCAACGGTCCGGGTGGGGCAAGGCCACCTGTGGCATGACGGCCGCGCAAGGCTGCAACAGAATTTTTTTTTTAATTTTAAAAACAAGGTACAATTTTTATTTTTTTTGATTTTTTTATATATATACATATTTAAATTTTTTATTTTAACATAATTTTCAAATTTTTGTTGTGATCGAGCGCCGCACAGCGGGTGCACGCTCGATGCGCATTGTTCCTTTCTCTCTCTCTCTCGTTTTCTCCCCTCCTTTTCTTTCGTTTCTTCTCGTGGGAAGTCGGATTTCTTGAGTTTTGTTCGCCTAACTTAAATAAAATAAAAATATGAATTATTAAAGTTTTTCGGTGTGGTGTGATGGGAGCGGAGACTCCCTCCGTGTCGGTTTAATGTTTGCGGTCCCTTGGTGCCCGCATCCAATTCCGTAACCAGGGCTTGATCCCGTTTGAATTCGGATGGATGCGCGCACCAGGGCACCTCTACCGTTATTATTATTATAATTTATTTTTATTATTCGGTTCGTTCCTCAGGTTCCGGCCGACGAGTTTCGGCGGAACATCGGTTTATTATTTGCGTTTTCCCATTTTTTTTTATAATTTTCTGTATTTAATCACGGTGTAGGCCAGGAGCCCTGCATGCCTCAAACCCCACGACCTTCGCACTTCTCCGCTGAGAACGTAGCCGGCAAAACATCACCGTGGAGGCCTCTGCAGGTGCTTAGTGAAAATCTGCAGGTTGGCAGCAGCCAGCCTGTAACAAAGTCAACAACAATTGGAGTTTATTGAATTGACAAGCTTTAATAATAATTTTTATAGACTCGTTAAGACCCTCTTGAAATGCTTTAAGAGCCGTTTTTGAATTTAAATTTAAGATAGTGGTCGATGCTTTTTGTCCTTCTTGGTCTAAGCACACCTCGTTCAGTTCTGATAACAGTTTTTCGACTCGACCGGCATATGCAGTTACGCTTTCATTTCGTTATTGATGAAGTTTCAAATTTTTCCAAGAGTCAAATTTTGTATATTTTATAATGTCGTATGCTTTAGAATAAAGTTTGGTTTTAAGCAAGTTTAAAAAATTTTCACTTTCGGTAGCTCCTAATTGCTTGTAAACTACGTCACAACAGGATAGAAATTTATGCAAGCGATCAGAGTTACCGTCAAAATCGGGAATTAATTTAAGAGCTACTTCAACGTTTAATTTAGACATATTTTTAAAGTGATTTTCCACGCCGTCAAAATGAATTAACTTTGTATCTATTCAAGAGGGTTCAAGAGTGTTTAATTGTTGTATTAAACACGGTTGTTATATTAAACGGTTTAGCATTGATATATTAAAAATTTGTGTACGATTGGGAAGCTATTTTCAGAATACCATTTAAAAAAATTACCTCTAGCGCCGATTTTCGTCAGTTTTAACAAAATGATACTTCCATGGTCAACCGTGTCGAAAGCTTTTGCAATGTCCAGAAAAAGAACTGTATACACAAATTTTTAGATTTCGGAGAGTTTTTAATTGAAAAATATAACTGGGTTCGAAAATGCTGCGATTTTTATTAATTAAGATTAAAAATATGTAAGTTAAAAAATTGCTTGGGTTGGCTTTTTCCAGTTCTTCAACGTCTCTTAAGTTTTATACTTGAACTTTTTCCAAATTTTAAAAAGTAAATAAAAACAATTTAAACTAATTATGAAAAATAGTGAAAAGTTCTTCTTCTTTTTTTTGAGGAAACACACATGTGTTGGGCGAAACATTCCACTAGTTTTTTATAAGCATGCATGAGTAGCGTTGAACGTATAGAAATGTAGACAAAGTCGAAAATAATTTTTTCTGTTAGCAAACAGCAAAGTTATATGTTTTCTTTGTTAAACTATTTCAAGTAGCAGTATGCAAAAGAAAATGTTGTTACACAAATATGACCCCCTCAGAAAATGCAGAACTCAAGGGCCGACCCACCTTTTATCTCACTAATATAGGCTGGCATGGAGCTATGCAATGCACAGCAAATTTAATTATCTAATAACTAAAACTAATTGCATTTTACAAACTTGGGTGACCACATGGGAACAGCAAAAGTAAGAAATTAAATCAAAAAATTCTTACAAATACACAGCCCAGTACAATAACGGCAATGACTTTGACATCATTAGTGTACGTTTGAAGAAATATGTGTTTCATGCGTGCAATTAATTGAAATATTTTTTTCGAAGCTTGTATGTGCATTTAAAAAAATTATTTCTAAAGATCGACTGAGACGATCAACTACCAAATACTTTAAAATGGACGAATTGAAATTAAAACTTACGATTAAAATACTCCTTGATTAAGAATTTAATGGGAAATAAGAATCATGGACTGATTGATTCGCATATAGCTTGCTTGGCTCTCTACATATCTTATCAACCAAAAGGAAAGCTTTTATTGGAAGCTGGAACAAATAAATTCAGAAGAAATTTTTAATGCAATATTTTTTTTTTGATTATTATTTTCCAAAACAGATTTGTAAAACGGAAAATATAATTTTGAAAAACAAAAAAAAACTTCAAAATAGCAATGAAACGATTCACTTACACAACAGCCACAAAATATGAGACGAAACATGGTGGACGACATTTTAATTCTGACGTATATCAAAATCTCATCAAATTATTAATCTCCTTACAATATTGTTAAATTCAGAGCATGTACATTAAAATTCGATAATGATATACATTACAAGAAGTATTATTTCAAAATAATAATATCATAGAGCACATATTTCCAATTATTTGTTTGCTAAAGTTGAAAAAGTTAACGATTCATCGTACTCGTATCATACAAGTCGTATACATTGTATACATAATATTGGAAGTCTTTCAAACTCCGAAACAGTATAACAATCGCGTAATTTAACGAATTTGTTTGTTATGTGCAGAGACATTAAAAAAATAAAATAACATTTACATTAAATATATAAGGAAAAAGGCAATAATAAGAAAATTGTTCTTTTGTGTATCGAAATGCGAGACGAAAATCACGAATATTATAAAATTTTTAGGGAAGAAATTGTATTATTAAAAGCTAACAATGAGAATTATACGAAACAAAATATAACAAATTGTAAGATACGGAGCAGCGGTGGCACCGTCTTTCTTATATAAGCAGTAAGCTTTTCCTTTGAACGCAAAAAATATTCCATTTCGATGTATAAAATATTTCATCGCTTAATTTTCTTTGACACAATTTCTCCCCCGCTACACTGGATGACAATAAAATATTTTGTATAGAGGAAGGAAATTATGTCAAAATTTCTGTTAACGTTTTAAACTGAAGATGCTTAACTGATTTGTGCTTAATTTATTAGGAATACTTAGTGGTCGTATGACTGTTTTTAGATTTCATGATGTGTTAGTTGTCTGAAATTCAATAGATAATGTTTAGTCGAATCAAACAAATATTAATTGTTGGGACATTTCACTTTATTTTAAAAAGGGTTAAATACACAAGATAAAAACTTTTTAGAATGAAAATTTTAACTTTAAAATTCAAATTAGTGATAATTTTGTGTAACAAAATCTACTTTATCAAATAATGAAGTAAAATTTACTTAATTTGTATATCAGCGATTTTACACGAAAACGACCGGATTCTGTCCACACCCCCTTTGATTTTTATAAAATTGCTGAAGATGTTCTGTATGGTCCAGAAACATAAATAATAATTTCTCTTCGGCACTGTACTTTTAAACAGGGGCGCACGCCGTTGTTAGAATTTAGCAAAAATGCAAATTTTTAAATACATGTCGCTCGAAAAATACTTAACCGATAAACCGCGTATGGAATATGAATTTATTACAAGCAAGAAGTGAATAGTACAAAAAATTTAAAAGATTTTCAAAATTTAAGCTTTTATACGCATGAAGTAAAAATTTGCAGTTTTCAAATAATTATGCTAACACTGGAAGCAATTGAAATTCGATAAATTGAAATATCTTGTGTACATTCTGAAATCATCCCAGATTTTACAGTTTTCGATGTAATACACCTGGAGCGAAAAGTGGTAACTTAAAGTAAATATTTTTATCTCATATTGTCTACTTCTTCTACGTATATTGTCTAGATTGAGAAAAACGAAATTTAGTTAGGTTGTATTTATGAAAGTGGTGAAATATCGTGTAAAGTATATTAAAACAGTTCATGTGTAAGAAAGTTCTTGTATTTTAGAAGCCTGAACTGCCAAGTCTTCGTGTTTATCGTCATCCTGACCCGTTGAACAACATCTCAGATGTACTTAAATTTTCGTCCGCAGCCCAGAACGATGTGCCTGTTTTATTAAATTCCTGATTGTTGGCTGTATTTTGTGCCTTATAAAAAACCACAATCAAAATTATCTTAAATATAAGGACCATTCCATTTGGTACCTGGGCTCTGTTGTTATTTATAAATAAAAGTTCCTAAAATCGCTCTGTTTTTTCATGTTAATGAATTAGCTGGAACCCATCATTGGCATTACATTAGAGGGCATAATAGCTCTAGAATTTCTTGGAAAACTGTATGACCTTAACTAAACCTTAGGTCATAGACTGCTTTTGCCAAATGCAGGACAATTATACTTAGGAAAGTAGTTCCATCATGAATCTCTCCCAAGGACTCCTCTCATAAACGGTGCAGAGCCAATTTCCATACCAAATCCATTGGTGTAGAGTATTCTCAGAAACTTAAAAAGTTAAGGCAATGAATCATCCGTCGCTGAAGTTCAAAGTAAACTAAAATCTCTGTTCTTTGTAGTACCAGCAATACCAAAAACAAGAATTACACCAAACATATCTCCTTTTAAATTTCACACATACATGCGATGCGGCACGCCCTACGGATATATACAGTAATAAACTATTTCATATCTACATAAGTTTCTTAAAGTAGAGATTGATGTGTGAAAAGATGCTTTTATTCCAACCAAATTAACATTCTTAGAAATTTAATTTTTGTTTTTGAACAGCTTAGTATAAATTTTTAAAGTATATACCGCATCTACCGATATGAATAATTAGATTTCATAGTTCATAACTCGATAAATATTTCAAAAATGTTTAAAACAACTTGAAACCCACTCGAAAAACTTTTTTGGATTTGAGGTAACCTATGATACAAGAATAGTTGTATGTATACTACTATTACATGTATACTAATTCTAATTAATAAATAAAAACATCTAAATCCATATTAATTTAGGAAAGATATATCAAAATATTAATTTTTTATTTTCAACTTAAAATACTAAACATTTTGTTTTGTAAACATATTAAATTAAATATTAAAATCATGAAACAGAATTTTCCTAGAATCGAGGAACGAACCTTTTTGCTTTCCCCAAAAATTTAATTTTATCCCAAAAAAAAAAAAAAAAAAAAATCCACTCAAAAAAAAATAAATTCTTTGTGTTATATGAGTAGACTAAACATATACTGTAGACAAAACTACTTGGTACAGACAAATTTTCTAAAAATTTATTCAAATTAGAAAATCCAGCCGACATATATCGATATAGATCCACAAAGTACTAACATTTTGATATAGATTTAAATAAAATCATGAATTAAACTCGACATAGATAAATCTGATATAACCAAAATTTTGTATTATTTCTGCTCTTTATGAATTTTTGATTAAAATTTTTCAATTTTTTTGGGGGATAATACGATTACAGCGTGCGGTGTGAGGATGTATACGAGGACTATTTGACGTGGGGTTGGCATTCAAATGAATATAAAATCAATCTGTCATGTTATTATTTATTTTATAAGTAGAAATAATATTTTCGATAATAATTTATCTGCGTATCGAAAATTTTTTGTATCAATTTCGGCTTGAACATTCATTTATTGTTTGGTTTACGAATTTTATTTGAACTATCGAAAATCGATTTAGCTAATTTTACATTTTATTTTCAATTTTTGTTTGTGTGTCGCGATTAAGTATATATAACGATTTTTGTCTATCTATATGCTTACTCGTATGTATAGTTCATTTCCCGGTGTTTTTCTATATTTTCAATTTTTTACGTTCATATATGGAAAAAGGAAGTTTGCTTAGCATATAGGAATATTTACTTTTCAAAAATTTCGTTTTTTTTTCTATTAAATAGAATTTTGTTTGTTCAGAATATTGTTAATACAGTGAAACCCCGTTATAACAAACTTCAAGGGCCCGTGACTTGGGTTTGTTATATGCGGATGTTTGTTATATAAGAATTCCTTATATAACAAACCAGATTGTAATAGGCGATAAATTTACCATGATTTTGCTTGTAATTGGGAGAGTATGCGGGGAATTGGGTGTAATGTTTAATTAAAGGCCTTGTTTAATTAAATTAAAATTTATTTGTATTTACTTATGTTATACATTTAATCGCAATATGTTTTTACCATTACGAGTACATGAATGGAAATCAATTAAAATTCTGTAGTAACCTTAACTAAGTAATTCAGTTTGTATAAAATAAAACCTAATTACCTAGGTTGACTGTAAAGTAATCAGATATTTTTGACTGCGTTAGTTGAGGAAGGTTAAGATTATCCACAATTTCGTGGAGTTTATTTAAGATTCTTTCACAATTTTTCCCATAGATTTAATGAAGTCAAATGTTCTTGTGATGTCAGCCAATGTTGAACATTTATTAAATCCGGACAACTCGTGGTCTTCTGAAGCTGAACTATTGTCTTCTTCTATTAAATCAGGTTCAATATTATTTGTAAGGTCAACTAGACCTTCATCACTTAGATCTTCCGAAGTTTCTACTTTGTCTTCTACCGATATGTACGTAGCAACATCTACGACATTCGTAATTTCTTGCACATTGACATTAGATATCCCATAATCACACTAATGGCTCTATATAGGTTCTTCAGCTACTCTTTGACTGAAACAGCAGATGAAATACCCTTTTTTAAAGCAATTTGAAATTGTCTCCGATTTAACTTTATCCCAGGATCGTTTAAATAAGTGAAGAGCGTCGGTTTTTCTGATTTTAACTTCCGGCGCAACTGACTTGTCATTTTGTTCAATACAGCTAAACATTATTTTAACAACTAACTCTCTATAAAAGCCTTTTCATTTTTTAATGACACCCTGGTCCATCGAATGCATTATCGATGTTGTGTTTGCAGGAAAATTCAAAATTTGTATAGCTTGCTAGTCCGAAATCGGAAGGTGGGACGGCGCGTTATCAACAAAAAATAACTTTCCTATTTTCTTTAGCGAACTGTTACTCATTCGTCCCAAAGCTGAAATGTCATCCAAGGTTTCTTGTTCGACTTGTACAATAATGGAAGTGTATAGATATTTTTAAAATATCACGGTTTCATTGCTTACTGGTTAGTAAAGGCAATTTTTCGGATCCTTACTGAGTTTCCCTCCAGAACATGATTCGTTACTTATCATCATAGGGTTATTTGTCTTAAGTTTAAGAAATAGTGCCGTTTCATTCAAATTGTAAATGTTTCTTTCGTTGTATCGTTCAATTAATTAGGGTAACTGCATTTGATCCCATTCTGTCTTAACTTCTACTGATACAGACTAAGTCTCTGGTAATAGCTCGAAAAATGATTTCGTTTTTCTTTTTGAATCGAGTAAACCAGCCTTGCTTTAAACGATTGTTCGTTGTTGTCCAATTATCAACTAATTAAAATTGCATCAAAATATGTAAACTTCTCATTCTACTTTTGAAATTGCCGTTATAACGAGTAAAATTTAAGGCATTATTGTAATACATTTGTAGGAACACCATATAGTTACATGTTATTTGGTTTTATATAAAAACCTTTGGAATACAGTACCATAAGCGAAAAGCTGTATGTAAAAAATTTCTCTATGTAAAACATCTATTTTATGTTATAAACGAATGCGAAGGTTGTTATATCAAGAGTTTTCTCTTCTATGAAAGTTGAATGGGAGTAAAAGATGGTTTGTTATAGTTGTATAGCCGAGGTTTTTAATAAAAGAAGTATTTTTGGTACCTTTAATTTGTTAGGACTACGGGCTTGAGTAGTGGTATGTTATATGCCATAAAATTGTTATATACCGAGTTTGTTATAACGGGGTTTCACTGTATTTGTAATTTAGAACGAGTAGTTTTTATATGTCAATTTTAAAGGATTTGACAAAATAAATATTTACAAGTTTTGTGCATAAAAACATAATGTACTAATAATGCTCGTGTCGTGCAAACTATAATCTAAGTTTAAAGAAATAATTTTGTGTTTCGAGCGGAAAAAGTGTTTCTTTACTGAATTTTTGAATAAACAGGATAGTAGTTCTGACTACACGAAAAGAGGTTTTGGTTTAAATAAATCCGGATCAACGCATCAACTAAAATATTGTGAAGTGATTGATGTGACAACATGAAGTATAAAGGATTTTGTAGAAAAAGATTATCCTTGGAACATATTCAACTAGCTTGATCTGATCCGAACTAGCTTGAATATTCAGCTGAAATCGATTGATAACTTGTACTGTAAATTGGTGCAGTGTATTATATTCATATTTGGAACAGCAAACGGATTCAGCCGCGAAAAATTTCCTCGTGTTTTGAGGCGATCAAATATCATGCGTTATCAACCGGAACAACTGGTAGTCGGAAGAAGTAATGTCTGGTGAATACGGCGGGTTGGGTAGGACATTCCATTGAAGCTTCCATAAAGTTTTCTTGACAACTTATGCAACGTGTGGCCGAGCGCTGTCGTGCTGAAAGATCACTGTTTCATGTATTTTGGCATATTGTGATCGTTTGAGATTCAATGCTCAACTTAATTGCATCAATTGTTGTTGATAACGTTCTCCAGTGATGGTTTCGTTAGGCTGGAGCAGCTCATATTAGATCACTCCGAACAGATCCCACCAGATGCACAGCAGTATAGCTTGGAGTAGAGACCGTGAAAAACCTGTGTTCGGCGTCTCTTGGCTTGAGTTCGTACGGAACGCAATTTCCTTGTTTTTCCACGAAACCCATGGTTTTGAGACTTGGATGATGTTGGACGAGAAAAATTGCTACTTAAAATACGCCCAAATAAAAACAATATTTTAGTAACTTAAGACACGTATGGGAAAAAAATCTCTACTGAAACCTCTTCAAATCTAATAAAAAGTAAGCCACAGCTTCTAAAAGCAGTTATCAAATCTGAAGGTGGACATACTAAATATTAATCAATCACTGAACCCAATTTTCAAATACTAAATAAATCCAATTGACCACGAATTGAATTCGTTCTTTATGATGAAGGAAAACGAACAATTAAAGGAAAATTTAAAATTTAAACTAATTAATTTAATTTAATTCAAAACTTATATTTAACGAGATATTTTTGCTTATAATTAATTTTCCATTTTAATTGGAAATTTGAATGGTTTTTGTTTCGTACAACCCTTGAACCATTAAACTCTTAATCTTGCAATACACATTTAAAACACAGCCAGATAACGTCATGTCAAAATAAATGTCAATTGGTATATTTCAGATTTTTAAATGTTTGTTTTATGAATGAATTTATTTTTCATTTTTATGGTACATCGACAATAAGCCGGACCTAATAGCGAATAAAAAACACAGCAAATTTCGATTTTTATCGGTCGAAAAATTACGTCGGACGATAAGTTTATTTGGTTTTGTTAATTTTACTGTATCTAGGTGGCAAATCACGAAATAAAAAGTATGTTCATGATAAGTGAATACAAAATGTTGGTGTGGGTAACTGCAGCATGCAAACTTTGTGCTAATAACGGAAAACTATTTGTGTGCTAAGGGGGAAAAAATTTCAAATTTCGCCTGTAAGGCGAAGCAAATAAAACTAATTTATTTCTAGAAAAATCCAAAAATACTTTAAGTCTAATTTTAAAACTTTCCAAAATCGGTGACACAAACGAATTTTGTGCTTATCATAGAAATAAGATTTTCATATTTTTTTTTTCATAAATTGAGGAAAAACAAACTAGCTCTAAAATATACTATACGAAACAAACACTTGTTGTTGGTTTGCAAATTCTGCCACTATATTTTTCGGATTGCAATGAACATACTTGACAGGAATATGCTATCTGAATTGCTTATTCTTGGATTTTATTTCTATTTTGTAATTTCAAAAAAAATTTATTGAACTGTTTACATCCGTATTTTGTATGTTTAATCAGAGCCAACGAGATAAATAGAGCCTCCCTATTCGAGCTTTTTTTCACTTAACTTAAAATACGGGATATAATAAATGTTAGTTTCTTATAGGAATGTATGGAAAACGACTAATTTTCTTTTTCTTTTTAAGTATACTTAAGCCATAAGCTTTTATTATATTTTTGTACGGGTAAATGCAGAAAAGTTTGCACTTTAATTGGTACAAAAAAGAATTCAAGAACTCCCTTTAAACTGTGTGAAAATTGAGTTGGAAAATGAATAAATAATGAGCTTTTATTAAGGTTGTTGTTGTATTGCGTCATGATTTCAAATTATAATATGGTCTCTTTCCATTCTCTTTCTAAAAACACGATTGCAATGGAAACAAAAAACTGATTTTTGTACAGGATTTTTTTTATTTTTATTATTTATAAATAACGACATTCATTCAGTCACCACTACAATGTGGATGTGAAAGCACGCAAGTGATAATGTTTTTCAATCACAGATATGTATAAATATACGTGATTTAAAAATTATGAAACAATGTTTTTTCCTATGCACGTAGTAAAACCTATAAAATTTTCATTTACAGTTTGTACTTGATTTTGTAAAATCGTTCGAACACCATAGCGGCCACCGAAAAGACATAATACTTGTATATGCAATTTAAAAATATTTTATTCCTAAGGAAAATTACATAGTAAACAATTTTCTTAGTCATTTACCAAAATTGTTTTTAACAACATTTTGGTAGTACATCAGTCTCGAAATATTCAAGTATCATAATTATCATACCGTCCGGCTCATATGTTCTCATTGGACTTGTTTCGAAACATATAATAAATTATTTTCGATTTTAACATCGAAGATATTTCGACTCAGTAGTTCGGATCTGCAGATAATCGTAGCCATACGTCGTTCTTCTTATGTTGCTTCCAGCGCTATTAAATTTGACGATGAGCTCTTATAATTTTATAATTTAAATTTTTATAACCGCGTTTTTCAATGATCTTGTTCAGATGAACAACATGAGATTATGGTTGGGCTGTGTTGCACATAAAAAATTGTTTTTGTAATATTTACATAAATATATAAAAGAACTGCTACTTACATATTTGTATTTCTGTAATATCATTTAATATAATTGTATGTAATAGTTTAACATTCAGATTTGTTTAACTTTGACCTCCTGAAAATGGTTTTCGATTTGGTATTAAATTAAAGTTGAAAAGGTTCGGCCAGGCATTTATGAATTTGACGAAACATGAGGTGTTTGATTGTTAGCTCTAGTTTGCGATTTAAAACCACATTTCATCCGTATTAAAGTTCGTGATATTTGTGGCTTCTGTCAATGAACAGCCTAATTGGTCTGATATTAAGGTAATGTCATTAAAACAGCTATTAACAAGCATCTAAACTATTAAAAAATATTTTTAATGTTGTAGTCATGATGAATTCAAAATTCACCCGTTACCACATTCGCTATCAATATTGCAAATAACATTATATTTAAACGTCCAGGATATTACGTTTACGTCTTTTAGAAAGGCTGTTAGATTGCAGACTATTATTTTGATTTTTGCAATAATTATTAAGAAAAATGTTACACCAAATAATGGAACATTTTTTTAATATTTCAAAATCCGTAAGACCACGTGATTGACAAATTTCATTTACGAATAAACGTTCGGAGTATTCCAGGACTACAGCAATTAAATATGCTCGATGACATGACGAACCTAAAAAAATGTCCACGAACTCCTCAGAAGTCAAAGATTTGAATATTTGATAAACTGAAATACTAACTGATATAGAGAATTCTATTGAATATTTCAAACCTCCACGATCTAAATCTTTTAAGTATTGCGTTTCCACAGTAAATTCGAAGCACAAATCTTCCTTTGTAATTAATTTATCTACACATCCACTACAACTCAATTTATCGGTCACTTTTCTTCCAACGTATCCTGATATATACATCATAGCCGAGGAAACCTCTTTTTCTAGATGAATATTTTCGGTGTACGAGAGTATATTTTCCAGATCTAAGTAATCTATTAGATCCATATTCTCCGAATTAGAAAAATTAAATTCGGATTTTAAATTTATAATATCGTTTTTCTATTTCATCAATTTCAATAAACTCAAAATTTTCAATTTTTTCTCTGCTTGCAATATTTCTTGAACCGACACGTTATAACAACAGCCACACATTTGCCGATATTGTCCGAAACGAGCTTCTATTTTATCAGTTTGAAATTTACCGAACAAAACATATTTAAACTGTAGCTTTGTCAGTAAATAATCAGCGACAAGGCAAAGTGTACCTGTAGTGTGCAACAACGCAGAATGAGTTTCGTTCGTTAAATGGTTTGGGCTTTTAAGATCTTCCCAATATTGCAACCAGTGACAAAATTTAATTAAAAATTGCAAACCATATCGATTGTTTAGAGTAATTTGTGAGGCTAATTTCTCTTTTAAATTGAAATCCTTTGACGGAGTTTTAACATTTATCGCAGTCCATCAATTACTCACAATTTTTAGAAATTCAGCTGCACCAACCGAATCTTTGCCTATAATAGTGGTTTGTAATAATTTACGGCACATATTGTCATTTCGTGAAATACGCGAGTAGCTAATACAACATTTTGTCTTTCAAAACTGTTCGAGTGAAGTACTTTTGGTGAAAGGGCCGGTCCTAATTTTACTTCAAAATTTTTTTCCTTCGAATAAATTGTTTCTAAATGATTAAATTTGGCAGTAAGAATTAATTCGGAATTGTTTAAATCTGGAAATATAAATGATCGTTGTGTATTGTTTAGCCAATTATTTCTAATTGATTTCAATAGGTGGACCGTATCGAATAAAAAAAAAATTATTTACCTTCCAAATAGGGGGACTTGAAGTTAAAAGCAGGAACTTTGCCAGTAATTGAAAATTTTCTGAAACTTTTACGATTTACTTGATTATTAACAGAAATAATTGCAACTACCTCATAACCAACTTCACGTAAAATATCTAAGATTTCTTTAATTTTTGAAAACAAATACTCTCCATTAATTTTTTGTACAGGATACAGTCCAACAATATCTTTATTTTTAGATAGTAAAGACGATATCATGAACGCCTGAACCGATTTAGCTACGATCAAAGAAGATTTCACATGAACTTCGTCAATCAAAAGGTTCACATATTTTTCGTGGGATTCCATCTTGAAACGTCATTGTGCCAATTAAAATTAAAATTCATGTATTATTTATCAAACGTTAATGCTATCTTCCATACAAAACATATAGAAAGTTAGTTTTTTGTTTATGTTTTATATCCCGTATTTCAAAGTGCGATTTAATAGGCAGGCTTGATTTATTTAGATTGGCTTTGGTTTAATATAGAATCTTATAGCAAATTCTTTCGAAACAAAATTTTGATCTTAGATCAAAAAAATGATTGACAATACAATAAATTTGATCGAAATGTCATTGAAATACATCGCATTGCCAGTCATTTTTTTGATCTAAGATCAAAATTTTGTTTCGAAAGAATTTGCTATTAAAGGGACTACTTTGTTTTGCTCAATTTATGAAATGGCTTTACGCTTTTAGAAAGTTTTATATATAGGCTTAAACTTGTTGTTTTTTGTTCTAGAAATTGGGTTTAATATGATTCAGGCGAAATTTAAACTTTTATTTTCCCTTTTTTCGGCTCCTGGACTAGCACTAACTACCACAAATTGGACTTAATCGGTACGCAAAGTTACATTTTGAAATTCAAAAGTTTCTCTAATGCAGTTACCCACACAAAATTTTGATACACAAATTGTTTAAAGAAACAGCCCATTGAATACTTTTAGGGGCATTTAAATATCGATAATCGTTAATCAAAATCCCAAAAACTTTTGTATAAATTTTTATATTAAAATTTTCGTTTTTAGTTTGAGTTTCTATTGTTGTAACATAATATCATAATAGTTTGGTTAATATTGCTTAAAACATATATTTGGTTTTTATGCGATGAAAGTCTGGTGAAACTTTTTATTAACAAAGGTGGGACGCGATGACGAATGGTTGGTACCGACAAACATTTGAAAGTATAAGAATAAGATTACTTTTCGATAAACATTTATCTCCGGAAAAGTTTAAAATTTTACTGAAATAACAAGTAGCATTTCGCCATATATTTTGGTATCTAATTTCGACCAACCACACGAACGTATAATTTTAATTTGTTCACATTTTTAACTTTTCAATTCGAAATAATTTTTTTTTACAAAAATCTATACCTGATACCTCGTATTTCGATAAAACCGCACATGATCCGATGTTACAAAATTATTATTATTTTTTGTGGCCAAACTTTATACGCAAACAATGCAGTGATAGAGCATCGAAATAATAATATATTTTTATATAAAATTTAATTCAACCAAAAGCACTAAAATTTAATATAAATCTAACAGGGTCGCACCAACTTAAAAAAACATCAACCCAATTCATGTAAACCTAATAAATTATTGGTGCAGTTTAATTTTAGTCGTATTTTTTTAATTAATTTTGGTTTGTACGTTTTTTTTTGTTCTGCTGTGTGCGATCCATTTTCATGCATATATAATTTAATTAGTTTTCCGTATAGTACGTGGTGTAGGTTGGTTTTTTAGCGGAACATTGCCTTTAACCTTATTTTTGAGTACACGTATCTCATATAATTTCCAGAAAATTATTTTAACCCTTTACACAAATTTTATTCACTTTGCTCGTTTAACCCTAAACAATAATTATATTGTTGATGTATAAAACATAAATGTATAAATTATGTATTTATACGGATACGTAAATATTCATGTGACGTAATCCCCGGTTAAACTGATTAATTTATTGCAGTTTTTATGTTGGGTGTTACTATAGAGACAATATACATAGACGAATGTCATGTTATGTGCAAATGGATACATAATTTGGATGAACATTGAAATCACAGCAACTATATATGTCTGCGTGTACATTTTCAATAAACATAAAATTTCCAGCCTCCGGATATAAAAATACAATCGATAATCAATATATTGTTTGCTAGATTAACTCAATTTTTGGCTGAATGAACTTCAATACAACATTTTAAAAATAAATAATTTCATTGATTTAAAAAAAAATGTTAATAAATATTAAGGACACATGTGAAATATAAATCTTGTCAGTCATGCTAAACTTTTCATAATTAAACTTTTAAAATTTCATATTGATAAATTAAATTATGTGGCCTCACATTATTTTGCAGTTATTAATATGGTTGTAGTATTTGTAAATATTAATTAAATTTTAAATTAAATTTTCAAAACAAATAAATCGAAAATTTTAATTAGTTTACTTGCTTAATTAAGTTGATTATACAATCATTTTCTATTGTGGTTTTTGTTATTTAAGGCCAATAACATATATGGTTATCATTCTTCTCTACAAAACTGGATGATTAGAGCGATGAGAGAAAATATATAATAAAAGTCATGAAATATTAGGTAAATACCTGTTGCGGGTATCACCGATCAGAAAAGCTGAAATGTCAACTGGTTGGTTGGAAATTTAATGTTTAAATTTATTTAAATCTTTTAAATAAACTGAACTGCCATTGCGAAACTGTCACTACCGGATCACAAATGTCCACAGTACGAAGTTTTTTTCCAAATAGGCAAACCGTCTAGACTAGTGCTTTTTTTGAGAATTCATTCTCATCGAATTCGATCGTAGTGCGGGCGGCAAAACCCCTTCATGAGACGTGAAGAGTTAGAGAGAGAGAGAATGAGAGAATGTCAATATTTATTTTTACATTTTTACTACAACGAGTCGAGCGACAGTTGTCCAGCCGACAAAGCATTGGATGCCACTGTCATACAAATATTTGGGTAGCTGTCTCTAGCATACCAACAATTAAGCTACAGTCATGCATTGCATTTAGCTGTGGTCAAAGTGTTATATGTTAAGCAAACATATAACATCCAACGATATTGGTTATTCAGAATCTCATTCAGCACAAGCAAAGTCCACCTATCAATGAAGCAATAGCAGCCATACGAGAAATCATAAAGTTATTTAAAGATTCTTTGGTGCGAAATACCAAGTCCTATACTGGACACTTAAAAAGCCTTTTTAAAATACAGTTGCAATGCATTATTGGGAGCAGAACAAAGGCAGCAGATTTAAGCTGTGAGCTTCTGAATGCATTTAATATTGAGATCGGTACAAGAAGCAGGAAACAAAACTGAGATATACAAGTAAATGTGCAAAAAATCAAAATATTGAATAGGACTCCGTATCTGATAAGGATGAAGAGTCAGAATCAACTCTGCTTAATACATCTAAGGGAACTCAAAATAATAGTTGTTGGTGTTGGTGGACTTGCAATGGAATTAAATATTTTTGAGAAATCTGGTAAGAGAATTGAAATCCACTTCTACGCAAAATGATCGTAATGTTTCTATTGCAAATTATTTCGCATTTAGAAAAAGAAGTAGCCCCTCAAGTTCTTCATTGGACGCATTATGTTGAACAACATTGACTTTGTTTGTTTAGTACAGAATTCTGTCATTTCATTTTTTTATTTTCTTCGATAAAGTTTTTATTTATTATATTTGTGATTTTATTTATATTTAAAGAACTGATTTTTTTAATTTTCTCGAGAATTTTAGTGAAATTATAAAATAAAATTCTCGTATTTTTAATTTCTTGAGACATCAAAAAAGTCAAGAAATCAGAAGATCTAGATTCCGAATTTTGGCGAATGTTTTCGAAAAATCGAAATCGCCATTTTAGTAAAATTTTAAAAATTGACAGAACAAATTTTGTTTGAAATTCTACTTAAAATCTTTTAGATTTTAAGGCTTTTTCTTGTAAATGCAAACATTCGTGGATGCGTGGGCGGTGTTGTGCAGACTAAATATTGTTGGTTCTCTACGGCCTAGGCGGACTCTTCTGGTTAAAACTACACAATATAGCTTTTCCCATAAACTTGGAGATCCTAGTGATTTTGGGTCAGATCGTTCGACCGGAAGCTTCCATAGTAGTTTTCACCAAAAATTCGGCCCAAGCACAGTCTCCAAATTAGGAGGTTGTGGTAAAATTTGTCTGAAATCGGGTTGCAGAAAGTGGCTGCTTTCGTATGAGCTTTTTCGTTTTTTGTGAATATTTCGAAAAGTACAGGCATCCCTCGCATATTACGGTAGTCTCGTACCAAACAATCACGCAGTGTAAATAAAATAACGAAAATAGAAATCGATAAATTATTGCTTGATCTCACATGGAGTCCATAACATTTATTGTCTGACTGAGAAACAGAACCTAGTCGCTAAAATAATTTTGTTAATTTCATTTGTTTTGTTTTTTCGCTTGTTTTTGAAGCTCTTCGTTAATTGCCATTCCTGTTTTGTATTTGGTTCCATGTCTAAGCCGCTTTGTGCGTATACGCGTATTTCAGAATTGTCTACATGTAGGTGTCTAAAATAGCGTAGACAATTGATTTTCGCAAAGGAAATACCGATACACATCTGCAAGTTTAGTCATTTAATAGTCAGTGCAATAGCACATGGCCTAAACTATTTACCAGGTTCTGGTACCGGTTCGACTGACCATTTGGACAATCGATGTTTTTGATATTAGTAAAATCATAAGCGGTTCCATTCTCGTTCGTAAAATAAAATTATTTTGTTTTATAAATTAACGATCAATTAAATAAATTATTTTTAAAATATACGGCTAAATGTTTTCAAAAAATTTCATCGTGGGATGCCGAAATGGTCTTTTTATTGAAGATATATTTCATGAAATATCCAAGCCTGTAATGTGCCTTTGGTCATATTTTGACATTTGTTAGGATTATACCACAGATTTAGTCTGCCATTATTATTGCTTAGTTATTGGAGATCGCCATGAGGTAAACGTGGAGGCACTTGTTTAAGTTATACATAAAGGTGCCACTGGATGTGGGTCTTGCATTACTCCCTCTGCTTATGTTTCGTATTGGCTGGTAGTCAGGAGCCAAAATACTTTAACATATTTTATTTTTTTTGAATTCCGTGATATGTTAATGTTACAAAACACGAAAATAGGTATGTAACATGGATAATTTGGGAACGTCAACTGCGGGTAAAATTCCAATTGGTGAAATATCAAAATGTCCGAATGGAAAAAAAAAATTGAAAATTAAAAAGTTTTAAATTTTGGAAAACATGGTGAAAATCATCATAATTAAATCCCGTTCACCATACTTATTGGGTTTTAACTAATCTTTCTGACCGTATATAGGTAAGACCCCGTGAACATTTCTAGGATCAATGAATTAAAGTTTGAAAATTTATTCAAATACATGAAATTTCTATAGCGTGTATGGACACTCAGAGAAAAAAGTTGTTGAAATAACAATTTTCATATGCAAAATCAATAAGAAACATAGGTTGTTTTTGGCCAAAAAACTAAGTTATTGCCGTAACAATTTTATAGTTATTGATTTTACTACCTTTAAATCGACACAATAATTGTTATATCAATAAGTATTTAGTTCCGTTCAATAACTTGACATTTAAATTGAACTTAGTTATTATTCCAAAAAATTTAATTATTAATTTTTACAAAGAGCGTAATAATCATAATAAAGAATATTCTGGATAATATGGGAGATGATGGTACCTACCCTGATAGGGTGAGGTTGAGGTGAGGTTACCAAGACGTTGGAATTGGAACGTATTTTGAATATATATAATATATACTATATATGTTCAAGACCATCTTGAATGGGGGCATTTGCCCATAGAGGGTGCGAGGCCCGTGTAGAGACTATAATCTACCTGAAAAAGAAATCTCTACAGAGTCGTGTTGCTGATATTTCGGCACTTACTTGGAGATGGAGTTTACCACCAAGTTAGAGCTGCAATATCAGCAACACGACTCTCTAGAATTCAATGTTTCCATTAGTGCGAAACACTGAATTCTTTACATTAAAAATTCGGTCGTCTCATCAGACTGCAGTGACCAAACTACGAAAAAAATTGAAAATTTGTGAACTTACATATAAAGTATATGTATAATGCTTTAGCGAATTTTAATGATTAACGAGAACAGTCACGTTGTAAATGTAATAACTTTAGTTATTGAATTAGTAATTTAATCAAGTCCTAATGTTTATTTTAACAACGAACATTGTCCGATCAATAAATTTAGTAAGTTTAGACTTGATAACTAATACATTGTCATTACAATAAGTGTATTTATTAGTAAAACTATTTTATTTTATTGATAGAATACATGTTTTTGTTAAACTTAAAACTAAGTTATTCATTAAACAATTTTATTGCTGATTTTCGAAAAATACGATTCAATAAGTCAAAGTTATTGAATTAAAAACTTTTTTTTTCTGGGTGGAGAGTATTGTTTGACGAAAACGACACTATTGGAGACTCAAGGACTCCTCTAATATAAATGTTAAGGATTATCGAAAATATTTCAATTTCACTACAAGACAAATCCAATTGGAATACTTTTAAATTTAACAGTGTAGATTTTTGGTATTATTTTTGGTATCATTATTATCAAGCAGTACTATTGCACTTTTCTTTGTCCAGCATTATGATGTAAACCTAATTAAAATTTTTCCATAATAATGTTGAGCCACCACAAATTATAATTTTTATAATTAAGGAAATATCCAGCCAGTACCAGACCGGCGAGAAATTTAATTGTCTTTGTTTACCTATTATAATTGTAATTAAAATTATTCACAGCAATTCATATCATACCAACTATGTACCATATATGTAAGCGCGGTATATTTATGAGCTGATTAATATTTATAACTTGAACTTGAGAGAAGAATTTTTATGTATTTGTTATTGTTTTTATAAAATTTTTAATTTACATTCTCACATAAGGATGTGTGCTTTATTTAAATTGCAAAATAACAAATTTGCATGTGAACATAAATAATTCATGGTATATAAAAAAAATGTTGCAAATTTTTATTTCACACAACAAACACTCGGTAGTAAAAATACCAAATCATTATAATGGTTGAACATCTCGTGCATTAATGCCAGCACTTAATTTGGTTAAGCCCGTAATTATACATTAAGTAATATTTATTTAAAATCGCTATGAACGAAATTGTTGCCGAGAGGGTAACATATTTAACCAATCGCATAATCAACTTTAACAGACAACGCAAAAAATCTATTAAGTCTTATCCCAATTTAAATATCTAGCTATATTTGAATAGATACAGAACCAACAATTTTGGTTTTATAATGTTCTTAGTGAAATTACTAAAAACAACAAATTGCGTTTAACAGTTCAATGAATATGAAAACTTTTCGTATTTTTAATACTAAAAATGTATATTAAGCGAGAACTTTTCCTAAACAAAAGCTCCAAAAATTTGTATTTTTTTTTTGTTATATAGTTTATCTTGAAATTCAATTGTAAATTTCCCCCCTATAATAATTGAAAAATGCAATTAGTTTTTTTTTCCTTTTGTGTACGGAACTATTGTTACAAATGATTGCTTTACGATTTTCCTATTTTACATTTTTCTTTAAACTTTTTAATGGGAATGGAGAAAATATTCAAATTTTTTTGACGTTTTTTTTTAAAATTCAATTATACATTTTTTTGGTGGGATTTCAGTTTTAAAAAATTTTGTATGCATGTTTGTGTTCTATTCATTGAAAAAGATTTTTTTACCTGCCAGGACCAGCCAATTAGACCAATTAGCAAGTACTTTTTATTAAGTTTGTATATGTCTTGATTTAAAAATTATAAAAAAAATAAATTATATCATCTCAATAAAGTTCTAAAAGTTTATACCAAAATCGTGCTGCATGTATTTGCGCTGATCCGAGCAGACATCACTGCTTTTGGCAAAATTGACATTATAAGATTCGTATAGCCGTTTAAAATGGGTAAAGGCACACGTGGAGTTTTTTTATGTTTAGTTTTAATTGGGTGCAAGACGGATTTTAATGCTGTCATAGTACCAAGTAAATGACTACAAAATGCACAAGCTTAAAGCAGATATCGACATTTACAGGTTTCGTGCCAGAGATTTGACAGTTACTACTTGTACAATTACTACTTGTAACTGTCAAATCTCTGGCACCAAACCTGTAAATGTCGATAACTGCTTTAAGGTTGTGCATTTTGTAGTCGTTTACTTGCTACTCTTCCTAGTGTAACGAATCGTTTTTAATTTTGTTTTTGAATCGGTATAGCACGTGGCCGTCTCTTTATCGTAAACAATTTATCGTGTTTCAACTTAACTTGAACAATTAACCATAAAACAGTTTATCGTAGACACAATTTACCGTGGACACAGTTTATCGTGTGGACAATTTATCGTATGCCAGTTTATCGTTGTTTGTAAATTTGACAGTATAACCGGTAATTTCTTAACCGATTATGATGGGATTGGGTATGTTGAATGGGATTGGGATTCTTCAATTATTTTTGGAAGAAGTTCTTGAAAAGTTGCAATCTGGAACAGATATTGGCCATTGCTTATCATCATCTCAACTGGACGAAAGTTGATGATAAATTGCTGTACTCGCTATTTGATGAAAAGGACAAATTCTATTTTTTATTTTTTCTGATAAATTTTCTAGTAAAATGTGTAACCATTGCTAGATAAGTTTCTGCCCTATCGTTGATCTTGTTATATCATATGTGACGATAACATTTGGGAGCACTGATCTAGGTTTTTTAACTCTTTGCGTTGCTGGCTCGTTATTTCTAAACGAATACGGAAGTCGAGATAAAATGATCAGGACGAGTTTTGCTTATGGCCATGTGTTGTCAAACACATGTCAGGGCGAGTTATGGACGTCACTAATTAAATACCACATCAGCGTATATTCTCCTGGCTATAGGCGTGGCTGAAGTGGGCGTCTGTTTAATAGCAAGAAGCTTGCTATGTATATCAATAGTCCGTATCCGACACATGTGTCAACCGAATAAGTGGGTTGAGCGGCAAACCAACTACCTGCTCTCAGAAAATCTGGTTATAAAATCTGGTTATAAAAGGCCTAGGATTAATTTAACGTTTTGATAATAAGAACAACCTTCGAAAAAATATACAGGAATATGGGATGTGTCACGAAATCTCGGTTTTCAAAAACATGGTTTTCAAAATCCTGGTTTTCTAAATCCCGCGTTTCAAAATCCCTGTTTTCAAAATATCGATTTTTTATAAAAAAAACACGAATTTAGGAAAATCCCGGTTTGTGAATTTTTAAAATTTTGCATGTAGGAAAATGGGACTCTTAAATGATTTTTTGACAAAATTCAAAAATGAGTTTATGATAATATTCTAGAAAATGGCTAATAGGGATGGAATTAAGATGGAGGGCTAAGGGCCCGTGAGAGTTTTCGAAGCCGTCCGCAAGTACCAAATCGTGCAATTCAAAAACTTTAATAAATATTTTCAACAAAAAAAACTAGAAGAAACGAAAATCGAGAAATCTGAGATCTTCAGAACCTCTCAAACCAAACAGAAATTTGCATTCTGAACGTAGTCATACTACAAGAGATTAGATGATGAGGGAGTTGGATAAGTAACTCCACCGATGGTCACACATTTTACTAGAAAATTTATTAGAAAAAATAAAAAATAGAATTTGGTTTTTTTATTCAACAGCGAGTACAGCAATTTATCATCGCCTTTCGTCTAATCAAACAAGTGACAACTTTAACCAGGATTTCTTCCAAAAATGAATTAAGAATGTTAGTTCCATCCAACATACTCAATCCCATCATAATCGGTTAAGAAATTACCGAGTTCCGTCTCAGGTGGCCATATTCCAGAACTTCTTCCAAAAATCATTTAAGAATCCCATTTCCATCCAACATACATAATCCCATCCATTCTTTTGTTAAGAAACAAAACTGTTGTACGATGAATTGTTGTACGATAAATTGCTCACGATAAATTGTTCACGATAAACTGACAGTAAATCGTTGAGGTGATGTAAGCTGTCTAAATCTTTTGTCAGTCAAGTGTTGCGTACTATTTGGACGGCCCGCCGCAGAATTGTATCTAGTAGCTGGAGAGCAATACAATATGCTCCAGCCCAAACTGGATCGTCAGCATCCATTGAGGACCCCAAGGTTTTGTGAAGCTGACTTGTCCAATATAACAATGTGTTCATTCAATTTTAAATCGTTTCTAGTTTGAACATCAAGTAGACGGTTTTGGTCACAACGCACAACTATTAGATATTTGAATTTTTCCCCGTTACACTTGACCTGATATTTTTCTCCCCACTCTGATATTGTACGTTTAGTTCTGCTGGAGTAGGTTCCACCTCGAATAAAATAGAAGAGTGCAGTGTCTTGTCATCAGCAAAGCTATGGATAGGGTTAACAATGTTATCCAGGAAATCAGTCCTTTTTAATAAAAACAAAGTCAGTTGTGTATCGTTGATGATGTACCGATTAGTAAAACGTTGGTTTGTTGGTTGTAGGCGTATCTCCATCAGGGCCAACAAAGTTCGAGCTTGCCAATAACTCGGCTTGCAAAAATGGATCCACCACTGGTATATTTCAGTACGAATTATACGTTTTAGGAAATTGGGGACTGTCCTTTTCGTTTCATTGGGACAGATTTTCACAAGTGTTTCGTGTGGTCTTATATTTTTCATAATAAATTTTGATTTAGTTTTTTAAAACAATTTTAGAATTTGAATTGGGATTGGAAAATGATGGTAAGTCATATTTATTCATTCCAGATTCCAATGGTGGTTTGACAGATATTTTATGGTTGTTGCATTATATGGTCAAACTTTAAATGGGGGATTTTTTGAGGACGATTGCAGAATTTTGACAAATTTAGAATCACTAGAAATAATTGTGGTGGGTTATGCGAAGCGGCAAACCACTCCGTTTTTCGCCCAGCACAATTCGTATCTTTATGATTCAACCATTCTTTATGGTGTTATTAAAACCACCAATTAAAATTATTTTGTACTTTTATGTTGGATGCGAATGTCATTACATTCGTCTAACCAACCCTCGAAGAAATTCATGATTTGAAATGTTGATGTGGACATGAGCTATGCTCATATATTTTGGGGTGTTTCATCAATTTTCGTAATTTGAGAAAGCTTTACTGTTTTGAACAATTTTAATAAATTCAAGGTACTTCAAGGTACTAGATGTTGCTTAATGTATTTCTCAACAACTTATGCCACAAGGCGTAACTCCATTAGGGACAACAAACTTCGTATTTCATCATATTTCACCATATTGCATCAAAATGTACTATGCTGCGCAATTTTGCGCGATGCAGCACATTGTTGCTTTACGTTACTCCTTTATTTTGGGAAAGTGCATCATTTTTCGTAAAATTGGACATTGGTGCAATATGTTGCATCTTCTTGCGGTATGTGTTGGGTGATGTTTCTCTATGTTTCGCCAATTTGAAGAGTGTTGCATCAAGCTATAGGATGTTTCTATGTGTTACATCCGCCGTGCGTATCTTGTTGCAACCATATTATGTTGCGTCCCTAATTTTTAGTAATGTTGCGCAATGTTGCGCAATGTTGCATGCTGTTGCGGAATGTTGCATGATACTGCACAATGTACTGGGTAATGATCAGGTTGTTTCTGCTATCAGTATTACCCGTAAACAAGTACTTATCGCCTAAATATGAATAGTGTAGCTATGCCGCGCAATCTTAATGTAAAGTAATTTTGGTGCTGACCATCTTCGACTTCCATATACATAAATTAATATGGGTTATTATGAAATATTGGTAATCGATAATGATTTTATTTATCAGCTGCTCTGCCAGTTTTGTTATGTATGTATTATGTACGTGTTATGGTATGTTGATCTTATGCTAAGATGTTGCACCTTATTGCATCATGTTGCTGGATGTTGCATCACATTGTGCCTTATTCTACCAATTTCTGTATAATAAGAGTAAAAGTAATTAGTCTATATGGAACTGTGGCCATTCTAAAGTGAATGTAGACGAAGACCATTTGATTACATTTTACATAGTGATTTGTCTATGTCGTACCAAATAATATTTCCAACAAACGTACATATCCCAAAGCATCCGATTTGAGAATTAAATTTGTACCTAACTCAAATTTATTATCCACATTTGCATGTTACAATGATAATCAATCAAAACCAAAAATAGAAATAATCATTCAAAATAAACAATAAAATGTATGTAGTTTTTCTTCAGCTTCACATTAAAATGATAAATTATCAAAACAAAGTAATTTTTTGCAGCTTTCCATTTTCCATATTTCCACCCACACCCAGCATAATGCAACAAAACCGCAAACACTAAATTTTTATTATCACACCCGTGGGCATCATACCAGATCTGGTGAGTGACTTCATCTCAAACACAAATAAGCAAAACAATTAAATTTCTAATTCAAGATTGGCATACATAAAAGGGAGCAGTAGGGGAATGAATCAAAGCACAAAAACAATGAAATCATTTCTACAATAACAACTAATTTATCATTCATACTCGTAATGATGATAATTATGATAAGTAGTAGTACCAAATTCCAGAACACTCTCGTATATACATACAAGCATTAAGGAGACATTTATAACTGTAGTACTATACATACGTACGTAACATACCTCGGATACTCACCTACATCATCCCGAATCCACATAAATAATTCACCTGACCTTTTTTTATGATTTTGTTGTTTGTTTCAAACGACTACTGAAACGAACACACGGGAGACGGATAAGGAACTTGTGTGTGTGTTGTGTATATAGAAAAACAATCGTTATACAAACAAGGTACTAATATAGGCCAAAGTTATAATGTGTGTAAGTAAACCAAGTACGTTTTATCTAGGGCGACTCTTTGTTCAGTGTTATGTTGTTCCTTCGCACATAAAAGATATTTATCATTTGAGGCTATTGGAATAAGAACATAAATAAAAAATCGTCGTGGGATGATAAATAATAATATATAACGGAATATAATAGAAATTAATCTTTGTACATAAATAAGATTTAAAAAGATCCATTGTTTTATTGATTTCGTTCATTGCAAGAAGGACTTCAATTAAGGAGTAATGTGATTAGCTGTATTATATTAGATCTGAAGAAAAATTTGGGAAACCATAAAAATTTGTGTTTCGAATTATTTTGAGTGTGGGTAAGGGGTCGTACTAGAAATGTATAAGATTTTATTAATTTTTTCATGGGAATGCTGAGTTCTATCCGTTTTTTTATTTAACTTCAGAACAAAAGACGGTTGAAAGCTTAACTTTAAAGAAATTAAATATGCAACCTAATTGGTTTAGGAATAGCTGAGTCTCGTCTCATAAAACTATATTCCAGAACTTCTTTCAAAAATCATTTTAGAATCCCATTTTCATCCAACAAACGCAATATCATCATAGTCAGCTAAGAAACAGCCAAGTTTTATTCCAAATTCAAAAACTACTTTCAAAAATCATATTATAATGACATTTCCATCCAACAACTCCATCTCAATTTCTTCCAATAATAGAGAACAGAACTCTTCCAATAGTAATTTAAGAATCCTACTTTCATCCAATAACCTCAATCCCTTCACAATCGGTAAAGAAATGGCTGAGTTCTGACTCAGGTGGCCATATTCCATAAATTCTTGCAAAAATCAATTAATTTAATGCCATTTCCATCCCATTAAATTCAATCCCATTCGAATTAATCCCAGGTAACCACATTCAAAAACTTCTCCAAAATTCTATTTAAAATCTCCTTTTCATCCAACAACCCCAATATCTACGTAATCGGTAAAGAATTGTCTGACTTCCGTTCCAGGTGGCCAAATTCCAGAACTTCTTCCAAAAAATCATTTTAAAAGCCCATTTCTAAACAACACGTCTAATTTCTTTGTGATTGGTCTCTGGATCAAGATATGGCACACTTAATATCGACATTATGGGGTTTTAAAATATGGGGTTTTGAAATATAGTTGAGCTACTTCCGTTGGAATCAGTACGCTGATGAGAAAATGGTGATTGCAAATATCAAGCCATTCAAAGGCTAAGATCGATTGAAAATCGAATCACTTGAGAAATATGTAGCCATCTAAAATTATTCAAAGTGATCATGCAATTATGCAGCACTACACAAATTCGTTGTTACAGCAGACGTGGTAAAAATTTACCACCAAATTCTAATTAATCATGAAGACGTGAAATGGCCAAACAAAACATGGCGAAGTGACTTTAAAGGTCAAGGCACATAGTTTTCGTTCCGTTCCAACCTTTAAGTTGAATATGTCAAAATGTATGGAAAACCGAAAACATGCTCATAATGTTAAGTTTAAGGCGGAACCGAACTGAAACAATTGATCAAATTTCAATAAAAACTTAAACAATAACCTCAAATTATTTATTTTGGCGTTTATGGTTATGATTTTTTTTGTCAATGTGTAAATCTTCACTCATTATTAAATCAATTGATATGAAATTATAAATAATTGATTGAATTGAAACAATATTGTGAGAAATTAAAAAGTTTGATTTTTCAAATAACACAAAAACAACTCAAAACGAAACGAAAGCTATGTGCGTGAGAATTTAAAATAACGTGTTGAAAACGAAACGAATCGGAAAGGAACGAAAACTATGTGACTCGACCTTAATATCATATTACTATATCACATAACTATATCACATTATCAGTTATTAACCGTGTCCGAAGGCAGCAAGGATAATTGAATACGAGACTTAAGGTAACGATATTATGGCGGGGTGCAATCATGGAGTTCAGTTACTAGAACTAAAAGACAAGCTGATGACCGCATATTTAGTGATATTAGTATGAATTCCTGCCCTGAATGACCTGCCGAAGTCGGATTTGGATATGAGCCCGAAGTAAATTTAGACATCAAATGGGAATATACAGGTTTTGAGGCTTCCATGGGATCCGGTGCAAGATAGGTTTGTGGCGGTGTATTTTAAGCGAAATCAGTCGAGTGTTTGATGCATTAGGCCTAGACTAATCTTCGTGTATTGTTTAAGTTCACTCTAAAAAATTTTTGTTGGATTTTACTTCAATAATTGAGTGTAACTAATTACACTCAATTATTGTAGTAATTTTAAACTCGAAAGAAATATTCAACTTCCTGTTTAAACGTCAACTTTTGAAGGAGAGAATTTAAACAAAAAAGTTATTAATAATATTTTGAATATTGTTGAATTATTAACAAAATGTGTTTACCTTTAAACAATATAAAATTATATTTAAACACTTTTTAAACATATTTACGATTAAATTGAAGCAAATTAAATTTGATTTTCAACAATAGTTGATGAAATTGGCATGTAAAATTGTTGAATTTTTAGAAGATATATGCTGAATTTTTCATATAATTTGTTTAATTTCAATCACTCGTTGTTCGAATTTAAACTCAAAATTGGTGATATTTTAGTCCAAATTTACTTTTATTTTTAAATTTATTATATTTAAATTATATGTTATATATATAATATTTCATTCAAAAAACAACTAAACACTTAGATACATTTTCCAATTATATATTTACATAGTAAATTTATAAAATGGGCTAACATAAAATTTCGGAGGTATATTTCGGAGCATTGATTTTCTTCGTGACGTTGTGGTGTGGTAATTGAACTATTATTCGGTTCACTTGTTATTGATCGTGGTGTTGACATCCATGCCTCGTCAACTTTTAGCAACATAAATCTCACATTATATTGAGCAGCATAATATTCGAGAATATCGTCCTCTGTTATTTCAGATCAACATGCTTCAAAGACCAAACTAGTTCCTTGCAATCCAAGAGAATTTGCTGAAAATATGAAAAATAATCCAAGTGGTAGGGTACGAAATGACATATTACAAAACGACATATACTAAGCAAAAAAATCATTAAAATGATTGGAAATTTAGGACCATTATTGAAAATTAAGTTCAAATGCCAGGGCAATATTTTTCTTTACTAATTATATTTGAGCTACATTTCATATATTTTGTAGATTAATTATAAATTCATGGACAAATAAATAAAGAAAACTATATAATATTTTCTTGATATTAATCAATGGGCTCAGTTATTAGAATATGTTTCCAACCTTTTTCCTTTTGGGCATACACCGTTTCGTAATATCTCGTTTCGTTAAATGCCCCGCAACCCTTCTACACAAATATGTAACTAGAATAAATGAATATTTACCTTTGCTAATGACAGCAGCTATAGTTGCAAATGATCAAAAGGTTTTCCGGATGCGTCGATCCCCGCTGCAGACTTCAAATGGAAATGAAGGCATTGTTAACGAAACTAAAAAAAATGAGTGAGTCCATTAGTACTCTCAAGGAGATGTGTAAACATGGCGTGTGTATAGTACGTGGGTACAGTTTACTTTGAAGGAAGAAGAAATGCAATTTTACTAACCAGAGTTTTTCATTTGTTTATTTTTTATTATCGTTAAATTGGTATATTACTCTTTCGGTATAATCGACGCAATTGGATTTTGGTAGCTAAAATAAGATATATTATATACTGTCGATCCTAACTTTAAAAATTTTCATTGAAAAACTGCACAATATGGTCGTCCCATATCTAGTAGTAAATATGTTTCGATCTGAGTTCATGTGCAAATCGAATTCGTCTCGCAGGAAGTTTATAAGTGGTTCAGCTTGAGGAACAGCAACATTAACATTGAAATCCTCTCTCATAATCACCAGCAAAAGAAGATAGTCTCCTTGGAGAATTTTTGAAATTCTTTAGGATATGGGGCAAGGGCGAAATGTATGAACTTCATTATGTCTTCGAAAGATTTATTCGGCGAGGTTAATACAACTACAGAAAGCATCTTATTCCCATTGAGAAGCTGAAGTTCAGCCGTATATATATCAACAATGAGTTGTGTTGTTACGCTCATACCAGTTGTTTGTCCAACGATGATTTCTTTATGCGAGGTGACTGTATGGTATGAGTATTCTGTTTGAATTTTTATATATTGTGACTCCGGCAGCTCACTCACCGTCTCTCTTGAACTGAACGCAGATCTGGAAAAGCAAGAAAATTGAGCATCCTTGCGTGACTGTGTCAGTTAGGTCGAGGTGATGTGTATGACCTAAGACTCTGACAGTTCAATGTTAAAAAACAGACGTCATTACTATCTCGTACAAAATTCGCCATTACAACGGATAAAGAGGATTTGTGTGAGGCGCGATAGCTAATTTTGAAGAAGACCCATTGAGGTCCCATTTTTACGTCCATGGTAGACGACATGATCATCGATAGCCGACGTGATGAACAGTCCTTCGAGACTCGTTGCTCGTGCTAAAGCAATATACACAATTTATTAACTGTGTCTTTTATCGTAAGAATATATACTGACTATCTCGTTATATTGTAGGTACCACCCTGTGATGCATGAATTGTGGTGGCACATGAAGGTACGACGCTTTACATTAATTGTTGTTTATGCTTAACATTAATTGTTGTTTCGATTAATAGTTGAGCTTTTTCTAGAAATGGGCACCAAACATCGGTCGATATTCGTTTTCTGCGCCCATCCAGCTTCGAGCCACCTGACCTTCTTGCCAACTTGTGAATTTGAACCGAAATCCATCCAGAGTCGTTTGACATTTTTTACTGTCAACGTTTTCATCGTTCTCGTTGTCCTGGTTAGGATGCCTTTGCATTCGATATACTTTAGACAGCCCATAGTTCCATTCGCCAGTCCATTTGTTACGTCAATATTGGTTTTGAAAAAGTACGGCAAATTATTTGTGTCCACTATGCTCATTTTATGGATCTTTTGACGGAATTGCTACTCCGGCAGCCCACTGACCATCACTATTGAACTGAAAACAGCATTCAAACGTAGGAATATTAACAAGTTCGTCATTGCGCAGCCAGGTCTCGAAAACCAAATGAATTGAGCATACCTGCGTGACTGTGACCTGAGACTCTGGCAGTTCAATGTTAAAAACGAGATGTCATTATAACCCCATTCAGTAGAAGACATGATCATTGATAGCCGACGTGATGAACAGCGCCTAGAGACTCGTCACTCGTGATAAAGCAATATACAGCAGTTGTTGATTGTGTTTTTAATCGTATGAGTATGCAATTTCGTAATCGTAATTCGTATTTCGTATCGTATTTTTTTTTTATTTTTCTGATCGATGGAAATGTCGATGGTTTCTATTTCATTCATTAAATTAATTTTTTCATTTTCCCTACTATTATACATATACATAAAAGCATGCCATGTATAGTAAAAATTGTTTTTGTTGAGTTTCTTGCTTTTTTTTCAAACGAAGTAGGTATACGTCATTTCCGTTCGTTTCATTTACAAGTTTACTCTAATACAAAAAAAATTTGGTAGGCGCGCGTAAAGATGTTTACACATCAAAAAATATTTAAAAAAGAGTATGAAATATTAAATTTATGATAACATATAATTTAAACATAACATATAAAACACAATTATTTTAAAAGAATTTTTTCCGTAACTTTATAGACGCTTGCTTTACGCAAACTATTCGAAACGAATTATCTGACATGACAGTATTAAACATGACTTTGTTTAAAATTAATACATACTACATTTTTACTAAGAATTATTACATTATTTTAATAACATTTTATATCGTACTTACCTTTAAGAAAAAATATCACACAAACTATTTAAATTCCACTTTCTTGATTATTAACTTTTGATGTTCGTTCTGCAGTCCTGTGGCTTGAGTTTTAATGCATTTATACAATATGGCATCTAACTCTAAATGAATTTTGTTTTATTTTGTTGAATATTCAACAATTTTATGTTTAATATTTACCACAAAATGATTTTATTCAACATTTCTACTGAAAATTTATCAATTGATTAAAGTTCAACAAACGTATTGTTTAGTTTCCAACAACAAGTAAATTTTCAACATATCTGTGATGAAATTTAAACAACTAATTGGAAAAAGTCAACATTTTATTGAATAAATAACAAAAATTTTCATTACTACATTTATTGTATGGAAATTGCTAAAATAATTTAAATAAAATTAATTGATCTTTAGTTTAGATTTGACCAAATTTTTTAGAGTGTTAATATCAGATAACTATGATTATGCATACACTTGGTTGCATGAGTCTTACAAATATTGGTAATTCAAACATTACGAACTGTAGACTCTTTAGTCCCTGTATCAAATAGAAACGATGCCATCACACAATGGGACAAGAGAATTTCCAGGTTTATGAAAATATTAAAGGGTTTAGCTATTTTACTTAAATTTGTTGGTATCATTAAAATCCCAAAACATTTGAGAAGTGACATTTCAGAAATAATGCTGGCTGATCTGGTGGGAGGGCAAATAAAAATTTGGAAGTTGGCTTAAAGTGCATATTACACACAGGAGATCGAAGCATTAGAGACATTTAAATTTGGTTCAGAAATTTGTTGGAGAAAGTCATATAAAATACCGTATGGTGAAAAGGTGCATACAATGCATAATACGTCGTGTACAATTCATGAGACTCCTCGTAAGAGTGGGTGTAGATCATGTCGGTCCATTTACGGTCCAACCAATTCGTCGGAGAGGTTAACGTTCGGTAAACAGTGTTGTGCGTCTACGCGTGTTCTGGAATTTTCGACATGTTGGTTTCGGAAATAGCGTCGACAAATCATTTTGGTGTAGACGATGCCGACAATTCATCGAGTATGAAGAATATTTGTAGACAATGTTGATTATTGTTTTCCTTATTGTTTATTAGTTCGAATTTGCCACCTCACTGTTTTCCAGTTTAAAATGCGAATTTCTAATTTTGTGTTAAATTCAAGATTATGTTTAAATTAATTCAGGATATATTGCAATTTTTTATTTGCTAAGGCATATGTTTTTTTCATTAACAGACTCTAGTGCAACATATTGTATGCATTACTGACTAATGGGTAACCGAAGATGTCACTTTTTGTTTTTGGCGATTTGTTTTCGAAAATAAATTAATTTTAAAAAAATAACCGAACTAACTATGAAGGTTCGAACTTTATTTTTAAATTATTAAAGTGTCATAATTATTAAAGTGTCAACAGTCACCTACAAAATACAGAAATACTTGAATAGATTGCATATTTGTTGCGAGTGCATGGTGATGTTCTTGAAGGCTTCACCGCCTGTAAAAATGATTGACGGAATATCAAACATGTTTGATTTTTTTTCCTGTTTAATCAATGAGAGAAGGTTTTATTCAGAGTTATTGAATAAATATAGAAATTTCCCAACACTGGACCGGACAAGTGGTGCAGTGGTTAAAGCTTCGGCTCTTAGACTGGGAGGTACTGGGTTCGAATTCCTTCAGAGGCTAGATGCAAATCAAATTTTTGCCATCGATTACGATCGGTGATGTTAATAAATACAACTAAGACCCTCTGATAGAGTGCAGAATTCAGCGTCGACCAACCGTCTACGTCAATGTACAGGTTGAGATGGAGCTTGCAGGTACTGTAATTGAGTAAGTAAAGTGAGTAGGAGAATGAATTGTATTACAATGGGTCAACATTGGACTAAGTGTGCGATAGCAACCCCTGTAACCACCTAACCTTTCCAACATTGATGTAAGTAAAAGTGATGACTTCACGAATAAGAATAAAAAAGCCACTGTTATTTCGTTTTAGTCGAATAATTAAAAGCGTTTCAACTTCGTACGGACCAAAGGAAACAGCAAAGTAGTAAAGGCCACAGTAAAAAAGGCAACAGTGTCATTTATATTCCCAGTTTGTCGTATTTTGATGATCTGGTATTTCTTTAAGATAATGAAATACAGCACGACGGACATTTCTATAGGGTGTCCCACAAGAGCGCCGGATTTAATTTAAAAAAAAACACATTTATTTTTGAATTAAGCAAACATTTTTATTTCAACATAAACAAAAATAGTTCCAATTAAACGTGAAATACAACATCAGGCAAATGGCCACCACGAAACCTTTGGTACAGGGTTATTCTTTTGTTGAAATTTTCAATAACGTTTTCGCATACATTTCACCAATAACGCGCCTCAAATGTTTCAGGCTTATTCGCACACACCTTTTCAATCATATAGCCCAAAAGAAAAAAACTCAAAACTCCGTAAAACTCGTATTACAAAATGGCGGCAAATTGTAAAGAGATGTAAACTTGCAGCTTCAGTCAAACCTATTAAGTGTATTTTTTTAGAATGTTGTTAATAAAATAGTACAAGAGTGTCCATAAGAATTGACATTTTGTGTTCTATTGTTTTATCATACCTTGCCATAGAACTGCACCTGCATTAATGAAATATTCACAAAATCAATCCCTTGCTAATATTGCAGAAGTTGAAGAATTTCGGTATGTTGATCGTTTCAAACAAAAAATTGTGATCTTAAGCTACAGCTACCTAGTTAAATTTTGTCAGAACAATTTTCCACATCTAAACCTTGTTCCAAATAGGCACTCTGCGTCCTACGCAAGTAAGTATTTAAGAATTTATCAATACTACTTTTGATGGTATTTCTGGATCAAGGGTAATAGTCGTTAAATAATTCAGAATCTGCCTGGTAATATTCCTAAAAAGTTTACTACATTTGAGGTTTTCAAAACTCTGTCCTATTGCAAAAACATAGTAATGTGGATAATTTGGATAATCATCCAGCTATGGTGATATCGCAGCTCTTGAAATTGTATCTTAGTTTACTACTGTCAGGGTTAACCATTTACAAAAGCTCTAAATATGTTGAGTAAAATTTTTATAATCTTCAGGTGAAGATAACAGTAGCTTCTTTAGGGGATTTTCATTAGAAAACCTAGGTTGTGTTTTAATCTATTCCATCATCCATATTTTTCTTTTTTTTCGTTTGTTCAGCGACTCAGTTGCCAAAATTAAAATTAGAGCCGCACAGGTTTTTTTAAATTTTATACGTTATGCTCGACATTGTCAAATTCAAATAATGCGTGCACTAAAAGATTGTGGAGTGTGTGTGTGTGTGTGTGTGTGTGTGTGTGAACGTACCAAGCATGCGTGCAGGTTGACGGGTACGAGTTTAATAAAATATAATTTTTTTTGAGTGGTACTATGCTTATGCTAATGAAGCTGCTAAATATTGTATGATTTTTTGTAGACCACTATGTACAACAATTTGATTCTGCCCATTGAAATTACACCAGCAACAAGCTCAAATGAGGTACTGCTGATGTGATTAAATGTGTATCCAGTTTAATTCTCAGGCGCCATTGAATTTAAGGAATTGCATTATATTCCAATTCGTGTTTATAACCTTATTGTTTGCATACTTAAGTCTTGTGCACTGTCTCGACCGGTACTCTGGTTAAACGATGCTTTTAATATTGGGATAACGTAGCAATTCCATTCCCATAAATATAAATTCTTTTATTTCACAAGTCTAGGGTCAATAACAATAATTCTTCATTTGCCGATGTAATCGACTTCGAGTAATTAGTCAAAAAATTGGAAAATAAAAGTATTTTCAAAAAAAAATTTCCTCCTGGATGATAAAAATAAATAAAAAATCAAAATTATAGTTAAAATCGATTTCATCAAAATATATTTTAACGAGACCAAATAAAATGTCGTTACATATAGGGCTCATCTCTAATCATCAATGTTTCGTTTGAGTTTCAATGGCCAATAAATATATTTTTTACTTTGATTCTTCCTTCCTGCATATAACAATACTAGTCATGCTTTTTTTTACGAATATTGAAATAAATGTTGAAAAGAAACTTTATAAAATACAATTTTCTTGTATGTGGTTATTTAAGTTGATAACAACATCAACATCATCAATTAAAATTAATATTCACTTCGTGCATGTAATAATTTGATTCTTCACCAATATATTTTTAGTTTATACTTTGAAGTTAAATTTACTACATACTCGCATACGGTTGTAAATATAGTATTATTCAGTTCCTGTATGTACTATTTAAATTTTGTATGAGGTTACTATACTACAATTTGATAAATTAACATTTAAGTTCATTTTTGGCTACTACAAGAATTTATGTACATATTTAATAATCCAATAAAATTTTAATTTGCACATAAAAAGCAGCACATTACTCCTTTAATCCAATCGTTTTTCAACGCTCAAAAGATGCATTATTTATTTTAATTGAAATTTTTAAATATACTCGTAAAAATACAAGTTTTCACTTCCTGCATGTAATTATTTAAGTCAAATTTTATTTGTGTATTTGAATGATTTTAATGATGTAAAAGAATTATATAAGATTTACTTTTCTTGATGTGATTATTTTAATGAATTTTAGCGATTTTACCTTAAATTTCACTTCGTGCATGTAATATATTGAATTGTATTAACGAAGAAGAATATTATTGATCTATTTGAGTCATGACACCCAATAGATATTTTTCATATTTCGATTTAAACTATAAAACATAATTGATTTCGTTTGCAAAAAAAAGAATTCACTTCCTGCATGTAATATTTTAGAAAATTTTAATTTCTATAAATAGGGGAATAAATGCCGGAGAGAAACTTTTTTTAATTTGTAATTGGTATTTTTAATTGGTTCTCATGATATTTTTATGGGATAAGCGACACTATTATCACGCTTATTAAGAGGACAAAATTGGTTAGCATTTTAACCCGCTAAATACACCACTCATTTTTCTTACAAGCCATGAGTTCAGTGTGCTTTTAATAGAAATTGAATGGTTACTGAACTCTAGACCACTGTGCCAAACTTTAAGTGACGACGTAGACTTTTTGTGTTAAAATTTAAATTTCGTCTAAAGTTGAAACTTAATATTTCAGTTTAGATACCCCATCACCTATAAATATATTTTTACATCTAAAACTTATGTGAAATTGACTTGTACTTCCGGAGCCAGAATAATTTATCTATCGAGCTGATAAAATATAAAAAAATATATATTCAGATATAATTAATTTTCAAACCAAACTATCATCATTCATATACATAAATCTCTTTCTCTCTTAAATTATTGGCCTCAAACACACTCTAAATGACCAAATCACGTTTTGTCGTATAAAAAACTGTCCCACTTATGTAATCGCCATAATAATAATAATATACATTAATTCCAGAATAGATTACCGTAATAAATATTTGCAAGCATAAAGCACTTATGAATTGACTGTTATGCCAACAATAAAATTCATAATGTATACAACATTATCACATTTTGTAAACTAACATCCTGTTTTGCTCTAAACTCATATTCGTGTAGCATTACACATACACTAAATAACTTTCTTTTTACATACTGACGCCATTGTTCCGCATTCAATTATGCAGGAAAACAAACTGAACAGAAGAAAGCAAAAAAATCGTAACGAAATCATCAAGAAAGTTTTTCATTTTTTTTTTGTTTCTGTGCCACCGCTTTTCCTCGCTCGTTGTGTGTGTGTGCTTTCGTTGTTTTGACTTTTTGCTTTGTACGTTTCCTCTTTTATTTTTTGTTTTGTTATATTATATGAAAAACTTTTCTCCCAACTTTTATCCAACGTTTTTCCCTACTGTAATGTCTATTCTACATAAAGCTTTTCGTTTTCTTGTTTTATATTATTATTATTGTGATTCATTGTTGGATTCTGTTCTCTCCATTATTTTTGTTGTAAACGGTAGTAATTCCATATCTCTAAATTGAATTGATTGTTAGAACAAAGGACTGGAAAACAATGATAGGAAAAAAATAAAATATATATCATTTAATCTCAGAAAGACAAAACCTTTTTGCCATGTTGATTTCCTTCAGCTGGCCCCATCTGCTTAAATAGTTACGGCACAACAATATAAACAATCAAAACGAGCTTTCAAACGGAAATAGCCTTTCACCCATCTTACGCATATAAAATATCGGAACTCACATTCAATATCTTAATTCGAATATAAAATATATAGATCGGATCCGACCGACCATTCAAATTACACACACACACACAAACAAACAAAACAAATAAAAATACGTACGAAATTATTTCCGGTCGTATCAACAAAGAATACAGACATAATTAAATAAAGATTTTTGTATTATTTTAGGTTCTGTGAACATGGATATGGGGTTTTAACGTTGCCTCCCGAAAATTTTGGGTATACGGCTTATATGCCAGTTGCTTATTTGATTTCTATTTTTTGTTGCTATACTTTTGGGATGTTGATTTTCGTTAAAATCATAATATAATTTAATAAAAAATATAAAAAATGTAAATTTCTGAGAAGCTCAAAATGTTGAAATCCTATTTGGTGATACCGATTTTTTTCGGTCAAATTTTAAAAGTAAAAATGATTATACAAAACACTTTGATGTGATGAGACTAATTTAATTATACGATTTTTTCTACCCTTGATATTTCATTTCGATCATATTATTTGTGGTGTTCTTATGGATGTATCCTGCCAGTTGGAAATGATGATTCGACTGTTAGTTCGCGATCTGCTCAACCAATTGGTTCAACGGTGTTGTACCTGGAATTTTATTACCAGAGAAATTTAGATTGGCAAATTCCTACTATGTTGAGATGGTATACTCAACACCACGACAAATTAATAGTCAAAAATTTCGAGGCCAAACCACCCGGGCACTATTAAAAACTCAAAGTCCCACTTTAGGTGGCATAATACAGTATGACGAAAAGAAATACAAGTTGTTTGAATTTGAATTTTGATTTTGAAGTTTTTTATTTATTGTGGAGCTCTTTGGCGCATGGCGCGCAAGTAAACCATTGACCTTAAAATGGCGATCATTTTCATCATCGCGAAAATATGGTCTAATCACACCACACCTAATCACATGGTCACTTTTTCAGCTACACGGCCGAAAATAATTTTTTCAAAGAAATTCAGGATTTTATTCAGACTTTAGCAAAGCCCAGTCGAAGACGCTTCGGAGTTTCAAATTGATCCAGCGTCTTGAATTCTTCAGTTTTCTAATTCTTGTGATTGGCGTGGAATCCACGGATGAAGTTATTTAAGGCTTTTAAAGTGAAGGAAAGAGCCAAAAACGGTGACTCGTGCCTATATTTATTTAGTATTGAATAAATTTTACGACAAATCGAAATCACAAGGGGCAGAAGTAACGACAGATGTATAGACAATCCCGAATTCACAGTATGCGATCACATTGCAACTAACCATCCAAACTTCAATTGTTCATTGAGTAAAAATGATCATTCACTATTTAACTATCCAGAGTTCAACAAAAGTACATCTCAACAATGCTGTCAACATTGCAAACGGAATCATAGCTTGCTCTATATAGTGATGAAGAAGGCTTTTCAACCGAGAAATCCATGATAAATCCTATATGTATATACTGCCATCATTGGTCACATGGTCATACAAAAACATTTAAAGCCCTCTTAGACTCAAGATCACAAGTGAGCTTCATCACGGAAGTAAGCACACAGCATCTAAATATAAGAGACGAAATGTTCACCTATCCGTCAAGAATTGATAGACGAACAGAACTTTCGCCGTGTTGATGCTAACATACGGCCTAGCATAGGCTTTGTTCTTAGCAACTCGACTTGAAGAGCAACCACTGAAAACTAGCCATATATGCGCTAGTAGCTAATTTTGATTCGACTGTTGATTCGACTGTTGGTTCGTGATCTTTTGAATCGATTGGTTTATCAGGGCTAGCATGTTTCGTATACCTAAAAAACATAAAATCATTTCTCAACTTGGAATACATAAAAATCGATGACATACTCGTGCACCCTCAGAAGAGAAATTTAGTTTGTAAAATTCTTTGTTTTTCTCACGTATAAATTATTTTTCGGGATTATGCTACATTTTTTAATATATTTACACTTTTTCGGGATGGCAACACTATCAAAGAAATCCACCAAAAAATTCGGGCTCGGGCTAACTTCATCGACTTTGCAAGATTTCGTGATGGCAGGTTCTTCTTGAGGATGCAAATATCCACTGTCAGCGCCAGAAGAAATATTCTCGAAGCTGAGTCAATACCGTGTGTTCAACAATATATACCTGTCCGATACCTTCTTGCAGGTAGAGATGGATGACGAATTAAAAATCTTACAACAGTCAACACCCACATCGACGTATTTTGAGTAATGCTTTACAACAAAACGTGAAGCATGGCATTTTTGCTCCTTGGCGGGAAAGAAATGAGGTTTCTTGGCTGTATCGTCGGCGCAAATGACTTACGACCAAATCCCCAGAAAATCGAGATGCTGTAGCTAATTTCCGCGCCAAAAGATATCCAACAACTCCAAGTATTTCTACGGGCGCGAAAAATTCGCCAAACACATAAAGGGCCATCTGGTGCCAAAAACCACTACTTTTCCTCAACAAACTAAAAAAATTTAGCTGTGTAATTGAGTTGGCCAATACTCGTTTTTTTGTGACAAATGTGTTACAGGCTGGCTACTGCCAACCTGCAGATATCACTAAGGAACGAATAGCAGAAAAAAATTAAATAAAAAAAATTATAACTTAAGAGAGGTGCCTTGGTGGGCGCATCCGTCCGAATTCAAAAGGTGGTAAACACCGGTTTCGAATCCAGAAATCCAGATTCGGGCACTAAAGGACCGCCAATCCTACACCGACACAGGATGGGAATTCCCCCCCCCCCCCCCCCCATCATACCAAACCCGGAAACTTTAATAATTAATTTTTTTATTTAATTTAGACCACAAATCACAAAAAAATCAGAAAACACCACTTCCCTAAAGAGAAAAAAAAATGAAGGAGAGAACGAAACCAATACACACCGAGCGCGCGACCTACGACCGTTATTTCGGCGCTCGATTACAAATGAAAATTAAAAAAATAAAATAAAAAATTGAAAATATAAAAGATAATAAGAAAAGAAGAAACAAGAAAAAAATAAAATAAACAAAATTGTACCTTAGTTCAAAAAAAAAAAAAATTCAAAACTGGTTTTCGGCCTTGGTGCCGTTGCGGTTGCGGGGCCTCTCCCCGATACCAAATGAATAGCCGGTTGGCCACCCGTACAATGCGGGGCCTTTCCCCGATACCAGTAATAAAAAATGGCCTCACCTGGCCACCCGTAACTAATGGGTTGGGCTCGGGCTCACCAAAACCCGTATATAAATTCTCGTCAGGGCAACCTTTTTGCTTTATTATATGTGACCTTAAACTTCCATTTACCGTTGGATCGAATTCAACCGCTGAATGGCCCCAACTGGCCACCAGTTATCACAACGCCCGTTGGTACGTGGTACCGTTACTAATTATCCCACCACTCGTCCAGCAAATAAAATCGTATATCGCCAACAAATAAAATCATGTGCCACTTTGATGCCGCTAGGCCACTAATTTCTGTACCTCGTGTAGCGAATAGTTTACGCCGCGATAGATTTATTCTCCAGTTTCCTTTCACACGTCCACCAGGTTTTTCTTCCCGCTTTTCAAATTTCATAACCCAAAATGGCGGCTTAAACAACTTCGTAGGCCGAAAAATCCCTTTTCACAATTAATCGCAAAAAGTAAAAAAAAAAAATTAAACACATAAAAAATCTACAATTTTATTTTTTCTTTCGTTTATCACAAAAATAACACAAGTATTAGTTTTTATTTTGGTCTTCTTTTTTTATACACATGAAAATTGTTCATAAGAAAATTATACAAAAAACATTTTTTTTTCAAATCAAAATGGAACTCGAATATTTAATCGAATATTCCGAAACTAGACTCTCTCTCATCAAATCACAAACAAAACTCTATGATTCAAAATTACAAACCAGACTGAATTAATTTAAAATAAAAATTTCTCCCACCGAACTGAATTGTCTTTCTTCTCTGTTTTTTGTTTACATCAATTCGCATTGATGTAAACGAGAGGCATATAACAAAAACATTTTTATGGAATGTTTTGCTTTGCACACACTCGATGCGCATTGGTCTCGCTCTCTCGTCATTCTTCTTACTCCCGCGCCACCACACCATGAGAAACAAATAAAACGTCGCGAGCGCGTTCAGCGCATAATAAACAAACAACTCCGAAAGCGAAGATACAAACTGAAGGGAAAATAAAATACAAATATTGTGGTTGCGACCGCATAGTCAGTCGTGCAAAATTTGAAAAAGCTTCTACGGAAGTCGCTACTTCGCTTTTCTTTGGATAACTTTTGTGTAACGACGTACAATTTTAGTTCTAAACAGCACACCGCAAAGCTTTTGAGAAAATTAAAAAAGCTTACGTCGAAATTGGCGTTAACTCACCATGACCCGAGGAAGGCAGTATTGATGCACGAACTGCAATCGGAACCTAGCAGCCCATCATGCACCATTATCATTTACGCAGACCGAGATAGCCTACCCCTAGATCTAGCGGCGGGCTTTGTCATTGATGTTGATCGATCATAAGCCAGTTCTTCACCATCAAATAAGTCGACATGTACGTAGATTTCATTTCGAGATTAATTGCCAGTCGCGAGGCACCAGATAAAAAAAATTTTATTGGAACTTTGGGAAATGCAGACATTTGAGACCCTGCAATACGAAACCAATAATGCGAAATATTTTTAAATGTATTCACCCTCATCGAAAACATTAGGAACGATAGGCTGCGATCACCGAAGGGATAGGGAGCCAGAAGATGCAAGATTGTTTGACACTTACTACTAGCTTCTGAAACCTGGTCAAACTGTTACAGCAGAACGTTACCAGGCCCAATTCATCTAACTAAGTGATACTCTGGAGGAAAAAGATCGTTTACGGCCTAAGCAAAGGAAGGCGAAAGGTGAAAATTGCTGCATGACAACGCTCGTCTACGTACAGCAAGATCAACCCAGGAACTCATCTTCTCATTAGTCTGGCATGTTTTAAAACCACAAAATTTCAATCGCGAAGGCATTCATCATCCATTTAATTTGGCTAAAAAAAAACCGAGTTTCTACTTTCACACCTCATATACTTAAGAAATTTTGCAATCCCGCAAGAGGATCTTAATACTAGTATATTTTCTCGTATTTTATGTTTACCGACGTTAATTTTGAGTTTTACGGTAACTTTATCAAAAAAAAAAAAAAACTTTATAAAACTTAAGTCTCACCATAATAGAAAAGCTACTAACATTTTACATGGTGCACCATATATAGCGCATAAAATGTTCATTCCTCATTTTATTTAGTTTTTGCGGCTAACAGAATTAAGCAGAAACGTACATAGTGCTATGTTTGTTGTTTGGATAACACAAAAACACAAATACCCATAAAAATGTGAGACAACACAAAGTTTCACTTGATTAATAATCAAATGATTATATCTAGGATAGCCAAAGTATAAAATTTAAGAAAAACAAAATTTACTTTAGCTTTAAGACTTAAGACTTTAACTTTTGTTGTCGCAGAAGATAAAGTTTATTTACTTTATATACTTCAACTTGTCTTTTAATGGAAATTATTTTGTGGTTTAGCTTATATTTTTCTTCAGTACTGGTTTTGTTGTCGGTTAGGATTTAAAAAAAAAAAAATTGTGGAAATTTCTATCTAAGAACAATTTCTTTATGTGTATTCTCGGTACAGTAGTTATGGTATATACAAATGTTGAGTTTATGTCTATGCGGTTTTGTTCACAATTATATAGTTTTACAACTGTTTCTGTTTTTATGACGAAATAATTTTATTAGATACGAAATAAAATTAAGGTTTGGTATAGTTTTTAATTTGATTGTTATGTTTAATTGTTGTGGTATACTGAAAGGAACAACATCGCTATATATTTCCTAGCAAAAAATTTTTTTTTCCTTCCCTATTACTTTTCGTACTTCGACTAGGTCAATACTTGGATTATCATGTCTTTCCATCCTTCAGTCTTTAACAGAGATTCACAAATTTTTTTAATAAATTTGTACTACAAAATTTAATGGGGAATATGTATGTTGATTTGGACATCCACATTGCTCCTCTTTTGGAGAATATAGGTTAACAATATCATTGTTTAATATCTGGTGTAGTAGCTTTCGCTATAGTTTGAGATGGCGGGGTTTCAACACGCCTAGCTCTTACCAATTATCTTCAATTAAAAGCCCAAAAAATTACCAGAAGTTGGAACTTCGAGATCTGCTCTATCATTGGATATAGCGCCTTCAATATAGAAAGGCCTCTATTTCATTTAGCAATGTTGTTAATTCCTGGTGGGTATAAGTACTGCGTTTTCTATAATCTTTTTTAGGTTTAACTGATTTTACACCAGATTCCCATAACCCAATAAATGGAATGATATAGGCGGTTTAAAATGCCATCTCATTCCCTCTGCTGACAGTTCTTGGAGAACAATATTGTTAAAGTGGGTTGTTTGAAATTATTGTAACCTTTTTATCTGCATATTTGCTCCAAAAAAGTTCATGTTATTGTCACTAAATAAGTTAGTCACTTAGGATCCACTTTTTTTCCTCACGAATGAAAGGGCGAGTTCGATTCCTCCATGTTTCATTTTCCAATGTAGAAAAAATAGCTTGATGTTTCTCTTCATAGCTTAACATTGATTTTTGCAGCCTCTTTTTAGTAGAATTTTCTTTGGGTTCAGAAATGGATTCAGCAGTACCAGTAGTTTGCTTTTTTCTATAGAATTAGTTTTCATTATTAGAGTTATTTCTGCTTTGAAACAACTGCGCCACACACGACGTAGTCCATTTTGGAGTTTGCAGGTTCCTGAGGTATTTTAATTTGTCCTTGAAGTTTAACTAATGGTGAGCTATGGCATCGGGAACTGTGGTTCATCCCAGCTTAGCCCCATAAACCACATCTTTTGCTGCAATATCTTTGGTGTTATTGTTATATTGATGCTAGCCATTCCATAGAGGATCAAATTACTGAACAATCGTGGAGAGAGTATTTCGCTTTTAAAAAAATCATATAAATCAGCATGAGGCTTCGAAAAATGTCCAATATAGGTTTTATTTTTTGATTGATTTCAATTTTATGTGATTCTGTAAATTATTTATCGTTCAAGGGTTGGTCAAGAGCTGTGTATGGTTGCCTTTCTTAAAATGAAGCGTTATGAATGGTTAGCGCTTCTTTGATTCTACTGCAGCCTGTCATAAAACCATCATCGACGTGAAAGTCTGTGTGTAGCACTTTGGAAGCTCTTGGAAATTTCTCTCTTTCGCCTTCTGCTAGCTGATGTAAGGATTTTAATGCAGTAAGTTAATATTTTTAGTTTGGATTTCGCCATCAATTTCGTTGAAAGTCTCTATTTTTATTGTTTATCTAGACCTGCCAAACCCTTTTGTTTTTCTCAGCTATGATTATAATATCGTTTAATATCTGCCCATTGGTTGACTAATATACTAACTTTGACTGGTGTGAAGTATTTAAGCAGCAGCTACACATTTTATCGAAAAGTGTGGAATAAAAATGTGTAAATACACAACTTTACAAAAAGTGTAGCGGCAAAAGAAAAATAGTAGAAAAAAAATAATTCCGAAATAGAAAATCTTCGGAACCATAAGTACTGAGTGTGGAGTTTAGTGTTCTCTGCTTGGGATGGTGTCTAAAATTTGTAGAAAAAAATGTCAAGGCAATTTGCATGTTGTGGTTGGCACTATGGCCCTACACGTGGAAGTCCATTTAGCGAAATTCACTTAATTCTTTACTAATTCAAAAAATCATCGGAACAATGAGTACCAAGTATGAAATTTAGTGTTTTCAACTAAGTATCTGATTTTTTTTACAAATTCTAGACACCATCCCAAGTTGAAAACCATAAATTCCACACTTGGCACTCATTGTTCTGATGGTTTTTTGAATTATTAAAGAATGAAGTCAATTTTTGCAAAGACACTTCTACGTGTAGATGATTTTTTGATTTATTAACGATTAAAGTGAATTTGGCCAAAGATGTTTCTCCCTTCTATGGCCATATCACCAATCACAACATCCAAATTGTCTACAAATTTCAGACGTCATCCCAAGTTGAGAACACTATATCACACACTCTGTATACTTGTATGATTCCGAAGATTTTTTGAATTAAATTTCTTTAAAATTATTTTTTATAAAAAGTCTACACTTTTCGTTAAAAAATGTAGCTACACTTTTAATTAACGTTAAATACTTTACACCGGTCGAACTTTGTTGTAGTACATGATGACTTGAGGACAGGCTTAGTTCTTCGTAAGGTATTTTTTTAGTTGGAGAAATCTTGAAGTTGACATCTCTTAGGAACGTTTGATTGCTGTTCACATAGATTTTTAAGGTTGTATCTAGCATTTAAATCTCTTTTGTGGGAACTCTGAAAATATTATTCGAACTTTTTTCTTCGTCAGAAGTGTCTTTTCTTGGTAGATATAGTTACTTTGTTTATTAAAATTTTGCATACTGGAATATTGCATATTGCATTTATAGTGTACTTCATTGTCACTTGGCACAAGCGTGGTTTTTTTGGTATATTTTGTGTTATTTCTAAAAGAGTAAAATTGTCACAGAATCACTGGCGTATAATAATTCCTCTATCGCCGCATAGGTTAGGGATTTGTTAGGTTAGGGATGAAAATTATTATTTCAGTTAGCAATTGGAAAAAATGTGCAGGATTTATTTATTGGATCCATTTCAAGGTGATGAGCTTGCTTTAAATGGTGAGCGCTCACTTTAAACTGATTAATCTTAGGGTTCGTACTTAAATTTTCATTCTACTATAAGAAATCAAAAATTCAAAATTACAAAAACATAGGTTTCATATTTTCCCGAAACACGAATTTTCTATCAGGCCAATGAACATGATACAGATAATGTTAAGAAAATTTAACGATGGCCATGATGCTCTTACAAGCCGAATATCACTCTATAATTCTTTAACGACATCAACAATGATGGCTTTAGTTAGATTTGTCTAAATGTGCTCGGTATCGAAATAATAAATGATTGCTTGTAGTTCTAGCACCAAACTATTACAAGCTAAACAATTTAAGGGCACTCTAAGAAAGTTGGGATTTGCTGGATTTTTACCTGCCGGCATTTGCAAGTGTCAATTGACACGTATACAATTTCATAAAAAAGGATTTAAATAAAATATTCCATCTAAACGAAACATTACGCATAGTTTGGATATTTTTCCAAAATTATTGTATACTTGCGAAAATGAATGCCCAAATTGTAGTGACATCTGTTGGAAAAAAATAAATTTTTTCAACAGATGTCACTACTAATAAAAAAAATAATGAAAATGGGTTTGAATGTGTTAGAAAATTGATGGGTGGATATGTTGTGGCGAACACCAGACTTTCGTCAAAAAAACTAAACTTACCGGGCTTTTGGTAAAAGTGTCTGTTTAAAATTCCGAAAACCATTTCTAAATTTATTTAAATCTTATGATTCTGTATCGTTCTTTGTAAATGCTAAAATTTTTAATATTATTGCAAAAATTGTAAAAGCTCTCTGTAAAGCTGCCACTCCTAGAACACAAATTTCTCATTAATTTTCGTTTTTTTTATTTTCAATCGTTTTTTGTAAATGTTATATACTTTTCAAAATATTTGGGTAAAACAAAAAAGCTCCTGTGGAGAAAAGCTTAACTGGGAAGTTTCATACCGATCAGTCAATCCGTCTGGGCTGCAAAACAGCTGCCGACATTTAGTCGACCCAGCACTACACACGTGTACACACACGCACGGGCACATGTAAATCCGCAAAAACCTTGAGGGCGAAACTTTATAAGAAACTAATTATTCTTAGCGGGCTAATCTTAGACGTTTGGTTCACAAAGCGTTAATTTATTGGTAAACCCTAATAAAAACTGAAAAATACTTAAAATAGCGTCCTGCCCTTATATAATAAAAAAATCAATGGAATTTTTACAAACGATATCCGGCTCATCCTTGTACTATGAGACTGTAAAAATTAGGATATCAACAATTCAAACTACCGTCATCTCCTCGCGAACTTAGAGTTTTGGAGTGAAAAATTTACATTGAAAATTTCAGTAACTTTTTGCCAAAATCTTTCGCTAAAACGATTAAACAGCTTTCGCTAAAACGATTAAAACGAAACCGATTGTAAATTAAATTTCCAACAAAATTAGTTCAGATCAGCTTTTTAATTTTACAGAAAATGATGAGTTTTGATTAAAAATAATGTTTATTTTACCAAAATTCGACATCTCCACAGTTTAGGCGTTTTGACTATTTCGAATGAAACTTTATAAACATTCTTTACGAATTGGGAGATCCTTGCGAAATTTGGTGGAAATCTGTCTACCGGAAGTGGTAGCTTCAATAAGAGCTTTTTCTAAATTTTAAAAAATGACGTTGAAAAGTTTATCATTTTCAAAAAACAACAAAGAACTAAAAGTTTCAAATTGAAATTTAAAAACTAAACGAATGATGAATGACCAATTCTGATTACTTTTTTGGCAGAATTTATATTCTGTTGTTGTTGGAAAAGATTAGCGCCAAGTTGTTTTTCTTGAAAATTCGTCGGTAAATGGGTAGTTTCGTATTTGCTATTCGGCCTCTCTGACTTAATTTACTGGTAATATATTGTTTATCTATTTCCGCCAGACTCTTGGTAGTTCATCGTTGAGCTTCAAGTTTGTTTTATAGTAACTTGTTAGTGGTGACTCGTACTTGTGCCAAGTGTCAACTTGTACAACTATAATTGTTGAATTACTCACTCTGTTCCATACACATTTTAGTAAGGGTGTAGTACAAATTGCATGTCAACCTACGACATCACCGTTATATTTGCATTAATTAAACTTACAGTGGTTGGAGACATCCAAACGCACGTTGCACAGCTAGTACGAAACTGATAGCTAAATCGTAGGTGACCTTTATGAATCTATACACCTAAAAGGAACCAACAATGGACTCGACTTAAACATATTTAGAAAACTAATAAATACCGATCGATTAATATCAAATATTCTGCTTTCAAATGCTTTCTTTTCGTTGAAAGTGAAATTACGTTTTCAAAATTTACAAATTAAGCTGCTCTGAAATTTTCCAATATTCTTCGTCAGGACAATTTCGACACCAATATCACTCCCATTTCATCCTAGTATTGTTATATAAGCCGCTTAAAAATTTTCAACCAAAACTAATAAAACTTTTTTTTAATTAAATATAAATTTAAAATTTTTTTTTCTGTAAAACTAAGTTTGAAGATATATTGAACAAAAATTTATAGATTTTTTTATCGTCTTGGCAAATAATCAATTTCGGTTCTATCTATCGATATGGCTGATGTCTTTAAACGAATAAAACAGTGTAATATTAAATTCTAGTACATCCGGAACTAAAACAAAACTCAATTTACATTTAAGTACTGTCTATGTATAGCATATCTGTGCTCGTACATTAGAATGCAACCAGACAGGATATCAAAATTATTAATATTGAAACAAAAAATAAAAATCGACGATAATAAATCCGTTAAAAGTTATTCAATAAAGATGTGTCGGGGGGTACGATAACCAAGGGAAATATCATTAAGAAAACGAGAAAGCTGGCAATAAAAACGGATTGTTGTATCATATAATGCGGATGCCTAATTTTTTTTTTGGTACTGAGCCCTTTTTTTATTTAATTTTCGTTTTTTGGTAAGAATATCATGAAACGTATACAAAATGCTATACATATATAGATAAACAAATTTAGAGCGCCCCAACCAAAAACATAAAAAATGTAAGATAAAAATTCTGAAAATATTCTTGATGGGACTTTATGACAGTTTCTATTTTTTCTTGTCTTATAGTAGTTCATCGTGCTGTTATTGTTTGTGTGCTTTAGGAAATTCTTCCGGATATATTTTATATAAAATGATAAAATGTTGGCAACAAACTTGATTCTGCATATATATATAAAGTGTACGAACAAATTTAGTTTTATTTAATCAAACTTTGTATGGACATTTTTTTGTTATAAATAGTTTGGTGAACTTTGTATATGCATTAAACTATTTTCTTTTAACCATAGTTTTTAACATTTGTGTGTTGGTGTTTTATATTTGCAGATTTATATGGAAGAAATATCGAAGGGATCATGCGGTCGGCAGTGGATTAATTGGTGATAATAGCACATATCCGCTTGCTTCAAAATCTAGGACGCTGTCTATTGACGAGGTAAGATATTTAAAGGTTTTAATTAAATGTTACTTCCGATAATTTAAAGAAACCTATTGAAATTTGAAAGTAAAAATCGCGCAAAGGTGTAATCATAAAATGGCGAAAATATCTTTTATTTATAGTTAGTTACCTCAAGCTATAAAACAGAGTGGGTATAGTATTGAAAACTAATTATAAATGTAAGCACATATTATTTACATGCTTGAAGTGAACATTATTTCATACAGAAATTAAATAAAATTTTTGTGTTAATGTAATACGCACCAAAAAAAATTACTTTGTGAACCTCAATCTGGAGGTCTTTGCTTGAAATACTGGAAATCAAAATTATTTTTTTTATTATTGTCACAATTAACAATTGTTGTCTCTTGTCAGTTTGCAGGTTCGCATGGAGTTTTATTATGAAATTTACAGCTGGGAAAATGTCAATATATACTCATAGGTGTATCCTCCTGGTTTGGTAGCATTTTTTTATGTACAGATAGCTCAAAATTTCTCCCTAAGAGCCAATCCACTTTTCTGTTTTTAATGTTAACTTTTTTCTAGAGTATAGTGTCTAGATATATTGCTGAGTGTTTAGTTCCACTGGTATTCGTAGTTGACCTTTTTGTTAGTGGTGTTTACGTGAAGAGATTTTGCTGCATTAAATTTTGCTCGCCGTCTCTTCGTCTAGGCATTCAGAATATTTCTGTCCCTTTGCGCGTATGTGAAGCTTTTGTTATTTTGAGAAAACTAAAATTTTCTAAAGTTAGCGTTCTCTGTATCCCAAATTAAAGGTTTTAGCAATATTCATAACTATTGAATATTAGAGCCTTATCTTTATTCCTTATTTCCATTTTATATGAAAAATCGGATAAATTAAAATTTTTATTTATTGGAATCCAAGAGGTATTCCCCTCAATATTATTTGCTCACAAATTAGACCCATCCATCACAAAAATAAGTCAATAGTTCAAAACGGTAATGATCTCATCATAAGTAAAATCTCAGTAGGTTTCATATTCTAAAATGAGTAATTAAATAAAATAAATTATTAATTTAAGATTTTGCTTACGATCAGACCTGTACATTCATGATTTTTAATTGAACGATTGACATTATGTCTGCGAAGGATGTTTCTAACTCTTGGACAAAGAATCCCGTGGGAAATATCTCTTGGATTTCAGCAATTATATTTTTAATATAAATTTTTGATTTGATATATTCGGTAAACTTTTTTAAAGTTAATCTTGTTCCATACAATTTTGATATTTTTTTGGGATAGCATTGAAGTTAGGAAAAAACACAAAAAACTGAAATGACGTTTTCAGGGCTGGCTTTTTCAATCAACTTACATTTTTGCAATTATTTTGCTTGTGGATTCTTTTGTGCTTTCAGTTACTGCTAAAATGACTTTGTTATCCGCAAACGGTGCAATGTTTTCTACTCTATAATTGGAAGGATCCAGGTACATGGAATATATAAAGTTTGTCCCAGAAGGCTATACCTTGTGGTATTCCTGTCAAGTTTTCATTTTTATTCAACTTGTTCAAAAAAATCGATTTAAATGATTTGTTTTTTAATGAAAAAGTAAATTTTTTATTCGAATATTCAATCATTCAAATTGATTTAATTCCATTTCTTGGCCAATCAAACTGCTCTTTGATTAAAGATTTGGCGTTTATATCGGGAGTTACCAGGTTCCAATCCCGTTAGGGGCAAGATGCAAAAGAGATTCTTCATCATAACATTATACGATCTGTGGTGAAAATGAACACAACTTATGGAGCTATGGAATATGCAGATAATTCTAAGGAATATGCAGATATTTGGAAGTGCTTCGGCTTCAGAACAGATTGCAAAGATTAAATGTGATGTTCCAGTCAAAAACTAGGCAGCTTGAGTTGTTCATCCACACCACTTCATGCATGCTGTTGTCGAGTTTCCTTAGTTCTTCCTCGGTCTAAATAGGATATTTAATTGCAACCTGAAGACTAATATTATCCTGTAAAAATCTGGCCTCTGCCTAGATTTGTGTGCTTAAGTGAGTATTTGGTTTACCACTGGTGAGCTCCAAATATTCACTGCGAGAATTAAACCTAACTGTTGTAATGCGTTTATAATTCAATTCTGTTTTATTACCTGGGGTGGGATGTTGTAACATCACTTTTTTCGATATTTATCGAATATTATATCTCTTTTTCCTTAAATAAAATTGCTTGTCATTTCGCTTTTCAATTTTGATTTCAATATTGCGATCGCACGCTACTTGAATAAATTGTTTATTTATCTCTTTTTTGTTTTTCGATAAAGTATCACTCATAAAATACGCAGGTGATAGAATAAGAGTAGAACGACATAATGTTTTCTTCGACTAGGTAGAGATCGCATTAGAAACAACGTAATTGATAAATGGAAAAAACGTAGAATTTTATTCGTGATGAAAGAGATGTAAATTTCGATAGTATCGAAAAAAGTGATGTTACAACATCCCACCCCTGAATAGATCGGGGTTTTATACATAAAAATTGATTACGCATCAAATTTAATTCTGCAAGACGGAACAGACTTAGATAAAAAATTAGAAAAAACTTTCGTTGTAAAAATACCTTCAATAATACGTAGCGGAATATCTAAAAGAGAATTGAAAAGTTATTTAGCTTCTTATAGAGAAATTCTGAAAGGATTGCATGATCGAAATAGCAGGTAATTGCAACTACGTCAGAAAACTTTGTAATGATGGAAAAATAACTAGTGAAGAGGAGTTTCAACCATTCCTGACATATAAATTTGATAAGCTGTAATTTTTGATGGCATTGATGAATATTTCCTATTTGTGTCATAATATTATTATAATTTATAAATGTTGAATATATTTTAGCAAGGCCAAAGAAATAGAGGCCTGATTGTATACAAAAAAAAATAAACGAGCTTTCAATAAGGATACCCAAATGTGTATTTTCTATCGAAAAAGCGTATTTTCCACCAATAAATTACTGCATAAAATAGAATGAATTTGATTACTTATGGGTTAATATACGTTACATATTTATTGAATTGCACCTAGTTTGAATTGCATTTCATAAATTTGGAGATAAAATTAAAAAGTTAGTTAAATAAGAAATACATTTATTATAAATTTGGTAAAATTTTGAACTTTTATTTGTTCAAAACACGTTGCACACGGACTAACTGCAGCCCGATCGACATGAAATATCGTTTAAATAAATATGTTGGGATAATTTCAAAATTTTTGCTATGTTCGGTTTAATTGCCTATGTCACCCGGCTTTGAACTTTTTTAAATATGTAACTAACTTTTTGATCACATATTGTTTATATCATATATTCTTTTTTATTAAACGATTTAAATTTACAATTTAATATTATAATAAATATTAAAATTCGCATTTCTGAAATTAGAATCGAAGAAAATTCAACTTAAATTGCCTTCTGAAAAATTCAAAAAATTAAAGCTTATTGTTGTGTGCCATCGTGCAAGTCGAACTGGACCATTTATTTAGTATACCAACTAAGGAAGATCAAAAAGTATTATGGCTGAATAACATCCCCAGAAAAAATGGACTCCATCTAAACATAGTCGCATTTGTGAAATCCATTTTAAACGGGAGTTCCTGCTTACTGTTAACTTACTTACTTACTGTTTCAAGATATTATTATGAGGTCTTTGCTATGCAAAATCGCTGAGACTTTCTCTCATGATATTTTATTTATGTGTGCCCCCATAACTGGGCATTCTAGTCTCATAATAATATCTTGAAATGCCAAAAAATCCGTAAAGATTGTCCACTAATTTATAGATTTTTATGTTAAAACAGTATAGCATTGACTTTTCATGATAATTTTTTCGTGAAATAGCCTCCTGATAATTTGCTGAAAATTTCAAAATTTGTATAACATACTTACACATACATTCATAAATTTAGTCTCCTGGAAAATTTTCAGTTTTTTCAAAAATATTTTTTTGATTTTTTTCATCCAAAAATTAAAAATCTGCCGTTTTTATTTATCAAATATTAATTTTAATGCTAAAAATTCAAATTACACTGTCATAAAACGGGTAAAAAATTACATTTTTGCTTTATTTTAAAAAAACTTTTTGATTTTCCGGAAAATTTCTCCTTTTTTTTTATTTTTTCAATATTTTTTTTTTAGTTGTATTTATTTTTATTAATAATAATTGCTTCGTCAACCTTGCAGACCCAGATCAAAGAGTTTTTATCGCTCTTATCGCTTCTTCTGATAGTGCCACAAATGTTAAAAAATCAACTTTTTTAAATATAATTTTTTTTTTTAAAGTAGTTTTAATTCGTTGTACACTTTAGAGAACCCGCTTTTCCAGAACTTATACAATTATTCAATTGGCAAATTTTATTTAGAATTTTAAACTAAGTTAAAAAAATAATAAAAGTTTCCTAGAAAAATTGCAAAATTTTTCCGGAAAAATTACTTGTACTGTCGAAAAACTGTTAAAATATAACGCTAGTATTAATTTTTTTCTACAAAAAATACATATTTGTTCTATTCTGAATAAAATAATACGCAATTTGTCACCAAAAAAATGAAAAAGTCAAAATTTTCCCGGAAAATGTGCTAATTTTCTAGAAATTTTTGACTTGTACTTCCTAAAAACGATAGATGCACAATCCTACAAAGAAATTTTTTTAAAAAAATTTCATCTAACCCGATTTCCGCGATGTATACTTCATCTACAATTTAGGCAAATTTTTTGTCAAAAACGCCATTACATACCGCCATTTGTTACCCACACATTTGTGTGGTTTGGACTTAAGTTAGGCCATTTTTGTTTTTGGAAAAAGGGATATATACAAAAAAAAATAATTAAATTAAATAAAAAATAATAAAAATATATTTATAAAAACAAAAAAAAAAATAAAAAATAATCGGCCCTTCGACACATTCGGCCCTTCGACATTCGGCCCTTTGATATTATACCGAATATTTCTTTTATATTTTCAAAGTTAGTAGTAGCAGTTTCGAAAATTAATTTCAATTATGTGGTACATCATGCGGTATAAAAATAAGGTAATCAGCGTTAGCCTGAGGCGTTTCGTAAATATTGAAAAACTATCGCACTCATTCATTACCGGTCGTTCTTGATACGTATGTGGGTAAACCGTAGCCTGAATAACTTTAGCATTTAATCTTAAGATATACATTATTTAGCAAGGTCACAATATGTTTAATCAAACGTTACATCTATACTTTGCCAGTAAATCGACATATATTTCAAATTGATATTCTGCTTTCGCTTAAATTTGCAATTTGACTAATGCGACCCAGTTTAAAACATTCTTAAAGATTTTGAATTAAACCGTGTCAGCCCCGCTAAAATGATTTTAATGTCTTAGTCTTTATATGGCAATCTGAATTAGAGAGAATAAAAATTGTTGTTTGTTTAGAATTTATAGAACACAATTTCACGTGTACATACTTACGAATTTTTATATCAAGATTTAAAAAATATTTCATTCTGATTTGTATGAAAATCGCCTGGTCAATGGGAAAATTTTAAAATTAAATGTTTTCAATGATGAATTCACGTGTAGCATTTCATAATCGGGAATTTCATAATAAAACACTTCGGCACTAGAAATCGCTTATTTATGATACAACACAACAATAAGGAAACAAATTTGACGACAATATAAGCCAAACAAAAACATGTCACAAAATTTTTGGCATTTCGCAAAAGTTATTCAGCAATTCAGCATTACTTCTGTGAATCTACATCTGGCAGCACAATTAAAGTTCACGATTGTTGTGAAAATAAAAAAAAAGCTTGGGTAAACGTGAAATGAAAATCAAATGAACTTAAAGAAATATACTTTATTTATGAATAATTAAATTGTAAAACGAACTTCATTTTATGTGATAATTTAACATCCGAAAATGCCATTTTTCAGCAGGCCCAAAGCTTCAAATAACCTAACTACAGTTCTTTGCAGTTTGGGAATCCTTTTTATATTCAATTTTAAGTATACGCATCAACAGTATTAAGTTTTCTGAAAAACATGTATGCACAGTTTCGTTTGTATATAAATAAATCTTAAAACTCACATCTTAATAATTCTCATATAAATCTTTTCCACTCTCGATATACATATGAACACACGCAAATATGGTACATAGAATTCTAAAAATATATTAGCATTTAAACATATTTGATTTATTTTTTTCAATGTTGAGCAACAAATGACGTTGTATAAATATAAAATATACAATCAATAAAACATAAAATTCATTATTTTTAAATTTTACATACTTGTGTGTGTGTGTGTATGAATCCATAAAGCGATATTCACATAATATAGAAACTCAATTAAACCTTAAGGGCAATTTCGGTATACAAAATAAGATTTTCGTGTATGCTTAAAATGTAATCAAATAAAACGAAATCTAGTACTACAAAAAAATATTTATTCCAAAAAAATGTCTGTTTATATTCCTCCCATTATACATATCTGACAAATTGATTGACATATAGATGCTGAGTATATTATATTCATGCTTGAAAAGATACATATATAAAAAAAATTGGATTTATATTAAGAATTACAAATATTATCAACTTCAGACATACATCCATGAAAATGATATGATATGGAATTATATGATGTTGATCTTATCATATCGTATTTGTATCACAAGAGTAAGCAGAGCATTGAATTTGGCGGAATCAAATTTTTACGTACCACCGCCTACATCACCCATCACATATGCCAAAGATATTCCTCATCCACATACCATAAAACGTTTTATTGTTTATTATCAATCGTATATAAAGGAAAATGTGGACTGCATATTGCCTTTCTTCTACATAAAATGTAGGTTATGTATATGACCACACAAAACAATTGAACATATCAACTTCGTAAACCCGAAAAAATTTATTAACACTATGCACCAAGATTAGCTTTCCGCTTTGAAAACATAAAAAAGTATTTTACCGGCATTCATAAAACCGTTTTTAATAAAAGCTTTAAGCGCTGTACATAACTTGTTATATGTTTAATAAACTTTTAAAATTTTATTTGTTCATGAATTCGCTTATCGAGATATACTCGTATAAACTTCGTGTCGAAAATAAGCCATAACCACAAAACATAACCGAATATGCAAAGAGAACGAGTGATTCATACTCGTATACGAAAATCTAATAAACTTACAACATATACATGCATGTTGTTGTGTATACAAGGATTTTACAAAAGCTTTTATCCACATTTCTAGTATATAGAATAAAAATTTTACGGAAACAAAATATATTTAGCATGGCAGACAAAAATTGATACATTTTGGTTTAAAAAATTTAAAGTGAATTTGTATAGAGAAGTGTTAAATGTAAATTGATAAGGTGTTATCGTATTCTTTGTTCGGGTAACTTAATTTTACGTTTTTCTCTAGAAAAATTTAAAATTTTTCCAATGGAATACTGTAAGAAAAAAAATGATAATGGAACTCATTCTGTTCAATGTTAAATTGAACTACAAAATAAGTATACAAGATTATATGGCTTGTGCCGTTTATTAATGACAAGTAATTTGTAAGTTAACGACAACTTCAGAATAAAAAGTACAGGCCCGTATAGTATTTTTTATCATTCCCTTCTTAAAATCAGTATGTGTCATTTCGCTGAAGTGTGAACACCAGACTATTTTGTGCTTTTGTGCCACATGTTGCAAGAGTCTTCGAGGAAACTTTGGATGCTCACCAGACATTGCTTCTTTGACTATCACTTGTTCCGTTCGATGAGTCATGGCCTGATCGAGCAGCACTTCACTGTCGATTCTTAGATCGCATCAAAAAACGAGGAATTTTTTCGACGTGGATTTTGCTGCCAGATGCTTTATATAAAATACATTATATCAATTTCTCTAAAACAAAACTTCAAAGAAACAAAATATAAACTATAGCCCATAAGTACTTAGAATAGAAAAAAACACACAAAAGTTGAGTTTTTATAAAAAATTTTAATAAACACAAATATTACAACAAAATTAAATAGAAAACATTTAATTTTTGGGAATAGAATTTTTTTAAAATAAAACAAACAATGAGTCGTGCAGAGATGGCCGAAATACATACTTTTGAATTAGTATTTGATATAAGAAATCAATCTTAACCTGCTTGGAAATTTATAAGAACTTCGTTATTCGAGAGAGAACGTCATTGAATGTAATACAAAAATTCTTTAACATTTGAAATTATTTAAGATAGGTAAAATTGGTTACTTAGATCAAATACTAATTTAGAACCATTTCGAGTTTAATAATTCTAAATGTTTAAAAAAATGTTTATTACATTCAATGATATTCCCTCTTGAATAACAGAAATCTCAGAGGTTTTCGAACATATGGTTAAGTAAGATTGGTTCCTTATACATCAGATATAAATTCAGAACCACTTTTATCACGTCTGTTCGATCCATCTGAGCCGAGTTAAATAATTTCAAATATTTAAGAATTTTCGAATTATTCTCAATGATATTCTCTCTTTAATAACAAATATATCAGTGATTTACGAGAATGTGAAAAAATATGATCGTTTCTTCCATCAAATGTTATTTCAAAACGACTTCGCTCTCACCTTTATCTGTAGAGATTGTGTTAAATAATTTGAAATGTTTAAAATTTTTTGTATTACACGCATTTATATTCTCTCTCATATAACCAAAATCTCAGTGATTTCCGAACTTAGGGTCAGGTAAGATTGGTTTCTTACAGAACCACTTCGATCACCTATGAGCGATTCGTGGTGCCTGTCGTATTTCGTTTGCAAGCATATGATGCAATTATTGATGGATGTTGCTATGAGATTTTTCATAATTGGGAAATAATGTTCCTCGGTGGTGATTTTCTTCATGCCTTTTCCTGATCATCGCGTTTTGGTCTTCAGGGTCTAATACATCCGTTAAAAGGACTTGTGTCGGTTTATCTTTACCTATTGAACCTTGTGAAAGGACGGCGCCAATAGCTATGTTACTTGCATCTGTAGTAAGGATAAATTCCTTAGTTAAATCGGGATATTGCAGGATTGGCTCATTACACAACAATAGTCGAAGCATTGTAAATATCTTGTATCAAGGATTATTTTTTTACCCTTCCTTAAACATTCCGTTAGCGGTTTGGTTACTTCGGAGAAGTTCTTTGTGAACTTTCGATAATATCCCAAAAGACCCAAAAAGATTTTAATTTGTTTTTCTGTTTTAGGAACGGGGAGCTCTTTAATAGCTTTTATTTTGTCGGGGTTGGGTTTAGCTCCATCGCAGGTAACGATATGGCCCAAAAGGGTAATTTCTCGATACAGAAATTCCGATTTGTCCATTTGTACTTTTAGGTTAGCCTTTCTTAATTTATTGAAGACTTGTATAGTGATGTCGAGAATACAATGATGTTATCCATATAACACAAGCAAGATTTACCGTGGATATCGCCTAACACATTATCCATGACCTTCTGAAAAGTTGAAGGGGCATTCTTCAGACCAAATGTCATTCTTATGTACTCATAATAGCCATGATCAACGAAAAATGCGGTTTTAGGAATATCCTGTTTCCTTACCTCTATCTGGTGAAATCCAGATGCGAGGTCCAAGGTAGAGAAAGACATACATTTCCCTAATTTATCGAGGATATCGGTAATATTTGGTAAATGGTACCGATCTTCGATTGCCTTCTCGTTTAGCTTGCGATAGTCTATTACTAATCGCCACTTGAACTTTCCGCTGGCATCATTCTTTTGGAGTACGATCCAAATATGGGACGACCAAGGTGAGAAGCTTGGACGTATAATTCCGTCTTGTAAGATCTTATCGATTTGTCTTATTTGACTTTCTCCTTTGCCGTGGTAACTGGTTACCGTTTGAATATCGATTATATTGATCTGGTTATGGTTAATACTTGAATATTGTACGATAACCATCATATATCGTTGGAAGCGGTGTCCATTGGTTCTGCTCTTCTTGGAGGTACCATTGGTGTCTTAAAACTAACCCTGTTATTTTGACCGTTTCCGCTTGCCATTGGGTTTTGCTTGTGATTGTAGTACATGAGTGTTGGTTTGTAGTTATAATTGGGGGAATAGCGCATCTGTTGGAGAATCGGCGGAACACTAGGATAGGTATTCCGTGTAGGATTTCCGTTCAGGAATTTCGGTACCACTGATCTTTGTGGAACAGGTAAAATGATAATGTTTGTTCCTTTCCTCATGTGTGCCATATTTTGTTCCTTGGTATAAATCGCGCTTAGCTCTTACGATTGTTGTGTTTACCTCGTTTAACTTGACATGATTTATAATGGTACTTTGGATGTCTATAATCCGTGTGAAATACTTTTCTAGTGTGTCGTTTCCTTGTGAGGTACTATACAAGTCTCTCACCATGTTTGTCTCATTACGCTTATCCGCGTAATTTGTAATAAGGTTGTTCTTTATTGCTTTTCACGCTAATGGCGTGCCGTACATTGTGAGGACTTCGTTGGCGTCACCTGTGATGTTGTTTCTAATTGGTCTCAAGAATGTTTTGGAGCATTTTCTAGGAATTTTAATTGGAAGTAGAATTTAAATTGCCAAAATCACGCTTACCATGATAAAGTTGCGATGATGATTGCCATAAGAATATCAATGACCCGTCGATTCTCGTATAGCTGCACGTCACTTTGTTTGGTGGTAACAATTTTCTTTTTATTTTTATTTTTTATTTTTTTTCTGGTTCGTGCGCCAGGTCGTGTTTTAGAAATTTTATTATGTTATATTTGGTTACCGTGGGTTGGGGCAAATAGATTACAGGAACAAAAATTTATTACTTTGGATTCATTATTAATTCACTAAATTTTATAAATATTCGTTGTTCATTTGGTATCGATTAACCTTCGAACGAGCACTTTTTTTACACTCCGAAACATCGAGAAAAAAATTTTTAGAACGTTTGGTTTTTTGATGTTTAAAAACATCAACTACTAACTGCACCACTTATGTTTTAATACGGAATTAATTATAAAAAAAAAAACAATTTTATTTAACTTTTTAACTATTTATTTATTTAATTCATTTAACAATTTAATTTTGATCTTATTCCTTAGTCTTTTACTTATCAATTAACTACAATAAATTCTTAATTTATTACATTGACATTAGATACCAGAATGTACATAAATGTTTTATGCTTAATTACATTTCCCACCAATGCATTTATGTGCATTCAGCGTTTTTGGTGCGCGTGGTTTTTTGATGTGTTACTCCGCGCGTGATGGTAGTTCTCTGTAGAAGAGAATCGTAACTAAAGCTTTTCTTATTTCTGCGAGACAAGAATCGCTTTAAAAGATTATATGTTTGGTATTAATTGGCATCGTCTTTAGATGTCTCTGCAAACATGATATGACTTCATTTGCCTGAGTAAGTGTAAATTAAGGACGTAAAAAGCATAACCACGAAAGAGCCTCAAAACCCAATTGAGCCCCAAAACAGATTGAATTGTAAATAAAAAAAAACAAGATGTATACTGAATCAGCTGGAAAATGGTTGGATCTTCTTATACAATATCCAGCATTGGCAAATTAACGAAAAGTTTCACATTTTTTGCACTGATCTAAGAAAGGCTTTTTAAATTTGATTTTCATAATTCCAAATACTCTAGTCTAGAATTTCTAAATCCAAACGGGCTTCTCTGTTTTGCATATACAGTTTGTACATTTGAGTCAACATAAGATAATGTAAATATCTCTGTTTGCTGTCACGACGAAAAAAATGAGGTTCGTAAATTCCTCAACGACAGATTTGGGCATGCATTTATGTGTTGCCTTGTGCTTACCCCGCAAATCGCAAATGGACCCTGGTGCAGGATTTGTGAATATTTTAATATTTCAACATTTTAAACAAACTAAAAACACTTCAACGAGGGCGCCGTTAATTTTCAAAAAATATTTACTTGTAAATCGCTGATTTCTAGGCAGTCCAGTACTCATTAAAGATTAGCTTTTGTTCAGAGAAATTTATTTTTGAGTAACATTTTTGTCTGCAACAGTTACTACGATTTTTGATTTTCTTCACTCGATCCAAATCGGTTTTAAGTATATTCCAATTGATGAGGCACATTATTCAATATCGCTATATATTTTTACAGCATTCAATATCGTCTAATTGTGTCCTCATGTTGAATAATCTTGTCTTGGTTTAAGAGCTCAACATTTTCGAAGGTCTCAAATTCGTGTTGATCTGTTAAAGGGTCGTTGCCACAGTTTTAACACCTATTGGTTTTAAAACTTAATTGACAACATTTACCCGATAGTTTACAAGAAATTCTGAAACATGATAAAATTTTATTTAGTAGCTCTAAATGTATATTTTAAATAAAGCTCTCATTTGAATTAACAAACCTTGGTTCTGCCGAGCCATTTCTATCATTCTTTGTGATTGGCTAGACATGATTAATACACTTGAAATGATTTTTTTGGTTTTATGAAAAGGCTTTAATAAAAAAAAATTGAACTTTACCGAAAAAATTTTGTTTGTTTAATTTTGGCTGTGGGCCAATTCTAATGTAAATCTAGGGTAAAAGCCGTTTTTAAGCATTTTTTGTTAAAAAATGCTATATGGTTTCGGTTTGCCGTCTGTCCGTCTGTCCGTCTGTGTGCACGATAACTTGAGAACGAATGGAGATATCAACTTAATTTTCACTAAAAGTTCAAGCATTTCTTGGGAATGATCTCTATTGAAATGGACATTTCTGTGTTAAGGGTGTTCGGAGGTAAGTAGGGTTTTGTTAACCCCCCTCCTTAAAATTGTTAGATTTTTTTTTTCATTTTCTGTTCTATTTTGGTTTCATAGAGCATGTGAATGTGGATTCAAAATATATCTCGTTTGGATGTGGTTTTGTGTGGGTGGTGTGGTTATGGGGATGGTAGGAGTGGTGGTATGGGAGGTGGAGGGGGTGGGATGGGGCGTTTTGGGTTTGTTGTGGAAATTTGGGATTTGGTGGATGAGGGTTTGTGTGGGTGGTTTGTGTGTGTGTGGAAGTGGGTATGGAGGTGTTAAAGGGTGATAATATGGTTGGTGCGGTATAGGGTGGTGAGATAGGTTTTGGGGGTTTTGGATGGTGGGTGAGGGTGGTAATAATGTTTAATTGTGGTGGTTTGTGATTTTTTTTGTGGAAAAACTATTTTCTTTTATTTTATAGGCAACAAAAATGCTTATAGGGTTCGGCTCCGAACCTTTCCCGTCTTTTTAACAGTGTATGCGGTAAATTGAAATACCGTACTAAAAAGTAGGGTAAAGCGAAGACACAAAAGGTTATTCATAGTGGGTTTTGTTTTTGCTAACCAAATCATGAAAATATGTCGGCCATGTTTCTAGACATAATTTTTTTATATTCACTACCATTTCCCATGAAATAAAAATGCGCTTCGATATTTATGAACACAGTTTCAAAAACTGTTACCCCTTCTCTATGCTCACTTGTAAGCAGGAATTTACAATATATGAAAAGTTTTGATGAACTTGAACGATTGGTTCCAAATTTTGAACGAACACTTTTTGGCACCAGAGAAAAAACGAAGGGTGCTTAGCGATCAAAAAATGTTACATTCTCCCTTTGCTCACCTGTAAGGCGGAATTTACAATACTTGAAAACTTTTCGAAACAAGCTCCCAAATTTTTTAGGAAAACTTTTTAGCAACCCACAAAAAACATAGGGGACTTAGTACCTTCATCATGCTCACCTGTAAGCAGGAATTTACAATATATGAAAAGTTTTGAACCACTCGAGCAATTGCTATTAAATTCTGCACGAATACGTTTTAGTAGCGGAGAAAAAACGTAAGGGGTGAAGAATCAAAAAAATGTTACCCCTTCTCTATGCTCACCTGTAAGGCGGAATTCACAGTATATGAAAGCTTTTGATGAACTTGAGCGATTGCTCCCAAATTTTGCATGAACACTTTTTTCAGCCGAGAAAAAACGTAGGGTGCTTAGTGATTAAAAAATGTTACACCTTTCCTTTGCTCATCTGTAAGGCGGAACCTACAATATTTGAAAACTTTTGATGAACTCGAGCGAATGCTCCCAAATTTTGCACGAACACATTTTAGTACCCGAGAAAAAACAAAGGGGGTTTAGTGATCAAAAAATTTTATCTCTTCATCATGCTCACGTGTAAGCAGGAATTTACAATATTTGCAAACTTTTGGGTCTTTAGAACGATTGCTTACAAATCGTCATGCGAATACTAATCTGACCTATACGCCATTTGTAAAATTTCGTAGAAATTGAATTTTAAGATTCATACTGGAAAACGTTCACCTTTTAAGTAGAATTCTAATGTTTTTGATATGCTTGACATGGTTACATGTTCTTCTATTTTTGCCAATAATGAAAAATCAGGTTTTCCCTTTATTAAAACCTGGAAATCCAATAGCCAAGAAAGTCCCAAAATGGATATAGGTCACATTCCATAAATTAATGCTATAAATTTTTTATTTTATTTTTTTCCTAATTATAAAATACATTGGATATAGAACACTTAAAACCATAACAAGTAAAATATCAATTTAATATAAAAGATTGCATATATTTCAAAGTTCATTGCAAAAATAAAAATAATAAACATAAAAACATATTAATTCAGTCTTGTGATAAAATTATTATAATCTTGCAATAAGTTGTATCACAGTTTTACTTTTTGAATACAACTCTATAGAATTGTTGATCTTCGGTTGGCATGTAGTCTAACATGGATAATAAATCCTTCATTTTTTCTTTAGATATTACTCCAGGGGAATTTAACAATGGCACCTTTGGCAGAGTATTAATTATATTTGATTTTGCTCTGCGATTACGTTTTATTAGTAATGGTACTGTCTGCTCATCCTCCATTTTATCGTAGTTTTCTTTAAATTTCAATGAAAGAATGTTGTTTTTGTTGTATATTATTTCAGTTGCCATTGTAAATTTAACAGCAGAAAAGTTTAATCCTGAACTCGCCATATTATAATTGTAAAAATCGCATGGCTGCATTTGTAAAATTTTTAATTGCACGTTTTTATAATTCATAACTTTTAAATTTCGAATTAGTGACACTGTGATATACGATATGTTTAAGGTGCCTATCTATAACACTGTGCACTGCGTCGAGTTCCTAAATTCTTGAATGGCCAGGTACAGAAAATCTTTGAACAGTATTAGATATTTTGGTATTCTTACAAAGTTGTAATAATGCAAGACTTGTAATACGATTCCGGTTCTGTGGAACACATGAATCTGACCATAATATTACTTTAGTAATCTCTGGATTGTCCATCAACATAGCTTTGAGATTTTTGATAAGGGCGCTTGCAAAATCATTCCCAGATCTGTCAGTTTGGGTTTCGTACCAAACTGCTCAATATGTTGTTTTATTTAAATGGCAATACCCCGTTAAATTAAAACAGTTTAGTTTGTAAAAGAAATTCGATGTATTACCTTTTGGTAAAGTAAAAACACTTTGCAGATCTTACGATACCAACGCTGTGCTTTTGTCTCGCATTGTAAGCGTTATTTGGCATAAAATATTCGTTTTTCATCATCATTTAAGATCCAAAAGTTGCTGTGTATATTTTGTCTCGCCTCTTACGTAAATAAAATAGTACACTCATATGGACATGATTTTTTACATCTAGGGGGCTTACCAGTCTTAGCGGCAACTATTTTTCCTTGTGCGTTACAGTATTTATTTCCTGATTGCCGTTTTCTTTTTATTATTTCTCATTTCCAATTAGTTTGGTTCTTTACCCTTTTCCTCGCAGGTGCCTTGGTTCCTTTTACGGATCGCGGTGTGAGTAATGAAGAAGATGTCGGTTTTCCGAATACCTGGTGCACTTCGTTATCTTTAATGGGCTCAAATGTTGGATCGGCAATAGAATCGTCATCATATAAACTAACTGATGATATAGAGTTTCCATCACTGCTGCTATCTCTATCGGAATCTAACGTTTTTGATAATATTGTACAAAACAAGCATAAATTTATGAATCGTAAATAAATTTAACTTTTTTATTAAAAATGTTTGGTACCTTTCCACAGTAGGACTGACTAATCTAACTGACGATGAAAATTCCACTTTATCACTAAAAATTTGTTGATGAAATATTCACACGAAAAATAATCATTTAAAATAAATAAATTGACAATAAATAATTAAACTTACCCCATTCTTTGCGAACACTAAGATGTTGTCAGGACAAACGATGAGCACAGACTAATTTTTTTTTAATTACACGGTCTATTTATACTTTTTTGAAATTAATGTTTGTTTCTATTTGATATAGGACATAATATTATCTTTAAAATATTTAGAAATAAAATGTACGTGGGTGTCCTATATCCATATTAATTGGATATAGGACATTGAAGAATAAATTTCTATATTTTTTACATTCACGTAATAATGTGTCCTACTTCACACAACTTGTGCAGGCAGGACAATTAAGAATTTAAATAAACGCAAAAAGCAAAATGTTTGTTTTATATAGGACAAAGTAGATTCAGGCTATTTCAGTAACTATAAGAGATGCAACAATATAGGTTTGAAATTTTGAAAGAGCATAGTCGAAAAAATGAGAATCCATTAATATCTCTTTTTTAGAAAAAATGGTCTATAGGACAGATTAGCATTCGTATGACGAAATTTAGCACGAATACATTACAGTAGCCAAGAAACGCCGTGGAAAAAATTTGTATGTTTTATCTCAGGGTGGAAAATCCTAAATGTCGTTTACAAGCAAGCATATCGGTAAACCCAACAAATTTTTTAAGTGTTGATTTTATTCGCGAAATTATTGTATTTATAATTATGTAGTTAGTATATAAAACACCTACTGAAGTTGAAGTGCAGCAGTTGAATTTTAACCCGGACAAAGCCGGGTACTTTAGCTGGTTACTAATAAATAAAAGGGAAAGTACTAAAATGTTGGTTATGACCTAAGTCCACTTAAGCTCAACCACCAAAATTTTAGAAGCTAGTTGTTTATTGACGAGAAACCTATAAAATGTTGGTGATTGTAGCTCTAACCGAAATGGTATAAACAGCGTTTAACTTAAGCTCTTAAGTGTTCGCTGGTTGATGTATTACACGCTCTTTACATTTTAGAGTACAGAATATAAGTACATACGCTATAAATGGCCACCAATATTAATAAATTTCAATTACAAAATTGTATGGTTATAGGCATCGGTTACTTTCAGGCCGGCCCTCCAACTGTTGCTGAAAATTTTATACTTTATGAAATTTTGCGCTCAAATTGATGATGATTCCAACCATTTATAAACTAGAAACAAAATTAGTTATCATGGAAGCTATGGGCAATTTAAAATATTGTTGTTTTGTAAATTTTTTCAAATTCGTATAAAGTATATATTACAGCACCTGGAAGCATAATATACAAATACTGTTTAAGCCATATTTGTATAAAGTCTTAATCATAATACTAAAATCAAATTAAAAAAAGTATTATTCTCTCCATCAGGATAATAAATTTAAAAACGTTTCTTACCTCTTAGGAATCTTAAATTACTTTAATAATCAAAAAAAATAATCTTGATAAATATAAAAAAATGTTTTTAAGTTTTATACAAATTTTTGAAAGTGCTAAAATTATTGCCAACAATTTTCGTAAACTTTTACGTTTAAAAGAAAGATCAAGGATATTTTATGGATTACGCTTGTGTCCAAAGCAATTTTAATACCCAACGTTTTTGGTCAAGCCAAATTTCTTCATCATCCCTCCTTCAAATAGTAGATACGTAGCTTGTTATCGTATAGTAGAGATTTATTAAAAGTCTGATTGATTTAAAAATTTATTTTACAAATAAAATATTTTTTTAAGGACACAAGAAAAATATGAAATGCTGAAAAATCGTCTTTCCCTGCATATCTATACATAATAAACATTCAACTTATGTTTTCTTGGTATTTTATTTGTACAGGTCGCTACAAAAATAAAATAAATGTAAATTCGCAAATTGTATCTAAAAAATTTGTAATACTGTTCCAAGCAATTTGGTAGACACCTGTACATACCAATTCGAAAATGTATGTATCAAATTAATGGTATAGAACTAAAATATCCAATAAATAATCTAAAGTGTATTACATAATTTCTTTAAAACAATCATTACTTTATTATACCATTATTGTGGGATGCATACCCAATAACCCAATGTTGATTTAAAGCATTTTAGTTATAGGAAATACAATTTTGAATAAATCTCTTTCCACCGTCATCTTTAGCCCCATAATATAATCCAATCATTTCCATGTGATTTATTATTACTTTCGGTTTGTAGTTTATTCCAAATTCGCAAATTTATTACAAAAAAAGTTTACAACTAAAAAAAAGTTACAAAAAGAGAACTTTTAGAATTTTGATTTAGACAATGAGAACCGTTATTGATTTTTAACGAAGATTTTCAACTTTTCGAAAAAGTTTTGATTTTATAAAACTAAAATATTTTTTCTAATTTCGATAGTGCCTCGTGTGCCTTTTTTTTGGTTACATTGTACACATTGAAGAATGAATATATTACCTAAAAATAGGTCAGCATGGTTGAAGGGATGCTTTCTTGTAGTTCTGTAAAGTAATAATATGGAATTAACATGTTGGTTTTTGGTGAGGTTCTGTAGAAAATTATTTTGGATTTACACGTATGTATATGGTTTTGTAACCATTACATGCTTATGTTGTGTTTAACAGTAGTGAGTTTTAAAGTCTCGTAAATCAAGATTATCGTTTTTATTTTATTCTATTCAGCAAATGGTGTATAAGAATAGTGCAATTTGGGAAATGGTGAAATAAAAAATCTAAAAACGATTTTTAACTCAACCGAAAACTTATAGGCAAGTGGTTCATAAACGGTAGAAACGGTAAATTGGCGTTCCTAATTTTAGATTTTATTTCACCAACTCTTCAAATTACTAACTGTTCAAACTTCTACTTCCTGTAGATTGAAATATTGCAGAAGTATGTCCATCAAACTTGTTCACTGAAATTTTGGAATTTAATTTGGCCGCCGAAAAATTCCGATTGTGAACATTGCATTGTTCTTTAGTATGAGTTGCGATCGTGTTATCATGTTCACATTTTTCAATTCATTATTTGGCGGACCAAACCCATTTTTGTAGAAGAACTGGTGCACTTTATGTCCGTGTGCGTTGTCTGGTTAATCGTGGTTCTGCTGTACAGGTTTAATGGTGTGTAAATGACTATTGTAGTTGATTTTGTGTAAGGCGCTGTGGTGGGGTCTTGTGATATTTGGGTGTTTGACCGTCGATGAGGACAGCCGACTGTTACGAAGGGATATAATTAATTTACTTTAATTTATTTTATTTTGAATTTTTGTTATTATGTTTTGATAAAAAAAATAAGTCAATTGGGAAATAAACAGATTTACAAAGCCTGTGGGAATCGTTTTTTTAGTACCGAAAAAATAATTGTGCTGTCTTATGCTAACCGCCTTACATTACATTCTCAACTAACTAACTATTGACAATGATAATAAATACTACTTAGGTGTCTGTAAATGTCGGTGAAGTTTGTGAAATATATGAAATCGCCATATATTTCACAAACTTCACTATTTCTTTTTGTATATGCTACGGGACTATGGCTTGAAATTAAGTTTTGGCGTAATATCATCAATTTTTACATTCTATAGTATGTTTTAATAGTAGTGGGTTGCACATCCATTACAACCAATCCCTTATATGCGATTTAATTTGTCAATAGCTTGTTTTTTAAACTACTGACCACCGTTGGTGCAGGCTGCTCTTTGCAATTATACAGCTTTCTGTCACTTTTTAAGGCTTCTTTCTGAAATTGTTTTAAAATTGATCGGGACGTAAAACTGTCTTTCTCTTGAATATTAAGGCTTGTTGAAGAAAAAAAAACAATTATTTTAGAAATATTGTATTCCATGCTGATATCTGTGTCAGAGGTAATATCATCGACGTTAAAACGTTTTAGAATTTTCATGTGAACGTAAGAGTTTTTCATGACATATATGTGCCCGTATGCTTGTATTAGCAACAACAAATCTTGTTTTTAAAATATAATAAAAGTTTAAATTGAAGCTTTGAAAATGTAATTATTATAACATAAAAATGTAATAATGAGCAAGGGTACAAAGTTGTTTGTTTTTCATATAAATTTAATATATTTTCATATTTTATTTTTCTCAAAATTTATAATTCAATATTATGTTATTACTTTTTAAACCTTTTCGAACACACAAAAAAAATATAAAATTTTAAAAATAAATAAACTTTTTTGAATATTTATACAATAACAAACAGTGCCAGTAACTTGCTCCTCATTAAAATAATATGGATTCTTGTCGACGGAAAAAAAAATAAAAATTTTAATTCAAACAAAAAAGGGAAGCTTTTCTCTCTGTATAACAATAATATGTAATAAAAGGCTTATTAGTTTTTGTACAAGGTTATGAAAAATATGTGCTTTTATATTATGAAGAATAATATTTGTTTAATGTTCATAAAAATGTTCGCATTTTTTTCGGTTTACATACGCGAATTACATAAAACATGTCTAGGGCTTTGCATATATTAAATTTATTTATTATTTGTATTTCAAAGTTTCATAATTCAAGATTTTAAATCGATGTTCATAATAAATGTAATATGTTTATGTAACGGGTGATTTTATATTTAGATCAGATTATTTGGAATTTATTCAATCTAGTGGGGTCTAACTATTGAATTCGTCGTTCATTTTCGACGGCTATCGTTGGCAACAAAAGCGTGGACACAAAAAAGAAAAGAATAGTAAAAATTTCATACATTTTTCTTTTTTCTTCTTTTATCTGCTATAGGAAAACGATAGCGTTCGAAAATGACCGTCAAATTCAATAGTTAGGCCCCTGAATTAATGCGAGTTGCAGAAAATTACGGCTCTTAAATATTATGAAAAAATCCAAATAAATTTTATTATTACTAGCAGGTACCTGTCAAAAACGACGAACAAATTTTTAAAAACATTGCTTCAATTTTCACTTTTTCATGATTAACATTCAATTTATTATAGATAAATAATTGGTGATTTCATAATTAAAATGCATTTCTAAAACGTTAGTTTGTCATTTATGTGCAAAATATTTCATGAACTTTATTTGTATGTATGTACAGAGCGTTCCGGAGTCAGTTGTAAGAGACGTCCATTAAATATTAGAAAATTTAAGAATTTTTAAATTTTAAATATTTGTAAATTCAAATTGGATATACAAGTATAATGGTAAAAAATGTATTACCTTTCTATTTTCGCTAGTAAACTAATCTAAAAACAACGAGTTTTAGCGATTCAATGGGAACTTGTTCGAGAAGTAAACTTTAATACCCTTAAATTTTTTTGAAGGTGTGTCGTTAGATTCGAAAAGGTTGTCGGTTCAACGTAGAGGAAAATTTAAAACTTTTTGCGAAAATATCTCATTTTGTATGTCTGTGACGTTGGCTCGAAAAGTTAGCACGTAAAAAACTGAGGCAACACTAATGGTTTGGATCTCGAATAATGCCATTTTAGTACAAGTTAGCACGGAAAAATGTATTTCTCACAAATTATTTAAAAAGTTAGCACGAATTTCTTTTATATTTAAACAGATTATTAAACACGGAAAAAATATTTATATTCCGATGTGAAAGTTAGCACGATTTTTTTTTAAATGTACATAATTTGCAACAAATTTTTCAAATATCAAAACCATTGAATAGTACTAAAAAATTGTACACGACAAAATAATAAATTATTATAATAATAAATATAATATTAGGTATTTAAGTTTACTATTAAACAGAAAATTTTCATTTAATAATGATTTCGTTAATTTATCCATCGTCCAATAATTTAATTTATTATTATTAAATAAAATAATAAGAAAATTCAATAATAAAATGTTTAAAAACCCAATAGTGGTTTGAGTATTAGCTAGAGTTAGCACGAAAATTTTATATACAAATTAATTGAGTTAAATCGATTCCCGCTGGGCTATTCCAAAAATGTGTCGTACATAAAACTTGTTTTATTTTAAAGCAGGGCCAATTAAAAAATTATTCAGGAAGTTTCAGAATTTTTTTATGATTTGTTTGTGAGCAATATCGATTCGTGCTATGCATTTCGGGAATTTTCCCGTTTATGTGAAATTGGTTGAGTACTAAAGGTTCTGAGCCCGTCCTAACATTTGTCGGACACGATACTGATTTTATATTAATGTAGGGCTAATTACGAAACTTTTCAGAAAGCTTCAGAAAATATTTATGATTTGTTTGTGAACAATATCGATTCGTGCTGTGCATTCTGGAAAATTTCCTGTTTATGTAAAATTGGTTAAGCTCACAAACAAATCATAAAAAAATTCTGAAACTTTCTGAATAATTTCGTAATTGGTCCTGCTTTAATATAAAACCAATTTCATGTCAGACAGATTTTTGGAAAAGCCCATCACGAATCGATTTTACTCAATCAATTTTATAGAACCGGGAAAATTTCCGAAATGCACAGCACGAATCGATATTGCTCACAAACAAATCATAGCAAAATTCTGAAACTTTCTGAATAATTTCGTAATTAGCCTTACATTAATATAAAATTAGTTTCGTGTCCGACAAATGTTAGGACGTGCTCAGCATGTACTAATAAAAATATGAAACAAATTTTTGTGATATATCGACAAGTATGAAATAGAGATCGTATTAATTCATGCCGGAGCAAAAGCGCGATTGGGCTCTTGGCATTTTTGGCTAGTGAATTGAGGAGCGCGATCACACTCCTTGGCACTCAAAGGGTTACAAAATGTGTAAATATTACAAATTGGAATTCGTTTGATAAACGTGAAGTTTGTCCTAAATTTCCTTTAATTTTTTTTCTTTTAATTTTAGGACAAAGTTAGGACAAACTTCACGAGTATGATTATAGAAATATTAAATTTTAAATTTTCTTATAATTTCGACATGATGTTTGCCAACAGCTGTGTCGAGATATTGCGTTTGTGAGTTGCGTGTCAATTTTCCCGTTCATTGCTTGGCATGAAAGATCGTCTGAGAATATACAAAATAATGTTTATTTGCTTACTTTATTCCTTTGGCGAGACAGGGTTTAAAGTAGTTGAGCCATTTAGAAAGTAAATTTGCATCTAAAATCCGTATGGTAATCGCCGAAGAAGTATAACAATGGACCAGGAATCAATTTTAGTGAATTAATAAAAGCTTATTCAAATTTATTGATCAGTTTGATTGACATAAAATCATCATCTCATTTATTTAAGAACTAGCTGAAGTACCCGATGTTGCACGGAATAAGTTAGAATTACTTAGAACTACGGATATTTTGCAGGCTATTTCTCGGCGTCACTGTGGTTGTAATCGCATATAAAATGAATTCATCGAGTACTGAATTATTACATATTCGCATTACCGGAATGGGCCCAGCTCTAATTTTACCAACTCAGAAAGTTTCGCGGATGATTTGTACAGGAACGCAAAACACTGGGCCCCTTAATTCAGGGGACGCATCCCTCAGATTCGAACATACCACTAATTTTATAGAACCCCTAACTTAAACTTATTCCCGGGAGAAAATTAACAAAAAATTGAAATTTTAGTAACAATTTGTATGGAGCCCCTAATCCCAGGGCCCTGGTGCATACACCAGCTCAAATTTGTGAGGAGGTTGTTTACATACAAGACAGATTTACGGATTTACAAACTTTCATTCTTATTATTGTAAAAGATTTTTTTTGCAAATGAAAATTCTAGTCCATGAATTTTCCTAAAATTTTCCATATAGTCTCACTATGACCTAAGCTATTAGAAAACCAACAAAAAGTATTGGTTACTAGTGCAAGTTTTTGAGATATTGTCCAAAAACTGAAATCAACTTATATGGCCGCAGAAAATCAAAAAATTTTAGTGAAAATTCTAGTCCATGAATTTTCCCCAAATTTTCATTCTCAGTATGACCTAAGCTTTTAGAAAAACAACCGAAAGTATCGGTATACCAGTGGAATTTTTTGAGATATTGCCCAAAATCTGAAAATAATTTATATGGTCGCAGAAAACTAAAAAATTCTTGTGAAAATTATAGCCCATGAATTTTCGCCAAATTTTCCATTTAGTATCAGTTTGACCTAAACTAATAGAAAAACAATTGAAAGTATTGGTTACTATTAGAAGTTTTTGAGATATTGTCCAAAATCTGAAAATAATTTATATGGCCGCAGAAAATCAAAAAACTCTTGTGAAATATTCTGCAAAATATCGTTGTAATGAAAACATATATGACAGCAGAACTATCAAACTGAACGTCTACGCCATTTCATTGCCATTTTTTCACACAAAAATATTATCCAAATTGCTGACTTTTCCGGTGGATTTTCCGAAGATTGTTCCAAATTCTAATTTGGTGAAAATTCCTGTCCTTTAAATTTAGCGAGTGTACTCGCTCTATTGGTGGTGCCAATATACGACGGATATCTTAATTTTCATCTCTAGATAATTGCTGTACGTGTTTCCTTGCGTGTTTCTTTATTTTATCAGTTGTCGTTCCAACTGTACCATGCGGCATTCACAATCAGTCGCAGCACTTTATTTTGGAAACCTTGTATCATTTGTAAATTGGTGTTCTTGGCACAATCCCAAAGTTGGATACCATAGGTTCATTCTGGTTTTGGAATTTGCCTGTAAACAGCTTTTTGCATATGTAATTTGGCTTGAATTGAGAACGGTAAAGTTTACGTGTACTGATTTGTATTCATTTAATAAGACCACCAATTTATAGTTCAGTTGCTAACAGTGGTAATTGCATTTTGAAGTTTGCTTGTTGCTTTCAAAATATCTTTTCGAACTGCTAGAATAGCTGTTTCGTCTGCAATTGTTGCTACTGTTGTACCTTGAATATTTGATAAGTCTCTCGTATAAAGAATAAACACAATAGTCTAAGTACGCTACCTTGTAGTATACCTGCTGAAATTCATTTTAGTTCAGAGTATTGATTTTCATAATTTGACTCTTAAATTTCGATCTGCTATGTAGGATTTATGAATTTAATAAAATCACTTAGGCAGGTCTCGCAGAATTTTAAATTCTATCCCTTGGTGCCAAACTTTGTCGAAAGTATGAGCGGCATCTAAGAAAATACTGGAGCATATCTTCTTATGCTCAAGTGCAATCTCTATGGCATCGGTTATTCTGTGGTTCAACTGTAGAGTGATATTTTCTAAAACCTAATTGATGTGGTGGAAAAAAACATCTCTCTACCTTAATAGGTTTAAGGAGACATAGCACCTTCACAATTGAAAAAAAAAAGATTTTTTTTTGGAATAAAAAGAGATGTCTTAATGAAACTTTCCATTGGCATTTTATTTAACTGAAAGTATACAAACAAATTTTTTTTAGCCCACTGTCGTCTGCTACAAGTGGTTTCCAAAAACACTGAAAATTCGCGGCGTGCATCATAACTGCTCTCAGAAACGTCTAAAAAAAACGAGGTTTTATTCAGCATTGAATCGCCCTTGGAATGAACTAAAAGGAAAAAAATTGGTTGAAAAATAAAAAAATGCAGCTTTTTTGTCCCCCTCAATTAGTTGTAACTCAAAAAATTGAAAGCCGATTATACCTTCCGTAGTTCATTCTGAGCAGAAATATATGTAGATCAACGTGTTAAAATTTTAGAACGATTGGATAAGTAGTTTTTCCTCAATCTTGCACGCCAATATAAAAACGTCATTTCGAGATAATCGCGCTTTAAGTAAGGCGCGCTTCGCAATAAATAAAATAAAAATATAAATAATTTTTTTTTTTGAGATTTTCATGTTTATATCATTAAACTCATGTTTTAAACGTTCATTCTAACATATTCTATCATAAAAAAATTTAGATTTTTTGACAATTTGAAGGTGCTATGTCCCCTTAAGTCTCTTTAGTACAGTTTTTCAAATATTTTTGGTTTACCTGATTTAGGAATCATAATTACTTCAGCCAGGTTTAATTGACTTGGAATATATTTCAATCGGAAGGCTGCATTAATTACTTGAACTAATTTACGTAAACCTATCATGAGAATGGCTCACACAATTTGCCCAGTATTAAGTCATAATCTGTAGCTTTTCTGATACTTAAGTTATTGATTTCAGTTTTGAGTTCCAATAAGGTCACATGTCTAATGTTAAGATCACCTACTTTGTTTAAGATCGTTGTATTTTCATTTGTTGTTTGTCTCGGTGACAGTTGAAAAGTCTTTATTAAACAACAAATAGAGACTTTCCAATAATTGTAGAGGCTGACGGCTTTGATAACTCTCACGGGCACTTAGCCTTCCATCCAAATTCTGTCCCTATTACCCATTTTCTAGAATTTTATTGCAAACTGATTTTTGAATTTTGTCAAAAAATCATTTAAGAGTTCTCACACTTAGAAAAGAAAACAATAAAAATAAAAAAATATACATATAAAATCAAAAAAATATACATATATTTTTAGGCGAAAAGTCTCGTTTTTAAAATCAAAAGGACAATCTTTTTATTTTTAAAATAAATTTTTTCGCCAAATTTGTTTATAAAAATAAAAAAAATGTTTTTATTTTCAAAAATACTTTCCTTGCTTTTGTCAAAAAGTTTTCTTAAATTTTAAGAGATGGTTTTTAAAAATAAAAAACTTTTGGCTAGTTTTAAAAGATTTATTTTAATTTTTAAATAAATATTTTTTAACAATAATGCCACACAATTTTATTAACTCAAAGCCAGCAAAAAGAGAGGTCATCTACTCATAACATAATATATTTACTACAAAAAGTAGAAATTACTCACCCTCCTTAATTTTTTACCTCCAGGGTCCATGTGTAAAAATACACACAACCCTTAAAAAAATATAATGAGAACTTCCTCAATTTGGTTTTGTACTGATAAAAAATTGGTCTCCTCCATCAGGTTGTAACGTCCAAAACCAAACTGCAAAAATTTAATCCTTCATACCTTTAGTATAGCACAAGAACATATAGATTTGGCGAATTATATAAAATGTAGAAGAATTGAAAAATAAAACAACAGAATTTCTGGCAAACCAATAAATATAACATTTTCATAAGTTGTCATTTATATTAAAAAAATTGTTTTAAAATTCTAGAGCTCTTCTTTTGAAATAAATTATTCTGTTTAAATAAATAAACTTTTTAAATTTAAAAAGTATTTTATAAATTATTTTATAAAATATGTTATTAAAATAAAAAACTATTCATTAGTTTGTAAAAATCTCATTTAATTTCAAAAAAATACTTTTTAAATTCAAAAAAATTTATGACTTTTAGAAATTAAAAACTTCGTTTTTTAATTTTACAAACCAAAATTTTTCTCAGTGCAGTATTACAAACAAATGGGTTTTAAATGCAAAGAATCTCTTTTTTAAATTAATTATTCTCGTCAAATAAATGTTTTCTTTAAATTTAATTGGTATTTTTTTAGATAATTTTAGAAAGCATTTTATTAAAATCAAAAAACTTTTTTTTAATTTTTAAAAATTTCATTTTATAACAAACAAATAATTTTTAAATTTAAAAAGAATTTCCAATTTTTAGAAATTAATAATTTTGTTTTTTAATTTTACAAATCAAAATTTTTCTCAGTGTAGTAGTATATTTAGAAGGATTTCTTCTTCTTTAAATCTTTGGAACATGCTGAGGTTAAATTATGTTGGGTTTAATATCTGTGACATAGCTTCCTTTTATATTATCGTTAAACTGAAGAAGTAATTGGAGAGACTCGAATGCATGTCTGTTCTATCAAAAAAAGATTTTTTATCTTAAATTTAATTAAAATTCGACGTTTTACATTGGCGAACCATTTTTATTTGTCTTAGGACGTCTGAAGATAATCGTAGAAACTCAATATTACTTGTGGAAGTGATGTATTTCAGATTTTTTTTTTTTTTGTAAAACCTGTTTTTTGTTGTACTTGCAATCTGTTCTGAGGCTTGTTCAGGACTGACTCTCCCTGCTCTTTCGCGGTTTTGCTTATTCCGTCCTTACTTTGACGCAAGTCAGCCAATCCGAGGACGTACAGCCTATACTTACATGGAAGATGGGTCGGCCCTTGAGTTTTACACTCCGCCAGGGGGTCATAGATGTGTTACATTTCATCGCAGATCGTAATAAGTAATTAGTTGGAGGCTTATTACCTCAGAAAGTGAATTCAGTTTTATTAAAATATTCCAAAAAATTAAGTTTTCCAAAATTAATTGATTACAAATTACGTGAACAATTTAACAAAACAATTTCTTTCAATCTCTTAAAAATATTAAATACCCAAAATATTTGGAAAAAAGGACATTTCTATAAGCTATTATGCACCGAGCAGTTATCCCGTCTAACTTGTAAAAAATGTTAATTTTAATGTTTTCACAATTTTCATGATTACAAAACTACTTCCTTCGTAGTAAAATAATGTAATAGTGCAGAATTTCCAACTGTCTCTACTAAGAACCAACATTGTGATTCGGCTGATAAAAATGATTTCAGACCTATAAATTTCAAGAGTGACGTTGGTACAATCGCATATTGATTACTTTGTTGCAGAAATTAATTATATCAATATCGGAATTATAAGCTTATGAAACATGTGCAATTGACTTGTTCCCCCATATAGCATGAATACTACCCCAGTAGTTGCAGCCTCCCCCCACCCCTAAGCTACCACCCATTAACATGAACACCTATTTTATTCTTTGAAATTGGGAATAGTCCTGTTGGAAATGGATGCTCAATAGTCAAACTGCATTAGATTCATGATCTCAAAATTTTACACATCATCTTACTTTGAAATTATTTATTTAATTATTGCAATTTTAAGCGAACTGCGGGGTAAGCACATTTTTCCCCCAATACCACCCAAATTTTCACGTGAATTGATATTGAACAGTCCATTTAAAATTATCATTAAGGTTATGAATCCTAAAAATGTTTACGGTTCAGTTAACTATCCAAAATAGTATTCTATAAAGTAAAAGTTGTTATTGTATATCCCTTGGCCATTTTATTATTATATTTTTTTAATAAAATTAGAAAACCCTTAATAATCGTGGGCCATAACAATAATCCAAACTAATCCTTAATGCGGTCTCACCATAAAATGTATAATTTATATTTATTTATATCCCTTTTTGTTGGTCCCCTCGTTTTATGCTGTATAACTGTGTATACCACAACTGCCTTCCACGAACGTTGCTATTCCTTTGATAATACACAAACGCATACCCCAAACTATAGAACATATATAAATTTTTGACACAACATATACAGACAAAAAATAACCTGAAAAGACCTAGTTAATTCCCAAGTTAAAGAAATTTTTTGCTACTTCGTCTCTGCTCCTTTGATCCCGCATTAATAAATATATCCCAGTATATTGGTAAATATGTTTTATAGGAATAAGGGATTATGGGCTGAGCAGATTATTTATTAATTAGACTTAAATTTATACTTTGAAGCTAATTTTTTTATCGTAATATTTTAATGCCAATATATGATTATACCCCAGAATATTTCTGACAAATTTATTACGACGGAAATTTGTTTTGCTTTTCGCAGGTGATTAAATTTTATATGGTGAATATATGCTTTTATCATATATAATTTAATTAAAAATTTAAATTTCTTTTGTTAAAAGCAGTTGAAATCTGTAAAATAGTATTATATATTTTGTACAACTCGGTGTGGCTTGGCCTAGTTGATTTACAGTCGACCCAATTGAAATGTTTCGTACATAATCATATACTGGGAAATATGAATCGCACATTCTGAAATATATCAACAATTTCCTCCACAATCATTCAGGTAAAAAAAGCTCTATATTCCTATACCATACATCTCATTTTTATATAAAACCGCACTAACGAGGTTTGCAAAAAAATCAAAATGTTCAGAATTTGTTCATATATAAAGGCATACGGGTAGCATACAACCTAACAGCTATTCATTATCAAAAAAATATTATTTATGTTTATTGATATTTTGTTGAAAGCTTTTATTTTTTTGTGTGAACTTTTTTCCATATATATGTGTATGTATAGCCGTATGTTGTACAGGTAGTTGATTAAATTTATTTGGCACATAGTACTTTATACCAAAACCGCACCACATACGAGCTCGACACAATGATCATACTCGTATAGTTTGAACTTATTATGCCACAACCTGCTATTTAGCTGTATGTTTAATAAAATAATCAATTTGCGGTATTAACTCAAGTTCCATTTAGAAAACTTTTATGTATACTGAAATGCAATATAAAAGTGCGACAAGTGATTAGCAAATGTAAATCAAATGCATTCAAATTAACCATAAGTTTATACATGATCAAGTTATGTGATTATCTTTTAATTTATTGACCAGATTATACCAAGCCCTAGAATTTTTTTTAGAACTGTTTCACAGCATGATACAACCAGCAGAAAATGGACACTCATCCAAAATCGTTAAGCTGTTAAGCAAAATAGACGGGAGTAACGAGATGACTACACGCGTAAAAGACCGTTTCAATTTATTCGGCAAACAGTAATATTATCAACCATGTTCTATACTGATTTGATGAAGAATCTTGATAAGGACACAAAATATTCTCTCACAATTAATTGAACCCGGACACAATTTTTTCTCAAATTAATAAATTTTAATCTGAACAATTTAAAAAGGAACAAAAATTGATCTAGTTAGTTTGCAGATTGGCAATATACGCCTTGGAGGAATATATAATCAAGAAGTCTACTTCGATAAGATTCGAAAGTTATGCCATTACGCTCACTATCCGCATGGAATGCTTCGTGATAAGGATAATGTTGTGGAGTGTTTTATTTAATACCAACTTATAACTCATCTGGGTGCCACAAAAAAAATGAGGTGGATTTTTAGATATAATATTCGAAACAATGATTCGTTTTAGGTGGATATAATATTCGAAACAATGATTCGTAAGAAATCTCGCAACAAATGTTCAGGAACTACCGGTCAAGTGTGTTCATTAAATAAACAACATTTATGCATAATACTTTAGCACCCTTTATGGACTACTCTTTATTTGTTGACGCTCATGCTTTGACCACTTTCATTCAAACTGTTACGAAACCTCAACAAAAGCGAAATAATTTGGATTATCAAAAACAACCTCTGACACGAATTAAGATCTACGCTTTAAAAATCGGAGAACCTCCGTCAGCTCTTCGAACAGTCATCGCAATATGGGCTCAATCTCTTATCATTACAAGAAAAACAACTAGTCGGCAAACATTCTTGATTGTATAACTGCCTTGGATATACGCTTTATCAAAGCAACAATACTATATCAATCACAAATTTGTAGATTGTTTTTAATGGGTTGGGGAAAAATAAATCCATTATTTGAAATGGGAGATGCATGTAGTAAAAAACAAATTTCTGCCATTGTTGTGATTGATAGATAAAACCACTATATATTTTACAACTTTGCTTCGATAGAGTCAAAAACGCAAGTCAGGCGGCTGAAACGGTGAATGGTGTCTTTGGTCCGGATACTGTCGCAGCCAATCGGCCTATTGTCGAAAACGTTGATAAAATCTATTCTGAAATTGATCGAAGTATATACCGGCCTGTGAGCTGTCGTAGCATTGCTCAGGACCCGCAGATCGACCACAAAACAGTTTTAAACCATTTGCATGAAGCTGGTTTAATATTTACAATTAACATCTACAAGGCGCGGATTAGACAATATGGTCACCTTTGGGTGAGTCATATATAAAATAAAGCAGTAACTAAAGATTGCGAATGTATCATGGGATACGAAATTATCACAAAAAATTGATATAACGAGATTCATAAAATCATCAAAACCGAGGTGACCAGGCCATGTTATAGGAACACAAAAATAGACCCTCGATTCGAAAAAGGGCAATGTATGGACAACGTGGAAATGATTCTGCATACACTCGGCCGTCGTATTTATAGCGTCCTCTTGTTGCGAAACCCCAATATTTAGAGAAAAATATCTTTGAATCAGACAAATTTTATTTTTGTTGTATTTTACATACAGCCTCAAAGCAACAACTTCACTTAATTTTTAATTTGAAACTTTGGTTATGAATAAATAAATTGTAAAAGTGCTAGGGCCTGAAACCTCACAAGGTAATCAGAATTTCGGTCTGAAATTTGACAATTTTTTGAAAATTCACGGTAAATCTGGAAAAATCACAAATATCTAGTCAGAAAATTTGGCGCAAATGCGGCACGGGTGTATATTTTATACCGAAGAAATTAATTTACTATATCAGTGTCAAAAGAGAACTTGTAGAATGGGAAAAGTGTATCTGTTAGAACCAACTATTTAACAAATTTTATGGAGCATTTTACATTTTAGAAAAATCAAATATGACATCACTGAGTGAACAAAACCCGTCAACTCTCAACAAATTTTTTGTTCCAACTAAGGATCATCACAAGATGCTTAAAACAAGTAAGATTAGAGAAATATTACACAAATAGGCATCAAATATATCTGAAGGAGCTGAATCTCAAACTCCGGAATTAACGCAATAACCTTCCGAGTATGATCTGGTAATCAACATTTTAAACCTGCAATGAATTCCAAGCACAGATTGTTTCACATTAAAGTTGAACCCATGACAAGAGAGCACAAAGAAAACCTATCATGTTTCTGGAACAAAGCCGGGTGTCCTCTAGCAACTATGACGATCATGGGTTCGCAGATGCCAAAAAATCATTGCAGATTCCAACATGCAGAAATTTTATTCAACGAGAAATATCTGATATTTTGGCCTAGTCCTCATCTTCTTGGCTAAATTTTAATTTTCTTTGTACATTCCACAAATCACCATCCTTGACCTTCCCAAAATTCTTTTCATTTGAGTGTCTACAAGATCTGGACCAGTAAGTAATTTTGGCAAGAGAGGTAGATGTGTCCAATTAGCGAAGTTTTACAATGCTATTTCCGTGTGTTAAAAAATTACGGCTAGAAGAGGAGTAACTTTGAATATTTGTTATGATAACTGTACCAAATTCGTATGTGGAGATCGAATACTGAGAAGTAGAGAAAGTAAGTCACACATAAAAATTTAATATTTAAATTTATTTAAATCTCCTAATTTGTTACCGTTTTTTCGTTTTTTGCTACTGCTAAACTTTTTAACAACATTGCAAAAAATGAAAAGTTTCTATTTAAAGCTGTCACTTCTGGTATACAGATTTTTAGAAAATTTTGCGATCACATAATTAATCTTGTATAAGTTAAGCATGAAGTTGGATTTCAATCCGCCAGAACAGTAGAGAAGCCGAATTTTGGTAAAACATTTTTTTTTATCAACCGGGAAAATTAAATGCTATGCACTGTTTAAAATGTTTGCTAAATTCGAAAAAGCTACAAATCAATTTTTTGAAAAAGCTCAATTAAGGAGTGTCACATGAATCAATCAATCAATTCCGCTTAAATTTTGGGAAACTTATCTTGGCCGGTATATTGTAGCAAAATTATGTAGAATCTTTTAGTTTTTCTGGTGGAAACCCTAAACAGTTCCTTTAGAACTGTCACTTCCGGTAGCCTAATTACAGACAAAATTCACTGGAATCGCTTAATTTGTGAAAGAAACGTAATTTCTGCTAAAATTTCAGAAAAACGACCGGAACCGATACTGTTGCAAATTTAATTTAGAATCATCTTGCTAAAACATGAGAAAGCTTCCATGGAGGCTGTCACTTCCGGTGGACCGATTTCGGACAAAAAACATTTGGGTCATCCAATTTATGAGTAAAGTTTAAATATTATGAATTTCTGGTAAATCTGCAAAAATCTTGAGTTCAAAATTTATTTATGAATAAACGAATATGAGCTAAAAATTCCAAATTAAATTTGGAATAATATCGGTCCAAATCAGTTTTCCAAAATTGAAGCCGAAATTACGATTTTTGACCAAAAACTGTTTTTTTTATCAAAAATTTGAGCATTCTACAGATTAGACGGATTGAACGGATTGAACGGATTCACATTTAATTTTTTTCTTGAATTTGGAGGTCTCACTGATGTATGGTCAAAGTCAGTGATTCGCAAGAGGCAGCTTCCATTGAAGGTTTTTCCAAATATTTTTAAAAGTATATTTTTTATGAAACCATTTTTCAAAAATTTATGCAGAAATAATCAATTTTGATAAAGCATTTTATTGGATTGACTAATCTGCTGCTCTTGTGGAAAGCGTTTCCGTTATTTACAGTTTCTTCCCAATCTTTAAAAAAAAACGTTATAAAAAAAAATAATTCAAGTAAAATTGGCATCGAAATTGATCGAAAATTTGAGCGGAAATATTTTTCAGACGAATTAGCCGATATGTATTAACGCTATACGTCAGTTTATGTTCCATAAATTACTAGAAAAAATTTGCGAAAATTAGTACACCGAAAGTGGAAGCTTTCTTAGAAAAGTTTTTTTAATTGTTGGAATGTGTAGAAAAATAAAACATTTACGAAAATCAGCCAAGAACTGTAGGGCAGGGGTATGGGACATTATTTAACAAGACAGTTTTTACCAAAATTCTGGTAAATTGTATTTTTCGTCCTGGAAATCATTGTTTGGTGCTTCTCAATATTTATCAGGTCTATTGAGCCTTCATCTAGTTCCAATCTTGATGGCGCTTTCTACTCTTTGCTTTTATTATTTGCAATATTTCTGTTGCTAAGAAAGGGTGATGGTGTTCACGGATTCCAATTTGCTTCGCATTTTTCAATTAGTTATTAATTAATTAGATTATTCATAGCCCTAATTTTCGCTTATATTTCTTTGAAGAAGCGAGGTTTTTTGAATTAAGGAAATATTAGTGATGTCTATTGCTTCCTTGGCAACTTATTTTAGTTTAGGCATTTTAGCTTTTTTGTCAAATTTTATAAGGGGTTCGAAATTTTAGGTTTTTAGATTTTGAAAATTCTTAAAAAACCATACGTCTCTTGCGTGGTTGAGAATGAGGTTTATTGAGTACGGCAGACTCGATCGTTTAGATATAATGAAACTCGAAAGTATGTTCGATTGTTGTAAAGAAATTAGAATTAGTAAAATTGGTGATGGTTTTGTAGTCCGGAAATGTGTAAGAATTTCAGATGATGACAGATTGGTGATTGATTGATGCGGGCTTTTCAAAGACATTGTGATCGCATGTTGAAGAATGTATCAACATTTGTCATCCTCCCTCCCACCACCAGTTCTCCTGTTTTTGAAAATTGAAGTTTAATATATTCGTGTCGTAAGAACATCGTTACACGATCTATGATACCTACGTACATTTTGGTAGAATTCAGCCACCCATTAAACTTAACCGTTGGCCCTAAAAAATAATTTAACTTTTAAAAGTTTCAATTGCAATTTCAGGTGTTAAAATAATTTTTAACTTTTAAAAACTTGTTACTCGAATTCAGCTTATAATATCTAACGACTATGATTAAAACAATGTACAATTCCATAAACTGTGTTATACGATGCTATTATCAAAATCAAAATCCATATCGTAAAATTAAATTGATTTTTCTTCATTTTATGCCCTAGCCGTTATGTAGCTTAGCCCGGAAAGATGATTTTCATATTTCTTTTAATTCTCTGGAAAATAATTTTTGTAATAATATTGGTGTGTGTGTGTGTGTGTGTGTATATATATAAATTCATTTTCTATTATAATATAATATCTTCGTTCCAGTTTCCTAGAGTTTTCAATTTAAATAAATGGAATGAACAAAGAAATAGAAAATTATACTAAAATGCGGAGGATGGAATATACACCAGGGGATGAGATTTGATTTATTTTACTTCTGTTCGAGTATGAATACGATTATTTTTTGTGGCGGCGCGTAATTCAAGCGTTATGATCGCATGTCCCTCATTGTATTTCGATAATGAAGTTTTTTTTTTTGAAAAATATTTGTATTTTATATTTGTTTTACTGCCACAATGAAAATTATTTTCGTTTTCTCTTGTGACTCGAGAATTCATTGCATCTATATAGGTATCGAGGTGATTAAACGCCTTGTTGAATATTTTAAAACAATTACCTCGCGTCGCTGTTAACATAAAACAATTCAATTTATAATCGATTTTTACCTTATCGTACGTACCTTTATTCTATAATACGTATAGAGGTATTAAAATTTTCTACATAATTTACCGACTATACACCTACTAAAAGTTACTTAAACCAAAATTACACAATATAACAACTTGATGCTAATCTAATTAATTTTCTATTTTTAAATTAAAATGTTTTATCAGATTCGGAACGAAAAAAGTTTGTTGTGCTTTTTCTGTGCGGTGTGCTTTTGCATCGATTAATTTTAAATTCGAAATGAAAATGTATAGCGCACAATGTTTTATGATCAATACATTTTTTATGTGCTTGCATAAATCGGTATTATATAGAGATATTATGCTGGTAGAATAGAGTTAAATTATTTAAATTGGTTTTCTATGTACTTGAAAAAATAAAATAATTTAAATTGCAATTGCTGGCTTTTTAGGCACGTTTTAATTAACAACGTATAATGTTTCATTATTCCATTCTAATTTCAATTAAAAATATATATTTTTAGTGTCGCTGCCCTTTTCTAATGCCACACGAATTTTGGACGTACACAAAAGTAATAAATTAAATGTTACATGTCCGAAAAATCTAAACCAATTAAATTGTCAATCAAAGTGTTTTGCCATGACAATCTAGCGGCATCTGGATGGGTCGTGCAGCGTCAAGTTTTAATTTTCATTTTTCTGTATATTTTTGTTGTACATAGATCCTAGATACGTATGTACCAAATGCACGCTGAAAATTGTATTCCGTTACATTGTTTAACAATAATTTGTTTTTTTTTTGGTATGCTGGGCGGATAACAGCACGAAATCTCACCAGAAATGAAAAATTAATTTGTTTTCCTTTTTTTTTGTTTTTGGTATGTATCCTTTTTGTTGTAGAGCCGTAGTGCGAACAAATTTCTTTTTTCGATTGGAATTTTATACGTTGTACAAAAAGAATATATTTTATCCTGCAACCGCAAATTAAAATATTCATATTAGTTTAATTTATGATCATAATGTATCGGATATTGTGCTACTTGAAACATAAGATATTTAAATTGAGAGTGTTTTAAAGTCTTTTATCATTTCCAAAGCATTTATATAATAATGTTAATTTCAAAATCCCCAAGTTGGTTATGGAGTCTGTAATTTTCATATATGGTCTTTAATAAATTGTGTATTTTGAAAATGTTTGCACTAGCTATTGAATTTTCAATATAACAGGTTAAAATAGAAACCTTTAAAAATGAATCCTAGCATCCTTTATTAGGCAAAACGAAGTAAAATTCACTACACTGTTTACTACTTTTTACAGTAAAAAAATGTGCCGTATGCACTTGGTGATACACACTTACACTTAATAAACACATATTGTTAAACACAAGCTTCTCTGTTTCGCAAAAAAATAGATTTTTGAATCTATTAGTAAAAAAATTTGTTCAAAAAGTTAAAAAAAAGCACTCGATCGATTTCGACTTCAGAAGTATTTACTGATTTGTAAAAGTAAGAATTTAGTTATATATAGTAGAAAAAGGCAAAAAAGAATTAAAAGAAAAACAGACAAAAAATAGGCAATAAAAAATAATCTATTGATCGTCCCAACCATCTTTTGTTTATACGGAAAATTTGTATTAAAAAAGGGGAGGAGGATGCTCATCAGCTGAGTAACACAATTCAAGTCATATTGAAGTACTTTTAATTACCCGACGTATTAGTCATATTATTACGAAAGTGAGAATAGAACAGGGCAGGATCTGTAATTGATAGGAAACGGATTTGTCTCTGTTCGTTAAGGATATTTTGGTTAAAGAAATTTGGATGAAATTTCGTAAGATTCTATGACATCAAAATGTTTTGAGTTGTATAAATGTCTAAATTGTTTAAACTGTATAGCTGTATGATTTTCTAAAGTTAAATGATTGTAGAAAGTTGATTGATTGCAACCAGATAAAGTGTTCTTCAGCTCTAACTCCAAAATTGTGCCTAGTCTGCCCACTATAAGAGAAACTACAGTCATTGCAATTAACCCTATAAACACCAGGTTTATTGTTAAAAACCATTAACGACTAATCGCTTACCTGTTACCCTCTTCCATTTTTGAATTATAAATTTTTCCGTATAAACAACAGATGGTTGGAACGAAATTTATATTGCCTATTTTTTGTCCCTCCTTCTTTTATTTCTTTTTTGCCTTTTTCTACTATATATAACTAAATTCTTAATTTTACAGATCAGTAGATACTCCTGAAGAAATTTTGTCTCGGTTGTCTCACCTACTATGTGAACCCAGCCCAGTTTTCACGCTATACTTTTGCGCCATTTGGCGAACCCATGTCCTGCAAGAAATACTTCAATCCACATTTGGCTGGGCAGGACCAAATACTAGAATCTATGAGCGAGCTACTGAAAAAAGAAGACCAGAGACTAGGAACAGTGGAAAATACAACGATGAAAAAAAATAAAAGAATAACGGATGCGTCAAGTAAAACTAGAGAAGTCATTGGCTACCTTAATTCTACTCAATACAAACTTAACAAGAAAAAATAATGACACACTATTTAAGAATTGCTACCTAAAATGCAAGTGGCCTAGCCCAACACATTTTAGAATTAGAAGTATTTTTAAGCACAAAAAAATATTATATATGCCTAATCTCAGAAAGTCATTTTATAATGCCAAAATACGTGAATGTGAGTGCTATCAACGCTCTACATCCAGCAGAAAGGGCTAGAGGCGGGACAGCAATCTAAATTTAGGATAATATAAAACACCACGAAAAATTAAAAATAGAGGAGGAAGATATGCAAGTAGCTACTGTATCTATCGAAACCAAAAATAACAAGAGCTATAGTATATGAGCAATTTACTGTCCAGCCAGATGTAACACAAAAAAAGGCTACACCAAACTTCTTAAATCGCTTTGCAATAATTTTATTATTAGCGGTGACTTTAACGCGAAACATTTTCTTAAAAACATTAAATTTCGCATGCATTTCTTTGTTATTAAAAACAAATGTAAATTTTATATGTTTATAATGTGAAATAAAATACACCCAAACCTTTTTTTACACGGTGATACGTGCCAACCGTGTAAAAAAATTAACGTTCTTACAAATACCACTTTTTCAATTCTCTATTCTTAATTCATCTTTTCTTAATTTAGGGGAGCCTGACGACGCAAATATTATTAATAAAAATAAATAAAACACAAAAATATTGAAAAATAAAAAATCTAAAAATTTTCCGGAAAATTAAAATATTTTCCGTAAAAATGTAGCATTTCCTTTCTAGTAACTAGTAATAAACAATCCTGCATTTAAAAATGTATACTCCTTACCTGATTTTCTCGATGTATACGTAAAGTAAACTTTAGCCTAATGATCTTCCATTCATTTTGAAAATGAATTAAAAAAAGTGACGTCCCTTAAGCTAGCAGAACCCATACGGCAGAATATTACAAGATAGTATTGATAATTATAGGCAAATCAAATGATCTATTAAAAAATTTTGGCCTCCATCCCTTCCAACTAAAACGCGGGTTCTGCTAGCTTAAGAAAAAGTTAAAAGGACCCATATAAAAAAACGATTTAAAAACAATTGGAAAATTAAACGTTAATTTTAGGCTAATTAAATGCCCTATTTAATTTTTTTTACTATGTTCGCTCTATTAGAAAAAATAAGGCTTGATCACTTAAAAGCTAACAGAACCCAAATCGAAAATCGGGGCAAAAATCAAATTCGAACGCAAAACAAAATCAATTGGCAACAAATAATTTTAGGCTCATCATGACCTAATCAAATATCAAATTAAAAAATTTTGGGCTCCACTCGTTTTTGACCAAGTTTCAGGCCATTTAATCGAAAGCTAGCAGAACCCAAATCGAAAATCGGACCAAAACCGAAATTAGAACGGAAAATAAGAACAATTGGCATACAAATAATTTTAGTCTAGGAATGACCTAATAAAAAGGCACATTAAAAAATAATTTTGGGCTCATCATGATCTAATCAAATATCAAATTAAAAATTTTTGGGCTCCACTTGTTTTTGACCAAGTTTCGGGCCATTTAATCTAAAGCTAGCAGAACCCAAATCGGAAATAGGACCAAAACCGAAATTAGAACGCAAAACAAGAACTATTGACATACAAATAACTTTAGGCTCATTATAGCCTAATTAAAAGCCACATTAAGAAATTTTTGGCTCCACTCGTTTTTCGGTTTTGGTCCGATTTTTGATTTGGGTTCTGCTAGCTCTAGATTAAATGGCCTGAAACTTGATCAAAAACGAGTGGAGCCCAAAATTATTTAATTTATATTTGATTAGGTCATGATGAGCCCAAAATTATTTATATGTCAATTGTTCTTGTTTTCCGTTCTAATTTCGGTTTTGGTCTGATTTTCGATTTGGGTTCTCCTAGCTTAAGATTAAATGATCTAAAGTTTGGTCAAGAAAAAGTGGAGCCCAAAAATTTTTAATGTAGCTTTAGGCCTTAGCCAGCCTAAAATTATTTGTATGCCAATTGTTCTTTTTTACCGGTCTAATTTCGGTTTTGGTTTTATTTTCGATTTGGGTTCTGTTAGCTTTTAAGTGATAAAGCCTTATTTTTCTAAAAAAAAATTAAATAGGGCATTTAATTAGCCTAAAATCAACCTTTAATTTTCCAATTGTTTTTAAATCGTTTTTTGATAAGGGTTTTGCTAACTTTTTCTTAAGCTAGCAGAACCCGCGTTTTAGTTGGAAGGGATGGAGCCCAAAATTTTTTAATAGAGCATTTAATTAGCCTATAATTATCCGTACTATCTGGTTATCAGATTCTGCTAGCATAAGGGACGTGAAAAGTGTGTAAAACATGAAATAAAATAAACGTATTTTAAATCAATTTGAAAATGAATTAAGATAAATTTTTTTTGTTATATTTTTTTTTAAATTCAGGAATTTTGTTCAAAATACGAATTAAAATAAGTGAAAATTTTTCATACAAATACCACTTTTTCTAATTCACTTTTCTTAATTCAACTTTTTTTAATTCGGGTTGCCAATAAAATCACCTAATATCATTAAGTCTCTTAACATAACTTATTATTCACTTGAGTTATACCAGACCCACCTAGATATAAGAGCCGTAAGGATTCGTCATTTTTTATCGTAAGCTTTTTGTTCTTTCTCATAATTACATTAATATACATATTTTAAATACATTTTTGTTAATAAAAACCGAAATGATTAATTTGAATTTGCAATTTTAGTATAATAACATTTTATTTGGTTCCACAAATAACAAATAATTAGCAATTCAAAATATTTGGAAACATATTTAGGTGAGAATTTTTATTACAAATTTTAATTTGATTGATGAATTTATACCCCACTTCCGCTATTCGTGTAGTTTATCGTTTTAAGTGACTCGTTTACCATAAAACCAGTGCTTGATCAAAATTTGTATTATGTTAACTACCGTATTTTCTTAAAACCCCAACCGGCGTTTATATATTTTTGCCAGGCATCTCCAAATAAAACACGTCTCAAACCTGAAATGATTCGCGTGAAGTCACATATTGGTGTACAAACTGGTGAACTTTTCATACAACTGACAGATTTTTATTATCACTTTGAACGATGACGCCTCAACTAACGGAATCGAAGTGTTAATACGGTCACATTCATTTATAAAATCGTGAGGTTAATTTATAAAATCGTTTTTTTTTTCAACTTCAAGATGCGCCTTGTTTTTTAGGACCGCTTTATTTTCGTTCCATTATTGTAGCTGGTGGCTGTTTCTAAATTTGATGTTAAAACCGCAATATCATCTAATTGATCATCGCTAGAATTCCTAGTATCATTATACTTTCGTTTTCTTCATATTCAAAAAAAATTATCCGCCCGGCGATTTCTATCATTAATTTTGTCATAAATGGTTTTAATGTGATTTTGAAAATATTTTGTCACCTGTGTCTTTCCATCAGAATGGTCATTTATTTCAAAAATGCGAAGAAATTGCAGTACATCAGGTCCGCTCTACTTTAATTCGTTTAATTAGTTCTTCTTTAAGTTCTTTCGAAAGTGAACTAAATAAATTTTTTCTAAGGCAACCTTACATGCAGCACGTCCAATTCCTGCTGTGTAAAGTATATATCAACTTTTAAATCAATTAGATCAATTCTTTCTGGAGCAATTTCCAAGTAGGAGATTTACGATATAGTTTAACAACTGGGATCAAACGAGTTGTAGTTCTGAAATGGAACATCATTTATAATTTCGATACCATCATCATCAACGTTTCCAATAAGTTCGTCGTCATTTGATACGTTCCCTCTGTTGTAATACCAACAAAGTCTTCACTGCATAATTTAAACGTCGTTAGTTTAGTTTGTAAAATATCCAAACATATATAGAAAGAAGCCGGTTGGCATCTTTCCATATGCTCTAGCAAGGCCAACGTACCAAAATTTCGTGTTCCCATGAACTTTAATATTCATGTATCGGCGGTTCCTTTTTGGCGTCCATTCATCTAAGGTTAAGTTAAATCTCGAACCGTCTGTTAAGGTTCATCTATACCGGATTCTTAAAATATTCGGTTATTTTTCCACGAACTGCTCCATCTGGTTTTTTAATAATGCCTCCTACTACACTTCCTTTATCAAGGTCTCTTTTTAGCAATTTTTTTGTGTATGCTTTGTGGATTTTACCCAATGTGAGAAATTTTCTGTTGGGAAATATTACTGTTTTTAAATTTCGGTAAAACCGGTAGTACTTTAGTTAAATACCGATAATACCGAAATGACTACCATTACCGGTGTTACCGGTATTGGAACAGATCGGTGTTCAGTTGTCCGATCTTAAAAAATAAAATTATGTTATGATTTCGAAAGAATAGATAGTTGTGAACCAAGTCTAATGAATCTACAAGTCAAATTTATTTAATTAATCACCTTACAAAGCCGCAGTCAAAACAATTTAATAAAGCTATAAAAAAAATTAAACGATTTTAAGTTTAAATTTCTGTGGTCTAAGGAGAATAATATTTTCTTACGGAAATCAACGGATTCTGTTGTTCGTCGTGTTTCATACTTCAATGATATCATTAGGAGTAGAAAAAGTTTGGAGACCGTCAGTAAGATCATCGATCAACTTTAAAAAAATTTTTGACCGTTTTAGTTTGATCGTATTATGAGGTCTAGTAATATATTATTAGCCTTGGGTGATTTTTACAGCAACATCTTAAGTTGTTCAGCGCTAATCGATGACTACAAATTTAAAATTTTTGGAAACTACCGCAAATTATATTTCGAAATGTACTAAGGTAACTAGGCCACGTAAGAAAGGCTTGAGCCTTAGATGAATAATTGCCTTCTCTATAAAATCAACCAGAAAAATATACTTTGGATGAAATTACGAAAATGTACAATGCCGAGCTAGCTACAAATCTTAAAGAGTTATTTAAAGTAGCGAGAAATAAATATTATCTAAGGATTCAAGAAGAGGGTGGTAATTATGGCGAAAATGGGTGTTAACACTAGTTTTATATTTTATTGAATATATGTACTTATTCGAAAACACAACTTTAACTTGTTTCATCTTCACCGTTTCGTTTGCAATTAATTTATTTTTAATTTGTTAGTGTCAACAGCACTGATTAATTTTCCCAAGTCATTATGACCTCTATAGATGATCACCATGTAACCGCGTCGCTACACTAAGTAGCATTGCTATCTATTGAGCAGCACTAATTATTCATTAATACTGGTGATCATCGATAGGGGGTCACGATTTGGATTACAATTAGATGAGTTTATTTACATTATAATTCAAAACCAATAAAATAATAGTCTCATTCTTTTAAAATTGAATTTTATAATAATTTTTTTTATAAAGATTTAAATAATAGGTAGGCTATTGTAATTTGTACCATGTACCCTTTGGTTTTGTTAGGTTTTCCAAACATGGGCTATATTGAAGGATACTTTAAATAAACCAACCGCGTGAAATACTATTACCAAATTTGATTCAGCTGACCTTGCTGATTTGTTGTCGCCCTCGCTTGTTTAGTAAGTAGAGTGCTTGCTCTGTTATTCGGGGGTCCCGGGTACGATTCCTAGTGTTGACTATAGTAAAAAAATTACAACTGGGTGTTTTTAACGTGTAATATATGTTATTTATTTATGTTCGTTCATTTCTAATTTTCAGCCTTAGTAGTTTTCTGGTAAATCGTGTAGTTTTCGTTGTGTGGTTGTCGCTTCGTATTCTATACTTTTTGATTTTACTCGAATACTTTTTTAATTTGTCATTTTCCGAATTTTTAAAAACGAATAACCTTCGTGAATTTATTTTTATTTTCCACTTAGTTTTTAATTTCATTTTATTCACCTCAAACTAAATTCCACTTTTAATCCTTCGGGAACTGCGCCTTTGCTAATACTACTCTCTTCGTTGATATTTTCGACGCAGTTAAGCACTAAAGTAACCTGCTTTTCATGTTGATATAATGAACTACGTTTTGATTCACAGAGTGATTGTAATTCGGAGCTTCAGTGAGTCTGAACGAATTTTTCAAAAGAGCACGACCGAACGAATAAGTGCGAGAATAACCTTCAAAAGTTTTGTACCGTAGTTGGGAATTGGAAATCCGTTTGCTTCAGCAAGAATACAAACGGAAAAACTTGTTCACGAGTATCACAGATATTTCAACAACGAATCAATTAGAAACTGTAAGTAATTTTCATGATCAAAAATGAAACGATGGCGAGAGAAACCAATAACACTGCTTTCCGTAAAGAGACAACAGGATGATATTAATAGCAGAGCCCAGGTTGAGACGACGGAGGGCTGATACAGCGTTTAGCAGTTGCTTTGTTTGTGAATGGTTGATTGATTGTAGCAATTTCCTCTGTGTTCTTTTTGATAACCAGATATTTTTGAGCAATTCCTTGTTTATTTATTTGAAATCACCTGCTTTTTGATCAAGCAAGCGATAAAACTGGGATGGTCTAAGGCCTCCCATTTATTGGAAACCGTACACGCCTTGTACCTCGAAGAAAATTATTGATTTGTGTAATGTGCTACGAAAAATGGCAATTAACAGAAACCGCAAAGCTATTTAAGTAAAACAAATAACTTAACTATCTTACCTCTTTTAGTATGTACATACGTATTAAGTTCAAAAACAATAAGTTTTTAAGTTTAAACGTACAACACAACAGTAAACAGCAAGCAGAATAAAAGTTTAAATACAAGCAGATAAAAAAAGTAATTGAACTAAACAAGAAAAATGTTAAATAAAAAAACGAAAAAAACTTTTATTCATTTTTATCTCTTTAACATTTCTTTGGATTGCCTTAGGAATCCACGTTTTGTATTCTTCGCTGTTAACAGCCTACACAATAAATAGCCTGGCACATTAATTGTTAGTTCATACCATTTTTTTGTTTTCGGTTCATCTCGTTGTTTAAATGTTTCCCACCCCATCGATATAAACTAGCATCCACATGCTATCATTCAACCACTCACACTATACACTATACGGAACGGAAATAAAAGGTGAACACTCACTTTGCTATAAGCATTAAGAAAGGCAACAAAATGATTTTCTTCTTCAATACACATCGCATCAATTATTTTGAAATAGAGTTATGTAAATATAAACATCCCAACTGTATACAGTGTGAACAATATTTGGTAGTGTTTTGTATTTTTTTAATGATGCATCCAAGGATCATAAAAATGTAATATTTTGCTTAAGAATAATTAATGAATAGAAAGTGTCAACTATTGCATTTTAAAAACAAATTGAAAGTAGGTCACAAGCACAACAAATAAGATTTTGCAAACTACGTCATATTTTAATTAAAAAGTTTTTAATCATGAAAAAAATGAAGAGGTGGATATTACCAGACGTTTGGTTAAACAACAAGGATTGACCTATTCGGTTGAAAATTTTATCTTTAAATTTATTTGAATTTTGAAATTTATTATCGTTTTTTTCTAAATGCTAAAACTTTTTTTTGGAACAAGTGAAAAAGCTCCCATTGAGACTGCCACTTCCGGCATTACAAATGTCGCTAGAATCTAGCAATTAATAGAAAAAGTTTATGTATGCATTTTTTCTGAATAATCAATCCAGTGTAGAGATGTCGAGCTTTGGTAAAATTAAGGTCTTTTATCAAAACACATTTTCAACCAAATTTAAGAAAATGATACCAATTTATTTTGTTTGTAATTTTTATTTCGTAAACGTATATACTTTTCAAAATATTTGCAAAAAACGACAAAGCTTCTATGGATGCTGCCACTGCCGCTGGGCGTTTGGATCTCCAAATTTGGGGAAAAGGGTTAAGTATCAAGTTAAAAAAAAATGTTTTAATCCCTGCTTCAATTGTAAATCTGCATTTACGCATCCTTGAACGTTTTTTATAATATGACAACGCCGAAACGTCAGTCAAGGTTAACATTTCTATCCTGGTTTACCACTGCAGCCGTAAGCTCGCGCCGCAGTTCAAAATAAGCCAAATCAGTCGATTCAGGAATTGGGAATCTCACATAGACGAAATTTGCATAAAGATCTTGACTTACACCCTTACAAGATCATCTTGAGAACTGAAGCTTCTTGATTATTTGAATCGCCGAAATTTCTCCGATAGGGCCGTACTGAAGAAATTCCTGAATTTCATCGAAAAATCATTTGGGTGAAGCTCATTTTTTTCTTAATGGCTTTGTCAATAAGCAAACTATGCGTTATTGGACAGTAACAAATCTTATTAGAAATACAAGAATTGGATGGACTTGACATCAGTGATATATGTTTTCAACAATATGGTGGTATGGCATGCATACAGCTGGTCAAACTATTGATTTATTGAGGGGGAATTTCGGTAACCGTGAACCTCGAGAAAAATGCCTGGTCGAACCTCCCTCATGCGTTTTAACGCTTTTGGATTTCTTTTTATGGGATTACATTAAGTCGTTGGTTTATTTCAACTAGCCAATAACGTTAGAAGAGTTCAGGGATAAGAAAGGCAAAAACAGAAGAAACTTCTCTTGGCTCGAAGATTGCACTGAATTTTTCGAAAATATCATCTGTTCTCTTGCCGCTCCAATTTTTTAGCACATCCGTTGGTTGACTTGCAGTTCAACAACACTACAATGAATACTGATACAAGCAACTAAGCGAAATCAAATGGCAGGTTTGAACACATCCATATGAACTTGGTGGGCCATCTGCCTCTATCGAGTGAATATATTTTACCAAAGATCAAAATTCTAACATTCCCAAAAATCTGGAAAACTGTTCACAACGTAATCGTTCGTGTGGATTCATTGTTACTATGTCGATGGCAAATCGACAACAATTGGCATTGACAGGCAAACCCAATAGAAAATCATTGTGTTCTTAAAACCGTTACGTTTAATTTAAAACACTACGGTTTTTTATACAGGAGGCTAGCGATAAAACAGCCAAAATCTAAAATTCGTTATTTATCGATTATCGATACATTTTGAGAATGAAAACCAGTAGATCAAAATTATGAAGAAAAATTAAAAAGTCATGACAGCCGCATTTTTAGAAGTTCATTAGACACAGTTTCACACACATACACAAATGCTATAGTGAAAGTAAAAGTAATGGTTCGGCTCTTCGTAAACCTTCAACACTAATAAATTTAGGTGAGTGATTTAACCATCAATCCTATTAACCTAACTATAATTGTAGCATAGGTTTATGTAAAATTTGTCTTCTTATTTAATAATTCAATTTGATTTTTGACATTTTTCTAAATTTTAATGGATCTTGAACACAAAGGAATGAAAAAATAAGAGATGCGTTATTTTCGTACTGTACAAGTAAATGACGTGAAATATGATGGCGCGAATTGGCTTGTTTCGGTCTAAAAATACTTTTGCTATACGGTCAATTGAAATACCTTCATGTTCCGGAAAGCCAATTAAAAGCTTCTGAGTCCTACTCAATCCAGTCGACCATTCACCGGAACCTCAGAAGGTACACATTTCTTGTAATGGGTCATTTAAGGAAGTGGTTTCGTTAAAAACTAAAAATATTCTTATTATTTAAAAAAATAAATAAAGATACCAGGACCGGAAAAACTGTGAAAAAGAGAACGATTTCCTACAATACGAAAACCCTGTCCCTTCTAATTTTATCAAAATCTTTCAAGAAATATAAAATGTTAAATAAAGGCAACATAGTGGAACATCAAACATCATCCAAGTAACATGGTGCAACATCACGCAACATGGTGCAATATGAACAAACATGGTGCCACAACGTAGTGTGACATTCCAGAACATAGTGAAACATTACGCAACATGGCTATGATACGTGCAACATCATGCAACATGGTGCCACACACTGCAACATCATGCAACATAGCGCAACATCATGCAACAGGAAATTATAAATGAATTATCCAAAAATCAAAACTACTTGTAATCGTTTACTTGCATGCGAATGCCTTGTGCAACAAATTTTATTAAAATCGTTCATAATACATAAAATGTTAAGGGAATGCAAAGCAGGTAAAGCTTCCGGACCCCCACCCACCAGATGACTCTTAAAAGAATTTCCGTTAAAAACGGCTCTCTAATATCCACGGACTAGTAATGAGGGGTGCACGATCGGTATTCATAAAATCGCTTTATATAGTTCGTCAAATACGCCTCACAAATATAATGTTGAAATCAAACTACAACCTCTGTTGAATTTGAAGAACATACTTTTTGAACTATAAAAATCTTGAGCAGTTTTTCATGGTAAAAGCTAACAAATCACAGACCTTATCCTCAGTAGAACTTCATGCATACCAGAAGTACCATCCCAAATCGAAGTTATTTTAAGTTTAAAGCTTTATACAATTAAAATAATATTTTATCATTAATTGGTTAATCGACTTTAACCAAAATTAATTAATATCCATTTTCGGTAGGTCAAAGCTTTTTACTGATTATGATAAACATCATCGTAATTCTGTGTTATGTGTTTTCTAGTGGATGAGCTTTGTTACTTTATGGGTCGTGTTAGTACACAGTTAAATGTTTGCGATAAGTCAGTACACTCAAATCAAAGTCAATTGAAATAAAATAATTTACAAAACTTGGTCATCGTTAAAAAATATGTTGATTGATCGTTCGAGTATCACTTCAATGTTAATATAAATATAACATTGACCACATTTTGCTGTCTAGGATAACAGCATGAAACAATACATAATATAGGTATGTGAAACAAAAACACAAAAACTTGTTCAAAATTTTACTGATTATTGATTACATGTCATGTACAATAGCATAACAATTCCAAATAATTAAATAGAGCACAAACACACCATAAATATGTTTCGATGACAACATATAGGTACTTTGTAAAATTGTACAAAACTCAACATAACATATACATATATATACACAAACAACAACACCGGAAAACCCACAACACAGAAATAACTGGGAGGAAAATTTTAATCAAAACGGTATGACATATTCGATTGAGAGGGTGATTTAGGTGGTACATGTAAAATCCAGAATTTAATTCAACGCGAGTTTTGATTCATGGCAGGAGGTTGATTTTATGGATTCGCGAGTATATCAAAGAGACGACAATTTATTTGATTTCGCTTGATGGTACAAACACAAAGTGTTCGATGTGATGTAAAACGAAATGAAAATTAAATTTGTACTCAACTTTTAATATTTATGTTTTGTTTAATTGCATAAATAAATGTTTTATTTACTTAAAAGTTGTCAAATATTTTAAATGGAATTAATTGGCACAATAACATTACAGTGATTTTAATCTTGAGTTGCAAAATAGGTCATAAAATTGTATTATTGGAATAAAAATGTTCAATTTATTTTATTGTGAAATTGTTTCTCAAAAAACAACGAATCTTGTTGCAAGCGTGACTTTAAGATGCACGATGCACTTCTTCAGATAGTAATTTAAACTAAAAACCTATAGGGGTTTTTTTCGTTGAAAGTGTGAGCTATATACTAGACTAGATTTTTCACATCAGGCGATTTAAGTGGCCATCTCAAATTGCAGCTTTTTGAGAAGACACGGTTCACAAATTCTTATGGCAACAAGTTTATTGTCGCAATGCTTGCACCTGTAACATTTTTAAATAAATATAGTTCATGAATCTCCCGCGATTCTATATACCACACCAAACAGTCACACGGGCGGATGTTACGAACAAATCTGTAGTTTTGCTTGTTCACAAACCCACTATAAGATGAAAGTGAGCCTCGTCTGCCATCATAAAAATTTCCAAAAAAAAAAAAAAAAAATTTCTCGACAAGACTAAAGACAGGTCTGGAGTACTCTAAACGGAAACTGGATTTTTTAGGGGTATGAGGTTCAGATTTTTTTTTTTTTTCATAATCTGAGGAATCGTATTACGCGATATAGCCAACTGTGCTGAATATCGTTGTGTTAATATTTCAGTGTGATTTGCTGCACTGTATAGAAAAAATTTGTAGTTTTCGACCGGTAGGTCGTTCAGATCGAAGTCATATTGTTCAAATAGTACCATATTACAAATATTATATACGAGTGCTCCTGTAGCATATCGCAGACGATTTCCTTATTCAAGACTACAATCCCGATACAGTTTATAAATCCACCATTTTGGTACTGGCGGACTGGTGGCTAGTTTTTCTGAGAAACTGGCTTTTTCTACGATTTTCTCGATTTATGTATTGTGTGCGTACATCAAAAACTATGCTGTCAATGAGAGAATTTTGCGAATCAACGATTGTGCAGCAAATATAGTGGGCAATTTTATGCATCCAGTATTTTCATAGTCAGCAAATTTTCCATTGTTGATATCTAACAATTGGATGGATCTTTTATCATTTCGGCGCGCATGTTTATTTTTAGCTGGACTTTTTCAACATTATGGCGATGATTTGACGGGAAGTGTTTGTCTGAATCACCCAAAAGGAGTAACAGAGTGTCGTCAAATAGTTTTTTCGTTTTTTATATCTTTGGACGATTGTTTTTTTAAGTTCCACACTGCATTTAGGGTATTTTGAATATCCAGTGGCAGCTTAAATGCTGAATGAGCTGTTTTACCTCCATCCAATAAAGTTGCTGTAATGTCAGCTATTGCAACGTCCAATACGATGTCATTATTTGGTCGCATTTCAGCGAGAATTATCGAAATGAGAAATGTTTTGCCAGTTCCACCTGTGGCACTATTCTGGCTTTCCAAGGAATTGTATTTTTCTGGTCTACTGAACAAATAAGTTTGGTGTAAATATTTTTAAAACAATGTTAATTGGGAATCTTTTATTCCACAAAATTTTTATAGGGAAAAATATTTTCCCATTTAACTTTGTTTCGAAAATATTTACACCAAACTGATTTCCTCAGTAGGCCCGAAAAATATAATTTAGACAACAATGCTATGAAAATATGTTTCCCAATTCCCTATTCCCAGAGAAAACCAGAATAGTGCCACTGGTGCTTCAAAAAAAAAAGAATCCACCTTACCCCACTGAAACTGCTAGCATAATGCGGTCATAAATGGTTTTTTGTTCATGAGTCAGAAGTGGGACATTGCGAGTAATAATCGCTGCCATTTCTGCAGTATCGTCCTGCAGTTCACGGTTCATTTCGGTGTCGATTAAATCAGATGCACTTCAATTTTGTTTGATTCTATGTCAAATAGCGTAATAACATGACGAATGCTAGTCCACACCGAAATTCGCACGAATACACAACTCGAAAAATTTGGTGAGTGTAGTTTTTGGTGGATTTATGGCATGCTCAATTGCTGTCTTGGTGGTTAAAAAAATACTCTGTCCGTTTTCAAAATGGACAGCTCAATGTATAATTGCTGAGAGTTTGATATTCCGGCCAATTTGGTAACGCATTATTTCGTCGTTGTCATTCAATCGAGGAACATTCACATTGGTATTTTGAATTTGAAACACAACCATATCGCTGCCTTTATTCACATACTTGCAAATGTATTTATTTGATGCTCTTCACCGAACTGCAGAATTCAACATTAATATGAGCATTGACTGTTTTTCTTCGCAGAGGCAAATATGGTAAGACCCAACGATTGTCAATGTCAATGTCTGGTTTGTTGATATTTAGCGTAAATGATTACACAGGTCAACATTTGATATTAAACGAAACACTTGGCATGCTATGGTGCTTTAGGGGTTTTTCGGGTCGCTGATTACGATAAAAGGGTTGGTTAACCATCATCACATCAGGTTCAAGGTCATTTGAAGGTCAAAGTGTCTTAATGCGACCGAAAAAATCTGAAAAAATTCATGCTTATGTTTTCGAGGTCTTTGACCTTTCGCCTTTGTTAAAGGTCATTTGAAGGTCATTTGAAGGTCAAATCGACATATTTCGACCAAAATATTTGCGAAAAATTCATGCGTATGTTTTTAAGGTCTCTGAGTACGATTCCGTAGTTAGTCTGATGATACGACTTTGTGAAAGGTCATTTGAAGGTCAAATCGACATATTTCGACCAAAATATTTGCGAAAAATTCATGCGTATGTTTTCAAGGTCTCTGAGTACGATTCCTTAGTTAGTCTGACGATACGACTTTGTTAAAGGTCATTTGAAGGCCATTTGATATATTTCACAATATGAATATCATACGCAATTTAATGCAAAACAACAAAGTTGACATTATTTCGTAAAATTTTGGTTTTCGTTTTGTGTTACGTTTTCTTTTTTTGTTTTGGGTTTTCTCGACATAAAAACTCAACGGTATAATAAAGTATTTAGTTTTATCTCACAAATTCATGTACAAAAAACTTAAAAATAGTAAGGTAATACTACTTAATAAAAACAAAATATTTCTGAAATATAAAACTAAAATATAAAATTTTGGATGGCCGAAATGTTTTATTTTAATAATAAATTTTAATTTATTGTCAAACAAACCAATTTGAAATTATTACAAAATTGTAGTAGAAATTAAAAGTACGTACTGAAATTTCAGGACGACAAAACTGTAGTAGATCTACTACAATTGTAGTAAAGTGACATCACTGAGCTCAGTCTTGTTTTAAACTCTAGTATAGACGGTGGGCAACGGAGTTGTCTCACTATCCGCCGAAGTCCCTGGGTTACGGTCATGGCAACTACTCAAAAAAAACTTACGAGACAGGATCACGGAAATTCAGAACCAGCGGCTGGTCAGGGTGGGAAAGCGGGCCCGCACGCATCGTCATCATGTCGTATCGTCAGATTAACTATGGAATCGTACTCAGAGACCTTAAAAACATACGCATGAATTTTTCGCAAATATTTTGGTCGAAATATGTCGATTTTCCTTCAAATGACCTTGAACCTGATGTGATGAAGGTTAACCAACCCGCTCATCGTAATCAGCGACCCGGAAAACCCCTAAAGCACCATAGCACTCCAAGTGTTTCGTTTTATATTAAATGTTGACCTGTGATCCGCCATTATCAGTATATCTTCGACGACATATTGTATATCCAATGCGATAGAGGATTCAGATCACCGCATGGGCCATGAATCATGTTTGTGGTAACAATATCGAACCGTAGTTGATCAGTAGATGGATCTGAAGTTTCCTCGGATATTAGACTATCGATTTCCTCAGGGCGTATTTTGTCGACTAACCAAATTAAAATATGTGCACGAAGTAATCGTCGCTTTTGTCATTCAAAAGTGTAATTTTGTAATGAAGCTCATTAAAAACTTCAATTTTTGAAGTTTTTAATGAGCTTCATGAGCTTCATGAGACGTATGGTGGAGGTTTTGTTCTAGATAGGGACACCCTAATTACCTAGCGGTATGAAATATACTTTACGACCAATTCTTATACCTACCAAATATACATAAAAAAATTCATAAAAATCGTTTGAGCCATTTCGGAGGAGTGCGAGTACAAACACCGTGACACTAGATTTTAATATAGAGAAGATTATTTCCCAAATTTGCCGTTTTGGTGCTGGTGGCATTATTCTTTTGGTAGAGAATATATACGTTTCTCATTTCATTGAAAAATCTTTGAAAAAATCTTATAATACGTTAGAAAACAATTCTCATTCCACTAAAATCATGAGACATATAAATAATTCATGAATGAAAGGTTTTTGAAAGTAACTATTGACAATAAAATAGAAAATATAATAATTCCTCCACGATCATTACTAACGAATACTAAAGCCATCCCTCCCCCCGCCACCCCGCACCAGTCTCAAACAGATTTCCTATTTAGACTTTACTATATTCATGGATATTCAAACATTCTGTGAACTTAGTAACCAAGTTATTGGTAGCAAGTACCAAACTAGATAAAAACTCGATTACTATTGGGAAAAATTAGATGATTGTCTGATGTCATGCCTTCTGGAAAATCCATGTAATCACGCAAACAATTTTAAAAAAATTGTTTGCGTGATTACATGGATTTTGATAGTCAAATATTTTTAGAAACATGATGATTGACAAAAAATCTAAAAAAATTGCAAATACGAGGAAATTTTCAAAAAATTTCTTGTTTATAGAACAATACAGCATTTCGAAATTAGAAAAATTTTTATTTTTAATTTTTTTATTATTAAAAACTACCAAGGGATAATATAATCGGGAGTAATGACAGGAGGATAATGATCGGAACCCCGGGGATAATGACCGGAATGGTATGGTGAGGTTAATAACGGTAGCAATGTTCAAAGTGTAATGACCATGGGGTATCTTCGGAAGAGTTATTTCTTTGGGGTTATATCTTGTGATGTACTATGATAAAACGTGACATTTTTAAATACTAATTTTTACAAAATCAATGAAGTCGTCTACTCTTTCATTCAACCATTTCGGTTAGTACTGCCGCTGCTCATTTTCCCCCAATCATTCCCCCCTGGTTTGGTTCAGATTTGGGAAGAATACTGTTAAATAAAAAGGTTCGCCTAATAATTTTTTTAAAATGCCTGTTCGCCTAAACTGGTGGCCTAATGTTCCTTGAAATTGTTACCATGTCACAGATGATACTTATGCAAATTTTCATGACCACTGGAACATTTTTAGAAAATGGTCATTTGGTATGGGAAAATATATTGTTTAATATTATTTCTCGACTTGAGGGAAAAACTTGACGAGAAGAACTTTTCATGAGCCCCTATTTAAACTAGGTAATTTGAATTTAACACATTCACAATTTTTTCCCACATATTTTAGTTTTAAACTGAGCTTCCCAAGACGAACTACAATCCGTCGCAATAGAAAATTAAAAAACCAAATTTTATTCCTGACGAAACAGTGTATTGTTTCAGAATGATCTGGGAAAAGCAACTCAACAAAACAAATTTTTTGCACACTTTCTCATATTAAGAAATATTTGAAATAGTTGGATTTGACTCACGTAATCACAGAAAAAAATTTAAAATTTTTTCACTGGGTGAAAGACGATAGGGGGTTGGGTATCGGACGATAATCATCTACTTTTTGCAAATAATATTCGATTTTTATATAATTTGGTATTGGCCTACTTGGTCCTTGAGTTCGCGAAAGTTTCGATAAAATACAATAAAATTTATTTATCGTTAAAATTTTATTTCGATGAATCGTAAAATCTAAATAAAAAATCCCTTTGAGACCGGAAAAATGTACGAAAATACAATTCATCGAAATTATTTATAATGACAGCGGGGTGTGGGTAATAATGGGGGGGAATGTCGGAGGGGAATTGGCTGGAGCCACGCCGGGAGTATTTAATGGGGGTTATTTATGAACAGGGGGTTGGGTAATAACCGGGGGAGGGAGGGGGGATAGTAATGACTAGGATTGAAATGTCTTTGAGGTTAATTGCTGTGAGGGTAATATAGAGCAGGAGTAATTGGCATGGTCTTTGAATAGTAGGGGAGGGGTATTGTCCGAATAGTAATATTCGGGAAGGGGATGTCCTAATCTCTTTTGTTTCCTACTAACATTTAAACATATCAGAACGGTTCTAATTTTCGATCGATTTTTTGTGTATCATAAAAAACTGTTAACCATTTTTAAAATCAATTTTGATTGCGTATTGAACCATATGATTAAATTAAGATTTTAATATATAGGGAAATGCATAAGACCAACTAACAGTATCAACACAGTTGCGGACATTTTGATTATAAGTAATGAAAAGAAAAGGGTTAAAATAAATTTAAAAATATATTTAACACAACAAATAAGTGAACTTTTTGTGAACGTCATTTATAGGCAGGCGAAAAAAAAAATACAAAAATTAACTCAAGTGAAATATGTCGCAAAAAAATTCCCAAATTTGTTGCATACAATAAACGTTGCACAATCAAGGTTCTTGCAACAAGTTTCAATAAATAAACCTGATCAACAAATTTCAAGAGATTGACATGTGGGTAGTTTTCCTGGAATGCTCATGATACGTTTTCTTAATGGGATAAACGAATAGAATGATTCATGGGGTCGGCGATATAAATAACGGGTCGTTTACAAAGGGAGTGTTGCAACAAATTTCAATTGTATGGATTCCTTAATTGAAATTTGTTGCAACAACCTCTTTGTCAAAAACCCTTTATTTATATCGCAGGCCCCTGGAATCGTTAATTTCGTTTATTCCATTAAGAGAATTAATCACGAGCATTCCAGAAACCCTACTCACATGTCAATCTTTTTGAACAGGTTTCTTAATTAAAAGTTGTTGCAAAAATTTATTGATTATGCAACGTTTATTGCATGCAACAAATTTGGGATTTCTGTTTTGGGACGCATTGTTTAAACCAGTATGGTGCATCAATAAAACAAATTGCAATATGTTAAAGATGAAGTCTAGAAGTTCTAGGTTTGTCAAATAGATGACCTATCGGACATGACCATAGGAATAATTTTTTGCTTAAAATTAATCAAAGAATACTTCCTGCCCTAATATGTAGGAGTATTACAAAATCTAATTTCGATACCAAATCGATCCCCCATCAACCAATAATTTTAAGCACAAACAAAATTAACCACACCACTAACAATTGGCTTTATATATATTTTTTTCATATTTTTTCAGTTAAAATCAACTGAATCGGCATATACAATAAATCGTAAAAGTAGTGATAATTTATTAGACTCAAGTACCGAAATTCTATCAAAATTTGATGGTGGTGGTGTTGGGTTTGCTGATGGACCAAATAATAAACATAATCACTTTGGTAATTAATCAATCATATATTTAGCTGAGCACGCTAGAGTAGCATACCTTTATTAATTTGTGTATATATGGTATATTGGTACAGGTGATGGTGGAGGTGGTGGTCGGGGCAGTGGTGCAAATGGATCGATTATTACCATGACATTAAAAAATAATCATTTAATTGTTGAAACGGAAGAACGAAATGTAAGAATTTTATTTTTATAAATAGCTGTGTTGTTGTTGTTGTTTTTATATTGTTGTTATGCTAATTAAGAAAATTACAGTTAATCTACTTTCACATCCATTATTATAGTTCTCGTATGTCCCAGTTTTTTTATCAGTATGTATGTCACATTAAATTACACAAAGAAGTTCCTGATTATTATTTTTGCACCAAAGTATCGCGCACCGAGGGAATCGTACCGGAAAAAAATTTTGCTCGCTCTGTATTTTATAGTTATGAACACTCTGCCTTCCGATGGTTTTTTTTCTTTGTTCGTTATCGTTGAGCATAAAATATTTGCGGTTTTGTTTAATGGTAATAAAAATGGCTTCCAAGTGGAAACTGTTTATGTATACACGTATAAAGCATATGTTATAATATGTTCTGAAGCATTATATAGATTTTTTATGGTTTTTTGCTTAATGCAAATCATAAAATATTTCTAAGTAGCATATACACATTAAGATTGTGTTTTATAAATTTATATCCATGTATTTGTCATCTTGTGTTGCATGATATTGTTGTAAGTGTATGTATGCATGCGTACATACAATATGTACTTTAATGTTTGATGTACGGTTTTAATGTTTTTTTTTTTACAAATTTTTATAATAAATTTTATTAAAAATTCAAATTATTTTCCAGTATTGAAATATGTGTATTGTACGTTTTCAAATATTTTTAGAACCTTACTTATCACTTGGTATGTTACGGTCATATTACGTGAACATGTTCCCCCTGCAGGGGCGGAATCTTGAAAACCGTACGGAAATTTTAGACTGTAGGGAAATTTTATGTGGAAAAGCAGAAATCATTCTACAGGTTTTATTCTGTTGTTTCAAAAAACCTTACAAATTCGTTTGGTTACTATAAAGCTGACAAATAAATTAAATTTTGTTTTCTATTTGCGTTCTTTCCCAGGATTCTATTAGTAACTTAACTTAACTAAAATTTCCGCAGCTGCTGCACACTTCATGGCGCCTGTTAGATGTTATATATTCCAGTATTTCGGTTAGTTTTATGGGACTAAACAGTCAAAGAACATCGTCGCTCATTAAAATATGAACACTTAAGTTATTTACTCTACCCAACAAAGATTACTATAAGCGAAATGTTGTCAGAGTGCAGGTAGTTTGAATTGCAATGGATTAAAAATTCCGTTAGAAGTAACGCTAGTTTGCATTTAAATTCCAGGAGCGCAGTTAGCAATTAAATGAATATAAAAATTGACATTCATTGTGCTCAGTCCCCTTCGTTCTTGGCATACAATTGCAAATTATAAAAAAAAAAAATATATTATTCAAAGGGGTTCGAAATTTTACGAAAAGTTATTAATACTAGAAACTTTTAGTTAGTTAATTAGTATAACAAATAAAATTTAAAGGGAAATATTTTATGAGCCCACAATAGGAAGAAATTAAATATCTTTAAATTCCCTTTTTGAATGACCACTGATTTGTCATTTTTTGCCTGGTATATTCCACCCTAACATGTTATTCCATTCTGTATATTCCAAAAATTTCATTTACGGAACTTTTGGTAAAAGTGTCTTGTATAACCAAAAAGCATTATCCCTCCTTAAATTTTAGAAAACCAGGAAGATCAACTCTTGATCCCTTGGAACTGCCATGTCCGTCACTCAGATTTCTACCAAATTTTGCTTAATATAGAAAAGTTGAAATATGAAATTTATTTCCGAATAGTCAATCCGCCTTGATTGTACAGATTCCGAATTTTGGTGAACTATTTTTTTTTTCTTAACTCACCATTTGAAATTTAATTTACAATCTTTCTCTTTTAAATCATCATATAATTTTTTAAATATTTGCAAAAAAATAAAAGCTCCCATGGAAGCTATTTGTTCGGATTTCTCCAAATTTGCGCAAAAAGCTTAAGTATGCTGTTCAATCCTAAATAATCAAGCCACCTGCGTTGTACGAATTTTTAATGAAAAATAGTTGTTTCTTGTCAAAAATCGTAATTTCCGCTTAAATGTTGGAAAATTGATCCGGACCGGTATTGTTGAAAAACTAATTTAACATTTTTAGTTCAACGTCCTTTTACGTTTCATGGAAGTTGTCACTACCGCTAAACCAATTTCGCCCAAAAAACATTGGGATCTCCCAGTTTATGGTAAAGCTTAAGTGTGAAGTATTTCCGTAATCAGAAAATTCGTTTTGTCTGCAGATAAGCTATAGACATTTAGTCTTCACTGGATCACACACAGTTATTTATAAAAACTTTTATTTTATTTCGATAACCACTCGCTGTGTTAAAACTGCGCAAATCTCGAGGTAAACATGTTTCATATAGTTACTAGGCATACGTTATTTTACTACGTAAAAGAAACCGTTAATACACTACACTTGAACTTTAAAGCAAAAAATTAAACTTACCGGGTTTGATAGAACTGTCTTGCGTATTCATAAATCATTATTCCTGTTTAAATTAAAAACATTACATGTAATCAACTTTTGTCGAAAATTTAATCTTTAAAAAAATTTGAATCCTTTAATTCTTCGTCTTTTTTGTAAATAGTTAAATTGAAATTGAAGCTGCAAGGATCTCCCACGTAATGGAAAAAGATTAAGTTTGAAATTTGAATTGAAAGTTTTGTTTTTATTCGATTTTTCGTATATTTGAAAAATAAAAAATCTCATATTGGACTACCATTTCCGGTGAACCGATTTCGGCTAAGCATCCCTGGGATTTTCCAATTTATGGGAAAAATTTAAATATGAAGTTTGATCTCGATCAATAGCCTAGTGGTTGATTTAAAGTTTGGAAACATTACTTATGTGAAAAATCGATATTACCGCTAAAATTTTGGAAAGCTGAGCTTGGTCGTTATTATTTCCAAATTAATTTAGTATTTTTTAGTTTATATTCGTTTTTCTTGTAAATGATATACTATCAAAATAATTGCATAATACCAAAAAGCTCCTGAAGAGATTTCGACCAAATTGTAGAAGGATTTCCTAATTTATGGAAAAATAGTACCCCCGATCAGTCAATCAGTTTGAGCTGTAGAGTGAACACATATACCACACTTTATTTCTAAATCGAAAAATTGAGCTTTCCGGATTTTTTTTATCAAAACTCTTCATTTCCGGCAAACCTTCAAACAAAAATATTTGAAAAAATTTGTGAAAAAAATTGAAACTTAATCTACAATTTCTTTTTATATGAAAGCTGATTATCTCGTATAGCTATACATTTCCAAATATGAATTTGTAAAAACGAAAAGTCTCTGGGATCTCCCAATTTATGGAAAGAGATTATGTTTGAAGTTTCACCTTGCAAAGAGCGGACACACAGATTTACTCAAAAAAACTTGAGGCGAAAATTTTCATATACGATACAAAAAAAATTTTTTTTGGTCATAATTGTCAAAATAAGAAGATTTATCAGAAAATTTATCTGTACCCATATTGTTGAACATTTAATTTCGAATTTTTTATTTAGTGCATAGATGGTTTTCTCATATACTTTCAAAATATTTTGAAAAATCAGAAACCTCCTATGGAAGCTATCACTTTTGGTAGACCGGACACCCTCCTTAGGAGTTTTTTTCGTTTGTAAAAGTATATCATTTACGAGAAAAACCAATACGAACTAATTGATTTTCTTCTACTAATTGATTCGGTCTACCTTAAATGACAGTTTCCATAAAAGCTTTCATGTTTTCTTCATATATTTTAAAAGCTCTATAATTTACGATCAAAATGACGTTTTGGGAAAAAAGATTGTGTTGTTGTATGCAGTAAAATAAAGTATAGTAGTGATGAAAAATTTTAAGCTCGAAATTTTCGTAAATTTACCATTCGCTGGAATGGATCGATTGAAATGAGTTTCGTGGATTGATTGACTGGGATGAAACTTTATGGAAAAATATTCCTTATTTATGGAAAAATAGCACGCTCGATCAGTCAATCAGTTTGAGCTGTAGACTGAACACAGACTTTTAGTCAAAAAGCACGAGCGAGGTCAACAATTTTCAAGAAAATTATAGAAAGATGACGTCGTGTAATTATTGTGGCTAACACTAATCTTTCTTAATGACGAATGTGCATAAGAAACTGAATATACCACATTTTATTTCTAAATCGAAAAATTGAGCTTTCCAGATTTGTTTTTTATCAAAACTCTTCATTTCCGGTAAAATTTCAAACAAAAGTATTTGAAAAAATTTCTGAAAACTTCTGCAAAAATGAAAATCTCTGGGATCTCCCAATTTATGAAAGAAAATTATGTTTAAAGTTTTACCCCGCAAAGAGGAGACACACAGATTTAATCAAAAAAACTTGAGTCAAAAATTTTCATATACGATACAAAAACTTTTTTTTTTGGTCAAAATTGTCACTTTCTGTTAAATGTTGGAAAATTTATCTGTATACCAATATTGTTAAACATTTAATTTCGAATCTATTAGTGCATAGATGATTTTCTCATATACTTTCAAAATATTTTAAAAAAAACCAAAAAGCTCCTATGAAAGCTATCACTTTTGGTAGACCGGACAGCGTCCTCCAGTATATCATTTACGAGAAAAACCATTATGAGCTAAATGATTCTCAATTAAATTTGCAACAATACGGTTCAAGATCATTTCCCAAAATTAAAGCGACGTTATTTGACAATTTTGGTCGAAATTGGTCTACTAGAAATGACAGTTTCCATAAAAGCTTTCATGTTATTTTTGTATATTTTAAAAGCTCTATAATTTACGACTAAAATGATTAAGAACTAAAAGGTCAAATAAAATTTACAACACTATCGTTTCAGATCAATTTTTCAAAATTTAAGCGGAAATGACGTTTTGAGAAAAAAATTGTTTTGCATTTATCTAGTAAAATAAATTATAGTAGTGATGAAAAATTTTAAGCTCGAAATTTTCGAAAATTTACCATTTACTGGGATGGATCGATTGGGATGAGTTTCGTGGATTGATTGATTGGGATGAAACTTTATACGCCCCAGTGAATTTTCGCCAAAATCTATCCACTGGTAGTGACACATGAGCTTTTTCGTTTTTTTTTTGCAAACATTTTGGAAAGTTACTCTTCTCCGAGAAAATCGATTCGGCCCGAACCATTTACAAAATTTCAACAGATCTGACCCTTTTTTTTTAACAAAAAGCTGTTTTTCAACAAAAATTCGGTCCTTGTACTTTTATAATAAACTGGGGGGTCGTTTTTTGTAAATGTTTTGCAAAAGGTTTGTAAATTAAGTTTTAAACAAATTACTAGGTTTGGTAAAAAAAAACACTTTATTTTACCAAAATTCGGCATCTCTGACCTTTTTTCCATTAATTGGAAGATCCTTGTGAGAGCTTTTCAGTTTTTGAAATGATTTTGTAATGTTTACCATTTACAAAAAATTGACTTAGAGTTAAAATAAATGTTTCAAATAAATTTAAAAATTAATTTTTAACAAGGGTTGGAATAATCATTATGTATTATACAAAGCAGTTTTACCAAGTGTCCGGTAAGTTTAATTTTTTTCTTTAGAAAACAAGTGTGGTGGAAGCAAGATTTACATATGTATTCATTCGGGGTAAAATAATTTCAAATATTGGCCACCATTTTTCATGTTCAGGTACAATTAAATTTTCGTGTTTCTTTAATGTTTACGTACCTTAATTAAAATGCTTTTTTTCTGTATACATATAAAAATATTTTCTAATATTTTACAAAATGGTAAAATTGTTAAGCTTTCTTTGTATACTTTTCGGTAAAATTTTCGAAGGCTGAGAAATTTTCTGAAAAGTCTTTCTTAGTTTTTAGCGTAGAACGTGATTCTGCAATAAAAGGGTGGACTTCATTTAAAATTTTAAGATTATCTCTTCTCTTATCGCATGGGGGTGGGGTTCGAGGTCGAGTTTGATATTTCTGGAACGCATTTAAGAAAATACCAAAGAGATATTTTTTCATTTTATTATTCGATGTGTCCTTCTCCAGATGTTTGACAGTTCCAAGGCTTTTGCACTACACTGTATACTATATGTTGAAGTAAACAAGCATTTACATGAATGTATAAACAAAAAAAATAATTAAAATAAATCTATATCCATACCCATGTCTCTTAGGATTTCCCAATTTTTTCCTCACCATGAATCAGAAATTGTTTGGAAACATTCAAAGATCGGGGTGTGGATTTTAATATGTGTGCTGTCAATTTGAACGGAAATCCGAGTATATCATAATTTCTTGGCGAAGGTCCGAAAAGTTAATAGCCAGAAGACAACTGTGTCAGTTTTTAAGCGATTATGATATTAATTGAAACTGATAATTTTCTTAAACGGGTCTGAGACTTTACGTTATTAGCTGCTTAGTCATTGCCCCCCGTTCAATATTCACAGTACAACGTCACTGTAAATACCCTCCAGTAAACATCCCCGAGAACTACTACCCTTCTACAAATTAATTGAGTTAAGCATTTTTTGGAAGGTGTAAAATTATGGCTGTTGAGCTTTAAGCTTCACTAAGATGCCTGCTCACATCTCTCCATTGGTTGCTCCAACCATTCAAAAAACACCTGTACAGCTAAAAAGGCATAGTCGTGGTCATCTGGAATAAAATTTCTGAAGTTTTCGCTCATGTCCATCTCAATTTTTTTGGTATAAGATAAAAGTAAAAAATTATAGTTTGGATTGCTTATCACAGGCAAAGTTACTAATTTAGTTTGACTTGCGTGAAAAAAAGTCAAAATAACATTCGATTTGATCGTATTCGGATCACAAAAACATTCATTTGTATTAGAATTTATTTTGAATTATAGATGGAAGAATTGCAAGAATCGCAACAATCAGTTTCGAACTTATTGAGATTATTGATTTTGAAAAATTAAAGATTCGACGCCAAATGGAAGAATTTCCTACGATTGTGTATTTAATTCGAGATATACTGAAATAGACTAATGTACGGAACAATCACAACAAAACCATTACAATAAAACAACAACAACGTAAGATTCATTTGTATTCCTAATTTATCTGAGGCAACTAGCGGTATATATAATGATTCAAAATAATACTATAATTTGGAGGAAACTATGGACAGATTGCGATCAAAATAATCCCTCTACAACAAAAGCGAAAGAGAGAGATAAAATTGAGTGAAAGTTTTATATGAATAATGAGGAGAAAGAGGTACGCCGGTAGTTTGGTGAACTTTACAACTCTAATGAAGCAAATACAAAGAGATGTTAGAAAATTTCCCTTCCTATTGCTCTGAGCTTGAGTTGGTAAATATATTTCTAAAGCTTAAACACGTGTATATAATTGCAATATAAAAAGGTAAATTTAATTATGTCTATTGCGTAGGAAACATTATTAAAATATCATTAAATATACAATTCACATTCTCAACGAGATCCTTCTGTGCGATAATTTTATATAGCATATGTATATAGTATATACTCATAGGTGTACAAAAATTTAGAAACACGTAAAATTTCCAATCTAAAGAGAAACACTTTGCATTACCTTGTTATATGAAGCTTTTTCCATCTGCAATATCTTTAAGAGCTTTTTAATTATTATTTTAATTTTATTTGTAGCTTTTCTACATCTTTTGCACTCCCATTAATGTAACAAGGAGTATAGTGGAAGGAAAGGTCGAGTTAAGTAAATCGAAATCGATATACTATATACATCCGTCCATAAATTACATGAACATATAATCTATGTACATACGGTGACATAATCATATACGAATTGATAAGATTTTTTTCCCAATTATTTAATTGAAATTTAATACGTTACAGAAATGAGATAAATAGAAATTTTATTTTAATTTAATAAAGCAGCATTACTTGAAATATATATGTATATACCTACATAAAATACATATGCAGCATATATCAATATGTTTCTGTATAAAATATTTTGTCCTAATTAAAATTAAAAACGTATATCATAAAATTTAGAAAAAAAAAGTTTTATCTTTTTATGCTTCTAATGATGTATCCTGAACATAAAATATAATTCTTAACAAGCAAAAGCACTGTAATTACATACAATTTTTGTATTGTTGGATAATAAAACAAAAAAAGGTCGTAAATTCAACACCATCCATCTTTATACATATAAAGCATAACGATATAAAGCATAAATTACACGATGAAAGCCTTTAATAAAGTTCTGAGTTTTATGGAATATGGGAGATCAGCTTTAATTTCAAAATTAATAAAATTTGGAATAGTTGTTTTTTTATGGAACCGCACTACCCATAACCATAAACAATAAATTTTTCTGAAATGAAGAACCATTGAAATATATTCCATTTTATCAGAAACAGGTGTCAAAGTTGATAAAGTGTATTCACATGTAAAAGTATTAATTACCTTTTGAACTGAGCAAGTTAATTAAATTTTTTGTACATGGTTTAATATCACAGAGCAGGTGTATTTTGCAATCTGTATTTGATTGGCAGGTATTGATGATTTTTTTAATAATTTATCATTTTATCGAAGCCATATTGGTATTTTAAAAATTAGTAAAAGTTGTGATTCTAAAAATTGCTTTAATTAAAAAAATCTCGAATCACTGGTTGTCAGTCACTTTTATGCTGTGTACATAACATTGGAAATAAATATGATCATATACTCGGTCCTGAACTCAAACCCAATCAAATTTTGTGAAATTATTTATGCCCGTCCTACTACGTCCATACTTGAGTTGAAATATTTTTTACTTTGAATTAAGCAAGAGCAAAGATCGAAGAAAAGGTATGTTCATTTTCTTTATAATTTGCTCTAGAAGTGAATTTTATTTTTCTCTTCTGTTCTGAATATAATCGAGCAGTTATTTTGTTATTGTATTAACAACAACAGTAAAAGAGAAGTCGTCATCATAAAGTGACGACAATAACAAAAAATGAATGTTGTCACAAAACAGTAGTAAAGTTGGTTTTGATATAATCCTTTGCAAAAAAATGATCGATTGTAAAGACATTTTGTAGCAGCTGCTTCGACCTCCATGACGGCCTCGACCAACACGACGAATAAATTTCGGACGAATAGGGTCTGTAAAATCACACCAGCGGGTGGTATTTTGACAGCCATTTCTTTATTGTAATAGAGAGACAAAATTGATTTAAATTTGCTAGACTGTTTCGGGGCACCTTGGGAAGTCAATCTTTTTAAAATTTTGAAGGTTGTTTGTTAAATAAAATAAATATTTGAATTCTTAAAAATTCAAAATTTATTTATTCTGAAACATGTACATGTGAAGTTTAATTTAAAGTTTACCAAATACTACCAACTGGGGAACTTGGAGATCAATCTATTTGCGATTTTAAGGATAACTTTTAATATTTTATTCCGCTGGGATGTTTTATTTAGGGAAAACGGAGATACAAAATGAATAAAAAAATTCCGCTGGTAATTACATTACAAAATAAATTCACTTTCGTGATAGTGCTGCCGCACTTGCGGCGAGTAGCGTAATCTATTAGTTTGTTATGCCATTCACAAAATTCATCAGCATTCCATTGAGTAAAATGGGGTTTCTTGTTGATCCTGGATTAATTCACTTTTAAGTTTGTTTGCTGTTTATGTAAACCGTCTTATATGACGATCGTTCCTCTTAAGCTGCTTGTCTTACTTTGTTTGGTCTTCCTCTGGTTGATCGCCTAACTTGAGTTGGTCGACATTTTACTGATTTTTAATCGGCGTTTACCCTTCAATTTCCTTTTCAAAGCAAACTTTGGCCTCATCAGCCCCATCATCATCATTATCTAAGTGGTTGTCATAAGGATAAGTAAGTTTTCAAAGGCTTTGTGTGGTCAGCCCCGTGTGATTTCCTATTTTCTCTACTTTGTATTTTGCATTCGGTCCATTTTTCTTAATTTTGTTTGACCCTGAAAATTTCAGAAAAATCATAAGTCTCTATATATCACGTCTTCAGTACTGTACAAAGTGGCTTTTATTCTTTTTTTATTGAAATCTCTGCGATTCTCTTCTTGAATTTCTATAATCTGCTGTCTCGCATATTCTCTAATTTCATATTTTTCCAACATTAGATCACTAATCATTTCATGTTTCACCATGTCCGCTTAACTTTGGTCTTCCGGATTTCTCTAAACGATTGGTCTTCCGGCTCTAATTAATAATCGGTCCGAAATCGTTTCATTGTGAATGCTGTTCCTGTGTCAACTACAAATCTGCTTAGGTTTATGAAATTTGTAGTTTGTAGTTCTAGATTAAGAATCGTCTCTTGTGTCGTGATTGATTTGTCCAGATTTTGCCCCTGCCAAACTTGGTAAGTTCGCCTACTATCGAAAAAATATATCTTTACTGTTTCGCAATATTATTCATTGGGTTTAGACGCTCCCGATTTTCTTTAAGCCAAAATACAACTTATGCAGTTGCATCTACAGTTGTCACATTTTGCTTGAAGTTTTTAGATAAAATACTCTCTTTGGGTAGCCTCCATAATTTGCAAGGTAATTGCGTCATGATTTTCTATTCCATTTTCTTTGGGATACAAAACTACTTTGGTACTCAGGTTATTGGATTGCGACTAAGCGTCACCACGTACCTCATCTTGTCCGATCAGTGGTCTAGAGTAAAATTATAGTACTCCAAAATTAAAACCCAATCTGCTCTTTTTGAGCTATGTCCCTCTTTTTTTATAGTCAGATATGCCTTTTTAATAAATAAAAATAAACTTGATTGAATAAATTATTATCTGCATCTTTATTTATGTAATTTGGTATCGCCCCGAATCCGACTTTTGAGGCATCTGCATGTAACTCAGTTTCTCTGTCAACGCTAAAATTATTAAAAATAAGTTGGTTAGGTTAATGTTTTTTAAATCGTTGAATGATTGTTTTTGCATTTAAAGTTTTAGGTTTTGAAAAATTTGCTACATGTCGCTCTTGTTTTCAAGTTCATCTGTTTATTAGTCCCATTTTATATTTTTCAAATTTAAATTTTTTACTCCTTCATCTTTATTTTTGAAAGGTATTATAATATCACTCATGTATACCAGTAATATTATCATATCCACCAAGTTCTAGTAATGTGCTTTTGACTATCTCCCAGGGACATGGAACAATTAATTCTCTAAATGGAGAGTAAGAAAAAACCAATGCTTCCTGTTACCTGCATATCCTTCTTATTTACCAAAACATTAGGCTGACATATTTCGACATACCACACGTGTACTATTTGCCGATCCACCTCAACATTTTTTACAGGAGGTAATCGCTTAAGCAGTTGCTATATTGGTTTGGAATACTTTATCAAAATTTTCAATTTGATAGAGCTCTCCTTTATTTGCTCTGGTTTATATTTTTGCACCAAACGTTGAAACACTCAATTTTTAGGACACAACAAGGAAGTGGTGATGGAACGGTACCTCTTTCCCAAATAGTAGATCAGATCGATCAGTTGCATTCTGCTGAAATTTTCTCAATGATTTATTTTTTTACGTAGTACTAGTAAAAGAAGCCAAAAAGACATCGCTTGCGTGGTGCTCTACGACTTTAATCGAAATGTATTTAATTGTATCCAGGCCGCTCAACAAACTTTCAATTAAGGACATGGGATAGGCAACCTTCTTGTTTACAATGTTCAACCATCTAACGTTCAAACACAAACGAATTTTCTTTTGTTGGCATACTATTGTCAAGGGTAAAGGGCTAGAGAGCCGTTACCCTAATTCGTTCAGCAGCCGTTGAGACCTAGTAAAATCTATTATTTATGACCAGACCAGAGTTTTTATGTTGAAAATATTTTCATGAAGTCACATACGTTTGGTTTCTGTAGGTAAAGTAGACTTAGACGCCCAACAACAAATTGAAGAAATCCGCAAGCTGTTTGCAGAAAAGCATTAATTAGGTAAATGTGCAAAATTGAGGCATCCCGGAGATAATTCAATCAAAATCATAGGAACTTCATGGACAAATATTTATCGATTGTGAGAAATTTAGTGGAAAAATCCAAGTAGTACCAGTAAAGTCATTAGAAGTAAATTGCATAATTAACTCAGATATGCTACTTAGAAAAGGAAGATTCATTACTGATAATGGGATCATGTTGAACAACAATTGAGAATTACATCCAAGCGATATTGAATTTTTTCACGTAACCATGAAGTTCATACTTAAAATTTAATACCCAATTTTCCAACCGAACCGAGAAAGTTTGCGCCTCAGAAAAATTTGAAGATTGAAGGACAAATCGCAGGATGGTTGAATGAAGGTATAGTTAGATCAAGTGTCTTCGAATATGCTAGTCGCGTCGTTATATTCAATAAAAAGAATGAAAAAAAAAAGATTGTTTATCGATGGCTGACGAGGGAAGGAATACCGGAAATATACTGTGTTTGTGATTTGCATGGGGTACTACCAGTTCAACCGAGTTCTTTTTGAACTGTACACTGACCCTGCCGTATTTCTAAGATTTATAAAATTTAAGTATCGAGAATTTATTCGAAATCAAATTTTGATTGTTTGATGAAATGTGTAATGGAAGTGGACAGATGGTCTGAAATTCAAGTGAAGAAACTATAAGTTATGAGGAAATCGATCGAACTGGATGTTTTCGTAAATTTATACCAGATATTGGCAGCGTTAAAAGGCTATATGACTACACCTTTAAAGATTCAAGTTTACCTTAACGACAGATTGGGCTGCAGTTAAGATGACCATGCCAAAAAGCAATGAATAGCATCACGTCTTGTCACATCGGCGTTATAGACGAGTTTGATTATAGTTTGAAACATCGTAGTGGTATCAAAATGAAGCACTTTTGTAATCAAAGAGTTATGTTCCATTTAGAAGAGGTACAAAAGTGAGATGAAAAGTTGCAGCATATTAAAAATCTGCTAGAGCATGGACCACAAAATATTCAACACACGTACAAAAAATATTCAAAATATTCAATTCTTACGATTGGGAATTTTGGTATTAAAAAGATGACTGAATCCACATGAAAGGACTACTACATCCCTGGTTTGTCGGAGAAGTGTCAGATTGGTTTTTAATTCTCTTGCCAATATAAGTTTCCTTGGTAATATTACCAGCTCTACTACTGAGGTGCAATGGCTAATACAGCCAAAAACTACCAACAGAATTTTTTCGTTTTATCTTTGAAAAAAAAAACAATGGAAGTGAAAAGAGGGAATTGACAGATTGAACATATAAAAAAGATGGTATCAGCGTGTTAACAGCGATTAACAGTTATTGAATTGTACCTGGCAAATAAACATTTACCGAATACCGTTCTAAGTCACGTTTGGTGTCAAAATACGTAACTCAGAAGATGTCACCATAACAGAAAAAATAAACGAGGATATTTTTAAGCAGTTTATAGACGACCAAGGGACAGGCCGTAATCAAGCCTGGCGAGAAATTTGCAAAATGCGGTGGTTTAATGGCCATCACGATTTTTAAAGTTTTTCCTAACGAATGATAAAAAGTTGAGAAAATTGGTCAACGCAGAGCAGTCATAATAAGAACACGTTGCGCAGAATTTTTGAAAACACAGAGGAAACCTAAAATTATATTTGACTCATCAGGGAGGGAATCCAAAGAAGACGACCAACGAAGAGAAGGGTAAAGCACTCAAAAATAACATTTAGTCAAATTACGAGAGAAAATTAAAAAATATTTATCTGCATATTATTGTTAAATGATTCGAACGATTCTTATTTAAAATCAAATATGAATCTTGTACTCTCGTTATCGAATCGAATTCCCAAATAGCCCCCCCTGTTAAATCAAAATCAAATTGGAAATAAATAAATCTGATTGGAAATTTTAGTACGTTTGAGCTGTTTTTACAAATTGACCCAAACCTCAATTTGAATAGGAAATTTATAATATTTTCTAAAATACAAATTTATAAACAAACTCAACCATGTATTGTTTAGAAATTATCGAGATTTTTATTTAAAAATATTAAATGTCAAAAATGTTGTTTAAAATATTAAAATTCAAACTTGAGTTAAAATGACTTAAAAAACGCCTAGAAATAAAACAAGTAGTTTATTGGTGGACTCAATGACCAACTTCGTGTACTAGCTAGATCAAGGTCTCCAGGAATCGAAATTTGAGTAAAAGTGACATCAGTTTACGTAAAATATCAAAATTCGTAGCAATAAACCCGAAGTCGTGCATTACTACTATTTTTTTTTTATTTTTTTATTTAATTATAGTTCACAATAACAATTTCTATTAACTTTAATCCACTCAAAATCTAACACACCTCATTTTGAGCAATAGTTGCTCATTCATAATGAAATTTGCAGGTCGGGGTGGACTGTACAATTTTAACATAGAACTCAGTACATATTGCTTCTGCACATATTCCTTTTGGAATAATATTGTTCGTGTATCTTATTTATTACGGAGAATACATCCGTAATACACGATTTACTTATGTGAAGTCCATTTAAATAGGTGAACCCGTATTTGATAATTTGTATTTGACCATTTTGGTGTATTATGTGCCTCACATCCTCTGATCCTCTGGTAAACGGTAGTAAATACGCTGTGAGACCTTTCAACAGTGGTCTTTTAATCCTTATAACAGTGGTCTTTTAATCCTTATACTACTAGATGGTTTTAGTTCAGATCTGAATCACGTTCACCGGATTTGGGGTTTGCCTTGGTGATAGCCAGATAGTATTCAAGTCAAATGTAGGAGAGTAATATCATTCATTACTTTCAGCCATTTCCGAAGATTTTTTTTAAGCCAGAGCTACCTAACAGGAGTCAGGAGACTTTTGATGGCCATTGACAACCATATCTGGAGATCGCGATTCAATTTCCGCTATTTTATGTAGTAGGTGATAAAGTCACCTATCTAAACCCATCTAGTGCTAATAATGCACTACTTCTGATGTCCTTCTAATTCTTATTTGCATGTAAAAGCAGAAAAATTCTATGTTGATTCGGTTTATTTTTTTTATTCTCTGTAAAAATTGCAGGGTACTTCTTATTTTATAATTTAATAAATGTTCTACAAAAAATTTTTGAACAAGCTAAAATATATTATTTTATTTCTTTTTAGGACATCTCTCGAGACATGCGAGAAACAAAAATGCATTACTCGCCATCGGAAAAGGATGGGGTATTCGTAGTCGAATGTTCCCGTGGTGCAGATACGGGCATGAATAAAGCAGCCTCTCCACATCATCCAAACTCAAAAATGAATCAAATTGCAAACAACAAATTGCATAAATCTGAACAAAATCCAGATAAATCTGGCACAGTGAATTCAATGTCGGCTCAATTTAAATTGAACAACCCCGATGAGAATGGTAACCATCAAGAGGTGCAAATTCATCAACCGCCAGATGGTGCTAGCGATGATGATGGTCGAGGGGGGAATGGTGATCTACAACCATCGTCAAGTACAGGGAATTCAAATAGAGCAAATTCAATGCAAACAAATACAGGTCTGTCCCAAAGTGATTTAAGTATTTCCTCATCAAGTGGTTCAAATCAGGGTTACACATACGGACAACAAGCACCGTATGACGTCGATACAAAAGAATACATGTCTCCACCAGTTCCGCGGACCAGCCATTCAATAAGTCATTGTCAAAATTTTTATGGTCATGACGAAACAAATGGTAACGGGGATAATGATGCGGGTGACAATAGTGGCGCCGCCGAACCACACATTAAAGAATGTGAGAAACCAACAATGAATTGTATTGAAAATGGTAATTCTAATAATGCTGCGGATCCAAATCGCCCCGTAATTACTGCCGCAATCTATAAGCAGCAATCCGACGAGGAGAAAAAAAGTGAAAAACCTGTTGCACAAGTAAACGGTACATCGGATGAGGATAACGGTCAACCGTGTCGATTAATGTCTGATATATTGGCAGAAGAAACAAGACAGGAAGAAAAATTACTCGAAGAACAACGACAATTAGGAAATGGTGTTGCTGACGAAACACCCGATGTGGTCTTAACAAATGGTACCGTGGAGAGTACAGAACCTGAACAGTTTGATAGTTTAGCGTATCTGCCTGATCCACCAGCCTGCGACGACATAAAAACAATAACCGATGAATCTGAAACAAATATGGATTCATTGCCACCTCCACCACCATTATCCGAAATTATATGTGTTGATGGGCAAACGGCCGTTGAAAGTTAATGAGACCACAGCGCATTATAAAAATGAAAAAGACCAGAATCAAAATCTAATTTTCTACAACTGTATTTTCTCATCATAGAACTTCCGAATTAAATAATTTCTGAACCACCTGCAACTTTTTTACACACACATATATATTTTAAACTTATATAAACTTACATCGATATTGGTTACCACATTAAAAATATGAAGAGGACCAAAAAAATTATTTAAGAAATACAAAATAAAATAATTAAAGCTCTTTAAGTTAAGCTTTTACACAGTGTTATTTTATAATAAACTTAATTTATATATAGTAACATATAAAATCATGTATGTACACGTGCGTTTGGTACGATAAGCAGATTAGCCCGTCCTCATATAAAAAAAATTTATGTAATTTAATTACTGTTTTAATGATATTGTAGCAATTACGTATATGATTAAGAAATTTTGCATTATCAGAATTTTGATTTTGTACGATTTGAGCGTTTTCAGGTCCCCCATCATGATATAGTAAAATCATTGCCAATTTGATTTGAAAATTTCATAGTGCTAAACATTTTCATAGCGTTGGCCGCGATTTTACTCAACATGTTCCCAAATGTCGGGTGCCCTAAAAGCGGTCATTGATAACTAAATTTAAGTAAATTATAATTTTATGTTTTTGATATTTTTACAGACGGTTGTCACATTTTTATATAATCATTTATTATGTTGAAGTGGGTTTGACTCTGAATGAATTGAACGCACTGAACATTCTTTTGGGCGTTATGGTGAATATACGGCCCACGTTCAATATTTTTCCGAGTTTCGCCGTAGAAATTCCAGTATGTGCATTCTAAATTACCTACTTTTAGTGAAATTGAAATTGAAATTGAAATTGAAATTGAAATTGAAATTGAAATTGAAATTGAAATTGAAATTGAAATTGAAATTGAAATTGAAATTGAAATTGAAATTGAAATTGAAATTGAAATTGAAATTGAAATTGAAATTGAAATTGAAATTGAAATTGAAATTGAAATTGAAATTGAAATTGAAATTGAAATTGAAATTGAAATTGAAATTGAAATTGAAATTGAAATTGAAATTGAAATTGAAATTGAAATTGAAATTGAAATTGAAATTGAAATTGAAATTGAAATTGAAATTGAAATTGAAATTGAAATTGAAATTGAAATTGAAATTGAAATTGAAATTGAAATTGAAATTGAAATTGAAATTGAAATTGAAATTGAAATTGAAATTGAAATTGAAATTGAAATTGAAATTGAAATTGAAATTGAAATTGAAATTGAAATTGAAATTGAAATTGAAATTGAAATTGAAATTGAAATTGAAATTGAAATTGAAATTGAAATTGAAATTGAAATTGAAATTGAAATTGAAATTGAAATTGAAATTGAAATTGAAATTGAAATTGAAATTGAAATTGAAATTGAAATTGAAATTGAAATTGAAATTGAAATTGAAATTGAAATTGAAATTGAAATTGAAATTGAAATTGAAATTGAAATTGAAATTGAAATTGAAATTGAAATTGAAATTGAAATTGAAATTGAAATTGAAATTGAAATTGAAATTGAAATTGAAATTGAAATTGAAATTGAAATTGAAATTGAAATTGAAATTGAAATTGAAATTGAAATTGAAATTGAAATTGAAATTGAAATTGAAATTGAAATTGAAATTGAAATTGAAATTGAAATTGAAATTGAAATTGAAATTGAAATTGAAATTGAAATTGAAATTGAAATTGAAATTGAAATTGAAATTGAAATTGAAATTGAAATTGAAATTGAAATTGAAATTGAAATTGAACAGAACTCCGAATGTGCGCTTGTATCTGATTTTATAAAATTTTAAGTAGTGAGGAGGCTAAACCTATAAGTCTATTGTTTTTAGGACTGCAATGAGAGCATTTCGCGCCTTGGGTATAAATATTACATTAACTTCAATAAATTTTCTAGGAATGTGACAGAGATCTAGGCTGGCTTTAAAGATAACTTCCAGCCAGGGTAGGTAAAGTGAGTCATTTGTTTCACACCCACCGGAATGGTACAATCGAGTCCTGTCCAATTATTTGATTTTGCTTACAGAATTTCTCTTCTGCTTATAATCTGGCGCACAATGTTTACGATTCTGTTGCTCCTAGACATTTGTGGCACATATTTGAAGATTCCTAAAAAGTCAGTTTGCAATAGTAGCTCGAAGGATTCTAATCTAGTTCAATCCAATAACCATCCGAACATTGGAGAAAACTCCATTTGTTTTAGCATTTCATAATTAGTATTTGCATGGTTGGAGGACTTTTGTAGAGGTCCCAGTCCTTAACAGCTTAAGTTTCCTTGATTATTCTCTAAAGAGCTTTTGCGCATTTTAGGGGTGTTTTGAAGTCCATTCAATCACCGCGGTGGTCAAGGTTTACTCAGAATTCTAGAAATGGCGTCAGATATCATATCTTGCCCTCCTGTTTCTTTATCTAGGTTTTTTGATGGGTTTTGTCTTCACTTTACATTTAGAGGAATGGAATTCACTGAACTATCCATAATGGTATCTAAGACATTTATAAGGTCCGGTTCGTTCTGTCTATTTCTAGTTATAAACGTTGGCTTACACCCAATATTGCACTTGTATAGGTTAGTAGTAAAAATAAAATCAAGAATTAACTCACCTCGTTCATTCGTATCAGAGTTTCCCAAGATTATCTGTGGTCAATTTGCAATACCTCCCAGGATGGCTCCATTTTTTGTTTTTGAGTCTCCTTTATTTAACTTCTTAAAATAACACGTGGGATATCTTCCACATGATGTGGAGGGTTATCTTATATTAATCAGAGTTTTTGACCATCCATCTCATCCGCTTGATGTTATCACATCTGAATTACAGATGAATCAACTAGTTCAAATTTTATGAATTTAAAATTCATGAAGCATTTCTTCGTTACAGAAATGGTTTCTACTTTGGCAAAGAAGAAATGTTTGGAAGAAATATCATGGTATCGTACTGAACTCAAGTATGGAACTAGTAGGGGGGTATAAAGAATTTTACGAAATTTGATCGGTTTTGAGTTCGGAAGTGAGTATGATGATATTTATTTCTAATGTCATGTACGCAGCATAAAAGACCACCATATTTTCTGTTCTCTTAAGGTTTAGGTTTGTATTCATAATGAGTGATTTGCTGATAATAAAAATTTATTTTTTTTTTCATCATCAACTGTACATTTTTTTAAAAAATAAATTTATTTACATGCCACCAAACGCACCACTATTTTCTAGATTCCTACCCACCTACTCGTAATTATATTATATAACCTCTTTATTACTATTTAATATATTTAGCAAAATACTTTTAAACAAAATAATGCAAATAATTTTTAATGCACTACTACTACTAATAATATTAATTATAGAAATAATTTATTACTTGTAATAAACTTTGTTTACTTTAACAACATTACACCCCCTTACGAAAAAAAAAAACTTTAATGTTTTTAGAATAATTGCATACAAATAAAAAAAACTAAATTATTTAAATTAAATAATAAAAAATTAATTTAAAAGTGTTGTACTGAAAAAAAACTAATAAATTTGGTAAACTGTATAAACTAAAAATGAAAATAATTGTGATGAAAATATGAAATAAATAAAATTTAATTTTAATAAATAATTAAATAAAATATTGCTAAACAAAATAATAATAAATAAAACAAATTAAACTTAGTTGTTTGATTAAATGTGCAATAACATAAATAAAATAGTTTTCAACAAAATTTAAATTACTAAATACCATAAATAAAATATTTTGTAGTTTTCATAAAAAAAAAAATAAAAACAAAAACATTTTATTTAATTATATTTATTATATTAGTATACATGAAATAAATTAATTTAAATTAATACTAAATATGGAATTAATTTTAGAGGTAAAATTTTTAAGTACCTATAGAATATTACTAAAAATATTAATACAATAATTATATAATAATAATAAGTGATAAAGGCTTTTTAGTAATATTATTTTTTTAAATTTAATTTTATACGTAGCGTAATTTTTACCTGAACATAAAATATTATTTAGTTAATTTCAAAAATTAAATTTTGTTACCTTAAATAATTTTCAGTTTCTACTAATTTTAATAATGCGGCACCAAAAAATTAAATAAATAAATATTATTTTAAACAATAATAAAACACAAAATATTTTTTTTTAAAATTTTTTATTTTGTAAATAAATTTTATAAAAAAATTAATTTAATAAAGTTGACATTGTAAACTATGTAAATGTTGCATCGTCAACAATAAAACGTGGGACTTCTACACATTCCAGTCAAAAGATATAATAAAATGTAATAATGCAAATTATCTCTTTATATAAAATCTAAAATAATTAATGTACAATAAATTATAATAAATTTTTTTAAATAATAATTTTAAACTTTGGCATATAAAAATAAGTAATCTAATTATTAAATCAATAAACTAACAAATAAAACAATTTTATTTTATTAAAATTAAAATTTATTAAAATATTATTAAATAATATAAAAATAATATATTTTAAAGATTAAAAAGAAAATTGCAACAAAATAAGGCAAATGTAATTTATGTAATTGCTATGTTAATTCCTAATAGGTACGATTATTATAATATTAATAACTAAAATGTGTATAAGCCATAAATTAATTTTAATAATTACCAAAAATAATTTAATTATTAATGAAATAACAAAAAAGGGAAAATGAAGTAAACATGGCGTCGATTAATGTGATTGTTTAAAATTAAATTAAATGTATTGGTTTTATTTATTGGTAATTTGTAAATAAATATATTTTAATTGGAGCAGGTAAGTTAGATGTGCAGGTAATGTTAAAAAATAATTTACCTGTTTGTTTCTGATTTAGTTTTTGGAATCTGGTTCGCTTTGCTCCTTCTACTTTACGCATTGCCTGCCAAATCGAGGACGGATGGTTATTTGTCCTTTCCTGCAATAGCGATGTCATTATGCATTTTACTGGTAGTTCTACTGGTAGTAAAAAAAAGTTTTCAATTTTTTGCAAAAATCCCTGATGGTTAGCCTTATCCGGTTTGTTTCGTTTATTTTCGGTAATAAATGTAATTATGAGTTGATCAACGTTTAATTTGCTGCAATATGTCGCCTCAATCGCCTGCAATCCAGTTTCGAAACACAATGTGACCGAATCTCAAAATACGAAACTTCCAATAACTGAGCTTTCCTTATGCATTCTACCGGTAGTTTCGTGCTCAGCATATCATATACATTACCCGGAATTTCAACAAAAAAAAGTTTTCAATTTTTTGCGAAAATCCCTGATGGTTAGCCTTACTTATTTTGAACGGATAAAATTTATTGTCACAGATCCGGTTTGTTTCGTTTATTTTCGGTTATAAATGTAATTATGAGTTGATCAACGTTTAATTTGCTGCAATATGTCGCCTCAATCGCCTGCAATCCAGTTTCGAAACACAATGTGACCGAATCTCAAAATACGAAACTTCCAATAACTGAGCTTTCCTTATGCATTCTACCGGTAGTTTCATGCTCAATATATCATATACATTACCTATATTCATTTTGAACCGGAATTTCAACAAAAAAAGTTTTCAATTTTTTGCGAAAATCCCTGATGGTTAGCCTTACTTATTTTGAACGGATAAAATTTATTGTCACAGATCCGGTTTGTTTCGTTTATTTTCGGTTATAAATGTAATTATTAGTTGATCAACGTTTAATTTGCTGCAATATGTCGCCTCAATCGCCTGCAATCCAGTTTCGAAACACAATGTGACCGAATCTCAAAATACGAAACTTCCAATAACTGAGCTTTCCTTATGCATTCTACCGGTAGTTTCATGCTCAACATATCATATACATTACCTATATTCATTTTGAACCGGAATTTCAACAAAAAAAAGTTTTCAATTTTTTGCGAAAATCACTGATAGCCTTACTTATTTTGAACGGATAAAATTTATTGTCACAGATCCGGTTTGTTTCGTTTATTTTCGGTTATAAATGTAATTATGAGTTGATCAACGTTTAATTTGCTGCAATATGTTGCCTCAATCGCCTGCAATCCAGTTTCGAAACACAATGTGACCGAATCTCAAAATACGAAACTTCCAATAACTTAGCTTTCCTTATGCATTCTACCGGTAGTTTCATGCTCAACATATCATATACATTACCTCAATCGCCTGCAATCCAGTTTCGAAACACAATGTGACCGAATCTCAAAATACGAAACTTCCAATAACTGAGCTTTCCTTATGCATTCTACCGGTAGTTTCATGCTCAACATATCATATACATTACCTATATTCATTTTGAACCGGAATTTCAACAAAAAAAAGTTTTCAATTTTTTCGAAAATCCCTGATGGTTAGCCTTACTTATTTTGAACGGATAAAATTTATTGTCACAGATCCGGTTTGTTTCGTTTATTTTCGGTTATAAATGTAATTATGAGTTGATCAACGTTTAATTTGCTGCAATATGTCGCCTCAATCGCCTGCAATCCAGTGTCGAAACACAATGTGACCGAATCTCAAAATACGAAACTTCCAATAACTGAGCTTTCCTTATGCATTCTACCGGTAGTTTCATGCTCAACATATCATATACATTACCTATATTCATTTTGAACCGGAATTTCAACAAAAAAAAGTTTAAGTTTTCAATATGGTTAGCCTTACTTATTTTGAACGGATAAAATTTATTGTCACAGATCCGGTTTGTTTCGTTTATTTTCGGTTATAAATGTAATTATGAGTTGATCAACGTTTAATTTGCTGCAATATGTCGCCTCAATCGCCTGCAATCCAGTTTCGAAACACAATGTGACCGAATCTCAAAATACGAAACTTCCAATAGTCCAAATCCAATAGTCCATAACAGTTGATCAACGTTTAATTTGCTGCAATATGTCACCTCAATCGCCTGCAATCCAGTTTCGAAACACAATGTGACCGAATGTCAAAATACGAAACTTCCTATTACCTATATTCATTTTGAACCGGAATTTCAACAAAAAAAAGTTTTCAATTTTTTGCGAAAATCCCTGATGGTTAGCCTTACTTATTTTGAACGGATAAAATTTATTGTCACAGATCCGGTTTGTTTCGTTTATTTTCGGTTATAAATGTAATTATGAGTTGATCAACGTTTAATTTGCTGCAATATGTCGCCTCAATCGCCTGCAATCCAGTTTCGAAACACAATGTGACCGAATCTCAAAATACGAAACTTCCAATAACTGAGCTTTCCTTATGCATTCTACCGGTAGTTTCGTGCTCAACATATCATATACATTACCTATATTCATTTTGAACCGGAATTTCAACAAAAAAAAGTTTTCAATTTTTTGCGAAAATCCCTGATGGTTAGCCTTACTTATTTTGAACGGATAAAATTTATTGTCACAGATCCGGTTTGTTTCGTTTATTTTCGGTTATAAATGTAATTATGAGTTGATCAACGTTTAATTTGCTGCAATATGTCGCCTCAATCGCCTGCAATCCAGTTTCGAAACACAATGTGACCGAATCTCAAAATACGAAACTTCCAATAACTGAGCTTTCCTTATGCATTTCTACGGGTAGTTCCATGCTCAACATATCATATACATTACCTATATTCATTTTGAACCGGAATTTCAACAAAAAAAAGTTTTCAATTTTTTGCGAAAATCCCTGATGGTTAGCCTTACTTATTTTGAACGGATAAAATTTATTGTCACAGATCCGGTTTGTTTCGTTTATTTTCGGTTATAAATGTAATTATGAGTTGATCAACGTTTAATTTGCTGCAATATGTCGCCTCAATCGCCTGCAATCCAGTTTCGAAACACAATGTGACCAAATCTCAAAATACGAAACTTCCAATAACTGAGCTTTCCTTATGCATTCTACCGGTAGTTTCATGCTCAACATATCATATACAATACCTATATTCATTTTGAACCGGAATTTCAACAAAAAAAAGTTTTCAATTTTTTGCGAAAATCCCTGATAGCCTTACTTATTTTGAACGGATAAAATTTATTGTCACAGATCCGGTTTGTTTCGTTTATTTTCGGTTATAAATGTAATTATGAGTTGATCAACGTTTAATTTGCTGCAATATGTTGCCTCAATCGCCTGCAATCCAGTTTCGAAATACAATGTGACCGAATCTCAAAATACGAAACTTCCAATAACTTAGCTTTCCTTATGCATTCTACCGGTAGTTTCATGCTCAACATATCATATACATTACCTATATTCATTTTGAACCGGAATTTCAACAAAAAAAAGTTTTCAATTTTTTGCGAAAATCCCTGATGATTAGCCTTACTTATTTTGAACGGATAAAATTTATTGTCACAGATCCGGTTTGTTTCGTTTATTTTCGGTTATCAATGTAATTATGAGTTGATCAACGTTTAATTTGCTGCAATATGTCGCCTCAATCGCCTGCAATCCAGTTTCGAAATACAATGTGACCGAATCTCAAAATACGAAACTTCCAATAACTGAGCTTTCCTTATGCATTCTACCGGTAGTTTCATGCTCAACATATCATATACATTACCTATATTCATTTTGAACCGGAATTTCAACAAAAAAAAGTTTTCAATTTTTTGCGAAAATCCCTGATGGCTAGCCTTGCTTATTTTGAACGGATAAAATTTATTGTCACAGATCCGGTTTGTTTCGTTTATTTTCGGTTATAAATGTAATTATGAGTTGATCAACGTTTAATTTGCTGCAATATGTCGCCTCAATCGCCTGCAATCCAGTTTCGAAACACAATGTGACCGAATCTCAAAATACGAAACTTCCAATAACTGAGCTTTCCTTATGCATTCTACCGGTAGTTTCATGCTCAACATATCATATACATTACCTATATTCATTTTGAACCGGAATTTCAACAAAAAAAAGTTTTCAATTTTTTGCGAAAATCCCTGATGGTTAGCCTTGCTTATTTTGAACGGATAAAATTTATTGTCACAGATCCGGGTTGTTTCGTTTATTTTCGGTTATAAATGTAATTATGAGTTGATCAACGTTTAATTTGCTGCAATATGTCGCCTCAATCGCCTGCAATCCAGTTTCGAAACACAATGTGACCGAATCTCAAAATACGAAACTTCCAATAACTGAGCTTTCCTTATGCATTCTACCGGTAGTTTCGTGCTCAACATATCATATACATTACCTATATTCATTTTGAACCGGAATTTCAACAAAAAAAAGTTTTCAATTTTTTGCGAAAATCCCTGATGGTTAGCCTTACTTATTTTGAACGGATAAAATTTATTGTCACAGATCCGGTTTGTTTCGTTTATTTTCGGTTATAAATGTAATTATGAGTTGATCAACGTTTAATTTGCTGCAATATGTCGCCTCAATCGCCTGCAATCCAGTTTCGAAACACAATGTGACCGAATCTCAAAATACGAAACTTCCAATAACTGAGCTTTCCTTATGCATTCTACCGGTAGTTTCATGCTCAACATATCATATACATTACCTATATTCATTTTGAACCGGAATTTCAACAAAAAAAAGTTTTCAATTTTTTGCGAAAATCCCTGATGGTTAGCCTTACTTATTTTGAACGGATAAAATTTATTGTCACAGATCCGGTTTGTTTCGTTTATTTTCGGTTATAAATGTAATTATGAGTTGATCAACGTTTAATTTGCTGCAATATGTCGCCTCAATCGCCTGCAATCCAGTTTCGAAACACAATGTGACCGAATCTCAAAATACGAAACTTCCAATAACTGAGCTTTCCTTATGCATTCTACCGGTAGTTTCGTGCTCAACATATCATATACAATACCTATATTCATTTTGAACCGGAATTTCAACAAAAAAAAGTTTTCAATTTTTTGCGAAAATCCCTGATGGTTAGCCTTACTTATTTTGAACGGATAAAATTTATTGTCACAGATCCGGTTTGTTTCGTTTATTTTCGGTTATGAATGTAATTATGAGTTGATCAACGTTTAATTTGCTGCAATATGTTGCCTCAATCGCCTGCAATCCAGTTTCGAAACACAATGTGACCGAATCTCAAAATACGAAACTTCCAATAACTTAGCTTTCCTTATGCATTCTACCGGTAGTTTCATGCTCAACATATCATATACATTACCTATATTCATTTTGAACCGGAATTTCAACAAAAAAAGTTTTCAATTTTTTGCGAAAATCCCTGATGGTTAGCCTTACTTATTTTGAACGGATAAAATTTATTGTCACAGATCCGGTTTGTTTCGTTTATTTTCGGTTATAAATGTAATTATGAGTTGATCAACGTTTAATTTGCTGCAATATGTTGCCTCAATCGCCTGCAATCCAGTTTCGAAACACAATGTGACCGAATCTCAAAATACGAAACTTCCAATAACTGAGCTTTCCTTATGCATTCTACCGGTAGTTTCGTGCTCAACATATCATATACATTACCTATATTCATTTTGAACCGGAATTTCAACAAAAAAAAGTTTTCAATTTTTTGCGAAAATCCCTGATGGTTAGCCTTACTTATTTTGAACGGATAAAATTTATTGTCACAGATCCGGTTTGTTTCGTTTATTTTCGGTTATAAATGTAATTATGAGTTGATCAACGTTTAATTTGCTGCAATATGTCGCCTCAATCGCCTGCAATCCAGTTTCGAAACACAATGTGACCGAATCTCAAAATACGAAACTTCCAATAACTGAGCTTTCCTTATGCATTCTACCGGTAGTTTCATGCTCAACATATCATATACATTACCTATATTCATTTTGAACCGGAATTTCAACAAAAAAAAGTTTTCAATTTTTTGCGAAAATCCCTGATGGTTAGCCTTACTTATTTTGAACGGATAAAATTTATTGTCACAGATCCGGTTTGTTTCGTTTATTTTCGGTTATAAATGTAATTATGAGTTGATCAACGTTTAATTTGCTGCAATATGTCGCCTCAATCGCCTGCAATCCAGTTTCGAAACACAATGTGACCGAATCTCAAAATACGAAACTTCCAATAACTGAGCTTTCCCTATGCATTCTACCGGTAGTTTCGTGCTCAACATATCATATACAATACCTATATTCATTTTGAACCGGAATTTCAACAAAAAAAAGTTTTCAATTTTTTGCGAAAATCCCTGATGGTTAGCCTTACTTATTTTGAACGGATAAAATTTATTGTCACAGATCCGGTTTGTTTCGTTTATTTTCGGTTATGAATGTAATTATGAGTTGATCAACGTTTAATTTGCTGCAATATGTTGCCTCAATCGCCTGCAATCCAGTTTCGAAACACAATGTGACCGAATCTCAAAATACGAAACTTCCAATAACTTAGCTTTCCTTATGCATTCTACCGGTAGTTTCATGCTCAACATATCATATACATTACCTATATTCATTTTGAACCGGAATTTCAACAAAAAAAGTTTTCAATTTTTTGCGAAAATCCCTGATGGTTAGCCTTACTTATTTTGAACGGATAAAATTTATTGTCACAGATCCGGTTTGTTTCGTTTATTTTCGGTTATAAATGTAATTATGAGTTGATCAACGTTTAATTTGCTGCAATATGTTGCCTCAATCGCCTGCAATCCAGTTTCGAAACACAATGTGACCGAATCTCAAAATACGAAACTTCCAATAACTGAGCTTTCCTTATGCATTCTACCGGTAGTTTCGTGCTCAACATATCATATACATTACCTATATTCATTTTGAACCGGAATTTCAACAAAAAAAAGTTTTCAATTTTTTGCGAAAATCCCTGATGGTTAGCCTTACTTATTTTGAACGGATAAAATTTATTGTCACAGATCCGGTTTGTTTCGTTTATTTTCGGTTATAAATGTAATTATGAGTTGATCAACGTTTAATTTGCTGCAATATGTCGCCTCAATCGCCTGCAATCCAGTTTCGAAACACAATGTGACCGAATCTCAAAATACGAAACTTCCAATAACTGAGCTTTCCTTATGCATTCTACCGGTAGTTTCATGCTCAACATATCATATACATTACCTATATTCATTTTGAACCGGAATTTCAACAAAAAAAAGTTTTCAATTTTTTGCGAAAATCCCTGATGGTTAGCCTTACTTATTTTGAACGGATAAAATTTATTGTCACAGATCCGGTTTGTTTCGTTTATTTTCGGTTATAAATGTAATTATGAGTTGATCAACGTTTAATTTGCTGCAATATGTCGCCTCAATCGCCTGCAATCCAGTTTCGAAACACAATGTGACCGAATCTCAAAATACGAAACTTCCAATAACTGAGCTTTCCTTATGCATTCTACCGGTAGTTTCATGCTCAACATATCATATACATTACCTATATTCATTTTGAACCGGAATTTCAACAAAAAAAAGTTTTCAATTTTTTGCGAAAATCCCTGATGGGATTTACTTACTTATTTTGAACGGATAAAATTTATTGTCACAGATCCGGTTTGTTTCGTTTATTTTCGGTTATGAATGTAATTATGAGTTGATCAACGTTTAATTTGCTGCAATATGTTGCCTCAATCGCCTGCAATCCAGTTTCGAAACACAATGTGACCGAATCTCAAAATACGAAACTTCCAATAACTTAGCTTTCCTTATGCATTCTACCGGTAGTTTCATGCTCAACATATCATATACATTACCTATATTCATTTTGAACCGGAATTTCAACAAAAAAAGTTTTCAATTTTTTGCGAAAATCCCTGATGGTTAGCCTTACTTATTTTGAACGGATAAAATTTATTGTCACAGATCCGGTTTGTTTCGTTTATTTTCGGTTATAAATGTAATTATGAGTTGATCAACGTTTAATTTGCTGCAATATGTTGCCTCAATCGCCTGCAATCCAGTTTCGAAACACAATGTGACCGAATCTCAAAATACGAAACTTCCAATAACTGAGCTTTCCTTATGCATTCTACCGGTAGTTTCATGCTCAACATATCATATACATTACCTATATTCATTTTGAACCGGAATTTCAACAAAAAAAAGTTTTCAATTTTTTGCGAAAATCCCTGATGGTTAGCCTTACTTATTTTGAACGGATAAAATTTATTGTCACAGATCCGGTTTGTTTCGTTTATTTTCGGTTATAAATGTAATTATGAGTTGATCAACGTTTAATTTGCTGCAATATGTCGCCTCAATCGCCTGCAATCCAGTTTCGAAACACAATGTGACCGAATCTCAAAATACGAAACTTCCAATAACTGAGCTTTCCTTATGCATTCTACCGGTAGTTTCGTGCTCAACATATCATATACAATACCTATATTCATTTTGAACCGGAATTTCAACAAAAAAAAGTTTTCAATTTTTTGCGAAAATCCCTGATGGTTAGCCTTACTTATTTTGAACGGATAAAATTTATTGTCACAGATCCGGTTTGTTTCGTTTATTTTCGGTTATGAATGTAATTATGAGTTGATCAACGTTTAATTTGCTGCAATATGTTGCCTCAATCGCCTGCAATCCAGTTTCGAAACACAATGTGACCGAATCTCAAAATACGAAACTTCCAATAACTTAGCTTTCCTTATGCATTCTACCGGTAGTTTCATGCTCAACATATCATATACATTACCTATATTCATTTTGAACCGGAATTTCAACAAAAAAAGTTTTCAATTTTTTGCGAAAATCCCTGATGGTTAGCCTTACTTATTTTGAACGGATAAAATTTATTGTCACAGATCCGGTTTGTTTCGTTTATTTTCGGTTATAAATGTAATTATGAGTTGATCAACGTTTAATTTGCTGCAATATGTTGCCTCAATCGCCTGCAATCCAGTTTCGAAACACAATGTGACCGAATCTCAAAATACGAAACTTCCAATAACTTAGCTTTCCTTATGCATTCTACCGGTAGTTTCATGCTCAACATATCATATACATTACCTATATTCATTTTGAACCGGAATTTCAGCATAAAAAGTTTTCAATTTTTTGCGAAAATCCCTGATGGTTAGCCTTACTTATTTTGAACGGATAAAATTTATTGTCACAGATCCGGTTTGTTTCGTTTATTTCCGGTTATAAATGTAATTATGAGTTGATCAACGTTTAATTTGCTGCAATATGTCGCCTCAATCGCCTGCAATCCAGTTTCGAAACACAATGGGACCGAATCTCAAAATACGAAACTTCCATAACTGAGCTTTCCTTATGCATTCTACGGGTAGTTTCATGCTCAACATATCATATACATTACCTATATTCATTTTGAACTGGAATTTCAGCAAAAAAAGTTTTCAATTTTTTGCGAAAATCCCTGATGGTTAGCCTTACTTATTTTGAACGGATAAAATTTATTGTCACAGATCCGGTTTGTTTCGTTTATTTTCGGTTATAAATGTAATTATGAGTTGATCAACGTTTAATTTGCTGCAATATGTTGCCTCAATCGCCTGCAATCCAGTTTCGAAACACAATGTGACCGAATCTCAAAATACGAAACTTCCAATAACTTAGCTTTCCTTATGCATTCTACCGGTAGTTTCATGCTCAACATATCATATACATTACCTATATTCATTTTGAACCGGAATTTCAACAAAAAAAAGTTTTCAATTTTTTACGAAAATCCCTGATGTTAGCCTTACTTATTTTGAACGGATAAAATTTAGTGTCACAGATCCGGTTTGTTTCGTTTATTTTCGGTTATAAATGTAATTATGAGTTGATCAACGTTTAATTTGCTGCAATATGTCGCCTCAATCGCCTGCAATCCAGTTTCGAAACACAATGTGACCGAATCTCAAAATACGAAACTTCCAATAACTGAGCTTTCCTTATGCATTCTACCGGTAGTTTCATGCTCAACATATCATATACATTACCTATATTCATTTTGAACCGGAATTTCAACAAAAAAAAGTTTTCAATTTTTTGCGAAAATCCCTGGTTAGCCTTACTTATTTTGAACGGATAAAATTTATTGTCACAGATCCGGTTTGTTTCGTTTATTTTCGGTTATAAATGTAATTATGAGTTGATCAACGTTTAATTTGCTGCAATATGTTGCCTCAATCGCCTGCAATCCAGTTTCGAAACACAATGTGACCGAATCTCAAAATACGAAACTTCCAATAACTTAGCTTTCCTTATGCATTCTACCGGTAGTTTCATGCTCAACATATCATATACATTACCTATATTCATTTTGAACCGGAATTTCAACAAAAAAAGTTTTCAATTTTTTGCGAAAATCCCTGATGGTTAGCCTTACTTATTTTGAACGGATAAAATTTATTGTCACAGATCCGGTTTGTTTCGTTTATTTTCGGTTATAAATGTAATTATGAGTTGATCAACGTTTAATTTGCTGCAATATGTTGCCTCAATCGCCTGCAATCCAGTTTCGAAACACAATGTGACCGAATCTCAAAATACGAAACTTCCAATAACTGAGCTTTCCTTATGCATTCTACCGGTAGTTTCATGCTCAACATATCATATACATTACCTATATTCATTTTGAACCGGAATTTCAACAAAAAAAAGTTTTCAATTTTTTGCGAAAATCCCTGATGGTTAGCCTTACTTATTTTGAACGGATAAAATTTATTGTCACAGATCCGGTTTGTTTCGTTTATTTTCGGTTATAAATGTAATTATGAGTTGATCAACGTTTAATTTGCTGCAATATGTCGCCTCAATCGCCTGCAATCCAGTTTCGAAACACAATGTGACCGAATCTCAAAATACGAAACTTCCAATAACTGAGCTTTCCTTATGCATTCTACCGGTAGTTTCATGCTCAACATATCATATACATTACCTATATTCATTTTGAACCGGAATTTCAACAAAAAAAAGTTTTCAATTTTTTGCGAAAATCCCTGATGGTTAGCCTTACTTATTTTGAACGGATAAAATTTATTGTCACAGATCCGGTTTGTTTCGTTTATTTTCGGTTATAAATGTAATTATGAGTTGATCAACGTTTAATTTGCTGCAATATGTCGCCTCAATCGCCTGCAATCCAGTTTCGAAACACAATGTGACCGAATCTCAAAATACGAAACTTCCAATAACTGAGCTTTCCTTATGCATTCTACCGGTAGTTTCATGCTCAACATATCATATACATTACCTATATTCATTTTGAACCGGAATTTCAACAAAAAGAAGTTTTCAATTTTTTGCGAAAATCCCTGATGGTTAGCCTTACTTATTTTGAACGGATAAAATTTATTGTCACAGATCCGGTTTGTTTCGTTTATTTTCGGTTATAAATGTAATTATGAGTTGATCAACGTTTAATTTGCTGCAATATGTCGCCTCAATCGCCTGCAATCCAGTTTCGAAACACAATGTGACCGAATCTCAAAATACGAAACTTCCAATAACTGAGCTTTCCTTATGCATTCTACCGGTAGTTTCATGCTCAACATATCATATACATTACCTATATTCATTTTGAACCGGAATTTCAACAAAAAAAAGTTTTCAATTTTTTACGAAAATCCCTGATTTACTTATTTTGAACGGATAAAATTTATTGTCACAGATCCGGTTTGTTTCGTTTATTTTCGGTTATAAATGTAATTATGAGTTGATCAACGTTTAATTTGCTGCAATATGTTGCCTCAATCGCCTGCAATCCAGTTTCGAAACACAATGTGACCGAATCTCAAAATACGAAACTTCCAATAACTTAGCTTTCCTTATGCATTCTACCGGTAGTTTCATGCTCAACATATCATATACATTACCTATATTCATTTTGAACCGGAATTTCAACAAAAAAAAGTTTTCAATTTTTTGCGAAAATCCCTGATGGTTAGCCTTACTTATTTTGAACGGATAAAATTTATTGTCACAGATCCGGTTTGTTTCGTTTATTTTCGGTTATGAATGTAATTATGAGTTGATCAACGTTTAATTTGCTGCAATATGTTGCCTCAATCGCCTGCAATCCAGTTTCGAAACACAATGTGACCGAATCTCAAAATACGAAACTTCCAATAACTTAGCTTTCCTTATGCATTCTACCGGTAGTTTCATGCTCAACATATCATATACATTACCTATATTCATTTTGAACCGGAATTTCAACAAAAAAAGTTTTCAATTTTTTGCGAAAATCCCTGATGGTTAGCCTTACTTATTTTGAACGGATAAAATTTATTGTCACAGATCCGGTTTGTTTCGTTTATTTTCGGTTATAAATGTAATTATGAGTTGATCAACGTTTAATTTGCTGCAATATGTTGCCTCAATCGCCTGCAATCCAGTTTCGAAACACAATGTGACCGAATCTCAAAATACGAAACTTCCAATAACTGAGCTTTCCTTATGCATTCTACCGGTAGTTTCATGCTCAACATATCATATACATTACCTATATTCATTTTGAACCGGAATTTCAACAAAAAAAAGTTTTCAATTTTTTGCGAAAATCCCTGATGGTTAGCCTTACTTATTTTGAACGGATAAAATTTATTGTCACAGATCCGGTTTGTTTCGTTTATTTTCGGTTATAAATGTAATTATGAGTTGATCAACGTTTAATTTGCTGCAATATGTCGCCTCAATCGCCTGCAATCCAGTTTCGAAACACAATGTGACCGAATCTCAAAATACGAAACTTCCAATAACTGAGCTTTCCTTATGCATTCTACCGGTAGTTTCGTGCTCAACATATCATATACAATACCTATATTCATTTTGAACCGGAATTTCAACAAAAAAAAGTTTTCAATTTTTTGCGAAAATCCCTGATGGTTAGCCTTACTTATTTTGAACGGATAAAATTTATTGTCACAGATCCGGTTTGTTTCGTTTATTTTCGGTTATGAATGTAATTATGAGTTGATCAACGTTTAATTTGCTGCAATATGTTGCCTCAATCGCCTGCAATCCAGTTTCGAAACACAATGTGACCGAATCTCAAAATACGAAACTTCCAATAACTTAGCTTTCCTTATGCATTCTACCGGTAGTTTCATGCTCAACATATCATATACATTACCTATATTCATTTTGAACCGGAATTTCAACAAAAAAAGTTTTCAATTTTTTGCGAAAATCCCTGATGGTTAGCCTTACTTATTTTGAACGGATAAAATTTATTGTCACAGATCCGGTTTGTTTCGTTTATTTTCGGTTATAAATGTAATTATGAGTTGATCAACGTTTAATTTGCTGCAATATGTTGCCTCAATCGCCTGCAATCCAGTTTCGAAACACAATGTGACCGAATCTCAAAATACGAAACTTCCAATAACTTAGCTTTCCTTATGCATTCTACCGGTAGTTTCATGCTCAACATATCATATACATTACCTATATTCATTTTGAACCGGAATTTCAGCATAAAAAGTTTTCAATTTTTTGCGAAAATCCCTGATGGTTAGCCTTACTTATTTTGAACGGATAAAATTTATTGTCACAGATCCGGTTTGTTTCGTTTATTTCCGGTTATAAATGTAATTATGAGTTGATCAACGTTTAATTTGCTGCAATATGTCGCCTCAATCGCCTGCAATCCAGTTTCGAAACACAATGGGACCGAATCTCAAAATACGAAACTTCCATAACTGAGCTTTCCTTATGCATTCTACGGGTAGTTTCATGCTCAACATATCATATACATTACCTATATTCATTTTGAACTGGAATTTCAGCAAAAAAAGTTTTCAATTTTTTGCGAAAATCCCTGATGGTTAGCCTTACTTATTTTGAACGGATAAAATTTATTGTCACAGATCCGGTTTGTTTCGTTTATTTTCGGTTATAAATGTAATTATGAGTTGATCAACGTTTAATTTGCTGCAATATGTTGCCTCAATCGCCTGCAATCCAGTTTCGAAACACAATGTGACCGAATCTCAAAATACGAAACTTCCAATAACTTAGCTTTCCTTATGCATTCTACCGGTAGTTTCATGCTCAACATATCATATACATTACCTATATTCATTTTGAACCGGAATTTCAACAAAAAAAAGTTTTCAATTTTTTACGAAAATCCCTGATGTTAGCCTTACTTATTTTGAACGGATAAAATTTAGTGTCACAGATCCGGTTTGTTTCGTTTATTTTCGGTTATAAATGTAATTATGAGTTGATCAACGTTTAATTTGCTGCAATATGTCGCCTCAATCGCCTGCAATCCAGTTTCGAAACACAATGTGACCGAATCTCAAAATACGAAACTTCCAATAACTGAGCTTTCCTTATGCATTCTACCGGTAGTTTCATGCTCAACATATCATATACATTACCTATATTCATTTTGAACCGGAATTTCAACAAAAAAAAGTTTTCAATTTTTTGCGAAAATCCCTGGTTAGCCTTACTTATTTTGAACGGATAAAATTTATTGTCACAGATCCGGTTTGTTTCGTTTATTTTTGGTTATAAATGTAATTATGAGTTGATCAACGTTTAATTTGCTGCAATATGTTGCCTCAATCGCCTGCAATCCAGTTTCGAAACACAATGTGACCGAATCTCAAAATACGAAACTTCCAATAACTTAGCTTTCCTTATGCATTCTACCGGTAGTTTCATGCTCAACATATCATATACATTACCTATATTCATTTTGAACCGGAATTTCAACAAAAAAAAGTTTTCAATTTTTTGCGAAAATCCCTGATGGTTAGCCTTACTTATTTTGAACGGATAAAATTTATTGTCACAGATCCGGTTTGTTTCGTTTATTTTCGGTTATAAATGTAATTATGAGTTGATCAACGTTTAATTTGCTGCAATATGTTGCCTCAATCGCCTGCAATCCAGTTTCGAAACACAATGTGACCGAATCTCAAAATACGAAACTTCCAATAACTTAGCTTTCCTTATGCATTCTACCGGTAGTTTCATGCTCAACATATCATATACATTACCTATATTCATTTTGAACCGGAATTTCAACAAAAAAAGTTTTCAATTTTTTGCGAAAATCCCTGATGGTTAGCCTTACTTATTTTGAACGGATAAAATTTATTGTCACAGATCCGGTTTGTTTCGTTTATTTTCGGTTATAAATGTAATTATGAGTTGATCAACGTTTAATTTGCTGCAATATGTTGCCTCAATCGCCTGCAATCCAGTTTCGAAACACAATGTGACCGAATCTCAAAATACGAAACTTCCAATAACTGAGCTTTCCTTATGCATTCTACCGGTAGTTTCATGCTCAACATATCATATACATTACCTATATTCATTTTGAACCGGAATTTCAACAAAAAAAAGTTTTCAATTTTTTGCGAAAATCCCTGATGGTTAGCCTTACTTATTTTGAACGGATAAAATTTATTGTCACAGATCCGGTTTGTTTCGTTTATTTTCGGTTATAAATGTAATTATGAGTTGATCAACGTTTAATTTGCTGCAATATGTCGCCTCAATCGCCTGCAATCCAGTTTCGAAACACAATGTGACCGAATCTCAAAATACGAAACTTCCAATAACTGAGCTTTCCTTATGCATTCTACCGGTAGTTTCATGCTCAACATATCATATACATTACCTATATTCATTTTGAACCGGAATTTCAACAAAAAAAGTTTTCAATTTTTTGCGAAAATCCCTGATGGTTAGCCTTACTTATTTTGAACGGATAAAATTTATTGTCACAGATCCGGTTTGTTTCGTTTATTTTCGGTTATAAATGTAATTATGAGTTGATCAACGTTTAATTTGCTGCAATATGTCGCCTCAATCGCCTGCAATCCAGTTTCGAAACACAATGTGACCGAATCTCAAAATACGAAACTTCCAATAACTGAGCTTTCCTTATGCATTCTACCGGTAGTTTCATGCTCAACATATCATATACATTACCTATATTCATTTTGAACCGGAATTTCAACAAAAAAAAGTTTTCAATTTTTTACGAAAATCCCTGATGGTTAGCCTTACTTATTTTGAACGGATAAAATTTATTGTCACAGATCCGGTTTGTTTCGTTTATTTTCGGTTATAAATGTAATTATGAGTTGATCAACGTTTAATTTGCTGCAATATGTTGCCTCAATCGCCTGCAATCCAGTTTCGAAACACAATGTGACCGAATCTCAAAATACGAAACTTCCAATAACTTAGCTTTCCTTATGCATTCTACCGGTAGTTTCATGCTCAACATATCATATACATTACCTATATTCATTTTGAACCGGAATTTCAACAAAAAAAAGTTTTCAATTTTTTGCGAAAATCCCTGATGGTTAGCCTTACTTATTTTGAACGGATAAAATTTATTGTCACAGATCCGGTTTGTTTCGTTTATTTTCGGTTATTAATGTAATTATGAGTTGATCAACGTTTAATTTGCTGCAATATGTCGCCTCAATCGCCTGCAATCCAGTTTCGAAACACAATGTGACCGAATCTCAAAATACGAAACTTCCAATAACTGAGCTTTCCTTATGCATTCTACCAGTAGTTTCGTGCTCAACATATCATATACATTACCTATATTCATTTTGAACCGGAATTTCAACAAAAAAAAGTTTTCAATTTTTTGCGAAAATCCCTGATGGTTAGCCTTACTTATTTTGAACGGATAAAATTTATTGTCACAGATCCGGTTTGTTTCGTTTATTTTCGGTTATAAATGTAATTATGAGTTGATCAACGTTTAATTTGCTGCAATATGTTGCCTCAATCGCCTGCAATCCAGTTTCGAAACACAATGTGACCGAATCTCAAAATACGAAACTTCCAATAACTGAGCTTTCCTTATGCATTCTACCGGTAGTTTCATGCTCAACATATCATATACATTACCTATATTCATTTTGAACCGGAATTTCAACAAAAAAAAGTTTTCAATTTTTTGCGAAAATCCCTGATGGTTAGCCTTACTTATTTTGAACGGATAAAATTTATTGTCACAGATCCGGTTTGTTTCGTTTATTTTCGGTTATAAATGTAATTATGAGTTGATCAACGTTTAATTTGCTGCAATATGTTGCCTCAATCGCCTGCAATCCAGTTTCGAAACACAATGTGACCGAATCTCAAAATACGAAACTTCCAATAACTTAGCTTTCCTTATGCATTCTACCGGTAGTTTCATGCTCAACATATCATATACATTACCTATATTCATTTTGAACCGGAATTTCAACAAAAAAAAGTTTTCAATTTTTTGCGAAAATCCCTGATGGTTAGCCTTACTTATTTTGAACGGATAAAATTTATTGTCACAGATCCGGTTTGTTTCGTTTATTTTCGGTTATAAATGTAATTATGAGTTGATCAACGTTTAATTTGCTGCAATATGTCGCCTCAATCGCCTGCAATCCAGTTTCGAAACACAATGTGACCGAATCTCAAAATACGAAACTTCCAATAACTGAGCTTTCCTTATGCATTCTACCAGTAGTTTCGTGCTCAACATATCATATACATTACCTATATTCATTTTGAACCGGAATTTCAACAAAAAAAAGTTTTCAATTTTTTGCGAAAATCCCTGATGGTTAGCCTTACTTATTTTGAACGGATAAAATTTATTGTCACAGATCCGGTTTGTTTCGTTTATTTTCGGTTATAAATGTAATTATGAGTTGATCAACGTTTAATTTGCTGCAATATGTTGCCTCAATCGCCTGCAATCCAGTTTCGAAACACAATGTGACCGAATCTCAAAATACGAAACTTCCAATAACTGAGCTTTCCTTATGCATTCTACCGGTAGTTTCATGCTCAACATATCATATACATTACCTATATTCATTTTGAACCGGAATTTCAACAAAAAAAAGTTTTCAATTTTTTGCGAAAATCCCTGATGGTTAGCCTTACTTATTTTGAACGGATAAAATTTATTGTCACAGATCCGGTTTGTTTCGTTTATTTTCGGTTATAAATGTAATTATGAGTTGATCAACGTTTAATTTGCTGCAATATGTTGCCTCAATCGCCTGCAATCCAGTTTCGAAACACAATGTGACCGAATCTCAAAATACGAAACTTCCAATAACTTAGCTTTCCTTATGCATTCTACCGGTAGTTTCATGCTCAACATATCATATACATTACCTATATTCATTTTGAACCGGAATTTCAACAAAAAAAAGTTTTCAATTTTTTGCGAAAATCCCTAATGGTTAGCCTTACTTATTTTGAACGGATAAAATTTATTGTCACAGATCCGGTTTGTTTCGTTTATTTTCGGTTATAAATGTAATTATGAGTTGATCAACGTTTAATTTGCTGCAATATGTTGACTCAATCGCCTGCAATCCAGTTTCGAAACACAATGTGACCGAATCTCAAAATACGAAACTTCCAATAACTTAGCTTTCCTTATGCATTCTACCGGTAGTTTCATGCTCAACATATCATATACATTACCTATATTCATTTTGAACCGGAATTTCAACAAAAAAAGTTTTCAATTTTTTGCGAAAATCCCTGATGGTTAGCCTTACTTATTTTGAACGGATAAAATTTATTGTCACAGATCCGGTTTGTTTCGTTTATTTTCGGTTATAAATGTAATTATGAGTTGATCAACGTTTAATTTGCTGCAATATGTTGCCTCAATCGCCTGCAATCCAGTTTCGAAACACAATGTGACCGAATCTCAAAATACGAAACTTCCAATAACTTAGCTTTCCTTATGCATTCTACCGGTAGTTACATGCTCAACATATCATATACATTACCTATATTCATTTTGAACCGGAATTTCAGCATAAAAAGTTTTCAATTTTTTGCGAAAATCCCTGATGGTTAGCCTTACTTATTTTGAACGGATAAAATTTATTGTCACAGATCCGGTTTGTTTCGTTTATTTCCGGTTATAAATGTAATTATGAGTTGATCAACGTTTAATTTGCTGCAATATGTCGCCTCAATCGCCTGCAATCCAGTTTCGAAACACAATGTGACCGAATCTCAAAATACGAAACTTCCATAACTGAGCTTTCCTTATGCATTCTACGGGTAGTTTCATGCTCAACATATCATATACATTACCTATATTCATTTTGAACCGGAATTTCAGCAAAAAAAGTTTTCAATTTTTTGCGAAAATCCCTGATGGTTAGCCTTACTTATTTTGAACGGATAAAATTTATTGTCACAGATCCGGTTTGTTTCGTTTATTTTCGGTTATAAATGTAATTATGAGTTGATCAACGTTTAATTTGCTGCAATATGTTGCCTCAATCGCCTGCAATCCAGTTTCGAAACACAATGTGACCGAATCTCAAAATACGAAACTTCCAATAACTTAGCTTTCCTTATGCATTCTACCGGTAGTTTCATGCTCAACATATCATATACATTACCTATATTCATTTTGAACCGGAATTTCAACAAAAAAAAGTTTTCAATTTTTTACGAAAATCCCTGATGTTAGCCTTACTTATTTTGAACGGATAAAATTTAGTGTCACAGATCCGGTTTGTTTCGTTTATTTTCGGTTATAAATGTAATTATGAGTTGATCAACGTTTAATTTGCTGCAATATGTCGCCTCAATCGCCTGCAATCCAGTTTCGAAACACAATGTGACCGAATCTCAAAATACGAAACTTCCAATAACTGAGCTTTCCTTATGCATTCTACCGGTAGTTTCATGCTCAACATATCATATACATTACCTATATTCATTTTGAACCGGAATTTCAACAAAAAAAAGTTTTCAATTTTTTGCAAAAATCCCTGATGGTTAGCCTTACTTATTTTGAACGGATAAAATTTATTGTCACAGATCCGGTTTGTTTCGTTTATTTTCGGTTATAAATGTAATTATGAGTTGATCAACGTTTAATTTGCTGCAATATGTTGCCTCAATCGCCTGCAATACAGTTTCGAAACACAATGTGACCGAATCTCAAAATACGAAACTTCCAATAACTTAGCTTTCCTTATGCATTCTACCGGTAGTTTCATGCTCAACATATCATATACATTACCTATATTCATTTTGAACCGGAATTTCAGCATAAAAAGTTTTCAATTTTTTGCGAAAATCCCTGATGGTTAGCCTTACTTATTTTGAACGGATAAAATTTATTGTCACAGATCCGGTTTGTTTCGTTTATTTCCGGTTATAAATGTAATTATGAGTTGATCAACGTTTAATTTGCTGCAATATGTCGCCTCAATCGCCTGCAATCCAGTTTCGAAACACAATGTGACCGAATCTCAAAATACGAAACTTCCATAACTGAGCTTTCCTTATGCATTCTACGGGTAGTTTCATGCTCAACATATCATATACATTACCTATATTCATTTTGAACCGGAATTTCAGCAAAAAAAGTTTTCAATTTTTTGCGAAAATCCCTGATGGTTAGCCTTACTTATTTTGAACGGATAAAATTTATTGTCACAGATCCGGTTTGTTTCGTTTATTTCCGGTTATAAATGTAATTATGAGTTGATCAACGTTTAATTTGCTGCAATATGTCGCCTCAATCGCCTGCAATCCAGTTTCGAAACACAATGTGACCGAATCTCAAAATACGAAACTTCCAATAACTTAGCTTTCCTTATGCATTCTACCGGTAGTTTCATGCTCAACATATCATATACATTACCTATATTCATTTTGAACCGGAATTTCAACAAAAAAAGTTTTCAATTTTTTGCGAAAATCCCTGATGGTTAGCCTTACTTATTTTGAACGGATAAAATTTATTGTCACAGATCCGGTTTGTTTCGTTTATTTTCGGTTATAAATGTAATTATGAGTTGATCAACGTTTAATTTGCTGCAATATGTTGCCTCAATCGCCTGCAATCCAGTTTCGAAACACAATGTGACCGAATCTCAAAATACGAAACTTCCAATAACTTAGCTTTCCTTATGCATTCTACCGGTAGTTTCATGCTCAACATATCATATACATTACCTATATTCATTTTGAACCGGAATTTCAGCATAAAAAGTTTTCAATTTTTTGCGAAAATCCCTGATGGTTAGCCTTACTTATTTTGAACGGATAAAATTTATTGTCACAGATCCGGTTTGTTTCGTTTATTTCCGGTTATAAATGTAATTATGAGTTGATCAACGTTTAATTTGCTGCAATATGTCGCCTCAATCGCCTGCAATCCAGTTTCGAAACACAATGTGACCGAATCTCAAAATACGAAACTTCCATAACTGAGCTTTCCTTATGCATTCTACGGGTAGTTTCATGCTCAACATATCATATACATTACCTATATTCATTTTGAACCGGAATTTCAGCAAAAAAAGTTTTCAATTTTTTGCGAAAATCCCTGATGGTTAGCCTTACTTATTTTGAACGGATAAAATTTATTGTCACAGATCCGGTTTGTTTCGTTTATTTTCGGTTATAAATGTAATTATGAGTTGATCAACGTTTAATTTGCTGCAATATGTTGCCTCAATCGCCTGCAATCCAGTTTCGAAACACAATGTGACCGAATCTCAAAATACGAAACTTCCAATAACTTAGCTTTCCTTATGCATTCTACCGGTAGTTTCATGCTCAACATATCATATACATTACCTATATTCATTTTGAACCGGAATTTCAACAAAAAAAGTTTTCAATTTTTTGCGAAAATCCCTGATGGTTAGCCTTACTTATTTTGAACGGATAAAATTTATTGTCACAGATCCGGTTTGTTTCGTTTATTTTCGGTTATAAATGTAATTATGAGTTGATCAACGTTTAATTTGCTGCAATATGTTGCCTCAATCGCCTGCAATCCAGTTTCGAAACACAATGTGACCGAATCTCAAAATACGAAACTTCCAATAACTTAGCTTTCCTTATGCATTCTACCGGTAGTTTCATGCTCAACATATCATATACATTACCTATATTCATTTTGAACCGGAATTTCAGCATAAAAAGTTTTCAATTTTTTGCGAAAATCCCTGATGGTTAGCCTTACTTATTTTGAACGGATAAAATTTATTGTCACAGATCCGGTTTGTTTCGTTTATTTCCGGTTATAAATGTAATTATGAGTTGATCAACGTTTAATTTGCTGCAATATGTCGCCTCAATCGCCTGCAATCCAGTTTCGAAACACAATGTGACCGAATCTCAAAATACGAAACTTCCATAACTGAGCTTTCCTTATGCATTCTACGGGTAGTTTCATGCTCAACATATCATATACATTACCTATATTCATTTTGAACCGGAATTTCAGCAAAAAAAGTTTTCAATTTTTTGCGAAAATCCCTGATGGTTAGCCTTACTTATTTTGAACGGATAAAATTTATTGTCACAGATCCGGTTTGTTTCGTTTATTTTCGGTTATAAATGTAATTATGAGTTGATCAACGTTTAATTTGCTGCAATATGTTGCCTCAATCGCCTGCAATCCAGTTTCGAAACACAATGTGACCGAATCTCAAAATACGAAACTTCCAATAACTTAGCTTTCCTTATGCATTCTACCGGTAGTTTCATGCTCAACATATCATATACATTAACTATATTCATTTTGAACCGGAATTTCAACAAAAAAAAGTTTTCAATTTTTTACGAAAATCCCTGATGTTAGCCTTACTTATTTTGAACGGATAAAATTTAGTGTCACAGATCCGGTTTGTTTCGTTTATTTTCGGTTATAAATGTAATTATGAGTTGATCAACGTTTAATTTGCTGCAATATGTCGCCTCAATCGCCTGCAATCCAGTTTCGAAACACAATGTGACCGAATCTCAAAATACGAAACTTCCAATAACTGAGCTTTCCTTATGCATTCTACCGGTAGTTTCATGCTCAACATATCATATACATTACCTATATTCATTTTGAACCGGAATTTCAACAAAAAAAAGTTTTCAATTTTTTGCGAAAATCCCTGATGGTTAGCCTTACTTATTTTGAACGGATAAAATTTATTGTCACAGATCCGGTTTGTTTCGTTTATTTTCGGTTATAAATGTAATTATGAGTTGATCAACGTTTAATTTGCTGCAATATGTTGCCTCAATCGCCTGCAATCCAGTTTCGAAACACAATGTGACCGAATCTCAAAATACGAAACTTCCAATAACTTAGCTTTCCTTATGCATTCTACCGGTAGTTTCATGCTCAACATATCATATACATTACCTATATTCATTTTGAACCGGAATTTCAGCATAAAAAGTTTTCAATTTTTTGCGAAAATCCCTGATGGTTAGCCTTACTTATTTTGAACGGATAAAATTTATTGTCACAGATCCGGTTTGTTTCGTTTATTTCCGGTTATAAATGTAATTATGAGTTGATCAACGTTTAATTTGCTGCAATATGTCGCCTCAATCGCCTGCAATCCAGTTTCGAAACACAATGTGACCGAATCTCAAAATACGAAACTTCCATAACTGAGCTTTCCTTATGCATTCTACGGGTAGTTTCATGCTCAACATATCATATACATTACCTATATTCATTTTGAACCGGAATTTCAGCAAAAAAAGTTTTCAATTTTTTGCGAAAATCCCTGATGGTTAGCCTTACTTATTTTGAACGGATAAAATTTATTGTCACAGATCCGGTTTGTTTCGTTTATTTTCGGTTATAAATGTAATTATGAGTTGATCAACGTTTAATTTGCTGCAATATGTTGCCTCAATCGCCTGCAATCCAGTTTCGAAACACAATGTGACCGAATCTCAAAATACGAAACTTCCAATAACTTAGCTTTCCTTATGCATTCTACCGGTAGTTTCATGCTCAACATATCATATACATTACCTATATTCATTTTGAACCGGAATTTCAGCATAAAAAGTTTTCAATTTTTTGCGAAAATCCCTGATGGTTAGCCTTACTTATTTTGAACGGATAAAATTTATTGTCACAGATCCGGTTTGTTTCGTTTATTTCCGGTTATAAATGTAATTATGAGTTGATCAACGTTTAATTTGCTGCAATATGTCGCCTCAATCGCCTGCAATCCAGTTTCGAAACACAATGTGACCGAATCTCAAAATACGAAACTTCCATAACTGAGCTTTCCTTATGCATTCTACGGGTAGTTTCATGCTCAACATATCATATACATTACCTATATTCATTTTGAACCGGAATTTCAGCAAAAAAAGTTTTCAATTTTTTGCGAAAATCCCTGATGGTTAGCCTTACTTATTTTGAACGGATAAAATTTATTGTCACAGATCCGGTTTGTTTCGTTTATTTTCGGTTATAAATGTAATTATGAGTTGATCAACGTTTAATTTGCTGCAATATGTTGCCTCAATCGCCTGCAATCCAGTTTCGAAACACAATGTGACCGAATCTCAAAATACGAAACTTCCAATAACTTAGCTTTCCTTATGCATTCTACCGGTAGTTTCATGCTCAACATATCATATACATTACCTATATTCATTTTGAACCGGAATTTCAACAAAAAAAAGTTTTCAATTTTTTACGAAAATCCCTGATGTTAGCCTTACTTATTTTGAACGGATAAAATTTAGTGTCACAGATCCGGTTTGTTTCGTTTATTTTCGGTTATAAATGTAATTATGAGTTGATCAACGTTTAATTTGCTGCAATATGTTGCCTCAATCGCCTGCAATCCAGTTTCGAAACACAATGTGACCGAATCTCAAAATACGAAACTTCCAATAACTTAGCTTTCCTTATGCATTCTACCGGTAGTTTCATGCTCAACATATCATATACATTACCTATATTCATTTTGAACCGGAATTTCAACAAAAAAAAGTTTTCAATTTTTTGCGAAAATCCCTGATGGCTAGCCTTACTTATTTTGAACGGATAAAATTTATTGTCACAGATCCGGTTTGTTTCGTTTATTTTCGGTTATAAATGTAATTATGAGTTGATCAACGTTTAATTTGCTGCAATATGTCGCCTCAATCGCCTGCAATCCAGTTTCGAAACACAATGTGACCGAATCTCAAAATACGAAACTTCCAATAACTGAGCTTTCCTTATGCATTCTACCGGTAGTTTCGTGCTCAACATATCATATACAATACCTATATTCATTTTGAACCGGAATTTCAACAAAAAAAAGTTTTCAATTTTTTGCGAAAATCCCTGATGGTTAGCCTTACTTATTTTGAACGGATAAAATTTATTGTCACAGATCCGGTTTGTTTCGTTTATTTTCGGTTATAAATGTAATTATGAGTTGATCAACGTTTAATTTGCTGCAATATGTTGCCTCAATCGCCTGCAATCCAGTTTCGAAACACAATGTGACCGAATCTCAAAATACGAAACTTCCAATAACTTAGCTTTCCTTATGCATTCTACCGGTAGTTTCATGCTCAACATATCATATACATTACCTATATTCATTTTGAACCGGAATTTCAACAAAAAAAGTTTTCAATTTTTTGCGAAAATCCCTGATGGTTAGCCTTACTTATTTTGAACGGATAAAATTTATTGTCACAGATCCGGTTTGTTTCGTTTATTTTCGGTTATAAATGTAATTATGAGTTGATCAACGTTTAATTTGCTGCAATATGTTGCCTCAATCGCCTGCAATCCAGTTTCGAAACACAATGTGACCGAATCTCAAAATACGAAACTTCCAATAACTGAGCTTTCCTTATGCATTCTACCGGTAGTTTCATGCTCAACATATCATATACATTACCTATATTCATTTTGAACCGGAATTTCAACAAAAAAAAGTTTTCAATTTTTTGCGAAAATCCCTGATGGTTAGCCTTACTTATTTTGAACGGATAAAATTTATTGTCACAGATCCGGTTTGTTTCGTTTATTTTCGGTTATAAATGTAATTATGAGTTGATCAACGTTTAATTTGCTGCAATATGTCGCCTCAATCGCCTGCAATCCAGTTTCGAAACACAATGTGACCGAATCTCAAAATACGAAACTTCCATAACTGAGCTTTCCTTATGCATTCTACGGGTAGTTTCATGCTCAACATATCATATACATTACCTATATTCATTTTGAACCGGAATTTCAGCAAAAAAAGTTTTCAATTTTTTGCGAAAATCCCTGATGGTTAGCCTTACTTATTTTGAACGGATAAAATTTATTGTCACAGATCCGGTTTGTTTCGTTTATTTTCGGTTATAAATGTAATTATGAGTTGATCAACGTTTAATTTGCTGCAATATGTTGCCTCAATCGCCTGCAATCCAGTTTCGAAACACAATGTGACCGAATCTCAAAATACGAAACTTCCAATAACTTAGCTTTCCTTATGCATTCTACCGGTAGTTTCATGCTCAACATATCATATACATTACCTATATTCATTTTGAACCGGAATTTCAACAAAAAAAAGTTTTCAATTTTTTGCGAAAATCCCTGATGGTTAGCCTTACTTATTTTGAACGGATAAAATTTATTGTCACAGATCCGGTTTGTTTCGTTTATTTTCGGTTATAAATGTAATTATGAGTTGATCAACGTTTAATTTGCTGCAATATGTTGCCTCAATCGCCTGCAATCCAGTTTCGAAACACAATGTGACCGAATCTCAAAATACGAAACTTCCAATAACTTAGCTTTCCTTATGCATTCTACCGGTAGTTTCATGCTCAACATATCATATACATTACCTATATTCATTTTGAACCGGAATTTCAGCATAAAAAGTTTTCAATTTTTTGCGAAAATCCCTGATGGTTAGCCTTACTTATTTTGAACGGATAAAATTTATTGTCACAGATCCGGTTTGTTTCGTTTATTTCCGGTTATAAATGTAATTATGAGTTGATCAACGTTTAATTTGCTGCAATATGTCGCCTCAATCGCCTGCAATCCAGTTTCGAAACACAATGGGACCGAATCTCAAAATACGAAACTTCCATAACTGAGCTTTCCTTATGCATTCTACGGGTAGTTTCATGCTCAACATATCATATACATTACCTATATTCATTTTGAACTGGAATTTCAGCAAAAAAAGTTTTCAATTTTTTGCGAAAATCCCTGATGGTTAGCCTTACTTATTTTGAACGGATAAAATTTATTGTCACAGATCCGGTTTGTTTCGTTTATTTTCGGTTATAAATGTAATTATGAGTTGATCAACGTTTAATTTGCTGCAATATGTTGCCTCAATCGCCTGCAATCCAGTTTCGAAACACAATGTGACCGAATCTCAAAATACGAAACTTCCAATAACTTAGCTTTCCTTATGCATTCTACCGGTAGTTTCATGCTCAACATATCATATACATTACCTATATTCATTTTGAACCGGAATTTCAACAAAAAAAAGTTTTCAATTTTTTACGAAAATCCCTGATGTTAGCCTTACTTATTTTGAACGGATAAAATTTAGTGTCACAGATCCGGTTTGTTTCGTTTATTTTCGGTTATAAATGTAATTATGAGTTGATCAACGTTTAATTTGCTGCAATATGTCGCCTCAATCGCCTGCAATCCAGTTTCGAAACACAATGTGACCGAATCTCAAAATACGAAACTTCCAATAACTGAGCTTTCCTTATGCATTCTACCGGTAGTTTCATGCTCAACATATCATATACATTACCTATATTCATTTTGAACCGGAATTTCAACAAAAAAAAGTTTTCAATTTTTTGCGAAAATCCCTGATGGTTAGCCTTACTTATTTTGAACGGATAAAATTTATTGTCACAGATCCGGTTTGTTTCGTTTATTTTCGGTTATAAATGTAATTATGAGTTGATCAACGTTTAATTTGCTGCAATATGTCGCCTCAATCGCCTGCAATCCAGTTTCGAAACACAATGTGACCGAATCTCAAAATACGAAACTTCCAATAACTGAGCTTTCCTTATGCATTCTACCAGTAGTTTCGTGCTCAACATATCATATACATTACCTATATTCATTTTGAACCGGAATTTCAACAAAAAAAAGTTTTCAATTTTTTGCGAAAATCCCTGATGGTTAGCCTTACTTATTTTGAACGGATAAAATTTATTGTCACAGATCCGGTTTGTTTCGTTTATTTTCGGTTATAAATGTAATTATGAGTTGATCAACGTTTAATTTGCTGCAATATGTCGCCTCAATCGCCTGCAATCCAGTTTCGAAACACATTGTGACCGAATCTCAAAATACGAAACTTCCAATAACTGAGCTTTCCTTATGCATTCTACCGGTAGTTTCATGCTCAACATATCATATACATTACCTATATTCATTTTGAACCGGAATTTCAACAAAAAAAAGTTTTCAATTTTTTGCGAAAATCCCTGATGGTTAGCCTTACTTATTTTGAACGGATAAAATTTATTGTCACAGATCCGGTTTGTTTCGTTTATTTTCGGTTATAAATGTAATTATGAGTTGATCAACGTTTAATTTGCTGCAATATGTTGCCTCAATCGCCTGCAATCCAGTTTCGAAACACAATGTGACCGAATCTCAAAATACGAAACTTCCAATAACTTAGCTTTCCTTATGCATTCTACCGGTAGTTTCATGCTCAACATATCATATACATTACCTATATTCATTTTGAACCGGAATTTCAACAAAAAAAAGTTTTCAATTTTTTACGAAAATCCCTGATGTTAGCCTTACTTATTTTGAACGGATAAAATTTAGTGTCACAGATCCGGTTTGTTTCGTTTATTTTCGGTTATAAATGTAATTATGAGTTGATCAACGTTTAATTTGCTGCAATATGTCGCCTCAATCGCCTGCAATCCAGTTTCGAAACACAATGTGACCGAATCTCAAAATACGAAACTTCCAATAACTGAGCTTTCCTTATGCATTCTACCGGTAGTTTCGTGCTCAACATATCATATACATTACCTATATTCATTTTGAACCGGAATTTCAACAAAAAAAAGTTTTCAATTTTTTGCGAAAATCCCTGATGGTTAGCCTTACTTATTTTGAACGGATAAAATTTATTGTCACAGATCCGGTTTGTTTCGTTTATTTTCGGTTATAAATGTAATTATGAGTTGATCAACGTTTAATTTGCTGCAATATGTCGCCTCAATCGCCTGCAATCCAGTTTCGAAACACAATGTGACCGAATCTCAAAATACGAAACTTCCAATAACTGAGCTTTCCTTATGCATTCTACCAGTAGTTTCGTGCTCAACATATCATATACATTACCTATATTCATTTTGAACCGGAATTTCAACAAAAAAAAGTTTTCAATTTTTTGCGAAAATCCCTGATGGTTAGCCTTACTTATTTTGAACGGATAAAATTTATTGTCACAGATCCGGTTTGTTTCGTTTATTTTCGGTTATAAATGTAATTATGAGTTGATCAACGTTTAATTTGCTGCAATATGTCGCCTCAATCGCCTGCAATCCAGTTTCGAAACACATTGTGACCGAATCTCAAAATACGAAACTTCCAATAACTGAGCTTTCCTTATGCATTCTACCGGTAGTTTCATGCTCAACATATCATATACATTACCTATATTCATTTTGAACCGGAATTTCAACAAAAAAAAGTTTTCAATTTTTTGCGAAAATCCCTGATGGTTAGCCTTACTTATTTTGAACGGATAAAATTTATTGTCACAGATCCGGTTTGTTTCGTTTATTTTCGGTTATAAATGTAATTATGAGTTGATCAACGTTTAATTTGCTGCAATATGTCGCCTCAATCGCCTGCAATCCAGTTTCGAAACACATTGTGACCGAATCTCAAAATACGAAACTTCCAATAACTGAGCTTTCCTTATGCATTCTACCGGTAGTTTCATGCTCAACATATCATATACATTACCTATATTCATTTTGAACCGGAATTTCAACAAAAAAAAGTTTTCAATTTTTTGCGAAAATCCCTGATGGTTAGCCTTACTTATTTTGAACGGATAAAATTTATTGTCACAGATCCGGTTTGTTTCGTTTATTTTCGGTTATAAATGTAATTATGAGTTGATCAACGTTTAATTTGCTGCAATATGTTGCCTCAATCGCCTGCAATCCAGTTTCGAAACACAATGTGACCGAATCTCAAAATACGAAACTTCCAATAACTTAGCTTTCCTTATGCATTCTACCGGTAGTTTCATGCTCAACATATCATATACATTACCTATATTCATTTTGAACCGGAATTTCAACAAAAAAAAGTTTTCAATTTTTTGCGAAAATCCCTGATGGTTAGCCTTACTTATTTTGAACGGATAAAATTTATTGTCACAGATCCGGTTTGTTTCGTTTATTTTCGGTTATAAATGTAATTATGAGTTGATCAACGTTTAATTTGCTGCAATATGTCGCCTCAATCGCCTGCAATCCAGTTTCGAAACACAATGTGACCGAATCTCAAAATACGAAACTTCCAATAACTGAGCTTTCCATAAGCATTCTACCGGTAGTTTCGTGCTCAACATATCATATACATTACCTATATTCATTTTGAACCGGAATTTCAACAAAAAAAAGTTTTCAATTTTTTGCGAAAATCCCTGATGGTTAGCCTTACTTATTTTGAACGGATAAAATTTATTGTCACAGATCCGGTTTGTTTCGTTTATTTTCGGTTATAAATGTAATTATGAGTTGATCAACGTTTAATTTGCTGCAATATGTCGCCTCAATCGCCTGCAATCCAGTTTCGAAACACAATGTGACCGAATCTCAAAATACGAAACTTCCAATAACTGAGCTTTCCTTATGCATTCTACCGGTAGTTTCGTGCTCAACATATCATATACATTACCTATATTCATTTTGAACCGGAATTTCAACAAAAAAAAGTTTTCAATTTTTTGCGAAAATCCCTGATGGTTAGCCTTACTTATTTTGAACGGATAAAATTTATTGTCACAGATCCGGTTTGTTTCGTTTATTTTCGGTTATAAATGTAATTATGAGTTGATCAACGTTTAATTTGCTGCAATATGTCGCCTCAATCGCCTGCAATCCAGTTTCGAAACACAATGTGACCGAATCTCAAAATACGAAACTTCCAATAACTGAGCTTTCCTTATGCATTCTACCGGTAGTTTCGTGCTCAACATATCATATACATTACCTATATTCATTTTGAACCGGAATTTCTACAAAAAAAAGTTTTCAGTTTTTTGCGAAAATCCCTGATGGTTAGCCTTACTTATTTTGAACGGATAAAATTTATTGTCACAGATCCGGTTTGTTTCGTTTATTTTCGGTTATAAATGTAATTATGAGTTGATCAACGTTTAATTTGCTGCAATATGTCGCCTCAATCGCCTGCAATCCAGTTTCGAAACACAATGTGACCGAATCTCAAAATACGAAACTTCCAATAACTGAGCTTTCCTTATGCATTCTACCGGTAGTTTCGTGCTCAACATATCATATACATTACCTATATTCATTTTGAACCGGAATTTCAACAAAAAAAAGTTTTCAATTTTTTGCGAAAATCCCTGATGTTAGCCTTACTTATTTTGAACGGATAAAATTTATTGTCACAGATCCGGTTTGTTTCGTTTATTTTCGGTTATAAATGTAATTATGAGTTGATCAACGTTTAATTTGCTGCAATATGTCGCCTCAATCGCCTGCAATCCAGTTTCGAAACACAATGTGACCGAATCTCAAAATACGAAACTTCCAATAACTGAGCTTTCCTTATGCATTCTACCGGTAGTTTCGTGCTCAACATATCATATACATTACCTATATTCATTTTGAACCGGAATTTCAACAAAAAAAAGTTTTCAATTTTTTGCGAAAATCCCTGATGGTTAGCCTTACTTATTTTGAACGGATAAAATTTATTGTCACAGATCCGGTTTGTTTCGTTTATTTTCGGTTATAAATGTAATTATGAGTTGATCAACGTTTAATTTGCTGCAATATGTCGCCTCAATCGCCTGCAATCCAGTTTCGAAACACAATGTGACCGAATCTCAAAATACGAAACTTCCAATAACTGAGCTTTCCTTATGCATTCTACCGGTAGTTTCGTGCTCAACATATCATATACATTACCTATATTCATTTTGAACCGGAATTTCAACAAAAAAAAGTTTTCAATTTTTTGCGAAAATCCCTGATGGTTAGCCTTACTTATTTTGAACGGATAAAATTTATTGTCACAGATCCGGTTTGTTTCGTTTATTTTCGGTTATAAATGTAATTATGAGTTGATCAACGTTTAATTTGCTGCAATATGTCGCCTCAATCGCCTGCAATCCAGTTTCGAAACACAATGGGACCGAATCTCAAAATACGAAACTTCCATAACTGAGCTTTCCTTATGCATTCTACGGGTAGTTTCATGCTCAACATATCATATACATTACCTATATTCATTTTGAACCGGAATTTCAGCAAAAAAAGTTTTCAATTTTTTGCGAAAATCCCTGATGGTTAGCCTTACTTATTTTGAACGGATAAAATTTATTGTCACAGATCCGGTTTGTTTCGTTTATTTTCGGTTATAAATGTAATTATGAGTTGATCAACGTTTAATTTGCTGCAATATGTTGCCTCAATCGCCTGCAATCCAGTTTCGAAACACAATGTGACCGAATCTCAAAATACGAAACTTCCAATAACTGAGCTTTCCTTATGCATTCTACCGGTAGTTTCATGCTCAACATATCATATACATTACCTATATTCATTTTGAACCGGAATTTCAACAAAAAAAAGTTTTCAATTTTTTGCGAAAATCCCTGATGGTTAGCCTTACTTATTTTGAACGGATAAAATTTATTGTCACAGATCCGGTTTGTTTCGTTTATTTTCGGTTATAAATGTAATTATGAGTTGATCAACGTTTAATTTGCTGCAATATGTCGCCTCAATCGCCTGCAATCCAGTTTCGAAACACAATGTGACCGAATCTCAAAATACGAAACTTCCAATAACTGAGCTTTCCTTATGCATTCTACCAGTAGTTTCGTGCTCAACATATCATATACATTACCTATATTCATTTTGAACCGGAATTTCAACAAAAAAAAGTTTTCAATTTTTTGCGAAAATCCCTGATGGTTAGCCTTACTTATTTTGAACGGATAAAATTTATTGTCACAGATCCGGTTTGTTTCGTTTATTTTCGGTTATAAATGTAATTATGAGTTGATCAACGTTTAATTTGCTGCAATATGTCGCCTCAATCGCCTGCAATCCAGTTTCGAAACACAATGTGACCGAATCTCAAAATACGAAACTTCCAATAACTGAGCTTTCCTTATGCATTCTACCGGTAGTTTCGTGCTCAACATATCATATACATTACCTATATTCATTTTGAACCGGAATTTCAACAAAAAAAAGTTTTCAATTTTTTGCGAAAATCCCTGATGGTTAGCCTTACTTATTTTGAACGGATAAAATTTATTGTCACAGATCCGGTTTGTTTCGTTTATTTTCGGTTATAAATGTAATTATGAGTTGATCAACGTTTAATTTGCTGCAATATGTCGCCTCAATCGCCTGCAATCCAGTTTCGAAACACAATGTGACCGAATCTCAAAATACGAAACTTCCAATAACTGAGCTTTCCTTATGCATTCTACCGGTAGTTTCGTGCTCAACATATCATATACATTACCTATATTCATTTTGAACCGGAATTTCAACAAAAAAAAGTTTTCAATTTTTTGCGAAAATCCCTGATGGTTAGCCTTACTTATTTTGAACGGATAAAATTTATTGTCACAGATCCGGTTTGTTTCGTTTATTTTCGGTTATAAATGTAATTATGAGTTGATCAACGTTTAATTTGCTGCAATATGTCGCCTCAATCGCCTGCAATCCAGTTTCGAAACACAATGTGACCAAATCTCAAAATACGAAACTTCCAATAACTGAGCTTTCCTTATGCATTCTACCGGTAGTTTCATGCTCAACATATCATATACAATACCTATATTCATTTTGAACCGGAATTTCAACAAAAAAAAGTTTTCAATTTTTTGCGAAAATCCCTGATAGCCTTACTTATTTTGAACGGATAAAATTTATTGTCACAGATCCGGTTTGTTTCGTTTATTTCCGGTTATAAATGTAATTTGCTGCAATATGTCGCCTCAATCGCCTGCAATCCAGTTTCGAAACACAATGTGACCGAATCTCAAAATACGAAACTTCCAATAACTGAGCTTTCCTTATGCATTCTACCGGTAGTTTCGTGCTCAACATATCATATACATTACCTATATTCATTTTGAACCGGAATTTCAACAAAAAAAAGTTTTCAATTTTTTGCGAAAATCCCTGATGGTTAGCCTTACTTATTTTGAACGGATAAAATTTATTGTCACAGATCCGGTTTGTTTCGTTTATTTTCGGTTATAAATGTAATTATGAGTTGATCAACGTTTAATTTGCTGCAATATGTTGCCTCAATCGCCTGCAATCCAGTTTCGAAACACAATGTGACCGAATCTCAAAATACGAAACTTCCAATAACTTAGCTTTCCTTATGCATTCTACCGGTAGTTTCATGCTCAACATATCATATACATTACCTATATTCATTTTGAACCGGAATTTCAACAAAAAAAAGTTTTCAATTTTTTGCGAAAATCCCTGATGGTTAGCCTTACTTATTTTGAACGGATAAAATTTATTGTCACAGATCCGGTTTGTTTCGTTTATTTTCGGTTATAAATGTAATTATGAGTTGATCAACGTTTAATTTGCTGCAATATGTTGCCTCAATCGCCTGCAATCCAGTTTCGAAACACAATGTGACCGAATGTCAAAATACGAAACTTCCAATAACTGAGCTTTCCTTATGCATTCTACCGGTAGTTTCATGCTCAACATATCATATACATTACCTATATTCATTTTGAACCGGAATTTCAGCAAAAAAAAGTTTTCAATTTTTTGCGAAAATCCCTGATGGTTAGCCTTACTTATTTTGAACGGATAAAATTTATTGTCACATATCCGGTTTGTTTCGTTTATTTTCGGTTATAAATGTAATTATGAGTTGATCAACGTTTAATTTGCTGCAATATGTTGCCTCAATCGCCTGCAATCCAGTTTCGAAACACAATGTGACCGAATCTCAAAATACGAAACTTCCAATAACTGAGCTTTCCTTATGCATTCTACCGGTAGTTTCATGCTCAACATATCATATACATTACCTATATTCATTTTGAACCGGAATTTCAACAAAAAAAAGTTTTCAATTTTTTGCGAAAATCCCTGATGGTTAGCCTTACTTATTTTGAACGGATAAAATTTATTGCCACAGATCCGGTTTGTTTCGTTTATTATCGGGTTTAAATGTAATTATAAGTTGATCAACGTTTAATTTGCTGCAATATGTCGCCTCAATCGCCTGCAATCCAGTTTCGAAACACAATGTGACCGAATGGCAAAATACGAAACTTCCAATAACTGAGCTTTCCTTATGCATTCTACCGGTAGTTTCATGCTCAACATATCATATACATTACCTATATTCATTTTGAACGGGAATTTCAGCAAAAAAAAGTTTTCAATTTTTTGCGAAAATCCCTGATGGTTAGCCTTACTTATTTTGAACGGATAAAATTTATTGTCACATATCCGGTTTGTTTCGTTTATTTTCGGTTATAAATGTAATTATGAGTTGATCAACGTTTAATTTGCTGCAATATGTTGCCTCAACCGCCTGCAATCCAGTTTCGAAACACAATGTGACCGAATCTCAAAATACGAAACTTCCAATAACTGAGCTTTCCTTATGCATTCTACCGGTAGTTTCATGCTCAACATATCATATACATTACCTATATTCATTTTGAACCGGAATTTCAACAAAAAAAAGTTTTCAATTTTTTGCGAAAATCCCTGATGGTTAGCCTTACTTATTTTGAACGGATAAAATTTATTGCCACAGATCCGGTTTGTTTCGTTTATTATCGGGTTTAAATGTAATTATAAGTTGATCAACGTTTAATTTGCTGCAATATGTCGCCTCAATCGCCTGCAATCCAGTTTCGAAACACAATGTGACCGAATCTCAAAATACGAAACTTCCAATAACTGAGCTTTCCTTATGCATTCTACCGGTAGTTTCATGCTCAACATATCATATACATTACCTATATTCATTTTGAACCGGAATTTCAGCAAAAAAAAGTTTTCAATTTTTTGCGAAAATCCCTGATGGTTAGCCTTACTTATTTTGAACGGATAAAATTTATTGTCACAGATCCGGTTTGTTTCGTTTATTTTCGGTTATAAATGTAATTATGAGTTGATCAACGTTTAATTTGCTGCAATATGTTGCCTCAATCGCCTGCAATCCAGTTTCGAAACACAATGTGACCAAATCTCAAAATACGAAACTTCCAATAACTGAGCTTTCCTTATGCATTCTACCGGTAGTTTCATGCTCAACATATCATATACAATACCTATATTCATTTTGAACCGGAATTTCAACAAAAAAAAGTTTTCAATTTTTTGCGAAAATCCCTGATAGCCTTACTTATTTTGAACGGATAAAATTTATTGTCACAGATCCGGTTTGTTTCGTTTATTTTCGGTTATAAATGTAATTATGAGTTGATCAACGTTTAATTTGCTGCAATATGTTGCCTCAATCGCCTGCAATCCAGTTTCGAAACACAATGTGACCGAATGTCAAAATACGAAACTTCCAATAACTGAGCTTTCCTTATGCATTCTACCGGTAGTTTCATGCTCAACATATCATATACATTACCTATATTCATTTAGAACCGGAATTTCAACAAAAAAAAGTTTTCAATTTTTTGCGAAAATCCCTGATGGTTAGCCTTACTTATTTTGAACGGATAAAATTTATTGTCACAGATCCGGTTTGTTTCGTTTATTTTCGGTTAAAAATGTAATTATGAGTTGATCAACGTTTAATTTGCTGCAATATGTCGCCTCAATCGCCTGCAATCCAGTTTCGAAACACAATGTGACCGAATCTGAAAATACGAAACTTCCAACAACAGAGCTTTCCTTATGCACTCTACCGGTAGTTTCATGCTCAACATATCATATACATTACCTATATTCATTTTGAACCGGAATTTCAACAAAAAAAAGTTTTCAATTTTTTGCGAAAATCCCTGATGGTTAGCCTTACTTATTTTGAACGGATAAAATTTATTGTCACAGATCCGATTTATTTCGTAAAAGCTGATGATCTAACGGTTTTCGGCCAAATTCCGCAACATGTAATAAACCATTTTTATTTAAATAAATCGCGTTGAATTAAAATTTATTAATATTTTGCTTATTTTATTTAAAAATTTATTTTAAATTTCATTTTAATTTCAGATTTTTATATTTCAGATAAAAATTTTGGTGACAAGCAACGAGAGCTGAACCCAAAACCGCGAAGTGCTTAGGACACGCCATTTTTAAAAATTAAAATATTATTTTTAATTGTACTTTAGATTTGTATTTAATAAAAAAATTTTGCTTGTTTTATCTAATAATTAAATTTACGTGTTTTATTTTAAGAAAAATAAAAATATTACCATCCAAGTCACGAACTCCAAGCGGTACAATACATACAACACCCTTATATAAAATACAAAAATAAACGTTTTGGTTATGTAAGGTACTACTGCGACATCTTAGGTCAACGACCGGAAATATATAATCAATTCAAGGTGCGACATCTTATGTTCAATAGCGCAAACTCAAAATGAACAACGATTTATTTTTATGTTTGCCGATTACACGAACAAATAATTTTCGAATAGTTTGTAATTTTTTAAATACGATTACTTTTTCCATTTTTTTTTATGTGCGCCTGTTATTTTGAGACAGAAAAATAAAACAATAAATTGAAAATGACGTCAATTGGAAGTGTTATTTGCAAGCTGCGGTCGCAGGTTCAATACTCGCGGTTAAAGTACAATAATTTTAATTTAAGTTTTTAAATAAAAGAAGCAAAATTTTAATAAATATAAATTCTAGTTAAATCTAATAAATTTATATTTATTAAACTTTTATTAAACTTTTGCATTTAACACTTAATTAAAAATATTTTGGGTTAAGCGCGGGTGTCGAACCCGGGATCGCAGCTTGGAAACAACACGCTTAGCCATTACACCACGAAACATAAAACACTCTTATATAAAATACAAAAACCAATGTTTTCGGTATTTTGTGTGTAAGTTACTACTGCGACACCTTACGTCTAATTCAACTGAAATAAAAAAGAAAAGGATTTGCAGAGGGCGCGGTTTTTTTATGGAAGCCAAGGAATCATTCAACTCGATGATCGAAAAATGATTCTCATTCAAATATAAATTCAATACTCGGCAAAAGGCATCCAGCATCCGGCAAATTGCATCCGACATCCGATATAGATCCAGCATCCGACACCAGGCATCCGGCATCTGGCATCCATCGTCTGGTATACAGCTTCCGGCATCCGGACTGCAACAATTTCACCCCTCTATTTTTATTGATTACCTGTGAACTTTTAACTATCAACGTGTCTAGGAGCTTCGAGAAGAATGAAATTTACGGTAACGTTTTATTTTTTAAGGTTTCACAAGGGAATTGAATTTGAGTGATAAATGGTAATTGTTGAATGAAACACCATCGTTTTGCCTTGATGACTGGCAATTGGATGTTTATAGCAAAATAAATTAAAATTTAAAACCAGTGAATCTAGTTTTGAATTTTTTAATAATTGAATGAACTTCTTTAACTCAAAAAGGCCGATTAAACAACCAGTAATATCTAAACAGAAGATTTCAATGCCTTCTAGTGGTTGAATATTAAAAAAAAAATTTTGGCGTTCTTGTAATGCAAGAAAGTTTCACTTTTTAAACTGAGGTTGTAGAGGAGTAAGTAAATAAGCAAACGAAAAATCTTATTAAAAAATATCAAAATGTTTTATTACAAAAAAAATTCTCTACAATATTGATGAGGCAATTTTCGCGCATGCCCCTCATTAAATTGCAGCGCCACAGAACAAAAATATTGGAATACTAAACGTTGCAGACAGTAAAGAAAATTTATGTTGATTTAGAACATGGGGTTGTGAAAACGGAAAATTTCGAAAAATTTCCAATATTTTATATTTCTATAACTTTTTGGTAGATGTCACTATCCGTATGTAACGCAAATATTGAGCAAAATTAAACGGGGAATATTAAATATATTTCGAATCATTTTACTAGAGATGGAACTAGATATTTTAAAATATTTATTATAGTTTCATAAAATCCAAAAGATTACTTTACGTAATTTCATTTTATGATTTAATTTAAAATTATACTAATTTGGTTTAATAACATAAGCATTTAATTACAATTTGAGGAATTAAAAGAAAATTGCGCTCAGTAATAAGAAAATTTCGTGAATTATATGCGTATTCATATACATTAAAATTTAGGTTATGACGTCCCAAAAGCAAAATAAATTCTGTCTTTATAGACATAACATTTTTTTTTTGTTTGCTTCATGCCTTTTTTTGGTGGGAAATTAATCAAAGAACGACACTAACAAAAACTTAGTTGAAGTCGTTAAAAAATTATTTTTTTATGAATATTCTCGTTCAATCTTATATGCGAAGCGCTTCTCTAGACGCGTTACTCAATTGGGATTCATCTTAATGTTTCATTTATTTTTTCATGGATATGGTGTTAGATTTTTTTATACGTTATTTTTTCTAGATGACAAGGTTATGTTAATGTTAATAAAAGCTCTATATAAATTTATTCGAAAAAGATTGGAATGGCATTGAATTGCAAGTAAATTGAGTTTCACATATTCGAAATTCGCGAAATATTTATTAAAGATTACGCGAAATAAAAAGTTGATTAAGTGCAAACAATTTGTTGAACTGCCACTGAAGATGTAAAAGGATTTCGTTGCAGTTCAGAATTCTAAATTTTAGAAAAACATTCCTTTGGAATGGTTAAATCTAATGACTTTAATCTGAGCTTCCGTGAGTTCTAGTAGGTATCAAATTGAGAGTGGCGCTAATATGGTTTTCAAATTTTGTAGTTGCTCTCTCAGTCATCGGGTTTTTTCATGAACTATCTACTATACCCTTGTGTAGTTATCGTTTCTTATGGTCTTCGTGGATTTTAAGTAATTTTTACTGTTTTGGCAGTAGCAAAGCGCTACCGGGGACCAAATGCCAGTGGTATAAATTGGCTAAAACAAACAATGAGTACAACAAATACGGAATGTAATAGCCCAGGTATGCTGAAAAAACAACCCTCTTCGATTGCAGGTCCAAAAGATTCTGGGGTGGGCCAATCATTGTTTAACTCAGTTTGACGAAGTTCCAAATTAACAAGATCACCAAGATTTTCGACTGAAAATATATTTCAGTACGAGAAGGAAAATGCCGAACTCCGTGAAGAACAAAGAGAAATAAAGGAATTTACAATTAAATTGAAATAAAAATTTACAATTTTAAAGAAAGAGAATGAAGAACTCAAAAAAGCAGTTGAAACACGTGCATAACTTGGAACGACACCTAGCCCTGCAATTGATGATGACATTAATCCATTCAAACGGAGTAAACGGCCAAGTAAGAAAAGGAAAGCTCAACACTCACCAGAAATGGCAGAAACTTTATCATAAACTTCAAAAGAGGTTTCTAGAAAACAGTTAATCACCAAGAAACAGCTAGCTCTAGAACAACAACCAGCTAAACCAAAAGAGAAATCACCTCCATCAACAAATGCCGCTGAGTCCTTAACAGAGGTAGAAAAATCAGTCGAACGGCAACTAGCTTAACAAAATGATCAATTTTTATGGTAGGAGTAACCAACTATTCAGAAATCCAAAGTGTAATGAGTACTGTTACGGAACAAGGGTATAAAATTACTGCTCTGAACAATAATGTATGGAAGATTAATACTTCAAACCAAAATGCATACAGAAACTTGGCAAGAAAACTGAATACGGAGAATATCAGTGGTACACACACGAAAATAAAAACGATCGTCCCATCAAGGTCATGGCAAGAGTAAAATTCAAAGTAATTCAATAATGGAGGATCTAGAAAATAAAATATTTAAACTCCTTGAACATTATTAAAAAAGAGAAACGTAGCGGAATGAACCGACTAGAAGTCGGTTCACAAAGAGGGCTTCCCCTGTTCATGCTAACATTTGATAGATCTCCCGTTGAATGTTTCTCCTGTTATGATGACTGTTAGTGAAAATGTAATAGAAAAAATAAACTCACCACAGCTCATAAACAACAAAACATATTGGAAATTGGTTAAGCAGTTAGTAGAGGAAAAAATGGAACTTCAAGTGCCAATCAAAAGTGAAAATGAAATAGAAGAGAAAGTAGACATACAATGGTCGGCCTGAGAACGCACCCCCAAATTATCGTCCAGGAAAGAAAACTCCGTTATTTACCCAATTGAAGTAAGAGAACTAGTGCAGGAAAAACAAAAAGCCCGAAAGAAATGGCAGAATACACTCATAAAAGCACTCATACAATCATAAAAGCACTCTTAAGACACTCAAAAAAGCAGTGAAAAATGAAACAATTGAAAAAGACCTCGGTTCTCTATCTTCAGTTAAATGTATCGACTATTCTCTCTGGAAAGCAACAAAAGGGTTAAAACGAGCAAAAATGCAGATCCCCCAATCAAACCAAACGATGGGAAAGGGCTAGAAGCGCGAACTCTCTTTTTCCAGACTGAGTATACTCGAGCCATAATTCCTCTCATTTTGTGGAAGCAAGTTTCGGCCCGGTTGCATATCATGACAAAATTGTATTTTTACACTCACTATACTCGTAATACCAAAATTTATGTAAAAACATTTCTAGCTCTCTGTTTTGTTTAATTGAGAATAAAATACGAGTTTTCTACTCAATTTATCACCGAGTTATGACAAAAACTGGGTCTAATGCGCATGATCAAATTCAATACAAATATAGTTTGTCATGACATTCTAGCGTCATGACTAAATTATGCGAGTCAAGACCAAGATGCATTTTATATGAAAGGTCCTCGACTTTATTTTCGTACAAGTTCCAAAGCCATTATAGTTTTAACGATAAAATGTCGAAAATATAGCGAAAAAATTATCGGGATATCAACCGAAAGACGGTTTTGGACATAAATGACGGCCAGGATTTTTCGGTGCAAAAATGTTTGCAATTTCTAATTGTCATATATAGAAATGTACAGTTTTCAAATAAATTGTGTAATGTTCTCAAAATGCTCAAACTTAAAGAATAAAATGAGGGAAGATATTTTTGATTTTGAAAAGAGATGGGCAATATGGTTATGAACAAAATATTCCGTTAAAATTTATTAAATTACAATTTTTCCTTTGTCACAGCGGTATCAAACTTTGGAAAAGCTTGGACTTCAGGACCAGGTGGGAAAGAGTTTAGCAGACCGGTGTGAAGTTTTCAACATTTATCAAATGTGTATAGCTACACAAATTAAAAAAAACAAAAATGTAGATACACAATTCAACAAAATAAAAAATTATGGCAGGGTTGAATTTGTTCCGACTAGAACTTTGGAAAATCGATAGAGAAAATTTTCAAATAAGCAAAATATTACAGAATTATTGTTGTCGATTCCGTGTACAAGGTCAATTTTCATTTAATTTAGAACCTGAAAGATACATAGATGATTTTCACTGTTTCATCACCAATTTTTGTTTTTTATCACCTAATAATTCTATATATTATAAACTAATTACTACAATTTTTAGTGATACGCAGCATATCACTGCGAGCTTCGGGGATTTTTTTTCCCATAAGTGTAAATGGAAATAATATCGTAAAAAGTGTAAAACAGGTCTTGTAGATGCTTATGGGCCATTAACACTTAATTCTGGAGATGGCAGCACAACTCTGAGTATACCGGCATTTCGGGGACACTTCCGAAAATTTTTCACTCAAATTCAGAGTTGTGCTGCCATCTCCAGAATTAAGTGTTAATGGCCCTTAAGCATCCGCAAGACCTGGTTTACACTTTTTCCGATATTATTTCCATTTACACTAAAGGAAAAAAAAATTCACCGAAGGTCGCAGTGATATGCCGCACATGAGCAAAAATTTTCGAAAGTGTCCCCGAAGTGCCGGTATACTCAGAGTTATGCTGCCATCTCCAGAATTAAGTGTTAATGGCCCATAAGCATCTACAAGACCTGTTTTACACTTTTTACGATATTATTTCTATTTACACTTATGGGAAAAAAAGTCCCTGAAGCTCACAGTAATATGCTGCGTATCTATCTAAAAATTGGTGATGAAACAGTGAAAATCATCTATGTATCTTTCAAGTTCTAAATTCAAACAAAATTGAACTTGCACACGGAATCGACAAAAATAATTCTGTAATATTTTGCTTATTTGAAATTTTTCTCGAGCGATTTCCTAATTTTCTTGTAAAAGTTCTAGTCGGATAAATAACAAATTCAACCCTGCCATAATTTCATATGTAGTTCCACACCTTTTGTGGAATTGTGTATCTACATTTTTATTTTTTGTTAATTTGTGTAGCTACACTTTTGATAAATGTTGAAAACTTCACACCGGTGTTTAGCAGCCGGTGTTGATGATCGTCTGCGCATCTAAAAACAAAGAAATCATTTTGTTGTGGCTCACCGAACACTATTTGGTGTGACTATAGAGAAGAATACTAGCGAAACCACCATAGAAAGTGATGGGAGTTAATCAAGCAAACAGTTGTACATTAAATCTCAATTTGAGCGTGAACATCAACAGTATATGTTAAAGCGTCGAGCAAAAAGAAATCCAAAAGATGCATGTACTAAACCCAGTGGAAACTGAATGTGAAGAACACAATTAGTCAACATATAGGTGAAATGGCGATGGGTGGTACGTAGTGCAGTTTCCTTTTAAGAAATTCGTTGACGCCCAACTCCAACGCATGCTTTGGATAAGCGACCTATCAGATGAGCTCAAGCATTACAGGCTCAACATAGTCACGTTCGGATTAGCCAGTTCAGCCCTTTTGGCAATTAGAGCCATGCGCTAGATAGTCTTCGATAATCAACACGATCACCTAAACATGGTTCGATACATTTTGAACGATTTTTATAGATGATTTCGTTTCCGGTGCAGACACGATCGAAGAAGTTCGCAATTTGAAAGACGAATAGCTGCTGTATTACAAACTGGTGGATTAAAATTGAGAAAATGGAAGTCAAATTCAGCTGGCATTATAACGACAAAAATGGCTGAGCAAATTTTGATGTTCCAAAATCCACAAGAAACAAGAGTATTGGGCCTTCAATGGAGCACAGTTTATGACGTTTTTACTTTAAAGTTGAACCTGGAGAGCAATTCAAAGCCGACAAAACGACAGATTATTTTGGAGTATTCGAGAGTATTTGGTCCCTTGGGTGGCTATCTCCATTAATAATCATAATGTGATGATGTGATTGATAAACGTGTCAAAATTATAGAAAGTGAGCTAAAATTAGTTGAAAGCCAACGGATTAAGCGGAATGTTTCAAAAGGTGATAAGGTGGAATTACAAGGCGTACGGTGCTGTTGTATATTGTAGAGCAGTGAATGTAGATGGTACAGTGAAGGTAACTCTAATGGCATCCAAAACCAAAGTAGCGCCCGTTAAGCAGATATACTTCCCAAGGCTAGATTTATGTGGTGCACATTTGCTGTCAAAGTTACTAAGTTTGGTGAAGGATACAATGAAGCAGCTAGTAGTGTGCTATGCGTGGACAGATTCCACTATTGTTTTGATGTAATTCTCAAGTCATCCAACAAGATGGAAAACGTTCGTGGTCAAGCGTACATCGCAGATTTTAGATGAGCTACCCAGAAAGTTTTGAACCATGTACGATCTGAGAAAAATCCAGCTGACCACGCATCTTGAGGAGCACTTCCATCAAAATTAGTAAGTTTGCGGCAATGATGGCAGGGTCCCGAATTGCTTCAAACTTCTGGATTAATTATTGATATTAAAGGTGATGAAAATATTAATTCATATTATGTAAAAGAACAGCAAAGCAAAGTAAATCTTCTCATTTTTAATGCCGAAAAGCAAGAGGATATTATTGATGTGTTTCTGCAATTTTTAAGAAACGCGGGATAACCTAAATCCAGAAGAATTTTAAGCACGACATGTGTAGCGAGATTCATTTGGTCGAGAAATCGATTAATGCAGAAATGTCGATTAATAATGGAATTTTGAGAGTCGGTGGCAGACTAAAGCATTTAGACTGGCATTATAGTTATAAGCATTCGGTCATATTACCAAAGCAACACCCATTCAGTAAAATGATTATACGTCACACACATGTACAGAATCTGCACCCTGGTCTATCACTAATGATTTAACTAATAAGGCAGCAATTTTGGGTAATTGGAGGAAGAAATACCATCTAAAAAATTATTAAAACACGCGTCGTATGTTTCAAAAACAATGCTAGGACTTCCAAGCAACTCTTGGGGGACCTGCCGATAGCAAAATTGAAAGCAGCAAAACCAAGTGTGGTGTCTCCACATTTTATAGGTTTATGGTGTTTCTCCAAATTTTGGAGGTTTATGCGAGAGGCTGCTGTCAAGTCCATCAAGACACTCCTCTCAAAATGTACCGCAAATACTCACCTTACTTTTGAGGAGATGGCCACTTTATTGAGTCAAATCGAGGCTATTTTAAATTTACGGCCACTTTACGCAGCAGTAGATGATGATGAATCGTTTCATGTTTTAAAGCCAGCTCATTTTTAATTGGCTCAGCGAATTTTTATGTACCTGAGGAGGAAATAAATGAAAACATTTATATTGGCCGACTCTATAGATGAAAATTTATACAGCAACGTGTCAAATTATAATGTTCAAAACAGAATTTATTTAAAATTACAAAATATTAATAAAATACAATAATTATTCAAAGAGATAAGTAAAGTAACAAATTAAAATCAAGTGTGACTAATTTAACAAATAAATGAAAAAAAAGCTTTAACAGCAAAGATATCAGAATTGTTTGTTGCAATTTTTCGATCAAAATACTGTGTATTTTGTCAATCTGGGCCAATAACAAGCCACTTCCAGAGATAAGGGCAAGATATTGAGAACAAGAGAGAACAATTTTCAGTATAAGGCTTCTCCGAGCGGAGAAAATGTAACATTATGTTAATAGCAATTTTCCACCAAAAATGTTTATCATCTAATCAGCTTTAATTTTGTCTATTTGTTAACTTTTTTATCTTTTTTAAATTTTATTATGTAAATTATGATTTTAATTTACTAATTTTCATTTATTAAATATTACAAGTGTAAATCACCAATAATAAAACATTTCAATATGGCGGCTATTTGAATCTATTTGAATCCAATAAGAATTCTGTTTCCGACATGTTTTCCAATTGAGATTGAGGAGCCCCATAAAAAATTTCAGTTTACAAGTTTTTATAACACACGCTAACTAAGACCGTGATGAGTTTTAGCTGGAGTTGTTCTGTAATTTTTCAAATACTATTTTTGGGATTGAAATTTGGGCCAAGTTACATGAAATTTTACATAGTAAATTAATGAATTTCATCATACCCATTATTCCTTCTATTCGACTGATCTTCCTTCAAATCTCGGTGGAAATAAGGTCTAGTTCTCCCAACTGCGCATTTATAGTTCTTAATCACTGACACCAATAAAACCAAATGAAATAAATAAACAAGGCCAGCAAACCGGATTTCGGCGCACAGCTATCGGAGAAGTCGCAACATTTTTATTTTTTATCTCTCTTAATTTAATAATGATTGTTACAATAACATACCATTCACCGGCATTGAACAACTTAATACCCATAAATACATTCGGCATAAATAGTCTATGACGAGTTTTATTTATGGTGCGGGCGGAGGTTCTTCATACGAACGGGTGTTTAAAAAACGAGAAAAAAACTTTATTTGAATTTCAACATCAACAACTCAGCATCATCAATTTGGATCGGGGTAAAATCCATAAAAATTTTCATATTTTATATTATTTTTACTGTGAGTAGTTTAATGGTTTGAAATTTTTTTTCGATTTTGGCATTTCGGATTTTTTTTTTTTTTAATATGTATAAATTTTTTTCGATATTAATATGTGTGCGTATGAGGTGGCAAATGGGGTGGCATGGAACATACATTTTTTTCTCATTTAGTATTCCTACCACATTTTAATTTATAATAATCATATTCATGAAAAATAATAAAAATATAATTTTTTTTTTCAACTTTTTTTTTTATTTTTATTAAATAAATTTTTTTTTTATTTTATGATCCGAACCGAACACAAAAATTTTGCACATACCAAAATCAGCTAATAAAAAAATATTTCCATTTATGGGGCCTTTATACGATTATAGTTGGTGTTTTAAATTTGAGTTACTTTTTTAGCATAATGAGTGGAGGTACTCATCCGTTTCGCATTGTAAATGGAGAACGGGGTACACATTTATTTAAAAAAAATTTATTTCGATGCAACATAGTAAAGCGAGACATGATTAATATTATTCCAGTTTAAGTAATTTGAAAATCCCAAATTTTCCCAAAAAGCCAATAAACATTAATAAAACGGAATGTAAACAATATAAACCACTGATTGATTCAACCAATGAATGCAGCAGAGAAATTAAAAATGATTGATCTAGCAAAATTATTATACGCAATAGGACTCACTGGGAACAAAAACCGGAAGCAAGAGTCGAGGGAACTCACCTAGAACAACCACTAACCTAAAGTATAATTGCGATTGTTAGAAATTATTTTGATTGTCTTTTTAACTTAACCATTTCGCAGAACGACAAGAAGCCTATAGGATGCACCGCACTATATTTAAAATACTGACTATAGAACCAAGTGATATTTGCAAAATAACGTTATTGAGGAAATAAACTAATCTGGTACATTTATAGAAAATAAAAAAGACTCATCGGGCAACACAAATCAATTAAAAACTCAATTTGATATCATACCAGTGTCCAACAGACGACTTTAAAAAAAATAATAATAATACCGTCGCGGTACACTCAGCCTTCCTGACAAACTCGATTGCCCTCAATCTTCCTCTTCTTCCTCGGGACTGGACATCTCGAAATCGTCCTCCGGTGTCTCGACTAATCTCAGATGACCAGCAGGTACCATTCCAATATACCTTCGCCTCTAAACCTGAGGAGTAATTTTCTACTTTCATCCGTACAAGGCGGCTCACGAAACACGACGACTTTATCACCCACTTTGTATTTCCTATAGATAAATTGAATTTGATCACGAACCTTTCCTTCTGATGCTTCTGGTTCAACTTGATTCGTTCTGATGCCTATGAACTCCTTTTCAATAGAAAAACAACACTTGAGGCGAAATTTTGGTCACGCATGTGGTACAGAATTCATCGCTCACTGAATATTTGATAGATTATTTTCCCATTTTTTATGATGAGAGTCCGACATAGTTCTCAATGAATGAAGAATAGTGCGGCTGTATCGTTCAACCTGCTCATTTGCTTGCGGAGTTGCAGTTGCGTTCAACACATGTACGATGTGATGCTTTTTACAGAACATTACGATTTGGCAACCCGAAATGAGTCTTGAACATCACAATGGTTTTCTCAACGGATCGGTCATATATTTTTAACACACTAACGCATTTTAAGCGACCAGTAAACTTGACGGAGCGCTGACAGTTTTTTTTTCTAGAGCAAAATGACACAGGTCATCACGAAATGTGGGAAGTATTCGCCATGTAACATACTTAAGAACGAAAAATAGCAACTAAATGTTGATCTTCTTGTACAACCGGCAATTTTCAATAAAAAGCCTTTATTTTTCGGGTTCTTTAAATTTGCCTTTATTTTCTCTACTTCAATATCATTGTCCTGTAACGTCTGAACCCAATCTCTATAAATTATTTCGACACTGAGCACGCCTAATGTAGCCGGTTCAACGCCTCTGGCTGATTGAACTGTGTTCCGACTTAAGGCGCACCATTTGCTTACTTCCGCGATGCCTTATACGAAGCTACTACCTCCTTTTTCGGAGAATAATTTTTCTTTTCGTCGAAGCTGTTCTCTTAAGGATCATCAATCTGTTACAACGGTGAATGGTTTCCCCAGAACAAAACATCTAATCCTGCCTAAACATTCTACAAGAGTCTCGAGCTCGTAACTGTGGAACTTTTTCTCTAACTTCGTCGTCTGCCTACTAAAGCACAATACGGAGCTCTCAATTCACTTCACTCTGCAATAAAACACCACCCAAACGAATCGCGCTTGCATCGGTGTGAATTTCATGTGATTTTTTAAAATCAAAAAGGACTAAAACGTCAGGTTGACACAATTTATTCTTGATTGATTATTATCATGTTCCGTGTGTTTAATAAAACACACGAAACTTGATAATAACCAGATGCCAGATCCAAAACTGAAAAACATGTGTTACTAACCAGTGAAAACAAACTTCCATATTTGGCAAACGAAACCTATATAATTGATAGTTTTTTTATTGAGTCGACGGAAATTTATACATAGGCGGTCAGCGCCACTTTCCTTTTTAACTATAAAAATCGGCGATGAATACTCGAAACTAGAATATTTAATGATACCCAAATTTAACAGCCCGTTGATGTGAACCCACATTCTCTTTCTCTCTGTCTGTGTGAAATTTCATATAGATGATCCAAAAATGGTTCCTCATATTCAATGCAAAGTATTCGCGAAAATTCAAAATCGCATTCTTAATATCACGTCGTAATCTTTCGTCAATATTCGAATTCACGCAACCGTTGAAAATTTCATCACTGATAGTGCTATATATCTATTTACAGATTCAACAACCAATACTTGCTTTAAATTACGATCGCTAATTTTCAACTCAGTAGAACTTGGGAAATCATAGTAATCAAGTAAAACTAATTTGTTAATATTTGCGCTATCAGTTACCTAGTCAAAAAATTTTCATCAGCAAAATTAAATATATTTTCGTTACTACTATCACATTTAATAATCTCGTCTCTGGATTTACCACTCAAAACGTCAGTTTCCAAATTTGGATTATGACCATCTTGACTATTCGAGGTTACTTTGTTATTATTAGAATTATCGCTATTGTCGTCGGAATGATAAGTTTTTGTTAGATTTTGATTGTCAGTATTCAAAGTTACTTTCACACTAAACTAACCATTTACATTATTAAAGTCGTTGTACTTTTCCAAAACTACTCGGACCTCAGCGATCCCGTCATGGTTACGCAATCTGATTCGATACAAAATCTACAATCAGCCTAATATTACTAATTCCGTTAATATTGACTGATTTGAAATACTCTTTATCCAAGCTTTCGACTCGATTCACGGATCGGCTCAAAATCCCGAATCACAAAATCCCGAATTATAATAATCCCGACAAAAAAATCCCGATTTTCAAAATCCCTAATTTTAAAATCCCGACTGTCAAAATCTAGACTTTCAAAATCCCGACTTTGAAAACCCGGATTTTCAAAATCCCGAATTTCAAAATCTCGATTTTCAAAATGTCGATTTTGCTGAAACTCTAAAAATCCCGACAAAATTCGGGATTTTTTTAAAAATATTATATATTAAATTTTGTTTTTTTTAGCTAAAAAATCAAAATTTAATATTAAATATTTTTTGTAACTATACCTACTAGAGCAGGTGTCACTAATAGCTTCTATATAATCCGTTCCTACTTGCGGCACGCAGTGCGACTTGTTTGTTGATCCCGGCTCCTACGTGCACCGAAGTTTATTTCTAAAGCCCCTCGGAGGGCTAAACGGGGGGAGCGCAGCGGGATCGGCTCAAAATCCCTAATCACAAAATCCCGACAAAAAATCCCGATTTTCAAAATCCCGAATTTATCAATCCCGACTCTCAAAATCCCAACTTCAAAATCCCGACTTTAAAAATCCCGACTTTTCAAATCCCGACTATCAAAATCCCAATTTTCAAAATCACGATTTTCAAAATCCCGACTTTGCTGAAATTTTAAAAATCCCGACAAAATTCGGGATTTTAAAAAAAATATTAAATATTAGATTTTGTTTTTTTATCTTCATTTTTATTAAGAATTGGGCCTGCTCAATTGAACTAGGCTTTTCCACAACCAATAATTGTAAAATTTAATTTACAAAATTGGATTTGTATAAATATGTTTTTTTAGGGATAGTCCTAAAAACTCGCCAAACCAAACATCGAATGAACAAAATATCGAAAGAAAAAATTTACTCGAATTTAAGAATATCGAATTTCAAAATAGTTTATTTGGAAAATCTCGCATGCGAAAATCTCGAAAATTAAAAAGATATTCTAAATAAGAGAATCGTAAAAATGCACTTAATTTTTTTTTGTGCTATTTAATAGTGTTCAATTCAAATTTTATTAACAAATAAAAAATGTATATACATATGTTGTGAGCGAACCTTTTTAAAAATCTAACTTATCAATTTTTTGCATTTTTTCAAAATTCTTTTAATTTTTTGATATCTTATCAAATTTTTTCTATTTAATGGCTTCATTTCACCTATTTCATTCGTTCTATATTATTTTTAAATATTATTAATTCTTAACCACCATTTTTCGTTCCTACTACTGTTTTAAAAGCCGATGAAATGTCTCAACTGAATTTTGAGTACTCGGGAAATTGTTAGCAACAGCATCGGCAACCGACCAGAATTAAGGCTCATAGTGTGGTTTAGGTAATTTGTATTCTCGAATCTCGAATAATAAAAATAATTTTGTAAATATTATTTGCGGCGCCGCAAATAATATTTCCAAAATTATTTTTACTATTCGAGATTCGAGATATATTTTCGATGTTTTGAATTCTATATTTTAAAATTTCGATATTTTGAAATTCGCCATTTTATTAATTCGAGATTTCGATTTTGAGATTTTGATTTCGAGATAACGATCGTCGAGGTTTCATGACCAACCCGCGGGAAGGGGGGAGGTGCAGCGATCTACCGCGTGCCCGTGAGAGTTATCGAAGCCGTTAGTCTCTACAATTATTGCATTTCAAAATACCGACCCGCGGGCGCCCGAATTCATTAAAAAAATTTAAAAAATCGGGCTTTTGAAAACCGGGCTTTTGAAAACCGGGATTTTGAAAATCGGGACTTTGAAAGTCGGGATTTTGAAAGTCGAGATTTTGAAAGTCGGGATTTTGAAAGACGGGATTTTGAAAGTCGGGCTTTTGATTACGGGATTTTGATTTCGGGATTTTGAAATTCGGAAAAACGAGCCCAACCCCGTTAGCCTATACAATTATTGCATTTCAAAATACTGATCCGCGGGCGCTCGAATTCATAAAATAAATTTAAAAAATCGGGCTTTTGAAAATCGGGCTTTTGAAAATCGGGCTTTTTAAAATCGGGACTTTGAAAGTCGGGATTTTGGAAGTCGGGATTTTGAAAGTCGGGATTTTGAAAGTCTAGTCAGAAGATCTAGTCAAAAACGGGTTGAGCTCGATTTCCCGAATTTCAAAATCCCGAAATCAAAATCCCGAAATCAAAATCCCGACTTTCAAAATCCTGACGCAACCCCGAAGTTATCAATCCCGACTCTCAATATCCCGACTTTCAAAATCCCGACTTCCAAAATCCCGATTTTCATAATCCCGATTTTCAAAATCCTGATTTTCAAAATCCCGATTTTCAAAATCCCGATTTTCAAAAGCCCGATTAAAAAAAAAAAAAATAAGAATTCGTGGACGAAAAAAAGCAATATTTTGTTAATGCAACATTTTGAAATGCAATAATTGTTGAGGCTAACGGCTTTGATATTTCTCACGGGCACGTCGCTGCGCTCCCCCCGCTTAGCCCTCCGAGGGGCTTTAGAAATGAACTTCGGGGGACGTAGGAGCCGATATCAGCAAACATGTCGCACTGCGTGCCGCACGTAGCAGCGGATTATATAGAATCGGATGTGTATCGGAATCCAAAAAATAAAAATCCAAAAGACATAATCCAAAATCCAAAACCCAAAGTTACAAAATCCATAAGGAACAAAATCCAAAAAATACAAAATCCAAAAAATAAATCCAAAAAAAATCCAAACTTTTTGGAAGTATTGTTTAAAATCTATCTTTTAGAGAGGTCTTAGAAGGAGTCTTTATTTTTAATAGGTGAAGGGGAAAATAGCCTACCTCAATCCCTATTGAAGACGAATTTCAAAAAAATCGGCTAAGAATTTGCATAAAATAGATCGAGTTGAAATGGTTTTAAATATTTATATAATTTTTGGATTTTGTCTTTTTTGGATTTTTCACATTTGGGTTTTATCCTATTTGGATTTTACCTTTTAGATTTTTAAAAAAATTTGGATTTTGTCCCTTTTGGATTTGTTTTTTTGGATTTTGGGTGACATCCAATAAAAGAACATATTTATACAAACCTAATTTTGTAAATTAAATTTTACAATTATTGGTTGTGGAAAAGCCTAGTTCAATTGAGCAGGCCCAATTCTTAATAAAAATGAAGATAAAAAAACAAAATTTAATATTTAATATTTTTTAAAAAATCCCGAATTTTGTCGGGATTTTTAAAATTTCAGCAAAGTCGGGATTATGAAAATCGGGATTTTGAAAATCAGGATTTTCAAAGTCGGGATTTAAAAAGTCGGGATTTTGAAAGTCGGGATTTTGAGAGTCGGGATTGATGAATTGGGGATTTTGAAAATCGGGATTTTTTTTTTTTGGGATTTTGATAATTCGGGATTTTGTGATTCGGGATTTTGAGCCGATGCCCGTTTTTTATCTAGTCAAAAACATCATTTTGGTAATAAAATATTCGGGAACATGATGGTATCCCTGATTTTTTAGCTAAATAAAACAAAATTTAATATTTAATATTTTTAAAAAAATCTCGATTTTTGTCGGGACTTTTAAAGTTTCAGCAAAATCGGGATTTTGAAAGTCGGGAATTTGAAAATCGGGATTTTGATAGTTCGACATTGAGAAAATCGGGATTTTTGTCTTTTGTCATGATTTTGATAATTCGGGATTTTGTGATTCGAGATTTTGAGCCGACCTCTAATAGATTCTATATCATCCGCTCCTACGTGCGGCACGCAATGCGACATGTTTCCTGATCCCGGCTCATACGTCTCCCAAAGTTCAAATCTAAAGCCCGTGAGAGTCATGGAAGCCGTTAGCCTCTACAATTATTGCATTTCAAAATGGGATACCGTCGTATTCCCGAATATTTTATTACCAATATATTGGTTTTGACTAGATCAGAAACTAAGTAGTAGGCTGTTTCTCAAATTCCAAATTGTAAAAAACAAATAATCCAAAATCTATCCCAAAAATCTATCCCAAAAAATCCAAAATTTGCACTTAATTTTATTTTTATTTAAGTCTATTAAATGAAAATATGAAAATAAAATATAAGTCTACATAATATAGTAATATATATTTTTTATATTAAAAAAATATCTTAAGAAAAATTATCTAGTGATTTAATTTTTTCGAATCTTCCGAAAATAGATCGGTAAATTTTGGAATTTTTAATTCGTTATTTTTTTCAGATTTTGTTTTCGAGCAATCTTTTTTTTGTTAGATATATTTTTAGCACTATGGGTTTTGAGATTTTTGTTGTTTGGATTACTATTTTTGGGACGGCATTTTGGGATATTTTTTTTTCGCTAAGAAAATTGTTAGCCTTTCGATACCGACTCGAAATTCGAAAAAAGTCGAATGGCAAATCAAAATTCGAAAAGAGTCGAATGGCGGTATTTTGTATCCTTATCGAATCGCGATAAATGATAAAGTTACATCATTTAAAACCAAAGTAAAAATAAATGTAGCTGACATTTCGTTCTAGAACAAGTATTGCAAGATTAAAAAACGATTAAAGTCGAAAATGATACAAATTTCACTTTTTCGATTCGACTTTTTTCGATTCGAAGTGATGGTAGAACATACCGCCCCTGGTACCCGAAATAGATGTCGATGACAATGAGTTTAGCAATGAAAATGAATTACCGTTTGCGCAACTGGCAGCAACGAATAGAATATTTAGAGACACGTTTGTCTGCAAAAGGAAATGTTTTTATAAAAGTCAAAGCCCTCAAAATATTCCTCAAGTTGCTGAAATCCCGATTGATATATTTGTTCGTTGTTTCCTAACTTTTTTTTTTATTAATTTTATAAAATGAAATTCGCAAATAAGCGACGAACCTGATTTTATTGAATTAAAACAATTTTAATATTGTTTGTTCGGAATAAAAACAGACTCGTTGTTGACCACACGTCAAAATGTGGTGACCAATCCTGACTTAACGATTATCTAACGTATCTATATTAATTTAATAAAAAACGGTATGATTTTCTTGCAATGAGGTACTAAGCGGGAAACTCTTTTCTTTTTGAAATTATCATGCCGTTTAAGTGACCAAACGATAAAAACTAGTGACCAATCCTGACCAAACGATGAGTAAACGAATTTAATCATCACTATTGTCAAAACCTTTAGATGGGGTGCTAAAAAGTCGGAACCCCCAAGTACGGTATATCTTGGCGATGTGTACTTTGTAGATCAACAACTAAACAATATAGACCTCGTTGGTCATGTACAGCTGTGTTTGGACTTTGCCTATCAGATAAGAGGAATTGTTTTTTTAGAAAAGTTTTTAGTTTTAGTTTGTTTTAGAGGCATGGGTTTGCGATTTCAAAATCACATAGCCTTGTGTGATTACCTGACATTTGTGTTTATGGGTACAGTGACAACAACTATCAAATCATAAGCAAATCACAGAGAATACTAATTAAATAATTATAATTTGAAATAAAACTGTTTACTTCCCCATTGACTGTGTGAGCAATAAACGTAAAATATTTACAACTTTAGTAATTAAATCTTAAATATTTCACGTATCTTCCCACATTACTAACTTATTTGTTCAAACTATATCTGTTCCATTGGTAATTAAAGTATAATTATTTATTTTTCTTCTAATTAATATTGTTATTTTGCTTATTTTACCGTTATAATCTGCGTGTATTCTACAAATTAATTGAATTTTAATTAAACGTATTAAAATGCAATTTAGCTACGCACCCTCAAATCAATATTCTATGTAAAATATGTTTTTGGCGATACTAACTTAATACCTAATTAAAAATAGGTATTAAAATAAAATGTAATTTTGCGTCCTATTTACGACGTAGAATTAAAAAAGTTTTTTCTGTACCAAAAAGCTCTGTTTAGTGGAAGCGTGGTCGAAATGATTACAAAGAAATCTGGAACCAAAGTTTAGGTAAATCTTTTTATAGGATATTTAAATATTTGTTTCGTTTTTCGAACTTTTAAAATCAAACAAACTTTTAAATGAAACCTGACGTGAATGTGCAGTACTCGCGCCCGCTAGAAATACATCGAAACTTTTTCGTATTATATACATCACTGAAGGTTTGTTGATTCTCCAGATTAATACTGTTTTGTTCTGCTTCAAAAAAGATAAAAAATAAATAAATTCCATCTAAAATATAAAAAACTAAACATCAAAAAAAAAAAACTTCAAATTCAGCACATAAAAAAATACATAAAATATGAATGTAAAAAAACCATAAAAATAAATTTTACGTTTTTCGTTATTTTATTTTTAAAAATATCAAATAAACTCTAAGAATGAGGTGTTTAGAGAAGCATTGCTGTTGCTGTATGTGTATGTATTGTACATATAGAAAAATAAAAGTTCCGTGAGCTTCGCTGTTTCAGCTTCTGCTTCTGGTGCTCATTCCATACATACACATATTTAGACGAAACAATCCCGAGTATTTACATTTTTTTTATATATATTTGGTACATGAACATAAAGATATCGTTATGTGTGTGTGTGTTTGTGTTTGTATGGATATAGGGTATATGTGTACTTGGTTGCGGATGGGCGGGAAACTGTAAAGTTTCTTTTTGATTATATATAGAATTTTTTATTTCAAAAACATATATTTTTTATTAAAAATTCATTACATTTTTTTTTATTACAGAAAAAGTACTACTATTGCTCCGTCGTAACATATGGTTATGAATGTAGATATTTTGCAAAAAAAAAAAAATCTGGATATATTTTCCAAACGTTTAGAACTGAGCGGAATAAATAAGTTTCACGATAAAAATGAAATTCTAAAAGGCGACCTGAAATAATGAAATGAACACAATAACAAGTTTGCTATTAAAATGCATTATGATTCGCAGTGATGGCCAACATGATAAACGGAAATATTATACTATACCAAATGAGAACCTAATCAGATTTGACCAATCATCATTAGCTCGACCGTTGTTGGATCTGTTCTATTAATTCGTATACTTGCCTGTTTAATTAATTGTTTACAAAAATATAAAAAAGAATTCATCCAGGGGGTCCTCCATTATATGGCCGGTTGTTTTTTGACTAATGATGATAATACCGGGTTTCTTACCTAACCCCACCTCGTGGTCTACGAGGCAATGTGATTCAAAAAAATTTAAACTAAAGACAAACATAAATCACGACAAATAATACGTGTTGCTAGAAACAGCAATTTGATCATCTGCTAATCCTTATGGAAGCTGCAGTAATAATAAACCTCAAAATCTAACCAGCCAGCCGATATGGAGTTGCATTTAGATGCTTTAGTATTTTAAAAACACATGAAACTACCATCAACACTACAGTCACAAACAGAAAACATGGAGCTTCTTAACAACTTAGAATATAGTGATCTAAATTGTAGTGCACCATGTATTGGGTGAATTTTACAGAAGAAAATCCTGAACAACGAATAGCACAAAGGAAATAAGGATGGATCGTGGTCAAAAAATATAAATGTCCAAGTGCCTAACATCACCATATAAAAACAATGATGCCATATACTGATTTAGAAAACTAGTATTGGGAGCTTAAAGATGTCGTAGTATAACGAGAATTTAACAGTGAATGAACAAAGATGCGGATAACACATTATCATTTAAGGGCGATGAAATGAAATCGCATTGGATGAATCAAGAAAACAAGCTGCAACATGCCTCCTTCAACTTAAAAAAAACGGATGGCTTTCGAACAAATCCAGATGAGGAATAACTATAAAGATTTCATTGTTGAATAAAGCTAATTAGATTGGACTCCTTAGAAACCTTAACCACTACATTACATCATATCTATGTGAAGAGAAGAATTCGTAACAGTAAGAACACATTAACTTTGACAAACCGCAGTCTGAGATGGTTGCAATGGACATTTTGCAACCAGACGTCGAGCAAAAGTTTGAGATCTTGTAAAATGTGAACGAAATCGTCAAATAAACTTTCAACAACATTGTTCACGTATCATATGAGTAAAAGAAGAGTTTATCGGGTTTCATCTATTTTCCTATGACAAGGATGGTCTGTAAGAGGAGTGACTTGAGTATGTACGGGTGCACTTTAGTTGTTCGGGTACAGCCAAATTAAATTATCAATTTCGGTTCGTATCTAAAAAAAATCTAAGACACAAGTAAGCAAATCGCACACGTTCTTTTAAATGTGTGAATTATACATGGATCAGGTGTATACTGGCCCAATGCATTAAATTAACTGCTTGCCTCCATCCGCTGCATTCGACCGCTCATATGCTACCTGACGTTCATAGTTGCACTGATTTGGTATCGGAGTGGCACTCTTTGCTGATGGACGAACCGACGAAGTCCTTAATGACATCCAATTAAACGACAAAGTAATGACCTGCAAAATGCCATCCAAAGACTCAGTGTGCTACGTAGTGAAAAAGCGTCAAACTCATGAACATCAAGCAAGTTGTAAGAGAGCCACAATTTCACAATGACGAATTCGTCTACAGTAGTGAACGAAGTTCTCAGTAGAGAACCCCAGCGGTACTTCCAATCGAGCATAATGCCTTTCCACAGCTCGATTTTAACAACATAATCTCAGTTCAACTGCGAACCCTCTTCGAGCCTTACTTTGCATTGAAGCAAGACGATGTTTAATAAGGTACAAAAGTTCAGCAATTAGCATCCTGAAAAAAATTTAACAATTAATTAACCCCCGTATATAATGGTACATTTCCTGCACTAAAACTTTATTGTTGTGAGTTAAACTTTCAATAAATTAAAAAGTTCAATTGTCCATGAACAAAATTGTAAACCTAATCAAATCCAGAAATCACTCATAGGCATTAAAGAATAAAAGAGCAAACCATCTTTCAGTCTTTATTTATTTCATTTATTTGTAGAAAATAATTTGAATAATAATGGTTAAAATTAAAATAATGTTAAAGACAAAGTCGCTGTCATCTCTGCCATAAATATTTCTTTCTAATTTTAATTTAAATACAAAATGCATTTATTTGATAGCTAAACTCAAATAGATCAATAGTTCAAGGAATATACTAAACATTCACTAATAAACTGCAAATTATAAAAACAGATTATTACAAGCACGAAGTGAATATTAATATTTATTTAGTAAATTTTATTAAGATAACCACATGTAATCAGAATATATTTATATTTAAATTTCACTCAAGCAATAATAATAATATTTACATAATAAAAGTTAGATAACAATTTTTACAAGCAGGAAGTGAGTCCACCCCATGTTACAGTTATATAATATATTTTCTAGTTTTAATTTAAATACAAAATGCATTTATTTGATAGCTAAACTCAAATGGATCATTAGTTCCTGGAATATACTGAACATTCACTCATAAACTGCAAATTAGAAAAACAGATTATTACATGCACGAAGTGAATATAAATATTCATTTAGTAAATTTTATTAAAATAACTACAATCGACAAGGAGTATTTTCAAAGAAATTTCTCGAATTTTACAGTCCCAAACAGCAGCTTATTATTTCATAAAAAAATTTTATTTTAAAAATTTTAATTTCCTTCAATTGGAAGCAAAATTATTTTTTTGAAAGGTGTTATTTCATGAAGATACAAGCGTTAAAATCTGGGTATTTTTTCAAAAAAAATTATAGTTTAGCGATTAGATTGATTTCATTAGATTTCCAATACAACCTTACAAATCAAATTTCATAACAATAAATTCGTCTTAAAACTTAAGACGCTGATAAGCATTTTTTAAGGTATTAAACGATAATCGAACTTACTATCAGAAATATGCTAATGGCATCATCAAGCCCAAATATTGAGGATTAGTTGGTTTCAAAGTTTACCAACCTACGCTGCACTCAAATTCTCTCAAAGCATTTGGCTAGCGTCTAATAGATTTTATATACGTGATCAGGTCGTATCTGATCCTGAGGTTTATTCCCAGAGAAAAATGCGCAAGTTTTTAAGAAAAATTGTTGCAATTCTTAGCAAAGCAGACCGCAAAAGCTTAAATCACATGGAATTTAGTGCGGGGACCACTCAATATGCCGGGCTGATAAATTATTAAGCGGGCGCAGCTTTTTCCAGGGATCGAAACAAGAATTATATTTTGGTTAATTTCCTGACCATCGATGAATATTTGAGGTAATATACAATACAATTAAATGTCAGTCTAAAAAATAAAGGATAAACGTAGGGTTTGGGGTTCTCACGAAATATTACATATTTATAAAATATGTAATTACGCTTTTAGCAGCTATGCATAATTTTTGTGTACGTTATATTACCATTTATAAAATTTTGGGCATTTGACTTTTATGTAACTCATTTACTTCTAGCAGGTGACCGAAATTCCAGTATAATAAATAATTTCCTCCCATTAAGAGATCATTATAAATTTTACAATTATAAAATACCCCTATACCTGAAGCGTTATCTTTCCATAAACGCATAAAAATATATTCAGAATTCCCAGCACAATTCGATCAATAAATTCAGATTTCTCAGCATCGATCGATTCCCATATTTAACTTTTTTGTTTTATTATACAAAAAATTTAAAAAAAAAATCTATTATTGGCATCCATTATTAATTAAAAAACAACAACAAAAATGAATAATAATCATAATAATAATGCGAAAAATACTATACACAAAAATAAAAAACTGATAAGAAAAAAAATTGTTAAACAAAATTAACCATTGAACCTCCCATTTTGGAAAATTTCAAAATTTTTTATTGGATGGAAAGTTTTTTTATTTTTTTAAAAATAAAAAATTGTGAATATATTTTTTTATTATTAAAAAATACAAAAAAAAAACTTTAACAATTTTTTTAATTACAAAAAAAAAAAATTAAATAAATAAAAATGTATATGGCGAACAGTGTACACCACCATGCAAGTGTATAATACAGAATATATGTTTTTACGCAGGCAGGGTGTGATTTTTCAAAAAAATTATTATACGTTTTTATTATCATTAAAAATTTTTTGTTTTAAATTTTAAAGATGGACTATTTTGATGCAGACCGCGCCACATCTCACGAAAAACATCCCGACGGAAATAATCCTCGTATATTGCTTTAATCGACAACACCAAAAAACATGCAACGGGAAAATCGAAAACAACATTCTTGACCTTCCCGAAGGCAAAAAATATAAATGAAAAACGAAATTATTTCATTTTCTCGAGAACTAAATAAGGATGGGTTTTACTTTTCTCTCAGCTGTTTGATTTTGTTTTTTTTATAATTTTGTCGTTGTCATTTCTCGATCGATATTTATTTTACTGTTGCTGACTTACATTTTCCGTGGAATAAAAAAAAAACGTTTTTTTGTGTCGTTTCGTTTACTGTTACAACAGAAAATTATCCTGCTTGTATTCAAATACCACTAAAACCTTGCTGCATACACAATCAACCCAAAATATAAAAACAATCTTTAAAAAGCACCAGAACTCATATAAAGTACACAAAAAAAAAATATTTTTTTAATACTTTGGCGTTAAGGATAAGCAAGGATAATCCATAATTTAAAATTTCCTAATTTACCGATTTTAATCCAAAGTCTCAAGAATTTTATATACAAAATGCACTAAAATATGCGGGACATTTTGTGTTACACAGTGCTCAACCAAATTGTGTTCAAAAGGTTGACGTCCTTGAGAAAATTGTTTTGTGTACCGAGATGTAGAATAAAGTTGCGATATTAAAGAGTTGATTTGAGGTTTTTGTTCCACCCCGATTTTTACAGTGAATAAAATTTCAAAAAAAAAAAACTTGTTTACATTGAATCGCGAATAAAATTATCGGTATGTGTGTGGGTAAAATTATTTCAAAATAATGCAAATATAGAAAGTTTTTCGTTTTAAGAACAGGTAAGTGAATAAAAATTACTTTGCATTTTTTTTTTTTGCTAATTGAATAAAGAAGATTTAGGAAAACCATATTTTAGATAGCAGAAGTTTTATTGTCACGTTCAAATTATTTCAATTAATTTAGAAATTGTAATTTTATGCGAGTTTGATGAGAATTTAAAATTATATTAATTTTATTCGGTTCAAAAGTTGTCGTACAAGGTGTCTACTAATATCAAAGCGCAAATTTTAAATTAGCGTCATAAACAAACTATGACCGATCAAAAAATACACCAAAACTGAAGCATCATCAAAACTCAAAATGCTTATACTCGAAAAACCCTTCGGTTGATATTCTGGCATTTTCTCAATAATTGATTTAAGTCAAATTAGATTATAAATAAAAATAAAATGACATTGCAAATTTTATATAAAGATTTCGAATATAGTCACAGATATGGAGCTGACGATACGAGGCGGGGTAAAAAACGAAGCAAAAAGCGAGTGACGAACTGCACAGTTTTTGGGGAAGAATTTCTTGACACAACTTCTCCTTACAATTGTTGAAGACTTCTATAGATTCCACTGACCATTTGATTGGGGTCTGCCTGATTTTTATTATCGTTCAAAAATCATCGAGTATGATTTGCTGCGTTTAGAATGCCGTGCTTAAATCAGTCAATCATACCCAAAAGCCGTTTGAGATGATTGACTCTTAATAGACGTTTAACATTTTTTATTACTCCAACTCTATCGACGTCAGGTCAAATGCCTTTTGCAGTAATACTGTAAGAACTATGGATTTACCAGGATTGATGATTAAATCGTTTTCTAATAATTGTTCAAAAATAATTTCTAGATGGTCTCATAATATTTTGAAACTATTAAATTTTCATCTAAATAAATAAAAAAAAATTAATCCCAAAAGATTGGAGTGAATAAATTGTTGAAAAGTTTGCGCTTCATTCCTGAGGCCGAAGGTCATTTTAGTAAACTGTAATAACCCAAAACAAGTTCAAGCGGCTATTTTAGGAATATAAGAAAAATGATTCAAACTCGATAAACTCTACACAATGTCTAATCTGCGTTTTTGTTAATCCTGTAATAAGCTTTTCATCATCCGTTTTTGCAAACTTTGCTTGTACAAATCCAAAATCCATCCTGTGTCTTTTTTAAAAATCAGCACCAGTAATAGACAACGAGGTCCAAATATATCCAAAACTTTCGTTCAAAATGCCGGAATTGTTGTTCTATTTACCACAAATAATTTCGAAATTTGAATTTTTTATAAATTTAAAACCAACACATCAGCTCCAGTATCTCTTAAAAATGTTGCATTTTTGGTTAAAGAATTTAAAACGGTTAATTTAGATAATCATTCAGCCATTGACCAACGGCTTAACAATTATCGTTAGTAAACCGTGGTGAAGAGTTGAAGATTTGGAAGTATCCGTACGAAACAGGAAATCATAAAAGTGACCCAAAGTGCTCATTAAAAAGATTATGGAAGCGGGAACAAAAATATAACCTCAAAGTCCATTGTACACAACTGCAAATCAAATCAGACACTCGAGAAAATGTGAAAACAAAATTACTAATTTTTTTTATTAGATCTTAAAAGTTTTCTTTCCGAACAAGATTCATATCAACGGAATTTTTTTGTACGATAGTTATCATTATCAATTTAAAAAAGATACCGCAATAATCGACAAACCCAATTCATCCTTGGTTAATGCAATTAAGCAGTCAAAGCATCAAAAGTGTTATCTATTCTACACCAACAGACGCCCAAACATAAATGTGCCAAAACAGGAAAAAACGTTCCTTAAGCTAGCAGAACCCATAGAGCAGAACATTACAAGATAGTATGGATAATTATAGGCTTATAATAGGCTCTATTAAAAAATTTGGACTCCATCCCTTCCAACAAAAACGCGGGGGTCTGCTAGCTTTAGAAAAAGTTAGCAGAACATAGGTCAAAAAACGATTTAAAATCAATTGAATAATTAAAGATTAGTTTTAGGCTCATCATGGCCTGATCGAAAGACCCATTAAAAATTTTAATGGGTCTTTTCCAAAAATCTTGGATAGAAAATCGGACCGAAACCGAAACTAGAACGCAAAACAAGATCAATTGACAAACAAATAATTTTAGGCTAATTTTCATAAAGAGCCTAAAATTATTTGTTTGTCAATTGATCTTTTTTGCGTTCTAATTTTGGTTTTGGTCCGATTTTCGATTTGGGCTCTGCTACCTTTATATTAAATGACCTGAAGTTTGGTAAGGTAAGAGAGGAGCCAATAATTTTTTAATGGGACATTTGATTAGGCCATAATGAGCCTAAAAATATATGTTTTGTTTCTTATCTTGGTTTGCGTTGTAATTTCGGTTTTGGCTCGATTTTCGATTTGGGTACAGCTAGTTTTGAAGTGATGAAGCCGTATGCTTTTCCTAAAACAAGCAGAATAAAAAATAAATTGGGCACTTAATTAGCCTTAATTATGCTTTATGTTTCCAATTGTTTTTAAATCGTTTTTTGATATGGGTTTTGCTCACTTTTTCTAAAGCTAGCAGAACCCGCGTTTTACATGAAAGTATGATGAAGCCTAAAAATTTTTAATAGAGCAATTAATTAGCCTATAATTATCCATACTATCTTGTAACGTTCTGCTGTGTGGGTTCTGCTACCTTAAGGGACGTAGGAAAAAGGATTTTTCGCAGAAAGCTTCACTTCATTCATCAAATTTACAAAACTGGTTGGCCGTGTGGAAAAGCACAAAAAGGTTGCCGCTTCTCACCGTACTCCAATAGATCGGAGAAGCACCAAAAATTAAAAAGGAGTATTTTAATGAAAGGAAACGCAAGTTTCTTCTCAAGAAATCAAATTCCATTCCAGTATTTAAGGCGAAGTCGCAAGTAGCTTTTGCCGGTTTATCAAATATCGAAATAAATTTCACTGACCTCAAAAGTTAGAATTCGCGATTCAAGTCTATTTTAGGCGTTCATTAAAGTACCAAGAGGGATCTTCCATACGATACGGATGATCTGGTTTGGTCTGTGTGAAAGAATACCTGGCTACAGGGTATGTAGCTCCTTACTGGTAACTCTAAGAAAATTGTTTGATGTGGAATTATGTATTGCTTGGACTCAGAAATACGTAATGTCATTCCGTCGTCTGAATGTGATCAGTTTCAATATGTTAAAAAGTTCTCACCTAAGAAATGACTCAAACTGCCTACCCTGATCAGTTGTGCATATTCTGGGTATACAAAACGTGCCATCCAACAACCCAAAAGTCCATATATGCGACTGATTATGCGGGCATATCATTTAATGGAATCGCTTCTGACCATAGCGAGAAAAATGGCCGATTATGGTTAAACAATACTGATAGCCCTGTTTTAATGGTAATGGTCGAATGTGATCTATGTTGATGTGGCTAAATCGGAGGACGATGTTGGAGCGTTGGCATTGAACACATATTCAACATATCGTTCAGATACAAGTTTCGGACTCGATTTATCGCACCAGATTATCTCGTTAGAGCCTAGGATAGAGTTTTTTTTAAATTAGAGAAGTTCAATTATTTTGACGGATTTCAGTGAATTCATCATCCATTTATTGTTCCAAAAATATTTTATCTTAATCAAATATCTCGATTTGTTTAATCATTGATAGAAGGTCCGCTGATATATTCTCATTCCGGATTTGTGTTAGTATTTGGTATGCATTTCCGATTATAATTTGTAATTGCCGAAAAAGTGTTTAGTTCCTTTGTCCAAACAGGGTTATACAAATTTTTTAATGGCTTCTACCTTGCAAGGAAGAGGTGAAATACCATTTTTCGAAATGTCATTTCGCACATATTATAGTTCTTCCACTTCTATTTCACATTTAGCCACATTAATAGCTAGTTTATATTTTCGGAGGCGCTAAAAGTATAATTTTCAATAATAGTCTTTCGTGCATTGGGATTCAAGTAAAATATCGTTCAAATACGCAAAGACGAATTTGAAGCCACCTACTGGTTCATGTATTAATTGTTAAAGCGTACAAACCAAATTGAGTACCGATGGCTATTTTTGGAACATCGTTCGTATGAATTGAAACCTGATGAAATGCTTTTTGTAAATCTAATTTGGTGAATATTGTGCTTACACTAACAATACTCGTGCAATAGTGAACATAAGGTTCCGCCTTATAAAAGATCCTCGAAATGGTAAAACATGACCGAAATTTATTTAAAAGAACCAGACTTCAAAATTTCGTTAACCTTTTTTCATCATGGTTTTCCATAAACCAAATGGACAACAAACCCTAACATCATTATTTGAGTAAAACTACTCCATATCATCGAAGATCTTGTTACAATGCATCTTAGACAAAACTTTATCAATTAAACTTGATCACTTGATCAATTGAGGAATGGTTTATTTATTTTCATTCAGAATGGCCAACCTGAACTACAATCAAAATTTATGTTAGAATTCAAAGAAGTATGAGTCAAGTTTTATTCAGGTAGACCAATTTTAAAATTTCTAGGGTCTAGGACTTTACCCCAAGGATATTGTCCCCTGTTCAATAATCTAACTTCATTACCCCATTTATTGTATGTATTTTTGTGCCCTAACATTATCTAAAAGGCAAGTGAAAAGAATCACAAGAAGAAATGAATCACATCCCATAGACCCAAAATTTATGGAAATGGGGATAAACAAGTGCAAAGTTCCATTCGCATATTCATATGTGAAGAAATAATGAAGTTCTGCTTATCAAGATTATATTTTAAAATTTCGCTTTAAAATTTATGTGGAATATAAAAGATCCAAACGGTTCAGTGAAGGTCCGGTTTCACTTTTGTTACAAACAATTACCAGGACAAAGTTTATAATTAATTTTGAAATTCCAATCCTGCCCTAAAGGCGAATTTAGTTAAGAAATGATTAAACTTCAGTTAACTAGGCCAAATTCAAAAACTACGTGTAACATGGAATTACAGTTAGTAAAATTTTACTTCTGCTGCAACTTCGACAGTTCATAATAAAATTTAAATAATGGGATGTGATTTGTATGCGGAAATCAATATTTGAAATTATTTTGAATATCGCCATGAACCAGCCAATGAAGCATCAATTTTAATGTGCAAAATTTGATTGGAATTCTAACTTATATATTTTGGAGTTTTGAAATTTTGTTATGTGAAATGTTACTAGACAATTTTTAATAATCGATAAAATTCATATTGTAGAGCTGGACTGGAATTCTTAAACGAATTTTTGTCTAACTACTAAACACTTGTTTTTATTTATCAGAAATTAAATTTTTGAATATTTTAACTAAAAAAGTTGTCCAAACGTTTAAAAGATCACTTGATCGATTTTGACTTGTTAGACCATGATGATGGTCTAACAAGTTAAAATCGAAGCGACAAAAACTAGTCAATAAAAATTAATTTATTGATCGGCCCAACCATCTGTTGTTTATATGGATTTTTTTTTATTAAAAATAAATGAGTGGGGTAGCAGGTAAGCGATTACTCAGCCCACGACTTGTCGCTTACCTGCTAGCACCCTTATTTATTTTTAATAAAAAAAAAATTCGTATAAATAACAGATGTTTGTATTGCCTATTTTTGTCTCTTCTTCTACTATTTTTTTTGGCTTTTCTTACTATATATAACTAAATTTTGATTTTTACAAATCAGTAAATTTTCTTGACTTTGTTGATGTTGTTGTTGTCGCTTTATCCGTTTCTGCTTCGCACCATGTAACATAATATTTTTTTTCAAATAGTTTTTAAAACCAGTACTTTTTTTAATTCTTATTTATTATGAAATATACATGCAAATTTATCTTATTTTCATGTTTGATGAACTAATTTCCAACAAATCCTGGTTAATATCAAAATTTAGGACAAAAACTTAACAAAAATTTATTACGGTTCACATAATGCAATATTGTTTATTCGGTATTGAAGTCGCTATAAGAAGCCAATATTATATGGCCTCTGATCGAAATTCAATTAGTAAAGATTTTATGATTCTCACCATCGTCTTTACATAAAAATTAACGTTTTGTAGAGCAACAAATATACAGTTCTGACCATGTTTGTTTTGGTATACATACTAAACAGGTGAGAGTCAATCACGGTTAACTTTACATTTTACGAGGCTTCTCTTAAATTCCTAAACATATATTTAAACGTCTTAATATACCTTTTTTAATTTCCCTTTCTGAATGCAGATGAGGTTTCATCTTGTCTAATGAAACGTTAGACTTCTTGTACATAATTTGGTGTTGACCAATACAATCTCTCCCTGTTCCTTCTGTTATTCTTCTTGTTTCTGCTCGCCTGTTATTACAAAAAATTATCTTGTTGGTTTATCATATTTGTGGATTCCAAAAAGTATGCGACCCCACTTTTTAGGTTTGTAACAGGCTGAGAAGAATTATTGTTAGTATGTCTCACAAGTAGGAAGTAAAACTGTCGCAAGTTATTATGGAGAAGAAACTCTGTTTTGAACTAGTTATTTCCTAACTGTGCTGGTTTTTACCGCTAAGTGCCCATATGATCCCTTTTTCATTTACCTGTACATAGCTAAATAGTTTTTCCAAATATATAGTGCCACATGTCCAGCTCGATTTAGCTCCCAAATATTATATTAAAGTTGGGTGTCGGTGAAAGCTAGAAGATACACCATTTGAAGCCGTTCATGAGACGCAACCTTCCTAAAATGAGTGACCTATGAATCCCCTTCATTATACATGATAGGAGAATAACTAAAACTTTCTTGAACCTTCCTTAGCTCACTTTTGCCCATTCTGAGGTTTTTGTTATATAAATCTCATTGAAAAATCCCATGCTCATTATAGAAAAGACTTTCAATTTAATCGGGCCATTATAAGTAGAGATCATTAAATTAAGGGTGATCAAATAAAAGTGGTGTATTTTTAATTTAAAATACAGATAAACGACATAAAAATTCAATATAATTTTTTATTTGATTTAAAAATGAGTTCATCTCTGAATATTGAAACGTCTGAATTTTTTAAAAATTCGATTCTGGAACACCAATTGTTGGTCAGTTGGATTTTACATAAATCCGCACTTTTTCACTAATAACACGGGTTTGTGGTTTATTGGAGTAAACCAGCGATTCAACATAACCACAAAGAAAGTAGTCAAATAAGGAGCTATATACATCACATGATTTTGGTCGCCACTTCACATCGGAATTTTTGGAGATTACACCTCTTTTATACTTTTCTCTCAATAAATTGATTGTGTCATGAGATGTTAGCATGTGTAACCGTGGTTCATTGCTATTTGGGGGTTTTACTGTATGACTGTACAATGTTCTGTATAATGGTATAATAAAATTTCATTAATGATTATCCTCGTAAATGATTTTTGTCTTTGATTCATCACAATTTGTTGAAATTCGGATAATGGTCATCATTGTTCCTTTTATTTTTACTCTCCAAAACAAAAATCAAAAAGAAAGAGAAAAGAAGAACAAGTGTGAAAATTGGATGAGAAGGAAAATAATGTTTTTTTAGTCAGTTGATCGATAAATTCGGTGGCGGCATGATAATTTGGATCGTGCTAAAACAATAAAATTCGGTATGCATAAAGGTGGAGTGGTAACAAACAGAAAAAAATTGAAACAAATCTTTTACTTTCAGAGAAAGTTACAAAAATTGGTGAAAAATTCCACGTAAGACAAATTTTGTTTAGTGCACTCTTTGAACTAGGTTTGCATATCTTATTCTCATTTTCTCATGAATTTTCTGGACATTTGGATCGGGGTCAGGTTATATGATGTGTTAAGTTTTTTTTCCGTCAATATGCTTTGGTTCATATGAATGCTTGCCTTACCAGAAGTAAGTTTTTTTGCTTTTGGAAAAAATTACCAAATAAAATTACCACAACCAGAAAATTTCAGCACCATCTTGTTGATACTAGATATCGCTCAAGTCGAAATCATCTAATTAATGCCAACAAAAATCAGTAATCACGTTTCTGTTGCATTTTCTATTGACGGTAACTGCAATGCCATTTTCATTTACAAAAAAATAAAATTATGGTCCAATTCAACCTCCAGACCCAAAACCTCACCAAACTGTTAAGTTTTGTGGATCTAAACGATGTTTTATGAACCGCATGTAGGGTTTTTCATTCCAAATGCGATAATTGTGCTTTTAAACGAAGCCATTAAACCATGAAATGAGCTTCATCGCTGAAGGTGATTTTCCTATAAAATAATGGATCTTGAATTTTGAGAAATCCAGAAATTTGATTTTTGTGATTTTCAAATTCAAGTTTTTGGTATCAAATAGTTCGATCGGGATGCGCAGGCAATTAAGAATTTCAAACTTAAAGCCAATCGCTTAAATAATATTTTCTCGATTTTGTAACAGCCCATAAACCGGCTAAAATGAAGTTTGTTTTGATTTTTTTTTTCCTGTAAACTGACCTAAATAACACGTTTACGTGTATGTCTAACAAATATTTATCTTTCCAAGTATTTTAAACCCCATTCGCTATTCAATCATACCGCGTCACAAAAATCTTCATAATTTCAGATCATCAATTCATCTATCATCAAAATATTATTTTCATATTTTCGTGTTATGGGATAAAAAAGTTTTCACACACACCCAGAGACCAAAAAAATTTAAAAAAATATACATTAAAATGAGAAAATCCTTGAACTTTATATTTTCATGATTTTTTTTTTCGTTGGAGCTTTTTTCGCTGTATACGTTATTGTGTGTGCTTTTCATCTCAATGTACACGAAACGCGTGTTAACATAATTGAAACAAAATAGCTTCCTTTCACATCTTTTGTGTACTCCGTTGCTTTGCGCGATATTTTTGGTTTTGGTTTTTGTTTTGTTTCTGGTGATGTTCTCTGGTATATACATTTCAGTGATGCTTTTTTTTTTGTTTTGGTTTGATGTGCTTTTTGAGGATAAAGTATATAGGCAAAAAAAAAAGGAATGAAGAAATTAAAATAAAATAAAAATTATCCAAAAGCAATGAAAATTTATACAACATACACAAAACTTGGAAAGATCCTCCAAGTACATTTTATGCGACAAGGTCGTATGAAAGTGACAGTGGATTTTGGTTCACGCTCATGGACAAAATAATATTATTATTTTTTTTTTTTCAATAAAATTGGTGGACAAAAAATATTTTGTTTTAATTATTATTTCTGTGGACCCATAATATACCATAACTACCAAAGCTACTCAAATAATGTAACAAACATTTAAATATTCGCAGTTTAAAAAAAAAATTGAACACACAAAAACGCACGCGCATTTTTCAATTTTGAAAAAATCCAAATTTGTGTTTCCTATAGCCGCGCTGTACCAGTTTTGGTAGCGGGGTGGCGTGCAACATTAACGCAATGGATGGTTTGAGATTTTTTTATGGTGCGTGAAAATGATTTTTTTACACATAAATTACTGATATTATGTTTGATGTGTATGGAAAAGAGAAAGGAAAATTATTTTATATGAGCATACTTATAATTAATTAGTTTATGGTGGGAATTTTTTCATACATTAGCCTTTCCATTGGTTTGGATCCGAACAGCGCAACTTAGAAATGAAAATGTAGGTCATGGTTAGAAAGATGTATATCGGTGATATAAAAGATTTTTCCTTGGTAAATGTATATAGAAGTATATATTTGAGTGGACGCAGCATCAATTGCAATAATCGAAATTTTTGATACTGGAAGTTTTAAAAAATATGTATTTAATAAGTTCGAAGAAACATATCAACCCGTTACTGAAAGGTCAGGTAAAGCTATTTGTAAAGTTCTTATCTATTTTGATAAGCATTTCAAAGCTAAAACTAGTTCTGACAATACACCGGAATAAGAAACATCTTTAGAAAATTCTCTGCGCACCAAAACCCCTTCTAGTACGATTTCCATAGAAAACTATCACACTGTTTTCTGGAGAGAATCATTATGGTCGTCATTTCATGACTTATTTTACACAAAAGAAAATTGAAAATGTAATTTTCTGCAAAAATTCAAAAAGTTCCCCGCGATTTAATTCTGAATGATCAATCCACCTGGAAATGCTTAAATTTTGGTGAAATAAAGTTTTTTTATCAAAATTCATTTCCCGTAAAATTTAAAATAAAATATCAGATTATTTTGAATGAAATTTAGTATACAATCTTTTTGTTTCAATAGTTTTTTTTTTAAATGTTACGTATACGTTTCAAAATATTTAAAAAACTAAAAAGTTCCTCTTATCAACCCGTACAGGGACGAAATTTTTACTGAAATCAGTTTTTTGACAAAACTCGTAATTTTTGATAAAATTGATCTGGACAATTGATCAAAATTCACGCAAGTGACGAAAAACTACTAATAAAGCTGGCCACTTGGAAACACGAGAAAGCTTCTATGGAAGCTTCTCCTTTCCTTCTTGCGTTGACCGATTTCTCATAATGTATATAGCTGAATTTTTGTCAAAAATAAACATAACTTCCGCTATTCATCCAGGGGCCAATCTTTTACTATATTTTTTTTTTTGTCTGAAATCGTCATTTTCGCTTAAATTTTGGAAAAATTATCTGGTTCGTTACTCTTGCAAAACAAGCTTAAAATCATTAAGTTCATAATTGTTTTTCTCGTAAATAATTTCAAATTAAAGGGTGTTTCAATAAGGACGATATCCATTTAATTTTTTCTCATTTGAAAGAATAATTTATGGTAATATAATTTTGTTCAAAAATCCACCGCGAATTTGCTTAGTGGCACATATTCGAGGGGTCCAATTTTCGATAATTTTGTCACATAAATCTGGCTGAATTTGATAGAAAGTTGCTTATCATCGATCTGTAGCGCTGTCCGTTGACGGGTATCAAAATTCCAGTTTCATGAACCTCGCAACTAAAGATCAGAAAAAGCAATCAGCAAATACACCACGGCGTGGTCTATGGTCGTTTACCTTAAGTTTCTGGGTCAGTTGAATTTTATACGCGTGCATTCTCAAACCCCGGCGTAAAATTTGCTAAGTTCTTGCGAATGCAGAGAATTTGACTGCCTTGGGGTTTTCGGTATACTTTCCCGCAACATTTTCTAAATGGAGCACTGATTTTGAAAATAAAATTTGAAAATTTGCATTCACTACTGAACAATTCACATCAAAATTGACAGATGTTGCTTTAACAACATGGCTGCTATAACTTAACAAATTTCGAACATCTCTATATTGAAAGACCCTTTATATGCAAAACCCGGAACATCTATTATTTCAGGTGCCAATTCCTGTGGTAACGAGAAAAGGAAACTGACCGATTTCGACCACAAAACATTGAAGTTATATGAAGTTTTACCCCAATCAACCAGGGCCGTTTGGTAAAAAAAGCTTTTTTTTTTATCAAAAACGTTATTTCTGCTACATTTTGGAAAACTAATCATAAATGGTATTATTAAAAAATAAATTTAGAATCGTTAAAGTCTTAGTCGATTTTCGCACACAATGAAAATTCTCCTATGGAAGATGTCACTACCGGAGAACCGATTTCAGTCAAAATTTACTAAGATCACCAATTTTGTGGAGAAAACTTAAGTATGAAGTTGCATCCCGATTGATTAATCCCTCTGGGCAGAACAGGGCCAAATATTTGTTTAAAAAAAAATATGTGTCAAAAAATGTCATTTCTGGTTATAACGATTTTGGAAAACGGATTGGTATTCGTGCAATTTAAAGTTAAAATCTTTATGCTCATCAAGTTTTTCTTGTAAACGATATACATTTTCAAAAAAAGAAAAATCTCTTAAGGAAGCTGCCACTTTCAGTGGAATCATTTTAGCCATAAAACATTGGGATCCCTCTTTTTATGAAGAAAGCATCAGTATGAAGTTTCATCGGGTTCAGTTAATCCGTCTCGGCCTTAAAGAACAAACCAGAATTTTTTTTTAATCCCCTTTTTCTGACTTCAGCGATATAGCGAACTGTATATATCTAGAAAAATCATGAGGCCAAATTTTTACATGATAACTATTTTTACTTTAACTGGTAAAAGAAGATAAAAAAGTTCTAGTTCTAGCCAATCTCAAACAAAAAAAAATTAATCGCGATGTAATTGGTACCTCATGGCGAGAATATACCATATATAGCCGGTTTGAACACACATGTTATATTTTAATGGAAGTAGAGATTTTGTGGATTAGTCATCGGCCTCAGTTTGATTTTTGAGTACCTTTGGTCTTCTTTTGAGTACCTTTGTTCATACACTGAAAAAAATAATCGGTGATATTCACAAAAAAGCGCTTTGTATTTACTGCGATTTTAGCAAACCAATTATTACAACTTGCTGAGTAAATTTTATTATTTTTATTTCACGGTGGGTAAGCAATATTTGCTATTGTTTTGATATATTAACTCTGCAGTTTCTAAAATAATTTAGAAATTCTTTACATAGTGCATGGTAAAAATTGACAGTTAGGTGGATAATATTTACTCTGCACAGAAGCAAACACTTGAAAGTTCTAGATTGGAGGAGACAGAATTTAATATTTAACATATTAAAAACCAATTTTAGTAAAACACATTTTTATAATAAATTTTTTTTATTCACTTTTCATAAAAGGCCATCGATTTTTCTTAAAATAAAGACTATAACTAATTACATCTCGGGATTGACACTAAACTTACGTATTAATTTTGATCAAACAAATTTTTCTTTTACAGCCTTGAAAGATATTGAATTGTTGTAATGTTGCTAATAATTAAATTCTCCTCCTATAAGAAACCATTTAGTGTTCAGGGAACTGAGTTGGTCCGGTCCTCCTAAATTGCTTTATAAAATTCTGAAATTAAAACAAGAAAGCAACAAATATAAGTTAATGCACATAAAGTTTTGTAAATTTAATTTGTGTTTACCGTACATCGTTTCAGCACTTTCATGGTTTAATCCTCAAGGCTATAGCTGCCATTTGTTGCGACGCGAAGAAAGGTTGTAAAAAAACTGCAAAAGAATGATAAAAATTAATATAATTTATATTTTAATTTATTTTGAAATAATTACCATTTTTCCCAACAATTCCGGAAACTAGACAAACTGGCTTTTTTGTGGCAATTGTGTACTGTTTATAAAATTCACTTTAAGACTAATTTGTGTTTGAAATTTTAAATAAAATTTGGAGAACAAAATGCATAGTTGGATAGAATAAGTGATTTGATTGGTTATAATCTCCCCGCAAAAATTGTTTTACAAAGTGCAAAGTAGATTTTGAAAAGTATTTGCACATTTTAAAAACACTTTGTAATTTATTCTCAACGGAAAAAACAATTTTTTTTCATTTTTAATATGTTTGCATTGAAAATGATATATTCAAATTGCGCGGCTCAAATTTACCTAGCAGCATTGCAATATGATTAACCTAATTTGTCATCAGACGCTGCTCAGCAATAATTTTAATATTTGAAAATGCACTGCATATATTGCACTGCAAATTTTACAAGGCTCGTACTTTATTAAAAGATTATTGGTAATAATTGCAAATTTGGGTTTACACAGCAAAATGTGTTAATATCTCCGCGAGATTTTTTTCAGTGTAGAGAGAGTGGTCCATATAAAGAAGTCCTGGATACATACATTATATCACAGGTTTCACTATGATTTTCTAGTAGTTCGTGTTCGTGCCTTATAGGCTCGCGACCTTTAATTCATAAATGTGTTTGAAATACAAAAACAAATTCTTCATTTTTTTTTGGGGTTTTTTTTAATTTCTAATTTTAAAGACGTTGTTTTTAAATCATTAAACAGTTCCTAGTAAATTTCTTACTTATGGCAGGCAAATGCAATGTTTTTATTTAAGATATTCACAAATTTTCACACATTTAATTAAGTTTGAAGGTTTAAACTATGGAGTTTTAGGTAATAGTGGATTTGGCCATGGGTTTTAACCATGGCTGATAACTCCATTAACATCACCATCTAATGCACAGCAGGAAGAAGGTTACAACATGAGCCATAAAAAACTATGGTGTATTGTTGAACGATGCATCGGTATTTTGAAATCTAGATTTCGCTGTCTCATTCGGCAAATCATATTAATGTACCCAATTGAGGTTTATTCTAAATTAATCTTTAACCAACAAAAACAAAAAAAATTATGAGAAAAAGAATTAAATATTTACATTGAAATAAAATTTTAGATATTTATTTATTCAGAGTTTTAATTTAAAAACAAAAATGATTACATAAAATTATAGACGTTTATGAAAGCCTCAAATCAAATAAAAAAAAATAACAATATAACTCTAAATTTAATTATATTTATTTAAAAATGCTGAAATATTTTCCCAATCATAAAATTTCGAACGATCAAAAAACATGTCAGTATAATATTTTCATATAGATACTTGACAAGTAACAATCCGATTAAAATTCTAACAGGATTCGCAAATCTAAAACTACATTTAATTGGAGAACGAAATTTCCTAGTAAATTTGATTCTCAAATCAAAATTTCAACAAAAAGCTCTACAAAAAAATCACGATACAAAATTTGGTGACTCTTTTTAACTTTCATTCTGAGTTTTGCTTTCTCAGTCATCAAACCGGAATCGGGTTTATGGTTTTCTGGTACCATTTAAAATATTTATACCATTTAAAGCCACCTATGATTTTTGTCATCAAACCGGAATTTCCCTGCAGGTTTCACTATGACATTCGAGAAGTTCTTGAAGTAAATTTCCTAGTAAATTTCTTACTTACAACAAGCTTACAGAGCCAAAGTTTTTATTCCAGGCAATTATTGGTTACAAAGTTTGGTCGCAGCACTGCGTTGTTGGAATCGTTGTAAGGCAATTCAATAAATTTTTTATTTCAAATTCCTCTACTATTGACAAGCTTATTTGAAATATCAAAAATCTCAGCTTTTATGAAAATATAATGTGTGTCCTTAAAGCGGATATATGTGCGCCTTTGTAGATTAGGTACCGTTCAAACAATCATTCTGAAAATTTATACTCATAAGAGACCTCGTATGGTGTTTCCATTTTAAAATAGAAATCTAATTTTGGGCTGAGAGTATACGATATCATAATCCGGACATATATATCTTACTATCGTGATAGTAAATTTTATTTGAGATGACTTTTTCAATTTTTCATCGATTCTGCTCAATGAAGGGTCAAGTTCACATATACATTTTCAATTCCCATTTAAAACTGACAATATCAGATATAGATCAAATACCAATAAAATTCATGAAATTTAGAAACTATAGAAGAAATTCAAAATCAAACATTGCCAAATTCAAGAGACAGTGCAGGTGTAAAAACAAATATACAAGAACACGGAAGGGGTTTTTTTTAGTCAAATTGACATTTAAACAGCCGTAATATCAAAAAGGTAATAATTGACATGGAAATTCACTACATCACTAAAATTGTGTAAGCTTCATAACGAGATCAAGCTAGAGTACGACCATCAAAGGTTTCACCCACGATAGCAAACATTTCATTCCACACCACCCATCATAATATAAAGAAAGCCAAACCTAACAATTGTGCTACAGTTTAGCAAGATAATAAATACATTTATCGCTCACACCGAGAAAGTGTATCGAAAGGCCGTGATAGACTTGGGAACCCGAAAGAATCAGTAAACAGTTAGAAACTAAACACCATCACATATGGTACAATAAGTGTTCCGCCATATTTAGCAATTCGAGCACTGCGATGTCCTGCTAATAATTTATATGTTTTTTATCATAAAGTACCTATCCCACGCAATTTAACCAATTTGTAACCATTTTACGCAACACATCTACACGAAATCGTTTTTAAAACAAGAGAGTTCACATTCCTCAGCATCGAGAGTTTACATTTCTCTTGGGTTAACAACACCATTATTCAGTGTTTGCAAGATTAAACTTCAAAAAATCTGGCTGCTTATAAACTCGGGTGAGAATGGTAGTTACCAGAAACTTTGGGCTTCAGAAATTAAGGCTTTAAATGATGTTAAGTTTTATTCAAACACACGCATTTTGTCAAACATCCGAAACGTTCTTATCGGCAGGCCTAATACTTCTTATCAGTTTTCTTTATGTCAAGTGCAAGCAGAAAGCCACCTATCACATCACTTGGCTATATAATGAAACCGAAATTATGTATAGAAATTTTATTGGTAAGGGCCACAATGGTTAGCAAACCCAGAATATGCCAGGACACCAGTGAAGCCTCTAATAATACCAATCGATCAGAATTCAAGGAATAGCGATTCAGATTTAAAATTGTTTTCATAGAAACATAACACCACTAGCATTATCCTATAGTGAAACTAAATTTCGATATTGACAGTTTAACTCGAATATCACTCCACAAAGTATTGGAAAGGTATTACGTTGTCGGTTCCACAAATGATTGACTATAGTTCTGTTTCCTTGAAAATTTTACGAAATAGGCATCGTTTGATTCGGTTTGTATTATTTCACCCACATAAAATATTGCTGCAAAATAAACTTGACTAACACGAACGCTCCTTTTGCGATTATATCCGAATCTGTATGGAACACATCCTCAAGAATTTTGTTTTTAGAACTATAATCTGAAATTTGATTCAACAAAATGGAATAATTAACTTATCATCAATCAACAAAGCCTCCTCAGTTAATTGTACTATCATTAGTTTATTCTCCACCCTTTAGATTGAAGGCCACATACCTTGTCACATCTTTAACCGAAAATTGAATGTTGTGTCGAATTCGAGGATTCACGTAAACTATAGAGGAATGTAGAGTTCAGCGACCCAAGTTCTCTCTTCCGGAGGGTCCACAACAGTGCTTGTCTCGTCCAAGTTGTAAATACTTTCGCAGTAAAATAATACTTCAACGAGCATTTTTTCAAATTTGAAAAAAATCGTTAACGGTATTTCCGTTAAAGCCCCTAAGTAAGTTTTCTTAGCTTTCCTCATGCGCTTCAATTTTTCAAAGCACATCTGATTCTTCTATTTTTTATAATTTCTCAACATTTTTCCGATATCCTAATGTGTAAAACTAAAATAAAATTTTCCAAATAAGTACCAGTTCTGCGGGACACCTTCGTCAATATCCAAAAAGTCTTCATTTTAGTTGATACACAATAAAAAACAGCTTCAATAGGTTAGCAATCACTTAACAAGATATCTTACGTAAAATGGTGGACATTGTTACTCAAAAAATGGGAAAACCAAAATCTACGTTTTCTCTAAACATTTCGTTTGACGACTGCCAACGTTGAGAAGTTAGCTAAAAAAAATTTAGTCTCGATATTTTTTTAGATTTATCATTCGCTCTATGGTGTAGTAAAAAAAAGGTTTCTAAACAATTCTAAGTGTGTGTGTGTGTGTGTATTAGGAAATGCCATTCAGATTAAATGTCAAACTAAAACTTCATTTCATATTTAAGGTTTTTCCATAAATTGGGAGATCTTTGCAAAATATGGTGGATGATGTGTTGTTGTACGACAAATAATTAAAAGATTCAAGTAAATTTAAAGATAAATTTTCAAATATACATGACCTCGTTTGTTTTTTCGACAAAAATAATAAAATTGGTTACATTTGTATACTTATATATAATTCAGTTTGAAGGGATTTTAATATTGTTGCCATAGGGTGGCGAATCTCCTGTTTTGAGAAAATAATTTCCACGGGCTCCTTTCGGAGTGCTATGCCCCATTGGAATTGCATTACTCCGACACAATCCTTCATTAAGTGATTCAATAGAATTACATCGAACTGCCATGAAATTTTCTTCATTACCCGGATAAACGGTTTCAGCATAATATTCCCAAGATCGGGCATGAGCGCAGTCAACCGTAAAACATCCTGGTTGAAGAACAGAAACACTACAATTACAAAAAAATTACATTAATCGAGTTTATCAATAATTATTTGTATTTTTATGACTAACCCGTTTGGATAAAAATCGATATCACCAACTGATTGTTTAATCCCAAGCACCCCATTATTTGCATGAATAACATCGACAAATTTTGCATCTCCTCGATGTAACCCAGTGAGTATCTCACCCTCATGAAAACAGGGATTTGCTGGATCGAGACCAGTGATTCGTGAAAGCAGTTTATTTGTTTGTGCATAGTATTGTCGACCTGCCGCACCGGCAATTTGTCCGCCCAAGCTATGCCCAATTAGATGGATTTTTTTTCGTGGATAAAATCGGGTAAAATTCACGAGCGCATTTCCCAAATGCCGTCCAATTTCTTCGCTATTAAATGCCGACCAACTATACAGCGTATTAATAAATTTCGCAGGATCAACCACTAAAAAATTATAGTTACCACGAGCTTTATACGCATTATACAAACTCGAAATAGTTTTATCATGTTTATTATTTAAATTTGTAGTCCAACCCGTAATTAGTAAAATGGTAGTTACATTTTGATCGAATAGTTGATTATTCCGTAATTTTTCTAGTTCGAAGAGCGAGATTGTGAGATTTTCGTTACGCGGTGTGATCAACACAAATCCCATTTCATTTATGTCTGGTGTATATTTTGTGATTGAATTGTTTCCCACCAACTCAATCGTACACATTTGATTAAATGCGCTGAAAAGTAATTCAAATGGAACACCAAGCAATGCTTCTTTGCCCATTGTAAATATTGCTTCTGGATTCGGAAGCCGATCGGGAAATTTATCAGTGAACGACCTTCCGATATTTAAACCAGATGTTATTATATCGCCACCTAGTTGTAGTGCTTCAGTTATATTTCGAAAATCAATTGTTAGCGGATTGGCTTCAACTACTCCAAATACCAGCAACAAGTGTAATAAGCAACGGGCCATTTTTTTCTAAAATTATTTCAATGATCTTAATTCCATTATTCCGAATAAATATTTAAAACTAGATTATCTCTTACATGTTAAAATACTGTATATCACACAATTTTTATTAAATCCGTTACTCTTAAGATTCGGTTTAACACTGTCGCTTTTGTACAAAGATTAAGCTATTTTGTAAATTTACTCGCTAATTGATAGTTTCACGCATAATTTAATTCTAATAGAATTTTTTTCAAGTTCATAGAAGAGATCGGTATAAGTATAAAAATTAAAAGACGAAGAAGTAGGAATAATAACATATACGTTAACAACAAATTATTTATTCATGCATTCCTATAACAAATAATTTAGTGAATTACGGTTTGACTTCATATGGATGAATGGCGGTCATTATTTAAGGTCAATAAATACTTTTCAAACATAAGTTCCTATTTCGACAAATATTTCAAAAAATTATTAGTGAGACGGTAAAAATATCATGGAAGCTGAGTATAAAAAAATCAGATGCGAAAAAATTCGTTCAAGTCACTCGCGGCTAAGAAGATTTGGATACATGTATCAGAATTAGTATTCTCACAAATTAACCAAATATTGTAGATAAACTAAACGCCAAATCAACAGCTGTTGACATTTTATGATGATTTAAACAGTTAGCTCGATTAAAAAAAAACGTTGTTTTGCCGAACTGCTTAAAGAATTATGGAGCGGTATGCACTCCAGGCACCATTAGAGTGGGCAGAATTCATTAGAACTTTATGAAACTTGCTGAGTAGATAGTCTTAACTTAGATACTCTTCCATTATCAAGGAAACCGATGCCAAAATCCTGCAACACCATTTAGTATTACGTGGTAACCGTCTAACCGAACGGCTTAAGGAATTATGGAGCACTCCAGGCACCATTAGAGTAGGTAAAATTCATTAGGCCTTTATGAAACTTACTTAACATAAATTTTATGGTCTGTTAGTTTTTGTTACAATTAATAAAACCAGTGCCATACTGTTGATAATTTATTATCCCTAGCTCGTTATTTGATTTAATTTTTTTTCTGCTTTTTGCTTCGTCAATTTTTCCAATTTGGATTTAATATATTTGAAATATGTTAAATTTTATTTTTGAGCAAAGTCTTTTTATACTATACTTCTTCGGTATATTAAAATTTATATGCATTATATTTTCTTAAATTTTAATGAAGCGCCCAAAAAATTATGTTGATTTTTAGGATAAATTTAGTATAAACTTCACATCGGTAGAGATTACGGAGGTTGTAGCATATTTGTTAGTGATGATAGACTAGATTCATCATTGATTTTCTTAGATAAATTTGATGATACCAGTATATTAGGTGTTAAAATTCATACATACAATATAAATATTTTTGGCATATATAGGTCAGTGCTACTATTCTGGTAATTCCTTGGGAATAGGGAATTGGGGAAAGAATTTACATTTAAATTCTTTTTAAATAATTTTTTTCTGACATACTAAAGTAATTTCATATTAACGATTTTTCTAAATCCGACCACAAAACTATTCTGTTCCGATTTAAAAACAAAAAGGTACATCCGATCAATGGGTCCAGTAAAGTACTGCAAATTTTAAACTACAGTCGAATGCAAAACAGTAGTGGCTGGCATAAATTAAATCAAGTTGGTACTTTTCAAGATTTAATATCCGAATTGACAAATGATATTAAGTCAAATACCCGCTCGGTTCAACTAAGCAAAAAAAGCAAAGTATTTATATTTTTCAGCGTTAGTAAAATCTAAAGTGTTAGTAGTAAACCAAAAGAGTTGTGCCTAAATTTATATAATGTCATTTTTAATAATTTATCTCTAGACGCTTTCTCGTCTTATAAATTAAAACTTGGTAATGAGCTGATAAGTGGTCCAATAAAAATAGCTGATTCGTTTAATAATCACTTCGCTTTATCAGTCGAAAATTTGTCTTCCCTATTCCCCCTACTGAAAGAGACGGACTTTACTCATGATTTATCATATTTATTTTCCATTTAAACTTGATTTAACAACAGATGAAGTGGAAGGTTTAATAAAAAATCTGAAAAGGGGTTCAACAAAATTAATAAAGTTATGTTCGACATTGTTTTCTGATACGTTAGTAAACGTTATTAATAAGCCAATACTATTTTCAAAATTTCCGAATGTCCTGAAACAATTGTTACGACTGTGTTGTCTTTAACAAGACCAAATGTTCATTTTATGGATTACATCCCCATTTTTTGTAAATTTTTGTGTTTTTATTCTCCTCGGTCGTTTTGCGTCCGGGTTGTTTTGCGTCCGGGTTGATTTGATGTCTATACGCGGTTAATGGTGGGTGGATTCCTGTGTGTTTTTTGTTTTGTTGGTAACTGAACGAAAATGGGGGAGAGTGAGAACAATGCGCATCGAGTGTATGTGTAAAGCAAAACATTCAATAAGAATGTTTTTCTTATATGCCTCTCGTTTACATAAATGCGAATTGATGTGAATGAGAAACAGAGAAGAAAGACAATTCTTCTGGAATGTTTTGCGAGTCGTATTCGGCGTAAGAATTAATGAGATAATTTTTTTTGGAATTCAAGTTGAGAGTACAGTATTTTATTTTTCCAAAGTTTTGGTTTTAAATTTTATTGTAAAAAGAACGCAAATAAATTGATTGTGAAAAGTAAAAAAAAAAAAAAAAAAAAAAAATTTTTGAAGTTAATAAAGAGGGGCTGTTTAATTTGAGTTGTGAAGAAGAATAAAAATTCCACCTCGCAATGTTCGGTGAAAAGTAATATTTTTTTTTTGTGAATGCGTCTAAACATCTAGAGGCGCACAAATGGTGATGATAGTTTTAAACTTAACAAAAATTTCAATAGCGAATTCTTTCATTTAAGTGAAGGTGTGTTTTGTTAAAGTAACTGTATACAATCACTTTTGATTCGCATCGCGGGTTCGAAATATCGCAAGGAGGCCGATTTTTGTTGAACGTAAGGTCACGGCAGCACGTGCAAATACGCAAAATATATTTCGGGGCTAGGCGCCACATTATTTTGGCGGCCAACCGAGGCCAATTTGGCATCGGGGAGAGGCCCGCAACGGTAACGGCACCAAGGCCGCAACGGTGCAAAATTTGTTTTTGGGTTGTAAGTTATCCCAACACTTATATTGGAATTAGGATCATATTTAAATTCAGAGGATATTGAAGATTGAGCTAATGTATATTTGGAATGTAAAGTTCATGCAAATCTACGAGCATACAAGGTAATTTGGAAACATAAACGGTTTTTCGGCGAGCCAACACCCAATTTATTTGCGGGTGGTCAGTTGCAGCTATCTGTTTTTTTTTGGTATCAAGGAAAGGCCCCGCCACAATACGGGTGGCCATTGGTATTTTTTCTGGTATCAGGGAAAGGCCCCGCATCGAGACGGGTGGCCAACCGGCACCCCGTTTTCATTTGGATTTAAATTGGTAAACGGTGAAAGGCACCGCAACGGTCAGGGTGTGGCACATCACCTGTGGCATGACGGCCGCGCAAGGCTGCAACAGAATATTTTTTTTTAAATAAGGTACTTTTTTTGGTTGATTTCATTTAATTTTTTTTTACTTTTATATATATTTTAAATTTTTTTTTTCTGATTAAATTTTAAATTTTGGATTTGTAATCGAGCGCCGAAATAACGGTCGTAGGTCGCGCGCTCGATGCACATTGCTCTCTCCCTCTTTCTCGCTTCTCTTTCTCTCTCTCTCTCTCTCTTTCTCCTTTTCTTTTTTCTCGTGGGAAGTTGGGTTTTTTTTCTTTTGTGTCTAGATTAAATAAATAAAAATGAATTATTAAAATTTCTTGGTTGGGTATGATGAGGGGGGAATTCCCATCCTGTGTCGGCGTAGGGTAAACGGTGCTTTGGTGCCCGCATCCAGATTCGAAACCGGTGTTTACCACCGTGCGAGTTCGGGCGGGTGCGCGCACCAGGGCACCTCTCTACCGTTATGATTTTTTTATTTAAAATTTTCTGCTGTTCGTTCCTCAGGTTCCGGCCGACGAATTTCGGCGGAACTCGGGTATTATTATTATTTGCGGTTTTTTCCCTTTTTATAAATATCTGTATTAATCAGGGTGTAAGCCAGGAGCCATGCATGCCTCAAACCCCACGACCCTTTGCACTTCTCCCTGAGAACATAGCCGGCAAAATATCACCGTGGAGGCCTCTGCATGCGCTTAGTGAAATCTGCAGGTTGGCAGTAACACAATCTAAAGCGATTCCAGTTCCGAAGGTACCAACACTTCAGATATAAAATCTGTTATAACAAAGGTCTTTGAACTCTTTGGACTAGCAGCATGCCTTGGGGTAACAGATTTTATTAGTAAATCAATTAGAAATAATAAATTTGTATGTGTGTTGTTCTTGGGATCTAACAAAATCTTTTGATTTAGTAAATCATAATATAGTATTGTGGAAACTAAAGAAAATGAAATTTAAACCGGATTATTTAAGGTTCTTTTAAAGTTGTCTGGAAAATCGTGAACAGGTAGTCTAGATTGGTAATCGCTTCAGTGGCGTATCATCTGCTAACATTGGGGTACCTCAACGCTCGATTCTAAGGCCAACATTATTTAAAACTTTTATAAATGATCTGATGTTGATTAATTTTATTGGTCGCATTCAATTATTTGCAGATGATATTGTACTGATGTTTGAACATGAAATTTTGAATAATTTATTTAGACCCATGCAAATTGATTTATTGGATGAAAACAACACTTTCCAAATTTAAAAAGTTATATCTCTCTCATCCATATATTGGTAGTGTCGTTCGATGGAGCAATTCCTAAGCTAACTGGCCATATAGGTCACATCCGCGGAATAACTCTGTGAGTTGGCCAATCTTTTTTTTCAGTGGACCACCCAAGATTTTTAAATTTTGTTTATTCACACACATCAACAAAACCTTTCTGATCATCGCATCCATATGTTGGTAGTGTCGTTCGATGAGGCAATTCCTAAGCTAACTGGCCATATAGGTCACATCCACGGAATAACTCTGTGTGTTTTCTGTGGACCACCCAAGATTTTTAAATTTTGTTTATTCACACACATCAACAAAACCTTTCTGATCATCGCATCCATATGTTGGTAGTGTCGTTCGATGGGGCAATTCCTAAGCTAACTGGCCATATAGGTCACATCCGCGGAATAACTCTGTGAGCTGGCCAATTTTTTGTGAGCTGGCCAATTTTATCCATTTGCATATATTCAGGGGCCACTTTTTTAATTCTTTTAAAATATAAAATATATTTTATTTAATTTTTAAACATGGTTTAAAAATTTAATAAATTAATATTTAATCGTTTTATAGAGTTTAATTAATCAAAAATAATTGTTTAAGATAATTAAATTAGAATTGAGGTTCAATTTAACAAACCTAGTTTTGTTAAAAGAACAGAAAATTCAGAAAAATTACATTCTGCCTTAAAGTATATTTATATTAACTAATTAATAATACTGTGACTGACATTCAAGATAATCTCTTTTGGCCTTTACCAATCCTACGACCTAAATAAATAAAATTAGCGTATATTTATTAAAATCCATAGTCGCAATGAAAAATTCTAAGGAAGTTCCGCCAAAATACTGTTGGTTTCAAGCTATTTTTATGTTAGTCTAGGAACCCCATAGCCAGAATTAAATAACCTCAAGCAAGTTAAAATATCAGTAACGAAGTTGATAATTCCAAACAGACTGGAAAACAAAGAAATGCTTGCATCAAATATTTCCGTAACTTGATTAACATTTGTGATGATTTATTAAGAGAAATGTACACTAACATCACGAGTTATTCCGTAGATCACGAAAGTTTATGATCTACGGAAAAACTTGACAATCAGCTCACGATCTTATTACAATTTTCTGCTAGTCCATGGAGTCAACAACATGTGTGCTGAGTTTTAGGGAAATCTTTTACAATTTGCTACCCTTATGCCATGTACAACCAAAATAAAGAAGTAACTCAAAGTTTATGCACTACCAAAAAAAAATTAAAATTAATTTTGCCAACCAGCCCACGATCTCATTACGATTTTCTGCTAGTCCATTGAGTTAACAACATGTTTGCTGAGTTTAAGGAAAATCCCTTTTATTTTGCTACCCTTATGCCATGTGCAACTAAAATCGCGAACTAACTAAAAGTTTATGATTTTTGATTATTTAAGAAAGTTTAACCAAAAGTTCGTTTTTAAACATTAAAAGACAGTTTTATCAAAAATTAATTTTAAGTTTTAAATCAACAAAAAATTTATTTAATTTTATTAGATATTTTATCGTTCAAAATGATATAAGTTCATGACGATATTTTCGCAAAATTAAGAATTTCGTTTTTGATGTAATGTAAGAAACTAGGTACTGTCGATCACAGCAGTGGTACATTGAAAAAATATTCATTGAACTTAATTGATTTGAAATCGTAGTATATAAAATATAATAATAAAACTGTAGGCCCAATTATTATAAAGTAGCATTATAGATTAACGTCAGCCGGAAACCAACGGATACTTCAGAGCTGCGAGCATCAGATTAAGATCGTGTTTATAGAATACCAGTTACCCTTTGAGCTGGTAGGGGTATGAAGAACCACAAAAAATTTGATATAATAAGCAAAAATATGCATCATCATCAGAAGCGCAAACAAAATATGATTTTGCTTATTCTCCTATCCTAATTTGAATGTTTCCAATTATATTAACATCAAGATAATAAAATATCTTATGCCATATTGTAACCGCGATATTTTTCGCGTATTGCCTGTTTAAACACATAAAAAATATATCTCAGAACATAAAAATACGATCATAAAATCCTTTTTTTTCATCTTTATGCTGCTACACATGCCTGTGTGTGTGTGTATGATGTACAAGCTTTTATACCCGTACACATACACAATTTCTTTTTGATTCCTTTATATTCATCTTAATATTTAATTCAAGATGAATAAAATGCCTATCACATCTTTCATATAAATCCTGAAATTTCCCTTTTTTATTTTTATTTCCCATTTTTTTTGTGTGTTTGTGTGTGCAGTGTTCTCATTTTCCTATAATTTTATGCTTTTCGATAACCTCTTTAACAACATAAAAATAAAAATAACAACCGAAGAACAAATTTTTTTTCTGCTGCGCTCTTCAGCGGCACCGGGAGTTTGAGTTTCCACTTTTTTTTTTGTTACTGTTGTTGTTCGCTTTATTTTTCATTGTATCGTTTTTATTATTTTTATGTGTGTATGTATTATAAAGATTGTTCATATAAGACAAAGGAATATGAAGACTAAAATCTAAAAAAAAAAAATTAATCCGCATCCAAACGGATTAAAACTTAAAAAACGCAATTTTTCAATATTCTTCCAGTATATTCTGCCGCTATTTTATGATTTTATGAATACGAAATGTATTAGATTTTATGAATAAAATTTTATTGGTGTTACCTTATGGCTTTTTCAGTATTGCCTTGTGTATGTGTGCTTTTGTTGTTTTAGCTTTCCAACCAAGTACATTGAATGATCTAACAAACACACATCCAATGCACATAAAAATAAGCTTTTAAAATGTTCAAAAATATTAAAAAATCTCTTATGGCAAAGTTTAATCAAGAATAAGACTTTTAATGTGAAAGTTTAATGTGTGCGCGTGTTTGGAGCATAACGGTTAATCTTTTTATGTAGGTTAACTAATTTCAGCCATATGCGATCAATCGAGCTAACCGTCGTTAGTTAGAGCTTGTGATTTATTATTCAATACCGAATATTTGAAATATTAATATTTTCAACATATTGGGCAAGGCTCCAATTAATGTTTAGAGGAAACAGAAAGAAAACGCACAATAAAATGTGTAGAATAAAAAAATAGAACCATTGAGATCAGTCGTGTTAAGATTGCAGAATTAGTAGCATCAAATAACCATTTTATAAAAAAACCGATTTAAAATTATTGTATTATTTTAAAAATTTAAATAGAGTCCATTCGCTAACATTATTTTGGTCCCTGCTAACCACCGGATGACAATTCCCGTGGTAAAATTGCAATTGAAACCAATAAAAAGTCGATGTGCACGACAAAATATTCACATAATACTCAGTCACGAAAGCTTAAATTAAAGTAAATAAAAAAATGTACCGTAATAAAAACTAGATTCGTAGTAAAATTTGACTTTTCGGTGAGTTTTGGCGGATTTTGATTGCGCCTTATCGGTCGAATGTAAGAGAATGGTTCTCTGAGACGTATAAATTCTGGTTGGTCCAGTTTGGTTTTGTTTTCTTCCAGCATTTCACTAGAAATCCGTATAGGTTCGCCGAAGACGAGTTCCGCAGAAGAAGCTTTGAATTTTTCCTGATATGATGTACGAACAATATACTGATTGAAGAACACGTGTCCATTGTTTATTCAGATGACATATGATGGCGGCTTTTAGTGTCCGATGCCATCTTTTTATAAAACCATTGCACTGTGGATGCTATGTTGTTGTCCTTTTGCGTTCAAAACTTAACAATTTTGAGAATTCTGTAAACAATTCTGATTCAAATTGTGTGCCTTGAACGGAACCTTGAACCGAAACCTCAAATCCAGGTGTTGAAAATGGCTATAGCCTCGGTTTTGATATTTGGTGCTGGTGTTGCTTCTGTCCCACGAGTAAATCGATTTATCAATGTGATGCAGTACTGACTTCGGCAATTTTTTTTATAATCGGTAACGTCCCAATATAGTTTTATTATCACGGTGTTTGTCTTTTTGACATGCCAAAAAACATTGAGCCATTTTTTGAATACCTGGATTTACCAGATTGTGTAGAATGTATTGTCGCTCCAACTGCTCCAATGGCTATGTCCGATGCATCTATCATTATGAGTTTAGCAATTTAATGAATGTGCCAACATAGCAAGTTAGCTGAGTTGTTTTTTGCTGAACTCGAATGCAGCTACGGTTTCGTCTGACCACATAATTATTCGTGAGTCATTCTCCTTACTTTTTTTTAATAATCGCAGAGAATGGCTTGATTGCCCCCAGCGTCAGTTGCTTAACATTCTTTTGTTTGTTGAAATTCAATATATCATTAATGCGTTCGGTTGATGGCAAAATTCATGCGGATGAATTTTCATGCCCCAAAAACAGAATAGGATTTTTTTTAAAATTACACTTTATAACATTGATCACTAAACCTGCTTCCTGTAAATATTCTTCAAACGATCGTAAAGCGATTAATAAATAGTCTAAAAACGAGAAACTGAAACTCAGGGGGGCCGATTTTGAAATAATCCGATATCGTATTTATTACGATATCGAAAAATCCGATACAGCACGAATTTTCCAATTATGAAATTGTTTGGTCGAATTTGCCAAAAATAAGGATTAGTTAGCCATAATGCTCCAGTTCTTGTAGTCCTAATAAATTCAAAATAAATAATTTAATTATAGTTATCATTTAATTTTATTGTGACAATACTAATTTACTCTAAAGCTCGCTTTATCAGCCTGTAGACCAAAAAAAGTACCACACTGTAAAAGATCACAAAAATTAAAACATTTTATAATAGTAATAAATTAAATAAATATAATACGTTCAACTCTACCACTGTTAATTCTTTTAATTCATTTAGCTAAAAATAATACAAGTACCCAACCGCCTTGAAAATAAATCGAGTGCAAAGGGTTAAATATGAATATTTTTTATTTAAATATAGTATACATTTTAATTATTGTTTAATTAATTTTTTTTTTAGTTTTATATTTCGTAAAAATAATATAGGTATTGATTTAAATAGTTGAAGAAACACACATTCGATAACAAAAAATGAAATTCGTCACCTTAATAGCAGTCGGATTTTGATATTCGATTTTCGGAAAATACGATTTCGTCTTCTCGTTTTAGTTTCATATCGGATTTTCATCATAATAGCAAAATCCGCTTTCGGATCCGATATCGAATTTTCATAATAGCCCCCCAGATTGTTAACTATCGATTGGATGATCCTTTGAAATGTGTTTCCAGCATTCCGTAATTCGAAAGATTTGTGATGGAAGATCAACAATTTTTAGGCGACAATTGATTAACTTCCCCTACACGTCGCCATTTGTGAGGATGAATCTAGTTGTTTGCTTTGAATTCGCTCCAACGTAAGCAATCCGGTTTGCAGTGTTTAGCCTCGTCCTTAAAGCGCTTATGGAAATAACACTCAGATGGATGAAAATCCTTAGGCACTGTGGATTTTGTCGTTTATCGAATTTTCTAGACGAACGCGATTTCTGACGAGAGGAATTCCGTTAATTTGCAAATGTTATTTTGTTTCGTTAGTTTGTATTTCGTTAATAATATTGATACTCGATTTTATTTGCTTGATCGATTGTGAACAAAGGCACTATGTGATTCTGTGACATAGTTTCCATTAAACGATCGGTTAACTTGGCATGTCTGATCGTGTTTTTTAATACGCTCTTGGAGGTAACCGCTCCAAACAAATCATTTCCAAAAATTTGTCATCGACGTTGGCTCCACCATTAGTTTTCATCCTTCCAAGTAGCTGAGATGGCTTAAGACCTTCTAGTTCTAATCCTTGAAGTTGTTGGTAGATCTGGAACTGCCTGGAATGACCTAATCTCTCAAAATAGCTTACATCAGCGATGACACGATCGACCAAGAATCCGAGGAGGTGATAATAGCGTGTTGTTTCCGAAGTAATTTTTCCAAGGGATTGTTGAGACTCAACGATATGGAACCACACTTTTGCATCTTCAGCTACTAACTATAATTTGCGATGAACTAACTATAATTTGCGAATTCAATGGGTTTTGAAGCATCATGCTTAACTGCTCTAAGACCAAATGTATAAAAATGCATTGGAATGAAAAAATTGGGCCTGCGTCGGACCAGACGGTGGAAGTCAATCTTCTTTGGCCATTCGCTCACACACACGCACACAGGCAGACAGACAGGATGCATAAACGAAATATAACACATTTTTCCCTGACTAGATATGATTTTTGATATGATTTGATATATGCTTGGGTATGATTTTTGATATGATTTGATATAATTGTTTGACATAATTTGTTATGTTTGAACCGATTTGACATGATTTAATATGATTTAATATGATTTAATATGATTTCATATGATTTGATATGATTTGATATGATTTGATATGATTTGATATGATTTGATATGATTTGATATGATTTGATATGATTTGATATGATTTGATACGACTTGATATGATTTGATATGATTTGATATGATTTGATATGATTTGATATGATTTGATATGATTTGATATGATTTGATATGATTTGATATGATTTGATATGATTTGATATGATTTGATATGATTTGATATGATTTGATATGATTTGATATGATTTGATGATTTGTTATGATTTGATATGATTTGATATGATTTGATATGATTTGATATGATTTGATATGATTTGATATGATTTGGTATGATTTGATATGATTTGATATGATTTGATATGATTTGATATGATTTGATATGATTTGATATGATTTGGTATGATTTGATATGATTTGATATGATTTAATATGATTTGATATGATTTGATATGATATATGATATATGATTTGATTTGATATGATTTGATGATTTGATATGATTCGATAAGATTTGATATGACTTGATTTGATTTTATATGATTTGATATGATTTGAATTGACTTGATATGATTTTATATGATTTGATATGATTTGATCCGATTTGATATGAATTGATGTGATTTGACATGATTTGATATGATTTTATATGAATGTATGATCTGATATGACTTTTGATATGATTTGATATGATTTTTGATATGAGTTGATATGATTCGATATAATGATTTAATATAATTTGTTTATATGAACGAATGATCATTCGAGTGACCCTTCTGCAAATACTTTCCACTTGTCAAATTATCATGAGATCACCCTAGTTAAACTCAAAAGAAATAAATTGTTTTTAAGACTACCGCACAACACTACGTATAAGCAATCAATTTTCACTCTGCATCTCATTTTTTCCAACCGTTTTATTTACCCACAATAACAAGAACATAAAATACAATTTTACTACTTATAACCCGATCATCATTTCATAATAAATTATGTAAAATTTCATTAATATTTAAGATTTAGGTTTTCTCCGCAAGACCGTTGATCATATCTGCGGTACATAAAAAATATGCCGGTATTAAGTTGGATGCGCTGTTTTTATAGCACTACATATATACAAAATGTAAGCTGATTCTCATTTAAGCCATTTATTTACGAAAAAATGCCGCTTTTTTTTTATTTTTCAACCAATTTTTTTCTTTTTAGTTCATTTCAAGGGCTATTTAAAGCTGAATAAAATCCCGTTTTTTTAGAGATTTCTGAGGAAGTTATGATGCACGCCTCGAGTTTTCAGTATTTTTGGAAAACCCTTGTAGCAGACGACAGTGGGCTAACAAAAATCTAAAAACATTTTTTTTGTATACTTTCAGTTAAATAAAATGTCAATGGAAAGTTTCATTAAGAAATCTCTTTTTATTCCAAAAAAAAAATTTTTTGAAAAACTTTTTTTTTCAATTTAGAAGATGCTATGTCCCCTTAAAGTTACTCACTCTAGCTTATGGTACATCGTTAATGTCGTATCTGGCTAGTCGCGTTTTAACACAATTGGCTGAAAATGATCGAGCCAATTTTAAGAAAGAATCGAACATCCATAAAAGGGATGACGACATTCTGGATCGCAGGTACGTTAGAGGAGGCATTGCAAATGGTTTGCAAATATAGAGCGACTTTTGGACAACATACCAATAAAAAATTGTGAAAAACTTTAATGAATCATCTATTAAAACAATATGCTTGATTTGAAGACCAGAAGAAGATATTTTCGTATTTGAAATTTTTTTTGGCACAAAATAAATTTTATTCATCAACATAATTTCCTTCGAGAGCGATACAATCAGACAACGCATCTCTAACATTTCGATGCCTTTTTGTAGAACGATTTATCTTTGTCTTCAAAATAAGCATCAGTTTCGGCAATCACTTCTTCATTGGGTGCAAATCTCTTTCCCTGGAAGTTTTTTCTTTAAATATGGCGAATACCAGTATCTGTACAATGTTATAGCATCATTTGGGCGTCCGAACGTGGTGCATCATCAGTGGTTGTACGACCACGATTAAAGAGTCCGAGTAACACAATTTTTTTCAATTGTTTTGAAATTAACAAAAGCAGTGTCACTAAAACAACTGGTGTCACTGGGGGTAGAATTTAAAAATATGTGGCATGATCTATGTGTAAGACCGGGAACTTTTTATGCGTTGTAATGCATGAACTTTCGATGCGTTGGAGAAGACATACCGGGCTTGAGTTCATATTAAAACAATAGATAAACTATATAACATATCAAATGATTTGCTTTGCTGCAAGTCCAGTGGACTCCTCTAAAAGCTTTAACACTACCAAGATTCGAACTATGCGGCAGCTATTAAATTAAGTTAAACTAGTGGTTGATTCAATGTTCTTAGAATTTTATGACCACATTCCACCATCACATGTGTTCGATTGACACACCATCGTACAAACTTAAAACTTTTGTTATCAATCGTGTCAGTGATATACAGGAATTGACGATCAATTATACAGGGCAGCATATTCCATCTGAATTCAATCCTGCCGATCTACTAACTAGAAGAATACCTCCCGTTGAATTGTCTACAAATAAATTATGGTGATATGGATCAGATTTTTTAAATTCGACAAATGCAGAAGAAAATAATTGAGAAGTTTTTATTAAACTTTTTCGGCTTTCCGGACAAAATATTATTTTTAATGACATCTTACAATGTTTATGACCTTTTCAGCCACAGAAAACAAAGAGACTATATATTTACTCATAATATGTCTAACAGAAAACGTAGAAAATGCACTCCTCTCATTTTTAACCCAAAGGGAACGTGTAAAAATACACAAACCTTTACAAAAATGAGAAATTTTTTAGGTCTCTTATGGTAGCTTACTACTGATAAAAAGTTGTTGTACTGATGAAAAGTTGGTGTACTCATCAGATTGCAACGACCAAACTACAAAAATTCATCTCTTGCTTTGTACCGATAGTACAAAACAAGAACTTATCGATTTAGTGAATTATGTCGCCAAATCAAAAACTTTTGAAAATTCTCTGTATGTACTCAGCCAATTTATAATTAATATCACGGACGATTTTAAAAACTTCTTTATTTTCTACCAGTACGAAACCAAGCTGCCAAAAGAGACCTAAAGAAAATCTCATTTTTGTAAGGGTTTCTGTATTTTTACACATTCCCTTGGGGTTAAAAATGGAGAGAGTCCATTTTTCTAGTTTTTGTAGTAGATATATTGTGAGTAAATGGTCTCTTTCTTTTATGTGACTAAAATAGTCATAAACATTATATGATGCCATTAAAAACAATATTTTGTCCGAAAAGCCGAAAAAACTTACAAAAATTATAACAGAAGAAAATATATACCTTATCCAACTTTATTTATCCACCTTAGATATGTCTCAAGATTTCGCATTCAAATCGATCACACCTGCTACTTTAACGACCAGAAAAACCTTGCCGTTCGACTTGATAACAAGATTCGGTTCAACAACAAATTATTGATGGTAGATCCATCATTCAGAAAGGATTACGCCATCACCTCCTTTAATCTTTAATACAAGTGAAGTTAACTTTTGTGGTTCGGTTATAATTAAGAACAAACATCTGAGAAAGTGCAATGCTTCTAAAGTTGTTTGTTGCTGCATTTGTTTGTTTCGCAACTAAAGCGATGAACTTAGATATTGTAAGTGACCTTTCACCAGAAAATTTTATTGCATTGCTCAAACGATTTATTTCTCGAAGAGGTTAAATTAAATTACTTGACTCTGACAACGCCCATTCATTTGCGCTGATAATCAATTAAAAAAACGACCCGAAATTTTTGTTGCAGAAGTCTCTGTATGAGATGCACATTTTACAAAATTTAATTAAGAAAAAACCGAGTTCCCTCCAGTTTAAAAATTATTTATATGGTGTAAAATGTACAGATACCATTTTTATAAGGACTGATTATGAAATTGACAGTTTAGTCCAGCACGAACAGATCCTAGAATTGTGTCTAAAATTTACGTTAAAATCCCTGATCAATACTACTATCCAAATATCAATCGTAATTCGTTAAGAAATTGCGGAAGGACGGGATATTGTTAATTTTCAAGATTTCATATACCGAGCTCCTTTACCTAAAAGATCAAACAGTTTGTCATTTTAAGGATCACTTTTAATATTTTATTTCGCTGAGATTAAGTGAAAAAGTGATAGATAATGAACAAAAAATTTCCGCCAAAATAATATTTCTTTAGTGTTAGTGCTGCCTCTTGCGGCGAGTAGCGCAATCTCTTATTTACCGCTGTCAAATTTCCTATCTTGTACAGCATCTGTAACAGAAAATAAGTAAGACAAAGGAGCTTACTCGGGCCAGTTATGTTCCTAGTAGTATTGGATAGTGGCACGAAAAAATTAGAAAGCGCGTCACCAGTGGGAGTTATTGGAGAAACTCAATATTCTGTATCCAGTGAGCCGTCTCTAGAGATTGTAGAATCAATATTTGGCTTAAAACATTTTTATTATTTAACATTTTATTGCGTGGTGGAACAAGGGTCAGCGCAGGGGATGTATGTAAAAGGGTCAACAAACATGTCGGTAGCATATGCATTTTAACCACATATTGCATTTTAACCACAATATCGTGTCCAATTTTTAAATATGAAGAAAGCATGAATTCCAACCTAAAATGGATCCATCTATAAAAAAATCTTAAAGTATTGACGATTGCTGACAGAAAAAATGATTCTCGACATGTCTATTCATTCTCTACCTTGTCGATGCCAAATTTTTAATTTTCTACATTAATTATCTACCCGTGAAAAAATTCAATTATCTACGTCTCGTAGACTATATACAGTATAACACTGTACTCGGCTCGAGCTGGCAATTTCGTCGTAAATTTTCTATGGAGGCGGAACTCAATGTGTTGTAGCAGGTCTCTGCTGACCGATCCAAATTCGAGTAAGATGAAATAATATTATCAGATACTGACACTTGATTGATTTGTTTTCAGCAAATTTTACAATTATTATCAAGGCGGCATGCGGACAGCGCTTCCACATAGCTATTTAGTCTATTGCAACGTTGTGGAAAATGTATAAAATAACATTCCTTGACCTATAACTTTACACTTATACGCTAGATTTAAAAAGTTAATCGACATAAAATTAAATTTTACGAATTTCTAAGAACTACTTATAACTTTACTAGAAAGTTCAAACGTCAAGTTTTCTAAGGTAGCTCATATTAGTTTTGCGAACATAAAATTTAATAACTGTACTAATTTGAGAGTTTCCACTTCGAACGTGTTATAGATTCCAATAAAAAGATTAAATTTACATTATGCATATGATTATTAGACTGTTGACATATCACTGCGATATATTCTAAAATGTGTTCTGATTTCACGAAAATTTGATAACATTTATGTGTTTGTATAAACCAAAAATCGAAAAAAAAATCTACATCAGACTTTTGGTACACAGAGATTTTAACATTGGCATCATGATCGGCATCGCATGAAGAACCCTATACAATATATGAACGAATTTTTAATCGTAATATGTATCTAAAAATTTCAACAGGTTGTCAAATATACATATATCGAGTACACACACACACATATATATATGCTATATGTTTTATGTACATTGCTGTAATATTTAGAAAAACCCGCCTAAAGTCATACACCAATAACACTTTTCTCATATTCAATTTTAACGCTTTGTTTACGAACGTATTTAATTCGTACACACGTTTCCGAATCGTCAAGTTCAACATTCATCATCAAAGGCATGTTTCACGAAATCTTTTTTATTTTCTTAGTTACCATGCATGTATGTAACAAACCAATTAACACTCAATAATTTATTTTTTCGTAAAGATTGCAGAACTCTTTCTTATTTTTATTAATTATTTTTCAACAAGACGACGACGACGACAGCAACGGAAGAAATTTTGTCAGTCGACGTTGAGATTGGGAAGAAAAGTTTTTGGAAAAGCATACGTATAAAATATTTTATATATCGCAACATATGAGCGATAAAGGAAATTATAAAGGAAAAACATGAAAATGTTACCGGCGTGTTGTTGTACCGTTTGGATCACAAATACACACACACACATGCTTGTATGGGAGGTAGTTAAATTGTGCGTGCGCTTACTTTATATGCCTTACATTCATTTACCTCATATATAGGTACACACATAAGGATAAGTATGTACACACATTCGATACATATTTTTTATACATAAAAATTCTTGAAATGTATAGCGCAAGTAGCAACTAAGGTGAAATTTATAAGTAAAATATAAGAAAAACTTTTGAATAGAAAATTGTTTATTATTTTAAGATTTTCAATAAAAAATGTATACCTCTATATGTCGTTGTTGTTGGTGGAAGGAAGGAACAAGTAACGCCCAAAAATCTTATTTGTTACAAATTTATATTTTCTTTTTATAGGCTTCAGTTTCGCGATAACGAAAGCAAAAGGATAATGTAATTGAATATTTACATGATAGATAACTATGTAGGTTGATCTTAATTATACGTTAACATTTTTGCTGACTGAACCCAAGAGTACAATATTAATGAATTGATGCGTATACCGAAAGATAAGAAATTGGGAACAGCAATCTCGCAGTTATTTTACAAAGGGACATAAAAGCTTTAAAATTAATTTTGCTCATCTCATTCAATAAAGTTTTCGTAAAAAATCGTTCTGCAAAACTCAACGATGCATCGAAATTGTTCTCGACGAGGGACCTGTTTACGCCAAAAACATAAATTTTACTTGTTAAAAAATTTTTGCGAAAAGAACTATACATTAAAAATTTGGCGCCCAACGTGGGGCTCTTTGAGCTTAAATTTTGTTTTGATTTTTTGAAATTTTTGCAATTATTGCTAGTTCTTTATTTTTTTTACTATTTAAAGATTAAATTAAGTTTTTTACATACAAATTTTTAACATACAAATTTGTTTCCTTCAGTAAATTATCTAGACGTAACGAGTTTCCGCCAACATTCCTTCATTTACTGTTACGCCTTGACCGGCTGCATTATAAGATACCTACGAATTCCACATTGAAGAAAAAAGTCAACCCATGATGGCTCGGACTAGACCTTATGTAAATCGAAATAATGTTACTTTGGAGGGCGAAGCAGCCAAACCAGAAAAAATGACGAAGAATTTCCGTGAAATTAGAGAAAGATTGCTGGTTTTCACAGGATTTATTTTTTGCAAAAGTTTCAGATGTTGACCGGCTTTTAATTTTTTTGATGGTTCCGCAAAAATTTGGTATAAAATCACTTATAAAGTTGTAGAACGTGGAAATAGTTAACGCATGAGCCTTCGAGGATCAAGCCTTTTATTTGATTTGAGAAACAGAGGATCAAATTTAAGGTAAAGACAAACCATTTCGAACGTATTCCACCTAAGGAAAATTTTCAACAATTTTATATCGCGAAGCTCTTTGTTTCTCAAATTATTTCATAAAATCAAATTATACCTTCTAATAATAATAAGAAACTTCTGAAACCACAGATGTATTAGAAATTGAGTCTAGAACAACTGTGGTAAATATATGAAAATTAAATATGGAATATACGAGGGAACCCGCAGCTCAGTCAGGAGGAAATGATCATTATTCTTGTTTGCAAAATCAAGGGTCCTATTTTTTGGATTTTTTTTTAAAATGCTATAACTAAGGCAGATGCTTACCCATTACCCCATGTAATGCTTATGCTTGGAACGTTTAGTTCCACGAATTATTTATCCAGTGTGGATTTGTCAGATGACTTTTGATATTGATTTCTTTAGAGGAATCATCAAAGAAAAAAAAACACTTTCTCCATATCATCAACGGTTCACTTTCATTTTAATGTAATGAATTTGGCCTTCAAAACGCACCTTAATTCCAATTTTCCCTTATGGATATGGTGTTCAGTGTAGATCTAGAACCAAATATATTTGTGTATCTAGACGGCATAGTTATCAATACCAACTTATTTGAGATCCACAAAAGGTTCAAGGTTAAAGTCTTTCGAACCTTTAAAAAGGGTAAAATATTTAAGTGGACTGAGGCTGCAAATGGCACATTTTTGAAATTATAATCCGTGTTAATTTCATCCCCGATATTGCCGAATCCAGATTTTGGAAAACCATTTGTTTGTCGACCATGAAAAAGAGAGCAATGTCTATATGCTGATGTTGCTGTAGTGGTCGTTCCACGCGACAGAAAAATAATACTATGCCGTTATTCTGCCTATATAACGTTTTCGTTCCTAAGTTGACAGAAGCTATGTACTTTGCACAATGATTACTGATTACCGATCATGCTTCATTAATCTGGTTGAACAATTTAAAAGACCCAAGGAGACGACTCGGTCGTTGTGCTTGTAAACTTCAACAATTTCAATTTAATCTTATTTATAGGAAAGGTTAATTAATGCAATGCGATATTCTCAATCAAGAGTCGTTTCAAAATTTTAGAATTTATGGAATTATTAAAAAGCGTAGGTAACTCTAATTAGAAATATGGTAATGCCATTATCTGAACGAAATGGTATGCTAGAGAAATTGCATGATGAACCGAACCGATTGGTCGCATAAGACAATTTTATTTTTTTATCTCTGTGGTCAATGAGTACGATCGAATTTTCGGTCCAAGGTCAAAAATGAGAAATTTTTACATTTTTATCATTCTTGATATATTAACCTCTGAGACCAAGTACTCCCCGTGCTTTGATATCGGACAATGGACCACAACTTCTTTCAAGTTTATTTCAACAATTTTTGAAAGAGAATGGAATTGAAAATTATAAAAACGCACGATACCACCAACGATTAAAGTGTTTCTGTAACTTTTTTTCTAAATTAAAATAGACGGCTAATTTATAGTTCACTTGAACGTGCACGTCGCAGAACTATCATATTGACGTAATTTCACGAGGCCGAAGTGGGTCCAGGTAAGATCGGTACACACAAGTACGCGATATCTGGCACAGCCTACTCCATTTCTATATTTGCGTGCACTGAACACTTACGAGTGATATAACAAAACTCAATATAACGCCGTTAAAGATTCAATAACACGTAGATGAATAGCATTTCATTTCGAAGGAACAGAATGTTGGAGCGATTAACAAATAATTAAAACACGATGGTTAATTTGCTTCGTTCGCGGGTATGATTTACCTTAAAAAATTTCTACAGAATTTCCTTTAAACTAAAATATTTGAACTAAAGTTACTTTAGCTGGTCCCGTATGTCAAAGAGTTCCAAAACCACTTTTCTCGACGTCCTTAACCTCAAATATGCAAAAAAAGTTTGTCTCTTCGACTGAATGCCAATATGGATGTCTGTACCGATTATATATCAAGAATCAATCTTATTTCATTTTCAATTCGGAAAGTTGTAAATTTTTTAAAATCTCTACTTCAAGAGGGTTGTGTACCTGCCATATATGATATCACCCAAAACCACCCAATACTAAGATATTGCTTTACATTTGTCCCATATACAGACCAAATAGCAGAGTGGTTGCAGCTTTGGCGTTTGGATCGGGAGGTACCGGGTTCGAATCCCGATAGAGGCAGGAAGCAAAGTTTTCCTATCACATCTACTACAGATTACGATCTGTGATGAAATGGAACACAGCGTAAAAGTATGGACGGAAAAAGCAAACCGCGAAAGAGTTGGAAGAGCATCGGCCCTAGAACAGATTTGGTAATGTCAATGAATAGTAGAACTCGGATAAAAATTTGAGAATGGCGTGTTTAACGACGCTCTGAAACCCAATTGAACATTGTTAAAAAAAATCGAGCATTCTATTTTCGATTAATTTTTCAAAATTTTTTTATGAAAACTGAAAACAACGAAAATTTGACGTATTAGTGGTATCGCCGCTTTTGAACAATGGAATGATTATGGCATTTTTAAGTTTATTTGGAAAGGTGGCAGTATACCAATACTAAAATTAAAAATAAATTTGAGTGGGTCAAAAATATTAAAACAATTTTTTATAATCAGTACATTACTAAAACCATCATCAACGCACGATTCAGAATTTTTTAAACCAATAATAATCTTATGAATTTCAGAAGATATTATCGGAGTAAAAAAGAAAGTTTCTGTTTCAAAATAGTTAGAAATCAAAAATATTTGTCTTCTAAATTCATCTAAACAGTTATCTTCAATATTTTCTTGCTTTATTTTATTTGAAACAGTGGCAAAAAACTGATTAAAAATGTTAGCTATTTTAGAGTTGTTTCATAAGCCTCTACAAAAAAGTTGATATCGATTTAGTTCTTGTTTAATTTTAAAGCGAACTAAATTTGCAAGCGGGTAATACGGTTTTGGAAAAATTCGATTCGAAATAATTTTTAAATTTTTAAAAAAATGTTTGGCTATATCAAATAAAATGCTACAGTTTTTTCCATTTAGCGATTATAGTACATGCGGTTCACAAAAAATCTACTTAATCAAAGAAAAAATTAAAGTTGCATCAAATAAATCATTGAAATTTGTAAAATTCAATTGATTCCTGTTTCTAACACAAACCGCGGTTTAGAAAAAATTTAATGTATTTCGAAATCCAAAATTAACCCTATTTTAGACGTTAGGTACGTTCTAGAGTGTTACTAATATAGATTTTCATTTTTTTCGGGTAAATTAGAGCCTTAATTGTATACTCCACAAGGTCCAAGGAGTAAAATCGAACTTTAATTGAAAAATTTGAAGCCTTTACCGTTTGGAACAAATTCCGTGTAACCTGACACCAAAATAATTTATTACACACCTGGATAAGGTTGTCCTGCCTACCACAATGTCCAAGGAGTGACATAAGACCCAACCCCACCCATCTGGTGGCGGTCTGGGGTGAAATTTACGCTTAGGCAAGTTATAGTGGTCTGGAACTAACTATTTCATTGTAATTAATTTTTAATAAATTCTAATATAAATTCTAATTTAATATAAGCTAAAACGACCACTCGTTCCTAGAAAACGATACCTGTAATAAAATCGGGATTTGTTGTAATAAATTGTAATTAACGTGTAACAAATTATGGTGTGCAGGTTTCATTGAGGCGAGCTTATTTGGTTAGTGCAGTGTCAAAGCACTCAAAAAACTTTACCTGGCTACTTACACAATAATGAAGATCGGAGTGCCTCAATTTGTCGACCGCGCAGCATGTTCCAGTTGAAAAATAATAAATTGTATAAAACAAGACCAACAACAACAACAGCACAACATCGAGTATTCCAATAATTGAAAAAATTTTCAAGACATTTAGAGTATTCCCTTACACTTTTAATGAGTCGAGTGTCTTTAGAATACTTTTGTGTAAAACTGCGGTTTGACAATGACTTTAAAACGTTTTGGAGTGCTATATGGTAAGGACACGTTCCAAACCTTTTAAAATTTTATAATTTTTCCTTCTGTTTTAGAAATATTTCAGATTATATGAAAGACTTTCTGTTGATTTGCTTAATTAAGATTTCTTTCAAATTTTCCACTGTTTTCTATTTTTCCCTTTTTGTAATTGTGTTATCTCTATTGGTCACAGAAAAAAATAATTTTTGTTAAATTGATAAGTTGGTGAAAAAATTAAAAAATTTTTATATAGAATTATATCTCTTTTGTGATTTACTAACACAATTGTGCGAGTACGGCAAAAGTGCCACGTCAAAATTTTTGTTTGTATGTGTTTTGAACCAACTTACACATTTGCGCATTACTTTCAAACTTATTTCGCCCGAGAAAAAGCACTATAACTATACATACAATAGTGTTGGTTGTACTTCAAATCAAGCGAAATTTTTTATCAAAAACGCCATTACATACTATGATTTTTTACTCACACATTTGTGTGGTTTGGACTTTAATTAAGCCATTTTTTTATTTTTGTGGTTGAGAAAGGGATATTATAATTCACTTACTCCTAAAAAAATTTTAATTTTTTGTAAATCATCAATTACATAAAACCAAAATTTACAATTTTTATAGGCTTATTGAATCTACCTACATATTTTGGAATCAAAAAAAATTTTAGATCGCACAAACCATTTACAAGGGATCTATGTTGTTACCAACCTGACTCTCTGTTGGCTGAACGTGAATCATGAAACCATCTCTTAAATATAGTATGATTAATAATACGATCATTTTGAAGCTTGAAGATTCCCCGCATATGGCTCCATATTAGTAACTTAGTATAAAATTCATCAAAACTTTTTTTTTAAGACCGCTCTATTTTTAAAATTACATCGTTTATTCTCTTCTGCAACTTCATAGAAAGGAAGATATGTATAACTTCTTTCAAAACATCGAGAAACCATAAAACTCAAAGGCACTATTGGTTGAATGGGGTCCCATTTGAAACGCGATATTTCAAAACGCGATATTTCAAAACACGATACGGTACAAAACGCGATATGGTACAAAACGCGATATTTCAAAATGCGATATTTCAAAACGCGATATGGTACAAAACGGGATATGGTACAAAACGAGAATTTAGGATCGGGTTATATCAGGCGGGTGAAGGGGAAATTTAATTTCAGTTTATAGGAATTTAAAAATCGATAGGAACGATAGTATATAGGATCGGTATCAGGTGTACCATATCTGGTTTTAAAATATCGCGTTTTGTACCGTATTGCGTTTTGTACCATTTCGCGTTTTGAAATATCGCGTTTCGAAATATCGCGTTTTGTACCATATCACGTTTTGTACCATATCGCGTTTTGAAATATCGCATTTTGAAATATTGCATTTTGTACCATATCTCGTTTTGTCATATCTTGTTTTGAAATATCGCGTTTCGAGCGGATCCGGGTTGAATGACATGCATTCAAAAATCTCTGACTATTTTACCTTTTGATTTTGTTTGTACACCCTTATTATTATTTGCATATCCAAGAAAATGTTTCAATCAGATTAATTTAAAAGTAGTAAGTTTTCTCAAATTATGTCAATGTTTTGAGCTTAAACATTTAGAGTGCATGTTTGGTATTACCCCATCCATTGAGGTCGTTTATTGGAATCAGACGCCATGAGTATAATCTATGAGAAATTCATTACAAGGGGATCATTAAATGTAAAAACTAAAATTATTTCAATCCATTCTTGATCTGTAACATTTCCTCTCTTTGCCAATTAATAGATTTTGTTAAGGTTAATGTAAAGCACGCCTAATGTCACATAATATCCAGCCCCATAAATTATCAATGCACAGAAACATAATTTATGGGGCATCATTGCAACTCATTTAATTATCTTTTCATAGCTAATCTCCATTTTCATTTTCTTAAAATCGTTCATAAATTTCAAAACCGCATTTATAAAGGGATAATAGAACCAATTCAAGTTGTGAACTTGACACATTAATTTATGTTTGAAATTTTCGATTTCATCAATTTCTTGCTTTCAAAAGTAAAGTTATTATTTTCATAAATTTTGTTAAGATTAAAATAAAGGAATATTAAATTTTACAAAAGCACATTTATTTTATTCTGTATCGAGAGCATTTGCTGGTAAGTTGTGCAAATGTGATAAATTTATTTCTATAACATTTATTTAATTTTAAAAGTGTTAAAAAAGAAAGCCTAATGTGTTGTTTGATTAATGTGGATTTTAAATTGTTAAGTCAATAAAACAATTTTGCTGATGTGTAAATGTTGCATCAAAAATACTAAAAAGTCTAACCCGTGTACATAACCTTACTTTGTTGTGTAAAGTTTGTTACAATGCCATTAAGTAGCAATGAAAACTATCTATTCCATTTGAGGAAATAAATCGATTATTTCACCTACTTAAGAAGTTTAGATCTTCTGATAAAAAAAAGAAAAACTGAAATCCACAGTCAATCCGAGGTTGTAAAATAAATCTTCAGGTAACTAAGGGTCATGTGATTATTTTAAAATGTATACACACTATAGATAGTGCCCTGCGGAATGTTAAATTTTAGAAAATCGTCAGATTCAGTAAACCAAGCCGTTTAGCCAAAAATTAAGGAGCATTGGGTGTCCACATGTGCAATGGTCTTCAATCATTTTCAAGCCTCGATCGGGAGTGATTTTAACAACTAGACTCAGGTTGGTTTTAATTTAAATTACTTATCAATTTTCTGTGATATAGTTTGACTAAGTCAGGTTAATATATATTTCAGTGTCCGCAACCATTTGATTAACATGTAAAGAGTTCCAGGATAAATTTAACATAATAAACAATAGTTGAAACTACCTTAACGAAGAATATGCTAATAATTGAAACTTTAAATATTAAATTAGTGTGAATTTATAAGTGTATTTTTATGAAAAATTAGTTCATTTTATGTAAAATGTATGGTCATTATTCTGATGTCCTTATAGCAAATAAATAGTTATTAAATTTATTTAAAAAATTATATTTTCTTTAAATTGGGGTTATTATATTGAAAGAGGTTTGTATGGTGATAACTAAACTGTATTTATTAACAATAAATTTTTAATAAATTGAAAAGCAAAATGTGTCATTTCCATCAAATCAAGTTATCATATCGATAAAGAGTTTCTTTTGAATTAATTAATTTTGTATCATCGACATACCGGAATGTTATCACTTACAAATTGAACTGAATATTGAAAAAGTGGGTAATATTCATATAAATCGATTTACCAAAGTGCCGAAGTATCAGTATCACTTTTAACAAAATTATTTATCGTATTCTTAAATTTTTTATAAACACTATAAACTATTTATACTTCCTAATCATATTCACTTTTCCCCTTAAACCGATGAAAAGATTTATCAATTTTGTCAATTTTACTTCATGGGTTGCGTTTTTATCAATATTACTAATATTTTATCAATTTTACTACGTTATTTTTTTTTGTGTGAACACCATAAACACATTTTTCTTACTGAAAACCTTTTACTGTTTTATACAACACAACTATTATATGATTTATATATTTTATTAATGGCATGTTGCAAATTTTTTGTGGAAACATAAATATTTATATAATTTGTCAAGACTTGCAAAAACAAAACTCATAACAACATGAACCACAAAAAATAAAAAAAGGCTTACCTTAATAAGCTGAAGCTGGTCATCGCCAAACGTTATAAACACTCGTTATACGTGTCCATGTTCATTAATATTCACGTAACGCGGATCACTTCTACACTAAATAAAATAAATTTACACAAATTAAATTTAAATAAAATAGTGCGACAAACAGCACAACACGACTTTAAAAACAAAACGATTTACTAGAATTACAGCTTAACGGCACCTGTAAAAACTTTTCTTTGGACACCAATTTTCTATTAATGTGCAAAAAAAATTAGTACCATTTTCATGGGGTTGTGTTACAAGTGCTGATTCAACATCGACTAATTGTGGATGAGAACAAAACCCTCCCTCCTTACAATTATAATCATTACTTGTTTAAATTTACAAAAATATTTTGTAATTGTGTTTACCGTGCACGAGGCGCCAAAACACGGGCATTAAAATTTTGTTACGCACTGTACTGTCTAGAATATCTCTATACAGCTAATTTACAGTAAACAATTCGAAAATTACTCTTACAATATGCAGCAAAACAAGTTTATTGGTAAAGTCCCCGTTAACATTATCAACAAAATAAAATTTTGTATTAATCAATCAAATTAGTGTTGTCGCATCTACCGTTTAGATTGAACCGTGTCGTGTAGTGATTGTTAGCTTAGAAAAAAATATTAATTTAGTTTATTAAAATTTTGCATTACAATTTGAATGAAGTGCTTTTAAGAAAATGTTTAAAGTGATTAGTGATGTTATTGTGATGCAAAACAAGAGTAAAAGAAAAGAAAACAGAAACACTTTCAGTGTATAGGTAAAAACAGACATCTGTAGATTGCTAGGACTATATAGTATATAATCCGTAGTGCTTATCAAGGTAATTTTTTCTTTATTTTCGTTATTCCTTATTATATTACAAAACTGTAATTGATTTTAAATAGAGAAAATAGTGATAGCTGGACCAATTTTCTGGACAGTCAAGATATATTAAAGCGCCTACACACGATCTTACTTGTGCGCCTACACACGATCCAATTAACTATCTGCCATTCATTTTTTCTTTTGCTTGAGTTGAGTACAAATGATAAAATCTTGACGTTTGTGATGTTTCTGTTTTAATTGTTGGGCATGAAAGTTTGTACAGCGAAATACAAAATGAAAAAAAAAGTGAGAGAGTTACTCCGAGCGCACAATCCATGTGGCAATTCTTTATAGAGTAGTTAATAGTAATTTTCTAAATAAGGCTGTCAACAATTGGGATTCACCAAATATAAAATATAAGTTTTATTAGTTTTACTACTGGTTTTAGGCTTTCCAAAACTGATTCGTAAGGGATTTCGCAATTGTGCATTTTATTAATAATACAACAAGAATTAAACCACTGATAACTGCCTACCGTTGACTTTTACATTATCACCCTTATTATTTTCCTTGTACTGCATACAGCATTGTTTAAATTAAACTGTGTTAGTTTGGTCGCACACAGTAAATAAATTCTATATACATAGTATATAAATACTAACAACGTCAATGTTCAAGTAATCTGCATTCATTGTTGGAGTTTGTTTTAGTAGTAAAAAACAAAATAGCTATTTACTCACAATATTTCCACCACAAAAGTAGAAAAATGCACACCCCCCTCCCCATTTTCACCCCAGGCGACTTGTGTACACAAAGCCACACAAACCTTAGGTGTGTTATTGGCAGCTTGGTTTCGTAGTGATAAAAGGTTGGTCTACTTATCAGGTTGCAACGACCAAACTGAAAAAATTCAACTCTTGCTCTGTACCGATAGTACTAAACAAGAACCTATCGATTTAGCGAATTATATAACTAAATCAGAAATTTCGTGTATTTTTTAACTTTTGTGGTGGAAATATTTTGAGTAAATGTACGCCTAAAATTCGTCTATATTTATTTATAAGTTTCTTCGGCCTTTCTTTAGACAAAATACTACTTACAGTTACATAACTGGCATTCCCAATGTTTACGACTGTTCCAGCCATGAAACGAAAAAGCCACTACTCATAACATATCTACCACAAAAAATGTAGAAAATTAACTACCCCCCTCCCTCACCCCCTCTCCAATTTTTAACCCCCATAGTTATTGTGCAAAATACACAGAATTATATAAAAAATATATAAAATATAATATAATGAGAATCTCCTCAAGTTCTGTCTTGACAGTTTGGTTTCGTACTGATAAAAATTTGGTCAACAAATCGATCGTCGACAAAAACATACAACAACACAAGAATATATCGATTTGGCAAATTATATCACCAAATCAAAAACCTTCTGGAAAATTGTTAGAATACATTTTCTGCATCATTCTTCCACGTCCCTTCTGTGATTGACCCAATAAAATTAAAATCTAATTTTCTCCAACGATTTATTGACACCCAAATATGCTACAAATTTCTTATAAGGTATTTATTCTATAGGATTTCGGCTGAATGGTAGAACAATTTGTTGTCTAGAACGACTACCGTCTGCTAATTCCCAGACCCTTATGAGTAATCTATCTGTTAACGTGAATGTATGATTTTTGCCACTGTGGTCTTCAGCCACATCCTATCCACTTGACTCGACTCACACATTCGAGCAATTTCGACGGAGGTATTATTTTCCTCATGCTTCACACGTATAGCACGCGGTCTTCTTGACATTCCATATGCATTGATAAGCAACATTCATCCTTGTATAAAATGCTGTATTTTTCAGTTAAACCGTCGATATTACGAGCCGAAAAGCTTTCAAAAAGCTCCTAATATCATGTTTTAAAATAGGCTACATTTAATAGCACTCAATTAAAATTTGGCAACTTTAATTATTTGCAGGACTCTTCGAAGATTATTCGAGGAATGTTTGTTCATTAATATCATTAAAAGATAGCAGGAGCATTATATAGCCCAACATTGCCAGAAATCTTTTTTGGCCTACCGGATGGATTGACATTTGTTGATTAATTCCTCAGTTTCTCGTTTTTTAGCCAGTGCGCTACAGATATTGCGCTATATCAGTTTTACCCAAACCTTCCTCGTCGATTCCAAATACGTCCATCAACTATTCAAATGCCTATCGTGCTGCTTTTGGGGTGTTCTGACATTTCAATCTGGTTGGGGGTGTTCTGACATTTTATTCGGCTCATACAACTCGCATTTTGCGATATATTTGACTTACTTAGCTTTCTCGTTCACCCCACCTTTCTTTAAAACGTTTAAACTTTGGACTCAGGTTCATTACTCACCCTTGTAGTTTTAGCTGGAATTTCAGCTATTCCAATCATGTAATACTCAGAGTCACCATCTATTCTCCGTCTAGCTAGCATTATTCATTTGTAAAAGTACTTCCATATTGCGCTTAAAATCTCAATGCAAGATGCATTTATCCGGTATTTCGGTGACAATAAATCGATCATGGGTCCTTGTCTGTTTTCACCATCTTTCGCCCGTATAGTTTTAACGTTTCTCCTTTAAATGATTATCCAATTCTTGTTCTTCGTTGTCCCACTGCATCAGCTGCTGCCGGACTCCTTTCTTTTCTTCTGTCTTCTAATATCGGATGTAGTGCCCATATTTTTAACATCTACGGCACTTTGACCGTGGGCGGAATTTACGAATCCAATATTATTTCAGTCGGCTGGTCTTTAAATATTTGCTTCTTTTAGTGATTATATTTGAGCGATATCCTTCAATTTTTAATCGCAGTTACAAAGAACCAGTAGTTAAACTTTAGGCTGCTTCATATTCTAATGTCTATTATAAAATTTCATTCTGGTTTCTCTCGTTTTTATTATTACACCGTTGCCAGCCAATTTGAGGACGTACGACTATAGGTCCGATTTTATCACCATCTGCACATAGCATAGCTCCATGCCAGTCTATATACTCGCATGATAGATTGGCCGGCCTATGAGTTTTGCACTTCTAGCGGTGTTTCTGTTTGTTCCAATATGGCAAGTCTTTCAGATGGTTATCAATTACGGCATTACACCGAATGAATTCTCCATAATTCAGCACTCCTGTAAGAACTTCGGCATATGATTAACGTGTCAGCTATGTGACTTCTAGTTTCAAAAAACCTGAGCACCCTTTTATTGTCCTTGCTGTTTAGTGTGGAGCTGGGTTTTGTATAACTCTTGGATGAGAAATTGTCCAGTTCCTACAGGATCGTCTGTGTGGCGGATGTCGTTTGCATGTATCATTTTTTTTATTAGGCTTGACTCAAAGAAAAAGGGCCATGTTGCAAAAAATCATAACTACATCATTTTCATATTATTATTAAGAAAACTTGGTAGTCCCTACGGATGTTGTTACAGATGTTGAACATCCGCCACACTTCCACACAACTCACAATTTTTGTCCTCACTGTGATTCTCTCAATCGTATGCAACATTCGCGTATCTCCTTTGAGCACCTTATAGAAAGGAGAACACATCTGCTGCTTTACCTAGTAGAGCAAGGATTAGTGTATTGAGTTGCACGTTGGCCATCCACCCATTATTCTATACCGCTGTTCAAACATAAACCGTGGAATTTTCCAATCGACCACTCTTCAGCTAATGTTGGTGATTTGAAAATATCAAACTCGATTTTACGGCAACGTTTCTCTAACAATGACTCTTGTAGTACCTTGTTGAAAATTTTCTTGGGCGTGCAGTGTTCGACTGTCACTCCGCTTTTTCATCTTATTCATTTTGTTATAAAATCCTGCCTTGGTCAGCTTTAAAAGTATTCAAACCGTCCTCGACGATCCTCCCTCGAACCTCGGTCACTTTACCTCTTAGTTTTCTAGACTGATTCGCCTGAGCTTTACAGGATTTAACTAAGCATCTTTATCTAATATCATGTTGGGCCCTGCCGTAGTTGATCAAAATTCATAATAATTCTGCTCATCCATTTTTCGAGGTTTGTTCCTTGTTGATCAGACTTGGCGTTATTGATATTGCATCTGTACCAGTAATGCTTTGATTTTTTAGTAGTAGAGGGTTTTGTTTACTCGACCTTTGATTTTTCTTCGGCGACAATGTCAGTACTCCCCTGTTCACTTTTCAATACTATCTGCAATCGTTATTATACCTCCATTTAAATTCATGACTACTATACTTCCCGAGACCTCTCGCGCCTATTGTGAGAATCTTATTTAAAACAAAACCACTAAATAAGAGGCTGATCGCTTTATGACAAAATGAATTTATTTTTGACCATAACGCAAATTTATTAACAGATATTTAAATTAACAATTACCTCCAGCTATGATGCAGAAACAATACCATTCACTATAAGTATTTCTTCATAATTGTACATTACCATCAAAATCCATTTACATTGGGTTGCGGCTTCAGTCAAGAATACTGAAATACTAAAAATTTAGCAATACTAAATTATGTATATTGCTTTAGACTTCGAACGAATGAGCGAAGAAATATATTCTGACCTTTGAGTTCGATATTGCAAATTCAATGAAAACATTTTTTAGACTACAAGTAACTTTAGTCCCTTAAGCGGTAGGATTTTAGAGTATCTGAAATTAAGATAAGTGCGCACTAAATCAAAAAAGGCAACAGAAAACTCGAAGATTGATAAATTGGTTCTGATTAGAAATTGAAACCCATTAACAGACCCATGGAAAATAGCCAAGGTTGTATAATGTTTGGTGGAAATCTCGCATTTTATTATCTATTTATGCATAACAACTTTAAATTTATGGTTCTGATAATGGATGCATTTTACGGATACGATTCGGCTCATGATGATCTAAAATAAATCAGAATTTCTCTAAAACGACAATGTCGATATTTCTGCACCTTAACTGCAGCAATGATGACTATGTCATTATTGCGGCCAATAACAGAATCAACATTGTTTTTCGTGGTACATAACTAAAATAATATCATATTTTCTTCCTGCTTGTAATAAATTTTACGAGGCTGGCGTCTTTTGATGTAAGGCTATACGACAACTAATGATAGTCAAATATTTCAGGATTTTGGTGGTAATTTGTGTTTAATAATATATTTTGTTTTTTTTACTTTAAAACGTAATTAATATTTTTTTTATGCTTCTTAAGCTTCACCAACCAATTTTTCAATTACAGTGAATACATTATTCTTCAGAATTTTTTACAAGCGGAACAATTAAAATCTTTAGTTTCCAATCATCATATATTTAAAATTCAGCCATGAAATGAACATCAGAACAGTTTAATCACCTTTAATCATCTTTAGATTATACACGATAAAAACCAATTAGAAAAACTAACATATATGTATATGCATAAGGTTTAATAAACGTTTAGTGTCTTGTTTATATATATATGAAAAACACTCATTAGAAAATAATCCGTTTGATCCTTGTACAGCAGCAACAAAAAAGAAACCTATAAAAATATATTCCATTAACATAATATGATGTTCATAACATATGCACGAGTACAAACACACCATAAGAACAAAATGAAAATTTTACTTATAAAAAATAAAATCTTATATTTTTTTTCTTCTAAAAATATGAACAAAATACTTTGAAGATAAGAAAAACCTCAGCCTGGTATAAGATGAATCAAAATGAAAGAAACAAAATATGGGAATTAAAAAATAATATAAAATTATAAGCATAAACCAAAATGATATACACAAAGTGAAAAATGCTAAATAATTAAAAGAAAAACCACAAAATTTTCTAGAAAGGATTTTTTTTGTTTGGCAAAAAGTTGAAAATGTGGATTTACGAGAGAAAATTGGTACACACAAAAAATGGCGGATACTCAAAATTGTTGCCTTTAGTTGATGTTTATCTTTTCTTAATATATATATAAATTCTTTCGCTCTATGTTTCTTTAGACACATATCAAATATCAATCTAGAATGGCAATGTAAGGGTTACACTAAAGATATGTAAAACTAAAGTGGCTCTAAACCAAATTTGTATTCTACGGGTTCAACTATGTGTCTGCGTCATTATTAGCAACTCTAATCAAATCCGCTAACGAAGCACTAGGAGTCCAGACTTGAAGACTACATTATGAACCGACTCTACTATAGTTCTGGGATGGTGGTCTGCACCACCAAGAAGATGGAAAACATTTGTGGCATATCGAACATTTACGTCGATTCACAGAACAACCCAGCCGATTGCGAATCGCGCGGGATGATGTCATCTAAACTAATATTGTGCATACAAATTAAATCGATCCGTTTTCAAAAGATGGATCTGACTTCCGTTGTTTCAGACAGATTAGACATCTGCCGTTAACATTCAGTTTATGTATTGCTTTGAGTGTCATACGTGCTGTTTAACGATGTTGAACATATTGGATTTTGTGATAACTAAACAGTATTTTTTAACAAAACAGTATTTGCTGTAACACTTCCCGTTATTTGTTTGTTTTAATTGGAAAACCCCTCCGAATGACCCATCGACCCTTAGAGGCTGATGCCAAGCCACAACGAAGCAGCATAATAGGGTACATACTATGACAGCTTCAAACTGCCGAAGTGCCACGGGGAGATCCTGTAGATTTTACGGATGTCCCCGAATTTGTGACACATATGCTGGATTCGCCACTCCAACCCTGTGGATGTCCTGCCAAGGGGATGCTGGAAAGTGATAAACCCGAACCGAAAATAAATTTAATACTTCATCTTATTTACAAAAAGCAAACAAAACAAAACAAAAAAAATAAATTGTGAAATGACGGAATAATCAAAGAAAGAAATAAACCAACCGAGGAGGAAAAAAATAAAGAAATGATGGAAATACAAAAATTTTGTCCAACGGAGAACAAATCGAACGCGAAATTAGGGATAAAAACGAACAAAAATAAATCAAACTAAAAATGGTGAAAATGGTGAACAACAAAAGTGGTCGCTGAACGTGATTAATTTTGAGGACGAGACCAATGTCCACTCCAGTCGTGCGCAAAACCACCGTAATTCGGTGCTCGCTCACAATGTAATATTTAAAAAAAAAGGAAAGAAAAATGAAAATTTGAAAATTAAAATGAAATTTTAATATTTCTACGAGGGATTTCTATTTAACCGTCATGGAGGTTGACTTTAACAGTTGCAGCGTTCTTTCACCGTTGCCAAATAAAAAAAACGTTGGGCGCCTTTTCTCCTTTATATAAATTTGCTAATGACCGGATCGTCACCTTTTGTAACTGGGTTGGGCGTATTTCCGCCTTTACAAAAATGGCTGGCCTCGGTTGACCACCCGCAACTGTACTGCCGTTGAGCGTCTTCCCGCCTTTGGAAAATAAGAAAATGCCGTTGGACGTTTGCTCGCATTAAACCGAAAATTAAACGTTGGGCGACTTCCCGTCTTTCGTAAACCGATAACTATCGTTGGGCGTTTTCTCGCCTTTAACCATAGTAAACTCGTTGGGCGTCTTTCGGCCAAAACCGCAAAAATGTAGGGCATGTTCTTGCCAAAAACATCAGATAGGAATGGCCTCAACTGTAAGTAATGTGGCACCCGCTAATTAATTGCGTCACTCTTTGGTACGTGTTAACCGTTGATAACAAAGTACTCGTTGAAATATGTGGTACAAAACGCAAAAGAGGTATCCGTTAATAATGCGGTACACTTTTGATGATTGCGACACCAGAAAAAAGCGGTCCTTTCGAAAAAATTAGATTACTCACAAATCACAAAAAAATATTTCCGACATTTTGCCATTTTCTTCTATCGAATTCATAATCAATATTTACGGACTTCCTCCCCAACAAAAGAAAAATAAACTTTTCTTGTACAATACGTCTAAGAACTTTCGTGGGTTGAGATTTTCCTCTCCGTGAAACACACTTGGTTGTGTCATTCACTACAAAAAAAATTAAAATGTCCACTCACAAATAGAATTAAATAATATAAACTTGTGATTTTTACATCAACAAACCTTTTATTTTTCTATTATAATTTAATCAAAAAAAAAGTAAATGGCCAAAGCAAAATCAAAAACTGATAGATTGACAAAAAGCTCGATTCTATTTTTTTACATTTCAAACAAGACTATAAAATTGTCGCTCCAAAAAAAAATATTGTAGAAATTTTTTTCGGTTTCTTCGTGCGCATCTCTTCGTGCGCGACGTTTTCTTCGTGCTCTCAAAACTACTCGATGCCTGCGCAACACAGTAAAAGTGGGTAACACATGTACCAGAGAGTAAAGGCCAATGCACACTTCACAAAAAACTTTAAGATTAATGTCATAATACAGATGGCAATTTCATCAGTAAAATTTATTATTCAAACGACAACCATGAGATTAAAAATTCGAAGGCAAAATTGGAAATAAAACAATATTATCCCTGGTCGTAACAACATGGCCATTAAGGACGAGCGGTACAGAGATTTATTTGTTTGAGCTATACATAACGAGAAAAACGACCGGAATATGAGTAAATGCACAAAAAAGTTATTCTTATGGCCTCACGTTGCAATGGATCGCTTCAAAAGACGAAACGTTTTTTTGAGAGAGGATTCGAAAATTGCCTGAGTGGGAAAAAGTCGTTAGCTGCGATATACAATATTTTAAAATATCTGTTCATTCCCTTTATTTTAAAATAAATGATGTTTTGAATTTTATCACAAAAAAAGTCTCCACTAATGATGGCGGTTTTTAAATTTAAATTTTAAAATTTTTATAAATCATAAATTGTAATTGTCAGTGAGGTTTTTATATACGAATTTACTCGTATATTATATTTTGCATGGAGATTAGAAATCCATTACTGATAGCAAAATACCATAACGAAAAGGCAAATAGTGTTTTTAGCGAAAAGTCGATTTTAATTCGCTGATTTTATAATAATAATGCATATTTTACCTGATTGCAAAAATGAATATATTGTGTGGTGTCGCGTACGAACGTGTCGTGTGTGTCGTGATTAATATAAATATTATATTAATCTAGCAAGAAATTCGTCTAGCAAGAAATTCGTATAATTTCAAAATGGCTCCGTCTCCAGAATTCGGTCAACCTAAAGCACCTGATAAAACGGATACGACTACAACGGTTACAGCTGCTGGAGGAAAAACTGAGGATAAAACCGATTCTGAAGATAAATATGAGTCAATAAAGGAAACGGATTTTTCATCTACCAACGACAAGGCGATATATAGGAAACCGGTGTTACCACGAGGGCCGATCGGCACGTGTGGGGGATGAACTGCACCAATCGAATCAACCTAGGGAAATACAGCAAGGTGTTCTGTTATTTTGATTTTTTGTGCATTATATAATTTTATTGGTGTTATTTGTGTGTGGCCGTTGGCCTGTGTAGTGGTGGAGCCCTTTTAATTGGGGCCCTCTTTTTCCATTGTGTGGTGGAGTTTTGTTTGAAATTTTTCTTTAGTTGTTTTTGTTTTTCGTTGTCAGCGAATGACATACTGTGTTGAACGAGAATTAGTTTCATAAGGAGTGGAAGTGTTTTGTGTGGCTCTTTATGCTGTATACATACTTGTGGCGTTTGTTGCGGCGCGGGTATGTCGCGCTCGAACCACACGTATGAATTTATACCTGCGGGAGCGAGTGTGATGTATTTGTGCCGCGATGGTTTCCGCAAGTGTGTACACATTAATTTGAATTTAGTGTTTTGTGTGTGGGTAATAATTAGATACAGAAATGTATATTCATAAAATATATGTTTTCAACGTTCGGACCCATGAGGTATTTTGTATTAGGATCATTCATCAGTTTATTCATATCCTTTTGATTTCTTTTTTTCTTTTTTCAAATCTTCAACTCAATTTAACGAACCATCAAAATACTTCTTGAACCGAATGTTGTTAGCAACCCCATTTTCAATTAGATTTATGTATAATACTAATAGTAATTATATTAATATTAATTTCTTTGATTAAAAATGAGTACATGTTTATTACTTAGTTCGAGATAGTTTCGTTCTCAATTGAAAGAGTGAATGAATTTTTAAAGTAGCTAGTTAATTAAAGTTTATGATATTGTAATAAAATATAATTTAATAAAAATTCTACAGTGCATAAGGTCAATATGGACTGTAGAATTATTAGTTCATTATATGTAAAAATGTATGCTGTCGGGTCCTTATCGACAAACATCTCTCGCATTAAAGGGTGTTGGTTGATTTTAAAACGGTTATAATAAACAGCATGAGATGAGATGACCCCAAGAAGCCATTGTAATAATTATTCCAGTCGTAATATGCCTGATGACGATATAGATACATATGATGAAATTTAGAACATCCTTTATTAATTCTATCATCTTACAGATTCGTGATTGCTTTAAAAGTATTATTTAATTTGTTTAGGTGTTGGGGTTCTGGAGCTGTGCCAAACATCCATTATTGATCTTACATATTGCAGATTAGCTGTTTTTGAAACCATTTGGAATTAGCTACACGATAGATATGCTGTTTTGATTAAAAATTAGATTCCGATTTCAGAAGCAGTTAAAAACTTTCAATGGACAATTTTGTAGTATGGAGACTTCTGTTTTTCCAGTGGCTTGGCTCATTTTTTAGTTAGGCGTTTTAGTAAAAATTTTTTTAATTATTAGTATTGCATCCAGTGGGTACATTTAGTAATAATTATTAGTTTTAATCTTTTATTATTTTAGATCTTTCTTTTAGATTTTATTAAAAATAGGTATTAACGAAAATTCAACAAGATAAGTTTGCAGAATTAAATAACAATTTTTAATTTTCAGATGACCGGAAGTTTTTCAGTTACATTATTAATAATTATTTCGTAGTTAGAATTGTGTCGTCATTGTGTTACTAACTATCGACTACTTAGGTGTCTGTAACCGGGTCGAGTCTCTCCTTACTAACACAACCTTTCCTATTCCTCGATTTTGTTATTTGTAATAAAGGTGTACGGTGGGCCCCGGCCATATCTGGGATTACTTGTCAAATGACTTGGCCGTACATCTGAATCAAATCAAATCAAATCAAATTCCCTTTATTTTAAAATAAATGCCTTTTTAAAATTAAAAAAACGGACCGAATTGATATGTACTCCCAATATCACATCAATTATGGTTGCATGGGTCTCAAGTTTTTCACAAGAACACTGGCCAAACCAAGATTTAAAGCATGATGAATTTGTACTGATGAATGCAGAAAGGAAAGCTAAGAGATCAGTACTGACTACAAAATTTACCACAAAATTAAACGGGTTCTAGCCTGGGTCTACAAATACTTAGAGAAACTAAAATCAAAATCTGACGTGAAAAATCTGAGTGAATCCATGCCGACAGTAAATGAACTGAAAATAAGTCAAACAATATTGTGTAAGTGGATTTAAGCGACATCAGATCAATCAAGACGTCAGCAATTAAAGAAAGAAAAATCTGCTGTCTAAATCCTTTCAACGACAACCAAAATTATTTATTGAGAGTAAGAAACGAAAACGCAGCTGTGGATTATGATACCATATACATCCTATAATATTGCCGAACTGCGATTTCACGACACCAGCATGCAAGCGATATCACATATTGAATCGCAGAAGTCTTGTAAACGAAGTGATTAAGTGATGCAATAGATGCCAGAGATTTAATACGAAATCGAATTACTATAAACTATGGGAAATCTACCGATCGATCAAATCCGTTACAAGATTCCTTTTTAAATATTAGTGTCGACTATGCACGGCCACTAAAACTGAGCCAGATTTACGGCAAGTCAAACCAAAAATGAAGGGCTTATTTTACAATATTCGATTGCATATGGCAACCAAATCCGTTAATATTGATGTTGTTTCAAATCTAACTATCATAGCAGCGTTACAAAGATTTGTATCAAGTCGCAGAGTGTGTATAGCGACATATATTCCGATAACGGTTTAAACTTTATATGCGCAAATAACGAACTACGCAAGATCGATGAATTCAAATACCACCTTAAACGTGTAATGGGCCATACCGTGGTATCGAATGATCATCAACAACCGAAGTCAAAATATCACATCTTTCTTGTTAGCAATTCATGCAGAAATTGACAAAACATGTTAGTAATCGATGGGAAATGGCAGACACCAGCTGAATCAACTAAAATCGGAGATATTGTACTAATTCGAGAAAAAAATCTTCCGCACCGACGAAACAGTTATTAGGGCAATCTGAAGAAGTTCATCCAGGACGCGATGATACTACAAGGGTAGTGTGACTATAAGAACCAAAATCGGAAACTTGATAATTTACAATTAATAAACTGACATAACCAGCAACGAAGTAAATTGACTTAACTGATTCAAGGCGGGCGGTATACGTTGTGGAGATAGCAACATTACATTAGATAGAGGTAGAAAATTTTGAACTTGTTGCACAAGAAATCGAATTTTTCATAAATTCTCTAGCGTTTGGTGCACTATCGAGCTACGCTCTAAATAAAAATCAAGTTGATAATTTTACGTGTGAAATAAATATTTAATGATAAGAATTAAATTGTTTGCTGGTAACAAATTTTTTAATTTATTTCGAAAAATTTTGCTCACATATTGTTTATAATTTGACGAAAGTTCTGAATGAAATAATTTCCTAAAAACATTAAATTTCGGTTTGCAATGTAAATCAGTAGTAACTTGTTAGGAAGTGATCTAAAATTTTTAACTTATCTAAAATTATAAATTATATGATTAATAAATCTTAATAAACAATACTTGAATTTATTTAACTATCAGTTATATATATATATAAAAGGTATACTGCCAATCAATTTTCATTAGGGCGGCATTCACCCGGGACCGCTTTCAAATTGGGTTGGAATTTCCGCTCACACTTATAAACACATTCATTAAAATAGGTCACATGATCTGTTCCACAGTATGGCTTATATTGTTTGCCACATTTGCACTGCGGTTTTACGTAATGTGGTTTTCCAAAAGTCTTAGAATATTTGGAAGAATCCATTGTTAAAACCGCTAAAACGGCTGACGATAAAATAAATAGTTTTAGGATAAACATACTGCACCTTACAACAACCAATGTATTGTGCCAAACAATCAACTGTCATGAAATATGTTCAGTCATTGCGCGTATAAAATCAGGCATATCATTTTCTAGAATTGATAACGACACACAATAAATGGAAACGTAATACAAATATTTTTATTTCTATTTTTACAAAACATTTGTTTACAATTTAATCAGTAATTGTTCTGTACATTAGTGTGTTTAGAACCAATTCACGGTACAAACAGCCAAATATTACTCTCATCTCAAGGTCAATACAAATCCAGGTAATTAAAGTAACATTCAGTTATAGGTCACCGCTCTTTAGAAATGGAAGGGTTTTATACCGGCAAAATAATGTTTCGAACGTGCCGAAAATACATCGCAAGTTTGTCACAGCATGCCCTTCACCAAAGTAACAACAATCTATTATCAATTTTGATTTTTTCATACAAAACGATTTTTCTCTTGTCGTCCACAATCATCAATGCCCAAAGTGGAACGTAAATCTTCAAAAGATCAACTATCATGGCTACAATTTAAATCATCTGTGAATAACCCAGTAAATTGATCCGTTCTACGAACGGGAAAGTAACATTACTGGGTGTAAGGCTACGCATTCAAAATTTAAAAGTTTTCAAAATTCGAAAAAATGAAAAATTGATGTTTTGAACGGAAAAATTCGACATATTTTTGTGTCGAAGGGCACCCTCCACTTACCCGGCCCTGATGTTCTCGACCACGCCCAATGTTCTAGAAAATTTAAAGAACTTCTGTGTAAACAACATTTCTCGTGAACACTTTATCACAATTGGGAGCTAATTGTCCCTGCTCTTCAGTCTCTTTGTCTATAACTTTGATACTTTCAAAGGTTTCACCCCTGAAATGACAGTGTATAATTGCACATGAGCAATCCTGGTTGTCACAAATACAGTCTCACTTTTTCAAGAGTCTATCCTTGAGCTGTATGGCAAAAACCAATATTACAAGAAATTGCTTTCTTTGTAACTGAAAGAGGTACGGAGTTTCAGAAGGTGTTAGTGCCATTCTTATGGAATGAACACATTTTCTCCTTTTGACTTATTATCAGGGATTACTTTGGCAAAAATCACGTTGTTTACCAACTTCGTGATAATGAGTGTTGCACCATTACAAAGATAGTATTTCCAATTCAAATTTTGGAGCAACATTGTTATTGCTCCTACTTTAAGAATTAATTTTTGCACAGGCGGTGTGCCTGATACATTTAGAGTGTGCAAAAACTCTGTGAGGTGTGTCATCAGGTGTAACTAAACGACTCAAAACTTGGTCATTAATGGCGATGGTGTTCTCGTTTACCGGACACAGGTTTGCTGTCAAGGCATATGTTTCTGCCTCCAAATACACTGATGAGGTATTTCAATGATATCCTTACCCATACTTTGATCATTGGTGAGTGTGCCATTATCGAGGGACATTATAGCCACTCAGTATATTGACAGTCATTATAGCTCTCATGTTCTCAGGTAATTTGATTTGAATATTACTCAACGCCATATGGGAGACCTCTTAAGAGTGTCTTCCACGATTTGTACTTGACCTCCACCGATTAACAATATTGCCAAATGGCCTATAACAATTTGGCACATCAACAGCTCTTTTGAATTCTTTCAAAATTCTGTCAACACATGTCAGAGCTTTCCATGGAGTCATTCCAGCTTCATCCCAAACGATAAGTTTGGCATTCCTAACTTTTACAGCGTCATCTGTTGGCCGTTTCACGTTAGAGAATTCATTTTTGTTTGGACTGATACCTTAAATTTGTGCTGATAAGTTCTCCTTCCCTAAAGAAGAGTGACCGCAATTCCGGTAGCAAATTGTCATTGCGACCTCTCCCGGGACACTTTCGATGTTCGTAGACTTGGAGCGCAACGGTCTAGAATTAAGTCATGCTTCTATTTGGATTAAAACGGTCGACATTTCTCCGTAGCTCAATACAGTTTCACTTAAAATTTTTTTTAGGTGGTATTTAGCTGATTTTACCGCGGCCTCCCACAATCCACCGAAGTGGGGACTTTCCGGGGCGTTAAAATGCCATGTTATGCCTTCATTTGGTATGACGCTACTTATTTCTGGTATACAAGTTTTGTTAAACTCTTTTAGATCAGCTTACACAGTCATTGTTGGGGAGTAAATCATTTCAGTGCAGCTAAGAAGGCATTTGTTGTTAAATCGCTAACTTGCGATTGGAAGACCCTACTTACGATTTGTGGTAGATCAATACAAATTTGGCTGTCCTAAACACCTTGAATTCCCAATTTGGTGAAAATAAACGTGTTCATCTCATATATAAGACCTAGTCGCATTTTAAAATAGACGATACTTTGCATGATGGTTTATAGGAGATTTCGGGAGAGTCTCAGAAAATTGAATTTCGGTTTTTAGTACTCCAAAACAAATTTGGCTGACCTGACACAAGAACTATAATTTTGTCTTAACTAAACTGGGATACTAATATTTTCTCTCTCTCTCTTTCTGGCACTATATCCGATCAAGGTATATGGCCGCCTCAAATGAGGTTTCATAATCATATTTTCATTTCGGATAATGAGTGATTAATTCACTGATCCTCTTAACCAGCCGTGAAATTTTTTCCTTGTCACCCGGGACCTCCGGTTGCTGAAGCAAGCATGGTAACCACTTTGCCACCGGGCGGCGGATACTAATATTACTAAAAATAATAAATATTTCATTATTATTTATTTAATTTTTGTGGTCATTTTCTATTTGTTTTCTAGAGTATTAGGTAATATCAAATTTGTAGCAAGTTCAATCTACATTAGTACGTAAAAACAAATCAATCAATGGTTAAATCGGTTTGTCCGAATTTAGTATATTATACTAACTACCACATTTAAATGTTTTTAGGATTTAGGACAAACTTCACAATTTTGTACAGTATAGTGAACTTTGTCCTAAACAATCCTAATTTTTTTTTTTTTTTTTTTTTTTTTTTTTAGGACAGTTTAGGACAAACTTCACGCGAATTGGATAATTGTTTATTCTTGTTGAATCGTTTGCTGGAACATGTGTCCTAGACTAAAGTAAAATTCTGATAATTTCGTTTTAGCGTAGGATTATTTTGAAGTTTTTTCTTTATTTGAAGGAATCTTGCGATTACTTGTTTTTAAAAGTCACCTAGCTCTATATTTTCTCTTAATGGAAGCTTTCCTTCATACGAGCCATTGGATAAACGTTTATAGCCCCTTGAAAAAGTCTTTCACAATTTGCATGTTCAGTCGTTAAATGTTTAGGAGATTGGATTTCTTCGATTTCTCAGAACCGTTGTAGATCATCCTAAACAGTTGAAATCATAGTTTGTATATGACGTTCAGTTGAATATATAAATATGATCCAACCCAATTTGGTACGTGGAGCTGTGGGCCCTATTTCTCCCTTTATCATTTCTGGCATAAGGATATCCGAGATGTAGTCGGTTTCTAGTAGTATGTCCATAGCACCAGGTATATTAAAATTGGGATCGTTGTTTGGTAATCTTCTTGTTACCCTTGATAAAACGTAGGCATTGATTTCTAGTTCGAAATCCGACTCAAACCGTGGTTTGATGGTAAAAGTAGTTTTACTAGTTGATGTAATTTTTTCTTCTTCGATTCCCGATATTACCAAATCTGTCCTTTGGTACGAAGTTCTAACCTCTGTGCACTGGTTTCACTGATGTATGATGATTGAGTTCCGCTATCGATAAAAATTATGGCATGTTCCTCGCTTCCATTAACAAATTTAATTTTTACAAGTGCTGTTGCCAGTATTCCGAAACCTGCTTCTTCTTGCTTTTGCTGTGCCACACTTATTACAGATGTATGTGCTTATGTAACAGTGTATTAGGGGTGAATTTGTTTCACTTTTTATGTGGGCCAAATGTAGTAAGCATTTTTTACATAAGTCTGCCTTTGTTACAAATTCGATTGCAATTTCGAAACAAGGTTCTTAAAGTTGATGCAATTGTTTATCAGATGTTCTCCCTTGCAGTATCTACAGAAGTTTTTAACCGAGTTGTTGTAAGTGTAGAAACACCCCCTTGTTTAGGTTTGTTTCCAATCATCTCTAACGACTGGAACCGCGTTTCTAAAAATCTGAAGAAATACTGCATTGTTGGTATTTCTTTTGGGCCTTTTAACTTCTGCTCAAAGAGTTTGTCTGTTTCGGCATCTTTGACGTCGATGCCTAAATTCGCGATTGATTGTAGAATTTCCTTGGCTGTGTCCACTATTTTCCGTGGAGGTGCAGCTAACTCGGCATGACTTGCCGGGATGTTCAACAAATTTTTTCATGTGTGTTGAAACTAGTAATCGTTTGTTGTTGGATAATATTCCTTGCGTTTATGTAGTTTTCATCAGTTTCTTGAAATGAGTTCAATAAACCGGCCGCCTGATCTGTTTACATGGCTTTTTAGGTAATACATTTTCGTTACATTTGGTAAATCCTTGATAGAATGTACAATCTGTGTGAATATGTCTCTGAATGTTATCCAGTTAAGAGAATTTCCATTAAACATTGGAATATCTATTTGTGGCCGCTTCATTTTTGATGTTAATTGTACAGGTGCTACTTTTACTTGTTCCAAGTCTTCCAATTTATCCTCCTGCTTTGCTATTATGTTGCCGTAGTTCACTTTCCAATCATTGTAGCTTTCACTATATTGGGCGTTACGGCTTCTGGATGTGCTGCCAATAAACTTGTCCATTTGGATTTCAAATTGTTTAATTTTTGCATTAGGCATGATTTCGTAATAACCCTGCCCGAGTGTTTTTGGATGACCTGAATCGTCATCATTAGTGCTGCCCCTCTGATCAATTGCATTCCCATTTTTATGTTTGCGCCTTTCAGTTTAAAACCCGGCTCCTCAGCTTCTTGTTGATGATCTCCATTCTTGCCAGTTTCAGCAGCTGTTTGCACTCATTTTTCAATGATGTCGTTTAAATGATTCATCGATGTTCCTAGTAGTATTCCAATATTCATGATCCTTTGTTGAGTTGAAATGTTACACCATGACCTGGTCGTTCATCTTGAAGTCGTTGTAAGTTTAGAACTGTGATTGCTGGTTTGTTTTCGTTCTATTGAAGGACCAATGTTTGTATCCGGCCTTTACATGTACTGCCGAATTTGCGCTCTGATTATTCAACTTAGATGTTAGTTGAGTGTGGTTCAAGTAGATGTGTATTGAACTTTATTTGAGATTAATGCGCTTACGGTAGGTCAGAGCTTGGTCACTAATTTTTTATGTAGACACTTTGACTGGTTGTAAAAATCTGAATAATTTATTTTAATTATTCGGTTTATATACAAAAATACATGGTTATTTACGCTAATAAATTATAAAATCCATGCGCTTGTTCAGCACTTATGCTAATTCCCCAACAAAATTGTGTTTACAATTGTTATAGAAATCAGATCTATTATTTCCTATTCATAAAATATTTTAACGGCTGCGTTGTTTTAACCTATCATTGGTGCATGTTTACGATGTTTTACAAGGATTGTAAGGGATAAGTAACCCTAGAGTTATCAATACGTCGGTTTTTTACCGAAAAAGAAACCCCAATCCCAAGTTTTTATTTTGCCGAGGTACCTCTTTAAAATCTTTGGGAAATTTTTTTCACATTTACCATCTTTCAAACATCTATCGTTTGAACATTCATGTGTCATGTGCCTTCGAGACATGTTCGTCATTAATAAGTTCTATAATCTGATCTGATCTCTAAAGAAGATAAAGAAGGCAAAATAAGCGTTTGTTCAAGGTGTTGTCTGTTTTTGTTCCAAATTGTTCAACTGGTCAAATAGACCGGCGCAATTATCAACTTTTAATTTAAGTTGATGTGTTTTAAAATGCAACCGATTGGTTTCGGTTTTGCAGTACCCGTCAATAAAAAATTGTTGAGTAGTGACATCTATCAAATAAAGATGCCATCCCCCAACTCATATGGAAAATAGAAGTGGATATACCATTGGATTACAAATTTTCATGAAGAAACGAGAGCTGTTTAGTTTCACTCAATTTTTTTTTTATACACTCTTAGGTCTCTACTATACGGTGGATCACCATCTCGCATCTGTAGCCAATTGTGCAGTATCCAACATGTACTGTTGGGCATACGCGGGTGCTTTACCATCTTCCATATATGGACAGCCGCAGAAGTCACATGGTACAACTTGCCCTACAAAATTCTACCGAGATACAATACGTGTAATAAGTTGCTAAATTTAAAATTTGGAGACTTAAGTGAAGACATTTTAATAAACGTCCAACATTTTTTACGTTCGTAATGTATCCTCAAGACACTTCCATAGGGGTGGGATGTAGAAACATTTTTTTTTCAATTCGAAATTTACGCCTCTTGCGCATTACGAATAAAATTCAAGGTTGTTTCATTTTTTAATTATGTATTTTCTATAGTGATCGCAATCTCCTCATAAAATTATAAGTATGTAGTTACAACATACCACCCCTGAATTTCTACTACGAATTTCAAAATCAATCTTTGAATGTGCAAACACAACTTTAGTGAATTACAATATTATTCAAATTTCAAATAAACTCTCAATTATATTTGTCACCAACAAATTGGTTCACTTCACCCCGAAATAAGCATATGCTTACCTCTGCGTCATTTACTAAAAATATAGTCAAGTCATCATGTTCTTATACACGCAATTCACTTATTGAACACAACATTCCATTATATACGAATACGAAAAGTGTATTGTTTAAGTAAAGCCCATTTCGCCGTTATCTCGCATAAAAAATAATAACTTTTAGTTAAAATGCCTATAAAAATAAGAACATCAATAAAATTTTGTGTATTATATCCAAAAGTGGGAGGGGTGGGTGGATGGAGGTTAGCAGGCAGGCGGTTATATTTGGTGACGGGGAAGAAACAGCAAAAACTAGTGGTGGTTGGGCTCATAATATACAAAACATTATAAATTCACGCACTTACTTTTTTTTATTTCTTCGACGCTTTTAAGATAAAAATGGCTGAGTTTATTTTCGCCCGGTTTTGATGGTGATTATGTTGATGGGTGAATAGGTTGTGTTGTGCGAGGATGATTTTTTTTTTTTTATTTTGCTGCCTTTTATTATCCTTATTTTATTCGCATTCGTTTTTCTTATGTTTTCAATACATAAAAAATCATAAAAAAAACCGTCAAATATAAAAATAGAAATAACATTAGAATAGTGTGTGCTCCATTATTTTCCGTCTTTTATGGGTAATTTTTTATGATTATATTCTTGACTAAAAACGGAATCGCGAATATTTTAGGTTCTCCTCATAAATTTTATGCTGTATATGTTTATATGTATGTATATACATAGTAAAGCTCTCGAACAAAGAGCAAAATACAAGATGTATAGTGTGCTGAAGACATTTCCCTAACAATTTTTTTTTTATATTTTTTATTTGAATATAACATTTTTATGTGAAACTCACGCAGAATCCTCCACTGTGTACCCAAACAACCAGGAATAATAATATTTTTTTAAAACTTCTTGTATCGATCGATAATGTCTCTAACTACAAAATAAATAGAGAAATCACCCCAAATTTTTTTTTATTTTCATTTTTGTTTTAAAAAAAAATCATCTATTTAGAGGAGAGTTATAGTGGGTGGAATTTAGGAGGATGATTAGTTTTTTTATTATTATTATTTTTATATGTTTGTATAGTTGAAAAAATTGTATGTACTATATTATGTATACAACAACAACACCACCACCAAAAAGCGAACCCTCGCTAAAAATATATATAAAAATTAAATAAATAAAAAAAATTAAAAGTTTTACAGTTTTTTTATTTCATTTTTTTAAATGTGTTTGTGCGTGAAAATTTTAGAGGGTTACATCTAGTTCGGCTGCTGTTTTGTATTTTATGTGTTACGTTTTCCATAGAATAGCTATACATAATTTTATGTTTAGACGTATACATAACCATTACATAGTTATGTAGCGAAATCTAATTCACCAACATTTTATGATGGAGTGCGCTAGAAATGATTTAACTTTGTGCCAAGGTTTTTAGAACGAATAAATTACGTCGAATATATTTTTTGCTGTTTCGCTATATCTACGAAAGAAGCTAATGTACCATATGTTCTTCACTATTTTGCTGGCATAATTTGTTTCTCATTCCATTTATAAATTTTAAATGTGCGTATGTAGCACTTTAATTTTGTAACATTTTTGAATAATAAATCGTTTAAAGAGGCGAATGTATAAATTTTTTGGTCCTGATCAACAATAAATTAGCAATAAATTATCTAATTTTTATCTAATGAAACTTGATTGATGCCAACTACGGTATTCAGCTAAATCCTAGTAGATAAGGTTAGGTTAGGTTTCAGTGGCTGCTATCACACACTTAGGCCAATTATGACCCATTGCTATCGTATTTGGTTTCCAACTGAGCTTGCTGTCCAGAAGAATCCCTAGGAAGTCCGCTAGCATGGAACCATTCCAACTTGGTGGAACCACTTCCAGGATTGTATATCTCCTATTGAAAAAAACCAGCTCTGTTTTAGATGGGTTGATCCCCAAATCTACATCCGCTGGCCTAACCCGAAGTGATTGAAGTCGAAGTGAAACAACTATCGCTACGTCATCGACATAAGCAACCACACCTATTATTTCCCCTTCCAGGTCTAGTAGTAGTCCGTTGACATTCTAAAGAAGGGGGGAGATGAAACTTCCCTAAGGTGTTCCCCGTACAACCCGTCTTCTGACGCAAATGATTAATTAGGCTTTATACTGGGCGTTCAATCTCAAGTGGCATCTCAAGGCATGTAGTTCCGTATCCACAGACTAACACTTATGGTAGTCATGTTGATATTGTGCCTAGTTTCATGCAGCATCCTTTCCACGACTTTCAACAGAAAATATGACAGAGATATTAGTCTTAATTCGTTAGGGTTCCAATGCGAGCCTTTACCTGCTTTCGGGATGAAGATCACCCTAGCCTCCTTCCATTTCATCGGGATGTTCCCCAGATTCAGACACCCTTTGCAGATAACCTCCAGGTACGGAAGCAAGACCTCCGAGTTGTTCTGAAAATCTGTACAATCCTATTCAGACCAGTTTCCCTTTTTTAATTAACTTTTATGTATTCAGAATATCCTCTGTGTACAAAAGTTGGGCCCCGCAGTCATCCACCGCCGCAAACTACGGTCAAAAGTTTAGGAATCTCTTCACTAGAAGCCGTTCATTTGCCATATAGTTTAATCAGATGGCCTGGAACAGCTGGCCTGGTAGAGAAAATCTTTCTTAAGCGCGAGGATTCCGAGACTCCGTTCCACTCTATCACAGAAGAGCCTCCACGAAATCCTTTGCGCCTTCCTTGTCTATTTTTTATACTCTGAGGGACATTCCTTAGAAGTCCCAGTCTAGGCATTCAGTCCTGGACTTTTTAGCATTCCGCAAGCGCCATGGCCCACCAAACATGTTTCCGCTTTCCGCTTCAACTTTGTTAGTTGGGTAGACTTCCCTCACAGACGTATTGCAAGCCCTGGTAAGAATATCCACAATCAAATCCAGATGACTACCCGTTTCGAGAGTCCTAGAAAACTAGATGAAATGCTACCCTCTAATGCGTATACCCTCCTCCACCCCTTCCTACATACACGCCATAAAATGTCCTCCTGGGATTTCTAAACGCGTACTGATTTGTTATTTAGATATTGAGCTTAAACGTTGTTACGGACGGCTCAGAAGCCGAACCACAGATTTCATCTAAGCTCGCAGAGAGCTCACATGGTGGTTTTGCCGGCTACATCTCAGAGAAAAGTGCTTAGGGCGCGGGAATTTGAGGCTTGCGATTCTCCTGGCCTACACCGTGTTTACAGAAATTTAAAATAAAACGCAAATTAAACACCGGGTGCAACCGACACCGAATTGAGTCTCCTCTTCGATCATACCGCTCCGACACAAACTTTAGTAATTCATTTTTTTATTAATTCACTGCCGAGGAAATGAAAAATAAAAACCCGTAAGTAAAAAAAAAAATAAAAAAAATGACCGCTTTAACAATTTTAGGGACGAGACCAATGTGCGGCAGACCCGCGAGCACGAACACCGTAAATTAAAAAAATTGGAAAACAAAAACAAAATTTTGGGGGAAAAATATGAATTTAAATAATAAAAATTGAATCATAAAAATTTTAATAAATAAAAAAAATTAAAAACAATCGTACCTTAATTCTATAAAAATAAAAAAGGTTGCAGTTGCGGCCTTGCTGCCTTGTTCCCCGTCGTAAGCCGTAATAAATTGTTGGGCGTTGCCTTGCCAAACCTCGTAGAATCAATGAGACTGGCTTCACTTGAATACCGCAGATATTGATGGCCCGTAAATAATAAAAATGAAGTGGCCTCACCTGGCCTTCCGTTAATTTTGGCCGTTGCCTCGACAAAATACCGCCGAAAGGCGTAACATCATCTGACCACCCGTAACAAAATATAAAAATTCATGACAGTCGTGGAATGTGGCAAGGAACAATTGGCTGCTCGCAAAATGTACGTGGCGAGCCCAGTGGTGGACCAGCCTGTACCGATGCGGTATTCTTTATATGCCGTTATACCGTAACACCACCAGTAATTTCCACGAATATCGCAACAACGAATTCGACAACTTTGGGTAGTAACATTCGATTCACACGGCACTTTTCGGTTTATCCACCAAGGTAACTGGTGGATAAACCGAAAAGTTTTCGGGATTTTTTCTTATATCTTCACACCACATTAAAATTTAAAATTCATTTATTATTACTTAAATCATTGACTTTAAACAAGCCATATAAACTTTCACTTAATCTTAAATTATCCAACAAAATTTTTAATTTACAGTTCCAACTCGTGGATTTACATTTTTTTTTCCAAAATACACGAAAAAAAAGTTAACCGTATATCGAGAAAATCTCGAGCACACCCAATTATAACTCGAAATCTTGGTTTTAAAAACTAAAACGAGACTGATCTTACGAAAAAAAAATCTCGCACCAACAAACTTATACATTAAGCGCGAAACAAAGTATCAACGTGACGCGCCAAAAACTCAAAACAAGTGACACAGAAAAAAAAATTTTGTCTACATCTCAACCGCTCGTACACACGCACAAGGGCACACATTGGTCTCGCACCAAAAATCAATAAACGCTTACGAAACCGATAGGGGTGGGCTAAAACAAAATACAACAAAAAATATCACGACACAAGAAATATCTTGAGTATGGCTACTTCTCCACAGATGCCACTGCTACAAGAAAATGAAATCCCACATAATCAATACAAATTAGAATTAAGAAAATCAAAATGTTATGATCAGTGAGTCGTAACAACGTTAAAAACCGATCGTCAGAGAAGGTTTGATCCTTCGCCATCCTCCATTCCCTGATCATAGGTGATCATTTCTAATAATAAACGTGAGTTTCTCACAAATATTACTAATGATGCAAGAAGTTTTTAAAAGAAATTCAACAGTGAATTACCCATGCATTTGATGTCCGAGCTACCCCTGATAGTTTCCCATTCGCAGTCTCTAAGCTTAAAAAGGTTCACATCTCTCGCCTCAGAGTCCGATGTGTACCCCTTCTTCATGTCTAGGGATAGTCGATCCCGTAATTCCCTGGTTAACACCTCGTTTGGGTTTACCTCTAGTTGTGACTTTAATACCTCGGTCGAGTTGCCGTTTCTAGGCAACCTCGTCCTTCTTGAACACCGTAAGTATTTTTCGGCCCGAAGCCGATGTTTGATACGCCTTTTGTTTCTGACCAGGGAGCCAGAGATTCTTTATTAATTATCATGATACATAATCTGAAACTTCCTTTGGGCTCCTCTTGTTTCACAATCCTCCTGGATGATCCTCAAAAAATTTTCCACATTAGCCGCCTCCGTGGGAACCCGCAGACCTTTGCCTTAGGTCTGCTTAGAATTTCCTCCTTAGAAACGGCCCTAAGCTTGGCTTCTGACCATACCTCGCGTAACTCCTCCATCGCCTTGCCATACAAGGAAGCCGATCTCTGACTGCGTACATGGTCAGTTTCAGCCGCCGCAGATACCAACCGGCGTTGGATCCCCAATGTTGTCCAATGGCTTTAAAAACAACGAGGTTAAGTGCATTAAACACCAACCTTCATTTTTCCACCGTGATGCTGGCGTTCTCATGGCTCTCGTTCACGCCGGCTAGCACTACTTCCTTTTCATTCGCGGTTTCGCTAAAAGGCCTATTTCCCTTTGGTTTTCTCTCGGCATCTAAATCACTATACTCCTCTTCGTAAGATATCTGCCTTCTAGACTCAAGATCCTCATCATTCAGTTAGCAAATTTCCTCTGTTCTTCAGTCCAGTACTATCCAGGGCTTTAGCCAGTCTGTCCAAGACAGAGAAAGCCGAACGCTTAGTTCTGTATCTTCGAACCGACGGAGCAATTACTTTCTTTTTCTTAACACTATCGCAGGTCCCTAGCTTGCAAGCCTCGGAACCAGTCCTCGCATTACCAACGGCTGGAGTCACAGACCCTTCGGCATTACTAGCATTTGAGAAATGCTGACTACTTCTTTAATTTTATTTTTATCAGATCCCATATTAAGCCTCACGAGTCTCCGAGAAAATGATTGATCATCAGATTCTCCAAATAAACGAAAGTTTGTCATGAAGTTCGATCGGTTTTTTTATGTATATTTTTTTGATAAAAATCAACTTAGTTTATATTTTGAAAAAAACGCTATGAACTGGTATTGTTGAAAATATAACTTTTCAAAATATAGCTTCTATAATAGCTACCATTTCCGGTAAGCCAATTTCGACCGAATCGCTTGGATCTCCCAGTTCAAAGCTTAAATCTGAAGCTTCGCCCCTGTCAATCAATCCGCTTTAGCTCTTGTGCGCCATCAACAGGAACCGATATTGAACAAAATTCTATACAAACGAGAAACCTCCTCCGTCTCTCGGCACTTCCTCTGGAACTTTTTCAGGCAAATATCACTAGGATCCCGCCTAAATAATAGAAAAAGCTTAAGTATGAAGTAAAGTCACACTTTATAGTGAAGACATAGCTAATTTACTTGATTATTTCTTGAACTCTTCGAACAAGAAGTATTTTATTAGCTGTGTGAGTAACATACATGGTGTTTGACACAGAAGTTGTTTTAAAATTTCACGATTTTTCAAGAAATATGTTGCAAAATTGTAAAACATTTCTAATAAAATCCAAATCATTGCCGAAACTTCAAAACAACCCTTAAACGACAATCACGATAAACATAAATTAATTTAGGAAACTACGTACCACTTCCAATTTCAGCTTTCTAAAATTTTGTAAATAAATGTAAACAACAAAAATGTTCGATTTTGATTAAAAAATATTGGTTAATTTAAAGAATGCCCGCATTTCGCCTTACCATTTCAAAAAAAAATCTAACTAATGTTTTCGGTTCGTATGTATAACATCAAATCTAATGACTTTTAATAAATTCTAACAATCTACGTCGTAAATATGTACATGTTCTAAAACTGACACTCGAAACATATACGCATGGCTTCTGAAAAAAATAAAAATCACCGCGTATAAAATTAATTCTAAAAAAGTGTAATGAAACGAGCGACAATGATGATGAGGTGAAGATGGTTAGAGAAAATAAATATTTAGGTTAAAACAACACAAAATATTCATAACTTTTAATATCCGCCGTCCCCGGATCTCCTACTATATTTATATACATACCATCACCGGACGGGCACAAAAACTTTTATATTTTTCACTATCCTATTATTTGTTCTAATGGTGGTACTGAGAGGCCCGAAAAAAATAATTAATAATTAAAGACCAAGCATATCGCCATTAAATATCCGTTTTTAAAAGCGGCCAACAAACGATGTATAGCGCATTTCAAACACATAAAAAACTTAAAATGGTAAATAGAAGAATAACAACACAAAAAATATCATTAATTAACTAAAACGTCCAAAAAATTAGGCTGTTAAATTTAACTTTTCTATTTTTTCGTTTTTTTTAACCCTTTTAATATGCGATCGTAACGACTAAAATCCCTTTTGAACATATACATACATACACACACACACCAAAAAAAAAATCTAAGCACAGCAACGAGAAAGCGAGAAAATAAAAAATGGTTGGAGGTATGAATGGACAAAACATGATTAGATTATATATACAGCGGGATGATGGTATACACAGGGAAAAAAAATGGTTGAATTTTCATAATGGAAAAAAATTCAGCGAATTTTAAACTATACTTACCGTACCACTATATATCTATCTATCTACCGTATAGAGCTACAAAAAAGGGACATTATATATGGGAAAATGGAAACAAAGGATTTAAATTATTTCCATCATCCGCCCCATCCCTTACATCATATATCATTACGAACGGACTCGTTTAGAATTTATTTTGTTTAATTTAGCTTTTATAAATAGTATTTTAAAGTAAGTTATACCGGACCTAAAAAACCTCCATTGGATGGTATTACACTGAAATTTTATTGTTCTAACATTTATTCGAGTAGTGTTAGATTGTACAGATAACTTAAAATTTATTATTTTTATTTTTAGCTTGCAGGTGTGAAGTACCTTTTCGATAAATTCACTATACACGTAATAATTTGGAAAACAAGATGGGTTAAGACTTGAACGAACAGATATAAATTGACACTAGTTCTGTAAAAGGTATCAAACATCTGTTTGAATAATGAAAGCTTGCATCGTGCTCTCACGAAAAAATTGCGGGTATACTGTTTATGTGTCTCCAGCTTTCACGCAAAAACCAGGGTATCCGTTTTTAGTGTAGCTTAAATTGAATTGAAGCTGACAATTACGATAGAAATCTCCATCCCGAAAAGGTCTTTTTCCAAAAAGTGTGCGTCTTTGCTAAATCACATAAAAAATAAAAATTCTTCAGTTGGAAATATCCTCGTGATTTTCGAACGTGCACCGGAATATAAGTTCTATGCAATTCTTCGCCACGAGGAAATTTGGAAATGAAAACATTCTCAACAAGTAAGATATAATTTATCAATAGATTGTGAAGCATTTTCAATGCAAACAGTAACATAGTTTTATAATTTTCTCGGGCTTTGATGGAATTATTTTCATGTGTTTTTAGCAAAGACATATACTTTATGAAGAAGAAAAAAACCTTTTCGGAATGGAAGTTTTGGGCCAACTTCTTATACAGAAGTGGTAGCTTCCGTACGAGGTTTTTTGTTTTTTTTTTTTTGAAAAGTATGGCATTTACGAAAAAAATGATAATTCATTAAGGAGGCATAGCACCTTCAAAATTGAAAAATAAAAAGTTTTTCAAAGATTTTTTTTTGGAAAAAAAAGAGATATCATAATGAAACTTTCCATTGACATTTTATTTAACTGAAAGTGTACAAGCATTTTTTTTAGATTTTTGTTAGCCCACTGTCGTCTGCTACAAGAGTTTTCCAAAAACACTGAAAATTCGCGGCGTGCATCATAACTTCTCTCAGAAATGTCTTAAAAAGAAAAAAAACGGGATTTTATTCTGCATTAAATTGCCCTTGGAATGAACTATACGGAAAAAATTGGTTGAAAAATAAAGAATGGCGGCATTTTTCCGAAAAAGCATCTTGTTTGTCCTCCCCCAATTAGTTGTAACTGAAAAAATTGAAAGTCGATTATTTCTTCCGTAGTTTATTCTGAGCAGAAATATATTAGATCAACGAGTTAAAATTTTAGAACGATTGGATAAGTAGTTTTTTCTCAATCTTGCACGCCAACTTGAAAAACGTAATTTCGAGATAATTGCGTTTAAATTATCGCGCTTTACATTAGGCGCGCTACGCAATAAATAAAATAAAAATATAAATAAATTTTTTTTTTGAGATTTCCATGTTTATATCATTAAAATCATGAACGTTTACATTCTAACATATTCTATCATAAAAAAATTTCGATTTTTTGAAAATTTGAAGATGCTATGTTCTCTTAAAATATTCTTAATTAAAGTTGCAACAATGTCCGCCCTGTGTGTGTTTTAAAAATTTAACCGGGATCTTCAATTTTAAACAGAAACCTTTTTTCAACAAAAATTCGGCACTTTACAGCCCAGACGAAATAACTGATCAGGATCCCAGATCCCAATGACTTTTGACCGAAATAACTCCACCGGAAGTAACACCTTCTAATGAATCATTTTAAGTTTTTTGCAAATATTTTGAAAAGTGTAGCATTTGCGAGAAAAACGATTATAGCCGTTTTTCTCGTAGATGGTATATTTTTCAAAATAATTTCACAAACGAAAAGCTCTTGTGGAAATTTTCACTTCCGGTGGACCCATTTCGGCCAAAATTCAAGGCTGTATTTATTTAATTAAAATTTTAGGCCTCGTGAATTCGTTTACGTGGAAAATATGTGCTGGCTAGGAAGGTTTTGATGCCAGATTATATAGCAGAAGCCTGTTCGGTGGTCCATATCCCGTTGTTGATTGACGCACGCAAGGTGTAGGTGTGTCTGGGCCGATAGTGTCCCGATGAAAATTGCCTGCATCGCCGAATTTTGACTTAACCTATACAGGACATTTAGAAGGACTGATCAAGGTTTTTTTGGATCAAAGATCTGTTATAAGATTGCTGTAGACGATTATTGGTCAAAAATCGAAGTTGTTGTTTTGACTGAAAATAAATCCTTGCAGACTGCGACCAACGATGCTGTTGCTGAGTTATCAGTTTATTTTCAGTCCAAGGTCATTTTTGTAAATCTGAGTTAAATATCTAAACCACATGTAAAAGGACACAGCCCTTACATACATAAGAGCAGGTTATGTGCTCTAGGTAACCCATTAAGGAATAGTTATAAGTAATCCTACTGCCTGCACGCCAACCTGGTCATCTTACAAATTTTTGTGAAAATCATAATAAATGATATTTATACGTTCACTGTATCAAAGATTGGTCAGCTCATGAAAATGTATAAATGTGTAGTTAACTAAAGACTTTTTGGTCTCGACTTATCCGTAATGTCAAAACTTTATTATCTGATTATTTGACTTAAAATTTGTTAAAATATTAACTAATCTCATATCGTTTTAAAATGGACTCCCTTATATCAACTATAATCCTGAAACAAGGAATAATATCTTTTTTAAGCTGCAAACCTAAAATTTCGATTTCCAACGGGATTTCCAAATTCATTAAATTCATGAAATTTTGTTGAACCGCCGGTCCGTTCCTCTTGCTAATTTTCATTCAGATTAATTAGCCTCCAAACATGTAAGTTGGAATGGATATAGATTTATAACTATGGTTGCTGTGCTGATTCCAATAATTCTTTTGCTGTGTCGCTTGGTATTAATAACTTCAGGAACTTCATAATTTGTTTCTGTGTTATATTTTCAAACATGGAATTGTTCCGCATTCTCGCGTTTTCAGTACACCATGTGCACTTAACAAGCTCAATATCAATCAACCAGCGCACTTTGAAGCTTGACGATTATTTATACTTTAGAGTACATAGCTCATGAAAATTATATATTTTGACCAATGAGTAAATCAACGGTAAATCTCAAATACCCATTCTTAATTTCTGAAGCGACAAATCGAACTTGCCGGACTTTCAACAAAACTGCCTTGTCAAAAAAATTATCGCTGCTTAAATTTTAGAAGAACAACAAGTTAATTCTTTTTGGTTTATAATCCAATCTTTAAATTTAATAAAATCTTTTAATTTTTTGTGTTTTTGTTTTTTTTCAAATGCTGAACGTGCCAAGATCATTACACAAATTGAAAAGCTTTCACAGAAACGGCCACTTTCGGTATACAGATTTATACAGAATTTCGCAAGGATCTCTCAATGAAAGGAGAATGTTAAATACAATTTTTTTTTCGAATAGTAAAGCCACCGAATAATAAATTTGAGTGAAATAAATTTATTTAAACTCATCATTTCCGGTAAAATTTATGAAATGATACTTAACTTATTATTTATTAACATGTTAAAATTAAAATCTCCAAAAAAATCAATTCAAAATTATTAACATCTTCGGCACACGCATGTGGAGGATTATAAACCATAATTTTAAGGATTTTACTAATACGTTCCGTAAGCTCCAATACTAAAATTTCCACTTTACTTAAGGCACCGCAGAATATTTATTTTTTATTTTTATTGCTGATCGATAATAAATGACAACTCCACTAAAATTATTATTTTTGAGGGTGACACACATTTTCACAACACATTTCTAAATCAATTTTTATAAACCTGGTGATGAATGGAATGAGAAAACTGCAGAATTACAAAACTACTAAATAAACTACAGTTCATCACAGCTTGATACTTATGACAGGCGGTACAACAACATATAGAAAAATTGTTTCAAAATTTTTAAATTTTTTATTTTAGGTTTTTATATTGTTTTTATCCACATTTAATTTTTATACAGCTATAAACAGCTCACATGATAAATGAAAATCCCTGGTTTAAAAAGTTCAAGAATGAACCATTAATTTTTCAAAAAGTTGATTGAGTCATTTCTAGTCGTTTTAAAATTTTGAAAAATAATATCCTTGCCGTACAATAAATTTTCAAAGCGTTTTAATTTTAATTTAAAATTGTTATTTTATTTTAAATTTACTAATGCCACCGCACATTTTAAAAAGTTAGGTGCATTATTAAGTTTAAAATTTCTTATGGTATTATGTTATTATACAAGCATATGCTAAAATATAAATTATACATTACACTAATTAATTTAATTAAAACCGCCCAAAAATATTTTATGAAGAATTTTATAGTATACGGAAAAATAAGATATAAAACAACAAATATCTACCACTACCATATCATCATCATCATCTTGCGGCCCATAATTTCTAATAATATAATTTTTTATTCTCAAAATTATTTTCGCGCTGTGAATACAAGCCAACTCCATGAAAACACCTCAAACCCCTTAAAATATTTTTTTTTGTTCGGTTTTATATTTTTCACATTTTCAGTTATAAAATGAAAGTTTTCTATTCCAGCATGTTTTTATCATATTTTTATAACGTACATAGAACACATAATTTTTGTATTAGCGCGGTGCTATCCTATTTCAGTTTTTCCAAGTTTTTTTTTTTAGTATAAGTGTGTGTGTATGTACGATTTTCCTTTTTGGTACTCTGGATTTTTAATTTTAAGAAACAAAAAAGTTATTTCATTTTTGATATTAAGTTTCATAAAGTTGCAAAGCAAAATAAAAGAGCGAACCAAAAATTTTATATAATTTTCCAAAAAGAATCCTTGGTCATAATGTTTTGTACGATGCATTAAATACTGGAAAGGCTGAAAAATATAGTTTTTCCTATTCGTTTAAAGTTTTCCCCATAAGTTTTTCTTATAAATGGGATTGATTTTTTGTTTAGTGGGGTTAATTTTTATATTGTACATAATATACAAACACTAGCATAGTGTTTCAATTTCATTTTTATAAAACAAAAAAAATTAAGAGGCAATAATATGCGGTTGGGGATGAATATACTTATCGAGTTTATAGGGATGCTGCTCGAAGAGTGTTCGAACAAAAAAAATATGTTTTATGGTTAATCGATTAAGTAGATGGGTATAAATGGTATGTAGTAAAATTTTATAGCTGGCTAATTAAACAGAATATAGAGTAGTTAAATATTTTTACATTATCAGTTTGCTTTTAATTTTATATCTATGTGCATTATAAAAAATAATAAGGGAGCTAGAATTGTATATTTGGTAGTTTTAATATCCCTAAAGTCTATTGGTTAGAACAAATCCTAGTTTGGTTATTTGGATATATTTGAATTTACTTAATACTTTGTATTTAAATACTTATACAAGAAACCACTTTTGATTATATAACACCATTAAATTACGAAATTACGTGTATATATGATTAGGAATATAATAAATTGTTTTGTAACATTTCAATTAAATAGGATTTTGGTTAAAGCTCTTGCATTTGGTAGACATATGCCTGGTTCGAATCTCAAATAATCTAATATTTTTGAGATACGCTTAAAAATTTCAAAAATTATAATTCCCAGTATTACTGCAATTAATGAGAGATTCCATGTACTTACAACCAATTTTTCCATGCGAAATCCTTATAGAAAACAATAAAGTTCAGTTTATAGGTATATTTTGAAATTGCCCGGAACCAAAATTTTTACAAGCAGGAAGTAAATATCACAAATAAAATGTCAAAATATTTTTTATATTTTATTTACAAGTTTTATATTACAACAACGTTATAAATATCACCAGTTGAAGCATCCCTTTCATGACTAATATAAAAAGTTAAAATATTTTCATATGATATTTACTTCATGCATGTTATAAATGATGGTGCGCAATTGTGATTATCATTCTGATTAATTTAGTTTGATATTTTTAGAGATATATCCATTCAAACTTAATAATTACAAGCAGCAAGTAAAAGTCACAAATAAAATATCAATATATTTTTTTCAATTTATTTATACTAAATGCATGTAATAAATGTTAGTGTGCAATTATAATCATCAAACTAACTGCAGCTGTATACATATTTAAATGCGTAATTTGTTTAAAAGTTTTAAGAAATATACTTTCCAGTTTTAGAGCAGGTTATTTTTAGAGATACTTTGTTCTTAAATTGGGTTGTTTTCAATTATTCGTAAGTAACCTCTTGTTAACACTTAAGTTAAATGTCTTTAATTGTCATTTACTTTTTAATGCGATAAACGAATCCTATTTTGTGACATTTTTATAGCACGTTCCGATTAAACTAAATTATTACAAGCAGGAAGTGCACATCAAAAATAATTATAAATATTTTCGAATTGTTTTCGAATGCCTTATAAAGAAGCGTTATGTATTTAAATTTCAGTAGATACAGATAACTTTAAATTTTTAACACAAAATGTTGACATTTGTATATTATATTCACTTCCCGCATGTAATACATAAAAGTATGTAATTATAATAACCAAGATAATGATTAATATTTCTTTAACCTTAACAGTTATCGCTACTTAATGCGACAAACGAATCCCTTTTTTAACATTTTCATAGCAAGTTCCGATTAAACTAAATTATTACAAGCAGGAAGTGGACATCAGTAAAAAAAAATCAAAATATTTTCGAATGCTTTATACAGAAACGTTACGTGATTTAAATTGCAGTAGATGCAAAAAACTTTAAATTTTCTTTAAACTTTAAAGCGACTAAAATAGTCGTAAACATTGTATGGGTGTCCATTAAAATAATATTTTGTCCGAAAAGCCGAAAAAATTCTTAAACAAATTAAATTCACGGACGATTATAAAATTCTTTTTAAATTTTTAATTCAAAATATTGAAATTTGTATACGATATTCACTTCTCGCATGTAATAAACAAAAGTACACAATTATTGATTTTCCAAAAAATGTGATGGTTATGATTTATTGTATATTTTAGTAAAGGTATTGATTGACGTTTGAACCCTAACAGTTATCGCAATATTATGCAACAAACGAACTACATTTTGTGACATATCCATAGCAAGTTACGTTTAAAGAAAATTAGTACAAGCAGGAAGTGCACATCAAAAAAAATTTAGATTTTTTGAATGGTTTTCGAATACTTTATACAGAAACGTTACGTGATTTAAATTTCAGTAGATACAGATAACTTTAAATTTTTAACGCAAAATGATGACATTTGCATATGATATTCACTTCCCGCATGTAATACATAAACGTATGTAATTATAATAACCAAGGTAATGATTAACATTTCTTAAACCTTAACAGTTGTCGCTACTTAATGCAACAAACGAATCCCATTTTTTAACATTTTCATAGCAAGTTCCGATTAAACTAAATTCTTGCAAGCAGGAAGTGGACATCAGTAAAAAAAATCAAAATATTTTCGAATGCATTATACAGAAACAATACGGGATTAAAAATGCAGTAGATGCAAAAAACTTTAAATTTTTATTTCAAAATATTAAAATTTGCATATGATATTCACTTCTCGCATGTAATAAACAAAAGTGCACAATTATTGTTTTCCAAAAAATGTGATGGTTATGTTTTAATGTATAATTTAGTTAAAGGTATTGATTGAAGTTTGAACCCTAACAGTAATCGCAATGTAATGCAACAAACGAACTACATTTTGTGACATATCCATAGTAAGTTACGTTTAAAGTAAATTATTACAAGCAGGAAGTGCACATCAAAAAAATATATATAGATATTTTCGAATTGTTTTCGAATGCTTTATACAGAAACGCTACGTGATTTAAATTACAGTAGATACAGATAACTTTAAATTTTTAACAAAAAATGTTGATATTTGCATATGATATTCACTTCCCCCATGTAATACATAAAAGTATTTAATTATAATAACCTAAGGTAATGATTAACATTTCTTAAACCTTAACAGTTATCGCTACTTAATGCAACAAACGAATCTCATTTTTTAACATTTTCATAGCAAGTTCCGATTAAACTAAATTATTGCAAGCAGGAAGTGCACATCAGTAAAAAAATCAAAATATTTTCGAATGCTTTATACGGAAACGTTACGTGATTTAAATTGCAGTAGATGCAAATAACTTTAAATGTTTAATTCAAAATTTTGAATTTAACATATGATATTCACTTCTCGCATGTAATAAATAAAAGTGCACAATTATTGTTTCCCAAAAAATTTAATTATTATGATTTATTTTATAATTAAGTTAAAGGTATTGATTGACGTTTGAACCCTAACAGTTATCACAATTTAATGCAACAAACGAATCCGATTTTGTGACATATTCATAGTGCACATTAGTAAAAAATCGAAACATTTTCGAAAAATTTTCGAATGCTTTATAAAGAAACGTTACGTGATTTTAATTTCAGTAGATGCAAATAATTTGAAAGTTTTAATTTAAATTGTTGAAATTTGCTTACGATATTCATTTCTCGCATGTAATAAATAAAAGTGTGTAATTATATCAACCAGTCTGTTCGTTTTAGCGTGTAAAGCGGCGCAGATTTAAATTTGAAATATTCTAGCACATCCACCTGCATCATTGACTCCATGATAGTTTAGTTCGGACACCGAGATTTTTAGAAACGCACACGGTGGTCGATTTAGATTTGTTCTTATTCTTGTTTCCTAACCAATTTGAAGGTAATAATTTATTTTATGATTAAGTTAAAGATATTTGTTGCTATTGCTTGAACCTTAATAGTTATCGCAACTTTATGCATCAAACTTATCCCATTTTGTGATATTTTCATAGCCAGTCACGTTTAAACTAAATTATTACAAGCAGTTCACATCAAAAAAAAAAATCTCGAAATTTTTGAAAGTTTGTCGAATATTTTATGCAGAAACGTTACAGGATTTAAATTTCAGTAGATAAAAATGATTTTAAATTTTTAATTCAAAATGGTGAAATTTGCATATGATATTCACTTCTCGCATATAATAAATAAAAATGTGTAATTATAATAACCAGTCTGATCGTTTTAGTTCCTACAGCAGCTTGATTATATTTTGAAATAATATATTACATTTACATGTCCGGTCACCCAGATGTGTACAAAGTCATACAGTGGTCGATTTATATTTGTGACGAAATAGTTGTATCATGGTTCAATTTTGTGCTATTTCAATTAACGCCTTAATTTTGCCGATATAGTTTCTTAATTCTGTAGATTATCCGAAACCATTCCAGCGTTAATAAATTCAGTAATATTGTAAAATCAATACTGATATTGTAAAAAATCGAAATGTTACGAAAAATCGTATACTAAATCCCAAATTGTCAAGTGTGATATGAAAAATCTCAATCATATAAATTGACATCACAAATGTGATATGTGAAAAATGTAACTGGCGAGTAAAAAAAACCAAGAAAATAAACTTATGCCAAACATACGTAGACATTTTCAAAAAACATACAACTTAAGAAAATTATTACATTTTCATCTCACATACGATTACCTAACACGATGATGAAGATGATATGTATAAAACAAAAAATATTTTACTAACTGGGTATTCCTTCAAATATGAACATATCCATACTCGTACTCTTCACTTTCTGAATTTTTTCCTAAAGTTCTGTTTCTCAATATGAAGTGGAAAAATATCTTTATACGAGCACATACATATCTACAGATAAAGACACAGAATGTAAGAAAAACAACGAACACCATTTTCAAAGACAGAAGTCAGACGCATAAAGACGGATATGCGGACATGAAATGAGAAGAAAATAATAAAAAAAGATAAAAATCAAAGTTACTGTCGCTGACCTAGAAAATCATTCTTAAACACAAAACAGGTGCCCCATTTATAAAATGGATTTTCTTGTTTTCTTCTTATTTATCCTCGTTGATTTTTTTTATTATTCACTTTCCGTTTTCTTCATTTGTTTTTTTTTGCTGGGTATATGTGAAAATCAAGGAAAATTGAGAGAACATTTTATTTTCTTCTGATGGGTGATTGTAATGTGAATGAATTTTCGTCTGAATACTTTTTTTGGTATTCCTTATGAATCTGTGATACTTTTGACTTGTTGTATATATTATGGATTTTCTGTTTTTTTTTATATTTGGTCGGGTGTTTGGGTAGTCTTTGGGAAAATCTGATGAGAAAAATATTTTTTTTTGGAAAAATTTATTTGAGTTGTGTCTTTGATTTGTGATTCATTTCTAAATAACTTTGTGGGATCGTCATATTTATGTGTGTGAATGCGACATATTATGTATGAAATTGCTATATATGATGTTGATTTTGTTTTGAGTAATTATACGACTTTGGTTAATTTGTTTGAATTTTACAGACTTTGTGAAATGGAAAGATTTTATAAAAGATCATAAGAATTCCACGTTCCACGAGTGTGGCCTTGAATAAATGTTATTGTTATTGTAGTTCTAGAAGTATGATAATTACATTTTACAAATTGGACGCCTTGTTTGCGAAAAGAGCAGGACTGACGATTCACATCGAATACGAACAGAGAGTACCGTAGGCTTCAATCCTTAGCACATCACCACAGGCTTAAAATTTAATAAACCTAATGTTTTAATGAAACTAAATTTCTTTTTGTGATAGTGTGTTTTATGTATTTATTGTATTAGACTTGTCCGATCAACAATTGGAGTTGGAACTGAATTGCTATAGCAGATTTCCAAAGGAGATTGCTTTATGGTACGCACACAAAATACACAAAAAATTGAGCTAGCAATTTTGTCTTTGTAATAGTGTCGCTGGCTGAAGTCTTCAGTTGTATGGCGTTTTTTCTACAAAATACTAAAAAGACAAAGATCACTGCGTACTAGGTGGTAAATTTACGTTTTGTGCAAAAAAGGACAACGTTTTTTTTCATTAGTATTTCAGTAGTTTCACACTGAAGTTTCAACAGTTTCGCGATTAGCAGGATTCCCGTGTCTGTTTAACCGTTTCCCGGAGCAATTCAGTTTAATTAATTTAATTTTTAATTCCAATTAATTTTAATCAATTTCATGGAACTCTTCATTATGAGAAATAATGGGGTAAATATCTGGGTGATATTTTGTGAATTCAAACATTAAAACCTTACAGTTCCGAGCAGCCCACGTGACAATAAACCCTAAGTTTTAGTGAGAAAAAAGATTTCGTTATACCTAAACAGATTGTAGGTAACCAATTTAGAAAAAATGCAAATGAAATTTATTTCCCAGAGAATTTGATCGAATTTTTCTAACTCAGATTAATTAAATCACAGTCCGCACAGACGGCAGGTTTTGTTAGATGCTCAAATTTTAAAGCAAAACAAATTAAATTATTAATTTGGAAATGTGTTTCTTCTGAAATATTGGCACCCAAATGCGTGAACATGTTCAAAGTTGTTGTGTAATATATAGTATAGGGAGTCTAACGAAAATTTTGATCGAGAATCTGGAGTGCAAAAAAAGTTGTTAATACTAATTTTAATAACGAAGTTCCGTAATCTAGTCATGATGATTGAAACTCAGCAATTATCAATCCTTTATTTTCAAAATGGCTTATAATGGTTTTTTTCAGAAACGACGGCCTTCATGAATTTTAGCGCCATTAATAATATGGTGTATCAAGCGTGCCGTTTGCTCAAATTTTTTTTGAAAGAATAAAACTAACATTATTTTTAAAATATTGGGGAACAATTTTTTTGATCAGAACAATATCACGATTTTTCCACAAACTTTTGATCGTAAAAATATTATTTTTGACAGAATGGCGTTACATATTTAATATTTTACTCTCAAATTAAAACCGCTGAGAGTCATAATAAGCCGTGTATGTCGTGACCAATATTTCCCATCATCCATTATTTTCATGTATATGTCATTTAGAGTAGAGCTTCTTTTTCTGCATTTTTATACCATCTCGGGTTCTCCTTCTGTGAGTCCCTATTCATTTTTTTAAATTCCTCACTTCCCTAATCCATGAAACCTGGTTTGAATGTACGCAAATAAAAATCATTCCTTAACGGATTACGATGAAATTTGGTATGTTACATAGAGAAATAGAGTTTTGAAATTATTATAGGGAGAAATTCTGGTTTAAGGAAAAATGGTGCTTGGTCTTGGTGTACTATACCAAATAGGTAGGTATTCCGTCATTTTATATGCGATTATGATGAAATTTGGAGTACTTAAGATAAACATTTGATTTCATTCTCATCAAAAAAATCTCAACTTCATCATGTTCGGTTATGAAGTGACTGAATTCTGTTCTTTCAGAAATCATTTGAAATTCAAATTAACTCCACAACACCAAATTTCATCATAATCGGTTTTTAAAAGATTTCTTTTTCTGAAAATACGATGATATTTCCATATTAAGATTAGCTAATGATTATCACCCGGTTACGGCAGTCCCACCTGTTTTAGGGTTACCTTCTGGGGCTGCCACATCTCGGGTTATATGCGTTGATATCAACCAGATTTTGTTGTCACTAGTCTCTAAACTGGTCGCATTTATGTTTCATCGTACTGTTAGGTTGAAAAATATTTTTCAACCTAACAGTACGAACAGAAACTCACTTTCATCTTACAAAATGACATAAACATGCTATTTTTCCAGAACCATGCTTTTTTCGAATGAAATTTGACATTTTTGGTCACAAACAAAGCTTCATCGCTGTTTGCGCTTCACAACTGGCTAAGTTTCATTCATTTCATATTCCAAAACCATTAAATTGTGTCATTAGAATTTACATTACACGAACCGTGATACATTATAACGATTAAGAACCATAGGCTTCTAGTTAGTCATTTTTTCAGGACAACATCCGGAATCGGCTCGAAAATTCAATTTAATTAGGAATTGAGCAACATTCTAGAGGCACCATCGTAATCCATATTAGAATTTTAAGAACTTTCATCACAGCCAACAACCATTTAAATCGTTTGAGAAATAGGTTGGTTGAATATATATTGGCAATTTTTTAGAAGCCATTCGTCTTTTAATTCATATAAGCTACTTTCATCAAACTATGTTCCATAACAATAAATATGGAAATATAGTGACAATTAAATTTTGTACATCCACCATTAAAACTTAAATTGAAATCCAATTTTCATTTACAAAGTGTAATCTTTCATTTACAAAGTGTAATCTATCATTCAGCTAAGAAATGTCTTTGTTCCATTCAAATTTTCTGTTTTCAGAACTATACTAGAATCCAGTATTGAAATCCTGCAGAAAATTGTGATTATCTCGGATTTTTATTTTCAGACTTCTAGGACCTAGGATTTTTTCACGGTCTAGGATTTTTTATTTCTAGCATTTTAATTTCAGGAATTTAGGTTAAAAGATTTTTTTAATTTTCGGGATTTTTAATCCGATATTTTAAAATTCGGGCTTCCAAACCGCTTTCACGAAAAATTTAGAATTCTTCAGTAAGGGAAAACCAGAAAAATTTTCAACAATTATTCCTTAGACTACGAAAACTATACAGAATTCGAAACCAGGTCGAACAGAAATAATATCAGACAATTACGGTACAAGTAGTGGTTTGGAGTACGCAGGTGATTTGTATTTTCGGGTTAAGAATTATCTATTACTTCCTCTTCATCCGAATTTCGAGCGTGGTATCACTTCAGAAGGTCTGATGACTCGATTTTCGAAGTTGGTTCCTTGTCATTTCCCATTTTGAGTAAATCATATCAATCGCAACCCTACCCCAGCATCCAAATGAATAATCCGATGCTGGTTTTCTCTATCGAGTTTTGCCGTTTTTGCTGTTTTTAATGTTCCTTTCCACTTGACCAATTAAATAATAAAACTTCAAATTGAAGCGTTTTACTATTTTGCGGTGGCGATAGATGATGGTTTGGAAATTATAACCAGGTTATTTGCTTGTATAAGTAACCATTCGAGCGCTAGCCAATTTTAGTTAATTTTAATGATGAATTTATGATACAAGGTGTGAAAACGCCACAAATACTAAAGAGACATCGAAGATCTATCGATTACAAGAACCTGGTAATAGGTCCGGAAACAGGAGACACAACTCGCCATTATAGTATTTAGCGTATCTAGAGGTTTTAGTCTTTTAGCAAGCTACACAACTTTGAGCCATCTTCTGAACGTCTTTTTTAATTGATGACCAGATCACATTCTGAGTCAAAAATTTAATGGAAGCTTTGATGTCAGGATGTAAAAGATCATGAAAAGCATCTAAAACTTGTATTCGAAAATTTAGGTCAATGAATGGCCTAAAATTTGAGAACAGAATTACTTCCTAAAACTTTTTGAAGTTCTTCATCCTTGCTCTGAGCATCTGCGATGATAGAAAAATCAATACTTTCGAGACTAAAAATATAAATAATACGTGAATTAGTATCTGCGACAACGGTATCTAGTCCACAGATGCCCTGAATACCAGTCGTGAATTGAAAAATGAAATCTAAGTGTCGAAATTGATGAAGAGATGCTTTTTCGATTATCTGATTAAAAGCGTAGACAAGTGGTTTCTGATAAGATATGAAGAGTGAATAAACGACCTTCGAGAAGTATTTCGAAAGTGTTTGATTCCCGAATAAGCCGCAAAAAGTTCACGATCATAAGTACTGTATCTTTTTTGCGTATCATTGAGTCATACTGAAAAAAACCGAGTGGTTGCGAAGTGTCTGATATCAACTGCTGAACCACCGCTCCGATTGCTTTATCAGAAACATCAACCATGATGGCCAGAGGTGCTGAGGATCGAACGCTTTGGTGGCTTCTGTTGGCCATCAAATTGGAACTCGACTGTTCTTAGTTAAAGTAAAGGTTAGTTCTTAACCATTTTGTAGTTGTTCCATAATTCCTAGTCAGCAGCAGCACTTGGAACGAAGCCACGATGCTTAAAAAGCGTTTCAGTTGTTTAACAGTCTGTGGTTTGAAATTTTTGATGTTATAGTTACAAAATGGCCTTAAAAGATATTTCGGTTTTTGCGAAACCAAATTTGTCAACGTTTACAACAAGTGCTGATCGACGCTTGGATTCTTAATAAAATGACCTGGCAAGACTGAGACATCTACAAGGCCCAGCATAAAATGGATTCTAATTTAATAAAAATAATTTTAATATGTTTGAGATATTCGTCATAATTTCGAGATTCAATGAGCACGTCGTTCAAATGTACAAAACAGCAGAAGTCAAGTCAGCGTAGTGCTGAATGGATAAGACGGTGGAATGACTGCATTCCTAAGGCCGAAAATCGTTATTTGGTGGTAGGCCTTGACAAGGTCTATCGTTGAAAATATAGTGCAGCCCTCGAGTTGTCTTGGTGATGTGAAATCGGATACCTGTCTAGGATTGAGACCTTATTTAGTGCTCAAAAGTCTCCACACGATCTCCACTCTCCATTCTTTATAGCTACTAAGTATGAATGACTGCTACTAGGAAGACAAATCCCGAGTTTCATCATATTTTTCGTCTTCGCATTGATGAATTTGTCCGGTGCTTGTCGTCGAGGTTTGCAAACAAGTGGCCCGTACGTTTCAATTATATGAGCTACGTTATGTTTTGTATTGTCAATGTTAATGTTGCTTTGAATGACAATTAAAAATTTGAAAATCCCGTTGAAAATTCTCGGAAACGTTGCGGACCTGTTGATCCTAGTTATAGTAGTAATATCGTAGGAAGAAGGGGTACTTTTTGTATATACAGAGAGGTAAGGCCTTTGTCTCTGCATATTAACTAGCAACCCATTTTCGTTAAAAAATTCGCACCGATGATAGGCATCGACGCATCAGCTCCCAGGAAAACTCCAATGCGCAGTCCAATGTCAAGTCTTAAGAATTTCGTCCCGTGCGCATTTACCAAAGAACCACACAAACAATCTGAATGATGGATCGACCCTTGGATTCTTAATAAAACGACCTGGCAAGACTGAGACATCTGCAAGGCTCAGCATAAAATGGATTGAAAGAATTCCGAGAATTTGACGGGTTTTTCCGTGAATTGTTAGTTTTAAGTGAAGTGTTGCTTTATTTAAATTAAAACCAATATTTAGCCTCATGACACTCAACAGTTGGGACGGACTCCTATCCCCAAATGTCAGGCCATTCATCTGATGGTTAAGTTTCGTTTTCTCTGATTTACCAAGGACTCGGATCACCTCAGCTTTGTACGTAGAATAAGGTGTATTACATGGAGTGTCATGGAGTCATGAAGTCATGTTGCTTCTACCATAATATCTCGAAATTTATCAATATTTCTTCCAAAACGATAATCCTGTTTACACAGAACCCCATGCATAAAGTTCCTTTTATCGTTATCTTCACTATTTTCAAAGATGTACCGGTTGAGTCCAATGAGGTTAAATTCACGAATAAAGTACGACAACTCAAACTTGGTTGACGATCCAATCCGAAATCTGTGTTCAGATTCCTTAGTACTTGTGGGAAGTATATAGGTTTCTGTCTTACTTTAATACTTAATATCTTAATCATATTTTACCCATATTAGAATTCTAATCATAAGCATTTGCGTGCTATGCCACATCATGTAACCCTCTACTAAATTCAACCACCTTAAATTTTACATTTTATTTTCGCTGTATAAGCTTTCATACTCAATCAACATTTAATTCAAATGGGTACAATAAATTATGTCCTACAAAATTTTTCGGGGGTAGTAAAAACTACAAAAAAAAGATTAATTTTCTAAACACAATTTTAATTCAATTTATTCAATCACCGATATCTCCAGTAGTAATAGCTTTCACATATCACCAGCAGCATGTACACAAATACCATACTCAATGGAAAACCAAAAAAGGATTTGTACAATAGTGATTAATTTCCCATTTTTTTCTATACCACCTATATACACAATTAGTTTGTATATTACCTAACATTATTCGACTATATGGATACACATACAAACAAAACCTTCCACATGTCATCATCATCAAACTGATATATGTAAATCACAAAACAAAGCCTCATTCTAGCACATTTATCGCGCATACATAAAATTTCTAGCTAGTTATGAATAAATTATTTTTGACAAAATTGCCAACTTATTGGGGGGCACATATTCACGCGCTATATATATAGAAAACTATATGCGAGAGTACACGGAATATGGATCCGTAAATAGAGGAGATAAAACAATTTGCGTATATGATTTATCCCCTTTTTTTGTGCTGTACTCGTATAAAAAATGTGATTTTTTGTTGTGTTGTTGTTGTTGTTAGATTTTCTACCTTCAAATTAATTATTGTTTTTGAATACACAGTTTTTTTTATCTCGGAAAATAGTACCCTCATTTATATTTTCCCTTATATATTCAAATTTTCATTTAAATTTTTAACTTTTTTTTTTGGTTTTAATTTTTTATTTTGTGTTTAGATGGAAAACAAAGTGGAAAAAAAAATTTAAATAGAAGATTTTTCGATTTTGCTTTTTTTTTTAATTTTTTTCGTATACAGAATTTTCTATCTGCTTATCCATCTACGCGAGTATTCCACCCTGACTCAAATGTTTAGGGTAGGTTTAAGTATGTATGTTTGTTTGTATACGGGTGTACAACAAACTTATTTCCATTATCACGTTGCTATGACATTGTCTTTTCCTCCGATTTCTGTTTTTGTTTTTTAGTTTGATAAAAAATGAGAAAGAACGGTACAAAACTAATCCTCTAAGACTTTTTTGTTTGGTATACTTAACAAAAAAAAAAAACTGGTGGTTTTAAGTACCTACACTGCAGAAATACAGACACGAATTGGATGGCGTTTTAGTTGTAATAATCGAAATCGAAATTTGTTTATTGTTTGTGCAATTTGATTGAGTTGCACTGCGAGTTACTTACGTAAGTTGCAAAATTATTCCGCACACTGAGAAAAAAAAACAGTAAAAATAAAAAAATATACATATAAATCAAAAAAAATTACATTTATTTTTTATGCGAAAAGTCTCGTTTTTAAAATCGAAAGGATAATTTTTTTATTTTAAAAATAAATTTTTTCGCCGTATAAAAATAAAAAAATTGTTTTTATTTTTAAAAATACTGTCCTTACTTATGTCAAATAGTTTTCCTAAATTTTAAGAGATTGTTTTTAAGATTAAAAAACTATTGGCTATTTTTAAAAGATTTATTTTAATTTTTAAATATTTATTTTTTAACAAATGTCATAACATAATATATCTACCACAAAAAATAGAAAATTAACTCGTGTTTGTGGTGCTGAATAAGATGTAAAATTATCATGTAAGAAATGAGTAAATTCTCGTTTTCCCGAAAAGATCTATAAACAAATTTTATAACATAAATCTAATCATGTTTCTAGACCTAAACGTGCGAATAATAAAACAAATCATTCTTCTTCGATTCTGAAAGTCAAAGACTCCATATAGATACTATCTGCAAGAACTTCTATGGTAGACTAAGTCCCGGCACAACGCCCCAGATTGCCAAGAAATACACATCAACCATATAGCTTCTATCAGAGATGAACAAATAACACGTTCGGAACTTTAGGTGACGAAGTCAGTCACAATAATTGTTAAAAGTAGCATATCGTTTTACTCCGTGTTTGATTTTCAACAACATCTCATCACCTCCAGAACCAGCATTATCACTTTTATGGAGTTTGCAACACAACCCCGAATTTTTACCGTTACATAAGCAACTCCCTCATGAAAATAATGGAATTCATCGCTATCAGTCGATCCCGTGTCATCTTCATTTACAATAAACACCGCTTCTTTTGATTCTCCCTAATCGACAACTGTCCAAAATCACGAATACAGGAAAACTCCGCTTAACGCTGCTCCGCATGGAAGTTACACCATAAAAAATACAGGCCTATTGTGGCTTGGGAAGTCAAGTCACACAAAATTTCTACTTTTCAGAACGGGTGGGAAATGATTTTACCGTCGATCCGATCATCAAAAATGCAATTTTGTGTATTAAAATCGTTGCGTAGTTGAGTTATTGTTTCGGGCATACATTAAAACTATTGCGCCACGTAGCTGAGGTGGGAATTCGAACAATAATCTGAACTAAATTTTTAAATAAAATTGAAAAAAAAAACAAATGAAAAAAACAATGAAAAGCAAATGGGGTGATTCATTTCAGAACACACTCTACATATCATATTCATGTGAATCTAATAAATTAATGTAGGAATTCTAACTATATTTGTTGTTTGTTATGAAAATGTGTATGTGTTCCGTTGATTTTGCAGGTTAATTCCTTTCTGAAGTAGTTGAGACATTTTCTGCATTATCGATTATCTCACCTTCGGCTGGCAACTTCCGGTTAACTTTAAAAAGGTTCAGCCCAAACGGATTGACTGATCGGAATGACTTCATATTTAAGCATTTTCCATAAATTTGAAGGTGATAGCTAGCAGGAATCGGTCGCACACTAACTAACGATAAAATATTAAAAACTTTACTTATAAATATTTACTTCCTGCATGCAAAAAAGATTTGTAATAAACAAACTAAATAATTTTTGCTTTATTTATAATTTTCTGTCATTATAATTTAAATCATTTTAAATTTAAAACAGTTTAAGAAAATAATTTATTAATTTATTAATTTTATAATTTATTAATTTATTAATTTAATAATTTATTTAGTACTAAGGTTTTGAACCAAGTTCTTTAAGAATTGTCAATATCAATCAATTATCTTGTACGGTCTTAATCGGTGACCCAAAATGCAAAATTTTTAAATTGATATACACGATATACACATTGACGATATTTAAAGTCAAAAAATTAATTTTAAATTTTGCAAACCACCTTATCTTCAAAATGTTTTTTACACTATACGGTATGCTCCTAAGTTTTACTTTATATGCAGTACACATATTTTTAATTAGCTATGAAATTATCTTTTTTTTATTATACCCATGCCAATATTGCCTAAGTAATTAAACATCCACAGAAAAACTAGTTCGACTCTGTTTCAAATTTCCCGAACGCACATTCGTATCATCACTAATCCAACTTCAAAAAAACTTAATTCGTCCTTATTTTTTCGCTCTGCTCCTATTTCCGTTCCTCTAAATATTTTCTTTAAATTTTTAATGAAAAACGGGATATATACAAAAAAAAATATATTCATCTACCGTTTTATTTTTCTTTCATTTTCTGTACGCCTAAAACAAAGTTTTCTTCACATTTCCCTCAACTGAATTTCCAAAAGAAAAAAAAAATGCGAAATGAAAAAAATCAGCAAAACTTTGTTGCTGTTAATTTTCCATTTTTCCTTTATATTTTTTTTTTTTATTTTCGTTCAGTTTTCCTTTTGTATAAAACTGTTTTAGTACGTTTAAACTGAAAATAAAATAAAATTAAAAAATAGAAAAGAAAGTAAAATCGGAAAAATTATTTCAAATGGGGTGTGAGGATGTAAATTTTTTTTATATATTTTTCGCGTTAAAAAAATGTATGTGTATGAGATTTTAGAGGAAAGGTAAGCAACATAAAAAACTAAAAAATCGAGGAGTAAGGAAAAACGCAGAAATAGGTTTTCAAATTGAATAGATAGATGTATAGAGCGGGGTTGCGTTGATTACAAACACATACAAGACTCAGTTTCAGATAGTAACTAAGTTTTATTGTTTTGTTGGTTTTATGCGATGTAAAAGAACGAATAAGAAATTTGAGAAAAAAAAATTAAAATTAAGCAAAAAATACACGAAATCATAAAAAATTTAAGATTATAACGAAAGAAGTTTTTAAGTTTTCTCCGAACAAAAACAAAGTTTGGTTTTCTGCTGCTTTTTATGATTATGACAAGTTTTTTTTTTGTTGCGCTCGGCTCTTGTTAATTTTTTTTTTTTTTGGTTTTATTGGGAAATATAAATTTTTTATCAGATTTTATGTTAGAATTGAATAATACTGGAATAAATTTTTCCTGTTCGCGGAGACCTGAACAAATTTTTTTCTGATCATTGTTCAAATAGTAATAATGCCTGCAAAATGTACATTTGAAGTAAGGGTGGAATGCCGCATCAGCATGTACTGGATAAGTTGAGATTTTGGGTATTGGTCATCGGCCGGCCTCACTATGATTTTCTTGATTTCTAAGACGAAAAATAAAACTTACCAACAAAAAAAAATAGTAAAAATTTTTTTCTTAAGCCAGGATATTTCCTTTCCCGAGCAATACCCAAAATCTGAACTTCCACCACGATATTATATACTAATTTTCAAGACAATAATGATTGTCAAGATAAACAATTTTGGGCTGACTTCAAAAATCTCACATGATAGATATTTTTGGTTTTTCTGATGACATTATTAAAATGTTGTAATATAAATTTTTTTTGGGCTGACAGTTCATATGTGACAGAAATAATAGTTTTCGTCTTGCCACTGAGTTTTTTTGAGCTGAAATTTGAGCCAACTTCGCATACCTGAAAACTTGAACGATCGAAACAAATTGAAAAGTTTTTGATAAGCTAGAAAATATCTAACACTTTAGGGGCATAACACGTAGAAAATATTGACAAAAAAAATTCAAATTTTTTGTTTGTCATCATATCGTGTTCAAAATTGGCAGGGAGGATAAGGAATACGCCATCCATCACAGCCTTTATAGGATGACAATTCAAAATGCATGGTTTTCTCCGATTTTCATCAAGCTTGACACGCCTGAGGTCAGGCTCTGCTTAGAATAGCCATAAAAAGCCAAACACAGTATGTTTCCGTTCATAACTCGGACCTGTCAGACCACTCTCTGACACGTCTATGTGGTGGGGCCCTGAGTTGAAAAACAATAAAATAACTTCTACCAAGGGTGGTTGTATGAGCGGAAAGTAAATCAGAAAATACATAGTAGAGAACAAAGGTTCAGCGTTAATTCATCGTATTTGAATTTTCCATTACCAACTATTACGAAAACTAACTGCATAAATATCACAAATGATTCCACTATTATCAAAAATTTTGAAATGATATATAAAGCCACAAAATATATTCTTTTGAAAATTACAGACGGACCCTCGAATTTTAATTGCATAATTTTTTGTTAATTTTCTAGATAAAAAGTGTAACGGGTTCGTTGCTTTTGGAAATTTTTTAGATACAGGATTGAAATCACTGCTTCACGTTTTACAAAATTATTACTTTTTGTAGAAGGTTTTAAAACAATTTGAATTTTTTACCGGTTCGTATGTCCTAATACTCAAACCAGTCGCTCAAAATAATAAATTGTTCGATATTGCAGCGCTCTGTTTGTGATTATGATCGATTATATTAGTTCATACAACAAATGGCAGGTGTCACTACCAATACATTGAACAATTCCAGAAACCAATTAAAATATAAAATCATTCAATTTAGATGCCTCAGAATACTCAAGTTCAATGTTGATTATTATGATCAATATGTTGGTTCATACAACAATTTTAAGATGACGCTACCGTGGTGTTGATCAACTTATCGTTTAAGGTGTGTTTCTTAGCTACATCATAAAATTATGTCATCATTTTTTTCTACAGTAGCAATAAAGAAATTGACACGAACTAAATTTTATGTATTTTAATAAAAATTTTAAAATTAAATTTTATTTCTGATAACATTAAAATAATATATAGTTTATTGTATTATAATTATAGCACATTAATTTCTAACATAAAAATATATATTTTATAAATTTAGTTCATATTCCGCGGATTTAAATGCATTCCAATTTTTAAATCGATCGTGATATCGTTCTTCTCCGGATCGATTGAAAATTGAATATTTTTCACTTCCAGCAGATCATCCACAATCAAATCCTTGATGAATTGTTTTTGTTGAAAATCAGCCATAAGGTTTGCCGTTGTTTTAGTATTACTGGTCTCTGTTTTTGTTGTAACCACTTTATCGGTATAACGATTCGGTGACGATGACAATTCTTTCGAAAATGATACAAAATTATGTGGTTTAGCTTGGGCCGCTTTCGATTCGTTTACGACCATCGGTTGTATATTTACTTCGGTTTTATGAATAATGGCTGGTGATTTTGGTGCAGCGGTGGCGGAATTATTAATTATATTTGTCGATGATTGTGTTATGTAATTTGGTTTACCGTGTGAAATTTTTTGATTCGTTTGTGGCAAATGTTTTGGCCGTTTTAATGTTAGATTGCCATTTACGTGTACAAAATTCTCGTTTACTTTGGTGTTATTATCGGCGGCACTATAGGTTTTACATAGATCGGAAACTTTTCGGCTGGCTTTCTCTTCAGCGGGAATAAATTCGATTGATGACAGCGGTGGTGATGATTTGGGTGGTAGCGGTGAAATGCTGAGCAACTGGGGTGATATTTTTGGTGAGTTGTTTTGTTCGGGCGTCTTATTGCCATACGATGTTATATTTACATTTAACGGCTTTGTGACTTCATGGGAGTTTATTGTTGATGACGTTTCAATAAAAAACGGTGTGGGTGACGAATTTTTCACAATTGGTTTATAGTTTTTTATAATGGCGGGTTCCACCGGAGCTATCAACACTGGTGGTTGTGGCGTTTTAATCTCTATTTTTTCAGGTTCACTTTTTATTTCGATTGGTTTAATTTTTTCTGCACAAACACCATTAGACATTTTTACTTTACCCGATAAGTCTGTTTGTGATAAACTCTTATCACTACTTAAATCCATTTCTGAGGAATTTGGCGAAGATTGCAGACTGCTTGAAACGCCATTGGAATAATTTCGCCGATTTACCGTAAAACTGCGTTTTCCGTGGCTTATCATTTTAGGAGAATTTTCCTCTTGCGCCTCGTCACGTTTTAACGGTTTATTTTTATTTTGCACAAACATCGCTAACGATGGGCTTAATATTTTCTGCTCGTTATGCTCGTCCTCGATACCCTCGTTTCGTCGCTGCAATCGTCGTATTAATTCTGCTTGTACCGACACCATTCTCGGATCCTTATTATCACCGACAACTGTAAATAAAGCACAAAACACACAACTTTATATTAGAAAAATATTCGATTGACTGAATTTTGTTGTCTTGGCAAATTGTTTTAGTTTAATTTAAAATGCTGCTGTTATCTAATCATAATTCAACCTACATACACGATAATTTTTGCTATAAACAATGTTATTGGAAAAGGATTTTGGGCTAATTAATTATTTTCATGGTATTCAAAAAAAAAAATATTTCTAATGTTGATAAAAATGTTAGAATGACAACATGGAACAAAAATTTATTAGAGCTTAAGAATTATAAGTAAACGAGTAACGTGTTTTTTTACATACCTTGGTTATCTGTATTCTCATCAAATGAACTGGATCGTGTATGATGACTCCCATTATTTACCTGAAATAAATAAACGGCAGTATTTTAGTTATTTGATGTATCAAAACGTGTAAACAATGCATGTAGTGAACTGCGTTAAATAAAACTACTGTTTATTGGACTTGTACAAGGTTAAAATATTACAAGCAAAGACATTTAGTAAACATTTCGTATACCTACATCGCAATGGATATCAAGGAATGAATAAATTTACAAATCAATCAAATTGCATTAATTGACTCATCGATAAATGTTGGAAGCGCTATTTAGATCAAGACGTTGTAGGAGGTCAATCGCGATAATTTCCGAACGCATAATTTTACGGCAAGTAGTAAAATTTCTTATCATTTTATAGGCATATCGATGTGCCCAATTCGTTTGTTAAGAAAAATTTATTTTCTCTCCCGTGTATTCTCAGATCAATGAGGTCAACTTTTATAATTACTATTTTATTTTATACTTCGTAATGAGTCATCGAGAATTTAGTCAAACTCGAACTCAAGTGGCAAGCAATTTCTTGATAGGTTATTTATGTTATGTGAGTCACACCGCGAGCAATATTTTGCCTTTGAATTAATTATGACTGATAAGAAAATATTTTGATCCATCTGCATTATGTGATATAGTGGGGCGAATATTTGGTATTGAGTATAATTCTTAATTTTTAAGTTACGCAGATAGTTTTAATGATTAGCAAGAAGTGATATATGCAGATGAGTATGACATAATAGTTTTGCCAAATAAAGAAATTCGCGTAGTGCTAATTTATTAAGCAATAAATATTTGTATGTGTATTGCTATAATGTTTTGTAATATTGACATTGAACCTAAACTGTTTGAAATATGGGCACCAAAAAAATGATGCGGAAGCGAAATAATTTACAAGTCAAGGGTCAATACAATTTTGTATAATGTAAAGGTAAATTTGGTGATTCCCCTTAAGAAAATTTTCCCACGTAAAAATGTTAAAATTGCGCCGATACTTTGGTTATAACGCACTAAAAATATGATTATTCATTTTTGATGCCCAGGGGAGCCGGGTAAAAATGGGCGTAAAAATGTTTGCAAAATGCACAGATATGGTCTCGACGGACATAGTAAAAAATAAGATTACGACTCTTAAGTGTAATATAAATTAAATGTGCCTTACAAAATCAAGACGTCTGCAAATTTATCGCTAGGTTATTTCATGCAGCGCCAGATTAAGGAAAATTCATGTAAAGTAATTTATTTATAGAGTATAGAGGCTTTGGACTGGGTTTAGATGTAACCTGCTTCTACAGAATCGAATCGTTTTAATAAAAATTACATTTTGCAAATGGTACTGGATGTTTAATAAGATTAAGCAAAGGTACTAAAAATTAATAAAAGCGATTAACTTTTATTTGGATGACAAATTTTACATCATATCCGGTGCACCTAAGGTACAAATGTACCTTTATAGTAAGAAAAAGTAAGCAGTGCCTGCGTGAAAATGAAACAGGCAAACCGGTTCTGGGCAGGAATGGGTTCCACCTTGTCAACCAAATATTCATAACATATGCAAAATTTGCCCGATGCCAAAGATGCATATAATGTGACCAAATCGATGATAAAAAACTCCGGTATTGTGGCAAATGATGACACTGTATGAACACAAATACCACTACCAGCCACTCGAGTACAAAAACAAAATGTTTCCGTAAAAAATGTAGCCCAGTTTCATCGACGCATCCCAGGCAGTTTAGAGTGTAATATAGTTGGAAATGAAGTTATGCAAGGTTTTTGCGATTGAGAATGGGCAAGTGATTCAGTAGATCAACGTTCGACAACAGTTTGAATATATGATGTCTTTGGCAACGCAAAAGGCAATTTGGTGTCGTGGTATATTTCAGAAGTTACTATAGCAGAAAAAAAATCGAGCAATTCAGTTATTGATGAGAGTCAATCTTGTGAAGAATTGAGTTCCGGAAAGTAAAGCTCTATAGGTGTAGAATTTTCAAAGTGAGGAAGCTTAATCCAAATTTTATCAGTGGCCGCTTGAACCGTTATTCGATATATTCTTGTTTTTTTTAGTAAAATGTTTGTACAAAGACTCCTTGTTTACATTTAATGCAGTTTATCTTTAGTAGACCAATTAATTGCGATACGACTCCTATGGTATTCTCAGAAGTTTATTTCATGAAAGGTGGAAACGCAAGCCTTTATGAATTTTCCGGCCATGTGTTCTAAAAAGAGTGGAAAAATCATATTTTAAGGTCAGGCCGCATTGCTTTCACAAATTTTAAGTCAAACGGCTTGGAATTACAACTTCAATATTTCTTCCTTCTTACCACAATTTCAGTAACCCCCGATCTGTAACATAAATGTAACTTGACTATGCCTCTTACTCGATCTTTATAAATATGGAGTTGAAAGGAGTTTTAGTGACAGCTCAGTTCGCTAAAAAAATCTAACGATGAATATCAAATTTTTCTGCTGAAAATTTCTGCTTCTTATACAGCATGCCTTTTACTCAGATACCACAGAACCGATCCTAGACAGACTATTTAATATCTTTTATCTTCTCTTGTTATGGATCTTATTGTGGATATTCCGCGATAATTATGGTAGTATAGCCAATCTCCCTTCTTATGTAGTGCGAGCAGATCAAAGCTACCTCATACTCTTCCAGAACGGTTTCGGTTGGCAAAATTGACGACATCCAGTAAATCCAATCTTCACTAGGTGCTTTAGTATTTCAACTCTAATGCCATTGGTTGTGTTTGTCTGTTTAAAAGTGTTGAAAAATAATATGTCCATATATTCCCAGAATGGGTTTAGGAACCATCTATGTTCGATGCTAAGCACTTGTGTCCGCACAATATAATTTGCTTGCGGTACTGTAGTTTTGATTAGATCGCCTTTTACTTTGAGATAGATTTCTTTGTAGTCTGCTAAAGTAGACACCGAAACATCTGATACCGCTACTATTAATAATCTTCGATTTATGACTCAAGGAATTTAAATTGCATGTATTGCTGCATTTTGTAGACGGTTATATTTTTGCTGATAATTTTTATTCAAAATATGTAAATTTATAAAATTGACTTAGAATCATGAGATAGATATAGCATTCATGAAATTTGTATTAAATAAAGATTATTACGAGTACATTAACCCAATATGTAATACCAACGGAATTTCCTGTTCAATTCCCTGTCCTAAACATCAAAAAAATACAAGTGAGAAATAAAATAAAATAACAAAACAGAATAAAATAACAAGTGCTCCAACAGCGACCAGAAGTAAATGCTTGCAATCACCCCTAGTCATTTGTTAAACTGAGCTATCAGGCTGAAACGCCAAAACCAAGGTAACTAACCAACATATTTGGGCGTTTCTAGATATATTTAAATTTCATCCATGAATTTTAGCCATATCCATTGCACCCGTGCAGGTATGCATGATCTAGACGACAATATTGCGTTAAGTCTACTATCATATTTTTTGATTGCATGACACGGACAAAAAAATCCGTGAAGCTGCAAATCGCATTGTTGCTTACAAATGTGGTTTTATCAGCCAACCATTTAATATCTGCATTGGTTAGGCTAGAGTAAAGCCTTCGCCTCCCATTTTGATATAGTGCACTTGCAAATATATGTGGTCATGGACAAAGTGATAACACATTATACAGCAAACCCATATGTTTTATAATATTATCGATGTCGCTGCTCTGGCCTCATATACACTGTGTCCCAAAATTGGCAGATCAAAACAAAGCAGGGTAATAGCGGAGCCATTTGAAACAAAAAAAAACGAACTACAGTTTTTTTCGAATTGTTGATGGTGCAAAAGTTATTCCACTTTTAGTGTTTTTAGTGAAATTGCATGCGCACCCACCAACCAATTTAATTTAAAAGAAATCAAAAGTTCTTTTGTTTAACTTTCATTTTTAATACGATCTAGAAGAGTGTGCCTCTTCAATAAAATCTTTTTTAAAAGCTGCATTATCTTCTGTTAAATAAAAACTTTCGTTTACTAAACTTTTTTTGTTTCTTAAACTCTTTTGTTGATGTTTAAGTGACGCTAGCGGATAAAGAATTTTCTACTGAAAGTTGACCCACTATCAAAAAATATGCGACACAAATGCAGATTTGAAAATGGTATAACACACCGGGCTATTCACAATAAAATGTACTTTATCAATTTTTTTTCACAAAATTAGTCGTGTTTATTAAAAAACGTACTTAACTAAATTTCGATTTCTAAAATGAGGATTTGACAGATATAAAACGAAATGAATAAAACATTTTCTTTTTACTAATTTTAAATATTATTATTCGGATTTCCCCAGATTTGGATTTCCACTGGATCTCCACAGGGTTTCCCTTGGAATCCGGTAAATCCGAGAAATCCGGAACAATCCGAAGGAAATCCAGGAAATGTGTGCGACATCCGGAGGAAATCCGGAAGAAACCCAAAAAAACTGGGGGAACTCCTAAGAAATTCGGGGGAATATCGGAAAATCTGGAGGAAATTTGGCTGAAGTCCGAGAAATCCGGAAATCTGGGGAAATTCGGGGGAAATCCGGAAGAAAACGTGGTCATCTGGGAAATTTTGTAGAAATCCAGGAAAAATCCAAAAAATTCGAAAAAAATCCGTATAATAATATTGAAAATTAATAAACAAAAAATATTTTATTAATTTTGTTTTATTTCTGTCAAAGCATCAATTTTAGAATTCGAAATTTTGTTAAGTGCGTTTTTTAATAAACACGACTCAGTTTGTGAAAAAAATGATAAAAAACATTTTATTGTGAGTAGCCTGGTGTGTGACACCATTTTAAAATTTGCATTAGTGTCGCATTGTTTTCTGATAGTGGGTCAACTTTCTGTTGAAAGGCACACCTTTCTAGATCGCATTAAAAAATAAAGTTAATAAAAAGAATTCTTGGTTTCTTTAAAAATCATTTTTTGGTGAGTGCGCATGCGATTTCACTAAAAAACACTAAAAGTGGAATAACTTTTGCATCATCAACAATTCGAAAAAAACTTTATTTGGCTGTTTTTGTTGGAAATGAGCTCCGTTATCACCTTGCTTCGTTTGAACTGCCATTTTAAAACACCCGTGTAATTTATTCTGAAAATAATTTGGTTATCACAAAATCAACACAAAGCCAACGAACGTTCCTACAGGATCTTGGTAAACGCAACTAGCGATGCCATGATACAATTTTTTCGATATAAATGGCTGAATACCCTGTATTCAAAATAAACTACTAACCCAATTGTGTATTGTCTTATCTACTTAAACACATTAAAATCTTGAAGCAGACAACGAGGGGAATAAAATAAAAACTAAAATTTATCGGATATATCCAAACTATAATTGTGTTAACCAAGGTGGCAGCTAGGGAATTTTTTATTTTGTTTTGAAAAAAGATTTTGGTTTCGCAAAAAGACATATAGTAGCTTCGATCGGTTTCTATTGAGCCTATTTTATAGAGAAATTCTACATCAATAGCTGAAAATGCACGCTCACATATTGGAAAATGGTTTGTTTGTACAGGAGCGTAGAAACAATTATTAAAAAAATGAATTTGTTTTGCTTTTGCAATAAAAATATAAATTTGTATAAATTTCCACACAAAACTTTGTGGGCACAAATGTACCTCTGCCGCCCGTTTAAAGTTTTTTTTTATTTTATCGTTGTTTCCTATATTTTTTCTACAAGATTTCCAAAAAGCCAAATTCTAAATTCCAAAGTAAAAATATTTAAAATTAAAAACGAAAAAGGTACAATTGTACCTTGCCACCCCATAAAGGTTAGAATTTAGATATACAAACAGAGATTTATCCGTTTTCGATTATACAAATTAAGTTTCTTCAATGTTTTCATCAAGCAAAGCCAGGTACATCATGATTGGTTGATTGATCATAGTTGCTCCATTCAAAAGGACCATTTTCCAGTACCAAGTGTATAACTTATATTTGAACACATAGTTTAACCGTAATAAATGAAGAAATGGTTCTGTTTCTATCCTTTTGCACCTTCCGGACCTACCTATATACCAAAAATGACACATTTTCAAAATTTAAACACTCGTCGGTCTCTGGCAACAACACCGTATATTGAAATTTTGAAGTAGTCGTACTCCATCGGTAGGAACACTTTATATTCAATTTTAGAAGTGAACTGACCCCAGGTTTTGAAGAGTTGCCATAAAATTTTTTGAAAATTTTGCGCGTTATTGAAAATTTGTTCACAAGTTTATATCCGGTAACAACACTTTCTATGGAAATTTTAAAAATATAGAAACCCAGGGAAAATAGATTGCTATAAAAAATTTGAAAATATTCCGTTTTATTGCAAATTTGATCATATTTGTATCGCCGGTGACAACACTCCCTAATAAAATTTTAAAGTTATCGGAGGGTGCTATATAAAATTTTTAAAATAACCAGATTTTATTGGAATGTTGCACATATTTGTGTCGCCAGTGACAATGATATCACGATACCTAGAGCTAGCTTTTCAAAGACAAACCGCTGAACTTTTCACAAACTGCAAAAAGCCGGAAAAATATTTTTACCGACGAGAAGTTATTCTGATTTTGACACTGCTCTGGCTGATAAAGCATCATTGGGCTCATCAATGAGTTTGAATTGGGATACTACATCCAAGTTTAGAGCCACCACCTGTATTGTTGAGGGCTGTTATAAAACATTTCGAGGAATACTCCTAACTGGTTATTTTGAAACTTTTTCGATAATTAATTTCTAACTTTTTCGATATTTTAATTTTTTTAGTCGTTAAAATTTTTTTTTATCAGATTCTTTAAAATAGTCACAAATCTGGAGAATTGAGTGGCAATTCATAATTCGATTAGTTTTGAAGTAGTGATTGCTGTCGAATCAGCCTAATAAATCAGAATAGTACTGCGTTTCCCCGAAAAGTTAGTTGAGATCATCCTCGTCGACTTGATCCGCAAATCAAAAATTATGGCCATGAATTTTCCAGCCGTAGAAATCGACCACGCTTTTTTTGCACCAAATTTGCCGGGTAAAGTTCACATTTTTTTTTAAAAACGTTTAGATCATGTAAGATATTATTTTGAAACTACAATATGGCTTTAATTCATAATTTTATCATTTTCGAGCTATATGTGGCAAGATACGTGCGACATGATATCATTAAAAAGGTTTTAAAATACTTTAAAAATTTAGTTAAAGCAATTAGAATCCTTCATTATGACATAGAGGCAAATATATTTATTCAATTTCGTAATAATCACGTAGCCAAACGATAAAAAAGTTTGTTGGATTAAGCAACAATTTCTAGAATATTAATTCACAAATTCACCGTCTTGGTGCTGATGGTAAATTATTCGGTTATTATAGAAACATACCGTATGACATCACCTCTCCTCCCCAAAGAAATAAGCGTATAAAAATGGTAAAACACCTAACTGAAATTGGGAGGGTTTGTCTACCCTGTATTGAAGTAAAATCAATATCAAATGTTGATTAATCTTGATTAGGACCTGATCTATAAACTTTACTCTAATTGAGAGCTTTAAATAAATTTATTCAACAATTCATTGTGCCCTAAACTTTTCAAATCAAGAGAAGGATTGTAATTTAATTAGTGCACCATGGTTTATTTAATTACTTTATTTAAACCTGTGGGATAGAAACATAGCTCATAACTGATGAGCAATCTGAGTTAATTATTTTCATAATTATGAGATTTATCTACACTAACTCCCATCACTTGGTAACCTCCCTCACAAATGTTTATAGAAGTTCTTCGAATTTTGGAAACTGCGTCTCTTAAATTGTTATCATAATAGTTCGATCCAACAATTATTTAAAATGTAAATTAAGTTGCTCTACCTCACGAATGAAATTATCCAAAATTTGGACAAAAATAAATCGACTTCCACTGGTAATATAAAATTATCATATATCCAATTGTTATTCAAATTTAACTTTCTCTCCATACACACCGATCATTAGTGAATTTTCTGGAAATTTTAACTCATTAAAAACGCTTCTTCCTTTCCTTCTAACTTCACCAAATATTTTCAAACCGAAAATATTTTTGAAATTAATTTGGCTTGAAATAAATTATTTTCCAGTCGAAATCGAATTCCCTAAATCCCAGCACTCATCAAAATATATTCTTGCCACTGGGCCCCTCAGACATTTTGATCTAACACGTTAAACCAATTTTGTAAATGGAATCGCAGTAACATTCACACCTACATTACAGATTTACATGACTTTCGGGATGACAAAAATTCAAATTTTACCCCTTATCGCATAAATATTGACACATCAATAAATACACAATACAAGCGATAAAAACCGTTCAGTTTTAGAGATGATAATTCTAGAGGATTATGCCTGACATTGCTTATGATGTACCACGGTCTATAACCAAACGATTGAGTGAATGGCCATTGAAAAAAAAATGCTTTTCGTTAAATAGCTTTTCGATTTCGAGAAATTGGCTGTGGGAAACTGAATGCCTTAATAACCCCTGTAAGGTAGCACGTTTGCTCTATATAACTACTCTGTGACTAACCGATTTTGGAACAATAATTTTTACTATGAGTTTACGATGAGCTGTCATCAAGGCACAATCATAATTGTGAGAAATGATCATCTTGTGCATTCACCGAAGAAGCGATGTGGCTAACAAACCAGCATTATATAGAAAGAGTTACTTGACCTCTTCTATCAACAGCAAATGATAAGCTTTCTTTTCGACGATCTTTAGCCTTTGGTAAATTGAATTTTTCATTTTATCTGGCAAGGACACAATTTGAGGATATCTCCCACTTTATTACTGCAAATACAATCACTCCCAAGGAAATACTTCATTTACTGGCAATTAAAATTGAAATACATTTTAAAATTGTGTCACATGTCAACTGCGCGCACACATTAAAATTTAGAGCGGCACTGTACTGGATGCAAAACAACTTTTAACAGCTGATTTACAGTAAACAACTCGAACAATATGCAGTAAAACAAGTTTATTGGTAAATTTCCCGTTAACGATAGACAGAAATTATATTATTTTATTAATCGATCAAATCAGTAGTGTCGCATCTTCCGGGTTCGTTAAACCGTGTTGTTATAGTGTTAGGTTATAAAAATTAAAATACATTAAGTATATTAAAATTGTGCAACATATAATTAAAATATTGTGTTTTATAAGAATCATATAAAGTGAAAAGTGGTGTGTTGTGATACAAAAAATAAAAAAAAGAAAATGTTCAGCTTATATTAGGTAGATTATCAAGGTAAATTTTTCCATATTTCTGTTTTAAAAGTGCCAAACTATTTTTTTTTTTTGTTATTTGTAATGACTAAACTTTATGTCCGAGATTTTCACGATGATCATTTGTCTCAGTACCACGATGTAACTTAAATTGGTAGACATAACTTGGTAATGTGGATGTGGAAAATCTAAAAACTTTGTACTTCATGTTCATACTATATGAAATCAACATTTTAAAAAAATTTCCAACCCTCTCTATCAATTCAATTTTTTCTCTCGTTATTCTATCAAATAATAAGTATGTTCATTTGGCATTGAATATTCATAGTTAGATTAATAACCATTTCGCTAAATGATCAAAAATTCGAATTTCTTGCCTACCAACCCCTTAAGACTTTCAGATTAATAGCGACAAAAATCGAAATTAAATGCCTCAAAATATTGAGTAGTAATTTAATTCTTAAGATTACAAAATTCGATCGTTCGGATTTACTAAACACTAACTAGATTTAAGTTTCACCTAACGAATACTAATTCCTGCCACCAAAATGTGTTCTGAAAATTGCCAACATCCACGTTCGATACATTATGCAGCAACTTAGTAAATTTTGCATTGCCTACTTTGGAGCAATACAGCTGCGCGAATAGAGGAAAATAATTTTGCTAGGATAATTTTCGTGAATATAACTTCATATTCCCAGTCAGGGGCACTATTCTGGCTCTCCCTGGTAATAGGGAATTAGAAAAAATATTTTCATAGCTTTTTTATTCAAATTGTATTTTTCTGGCCTACTGAAGGAATAACTTTAGTGCACAAATTTTCAAAACAAAGTGAATTGGGAAGCTTTTGTTCGGAACAATATTTTCCCATCTATCTTTGTTTCGAAAACATTTACATCAAGCTTATTCCCTCAGTAAGTAAGAAAAATACGAAAAAATGCAAAGAAAATATTTTATCCAAACACTCTTGCAACAATTTTGGGGTCTTGCCTGTCTCTAGTTAGAGTCCCATCGATTATTTTCAGAATGATCTCAATTTTTTCCCTTTAGATTTATTTTTATGATATGCTTTTAGTGCAATCTATAAAAATTTGAGAACTACATTTTTCAGATGAAACTTTCCCACCTGAATTTTTGCAGGTGGCCTAATGCACTTATCAACAAAGGTGTTTCCGTGCTTTGTGTTTTTTTTTTAATATTATTGTCGAGTTCCGATTATTTAGAGATAAGATAGCGGTCGACAAAAATAATTGGATGGTTTTCAAGAGTGATGACGTGAAAGTTGGTCTATTTGCCAATACATATATAAAACGAAACCCCGGAATAGATACACGTCGAATTAGAAAATTATTAAAAACTCACAATTAACCAACCTTCTTTAATATCATAAAAATGGAGGTGGCAAAGGGCTGTGACAAACGACAAAACTTTTTTCAGCTTACTAAACCCTAGCTTGCGGTTTTTTAACAAGATTATATAACGCTATACTCTATCATACATAGATATATCCTAAATACTTCAGTTCTTGTAGTATACTAAATTATTTTTATTTGAAGCGTTTTAAATTAAACCAGAAACTTTGATAGCCGAATCTTTCTGACATTCCGAATAGTTGTTTAGATAAGCCTTGCGCTAACTGTACAAAATATTACGTAATCAATAACCCTACAACTAATGACAGTGAAATGATCGCTTCCAAGGAGATCAGACAAGATTAATCAAATTCTACTAAATCAAACAAACGTTTCTTATGTATCCTGAAGTCGCTGGAAATGGCTAAAAGCGTTTTCAGAGGTACAATATGGAAGAAATTAGGTTATGTGAAATAAATTTTTTCCCGAAAGCTCAAGAAGGTCAACATTTAAACACATGTTTTTAATTACTTTTGAAAGTGCCATGATTTAGAGTGTTTGGAGTGTTGCGCTTTAGTACCTTTTAGCCATCACATCGGAAAACCTGCAAGCAACTCGCTTATTTCATTTCAGATTCGATGATACCCCATGTTGCTTAAATAGTTTATCAGAGGTATAAAAGGTATCTAATCCTCTGATCAGCCAATCGAATACCATAGTTGCAGTGAGTCTAGGTAAATTCCCATTTCAGCTGAGTAAAAAAACGTACTGACGAGTTTATATAGTAAACGAAATTAAGGTACGAAGATAATAAGGTGGTAAAATTTTCATATTTTAGAAAGTTTAATTCCCCAAAATTCCTTGTCTCGAGAAAAGAATCTTCTCTTTTTTACTAAGGTTCACTAATAAGTTATTTTCTCGGTTATGCTCCTGGATTTGTGCACTGCGCTAGTTACAGTTGCTCCACTGAGCGCATTCCATCGTTATTGTTCTTCACATTCTAAAGTCAAAGTGGTTCAACTGATATATGAACGATTAAATTCTATTTACTATCGTAGGATGACAATGAAAATAGCCTTACCAAACTGGTACTTGTAAACATAAATTCATCCTTCTCTATAAAGCATTGCAGTATTTAAAAGGATTTCAAAACTCTTGATAATTTTTATGGTTTATAGAAATTTTACGACGAAATTTGTCTTCAATCTGTTTGATATTACAGTTCTGATTCAATAAAAGTTATAGTGGTCAACGTAGCATTAACAGAAGTGAAATTATTTTCTTTTGACAATTTCGAAATATTCCACATATCCATATACCTTATAGTAATCGATTTCTATCGGTTCTTTATTGGAGAACTAAATTATTAAATAAATAAAATACCTCGGCCAAATTTGAAGTTATCGCGTCGGATATCACTGTCTACCAACCAACCTATGAAGAACAGTATAGCATAATGAAAGCATTAATCCACATCCAAAAATAAAAAATTGGAAAATAATTTCCTAGGATGGTATCTGAAATGAAATGAACAAGAATGGCTGCGATTTCCATTTTTACCGGATATTTATTATGCGTCGTAGCAAATACTGTAAATCTTTGCTCATGATCGCCATCAAAATTAAAAAATCAGCGAGAGTTAAATTTATATTGCAAATTTAGCCAAATATTATCTCTTATGAACGAATACACACTGGGTCGTAACGTCCTTTCTCTAAAATAAGTTCTAATGGAAACAATCTAACAAATCTGAGATTACAACATCGCGTCGAAAACGACAAAATCATCTTTCACGAGAAGGTAAATACGATAACAAATTTTATCGAGCGAGATACAACAACAAAAATGCAGTTTTCATTATGAACAGTCACCAACACCCGACTTTCTGTAACATCGAACTTACCGAACTTTTACTAAAACTGTCTTGCATAATCAAAAAACATAATCCCTGCTTAAACTTCAGAAAACCAAAAAGGCCAATTTTCTTCTCGAACCGGTTGTTGATTGAAAATTTAATTTTTAAATTTATTTGAATCTTTTAATTCTGAGATCTCCAAATTAATAAAAAATTTTTTAGCATGAATTTTTATTGGGAATAGTGGTTGTAGATGCCAAATTTTTGTAAAATTATAACTTTTTTTATCCAACTTGTGATTCTCGGTAAAACTTAAAATAATCTGAACTCAAATGCTCTGAACTAATTTTGTTTAATCTTTTTGTTTTTAATCATTTTCTCGCAAATATATATTTTTCAAAATATTATTCAATAACGAGAAAGTTCCTATTTAACAGGGGGCAGCGTTTCACGTTATAACGTTTCATGTACACACATAAATATTTTAAAAACAACCTTTTTTGACAGCGGCGATACAGCGAATTGTACCAATCTACAAAATCTCGAGGGCGAACATTTTTCATGATCACTATATTTTGTTTTACTGCTTAAACGAAAGTAAAATGAATTAAAATAATTAGGTTCGACTACAAATTATATAGTACAGAGCTTTGCACTAGACAAAACTTCGCGTATCGCAGCGCGATATCGAACATTTTTATCATTAAAAAATTTAAGTCTCGCAAAACACGCGCGAAACAAACTAAATATCTACAAAACGCTGATAAAACCGTAAATTAGTATGAAAATAATAGGAATAATGCTAAGACCTCGCATTATTCGTATTCGGCATTTCGTATCAGATGTAGTAATTACTGATTTCTTTCGATTATTTACAGTTTAAAAGGAAGTCCTCTCAAAATTAATCGCGATAACGAAATGGTGTTTTATTTCATCTTCCTTTGCTGGCACTTCAATTAACTGTATAGATGGATTCTTGTTACTTTTTTATCTATAGAGTAACTTTACTACACATGAATTTGGAATAATAATTATAGATTATTTTTGGTCTACTAACAGAAAAACTAGGCTTAATATATAATTAATTAACACATTTACAATCTCATCGATATCAATAATCGTGAAATATTTTGATGTTTGCTTATTATTCGTATTCAGGTCGGAACTTCCATAGAAAAGTACAGATGTATTAGCTTGTGACTCCTCACTGAAAGCAGATATTAAACCTAGTAAGACTGTTGGTAACATATGAGTCCAATCTTCTCATTCGTGATACACGATAGCGGCTTTAAGCGTGCGAAGCCATCTTTCCACTATGGCATTGCACTTTGAGTTGTATGCTGTAGTTCTTTTACGCTGAAAACAGTTAAGTTTTAAAAGTTCGAGAAATACCTCAGATTGAAATTTCGCTCATTGCCGTAAAAATTGACACTGGATCACCAAAATGAGATATTTAATCTGATTAAACGCCAAACTTTACAATGATAGCAGTTATGTCCGGTAATGGGACGGATTCAGACCAACGCGTGTAATGATCTATTATTGCGACACAATATCGCTGATGTCAAGGAGGATGGCTGCAAAACGTTTAACGTTGAAAATTATCCTGTCCTTAATAGAGTGTCCAAAAAACTGATTTCGTTACATTCAAACGAATTTATCAAAATTAATGATTAAACTATTTTCAAAACGTTTGTCAAAAATAATCGTAAGATGTTCAAGATGATGGACAAGGTATAAAGTAGAAAATATTGTTCAACTTTCGAGTTGATACGAAAAGTCCTGAAGATTCGGACTTGGGGTTCTGTATGGAGTGGTCACTCTATTTAGCGCTCACTAACGAGAGACAGAGGACCTGTCCATGAACTGCTACTCGGTTTACAAATGCCATGTGGTTTATTTTTGGCGATAAGGAGCTTGTCTGGAGCGAAAAAACGTCTAGATTTTGCTGAAACGAGTGTCACGGTTGTCAACAGCCAATGTGTGACGTTGCGTTTAATGATCGATCTTCTAACATTTTGATTTGTATAACATCCGGAAATTTGGTTATTAATAAACGATAAGTCAGATGCTGATGAAATCGAAAATACGCCATAAACAGAAAGTGAGAGGTTAATGAATTATTCGACGTTTTTCAACATCAGCTGGGAGACTTAAAAAATTAAAAAAATTGGCACATAAAATGAAAATCGATACGTCCGCTTAGATAAATCCCCATCGAAATAGAAGAGTGATACATAGAGCCAAGTGCTTCTAGTTTGCTGAATTCGAATCCGAATTTACATCAAACGATTTACAACAACTTAAAATTAATTTTATTTATAAGTCCAAGATCAGTAAAATAAAATATATTATCAATAGTTGGTAGTGGTTTAGAAATATTTCAGTTAACGTAAGCTTTCCTGGAGCGTCGTTTATTACTCTGTAAATTGGATACTCCACATGCGTCGATGTAATACTTTAACAAGGAATCTTTATAATGAGAGGATCTAAAGTTTTTTTTTGTGTTCAGAGCGTTCTATAGAAATTATTAATTTCCATTTGGTTGACATCGAGTTGCATCCATAACGAAATCCAACAAAATGGGAACTTCCAGAAACGACTGTTTCTTCTGCAACATAGTTTGGAATGTTTCAAAACTTTTTCAAAAAATGACATTTTTTGGTTGTGTTTTGATCCAAATTAAACAAAAATACAAACTAAATTGCGGCGTGCAGATATAGTGGCAACATGACTACTTTCGGCTCAACCGATTGTTTTGTTTGGTTTTACCAAATAGAATTTTTGAAGAGATGTGATTATTCTTGACTTTTTTCCATTCGTCCTAGAAATCACCAATTATTATTATGATCTACGCGTGTTATTTCGGAACTAGATTCGTATCTCCTCTCTGTGTTCTCTTGGTAACTTCATGAATCAGGCGGTGTAGGCTGGCCGGGGTAATTCTGTTTATAAAACGCCCATAAAAACGATTAAAATATGACGGGCATGCTTTCTGAGAAATGAAAGATCTCAGACGGTCAGGATCCGCACTAAAGAATTTAACACTACGATCGTTAATAGTTGAGTCGAATTCTCTTGGAAGGTCAATCTTATAATTTAAATACAAAAATTCATTTCAAATTGGATGTTCCGGTAAGGAAATCCCATTAAGGCTGGTTCAATGGCCAATATAACAGCCTTAAATTCACGATTCAAATACAAAAAATTATTCATGATCTTAGAAAGTTCCATTTAAACTAGTTGGATCAGCAATTTACCTTCATATTTCAGGTGCTTTCGGAACCTGAGTCCAAAATTGTGGTAAAATTCGTTAATGGCCGTTTAACATTTTCGCTCGAACTTATAATTTAAAAATAATTTTTTTTATCAACTTTGCGCTACTCGAACCTGAGTCCAAATTTCTGGGAAGGTGTGTTAACGGTGGTTTACCATTTGATCTCAAACTCATTAGTCGAACACAAAAATTCGTATTAAATTCACGGCTCTGGCTAGGAAGTTAGATTTGGATTTATAGGATGAAAAATTTAACGACCGTTACATTTTGCTGTATGACTCTGAGTCCAATAATCTGGGAACTCATAATTGAAATGAACAAATTCAAATCTAATTCTCTATCCTGGTTATAGGGACTTGGGTTAATGCCCATCTACCACTTTCGCTCGAGTGAATAATTCAAATAGAAAATTTTTTTTCGAAATTGTTGTCCTGGTTAGAAAATTTTATTTTGGTTGAATCGATGAGTAGTTAACAAACCTCTTTTAAGTGCTTTTGGAACCTGATTTCTAATCTCATAATTTAAATACAAAAAATTTGTATGAAATTCGCCATCAATCCTATTACAAGGTGCTAACGGAACCAGACTCTTAATTGGGCAGTGACCCAAAAATTATGACTTTGTGTTTTTAACGTGTCATAAGTTACATGATCTTTCTCGTACAGTTAGTTTTTCGAGGATGTTGGTTAAAGCGCGGTCGAACACTCAACAATTTTCCTGGATATTCGGTAATTAATCATCTATTTAAACTGAAATGTATTAAGATTTAGATGGAGCGTAATTTGATTAAAATTCGTTATAAAATATAACTATGCGGTGCTTGAAATACCCATAAGAATACTCCTTTAATTAAAATAAATTAAGGCCATTGTTTTCAAAAATTATGTGCAAAATTTAATAAAAACATATTGGATTTTTTGTGGGGCATTTTAGTCAACCAATTTCTTTTAGTACCAGTACCACGTTTTTCTTATTACTAGCGCCCGAAATCTATTGTGTGGTTAACATGTATGATTATTTAGTTTAAAAGAAAAATAAAAAAAAAAAATTTAACCAAAAAACTTTAAAACAAAATTTAAAAATTAAAAAAATAATTCTTCAGGGTATGTTGATAAATTAAAGTCGATTAGGTCGTTGATAATGTTGAATGATTTAGACGGCCAATGGATGGGGTTGTTTTCTCCATAGTTTATAGAATGGTCTTGTAGTCGTTAAATCAAAACGTTACCAATAACAGCCGCGCCCAAGATAAGTCGTCTAGAACCGCGTCACATTTTCATGGAATGGTAAGTTGTGGTCGTAATCTCAGTCACTTTTCTTTAACAAGAAAATCGGAATCATTTTTTGAATGCTTTCAACTCTTTTAATGTGCCCAGGACAGTCTGGATTCCAGACCATTACAGCGTATTTCAGTTGAGATCGAACGTAATCGAAATAAAGTGAACATATTGTTTGGATGTCTTTAAATTCACCTGTCCATCTTTTAACAAATCTAAACATGGCATTCGCTATCGTATTATAATTTTCAATAAGCCTATTGAAGCTGGTCATGATCAGATTGAATCTTTGCTATGCTTCATTGTTGACTTTATATGAAGTAATTAGCAGATTTCTTTTATGGTGGAAAGACATAATTTTGCATTTCTTTATCACGCCACTCGTTAATCTATAATTTTCACGTCATCCGCAAATATGAGCACCTCTGAATGCCTATTTTTCCCAAACATTTTATTTCCCGAACATAATAGCATATTAAGGAGTGCAGCGGTTCTCAAACTTTTTGAGCTGCGGAGCCCTTCAAAGGCATAATTATTTACATGCAATCCCAGTGGTTCAGTAATGACTAATTGTGTAGTTTTTTATTCATTGTATTTATAAATTTAGCAATAAAAAGGAAAAATTAAATTATTTGTACTTCAACGAAACTTAAAATAAGTCGTAACGAAAGGTTCAAGTATTTTAACAGCTTTCATTGATAAATCTGCACATTCTTTTCTTAAAGTCCATAATCGTGAAATCTTCTGCTCTTTTCTGAACTATGAATAGGTTTCGAATTCATGTGTTTAAGCTTTTTATTATTTTTAAGCTTTTCAATCTGCTCATCTGGAAAACACTGTTCAACAGAGTTTAGAATATCTTCCTAATGTTGACGAGTTTCATCACACAACATAAAATCGTCACTTTCTTCAATGTCCCCATTAATTTCATCAAAAAATTCTTTAAGTGTTGGGAAGCTATCTAGCTAACGAGTGCGGATGCAAATGATCCAAAACTGCTGTGAACACTGCTACTTGTTTTCCTTGAATTAACAAATCCACTTTGTTTACCTTTGAGAAAATATCGGCGATGTATCTAGGTCGAACAAGGGCCCAATTCGGGACGAAGATCGAATAGTCGAACAAAATCTTTCCCTTGTGACAACCATCGTACTTCTGTATGGAGAATCTCAACATCTCTCAGAATCTCTCATCTAAATTCTTGATTTTAACAACAACACCAGCGGTTTTTCTTGCCATTGCTATTACATCATCCGTGCAGATATCAACCCAGTTTTTCCTATCTGAACCATTAGTCTTAAAAAAATCTTTCACGATATTAAAAATTTTGGCACCAGTTGTATTATTTGGCAATGGTTCACACAAAAGAAGATCATCTTCAACAAATTTATATGCTGATACCGGACAAAAACAAGCAAGAAAAGTATTGCAAGATTTAAAAAACGATAAAAGTCGAAAATGATATAATTTTCACTGTTTTGCTTCGACTTTGTTCAAATTTCGACCTTTTACGAATTTCGATTTTTTTTTCGCGACTTAGTGATGGTACAACATACCACCGCCCCAGGTTTCGCAACCGTTCAACAACCAAGATATTTCACATACGAATTAAACATTATTAGTTTGGTGTTTGCGAGATAAGGCAGATGTGTTCCATACTTTGTGTGACATGTTGAATGTTGTTCTAGCTTTGTTGATTTATTTTTTTATAACTTCATCTGTTCACGTATACGATTTCATTGGTGTGTTTAGCCTCATCGTCTAGCTGATATTTATTTTCAGGGAAAAAGCAACTTCTTTTGCTAGATCTGGGTAGGTGCAATGGTGAATTCCATTAAATCCTTCCGTTTTGTTTTAAGATGATAAAATTGGTGTAAAACTTCGTCCTGTTCCTTTCTTAATTTCGGGTTGACTGTCGGTGAAATTCGATAGAGGATGACCATTGGTAATATCTTTTTGGTTATATTGAAGAGGGGTTCACATCCTGCCAATTTATACATTCTCTTCTCTCCCAGGAGGTTTGCGTCTGAATTCTTGGTACCCGACCGAAGTATGTTTATTGAATCATTGTGCTTGTTCATTGTCCTCGCCGAATGTTGTCTTTGTGCCTGGCATCTTTTAATCTGACGCTGTTTTGTTTTTTTTCGATTTGTAGTGATCCATTTTACAGCGGCAGGTTTATTTTTGAATTATAATATTTTACCAGTTCGTGATTACTGTAAATTGCTGCACCATTCATTGCCCTGACATCTTTGTAATGACTTAAAATTCCTTGTCCCGTGATCAATTTGCGTGATCGATGAGTCTTTCTTCATTATTATTTCGCACAGAGTCTATATATTGGTTGTCCCATATATTCTTGCATTAGTAAGATCATTTTTTTGTGTTTGTTTGACATAATATGTCAAATAATTTCGCTTGTATTTTATTTCACCACTGTTTGATCTCTCACTGCACTGAAGCCAAGAATTTAATTTCTCTTCTTTCTCTAATTGTTGCTAAAAGTCTTCATGTTTCTGTTAAAATTTTGATGGGTTGCATTATTTATTCTATTATTGTGGTTTCTGTAATCATTTTGAATACGGATCAATGAATGATTGATCCATTGAATTCTAGCCAGCCCGGCGAAACCCTGGAAGCTTCTGGGTAAGAGGTATACTGATAAGGCGAGTGGAAGACGTCTCTTTATATTTCTTTACTCCCTTTTTCTTATGATGTTACCACGCGGTCACCCAACCTTGTTAACCGTTAAGATGTTGTTGCTTTATCTATCTTTGCCACTCGTCCCCAATTTTAAGAAAGATAACACTAGTAAAGAAGTGCAAGGAAACGCAATTTCGATTGATAGTGAATTGGTGAATCTCTGAGGCAACTGTAATCCTGAGCTAATCTGAGCAAAATGGATATCGAATACATTAAAAAACCCCCACTTGTATTTTTAATTAAAAAAAAAATCATCATCGCAGCCATCAGACAACTTTAATGTAGAAAACCACATTATTTATACGAAACATCATTGTTGTATTTAATTTTGATCAAAATACAACCAAAAATGCAAACAAACAACCAACAAAATTCATTTACGCTATAAGTGTTGTAGTTACCCCGCAACTACGTTGCCATAAAACGGAAGTTAAAGTCAAAAATTAACTATTTGTTTATAGTCCACATTTCGCACAGCGAAATTCTAGCCGAATTTAGCCTCGTAAAATGCTTATGGTTACCATTTTCAATAAAAATTTAAAACCCGATTTAAAGTGGAAATGTAAAAGATGTAACGTCGTACAGAAAAACCATGGAAAAAACAACAAAAAAGTAATTGATCTACGAATTGTCTACATATTCTACAAATTCTCGACATTGTCTACACTAAACTTAATTGTCTACGCTATTTTCGACACCAACATGTAGACAATTTGGAAATACGTGTAGACTTACAACACTGATATGACTGGATAAAGTGCAAAATTAAAAAAAAAAAATCATAGGCACAATGTTGTTCTCAAGTATTTACAACTAGTTTCTTAAATGGAGAAAACAACCCTCCCCCCCCCCCCCCCCACATCCGTTAACGCATAATTTCAGATTAAATTTTGCAGACAATATATTTCCTATTTACTTATGCTAAGGCACCCCGGCCATGATCCACTACCAAAATATACCAAAGAAGAAACAGACAACACAATAATTACGTATATACTCGTACGAAATGTAAACATCTGTCCATTTCTTGGAATTTATCAAAAATTTCTGTTTACTAATATTTCAAACCGCACTATAACGATGACTCATACATCAAATCCAATTAATCAATAATTATTATAAAACCAGCCATTATAAACCTCACATGTATGACTAAACGACTTCATGCGTTGCATTAAACCAATCAAAAAATAAAAATAAATTTATAATACACAACTTATTATGTTTCAATGGGTTTTGTGATATGTTTGTGTGAGGCTTGTACACAAACTTTGAGGTTTCTAGATAAGAAAATTGTTGAAAAAATATTTTGTTATCCAAAAAAAAAAAAAAATTTAACACGATAATCTGAATATAAATTTTCGCCGTCATCGTGTAAACCGCTTTATTTATAAAAATAACAAATTTGCATATATATATATATATAGTTATATGTATATCCCATGTATGAAGTACGCGAATGTCGAGAACGAAACCAAAAGTAAATAATTTAATAATATATAACACATATTGCAAGCACGTCTTTGTTATAATTTTTTTGTTTAAAGTTTTTTAAAAGTTACACAATAAAAGTATTTTTAAATCTCTTACCACATCACCATTTTTTGCAATCCCGTCACTATTTACTGGACATTTTTTTAGCTTAACACCATTTTTGATTTCATCGCACAGTATCGAGAAATTATTATTGTTGGCTGTATTACCGTTTGTCTGGAAATTTACTAGGGGCACTGTTTTATGATTGTTGTGTACTTGAGAATTTGCCAATACTGGCGGCGACCTTCCATTTGATACGGCATTGAATTGTGGCGGCAGCGGAGGTGGTGGTGGCGGTGGTGGTATATTGGTCATTAAATCAACCGACATTTTTTCGAATTTTCTTTCTTTATATAATTCACTAAAACAATATATTCTTCACCAAATTTAAACGTGTTCACAAATTTACTTATTTATTATTATTAACAAAAGCACATATTTATAATTTAATTCCGTAAACCAAAATAAAAAAAAACTGTCCACTATAAAAATAACTATATAGTAAGTGGAGGTCTGATGCGAATGAATGACAAAACTTTAATAATAAAAATATAAAAATTCGCTTCATACGTAGAACATTTTTTTTTTATCGTATGTTTCTTTTTGTTTTGTGTTTTGTTGTTGTTTGGATTTTCTGAAGAAATATAAATGACGACTTAAGTCGATGAAAGAGATAGCCTTTAATAACAAAACAAGAAATATATTAAAATATGCATGATATATGTGTTGTATATATATATATTTTAATGTATATAAGTAGAAAATTGTAATCGAATGAGTCATGCGCCGTCGTCTCATGGTTGCTTACTAATTTTACAGGTACGTACAAAACGACATCAAATAGTGTATATGGTATGCGATACACATTAACATTCATTTTAATTTGGTATGTGCTTGTATTTAGATTTTTTTTTTTTTAAATATTAGACGGGTTGCATACTTAGGAGTTTAATGCCCGATTTTCGGGGAAACAAATTTACGGTCTAATAAATCGTCTATATATATATATATGGATTAAGATCATAGGAAATGATATCACAACTATTTAGGTTTTGGAAAATTTTGGAAAAAACTCTAATACACATCTAAATCAATATTGGTTAAAATAAAAAATTTCCGTTAAAAGTCGCGCGCAATATACACTGATTGATAGATCAATAAAATTACTGACATCTCAAGTATTTAACCGTAAATTTTTTTAATATGCATACAGAATTAAAAACTCGTTAGAATGCAACACTGTGTCAATGATGATAATAGTTCCTGAAATTCTATTTTTTTTTTTTTTTATAAAAATAGAAGTGAGCATAATTTTTTTTTATCATATCATTAACACTCAAATAATTCATTATGCTGTAATTATATCAATAAAACGTCTAAAACGTGACTAACGATGGTATGTTACAAGACCTACAAGATTGGACGATTTATATTTACATTGTTTTAAATGCAAATGTTAAGAAATATTGGAAAATTATATAAATGCGGTTACCATTCAAATCACTTACACTTTTTAATAATGCGGTGTGCTTAATGATGGTCGATCTATTACAGTGAAGTGTTGAAAAACGGAGAGTACGCAATGTTGATCAATCGATACAAATTTATTGTTGCTTTCGATATTTTTATTTAGGTCGAATGGTGAGGTCGTATATTAATACTTTTTTTTTCAAGCTGGTATACAAACAAATCTAAAAGGTTTTTAGACAAAACTGAGTAAGACATGCAGTTGACTAATTTGATTTGTTTTTTGTTAATAAATACCGGAGCTGATTTTGATTGATTACACAATACTAAGCAGGAATCCCTCATACGCCGGGTCGACCGTACACCTTTTTGCGTACCTCAAAACGGAGGGGGATGTTGTTGTTTTGGGAGTTGGATGGTCTGTGCTTGCTTCCACTTTATCTGGGTCAATTCGGATAATCCTATATTACCAATAACATGGCCGAGGTATTTCGTTCCATTTAAGACAAACTTAATTTTCTCGATATTAATAGTGAGATTCGCGGATTTAAGCAATATAGCTACATCCATTAGAAGAGAAAAGTGTTCATTGAGATCTGCCGAAACCTCAAAATCTGCCGAAACCACAAGCAAGTCGTCTAGATAAACGAATACTCGGTCATGCGCAAATGATAAGGGATTACACGATGCATCAACCTGCACAATGTCTGCGGAGCATTGCAAAGGCCGAATTGCATAACAGTGAATTAATACAGAGATCGGCCCGGAACAGTGAATGCGGTTTTATCCCTCGACTGTGGATACAACGGGATCTGTCAAAATACTTCCTTTAAGCCAATCGAAGGGATATATTTAGTATGGTCCAACCTACTAAGTAATCTCCCGATTAACGGCAAAGGATAAGCAGCTTTTAGTGTAACCGCATTTAATTTCCGGTCGTCTAGACATATAGCCTTACCTTATACCAGTATTATTACGAACCATGCTAACAGGTGAAGATCATGAACTTTGACTTTCTTCTATCACCCCTAAGTTCAACATCCTATCCAACTCCCGATAAGTCCCCACCAGAACTACTGGTGACCTTCGATAATATCGTTACCGGAGCAACTTCTTGTACATCAATAGTATGAGTTACTAAATTTGTTCGACCTAACCCGTTTTTGACTGAACAAGGGATCATGGCGATAATTTCATGTAGTTTATGTTTCTGTTCTGGTAAAAGTAGATGACGATTTTCTAGGATGACCGCTGGGGGCTGAGGTACCTCTAAATAGTTTACGCAGATAGACCTGAGACCAAATGATTCCCAGAAATCTGTTCCGAGATAAAGAGGTTGGAGCAGAGCCAGAGCAACAAGGAACCGTATATGTTTTACTGGACCTTCGTAAGATACAGGCAATAACACATGACCAATAATAGCTAGTTTTTGCCAATAGCTGTGTGTAAATAAGATTGGAGCGGAGGCACCTTAATATTTGATTGTTCCAGAACCTGCTTTGAGCCAACAACCCGACATATGGAATACCATTTATAAAAACGCGGGTGTGTGGTCTGTTGTCCGCATGCAAATTACAAATCGATTCCGCAATCATTTTCTTAATTTGCCTCCGTAAAGACCAGTATCGGACGGATTGGCTCGGCTTATAAGCGAAAGTTGGGTGATACGATTGTGTCTGAGTTGACTGTGTAGAACTGCTAATGAACGTGAATGGATTGCCTAGTTGACAAAATCGACGTGAATAGTTTGGCTTATGACATTTTCATGAAGTTATGCATGCCGGTGATTAAGTTCCGGACAAGTGTTCCTGGCTTGTTGCATGAGTTGGTTCCTGGGTGCTTCTTGACAACGATGAACCACATGCACTTTCATTTCCCTCTGTTGGTTTTCCGCTCTATCGGGACTACAAGTGCGACAATATACGGTTTAACCACATTGAGGGCACCGCATCCACAAAATTCCGAAAAATCTAAGAAAAAAGCCTCACCTGGGATTAGGAAAATAAATTTTTGAAAAATTTCCTCACTACGCATATAAAAGGGGTTAGGAAGGTTATAGTCGTTCCCCTGTGTTTTAGGATATAGATGAGAATCATACGGTAATACGGTTTCCCATGGAGATTTTGTTACCGGTGGCACGAAGCCAAGCAGATTTCATCTAAACATGCCTCTCTCACGGCGATTTTGCCGACTTGATCTCAGGGTTTTGGGTCGTGGGGAACTTGAGGCTTGCATGCTCCTGGCATACACCATGTCACAAATCAGAATAAAAATAAAAAACTCACCCAGGGACAACCGGATTCCCTCGAACGACAAGTACAATGTCTGTTGAAGAAACCAACCCGAATGGCAGATCGACCCTAGAGGGTCTAACACTAGCCTAGCCTGCAACTCTTGAACGTAAGAGAAATGAGAATCTCCCTCCTATTATACCAACCCGAAAAACTTAGTGCTCCATTTTAGAAATTGTGAATAGCAGAAATCGAGCACAAATAAAACAAACCACTGACCTTGCGGAAATTGAATCAAATAAAATAATAAAATGAGCGATGACCTTGAATAAATGGTGTAACGGCAAAATAAAAACCAAATAACAACAGAAAAATATGACCGCCGAGCAAATTATGAAGCGAGAATGAGCACCAAGTGCTTGTACTGCTTATATGTTTTATTCACAAAATCAAATTACCACCGCCAAAATGCACTAGACAGGATATACGTGGAGCGAATCCAAAACTTTTAAATGTCATCTATCCCAATAAAAATTAACATTTATTTACCGCAAAAAAGCTTTTACAACTTTATTTCTATATATTTCGTATTTTTTTAAATTTTATTTTTAATAATTTAAATCAAAAGAAATGGTTGAAAACCAAAAATCCAACATATATGATTAAAGAAAATCAACTCTCAATTGTCTTATACAAAAAAGCTAACTGTAACTATAAACTAAAAAATAAAATCCTCACACCAACCAAAAATCCAGAAGAATCCTTTTAGTTTTTTTCGTGCGCGTCAGTCACCTAACCATTGACACCGCACATCAATCTACATGCAAAACCGAAAAAAGCACAACAAAAATACTCCTCTACACTCTCACCGGTCGCACACACGCACAAGATGCACAATGGTCTCGCTCTCAAAATTACTCGACGTTTACGCCATACGATAGAAAGGTAAAAAAAAACCTTAGTGTCAAATGCTCGAGCACAGATGGCAATGCATTTATTTAATTATTCGATGGTAACGAATTTAAAAATTCAAAAGCAAAACTACGTATTATGAAAAAATGTTATGACCCCTGAAGGTGTCGTAATAATTGTGTTGTGCCTTATAGCTGAGCTAGCGGCCATTTATATACCTAGGATATCCAACGGTGTGAGATGAAAGTAAATCTTCATTGTTGAAGTGGGTGTCCTCCTGAGCGCTTCATTGATGTACATGGTAGCTGTTTGCTATATGTTGTACGCTCGCCGGCCTTTAGACAGTATTCGCATATAATAAAACATGACTAACGATTGAAGTGCAGAGCCAGTGTACTGTATGGATTCCGAAACCCCATTCTTGCTGGTGGCTCTTTTATCTCTCTCCTGTGTGCTTCTAAACCTGTACAGTTTTTTTTCCGAATACGACGTTTTATTCAAAACCATTTTCCCTTAACTTTTAGATCAGTAGATTCCCTTTAGAATCCTCAAATTATGGAGACACTTATATATTATGTTTGAACTTTATCAGGGCGCATATTCTTGAATTTCGTACGAAAAAAATCGTATATTTTCGATTAAAAAACCAGCATCAAAATTTCGATTACTTACAATTTGTCAAATTCTTGAAACTAGTCGAATTTTTTATGGGATTCATAAATGATTTTTGGAAAAACTTCGAGAAGTCCAGCTGGAACGGAACTCGATCAATTCTAATCTGATTTTGCTGGGATTGGGTATGTTGGATGGAAATGAGATTCAAAAATGTTTTTTGAAAGAAGTTCTGGAATAAGGTTATCTGGGTCAAGGCACGGCCATTTCTTTGGATGAAAATGGGATTCTTAAATGATTTTTAGACGCAGTTCTGGATTAGGCAATCTGGGTCGGAAGTCAACCATTTCTTGACGGATTTTGATTGGGTTGGGTATGCTGGATAAAAGTGGAATTGTTAAATGATTTTTGAAAAAAATTCTAGAATATGGCCACCTGAGAGGGATCAGTATTCCTGAAAACGACTACGTATAATTGTAATACGAATACGAAAATGTACAATACGTTCAAAAATTTCCCCTATTCCGCAATAGCCACACAAAAATACAAAATATTTTATTTAAACAAAACTAATTTTATTTCACAATTTATATTACAACTTATAATCACTTATCATAAGTGATACATATTTGAAAACCTAGAAGAACAATAATATTATTGCATCCATATCAAGTATAAATCAAAACGTCAAAACTCAAAATAGTGTCCAAGTTGTACAATTTTATTGCAGGTTAAACAATTTAAAATAATTTTTCCTTATAGCTAAGACACACACCAAACAATTACGTACGTTCGTATTCAGGAATACCAAAGTATTTTCGTATCGTACTGAATTTTCGTATCGAATACATTTTCGTATCGTATTTAGGGATAGGGCCCCAGTTTAGGATTGGTGGAGTTCCGTTCGAGGGGCCATATCCCAAAACTTCTTCCAAAAATCATTTAAGGATCGCTTTTTGATCCAGCATAAACAATCTTATCATAATTAGTTAAGAATTGATCGAGGTCCTTGTCAGATGGTCATATTCCAGAACTTCTTCCAAAAATCATTTAGGAATTTCATTTCCGACTAACATATACATAATTCCATCATAATCGGGTTAGAAACTACCGAGTTCCGATAGTTTAAATGTTCGCATGGGATGACGTATTGTGACTGAAACTCGTATACGATTTATTTCGTACGAATTTCAAAAATAGCGGCCCAGGCAAGCTGGCATTTATCAAAATTCATAATTTTTGATAAAATTTAAAAATAATGTTTTTAGATTTTACTTATTTTTCGAAAATGCTTTTCATTTTAAACATTGGCGAAAGTAAAATTTCTGTGTAAGCTACCACTACCAGTGCGCCAAGAAAATGGCCATTATTTTCGAAATAATTGCGATAAAACGAAAAAGGAGGGAAATTTCGAAATTTGATATAGCACCCAACCAAATAGGTCGCTGTCGTGTCAGATTGCATAATGGAATAATGGAATTTTACTAAAATGGTTTTCCCTAAACCAGTAGGGATCTTTTTTCTTATGATTTCTGTTGGGAAGCTTGGTTTATTTAACACCTAACCATAAAGTCCATATCATGTAAGATTGCTGTGCATGTTTGATAATATTGCATGTTGTATGGTTTTACAGGAACTAGGTATTACTTGGTATTAGCACCAAACCCAAATTTTCTTTAGGCTTGGTTATTACGGTTTTTACGTTTTCAATTATGAAAAATATTTGTTTTATTTTTTCAATTGCTAATTTGAAGAAACTGGTATACAGATAAACAAAAATTACTTAAAAGTAAAATCAGTAAAATTATAAACCTTTTCACTGAGAGCCTGGCATCGTTGCAAAGACGTGGTGGTGGATATAGATATTTTGTACAACTTCGTCTTAAATCATTACAGTATCGAATGATAGCAATTGATAGCATTGATATCGTTGATGTCGGTTTGGCTGCTAATATAACAAATGCAAAGAGATATTTGGGAAAACTTTGTGACAAAAGTTTGTTGGCAATAGGATACATTGTGTCGATTACATATACATAGTTTATAAACAGATGTTGAAAGTGGTAGAATTTATTGAAAATAACCAAACAATAATATGAGTGCGCCATTATTTCCTCTTAAATGTTTTAGAGTACGCTATCAACGCTTTATTGTGCGCCAGAGTATTTTCGTCCCATAACATAAATTGACATGATTAAAAATAGTTTACCCATTCCAGAATCTTTGATCATATTGCAAGTTGGTGTGGTGTCTCAGTGATTTGCATATTCAACGGCAAGCTTAGCTTGTAATTGCATACATAATACTATTATACGCTATCCGTTGTTCTGAAATCAATTTCGGAAGATTCGTTTAAACAAATGATTTATTACAATTGTCATTGCAAATCATGGTCGAAAACGTCGTTTGCAGATTGATTCGGAACATATATATTTTTTTATCGAAACCAGTACACCTTTATACACACATTTGGTGTGAATTGACATTCAATACGGAGTTTGACTCATTACACGCAAACGGTGTAGGGTGTCTTCATTTGTGTAGTTTTTGTATTTTTCCCAAAGATCTTGGAATTGGATAAATTAATTCCATATTTGCAACTCATATTTGCAACCTATGAGTTGCAAATATGGAAGTGTCCTTTTGTGAATCGTTTTCAACAAAATTTATATCTTGGCGAACTTCTCAATTCTTGGAAGGGTGTCGATCCACGTATATTGATTAACATACTGCTTTTGTAAATACTTTTATTTGAGAAGTACATGCGCTACACATTTTCAATGTGCACTGTCAAAAGAACAACTATTTGATGTCGTTCATGGAAAGAAAATGATAAAACGCCCCATACAACGTCATTGCTACTAATGTGGCGACCCAGTTCATATTGGTCAATTTTAGATCTACTTGAATTTCTCGCTCTAAAAATGATTTCACAGAATTGCAATACTCGACATTGATGTGAAATTTGTACAATTTCCAGAATAACGGTGAATTTAGAAAAACCCAACGATTAACCTCAACATAATTATTTCGTACTTTTAAAGTGATTCTTTTGCAACCAGTTGAACATCTTCGATAGAGTGGATATTCGTATTTGCCAGTTGTAGTCTTGGCATGCAAACCTTTTGTGGTGTGACTTTTTCGATCGGTCAAATCAAAATATGTGCATGTGGCAATTCTCTTCTTTGCCATTAATTGCGATACATCCAGCAGCGTGTCTCTTATTGATGGTTTGCAATGACAACCATTAAAGAGATACATTTTTGTTTAAACACACGTGTGAAAGTGTCTTGACAATGACATATGTCTTGCATCTTGTGCGTATTCATGCATGTGCCGTGGCGGAAAATGTGGTCGGTATAGTATGACTATTTTCTTAATGTGAGTGAAGAAATAATATCTTAATTTGAGTGATTAACTTATTTTTTCCACCTTCGTCCAAGTTGTAACATCTCATATTTTTAAATATGATCTTAATCTATATCAATTGAACTATAAGTTCTGATAAAATTTAAAATTTTTATTGGGAGTAAAACATACAAAAATAGTTGGTTTTAACGAACGTCGGGAAGTTGCTCGATTCGATTTTCTGCGTTTTTATTAATCACTAATCGATATGAATATTAATTCATGACACTCACTTTCCAATTCGTTTCCCCAACTTTTAATGAATTTCTCAATTTGATGTTGAAATTATATTCATCGCAATCCGCCGTATTAGATGATGATACTCTGAAACCCGCTGCAACTTTGTAGAGCGTCAATTTCTAGTTTAGTGTTCGTATTGAACCGACAACGTCCATCGAATTGTTTCCCATTAAATAAATTTGAAGAGTTTTGTGATCTGCTTTGCATGCATTTTGAATATTGGCATGTAACGTATGATGCACGAAATTAATTGTACCAAACGATGTCATTTGGAAACATGAATTGTACTTGTGAATTTTTATCAAGAATCGTTTTGACTGGCTTGTGTCACCTGATACTAACGTTCATAATGATTCGAGTGGTAAATATAATTCTAAAAATTTCACTTTTATATTCGCGCAGCACATTCATGGCGTTCTTAAATTTTATGGTATTTCAATACACAAATAATTATCATTTTTTTCAATAACGACGGATGATTTCCAGCCTTGCTTCCCGTTGCTCTACTGTTTTAGATGAATAAGCCCAAGAATTGGGTACTCAATTTTCCACTCGTGATTTCCATTATTAAAAGCCAAAAAAAATGTAAATCAAAAAATTAAACTGATCGGATTTTTGATATTTTGCATAATCAAAAATCATTATTCGTGCATATATTTCTGTAAACTAACAAGGTCAACCCTTGTTCAAAATTTATCTTTAAATTGATTTGAATCTTTTAATTCTTTGTGGTTTATGTTTTTCCAACAACATTGCATAAAATTAGCCAGCCCGCACGAAATTTGTCACTTCCAGTGCACAAATTTCCACCAAAACGCATGACAACTGCCGAATTTTAGTGAAATATTTTTTTTTAAATATTTAAACTCGTAATTTCCGTTAGTTCGTATTTGTTTTAATCAAAAATTGTAATTTCCGCTCAATATTATTGCAAATTTAATTTAGAATTGTTTAGTTCGTAATAGTTGTCTCATAAATGATATCCGTTTTAAAATATTTGCAAAAACCTACGGAATTTCATTTATAATTTCTTTTATCGAGCGGCTGGTGACCTCCGTAATGTTGCTTGCACATGTTACAAGTTTTGTCCATGATTTTGCTAGGCATATGAACAAATTGCAATAAATAGTTTAGTGTTTAATTTGTTGTATTCACTAACCAATTGTAATAATTTGTTGTAAATGTTATTTGACAAAACAAGATGTAAATGTTGGCGTCCAAGTTAATATGCATGAAAAAATGATCAGTCTGATAATAATTTTGCACTATTATTTATTACATGCAAGAAGTGAATATGAAATGCAAGTATTTTAACATTTTATATTAAACAAAAATTATAATTTCATCTACTGATATTTAGATCCAGTTATATTTCTTAATGTCTTACTATTCTACCTGTTCAAAATGCTAGTAAATTATTTTTAATATAACTTAGCATATAAAAATCATTAAATAATACAATTTTTAATATGATTTTTTAATTCGACAAAAGTTTAAAAAGTCCGATAAAATGACTGCAAATAAAACGGTGCACGCTATACACTTTAAAAATGTACTTTAATAAAAATAATTGTGAACTACTACTTATTACATGCACGAAGTAAAATTCAAATAGATCCTATTTCATATTTTATCCTTCCATAATTTATTTATTTGGGTTGAGCAAAAAAAAAATATTTAGTCTGTTAATATTTAAATTAGGTGCTAGGCATTTTAATAAAATATTTTGAACGATTTGATGTTTTATTTGTGATACTCACTTCCTGCTTGTAATAATATAGTATAAATGTTACTTGTAAAACGAAGAGCTTTAAATGTTACGATTGTAAATATTATACTTTTGCTGATTTGATATTTACTTCCTGCATGTAATAAATGGTAGTTTGTCAGTTTTTTGCGAGGTTCATGCTACCATAGAAAAATAAGTTTAAATAGATTTTACATTTTTTATAAATCGAGACATAAAATTGATTTGAGTAAAAATTTTCTGATAATCCTATTGTCATGATTGTATTTGTGACTTTGTTTTGTGCGCAATTCCAATGTCAAACTGTTAGAAGTTTTTTATTCAACTCAATTTTATCTCTCGATTTATAGAAATGAGAAATCTATGGTAAACTTATTTTTCTATGATGCTACTTTACATACAAACAAGATCAGATTGATGATTAGTATGGCGCACTTTTTTGTTGTATGCAGGAAGTGGATATCAAATACAAGTATTTAAACCCATTATATTACTAATAAAATGATAATTTTTTCCTATCGATATTTAAATAACAATGCTAGTGTAAAATATATTGATATTTTATTTCTGGTATCCACTTCGTGCATGCAATATATCATCCACCTTTTTCAGATAACATAAATGAAATCTCTATCAAAACTGGAAATTACTGTTTTCCTTACAAGTTTTTGTCAATGAATCTTAGCGATTTTTTTCTTAGTCACTTAAACGTTAGGAAATAGATTTGTAATTATTTCAAGACGTCCGTGAGTTCGCAGGAAAGTGGCTCCACAAGTGTTTTGTTGTTTAATAAGCAAACGATTATTTTTACTGTATCGTGACTCATATCGCTTTTCAATTCATTTTCTTCTCATTTGGCATACCGCTGTTTAGTACCTGCTACAAACATTAACAAGTATACATGAAATTACTTTCTGAAGTCAGGCTTTTTAAATTTACATACCACAATTTTAAATAAACAATCAAAAGATTAGGAACTTTACGATTTGTTTCAAATGCTGATCTAGATATTTTATCTAATTTTTGAGACTCGCAACCTTGGCATTTTATTTTTGACATACCGGTATGATCACAACTGACATCATATTTTGTTTTTATTTTGAATGATTTAACAAATAAAGAATTAGACATGGAGACTTAAGTGCGTTATCTGAATATTTACACAAACAATAATATCTTATCACTCGAAATGAATTGCTATCAATTGGTAAGTACGCCGGTGAAGTAAATATTTATATTTATATCAAAAAAAGTTATAAATCATATATACCACCTAGCTAGATTGGTAATTAATGACTCTTTGGAGGTTTCAATAATATTACCAATAAAACAATAAAATTATGGTAGCTGAAATCGTTTCAATCGTGCTATAAAATAATTTTTGCAAATGATTTAATTGCATTTCATATATACTTAGCTCTTGCGATGATAAGAAGAAATTATCCTAAATACTTCGTTAATCCGTTTTACAAGCTGATAAAACATGAAATTATATTAATTAGAGTGATCTCATATCGGGTAATAAAAACCTTTGTTACCTAAAACTTTCTTTATCGCAAAATAACGCTGTTCTTAAGACAAAATATTCGCAATTTTATCTGGAATGTTGAATATTTTCTTTGTTACCTCGCGAAATAAGTCATCTCAATAAGCTGCAACCTTCGCATCTCGAAAACTTCATCTTGACAAAATAATAATAAACAATTTTATTTGTCGTTGTGATTATTTGTACGTAGATTTGTGCGTAACGGATGTGTAAATGAAATGTTACCTTATTTGTACGTTTCATCTGTACAAATTTTTCGGTTATTTATAATTCGTTGATTTTAGTTGAAACTGGAATTTCCATATCGTATGTTTAAACTGATAGACTGGATTAAAATAATTTTAACGGAAACAATACTAAAAGCTATAACCATCACTTACTATACGTAATTTAACGCATTTCGTTGATTAGATAATTACAATAATAAATTATACAAACAATTTTATTTTGGTTTTGACATATCTAATTTTAGGCCATTTTATGAGTGTTATACATATCTAAGGCAAATATTACCCGTTTACACACTTTATCCATAATTATGGGAGTTAACTACATTTGTTACATCAAATAATTGAATAATCTTATCCGATAATGTGTACACTACACCAGCCAAGTAGCCCTTGTTGCATTTCTGCTTAGTAAATAATTACGAACAGAACAATTTCCTCGGACGTTGTTTCGGCTCAATTTAAAAGGATTATTATTCAAAATTAAATAACCTTTCATAATTGGTACAATATTCCAAGATTTGAAACAAAAAAAATTTTTTTTTGTTCATTTGTCCTGGTAAAATTTTAAAAATTCAATCGACGATTACACGAAAACTGGACGTTGTTTCGGCCCAATTTAAACGGATTATTATTCAAAATTAATTAACCTTTCATAGTTGTATATATTGTTTTCCTTTCATTTATATGTAAAAAAAAAAATTTCTTTAGTTTTGTATGTTCCCCTTCCTGTTTCTCCCCGAAGTAACGATCGTTGTTTTGGCAAATCTCGTTGAAACTTAAATTCTAGACCACGGTACCAAACCTTAGCAAATGCTTGGCAATTATTGTGTATACGATTGTGTCGAAAATAAAAAGACAATTGATTTTAACAGAGACAATGTCAACAATGTGTAAAGTATGTAGACAATATGTTTCTTTTTTATTTTCAGTACGAGGTCGCCATTTTAAAATTTTTCTTTTCAAATTGGAGTTTCCCAATAAATTTAATTTTTGCAAACAAGAGATTAGTGTACGTTTACACCTTTAACTTGAAGCTTATTCAAGGTCTTCAAACTAATTAAAATTTTTTTCACACATTTACAAACACTAACACCACATGTGGTTAACTTGCTTGTCTTAACAGAGAAATTGCAGTTTTAATCACAGATGTTACTATTTGATAATTTATTTTCACAAAAACATAATAAATTCTAAAATTATTCAAACTAAACTTAAAAATTGTCAGTGTCACTGCCATCTTCAAAAAACAGAAATACAGACAGATAAAAAAACACCAGTTACATCTTCCTTTGGCATTTGAAATTAAAACGTACGCGTATAATTTCTTATTGTTGTTTCTTATTCTGTCGGATTTTTCTTGCCTAAATTTTTGACGGATCGTGGCTATCGTGGTAATTTATTCAGAACATTTTTACATTCTATATAGTTTTTATTTGAATTTTCAGAACGATATCGTCCTCCAATTTATTTTTATAAACCAAAACACGAGTACGTACAAACTAAAACCATCTTCATCAGCTCCTTGGTTCACAAACGTCAATTGCTTGTTTGGTCACGGAAAATACCTCGACTTTTACTATAATCGAATCAGATTCCGGAGTGGTTCTAAGCGTAAACAGTAAACTGTTACTTCATCTTCCGAATTGTTTTGAATTCTTGACTTGTATAGAGAATAGAGACTCTTCTATAGAGAAGAGCGCGTTAAAGGGGTACTGCAAATTCGTTTCACAGTACAGGAACTCTAAAATAAAATATGATCACCCTGTAAACACATCTATATATCGATTTTGATTTGATTTTTTTTTTTTATAAAACATACACACATAACACATCCCCAACATACTATTCATAATATAGTGTGGTTATGGCAGTGAAGGTGGTGCTGACGGGGGGCGGTAAAATGGAAAAAATTATCATTAATTTTTTTTATAATAATAATAATAAAATGACAACAACAAAAAATGTATAATCTACTTTGATAATAGTGGGGGTATTATGCAAAATCATAAAAAATTGAACAATTTTTTATTTTTATTTTGGTTTAAATTAAAAATAAACATTTATTTATTTTTATTTTGTTTTATTATTATTATTATTATTATTATTATTATTATTATTACTATTATTCTTTTTTTTTAAGTTTTAATTTTATGGGTTGCAAAATTATTTTAAAATTTGCACATTATAAAGCTTTTGTAATAATGTGCGTCTGTCAGAATGAAGCTTTTTTTCGTTATGTGATAAAAATTTAAGCTACATGAACCAATGGATATTTACGAATAGAGCTTTTAATAGATGCCTTATATAAATTGAGCTTATTGAATGCATTTTTTTTTCACCTGAGTCGCCTCATGTAAAATGAAACATTCCAGCTGCTCTTTGATTAAACGATACTAACATTAAAGTAAGAAACAGCGGTTTAAACGTCCAGGTGAGAATATTTACATGCATTCATCAGAAGGATAGGACTTAGACAACAAAATATATAAAGTCAAAAAGGCCCTCCATGGAAAAAGTTATTTACAAAATGTTTAATGATCCAAGGACTAGAACCGTCAAAGTCAGAAAAATGCATGTTCTAGAATAAAACTGCATCTATTATTTTAGCAATTTATGCTGATGACGGATTATTGATTAGAAACTGTTAGTGAACACATCAGATGGAGTGAAATAAATTCAATATAACATTTTAATAAAAATTATAATGACTTAATATACATAGAGCTGAAATCACATAAATGTAATCACTTTCTGCATGTAATATTTTAGTCAAAATATGTTGGTGTGTTGTACGTTATTAATAATATCTTAATTCTCTTATATTATGTGTTCATTTTATTTCGTTTTGTAAAATATCATTTATATTTACTTCCTGCTTGTAATAATTTCATATTTTAATTAAGATTAAAAACAAAAATCAAATAAAACAATATATGTTTCTATTTAATATTTATAGTTTTACAGCGGTGGTTGTTGGTTCAAGGCGGTGGAAACACAACCTCTACAATTGAAGGGTGCTACTAGTGATTGAATTGAGTTCAATAATGAAAGTGATTTAAACTTGACCACAATAAGCAGTCAATGGTGATTTTGCCGGAGACATGAACACAAAAATACTACTGGATATAAATTTATTTGTGTGAAGGCCCGATAAGTTGGTGTTCTAGAAAGCAAGACAAGTACTTGAATTAATATTCAAATTGTCTAACGCTTTAACTATTTTAATAGCACCCGACAATATATCAACTTATAATTATGATTAAACTCGGGACCCTTTCTAATACTGCCAATCCTAGGTGCGCTCTAAATTTGTTTACGCACAACCAAGTCATTTACAATAATAGGATTATTTTGTAAAAATTAATCTTACTTCACCAAAAATACGTACACCAATTGTGTTTTCCACGTTGTAATTTAGGTACTATAGACGCTTGCTTACACGCACACAGAAAAAGTTGTACGAAAATGTAACGTGATAATTCCAACACGTTACATTTATATTTTTTGTATTTTTTTTCGGTGTAATGAAGCATTGAAGTGTACTGTGTATATACGAAAATGTGATATAACAATTTTTTTTTATATTTTTTATTCAAATCAGCTCCAAACCCAAAATCAAATTTAGATTAATTATAAAACTTGTACTGTATGGTATACACATTGTATGTATGTGACGTATTTCCTATAAATCGCACAGCACCTCAAACTCTTTAATTTTATTTTTTATGGTATGGTTTTATGAAAATCTAAAATAATATTTTTTTTTCTATTTCCACCCGTTTCACAACAACAAAAAATCATCTTTATATTCTTTTCCCTCAATAATATAAAATATTTTCCTTTTTTTATCAAATATTCTTAACTATAACGTTATATAGATGTACACACACACACACATAAATATGTATGTATGAATTTTATGTATACATCAAAGTAGTTAAAAAAATATAGACAACCTAGCTACCTCTAACCATTCCGCGCTTCCTTTCACAAAAACACAGCATCCCTTCAATTTTCAATCTTTTTACCATTTTTTTTAATATCAATGTTGAAGCAGCAGAAAGAATTTTTTTTATAGAAAAATCAACAAAAATTAAAAAAATTGTATTCAAAAATAATTTCCTAATCCATTTCCTTATTGAGTTGCTTAATATAGGAAAAACGTAGGAGATGCAAAAAAAATACGTCGAGGGTGGATAGGGTGGAAAAGTGTATATAAAAAAAAATCGAATCTACATTTATGAAATATTAATTTATCCTTGAAAATATACATACGGATGAAAATAAAATAAAAATCTGGAATTTCTGTTTTCCTTCAAACATCTTTTTTTGTCTACACTGTGCTTTCAGTTTGTGTTTGTACTCGTACTATATGCATATATATATATATAGAAACAATGGCACCCAATACCATCTTTTCTGTAAATGGGAGATAATTAATCATTCCAATTTAATCCGTTTTTTATATGCAAGTCTTCTCAAAATGATAACTTTGTCATGTGTATACTACTTTACTGTAAGAATATTTCGTTAGCATATATGATTTATACTAAATTATTATTTTTCCATTGCCTTAAGTATAAAATCAGGGAACATTTAAGAAGTAAGCTTCAAGTTCGCTTTCAAGTTTACCGGACAAGTTCGAAATCCCAGCAGAGGCAAAAGGCAAAGCAAATTTTAATCAAAAATAAATGGTACTCAATATTTTTTAAAAATCTGTCCGGAGCATCAAATTTAAGTCAGCCGAAAGCTTCCAACTGAAAAAAAACATGATAATGCAAATAGTGTCCTAAGCCAATATTTAAGTACAACTATTTTTTGAATGAGGGTACTGTGGTGCTTTATAATAAATGAAAAATCAAGCATTAAGGCCAATCAGGCAATACAATTGAGTTACGGAATCTACCAGTGTAGGATAAGTTACCGAGTGAGCAAGGCTTCACCGAGTGCGTGAAAGCTCACGTTAACCGAAATAATAACCAAATAATTTAATTGAAAGAATAATAAAATTCCGAAAGTTTAGGCAAATCTAAATGGACACGTAAATTATGGAGCCTAAAATTTTATATTTAACTAAATTTTATACCGGAATTTCTATTTGTTGTTCGTGACAATTTTTAACGTACTAATCTCACTATTTGTTCTGTAAAAATTAATTTTTACTTCTAAAATAATTTAAACCGTAATTTAAATTGAAAAGCTATAAGATGACGGCTTCTTACCGAAAAAAACGAAAAGAAACCCAACAAAAAGAAGCAGTAATCTACATTTTCTACGAATTATCGACATATTCTACCAATTCTCGACATTGCCTTGACAAATTGTGCTTGTCAAATTGTTACAAACAACACACAAAATGTAAACATCCTTGATCAGAATGCCTAATTAATTCATAGCCAGCACTCAATGGCATTTTAACAACGCATCCAACACCGATTAAAGTGATCCCTAGCTAGAAATTCGAATTTGAAAGGAATTATTCGTGAGGTGGCTGATAATAATTGTAGATTGAAGCCTGATGCAAATCTTAAACCATTCTTCAGGTGCAACACATGAAACCATTCCAATAATACTGTTACGAATTTTGGACGTTCGATAAGGGTTCGTACACGATTTTGCAGTTCCCGATACTAAAGCAATCGGTCTTTCAATGTTATTTTGTATTTACGAGAGGGCAGCTCCTAGAGCATAATCGGATGCAGAACCCGTTAGTATCTGTAGCTATTGTCGGAATTAATGGTTTAAATTATTTTATATATTCTGGATCTGAGGCTTTTTTTTGTTAAATTTCTTCGGCAAAGACCAGTCCAGAATTTTATTTTTTTTGTCTTCATTTGGTTTGCCTCCGTCTTGTAAGGCGCGACGTGTTCTAAAAATTCCGCCGCCTTCCGTGAATTTCTTCGTAATTTGAGGACGGTTGAGGGTTTTTTGGTACCACTCAAATCGGTGAAGATTCTTGTAATGTTCATCGTTTGAATTTTGTGAGTATTGATATTTTTGTTTGAAAGGCTTTCATTTTGACGCAGCAATACCATATGATCTCTCAATAAGTGCCTCTTTCGTAATTAAATTATTGTTTTACGAAATTTTTGTGTGATTTTAGTAAATTCGGTGTTATACCGGGCCTTATGATATTTTTGTTCGCGCCGGCATCTATTAAAATTTTAATTATTTGTTTTGTTATGGGATGCTTTAAGGCTAGATATACTGTAAGAAATTTAGGTTTCTGCATCTGAGTCCTGCTTCCCGTGAAAATTTATTTCTTTTGACTGTGGTTCGTTTTGATTATTTTCTATACTTTGCTGTTCTTAAGCATCTAGCTCGTGATTATGTATGACGACTTTTCAGTTGATTTCAATTTTCCTTGTTAAATTTTATTTAAAATGGCTCAAATGATTGTTTCGTTTCATTCACTTGATTAAAATGTTAATCAGTAAGAGATGTTGTTCGATAAATGTATTCTGAATGTACCCATGCTGCATTGTATGCTGGATTTTTATTTTTTCGACATTGGTGTTATTTATTTTATTTGATTGAAATAATTATAAACAGACATATTGTCCGTTTCTTTTGTCGCCTACAACTGGGATTTGTAATATGACAGTTCTTGAGACTTGTGAAATATTTCCTAAACTATCCCCAATATTTTGTTTTTGTTTTTAGGATAGATTTATGAAAACGTCCACGCGGTACCGCCAAATAATTTTATCGAAAATACCTGAGGCAATTCTGGTGGGGACGGGGATCAGCGGAGTTCTGAATTAATATCAAGATTATTTGAGATTAAAGAAAATTGCACTTCGCCTAAATATTTACAAACATCACATTGTATTTTTTAAATTGGACTCGTTTAATAGAGCGTTGCACTTTTCTAAAAGAGTTTTGTTAAGCCTTCCCATTAAGTTGAGATGTTGATATCCAGAAAATCCAGAAAAACTGGATTATCCCAAGTAGTTGGACTAATTGGACGGCAAAAATTAGTATGAACTAATTCTAGCGGCATCGAGTTCGAGTGATTTCTTCACTTAATGGTAATTTTGTGTGTTTTGAATTTACACTCCCCAAACTTATATTTGAGTAACTAACATGACCATGTTTCTATGCCAGACTACAGCAATATTTTTATTAAAAATTAAAGCTTCGGCTTCCGGCTTTACCTCATATAATACTGCTTCAGTTTTCTCTACATCCTGCTCATAATTTTTAAGTGGAGTTGCCTTTGACTTTCATATCGACCAGACGTGTTTTAATTTTTAATTTTTGATTTTTGATTTTAAATTTTTATAAAATAATTTTGAGGTATTAGTTTTCTATAATAATCACGAGTTATTAACTGTGTGGTTTTGTTTTGAAAATGTTAAAATATTAAAGTATTAAAAGTGCTAAAATGTATATTTAATTGTGAAGACAGCAAATTTTGAGGTTATAAAAATACCAACTGGAGAACTTAAATGGTCACAATCATGAGAAGTCGTAATAGTTCTGGAGTCTGATTGGACTGCTATCAAAGGATTGTGCATCATTTGATTATGAATCATCAGCAACCAGTTACTGGATTGTTTCCAACTAGCTTAACTTATCCTCATGCTTGGAAAGTACGCAGACGTAGCCTCATTTATTGGGGCGCGTGGCGAAGTGGTAATGGTGGTATTCACCCTGATGGGCAGGTAAAGGATGCATACAGCCCACGTAAAGTCTACCGAAGTTTGGTATGTATACTATTTAGAGCATAAGGAAGGTACATGTGACAGTGGCTGTATGCATCAACCTCTTTTGCGTTTTTCGTTTTTTTTTGTCTAGTCTGTTAATGGACTTTTGTTTTATAAATGGAATGTTTGCTACGTCATGTATAGGCAGCAAGCAGCCGTCATCTTCGGTATAAGTTGTTTCCGGAAAGGGGAACACCTGTGGTATTTGATCTCATCGGCAAATTTCTCTCACTTTTCTGACATTTGACTTTTCTGATTTTGTGAAAGGTTCTTTGGATATTGCAATTTTTAGTTTAGGGCAAAGGCAGGTCTTGCAAATTGAATGTTCAGGGATGTTTCATTGTATGTACATGCAGTGCTTATTATTATTTTTATTTCGTATTTGTATGTTGGGAGAATGCAAAATTAACAATTACAAAAAAAAATGTCAAATATGACGTTTCAAATAAATTACACAGAGTCCTTTGATTGCAATTTAGAGTTATCGAGGTTTATCAAATGTTTATTATTAATACTATTATTCATTGCAGTTCCTGATTAAGCTTATATATATTTTCTAATGAACATTTTTGGTTACTACATTTTAGATAGTTTTTCAGGGATCATGTCATTTCTTTAATTAAATGGTTTTCTAGGTTGTTTCGGGAGACTGTAAATTGGTGAAGGTTTTGATTATATTGTTCTGGGTTAGATAAATAATTATCGCTGGTTGTTGTTTTTATGATTTATTTAATACGATTAGGTGATACGATACGATGAAGGATCATACAGTTGTGTTAGCAACTTATTATTAATTCTATCATCTTACAGATTCGTGATTGCTTTAAAAGTTTTATTTAATTTGTTTAGGTGTTGGGGTTCTGGAGCTGTGCCAAAAATCCATTATTGATCTTATATTGCAGATTAGCTTTTTTTGAAACCATTTGGAATTAGCTACACGATAGATGTGCTGTTATGATTAAAAATTAGATTCCAATTTCAGAAGCAGTTAAAAACTTTATTGGACTATTTTGTAGTATAGAGACCTCTGTTTTTCCAGTGGCTTGGCTCCTGTTTTAGTTAGGCGTTTTAGTAAGAATTTTTTAATTATTAGTATTGCATCCAGTGAGTGGTATTTAATAATAATTATTAATTTTAATTTTTTTATTATTTTAGATCTTTCTTTAGATTTTATTAAAAATAGGTATTAACAAAAATTCAAGAAGATAAGTTTGCAGAGCTAAATAACTATTTCTAATTTTCAGATGACTGGAAGTTTTTCAGTTACATGATTAATAATTATTTCGTAGTTAGAATTGTGTCATTGTGTTACTAACTATCGACTACTTAGGTGTCTGTAACCGGGTAGGGTTAGGTAGGTAACCGGTACATCTCAATCAAATTCAATCAAATCAAATCCTGCTCATAATTTTTAAGTGTGACTTATAGCAACGGTTGTTACTTGACGCGTAATAAGTTTAATTTTATTTGTTTATTTTCTAAAGAGTTCACTTCTAAATAATTTGCGAAAATTTAATGATTTTCACTTCCTGCATATAATTTAATGAGTTTAGCCAGTAGTAAACAATAATTTACCATTTCCACTGCCTGCATGTAATATTTTCAGTAAGTTTATACTCTAATAATTGTATATTTGTTATTTAAGGAAGAAAGTGCCTCACTACTTTCGTACTAAAACCATTCATTGTGAAAAACTTTATGTCCGAAAAACGAACGGTCACCCAAATTAAAATTTGTTTCTGCATGCAATACTATTATAATTTACAGTGTGGTATAAATTCAGGAAAATACGATTATTTCGCTCCGGCTTCAAAAGAGGTTTATTGTGATGCTTACATCCTGCGCATAATTATTAAGTATGACCTATAGAACCATGTTTGTTACTTTTCGCATGTAATAAGTTTAACTTTACTTGTTTACTTGTTTAATGATTTTCACTTCCTACGTGGCATATATGTTGTAAGCAATAGTTTACAATTTTTACTGTCTGCATGTAATATTTTGAGTAAATTTTTGAATATTTGTTGCTTACCGAAGTAAATGCCTCACTACAAATACCTTGATACGGTGCCCCAATTTAATTATTTTTATTTCAGAATCTTAAAATGTATCTCCCACGAGAAAGGAAATTCGTTTGCTGTACTCTCTGTAATGATACTACCTTCGAAAAAAAGCAATACGAAATTTAAGAAGCTCCGTTTGATCTTTGAAATAGTTAGTTACCGATGGATTTTTCGATTGAAATACGTCCAGTCTTTTCGTTGTTTGCAAATATTTTGAAAAGAATTTTCGATCTCAAATAATTTTGTAACAATATTGGTCCAGATCAGTTTTCCCGCATTTTTGCGGAAATAACGATTTTTGAGATCAACCTGTTTTCTGTATAGTAATCATGAAAAATTTGGACTTAAAGAATTTAAAATTTTCCAAATTATAAGCTGAAATGACGTTTTTGTCAAAAGACTATTTTTCAACACAATATCCTCCATACAGCTTAGACGGATTGATTGACGGGATTAATCTTCATAATTAAGGTTTTTCACAAATTCGGAGATTTTCATGAAATTTTGCCGAAATAAATCCACCGGAAGTGACAGCTTCCACAAAGCTCGTGTCGTACTTTCAAATACGTCGTACTTTCAAATAGTTTAAAAATTATATGTTTTATCAGTTCAAATCAGTTTTCCAAAATTTAAGCGGAAATAACGATTTTCGACAGAAAGTGGTTTTTGTAGTCATGAAAAATTTTGGCCACGAGATTTGTGCAGCTTTGCATTCACTGTATCGCCGAAGTAAAAAAAAATTATTTTTAAAAATTCTTTGCGTTTGTGTGCGTATGTCCCGTGTGTCGTGCCGTGCCGACCAAATGTCTTTAGCTTCTCTACAGCCCAGACGGATTGACTAATCAGGCTGCAACTTCATATTTAAGCTTTTCTCATAAATAAGATTTGGCTGAAATACGTGCACGAGAATAGCAGCCTCAGTATGGAAGCACCCCGTAATTCAGTATCCCGACAGGACAAAATCCTGACTTTTCTTAAAAAACCAGATTCGACTGGAAATACGGTAAAAATACAATAAAATACGGACATTATAAAATTCAGACTAAACATAATATGGACAAGATGAGATGCCTGACAGAGCAAAATCCAGATATAAAAAAAAAATTATGAATAACGTACATATATAAACACTAAATAAATTTAATAAATTTGGGAAATTTTAGTTAGTTTCTTCATTTCCCTGTTAACTTAAACTTAGTTTAAGAATTTAAGCGCAAATAATATTAATTCAAAAAATACATTTTTGGCGTTGAAAATAATAAAAAATCAATCTCCCAATTAAAAAAAATAAAATAAGAATAAATTTATAAAAATTGTCTTATATTAGAGACAGGTGGCTATGTTTTGCAAAAAGTCGTCTTTAGAATAATTTTTTTTTCACCAATTACACTGTGCTAGTTGAAAAATGTGACAAGCACCCGGGGAGTAAACCTAATTCGAGTACGCTGAATTTAATGGTGCTAGTCCCATTTCAAAGTTAGTCTTCATTTTTGAGATATCGCTTTCGACATGTGTTGTCTCTCTCTTATAGCTCTTGAACCATTAAGATTTTCGTTATGTTTACACCCTGAAAATATTCAAAAACAAAAACACCAACAATTTAATTGGCGATAAAATCAACACAAAAACCTAATAAAATTTACGAACTATTATCCATTACTTAAAAACAAAGGAGATACCATGTTTATCGATTAAAGTCGTAATCCTTCCTTTACAGTAGTGCGATTTCCGTTTTTCACCAATCCAGTACACTTTTAGGTTTCGCTTTTTATCTACATGATATAGAAATCCATATAAATTTAGTTTCAATCCACCTTTGGTAGATTTCAACATTTGAATGCCAATATCAAAATTTATACTGAAATTTAATTTTTTCGTGCATAATTTTGCTCTAATCTATACTAAAATTGCTTACCTGTAATTATGTGCACAAAACCACAAATTTATTTATTATTTTAATGTGTTTTATTTTGTTGTTTTACAACTTAATTTTAAGAAATACTACTCATAGATATATAATACGTAGGTATGATTTATCTTACCAGACCACTATTCGACCAACTCCATTAACATTCAACTCTATTTTCATTTTTGCGTAGCTTTATCATTACATTTTAGTGATTCCTCATTTTATATTGCAAGAATCGTAAAGTTTTAGAAATAAATGCATTAAAGCAATCTTCACATGATGCATTATGTGCAGCTTTATTACCACATTTAAGATTTCTGGATTTTCTTGGTTATATGAGTTACGAAACGAACGGAGGTTAGTAATCCAGACAGAAATACCAGACAAATTTTAAACGCGGCGGATTTTATGTCTGGATTTTGTCTTATCCGGATTTTATCGTGTCTGGATTATGACTTTCGTGATTTGGTCAATCGAGATTCTGTCTTTCGGGATATCGTGATACACCGCTCAGTATAGTAGCTTTTTTGGGTTTTTGTAAATATTTTAAAAAGAGTACCATTTAGAAGAAAAACTATTATTAACTAAAAGAAAAATTTATATGTAGTTAAAAATTTATATGTAGTTTTAAAATATGTAATTTTAAAACAATTTTACCGGAAATGGCGATTTTAAATCAAAACAATTTATCTAACCAAAATTCGGCTTCTCTACGATCCAGGCGGACTAACTATCTCGACCAAATTTTCAAACTTAAATTTTTTCATTAATCGTGAGATTTTTTCGAAATTTGGTACACATCTGTGAACCGAAAGTGGCAGCTTTTATTGAAGCTTTTAAAATGTTAACAGTGTTGTTGAAAAGTTCAGCATTTACAAAAGTCATAACGAATTTAAAAATTAATAAAAAATTAAAAAGTGAATTTTCAACCAACATGAGTTGACCTTGTTGGTTTTCTAAAATTTACAAAAAGTCCAGTATATGGATTTTGTCTCGAAATGTGTGAAACGAAATGAGTGTAACCGGAAAGATATAGTAGTAGCATGTACGCAGTAGCAGTTTTACTCCATATGTAAGCCACGTGTCATCCTTTTTTTATTTATTCATATTAACTCTTTGCGTGCCAACATGATTTCGGCTAGTGTTATGAGAAGCACGATCACGCTTTTTGACACTCAAAGAGTTAACTATGTAGGCGTCATATTTTTGTGTTGTTTATGTTCGCGTTATTTTAGTTCTGTTCATCATACAAATGACACAAATACGAACAAAAGAAAAATACATATACAAAGACATAATTGTGTATTATACACAGTGTACGTATTCGATTTTACAGTAATTTTAGTTTTTACTTTAGAAATTTCGCGTTAGATTGGTGTATTCGATAATTCTTTCGTGATAAAAGAGGGTTGAGCAGACCCGCTTAATTATGTATTAGTTGACCAAACGGCACAGTGGTTAAAACTTTGACCATAGGCTGACATGTGCAATGCGCAAATGGGTTTCTCTAAATTCGCCCTCGGTTTTTGTAATGTGGGACGTGAAATGCAAACTGCGAAGAGTTGTGATATTTTGGGCCCAGATTACAAACATTCAAAACAAATAAACAATAAATTGTGTATTACAGAAATTTGTTAAAATTGGCTTAGGGATTTTCATTAAAAATTAATAAATTCAAAAGGGTCTTCGTCATTAGAAAATATTACTCGTAGTATAATGTTTTCACAGCTCAATAAAATATTCTAAGAACAGTCGCTTTTTTTTATCAACCATGTGGAATGCGGAATAATTCGTATGTAATGAATGTTTTTAATGAAATTTTTCGAGTTTCCCGCGGTTTTCGTGAATTTTCCATCTTTGCACCTATAGGTAAACTTTCATGATGATTCAATACTAAGAATATGTTTTCCTGAGTCGTTCTGCAAGCCGTTTTCTAAATAATTTTTCTTTCTCTTCCCATCTTGCAGCTGGAACCATATATATCGTATCTGACCTAACCGAAATTCTTCCTTCAACATTTCGTAACCATTATTATAACACTCACCCATGAGTATGTAATTCTCGCAACCTACGTGTATGTAAAATACACATTAAACTTTCAATGGAACTCGCAACCAAATCAATACGCACCCCTCATTCATTAAATCGTATATACGCACCAAAACCAAAATTTTGAAAATTTAGGTCATGACGAGAAATAAAATTGAACATTATTTTTTTATTCTGGTGCTGCTGGAATATATATCCGTGGCCCTGATGACGATGTTGATGATGAAAATGATTATTTAAAGATAAAAAGTAAATCAATCAATCAAACTGAAAATTGTTAGTGCGTTTTTGGATTTTCTTTATCACTATACGTACGTAACTATATTCGAGTATTTTTCTTTTATTTTTAATTTTATTATTGGATTTTTCATTTTTAGATTTTGTGTGCGCGCGTACGAGTATACAGATATTCCTCCATAACACATTACGGTATTACCTAATTTTTTTGCGTTTTTTGTTCGCATAGATTTATGAGGCTTTACATTATTTTGATGTGCGGTTCAATGCGTATTTAATGGTGGTGGATCAATGACCTTGATTAATAAATTCGAAACGAACGTATCTCACTGCGGATAGAATTTTATACCCGATATCGGTATATTGTTATTAAATTAGTTACGCTAAATTAACTACGCACCATATATAGTTTCGTGTAGTTAATCTACCAAATGTGATTTTCAAAATTATAAATTACTTGAATTCACCTTTAATTTTCAATCTAAAATTTGGCTACGCCTACATTTATCAACGATTTAAATATTTAAACTTTTATTTTTAATGTAAATATAATTTATAATAAAATTTGAATTGTTGATAAAATTTTCAAGCCCGTCTCTGAGAAATCTTGCAAATATAATTTGTTTAAATTTTTACCTAGTATTTAAGAAAAACGTTGACTTAATGATATCAGAAAGGTATATATGTTATATACAAATTGATTGGGGGGGTTCAATGTCGAAATTATCATGAATTCGATGTAATTCAAAGTTTAAGTAAAACATGTTATGTTGAATAAACTATTGGATGTATTATTTTTAGAAAAGTATCTTATTGGCGAAGTAGCTGACCCGGTGTTTGAGCATCGAAGTATTGATTGTTCTCAAGTTAATAATTAACCGTTGAAAATGTGGTTTTCCTCATCATATTTAACCCCATTATTCCCAATAGAATTTTTTCGTACCTTGGATGTGGTTTTACTATTCATATTTTACTTCGTCGTTGCACAAAAATAATATTGGAATATATTTTTGAAGTATGGCGTAATCAATTTTAAGTACTGCAATTCACAATTTTTTCATCAAAAGCGTGTAAGCTAGAAAATGTCAGTAAAAAGGAACTACGAAGACCCACTTTGAGCAATTTTCCAGAAAATCGTTCGAATGGTATTCGAAACTCAAATGTGACATATTTTCAGTTTTAAGAAAAAAATCACTTTACTCAATTCATGTCTGTTACCAAGAGCTCTTGTCAGAACTTCTTTTATTTCTCTGGAATTCATAGGGTTGCCTGCAAGGCAAAGAATATCTTTCGTGCTCCCTTAAATTTTTGTATTTACTGTTTGAAAACATAATTCAAAATGTTGAGGGTGACTAACGGATTAAATACTCTTAATGTGTTTTCCACTGTTTAAAGCAAAGCTGTTATCTGGGATCCTGAATATATAATTTATTAGGGTGTACTACGAAATTCCCGTTTTCAAAATCCCAGGTTCCTTTTCTTCTAGTTCTAAAGTCTTGATTTTGAAAAAAATATTTTTTATTAATTCGGACCTGCCGGACTAATAATATTTTAACATAAAAATAAGATATCTTGCCTCATACGATAAGCATACCAGGAAAATGTCTGAATTGAAACGTCTTTAGCAAACATCAACCTTTAGCGTTTTAATAAGCAGTACACTAAGGTTTTGATGATGTACAAATTATTTGAAAAAAAACAACAAATTGCTTTGATATCGGTTTTGACGATCAGTTTGGACAGATTTGGGAAAAGCAGATTACATTAAAATGCAGAAAATTTGGGCTGACTGTGTAAAAAAATTACATTTCCAACAACGAAACACATTTGGCCTTTCGACACATGGGGCCCTTTGAGACATTCGGCCCTTCGTAATTTTGCCGTTCGGCATTCGAGCCTTCGATATTTAGCCCTTTCGATATTATACCGAATTGTAGTCTTGCGGATACGCGGGAAGTCGCATTGTTCCTCCCCCTCAAAAACATGTCATGAATAAAGGAGCAGTTTAACTAGTTTGATTCTAAGTGAATGATTTTTTGATACAGCTCTAGAATACGGTCGATAGGGACGGAATGACCATTGCTTTATTGATTATGTTAAAACTCTTAGTAAGGTCAAAATGAGATTCTAAAATGATTTTTGCTAAAGCTCTAGAATAGGACCATTTGCGACAAAACTTGGCTATTTATTGACAGATTATGACAAAATTCGACATGTGTGATAGAAATAAGTTTCTTAAATAATTTATAGACTAAGTTCTGAAATAAATCGCTCTTTTTAAGCCAAACACACAGAGCTTTATCAAAAAATCATTTAATAATCCCATTTAGATCGTGTCAAATTTTAACATAATCAGTTAACAAAGTTCCAAATTCCATCTCTATTGACTATATTCCACAGCTTTATCCAAAAATCATTAAAGAACCATATTTCCACCGCACTTGATGAATTTCAACATATTCGATTAGGAAATAGCCTAGTTCCATCCCTAATGACAATATTCCAGAAATTTATCAAACATCATTTTAAAATCCCATTTAGATCCCACATGTCGATTTCCGACATAATCGGTTACTAAATGACCAGGTTTCATCCCTATCCACCTTATTCCAGATCTTTATCAAAAACAGCATTTTTTGAATGGAATCCCATTTAGGACCCACATGTCGAATTTCAACTAAATCGGTTAAAAAATGGCCATATTTCAGAACTTTATCAAAAAATCATTTTAGGATCTCATTTCCATGGCACGTATCGAATTTCAACAAAATCTGTCAAAAATTACCAGATTCCATCCCAATTAGTCATTTTCTAGAACTTTAACGCAAGCTCATTTTATAATTTTGTCAAGAAATCATTAAGAGTCCCATTTTACCACATGTTAAATTATAAAAATTCAAACCGGGATTTCCTAAATACCCGAATTTTTTTTATACAAAACCGGGATTTTGAAAAGCGAGATTTCGTTACACATCCAATTTATTACGTCCCTAAAGGTATCAGAACCCATTCAGCAGAACATAACAAAATAGTATGGATGGAAAGGCTAATTAAATGCTATATTATAAAATTGTGGGCTCCATCCCTTCCAACTAAAACAATAGCTGCTAGCTTTCAATTTCGAGCTTAATCAAATGACTCATTTACACATTTTGGGACCTACTCGTACCTGACCAAACTTCAGGTCATTTAAACTAAAGCCAGCAGAATCCAAATCAAAATTCGAACCAAACAATTATTTGTATGTCGATTGATCTTGTGTAGCTTTAAATTAAATAACCTGGAGTTTGGTAAAAGAACGACTGGAGTCCAAAATTATTTAATAGGTAATTCGATTAGCCAATAATGAGCCTAAAGTTTTTTGTATGTCGATTGATCATGATATTCGTTCTAATTTCGGTTTTAGCCTGATTCTCGATTTGGTTTCTGCTAGCTTTAAATTTAAATGACCTGAATTTTGGTGAAAAACGATTGGAGCCCAAAATGTTTTAATTTGTAATTTGTATTTCGATTTATCTTAATATACGTTCTAATTTCGGTTGTGGTCCGATTTTTGATTTGAATTCTGCTAGCTTTAGATTTAATGCGTGAAGTTTGGTTAATAACAAATGGAGCCCAAAATTTGTTAATAGAGCATTTGATTATCCCATGATGAGCCTAAAATTATTTGTGTATATGTCGGGTACGTCAATTGATGTCGCATATCAAGGCGTACTGATTTCGGTTTTGCTCTGATTTTCAGTTTGGGTTCCACCAGCTTTGAAGTGATAAAACCTTATGCTTCTTCTAAAACGAACAGAATAAAAAAAATGAAATAGGACATTAATTTAGCCTTTTAAAATTGAGTTTTCATATTCCCAATGTTTATAAATCACGGGTTCTGATAATTTTTTCTAGGGCTAACCAGAACCCATCGTTTTAGTTGGAAGGGGTGGAGCCCAAAATTGTATTAAAAATTTTTATTTTAAAATTAAATTGAAATTATATATTTTTTTTAATTTATGTCTTTTGTGTTTGATTTTGATACAATAATAAAGCTCTGCGTCTATCTAGTAGTTTAAAGAGCCGTAATATTAAAATGAGACCTTTAAATAGAGGGGAAGCTTTTATTGAGTAACTATAAAAAATCGTGGTAATTGGAAATTTTTTGAACAAAAAATTAAACAAATCATTTAAAAGTTAGTGTGTAAAATATTCAACAAACATTTATTTGAAAATCAGCCATCATAGTGTTGTATTTAATTATTAAATTTAGACTTAAGCGGAGCATACGTCTATTAAATTTCTATAAAAATGAGCATTCCGTTCAGTTGGTTAGGTTAGTAAAGTAAGTTAATAAAGGGTGATGCAAATTTAACTTCTTTAGTAAATTCTAGTCACATCAAAATTTTCGAGATGAACGATGGATTTAATAGAAATTTTTAACAAAAATTAAAAAGAAATTGTGAGCGGAAACGAGATAACGAGATTTTATGAATCACCATGTAGAAACAATAATTATTATTCATATAATAAAATTTTTTCGTCAAAATTTATTTACTGGAAATGTATACGACATCGTTGATTTTCTTAATTAAATATTATTACAAAGAACAACAAAAGGTAGAAAAATTCCATTTTATGCGATTGCAAAACCGAGCTTTCTGTAATTTAAAAATTGGTTTACAGCTGTCTCTGTACTAAATTTACTTGAAATTACAGAAAAGAATAAAATAGTTAACAACTATTTAGCTCTTTTATTTAGGAGGATCTGAATACAGTCGTTTTTTGGAGGTAGTTCTGAAAGGTGATAATTGCAGCGTGGGATGGTCTCATCTCCTTTAAACGGGAGTGAGCATATTCTACTAACTGTTTTTTAATTTAAATATAAAGAATACTCTGAGTAATCCTGTTGGTACTTGAACCTTCACAACAGAGCGAGTATAGTATACGATTAAAAAAATGTCCTGTGTGCATACAGGGACCTCTTTTACCCAATACTCCTTTAATGATTCGGCTTATATATTGGTAATGATGTATGTCCTTCAAAGATACCAGGGGATACGCACATGCGAAATAATAACATATTTACCAAGTTCGAATTCAACAGGTTAACAAAAATAGCTCCACTGAAACAATATAGGTATGTATACACATCCCAATAAGGTTCATCTTTTTTTCGGAACACACATATAGATGTAACATTGGTCAAATAAACCTAATAGCAAGAATAATGTTCTAACATAAACAAAGCAAAAAAAAAACAGAAATTTTCTAGACATTTTACCAGACAAACAACTTAAACATATTTATTCTTCAAATAATCTAAAAGGCTCTTTTTGCTATTTCAATTTCTTGAGAATTGAATGTGGGTATATCGAATTTTAAAAAACCTTTTTTTTTTATTACTTATATTACACAAATCAATACGTTATAATATATATATCCTTGAATCGTACCTTTATCAAAAAACATATTTTTGATGTAAGACATCATTTCTATAATACTGTAGGAATTTATATGTCCTATCTCCATACCTTACATAAATACATATACATTTTAAGGTCAGATGCTGGAATATAGAAGCATAAAATTTTACGAAACCGACTAAACTCCATACGCATGAAGATAATTAATTTAAATTGCAGCACATAATTCGTATTTTTCATTTCGATGTGCCCCCCAATTTTCTCACTAATTAATTCATAATTATAATTTTACATTTCATTTAGTATCTAAAGCAACTCTTAATTTACATTAATCCCATTTTTCAAAGTCAAACCAAATGGAATATCAAAAACCAATTCAACATTTTTACTTTTTTTTTTTTTTTTTCAAAATACATAATAATGAAAGCATCACTTTCCTTTTTTTTGTTTTTATTCTCATCCTTAAAATGCTGCTGCTACTTGCACTCCTCCCAAACCAAAAAAGTATACGAAAATACTCACCCAGAAATAATAATAATAAAAAGGATGAACATAAATGAAAACAAAAAGAAAATTTTCCCCAGAATTTATTTTATTTTATTTTTTTTTTGTAAATTTACCAAAAAAATTAAGATGAGTGTATCCATTTTTTTTTATATATATTTGGGAACCTGTTGAATTTTCTATTATGTATACACATAGCAACAACAAATTGTTATGAAAATGGGAAAAATTTTCAAAAACCTAAAAAAAAATCTCTGGTGTTGTTTTCTTATTTCATCCAACTCTTTTTGTACCAAAAATTATTACAAATTAGGTGACGGTAATATAGAGAGATGTGGGTGGAGTGTAATATTTTCCTTATATTTGTTTTCACCATATCAATTATACATCTTGTTTTTGTTTGTATATTTTTGTCGGTACATACGAATACAAAATAATTAGATGGTAGATATGATATCAGGAATTTTTTGTTTTTGTAATTAATTTACACGAATGTGATAATAATATGATTTTATCATAATCTGAATCAAAGTTATTTGAAATATTTCGTTCTTTCGTTTTATTAGAGATTACTAATACGTGATTAGATGTTGCTTGCATTATTTTGAAGTACAAAAAAGTAAAAAATTTTATATCGAGATGAGGTTACCAAGCCGCGGCTAAAAATAAAAAAAATGGTTTTTACCCATTTTAGTTGGTATGTTGACTTAACGCCTCATTTATAGCAAATCACATTAGTTTCTTAAAAGATTTGTCCAACAACTGTCAACGTTAGACGATAAGTTTTAGACATGTCATACACGGTTCTACTTTCATAACAATGTCTGTAAATATTTGTATGGATAAAGACTCATACATTTAATCTAGACATGTCATTTGCCATTCAACTAAGCAATGTACAATTTATCTCAGACAAGTCACATGAGACCCGACTATGACTTCACAAAAACGATTTATATCAGATAACTTAACTTTCCTGCTGAGAGTTTGTAGTGACAAAACTACAGAAATATTTTTTTTTCATCGACTTCAAATGTCAAAACTGCTATAATGGAGAATAACTTTTCCCAATTTTTTTTCCGCAAAAACCAGAATATTCTTTGGGTGAACGGGGAATAAAACTGCTACCAAATTTAAAATTTCCATGCCCTGGGAATTACCACAATATGGCCACTGGTGGAGCTATTTTAACCAACTGAGAGAGCTGAATCCTATTTACATCATTAGCTGTATACAGACAGTTCAATGTATTTATTTTGATTTCATTTATCCCAAACATAATGAAAAAATAAAAGAAGTGTAAACCACTTGTTTATCAGCTTTATTTTCAATCTTCTTATATTGTGGTAAAAAAACTATTTACTTTTTTAATAAGTTCCCCTAAGTAACACCCAAATAGCTCAATATTTTTATAATTTACAAACAGATTAAAGTTAATACTTGCCCTTTCTGTTGATACTCTAGACTGTAGACGCATCTTATCTTCCCGCCCTAGTTCTTTTAATTGCTGATAAATCATTTTCTTTTATGATCCATTATTCTCCTCCGTATTCGTAAATAAATCCGAAAATCTTATATTTTTTGATAGTCCACGTCTCGCTGAATTTAGTGTAAATAAATTTTGAAAGTGTTTCCTCTGCCGCATCTCTTCCTTATGCTTAAAGTTCCCTACCGTTCTATTTTTTATTTTTAGAAATTCCTCGCAACCTCGGTAGTTTGCCGGATGGGGTTGCGTACATAATCTCAATTAAAAAATCCCAAAATACAAAATCCGAAATTACAAAATCCCAAATTTTAAAATCCCTAATTAAAAAATCCCGTCGTCTGTCTTAACAACGGGATTTTATAATTGCCAATATTTCAATAAATAATTTTACTAATTTTCTTTTTTTAGTTTGACTCATTATCTATTCCGGATAATCTCTGTCATATTAAAAATATGTACTAACTCTCAATTTTGTTACAGGATATTTTGTATTATTCCCATAATATATTTTGCAGTATTATGTATATATTATTACTACTGTGAAAAAATCTGAGTATTCTGTTGTTCGTTCATATGCGGCCTTTACACTATCAGTAATACTGTCATTACTCAAACTCATTACCTAAAAATTTCCTAGCTATTTCAATTGCAATTTTACAATTTTTTATTCTTAAACTACTTGCCTTACTGCATTAGGTATGATGTGCCAGATGCAAATTGAAAGAAAATTTTGTGGAAACATGATTTTTTCAGTAATGATGTTTTGAGTAATGATAGTATTACTGATAGTGTAAAGGCTGCAATAGTAGTAGTCTGCATATTTCAAATGTTCAAATCAGATTTCGTTTATTTTTTCCAATTTCAAACCAAAATCGTGAAAAAAGATGAAAGTGAAGATTGTCAAAAACAACAAAGGCGGGCATAATTTACATCATGACGGATTCTGTTACTATTTCTACTCAGGGAAAAATAATATTTATAAATGGAGCTGCACAGAAAGAAAATAATTTTCTTGCAAATGCAAAATCTCTACATTTCTAAAGAAAAATTAACACTAAATTAGGATTTCGTTGTTTAATCATTCACATGAGCCTAGAGCTTTCGAAAATGATCTTTCTGGCTGTAATGCAAAAATAAAAAAAAGGCTCTAAATAGTTCTGTACCACCATCGCAAATATTTCGAGAAGTAATTATAGAATGTAAACCGAACGTCCTTGTTTACCTTAAAAAAAAGATGGCACAAAAAGAAAAATAACCAGAATTGGTTTCAGCTAAATAGCTGAAATTATGCTTTCTCGAAAATGAGCTGTTTGTTTTCGCGGAGAAGAAAGTTGAAAATGAAAAAAACATTATTCTGGGAACCAAAACCAAGTATTATGTTTAAAAGTATCGCCCGAGTGTTCCTGTTGGTTAATGGATGGTATTTTTTTGTAGTACCGTCCATTATGGCCAAGCTTTTTAGCATTCGTGGGAAAATCAAAAATGAAGTCGTTTTGTTTGATGACGAAAAAGAGTAAGAGCTGTTATTCTGATTTTTAATGAATTGCTTCGTATAGCCTGTGAACACAATATTCATTTGAATCCACAAAGAATAATCACAGATTTTGAGAAAACCATTTATTTAAAAGCTGAACAATATTTTCCTAACGCAGAATTGAAAGGTAACCTTTTTCGTTTCGGCCAAACCTTATGGCGGAAAGTGCAAAAGTGTAGAGCAGCGCGTAAATACCGAAAATAAGAAGACTTTAGTCTCCACGTTAGGATGATAAAAGCCTCGAATTTGGTCCTCCTGTGGAAATGTCTCCTGCGTATAATAATCTTAATGATGGCAATGAAAAACAAATTGCTAGATGCAACTCTAACAATAATTCAAGTTACGACCCTAGATTTTGATCCATGAAAAACGCTGCAAAAAATAATTCCCCCGTACGCAAAACAGCGTCGAGGCGTGGCACCATCCGCCTTAAGGTTATTGTGGAGAAGCAGACCAGTGGCTGTACAAATTGGTATTTCATCTTGGAAAGGAAAAAGGTTTCTAAAACCATCATTAAAAAGATTAAAACCGGACAAAGATTTTCGAAAACGAAACAAAATAGTAAAAGTAGACTTTCCACAATAAAACTAGAATATTTAATTTGAGAAATTTTGTTCACAATATTCATCTTACTCAATAATTTTGTTTTGGATATTTACATGTTTTGCCTAATAAAAGTTTTACAAATTTGAAATAAATATGTTTATTTACCGCTCTTTATTAATTTTTGGTATTTTTTGAAATATTAAGATCATCAAATTTGAGATTTTTGTGGATTATAATTTTTGGGATTTATTTTTCATTTGGGATTTTGTATTCCTGCCAGATATTCCAATATTTGTTGCAGACTACGTATAGAAAGACCACATTTCCATATTGTCTCTGTCACATTTTCCTGGTTTGTGATGCATTTTTATTATTTTTGACCAATACTATAATTCAAGCTATAATTTTAATTTACTACACTATTTGGTCTTCAGCAAATGTGAACTGCACACCATGTACCACTACACCGAATATTTTCTCATTATCTCTCGTATAGGTATGGGCCTCCACCTTGTTCTCTTGTAGCATGTCAAATATTTTTTTGTGACTTTCATTATCAGAACATTTTAAGATTTTTTTTGTCACCTTTTGTAATTCTCACTGAGTATTTTGTACTTGGACAATATGTCGCTCAATTTTTTAGTGTCTAACTTCGGTACCACAATTGGTGAAACTCTCGTATTTTTGTTAGGCTTTCTCGAATTACTAGGTGATGTTTTAGCCATCATCTGCTTTAAATTTTTATTCATACCAGTTTTGCCCCATTAAGCTGGCTTCAGCAGTAAAGAATTCTGACCCAATTCTATATCGGAATTTCATATATTTTTATCTATACTCTTCATCTACTAAACTTTGATAACTTCTTTAGATCATTGCTATTATTGTTCCTTCTTACCTCTATTGATCTGTTGCTCACTGGGGTCCGAATCGCATCGAGTTCATCGTCATCACCATATTCACATATTTTATCGAGCAATTCACTTACGATTACTTTTCGTTTTTTACAACAATTTATTGCAGTTATTTCTGCGAGATTTTTACTTTTGACATTGTAAATGAATTCAATTAAAGAATGAGTAAACGCACAGCCCAAATAACTCTTGTTGATATATCCAGTAAGAAACACGCTCCTGTACCGAATAATACGCCGAGAAAGAATACCCTAGAATTATCCACTTATTGAGCAAATCTTTATTTCGCAGCACTTCACTATAAAAAAACCAATAATATACCGAAAAAGCGCATTAGGTGGCATACAACATGTTCCATCGTTGAGAAATTAAAAATAGGAAAAACTGACTACGCAGCATCTTCACTCATGATTGAATCAACGCTAAAATATATAAACGCTACATTGGCATGCTGTCGATGATTTTTGATTCATTTCAAGCGTTTCTGCATTTGTTGGTGCAACTATGACTCTTTTGGCTAGCGTCAAAAATTTCTTGTATTTGAAGCAATCTGCTAGATCTGAATTTCAATAGCCATTGATTGTGTTTAACCTTTCCTTTGCTGTAAATATTGATGGTATGACAGTCAATTGATCGAAGTGTCTCCACAAGGGATAGATTTTACACACGACTTGATGAATTATGTTTATATTTCTCTTAACACTATACTAGCAATATCTGACAGGAAGTCGGTACCGATAACTAAAACTTTTCCACCACACTGGAAAGCAGACCTCTGCTTCTGGTGAGTTCATGCGCACTGAAAGGATAGATGTATGGACAGTGCGTCCTTTTTTTGAGAATGTGGCAGCAACTGCCTTTGTTGCAAAATATGTCAAAACATTTTTCTTATTTTGCTTCTGACGTATAACATCAGTGCGTAGTGCAAAGGAACGTCTTTTCTGTTCCCCCAGGACCATCAAGATAAAAGAGTGTCTGCTTTACGTGAACGTTTTCTACAATACTATTATCTTGATAAATACGTTTATTTGGGCCTCATTGAGTTTTGGCTTTTTCATCTGCTTGCTTCTTCAGCTTGATGATGGATTCCTTCTTCAAGAGGATTTCGATGCGGTTTTGGCATTCCAAAAATTGAGCACGACATTCCATTTTGATTGAGAATGAAACTTATCTCATTAAACGCCTTTTTAATGGATGGAGTTTTATCATATGAAGACATGTTTTCAAGTGTCACATTTTTCAAATTGTCTTGCCAAAGTTTGAGGGACTAAATATGCATATACAGGCGAACATTTCACGTAACGTCGTAACGACCATTAGTTAAACAATATTCCCACTCGTTGGTTGATTCTGCTGCAGCGATGACATTTTAGTAAACCTCACAATTACAGTTCGTAATAGTTCGAAGTTAATTGTATCAGGCACATAAAGCAGCAGAATAAGTAAGTGGAAATGCACAGCGTACTCAACTTATACATGGAGGCGGCAATTTTTCCGGCACTTTTTCTTCGTTTTTTCCATTTACTTTACACAAAAATTATATTTATTGTCCATGTAAGGAGATGCTGTCGAGCATTTTCTTCAGAAGTATTCAATCCACGATTCCAATGTAAATTTTTCCTTTGAGCCGAAGGCAAAGCCTCTTAACTTGCCACGTGACATGTCTCGAAGATAATTTGAAATCTTTTATACATTTCGCGAATTATGGAAAAAGTGAAACTTAATCACCCCGATCAGAGTCAATCCGTCTGACCTTTAGAGAAAACGCATACATTTAGTCAAAAAACTAAAAAACCACAGATTGCACGAATTCCGGTTCAATGACTAATGAGAATGACTAACGACTTTGTATTTTTTTGCCATTCAATTAGTTTGAATTTTTAAAATATTTATATTTCCGGTCCTTTTGCCTGGTTAATGAACCAAATCCAATAATTATTTTAAAACTAGGGCACAAATTATCAATGAATAATAAAATTAGTACTCATTGTTATTTATCACCGGAATTTGCGCCCAGATCGTTAATTAACATGATTACTACATAAAATCAGTTGTTCGTTAAAAATTGACCTTTCCGCTTCAATTTTGAAAAATTTATCTGAACTGATTTCGTTGCAAATGTAGTTTCGAACCTTTAGTGGATATCCGATTTGCTTTTGTTTCAATTTGAGGTACTTTTCAAAATACTGACAAAAAACGAAAAAGGTCATATGTATGTTAGGGTGCAACTTTCAGTAGACCGAATTTAGCCAAATATCACTGGGATCTCCAAACATACACGGAAAACTTAAGTATGATAGAACTTCCGATCAATTAATCCGGCCCGAGTTTTTGTTGAAAATCAGTTTTTATTCTAAAATCGTCATTTTCGCTTAAATTTTGGGAAACTTATCTGGACGGATATTGTCGGTCGGGTAAAATTAATTTATAAACTTGTAAAATAAAATTTTTAAAATATTTCCAAAAACAGAAAAAACTACTATGGAAATTGCAGCTTCGAGTGAACCGAATTCGAATTAATAGCATATTCTTTCGAAACAAAATTTTGATCTTAGATCAAAAAAATGATTGGCAATACAATAAATTTGATCGAAATGTCATTGAAATACATCGCATTGCCAGTCATTTTTTTGATCTAAGATCAAAATTTTGTTTCGAAAGAATTTGCTATAAAGAAAAAGCTTAAATATTTTATTCTGATCAGCCAACCCGTCTGAGCAGTAGAGAAGTCACAGAGATCTAGTCAAAAGTTCACAATCAACTTTCTTGGTAAGGATATACTTTTTCAAATATATCCAAAAATAAAAAAGCTTTTATATGGAAGCTGTCACTTCCGGTGAATCGATTTCATTCAAAAATCACTGAGATCACCCAATTTATGACAGACAAACCGATTCGTGTATACAGAGGTCACAGGCATTAAATTGACACGCACTCAAGTTCGGACGTACCCCTCAAAAAATCGCGGAGCCAATATTTTTCAATATTACTAAATTTTATTTTACTATGTGAAAGAAAGTAAAATTAGAAGAACATTTCTTTTTGCAAAAATAAAAGGCTGTAATTGTTGTGGTAAACACTCGATTTTCTTTTACGTCAAATCTCAAAATACACAACACTAAAGGAAGATACACAATTGAATCTACCAGGGTTGTAATAAAAATTGTCTTACAAAATTAAAAAATATTTACCGTTAAAAATGTAATATTCAATGGAAAAAATTATAAAGCTCCTACGGAAGCTGCCACTTATTGTACACAGATGTCAACCACTTTTCGCATAGCTCTTCCAATTTTTGAAAAAAGCTGTAGTATGAAATTTTATTTCGGATATTCAATTTGCCCGGTCTATGGAGATGTCAAATATGGTTTAATATATTTTTTATGAAAACTCGTCAGATCCGATAAAACTTTAAATATGATATGAACTAATTTTTTTGAAACTCAATTTAAATCTTTTATTTTATAAATATTTGCCAAAAACGGAAAAGCTCCAATGAAAGGACCGATTTTCACAAAAACTGAGATAAACCGATTAAGGAAAATGCTTAAGTGTTAAATTTCTGCTCCCATCGGTCAAACCATCTAAGCGGTAGGGAAGACACAGCCATTTGGTCATAAAACTCGAGGTCAAAATTTTCATAACAACTACACGTTTTACAAAACCGGACCTTTATTAAATGTTTGAAAATTTATCTTAATATCGTTACCAATTTAATTTAGAATCGAAAAGTTCATAGTCGATTTTCTCATAATTGAGATACTTTTCAAACTATGTATTTGCAAAAAAATTCAGAAAAGCTCCTAAACGAGTTTGGCTAAATATCACTGGAATCATACCAAAATTATGGGAAAAACTTAAAGAAAAAGTTTCATTCCGATTAATCAATCTGTTTGGGCTGTATAGAGGCTGAACTTTTGTACGTGCCATTAAACATAGCTTGCAAAACCGGAAAAGCTCCTATGGACAAAAAAAAACTGGGATCCTCATTTTCTAAACAGAGCTTAAACATTAAGTTCAAGCCCCATCAATCCATTCACCTGGGATATACAAAGTCGAATTTTTGTTCAAAACAGTTTTTTTAGTGGGTCGGAAGTTTCAGAAAAAAAAATCTTTGAAGTTCCTAGCCCAAATTTCATTTTCGGGAACTTACCAAGGAAACTTTTTAGAATTTTGCCTAAAACTAGCCATAAGTGTATACTTCTCAAAATCGCGGAACGAAAATTTAAATAAAATTCAATGAAATTTCCTAGAGTTTATTTTTAGTAACTTGCCACGAATCATGTAGTCCTCATCTGAGACATTCTTAGTTTTTGTGAAATAATTATAGTCTCGGGTTCCCGAGAGCCACGATAGTTATGACCGATCTATTGTAATTTCAACATAGAATCATTTCCGTTATCCAAAATAAAATTCACATGACGACCCGTTTGTTGAGATTGGCGCCAAAGCATTGTGGGACATGTATAAATTAATAGTTCTCTGAAATTTGATACGGCGTAATCGAGATGTTCTGAATTCAATACAACATGATGACCGCTATCTACAAAAAAAAATCATAAGACCAACCGCATGATGAGATTGGCACAATAGGCCCATGTGTGAATGGCCCATTTAGCTTATTTATAAAATATTGATTTAAATTATTGTTCTCGGACACCACGAGTGTCGTAACCGATATCTTCTGATTTCAACATGGTATCATGTCTGCTATCCAAAATAAAACTCACATGACCCATTGATTGATACTGTAAACTACGTTTGTATAAAAGCTTAGAGATATCCGTATGTTAGGATTGGCTCTATAGGGTCATATGTCTAAATGGCCGAATCGTTTCTTAGAACAAACCTCGAACCTGAAACTTCGATATCAATCTGTCCTGATTTCGAAACAACATGACGATCCTATCTTCCGATTTTAACATGGCATCATATCTGCGACCATGTTCAAAATAAAATTCACGTGAATATATGCAAGTTGAGGTTAGTGCCATGGGATTCTGGGATGGTCTTTTTGCCTAGCGTTGAGAAATACACTTTTTTAATATTGGCTGGATTAGTAGATTTTTTAAGGATGTCGTATCGAAACCCTTTTATTCGAAGGTATAGTTTACATTATGTTCAATCGATATCAAATGAGATCAGGTACGACACTTAAGATCCCAGGGAACTATTCTCTTAAATTTAAAATATATATTTGATTTATAATGGGTCATGCCAGGATGGTTTAGCGCTAATCTCAACATACGGATCGCCAAATAAATTTTATTTTGGATAGCGGACCCGAAGGCCAAAACCTCGAAAACTAAAATCACAAAAATCAAAATATTTAAATTATGAAATATCCCGGATATCCCGGATCTCTTCGGATCATGAAATATCCCGGATTTCGAAGCAAATTCAATAACGAAATCAATCATGTTTTTTTTAATATAACAGTCGGTTCAAAAATAGCTTTATGCACTCGGTTACCGTAGACTTGAAGGTTTATAAGTAGCGACCACCACTAGCAGGTGTCTCTTAAATTTGCGTTGATAGATTAAGAATATTGAGACCGACATTCCTTTACTTAATACGATAAATGTAAATTAAAATGTTCCGATTTCACACCAATAGGTTCCCATGCTAACACATAGATGACGCGGCTAATCAAAATTTCATACAGTTTTTAGAAAGTACTGGTTTGAAAAGAATTATAGAGATTCTGTTCGGTATTTTAGTTGTTATTCCAGAACAGATGAAGCGGCCATCAACAACAAAATTGCATGGCGTTATATGTGCGTTTGAAGGAACAAATTGTGAAAAATGACCTAAAATACCAAATAAAAATTTGATCTTTCAGAAATAATACTTAGTCTCGGAACTTATTGAGAGACCTTATAAAATCAAAATTTAATTTTTTTAAATTTTTAGAAAGATATTTTAGTTCATAAGTTATAAATTAACCATTTTTTTTATTTTCAGTAGAACATGTTTCTTCTGTACAAGAAGATCTTGCCATGTTTGACGACTACCTTGAAAAGGTAAGGTTAGCTATATTAATTATTTAATAGAACTCTCAGAGCACTTCATGAACTATTAAATTTTTCTGTAATCTCAAGTCTAAACAGTTTTCCCTGAAATCTCGAATTCGTACTAGCGATCACTACGACCGTTTGTTTAAAATTATAATTTACACCAAACGGCATACATTCAAACCAAATAACTTAAGCAGGTCAGGTACACATTAATTCAAGAAACTGGGTCAAAGAATAAACACCTACGCGTTGCATAAAGAGGAAAATCCGCTAATGTAACGCAGAACACTGCTGAAAAAAAATTCAGACGTACTAATGCAATTTAATAATCATCCGAAAAAATATTTTTGTATAATAAAACGATCAAAATGGTTTCTAAAATTGAAATTATAAAATATAAAATCAGTAAAATAAAAAATCGGGCGTGGCATTTTGATAAAATAAAATAAAAAATTATATATAATTCTTTTTTTGCCACCATGCTTTACCCCAAACTACACATTAATATTGTGTGCTGTTAGCTCAAAAGTACCCTGAATTAAAAAAAAAAAAAATTCATAAAACCTCTTCCTCATCGACGCTAATTTTTTATTTAATTTTTTTTTTCTCTATTTCATATACATTCCAGCCCATCACCTTCATCCTCATCACCAGCATTCAATGTGTTTTATTATTTTTCATCCTATTTCATTTTTTTTTTTTTTTTACTTTTTTTATATTTCACAATAAAAAACTACACCATTATAAAGACTCATTCCCTAAAACGTACGTATAAAATTAAAATGTGAAAAAAAGCTCTGAAGAGGCAGAAAGAACTTTTTATTATTCTCTTGTTCATCCGAAAAAAAAAATCCGAGAAATAAAAAAAAAAACTCACAACAACAATTACACGAGTAACTAAAATTACTACTTATATTTTTCTATACAACTAATACTAATACAACACCATATTTTGCCACCCAGAGCCACCCTTCGCTCGTATTCGCGAACCCCTTTTTTATTTTATTTTATTTTATTTTATTTTATTTTCATCATCATCATCATCATCATCATCCGAATGATTATGTTTTGAGAAGAGCTTTTTATTTAACATTTTTTATGAGCTTTTTTGTTGTTTGTGTGTATGTATGTGTGTGTGTGTTTTTTTTCGGTGGGTGATTTTTTTTTCGGTGGGATTGATTGAATAAAATTTAGAAGAATGTTTTATATAGAAATTTTTTTTAAGGCCACCGTCGCGAAAAGTAGAGATCATGATGAATATGATTGTGAGATGGTATATGAATATAGTGTACAAGTTTGTATGTATGTCGAGAAATTTCATATTGTTATAAGGGAAATTTGTATAAATATTAAGCCACCTTGAACGGTTTTTCTTTTCATTTTCCGTCTTCCGTATTTTGTATATATATATATAGGGTGAAAATTTAGTTTTCCATCCAATTTTTTTTGTGTGTGTGTATCGTTTAAACATTTTTTTTTCTACTCATATTATTCCTTTTTGTATTTTTAAATATAAAATAAGGATTGGGATAAGGAGGTTGATGGTACGAAGAGCAAGGAAGACTTAAAAAAAAATTGATGTACATAGTTTTCCGTTATTTTCTTTCTATTATTATTGCGAGATGAAAATAATATTTATAGAAAAATGAAGTGAAATGGGATCGTCGCAATTCAAGTTTGGGATAGGGAAAGGTGATTATATATTTTTCCTAGATTTGAGTGTACGAAGACCACACTTTAGGAATACCAAAATGTACACTCGGCATAAATATGTACAAACAAAAGTTCGTTATATTGTTGAGATTTGATATTTTGTTGCTTTGTTGAGTTTATATACAGGGAATATACAAGAGGAAATAGAATTTGGAAAAGAGCACACCATAAAGGAAACACAAGAGCAACACCAAAAAAAAAGAGAAAAATTTGCCTCATTTTTATTTTTTTTTGGGTGGTTTAATTTTGCTTAAAATAAATTTATGTGATCATAAAAATTTTTACTGGTGGATTTTTTATTATCATCAAAAACGGGGCAAAATGCTCAAAATAAAAGTTCAGCATCGATTCTAAAACACAATAATCATAAAAGAAAATATATTGCGGATAGATACCGCGCACATATAGACCCTATATCGAGCACTCCCGATTTGCAACCAAATATAATTAATTATCCATGAAGATGATACCGTAAGAATATGATGACGTCAAAACCCACATCTATATTTATATTTATAATAAACTCTCCTTCGCATAGTGCGGCGAATTCAGTTTGAATCGGGTTGGTTATTTTTTTTTGAATAGAATACATTAAAATACTAATGTTTGTCTAGACAGGAAGATCATTAATACTGGAATCATTTTTGATAAGGGTAAACAAATATTTATTTTATTGTGCATACAAATTTCCCAGTTCGTATTTTTTTTTTAATCTTATCGTTTTGCGAGAAATACAAGAAAAAATCATATGAAATTGTTTGGAAGCTATATGATTTTGATGAAGGGATTGAAAGATTAGAAGGTGTATATGTACGGATGTGTCTAATATGTAACAGGAATATCTTGTAGGTATTATTTTTATATTGTGAGCTTTGACAGTATCGATGGTGTTTGAATTTGAGTTTTGATTGCCAGGAAGCATTAAAACAAATTTTTAAAATATATCTCTAATCCAGATTTGTTTTACTTGTGTATTTTTACTTGAAGATTTGAATCTGCACATTGCATAGCTCCAAACCAGCCTACTCTACACAAGCACCAGCCTACTCTACACAAGCACAACAACGGGTTTCCACGTCAATAATTCCCCTGTCTTAAACGTCATTTTCTCCTGTAATAATGACTTGGACTAGTTGCCAAATGGGCGCCCGAAATTCGTAATATTCGTAAACCGAAGGCAATAAAAGCAAGCTACTTTTGAGACTACATGGAGGATGATGCTAAACACGAGAACATCGCAACAATCATCATAAATGGCAGGACCATCAGGGATCCCAAATTGGAACAGCCAGGTGTAAAGTGAAAAAATCAATCAGCCGGGGGCAAAACTCGACCAGCAAGGCGACTATTAAGATCGCCAGCAGGTTAAACAAACTCAGGATGCTCAGGATATCCAAGTTAAAGAGCTAAGAGAAGAAATGAACTCTGTTGAGGTAAAAGTAGGGACTTAAAGGACAAATCAGGCTGGAGTTTGAAAATAAAGTAAAACAAGTGGAGGGCTGCCTTGAAAAAAATACATCGCAAGCCATTCCAGATGGAGAGCTAAACAAAACATTTTGAACCGAACTAGTTGCTGAAACCTCAAGGAGAGTTTTAAAGCATCCGTCATTCGACAGCGAAACCCTTTTCTAGAATTTTTAAGTATACAGCTTCAAGTGGCATTGCAGCGCAATCGTTTGGCCGTAGGAGATCAGCTCAACGCACTTATTTTGACTCTTCATTGGAAAGCAGCATATGCCTTGCAAACCGTATCCGCAACAGAAAGGAGGTATTAGCGAGTAATGACTGAGTTGGAACTAAGATATGGACAGTCACATGTCAGAAAGTTAAGCAACATTCAACTCCAAAGCAAGCGGCAATTACGTCCGAAAGGATTGACAACCTGAAAAGAGAAGTAACGAAATTAATGAATGGAGCACAAGCGTTGGCTTTAGAATACGATGCAGGTAGAGCAAGATTGGCCACTGATACAGTAAAATTGCGCAAGCATGTGGAGAATATCACGCAAATATAGAGGTTCTTATTAAAGAGGAGGTGAGAAAACCACGACCAGGTTTTCAAGGTAACAGAAGTAAATGATCGCGTTGCCCGACTCGACAAGGGAGAAAATGCTTCAAAAGCACCGTTCAATGGTGGATCCTGATATATTAGATCCAGAAAAGATAGATGCTATTGTCTGTTATAACTTGCTAGTAGCAACACGTGAATCTGCGATAATAAAAGAAGAATTTACTCATTCAGTAACATTAGGCAGAAAGCGGTTCAAACATCGGTTTATCGTAGCTAGAATAACTGATGAATGAAATACCAGTTGGTCCTGGATTTGAAGAACCTTGCGCAATGTGGAGGCACCCCTACAAATAAACACAAGTGGACAAAATGTGCATTGCGAGTTATAGTCGCCGAGTTATAGACGGTGATCTTCAGGATACTAAAATGGGATTTGTGGAGTCTGCGAATGTTAAAAATACCTGGTTGCTGTGCTCAAGAACCTTAGTTAAATTGTAACATAAATTACCAACACGTGTCAAGAGGGGCTTGTCGCCGGTACAGCTAAAGGATCAACTATATTGCCAACTGCCAGTCAAAACAATACCATCGATCACCTAGTGATCAGCAAGTTTCAACTTATTTTGACTTTCTGCCGATTTTGTTAATTATTTTTTGTCATATTTAGCGATGGTATTTCTAATGTCTTTTTTTATTCATGTGTAGTTCTTAAGTGTTATCAGGAGATGGACTAAAGACTCGATCAGCGAACGCACATTGTATATCTTAAATTCCGTGTTCCCTTTCTACCAATCTTAATTCAAATTGATAGAATTGAAAAAAATCAGAAATAAGCGTTTTTCCTTACCACGTGAACTAAGCTCGGCCTAAAATAAAAGCAGTGCCAACAGACTTGATCGTGCTCATTCTTTGCATTATGTGACAATCTTTTTGCAGAAGTAGTACCGTTGAGTGAGCAATAGGGCAGACGAATGCCAGCTATTAATGCTCGTGAACCCGCATAGATCTGCGTCTTTTGTTGGTTTCCTCATTTCAAACGTATTATCAGGTATAGTGGGAGTTCTTCATGGAATGTCGGCCAAAATCACGGTTTCATTAGTAAAAGCGCAGGCAACAAACCACTGCTCGGGAAATCAGATCAGTTGGATTATGCTCGATGGGTGCGAGCATTGCCAGTGTACATGTCTTGATTTGTCTTAAACAATGGTCACGCGATTCACAATGAATGTTTGCTACTTAAATAGACAGAATTTTACCCAGTGGAGAGTAATGGTGAGAATCAGTAGAATTTCTAATTAACATTGAAACTTAGATTCAGCTGTATTTCGTGCACTAGCTGAGTAAAGAGCATCGCTGCACGCAATTCCAATCGGGAAAAAGTTATCCTTTGCAGTTCATGAAAATGAAATCACACTCGGATTCTTCGAACGATAACGGTTTAAGAGTGCGGGAGATTCTCAATTATCCGAAAGGTTTGCTCAAAATCGCTCAGCAGTCTGATAATTCGATGCCTTACCAACAACACTGTCCAGCCTAATACAGTGGGCTGCAGCAACACCAAATGGTCTGTCTGCGACTCTTTTAACGCTGATAAACAGAATTCAAATGATATTCCAGCTGTTTTACAATAAAATGAAATTTAATTTAAACCGCGAAGTATTTTTGTAATTTATTATTTTACTAGCTAGATTTTACTCACCTGTGGCACTATATTCTGGCTTTCCCTGGGAATAAAGAATTGGGATAAATATTTTCATAGCATTTTTGTCCAAAAAAATTCAAAACAAAATTAATTGGGCAACTTTTAGTCCACACAATTTTTAGTGGGAAAATATTTTCCCATTTAACGTTGTTTTGAAAATATTTACACCAAACTTATTCCTTTAGTAGACCAGAAAAATACAATTTGGACAAATATGCTTTGAAAATATTTTAGAAAGCCAGAATATAGTGCATCAGGTCAGTCAAATCTAGCTAGTAAAATAATAAAATACAAAAATACTTCGGTTTAAATTAAATTTGATTTTATTGTAAGACAGCTGGGATTTCATTTCAATTCTATTTATCAGCGTTCAAAGAGTCGAATCCTGATACACAAACAAAATACAAATTGTCCCTATTTTTAAGATATTATTATTATTAGCAGTATTATTCCCTATTCCCAGGGAGAGCCAGAGTAGTGTCACTGAACGTACTAAGTTTTCCTGAATTACTATAATTCTCTTTACCCAAAATACCACGATTAAATTAAAATTTTCATAAATAAAATTTAAAACCATATTAACAGTATCCCTAAAAATTTCGCAAAACTCTATTTGTCTTCTGATTGGCTGAGAGCTGTCTCAGGTTGTATCATTGTTTAAAATAAAGCTATTTTATTTAAGTTCAGATTAGGCGGGCGCTGTATTACATGTATCAAAATTTATTTAGTATTCTGATTTATTAAAACTGTTACGATGTAATTCATGTTTTTTGTTCCATTTCTGATCTAAAGACCACCACATGGGTTTCTGATATCCTTTAAATATATAAATTTTATCAGTGGACTGATAAGAAAGTAGCAACTACATTTTATCAATAATTGTAGGATATATTATATTTATCGAAATTAGCTAAGAACCAACACGTATAATAAAACCTCTAATATAGATTGTTGGGAATTTAAAGAATAAAATTTTGCAATTTGAAAAATATCGGAATCCATAGCGCAATACGACGAGAAAAATTTAAAATGTTCACGGAGCTATTCTTTTTCCAATTCATCGAAAATTTAATTTATCGGCTAAGTAAAGATTAGAAGCACTGCCAATTTTACTTTTAAATGTAAATTTTACTGTAATTTCTCGCAGAATCAAAAAAATATTTTTATTGAGAAGAGAGAAATACATACTCAATAAATCCATAATCGATAATTATTCTGAGAAAGCAAATTAAGTTGCTTTTAATTTTTTTTAAGATAAGTTTAAATTTAATGTTTTTTCCGGTGTAGTTTATTAGACGAAATCTCTGCCCAGTCAGCTCTATTACTAACCCCCCCCCCCCCCCAGACCTCCCCTCCCCTTCATAAACTTTGCGAGTGAGCCAGCCCCAAAGCGTTTTTGATGATATTTAAATTAGGGAAATAAGGTGGTCTTCCTAATAACGCACGTTCTGACTCTCAATCCACCACTTTACAGTACGGATAAGAGGCCCAAATAGCTATCCTTACACTTAAAAATTTTGCAGCGTTTTTCGATGTAACCCTTACATCGAGGCGTTTACGAAGGAATGGTGTAACACATTTAGAAGCAAAGAATGCATTGAAAATATTTACGATGTAGTTGCGTCTAAAACTAATGTAACACGTGTGTCGGAAGGAAATTTCTATATAACCTGGGGTTAACAAATGTTTAGCGTATTTATAATAATTCGCTAAGATATTGTGTATATACTTTCAATATAAGCTAAAACTATTTTTCATATATTTTTAGTTTGATGAGCGCAGTCTGCTGTGTACTGACTTGACGTTACATCTGAATTTTTGATATAGGGATTTTAAAATCTCATGAAGCATAAAATATGATTGAACAGGTTGCTTTTATAACAAAATTTGTAAATTTCTGGAAAATCTTTTTTACAGTAGAAGCAGACAACAACTAATTCAAAAAACATGTGCTTCACATTTTTTTTAATGTAATTAGTATCAAAATAATTTACGACACATTTTGTTTACAATAAATTCCACTCACATTACGATACAACGTATCGATACAGTTTCAATGTACCCCAGCTTCACAATTAGTCATAAGTTGCATCAAATTCGTTTTAGAAGTAATTTATTACATATTTTAATGCAAACTATAACGCTTCTGTTAAGATGCAAAGCTTACTTCTAAAAACGATATACTTTTGCGCTGGATTCATATACGTAATTATTTGCATCGCATATTAAACTTTTTTTCGAGTGTGTATATGAAGTTCCATTAATTTTCTTGGAAACAAAATTCAACCAAAAATTGTTCTTCTCTGCGAATATCCTGAAAATAATAATTATAGCCTTCTGGGAGTCAATTCGCGCTCCATGAAATAATGAAAATGAAAAGTTTTTTTTCATTTGCAATCGAGTAGGTTTGAATTGCCCACAAGAAATTTTGATTTCACACACTGGAATTTAAAATTACGTGCAAATAATCAAAACTACTAGATTGCAAATGAAAAAAAAAACTTTTCATTTTCATTTTTTCATGGAACGCAAATTGACCCCCTGCCCCTGGTCCATCTAAGTTATTTTTTTTATCGGAAACAACAACTTTTTTTTTAATTATTATTCATTGCTTGCAGATGCACAACCCAAGTCATATGCTGCCTCACGAATTCAAAACGTTTGTTGCCGTAGTACAGGGTTTACTGTGTTTTTTTTTTTTTTTAATTTTTGGAATTTTAAAAATTAAGCATTTAAAATTGCTCTATGAACTGTTGACTATGCACAGCTACCATTTTGATTTTTTTTGTCGCTGAATTGGAAGCTAGCCTGGAAATTGTTCTTGTACCTTGAGGCAGTAGAACTGTGGTTGACCTTCCTTTTTAGTTGCAAATATTTTCGAAAATCCCTTCAAGTGGTGGCATCGACTTTTGCCCTTTCTGCCGTATTTAAAATATTTTTTTTACCCATTTAAGTTCTTGATCAGCTACTGAATACTAATTTTGAAAATCTTGGGAAACATTTTAGTAACTTACACCGAAATTTACTCACAAATACTTTTTTCAAAGTGTCTATTCAAGTGAATCGATGAAATGCGTTTCATATAAACTGTATTAAAAAAGAAAAAAGAAAAGTGCAGTTAGATTGCTATGTTTAATTTATATTCATTACTATTCTAAGAGTACTGATTTTTCTTTCTGCTTAATAAAAATATATTCTTGGTTTCGCGAAAAATTACAGTAAAATTAAAATTTAAAAATAAAATTGCAAGTGCGTCTAATCAAGTGAACGACAGTGTCAATTATTATTAATATTTTATTTTTAATATTATTGGCCTTCATAAGACATGAACTTTACTTCACAGCTGTTCCAGTTGTTTTGAGTACATTTTTATTTGACTCGTAACTCCAATTTCGATGGTGAACGCTTTCTTTTCCGTTGAATCGCGTCCTTAATGCCAACCCAAAAAATCATACTCGATATAAAGAAGAGATAACGAGGTGAATTTTACCCTCCTATCCGTAAGCTGTTCTACCAAGCCAGAATATAAATTGCTCACATTTTAGTGGTTTCCTTACATAATACAGATATGAAAAAGTACGATTACAGCGAGTGCTTTTTGAATCGATTTGAGGAGAGTGACACTCTCCAGCCTTTACAGTTACTAAGTTTTCCTTTATTGGGGATCGTTATCATGATTCTGTTTCTCATTTATCCGATGCGTTATAGCAGATATCAGAACTGAGCCACTACGTTTAAAACATTCGCGAACATGACTGCTTTGTTCAACGTGTACAAGACCTTTTACCTTTTGATCTTTAAAAAAGGGTGCAATTTTGTCTACAAATGTTGCGTCGCTGCCAAGAAAATTCGCAATGTTTTAACAACAATTTATGGAGTAACGAAACATGATTTAAGAGCTTGCGTAAATCCAAAAATAGGGCGGCGTAGTTGGTTTCAACATTAAATTGGACTGAACGCGTGGGTGGGAATAGTCGATGAAAATTGATTTGCCCATTTGAACTACAACGTTTGATGACGTGTCTATAAAAATACTTTGAAATATCTGGCTGCAGCATAATAGAGCTCCCCCGCACTATGCACAAGTAGTGAGAAAACATCTAAACGTAAATTATCCATGCAGCTGGGTTGGAAGGGGTGAGTCCATTCCAAGCCCACCGCGGTCTCCTGATCTAAATCCTATACACTTTTTTTTTGTTAGGTTTTATAAAAACTTATTTAGGAAAAAGTAAATTAGACCGAGCAGAAATTGTGGCAACGTATAATCGAGACATAAAGACATAAATAGTGTGCCAATCGCACTTCTAATATTAAATTATATGAAGAACGTTAACGCCTTGAGTTATAAACTGCATATGATAATTAAAAAAATAAAAATTTGTAATTTCTATTTTTCACACTTCCAAAATTTTGATAAAAAAATTGCATTTTCACCATATTCACAAAGAAATGTTTTTTGTGTGTTTATTTTAACTTTTATTTCGACGGATTTTCAAATGCATCACGGGCCATTTACGTTGTAGTGCGTATGTGGTGCCCACTAAATGTAGGTTGGTTTTCTCTACAGTTCGAGATCAAGATGAAACTTCATATTTAAGTGTATCTCATAATTTGGGAATTCCGAAAATTTTTTGGATGAAATTGGTCATCAATTAGTAGCCTCAAAAAGAGCTTTCCCGTTTTCAAAAAAATTTTGAAAGGCATATCATTTTTGAGAAAAACTATTATGAACTAAAAATTCTTCTTAATAGCGGTCCATATCATTTTCCCAACATTTAAGCTGAAATGACGATTTTGACTAAAAGTGTTTTTAACAAAAATTCAACCTCTGTACCGGATAATGCAAGTGTAATTAATTGACCGGGATAAAAATTCCAACTTAAGCTTTTAAGTTAAGTTTTTTTCAAGCATTTCAAAAAATAATTTGTATCCAAGAAAAACGACTATGAGCAAAAGACTCTAAATTAATTTTGAAACAATGTCGACGTATATCAATTTGTAAAATTTAAGCAGAAATGACATTTTTTGTCAAAAAACCGCTTTTGACAAAATTCGTTCACTGCGTACAAAATAGATGGGCTGATTGATCAGAATGAAACCTCATACCATAAATTTGGAGATCCCAGTGAATTTTGTCACAGTTGGTCTACTGGCAGTGATGGCCTGAGTGAGCTATTTTCGTTTTTAGCGTGTACAACGATTGAGAAACAAAATATTCTTAACCGGTTTTTTAATAATGCCGACCCGGATCACCTTCCGAAAATTTTGGGCGAAAATGTCGATTTTCAACATAAAAAAAATGTTTTTCAGTTTAAATGTGGTCCATGTACCCATACAGCCCGCCCATACAGATTGATTCTTCAAAAAAGCTTCATACTTAAGCTGTATGTTGTAAATTAATTTTAAAACAAAATAGAAGCGACAATTTTGGTTGTCAATTGCGGAAATAACGATTTTTGATTAAAAGCTCAACAAAAGTTAGGCAAACAATTGTAGTCCTGAGCTTTTTCCAAAACTGGGAGGTCCTACTGAATTTTGGTCAAAATATGTCCACCGAAGATATAAGAGGTTTTTCGTTTTTCCGCCGGAAGCGAAAGCTTATATACAAATTTTTTTGTCTTTTGCACTTTTTTGAAAAGTATATCTGCCATTTGCAAGAAAAACAACTATGAACTAAAGAATTGTAAATTAAATTTACAGCAGCACCGACCCTAATCAGTTTTCAAAAAAATTAAATCCGATTGATGGATAGGTCTTGCATATGAGCTTCCGGTTGATTGGGAGTAGGCACAGTTATGAAATCTTGTCTGAATGTTCATTTCTACAATTGATTTCATTAATAAAAGGGGTATTTCCAGAAATCGTTCTTATACAATTTTTCAGAAATTTATCTTTTGAAATTAAGGTTGAATTAAAGGTTTCTGTATTCTAAAATGTGGCTTATATGGAGTATGCCACCATTGAATGGCACCACTGGTCTTATCAAGTTATATTCATCCAGTCTAAACATTGTGGATAGAAAACTACGATATTTTCTTACGTAGTAGATCTACTTCAATAGACGTTGTACTTATCGTATGTAAATGGGCAGATATTGCCGTTCTAGCAAAAATCCTGACCAATTATTTTTGACATGCACAGTTTTGCACAATTAAACTAAAGCAAACCATATGCTTTAATCATTATATGGATCTATGAGATTTCTGGTGTGATAATCACATCAGAAATCTCACGTTATCTCCCAAAGCACATTATGTACAAATTTTACCGTAAGACGCATAAAATTGCACAATAAACTACTACTCGACAAAATAAGAAAACCGTCGGATTTCCAAAATGGGATTTCTGACGTAATTTTGTGACTTTTAACAAATGTACACGTGGGCAAATATCAGTCTAAAATCAATTGCCTAAAAAATTAGTTTTGGACACAGGAATAATTTTTTGTCCAAATTATAAAATCGTCCAATAATTTAAAAATGTCCATAGAAACTCCACACTGCGGTTAAATGTACATATTACGATAGTAAACTTCTCGCTGGCCAGAATCAATCTCTAACGGTTTTAAAGTAGGTGCATTGCCGAAGCTTATCCGTTGAATTTACGGAATTGTGCTATGATCCAATTCATGTTTGCATCCGATTAAAACTCTCGGTCATAAAATAAATTCTTTGTGCAATGCCACCTGTTATGCACATCTTTAAAATTAATACTATTTGCACCTTAATTACCTAAGTTTAACATCCATTTAAGCAAAATCTTCAAGCTTCACATAAATATTCGGGTATGAGTGGTTTTACCGGAATAAAATATGTACAGTTCGATACCCGTATTTGGTTTTAAAATTTCACAGTGGATAAAGTTAGGTTACATAGATTTCTGATTTTTGTCCAACATTTAATAAATTGAAGTAACACAGCTAAATTATGTCCAAAAAATGACCATTTTTTCTTCTCATTTATTTTTTCATAGAATTTTGTTGGGAGCTATACCAGAAACAATCATTTTCGACATTGTCTACATTTTCTACATTGTCGACCTAATTTTTTTAATTGCCTATATACATTGTTTACACATGTAGAGTATACGGCACAAAACTAGTTTGTAGTCGTGTAGTCGAGCATACATACTGGCCATTTCTTTAGAATTTAATGATTAAGAGTCTGCATTGATGTTTGGTGTGCTTTAAATTCGCGCTATGAACTAAAATATTACCAAATGCACTTTGAATTCCATTTATTCATATCACGAATATTTTTGATGTATTTAAGAAATTGATTGGTAAATAACAATCGAATTCGGAATCGATCTCCTAAATCTTGCTTCATTACAAGCTGATTTAATCTTTTTAACCAACATGGGTTTTTGTTTGAATGCCCTTCTGTTAGCAGAACAGTTCGTCATACCCGCAAAATTCGTCGTAAAATTTATTAATGTTTTGCAACAATATTGTCATATGTTATTTCTTCTTTAGTTATCTTTCTGAAGTTAAAGGTCACAGTGTTTTTATAACGTAATACATATTCTGTGTTAGTTCCAGGATGCCGAAGATAATTTCCACTAGTTTATGGTGTACATCATTTAAGACAACTGGCGCTAAACATTGAGATATATTATACCATTGCTGCAACGTAGAATGGTCAATTCTGAATGGTACACGACGATTTGACTGCCAAAAGTCTTTTTAGAAAAAAGAAAAACCGACCGCCGACGACGGATCATTTTCTATCAAGAAATTGCTAGGAAGAAGGAAGGGGGGAATCGTTTTTCGGCAATAAAAGAAGCGGTTGATGCGTTGAAAATACATCTTTTGGTGGAACCTTAATCAAAGTGAGGAAAGTGCTTTGAAATTGGTTCATACGCATCCGCGTACAAAGTGTTTTGAGAATATCACCATGGGCTTCATGGAGAATTTTTGAAAAAAAAAAAATAAAACCACTTTTGAATAAATATCTGTTTTTGTTCTCTATCCCAGAAATATAAAAGGCAACTAGTCAGCCTTGCGAGGATTTTTAATTCATCGTTTGGGGAATTTGTGCCATTTCTTTTGATCCTGGCATCGATGATAATTGTCGTGATCTGCACCCTCCTATTTAACACAGCTTCTTTTTATTGCCTCTAATTGAAAGCCCGATGCTCTGCAGCTTATCCCTCAAATGCTGTGATGTCCAGGTGCTTAGTTTGTTAATTCCAGTTCTTAGTTAACTAGCACGCACATACGCACTAACATATACACACACACAGAATTCTTTTCAAACTCCTTTTTAACTTCGGTGATATAGCGAATGGTAAATCTGCAAAAAATTCGAGGTCAAAATTGTTCATGATTATAATAAACTACGTAGAAGAATGTGGAAGAATAATGTTTAATTGTTCTTTTCAATCCCTTAGAACCGAAATTGTTAATATTTCATTTCTTATCGGGTTTTTGTAGAGTATTGCAAAGAATTGAAAATACCTTAAAGTTTTGTGAATTATGTTCAGTTTCTTAGAAAGACTATCAATACAAAAGTACAATTCAGTTGAATTACAGTAATAATATCTCTCCGCTTTTTCATGAAAACCAAAAGCTCTTCTAGAATGAGCTTTCACATTATTTTGTATACAATATTTAATATCATCATTATAAAAATTTGTTTTTGGTGTAATTCATTTGATACGTCAAAAAACGTTTTTTTTATAGTTGCACAGTATTAACTATAAACCAACTATAATACTCCACCCACCATCCTCCAATTATTCTCATTATTGCAGTTGTTTTATGTATAGTTTTTTCCTATACAACATTTTTTTTGTATTTATATTTTATTTAATAAAAATGTTGGGACTATGTATTATCAAAATGGTTGGTGTATATGCATATAATAATAATAATATTATTATTATTATTATTATTATCGCGTACCCCCCTTTCATTATGTGCATTACTCTAGCACACAAAAAAAAATTAAAAATTTTCCAAGGGAATGTTGCGAGAATAGAGAAGTTTTTTTTTTGTGTGCTTCTTACTATTTTTATAGCAGGAAATATTAATATGAATTTTGTTGGATGTGATCTAATATTTGTTTATGAATTTTTTATGTTAAACTTGGGATTTGAATCTAGGTATCTCCTTTATATGGAGCCGAATTGTAGTAAGATATTATTTATTCTATCTGTTCTGCGCTACGTACGATAATGGTATACCCAGAACAAAATATTATCTTTTAATTTTTGCCTTCCTCTAGGCTTTCGGACATAATGCGGTTTCACCACAAATATTTATGTATTATGTATAAATGATTATATATGAACAGTGCTAAACTTGGAGTTGTTCCGTAATTCTGGAAAATACGGTATTTTTTCCAACCATTAATAATGTTGGACGAGCTCAAACATTATATAAAAATTAATTTTAATATTTAAAAATTCTCACGAATATGAAACCCCCCAAAACAGACTATAAACCACACATACGCCTATATAATTTTGATGTACAAGCTCGGGAGATATAATATTTACCACCAATACGACCTCTTAATATATTTTTATTTGACTTTTTTAAGTTCTGTAAAACAGAAACCAAAATGTGAGGCACCAATGACACCAAAAATATACTCTTTTTTGCCACATCATCTCGATCAAAAACACTAACAAAAACAGAAAATCGGCCACATAAAAAAGGTTTTTCCTTTAACATCAACCCGAACACAAAAAAAAGTTTTCTATAATAAAATAAAAATAAAAGGAAGCTATAAAAATCCGTCATCCATACTCATATCCTTTGAATTAAATAGAAACGGGAGGCGCAGTGAAACGGATTTTATACATTTTAATTTTATTTATGTATTTTAGTAAAAATGTTACATTAAAAGCACAAAAATATAAATATTTCGATTAAAAATTAATAATTTTCTATAATAGATTATTTTATTGGAACTTGCATGGTGGAAAAATCGATTTTTTTTTTTTACTAGAACACGCTAATTAAAATTATCGACGGTCGAAATTGAAAAAAATAACGACTGGTACTGGCCGCTTATTAAGATTTATAAATTTTCATCGTTTGGTAGAGAACACAAAAAAAAAGTTTCTCGAATCTTTAATTTCGATTATGTGCTAATTGGTTTTATGGCTTTAGACTCTAACGTGGATTTATGGTAATTAAAGCTAATTTGAATTTGCTTCACTGGGTTCGTTCAAAACTCAATATTTTCTTATGTTGCTTTATAATAAACTAGGTGTGAAAATTATGACAATTTTTTTTGTAAACCTTGCAATATTTCAAAAAAGTGAAAAGGTGCAAATTCCAATATGTATGTCAAAGGGAAATAAAAAGTTATCGTTTCTGTATGGCATAAGTGGTAAAACTACCCATATTTTTGGGTCGCTGCACTTCCTGCTCTTTCGCCAAATCAAAGACGTACTGCTAAAGGGCCGATTTAAGTTACCACCTGCGCATTGTATAGCTCCAAGCCAGTCTATAGTACTGAGCATGGAAGATAGGCCATTTTTTCGGTAATACCATTTTTGCTAAATAATTATAGATGTTTGAGCTACCACGATAATGAAGCGTTAAGCATTTTGAGAAATGTGGTCTTGGTGTGCATTTTTGAGATTTCTGGACTATGCCATAACAAAAATAATGTAACGAAGCATTTTCCATTGACAGACAATTGTGGACATTGCTCCAGAAATTCGGGTACTCGTTTCGTCATAACATGATAGTTTGAGATTATTGAGTTGTTCTTGGGTGACCGCTCTGTGGTGAGTTCGTGTTAGATAAAATTTTACTAAGAACAACATTTTAGTAAAAAATTATCGAATCGGATGGGTTGACCCTGCATAAGACGAAAAATATAAGTTTTTGATTTAAAAATTAATTTAGTAACAAAAAATCTATATAAATATGATTTTAAAAATTCAAAGGCTAAAAAAATAAATTTTTTTTTAAGATTTTGTACATACTAATTAACCGTTATTAAAATTTATTAATTTTTAGAAATCACAGTAAAGAAAACCCATAAAAAATACAGTATTACAATGACTTGAAATTTGAAAATTTTATGATTAGAGAGCGAATCCTGAGAGTTTTGGCACACAGCCATATACGTATCCCATGTTAGTCCCTTCATACTAACATAATTAATGGAATATTTCCGATAATAAGAATTAGAGGACACGAATCCTAAAGCGTATATACCAAATAGCTACCTTGTAAGGTAATAAGTATCTAATTTCGAAAAGCTACCACGCATATCTAAGTGTGGAGCGAATCTTAGAAATTTTGGCATATAACTTCCTATATAGTGCAATAGATGGAAGCTGTCCAATTTCGAAAAATATGCCACTTGCTTATGTGGACCGCTAGGGTGCCCCACCTTGGTCCATTCATTTTATTATTAGTGTAATAGAAAAGTCGAAATAGAAATTCTATTTAAAAAAATCTTTAAAATTTAGTCGCATAGCCACCTACCAGTGTAATAAAAAAAAAAGTTGTTGTTATTTTGAGAAAATATGCCAAAGATCTGTGCAGAATTATATTGAAAAATTTGGAAAATGGAGATGGTACCAGAGAGCAGTTTTTTTTTAAAAAATACGTTGCATAACTTAGTGGATCGCCATGGTGCCACATTATAATGATAAACACCGTTATTGAAAATTCTGTTGAGCAAATCTTTGAGGTTTTGTCATATAGTCACATATACAAAGTCCAACAAATCGTTGCTTGGTCTGATGAGTTTCCATACTTATAACAAAAAAGTTCGTAAATTGAAATTTTATGTAGCTCATCCTGAGGACTTAAACAAATAATTTTGAATTTTGAAAGCCGTCATTTAATGCACTGTGTAGGTGGAGATGTGAAAAAATCTCCAGAATTTTGACTCCGCCGAAATTCAAATTTCATAGTTATTCATTATAATTATGATAAATGGAATCGACCAAAGTGGGGAAACCTAACGATCCATTGCTTTATATAGACATGTGCCAAAAACTGTAATGCTTGCTCAACAGAAGTTTTAAGATGGATATCCTCACGATTTACATATACATGTGGTGCACTTAATCAAAATTGGACAGCATTTGCCAAAATTTTCAGATTTCGCCTCACAAAATTTCGATATACGGACTTTTGCTCTATCATTGTGATAACAAAAACGTGTCAAAATGGGGCGTTCTGACGATCTGCAAAGACATCTGGAGTATTTCTCATAATTTTACAGCTTCTTTGCATTGCGCTATTTAGATATGCCAAAATCTTCATTGTTTGCTTTAGAGAATTGCCAATTAGGGGCTTCGGCATTACAATTAAGAGGACCAAGATGGGGCACTCGTTCAATCCGCAAAGACAAGTGGCGCGTTTTATAGAAATTGGGTAGCTTTCGCCTCCTGCACTATATGTAGTAATATCACCACGATTCATCTTGACTCATCTTGACGATCAACATAGACATACAGCATATGTAGAGATTTTATTCAACATTTGACGGTTTTCATGTATTGCGCTTTGTAGGTGGTTATGGGTCAAAATCTCCAGGATTCGCTGTACTGAATTTCCAAGTTTATCGTGTTCATTATAATGAATGATAAAATAAATGTCTGACGATCAACGAAGGTTTATCACGTGTTTTATCGAAATTAGAGAGCTTTTGTCAATTTTAAGTTGGGTATGTGCCAAAATATGCAGGTTTCGCTTCCCAGAATTTCCAATTTTTAGATTCAACATTTTAATTATAATAAATTTGATGGTCCACGGTATTACACTCTGATGGATCCATATAGACGATATGGTGTATTTTCTTGAATTTGGACAACCGTCATCCATTGTACAATTGTAGGTGGCTATGTACGAAAATTTTCAGGATTTTTCCGCAGAAATTTTATGTTCACTCTTTTCGACGATCCACATATAAATGTGGTGCATTTTTTAAAAATTGGACATCTTCCATCTATTGCACTATGTAGATGGATATGTGTCAAAATTTCAAGAATGTGCTCCACATAAATATAAATTTTCGGATATTTTCATTAATTGATAAATGAACAGGGGGAAGTGTAACACCATGACGACCAGCCTAGAAATGTGGTCTAGTTTTAAAAAAAAATTAACGGCTTTCATCTATCGCATGTTCCCCAATAAGCAACTACGAATATTGTGAGCGTCCTAAATTACTCTTCTGTACAACATAAAAAAATGAATACAACAAATTTTTTTAAACAATATTAAGATCATTAAAATTTTTTTTGGTTGCCCTTTCGCAATTGGACAAATATATCTTGTTAGATTACAAGTGAATGTGTTCGTCTATATATTAAATTGGCCAAGACTGCCAATTTTTGCCGATTTAGATCATATTTTATAGGTTCTACTGTACCTAATGATTTCATCCAAAAACTCTTGTCCTCCTTTTCCTCCGAGTGACTGTCTGGTTATTGAAATGCCTCATTTAAAGACGACTGACAACTGAATGCAAATCTTAATGTCAAATACAATCATTGAAGTTTACCAAGAATATCGAATTCTAATGGTAGATCCCCCAAAAGAGACCACATTTGTAAACCGTATAAGCTTTTAATATAAGTGCTGAATCCCATCCAATCAATTAATTTCTCACTTGACGATGTTCTTGAATTTTCGGGTTTTGTGAAGTTTCTGGAAGTAGTTGAATTACGATAATACGCTTAAGCAAGACTTCCATTGAGAATTCTTCGGTTATTCATTTTAAATTTTTATGTTCGTATTGAATTGGTCAATCTTAAGCATCCCTAATGTTGGGGTATACCCGGGCCCTAATTCAGATATATTTGCTCTGAAGCAACCGGTCCCAATATTATTTAATCATGGTTAGTTGCTTTAGCGGGTTATTATGCAGTTACCGAGCTTGGGCTGTCCATATCCTCTCGATTATCGTCATGCACGGCAAATATAAATCTTCTTCAGAGGACTTACTAATTCGTATCACCTTTCCTTATCGTCTTCTTTCTCGTCTGGTCACTTTCATTATTCCAAAAATTGTTTAGAGTTATTATTTGAAAATCAAAATTAAAAACTCTGCTCGTATGGCAAAATACCCCTTATTGATCATCATATTAGCTCATTGAATTTCCAATATTGTCGTTCCGCTTAAGGATCAACTAATTCTTGGTCGCAAAATAGGACTTGTGACTCGAATAAATCCTAGAAGAGATCCAGGTTGAAAGCTTCGTAACGTCATGGATCAACATGGAATTTCCTCCGTATTAAAGGCAATGAGCTTCGAACCTATGGTCTTACCTCACGAACTTCGGATAGTGCATTATTCTTAAGACTTGTTAATCTGTGGTCTGCGCCAACAGTGAGTTGATCATCTTCCTGTAGGTAGTAAGATGTTTCAAATTTTCTTTGAATTTATTCCAATATTAATAATTTACATTTTTCTAAAGTCAATATTCAAGTACAAAAACCTCCACGTGTGGTCTATGAGTTAAATAAAATACCAAATATACAAATTCCGAGATGGGTCAACATGAGATTAACATGACATTAACAGAGCATGCGTATTGCGTATGCTGCAGGGATATTATGCAGGACAGTGGTTGATACCGTTGAAATAATAACCCAACTATTAATGTCCACAACATGAGTGGCCGTGGCTTCTATTTAAGTTCACCCTTTTTATTGGCAAAAGGGATGAAACACATACGGGATACGATGAAACTTGGATATATCATATATATACTCTTGGCCGGACTCAACCATAACAGCATATGTTGAATCAAAGGCAAACAGAATTTCGACAAACAAGGAAATATTATACAAACAACGAGGTGGTGTCTGTGAACTTGCAAGAAAATAAAGTAGACGCAGCTGCAGCAGCAAAATCATCTTTAACAACTTGGAAATGCTAATTCTTATACACAAAATTTAAAGCCCGCATGTCACAGCACTAAGCCACTATTGTTAACCAGTTGTTGATTTTGCACTGTTGGAACTCAACAAATCTGATATATGCATCATCTAACTACAAGTACATAAGAGGCTACTTATTGCGTATGGCATTCAACCATGCTGAATCTTATTTACGCGATAACATCAAAATGCTCGGTAATAATTTTAACAACCGATATATTTTTTTTATATTTCATATATTTTTAGAAAATATATATTTTAATAATTTAAACCGAATATATTATAAGATTCCCGAACATGTATTAAAAAAAAACGTACGTAAGTATTTCCATCTTGATTAAGGAGTACTACATAACGACTCCACATAAAAATTTTCCAACTTTATTTCGAATAAATATATAGGAAATGGTTGGTATTCCATATTTTAAATATCAACTTTAGAACAAATATACGACTTAAAATGGCTTTGTTTCTTCTTTTATAATATTATCATTTTTTTTTTGTTAGATACTTTTTTATTATTATATAAATATAAAATAACGAAAAAAAAATCCTTATTTCTATTTTATTAGATTATAAAAAATAAAATTGTTGTATCAAAAATGTATAAATTTTTTAGTTTATTTTACGATATATACAAGAATGAATGTACGTAAGATTACTGCGGAATAAAATTGTATGTAAACATATAAATATACTTACTCGTATATATGGATATAGGATGTACGTATGTATGTAAATATTATATATACACGAGTATCTAGAAAAAAAGAGCGTATGTGCTCATATGAAAACACTTTATCAATATCTGAATTTTTGATCAAAATTTTTAGATTAAAAAAATATCTGAAGAACAAGAAATTTGTATACTTATTTGGTTGGCTTGTTGTTAAATTAGAATTTTTTTACTGTTTGTTGTTATTGTTATAAAAAAATCCGCATTTGTTTGGCTTACGTTTTTCAATAAATAAATCTGTGTGCACACAAAAAATATTAAATTAAATTTAGATTAGATATGATTTAAGTAGATACAAAGTAATCCAATAATTTTACCTATACTCATACATTTTATTCCTAGTCGCGATCTCGAGTCGGCACTAGTTAATAGCTTAACAAGGCTTTTTCAAGTTACTAAACCGTTACCGATGCAAAAGTAGATTAGTGCCTCTTTAGTGCGGTAAAAACAATAAATATTCATGCTTTAGTAATATGAGATTTCAGGATCGGTGGCACTATTCTGTAATTCCCCGGGATTAGGCAATTGGAAAAAGAATTTATATGTAATTTTTATTTAAAAAACAATTTCTGGCTTACTGCGGTAAAAAGTTAGTGTTAATTTTTTTGAGCACAAAATTTAGGTATATGGAAAAATTATTCTCACTTTATAAACATTTACATCAAATTTTTCTCCTCAGTGGGCCGGAAATAAAATATTGAAACAAAAATTACATAAAAATTCTTTCCCCAGTTTCTGATTCCTGGGGAATTACCAGAATAGTGCCAGAGGTAATTTTATTTTATTTCACATTTGTTTAAATTTTTTAAAGATCATTATAATTTGAAGAATGGTGACCTTCGGGAACGAAGATGGTGCATGGTGTTGTTGAGAGCGACGAATCTGTCAGAGACAACTACTTCAGTACAGCCGTTTTTAATGGACGTAAAATCCGACCAACATTCGATGGTCAGATACAATGATATCAGAATTTTAAAGCGCACTTCCAAGCGGCATTTCAACAAAATCATTAAGGCGCAGACGTAACCAGATTTATGATTTTGACGCTTTCGAGGCTTAAACTTGTTGAATTATTTTTAGATAGAAATGTTAACAACTGATTTTGAAGTTTTAAGCACAATTTATCTTATTCGGTAAACACAACTTTAATCACAGTAATAATACTTCATTACAATGAATAACACAAACTAAAAATAATTTAAATATTTAAAAATTAATTTTAAAAAGTATGGCGTCTTCCCATTTTTTTACAAAAGATTTAATTATATCGTCTTGCGATGTTGATTCTAATATGTCTGATTCTATGGACAAAATATTCATCGCATTTAATGTATCTTGTGATATTTTCGTTCCTAAAAAAATTTGTGTCCCTTTAAACCACGGAAACGGGCGTTCTGCTGTACAATTGGTGGCTACTGTACTTTTAAATATTCTTAACGTAACATCAGTTACGTAAGTCATGAATAGATAACGCCATATTTTTTTCCAAGAGTAATTGTACACGTAAATAAAGGCATTCGTTAATGATAGCCTCGTCATTGTCATCAAGTTTTCTGCTTTTATTTAAATGTTGTAGAATTGATTCCCAGGAAATGTTGTTTTCTTTGAGGTGCGGTATCTCTAATTAATAATTAAGTTTCAATAAGTTCACTCCAGGTTTCATGGAGACTTCGACAATCATAATTTCTTGTTGACCATCGAGTCGTTGATGGTCGTTTTAATGTCTGTTTATCTTCCAACATGTTCTAAAAAATCTCCCAACGATGCATGGATGCCATGAATAAACAAATTAGTTCCTGTTGTTAGCCAAACAATGCTACTGCTTCTATACAACTTGAAGCAGCGCAACTAGATTTAGCTAGATTTAAAGAGTGTGCTGTTCATAGAACATATTCTGCAAAAGGATTAACTTCTTTAATCCTTGCTAGAAGACCTGCATAAATTCCAAGCATGTTGTAGGCATTGTCATAGGACTGACTTCTATTTACAGTTTATATTATAAATTCCCAATAATTTTAATTTTTCTGCAATTGGTGCCGTGTATTGCTGTAAATTATGTCCAAATAAATAATATAAATCTTTCAACGGCTGTCTCAAACAGGGATCAAATTCTGATAATTCCATTGCCATTAAAAACTATCCATTTCTAGACTTTCTAGCAAATTCATCAATACCCCTCAATGCAAGACCGCAGTCAGTGAGATTTTCAAATACTGCAAAAACACGTTTAACACTTTCAGTCCAGTGAGAAATTATATTATATTTATTATATTTATACCATTTTAGTATCTTTTTTGGTTATATTAAAGAAAAGTTGACCCAAACGAGAACTAACCAACTCAAAGTACTATACTTACCATTAACCAAACATTTTTCAACAAATCCTATCTTCTCCACAGATTCACCTAAATACTTTTAAGTACTTCCATTAATTCATATTTAGTCGCCTCCTCAATCATACAATCCTATTTTGCAAGCATTTCAGATCTTTCATTACCTTTAATCTTACTGGCGTGCGAAAACTACATTAACAGTCACCGATTATATTTTCGGCGAGGGGAATGATTCTGAAAAATACAATACTAGCAAGCATTTTATAGGCGGTGTTTAACCGAGTTAGCCACGGTAATATTCATATTTGACTCGTCAGTCGTCCATTCTTCGAGTAGCTCTTCCTGGTTCCGGATTATCGCAATGAAATTATAAAGTTTGAATAGGAGTTACTTCGTTAGTTCGATTTTTAATATTTTGAAACTAAGATTGCCATGCTGAAAAAACATCTGCCACGTTTATTCTGAGTTTTCTATCTGTGTTTTTGATGGAAGTCTTTAGTAAGCTTTTTTGGTGTTTGCAAAACAGTCTCTCGAGTTTCCTCTTGCAATTGGCTGTTTTCCATGCATTTCATCTTAAATTTATAATTTTTTTGTCGTAGGAATTTAAATGTGGATTTAGTGGTGCAGTGACGTTATGTCGAACCATTCATTACGTGTTCTTATTGGTCTTCTTGCAATTGGATTTTCCGCTGCTAAAGTTATAGCTGACTGGATAGCTTGCCTCTGCTCCTATATGTTTGATTGGAGCTCATTATTTTCGCTGTAATGGGGCCGTATTCTTGAAATTGGTGAAAGTTTCTCCAATCGGAATGCAATTTGTTTTGAAATTTTCTATATTATTCGAATTTTTTGCCGTCTACTTTAAGCATCTTTTCAAATTGATTTTCAAGTTTACTAATTTGTCTCCCTACTACGGGAATAATTTCTAATCGATTTACGTAGTAGAAATTTTTCCCTTAGTTGGGGGGAAAAATTATGTTTCTTAAGTTAAAAACGAAAGGAAATTTAAAAAAAAAATGATTAAAGTAGCCTACGAACTATATAGAGAATTTCAAAGCAAATTGTAATCCGACTGGGTAAATTTCCACCAATTTCAACAATACAACCCCTGTTTCCCTATTCTGGTTTTCCTTGGGAATAGAGAATTGGGAAAAATAGTTTTATACCATTTTTGTCTAAATTGAATTTTTCTAGCCTACTGAAGGAATAAGTTTAGTGCAAAATTTTTTAAAACAAATTTAATTGGGAAACTTTTGGAAAAATATTTTCCCATTTAACTTTGTTTCCAAAATATTTACAACAAACTTATTCCCTCAGTATTCCCGTAAAATATAATTTAGACAAAAATGCTATTAAAATATTTTTCCCAATCCCCTATTCCCAGGGAAAGCCCGAATAGGGCAACTGGTTTAAATTTTCAGTGACACCTAACTAGTTAGCTCTGCCCAGAGTTCTCATTAACCACTTGTCATTATATGCCATTTATACTTACCATAGAAAAATAATTTTAAGGTAATCGTATCGTTGCGATTGATGATATGAAAATATGACAATAGTTGTGCATGGTGGAAATTTTTTATCTCTGGGATCAATTTCTGCGATAAATTTAAAAACATCGAGACATCGTTAGGAATCTGTCGATTTTCACCGAAAGATTGTATTAATTTTTGAAATTTTCGATCACATTTCTACATATTTGGAGTTAAATCTCAAGAATGGCGCAATCTGTATTGATTTTGAGACGTTTGATTGTTTTTGAGAGAACCCTCTTAAGCAGAACCTTGTTCAATGATCCAATCTGCAAACTGTCATGAAATAATGTCGTGAAATCGTAACGTGGGTTCTTTGCAACATTTGCTCTCACTGTAGAAATATTTTTGCTATTCGTATGTTTGCCACTGAATTTACCAAAAATTTCAAATTTTTTGAGATCCATCATTAAATTAAATATAATCTTTAAATTTGTTGTTTTATGTAAATGGAAAACTTTTAATTGTCAATAATAAAAAGCTCCCCTATAATCTCATTCTTTTGGTTCACGGATTCACTTCAAATTTAGCAAGAATTTCGCATTTAACGAAACGTGTTTAAAAAATTATCTGAACTAATTATGAAATTTTATTTAGAATTTTTTTTTTAATATTTTTTCGTAAGTGCTTGCTACACTCAAAAATTTCTGGGTTCGTCCAATTTATGAAAAAATCTTAAGTTTCATCCTGATCAATCAATCAATATGAGCTGTAAAGGAACCAACATTTTTGTGGTGTAAATTGTAAAAAATTGTTGTAAATTTCATTATTTATTTTTTAGTTCTTACACGTTTTTGTAGTAAACGATATACTTTTCAAAACATTTGCAAGAAACGAAAAAGCTTTTATGATGGCTGCCACTTCCGGTAGATCGCTGTCGCCCAAAAACCAATGAGGTCTCCCAATTTAAAGAAAATGCTTATGTTTAAAGTTTTACCACGGAGATTTTTTAAAAACAAATATTTTGACTTTAGCGATATAGCGAATAGTAAATATATTTCAAGGTCAACATTTTTATTACGTAAAAATAATTAAAATTCAATTTTAACGTTCGGAGGTTGGTTTCAAAATTAGACATGTATTATTATTTTGTAAGGCAATATATATTGTAATCTATGGTTTCAGGAGTTGTTAAAAGGTTTAAGTTGACCAAGAATGCGCTAGAAGAAATAAAATAAATAAATTAATTTTCAAAATATACGCATAATTCCATTCTTTGGAAGCCACCTACCTATTAAGGTGGACCGATTTCGGCCAAAACTCACTGAGATCTCTCAATATTATGAAAAAGCTTAAGCACGAAGTTTCGCTTCGATCGGTCTGAGCTACAGAAAATCAACCAAATTTAGTTTGCATAACACGATGCACACATACACTAACAAAGATATTTAAAAATCTTTTAAAATTCAGCGATATTTATGCAAGAAATCTGGAGATCAAAATATTTCATGACTACTACACTTCTAAAAAAAGTAACATGTCATTTTAAAAACCATTTTGCACCAAACTCTTAATAATTACAATGCAGTATTTTTAGCTTCTTTGAAAATATTCGTTGGGCTATAAAAATTATTATTTATTTTAACACCTCCACAATTTACATACCAAATAAAAAATATTTAAATTGAAATTCTTCGCCTCCATTTTTTCATCAAGTATATTTTTTTTGGTTTATGTTTATCATAAATTTATTCAGATATTAAAAAAAAATAAAAAAAAAATTATAATAAAAAATTGTTTTTATCTAAAATAGAATACATTCTTGGTACTGGATTGTATAGTGCGAAGACTATCTGCCGTCCACATTTATTTCGGGAATACACGGTTTCCTTTTATGCATAAAATGCACGAGGCAAAGTTACAACAGCAAAATTCTATGCAATTTATGTTTGCTGGATTTTTACTGCTCGTGCATATAATACAAGTATTTTTTTCTATTATATTTTGGTCCATTCCTTTTGGTCCGTTTGCGGTTTTTGTTTTCATTTTTTTTATAATACAGGAATAAAATGAACAATTTTAAATTAAAATAATTTTTTTTGTTGCTTTATGTGTTTAATAACTTGATATTGTCATATTTCAAAAGATACAAACCAGCAAACGTTTTATTTCAACATTCGTTTAGATCATAACTCTCTTCCAGAAATATTATATTCTATCTTTAATAATGGAAAGAGTAATTGAATTAATTTACTGTAAATAATTAATTCAATTTTATCCTTATTATAACGAATTAATTTCGATGTCTTCTATGAAGAATACAGAAGCGAAGGCATTTCTTAAAATAATATGAAGGAAGTAATTTTCATATAAAGACTAAATCAAAAAAATTAGTTGAGCAAAAGCTCATACGCGATCTGCTTTTTCTTCTGAAACGTTAATTTTAATAGAGTGCAGGCTAGATTTAGACTTTACTAGGTCCTTGTAAATGTCAGAACTGGTATCTGCCTTAAATTTGTGCCTTTTATAGTCCAACGGAACCCGTTATTACTCATCCTTGTGTTAGTCTAATGAAGGTGTTATGTATCTGGAGAACCTGATGCTATAGATAAAGAATCATCTGTATTTGTTGAGGAACTTAAGTTTTCGTGAAGTTGGCTTGACATTTGAACACAAAACCGACGTATTGATTCACAACTCACGAGTACATATTTTTTACCAAAAAAGCTATCTATTCGTTGTGGCATCTTTCACGAGCAGATATGATGACCTGATTTCTTTCCCCTACTTAAAAGCTTTACTTAAATCGGGGTTAAGCGAGGCAACAACTTCTAACCGGTTAGTTGTGAAAAAGCAGGGTTCACCTCAAATGAAATGGAGATTGCAATGTAGGATCATCAACGGAATTCCATCTGGTCCGATCGCCGTATTTACAACCATTGTCTTCAGGTTTCTGGAGACAATTTCTTTCGATATTTTGACGCGGCTATTTAGGAACCACAATACGGAATTGCCAGAGGCGTACAAAATCGAGGCCTGCAAATAAAAATTCAACATCAGATGCGACCATCTGGTAACTGTTGCGATTAGAAATTGTAAACTCGGATACCTTGGCATTTTCTTTTTGTCGGCTCTTTTCGATTTCTAAGCACAAATCTGTGGCTTTAAATTCTACAAAATAATTTTACTTGCACTTATATTTTTTGCAAACAGTTTTATTTTGTCTGCCAGCACTGGCAGCTTCATTTGAAAAGATTTTAAATTGTAAATGAACTTGAAGATGGAATATAATTATTCAATTCATGTAACACGGTCTGAGTAAAATGGAAAATAATCGTGAACCATCATAGTGAGCCTCGTTAAAAAGCCAAAGACAGGCGACTTCGATGCTGTCAGAATTCCGACAGGTCCTTTCATGAAATGGGAAATTTCTGTGAGGCAAAACTCCGGAATATGAATTCTAGAACAATTGTTGCATTCAAATATGAAATCACTAACAATCTCTGTAAGGTAATGCGAACCAGCAAAGTACTCCTTTTGGCGCCCAGCACAATTCGTATCTTGGTGATTCAATCATTCTTAATGGTGCGGTTACTAATCCAACTAAAATTAATTCGCAGTAGGGATGTCTCTTGCCAGTTGCGAAAAAAATACACACTAAAGGCAGGTTTATGGTTGCGTTTGATCGTTCGTTTGGTCATTTTTTCGACCAATCATCTCTTGTGGAATAATCCAGAAGAAAAAAATCGTAATTTTTGAGCAATATGATTGGTCGAAAATTTATCAGAACGAACGAACGAACACATAACCATAAATCTGGATTAAGATAGAAATTAAGGAATTCTATCGAACAAACACAACTAAGATAAAATAGACTATAAGGTCGTTTTCGAAATTAATACTCAATTTGTGAATGCTAACCTTGTAGAATCCCAATGTTCTATGGTGGTAAATTATGTCTACTTGGTATGTGCCCTCGAGTCTATAAGTGGAACCATTTTTGGTTAACAAAATCAATTAGCTTTGGTTTGAGACTACTTCCATCCTTACTGATAATTATTATTGTTATTGAGGTTGTTGTTGACTTCCATGAGGCTAACTCGAATTTTCAGCCCAAAATTTAATTTTTTTTTTAATTATGACAATACCAATTCTGTCATGACACAAAATTTTATTCAAATTTGTGTCACACCCAAACTAATATATTAATTGTGTATCAAATGGCTATCGAAGTAATTGTGGCTTCTAAATTTTGTTGAGGATAAAAACCAATTTATTACTAAGCAACAAAGCAAAAAAAAAATTAATAGCTCAAATTATCAAAAAAAAAAAAAATCGGGAAACGTTTTTAATGGAATTATCTGAACTATATTCAGCTTAAGTAAATTTTATCGGGAAAAACATAGGCGATTCACGAGCACTTGACACATATCGCTGGATTCGTTGAAGATTCGACTACAAACTGACAGATTTGCAGATTTTATTTGGAATTATCTAAATGTGCTCGTTTAAATTTCACCGAACAGGTCATTACAAGCCCTTGATATCTATAGCAGGATTCGTTGAAGTATTGACCACAACTAGCATATACAGCTGGATTGGAGTACAGAGTTCGAGTGCGATTCACAAGCACTGGAAAGATGCCGCCGGATTCGTTGATGTTTTTACTACTTTACGGAAAATTTCTGTCTTAAACTAACGAGATATAGTCGTTTGAATCTCGTTTGAAGTGTAGCTGAACGAGAGGATTTTGGATGGCGGTTAACAGATAATTCTAGAGACGTCTGGGAAAATATGAGTGTTTCGACGAATTGGAGCAGCTCTTATATGATTTATTTTTGATATTGGCCATATCGATGCGACCTTCGGAGAGTTCGCTATGAATTTTACATAGATGAGAGTATCGGAAAGTGTAGCAAAATCGAATGGCCGTTTGATGCCCATTAACACATAATTTTAGGGATTTTTAATGTGTGGCATATCGATGTGACCCACGATGAACTTTCTATCAATTTAACAATGGTTGAGAATACCAGAAAGTGTAGCAGAATCGTGTGGTTCAAACCTGACTATTAACAGACTAGAGGACTAGATATGACTAAAAAGGAAGGGTGAATATGTTGTGAGCAACACCCGACTTTTGTTTACAATTTCAGAAAACTAACAAGGTCAAATATGGCAATATTAAATTAATTGGTTCTACTAATCTCGTTTTTGATCTGAATTCAAAGAGGAACTAATAATTAAAAGTAATAATAATTTTAAATCAATGGATTTATCTTTAATTACCAAAATTAAATCGAAACCTCATAGATTTTATAACGTTTTTGCATTCTTTTGACTGAGGGAAATTTTGATTTTGTAATTTAAAAAAATATTTGAACTCTCACTTGATTTAAAATCGCATCGTTTTAAATTATTATACACGGAATGAAAATGAACGAAAGATAAAATTGGACACAAAAAACCGGACTTAATTCATCTATTTTTATTTGATTCAAGGTGGTTTTCATTGATAATAATTTTTTTTTTCTCTCATAGTGAAGAACATGGTATTCGAAGGACACGGTATTTAAATTACACGGTTTCAAACAACACAGCAAAAGAAAATTTTGTTAGCACCTTAATTTACAATTTTTTTAGTTTTTATCCGTTTTCTACTAAACGCTATATCATTTTCAAAGTATTTGTAAAAAACAAAAAAGCTCCTATGGAAGCTGCCATTTTTGGTCGGCCGATTCCCAATTTAAGGAAATACATAATTATGAAGTTCGACAGAAGCTACATACAATTATGGACTGCACCAAACACAATCATTAGCTGTGCAAGTAGAAACTCTGCTTTTTTTAGTCAAATCCAACTTTATTAAAAATATAATTTTTGAAATATTCACCATTACTATCTATGGTCTTATCCCATTTATAAGGTAGATGTTGAATGCCGTCTCGATACAAACTTGGTGGTTTCTTCTTTAGCCCGTGAATGGTGTTTTTTCCTCCAAAACATGAATTAATTTGATCAATTGGACCAGGTGACATACAGCAGCTGTATCAGTTTAACCAGGTTCCAGAAACTGCGGAGTACTATTTTTTGCCACTGATGTTGAAGGATGGCCTGAATTAATCCATGATTTTCTGCGTTTAGGGTAATTATCATACAAAATCCACTATTAATCATTCCTATAATGATTTTGTGGACAAAAATCTTCCTTTTGTGCCGAGAAAACAAATTTATGTAGATTCCAGCTCTTCGGTTTTGGTTTTCTTAGGTCAGTTGACGTGGAACTCATTTTCTTTCCTTTTCTATTTTTCCCATTGCATGCAATCGAATTTGACACATCGCAGTTTACAAATTGTTTTGAGAGTAAATTTTTTGTACTCTTTCCACAAGTACCTATAGCCTGAAAGATACAGTCAGCCGAAACAGGTGACTATTTAAAAACACTAAGGCAGAAGTTTTAATTAAAAGGCATTACAAAAAATCGCCGCAACATAATAATTTTAGGTTCTGTTGCAAAGAAATCAACCGTGATGACCCAATTTATCACCTCTCATTTTCATATTTGAACGATTTCGTTTTTTTTTGTTATTTTTGGAATACCCGCATTTTACCAGCAGACAACCATAAATTTTCCTTTTCTATCAAAATCTTGTATAATTTATATTTTGATACTAACACAGATATATAAACAAAATAATGTTATTTTTTCAATTGTGCACTTCATCTGACACCATAAAAGTGTGGCCTCCTTGAGAGCAAAAAAAAAAATGCAGACCAAAACAAAAAAAGCGAAATAGAAAATTTTCCCGGTTTTTTGTTGTTTTGCCGCGCTGAACGTAAAAAAATGCTGTAAAGAAGATTTTTATTTTTATTTTAAAGAGAGCATATATAGAAAGGAGTTCTGTCGGTCGCGTTGAATGGGATTGTTGGGACACAGAGCACCATAAAATGATAATAATATAAACATATACATAAAATTTTACAAAAAAAAAAAAAAATGTTTACTTGTAAAAGGATGAGTTATGTTATATGTACGAGCATACTAAAATAACCGCGTTTTTTATTATTTTTATTTTTATTATATATTTTTTATTATGTATACATTTTTTTTATTTTGGATCAATATAAACTTTTTTTTATTTTATATAATATAATATAATATTATATATACATTACTTGCCCGGGCTACGGGTAATACAACAAAAAAAAAATTTAATGATGTGGTGCTATGTACCACTATAAAAAATATAAACTTTATAGTGGAGATATACCCAGCCCATTTGATAAATAGTAGCCATCGCCATCATCACATGTATTATAAAAATAATTACAATTATCCTACATATGAGGCCATATAATAATATATATATATGCGTATATATGTATGTAAAGCTGCGTATTTATATAAGCATCACGTATGGTTCGGGTGAGTGTTTACCAATACATTTATTTGATTGTGTGTGCATACATATTTTTTAATTTAAAATAAAAATAATACATGACCCACCAAACAACAACAAAAAAAATATCAAAATGGGATAATTGTTGGTGCTCCAATATTCATTACAATGGTTAGTATTTTGTTGCATATAATGCGCACTTTACAACCTATTGATGGTATGCGCCGAATTATTTTTTGTTCATCACTCACACGTAAAATATCCCAAAACCAGAAATGATTATACTCACTTATATGATCCTTTTCTATTTTCAAATGGCATCCCGGGTTGACCTTTTTTACTTTACTGAGCTTTTCCCGAATTCATAGAAACTCATTACATTCGATTACATTCAATTGAGTAGGACTTTATAATTATGGACGCTATCTGCACAATCTGCTGTCTATGATATCTGCCGTCTACACTTCTTTAACATTAAACCCCCCATAGATGGGCATTTAAATTTTTACATCATTGAGTAGATAACTCGTCGAAAAAGTAGCCTTGAGAAACACAATAAAATATATTACCAAGTAATTTTTATTGAATTCCTCAAGAAGTTTTTTCGTCTAGTACTGTGTGCCATACGGCGATTTTTTGTCCTCCAATTGATGGTTAGTTCATAACAGTTACATTTAGAATGCTATTTTTAAACCAAAATATGCCAGATATTTTCATCTAAACTGCAAACTTAGTATAGTTTTGCAATAGCCGATTAAAAATATTGTCGAAATTGTATGCTGTATAAAATAGCGGAATTTGGACAGCGAAGAGATTACGCTACTCGCCGCAAGTGGCAGCACTATCACCAAAGAGAATTAATTTTTTTATGTAATTACAAGCGGAAATTTTTTATTCATTACGTATATATTTTGTCACTAAATAAAACATCTCAGCGGAATAAAATATTAAAAGTGATCCTTAAAATGGCAAATTCACTGATCTCCGAAGTGAAGGAACTCGTTAATGAAATGTAAAAATTTAACAATATTCCGTCTTTCAAACATTTCTTCCACTAGTAATCAATACTTTCTGTTGTTTTCTAATAGCTTAGTTTATACTGAGACTATGTGGAAAATTTGGAGAAAATTCATGAACTAGAGTTTTCACTAGAACTTTTTGTTTTTCTGCGGCCAAATAATGTATTTTCCGTTTTTGGCCAACATCTCAAAAGCTTCCACTAGTAACTAATAGTTCCGGTGAGTTTTCTAATAGGTTTTCCCCAAAATTTCCATATAGTCTCAGTATGACCTAATAAGAAACTAACCAAAACTAGAATTTAATTTGAATTATAGATGGAAAAAATAACCAAAACTATTGGTTACTATCGGAAACTTTGAGATATTGGCCAAAAACTGAAAATAACTTATTTGGCACCAGAAAATCAAAAAATTCTAGTGAAAATTCTAGTCCATGAATTTTCCCCAAATTTTGCACATAGTCTCAGTATGAAATAAGCTATTAAGAAACTAACCGGAACCATTGGTTACTATCAGAGGTTTTGAGATATTGGCCAAAAACTGGAAATAACTTATTTGGCCCCAAAAAATCAAAAAATTCTAGTGAAAATTCTAGTCCATGAAGTTTCCTCAAATTTCTCACATTGTCTCGTATAACCTCAGCTATTAGAAAAACGTATAACCTAAGCTATTAGAAAGTATTAGTTGTTAGTGAAAGTTTTTGAGATATTGGCTAAAAACTGAAAATAACTTATTTGGCCGCAAAAAATCAAAAAATTTTAGTGAAAATTTAGTGCATATATCTTCTCTAAATTTCCCATATTGTCTTTGTATGACCTAAGCTATTACAAAACCATCCGAAAGTATTGGCTACTAGTGGAAGCTTTTGAGATGTTGGCCAAAAACGGAAAATACCTTATTTGGCCGCAGAAAATCAAAAAATTCTAGTGAAAATTCTAGTTCATGAATTTTCCCAAAATTTCCCATATTCTTAATAAACACATTTTTATTAATCACTTGTTTTTTGTTTCGCAGAATATTCCCATATTGTCGTAGTATATGTAGTATATTTCCCATATTGTCTCAAAACAACCGAAAGTATTGGTTACTAGTGGAAGTTTTTGAGATATTGGCCAGAAACTGAAAATAACTTATATGGCCGCAGAAAATTCTAGAGAAGATTCTAGTCCATAAATTTTCTCCAAATTTTCCATATACTCTTAGTATAGCCTAAGCTAAAACAACCGAAAATATTGATTACTAGTAGAAGAAATGTCCTAAAGACGGAATATCGTTAAATTTCAAAATTTCATATACATAGTTCTTTTACTTCGGAGATCAGTAAATTTGCCATTTTATGGATCACTTTATATGTTTTATTCCGTTGAGATGTTTTATTTAGTGGAAAAATATATACATAATTCTCTTTAGTGATAGTGTTGCCACTTGCGGCGAGTAGAGTAATCTCTTATATCCCGCTGTCAAAATTCCGCTATCTTATACAACATCGAAATTGTTAAACTATAATTTATTTAGCAATTTTTTTATCAGACGCGGTTTTATTTGCGCCATCTCTGAACGACTAGTATAAACTAACCATTAATTTTATTAGTCGGAAAGTTGAACCAAAAATAGGTTGTGCAATATACAATTGATAAACCCGAAATTAAACTAGAGAAGTATACTAAAATTTCAGTGCTTTGTAATTAGCGCCATCTATTGACAATTTATATGAACTAACATACAATTAGTTTAGAAAGTAATTTAGTCGAAAAAATTGGTGTCAGATACAAAGTACTACGAGTTTTTAATGCTGTGCGCCTGACATCGATATTTTGGTTTATATTTCCGACTAACTAAATTGATGATTATTTCATACTAGCCATTGCACGACGTCGCTAATATTCATAAATCAAAATATGTTTGATGTTCTGTTATAAACTGCAAAATTCGTGTAAAGATTTATTAATTTCCAGTTCAATTTTGGAGATTTATAAACCTTATTTGTTTGCAAAATTTATTTAAAAATTAGGTGTGGGTACGAACTAATCATTAGCAACGATTGGTACGAACTAATCATTAATTTAGTTAGTCGGAAATTTAGAGAGAATAAAATCGACTAAATACAATTTTTTTCTAAATATAGTCGGAGAACAAAAATATAAGTAAATGTTAGTTTGAAATGCATAATTAAGAATTCACAGTGTCATATCTCTATATAAAAGTCGCAGAAAACAATTCTTACCATATACATTTGGCAGATGTCAACTGTAATTCGGCCAAACTAAAAAAAAATTTGTAGTTGAACTAAACAATGCAAAATATCATCAGGGATGTCAAAAATCGTTATATAATCTACGTATTAAATAACGTGTTGACAACTACGTAAATTACATTCTCTAATCTACCTCGCCTAACTCCAACCAAATTACAACAATTACAACGAACAGCAGATTGGAAGCAAAATAAGTATCCTATATGTTCTCACTAACTATGTATTATAAATAATTTTAAATGAGTTTTAAGGTTTCATTTTGGAGCGTTCTCTGTGATTTGGTTCGTTCGATTCAAAAAGAATTCTGCACTACGCTGCAGAAGTTATCCCTTTGTAGGAGGTAAATTTCATTCAATAACCAATCTACCAACCTAATTTATTTGTTTTGAGGTTTCTTTTAACCGACAACCATTTTAACCTAAACTGCTGCCTCATTTGTTGAATTAATGAGGGCTGATAATGAAGTGAGCCTGGATTGGAACAATGTCATCATCACTTGATATTGTGTAGAGCGGGTGTAAATTCTAGATCAGCTAACGCAGTGTTTCAAAGTTAAGGACCGTCTGACGGCCTCCAATAACCCTTGGAGATGAGGCGCGTTAGGAGGATTATAATGCCAATTAATCTTTCCATTCAGTAAAGCTTTGAAGATGTTGTCGTTGTTATCCTTCAATAAAATTTTTATTTTTGCTTTTTCTTTTAATACAGTATATTACATGGACATTTTTTGTTTTAAGTATGAACAAATATGTCTCCGTTGATGATGACCACATATTCGTTGCACACATTCGTGTTCTTTCTAACACATTTCCTATAATTTTTCTCAAATTTCAGGTGTTATGGCCAGAATTTCATTTTAAATATTGGTTTTTAGTTCTGCCTTGGTCGCTTTTTTATTAACGTGCTCTCTGATTTTCCAATAAGCCTAAAGAAAATAGTCTTGAATTATTAAATCTTGTGATCGCAGCGGCCAATTGAAGATGCTTCTTTTCAAAATTATTTGCAAAGGGCGAAATCAAGCCGTTCTTGGTAGTCTGCATAAATTAAATTTTATATGGGAACATTTTTAATGTGGCCAAAATTCTCTATACAGATCCTGATAACGAAGAAACGTCAAAAAAAAGTGGGTTCCTGGAATCTATTCTGCACGCTCACCAAAGTTCGACGATAAGCACGCCGCTGCGTCAAAATAAATAACCGTTCCTTTTCATAATAAAATTAAATAATTTTAATGCGTTTCTGTTCGTATTATTCCATAAATTTGACAAGTCTTTTTTATAAAATTCAGAAAATAAAAAACAATTAAACATAATTAAAAATAAAGTTTTTAAACATTCACAGTGTTTTTGCTCCACCCTGTAGTTAAATTGGGAATCGCTACAAATGTCGGTACACAAGTTACAAATTTTTAAAAATATCCAGCAAACAGATTTGATTGACAGATTTGTTCGTAACATAATAATCTGAAATGTTCTAAACTCTTCATTCAACTAGCATCTTTAACTCAATTAATGTTCTGGCTCCCTTGCGCTTAACAAGCGGAGCGCAAACTGGATTGCTATGGCTACTACCTTGATTGAATTGCTGAATGATAAAACTTATTAAAAAGTTGGCTTGGAAATTTTTCTGCTACACATTCCGTTATCAAATTTTGAGTAAATTTGTGACTCGGGCAATTTTTGAATTCTTGAATTTGTGGTTATATAGGAAGGCTCCTTCCACCATAACTGACAGTTGAATAATTTCTCTGGGAATATGCTAAGTCTGCAGAATTATCTATGCTTGGATGATGCAGCTACTAGTATCTTGAAACCATTTCTATAATTAGAATAACGGCTTCCAACTAATGTCTATTTGGTTCATAAGATAACCAATCCAATAAAATCACGGATGTTACTAAACTGACATTGTTTTAATAATTACCTTTATTGCTGCTGGTGACAACCACCCTTTGCAAAAATAAAACCACCGTGGCTTCATTTGCAAATTCCATTATTGAAATATGCCACCAATTGGCGTAGTTTGGAGTACTTCAGTGGAATTTCGTAATATGATTGAAATATTCCTCTGCAACTCTAATGCCTCTTCGATCAAATCAGCACCAATCATTTTGTCATCTATAAACAGTCTTTTTCCATGCATGAGATGCGTCCGGAAATTTCTTATGATTGACATCTGGTCTTCGTTTAGCATTATCATTCCTAAATAAGGTAGTGTCGAACTACCATAAGTAAGAATTGTTAGATGGAAATTTTTTTTGGCTGACTTGCTGTCATATCTGTTTGATATCGTCAATCGTCAACTGCAATCTTGCTTAATCGGAATAGTATTATTAGCGCATATAGAGAACACTATGCAGTTGGGCAAATATTGCTCACGCATCGAAAACAACCCTCATCTTGTTTTTCTTCGATCGAGAGGAATCGTTGATCTTTATTATATCCCGAGATTCCTTCATGAAATAAACGTAACCTGTTTTGAACCTGTTGTCTGTCAAACATTTTCTTTTCATTGATCTCAGTCTGTTGATGGTCAAATTTACTGATTGTCCAAGCTTTTTTAAGGGATCTGATGGAACCCACTTATTATAGCTGATATTTTGGATAAAAGTGAAGTACCAAACTAAGACGTAAACTAAGAAGTTTAAACTAGGCAATACAAGAATTTTATTTTTCTTTCGGAACGGAAAAGATCGATATTTGCGTCTTGAGTAATTTTTATACTTCTTCCCACTGCTTTTTTTATGAACAGAATTTCGTTCAGGATATGATTGCTTATATTAGAGGTGCAAGTAAAAACCCGGCTCGCCTACCATTTTGGATATATGTTCCTTAGTATCCAAGAATTTGATGGCTAATGATATAACGAATAATGTCCTTTTTGGTTGAGCAGCGGTTTTTTTGTGGCGACTTTTGTAAATCAATATTTGATGGAATGCCCATTAACCATCAGATGGAAGAAGATTAATGCATCCATGAACTAACTTTTCCCTCGTGGTGGATTTTTTTTACCGACAGCTTTTCGTTTGTTGTAGTAAGATTCTCTCGGTTTTACTAATAAGTCCGGATAGGTTTTCCTTTGCAATTTTCAATTTAATAAGCAGTAGTCACTTTCAAAATATCAAAACTATTTGACATTATTTTGAGATTCGTTTGTTTTTAAGGGGTTCTGAAAGCAGAGTAATTAAAGCAATTTGCTGGTAATTAAATTTTCAGATGAAACAGTGTTGTGCCGCGATGGTTATAGTACAGAAATAAAGGGGATTTTACACACACCTTTGAAAAACATTTAGGTTTGCGTTTAATTAAGAGTGGCGATACTCATTTCCACCTAAAGAGATACTACGTTAACAAGGATAACAACGGAATTTGGGATACCGAATAGCTATATTCACGCCATATTTGGAAAGCCTTTGCATCTACAACGTGTAAATGTTTCTTGCAGCTCAATTGGCATATTATCCCATCCCGAAATCTTGCGGTTCAACGTCAGTGAATTTATTTCGCTAAAGCTACATGAAAAGTAAGGTCTCACGGAAGAAACCACATGCGATTTAATGATCCTTAACTTGAATTAGCAACAATAAAATAAACAGAAATAGTTTCGACAAATTTTCGTATGATTTCTTACTCTGATTAATTTCTAAAATTTTAAATGGGATCTATTGATTTTACCATTTTTCCAAGAATATTCTGTTAAGTTTTTGTCATTTTTCGGCATAATTGATGGTGGTATTCGTTGAAATAAAAGATAACGAAGCTTCCCAAAAAACCTTAAGTCGCAGGGTTAAAACCAGATTGGTAAAGATTTCAATTTTTACAACGGATCTGGCGATGAATTTTCTAAGGTTAATTCATTGAGGAGATTTATAATTAAGCTTCTCGAGCTTAAATCTCAACTTTAACTGATCATATATACACAAAAACATCCAAATCTATCAATTTCCTATTAACAGTTGTGGCACAATTGAAAGCGATAGTTAAAGCAAAGACGATTCTTATTAGTTTTCCGCGTTCGCAAACAAAGGCTACCATGCAGAAAACCTAAGTAATATTTTTTATTTCATCTGGAATCCGTTATGGCTGCCCAAAATAAAGTACACATATATATAAAAATAAGGAGAATAAATAAAATGGAATATAAAACTTTCAAGCCCAAAAAAAAAATTGTATATATATAAAATCATCTATTCTACATTCACGAAACCACCTTCACCATTTTCTTCATCATTTTCCGTTTTTTTTGGAACATCATAAAAAAATAACGGCAAAAAATACGAAAAACCATAATAAAAAAAAACTTTGGTGTAAGAAAATTTACTAACGCCCCATTTTTTTTGTTTATTTTGCTGGAGCTTTTATATCGTGCGAGGTGCTCTCCATTCTTAGTACAGGGAGGGTTTTCGTCCACCCTCGTTTGAATTATAAGTTTTTGTACATTTTTTTTTCAACTTTAGACTATCTTCGTTTACATTTTTTATTTTAATTTCTTTATTTAATTTTTTCTTCTGAAATTTTTTTCTTCTTTCCCAAAAAAAGAAGTCTAGAATATAAAAAATTGTAAAAGAATTTTCTATTATAATTTTTTTCGTTTCGTTTTTTTTTCTTGTTTTGTTTTGGTACACTAGTGGTGAGATGCCGAGATGAAGATGCCACGAGGTAATGGAATGAGCTTGGTGTTTACAATTTTTTTTATGCGATGGTTTATATTTGGAGAATGAATCGTAGTTTAGGAGTTTATTAAATGAAAAATAATATTTTGTTCCGTTTGCTACGAGCTTTTCATTTTTATGCTTTGTAGTGTAGTGGTGGTGTATATTGGGGGAAATTTTAATTTCCATCCATTTTGTGTAAATGCTGATTTTAGTTCGTTAGCCTTTTTGTTTTAAGATGGTTTCAACTAATCTATCTCAGCTGGCATAAATTAGTTAGTGGAGTAAAATTGTGTAGCAATGAAGGTTGTATTTTTCGGTTAGTTTCAAACAACTGTTTTAAACTCAAATTCAAAGGTAGGATTGTAATATTTTCTAGAGAAAAGTTCGTTGGGATTTTACAAATAACAAATTTCACTAACAGACACGACCTAAAGTGAACAATTTATTAAGCAGGTTGTATATGATTATAAGATTACATTCTAAACAAGATATAGTTTTTAAGGCTGAAAAGATATGATTGTTGAAATGGAGCTCTAAATTTGCCTAAAAATCTTTCTGCCTCAGGAGTTAAAGTCGAATTTCAAGTTAGAAGAGATTTTGTATTCTAAAACTGAATAGTAGCTGGCGTAGACACTATAATCGGTATATCAAGGTTTTAAATGATTTAAGTGATGCTAACAAATATAACGAAAGCGGCATTACAGATGATTGTTCTAGTTCGATTCCACCGGAGTGGCAGGAAAGCGTTGACTTATTCACTAACCAGCTCCTTGAAGAAACTAACAGTTTTTGCTAGGATAACACTCGTTTAGGTGAAGGATTTGAAAGAGTCGATGGCAGAATCTTCATTGAGCACGGAAACTAAAACCATTCTGAAAAAAATAATGCAGAAATTTCCCAAAATTAAAGAAAAGTTGGATCTTCAATTTGACGGTAGTGATGCAATGAATGTGCATGATTTTCTTCATAGATTGGAAGGAATGACACAAACACCAAAAAGCAATATCAATAACTCTACATCCATTATTTTTATCAAAATGCTGAAGACTGGTGCTAGGTGTACGAGCTAGACCAGTCAAGCGCGATATTTAGTTTTGATTAAACAGAAGTTAAATGCCTAACATAAAAAACGGCTGACTGTATTTAATTATTGCTTCTGTAAGAATATGAGGCCGGCTTTTATAAATGTGACGTTATACATTGTCAAGTCAGAGCTCAATTTGCTTATTAGAATAACTTTGGGAAATTAATTGTCCTGTTCTAGAGAAATAAAATAATAAATTAGTTATAACATAAAGAAAGGGGTCGACGATCGATATGTTACCAACTTCTAGCTGCCATAACAACCAATTGGCTAATCTATTTTACTTGATTGCGGTAAATGAAATTTATTATTCATTTAGTGCAAGTAATAATTTCAAAATTATATACACCAATGAATATTAAATAGAAACATATATTGTGTTATATATACTAATTGTTTGTAATTTTAAAATTTTAAAATTTATTGGTTACTTAAATATGAAATTTTTACATGCAAGAAGTAAATATAAATGACCCTTTACAAAATGAAACAAAACGGACACGTAATATAAGAGAATTAATATATTATCAATAACGTAAAACACTACACCAATATATTTGAACTAAAATTATTGCTAAAATATATTTTACTTAACTTGGTTTTACTTGGTAATTGATCTTTATTTTTCACTTCGTGCATGTAATATTTTTATATTTGTAGAAACCAATAATTATTAAATACAGGGTGGCGCACGAATCGTGCTACAAAAACAAAACGTAATAACTATTTTTCTGTGTGACTAATCTGTTTTTTATTTTATTTATTTACCAGATTATTATTTAAATTTACTAAAATGGATGCTTGGAATACCGAAACGAGGATTTGGATAGTGCAGCGCTACCATGCTTTGCAGTCCATCATTTCCGTCCAGAGGGAATTTAGGCGGGAGTTTGGCGGCACTCCCCCGAGTAGATGGACCATTATGAGGTTGGTACGCATGTTTGCTGAATCTGGAAGCATCGCACGTAGACCGTACAATCGAGATCCCTATGTTCGGGTCGAAGCCACAATCGCAGCTGTAGCATCATCAATTCAGGCAAATCCAAGTGTTTCGACTCGAGAGTTATCGGCGCAAATTGGAGTTAGCAGACGGTCATTACAACGGATAATTCATGATGACTTAAACTTGTTTCCGTACAAAATCCAAATTACAAGCAAATTAAAACCTCTGGATTTGCCTATTCGCCTGGAATTTTGCCGGAAAATTATTGAAATGGCCGAAGAAGACAACAACTTCATAAATTGCTTGTTTATGTCTGATGAGGCCCATTTTGATCTAAACGGCAATGTAAACAAGCAAAACTGCCGTATATGGAGTGAAACTAATCCAGAAATACTCCATGAGACGGAACTGCACCCAGAACGAGTGACAGTGTGGTGCGCAGTTTCATCAAGATGCATTGTCGGGCCATACTTCTTTGAAGTAAACGGTGAAACAGTAACTGTAAATGGGGACCGTTATTTAAACATGTTGAAAGATTTTTTTTACCCAGAACTGCGGCGAAGACGTATCCCTTTTAACAGCATTTGGTTCCAGCAAGATGGAGCAACTGCACATATAGCCAGACCGGTTATGGAGGAGCTCCAACGAAAATTTCCAAATAAATTAATATCCAGAAACTCCACTTTCCGCTGGCCCCCAAGGTCACCTGACCTCACTGCACCAGATTTTTTTTTATGGGGTTATGTCAAACAAGAGGTGTTTAAAACGAAACCAAGGAATTTGACTGAATTGAAGCAGTCCATTACAACAATAATTGAGGCGATCCCGACTTCAACCCTTCAGTGCGCAATGAATAATTTTCTGATCAGGTGTCGCACATGCGTGAATGAGCATGGAGGTCATTTACGGTCTATCATTTTCAAAACTAATTAGTTAAATAAAAATAAAATTGAATTATCTATACAATAAAAAAAAATAAAGCCGATTAGTCACACAGAAAAAAAGTTATTACGTTTTGTTTTTGTAGCACGATTCGTGCGCCACCCTGTAGTAACATATATTGTGATATTTATTTATCACTTGTAATCTTAGTATTTATTACTTAATTTAAATATGAAATTGTTACATGCACGAAGTAAATATAAATGATTTTTTGCGAAATGAAATAAAATGGACACTAAGTACAAGAGAATTAAGATATTATCAATAATGTACAACACTACTCCAACGCATTTTGACTAAAATTGTTACCTTCCTGCAGGATTACTTCTATTTTATGGTTACAGCCATATGTGTATTTGAGCATTGATTGGAAATTCAAAATGCACTCATTGTGTAATTAAACTTATTTGGATCCATTTTAGTTAACTTGGTAAATGATTTATATTATTCACTTCGTGCATGTAATAATTTTATATTTCTATAAATCAATAATTATTAAATAGAAACATGCATTGTAATATTTACTTATTGTCTAAAATCTTAATATTCAATAGTTAATTGAAATATTTAATTATTACATGCACGAAGTAAATATAAATGTTCTTTTACAAAAAGAAATAAAATGGACACATAATGCAATAGGATTAAGATATATTCAATAATGTACAACACTACACCACCATATTTTGACTAAAATTATTACATGCAGGAAGTGATAAATCATATTTTATTGTTACAGACATATGTGTATGTGAGTATTAATTGGAAATTCATAATGCACTCATTGTATATTTAAATACAATTGGATCCATTTCAGTTGATTTGATAAATGATCTTTATTATTCACTTCGTGCATGTAATAATTTTATATTTCTATAAATCAATAAATAATAAATAAAAACAAATATTGTGATATTTGCTTATCGCTTGATTTCTTAATATTTATTACTTAATTCAAATATCAAGTTATTACACGCACGAAGTAAATATAAATGCTCTTCTATAAAATGAAATAAAATAGACACATAATGTGCCATATGGGAATTTAGTATTAATTAGAAATTTAAAATGCACTCATTGTGTATTCAAACTTAATTGGATCCCTTTTAAATAACTTGGTAAATGATTTTTATTATTCACTTCGTGCATGTAATATTTGTATATTTCTAGAAACCAAAAAGTATTAACTAGAAACATGTACAACACTACACCGCCACATTTTGACTAAAATTATTACATGCAGGAAGTGATTACTTCTATTTTATTGTTACAGTCATATATTATTTGAGTATTAATTGAAAATTCAAAATTCCTAATTGTGAATTTACACCAAATCGGATCCATTTGATTTAATTTTAATAAATTATCTTTATTGTTTACTTCGTGCATGTAAAATTTTTATATTTCTAGATCCCAATAAATCTTAATATTTATTAGATAATTAAAAAATCACATTATTAGATCTTCTACCAAACGAAATAAGATGGACACAAAACGAAAAGGTTAAGAATAAATAGTAAAATCACAGTATTGTGTACCATAGCGTATCGTACACAAAAATTTCACTCGATACGACGACAAAAAGTAAATAAACGAGTACTACACACAAAAGTGCAAACCCATTGACACGAAAATCAAGAGCATTAAACCAGAACCTATTTTTTGCCATCCTCTATACATAAAATAAATACAGCTATTTACAAACATACAAACTTCAGTTTGTGTATTTTCTGAATGAATTTTCCCTTTCACCACTTTTTTTCTATATTTTATTTTTTTACTTTTATATCCATTTTCTCAAATACCATGAGCTTGCTACCAGAACGGCACAAATAACAACAACAAAAGCAACATGAAATAACAGAAAAACGATTTGTTCCATCAACCCAATTTTTCTCCGTTTAGCAAAATATAAAAAGTAAAAATCCAGAAAAAATGCTAAAGTGCATCAACAACAAGCTTTTTTTTTTGTTCATTTTTACCTCTTTTGTTGCTGCTTCTGTTATTATTTTCCACGTTCGACAAAAAAAAAAGAAAAATTCATTCAGGAAAAAAATATTTATCTCGTGCTTTTTTTTTTTTTATTTCCAAGATCAGCTGGGAGGTTTAAATTGAATTGAAATAAATTGAATTGAACGTTGTGCAAAAATAAAAAAAAATTGCTGGAAAATGCTGCAGCATTACATAACAACAAATAACAAAACAAAACAGTGAAACATACTCGTATATGATGATGCTTTTGATGGTATTATGATGATTTGACATGATATGTGGATGGATGATGATGACGTTGAATGATTTTTTGTGTGTGCCACTGGTAGAATTGCTATAAGTACTGAGTATGTATTCATATTGGAATAACAACTGATATGGTAAATTTATAGTTTTGAATATTGTGCCGCGTATTTTCGCAGCAATAAAAGCAACTACAATAGATGTAAAAAATAATTGATGGTGTTTGAATAATCGTCATCATTTAAAAATCACAGTAAATTTCGAAATATGCAACAAGTAACGAAACCAATTTTTGTCAGATTTGGCTATTCGCAAATCCAGTTCATGTTTAATATAATATTCAGAGTTACAAATTATGCAACAATTTTCTTTAAATCCACAATTTAAAGCCTAACGTTTTACGCATTTCAGAAGAGGATACAATTGGCTATAGCTCCAGTAAAAAAATAGACCGGCTACAAAAACTAGAAAAGTATCAAAAATTAGGTGTGAAGAAAGAGATAATTATAAAATGGAGGAGTGTCTTTTACCATGAATGTACATAAATCTCGAATACATTACAGTTGATTTCTAAGGTAGAAAACACTAGTATGAAAAATGTTGGTACAAGGTCTCCTGTTTAAACAAAAATCTTCATATCCGCTTAAATTTCAGAAAGTCTGAGGTAAGCTGTTCAATATGATTTAGACACTTAGCAGTGATTTGGGGGTAACAAATCTTCCTGTAATTCCGATAGCAATTTTTTGAAAATTGTCCAAAATAACAGACTTAACGCACCTTAATAGACCGTCCATGCACAAGTTCATTTGGTATCGTACCCAGAACCCATAACAATCGTTTAATTATTTTGTGATGCGTGATAATTTGGAGGGAACGGGGAATGTCAAAATGTGAACTGAGGCAATAAATCGAAATACGCCATAAACGAAACTAATTGGTTTAAGGCCTTCAGAATTATGACTAGATGACTTACTGTCATGTTGTTTTGCGTGAAACGAGATTTTCTTGTTCTTAAAACTGTGATACAAATTCGTCGTCTTCTAGGAATGGCAGGTTGGTATCGATGGTTTATCCCGAATTATTAAAACTGCAGTAACAAATTTGTTGCATCAACGAGAAAAATTAGAATACCTGCTCTCTGAAATAAAGCATACTCAATTTAGTTTAATAAAATATTTAGGATTCCGCTTTTGGAGTAGTCCTGAGGCAATGTTGAGCCCAAACAGGGAAATGATGGCACCCAAAACGTTCATCTAGCAGTACTTTCCAGAAACTATCTTTGAGATCAAGAACTGCCCACAACTAAGTCCGCAAAAAGAGGAATTTAAAAATGTATTTGTCTCAAGTTCGTATTTATTTATTTTTTGTGGGTCAGCGCAAAACCGTAGATGTGTGGTCATCTTGTTCAATTTTAGAGATAAAGTTAAATTTTCCCAAATATCTCTCAATTTATTTTAAGAAGAATCTCCTATAGCAAATGCTTTGGAAATAGGGATTGCATTCTCGTTAACCTTCAAAGAGCATTAGTACTCCTAAGAAAACATCGATATTTCTCTTAAGGAATGTGATTTAATTGTTCTCTAAGTTGCTATTCTGGATACTTGAAATTTTTTTGGTCAGGTTGATTTCCTCCAATGAATATACTCGTAGCCCAAATGTAAGTTTTTTGTCCCGATTTGCCACAATTGCAAACTTTAAACTAATACTTTGGTCTAGGGCCGCTACACGCAATGAAACTGTGCCAAGTAAAAACCACCATGGGCCTTGCGATATATGTACGTAGGTAGTACGTTAACACCTGTACCCGTATCTAGCTTAAACTGTACTGGAGTAATTTTCATCAGTAGCGATACAACTAGCACGGTTATATCCTCAATTGTAACAATAGACGCAGCAACATGATTTTGTTTACAATATGCTTTGCAAACAGGTCCAAAAGTAGGGCATCTACCATATTGATGTTGACACTGTTCTTGCGTTTAAATTGATTTTGCCGGATACGATTATCCAATTTCTTGCAAAACTCATAACTTTTGATTAACTTAAAAATCTCTTTGATGAAATTTTCGAACTCGTTTTTTCTGTACCCTAACTGAAATTAGTTCCTAATTATTTTTGCTGTATTTCAGGTTCTTAGCGTATTTTAATATTTATTTAAAATTTCAGTGTTTAGGGAAAGTTTAATCTTAAAAATATTTATATGTACAATAAAAAAATTAACATTTAATTTTTTCTTAGGCCGGTGATTTCAAGAATAGAGAAATGAAGACTTATCTTTAACAATTGTAGGTTTTATTTGATTTTTGAAACTACAGATAGCCGATAAAAATATTTTGTAGCGAAAACAACATAATCTTGTAGTTCTACTACAAGAAATCCACAGGAATTTTCTGATTACCAAACTAAATTTACTTCATCGTATATCGGAACATGTTCACACTTTTAAGAAATCAAAATTTAAGAAAATACAAGGATTTTGGTATTACCATACTCACAATTACTAACCGAAATTATGAAATCCTTTATCAATTCTCTCCTGAGGACACACTATTCAAAGAACAGGCTTTTATGCGTGGTAAGAGAAAATTCTATAAGCGCCATACACGAACGAAAAATCAGCTTCACATCGAGATAAGGTTCCCAAGCCGTTGACAGTTTTGTTTCAAACTAATGAAACAAGGAATATTTTAAATTAAAAAATCGGACACTCTATCAGACTGCAGTGACGAATCTACAAAATACTGAAAATATTTTGAACATGCAAGGTATAATTATAATTCCTTAGCGAATTATTATGTTGTTTGTGAAGCTGGTGCCTGGCCTTAATTCTAATATGTATTTTGAAATAGGTTCTGATTTAATTCAATGATGGCCGCTTTTCGTTTACTTCTTTTTAAGTAAGTTAAATATATTTGTGCAGGTTTTTATTTGAATTTTGGGTTGGAAACTTACGACCAAATCATTAAATTTCCGATTATCACTAATATCTCAAAAACTCCCAAAGGTGACTAATATGCACTATTGTTTTTCTTATAGTTTAGGTTAAGCTGAGATTATAAAGAAATTTGGGAAAAATGTATAGTTTTGAATTATCACTATAATTTATTATACATCATAAAGGTCATATTAGTTTTTTTTTCGTTTTCCGGCCAATATCTTTAAAATTCGCACAAGTAACCGAAAGTATTGGTGGTTTTGGAGATATTGGCCAGAAACGAAAAGAACAAATATGGCCACAGAAAATCAATAAATTATAGTGAAAATTGTAATTGATTAATTCTCCCCAAATTTCCCATTTAGTCTCAGCATGACCTAAGCTATCAGAAATGCGACGGTTCATATTGGTTACCTGTGGAAGCTTTGGAGATAAATTTATTTGGCCGCAAAAATCAAAATATTACTTGGAGATTTCTAAGTTGTCAATCCAAAATTCAAATAGTTTATTATTTTAGTAGTAATATAATAGTAAATATAAAGATGCGATGCAAATTTTTAGAATGAACAGATACCAGAACGTCATCTAAAGCTTATGTTTCAACCTAAAATCAAATTAGAAACCTAATTTTATAAGGATTGGTTATGAAATGGCCAAAACACACTTTAGTTAGAATCCCTAACCAATAAAAATTCGTTAAGAAATGACGCAGAAAGATGGAACATTATAAAATTTTAAAAATTCATATACCAAATTTTTTTACGTCAGAAGTTAATCAATTTGTCAATTTAAGCAAAATATTCTTGTACTTGCATAAATCAAAATGTAATCCAAATCAAACAAACGAGTTTTGTCCGAAAAGTTTCCACCCTCAACAAGAAGATGGCTACGCAAATCAAAGGCACGTTTGTCGGGAATTCTTCAACATCTTTTACCACCGTGAAAATCTGGTCAGCTAAATTTAAATGTAGTCATAACAGCTTGGGTGATGACCAAATGGTGCTAGACAACCGTCGAATTAAAGTAAGAAAGATAGAACAGGCTAATTTTTAATGTTATGTTTGCGCAGGTTAGGCACAATAAATTAGAATTTTGATGCCGGCTAGCTTCGTTACACCATTGCACTGCAGAATCAAAAGAACAGTCATAAGAGTGGACTGCCAAGGGAAATCAAGTCCAAAAAAGGAAAGGCTGTTTTTTTTGGCTGGGAAAGTGATGGCGACTGTTTTCTGGGAGTCACGCGGAGTTATCTTAATCGACTATATTTAAAAAGGGGAAATTATTTCACGAGGATAGTACGCATCATTAAGCCGATGATAGAAATTGCGGAAAAATGCCCACCTTTGCATAAAAAAATGCTTGTTCCGCCAAAACTTTGTGCCGTCTTACACCTCAGTGGTTGTCATGGCGAACATTTTCAAATTTCGATTTGAACTTAACCACTTTGACAACCTTATTTACAAGTTCAAGCGACTATTTTGTTCCACATGTAGCGACAAAATGTTTAAAATAAAACTAAATGAATTATCAATTTATTATTTTTTTATTTATTCATATAATTAGCGTCTTGTTTCGTTCACGTTCATCGTTATCGTTCAGCTATTTTTCGGAACATTTTTTCTTTTTTTTTCGATAATTATTATAGACAACTATAAGTGGATCTGACGGCAAAAAAAATAAGCTTGATCCGGATATTTTTGTATGTTAATTTTTATTTTCATAAAGTATCCCGTGCTAAAATTTCATAGAAAAAAACCCGCAATGAGCTTATTTTTAATACGCTAGATGTCACATTCCCAACTTTAAGAGTCGTGAATACCTACTGAGTTTTATACAACTTAAGTAACAATTCCATCTATTATATAAGTAAATTACTAAGTTAAATTATATAAAGCAAATAATTAGAAAAATAAATTGAGTTAACTACAAATACGCTAAAAGTTGTGCTCGGGCGACAGGGATTATCATCGATTGAGGAGGCCATCAACTTAGCAAACAACTATTTTATAGAGAGAGGCGCCGAGTACTATTTTAACGGATTGAAGAGATGGGAGAACCGGTGAGAGAAGTGTATTGACTTTCAAGGAGACTATGCAGAGGTATAAAAATAAATTTGGACAAAAAATGTCTTGTACATTTGTTAGGCCAGAAACTTTTCAGATAACCCTCGTAGAGTGATAAATCCGCGATTCTAAACGTTCGTTTGAAGCACCAACATCCCCAGGTGTACCCAAAAAGCAATGTAACAATCTACACTATGCACCAACCAGGCCCGAATCTGCATTTGTTGGAGGGGTCGATAATATCCATTCAAAATTGAGAAGACATTTATAAATATCACGAAAGTTGCGACAGTAATGCCTCTATGACCATTTTGTTGTTCGACTTTGGTTCAAATGTAGAAAATGTAGAGAGGACATATGGGGTTGTTTTTGGCAAAATTTCAATTAATGAATATATATTGAAAATTCGTTGAACTCTCTGGAGCTTCAGATACCCGACCTATTTCATTAATATCACTAAGACCATTTGTTAGTTTTTAATCATCTCTTGAATTCAGTATTGTGCAGTATTGTCTACACCAAAATGTACAGAATGTATGTAAACAATTAAAAATTTTAAGGTCAACAATGTGAGAATGTAGACAATGTCGAAAATTATGGTCAATAAAATCAGTAAAATTCTATGATTTCATTGTTTATTAACCAATATTAGCCCAAATTATTTTTTTTTGCATAAAATATAAAATGTAGTAAGTGTTTCGTATAAAAAATTGTTGGAAAAATAAAAAACAACAGTTAGGTAACTGAAATGCAAGGAAATAAAAAACTGTATGTATGTTCTGTAAAATTATGGTAATTTGAATATTTCACCTGTGCACCGCTGCGATTGCAAAACTTTTACTAAGGCTGCGGGCCAATAGTCGAGTAATTCATTTACTATGGTAAAAATTGGATTTAGAACAGATTATTCGATCAGTTTGCCTTAGAGTTTTTGAAAAATAAATGAATTTACCGAAAAATTTACTTAAAATTGACTTTTACCCGACTATTGGCTCGCAGCCTAAATATGTTTTCGAAAGGATTTATATTTAAACAGAACATTGCAATAAAAATATACCGTTATAATTTATCCAAATCTCTTTTTAAGAGATTTTTTGTATTGATCTACAAATAGATCGCTGGGCTAATATGGGTTAAAACACATTTACACACATTTAGTCGCCAAAAAAACGAAATCCAAGAAAAATATTGATGAAGGAATGGCCGAAGATCATCAAAATCTTCTAAGTATGGACCAAGCAAGATTTTCAGAGAGACCCCAAAAATAGCGAAGCAAGATATTATAAGAGCTTCGATATCACCAGTTGAAAGCTTTTCCAGTACATTACGATTTTTTACAAGGAGCACAGAGCTATGAAGACCTCAATTTCAATACGCTTATATATCTCCTCAATGCCTCTGTAAAATAATCATAGAGACATGTGATGCTTTGATATCAATGTAAAAATTATGATGATCAAATTATAATGTAAAATTCTTAATTTTCGTCCATTAATTTTAATTTAATAAAATGTTGTTTTAACTACTATATAATTGAAAAAATGTTCAGTAGTTGAATTTGGATATTATCATATGATTGAACTTGACTTCGGACATGGTAAATTGGACTCACATATTTTTTACACTAGTTCTGCATAAAATGCCTGAGCCAACTCCAAACAAGACATCATTAATCGCGATTCGTGCAAAAATATGTTTTTTCAGTTTCTATTTGTAGAATATCACCTTGGTTTTCACTACGATTAAAATGGTGACAAGCCTTATAGCAGCCTCCAGCTAAGCTTGCAGGTCTACGCCGAACATTACATTAAATTTTACCATAACAATTTTTAAACTAAAGTTTTAATTTAAAATACCGGGAGCAGGTGAATCTGGCTGTTTTTTATCTGCCAGTATTTCTGTTTTTTGCTGGTGGCAGTTGACACTTTCACAATTTCAACATAAACTTTATACCTGTGTAGTTCAGTTCGATTGATTTTTAGTAATTATTATATTTCTGTAAATAAATCACTGAATAAACAAAAAATGGCATCATCATAGTTGCCATTTGCCAGTAATGCATGCAATTTGCGTCGCTACAGTTTGATAATGAAAAAATTGGAAAATATCTTGAATTAATTTAAACATATACTATTACAATATTTGGAATTTTCAATTTAAACTGGATAACTGTGTGATAGCAAATTCCAACTGAAAAACAATGATTGTCTACGAATATTCTACATACTCTACGAATTGTGGATATTGTCTACGCTATTTTCGACACTAACGCTGTGCTCCAAACATATGGACCTATACGCCACTGCTGTAAAATTTACACCGTACAGTAACTTTTTTGGTTTCATTGTCTTTTCAACAATTCTCTAGGATTTTCTTTAGCCCAAATGCAGCAGTTTTTTGTTGACATAGCCACCAATTTCAAAATGTGCTTTATCGATGAAGATAATTTGCAGCAAATAATTTAAAAATCCTCATTTTCTTCGTTTTTCTATTGCTCAACTAACGAAATGCCGACGTAATGCATCGTCAGTTGGCTTCAACTCCTGTATTACCTGTATTTTGTAAGATTTAGTAGAAGTTCTATTAAATATTGGACAAGTTTTTGACTTGAAGTTTACTTGCTGTGAACAACGGCCAATTGATGTCCTTAGGATATTCAGCAACACTTGCGCTAACATAGCTGCAACATTTTCACTTGAACGACTACTACGATGATAAATTTTGTTTTCTGATTTTGAACTGAACCGCAGTTTCTTCAAATTTATCAATGATACGTTTAATAGTAAGGTTTGTCTAATCATTTCCTCTTACAGTGAACAAAACTTTGTTCCAATTTCTGAATAACTTACACCATATTTAAAATAAGTTTTATTAATGAAACCACGTTGTTTAATCGTATTTCACATGACAAAAAATATAAATGGCGGAATATTTAAAAAGGTCCCTGAAATTTGAACACCGCATTTACTTTATTAATTTAAAATTAAATTATGATGCTTTTGGATATATAAATACTAACTATTGACTTTACTATGTCTGTTCCCGGGTCATAAATTACTCTGCTTGCATATGCTTCAATTTTGTTAAATGTAAAATGTGTGCAAGGTGGATATTTTGCCTTGTAAGATTGTCGTGCACTCCCAATCAGTCAATCAAAAATCTTGATGGTTTGATTGAAAATGAATCAGAGCATTGATTTTAAGTTAAATATGAAGTTAATTTAAGTCAACCGAATTGTTTAAAAATATCAGACAAATACGCACCATAGGCGACCATTAAACCAATTCTGTTAAAATTTGTACAATATTTTAACAACCACTGTCTCGTACCCGCGTGTCTCCGAAAAAACAATAAAACATGGCAAATTTTGGTAACGAAAACGTATACTTGATGGCCAAAAACCAAAATTGATATTTTCCATAATTATATTGTCATTGTCAATCAAAAATGCCATTTAAAAAAAAAATCTCTTTCAATATAAACAATGTACATAAAAACACACACAATAAAAGGTTATAAAATCCTTTCCTCATTATTATTATATGGCCCAAACCGAAAAATAAACAAAAATAACCTAAAATAAATGTTGTATCCTCATCATCGCATCTCATTAAAAAAATTGAATGTGCATATTTGATTGTCATAACAGAAAATAAATTGTTTTTTTTTTATTTTGCAATTTAATTTCCGTAATAATAAGAGAAAAAAATGTTTTATATTTTTTTCCAAAAATTTCTCACAATCACAAAAAAAAAAATGGAAAATTGCGGAAAAATTAAAAATCCGATGGCACAAAAAAATAGCCATAATAACAATAATAATAATAACAAATTGTAGGTTGAGTGCACTCCAATTATTTTTAATTAAAAAAATTATTTAATTTTTTTGCAATAAAATAAAACAAAAAAAAAACGTAAAAAATTTGTACACGGCCGGGACTGAATAGTAAGGACCAAAAATAACAATAACAACAAAAAAGTGTGTTCATTATGTCGTTTTTCTATTTGATAGTAATTTCCTCTTGATAATTTTTAATACTTTTATTATTATTATTGTGGGTGGAGCTAGAGTATAGAGTTATGATCTCGTTCATTGCATATATACGAGATTTTCCCATTGCGGAATTTTTGTTTCTGTTTTTTATGCACAATTCTGAATGTTTATAATGCGCAAATTCATGTATCAACATACCGAACATAGGTACCTACATTTATATGATTTTTTGAATATTTTAACGGTAATTTTTTGGCATATGTAACACACTATGTATATCTAAGCCGGATAATCGGTTTCCATGCGTCGTATTATTTATAGAATTAATAATTCAATTATTCAATGATTATAAAATTTTGGGTATAAAATATATGAGACATATGACATGAATAATCTTAAAACTTATATACGTTATCTCTTTCCACCCGAAATGTGTATACGAGTAGCTACTTTTTCAAAATTTTATTTTTCATTTTACATATAGTTTTCACATTCTCGATTCAACTCTAAAGTTTCGTTAGACAACGCCAATTATTGATTTTTGCGCAACTAGAACCAAAATAATTTTCATGAAGAGATTTTAATTTACGGCATGGCATAAACAAGAAACCTTTTTATAACGTAACAGAAAATATTTTATTTGGATTATATTTGTTTGTTCCCATGAAGTGTGTCCTAACTTCGTCCTAAAATTTCAAACAAAAAAAAAAAAGAAATAGGACAAATTTAGAACAAACTGCATATGAAGTTTGTTGTAAATCCTAAAAGACTGCTTAAGTATTAGGAATTTTGAAATATATTTAGATAATTATTTTTAATGATCAAATTTCCTAATGAGACTACAAATTTATTTCACAGTCAAATTGAAATTTGAAAAAATTATACTCATATTTTCAGTTTTATTAAAATATTGTGATTGGTCATATTTGGTAGGATCAGTTCTTTGCAACGGCAAGGCTCCAAACATTTCAAAATCTGACCTAAAATTATTAAAACTCTAAATAAAATCGAATTGTAAGAAATTGGACTGTTCGAAAAATTATTCATTGAGCCGGCTACATACGATTTACCCCATCTTTATTTTTCTTATGATCGAACAGATATCAAATATTACAAAACAATAATTAAATTTTTAGAACTTTAGGATTAAGTTAAGAAGGATTAATTATCCACAGCCGCATCATCAAATTATGAGTGTCATAAAAATGATGTGTGTGTGAGTTTGTAACATTAAAGCTCAAGAACTGCTGCACCGGTTCTGATAAAAATTTGCGTGTATATGGGTGATGAGCAGAGTTTTTAGCTGAAAATTGTCCACCGCAAGTTGCACCTTCTATAGGATCGTTTTTAATCGATAAACTCAATAACTACAGCACCGATTTCAATAAATATTCAAATATTGTGTTCTATGGGGGACGTGAGGAGTTATCCATATAAGCTTTTTGTTTTTTGCCATTATATTGAAAAGTATATCATTTACAAGAGACACTGCTAAGAACACAAACATTCTAAATCAATTTTGCAACGATACCGGTTCAAATCATGTTTTCAAACTCATCAGCGGAATTGATGATTTTTGACAAAAAACAGTTTTTCTATAATAATTCGGCCCGTGATTTTTAATTTCTCCAATGAGAAAATTCATTTGTCGTGGTTTTCTTGAGTGCTAATTAGGAATATGGCATCCGTTTCAAGATCCGAGATGGAGAAATTTTGGTTCGTTTAAGGCGGTAGGCGGTGCTTTTTTTGGTACCTACTAAAATCTTACTACTATAATGCTGACATAGCGTTTCCGAAGTACTGATATTGACTTTTTTCGCAAGTCGTGGTGAAGGGGCGACTGTATTGTTTTGGTACCCGGCATACAAATAAATTGATTTTGTTGTAGATCAGTTGTGTGTTATAAATTTTTCCACGGGAATCATTTAAGAAAAAGGTTTAAATAAAATTAGTGGCATGCGCAAATTTATGGGGTCCATCGTTTTCGTAACATTTTTGAAGAGGTTGGTCCCCTGGGCTTAAGTAATGCAAAATATTTTTTCCCAAAGTTCGGCATGAAATTTTTACCATGAATAAGTTGCATGTACAGGAAGCGGGAAAGGATTATATGAAATTAGTGACATGCTCGAATCCGAGAGGTCCGTTCCTTTCGAGAAGTAGGACTCATTAGTCCAGTTGTTCCTGAATCGCCTGAAATGTATTATTCGATATAATAATCATACCGACTATCAATATTATAATGAAATCGTTAAGCACAATTGTATACGATGGAAAGCGTTACGATATACATTTGAATACGATATTCTGACCATATCAAACATACTATTTTGATAACCAGTACCGTACATTTACGTTTAAAATAATTTGGTACCAAACTTAAAACAGATTTTATTTTGACTGATTTATGTATATATTTTATTTCTTTTGAAAAAGATCATTTATATTTACTTCCTGCATGTAATAATTTAATGTTTTAATTAACTAATAAATTTTTAGACTACACACAATAATTAAATAACACAATATACGTTTCTATTAAATATTTATTGGTTTCTAGAAATATAAAATTATTACATGCACGAAGTAAATAATAAAGATTATTTACTAAATTAAGTAAAGTGGATCCTATTGAGTATAAATACACAATGAGAGCATTTTGAATTTGCAACTAATACTCAAATACACATATGGCTTTAACAATAAAATAGAAGTAATCACTTCCTGCATGTAATTTTTGTTGGTCAAAATATTTTGATGTATCTTTTACGTTAGTGAAAATATCTTAACTCTCTTTTATTATGTGTCAATTTAATTTCGTTTTGTAAAACATCATTTATATCTACTTTCTGCATGTAATTATTTAATATTTAAATTATCTAATAAATTTTTAGATTACAAGCAATAATTAAATAACACCATATATATGTTTCTATATAATATTTATTGGATTCTTGAAATATAAAATTATTACATGCACGAAGTAAAAAATAAACAATTTATCAAAATTAAGTAAAATTGTCTTAACATCCACAATGGGTGAATTTTGAGCTTATCTCTATTACTTATGTACATAGATACTCATAATGGCTGTAACAACGAAATTGGAGTAATCACTTCCTGCATGTAATAATAATTTTATTGAAAATATATTGGTGTAGTCTTTTCTTCTCTTATATTATGTGTGCATTTTATTTCATTTTGTAAGAGATCGTTTATAAAGGGTGATTTTTTAAGAGCTTGAGAACTTTTTTTTAAAAAAAAACGCATAAAATTTTCAAAATCTCATCGGTTCTTTATTCGAAACGTTAGATTGGTCCATGACATTTACTTTTTGAAGATAATTTCATTTAAATGTTGACCGCGGCTGCGTCTTAGGTGGTCCATTCGGAAAGTCCAATTTTGGGCAACTTTTTCGAGCATTTCGGCCGGAATAGCCCGAATTTCTTCGGAAATGTTGTCTTCCAAAACTGGAATAGTTGCTGGCTTATTTCTGTAGACTTTAGACTTGACGTAGCCCCACAAAAAATAGTCTAAAGGCGTCAAATCGCATGATCTTGGTGGCCAACTTACCGGGCCATTTCTTGAGATGAATTGTTCTCCGAAGTTTTCCCTCAAAATGGCCATAGAATCGCGAGCTGTGTGGCATGTAGCGCCATCTTGTTGAAACCACATGTCAACTAAGTTCAGTTCTTCCATTTTTGGCAACAAAAAGTTTGTTAGCATCGAACGATAGCGATCGCCATTCACCGTAACGTTGCGTCCAACAGCATCTTTGAAAAAATACGGTCCAATGATTCCACCAGCGTACAAACCACACCAAACAGTGCATTTTTCGGGATGCATGGGCAGTTCTTGAACGGCTTCTGGTTGCTCTTCACTCCAAATGCGGCAATTTTGCTTATTTACGTAGCCATTCAACCAGAAATGAGCCTCATCGCTGAACAAAATTTGTCGATAAAAAAGCGGATTTTCTGCCAACTTTTCTAGGGCCCATTCACTGAAAATTCGACGTTGTGGCAGATCGTTCGGCTTCAGTTCCTGCAGGAGCTGTATTTTGTACGGTTTTACACCAAGATCTTTGCGTAAAATCTTCCATGTCGTCGAATAACACAAACCCAATTGCTGCGAACGGCGACGAATCGACATTTCACGGTCTTCAGCAACACTCTCAGAAACAGACGCAATATTCTCTTCTGTACGCACTGTACGCATTCGTGTGGTTGGTTTAATGTCCAATAAAGTAAACTGAGTGCGAAACTTGGTCACAATCGCATTAATTGTTTGCTCACTTGGTCGATTATGTAGACCATAAATCGGACGTAAATCGCGAAACACTTTTCGAACCGAACACTGATTTTTGTAATATAATTCAATTATTTGCAAGCGTTGCTCGTTAGTAAGTCTATTCATTATGAAATGTCAAAGCATACTGAGCATCTTTCTCTTTGACACCTTGTCTGAAATCCCGCGTGATCTGTCAAATACTAATGCATGAAAATCCTAACCACAAAAAAATCACCCGTTATATACTTCACGCATAATTTCATATTTTAATTAACTAATAAATATTAAAATTACATGCAATAAGTAAATAACACAATATATGTTTCTGTTTCATATTTATTGTTATCGATAAAATTATTACATGCACGAAGTGAATAATAAAGAATATTAACCAAAATTAAGTAAAACGGATCCAATTGAGTGTGCACAATGGATCCATTTTGAATTTCCAACTAATACTCAAATGCACATAAACCTGTAACAATAACATTTAAGTAATCACTTCCTGCATGTAATAATTTTAGGCAAATGTGTTGTACGTTATCGAAAATGTCTTAATTCTTTTATATTTTATGTCCATTTTATTTCGTTTTGTAAAATATCTTCAATTCACTTCCTGCATGTAATAATTTGATATCTGAATTAACGAATAAATTTTTAGATTACAAACAATATGTAAACAACACAATATATGTGTGTAATACAATTTAATATTTATTGGTTTATAGAAATATATTTTTTTTTTTTACTTGAAGATTTCATCAGTAAATTTTACAAGGTAGGACCGGAGTGAAGAGGAAAAAATTAGAACCTAGTTAAGAAGGGCACACCAAATTATGCCCGTAGAGAGTGTATAATAAGTAGTCTTACTAGTAGCATTACTTGAATTCGACATGGCATACAAATTAAATTTAAAGCTGAAAACTGTGAATATCGGTATGGTATGGCATTTGAACAGTTTAATACTTAGTAGTTAGAGGTATAATGTATCTTTTTAAAGACACTTAGAAGAATGCGTGTGGCCTAAGTCAGATTATGCAGCACCAAATAATGTAGCGATTTATATAAGAAAAACAAGATTCGTTAAGTTCTTATGATTTTTATTACTTCTACACACTAAAAAATTTTCGTATTAAATTAATACGATGATAATATAAATATAATTCCGTACGAATTTTTTATAGATTTTATATTAGTTTAACTTATAAACAAATGTTATAAAATCTTGTATAAAATGTATATTACTCCATATAAATATTTTTATAGGTCACTTGTATAAATTTGATACTCCAACGTATAAATATTTGTATATAGTTCAAAATATAAAGTTTATCCATTAAATGTTAATTTTTGTTTATAAGGGATTAGTATTAAATTTATATAAATTATTTATAGAAAATGTCAATCTGGTTCTCGTATAAAAATTAGTTGCTTTAGTATAGAATTTTCGAAAATTCTATATGTTAGAATTGAACTCAGTTTTCAATATTGATGAAATTTAAGATACATTTTTGTCACATAAATAAACAGTTTTAGATTATTTTATAAAGTTGATATATTTGTTAAAACCATATTATTTTTTAAGTGTTATGATTTTTTAATTTTAACACATGGACTGAAAAGTCCCGGGCCTAACAAAGAAAACACGTTTTTTTTGTTCAATTTTTTTTTGTTCAGTTGGTAATAACCTTCAAAAAACAGCTGCCAAAATTTCATTATATTCTATTCATTATATTCGGAACGCTACTTTTGTTAGTTTCAAAACAATGGATCAAAAACAATTTCGTCACAAGTCAATTAAAACAATGGCAAAACTACATTAATTGAACTTCGAATTGCTCCCACATCCACCGCGTTCGCCAGATTTGGCTCCCAGCGACTACTGGCTGTTCGCAGGCCTCAAAAAAATGCTCTCCGGTAAAAAATTCTGCTTGAATAAAGAGGTCGCTGAAACTGAGGCCTATTTTGAGGCAAAAGATAATCTGTTCTACAAAAGTGGTATTGAAATGTTAGAGCGGCGCTGGAATGATTGTCTTACTCTTGATGGAGATTACGTTGTTGAATAAAGCCAATTTTGAACAAAAAAACGTGTTTTATTTGTTAGGCCCGGGACTTTTCAGCCCATGTGTTACTTACAAAAGTATACAATAGCTAGAATTAAATTAAGTGTAAAGTAATTTATACGATACTATTTAATATAATATATGTTTTGTTTCTTTTTCGTGACACGGCAGTGTTGAAACTTCTGTTGAATTTAAAATGTTTCAAATATAATTTATTTAGTATTGACTGTGCCATAGCTTGTATCTCACATGCATGATGAAATTCGTCAAACGTGGCTAAATTCTTTTGAGATAAAAATACAATAGCTATACCCTCATTCTCTAAAATTATAAACTTTATTTCATAAAATTCGTTATGGTAGTTGTCATCACTTTCTGGTGAGGCGAAGAATAGTCCAGGGCGATAGTGTGCATCATAATTAATACACGATATATTTAACGATTTATCAGATAAATTATTTTCTTGAATAAATTGTTTACTAAATAAAGTGTTTTTCCCATTTTCCACTTTTCCTTCTAGATTTAAATTTTATATGAGAGTTGAAAATTTTTATTGTTGACGAATTGCTAAGCTTCTTTAAACATTTTTAAAATTCCTTTGATTTTTATTTAAAATTTTAAAATATTGGTGAAATGAGTCATAACGGATAGATGACATTTAAGCTAAGGACCCATTTTCAATATTATACTGGGATAGTGTGTTAAAATATGATGTTTAGGTCTACCTTAAATTCAGACACTATAGCCGACAAATAACAGCCGTTATCAATTTTCGTAAATTATTTACAGATGAAACGGTGACTATTTTTGCAAAAATTATGTCTATTATTTTTAATGCCACTATTTTATTTTATTTGCCACTTCGAATGCAGATCTTCAAAATTCATATCTCCAAAAATAAATGGATAGTGGTTGATCAAGCACCACGATTGGGATGCTGAGAAAGTTAATGAAACCTTAGCGACTAAAACAGCCGGAATAATTTTTTCGGTTTGTACTCAAATATAAAACATTTAATCCTTTCATTTATTTGGTTATAAGTCAAATATTTCTTTGAAACCAAATAGTTTAAGAAATGTTTTATATAGTAAAACGAACAATACCTCCACCGAAAAAAATAATCGGTGATATTCCCAAAAAAACGGAGTAATGTTTAATGAAGACTGATTAAAAATTGAGCCATACAAGCGCTTTGTATTTACTGCGATTTTAGCAAATCAAGAACGAGTGGATGGTAAATAATGACAGCAAGGTTAATGGTTTACAATGCATTTTAAAATTTGCGGATCTAGTAAATTGCAGCGCATAAATATTTACTCTCCATAGAAGCAAACACTCGAAACTTGAGGAGAGTTTGAGGAGACAGAATTTAATATTTAACATATTTATTAAAAACCAATTTTAATGAGACACTTTTTTATAATAAATTTTTTTTTATTCACTTTCACAAAAGGCAATCGATTTTTCTTAAAATAAAGATGATAATTAATTACATCTCCGGATTGACAATAAACTTACTTGTAAATTTTGATCAAATATATTTTTCCTTTACTGCCTTGAAAGATATTGAATTGTTATAATGTTGCTAGTAATTAAATTCTCTGCTTATATGTAAGCATTAATGTTCAGGGAACTGAGTTCGTCCAGTCCTCTAAAATTGCTTTATAAAATTCTGGAATTTAAACAAGAAAGCAACAAACAGAAGTTAATGCACATAAAGTTTTGCAAATTTAATTTGTGTTTACCATATATCGTTTCAGCACTTTTATTTATTAATCCTCAAAGTTACAGCGGACATTTGATGCAACGTGAAGTAAGGTTAAAAAAAACTCCTAATGAACGATAAAAATAAAAATAGTTTATATTTTATTTTATTTTGAAATAATTACCATTTTCCCAACAAATCCGGAAACTAGACGAATACGCATTTTTGTGGCAATTTGTGTACTGGTTTAAATTTACTTTAAGACTAATTTTTGTTTGAAATTTTAAATAAAATTTGGAGAAAAAATTGCAAAATAGGGTAGAATTTAATGATTTGCATGAATCTAATTTGTCATAAGACGCTGCTCAGCAAAAATTTTAATATTTAAAAATGCACGGTAAATATTGCACTACAAATTACCAGGCTCGTACTTTAAGACATTATTGGTAATAATTACCAATTTGGGTTTACACAGCAAAATGTGTAAATATCTCCGCACAATTTCTTTCAGTGTTCCAGTAAATTAGTTAATTATTCGATAATAATAAATCGAATAATTAACTAATGATAGTTCACTACATAGTTAACAAATTATATTAGTTACTATTCACAACTTCACAAGTCTACAATAAAACTTAAAAACACTTCTACTCATTACACGATATCCACAGAACTGAAAAAAAATAAATGGTGCTTACAGTATAAAAATCCCGTTTTTAACAAAAATAATTTCGTTTTTCTATTAATTTTATAAAACTAATCGTATAAAACAAAATTTGTATATGATAAATATATTAATTTCATACCAATCAAGGTATACAGAGTGAAATTTTATACTGTAGGTTATAAAAAATATACAAATGGAAGTATAGAAATTGTATGTATACTATGAATTTGTATAAAATATATTACAGAATTATATAAAAGAATTATATAGGTTCAATATTTATAATTTTTATATAGTATTTCATATAAATATAAATTATCTGAACAAAAATATAAATAAATTTATAGAATATCCGAAAATTTTTTAGTGTGTACTCAAATTGAAAAATAAATGTTTCTACACAGCTATATTCTTTTGCCACGTGTGTGCTCTACTAGTGCCAACCTGATTCAAATTCTAAAAGAAGTAGCATGCCTAAAACGACATCCATCTGAAGCTCGATATTTCCAAGAAATGTTGTCACCATGATTGATATTCTAATGAAGCTCGAATACTTAAAACGATTTTTTGTGAAGCTCGGTACTTCTTGAGAAGAAAGCTTGAAATGAATGTCGTTTTAGGTATGTGATAGAATTTGAATTAAATTGGTAATAGAAGAATATCAATTTTCTTAGAATCTTAATTTCTAAGAAATACCGAACTTCCGAAGAACACATGCGATCTTCGTTAAAATGAAAATTCGGTTAGCACTAGTAGAGTTCACTACCAAAGAAAATTTTGGGATATGAATTTTTTAAGAATTAAAAAATTTCAAAGAATTATTGAGCTTAAGAAGAATAAGAAGTTAGAAGGTTTCGAGCTTCATTAGAATTTGAATTAGTTCGCCACTAGTAGAGTACGCACATATGCGTCTAGCAAAATACCATAGTGAAATGTTTTTTAGTCGGTAAAAATTGTGTGACTCGGAAAATATTTCAAAATAATTAATTAAATATCTAAGTTTAGAGTTTAATTGTAAATTTCTTTTATGAATTCATAAAGCTTTGTAATTTTTTTTGATATTGTAGGTATATTTTAGAATAAACTTCAATTCACTTTCATATCAGATTAGTCATACAAATCATGATACGGATTATTTTTATTAAAACATCAAACAACCTACAATGAAAAAAGCCAGACAACCTGGTATGTATTTAGTTCAGGAATTATAATATTCCTACAATAAGAGTTTTGAAACAAGGAAATTTCGGGGTCAGGTTCAATGAAAAACAACTTGGTTCATGTTCGGTTTCAAGTTCTTGTTAATGTTCAAATTTTAAAAACGTATATTTGGAGAATAACAGAGTTCAATGTTTATTTGTGAATAAATTTAAACAAAAAACTTTTCTCATCATACCAGACCAGATTACAAATATTAATCATAACGTAAATTTTTAATATTTATAGTTTATCTTTATTTAAATTTTTAATTTTATACGATTAATAAAATATTTTCTTAGAAATCCAGAGCGAAAAAAACTTGATTCAACTAAGTTTATGCAAATATTTATGTATGTTTTGTGTCTCAAAAATCGTGATCTCCAATTTATGGAAAAAGTTTAATTATGAAATTTCACTATCCGTTGTGCCTGGATTTGCCGCCCCAGTGGCAAAGTGATCAGCATGCCTGCTCCAGCGACCAGAGGTCCCGGCTTCAATTCCCGGTGGTGACAAGGAAAAAAAATGTCACGGCTGGTTTTAGGATCAATGAATTAATCACTCATTATCCGAAATGAAAATATGATTATGAAACTTCATTTGAATCGACCAAATCTCTTGATGGGGTATATAGGACTCTAGATACGTGAAATTTTGGTGAAATAAAATTTTATTTTATCAAACTATTACTCGTCATATAATCTGTTAAAAAATGGTCTGACTATTTGTTTACAATTTACAATCTTTTTGATTTTAAGCTGGCATTTGGCGTAAACCGATTTTGGTCAAAAATCACTGGGATATCCCCACGCGGAGAATTTTTAAAAGTCTAAACATCTAGAAGTCTAAATTTTTCGAAGTACATAATCCTAGAATACACCGTTCTTATGTTCCGGTTTTTCTAATTTATGAAAATAGTATGAGTTTTAGTGAATTATCCGGTTTGGGCTGAAGATGGGACACAGACATTTACTCTACACAGCACTACTTTCTATAGAAGCAGGCACTTCCGGTATACCGATTTCAATAGATTTTTTAAACACTACATTTTTTCAAATAAAACAGTTTTATTCCCAGTAAGTACATTACATTACAATATGCAAACCGGGTGCATTTCATGACGGTTATTTTGATTATTTAGAAGATGTATGCCCCCAAAAAGTAGATTTTAGTCTCAGAAGTCTAAGCTACTTTATTAGTGATAAAAACCTTTTTAAAAACCTCAAGATAATTCTTATAATGGTTTGTTATTGATTACATTCGCGGTCCTACAAATATTCAGAAACATTTTAAAAGGTTAAATGTCCTTCCAAAATATATCTGCCAAAAATCAATCACTGAATGTTCGCAAGATTATGCATTGCTATATGTAGGTACCAATTTCACAATATTAAAAACTTCAAGATTTAGAAGAAATAAAGTTACAATCTTCTTTATATATGAAATATTAATGTGAATCTTATTAAAATGTCACAACAGTTTAACCCTAGACGAAGGTTAGTCCCATAAAATAGCAACATATAACAAAAAATCTGATAATTATCTTTATATCCCATTTTATTTCTATAATAATTACTATTCAAATTACATTCAATATACGGTACATGCTCGCATTAGTATATACTACTAGTAGATCCTTTGCCATATAGTATTGAAAATCCTTAAATACGTTAAATCCCTAAAAATTTAATTACAAAATTTCTAATCGTGTCGAAATCTCTACAATGTTAAGAAAAGCAAAATTAAAAAACTATTTTACCACATCAAAATTTACATTTATTTATCCCCCAACATTAGAAATGGTAATTAAGTTTTTAAAATTTTTAGTATTATGTTGTGCTTAATAGTTAATTTAAATAATAGAAAATAATTATATTTTAATGATATCAGCAAATCGACATTATATATACACTTACGTACGTCTATTATGTTTGTTTTGTATAATATCACTATTATGCTTATTTGTCGTCATATGTAGATTCTAGCATATATATGTATATATGTTTCGTATCATAGCAAAAAATAAATAGTAAAATGCTTAGTTGTTTCTCGTACTCCTTATCAAAATTAATTAGCATAAGTTTCCGTTTTGCTGTTTAATGTAAGACAATAATAATTGTGTTATATTTAATGTCTTTTTATGTATATTTACATATGTTGGTATTTAGTTTTTAACATTAATTTAAATCCGTTAATTATAAAACTAAACATAAAAGGTTTTTTGAATATATTTTGGAAGTTAATTAATTAAATCGGGGAAGTTTTACTAAAATAATTGGTGTTTAGGTGGAAAGATGTCACTTTCGTGTTTATGTTTTAATTCTGTTTATTGATTACATGAAAAAGTCAGAAGGTTGTCCGACCTGTTACCAGACCACATACAGCTGTCAAAGTGAAACGCATGTTTTTTTCAAATTTAGTCCACAAACTGGAATCGATTGCTCAAGTGGTTTAATTTTGGTAATTTTCAATGCAAGTCGCAATGAAATCTGCAAACGTTTGAATTCGAATGGCATTCAAAGGGAATCATTTTTAAAATTGTAGCTTGATCATCTTTTTCACTGAAATCCATCATTTTGAATGACGAAATTGATGGAATTGACATTGTAGTTTTTGGTTGATAATATAGCACGTGAACTGAACCACTGACGATTTTTGTACATCCGTGCGACATTCGGGAAGATTTTGTGGGACTTTACAGAAGTTGGTTAGCATTGTTATTCATTTTTTGGGTTCACCGATTGCCATTCTCCCTTTCCCAACATCATATTGGTTTTCAAAGTCAATAACTGTATACGGGTCACCATAAAATTGATGATTTAAGACATGCATTATGTTCATTAGCAGGTGCTGAATGTGGTATAACTGGTAGACTTCGAGAGCATGTCGTTTCCTCCTAATACTTTTATTTCCGACACTTCTGAATTATTAATCACTTTTAAAATTTTGGACAGAAATTCTTTTTTTTTTGGACTAAATATATATTTTACATAAATCTCTAAATTTAAAAACAAATTTTGTTTATAAAAGAGAAGCTTATGACAATTAAGACGTACCCCAGAGGTTGATCGGCTTTGGCTCACATAGTTGCTGTGTAGGTTACAAAGCTTATATAATGTGGAATTAAAATCACCTTATAATTGCCATTTCAAAAAAGGCCACACTCAAAAAACGAAAAGGTCAACCATTGTTGAAAATGCCATCTTAACATTTATTTGAATTTTTTTTCTTTGTCGTTTCTTGAAAGCGAAAGCTAAATTTTCAAAATCATTGCAAAAATTCAAAAAGATTTCCAAATTAATGAAAAAAGTATTAATATGAAGTTCAAATCTGCCTGGACTGAATTTTCGTCGAATTTTGGTGAAATTAAGTTTTTTTTACCGACCACATGGCGCACAGTGGTTAAAACTTTGGCATTTAGATCGAGAGGTGCCGGGTTCGAATCACAATAAGGACAGGATGCAAAGTGAAATTTCATCGACAAATTACGATCTGTGGTAAAATGTAACACATCTGTGACCCCCTGTCTGTGTGCAAAGTGAATGGGCCGACCCATCTTCCATTCCAGTACAGGTTGGCATGGAGCTTTTAATGTGCAGACGATCTTAAACCGGTCCTATAGCCGTACGTCCTCGAGTTGGCCGGGAGGCGCAAAGAAATGACGTCAAAAACATCACCATGGAAGAACAGGGTGAGTTTTGAGCCCCAAAACAGATCGCACAGTAAACAATAAAAAAAATAAAAAAAAATAAACATTTAAAACAGATCTGAACTAATTTTGCTTGAAGTTTAATTGTCAATCAGATGCAGCATTGAGCTTAGTTTGGGTTAGTGCGCGAGGCGTATCTATACAGTGTTAAAAATGTTCGAGTTTTGTATGAGGTTCAATTCAATCAATTTTATAATAACTTTTCGAATGAGAAAGATTTGAATGAATTAAGATGATTAACGAGTTTTCTAATTATGAAATTCACTAATTGTATAATTTTATTGGTGTTTCCTTAGACTTAGAAAATTTACTTTGTATAATTTACTTTACCGTTAATGGCAAATACCAAGGAAACACATTTAAAATTGAAAAATTAGAACTTGAGGATCACGCTTTATTCCCTCGTTTTTAGTTGAAAATGGAATGTTACCATTGATAAAGCTAAAGAAACCAAAGCACGCGAATGATTCTTTTGATTCCCAAAGAATATAAAACCTGCTTATAAAAAAAGAACAATCATACCAGAAAATGTCAATAATCTAGTAATAAATCAGATCCAGAAGAAGTTTGCATTGAAACCGTCCTGTGTCGTAATAAAATTTTTAATTGAATACATAACGGTTCATTTAGAGAAACTTGGGTCAAATGAAACAAAAATCTGAGTGTACTTTATCAAAATCTTGGTGATTTTCGGTCAAGCAAATCTCTAAGTTAAAAAACCAATAAAATATTAGTTGAATAAAATTTTAATTTTAAATAACCAAATCGTGATTAAGAAGTGGGGAAAAATTGGTAACAGTGACTAACTAATTTGTTAAATTAACCAAGGAAAAAATATTTTACTAATGATTTATTATAATTCGGCCAAATTTTCTTACTAAATGCAACAAAACTGGCGGTTAATGTTACAAACGTTTTAGGTTGAAAACATTGCACTCCTCACCTTGGGTTACCAAGCCAAGACGTTAGAAGTTTGGTTTCAAACTAAAGGAACATTGGATTCGTTAGATTAAAATTTCGGTCATCTCATCAGACTTCAGTGACCAAACTACAAAAATATTGAAAATACTTTGAACTTACATCCAAAGTATAATCAGAAAATACCAAATTCGTAAATTGAACAAGAGATTTGCGGTTTATCTAGCTCAGAATTTTGTGTTAAAACAACCAAATTAATTTAACTAAATATTTGGTAATAATATTTTTTTTTTTAGTGTTGCTCTAAAAACTCATTCGGCAGGAGACAACGGAATATTTTAAAAAATGGAACGTGGCGAAGTGAAAGAACAGACCACCCATGGAGGTTGCCAATGGTTATTGTACAAATAATGCGAGCGGCACAGAACGATTTTGTGTTATCAGTTACCCGTTACCGCGCATTGATGACATCTTATTGACACGCCGCCAGGAGCCAACATTTTCAGCACTTTAGATATAAAAAGTAGATAGAAAGAAAATTAAAATAAATTGCCTAAATTGAAAAGCATTTTTGGTTTAAATGAATGAATTCCTAGTCATAGTCCGCACATTTGAGGAACAAGTTAACTATCTCAAGTAAGTTCTACAAGCTCTGCGAACGGCTGGATTGAAGTTAAGTTGCAACAAAATGCAGCCTGTTCAACGAAAAATTAACTATTTGGGTAACATATTGTTGTTTCAAGCAATGGTGTGCAAACGGTATAATGGAAGTTTAGTAGCAGTAATAGAATGGCAGGGGCCAATGAAGACATTTCTTAGGATTATGCTTCTATTGCAGAACTCTAGTACTTTCTACCGCCTTACCGAAACATCAAAAGATGTTTTAAGAATTGAAGGATAAATCAGCTAGCATTCCTTTTTTTGTAATACGCACAGGCCAGTAGGATATTCATATTTCACAATCGTCATATGAATTATTGACCTAACTGAAGGTTTATCGAAGAGTATGTTGTTAGGTGGCTCTATGACTACAAATCTACACCTTCAGTTCAGGATAAGCAATGTACAATACGCCTGTGTCACTTATGTGTAGAGTAGAATAATTATGATTATGATTCCAAGAGAATTGTTATTCCGAAATTTCAGCCCATCGGAAAATTTATATTGTATATAATTTTTGAACATTAATGCTGTCCGTAATTTTTTTATTAATGATAATAATAAGGATTTTTTTATTGTTTTAAAAAAAATTAAGATTTAACTAAAAGCAACGATAAATACAAGAAAAGTAATTCACAAGATACAATTTAATGTTAAAACTTCCATCAAGAAATAATTCTCTTCGTAAGAAAACTGTTTTTTGATAACTAGAAAAACTGGTATGAACTTAGAAATTTGGTTTAAACTAAATAAAAATACTTTTTATTAAATAAAGAAATGTTGTTTGTTTCCATGCATTAAGTTATTTTAATTCTGCCTTTTGTATCCATTTTGTAACCTATATAGCCTGTGTGGGAGCCAATATCTGAGATTACTATGCCATCCTTTGATATAAAATTCGTGGATAGCGCTAATGTTCAAAAATTCTAAACAAGAGCCTTACGGCTTATTTCAAAAGAGCATTGGATCATTTTAATCCCATATTGTATGCCCTTTCATACCTATACAGCCACTATTGAAGCCAATTTATGAGATTCGTGCGTACTTTGCCATTAGCAATAATGATGTAATATAAAATTCGTGGATAATGATCGAAAAATCTATGTCTTTTTTTTTTAATGACTTAGTTGATTTTAATTTGACAATGTATGCTTTCTGTAAGGTATGAAGCCACTGGGAGGTCTTAAGTGAAGAATGAATGAATAATCCTGAAACACTTTTTCACATTACTTTACGTTTCCGATCGCCACGACTACAAATAAATTAAATCCATCACTGTTTTTGAAAAAAAAAATCTAAACTTCAATTTTCAGCATGAAATTTGGTAAATATTTTTTTTTATAAAAGTTTGGGTGTTTGGTGGTGAATAATACCAGGTTTCCATCGTCGATAGCATAATAGAATAATAGTATAATACTATTTTACTATCAAGCACTGCTGGTTTTCCATCGCACGGTTTGAAATAAGCTTATTCGAAATGAGCGTTTGATAAAAAGGATATTATTAGTTTATTTGACACGTATTATGTAATAATAATATATAACGATAATCAGCCAACAAATTGTTTCTCATTGCGACGAGAAAATATTAAAAATGGTAATGGATAAGCTAGAAAAATTAAATTTATTTTTACACTGTTAAATTTGTAACGTTAAAAATAATATTTGCTACGTATTATAATTTGATAGCTAGTATACTGAAATATTTTAATAAACTATTATACTATCAACTTTGGTTTTCCATCGTAATACTTTAATATTATAATACTATTATACTTGTATACTATGACGATGGAAACCCGGTATAAAATAAGTATGCCTAATTCTATACGAGGCTTCCGGTATTTGGTATTTTTCAAGGCCAACTAGTTATAATAGATAATGTATATGTATCTGTAACAAAATTAACAAAAACAATAATTATTGAAAACTCTTCACATCTCTTCGCATATCTGTTTGCATCCCATCGGAACAGAAACCGTATTTTCTTAAAAAACAACAACGATATGGTTATTGGGTACAAAATCCTTTCTTTAGCAATGAAAAGCAAACGGCACTACTATCAGTAGAATACGAGAATTTATTTGAAATTAGTTCGGATACTCGCTAACTACGAAGAGGTGCCGTGCCGTTTAATATATTTGATGAATATAAAAATTTAGCCAAACGGCTATTAGAGTTATATTGCCGTTCTTAAACAACACATATATGCGAAACAGGATTTTCCATGAATAGGGTTCCATAAAATTTGAAGAGTCGGAAAAAGGTTCCGTGGCAAAATAAGTTTGGGAACCGCTGACTTATACATTTTAGTTTAAATTTTATTTTCGAGAGAGCAGAATAAAACAAAACAAAAAAATTTTGGGGTTATGTATATATTATGGCACATATTTTATCTGGTACTAGCTCTTCGAACCCCTAAAAATTGCCACGGAACCCCGGGGTCCGCGGAACCCACTTTGGGAAACACTGGCATAAGTAAAAAATGTCCTTGAAATTTTTTTTCTATTTTATTTATGTTTGTGTTAGTGTGGTTGCACCGAAAATTTATTTAAGTCGCAATTAAAGCCTTTATCACTGGTAAACGGGGAAAGAAACGAAGAAAAATACGTTTTCTGTGATACCTTATGTCCCATCAGCCTATGAAAATCTAAGTGGCCAACTATTTTAAAAATGTGCGTGTTTAATGCAGATTCTAAAATGGCATAACACATCCTTTTATCTATTGTAATGTAAATACGAGGTTATTGCTATTAATATGCAGAAGTGAGTTGAGTGATTTTTGAAGCCGCTTCCTGGACACCGCTACGTAACTCTTCTAAACTCCTTATCAGTTTAGAGTAGATCTCTTCTTTAAGGAAGCACCAGTAAAAAAAACAGCGGATTTAAGTCCAAAGAACGTGGAGCCCTCAAAATGTGCCCCAGACCGCCAACCCATCTATCTGGATATGTAGAATTCAAATACGCCTGAACGTTTACTGTATAGCGCGCAGTACACCTATCATTCAGGAGCCAATGGGATTCCCTCCTTTTCTTGGATGATTTTGAAGAAACTCCAAATACCAAATAGCTTTGGCCAGATAAGTTCCCGTCCTGTTCAAATCGGGGCAATTATCTTTCCGTTCAATATGCCGGTCTAATAATTTATTTCGAATTTGTTCTGGGATCTGTTTTCTCGCATTATGAGGAATCTTTTTATTTTTCAAATAAATTTTTTCGTCAAATTTGTTTATAAAAATAAAAAAATTGTTTTTATTTTCAAAAAAATTTTCTTACTTTTGTCAAAGAGTTCTCTTAAATTTTAAGAGATTGTTTTTTAAAAATAAAAAACTTTTGGATAGTTTTAAAAGATTTATTTTAATTTTTAAATAATTATTTTTTAACAAATGTCACACAATTCATCTGCTTATAACATAATATATCTACCACAAAAAGTAGAAATTAACTCCCCCTCTCCAGTTTTGAACCACCAGGGTCCTTGTGTAAAAATACACACAACCCTTAAAAAACTATAATGAGAACTTCCTCAAGTTCTTTCTTGGCAGTTTGGTTTCGTACTGATAAACAGTTGGTCTACTCATCATCAGGTTGCAGCGACCAAAACCAAACTGCAGATGCAGAAATATAAACTTTCATACCTTTAGTATAACACAAGGACATACAGATTTGGCGAATTATATAAAATATAGACGAATTGAAATATAAAACAACGGGATTTCTGGAAAACCAATAAATATAAACATTTTCAAAAGTTGTTATTAATACCAAAAAAATTGTTTTAAAATTCTAGAATTCTTCTTTTGAAATAAATTATTCTGTTTAAATAAATAAACTTTTTAAATTTAAAAAGTATTTTATAAATTATTTTATAAAATATGTTATTAAAATAAAAAAACTATTTATTAGTTTGTAAAAATCTCATATAATTTCAAAAAAATACGTTTTAAACTCAAAAAAATTTATAACTTTTGGAAATTAAAAATTTCGTTTTTTAATTTTACAAACCAAAATTTTTCTCAGTGCGTGAACCGTGAAGCGCTTTCCAATGATATTTCTGTGTCATACTAGTACATTCGTCCCGTATAATGTGTTTACATGAATGGAGCACTTTGCCATTCCTGTACTTTCATTGCTGCATGTAAGTACCTCAGTGATTTGTCTCTACGCTTTTGAAGCAAACAATCGCTTGTGGTTTAAATAGCATAAATTATTTAACAGCGTAAGCAGTGCTTTGTGATGACTATTAAAAATTCGCTTATGATTAAATCGTATTTTTCAAAATGAGCCGTGTTTATCTATATATTTTTGAAATATTTAAAATTAGTAACTATAGTCAACCAGGTATCAATTTATCAAAAATATTTTGTAATGGTGATATAAAACACTTACAAATTATATTTATTAAGTTCGTTTAATTAGTTCTGACATATCGGTTGAATACAATATCAACAACAGGGACAGTTTTGGTTGGTTGAATCGAAGCAATAATTAAGTTGTCAGAGTCTAAGCGTTTCGCACCCGAATCAAGCGTCATGTTTACAAACCTATTACCTAAATCCCAAATGTAGGCTATTATTACTATCCACATACAACAATTTTAATTTTCTTAAACTGTTATATCTTCGTCTTAAAAACCCTCATTGGCCAGATTTCTGCAAATAATGTTTAAAAAAGTATAATTCCTCATTTTTTGACATATATACTATGTAGACTCAATTCTCTGTCACATGGTGTGAAACTAGTTAAATTATCACTTTTTAGATTAAATGTTAGATTTGTCAATCGGAAGCCATAAGCAATTAATTTTAGCAAAATCTGATACCTGTGCTTTCACTCTCGCTCTGCGACTGACAACTTTTAGAAAATTCTGAGAATTAAATGCGTAATGATCGAATTCGGTTTCTTGACTTCCACAAATTTTTTTGGTAATCAGGTCTAATTCATTTGCGAGAACTAAAACTTAAGGGAGCTAAATCACTTTGTTAACCATATATTTAAAGATTGTGTATCCAAAATTGAAGAAACCGTATTTATGTTGACTTCGAGGACAATCCCTTCAACCTTTATTACACTTTTCACATTATATGAAAATTTCAAAATAACGACGAATAAACTTAAACTGGGGAAATTTTTCGGTAATCATTCATCGGCAAAATTTAATTATTTTCTATTGAACTTATTTTGCGTCCCTGTTTAGTGCTGCTAACAAAATGTCTACCTTAGGAAGGAGAAGTTATTTTACGACAGTCATCGCACAATAATTATTTGACGACCAACCAACGTGCTTCCAGTTAGGTCTCATAAGATAGTATCAAAATGTTGATCGCAGGTTCCGTTTATCGTAAACCTTAACAGAAGGTAATAATGCAGGTAGCCATAATGCAGGTTCAAATATCCAACAGAATTGTTTTAAAGTAAGTCAGCCCAGTTTCCATACAATAAAACATTAAAGTGCCAAGGACATCGAGAATGTATCATTTGAATAAATTTCAGCCAAATTAGTTTGCAAATCATACACCAAAATGTAAATCAGAACAGAAGTAGTTTTATGATCAAACTAAAAAAAATCTCTCGCACATCAACAAACAAATTTGCAATAACTATCCAATAAAACCGTTTAAATTCCAATTAAACAATTAAGCCATCAATCTTCTGGTTGTATTTTTTTGTGTTATATATAGAATCAATTTTGTTCCTGTTAAAAAAATCATATCCGCTTAGCCAAAATGAAATGGTACAAAAAAAAAAATTGCCAGCAGTTTACTTAATCAAAACACGTCCAATGACAACAAAATTTTTGATTTTTTTTTTCATTTTCCTCCTGAATTTTCCATCTAAAAATTTTATTAAATGCGCGCTATATGATGATGATAACGATGAGGTTGAACTTGATGCAATTTTTTTCTCTTTTTATTTTTCATTTTGTATATGATAGCAGCAACAACAACAACAATAACCAAAAGCTGTGTATAAACGCTTTTTCTGCATGTGAGTTTGAGTTTTCCGGAAAATACCAACCAAAATAAAATCTACTCGTTTGCTTGAACAAAAAAATAAAAAAAAAATCTGTAAACATTTTTATGCCTTTTAATTTTTTTATTGCATTTTTTGTTCAGTCGCGTTGAATGATGATTATATTTGATGTTTTATGAGGACAGGTTAAGCATATTACACAAATTGATAAAAAAATACACTGAAAATACAGTTATTTGTTATTAATTAATCTTGATTTTTATTATGTGATAACGTTTAGTTGACTATTTTGATGAATTTAATTACTTAGGATGCTACTCAATTACGAAAATATTGAGTAGAATTATTTTTGTTTGACATCGAAGCTTATTAGTAATTAATTTGAAAATATTACTAAATTTGTATGTTATGTTAGCTAAAAAGCTAGAAATTGTCCAATTTTAAATAGTGTATATTTTCTAAAATACTGATGCATTAGCTCACTTTCACAAGTGACAATCGAAACCTGAAGAATTACGTACAGAAATATCTTATGAATGTAAAGAATAATTAAAATTTAAAATAAAAATTAATCCGCATCATATAAAATTAGCAATAGTTAATTTTAAGATTATTACACGCAGGAAGTAGATATCAAAATGTAATGAAAATTGTCAAAATTCTTTGGATACTTAAAAAATAAACACACACCAAAACAAAACTCATAAATATAAATTTTAATTTGACAAAAACTTTAATTATATATAATTACATGCAAGAAGTGAAAACCTTAAAACGAACTTTTATTACATTTTCAAATAATTTTACATGCATTAATTAGGTAAATGGCTTTTAATTTAACTTAAAAAAACAGTACTTCATTTCAGTTTCCTAAGCAAAAATTCGATACTGGAGAAATTTGGTAATCAAATAATTTACACTTCTATAAAAGAAATTACTCAAAAAATATGTTCCCAACGTTGGGTTTTTTTTAATACAATTTTAGAGGAAATAAAATTAAAACGGTTGACCGATGTACTTCACAATTCGATGTGAGCTCGAAAGCAAAATAAAATGAACTTATTTCGAACGTAGTTGAAATATGTTTTGAGAATTTTAATGTAACTACGATATTAGTGGATTTTTACAGCATTAATTGAATTCCGCATTAACAATATTTCCCAAAATGAGTTTTGATCACCGGTATTCACAGTCACATGTGATCGATGAAACGAAGTTTTAATACCATTCTAAGACGTTTTCAAAAAATGCGCATAAAAAGTACCAACTACCAGTAAAATGGAGGTCCACACAATCCGCTATGAGTGTGTATATTCTTCAAAAAGCGAATATAAGCGATACTTATTAACATCGAATTTTATTAAAATCTGAGTATAAATTTTGTTTTTGTCAATCATTATTGTTGTTGTCAAAATAAATATGGCCGACATACATAACATGTTTATTTCGGACTAAAATTCTATATACAAGTTCAGAATCCGAATTAAATTAATTCAAATTGTTTGAATTGTTATTGACTTTTATTTAAAAATCATAGTATACATTTTGTTTTAGTCAAATATTGTTGTTGTTGTCAAAATAAATATGGCCGACACATAAATCATATACTATTTCGGACTAGAATTCTATACACAAGTTCAGAATTTGGACTTAAATAATTCAAATTGTTTGAATCGACGTTGACTTTTATTTAAATCAGAGTATAAATTTTTTTTTTGCCAATCATTGTTGTTGTTGTCAAAATAAATATGGCTTACCCACATTACACATGTATTTCGGACTAGAATTCTATGTACAAGTTCAGAATTTGAATTAAAATAATTCAAATTGTTTGAATCGTCATTGACTTTTATTTAAATCAGAGTATAAATTTTGTTTTTGTCAGTTATTGTTGTTGTTGTCAAAATAAATATGGCCGACACATAAATCATATATTATTTCGGACTAGAATTCTATACACAAGTTCAGAATTTGGATTTAAATGATTAAAATTGTTTGAATCGACGTTGACTTTTATTTAAAAATCATAGTACAAATTTTGTTTTTGTCAAATATTGTTGTTGTTGTCAAAATAAATATGGCCGACACATAAATCATATATTATTTCGGACTAAAATTCTATACACAAGTTCAGAATTTGGATTAAAATAATTCAAATTGTTTGAATCGTCATTGACTTTTATTTAAATCATAGTATAAATTTTTTTTTTGTCAATCATTGTTGTTGTTGTCAAAATAAATATGGGCGACCTACATTACATATTTATTTCAGAATAGAATTCTATGTACAAATTCAGAATTTGGATTTAAATAATTCAAATTGTTTGAATCGACGTTGACTTTTATTTAAATCAGAGTATAAATTTTGTTTTTGTCAAATATTGTTGTTGTTGTCAAAATAAATATGGCCGACACATAAATCATATATTATTTCGGACTAGAATTCTATACACAAGTTCAGAATTTCAAATAATTTAAATTGTTTAAATCGACGTTGACCTTTATTTAAACCAGAGTATAAATTTTGTTTTTGATAATCATTGTTGTTGTTGTCAAAATAAATATGGCCGACCCACATTACACATGTATTTCTGACTAAAATTCTAGGTACAAGTTCAGAATTCGAATTAACTTAATTCAAATTGTTTGAATTGTCATTGACTTTTATTTAAAAATCATAGTACAAATTTTCTTTTTGTCAAATATTGTTGTTGTTGTCAAAATAAATATGGCCGACACATAAATCATATATTATGTCGGACTAGAATTCTATACACAAGTTCAGAATTTGGATTAAAATAATTCAAATTGTTTGAATCGACGTTGACTTTTATTTAAAAATCATAGTACAAATTTTGTTTTTGTCAAATATTGTTGTTGTTGTCAAAATAAATATGGCCGACACATAAATCATATATTATTTCGTACTAGAATTCTATATACAAGTTCAGAATTTGAATTAAAATAATTCAAATAGTTTGAATCGTCATTGACTTTTATTTAAATCAGAGTATAAATTTTGTTTTTGTCAATCATTGTTGTTGTTGTCAAAATAAATATGGCCGCCACATATTACATATTTATTTCGGATTAGAATTCTATGTACAAGTTCAGAATTTGGATTAAAATAATTTAAAATTGTATGAATCGTCATTGACTTTTGTTTAAATCAGAGTATAAATTTTTTTTTGTCAATCATTGTTATTGTTGTCAAAATAAATATGGCCGACACACATTACATATTTATTTCGGACTTGAATTCTATGTACAAGTTCAGAATTTGGTTTAAAATAATTCAAATTGTTTGAATCGTCATTGACTTTTGTTTAAAGCAGAGTATAAATTTTTTTTTTGTCAATCATTGTTGTTGTCAAAATAAATATGGGCGACCTACATTACATATTTATTTCAGAATAGAATTCTATGTACAAGTTCAGAATTTGAATTTAAATGTTTCAAATTGTTTAAATCGACGTTGACTTTTATTTAAAAATCATAGTACAAATTTTGTTTTTGTCAAATATTGTTGTTGTTGTCAAAATAAATATGGCCGACACATAAATCATATATTATTTCGGACTAGAATTCTATACACAAGTTCAGAATTTGAATTAAAATAATTCAAATTGTTTGAATCGTCATTGACTTTTATTTAAATCAGAGTATAAATTTTGTTTTTGTCAATCATTGTTGTTGTTGTCAAAATAAATATGGCCGCCACATATTACATATTTATTTCGGACTAGAATTCTATGTACAAGTTCAGAATTTGGATTAAAATAATTTAAAATTGTTTGAATCGTCATTGACTTTTGTTTAAATCAGAGTATAAATTTTTTTTTTGTCAATCATTGTTGTTGTTGTCAAAATAAATATGGCCGACACACATTACATATTTATTTCGGACTTGAATTCTATGTACAAGTTCAGAATTTGGATTAAAATAATTCAAATTGTTTGAATCGTCATTGACTTTTGTTTAAAGCAGAGTATAAATTTTGTTTTTGTCAATCATTGTTGTTGTTGTCAAAATAAATATGGGCGACCTACATTACATATTTATTTCAGAATAGAATTCTTTGTACAAATTCAGAATTTGGATTTAAATAATTCAAATTGTTTGAATCGACATTGACTTTTGTTTAAATCAGAGTATATCATTTGTTTTTGTCAAATATTGTTGTTGTTGTCAAAATAAATATGGCCGACACATAAATCAAATATTATTTAGGACTAGAATTCTATACACAAGTTCAGAATTTAAATTAAAATAACTCAAATTGTTTGAATTGACATTGAATTTTATTTAAATCAGAGTATAAATTTTGGTTTTTTCAATCATTGTTGTTGTTGTCAAAATAAATATGGCCGACACACGTCATGTTTCATTCGGACTAGAATTCTATGTACAAGTTCATAATCCGAATTAAATTAATTCAAATTGTTTGAATTGCATTGAATTTTATTTAAATCAAAGTATAAATTTTGTTTTTGTCAATCATTGTTGTTGTTGTCAAGATAAATATGGCCGACACACATAACATATTTATTTCGGACTAGGATTCTATGTACAAGTTCATAATTTGGATTTCTTGAATTGTAATGAATTTTATTTAAATCAGAGTATAAATTTTGTTTTTGTCAATCATTGTTGTTGTTGTCAAAATAAATATGGCCGACTTACATTACATATTTATTTCGGACTAGAATTCTATGTACAAGTTCTGAATTTGGATTAAAATAACTCAAATTGTTTGAATTGACAATGACTTTTATTTAAATCAAAGTATAAATTTGGTTTTGTCAATCATTGTTGTTGTTGTCAAAATTAATATGGCCGACACACACAACATGTTTATTTCGGACTAGAATTAAATATTGAAGTTCAGAATTTGGATTTAAATAATTCCAATTATTTGAATCAATATTGACTTTTATTTAAATCACAGTATGAATTTTGTTTTTGTCAATTATTGTTGTTGTTGTCAAAATAAATATGGCCGACACACACTACATATTTATTTCGGACTAGAATTCTATGTACAAGTTCAGAATTTGAATTAAAATAATTCAAATTGTTTGAATCGAAACTGGTTTTTATTTAAATCAGAGTGTAAATTTTGTTTTTGTCAATCACTGTTGTTGTTGTTGTCAAAATAAATATGGCCGACCTACATTACATACTTATTTCGGACTAAAATTAAATATACAAGTTCAGAATTTGGATTAAAATAATTCAAATTGTTTGAATTGACATTGAATTTTATTTAAGTCAGAGTATAAATTTTGGTTTTTTCAATCATTGTTGTTGTTGTCAAAATAAATATGGCCGACACACATCATGTTTCATTCGGACTAGAATTCTATGCACAAGTTCAGAATCCGAATTAAATTAATTCAAATTGTTTAAATTGCATTGAATTTTAATTAAATCAGAGTATAAATTTTGTTTTTGTCAATCATTGTTGTTGTCAAAATAAATATGGCCGACACACATTACATATTTATTTCGAACTAGAATTCTATGTACAAGTTCAGAATTTTTAATAAAATAGTTCAAATTGTTTGAATTTACATTGGCTTTTATTTAAATCAAAGTATAAATTTTGTTTTTGGCAATCATTGTTGTTGTCGTCAAAATAAATATGGCCGACACACATAACATATTTATTGCGGACTAGAATTCTATATATTTAATTTCAGAATTCGAATAAATTTAGTTCGAATTGTTTGAATTGACATTTACTTGTATTTAAATAAGAGTACACATTTTGTTTTTGTCAATCATTGTTGTCGTTGTCAAAATAAATATGGCCGACACACATAACATATTTATTTTGGACTAGTATTAATATGCGTAAGTTCAGAATTTGGGTTTAGATATTTAAAATTATTTGGATTGTTGTTGATTTTCATTTATTTGTAATTTTTATTTGACGATAATCAAACATCGGTCATCAGCATAAAAAAAAACACAAAGTCAACAATGATGACGTCGAAATCAGTACATCCGAAAAAAAAGTTCTACGAAACGTGATTTTCTAGAAAGTTCACATGAAGACATTCGAATTTATCAAAAGAGATACAATACCGTATGTGTTTGTTTTACACACCATCAAATCCAGAATCAACAGACGGGTCTCTAATTATACAACAACACACTTTGCACAACATGGTTGAGGGTAAGCTGACGATTCATTTTTCATTTCAACATATTTTTTAATTCGTTATAATTATTGTCGAATAAGTTAGTTGTAGTTTTGTATTGACATAAATAGTTTAATAAAAAAAATTATAATGAAACCGTCAGAATTTTTTTTTTTTATATAAAATAATTAATAAACTTTTATTAGCTCACATAATCATTACTCCTTTACCAACCAAATTACATTTGGATAAAATTTTACCTCTTTATATGGTTTCTAAAGGAGGAACTACTTCTCGATACGGAAAATCTCTAAAAACGTAAAATATTTCATTAGTCTCTACCATTTAAGCGATAGAGTACGGTTGTGAAACCGTACATGGTAAAATTCGTGAAGCGTGTTAAGTAAACCAAACAGGTATTTCTATTGTAACCAATTTTCTACCAAATCGAAATACTATAAAATTGGAAAATTAAAATATGTACACAGAAAATATGCCCCTTAATGTTGGCTAAAAATTAATACAATATACGCCCGAACAATTTTTTAGTATCGCAAAAATAAAAAACAATCGTTATGTAAAGTTAAAAATATTTACAATAGATAGCGCTAAGTGTTATACAATAACAAAATAAATTTATTGTTAAATTCTTTACCGATTATTAATTATTTTGACATGCTCATCATTACTTCACGTATAGAAAGTATTTTGAATGATATTTGTGTGCATACAAACAAAGCAATATTGTAAATTGTTTGTACAATAAAAAAAAAATTATTGTGCGATAATAAAAATAATGTACGTAACAATGAAACATAATTATATTTATTATTATATTTAATTTAATTAAATAAACAATTAAATTAATTTTACAAATAAATATTTACAAATATAAATTAATCAATTATATTTGTCACTATATGTGATGATTAAATAGTACATATGTAAATGTGTGCTTCACGTATTTTTTTTTGCGTTTTTGGTGGTTGAGTGTTTTGTTTTTATTATATTAACATATTTTTATTATTATTAGTTAGGTAAATTAAATATAGTGACTTTAAAAAATAAAAACTGTTTTTGTTACGCGAATTACAAATAACAAAAAAACAATTTTTTATAATAACCTAAATTGATTAATAATTGGAAAAATGGTATATGCATCGACAACGTAATTTGATATTATGTCTAAATGGATTCGAGAGGTGAACATGATTTGTGGGTTGATTCCGAATTACATAATTAAGTTACGAAATGTTAAATAGATGAGAGCGATGATAGAATTCAAGACATAAATGAGCAAAGGTATTCTAACTGAGGCTGTTATGTAGAAATATCGGTGATCAGTTTACTCTATAGATGAACTAAGTGAGGATATCACACTCAAGGAGTTGAAAGTTCATAAAAATAATCAATTGCCATCAATAAATACTGTCGAAGATAATTTTGAAGGTTTATTGAGAAAGTTTTAGGAAATCGGGGCGATTCAAACCAAAATTCTAAGTCTGTGTGTAAGGCGGAAGTGTATATGAAAATTATTTTGAGCAAAATAAAACTTCGACTACCATATATGCTTACGATATCTGTTTTCAAAGATGAAGAGTTTGATCAGGAATACAAACAATTTATGATAAGGTGATAAATGAAGTTAAATTCAATGGATATTATTTACTTCACCACGGTAAGTTCCTCAAGCACCACAAAACTAACGGTCGTGGTTCATGGTTCTATGTCGGTCTAAAGCGCCGAGTAGCACCAATCGTTTATTCCATGAAATATTATATGCCATTTCAGATTGTAAAAGTTTGCATTTACCGCTTGATATAGAAAGGATGTATCGATAGGTTCATGTTTAATCAGACTATAAAAAATACAAATGTAAATAGCGAACATGCTTGCTTCATCAATCAATGCTTCAAAATCATAGGCAGACAATTTTTCTACTGTCTCTAACAGAGTTTCAGTTGTATAAAAATTAGAAAAATAATTCAAATTAGGAAGAATTGCCCAAATGAAAATACCAATAAATTATCACTATACTTGGTGCAATTTAAATTAAGCGGACATCCTTAAAATAAAACCCATAAATTACCAAAGAGTATCATGGGAGAATCTCAAGAATAAGATCGAGATAGTGCAATGCCGAAATTGCCCCAGAGATTTGGACATGCAGCAAATAATTATGCAATTTATTATATCGGTGTGTTAAATGTCACATGAGTCACACGATGATAAGTGCCACATGATAATTAAAAATGTTTGTGCTAAATGACGATGAAACCTTTTAAAATTTTTGGAATAACAACAACCGAAGATTTAGTTAATGTGCGAAACTAAATTAAATTTTCACCATAACATTGAATTTAAAAGTTATAATTTGATATGGCAAAATCGACAAAATTCAAAAAATGGCGGCGGGACCGCAATCCTAATTAAACAAGGCATACTCAAAATTAACAGGATCTATGGAGAATACTATCATCAAAGTTAAATTATAAAACAAAAAGCAGCTATATTTTATTTCGGTGTATTGTTCGAGTCACAAAACTACAGAAGCTGTTCAATAATTTGACACGGAATGGACGGGAATGTTTGACACGTTGGATCTTATTAATACCAATAAATACTATATAATAGCTAAGGATATGGACACTCGACACTCGAATTGGGGCAGTGCGATGCATAACAAAAGAGGCATTGCATTAAATCAATGGCAAAACGATAACGGCTTCTTCTATAAATCAACAATTTATAAGCCAAATGCACCAACGTTGGTCGACTGCTTAGAAGTAAACCCGACAAACACATATACGAAGAAGGACTAAAAAAAATTAAATCTATCAATTCGGAAAATATCGTTAAGTTATAAAAACCAACAACACAACCAAAAATTAGTCATAAAAATGGAATACTACGCGTATAGGATCATTGAACAATTATTTAGGCACAAAAGTCATGTTGATACCAAATTAAAACATTTAAAAAGTCAAGATCATATAACTAACGAAGCAATAAAACCTGGAGCAAAAATGATTTCGGAAATCAGACATGTAGGCTAAAACAAGAAAAAAACATAAATATATTGAAATCGAAGAAAATGAAACAAGAAATATGCAAAACAGTTTCTAAACTCAATTCTCATCAAAATTTGGTCATTATTGGACATCACATCAAAAAGCATACCATACTGATTCCGGACTTGAAAAAACACCACACGAAGACATTGTCGAGGAACACATAAAAATTATAAAAGAAAACATCGACAAGAAAGCGAATCTAATTTCTAAGACAACGTTTACTTGCAACAATCGGGCAAACGACCAAGGATCAAAAAACTACTTAAATAATGATATGTGCACGGGCGTAATCATGTGTCACAGACTAATATTTAAATTAAAAAAATTAGAATTTGATGCCGATATCATATACATGCTAATGATATACGATAGAAATTTTATCACAACAACGGGAGCTGAAATATTATATTTCGTATATACACAACGGTCTACAACAAGAAACCAAGAACTTAAGCTGAAACTCAGCTAGAACTTAAACTCATCAAACGTTCAAACAATAGCACACGCGGTTGAAATTGTAGTTTACCGTGCTGCTAAACGAATAGACACTATACAAGATAATATTCAGTCAGCTCTTAATTTCATCAAAACATTTTTTTAAAAATGGCGAGTCAAAATTAATGCAAATAATACAAAGAAAAATTTGAAAACATTTAAGATTAAAGCCAACGAAGGCAACCAAACGAGAAAGGATTCAACCCCGTCAAATTCGATAGTCCGGAAGCATACACGAGATATTAGTACTCCCTTTTAAAAATTTGTCGATCAAAAGTTCATCGAACAAAAACAAAAATACTGGTGGTTGCAACTCATTAATATTAAAATAGGTTAAAAGTTGTGAATATAGTTGTATATCGTATGGGGGAACGAAATATATTTTTTTCAATATTTAAAATGCTAATTTTTATTAGAACCCTAAACAAAATTGAAAACAAATCTAAGAATCTATTATATAATATCATAGGATCTCAACATTTATAAAATATTATTAATGTTTCTTGTAATATACTTACATTATCTAACATTATTTAAAAAAGTTATTTGCAAAGCATGATACAAAGAATCTTATTAAAAAAAAGGGTTTGCAGTTGCCAAAAAAATTAGAAATCGAATAACTTAATTCTGTTAATGTATTAGGATAAATTTGGAATCTGAAAACTGACTAAAAAATTACTTTCAATTTAAAGGTAAGCTCAATGATCAACCAATAATCAATAGAAAAAGAATTCGCCTACTCGATCCTATAAAATGGTTTAGTTCAGGCACTATGAAAATAAAAACATTCTTTGATTCTCTGTGGCACAGCAGTAACATTAAAAATCCAAGGGGAATTGACAAATTAATCTGCATGGATTTTACACAATTCTTAGTATGTTTAGACCGCAATACTGAGGTGATACCCGTATAGACCAAACATCCATTCCACGTTTAGAACCGTGCAGGGCATTACTTTTCGTTTGACTACTGTTATCCGTTCGCACATACAACCAAGTGAAACGCCGTTGCTGGCATCAGAAATTGGCATTCTTATCAACATGAGAACGTTTCAATGAAGACACGATAATCCAGTAGTTAGTGGTACAAGCGGTACTGAACCAGGAGATCGATAGATCATGATTACCATATCTATACTTAAATAACTGTTAGCCTATACATCTGAGCAATTAAGAGATAAGCTTCAAAGTTTCTGGCTTCTAACCAAGGGAAAACAAAACGAGTTCAAGTCGAGGTTGCAGAGCACTTTGGAACAGGATGGTGAAACAGAAGGGCGAAAATCGTGACAATAATCTTAACCGCAGCAACATCATCATGACGATCATGGAGGACATCAGTAACCAAAATGATGATCGAAAGAAGTGTAGTCCATATCCATACAGCCGCTTCCACATGAATAACAAAACCATTCTTGAGCTACTGAAGGTAATGGACGCAAAATCCGATCAGCTCTGTACTGAGAAAGCTTGTTGATTAGCGTACACATCAGAACGTGGAGAAAAATTTGAAGGAAAAACAATGCAGAAGATTCAAAATAAAATTAAGCAAGTAGAGACCCGCTTCGAAACACATACCACAAAAACTCTAAGGGCTGGCTAGGCATAGATAAAACGTTTTTAACAGAACAAGTTGCGAGTTGGTTGAGCTTTTATCAAAAAGGATTTTTAAAGCTTCCAAAATTTGATGGCTAGATCCCATTTGAGAAGTATAAAGTGCAGTTTTAAATTTATCGGGGCACAGGGAAAAAGCTCAACGCACTCATATTGACTGTTCAATGGAAAGTTGTAAATGTCTTGTAAAATGCTTCCGCAACAGAAAGAATCTACAGAGAATTTTGCAAGATACAACTGCAAAACAAGCGACATGTGAGAAAGTAAAAAAACAAAACTGATGCGTCATGAATTGGAATTTGCTTGGAGTGTGCAAGCTCGAGGATAAATAAAGACACTAATAAAAGAAGAGATCACTAACAAGTTTTTTGTGCCGATGTTTCCTATACCAATAACCCGGCTTTTACATGAGGGATTTTAAGCAGCCAAGTACACAGCAGCCGAGAGAATCTAACAAGCAAGAATCGCGAAGAAATGAGGCAGTTAAACGTTAAGTGAGACGAGGAGAGAAAACACTTGTTCCATTTATAGTAAGCATGGAATTATAAAAATATGTTTTAAAAGTTTTGTTGGACGAAAGCAGCCGGAAGTGAGAAAATGCCCTAAAAACATCGCCGCACATGGCAAAAAATTGTGGCTGGTGTGTATGAGTATTTTGTTGAAAATTCAGCAAAAAGCGCCTTTTTTGAACGTGAGCTGGTCAACTATTTTGTTGACGAGCTCGTTTTCAAAACGAAAATAGACGGTCATATTCCAGTAGAAGAGTTAGATATCGTTATTGGAAGCAGCAAATGAATTTGCTTTTAATGATGAGAAATTTGGAAATTATGCAACATAGAATCGACCCAGGAAACGCTACTCCAATCCGGCAAGCACTATAGAACGATTATCGCTCGCGAAAAACATGTGACGGCCAAATTAACTAAGACAATTAAAAGAGACAGATTGATTGATCAGTATACCGCACAGCCCATGGAAAATTTGGCGTGTTTGGCGAGACGCACTTTTGGATGTATTAAAACGAGTGGCAAAAACGCGGATTTCCACATGCACATATCCTCATTTGGTTGGTTCAAAGGATAAGACCGAATGAAATCGATGATGTGATATCAACGGAAATTCCCGATAGTAAACGAGATATACTGTTACATGAGGTTGTTACAAAAAATATGATTCTTGGTCCCTATGGAATTTTAAATCCCAATTTTCCGTTTATTGTTGACGGAAAATGTTCAAAACGCTATCCAAGATAATTAGTAGCAGAAAAAATTTCTAGAAATGATGGATATCTATATCCGCCGATGCATTGATAGCAATGGAAGATCAACAATAGTCAAAGTGAATCAACAGGACATTGAAGTTGATAATCGTTGGGTTGTTCTGTTTTTGCCGTTACTCTCCAAGCCATTAAAAGCACACAAAATGTCGAATTTTGCCATTCCGTAAAATTTATTAAATGAATTTGCTAGTACGTGAACAAAGGTAGTGACATGGCTGTGTTCGGAATTGCTGCCTAAAACTCCAACGATGAAATCCGTTAATTTTAAAAAGGCCGGTATGTTAGCGGTAACGGAGCTATGTGGTCTATTTTTTCATTCGCTAAACATGAGAGACACCCCACTGTTGTTTAATTTGCCAGAGAACGTATTACAACGAGCTGACAAGCCGGCATCGACTACAGTTATCAGTTTTTTTGAAATGTGCTAGAATAATGAAGTTGCCCTAATACTGTTTTACTCCGAAATGCCCAGATATTATACCTGGAATCAATCGTCAAAGAAATTCCAAAGACGGAAACAAAGAGAACCAGTTCCAGATTACCCACAAGTTTCCCATCGATGCACTAGGACGTCCTTACACAGTCCATCCCAGCCAAGACGAGAGTTTTATTGCATTTGCACTTGCTTCATCAGATATTGTAGCTACGTTGCTCGAACGAACATCTCACTCAGCACTCAAGTTGCCGTTGAACATACAAGTCAATTAAACTCCAACTTGCAACCGTTCGAGGATTTCTGCAATAACCAAAGTGTTGCAGCAAATCAAATTGATCGTTTGGAATGAAGGCACGATGACACACTAAACAATTTTAGAGGCATTAGATGGTTCGATATTTCTTATTGTAGGTGATTTTCGACAAACATTGCCAGTGGTTCTACGATCAACGCCAGCCGACGAACTTAATGCATGTTTAAAGTCGTCCATTTTATAGAAATATGTCAAAACACTCAAATTTAATATGAACATTTTTGTCATATGCCAATTTTTGTCACTTTATTGAATCAACGAACGAACTAATCGAGATGATGTTTCCAAACATTCAAAATTAAAAATCATGTTTGGTTGAGCGAACGGCGCCCCATTGTGGCATTTTTATTGTTTCATTATTATAATGAAAAAGCCCGAAATTGGATTTTTTTTGGGCCGAATGGAGAGCACAATAGATGAAACCGTTTTAATTTCAAAATTTTATAAATGAATGCTGTGGAGCGAAACCTATGGAGATTTCAGGACATCACCTATAATAGTGCAATAGGGTGCCCCATTTTTGTCCGTTCATTTTGCATCATTAAAACGAAAAAGTCCGTAAATGGAAATTCTATGGAGCGAATTCTAGAAATTTTGCGATATGGCCTCGCACAAAGTGCTATAGACGAAAGCTCTCTAAATTTACGAAAATATGCCAAGAGTCTATAAGGGCTGTCAGGGTGTTCAATTTCAGCTAGCTGATCGGACCTTTTCATTATAGTTATGATGATAAAATATAGCCACTAAGACAGAGCAAAATTGAAACTGTCCAAGCCCGAATTTATATAACACATATCTATATGTATCGTCAAGGTACTGAATGAAAGATGAAAGCTCGTTATAATATACTCCAGCAAATATATATGGACATGTTAAATAAACGAAAAAATCTATCATCCAATTTATGGACAAATTTGGGCCAGACCTTGATTTTGATATTGAAAATGATACACTGCAATTAAACACTGTAGTTAATTTATAGAATTTGCTACACAAAAACAGATGGTATTTATTATTAATTTATTAAAATTACAAGCAGGAAGTAAACACATTTTATTAAATCTAAATCATTTGTATAGTAAAACTAGTTTTGAAACTTTAGCAGACACATAAAATAAAAGATTTTAATAACTTTATATTAGGGATAAAGAATAAACTTGAATGAAGACACCTGAGGCTCTTTTCGATTCAATCAGGTTACGATTCTGCATTTAGATTTTATAATAAACGCGTAAATGTTTTATTGGATACGATGTATTGTAAATACATCACGTTCATATCATAAAATTTGTAAATGGGCTGTTATACATATATAATTGGTATACTGACAGATCGTTAAAAGTGAAATTATCTGCAGTAGCCAAGAGTAATAATTGCGATGTATTCGTAATTATATTATGTAAAATATTTTTAATGTATCCTGAACCATTCACAACAGTGGCTATTATTTCGTTATTCCATATGTCTTCTAAATTAAGGATCTGCTTTATGTTTACACCATCAAAGTTAAGTTAAAAGCTTCCTCGACAACGTAGAATTAGCACAACATAAAATTAAATAAGAAAATGCCTAACAATCCAATCATCCAACATGAAGTTGATGATTTTTGATGTTTGCTTATATGCAATACACACACTATGATAGTTCTATATATGTATAGCTGGTTGTTTCAAATTTCATTTTAGTTGTTGAAATTTTTACGATGATGTTATTGCTATTCCGCGATAATGTTAAATGCATTGAGAAGAAAAAAAAATATTTGGAAGGAACTACACTGTATTTTTGTAAGAAGAAAGAAATAAGGTTAATGAACGTATATAAAGTAAAATAAAACTATATACAAGCGAAATAACAAAGTCTAAAATAATAACAATAATAATTGTGAATTTTTGCAAATGCAATTTTCTTAGTTTTATGTACTGGAGGAATTGTTGTTTTTGGTTTAAGTTTGGTCACGGAATATTGTTTCACTGCTTTTCTTAAATTTTACTGTACTTTTTGGTTTTAAAAAATTTGTTGTTTGTGTATAAACGTCTTGCATGAATGTCAAAAGCAACAAAAATTCCGAAATTCAAAAACTAACAAAAACAAAATAAATAAATAAAACTTGACTATAAGATGATTATAAGAAGTACAGAGAGTTGAATGCAATGCACATCAGAAAAAAATAAGTTGAACAGCAATTCAGAAATGAAGAGGCCATTGGCAAATGGATGATGACTTGTTTTTTTTTTTGTTAGTTTCTTATTTATATATAAACGTATATAGTAAATGTGTAATGAACGCAAATATGGCTGATCAAAAAATGGCAGATGATTTCTTGCAAGATGTTATTATAATATTTGATGATATAATAATTTTATTTTTCAAATTTTCTTTCATTATATATACAGTACCACCAAAAATGTGTAAAGCTATCAACCAAACGAATACATATAAATTGAACAAGGATGTAAAAGAAATTCTTTCGTGTGTTTTGTTTTCGTATATATCGCTTTAAGATGAAAAATAATAAGTTAAATGTTTTGAGGTCATTGAAATTTTTTTTAAACATCTTTTACGTTATAAACAATGATATAAGAAAAAAAAAGTTAATTTCTGTACAACAAAAAAAGTTAGAATCAATCATGAAAAATACTTTGTTTTACAACTTTTTATTTTTTTTTGGGGAGAAATAATTTTTGTGGGGATTGGATAAGTGAAGAAATCACCATCATTTTCATCACCATCGCCGCGCGTACATTATAATCATAATCAGAGAAGGAAGTAAAACACAAAAACAAAAAATTTAATTGTTTTGCGTTTATTCAGGATATCAGGTCATTGAAATTTAGCAAAAAAATAAAAAAAAAAGTTTTTAAATCAATTTTAAATTTTTGACTGCGGGCTAAATTTGCGCCTGGTGGTAATTTAGAAAGAGTTCGTGTTTACACTTTTGATGCAGGTTCAAGTTTATTACGATTTTATTATTTGGTTGTGGATTTGAGAAGCACACTCAATCCCTCAGCTTCTTCATACTATACTTGCAATGGTACTTGCAATGTATATAGAAATTTTAAAACAATGGTTTTAAATCGGTTTGAATTTTGTTATTTGTGTATGCAACTCCATTTGAATCAGTAAACAGTAGAGAAATAGGCGTGAAAGATGTTCAAATTTTTTGAAGAAAATTACGTGATTCTTCAAGGGGAATGCAGGAGTATTAGGTATCAAAAAATTATTAAACTTGTAAACTATTTTCGTTCTGGACTTCGATTTCTTAATACTGTACGGTGGTGGGCCAACTGGGATACCTTAATAAGGTCGTTTCAAAATTATTTTTGGCTATATCCATTTTGCTTGTGTAAAAAAAAATCTTGACCAAGATTTTAAGTGTTTTTATGTTACGGTCATAAAAAAGTGTTTACAAATAAAAATAACTGAATCAGTGAAATGTAAAAAAATGTGTTGAGTGTTCCGTCATAATTGTGGATGAATGGTTTCTTGCTTGTAAGAGATGATTTTATGATTTCTATTTTCTCATGAACAAATAAAAACATGAATTTTGTTTTTCGTAAATAAATGTTTTAAAAAATGGCGAATATTATCTATTCAGTTAACGGACGAAAAATATGAAAAAAGAGTAAACTATTTCTCAAATATTTTAAAATATCTAACTCAAGAATTACAAAATTCTTTCCGGAACCATTTTAGTGTTTTGTGTGAATTAATCCGTTTACAAATTTTGATTTTGCGATTTTTGTCAAAGTGGCATGGTTTATCAAACAACTAAATTTTCGAAGGACAATTTGATATAAGAAATTTTGTTATTTTAATATATTCGTCAATGATAAATTTATATCTATGTATATACCTGGCGGAATTTAGTTTACAGGATAGTTGGGTTTGGAATGCCACTACGTTACGGGATGCTAATCCGTTAGAGGGGTTTCGTTTTTATATCGACGTGTATCAAAACTGGATACCCTATCATGTGATTTTTTAGAAAGTGTTGACAAAATTTTATTCCTAGAAGAAGCAAACTGGAATAATTTTCAAGTTGTTTAACATGGAGCGATCAACTTCTTGAATAAAAATGAATATGAAATAAAAATTCTCTATTTGGAGAACTAAGATGCTTTATAGTCAAAAAATAAATTATGAAGAAAATCATTGCAATATTAATACTAAACAATTTCTTAATTATATTGCATAAAAACTATAATACAGTAAACCCTCGATTTAACGGATCCTGATTTAACGGACGTCGATTTAACGGACCCTCTATTTAACGGAAATTTTTTGCATTTTTCGGTAACCGATTATGATGGGATTGGGTATACTGGATGGAAATGGGGCGATTTATTGAAGATGTTTTGGAAAATGACCATCTTGAACGGAACTCGGGCAGTTTTTAACCGATCACGATGGAATTAGATTTGTTTAATGGCAATGAGATTCTAATGATTTCTAGAAGAAGTTTCTTAATATGGCCACCTAGAACATGGCTATTACTCAACCGATAATGATGAAGTTCGGCACGTTGAATAAATATGGGATTATAAAAAGATTAACTGCTGTACTCGCCAGAGGATGAGAAACCGACTCTTAATTTTCCTCTTTTCTGATTATTGCTGTAGTGGAGAGTGTAATTATTGGTTTTTTATGGAATTAACTCCCAGATCATTTAAGCTCTTGTATTGCAAGTACTTGAAAAGTGTAAATTTCCGCTTGGTTCGAAAGATGCTGAAAATCTCAAGGTCTTAGAAGACACTATATTCCATGTTGCCGTGAACAGTTTTCGAGATCATTGTTGATTAAAATACAGTAACTATCGATTTAACGAACCCCGATTTAACAGACCCTCGATTTGACAGATAATTTTTTATTTTCCATTTTTAGGTTATTCAACGCGCCTATATGTATATATATTTTTTTATTTATTTTACTGAACAGATCAAGTTGAATGATATTTATTTATCTTTTTATGGCTATTTAACAATAAAATCACTATTATTTTCCATTATTTTGTGCACTTTTAGCACTAGATTTAATATTAAATTTAAATAAAATTGAGACCATCTCATTCTTTATGTGATAATTTTTTATTTTATATTTACTTTTATTTTTTATCTCATACTAGTTTCGAAAGTTCACTCTTCGTCAGTTATTTTCGTCAGCTCTATTGATAAATTGTTGATAAGCAGGCGTCTTAAAGCAAGCGGCTCATGATATTAACGTGTTTTTGGAAAGGCTGGATGCCTAAACATCTATCACCAGTACGTGATCCACTCATGGAATTTGTGGGTGGAGCGGCATGCCAACTACATACTCTCACAAAAAATCACGTGATGAACCCTACACAAAGGGCTCGAAAACTGTTCACGGGGACATGGAATATGATGCCTTCTGAGACCTTGAGATATCCAATCTCATCATAACCGGTTAAGAATTGGTCGAGTTCCGTTCTGGGTAGCCTAATTCCAGAACTTCGTCCCAAAATCATTTAAAAATCCCATTTCCATCCAACATATCCAATCCGATCATAATAGTTTATGAAATGAACGAGTGGCCATATTCCAGAACAAGTGCAAAACCTATATATTACATTTAAAAACATTCGGATTTAACGGACAATCAGATTTAATGGACTCCCCAATTAGTCCGTTAAATCGAAATTTTACTGTAATTGTTTGGAAATAATGTATAGAGATTTGTAATGAATATAATAGAATTAACAATTTAACTCAAACGTTAGAATCAAAATATTTTTGCTATTTCAAAAAAAAAAAATTGAATTTAACCACTTGGACGTAAAATGAAGCATAAGCGGTTACCAATTGAACGTAAACATGTTTGTTCCTTTAAATGTTTTGAGGGTTATACTTTAGTAGTTGTGTACCTATTTCTTCTGAACAAAATTTTGATCCGCACTCAGTATTCGGAGCGTAACTTAAATGCATTTACCTTTTCAAGCGGCTTGTTCCTCAGATCCAAACAATGAATCTGTTGCTTTTGAAGAAAAATTGGGTAATTGCAATCTTAAAAAATATATATCCCGAAATGGACTGATACTACATAACTTCCACTTGCAACAATGAAAAAATGAGCGTTTCATAATTACCTTGGATGTTAGCTACCATGTCAACAAGCTTTTGTCAGTGTTGGGTTACGTAACAAACTCTCCATATTTTAATAACTTCAAATGGGTTTTAAATATTCTTTCAATATGTCACTTCAGTATGAGAGAATGTTCCGTTCTCGTTGGATTACACAGGTGATCCCTAGAAGTTCTCTTATGAAACTGTACGGATTTTCCATCTACATCTTCGACTTGTCACAAGGTGTTGTCTGAGTTATGGTAGTCCTTGTAATCGGAAAATTTTATTTGTATCGCCGTGAACGTTTGTCTTCCCTCTGGTAATTCGACAAATAATTTTAGCAGGCCAACAGGGGAAAATTTTTCGCCAAAACATTATGTGCAGAGTCAATGTCTTTTCAATTTTTATTTTGTAGCACACAGCTATCTGAAGCGCATTGGCAATGTGAGTATTTTCGCGGCCACAAATATATGCATACCTAAAAATGTATAAGTTGTGACCTATTTCGAATGAAATGTTTACCAAATTGCATTTTTTTTTCAAATTAAATTAATTTGTTATTTTTAACATTATTTACAATTATTCACAATATGAGCACTCAGAAACTTAACATAATTGAAAATAGAAATGCGCTATGCCCTTGCCGAAAACAAAATTGATTGTCTGGTATAATTTTATTTTTATTGACATGATCCATAATCTTCTTATTGATAATGATTTCGTAGATTTTTCCTAAATTCGACAGGAGGCTGATGGGTGGTAATTTTCTGGGTCTATACCATTTTTATTCTTTTTCAGGATTGAAAATATTCTCGCCACCTTCCAAAAATTTGGAAAAGTTTTGTTATTCAGTAGATGATTGAAAATTATACAAAGCAAAATTTTCGATAATTATAGGATTTGGAAGATGTTTTAGTATAATATTTCTGATTAGATCTGGACCAAAAGTTTTTTTATTGTTTGCGGCGCGCAAGATGTTAGCCAAATTATTTTTCGATGTGTAGTGCCCAATAATATTCAAATTTATTTGCTTGTCCAAAATTGTAATTTTATTTTCCAAATGTGTCATCTCGTCCCATGGTATATTAAGTTGATGATATTCTCCCGTATCCTGTTCATTGATTTCGATCGCCCGTATACTAATGTCTTTAGCCTTCTGTGTTAGTTTCTTAATGTCGGACCACATTTTGATTCCTGGATTAATTTGCTTCATACAATTGGCCCAAAATTTTTTGATTTGTATTTTAACATTTTGTTCAATTAATTGAACCGTCCGTTTAATTTCGTTTTTCTAAATTTGAATTTCCCTTTGATTTTGATTTGTCGCCGCCAAATTGCCAAAATTATAATTTTGTCGTCTGATGTTACGCCGGAACGTTTTAATTTTTGTTATCAAAAAACGTTTATGCTTATACAGACGTTCTATTGTGGCATTTGTATAACACTGCATATTATTGCATCGCCTAATTTTGGGCTCATTCTCCTTGATATTGTCCAAAAGTAATTTAGTGATTTTTTGAATATGAATAATAATTTCGTCGTCATCTAGATTGTGTGTGCTGGGTGTCATAAATACTTGTTGTTTATGATCACCAATGAAATCCTCCCTTTCATAAATTCGTCATCTGTTCGGTCCATATGTCCCAATTTGTATCCGCCAAATTGTACCATATCCTTTTTGTTGCCTCATTGGTGCCCATTTCTAGCTCGCCCACTTCTCTCACCACCACCTCAATCACTTTATGATCACTGTCATCATATCGACGGGTGGGGATTTCCCCTCTGCCGTTTGTTAGAATTTTGATGCGCTCGTCCGCGATGGCCAGGTCTAAATAGCTTCCAGATCTTATCATGGTTGGCAAGTCGCTATGATAAATTTTTGTTCAATATTCTATTGCATTTTCAATGATACATCGGTTGAGTCGATTGCCCCTTGAATTATTTGTTGTGTTGGCCCAATTTGTATGTTTCGCATTTATGTCCCCCGCTATTATATAGTAATTGTTAAGATTTTTTAAATTTAGGTTTTGGAAAATTTTGCTCCACTCTTCAACGAAACGATCATCCGAAATTACACTTGTGTTGCCCGTACAATAAATAGATATCAAAAATAGGTGATTTAATGTATTTATAATTTTAAGTTTGAGTATGGCAATCTCAAGGCCAGGCCGATTAATTAGTCCTTGTGGTATAATTGTTTTGAATTTGATTCCATTCCAAATTAAAATGGCGGTGCCACCACCTTGCGTTGCATTGATCCGATCCTGACTCACCCTCTTATAATTTTTAAATTTTAATTTTACATTTAATTTTGTTTTATTGACCAGAAGGCAGTCTGGTGAATGATATTCCAAAAATTTTAATAAATTTAGACGTCTCTGAATACTCACAATTGAATTGGCATTTATTGCAATAATTTTGAATTTTGATTTTGTTGATTATTTACCATGAAGCAATAATCTGAAGGAGCTGCGCGATTTATTCACTCTGCTCTTGCATCGTACGAGCCATTCTGTTGCTGCTGCTGTTGTGTGATTGTTGGGCCTCGACCTCCTGTTCTCTCCGCATACGTCCCATTTTCCTTTGTGACTGGGACATTATTAAATAATCTGAATGGTTGTGCAGCTGAATCAGACTGTTACGCTAATCGATTTTTGGTTTCAATCGATGCATCATAGCTTGATAGATGGGGCAACCCTTGTATGATGCGGAATGGCCATTTCGATTACAATTTGTACAACATAGTTCCTCTGTGGTCGCCTCTCGTTCAACTTTACATTCGCCCGGCTCATTAGGCTCGGCACATTTCACACATCTAAATCCCAATCTGCAGTTGGCCGCAGTATGATCATACCATTGGCAATTCCTAGATTGCATAATGCCGCTCGATTTGTTCAATTGTTGCCATGACACTCTCTGATAATGTTTAATATTATACACCTTTGTTAGTGGCGTATTTGTTGAAAATTTTACAATATACAATGGCATTAATTTTGCTTGTTCTCCCGCTCTCTTCGATTTCATTTGGATGATTTTTTCGACTTTTATTTCTGCATCATATTCGAATTCGGTTTGTAACTCTGCTAGCTCCTCATTTTCTGTCAAACCTCTCAGTACTAGTGATTTTAGTTGCTTTGGTGTATAAGTAAAATGTTTTGTTTTGACCTCATCGAAAATAGTCTTTAATTTAGTATTAAATTGTCCAAATTGTCTGTTAAAATTGTATGTTTATTAATATTTACTCGTCTCACTTCAAATTTTTTAACATTTGTGCCATGAATGTTTTTTTGTGATAAAGCGATCATATCAATATCATGATTATCCTCATCCAACTCATCAAGAAGAGACAAGAATTTATTTGGGGTTACAAAATTTAGCGGAGCCGTAAAAGTGTTACTACTCAAAAGTACTTCCAATTGATCTTTTAATATTTTGTTTTCATGATTTAAATTTAAAATAATTGTTTTTAGATTGGAAAGTTCACCTGCCTCATTTTGTTTGCAAGGTCGTTTTCTTGCTGATGGCACATCGTTTTGCTAATTATGTCCTCACTACCAGAGTGAGAATCTCCATGTTCCGACATGGTGTTAATATTTTTTGCTTTGTATGATTTAAGTTTAACCACCTTAGAAACCGATGGAAATCGTTCTGAAACACTTTTATTTTTTTTTTAATTTCACTGTGATAGATTATTTCGAACAGACAAGGAAAGAAAACAATTATAATTTAGAGAAAGGGAGCACTCAACTCAATCAAAAATTATAGCAACCAGGTAAAAATAAAATTTTTAAATTTATTTTATTGTGTCAAATTTTTTTCGGAAAATTTCAATTATTTTGTTCACTTTTGTTTTGTGGCCCCCAGTATTGGGGTACCACCAGCACTGATATCAACGTCCCGCACTTAAACAAATTATTTTGGAGGCACAGGGCCCCAAATAAAATCGTTACTGACACTAATTAATTTTTATTTAAAACCGTAATTATTTTTATTTAAATTATGTACGTGCGAATAATTCAAACTCTATCGTAAGACTTACCAAATTGCATTTAGAACTTCTTATCACCATAAACTTTTCCGGTTAAATTATAAAATCAAAATTTTTTGCCTATAAAAGAAGTTGAGTTGTTAGCTTTGGGCAGTTGGAAGACATTCTGCATATCAATGCTGAAAATTTTAACCAGTTTGCTGTGGGTAAATTTTAATATGTCGCAGTCTCGTTGCAGCTTTGCTTGATTTTTATTTAGATTATGTGCCTTATATTAGTTGGTTTGCTCTAGGGATGCAGCCAATGCCAACCGCATTACCTCGCATTTGACGCGCAGACCTTTATTAAATGTTGAGAGAAGCATCCAAATATTTCCTCGTAGTTGTACTTCGGCATTAGTGGGACTCACTTCCGGAAATTTGTATGTGTTGACCAATTAAATCTATATCCTCAATTGAAATACCATTTTCCTAAACTTTCCTTTTAATGGTGTTTTAGGCACAACAGGGTTTTTATTATGATTAAAAAAGTAATATATGGGACCCTTATTTATAATTAGGGTGTTGAAAAAAAATGCTCGTAAACTTGAATCCGTTTTTTTGGCTGTTTCGAAAAAATATTGAAAACTGATAACTCTTCTGCTTTGAGGAGCTTCAGTTCTGGTTCTCGATTTTTTCGTTTTTACTACGGATTTCGAAGAGAAATGGTTCTTTCAATCATCAAAGTTAAAATAACGGTTATTTAACTCTTTTTTATATTTTTATTGTTATAACTTAAGCTTTCGGGATGATTTCGGTTCCATTCTCAAAAGCATATAAATCAATTTAACAAAAAAAAAATATTTTCTATACAAAATAAAATAAAATCGAAATCAAGGCTAACTAAAACGTGGCTATTTTCCTGTAGATATCGCTAGCTACTAGAAAAAATATATTCTTTATTTTAGCTAGGCAACAAAAATTGATATCTACAGAAAAAACCCTTTACAAAATAAAATTTGACTTTAAAAACATTAATGGAAAATAATTGTATCCATCTTTAAATAATATTTGAAACGTGTCTTTTTTGGGAAATATTTTTAAATTTAGTGTTGGTAATACTAGTTCAAATATTCTAAATTCGAAAGATTTTAAACAAAAATTTCAGAATGTTACGTTCCACAAAATTACCCTTTAGTGTCTTTGGATATTACGTCTTTGTTTACTAATGTTGATAATAGACGTGTTACCAACATTATTACAGATAACTGGAGGTACTCCTCCAGGAGGTAGTATTAAACAAAATTCAAAACCTAAATTGACTAAAATTCAATTTATGTCAGCATTGCAAATAGCTTTGAATAATTCTGATTTTTCTTTCGGCAATAAAATTTATAAACAAACTTGTAGTTCTCCTATGGGTTCTCCTATTAGTCCCATAATCTCAAATTTAATGATAGAATTTTTGGAAAAAATGGGATTAAACTCTTTGGATTTTCCACCTTTATTTTATTTTGGGTATGTAGATAACATTATAACGGCAATCCCTTAAGACAAAATTGAAATTTTTCTGGATGTATTCAACTCATTAGGATAATAGAAAAAAATTAAAGCATTTATTTAAAATTAATAATTTCAAAATTATTGGTCGTTCTGCTATCAGTTTAAATGATATTTTGTTTTCAAAATTAAAAGATCCGATACCTTTAAAAAAAGGATCAAATCTTGTCTATCAACTAAACAGTTTTTACGAGAGCGTTTTTTTCAACATATTCGTGGGGCCACGGGAAATTCAAATGAAATAAGTGCACTTTCGGAACATATTAGAGATACCAACCATAAAATTATTTTGCAAGATGTAGACTTTTTGGAAAAACAACATAATTACTGAAAAAGATCTATTTTGGAAATGTTACAAATAAAATCTAGTTCAAATTCTATTAACAAAATTACCGATTTCACTTACATTTTACACATTTCAAATATTATTTAAGATGGATACAATTATTTTCCATTAATGTTTTAAAAGTCTAATTTTATTTTGTAAAGTGTTTTTTCTCTAGATGTCAATTTTTGTTGCTTAGCTAAAATAAAGAATATATTTTTTCTAGTAGCTAGCGATATCTACAGGAAAATAGCCACGTTTTAGTTAGCCTTGATTTCGATTTTATTTTATTTTGGATAGTTAAATTGATTTATATAGTTTTGAGAATGGAACCGAAAAGGTCTCGAAAGCTTAAAATATAACAATGAAAATATAAAAAAGAGCTAAATAACCGTTATTTTAACTTTTATACTAATAAGCGCATTAAACAATTTTAACTTTTTATCATCATTCAACCGCCAAAAATCTTAATTAATTTATGTACGATCGTCTTGTGATATAAAATTCATACATCTGTGAACACAGCTATTTGAAGAGCTATTTGGAATTCATACATCTGTGAACACAGCTATTTTCTACAGTCAGATAATTTTATTCATGGTTTTCCCGATGAATTTTTATAGGACATACCACTTTGCCTATTCCTTTTACCGATATTTTGTTTCCATTGAGATGAATTACATTTTTTTTTCTGGTGTTGCTTAGATCAGCTTCATTACATTAAAAACAGCTTTTTGAATTGGCATTGTCGCATTTTCATGGAGATTGATTACTTCAACAATAATTTAAACTGTAATTTCCCTACAATTATACAAATTAAAATATTAGGTAATCCCCCGATTTACGAACAGGATAAGTTCTGTGAAAGTTGTACGTATATCGAAATTCGTATAGCGAGCCCAATATCAGTATGGCATTCTATTGAAAATAAATAGATACGTTCCAGAGATTGAAAATATTCGTAAAACGAGACCCATATTAGTATAAGCTTGTATTAAAAATACATAGATGCGTACCCAAAATGTTCGTTATACGAAACTAGTTTTTTAGAAACATTAGAACAATGTGATTAGAAAATAAAATTAAAATAACTTATTCATTTTAAAAATAAAAGAAAAATTACATTATTCATTAAAAAAGTAAATTTAACATTACATATTGAAGTGTCGCATGAGCTCTGGTCTAGGCTAGTAGGTGATCGTTTATCTGAACTGAATTTTCTACAGGTTCAACAGGATTTCCCTAATTGAATTTTAAACATTGTTCGTAATTAGTGCTGCCAGATCGTAAAATTTATCTTTTTTTGAAAGATTTTGTGTTGAGATTTTCGTTGTAAAATGTAAAATGAACAATTAAACATTTTCTATATTACAATAAGATTATACAATTGGATATTTTATAATTTTTGTATATTTATAGATAATAATTTTGTCTAAATAGTAGTGAAACTGAATTAAATAATTTATTTTGTACTTCCGTGATAGACGTTTTTATTTTTTATAAGGTTTTTTAAAAAATAATCTGGCAGCACTGTTCGTAATAGCGAACTTTTCAATCGTATAACGAATTTTGTACTTAATGAATGAGGTTCGTAGCTTCGAAATTTCATAAAACGAGCTTTTGTTAATCGGGGATTACTGTACTAATATTTCACTATACATAATTGACTATGTAATTATACATAAAAAAAACTAACCCATCGTCAAAAACACGGTGCTTGAACCTATTTTACCGATTCTCTAGCTTCCTCAAAATGTTAAAAATTATAACACATTTAAAATAAATCTGTAAAACATACTGTGAATCTATTTTCAAATTATGAAATAAATTGTGAATTGCATTGAACGAATTACAAGACGAATTCTAATTAAATTAACTAAGCGAATAAAAAATTCGTTAGATTTCCGTAATAAAAATGACATATTGAATAAGAATACACACTTCTCTTTTTAAATCAATTAAAACACAATTTTCAATTTTCCGTTATATTTATATCTAACCAAATTAAACCAAAATTGTTACTTAGATTTGCTGTGAAAAGGCAGAAAACCGAATCTCAACGATATAGACAAAATAAAACAATACAACAGTGCAAATTTTTTGGAAATAGACAAATTATTAAAAAAATATCTCAGAAACGATTGAAGTTAGCCAAATGGTAATGAAAAAATTGAATTCTTTATGGTCGTTTTACCCTAGCTACATTCTAACTCAAATTCACCAAAAATTGGATATAGACATAATAATAATTATAAGGCGACGTTATGTTAAGAACTACAGCCAGTTGGATAGTGATCGTAAGTTGATTTGGGCGTGTTTAACAGGTCCATATGTCATGAATGACAAGTAAATTTTGCAAGCGAAAAAAGAAGAGGAAATCCGTAAAGCGAATAGAAAAACTTGTAGAGATTATAAGTATTTTAAATGGACTTCACTTAAAACAATCGCTTCAGGATATTTACCAATTTTGCTGTGTAAAACCAAATTTGCGAATATTGCCAATAATCTTTTAATAAAGTACGAGCCAAAATTATTGCTGAGAACTACAACTAAGATTCCCATACATCTTTTACAAAGTGAGAGGTCATAGAGAACAAGGCAGAAATATTATCTTAGACCATTTCTATCCAGTAAATTTGCAAGTTCCGAGCACTAATAAAAACATATTTATCATTTTATTTTATTCCGGACATGTGTTCGCAGCCGACATGTGCCGATATGATTGACGAATATATAGATCATAAAATGGACGTAGCACGCGATGAGTTTCTCGAACTGAATCATTATTTTCAAAGTAAATTTAATTGCAAACGTTACTCTAGCGTGAGTATATTCTTTATGAAATGACAAACCAAACTAGACAAAAATCAACTGTCAGCTGCCAAAACGGCTGTCCATTGAAAAGTGTTTTCTACTTAAAGTTCTATACTTTGAGATTTAGCACCCCTTAGATTGCGCCAGTTTTAGAGGTGTTTTATTTGCTATGAAACTTATTTTATAAGGCAGTGAAACATTTTGTTCAAAAATCTATTCCCTCAGATAGTTTTTGATCGTTCTGAATGTATTTCGTATTTTTATGACATTCTAGTATATGTACTTGCTGCATGTAAATAGTGTATCCACAATTTTTTTTTTTAGAGATAATATAAAATTTTGTTGGCTTTCTAAATACTTCAACAGGGTGATATAGGTCTCCAGCCACACCTAAAATTACTACCGGTGCATAATCCGGTGAAATCAATAACAATCACTGTGAAACCTGACGAAAGAGATTTGTGTACGCCAAACTAGTAAAAAGGTATTGAAACTTTTTCCTGTATTTTGGCAAACAATATTGACCGCGAAACTGGCCTGATCTCAATCCGATTGACTATACTTGATAAATGTTCAATATTTTGAAAGTGAGTGCGTAAATTTATTAAGACTAAAAGTACTTTTGAATGTTAGATGATTTAATAAAAGTTTTTAATCATTTTAAGTTGATCTGGTTACTATTTTCATGCTATTTATTTATGTGCACAAATTCCGGAAAAAAATTCGGGAATTTTATCATACCCTGTATATGCTTTTTATAAAACCAATTTGTATTAAAAATGATTTAGAATTATTGAAATTGTTATATAGGTGTGAAACGCCTAGATAATCATGGGAACTCTAATTTAAAAATAACTAAACTCTACTCTGAAAATTATCGGGCATTTAAACATTTAAACTACACCAAACCTTGCCCAATCGACCACGGTTAAAATAGCTCGTCTAGTTATTTGATTCCGATTTTTTTCGGATAACTTTTATTTGCAAAAATAATCAGAAAAAAAATATTAATTCACCACTACTACCATGGTAACGAAACTCATTCCCCGAAAAATCAGGTACCATGCACAAGCAGCTTTTTTATTTTATATTTAACATTTTTTTTCGAAATTGTGGTTACTGCATTGAAAAATTACCGTCGAATATTACCCTCGAAATTTGATTCACATGTTTTTTATTTTATTTCTGTACTCAGTTTATTTGGGTTTTATAATTATTATTATATTTGTTAGGTTTGGTTTCATTCCAACGTTGAACCATTTTTTATATTTATATATATTTTTTTTGTGTTCGCTGTGTGTGTTTATATTTAATAAGCTTTTTTCAGCATTTTTTATTATTATTTTAATCAATATTATAAAAATGCATTTTATTATTTTGCATCCAACCTTTTTTATCGCATACCCAAATTTTTTATTTTTTTTTTTTATTTTGCAGTTTTATGCAATTTTCCACCTCCTCTGTGTTGTATTTGGACTATTTGCATTTATCAAAAAATAAAAAAATAAAATACGTAATACATAGCATAAAAAATACACTGATGTGGGTGTGATTTTATATATAAATAATTTTAATATAAATTTTTTATTTTTTCCAAATTTGTGGATTTTTTTTTATATATGTAGCTATATTTTTTATATTATATAATATATAAAATAAAAAAATTGTTTTAAATTAAAAAAAAATTTCAAACTATACTGAAATTAAAAATAAAAACGCAAATAAAAAAAATCTCAATCAAAAAACATTAATTTAAAATAAAAAATATATAATACAAAATTATTTTTATTTTGTTTATTTTTATTTTTCATTAAAATAAAAAATAAATATATATTTAAAATATATATTATAAAAAAACCTCCATGTACATTTATACATATATGTAATAATAAAGTATATATTTATTTGGTCCAAAAGTCATCGGGGTTTTAATTTCCTGTGAACTGCGTACTATAGATAACAACATTTGTACATCTTGTTTTGGTGTTACCTTCATTTTTTTCAAGGCATAAGGAGTTACAAGTTTACAAAATTTCAAAAAGGCTTCCTTTAAGTCTCAAATAATTATCGATGTTTAATTTGAATTCATCCAGTCGGCCCAGGCCACTGTTCGACTTTTCAAGGACTTTTAGAGGTAATAGTTTCTGTTCGTCATAAGATCATCCATATGTAAGTTTAGTTCATTTTTAAGTTCACTAAAATTTTAAAACCCACAGAAAATTTCTTCATGTTTCTAATATTACGTTACTCAATAAGTTCCGAAATTGATACGTAGAAGTAAATATATTTAATGTAAACATTAATATTATTTTTAGAAAGTACCAACCTTCAAAATGAGAAAAACTGAATTTCGTGTGTCGATAAACCTCTTTTTTATGGCAACAAATACCGTTCAAGCAAAGTAAAGGCTTGATAAGTGTTACAGGAACTCTGCTCCTGAATTTATACGTAGCTGTGTAAATACCGATGATATTGAGTGCTTTGGTCACCCGAATTTTGCGAGATATCTTACACAACTAGCATGATCCATAATTCAGCGACGCACATGGTGCAATGTATGCCACAACCATGTCAACTGTCGTTTTGCTGAAATACAAATAAAACCACCTACCTCTACAGTGACCTCAATCGCCATATTAAAAGCAGGACACAGAACTTCAGGATTAATTGGTTCATTGAGTCCTACTTGTTCCAACTCGAAACTAGGCTTTTTAAGCCAAACAACAGTTTTCTAAAAAAGTTTTTGTGTCGTTCAATTTAAACAAACATTTAAAAAATACCGAGAGATTAGTTGCCACAAATTAAAACTACATTTTTCGATCCGGTGTATCGATCAACTTACCGAATATAACTTGCCGATTAGGCTCACAAATCGAATCGTTTAGGCTTACATTGCACACAAACTGCCTAATATCAACAAGCAAAACAATCACTACCGAAAGATTAAACGTTTTAAAGAACGGATATCTTTCGGTATCATTTGCGGAAGGTGATGTAGCGGCTAGAAAATGTTCACCATATATTGTAATCGTATATACGTATCGCAAATGTAACATCTCGCAATCTCAAGGTAATTAGTGGCACAGCTCTAAATCGCCACCCGGTTGTTTTATTACGTGTATCTGTTAAACAACATAATGCAAGGCTCGTTTTCAAATCGCCACACATGTTGTTCACCACAAATCCTGATAAAGAAGACAATGGAACAATACGACGAATATTCCAAAACGAAAACAAAAGAACGACACGATAGCCGATGAATACAAGCAAAGCAGAATAAACAAATTTATTTAAAAAAATAGGTTAGATTCATGCAGTTCGTTCGCGTAAGCCACATGCGCTTGCCATCCCCGAGCCGTACACAAAACCAAAGATTATTATTGAATAAAAATAAAACGTTTACGGTAAACAATAAATTAAACCTTAAAATCTAAATTAAATTTTGGCTTTTTAGACAAAATTTTAATGATTTTTGCACGTAACCAACATAAACCATTTTTTCTAATTCTTTTTCTTCTTAAGCCTCTTAGTAAAAGTCAAACGAATATTGAATTAAATTATTATTTTCGATTTTCGATACTCAAAAGATTTATCAAAAAATGTTGCTAAATTTTAGATTACTAGGGATAGTTTACATATTTTGTGCTGGTTTTAAAATGTAAATAAAAAAAATATCATGATGATATCCCTAATGGTGAGTAACAAACCTGATTCTTTCCACGACTAAAAAGTGAAATCTGTCAGAACTAATTTACTGGCCGATTTGGCTAGTTTCCCAGTTACACAAAAGGATTATAAAACACAGAAGATCGTAGAATTATTTTTGTGATATATTTTGCTCATTTTTTTTTCAAAATTCCAGATGTAGAGTTTTCTTACAAATTGATTAGCAATGACTTGCATTAGGCTCATTACTTTATTGTTTTTTCAAAACTAGAGAAAACCATGGAAGACATGTACCAATACCCTGGTAAATTACCCTGTCAAAATTTCTTGAATTTTTCAAATTAATAAAAACTTTAGCTTTAGAGTTTTTTATCCACTCTCTCATTATCTTGCAACACGCCTTTAGAAGTATCTGAAGGATACAAAAATTTGCTAGTCGCGTTTATTTATTTAAGCTCAGATCATTTTTTCAAAATTAGAAATGTATTTTTTTTACAAAAACTATCTTTAAACAAGAATTCGAAACTTTAAAGCTTTGTTCACAAATTAGAGGTCCCCAGCGAATTTTGGCCCGAGTCGGTTCGCCAGAAGTGACAGCTTCAATCGCAGCTTTTATGTTTTTCCGCTCTTAACCGTCACAGAGTCTCTTCAAGGCAAACTCTCTTGATATTGCTAATGAATTTTACTACCAGATTTGCCATCTCAGGTACTAAAAAATTCAAACAATAGCTGTGCTTCTTGACGATTCCTGTTTCCTGAAACGACCCAGAGACGCTTATTAGATTTTAAATCAAAATTTGTGTTGGTGAAACAAAAATTTGATCAAGTTTTTCATATAAAATTTGAAATGATCCGGATCAATGGGTGACATGAAAAATGGCTATTTAAGCCCAGATCAATTTTCCAGTATTTTAAATAACGATTTTCACAAAATAAACTAAAATTCGAAAATCTAAGCTTTTTCCAAAAATTAGGAGACACTGCATTGAATTTTGACCTAAACCGGTCCACTGAATATTATCCTGGATGTAAGGGTCCACAGTATAGGAGGTTTTTCGTTTTTTTACATGTATTTTTGGATAGGAACTAACAGATTCTAAATTAATTTTGCAACAATAACGGTCGAGATCTGTTTTTCTAAATTTTAACACAGAAATGACGATTTTTGTGAAAAAACTGGTTTTCAATAAAAAAAATAGTCCCTGTAGCACGTTGATCGGGTCAAAAATTCATGTTCAAGGTTTTTTTTATAAATTGGGGGATCCCAGTGATTTTTAACCAAGATCGGTTCGCCGGAAGTGGCAATATTTTGAAAGGTTTATTGCATTAAGAAAAAAACGATTACAATAAATATATGGCATATTAATTTTTAAGGAAATTAGGTTCAGATAATTGGTTGATTTATACCACAAATAACGAGTTTAGAGAAAAAAAAACTTTATTTCACCGACATCTCTAAAGTCTAGGCATATTGAATATTCGGCATGAAGCTTCAAACTTAATTTTTTCCTATTACCCCAGAGGTGCTTGCGAAATTTAGTAGAAATCTGTTTACTTGAAGTGGCAACTTCCATTGGAGATTTTTTAATTTTATCAATGATGTTGAAAAGTATAACATTTACAAAAAACTATACAAAGAATTTAAAGATTAATAGAAATTTAAAGAATAAATTATCAACATGGGTGGGTTTTTTGAAATTTATGCGTGACGGTTTTTGACTATAAGAAAGACAATTTTACCAAAATTTCAGTGAGTTTAATTTTTCACTTCAAAAATCAATAGTGGTGCATTCGAGATCCCAGCCTACACAAAAGTGTTGGTAAAATGTGATTACTATAAAGAGAAACGTCAAAATTTAATTTAGTATAATATTAAAACCAACCCACACATTTGTGTATGTATATCTATTTGCATGAGTAGAAAAAATATCAACATATTTATAAACCAAGTTTCACAATGGTGTAGGATCATGTGGAGATGTTGTACAATCCAGGGCCAATAATTGTTATGCAATAGTTATAATTAGGCATATCTTCTGTAAGGGCTACATATTGGAAAAATGTTATTGGCTTGCGGAAAAAAAGTTGTTTTAAATTAGAAATACTACCCACACATTTGCGTATGTTTGTTGTAAATGGATTGAAGTTCAGGATCTTGAATTTTTTTTATGAACATTATCACATAATTTCATCACCAACAAGTTTTTAAAATTCAGTCAATTAGCTTTCGATGCCTTAACAAATAAAACTATAGAGAAATATATGTTTAAAATTAAAATGTTAATGAAATCCAATTTTTTAATTGAAATAATTTAAAACAGTTATTTTTGGCAGACAAACATAAATAATATTGAATTTCTCACATCTGATCCGCGTTCGCGATTTACAATCTTGAAAACGGCACGCTCTTGCAGCCGATAGCTGGTCTAAAATAGGGTGGTCACATCCATCGTATCTTTTTCCTATACAGGGAAGAGGCGACGCTTAATTGCAAGATCTGGGTGCTGCTTCCCTTTATTCGTCACTTGAACTTCGGCTGGTAGTAGAGATCAGAGCACCGGCGATTTCCATTTTATTTCCTAGCAAATCTAATATTTGTCGCTTTTTGATGCCGCTAGCCCGGTAATCGAGCCGAAACTCCATTCATAAATTCACTGTTGCCAAATCAATAAAATGGTTTACTGCTTTTAGTGTCCATTACTTGGTTTTCATAAACTACCGATAGTATTATAGCATTTGGTCGACTAGATGGTGTTTTTCGTCGTCCAAGATTAATTCTTGACTTCAACCCCGTTTCATTGTCTTATCAGGTTTAAACTGTACATCTTCTAGATGATTTGTCATAATAGTTCATAAAAAATATACAAACTATAAATAAATGGACCAACATTAAAAAAGTTATTGTACTTACCTGTAGCTCGATACCCTAAATCGAGAAGCATTTATTTTTGAAGTAAAGCCTAAATGTATCTTCATTTATGTCAAATATTGACTTTAATTACGCTCATCATGTGTATTCAACTCGAAATTGTAACAGAATTGATTCGCATCATATTAGTACTGAATTTGGAAGAAAATCGATCACGTTTATGGGCCCATTTATTTATAATCAAGTACCTGAATTTATAAAGCAATCTGAAACCTACTTACAATTTAAAAAAAACATTAAAAATTACTTTAAATCAAATATTCTATTATTTTGGAACTAAATTTCTGTTACCTTTAATTTTAAAATTTTTATAATATTTATATATCTATAAATGTAAATTTTGTAACTATTGTATAATTATGTATAACAACTTGGATTATCCTTAAAGGAACATTAAATTCACTGGATAATCCGCCGTTGTTATTGAATGAGAGTGAACAATAAACTAAAAAAATAAAAAAAAATAAAAAAAGTTGTAAAATAACGATCGAAATATAAAAAACTTCCTAGTGGAATAGTTTTTAGCAAATGCAGTATTACTGCTGGGCCCAAGCATAACGTTCGATCACTTAATGGCGTTTTGTCACCCTGGTATACTTCAAAGTCGATGACAAGTCCTGTTGAGGTTGAGGCCACAAATTTTTATAAACCCGTTGGTCGCAGTTTATTTTTGACATACTGGCGGACTGGGCATCGACCAGTATAAGGAATCATTTGTTCGACGATAGAATAATGCCCTGGTGTTTTCGGAAGAGCCCAACATCTATCTTTTACGGGTTTCATTTCTGGCGCAATTTTCCAAAACGTATTATTTGAACCAGTCAAAATCGATAGCCTGCTTTCCAATAACAGTCTAACCGGGGATACGATATATGCACCCCATCATCATACAGATTCCATAGAACTTTTTAATTTCTTTCCACAGATATGGTTTTAAGTTATTTGCCCTTCGACTGTAAATTATAATTATTCGTGTATTTGGCGGCATCCTTCAAATGGGAATCTGGGAAATATGCTGCAAAATATTTTATTGGTGATTTTATGGTCACGTTTGTATTTAGTTATAGCTCAGTTTCATCTGTAAAATACTGCTTGAACTTCCCCGGGTTTGTTAATTTGCACATACATTTTCGTTTGGGACGGCTTGTACAAATCCATCGGTATTAATCGTTTGAACTTCTAAATCTTCTTTTTCCTCATCTTCGTGAGGGAACTGTACGATACTAGGGTCTAAGCCCTCGTCCCCAGAATCAGAACCTGAGTCTTCTAAAAGTTTACGACGCTCGTCATTAATTATTTGAATAAAACTGCAAAAAATTAACACAACAATTTAAGGACAAATACATGGAAAATATTACGGTTCTGGAAGACCAACCTACACAATTATGTATGCCAACTTTAGAAGTTATTAAACGACAATTTTCAAATAAAAGATTAATTTTGTAATTATATTTACAAATAGTCCAACATTTGTTATTTATTAATCAATATTTATTTATTTATTTATTTATTCTTAGAGAAATCGAGTACATATGATTTCAAAAAAAAAAATATACATATAATATATATATATATATATATATATATATATATATATATATATATATATATATATATATATATATATATATATATATATATATATATATATATATATATATATATATATATATATATATATATATATATATATATATATATATATATATATATATATATATATATATATATATATATATAGTACATAATTACATATATTAAAAGTATTACATAAAAACGACAAAAGTTAAAAAAGGAAATCTATAGAAAATGTTTCTTCAATTTATTTTTGAAGCAGTCACTAGATATTCAAAAGTCGAACAGTTCTTCTACGTCATTAAACATTTTAACCATAGTGTTAATAGGTTCGTGTTCACCGTAATTAGTTCTGTGTTGATCTGGTTGTAAGAAGTTGTGTTGCCTGAGGTTCCGGGTAGGAGTGTAAATATTCAGATTTCCAAGAATATAAGGTGAGTCCGTTTTGCCTAGGAGTACGTTGGCAATGAAGATTGACCCCAGTATTTTTCGTCTATTCGCCAGTGTCGGGATCTTATAGTTATTACATCTAACTTTGTAGGATGGAAGACGAGCAACGTTGAGGTAGTAAGGAATGTCATGGTCATAGTTCCAATCAGTTTTTTTCATAGTAACCAGCAAAGCTTGTTTCTCGATACTTTCTAATCTATCAATGTAGTCTTGATAGAAAGACACCATACTTGAGCTGCATATTCCAGTTGAGATCTAACATAGCTGAAGTATAGTATGAACAATGTCCTTTGATCCATTATTTCTCTGGTCCATCGACTGATAAAGCCGAACATGGAATTGGCTTTGGCAATAATTAAATCCATATGCTTGGTAAATGTCATATTTCCGACAAACATTACTCCTAAGTCTCTTAATTCACTTGCTCTATTGATGTTGACGCCATTGATATTATAATCCATAGTTATTGGTGATTTCTTTCGATGAAATGACATGACTTTACATTTGTTAATGTTAAGGTGGAGTTGATTAGCTTCACACCACTCACTGATTCTATTAATGTCGTCTTGTAGTAAGGTTGAATCATGTTCATTTGTAATTATTTTAAAAATCTTTAGGTCGTCCGCAAACATAAGAACCGAGGAATTGACAATAACATTGACTATGTCATTAATAAATATTAGAAAAATCCACGGGCCTACGTGCGAACCTTGTGGAACACCCGATGAGGCTTTTATTAAATTAGATGTTCGTCCATCAATCTCGATAAATTGAGATCTATCAGAGAGGTATGAGCAAAACCAGATGACAAAGTCAGTTGAAAATCCGAAAGACTGCAGACTTTCAAGCGCTTTGCAATGACTGATGGAATCGAAAACTTTTCTGAAGTCGGTGTAGACTGCGTCGACCTGCCGATGTTGTTCCATGGATTTAACAATATAGCTGGTAAATTCAACTAGGTTAGTTGTGGTCGATCTACCCGGTATAAACCCATGTTGGCAGTTGGAAAGGTGACGCGGAATGATAGATTTAAAGCTTTTGCATACAACTATTTCAAACAGCTTTGGTATCATTGATGTGGTTGAGATGCCTCTGTAGCATGAAACATCGTTGATGATCGCTGATTTGAAGATGGGCGTAACTTTTGAGGATTTCCACCTAGTAGGAAAAATGCCTGTACTAAGTGACATATTATACAGTATGCATAGAGGTGGAGCAAATTGTTCGTCATGATTTTTTAGCATATAAGATGGTATCCCATCTGGTCCACAACCATCTCCAAGGTGGTTTATAGCTTCAGTTAGATCGTCTTCACTAATAGTAGGTGTTGTTATCGATGTGGAGCTGTCGTTAGATGTCTGCAGATTTTTGAAGTCGTTAATATCTTCCGGCTTGTATGTTGATTGAAAAAATTTTGCAAACATATTCGCTATTTCTTGAGAGGAAGATGATTTCGATTCCCCTAGGTGCATTGTGGCAGGATATCCTTTAACTTCACGTTTTGTAGCAAAATATTTCCAGAAAGTTTTAGGATCGGATTTAATTGAATTTTGAATAGTTTGGATGTAATTTTCGTGACTGATATTAAAGTAACTTTCAAATTTCGAGTTGATGTCGATGAATGCCATTTTGTCGGTTTTTGAGTTGCTTTTTTTCATTTTTTGATACGCCTTAGTTTTTAAATTTTTTAAATTTATCAGTGTGGTATCGTACCATGGGGGGTTATTATTCGATTGGATCTTTTTTATTGGTACAGTTCGGTCGCAGCATCGAGACAAGATGTCATAGAATATGTTAACATTCATGTTAATATCAACCGGTAAATTCGTCATGCCAATTGATGTTTCCCAATTGTTGATTGAATTCGGTTACATTTGTTTTTCTAAAGTTGTATGACATCGCATAAGACTGATGGTTGCTATTAACCGACATTTCCCGCACATCAAATAGGATTTCCATAGGTATGTGGTGGTGATCGTTCAGAGCAAAGGGAGCCAGGGATTGGGATACACTGATGATATTTAATTCATTGGTAAATATCAAATCCAGCATCCGCCCATTCACATTTGGTATATGGTTAATTTGATTCAAATTGCATCTTAGCATTGAATCGACAAACAAGCATTCATCCGAGGTCAAATTGGATGGTAGACAACAGTTAACCTCCTTATCAAACGTCCATTCGGTACTAGGTAGATTAAAATCGCCCATTACAAGAACAAGATCTGACGGCTCTGCAGCATTAAAAATGTCACCGATTGAATCGCAACATTTAGCATATAACTCACTTCTGGATAGCGGTGGAATATAGGCAATATATATGAAGATGTTTTGTTTTCTTGCCATTGATATTTTAACGCATATGTGTTCCACGGAAGATGAAGATAATATAAATTCCTCGTTACAAATTGACGTGGCTATGAGAACACCTCCACCAGATTTTTTTTCGCTTGTCTTAGTTGACCGATCACATCTGTAAACCATGTAGTCATTCGGAAAAAACTCCAAGCTATGGATACCTGGATGGAACGAAGTTTCACAAATCGCATAGATAACATGTTTGGTTTTTAACACAAAATTGTGAAATTTTGACGCCTTAGAGGCCATTCTGTTGACATTTTGATAGTAGATACAACATTTCCCAGTTAATGCATTCATGGTTGTCATGCGTTCAGTATTGTCATCACCCGAGTCAGCTATATTGTTGTTGTTGAAGTTGTTCTTTTGCTGAGTTACGTTATTACATTGGAGGGCCCGTTATTCCGTAAAAAAGATTTTCTTTGAGTAAAATCAAACTCTTTAATGAAGATTCCTGCAGGCCAAAGCTTTGATGTAGCGATAATAAACATAACTTATAATTAAGCACTTTTTTGTATTAATAATTATTAATTACTTACTTTTGTACGGGTACGGAAGCCGGAAAATCAGTAACTTTTGATGAAACATGCGTCATAATTTGGTAAAATGTGAAGCTTGTAAGTTTCTTCCTTACGATTAAGTCATAAAAAAAATATTGTCAACTGTACCTAGCAGATTTAAACATAATATTATTTCTGGTTTGCTGAGAGATTATCAGCTTTCACTAATCAACCTGTTAACTTTACCAACGAACATTTTAGGGCGTCCAAAAAGTATGATGGTAAACTGATTCTTTCTGTTCCTTTTCTATCCTTCTTTTTTAGCTTCGATTCCTTCTTTCGCACCGTTCAAGGCCACTGATCCTAATAAATTTTTCCTCCTGAATTAAGGCATTGTTCAGATATTTTAATGGAAAGTACTTCCTGGAATGGTTCGTACTTTCACCTAAAGTCTGTAAATCCAAATAATCAACCCCAAAATTTAATTCGTGAAGTGTGGCCATCGCGATTGTGCATATTTGATATGAGTACGATGCGTTATACGATATTGTAATTGCTTTATGGATTTTGCAACCCTAATGATTTTGCAAAAAGCTAGACTAAACAAAAATGTTAATTAAATGTTTATAGGAGTTATACATCAACCCAATGCGAATTTCTATAATACATTATATACATATTTTTAATGCAATTAATAAAATAAAAAATGATTAGCATGAGATTTATTTATTTATTTTACGCATATTTTTTTTTAAACAGCGCTTTTGTTGTTTTAATATTTATTATATTTTTATTTTAATCATAATACAGCAACAACAAAAAATCTACAACAAAGCACAAAAAACAACAAACACACAAAAAATTGAAATGCAGAAAAATGAAACCAAATAAAATTCGTTAATTGAGTTCAATTATAATGGAAAAAAGCATTAAAAAGCTCCCAAACTACAATTAATAATAACGATAGAACACAGTGATTTCGTTGTTTGGTTTGTTTGTTGTGCAATGCACGCGGGGTTACACCAGCAAAAATGAGCTAAAATTCTGATTGTTAAAATAAATTCAAACTCATCATTTATACGATTTTTTAGCCTTTGATGTTTCGTGTTGTTGTGAAAAAAAAATTTTTGTTGAACATTTTTGTAAACCCTTTATTTAGAGTATGCACTTGTAATGAATAGGAGAGAGGACAGTAAAAATGTGTGTGATTGTGCTAAACAATTATGGTATTTGACAATATGAATATTTTATTAAAAATATTTTATGCAGTGCCGAGTACTCGTAGCAGTACGCACATTTCAATACAATGGTTAGACCTCAATTCAAATGTAACGAGGTATTGACATATAGAGTATAACGCTAGTCGACGAGTAGCAAGTCTAAAATGTAACCTCACTTCAACTAAAGCGATTTTCTACGATTGAAGCTTTTGTCGATAATAAATTATAATTGAATTAGAATGGCATGTAGACCGTGTCGAAGATATTATCTTGCCCTATAGACCGTGTCGAAGATATTATCATCGATATATCTGTGCTTGAGGTGACCAATAATAAATTTAAATCCAATGTCTCAAGAATCAAAATAAATGTGTCACAGATAAAATACAACGATCACAGGCGACGCCATCAAAAAATTTCTGAACAAATTCTGAATCATAGCTGCACCTCCCAACTTTGAAACATTTACATGTACCCTAGATGGCCTATCATAAACACTGGTATCAACGAAATCTCCTCTCTTTCCATACACCATATATCAATGCAGACTCTACTGAAATCTACATTTTAGAAAATTTAAATATCTATACTATCAATATATTGTGCTTTCACTATATATCTATAATTGCTTAACAATTTTCTGAGCATCTAAATCACCAATATAGGGTGTTCCATCTGATTTATATAAAAAAAACACATAATGCGTTTTTTTTTTGCTAAAATTACAGATCTTTTCAAAACAATTGGCTTATTGTTTCATTTTAAATACATGTATGACGTGATTTTTGAAAAAAAAAATTACCATCAATTTAGGGGCAAAACGCCGAAAAATGGCAAAATATTTAAAACAAGTTGGTTGGAGTTAAAGTAATGGAATAAATTAGACACCTATTTTGTAATTTTTTTTTGTATTTTTATTGATTTATAGAAGTTCTATCTGTAATATTAAAATTTTGTTGGACCGCCTAAATAAAAATTGGTCAAACACAAGGTCAAGTACTGTCGCGTGGAATACTGTGTCGTCGGAACCATTTTTAAACTTCATCGGACATAAGCCGGGATGTTGAGCGAGCAACGGGAAAACAAATTTCAGCCAGCATAGTGAGAAAAAAACCTGTTCTGGTTTAAGAGTACTTAAACCAGTCCAAAAGCCTGAGTTCAAATTAGTAGTTGTCAAAAAACGTTTGCTATGGGCCCAGGAGCATGCTTCTTGAACTCCAGAGATGTTGAATGGTGTGATTTTTTCCGATGAATCAAAATTCAAACTGCATGTTGGAAAATGAAAGAGTGATGATCTGAGGATGCTTTTCTGGAAATGAAACCGGTCGATTGGGCTTCCTTAGTTCCAGCATTACAGCAGCTGTTTATCTGCAGGTCCTATACAACGAATTTGAGCCTTCTGTATTAAAGCTTTTTGGCAATACTTGCAAATTTATTTTTCAACAGGACAGCACTCCGTGCCATCCCACTCAAGTTGTGAATTATTAATTTTGAATTGTAGATAGAAAAATTGGCTTTAAACATAAATAATTTGTTAAAAACTTGTTTTTTTTTTCTTATCTCTAAAGTACTTCGAAGAAAACAATATCTATGTGTTGAGCTGGCCTCCGTATAGTCTAGACCTAAATCCGATTGAAAATATTTGGTCTATAATGAAGCTAGAAGTTGCAAGAAAGCGCCCAGAATAGATTCAAGCTTCAAAAAGTTGGTTTATGACGATTTGGGATTCAATACCTCCTACGACTTTGGAAAATTTATCAAATTCAATGAATCGAAGGTGAACCGCTGTAATAAAAGCAAATGGCGGTCCAACAAAATATTAATTTTAAAGCTAGAACTTCTATAAATCAATAAAAATTAAAACAAAAAATTAAAAATAAGTGTTAAATTTATTTCATTACTCTAACTCCAATCAACGTATTTTGAATATTTTGCCATTTTTCGGGGTTTTGCCCCTATATTACAGGTACATTTTTTTTTTCAAAAAGTTTCGTCATACATGTATTTAAAATGAAACATAAGCCAATTGCTTTCAAAAGTTTTGTATTTTTAGCAAAGAAAGATTCCAATTTGCAATAAAATATGTTTGCCCATTTTTTTTTCCCACCACTCTGTATGTTGGAAATTCAAATTTTCTTTATTGAAAATTAAAATGCTTTTATGCCATTTATGTCTGGAATACAACTTCGTTCATGTGGGCACAATGGTTACTGTTTCTGGCCTGCATCCGAATATCAAAATGTTTGACGTTTTTTTTCCAATAAAAGCAGTTTTTTCAGGTCGATCATCGATCTTCGTTGCCCATATGTCCAGTGTTTCAGGATTTGTGACATGCGGCACCGTCTAGTTGAAGCAAAAGATCATCGAAATTAATTTCATCCAATTATGGTAATAAAAATATAGTTGGTTCACTAACTGTTACTGCATCTTCGCGTTCATGTTCCAAAAAATAAAGTCCAAAAACTAAGGCCACCAGCCCACACTCCGAACCAAACAATAACTTTTTTTAAATGAATTGGTTGTTGCTGAATAATATGATGAATTTCAGTCCCCCAAATGTATCTGTTGAGGTGAAAATGAGCTTCATCTGAAAAAATGATTTAAAAATGAAAAATACTCATTTTGTTCAAGAATACAATCATCACAGCGACGCGTTGCTGTTGCTCAGCTGGCTTAAATTGTTGAGTTAATTTAATTTTGTAAGAATGCATGTGCAAATCAAAATGTTAAATTATTTGTAAAGTAGTTATCGACTTGGCTCCTCACGAACATTTTCAGTTACATCTGTTACTGTTTCACGAGTATGAACTGGACGATTGTTTCCATATTTTCTATGACCAGCCACTGATCCATTTGTAGGACGCCCGTCTCAACTTTTTTAGAACGACCATTTTCGTTGAAAGTTTGGAAAACCACAATGCGCTGTTGTATTTTAAACGAACACATTCCAAAAATGCCATAGTTTTGATTTTTTATTTGTCCAAAAATTTTCGGGTTGCCACCAGACAGTTAATGTTTTTTTTAGCTTGAAAGAAACGGTGGATGGAACACCCTTTGCAAATGTAGTTGAAATGGGATACAGTTCTTTCGACGACATATGCAAGAGGGCACAAGTCAAATTACACGCTTTTGACGTTTGCATTTTTATTTATTTATAATTTCAAAAATTGTATTTTTAATCGTTATCAAATAAAAGTGAAGTGTGTAATATGAACAGAAGTAAGAAGATGGTCGAGTTGGCAAGAGCCGCTCAGCATGTTGATTATGTTAACGATTATTCTGGGTGAGACAATACAAAACATAACGAGGGTTCCCTAATTTTTGATGAACAATTCTAAACCTGTAGCCAAAAGACTAGCAGAGTGTAGTGAATTGCAACAACAGCCTCTCAGCACGTAGCTACGTTGATTTAGATCTTATCGTTCGAAAAACAACGAAGCATTTTCATACGAAAGCCGAAATTAATAACGAACAACTGAGATTATTTTTAGAACATGTTCAATCATCTCTTGAAAGAGGCCAAGTTGTCTTCTGATGACGACCCTGCTGCTGATGATGAATCCAATTTGGAAGAAGTATCAGATTTTGATGACAGCGATACCGATCCGCATTTTATTCCACACAATGATGAATTAAATTATGATACAAATAATGAAGATATGGCCAAGAAGATCGAATTTGCTATTTGCTGTTCAAAGTCATCGACATCTAAAAAAAAATAGTTAGAACTTTACGCAATTTGGGCAAATCATATACTACAGATTAAGGGAAAATAATATCTGCACGGAAGCTCTCATTTTTATGAATTTGTCGAAATAAATGTGTTAAATTCATAACACTGTGTGATGTGCAACAGAAACTGTTTGATGATTTTTGGAAGATTGGATACTATAGCCTCCTAGTTTTATTCGTAGCGATTCTTATCAAAATTGGTAACACTAGAACTTCAAAAAAACGTTTTGATGTTGGTACCTGTCCAAGTAAATTGAGAAGATTTTCATGCCATAATATTGGATTGTGAAACCTGTTTCACGAAAACATTAGGCGAAACAAATAAATTCATGCCCGGATATGCGAGGAAGGCATCCCCCGCAAACGAATGTTCGCTCTAAGCTTTCTGGCCTATGAATCGCATTATTCAAGAAGAGATTCTGCAAAATTATATCTGCAGGGAGATTTTAGCATTTCCAAGATGCATAGGTTCTACTGCGACACTCAACAAAGCCCGGTTTCAATAAGAAAATATGTTTAAGTATTCAAGTATGAATTTGAAATTTAAACCACCAAGAAGCGAGACATGCAGTCGTTGTAATTTGGTTAAAGCAATAATTGATTCATCACAGGGTGAAGCATTGGAAGCGCCAAAAAACAAGAAGAGCATCAGAAAGTGGCCGACAGTGCTTATAAAGCAAAAGATGCTAATAAAACGGTCGCTAAAACCAATAAAGATGTAAAACTACATACGTTTGATCTCCAGCAGTGCCTCCCCACGCCCTTCTTACAAAATTCTGTTTCTTTTTATAAACGTCAGTTATGGACGTCGATCTTTACTGTCAAGGGCAAAATAAGAACTCGCATATCGCAAGCATATTTATAACTTTTTTGCTGCAAGCGGGAAATCTCGAAACTGTCGATGACAAATTTATTGTAGTTGGACATACTCATATAGAGTGTGATGTCAAAAACGCGGTGATCGAACGAGCAAAAAAAAATAGAACCGAAATGAAGATTCACCAGCCTCGAGACTGGTATAATTTCGTTCGTACCGTAGGCAAGATACATGCATTTAAAGTTGTGAAAAAGAAAAATGAAGGTTTTAAAGATTTTACAGAAATTTCTAAGAAAAATTTTCAATGGAGGAAGGTGGAATTGATGGAAAACCATTTTCCTGGAAACTGTTCGCTGGCTTCGGTATTCTAAATTGGAGAATGTTTAATTTAAAGAAGACCTACAAGAAACCACACCATTTCGCACGTTAAAAAGATCTACAAAAAAAACTACTGCCCATTACAAAGGGGAAAATGAAGGACCTACTAGATTTTTTGCCTTATATTGAGCCAGCTGTCACGAGTTCTACAAAATAATAGAATCTATAACTGCGAGTTCATACGACCGATAAAAATCTCGGATCTTGCTATCCCATCGTTTTAACCAATTACATCACGTAAATTATACAACGGGCACGCCTTTTTTCATATAAAAAAGTTGAAAATATTGAAAAAAAAATCTGGGATAGAAAAATCCGAGATTTTTATCCGTCGTATGAACTCGCAGTAATAGAGCCAAATTGCCATCCGGATTTAATAACTGACGAAGAAGAAGATATTTAGTTAGTTTGACTGTTTATAATACATTCATTTATTATTATTAAGTTATTTTTATTTTTTAAATTGGGCACAAGTGCTGACTAAATTTGGCATTGAATTATAATAAAAAAATTTCCGAAAAACAAAAGGGTACAAATCAACTTAAACACAAATGGCAAAAGGGCACAAGTTTACTAGAACAAGTAACTGTAGTTTTATGAATCTTATGAAATTTCCTTTTCGTCACGTAGAAAGCCCGAAAAAATCTATACAAATTAAAATTATCAGTCTTCATAAAAATTTTTTAGTTTCGTCAGGGTGAATTAATTACTAAAAAATCGCTCCCCTGAAAACTAACAAAAACCGACTTGTGCCCTTATGGCTTTTGACTACAGCTATATACAAATTTCGTCTCATAGGTAATAAGAAAACTTGAGTAATTGTTGGATAGTAATGCTTTTATATTTAGAGGTTATCAAACTTCTTTAAAAAAAAATTTATTTTTTTTAGGGACTGTAGCGTTCCATAGCCAAAGTTAATTTTGTTAATTCAATCTTATGACTGAAAGTAAAACTCACCATTACAAATTTAAAATGTTGGTTTTACTTTTGTGTGCTAAGCAAGAATTTTCTGAAAGACCCTGCTACCAAAATATTATTTAATCATTGATCGAAACATAACAATAAAAACAAAACAAAAACATTAAATATAAAATTGGATTGAATAACGGTACAACTTCGATTTTTTGTTGTTTGATTAAAATAATTGTTGTTCCTTACGTTTAAAATAAAAATAAAACATTTTCTTAAGATGGTAACATTGCAGTTATTTTTTCATCTGCGCAAATATGCAACATATATATGTACATTAAGACCATATTGCATAAACATTATAAAAGAAATTCGTGCAATTTAAAATTCTTTAGAGATATCGGTACTTATGGCAGAGCGAAAGATCACGTAAAAAGGTCGAGGCACATAACTAAAATGTTTTTTGCCGACCAGAATATGTTGATTAGACCTGTGCTCCACTTTGCTTGAATAAGTAAAATTATCATTAAATTGTAATCAATCAAAATTCAAATTGATGAAATTGATTTTTTCATCTTGAAAATTAATTGAAAATTTTCGGTCCTAAGTGAATTGACCGATTTTTTTTCTGTTACACCATATATATAAAAGATTAATCCATTAGATGATTTTAATTTGGGTTCAAATTAGGATCGGCCTCAAAATTAAGCTGTATATACATAGAAATGATGCTGAGTCGATTAAGAATGATTTTAAATTTGTACATATAGTAAATCAAATAAACTGGGTCGTCTCGTTGAGCTGAGAAAATATTTTATACAATTTTTTGCTTCATTCCCTTATATGCGTATATGGATTGTCATTCTAAATTAAGTAATTTATACGTATTGCCACAGCAGATGAAAGATCAATTCACCCGAAGGCTACATATGCGAAATATATATTCCATTAACAAAACCAAAAAATCATTTGTTTGATGAAATTGCATGTTTTGTGGATGACATATTTGTTACTTTAGATGACATTACCATGTCAAAATACCAACAACAAAAAAAATTGCAGTATTATTTTATAGTATACTGGAAAACCACACAAATCAAACAAAAAGAAAGTAAAACAATCACCACATAAAATGCATTTGTGGTCTACATCCATCGATATACCAAAAATTACTATACAAAGTTGTCTTATTTATTATGTTACCGTTTGCGATCGAGTTTTCTCAAAAAGCCAAAATACACCAAAAAAAAATGGACGAAACATTTCGTATAATTAATGTTGAATAACATTTAGTTAATAACAATAATTTACTGTGTATCAGATGATATAAATTAACAAAACAGAATTTAAAAGAAATTCAGGGTTTTGATTGTAATGATGATGATGATTGAGTTAAATCTTAATAGGTTGAATCACGCAAACACAATAAGTAATAATTGTGCAATGTTACAAAGTCATTACATTTGAATTATTTCAAATATGATTTTTTCGTGAGTTTTATAATTTTTAAACTAGAACGTAATGCCTGGATCAAGTAACGAACCAATGAACAAAAATTTCCAATATTCATTCTGATTAGATTCCGGCTTAACCAAATTTGGACTTATTTTGTATTCACTGGGAGTTGTTAGATTATTGAACTATAGTTAGAAACTATACAATGGCATATACGTCTATCTATAACTTGATAAGAAGGCTTCAACGTGCGAAGTAATATGTAGATGTAACCTAACAGGCAAACCACAGCAACTAATACCTGAACTTTTTTGAAATGACACTTAAATGAAAACTATTGAATATTTAATTTTTTTGTTACCAATTTTTAAATTTTTTTATATGTTGCATGCAACAAAATTGCAATTCTTTGACATAATTCACTTGAGTGGTTTATTAGCTCACGATATACGTATGCGGCTTGAATTTTGAGCTGCTACCCTTTAGCACGAATACCACCGTAAATTTATAGGTTTTGCAATCCAAATTCAACCTTTTACAAATCATGTTCATCAATTTCCAAATAAAATTCACCATTTTTCAAAATAATTTCATCCTTTTAGAAATCAAATCAAACTTTATCCAAATCAAATTCACCTTTATTTAAAACAAATTCATCCTTTTCCAAATCAAATTCATCTTTGTTCAAATCAAATTCACCTTTGTTCAAATCAAATTCAACTTTATCCAAATCATATACATCCTTTTCCAAATCAAATTGAACCGGAGACGAAATAAAACCAGCATAACCTATTTAATTTAATAAATTTATTGTATTTAAATTCTAGATTCAAAATATATAACAAGTATTTTATTTTTCTCGCGAATCACTTTTCACGTCCTAGCCTACCTTACACAGTTATAGTAATTCTGCTTTTTGAGTGCAATTACTATAGTTTCGAAGTAAATAAAATGAACTCAGCAATTTATGATAACAGTAGAATGTAGCTGGGAGCGCTTCGGCTCCAGAAAAGATTGCAAAGATAAAAAAACAAAATACTTGTTTTAAATTTTGAATCTAGATTTTAAATACAACAAGTTATGCTGGTTTTATTTCGTCTCCGGTTGAATTTCATTTGGAAATGGATGAATATGATTTGGATAAAGGTGAATTTGATTTGAACAAAGGTGAATTTGATTTGAACAAAGATGAATTTGATTTGGAAAAGGAAAACTCTAGGATGGAATGTTAATTTAGTGTGTAGGATCATTTCCCATTTTAAATTTTTATTAACATATCAAATTTTGCCAGAGGAGCCCAACCCTGTTTTTATGTACGATCTATATCAATTTGAATAGGCTCAAGTGTCTACTATTTGATAATAGAAGTGGCTATCTTGCGAAAACTCTAGGATGGAATGTAAATTTAGTGTGTAGGATCATCTCCCAATTTAAATTTTTACGAACATATCAAATTTTGCCAGAGGAGCCCAACCCTGTTTATATGTAGGTGCTATACCAATTTAAATAGGCTCGAGTGTCTACTATTCGAAAATAGTAGTGGCTGTCTTACGAAAACTCTAGGATGGAATGTTAATCCGAGAGAGTCCCGGATAACGCCTGGCCTATTCCTACAGCCTGTTTACACGAAACAATAGGAAGGATAGGAAAAGTTTTTTCTTTTTTTTGGGACGGAACGATCCGGTTGCAGATACCTAGCGATCGTACGGCACAACATTCAAATAGTTCATAATTCGGCGCTGACTGTTTCTTCAATTTTAAAAGGCGGCGAGGCTAGCTCAACATGGTATATAAAATTAGAACGTGTTAAACATGTTAAGAATTTGGGATGAATTGTTAACACTTGCGTTGCTAGTAGCAAATTGTGTGATAAAAGTCTGAGATAAGTCAAACTAATGGTACCGTTTCAAATTTGTTCGTAAGTGGTTATGGATTTCTGGAATATTAAAGTAATATATGTTTGTAATCTATTACGTTTTTAGAAAGACACTCCAATTAAATACATTTGATGTATTAATTTATCATCAATTTCTCGTAAGCTATAAATTCAAACCCTTTCACATAAACTGACAATGCTACCTGAATGGTACAGTCCTATACAAATGCCTCGATTTATTGCTCGCTTCCTCCAGTTTCGACATCATATTATTCGTAAATCGTGTCCAAAAGTCAGCACGCTAACATAGTCTAGGTCTTTCTCTATAACGTGCGTAGAAAAATTGTTGATGAAACATTTTTTATCATTTAGTATGATGGGGATCTTTCAACAAGGCCCATCCATATACAACGTTATTGGATTGGAACCAATGAATCCGATATAACTTCAGTTTCCAGAGAGCTCTATTTTTAGTTGGACCATAAATGGATCGAATAACCTTTCACTGAAATGTAGATGGTAATCTTCAATCATTCATGGTCAAGGAATGGCCGACGAAACGTATATTGAAATTTATTTATTTTATTTCAATCGCAATTTGAAAATCATTATTATTGTCCGATTTTTCAAATTTCTTTCCAGCGCTTTTTTGAAATCGACAATAAATGGTTTTTGAAAAAGATAAAGCTACCATTGCATTGTTTATGATAATGGACGGCAAACGTATTGTGTGCATCTTGATAGTTATATGAAAATAAGGCCGTTATTGAAGTTTACCAATGCGACCGAATATAAACCGAAACCATTATTCAAATATCGTATAGAAACTCTAATTGTTATGTTGAATGCGTACTTTTTTGTTTGCTATGTAACAATGATTTCCGTAAATTATACTGATTTGTAAAACTTGTTGCTATGCACCGCGAAAACCGATTAAAATGCAAAATGTAATAAAATTTACAATTCAACGGATTAGACGTTTGAAGTAGAAAGTATATGTGCTCGAATATCAACATTAAAAATTATTGGTATAGATACAAATTTTTATACGTTTTTGATTGACAGCACTATTGATTAACGTTTATCGATGCACATCACACCGATATGTATTCAATAAATACTGAAGTAATTTGATTTCCATGTGCGCATCTTGGAATATAATACAAAATACTCGGCATGATAATAGAGCGTAAAATGCAAGATATTAAATATTTTGGATGTGTTAAAATCTAACATACAAACACATTTTTATGAGATTACCTTGTATCCGGTCAAAAACTTGCAAATTTTATTTTAGAATACAACTTAATAGTTTGTGCACATCTAAATACTTAAAAGAAAAAAAATTCGTTGCGATATATAAATTGCATTTCATTAACACCTACAGAATAACAACGCCTTATACAAATGTACACAGTGTGACGAATTCACTAGCTTTTAAAAATCTTCAAAATGCATAGAGACTCGAATACGTTTACACAAAATACCAAACAGCCAAAAAGATAATCAACTTAATTTTTATTTATGACTTTCTAAAATAAAAAAAAATGCATGCAGTATAAAACAGCAACAATAAAACTGCATCCAATCTATTATTGCATTTTTGATGTAATTTAAACGCGAAATAAATTTTATGGCAAATTTTAATCTGTTATTTTTTATTATCATTATTGTTATTACTATTTTTTGTGTTGTTGTTTTGGAGGGGGGATACACAACAAAATCATAATTGCGTGACTTTTCTCCATACTTGATGTACCATTAATTATTTGGCCAATTAATGTATGCGCGCTTATATATTTTGGTTTGGCTCGTCTTTCATCATATACTCGTGCTTTTATGCACAATAATAAATAGAATCAGTTAAGACGAACACAAATATGTATATAATAACATAATTTCTTATTACCCAAAACAACAACAATACAGCAACGGAATTATTTAGTTAATTGGTTTTAAATAATAACAGCAAGTATAATGCATAAAAACTAACAAACCACAAAAAATAATTCTATTTTAATTTATAACAATTTTTTTTTTTTATTTTTTGGTAGAAAATGGTGGAGTGCATTAAATTGTATTGTGTGCTGGCTGAACAAAAAAAAAACCTAATTAGAATCGCATAATGCATGTAATGAGTTTAATTTTTGGTCGACCCCTTATTTTTTAAATGCATAAATTTTGATGTACAATGTCTAGATTTAATTGGTTTGATGCGAAGTATATGTAACAATTCTTGCCTAACATACATAGCCAACTGAACTTTTTAACGACATAACTGATAAAAAGTTTAACAATGAGATATAGTGTATAAATAGCAAATCATACTACCAAAATTGCATGTGAGATGCTGATATAGGAATTTAATATTTAAAATAATACAAATCTATATTAGCTTGGGTGGGTTTATATAAAAACTAATTTTTTAAAAGTTCAAAATGAAGTACGTAACAACATAAAATATTGAGACAGTTTCAGGGATGTTACCAACTGTAAGCATATGTCGTCTATAAATGGAAGAATTTTGTTGTTCAAGAATAATTGAAATAATCGTCAAAATACTTGCGACACTTTGGCCAATCCAAAAAATCTCAGAAATGTTACCAAGTGTTTCCATATGTCGTCTACTAGTGGACCAATTAAGTTGCTTAATTAGAACTGAACGTTTACGCGCCATCTACTAATTTTTACGTGGTCGCTTGGACAGTTCGTCTATAACTTTAATGATCTACATATTTTGAACTTGTTTGCTCGTTTGGTAATTATCCTTCTTCATGCTTTACGTAAAACATCTAACCATAATCTCAACAATTTTTAATACTAATCCTTGGATTTGGGACTGGAAAGAGAAGTGGCGTTGTCCTAAGTAATTATTGTTTAATTTAATGTGAGATATTAAACCTCAAATTCCGTCTGTTGCACAAATTTTAGTTCTTTTCATTAAAAATTAATTAAATATGTATATGGCTTAGGGCCGGTTAATCTCTGTGTCTGCAAAATATTGCTCAACTATCGCGACTAAAAAATGGTATTAAAAATCTCGCGTCTCCTAAAATTATTTTAATTTTACGTGATATCTACGAACTTCTTTTCAAATAACAATGCAAATATATAAAAAATGTCTGATTGTTTAGATTCTGGGATTACTAATGATAGTGAAGTTTGTGCTAAAAAAATTATTAAAAAATTACACTGTTAAATTTATTATTTTTCATATTGGAATTTATTTTCAAAAGAAAACTATTAAATTGGATTCATTATAAATGTTCGAAATCTAGAAATATCTACAGATTCTGGCTGACATTTTTGAGAAAGTAAAGCATACACCTATTCCTAAGATTTCAGTAAACTATATTTTTGAGATTCGTTCTATTAAAAATTATATTTAAAAATTAAACATTTTTGGCCGGTTTCAAATAATATTCCAGCCAATTCTAGAAATGTCCACGGAGCTTCACTTACTTTTTCGATTAGATTACATTATATTTTTTGCATCCAATTCTAACGGGTTTGGCTATGCCTATAATAGAATCCATGTTTTAATTTGTACTGTCACTAGCAGAGATGTCCACAGCATCTGGTCTTCACTTTTCTAGTTTATGGAGCGAAAATGAGTCAATTGTAATGAGTCTAGCAATGATTTTTGGAATTTTGAAATTACGTGATTTTCCGTTATATTGATTAGCAGCCGGTTCTAATGGGTTTGGCTATGCCTATTATAGAATTCATGTTTTCATTTATAGTGTCATTACCAGAGATATCTGCATAAGTCAAATTTCTACCAAATAACAAAAACTATACATGTGTGCAAAAATACAAAAATACGTTTACATGGAATACTTTGGCAACAATTGTTGCGTGGTTAAAACAAATTAATAATTAAAATTAATTAATTCAATAGTTCCATATATAGACATGGTTTTTTATGATGGCGTTAGTATGTACTATAATACAAAAAAAAAATACCAGATCGTCGGTCCCTGGGTTCGGTAAAATGAATAACAAGCAATAATTGCAACAGTTTATGCACGAAACTTCAATGAAAAATTTTGTTCTACAGAAGTCAAAAGTCCCATATATAGACCTAGTGTTTTATGATGGCCTTGGTATGTACTTTAATACAAAATTATAAAAGTGTCGGTCCTTGAGGTCGGTCGAATGAATAACAAGCAATAACTGCAACAGTTGTTGCACGAATCTTAAACGAAAAATTTTGTTCTACAGAAGTCAAAAGTCCCATATATAGAAAAGGTTTTTTGGCCTTGAAATCTTCTTTAATACAAAAATACCAAAGGATGGCCTTGAAATCTTCTTTAATACAAAAATACCAAATGGTCGATCCTTGAGGTCGGTCATATGAATAACAAGCAATAATTGCAACAGTTGTCGTTTACTAGGTGTATGCTTTACTTTCTCAAAAATGTCAGCCAGAATCTGTAGATGTTTCTAGATTCGACAATAAATTCCAATAGGAAAAATAATTTATTCGAAAATAAATTCCAGTAAGAAAAATAATAAATTTAACAGTGTAATTTTTTAATAATTTTTTTAGCACAAACTTCACTATCGTGATTACTAAAAGGAGTAAATCTCTTGCGATATAATTTTTTTCTATGTAATCCTACTGCGGAGCAGATCTTTTAGAATGCCTCCTTATTCCGACAACTATAACATTTTAATGGAAAGCTACTTAATTTATGTCCGTTTAAATAACAACCAGTTTTCCTATTCTGGGCTGCGATGTTCTAACATTACCCGTTTTGGATAATTCATCAAAGTTTATTTTTTGTTTCTGTAGAATAAAATTTTTTCCGGTTTCAATTTTTATATCACCAGCCTGCTAGATTGCAACATTATGATGTCCCTACCGCGTTTCTATCACCAAATAATTTATTTTCTATTCTAGAACAAAAATAACTGAAACAGATGAACTGAAGTCAAATTAATTCTAGCAGAAAAAGACGTAGACTCCGATAAAATATCGAAAAATGGTGATGTTATAGACCATCCCAGCCCTAATAATTCCCCGGAAATTAATATATAGTTTCCGTGTTAATACTAAGGTAAAAAGTTAGTGGTAACTTTTTCGAAAATTTGAAATAATTTTCTCTGCCAGTTTTGCTATGGAAATATTATTCCCAATTTATAAAAACTCACATCAAACCTTTGTCTAAGTATAGACCAGAAGAAACAAGTTACTATACATTATGTTATGTAAATTTTTTCTCCAGTTCTCTATTCCCGGGGAATTACTCGAATACGGCCACCGATCGACTAAATATCTGAGTCCTACGCCCATTTCAATAAATTAGTATACATATTGTTTCGATATCATTTTGTTTTGACACAAACAGTAATCGTAATTAGACAATTTATTGTGCTATTTTGAAAAAAGTTGCCCCATAAAATATTTGACGACTTCTATCCATGCTTGATAAACTGTCTGAGGTTCCTGGAATCGGCCATAGTGTAGTAAGAATTTTTGACAAATATTTGAATTTTATGTAATTTTGCGAATTATCCACCATAAATTTTATTTTAATGCGGTTAAATGTTATAAGCAGCTCAGTTTATCAAGTAGTAGTAAGTGTAGTAAGTATTTTAACGAAAATATGAAATTTTATTCATGTTCACGAATTAAAATTTGAGCTACCCCAAATCATTTTATTTTAATGTTGTTATTATTTTGGATCAACTAAATGTTTTCATTATCAAAGAACATATTCTCACCTTTGGTAATATCTCTAAGATACCTGGAATCGGTCAAAGTGTATAGCGAGTATTTTAACGAATATTGGATTTTTTCAATAGTTTGACAAATTAAAAGTTGTGTGAAGCACATCCAAATTTGTTAGCCCAATTCGTCTACAATTAGACGGCAAACGCTTAAAGGTGGGTTCATCTCTGAGATACCTGGAATCGATCATAGTGTCTATTTTATGACCCCAAATCATTTTATTTTATTATGGTTAACCGTTTTAATGCTCAATTTCCACTATTCTACGGCATATGCTCCTCTCTGACATTCATGGAATCGACCATAGTGTAACAATTATTTTGACGATTTGAATTTTTATCAAACTTTATGACGTAAAACGTGCTTGGAATCACCCCAGTTTTATTTATCTAATTATGGATAGGTGTTGAATAAACCAATTCGTCCACTACTAGACGAAATATGCCCGTATCTGATAACATCCGTAAGATTTCTTTAATCGTTCATAGTTTGGTATATGTCATTTCAAACTTTTGCATCTCATCATATACCAATTTTGATTATATTTTTTGGAAAAAAATTGCTGTTTAACTTTCTCATTGCTATACTTTTTAAAAGTTACACATTTCGTTAATTTGTGTAGCCAATCTTTTCGTTACTTTGCGTAACTACTATTTTGCTAATAAATCCATTTCGGTTAATATTATGTAGTTTGGTGGGATTTTAAATTCATAGCCATCATTAATAGCAAATTCTTTCGAAACAAAATTTTGATCTTAGATCAAAAAAATGACTGGCAATGCGATGTATTTCAATGACATTTCGATCAAATTTATTGTATTGTCAATCATTTTTTTGATCTAAGATCAAAATTTTGTTTCGAAAGAATTTGCTATAAGAGAAAATATAAAGAGCAAATTTTGTTCTCAAACCGGGAACGTGTTTTACTCTGGCATCTATAACCGTCTACCCGGGTTTTTATTTTTTGTAGTTTCCGGCCCTTGTTCCTCAACATAAAAAACTGACTATTTTGGATTGATTTTTAGAAGCTGGGCTAGGAAGAAGGCTTATTTTGTATATACCAACAATTGATCAGATCCAGTTCATTAATTGATTACGTTTTTAAAGGGCCCCGCACAAATCTTATGGAAATTGGGTCCCGGTCAAATTCGCTGAATATTTGATGTGATAAAGTTCATCATACTGGTCAATTGTCTCAATGGCCACAAAGCTCAAAAATGGACAGTTTGGCCGGCACAGAGCTTTAAAGCTCCGAGTATCCTCCACGGATTTGACTTTTGAAATAGCCTATTTCATTTTTTTTATTATCTAGGTTTATATTTTTGAGGTTGCTTAATTCAGATCTGTTGTTAGATTTTCAAAATTGGCAGTTCGCAGCTGTCAATGTGCTATAATAGAGCCAAAAACTTGTTTTTATGTTTTATCTTTCTTTTTTTTACTTCGATAAGTTCAAAGATGATATCAAATCAATAACAATGACTCGGCACCTGTCAACAATTCTTTAAAGTCCGGTAATAAAGTCAAAAAATTATTTTTTGTTTATAACTTCAAGTTTTTTAGATAAGTGAATATAAATATGATATAAAATTATGTAATCATCAGCTTACAGCTGTCAACAAGCTGTCAACTAACTGTCAAAATGAATTAATAGAGCAAGTAACTTATTTTTTGTGCTTAACTTTGTGGATAAGAAATCAAACATGATATAAGTTTATGACATCACTTTTGAACTCAGTGATCTAAGCAACTTAAAGTTTTTTTAAAATGGAACTTTTAACATGGAACATGTTCATAAAGAGGGGGAACTACACGAAGGCCTCCATTTAGGAGGGGGTGAAAATGGTCAGGTTTAGGAGGGGGGGGGGGTGAAGCGGGAATTAGAAGAATTTCGATTTAGGGACTTAAAATAATTTCGTTAAAGGGACTTAGGATAATTCGGCTTTAGGGACTTAGAATAATACTTTTTATTAAACTTGGTTATTGGTTATTAGTAAACATGTGCTATGCCCGTCAATTGTGTTTACGCAGCTCGGTTTTGACAGTCAGTTAATTGATAGGTGACAGCTGTAAGCCAAGAAGATCCTCGAATGTTGTCACATGCAAATAATAATATATAGGTAAAGGTCGGTTTATTATGTTATTAACTTGTTCATATTGAAAAATAGATTTACACTTTCTTATTAACCCTTTCCGGGGCACCGGTACATATTTGAACCGGCTAGATTTGTTGCTTGTTACCCCCGTATCTGCTACAAATCGGAGTTTGGATGGTTGACTATGGGTATTTCATGTCGCTAAGAGGGTCCTAAAATTAGTCCAAGTGATTTTTTCACGTAATTGTTTATTGTTATTTAATTATAAATAATTGAAAGTGAAAAAACTGCTTTTATTTGGAAAAAAATCGTTCACTCGAAATCTGGTACATTAGTATATGATGTTAGTGCGTGTACCGATGTTTTGAAGATTGCTGATCACGATGCTGGTGGCCAAAAAAGCATTTTGACAGCTGGCAGGTGTCAAATCGGGTGCCAAATGACTCAATATAATGTGAATGATCGAAAAAAACACATTTATTACACAATTTGGCACGTCTGACAACAAATTCCATATCAGAAGTCTATTTCGGCAATTTTTCACAAAGGATTATTGACAGCTAAATGACAGCTGCCGATAGTCATTGTTATTGATTTGATATCATCTTTGAACTTATCGAAGTAAAAAAAAGAAAGATAAAACATAAAAAACAAGATTTTAGCTTTATTATAGCACATTGACAGCTATTTGACAGCTGCCAACTCTCAATTTTGAAAATCTAACAACAGATCTGAATTCAGCAACCTCAAAAATATAAACCTAGATAATAAAAAAAATGAAATAGGCTATTTCAAAAGTCTATACACACTGCGCTTATACATAAATCCGTGGAGGATACTCGGAGCTTTAAAGCTCTGTACCGGCCAAACTGTCCATTTTTGAGCTTTGAGGCCATTGAGACAATTGACCAGTATGATGAACTCTATCACATCAAAAATTCAGCGAATTTGACCGGGACTCAATTTCCATAAGATTTGTGCGGGGTCCTTTGCTAGGTATTCATTAAATTCGTCCTCGTTTAATATTCTTCATATTTGCGCTGGTTTTTTTTTCTTTGGTTTTTTGACATTTTCTTTAAAGTTGGCTTACATTTCTGTTTGTTTTTCTTCATTATCACTAAAGAGATGAAATCACCATAGAATCATCGCACAAATGGTCTTGCTTCACCCAGTTCAAGATTCCAATAAACAAGCGAATTATGTTAAACCAATTCATATTGCTAACTTCTCTCATAGTTCATTCTCGAGAACTTCTCACTGGTCGGTTTTATTCTAACTTAAAACTTAGTTTTAGAATATGCATCTCAGATTATTACAGTGAAATAAATCATTCTCGTCGTCCAAGACATTTTTTCTTTTGGCGAAATAATTTCAGTTTTGTCGAGGTGGACTAAAATTTAAATAAAAATCAATAAAATTGCTAAGCAACATTTACTATAGAGAGGGTTGACGGGGTTTTTGGTCATAAGTACATAAATTCCCAGTAATTATTAATACAAAATTGAGTCAATCATAGTCAAAATTCTTTAAGGTTTAATAAATAAAAAAACTTTAAATCGTTATGTTAAAACTTTTTTTTGTTAACGCCAAAGCATACATCCTGCAATTAAATTTATAAAGCAACATTATGTACGTACAAGAATAAATTAATTTCTAATTATTTATTTATGATTCCTTTCATTAAAAAAGTATTGTGTGCCTGATGCATACGAAAAAATTTCACGGAGTAGAAAAGAATTTCTTGAATCAATCCGAAAAAAAATTGAATTGAAATTGTTGTTGTAAATTGCTATATTCAAATGACCGGTTTTATGTTTTGCTGCCGCAACATGTTTGGTGCATGTATTTGTATATTTTAGAGAGGTTTATTTATATGTGCATATGCAAATTTTTTTTCCCGTGCTTGAACAAAAAAAAACTTTGGTGGAAAAGAAATTGAATTTTTTACTTCAATTTTTTGTGTGTTCTCTACGCTATACGTAGGTTTACAAATTTTTTTTTGTTGCTAAAAGAAAGGTGGAAAAGGTTGTTAGTTTTTGTTGTTTATTTTTGCAACATTATATTTTTTGCATATTGTTAAATTCTATTAACAAATTTATTTATTTTATTTACGTATGTATAGGCACGAGTGGGACTTAAAGAATGTTTCATTTGAAGAAAATGATCAACTAGCTCGCTACGATTGAACGGTTAAAGGGTAACTTGATTCAACATCATAGCCAATTTAATTGTATGTAGAGTTGGGTGTCACCAAAGTTTGGTTTTTTTTGCAAACTTGAAAATCGCAAAAAGTACAGCTTAAAAAAACCCGCAGAACCGAAAATAGTGCGATTTATTTTGAAACAGAACACATTCATCGTAGACTTTTTCCGGGGGAATCTGGGAAAATCCAGGGGAAATCTCCGGAGGAAGCCCCGGTGAAATCCTCCTTGGGAAAATTTCCCCAGTGGATTTCCCCCGGGTTTCCTCTAGGATTTTCCCTGGGATTTCTCCCGGGGATTTCAAGAAATCCCTCGACCGTGGATAAATACATGAACAAATAAATAAATTTTTAATAAAATCTGAAACATTTGTAACGTCAACCAATGCGTTCGATATTGTAACAACCATATTCCATTCCCCTGTGATATTCATTTTTTTCTAGTTAACTGATATTCACATTACAACGAGAGATTTATCAATTGATGCTAAATCAACAACTGTAGCCCTGGTTTTTAGTGGAGTTTAATTTCCTGAAATAAAATTTTCGTATTTATTAGATTTGTGACCCGATTAACTTATACGTCAGATCGTTTAAATTGTTTGAAATTTTTTATTTAAGTTTCATCATTCTTCGGCAGCGATTGGCAGGTATATAGTACATTGTCATTTTGACAAGTTTGCATTCGGTTTTAAAAATTAAATGTACAAAAAATCTACTTTTTAGCGGGGGCGTAACACTAATTTTCGATATTGTCCGCGTTCTGTACATTGCCCGCACAAATTTTTTGATTGTTTACATACATTGTTTACACGTGTTGAATATTAATTAACTACATATACGCAATGTAAAGTGATCACAGAATTCGCATATGATTCTGGCAATGGTATGGCATTTGAAATATGGTAAGCTAGATAGATACAAAGGATGCCGAAAACTTGGATGATGCGACTGCTTGGAAAGCTGTAAAATGCAGATCACACTAGATATGTCAATTTAATGTTACCAAAATCACCCATCGTAATTTTTATTTCACTATGAAACTCTGGAAGGGCTGCGACTAAATTTGTGGGTGTACGTATATTTTTAAAAGACCAAGCTTGACTTCTAAAACAGTTGTCATTATCATGTTAATATCACGTAAAGAAACAAGGACTATTGTAGTTGAAAAATTAATTTTAGAAGAATATTTGAAGGAAATCATGAATAGTTGGTAATAAGCGTTTGGTAAGTAATTTCTCGTAACAATTTACTTTAGTGATCGTGGCTATACTCAGCCTCAACTGTTTTAGCTAGAATTTTGTTAAAAATATAATCGCTGATATTGATTTTCTAATCCCGGTTTTGCAGTTCGCTTAATGCATACCGCCCCTCCCCTCCCACAAGTCAGCCTAAATACTGTACATAATAAATGTTCACAATAATTTAAATCAAACAACAGAAACAAAAAGCTTCAATTTAGTAAAGAAGAATAGGCGACGAACCTCAAAAGCCACACTTACGAAATGCTCGTGTTATCGTTATAAGGTGACAGGTTATCTACTACCACAACCGCGAGTGAGTGGAAGTGGGTGGTTTATCGGAAAGATAATGTTCACGAAATGAAACACTTGGCCTATGAAAAATGGTGGTGGTGCCTTAGTTAATCAGTGTGCTAACCTAATAGTGCTCACATGGTTAAAATGTGACCTAGCTTATGGTTTTCCAAAGACTTACACCAAATGTTGCAATAGATTCACAATAAATTACAGCTCTTGTCCTGTATGCTTTTTAAATTCAGTGTTTTGGTTTCTCGCCCATAGACGACACTAAAGGGACACTAAAAATGTAGAAAAAAGGCTTCGAGACGAAATTAGAGGATTTTTAAAATTTCTAGTTAGTTTTCATCTCTCTTGTTTCTGATTGTCGCATTCGATCATGTAAAATGCAAAGTTATCCCACGATTCTAGTCCAGAAAATAAAAAAAAAATCATCAGGCAACACTAATCAATAAAAACCCCAGCTCTTGTGTGAAGTTAGCACAGACCAGAATTTGTTAAAAATCACGTTAAAAACAAAAAAAAATTGTTACTTTTAAATTATGAGAATTTTAGTCGAGAGTTTTATCAATAGACCATGCATTTATAATAAGCGAAATACACACCAAAAATAATACCAAAAATTTACACTGTTAAATTTAAAAATATTCCAATTGGATATGTTTTTTATGGTGAAATTGAAACATTTTTAGATAACCTTTAACATTTATATTAGATAAGCCCCTAAGTTCTTAATAGTGTCGCTGTGAAGATCAAATAATTTTCTAACGATTTGAAATAAACACGACAAAATCGAAAAACGATTTACTAAACTTTTTTTTAATTCTAAAGAAGGCTATTTTAGACAATTTTTCTACTTTTATATATCCGATCCTAGAGATGTTTACGGAGTCCTATCTATATGATCGAATAGCTAAATCAAAACCCCACGTGTGTAGTGAACAAGATTTAATTATGATGGTTTTTTACCAAGTCCAGCGCATTTTTAAAGAACTATGGTTTGTGATTTCAATCTGTTTTCTAATTTATCTGTTACAGCTCCTAGAAACGTGCACAGTTTTTAAAATGTAATTTAGGATAGCGTAGACAAAGTTGTAACACTGAACTAAAGATGTTTAGTTTAAAATGATATTTACTGTGCCATACAGGCTACTTAGAAATTTCATGGTGGTGAATGGGATCTAATTCTGATGATTTTTAACTTGCCCAGAGTCATTTTTACGTTTACGGTTATATCCCATATACCAGAAATGTTCACGGGATTTCTTTCCTACATTCGAATAGGTCTGAAAATTTTCTACTAATATTGTGAAAATGGGACACGAATGATGGTTTTTCAAAATTTAAAATTTTTTATTTTCAATTTTTTCCTCAATTGGAAATTTAGAGATTCTCTCCAATAGGATTTTAACCCATTGACATTCCCAAATAAGCTACGAACCCGATTTATTATAATAATAATGAAATAACAGAAATTCTAGAGATGTTCGACTCACGTTTATACTTTTGGATAGTTCAAAATATTTTATACGGATGCAAGCCCAAGTCAAAACGCCAAATTCGTCATGTTAAAGCGCAGAAAGATCCAAGAAATTAACTAACCTCGTATTTTACCGTACAATTTCGCTCATCAGCGATGTTTCCAACAGACCTTGTGTTTCGGTCAGGTACGAGTGTTAGCTAATTAAATCGAACCGCTTGACTCAAATTTGGCCATGAAACGTCGAATAGTCGATTCCGCAGGACGGTTGTGGCGAGTATAAAATCACGTAATGCGCAGAGTGTTTCTCGAACTAAGCACTAAAATAAATTTGATGATTTGCACACGTCATTACTGCCATAACCTTCCAATTCAACAATTCATTACAAATTTGGCAGATGATGTTTTGACAACACGACTGGTATAACCTAACAAATTTCGAGCATCCCTATATTAAAAGATCTTTATCTTTTCAAAATCTTTGCAAAATACGAAAACACTTCTATGGAAGATGTCACTTCAAGTTGATCAATTTCGCCAAATATCACTGCGACATTGAAAAAGATCCGTTAGGCTATACAAGAACCGAACTTTGGCTCAAGAACAATTTTTTTATCATTTAATTTCCCCTTAAATGTTGGCAAACTGGTAAGGATCGTTATTATTGCAAAATTAATTTGGAATCTTTTAGTTCTTAATCGTTTTTCTTGTTAATTATAGATTTTTCAAAAAATTTGCAGCAAACGAAAAAGTTTCTATGGAGATGGATCCGGGGACCGATTTCAGCCAAAACTAATTTGGATCTTTCAAATTATAACAAAATAACAAATTATATACATAAGCTAAAAAGTTTCATCCAGATTAGTCATTCCAGGTTGGATGAAGAGGGGCTAGTCTATTAGTCTGCACGGAACTGCATATACCAGGTCAACATTTTTCATGCTTGCTGTACTTTATTTTACTACGTAAAATAAGTCATTGCGATCTCTTAATTTATGATAAAATCTTAAGTAGTAAGATTCATCCCGATCAATCAATCAGCCTGACCTGTACAAAGGTAAGCAAGTATAAACGTGAGCCCGTGGACATCTCTAGGAATTCTGTTATCTGATTCATGGTGCTATAAATCGGGTTCGTAGCTTATTTGGGAATGTCAAAGAGATAAAAATCCTAGTGAAGAAAATACCAAACTTTCTAATGTAGAAAACAATTGAAAATGAAAAAGTTTTTAATTTTGGAAAAACAAGGTGAAAATCATCATTCGTGTCCCGTTTTCACAATAATGGTAGAAATTTTCCTCACCTGAAAATAACCTTTTTTTAATATTTATTTGTTTATCCCGTATAGCGATAATTTTTGGGGTGGAAGTGGAGGGGGGGGGGGAGGTTGACAGATCTATTTGATTATGTAGGTGAGACCCACGTGAACATCTTTAGAATCGCAGATGTAAAAGTAGAAACATTCTCTAGTAGAAAATTCTAAAGACGGAAATTAAATAAAAGTTTAGTAAATCGTTTTACGATTTTCTCGTGTTTATTTCAAACCTTTAGAAAATTATTTGATCTTTACAGAGACGCTATTAGGGATTAGGGTTTTTCGACTCTATTTCTCAGCTTTCGTCTCTTTTTCCTTACCATAAAAGAGCTTCGCACAGCTTCCGGCACCATTTCACTGCCTTTTGGCATGTGTGTTTCGCACGTTTATGTTAAACTTTATACTATTAACATGTTGACCCAACCTCCTCGCCAATCCATGCTCAACAGGAAACTCAACATTTACAGTCCCTGTTCTTTGAATTATGGATACTGTTAATATAGTGAAAAACTCAAGTATTTTATCGAAATATGTATAAATAAAAACAAGATTTTTTTGTGATGTTTTAATTTTTTGAAATTAAACAATTTTGAGTATATAGAGTGGAAAACAATTAAAATTTGATTAAACTACCTTTATTTCTAATCACAGCTTTTATTCTTTTAGGCATGCTACATATACAAGTATTGATCATATTGCGAATTTGATAACTATTTCTCCAATTTTTTTCAATATATTTTTTTTGGTCAATCCTGTAGGATTGGGGTTTTATATACGTTGGACTTAAGTAAGGCCCAGCAATTCTCGAGAGTTTAAATCCGGAGAATTGCCATGCCAAGAGAGATGTCAATATTTCGGTTAAGAAGGAACATAACCAATAAATTTTAAAAAAACTCTTTAATTTGGGATTTTTTTTATTTAATTTGTAAAAATATATAATGAGTGCATAACAATTCGATTTACCTTCTTCCAGTCGTCTATTATCCACTGCTTATGAAGTTTAGTCGAAATAAAACGTTTTTTCGCATTTTTTCAGTGAGTCTGGGTTTTTTGCTGGACGCCTACATTTCAAATTATTTTCATATAGCTTTCGTCGCAATGTCATCGCTGATACCATTATTTCCGATCTGTTCTGGGCGTTGTCTTCCTGATCCCTTTACAGTTTCTTCTCTTGGTCTCATAAAAAGTACCCCAAGAATAAAGAATTTCTTCCAAATTGCTACTAATGAGCAGTATGAATGGTTTTTTGTTTTTAATAATGCTCCGATAGCATGTTTTTTTCACTTCTTAGGTCCTTTTTTCGACCCATTTTTGAAAATAAATGTTTCAATCCAAAACTTTCCAAATAAACACACACACTTTAACTTAAACGCAAGTTTTTTAGCCACATGATAAAATTCACTCAAAGTAGATTATTTCTTACTTTACTTCAGTCACAAAAATTATAAAAACACCGTCAAACCGCGCGTCAAACATAAAATGAGAGAATAAACTAAAAGTAAAATATGCATGCTATTTATCTTTTTGGTCCTTTTTCGGATAATGATTTTATTGCGACCATTTAAGAATGTTGTAAAATAATCTTAAAACAATAACAGATGTGATCCTAAATGCGTATTTTATTATTTTAAAATATTGTAAAATATAAAAAAATAGCAGAAATTAGGAATTTCCAAAATACTAATAGTGTCCACAATTCAATGAACAGGGAGAGACTGTTTATTTTTTTCCGCTATTGAAAATGAAAAAGTTTTTAATTTTGGAAAAACAAGGTGAAAATCATCATTCGTGTCCCGTTTTCACAATAATGGTAGAAATTTTCCTCACCTGAAAATAACCAGAGGAAATAACAAGAGTCTTTCAACCATTTATCAATTTTACTTCATATAATCTATTCCTATCCTTCTAATTATCTTTATTCCTTAAAGTCCGTATCGTTTAAAAAACGAAAGAGTTAAATTTAAAATGAAAAGGAGAACCTGATATTAACAACATAATGGAAAAATAATATCAAATACTAGACATAAGCTGTTTTGCTTTGGCGAAGTCCGCTTAGCTTTAAAAAATAAAATATTAGTGGCCAATTTTGGTTTCAGCAATATTTGCTGGTGAATTTCCAATATCGGAAAATAATGGTTCACCATAGTTGGCGTATTTATCAGTAGAAATTCAAGAAGAATTGACTTTAAATAAAACCAAAAAAAATAAGACTTTCATAAAACCGATTCAGCTTACAATTACTACTGACATGAAAGCCAACTATGACGAAAAATTATTTTCCGTTACTGGAAATTCACTAGGAAATATTGATAAAAAAAAAATTGGCCTTTAATATTTTATTTTTTAAAGCTAAGCGGACTTTGCCAAAGCAAAACAGCTATAGACTGCTTCACCGTGGATAAATAAACGAATTTTAAAGCGAGCTAAATTAGACGTTGTAATAGGCTTTTGAATTGAACCATTTTTTGATCAAATCATACAGAATGTTAAAAGAAACTTAAACATTAAACGTTGGTAGAACCATATATTATAATATAATCAATTCTGCATGAACTGTCTGCATAAATTTTGTCACAACTAATGATGATCAGTTCAACCAAAATAATAATTATTATCCATTAATCATACGTGAGTTTACATAACGACATTGCATACTTAAGCATGCGAAATACGACGCACATTCAACTGGATCTACAACATCTTGTAATTTAGTCATAATTTTCAAGTTGCTCTTAATTTTCTCATATCATAACACTATAATTATGCTTGATGATCATCATTGATCATTTTATATTGATTATAATCTTAATTGCATTGACGGTTTACATATACGAACGTATATAATGTTCGAGAGCATATATTGATTACCGAAATTTAGACTTAAATATGTTATATTTTGAAACACCCTTTTTTGGGTTTGTTGCACAAATTTTCGCAACAACATGTTTTGTGTAGATTACAATACGAGTATGTGCGCGCAAGTACTTGTTTCTTATATGTACATACATTTTAACAATTATTTTCAATTGATACCTTTCCATTTATATATATATATTTTTTTGGTATAGTTGTTGGATACCTCGTGTACAGTCCCTCGCCCTATGCTGCATAACATTATTTTAGCAATATATTATTATTACTTTTTCTATACACCGGTATCGCGGTATAATAAGAAACCAAATTAAGAAATTTCACTTTGCCCCAAAATCTTGTTTGCATTTAGCTCTGTGCAACTTTTGTTCGTTAAGCTGCAATATATATACGGGCACACAGACATCAACACTGAAAAAAATTATTTTGAACTTAAGCTAGTTCAACTTGTTTTAGTTATTATAACCCAGACTTTGCTTACTTTAGGTAAAAAGGACCATGGTTTTTTTTACTTATGCATGTTTCATAATACAAAAATGGCTTAGTTACACGGAAAAAAAAACTGGTTACAACGAAGAAAAAACTGAATGATTCAAGAAAAATGAGCACTTGATTTTCAGCTAAGATAACTTTTTCATAATGCAAACTTCCAATTTCTTCATTTGATGTTTTTATTTAAATCTTAAAATAATATTTTTTTTATTGTTGAAAGAAATTTAATTTCTTAAAGTAAGAAAATATTATTTTGTAAGGAAAATCGATTTTCTTAATTTTTAATATCTATTTCTTCATTAAAGATAACAAATTCTGGGTTTAAGGTAACCATATCTCAAAATGCAATAAATTGAGTCTTGTATTAAGAAATTTTACATATAATTACTAGATATACGTTTCTTTAGTTAAGAGTCAATTTCTAATACTTAAAACGCATTTTCTGGCAGTAATCATTTTTTTTTTCTTGATAGAAGAACGCATTTATAAGTTGAAGAGAAGGAATTGTTTAAAACCTTCATACGCCTTTCTTGGAAAAGCTTTTAAATTTCTAGATTGTAGAAAGTAACTTTTTGAAAGCTTTAGTACTATTTCTTGTTTCCAGCTATTTTTCCTGTTTATTGGAGCAACATTTAATATAATTTCCAAAATAATAACAATACAAATTTATTATATACTTTTTATTTTATTTTATTATAAGAAATATAAAATTTAAATTTAATATTAACTAGCTACTATTTCACACAAATTATACAGTAATAAAAATATAATAAAATAAAACTATAATTAAATAGAAGACATAATTGGCTTAAATATCTTTGTTCCGTTTGGAAGTGTATGAAAAACAAAAGGTTTTAAGTGTATCAGGTAATTCTCTGTACATGGAATAATTTCGTATACGTTTTCTTCGGCACCAACATAATAAACGCGAAGATGGCCATCGAATGTTAAAATTTTTACGCTTTGAATTATCAAGAAAACTTTACAACTAGTTTTTACGATATCAACAATAATGAAAAGTTTATTATTTTGTTTAAAATAAATGCAATATGATTTTTTAATTAGTGTTCCCTTATATTTTAATATAGAAATGCTAATATTTTGAAACTCTTTCAAATGAAAAGGACACTTGATCTTCATTATATATTCTCTATTTTGAATGTTGCAATTTTCGAATTTTATTATTTGAATATCTTCATCAAAACCTTTATTCAGTAAAACTGTATAACAAAATTTCATTGCACTTTTTTTTGATAATGAAATAGGTAAATTTTTTCTGGAAGATATTGAATCTGTGTAATACTTCATTTCTCTATGTTTTGATTCAAATCTCATACACCATATATTTCGCAAGGGCCCAGACTTTTCTATAATTTTTGGATAATGGGTCAGAAAATGGTGTTTCGGTTTTAGAGAATCACAAAATATCTCAACATATAGTTTATTATGTATCAAAATCATTTCTTTTAAATTAGATATATCAGATAGAGTAAAAGTCTCCGAAAGTAAAAGTTCTACTAATTCCTGAAGCAGACAAATATATTTCCATATAGGATCATTTTTTGAAATTAAATCACCGATAAAGCATGTGATAAAATTTAGAAAATTGAAAGTTTCTTTGGCTGACATATGCAATTTTTTCTGTTTTATGTGTTCTAATTTAATCGGACAGCCTCTTGAATTAATATCGATTTCACCATAATCAAAGTGTTGGTAGCGAAAGTTAAGTAGCTCTAACGTAAAAATTTTTTTATCGAATATATAACAATGGAGAGCATTCGCCAATCCGTATCGAATAACACCTTCAAATACGTCATGCATTAAATCTACGCAGAAATTTTTAGTCACATGAAAATTATTAATTTCGTTGAACACTGAATTTTCATAAACTCCAGTTTGTTTATAATTATTTAAATTAATGTCAGCTTCGTAATTATTTATAGTACGGGACAAACTATCATTTTCACGATGATATTGATCTATATCTTTTCTATTAATTTTACAAAACCTACAAAATTGATTATGATTGAAAGATCTTGCAAAGCCTAATAAAACATTTAAGCCAAGATTGTCACCTATTAATAATGTCAATATGAAATAAACCTTAATAGTTTGCGTTTTCAATTCTATTAATATGCCTTCCGTTTCAAGTTTTTTAATAATTGTTATTAAAGGATATAAAATTTTATTATTCCCAAGCTTTTTATGAACTTTTGTTAATACAAACATAGCTGCAAAAATATTTTCTAAAGCTAAACTCTTTTTTGGGAGAGTAGGAAAACTGTAGTAAAATGCCGCTATTGATTGACTACCAGCATGTCCACCTAAAGGATTTCCTGTCTCGAAGTCGTCATAATATAGAAAAAAAGGTATAATGACTTTACCCTCATACTCTTTAATTTTTTCTTTCCAACTTTGCCCTTGAATAACATTTCTAATACAATTTGTATCAGTTTCAAGAAGCCATTTCATATGGTCCAAGGTACTATTTAATACGTCAGGTAACTCAAAGAAACGTTTTATGTTTTGTTCTATTGGCATCACAGAAACTGTAGTTTTTACTTGTTTCATACATGGTCGTCCTTTTTTCATTGCGATACTCGTTTTATTATTTATTATATAATTTGTTGGAGAACAATACAGATTTTTAGTTTTAAGTGTTTTTAATAACTTGTATTCCGAATTTATAGAAATAAATGGTCTCGAGCAATTAGCAAAACATTCTTTCACAACATACTTATATTTTTCGCTTATTAAAGGTGTAAGTTTCTTGAAACTATTAAATAATGGACAAAATACTAAGTCAGTTATATCAGTCATAATCATTTGTACATTAGTGTTAGTAAGATTATTGACACTAGCTAATTTCGTTATAAATTTTAAACAAGAATTAGAAAATTGACTTTGAAGCTCAACGAAAAATTGTTCATCAAAATGTTCAATATCGCAATTCTGTTCTGTATGTTCTGTAGTATTTCTAGCTAGTGGAACACTGTCTTCTAATCTCCTACGTTTTAAACTAGGTTCAACAGGATTTTCAATTGAATTAGACTCATTGCAGTTTATAGCGTCAAATACAGTTGATTCATCATTTATTGGATGATGATTTAATAAATGTCTCTTAAAAGAAGAAATGTTGAAAAAAATTAGGGGACAGTTATCTTGACACTGAAATCTTGAATTTGTGTTTAGTTCATGAATTAATTTTAAATGAATTATAAGATTATTAACATCCGGGAAAAATTGTTTACATACAAAACATGAATACATTGTAATAATTAATATTATGTAAATTTAAAAACTAATTCAATTTTTTTTATTTAATTTAATTTAGTTCAGTTATTAAAATTAAAATTTCGGTGTCTTATATATTTAATTCCGTATCAGTTTAAAAAAAATGAATTTTTGAAAAATTGTTTATATACAAATAATTAATATTCTAATAATTATTAATATTATGTAAGTTTAAAAATGAATTCAATTTTTTTTTATTTATTTAGTTCAGTTATTAAAATTAAACTTTCGGTATCTGATATATCTGATTCAGTATCAATTTTAAAAAAGTATTTTTGTATGAAAAATAAAACTTTTTGACACTCGATCGGGAATTTCAAATTAAACGTAAAATACGACTTAAAACAAATGTCTAGACATGTTAAAAAATCTTCAAAAATATAATAGTTTTGGTCAATTGATAAACAATACTTCTCGATGGAATTCTCTGTGTATGCAATTATGAACGGCTGCACCGATAAATTGTATTTAGCATAGAGTGCCCGTTTATCACAAATTATTTTATTAATGTCAGTAAGACTAGGTATCTTAGTGACCAGTGCCTCAACTGAATTGGCGATGGATGGTTTCCAATACTGCTTGTCAACTGTGGATCGAACTCTTACACTTGGTTTTAGTATATGGTGCAAGCATGTAATTAATTGAACATTAAATGATGAACCTGTAAAGAAGATAATACATAGTTAAATATAAAAAAATTGTTTATTGCAAAAGCATAAGATAATTTAGATTAGCTACGTTTTTTTGAAAACAATCGAGTAAAGTTCGCGATAGTTATTTTCAAATTTGTCCAATTCAAAATTAAAAATTTAATTTTTTTAAATTAAATAATTTAGATTTAATAGGAATTTATGTATAACCAAACAAATCCATCATAAAAGTTGTATGGTTTGCTTGTAATATTGTTGTTCTGTATAGTTCTGAACTACTCTGTTATTATACAGAACTATACAGAACAACGATATTACAAGAAAACCATACAACTTTTATGATGGGTTTTTTGGTTATACATAGATTTCTATTAAATCTAAATTATTTAATTTAAAAAAATTAAATTTTTAATTTTGAACTGGAGAAATTTGAAAATAGCTATCGCGAACTTCGATTGTTTTAAAAAAAAACGCAGCTATTATGTACATATACACAGATATTAAGACCTAACAATTATTTCATAATAGTAAAGACAAGTATATAAAATATTTTGTCAGTAAACATATGTTTTCAATAGTTTTATAGTTTTATGTTATATACTCATGATTATTCTATCCTTTTTTGCCGTTGGCTTGAAAAATATATTTAGACGGATTATTTTCTCAAATATTTCGAACATAAAATAAAACATTAACTGTAAACCATAAAAATGTGTTTAGTTAAACTATTATCAAGATTACAAAAAGTTGTTTAAAAAAATTACGTTTATTGCAGTGATGTAAAACGACGAAAATGAAACATGGGAATCAAGTTAAATACCGTGGGTCGATAACACAGTTTCAAATACTAACATGTTGGTTTACAATTTTACATGTTGGCTGCAATGAACTTGAAATTGTCAGATTTGTGATTATATATAACATTTTTTCATTCGTGTTCTAGAACTTGAATCGATAAGTTCGTCGTTTGGGTGCTGGAATGCGAATCGTGAGTCGTAATAAGTGGAAAATTTTGAAAAAAAAATATATTGAATTAATAGAGAAAAATAATTTGGATGAAATATCATCTTGTATAATATTTAAGAGCAATTTGGTGGTTTCGCCAGCTCATAAATAAATGAATAAATAATAATAACATTTTTGAATCCAATTCATTAAAATTGTGAAATATTAAATAATAACGAAAGATACTTAGCGTGATTAAGTTATAGTGTTTCCGTATTATATCTTGTGAATTATACTAAAATAATGATAATAGTGAAAGGCGTATGCAAATATGTGGCGATTAAAGAATCTTGGTTTCGGTACCATCGGTACCGTCATGAATTACGGATTGAAGCAGTTTACAGCTAAGTACAAATTTATATGTTTAACGTTAACATAATTAATTTACAATTATTTTAATTTTAGGTTTAATATGCAAAATCCACAAAGTTATTCGGAAAGTAAATTAAATTTAAAACGAAATGCCAAATAATTATTTGTACGTTTCGAGTTGTGTTGATGACCTTGAAACATGTATATAAATTCTGGTCATATTTGACCTTGACTGTGAAAATAAATAGAAATAATTTTCGTTGGCACTTCGTTGCAAATTTGAATTTTCTTTTAAATTGAAATGCGAAATTGATGGATATATAATATTATACCCATCAATTATAATATTACATCTATCAGGTATGTGTAATAATAATTACTACTTACTTTTTTCAATGTCCTCATTTAAAAATGCAACTAAACTTTTAGTTTTGATTTTTTGTTTCAAAATCGGGGATATTTTTTCAATAAAAACGTTCCAGTTATATATTAGATTATACCTTTTTTTTGGATATATAAGGTTGAATTCAAGATCAATCTGTAATAAAATTAAGAGTTACGTTATATTTATTTTCGCCTAAAACACTTTAATATTGAATTTTACCAAACGAAAACCATCGGAATGCTTCAATACAGGCCATTGGTCGAAGAAGTCGATAATTGTTGATCCTTTCTGATTTTTCAGTTCTGCTTGACGTCCGTTAAGAGAGACTATCCAATTTTTTTCCACGTCATCCCATGGAGAGGTAAAATGGAATAACCACTTCTTAGCAGCCTCGTAATCCTGATAATCTAAAAATTAGTTATAAGCATATGGGATTTGTAATAATCTTCACATTGCCATTATTTATTTTCATTTATGTTAATTAATTTCTTTTAAACTCAAATAACTTGTGGAGGGGGACTTGAAAAAAAATCTAATTTTACCAGGCAGTAAAAAATAAATAGCAATAAGTTTTGAAAAATTAGTAAGTTGAAAAAAATTCTAGACTAAACATTAATTTTTTGTCTTTACTCGTATCGGTAGTTATTCCAATAAATCCAATATTTTTTGTCGCAGGAAGATTCCTATTTTTAAATTTATTTTGCAAATAGCCGATCTTCCGCAGCTTACACGCCTGATTTTTATGTTTATTATATAGCAAGCCTGCTGGCTTGTTACCCCCTCTATAATACAATTCCTGAAAATAAGACAATAATTAGCAATCATTTTTATATATAACAAATTTTTATTTACCTTCTTTTCTCCAGGGAAAAAATGCTCAATATCGCGAGAAATATTTTTAAATATATCAGCCGATACAGGTTTTTCGACTAATATATCCACAACTGCAGCTACCAATAGATTGCGGGTTCTTTCGTCGAGCTGTGGTGGAGTTGCTGCTTGAAAAATATTTAAGATCTTAGATCCTTTTGTTGATTCAAGAAACTGTTCGAAGTTCTGTGAAATAAAAACAAAATCAATAGTAGCGTTATTTAATCTATTGTTAGACAGTTCTAACAAATTCCTCTGATAACAATTGTCCACTTGATGGAGAGGAAGGAGCTGAGTGATTCTGTGTTCTGATCCACTCAGATGATGATAAATTAACAGAACCAGTTGAGCAGTTAGGGGATGAATATAAATTACTTGGTGAGTATCCCTATAAAATTTTAATTATTTATAAAACAATCATAAAACTAAATATGGGTCGATTTACTTTTTCCAATCTCCATTGCTCAATTTTAAACCTAAGTCTTGATTTTAGGCTTATTTGGCTCATTTCCGGGAACATCTGGTCTAGCTCAATAAACGAAATGACTTCCAGATCGGAAACTTTGTCGAAACCGCAACCTTAACAAATCAAAAAAATTTTCTTTTTCAATTACTATTTACATGGTAAACATAATGTAAAATTAATATGTATAATATATTCTTCCATGTAACTAAAAAGTGAAATGGCATTAAAATTTATTACCGCTTAGGACATCGCTGGTTTGACCCAAATCCCATTTGATTAGTATTTCTTGTAGTTCATTTTTACCAGATAGACACTGTTGTGTTGGAATAACCTCAGTCACAAAAGTGGTATTATTTGACTTGGTTTCCATGAGGTATTCACCCTGTACATCCACTAATTGCAAATCATATGTCCTAGTCGTTTGATCTACAGAATTATTAATTTATTACTAACTTAACTACAATTCAAATGATTTTATCCACATTAGTCTAATTATTACTTGTACACTTGACTAGATTGAAATAAACTATGGTATATTATTCAACAAACATATAATAATGGCGAGTGTCGTAAATCATTTGAGTGAATAACGGCCATTATATGTAAGTAGAATGCGATATACTTTGTCCACGAACATCAAATATTTTAAAAATATTAAACGTCTTTTTATTAAATATTTATAATTATTTTTTGTTTTAATTTAATTATAATGAAAATGGCACATTGTGGACTACTATAAAACTATTAATGAAAATAATTTATATTCTACAATCACACAGTTAAGCTTTACAGTTTTTTGAATAATTTAATAAAACTTTTTTATTCAAAACAAAATCTATTAATAAAGCTACATGCACAATAAAAAACTTAGTAAAATTAATTGTATTATAAATACCGTATTCATCAAATAAAAATGATGAGCTATCTAAAACTAAAGTAGCCTGTTCGTCAGCCATTTTTCTAATAATGAAAATTAAAATGAAACTATAAAATCATATGCACAAATAACTCATACAAAACACACAAAATAGAGCGATCACTTGTTAATTATAATAAAAAATATATGTAATATAACTTACATTTAACTTCGCTTTAATTATATTTCTTAATATTCACTTAATTTCACTTTAATTATATTTCAGAAATCACTTCAAAATAATTTTTTATCACAAAACACACGTTTATCCTATTAAACTTTTCACGAGATAATGAATATTACTTATTAATTATAGGTAAAAGATGCTCTAACGGTTTTATTTGCTCTATAAGTTTATAAGTATGTTTCTCTAAAGATTCTCTCGTTTTCTTGTTTTAAGAAATATAGAGCATACATTAAAAAGTCATTTTCTATAAGTAAAAGTATTCTCTTAGATTGAGACAGACATATTAAACCAAGAAATATTATGATGAAGTTTATAAAATTTCTTTTTTGTGATAAGAAAAACTTTTCTTGATGTAACATAGTAAATTATATAATATGCCTATAATTTACTATGTTACTTCAAGAAAAGTTTTTCTTATCGCAAAAAAGAAGTTTTATAAACTTCATCATAATATTTCTTGGTTTAAGATGTCTGTCTCAATCTAAGACAATACTTTTAATTATAGAAAATGATTTTTCAATGTATGCTCTTATATTTCTGAAAACAAGAAAACCAGTGAATCTTTAGAGAAATAAAGTTATAGCGCGAAAAAAAAACCGTTAGAGCATCGTTTACCTATAATATGCTCATCTTTGATTATATATAATCAAAAATGAGCATATTTTATAATTTACTATGTTACTTCAAGAAAAGTTTTTCTTATCACAAAAAAATAATTTTATAAACTTAAACATAATATTTCTTGGTTTAATATGTCTGTCTTAATTTGAGAGAATACTTTTAATTATAGGAAGGATATATTATACTGTTGCTTCGTGCGCAAAACTAGGAAACTTAATACAAAAAGTACGTTGTGCAATAAATAAATAGAGACGACTTGAACATTTTTACTTCAGCTTGAGCCACCCATATCGATAGTGCGATAGTTCAAATTGCAAGCGGTCTTCCTTCTTGACGATACGGCACATCGCTGCAACTTCCAATTCATCAAACTTAACTTGTTCAAGACGAATGAAAAATATGGTCAAAAGTACTGTTCTACAATGTTTCTCTTTCGAATAACAAGAGTGCTGAATTAAGGAATTCATCGTAAGATGGATCCTCATAATGATTTAATGTAGTCTAACAAATTACGCAAGTTGCGTAATTTCAGGCCTTCCAACATTTGTACTTTTTCGATCTACAAATTTACTTAACTGCTCTAACGAGTATAACCTTTTTAGCCTTACTTTAACTGCGATTGTCAATTTTGCCTTTATTCCTACAGAGTATTGTTATTACTAGAAATCATCAGAGACCATCATAAGTTCCGTTCTAAATGCAATTAAGACATTCTGCAAAGTAATCTGAACTTGTCAATGTATACTTTACAACTTTCATAAGTGTCGATTCGATCTGAGTTATGTAAGTGTTTCTATTACGAGCCAATTTTGCGTTTATTCCTACAGAGTATTGTTTTTACTGGAAATCACCAGAGACCATAATAACTTCCGTTCTAAATGCAATTAAGACATTCTGTAAAGTAATCTGAACTTGTCAATGCATACTTTACAACTTTCATAAGTGTCGATTCGATCTGAGTTATGTAACTGTTTCTAGAAAAACACCAGAAATCATCATAACTTTAATGCATATTAAATCCTATCGAAGAAAAAATTACATAATTATGTATGTATTCTACACACTTGTTTCACGTATGTATTTGGAATTCGTAAACCACGCAAAACCAAAAAACATTTGATTATTTTTGTTTTCATAAACAAAACAACAACAAAAGAAAAATATGCACAATTTTTTGCAGCAGGCGTTTGCGCGCCAACATGTAAAAAAAATAATAATAACAATACATAAGCGCACGTTATTTTTTTATCCCATACACACACACAAATACAATGCACATGCGCTAGACGACGCTAAACGGCTAAAGAAATAAAATATATATGTATATTTATGTATGTATGTATATTTATTTGCATGTGAGATTTCATTAAAATCGAACCGGCTAGTTTTTTTTATAAAATGCACGTGCTAGATTGCAACAACAATGCTGACGAAATCAAATTATTTTCTACATGGTTTTTACTATTTACTCTAATATATATGTGTGTGTGTGTGTGTTATATAAAAAATGTTCTAACCAATGGAAAAGGACGACTGTTGCACATGCCACATTAGTCAGAGAAAAGCGACTATACACAATCTAAATATAATGTTTATTTCAATCAGCTGATGCCGTGTGCTCTAAATTTGGATATTATGAAATAAATAGAGCATTGACCTATAGGTATACGGTAAATCTGAAATCGTTGAATATACAGTACTTAGAATATATTTTACCTACCTGATAAATTGCTAATGAAATTTGATTGTTATATATACATATATGATGTTGAGTGAAGATTCAATCTATTTACAACTTTCATAAATGTCGATCCGAACTGAGTTATGTAAGTGTTTCTATTACCTAAAAATGCAATCATACAAGAACGCGAAACGATAAGTTCAAAAAGAAGACGATAAGTACCATTGCACCTTTTACGTTTTTAAGTTTAAATATTTTTACTTTGGAATTTAGATACAAATCTGAAACTTATGTTAAGCCTTCATTCCTCTTTCCTTTATCAGAATTTGGTTTTTTTGAAATCTTTTGGAAGATAGATAAAAAGAAACAACGATAAAATTAAAAAAAACGGGCGGCCGAAGTACACTTGTACCTATAATGGACCATCACTTTTAGATTCCTCGCACGATCCGCAATAGAAGACATCGCTATAATTGTTTACCTAGATCCTGTTGGGGCGTGCGATTTTATGGTAATCGGATTATTTTCGGAATAAATTGTGAGACCAGAGCGGCGACATCGAGAATATCAACAGTCGTCTTTCGCTTTGTTGTACAATGTGTTACCATTTTGACCATATCATCTACTCCGCCTTTGGCCTCATTATAGTAATGATGAATCATTCTGGTTTGTTCTTGTTACCGCCATTTGTGTTATTATTTGTGTGTATTATGTCGATAATAATGTGACAATACGATTTTTCTTGGGCACGTACGAACAAATGCTCACTTTTCCATCAGCACTGAATCCGAACATGCTGGAACATTCAGACTTAGCGACGAGTTTTGTAAAACTGTCTGGGATGCAAGTTTTATTTTGTTTCAAGGTTCCAACCATTGTTAATATTGCCACGACAAAATGTGTTAAGCGCAAAGCGGTCAATTCTAAACTGCGTTCTACCCCGATAAGGAAAAAGCTGCTCGTCCACGGTTACACAATCGGATGCGATATATTGGCATTTAACATCAACCAAGTATCACTAATATCTGCTGCTTTATCTGTAACCAATCGTTCTGTTCGAGTGTTACGAATGTCAAATCGAATGAATCTGCATAAATTGCGAAATCCGTTATGTGACATTGTTGCTTTATAAAGAAGACACGAATCTGATTGTCATAATACGCTGTGATGTTCATAATTAGAGCAATATACTCCCATTGTGACCAATATTCCTAAATATGCGTAATATTGTTTTGGTGTCAAGTTCGTCCTTATCTTGACACGTTTGTTTGCATTTTTGGCATTCCACTTTTCAAACATTTGTTCCGCTTTGCGATTCGTTGCGCGTACGATGACATCGACCATCACTTCCGAAAAAATGCTTTTGAATGTGTCTAACTAATAAATTCTTGGTCGATGAAACTGGACCACAGTTTTAACAAAAAATATTTTGCTTTTGTGCTCGAGTGGCTGGTGGTGGCATTTGTTTCCATAAAATACCATCATTTGCCACAAAATCGGAGTTCGATTTTAGTATAAAATTGAGTTTTTATATTACTCTAACTGTTTAAAACATATTTATAAATGAAATTGTTTTTAAAGAAAAGAAAAAAAAAAATTTTACTGCATTTTCTACATAAAACGAATGAAGGTACATTTGAACCTTAGGTGCTCGTGAAATTGCCCGTGAGGTGCCAATAAAATTTCTCATTCACATAAAGGTTAAAAAAATATTGTATACAGTATTTTAAAATTTTGAAATTTTGATCTTGATTAAAGAAAGCTTAGAATGACTAAAGATTAATTATTTCTTCAATCAAGTTGACTTTTTGGAAATACTAGAATTCATTAGTTTATCAGAAAGAGAAATTATTTTTCTATTATCAAGAAACGTTTTCAATTTTAAAATGTTGTATTTCAATAAAATTTATGTTTCTGTTTTAAGAAAATTTTAAATTTCTTGTTTTAAGAAAATTTAAGATTTAATTAAAAGTATTTCTCTTCAAACTAAATTTTTTCTCTTATTATAAAGAATTTATAGCAACGATAAATACAAGAAAAGTAATTCTCAAGATGGAATTTAATGTTAAAATTTCCGTCAAGAAATAATTCTCTTCATAAGAAATCTATTTTTATAACTAGAAAAACTGGTATGGACATAGAAATTTGGTTTTTAAAGTAAGCAAAAAAACTTTTTATTAAATAAAGAAAAAGTTTTCTTTAAGATAGTAAGCTTATTTTTTTCCGTGTAATTTCAATTTATATCAATAATGCTTTATTTTCTTTCACACTGAACTTGTTTGTATGTCAATTCAAACTAAGCATTTATTTGATAACTTCGGAATAGTTAAGCTAAACCATGTAAAAGTAAAATCAACTGAGCTTGGTAGTCAATTCAATTTATTTGCTTGGTTTAATCTGAACATAGGCAAATTCATCTCATAACAGTTTGATCTTGCAAATATGTCATCTAACCTAAGCATTTGTTTAAAAACTAATAATTTAACAATGTAGTAGTTAAATTAAACCATATTTGTTTCATATGAAATAACATAGCATTAGTTTAAACTATGGACATTTAAACGGTGATAATTGATAAAATTCGCTAAATCGGTATGTTCTTGTGTTATACTATAGGTATGAAGCAGATTTGAATTTTTGCAGTTTGGTCGGTGTAACCTGACAACTGACGAGTAGACCAATTTTTAGATGCAACCAAACTGCCAAGAAAGAACTTGAGGCGGTCCTCATTATTTTTTAAGGGTTCGAAATACCTGAAGGTTAATTTAACTAACTAACTAAAGTAAAATAATTAACCTGTTCAAAATATGTTGATATACGCTGAAAGTTAATATAACCTAGTGAAAGTTTAAAGCTTCGGTTTAAATTAACCTACGTGCTTAGTTATATTAATTGTATTTTTGTTGTTTAAACTAAACTGTGTGTTGGCTCAAATTTTTGTTAAAATTAACCTACATGGTTGGTTATACGTAAAGTTGTAATTATTGGTCAAATTAAACTTTAATAATAGTTGTGTCAACATATGCTGTAGGTCAACATAACCTAGCGGATGGTTTAAATTGTTGGTTAAATTAACCGACGTGTTACGTTGTATTAACTTTTTCCTTAGTTATATTGACTAAAGCAAATAGGTATAATTGGCATTGGTTATTATTTGAAAATGAACTATTCATTTTAGTATTATGAAACAAGCGCTTAGTTGGCTGAAAAACAATCCACATGTTCGTTTAAAATAACCAATGTTTTTGTTTACATTTACCTAGAATTTTTTTTCAGTGAATATACTATTATTTTACAGGTAAATAGACATAAAATTAAACTTAGCTTGAAGAAAATATTCGTGAGATGTTTAAGAAGACGAAAACGAAAATTTTCAATATTTTTACCTTTCCAATCAAATAATCTTGATCATTCAGTGTGGATTTATGTTTTTACTCTTTAATATTTTTAGTATTTTTAATTTGAGAAAATTCAAATTTCATTTGCTATTTATTAAATTCGAATACGCACTTTTTGCTAACTTTGCTACAAAACCTTAGCTTCATCCAAATTAATCAAATGAACTAGTTTCCTGAAAACTCATCCGGATTTATGTTAGTTTCGTGTTCACTCACGATTCGAATTTTCCAGAGATATATTCTGCAAATTTATCGCGGCTTTCTTTAGCGTATTCAAAAATTATAGCGCCCAATTAAAAGCCATAAAAAATTGTATAGGCCTTCTATTTTTGTTTATATTTCTTTCTCATTTCAACTAATGCGAATAATTTGTATTGTGTGCAGCTCTAAACACACAGCAAACATTATGCCGGACCAACATTTTTTCAACATCTAAATCGCGCTTTAACCAATTAAAATCGCAATAGCTTAGTAGGAAATTTGTCAACATGCATGTGAACAATTTTTTACGAAAGACTTGCCTTGCTCTTTCCTACTTTTTTTTCTAAGTGAATAAGAGAAAGACAAAAAATACTTTCTGTGGCACTATTCTGGTTTTCCCTGGGAATGGGGAATTGCGAAAAATATTTTCATAGCATTTTTCCAAAAATTCTATTTTTCTGGCCTACTGTTGGAATTAGTTTGGTGTAAATATTTTTGAAACAAAAATATATTGGGAATTGTATTTCCCTATAAAAATATTGTGGAACAAAAGATTCCCAATCAACTTTGTTCGAAAAAATATTTCGATATTTTTCTTCGAAAATATTTACACCAAACTAATTCCCTCAGTAGCCCAGAAAAATATAATTTAGACAAAAATGCTATGAAAATATTTTTCCTAATTCCGTATTCCCAGGGAAAACCCGAATAGTGCCACTGGTCGATTTTTGATTGTATGTTGACTAAATGATTTAGTGATGACAATTCATATTAGTTTCTCATATGGTCCGAGACCAGCTAAATTTTTTATTTTATCGTGACAGTTGCGATTGTGTTTAGTTTACACATACATTACATAACATACCACAAATGGAAAAGCCGAAATTTTTAGACAAATTGTTCAGAAAGAATACTCCGATATCGATGTGAGTGGTCTCTTATATTCAGAGTCAGATGACTCTACGTAAAAAAACCAAATACAATACATATGTAACAAATCTGAATTTTTTTTTTAAATATAATTGGATTACACTGAATTTGTTGTTTACTGACCATTTTGAATCAATTGTTATAGCAAGGCATTTCGGAAAATAACGCCATTAGACGAATTATTATTATTACTTGAATCAATCCAATCCATATTTATGTCGTCCCTTAACAAGCATATATTATGCAAAATACACGCAAAGGTTATTATTTTTATGCAGTTTTTAATATTTTGCTCTAAAGCTTTGAAAAAAATATTTCTCAAGCGATTTTTTAATATGCCGAAAGAACATTCGACAACGTTTCTAGCTTTGCTATGGACCGTGTTGAATTTTTTTTGAAGGTCGTTAGGATTTTTGTAAGGCATTGCCACAGCACAAGGTTCCAGTTTACAAGGATATGCTCCATCTCCTAATAAATAATATTTTTTGGGGGAAATGTATCGCACCGATATATATTACTATTTTGGAACACACGAGTATCGTGTACTGGATCCAGGATACCCAATACAGTAGTTTCGAAACATACCTTTACTATCAACGACAGCTTGAAAAATTACAGAATAAAATCCTTTATAGTTTATGTATTCGTCGTGTTTTCGCACAGGACACTTTATCCTAACATGGCAGCCATCAATTGCTCCATAACTGCGTTTTTAAAAATGGTTGTTTTAGCCCGAGAACAAAATTTTTCTGTACACAGAAAAAACTTAAATAGAATAATTATCTAATCTAAATTAAATGATAATAACGGGTGATTTTTTAAGAGCTTGAGAACTTTTTTTTAAAAAAAAACGCATAAAATTTGCAAAATCTCATCGGTTCTTTATTTGAAACGTTAGATTGGTCCATGACATTTACTTTTTGAAGATAATTTCATTTAAATGTTGACCGCGGCTGCGTCTTAGGTGGTCCATTCGGAAAGTCCAATTTTGGGCAACTTTTTCGAGCATTTCGGCCGGAATAGCCCGAATTTCTTCGGAAATGTTGTCTTCCAAAACTGGAATAGTTGCTGGCTTATTTCTGTAGACTTTAGACTTGACGTAGCCCCACAAAAAATAGTCTAAAGGCGTCAAATCGCATGATCTTGGTGGCCAACTTACCGGGCCATTTCTTGAGATGAATTGTTCTCCGAAGTTTTCCCTCAAAATGGCCATAGAATCGCGAGCTGTGTGGCATGTAGCGCCATCTTGTTGAAACCACATGTCAACTAAGTTCAGTTCTTCCATTTTTGGCAACAAAAAGTTTGTTAGCATCGAACGATAGCGATCGCCATTCACCGTAACGTTGCGTCCAACAGCATCTTTGAAAAAATACGGTCCAATGATTCCACCAGCGTACAAACCACACCAAACAGTGCATTTTTCGGGATGCATGGGCAGTTCTTGAACGGCTTCTGGTTGCTCTTCACTCCAAATGCGGCAATTTTGCTTATTTACGTAGCCATTCAACCAGAAATGAGCCTCATCGCTGAACAAAATTTGTCGATAAAAAAGCGGATTTTCTGCCAACTTTTCTAGGGCCCATTCACTGAAAATTCGACGTTGTGGCAGATCGTTCGGCTTCAGTTCTTGAAATGTCAAAGCATATTGAGCATCTTTCTCTTTGACACCTTGTCTGAAATCCCGCGTGATCTGTCAAATACTAATGCATGAAAATCCTAACCACAAAAAAATCACCCGTTATATTACATGATTTTATTTAATATTTTTTTTTTTTTAACTATTCATTTAATAAAATACGAAATGCAAATTCAATGATTCGCCGAAACTTAATTAGATGATTTTGTGCATTAAATTACATAATTAATCAAATGAATTTTTGAAATATTTGGGAATTTTAAATAAGATGTTTCGTTAAAACATTAAAAATCATTGATAAAGTTTTTCTTGTGGTAAATTTGTTAAAACATCTAAACATTGTTTGTTTTCTACTAAATTCATTAGCAATTGTTATTCAAATTTACTAAACAAATTTATAAATCATCTAAATCAATAGCAAAATCACAGAATTAACAATTGTTAATGCATATAATTCAAATTAATGAATGCAGCATTAATTTGAGAGTTGTTTCCCAAATTTATAATAATTCGCTAAGTCAAAGTGTTTTTATTAAATATGAATTGTTAAAGTATTTGCGATTTAATTTTTTGACGGATTTAATTATCTAATATTTAATAAAAGAAATAATATTTAAGAAATTATTAAACATTAAAAAGTTTAATAAGATCATTAAATAATTGATCATTAATGCAAATTATTAATTAATGTTTTATACTAGTTAATTTTGCTAATTAATTTATTTAATCCAGAAACATTTTGTTTGGAAATCAAAAAAATTTATTATATGTTTTATTAAATATTTTAGTTGAATCAATTATTTCAAGCTTGACTAAAATCATTTAATTTAAATTGAATAAATCAACCAAACACATTTAAAATTTTTTTAAATTGTAACCAACATTTTTCCATTTTTTTTAGGTTTGGTAAAAATGCAAAGCTCGCCCATTTAGATTACCAGCAGATATACGGAAATATGACCACTATTTTTTAAATAAGTTAATTTATAATTATAATTTATGTATTTAAATAAAATTAGAAATATTTGTCTTCATTTAAATAAAATGTTTCATTATATGTATATACACATATTATGTACATATATTAAATTACTTCAAACTTATCATATATTACATATATTATCACATATTCGAGTCGTCTATGACTTCTCACATGCGACTCATCTAAGACATTTCGGTAAAGATTCATCTCAGACATGTCGAAAACCACTCATCTCAGACGTGTCGTAAACGATTCATCTCAGACTAGTCACAAACGAAAATTAGTCCCATTTGTAGATAAATATCTATACACGTGTCATGCTTGACCGTCGCTCTATTGTGAAACTTAAAAAAAAAATCGAGGCGAATTTTTTCGAACGTACATGTTATCGAGAAAATTCGCCCTATTATGAAACTAAAAGAAAACGAGGCGATTTTTTCCGAATGCACCATTTAGTTGACGAATTTTGCATTCGACCGTTCGAATTTTTGAATGTGTGAAAAATGTTATTTAAAATTATTTATAAAATTATAAGGTTAACAAAATATATGGAATAAAATTTAAAGAAATATAGTGATTACTATCAGAACTAATTACTATCAGAAATTACTATTACAATTTAGTATTGGTGTTATTAAAAAAATTACGATGTAAGTTTTATTATAATTATTTACATTTGAGGTTAAAAAGAAATAATGAATGTTCAGGCAGACAATGTCGAAACATTTACCCAAAGCGAAATGGTAACACGGCAACAAAGAGCACCAATAACAATTGAAATAAAAACCATAGAACATGTAAAAATGCATCGTAAGCAACAAATCCAAATGCAGGAAGCATATTACAAAAGTTGTGGGGATTTCCAAAAACCCAATCTAGTTCCCTTTTATTATACTCATGTCGTATCACAAGGGTATGAATCTTAGGTACATCGGCGTCAAATCATCTTCAGAGTCTTCATTAATTGAATGGGGGAAAACCGATACTGTCTATATTGAATACTGAGGGCCTACTATCGCTTTCGAACATTTTCGATGTTTTTCGCCTATCGTTCACCATATTAGCTATCGTATTTCTTTAATTTCGGTACTACTGCTTTCGATTATCAAAATAATTTTAATACTAAAATTAGTTACGTGTTGTCAGGGTAATATTTTCTCATGGGACCCTCACAACAAAGTACGAGCAATGTAATTACAGAAACTCTGACCATACTTCTAGATAATTTATGTTCGGGAGGGATTTAAACATCACATTTTCGTTAACGTTCACAGTATGCGAAAGTTGTAGTACAAACAAATTGGTAGCACGTAACCAACGAAAACGATCGAAAGCAATAGTAGGCCCTCTGTCCATAATGAATTTTTGAAATGTGTCACACAAATAAAAGAATTTTTTTTTTTTATTTTAAAAACCAATTTTAATTAATCATACACTATAACTTAAAAACGAAATAATAAATTTTCCCGACATCGAATTTTCGCGATGTCGAAAAAAAAACGAAATCGAAAAATTTCAAAATAGAGCAAATGTGCGTCGATTCAATTTTTTTCGATGTCGAAAAAAATCGAAATTGAAAAATTTCATAATAGTCCCGTTTCATAATAGGTCCCCAGGCCTTAAATCACCGTTATTTAAATATTTATAATTTAAAGTATAGCAATAAAAACCGTATTATTGTTTAAACAAACTTTATAATAAATAACCGAAATTACCATAATTTTTATAATATTATCGTTTTATGGACCAAAAGGAACGCTCGCATTGGCGGCTAACGTCCATAAATCTTCTACTATAGCGCCTTCATTTAAATGGTCCGTGCCATATCCGTGCGCCAATCCTGAATCGACGATTATTGAGAAAACCATAAACGTTACATAAGTGATAATCATGAAATACGCTAACGCGCGCCTAGCAAAGAAATTAGTGGTTTGTAAGCCAAAGCACAGAAAGAATAATTGCAATACTCCATAAATAGCACCAGTTGGACCCATCGCACCACATTTGAGCTCATGAGCGTCCCCAAATGACAGACGCAAAATTAATCGTATCCCCATTTCAAAAAACCCGCGAAAAATAACAGACGCAAAACACGCAGCCCATGCAATTTTTGGATATCCCCGATGAACCAAATTTATCGCTAAACTAATATCAGGAATAACATCAAAAATGGCTATAGCTAAATGGGCAGTCGTCTCAATTCCGAAATCCATTAACATGAACATTGCTGCAATGATGTTTTCTATTTCAGACATTATACCAAACGTGATAAACGTGTATCCAAAAAATGCGAATAGTCCATACAATGGGTAATACTCAGGTGCACGATCAGTCCTTGAAGTGCAGAACACAAAAATAGCCAATATTAAAGTTGCACAGAAAACATATATGTAATTTTTCAAAGGTACTGAAACGAAAAATAACAAAATTTTCGAACTAAACGTAATTAATCTTAAACATTAACTCGGTTTACTTACAGCTCATCGCTATCCAGCATGCAAACGGAAAAGTAATTATATTTATAATACGCAATAATTTTGACCATTTATGGCACGGCTTTCTAAAATCAATAACCGGCATAATAAATCGAAAAAAAACCAAAAATGGCATGTCAATTATATTTTTAGTTTTATAAAAGGTTGTACGGCCGGCATAATGAAATTCAAACAAATCATCTTTAAACTGCTTAAAAATGTACTGATTTGCTGGCCCCCGGTTTCCAGGGTCAAACCATTCCGCGTAACGTCTCGCCTTCACCATTAATTTATCCTCCGCTTCCGTATGCACTTTCTTATTATTCGCATTCGCATATATTTTAAATGGCATTTTTGCGTATATCAGCTCCGCCATTTTATACTCGCTCACAAAATGATAAGTCAACTGCCAAAGTAGTATACGGGAATCAACCCATAAAATAATAATATACAAAATGTAAACGAGTGCCAAACAGATCGATTTTAAATACGTGATGTCGTGCTCCGTGTAATACACATAAAGCCAAATATAATTAAGGATAACGAAAATAACGTCGATCAGGACGTAATTTTTAATAACTTTATGAGGTTTCAGAAGTATAATAATAGGTATAAGAATGCCAAAATCAAGTAAGGCTGTTCCCACTGTGGCATTATATACTATACCGGAAACCTGGTGATTACTATAAAACGTAAAATAAAAATTATAAAGTGTATTGGCAACCGCAACTACAGTACCGCCGGTCACGTATTCATTAAATTGTAGCATGCGACCAATTGCCAGGGATGTATCTACAAAACTATAATAAATATATAGAATTATGATATTATGTATGTAAATACTGCCAAATATGTAGAATACTTACAACTTTGTTATGAACAAATTTAGTAAATAGACCAGACAAATTCCTAACACGACGAGCAATAAGACTGGAATCCAATGCGCATATTCGCGTCCATCCAACGTACAAAATATAAACGTTGCACAATTAATTTTGAATTCTAACGTTTTGCACGATTTTGTTTGCGTCACAAACTCACATTGCTGATCTACAGGCAACTGAAGTACATAGTTGCACTCATCCTGCACATTAAAAAAAAACAACAACAAATTAATCAAAAAAAAAAACATTGAATATAATTTAATTTAATCGTAAATAACTACTTACATATATAAGCGCCGAAACGTAATTTGCATGTCGCTTCTTTAATACTCTTGTTAAATTTGACGTTAGTTCCATACTGAATGCGGTTGCAAAATGGCTTATAAAATTTTTCTGGTGTAGATTTTCATATATTTTATAAAACCATGGTCTCCTCGGATAATAAATTATTTATAAATCGCTTACTTCTGTTTCTATATAGACACTTTACTGCGGAAGATGTAGAAATTAATTTTTGGACACGAATTAGGTTGAATTCTAGCAAATTTTAATTTTGGTGAGACTTATGTTGCAATCCCGGTTCAGCTTGCCATACCAGATTCGAATATAATCAGTTAAGGAATTGCCTTGCACGGCCGAATTCCACAACTTCTGTAAAATCTATTTTTAAATCCTACCCTATTCTGCATACCTGATTTGGTAATCCCTGGTTGGGATATGGCCAAGATTCATTCAAAATGGTCGAATTGTAAAACTTCATCAAAAAGACACGTTGATATCCCAATTTTTTTTTTCATTTCACTGATGATATTTATTAAGTACAACAAACAGTTTTAAAAAACTAAAACTAATATATAGTTAGTAGTTTTGGAGAGAACGGATGGCTAATGGATTTGTTATCCTTTAAAAGCAAATTCTAAAACTCCATAAGATATTTGAGTTTATCAACTCCTTCGATAATACCATTTGAAACATGCGCAGAGGTCGGAAATTACAATGAGACACGAATAGGGATTGAAAGATAATAAATTTGGTTTTGTTCAGGTTCACTGATATTTTATTTTAATTGAAATATTCTATAAGTACAGTAACGTCATTTTCCATGTTACTCATTGCTTGGGAGCAATCCTTGGAATCACAGAATATTGCGGTATCATCAGGAAACATTCCAGCCAGAGGTAAGTGGGATATATCATTTATGAAAATCAGAAATAGAATAGGGCCAACTCATCAAAAATTATAAGTATGGTATATGACTTTTTCGGGTTTAACCGAACTCCCCAATCTATTCTCCCCCCCCCCCCCCCAGTTTTTTAAATTCGGCTTAAACCTGATATCTATATCTACCCAAAAACCATAAAAGTTATTGTTATCGGAATACTACAATTCTTTATAAAAACAAAGTTCGATATGCCCGTTCCAGACACGGCTTCAAACGATCGGCTTCACCTTTGTCTCTTTCCCTTTTTACCAATAAAATCGACGGTAATTGTGACATAAAATTTTTCGGCGAACTCAAATAGAAATGAAAATGAATAAATCTAAGGCCATTTTTGAGATGTAGATTTTTGTTTAAATTTTATTTTCGAGCAGAATAGAACAATACAAAAAAATTTGGTGTTTTTATTTGATTTGTTGCCATAATTATAAATAAAAAGTATCAAACAAAGTATTTTTTATGGCAGCCAAAGTGAAAAAATTCCCCCACTCCGAGCAAACTTTTATTTTTGTGATATTTATATGGCATATAGTAGAATAAAATATTATTTACCAATTTTGGTTTCAGCAATATTTCATTGTGAATTTCCAGTAACAGAAAACAAATAAAAAACCTCTTAACGACGAGGTAAATGTTCGAGTGACGAAAGCCGAATTCAATTCACAAAATTTCTGATATCAAATTTGTGCCGAAAAAAACAATTGTATTCGATTTGTCAACGATTTTTCGGAATGTTAGTGCATTCAGCGCGTTGTTGTTTAACATTCAAAAAACCGTTGACAAGTTGTTGTTTTTGACAGCTAAAAAGAAAAATGTAAACAAACGCGCCGAATGCACTAACATTCCGAAAAATCGTTGACAAATCGAATACAATTGTTTTTTTCGGCACAAATTTGATATCAGAAATTTTGTGAATTGAATTCGGCTTTCGTCACTCGAACATTTACCTCGTCGTTAAGAGGTTTTTTATTTGATATCAATGACTTTGGCAAGGCAAATTGAAAATGAATTAAATTGCGATTCGTTTTATTGTTGTCAGTCGTTTTGACTTCGACTTTGAGTTCACACACACACGATAGCACACAAGTTGCCGCTACGTGTTATTGTGCCTCATACACAGATGCGCGGCATTGAAATGACCAAAACGAACAACAAAGCCATGCTAATCCAACAAATACAGAAAACACTACACTATAGATAGTTGTATTAGAATATATGTGTACATCGTATGTGGGCACTAGTTTAATAAGTAGTGGTACGAAAGAAAAAAATTAACATGAGATTGTAAGTGTAACCAATACAATCTTCTGTAGTTTGTTGAATATTGGCATCTGCGTTTCAGACTTTGTTCAGAGCTTAATTGTTGTTCGTTTCGCGAAAAACGAATTACGCATACTCTCACACAGCTGCCGGCTGTGTGTTACGGAGTGTGAATGATTCGTTCTTCTTCTCTGGATATTCGTCACTCCAGTGGCCTGCGTCTGTGTATGAGGCACAATAGAACGTAAAACAATAGAACGAAACTGTTTCAATAAAAAAATGGAAAACAATAAAACAAAATTGTTTCTATTGAAGAATGGTTCAATACGATTTATGTTTGGAAAGTATATGCCCTTGGCCTCGAAATAGTAAAGACTTATATTTTTTCTTTTTTATGTTGAAAAGTAGGGTCAGTTCTCATCATTAGGTTCAGGTAGGTAGTTTTTCTTTATTATGTCCAGCACGATAACCTACGTTCTGGTGTACTGTTTCTAGTGTGTGGAAGACGATTCTATTTCTTTATTTTGCAATTTTTCAATCTTCATTTTGGAGTCTTTTAGTAGATTTTATTTCAGAATCCTTTACCACATGCCACAAACAGGTCATGCCGGGTGTGATCTTATTACACACCCGGTTCTCGTAGGCTATCGGCTGAACATTTGTAGTCTAGTTTTTAGTGTATGTTACAGAGTAGTAAAAATTTAGACCAGATGCATGTGTTTTTGGTAGAAATTCGATTGAGAAATTCAACAATTTTTTTTGCATGTTTCTTGCTGTTTTGTCACTAACTGCATGCGGCTACCATTCATTTTTGACTCCTTAAACAATTCTATAAAATATACATATTTTAGTGTGTTAGTTGGAAATAAAAGTTAATGGTAGCTAGCCTCTCGCTGATATTCCATCTTCATGCGGTGGGAGGAGAGATTAGATCTATTTTTCAAAGAAATCAACATAATGATAAAAAAATATCGATTTTAATTTGTCAGTTTTTTCATTTTTTTTTGTTATGAAAAAAGAGTCACTGGTAAAAATTCTCTTAGCAATGATAATAATATGATGTATTTATATTTGTTTCATTATAATACGTTGATTCACTATCATTATGAACCGCAACGGACCGATATTAGGGTGCATTTGAGCCAAAAAATGAAATTTTGCAAAAAAATTAGGGTGGCTTTTAAGTTATGGAGGTCAATATCTAAAATATACGAGTTTTCTGGGACAAACGGTTGATGTCATATTGTAGGTGAGATTTGTGGCTTATAATCTTGAAAATATGAACCAAAAGTCTTGGGCTCATTTTTTAGCAATTCGGCCTAATGTGGCCGGCCGATTTCGCATTTTTCAGTTTTTTGGCCAAAATGACCCTACAACCTAATTTTTTGAATTCTTTTTTTGCTATTTGATAGCTGGCGTAAATACCTTTCCAACGATATGCATATGTCCCAGGGTATGTCGAATAGATCCAGCACTGTGGACGTGGCAAAATGGCCGTTCAGAGGCCGGCCGCGGCCAACATGGCGGCCAAATCAAAAAGTTGTAGAACAAAATTTGCTTAGTTTTTTAAGTACTACAACCCCTCAAAATATGAGATCAAATAAAAGAGGTACGGACAAACAAACATATATACCAAAGCAAGATTATTTGGTGACGTCATAGAAAAATTTAAAATTGTCATAACTTTGGTCAAAATCATCCGTTTTGGACGTTTGAGGTGTCGTTGAATTGGTATTGACGTCTACAATCATAATTTACCAGTAAGAAAATAATTTTGGCATTTTTTGGGGCAGTTATACGCGAAAAACTGATTTTTTGGGGCAATTTTCAGAAGGTCATATCTCCACTCAATGTTGGTAGAAATTCATGCTTTTATACATTATTTAGGTTTATTTTTCAAGACCTTTCCAATGGTATATAACATGATCCTGGCGGCCTCAAAGTGAAAAAGTTCGAAACTTGCTGTATAATATACTTCGTTCGACTTCCAGCACAGTAGGTGCTTTCGTCACTCGTTTGGACTGCCGTCCAAAGTGATAATTTTTCATCATAGTTGACTTTCATGTCAGTAGTAATTGTAAGCTGAATCGGTTATAACTATGAAAGTCTTATGTTTTTTGGTTTTTTTAAAGCCAACTCTTCTTTAATTACTTCTGATAAATACGCCAACTATGATGAACCATTATTTGCCGATACTGGAAATTCACTAGCAAATATTGCTGAAACCAAAATTGGCCACTAATAATTGATTATATAAAGCTAAGGGGACTTTACCAAAGCAAAACAGCTTTGATTGTAAATAAGGAGTTTTAATGGAACGATTGAGCTTAACTATGCGAGCTATTTTTTTCTGTTTTGGGCGATGCAAACTAACTTAGCTCGGGTTGTTTTTGGATTGCAAAAGTCAGCTATATTGCTCACGCATACATTGTTATATTGTGTACATATTTATAACATATTGAAATTCGAACATTTGAGTATTGTTGTCCCTGCCTATGTAATCCTAATAAAATTTTGGCAGACACAGCATTTTAGTTGTATTGAAATGTATGTGCGAGCGATGTAATTAGCTCAAACTATGCTAATAAAAACAATACCTTTCTCGCTTAGTTTAGCTGAAATGAGCAACGGGCCTAATTTTGTGCTTGGTGCGTCAACACGACACGCTAAAAAATAAAAACGAAGTATTTTCTTTATTTTTTTTTATTTTATTTATACAAAATGTTCCTGTTATTTTATAAATATGTATGTCGTGATTCAAAATGTTACGAGATTTCCGAAAAGAAGGATGTTATTTTAAGATATGTGATTTTGTGAATTCGATAAGAATGAACAACAATATATTGTAATACCAATATTTATTATTATATTTGTGCACAATAAAAATGAAAGATCGTAATTCAGACGTCGACCCATGCCGAAGGAGAATTTATAGTGAAATATATATAGGCTCGTTATAGGAAGAGATCAGTGTAAGATATTACATTGGTTTACAAATGAAGGAATATAATTGTTTTTCTCGGGGAAGCACCTAAATTTTTACGATGTACAATTCTTTATGTCAAATATTTTTTATTTACATAATTTTGGGAAGGCCACGTTTCATTGCCGTTCGATTGAAAATGTATGTCCCAATATTATAAATTTGGGGGTGCGGGAGTTGTATAGTGTCAGTGAATTGGATTATGATAAATTTGTTCGAAGAGCAAAAATTTAGATCAAAAAATGTTACAATAAATAAAACGAAGGAGATATTAAGAGAGTGTGCCCTGGAATTGCAAGGTCACACAATAGTACAATAAAAAAGTGTCCAAACAAGGAATGCAGTTATTCTTGGAATAATGCGCGAAAAGCCCTCGCAAATAATACGCGATGTCCAGAATGCAATACTACTTGGTATTACCTATGTAGCGTAAGTGGAACTTGTGGTATGTCGATGAAGTTGGACGAAATTCCAAAGTTTTAAGAATCCAGTGCCCATATTTTGCATAAAAGAACCATTTCGATCTGTTGGATGCAGAATCAAAGTGTATGGTGATTTTATCTACAACGGAATTTTTGATAATCGATATTTTTTTAAAATTTAAAAATTATTGGATAGCTTTAAAAGTTTTATTTTAATTTTTAAATAATTAATTTTTTAAAAATATGACACAATTTTATTAAATCAAAGTAGAAAATTAACTTCCCCTCCCCAATTTTTAACCCCAGAGCCATTGTGTAAAAATACACACAACCCTTAAAGAAATATAATGAGAACCTTAAGTTCTTTCTTGGCAGTTTGCTTTCGTACTGATAAAAAGTTGGCTTACTCATCAGGTCAAATGTCAAACGGCAAAAATTCAAACCTTCATACCAATAGTATAACAAAAGAACATATCGATTTGGCGAATTATATAAAATATGGACGAATTGAAAAATAAAACAACGGGATTTCTGGTAAAAAAATTGTTGTAAAATTCTAAAAATCTTCTTTTGAAATAAATTATTCTGTTTAAATAAATAAACTTTTTAAATTTAAAAAGTATTTTATAAATCATTTTACAAAATATGTTATTAAAAAAAAAATATTTATTAGTTTGTAAAAATCTCATTTAATTTCAACAAAATACTTTTTAAATTCAAAAAAATTTATAACTTTTAGAAATTAAAAACTCCTTTTTTAATTTTACAAACCAAAATTTTTCTCAGTGTTGTCATAAAAACATACATCTATACTTTTTACTTATATAGGCCGCACATGAACCAGGATCCTCACATGGAAATCATTCTGATAACACAGAATTTAAAGGGACTGGTTAGTAAAACTTCGATATACGACAAATGTTGCAACTTAAATATTCCATTGGGTAGTTTTGTCTCGCTACAAAATTGCAATACAAGTTTTAAAATATTTTACTTTTACTATTTGATCCGACAAAATATCGTATTTGATCGAATTTGTTTGATCGATAATAGTGGCCCATCTTCAATATCTTCGCGAGTAAAATCTTGAATAGGTTGAAATAGTCGTGGAGATCGTCCACCTCTTTGTAAATGTAAATTTGTTGGTTTATATAGTGGTAAATTTAATCCTTGTGCTGTTCAATGATTTTCGGGACCGCACCGCAAATCCCGCGTTGCAATCAGAATTAATTCATCAAGGGTGAGTGGCAATATTTTACTTGTTGCCCCTGGCAGGACGTCTTCTTGACAAAATTCACCGTCGTGTAGCTTTGATATGAGCCGGTATAGGGTATAGAATGTTACCAAGATTGTTTATTGAAAGACTTACTTGTATTCATAAACCACCATTCGATTGTGTCATCAAATCATGACAAATCCTACACAGGCAATGCATGTAATCCGGTTCTACCTTATTACCAGTCGAAATTCTGTTCCGCATCGCCTGACCGAATCACGAATTCCCGTTCTGCTTGAACAGCCTAGCCCGCCTCTGTACAAACATTTCTTAAATTGGCATTGTTAAAATTATCCAACAATTTAACAATGGCTTCATAATGTTCACCAATAATGCCGGATCTAGCGTATCCTGACAGTTTGTAGCCATAATAATTTTAAACTAACCCAACGAATCGAAACCATCTATTTGTGCCTTCGTAAAAACGACGACCTTCAATTGCATCAATTCCATCCATGAATATAATGCTATAATGCACGGTTGATGATCACAAGCGTAGTTAAACATTTCACGTATTAAACGAGCACTTCGTATCGAGAGCTAGCTTCAGCCATCAATTTTGTCTTCTCTAATTGACGTCGACATCCAATAACATATTGTGGCCAATTTATTGCATTCACAATAACTGTAAAAATATAGATAAACATAAATTATCGTTTCACTGAATCACTGACATATTGGAGGTACTTACATTTATCCTCAGTCAGTTGTTTGAGTACATCTAAGATAATTTGCCCAACACTTTTAAATCAATTTCTGATTTATCAATCTTTTTCGTCAGATCTTTTAATTGTTCTCGCAGTGAAAGTAAACATATGAAATACCAATTTGGTACATTTGCTTACAGTCGGCTTCCATATCACTGCTGCTATTATCCGGTTTCAATAATCGATACACAGTTTACAAATATTTTGTTAAAAAAAATATTTGTCGACTGGTTTTTATATTAGGACCATTTTTATGGTGTTTGCGATTGATTTTTTACGCCTCACTAACTTAGTACACTGATTTTTTGCGTCAATCGAATAAAAAACATTTTTACCTTCATTTATGTGTCTGTGTTTAATAGCTGTTGAGCATAACGTACGTAATTTCAAATATGGATATTATCACAAATGACAATCGTGAAATCCAAAATGACAGCACAATGACAATACAGTTGTTGGTGTGCGTGAAAAGAGGGGTTACCCTACCAAAAAACCCAGTGTAGCAGTACAATTTGTTTTGATCAAACATTTTCGGGATAAAAATCGTACCCTTTTTACACTCGGTGCAAATTATTATGGGGTTAAAAAATGGACAGCTTCGTTGTTTTTCGCCTGCTGAATGTTTTTTTTTATGTTTTCCCCTCACATAATTTATAGCAAAACAATTTTTAGATAGTTGCGAAAATTATTCAAATTAATAAAAGAGCATATTTTTTTTCATCGCAAAAATAATATATTTTTTTTTAGTAATTTTTAGGATATAAGATTATTGTCAAACATTAAAAATAAAAATTATCATATTCGCTCTATTGTGAATTTTAGTTCTTGTCTTTTTCACATTCTCAGCAAAAATTTGCAAAAGTTTTCTGTTTTCAGGTGGAATAGTGCCTTAAATTAGCAATAAAAAATCTATTAGGACTAAGTTTGAAGCCAGAAGATGAAGTCGTGTATGGAACGGGCGATAGCACTATATATTTTTTCTCTCTCTCATATGATTGCAATACAATATATTCTTGAATATGACAAAATGAATAAAAAAAATAAGCAGTATTAGAAGTTTGCATCACGTTTATTTAATTTTTTCGTAAGAGTGAGAGTTTTGTATACTTTTACATAAAATATTATTACTCTCTCTTTCTTTTTCGCTGTAATAAAAATGATATAGTGAGTGTTTTTTATTCATTCCAAATATATCAGACGTTCCGAACATGTGTTTTATTCATTCCCTTCGGTCTATTCTTTTTCTTTGCTGAAACAAATAAAAAGGTAGAACGAAAGGAATATTTTTAATGTTAATCGCCATTTTGTTTGTTTTGTTGAATGTACATAGTTGTGGTAAAAAATAAAATAAAATAAATTAAAAATGGAGAATAATGGGCCTATTCCATGGGGCCTATTCGACGGAACGAAATCGAGCCATTTTTAAAGCGAGTGATTACTGGTGATGAAAAGTGGATAAGATACGACAACGGTGTGAGAAGAATATCATGGTCAATCGAGGTGAAGCTTCCCAAACAGTATCCAGGATTGAGGCCAAGAAAGGTAATGCTGTGTTTTTGGTGGGATTGGAAAGGAATCGTGCATTTATGATGTGCTACCACCAGGCCAAACAATTGATTCTAATCTTAACTGTGAGCAACTAATTCGTTTAAGACAAGCACTTCAGTAAAAAAAAAATGTTCAGAATTGATCAGCAGAAAGGGTGTTGTATTCCATCATGATAACGCTGGGCCACAAATCATTGATGACCTGGCAGAAACTGAGAGAAGTTGGCTGGAAAGTTTTGATGCACCCACCATATAGTCCTGACCTTGCATGATCAGAATAAAATTTGTTGGTTTAACATTAAATTCAAAAGAGGCCAGCGAAAATAAGTGTTCTCGATTTTTTGCCTCTAAACCACAGAAGTTCTACATAGTGATGGGATCATGGCTCTTCCAGAAAAATGACAAAAGATCATCGATCAAAATTTCACATATTTGGTTTAATAAAGTTCATTTGAAATAAGAAAATTTTTTGTTTTAATGGCACCATATATATGTTGAGCTTAACACTTAGAAATAAACGTGTTTTTTGTGCAAAAAAAATACAAAAAACTAAGTTGTACTCCCAATAAATTTGATTTTGAATTTTGAAATTTTTTGTATATATTTTATATTTTTGGCTCGATTTTATCCCGAATTGGAGTAAAATAATATATATAACCAGGTAATTACCCCCGAATGCAACACCCCAGGACAGATTGCTGTGATAATTAAAAATTAGGTTCTTTCAGAATATCAGTCAAATTAGGACATCGATGAAAGTGATTAATCTAATTAGCTAATTGACGTTGGCCGTTTTGTTTTTTCGATTTTTGACATTTCGTCACATTGCATAATGAAAGTAAGTATTGCGTCAGGTTGCCTAATGTTTTGAGTTTTTTTTTCGACGTAAAACTTCTCCTATGCGGTCTCTATTCACCGCATACCGATACCGACTCGTGAAGTTTTATGCTCTTTTTTATGCGGTCCCTATTTCCGCACAAAACAGGTTTGACTGTATTTCGTCAAACACTCGGTAGTTACTGACAACTTTGCAGTCACCTGATTTAAATATTGGTGTCACTTTTCCCATCTTTGAACAATCAGGATAGTTGCCGGTTTCAAACACTACTTCACAAAATAAGATTGAGAATAATTATCCCTGGCAGCAACGCTATCGACAAATAATTGGTAATTTATAAGAAATGGCTTTTTCCCAAACTCCCTATTCCGAGAGAATTGCCAGAATATATGTGCTATTCAATCGGAACCGTGGCTTTTGTTTGACATTCCATTTAACAAAGTGATCAAATTTGACGGCAGAATTGGTCAGTATGGTTTCAAGGGCCAAGCCGCATTCGATTTATTTGAAGTAAGCAAAAGCCTACCAGCCATATTAGATGCGGATAATCATTATTGCAGTATTTTCTTGTAGACACATCAAACCTGATGGATGACCCATAGATATCTGTGCTTCTTTAACTATACGAATTTGCAGCGTACTCAATGATGACATGATCAGCAGAAGTAACTATTTTAAATAGTCAATGTATAATTATTTAAGATAGTTCCATTCAAACAAGCTGCGTAACACTACTTTCAATGGGGAACCAGAGCCAGTTTATTATGATACGCAGCAATATGCTCCAACCTAGGCAACGGCCTCCACAATTTCAATGTAATTTTGTTGGAATAATGGTTTTCTATTCAATTCGATATTGCCGATATTTCCGTTTCGTTTACCACAACTAAACTAAAACAAATCGTACACTCCGATGTTTCTAAGGGATTTCTGCCGCGATGATCACCTGAGAAATCCTAGATTATCTCCAAAAATAAGGCAGGCACAAATTTTACCATTAGACACATAAAACTGCACAATCAAATTCCAAAAAATTGGTGAAATTGCCAAAATTTTACAAGTATTCGTATTGAGAGATTGAGCCCCTGATTTGGCCTTCCAATCCTTAGAACTAATATGCATTACAATTACACTAAATAACTGCGTAATTAATGTTCATATGGCATTTCTTAAAAACCCCTATTACAATGTTTATGTAAATTGGTCCCAATACCAAGAAACCAATTGAAAAGAAACACATGATCAAACAACAGACGAAACCCGAAATTATTTGCCAAAAACTCACATAATTACGGTCGTTATTCTATTCAACTCATTCATAGCAAAATATTCGACATAATATTTGAAGATCATTAAAATGTACAACTCAAACCAATTTTTTAACCCACTATATATATTTATAATATTTAAGAAAAATCGCGTTCCCAATTTTTATTTTACAAATAAACCGAAATAAATAAACGAAGTTTCTAAGATGCATAAACAGCATCCAACTGGTATACATGTACAGATATAATATTTGTGATTTGAGATGATTTTTTTTTTTGCATTTCGTTCGCTTTGTATATTATTTTTTATTTTTTTCGATTTACATCTTACAAATTTTCAAGTGTTTGTTGTATATAGTATTATATATTCTACTGTCAATGGCCTTTCAAATCTCGCATATAAATGCACATTAAAAAAAAATGCACACAAAATATTTGTTGGTTTAAAGTGTTTCATCTTATACTATAGTTTGGGTTTATTACGAGTATTATGTGATGCAAGTAGATATTTGCATATGTGCGCGGATTGAATGTGTGCATAGCTAAATATATAATACAAGATATGATGACTGCCAAAAATAGTTTTAGATTTTTTTTTTTGTGTGTTGTTCAAGAATTTTTTGTTGCGCGGTGCGCTGAAGATTTTACGTTCGACTTTTGTTTTTGAACTGCATGTAATGTTGAAATTTACTAATAATTCTTAATATCTTTTTTTATTTTTTTTTTGGTTTTGGTTTATTAAGGCGACAACAAATTAATGAAATTTATGATTTTATTTTTTTTGTGTTTAAAAATAATTTTGAAATAGAAAAATAATTTTGAGAGCACAATGACACCAATTTAAAATGCATTACGATGTTATGCGACCGCAGCTGATCTTTTGGGTACTACATATTTTCTTAGCACATCTTTGAGGCTGGCTATATGTGTATTTCAGATTTGTTTGTTGCGTATTTTATTGCGTAGACAATGTAAAATATTGTTTCTTTGATATTTGCCCCATTGTGGTATCAGAATCGGGAATTTGTAAGGTTTTTATGCCAATTCGGCATCTTTAATTCGTGAAGTGTATCTGGAAGTTTTCGATTTTTTATTTGGAAAAATAATTACATTTTCTATCAGTTTTGACGATTATTTCACTCCTTGATTTCTAAAAAAAATTGTGCTTCGTATAATTTTTGATGTTTCAAACATCGCCAAATCTTATACCAAATCTTTAATAATTTGGGTCAGTTGCATGCAACTCTCCATTCCCGACTTTGATTAATGTACTTCTTGGGTGGAAGTCTTTAGTGAGATTCGTTGCGTCCCAGGAATTTCCTTGTTCCATGTAACGACAGATTAAATTTTGCACGCATCGTCGATTTTTTTGTAGAAATTTTATGCGATATTTTTAATTGTAGAAATATCGTCTTATGTCTGGTGGTAGCAACTATTATTTGGCTGGACTATCGGAGTTTGCTTAGTGATAAAGGAAAATTCAAAGTAATTTTTGTGAATTTTCAGAAATTTTCTAATGAGTGAAGTTATGATAAAATTCGTTAAACTCAGCAACTGTTCTTTGGCCGGGCTATCAGCTTATGTCTAATGATGAAGGGCGATCAAAAGTAATTTTTTAAGTTACGACATAGTTCCTAAAATTCAGTAACAGTTTCATGGCCTTCGGCCTATCGTGATTTTGTCAGAATTTATCTATATATACGGCGAAGTTGTGTTATAATTTTTTAAACTTAGCAAAAACACGTTGGCACGTTTTCAGTCTTTTTCTATGAGGTGTAGTTGAGATAAGTTCCCCCTACTCAGCAACTAATATTTAGCTCTTCTACTGCTTGTCTAAAAATCTCAAAATTATTTTAAATATTCCTTCATCACTAGACAAGAGCCGATAGTCCGAGCAACCAATAATTGCTGAGTTTGAGCAACGATATCTTAACTCCATCTTATTAATATTTTTGAAGGGACATGTTATTTTCAGGGCTGCCATAAACAGTAAAATTATACCGTTTCATATCTTCAGAAAGGTGTGGACCGAGAAGTATTTGCTGATTTAATATCTGCTCTATACTTGTTAGCCTTTTGCTTATCGGTTACCGCCTTAGTTAAGAAATTTGCAATATACCGCAGATTTGTCATTACAGAGGTTGCGGTGTCCTTCCTAGTGGCGTCGACGAGTTTATGTCCGCAATTGCCTCCAGCTTTCATAATCGGCGTTATTTAAAGTTAACTAAAACTTCTTTCATGTCCATGTATGATCCATGTATGATAAGTTTGTATGACTTGATTGAAGATTTTGGTTGAATTTTAGTTCCAACCTAGATAAATCGTGTACTAAATTTGGCACCCATTTTAAAAGTAACGATCGATAAAATTTTGGACAATTTACACAAAATATTATTTTCAGTCGCTGGAGAAGCGATTTATTTTAATTACAAGCACAGCTTGCCAATTGGCTTCGTCCATGCTAACCCTTGCTGATCAAAATAAACATCCCAGTATTAAATCGTTGGACAGTTGATTAAATGACAAAACTTGAAAAATTTAAATGCTTAATATTAAGTTTAAATATGATGCCAAATAAAGTTTTATCCCGATAGTATGAAAGAGTGTCAGAAAGGCCCTTAAAAACAATATTATGTTTAAATCATCCGTTAATATTGCACTTAAGCTTATTTGCTGGTAAAGGCCCGCAATCAGCCTCGTTGTTTAAACCGCCAATAAGTTTAACAAATCTGACTTAAAATCGTTCTTGTCAGGACACACAGGTTTAGATTACAGCAAACCTGCTCTGGCCACAATTTAATGTATGAGCAGCTAATTATTTTAACCCTCGACGGGTTAAAAAATCACAAAAGGCATAGTCTTTTCGGAAATCGTAAATTTAAGAACTTGAAAAAATTCTGTTAGCCGTTTGTCCGATATTATGCCCTGAATTCAGTTCAGATATCAATAACTTTTTTTAACATCGAAAAATGCAACGCAATTTTGTCCCAAGAATAGAAATAAAAATAGAAAAAAAATAGAAATAGAAAAAAATAAAAAAAAAAAAAATAAAGTAAATACGAGAGAACCAAAACACGCTGGTGCGCCAATTATGTTTTGTGCTCTCTCTATGCACCTATTTCTCATCTACGATATCAATTAGTGAGCGTAATATAACGGGTGTTTTTTTAAAGCCTGATAGAACTTGAAATTGTTGAAAATAAAACAAAAAATTTAATTTTTATGAAAAATATACTCTGGCAAATATCAGTGTGAGTATTCTCTGGCAAATCATCGTGATTAAACTGACGCTTGAACAACGATAAGAAATTATTAAAATTTACTTTGAAAATCTATCGTCGATACTCGCAACTTATAGACATTGATCCGGACGAGATGTGGTTACAACAGGATAGCGCTACGTACCATTCGGCGGCCGCAACCATTGACTTATTAAAATCAAAATCGGTGCGATTAGTTGATTTCGGGAAAAGGACCTGTCAATTGGCCTCCAAGGTCGTGCGATTTGATTCCCCTTGATTATTTCCTATGGGGCTACGTGAAGTCACTGGTTTATGCAGATAAACCAACAACAATTGAAGCGTTGGAGGCCAACATTGTACGTGTTATTCGTGACATACGGCCAGCAGTGCTCGAAAAAGTGGCCCAGAATGCGCTTCGTCAAGAACAGCCACGGTGTTCATATACCCGAAATTATTTTCATGTTAATGCCATGTATTGATCTTTCAAATAATAAAAACATTTGATTACAATTTAATTTTTTGAAGAATGCGCTTCGTCAAGAACAGCCACGGTGTTCATATACCCGAAATTATTTTCATGTTAATGCCATGTATTGATCTTTCAAATAATAAAAACATTTGATTACAATTTAATTTTTTGTGTTATTTTTTACAATTTCAAGTTCTATCGGGCTAAAAAACACCGGTTACAAATAAAAATAAAAAACCAAAAAAATAAAGTAAATACGAGAGAACAAAAACACGCTGGTGCGCCGAACATCAATTTTTGGGCTCAAACTTTTCTATTTTTACTATATAAATACAAATACTCTAGCCCAAAACAAATGAGTAGGCTTAAGCTTTTCTATTTAGGCATTAAGCAACATTTCAAGCCCCATCTTCGATGTTTAAATTTTTAGCTTAGGCTCAAACTTGGAATTTTTTACTTTACCGTGTTTTCATTATCTACGAAAGAGAAGGCTGTGCTGATGAATTTTTCTAACTTTTCTACTGACAGATTTTATCCCATTCGGATATGACTGAATCCTTTAATCTTGTTTAGAGGTCATAATATGATTCTGAATCGTTTCTCAATATAATCCCAGAGAGGTTGTATCGGATTTAAGTCCGGACTTTGTGGAGGTGCATTAAGTTATTTGGGAACATTATCCTGATGGAAGATCAAGTTTATATTTGATAGCCCTATAGCTTTTCAACTGTTTGAATTAAATTTGTTTTAAAACATCCAAATATTTAAGCCTGTCCATTGGGCCTTCAATAAATACTAAATTACTGACATCTGTATTCAATTCAATTCAATTCAATTTTATTTATTCAAGAATGTAAACTTAGATACATCTGCCTGAGAAATCAAATTCTCGTATACAAGAATAAAATATTAATATATATATAACACTAAAATTAGTATAAAAATGTAAAGAACAAAATATGAAAATTAAAAAGTATAGAGAATATAAAAAATATAAAATTATATTTTAGATTTATCTCTTTGGTGATATTTAGAACAGATCAAAATTTTGAATATCAGTTTCATTTAGCCACATGGTGACTCGAAGTTTAGTTTGTAGCTCTATTTTTTGCTCTCAAAAGTTAGAAGTTCTCTTCTCAATGATGTTGGCATTTCATTTATTATTCGATGACCAATGTACGTGTAGCTCCTCTGGCCAACAGACTTCGACATTTTTGTTGTTCTCAATTGGAGTTCGATGTTTGCCCTCGTGACTCTTATATTCAGTCTGGTTTTTTGAAGTGATCCTGATGCAGCCAAATGTAAAATAACTATAAAGAGGAATAGTTTTCTGATGTCAAGCTTTCTGGTTTCTTCAAACAATTGTTTTGTTGGATATAGACGAGGCTTGTTATATATGTTTTTGATAGCGGCTTTCTGGAGTGTTTCTAGTAGAGTGATGTGGGTTTTACATGCTCCACCCCAAGTCAGTATTCCATATCGTAAGATTGATAAGAATAAACCATGGAAAATGCTGTTGGCTAAAATTTCTGTGCTGATTATGTTTCGTAATTTTTTTAACGTGAATGGAAGGTATCTCAGTTTTTTATTAAGTTTTTTGATGTGTTCGTCCCAGCGCAAATGGCCATCAATTGTGACTCCGAGGTACTTTGTATGATTAGTCCTCTTTATGAGCATTGCTCCTCCAGTATACGTGAACGGGATTTCTTGTATTGGTGGTATCGCATCTATGTGTGATGTTGACTGTCAGCGAGTTATTGGAGAACCAGTTCTGAATTGTTGCCATTCCTACTTGCATTTTTTCAAACACTTCTTCCCAATTTTTCCGTTCAAAGATTATTGATGTATCGTCAGCATACGATAGTATTTTTCCTGGAATTTCGACGTTGAACAGGTCGTTGATGTAGAGTATTAACAATAAGGGTCCGAGTACAGTTCCTTGGGGAACTCCGTAGGATGATATAAGAGCTCTGCTTTCGACATTGTTTATTTTCACTATTTGATTCCTGTTTCTTAGATAGCTTACAATTAGGTCCTTTGCATGACCCTTTATGCCTATATAATCAAGTTTTCTTATCAAATATCCATAGTCTAAGGTATCGAAGGCTTTTGTTAAGTCAACGAATATTGACGAAACTGGTTTCGTTTTATCTACATTTTTATATATTATGTTTGTGAATTCGGCCAGTGCATCTTCGGTGGAAAGTTTTTGTCTGAAACCAAACTGATTTTTATTGATGACGTTGTGTTTTATATGGAACTGCATTAGTCTCCTGTAAATACTTTTCACCATGATCTTCCCAAATTTACGTATCACGGATATAGGCCTGTGGTTCCCAACTTTAAAAAAAAGTATAGGAAAAAAAATCAAATATTTTTAGCGACGAAAGCAAACGTCACTAAAAATATTTGATTCCTTAAAGGAATTTTCTTTGTACATATTAAATTAATTTTACTTATAGTTTCTACTCAGTCATATCTTAGAAAAATAACCATTTCTATTCTACAATCTTGGGCACAATTTTAGGTGATGGTCAAGTAACGGTTTATACCTGAATATCGTGTGCAGGTGTCGGTAATTTAGTATTCATTGAAAGCCACACGCTTAAATATCTAGTTATTTTAAAACCAATTTAATCCAATCAGCTGAAAAACTGGGACGACCAAACACAAACTGGATCTTCCATGACGATGTAGTGCAAATTTGTAAATTGAATTGAAAAATCCGATTTAAAATCAACGGTTTCAATAACGAAATTTTGAAACTACAATTTTCAGATATAAAATCCAAAGGATTTGATTAGCAATAAACATTTCGTTAAAGGAGAAAGATAAAGTTCTTGACGAGTGGTTTAATTTGGATGGAATTTAATTTAAGATGGAGCAGTGAAATATAAATTATCTACAAATATGAAAAAAAAACGTAAAAAATTTCTAACCTAATATTGGCAGAAAGGATTAACTACATATTGCTTAATGTCCGCAGTGCAAGTATAAAAACAACAATTAAAATATTTGATGGCCACAAAATTTTGTATGTGGAGTTGGTAAACATGTAAAATGTGCTTTCAATTCGATTCAGATTACTTGCCAATATCAACCCTGATGAGTCAGGATTTTCGGAAAATTGATTTAGGTTTTTTTTCGGATTAAACGATTTTTATAAAAATTGGTTAGAAGTTTCTGAGATGGGGTTCGTTCGGACTCCTATTATAAAAAATTGTCTCTAACGATTTAGATAAAAACAAATTGAGAGAGGGGATTTTCGAGTATCAGAAAGCGACTGCAATGGATAATGATTTCGGAAAATTTGTTTAAATGTGCTCCGGATTAGCGGTAACCTCCGATTTGTTCTTCAATAGAACTAAATAATTTCCCAATCAAAGAAGATGGAACTCGGATTAAGTATGAACATTGGAATCAAATATTAATTTTGGTCGTGCCTTTAGAAAATTCTCATTTTAAATTTACTTAAACCATTTCTTAACTTTTGGAATACGCTCTCTTCGTATATAATATAAACTGTCAAACATTTCATTATTAGCAAAAACTAAAATCCTTGTATGGACATTCAAAAGTATTCAGTTATAAAGCCTTATATTTTCAAATATTGGAAAATATTTCTACGTCCTCCAAAATTTACAAAAATTTGAAGGTCAACTGGTACCGAAGAATAAATTGTAACAACACCAAATATGTAAAACTGCCGTTTCATTTCTACCAATACACAATACAATAACACATCTAATTATTTTATATGCAATAACGGCATTTTTTTCAACTTTGCAATATACATATAAGTTTCAATTTGTACACAAAGTTTTGACGCAAAGCGTCGGACGCTCGGTGCTTCAGATCTCAGATTCCTCAGGTACAATAACGAATTTCGGACTTTTAATAAAAAATTGCGGTATGATCAAACGTCGTTCGTTTTAACCGAATTTCTGCTTAATAAATATTTGAGCCACAGGAAATTGTTGTAATCCGATTTTCCTATACAAACTTTCCCTCTATTTCTTTATTAGAAAAAACCAAAAGCCATGGAGGTCTTTTAGCAAGTCTCGACCGCATTTTATAATAGAATTGTATATCATCAAGAGCAATCGGTTATTTTAAACCTTTAGAATTATAAATTTTGGAAAATATTTTCACCTCTTACGGTACCGAAGTACGAATCGATAAAATGAATAAAAAAATATTACGTCACCAAATATGCAAAACTGGTTTCGTTTGTACCAATCCTACAATACATTTTTTTTTTTTTATATACAAATGCCAGATAACGGGAAATTTTTGGTAGACAAAATCAATTTCGATGTTAAGTAATTTAGTTGCGTATTATAAATCAAGTGCGTCGGTTGATTTATGATTTACGGGAAAATTGATTTATCAATTCGGTATAGTGGTCGCGTACAGTGTTTATCGAAATATAGTAAAAGTAAAGTTAATTTTCAATTTGTATTAAGAGATAATGAAAAGTTACTAAAATTGGATTGTTCTGCATTGTGCTACTGAGTATAACACAAAACGATTGAACTTTTAGGGTAAGTGCCAATTTCATTTTATTATGTATGTCTTGTGATTAAAAGAGCATAAAATTTTTCGATGTAGGTAGCTAAATTTTCTAATTACGAATTAAATTGGTCACAATTTAACCCAAAAACCACTATTCACTTTTTTACCTAGCTTTCATTACGCTTTATTTCCATTTTTTAACTCGATGAAAACTGAATTAACGAGAAGCTGAAATACTGCAATTTCAAACAGTGTGAAATATTTACTAAAAAATCGATGCAAATTTTGTGTGACTAAACTAAAAAAAATTAATTTAGGAGAAACTTGACTCATATCTTACACATATTATTTACCTATCTGACAATAATTTCTCAAAATTCAGGGAAAATATTAGAAAAATAGATAATTTATTAAAATGCTAAATATTTCTCAAAAATTTTAGAAACGGGCCTAAATCCCGACAATTTTTGTTTTCAAACCAATTTGGTTGTTCTATAGTACTCGTACGCTTTCATTAGTTCGGACTAGATCTCTCCATCCACCTACTTCGTATACGAGCTTATCTAAATTCAACTTCATCGCTTCCAGAATTCGCTTTACATATGTTAGCCTATATATACCGATATAGGCTAACATATGTGAGTTTTACAGCCATATGTAATGAACAGTGTTCTTGTTATGCTTACCATCTTTTGAAGGTACATGAGCTTCTCTATGTGCTATCTTTCGTCCAGTGGCAAGGTTTCTCTTGAATAACACCTTCTTATTTGATTATCGTGATGGTTGCTAATAAAACAATGAGCCTAATTAATTTTGTCAGACTTTTACTGTACATCTATTTTGTCAACGAATAATTGGATATGTCTGCGCCAAACGTGTAAATTTCAACGATTACTTTAAATCGGATTTGACAGCTGACTTCGTTTTTGATAACTTTCTCGCCAACTCACATTTTACAGTACAAGTACTCAGTGGCTTGTCTACAAAATATTCTAAAGGTCGGATTCTAGAATGAATCCCTGAGCACTCAACTACCGTTCTTCCGTGTCTATTCTTGATGTCCAACTCTCAACAATCATACTGTTTTGATAAGTGCCCCAAGGCAGCTGGAATTACGGCATATTACTTAATCTCTAATTAGTTTTTATAGCAGCATGCCCGTTGTGCCCAACGTGTATAGAGGTCGATGTGATGATAGGAATCCGAGATTACCTTTTGTTTACCTATTAGTAAAAAACATCTATCTTTTGTGAAAATCGGGATCTCAACTTAAACCTATACGAAAACATTTCAGTTTCAGTAGTCGTCTGTAAATCTCCACCCTATTCCCGATTCTTTAATTTTTCCTCAGAGATATACATCATAAACCATTTTGAGCCACCTAATGTGCCTGCCTATACATCTTACACTTCCAAGATTTTGGAATATGTTTTTTAGAAACTAGTGCGTAGCTGGTAGACATTTTTGTTTTGTGGTCCGCGCCTAGGAACTTGTAACGTGTCCTGCATGCGATTAAACCTCCTACTGCTGAATGTTATGTGGTAGCTGAATGTGGTTTTAAAATTTCGTATTTAAACTAAAGTTACATATAAATTTGATACGATAAAAATACTAAACGTCAACAAAAATTACATTAAATTTAGGCGAAAACATTTTTAGTATTTTCGATTAAGGCTATGTTGTTTTTGAGATGGTGACACTTGGTGATACTTTAAGATAAATTAAAAAAAAAAGAACTTTACTTCGATTTTAATAAAATCAGGTTCGCCGCTTATTTGAGAATTTCATTTTACACAATTTAATAAAAAAATCCAATTGGAATATACCATTTAGATAACAATAATTCTTTTTTCAAAAAATTGTATCTAAAGTGGAAGACATATATGATATATTCAATTCAAATTTCATAATTCGTTGAAAATTGGCGACAAGTTTTTTTTTTGTTTGGTCATCCCAACATAATGATTTATTGCGAAAATTCTTGAAAAACACATAATTTCCACATTTTTTCAAGTGTTCGAGGCTGGAAGCTTGACCAATACTAACAATTTTATAAATCCAACGAGAATTTTCGGAATAAATCCTTATGTTGGGATGACTAAACGAAAACAAGTAGTGACCATTCCTTAACGACAGTCGACCAACCGATTCCGATCGTTGGATTTATAAAATTATTATTGGTCAAGCTTCCAGCCCCGAACACTTGATATCGTGTGGAAATTATGAGCTTTTCAAGAATTTTCGCAATAAATCTTTATGTTGGGATGGCCAAACAAAAAAAGACTAATAGCCAATTCTCAACGAATTATGAAATTTGAATTGTAAATGTCATTTATGTCTTCCACTTTATATGTGTACTCCAGTTGGATTTTTTTATTAATTTTTTAAATTGAAATTCCCAAATAGTCGGCGAACCTGATTTTATTGTACTACTACAATTTTTATTTTGTTTTTTTCGCAATAAAAACTGACCCATTGATGACTAAACGAAAATATGTGGTGGCCAACCCCGACCTAACGATTACTTAACGAAATTTGATAAGAACGGTATAATTTTCTTGCAAGGAGGTGCTACCCGGGAAATTTTTTATTTGACTTTTTCATTATTTATTTACCGTTTGATCGTAAGTGACCAAACGATAAAAACTAATGACCAATCCTGACCAAAACCTTTTGATGGGGTGCTGGAAAGGTGGAGCCATAAATGCGAGGAGTCGATTGCCATTGGTTCAGATTTCCGGAAAAAACGTGTTGAGGGTCGTCACTTGGCAACGAGTCCCTTTATATAATTTTTTTTGGCTTGCACGAATTTTATAAAATTTGATAATGAGGATTTACGCATACCGAGAATCAATTGTGAATTTGGTTGCCCAGCGGAGCCCAAGTACATTTCATTAATTTTTAATCTTTAATATTTAATTTATTTTCTCCGTGAACGGCTCTTTTGTGGAGAAAAATAGTGATTAAAACAATATGCCTTTATCCTTGACCTATACACGAAATCTTTACTAGTGCGTGCTATGGACTTATGCATTATTTGTTGCAGAATGAGGGCGAAAACCCGATACGGTTTCGATACGGTTCTAATACTGCACAAGAAAATCAAGAGTCCCGATTCTTTAACTTTTCGTCAGAGATATCCATCATAAAACATTTTTAGCCACCTAAAGTGCCTGTCTATACATCTTAAATTTTCCTGATTTTGGAATATGTATCAGGTTTTTTACAAACTAGCCCTTAGCTGTACACCTTTTTGTTTTGCGGTACACGCATAGGAACTTGTAACACATAATTCTGAAGTTCATTTGCATTTTCTTTATTCTATTAGGAAGTTCCTCTAACTTTATTGACACTTATCGCACACATATTTCTGTACAGGTAACATCTTTCAGTCCTGCTTAAGCCAATACTTTTTTGACAATACAGCTTTTCAGTTAGCTCTGCCTTGCGAGATGGGGTCAAGTACATCCTCTGGTTTCTCTCGCTTCGAACTTTATATTGGTTGGTATATTTGCGTGCCTGCTAGATTTCTTTTTTACGACAGAACTATTTTCCTCTTTCTATTCTGTCAAAGAAGGCCGTTTCATAGATACTATTTTTATCGAGTAAGCATTGTGTACTACTCGCTATTCTCTTACTCATCCCCATCGACGAAGTTGTTTTTCTCATGCTGTTGAAAGGAGGGGGAGGGGGGATGGAAGTATTTGCCTAATAAATTTGTCGGATTAAGGCTATGTGGTTTAAAAATGATTACACTCGTGTTTTACTTTAAGGAAAATTAGAAAAAAAAAATTCTTTCCCCGGTTCCCTATTCGCAGGGAATTACGAGAATAGTGCGACAGATGAATTTTTTATTTTCTTAAATGCATCGAAGGATATATAATCGCTAAAAATGGTTTTTTGAATACCAGAATTTGACAAAAATTGGCGTACCGCAGGAATTAATGGCGATGGGTCCTTATTTCGATTCGAAAAAAATCGTTTAGAAGATTGTCCAGTAGAAGACGGGTTCCATTTTATTAGCTCACACGAATTAAAAAAAAAGACGGGAAAGGTTCTGAACGAACTCTATAAGCATTATTGTTGAATATAATTTATTATTTGCCTTTACAACCATTATTCCATAGCCTCCATATCTACTCCAACACACACACCACCCACACAAACCCTCGTCTAACAAATTCCAAATTCCGACACTAAACCCAAAACACCTCATCCCATCCGCTCCACCTCCCATACCACCACTCCTGCCACACCCCCCACCTCCCAACCACAACACCCACACACACATCCATCCACATGAGATTGATTTTTATTCCACATTCCCATGCTCTATAAAACCAAAATAGGATAGAAAATAAAAACGTGGGTTTTTTAATGCGATTTTAGTTTCCCGTTTAATCGTCCATTGAGAATGAGTCTCTTACTATAGTTTTTTTCGGCTTGCACAAATTTTATTAAACTTGATAATGGGGGGTTTCTGCCTTTTGATAGTTAATTGCGATGAATGAATTTCGGGAAAATCCATTGAGATGGTCGCCAAGCGAAGCCTATTTCTTTAATTTTTTTTCAGCTTGCACGACTTTTATAAAATCTGAGGGTTCGTTTTCAATTACCAGAAATTAATTAAGATGAAAAATTCATTTAGGTGATCATTCGCTGGAATTTTATTATTTCTATCAATTGCAGTGATAAAGGTTTACTAATGACAAGTATAGCTTGCGACCCATCGCAAATTTCATTTTGGAAAAAAAAAAATATTTAAAATAATTGGGATAAAAAATGTTGAGGAGGGGGAGAAAAGATGTTTCGATTGCAAGAAATCGATTCCGATGAGCCCTTATTCATGAGGGTTCTCCTTTGGGCTTAGCGTATATCGTGAATTTGCAAATTTTTGCTTTATGTTGTACCCTGGTGCGTCGTATTGCAGCATGTTGGTTCATGTTTTTATATTTTAACGGGTTATTGTGTGTTGTTCTTCAACGGTCGGTCAAGTTGTTGCCATAATTGTTGTGGGCTGTTGCATCATAATGTGATATGTGTGCCATAATGCAACATGTTGCGTGATGTTGCGCCATGGATGTGACGTTGCACTATGTGAGATGTATGGCGTTATGTTAAATTATATTGCAGAAAGTAGCACCATGTTGCACCATGTTATGTTGGTTGCGTTACGGTGACACGATTGTATGATTGTGGTAATCGTCTTTTTGAAGATGTTAGTTGTTATTCGTAACAATATTGATTTGTAGCACTCGCTATAACTAATTAATGTTTTGAGCTTCGTTTGTTTGTCATTTCTTTTCCGGCTCAAACGATTCTGTAGTTGTGTGTGTGTGATTGCCCAGGATCTTTCTCTTAAAATGTTTTTCGACTTGCACTTGATAATTGCGTTGATTTATGGAAAATTCATCCTTGGATGATTTACTCAATTTTTTTGGGTCGAATGGCTCTCATAAAAATGTTCGATCCCAAATTGTACTTTTTGATATTTTATAGAACTGAAATGTAATTCGATTTGTTCGGATAGTTTTAAAATTACCTCAAATGTATAACTAATTTTAATAATCGAATTGGCGTTCAAATTTTTTTAAATGACTTCTCAAAATTAGTTAAAATTACTCGAAAATATCGAAATACTTTTCATACAGCCAAATAATCGAAAACGGTTAAATCTACGTCGTACCCTTATGTTTACAACCAGCATACCCGGGTATGTCGATATAATTCCATACATTTAGTATTGAAAGTACGTCATAATTTTATTTTAAACTGATACCTACAGTTTGGCAAAATCTAATTTAAAACTTACTTTGTTAAGATACTAAAGATTTCAAGCTGATAAGTCACCTAAATCCATCCTAAATCCTAAAATCTTGGTCAATAAAACATGAAAACTTATCCGGGTATGCTGGTTGTAAACATAAGGGTTAAATTACAATATGACGTGTACTGAGAGCAAACACAATTTGAGGAAATATCTAAAATTAAATATGTGCCTTGGGGATTAGCTGGTGAATACCAGTCCCCTAGTTTAAACCGAAAATAAATTTATTGAACCTATCATAAAATCACCGGACAAGTGGTGCAGTGGTTAAAGCTTCGGCACTTGGACCGGGAGGTACTGGGTTCGAATCCCATCAGAGGCTAGATGCAAATCGAATTTTCATCATCGATTACAATCGGTGATGTTAATAAACACCCACCGTCCATGTCAATGTACATTTTGACGTGGAGCTTGCAATGTGCAGGTGGTATACTGTAGTTGTGTGAGTAGGTGAATAGGTGAATGGGTTAATGATGTAGCATGAATGCGTGGTATCACAATGGGCCAAAAATGGCCTAAGTGTCAACCACTGAAACCTAAACCTATCATAAAATCGATCTTGTCAGGCCACGTATTGTAAAAAATCTATTCTGGCCAAAATGTCATGTTTCACAAGTGAAATATTTTGATTCGCTGAAAATATCACAAAGGTAAAATCTTGGTTCGTGATTCTTGATTGATAGTTCTGAGGTTTAGCATGAAGTTCAAAATTTCCCGGAAATCGTAAATTTAAAAACTTTAAAAAATTCTCGGGTCAGGTTTTTCATTCCGAATCTCTTGTTAAGATAGTCGAGTCTAATTTTTTAGGTAAAGATAATAACCGGATAACCCAACCCAGGTTTGAACACAGCCAAATATAAATTTTCGTTGAAATTTTTTCTATGGAGTTGGTAAACGTGCTAAAGGTAGTTTCAACCTGGATTCAGTACTATGTATGTTCCACAAAAATTCAACCCTGTAGGTTTCTTGCCAATAACAATGATTTTCTCGAATTGAACCATTTTTTAAAATTGAGTTAGAGAAATTTTCGAATACTTGGAACCAACCGATTGTGATGAGTCCTAAATTTGAAAGACGGGCTTTTCGAGTGCCGAAACGACAGCAATGGATCTTAATTTCAGAAAATTTGTTTAAAGGAGGGGGGGGGGCTCGAGTTAAGAACTATGTCGTTTCTTCATCGAAGGAGATTGAACTCAAATTACCAATAGAACAAACTTTGGTTAAGCGACGTTCGATGCTCCAGATACTTATTCCAGATATTACGATTTTCGAAGATTTAATAAAAAATCGCGATATGGCCAAACTTTGTTCGTTTTAACCGAATTTCTGGTTAATAACCATTTGAGTCAGTACGGACTTGTTGTAAATCGATTTTACTATAATAACATTTCCGATATGTAGTAAAACTTTCAATCAATTTGGTTGTTAAAGAAAACCAAAAACCCTGTAGGTCTTTTATCAAGTCTTGACCATTTTCTAATATGATTGTATAAACATTCAAGAGCAATGGGGTATTACAAAGCTTTATAATTTCAAATTTTAGAAAATATTTTGACGTCTGCCGAAAGGTACAAAAATTTGAATGCCTTACGGTGCAAAAGCACAAATCGATAAAATCAATAAAAATGTTACGTCACCAAATATGCAAAACTGGTTTCATTTGTATCAATACCCAATACTATCACACATCTAATTCTCTTATATGCAAGATAACGGGATAATTTGGTAGACAAAATCAATTTTAATGTTCGGTAATCTAGTTGCGTATTATAAATCAAGTGCGTCGGTTGATTTATAATTCACGGGAAAATTGATTTATCAATTCGGTATAGTGGTCGTGTCTAGTGTTTATCAAAATAGTAAAAGTAAAACAAATTTTCATTTTGTGTTAAATATGTGATTGTTAAAAGTAATTAATAGTGGAAAAGTGGAAAAGTTGTGCATTGTGATACAGAGTGTATGTATAGGTTAACGGCATTTTTAGGGTAAGTAACGCATTTTCTTTTGTGTATCATGTGACAAAATGACAATAACGTTTAACTAAACTTTCTCTATTATAAGCTCTAATTTGTTCTAAACTTGACCCAAAACTCACCATTAAATAGTTAAGTTAGATTTCGGAAAATTTCAAAACAGTTTTCTTCACTCGATAACTAATTTTAAAGTACCGAATATTTTAGTTTTAAGAATCATTAAAAAAAAATCAACTAACAATTTGATGTGTTGGTTGGTTGGTTGGTTTAATTTGAAAAATCAAATTAACGTGATACTTTATATAAAATACCATGTCGTATTAACAGGAGGTCCCTTCTTAAAATCTCTAGCACGATTCCATTAAAATTAAAAAAAAAAAAATCAACAAGAGAATTTGTGCCCAAAAACGCACACAATTCGTAAAATGTTCAGTGTAAGCATAGGTAGTACAAAACCTATTCCTAACTATAAGGCTGCTTTTGTAAAATCACGAGGTTCATGTTAGTGGAACATTTCATGAAAATTAAGGTCCTAAAAATGGCCATTCCTTAATCATTTTAAATCCCTATAGTATACCGAGGAACACAAGCAAAATTAAATCTATAGCGTTTGAGCTAAAGCTCTGCTGTTCACCATTATCTGGATCTCTCTCATGATGCGTACCAGATTCTTAAGATGCGTGGCTTTTTTAGGATTGCCCTTTCTCCCAAAAGCTGTTTACAAACGGATTTTCACTCATTCGCCAGTAGTTCTTTAGAAATACAATTTAATTTATTTTGTAATCAAATTGGACAAATCTGTGTCTCATATAAAAGGACAAACAGTACTACAGACGTAAGAAGTCGCTGCTTGCTGGACTTCGGGTCAACGTTGTTTGTCATTACTCTATTTAAGATCATGGCACCCTTTGCCGCTGTGTACGTCCTATAATAATTTTTTTGCTTTCGTGAAAAACATCATAGAGCTCGGTTCTTAGAAAGAAAAGTTTAGGCCTAAAATCATTCATCTGAGTGAGAGGTTAAAAATGAGTTTTCTTATACAAATACAGATTTTTCGTTTTCATAACGATTCCGTTTGAGGAAACAACCGTATATCTCAAACGCCTCAAGTCGCATAACTTTTTACCTTCCTTAATTCAAATAGCATTTGACTGATTTGTCTTTGAATATTGCGTTGAAGGCTTTGTTTATCCCCAATTTTTCTAGCAGCAAAATGATTTCAATCTCTAATGCTTCAATATTTGCTCGAAACTTCGCAAACAGCTCGATTGGTGTTAAGTAATAAATAAAACGTTTACCTCTTTGTTATTAATTTCCTCATGCTAAATGTTTCTCGCTGAAAATTCAGTAAGTGTTATTTAGAATTCTACACCATTTCCATATTTAAAATTAGTTCTGGTGCTCATTTTGCGAACAAAACGATCTAACATCTAACCGTATAGACGCCCTTACCAAAAGCAAAATGTATTATAAAAGATGCACGTTCATACAAGAAGAAACAACCATACTCTCAACATGCCTCTCATTAATTTATTTCTTACTCGCTCCCCGACTTTTACACCTGCTTATGTAAACTGATTCATGTTTAACATTCTTATATTACATAAACACTGCATAACGCAACGTTTAAGGCTATTAATCCTGTTCTGATTGCCACCATTAGACATTACGTGGGCGATCTTTGATATTTACAATAGAATTTGCTCCTCCAATGCTTCGACGTGACGCTAAGTAGTCACTAGAGATGTTGTTTCTCTGGATTTTGCAGGATGTTTTGGTTCCCATGGGGTATACGAAAAACGGCTCTTCTCTCGATTACCACATGCTGAAAAGACAATTAATAGTTTTGATTTTTTTTCCGTTCACTGCTAGGCAAACGTTATATCCAATTTTGAGCGGTTTAAATGTCTCCCGATACACAACAATTTCTACCTCGTCTTCTATTCAGTTGGCTGCACGTTTATCCCAAATATTGCAACTACCACACAACACCAAAAATTTGCATTACCCTATACATTTTAGATAGCGTGCAACTCTGTCAATTGTATATCGATATTTTCAAATTACAATTTACCGCGAGTAAAAATTATCTCTATTCAGTTATAAACAATATTCAGTTCTGCGAAAACATTACATTTTACGTACATTAAAAATGTACCAACAGCAAAAACAATTCCGGTTACAAAATATGTAAGAAATTATGGTCACATGTTGCGAAAATAATGTTTTCCCCATTTTATTAAAGCTTCTAATTATGGGTAATTTTATTTTATTTTTTTTGTGCGTTTCATATTGAATTCCTAATTGACATTAAATGCAATTCGAGTGCAATTGAAATTGGTAAAGTAACAAAAAAAAACAACTACAGGTGATGCCATAATTATACCCATAATTTTCATTGAGCTTTGTTATTAAATTTTGTTGGCTGTTAAACTATTTAATTATTTTGTGTTATGAGTAGTTTACGTATACCAGTAAAATTTTGTTGTGCACATTTTGGAATAATTTTTAAACTACAAGAAAATGCAAATTTGTTGAAATAAAATATTGAACTGCAAAACATCATCTAGGATAGATTAGAAAGATTTCCTTAATCAAAAACTTTTTTTTAATTAATACTCTGTAAGCGATCATTTAGACAAATAAACGAGCATTGTATCGGTTCACTAAATTATGTGAATATAAATTTATCACAATTAGACAGGTCCTTGAAAATATTTACTAGTGTATAGTCAACGATAGAACTAGAAAAAAATTGCACTTTGTATATTATAATATTACATGCACGAAGTTAATATATTTTTATCCTTCAGAGTTATGACGTCTTAGTTTGTTTTATTATTTGACCCTATTAAAAATGAAAATTCTTAACCTTGGAATATGTCAATAAAACTGCACTAATCAAAACAAAATGACTGCCTACAGAAAATTTCTATCGAAAAATGTCGATAATGCAAATACAAAGTTATGTCGAAAATTATATTTTTAATATTAAAATTTTTTATTTTGTTGTTTGAAATGCTTTATCCATAATAGTTATTGGGAAAAAAATCAGGTTAAATTTAATTTGGGCTGTCCAGAAAAACTCGTTTGAAAATATCGCACATAAATTTCTAAAAATTGTTCGTTTAAAGTGTCATAGCCTGGAAATTCACGGAACTATCTTTTATGAAAATCGTTTATCAGCTTTAACACTTTAAACGATCTCTAAACGAATTTTAACAAATCCTTACATTTTGTGTGTGCGATATTTTACGATCCTAATGATCTGTTATCTCTTGAAAACTTTTCTGACCAATTTTCATTTGGGGAATCCTTGAAAACTCATTTGAATATTTCGTACATATAAAATCGAAAATTGCTAGGGTGTAGTCTTCCTAAGCAAACGCATTCAATTTTGATTGGTTCATAATTCGTTTGCTTAAGGATAATGCACTCAAAAAATTCCAGCCAGTATATGGCTCTAACCACCCTACTCAAAGAGGTCTTTAAAGTTATAACACCACGAGCCATGCGCTTATACTATTTTCCGCTTATAACGAGCGTAATTATCCACTTTATGTTTCATTTACAGACCTTTTCGGTTGAAATTTTAAAAACAAAACATTATCAAATTTATTAAATCCGATTTGACTTCAATCATGAAATCAAAAAAAATTTAAAGTTTCAAAAATCTGTGCAGACTGCTGTCTGTCACTGAAACCGTTTCGTGGCAAATTCTCAAAAATCTAATTCTGGGATTGGAATTTTATTGAATTTTAATTAAATTTTCCATCCACTCGATAAAACTAAAATTATTTCGCAAAACCTAAAAATTGTCTCGGATCAGGATTACATGATTTTGAGAAATCCTAGAACCTAATTTAAAGTCAAATTCGAAAAAAGTCATTCCGTGGCAAGTTCCCGAATCTGAAATATGGGCTAGGGATTTCATTGACTTTTATTTAAATTTTCGTCGCCCTCGATAAATCTAAATTGATTTCGCCAAAACTAAAAATGAACGGATGAAAGCTATATGGTTATGAGTTTTAAACACTAGAACTTAATTTATAGCTAATTCAGAAGAAAATTGTTTAGTGGTAAGTTTTCCCAACTGAAATTTGGGCTAGGAATATCATTGATTTAAAATTGATTGAAAACTTAAATAAATATCGATTTTTCGGGCGATCTAGCCAAAAATTTCTAGTGTTTTTATTTCATAATCCTGAAGCTTGATCCGAGTCATTTTTATGCATATTGATTGAAAAAGCGACTTAAATAAATTGGCTATTTTCTTTGGTTAAGATGAAGTTGGTTCTTCAAAATACATGTAGTAGACGCCTCCATGGCTTGGTGATAATGATGATGCCGATATTCTGTCGTATTAAGTTTCTTAATGCGGTGGCAACGTTAAAGACTTTTGGGAATGTTGGTTTAAGGAGTATTTGGTAACTTTTCTGCATCGATATAAATGGTAATAGAAAAATCCAAACCAAGAAGTGGATGATGTGCACGTTTTCAAATCTATTAGTTTTGTGAAAGTTTAAATTCGTTAAAAATAAAAATTTTCTAGTTTTGAAATTATTTTCGTTGTTTTATTCCAAATTTTGATTTTGAGTTATCCCTTTGGGTTAAGTATTCCGTGGTTTAGTCGTCATGCACCTCAATTTTTTAAAAAATTAAACGATTGAGTTCATTGATTAATTTTTGATTAAATTGTAAATTTAATTTCGTTTACAAAATTTCCATTTATTTTGGAGTCTACAAGTTTTTTTTGCAATTGCATTAATTTCGTATCTCTTTTATTATGAAAAACATAATGTATAATATTATGATCAATCTACTTATTAATTAAGTCATTACAATTTAAACGAACCCTTCAATGATTTATAATTAATTTGTAACATTTAATTTATATAAACAAAAACACTTGCAAATTATTATTGCTTCATCGTTCCAATTTGAAAATTTTTGTGTATTGCACGCAGAATACCAAGAAAAATCTCAATTATGATTTTATTTAAATGTCAATTTTTATCTTATTACCCCTCCCACAAACACACATTCACATTTAAGAAACAAAAAAAAAATGTAACCCAAAAGATTTTTATTTTCGTCTTATTTTTGAATATTCTGCCATCACCAAGTTAATGAATTGGCTGTAGATTAAGATAAAACTGATTTTAATTTTATTATAATTTTTATTGTTATTATTTTTATCGTATTATTATTTTTTTTTTTATTATTATTGCTCTTGAAGCTTTTTTTGTTCGAAACAAATGTAAGCTTTTCTGTTATTTAATTAATTAGTGCGATGCTACCAAAATCGTTGTTTAGTTTCTTGCGGTTTTCGGTTTCGTTGAGACCGTAAATTTGAGGTCTGTAGAATAAAAGTTTGTACTTAACTGGATTAAAGAAAAGGTTGGTAATGTTAATTGGCATTAGTTGATCTGGAATAATCTAGAAACATTCGAATCTGTGTTCGAAGGTGACGTGCTAATCGACAAAAAACGTTTTTTTTTTGCGGAAAAATTATTTCCGTATATCATTCGACGTTTATATACTCACTAGTTAAACCACAAAGCCGCGTTGCACCGGAGAACTTGGAATTACTTTGTACTTCGGAAAATCTCTCGATGTCGCTAATATTATAGAATATTCTGTAATGTTAATTTTTGACATTTTATTTGTGTGGGTATAGGTTCATTCTATTGGTACTTCTTATAAACCTTCATTGTAAACTTTTTTAAATATTTCTTTTCTTTTTACTTTAATATATTTTACAACAATTTTTCCCTAACGTAGTTCACTTTCGATTTTAGCGTGGAAGTCAACAATGATTGATATTTAATTGTTAGACTCTAATCATAATACGATCATGTTGATCAATATCCTTTCATTACCATGTTGGTCTGATCGAATGACTACTTTGTGATCATTTTATGGAGATGACGGCGTTCATGGAATATACGTTTTGTTCCTGGGCTAATAGCAAAACGTTGATTAGTCTCCGCCTCGTAGATGGAAATTTATAAAAACTTGAATTGTTATCAGAAAGCGGAAGCAGTGATGGTAAACATGTTCAATTTGTATTTTGTGTTGAAAACTTGCAAATCTTAATTAAAAATTAAGGAAACCAACAGAAGAACTAACAAAAGAATCACAAAAACTTTCACATAAATCCATTACGGTAGCTTTTCTTATATCTAAGGTCATACTGAGTCAGCTACATGGCGAATTTTGGGAAAAATTGTAATTTAAAATGTGCCTATTGTTTTTTGAGCCGTATAAGTCCTTACGATTTCTGGAAAATATCTCAAAAACTTTCACAAGTAACCAATTTGTCTAGTCGGATTTCTGAGCAACTGCGAGAGTTTTTCAGATACTAACAAGAAACCGAAAAGGACTTATTTTGCAAAAATTAATAAAAAAATATAAGCAAATTTTATATTACAAATTTTCCTCAAATTTTATTTTGAAAATTCTAACCAGTCGAGTATAATTAAGAAAAATGAACCAGAATTTTGTACCTTTCGTTATATATTTATGAAAAATGAAGGAACCAGAAGGTCACTGTGATGACCCAAATTGAAACGTGGCGTATCTGCTCGGATCGCACTTATCTATTGTATTTTGTAGATGGCCAAGTGCCAACATCTAGTGGATTCACTCCCCAGAATTTCCTATTTGCGACATTTTCCATAAAACTAAGATAAAATGAACGGACCAAGTGGTTGTCAGGGTCCAGGCTCCACATAGACATGTGGCTTATTTTTCAAAATTAAACTGTCTTCATCTACTGTGCACTACGTGCGTAAATTTTATGAAGGACTGCAAACATTTCCATATTCTAGATTTTTTTGTAAAACTCTACGATATTGAGAATTTATCTTAACTGAAACTTACGAGAACGAAAATGATACGTTTCGCCTGGTTTTGGTAATGGCTTTTGGCACATTTGATTGTGTCAATCTAAGGCCAACAATTTCAAATAGTAAAATTTTCAGGCAACATCTATACGATATTCAAAAACCATCCAAACCAAAACTCCTCAAATTCAAAAAACAATTTGATTTGCTTTTAGAAATAGATCTTGAATGTGTCAACCTAAGACTAGCATTGTCACAAAGAAAAATTTGTTTCGACAAAATTTTGGTTTAACAGTGTATTTGTTTGTTATGTACAGAGTGTGTGAAGTTATCGCAGTTTTTCATCCCAGGAAAAATGAAAATGTTCAAGAAAAGCTCAATAAAAAATTAATAATTCTCCCAAACCAATAGATTGCCTAAAGATTTATTTTTTGATTTTGAATCGTCGTGATTTATTGGGGTTTTTCTTTAAATTTCATATGGAGGGCCATATGCAAAATGAGCATATAGGGAAAATCCTAACACACGGCTGATATCCAAATTTTTATCAGAGTTAGTGGACATCATAACGAGTCAAAATCAAAAGTCAAATCTTTTGGCAATCTATAGGTTTGGGAGAATTAATAGTTTTTTTATTGAGTTTTTTCTTCAAATATCTTATGCGGAGGGCCATATGCAAATGAGCATAGCGGTATTCTAAAATTTTCACTATTTTTAACAAATATCACATTCCTAAATAATTGTGTGATTTTAAAATCCTGGGATGGGATGATTTTAAAAATTCTGAGATGGGATGAAATTATTGTTACCTGATGAACATTTTTTTTTCCTGGGATGAAAAACTGGGATAACTTCACACACTTTTATGTACACGCAATTTTTGGTGCAATAAATTTCATAATTGTGGTTGTAGTTTATTTAAAAAACATTTTTGTATTAAACAATGGGCGTGCTGGGTACGTTAAGATCTCACTAGAAAGATGTAGACCTCACACATCTCATGTACGATTTCTTACTAAAAATGTAGATAGATCTCACTGTTTTTGTGAGGCGATTTTATTATGTCAACATTTTGGTAGATTGTTTTTCGATTGAATCTTTACTATGTTTTGACACAACATATTTTATTTTTGTGAGAAGAACGTTTTATAAAGCGATCATAAGACCTTTAAAAATTGCGAACAATGAATATCGGATCCGTATGAACCACAAAATAAACAACTTCTCGGAGGTAGCGATATTATCGGATTCATCAAATCCAATCGAGTTAGATGGATCGGCTACGTTGCCGGCTACGTTGGTCTCCACAACAGCCAATGATTAACAAAGTGTTGCATCAACAACCAGCCAGAGTGTGTCGTAGAGGAAGACCCCGACTGCGCTGGCGCAACTACGTCGAACAAGACCTACTAATATTAGGATATCGAAACTGGAGGACGAGAGAAATGGACCGATACGGATGAAGGACCAAAGTGCGGGCGGCAAAATCCCTTTATGGGATGTGAAATCTAGAGAAAGATATATAAAGAACGAGAGAGAAAAAAAGAAGGAGAGATAAGAACATTATAATTTGTATTTGTCAACGAAAAAAAAAATCGAAAAATCGGAATTAACTTAAAATGGATACAAATAATTTCGAGGCTTATATGTTTGACGGTTTTGGAGGTAAACATTTATAGACTAATCAAAATTAATAATAAATCTAAACGAAATATCTCAAAGAACAGATGAGTTCATGTTGTAGTTCTAAATGCCCTAACATAACTTTCAATTTATTTTAAAAAACATCTATATATGAATATTTTTATTCTTTGTAATGTGATTTAACAATTACCGTTAAGATGTTGAATATGAGGAGTATCAAGAAGATGAGACAGACACCATGAAAGAAGAGCATCTGGAAGATTCAATCGATAAGGTGAATTTACCCAGATAAACAAGGCAAGAATTAAATTTTACCGGTACATCCCAGCAACAACACCAAATTTAGAATAAGGTGTAAAATGGACGCAATCTAATATTAAATTATTAATTGCAAAATATGCTGCAAGAAAGGGCAAATTTAGAAATCCAAAAATATAAAAAAATGTCGAAAGAAATACAATTAAAATTTGTGAAATTTGGTATATAAATCGATCGGGTGAAATAAATAAAAATCGCCAATTTGAAAAAAAAAAAAATTTAAAAATTATGTCGACTTTGAACGCATTTTTAGAGATGATAAAGCAGTAAATTTATCGGATAATTTAGAGGCTAGCATTTTGGAACCAACTACTCCAGAACCGGGTTCTGCAGTTATTATAGCAACAAAAATTGTAATTCAATTTCTAGTTTGTCTAGTTGCGGAAGAGTAAGTGAGCTCGAAAGCGAAAAAAATAATTTTGGATAAAATTTAATTATTTCGATTGTAAAAGTAGTAATATCTCCAAATTTCCTAATAAAGAATTATTAATAAAACACAAGTTAAAATAATGATGCAAAATTTGTCGCCTAAATTTGTGTTTTAATTGACCGCGTTAATAAATCATTAAACGCAAAGTAAACAGAATCACCATTGTAATATGATCGAATGGAACCTGTTTCGATTATCAAAATCGATTGGGTTATTCTTAGGTTATTTTATTGCTATATTTGGACAATTGTCCCAGAAGTTAAATATACAACTCTTTACATAAGAGATTTTGGTTTGTTCCTCGAGGTTTGGACCCTTAATGTAATTTCGCTTGAGTGTATCAATTAGTTCAAAATTTCGAAAGTTCACTGACCAAAATGACTCCTGCTGGCTGAGCATTGTCATATACAAAACAGCAATTTTTTTTATGGGGATACGTATGTAAACTGCGCTGTTTTCATTTTTCCGGTAACCACAAAAAGTAATTTCTAAAAATAATCTCAACAATTTTCGCAATTTTTGACTACTCAACATCATAGTATATCTAACGACTATGATCTCAACGTGCTGGATACGTCCAATGTTACGTCAAAAGTATTTAGTGTTGCAATTTGTGTTAATGTCCAAAAGAAGCTTTTCTAAAACAAAATTGGAGAAAACTACTAAAGAATTTTACTTTTATTGAGATGGCACATTAATTAGGTGGATTAGGCTTCGGTGTCTTATATAATTGAAACTAGCCTCTATCATACCATTTCATTCCTATCTTATGATCATGTGAATGTAATGAGTTATTCCAAAGTGATCAAAACTACTATGCTTGTACATAAATAAGGAACATAAATCGAGTTTATTAAATTATTGTTGTAACATTAATTCTCCGAATCCAACTAAATTTAATGGTTTCATGTTTAAATTCTTTACGTAAAATATTAAAGATTGAAAAACGTAAAAGCCAAAAAGAAACACTAGTTAAATTGGCAATTTATTAACTAATACACGAATGCATTAAGAAAACATGAATTATTGCAGTTATTTATTTACTTCGTGTACGTACGTGTTTACGATCAAATTTATAAGTAAACACAACCGTATGCAGCACGTAATAAGAAAGTGTAAATTTTATAGTACGATTGGTATCAACTAACTTGGTATAAAAAAAAATCAAACTCTTATTTGGGAGACTTTCAATAACTAACTTAACACTACCAAAATTTATTGTAATGTCAATTTGCAATTTAATATTTACAGAACGAGCCTAGTCCCCGCCTGTGATCTTTCTTAATGTTATTGAGTTTGTTTGGTCGCATATATAAAACTATAAATTTTACGAATATTGCACAACCAATTTATTTTGGCGATTACAAGAAATCATAAAAAAATTAACTTTCACAAAATTATTTAGTTATTTTATTATTATAAATTAATTCGGAATTTGTCGATTTTGTGTAAGGGCGTGTAAATGATGCGATTGTAATTGGTGAATTAATACGCCCTGTTCCATATTATAATATTTGTAAACGGAACTCCCATGAAATGAACATTCTTTTGTATTGCTATTAAGTTTTGATATACTATGTAGTTAAATAATTTCTCAACCAATTTACTGAATATAACGACAATGTTTAATTAAAAAGTAATTCGGTTTCCTCGGAAGCGGCTTGGATCACTACTATCTACTACTAATATTATTGCTTCGAGAATTTAATGCGACTACATAACCATCATCGACGTTAAGCAACCACTACTAGAGTTTGTGTTCAGGTGTTATCGCGCATGCAGGAGCATTATAAAAGGAATTGTAAAATGGAAGGAAACAAGGCCACCCCTCGTCTGGCAGCCATCTCATCTAGAAGGCAAAATACCCTAAACCACGGCCAAAACCACTTTCAATGCAACGTCTCCAACATCGTCGGCAATGGCCTTGAGTACTTAAAGAAGAATGAAAATCATTAACTGCCACACAATTTCGTGGAAAACGGTGAAACATCAGCTGACGTGAGTGACTGAGCGACAGAGTCATGCAATGGTGAATTGGAAGTTTAATTGCAAAAATAACCATTCAAGTTAATACCACAGCTACTAGTAAAGAGGCGAGTGGCAGAATAACTTATTCTCGTTAGTCGGATTCTGTGGGCAAAAGGAGGAAAAGCAGGCAAAAGCATAAAACATAGAACACTTCTAATCCAATGCAAACAGTCGTCAGCCAAAGCCCGAGCAAACCTTCTCGTAATTAATATCGGAGAAGGCAATACGTAAAGAATCAGTGTTCGAGGAAATCCATGGGAATGTAAACGGGGCGGGGTAAATGATGATATCAAGAGACACTCAAAAGGGTCTAATAACGTTTTTAAAGTTTATTTAACAAAAACAAACAAAAGGAATATTGGGTGACGTTCATTGAAATTGAAACTTACAGGCCTCTGAACTTTGCAAGATAGGCGGGATGATGGATAGTGTATTGTAAAGTATCGCGGAAAATCCTCTACGACATTATAAGCAAGATTGTCAATCGGAGTCAAAATATTTCCTTCACGATGTGAGTAATTTTGCAATCGGCAACATTATAGTGAAGGTTATGTCAAAATAACATATATACGCGCATTGTTTCCCAAAAGCACTTAAATTTCAAGCTCAAAATTTAAGCTTTCATAATATTGTTTGAAATTTTCTAATAAACACAAATACTTCAACACCTTTAAATAAAACAAACATTAATTATCGAAAAAAATTCAGAATGCGATCTTCATCAGCTACATGTTTGGAAATTACTGGGATTTTTGTTATTCGAGAGAAAAATTCGCTTGGAAAAAAGAAAATCTTTAGAAAATTTTGAAATAACATTTATTAAAATTCTCTCCTGAATAATAAAAATCTCAGAGATTAAGAAGTAAGATTTAAGAAACCAGTCTTACTTAGCCATCAAAAGCTAATTCAGAAGAACTTTTTTTACTTCTGTGCGATCCATAGGGGTCCATCATTAAAAGCGTAAGCACTTTCTGAAGTCTGACGGTAGACAAAGAACCTTACGATTTGTGGTACAAGATTTTCATGAACAAACTTGAATTAGGTTCTTCAATAAGTTTTGTCATTCGATAAGAAATAGGGCTATTAGGTTCGTCGTTTTATTAGTAGAATTTTATCACTGCACAATATTCATTTTTTTTTTCATTTTAAAAAGAATACTGTGACATGCCAACTTTGAACAACTGTTAATATACGAATGAGTTGACATATCTTCATGACACCTCCCGTGTGTTCATAAAAAAGTAATACCATTTTTAGAAAAGTAAAATGGCAAACCTAATAGCGCTATCTCTTATCGAACAGCTTAGTATTTTATGCACTCGGCCTATTAACAGAGATAACGTACACGTGACACATTGTAGACTATGTTTCCTCAACCCATCAAAATTGAAAAACCTTGTTCCAATAAAACTATGTGGACAATTATAAGATGTGGCTGGCTCAATTCGTATAACAAAAAAACGACAGGATCGAAATTATAATGTAAGCCTAAAAATGATCGCTTAATTTCATAACGTATCAATGCCAGAACACGTTCTGCGTACAATGGTAAGTTACATACACAATGGAAAACTCCAGTTTAATACAACGGATTGCTTATGCAAATGAATGCAAAAGAATGCAAAGTTGAGGTGCACTCAGAATCATTAGCTGCAGAACGGTATTAGAACTCGCTCTTGAGGTTGTTGTTGGTGTGATTTAAATAGTCCGATTGGTACATGAGAGAAAAATGTTCAACATTATTAAGAGAAACCTCGGCGTTGGAGAAGCAAAGACCGCAAAGAACCGTGAAAGATGTGTGGCATAGTTAATAATGGGTACACTGGAAACAAGGTAAAGACAACTGTTCGCCACTCAATTTCTCTCTGATCATTAGTACTTTTCAAAATAACTATACACGATGTAAAGGTAGCAGATCCGTCAATAAAATCTATTTAAGATTTTAGTAGTAAAAGAAACGTAAAAAAGGCGGCAATACACAACGAACCATTTTGAAGTAGTGCGAGAAGCACTCCCGAAATAGGATTGATGTGTTCGGGAAAGAGGAGGGTTTTAGTGGGTATATTGATTGTGTAGCTCACTATAGTCAAAAGCAGTCCACAAATACAAACAAATACAAAATTCTGGAATAGGGTTCGAGGATCCATCCAACCCGGTACAGCAATTTAGCAAATAAGTGTATTTTTGCTTGTGCTTATCGAAAGTTCAATTTACATTTTTAAGCTGCCTTCCAGATCTTAATTATTCATCGGTAGCAGAAACTGCGATTAGTGATATGCAACGTGCTTGGACGAGAAACATATTTAAATTTTGGTAGTTTGATGCTTAATGAAATTATTTTATATGTTTTATAATAAAACACATCACCTTTCTTTTATTCACGTACTAAAAAATTTTTATATTCACCATTTGTATTACCTACAAAACCACTACTATCAATCAAAATATTATTGCGTTTCTTTGCATTGTTACATAAAATAAAAGATTTTGGATTGACGAAAATTAGAAAGAATTAGTTTACGTAACTAAACCTCAAACAAATCGTAAAATTCATAATTTACGGTGATGAAATGCTTTATGCTTTTAATTTTCCGAATTGTGTGACAACAATGCACAATTCTGATGGCAAAAATTTAGAAAAACTTAAGAAACCATAGAAATTTAAAATAATTTACAAGTAATGCGCTTTAATAACAATTTATTTGTTCAGTGTACCATATATGCCTACATTAATGTGAATTTGTATATCAAATATATATGCCGATGCATAACGCAGATGCCGTAGCAATTTCTTCTCAGTTTTCTTCTTATTTGTACCGCATCGCAAATATAGTGCAGAGTGGCTTACTACACCAAATTGAATTTTTCTCTACTCAGCTTCATCTAAAACACTGTTTTTTATTGCTGTGTTACTTGCAATAATTTTTTTTTTCTTAAATGAGTCAGTTTTTTGTATAGTACTAGTATTTACTGTACGAGTTATGTACGTATGTATATAATACACATACTTGTTATTTATTTCAAATATCATTGAACTCAAGAAATCCATTTCTTATCAACAATTCATAATTCTTATTTATTTTATTCTTGTTTTTTTTTTTAAATGCATTATTTTTAGTTTGCTCTCCAAAAATAAATGTAAGTATTAATAAAAATTATAACGAATTTTGCTATGTCTGGCCTCATTCCGTTTAGTATACACAAATTTGTTTGCTTAAATTTTATTACTTTTTTTTTTTTGTAAAATGCAATTTTAGTTTGAATTACACCAAAAACAAATTTAAATTAGAATTCAGCAATTCAATTAGATTCGTAAATCAAATTGAAATTTATTATTATTGGAGATCGTGATTCACATGCTAATGGCTCGATTAGTAAAAAAAAATATTTGCTTTAAGGTATGGCTGGTATGTTGGATTTGGCACTTTATAATTACTGAGCTTATTGTTGTGAAATAACGTTGTAAAAGCTTTTTTGAACTATTTCAATACAAAACACTATTTAGATGGGATTTGTTTTTGTCACTAATTCTGTTATCGCATCATTGATATCTCGAAAACGTATAGGTTTATTAAACTAAAGCACGAGAATGTTCGTTTACAAGCTGAGGTGCAAAATTGGCTCTGCATTATCTAATTTGGAAAGGAACTCCAAGTTTAGGACAAATTTGCTGTAGGCTTGTAAAACACAGCTTTACGGAATAAAAATTGGCCAATTCTCAACCTATAGTTTGAAAATTTGAAAGAGTTTGTTGTGTTGTTCTGAAATTTGATCATTCGGATATTATTCTAGAGTTCTGCAATGTTAAATGTAACCAAGCAGGTTGTCCCGATTTTTGTGACTCGATATCTTGTGAATCTTGTAATATCTTGTGAAATTTATTAAAAAAATACATTTACAATCGATCAAATCGGTTAATTTGATCGATTGTAAATGTATTTTTTTAATAAAAGTATTTTTTATGGTCGTGTTGAAACGGACGGCTGTTTTTTTCTGAAATATGAAATTAGTTTCAAAATGCCCAAAACTCAGAACTTCATTCAAAATTGTTGATAGATTTCCAATCCAGCTATACAAATCAAATTTGACAATAATATATATAGTAAAGCAATGTCAGTACAATTAGTTAAGAATTGGCCAAATTTCGTACAAAACGATCGAGTTCTAGAAATTCATTTAAAATTCATTTTAAAATCCCAACCAAATTTTGCATACCAAAATTAACCATTATTTACTAAAAATTGCCTTGTACATTCAGCATGGCCACAACCAATCTGGGTTGGGTACGATTTACAAAATCCAGAATTTCAAAATCAAAATTCTAAACAACTAAATTCCAGATATAAAAATTCCAATAAAAAAAATTTCATTTCTTGCCCATGAAAATATGAAAGGCACATAAATTTATATATTTAATTATTACTCTTGGTTCCACAGTCATATAAAAATCATACAGCCATTTTGCAAGCTGAAAATATTTTGAGGTTGTCGAATGATGTATTTTATTCTAAACATTTCAAAATTTAAAAGGTTGCGATGAAAAATCATCTTCGAATAACTAATCACTCAATGTATATAGATGAGGCTGTTATACTTGATGAGGAACAAAATTTTACTAAACAGTAAATTTTGGAAAGTATTTATATAAAGAAAATTCAAAATTCATCCCGCTGAATTACTACGATAACATTATTTTATAAATACAAAATTGTTATTTTAGTAAAAAATTCTAAATTTTTTTTGAAGTTTCGGATGTATCAATTTTTTAATCATGTTAATTTCAAATTTTCATTTTCAGATTCCATAAATTAATCGTATTTTTATTTATAAAACTTATTTGTCAAATTTCCATACATTTTTGTATCCCAGACGTAAGAGGTTTATTAATGAAATAATTTATAAGAATTTTTGAAGTTTTGACGTATATTTTACTCCCCTCAATTTTAACGAACAACCACTCGAAACCTGATCTGGAAAACTTTCCAGCGATAACCGCATTGGCGAACTGATTTAAATGAAACTTTTCCAGACCACTTTGAACGTTAAGTTTATACATTTTTTTAAAATTTACACGTGTATTTCACTCCTAGTTTTTCCGAGCTGCCACAACATGAAAAATGACCTAGAAAATTTTCCAGTGATAATCATTGACACACCGATTTTTAATTGAACTTTTCCAAACATAATAACGTTTAATTAAGATTTTGCAAATTTTTAAATTTGCACGTTTATTTTACTCCCTCAAATTTTCCCGAGGTCGCAACTTAATATGGAAGATGTTTCAGCGATAACCATATATGTGACCTTTTCCAGACATAACACTTTAAATAATCAATTTTCACATTTTTTTTTTATATTTGCACGTGCGTATTAATCCCGCAATTTTGCCGAACTCCCAACATTAAACTGGAACTGGAATTTTTTCTGGAGATAATCATCAAAGAACCGGTTCAACATAGTCGTTTCCCCAGACACTTCCCATAACAATTTAAGGCTCGTTGAGTCAAAAAACATAGTTCAGGTGTGCAACGGGTTTAAACGTTTGGTTTTTTCAAAATTTTCATTTTTAAACATGCATTTTTGCCACAAATTGTTCCGTACCTCCAACCAGAAAAATTTTCCATGCACAACATTTTAAACGTTTGGCTTTCAGAAGTTTTTGAAGTTTACAAGTGAATTTCAGTTTCCCCAATTTCCTCGAACTCCCAAAATAAAATTTGACCTGTGGCACTATTCTGGTAATTCCCTGGGAATAGGGAATTGGGGAAAGATTTTATATGTAATTTCAATTTTAAAATTTATTTTCTGGCATACTGAGGTAAAAATCTGGTCGTAATTTTTTTGAAAGCAAAATAAAATTGGGAATAATTTTCCCTGCCAATTTAGATATGGAAAAATTATTCCCAATTTATAAATATTTACATCAAACTTTTCTCCTTACTAGGCCGGAAAAAAAATATTTGAACTGAAATTACATACTGAAATCTTTCCCCAATTCCCTATTCCCAGGGAATTACCAGAATAGTGCCACTGGAAAGTGTACCAGCGATAAACATCGACAAAGCGATTCAAGTGAAACCATTTCCAGACATAACACTTTAAACGTTAAGTTTATACAAATTTATGAAGTTTGCTTGTGTAATTCACTGCCCCCAATTTTCTCGAATTCCCAACATGAAACTTGATCTAGAAAATGACTCATTGATCAAATTGGACTTTTCCAGATTTTAAAGCTTTACACGATAATTTTTTATAAATTTATTACAAAGCTGAACGTGAAACTTAACCTAGAAAATTTTTCAGTTGCAACCATCGGCGAATCGATTTAAACGAGACGTTTTTTAGACATCACACTTTAAACAATAAGAAAATTTGCAGTGTATTTCACCAGCCGCAATTTTCCGGTACTCCCAACATTAAACTTGATCTGGAAGATTTTTAGGTGACATCCATCGACGAACTGATTCAAATGAGACCTTGTCCAAACAACAATTTAAAAGTTAAATTTTTGTTATTTACATATTTCACTCCCCAATATTTTCCAACATGAAAATTTATCTAAAATTCTTTGAGTGACAATTATCGACAGATGGGTTCAAATAAAACCTTTCCCAGACATAACACTCTAAACGTTAAAGTTTTTACAAATTTTTGTACGTTTCATCCCTAAAATATTTCCGGACACCCATCATGAAACTTGACCTGCAAAATTTTTTAATAATACCAATCAACGAGCCGCCTAAAATAATATCTTTTCCAGACATAGCCATTTAATTAACCTTAAGGTATTTTCGAGCGATAACCATCGACGTACACCGATTCAAATCAAACATTTTCCAGACAAATACTTTAAACATTAAGTAAGTTTCAACGTGTATTTCACTCCCGTAAATTTTACCAAACTGCCAAAATGAAATTTGAACTGTGGCACTATTTTGCCTTTCTCTGACAATAGGGACTTGGGAAAAATATTAACGTAACATATTTGTCTAAATTGTATTTCTCTAGCCCACTGCTGGAATTAGTTTGGTGGAAATATTTTCGAAATAAAGTTAATTGTGAAATACCTATCCACAAAAATGGCTGGTTCAAAAATATTTACAACGAAACAGTTCCATACAAATAGAATTTAGACAAAATTGATTTGAAAATATTTTACCCAATTCGCTTTTCCCGGGGTAATCTAGAATAGTGCCACTGGAATCATATCGAGCAAAAACCATTCTCGAATCTATTCAAACGAGACTTTTTCCAGATATAAAGTGTTATATAAAGCTTTTAATAAATTTAAAATTTGCACGCATATTCTACTTCTCCCAATTTTCCCGAATTCTGGTGTACTTCAAGCAATTAATGACATTTATAAAATAATGACATTTATTTACAAATTAGCAGATTAGTCTAGACAGAACCGCTGCGAATGTTATTCAGCCCAATGTATAAATGCGTGTGCGAAGAACGCAGAGGGAAGTCTGAGTTGAAACATGGTAGCTGATGTTTTAAAGCGATGATGAGATGAGTAGCGTCAAAATTTAAAGTTTTGATGAATATAGGGAATTATTCTGGAGTATTTCCGATGTTTTTGGGATTATTGTGGTAGTGGTGTAATCTAACTAATTATTTTTGTAAACTATCAAATTTATAATGGTAATTATAGTAGAATTCTTAATCTAGAGAACAGTGGTTGGTAATATTAGCTGTAATTTGGTGAGAAATAAAATATTATAGACAAGTTTTTGAATAAACAGTGCTGGTTTCTTAATTTATCATAGCAGCAAATTCGATTTATATAAACCTTCAATCTTTTTGATTTATATAAGCAAACTCAAATTTTATAACAATTGATATCAAGAAATTTCTTTTGTTATGACTAATTCTGAAACCACAAGAGCTAATGACTGACACCGCCTTACTCCACTGAAAAAAAAACAATATTAACGCGTATATCGAACCGTTTTTGTCATTTCTTAGGAACTATCGTTCAGTATCATAAGCATTTTTTAATCTCTTGTGCTATCAATTAGTTAGAAGAAAAGTGGGCCCATCCACTCAAAGAAATTCGGAATCAACTCCTCTTAAATGGCTGGGCCGATTTTAAAGAAATTCAGTGGGTTCTTGGACGGTTTAGATTCACAATTGGACCCGGTAGGTGGCAGTGCAATCGGGTTCTAGGAATTTCGTTTTTGTTTTATGTCGAATTTTTTTTTAGATTTTTTGCACATATAACCCCAAAATTTCACCACCCCTACCACCCCCCAATCTTTGTATATTTATAATTCTTCTATACGTGTGTTCTAATTTAATCTTTATTATTTCGTTTATTTATATTTTTTCGACTCTCTTCCAAAGTTGTTCATATTTTATATGGATTTTATTTTCCTTACTTTCAGAAAAAAAAAAAAAATAAAAAAAAGTCGTTTACTATTTTCCTTCTCTGTTTCAGAATGCAGGATATTTTTTTTTTTATTTCTATTCGGTGAGAAAGGAAAGAAAAAAGTTAAAATATAAATTTATTCTTTTGGAAATGTAAAAACAACAAAGTCAAATTCGCACGTAAACTTCGCACGTAAACGGAAGCTGTTCGTCATTTTCAGTATAGAAAAAATTACCAGTGACGTACACTGAACGTCAAAATAGCGCAAGAGGTTAATTTGATCTAATTGCAGTAGTTTGAAGAATATTAAATTAATTAATTAATTTAGAATTCAATTTCTTGAAATCTCCAGATGTGGGTCGTTCCGTCAGAAAAAATATAACTTTCCTTATTTCCCCTCTTGTTATGTGTAAACAGCCTGCAGGAAAAGTCAGGGGTAAAGTTTACTTTACTAGTGCATCGAGAAAAGCAGGTATGGAGTATATACTTTGAATATTTTTAAATGCAGGATTGTTTTTCAACAGTTTGGGAATTTTCCAGGAACATTTTCAGTTTAAAAACAAAATTTCGTATTAGTTTATTCAAAATAAGTACAAATGTGTAATTTTTATAAAGATTTTGATATTCGGATTCTATCTTAACAGTTTTTCGACAGTAGAAGTAATTTTTCCGGTAAAATTTTGCAATTTTTTTGGGAAATTTTGAAATATTTTCAATTTTTTTTATTTAATTTAAAATTTTAAATAAAATTTGACAGTTCAAGAATTGTATAAATTCTGGGAAAGCAGGGCTTTGGGGACGGCAGTTTCATCCTTTAAGGTGTACAACGTATTAAAATTACACTAAAAAAAGTTATAATGACAAAAGTTGATTTTTTTAACATTTGTGGCACGATCAGAAGAAGCGATAAAAACTCATTGTTCTGTGTCTGCAAGGTTGACGAAGAATTAAAAATAAATAAAATAAAAAGTAGTTTGTTAATTCGAAATTTCAATTTTATTTTATTCAAAATTGAATTTATCGTCAATTTGTTCTTCATCTTCATTTTGATTTATATTTGATGCCCGCATGTTTTATGAAAATTTTAAATGGATCCTCATTTGTCAAATAGGATTGAGAAATCGAGACAGTGTACGTGCACATGCATGTGCATATTTAAAAAAACAGTGTTAATTAAAATTGAGTAAACATGATTTTTATAAAAAAAAAAAAAATGGAAAAGTAAAATTACTTAGAAAATTTGGGTTGTACTTTTTAAAAATTAAAGATACACAATTCTAACGTCAAAAATTATCATAAAATTAACATCTTGCCTTATTTTGAAAAAAATAAAAAAATAAAGAATTATCCGGAAAATCTAAAAAATTTTTGGGAAAAATTTAGCTTTTTCCTCTTATAACTGTGGATAAGCATCCTACGTTTAAAAATTTCTAGATTTTTACTCTTCCATGAAAATCAAGATTTTATTTATAAAAATATACGTAAAGTAAAATTATGGCAAAGACCTCCAGCACATATTGTCAACTACTTTTGATCCTATAGTCCAATCAATCAATTAATTGGCACCAAATAACCAACCAAATGGCACAGTGGTTAAAGCTTTGGCATTTGGATCGGGAGGTACCGTAAGTTTCCCTTAACAGTGCCGCAAAAAAGCAAGATAATTAGCTGATTCACACATTTCATTTTCCAAACAAAACTATCAAGCAGCACAAAACTTAAGTGCAGCACGTTACTTAGTACGTGTCAAATTATTTTCATTTTATATTGGATGCTTGAGCAAAACGGATAGGAAAACAAACAACTAAATTTTAAAATCTTTTGGGTATTGTGATGCACAATGTAAAATTCGGCTACCCGAATTAAGAAAAGTTGAATTAAGAAAAGTATTTTTTTCTGAATTTAAATAAGTGTTGAAATTGATTTAAGAAAAGTTGATAAATTTTTAATTTTTTTTTTACTTAGTTTAAAATTATAAATCAGTCATTTTGAAAATGAAATAAAATGTGTATTTAAAATCGAAATAAAACGTAAAAATGTACTATAGTAACAACAGGATTATCCGGCATACAAATTACTGGAACACTTAGTTACCCGGAATTTTAATGTTGAGGAAGTATTTTTTGCTTTTTTTCTTTCTTTTCTCTTTCATATTCAATTTTTAATTCATTTTGAAATTAGCAATTGTTTTTTCCACATTTTCATTAATGAAAGCATTAGTTGAAAATTTTAAATGGTTTTAATTTTCATATTACAGTAAAAGCCCTATTAATCGGAACACGCAGTTCACCGGAATTTTAAGTTAAGTTTGTTAAGGGTTTTTTCTTTCACAAGTGAAATGTTTTTTTATTTTTCGGAGATTCACAGAAAAATACTTCCCTTTACTTTTTTTCTGTTTTATGCATTATTCTTTTTGAATTGAATGTGTAAAGTCGTATTACAGTTAGGTTAGTGACATTTTGGGTACTTGTATGGGTGTACTCATATACATAATATGTATGTATTTATTATTTGCAATAAATTCAATGAACTGATATATAAAAAAATGTTTTCTGGTGCATAATTTGAAAATAAATGAACGAGAATCAAAAAAAAAATGAATTCAAGCGAAATTCTTGTAAAACTTCTAGTTTTAATGAAACATTCAATTATCCGGAATGCTCTCATCCCCAAGCATTCCGGATGTCAGAGCTTTTAGTAAGGTATGTTTTCTGTGAATTCTAAATTCCGAAAAAGTCCTAAAAATTTAAATTCCGATTAACTGAGTGTTCCGGTTAATTGTATGCCAGATAATTGGGCTTTAATTGTAATATGAAAATTACAAAACTACCGGACAAGTGGCGCAGTGGTTAAAGTTTCGGCACTTGAACCGGGAGGTACTGGGTTCGAATTCCACCAGAGGCAGGATGCAAAGCGAATTTTCTTCATAGATTACGGTCGGTCATGTTAATAAACACAACCATGATCCTCTGTTGGAGTGCAGAATTTCGCGCCGACCCACCGTTCATGTCAGTGTGCAGGTTGACATGGACCTTGCAATGTACAGGTGGTATACTGTAATTGTGTGAAAGTCATGTGTGCGTGAATGAAAAGGGAGGTATTAATTGACGTTAAAAGGACATTAAATCCAATGACAATTAATACTTTCTTTTAATTCTAGGAGAAAAAAGCCATCCAAAATTTTCAACTAATCCTTTCATTAATAAAATGTGCTAAAACGCCAATTTCTAAATGAATTAAAAATGTATATTTTAATTCACAATTAATACACAAACAAAAAATTTAGCTTTTCCCTCCTAATCACTATTAATAAACAATCATGCATTTAAAAATTTTAAAAATGTATACTCCTTACTTGATTTTATCGATGTATGTTAACCGTAAAGTCAACTTTAGCCTAATAATCTTCCATTCATTTTGAAAATGCATTATGAAAAGTGGGCAAAACATGAAATAAAATGATTCTGGTAGCCGTATAATTCACAGCTGGTTCATAACTATGGATAAAAATTCCGAAATCCCACACCCGAAATTTTGTATGAAAACTATTTTGTCAATTAATCACGAAAAAAAAACCGAATTTTTGCTCGAAATCGAAATTATTTTCTCACTTATTAGGGTCATTAATTTATGTCAGCAGTCCCCCAATATCACTGAAGTTATTCTGAATTTGTAGGGTGCCACTTTACTTATTGAACAATCCCTTCGTAGGTAGTCTATGCCATACTTAAACTACCTATAGTTGACTTAAGCTATTTTTAAGTATTATTATTAATTCGGCTATACTTTCGGTATATAGTTTACCACACCGGGAATCCTGTATCACATTCCGAACCTTTACAATCCATCTATGTAAATTTCTTAGGAAAACAGTCTTAACAGACTGAACTTTGTGTTTTAAATTTTTAAATCCAACATCTTATTTGTTTAGTAAACAGACGCCCGAGTAGTCAAGTTGCAATATGTAATCAATACTGCCTGCATAACTTGTATAAAAGCAAGATGTCATATAACTTTTTTCTTTATCCAACTCTCGTCCGTATCGTAAATAAGTTTTTACTTTTACAAATTTCAGCCATAGAAGATTAATCAAAAAGATGATATCATACCCAAAAGAATTCATTTAATATTTATTTTTCGGAAAGGTACAGCAAATTAAAAAACTGAGTGCATATTTTATTGTCAGCGCAGATAAATCTGTATCCCTTACACTTACTATACAGCACCGTGTACATGAACAAAACTTTCTCAAAATTTATTTAACAAAAAAAAAAATCTGACCATTTGTATGTGTTTTATTCACATACTCCGGAGAAAATTAAATTTGCTCGCAATATCGAAGTAAAAAATGTTAAATGTTGTAAATTAAAAAGAAATTAATAAAATGAAAAGATAAAATGAAGTGAAGTAAGATCAAATTGGATTTACGTTACTGTGCTGCGAGTTGTTGGTATAATTTCAACTTCCATTTAAAGGAATTGAAACACTGTAAAAACTTATTACATTTGCGTATAAGTGATATATCAAGGTACTTTTGATCGAATGTAGTTGATAGGAATCACCAACCACGCATTTCCAGTCAATTAAATACTCATCAACCGCCGGGCGCACATACCCAAGTAAATCATCCAATTGTTACGGTTTTTTAAACATTTTGCATTTTACAAACAACACACAAAAATTATAAATAATTGCTTAAACTTTATTATAGTCATCGCCTTTATGTATTGCAAAATAATAAGAATTCATCATCATGATAATCTTTATAGCAAAACATCAACAACAACAAAAAAATCATTAAGACGAAACTCGGAACATTTTAAGTTAAAAATGATTTTTCATAAGAACAATGCTCCCAAATCAAAATATACCCGGTATATGTGTATGCATGTGTGTGAGTATGCGTGTGCACTAAAATTGTATAGAAAACAATAAAAAAGGAATTGCAAGTAAAATAATAATGAAACTGAAACAATTAATTTTAATAATTGTGGCGGTTAATTTTATTGTTGTTGGTGGATTTCTTACAAAAAAATACAACAAGAACAAAAACGAACCCAAAAAGACGTGAAACAAAAATATCTCGAAAATGAATTGCATTTTCTTTGGTGTAATATATACGAAATACAAAAAAAAATATGGATTTGATAGTTATCGAACACTTTATAACCAAATTTGGTATACAAAATTCTGATTAATACTTTTAAATAAATTAATTTATTTTAAACATTTTTGTTTAATCAATTTATTTATATTTCGAGCGCAGAGAAATCATGGCATGGTAATTAATTGTTTTATTTTTTTGCGAAATAGGAAAATTTGGACCCAATTCAGTTTGGTTGAGTGCGCAAATTGAAAATGATTTTAATCGGCATAAAAAGTTTTGTGGTATGAGCGAGGCCGATATAAAAGTTGTGCGAAAGTTTAGTTTCCTTGATATGTATACTGCAGAGGCAACGGAGGCCTACTGGTTTATTTTACTCTCACTAGGATGGCGACGTATGTGAAGTTATCCCCGGATTCTATCCCCGAAATTAAAAAAAAATAATCAGGCAACACTTACATAATTATATCCCTCTAACTCATGTGTGAAGTTAGCCCCGCCCCGTTTTATATTATATTTCATTACAAATAGACTTCATATGTGAAGTTTACCCCGAATTTTATTATATGAAAAATAAAAATGTTTATTAAAATTTTAATTCAGAAAACACAAAAAATAAATCTTATAATTTAATAAAATGAAGTAAAATAATTTTTAAAATGGCTCATAAATTTGTCAGATTAGAATTATAAGACGGAACATACATATTTCACATTTCAGAAACACACGAAAAAAACGTACCGTTCCAACCTTGAGAAATTAGGCTCCAAACAAAATATTTCCATATAATTTATTTTGGACCAAAAGTGATATTTTAATTTGACATGTAAAAAGAATTAATTTGTCGGATCAGAGCTATATGGTTTTGGGATGGTCAGACCCTTACGTCACTTTTTGCGAAATATGTATATAATCGTACCGTTGCAACCTAGCGAAATTAGGCTCCAAGCAAAATATTTCTATATAATTTATTTTGGACCAAAAGTGAAACTTTAATTTGACATGTAAAAAGTATTAATTTGTTGGATCAGAGCTATATGGTTTTGAGATGGTCAGACTCTTACGTCACTTTTTGCGAAATATGAATAAAATCGTTCCGTTGAAACCTAGCGAAATTAGGCTCCGAGCAAAATATTTCCATATATAATTTATTTTGGACCAAAAGTGATATTTTAATTTGACATGTAAAAATAATTAATTTGTCGGATCAGAGCTATATGGTTTTAAGATGGTCAGACCCTTACGTCACTTTTTGCGAAATATGAATAAAATCGTACCGTTGCAACCTAGCGAAATTATGCATATTTAGACATATTTTATTCCGCTAGGTTGCAACGGTACGATTATATTCATATTTCGCAAAAAGTGACGTAAGGGTCTGACCATCTAAAACCATATAGCTCTGATCCGACAAATTAATTCTTTTTACATGTCAAATTAAAATATCACTTTTGGTCCAAAATAAATTATATGGAAATATTTTTCTCGGAGCCTAATTTCGCTAGGTTGCAACGGTACGATTTTATTCATATTTCGCAAAAAGTGACGTAAGGGTCTGACCATCTTAAAACCATATAGCTCTGATCCGACAAATTAATTAATTTTACATGTCAAATTAAAATATCACTTTTGGTCCAAAATAAATTATATATGGAAATATTTTGCTCGGAGCCTAATTTCGCTAGGTTGCAACGGTACGATTTTATTCATATTTCGCAAAAAGTGACGTTAGGGTCTGACCATCTTAAAACCATATAGCTCTGATCCGACAAATTAATACTTTTTGGAGCCTAATTTCGCTAGGTTGCAACGGTACGATTTTATTCATATTTCGCAAAAAGTGACGCAAGGGTCTGACCATCTCAAAACCATATAGCTCTGATCCAACAAATTTATACTTTTTACATGTCAAATTAAAATATCACTTTTGGTCCAAAATAAATTATATAGAAATATTTTTCTCGGAGCCTAATTTCGCTAGGTTGCAACGGTACGATTTTATTCATATTTTGCAAAAAGTGACGTTAGGGTCTGACCATTTTAAAACCATATAGCTCTGATCCGACAAATTAATACTTTTTACATGTCAAATTAAAGTTTCACTTTTGATCAAAAATAAATTATATGGAAATATTTTGCTCGGAGCCTAATTTCTCAAGGTTGGAACGGTAAGCTTTTTTCGTGTGTTTTTCAAATGTGAAATATTAATGTGCCATCCTATAATTATAATCCGACAAATTTATGAGCCATTTTAAAAATTATTTTACTTCATTTTATTAAATTATAAGATTTATTTTTTGTGTTTTCTGAATTAAAATAAGTTTAATAAAAATTTTTTGTCATATAATAAAATTCGGGGTAAACTTCACATATGAAGTCTATTTGTAATGAAATATAATATAAAACGGGGCGGGGCTAACTTCTCACATGAGTTAGAGGGATATAATTATGTTAGTGTTGCCTGATTATTTTTTTTTAATTTCGGGGATAGAATCCGGGGATAACTTCACATACGTAGGATGGGGGATCTGGGAAACCACATCAGTTTACACGGATGCTGAAGTGTAGGGAGGAAATTAAATATACAATTTGGTGGAAATGTAGAAAAAAGGTTATATTATGGAAATTCTATAGTTCTCAAAGAATTTGTATTTATTATAAAAATCTTGGAACACACTTGAATTGACAAACAGAGTACTGTAAACAAATTAAATGACAGATCTTGCTCAAACTTCAAGTTAAGGTAAAGGACAGTTGTGCCAACGTAGCGAAATTTTACAATCCCTTTAAGAGGGCTTTTTAAATGACCAATTCCCGTTGCTTTCTTGACAATAAATTATGAGAGACCTAGTTGCAAAAAAAAAAAAAAAAAATCTGGAAGAAATGGTAGCATACGAGGATGTCTTTTGATAAAATTATACTAAGTAATTTAACCCAGCGTCTAACGAGATATAGATATAGAATATAAAATGAAGCAACGAGATCGTACCCACGCCCATTAGTTTATGAAAATGCTACTCACTGTTCAGTGTGGAGGACAAAAAAAAACGAAAAAATCCAAATAGCCTAGATTCCACAAGCAGAAGCATAAAGACCAAGAAATCATCCTCACCTTTCTTGTGCAAAGTGATCTAATAACCGGAAAAGTCCTTAACCATCATCCCAAAAAATTTGAACCAATGCAGCGTTCAATGATTATTGACATTGATTAGTCTGATGAGGTTCTAGAAGTGAAATTTTGAATTTCAAATATTTTGGGGTGCGTCTGATCAAAATATAAAGGAAAATTTTTGATTTTCGTCATTCGAGATGTTGTACCAAATACCAATCTGGCTCTTCTAATTTAATGTCTCATGACTACAGCTAGATTTTAATGATAGATTGTGGGTTAGTCTGAAATAGTTGGGTTATAGTTGCCAGAAAGACACCAATCTGACTGTATCATTTTGATAGCTCATGACTATAGGTAGATTTCAGTTTTATGTTTACGGGAGGTCTGATGAGGTTATAGGGGAGAAAATTTTATTTTGAGATTTTGTCAGATATGCACCAATCTTACCATGTCCATTCGATGGCCCATGACCATAGTCGGATTTTTAGTACAATAAACCCGTCTGATGAGGTTGGAGAAATTGAATTTTTTGACCCAATGTTCTGTCGATAAAATCGTTCAAAATTCAATAAAATAGTTATCATGCTCGATTTTGCTGGATAGAAACCAATCTGACTATGTCAATTCGGTAGCTGATGACCATAGGTAAAATTTGATTTTATGGATTTGGTTTAAGCCAAATTCGACACTTTTCCAAATAGACACCAATCTGACTATGTTGGGGCCCAACTATTGAATTTGACGTTCATTTTGAACGGCTATCGTTTTGCTATAGCCAGCATGGAAACAAAAGAGAAAAAAATAGTAAAAATTTAATTTATTTTTATTTGTCTGCTATAGGAAAACGATAACGTTCGAAAATGAACGTCGAATTCAATAGTTAATCTGCTGATTCGACAGCTCATGATTATAGGTAGATTTTGATTTTCATTTTGGTGTTTGGGGTAAGTCTGATGAGGTTATGGAAGTAAAATTTTTATTTTCACCATGTTTCGTCAATAAAATCGTTCGTCGTTTAAGATTTTGCTAGATAGACACTAAACTTGTCAAATCGATGATCCATGACCGTAACTAGATTTTGATTATAGTTTTTTGGTAGATCTGATTGGGTTTTTAGGGGTGAAACTTTGATTTCCCCAATATTTTGTCGATAAATTTTTTCTTCTTTCGAGATTGTACGAAATGAACATCGATTTTGCTATGCCAATTCAACGTTTATGGTCCTAGGTATATTTTGATTAAAACTATGGGAGTATGATGTCCCAATGTGCAGAAATTTGCTCTGTAAGATTTTGAAAAAGTTACATAATGTATTTCTTACTAATTAGAAGTTAAAAAGCGACTATTGTCTTTTTAATTATAGATTTGGTAATAACTTAAGAAATGATGATAATCATTCATCCAATCTGACTAAATTGATTTGCTGGCCCATGATTATAGGGATTGATTTTGATTATAGTTTTGGGGTGGGACTGTTCAGGTTATAGGGATGAACTTTTTCCCCTTCTTATCTCAATAAAATCGTTCATCACCCGAGATTTTGCCAGATAGACACCAATCTGACTATGCCGATTTAATAGCCAATAACTAATCTACATGGTCAAGTTCCATCGAATTGGCATATTCAGATGGGGTTCCCTCTGTCAAAATCTCGAATAACAAACGATTTTACCAACAAAATATGAAAAAGAAACCATATTTCATCCCTTTATTCTCATCAGGCCCGCCCCAAATCTAACGTTTTATATGTTTATATTATTATTTACTGAAATTTTCTTTTAGTTTTAGGTTCATTGGAAATTTACCCAAACCTTTGAATATTTATATATTGTTTTTTTACGAAATATTATTTTTCATTGTTAGAAATTGTTAAACCACTTTTAATTAAGCCTAACTTTTCGCACGTCTCACGTCCTAGAATGGGCATAGCCTTAAAATCTACTACTATCAATGATTTCTTATACAGCATTTTTTCCACATTAAATTTAACATTATCTGCCAAATATTGGAATTTTAATGCTGTGAGCCTTACATTTGTCCGTTTTATTCTATTCTCACTATTTATACTTTATAACTCAGTATTTGTTATTAAATTGACGCCCGCTTCCAAATCCAATTTAAAATCAACAATTGTATTCTCTACTTTAATTTTCTCTGTCCATAGCAGGTTAGGAAAAGAAATTTGAGCATTTGCGTTATAAATTTCATTTAACTTATCACTACTTTCACTATTCTTTTCATTTATTTCTACTTTATCAATTTTCTCATTTATTATATTTTTTTATAATAATTTTCCTCAAAATATTTTTCCAAATTTTTTGTAAAACCATTACAACTGTCCTTATCTATAATATTTTCTATTGTGTCAACTACAAAGTCGCTTACCTCAACTTCTTGTACCATTTTTGATTTAAATATGCTGGACACTTCCTCCATTGATGCACTCCATTACATTTATCATACCGTTGTCCGCCATCTTGTTTGACTAGTTTCATTTTTCCCTTATTCGATTTTTGTTAATATTTATTTACTCTCGATGTCCTATTTTGCTAAATACACTTTGGTGCATTCCGCTTACATGTATTCCAATTACAAGAATTTTTCGTTGATTCGCATATTTTACACTCCAATACTGTTTTATCTAACGAGGGATCTCCCATTTTAATTAATTTTTTATTTTGTAGCCTCAGATCTTTTGTGGCAAAAAAATATCTGTCACGTATCAGACTTTCTTCATGATCACCAAATTTAGAATTTTTACTTAACTGCCGTATTTCCGTGTAAAATTGATCAAAGGTTTCACCATCTTGCTGATTTCTACTATAGAACTGGTATCTTTCATAAATTAGTTAATCATAATTTTCTTTTACCTTCTGTCAAGTTAATCATAATTTTCTTTTACCTTCTGCATCTTTACCAACAAGGTTAATTAAAATTCCAGCCTTTATTTATACCTAATTTTATGATCTATACCTGCAGCTTTCATGTAATTCGTAATTTGCCTCTTGAATTTTTGCCAATTCCATCGGCTATTTCCCGTACAAATCATCGGGTCAGGTTTATTTAAATGTACTAACTACCGCCATATTTTAAATGTTTATATTATTATTTATTGAAATAAAGACTCGAAACTCTTTAGTTTTTATTAACTTTTATTCCTTTATATTTTCTGACACTTTATTCATTCACCTGTATCTTATGATCAAAAGTGCCTTACATGTACTATTTTAATTCAAATAAAGTTAAACTTTTACTCAAAGAACAATTTTAAACAAAATCTACCTATGGCAAACCATTTCTAAACTTCTTTATCGACAATTGTCAGATGTATGAAACCGATATGGCATTTTTGGTTACCGTCCTTTTTCAAGTTATTAACGCTTACAAACCTCTTCAAATGAAACCTTTTTTAAACATTGGAGCAACATTGGAACAATACAACATTTGTAACGTTAAGTTTTAACAATAAATCTGATTTTGTAGGTTTCAATTTTTTTAACTTTCGGCTGAAGCAGTCAAAACACTATATGCAATATCGTTTTTTCACTTTAGCTGGCAATGTTAGGTTAACATTAACAAGGTTTTATTTAGACATGAACTAATATAGTTTTTGTTAAAATTTTAAAATTATGGCGACAGTCAAAAAATTGTGGAAAACCACCGTACGATAAGTTGGAAAGGTCAAATATTATGCTAAAATTTTTTATGGCTGGTTCCAATATCACACAAATTTAGCCATTGATGAAAACCTTTTTTCCGTCATTCCATTTCCAGTAATTTTTCTGTCTATACCTAAAGGTAACAAACTGTTTTAATCATAATAACGGGTTGCAGGTGATAAATTTATTTGGATCCCAGGCTAATTTTAAGTGGCGTTTAAATTCTCGGTTTCTACATTCAGTTATTCTGCAAACCATGCACATATCAGACGCTTTTATAATCAAGGATCAGCTAGAGTCGTTAATTGCTATAACCTAACCATTTCAAGGGAACACGACTACTGTTTTCGCAATAATTGATATAAAATTGTGCTTTGGCCGTTTAATCGTCGTCTTATCTATTTTCAAACAAAATTATAATTTTAAGCTCAACAACAACATGAATTTATGTTTTATATAGCCTTGAATAATTATTATAATTATTACTGATCCTTTGTTATTCTTCAAGAACCCTAATCTTTATTCAGTAGGTTAAAACCTTTATTTAAATAATTCATTAAATATTTTATTTTTATATAATAAAATAAATAAATCATTTTGCTTTTGTGTATTCCAAATAATTTCTAATTAAAAATTTTAATTTCATATCTAAAATATGATTAATTAAAAATTCAAAGCAGGCAAAGTTTAGCGAGCTTAAAGCAGAGTTGTTATTTACAATTTTTCGAGTGCAGCCTATAATTCGAGGTGCAGCATTATTTCGGTATAGTGGCGAGGGCCGACAATATATTATGGTGATTGTTTATAAGACATACATACGGTGCGATGCCGATATATAAGAAACTTAATATGTCGCTATACAATAATAATGATGATGAGCTTTTATCAAAAAAAAAATTTATATGTTCATACATATAATAAATATTAATGATTCAAAATTTGTTAAAAGCTCTTTTGTGAGCTGCCGCTTTTAGTATTTAAAATTTATGTATTACATAAGTAAAAATAAATGAAAATATGAGAATTTTTGAAATATATACACAGAAGAAAATTCTTATCATTATTATACTGTTGTTACTTATATACAAATAATTCATTCCATAAAAAACAGTCTTTCCAATGAAATCAGCAAGAAATACAAGGAAAAACTGAGCCCACGCACATTTTCCTTGTTGATTTTTTATTTTTTAGTCTTGGATGCGCGCTGTCTTTCCACCAAAAATATTGTCTCTCTTTTTAGCCGATTTTTTAGGCAGCCGTGCATACATACGTACATATTCACCCGAAAATTTCGTAACTTGTGTTTCTATACCGCTCCGAGGGAAGCTGAATAGAAAATTAAAGCATTTTTTTTTTGTTTCATTTCTTCTGTGCTTTTTCTGTATCCTTATAAAAAATTACGGAGCTATATTTTTTTTGTTTAACAAGGTCAGGGACACAATTTAGGTCTTTATGTTTGTTTCGATTCAACACCAACGAATTATTTTTTATTTTGTGCCTTGTGCGGAAAAAAAATCAACATTCGAGGCAGAGCCGAACAAATGGAACTGGACTTGGTGCAGCATCTGTATAGCTTCTTCATATAATACCAACAAGAGGCAAAAAAAAATTTAATTGAAAATTTTAATTTAAATATTTTTATTTTATTTCTGCAATTCTGTTTATTTCAAAATATCCTTCAGACAAATTATACCAGCGAAATGATGAAATGTGATGATGGTAAAAGTGAGCGCGACCTTGACGAAATTGAAAAATAATATTTATATTGCTATGATGATGATGAATTGTTTTTCCATATTTTCTGGTATTTAAAAAAATTAATAATAAGATCTTTTATACTAAAATTGCCTGTTTCTTAAAATTTACCTTATATTTTTATCTGTCATTTCGTTTATTAGTGGGCGATGCTAGGCTTAGTAGAAATTTGAAACGTTTTGTCGTTTTGTAAATGTATAGTTAGCGAGGTTCCTCGAATAGATAGACAAATGATAGGGGTTCGTAAATTGAGAATAAATGGCTTGAAATTTTGATACACCGTAAATTTCCACTAAGAAAAAAACTGATTGTGATCCATCGGGAAAATCCAACTAGTTTTGACGATTTTATATGACACACGAGGACACGAAAAATTAATATCTGATTGAATGAAATTCGACTTCTATATGAAAACAGTCTTATCTTAGAATCTAATTTCCTTTTGCACCAAACCCGAAAACTCACGAAAAATTGAATAAAATCGAGGGCGGCGAACCAAAAAGATTAATCGCTAAATGAAATATGCTATCACGCGATTATTTACATTTAACACTTTACAATTATTACGCCTCTAACATCCTTACCCTTTCACCTGTTAGACTTTTTACACTTCTTACACGTCTTACACTTCGTACAGCTCTTACACCTCTTACACATTTTACACATCTTGCATATCTTGCACCTCTTGCACTTCTGACACTTTTTACAAATTTATATATCGTTCAAACATCTAATTTCCCAGTAGAAAAATTAAAACGCTAGCAAACTGAAGGAAATGAATAAATCGCTGAAACCCGGGATCGAACCGGAGACCTCTAGATCTTTAATCTAACGCTCTACCAACTGAGCTATTTCAGCTTCTTGTATTTCCTTGTGGGTTTAAGCTGTGTTTTAAAGATTCAATGCGAATAAGGCAATCAAACTATGTGGATTACGGATACTAGACCCTACCTGCATCCTGATATTTAAGAAATAGTGTAAGGAAAGGATTTCTGCGGATAATTTATTCGTGGTCTATCTAAAGAAAGGTAAGACCATCAACAGCGAATATAACATGACGATATTGGTGCTTTTAAAGTCGTTTGCTACGGTGGCGAAATTGCAAGAACTGAAGTTGGAGTTGCTCCATCCACAGTATTTGCAGGATCTGGCTACCAGTGAGTGCCATTATGTGCCAGTAATATTGCGCAACATTTATAGCAACGGCGAATAGAATTTTTCGTACTTTGCGATTACATAGCTGGAGTCACTATCTACGAAAACCATATAAAGCAGCGCTCTTTAATTCACGTCTAGATCGGCTTCAGGCCACTATATGAGACAAACAACAAACGTTTATCATTCTAAAAGAGGAGAGTTAATCCATAACCTGCCGTATTTGGCCGCGCGTTCACCATCAGATTCTTCAGAAGTACTAACCATTGAATATGAAATGTATTTTTCATCATCGGAACCTAAAAATGATTCAATATTTCAATAGACTAAAACTCTGTAAATAAGTTGCATCATACCTTACGCCGACACACGACGTATTTTAACTAAAACGATTCCTGGTTCAGCATCAAACCCTAGTACGAAAAATTATCATTCTTGTTTTGTTGGAAAATCTGAAAATTCTCTTTATGTTGGAATCTAACGTAGATTCAGATTCAGTAGGTGCCTCAAAGAGAATTCCTACCGAATTCTTATCGATAAATGTTACCTTGTAAATCCAGATGCCAAAATTCATCCAGTCGCCATCAAAAATTCCCGATTGGCAGTGGTGACACAGCAACGGCGAATAATTTAACTAAGCCTTAATATTTAACTAAGCACTGTAAGATTTCCGAACAGCTATAAAAAAGTTGTTGAAAAAATTACAAATTAATATTGTAGGTTAAACTAACTTATATCTATACTACACACGAAAACACGTCTCAAGTAAGACATCTGCATTCAATTTAACGTAAGTAATACTTATAAAATGACATAAGAAACCAAATCCAAGCACTTAATATACTTATCTCCGACAGTTTTATGATCTTTCATGGGACCATAAACACAAACACCCTAAAATATTAAATCACCACCGGCATAATTGGATGTGTGTGAAAAATCATTAATTAAATTTTCGTCTTTTCATAACTCATCAGGTAGATAAACATTTCCTTCCTGACCCTTTTTTTATGTCTGTTACACACATACGTATTTAAAGAACATAAGAACATGCCCTACTTATGTTAACATATCTAATTATCTAAAATAAATAATTATACGTACACAATGACAATAAATTTTCAAATTTGCTCTTCCTTTTTTTTCATCTGTCGGAAAATTAAAATATTTCTTCTGGCGCGTCGTCATTTTCTTCTTATTTTTCTACCACAAAAAATATTTGTACTCATCCGAAGAAATTATTATTAGTACCGGCAACAAAAAGGAAACAATATGGGTTTATCAACCACCCTTTTCCAAAAAAAATACAAAAAAAAATATGAAAAGGATAACAATTTTTTTACCATATAGAAATAAGAATTTTTTGTTTATATCCTTAATATGAATTTTCTCACATATGTTTGTCACCTCTTTTACTATACAGTATAAATTGTTATTGTTATTATTATTATCAAAGGCTATAATGATGTCTGTGGTGATCCCTTTTCCACATCTCACCACATTTTCTTGTTCTTCGTCGTCCTTACCTTCTTACTGTTTCTAAGTGGGTTTTGTCTATTTCCTTATTTTCATCTTCGTACTTGTGTGTAATATATTGGTTAAGAAGCGTATCATACACATATCCATATATATGTATCCTTGTATAAGGGTAGGTCAAGGTGTTACAATTTTTTGGAGTTTGGTGAATTTCTTTACGTACTGTTGCCTTGCTGTTGATCCAAAATAAAATACCGCACGCAATCCAACCAAACCGAAATACAACAGCACTCCTCTACATATAGTCGGTGGGTGAACAAAACCGAAATTTTCATAATATATATAAGAAAAGGAATTTTTATTTTCTGTGTGTACGTCTGAGAGGGTGGCTTGTGATTTTCCCATTTACCTAAATCAAAAAAAAAACAAATCGTAAGGAATATATGTGTGATGATGATCATCATCATCAACATTATTATTATCATGATATTACAAACAAAGAAAACGAAAATAATTTTTTTTTCAGAAACCCACAAACGAAATGGGGTGGCTAGGCAAAAATATTTCCAAATTGTACTTGTAGAATACATTTTTTTGTTGTGTAAATGGGGTTGAATGTGTGCATAATGGGGCCAAAGGGGTGGTTAATCTTTTCAATGCGATATATGTATACTAAAATAAGTATATTGCTTAGGACAAGGGAATGGGTATGGAGCTGGTTATAAGTTGTGTATCCTTCATATCATGGGAAATTTTCATTTAAAAGGATACATCGAGCGAGGTAGAAATTAAATTATATTCTTCATTTGAGGAAAGCAATATGGGATATATATTAAAATGAAGACAAATTAAGGAAATTGAAAATTATATGTAATTTGGATATTTTTTTTTCGGTCCTGGGAAAACATTTTTGAGATTTTCCGACAGTGATCGATTATAGAAGATATTTTTTTTTTGAAAACACTGTGTGTGTTTAGTTTGGTTTTATGACATGTTCATAGGAAAACAGGATATTTGATTGTGATGTGGTGCTTAATAGACATTTATAGGTAATTGTTAGATCGATATTAAACTCATTTAGGGAATAATAAGCACTTCGCAGTATAGAATGCTTCTTATACCAGCATTATTTCTTAAGTGTCTGCTATCAAATTATTTAAGCCGAAAAATTAAGCAATACTATCTGACACTTTGAACGTGTTAAGTCTCTAGCTCAAAAGTTTTTTTAGGATATTTAGTTAGATTTAAATTGGATCGGGGTTAAAAATGGTGAGTATGATTAAGAGGGGTAGTTCTTCACTGATATAAATAAAAGAAACGCACCATGTTTTATAGTTACGCAGTTAGGTTTTGTATTGCTAATCTAAATCTAAGACCATCAACAATATGAGAAGCTAGTCAATGAAAACACCTTAATTCACTCCGAAAGGCTGTAAACAGTATTTTCTTAAATTTATCGAGAAGGGAAAATAAAATGTTCTTAAAAAATCTTTAAATGTTTTATCACTGGTTTTAAAAATAAAAAATGATTTTGATTAAAAAAACAGAAGTTTTAAATAATGAGGATGCGTATGCACGAGATTTTGGGAAAATTAGATTGGGATTTTACATGTACATACAATATATGTTTCTATTTAATATTTATTGGTTAATAGAAATATAATATTATTACATGCACGAAGTGAATAACAAAGATCATTTCACAAAATTAAGTAAAAATGATCCTATTGATTGTAAATACACAATGGGTGTATTTGGAATATTTAATTAATACCCTAATACACATCTGGCTGTAACAATATAATGTAAGTAATTACTTCCTGCATGTAATTTTTTATTCAATATAATGTGTATTTACCCTAAATTAAATCATTCTCTTTCCAAACGTCAAAGTGCGAGGTTGTCAAAAAAATAAAAATTATAAAGAAAGGAAATAAATAGAAAAATTAAGTCGATAAATTAAAATATAAAATAAATTTATTCTTATATATTAAATAAGTTTTGTGCGTGTCACAATATTATACGTGTCATAATACAACACATAAATAATACACATATATTATTGCATAATTCGAAGAGTCATTTTTGCAACCCTCCATCTTATATTGCTCTGATAATGCCTATATACTGTGCCTCCTGCTCAAAATCTGTCACGCAAGGCAGATCTCCTGGGATTAAATGTGGCAACTGTGAAAAAGTATTCCATATAAAATGCCTAAATCTCTCGGATGATATGGTGAAGAACATTAGTGCTGGTTCAGCTGCATGGCTATGTCTCACATGTCGTGGCACCACGAGAAGGTCGATAATTGACTATACGGAAGCTAATGAACCTGAAATACCGGAAAATCCTACTCTTCATGATGTGATGGTAGTCCTGAATAACGTGCATTTAAAACTGGATGCCTTGGAACGATCCCAGCAATTCATTAGCGACACTGTTGATGAATTAAATAATATAATTAATGTGTTATCCAGTGAAAATCATGCGATGAAAATTAAACTCAATCACTTAGAAAAAGTTATTGATATTTACGACAACAAAATAAGCTGGTTGGAGGATAAGATCGATTTACCCAACCAAATACATAATTCGCGCAATATCATTGTCTGTGGGTTGCCCAGGAATTCTATTCTCACACCAGAACTGTTTTCTAAAGTTATACAGAAATCAGGGGAGACAATATCAAATGAAGCCATCGTATCCATCGATAAAATGAAACTAATTAATGATAACAGTTTTCTAAAAAATTCATTTATTGTTACATTTAAATCTACTGAAATCAAACAACATACACTACAATTATTTCGCAGCTGTAAATCCATATTGTGGAACGAAATTGATTCCGGGTTGGATAACAGCAAAATTCGTCTGTTGCACCATCTCACAAAACACCAAAGGAGACTGTACACGGAAGCTAAAAAATTCAAAACAAAACACAATTTTCGATTTTTATGGTGCAACAACAATAAAATATTACTTCGTAAATTACCTGATTCAGATGTGGTTCACGTCCGTTCCATCACCGATCTCAGCCAGCTTGAACGAACACTGGAAAAGCACGTCAATAATCCGGCTGCATAATCGTCCACACTGGATGGCAACAAACAACAAGGAGCTACTGGATAAAAAATATCACAATTGTATGTTGGTTCGTTTTAGTATTAGTTTCTTAGTTTATTATATACTTAACTTTATGTTTTTTGATCTTTTGTTTACATTTGCTTTAAAAATTTTTTTCGACAGTTTCACATTTTTTTTTATATTTCTATTATTTTTTATTTTTTGGCGTTATATTGGTAATGAAACCTTACAAATGCTTTTGAAGTATATGAATTGTAATGGTCGAATTACACGCATATACTCTAGACGATGGATTAATTTTTGTGTAGTTCAAATTTTTTTGTTAAATGATAATTTTGTAATTAGTTTATTCTGTTTAATTTTTATTACTTTACTCAAAATTATTTTAACTAATTTAAATATCCCAAGATTGTTTTTCATTTTGGATATTTTACTTTTTTATTTTCTCCATAAATCGACATTACGATTGTGTATACTCATTCTCGTTCTAGTGGCAGTATATTTTCTTAACGATATCGAAGAGTTGCTTTTATTAAACATTACTTTTTATCAGATTTTGAATTATTTTTTGATTATATTTAATTTCGTTTTTGTATCTACATCTCTCATTATTATTATAAGTCTGTGCAATGGATAGTAATCTAAAAGAACTTTATTTTATCCATCAAAATATAAGAAGTCTTAGGAAAAATAATGATAAGCTGATTGCATACATTGACTCCACGAAAATGAAGCCTCTTATTATTGGTTTTTCTGAGATTTGGATTTATGAAGAGGAAATTGAAAATTATTGTTTAGATGGGTATAATTTATTTGCTAAGTGCAACAATGACAGTCGTGCGGGTGGAGTAGCTATTTTTATCAATAATAACTTGCACAGTAAACAAGTTAATTTTAACTTTCAAACATTCGATGCCGTCGGTGTTACATTTACCCTGAACTCCAAATTGTTTTTCGTAGTTTGCATATATAGACTGAATTACACTAGTATTCCTATATTCGTTGATGAGTTCGCCAAGCTAATTAATGACGTATCTCATACTAATTTATTTATTATGGGTGATTTCAACATCAATTTTTTACAAAACAGTCCACTCCTAGATAGTTTTCTAATGTTAGTCTCCAATAACGGTCTTGACGTTTTGGTTTCTGAACCTACTAGGATTACAAATAGTTCGGCAACTTGTATAGACAATATTCTGTATCGATTTGATCAAAGATACTTTAAAGAGGTGTCGTATGCTGTCTTAGATTTGAAGATATCAGATCACTGCTTAATTAACATCAAAATATCAGGGCGTATTCAGCATACATATTTTAGTCGAAACATTGAGGTATCGAATGTTGATCACAATCAATTAATTAATCTACTGACATATGAAGAATGGGCAGATGTATACTGCTGCAAGGATCCGTCTTTGGCTTTTGACCATTTCTTAAACATATTTAGAGATCACATTGATAAATGTACTAGTTCTAAATCAGTGAACAAGCAATTAATTAAGTTAAAGCCCTGGATGTCCGATTATCTCTTGAAACAAATACGGAATAGAAACAAGATTTGCCAACTGGTCAAGAAGCACCCTAATAATAATAGGTTAAAACAGTACAGCTTGAAGTTATGTGAGTCTGTAAACGAGAAAATATGCGCTACTAAAAAACAGTTTTATGTTCGACAGTTCCGTAGTAATGGCAAAAACGCTCGCAAAAACTGGCAAACTGTAAACGAAATAATAGTTGGCCATGCACAGCATGTTCCAATTACAGAAATTATTGATGAGATGAATAATCCCATTCAAGGGCCAGTTGACATTGCCAATGCATTCAACAATTTTTTTACAACTGTTGGTGGCTCAACGCAGTCTACTTACAAAATGCGCAATTCTGAAAAAAACAGATTAATCACAGAACACTATGATATTATGAGTAGTTTCCATTTCTCACCTATTTCATCTGGGGAACTGTATTTAATAATTAATTCTCTTAGAAACCGATCGGCTCCTGGTATAGATGGAGTGTCTAACTGTACTGTAAAAAAAACGGCTTGCTTTCTGGTTGATGTATTATCGTTTATATTTAACCTAAGTGTGGCTACAGGAATTTTTCCGATTACCTTAAAGAAAACCGTGGTAGTTCCAATATTTAAAAAAAATGATAGAGCATCTGTAAATAATTATCGCCCAATCTCCCTTCTTTCGGTTTTTTCAAAAATATTCGAAAAGGCTATGAAAGCTAGGTTTGTAAGCTTTTTGGATAAATTCAATTTTCTATCTCCCTTACAATTTGGTTTTAGAAAGAACAGAAATACCGAACAAGCTCTATTGTCTTTTTTAGAACAAATAAGTATAAACATTGACCATAGTCTAAAGGCGTCCGTGTTATTTATAGATTTGACTAAAGCCTTTGATAGAGTGGAACATTCTACTCTTGTAATGAAGCTTTACCGCATTGGCTTTCGCGATACGATCCACAAGTGGTTAGATTCATATTTAAATGGTCGCACTCAGGTAGTCAAAATAAATGGTCATTTTAGCCATGTTCTGCCGATTAGTGTAGGGGTTCCTCAAGGTTCAGTCCTTGGGCCTCTACTGTTCCTCATTTATGTAAACGGAATTTTTAGCCAACCATTCTGTGGCTCCCCCATTGCATTTGCTGATGATTTTTCGTTTGCTTACAGTAGTCTTAGCTTACAAGATAACATTAAGTATATTGATAGTGATTTGAATATGCTCTCGGTTTGGCTCAAGGCTCACAATCTTCATCTAAGCGATAAGACGAAAATATTACATTTTCGACAAGGATTGTCATCACCATCAGCCATTAAGTACCATGAGTATGGTTGCAATAAGATCTGTAATTCCAGTGGATGTTTCATGGTTGACTTGGTTCATGTTTATCGTTATCTTGGCATTTTAATAGACGAACAATTAAACTGGAAGGCGCATATTGAAGGGTTGAAATCTAAGCTTTTATTGGTATCAAGGAAACTGTACGTTTTGCGTACATATTGTCCATTATATTTATTAAGAATGGTGTATTTCGCACTAGCTGATTCAATTCTGCAATACGGTCTCTCCTGTTGGGGTAGTGCATGCAAAACCACGTTAATACCATTATTTAATAGGCAGAAACTCATTGCTCGAATCATGTGTTTTAAAGAATCGTGTTCACCCTCCTGGCCCATATTCCAAACTCTCGATATCTTGCCACTGCGTCACATGTTTGTCTTCAAGGTATTAAGAATTTTTTACAATATTAGCGGAAACTCATTTATTAACTATTCAGACTATAGTCTTCGTTCTAGTCTCCAATTCAAAAAAAATATCCCAAAATATAATTCACATCTCAGAAGAAGTTTTTTCAATGTAATTTCACCTATTATCTTTAACAAGTTACCTTGCAAGATTCGTAGGTGTTGCACCTTATCATTATTTTCAAAAGAACTAAAACATTGGCTTAGTACAACCAAGAATATTGAGGAGCTCTTCAGTTTCCATATTTAACACTAGTACGAGTAGAATTATACTTTCGTGATGTTTATATTATAATAATTGGATTCATCTGCCATAAATTTTTGTCTAGAGATTATATTATTATTATTATCTATTATATTTATATATTTCATTCGTATTTTATACCGTAAATTATTAATTAATTAAATTATAAGTTTATTTTATACTGTAAATTGTATTGTTATGTTAAATTTTTTTTTTTTGTACGTATCTTATAATTTCGTTAAAAGGGAATCAGTGTACCTGGCCCGTGTTCTTTTGAACCAAAGGTACACTTTTCTTACCAATGTACATATTCTTATTATTGTATAATTCTTGTAAATAAAAATTGGTAATGAACTAAAAAAAAAAAAAAAAAAAAAAAAAAAAATATAATGTAAGTAATTACTTCCTGCATGTAATTTTTTATTCAATATAATGTGTATTTACCCTAAATTGGATTTTTTCACATAATTTTATATTTTTTTAGACCACTAATTATTGTGTTATTTACTTTGGATTATTTACTAATTGCTTGTAATCTTAATTTATATGTTAATTAAAATATCAAATTATTACATGCACGGAGTAAATATAAATGAACCTGTACAAAATATAATTAAATGGACACATAATATAAGAGAATTAAGATATTATCAATAATGTACAATACTACACCAATAAATTTGACTTAAGTAATTACATGCAGGAAGTGATTACTTCTATTTTATTATTACAGTCACATGTTTATTTGAGCTTCAATTGACATTTCAAAATGCTTTCAATGTATATTCACACCAAATTGGATCCGTTTTGTTTAATTTTGGTAAATAGTCTTTGTTATTCACTTCGCGCATGTAATAATTTTATATTTCTATAAACCAATAAATATTTTATAGAAACATATATTGTGTTATTTACTTATTGCTTGTAATTTTAATGCTTGTTATTTAATTAAAATATCTAAATATTACATGCACGACGTAAATATAAATGTAAAAGATCATTAACGAAATAAAATTGACACATATAAGAGAATTAAAATATTATCAATAACGTACAACACTACAACAATATATTTGACTAAAATAATTACATGCAGGAAGTGATCACTTCTATTATACTTTTAGAGTCACATGTTTATTTGAGCTTCAATTAAAATTTCAAAATGCTTCCATTGTGCATTCTCACCAAATTGTATCCATTTTATTTAATTTTGGTAAATAGTTTTTGTTATTCACTTCGCGCATGTAATAATTTTATATTACTATAAACCAATAAATATTAAATAGAAACATATATTGTGTTATTTGCTTATTGCGTGTAATCTTTATATTTATTAGTTAATTGAAATATCAAATTATTACATTATTATTATTTTTTTTTTATATTTGGTAACATGAATAGCTAAAATAAATCTACAATTCCAGTTCTGAAAATGTCATATAAATAGTTTTTTATAACGTTGGGTGCATCTAAATTCTCTTTTATTATGTGTCCATTTCATTTCGTTTTGTAAATGATCATTTATATTAACTTCGTGCATGTAATAATATGGTATTTCAATTAATTAATAAATATTAGGATTACACGCAATAAGTAAATAACACAATATATGTTGCTATTTAATTGTTATTGGTTTATAGAAACATAAAATAATTACATGCACGAAGTGAATAACAAAGACTATTTACCAAAGTTAAATAAAATTGATCCAATTTGGTGTGAATACACAATGAAAGCATTTTAAAATCTCAATTGAAGCTCAAATAAATATGTGACTGTAATAATAAAATAGAAATAAACACTTCCTGCATGTAATAATTTGAGCCTTATATGTAAATTGGTGTAGTGATGTAAGTTTGATTGATAAAATATTAATTTTCTTTTATTATTTGTCTATTTGATTTCGTTTTGTAAAAGATCATTTATATTTACTTCATGCATGTAATAATGTGGTATTTCAATTAACTAATAAATATTAAGATTACACGCATAAATTTTATAACAAAATATATTTTTCTATGTAATATTTATTGGTTTATAGCAATATAAAATTATTACATGCACGAAGTGAATAACAAAAACTATTTACCAAAAATTTGGTAGAACGGATCCAATTTGGTGTGAATACACATTGGAAGCATTTTGAAATTCCAGTTTAAGCTCATATAAACATGTGGCTGTAACAATAAAATAAAATTTATCACTTCGTGCATGTAACAATTTAATATATTAATTAACTAATAATATTAAGATTACAAGCAATAAGTAGATAACACAATATATGTTTCTATTTAATATTTATTGGTTTATTGAAATATAAATTTATTACATGCACGAAGTGAATATCAAAGACCATTTACCAAAATTAGTAAAATGGATTAAAACTCAAATAAACATGTAACAATAAAATAGAAGTAATCACTTCCTGCATGTAATAATTAAAGCATAATATGTATATTGGTGTAGTGATGTAAGTTATTGATAAACCCTTAATTTTCTTAGATTATGTGTTCATTTTATTTCGTTTTGTAAAAGTTCATTTATATTTACTTAGGGCATGTAATAATTTGATTTTTCAATAAACTAATAAATATAAAGATTAAAATTATAGCGACTGCATTGTTCTGAGGGTATACAGTTTCGCAATGGTAAGTACCTCTGCATTATCTCAAAAATCAATTTCAATATATTTGCTTGTATTTTGAAGATTTTAAAACTTTTAAAACAAATGGACTACTCAAGTTTTTTCTCTTACCTCGATTTTTGGGTCCCGTATAAAATTGTTAACATTTTGTTTTACAAAACACGATTTAGAGCAAGGTATAAAACTGGTAGCAAATTATATATGCCTAAATGTACGACAAATAGAACGAGCTAAACTATTTGGTTGCTCATCACTTATGACGATACTCGTCAACATTTTATTTACTGCATATTGATTCCAACCAAATATTGTAGGAAAAATACCGAAACAAAAATTTTTCGACTACAACTTGTCTTGGATTGACCAAATAAATTGATCATACAAACCTAAACAGTTTCGTTGTTGCAACTTTCACCAGATTTTGGTAGTTTTATTTGTTTATTAAATAAAAAAAAATTATATCTTCATAAGAAGGTAAATAAGTTTGTCTTTGTTAATGTTAATGTTAAGATGTTAATTTATTTAAGGCGCTTGACACCTGAATGGAAATTTATAAAGTCAACTCGCACTTTTTGCGGTGCGTACGTACATAAGCTAATGACAAATTTATTGCTATATGTCACTCGAACAGAATCAACAAGTTCATGTACATAACGGTTATTTGATAGCAATATCTACTAGACCACAACACATCCAACGATAGAAAGGAAAACCTTAAATATATTATGTAAATTCCCATTCAAAGATCATCAACATTTTCTACACACATAACATTGTTACAAGAAAAGGAGGAGGAAATGAACCCATGTACCGGCTACATATGTTTCGTCTCTTATATATAAATTTTGTTTTTTTTGTATGTCTGTGTTCTATATACCCCAGAACAAAAAAAATACAATCATGTACCACTTGTTGAGCATCGCCATTTAAATTCATCCAAGATCGAGGTCAGTAAAACAAAATCATGGTAGAAAAAAAAACTTGAGAAAATTCATGATTTTCCGCACCAAAATAAACAAAAGGAAAACTGTAAAAAAAAATCTGTTTATATATAGACGACAATCATTTCATATCATCATCACCATCATCATGATTACCATCTTAGCATCGTTACCAATTTTTTTTCTGCTTTCGTCTTGACCGATCCTTACTTATGTTGATATGGATATTGTATAAGAATATGTTTCAACAATCAAAAAAAAAAAAAAAATAAACTCACAAAAAACGATTCCAACGAAGAAGTACAAGAAGAATACAGGAAATAAAATCATCATATTCGACCAAACACGATGACGCCAATTTCATTTTTCATCATGATTTTCCCGTTCCCCTATATATATTATATACATATATACTCGTATATACATACAAATGATAAACAATGAAGAAGCAGCACAACATAACACTGTGTGAAAAATAAAATCGACGGCGACGACGACGACGAGGAGAAAATATGTATAAGAAAACTCCATTCACATTTTTCTTGATTTTCAATTTATTTTTTTTAAAGGGTCGAACGAAACTTTACTTTTTGTATGTTGAGGCTGGTTAAGGTTATTTTCAATTTTTATTCGGGTTTATGTCTTTATGTAAAGGAGATTCCATTTCATCTTATACATAGTATATGTGTATGTACGTATCATCTCTCGTCTATACATTTTTCCACTTTATATTCTTCATGAGGTTTTTGTGTTACTGATGTTACGGCTGCTAATGGTGTTGTTGGAAATTTTTTCCTTCTTGTCATGACGAAAATAAAATTTGAACATATGACGATGTCTTGTATATCTTCTGCCAAAATATACAAAAAAAAAAAACAACTTTAAGGACACAAGTGTATGATAATATGCGGGTGATTGGTTTGTTGTTGTTGGTTTTCTGTTTTTACTTATGTGCCACTGAGATGGAATGAACGAGAAAATTGATGAAAATCTGTCTAACATTAAACTGTAATATCGATGATAATTTGGATGTTGTTTTGTAAAAAAAAAATATTTTTCGAGTGCGAGATAAATATATTTGTTAGTTGTCCTGGCAATATCAAATGGAAAATTGATATTGAAGAATTTGTCTACATATTTGTCCATAAAATTCGATAATTTGATTAAGGTTTATTGGTGATTTGATAATAAAAATCATACGCTACCCAGAAGTGGGTGGGACTTCCCATTTCCAGACATTTTGTAGTCTTTTACAATATACGATCATGAAATAGTACAAAGTTGTCTTTCATATAAACGCAAACACCTGTCTGACTGACACAAAACCGTGATATAGATTTTTAATGACTGATTTGAATTAAACTAACCCGTTTCTTATTTGATTTGGACAAAATTCAGTATGTAGGGTAGTGGAATAAGGATTTAAATGTAACTTTAAAACTCTGAACCAACGATGAAAATCATGAACATTTTTTTCCGTTTAAATAATGAACTTGAATGGCACCTTTCCATAAGAAAATTTTTATTTTTACCCAGTTTGTATGAAAAAGTGGAATTTCCTTACGTAACGTTCGGGATAAACGTTTACGTAATAGGCCCAAAGACAATATAATAATACCGTGTTGTGGTTAATACTCGTGTAACGGTGCCCGCATTGGTTTCAATTTGCGAGGTTTCAGATGCAATTCAAGAAAATTATTTGAGTGGAAATAAATCGATTCTTAATCGATCAGAATGAAATTCAGTTGAAAGCTCAATGGACGATAAAATTCGATTTGCATAATAAAAACGGCGTATTTAAATTAGCTAAGTAAGGAGTTTAAGAAAACCAATTTAAATCGAACTAAACCATTTGCTAAAAATAGAAAAACTCCTTCTGTAAGATGAAATCTAAATTTCAATATGTTTCAAATGTGCTTTTGTAAAAGGATTTATTTGAATAGAACTAAAACGTGCCTTAATCAATTAAGGTAAAATTAGATTATTCGATTTAAATGAAATTTGAATATGAGCATGAGATGTGGCTTTAAAAAGTTGGAATTGTTGGTCCTCTACAAGCGCTCTGTACCACCTATTGGTAATGGCGAATATATCCCATGATTGAATTTTCATCACGTGTCTCATCTACTGCTAACTGGCGATTCTACTACATAGTAAAATGTGTATTTGCAGTTTGGTCTACAAATATATTTCTAATGAGCTAAAAATTAGTTATGCTTGTAAACAACCGCGTATTGATTTCTCCGTTTAACAAACTGCTCGTATGTGTAAAATATTTTTTTTTTATAATTATGAAAGTAATCATAGAAACAGGTACACAATGTGCGCTTTCGGGATATCCAGCAGATGGGAACATGTTGAGGAAAATTGCAGCCGACGTTATGAAAATTTTTAGCACTATAAAATTTTCATATGAAATTGGTGATGATTTCACTAATCATGATAGCGTACCTAAAAGCGCCCAATGTTTCGAGTGACTTGACTACTATTTATTATACCCAAAATTATTAATTAAATATTACAACAATTTTAATTTTTATTTTTAGGTAAGTTGGCTGTTCAGGAAACTTATATCAAATAGCAGGTAATTTAAAAAAATAATAATTCTACGGCTACATAGAAGACAGGCTTTTTTACAAGAATTTTAAATCGTAACACAATTATTGTTTCCCATGTTTTCGAGCAAATACCTTGTCTATGGCAAATTGAATGATAACAATTTTTTTTGTTTACCAAACTAACAGCCTATATATTAACAATTAACAAATTATTACTTTTGAATGGCAATTTTTATTACTTAAATGTGTGCTTGGTTCCTATCCAGAATTTAATAAAAACACTTTCCACCCATCATCCTCTCATCTTCCAAAATAAATTTGAATAAGGTCAATCGTGTAAGATTAAAAATTAAATAATTTTTAATCCGTCAAATATTTTATATTGTGTTGCTTCTAGTAACGAGTGTTACCAGACTAGGGGCGGGATCAATAAAACCAAACTGAAATTTTTGACGGATTGAAAAATATTTTCTTAACGTTTAATATTTGTGGTAATTTTTTCACAGTGCCTATATATTGATAAACAACATTTTATTTTTGACATAGTTTGCTACTTTGTTACTTCGTTAGGATATCATCATTGGTAGCTTCTAAAATTTACCTATACTGTTGGTTCTGCCTTGCGCTGGCTGTAAAGCTAACTAAATTGGTTTAATCCTTTTGGGCCTTATTATTATTTCTCGGTGGTCAAGGAGTTTTCTGAACCCTATGGAGGCTGCTATTATGTATGTAGTTTTTGTTGTCGCACTTTGTAGTTTATTAGCACTTTCCTCTATGTTGTCACTTATTAATGTGATAACAGGGTGATCACCTATAAAAGGGATAGTACTAGTCCTAAGACAGTCCCTTCTTGTACACAAGACAGCTATTTTCTCTTTAATTTATGAGTATGCGTGTTCGAGTTTAACATGAAATTGACTGTCTGTTATTCAAGCAGATGACAGAATTTTGTTGGAAAAACTGTTCGTAAGTTTCAATAATACGCCGTCGTGCCAAACTTTGTTAAAAGCTAGAGCCACGTCAAGGAATATTACTGAGCAGCTTTTTTTCTTTAAGTGCTTTTTCTAAGATGTGAAGTCAGAAATCGGGTCGAAACCTTCTGCGATACTAACATGGATTATCGGTAAATTTTTAGTTCTAAAGAAATTAAATTTATCGGGTATTTTATTGAAATCTGCGGGCCTGAAATTTGGTGCCAGTATTGTGCCAATTACAACCACCATATGTCATTGCTCTCGGAAGCTCTTTGCCTCTAGAGGAAATTAGAGTTCTTCAACAAGAACTTTTCTCTTAAACATTTTAGGCACTTTATAAAGCTATCTTTCTTTAGGTTATATCGTGGAGGATAAACAATTGTGGAAACGGTTATTGATCGAATGTTTATCTTGAGGCTAATGCTAGTTGGTTTTATTTCATACATTTTATATTTCTGTACTCTTGTTATTAACTATTAAAGTACTTCCTCCTCGACAGAAGTATGCTAGTTTATTGTGTGATATACTTGATATCCACTAAATTTCATATGTGTTTATCAATTTTTTGGCCGTCCAAGACCGTTTGCAATTCAACCTGTTGTTGTAATAGTCCATTTGAATTCAATGTTAAAATTTTAATATCATTCATTCTTATGCTTTTATTCCATACCCATTCTGACGCTGTTTTCTAGAATTGTGCGGCGTCTTGGATGATTGGTCTAATGGTTTTGTCTTGTAGATAATAATTTTTAGGTAAATATAATACATTTGCCCGCGTTCTAAGAATAGAATATAGGACTATGGAAAATTCGATTCCAGTAGCAGTTCTAACGTTTCTGCACTAGTTACGGTCCAAAACAATTCGGTCGTTGGAGAAAACTCGGAGTAGTGGGAGCTAGAGTAAGAAATTTATGCAGCCTAGATTTCTTAGGGGAATGACTCCTGTAAAAGTAAAGTCTCTCATTTCTTTAATCATTTTTTAATTCGTATTTATATGCTTCGAGAACTGATTTATAGCAGCCCCAGTCCTATATTCCTATATTCCCCAGTCCTATATTATAAAGGTTTGGAGCCGGTAGCATTAGTAAATTATTAGAATAGATTTAATAATCTCAGTCGGGTTTGATCTTATAGCTAGAGTTTTGATGGGTTTTGTTTCTGAATCAAATTAGGGATATCAATGATCAGACGGGGGATGATCCTTCGATACCTTAAAAATTAACTAAACCATTCATAATGATATCAGAGCCCTGTTTAATGTCTAGTAATTCCTATACCTAATTAGTACTAAGAATAAAATCCAGGAGTAGCTTCCCTCGTTAATGCTTGTCACTGCTTTCAAGAATTGTGTAATGTGAATTTGTATCACTTCCCAGGATGATTTAATGGTTTTTGTTTGACCTCCATTAATAGACTTTTAAAAATGGCAGGTGGGATATTTTCTCTATCATCGTAATTTGATATTAGCCAGAGAGTTCGACCATCCATATTTATACTTGTTATGGTGACAGAAAGATATTCAGATTATTTTAAGCAAGAATGTAGGAAGGAATTTTACATTTTCTTCGCGTATTGCAGTTTATATTTAGGAGTCGTAAGCCCAAAGACCCCGCCGCTATTGGTACGAGGTTCTTGAACTAGGAAAATGTTTCTCTACTCTACTTTTAGTTTCAGCATGAGCGCAGTCAAAGCTGCCTTGAAGTGTTAGAGGAACGTCAAAATTAGATTTGCCACTTAACCTCAACCTTCACCATAGTTGAATCAGAGTCTCTTCTGACTGTGATTTCTCCAGGGATTTACAAAATAATCCCTCTGAAGTGGTCATCTCCATGTCTGTAGAAAGCGTTTCTACTTTTTTCATAAATTTCTATCATGTTCAGGTTATCAGCCGATATCGAGAACCTCAAAATGCTACCTTCACCTTTCATATAAATCTTAACTGAAACCGTTAGTTTTCGCCAGTGCAGTCATCGACTTTCTACTTAATATGATAATAGCTGAACTACAATCAGCCTTTCGAATACCCACTTGGCATTTTTTTTTTCAATCGGCGGTCGGCAGTTTAGGTCTGTTAATTTGTAGCATTTTCAGGATTTCTTTCGGATTGCTGGGTTTTGCTGTTATTTAAGCTCTCTCTAACTCACCTGGTTGGCAGAGGATAACTTTTCTAGAGACCACTTCATATCTAGCACCAGACCAGACCTTAACTAGGTTATATACAGCCTATGTGCACAGGGTCAATGGGCGTAGGTCGGCTGGCTCGATTCCAGTAACACCCTTCATCCCGAAAATACAGGGCGAATCTAAGGTTTTACCTCATAATTTTTATGATTCGTCTTTCTGGGCTTTGTCAAGCCACCATAAGTGGTATTTTAGCACCTCTTTGAAAGGCCTAGTTACAATCCAATGCATTACACTCCTCTTTGCATGATTCTTCTGTGATTCCTCCTCTGATTTCCACCTTTAGGTAGAGAGCCTTCAAGCGAAACCTTAAGCGTTGCTGTTTTGGTAATATTTTTAGCCGATGAGAGCGTTTTCCTATCACTGTCCATTCTCATCGCCAACGGAATTTTAATGAGCTTTTGCTAAATTTTTCAATACTTTTTTCCTGGTATTATTAGTTGATACGAGGGGATCATAATATTTTTGCTTATGTCCTTAGAGATTTCTTTCGAAGAACCAGCCTTGTTCGTGCTTGTGTTCCGTTTTCTAGTTTACTTCTTGAGAACCAAGCATAAGGCTAAAGTAAAATGTTGTTCCATTTACTATTTCTTGGAGAGTACCCTTTATGGCTAAAATCCTCCCAGCATTGGAGTCCGGAATTTAAAGATTGCCGGACTCTTTTTGTTTTGTCTTGTTAGTTTCATCCACGTTTTGTCTCACGAGTAGAGAAGAATGAAATGTCCATTTGCGCCGAAGGATATCAGTTATCCGATGCTCTGTTAAAGACTGAGCTTTTCATATTGAGTCTACAGCTTGGTCATCAGCACCATAAGATGAACACCGCAGCTCGGCCCAGTTCGCGCTGAGTTTTTGCCTAACACACCCCAAGCAGTTATTGTTCAGTGGTCACCGCTCGGACGTATAACACGAACACTTGCGGAATGTGCAAAATATGGAGCTGACACACGTGTCAACTTGATTTCCAAGATTAATCACTCAAAATAATGCTAAATACCTGAGAAATATATAGAAAAACTATGAGCATATAACCTTTAAGTGTGTTTCATTTGCCTCTTAAAGACATTTTATTATTCCAAAGAAAACGTCCAGAATGAATCGTCCTGCAGCAAAGTGTGGGACTCAAAATGCAAAAAATGTTTACAAAAGATTAAATTTCAACATCTAATTTGCGATTCGGTTTGCAGATGTATAAATTAGTTTCGAAAGAATAATGATTACTGTACGAGTGATAAACAGCAAATCCAATAAAGCTGTTTTTATGTTCAACAGTCTGTCATCATATTGGTGAAAATCACAGCCGTGATGTAATCAGTTGGTAAAGCGCCCAATGTTGCATCAACCCAAAACATCATACATTTTTACAAAATAACCAGTTTTCTATAATTTAGTTAAAAAGAACACCGCACGTAACTATATCAGACCGAACACGTTCATGTATAGTATTACGGTTCGCCTCAAGGAACGATTTACCATAAATAATTATCAAATCATAAAACAAAAGTCACAAAAAATCTAAATAAATTTCAAAACACCCTTACCATAACGATTAAACCACACCAACCACTTAACATTCTTATGAAAATATAAGAAGGAAACCAACACATCACCCAAACCAATTTAAACACAATCAAGACAAACCAAAACTTTCCCAAAAAAAACATATGTGGGTGAGGAGGAAATCCCTTTTATGTTCCTTGTGTTATTTTTATCATAAAGGTCTAGTTTATCTTAAGTAAATAAAAGATATAACATTTTTATGTTTCCTATATATTTAATTAAATTAATTTTGGGTTATACATATTACATCCTTATTTTATTATTTAAAAAATATAAAAAGGATTAAAAATACTTTTATTGATATTTTTTTGTGTTTATTTTTGTTTTGGTTTCTTCATAATTGTGTATAATATTTTTTTAATGTTAAATTATGTGTGCGTAATTAACAATTATGATCAGAAAGAGATCATGACCTACGGCATCTTGGGATACGATTAGTCATTTTATCTTACTTTTTTTTATGTATATCTCATAAGAATATTTGAGGTTATCGCTTTAAGGGTTTTTAAAATCCCTAAATTAGGGTTAGGATATGTTATTTACTCCTATATAGTTATTTTAAGTGTTAATTTGTTAAGTATCTTTTTTACATCTACAAGTGTATTTATAGTTTGGACACTTAAAGAGATTTAATTGTCTATACCTATATTAAATTAGGGTTAAATTTTAGTGTTATGGAAAATTTTGATAGAGGTGATAAGATAACAGATTAACAATAAAAATTTAATGGTTGCGGTAAAACTATTTTTTTGTTACCAGTCTTATACCTACATTATATACATACACATACACAGTTATGTTCAAGTACTGCAATTAAATAAAATATTAATTTTATTTCCCACTTATGATATCGGTAGTAAGTTTTTTATAAATGCAAAGATAATTTCCTTTGCGCAAAATAAAATAAAATTTATCAATCACTACATCCGTAATTAATAAAATTTAATTAAAACGAAATTTGTTTTACTTTTATTTTATACCGCAAGATTCGGATAATTGGTAGTTTAATTTTTTCATGTTAATTAGTGGTTGAGTTTGACAAGAACGCATATATTATAAAAATATGTACTTGAATAGGGATTATGAATGAAAATATGATGGATTTTTTTTTTGATTTTAGTGTAGCACATAATTTTGAAAAAAAAAATGTGGATGACTATGGGAACCTCTGGAACTGGGATGAATTTAATAGGTTTTGATTGATTGATCGAATGATTGGTAGTGTACCACCAAGCTTATTAATAACATTTTTTAATACTTTATATTAAGTTTGCCGCTCCTTTTCCGATCCCCCTACCTTCTCTCCCCGAAACTAATCAGCGAAGCCCCGACGAGTCTCCAACATCTCGAGTCTCTCGACTCACCAAAAAACGCCACACAGATGCTCAACATTGTCCCCAAACCAACATAACTGTCGACGTTTCAAATCCAAAGTTTCCGTGTTTATTTATCGCATTTGTGTGGTTTGCCAAAGCGTTGCTACGCCAATAATAAAGCAAGCACTTGCGGTTTCAAAAGACGATTTTTGGGCTAGCTCATGCAAGACACGTCAAACATCCAAGAAGGCAACGTATCTCTTGAAGCCTTTTTGAAGCAATCCTGATCCAGGCTTGCTTCCTCATAAGAATGCAGATCCGATTGAAGTAGAGATCCACTCGCTTGCGGCCGCAAGAACAACCAATTCTCTTAGCACTAGACAGTATCGAGGTCACTGAGAACTTGCCAATGGCGAGCTGCCTCGTTCGTTTTATTCTGCAAGTTTAGTCCTTATCACCGAAACACAGGAGAATCGTGACATCACATGCTAGTTCACAATTTATATATTAATGTGAGCTCTGCTAACGAGTGGTTGAAGAAAAACAACCCGTTGCAACACGATATGTGTCCCCAACTTGATTGGAGTTTAGCCGCCTTCAACACCTTTATTTAGTCGAATTTCAATCAATGAATACTCAACGATCGTCCACACTCAATGGAATCAGAGTAAACACTTTTTGATGACACCGCAAGATAACAGTGCTGCGCCACGGTAATCGGAGCAATCTTTCTATCAACTATACTGCCTTCTTCATATTAGAATTCCAACTCTACTAGAAGTAACTTTATCGAATCAGATCGACTTTACGAGACGATTAGTTTGTTGATGGAGCAAAGCAACATCTAGATTTCACCGAGCGGCTATCTGCTTGTTGCTCGCAACAAATGTGTACTATTCGGAGCACGATTTTTGGTTGGCTTCAAACAAGATGCTTCGATCTATGGCACCTTCGATGATCGCAAGAATGAGTCAGATGTTCCGTGAGTTCACCTTTCGATTGGTTTGCACACATTTTTTAACAGCCACCCGCAGTGTGATTATCAACATGAAGAGTTACGCCATCATGAAGACTGACAACCTCTTCTTGGAACATCTGTAAACGTACCACAGGCTCAAAGAATATCGCACTTACGTCGAGCGGAACATCGTCATGCAAACAAATCGACAATGACACTGAGCATGTATAGATATGTCATAACCTTCTCTGCCATACGACTCCTCTCAACCAATCATCAGATTAACCTACCTTTAAAGCGACTCAATCTCAGTACAACAGTGATTGACTTCAAATTCCAAGAAAGATGACCAATAACATCGTGAACGATCCGCTTGGTGGTTTGCTGGAATCGAAAGATCCTATTCTCGGAGGATAGTTGGTCGGTCATTTGCCGTGAAACGATTTCCAGAATATTGTTTTGGTAAAAGACACAGACATTAAACTTTGATTTTGTCCGAAGGAATTGTCGGAATCAACAAAGTCATGACATGAGAGCTGCCCTACAATTCGGAAACGTAAGTTCTGGTGCAAGGTATTCAACAACATCATCACACGATCAGTCGAATATTCTCAGGGAATGAACTCACATAATCCTGAACTGGTTTATCAAAAATGGAGGTCGAACCGTGCATTTTGTATCGCAAGCCCATGTTTGATGTGCAACATGGACATTCAACCGTACGGTAATCATGAGGCAATCGCAATGAACAGCGCCCAATATGGCTCAAGGAATGAGCTGACAGGATCGTACACCTCATTACATCAAGGTGATTGTTGTCAAAAACGATCGAGATCATGGAGTACCAGATGCTCCTCAAAATTTCCATTTGCTGATTCTAGGCGGAACAAAAATGAAAATTTAAAATCAAATGCCATTCTTTAGGGCAGCTGGCACTTCTCCAGCTTTCAAAGCAACCAAAATTTCTTGTTTTGCGATGAGAACTAACTATTGGCAGGAAACGAGTCCCTTAATGGCCAAGGCTTCTAAAGCGCGCAAGATCCCAACGACGGCAAAGAACAAGGAAATAATGATGATAAACCAAACGTGAACACTCTAAACCCACCCAAGGAGCATATTTAGTCCTGTTGCAATGGAGAAAAAATTCGGTGAAGTTTGGTACTCTTACTAGTGTCGCACCTAAATCGATTTTTGACCGCACTTTACACTCAATTTACAAATTGAATAAATCCATCGCGATTGAAAACCGCGGAGAGTGGGAAATCTCTCCGGCGTTTGTTTGAAACTGATGCAACTGCAGCGGCGCAACAACGTGTTTCTTTTCGTCATTTCAGACAACTTAATGCAACTTGCGCGATCCAAAACACGCACTCGTCAGCCAAGACATCGCTCTGGCTTTCAGTGTCATGCCAAGAAGGCAGAAAATTGGTGATTATTTGAGCAGTTGACTTCATCTCAGACGCAACCAATGATATCAGGAAAGTTGACACCGAGAAGCTCATCCCAGAAGACATAAACAAGGCTAGAGGGTTGCCAAAAAAATCGACGCTGTTTCTCGGCATAATATCGACGCTACCAAAATCAACGCGAATGGAGTTTTTGTCTTGTGTTGTTTTCGTTGATTGTGCTTGGGTGTCATGCAATGATATGACATTATAAGGGACGTTCCGGCCAACCATATTTTCAATCCTACGTATGTATATAACATTTTCCTCGAGTAACGAAATCCAATATCAAAAACATATTTGAAAAACGAACTGTTCTTCAGAATTATGTGGACGCAGACCACACTTGCTTCCTCACATTAAAGATAGTATAAGTTGTTTGTGTTTGGGTATCATAAATCCTACTAAAAAAAACTTGAGTATCGGACAGCCACGAATCCTTGAAAACCTTAACCTTAAAACGAGTTGTACATACCAATCGTTATAGTCGTGGGGACGACTCATTGATATTTTCCACAGAAATCAGATAATTGCAACTTCACATATTTTGGTCCTAGTTTTGAAGCGAAATGGTCCGGGTCGTAACTGGTTTGACCAACAGTTAGGCTAGAAATTCAGGATCGTAATGAAAAATTACAATTTTTTTTCTTTTTTTATCTATAGGACCGATTATTTCGAGCTATATATAAATGGGTTTGGGCCTTGTCTTAAGCTAGACTAAAATTCAGGTTTATGAGTTATACTTGATTTCCGGTAAACGGTGTACTTCTCGAATAATTATAGATATACTTTGATCCACCCAAAATCGAATGCTGCCCAAATACAATATAGAGTGCCGACAGATTCAATGGAGTTTATTATGGCATAATTTTAAATTTTGAGATTCAATAGCTGTATTTCATTGGGAAATAAAATAATCCAGTGTTGATTTTAGCTTTGCTTGCTTATTACTACTGATTTTTTTTAATTTTTTTTTTAAAAGTACATAAATTCAACGCAAATTTAATTACTACTGATAAAAAGGCCGACTATGATCAATAATTTCTTTTTAGTACGATAAATTCATAAGCAAGCAAAGCTAAATTCAAAACTGACCTCGATTAATTTATTTCCAATGAAATTCAGCCAATGTGTCTTGCATAGTAGGTAACTATGACTTCAGGCACTCTAAAAATCCGAAATAAGTGATACTTTACAAAGTTGCAGGCCTTAGTTGAAACGGTTTGCCGGTTTCGTTAACACAAATTTGGAAAAATCATTCTACGGTAAAGTGGTAAAAAATTTAAATAGATTTTCTGCCAAAGCCGGAAGATCATGGGAAAAAAACGCCGTGATTAATAGTTTACGGCCGTTTTGGAATGGTAACTTGTACAGGAAGCAACCAACGTTTTATCCTCAGTAAAAATATTTGGTCAGAAAGTGCCAGTACACTATTTGCAGACTCTTTGCTAGTCTTGATATCCATTTAGATTTGATTTTCCACGGGTTTAATATTAGTCTTTAAAGCAGATTGCCCAGTGCTAGGAATTTGAGTTTTGTATTCGTAGATCTCAAAAGCAGGTGATTTCATATCAAGGTTTACGGCGTGTCATTATTAGAGTTTTGCATTTTTTGAGCCTTTGTGATATTTTATGTCGAAGTTATCGGTCAAGGGATCCGAATGTGTCCTCTAATGACATTAGTCACGTCTATCTCGCGTTAACTGTAATCACCATAAATGGTAAGCCTTCCTCGTGTTGGAATTTTTTTAAGTAGCAAGTACAGCTGCCATCCATACCCCTCGTAATCTCGCTGAAACAGTACGGATCCAACACTAATGCTGCTAGCAACGCATTGAATATAAAACTGATTTCATAATTAAGGGAAGACAATACCAGAGCAGAGGTTAAGGCAGTCTTTAGGGACTCTCACACATTTTTAATGCTTCTACTTTTATGTAATTCGTAAATGGTGGTGATAAAGAGAACACTCGCTAATAATTATCCGGTACCATCCGGTAAAATTTTCTGACCTGACTAACATTTTCAGGTGTAGATGTAACTTTGCAATGGCTTCCTTACTTAAGATTAAACTACAGACGTGTCTCACCAACCACATAACCGTATCTGTTTCAAAAAAAATTTGCTTTGCTATGTATGTGGTGAGGATCGATTTTATGCATCCACCTGAACAGGGTTTTCAGAACACTTCAAAGTTCAAAGGGCATAACCCATAATTGTCATATAGGACTATCCAGGGATTGTAGAGGCTGCCTTTCTTTCTTTCGTGTTTGGATGAGAAATATGCCAAATCCTCCTTTAGATCCAAACTTGAAACAAATTTGGTACTATCCAATCGACTGATCAATCTATCAATAAGTGATGGGAAATATGTGTCCTTTTTAGGTACTAGGTTTAATTTTCTGGGGTCGAGACAGAGCCTGTCCCTCTCATTCACATGGTGGCGTCGTTTGATTGGATTTGCTACTTCTACGTCGGTGTGTGTTTGAGGAGACCGGTTCACCGTGCCCGTTATCCTCGAAGCTAATACATTTATTAATTACCTTTATTAGGTTTTGATATTGCTCCTCAGTTCTTTATGTTGCTCCTCAAAAAAAAATATTTATCTGTTTTATCATTGTAACTTAGTGGAATAATTATGTAATCCCGAACTTTAGAGCCGCATCGCAAGCTGTAAATTATGCTCGTAAATAAATCGCTTCGAATAGTTTTCCTAGTTAACGTTGGCCACGCTACACAGTAAAGCAGAAAGTTGGATTCAAGCAATGTTCATTTTGAAAATGTTTATTATCTCTTGAATCTGGGTTTGAGCTAATAATTGGTTTTGCTGAAAGAGAATCACTCATGTCGCCGTTGTCGAAGCCGCCATTGTCGAAGCTCGGTTTACCGATTCGCTGGAAGTACAGTGTGGCTTGAGCAAGTAAGATGCCCCACATCAAGAAATATCCCATTCCATTAATGGGTGACCCGGGTGACCACAAATTCACCACATTGTGACTGAAGGAGATTGCATTATTCTCAGTAAAAATTCGAATTTCCATCGAAATAGCAAAGTGCTTCGTTCGCCAAGTGATTACATCTGGAATGAGTAAGTATATCTGCTCGGGTCTTTTCCGGGCAGTAACCTGGCAGAAAGTGCCTGAATTAAATTTGCAATAAATGACCATCCTTTAATGTTTGCTTCAGGGGAAGCACAATGGACAAACCTTTGTAATACAAATCTATAAAGGATTTCTTAAACTTTTGCTTGCGAACATCATTCAATTGTAGTATATTATCATGCCCTGCGCTTCGAAATGATGAATGACCGAATTGCGTAAGAGATTTAAGTCATTATTTGGAATTTCTACCAATTGTGATTTAGCATAAAAAAATGAACCCGCAGTAACTCCTATTGACCCATCATAAGTTAATCGCCACTTAAGTACTGAGTGAGGGGTGGATTTTCCTTTGAAGCCCAAGGTTTTAATTCTGCTATTAATGGCTTCTAAAGAGATTAAAAATACACGCATTCTAATGATGTCATTGAATTATATAATAATCCCAATGGTCTTGAAACAGGACAATGTCATATCAAGTCTGTGTTAGATGTCTATGGCAGATCCTAGGGAAATGCATTTAAAAAAATCCTAATTTTCTTTAACCGCTAGACTCCAGGCCATGGAAGCAACGAAATTAAACATCAGTTTTTGTAATGCTGGCGTACCTCCACCACACAAAAGACTACAAACATGGCACGCATAAACTTTGAAGGTTTGTATTACGTGCAAACAGCGATCTTAATTCATTAGTTAACATCAGCTTTGCAGGATGTCCTTTAAGGAAATACACTGCCCTTGTCTGTATCCACGACGATGTGTAGTGTGTAGAATATTTGATTAATATTTGAAAAACATCGTGTTGTGGGTACCCAACACGATGTTTTTCAAATATTCACGCTCATCGCAGGACAGGAAGTGGAAAAAAATTGCCCAAAGTAACAGTTCGTCACAAAATCAATTTAAAGGAACCTTAAACCACAATTTTCGCGTCACACTAAAACTATTTTAAATCACAAACCAAATAGTTATTTGCACTGACCATTTGAATGCAAGTCGCGGAAATAAATTGAGTGGGTTAAACATGCAATATTGCAGGATTTATTTGATTTTAATCTGAAGATTGATTCTAAAAAAAATAATAAAAAAAAGTTAAATTCACCATTAGTATGTCGTTGTTTGTGTGTTGATTTCCATTTGGTTGAAGTTACACAAAATATAAATCCATCGTACATAGTTGCTTTACACACACACGAATTTTATATACAGAAAATGCAACAAGTTGAATTTATTGTTAGTTTTGTTGCTATTGTAATAAAAAGGTTATCGTTATCAGTGAATATAAAAAAAAAATGAAATGGAAAAATTTTTCGCAATGGAAAAAATTATTTAAATGATAAAAATAAAAATAAATACAACACGAATAGATTTATATACGGAAATGAATTTTTATTTTTTTTTATGTACGCGAAACGCGAGTAAATTGTTGCGTTTGTTGTGTGTTACGATGAAAATGGGAAGAATGAATTTGTTTGATACACAACAAAAAAAAAAACGAGCTAATGACCGTATATGGTGTTGAAATGTTTAATTAAAATATAATTGTGATGTATTAAGGGCAGTTTAACGATAATTTTTCAAGTTTATTTTCTTTGTTATATATCGTGCATTTACAGTGCTTATGTATACCTAAGTTATCAGTAGTTTTATATTATTATCTACTCTAAGAATTCTTAATTTTAATTACATTCACGCATTTATATTCAATTTGCATGCCAAATGTGTAGTTTACATTAGGAAATCCGTTCTATTTATTTAAAAATATTGTAATATGTTATGGGTTTAAGAATATTAAAATATGCAGTTTTTGTCATTGCGCATAACAAATCGTATCAAAATTAACATTTAAGACGCGATCAGCGAAAGTGAAATATTTTGATAAAAAATTTGGAGTATGGGAGTAATAAGTTACATATTTATGAAGGCTATCATATTCCAATGCATATGCTGTAGAACCAACGAAGTTTGAAGTATGGCTTTTGATTTAAAAATTATCGTACTAGTGTCGAAAGCTTAACGTCACTCGTTTCACTCGTTTCAGTCCCAAGTTCCAGGATTACTAATAGTGATTGCTGGGATTACGATAAGATTTTTTACATGAAGCTATAAGATGGTTTAATTATTAATCGAGAAATATGAGTCTACAACAGCACATACAGTCAATTAAAAGATTTCAGTAAGTCCTCAAGTAAAATCGTGTGTTACGATTGACGTTATTTCAATGCTTTTCTTGGAACTTGCTCAACAATAACACCAGGTGCATTCACAAGTTAAAATTCTACTGCATGTCAAACAAGAATCTAAATCATGGTCGAGAATATTAATATTGGTTTATCGTGCTGCTGTCCAATCTCTGTTGTACAATAACTCAGTAAATAAAATTGCGAACGCATTAATTAAAATTACAAAATAGCATTTATTTTGATTTAGCTCTCATCAGACTTAAATTAATTTGGCTCCAAATTCGGTAACGGTGCATAAAAAGTATTTTCAGTCTGGATTCAGTACTCTGTCTGTTTCTAAAAAAGTCAATATTTTTTTATTTCCTACCAATATTATTCCTGTTAAAAATATTATTATTAATTTATTTGGTTTACACGTAGGGTTTCCAAAACGAGCACACCCGTATCTGGTATCCGCGGTTATATAAACTCTTTTAAAATCTTTTAAATTAAGGACGTTTCCGAATACTATAATAATTAAATTTTTTGTAATAGTTCTGACATTAGTGAAATAATTTTATCTGCCATAATTTGTTAGAACTGTCCGAATACTGAAATATTTTTGACGTTATCAAAAAACTGTAATAGTCGTTACTGCATTTCGAAAATCTGAACAAAGTTAGCTTTGATAATATGTTTTATAAATTGACAAAAAAAATACAAAGCAAGCTATGATTTCAAGCAATGCGAAAGCTGATTTCTGTTAAAATTTCATTCTCGTTGTTTATGATGTACTATGTTTTATTAAATATGTTGAATATTAAGTATAATCCAATATAAAATATAATAATAAATATATCGTCCAATATAATATTAAATATTTGGAATTGGAAAGTTGGAAACAAAATTGTTGCTAAGTTATTTTTTAGTTTTCAAATTAAAATATTTTAAATTTCTTGTTATCCATACATTATTATTATCAACAGTTTGAAATGTCAATCTAAAATAACAAATGCAAACGGATCACGGGGAGAAATGATAAACCACCTGAAAATGGTTCATAAAATTATTCTAAATTAAACCGTAGAAAAAGAACAACCTACACCTAAAATTCAAAGAGCGCTACATTTGATATTAAACCTTACTAAGCTGGCTGCAGTTGATAATATTTCCAAACGTGCTATTTATGGATTCTGCATTTATTCGCGAACCAATTTCTATTCCGGGGTATTCTTTACTAAACTGAGAAACCAGTTTTATGAAATTCATACTTCGTAATTTTAAATTAAGCAAGCAATGCGAAAATAAGTCGCGATTTTGTAAAAGTCAATTGAAAATCGTATTGAATCGAGAAAAAGTGACAACATTACTGCTTTAATAAAAGGTGTTGTTAATCCAACTTCAAATAATGCAATAAAATCTAGTCTTAATTTTGCTTCAGCTCTTATAAAGAGACATTCCCCTGTTGAGACTATGCGGTATTCTCATGCTGAAGAAGAAATTATATGTGAAGAATCCGTAGTCATAGCTGAATCAGTAATAGAATTGGCTGAAGAACTGAATTCATATATTTCAAAAGCGTCCAACGTTAAAAAGGCATAAATATCGAATGATAGTATCACGTTATAGCAAGAATTCAACAGTTTCAAGGAAACTTCTATAAGGACACAAAATATTGAGTTTTTTAAGATGGCATTGGAAAAAGCGAAGCCGACTTCAACCGATTCGGAACGAACTTTTTCGGTTTCTGAAAATTTCTGCACCAAGATCAGATCTCATCTCTCATGCGCATCGCGAAATGCTGTAGTGTTTCTAAAATATAATTTTGTTTATTTATTTTAAATTTTATTTATAAGAAATAAAAGTAATTTTTGTGAAGTTTAATTTTCAACAACTTATTTGATTTCTATATGGTTATCCGGTATCCGCCGGATAATTCAAAAACGTCTATCCGATACCCGCGGTTTCAGAAAATCCGGATATTCGGAAACCCTATTTGAAAGCCATATCTTATCAAATAAACGTATTTATCGCGATAGAAGATTTATCTTCTATTTCAATCACAGTGAACAATTGTGATATTTTCTGATTGTTTCCGAACATTATTAAAAACCCTTTACCAAAGGAAGCTTAAATATCGTAAATGTTGTGTTAAAAATGTGCAGCCTGGGAATTATAAAATATTGTATTTAGTGAGTGGGTATGTAGAGAATTGTACTTAGCGCGAATTTATTCGTTCTCAAAGTTCTCACTCAACTCACCCACATCTCACCATGCGAACCAATTTGTTCTAATGAGGTGATTTGAGCTTGATTTGCCGCTTTCTCAAAATATTATTTTTCTAATGTTTCATTCTTCTTTCGAAAAACAATTATTTAATTTCGTAGAATATAGTAGTTCGGAGTATATCGGTATTGATTTTCATCAGTCTTGAAATATTGAGAACTCGAGTCAAAAAACAAAAATATTCAGATTAAAACTGGTCATATTAGTAAGCATGCCATAGCTACATATCCAAGATATCAAGCTGCTATCATAATTTTTCTTTAGCAGATCATCTCCGTAAGTTGACTATAGAGTGATTTTCTCTAACCCCAATTGGCGTGGTTGAACTAAACATATTCGTCTTAATTAAAAGTAGTGTTATCTATCTTTTAAATACTTACAAGGTTATGCAATTTTTTTATCTCAAGCTTAAATTTTCGATGTGGTTTTGTAACAGAAGTAACATCCAGTTTCGATTTGATAAGTTCATGAAAAATTCAATCATCTTATCAGCCCATGAAGACTGAATATAACTACGTAACGATTACATTTTATATTTCGTTATCTCGATTTTGTTAAATTTTCAGTACAAAAAAACGCTTAAAAAAACACTTAAAAAAATTCTGTGAAAAAAATATGATTATTTAAGATTATTTGAAAAAGTCTCGTAACAGAAGATTTAATGCCTCATCCATTTAAAAGGGTCCTAACTTATTGATTGGTTTAATTAATGAAAAAATTAATAAAAACACAATTAGGTTACTTTACATTTTTATTTATTTGACAACATCTTATCTTATGTCACAAAAGATATTTTTCCAAATAATTATATAATAAAAATAAATGCAACTTAATTCGATCTAAGATATATTGAAAAATTTAATTGACTAAAATAAAAATAATTAAGAGACTATTCCAACTAAAATTCAAACATTCCTTAAAATTTTGTCCTTATACTATTCTTTATTAATTTTCATATTCAGACTCTTATAATAAGTCCGGATCATCATCTGGTAAACCGTCTGTTCCTAGGTTTTTATAAAAATTATGGAACTCTTGGCTAATTAATGGTAGCATGTCCAGTAGGTCTTGCTTCTTTTTCTCACTAATTTTTACCGCAGAATCGTAACACAATTTTAGAAAATTGCGTGAAACTGAGGTTATTCCTCGCCGTTGAATATTTAAAATTTTAAAATTTGATTTTCGGCATAACGTTGTTTGTCACCCATTTCACTTGTTGCCAGAGAAAACGCTCACCTATAATAGCAATAAATAAATATTTATTTTTGAAATTTATGTAAAAACAAAAACTAACCTTCTGTATTATTTTTCCTCCACGTAAACTTTTCTTTTACTAAACTCGAAAAATTATAAATATTATTCCTTGTAATTTCTGTTACATGGTATTCGGATTTTACTGATCTAATTAAATTACACCAATCACGAGGATGGTGAATTATGGCAGTAGTTTTCTTTTTTTCCGTTCAATCAGTGCGTGTACCGTATCGCACTCCATATGTGTGTACCCCGGCACTAAAAATTTATGATCAATAAACTCTAAATTCGGCAGCGTTTGAATTAAGGCCTCAAACATTGCTACCAAAAACGAGTTCTTGTTTTGTCCAGCACATGAATCGCTATAGAGAACTGCATGCGAAACTTCAGGTGGCAAGTTTAAAAGATGTGCAAATAAACAAGAGGCAATTTCATTACCTCCTCTATGTCCTTAAGCTTCATTGCCACATTATATATGGCTCGGCAAACATTGTTGCAAATTAAATGTATAGGTTTTTAATTTTTGATTAACCTTCGCAGTTTGCCTGTTCCAAATGATTCGTCTTTTCCATAGTTAGTTTTATCTTGTCTTCCTCAATTTCAGGATACTTGATTTGCATTTCTAATAACTCACATTTGTTAAACACACATTGAGTTGTTGCTTTTTAAATTTTAAATTAAGAGATTTAAAAATTTCTGTGTATTTGGTTATGGAAACAGGATTTTCATACTTTTCTGAGTATAGCTTATATATAATGCACAGGCTGTAAATACTTTTTCTCGGAATGACGACGAGTGTAATGACTTTCATAATGCGGAAAGCTATTGATATGCTCCAGCACCTTATTTCGTTTATCTTCAGATATTTTATTTGGTGGGACTTTTTGTCCGCGTTTGTCACTTGAAATTACTATGCCACCACTCGCAATTTTTTTCTTAATTATTGTTTTAATAAATTGTTCTGTTTCACCAAATATAAAAAGAGAACATTTTTGACATACCCTGAATACGAGCAGATTTCACCTCGACAAAGTAATTATAAGAATCAATTCGGTTTCTTTGTCCATGTAAGCTTTTAATTTTTGTTTCAGTTTTTTTTTTGTAAAATTAGAATCATCCCGGAGAGAAATGCTTGGCGTAGGTTGTAACTACTTAAATTCCAATATTCGTTAAATATTATCTGTTGGTCGTTGCACGTTAATTTTTCGGAACATTTGTTTTACATTTTGTAGCTTGTGAGTAATATTCCTATCCGAAATTGCGCTTTTTGGATATGATTCGTCTATTGCTCTTTTGCGGTGTAGTTTCTTCCAAATTTGTCTCTATTTGACTTGCTATTGCATTTAAGGTAACACTCGATTCTATGGACATTTCACTCAGATTATCTTCATCGCTTGGCACATAATTAGGATCAACATTGCTATCGTCGTATGTAGGATCCTCTTCGTCGATATCGAACCCAATGCCAGTAACAGTTGGGACTAATCTTTGCTCATGTTCTTTTAGTTGCGCTAATTCGTCAATTTTATAACCGTCAATAGTTAAAAAATAGTTAATTAATTGTTATTGTACAATATGTTTTACTTTACAACTAAATAGTTAAACTTACCAAATGTACTTGCTTTGTCTTTCTTAGAATCCAATACAATGGTAACTGACTGAAATTTCTGACCGTTTCTAATTTCTTCAAAAGTCCGTTACAAAAATCACTAATTTGTGCATAATCACTTATTTTAGTATACACTTAAAATTATCCCGAGTACTTATCACATTTGCACGTGCTTAATAACTTAAATTAAATTAAGGTTTAGTAAAAATTCAAAGTTTTTTAGACAAAATAACTTATTTGAAAAAAGTTGTTTTACAATAATTATTTTTGTTGAATATTTATTAGATTTTTGCACTTAAAATCATTTAAACGTACAAATTAAACAAAATACAAAAGGAAAAATATTTTAATTCATTTAAGTTATTTTACAAAAAATATTTTATTGAAAATAGTTTAAGCTTAAGTAGACAAGCTATTTTACTAAACTATTTTTTAAATATAATATATTTAATATTTTTTTAAATATGTATTTTATTTGCGTATTTTTGAAATAATAAATTTGGCTTTGAAATAGGTTATTTTACCTTTTGAAATAGTATTAAATTTTTAAATAAGTTATTTGAACCTAGTTAATAATTCAGAATTTATAATATATAAAAATGCGGCGATTATTTGTAAAAATAGCTTATTTTCTAGGCACAATAATTTTGTACAAAAATCGAAAACGTCTTAAATCGAGATTAGATACTTTATCTTTTCACCACAGATATGTAGAGCAACCCTGTTATCATAATTCTAGTGAATTATATGACAATTCATTAAATCTGTTCTTACAAACTTTTTATCTCATTCACACTGGTTTCAATTCCAGTGCAAGTAATTTTTTAATAATTTTTACTGAGTTAATTAATTAGTTCATACCGATATCAAACATATCGGCCCCAACAAAGACAATTTTAATGTGTATCTTCAAGTTACACGAAATATATTAGAAATGCCGAACAATTATTAGATGTAATTATTTTAGACAAAACATATTGTTGTAGTGTTGATTTTTATGGATTATTTCTTAATTCTCTTATATTCTGTGTCCATTTTATTATGTTTTGTAAAAAATCATTTATATATACTTCCTGCATGTAATAATTTGATATTCTAATTAACTAATAAATATTACAATTACAAGCATTTGTTTCTATTTAATATTTATTGATTTATAGAAATATAAAATTATTATATGCACGAAGTGAATAATAAAGATCATTTACCAAAGTTATAAATTGCATTTTCAATTTTCAACTTATACTCAAATTTTCATATGACTGTAACAATAAAATAGAACTAATCACTTCCTGCATGTAATTCTCTTTTGTCAAAATATTTTGGTGAATTTTGTACGTTATTGATAATATCTTAATTCATTTATATTACGAGTATATATCCATTTTATTTCGTTTTTTAAAACACTATTTTTATTTACTAACTAAACAATATTAAGATTACAAACAATATATGTAAATACAACAATATATGTTTATATTTGATTTTTATTGGTTTAGAGATATATAAATTTATTCTTTTATAACCCATTGCCCGTTTTATTTCGTTTTGTAAAATATCATTTATTTTTTACTTCCTGCATGTAATAATTTGATATTTCAATTTACTAATAAATATTAAGATTTCAAGCAATAAGTAAATAACACAATATTATGTGATTCTGTTTAAGGTTTATTGGTTTATCGTAATATAAAAAATTACATGCACGAAGTGAAAAATAAACATCATTTACCATAATTAAGTAAAATGAATCCAATTGAGTGTATATACACTATGAGTGACTTTTATATTATCAATTAATAATTAAATACACATATGGCTGTAACAATAAAATAGAAGTAATCACTTCGTGCATGTTATTATTTTAGTCAAAATAAATTATGGTGTTGTGTTGTCCATTATTAATAGTATCTTAATTCGCTTATTTATGAAGTTTGAAATACGTCTATATTTAATTTTTATTTAAATTGTTTTTTTTTCTCGGCTTTTAATGGACAAAATATTATTTATATGACATTCACAACGTTTACGACTACTTATTCAAGTCATCAAGAAACAAAGAGATTATTTACTAATAATATATCTACTACAAAAAGTAGAAAATTGCTTCCCCCTCTTTTGTACCCAATGGGTCACTGTGTAAAAATACACACGGACCCTTACAAAAATGAGAACTTCCACAAGTTTGGTTACAAACTTTTTTCTTAATTTAATTTAATTTTTTCTTAATTTAAAGTAGCTCAGATCTTGGGATTATCATGGATTTTGGGTGCTGGGCATTTTTTCCAAAATAAATTAAATACAATTATTTTAATTCGTGCATCGAGCACGTATTTATTTAATAGAAAACTCTTATTATATACAAACCCTTTTCAAATTTATATACCTACTATACCTAGTCTAAAAGTGTCTGGATGTTTAAAAATTGACCAGTTCTCGAGCCAATTTGCGTTTTCGTTTAAGAATTCTTTGCGCCGTAATGTATTTTGAAATTTTGCTGCACAATGTTTAAAATTTCAACCAGTATCAATGTTTGTTCAATATCTGTAATACAAAATTAATTAAATTTGTGGGCTTTTATTAAACCAATATCATGGAGCCATCCGGAATATACATTGTATGTTACGTATGTTATTTGTTTTTGTTTTTAGTGGGGAATTTAAACAACATATGTATGTGAATTTTTCATTAATCTAAAGTAAGATAAATTTAAATACTATTATTGTCAAGTGAAGTTTATGTAACGAAAACTTTGTGGTTAAACAATTATTAAAAGTTTGTATATTTTTTCTGAAGGTGTGATGATGTACGCACACAAAGACAACCCAAGGTTAAGAGAAATTATTCGATTCATATGTATATTTAACTAAAAATATTAAAATAGTTTCTTCATTCAATTTTGCTGATTCTGTGCGTTTAGTAGGATGGAAATAACCAATTCCACTAAGTTTCGCGAGCTCATTTCTGTACCGATTTTATAATTTTCCGGTTGGTTTGTCTTTTGGTGTTGATCAAAATGCCGACAAATTCTATAAAAATATTTTTTGTACATAGATTTTTATTCAAATTAAGAAGATGCACAAAATGAGCTGCACAATTTTTTGGTGATTGTCGCTTTAAGGTGCTTTTGGACCATATTTTTCTAAAAGACATTCAAACAGAAAATAATTTTGCTTGTTTAAGAACAAAAAGTAGATATATAAAGAAATACATTTTTTAAGCATGCGACAATCTAAAGAAATTGACTCATAATATTAATTGGGACTGATTCTTGAATTTGAAATTTTTCTTTATTTCATTTTACAGTGCCCTGAGAATGAGTTCAAATCGTAAGTCGTTGAAGTTAGCCTGAAATTTGTCAGTCCGAAAAAATTGGTGCGTTTCTCGGATAAAGTGTAGCTATCCCGAAAAAGTGTAAATGTAAGTAGAAAATGTAGCTCCAACCCGAATTAAAATTACATCACGAATAATAAGGTAATTTTGTGGTTGAAGAAAATTGAATGATAATTTTTTCGGTAAAAAAGCAGCTCTTATTATTAAAATAAAGAATTAAAATGTAATAACATGTAGTATGACAAGAGCGTTAAGTTTATTAATAAACGATATAAATTTTCATCAATCGTAATTCATGATTCTACGTTAACAATATTTGGAACTATAATGCATCTAATCAATATAAAAAACTATATGCTAAATATTTCAGAAAATATTTAAAATATAATTCAAGAAATAATGTGTATTTCGAACTAAAATGGAATCTTAAATTCACGTGTGCCTATGCTAGAGATAACCGTGTGTAGTGGCATATACGGCCAAATAAGCCTGGGTCACACCAAGATACCATGATAACCACTGGTTCATATCATGACCATAAAACCAAATTTTTTTAACCCCTTCTACGTGAAATCTAGGATAGGCAGGAATCTAGGATAGCATAGGCAGAAATAATCGTGTTTAGTGGCATATACGGCAAGATAGGCCTGGGTCACACCAAGATACCATGATAACCACTGGTCCATATCATGACCATAAAACATAAATGTTTTACCCTTTCTACGAAAAATCTACAAAATAATGAATATTTCGAAATAAATTGGAATTTTAAATTCGCGTGTGCCTATGCTAGAGATAATCGTGTGTAGTGGCATATACGGCCAGATAAGCCTGGGTCACACCAAGATACCATAATAGCCACTGGTCCATATCATGACCATAAATTGGAATCTTAGATTGTCATATACTGTCTTAATATTAATAAAATCATTTTAAATTCATTTATTAATATTCATTAAATAATAATTACAATTATTTATTAAATTTAATAAAATAAAGTGCACGTGCATTGCTTGCGATCCAGTGTAAAATGTTTCAGTGCCTCAGAGAAATGTATCAGTGCCTTGCGTAATGATAAGTACCTTAGAATGTTCATCAAACATTAAATTTATGATTTTCCTTTAACTTTAGCTTTCAGATAATTTGAATAAAATTGTTGAAAATGGGTATGGTAGTTATAGTTTCATTCTTGACTCAATTGCAAAAGCACTTAACTTTAGGTTAAGCAATATTACAAATTTTATGTAAACATTTTATATATAATTTTTTAATATTAATTGGTTTAGAACACTGAATTAATTAAAAAATTCATTCGAATAAGTAAAATTTCAGTAAAAAGTGAGTCATTAAAATAAGGATTGCATTTCTTAAAATAATAAGCAAAATTTTTTTCCGTGAAATGTTACAATTCTGGTACATTATATATACAGTGACAGAATGGTGGAGCATCCCCATTTGCTCACTCTTCAACTCATATGGGGCAAATGGTTAAAGTATCACTAAAAATACTGTTATACATTATTGCTTTAATTTTTTTTCTTTTTTTTTATTTTACTGCACTAGTGCGAATGATATACTTTAAAGATGCGACCAATCAATGTTGTAAGACTTCGCATTTATTTGTATTCCGCTCCACAAACCGAATACACGCATATATTTCCAAATAATCCATAAACCAACAAAAACAACAAAATAACTACATATAGCCTAATATACTTCGAGCAGAAAATAGCCTCTCGTCCTTGGAAACCAAAAATCTTAAATAAATTAGGAAAGCAAAATAAGAAAATCATTGATTTTCTATCAGAACTGAATATTTCAATCTAATTTTTCGTTCGTCTATAAACAAACCTTAAAGTTAGATGGTTCAGCGGTAAATAGAAACGAGAAAAACGGAAAATGGAATTCTCGCATATTGTATCGATGCGGCATGAAACGAAATAAATAAATAAAATTCTCAACATGGAATTTCTTGCGTTTGTCTTTCCTCTTAAAAAATCGAAATCTTAGATAAAAAAGCTGTTGTTATGTACACCATATACGTATGTATTGTACATACATACATATTTTATATAAAATGCTGAATATATATAGAGAACAAGCATATACTATATGCTTTACAAGACTGCTTTCGTTTTCTTTGTGCACATACCGATATACATATTTTCCAAGGATATAAAGGAATAGAGCATGTACGGCGAATTTATCAGGATGGGCCAAATGTATATTTTGTTGTGTACAGAAGGACATAAAATTTACCTATACGTCCAATATAGCTATAGCAATAATTCCTTTTGCTCGCGGCAAGCTCTTATCCCAACATTATAAAATGGTATATGTTTTAAAAATTCTTCGAAAATCTTCAAACCGACCTAATAGCCTGGCAAATATAAAAAATCGAAAGCACAAAAGCTTAATTCTATTTTCATTCTTGCTTCTTTTGAATTGGAGAAATCTTGTTTTATTTTATTTTTTTTCCGCTCTCTTGTTGATCAAAAGAATAAAATAACAATTTCGAATTTTTATACATCTTTCGTTTCTTCTGGAAAAATTGATGTTAGTTGATTTAGTTTTAGCATGTTATGAGATTCTATATAAAATAATGATGTTAAATAGATTTATTATGATATAATGAGGAATGTAATCATGTGAATTCAAATTATTATAATGCGTGTACGAATTTCGAATACGTAGGCATATTATGTCGTAACCCGATTTTATAAAATCGCAAATCTATTAAATACGGATGACGTACCAAAATGTTTTTAAAGCTGAATAGACGAGTTGGTAAGTTATCCGTTCGAAGCCGATGTTAAATACTGCAACCAGGCAACAATCACGGGTGACATGTTGTAACACGGGTGACATGTTGTAACACAAGTTTATGTCTCGCATCTTTAGAATGAAATGTGACCCTATTTAAAATTTTATACCAACTACCAGCCTACTAGATTGAAAAATTTTGATATTTCTGCTTCATTTCAATCACCTAATAATAAGTTTTCGATACTTGAACGAAATTAAACAGAGACACTTTGTTCACATTTGAATCAGTTGCCTATTTCAGTTTAGGAAGAAGAGAAATACATTTTGATAAAGTATATCGTACACCATATTCATTACAACCTTTAAGTCGAAAATATAGATCTTTATGTAACGGGTCATAAGTGTAAACAATATAGCATAAAACATTTCCGGTTTAACTGCAGCATTAATTTCAAACGACTTGAGCTCAGTACTGTCAGTGTATGATCCTGCCTTTACATTTTCAAATTCTCTTGAAATATTGCTCTGTATAGCCTAAATAGATTTAAAATAATTACTCAAATATTTTTTTAAATTGAAACCATGGATGACTAACCCATTATTAAAATTGATATAGATAGACTAAACCTCCAAATATATGATGTGTTTGAGGCAAATTATTTTAAAACAAAGTCAATTTTTGTGCGTGAAATTTGTCAGTCGATTTTTGTGCGTGAAGTCAGTTTTTTAAGGCCTCAAGGAAAATGCTATCACTCACACCAATCAAGATATTAAACTTCCACGTGTTATCATTGAATCGTTTTCTGGAACATAAAGCCAACGGCCGTTATCCGATGCTCATAAATTTCAACTACTGAACCGTTTTTTTGAAAGATGGATGTGCCGATCTGATCCGCTACATCCCAATTTTTGATCTTAATTATCAAGAAGCGTGTGATAAGTTCCAGGCCAAGTACAATAAAAGAAAAATAGTTATATGTATGCTTTAATTGACAATTTTTTAAAATGAGCAACGTTCAACAATTCTGTGTTTCTGAGCTTCCTAAAATCGCTGATGTATCTGCTAGTGTTATTCGGTTAATCTTTCCTATTTTAAATACGCTCGATATTCCAACTAAAGAGGAGTGGGCAAAATTGTGGGTAGATAAAGAAAGCTCTACTTTTGAGGAGTTTTAAAATTCCTAGACAAACAATGCGACACATTGGAATCCTGTGTATACCAAGCAAAATAGTGAATAAAGAAAATACATCAAAAACTCCATCGAAGGGCAATTCACACTGTTAATGTCCATGTTGCAACAAAAGTAACTGAAAAGTGCTTAAATTGTTTGGATCGCAATTATTTAATGTTCGAATGTTCATTTAGTATGTTATATCCAGAAAAATATGAGGTGAAAGGTTCAGTTCATTTCTTCATGATAATTCGTCACACCACCCAAGCCCAATCAGTATCAAGACTCTTCATGGTACTGCTAGTTCACTTTTAATAAATGACAATAACTTGACAATTAATAACTCATCCTGTCCTCCAAGCTTACCATATTTCATCTAAATCTTCAAATAGTTATGAAACAAAATCAAATTGGAAATTATTTTTCCCTACAAAAATTTGGATGGTTTAGAAATGTTTCTCATCAGTGGCACTATTTTGGTAAGGAAATGGCGAAAGAATTTATATGTAATTTCTGTTCAACAATTATTTTTCCGGCCTACTGAGGAGAAAAGTTAAATGTAAATATTTATGAATTAGGAATAATATTTCCATATCTAAATTGGCAGAGGAAATTATTCCCAATTTAATTTTGTTTTCAAAAAATTTAAGGCTATAGCTTTTTACCTCAGTAGGCCGGAAAAAATATATTTGAACATAAATTACATATAAATTCTTTCGCCAGTTCCCTATTCTCGGGGAATTACCAGAATAGTGTCACAGTAGGCCAAAAAATGAAATTCAAACAAAAATGCAAACATTTTTCCAATTCCTTATTCCCAGGGAAACCCAGAATTGTGCCTCGAAAAATCGAGAATATTTCAATATTTTACCGTCTGAAACTCAATATCGACTAACCTGATACAAAAATAACTTAATACCCAGTGGAGTATTATTTGGTCCAATATCTTGTAACGGTCTGGTAAATTAATTTATTGAGTGTTGTAAAATAGCCATTTATATTTTATATACAAAGCCCGCACCGCCGTAACCCAATTCTTTCAACTCTTAACACAAGAATCATTTGTTACACACCTAAAACAAACCACCCTGTGTTCTCTACAAGGCCCATAAATTAATAATTTACATGAGCCACATAACGTCTGAAGAAAATTCCTTATCCTTGACTGAATATCTGGGGCGCTATTCTTGATATCTTACGAAAAAAATCGTATACGGATTTCTGTCAAAATACGTCATCCCAATCGTATGCGAAAATTTCGAATAAAAAGTAGACGGAGATTTTCGAATAGTATAAAATCGGCGGGTTTCATTTTCGCTTTTTGTTTTGAATAAATAATTCATCCACATACGGCTTCAGGGCGCATCGGTAACGGTAAAAAATTTGAAAAATATATATTTTACTGACATCTACTAAAATTTGGCCAAACTAAAGAAATATGAAATTGAATTAACCGATAAATATTTTGTTCTTTAAAATGAGACATATTTCTTACTTGCATAAATTATTTTAACAGTGTAGTTACATAATGATTTTGTACTAATTAAATGTGAACTTGATTAGCCTAAAATTAGCCTTTATTTTACCAATTGTTTTTAAATTATTTTTGATATGGGTTCTGCTAACTTTTTCTAAAGCTAGCAGATGGAGCCCAAAATTGTTTAATGCGGCATTTAATAAGCCCATAGTTAGCCTATAATTATCCATACTATCATGTAATGTTCTGTTGTATGGGTTCTGCTAGCTTACGTGACGTAGCTTAGAGCAGTAACGCCCGAAAAGCGTTAAGTGTTAACCAACTAAATTTTGTTTCAAATTTTTACTTTGTGCGCATAAATTTGACACGTATAGTTTTATACAGGCCAAATTGTTTAATATTTTGAGAATTACACAACAAGAGAAATATTTAATAAATTTATAGTTTAGTAATTTTACGCTATATATAAAATTCTGACCTACGGCAGTAATAATAATTATTTTCCTACTCTTTACCAACTTGTTGAACGACATAAAACATTAAATTCCACTAAACCAAAAATGCACAATGGAAAATTTTTACTTATTTCTTATTACATTCACACAACATGGCTAAATATTTCTAAAACATTTATAACTTATTATATTCCAATTTTTTTGCACTTTAACACTAACACCATAAACCATAATTTCACTTAATTCACTAAACCATGATGCCAACTCACTTTTTTCACAAACATTTGAATAATTAAACAAAAAAAAATATTCACTCGATATAAAACACTATAAACTATAACATTAATGATCACATTCACTTAATGAGGTTATTCAACCCACATCACTATAAAGAATTAATCACTTTTTAAGAGCTACACATAATATTTTTCTCACTTATCTTGATGATAAAATAAATGTAGATCACTGATATCCAAAATATATCCAGTTGTGGCGATTGATCACTGATATCCTTAATTTTGATGTATAAATTTCCAAACTAAAAACTATAAAAACTGATGAAACCGCACGTCCAACGACTCAAAACTATCTAACAAAAAATAAATAAAATAAAACCGATAATCGATCGCGTATCTACATTAGAAATTAGAAAGGTTGTTGCTCTAACGAATAGTAAAACTAAACTAAAAATTTATAAAAGTTTCGTACTCACACTACTCTCCTATCATTTGAGTTTTATTTTTTTTTTATTTTTTTTATTTTTAATAGAAATATATAAATAAAACTGAAAAACTACAAAAAATGTATATATCTATGAACAAGTTTCCTACAAAACATTAAAAAGTAATAATAGTAATAAAAAAATTGTAAGTAATTTTTACAATAAACAATTGAAAAGTTTTAGTGCATTCGATGTACATAAACTATGCATCTGATGTGCAATAATTATGTGTCGTCTTTCATCATACCGGGCTGTGTGGGTGCTCGACTCGAGATAAAATCAAATTCCTATGCCTATATCGTGTTACAGCACAAAACTATTTTTTACTATTGGGTGTATAGAGGTACCCCACCCCAACGGCGGCACACACGATTGCAATGCCTTAACAACAAAACGCTGTAAATTTTACAATGCAATGAATTTTCATGAAACTCTACTTATTTACAGCTTGTGTATATATGTGTGTGTGTGCAGTGTGCATTATAAATAAATATACAACAAAATGAAAATCCTTGAAAAGTGCAACAAAATTTATACAATAAAAAAGTAAAATTATTTTACATTCATGTAAGTATTTTCAATGAATATAATTGTACGTACATACATATATTATAACATACATTGCTCGTAAACTATAAACGCGATGAATCCGTTTCGTATATTTGTTGTAAATTATATATCGTGTACATATATATTGAAAATTGCACTTAATCATTTCAATTTAGAGAGATTTAGGTTATGCAGTTTGTCTTTGTGATGTTTAATAGTTTGACGCAAGTTTTTTTTGTAAACATTATACGTTTGGCAAGAAAAATGCAAATTAAATTTTAATTGCATTTAGCTAAGATGTGCGACACACTTATAAACATTAAACTTTATTTGTTTAAGAAAACGATCTCACTTGACCTCATTATAAAATAAAAATAAATGTTTTATATTGATCGATATGCGATGCTGCATGAATCATAATAAAACTAAATGCGAACTATATTTTATATTGCAATACACTTAATCAACAGGATTTGCTATTAAAATTCGATTTGCCTGGAAAAAATTAGGTTTCCTAATTTTATCGTGCATTTGAGTTAGCCCAGAATAATAGATATAATAGATATTAGTTGTATTTTGTTGAGTAATAAAGATAATGAGAGGCCAGGGGCAAGATCATGAAATCTGACCAGACAAATCAATTGGTCCAAAATATTTCAATAAACAAACTCATTGAAAATTTTTCAAAATTGGCTTAGATTTTTTGTATGAAACAACAAATAAACGAAAGTCTAAACGGAATGTTGTATCGGTTGAACTTCTATAACTCACATGGCAAATTTTAATAGTTTTAATCGGACATGTTTGAAAATAGTTTTGAATCCTTTTAAATTTTTCGGTATTTTTTCATGACCCTGCCCCAATTTTGAAATCCCTCTATTTTTCTCTGAAATTATTATAACAAAAGAAAATTCTTTGTCATAGTTGGCTTTAATATTTTACTTTTCAACAAAGTACACAGCTTCCATAAAAGTAAAAACATATATTCAAAACCAAGAGAATTAGGATTTGCTTGAAATTTCCATGGCTGTTAATGAACATGAAGTGAATATTACTAGGTTTGGTTCCAAAACATGTGGTTTCTGGAAACCATTGAGTAAAACAATGCGTATGGAGCATAGTGTCGACTAGTCACTAATATATTAGTTTTGGTTTTCCGAACTCTTTGTTTCCAGGGGTTATTAAAGAAAATCCTTGTTAAATGTATTGGCCCATTCAAATACATGTAGCGGTCATCAGAGGTGAGCGTTTACGCTTTATCTAATAATTTTTACGTGATCGCGTCGACAAATTGTTGACAACGTCAAAAATTTGTTGCAATTCAATCCAGTGATCTAATGTATTTTGAACTACTGATGATGTTGGGGCACACCGAATTGTCCTACTTAATTACTGACTAAACTAAATTACGTCCCTTAAGCTAGCAGAATATTATAAGATAGTATAGATAATTATAGGCTAATTGTGGGCTAATTAAATGCCCCAGTAAAAAATTTTGAGCTCCATCCCTACCAACTAAAGCTTGGGTTCTGCTTGCTTTAGAAAAAGTGAACAGAACTCATATCAAAAAATGATTTTAAAACAATTGAAAAAAAGGATAATTTTAGGCTAATTAAATGCCCAATTTAAATTTTTTTATTCGGGTTGATCTAGAAAATGCAAAAGGCTTTATCATTTCAAAGCTAGCAGAACCCAAATCGAAAATCGGACCAAAACCGAAGTTAGAACTCAAAACAAGATCTATTGACTATCAAATAATTTTAGGCTCGGTATGGGCTAATCAAATATCCCATTAAAAAATTTTGGGCTCCATCCGTTTTTGACCTAACTTTAGGTCATTTAATTTTCAGGGGCATCTGATTAGCCCATACCGAGCCAAAAATTATTCGATTGTCAATAGATCTAGTTTTGAGTTCTAATTTCGGTTTTGGTCCGATTTTCGATTTGGGTTCTGCTAGCTTTAGATTAAATTACCTGAAGTTAGGTCAAAAACGGGTGGAGCCCAAAATTTTTTAATGGTGAATTTGATTAGCCCATACCGAGACTAAAATTATTTGATAGTACCGAGCCAAAAAATTTTTAATGGGGCGTTTTATTAGCCTATAATTAGCCTAAAATTATTTGATAATCAATAGATCTTGCTTTGAGTTCTAATTTCGGTTTTCGTCCAATTTTCGATTTGGGTTCTGCTAGCTTTGAAATGATACAGCCTTTTGCATTTTCAAGATCGACCCGAATAAAAAAATTTAAATATGGCATTTAATTAGTCTAAACTTAACCCTTATTTTTCCAATTGTTTTTAAGTCATTTTTTAATATGGGTTCTGCTAACTTTTTCTAAAGCTAGCAGAACCCACGCTTTAGTTGGTAGGGATGGAGCCCAAAATTGTTTAATGCGGCATTTAATAAGCCCATAATTAGCCTTTAATTATCCATACTATCTTGTAATGTTCTGTTGTATGGGTTCTGCTAGCTTAAGGGACGTACTAAATTACTATTGTTACTAGTTATTTAAAGTTGCCGCATAAAACGTACCGCGTCTAATATTTAATCCTAAACTGCGTAGTAAATGGTTAATTACCTCAGATTAGAACGTTAAATTTTAGTATACTGTGTTTCGCGTCATCTATGAACAACTGGCATGAACTAACATTAAAATATTTTAGTCAGTATTTTATTCGAAAAAATTGTAGATGGCACATATTGAGTTTTAACGCATATTTCAGACTATATATAACTTTTTTCAAGAAGTAGTCGCCTAACATCAAAAATAATTGTTCGTTTTGAAATCTAAATTAAGAATATTCACAGCTTTCCATTTTTTTAAAAACGGTGAAAAATTTCAAAACTGAAACCAATATAATAATATATCGCAAAACTAAAACCACTATAATAATATATCGAAAAATATGACGTGGAATAAGACTGTAAATAATTTGTTCACTAACTGTCAAATATTTGTTTCAATCATTATATAATTTAACAGTGCAGTAAAATGTCAAAACATTCACACCAAGATAGATTTTGTCAAATTGATGTTATGGTGGCTGATGTATTTCTATGATGAACCAAGTAAATGTGAACGAAATACATTAGGCATAAGACTTTGATCATATGTGCTAGATTAAATCGGAGATATAGGCCGACTTGAAAGTATCTGAGTTCAATTGATTACTGCCGCTTTAGCGGATGTTCGCGATAAATACAATATAGGGTATATAAATACAATATAGGATATTTTCGTTTATTCATTCTGAACATTCTATGTTTTCTATTCTTTTTTTTTTGTCTATTCTTTTATTCATTCAGAATTTTCAGAACGCATTTTTGATCTACGTCAATAGGTAGAACAAAAAGAATATTCTGTTTTGAAATGTCGAGCTTTGATAGTGCGTGTGCAAATAATTTTTTTTTCTTGTTTTTAATAAAACAACATAATATATGTATTATATTTGCATATGTATATAATATTAGTCTATTTACAACAAAAGTTAATGCTGCCAAAATAAAAACAAGTCGCGGCTGTGACAAAATATTCTGTTTATTTTATTTATGTTCTTTTATTACATTTCGTTCGGATGTTCTTAGATCACGTGATCAATATTCTATTCCTTTTATTCTTTCTGAAGAATGAATTAACGAAAATACTCATAGACGAATTTTAGGCAATTTTATTCTCGTTATACCCATCAATTACTCAATTTTTTCTGTAGTTTTGCTTTTAACACTTGGGCTTAGAAATCTATGGTTTTATTCGTAATTGTTTAGCCGTGGTCGTTGTAGATAGACATTTCACTAATACCAATCAGGAGGAATACATTTCGTTACATCCACCATACCGAACGAATTAGTATACACAGCTCCCTGTCCGTAGATGTTTCTATGGCAGTTGGTGAATTTCTTCTTTAGACGTGTTAAATAATTAAACATGAGAATACTACTGGGGTCAAATGTGAACTAGGCGAGTAAGACTAACTTTATAGAACTCTTGATATTTATCAAAGAATCCGAAAAATATATGAAAAAATCAAAAAGTCTCTAAACTTTTTTTTCTATTCCTCATTTTTAGATAGATGGTGTTTAGCGCTACAAACTTACATATATTTGGTGTAATATAATTATTTCTAAATTTTTCGTCGAAATATAGTTGTCGGGGTTTTGATTTTTTTTTCTTTTCTAACAAAATGTTTTATTACGAGGTTTTAATATTAGATTGGGCTGGGATCAAAATATAACTTTAGTGTGGTCTGATGTAAGGATGGCTTTCTTGGCGCACTTTACATGCATAACTTTGTTGTGCTTTAAATAAACGTAAAGTAAAATAATATTTGATAATTCGGATTAAAGCAGTTTGAAAATTTTCCTAAATTGACCTAAAGCTAGGCTTATTATTGCAATTATTGAAAACCCAACACAAGATTTTTTAAGATCCTAAATTATGATTGATTGTTGTACATAACGTAACGTCAATGAGAGGTTTGAGACAAGTTAATACCAGTAAATTTTTGTGAGCCTCATGAAGACTAAAACGCATAAAACATTTGGGTCAAAATTGTACTACTCTGGTAAGCAACGGCTTAGTTATGTTCAATTTAAAGAAGCCGATCCGATCCTATTTGAAAACCCATTCAATTTTTTTCAATTTAGAACTCAATACAATCGATTCTGATCACTCGAAACATAATTTAATCCATTTTGATAAAAAATGTTCGACCCAAAAAACCCTAATGTATTTTACCTAAAATTGGGACTCGTCGCAATCCATTTGCGCCACTAAAAATCACTTATAACACCACTCATTCAAGCTATACAAAAATTATAAAAGTCCGAAATCGAAATCGATTCCTAGCTATTGTTTCCTTGGCACTTCCTTCACCATTTCCTGTGTATTATTACGCAACATGGTGAAAAATAATACAACATGATGCAACTTCATGCAACACGGGGAAACATTATGCAATGTAGTACAACATGATGACTCCTCCGAAGGAATAGTAACTGAATTATTCTGAAATCAGTACTCTTTAAGAAGGCCCCAAAACAACATGATGCAACATAATTTATATCACTCAATAAGTTGCAACATCAAGCAACATGGTACAATATGACGAAACATGATGCAACATCCCACAACGTAGTGCAACATTTCACATCAGTTGGAACATAACACAAAATGTTAACATCATACAACTTACTTATATGATGCAACATGGTGAACCTCACGCAACATTGTGCTGTTCAATATAAGAACCTATCCGGAGAATCCTAAATAAATTATTTAGAAATCGGAACTTCCGCTAAATTTTATCAAAAGCATTCAAGCAAATAAAATATAATAAAAAAATAATTTTTTCCGACATCAGGGCCCAACAAAATCGGGATTCTCGAAAATGTACTTCCAGCAATTATTATTAAATGAAAAAAAACACAAAAATTAGTACTAAACCAGTCACAAGGTTAGGATGTTCTTGATCGTTGTTTTGAAGTAGCTGACATAACTGCATTAGTTTTTTAATCTGTTTAAAGATCAGGCGTTACTGTAGTAGATTGAACGAACATTCCGGCAATAACCGTGTAACATGGAGGAGTTCTGTTGTTTTTGAGGATAACATTTTATCGGTTTTCAAAGGATTTGGGATGGTTCTGATCTTAGTGTTTCCCAAAAAATGGGAAATTTCAAAACAATTTCATGCAAAAACTATATATCCACAATATCATAGCATGGATTTATGCGTGGCCGATCCGCATCGACTAATCTGATTGTAATCACCAGTAAAATAATTAACGAGATCGAAAACGCCATCAAGTTCATGTGGCGTAACAAAACGTGCTTATTTTGATGACGTAAAAATGTATGTTTAAAAGTTAGTCTGTAAGTTACACTTAAAACGAATGCTTTTTGAGGGATACACATTTTGTTATAAATAAGATTTTTACCGACCAAACGGCACAGTGGTAGGATAAAGCTTTAGCGTTTAGATTTGATTTCTGGTTGTTAACAATTTAACATACTAGTAAAATTTGCACTACTATTATAATATTAATTCTAGTACAATATTCGGAATTCTAGTATAATATTTTATTGCATTTCGCAATCGGAATTCTTGTATAATTATAAAATAAACTGTTTTTCTAGTAAAACATGGGATATTCAGTTTTTTTTAAATGAAATTTTAGTAATATTTTCTGGTAAGTTATTTGTTATTTTCTAGTAAATAGAATATTTTTCCAACAGAAAATTTACTAAAATTTAAAGAGAAATCAATTTTTTATCATGATATAAAGTAATGTGTAATGTTGTAAAATAATTTTACCAATCTTCTAGTAAAATTACCAGAATTCTAACATTTTTCTAATTGATATTCCATTAATATTGCTAAACAATACCAATTTTAAAACTGATTCAGTCTAGAAATTTTAATTTTAACTTATTTGTTTTGTTATTGGAAAATCGGGAATATCTGGTACATTCAGAATAGATTTTCCTTTAAGCACAGCTCCTTTATATTGAAAGGATGGTAGTAACGCATGAAATTTTAGTTAGAAAAATGTTGGAGTAGATCCAAAGTGATGTACATTTTTTTATCTTAAAATTACCAGATATTTACCGATAACTTATACCATTACTAGAAAACGCTAATAGGTATGCCATGCTTGTTCCAAGCGAAACTTGTTCAAATCCAAAATTATTCTTATTATATCAAAAATTAAAACAACTGTAATTTGGTTTAAACATTTTAATTATATTAATTCATAAAATTAATAATATTTGTACATAAAAATCCATAATAATAAATATCGTAAACTCCTAGTTTGTCTTATCCGACAGTTATACTTATGTTTTGCAGTCAGATTAACTTCCGGATTGGATATTTCAAATAAATTTAGTTTATTTCGAAAAAATTTCAAATATTTTATTAATTTAGTTCACCAAAGAATATTCGATTCAAGTATAATTATACTGCACAGGATATTGATATCATTCTCAATGGAACTTTACTGCAACTAATAACTTTTAAATATGGTATGCAGAATTGGATTGGAAATCTAGCATAATGCTCAATGGAACTAGGCCATCTCCCAACAAATGATGATCAAATACGGGGTGCAAAGCCAAATTTGACGAAATTTTGGGATTTGGCTATAATGAATGGAACCAGGCCGGTTCCCAACCGAATTCGACCATCTGAATAGAACTTGGCCACATCACAACCAATTATTGTCAAATCAGGTAAGCAAAATTGGATGTGAATTTAAAAATGGATTTTAGAGAAGCTGAACCGGGATTCCAAAATAAACCTCGGATGAAGTTCTGAATTTTTTACAAAATAAGGCTGAAAATAATCGGTCAAGGAATTATCCTATTATTCCACTTACCCGTCAAGACAACCCGCTGAGAGATGACCCAGCCAAACTCAGCCTCACAAAAACTAAAATTTGCTAGAATTCCAATTCAGTCCAAAATATTTTATGTAGCTTCCGCGGTATACTGTCTAGAAATAAATTACGTCACAATTCCGCACATCACAATCAAATAAAAAGATCATGATTTACGTGAAGTGATGGGACGAACGGAAGATAGGACCACACGGAAAGCTTTCATGTAATTGATGTATGAGCAAATCGTTGAATAGGATTTAGAACTCAAATCAATCGATTTTCGAGAGAAGAATTCTTTTAGTGAAAATAGTGCCAGTAGTGAGAAATCTAAAAAAATAGTCAACATTAAAAGCCCGAGGCACATCAAAGATTTGCTTGTCGTTACAAACGAAAATAAAAATTAAAAACCTTTTTCCCTTTACCATGCCGTAACACATATGAGAGTTCATCCCTTTAAATCAGTCTACAAAAAGTATTGAATCTACACATACACCCAAACCTGTTCCCCCACGGTGTTTTTTTGTGAAAACATAATTGATTATTATTACACAAAGAAAAAAGATGTATTGGCAATTGTTTCAATCTTAGTTTTAGTGTTACTTAAAATAAAATTTAATTAAATTTTAATAAATATGTTTAAAATGATTTATCAAGTACTGCTGCTCGTTTAGTTAAATCTAAAAATTGAATTTTGTGTGTATTGGGTAATTCAATATTTTCATAACGTATGATATGGCAACGACATGATATGGAGGCACCGAGTTGAGAAATATCGAGGTTTCCCGTGTATAATTTTTAAGCACTTATTTTGTATTATTTGTATTTTTTTGCGATGAGAATTGGCACATAAACTCCAGGCCGGAAAACCATAAGTAATAGTAGGTCGTATTACTGACGTATACAATAGCAATTTACTCTTCTTAGATAGATTTGATCTTCTATTGATTAGTGAATAAAGCATCTTGATTATTCGTTGTGATTTTTCTAAAATCAAGTCTACATGATTTTTAAATGTTAATTTTTTATCGAGATTGATACCTAAATATTTTATGTTTTCATTCCACTGAATAACTGAATCTTTGACTTTTAATATATTATTACTATGTAGATATAAGACGCTCAGATGGCCGCAGGCTATGCTCTACAATATAGTGGATGTCGCCGCTCTCGCTGCATACATACTCTATAGTGAAAACAACCCCGAAAGTGCCAAATCTTCACAAAGCCGACGCATTTTTCTACAGGATCTAAGCAAACAATTGGCCATACCGGCTATTGAAGATCGTGCAAAAAATCCAAAAGTTTTAGCTCATTTTTCCACTAAAATAGGAATAGAGTCTATGTTAGGCCATCTTGTAATCCTTTATACCCAACCATCGGTATTTGCGACTAAAACTGTAAGTTTACATGTAGAAAGCTGCTATTTTTGGCGGTCATTTCATCATTTCAACGAAAAACTAGAAAATGCTGCTCGATTTGCAAACGGCCAATTTGTAATGAACACGCGGAAACAATTACAAAATGCAATCAGTGTACGCTTTGAAATGAAGTTAATAATTTTTTGATCATAAAAAGGTGTTTTTTATTTTATTTGCCAATTTCTTGGCTTCGCTCAAGGAGTTTTCACAGAAAATATAGATAAAGGTACAAACGTACCTTTGTCATCCGTTTAAGGGGTATTTTTTTGTTTTGCGGATTAACTAAATAATTTTGTTCTACACATTAGTTGATAATAATTAAAACCGGCTAAAAAATTTCAACACAAGCTAAATAAAATTATCAAGAATACAGCCCAACGAGTAAATAAAAAAAAGTTTGATTAAATACGAAAAAGGATGAATTGTACATTGTCACGTACATAAAGGTTAAGTGAGGGATTTCGGGTAATTTAAAAAAAATCTTAAAAATATTATATCTTAGTTACCGTGATACTTAGGACATCAGTTTCATGGAATGAAAGCTTTCCAATGAAAAATCTGCAAAACAAGTTTGTCGGTCCACCTGCCAAACACCCTGTATATAAAAAACAGTAAGAAACTCGAATAATGCTCGATGTAAAATCGATGTAAGAAAATTCAGAATTCAGCTAAATATTATTGTTATATGAGAAGTAAGAGAGGTAGTATGAGATGCCTAATTATAAAGTAAAAACATTTTGAGTTACAAACTTTATTGGAATTCTGAGAACTTTCCAGTAAATTTCGAATTCCACTACATTTTTACTGGGGTTCTGGTAATGTAAAGAGTTATTGTGATTTGTTCATTTTAATTATGGGGATACATTTAATAGAATTTCCGTAAACTTTAATACAAATCATATTTCATTTCAAAATAATATGGCGGAATTGGATTATACTACAATTTTGCAAGAATTCATGTAAATTAAAATTTTAATGGAATTCTAGTAACAAACTTAACGCAATTTCTGTTGAAATTAAATTAACAAACAGACATGATCTGGTAGTTTTCTAATGTTTTTCTTCACTAGATAACCACTAGACTCCCAGTATAATAAACACTAGAACTAGAAACTTATTAAAATTCTTGTTTTGATTTTATTTTGACTGAAAATCTGGTTACATTCATTTTAAAATTTAACTAGAAACCAAAATTTTATTTGTTATTTACTAAAATATTACAGAATTTAAACTGGACTTCGTAAAACCAGACGATCTAATGATCATTTAGCAGATTTTGTATTTACCGTGTAAGTACCGAGTACGAATCTCGGTATATGCCAGTATATATTGGCATGGAGCTATGCAACGTGTAGATGGTGATAAAATTTGGCCTATATATAGCCGTACGTCCTCGATTTGGCAAGTAATTCCTTCGAATGGTATAGATTAAAAACCCAGAACGGACGGCATAGTGCTCTAAACAAAAACTTAGTTAACAATTTCAATGATAGGTGGTGGTACGGAATCCCATCGCAAAAAATTAAAATCTCAGTTGTGTTGATTCTAATTTTTCTACATATATTTTGACCTATATTTTTTAAAGTTTGTAACCGGTGATTTATGGAGCCACTAAATATTTAAAATCCAAATAGTTGAAAGTTGAATGTTGAATGAAACTTAATATTTTACTATAGAAATTATAAAAATCATATTCTGTATGTCTAAATTCTTAGTCGGCAAACGATACAAATTCCATCATCATAACATATATCCTCATCGCTTTAATTTTCCAGTAAATAATTATACCGGATATTCAAAACAAACTTCACCAATTTCACGGTTCTATTATTTCAACACATTATATACATCTATAACAACATACAATATATTACACCTCTATACGAGTATTTCTATTGAAATTAAACATTATGTGTAGCTAACATATAAAAACTACTATTATTCATATCAACAATATAAAAAATAAAATAAAAAACTTTTGCATGAATGAAATTTATTTTCATCGTTTAAAACTTTTACATGAAAATAGTTTTTATATTTTTGTGGGATGGATTTATGGTATGTACGTACGTACAGTCGAGTAAACCTACTATATTATGTCTTATATGTGTGCTACCCAACCGTATATACATATTCTACACACAATTTTCATTTCATTCAATAAATTTTATAAATTGTAGTTTACTATAGAAATATGTATAGTGATATACCGATATATACATGCTGAAACTACTTAATAATATCTCTAAAATTGTAATTAAATAATCACAAACATTCTTTTCAACAATACATAATATACTTATTACGTACGTGTTAAATAAAATTTAAATTTATTGAATTAAACACACAAAACAATCATAATTATTTTAGTGCTGTGGGAAAAATAAAACTTCATTTTTCAATTTTTAATAGTTTAAACTTATTTACATATTATGGCACGTCTATATCTATATTATATCGTAGCACTAAAAGCTCTCGTACATAGATAACGATTTTGATACTCTACTACTACTACTAATTTTCTACTATTTTCGTATACTATACATAAATGTATGAATAAAAACCAAAACATTTTATTTTTTTGGAAAATTTTGTGGGAAAATTTTTGTGGCAGAAATGGTAAGTATGCTAGGTAGGTAGGTGTATGTATGAGAAGCTATATCTATATCATATATAGACGTATATGTTTATTTTAGAAATAATAGAAAAGTTTTCATTTTAATTGGGTTTCATGTGTGTAGAGTATAGTAAAAATAGTTTGAATATTATGAAAACAGGTAAATTATGTATATCCATATGTGTATGTTATATGTTATATTTAGAAATTAACATGTTTTTTTAAATTATCAGATTATATAATTTAGTTGTTTAAGTGATAAAGTTAATTAAATAAAATGTTTTACTTTATTTATGCTATGTGGTGTGATAATTGGATTATCACAACACGAAAAAAAAAATTAAAAATTAATCTTTGGAATAGTTCAACAAGTTGGGGGTAGGTTTAGGATAAATATTTTAGTTTACTTATATTACTATTAGTAGAGTGGTATATAGTATGTTGCGGAAAGGTGTTGATCTGATGTCAGATTGCTGTCTTAGGAAAATTTAAAGGAATTTTAAATATGTTTTATATATCTATTATTAAGGTATTATAGATCAAATGTTAATAGGAATAAATTTTTAATTTTTTAGGAAATATTTTTGTTTTGTAGACGCAAATATTGAAGTTTTATGATATTGTACGGCATACGTTTGTGGAGTTAAACTTTATAGTTGCTAGACCAAATTGGATACTTTCATCTGCGGGTTCGTAATTGCTACTCAAAGCTTTAGGGAAAAAGAAAAATTGAACAAGTCTCACCTGGTGATGCTGTAGGCACACGTTTCGTTTTTCAGTTCAACTCAATTACAGTTCAACAGGTGGTTCAACGCTGTAGACGGTAATTTCGTTCGACAGCTCAGCATATTGTTTGTTTTTTCTAGTTTGATATTTTGAGCCATGCGGTCACGGTTAAATGACTCTGAATTATCTATTTTTGAGTGATATTATTCATATTTCGATCACAATAAAGTGAGTTTATTGTTTTTGTTTGTCGGTGAAAGCCTAACCCTATTTCCATTGGAATTGATCGGTAATCGATTTGTTTTGCTTTTCCAGTTAATTTTAAAATTTTAAATTGCATCTTTTTCGCGATTTCTTTCTTTATTTTGGCTATTTCAAAGGTAAATTATTAATTAGTGAAAACCTTATGTGCGATATAAATTCAAAGTGAAGATGAGTTACTGTTCGATATTTGGATATTTGTTACGATGCCAAGGAGAGGTCAAAATAACATTGGTCGGCGTTCTCAGAATGCAACGCGACACCGAAGATTAATGTGCTATTGAAAAAGAATCAGCTCGAACCAGAATATGTGAAATTGCCAACAAAGAACAAAAAAAAAACCAAATTTCATCTTGCTGTATCGTTGTTGCCGTATCCAGATCAAGAACACAAATATCTGCAAATATAATTTCTTGGAGATTCACATGATGAAGTAAATCGGTGTTGTTCTATATATTTAATACAACGAAAAGAAAAATAGTCCAGCAATTGCAGCACATGTTACACGAACACAATGAGCTTATCAAATTGTCAACGGCATTGGAACAGATGCCATCCGATGATTACAGCATTGACATAAAAGCGGACCGGTGTGAAGATTCTAACGTTAAAAAAAGTGTAGGTACACAAAAAAGTGGCAACATAAAAGTGTAAATGTTTATACGATTTTGACGTTAATAAGTGTAGGTTTGTAAAAAATTTATATCAAATAACAATTTACAATAAATTAAACAAAAATTATTGAACAAAAGAAAAAATAGTTTCCAATTTTAAATTTAATCAAATAAATATAATTTATGTCAAAATATAAAGTTCGGCACAAATCGGCGAAAGCAGCGCTACACTATAGAAATTATCGCGAAATCTGGAGATGTGCTCGCATTGTGACTATACGGTAATCAAAGGAGATGAAGTGGGCTATCTAAATGTGTGTGTCCTTAAATAGGTTATGGCTCTGGACATAAATTTTCAAAAATATAATATTTTCCTCAAAATTCCGTGGAAGCAATGCTACGCTTTAGAATTTATCGCGATATTTGAAGATGTGCTCGCATGGTGTTTTTACGGTAATCAAAGCAGATGAAGTGGGCTATCTAAATGTGTATGTGCCATTTCCTTAAATAGGTTTCCTCTGAATTCCGCAGAAGCAATGCTACACTTTTGAACTTATCACAAAATCTGGAGATGTGCACATGTTTTTGAAAATTTACGTCCAGAGCCAAAACTTTTTTAAGGAAATGGCATATACATATTTAAATAGCCTACTTCATCTCCTTTGATTTTCATAAACACACCATGCGAGCACATCTCCAGATTTCGCGATAATTTTTATAGTGTAGCGCTGCTTTCGCCGATTTGTGCCGAACTTTATATTTTGACATAAATTATGTATGGTGAATAAATTTAAAATTGGAAACTATTTCTTCTTTCGTTTGTTGTTTACACTTTTAACGTCAGAATCGTATAAACATTTACACTTTTATGTTGCCACTTTTATGAGTACCTACACTTTTTTTAACGTTAGAAACTTCACACTGGTACCAATGACCAGCAGGAACTCACGAACGACAATACAATGCACCAACCAATGTTGTTGGTGAAAATTTGGAATTGCGTGATACAATCATCAAATGCCGAACTGGAAACGCACTACAGCGAATAAGTGAGACACATCGATTGGATGACGCACTGCAATATCCGATTATGTTCTACCGTGGTGAAGACGGATATAACTTGAGATACGACATGACAAACTTGGCCAATGGTTAGTACAAAAAAAACGTTTTTGATTGTCACTTCATAAATTGTAAATTTTTAGGGGTTGCGACAAATAAAAAGGTCAGTTCAATTCAATGACGCATATCGAATGACGATTCGCCGAAACATTGACGAAATGGGTATAAAGGGCCGAATTTCGGAGAGCCGAATGTCGAAGGTCCAAATTTCGAAAGGCCGAATGTCGAAGGGCCGAATGTGTCAAAGGGCCGAATGGGTCGAAAGGCCGAATGTCGAAGGGCCGAATGCCGAAGGGTCGAATGTGTCGAAGGGCCGAATGTGTCGAAGGGCCGAATGTCGAAGGGCCGAATGGGTCGATTTTTTTTCTTTTTAGAAATATATTTTTTTAAATTTGTTGTTTTATTGAATATTTTGTAAAAAAAATTTGATTAAACATAAATGAATTTTTTATGAATTTCTGTATTTGACTATTTTTCATCACATATCCAGTCATCGGTACATTTTGGTGAAGGGAAATTTTGACATGTGCCACAAATAGGTATATCCCTTTTCCTGCCCATTAACACAATTGTGTGGGTACTGTAAAAGTACTATGTCAAAAAATTATTTTTGTATGTGTTTTGACCCAACTTACGCATTTGAGCATTCATTTTAAAATTATTTTCGTCCGAAAAAAACAATATACCTATATACACAATTGTGGTGGTTGTACTTCCACACAAGTGAAATTTTTGGTGTTAGTGTAGATGACGTATACATCGCCGAAATCGGGTAAGATGAAAATTTTAAAAAAAAAACTTCTTTATAGGATTGTATACCTGTCATTTTTAGGAGATGCAAGCCAAAAATTTCGGAAAATTCACCATATTTTCCTGGAAAATTTTCGTTTTTTCCTAAAATATTTTTTTGATTTATTTCATCCAAAAATTAAAAATCTGCCGTTTTTATTTATCAAATCTTAATTTTAATGATACAAATTCGAATTACACAAAATACAAATACATATGACAAATTACATTTTTGAGTTATTTTAATAAAATTTTTTGATTTTCCGAAAATGATTTCCCTTTTTTTTAATTTTACAATATGGTTTTTAGTTTTATTTATTTTTATTAATAATAATTTCTTCGTCAACCTTGCAGATAGTGATAGTGCCACAAATGTTAAAAAAAACAACCTTTGTAAATATAAAACTTTCATTTAATGTAATTTTAATTCGTTGTACACCTTAGAGGATGGGGGCCCCCAAACCCCCGCTTTTCCAGAATTTACACAATTTTTCAAGTGGCAAATTTTATTAATAATTTTAAACTAAGTAAAAAAAATTAATAAAATTTTCCTAGAAAAATTGCAAAATTTTCACGGACAAATTACTTGTACTGTCGAAAACTGTTAAAATACAAGATTAATATCAAAATTAAAAAAAAAAAATACACATTAATTGTACTATTTTGTATAAAATAATACGCAATTTGACACCAAAAAAATGAAAAGGTCAAAATGTTCCTGGAGAATGTGATAATTTTCTCGAAATTTGTAGCTTGCCCTTCATAAAAACGATAGATGCACAATTCTACAAAGAAAACAAAAAATTTAAAAAAAAACTTCATCTTACCCAAATTTTTTATCAAAACGCTATTACATACTATTATTTTTTACCCACACATTTGTGTGGTTTGGACTTAAATAGTGCCGATTTTTTGTTGTTTGAAAGAAGGATATGTACAAAAAATAAAAAAATAATTAAATCAAATAAAAAAATAAAAAAAAATATATTTCTAAAAACACAAAAAAAAAATAAAAAAAAAATTCGGCCCTTCGACACGTTAAGGTTGAGACAGAACGACTCAATTACATTCGATTCAATCAGGCTAAGCTGCGATCTGAAGAATATATTCACTTGCAAAATAAGGTCAATAGTGGCCTAGATATTACAAATGTTGGTCGACCCATAATTTTGTCCTCGACATACACTAGCAGTCTGAGGTACATGTACGAGTACTCCTAGGATGCAATGACTTACGACGTTTACATGCAATTCAAAATGGCGAATCAAAATAATTATTTGTCTTTCTATCTTAATTGGCTCTATTGGAGCATTTTTATCCATTAATCAATTAGGTTCAATAGCCGCTATATTATCAACCGAAAATTTATGGGAATTTATTTTTTGTATTTGTACTTTCTATATAAAATTTAATTTTGAATTAATTAATTAATTTAGTGTTATATTTGGAGAAAATGTCATCATTGCGTTGTAATATTCAGTCGCAATGGCCTGATGAAATGATTGAATTTTTTCTTGATATTACGAGATCGAAACTAGATTCAGAACCACTTCGTTGAAAATTTAGCTTTAGTTATGACCTTTTATGGTTGTCCCAATACACAGAAAAAAATGATTCTTTAAAATTAAACAAAATGTGGTCAGATATCAACAAATATTTTCTATGATTTTTAGCCATACATTAAGTTTCTTTGATAATACCAAACAAGATTCTTTATTTTCGCAGCGAGCCGGTTTGCTGAATCGAGGAATTTTTTTATGATTTTTTATAAAACATTTTAATATTTAAAGAATATAAAATTATCGGATTCAAACAATTTATGTTCAACTTTCCCTAATTTATTAAATTAATTCATTGAATATGTGAATTATGATTTGCAATATCACATAATTTATTTACAGAAAAGTAGATTTTTTTTGTTTAATTCAACTAAATTATTCCATGATTTTGTAAATTAGGAAATTAGGAAAAAGATTTTTTTATTAATTTCATACAAAACATTTAAAATTATATACAATTAAAATTGTCCGATTTAATGAATTTGAGGGCGAGATTTATTGATTTTCAATAAATAAGAATCCCCCTCCCCTCCCCTCCCCTCATTTTAACCCCAAAATACTTGTATACAGAAAGATATACAAATCCTTACAAAAATGAGAACTTCCTTAGGTCTCTTCTTGACAGCTTGGTACTGATAAGTACAAAACAAGAACTTATAAGTACAAAATAAGAACTTATCGATTTGGCGAATTATATCACAAAATCAGAAACTTCAAAATACTGAAACTGAAAATTACAGAAAGTGTATTTGCAAATTTACAACATTCTTTCTTTGTTTCCACTAATATATTTTCAAGATCCAAGATAACTTTTTCTGATATTGGGAAACTAAAGCACACAAAATAATAAATCAATTTGGAGAATCACGAGCGAGTAGGTAACATAATAATAGCACAATTTGAGAAATTTAAGAATACGTGTTTGCAAATTCAAACATTTGTATTCTATATTTCTGAAACTACATTGTTCGAATTAAAGAAAGAGTAATTATCGAAAACATAGAATTCGTGTTCGCAAATTTAAGAAATTGTATTGTATGATGCATGTAATATATTATTTAAAATCAAGAAAGTTTTCTTTAATACTTCAAAATAAAAATCAAAGAATGTAGATTCTTTGACTTTACTAATTTTGTTTTTTCAGTGTATTGGGTGCCGAAATGGGTCAGTCGAATAGTTAACGGTACTTGAGAATATTTTAGGTTGTAATAATTTATTTGAAATAAATTAAATTGTTATAAAAATTTATACATTTAGTTAACTTATGGTCCAATTGGTTGGTCCCGAGTACGTTGATAATTACTTTCAAACAGAATATTTCCCTTTACATATTACCATTTTCAAAATGCATCGTCATAAAAATTCACATGGTTATTCTCTATGCAGAGCTGAGCAATAACCTAGAATATTATTTTTTGCCTTATTTTATGCATGGGATTCCTTATGAGGATTTTAAAATTCATCGAAATATAATTATTGTAAGGAGATGCCTAAATTATCTGAAACAAATTGAATTTTTATAAAATTAGAACATTTCGGGTACTTTCGTCCCAAGCACCAAAATAAATTAAAAAACGAGTACCATTTTTTATTTCCGAGGTTCCGTTCGTTTTGACGACACATTCCACTAAAAAAATTATGTTGGACAAGAAACGGGAAAAAATGTCAAAACGAAAAATATATTAGACAATACACCATTGCGTCCGTCAGAAATAAAATATTTTTTTAAATTATTTTTCTATCCATTCGAGCTCATCTGAAGAAGCTGATTCTAAAACTATAACACCAAACGACGCAAAAAGTTGTAAACCTGTGCTTTTAAAGTTAAATTATATGTCATGCGTCGGATTTGTTGGCCATTTTAAAAACAGTCATTTCTCTATCTCCACGGTCGCATTTTTTATTAAAAAAAAAATACGATTTTATCCATTTTATCTGTATTTAAAAAAATAATTTAAAATATTAGTTTAGGATAAAATAGGTTATTGCTTCCATGGGGTTTCGTTCTTTCACTTCAAAGCTCACTTGTGTTCGAAAATTAAAATTTATAATTATTTAAACAATTTTTACTCGATGGAATATTAATCATCTAATTTTGTCTGACCTCAGCTATTTACGACCTTCCACTAAATGTGTGTGTCTTGAGGCGATTTCTTTGTTTGGAAGATAAATGCATCTCTCAAATATTACGACATTGTCTCCAATAACTTGATCGTTCTTTCTTGCTTCAATAACTGCTTGATGTCCATGAACCATTAATGAATTTGGTCTTGTACCGATTTGTGATTTGAAAAAATTTTCTTTATAGGTTAAATTAAACACTCTTAATATTAAAATTAATATTAAATTAAACACCCATAATATTATTTGGTGCCTGGTGAATCAGGAGATGTAGATAACTTTTTTCCAAATCTCCAACCGGTCCATAAGGCGTACTGGTTACGGAATGCTGTATTTATGGATTTATGAAATTTTGGGTTATTGTGGGTGATAGCCAGATCTTATTTTTACATCGAATTGAGGTTACCAAGATGTTTTGGAGTTTGGTTTCGAACTAAAGAGATATGATATTTTTTAAATAAAAAATTGTGTCATCTCATCAGACTGCAGGTGACCAAACTACAAAAATATTGAAAATACTTTGAACTTTCATACAAATTATTATCACAATGGGTTATCGAATTATTATCATTCGCTACGGAATTATCAACCCCTTCGTAAAGGCATTGTGATTAGAGTCTGTATGAAAGTTAAAAGTATTTTCAATATTTTTGTGGTAAGGTCACTGCAGTCTAATGAGACGATTTTTTTTTAAAAAATTCAACGTTTCATTAGTTCGAATCCAAACTCCCAACATCTTGGTAACGTGAAGTCTAATCTTTGAAATTGTGGATTCGCACCATATAGTAGGTTTGACTCATATTCTTCTTTTTAATATTTTCCGTAAATGGAAGTCTAGTGACAAAACAACATTCGGGCGTTCTGGATGTCATCGATTAAAAAAACTACTCGCACAGTTTTCCTCTTCATTATAAATTGGCCTGATGTGTTGTACTTCACAGCATGGCATTGTGTTTATCCGCGGCTTTTTTTGTGATTCTTAACATTGCAAACGATTAATTTCAAATTTATAACGGTCGTACGAGAGATTTTTATACAAAGACTCCACAGTTGGTTTCAAATGTGTCTAACAGTTTTCTAATACATATTTTCTGAAGTAGCCACTGTTACGTTAGGGTGTTTAACGAATGTATAAATTTAATTATACCCAAGAGTCTATTTTTGTAGCGCCTCATAGTACTTTGTCTCGGGTATTTTAAAATGTTTGGTTAGTAAATAAGCCTCACATTAAATAAACCGTCATCTATGTGTCAGGATCGGAACATATTGAGTGACCTATATCTAAATTTTGTTTAATTGTTTTATAATTCTAAGAAAATTATTTTTCTATTTTAGGATGTGTTGCATGAATGTATTCCATTCCGATTATGCTGATGTTTCTAGCCGTTTCTAGACCACCCACTTCCTGCAAGACGTTGTATGTCTTTCCTTAAATTATGATTGCAGACAGAGGGGTAGTTTATTAGATGCAGGGCAGGAAAGACTCACTTCGGGATAAAGTATGATAAGAATTTCATCTGAATCACTACTATATTTTAATAATTATAAAGTTGATAAATTGCTCCTTAATGGTATTTTGCAAACATTCTCCACTTAGAACTTATATATAACCAAGAAATGTGTGTGTATATATATATATATATATATATATATATATATATATATATATTAAAGAAATAGTGCGAGAAAATTCTGGAATTGATAGAATTCTTTCTAATCCCAAAATAAAATTAGAATATATATTTAATCTTTCATTACCAGCACTAATGTAACAATCGATATCTAATTAACCGAATAAAATTCTTCATCTCCTTTTTATCCACAATATAAAACTAATTAAATTTTAAAAGAATCTATTGTCTTGACATCAAACAACAAGTTTTGTATAAAATCTTTTGAAAAATCATTCCCACAGAAAGCACAACCAAAACAATTAAAATAAACTTTAAATTAACAATTAATTAACAAATTATATGAAATAAATATTTTTAACAACAACAACAACAAATATGTTGAAACCCGAAAGTATTTCCACAAAAAACCCAACTTTTTGTTGCCTTTTTCACACACAAATATAAAACTTTAAAGTTTTCATTTTAATTTTATTAGTTTTTCTAATAACAACCCTAAAAGTGTTATGTACATATATGGGAAGACAAACTTAACATATTATTACACACACACACCCACTCAAACTAATGTAACATAAAAAGCATATATTCTAATTTAGTTCCAAACACTCAAAATAACTGTTTAACAAGTAGTTAAACACTTGTTGTTGTGGTAAACAGAAAGAGTTTAGTTCTATTTCCCACATTACGGTTTGGGATAGAAAAATGTTTGTGGTGTCTAAAATTTTATGAATATTGTAACCCACAACCTTTTCTGGGCGTAAAAAACTATATATGAAACATAAGCACCTAATCATAATAATAATAATAATAATTAAATTGAAGAATTTTTACCTTCCTGTATTCAACACTTTCACCTATGTAGATTTTGGAAATGTCGGAAAAAAATTAAAATATTTTCAACTTAAAATACATTTTACTGGAAGGAAGTAGGGAAGAAAACCAGAAAACACTTTGACTTATAAAATAACAAATTTTAATATCGACATTTTATGTATATATGTAGCACATATATATCATATATATATATACAAATATATATTCAAGTATGTTGGGAAAAATGAAAATTCAACAGCCTGTTGCTTAATATTTTTCCGCACATTCATAAAAAGTATAGAGAAAGTTTTATCCATATATATGCATACACACACGTTCACATATAGCATATAAAACATGAAAAGTGAAATGAGAAAATTTCTATTTTCAGTTTAAGTTGATTTTTTTTTTAACATTTCAACAGTGTAGAAATATATACACAAAAAAAAGGATAAAAGATTTCTCTTTTCACAGGAAAATACAATTTTCCATTTTTTTTTTTAACAAAATGTGTACATAAAAAACACAACATATATAGACAAATGTACATACATAGTATAACCTCTATATTACCATATACATACATTTTTTTTTGTTTCGTTTGATTTTCATATCCGAGGGAAATCCTCGTGCCCGACTAAACTTGATAAATAACAACCAACCAGCAAAAAACACCAACAACAATAACCTAAAAAATTTATACTTGGTGTGTTTGTATAAAAAAGTTCATTTTCCATCCTGCGACTATGATGCCGTATATACATATATATACAATGTACAGGGAAAACAATAACAACATATAGGAAAAAAAGCACAGAAGAAATTCTCCACATAGCAGCAGAAGCACAACATAATATACATACTTATATATTATGCTCTCATATGTTTGTTTGTTGATTTTATGCTTTTTTTTTTCCTCGTATGCTGTAAAGTTGAAAAATTGAAAAATGAAAATTGAGGTGAAATTTTACATAATATACTAGAATTTTATTTGAGTCACATATGTTTTTTTTATGTTTGGAATAGTTTTTCATAATATTCATGAATGTACATGGTGTACGTTTGCTCTACGTACGTACGCCAGCATGTTGTAGATATAAATGGAAACGTTTATCCTATTATGTCGATGATAGTAAAACGATTTTAGTTTTTACTGAATAGTAAAATGATTTCGATATTTTTTTTTTTGTGATTCTAGAGAATGTTTTTGGTTTATTTTGGTTTTGGAAAACAAATTTTAAACGGTTTGCGACATATGGTAATAGTTGTGAATTGGGAATTTTTGTTGCCGCATATATGTTTTGAGTATATGAAGGTTATGATTGAATATTTAACACGAAGAGGGGATAATGAATTTGGAATTGGCCTACATTTTTTCGATTCGACAAAATAGGAAGTGATCTGCCGTTATTGTTTGTATTATTTATATGGAACGATTACATAAAGATGTTGATTTACTTGGATAAAATGAATGACGAAATTGAATAAACTAAACGTGAATAAACTAAAGCGTGATTGTATTCTCTTCTAAATAATCGTCCTGAGGGTTATGACACCGTTGAAAATTAATTAAAATGGATCCAATCAAGTGTAAATGCAAAATAAGTGCATTTTAAATTTTCAACTTATTCTCAAATACACATATGGCTGGCAAAATAAAATGGAAGTAATCACTTCCTGCATGCAATATTTTCTGTTCAACTATTTTGGTGTATTTTCTGATTGATTAATAATACTACAACTATTAATATTAATTCTCTTTTATAACGTGTCCATTTCATTTCTGTTTTTAAAAGATCATTTATATTTACTTCGTGCATGTAATAATTTGATATTTTAATTAATTTGTAAATATTAAGATTACACGCAATAAGTCAATATCATAATATTTGTCTAAATTCAATATTTATTGGTTTATTGAGATATAAAGTTATTACATGCACGAAGTGAATAATAAATCCTTTACCAAAATTAAGTGAAATGGATCCAATTGAGTGTAAATACTATATGAGTGCATTTTGAATTTTCAATTAAGACTCATATACACATACATATGAATGTAACAATAAAATAGAAGTAATCACTTCCTGCATGTAATTATTTTAATTAAAATAAAAAGTGATAAAATATTAGTTTTTATATATTATGTGTCCATTTTATTTCCTTTTGTAAAAAATCTTTTATATTTACTTCGTGCATGAAATAATTTGTTATTTTAGGTAATTTATAAATAAAAAGATTTCACGCACTAAGTCAATAACATAATATATGCATATATTCAGTATTTATTGGTTTATTGAAATATAAATTTTTTACATGCACGAAGTGAATAATAAATATAATTTACAAAAATTGAGTAAAATGGATCCAATTGAGTGTAAATACACTATGAGTGCATTTTGAATTTTCAATAATTGCTCAAATACACATATGACTTTAACAATAAAATAGAAGTAATCACTTCCTGCATGTAATAATGTTAGTCAAAACAAAAATGATAAAATATTATTTTTTCTATATTATTTGTCCATTTTATTTCGTTTTGTACATTTATATTTACTTCGTGCATGTAATAATTTGTTATTTTATTTAATTTATAAATATTAAGATTACTCGCAATAAGTCAATAAAATAATATATGTCTATATTCAATTATCATTGATTTATTGAAATATAAATTTATTACATGCACGAAGTGAATAATAAATAGCATTTACCAAAATTAAGTAAACTGGATCCAATTGAGTGTGTAACAAAATAATATTGGTAATCACTTACTGCATGTAATAATTTTAGTCAAAATAAAAAATGATAAAATATTAGATTTTCTATATTATTTGATTATTTGATTATTATTATGAGTGCATTTTGAATTTTCAATAATTGCTCAAATACACATATGACTTTAACAATAATATAGAAGTAATCACTTCCTGCATGTAATAATTTTAGTCAAAACAAAAATGATAAAATATTAGTTTTTCTATATTATGTGTCCATTTTATTTCGTTTTGTACATTTATATTTACTTCGTGCATGTAATAATTTGTTATTTTATTTAATTTATAAATATTAAGATTACTCGCAATAAGTGAATAAAATAATATATGTCTATATTCAATTATCATTGGTTTATTGAAATATAAATTTATTACATGCACGAAGTGAATAATAAATATCATTTACCAAAATTAAGTAAAATGGATCCAATTGAGTGTGTAACAAAAAATATTGGTAATCATTACTGCATGTAATAATTTTAGTCAAAACAAAAAATGATAAAATATTAGATTCCCTATATTATGTGCCCATTTTATTTCGTTTTGTAAAATATCATTTATATTTACTTCGTGCATGTACTAATTTGTTATGTTAATTAATTTATAAATATTAAGATCACACGCAATAAGTCAATTAAATAATATGTAAATGTTTATATTCGATATGTATTGGTTTATTGCAATAGAAATTTATTACATGCACGAAGTGAATAATTAATATCATTTACCAACATTAAGTAAAATGGGCCCAATTGTGTGTAAATACACTATGAGTGCATTTTAAATATTCAATTAAGAATCAAATACACATATGAATGTAACAATAATATAGAAGTAATCACTTCCTGCATGAAAAAATTTTAGTCACAATTAAAAATGATAAAATATCAACTTTCCTATATTTTGTGTCCATTTAAGTTTGCTTTTTAAAAGATCATTTATATTAATTTCGTACATGTAATAATTTGATATTTTAATTAATTAATGATTTTTCTGTATAATGTGTCCATTTTATTGCGTTTTGTAGAAAGATCATTTATATTTACTTCGTGCATGTAATAATTTGTTATTTCAATTAATTTGTAAATATTACGATTACACGCAATAAGTCAATAAAATAATATATGTTTATATTTAATATTTATTGATTTATTGAAATATAAATTTATTACATGCACGAAGTGAATAATTAATATCATTTACCAAAATTAAGTAAAATGGATCCAATTGACTGTAAATACATTATAAGTGCATTTTCAATTTTCAATTAAGACTCAAATACACATATGGCTGTAACAATAAAATAGAAGTAATCCCTTCCTGCATGTAATTATTTTAGTCTAACTATATTGATGTAGTGTTGTACGTTATTGATAATAACTCTCTAATATTCTTTGTCCGGTATATTTCGTTTTGTAAAAGATCATTTATATTTACTTCGTGCATGTAATAATTTGATATTTTATTTTACTAATAAATATTAAGATTGCTTCATACAATAAGTAAATAACACAATATATTTTTATATTTAATGTTGATTGGTTTATAGAACTATAAATTTATTATCCGCACGAAGTGAACATTTACCAAAATTAAGTTAATTTCTTTCACTTGAGTTGAGTTATTCATGAAAAAGGTAGCAATTCAAAAATAAACTGCACTTAACATTGAAGTATTAATGTTTGTAGTTTTAAACGAATTTTTCGTTTCGCAGCTTATAAAATCCACTTTGCACGACAGCAACTTTGCAATTAAATTATTTTTTTGTGAATATTTTGGTTAAGTGACATGTCATTTTAAAAAATTCTCTATTAGTATGTATAGCATATAGAATCAGTGATCACCATAAACTATCTAATCTGTGCCCTGTCAATAAGGCATTGGAAATTTTATTACCTATCTATGTACGATGTGAATTATTACACTGTACATGCAAATCACCGCAATTACTAAAAATTATATTATAGAAAATTCTATAAATCGAATTCATAAAATATGAAAAATGAAAACAACAAGTATAAGTACGTATATGTACGAGTAAAGTACAACACAGCGAAGAATTCAGAAAATTTAAATATTATTGAAAAAATCTTATCGTCTCTATTCAAATATTAATAAAATAATTTTACATTCAGTACATCTGCTCTATTTATGTATACAAGAGAATCTGGAAAAATTACAATAAAACATTTTGCCATAGTTTAAATGAATTTTCCTTTTCCATCGAGCAACACAAACACACACACGACCACGAACGATCTATACGACGAAACCTAAAAAATGAAAATCAACAATTTTTGAATAAATTTTTTTGTCACCATAATCATAAATGTCACACATATCATACATAACTTTTAACAGAACGCAATCATAAATCCTATCCACCGAAAAATTTATGTATTTTGTGATACATAAAATACATAAAAAAAAATCGGCAATATTTGGTTTAAACCATATACTAAACAATACAAATTTAACAAATAAAGTGTAATGTGTCGCGCGCGCGGTTGAATTTTTTTTTTTTGTTTGTGAGTACAAAACGCGAAAAGACACATGTTTCAACCTTTCAAGGCCGCGAAATATAAATTAATTTAACATACATTTTTTTTACTTCATTTATTGTTAATATTTTTTTTTATTTTTTTTTTGGTTCCAGTCGAAATATACATCTTGAATCAAAACTTATAAAAAATGTTACGCAATATACTGAGTAATGTAATTGCCAATGAGTGTAAGTAAGTAACTTTAAAAGGAACCAACACACCAAATAATAATGTAAGAAATTATTTTTTTTGTTTTATGATATTTTAAAATTTAAATGTTAAGTTTTTTTTAAATATGATTTGACTTTCTTTATTTAAATATTTTTTTTTGGCGCCACAGATGCAAATGTGTTCTTGATGGCGTATTCCGTGAACAAATGAAATATATCCAAAAGACATGGAGGTTCGCAGATATATTTGATAGTAAACATAAAAACGGGCGCCAATATAGCAATATGTTAGATCAATGCATTGCATCATACATGACAAGCATTATTGATCATGATGATTGTTATAATATGTTCCTAAAGAATTCATGCAACAGAACAATTAGGCAGAATTCATGCAACAGAACAATACAAAATTCTATGAAAAATTATTTGATTAAATCGACAACACGATATAAAAATCGGTTTGGGTCACTTCAATGCACAAATCTGCACATGGAAACGAAATAATTGAGTTACTGTTATTCCAATCGACCACAGTCTTGTATCTAAAAGGTATTTTGGATACCGTTCAATAAAATAAATCGCTACCGTCTTACATCCACGTAGTAGCGGTAACGAATCTGGAGAAGCTTTTATATGGCATTGTTTAACCCACAATGAGGTGGGTTCTGCCCGCATTAAATTAAGTGACCTAAAGATTTGGCAAAAACCAGTTGGGCCCAAGAATGATAATAGAGGCATTAGCTCGTTCATTTCTTGAATATTTGTATGTCATCAATAGATCCTGTTTTGCATTCTAATTTCGGTTTTGGCCCGATTTTCAATTTTGATTCAACTTTAAATGAATCAGCCTTTAATTTAGTCAAGAGCCTTTAATTATTTGTGTGTCACGAGATCTTATTTTGCGATTTTAAGTGAATGTCCAACTCGTTCATCGATTTGAGTTTACTTAGCTTTAAAATTGAAAATATAATGCTTTATCTAAAACGAGTGGAATAAAAAAATGTTCTTGGGCATTAAGTTAGTTTAAAACTAGCCTTTAGTTTTCCATTTTCAATTTTTTTTGTAAAACCTATTCATCAGAATCCATCTTTTAAGTCGGGAAGATAGGAGCCCAAAAATTTTTAATAGAGTACTGCAAAGCCGACGGCAAAACTTGTCAATTTACATTTATGCTGATAAGAAAATTTACCGACAAATTTCAAGCTCCATCAATGTTAATAACCAATCCATAACATACCCAAGTAAACGCGTAAATTCTATTAGTAAAAGTATGCCATCAACAGCACTGTTGTTGCAAGAGTTTTAGCCATACGGGACTTAATGTTAATATGTGACCGCAAACTTAACTTTAGACATCACAACGATTTTATTGACAACAAAACAAACTCTTCACTCGGATTTGTCAAACGCTGGTCTAAAGAATTTTTGAATCTTTATGCCAGCCAGGTTTGGTCACCATACCATAAAGTGCATATACGGAGAATTGAGGCTGAACAATATACAATTTTCGCTGACTTCCATGGGTGGACATTTACAACTTGCCCCTTATCTCGACCGCTTGGTGCTTATTAACCTTAACACACTCAGTAAAAGAGACGATCTGTTGCCGACGTCTTTTTCTTCAGCTCTAGTCAAAAAGATAACTCTTAGTGTAAATGCTCGTGGTTTGAGAACGGTACCTGCTTTTAGGATTGCTCCTCACAGAACGAACTACGGCCGCCTATTACGGAACCTATTACAAGAAATTTTTGACTACCGCATTAGCAAATCGCTATATTAAGAAGCTATTATTTGCTACCAATTGATAAACCAATAAACTTAATTTTTTTATTTTTATATTATTTTTAAGTCATTTTTTTCACCCCATTTGCGAAATGAAACTTTAGAGATCAATGTGATACCTACTACTTCGAAACGGCTACAAAGTGAGTTGCCATTTTCAGTTCTACTGATTCCTCATTGTTTGTGGTCACAGTTCATCCAGTTGTTAAAGATAACTCATAGTTTTATGATTTATAGCTTGTTCTAAGGTAGCCTGAATACCTCTGATAATTTTAATTAAATTCCTGCAGATTATCATAGTGGCCTTCATGGATTGGTTAAGAAATTGTTTACTTTGTTTTTGTACATGCCGAGGACTTCCCTAAGAGATTATTAGCCTTCCATAGCTCTTGCTTCCTTAATGCTTTTCTGAAGACCGTGTTGCTTTAGAGTTATTTCTATCACCATTGTGTCCAAGTTTACTCACAGGTAATTTTAAAAATCACACACCTACGGAAGCTCTAATAGGAAGAATAAATAGGATTGCGAGTGTACTTTGTCCAGTTTAGCTTTACGCAGTGACCACCGGCCTCATTTTATGAATCCTGCAGTTGGTTCCCTTTGTAAAAGCTTTAAACTTTTATTCCTTCTGTTAAATTTCGTTGCAGCATAGCTATATCCGTTCTATGTAGAAGTGAAGGGAGTTGAAGTTTGGGGTCTTGTTATAAAGATATTTGAAGACTATTTTTTTCTGGTAATGAAGACCCTTGCCCTCCCATAAGACTCCGCACTAAGGTATCAAACGAAGGAATATAGTCGCTTATCTCGATATAGGCTTGTGTCACAATTGCATATGATTTTTGATTTGTGTTCACCCAATAAAGGCATTGACATTGACCAAATTTATGAATATTTTGAAAATAAAGATTAAAAATTTTCATTGTGTTTAGTTTTTGCTCGAGTTTTTTAACTTCGTTGATCCTCTGATTTAATTTTATTGACCTTCAGAAGATATACTATTTTGTGTTTGAAGGTTCTGAATATAATAAGAAAACGAGGTTTGGCCATGCCCATACACGCAAGCGAATAAGCCAATATTTAAATTAGTTCCTAGCTATACTGCTGCTTGGTGTGTTTTATCCTCAAACGAGAGGCTATACTATTTATGGATAAGTGGCACTATCGAATCACGAGCCATCGAACCAACCCTTTTATCCATGTCAAAAACTATTTAAATTGATATTGTCTCCCGAAATTTAATTCGTGGTTGTACTTTTTTCAATTTTATCGGTAGTTTAATCATTACCGATAAAACTGAAATTAATTAAATAAACTTCATCCAACATCTAATCCCAAAAATTGATTAAAGGTCCTCGAAAATCGAGATATGATTAAACGTGACATAAACCAAGGCTGATCGCAATAAGCTAGTAAGAATATTTACGCAACTACATTACTACAAAGCCATATTAAACGTGTTTAAATGAGCTTCAATAGAGCTGCAGAAACTCTAAGAAAATTAAGGTAATTTTTTTTTTTGGGAAGTGGAGGGAAAAATCTTGATGATTATAATCGCTTCAAACCGTGTAATATATATAACACTAACAAACCTCTAAATAACAACATAAAACGAAAACCAATAAATTTAAGATCATGATCTTGGACCAAGTAGAAAAACTATACAAAAATGAAAAGTAGAAAATAAAGTATAAAAAAACTCTTTTGGCATTATTTATTTTTTGTTGAAACTACAAAACTACAAGTTTCGTTATTTTGGATATTTTATAAGCGAATTTTGCGCGAGAGATTGAATGAAACTAAAAAAAAGAGGGCAATGTACTTAAGGGGGACTATGGGATGCGCGGTGTGCGGCGGTGCATTTTTTTATATTTTGTAAAACGAACGAAATAAAATTCTCATCATGTGATGGAATCATGAACCAAAAATTAAATTTAAGATTTAAAAAAAAAATGGAAAAGAAAATCATTAAAAGGGTTCCTCTATACATATATGTATTTTATGCTATGCTTGCATACACTGTATAATACATTTTATGTTTTCTTATATGTTTATGGTCATCAGCATTATGATCATTACCATGACTATTATGTATATTACATTTTTATTGTTATTTTTTTTTTGTTGTACAGGTATTATTTTTGATATAATATTTCAGAATTTGGAAATTTTTTAAGCACCTTAAATTTTATAGCAACCTACGCAAATCCACCATTTTGGTGTTAACCCAAATACACACACACACCAAATTATATTTATGCAGATGGATTATACCGAAGGAAAATATTACGTTATATACATACGATGGTATATACATAGTCTCAGGTTTGGAAAAATCATTACTATTACTATACCTATATACTATACTCCCGCAAAAACCAATAAAATTTAGCAGAAAAAAAAATGTTTAGAAGGAAATTTAAGTAATATTATGGTTTAGTGTCACATCGCTCTCTCGTTATTTAATTGCCAAAACATAAAATTTTTTTTTATTCCATATTTTATTACTGTACGATGGTATACACGCGCATATATAAAAGAAAACTCAGGTGGCATTTCGTTGAGATAGAATGAAAATTCTACGCGTAATAAAAATACCAAACGTGAATTTTCTATTTCTAAATTATGTTTTTTATTCCTTTCTTATTTTTATGTTGGTAAACACCGAGAAGATTGATACTTATGTTTATAATTTATTTATGAACTATTTCGCAGCCAAAAAAATATAAGCTTTTTGGCGTATACGTGTTTATTGCGCGGTGAATATTCCCCCACTGTTTATCATATTGATATTACTTTTACCTGGGAATATTCTGGAATTTGGCATGATCAGTTGCATAATTAATTTGCCACAACACGTAGTAAATCGTAGATCGTACAATAAAAATGTTTAAAATTTTTGCGACCACACCTGTAATGCAAATTTTTGAATAATACAGGGCCTCTACGGGGTACCGAATTAAAAAATTTGATTTTTGTATGAACATCTGCAACTTATTTTAATTCATATTTTTAACTTAAAAAAAGCGATTTAGAAAAATGAGAAAACTCAAAAATGAATTTTTAATTTTTTTATTATTTAATTAATATTAGTTAAATGTCTTCATTAATGAAAATAAGATATTCTAATGTCTCATTTGCAGTAATGAAAATGTCTCATTTGATTTCCAGTTTTATTCGATTTTTCATTAAGGAAAATACAAATCCAAAATTATCCAATTTTTTACGTGCCAAATTTAAATTAAAGTTCCAAAAAATTTTCATTAATGAAAATAATAGTTGCATGGATTCACATTGCCTTAGAGATAATTAACGATTCAAAAAATTTAAATGTTAGGATCGGAAGGATTCAGTAAAGAAAATTATTTCGTATTATTTCATTTTATAAACATTTATATTAGTTCATTTTAAAAATGGATCAAGAAATGGCTTTTTAAATTCATATTTTATTGAACTTTTTTATTTCTTTTTCAACTCTGATTTTAATTCATTTTTAAAATGAAAAATCTGATTTTAATTCATTTCCAAAAATCCGCTATGCTCTAAGCTTTCGAAGTTGAATACTAATCTTCTTCGTGTCTGGACTCTTCAAAGAGACACGGAAATGTCCATCATTGAATACATTACTATGGCCATTCGAGGTGTTGTAGCTATCTACATTTATTCAAAAAAAATATACGAAAATTTTCAGATTTTACTACATTTTGTCAATCACAAAGTTTGATTTTGAACCAACGTCTACTCTAGATTTGTCAAAAAACCCTTTTCTTTTGATTATAGTTGAGGCACTTCAATATTGGAAAATGAAAATTTCATGTGTGATTGCAGCCTGCGTCTGTTCAATGAAAATCCATGCATTTTGACGTATATGAAGTTGGCCCGAAAACCATCCTGAAAAAAACCTTTTAATATAAATTTTGCGTTTTCGCTTAATTAAAAAAGCCTTTCAACAAAATATCAGAAAATTAGAATTCATCCCGAAAAAATATATATAATGTTTTGCTCCGGATCTCATAAGTTTGATTTTCTAATTTTCAAACTAAAAACATCCTTCATGTTTTGACAAACGTATCTCAGCTTACATAGGCCTATATGTACATAAATGGCTTGTACATGACCCTTATCCTCATCGTATGGTAATGGCGTTGTGAATGTCTTTTATTGCTAGTCTTATTAAACACATTTGTGATATGTATAGGCCTATGTAAGCTGTGATCCAGTTGTCGAAACACGAAGGAAGTTTTTAGTTTGGAATTTATTTTACTTTATATATATATATATATATATATATATATATATATATATATATATATATATATATATATATATATATATATATATATATATATATATATATATATATATATATATATATATATATATATATATATATATATATATATATATATATATATATATATATATATATATATATATATATATATATATATATATATATATATATATATATATATATATATATATATATATATATATATATATATATATATATATATATATATATATATATATATATATATATATATATATTTTTATATATATATATAATATATATATATATATATATATATATATATATATATATATATATATATATATATATATATATATATATATATATATATATATATATATATATATATATATATATATATATATATATATACATATATATATATATATACATATATATATATATATATATATATATATATATTTTCGGGATGAATTCTAATTTTCTGATATTTTGTATTATTTTTGGGTTGAAAGGCTTTTTTAATTAAGCGAGGACGCAAAATTTATATTAAAAGGTTTTTTCCGGGATGGTTTTCGGACCAACTTCATATACGTGTAGTTTGAGGTATTGAGGCTTTTTACTATTGAGAAATCACCATTTCTGGTATGGAATCCGTCTTGATTTTTTCAAAGAAACACCATGAAAACTTCCGGTTTTAAAGACAATTTATTAATCATAAACATATGTCCTAGTCCTTTACTATTGGCGAATTGCCATTCCATGAATGGAAATACCGTCTGCGTTTATTAAAAATAAATCTATAAAAAAAAAATTCAGTTTTTGATGGCAATTTGTCAATCAATAAATGGAGCATACTAGCCACCTTCTGGTCTAGATTCATTAAATAACCGTTGTTTTGAGTTACTGAGACCCTTTATTTTTGGTAAATGATCATTGCAGGTATGGTAATCTTCCACGTTTGTTCAAGGTAAATTCGTGATAATTTCAATTATTCAATCGAACAAAATCATTGAACACCATTCTCTAAATTTTTGAACAATCGTGCACGGTCTTCAGGATAAGAAATATTTTCATAGCTTTTATTTATTTAATATTTAAAATATTTGTATCTTATATATAAAAATCTAAAATATTTAATTTATTTAAAATCTTTAATTCTTTCTAAGTTTAGTCAATAATTTAGTCGAAAAAATTAAGTAATCAAAGATTAGAGTTTCAACATCGTGCGACTGACGTTGATTATTTTGTCTATACTCAGCACTGATCTATATACATGGATACGACATCAATGTCAGAAACCATATAAAACATCAGCTAAAAATGGGAGCACATTTTTGTATAGCCATATCGCTCGTTTATACACAACTCTTGCTTTAAAAAAATATTTCCGAAAGATAGGTCCGTACCGAAGATAGATTTAATTTCGAAATTTTCTGAAATTGGTTTTTTATTATTATAGTCATGAACAAATAATGATATTCATATGGTTTAAATTAGAAATCACATTTTATTCATTTAATTCATGTGGTACCGCTTTTGTATGCAAATTTCTTCTTGCGATTTCCCTTAATATTTCAAATGCTCTTCTGCAAATATTTCGAATAAAAAACAGAGTTCTTGTCGTCAAAACCTCAAACGTTTACATTACATTAATTTGACATTTCTGTTTACATTAATTTGATTTTCAAAAATTCGGAATTGAAGAAAAGACAGAAAATTTTTCTGTCTTTGTCACAAACGTAGAACTATTTTTGCTCTACCATATAGTTTTTCACGTGTCGTATCCATGTAATATAGATCAGTGATACTCAGGAATGGGCGATTACGCGTCGACTACTAGTTTTTACATGATTTCGTCGACAACTCGTCGAAAACGTCGCCAACTCGTCGACAACTCGACGACAACGTCGAGAACTACTTGAAAAATTAATTTACGCCATCTACCGAAACTTATAATAAAACTCAGCATAAATTGCCTTTACTATACTGATTGTATTTGTGAATCATTAAAACACACTGTGCCTAACATTTATATCATAAATTGTGTAATAAATTAAGAATTATCCATTATCGAAATAAATTCTTTGACAATAGAAAAGAGTCATATTATATTTGCGGATTTGAATAAAATTTGAGTCTATCGTGATTTCGCTCGAATGAAATTTTGAAGATTCTACTATAACTACGCTGCGAATAATTAGTTAATTTATGATTTATGCTGACTTTTTATTTAATTTTCTTTATTGTAGTATCTTCGAATAAGATAAATTATTCACCAAATAATTCTCCAGATAAATTATTCTTTTCAACCAAAAAAACATGGCTCTTTTAAATTCCAAACCACACAAATGTGCGAGTAAAATATCATAATAATTTTTTGACATGGTATACTTTTGCCGTACCCACACAATTATGTTAGTAAACACAAAAGGGATATATCTATTTGATAAAAGATAGCGCGCAAAGCATATAATCTATTGAAATATTCAAAAGTTTTAGATAGATAGATAGATGCCTCTAGTTCAGAGATTTTAAATTTATTTTTAATTTATAAAATGCTTGTTATCGGTATGTAATCTACGTGCTAGATTACATGTCGACAACTACGTAGATTACCTTATCTAATCTACCCCTGCCCATCCCTGTATACTTCTGATTAACTTAATTGATGGTCCAAGCTTAGTTCAGATATAGCAATCGTTGATTAGAATTATAGAGGAGATTGAACATATTTAATTATTTTTGACAATTTTTTATTATACATTAGGCAAAAATTTCATTGTGCCATCTATGAATAACTGGAGTTAACTAACTATAAGTATTTGTAAGACAGAAATTTCTGAACGTCTGCTGAATTTTCGTGAAACTAAAGAAATAATAATTTAAAGTTCAAATGAGGCGTTGAGAAGCAAAGGGGTCCAACCGCAATATTTAACTTTTAAAGAATATTGATTTCAAAATTTTGAAAAATTTAAATTTGAGCTGGTGACCGACAATACAAGTAAACTTCAACAATATTATCAAAATTGAAATTTTGTGGGTTGGGCCAACGCTGAACTGACAAGCATTTCTTGCATAAATTAATTTAACAGTTCAGTTAAACGTCAAAATATTCACAGAAAAATATTTTTTCCTAAATATGGTAAGCTAATTAAATGTGAACCAGTGATCGGAGCAATTGATGACCGCCGTTTTAGCGCGGGTTCATTATCGGTGTATGGCGTCATGCGATTTACCACATACCTTCAGAGTTTAGGATCGATCCGGATAACTGTTTCAACTGAAAGCAATAAAGACAATATTACCCAATTAAAGGAAATATTTAATTGTTGTTACATTTTTCTACAGCTCCATTTTACAAATTAACCCTAGGAATTAGACAATCACCTAATAGCTAAAAAGCAACTTTATCAGACCAGCCAACGTAAAAAATAACGATAAATGTCTACATTTTTGACGTCATAGACATCTAAAAAATGCTATGTAATCTAGGTAATAAATTACTGTCGACAACCACGTAGATTTTTATTCGTAATCTACCTCCCAAATCCCTACTTGAAGATAACTTGATTATAGCACTAATATGCTTTAGATAACTATGTAAAATTAACTGTAATAAACCTATAAGTTATTGCCAGATGTTTCAGCTAAACCAGTGACATTTTTAAAGACTTTTTGGTAATATACAACAAGCGTAGCGACTAAACGGTGTTTGAGGCCAAATTTAAAACCTTTCAAACGACATGTCAAATGATTATATCAAAATAAAATAAAAATAACTGCATTCTTCGGCATAACAGTAGTTTTGATTACTACGATGCATGTCCTATAACTACATACACTATCCGAGTACATGATAATAATCAGTAATACTGTAAAGCTTTATTGTGGTGGAATAAGTGACTTTTTTTAGATGGTTTTCCCCTTTTGTGTAAGGGTCTCAAACGCGTTTAAATCCCTTGAATTAAAAGTAGAAAAAGATTGGCAGAAAACGCAAATCGCACAAGCTATTCTTGTAATGTCATCGATAAAGGCATTCAGAAATTTAGACGGATGGACAACTTTTTTTTTGTCTTAAGAGCTTTCAAAACTTGATCACTTTTCTCGTTGCGATTTAAATCTTTGGAGGTGATTGTCTGTCAATTTTACCAGGATCTCAATAATTAAAGCCCTATACGGAACGAAACTAATTTACTGCAAGCAACTTGAAATTCACTGATGGCGGCAAAATAGTAAACATTCGTTAAGTAGGCGTATAAATCTTATTATTTTAATTTTGAATGATAGTGAGCGTTTAGTGGTCTTCATTGGATTAGCATTAGAGTTAATGTTTACACGGCCACTCCACTTGGCATAATTATCTGCCATAACATTAACAAAATTGGTATACAAAATAATAAAAATGGCATCGTGTGTGGTAAACGTATCGTAGATTTGACATTTAAAAATCATTTGCTTGTTTTGTTATATTAAAAATCTATTGTGAAAATGCTCTATACAGTTCTATGAGTTTAATACTTCTTGTTTTAAACTCATTGTCACAATTAAACTAAGTTTACGGTGTGTATATTAGCTTGAACCATATTTTCGAAAGTTCCAACATCTAACGGGACACCCCCTAGAAATGTAGAGTTATGCTAAAAACTTAAACTGAAACAAAAATTAGGTCAATCCAAGGTGGTTTGGAGGTCGTGACTTGAGCGCGAAGTTTGATAAAAACGGTATTATTTTTTATTTTGTCACTTTCAAACAAACGGAAAAATTATTTAAAAATTTAGTTAAACCTTAATGATTGTAGTGAACAGACGAGATAATTACCTTTTCAAAACATCAAAATTATCGAAAATCGGGTAACAAATAACGAAATTATTGCCAAATTTCCATAATACAAAACTAAAACAAATTATTACTATTTTTTTTTTTTATTACAAATGCATAATGTTTCTTCAACAATGATATTATGAAGTAATTTTTATTATGAAAATAACCAGTCTGAGATGATCTTCTACCCATTAAGGATGTTTTGTTAAATGTTGGAAACTTCTGTATGAATGCATGTCATATTCATTTCTTGTTAATTTCTTATAATAATCTTCTATTAACTTAACACCAAGTTCTGCGATAACATTTACGACTTTTATTTGACTGATAATCTTCATTCCATTCTTGAAATTATCATTCTGAGGCCACATATCCGGATCTTTGATTAAGAAATCTGTGGAAATTTTGAACCTTTTAAAAACATCGCGAGCGTTTGGCGTAACAAAATCTGCTAGTTGTTTCGTAATCAATGTTTTTACATCATCAATTTTCAATTCGACGTTTTTTTTTATATTGATAACTATGTGATTTGTTTTGAGGCTGAAGTCTCACTTATATCCTGCTCCTCCACGGTTATGCTTTTTACGTCCTTACTTTACGCCTAAAGGCCAACTCGAGGACGTACGGTTATAGGACCGATTTAAAACCATCTGCACATTTCAAGCTCCATGCCAGCCTATAGTGGCATGGGAGATGGGTAGGCCCATGGGTTTTGCACACCGACAGAGGGTCATAGATGTGTTACGTTTCACGACAGATCGTAATTTGTTGATGAAATTTCACTTTGCATTCTGCCTCTATCACGATTCGAACCCGGTACCTCCCGATCAAAACGCCAAAGCTTTAACCACTGTGCCATTAAATTCCATTAAATGCCATTAAATAAAATTTGGTGGCTTAATTGACGGGCCTTAATTGACTCGGCCTCTAAACCCCTCCTCATATCCAACTGTGGCACTATTTTTTTTTTCTATGCACCAGTGACGTTTTCGTCGAAAAAAGAGAATGCGATGGTTTCGTAGGATAAATACTACAATTGGCCACATATTTTATTTAGCACAACCATCGCCATCTTTTCTTCATGTGTTTTGTACAAATAAATATCTTGTAAATAGTTCAAATCTTGATTTGGTGCTTTAGCAGCTTTTGTGCAATGGAACCAAATTTTCACATAAAATCTTACGACAAAAATACAAAGGTACCGTAAATTCTTCTGTTCTTTCTGCTTTGGAATTATTCATGGAATTCCAGTCGATCCTAAATCTCACAAATAATGAAACTTTTACTCCTGATGTATTGCACATTTTTGATTTAATTGCACCGCGCAATAAAATTTCACATATGTGATGTCGACAATGAAGATATAATAAACTTCGTTCCAGTTTCTGCTCTAAAATAATACCTGCTCCATTTAATCTTCCATTATTTGAATATGTTGTATCGAAGCAAACCGCCACGGCATCGTCAGCTATTCTCCAATCAATTATGCTTTGGAAAACAATCTCCACCATTTCCAAACCAGTTGCTTTTGATATTTTGGGAACGCCCAATAATTGTTCTCCATCTATATGAGAAATAATCACCGGCAAACGATCCACGTGTTCTAGATAACTCCGGAAGTAATTTTCCATTCTAATGTACGATTCGATTTAACTGATGCTGGTATTTCTACTCTATTTGTTTCACGAAAACGCCTCAGTGTTGTTCGATTCAAAACGTGTTCATATATCCAAGACTTTCGGCAACGGCACTGATTAAATGCATTGCTGCACGATCTGTTATCTTTCACTTATCCAAAGCTGACAATATTCTGAGAGTAATGGAACATTTGCTTCCTCTAGGGGCTCCTTTTGCGTTTAGCACGGGCAAATCAATATTTTCGAAGCTCATGTCGATATCAGATATCCTTTCGCTGTCACTCTCCGATGACGATAATAATACTTGTGGGTCTAATGGAAATGATTTAAGTTTTTCTTCAAGATGTTTCGTTTACGATTTTTTTTTCTGCCATCATATGTTCGAATTTCCGTTTTTCTTTTTCAATTTTATATTGACTGGCTCCAGCCAAATATCCAGGACACCCTTCCTCACGCTGTAACAAGAGGAATCGCTTGTCGTCTTCACTAGTCATCATGAACAAAGCATTTAGTATGTGCGATATCGAAAATATCATACAGTTTACTATTAAAGGCAATTTCTCTTTCACGGTAAACTTTTGAAACTTTGTTTTTATTATTTAGAAGATTTTTCTACTCATCATGCAATTGTTCCAATTTTTCAATGGAATGTTATTCTTTTTCACTGGAATTCTTGCTTTTGACCAAAAAATAAACAATTCCTGGATTGTCAGAGCTGCACTTTCACGAATAGTTAATTGTACAGTGCGGTGATTGTAAAAAAGACACAACACTTGCTTTCTTGATTTTAACTTAGCACCAATAATTTGACAGTACTCACGCCCAAGAAAATAAATTTCTGTAGTGGACCGTAAATTAGCTGCCATTTTATCAACTGTAGTAGCATTTTCTTAAAAATATCAATGTTAAACGGAATAGATTTAATTATTACAAATTTGTGTCATTTTCTCGAGATATTTGGATTTAAACTGAAATTAATTTGCATTTATTTTATTTATATATTATTACGATACAATGAAATATATTGGCCATAGCAGGTTATAATTAATGCGGTAGGCGGATTTAAATTTTAAATACAATAACTAACGAGACGAATGAGTCGTAAGGACTTATTATCATAGTTGGGTTTTATGATAATGGCATCATTCAACACAACTATATTAACTCCTATATATATAAAAATAGAAATTAAGTCCGCATAGACAATATCTATCTGGTATACAAAATAGTTTAGACATCTCGGTAGAAAATGATTGTAAGGTATATGTCAACTAGCTGCTAATTTGCGTGCCCACTTGCTACTTTTCGAAAATTAATGTTATAATTTGTTGTTAATGGCAGATGGAGAGTAGGCGTTATTAAAGGCAATTGACATGACAATAGTGCTTATCGTAAATATAAAATTTAGCGGTCAGTGGGCGCTTTCAGGTCCCCAATCATGATTTGTAAAATCATCGCCAATTTGATTTAAATATTTCACAGTGCTAAACATTTTCATAGCGTTGGCCGCGATTTTACTGAACATGTTCCCAACTGTTAGGTGACCTGAAAGCGCCCAATATTTAACAAAATAATAGCGAGAAGCCGTTTTATCTCCGTGATTTTAGCCATACTATTTATAAAGTCATAGAACATTTGTAGAGCGATTATTATATTTTCACATTTGTCTGGTTATTTTTTTCAAAATATAGGTAACAATTTTTAATTTTACTCTACGAGTTTAAATTACATTTACATTTTTTTTTTGACAATCAAAAAAATTATGGCTTAAATCACTGAGGTTTTGACATTATTTCGATTAATACTAACCAAAAATCTATTATCTTGTAATTTTGAGGTTCGGAATAAAAACTTACCCGATTTCAATTAGCCAATTATGAAGAAACTAATTACATGCCACCAAATTCTAACGCTAAACTAACAAACGACCAATAAACGATGATCACCACCAATCAAAATCGAAACGTAATAAAATTTAAGAGTCAACTTAACGGTGGTGTAAGAACGCACTAATGCAAATAAAAATATATCGACATCGTTCTACCTACAATAAAATTATAAACCACGGCACTTCAAATTCACATTTTCACTTGTTTCTTTTCGGTTAATGTTGTGATAAATTTCTTTCGGTTTTACGTTTATTTATTTTATTATCTAAACTAATTAAAATTATTTGTCAAAATTAATAAATAAATTAAAATGCTTGTGACTGGTAAGTACGAGTGGTACTCGTAATGTAAATGCGGTTTACTCTCTTAGTTTAAAAGTAAAATAATTTATTGAAATACGAGTCGGTAAAGCAGATTTGGTTTACAAGATTTGACATGATTTTGCCACTGGATGATTTCGTTTATTTTACATTTGTGTCATTTTAGCTGATTTGTATATTGTATTTTGTTGCGTTGCGTACAGATTTATGCTATGCGTGATAAAATATTGTTTTATTTATAATTTTTTCGTTATTGTTGTCATTTGAGGATATTTTCTCAAATAAAAAAAAATCTACTACTGGTTTATTTCTGATTTTTCATTGTACACAAATATACCTTAAGTTAATAAAACAATTAGCTCACCTTCTAAACAATAGAAGCGTTAGTTAGTTTTGCAAAACTATTTCTAGCACCTTAATTATTTTTGTAAATTGAAGATTTAGATTTATTACGCATTTAAGCGATGTGCGAGCTATGTTTTTAGATTACTCAGCGCTTTCAAGTAGTATCCAAAGCTGAAACCAACAAGTAGAACCAATCTCATTGAGCCCGTCTCATAATTTAAATTCGGCATAGTCAAAAATATCACCGTTTGATTTTTTGAACTTGAAATTGGTTGCTATACATCTGTTAGTTTGAGAGATGTGGAGCTTTGCAATGAAATATAATTTTAATATTATAATCGAACAGGATCCAATATTTACTTAGAAAATAAATATTAGAATTTTTTATAGAATAGCAGAAGATGATCATTATTACTTGCAAAAATTTACATAACTAATGCCTATTTTCAAATCCAGGTACATTAAACGAAAATTTTGGATCTTTTCGACTATTATTATTTTGATAATTTGGACTTTGTGATTAGTTTAAAAATGACAAAATTAATCAAAGACATATTATTTTGCACTTCGGCCTCTTTATAGGTTTAGACTATACAAGATTAAGACCACATTCAACAGAACTATTTTGAAAGGCTAAATGTCAAAAGATTAAACGTCCTTTATTTGTGCTAACGAATCGCAACTAGAGCAGGAACCAAGCAAAAATTCAAAAAATTAATCAACATAAAAAAATCGCGAAGGCTTGATACAGTTTATTCCAAAGTGATCGTTTGAGCTTCGTTCCTGCTTTGTTTTAAAAATTCGTCAACTAGGATTACCGAGGCAGTTACAATGCTAGGGTAAGTTGCACTAATAACTGTGTCGCACTAAACTACGGCGGTTGCACGAAAGTTGCTAAAGCTCTGCTAAACCGTTGTTTACTAAATTTTATTAAACACGGAAATCCAAAAGAGTATAGTCCAACATAGAATAGCTTTATATCAAACTCTTATTTGTCGAATTCGCCTAAATTGTGCCGCATTCTTCTTGTAATGGTTTCTAAATAGATTTTGGTACCTTCGATATATTCCTTTAACTATCGTTCAAGGAATCTCGGAATTACAGGTCCATAATTGGCCTAATCCAATCCACCGTTCGGTTTATTTTAAGGAGAAATTAAAAAAATCGTTCTACTTTTCATCAAATTTGCTTTGATTGCTGAAATGAACGAGATATGGACCTGAAATCCACGAATTACCAAAATAAAGGATTATAGTCAGAGAATTGTGTTAAGGAGACAAAATCTGACTTAAAGTGGGGTATATGATATCGGTATCTTCTTTTGACATGGCCGTTAAAAGCAAAAATGATAAACTATTTCTTTTACAATAAATGTTGTCATTTCTTTTATTACTGCTGTCAGAAAAGCTATACTGGTCATGTAATCAATCACCTTTGCATAGCAATATTCGATGTTCAGCAGTTGAATCTTTAGCTTGCCTTAATTTTTGCATATTTTGATGCCATCCCCAGTATATTACCTAATTTTTACTTATCCGAAGCAAGAATTTAAATATTCTAGCATCTAATTAAAGTTGGTTTAAAAAATTAGATTGACATATTTTTTTGCAACAAACAAAATAATTAGTTTAGAAATTAAAATGAAGCAAAATATTACATAAGTTTTTTTTTGTTGTAGCGAATGACGTCATCCTTGTGATTGCTGTCGCTGTTATTGGTTCACTTATTCTGAAGCTGGTATCAATACTGTTACTGATGTTGTTACGGCTGATAATGCGACTGGTGGCGCTGATTGTGTGTATGCCGTTGCCATCTATGGCGCTGATAATTTTAGTGTCATTTGTGCTAGGGCGCTGCTTTCGTCATTACAAACACTGTTGTGCCAATTCTGAGTCTTGTCATGGATAAAGAACTATATACAGGCACACACAATTGTAAAACTATAATAATTTTAGTATTTTTATTTATAAACAAACATTATATTAATATTTATTTTATTATTTTTTTAACATCATAATCATATTCGAATGCAAATTTTTGTTATATTTGAAGTAAGGAGAAACTGAAAAATTTCTAACCGGCTTTACGCCGACAGTGAATGTATTCCGTATCAGACAAGCAAAGAAATAAATTTTCTATATGGGGAAAATGTAATCTGTATTATTATGTACCCAACAAGAAGCCAGATTAACACGAGTACAGGCAAATCTGTTTCAAAACGGTGTTTTATATGTTAAAATAGAAAAACAATATAAAATTTATTTTTAAATATTTTTTTAAATTTTGTAAAAATATATTATTCTGCTTCTTTTACAAATTAGAAAAATCGGTTTCAAAGATTCTTCTGTGTTGTTGTTTTCCGTACTTTTAGATCTTTTTATTGAGGTATTATTTGATCTTTGACGCAAGAAAAATGGTGACATGATATTATATTGCAAAATATTTAGCAAGATATTTATAGAGCAGTTGACATTCCAACTGGCAAGAATTTGAATAATATAAATTAAAAGATTCGACTATCAGTGGCAGTGAGCTCGGTGGTAGTGAGTTAGCTCGTTAACACCTTCGGTTTTCTCGTCGGAATTTTTTTACGTTGAACCTATTGATACCCGCAGTAGTATTTGTTTATTGTTTAAATTTTTTATTAAGTTTACTTTATAACCATACGACAAAGAATTGTAAACTGGTTTCCTTTTTATCGACAGGTTTAAAAAAATCATATTGCTTTCCCTATTTTCCGTCTGTGGAGACATCAGCATTAGCATTCTTCTTTATTATCAACAAAAATTGATTACAGCACTAGACTTTTCATAACTTTTGTTCTGTAAAATTTACCTTAATTATCTTACCAAAATTTTTATTATTTTACATAAATGTTTCTCGGTATAAATTCGTATCGTTTTTTGCCAATATACATTTTCAACCTATTGCGAACTTTTGCTCTTAGAAAAATTTGAATTTCTTTTCTTTTCAATTCCGTATAATTCATCATTTAACAATCGAACAATCAGATTGTAATTATCGCAATGTTCAGTCAATCTGAATCTAAAAGTTTTCTAAGGCGTTGATCTTGTGATCTGGAACTGAATTTTTTCCCAAATATTCACAAATTTTCCACAAATATTGGATAATCTTCTGAATGAATTACGATTTTGACAAATTATTAATCTCTCATTCATGTCGCAACTATAATTATAAAAATTTTACTTCGTGACACTCATCCGCCTCTTACCAAAAACGAAATCGTTAAATTTTCATAATTTTGGGAATCGCTGTGTCTATAAATTGTGCTGATTGAGAAGTAAATTTTCGATTTCAGGTGAAAAAAGACACGTAAATATGTCTTTCGTCATTTTACTATTTTTTTTTTTTTTTGTTTTAACGAACGAGAATTCACAATAGATCCGCAGTTTTTGGAAATCCGTTGAAATAACGTTTAGTTTCATCTCTTGGTATGTCCCCTCTTTCATCGATTAGTTTTTAATAAAAGTTTAGTTTTTCAGTTCCAATAAATAATTTTTCGTTTTGATAGCTCGTTTCTTACTTTAATTTTCAAAATATAATATTATATCCCAAAATAAAGAATTTCATAAATGTCATGGCGCGAAAAAAGTAGAATCTCGCACTACAAATAAGTATTTAAACTAGTAATACCACTAACAGATGTCTACTTCCTAGAGAAAAGTACCATCTCGGTTTTGTGCGGCCTGCCTCTATATATTTAGCAAGATTTTCATTACACTCAAAAGATTTCACAATATGGCAAATAATTAAGTGCGGAGCAATTTCGATGCCTGATGAGATTTCAACAGGTTATTCAACTCAGTCATGCATGAGATGGAAACTTTTTTGATTTTTTAAATTTTCTTAAGTTAAAAGTCAGAACTTTAGGTTTGGAATTGCAATTGCAGCATTTTCTTACCTAAGGTATACAGTTAACTCTAACCTAAACTTCATGCTAATCCTAGGAACGTGACACAGTCCCATTGTGGTTTTGATGTAGCATCAAGCCATGGTATCGTCCAGTTAGATATCAGCAGGGATAATAAGGGTTGTCCCATTAGAAATGCCTATTTAGATCGGCGTTGGTTTCAGTGAAATGGTTAACAACTGCTAATGGTTCTAAAATACTGAAATGGACCTCAGAGACATGTAATTTCAATAGTACGGCGCAATCTGCTACAAAGCGAATGAAACAATGGGATTTTGAAGGAGAAATATGAATTGAGACACACCATAGATGAAATTGAGCGGGTACTATGCCGAAATGTCATCGAAAATCTCGTCAAAAAGGAACAACGAGTGCCATGGGAATTGTGTTCCTTACATAACTCCATGTCGATACCCTTCATTACAAAACAAATATCTAAACTATAAGCACCGCATTTTCAAATTTCAAAATAGGCGGTTTTAATGGCACACTATACTTACTGGGCCAAATAGTGGAAACCTCTAAAGATGTGTCGCTATTTGTTATTCGGTGTCCATGTGGTTATTAAGGATAACTCGGAATGGTATGATTAGTAGTTATTCCGTTACATCGCCGATATACCTTTAAAGCTCCTGTATTTTATTACAGTATAGCCTCCATGCGCTTCTAGTTAGTTATTTTTACTTCCCGAGGAAGCTTCTTTAAGCTTTAGTGGTTAAAAGCTCTTATTTTATTGATTTGTCTTGCCTTTATTCCTTAAGATATTTTATTACCAGACTTTGTGTTTCCTTCATATTGGAGATAGAAATCGTCTTAAATCGTCGATTTAAGATTTCCTGTCTATTGAATTGCTATAAATGTAGGCTTGCAGCCAACGATGTATATGGGTTTACAGAAAGAATGAAATCGAAAAGTAACTCATGAATGTAATGTGAATTGGCATCGTTTCGCAGGATGGTACGTCAGCATTGCAATAAATTTGTAGGAGAAAAATACTTTGATTGTACTAGCAAGAATGCATAAAACCCAAAATTCATAGATCAAGACAATATCAAAACGCTCTGAAATTATTTGTGACAGCTGAGACTGCCTTTCAATGGCCAAGGTTGATTTGTCAAATCTGGACAATTTCATTTGACTCACTCGCTCGCACTACAAGTATATCAGACATCGTTATAGACTAATTTTCCTTGAAAAATCCGAGTTAATCTAGACCAGGAGAATACCGCACTCAAAATGAATTTTTATTTAGCCCAATTGTAGGTGGCTTGTAGTTAGCTCTTCCAAATTGACTACACATATTGACATAGAATGTGTAATAATTTTCAGACATTGTGCTGAATTTTAAAACGTTTCCAGGCAATTTCAACAACAAGGTAATTGGTCAACACAAGTTAATACACACTTTTTACAGGCGCTGCTAATTTTGTAAACTGTCGAGTAGCACTTAGAACTACACGATTAATATACGATAGAAGTCTGATTATTCCATAAAATTTTAATAAATGAACTCCACGCTCTAAACTTTTATAAAATATATAAAATTATTATTATTTCCAAACTTAAAGCTTACACGTGACACTATTCTGGCTTTCCCTGAGAATCTCAAAAATTGTACCGTCGAAATGGCGGATTTTTGTTAATAAAATTTTATAGAAACGTGTTAAGCTTTCCAGCCATATTAAACAAAACATAGTAAAAGCTTATCAAATCAAAAAATTATTTTTCTATTGGTGAAAATGGACGGAAACGGAAAAAAAATCCGCCAAGCTTCTTTCGAATGGCACCCTATGCCATAATTTCTTTATTTAGCGAAATTCAATGATGGATAGAATTTTTATAAGGAACTTTTAGGCAAATTTTAGATCAAGTATGAATAAGCAAGTATGCTTCCGTTCCACCTGTCTTAAAGCATAACACTGCTTAAGACCTACGCCAAAAACTTAAATAAATATTCAACACCGCTTATATCTTCAATATAGTGTAGAACCTTTCGAGCAAAAAACGCAGAAAATCATACCAAATTATTTAGTCAATATACCTAAGTAAGGCATTCAACTCAACCAAATTTTGTTTAAGCTAAGAATATTTTTTTTCCATACTAACATTTATTTACAGAGATTTATTTCGCACAAATACATACACATTTGAAGTTGAAAATATATTATAATAATATACATGATAGTTTATAAAGGCATTTGTAAACTAACACAGAAAAACCATACCAATAAAAATTGTTAAAAACTACAAAAAAAATATAAGAAAAACAAGTTGATTGCGAGATCATATAGATTTTTTGTGTATTTATCTTACTTTTTAGTTTTCTTCTTAAAATTATAAGAAAAGACCGCAAAATGCAATTTCAAGTTTCTTTTTGTGCATTTCGTGAATTTAATAATAAAAAAAAAACTTGTTGCAGTAACTGTAATTTTGGTAGTTTATTTTTTATTACTTTTTGTGGGTAGATGAATTCTAGTACATCAGATTTAGAATATTTTTGCAACGATTACAAAAGCATATTTATTCTCTGAAACCAGAAACATATTTAATGTGCGGGAAATATATAACTTATAACCTCGTTCAGGACAGACTTGCTAAATGAAAGCTGCCACTAAATAGTTGTAGGGGCCAAAATTTGGTTTGTCCATGCCAATTTCAAAGCTTTGTACGAATAAATAGACTGAAAACAGAAAATCAAAAATGTTTCTTTAAAATAGCAATTTTCTCACTGATCATTTATTTATTGATCAGAACACGAATAAGTTGTTTAAATGAAACTTAAATTAAAAATGGAGTGGTGGAAAATACAGCACACTTAATTTCTAATTGAACTTGCCGATTTTGGTAAAAGCTGTCTTGAATAATCATAAAACATATCCCTGAAGAGGATCAACCTCGTTTGTTGAAAATTTAATTTTTAGGTTTATGTCTAAATTTTTGTCGCTTTTGACTGTACGAAAACTGCCACTTTCGGTACACAGATGTCCACTACATATTGCAAAGTTCAAAGTTTTTATATGTGAACTAGTTTTGTATTAAATTTGATTTACACTTTTTTAGAAGTAAAGTTTTTTTCGTAAAAACTATATACTTTTCAAAATAATTGCAAACGCCGAAAAAGTTCATATGGAAACTGCCATTTCCGGTGCGTCGATTTTGACACAAATATCTATGATCGCCCATTTCTTGGGAATAGCTTAAGTTCAAAGTTTCATCCCGATCAATTAAACTGTGTTGTCTGCCCAATTTTTGTTGAAATCATTTTCTTTTCAAATTCGTCATTTTTGCTTAAATTTTCGAAAAATTGATCTGGACCTACGCAAATTTAATTTTGAATCACTTAGTTCATAGACATTTTTCTCATAAATGATAAACTTTTCTAAATATTTGCAAAAAACGAAAACGTTTCTATGGATGCTTGCACTTCCAGTGGACCAGTTTCGGCTGAAACTTATACATGAACTTTCATTCGCATCTGTCAAACCACCTTGTCTGTACAAGGCTGATTTTTTGTTGAAAAACAGCGTTTTTTTTGTCGAAAATCGTCATTTCCACTTAAAGATTAGAAATCAGTTTGCAAAAAAACTAATAAGCTTCTATGGAGGCTGCTTTAGGTTGACCGGGAAAATCGCTGAGATCTCCAAAATCGTGAAATAAAATTAAGTCTGCCGTAAATCGAAGTGAAACTCTTGATCAGTCGGTCTGTAGAGAGTCATCAAACATTTTGTTTGTACAACATTCCACATAGACACACACACACCCCTAGATTTTTTTTTGATCTCGGCAATAATAAATCTCGAGGTTGAAAATTTTCATGATTACTATCCTTTATTTTACTATATACGTAAATGAAAGTAAAAATCGTACACACTCGAAAAAGTTTGATATGCGATGCAAATAATTACGTATATGAATCCAGCGCTAAAGTATATCGTTTTTAGAAGTAAGCTTTGCATCATAATAGAAGCGTTATAGTTTGCATTAAAATATGTAATAATTTACATTTAAAATGAATTGATGCAACTTATGACTAATTGTGAAGCTGGTGTACATTAAAACCTATCGATACAGTTGCATCGTAATGTGGGTAGAATTCAATGCAGGCAAAATGTGTCGTAAATTATTTTGATACTAATTACATTGAAAAGAGAAATGTGAAGCAAATGTTTTTTGGATTAGATTTTGTCTGCTTCTACTTCTACTGTATTAAAGAGTTTACAGAAATTTACTGAAAGAAATATACGAATTTTGTTATAAATATATCCCATTGAATTATATTTTAGGCTTCATGAGATTTCAAAATCTCTATCAAAAATTCAGATGTCACGTCAGCAGACTGCGCTCACCAAACTACAAATATATGAAAAATATTTTAAGCTTATATTGACAGAATATACACAATGCCTTAGCGAATTTTTATAAATTCGCTAAACAATTGTTAACCCCAGGTTATATAGAAATTTAATTCCGACACACGTGTTACATTAGTTTTAGACGCAACTACATCGTAAATATTTTCAATGTATGCTTTGCGTCTAATTCTGTTACACGATTACTCGTAAAAGCCTCGATGCAAGGGTTACATCGTAAAACGCTGCAAAATTTTTAAGTGTGTATAGACCGGGTAATTGCGATTTACTACGCCAAGACAGTTATCTTAAGCCACACAAGCCAAATCTTAATATCCTTAAAAGATTTAATTTAGCGATGTGTCTAAGTGTAACGTCGACATGCTTTTTGTAACGTAGTGGAGGGACTTTCAAAAACTAGAATTTCAAAATTCAGTAAATCCATATTCAGCTCTTACATTAATACGTTAAGGTATGGTCTAGGTTAAAACATCATGGATGAATTTCAGAAAATCGTCCAAATTCATGCACATAAGAACTCTAATCTAGTTGTAATAAATAAGTGGTGGTTAAGAAATTTCGAACTTCCATTCAGTGTGAACAAGAAATGGCCAAGTCCAATTAAGCAATGCCAAATTTCTTAAATGTGGTCAATATTCTAGTTTCAATTCTAATTTAGACCGATATATCAAATATGGCCACTATTGGTTAAGAAATGGCCAAGTTTCACCAAACATAGCTAAAAATCCAAAACTTCAGTCAAAATTGATGTAAGAATGTGAATCAGGCTCTATGCAATCTAAATTTGCTCTTGATTGGTTAAAAAATGGCAAAATTCCATTTAGGATGGTCTAATTCTAGAACTTTATGTTAAATTTACGATAAAATCTCAATCTTGCTGTACATTCAGTATGGTCGAATTCCAGAACTTTCTTCAGAAATCAATTTAGAATCAAAATTCAATTCTGGCAAACCAAGTTTGACATTTATTAAATAATGAATGGCTAACTTCCGTTGAGCATTGCCAAATCTTACAAATTCTAAATAAAATTAGGTTAAAATGCAAATTACATTCCATAATTTGGTTTGTATTTAGCAGAATCTGCTGAAAATTCAATTAGAGTAAAATCGGGAAAATCGAGATATTGAAAAGTAGGATTTTAAAAATCGGGATTTTTAAAAAAACCCGATTGATAATTCGGGATTTTGTATTTCGGGCTTTTGTACCAATCTCAAATTAAATAACACCGAAATGGATTTCACTTGGCATTATCAACAGAAACAAGGTGAAACTAACAGTATTAATCAAAATAAATTTAGCACTCTAATAAAAACGTTAACCACAACAGAGAATAAATAAATTGCCGAAAGCATCGCGAGCTAAGCATTGTTCGAATACGTATTCCGAATCTTGATCTTTGAATTCTTTTTTTGCAAAGATGTAGCAAAAATATTCTTTCAATCTGGATCAATAATGCCAACCATAACCTCAATCAAGATAATAGCTTTAATATTACGGGGCTGTTATAAAATCGTAAAGAATATTAGTCCTCAGCCCAATCCTCTCCGGCCAATTATGCCACTTGCCTATTACCACCGCCCTGTTATCATTCCCTGCCATTACCCCCAGCCATTACTCCGGAGCTTTACTCTTCCGTTATTAGCCCCCTCCCTCCCTCCGCACATGAAGTTTAATACTTCAAGATTTCAATGAAATAGAATTGTTAAGTGGATGTTTTTCAGTCTATCGAAACGTATTTGTGATTTTTGGAATAATTTTTAAAATAAGGTCAACCTTGGACTGTCATAAGGTTCCTTCAGGATAAATTATGAAAATGGTAATATTTCCGTGATTACGTTAGTTTGATGTTAAATCTTATCATAAACATGATGCATTAATAAATAAACACGAAAAGTTTGCTGATATTTTTTAATTTTTCGTTATGAAGGATTCGAGTTCAGATCGAAAAATTGGAATATTAAACTATAACTCACCGAATATCGGTTAAAATTGTAAACCTGTGTTAAATTTCTATAACTTCAAATTATATGTCACGCCTGGGTTCGGTGGTTTTTTTTTAAATTCAGTATGAATTCCAAGTAGTTACATAAATATGTTATTTAACAAAAAGTTATTACGGCCTTGCTCTATCAAGTTTATCTTATTGTCGGATATCTTAATTAGGCTTAAGTTGAAAATTATATTGTACCAACTCAGAATGGCCAAGCAAACAAGCCATTCTATCGACGAAAAGCCAAATTAACAACGTATATGACGTTATCCAAGCCTTCTATCCCAGTGCCAGTATTCTTGCTTTCCCTAGGCATAGGGAATTGGAAAAGTATTTTCATATCATTTTTGTCTAAATTTTAATTTTCTGGCCTACTGAAGGAATAAGTTTAGCTCAAAAATTTTCAAATGAAAGTTAATTGGGAAACTTTTGTTCCACAAAATTTTTGCAGAGCAAAATATTTTCCCATTCAACATATTTACACTAAACTTATTGCCATTGCCTCAGTAGGCCAGAAAAATACAATTTTGACCAAAATGCTATGAAAATATTTTTTCCGATTTCCTATTCCCAAGGAAAGCCGAATGATAGTGTCGCAGAAAATAAAAATTTTCAATCAGGCAACATAATTGCCTGGATAATTGTATCAAATTAACGAAAAACCGAAAAATTATCAAATTTATTAAATTTATTTATTTATTGTTTTATCGAGCGGGACGAAAATTTAAATTAAAATAAAAAAAATTCCTAGCCCAGAATTCATTTTCGGGAACTTGCCACGAAACGATTTTCTTCTTATTTGGCGAGACCTGGGCGAGACAAGTTTAGTTTTCGCTGGGAAAATGGCGTTCGATAATGCTGTGGGCAAGCATTTAATTCTTGAATTTTGAAATGTCCCGGGAAAGAAGATAGTGATGAGAAGGAAAGCAAGCATCAGACCACAAAATAATGGCCTTTACATTTTAATTGATGGCTATAACATTTTTTAATATCTTCAAAACTGCATTGGCGATATCATTGCCACACCTATGCCTGTTTGTGTTTAATTTTGTTGTTGGTAAATGATTTATCTGCAGATCGGTGTTCCTTTGCTCTTTCATTTAATTCCTTGTGTTTATATTTTGTTTTAAAATTTGGTCAGCACTCGGCTCGATTATGTTGTGATATTTGCTGAATTTGTCGCACATGTCTTTTTTAAGGTTAATAACAAGCTGTATTCGGTGTTAAATATTTTCCGATGAACAAAATACGTTACTTTACTATCTTTGATGCTGTTCTTTTCCGTTTTGGACCAGAAACAATAAGAAAATTGGAGTATTTTTTTCCTCATCATTTAGTTTCCAAAAATGGCTATAAGGATTGCCACCCACATTGCATGAGAAATAAAAAACACATACACTTATAAGGACAGGCTACATCACATTTTGCTGTTTGGACTCGTTTTGCGAATGAATTTAAACAATTCTCGTTTTCGAGCTGGTTTGTTTGTTTCTTTTACAGATCTACATATGAGCAGATTATTTCACGGAACCCTTGACGTTGATGGAATATCAGCGGAGCAACTTCCAAAAGTTCTAAATCGAAAAACAAATCTAAAAATCCTAAAAAAAAGGAAATCCGAAACCTGTTGTTTAATTTATTTAAGGTAATATGCAAGGAATCATCGCAAAATTTTCTCGGAAGTTTTTCTCTGGGGGATTTTCCCCGGGGATTTGCTCCGAAAAATTACGCAAGGGGGATTTCACCCAAAAGTATTTTCTCCTAGGGAAATGGTTGTATATAAAGTTCTTGTCGGCATACTTTTGAAGAAATTTAGACCAATGGCTCGACCAACCAATAAAACTCCCAAAACAGTGATGTTTTTTATATATCAACTACTGCGCACAATGATGAATTAACTTAATGGGGTTCGCTACAATTCCACGCTCTACAGCATACAAAATAGTTTCTTCAGTACACAAGGCACGGATTCTCTGCCAATGTGCAATATCAGTTAAACGGTTTGTGATGGTTATTTGAATTATTTGCTCAGGTGGACCGTTATATTTTACCTCCGTTGAGGTAGAACGTTTAGGACCAAATGGCCTTACCTTTTAAAATTTAGACTATAAGATGAAATTGAAATTTCTAGAGATGCCCCGTATTTAGAATAACAAGGCAACAAAATTACTGGAGAATAAATTTTACATCTATCCTTGAAAGATTAGACATTTTAAACTCATTATTTGCATAACAATTTGAATATATGAAATAATTCCGAGAAATAAATAACATATACACATAAAAACAAGAGCACCTGCAATTGCATTTATAGGTATACATAATTTATAATAACTCATTTATATTTTCTGAAAACACTTTAAGAAAACGCAGCAAGAATCCACCCATTTTCAAATATTCAAACAATATATACGTATACAAGTACATCGTAAGTTTTATGTTCGATTTTCGATCAATTTTATATTTTTTGTTTCGTACCAAACCACATTCACTTCAATCAAACACTCCTTTCAAAACTTTCTAAATACCATAATTAAATGTTACAAAACAACAACACCAATAAATGCTAAAAATGCCAAAATGCAGCAACCACAGTGATAAAAAGCACACAATTTTCATTCGATTTCTTCATGCGAAGGACCTTTTCTTTTCTTATTTTTGCTTTTTTTTTTGGTTTTTCGTTTTATGTTTATTATTGTATTGTTACTTGCTTCTACCTTCTACTTACATACATTTACGTGTACACATTTCTTTTTTACTCGAAATACTATATATATTTAAAAGAAATAAGATCATTTGTCTTTAAGAAAATGTATTAAAAAACATTTCAATTATTATTGAATTGAAAATTTTAACATAACCTCAAAACCATTTTTTTCTGCAAATATTTATACCAATTATTATATTATTTTTGGTGTTGTTGTTCTTTTAAAAGTTTGGCAACATAAATGTATGTACTCGTATATTGACAATTATGCCAGATGTAAGAAAAAACTTTCTTCTTCTTTGAAAAATTGCAATTAAAGTGTTTTTATAAATATGTTCGATCGCTGTTATGTGTGTAAGGTACGTGCTCTCGTATATGAGTACATTTCGTGATGTACGCAAAAGAACCAGAATTACATTTCAATTATTCCAGCGGTGCTGTTGCTGTCATAATATCGATTTGAATATGTATATTTATAATGTACGTTAAGGTGTTGCTATCATTGTTCAGGTTTTGTGGTGATAAAAAACGATTACATATTTAAATATTTTTTAAACCACTAACTATCTTTATAAGATTATGTTTTCGGTATTGATTTAGATTTTGTAGTAGCACAGCTGTTATAGTAATTTGATAAAGCCAAATAAAGACTAATTAAAAATTATTTGTGTACTTAGCATAAATTAAACACAATATAATGTTTACGGAAAACAGTTATTAATTTATATAAATTCTGACAGATGTGAAGTTATCCCGCAATATCTGTTCGAAATATATACTATAAATATTAAATCAGGCAATACTAACAAATAAATCATTAACCCTTAAAATATATATAAATCATTTCCGTCATCCACAAGTGTATAGCCGCTGATGCTGGTCAGGTGCATGATATCTCCTTATTTAAACGAATTTCAGCCAGAATTCTGTGGATTAAATATTTTTCCTATACCGGCAAGTTTAACCAGAAACATGCTTATTTCCTTTAATAAAGTAGACTGTTAGTAGAATTTAGGCATTAAGTCTTACTTGCTGGACCCTGACTTGTATTGGTCTTTGGTTGATAAATAAATCTTTATCTTCCTGCAATACACTTTGTTGAAAATTTCGACGAAGTTGAGTTTCAATTTTTTGTCGTTACATATTTTCCCATGGAGACCTTCGCATCACGATGCGAGTGAAGGTATAACCACAAATACAACATTCAGCGTTTATTGAATGTGCCGCGTGAATATGCTCTATTATTTCGACCTCGAACATTCCGTCGGTTCCTCACGCTTGTGCTCCACGTCCTTGTCGGCTGGATCTTTATCACATTTCGTTCTCTTGAAATACGCGCGACGTCGTAACTTGGGGCGTTTATTTTTGAGAATGCCGAACGTTTCGGTAAAATCGAAAATATTTATTATGAAATTTTCGAAATCAGAAATTTATTAAAATTCGTTTACTAAAACATAAATATAAAATTAATTTATATTATGGAATCGAGCTTTGATTTTCTTTTACAATCGAGTGATGATGAATTAAAAGATAAAGTGGCCCCGGTTAATATTCAACGAAAACGATTTCGTGTTAGTTCAAACATTCGATCGATTTCGACTTGTTAGGGCTTTATCAGAAGTATCTACTGATTTGTAATGTCGACTGCTTCGTGACAATAACCCTTATCTGGCAAAACTGAATTGTTCATGAAATTCATAAATCTCGTAATCAGTGTACCTTGAATTCTGCTTATCAGCCAATGACTAATCGCTTAACTGCTATTTACCATCCCCCCAACCTAGTTTTTTTCCGTATAAACAACAGAAGGTTGGGACGATCAATAGATTAATTTGTATTGCCTATTTTTTATCTCTTTTTATTTTATTTAATTTCCTGCTACAAATGAGTAAGCCCAAATCGATCGAGGGATTTTTCAATCTTTTTGGAAAAAAAAACTTTAATAAAATGTTGTGTAAAATAATAAATTGTTGTGCAATTGTTTTCTGAATTAAGAAATTCTTTCTTGATGACATCATCTATCTTGCGTGGTATAATTTCTCCTTGAACCCGAATTGAACTAGAATTACAAGCCTTGTGCGTATTTGCATATGTATGGCTGCCGATGCCATATAATTACGAGTTAAAAATCACCAACCACCATCACCAACAAACAAACTATTATGCTCAATAGAAATTCACAGAAACTTAAAATCTTATAAAGGCAAACAAAATATTTAAATTTATTATAGCAGAATAAGTGGCGAATTTTCTTAACCACAAAGAGACACCACAATGAAACTCGTTTAGTATTGCTGGGAGATCAAAGAGACAAGGACTATCTAGTGGCACAATTGCTAGTGAGTGGCAATTGATGGTTCTGGATAAAATTGAGTGTTGACAAAACGCATTCATGGCTTTATTTAATGATTACTTGAAATTTATTTTTGAAGGTTATAGGCTTAAGGAGACTTTTTTCAATCGTTGCTTATAGCTAAACTAGGTATCGAAATTTGGCCCTAATTTTTTACTTATTTTTTATATAAAATTAGTCTCGGCTAACTTGATAAGTAGCTAATTAGTGTATTTAGGAATGAATTGACGTAAAATACAGGTTAGATAGTTTAGAACAATAACCTAAAATGGATCACACTGATTGCAGAATGGTCTGGATTGATCCCGGTTACTTCATACGGTTCAATTAATGAATTTAATTTATTTTACAAATGGCCTGTTTTTTTATTACATCGGAGAGATGAGAGAGATAAAATGAAAGTTTTTTTCCGTTTTTTCCGTTTCCGTTTCATCCGATAATTTTTTTTTCGTTTTTTTATTTTCTCTATGACCATTCTCAGATCGTCATTTTTCCATTTGATTTTTTTTTTGATATAGTTCAGAGAAAAAAAAATATTGAAAATATTTTTACAGAAAATAAGGCAGACGCTCTGGAAAATGGTAATTAATAAATTAATTTGTAATTATTTGTATATTATTTTTATTAAATTAATTGTAACATTAATAATACGCTAATTAACCTTTATAATTACGCATTTTCAGTACAGTGTATAAAACTCGACAAAAAGCCTTTCCACATAAAAAATTATCCGATTTGTCAGATACATAATCTCTCTGATTTATCGGATATCTCGGATACAATAAAAAAACTGGCCAAAAGTATAAGCAAAGACAAATATGTATAGTCATCATGAAAATGGAAAATATGAAAAACTACTTTTCAAGAGGTATCCTGTGTGTTGGTGGTGCCTTGTACACTAAATGCCTCTATTCTCTCTACAGTCCAGAACAATTATCTGATCAGGATGATACTTGAGACATAATGTTTTTTCATGATTTTGGAGATCGCAGAGATTTTTAGGTAAGTGGTAGCTTCAGTTGCAACTTTTTCGTGTTTTGCATATGTTTTGAAATGGTATAATTTATGGGATAAGCGTTCATGATGTAAACATTTTTAAATTACATTTGCAACAATATTGGTTCACTTTAGTTTTCCAATAATTCCATTCAAAATGGAAGCTTTTGTAGCAGCTTTTTAAATTTGGAATGATGTTGAATAGCAGATTGTCGGTTTGTTTTGACATGTTAGTGGGAATGACTATTATTAGTTACACGAGACGTATTATGCGCTTTACAAATCAAGGTGTGGTAACTCAGGGTTTATGTGCGTACGTTGTGAAAGAAAATTTGATATTGGCCGCAACATTTATAACTGTACATTTTTTGTGTTTTTATAATTTTAGAAAATAGCCCACTACCTCGGGTGAAATTATGAGATTACGAATCAGATATACAGACACAATACATTTTTTTTTTTTAACTATGCGATCTGTTTTGGGGTTCAAAGCTCATCCTGCTCTTCTGCGGTTATGCTTTTGATATCCTTCTTCTACGCCTCCCGGCCAACTCAAGGACGTACGGCTATAGGACCGCTCCATGCCAGCCTATACTGGCATGAAAGATGGGTCGGCCCATGGGTTTTGCACACCGACAGAGAGTCGGTCATAGATGTATTACATTTCACCACAGATCGTAATCTGTTGATGAAATATCACTTTGCATCTTGCCCCTATCGAGATTCGCACCCGGTACCTCCCGATCGAAACGCCAAAGCTTTAACCACTGTGCCATTTGGTCGGTAGACTCAGTACTTGACACATTGATTTTTGTGGGGATTGACTAACTGGTGCTTATGGATTTTTCTCCATCGCAAAACGATGCACTGTCAAATATTTTAAAATCGATAGGAATATTTGTTTTTTATTGAATTTTAGCCCGTTAGCTTCATGAGTTGTTTCTTACCCGCCTGTTGTTGTGAAGTGCGATGTATTCGCGATTTATGTACATTCATGGTAAAATAAAAGAGTGTCCTTCAAAAGTTTTGGAATCTTTCCCGCGATATTACGTAATGGTTTATCTTCTTAACTATCCTAATCACAGTGTATCAAAATTATTATTAAATTTTAAAAAAAAGTAATTATTTGTATATAATGAAGCCTTAAATTCACGCTCGGAAATGTTTTGATTCAATTCGTGATTTAATATGCTGGTTAAGTCCAGAACATTTTCAGAATTTTTATTTATTTTTAGCATTAATTTTTGAATATTGGTTTTTTAGTCGTTAATGGAAAAATAATTTTTTATTTTACAGACTGAGGATTTCAGTTTATTTCAAACCTGGGAAATAAACTCGGAGGAATGTAATGCTTAACATACACCACAGAAGGTAAGCAAACTAATTCCAAATTTATTATTTTAATAGTTTTTTACAAGCAAATATTTAATTACTATATGTAATAAATATAAAATTTAAATTAAATATTCTCCCAAACAATTCATCAGGAATAGATTTGTCTCAAAGCAGTTTTAGCTATTATTTTGATTGATCGGCTGTTGACTAGAATGTTTCAATGACACATCAAAAAATAACCCCAGCATGTAATGGTCGTGTCCTATTGGCGTACAGTGTGAGATGACCTCACATACAATTATTTCTTTATTGTATACATAAACCTAATCATAATGAGTTGAAAAGTGTCTTAAAACCACGTAACCGGGGCTCTCATTCAAATATTTTATAATTTATTTGCTTTTTTGAAGGACAATTGTCCTTCGTCGGAAGTAGTTCCTCTGTACTTTATTACACACTAAAAATTCATCAATGTAGTCCGTCTTGGTTTTTTTTTAAATTTTGATATTTTTTAGCGCGACTATATTATATCCAAGCTACTAAATTATCAAAACCAAACTGAAGGTTAGATCTTTTTGGCTAATTCTTGAGCATGTTGGTAATTTTCTTAGAATTCCAAAGATCGGAGCTCGCAAACAATTTTTTCAATATGGTTTTTCGCAGTTTACCTCGAATATTAATAATAAGGGTTCGTCTCTACGTAACTTAACTTAATCAAAGCACATCCGAGCTTGAAATCCTTATCAAATGCTGAGAACCCACTAATATCAATATTATTTGTGTAGATTCTGCGAAGAAATTAATAGTCTCTGGAATCGCCAAACTAAATAGGTTTCTTGTAAAAAGCAGCTATTACATACTTTATGTGCTGCGACTTGCTGAATTGCTCTTTACCAATAAGAAAATTGTTGAAATACTACTTTCTGCCAAGCCAAGTTAAGCAGGACCGTCGACACTGAAACCTAAAATCTCTGTTTGAAAAGCGACGCTGCGCATATTATCCGTTCAAAAAATATGTGGTGTACCATAACTATTACTTGGCAAGTTGATGATAATTGACAGCATTAAAGCACCCTGTAAAATTGCCAAAATGGGCAACATGACAACACTAGGCCACCTATTGCGATTCTTAATAAAACTATTTGAACGAGGATTGGAGTACCTCCAAACTACTTGCAGGGCTCTTCATTCGGAGAGTCTGCTTATTTACTGGATGATTAATTATAGATATAATTATTTTCCAAAAAATTATGCAGGGAAATGTTGTGTGGAGAAGAATAGTTTTGGAAGTAGCTTTTCTGATGGTAATGAACATTTTACTAAATTTTACTAAGTGTCGTCATTTTTATTTAGTAATGGTAAAAACTTCATTCCCGTAGACAGGCGATGGAAGTATTTACTAAATCTTACTAATTTTTTTATAGATTGACTGTCTCGTAAATTGAATGATATTGATCAATTAATAGAAAATATTTTATTAAATTAAATTTAAAATATATAAGAATTTAAAAAAATTGATTACATCACAATATTAACAAAAATCATTGGAATTTTTTTATGGTAAAAATTACAATACAAGTTTGTTTATGTGACACTAAGTTAGAACTCAATTTATTTATATCCGATCAATTTAATCGCTACTTCACTACAATACAATTTAGCCGCCCATCATTGAATAAATTTTGATGAGTATAATGATCAAATTATTTACCTGGCATGTTTTAGAACATTCATTTCCATGCCCTGTTATAGATAAGAGGGTTTGGTTGATGCACTAGGAAGTTTTAGAAATTTCTCACACTAGTGGCCTGATATCGAGGGGCCTGAATTTTAAAATTCTCAAATGGGATGTCATGTAGCTGACCATCACTCATTAGTTTGTGAGAAATCAACTTCTTCATTTGCCTCAACTTCCGTAACCTTATTTTCAAGTTCCTTAACTCGTCTATTAATTTCTTCAAAATTCCTTATATTTCGTTTTAAGCTCGTGAACTTGAAGTTTTTGGGCTTGCTTAATTTGATCGAGTTTCAGGTCCTGGGGATAAAACTTCACTAGTTACATATGTCAGTAAATTGTCCAACTTGCTCCACTCTAAGTGTTGCCAATTTGCCGCTTTCTTCGTCATTTAGCATGCATTCCCTTCATTCCGTTTTCGTTTGTTTACTCAATGGATTCCGCTTCAGGGATGGTTTATTGTAACAGGTTGGTTTTAAATTACTCTTCTTTTCTCTTCAAAAAAATTATTTCGATCTATCTCGACATCATCATTCAAGACATAATTTTAATTGTAAACAGTGCATTTATAAGAGATCTACAAAATTCCTACGAAATTACAAACCAATGAAAATAATTGAATGTCCTTATTATTAGGAGGTTCTGCTTCAAATTGCAAACATACTTTTCGCTTTCTTTGTTATTAAGAAATAATTCAAAGCATAATATTTTAGAAAAATAATACCGGGTTTCCATCGTCATAGTATACAAGTATAATAGTATTATAATATTAAAGTATTACGATGGAAAACCAAAGTTGATAGTATAATAGTTTATTAAAATATTTCAGTATACTAGCTATCAAAATATAATACGTAGCAAATATTATTTTTAACGTTATAAATTTAACAGTGTAAAAATAAATTTAATTTTCCTAGCTTATCCATTACCATTTTTAATATTTTCTCGCCGCAATGAGAAACAATTTGTTGGCTGATTATCGTTATATATTATTATTATATAATATGTGTCAAATAAACTAATAATATCCTTTTTATCAAACGCTCATTTCGAACAGGCTTATTTCAAACCGTGCGATGGAAAACCAGCAGTGCTTGCTAGTAAAATAGTATTATACTATTATTCTATTATGCTATCGACGATGGAAACCTGGTATAAAATTAGTCTCACTTAAAGTAGTTTTGGTATGTATAAAATTACGTGCTATAGGTTCGGTTTTAAAAATTTGCAACGCCTACAATTTTCATCACGAAAACAAATTGCAAATATAAAACTCGGATAACACAAATATTTCAACTATTTATAAATGAATGCAGATCCAAATCAAAATTTATTTAGCCAAGTCAACATATCTTGGCTGCAACAACAACTACAAAAACAAAAATTTATACTAATCCATCCCGCCGTATTAAAATATGTAAATAGTATCGCAATTTGCAACCCAAAAACGTTGAAACGAAAATTCATGGATAATAACCGAAAACGTATAAGTTTTTTTAACTTTCGACTGCGTTTCTTCTTATTTTCCGTTCACCACCATCATCTCGTATTTATCGTTACATGTTTGGTCCTCTTCTATACTTAATCATTTTATATATTTCTACATTTTTCTGCGATCTCAAGAAGAAAAAAAATATAATAAAACGCTAAATATATTTGAAATTTTTTCTTCTGGTGGTAAAATTTTATATAATAAAACTGCGATCCCCACCGCGCACTATTCCACATCTAGGTACTACATGTTTACGATGGTGTGTGTGTAAGACAAGAATACTGCGAAAAGAAATTGCGAAATGCAACTACCAAAAATATTGCATATATTCGCATACATAAAAACATGAATGCAAGCATACGCGAAAAATGCAGTTTTTGATTGTTTTGGTTTAGGTTTACGGTTTTATTTTTCTCATTTTTTTTTGGTTGCAGTTTTTGGTTATAAGATTAAAGTTATGCGAATGTATTGGTATTAAGAAGTACATAATAAGAAAGTATTATTATTATTTTTTTTTTAGACATTTCGTTGCTCTATAGTTTGGTTTTTTTTTACATATGTACCCAAAAATAATAATAATACTAGTAATAATGAAATACAAAATGGCCACTCGCAAAAAATAAGAACATATAGCAAGAAAATTACTTGATTGAGTGAATCTGAAAATTATTATTGCGTTGTACACAATTTTATAAAGTTTTTTGACCCTTGCGCTTTGTGTTACGTCATCTATTGTCTAAAACTCGTTTTAAATAAAAAATTTTAAATATGTTTTTAACATTGTATGACAAGACCGTTTTATGTTTTTGTTGGAGATTAGGGACGTTTCAAGTTGGTGAGCTTTTTCGTTTCACTAAACTTTTGTACTCATTTCAATACCAATTGTGCCTGTGAAATAAATACTAAAAAAATGACACTCAGATTCAAAATGCCACAGTTGGAATTTCTAACATTTCTGTTACACTGTTAAAATACGAAACTTATTGAGACAAATATAAAAAAATTACAAAGAGTTGGCCAACTATTTGGAATTTAACTAAACAAAAATTGTTTATTAATGCAGTTTTCTGTTTGAATAAAAATAAATTTTTCAAAAAACTTTATTGAATCAAATGGGTTGGGATAAAATTTAGCACATTACGTGAATTTATTGGTTGCTTTGAAATGTTTCGATTAATGGCTTTTTAAAAAAATTGACTAATTTTAACATATAGCAGTACGAAAGAAATAGTCGTATGTGTGAGCAGGATTGAGTCATAAATCACTTCAGAACAGAAATCGCAAATGCTTTTGAGCAAGACCGATCTATAGAGCTCTATGAATTGGCAGAGCGGCAATTTTCGTTTTAATTGCATACAGAAGTTTCTATATGGAGGACAAGCGATTTCCTACACTTTGGTTACAGTTGGTTTAATATTTAGTTATAACAAAAATCTCAGAGTTTGTTCTAAAATGCCTATATATGGAAAAGATGGATATATCATATAGGATATACGGCTATTCTAAAGAGAAGGCAAAGGGTCTCCTAGAATTATTTGTAGTAAGTCTTGAACGATATCAAAAATTTGAAGAATTTTTGAAGAGCAGAGAATATTTGAGGAGCGGAGGAGCAGTTTGTCTTCTAATTACGTCTAGAAGTAAATACATTTCATTTTTCGGTCATTTTCCCTTTCTAAATGGAGGGCAAGGAGTTCCTATTTTTTTAATAAACTTCGATTTTTTTTTGTTTGAGTAGTTTTAATACACTCAATTCTGCTTTTATCAGATTTTCTTTTCAGTGGTTTTGAATATATGTGGTTGCTGAGGGATCCATCTACATGAATGTAGCAAATAATGCCTGCATTCAAATGGGAACATAGGCATTTTCTACATAGAGAGCTGGGGGTTTCTCACAATTTTTATAAAAAAAAAAAAAATTGAATTTTACTATTATGAATGCTTTTAATATTTTACGTTCTTGCCAGTGTGCATTTATGTTTTCTACACTGAGAAAAATATTCCACATAATTTCAAACAAACTCAAGAAGATTTCTGTATGGTTCTCATCCAAGAAGACAGACCTTTTAATTTAATTAGGCTAAACTTATCGAAATTATTTTCAATAGAAGGCCAATAAAATTAAACAGATCACATATTATAAGTTTAATTAGAACAATTTTTAGAACAAAAAGAAATCTGCATATTTTTAGTTGCCTCAAACTGTTAAGTCAAATAGATTTCACCCTAGGTTAATAAGGGAAGTCTTCTTTTACGAAATAGATTTCAAATTGAATTTTTTATTAGAAACCGTATTAAATCAAAACGAAGTTCTTCTATTATTATGAGGTGATAAATGCTTAAATCATAAAGCAGACATATGAAGGCCATATAACATACCATTTTAATTTAATTTGAATTAAATATTGATTAAATTCATTTTCTTAAGCCAAAAGAAAAATACGTATTAAAGATTTAAATTCATTATATTTATTATAACTATTTAGTGTACATATACTTAAAAAAATTTAATTGTTTACATCAATTCAATTAATATATTTTTAATATTATAAAACTTATAAAATAATAATAGTCATCAACATAGTTAAGGTTAGTTTTCAGTGGTTTACACTTAGGCCATTTTTTGGCCCATTGTGATACCACGCATTCATGCTACATCATTAACCCATTCACCTATTCACCTACTCACACAACTACAGTATACCACCTGCACATTGCAAGCTCCATGTCAACCTGCACATTGACATGAACGGTGGGTCGGCGCTGAATTCTGCACTCCATCAGAGGGTCTTAGTTGTGTTTATTAACATCACCGATTGTAATCGATGATGAAAATTCGATTTGCATCTAGCCTCTGATGGGATTCGAACCCAGTACCTCCCGGTCCAAGTGCCGAAGCTTTAACCACTGCACCACTTGTCCGGTTAAACTATTTAATATATAGGCGATACTCTACGAATGAATACGAATGAGAGTTTGTCTCTTTATTTCATTTTCAACCATATTACTCTTTAGCTCAAGTAGATATCCGCTTATTTTTAATTAGATTCAATTATACATCCTATTAAATTCATAAGGAATTCATTTTACAATTATTTGTGACGTAATAGGTAATTTAGTCATAGGGTTTCCATTTAACAAAGAAATGATAATACAATTAAATCAAAGGATCAAATAGGAAACCATTTTTTCCAAACTGGAAAACTTTATAGCATAATGATTGGTTTTTTCTAATAAAATTAATAGGATTGTATTATTGAATCAAAGTGTTTTTTCATATAAATCACACCTAATAATAAGTGAAATCATATTTATCGTTTCATATGAATAACTTATTAATTAAATGTGAATTATTTTTCTCAGTGTATTCTTCGGAATATCCTTTCGAGTAGATTTCATTAAATTGAATTAAAAATTTTATTAGATTTTATTTATTTGCGAGTAGCATGTCCTTCTTGCATTTATATGGATGGCGTTCCTATGGTATCCTCTCTTTTTAACGTTACAATTTTGGTTCGCTTTACGCTTTTTGTTTCTTATTCTTTGCAGTTGTACCGCTACTTCACTTCCGTATATTTTGCCGGGTCGTTTTGGATAACTGTGCAGTCTTATGTGTCATGTTTACCGACTTAATGCATTTAATATCCCACAATTTCTTTGGATGTGGTTAAAGCCTTGGAATTTTTTCCATCGAGGTATTAATCGCATGTTCTTTGCAATGGTTTTTTTTGGCCCTTATTTTGAGTGTTACTTTGATATCAATCTTTTTTTTCAGTTTTCTTGAGTGTGAGCCTGCACAGTGAAAGCCTTCAACTTTTTCCATCTTGAGATTTTCGATTATAATCTCCCTCTTGCAGTTAAAATGAAAACTTCCGTCCTAACCTTAATTCCTAGGTAACTTTTACCTTCGTAGATACACCACTCTTTCCCTTTTTCACCATTCAAAACGTTAATCTTTAGTTTCACCACTGTTATGTCAATCACATTAATTAACTGTAGCAAATTTTTATCATTGCAACCTTGCGTTGTTCTTATTGCTGCGGTGTTGTCGAGTTTGATGTACAGGTTTGGTACTTCTGGCGAGAGTTCTGCTTTAATTTAATTTAAAGCGAAATTGTTATTTATAACTTAACATTAAAACTACTAAATCTAGTAAAATACGAAGTCTATTAAAAAAAATTGAAGGGTTTCCTGCTTTCCATTTAGAAAAGGCGTATGCCCAATAAAAATAGCATGACTTTACTTCTGGACGTAACTAAAAAGCAAACTGCCCTACTGCTCAATCATATTGGTCAATAGATCCCTAAGAAATTTGATTGTACCTTCCATACAGCGCCATCTTAGAAAAATTCTTCAGATTTTTGTTATCGCTTAATTAATCTTGTTGAAAAACTTATGAATTTTCTTGAAAAGTCAATCGTACCGACATGCGATTATGTCTTCCGTATTGCAGTATGGTACAACAATTATTTATTTTATTTTTTACTAATTATTAAAAGCAATAAATAAATTCTAAAAAACAAGTCGAAATTGATCGAGTAATTTTTTAACTTTTGGACAAATTTTTTAATTAAAATATTCAATTCAATTTAATTTTCTGCGATATATTTCAGAATGCTTTGGTTTGTTGTTCAAGTTATACATTGAAATTTTTCAATTGCCAATCGTTTATGGGCCTTTACCGTGCGCATGTTAGATCTGTGATTGATTATTAACCCTAACTCCAATTGGAAATCCTAATTACGAGTTACAGAGTGAAAATTTAAAAAAAGTCCACCAAAAATTCACTCGTTTACTTAATTTTAGAATGAAGTCCCACTGAACCACATCCCAACTAACAATTTATATAGTTTATTCCATCATTTGGTGTAATATGTGCTATTTAGATAGAAATTACGTAATTTTTTGGCTTATTTTCTATTAGTTTTCTACCTTTTGCATGATTTTACTTTATGGTCTAACATTAAGAGAGTTTGACCTAATTTGTACCAGCGAATCGTGTTTGGGGTCGAAAAGAGTGTTAGTAGAAAATAGGGTTCTCTTTCTCTACTTAATGTCAAATTTAAAGTTACTTAAACTTCTAAGTCGAAAGTATCAGAAATTCTTAGAGATTTCGTTACTTATATTTCACCAATTTTCAACCTTGCGAAAACGATAATCCTTTAAAAACGAAAAATAAGAATCTTTTTCTATACTTTTCCCCTTTTTCTATCTTAAGTTTAAGCTGATCGACAATAAAGACTTAAGTCACCTGAAAATTTACCTTGAAAGACGAATTTCTTAAAACTCTTACATTATATAGTCGAAAATCAGGAAATATTTGCCAAACAAAGACATTTAAATTTTATTACATCACCATCTTTTGTAGTAAAACTTTTTTTGGTAATTATTTAGTACAAATCGTACTTAGAAAGTGAAACGTTAAAAAAAGACTAATTTCAAGACGAATAAAACACCTTATCGTTATACTTCTAGTTATTTTAGAAAAGTGTAGTGTTATAAAAATAGAAATAAAAAAAATATCTCTAAATTGTACGACAATTTCATCCTCAGATGAAACACCTTCAGATTCAGAATCAGCAATTTATCATGACAATGACACGTATTCGAAGTATTCGAATATTTTACTCGCACGTCTCCACTTCTACCCATATTATTTTCCTTTAATTTATCTGCAGTCTTACAACAATAAATACAACAGAAGAAATAAATTTACTTTCATCATTTTATGTTTTAAGCAAAAAGTTAGAGAAATTTAAGGAGTCAGTTTAGGGAGTATACTTAAGAGAGTCAGTTTAGTTTACTCTCTTAGTCACTTAAGAGGTAGAAAAACTAAAAATTTGCGCAATTTTCTAGTATAAAAATCAAGGGCTTTAACCGTCACTCTGTGTATGGTACAGTGGAAAGAAAATTTATTTTCTATAATAATTTTCTATCGTTATTATTCTGAGAATTCGGAAAATATTTCGAATTTCTAGCACATGCAGAAAGAGCTAAATAGGGCTCCTCATTTTCAATACCGAAATACACCGAAAGTAACATTTGCTTTTAACAGATCGAGTTTAAAATAAAGGGTATTTCATTTCGAGGTATAAAATTTAAATTTAAATAAAACATAAAAAAATAATTTTAATGGCCACGAATGTGAATATATTTTAAAACTATTATTCAGCAATTAATGATTTTGGGCATCCGCCGTGACTGGCGCGTACATGGCGTAATATGTATAACCAATTGTCGATCATCCCACCAGGTTTGGTCGTATTTCGACTTCCCAGCTGTGTTAAATCCTACACACGTCTCAATCTCGTATCAATACTATCCAATTCAGGCACAAAAATATTAGAAATCATGTCCCTTTACCGGCCTGCGTTGACTGTAACCTCGGCTCATAAAACACACCAAACTGCAACGTTTTGTGGATATAATGGTTTTTGAACAATGGCTCGTAGATTATCTTCACACGAAATGCAACAATTCTGCTTATTAATTGGCATAGCCATTCAACCAAAAAATGTGCTTCATAAGAAAATTGTGTATGGAACGTTTGGATCGATGTCAGTATTGCCTTCAGCCCATTCATTGAATTGGAGGCACAAACGATGATGGTATACTGCTTACGAGACGCGTATTATCATTTATAGTGAACGTGATGTAAAAACGATCCAAGGTTAATGGAATTAACCACTCTGATGGACGCTTATGTCGACCATAAAACGGACGTAGTACGCGATGAATTTGACGAACTGAACCATTATTTTCAAAGTAAATTTCAACAATTTGTAAACGTTGTTATGGCGCGAGTCTATTTATTGTGAAATGGCAAACTAATATAACCAAAAATCAACTGTCAGTTATCAAATCTGCTGAAAAAACATGTTTACCTCCAACTTAAATTTTTTCAGCGCCAAATGAATTAAGAATAGCCTTTTAAGGCTGTAGTAGAGTGAATATTAATCAAAGTTAAACGGATAATTATGCATACAACTTATATTGTGTACCTCTTTACCATACGAAGAATTGAAATATTCAGCTGTGTAATGTTATTTTACGTTTTATTTGTTTTATATCTTTATCCAACCGTATCTTGGTTTTGTGTTCCAACAAATTCCGACTCCGGCTATTTTTCTAGGATTTGTGTGGTTTAGCTGGCTTTCACGCATATACAAGTTCTGCCCACAAATTGGGAGATCCTAGTGAATTTTGATCGAAATCCCCCACGGAATGTATCACCTTCCATGGGAGCTTTTTCGATGTTGCAAATATTTTGTAAAATATTTAAAAATAATTATTAACTTAAAAATTTCAAATAAAATTTTGCACTACACCATTATTTTAGGTCAGTTTTCCAAAATTTAAGCGGAAATTGAGGGTTTTGACAAAACCCGTTTTTCAACAGAAATTAGGCCCCTGTAAAGCCCATATGGACTAATTGATCGGGATGAAACTTCTTACCTAACCTGTTTCCACAAATTGGGAGAACCCAGTAAATTTTTGGCTGAAATTGGTACACCAGAAGTGACAGCTTCCACATACGGTCTCCACTGAAAGTGATATTTTCAATAGGAGTTTTTTCGTTTTTTTTTGCAAATATTTTGAAAAGTACACGGTATTTACAAAAAAAATTATTTCACCAAAATTCGGCATCTTTACAGACCTGGCGGATTGACTATTCGGAATAAAATTTCATACTAAAGCGTTTTACATAAATTGGCAGCGCTGTGCGAGATTGGTGGACAACTTTTTCAATTTTTGTAATAAAGGTTAAATTTTTAAAAAGTATTGACTTGTTGAATTTCTGAAATTTAAATAGCAATAATAATTAAACAAGATAAATGTGTTCTCAGAAATCCATTAGGTTCAATTATTCCCTTTAGAAATTCATTGTGTTAGAAATTCATTGTGTAAAAGAAAGTCTGGCGTTGGCCACAACATATACACTCTCCCATTTTTTTGCAAGTTGTGGATTAACTTCAGGTCCGACAATAATTATAATCAATTCTAACTCCCTTAAACAGTTGTTCAATTAAAACAACCAATCTCCTTAAAATAAAATATTCCAGTCATTCTGTACCTTAAAGCATCAATTTTCACAGCAGTCATAAAACGGTGCATTTTAAAATTATTTGAAACTAATTTTGCTTTCCGACGGGAAAAGCTTGGACACGCACATAATTGTGAAACACAAATTATTTTTGTTTTTTTACAAAGCTCACCATGTTTTTTATTTAGTTGCCATTAAAAATAAAATAAACTTTTTAGCTCAATAAATTTATTTATTTTCTACGTTTTAAATAAATAAATATATAAAAAAACATATATTTATTTGTGTGAATTGATTAAAATGAATAAAAATGGATATTCGGGGTATATTGCAGGAAAAATTTACCAAAAAAAAATTGCAAAGTAGATATCAGTGTTAGTTTGATTATCATCATCATTGGTTGTTCAAAAAGCCAAACTCAACCCAATCAACATTTTTTTTTATTTTTTTGGAAAAATTATATATTTATATTTTTTACGTAATATTTTTTTCATGTATTATTATTATTATTAACATTTTTTTAGCCGATAGATAGAGAACAATATAATATTGCATTTAATAAAACGCGAAAGATGTACTAAACACCACCAAAAATACGTAAACAAAAAATTTGCTATGTGCATCGCGCGCTGTTTTGGGATGGAAAATAAATTATATTGAATGCATGTACGCGAGTACACATTTTTTATTTCATGTACATAATATATTTTTTTAAATGTAATTGTGATGCACTTTTTTCATTATTATTTTGGGTATGATAAAAAAAAATTATAAAATGCAATAATGTGAAATTTATAAAAAAAACGCGTTATACTAGAATCAAATGTGTAAGTGAATTTTTATTATGATATTTTTGTATATATATATTTTTTTTTTTAAATTGGTGGTTTCAAATTTTCTCCTCAACTACTTTTTTGTGTTGCATTAAAACATTTTTTTTTCTGCTTGCCATTTTCGATAACGTTCATCATGATCATAAAAATAATAATAATGGTTTTCAGGTCAGAAGTTATCAACTTTTCGTATTTGGGAAACAATATTTAGGATGAGATAAGAGCGTCGTCAATTATGTTTTTATTTGTTAATCTTCTTAGAGATGAATAACCTCATGTGTTTATGAATCGTTAGGTTCCCTGTTGACTGCCACTTAGTGAATAAAAGTGGAACCGGATATGGTAATGAGTATCATAACCTTTATTAATAAGCATATATCGTTTGTATTTGTTTTAGTAACAAAATCGAAGAGACATAGCTCTATGCCCACCTATATTGTGCTGACATGGTATAGTAATGTTAAGTCATTTTTTGCGCGTATTCACAATTAAAAAATAATTAAAATAATATGTTTTAATAATTTCAATACCTTGTTGTACAACTGCCAAATGTAGTCCACAACAAAATGGCGGCCAAACAAAGTCGACATTGAACATAAAAAGCACCCTGTATATTTAATAGTATTCACCAAAGGGGTGCGTTATTTAAATTACATATTATTTTGTCTAAGTTCGTTTTGTCTAGCCACCGTATCTTTGCCACCGTATCTTATTTTGTATCCAGTCCGAAGGACTGATTTCTAAAAAACTGTTTGGTTACTTGCTCAGGCGAGTGTATGCCGACATTAGTTTGCGGTATTACGACCGTTCTGGTATTTAATAAAATGTTTCCTGAAACGCCAAATGGCTCTGTACGGAGTTGAAACAAAAATTCGTACCTTGTCGACACGAACACAAACGCACTCCCAATTTTTTTTATTATTTTGGAATACAAATAGGCGTAGATGGACTTTCAACATCAACTGATTGATCAAGTTTTAAATCTGAAGATGTGTTCACGAAAAATTCTCCTGCGAGCTTTGACGACGTGTCCATCTAATTCGAATGGAGACCATTTCCTTTTCTCTTTCACTGCTGCTCCTATTCCCCGTAAGATGAGATGTGCCTTAGTGCTCGAATGACTCGCACTTGCACGAGCTTTGAGCGAAGCTTTCAATTATCAGAGAAAACGCTCGACAATTCAATTTTTTCAGAGTTTAGAAAAAAATTAGGCTCGAAACGGCTGCCTTGATTATTACTAATTTGTAGCGGTATTCGATATCTTAAAGCATATTTTTGACTTAAATCTCAGGCCATCGAATAAATAAATCAACGACGTAGATTAAACCTTTAGATGGCGGTAGTGGGCCTACCACGTCCAAATGGATATGTTTAAACCTTGATTATGTCAGTTTGAAATGACTGGGTTGCGATTTAGTGTGTCGTTGGACTTTACTCATTTGGCATTTAATAAAGCTCCGAACCCATCCTCCGATGTGGTGACTCAGGAATTCTAGAGCAGATAACCTTAAATCGTATTTTGAAATTTTTTTATTCAGAATTCGGCTAATCTTTCAATCGACACTTAAGGTGAAGTCTGTATTCTTCTTATCAACGTATACAATATCTAAACCTACAATATCTAAATATGATGATACCGCCAAGGAAGGCGGTTGATTAAAAACCAGTCGGGTCATATGCTCGAATTCGGCAAGTGTTCTCTTATGTCTGACAGGGTCTTAACGGCATCGTCTTGAAAAAGGAAATTGCGACGATGAAACCGTACAGAGTTGGTGCAAGAGCAGTGTTACAATGTTTAGTTAACTCTTCTGGGATGTCGTCTTAGTAGCTTGCCTCGCGGTAGCTATGGCTGATTGTTTAGCGAGCCATAATAAAAAAATTAGTTTATTAAAATGTCAATGACTCGAAGTGACATGTAGGGTCCACGAATATAGGCAGAATCGGGAAAACTTTGATCGTTTCCTCTACACCTCCTGCAACAAAGATTTTACCAAAAGTTAGATTAGTGTTGACATAACGTATTCACTCCTCCAATTTTGATAAGCGCAATACGAATTTAAATTAACAGTTCATATAAACCTAAAATGTCGTTATTGGCATCGCCTAATTTCGAAACAACATGATGGCCTACATAATAAATCACAAAACCAACCGTATATAAAGATTGGCGAAATAGGCTCATACGGGTATGACACATTCAGTTATGTTTGAATTATTGACGTAAATTAATGGTTCCCAAGAACCTCGAGTGCTGTGATCTTCTGATTTAAACATGAGGTGTCTACTATTCAAAATAAAATTTATGTGCTCATCCATATGTTGATATAGGCTCTATAGAGGGTCCAAAAGTTGTCCATTTTATTTGATATGTTACATTTGAATTTTAAATGATTGGTTCTCTGGAACCTAAAGTATCGGTAATGATCCTGTTTAATCTCAATGAGTTATAATAGGGCATGCAAAACCAATTCAACAAATTTTTTTTCTTTTGTACCGAGAAAGCAAATTCGCGCAGATGTCCAACTCTTCGGTTTTCGAGTAACCTATTTTTCTTCTTTCTATATTTTTTCCATTGCATGCAATCGAAGTGATATTGCTTGGTGAGTAACTCCAAACTGTTCTGTAAACTATTTTTGAATTTGACACGAATATTAATCCAATAAAACTTTAATTTCTTCGTCTTAAAATTGATTTACTACACCTGGACATGGATCGACCTCAAGACTAATATTGTCATAACGAAATTTTGCAAACCACTTTTTTACTGTTGAATGACTGGCAGAATGTTCACTTAAAGTCGAACTAATCAATTCCATAGCTTAAGCAGCATTTTTTTTACATTTGAACCAACCTCAGAGCCGAGTTTCTATTTTCACACCCAATATATTAGGAGTTAGGAAAACATTGCATCGTTTGATAGGTTAAACCCGTACAAGTTATTGTTATTGTGAGAATAAATAAGATTCACTCAAAAATCATAAGGAGCCAATGAGAAGTTTACTCGAAAAAACGTACTGCGCAAATATGGATTGAAACGAAATATACTTCTTTTGATAGGTTAAGCTCATAGAAGTTATTCCAATATGGTTTCGTTGTGGTGCAATCTCCACTATGTCTTTTTATTGGCAATGAGATTCACTCAAACATAAAAAAATTTTATGTCTGTTTTATTTAATAGAAATGTTTTGGAAGTCCATTGTGATAGTATTCCCCGTCATTTTATAAGTCACTCTAGTCTTCGTGATGTTTTGTCATTTGCCAGAATTTCATACACAAAAAATCAAAAGGAGCCGAAAGGATTTAATAAATAAATTTATTAAATATTATTCTAATTTTAAATTTCATAAAATTTAAGTTTTCACTCAAAATTCCTATAAGAAATGCTTTAACAGTGTAATTTCCAATACATGCGTATTTTTGTTAATTGGTATAAACTTCACACTCATAAATATTTCGACTGTACCACAAAAAATGAGATTTTACAAAGAAATTTTGTACAAGAATTTAACAGTGAATTAGTACAAATATTAGACACCCAAACGTTTTCAACAACTCAGATTAAGCAAAAGAAAAGGTCTACTTTATATAAAATGTGATTGGAATTTTTCAGAAGCAGATTTAAGAAAATTATGAAATAATAAATGTTTTGCAACCTACTAGGCTCACAGTTGAATCATAAGGTTCTCCCAACTTTACATTGCTGGATGCTGATGCTGTTCTTAAATCCATGTTCGAAAAATAGTGTATATATATAGAACTCAAAAGCGGCAAAAAGAATATTCTGATATTTTACAATATTTACACCATCCCACAGAGTACAAAAAATAGAGCTAGAAAGATAATGGAATTTTTAATAAATTAAGTAAAGTTAAAATAAAAAAACTCCATAATGAGTTATTGGGCGTATGACTGTAAAAAAACAAAACCCTTTTTCAACGGAAGAACGATTACACATGGCAATCAAACAAAACAAATATTTGAGATATTCTGATGCATTGAAAATACCTTTTTTACGCTTTTTACGGGGCTATTTTAATAAGCAATTTAAGATGAAGATTAAAAGAGAACGGCCTCAATTAAATTATTTTTTACTTTTAATTTTATTATGGACTAAGCAATATACTGAACATGTGAGTGGACACAATATAATATAATGAATTAAATTATTTTTCATAAAACGACCGATATTTTTTTAATCGAAATTAATTTTCATATGATATGCAAACAAACGTAGTCATTACTAGTTTATTTTTAATAGAAAAATACAAAAATATTTTTTTTTACCAGGTTTTTATTCGCAATTAGTTCTTCCTTAACTTAATATATTTTTAAGCTTTCGAAGGATTTAGTACTAACGGCATTATTGGTTCGCAAACCTCTGTTTGTAATGCAGAAATAACATGCAAAAATTTGGTTGAATCGGAGCAAACGTAAGGATTAGTACGCCAGAAGGGTTGCAGCTTAATTCGAGAAGATTCTACTGAGAGAACTCCTTTTTGATTTATTGTCATCTTCATCGAAATTCATTGTGACGTTCGATTTTTAACGACCAAAATCTATAAAAAAAATAAAATAGAAAACGCGTGGTCGGTTAAACTGTGAACCCAATTTGGTTATGGCTTTGAGTACCAATAAATAATGTTCGAATTTTGAATCAAGTAATAAGATCAAGGTGAGATTTTAAAAATTGACGAAAAAGGAAAATAGTAAATACTAAATTAAACCCTATTAAAGTTAGCCGATAGTTTCTAGCCGAAAGATAATGCAGATAGTGTCTTGACTATTTTTAAACTCTCTTTATACTCTCGCTCCTATCGATTTTTAAATTCATATAAACTGAAATAATTTCTCCTTCACCCGAATGATGTAACCCGATCCTAAATTCTCCTAAATTCGAGTTCATAACTGATTTTTACTGTATTCAAGACACTATCTGCATTATCTTTCGGCTGGAAACTATCGGCTAACTTTAACAGTATCTAAATTAATTGATAAATAGATATGAATAAATAATAATTTAACAGATAATTAAATAGAATATAAATAAATGATAATGAAAAATTCAAAAAAAGCGATAATCATAAATGATTAGTAAATTAATTAATTTGGAATTTAATTTAAATGAATTAATAAATTTTTTAATAATGTACAATTAAATGAAATTAAATGGAAAAATTTAAATAATTAAATTAAGAAAAAAATAAAATAAAATATTATTTAAAAATAAATTTTATAACAAAGACGCTTAAATTTCTTACTGTTTTTAGTTTGTTTTTGTTATTGACCTCTATTTGTTAACGAGCTTGCAGCACATGGTTGACTAGATTTTCACTTCATTCAGCGTCGAAAATAACCGTCGATTGCAGTTAGTTTTAATATCGAACATGCGTTTCTGGAACGATGATGTCCTCGTTCCTATGATGTATATGTTCGAGCCCCAAAGTAATGAAACCTTTAATTTCCGAAAAACTTAGTACTGAAACGTGTGCCTAACGTCGAGTTTTTTGTCTAAATTTCCAACTAACTAAATTGATAGTTAGTTCATACCAATCGTTCAAAGATGGCACAACACAAACCGCATCTGACGTTTAATTAAGATCTGCTATATAAACTTAAATTTAACATTCTATAAAACATTTCTAATCAGTAATTGATAAATCGAAACTAAGTTTGCAGTTTAGAACTAAATATCGGGTAGATTTTGGTTTATAAATATTAGAGACATCTAACAACACCTGGGTGAACTAACGATCAATTTAGTTAGTCGGGAACTTAGACAAAATAAAATCAGTGTCAGGCACACAGCATTAGAGATTGAATATCAGTAAACTCCATATTAGCTCTTACGCATCTGGATCACGAAATTACTCGTAACTTACAGCAACCGTTTAGTAAATGTGATTTGGTTACTGTAACTACCAAAAGGTTTTCAATTTCAGAAAACTGTTTAGATGGAAATTGTATAGCCACTAATATTTATTTATTTCTGAAATATACATCTCGTATACATCTTATTAAATGTACTGTTGCCCGTAATAGTAAATAAATAACGGAATTTATTTACTATGTCCACCAATTTTCACAAGACTCACGACTTGTAGAAATTTATCTACATATACAAAACGTTTCTAACGTTTGACCGCGTAGCTTGCATATTACATGACAAGTTTCCAGAACTAAAACATTTTTATAAACTTTACAATTTATTTTTTTTATGAGTTACTAACTTTATGATTAACTTTATTCTTGTATTAATTACACATAATTATTTATCAATTTGTCACTAATATTAATTGACGAATATTATTAATTTTGTTATGTTGAAGATTATTTTGTGGCTGTTAAATGCCAAGTGTATTACGGGTCGTTCTGTTTGGTACAAATATTTTTAAATGTTGCTCTGCGTTACTAGGTCGTACCAAGGCCTATCTGGTCGTGTATGCAACTAGACATATTTCCTCTTGTATAGGGTGCAGATAATTTAGGATTTCTCCATATTAACAAATATTTACAAAACTATTTATAACTTTATTTAAGAAGGAAATCGTTGCCCTCTGCTAGTTAAGGCTTTTAAATTGTATTTACCTTTTATTTATATTATTATTTGGTTTGATATTATTAAAACTGATATTAATATCGAAATACGAGACTAAACTATATTTTTTCAATATTAAATTTCTTTTAACAGGCCAACTTCAACGACTTGAATTTTAGAACTATCAGAATTTATCCGAACTTATCTGAACGTAAATTAGAACAATAGGATAAGCGTTGGTTTTGTTTTACACTTCTGAATTTGCAAAACAGAAATTTGACTTTCTAATAATTTAAAAATGGATAGGTAAAATTTTTAGAAGAAATTTCGAACCTATAAACGAAATAATACAAGGCGGTATTGTTTCTTGGGTTTACATACCATTAAATTTTACGTACGACAATCAAAAAATTCATTTCGTATTTACACTCAATTGGATCAAATTAACATAATTCACTTGAATGGGCTTTAGTACAGGGTGGCGCACGAATCGTGCTACAAAAACAAAACGTAATAACTATTTTTCTGTGTGACTAATCTGTTTTTTATTTTTTTTATTTTGCAGATTATTATTTAAATTTACTAAAATGGATGCTTGGAATACCGAAACGAGGATTTGGATAGTGCAGCGCTACCATGCTTTGCAGTCCATCATTTCCGTCCAGAGGGAATTTAGGCGGGAGTTTGGCGGCACTCCCCCGAGTAGATGGACCATTATGAGGTTGGTACGCATGTTTACTGAATCTGGAAGCATCGCACGTAGACCGTACAATCGAGATCCCTATGTTCGGGTCGAAGCCACAATCGCAGCTGTAGCATCATCAATTCAGGCAAATCCAAGTGTTTCGACTCGAGAGTTATCGGCGCAAATTGAAGTTAGCAGACGGTCATTACAACGGATAATTCATGATGACTTAAACTTGTTTCCGTACAAAATCCAAATTACAAGCAAATTAAAACCTCTGGATTTGCCTATTCGCCTGGAATTTTGCCGGAAAATTATTGAAATCGCCGAAGAAGACAACAACTTCATAAATTGCTTGTTTATGTCTGATGAGGCCCATTTTGATCTAAACGGCAATGTAAACAAGCAAAATTGCCGTATATGGAGTGAAACTAATCCAGAAATACTCCATGAGACGGAACTGCACCCAGTTCAGTGCGCAATGAATAATTTTCTGATCAGGTGTCGCACATGCGTGAATGAGCATGGAGGTCATTTACGGTCTATCATTTTCAAAACTAATTAGTTAAATAAGAATAAAATTGAATTATCTATACAATAAAAAAAAATAAAGCCGATTAGTCACACAGAAAAAAAGTTATTACGTTTTGTTTTTGTAGCACGATTCGTGCGCCACCCTGTATTTACTTCGTGTATGTAATTATTTTATATTTGTTTAAACCAATAAAATAAAATAGAAACATGTATTATGTTATTAACTTATACTTGGCTTGTAATCTTAATATTTATTAGTTAATTGAAATATCAAATTATTACATGCACGAAGTAAATATAAATTATCTTTTGCAAAACGAAATAAAATGGACCCATAATATAAGAGAATAAAGATATTATCAATGATGATCAACACTACTCCAATATATTTTGACTATAAGATTATTTCATGCAGGAAGTGATAACCTCTATTTTATCGTTATATGCAAATTTGAGTATTAATTGAAAATTCAAAATGCACGCATAGAAAATTTACACTCAATTGTATCCATTTTACTTAATTTTTGAAAATGTTATTTATTATTCACTTCGTGCATGTAATAATTGTATATTTCTATAAACCAATATTTGTTAAATAGAAAAAATTATTGTTTCTAAAATTATTTAATTATTACTTGTAATCTTAATATTTATTAGCTAATTAAAATATCAAATTATTACATGCACGAAGTAAATATAAATTATCTTTTGCAAAATGAAATAAAATGGACCCATAATATTAAGATATTATCAACAACCTACAATATTACATAAAAATATTTTGACTAAAATTATTACATGCAGGAAGTGATTATTTGTATTTTAATGTATTTTAATGTTACCGTCATACAGTCTATTTGAGCATGAACCCATTGTGTATTTACAACCCAAATGGATCCGTTTTACATAATTTTGGTAAATTATCTGTATTATTCACTTCGTGCATGTAATAATTTTATATATCTATAAACAAATATATATTTAAAATATAAACATATATCGTTGACCGTATATGTAACTAGACATATTTACCACTAGGATTTTGCCATATTAACAAATATTTACGAAACTATGTACAACTTTAGTTGATAAAATTGCCCCGGTGATGCTTAAAGCTTTTAAATTGTATTTACCTTTTATTTATATTATTATTTTGTTTGATATTAATATCGAAACACCACAAATATTGTATGGATTATATGGATCTCCATGTTGCAGATTTGTTTTCCTCATAAAACCAAAAATAATTGTGCTGTCTTGCGCCAACCAATTTACAAATTATTGACTACTTAGGTGTCTGTAACCGGGTCAAGTCTACCATATCTAACAACCTTTCCTTTCCCTCCATCTTGTTATATGTAAAATGGGTGTACGGTAGGCCCGGCGTATCCGGGATCCCTGCTTAGTGTTGGCCGTACATTCTAATCAATCAATCAATATACTCGTATGTGTGTAGTATTTCGTTTAAAGGGTCTGGGATCAGTTAATAATTGCGATATTAGTTCATAAATTCACCGTTTTACTGCTGGCAGCTAATTTTTTGTTTATTATACAATATGTACTTGTCGTATATCGTAGTAATGGTCCTAAAGAATGATATGATCACGAGACATGACCGACTTTAAAGGTTTTGGTCGAAGCAAAATTTTTTTATCAGCAATTTCAGCGTTTTAGCGCTGATGGCAAATTATTCCTTTGGTATAGAATATATGCGTATCTCATAATATTGAAAAGGTCTTGAAGAATGTCACAAAATAAGTTGAAGCACGTTAATACCCAAAGCTACCGTTACGCGCTGAAAGCTGATACATTAAGGAATTAGCTAAAGATAGCTGAGCTCTAGCACTAATTTATCACATACACTTTAGTTCACAAATTCACCATTCTGGCGTTGGTGACAAATAAATTTTTTTGTTTAAATTATGTAATAATCATAAAATACAACATGATATTTTTAAAACAAATTTTTAAAAAATCAATAAAGAATTCGAGAACTTTTCTGGTTGTTTTGTGAAATTTTTTTTTAATGGAAATTTTGCATTTTTATTTTATGTGAATTTTCCAGTTTGTGAAACGGTAGTTACATTCTTAGAAAAGTTTTTCTTCATTTACATATATTTCTTACCATACTTTAAGCAAATCGAAACGGTTTTAATGTTTAGATTCATTGGGTGTGACTGGCCTAATTTATCAAAATCAATGATGCTCGTATATTAAGAGCATGTTTTCCCAAATCATATTCGACTAATTTCCTTACTGGAAATTTACGGTGTTTCCCAATTTCCAGGGAATTTTTTGGGTTTACTAATTTTCAGACCGAGTTCCGATTACCCCGTGAGGTTTCAATTGATATTTATTTATTTATTTATTATTACCAACGTTACATGCCTACTTGCAATATTTAGATAAAAATATGAATAAAATTTTATAATTGAAAGTTTACAATGGTTACCAATAGTTCAAAAGAAGCTTCGACGTTAATTTCTAAAATGCATTTCTAGACACATTTTGCATACAAAACAGATATTTAATCTTTTTTTCTGGATTCAAATTTCCCGAACAATCTATTTTAGACACTAATAAATCTTGAATAAACATTGCACTATTTTCAATTCTACGAATAAACAGCGGCTCCATATTTATTAATTTACATCTACGGTAGATGATCTACCTCGATAAGCTGGGAGTATGAAAGCAGGGACAATCGCGTCTCTAGGCAACCTTCGTAGTGCGTATTTATTATGCGATGTACACCGAGCATTAAAATTTGCCAGGTCGGATTGATAATCAGTTGCATAACGAAAAGAATGAAGAGCATGGAGCTCAAATGGGTGCCTTGAAGGATTCCCGAAGAAATATCAATTACCCTTGAAGTGAAACTGCTAATTTTCACAATTTAAGTTTTGGCTTAAGATCTAATCCAATAAACTGGCAAGTAGTTGCAATCCAATGAATTGAGTTTCCGCAATAGCAAGTCATGATCGATCTTGTCAAAAGCCTTACAAAAATCAGTGTAAACAACCTGCACAATATTACCATTTAAATAGAAGAGCACTTAAATACAATTAGTGAACAAATCTAAATTAAAAATAATTGACCTCTTGGAAAAAATCCATGTAGTTTAGAAGAAATGAATATTTTAGCATGAAAGAATAATTGATCTTTAAATAGCTTCTCAAAAAGCTTAGTAAAACTGAAATAATACAAATACCTTTATTTCCTAAGATCCAGATTGGAAAATCGGCTTAATAAGTGAGCGTTTCCAAACCATTGGGAAGCAGTTTTCAAAACCGGCACTTTGGTTAATATCAAGATTGAAAAATTCGGATAAAAGAGTATCCACTTTCAGACGAAATATTTAAAATTTCGATTTATACTTACAACATTACTCAAAATACCAAGATTTGATTTCGAACTCTAAACACTCTCAAATAAATCAGCAAATAAATTAGAAATATTCTGTACATTATCACAGGAACGGTCGTGCAAGTACATCGTGAACATTACATTTACTTTTGTAATTAACAAAATGCCAAAAATGACTTGGCTTTGATTTAAAGCATGATTCAATTTCCATGGGAGGAAGATTTTTGCTGCCGTGGTATTCACAAATTGCCCACATGATGGGAAAAATGTACAACAAGCGATGGTGGTTATTTTGTATAAAACAATCTTTATCATTCTTCCGAGTTTAACATGTTTTTTTTGTTAAAAAATCCGCATTTCATATTTGAAAATCTATGTATATGTATGTGAGAACTTTCGCCTTCAGCCAGTATCTACGTTCAGTAATTTGGTCTCATCCGTATGAATTACTTAACTATTGGCTGCGGAGAGGATTAGGCTGAAATCTTTCGAGTCAATCAGTTCGATAAATATTCAGCCAAAACCCGTATATTCCGTGAACTATTCATCCATTTGAGTTTAGATATCAAATAGACGGATTTTGTATTTAAATTAAAACTAGAAAACATATATAACTGTTACAATAGATGGATTCACTTCCTGCATGTAATAATTGTAATCTAACTTTATTTGTGAAAAAATTATTATTATTGCTCGAGTGCAACTTAAATATAAATATATTCTGATTACACGTGGTTGTTTTGGTAAAATTTACTAAATGAAGATTAATATTCACTTCGTGCATGTAATAATCTGATTTTCTAATATGCAGTGTATGAGTAAAGTGCAGTATATTCCGTGAACTATTGATTTATTTGAGTTTAGCTATCAAATAAATGCATTTTGTTTTTAAATTAAAACTAGAAAACATATATGACTGTTACAATGGATGGATTCACTTCCTGCATGTAATAATTGTTATCTAATTTTATTTGTGTAAATATTATTATTATTGCTGGAGTAAAATTTAAATATAAATATATTCTGATTACATGTGGTTATTTTGGTAAAATTTACTAAATGAAGATTAATATTCACTTCGTGCATGTAATAATCTGATTTTCTAATTTGCAGTGTATAAGTAAAGTGCAGTATATTCCGTGAACTATTGATCCATTTGAGCTTCGCGATCAAATAAATGCATTTTGTATTTAAATTAAAACTAGAAAACATATGTGACTGTTACAATGAATGGATGGATTCACTTCCTGCGTGAAATAATTTTAATCTAATTTTATATTTGTAATTATTATTATTATTGCTTGATCGAAATTTAAGTATATTGTATATTCTGATTACATGTGGTTATTTTAATAAAACTTACTAAATGAAGATTAATATTCACTTCGTGCATATAATAATTTGTTTTCAATAAACTAGATAGTTCAATTGTCAATAAACAAAATTAAATATATATAATAATCAAGTTTCATTGTAGAAATTTACCATTATATGTGGGTTCTTAAATAATTTTTAAATTTTTTTCATGATACTGATTGCTGAACTTTTATACCATAAAACCAAAATTAATTGTGCTGTCTTGTGCCAAACAATTTACTAACTATTGACTACTTAGGTGTCTGTAACCGGGTCAAGTCTATCATATCTAACAACCTTTCCTCCCCCTCCATCTTGTTATATGTAAAAGGGGTGTATGGTAGGCCCGGCGTATCCGGGATCCCTGTGTTGTCTTGGCCATACATTCTAATCAGCCAAAACCCGTGCGTCAACAAAACGCAGGGTCTGCTGAAAACTTTACGGCTTTGCATGAGAATGGATGGGAATGCCCAAAACAGTCAGTTTCTCGTCTTTCACAAGAACCGGAATGGTTTGTTTGCGCGGTTGCGTCATATACTGGCCACCAACATCGTGCGGTTTATCGTATTTAGACTTCTTCCTTTTTGGGACTTTTTTAAATTGCAGGTCTGTGCAAATAAACTGCAACCTGCAATTTATAAGCCCTCATAGTTAACATAACGAACGCTGGCCAGCAAATTCAGCCAGATTTAAGCAACATTGCCATCGAAAATTAACCTTCCGACGTTTGAACGACGTTATATTCCATACTTAATGCCATAAAATATTCTTTCAAAAAAAAATGTCTGAATATCTCGCATTTAACTTGTTTTATTTACATTTAAAAATCGACCCCTTACCCTTATGATGATAAAAAATGATATAAAATAACACAGCCTGCTTTCTGGATGGATGGATGTCTTTTTCGATGATACTAAAGTATGACTTACACGATTCGAAATTGATTCATCAATCTTCTTTCATTTTTAGTTTAGGGAATTGAAAGCTTTTGGGACCTCTATCTCAAAAGAGTCAGGTACCTGTCATACGAAATCACCCAAAATACCACCCACGATATCACACTCTTCCCTCATACTCGTGTAGTATAATCCGAAGGTCGTGGATCATCAACAATTTCGACACGACTTTTCAATCCACTTATATATCGTTGTACTTGTATATCGTTGTAAAGGCCTTGACGAATGTCCTAAGTTTTTCTGAGCGCGATAGTACTCAAAACTACCATTGTGGAGCTGCAAGCAGTTTCAACATCTATTATTCCAAAATAAACATGTGCCAAATCATTTCAAAGGTCTTGAAAATTGCAACAATTTTGTTATGAGTGCTTTAGTTGATAAATCAATCTTTTTGGCCCTGGTAGCTAATTTATTTTAGAATAAATAAGTGTCTTAAAGAATGTCACAAATTTTGCTGAAGCATATTAGTACTCCAAATTACCATTATGGCGCGTTTTTCGTCAGCCTAATATGATCATGTGGCATATCGCTTTAAAAATTTTGGACGAAGGAACATTTTTTTTCAGCAAATTTTCAACCCAAGTTTAGCATTTTAGTGCTGGTACCAAATTATTCCTTTGGTAGAGAATGTCATAAAAGAAATTGATCCAGAAACTAGTACATTTAGCTCCAGTAAAGTAATGTGACATATATAGATCATTCATGGTTGAAACGCTTTGGAAAATAAACAATTTTGTTACCAGCACTTTAGATCACAAATTCACCACTTAAGAATATAAAACGAAAGGATTAGAACATTTTTCTGAGTTGTTTTGTGAAGAATTTTTTAATAGCAAAATTTCCATTTTATATGAATTTTCCGGGTTGGTGCAATCTTAATTATATTCTTGGAAAAGTTTTTCTTCATATATTTCTTATCAAATTTTAAGCAAATCAGAACTGTTTTATTTTTTCGATTCATTGTGATTATAACTACTTTTTCGACTAATTTTCGTGATAAAAATTTGCGATGTTTCCCAATTTTCAGTGAATTTTTCGGGTTTATCAATTTTTAGACCATATATTCCATATGACCATATGAGTACCTCGCGAGGTTTCAGCCCTTAGTACTTTATCATTGATATGTAAAATATAGATAATTAAGGTCGAATATTATCATAATTCGTGTAATTTCAAAAATACTGGGATAACTTATGGACTTTTGGGATGGTTAATTAGTTGTTTTTGTTGCTTTTGTAGATAAAAGTATTATTCATTTTGCTTGTTTACTTCCACTCAGATTTTGCTTTGGTAATCGGTACCAAAATAGGGATTCCAGGCTGCACCTCATAAACGCGTATTTATTTTGCTTCGTTAATTTGTTGTTGTAAGATTATAATTATAATATCTATTGAAATATCAATTCCAAATTACTCTTACTATTTGACCAATTGGTTTCAAATACGCATAAACGCATAACACTGCCACAGAATTCGGCCTTGCAGGAACCACTTGTCCCTCTTTTTTTATTTAGAATACGAACAATAAAAAATATTTACCCTAGAAGTAACTTTCAAATTATCCCAGACTTTTAATATTCATAATTAAATTCTAAATCTTAAGAAATAACTCGTTTCACCCAAAATTATTTATCTAGTTATGGTCAAACAAAATTCACCCTAAATAACTATTTCTTATTGAGATCACCGAGCAATACTCTAAAATCTAGGGATCACACGTGATGGTATGTGTATCATCTGCTGCTGCATATTTTTTAAACAACTTAAAAAAAAATCTGAACAAAACGTCCAAAAATGTCCTCAACATATAAACAAACCAAAAAGTACAACAACCCGTAAATGATCACAGATCCATCCTATACATATAAACTTCGTTCATAAAATTAGAATTATTATACGAGTATGTATGTATATATACACACTGGGCCTGCAGTTCAAAGTCCTCTAAAACCACCAAATAAATATATGAATGCCATCTTTTAATGCAATCATTCGACGACGATGCAGCACAAGAGGCACAAACCAAAAGATCAACAAACGATCATAATCGCATTTGATCAACGAAACACAAAAATTGCATGCTATGGTATCCAATTGAAAGAGGCCTGAAATTATAGACATTATATATTTTTGGATGTGCATTGTGTGTTGTTGCATTTTATAATGATTATTACACAATTTGTTTATGTACCATCTAAACCCAAACTACTCGTACACGTATTTTAAATAATAAAAAAAATAATTCACTTTGAAAATGGGATTAAACACAGGAGAGATGTACATACATTTCATGTACATATATATAGTTTGTCAATTCTCGCGATTGAATTTTTTTTTTTGGTGCACATACATTCCATACATAATTTTTTAACATGTGTGTGTGTGTGTGTGTATTTATGTATTTTTGTTTTGTTGTTATTATTATTATAATAATATATTTATTTATATTTTGGAGGATCAAACTTTAACCAAAAAAAAATTTAAAAAAATCATGTGTGCATGTATTTGTCTCTGTGCAATAATATAAAATAGGGGGAAAACTATAATACGCGAAATGAAAAAAAATTTAACAATTTTTTTTGTGTATTTTTAGGAGGGGCTAATTTTTGCAACCAAAAAAAAATTATTGAAATTGCATTATACGAAAAAAAACGCGGGTTGCACATTTTATATCCAAAATGAAAAATGCGAAAAAAAAATTAAATTAAACTACTCATACTGATGTGTATATAGAGTGGAGAGCTTCAAAGTTTTACACACATGCACTTTGCAGTACATTTATATACAAATGGTTCCTATTATTATTTTTATTATTATTATAATTATTATTATTGTGTTGTAGAGTGCATCTACTAAATAAAAAATTAATACATATACGCATACATGTTCGCGATTTTTTTACTTTTTTTTATATATGTTCACGCGAAAATATAATAAAAAAAAAATTGCCGAAAAAATAATTTATTTGATAGTGAACAAATTTTTTTTTATTTTGCTTTTTTTAGACTAAAAAGAAGAGAGCTTTTGGACAGGTCGTTCATAATATCGGAGCGCTCTTCAAACATTAAAAAAAAAATTATTAGTTGTTATTTGTTAATTTTTTTAATATTTAATTTTTTTTATATATATACATAATTGCAATAAAAACTAAAAATAAAAAATAATTATTTTATATAATATACATTTTTTTTTGGGATTCTTTAGTGTTTTTTTTTATTTTATTTTTATTTATGTATATTTTAAATTGAATCATCATCACTGTGAATCTGAACTGCTGTAACTGCTATTACTTCTTCTAATATTGTTTAATGATAAACAAGTTATCAATTTATTAAAAATAATAAAAATAAATTATTATAAATATAAAAAATAAAAATTTAAAATGGATTATTACAAGTGAATATAATAAATAAAATTATTAAAAATAATTAAAAGTGAAAATTAAAAAAAAAAAAATTTTTTTTGTGAAAATGTCTATTATATAAGTGAAATTAGTGTGCAATTTATTTAAGTTACGACAAAAAATTTATTAAATTGGTGACCAAAAATATATTATAAAAAAATAAATAAGTGAATTTTATTTGTTGTGTGGTTTACTTACATAAATTAAAATATTATATGTAATTTGTTTTGTTTGTTACGTGAAAAACTGAAAATTCATTCAAAATTGATCCGATAAATAAAAGAAAAAGGAAATTAAGAAAAGGTAAGTTATATATGTAAATAAACAGTATAATACATAATTGGCGTGTTGTATAAGGAAATCCTTTTATTTTATTTTATTTTAAATATTTTTTTTTTTTTTATAAAATACTGAATGAAAAGAAAAACCACTTGTTGATTTTTCCCCATCGTATATACGTTTTTATAAAATATTCGAGTGAGAAAAAAATTTCATTCATTGTCGTCGTTGCTGTTTGGAAAATTTTCTCCAGTTTTTCTTTCGAGAATACATATAATATAACATACATACGTATATATATTTTACTAGGTGACCTTCAAGGTCAGAAATTTATATAAAATGTATTCCTTTGTATATATTATATAATGTAATATGTTGCATAAGTTTTCGAGAAATATCCTTGAAACACATTAATAATCATAAAAAATGTGTTTTTCTGATGTAACCGCATGATTCTCTTCTTTTATCATGTGTACACGAGAGTTCAACAATATTCCGCGCGATGCTAATGACATTTTCCATTCAGGTAAATTATATAAGCGGACACGTTTTGGCTGGATTTTTTTTTCAATTATTCTGACAAAATGTTTAGGAAAACGCGAAATTTCTAACCTTGGCTGGTTCAAATTAATTTTCAAGTTTAAATGTTAATAAATTTTGCACGGTTTATTTGAGAATTTCGTGTTCTTCAAAAAAAATTATTTTATTCACCTCTAATCCTGATTAAAGAAAACTATTTATTTTTTCGGGAAGTATTGATATTTTTATTTTTCACTATTTTCTCTTCTAATATCTGTAAGTTTTAGACTACACATACACAGATTTATTGTTTTGGAGACAGTTTTGAACCAATAACCTGCGATCCTCATTTTATTTGGTAAATGTTAGCTAATTCGTTACAAACCGATATAACTAACCGTGTATCCGTTTGAACGTCAGTCCAACAGAAATATTTGTTTGGTTTTTTTCTGTTTCACAAAATTTCTCATACCCAAATTATAACTAATTCGAACTACTAAATGCATATGACGACTGTCATCTTATATGTTCTACTAATTAAGAATATTGAACAATTCCTTGACACACACTGAAAAATGGTTTGCCAATATTATATGAATCTTAGTGTCTCAAAAACACGAAATCGTATTTGTTACAAATTCAGTAATATATCGCGTGACATTAAACTTATTTTCAAAATTATTTCGAAAATCATTTTCTTCATTCTATTTTTCTCTAAAATTCTTAAACCAAATCTTTTTAACTACTTTTTATATTATTATATTTGATTTAAGAAAACTAGGATCAAAACTGTATTTCTAGGAAATTGATGATTTTGTTCCCAAAAATTTATGAATTTCGCATGAGCGATGTTGATAAAATTTTTATTTTTTTTAGTCTATATCATCTTTTTATTTCGAGAATTGTTCGCTCTGAGAATCTTCTGGAATCGAGCCCTTTTTCGCAAACTTAAGTTTTGTTTTCTTGTTTTGAGAACTGTTCGCTTTGAAAATATTCCACAACGTGAACTTAATTCTCAAGTTAATATTTTCTTTTCTTGTTTAGAAAATTGTTTGCTTTGAAAGGTATTCTCGAATCATTAACTTAATTCTTAAATTCATATATTTTTTCATTACTTCAAGATCTGATTACCAAAACGTTTGGAAGTTTGGTTAGAAAATTATGAAGTTTCGGATTAGAGAAGTGTTCGCTGTTTACGCAAGGTTGTATTTTATTTTCTTGTTTTGAGAATTGGGTTCTTTAAAATTATTCTGGGATCGTGAACTTAATTCTGAAGTTTGTATTTTTTGTTACGTTTAGAGAATTGTTTCCTTTGAAAGTATTCGGAAATCGTGGGACTTGAGAATTAAAAGCTAACATTTTATTTTCTTGTTTTGAAATTTGTTTACTTAGAAAGGATTCTATAATCATGCACTTAATTTTGAAACTAAGAAGATCCGAATTTTTGAATTTATGGAAATAAAAGTTTTTCAACTTTGCAACCAAAATTAAGTATAAAAGTCTTGGTAATCTCATCTCGATCTTAAATAAATATCTGGTCACCTAGAATAACCAATAATTTCAATTTGAGAACTATTCGGTTTGAAAAATTCTGGAATCGAGCAGTTAATTTTCAAATTTAAATTTTCTTTCTTGTTTTGATAAAAATTCGCTATGAAAATATACTGAAACGTTCACTTGTTTACTCAAATTTTTATTATATTTTCTTGTTTTGAGAATTGGTTACTTTCAAATTATTCTGGGATCATGAACTTAATTCTGAAGTTTGTATTTTTTGTCTTGTTTAGAGAATTGTTTCTCTTGAAAGTATTCTGAAAACGTGAACGTAATTCTCAAGTTAAAATTTTCTTTTCTTATTTTGAAAATTGTTCGCTCTTAAAATAGTATGGGCTTGAGCGCTTACTTCCCAAACTTCAATTTTGGTTTCTCGTTTATAGAACTGTTCGCTTTGAAAATATTCTGAAATCGTAAACTTAATTCTCAAATTAATATTTTCTTGTCTTGTTTTGAAACTTGTTTATTTTAAAAGAATTCTTGAATCATTCACTTGATTCTCAAATTTGTATATTTTTTCATTACATAACATTTTTTCAGGAATAACCCTAAATTTCATAGTGATTATGATTTCAATATAAGTTCAAACAATTGTAAATATTTTTTGTAGTTTTGCCACTGCCGTTGATGCGACGACCAAATGAGAAAGAAATCAAAGATTTTTAAGTTTGGAACGAAACTTTCAAACGGCTTAGTAATCAAACTTTAACGTTAAATAAATATGTGGCCATCACCTAGAATAACCCATATTTTTGATTTGAGATGTGTTCGGTTTCAAGTATTCTTCAATTGAGCAGTTAATTTTCAAGTTTATATTTTTCATTCTTGTTTTGAGAATTAGTGGCTTTGAAAATATTCTAGAATCGTGCGCTGTTTATTCAAACTAGTATTTTATTTTCTTGTTTTGAGAATTGGGTGCTTTAAAATTATTTGGGAATACTTAATTTTCAAATATATATTTAAGTTCCTTGTTTTGAGAATCGTTCTCTTGAAAGAATTCTCGAATCGTGTACTTATATTTGAAGTTTATATTTTATTTTCTTGTTTTGAGAATTGTTTTCTTTAAAAGTATTCTGGAATCGTGTGATTTTTTTCTTTATATTAAGAAGAATAAATTGATTCTGGGCTTGAGAAATCTTAGTTTTGTAAGTTTCTTGAAATCTTGAACTTAATTCTCAAGTCTAATTTTTTTTTCTTGTTTAAGATTTTTTATTTTGAAAGTATTCTGAATTTAGTATTTTATTCTCTAGACAATAATTCTTTAGTGCAAATTTAAAAAATGCATGTTGATAAACTAATCGTTGTAATTTCAAATTAATATTTCGATCGCACCTTCAGGCACTTAATTCTGAAACTTATATATTTTTATTTTTATTTCGAGATTTGCTTGCTTTGAAAATATTTTGGAATCGTGCGCTTGATAATCAGAAGTTTCCTTTCGAACTTAAGTAATTTTAAATTCTTTATTTGATTGATTTATTAGAACGTACGTCCAATACTAACCAAAGATTCCGGATACCTCAGGCCTACCGTACATCATTTTACATCGAGCAAGATGGCGGGTCACGATATTTTGTTACAGATTAAACTAGTTTTTAAATTAAAAAAATTTGGCGGTCTAATCAGACTCGACGTAAAACAAGTATTTGGCCGTAACCCAGAATAATTCATAATTTCATATAGAGATCGCATGCGTGCGCAGATTTCGAACATATTTAATTTGGATATTAGTTCAAACTATTGTAAAAAATTTAATACTTTTATGTCACTATAGTTGATGCGACGACCGAATTTTTTAATTTAAAGAATATTTTTCCATTTTTGCATCAAATTTTCAAATGACTTGGTAATCCCGCTTTATTGTAAAATAATAAAAAACACAATAGTTTTTGTGAAAAATACATTTTATTCATCAATATAATTTAATTCGATGCCTTTTTTGTAGAACGATTGATCTTTGTCTTCAGTTTCGGCAAACACTTATTCATTGCATGCCACTTCCAAACCTCTTTCCTTGGAGCTCGTTTTAAGCTCTGCAATTAAAGAATAACCGCTGGGGACCGAATCTGGCAAATACGGTGGATGCGGAAGCAGTTCAATGTACATTTCGTTCAATTTTGTCTTTGTTGCGAAACAATTGCAAAACAATTACGAAATTAACAAAATTAGTGTCACTAAAACAACTGTAACTTGCAAACTTTAACAGGCATTATGTGAAGATTGGTAGAATTAAAAAAAAGTCATTTGGGTTTTAAATTTGTGCACCATCTATGTGTCAGACTGGGAACTTTGCAGGCGATGAAATAAATACCTGGCCTTCACCTAATAACCCAAAATTACTGGCCGTTTATTCGCAATATTTTTTTTCTTTCTTGTTCTGAGAATTCCGCTCCTAGCACCCGCATCCCGAACATATGCATTTTTTATATTTAACGAAGTTCAATTTTTACCATATTTCGGTAATTTTCGTTTGCTGTCGTGCATTTTTTTGTGTTCGAATATTATTTGATTGTTTTTTCAAAAATAGGTTGTTTTAAAATTTTTCTAGAATCTGAAATATTAAATCCGAACTTTCTTTTTCGTTTTAAAAATCGTTCTCTATGAAAATATTCTGGGGGAATAGTGTAATTATTTCCCAAGTTATTATTTTATTTTCTTATTTTGAGAATGAGTGCTTTGAAAGTATTAAAGAACCGTGTACTGTATTCTCAAACTTGTAATATATTTTCTTGATTTGAGAAATTTTAGTTTTGTAAGTTTTCCGAAATCTGGAACTTAATTGTCGTCTATGTAGTCACGTAGGGCTGTCTATGTAGATGGTCTGTGTAGCATGTCTATGAATTCCAGAGAAAATAGTCTCTGTTTGTAAGCTTACAACATCTGGCACAATCATAGGGGAAGGAGCAGTATCTGATCTGTTCTAAATAACACCTGGTGTGCAATAGGAAGATGCGCTCGCGCTTGTGTCATTTAATCTGGCGCACAAGGACATAATAAGGAAAAGTTGTATTGATGCTTTGCGTTGCCTATTCACATCGAGTTATGCACAATTTTTTTATATTTAATTTGTTCTGCGGCCTAGGCGGTTCAGTTTTCCTTTTTCGCCGTTTCATAACCAATTTAAGGACGTACGTCTATAGATTCGATTTTCATAGGGCCATATGCAGATTGCATAGAGCTCCATGCCAGCCTATAGTACTGGTATGGAAGATGGGTTGGCCTATGCGTTCTGCACTCCGACGTGGGGTCATATTTGTGGTTGCTTATGGTTCCTTTATGGTTGCAAAACTATAGAGCTCATTAAAAGGAACGGTCAGGAGCAGGGGGCGGACGTTGAAAAATCTGCATCAGAACGTAATTATGATACGAAAAGCGTTCCATCAACAACCAGTCGATGTACGCAATTAACTGAGATAGTTGGAAGTCCTCCGTGTAGGCGGCAAAATCGCTACGTGTGATGTGTATGTGAGAGAAAGAAAAAGACATTCAACATTGTAACATACTACTAAATTTAAAAAAAAAACGGTTTGGATCCCAATTTCTGCATTTAAATAAAATTTACACCAGTTTAGTACTGGTTTGACTAAAATAAATTTCTCTCGTAATAAGTTTCTAGACAAATGTTCAAAATTTGTTTGCCTCGGGTTTACTTCGCTATTGCCAAATGTCGTATTCGAAATGTAAAGTCTCTTTATGTTTATTAACACCAGTGGCCCTATTCTGGTTATTTCTGGAATCAAAATTTTGTAGCAGATTTATTCTCTTTTCCCCAAAAGTATATTCTAACTTTAGGGAAATAAAGTTTTAATGAAAACATTATTCCCCATTATAGCAGTTTTGACGTTTAACTCCATACCTATTTTAAGAAACAATTAACTAGGAATAGAATTTAACGTATGCTGGCTATAAATTTATAGTGAAAACTGGTAATGTCAATTGGAAAATATCAATATCCAATTTTTTATTTTAAAAAATAAATTTTATTTTTTATGTAAAACTCCATTAAAATATCAACAAAAACCAATAAAACGTAAACGTTTTCCTAATTTATTGCGATAAATCGCGAATCGATCGCGAATAATTAAATTATTTTCCCGTAAAATTAATTTCACAATCGCCATAATTAACTTTTGGAAAACGGGAAATTGGAGAGAATGTCTGGGGAATAGCTGCTACAAACAGAAATTATTCCCTATTTCCCAGAATAGGGCCACAGAAAAAATTTATTATGTCAATTTTACTATATTTGTCCGGTCGCCATTTTCGATCATTCATCATATATTTCATGCAAAAGTTTGTTGCGTCTAACTTACGTAGAGATTGCGTTGGCTTTAAAATAAAGTGGCTTAACGGAAGTGGTTTAACTGAAATAAAATTAAAACAAAATTCGTAAACTCATTTAATTTATTTTATCGGGTAGTATTTTAACAGACATGTGACATAGAAACTTCTACTTATTTTATTTAGTGAACAAACATACTTTAGAATTATTCGTAACAAGAGAGGGAAGATCATGGATCCTGAATTCAATTTCAAACCCATGCTTATTACGTCAACTTGAAAATTTTTACAGCACCATAATATAAGTTCGTATATAAAAGGTGTCCCAGGATTGGATGGTCAAACGAAGCACTGTGGTAGGGGACCCCATTTCCAACAAAAATAGCCAAGTAACGTTTTTTTGAATTGTGATGTTGGAAAAGTAGCTCGAATTTTAGTGTTTTTAGTGAAATCGCAGGCGCACCCATCTAAAAAATAATTTAAAAAAACCAAGAGTTCTTTTGTTTTTTTTTTTTTTTTAATACGATCTAGAAGAGTGTGCCTTTCTAATAAAATTATTTTTATAAGCTGTGTTGTTCTCTTTCAAATAAAAACAATGTTTTTCAAAAGTCTTTTTACTTCTGAACCGCGCTATTCACTGCTAAATTATCAATTTTTTTTACAAAGTAAGTCGTCTTTTTTTGAAAATGCGCTTAACAAAATTTCGAGTTCTAAAATAAATTGCAGAGCTTTGTCAGATATAAAACAAAATGAATAAAATAAATTTTTTGTTATTAATTTTAACAACGCCGTATAAAATTTTGCTTAATCCGTCTAAACGTACGTTTGTTATTTTTAAGGATTTAGTTCGGGCAATGCAATGAACTCTTCCGTTATTTTACAGCGGCTTGTATAATTTACGTTGAGGTGTTGTCTCACTGCTAGTGTATAGTGAAGAGGAGATCAATTACGTCGCAGCTACACATTTCCACATGTTCCACATTTTGTAAAAAACTTAGTAAAAGACAGACTTCCTCGTTGATCCGATGTGGTAGTTCAAATGGGCCAATCAATTTTCCTTCGACTATTCCCGTTTACATTTTTACTCTAAATTGGGGTCGAAACGGACCACGCCGCACTACTTGTGGATTCACATGGGGCCACTAGTGCAAATCAGGTCAAATATCTTGTACACAGATAAAAGTACTTGGTACAGGTTGCACATGGCAATAGTACAACTGATTTCTTTTTAAAATACGACGCAACGTGAACCGTGGTACCTCAAAACGTCTTGATAAACAACGAATACTTATAAATGGGTCATCTGTTACCATTGAAATTACTCTATCTTCGTCTATATCAAGTTGAGCGGATGTTCCATTTCTTCTGGGATAACCAGGAATACTACCTTCGCTGTACAGTTGCTGTACCTTTTGAAATATTTTGTAATTCAGAGCATTACCATTTCTTATTGACATTTTAGCTATAAACTTTATTTAATTCGGACTACTAGATTTGCTCAAAAAAAAATTGGTAATCTCAAAATTTTGTAAAACTGCATTTTTTTAAAAACACGACTTACTAAGTAAAAAAAAAATTGATAAAAAACGTTCTGTTCTGAATAGCCCGGTGTGTGCTACCATTTTAAAATCTGCTTTAGTGTCGCATATTTTTGTGATAGTGGGTCAACTTTATGTATAGTATATTCAACTTTATGTAGTCTTCCAGCTGGAGTCCCTTAAACATATCAAAAAAAATTGAAAAACAAAAAGACTACAAAACCATTGCTTTTATTTGACAGAAGATAATACAGCTTATAAAAATAATTTTATTGGAAAGACACACTCTTCTAGATCGTACTAAAAAAAAAGTTAAACAAAAGAACTCTTGGTTTTTTTAAACTAATTTTTTGGCGGTTTGACTAGAAACAGTGAAAATCGGTGTGAAGTTTATGCCAAAATAACAAAATATACACTGTGTCCTATAAGTACTTAGAATTGAAAAAACACTCAAATATTGAATTTTCATAATAATATCTGAATTTTTTACAAATATTTTTACACTATACGTAACAAACATGAAATTGTTGTGGAAATTTTTGAGTGAATTTTAAAAATGAATTTTTTTACAACCAACACACTATGAATTGCACAGAGATGATCGAAGTTGTTCTGAACTGCCCCTACGGATTGCACAGAGAAGATCGAGGTTGTTCTGAACTAGTAATTGATGTGAGAAACCAATCTTATTTATTCACATGCTCGGAAATCTCTGAGATTTTTGTTATTCGAGAGAGAACGTGATTAAGTGAAAAATTTGAAATTATTTTTCTTGGTCCTTACGGATTGACTAGATAAGTTCGAAGTTATTCTGAACTAAAAATTGATTAAATAGTTTCAAATGTTTAAGAATTTTCGTATTTCACTCAATCACGTTCTGTCTCAAATAACAAAAAACTCAGAGATTTCCGAGCATGTGGATAAATAAAATTGCTTTCTTACATCAATTATTAGTGCAGAACCACTTCGAACGTATCTGGGCAATCCATAAGGGCTGAGATAAATAATTTCAAATGTTTAAGAATTTCATATCATAAGCAATTATGTTCTCTCGCAAATAGCGATAATCTCAGAGATTTCCGAGCATGTGGATACATAAGATTGGTTTCTTACATCAATTACTAGTTCAGAACAACCTCGATCTTCTCTGTGCAATCCGTAGATGCAGTTCAGAACAACTTCGATCATCTCTGTGCAATTCATGGTGTGTTTGTTGTAAAAAAAATCATTTTTTAAAATTCACTCAAAACTTTCCACAAAAATTTGATGTTTGTTACGTATAGTGTAAAAATATTTGTGTATATTTAAAAATTTCAGATATTATTATGAAAGTTCAATATTTGAGTGTTTTCTCAATTTTAAGTACTTATAGGACACAGTGTATATTTTGTTATTTTGGCATAAACTTCACTCCGATACACTGAAAGTGGAATAACTTTTGCATCATCAACAGTGTTTTTGTTGGAAATGCACTCTCCCATCACCCTGCTCCGTTTTATGATCCAATTCTGGGACACCCTGTATAAAATTCTTGGAAATTCAAATGATCATAAATTTTTACATTTATACTTTCACCAAAAATTTACAACTTGTCAGCTTTGTGTAAACGACGGTACAGTTTAGCCTACACCACATCATCAATCAAAATAAGGTCCGTTATATATTACAAGTTCGATTTCGTATAAACAAATACAACAAAAAGGTTCAACTATAAATTTAATTCCAAATTGTTACAAGTCAGCAAAATCTTGAGTGAAAATTAAATGGCATAAACAATTACCAAAATGCACGCAGGTTTAATGTATTTCAAGGATGACAAGTTGCGGATAATGTTAATTGAATGTCTTATTATCGCATAATATAGTTAAAGGAGTTTAGTTTTGTTGCTAGACTGACTCCTCAATTTATGTCGTCTTATGCAGACAAAAGTCGTTCATTTATCATTCAATTTAGCTAGGCTATGATGCAATCAATAAAATATAATAAAGTAATTTATTCATTTTACCCAAACTATAAAGACAAGAAAATTTATATCGAAAATAACAAAGAATCCAAAACTTTAAATGCAATCAGGTCGTCATCATCATCATCATCATCACCACCACCAAACAATAATCGTGCGCATCAACTCCATATAATGTGTTTACATGACATGCATACACACATACAAGGATATACGCGTACCGCATAAATATATACGCGAAACAAACACCAACTGTAAAATGTATATGTCGTTTTTTTTTGTTTGTTTTTTTAGTGCACTTACTTTTGTAAAGTGATCAAACTTTCTAAAATAATAAACGTTGTGTGTGCATGTAAAAGCAACAAAAATGCATTCAAACCAGTTTAAACTGCACAGAAAAATCGAAAATATCGCCATTTTTTTGTTTACAAACGATCACTGTAATTGATCTTTCTTCAATGTAAGTTTTTTTTTTTTTTTTTTGTTAACATAGTTTCATGATCGCGTTGTCATTTTACTTAAATTGGTAACGAATTTTAGTTTTTGTCTGCGCGCAAGTACCATGGACCAGAAACAAAAACTATTTTGCATAACATGATTAGTCGTTTAGAGATCGGCCAAAATATAATGTCGATCTGTATAATGCATGTAAGGTAGGGAAAATTGTATATAGACCAAACAACTTGTTTTATTTAAAAAAAAAAAACTCTAAATTCCAAAACATAAAAAAGTCTAAACAAAAACACCAGACAGGATTTTTGGTTATTTGCATTTTTGGTTTTTGTTACAAAATTGTGGACGTTTTTATTTTTGGCTGGTTGTAAAATAATAGTTCGTACATGAGAAAATGACTATACACAAGTTAATGATAGATACGTTTTAGAGTAGTGATCGTGTGAATATAATATTCAAAATATTTTATTTCCGAACTAAAAGGGGTTGATCGCATTATACATACATATAATATACGAGTAGTTAGTGGTTGTATATGAAAATCATTTAGAGGGACATAACGTAATTCTAGACTATGACCAATTTAATATTTGGGTTAGAATTTTTGGATATCAGTTACGTGCATCTACAATATGACGCTAAATTTTGTGGGTACTCAAAATAGTGTGGCACAATGTGTTGGTCAAATTAGTTTTTGTGAACCCATACAATTCCATACATGATGTGCACGAATGGGTTGGCAAAGTACAAACTCGTCATTGAATTTTTTTCTAATTTTCAATAAAATATTTAATTCATTTAGTAGGGCTTCGTAAGAGTGGACAAATAATTAATTATTATTTCGAAGGTGCATGAATCGGCTTGTGTTCGAAAATTTATCAAACCAATCCATTTGACACATTTTAAAACTCGCAAATTTTCTAGAATTTATTTTCGAGTTATTTTAAGTATTAACTGCTTAGTCAATTTTGAATTCGTTGATTTTGAATAAAGTTGCGTTTCAGTTGTCCAGAAAAATCGCCCAGTGGAGCGCACTGTACGATTCAAATTTTACTATTATGCTGAAATGTTTAACTCCTCATATACCATATACCATACATGAAATATCGCACTACCCGTACATAATATGCACATAATCTTATTAACGACTAGCTGTACCTGGCCACGCGTTGCTGTGACTTAGTCTGGTTTAATGGAAAAGAAATAAAAGAGAAAATACACGTTTCTAATTAGTTTAATGTTTGTGAGGGTATACAAGATTTTTTGTTGTTCCATTTGAAAGGATTTTGTTGTTCCATTGAAAAGCAAGCCGTATCTAGATCTAAATTGCACAATTCTAAAAATTTACCATGAGATTTGTTGGTGGTGATTGCAAACGCCAATCGAATTGAGAATTGCATTGTCTTAAATTGAAATGTCATATCCGTTGGAATCATATAGGAACGCGAGGAATGAGGACATTTTCACCTTTGAACGGTCCTATCAAGATTGTTGCTTCTAAAACGTAGCTCATTAATTTTTTTACTGCAAGTCTCGTGCCGATGCAAAGTTTTGGCTGGTTGATATTTCGCAACATGAAAATTGATACGGCGATTTTCAATTGCAGCACGTGCGTTGGCATCCATGGCAGATCGAATGAATTCAAAAATGATATTGGATAACTAACCACTTCATCTGCTTCCACAACAGTGCCGATGGACTTGTATGTGACTGCATGCTACGAAATCGCGATTTTCAAAACCCGGGTTTTTAAAATCTCGGTTTTCGAAATCCCGGTTTTATTTTCTTCTAGTTCTAAAGTTTTGATTTTTTTAATTAGGGCCGGCCGGATTAATAATATTTGAACATAAAAATAAGATATCTGGCCCAAAAATTTACTATGGAAAGAAAGGCTGCGCGAAGTCAGAGGCGGGATTCGGTGCTATTTTATCGGAGTCGGAGTCGGAAAAAGCTGAACTTCAATTTTTTTTGTACAGTGCCATATATTGACACCTGCTCTAGAATTAGTCAAATTCCTAGTTTTTGATGGTTTTCCAAGATTAGTAAAAAAAAGCACTATTTTATTAATGCAACATTTTGAAATCCAATATTTTATATCGATCCCAGAAATACTATTTCACGTATCGAATTTCAACAAAATCTGTTAAGAAATGACCAAATTTCATCAGCCATTTTCTAGAACTTTATCGCAAACTCATTTTTGAATTTTGTCAAAAAATCATTTAAGAGTTCCATTTTTCCACATGTCAAATTTTAAAAATTTAAACCGGGGTTTCCTAAAAATACGGATTTTTATTATACAAAACCGGGATTTTGAAAACCGGGATTTCGTTACACACCCTACAAACATACAAAACGCCATCGGCGTGCTCCCAACCGTGCATCCTCAAGTCTGACTGCACGTCGCTCTGCTGCTTCTTCGACACGTATTTGAGCCTGTTTCGCCCGTCCCTCCTCAGTTTGATTTGCAATTACTCGTCGCAGATCGGTTGCACTGAAAAGGAAGAAAGAAATTTATAACAAAAACATATCACAAATTCATATCGTAAATTCAAATGAAAATCATACGATACAGTTCCAAAAATAAGAAACAGTTTAAAAATGAAATGAAAAAAGAAAAAATAAATACTCACGAAATGAACGCTATGGTAAACGGCACAGTTCAACTCCAACGCAATGTGACGCGCAATCATCAAATCAAAAATAAAATAAATATGTTATTACCTGTCACAGGTGTGAAATAGGTATATAAAAACAGGCGCAAAATGCAGAAAACCAAATTTTGTGTCAAAATTTTGAAGCAATCAGTGAAGAACTTTCGGAGATTTAAGATTTTGAATAGACGAACATTTACATTTTTATTTATATAGAAGATAAACACATAAAAGAAAATGATTTTGGCATTGAAGATAAAGAGCATAGAAAACCACCCAAACAATTTGAAGATGGTGAATCTCAAATGTTGTTTGCTGAAGATTCTTCTCAAATCCAATCAGAATTGGCTGCAAAACAATCGGAATTGTTCAAAAAGCTTGTCACCAGGTTCAACATGAATTAAAAGAAACAGAATCTCAAACGCAAACGTGAAGTATAGGAATCTGGCCCATCGCAACCAAAGCGAAATATTCATTCCAATAAGGTTATGCTCTTATGGTGGGATCAGAAAGCTGTGGTATATTATGAATTGTTGGAATCAGATGAAACTATCCATGGCGATGTCTACCGACTACAACTTATACATTTGAAGCAAGCTTTAGAGAAAAAACGAGACACAAAAAATTAATTTTTCAACTCACAACGCAAAACCATATGTTGCGAACGTTGTGAAAAATTATTTAAAAGGATAGGACTGGGAAAGTTCCTTCCACCAATTACCTCAGTTTGCTTCCACTACACCGCAAAGACGTATGAATATATAGGACGTTAGACCCCCTACTTTTGCCACCCCGGTGACAAAGTAGTCAGCATGCTTGCCCCAGTGACCGGAGGTCCTGGGCCCAATTCCCGGTTGTGACAAGGAAAAAATTTCACGGCTGGTTTAGGATCAATAAACTAATCACTCATTATCCGAAATGTAAAAATGATTATGAATCCTCATTTGAGGCGGCCAAATCCCTTGATGGGATATAGTGCCAGAGAGAGAAAGACCCCCAACTCAGTGCTAAATTGATGCTGTTAAAATTTGACTAATTAAATTAATTCTAATTTAATTGGGATTGAAAAATAATGGAATAAGATTATACTGAATGCTAGAGTTCTAAAACACACGGTACTCCAAGAACACGGATATCCACTCCGTCGAATTACACGGTTTTAAACAACACGATTGGTGGTTCTCTTTTATTTTATTTTTTGTATTTTCCTTGTAGCCTCGCACAACGCAGTTTCAAAGAACAAGGAACGAACGAGTTAAACCAGAGTATGTACATATATGGATACTTGCAGAAATTCATCATCTGTGACGTATTCATCATCCGCTGCGAATTCACTAACCACACATAACCTTGGTTTATGATTTATCTACCAAAATAAAAAATATTAGGAATAATGTAATCTTCATCTATGTTAGATTTACCATGACAACCCGTTTGATAGAACCAACTACCATAGTGGCATGGAACAACAAACCTTAGCAAAAATAAAATCTTGAAATATTTTTTTAAATATGGTAGCGATTTAGAAACCAAAAAGAAATTTAACCGTCCATTAGTAAAACGCAATTCTATTATTGCAATAAGGAAACTTACAGGCTTGGCCAATATTTGGAACACACCTCTGCAAAAATGTAGCTTAGGGTATAACTCACTTGTCCTTATATGTCTCCATGTGGTAAAAGGTTTTAACAATATTTTTATATATATATATATATTTACTTCATCGGTTCTTACGAATTATTAACCACTAAAATCGTTTGACTTATGCTGTAAAAATGCTGAGGAATTAGCCGATAAAGAGAAAAATTCAAGGAACATGCAAAATCAGGCAACCTTTTGGAAAGTTACGTTTACAGTGTAAACAATCACAAAATGAAATGTTTAAATTATTTGAAATAAAATTCTAAATTTAGGTACAAAATAAAACAAAAACTGGAGCAAAATTGTTAATCTATCCAATTTTTTGGTAGATGAAAATGAGTTTATCTAGGTGTTTAGCTTAGATCATTCACTGGGGCACTTATATTTTTTTTTTACCATAATTCTCAAGTAACTCATATAGTTAATGCCATTCACCATGGAAAAAAATGATTTTCTTATGATAATCTGAATGAATGAGAGAATCACAGGTTTGTTATTTAGGTCCACCTTCAAACATAGCATCGGATACGTGTCAGAGCTGTGTTTGTGCGTTCTAGATATTGTCGGGATTAAGATAATATATTACTAGTATAGTGGGTATGCTGTCTATTTTTGTCGGTCTGGTGTCAGCTGCCTATCGTTTCGTACTGGTGTTGTTTAGGTTCTTGCAGTCTCATTTTCATTACTTGTCTAAGATCGTTGCAACTAAAGATAACATTCGCTATTTTCAGAAGGAGAAACAGGCGATTTCACTCCGTCTGTTAAAAACTTGAGGAATATAATATGTACCGATGTTGCATGGTATAGTTACCTTTACTGCATGTATTGAATATCGACCCAATATCATGCAACACCATTGTTTTTAATAACGTAAGGCCGGTGTTGTCTTTTATCATAAAACATGCACTGTTTCACCAAGTTGCGATTTCTTGAATCCACTTAAGAGACACCTTGAACGACTAAGAATATATATATTGTATGAGCAAATTATGGATGATGACATATTTTGTAAATATGGATTTGGATCAGGAGGTACCGGGTTCGAATCTCGATAGAGATAGGATGCAAAAGAGAATTTTCATCTTCAGACCTCTTGTCGGAGTACAAAATCCATGGGCCGACCCATCTTTCATGTCAGTATAGGCTGGCATGGAGCTATGCAGATGGTAATGAAAATCGGAACTATAGCCGTACGTACTCGATTTGGCAGGCGACTGCGTAAGGTAAGGACGGAAAAAGCGAACTGCAAAAGAGTTGGGAGTGCTTCGGTCCCAGAACAGATTGAAAAAAAATTAAATAAAAAAAATAAAAAATTATCCATGTGTCTCTTGTTGTGATGCCAATAAGTTTAATTCACATATATAGAATTGTTGTTGTACGCGGAATGAATGGGATGGAGCAACACACAAATATATTCGCTGGTTGACATCATGGTTTTTATTTTGTGAGGGCAGCACAACGTCCGGAGGAATATGCAGTTTATATCTTGACGTGCCTTGTTAAGTTGTTTTGTTCAGTAGCTTTGTGAATCTATGCTTTGAAGGGAGTATTTTTTGATGCCGAGTATCATAGTTCAGGTTACAATTAGTTATTCTTCCTCCTACTTTTAGTATTTTATGTTCACCAATAAATGGGATAAGCGAGTAAAGCTTGCTATTTCTTGATATTGCGCCGTCTTTGTTATTCTACATGATTTCATCCTAGAACTCCGCATGTTGAATTATTCTAATCAGCTCGTTATAGCATTCGTTAAGTTCGTAAGTAGAAAATAAATTTGGTGACTCGGTATCCCGTTTTTTTTAAAAATTAATTTAAGGGATTAACAAGTTTTGCAGCTTAAGGGATTAACAAGTTTTGCACTATCCGAAAGTAGGTTTCAGTTAGTATAGGCTTGCCAGGAGTGAATTAGGTGACGATGAAACTGAATGTAGCTGTTGCTGAATTCCAGTTTTGCATATAGTCAAAGAGTTTTAATTGTTTCATCAAGCTTGAATTCCAGTTGATTTTGATTCCTTAAGTCAATATTTTTTTGTTTTTGGCTGAATACCCAGAAATCAGGTTATCCACTTAGAAATCATTTAAAAATAAGTTGGATGCTAAAAGATGGTTTGTTTGTTCATTGATTGCAAGCAGTCATAGGCGACTTCACCAATAAATAAGTAACTGCTTCTGTTCCATATGTGACTGTGCCCAGCGTTTTCCATTTGTGGAGAATCTCTCCATAAAATACGTGGATAGTCTTTATCAACGGTGATTTGTCTAAACTTTTTTTCGATATCAGCCGTATGGACGTATTTATGCTTCCGCCGCCTTAACACTATGTATTAGTTGTGGTTTTGGCAGAGCCATCAAAAACTACCCTCAATTTTGTAGTTGTGCTCGAATCTTTTAGAAATACATGATGTGGCGGGTAATAGTAACCAGTTTCAATAGCTGTTTCAGCAACTTTCATGTGACCCAAAGCGAATTATTCATCCATGAGCTTCTTATATTGAAAGCCAAAGTTTGAATTTTTATAGCAAGTTGTTTTTCTAATTGTATCAAACGCGCCATGGTAAACCTTTTTGAGCATTCCAGTGGGTTGGCAGAATATAATTCACTCTCAAAATGGATCTTGACTACGTAATGGCCAGATTTGAGACGTTTATAACTGGTCACGAAAATTTTTTCTCACTCTAGTTCTTCTTTAGTGAATACTCGTTTACGTGGCACCTCTTCTATTTCCCAGAAGCGTCTCAATTGTTTATCTATAACCACTGCTCTTGTTATCATTGATTATGTCACTATTGAATTGTGACACTCGACTGAGGCACGCCCTCAGAATATCCAGCCTAGTTTGGTTTATTGGGATATTAGTTCGTCGGATGAGGCCTTTTTTATATTACTCATTAGTATTTCTCAGCCCACAACAGATTTTTGGTGTCTTTGCTTCAATGTATATTCAACTTTTGAGTTTGTCACTTCGGTTTTTGCTATGCCTGTGACTTCTGCATACGCTGCGGTTTTTGGTTATTTTAACCTCTGGCAGGCTTCTTCTGTAATGAAGGTTACTTAAGACCCATGATCTATTAGCGCAAGAATCAGTTCGTTATGAGTATCAGAAAACGCTGTTACTAAGGCGGATCCTAGTAATATGCACTTGCGATGTATGTGTTACTTGTACATTATCATCTAACAGTTTAAGACCATGAGCGGATTCCGATGATAAATTTGCAGTTCTAAAATTATGTTGGTGAGAAGCTTGTTTGACTTGATCGTGGAAAATCTGTTTGATGTATGGATGATACTCTGAAAGATTATGAACTAAGATTTGTGAGTCGTTGGCCACAATATTGTTTTGTTCCTCTGGCAGCTCTGGTTAATCAATTTGCCGGTGTTTGTCCACACAAGCCTTTTACAGTATCCGCATGTTTATGAATTTGATTAATATTTGAATACGTTTTATGGTGTATTTCTAAGTGCTGTTGTTTTTAGCTCGAAAGATCAATGTTCCAATTTTTGTGTATTTTCCGTGATTTACAAAAAAAAATTGTAAAAAAACGTTTCAAAGTTACCTCCAGTTTCACTTTATAATCAAAATAAATGAGAAAGTAAGCCAGATTTATCTCGATCTTAAATTTAAAAGATCTCGACTACTAACCACATTTTTGGCCTGATATGGCAAAATGCAGTCAAAATAAATATTCGTTTTGTTTTGGATGCATTTTGCCATACAAACCCCCATATTCAATTACTCTAATTGATGTGGCGTCCACGCCAAAGCCAAATATACCACACTATAAATATAGTTTGTTTTAGAAGTTATAAAAGTAAATAATTCTGCAGCACTTTATTGATTTTTTATCCAAAATATAAGAACCGAAAAAAGACATATAAAGTATAAGAAATGAAGCGGTACAATTTAGAAATGTATAGCAATTATTATTATTGGTTGATTTGATAGTTTATTTTTTTTATAGACACATAAAACAAATATACAACCTATTTTATTTATTTATTTTTCTTCATCTTGTGGACGAGCCCATACCCTTTCCAAAATATATATGCGACGTGTAGTAGGGGTACAGTAGGAGTGTATATATATAGTCCTGAGTAGACTGTATATACGCGGAGAGAACCAAAAATAAAAGCCCGACTAAAATAAAATATATCAATTTCTATTTATTTCTTAGTTTTCTTCTTTGATACTTCTCAACATTAGTTTTATTATTATTATTTTTATTTCAAAACGTCTTGCAGACTATATTTTCAAGATTATTTTCAGATCTAAAGCAAATAAAATAAAAAGGAAAACATTGTGTGTATATATGGATACAATGTACCATGTAGCAGGTATATACATATATGCACATATACATGTATATAGGCGAGCGACTAAGAAACTGATGATGATGCCAAAAAATAACAATAATTCTAATACTAAAACATACCAAATATTATTACAGTATTTAAGATGTAAGACTAAGAAGCATCAAAGAAAATAAAAATAAAGCCTATTCGCAACATATAAATTCTCGTATAAAAATGTATCAGCTCTGTACGGTATACGAGTATATGATATTTTTGATAAGACGAAAGTAGAAGCACAGAAAAAAAAATACATATTGGAAAAAAGGGAAAATCAATAAAACATTTTTTTTTGTATATTGCTGTGTTTCCTTTATATTATTCGTCTTGTTATATATATACACACACACACATTTCTTGAAATAGTACATATTATGAAATATATGTATAAAACTAGATTTATAGGACATATATTATTGAACGAACAAATTCTTCAATATATCATAACAAATTTATAATATGATTGTTTGTTGCTTTATCCTTTCATTGTTCCGCTTATATTTTATATTCCTTTATCGACATAACGACAAAAGATTCTATCTTGAAATACCCTCGTACCCGCCAAATATATTTTTTTTATGAAAGAAAATTAACCGGGAAAAAGAAAGGAAAACTAGGGATTAGAATTTCTTTTATTTTTTACGGTCATAAAGCTTTGAATCACGTGGAAAATATATTTTGACTTACGTATATAAAATTTTGACCAGATCGTGCATTTTTCTAACAAATTCATAAATTTCAATGAGCTACATTAAAATAAATCCAAAATAATAGCAAGGACAACGCAGTGCAAGACCGCAGCTGCAACAGCCCGGATAGTCCAAACGTTGTATTTTTAATAAATACATAAAACCATTCAGAAGTTACATAATTTATTGGGGATTTCGTTTCCATCTGTCCAACGATCAGAAATCTGCGTGATTCCTGCGTGAATAAATGTTAGTTTTTGTACTAAAACGTTCACCTCATCTTATTCAGGTCAGTCGTTTGGCCAGATCTTTTTGCTTTTAAAAAGCAGTCCTACCAAGGCAGCAGTACTACCGAGCCTGGTTCTTATGTTAAAAGGTTTTCATGTTTATGACAAGCGTGGATGTGCTCATTTCAACTGCTCATGTAACCGCTTGATTTGTTGACTGTAAAAAATTCACAAAACGGTTTTATTGACTTTTAAATTTTCATAATGTGCAGGTTCCATAGAATTCAACTAAAAATTTTCAAAAATTATTCCCAGAATACACCTAATCCCAAAAAGAGCTTGAAATATTTATGGTAATTATAAAACAAAATATTTTCACAATTCCACGAGAAAAGTAGGATAGGGCCACGGACCCAGAAATAATTACACTTCTCATAAAATAATTTCATTTTACTCCAAGCCGGGAAACTAGCGTAAAATGCAGAAAATTTCGAGTGATAAAGAAATAATGCTTAGACGATTTTTTTTGAGTCACAACTCAATTATCCAGTACTTCCAATGGATTTTCGTCCATGTTGTTTTAGTATAAAAGTGGAATATTCCTTGATAATGTTAATTCTTCATGTATGTACCAAATATCAAACTTATCATTGTCTTATTATTCCCAAGACATATACTTTGGTTTGGTTTAATAGCAAACCAATGTAAAATGTTGTTGATGCCTCAGCTAATTTTCGTCCAAATTTTTAAAGGATAATCAAAGTTTGTCATCTGTCATAGATATCTTAGGTAAATCGTGATCGAATTTAAATTAATAGTAAAATGGAAGAATTCGAGATCATCCTCTTGCAAATTAACCTTTCATTCTTCACATTTCTACATTTTAGCATACTTTGTTTCAGAACAGTAATGGAATTTGAGTGCCAAAAAATAATCAACGTTTTTTTTAACTTAGGAAAGAATTTCTTCACAGATTTTGACTAAATGCCATTCTGAAACATAGTGTAGAGTAGATGAACTAAGACATGACAAATAACTTTTCAGTTTGAGTTTCATATGTGGTTCTGAAAAATGCCGAACGTTTGAAAGTGCTAAGCCATAGGAGTTTCCGGCCTGGTTCTAGTAATGAAACTAAAACAGGACTTAATTTGGTATATAATGAAAAATAAATTCTAACATGAATGAGATTCTGGAAATGTCGAATTTCAACGAAACTAATGCTTTTTGAACGAATTAAGATATCTGCAAAAAAGTATACAAATCACGTTTTGCGATCTACGGTAAGATGGTTCAAGAAGATTAATAAAATTCCTCTAACTAAGGCTAGGAATAGGTCAGCATTTTCGTTCTATAATCTCTCCAGCCAGAGAAGTACCAGTGAAAAATGGCACAAAACCTGCTTATAAAAGATAATTTATTCATCATGCTAAGCAACATCAATTATACAGTGCGGACAGAAGCACTTCAGAACACTTGCGTTGAATATTAAATGAAAACGATGCAGTTTTAAAATGAACTTTTAAATTTCGCCAATTCACCATAGTCCTTCAGAATTATGCGGCCTCCGAAAGTCAAAAAATTAAAGTGAATGTTTTGAAAGATAAATTTTCCTAAATACTCCATGTACCCCTAGTATCCGTTTGACAACCGTACCTATTGATTAGGTGTACCAGTTTTTGAGATATTAGCTGTAATGTGAAACTTAATTATTTGGTCGCAAAAATCAAAATCTTACTCAGCAAATTCTAAACGAGAATCTGCCTTATTTTTTAAATTATATTCTTAAGTTTCCAATCCAAAATTCAATTCCCATCACCGTACTCGTAATGTGAAAGAATTACATATAAATTCTATTTAAATAATTTTTTCTGGCATACTAAGGCAACAAGATAGTGGTAATTTTTTTCTGAAAACAAAATAAAATTGTCAATAACTTTCCCTAGTTATTTCGTTATTGAAAAATTATTCCCAATTTATAAATATTCACATCAAACTTTTGTTCTCAATAGGCCAGAAAAAAACAGATCTTTCCCTAGTTCCCTATTCTGAAGGAATTACTAGAATAGTGCCACAGGAGTGTAAAATTTCCAAAGTTGGTGGATTGCGTGCAATAATTAAAAATTTGCCCAGCATCTATTAAATCTTTTTTCAGGAAATTATCTATGCCTAAAAATGGTTAAAATATGATTTTTTTAAATTATGCGATTGATTTGAAAACCCACTCATTTTCCCCAACTAAAAAAAATGTATTACTCAATACGTTTTCTTCGAATCTACACTTAATCGAAAGTCACAAAAATATATTTTCAATCAATTGAGCACACAAAAATATTCTGCAACACATAATATAGGAATCCTTAGAGTTGCGCTAAACCGGCAACCGATAAATTTTAATGAATAATTTCCGTTTTAATTTTTCTTTATTATTTTTTGTGTGCGGGGTACATGTTGAAAACTTTTATGCAACCTTAACTATAACAAGTAACACAACCCATTCTTTTCTAAGTACTAAGAACTAAAATGGAAACCAATGAAGTAATATTAATCTAACCTAAAATAAAATAAAAAAAACTTGAAAATCGTTAAAAATATGTTGCTGTATATTTTCAATACAATATTTTTTTGCCGTTCAATAATTCATTTTTTTTTTTGGTATTTCCTTTGTTTGAAAATCCGAATTTTCATTTCTATGTGTACAGCTTTTTTTTGCCTCTATGGTGGATTTTTTATTTCTTAATGTTGAATTAACCTCATTTTTGATTTATGAAATCTATATTATTTTTCGGGATTCTGTATAAGATCCTATGTATATTGTTTTGTATATTACATGTTTTATGTTGCTGGTTCGGTTCGTATATTTTATTATACATGTACAGTTGTTTTACTCTCTGGATTATTTTTGGTTATTAGAAGTTTTCAGTGTTTCCATATATATATTCAATGGATTTGAAATGTGAATCTAACGATTATAACCAATATATTTACGATATATGTTGAAAATACGTTTTATACATATAATACAGTCTATATGAATTTATTATCCATCGCCGGAAAATGTGATTAGTTCGAGCGAGCTTTATATATAAACAACCAAAATTCGTACCTACCTACACTACCACCAGTGCGAATAAAAAATATCTCATTTACGCACGACGTTATCTTATATCTAAAATACACCTTAAATCTGTTCTATAAATTATTACATCTTTGCTGCTGCTACTATCGTGTGTAATAAAAGATAGTAAGTCCTCCGCAATGCCAAAAAAATAAACGTAAAACAACGATGGGAAAATGCTATCATAATCATTGATTTTGAGTCGAAAAGAAAACTATAAAATTTCGCACCCTCGTTCTTTGTCTGATAACAAGCAAAATATGCTCTCTAGGCAGCTACTAGATACACATTACGAGTACACACATACACGCTCTAAATATATAGTTACAGTTTTTCGCGTTTTTATTTTTATGTTCGATTGAAAATTCAAACAAAACACAATCTATGAAGATGAAAATGAAATTGGAAAATATATTTGGAGGGCTTTTCGGGGGGAAAATGGATACGGAAAAATGCCTGATAGACTCTTGAAAAACATATTTTGTGTATTATATATTTAAAGGGTGTACAGTATATTGAAGATAAAAAATGTTACTTGGTAGTTTTGTTTATTGGAAATTTGGAAATATTGGAATATTAGTTTTTTTGTTGCTTTTCTATTTTTGGGGATAGAAAGTATGTAGTAATATTGCTAAGAGGATTTTATAAGTTGATAACATTTGTGTATGAAATGTAATTTTTGTTATTTATAATCGAAATGGAAAATCTTTTCTCCTTTATATGGAGTGTATCAGTAGTAGACAATTTTTATTTTTCAAGTAGATCGCTTTGTAATGAGGAAAAATATGAATTATTTGTTTATAGCTTAAAGCATTATGACAATAAAATCATTTTAGATCAATCTTAAATTTTTGAAACGGTTATCGATAGTTTGAATTCATAAGATGTTCTAATAAAATTCTAGTAAAATTTGGGCTCAGATCACAACCAATGCAAAAAATTTAAATTTACTGTGAAAATAAAATCGCCATTAGAGGATTTTCGTCAAAAATTAATTTTACGTATAGACAGGGAAGAAATTTTTTGGATAAAATTCGTTGCAGGAATCAAGAGCAAATCGTTTAAAACAGTGATAGGGGCTGAAACCTCATGAGATAATCAGAACTTCGGTCTGGAAGATAAACCCGGAATGGCAGGAAAAATGTTCTTACGATTGATCATCATTGATTATGTAAATTAGGCAAGTTTTAACAGTTTTTCATGATTCATAGTGAATCGAAGAATAAAAACAGTTTTGAGGCCATATTCTTGAAATCTGTGGAAATTTCCTCAATCGGAATACAATTTGCTTTGAAATTCTATATACTATTCGAATTTTTCGCCGGCTAAACTAATAATCATTTTTTCTAAAGATTACTAATATTTGTCTCCATACTAAGGGAACAATGTCCAATCGATTTACACAGTCGGAATTTTTCCCTTCCCAATTATGTTTCGTAATTTAAAAATAATTTAAAAAAATTATTATTTTAATATGGAAAATCTCAAAGTAAATTGTATTCCGCTTGGGGAAATTTTCACCGATTTCAAGAATACGGTCTCCGATGATTAAAATTTGTTAAGAAATTTATGCATTGCTCCGAAGTGGAAAATTTACATAAAATAAAAATCGAAAATCTGAAAAATTTCCTGATTCTTTATTGATTTTGTTTACAATGTGTCCCAAAATTGGCAAATCAAATGACGCAGAGTGATAGTGGAGCTCATTTTCAACAAAAACAGTTAAGAAAAAGTTGTTTCGAATTGTTGATGGTGCAAAAGTTATTCCACTTTTGTTTTTTAGTGAAATCGCATGCGCACCCACGAAAAAAGAAAGCAATTGAATTCGTTTATTTAACTTTATTTTTTTAATACGACCTAGAAGAGTGTGCCTTTCTAATAAAATCATTTTTATAAGCTAAATTATCTTCTGTCAAATAAAAACTTTGCTTTTGTAAACTTTTTTTGTTCAAAAATTTTTGTTGATGTTTAAGTGACGCCACCGGGAAAACAAAAAAATTACCCACTATCAGAAAAATATGCGACACTAACGCAGATTTTAAAATGATATCACACCGGGCTATTCACAATAGAATGTTTTTTATCATTTTTTTTCACAAAGTAAATCTTGTTTAAAAACGCACTTACCAAAATTTTTAGTTCTAAAATAGATGCTTTGTCCGAAATAATACAAAATGAATAAATATTTTTTGTTTATTAATTTTAAATATTATTATACGGATTTTTTTTTCAAAATTTCAGGATTTTTCCCAGATTTCTACAAAATTTCGCGGAGTTTCCGCTTTTCTTCCGGATTTCCTTCGAATTTTCCCCAGATTTCGCCGTGCTATACCTACATAATTTAAAAGAAATGGAAAAATTAGTAACTGCTTCCAGCGCACCAACGGGATATTTGAATACTATACTTCAGAACAATTGACGGAACTCTTCAATACCTTTCCAATAATATACGACACGTATATATTATATGATAACTGAATAATTAGCGCCAAAGTGGTGGATGTGTGAACTAAAGCGCTGATTACAAAATTGTTGCTTTTCCCAAGACCTTTTCCAAGAGAATATTATAAGTTTTAACTGCTTCTATCGTCACTAAAGTTATACCGAAATTGTATCATATACTACACGAGTATATGGATAAAATATGAAGCAAAATCTTGATATTGGGTGAAAGGATTTTTGTTTCTCCGAATTAGAAACAAAATATTAAGAAAGAAAATTCGAATCGCATAAACCGAGAGAGATCATCGGTAGCGACATCCAGACATACGCACAAACATTTTTTGCATTTCTGGAACCAGGGACCTTCAAAACGACGAGAAAAGTAATTTTGACCAGAGTCATTTTTCATCATTTTGTATAACGATTTTATTATTTTGGTCATACAGACTTAATTAGGCCATTGAATTTTCTACGTGATCAACAAACGAAACTAAATAGTTACTTTTCCCGATAGATATGTTACTTTGAAAAATCTAGCAGTCTTTGCTGTCTCCTATATTTCATGAAAAAATAATATTTTTATGTTAATATTGTTATTGATAAAATGTGTGCTTGGTTCCCATAAAGGACATAAATTCGCGCTCCGTGCAACAATAAAACGGAAAAGATTTTTTCATTAACAATCTAATAGCATTGATTAATCGGACCAAATTGTAATGCCACCGTGCGAAATCAAAATTTCTTGTGAGCAAATCAAACCGGCTAAAAATGTTAATGAAAAATAAATTTGAATTCCGTAAATTTAAGCGAGAAAAATATTTGATAAAAAAAAAAATATTTTTTATCGGAAAATTGACGATCACCCGGCGAAATCAAAATCCTGCTAATTGTGAAATCATCACTAATAAGAAGGTTTTATTGCAACCACCAAAGGATCTATACTTTTAATTAACACTATTTGCCATTGACACTTGGCAAAACACACTTATAAATAATAAACACATTTTTTAAACACTTGCTTTTTTTGTGACAAGAAAAATCATTTTGCTTATTAAGTGGAAGGTTCTATATTCGTGATAAAAGTTTTGACTATGTTAAGATCCACTTTAAGTTTTTAATGCGAGCCACTATTATATATTGTTATTAATGTATCAAAACCTGTATCTAGATAAACCTATTCTGCTTGAATTGCTTTTAAGCATTTTCGTATACGTAGTAAAATAAAGTATAGTAGTCATGAAAAATGCTGACCTTAAAATTTTTGCAGATTTACTATTCGCTATATTGCCGAATCCTAAAAAAAAGAGTCTATGAGTGGTACCGTGCAGACTAAATGACCGCCTCCTATCTACAAGAAACGGACTTACAGATAACGTGTTAAACTTCATACTTGAGGTTTTTCCATAAATTTGGTACCAGTGATGTTTCCCTGAAATCGGTAAACCAGACGTGACAGCTTTTTTGGTTGGTTGCAAATATTTTGAAAAGTATATCAGTTATGACAAAAACGATTAGAATCTAAAAGAAATTAAATTAAATTTACAACAATATCGGCCCAGATCGTTTTTCAAAATGACGGTTTTTAATAAAGAAGTTTTTTTTTAAATTGGCCATCTGTACAGCTCAGATAGATTGTTCGGGGTGAAACTTTATACTTAGCTTTTTCCATAAATTAGGAGGTCACTGTGATTTTTTCACCGGAAGTGGCAGCATCCATAGTCGCTTTTTCGATTTTTGGAAATATTTTGTAAGTACATAACATTCAAAAAAAAAGATTAAAAACTTTAAAAAATTTCTTGAAAATGCCGAGTTTTGATTAAAAAAACAACTTCATTTGACCAAAATTCTGCATTTCTGCAGTTCAGTCAGATTGACTATCCGGAATGGGACTTCATACTTTTCCATTAATTCTGAGATCCTTGTGAAGTTTGGTAGAAATCTGAGCAACGGAAGTGGCATCCTCCGGTTGTAGATTAAATTTCATTAATCTTGATAAATTTCAGAAAACCAACAAGGTTGACCTTGTTAGTTTTCTTAAATTGATCAAGATTAATGATTTTTGATTATAAATGGCAGTTTAACCAAAAGTCCAGTAAGCCTAATTTTTCGCTTAGAAATTGAGTGTGGTGTAATTGAGATCTACATTCGTCGTAAAACTAAGTTGGGTGTTGGCCACAACATAATTAGCCCTCCATTTTTAAAATCACGTTTTCGAAAATTGGGTTGATTTTTATGTCGTAGCACTTTGCTAATTTTTATCTTGTTCCCTAGTCTCTTGAAATTCTTTCTTATTTCTATTATGTTTTTGTTAATCTTCTATTTTATCTTAACACTAAACTATTCTAAATTGCCTGTTTTTTCTCTATAGTAACTACTTTAACCATTGCTACTATCGATTATGGGGTTCCTATAGGAATACAAAATAGGAAACAATTTTAAATTCGTATAGCATTTTTGTATTTTTGCTTCTATAAGCTTATTCTGGTTTGTCTTATTGGAATGTTTTCTTTCCTATTCATTGCAGTTTTGACATTTATTTTTCCAACACATACAATATTTTTTTAATTTTTAATTAGACAAAAAAATATAATTACATACAATTAATGTAAATTTGACATTTCTTAACCACACAGTCATGGTTTTCAATTCTCAAATTAATCGAAGCATTTGGAAAAAGGTTATTCCTATGTATACGAAAATAAACCATGGGAAAGAATTTTTAGGAAAGAACTGCTATCTATATTTTTTCATAAATAGCAAAAAAAAAACTCCTATTTCCTAAGAACACCAGAATCGACCCACTGATGTTCTCTTCATTGTGCTTTGATACACAATGGTTGTTGTACATTTTCAAAATATTCAATCGTTGTAGGCCGGCGTTTCCTGTGGAACTGGTTACTTCGGATTTCGTTATGTTCAGGTTTCGAGATGAGTCCGATTTTCTAAGGGGTATGGTGTTGGTTATTTTGTAAATTTGTCTTTCTATAGGCAGGCTTTTATTTTTTTCTATTGGTAGCAATTGTTAACGCAGGCGATAATCGAAGATACTAGACTTTTTTACTACGAACTTAACAAAGCACGCTAATTATGAACACAGGTTAAACAAACAACTGAGATAATACAAATAATAATCTCGAACAGCAATAGACAAGTATATAAGCGCGAGCAATTTGGCATGCAGACACTGTTGAAATTTAACCAGTAAACAGTGCAAGTTAAAAACTGAATAGTAACCAGCGCGAAAAATAGTGTACAGTAAAAGTGAACAATTAAGAAGAGTAAAAGCGAATTAGTGCGTGCACTTATGAGTGAAATAAATGAATTTCTGTAGAAATTAAAGCTGTTGGAAAATAAAGCTTGTAACTTGAATAGCTGATTGTTTTATTTGCAAAATCGGGTATGAATCCGTATCAAACGCTCGATAAAAAATATTGAAGGAAAGGAAAAATATTTTTTATTTACAAAACTATTTAGTGTCAAAAATGCCTATGGATAAAATCCAAATCATATTAGGGTAACAAATATCTCAATATTTTGGTAACGTACAGTTTTTTATTTTAAATATCTAGATATTTTTTATCCTCGTATCTATGAGAGAAGATAGGTAAATCTAAAAATGTACGAGATTTGATATTAATATTTGTCTCTCAAACTAGGAAAAACAAATTCAAAAATTAATTTTATTTTTTCATCCACTACGATATTGCAGATATTGGTGACATCGAAATTAAATTTGTATTGATGTTTTTTGGCCTATTTTTGCAAATTATTCAGTGATAAAGAGAAAAATTCACGACAAATTTTTTTACACAATTAGTTACTTTCGAAAAAAAAATATTAATTTCCAATATAATGCATGGATCTCTGAGATAGACTACCTTCCGCTAATTACTTTCAAACTATATACACACGTTACTAGTGCGCCACCACATGTTAAGCAAAAGAGTCTTAATATATATATATATATATAAGTAAGCAGGAGCTCCAAGAATCCTTCATAAATCGTGGGAAGAGAAATTTTCTAATAAATGATGAGGAGCCATTCTGGTATTCCATCAAAATCTAACTATTAACTAAATTTAATATTGATCCAGATCAGTTTTCCAAAATATAAGCCTAAATGCCATTTTTTCGCAAAATACGGTTTTTAACAAAAATTTGACATCTGTTTAACGCAGATGGTTTGATTGTTCGGCATGAAACTTTTTTCGTAAATTGCGTTTTCCAATTTTTGCAAATATTTACGCCATTTCTAGAACAACACAAATAAAATTGATCATGTAAAAGGGGATTTTCATCATCTGATTACGATAGGTGATGAAAATGAACACAATTATTACCCCCTGTCGGAGTGCAGAACTCATGGGCTGGCCTATCTCGCATGTCAGTGATCTAAAAATGAGAGGTCCCTCAAATTTATTATTAAGCCACAGCGAATAAAACAGATAGCAATTTTGAAGGAACAGAAAATGTGTTTGAAAAAATTGAATTCTTTTCGAGTTAAGTGCAATAATAGGTGTGTTCTTCATTCCAATAAAATGCCAGGTATTTTGCTCCACTCTGAGAGAACGAAAAACTATTAATTGTTGCTGTTATCCAATTATTATTCGGAAATGGTCCACAATATCTTAATTTAAGACCAATTTCAATATTTAAATATCCGGATATTGTTTATCATGGTGTGCATAAGTAAACACCACGAGAGAGGCAAATATAAAAAGGAATGAGATTTTCATATTTGTCTCTCCATTTGCCTTTCATAGTTTCATATTTGTCTCAGTAAATAACTGAAAAATTAGTTTTATTTTTTCATACACTTCTTCTGCTCTAAAAATAACTCTTTGATTTAGCTCAAAAGATCTCAGAATTTTTAACTACGAATCTCATTACGGTATTTCAGATACTGGTGACAGTTATGGAAATTTAATTTTTATTGATGATTTTTTGGCCTATTTTTACAAGTTATGAGCTTCAGTTCACTTAATATTGAGTCTCTTCAACTATGATTCCTAGTTCATGAAATACCTGATAATTTAAACACTGAAGTAAATTTAATTGTTTTCATCTTTCCAACTAATGAATTGAAAAATTGTATTATTCTTGTGAAGTGGAATTTCAAATTCACTGGCTATTTTCTGTATTACCCATGTTCAAGAATTTAATTTGTGCCTTACAAAAAAGAAACTGTTACCAAATATATTAAAAAATAGGCATTGTTGTACCATTTCATACGAAGGATTCCCGTTTGAACCTTGACAACTACAGCCCAATTTTGGTGATAAATTTAGTTTAGCAAAAATTTTTGAAAATTATTTTTATAAGATACATTTTTTGGATAAGAAAGAGACCGTTGGGTTTTATTTGAAATTCATCAACAGAAACGGTGCGTATTTTTTTCTAACACCTATTCATTCATCCATTAAAATGACATCAGCTCAGGTATGAATTTGTTGAAATGTGCCGTTAAAGATGACAAGATAGTACTAACGAGAGAATACACGTGATACGATTCTGAGCTGTAAATCAGAATTAATAATCGGAAATATTTATATCCAAATTCTTAAAGAAATTTATTCCAACAAATTTTTCAAAAAAAAATATTGCACAATTTTTCCTCGTAACATTTTCAAAAAAGACTGATGATAATAATTTAATAATTTACAGATAATTAATTGTTAAATATTCCGCGAACAGTAATGAATATGTACGTGTTTTTACTATCTCATGAGAACGGTCAGTACTGTGACAGTTTTTACCGGATGGACTGTTTTGAGAACACTGTTTGCCACTAAAACGCTGTATCGTGCGAATACAAATTTTCACCAACCCGTTTAAATAATTGTATGCCATTTTATGGATAATCGCGTACCATAAATTCTTCAAAAACAAAAATATGCCCTCTAAATTGCATGGCGGTTATTACAAATCACGTATGCAAAAATAACGCATATAAACCAAACAAACAAAATTCCAATCCAACTATATCTGCCGCTCGCATATTATTAGAAAATTCAATTTCTCATCGTTTATCTCATTCATTTAAAATCATACACGAGGAATAATAATCTTTATTTTGAATTTATTTTAAAAATCCTATACCCGTGACATTGCACTTGATAATACATTTAATTTTCTATTTATAAAATGCAACATTTGCATTCTAATATAAAATATAGAGAGAGAGAGACGCGCACGCCTGATCAAGAACAGCACGATCAAGATCATGATCGTGAAAAATTACATTATTATTTGATGATACATCAGATTTTAAAAATAAATTTTACTTTCGATTTTTGTGTTTTTTTTTTTTTTTAAATACAAAAATAAAAAAACTAAACCTAAAACTATAAAAAGAAATATGTTCATGAATTTTCACTTTTTATTCAAATTGGATTGGCCGGGTGCCAGAATGTGTATATGAAGTCCGTGCAAAGAGATCGCATGCATATAACAAAAAAAAAATATTTTTAATTATAAAACAATTTTGTGTAAACTTTAAGTATATAAATTATTAAATATATGGGCGATTATAAATTATTGGAAGGAGTGTATTCTTAAATATTTTCCCGCTAATCTTGAAATAAAAGTATATATCGATGTACAACCAAAAAACGAAATTAAAATTTTTTCAGCCGAAACTACTTTGAATATATAAAGTAGTTTTTACTTTTAAAAATGATAAGAAAGTCGTCAGACCATTTTGATTATTATTACTACAATAATGTTTTTATTATTTTTGTTTATAACAAAAACAAAATCGTTTTAATAAGTAATTAGGACATACAGTGTTATTGCAATCAAAAGTGCAATATATTTATGTGGTGCTATTAAAGTGATAACACGAACACTTTTTTTTTTTATTTTATATAATGTTCTAATTTAAATTGAATTTAATAGCATTGACATTAAGTTTTATTATCACATTTTTTTTTGTTTCAGATGAATAAAATATAATTTTGTTTTTTTACACAGGAAAAGTTATCAGTAAAAAGTATTTTATGTGTTGCATTTTTATTTAGAACATGACTTTGGCTGGGTTTCGCTTCTATTTATTTAAATTTATTTATTACAGTGTGTTATCATTAGTTTACTGCACATTAAATGCAAATATGCGCTATTTATTTACGCTTAACTAAAATTAAAAGTGATTAAAAAGTGGAAGCGAATATAATACGAGTAGTGTGTGTGTATGCGCGCTTGTACATTTGTTAGTTTTTAGCTGTCTACAAAGTCAAGGAAAGATATGAATTCTTATCGCACAAATTTTCTTTTAAATTTGTTTTGTTTCGGCACTTATAGTTTCTTGACACCAAAATGCATATCAATGCATAATATTTTTGTGTTGTTTTCGTATTTACTTAGTTACAGAAGGCATATACTTAGCGTATCACATCGTATGAGACGTGCCTCTTTACCCATTGTCTTGTGTCAGCGAAAAAATGTGAACTGCTCTCTGTATTACACAAATTCATATCACGATCAGCGATCTTAAATCCAGAACGATTCGTTAAATGTATCTGCGCCGTTTCTGATCATTCCCTGTAATATGCGATTTCGTGGGCTTTCTCTTGCAAAAACCACGCTGCTCTCCAAAGGAAGATATATTAAAAATCCCGACCTAACAGTGACTCCTAATTAAAAGAGAAAAATCTAATTTCAAATACTTTTCTATCTGAAAAAGATCGGTTCCTCTTCACTCTTATCATAATTTTTATTCGAATTTAATAAAATGCCCGATTGTGTTGGTCAGGCTCTATCCAAAATTTAGATCTTATAAAAATAAAATAAAAATCACCAGCGTTTATCGAGTGTGTCATCGTAAATATGCATGCATACGTTACGGTGAAAATTCGAAATGTGTAAATGTCCGAATACAAATTGGAAAAACTGTGAACTCCAAAATCAATGAGTCTATATTCCCAGAATGATTCACCTCACTTCTTTTTTTATCGTATTTATAGTGCAAAGTCTTTTGAAATATTAGGAATTAACGGCTTTTTTAATTCTCATTGGCTGCCAGTAACTAATTGCGTCGCTCATGCCGCTTACCCCTTTGTTGAGGAATAAATGCATTAACGTAAATATAAGGCGAAGATCCGCAAATATTTTGCTAACATCGGACCTCTCTGCTCAATTGATTTTTAATTATTAAACTCAATTTACTTTTAGTTAACATGACAGTAATAGCGGAAAAAAGTAAATATCCGTAAAAAAATACTTTATTTTCTCTTAAATTTGATCGAAAATGTAATTTTAACTCTGTTACTTTACTTAAAAGTGTTTTTACAGTCACGAATTTTAAAATTCTTTCAAACAACTAACGAGGCTTCTAATATTCAAGCCTTCTCGAATAAAACTGTCCAAAATCGGTCTCTTTTCCTCTAAAACTGTAAGAGTTAGATGATTCCGGTTTTTGGGACCTACTCTTTTTTTCTGGACAATAAATCTCTAAAAATAACGCTTAATTGGAAATCTCGTTACGGTTTTGAAAGAATTTTTAAATTCTGACCTCTAACTGTTCTACAAAGTCATGTCTAGAAGTGTTTTCATGAACGTCGGAAAATAAATCCTTTATGGCGACCGTCTTTAATTGTCACCTTTAATTCATATTCAGGAACGTCGAAAAATGGTGATGTTCAATCCGCAATCCTAGATCAACAATTTTGCATTTTTAAAATCATTACTTCACAATCCTGATCAGCAGCCTTGTATTCCTTCTCGGTCATGCTCGGTCGATTTTCATCAACGTCGACAAATTTACTTTTTATGTCGGCCATCTTGAGCTCGCCCTATTGACTTTTCATAGGTTAGAATCTCAAATGTATGATTAGTGATCCCGGAAATCTCTTCAAATTCGGAATCAGCGGTACTTCTGCAATTCGGAATCGTTATACATCATGTTTCTATCGATGTTTAGGAATTTTGAAAAACTGGACGATTTTGACCGCCATTTTGGAATTTAAAACCTAATAAAACATTTATGATTGGTGACTCAAAAAGCATTTTTAAGAAAATCAACAGTTTTTAGGTCAAATTTAATTAAAAATAGGAATTTTTTAGCTGATATTTATTTCCGCTATTTTGAAGAGCTAAGCAGCCAGCGGTATTAATTCTACAACATATTTCTAGAGATGTTTATGAATTTAAAAAAACTAGCCAATTTTGAGCCCGCCATCTTGGAATTATAAATAATTTATAATTAGTGACTCTAAAAACACGTTTACCTACCTCCAAATTTAATTAAAAATAAATATTTTAAATTTTTTTTAGCAGATCTTTTTCTTTTCCGCCATTGTTGGTCCGCCATTTCGAAGATCCAAAATGGCCATACGGCATTAAACAGAATTTCCATACATACAATTACAATAATGGGTTTAGAAATGAAGTTACATGAAATAAGGGACATTCTCGAATCCGAGTTCAATCGATCATCATGAAAAATACTATACTATAGATACTATTTGTAAGGCGCATGTTTTATTTGAACCAGCCTTTCAATATCTTTGTAGGGGTTGGACCCCGGGATCTAAAGGCCCCAGTAGATTTTTTCCTAAAATTTTTATTTTTTTATTTTACAGGCATGAGCTTGGACAAAGAGTTATATAAAATAAGTATAAAATGCTCATATGCGTGCGGTCCGTTCCCTTGATCAATGGGACCCTCTTAATCACAACATTCCTCAAATCTTATTCGGCCACTCTAATCTTTATGAGATTTTACCATGTATACTTTGCATGGCTAGAACCATTAAATGGTATTTTGAATGAGTTGGACTCCAGTTTCTAGGGGACCCGGTACTATTTTTTCCATTCAAATGTTTTTTAAACTTTTTCACAATAATTTGTTTAGAATGGGGTAACGGAGAAATAAGTGGCTTATTCGAATCTGAAGGATCCATGCCCTGGGTCAAGGGTGTTATGGCATTATACCTGGAAAAAACTCCTATATTAAAAAACGGGCATACGTATTCCTGAAAACATAAAATTTCGAGATACATTCTCCTTGAAATTATCATATTCATAATCTGTGATCCTAAAACAATGAAAATGAATTTTCTCCATAGATTGGAGAAATTTCGTGTGAAATTTGGCGACTGCAATCATCAATGTTGCCACAATTATTTGGTTGTGTTCACACATTTAATTGGTATAATTTTAAGTCAGATTCAATTTTAGTAACTTTAAGGGTTTTAGGACTTAATTTTTAAGTCAAGGATGATGACTTATTTTTTGTAACCCTAATTTTGTCAGTCGTTCAAGAAATAAATATAATTGTTCACCAGAATGCAAATTAAATTCATTTGAACAGTTCGGCGTGAGTTTCATTTATTGGTGATCAACCATTTCTATATGTCCAAGGAGTCCGATTTGATACATCCATCAATAACCTTGCTTCGTAGGAAATCATTGGAGGGCCATATGTTATTGTGGAAATATATTCTCAATACGTGGATTATATTCATTCAATCGGATTCAGTCGCTCAATAGCCCGAAATGAAATTTTTATTCATGAACATATTTTTGAATGAGTTAGATCCCGGAGTCTAGAGGCCTCGGTAGAATTTTTTTTAAAAAAATTGAAAAGATTGGGAAAAAAGATAAGAAGTCGCCTTGATCGATGCGGCCCTTGTACGTTTCCACACCATTCGGCCAATCGGATTCTGCCACTCCAAAAACATTTTCCATATATAAGTTGTATATCCAAAACCAACCTAACGATATCTTTGAATGATGATTTAAAAAAGAAATAGATATTAAAATCACATCCGGTTGTCATGAGTTTCTGTTTTCAGGAAAAGTCCATACTTCTGTTTTTTCAGCTCAAACAACTTTAATGAAAACTTTAACTTCTATTTTCGCGAACTGTCGCAGGATTATAAAGCTGGAATTGTCTTTGGATTATCTGAATAAAATCTTTTTTTAACCAAAAACCCTATAGAAAAAAAGTTCAAAAGCATCAAATCGCTACTCCGCTGATTGTTGATGGCTGATTGTTCGGTTGTCAAATTTGGCGCCCATCGGTCCATTTTTATGGCATGTGGCGCCATATTGTTGAAACCAAAGGTTTTCACATTCGATTTGAGGCCTGATCGAATTATGTTATCACTCCAAAATCCACACCAACAATCATTTATGGTGGATTCATTGGCTTCTACTCGATTACGTGTGACTGTTCCTGGGGTCCGGCAGTTCTGCTTGTTTTCATAGCCCCCGCGATTCGTCTGAAAATATGGTTTTACGACTAAAATCGACGTCATTATGAAAATGGTCAATGAACATGCGCAGGGGACTGATATTGAAGCGGATGGTCATTTGCTTTCAACTGCTAAGTCATCTGAACTTTATAGGTGAATAATCCGACGTCTTTCTGCTGTATTCTCTTCAGGCTGGTGCGACTAATGGCCAGTGGTTGGGATCCGCGTCGAGTTGAGGTGAATTACTTCTGTCATCCACTAGCAAACTTTTCTCATGAAGTTTTTTCACCAATTTCACTACAGCGGCTTTGCTTGGCGCTTTTTAACGGCCCATATTTCTTTTCAAAATTCGCACGGTTCCGGCTAAACAACACTGACTTTGAAAATAAGTTTTCAATATTAAGAAAAGCTCCTCGGAATATCAGACTGACGAGCTGTCAAGATTTCAAGCAAATTGTTAAATAAAGGGTTACCAGAGCTATTATTTAAAAACAAACCAATACATGGTCTACGGTATAAAATTCGATTGATCCTGATATCTTATTCGTTATCTAATAAATGTTTTTCAGTAGCTTTTCTTTATATGCCAAATGTATAGAAAATTATTTTTTGAGTGCCAGGAAGCAATTTCGATAGGGGTTGGTGAACGAGGTTTTGAGTGAGGCATCGAGTGCGATGAGTACTAAATTCGGGATAATTTGTTGAGAGATTCTCCTTTGATTTTATTTTAAAATTATTTCGGCTCTATAAATTTTGATAAAAAAATGTAAGGAAATTTTCAAGTGTCAGGAAACAACTGCAATTGATCATGATTTAAAAAAAAATCAATTACGGGTTATACTATATGATCAGGTTGTCATGTTGCATCTTTTTCCACATTTGAACTAACTCAACTATGATGAATATGGGAATCATATATAAATTTTGGCCGGGGAAATAATGCCGGATGCAACACAAATTTTTGCCGGATGCAACTGGAAAATTGTTAATATTCGTTTGGGTTCGATTTAAACTATGAAACTATGCTTACAATAAGGAGTTTTAAATAAAAAAAAATAGTTTGGTTACTTTGAATGGTTTAATGATAAGTATAAATTATGTGTTGGTGCCCGATGATGGACAAATAATTTGGCAAAATAAAATCTGCCGCAAATTGCATTAATCCTACTACTTTTTACATTCTCTTACTATGATTAGCAATTTACTTTTAACTGTTCTGCACTGGTGCAACAAATTGTAAAATTCAATCGATAATTCTATCACAATTTATCATAATCTCTTAACTTCACTTAAGTCGTTTTGCCAAATTTGGTTTATTATTGTTTGTTTTCGCCCCTTCATTAACCTCATTTTTTTGCCTAATTCTCTTCAATTTTCACCAAGTTATGATATTTTGAAAAAACCACTTAACTCACGTCTTCATGATTTTTAAACTCTCTTAAATGTATATAAAAAAAAAAATTAGTTAGGGAATGTATTCAAAAAGTTTTTTTACACTTAATACGGAAAATAAAATCAGTAACATAAGAGTGGCAATAAGTGGTTATATTAAATTTTAGTTCCATAATAGCACTTAAGTTGTTTTTCCATAAACGATTAGAGGCAAAAATCGGCTAAATCAATTTTGTAGCCTAAATTAGTTAGGTAAAGTAAAAGACTTACTTAAATTTTGTAATTGTTTCAAATTTTGTTCCAATTTCTTCTGATAGTGAGTCAGATGTAATAAGTATGGCAAGGAAAGTTGAAGCAAACCTTGAACGTTTTTGGAACAAAATCTTAAAATATACATAACTGATTTATGAATATTGCGAACTCACAAATTAATACAAGAAATATAGCCTGTGTAAATCAAGTACATATTTCAGATATTCCAAACATTTAGATCTTTCAGAATCAGAAGACGAGTCAAAATTTATTTTACTATGGAATAAAATATATTTAAAAAAATATTTGAATTGAATTATGAATTTATCTGTAAACTGTTTTATTTAAATAAATGGATTTATTGTTTGTTCAACTGGTTTTTCTTTTCAATCAGATGTATCGTGAATTCTCGTTCGAGTGCCACGCGGTAAAGGTTTTTCTCGTAGCGGTTCCGAGTTGGACCCTCATAGCTAACCAAAGCTTTACAATTGTAAATATAACTTACATTTATATTGGTGGCCTGAGTTCTGCCAACCGTACACTCTCATCTGTAATAAAAGTTATTTGGAAATATGCATTTTCATTTTGCAATGGGAAAATCATTTGAAAAAATAACTTAAACCACTTAAGACAAAATTACTTAAAAAAAATACCACTTAATTGATTGTAAAAATTGATTTTCTAGGAAATTTAAAAGCATATTATGAAATTTGGTTTCTAAATCGATATTAGTATTATTATTTTATCTGAAAAATTTGTTTGTGGTAATTTTAAGAAAACATTTTTTTTTGAAATCTAGAATTAAACTTAATTTTTCTCCTCTGAAAAGTACACTATTTTCAGATAAATGATTATGCTGAATTGGCACAGAATTTTTCTTGAATTTAAAAATATTTCTTACCGATTTAAAGACCATCTAAATTACGTACTAATTAGTAAACTAATCAAACCATTTTCTTTTTCTTTTATTGCAGGTAAGCACAAAATATGATTTCTGCAACAAAACGTGCCCATGACAGTGTAGCTATTTAGTCACGGTTGAATATTATCAACTTCCAACTGTAAATATATTATAGTAGTAATCTAGAGTATCGACAAATTTCGTTTGCTACAATGCGTATACGACAAATTACAACCAACACCCGTCCACTAATAGTAAGTAATGATTGACACAATATATTTTCATGCAATATATGAATATGTATTGCAAATGTGTAAAATGCATATGTGCAATATACATATATAAATTTATAACATCCAAATAATATTTCGTTTACACACACTAATGCAATTTATTTGCGACTCGGATCGCGTTCTTCTTCTAAACAAAAATAAAGCGCGCTACGAAAAAACACAGAAAATTTTATGTTTGACAAAGAGGTCATTGGCCAAACCACCAAAAAAAAAAATTTATCCGCACTTATTTTTCTTACACATACATATACGATTTTTTTTTTAAGTTTATGTTTTTTGCGAACTGAAGTGAACTGCAGTTTTTATTTTCGCTTAACATTATGCGTTGCATTATTAGATACTTGCAATATACGTAAATTGCATAAACACTTCAACACGTTTACTAAGACGAATCGTGATAGTATATATGATAATATCATGCGAGAAGTAAAACGTATATTAAGAAAATTTTATTTAGAAAAATGTGTGTTGTCTCTGTAGCTATATAGAATTCGGAAAATTGTACAAAATACACATTGACGCAATTTAGAAACTATCAATTTATATATACATATATTTTTTTTAGATTTGCAAACATTTTTTGCGTTTTATTATTTAAATTTTTTGGGAAATATTCTAAAAATAAAAAGTTTGTGAAAATAAATTTTTAGTGTTTGCAAAAAATATGTATTATCGTAGTGTGTAAAAGATATAAACGCGGCGATGATCATGATTCGAATATTATTGGGTTGTATTCGCAAACATCGCAAGCATAAAAATTATTATTATGATTATACGAATATTATAATAATATAGTTGGCGATGATGGTGGTGGTTTGTTTGTCATTTTTTTTGTTGGTTTTTTTAGATATAAAATGGATTATTATTTTTTATTTAGTTCGTGACCACATTTTCAGTTTTTCTTTTGATCTTATGAGATATATACAACATTTTAAATTTAAAAGCTGATATACATAATGTTGTGATGGTTATTAAAACGACTTTATATAATATAAGAAGGTTATGTTTTAGAGATAAATAGCTAAATAGCTGTCAAATTTTTAAACGGTTTATAGAGTAGCATAAATTTAGAAATGGGATTCTGTTTAAAATGATTTATATTCTTTACACCAACTACAGCTTCCTTTGTTTCGTATCATTTACCATCTTCTTTTGATGAACTCAACTTTGCTTCTAACTACTCTCATTTTTGTCGAAAATAATATGCTTAATTCAGAAATATGAAGTTAAAGATATCGAATTCGGACTGACCGTCGGAACTATATCAATATTAACTAATATCAAAATCAAAGTTACTAACGGCGCCAACGGCGAGATTAAAGGAAATTAGAATCTTTCTTTTAGAGCTAATTATAAGAATCACATAATTAATTGAATTTTATTATATGAAATATTCGTGCTTATAAAATTTTTTATAACAATTTGTATAAAATATTTTCCACAATGCAACAATTTAAAAATTCAAAGTAACATTAAAATTTATGTGAAAAATTATTCAATATAATTATTGTATTATAGATTGTTAATTGGTATGTAATTTTTTAAAGCCAAACACTGTAGCGCCTTGTAAGTTTAATGATAAATTAGCATGTATTTTTACGGGACGTGTCATCCCATTTTGAGCTGTTAGTTTATTATTAGCAGAGTTTAAGCCAATCGGTTGAACCATGAAATTGCAATATTTATCACAAAACTCAATGAAATATGGAAGATTAAAAATGACGCAAAAAGGTGCTGCATCTCGCAACATGCTGACAATTTTATAATATCACGCAACATTGCGGCATCACCGATATCACCGGACCTCTTGCACTATAGCTTCGTGACACTCAAAAACCTTTCTGCTGCAATTTTTGTTAAACTCGGAAAAAAAATAGTCAGAAATATATTAAAGGGCCCCTAAATAAATGTTCCTGATATTTTGACCCATCAATTCCTGGTACTCAATATTTATTGACCAAATGGCACAGTGGTTAAAGCTTTGGCGTTTGAATCGAAAAGTACCGGGTTCAAATCCTAATAGGAGCAGGATGTAAAGTGAAATTTCATCAACAGATTACGATCTGTGGTGAAATGTAACACGTCTATAAGCCCCTGTCAGTTTGCAAAGTACATGCGCCGAGCCATCTTCCATACCAGTGTAGGTTGGCATGGAGCTTGCAATGTGCAGATACTTTTAAATTGGTCCTATAACCGTAAGTTCTCCAGTTGGCTGGGAAGCGTAAAGTCAGGGCGTGAAAAGAATAACCGTGGAAGAGCATAATAAAAAATATATATACTTACATTATTTATATAATTTACATTATTAAATTATTTACATCATTTACATTATTTATGTTATTTACATTATTTACATCATTTACATTACTTGCATATATTTAATTTAATTTGAATTTTGATTGGAAAGGTTGCTATCGTAATATTTCGTTTATCACTTTGGAAATTAATTTTCTTTTATGAAAAAATCGAATTTGTGATAATTGGTGGTTCCCAAAAAAAATTTGGGCTAGTCCATTGGCTGAGAAAATAACACTAAGAAATAGTGGGTTGTCCATTTATTGAGAGCAACGAACGAAAGGCTTAAGTGTTAACTTAGTGGATCAAAAATTAAATTTAATAATTCAAATGAGTTAGTAAGTAGTACGCTTGGGAGAAGGGCGAGTAGGGACGAAAAGCATAATAAAATAAACATTTGAGTTAAATTTTTAAGATTTTTTACTCAGAATGTAATTTTTATAAGTGAGTGATATCTTAGTTTTACATATTAAGAAGTTAATTTTTCTGCTTCAATCTACTTTTAGTGCTTGATTATTAAAGTTGACGTTCAATCTATCTTTTAAGCAATATTCATCGTGATAATCACGCTGGTATCAATTTTTTCACTCAACCTTAGTTAAAACCGTCTAATTTTACAGATCAAATTAGAAATGAAAAGAATAAGCGGCAGCAATTGCAATTTATATAGTAGTTGTATTTTTTGGTTAGTTACTTTAAAAACGCTTTTGTAAACATTAACTATTTATGGTATTTGATGAATTTATAGATTACGTAGAAAATTTCAAATTTCGTTAGTATGATTATCAAAAATTAGTAAATTTTTTGTTTCATTTCTTACTGGGTAAGTTTTGTTTCCCTTGAAGGACAGCAGAGCATGCTGAGTGGGTAGCTTAGAGAGAACAACAAATGTACTTTTTTCTTAAATTTACTCTTTGGTTTTCAGAAATCATCCTTCTCCAATTTTCAGCAAAACCGTTGAGAAGCAAAATTAAAAATTGTATTATACAATTATTTACATTATTTACAATATTTACATTATTTCCATAATTTACGTTACTTATATTTTTACATTATTTACATTATATTTTTCATCATTATTTTTTGTTTATTATCCCTGCAATCTGTTCTGGGGCCAAGGCGCTCCCAACTCTTCCGCGGTTTGCCTTTTCCGCCCTTACTTTTACGCCGTTGCCAGTCAGTTCGAGGACGTTCGGCGGTATGTCCGATTTTATCACCATATGCAAATTGCAATGCTCCACGCCAGCCTTTTCTGGCATGGATGAAGGTCGACCCATGAGTTTTTAAAGCGACTATTAAAGTGATCTGTTACCGGTATATTTGAATGAATCTTTGTAAATTTAAATTTTTCAGCTTTCACAATTCTCCTTGTATTTTAACTTGTATGTGTTTTTAAGATCATTTACCAAGCTAAGCGTATAGTGCAAATATATTTTGCATAAAATGCTGAAATTTGGAGTTTCGTTATAACCAGAGCCAGTACTATCACAAAAGGGAATTTCAGCATTTGTTTCCCAAAAATTTCGTAAATTTTCTTTAGTTTAGTTTTTGGGATTTGATTGGAATTTTAACGTGAGTTTTGGACAACGATTTGGAGTTTCTGTTCACACTTGATTTTGAATTTGAAATGTATTTAATGGGTAGGTCTGGAATTAGGTCATGCTGTTTGAAAATATAATTCGTATACGAATTTGAAAAAATGTATAAAATACGATTCGTCTCAAATTTTTTGAATGATTGCAACCATTTTAAGCTTACCGTCATTATCATATCCAAAATTTTCAATGAATGTGGTCGATTAGAATATTTTATCGTGGAAACAAATAAGCACAGACACCATTTATCGTATGTACAATTTATTACATACCAGATTGTCGTAGTTGAAAAAATTTACTCTTAGTTTTAAATTAAAATCAGTATTTTAAGTGCTTTAATTATCTTGAAGTTGTTGGAAAGAAATTATTAGTTATTTTAGTACAATTTCTGGAATTAGACTCTTGAGGACGGGCCGCCTAATCAGACAGATATTATTCTCTTTTTGAGTGCAAAGTTGGAGTTGAATGGACTGCTTCTCAAAAAAGTTACTTATTTATGATAGTAACAGTATTGTATTTTTTTTTTCAATTCTAGATCAAAGAAAATTAACTCATAATCTTCAAAATTCTTATTTAAGGACCTACTCAAAATGAGAAAATGATTCTCAATTTGAGAATAAAATTCTAGATCAAGGAAAATAAAATTCAAAACATTGTTGCACTCATTATTGGGCTATATACATAATTTACACGAAAACCCCAACCTACCAATGAAACGTTATTGTGCTAGGTCAGTTTATAGAGGAAAAATGGTAAAATTTAATACACCCATACCTCGCTATACGGCCGCTCTTTATACGGCATTTCGCTATAACGTCCCTCTTCAATTAAGGAACGTTTTCGATTTACGGCCTAAAATGTTTCGCTATAACGGCAAAAAGAACTTTTTTTGTCGATATATCTACATGTTGAAGATTGGCAAGCGCAATTTTGATGCACACTTTTTTCTATTTCCTCTTGTTTACGAGCGTTATTTAGTGTGTGCTCATAGCTCATATTGCCAAAATGTGTAAAAAGTACTGATGCAGACGTTAATTTCCTTCCTGAAATTAGTCAAAACATTTTGGATCTAGCACATGATCTCGGCTTTGAAGGTTTGAACGAACGTGATGTGCTTGATCTATTTGAAGCTGATAGGGAACCCCTTTCAAATGAGGAACTCATTCAGTTGCAAGCAGAACCGGCATTTGATGAAGAGACAGAGCCTGTTGTATCCAAACAGCTAACATCAAAAAATTTGTCGAATGCTTATTCCTATTTCGAACAAGGAATAAACATTCTCCTTGAAAATCTCGAGGAATTAACTATTAGCTGTTATAAATCACTGAAGAACGAAATTGGCAAGAAGGCAAGACAAACAACGTTGGACAATTTTTTTAAACCAGGTCCATCCTTACCAGCGAAAAATGATGACAGTGATCTGCAGGTTACCATTTCTTCATCATCTTCAGATTAAAGCCATTTTAAAAAAATGTTGTACATATTTTATGTAACATGAAGTTGTTTCATTTATGTTTATAGATTACATATTGTTGGTTCGTGGAGTCTGTTATTATTTTATGTACAAATATATGTACTTGCTATGTATGTACTTATGATTTAAATGAAATAGAAAGATAAAATACATTTTAAATGATAAACCATGTTACATATTTAAGAAATTTGGAACCGATCCCATTGAATTTGTATGAATTTGTATTAGAATAATTGATTCGTTATACGGCTTTTCGCTTTGCGGCCAAGTTTCGTGGAACGTATCTAGGCCGTAAAGCGAGGTATGGGTGTATTTATAAATGTTCAGCTAAAATAAATTTAACGTATTAAATTCGACTTCACAAAATCGATAAATAAAAATGGATAGAAATTTAAGATTACTGAATTATATCGTTATTATTTGTCCTTTTGAATTTGCTGGGCACTTCTACAAGAAATTGCTAATTATTTTTATTTAAAATTGTAAAACTAGAATACACTGGTGGTTTTTAAAAACCCTAAATTGCTTCAACATCCAAAAATCTTAACGAAACCGCAATTTTCGGCTGCAATTAGTTATACATATTTATAACAAATAATTCATAATAAATCACTTTCGCTACCAAATACAAGGGTCGTTTTAAAATAACTACCACGTTTGAATTACCAGATAGTGTATTCATAAAATGTACTGCTTTTTAATCTATTTATTATAAGCGATTAACTTAGAGGAAATTTTCTAAAAAATGAAAAAATATGTTTAATATATACATATGTATTTAATCGAATTCTAACCTCCATTGTTCATATTTAAGAAAAATTTCTCAAAATGAGAAAACTGTTTTCAATTTGAGAACAAAATTCTAGATCAGGGAAAATAAAATCTAAAACATTGTTTCACTCATAATTGGGTTGTATAAATAATTTACACGAGAAACTCACATTTCTTTGGTAGGTTACCAAAGAAATGTTATTGTGTTAGGTCAGTTTATAGAGGAAAGACAGTACAATTTAATAGTTAAATGTTCAGCAATCTCCAAATAAATTTACCACATTTAATTCGACTTACGTCACAAAACCGATAAATAAAGAAGGATAGAAATTTCAAAACAGAAGAATTAGGATTACTGAATTAAAACTAAATGATCTATAATTGTACGGCCATAATCGTTAACGTAGCATATAACACAACAATTTTTCTCGGTACTTGTACAAGAATTTTTTACGTAATTGTATTTAAAATTTTAAAACTAGAACAAATCGGTGGATTTTAATAATACCATTTTTTAAGCATTCTATAATTTTAACGAAACCGCAATTTTCAGCAAAAGTTAGCTTACAATTAATTTAAATTAAAATACTTTCCCTACCAAATCCAAGAGTCCTTCTACAAACCCCACGTTTCAATTACGAGATAGAATCTAATTATTATAAGAAACTTAGAGGAATTAAAAATTTTCCTCTAAGTTTCTTCTCTAAATGACAACATATTTTTAATACATGTACATGTCTCTTAATCGGAGTACGCAATTCTATATCAAAGAAAATAAACTCAGAATATCCATTTTGCATATAGGTGAACAATTTCTCAAAATGAGAAAATTATTCTTAATTTGAGAATCAAATTCTAGATCAAGAAAAATAAAACCCTAAACATTATTACACTTATTATTGGGTTGTATAAATAATTTAGACGATAAACTCAGCCTACCAAAGAAATGTTATTGGGTTAGGCCGTTTTATATAAAGCGATAATAAAGATGGATAGAAATATGTATTCTAAAATTTACATTACAAATTAAGATTACTGAATTAATAAAATCCTTAATCCTTAATATAACGGGTGATTTTTTTGTGGTTAGGATTTTCATGCATTAGTATTTGACAGATCACGCGGGATTTCAGACAAGGTGTCAAAGAGAAAGATGCTCAGTATGCTTTGACATTTCATAATGAATAGACTTACTAACGAGCAACGCTTGTAAATAATTGAATTATATTACAAAAATCAGTGTTCGGTTCGAAAAGTGTTTCGCGATTTACGTCCGATTTATGGTCTACATAATCGACCAAGTGAGCAAACAATTAATGCGATTGTGACCAAGTTTCGCACTCAGTTTACTTTATTGGACATTAAACCAACCACACGAATGCGTACAGTGCGTACAGAAGAGAATATTGCGTCTGTTTCTGAGAGTGTTGCTGAAGACCGTGAAATGTCGATTCGTCGCCGTTCGCAGCAATTGGGTTTGTGTTATTCGACGACATGGAAGATTTTACGCAAAGATCTTGGTGTAAAACCGTATAAAATACAGCTCCTGCAAGAACTGAAGCCGAACGATCTGCCACAACGTCGAATTTTCAGTGAATGGGCCCTAGAAAAGTTGGCAGAAAATCCGCTTTTTTATCGACAAATTTTGTTCAGCGATGAGGCTCATTTCTGGTTGAATGGCTACGTAAATAAGCAAAATTGCCGCATTTGGAGTGAAGTACAACCAGAAGCCGTTCAAGAACTGCCCATGCATCCCGAAAAATGCACTGTTTGGTGTGGTTTGTACGCTGGTGGAATCATTGGACCGTATTTTTTCAAAGATGCTGTTGGACGCAACGTTACGGTGAATGGCGATCGCTATCGTTCGATGCTAACAAACTTTTTGTTGCCAAAAATGGAAGAACTGAACTTAGTTGACATGTGGTTTCAACAAGATGGCGCTACATGCCACACAGCTCGCGATTCTATGGCCATTTTGAGGGAAAACTTCGGAGAACAATTCATCTCAAGAAATGGCCCGGTAAGTTGGCCACCAAGATCATGCGATTTGACGCCTTTAGACTATTTTTTGTGGGGCTACGTCAAGTCTAAAGTCTACAGAAATAAGCCAGCAACTATTCCAGTTTTGGAAGACAACATTTCCGAAGAAATTCGGGCTATTCCGGCCGAAATGCTCGAAAAAGTTGCCCAAAATTGGACTTTCCGAATGGACCACCTAAGACGCAGCCGCGGTCAACATTTAAATGAAATTATCTTCAAAAAGTAAATGTCATGGACCAATCTAACGTTTCAAATAAAGAACCGATGAGATTTTGCAAATTTTATGCGTTTTTTTTTAAAAAAAAGTTCTCAAGCTCTTAAAAAATCACCCGTTAGTTGTCCTTTTAATTTTTATGTGTACTTGCACAAGATATTTTTAATGATTTTTGTTTTTGGATAAACCGCAATTTTCGGCTGCAGGTATTTATATCTGTTTATAACAATTAATTTAAACTAAATGATTTTTCTGAAATCCAAAAGTCGTTCTAAATTATTTTACCACTTTCTGCAGATCTCATGACTGCTGGAACGACTTGCTGGTATCATCGGTTAAATTTCAAGATTATATTCATGAAATATTCTGCTTTTTAAAGTAATTATTATAAGCAACTTATATAGACGAAAATCTCTAAAAATGAGAAAATATTGTAAAAACATCCATATGTCTCTTAATCAAAGAACAAATTTTAGATAATAGAATATAAACTAGGAAACCATTTAAGGAAAAATTCTCAAAAAGAGAAAATATTTAACAAATATTTCTCAATTTGAGATTAAAAATCAACATTATTGCACTCAACAAAAAAAAAATTACACGAAACCTACCTACTTACCTACAAGAGAAACTTTATTGTGAGAAAAAACAGTAAAATTTAATAATTAAATGTTCAGCTATATCCAAGTAACTTTAATACATTAAAATTCGACTTATTTCACAAAATCGATAAATAAAGATGGAAAAAAATTTCAAAAAACAGAAACTAAGATAACTGAATTAAAAATAAATTGTGGTTCTTTAATTTTTCGGCCTATTAATTTTTCCAGACACTTGTACACGATATTACTAAGTCTTTATATTTAATAATTTGAATACACCGGTGATTTTTAAGAAACCCTAAATTTTTTGTACCATTCTAAAATTTTAGCGAAATTGCAATTTTGGGCTGCAGTTAAAGTACTAAAACAATTATCACATTATAACGAAGCAGTGAGCCTTTTTATAAACAGATGCTAAGATGGTGAATGCCAATGCATTTCAAGAATCGTTACGAAATGAAAAAAAAACATCACAACTTAAACAAATAAAAATATTATAATTGCGGATATGATACAATTTACTGTTTGCGTGCATTCTAAATTGCATTTACACTCTATGTATAGATATAATGCAGTCGCACAAAATATAAAATGACCATATGCCATTAAAAAAATACATACATTTTATACATATATATGTATTCAGTAATTTTTCATTTAAATTTGTACAAGACCTACTTTTAGCTCGCCCGTCATTTTATTATATATAATTTATGCAAATGCATTTTTTAAATTTAGCTTTAGAAACAAAGGCCAATTAATAGAGTTATATCGTATGTACAGCTTTTACCCTATATAATTAATTCGATTGACAGGTCTAGTTTCCTTCCAAGATATTAGTAAGTCATATATAAATTAATAATGGTATATAGCGCTAATTATAATTAACTTAAATTTTCCAACTGCGTAAACTACTTGAGTGTATTCATTATACACACACACACACACACACACATTACACACATTTACAGACGACCGCAAATTTTTACAAAACAATAAACCTAATTTAATAAAATACGCGAAAAACCAACATTTAAACTTCATCCATAAACACCATGTACTAATCAAGTGACCTAAAAACTAAGAGAAAAATGTATGTAAATAATCGCAACGATCGTTAAAACAGCAAAAAAAAATAATTGATCATCTCATAAAAATTAAGTTTATTTTATTTTTCATGATCTTGTTGAACTATTTTTATATTTACAAAATATATTTAAAAATATTTCTTGTTATATATATTTTATTTACAAAAACAAAAAATAAAAATTTATAATTTCATTGATCTTAACATTCAAAGATTGCTGCAACTTGCACAATATACTCGATCGTCTTTTTTTCCATGTGTGTAATAGTATTTTGTAATGAAAAATTGCACACAACTGCTTTGTATGTAGTGGTTTTCGTGTTCTAATTTATTATTTTTTATTAGTTGATAAAAAAAATACGTCGTATATGTAGATGAAATATTTATTTAAGTTGATTTTTTATTGTTGCAAAGACCAAGACCTAGACATAGACCATATATTATATTTTATTATAGGCAAAGACAAGAAAATGTTTGTGTGCAAAATAAAATATCTATATTTATAAACATTTTTAAACTAAATAGAGTTCATTCATACTATCGATGATCTATGATTTGCAAATTGCAACGCGATTTGCATGTTTGTTTTTTGTATTATTTATTGAATTAAGCAAAATGTGTGTTTTTGGTTTATAAAAGCGCGCATATGATGATGTTTTGAAGATAGTGTTACAATCAGCATGATCGTAGTTTTATTGTTTAGTCACGATATTATTATTATTATGATTTATTAAGTCTAGACGCTTATTAAATATTTGTTGGGCGGTTTAATGAAAATGAAATCCTAGCTGGATCCATTTTCTAATATATTGACACAAAGTTTTAATTGGTTGGACAGTGAAACAATTAGTGTTGAAATTGGATGACCTTCAAATTGGCGAACATACGTTACAGCAAAAAAAATTATTAGGGTGGCATTAGAATAAAATAGCAATGAATGCGTATTAGTAGTTTAAATAATCTGAGTAATTATCCGTTGAGATATTACGAATGGTTGTTACGAAATTAACAAAACAGCACAACTGGATTGCGAATACTATAAATTTGAAAGTTTATAACAATTGTTATAATTAACAACACTGCTGGAATATTCCAGAAGTTTCAAAATAATTTCACAACAACCTCAAAAATATTCATTAATATTTGATTCAAAAGTAATTCTTTTAAAAAGTAGCATATTTCCAATATAATAGTTTTTCATGATTTTATTCTATCACATATCTTAAATATTCACAAATCAACTTTTATTTGATTTTAAATTTCTTTTTAACATGTTTTTGTTCCCCTAATTGTGCCGCTGTGTGTAGTTGTCGCTTTAATTTTTCTGTGTGCTTGCACAAGATATATTTAAGCAATTATAATTAAAATTTTAAAACTAGAATACACTGGCCGGCTTTAATAAACACAATTTTTTGAAGAATTCTAAAGTTATAACGAAAAAAACTAACACTCTTGAATTACGAGATAGTCTATTCATAAAATGTTTCACTTTATAATCTAAATTTTATAAGCAACTTGCTTGGAGGAAAATTTCTTAAAATGACAAAATATTTTTAATATGTATATACCAACATATGCCTCTTAATCGGAGAACGTAATTCTATACGAAAGAAAACAAAGTCAGAATCTTCATTGCTCTTAATTAAAAAAAAATTCTCCATGTGAGAAAATATTTCTCAATTTGAGAAATTATTCTCATTTTGAGAATTTTACATTTTATTTTTTATTTTAATCCATGACATCTTTTTTGGGGCCGAAGCACTCCTAGCTCTTTCGCGGTTCATATATCCCATCCTACTGTAAGCCGTATTGGCCGATTTTAAGTTACCATCTGCGCATTGCATAGTTCCATGCCAGCGTATAGTACTAGACATGGAAGATGGGTCGGTTCATGAGTTTGGCTGTAGTTGTGTTCCTTTTCATCATAGATCGAAATTTTTTTGCTGAAAATTCTCTTTTGCATCCTGCCCCTATCGGGATTCGAACCCGGCACCTCCCGATCCAAACTCCAAAGCTTTAACCACTGAGCAGTTTGTTTGGTTTTGCAATGGGATGCGTGTAAAATTTTACGCATAAATAATCTGGGCAAACAGAATATTTTTATAATCAGATAGATAGATTTGTTGAATAATTGAATGCGGAAACTAGAATTAAAATGAAAAAATTTCTCCGTTGAAATATAACGAAATATCATTTCGAAATTAACAAAACAGCACAACTGGTTTGTGAATACAACTATAAATTTGATGATTTGCAACAACAATTCTTATAATTAACAACACTACAGGAATATTCAAGTTAAATATCAAAATCGATTTAGAACGGAAAAACCTCGATTTTGTATTGATATACACGATGGATGGTTTCAAGCTTGACTAAATCGATAGTATTTTGCTCGGGTTTTAATTCTAACCAAATACCTTTGTTCCTTTTTTGCGAGAATTTCTATCGAAAAAATCAAATTTATTTTGATAAAGGACCATCTTAATAAAATGAAGTTTTTATTTCAATTTTCTAGCGAAGTAATTTAAAGTAAAGAATAGTAAAAACAGAACATTTTTAATGTAGTTCCGATTGACAGTTTATGAGAATTGCTAGCAAAATATCGCGATAAAAGTTTGCTCTGAGTGTCAACAGAGTAGTTTACAAGTTTTGATCGAGTGCACCTCGCATTACTAATCATCGGATTAAACCACTCAAAATACTTGGATGTTTACAAAATTTATCTACCGGTCAAAGTAAACTGCAGACAGTGAAACCACTGATTAGGTTTTGGCTGGGGTAGTGGCTGAATTTGTCTATATAGTAAACAGTTTATAAACCGTTATATCTGAAATTTCTTATGTCATACAGATATTTAAAAAAAATTGTACTAAATGCGCCAAATAAGCCAAAAATTATATAACTTTCTTGTAATGTAGTAAGATTTATTACTAAATATGTACTTTAATTTTCTGGTTTCTTGTCCTTCCATTAGCGAATGAAAAGCGGTGTTTTAACAAATTTTTATCAAGAGGTGCACTTCTTATTATTATTTTGGCAAAAAAATTTATCAATCTCAATTCTTAAAATATATGGTGAATTATCGAATGTTAGTTTATTTTGAATGAAGCGGCATTTAACTTGAATTTCATTAATCTGACAATAACAGGTTCTTGGTCAGGTTGATAATCTAAACACTGTCAGTGGAATGCCATTTAATTTTTCCATAAACATATTTCATAAAATTTATTACCCTAACATAATGTAAAATTTATTTTCATGGGAGCCGAACCCTCCGAATGAACAGCAAAATCATATTGAATTTTCTGCGGGTAATACAAATAACAATTTTTCTAAGTATGAGTAAAGTCATTCAGTAGTGTCTCGCAAACGGCTTTGCGAAAGACCGTAACTTTAATTTTTATTCAGAATGGTATATTCAATTTGTAATTGTGTTCTGGTTTTCAACATTTTTGTAAATCACTTCAAATTTGTTCCAGACTCTTCCTCGATTATTAATGCCTATACTGTAAAGAAAAAATATTTTGTTTGCTGGTTTTAACGCAACTAATCCACTGGATTGCAGGCGTTTAGAAAACAAGTTTTAAAAATTTTGAATTTATCATTCAGTTTTGGGATTAATAAGAGGATAACTTTATTTCTTTGGTGACGTTGAATCGTTAAGAGAAATGTTTTGACTATTTAGATTGTCAAATTTTCGGGTAATATCTTGAATCCTAAACTATCACGATTTTTAATATTAAATAAAACTATAAAAACTTATTGCTATTTTCTTGCAATTACTTAGGGCTTATGATGAACCTTTAGGACCTCTTCCTCTTTACTGGCTACCTGTATCCGACACAACTTATTGCTTTGGAATCTTTCCTTTTCCTAACTCAACTGAAATCATTTAATTTGGTTCAGATTGTTTTACTGGTGGACTTATGAAGTACCAATTCGGATGTCTCAGAGCATCTTGTTTGAGCGGTCCAAAACTCGCGTTCAAACTTCGGTACTATGTCCAGAATCCACTGCCTCAAGCTTATTCTCAGGCAGTCAGGCACATTTTTAATCTCTTACACAAATTTCGATTTTTAACCATCGCGTACCGAATGTTCACATCGGCCAATTGTGCACTTTTATTTTTCCATTTATCTACAAAATGGAATGTGTTTAACTTGCCTGGATGATATATTTTCGATTCACCTTTAGAATGACCTTCAGTAGTGGTATCTAAACCTAGATGGTACTAATAATCGAAGTGACCAATTTGTGCTTAATTCACGTTGAGTGATGCGCCAGTCCGAACCGCACATCATTCAAACTGCCACCTATGTATAGTGTCAATTGTCCCAGGTGCATTACCAACAGTTTGCCTGGTTGCCGTTTCTTAGTTCTGTAAACTTTACGCTGCCTAGCTTGGTGAGACGAGTACATCGCTCCTCAGAGATAAATCATTTTAAGAGCCAAACAATCCGTCTTACTTCGGAAGTTTTACTGTTCCCGTTTATGTTATACATAACGTAACATAAGATCTGCTGTAATCGGTTGTTACTCCCACAAATGTTTTGCTTGTATCACTTCGATAACGTTGTAAACCGCTGATCGAAGGCCATCAGAAATAATTGAAAATATCGATTTCCGTCCCTCTGTCCCATCATATACCATCTGATTAAAGATGCAGAGGTTTTCGTCCTGTTTTATTTATGCCGAGCTATCGTGAAACTTCCATATCACCGATTCAAAATTTTCTAACCTCTGGCCATTTGCAGAAATAGTTTACTATTCCTACAATGTACCTTTCGCTGGATTCCGCAATATGGGGGTTCTGCTGTATACCACATTTTGGAACGCCAATCCACTCCCGACTGTGTAAATCCCGACAAATAAAAATTGTTGATGATTTTTTTAAGTTTCTTGATAATTCCGATATGACCTCCACTTGCGTTCTCGTGATACTCCTCTAGTATTTGAGGACATCTTTTTCGCGAATCGGCATCTCTGTTTCGGTACCAATTCTACAATGATGCTTTTTCCGTTATTTTACGGTGTACTAGTTGATTTTTTGTACCGGATTTTTATGTTTGCATTTCACTATGGTAGATAACTTTTCACGTTTTTCGATGTTTGTTCGTTCTTTAATTGGTTTTTAGTAGTCTGAGAGGTTCAAAGCTCCTATTGGCACTTTAAAGTCATACAATCAAAGCTTTTTCGATCAATATTTCTCTGATTTATTGTTCTAGTCCGGTCCTTAACCTGCGGGTGATCTAGCTTCTCGCTCCAATCTTCTCAAAATAATGGTTTCCGTATTTGTTTTTCTCGGTAATCAGTTATTGAACGCCTAATAGTTGTTACATTTGACTAACTAAATCGAAGTAGCATCTCGACATAAATACATCTTAGAACCTCTCGTCCAACATTCAACACGAAGCCATTCGTTCTCAAAAAGTCCATATCTATAACGACTTAATTCTTAATATAAGTAATCAGACAACTTTTCTTAACAACATTTCTTTTAATTGTTAACCTGTCACCACTTTAATCTTACCTGGAACTTTGGATACAGCTATATTGGGGCAATCAGTTGTGGGTGCCATCTTCTGGAGTCTAATGATCGTGTATTTTGGTGCCCACCTTTTGCCAATCATAAGACTTCCTATGATTTCGCTGCATTGGAGACGGTAGTCTACCCCGCTTTAGGTGGGTTTTAGTAGCCCCGTCAGACGGGATCCACCCTATCACATTCTGCTGGATATTCTTCTCGATTCCAGCCACTCGGTCTCTGATACCTACAATAGAAGAGTCTGGACTTGTAGTAGTTTCCTTTCAATTCGATGTTATATAGCTATCGCTTAAGGTCATTCTCACATTTTGTCATGGCAGGAAACTCCTTGCTGCTCCTTGGAGCTGAAATATTAGCTCCTCTACTTTTAAGGATAGTATTAATTCTGCGACATCACTGGTTTCATACCTTGCATTTTTGTTGACAGCCGATTTAAATTGGAATTTGAAAATTCTGAACGAAGTTGCTTGATTGAATTTCGGTGGTTTTAGATAATTCGATTGGACCGTCTGGACCACTTGCGGTGCTGCTTCATTTGGTTTTATTTAAAGAAAATCATTCACGTCACGTTGAACTTTAATTGAAGTATTTCTTCAACCTCCAGTCGCATATATCCGTTATAAATTTATTCAACATTCTAAATAATCGCCTGCACCTGATGGACGTGTTTATGTATTTGTTGTTGCATTGTTGTGAATTTCCAGAAAATTTTCGTCGATATTCTATCTTATCTTTCGATAGATAGTCCAAGAACAAGCGTGACACAATGACAACAGTTCTTAACCTAACCTACACCGATGCATCATGGCTAATACAGGATCTTGAAAAGTTAAATAAATTATCTAGACTTAATATAGCACTGTTCTTTTACGTTCGGTTAGGCCAAATAAAAATAAAATTGATCAGAAGGATAAATTTTGTATTTCTTCCTTAACTATGAACAGGATCGCGTCAATCGGAGTTCAGGAAGTGGATGAAACGCAGCGGTGATTCAAATGGTGCACCTATTATACCTTTTTCAAATGCATAATATCATCAGCCTAAAGGTATATGATTTCTAAGTATGTCTACAAATACATGATTATGTGATTCAATTTAATTTCTTTTAAAGAAAGTTACCATAAAATTTTTAAATGGAGGCGTATTGCGAACACGAGTAGCTTGGGTAAACAAATGGAGAAGACATTTCAATTATCTTTGAAATACATTTTTTTTCTCGTTTTTTTTAATTAATTTGGAAGCTCAAACGCAGAAATTATACGATCAACCTACTCAGTTCAATTTACTACAACTTGTATAATTTTCCGTTCACGTAATTAATTAATACTGGCTGTATCAATAAAATAAAAGTAATCACTTCCTGCATGTAATAATTTTAGTTAAAATATATTGGTATAGTGTTGAACGTTATTGATAATATCTTAATTCTCTTAAATTGTGTGTCCATTTTATTTCGTTTTGTAAAAGATCATTTGTATTTACTTCGTGCATGTAATAATTTGATATTTACATTTCTTGGTAAATATTAAAATTACAAGCAATAAGTAACACAATGTATGTTTCTATTTAATATTTATTGTTTTATAGGAGTATAAAATTATTACATGCACGAAGTGAATAATAAAGATCATTTACCAAAATTAAGTAAAATGGATCTAATTTGAGTGAAACTACACAATTGGTGGATTTTGAATTTTCAATTAATACTCAAATAGACATAGGACTATAACATTATAATAGAAGTAATCTGCACTTCCTTCATTCTAGATCTACGTCACGCGATAACTTACATTTATAGAATTTTTCAAGATTATTTAAAATTTAATAAACCGAGCCTTTTTGGTTTATGTACAAAGAACATGTATTTCAAAAGCTTTTGCTTAACGTTTATAAATATTTTTTATTTATTTATTATTGATTTATTTAATTTTTATTATTTATTAGTTCTATTGGTCCGCATTGTTGCTTTATCAACAAGGATGAATGCGAAGCTTTTCAATTTATGACTTCAATATTTTTATCATGGAAAATCTCATACCATATCTTCATAAACGAATGTAACAGTCGTCGAAATAAATGACATAATGAAAAACGTAACATAGTCAGCATTCATTAGATAAAAATCAGCTTGCTTGCGAATCAAAAAAAACAGTGTAAATACTACAATATCTGAGGCCAAACAAGAATACGACGATAAGATTCGTAACAACACGAGAATAATTCTGGATTCATCGATTTTCATACTTGAAAAACCCAAAAATTTGTGTTTTTAGTAAAACTGCTATTCATAAAACTAATCTATCAGCATTATATTTCACTTCAGATTCTACTCTTCCGACAGCGTATTATAGTTCCCAAATTTCTGTTGGAGGTTACCCAAACAAAACAGTTAAACCTGGTACTACAGCAGTTGTACTCTCTTACTAGACCGCTTAGCATTTTATTTTACCTGTCAATAAATTTTACCTTCAATTTAGAAAATTGCAAAAATATTAGAAAATAGATGATAAATAATGGATCAAGTGGTTCTTTGTCTGTTTTATTGGAAGTAATTAAATCTGTCGTTCGTTCACTTCCATCTGATAGGTGGTCTCGAGACACTTTTTTGTTTATTAGATTTAATTTTATGTGTAACGAATTTTAATTTTATATGTAATATAATTTTATGTGTAATTGTATATGTAACGAATACTTCATTGCGTTCAAAACAAAATTTTAATACAACTAAACAAAAAAATTGAAATAAAAAATCACTAAACTTTTTTTTTCATAAAATTGTTAAATTTGAAGGTGTAATTGTAATATTTTTAACATGCTTAATTTTAAAAAAATCTTGCAGCAATGCCGATGGGTAAATATTATCTCTAGGGGACCATCTGTCTATAAAACGAATTCTCGTGAGCGTCTACGAATTCTCATGGAAAATTGGGCGTTCTCAACTCGTTTGCGTAACTTTATTAAAAATGGCATAAAAGCTCACTCTCTCCATGCAACACATCGCTCGTAATTTAAAATTTTCGCCAAACATTTAATAAACTATAAATAAAATCAGTAGTGCATAAGAGTAATTGTCTTAAATTTGCTCTGTCGTTCGACAACATCTTTCGAAAAAAATGATTTTCTCTGACTAAAATTAATTTCAAAGCGTGATGAAAGTTTTATGGAAAACCATTGGGGTCCTGCCCGACAAAGAGTTTAGAAATGAACTACAATATGATTCAATATTTGAATTAAAAAGTATCCGGAAAGGAAATTCTTAAAAACAAAAGACAGTGTGGGACACCAAATATAAAACAAATTTATAAACGTTTTTTCCTTTCTTTATAATTAATTTAGCTTATTATTTTTTGTGTTATCACAAGTGCGCTTATCCGTAGTTAAAATTTTCAATGTGATCAAATCTTAAATGTTGCGGATTTTGCCGCACATATATAAAGTAGGTCACAAATTGGTTTACCACAATCTACTACAGTAATTCTATCGTCTATGACAAATAAAGCATTGGTAAATAAAAAAAAACGTTATAAATTTCTGAATCATATATACCATTACGCATACATGTACACCCTAAACAGGAAGCCTTATATAAAATATGCAGCATGTTCATAATTTTTTACATAATTTTTTGCAAACAAGTACTCAAGACAAAAACTACTCCAGAAAATCAACAAATTGAATATTTATTCATACACACATAATAATAGAAAATTGCATTGCAACTGCAGCGAACGGAGAAAATTGATATAGAGAAACATCTGTCATGCTTTTGTAAAACAAAAAATTAATAAGCAGAAAGCCATAAAAAATTGTAAATCTAAAATAAAAATAAAATGCTTGACATGCCATCCTGTCACCAAAAAATGTTTAACAATGTGCGCATAATATATGATGCGGCGGGCTTCTTAGACCACGATCTTTATATAATTTAGCTACCACCCATGCACACGCGATATTTTTTTTTTTATATAATTTGCGCGCGATCGTTGATTTCATAAATCACACAAATTCGACAGTTATTAGATTTCGCGCGCCCTGAAATCAATTTCGTGATGCATAATTTTATTCCCCCCTAGGGGTATATAATTTTCTAATCAAACTAATCTTATTTGTTTATATAACATATACGTTAGGAAATGGCGAGAAGAAAAAACGCCACTAGACATGTTTTTTTGTGTGTTTGCGCACGCGGTTTGATTTTATAATTTGATAAGTCGGTTATAAAATATATGTTGACTTATTTCTACTGTAATTTGACGAAGAAAAATAATTTTGTTAAACTCACACACACACACACGCACATCTTCCGGTGCTTGAACTTCGCCTTAGAAATTGTATATACATGTACGACACTCTTCTTATAAATTAAATATATATTTAAATAAAGCAATACAAAAAAATTGTATTAAATTAATATATTTTTCCGAAAATAAATCATCGAAATTAGGTCACACGTCGCAATCGTCATCGACATCGTCTTTTTATGCGCCGAATGCATTCGTCTGTTTACATATACTCGGTTCGCGATCGCAAATATGCATTGAACTATTTGCAACAAGCTATTGTGTTTGTATATGTCGAACAGAAGGTTAAAATTCGTTTAAATGACATTAATGAATTTAAATAATGCATATATACGGCTAAATTCTTAAGTGACGTAAACTCAAATTTATTTATTGTGCACAATTGAGTATACACATATGCATCTTTCATATCTAATAATATATATATGAAGATATAATAATAAGACGCGATGATGGCAGTGGGACGGCAAAACAAAACAAAAAAAAAACTTGTTGAAGCGGAGTTCATTGAATTACCAAAAAATCATTCCCATCACATTATCGTAACTAGCTATATATAATGCAATGCTAATAAAATTCAGAAGTTCTGTGCTGTGTACAAAAAATTTTCAATCCCATAGTCTCTCCCACCTTTGTATTTATATAGAATCGCACAAAAAAACAAACAAAATACTATTAACATTTCCAGTTTATCAGCGAAATTATTACATCGCATCGCAAAAAATATATTATATCGCGAAAATGTATTGTTGTGTGCCAAAATAATTACATCTTATAATTTGATGATCGCACGATCAAGTTGAGAAAATTATATTTTCCCAAAAAAAAAAAAACACGAAAATTGCATCGCACTTTGATTATTTCGATTTTTCGGTTATTATTAAGATTGTATATGAGTCAGATGTAATGCAATTTAAACTTGAATGCATATTTGAAAGAAACGAAAACAAACTAAGAAAAGATGCAAACAAACTAACTAAGGCTTATCTAACCACCACATCATCAAAAAAAAATGTATAATCAGTTTGGATTTATGTATGCGTTTTATTTGCTGTTGTTAAATTTATAAAAGAAAACGCGAAATAGAATTTTAGTTGGTTTGATAGTTTTCTTCCCCCCGGCCACTCACTTTTCCTTCCCTTGTGTTGTGCTGCTCTCTGTATATACCATTTTTAAATTTCTTTTCCAGTTTTATATATATATTTTTTGTGTGTTGCCAAAAATTACGTTGCTATTTATGTATTTACGCCCGGTTCTATTCCCCACTTCCCAGAATTTTGTTTTGGTTGGTTGATTTAAGAATATAATTTACTTCTATATACACATTGCATTGTTGTTGGTACGAATATTATTACACATACGACTACAGAAATCGGTGCTCACAGATTTGGACCCGGCCTATTATTATTATTGCACACATATGCATAAAAAGCAAGTTTTATTTTTCATTCTTCGGTGATGCATTTCATATTTTATTTTCGTCAATTTTTTTTTTTTTTACACACAGGCACACAAAATTTTGTGTTTGCAATTTTTTTTTTAATGTGTGCATTATGTCGATGACCTCTTGATCGTTGGCTAGTCGAAAATATACAAAACGCAGAACAACAAAAAAATATTGTATATTATTTTGCTGTAGCTTTGAAATATACACAAAAATGTTATTATTAGTAATTTTAAGATATGCACGATATGCCGAAAATGTGCATGGTCGGTTTTATTTGCTAAGTACATAATTTCAAGATGTCGTAGATCAGCGACATACAGAAGATTTAAACAAATTAGAGGAAACGCATTCCACGAGACGAAAAAATACGAATTGTGCCATTAATTTACTTACTTTTGCTCACTCCATTTTTATTAGTTTATTGTCTAACCGTCATAAAATGATAAAATATATTGGGAGTATTTTATAACACCATCATCGTACCGGTTTAAAAATTTAAGAATTGAAATGTCAATATATCGTTCACTAAAACATAATTTTTGCCCACCTCCTTACAGTGAAGCACATTAAGAATGATGCATTATCGTGTATCTATACGTAATTTCCGTTTTTTTTACAGGAGGCGACAAAACCGCCGATTTTACACTGTAGGTGAGTTGAAAATAAAATTAGATATCTCTGGATTTGACGGCTTAGCGTCATCTTGGACGTTGTGGAACTGAAATTAGGAAACAAATCAAATTGTGGCAATCTTAACAATAATGTAAAACAAAAAATAATTCACGAATTTTGTAAATAGTACAAACTATTGCATTGGATAAAGCCGAATTGGCTTTAATGTTAGCCAAAAAAATTTTAGGTTTAGGGGAAATATTTTTTCTATTTTTTTTTTAAAAACTTGTCATCGTGTTGCAATAAAAGATATTTGGCATTTCTTATTTGATAGCAAAGTATCGAATTTAATTTGTTTCATAAAATAAAAAAATAAAAAATTAAAAAAGAAAACAAATATTAATAAATTTAAAAATTAAAATATATTAAAAAAATTAAAGCCAAAAATTGATGCTTTCAGATTCAAAAGTTAAGCTAAGCGAAATTAACGAAATCAACGCGGCTATTGTTCAATGAATTACATATATTGGTGAAATTCGTAGCGTTAGAAAAAAAAATATATTTATTTTTTAATTATTACATTTTTAGTTAAATGTTCGAAAGCTTTGTTGCCTCGCTCATCATTTGTCGAGCCGTGTGCTTTAGGTTTTATTGATGTTGTATTGATGGTTATCATTATCGACTACGCTTTTCACTATTTAATCCTACTCGAATTGAGACTGTCGTGTATTACAGCGGAAAGTCTTTTCGAAAAAGCTCGCTCAAAGAAATTACAACAAAAATTAAACAACATTTTCGTAAATATTATTGGTATTCATACAGACAGATTTAAAAATAAAATCTTTTTTACAACCAAGATTTTTTAATGCCGCTATCAAACATTATAAAAATTTCTTGTGCCGAACCCATAAATGTATATGCGAAATAATTCTAGGCTTAATATATTATTTAATGCGTTAGTACAAGGGCGTCGGTACGAAATCCCGAATTTCAAAAGACCGAATTATCAAAATCCCAACAAAAAAAATCCCGACTTTCAAAATCACGACTTTTAAACTCTCAACTTTCCAAATCCCAATTTTTTAAAATCCTTTCAAAATTCCAATCTTGCTGATATCTTAAAAAGCCCGACAAATTTCGAGATTTTTCTAAAAATATTAAATATTCTTTTTTATCTTCTTTTTTATTAAGAACTAGGTCTTTTTCTGGTCGATCTTGGTTAAATTTGGGTTATTGAATATAATTTGCATTTTAATGTGAATTATTCTAGATTATTTGGATTTGAGCCTGTTAAATTGAACTTGGCCATTCAAATTGGATATATGTTATTTTAAAAAACTATATGTTTGGTCGTCCTGAAAAGAACATTTGTATTTTTAATGAAATATTTAATGATAAAATAAATAAATTTAATCGCTATATTACTGTTACTTTATAGCACGAACAATATTTTTTAAATAACTAACTTCATCAGTATTGTTTCTATTTACAATACCATTTAAAATTTTGCTTTTTCTTTCCACATTTATTTAGTGGGACGCGTTCACTAGCTTTCCATTTCTCAAAGCGTGTATATCATCTTCTCATGAGGTCTCCCGATTACTATTTTGAGACGAGCGTGCTAGGCCTCAACGGAGTTTTGTGTTTTAAGGAAATTATCTCCATGGTTCTGTAATATAGTCCAGAACTCTAGACTGTATTGAGGTCTTCCTTGGTATCCATGAACAAACCTTACATAATTTGTTTAAAACCATTTGGCGTCTGGATCAAATTATTTTTTGATCGTGCCAAAATACTCGGATATCTCTTCAGGGGGTACGAATACTAAGATTTTCATCGTTTCAAAATTTAACCTGGTGTTCAGGTGTTCAGGGATGTTCATACTTTAGTCGTAAAAAATAGTTTAAATGTTTTTAAAATTGCCTGTAAGGCTACTCCTATACTATTGCTTCATCTCTTTCGGTTATACCAAAACATCTGGTGCAGTTAAATCCTTTTCACATGTTAGAAAATATTGCCGACATAACGTTATTCTAAAAATATGTTTGTTTTCATATTTTAAGTCGTTCGGTACTGGAATGGTTCGGTAATCCAAAAGAAAAACCTTCAAGTCGTCTAAATTTCTAGAACTCCAATAAACAAAAATATAAAATACTATAACATAAAAATCAAAATTCTTAATTGCAATTGACAAAACTTAAAAAAAAATTTCATATACAAAATTCCATTATTTCATTTGTTTAATAATATTTGTAGCAATTCGCAAATATTCTACACACTACTGTAACAGTTTTAGCAAATTACAAATTTCCAAAAAAATTCGAATTTATACCCATGGAAATTTTTTGGAATTATGTATATTGCAATTTTAAAATTTGGAATTTTGTGTAGGAATTTTGTTTATTTTTGGAATTTTACTTTTTGAAAATGTTTTTATGAGAACTGTGGTTTCTGGAATTTTGTTTTTTTTTGGAATTTTGGTTTTGGAATTTCGTTTTAGGAATTTTGAATTTGACGAATCATACCCAACGCTGTTGCTACATTGCACTCATTACAAAATGATTTTTAAAAGCTGGATTTAAAAAAAAAATCCGAAAATCGGTTTTTAAAAAAGTCAGGATTTTAAAAGACGGGATTTTTATTTCGGTATTTTGAAACGACCTAACCTCGAATACTTGCATTATGAATTACTATGAATTTCTGTAAATTTGGAATTTGCCAGCACAACCTCAGAAATATCTGGACGAAATGGGTCGTACTTTCATGCTACTGAATCATTAGACAAAAAGACAGAAAAATCTCATTACGATATCATGGGAAGTATTAGTAAAAATAACTTATTGAATCACACTACCACTTGCGGATTATGAATTAATTTATCCGTTTTGATTAGTTAAACAATCAGGTAATTTCTCATTGCCAGTAGTTTGAATTTTTTAGCCTATTTTAATTTATTGGTTTTTTTTCAACTAAAACAGAACAGCGTTTACCACTGAACACTATCGGTCGAATGTAGTTACCAAACATCTTCTAGTTCATCGGTTTTGGATAAGATAAGTTGTTGGTAGTTTTATTGCCGATTAACTAAAATTTCCTGAACACACAACTATAGGAGCACAAATATGATCGCCTTTCGGAGTGCCCAACACATGGGTCGATCGTTAAGAAGGACGTGAAAAGTGAACAGCGAAATTGTTGGGATTACCTTCGGTTCTACAACAGAGAGCAAAAATTAAATCATAAAAAAGCTGGTCAAAAACTCATTTTCAATAAAATGTTGGTTTCTGTAGGTACACACATACGTAAACTTTTTCGTACACAAATTCGTAAAAGGATTGCGATTTAAAATAAATATTACTTTCTCGGGATGAAATAAAGTTTTATAGATAAAACGTAGATTTTTTGTTGATAAAGAAAAAAAATTCGAAGTGAAACTTAAATTTTGATTACCTATATTTTTAAATTTTTTCGGGCTGAGATTTGAATTTATTATGGAAATACACCACTTCAAAAAGGCCTTTTTGGGCTGGGTTTTTCGGGCCAAATTAACAGACATCGTGTTTTGAGGTTTTTTCTGATAGTTTTCTCTTGCATTTACGGTTTCCTGGGCCTTTATGATTTTCTCAATGCAATCTTTTTTCATTTTGAGTTTGAAATCTGCTGGCCTTCGGTGGTTAATCCGTTGTGCCCTCCCAATAAATATATCACGAGTTATTATATGGAGGTCTTCTTTCACTGTTAATGTTTTATATTCATTTGGTAGACATCCGACTATATAGTTACCATAGAATTAACTCTTTCCATTGTCCCATTTACTTCTTTGTGTCGGGATCAGGTACATTTCTGTTCTCAAAGGGCTTACGACGCTTCACCCTAATTATGTGTTCCATTAAGGCGGGTCCACATTTACAAAAAATTTTGTCGAACGCGTTCGGCGAAAACAAATTTGCCACAAATTAGGAAAAGTGGACGTGTGCGGCGCACGCAAAACGAAACATAAATGTATGCCCACTTCGACGCACATGATCCAGTACTTGTCCTGTTAAGCGGAAATATTTTTGCTATATGCGTTCAACACAAATTTTTTAAATGTTACCCACCTTTACATTTAAGACGGATTTGGTTTTAATTCAAAAACATTTCGTCAATTTTGAGAATTTATCCATAGACGAGGTTAATTTTTGCTGAATATCCATGATGGTTCCCGGATTTATACACGATTCGTAACACATTTGCTTATATTTTTTCATTAGGCTAGACAATCGAGGAAATATTACCTACTTTTCCTAGTTTTCGTTATTTTTTCCATATGATTTCGAAGTGTCCTTGTATGATCCTCTTTTTTGAATGAGAATTGGGTTTTTTTATTGCAGAGTTACCGACTATTTTCTGGGTTGAGACAAATTTTAAAACTAGAAAAATTTTCTTCTACGACGTTCTGTGGAATTGGATTTAATTTTTCACGTAGGATGCTACTTAGAATTTCTTTATTTAATTTCGGTAAGGTAACGTGATGCCTGTGGCAGGATGGTTGTTGTTCCTTGTAAGCGTAAACTTTCGTGATGCGGCATCACATTATTTTATCAGGTCTGCAGGATCTTGCTCAGCATTGTGAATTAACTCATCAGTAGTCAACGTGTTCGCTTCTAGTTCCAACCTCGATTAGGGATTAACAACTTTTTTAGTAGAATCAGGGTTATAAACAAATTCGTAGGTTTATTCCTCCAAGCGCGTCTTCCATCTCTTCATTTTGTCGTTAATATTCCTGTTGCTAAGAAAAAAACGCGTTGGTCGGTAAAAATTTTAATTTTCTTTGCTCCATAGAAACAGCGGAAATAATGATGCCAGCCCGAAGGTAAATTTAACACTTTCAAATTCTTAGTATAAGGCGTGGATTCCATTTTCCATAAGTGGACCAATTTGTTCCTCTACTTTTTTTCTGAACCGACTGGGATAGGAGTGGAATTTTGTGTAGACTGGTTCCTCTGTAATTGTTTTGATTTCAGCTCTGGCAGTAGTATCTGTTGGTATTAACGTTGTTAACGGGACGAAACAGTGTTTTGTATTTTGATAGCATTTTTTGGATGTTATGTGTCACTTCCGAGGAAAGGGGATAATCTCGGATTTCTTAGGTAATTTACTTTAGATGCTTCCAATTTGTGGTTTTATCGATCATTAACGACACCAACTTCTTTCAATATGTCATCACCAATCATGTCGTCGAACGTTTTATCCCGGTAGAACAAAAAATTATATTACTGATTTCGATTTTTGCTCCGGTCGATCTAATTACACTAATGTTAAAAATTTTTGAGAGAACTGCTATTTTTCGTATGATATTCTATGTACGTACGGTATGCAAGAAAGACACCGATCAAGTAATTCGATAATGATAAACTGTCTGATGTTTGCGTGGAATCCACTATCATGAACGGTTGTTGACCTTGTTGAATTTCTTGAATTGGCCGATTTATTTAATTGATTTGTCTGTTCAACGATCGACCAATTCCGCTTTGTTCCAGTGGTCTGGGATTCGTTGTTTTGGGTGGTATTTTGATATTCTGGGGTTCCTTTTTTCGATTTTTTATTCTGGTTTAAGTTCCATGTTGTTTTTCTCTCTATTTCCTTTTTAGCCATATGGAATGGAGTAATGGCATCATCGATTGCAGGTTTAGGTGTTGCCTTAAATGCACACGTATTGAACTGCTTTTTTCAATTTTGCATTTTGTTTCTTTAAAATTGTAAATTATTTTTTCAACCTAGCGGTTAATTCTATTATTTCCGCAGAACTCAGAATTTTCCATCTCGTACTGAAAGTTGTTTCAATTTTAAGATAATACATAATTTGGTATTTCGTTCGAAAGGATTGATAATAGCTTTTGAAGCACACAAATACAAATACATCCGGGGCTCTCTGTGCACCCTGGAATGGAATTTTATATATTTTAAAATTTGAGCTGGATTTTGACAAATATGACAGAACCAAAAGTGACTGCTTCTATAGGAGCTTTTTCGATTTGTTCAGACAAAACAATAAAAATTTATTTTAAAATTTGTTTAGATCATTTTTCTAAATTTTACCGGAACTAACGAGTTTTGATAAGCAAAAGTATTCCACCAAAATTAGATTTCTCTAAAGTCCATAACCAGGCGGAATGATTATTCGGAATGAAACTCAGACAATTTTTAGCCGATTTATATCATATTTGGTCAAGGTGAGTTTAATAATATTATCAAAAATTATGGACATGATGATGAATATAATATGAATCATCGGATTTCGGGAAGCAGCTTTCAGGTGCGTACCGAACAAAAGTTCGTTTAATGTGCATGTTTTTCATAATAATTCGGACAAATTTTAATCAATTATATCAGATTTATGACAGGTTAGTTTAATCATCGAAAGCTTTCGGGTACCTACCAAACAAATATTCGTGAAATTTTCGTTTTTTTTCATAATAATTCGGACAAATGGTATCATATTTTGTCGATGTCAGTTTATTGGTGCTACCAATAAATTATGAATATAACAAAAGATGATTACACGAAAGCTTTCAGGTACTTCCCAAAAAAAAGTTGGTTAAATGTTCGGGTATTTCGCATTAACTCAAACCAGTTTAATAATATTAAACTCACATGTAATACAATGAAAAATCCAAAAATTTAACAAAGTTTTATACGGTAGGTACCCAAAAGCTTTTGACTATAAAAGCTTTTGGATACGTACCAAACAAAAGTTCGATAAATTTTCGGATTTTTCATAATAAGTCGGACCAAATTTATCCGAATTGTGCGCATTTGGTTCAGGTGTGTTTAAGAATACTACCTCCGAAAGCTTACTAATACCTCCCGAACAAAAGTTCGTTAAATTTTCGGGTTCTTCGTAATAATTCCAACAACTTTTAACCAATTTATATCATATTTGATACAAATGAGTCTAATATAAAGTTATTAAATATTAGATTAGACATCGAGAGCTTTCGGATACCTACGAAACGAAAGTTCGTTAAATTTTCAAGCTTTCATAATAATTCTGAAAAATTTTAGCCCATTTATTTCAAATTTTGTTCAGGTAAGTTTAATAATACTACGAAAAATTATGAATATAATTAATATAAATCACCGAAAACTTTCGGGTACCTACCTAGCGAACGAAAGCTGATTAAATTTTCGGGCTTTTCGTAATAACGCGAACTAAATTTGGTCGATTTTTCTCGTTTTATGGTCCGTGTGAGTTTAATAATATTAAACTCATATTTAAGCCGTTATGAAAACCACAAAAGTTTAACGAACTTTTGTTCGGTAGGTACCCAAAAGCTTTTGGTGATAAAAGCTTTCAAAAGCTTTCTGATTCTTCGTAATATGTAATTCAAACAACTTTTAGCCAAATTATATCATATTTGATCCAAATGAGTTTAATAGTACTACCAATTGTTAGAAATAAGATTAATCCTCTAGAGCTTTCAGGTACCTTCGAAGCAAAATTTCGTTCAATATTCACACTTTTCATAATAATTCGGACAAATTGTAGCCGATTTATAAAAATTTTATCCAACTGAGTTTACTACCAATAGTTATGGATATAATTGAATTATCGAAAGCTTTCGAGTATCCACTAACCAAAAGTTTTTTAATTTTTCGGGATTTTCTAATAAAAATTCGGACAAATTTTTGGCCGAATTGTATTATATCTGGTTCAGGTGAGTTTAATAATACTATCAGTAATTGTGAATATAATTAACATAAATCACCGAAAACTTTTGGATACCTACCGAACGAAAGTTTACTAAATTTTCGAGTTTTGCACAGTAACTTGAACTAAATTTAGCCGATTTTTCTTTTATTTGGTCCGTGTTAGTTTAATAATATTAAACAATCATTTAAGTCGTTATGAAAAATCTAAAAATTAATCGAACTTTTGTTCGGTAGGTACCTCAAAGCTCTTGATGATAAAAGCTTTCAGATACCTACTGAATTAAAGTTCATTTAAATTTTGGATTTTCCATATTACGTCGTGAGTTTAAGAATACTATCAGAAAATATAATCTTAAGTAACATAAATCGGCTTCGAGTACCTCCCAGACAAGAGTTCGTTAAATTTTTGGAAATAACTTTTAGCCAATTAACATCAATTTTAGTCCAAGTGAATCTAATAATACTACTATGAACCATTGAAATATTTCGGGTACCTACGATATAAAAGTTCGTTCACTTTTCGGGTTTTCCTTAATAATACGAACAAATGTCAGATCAGTATTACTACTAACAATTACGGATATGACTAACGTGAATCATCGAAAGCTTTCTTCAAGTTCCTCCCAAACTAAAGTTCGTTAACTTTTTAAGTTTTTAATAGTAACTCGGACAAATTTTATTTAACCCAGGTGTAATCTCAGCTCATTAATCAAGTTGCATATTGGTGATTTACGTAGATTCAACGTTAAAGTCGGACTTTAGACTATTTACCAACCAAATAAAACAATCTACTAGTCTTACCTTAGCGTTAAATGAAAAGTTTATGACAAATGTTGAATAAATGAGCTAGAAACTTAGTATTGTAGCCTTCAGGATCGGTCCATTTCCATACAACAGCTCCTTCCATACAACAACCCTTACAAGTTAATTATGAAATCGAAAATCCGCCGACTCTTTTTGGTGTGGACTAACATAATAAACAATAACACCAATTCCTTCGAATAATTTGAGGACTATACACTCCTAGCTCTTGAACAATAATACAAACAACATTTTTTTATCAATTGGCGTACAAAATAAGAAAAAAATAAAAACCAGAAAATACAAAACAGTATAAGTAAAAAAAAGCTTGAAACAAAACTTTTTAGTTTCGTGTTGTTATTTCGATAATATACAGAAGTAGAAAAACTTTAACAAAAAAAAACGGAAAACTACATGCAATTATCGTTATCATCGCTAATTGTATTTTTATAACATTATGTATATTTTAATAATGCAGATTTTTTATTTTATTTTTAATTTAATTTATTTTGAACAATATTTTTATGTTTTTGATTATTAAGTATTATCGGTTTTGCATATACGCTCGTATATACGAGCATGTAGTTTGGGTTAGTTTATTTAGTGAAAATTCGTTAACAAACAAACAACTTCCACTAATTTATATTCTGATAATTTTCTTTTTTATTTTCTTTCTACTTTTTTAAGTATTATTATTATTATTGTAAATATTATAACAAGAAATAAAATTAGCGAGGTAAATATAACGAACCGTACTTTTTGGTCAACGGAATACACAAAATAAAATATTTTTAATAGTTTTTTGACATGGAATGAGTTTGATGCAAAAAAAATGTAATAAGAACAATGATAATAATAATTTAACATTTTTTTTTTTGGGTGTTTATCAAACTTCTTGATCTCTAAAAAAAATTAAATTTTGTACTAGCAATAGGACACAACTGCAGTGGTAAATTATTAACTGAAACATAGAGTCTCATAAATAATTTTTATGTACGTTAGGGCTAATTTTGTGTATACTTTAGTTGCGGATTGGAACGTCTAAAAACATGACGAGAATTTTTTTTTTTTGGTAATAAATAGGTTTAGTGCTTGTTACAGTGCTTAGCCTGTGTATATATTTTTTGGGACACAACAGAACAAAAAATATAATTAGGCTGCGCATAAAAAAGGTGTAACAACAATATGCAAATTTTTGGTACTTGTGGTAATCGTGTATACAACGATATTATTAGAAAAGCGCTTTTGTTATGCCCATGTATATATAATAGCGTGATACAGCTGCAGTATAAATACAAATTCAAGCAAAACACGCTTGGTGGTGGTATTCCGCATCCATATAATAATAATAATGCATACAAAATTTTGTTAGCTAAAATCAGAAACCGATAACAATAATTTAACAAACAAACAAACAAAAAAAAAATCGCGAGCCGCGACATTATCAATTATAATAAATTTTTGTTTGTGGGTTTATTTATTTAGTTTTTTTTTTCGAACGTTAGTTTATGATTATAGCTATATACGTTATTAGTTTGTATAGTTAGAAAACGGATGCGACACAAAACAAACTGAAGACGGACAATAAAATATCGGTTTGTTGGATTTCATAATGTTCGCGCATGTGGGTGGAATGCAGATGATATGCATATACAAAAATGCATTTTTGTAAAAATATGATGTGTGATTCGTACGTTGATAAATACACATACATATACATATATACAAATTACTTTATAATTGTCGCAATTATGGGAGCCAAATGTTTGCCGTGACCTGGATTTTTTGTCCGCTGTTATTCTTCTTGGTAACTTTTTAGTAATAATTTAATTAACATTTAAAAAATTTTATGTTTAAATAATAAATTTGCGTTTATTAAATGAATTTGAGAAAGTTAACGTAATTAAAACATGAACACATATTATAATAATTCTTTTAAAGTAAATTGAATAAAACTGGTGAATATTATATATTTTCTGATTTATAGTGATATTTGGTCAACCATAAAAAGCTTTTTTCGCCTTTACAATGAGATCAAGTGAAATATGAACATTAGTGTGGTGTCTAGACAGTTCCGAATTTTTTTTAGGTGTGAAGAACTATGATGTCAAAAATGTTAATCATACATTATAAAATTTGTCACGGAAAATGCCTAAAATAAAAGTATAAGATTTTCGTTCCAATTAACAAACGAACGAAAACACTAAAATGTCGCCGCCAACATCCGTTTTTGTTTCAAAACGTATATATAAACGTATGCAGGTCTCGAGTACACCGCACTTGATTTCGAAAGCGAAAAATGTATCTTACCAGATTTTTGTAAAACTGTCTTGTACAATCAACGAACATTATCCGTCCTTAAAATTTAGAAAAGCAACAAGGTCAATCCTTGTTGGTTGCAAATTTATTTAAATCTTTTAATTCTTTGTCGTTTTTTGTAATTGATAAACATTTCAACATCATTGCAAAAATAAAAAGCTCTCATTGAGGCTGCCATTTTCGGTGCCCGGATTTCCGCTAAATTTTGCAAGTGCATCTTCTAATGGGATACCATCGTATTCCCGAAAATTTTATTACCAAAATGATGTTTTTGACTAGATCAAAAACTTACTAGTAGGCAGTTTCTCAAATTCCAAATTTCCCAAAATAAATAGCTCGAAAAATATCCCAAATCACGTTTTGTAAATTTTAGATTATTCGGGCGAAAAATTTAATCTCAAAAAAAAAAACATCCAAAATTTTCATTTAATTTTATATTTATTTAGGACTGTTAGATAAAAATAAGAAAATGAAATATAAGTCTACATAATGGTAATATATATTTTATATTATAAAAATATATCTTACGAAAATTTATCTAATGATTAAATTTTTTCGAAACTTTCGAAAATAGAACCAAATGAGTTGAAATCTGCGCGCGCAGATTTCGACTCATTTGGTTTTATTTTCGGCAAATTTTGGGATTTTTAATTCGATATTTTTATTTTTTTGAGATTTTGCTTTCGAGCAATTTTTTTCTTGGTAAATATATTTTTAGTATTATGAGTTTTGAGATTTTTATTGTTTGGATTATTATTTTCGGGATGGCATTTTGGGATATTTTTTTTCGCTTATAAAATTTTTGGCCTTTCGATACCAACCCTCTTCTAATTAATGAAAAAAATGAGAGTATAAAGTTTCGAAACATGATCTGAGCTTGTGTTTAAAATTTAATTTGCAATCTTTCTGTTTTAACCGTTTTTTTTGTAAATACTATATTTCAAAATATTTGGAAAATACGAAAAAACACGTGTGAAAGCTGCATCTTCCCGTTGACCGATGTCGGCCAAAAATCAAGAAGATTTCCTAATTTATGAGAAAAGCTTAAGTGTGAAGTTTAATCCCAACCAATCAATCCGTCTGGGCTGAAGATATTCTTTAAAAACAACTTTTTTGAATTCGGCGAACGAATTTTTGAGGAAAAACTTTGACAATAATCGTAATTCCCGCTAAAGTTTTAGAAAACTGATCTGGACCGGTAATTGTTGCAAAACTAATTTACAACTATTTAGTTCAGCTTGCTTGTTTGTTTGGTTTTAATCTTTGCAATCTGGGGCCGAAGCACTGCCAACTTTTTCGAAGTTCGTTTTGCTACTGGTCTGATTTACGTTGATGTTGATCTACTCAGCGTCAACAAACGCATCAAGATAAGGTAGGTCGTCTTTGGTTTTGTTGACATCGTACCAAACCTCTCTAAATTCACAAATTCACATCACAATAGATGAGAAGTTTCGTACAAAACCAGGGTGACTCACAAAGAACTTTGTCCACCTTTTCTTCGTTAAAGTTGAATAATATAAATTCTTGTAGCGCACCACGTGTGGATATCGAGAGAGAATATCCACTCATAACGTTCAAATATGACCTAGAAATGGTCCACCAAAATCGACGTGTAAGCATTCCCACGACTTTGTTGCGATTGGCCTACTTTCAAACACCTTTCTCGGATTCGGAGCAACCTTCTGACATGCTCGAAATTTTTTCACTGTGGTGTCGATTTCTGTCAATGTTCGGCTACCAGTTGAAGATGGTTGGCTGTCATCACTGGCAACCCAATTTCTGGGTAAAACAGTAATACGATGGACTTATGATTCTTCACCAGATTTATATCTGAGCCAAAGAGATATTGGGGAAACTTTTTACAGCCTAAGAAGATCGAAAGCGACTGTTTCTCAATCTGACTATATTTCTTTTATAAGATATTGCTTTCTAGCTAAGTAAATATGACAAATCACGGCCGCTGCTCCGTGACTTAAGGCATCTGTTGCTAACAAGAGTGGATAGTGGCGCTGATTGTGGACAAGCTGAGAACCTTTAAAAATCGAATTCTATTTGCCAAAAATAATTTTCTTGCTCGTTTGACGAAACAAACAATCAATCGCTCCTATAGAAGCCGTTACTTCCATAATAAACCAAATTCAGTAAAAACTTTCTAGGTCTCCTAGTTTATGGTAAAAGCTTAGGATGAAGTTTCATTCCAATCAATTCCCGTCGTTTTTGCCTAAAAAACAACATTTTCGCTTTAATTTTTTAAAAATGATCTAGGCCAGTTTATTAAATTTATAATCATTTTTTCGTCAATGCTCCTATTGAAGGTACCAATTCTGATGGTCTGATTTCTGCCAAAAATAGTTGGGACCTTCTAACTTACGAGAAAAGCTTATAACTCAGATAGAAATTACCTCGAGTCTTGCACAGTCTTGCAGTTCTTTAAACAGGACTAATCCTCTTGAATAAAAATAATTCATAAAACGGGATAACAAATACAAATAAATCTTCTCGAAAGTTGGCATCAATTTTTTTAAACATGTTGAAACGCAAACCCTTAAATATTTCGATTTAATAAAATGCCTTATGCCACTTTTAACACAGGGATCTGTGCATTTTTTTGAAATTGTACTAAAACAGTTAATAGGCATACATGTGCGAATGTGGGAATAAAAATTGGAAAAATTTCTTCTCCAATGGACTATTTTGTATGGTTTAAAACCTAGTGCAAAAGTTTGAATTGGTTAACGTCCACAATCACTAACACGAGCACGCGGGAGAAATGGCTTTTTCTCAAATTTAATCATTGCAAGTTTAGTAAACAAGGCGTGCCTTGGCAAAACGCGGTCTTTCATTACCATCAAAAAACTTAGGTTCAAAGGTTTTAAATGTGAAGAAAGAACGAAGCCCTTCATTTTGAAGTACGGTTCCATTTCCAATAAAACCATAGAATTTTGCTGATATTACTGAAAAAAATTAAAATTTTCGACATTGTTTACATTCTCCATACCTATTCTTTACATGCTCTACATCAGATATTTTCCCTAATTAAACGATGTTACCGTTGCTACATTTGCTGCTGACACTGCAGTTCTTTCAGTAGGAGACACTATCGAGGAATCTGCAACGAAACTGCAAGAAGCTTGTGACAAAATCATAAAATGGACAAAAATGTGGAGTATGAAAAAAATGCGGGCTCAATGAGTCGAAATCCACGCATGTAAATTTTTCTAATCTAAAAGTCAGCTCAAACCTAAATAAGGCAAAATATCTAGAAAATATCTTAGATACCAGGCTCAGATGGAAAGAGCACGTTAAAAAGAAAAAAATAAATTTAATATTAAATATCGAAAAATGTATTGGAAATTTGGAACTTTCAACCGAAAATAAATTGCTATTATATCAACAGATGCTAAATGCTGTTTGGGCTTACGGAATAGAGCTCTGAGGCTGTACAAAGAAAGCCAACACTAAAACAATACAAACTTTTCAAGACAAAGTGCTACGTGGTATAGTTAACGCACCGTGGTACATTAGGAATGATAATCTTCATAGGGAAATTAATTAAGGACAAGAGTGTAAAGACCACTTCAATAAATAACCTATAACTTCCTTGGGAGCGTGAGCCTCTTTTCATTCTCAAAGAAGTAAATTAAGAAAGAAAAATTACTAGATTAATTGTATAATAATTTAAATAAATAATAAAAAAAAGTTCAATTGGTCAAATTTCAAAAATCACTAGATCTCCCAATTTATGGAACCAGTTTGGGTTTGTGGTACTCAACGGCACATTAAACGATTTTTTAAAGTTATCATTGAACTTTATATTAGCGTCACCTGCACAGCGCGTTTCAAATGCATAAATGTGGTATGAAGAGTATGTCTTACTACCACTACGGAAATTAGCTTGCCAACGCAAAAATAGTAAGGTTAAAAGAAAGCCTCCCTTAAAAAGCTGAAAAAAAACTAATATTACGCTAACCTTTATCCAGCCTTCTGTTTCCCGTGTTTTTGGCCCTAAACTGTCCATTTTAATTAAATTCCACCCATTTTTTTATATCCGACTTTATATCTGATCCAGATTTGGTGATTCCCCTTGCCATATCCAATTTTTTTTGCATCAGGCTTGCAAGTTGTTCAGACTGTGCTTTATTTGAGATTTTCATGATTTTACATTTGAATTTCAAAAACGAAAACCGGAATTTTTTATTTGTATTATTTAATTGGAAATTTTATTTAATTTTTTTTTTATTTTTAAAACTTTTTTTCTAATCGATATGACATCATTGAGCTGTGTCAAAGAATATTTTTCTATACTGAAAATGATGTACAACGTACGTCTACTAGCGAATTTGACTTTGCTATTTTTACATTTCCAAAACAAAGAAATAATATTTTAACTTTTTTCTTCCCTTTCTCAACGAATGTGCATATCCACACTAGGGTAACTTTTATCTGGTAACTTTTTCATTTCTTTCCCCTTTACCAATAAAATCGGTTTTATCTGCGCCGAAATTTTTTGATTTTATTGGTAAAGGGGAAACAGACGAAGAAGTCAACGGATACCAGTTGTCCTAGTGTGGCATCAGCCAATGGCTGATGGCACACGTAAAAAGAAAATACTGGATTTTGCATCGTTTTTTTCTCCGTTTACCTATGATACAAGTTTTAATTGCGACTTAAACAAATTTTCTGTGCAATCACACAACTAGAACATAAATTAAATAAAAAAATATTTCAAGGACATTTTTGACTCATTTTAGTTTAAATTTTATTTAAGAGAGAGCAGAGCAAAACAAAATAAAACACATATACATATATACATTATCTATTACGACTAGTTTGCCTTGAAAAAAATACCAAAATACGAAAAACCCTGTGTGGAATGGCACAATAGAAATAAAAAAAATATCGTGGATTCTGAAAGAGTGGAGGAAAATAGTACGACTTTTTTTCAAAAAGAAAGGAAAATAAAATCCATATAAAATATAAACAACGTTGGAAGAGAGTCGAAAAAATTGAAATAAACGAAATAATAAATTTTAAATTTGAACACACGTACAGAAGAATGATATATATATGTGAAATTTTGGTGTTATATGTTGTGATATGCGAAAAATCTAAAAAAAAATGAAAATGAAAATTTATGAATTCAACTGTGAATCTAAACCATTCAGGAACCCACTCAAATACACACAAAAAATTTCATTAAAATCGGTCCAGCCATTTAGGAGGAGTTCAATTTAAATTTCTTTGAATGGATGGGCAACATTTATTCTAAATAATTGATAGCGCAAGAGGTTAAGAAAAAAAGACGATTGACTCACCAAGCTAGAAAACATGAGCTTTCCGGAAAAACTGAATGAACACTGGGCTTAATATTGAAAAGTTGTAGAGGTAAGAATGGAATTATAAACCCTTTGTCCTACGATAATTGTAAAACTTAGAAAAAAATCATTCTGAGTAAAGTTCCCAAAGACAAACTATGGGTCTATTTATTTGTTTTTATTTAAATTATTGTCCCACTCGATAAAACTAATATGATTTCGCTGAAACTAAAATGTCTCCGAGTTTGAGCCAAATTAGAAGAATTGGTGGCAAATTCTCGAAAATGAAGTCTGAGCTAGGAATTTATTTTTTGGAAATCGCCACACAACGATTTCCTTCAAATTTGCTACTAATGGTAATAAATGAAACTGCTGGGATGTATATGGGGGAAAGTTAGCGAACATTTTATTAACATCGGGCCTTTGTACAACCATTTTTTAATTGTGTAAATGAATTTAAAAAATATTAATTTCTGACATTTACCGATAATGAAGTTTACCCGTACTTTAACATATGCATTTTCAGAACATGTAACCCTAATCTAAGACATTTTTAGTTTTGGCGAAATAATTTAAGTTTTATCGTGCGAGACGAAAATTAAATAAAAATCAAGAAAATTCCTAGTCCAGAGTTCATTTTCAGGAGCTTGCCCCATAACGAATATTTTTCTAACATGTCCCATAACTTTCCACTAATATATGCATCTCAGAATCTGCTATTAAAATCGACTTAATTTAGCAGAATTAAAAAGGATATTTGGAAACTAGGTTCATTTTATTGTGTAACCTTATATGCGTTTTCCGACAATCTCCACGATTTTAGTACTATATTTAAACTCAAATAACTAATACCTAATGAATTGATTTAATTTACCAGAACAAAATTCAGAAGTATCCCGTGTTTTGGAAATTTCCTTTACCTCACTTAATTGTCTTCTCTGTCTAGAATATCCTCTTATCGTGTAATTTCAACATAGTGGCTTTGTACACAAATTTTGTGTACCCGGCATTAAGATATATTGAAATATTGTCTTCTGTGAAACTACTTACATATGAGGAAAAATGGAAATGGGTTTTCGGGATATTATGAAGAACGTTAAATAATTTATTTGAGTTTATTTTCTAGTTTGCACTCAAAATTCCCACAAGAATTTTTTTTACACTATTTCCTAATACATGTTTATTTTTGTTATTTGGGGCATAGGTACTTCACTGCCATACTTCAGTTATAGTTTATTTATTTGTTAAATTTTATACAATTTACAATTTTGTAAAATTGCACGCCCCCTTTTGAGCATGAAAGCTCATTCATCATGAGGGTGCAGTTCATAGTTTTCTCCAAAAGTTTTATGTGCAATAAAATGGAAATAACTGATAGCTCCATTCGTTATCGTCTTCAAAAGTTTGCAATTGCTCTGAATTGCAACAGAAACATGCACGATCGACATGCTTATATACAGCCATTGTGTATTAATAAGTCGGTTGTAGCTGTAAATGTTTTCCAAAATTTCTTTGGGTTATAATTTCAATTTTTTTTTCTATGCACATCCTTCATGTTCCGACGACGTAAACTCCAAAAGAGTGTTCTGCACTATTGAAGCGATATTGATCTCCGCTAAAATCTGTATGGGCGACACAGAGAAAACCTGTTCATATTCTGGAGGTAACGATTCTTCACAATTTTCGAGTACAGTTTCATTTTCTTCATCGTCGCTCGGGACACAATCATGCTGTGGTTCCTTCAACTTAGTAAATACAATTGAAAATCGTGGACGAACTGCTCTTAATTGTTGGCATCGTTGTGGTTGAGCCCCGCATGAAGATTTACACATTTTTAGAAATTTTGAATATGCGTCTATACTAAAAAATTGTGGTTGTGGTTTGGTCAGTTTTATTTAGATTGCCGTAACATAGTTCATTGAAAACAAATTGAACTTAATAAATTAATTTTATCAAATAATACACTGAGAAAAAAAACCAGTACAAATAAAAAAATAAACATATATTTTTTCGACGAAAATTTCGTTTTTAAAATTAAAATAAATATTTTCCTTAATTACGCCAAATAGTTTTCTTAAACTTTAAGATATTGTTTTTTAAGAAAAAGAAAACTATTGGCTAGTTTTAAAAGATTTATTTTAATTTTTAAATAATTATGTTTTAACAAATGTCACATAGTTTTATTAAATCAAAGTAATCCGAAATACACTTTACAAATACAATGACATTCACAATGTTTGGGACTGTTCACGTCAGCAAAAACAAAGAGGTTATCTACTCAGTCATAAAAAAATATATCTACCACAAAAAGTAGAAAATTAACTACGCCTCCCCAATTTTTAGTCCCCAGGGCCATTATGTAAAAATATACACAACCCTTAAAAAAATATAATAAGAACCTCGTCAAGTCCTTTCTTGGCAGTTTGGCTTCGTACAGATAAAAAATTGGTCTGCTCATCAGATTGCAACGATCAAACTGTAAAAAATCAAATCTTGCCTCATACCTTTAGTATAACAAAAGAACATATCGAGTTGGCGAATTATATCACCAAATTAAAACTCATTAATACCAAAAAAATTGTTTTAAAATGATAGAACTCTTCTTTTGAAATAAATTATTCTGTTTAAATAAATAAACTTTTTAGATTTAAAGACTATTTTATAAATCATTTTACAAAATATGTTATTAAAATAAAAAAAAAACTATTTATTAGTTAGTATAAAAAATCTCATTTAATTCCAACAAAATACTTTTTAAATTCAAAAAATGTATAACTTTTAAAAATTAAAAGTGTCGTTTTTTAATTTTACAAACCAAATTTTTTCTCAGTGTATATACTGGAGTAAATTTTTACCTAATCTTGTTTTAAAATTGGTGTTGGGTTTGGTTACCACAAACTCCACCAGAATTCAGAATTGACCTTTCACAGTTGACTAATTTTTTGAAAATCTTCGACCATATCAAATGATTTGAGAAGGCACATCCAATTTACATAAATTCCAAATCAGACTGTATATTACACTTAAAATACATATATAACTCATCAATACCGCGCATGCAAATTTAAATCCATTTAACTAACATCCCACATTATACAATAACGCGAATTCCAACAACAATATTTATGCTACTTGGTATGACTAACATACTCCACATTACGTTACGTAGCGCAAAACAAAACATAAACAGTATTTATAGTTGTCTAGGAATTCAACGAAGCATATTCGCAAGGTTAAAACTACTTAATGTTGTGCATCACGTTATTGAGGTAAGAAAATATTATGTCGCGCTGTCAATATGTAAACTTAATTTCTAGGTTAAGCATATTTCTATTTTATATAGAGATGCTCGATCCAACGAGAAGTCGTTATATATTTTTGTACGACTTCATATACATTTCTTAGAATTCACTTTGCATTTTTTAAGCAAAACTTACAAATACAATTACACACATTTTCGTTTAGTTTCGTATATTAACAATAAAAGTTATTCAACTCTTCAATGAAAACAAACCTAATAACAACAATAACAATAATAATAATAATAATAATATTAATAATAATCTGTCTGTTTGCCTTCTGTCTGTCTATTAGTCATATACAAAATTATTTTTTTTTTTTAGTCTGTGTGTTAAAAAAACTAAATTCCAATAACCCCTACTTTATGTATTTTATTTTGTATACAGTAGTTCAACCCAGATTAGGTGCCTCTAAACTTAAAGCTTACATGGTCGCGAATGTAGCATGATTTTTCAAGGGGTAACTGTATATATTTAGCGCGTCTTCTATTAGCGTTTGTCTATACACAGCGAACCAAAAAAAAAAAATATAACTAAAACGACTTAAACATTGACCAGACAGTATGACGTAACTATTTAGCGCTTTATTCATATATATTTTTTTTTTTTTTTCGTTTTATAGTTAGACGGTCTTTTTATACATACTTGTGTTATAAAACTATTCGCAATTTATTTTCGCTTAATGCAAAATGATTAGTTTTTGTTGATAATTTTGTCTGATGACCGACCGTCAAATGGCATATAAAAAACTAGTTTTGTTTATAAATTGTAATACATTTTTATATTGTTATAAAAGGCAAATGCAAAAAAAAAATGTGTGGTTGTGATTTGCTAATTTTATTTATACTTTGAAATATTCATTTTAGTTTTGTGTATAAAAATGACCTTGTCTATATGCATTTTCAAAGGTAAAGGTTGATGATCAGTAAATGATGTTGGCTGAATTTTTTTTTTTTTTGGTTTTTGCAATTTTGTGATCAATGACTGAATACAATTTTTCTTATTTAATTTTTGGTCGTAAACTTTTATTTAAACGTACAACATTTGAAATGATCACATTTTTAATATATCGATCAAAACAGGTTTCTGTTAATTATACCGTTCACTAATTTAACTTTAAATGAAAATCTTTATTGCTATTTGATCATAACACATCGGTTTTTTGTTAATTATAATGGAACTAAAATGCAGCGCGTACCAAGAAATCTGAATGAATGATCGATGATTTAAATGTGATCATTTTTTAAAAAATGTAATATAATAATGAAATAATGATTTCTTCTTGTTCTCGTTACAGATAAAATTTTTTCTTATCGCAATACAATTGGTAAGTACACCAGGAAGTTTCTAACAAAAAATAACACGTATTGGGAAACATGGCGGAAACAGAATTCTTATTAGATTCAAATAGATTCTAATATCCGCCATATTGAATTGTTTTAGGATTTGTGATGTACACTGTTAATATTTTATAAATACAACTTAGTGAAAATTTTATTAAAAATTATTATTATATTAAATAAAATCATAATTTACATAATAAAATAATAAATACAAAAGATATTAGAATAATATATAAATAACTTAAAGAACAAGTTATCAAATAAATAAAATTATAGCTTTAACAAAATAAAATATTAAATATGTTCACTCAATTTTTCAATCAAAATGTTGAGTATTTTATCAATCTGGGCCAATAACAAGCCATTTTCAGAGATGAGGGCAAGATACCACCTTATAGGTTGATTTGGTGCACCTATTTCTGGAAATGATTTGTTATTGGCCCAGTTTAATAAAATACTCAGATTGTATGGTGGAAAATTGCTATTAACAATATTACAATTTCTCCGCTCGGAAAAACTTATGCCGGAAAATGTTCTTTATAGTTAGGCCCATTCGACCTATATAGTGGTATCTTGACCTAATCTCTGGAAGTGGCTTGTTAGTGGCTCAGATTGATAAAATACACAGAATTTTAATCGGAAATTGCAATAAACAATCCTGATATTTTTTCTGTTAAAGCTTTTATTTTCATTTATTTGTTAGCTAAGTCACACGTGATTTTAATTAGTTATTTTACTTATCTGTGGGTCTATTCTACCTTTCCCTGGGAATTAGGAAAAAAATATCTTTGTAGCACTTTTTACCAATTTTTTCCCCCAAATTTCAAAAGGTGTATTCTTTCAGTGTTGCTAATAAATTGTTGATGAAAGGAAAATGTCGGCCGTGTTTTAAAAATTATTTTAATGTTGTCAAAAATTTCTAACGACATTTTCGATATTTTTTTTTTGAAACGCGAGTAATCGCAAAATTTTAAAATTATTGGATGACGCGAATTCGAAAGAAAATATTTTATTCGTTTGCTACGAAGAAGAATGCGTAATTGAAGAAATCAGTCGCTACAATTTTTTTAATAATTATTTTTCTATGTGTGTTCTAAATGATTAGGTAAATAAAACGCATTCCAATTCGTTATTTTATTTATTTTATTAGATTTAGAAATACAACGTTTCCTTTGATTATCGCAGTGTTGTGCATTCGGAGTTCTTACCAGACGGTAAATAAAGAATATTATCTGGGCGTTATGCTTTGAGAGAGCAAATTCGATCAAAAATGCCAGGTTGTAGTTGTTAGCAACGCACCATCACACAAAACTATCATTGAGAACAAATTTCTTCGGCTGACATTTTCTCATTCCAAAAGTAAAATTACCACTTCGAGGCGCCCGTTTTCAGTCGATGATGGAAGGCATAAAAAAATTCGTTTGAAAAATGTTTTGATTGTACAAATTGTGCAAAATCCTAATTGGCCAATTGTACAAATCATATTTCGTCTCTCAAAACACGTCTTTCTCCTTCGACGGTCAAGGAAACTCATCGTTTACTGGATGTCACCGGATCCCAAGTAGTCTAAGATAGAGACTGTCGTTAATATTCTTACAAAATTAATTGAGCTGGCTTTGGATCTGATTTCAATAATTCATTTTCTATTGCTTGAATGCTTTTTGTCGCAAGGTAAGTCGCACAGACGATGTACCATATATGACAATTTTCAGCCGGTAGTATGTTACAGGATCACATGGGCTTTTCCGCCATAGAATGTGTTGGTTATCATTAAAAACATTAGCGATTGCCTCTTTTCGATATCAGCAGATAACATTATTTTATACATTCAAAATTTTAATAGAATACTAATGCATTTTATGAAACTGCAATCGATTACTTAAACGACGCATTAAAAACACGTCTAACTTTGGTAGTAGTACTTGATGATTTGAAGACAACATGGTGAGGTAAATAAAAACTGTGGTCCATATATTTGATTATATGTGGAATTTGGTCCACATGCCTTAAGGTTTCATATTCATTCATAAATGCATGGTACTACAATTTAAATTGGAAATCTCGTTTAACCTGTTTTTCATGCTCTCGAGACGTTTCATTGCACCACTTGTGATCTTCCCATTTGTTGTCTGCTCAATTTTAAACCGGAGATTATCAATGAAATGACTTCCACTAGTTTTGGTATGCTTTTTGTAATGTTCTTCGCATCGGTCAATATATTGTATAGTTTTGGTATGGATTTCAACGAATTCCCAGAACTTCCACAAAATGTGGTTTAAATTCAGTATAAATTGAGATCATCAAGTAAACTCAAATTGATAGCTTGTTGCTTGAGACAAGTTCTCTTGTGCGATTGGTACATCTAATTCATTACAAATTTTACTAGTGTCTATTATACACTACAGTTCACTTGAACAGGTACGACCGCTTTTTGGAATATTTTAAAATCTGACTAACGTTTTCAAGATCTTTTTACAGGATGAACACTTTTTCAAATTGACAAAATATTTAAATAAAAATAATTTAGTAGGCCAGAAGAATTCTATTTTATTTTTTCTTAAAAAACATATTTTTTGATTGTTTCACTTGAATAATAAAGACCATAGTTATCAATAAATTGGAAGTGTTAGCAAATTTAAACTTAAATTAATTTAATTTTTTTTTTTTGAAAAAGATACCGTTTTAATATAAGAAATAAAAAATGGGTCGAGCAAAAAAATTAAGTAAGGAAGAAACCCAAATGCAAGTGCTAGACATTCGCTGCAGCGAAAACTATTCTCTACAAGGAATTGCAGATAAAATAGGTAGAAGTAAGACTATATTCTTAAATTTTATAGAAAAATCCAATTGAATATGGCTTAAACAACAAAGGCTGAACTGTTGATCCTTCATCTGCAGCCGATAAGCAGGCAGGATACTAAGGACTGCATCCATAATTGCGCACTATCTTGTGCAAAAATTAAAGTAGGAGCTGGTATCAACTTACAAATGCATCCTTGATAATACTTTTCGGCCATTGCCATGGATATATCAGCAAGATAATGCCCCTGTCAAATAGCTAATCTATAGTCAAGTGAACATTTAAATTTATCATTTTTTTTTGTAAAAACCACAATGTACAACTAGTTTTTCTTCCTTAATATTTACTGATTATTGAAAAATGTATAATTCTACAGAAAAAAATATTGAAAATGTTTGACCGATAAAATATGTATTCCAGAAAAACGGTTACTCCTATTCAAGTGTACTGCAGTGTATATAGAAGAAGTAATAATTCCCGATTAATGTGCGGGTAGGTGACTTTCAAGTCAACATGGTAATGACGTAACACTTAGAATTCAAAATAATTAGTTCAGTAGACCTGGGGGTCTGAGATTTTGTACGCTATTCTCATGAGAATTTGTATGGTAAACATATAAAAATTCTCATGAGAATATCGTACAAAATCCCACTGCAGATTTCAAATTTCTCTATTATGAAATTGTGACGCGCATTATTTTAGATAAAAGTGAAAATTATACGACTGCTAGTGTAGTAAATAAACGATTCAACTTAATAAATCGTAAATCGTGAAATTTACTAAGAAAATAAACAATTAATAAAATGTGACTCATATCAATCTTTAGTTCAATTATATAGGTGAAAACATATCGTCGGTTTGGTGTTATAGTGACACAACTCAAATTTCACTCGTTTCTAAGATTTTCGAATCAAACGATACCCAATAATTCATATTTTTATTATTTTGTAGCAAAGCATACTCTCTTATGTAGTTATTTCTAGCAAATTAGGTAAAATTCCAAATGAAAAATCACTCAATTTGCAAAAGTATTTAGCACTTTACGATATTGGAACCTATCCTAAGAAAATTTGCAAAATATTAAAGGATCATAAAAATTAAGATCCGATAGAGGATGTAGGAAGAGAAAAAAAAATATTTTGACAATGTCGTTTTTACAAACATTTTTGAGTGATTTTTTCGGCTCTACTTAAAAATTAAAAATTTTGAGTTGTGTTGCACTAAACCGACGATATAAGTATAATTTTGTTTAATTAAAATAATTAAATTAATTTAAATTTAAAATTTACATTTATTGTCGGATTTATTTTAGAGCCTCAACAAACTCGGAGCAATTCGTAATATTAGTGGAATTTATACGATCCTTCCCTTAAAAACCCTAATGTGGCTGCAAGTTTTAATATTGACAGTATAGCATCGTGGTTTCGTCTTATTGTAAAATGAGGTTCAATTTCATTTGGCATTTCAAGAACATTTGAACTATCGCATAGTCATTTTCTTTGAAGATACGCCGATATTTTTACAACATCTGAATTGCAACGTTTCAGCACAAAAATATTTATTTAGAATTTTTTTTTTTTAACTTTTTTTATAGAAACACCTTTTATGACAACACAAAAGTTCCATTAAAATTATAATTTCACTTTGACAACTTAAACAAAATGGTGTCCCAATGTTATTTGTGATTGATGTTATTTTCGATGTTGTGGAACTGGTCGACAGTGTCGAAAATTAGCGATTTCGAAAATTTCATAATAGATCTCCTGGTCGGGGTGTATTTTTCCTAAACCAGCATAATCCTAGTTTGTGCGATGGCGTTTTAAACTCTGTCTGTAAGTATAATTATCTGTGGCGAAGGAGCATTGTGATCCGGAATCCAATAGTGCTCAATAAAAATGTCATTATCCAAATTATCTTGAACTTTAATCACAATGGTGGGGAGTGTCGATAATGTACTGTGAGATGACGATTGCAATCGTAGCGTATTTTTGTAACGAGATCTATCATTTCTGATTCAGTGCTGGTGGTGGTTAACATTTATTGATTGGTGAGAATCTGGCTTGAAATTGATCTGTAATATTCTGATCCGATTAATCATAATGGAGTACTGTATGGTGTCATCTGAAGCAAGTTTAACATCGTTGTTCAAGCCTGCAATTATAACCAGTGTGATTCTTATTAAGGCAACTAAGGCGTGTGTTTAAGTTTGATGAACGGGGCAGATTAATAATTGTGTTATATGGAACCCTCGACTTGCACTAGTAGATACCTTATTATATTGTGACGGATTCTCACATCCGCACAATTGCTTAGATTCTCCATTATTTTTTTTTAATAATATGTAAATTAGCAAGTAGTCTTTCGAATCTGTTTCTGTACCAAGAGCTTTAAGTCCTATCGTGGCTTCTTAGGCAGTACCAAATAGCGTATACACTTTTTGCTGAGCATTATTGATTTGAATAAAAATTTCGTAAGTTTTTTGCCGGTTTTTAAAAATATAAGCAGCAAAAACAAATATTTGTGCGGGCGGTGATTATCAAAAACACATTTTTTCTGCTTGAAATTGTCTGCTATCTCATACGCCCTTATTCACAGGGACTTCTTATAAATGACTAATTTGATGGCCATTAATCGTAAGCTTTTTTACTAAAATTTTTTGGGTTTTATTTTATATCAATATATAATACGAGTAATATTTTAGAATCCTAATTCAAAATCGTAAAGATTTAGTTGCACGTAAATCACTTATTTTTGATAATTTTTAAATTTTTTACTAATTAATTCACATAGATTTAAATTGGAAAAATTAATTTATAAAATGACACTCTAAATTATTTAGTTAAAACTACTTATTGATCCCTGCTATTTGTTTTTAGGTTTAAAAAGTGGGATATAAATTTAAAAAAAATTATAACTCATTTTGTTTGAGTACATTTTTGTACTACATTTTTTGTAAAATTGGGTACCTACACTTTTGATAAATATTAAATACTTCACTCCGGTGCCACTTCCTGTGGACCAATAATGTTAAAAGCTTTAATATGAAGTTTCCTGGATCGGTCAATCCGTCCAGATTGGTCAATCCGCTTGAATCAAGCAGTTCAAAATTTTAATTTCAATTTCAAATTTTAAATTTTTCAAGATTACTATCTATATATACTCTATTTTGGTTCCTTCAGAATTTTTTCCCAAATATTAGCCCAGATTTTAAAGTTTTCAAATCCTTCGCATATCAAAAAATTGGCCTCTTCCTTTGCATAACTTATTATAATATCCATACAGACATGTACTACTCAGTTACAGACAGATCAACAAAAAACCTAAAATTATTATTTATTTTACTAATTATTTCAATTAAAACTAATTGAATTGTTCAAATTAATTGAACACCAAAAATAATATCAATTTCGCGCTTACGTACGCACGTTTTTATAATACAAAAAAAAACTACTATACAGAATTTATTACAACTAACTAATTTGTACGCATTCCAAATATTTTGTGTAATTCTAAAAACGTTATTTGCACATTTTTGCTTATAATTATAATAAATTTGAAACGAAAACAATTTTTTTTAGAAAATTTAACGCGCACCCATCGTAATTTCTAAATAACGTTCCAATTTACATTGACTACATCGATAAATGTACTAATAATTTGAGTAACTTACGGTGCCGGCATTCGCATATCATCAACAAAATATTATTGTCGTCTGTTTAATAAACAAAACCAAAAAAAAAAAAAAATAATAATAATATGTGGTCACATAACAATAAATTATTTAAACAAATCAATTTCTAAATAATTAAGCTCGCGACCATTTCTAAATTAACTTTGAATTATAGCGCGTGAATTTCTAGTTGCCGCATATGATTCATCCGCACAAAAATGATTTCTTGATGAAAAAACTATAAGGTGAGACATTAAAAAATATAAATAACTAAATAAATAAAGCAGCGAATAATGTAAGACGCTCAACTATAGACGAAGAAGAAATAGTATGGAGTATATAGTATTTAAATTTTTTTGTATAAGGAGAAGGAGTATCAAATAGTCTAAAAAAAAAATTGTGAATAGTTTCGTATATTAAGTATAATAGTTTTGTTGATATTGTCTCGTATATATGGTCATACTATCACCGTTTATAACCGAGTAAAAAAATAATTATAATATTTACAGCTGCATGCTAAAAAGCCGGCCTATTTATGGATTAAGCTGCGTGTGTATAAAATAGTTTTATGTAAAATCAATTTAGTTTAGAATTTAGTGCGAGTGAATTTGAAAGTGAATCTGTTAAGAAAGTTAAGTGCAAGTGTATAGTGTTAACAATGGTTATGATTCAAGGTAAAATAATTCCAGCTATATAGTTTTTAAGGTTAACAATATAATTGGGTCGGTTACCTCTATATAAAATACCAAATCGATTGTCTCCTTTGTGCTATTGTATGTACATACATAAAACTGCGTATACAGTTATCATGTTTGTTTTGACATTTTTTTTTGTGTTGTGTTATGATTCAATTTGTTTACAAATTCTACCAAACCGTTCGTCTTAAGTTTTGTATAAGTAACAGTAAAAAAGTAGAGCTAATTTTATCAAGCTCAGAAGGAAAATAAAAATTTCCGTGTGACTCAATTCGTAAATCGAATAGTTTTATACGGCATAGTTTTAGAAATTTTCCAAGAAATCAAGTTTTTTGAAATGGAAATTACGCCTAATTTTTTGCGTCATTGCGAAGATGACTTAGAAGAACGGATTTGAAATTTTTTATCCAAATTGTTTTTGTATGTGGTTATTGTGTGTCGATGTTACGTGACATTTCTCTGTTTGTTGTTCAAATTAGAAGTATATTTGATTTTACTTAGAAAAGCATGTTTGGTATTTAGGTGAATAACATGACGCAAATCATATATTTTTATTTTATGTTAATTCATAATCCGATTGCTTAGTAATAAATATTGAACTTAGCTGAATTGCGATTTATTCTGTCGAGCTTTTAAAAGATTACCCTTACGAACATTATTTTGAGAACAATGACCTCAATTGATATGAAACACTTGGGTCCAGTATTCCCCGAGAATCTGAACATTGATGCTCGATGGCTGGTAATTAAAAGATTAAGCTTGGGTCGCTTTTTAATGAGTCGCCTACTTTTCTTCTGCTAACAATAATTCACTTTCTACTAAATTTGAGCAACTGTTGGTTCTGCCTTGCGCTGAATAAATCTAATCGAAAGTGTTTTCTTTTTTTGAGCCATCTTACTATTTATCGATGGTCTACCAGTTGGCTGGATTCGACGTTTGGAATGTGAAGCTTCTCATCATGCTTCCGTGTAGCTTTGGTTATTTCGTTAGCCACTGTTGCCACTGCAAATTCCGTATGAAAGTGCCAATCACGTGCGTACCAAAGAGCATTAAAAAATACGCCTCAGTAGCATGTTTTAGAATTTTTGGATGATTTTCAGGTTACTCAGTTTAGTATATTGCCACAGCTGGAGTCAATTTGCAGTTTCTTACTAAAACCAAGCACACTTTTCACATTGAATTAAATCAATTCAAATGGTGTACAGTAAATTAACTGTATTTGTCAGAAATAGTTATGGTTGTCAAAATACACATGGCCGATAATACCACAAAATACAACAAACTTACTGTGATTCACATACAAGTCATTATCCCAACAATATGAAATGATTCAATCCAATTTTAGAAATAATATATAGCTTCCAAGTCCTTTGTTAAGTAAATTTTCTGATATTATCGGCCATGTTCATTTTGACAACAAAAACTATTTCTGACAAAAACAACAAACTTACGGTGATTCACATGCAAGTCAATATCCCAACAATTTGAATTGATTTAATCAAACTTGAGAAATTATATATACGTTTCTACTCCTTTTTAAGTAAATTTTTTGATATTATCGGCCATGTTTATTTTGACAACAACGACTATTTCTGACAAATACAACAAACTTACGGTGATTCACATACAAGTCAAAATCCCAACAATTTGAATTGATTTAATCAAATTTGAGAAATTATATATACGTTTCTACTCCTTGTTAAGCAAAATTTCTGATATTATCGGCCATGTTTATTTTGACAACAACAACTATTTCTGACAAATACAACAAACTTACGGTGATTCACATGCAAGTCAATATCCCATCAATTTGAATTGATTTAGTCCAATTTGAGAAATTATATATAGATTTCTAGTCCTTCTTAAGTAAATTTTCTGATATTATCGGCCATGTTTATTTTGACAACAACAACTATTTCTGACAAATACAACAAACTTACGGTGATTCACATACAAGTCAAAATCCCAACAATTTGAACTGATTTAATCAAATTTGAGATATTATATATACGTTTCTACTCCTTGTTAAGTAAATTTTTTGATATTATCGGCCATGTTTATTTTGACAACAACAACTATTTCTGACAAATACAACAAACTTACTGTGATTTACATGCAAGTCAATATCTTAACAATTTGAATTGATTTAATCAAATTTGAGAAATTATATATACGTTTCTACTCCTTGTTAAGTAAATTTTCTGATATTATCGGCCATGTTTATTTTGACAACAACAACTATTTCTGACAAATACAACAAACTTACTGTGATTTACATACATGTCTAAATCCCAACAATATGAATTGATTTAATCAAATTTGAGAAATTATATATACGTTTCTACTCCTTGTTAAGTAAAATTTTTGATATTATCGGCCATGTTTATTTTGACAACAACAACTATTTCTGACAAATACAACAAACTTACGGTGATTTACATACAAGTCAAAATCCCAACAATATGAATTGATTTAATCAAATTTGAGAAATTATATATACGTTTCTACTCCTTGTTAAGTAAATTTTCTGATATTATCGGCCATGTTTATTTTGACAACAACAACTATTTCTGACAAATACAACAAACTTACTGTGATTCACATGCAAGTCAATATCCCAACAATTTGAATTGGTTTAATTCATATACGTTTCTACTCCTTGTTAAGTAAATTGTCTGATATTATCGGCCATGTTTATTTTGACAACAACAACTATTTCTGACAAATACAACAAACTTACGGTGATTCACATACAAGTCAAAATCCCAACAATTTGAATATATTTAATCAAATTTGAGAAATTATATATACGTTTCTACTCCTTGTTAAGTAAATTTTCTGATATTTTCGTTCATGTTTATTTTGACAACAACAACTATTTCTGACAAATACAACAAACTTACGGTGATTCACATGCAAGTCAATAACCCCAACAATTTGAATTGATTTACTATATATACGTTTCTACTCCTTGTTAAGTAAATTTTTTGATATTATCGGCCATGTTTATTTTGACAACAACAACTATTTCTGACAAATACAACAAACTTGCGGTGATTCACATACAAGTCAAAATCAGAACAATTTTAATTGAATTAATCAAATTTGAGAAATTATATATACGTTTCTACTCCTTGTTAAGTAAAATTTTTGATATTATCGGCCATGTTTATTTTGACAACAACAACTATTTCTGACAAATACAACAAACTTACGGTGATTCACATACAAGTCAAAATCCCAACAATTTGAATTGATTTAATCAAATTTGAGAAATTATATATACGTTTCTACTCCTTATTAAGTAAATTTTCTGATATTATCGGCCATGCTTATTTTGACAACAACAACTATTTCTGACAAATACAACAAACTTACTGTGATTTACATACATGTCAAAATCCCAACAATATGAATTGATTTAATCAAATTTGAGAAATTATATATACGTTTCTACTCCTTGTTAAGTAAATTTTCTGATATTATCGGCCATGTTTATTTTGACAACAACAACTATTTCTGACAAATACAACAAACTTACGGTGATTTACATACAAGTCAATAACCCCAACAATTTGATTTGATTTACTATATATACGTTTCTACTCCTTGTTAAGTAAAATTTTTGATATTATTGGCCATGTTTATTTTGACAACAACAACTATTTCTGACAAATACAACAAACTTACTGTGATTCACATGCAAGTCAATATCCCAACAATTTGAATTGGTTTAATTCATATACGTTTCTACTCCTTGTTAAGTAAATTGTCTGATATTATCGGCCATGTTTATTTTGACAACAACAACTATTTCTGACAAATACAACAAACTTACGGTGATTCACACACAAGTCAAAATCCCAACAATTTGAATAAATTTAATCAAATTTGAGAAATTATATATACGTTTCTACTCCTTGTTAAGTAAATTTTCTGATATTTTCGTTCATGTTTATTTTGACAACAACAACTATTTCTGACAAATACAACAAACTTACGGTGATTCACATGCAAGTCAATAACCCCAACAATTTGAATTGATTTACTATATATACGTTTCTACTCCTTGTTAAGTAAATTTTTTGATATTATCGGCCATGTTTATTTTGACAACAACAACTATTTCTGACAAATACAACAAACTTGCGGTGATTTACATACAAGTCAAAATCCCAACAATTTGAATTGATTTAATCAAATTTGAGAAATTATATATATGTTTCTACTCCTTGTTAAGTAAATTTTTTGATATTATCGGCCATGTTTATTTTGACAACAACAACTATTTCTGACAAATACAACAAACTTACTGTGATTCACATGCAAGTCAATATCCAGACAATTTGAATTGATTTAATCAAATTTGAGAAATTATATATACGTTTCTACTCCTTGTTAAGTAAATTTTTTGATATTATCGGCCATGTTTATTTTGACAACAACAACTATTTCTGACAAATACAACAAACTTACGGGGATTTACATACAAGTCAAAATCCCAACAATTTGAATTGATTTAATCAAATTTGAGAAATTATATATACGTTTCTACTCCTTGTTAAGTAAATTTTCTGATATTATCGGCCATGTTTATTTTGACAACAACAACTATTTCTGACAAATACAACAAACTTACGGTGATTCACATGCAAGTCAATATCCCAACAATTTAAATTGGTTTACTACATATACGTTTCTACTCCTTGTTAAGTAAATTGTCTGATATTATCGGCCAAGTTTATTTTGACAACAACAACTATTTCTGACAAATACAACAAACTTACGGTGATTCACATACAAGTCAATATCCCAACAATTTGAATTGATTTATTCAAATTTGAGAAATTATATATACGTTTCTACTCCTTGTTAAGTAAAATTTTTGATATTATCGGCCATGTTTATTTTGACAACAACAACTATTTCTGACAAATACAACAAACTTACTGTGATTCACATACAAGTCAAAATCCCAACAATTTGAATATATTTAATCAAATTTGAGAAATTATATATACGTTTCTACTCCTTGTTAAGTAAATTTTCTGATATTTTCGTTCATGTTTATTTTGACAACAACAACTATTTCTGACAAATACAACAAACTTACGGTGATTCACATGCAAGTCAATAACCCCAACAATTTGAATTGATTTACTATATATACGTTTCTACTCCTTGTTAAGTAAATTTTTTGATATTATCGGCCATGTTTATTTTGACAACAACAACTATTTCTGACAAATACAACAAACTTACGGTGATTCACATACTAGTCAAAATCCCAACAATTTGAATTGATTTAATCAAATTTGAGAAATTATATATACGTTTCTACTCCTTGTTAAGTAAATTTTCTGATATTATCGGCCATGTTTATTTTGACAACAACAACTATTTCTGACAAATACAACAAACTTGCGGTGATTTACATACAAGTCAAAATCCCAACAATTTGAATTGATTTAATCAAATTTGAGAAATTATATATATGTTTCTACTCCTTGTTAAGTAAATTTTTAGATATTATCGGCCATGTTTATTTTGACAACAACAACTATTTCTGACAAATACAACAAACTTACTGTGATTCACATGCAAGTCAATATCCCAACAATTTGAATTGATTTAATCAAATTTGAGAAATTATATATTCGTTTCTACTCCTTGTTAAGTAAAATTTTTGATATTATCGGCCATGTTTATTTTGACAACAACAACTATTTCTGACAAATACAACAAACTTACGGTGATTCACATACAAGTCAAAATCCCAACAATTTGAATTGATTTAATCAAACTTGAGAAATTATATATACGTTTTACTCCTTGTTAAGTAAAATTTTTGATATTATCGGCCATGTTTATTTTGGCAACAACAACTATTTCTGACAAATACAACAAACTTGCGGTGATTCACATACAAGTCAAAATCCCAACAATTTGAATTGATTTAATCAAATTTGAGAAATTATATATACGTTTCTACTCCTTGTTAAGTAAATTTTTTGATATTATCGGCCATGTTTATTTTGACAACAACAACTATTTCCGACAAATACAACAAACTTACTGTGATTCACATGCACTTCAATACCCCAACAATTTGAATTGATTTAATCCATTTTGAGAAATTATATATATAGCTTTCAAATCTTTGTTAAGTAAATTTTTTGATATTATCGGCCAAGTTTAATTTTACAACAACAAATATTTCTGACAAATACAATAAACCTACTGTGATTTACAAACAAATCAATATTACAACAACTTCATTTGATTTAATCCGATTTTAGAAATTATGTACAGGTATCTAGTCCTTGTTAAGTAAATTTGTTGATATTATCGGCCATGTTTATTTTGACAACAACAATTTTTTTTTATTTTGACAACAACAAGGACTTGAAACCTATATAAAATTGCACAAATGGGATTAAATCAATTCAAATTATTGGAATCTTGACTTGTATGTGATTCACAGTAAGTTTGTTGTATTTGTCAGAAATGGTTGTTGTTGTCAAAATAAACATGGCCGATAATATCAGAAAATTTACTTAACAAGGAGTAGAAACGTATATATAATTTCTCAAATTGGATTAAATCAATTCAAATTGTTGGGGTATTGAATTGCATGTGATTCACAGTAAGTTTGTTGTATTTGTCAGAAATAATTTTTGTTGTCAAAATAAACATGGCCGATAATATCAGAAAATTTACTTAACAAGGAGTAAAAACGTATATATAATTTCTCAAATTTGATTAAATCAATTCAAATTGTTGGGATTTTGACTTGTATGTGAATCATCGTAAGTTTGTTGTATTTGTCAGAAATAGTTGTTGTTGTCAAAATAAACATGGCCAATAATATCAGAAAATTTACTTAACAAGGAGTAAAAACGTATATATAATTTCTCTGATTAAATCAATTCAAATTGTTGGGATTTTGACTTGTATGTGAATCACCGTAAGTTTGTTGTATTTGTCAGAAATAGTTGTTGTTGTCAAAATAAACATGGCCGATAATATCAAAAATTTTACTTAACAAGGAGTAGAAACGTATATATAATTTCTCAAATTTGATTAAATCAATTCAAATTGTTGGGATTTTGACTTGTATGTAAATCCCCGTAAGTTTGTTGTATTTGTCAGAAATAGTTGTTGTTGTCAAAATAAACATGGCCGATAATATCAAAAAATTTACTTAACAAGTACTTGAAAGCTATATATAATTTCTCAAATTTGATTAAATCAATTCAAATTGTTGGTAAATTGCCTTGTCTGTGAAAAACTAATGTAATTACACTTAATATTCCTAGGGTCACCCATCAAAATAAAACACTCTTATATTAAGAAGATATCATTTGCAATAATTAATTTTTCTTTTGGACCAATATTTTAATTAATAACAATATTATGTAATTAGTAATTAATAACCATTTTTTTTTTAATTTCAGGTAAGTTCATCAAATCACAATAAGTTAAACTAAATAATTCAAAAATATTAGATGAATACGGTAAGTCATCGCGTTTAGTAGTCGATACAGGGTAATATCTAAATTCCGGGGGTGATTAAGGACACTAATATCAACAAAAAATTATATGACAGCAGATATCCTTTCTGTAAACGTTATAGAGAAAATCAAGGTTCTACTGTAAAGTAGTCACTTTAAATTTCACACATAAGTTAAAAGCTACGAATATTAAACCACTCAGAAATTTTCCAAATAACCGTTTTAATATCGCAATTAATTTATTAATCACACGGCCGTCGCGTTAACCCACCGCCCCGCCCCACTTTGTAGTTCTGGGAAGAAAAGTGCCAACGCGAATAATATGAGCATTTGTTATTTTCTATGACGCTGGTCTCCTTGACAGTCGCCTATGAATGTTAATAAACAAGTCGAAAGTGTAGTCTTTACTTTGCTGTAAAAATTATTTCGGGTCTCCTGTTTAACAATTATAGACAACTGTATTGGATGGATCTGCTGAAAGGATCGGTCCATCGTTTATTTACCAACGCCGTGTATTTCTGCTAGTTTATTATACAATTGCGCTTTTTATTTCAAATCGAATGACATTCCGCATTTAAAATAAAATCTTATATAGATAAATATTTTGGTTTAAATGACATATTTCACTGATAATAAATAAATTAAATAGTTGCCAGATAATAGAAAATATTTTGATTTTCGCTATACTTAACAACATTAATTAATATTTTGCAAAATGCAATCATCAAGTACATTCGACCTAATTGATATTTAACTAGATTTGTCTGGATTTAGGCCCCTCTAAAAAAAAGTAAGTGTTGTTGGCCAAACAAAAATAGACTAAATTTAGCCTCTAACGGTCTGATTTTATATGGAAAATCCCAACTTAGTATTTTACTTATTCTGCGAATTTCTAATCACCCTGTATATAATTAGAATTAGTGTTTATATACATTTTGCTTTTGTTACAACTACTATACAGCAAAAAAAAAATGTATATTATTATCGAAAATACTTTTATTTTTTTTATTGCACACAACGGTTTTTTGTTTGCCTAGTGCTATTTTTAACTATTAGTATAAAGTTTTAGATACTGTATCTCTATTCTCTATCGTTAGTTTGGTTTGCCGAAATTTGATAACAAAATACATTTGTATTGGGCATGCTATATATACTCACTATCTACACATATACATTTATATAACATGTGTGAAGGTTGCGGAATAAAATTGCAGTGCGGATGCCAAAAAAATTATTAACATAATCGCGGTTCTTGGTTATTTTACTGTTTGGAAGAAAAATCAATTAGCAGGTAATATTATATAGGCATAGTGGGTGGTGTACCGAATGTTTTATTTCAATTTTCAATCCCATTTTCTTCGATATACTTGTACATATGTATAAGGCTTATATGTAAACGTCTTTAAAATTAATCAAACAGAAAAGCATTAGAAAAACTTGTCGCATACATTTCGTATATAAGAATATACATTTTCCCCAAACGTACAATGTCGATCAATCTTCTATATCATCTTAATTGCCAAATTCAAATTATCATCAATCATAGCATATATAGGTATTCAGCAAATATGTCGTTTTTTATATTGCGAAATATCTCTCAAATCGACTCTACTAAGCCAATTTCTGTTTTTATGCATTCAGGCTTTCACGTCAATCTAAACTGTGTACTACTTTAAATTCGAATTCTCAACGGTTATAAGTTCAGAAACACAAGCTTGTTTAGGATGACAAGCTAAACTCAATCTTCGCGATTTCATCCTTTAAGCGCAAGACATCCACCATATACATACAGTTTCATGTCAATGAACTGACATGTCAAACAAAAATCTCATACAACCTTGAATAAGATAAAACTAAATTTCTGACAAAAAAAACATAAATTATGTACATTCACCTACGTATTATCTATATGTTTACTCGAGTTTATATAGAAATAAAAAAATTACTTTAAGGTTTAAGCATATATCAACTCTATACATATACATAGATGATACAAGCGTATACTACTTTTCTTATCTATCGAAAAAATATAAATTCTCGTTCGTCATTCGCAAAAAAAAAATATTTTTTGACAAAAAAAACTATTTTGGTAAAAAATTGTGTGTGCGCAGATCGAGTTTATCACAATCTAATATAACTATTTTGTGACGCACTAACAAACCTATGCTAGGCGAATTATAATTATTTTTAAAATTCTTTGTCATTTATAGATGATTAGAAACCATAAGTGTATAACTGAATTAGTTTGTTCGCTGTGAAATCTCATTTTTTTATAAAGGCGCAAACTACTGCAAATTTCTAAAAACGTAACGTTTAAAAATTTAATTTATCAGTTGTGTTCCATACCGAAGGTATTGCAGGTGTAGACTGAGATTCGGTTATTTAGTGTGTTTTGAAATCACGTAAAAGTTTAAATTTTTCTGTTTGAATCTGATTTCTCTATGAATCCCTGTTGGTCTCATATTAAGGATCAGAAAACTTCCAAATGATTTGCGATGTTTGTGACTATACCGCTGATCATAGAGATGCTCATGGGATTTCATATATGTATATGATCTCAAATTTTGATATTTCACTAATTACGGTTTTCAATTTTTTTATTGTCAGTCCTAACAGATGTTCTCAAGAGGTGTTGGATGTACTTATACATATTTTTCCGGCCGATAATGCAGATAGTGAACCGTTAACAATTGTGCTCAGAGGAAATGACAATCCAGCAACCTGCGGGAACTTCTCTAGACAGGCAAAAGAAAAATTTAAATATTTTACTCGATTTTCTAATTTCTTAAGTCTGTTAAGCATAGTAAAAATCATAGGAAATTGACCCTATAGCCACAAGGAGCGTTAAAAAACAGAATTGTGGTTTTTTCATTGTATTTCAAATAAATTGGGTTTGCTGCTTTTAAATTGAGAAAAAAATTTATAAATTAAGAAATTTTTTGAATTTTGAAAAAATTTGAGTACATTGATGACCCCCGAGAGTCCATGAAATATCAGGCGGTATAACAATAAACGTAAAAAATTTTGTAGACCCTGTAAAAATGATTTAATCACTAAATAAACATTTGGTTGTTGGTGCTGTGCACGGCATTACCGCTGATTCAACTTTTACCACTGATGCATTAATCGGTGGCTTAATATAGACTTCATCCTTGATTTCTTGGTCATTATCGATTTCTGCACAAAATCAACAGTTCAACGGTCTCTTCCATCTTGTGGATAGACGGTGGACTGAATGTGATTTCTCTAGAAATTTCTAAACCGCATCAGTTCCGATTTAATTTTTCAACTAGTGTTTCATGTAGTTGTCGTGTTCGTTTATACTTAAATGTATTTTCGCGAGGGATTTGAGCAAGACGAATTTTAGCTATGTGAAATTTTTTGCAGGTTCAACAAAGCTTTAGAATTTTTAGGGTCGAGTTTAAAATAATATAATCGTCCGGCGCCTCCATGTAAGTCATCGTTGACTTTTATTATTTTTCTCACTCATACATATTATTCACTATAATCAACATCTCGGAAATAACATTTGATTTCTTCTCTACGACAATTTCTTTTTCTCAACCCTGGTCGCATTCCTCACGTAACGGTAGAATTGCATTGGAACCGTGGAATGGCATGAAACCGTGGTAAGGAGCCACATTTGACCTTCAATATACACAACCACAGTGAAGATTGACTTAGATCAAATTTAAGGTCGTTATTTACCGAAATAATTTCTCCTCCACGGACATTGATACTCTTCAGATTTGAAATCATCGATCAAGCAATTTTTGGTAAGAATAATAATAATGTCCTAATCGTCACATAACAATGAAAATTAAAATTGTTGTGCTTTTGTACGGCACCCTGAATTAAAACAAGTCGAAATAAAATAAAAAAGGCTGACTTTATTAATGCATATCATAAGTCTTTTTGAAAATGAAATAAAATGTGTATTTAAAATCGAAATAAAACGTAAAAATGTACAACAGTAAAAGCCCGATTAGTCGTCATCCAATTAATCGGAACTCAGTTAACCGGAATTTTAATTTTTAGGATTTTTTTTATAATTTTTTCTCTCTCTTTTCTATTTCATATTCATTTTTTAATTCGTTTTGGAATTTGCAATTGTTTTTTTACACATTTTCACTAATGAAAGCATTAGTTGAAAATTTTGAATGGCTTTGATTTTCATATTACAGTAAAAGCCCGTTTATACGGCATCTAATTAACCGGAACACTTTGGTTAACCAAAATTTTAATTTTTAGGATTTTATTTTGCAAGGGAGAATTCTCTTTCAAAATGGAAATTTTTATTTTTACTATTCGGGGATTCACCTCATTTCTCTTTTATGCATTATTCTAATTGAATTGAATGTGTAAAGTCGTATTACAGTTAGGTAAGTGAAATAATGAATATTTGTATTATTAAATTTTCGGTACTCGTATACATAATATATATGTATTTATTATTTGCAATAAAATTAATAATCTGATGTAAAAAAAATGTTTTCCGGTACATAATTTAAAAATAAATAAATAAACGAGGATCCTAAAAAATAATGAGATCAAGCGAAATTCTTGTAAAATTTGTAGTTTTAATGAAATATTCAATTATCCTGAATTTTCGATTATCCGGAATGGTCTCATCCCCAAGCATTCCGGATAACAGGGCTTTTACTAAATTATATTTCCTGTGAATCCCCGAATTATAAAAAAAATAATTTCGCTTGTGAAAGAGAATTCTCCCTTGCAAAAAAAAAACAAAAAATTAAATTTCCGGTTAACTGAGGGTTCCGGTTAATTGGATGCCTGATAATCGGGTTTGTACTGTAATATGAAAATTAAAAGTATTCAAAAATTTTAAATAATGCTTTCATTAACGAAAATGTGCAGAAGACAATTGCAAATTTCAAAATAAATATGAAAGAGAAAAGAAATAGGAATAAGCAAAAAAAAATCCTACAAATTAAAATTCCGGTTAACGGAGTGTTCCTATTAATTGGATGCAGGATAATCGGGCTTTCACTGTAATATGAGAATTAAAGCCATTCAAAATTTTCAAAACAATTAAATTAAAAAATACATATTTTAATTCAAATTTAATACACAAATAATAATTCACAAATAAAATTTAAGAAATGCATATTTTTTATCTTTCACTACAATACAACAAAAAACTGTAAGAACAAACAAAAGAAAACATTTTCTTAAAAACATTAAATTTCGCATGCATTTCTATATGTATTAAAAACAAATTTAATACATATAGAAATGCAAAACCACAAACCAAAACTCCAGGTGAATTTATGGTATAAGCCGGAACCATCTCCATTTCCTCAATAGACCTCGAGTTAACCACTCAAATATTTACAAACCCCGTCAGGCACAGAAGTTTTGGAAGATTTGGAAGCGTATATGAATATTCTATCCGGAACGGTTTTAATAGTTGCATCAGCCTCGCTTCGAACCAACAATATACTCCAACCGCGTTAGAGCAGAATTATCCAGTTCAGGAACAAAACGCGTAACGTTACAAGTTATAGGTTGAACTTCTCCAAAATCCCATGAGCTATATTTGGAAACCACCATTGCTACTTTTGGAAAGCGCCATAAATTCCTGAGACAGGAGTTGCAGTAGTTCTTTAAGATAAACCAACTCGGTCGTCGCTCTAATATCAGAATTTTACATTCTTTCAACAATTTGCTCCAACCATATTTTTATCGATACATTCTGGATGAAAAGCAATCTTACATATACTATAACAGCGAACTTTTATATTCCCCACACATGTTCGAGATTTTATAAAATTCTTACTGTCAAATAATAAAGCAAAATGGTTTCCGAAATTCTCCACAAATAAATAAGCGGCAACTTTGACAGCTGATTTAGTTTTTCGTACGGCAACAGAACTATACTGAATGTTTGTTTGACTTCAATTACATATAGATTTCTAGATAATAGGGCAATAGGCAATTGTACAGTACAAACATTAAAGATTATCAAATATACAAAAATCCCAATAAATTTGTCTTAATTTTAATTTTACTTAAATAAATTAATTTTGGCTAACCCAAATGGCACTTCATGATAATTTATCCAAGAACTGTGTCTTTATATCACCTATGCGTCATCGATAAGGAAACCGTCTCAACAATGAACATGATTCTTCAGTATGTAAATCACTTGTGATCCGGTTTTATTTCATACCGCATAAAAAAGAGAGAGGTTACTTCTCATGTAGCTCTAACTTTTTGGTAAATAAGTTCCGAGGCTAACTAATAAAAAATAGTTTTTCTTACTAAATTCGACTTTATTCATAAAACATAGTTTCCTTCCAGAGTAATACCACAGACATATATAACCAGAACCATCATTGCGTAGACCAAGAAATTATTTTCCTACTACCTTAAATTTTTACAACTCTGAACTGTAATTAATTTAACAAAATTTAGGCACTGATCATTATTGAAAAATCACAATGCTAGAAATATTTGCAAATGTCAACAAAACAAGTTAATAATTGTTGTTATTGTAAAGTTAAAAGTCATTTTTGGGATTGGCATTTGTGGAATCACCGGATTGACTATTACGCTTTATTAGGTTTTCAGATGAAGTGAATAGTTTGAAACGTTCAAGGTGAGCAGACAAAAACCTGCACTATTTATAATGAAAAGTCTAGATGGTGATATCTATACAGATATAAACCTCACTACCTTTTAAAATTAGTTAAGTTTTATTTCAATTGTTTTTTACACAATTTCATTACTGATCAAAAGTGATACAATTTTGAGGAGATTCATTTGATGGTTGACTTGAATTTTTGCTGTTATTTAATGTAGTATGGTTTAATGTTTGGTCAAGGTTTGGTTTCGGTTCAATAGCTTGTGCTCGCGAACGAGTAACAACATTAATTTGATTACATTGATCGGCAGATTTTAATTCGATTCTACCTAAAGCGTCTGCGTTAAGGTTGTCTCTTCCTGGCTTATACATTATATCGAAATCGTATTCATCTAATTCGATTCTCCAGCGCATTAAACGTTACGAAAAATTTTTGGCTTTATTTAACCACAATAGTGGTTTATGGTCTGTATAGTAATGGTAAATTTTACACCATACAAATAAGGACGAAAACGTTTTATTTCAAAAACTATGGCAAGCAATTCCTTCTCCACAGTAGAATATTTTCGCTCAGCTTTGTTTAATACCCGGCTTGCATAAGCCACAGGTAAGTCATCATCGCCTATTCTCTGTCAAAGAACTGTGCCAAGTGCTACATCGCTAGCATCTGTTGTGACATAAAATTGCTTCTGGAAATTTGGATATTGCAAGATCGGAGGTTTAATTAATTTTTCTTTTAATTTTTGAAAACTTTCGAAACATAAAGCATCCCAATTGAATCGTGCATCCTTTTTCAATAATGCATTCAATAGTTGTGCTATTTCTGAAAATTTATTAATAAATCTTCGATAGTATCCTATCAATCCTAGAAATGACTTAATTTCCTTTTGGTTCTTAGGGATTGGAAAATTTTGAATTGCATCGATCTTTGGCGGGTCCGGCTTAATTCCGTTATTAGTTATGATGTGACCTAGGTAGCAAATTTATTTTCTAAGAAAATGACACTTTAACGGTTGCAATTTTAAATTGTATTTTCGAAATGACTGAACTATTTGCAATAATTTTTTATTATGATCGTTAAGGTTATAACCGTATACAACTACGTCATCTAAATATATGAAACATTTCAAGCCGTTTAATCCGGATAACACATTGTTCATAATTCGCTGAAATGTTGCTGGTGCTCCCTTTAAACCAAAGGGCATCCTTGTGAAGTGATAGTGACACATCTGGGCGCTAAAGGCAGTTTTATATTTATCTTCTTCACTTAGAGGTATTTGATGATAGCCGTCTGCTAAGTCTAATGTCGTAAAATAAATAGCATCTCCTAATTGTTCTAAAATACGATATTGGGCAATGGAAATACGTCATTAACTGTCAATTCATTTAAACAGCGGAAATATACTACGACTCGCCAATGCTTAGTTGCATCGCTAGATTTTTTCGGGACTATTAGTAAATAGTTAAATGGGCTGTTATTGTTTCAATGATAAGAAAGATATATCGTTAAATTCGCGACAAATCTTAAAGATGAATGACTTTTCTTCCTTGTTCAAGTGAACTGTGTCGATTTAATTTTCTACATTCTGCAATCTATCTGATAGTGAATCTGACCAATGTTTTAAAGTTAAAATTTGGTAATGCTCTAGCTTTCTGGTTCGATGTACATGTCATCTAGTTTCACTGGAAAATCGTTGGTGTTTACAACGCTTACTGTTGCAAACGAATTTATTATTTCAATGATTGTGGGGTAGATACTCGATCGGCTAGCAAGCAAGCAATTTGCTAGCCAAAATTCAGGCTACTCAATTAATTTTACCAAGAAAATTTGAATTTCAAAATACATTTCTTATAAAATTTTTGTTTTTTTTTTGCAATTGCACAGTAAAACAATACAAAAATTTGCTGTTTATTTTTTGAAGCCGCAAAATTTACTGTGCAATCGCAAAAAAAAACAAAAATTTTATAAGAAACGTATTTTGAAATTCAAATTTTCTTGGTAAAATTGATTGAGTAGCCAGGATTTTGACTAGCAAATTGCTTGCTTGCTAGCCGATCGAGTATCTACCCCTGTATTTGCTATGTACACGCACGTTTTATCTTTTGGAAGGGGCATAAATATTCATTATCACCTTTTGTTTTAAATCTAATTTTAACCATCCTTTCTGAACGGCTAGGAATAATGATTGGAGGATTGTTGGAATAAAGAGTTAAACTTGTGTATTCAGTGTCATTAGGATTATTAAGTATTTGAATTACGTTATGGAAATAGTCGATATTACATTTATTTTTAATAAGAAAATCATTTCCAATGATACCTGCATAATTTAACGGGAAATCTGATGGTACAATGTGAAACTCATGCGAGATTGTATTAATTTTTGAAATTTTAATTTTAGAATTGCAAATTCGCAAAGTATCAATAGATTCTGCACAGTTATTCCATTTATAGTTACCTTTTGATTAGGGTATCATAAAGTATCGGGCTTAATTAAATCTTTCTTAATAACACTAATGTCGGCCCCTGTATCAACTAAGAAAAATTGCGGTTTAATTAAAATATCTAAATCAAGGTTTACGAATTTCAAATCGTCATTATGGAAATTAATTAAAAAGCAAAATATTTTGTTTGTTGTGAAATTTTCTTTTGATACTATTGAATATTTTTTATCTTTACTATTTGTGTCGTAAATAAGATTAGATAAATGTAGGTTTAAACGTTTTAAACTCGCACCGCTACATCCTTGGGTTCCCGATGAAGTTCGTTTAAGTTTTCCGTTGTTTGTGATTGAGAAGTTGATGGTTGCTGAATGTTATCGGATTGACTCCTTCGTTGAGTGGATCTTTCGCGAGCTCGACAGACGCTAATATGATGACAAAACTTTTTGCAGTAGGCACACGGATACGAAATTTGATTAATTCGAGGATTAGGATTTGGTTGGTTTGGAGTTTGCGAAAAAGGTCGTAATGGCGTTTGTCGATGGTTATTAAAAGTTGAATTAAAATTGGAGTTATTGCGGAATGGAATAAATGGTGTTTGATTCGAATTTCGGTTATAACAGTGTGATGCGGTGTGCTCTCCTTTGAAACAAATCTGGCATTTAACGAATTTGGTAGGAGTATTAGTAACTAATTACACTCAATTATTGTAGTAATTTTAAACTCGAAAGAAATATTCAACTTCCTGTTTAAACGTCAACTTTTGAAGGAGACAATTTAAACAAAAAAGTTATTAATAATATTTTGAATATTGTTGAATTAATAACAAAATGTGTTTACCTTTAAACAATATAAAATTATATTTAAACACTTTTTAAACATATTTACGATTAAATTGAAGCAAATTAAATTTAATTTTCAACAATAGTTGATGAAATTGGCATGTAAAATTGTTGAATTTTTAGAAGATATATGCTGAATTTTTCATATAATTTGTTTATTTTCAATCACTCGTTGTCCGAACTTAAACTCAAAATTGTTGATATTTTAGTCCAAATTTAATTTTATTTTTAAATTTATTATATTTAAATTATATGTTATATATATAATATTTCATTCAAACAACAACTAAATTACTTAGATACATTTTCCAATTATACATAGTAGATTTATAAAATGGGTTAACATAAAATTTCGGAGGTATATTTCGGAGCATTGATTTTCTTCGTGACGTTGTGGTGTGGTAATTGAACTATTATTCGGTGTTGACATTCATGCCTCGTCAAATTTTAGCAACATAAATTTCACATTATATAGAGCAGCGTAATATTCGAGAATATCGTCCTCTGTTATTTCAGATCCGCTTGATTCAAGGACCAAACTAGTTCCTTGCAATTCAAGGGAATTTGCTGAAAATATGAAAAATAATCTAAGTGGTATAGTACGAAATGACATATTACGAAACGACATATAATAAGCGAAAAAATCATTAAAATGATTGGAAATTTAAGGCCATCAATGAAAATTAAGCTCAAATGCCAGGGCAATATTTTTCTTTACTAGTCATATTTGAACTAGCTACTTTTCGTATATTTTGTAGATTAATTATAAATTCATAGACCAATAAATAAAGAAAACTATATAATATTTTCTTGATAGTAATCATTGGGCTCAATTATTAGAATTTGCTTCCAATCTTTTTCGTTTTGGGCACACACCGTTTCGTAACATCTCGTTTCGTTAAATGCCCCGAAACCCTTCTATACAAATACATAACTAGAATAAATGAATATTTACCTTTGCTAATGACAGCAGCCATGTTGCAAATGATCAAAAGATTTTCCGGATGCGACGATCCCCACTGCAGACTTCAAATGGAAATGTAAAAATTGTTAACGAAACTAAAAAATATTAAAAGAGTATGAAATATTAAATTTATGATAACATATTATTTAAACATAACATATAAAACACAATTGTTTGAAAACAATTTTCACCGTAACTTTATAGACGCTTGCTTCACGCAAACTATTCGAAACGAATGATCTGACACGTATTAAACACGACTTTGTTTAATATTAATACTAAATTTTTACTAAGAATTATTACAGAATTTTAATAACATTTTATATCGTACTTACCTTTAAGAAAAAATATCACACAAACTACTTAAATTCCACTTTCTTGATTATTAATTTTTGATGTTCGTTCTGCAGTCCTGTGGCTACAGTTTTAATGCATCTAACTCTAAATGAATTTTGTTTTATTTTGTTGAATATTCAACAATTTTATGTTTAATATTTACCACAAAATGATTTTATTCAACATTTCTACTGAACATTTATCAATTGATTAAAGTTCAACAAACGTATTGTTTAGTTTCCAACAACAAGTAAATTTGCAACATATTTGTGATGAAATTTAAACAACTAATTGAAAAAAGTCAACATTTTATTGAATAATTAACAAAAAATTTCATTACTACATTTATTGTATGGAAATTGCTAAAATAATTTAAATAAATTTAATTGATCTTTAGTTTAGATTTGATCAAATTTTTTAGAGTGCAATCCGTTTGAAAGCGGCGTCAACAAGAAAGATAAATGAATTTTTATTATACATATTTACAATATGACTGAATTTGTCTTCATTATTTTTTCTGTCAAAATGTATTGCCAAAACTGTTGTACATATACTGTTATGAGTTACTAACTTTTGTATTTCAATTAAAAAAACTTTCAAAAATTACGTTCCCGATATATTTTTCATGCAAAAACAGCGTTATGACGTTTCTTTCTACTCTGTGGTACATTCATTCCTACCCTTCCCCAACATTTCGTTGCCTTTATCGTATTTATCTTTGGCTACAAAATAAACGTTTTTTTTTTTGTAAATTTCATTTCCAGAGGCATTTTTTGAAGTTTGCGAGGAAGTAGCAGGTACTCGCTGAGAGCCAGATTCAGATAATTCGGATAGTCTTTCCTTTCTTAAGATATTGGACGAATAAATCATCTTGCACTCCAAAATACAGAGGCCAACTCGGACGGCTTTTACCAAACAGCTTTTTTCCGGCAGTATTTCAACTCAGCTAACTATGACGTTCGACAGTTGCTTTTGAAGAAGCAGACTCCCTAATACTTATCAAGCCATTGCTTTGCTTCAACGGTATTTTTCCAAAAACAGTGTTTAACAACACTAGAATTCAAGTTTTCCTTTATTTTGAAAATAACAAAAGTAGCGTTACGATTTATTTTATTTTTGTATGGCTGTATGATAGCTACGAAACTCTCTCTTTCGGCTAGACGACCTTCGGCTAGAGCGCCACGAATTGAGCTGAAGCACTCAAATATTTGATTAGAACTCGTATCTCACTCTCTGATGTTCAGAGTACGTCATTTAATATTTGGCTACTACTGTATGAGGCCTAATTTCAGAAAGTTGCCAGGAAACGTTTTTTGTTTAGCTTTTCTTAAAGTAAGGCAGGGGTGCAGCAATCTCAAAGCCGCATAGCCTTAATCCGACGAATTTATACTTTTACCGTTCCTAGTACCTTTATTGTGTCTATTGTAATTTTAGTTCATGCAAATACAGGGTGCGCCATCTTTTATGTCGGTATGTAAACATTGAATAACTGTGACATTTGTGAACCGATTGAATTGATTAGACAGGTTTTTGAAAATTCAGTGTCATTTTAACTATGAATATCGCTTCAAACCGAAACAATGCGCCGAAAAAGTGACGCTGTGCATTGAAAATAGTCGTTCAGTTGCGTGTTAACTCAACGTGCATATCGTTGAAAATGCACGTCCAACATGCACCGTTGACAAAACTATTCGTCGTTTGGTGTCGAATTTGGTTCAGCACGGGAGGGTCAGAAATAGTCAACATACCATACCGTTCATCAACGATCAAGACGTTCCAATGAACTGGTATAAGCGGTCAGAGAGAGTGTTGCCCAGAACCGCGCTCAGCATTTTGTCGTTAGTGAAGGATGATTTGCATTTGTTTCCGTATATAGTGCAGTTAACACAAAGAAAATTGCCAACAGATTGTCGACGTCGTTTGAAATACGGCCAAACAGTCTCTGGAATGGCTGTCAATGAACCTGATTTTTCAACATTTCACACTCTCTGACGTTGTTAATAAACAAAATTGTCACATTTGGAGAATAGGGAACCCACACGAGATCCATGAAATGCCATTGCATGACCAAAATGTGACCCCCCAAAATGGGCCGGCGTTTGCGCCAAAACCATCATTGGGCCATATTTTTCAGAAAATGAAACAGTCAATGGAAATGAATATCGGTGAATGTTGGCTCATTATCTCCCTGCAAATGCATGAAAATAATCTTGGCGGTTATTGGTTTCAACAAGAGAATGCGACATGCAACACTGAAAATCAAACAATTCAGTTTCTGCAACGAGAATTTCTTGGACATCTGGTGTCAAAAAGAGGAAACATTGACTGGCCGCCCAGATCTCCAATCTGACCCATCCGTACTTCTTTTTGTAAGGTTATTTGAAAAGCAAGATGTACGCCAGCAAGTCTCAAACCATTAACGAGCTCAAGGCAAACATTCGTGCCGAAATTATCGCAAAAACGGCACATTTTGCTTTGGCCAATAAAAGCGGCCACTTATTGGATCTTGTATTCCAAAACTAGTCCAAATTGCAAAGGACCAAATTGAATAAAAATACCTCATATATAGAAAGCTGTTGTTTTTTTTCAAAGTTTTTCAATGTTTACATACCGGCAAAAAAGATGGCGCACCCATCGTATTCGATTAATATAATGGTTGTATGGCTAAAATTCTCATAATTTCAAAATATCGAATTTATTTTTTGTATTTAACGTGAATTTTAATAAATTCTAAGCTGCGGGCTAATTTGACATAAGAGCAAATAAGGTTTTTTATGGATTAGTGTTGCCTGATGATTTTTTTTTTTTTTTTTGATAGAATTGTGGGATAACCTCGCACATACGACCAATTTAAACTGGAAAACTATAAGATGATGAAACTTTATACTACAAAAACATCAAAAACTCAATAATCTACATTGTCTAAGAAATGTCTACTTACTCACCAAGAAATTTCTACTTTCTCTACCAACTTAAAAACACATAGCCTGTTTTGATGTTCCCGAGCGCCATATATGTTTGTCCTAGCTTCCAGCTCTGTTGGCACAAACTAGTGTTCACGAAAATGTCAATAATCTGCTAAAGCTACATGCTAACGGTTCGTCTAACATAAAAATTATAAACACTATTTTCCGCAATCTCGTCACCCATTCGCTTGACGTCAATCGAATTCGCTTACAGTATATTTCGTTTACCCTCCAACAAAAAAAAAATGATAATAATCAAAAAAACATTCAGAGAAAATGAGAAAACTGATTTGGCTACACACTACTATCTATCTATATATCTCTATATCACCCTATAAAATAACACTAATATTTTTTTTTATGGTGACCTTATTATTACACATACAGTGTTTTATTTTTTCACGCAATCAAAAAAATTTTGCGTGCAAAAAAAAAAATTAGTTTTTTCTTGATTATTTTTGTTAGTTTACACAAAAAATTGTTTCATCACAGACAAACATATTTTTTTTTTGGTTTTTGAGTAAATTTTTTATTTTTATTAAATTATTAATTTTTTTTTTTTTAGTGTACGGGAGTTTCGATATGTATATAGATAATTAATTAATAATTTTATGCGTGCGTAAGTTAAAAGTTTTTCGTATTTAAATTAAAGTGAATTAATAGTGAGCATAAAGATTTTTGTGTGTTAAGTGCAGTGAATTATATAAGTGGCCATATGCAATGTGATTTTTTATATTATCGTTGAGTACAGCAACAAATTTTCTTCCGTATATACTTTATAACACACATATATATATGGTTTTTTGTTGTTGTGATAAGGACGTGCGTATATCTAGAGAAGCCGGTTGACTGTGGCTAAAAATCTATATAACAGGTAAATCGTTTAGACATATTGACAGGGTTGCGAATGTTGGATTCGCACACACCTTTGCACATGACTAGAAAACATTGAACTAGCGAAGCCGGATGCCATGTTTTTTTTTGTAATGGAAATGTGCAATATTTTAAATATTTTTTTTTTTTTTTGCCAAAATTGCAGTTTTACAATTTTATGAAAATATTATATATACGCATAAACTATTAAAATTATAAATAAATAAAATTTTTAAAAAAATGGAATGTTGTTTAGTCACCATTTTTTCGGTACCAAAATATTCGCGATTAGTTTTTAGTGATAGTGATTCTGATGAGTATTTGTGTGTGCCGATTTACACTGAAAATGTATTAGAAATGTTCATAGTGTATGACTTATGTGAATTGTTTAGGTTATCGCAGGCATATTACAGCTCTTTTCTCTATATGTAACGTTATATATTTTAACTAAACAATAAAAGTTTGTGTTTTTATCTATACATGTATCTATATCTATATACACGCAGGCAGACTTACGTATAAAAATTTTGGAGGTTTTGATAAAAATGTGCGAGTGATAGTATATCAAAAATAAAAATAAAAGTTATTAGTTACTAATCGAATGCAATTTAAGTTTATATTACGTTTATCTGTGTGTGTGTGTGATGGTCAGTTTGATTATGCACCAGCATTAACCGGTTATCGAAACAAATGAATTTAAGAGACAGATTAATTATAGAGATATACAGGTACGATGTGTGTGTATGTATATAGAATATCGAAAAACTGTTATTATTGCTATTATTAATACATATTATTAACGGGCTATGAATTTTGCATTGTTTAACACAAAAACAACAACAACAAAACAAAAAGTTGTTTATTTTAATTGCACAAGAAGTAATATGTATAAGTTTTGTTTTTTATACGCACAAACAAAATTTTGTATAGTGGAATATTTTTTTATTTATTGGGCAACTGTTGGTACCATCTGGATTGTCGTTTTTGCGTGCCGAATTTGAATAGTATAGGATAGTGAATCAAATTGATCTAACATATTGATCACATTGTTCTGAATTCTTTAATGATTTGCAAATGTCGATAAGAATGAGTGTCATAGATATATATTTTGTAACTTAACCCTCTTAACCCTAATTCATTCAGCATCACCCAGGAAGCACCGCGTGGAGGTTTGAATCTTGGACTTCGCTACCCTCACGAGGAGGAATTTTGATTCTTTTTTAACGTCGAAACTTCATCATTGGAACGTAGTATTTATAAATTTGATGTATTGGTCATATTTTTAGAATTAAATTTAATTTTATTACTGCACTTTAATATTTTGAGTATATATTAAATTTGCAGGACAGATCTAACGGACATAGACATCTCTAAGACAGCGACATATGCCTTCTTGATCGGAGCAGTTCTTCCTTTACTTGTTTTAATATAAAGTGGTTCGGCGTTTATGGCAATGGTAACGAATACAGACGACACAATATTTTATACAACGTTTAATCATATACCTATAGCTCCTATTATCCAATATTTACTTCGTACAATACTCAAAGTTAGTGTGTTACCGGCATATATGTGTTAGATGAACTTCACGAATAATCAGTTGGTATATGCTAAGATATTTTTTGGTAAACCAACCTGATGTTTTTCTGTAAACGTGATTTTCATAATCGAACAGCCACTCGAACAAGTCCTTTTTTATCAATACACGGTTCAAGTGAAAACAGTTGATTTTAGCTAATGTTATCGATCTGTTTTATTGTTAGGAACTACCTTTCTTTAAACCAAATCGTAATATGAACACCATGAATTTTTAATTTTAACCAACATGAAAATGTATTTATTAGAATGAAAACTACGTTGTACCATCGATGGGTTAATGTTAATACGTTTGTATATTTTTACTAGTGGAAGTTTTTGAGATATTGGCCAAAAACTGAAAATAACTTATATGGCCGCAGAAAATCATAAAATTCTAGTCAAAATTCTAGTCCATGAATTTGCCCCAAATTTGCCACATAGTCTCTGTATGACCTAAGCTATTAGAAAATTAACCGAAAGTATTGGTTACTAGTGGAAGTTTTTAAGATATTGTCCAGAAACTAAAAATAACTTATATGGCCGCAGAAAACCAAAAAATGGGTTAGTATCGAAAGCCCAAAAATTTTATTAGCGAAAAAAAATATCCCAAAATGCCATCCCGAAAATAATAATCCAAACAACAAAAATCTCAAAACACATAATGCCAAAAATATATTTACCAAGAAAAAAATTGCTCGAACACAAAATCTCAAAAAAATAAAAATGTCGAATTAAAAATCCCAAATTTTCCCAGATTTCGACTCATTTGGTTCTATTTTCGGAAGATTCGACAAAATTAAATCATTAGATAAATTTTCGTAAGATATATTTTTAAAATATAAAATATATGTTACTTTTATGTAGACTAATATTTCATTTTCATATTTTTATTTAATAGTCTTAAATAAATATAAAATTAAATGAAAATTTTGGATTTTTTATTTTTTGAGATTAAATTTTTCGCCCAAATAATCAAAATTTACAAAAAGTGATTTGGGATATGTTTCGGACTATTTTTTTTGGGCAATTTGAAATTTGAGAAACAGGCTCCTAGTAAGTTTTTGATCTAGTCAAAAACATCATTTTGGTAATAAAATTTTCGGGAATACGATGGTATCCCCCAAAAAATTCTAGTGAAAATTCTAGTCCATGAATTTTCCCCAAATTTTCCATATAGTCTCAATATGATCTAGGCGAATTAAAAATTTTTTATTGAGCCAATATTAACTATAATAAAGTTGGTAATGGTTTAGGGCTCGTTTTTTATTTTAGATAAAGTAAAACAAATTTAAAGACTGAGCTTTCGATGTGTCATCGACATCATTTTCAAAGCTAATGAAAATTTGTTTATATAAATTTCTTAAAAACAAATATAAAAAGCCTATACAGTAAATACAATTTTTTCAAATAGCAAATACAAAGTAAATTTTAAAGTAAATTTTACAAACAAGTATATAAAATATGAATATGATTTTAAAATTATTAAAAAAAATATAAATGAAAATTGTATATATAAATTAAACAATGAAAAAAATTTAGAAAATAAATAAAAAAGACAAAAAACGAAATTGGACAAAATAATTGTAACAATTGCCAATGTAGGCGCAATCACTATTTATATTTATAGAATTAATGCTAATTTCGTTCTTTTTCCAATATTTTAACATTATTTAGGCTAATTATGTGACCTGAATTCTTTAAATGTGTAGAAAGTGCACTAGTACCTTGTTCTTCATCATTATTTACACCATTTTTATGTTTATAAATCCTTTTTTCCAAAAATTGTTTTGTTTGACCCGTATAAACAACATTACAGTCACATTTAACTTCATATATTAAATTTGACTGTTTATTGAGTGGTATAGGATCTTTAAGTTTAGAAAAAAGACAACCATTTAAACAAGATGAAGAATTACCGACAATTTTGAAATTATAATTTTTGAACAAGTGTTTTATTTTTTCAAATAAATGTTTAACATAAGGAATTGAAAAATAATTTCATTAATGGGCCGAATTTCAAAATTTGTAATAACATTTTTTTGATTCCAAATACACTGATTTATTAATTTGGCGGGATAATTATTAGTTAACAATGTTTCTTTTAATATGTTAAAATTTTTATTGTGAAATTTGAGATCTGAAAGTTTAAAAATTTTTTGAGCCAAAATGTTTACTGTATTAATTTTATAGGAAGTAGGAAGCCAAGAATGAAAATTTAAGTAGCTACTAGACCAACTATCTTTGTGGTACCAATCAAATGAAATTTTGCCATCAGGCTCATGGATCAAAAGTAAATCTAAAAATGGAATTTTATTGTCAACTTCCTTTTCCAAAGTAAATTTTATTCGATTAAAAATTTTGTTAAAACTGTTCAGAAATATATCAATTTTGCTTTCAGGAATAGCTGTTATAATATCATCAACATATCGATACTAAAATAATGGCTGAAAATCTAAAGAATTTAATGCCAAATATTCCAAATTTTCCATTAATAAATTTGCTAATATAGGGTTTATGGGAGAACCCATTGGAGAACCAAACATTTTAACAGAAGATTCCAATTAAAGTTAAATTTATTTTAAGTTTAGGTAATAAATTTTGTCCACCAACTGTTGGTAGTTATGTACCTTATTTCAAAATTATATTTTGTGTTGAAAGTGCAATTTTTAGTTTTCCGGAAAATAGTCGTACCCAAATTCGGAATCAATTTGTTAATGTTTTGACTAATTTTAAAAATAGTTTATCGTTGCAGAGACTTTCACCAGTTGAAAAACGTATTTTATCTTGCCTTAAACAAGCAAAAACGTTTTTGAAAATATTCCAAATATTATGGTGACTCGAGCAGACAAAGGCAATATAACCGTATTAACCACACGTAATGATTATATTGACAAAATGAATAGCCTATTAAATGATGACACAACTTATAGACAATTGATAAAAAAAAATCTACTCCAATTCAAACTACGATAAACACTTTAGTAAAAAATTGGCAAAAATCTGGCAACATTGATGAATTTACAAAGAAAAAATTAACTAGTTATATTCCAGTAGTTCCTAAATTATATGGTTTACCAAAAATCCATAAACCAAATATACCCTACAGACATATTATAAACTCAAAAGATGGTCCCACATACGGTTTATCGGCATTTTTAGGTAACATTCTTAAATTTAGTGTAAGAAAAACTAAATCTTTTGTTCTAAATTCCGAAGATTTTAAACAAAAAATTCGAAATTTCATTATACCCCCAAATTTTTTGTTAATTTCTTTAGACGTGATTTCGTTATTTACTAATGTAGGTAGTCATATAGTTTCGGAAATTATCAAGAAAAATTGGAGAGACATTAAAAAGAACGCAAAATCAAAATTGACGAAAGTCCAATTTCTTGAAGGTTTAAGTATTGTTGTAGATAATTCGGAATTTTCTTTTGACAATAAAAATTATAAACAAATTTTTGGTTCTCCAATCAGCCATTATTTTACTATAGATATGTTGATGATATTATAACGGCTATTCCTGAAAGCAAAATTAATATATTTTTGAACAGTTTTAACAAAATTTTTAATCGAATAAAATTTACTTTGGAAAAGGAAGTTGAAAACAAAATTCCATTTTTAGATTGGTAAAATTTCATTTGATTGGTACCACAAAGATAGTTGGTCTGGTAGACACTTAAATTTTCATTCTTGGCTTCCTACTTCCTATAAAATTAATACAGTAAGCATTTTGGCTCAAAATATTTTAAAACTTTCAGATCTCAAATTTCACAATAAAAATTTTAACATATTAAAAGAAACATTGTTAACTAATCATTATCCCGCCAAATTAATAAATCAGTGTATTTGGAAACAAAAAAATTTTATTACAAATTTTGAAATTCGACCCATTACCAATGATAAAAATTATTTTTCAATTCCTTATGTTAAACATTTATTTGAAAAAATAAAACACTTGTTCAAAAATTATAATTTCAAAATTGTTGGTAATTCTTCATCTTGTTTAAATGATTGTCTTTTTTCTAAACTTAAAGATCCTATACCACTCAATAAGCAGTCAAATTTAATTTATGAAGTTAAATGTGACTGTAATGCTGTTTATACGGGTCAAACAAAACAATTTTTGGGAAAAAAAATTTATCAACATAAAAATGGTGTAAATAATGATGAAGAACAAGATACTAGTGCACTTTCTACACATTTAAAGAATTCAGGTCACATAATTAGCCTAAATAATGTTAAAATATTAGAAAAAGAACGAAATTTTAGGAAAAGATCAATTTTAGAGATGCTATATATTAAATCTAGCATTAATTCTATAAATATAAATAGTGATTGCGCCTACATTGGCAATTGCTACAATTATTTTGTCCAATTTCATTTTTTGTCTACTTTATTTCTTTTCTAAATTTATTTCATTGTTTAATTTATATATATAATTTTCATTTATATTTTTTTAATAATTTTAAAATCATATTCATATTTTATATACTTGTTTGTAAAATTTACTTTGTATTTGCTATTTGAAAAAATTGTATTTACTGTATAGGCTTTTTATATTTGTTTTTAAGAAATTTATAAAAAAATTTCATTAGCTTTGAAAATTATGTCGATGAGATATCGAAAGCTCAGTTTTTAAATTTGTTTTACTTTATCTAAAATAAAAAACGAGCCCTACACCATTACCAACTTTATTATTATGACATAGGCTATTAGAAAATTAACCGAAAGTATTGGTTACAAGTGGAAGTTTTTGAGATATTGGCCAGAAACTGAAAATAACTTATATGACCGTAGAAAATCAAAAAATTCTTGTGAAAATTCTAGCCCAAGAATTTCCCCAAATTTTTCATATAGTCTTAGTATAGCCCAAGCTATTAAAAAAACAACCAAAATCATTGGTTACTAGTGGAAGAATGTCGGAAAAACGGAATATTTTTAAATTTCAACATTTCCTATACCGAGTTCCTTTACTTCGGAAATCAATCAATTTGCCATTTTAAGGATCACTCCTAATATTGAGCTGAGATGTTTTATTTAGTGAAAAAATATATACATAATGAATAGTAAATTTCCGCTTTTAATTACATTACAAAATAAATTCTCTTTAGAGATAGTGCTGCTACTTGCGGCGAGTAGCGTAATCTCTTATTTTCCGCTGTCAAAATTCCGCTATCTTATACAGCAGTATGCAGCGGGCTTTATAGAAATTAATCAGGTTGAAATCAATTTAGGTTTCAACGAGATCAAATAAAATGTCGGTATGTAATGTATTCTCATGACCATAATCAATTATCATAACGCTGCACGAGGCTAGATTCGAAATCCTCTATATAACATGACCTTGGGCAACGTCGCCGAGGTTACTACATAACTTCAAGTAGAAAAGGAGTTTATGATTGATTTAATAGTATTTTGAATTTTTGGATTAAAAAATGTTGCCTACAGATATGGCGGCCATACCGATGAGTTGAGACAAAAATTGTCTGAAAACTATATGAATAATCTTTACTTGAACAAGAATACAGATGGGAACTTTTTAATGTGCGCGATATGCATTTTATTCAGCTTAGTTTCTCTTATTATACCAGGTGCTAAAGCCCACGTATGCTTACGGACGTCGGTTCTGCGACTGTACACAGTAAACTCTTCTTGGTATAAATAAGAAATGATGATATATATGAGGACCAATTCAACGGGCTTATTTTACTAAAATGGAAGAAACAAATCATTCCGAGAGAAGCTTTCGAAAATGAACTTTTGGCTAGGAGTTTCATTGAATTTGATTTAAATTTTAATTTAATTTTTCAAATTACCAATTAGTTAATTTTTCTTTAAATTAAACGATTGAAACGATATTTTCTAATTATAGTTCATAATTAGCTACTAAAACTAGTAAATGCATCTTAAAATCGTGTAATATTAAGGAAGAAACTTCGAATTTAATAAAGTTTGTAATTTTTTTTAGTAAGTTTCTGGGCTGTGCTAACCTTCCTTGAACAACTTTCATATACGTAAATTAATTGTATTAAATATAATATAAACAAATTTTAACTTAAATTTTATATTGTGTTGTTATGGTTTGATTCCATTTTTCACTAATTTTAACAATTCAATTTGGCTCACCTGCGCTATGAAATCCACAAAGTACAAGTTCAAGCTTTATAGGGTAAACATAATAGAAAAAAACTACAATCTAACTATGCAAACGAAAATAACGGACGCTTTCAGAACTACCAACTGTTGGTTGGTTTGAAAGCGCCCAATGCTTCTTTTAATGTTCTAATAAAAAAAAGCCATTTAAAGGTTGGTTATTAATATAGCAAACTATAAATAACCGCAACAAACCGATTAGTTTGGTTAAATTTTAAATATTTTTTCTGTAATTTCGGCAAATTTTAAAACATACTGTTAAATTGTAAAGTATGTACAGGAACATTTTTCTTTTGGTAAAGGGACCCAGGAATTAAAAAGTCCTATTTCATTGCAACTTAACCAATTTATGTATAATTCGTTTATTCATATCATCGAATATCTATTTAAATAATTGCATGTCAAAATAAAAAAAGTGAAGTAAACCAATTTGTTTACCACTCACTCACTTGCCGTCCTATAAAACGATTACACACTCATGATGAATAAAATAGAACTATCATAGCATATAAATATTTTATGAGGCATACACACACACATACACAACATGTAAAAATTTGATTTACTCAAATTTTGTCGACAATCTGAAACACAAATTATAACAATTGCTATATTTTACTCTATGAAAATACTAGTAGTAGTCAAATAGTTATATTCTATAAAACGTAAACATTTTTTGCTCACATTTTTCCGCTGCAAACATTTATAACAAAAAAAAAAACTCAACTTGGCGTCACAAGAATGTTATATATTTGCATGTTTGGTGCGGTGGCATTGAAAATTTCGTATAGACTTCATATGCATTTATAGCACATACGAGTGTGTAACTAGAAAATCGACAGAGAATAATTTTATTCGTATATATTGGAACAGGTGGTTTTGTTTGATGTCATACATATACATATATACAAGTTTATTTGACTATTTTTCTATTTGGTTGGCATTCAAGTTCTGACTACAAAAATATATGGATCCGGAACATATACATAATTTATGCTGGCTTTACCATATATTCATATCAACACATAAATTTATTTGTTAAATATAATTATTACTAAATCGAAAAGATTCAATCTCGCAGATAAATCTTATGTTTCGTTTACCCTTGAGATGAATTTTTTTTATCATTTCTTAAATAATCATATTTGAATTTTCTTAAAAAAAAAGCAGAAAAAATTGTATAAGAAAACAAGTCACGATTTGAGAATAAATTTTAATAATTTATTCATAAATGAATATAAAAAAAATTAAGTCAAACAATTTCCTTTAATTTTTTTGGAAATAAGATTACGAAAATACAGAATTTTATTTTTGCATTTAAAAAAATCTTAATGTCTTATTAATCATATATATTTGGAACAAACAAAACAAAAAGAAATGATTTATAAATTTTGTACTAGGGATTAGGTAAAATAGATGGACATTACACTTTTTTTTTTTGTTACTGTTTTGATTGAATTTGTTTTTCTTGAAAAATATTGAAAAGTACTTAGAGACGACATTAGAACAAAATAATGTCATTTTTATAGTCACGTCCCCCACCTGTCTATATATACATGTCCCATACATACATTTTTTTATTTGATTTTTAAATAGCACACAACAACAAAATAAAATACCAAATTCTAAGAAAAACGCAAAGTATATTTAAGTCTACACTATGCAGTTTGATAATTTGATATAATTACATGTATGCTTGTATATATGTATATAAAAAAAAAACACACATTAGAATTAAATTCTAATCGCGAAAAAATTGGTTAACTAATACTAATACTAGAAAAATTATAAATTATTCGCGTTTTTTTGATACAAGATTAAAATGAACAAAATTTTTGTATTTTGTGATTAGTGAAAACATTTTTTTTGAACTAAAAATATAAATTGCGTTCACTAAATTGCAACAATTTTTGTGACATTAGTTCTTATCAATGTCAAAATATTTAGAGACGTACTGTGGAGAATGTTTTTTTTTTTTTTTTTTTGCTTAGTTGACTTTTTATTAGATTTTTTGTAATCTGGGCTATAAGTTCGTTTTTTTTTTTATTAAAAGACAACCTCGTGGTTTCCATAACTAAAAAATCGTTACTTAGGAACTCTGGTACAATGATTAAACACCAAAAGATATGAGCTTTGAGCTTTAAACGAAAATTAAAATTTTGTTCGAAAATCATAAAATAATTTTACCTGACCTCAGGGTGATTTTTAAAATTCATTTATTAATAACTCTCTAAAAATATGTTTGGATTCCTTTTCTGCAAAGACGCTACTACTGAATATTTATTTATTTAAATTAAGTTTAATTCTAGAATCAATTTTACTAAAGTAAACGTTTTCTACAAATTTTTGGTTCTAAAATTCTGTTATTTGTAAGAAGTTTGACTTCCTGGTAAAAACTCATCTTTAACTAATAAACCTCGATATTTTTGCAGATTTATCATTCGATATACGCCGAAATCAAATTTTTTTTTAAAAATCGCTGTGCGTGCATCGGGGTTCATCTGATCGGGATGAAATTTCATACATAAGCTTTTTGGACATAAATTGGAAGATCCCACGGTTAATTAGTTTAAATAACTAAACAAGCGCATAGTGTTTAGTCGGAATGACAAATTCTTTTAAAATTGCAAAATTTTAATGTTTCAAAGTTGGATATGATGTATCGTATTTCGTGCTCACGAAATACCTGCAGTTTGTCTTCTGAGTTATTACCCCTTAGCACGAATAGCACCTCCAATTGCCAAAGTACAAATGAAAAATTTTTTCAAAATTGCAGAAATTAAATATTTTTATATCGGATATGATGAACTCATTTTGAGCTCACGAAATGCAATATGCAGTTCGTATTTTTGTGCTCATAAATCAAAAACTCATATCGGATAATGAAATATTCAATTTTACGATTTTAAAACGCATGTGATGTTTTTAACAAAAGAACAAAATTAACAAAATACAAAATTTCTTAAATTAACAAAGGAAACCTTACAACAGACGAATTTACTTTAATTAAAATTAATGAATGTGACTAGTATCATGGCATAAGGGGTACTCTTTGGAATTAAATTGGTGGCATATTGGAACTACTAGATTTTCCAATTTGTTAAACTCGAGAAACCAATTACACGATTTTACCTGAAATAAGAGTCTATCGCAATCAGTTCCTGGTATTCGAAATCCATCTTCCAGCAATTTTCATTAAAATTCTTTGATCGGAGAGAAAAAATTAAAAATGAACCCGGGCCCACTAGACTACCCGTTACACCGGTTTTCAATTTTTTGAGCTGACAAAAAAAATTAAAAATAAACCCCCACCACACAACGACTTACACAATTTTTTCCTAAATGAGGTTCCATCGCAATCGGTTTCTGGTTTCCGGTTTCTAGAAAACCTCATTGCAGAAGTTTTCATTAAAATCATTTTAGCAAGAAAAAATTAAAAATAACACGGCCTACCTTTACACGATTTTTCCAAAAATTCTAGCAAAAATTTCATTAAGATCGTTTGAGCGGAGAAAAAAAATGAAAAATGAACCTGTGAACTCAGCAGACGACTTGTTGCACGGGTTTTATCGAAATGAGGGTATATCCCAATCGGTTCCTTTTACTCAAAAACCAAAATCGTTTAAGCTGAGCAAAAAAAATTAAAAATAGTCCCGGGCCCACCAGAAAACCCTTTACACAATTTTAATCGAAATGAGAATCCACCGCAATCGGATCGGTTCCTGATACCCTCTTATGCCATCATTTGATACTAGTCACTTTAATTAATTTAAGTTTTGATAATAGATTTTATTTAAAGTGAATTCTTCTGTTGTTGGGTTTCCATTTTAGCATTACTTTTTTTACCCACTGTTTGTTTTTTATAATTTACAAATATTATTTTTCGTGTTTTTTAAAACTTCACCACCGTGTTTTAAAATTTGTTTATCGTTTGTGCTATAAAAGTTTGAAGAGGAATTCGTGTTGAGAGGAAGTAGCTCCAAAATCATTAAACTGCGTGTATTTAGTGAGCTAATTAGTGAGCTCATAAATCGGTACATGATTTCCAACTAAACAAAAATGTGGGAATTATGTGGACTTTATACCACATTCACAAAAATTATTCAAAATTTTCTGTTTTTACAGAACGTAGTTTGAAAATTAAAGCTTTGGTGCTTTAGATTCCATCGACCCAGCTTGCCAGAGAGGTCTATTGTGCCACAAATCTTTTCAAACTTGCGTGGTTCATGGTGACGGTGAAGGAAAACCCCTCCACATATTGCTTAAACTTCACAACACTTATAGTATTGCTATAATTGCGCCGCACACTGTCAATCTTTTTGGAATAAAAGCAATCGGACAGTCTTCGCCATTCTGGGCTTGTTCTGGCTCATTGGTCCAGTGAAATTAGCAATTAGTCAGCGTACAGCGAAGTAAATCGACGGTACCAAGCTGTTACTCACTGTTTGGTTGTCATTGTTACTTTGTCTGGATTCACTTCAACAATTCCATCGGAAACAATATATCCTAAGTAAAAAAAAATTCTAATAAGGACCGCTCGATTTTTCTGGGAAAGGATATTTTTTGGCTTAAAGAGGTCTAATTTTCGATGATTTTGTCGGTTAAATTTGGCTGAAGTTGCTGGATGACGTTCGTTATGTTGACTTTGAAGGTATCAGTTGTTTGCGGTTTATTTGCATAGACCTGGGCGAAATTCGTACGAAAAAAATCGTATGCGAATTTCTGTCAAAATACGTCATCCCATGCGAAAATTTAAATTGTTGTATTCTTGAAATTCGTATGCGGAAAAGTATACGGAAATTTTCGTATTTTATAAAATCGTCGAGTTTTAATTTCGCATACGTTTATCTTTCAAAAAAATTGTTTTAAAAAAATAATTCATTGAGGAATGCATAGAAATAGATTATTTTGGTCTTACGTTGAGAAATTTACAACAACAATCCAATATATCAGGTGGACTGACAACGTTTTTTGGCAGATTGAGGGGGTCATTTGGAAGCTTTTATTTCATGGAACCGAAGTGTAAGTCTCACGGTAACTGAGATATGATATTTTTAAGTTTTTTTTTTAAACTCAAAATTATACGATTTTTTCCGTACGAATTTCAAGAATATGCGCCCTGAAATCTAAAATAGGCCCACAAGAAGAAGTCTAAAGGTGATAAACACACGATGTCCGTGGTTCATACGCTATGTGGTACGTAGCACTATCCTGTTGGAACCACATGTTGTCGGTATCCATTTCCTCCAGTTAAACCCCCAAGTAGTTCCTTATAATCAATCCGTAACGCTGGCAGTTGTCGGTTGCCAGTTTTGTTTTGGAAGAAGTACGGACCGCACCAAACAGTGACTTCCTCGGGCTGCATTTGGAGCTAGTATATCTCGTGTGGATTGGTATAGCCCTAAATCCAACAGTTTTACTTGTTCAAATACCCATTCGTATGATAGAAACGGACCTTATCGCTAAGGTTTATTTTTTTTTGCGAAATTTGGGTAAATTTCCAACTGCCCCAGTGCCCAATCAGCGAACACACAACGCTGTCTAATGAACGTTTACCTCAACTATCTAGGGTCATTGGATTTTATACAGGTCCAAATCCAAGTCCCGACGCAAAATTCTCCAAGTTTAAGTAGCAGAAAGACAAGAAATTTGCTACCTCGGGGTTTTCAGTACACTCTCATATAAAGCAGCAATGTTTCCAGCATACCCTTTGGTTTTCGGTAACGTACGGGTAAGGACCAACTGATTATCGAACCGGTTGTCACGAATTTATAAAAACTACAAAATGCGCGAAACGTTTCACGGAGTACTGATTTTCAAAATATAATTAGAAGATTTACACACGTTGTTCAACGCTATAACCTTCCCTGGGAACCACTAGTACTGAACAATGCACAACACATTTGACAGATGCTATAACGTAACAAATTTCGAGCGTCCCTATTGAAAGACCGTTTATTTATTTAAGATAAAATTTGCTTTTTCCAGCGACGAGGTTTAGTAGGTAGATGTGTTTGTCATATGTCTCACTTATCACCAGCAAATCGTTTAAATAGCCCAATATCCAATAAATCAACTGATGACGGAAATTTTTGCACCACATCATTTAATAATGCTTGTTGTTCTTAGGTTAGAATATGCTAGGTATTGTTATCGATATCAGAATCTGTTAGTTTGACCAATTACAACAAAACGAGATGAAAGAGTTCTTGTTAGAGGATGAAGCCACATTTAAATTAATCTCAAAAGCTCGGTTAACTCCTAACTATAATTCTTGAGATAAATTCGAGGAAAGAGATGAAAACTAATTAATTTAATTTTTCCAACAAAAAAAACGTGGATTGTTATACAGCCGAGTACAGACTCCCTTTGGCCGCTTGGGTGGTTGATTCACGTAGGAAATAAATGAAACTTAACTAACGGGTGATATAAAAATTGCTCAGAGCCCAAGCTAACAATAAAACATTGGTACCGCTTTCGATTACGATTCACGTAAGTGTCTCCTAACCGTTTTAGTTGGACATAAAGTCAATCGTCACCTAAGGTAAAGTTGGAGAAAAAGTAGGTGAAGGGCTGTTTATGGCTGACGTTTGACTAATTCGGGATCTGTTTCGGAGGCTGCTTCTACAGGGTAATTCATCGAGCGATTTACTACTATTTTGAAAGAAAAATGTTTCTAACTGTGTAACAAATTTGTAATTAATTTGTAAAAAATTACAGTACTATTTTTATTGGATCGTGCTACAAGTGCTGGTACAGCATTAAGGTCAAATTAAAGACACTGATTTTATTGGGTTTGCCAAAACTTTTGGAAGAGGTATGAGGTTTTAAAAAAAATATCAAAATAACAGCTTTGACACTACATCTCATATTTTGCCTAATTAAGATTTTTGGTTCATTGAATTCTAGCCAGACCTCATAGCTGCTGGATAGGGCTTACTAGAATATCAAGGAGGGAGATGTTCCAGTTGTTGATCCATTTTTTTGTGTTACTTGCCCCATATCGTCTTGAACAGTATCTATAATTGTCAAATTCGAACTTGATTTGCTTAACCCTCTGTTACTAACGCTGCGGGTAAAATTAACATAAATTTGAACTAAGACGTTCAAACAAAAATGGATTTTATTTTATAAAGAATTACGTACACTAAAATAAACAATTCACATATTTGTAATTTTAATTCGTTTGAAATAAAATCAAAAAATAATGATAAATTACTACACATTTTGGAAATATTTAATTAAAAAAGAATTTGTTTAACCTGAACTGCTTTTGTATAAATTTTTATAGGTTTAAGAGTAACAAAAAACCAATTAGTCATATTTTTTGTACGTTAATACTTACCATTGAATATCGACTATAAAAGGTTCATCTACTTCAACATCAATATTTGCACACAATGAGCACATTGGTATAGAGTGGCTACCACAAATAAACTACCTACCACAAATTGCGCTTAAAGCACACTGATCTTGTTTTTCGATCCATTTTTGATGGGCACATTTAGCATCGGCTTGGTTTATCAACTCGGGATTTTTTTAACGGTGGCGCGACATTTTGATTTTTTGCAAATTTTCTACATAAAAAATCCTAATGTTTCTCTTAAACCTGGAATAAAACTTCGTCTGTCAATATTAGGCTGAATTAGAATAAAAGCCAATCCTTAGTAAAACAATTCTCGCGTTGATGCCACCCAAATTTAACATACTGAAAAAAACCACCATTGGCTTTCCATGCTATTCTGGCAACATTGTACGTGCCATAAAGCTGGCCGGTTGTGTCTACACCAACATTTGTACAATTATAAAATTAAATGATTTCTGGTAACAAATTACGGTCTTTCCGACCGTCCGATGCATAGTAGACAGCAATAGTACACTTATTTTTTTGAAAGCCGAATATGATCGATTTAATTTTATGATTTTTTGTCTCAGCAAATGATGGTAACACTCGTTTATTTTTCTTAATTGTCCCAACCAAAGTAGTGTTTTTTTTTCAATAAGGTTAAGGTCAAAGGATAACTGGTGAACTAATTATCTACCGCAATATTCCGCCCTGCGTTTTGTGAATGGCTTGTTAGTCGTTGTACCACCTGCTCAGGCTTATTACATAAATTATATCGCCCTGGTGGTTTAGAAGTATAACACGAAACGGAATCAACAGCGAAGAATATTTTGATTCCGTACTTAGCTGGTTTACTGAACTGGCCTATACTATCTAAATGCACATCGCCCTCTGAAATTTTCTAGTTTCTCATCTACAGTGACGAAACAGCCTCAAGTTATAATTTTGTTAACAATTATTATTAAATAATTCGCATACATCTCGTATGGGTGCAAGATTATCAACCAATCATCGAGCCAACCGAGTTTCATGGTCATCAAATCGTAGGCATCTCATTAAAAAATTGAAACCGATTGGAACTCATTGTTGTTTAAAATAATTGTAATCCCGTCTCATCTGTCGCCCAAAAATCCCTAACATGAACTTGTGACAATTTTTGTAATCCTGACAAGTAGAGCAAGCCAAAAATTGCATTTATTTTGACCAGATCAGGCGTTGTGGCCAGCAATATAAATATTGCTTTATAACATATATCACTATTTCGTTTGTGAAACTAAAAAATGTTTCGTGACTCTCAAGAGGGGTGTACAAATATTTTCAATATTTGGTCTTCATGATCCATAAGGAGTTTTTTTCCATAATGATCCATCTTTTCATTTTCCTAATGAATTGTCATTATATTCCTGCTCGGTGTCGGAATCGTGTTCGCAAAATATTTCTTCGTCATCTACTTCACTACTATATTCCGGCCCATCCACGTTTTCTTCTTCGCTATCCGCATCTCAACCCAAAAATCATTAATTTTTTATCGCTGTTACTAACGCGGAGATTGCAAAACTTAACTAACCAAATTTTCAAAGTGACACATGAAGATTGAGGTTAGATTACATAAAGTGTGAAGTTGGTTGCAATTCGTTAAGGCAATTTTTTTTTTTAATTTTGATCGTCATGGGTAAATTTTACCCAGGTGTTTGTAACCGAGGGTTAAATACGTTATCGTGCACACACAGTCTAATCAATCGTACAGTGTGTATTTCACAAAACCAAACACACACACACACTTTACAAAATTATAATTCCGAGTATTTTCTAAAAAAAAAAAAAGTAACATAAATAAATAATTAAATCCATTAAACATTTTATATAAATAGTATAAGTTAAAGAAAATATACGGAGCAGAAAAGCAGCACCAGAGATTTTGTGATAAAACACGCATAATCGATCTAATTTCATATAAACACATTTCTAATCAAAAATATTGATCTGCACACAAAAAATAAACTATTTCGGATTTTTGTTTTCTTCGTTCGTGTGCTATAAAGTCACGTTTTTTATACGAGTATAAAATTTTTTTATAGTTGCCTTATAAATAATAATTTAGAGTTGCAGGATGAGTGGAGAAAAAAAAATCTAAAATCACACAAGATTTTTGCTTGGCGGAAAAAATGTAGCTCCATATCTCCCATTAAAAAATACTAAAAAAATCGATTTGAAAATATAAAAAATTTTATATAATTCAAGTTGATTATATTTATTATATAAAATTATTTTTTTTTTTTGTTAAACTGAATTTCCAACAACAGCAGCACGAAAAATTAGGGGAGGTTTTTTCGCTAGTTTTTTTTTTGCTTAAGCATAATATGTATATGAATTTTTTGTATTTTATTTTAAAAATTTTAATACATGTACAACACTGGGTGGTAATATGCGGCGGTTTGTTAAACAAGTCCATCATAATATAATATTTTTAATTTTAACTCATCAGAGCCACCTCTGGTATGCTGTGCCCCCGAATCGTACCACCTCACCAAACAATTATTTATCCACCGGGTTCGCTACTATTCTATGCTAGTATATATAGAGAGTACTAGCTCTATATACATTAATTGTTATATTTAATAATAATAGTTAAATTTTTTTTTTATTATAAAGGGTGATTTTTTAAGAGCTTGAGAACTTTTTTTTAAAAAAAAACGCATAAAATTTGCAAAATTTCATCGGTTCTTTATTTGAAACGTTAGATTGGTCTATGACATTTACTTTTTGAAGATAATTTCATTTAAATGTTGACCGCGGCTGCGTCTTAGGTGGTCCATTCGGAAAGTCCAATTTTGGGCAACTTTTTCGAGCATTTCGGCCGGAATAGCCCGAATTTCTTCGGAAATGTTGTCTTCCAAAACTGGAATAGTTGCTGGCTTATTTCTGTAGACTTTAGACTTGACGTAGCCCTACAAAAAATAGTCTAAAGGCGTCAAATCGCATGATCTTGGTGGCCAACTTACCGGGCCATTTCTTGAGATGAATTGTTCTCCGAAGTTTTCCCTCAAAATGGCCATAGAATCGCGAGCTGTGTGGCATGTAGCGCCATCTTGTTGAAACCACATGTCAACTAAGTTCAGTTCTTCCATTTTTGGCAACAAAAAGTTTGTTAGCATCGAACGATAGCGATCGCCATTCACCGTAACGTTGCGTCCAACAGCATCTTTGAAAAAATACGGTCCAATGATTCCACCAGCGTACAAACCACACCAAACAGTGCATTTTTCGGGATGCATGGGCAGTTCTTGAACGGGTTCTGGTTGCTCTTCACTCCAAATGCGGCAATTTTGCTTATTTACGTAGCCATTCAACCAGAAATGAGCCTCATCGCTGAACAAAATTTGTCGATAAAAAAGCGGATTTTCTGCCAACTTTTCTAGGGCCCATTCACTGAAAATTCGACGTTGTGGCAGATCGTTCGGCTTCAGTTCTTGCAGGAGCTGTATTTTATACGGTTTTACACCAAGATCTTTGCGTAAAATCTTCCATGTCGTCGAATAACACAAACCCAATTGCTGCGAACGGCGACGAATCGACATTTCACGGTCTTCAGCAACACTCTCAGAAACAGACGCAATATTCTCTTCTGTACGCACTGTACGCATTCGTGTGGTTGGTTTAATGTCTAATAAAGTAAACTGAGTGCGAAACTTGGTCACAATCGCATTAATTGTTTGCTCACTTGGTCGATTATGTAGACCATAAATCGGACGTAAATCGCGAAACACTTTTCGAACCGAACACTGACTTTTGTAATATAATTCAATTATTTGCAAGCGTTGCTCGTTAGTAAGTCTATTCATTATGAAATGTCAAAGCATACTGAGCATCTTTCTCTTTGACACCTTGTCTGAAATCCCGCGTGATCTGTCAAATACTAATGCATGAAAATCCTAACCACAAAAAAATCACCCTTTATATAATTTTATTTTATGTATAAAATAAAAATGGCCAATCATTTTCAATTTTTATGTTTTTATTTTATTTTAAAATTTTCATTTTTTATTATTTAAATTTTTTATTTTATTTTATTTTTAATTTGGAAACAGAGTATTTTTTTTATTATGCCGCGCCTAGGTGGGTTGCAAATTTTTCTTTTCTTTTCAACAAAAATTTTCATTTTTTTATTCCTCTCATCATCATCATCGTGATGATCATCATCTCATTCCTTTTAATAAAAAATAATAATAATAATTTTATATTAAAAAAAAAAATACCTAACTACCTACATACTTATATTTATATAGATTCTAAAAAAGCATTAAAAAAAAGCTAACAAAAAATACTAAAAAAAAAAAAGTTTTCCCCCCCGTGTGCGGGGAAAAAAAAGTTAAATAAAAAAATTATATAAAAAACATAAAAAAAAAATTTTTTGCGCATCACCAGAAAATTATTATTATGTAGTTTGAGGTGATATAGAGAGCAGTGAAAAAGCGGGTGTAGATTTAGAATTTTAAATACGAAAAAAAATTGTGTTATGTTGTATACACACATAAAATAAAAAAATTGAGAACGAACGAACCTAAAAATTTTGGGGGGTACGAGCTTGTAGAAACAATATCAAAACACATTTAGGTTATAATCAGGGATTTAAAACTAATTATAATTACACTTTTATTGAATTTTTGTTGTTGTTGTTGTTCATTGTACATGTTTTCCATATAATACTCGATCTGCGATGCAGACAATATGTCTTTCCTCATTTTGTTGGCTCTAAAATATAGATTAGAATTTGTAATTTGGTTAAGGATATTACTGTTGTTATCATATAATATGAGATATTCCCGTAGAGATATATACGCGCCTATACGTATAGTCAAAAATATAAAATATGTAAATTTTCAAGTAACGAATTTGGCGTATCGATGACCTAGAGATGAATATTTTGAGAATGTTTGCAAAATATTCGGAATGCTGTTTTAACTTTACACTTTGGATTCATTCATACAGGATCAAATTTCAAATACTGTGAAATGGAGCCTTTCATTATTTTGTTTTGCTTTCACAAAAAATATGTTTTACTCCTATTATATATCTTCGATTTCCATTTTCATCATACTAACCAAGTTTCATAATAATCTGTTAAGAAATTACTTGTTCCACTCAAAATTACCATTTCCAGAATCACACTCGAAATTTATATTGGAATCCCATTTTTATCACTCAAACCAAGTTCCATTATACTCGCTTGAAAATAAATTTGGTTCCATTCCAATAGAAAATTTCCCAGGGCCACCTCCAGAAATTATAAAAACCGAAAATTTTCCAGAGTCACTACCCTGACTTATACTATATAACACAGTGATAAGTGACAGCATCATAAAGCAAACTTAACGGCCTCATCAGAGGATCCGCCTTATCAATCTCGTATATTATTATTATTTCATAAATGCTGGGCCACCAACCGAATTCAGTGAGAGATTCCATTTGCATACCGCAATCATACCGAAAACACTAGACCTAGCACGATGCAACATGATCCAACATAGCCATTACTCGCGCAACATCGTGCAGCATCGAAAAGATACCAGCAAGGTGCAACACCTTGTAACATCTCACAACATGCTGTAACATTCTGCTACTTTGTACAACATAACGCAATATTGTGCAACATCAAAACGCTCTTGTAATAGTTTCCTTTACAATCGAACCAATTTTTTTTAATTGAGACCCGAGCCCCGGATTATCCTAAAATCCAGACTCATCGCAGTCTAGTCCTGGCATTTGAAACCGCTTATCACCGCAACGTTTTTCAAAATATAAGGACGCGGTTAGTGCAACTATACCGAAAACACCATACCTAGCACGAAGCAACATGACGCAACATAGCTATTAGTCGCGCAACATGGAAAAGATGACAGTAAGGTGCAACACCTTCCAACATCTCACAACATGCTGTAACATTCTGCAACTTTGTACAACATAACGCAATATTATGCAACAGCGCGCACCGAAGTGCAACATCATACAGTATAGAGAATTTGTAAACGGATTTTCTAGAAATCGGAACCCTTCTGATATTTGTTTCCTTACACTCGAACCAAATTTTTTTAACCCCGGATCTTTCTTAAATCAGGATTCATCGCAGTCTAGTCCTGGCATTTGAAACCACTTATCACCGCAACGTCTTTCAAAATATATCTAGCCGGGTCCACCAGCTGAGTTAGGCGAGAGATTCCATTGTCAAAAGGACGCGGGTAGTGCAATCATACCAATAACACAATACCTAGCACGAAGCAACATGACGCAACATAACAATTAGTCGCGTAACGTCGTGTAGCATCGAAAACATGAAAGCAAGGTGCAACATCTTCCAACATCTCACAACATGCTGTAACATCCTGCAATGTTGTGCAGCATCGCGCAACAAGGTGCAACATCATCATATATGGAGAATTTGTAAATGGGTTATCCAGAAATGGGAACCCTTGGTAATCGTTTCTCTGCATTCGGACCATTTTTTTCATTGAGACCCGAGCTTCAATCCTCAAATCCAATTTTCCTGAAATCAAGACTCATCACAATCTAGTCCTGGCATTTGAAACCGCTTATCACCGCAATGTTTACAAAATACATCTAGCCGGAAAAAAAATAAAAAACAGTGTCGAGCCCTACTAAAGTACCCACTAAACGGATTTTTCCGAATTTGAATTCATCTAAATCGATTCTTGGCATTTGATATTCCCTTCAATATTTTTTATCAAAATCATTCGTGCTGATAAAATTTAAGTATTGAAATGGGGCCCCCACCGGATGACGCTATAAATGAATTTTCCCGAAATCAGGTATCATCGCCATTTGTTTCTGGTCGCTTCGCCACCAAATTTTATAAAAATCTTGGGAGCCGAAAAAAATTAAAGAAAGCCCAGTCGAATGACCGTCTGAATGTATTTTTTCAAAATCCCTTTCATACCAATTTTTATAAAAACGCGCACCGCAAAAAATAAAGAAAATGTTCAATCACCATATGGCACAACCTCACGTAATATGGTGCAATATGACGCAGCATCCTACAACATATTACAAAATATGGTTGGACATAACACAATATCATGCAGCATGGTGTAACATGGTGCAGCATAATGCAATATGATGCAACATAACAAGACGTGGTGCAACATAACGGAACATGGTACAATATGGCGGCCTATCCAAAAGACTCCTAAATGAATTATCCCAGATATCAGAACTCCTTGTATTCGTTTCCTACGTTTTCCAAGCCAAATAAAATATTAAAAGAAGGCCCTAAGCCGAAGAACCCTCATAAATAAGGAATCATCGGAAACGATTTTAGGCACTCGAAAATCCCTCTCACCAATTTGTATCAAAATATATCTTTATTGGTTACAATACAATTTGATTTCGAACTACACATCAAATTTTAAACTTGAATGCATATTTATAAAATGATGTGTCCAAAGCTCCCGTGTCAAAAACCAAGAGTTGATGCTTTGACAGTAAGATCGGTAAAACTTTGTAACGGGTTCCGTAGTATACGGTTCGTTAACAGATTTACTTGGTCAGGGATTACCATCGAATTTACGGTCGTTATGCCGGCTAGCCTCAGGGCTGGGGTGGGTTTGATGGAATATGACCAAGTCGTGAGAGACCGGATAAAAAAAAATCATTAAAACAACAACAAAAAAATGACATTGCAATGACGAAGCAAAAAGAAAATCAAGCTACACTCGACTGACCCCAAACGTACTCACCCATACTGCATCCTCATGTAATGGTATTTACTCCATCCCCATCTCGTGCAACCGAAATAAAATTGTCAAAAAAAAACAATAAAATTCGAAAAATGAAAAATTTAAAAAAACGAACGAATTATGTAAAACTACTTTTAATAAGGTCATATAATTGTTGACATTTTTATATCACAAAAATAAAGTATTGGTAAATCTAAAACCCTAACTACCCTGTCCTTAATCTAATGGTTATATATGTTATACAAAAAAAATTATTTAAATATGTATTTATAATAAAAAAAAATTTACCAGTGGCATAGGGTGATCACAAACAATATCCTGTTGCATATGAATGACATGTTGATTGTAGATGCTCGTCGTGTAGTATATAATCTTGCGGGACTCGAACGTAGGATAGTTCCGTTAATCGTATTTCATAGATCCCGGCGTAGGTGGTTTAAATTGTAGCAATTATTAGCCAAGCAAATTTGCAATGGCCCGTTATTAACATTTTATGTATTATATTTCGTTTTTTTTATTAGTGTTTATATATATATATATATTATTACACAATTTAATCAGCTTAATTAACGTATATTAGCTTATATATTAGCTTATTATTTTGGGTCTTTTATAACCCTTTATTAGCAATTAGTTTTCTAACCACACCTAGTATCACAGGTCAAAAAAAATAATGATTATGCCATCAAAATGTCCCGTGAAAAATGCACATTTTCTCATGACACTAAAATTTGACCACACACTATGCTACCACTTTCGGTAAAAAGTCTATTTATGATACCTTCACCTTTTTCAGTTTTTTTATTTATTTGTGAGTTATTTAATTTATTTATTATTCACTTAATTTGTCTATTTGTTATTATAAATTTAATTCTAAGTTTTCAAAGTGGTATTTTTACCCTTTTTATTTGCCTCAACAAAATATGTCACCAAAGTTTTTTTTGTAAATAGGTAATTTTTTAAATTTTTTTTTTTCAATTTCAATTCTAATTTGGCTTGCACCACGATATCGTTTCCAAAAAAAAACTCAAAGACCCATTTTAAGTCTCACAGACTTACTAACTGAAATCTAATTTCTCCATCCCAACAAAACTCGTATCTTTTTTTTTTTGTTAATTGTCATTTGTTGTTGTGGGTTTTAATTGTGTTTTCTATTTTAGTACATAAATTGATTGTAATGGAACGCAAACCGAAAAATAATTGAATTCAGATTCCACTTCAAATATTAACCCTCGCTTGTAGCGTACAATGTTCGCTACAACTTTTAATAAAAATATAATTATAAATTTAAAAAAAACTCGACAAGTCAATTTTAAAATCATTGACACTCTAAACGGGTTTTCACGGAATTCACACCTGCCACCAAAAATCCCGTTTAGCTTCATTTTGTAATCGAATCCTGCTATTCGAAAAGCCTCCCTCACCATTTTTATCAAAGTCTTGCGAATCAAAACAACTTACAAAAAACGAGCCAAGTCTATTGGACGATCCTCTGCTCTTTCGAAAATCTGAACCAACCGTAATCGTTTTCTGGTATCTGGAATCTGTCCTTTATCAATTTTTGATCAATATCAAAATAATTCGAGCCAAATTTTTTTTTATTGGGGCTCAAGCCCCAATCCTTACCGGATTTTCTCGAAAACAGGACTCATCGCAATTTAGCCTTGGCATTTGAAACCCCTCAACAACGCAATTTTTATCAAAATATACCTTCTAGCTAAGAAGCCACTAAAACGATTTTTTTAGAATTTGAAACCCCTTTAACCAATTTTTATCAAAATGATGCGTAGTGAAATCATGCTTCACCAACAATTTTTTATAAGAATCTTAGCAGCCAAAAAAATTAAAACAAGGGGCTCGGACCTCACATCTGACGGATATTCTTGAAATTAGCACCCATCGCAAACAACTCCTGGCGTGCAATACCCCTTCCATAGCAATCTTTATAAAAATCGTACGAACCGAAAAATAATAAAGAACATGGTACAAAACCGCGCAATACGTACAACGAAAACCCTGCCCGCCAAATTTTATTAATATTGTTCAAGCCAAATAAAATATTAAAAGAAGAGCCCACGAATAAGGGTCTCATCGGAAACAATTTTTGGCGAAGCTCATTTACAAAATGGTGTGTCCAAAGCTCCCGTGTCTCCAATTACAAACCAAGACTTTATTTGTACTTTGATTCACAGTGAGATTGGTAAAACTTTTAATAAAAATATTTTTTATAAATTTAAAAAAAAAACTCGACACAAAAGTTAAGGCAAATTTTAAAATTATGCAATTTTTTTATCTTTAATGAGACCCAGGCCCCATTGAAGAACACCCTTAACTAATTTTCCCAAAATTTAGACTAGATTCATTGTAATTCACTCCTGCCACTAGAAAACCCTTTTCATCTCAATTTTTATTAAAATCGGTCTAGCTGAATCAAAATGAAAAAAAGGTCGTGGGCCCCAACGAAAGACCAATTAAATGAATTCTCCCAAAACTATCACACATTGTAATCGAATCCTGCTGTTCGAGAAGCCTCTCTCAACATTTTTTATCGAAATCGTGCTAATCGAAACAAATTTTAAAAAAACGATCTAAGGCATATCGGACGATTCTCTGCACGAACTTTCTCGAAATCTGAACCAACCGGAATCAATTTCTGGCTTTTAAAATTTCTCCTTTATCAGTATCAAAATATTTCGAGCCAATTTTTTTTTATTGAGACTCGAGCCCCCCAATCCTATCCGGATTTTCCCGAAATCGGGGACTCATCGCAATCTTGTCTTGGCATTTGAAACCCCTTATCAACGCATTTTTTATCAAAATATATCTTCTATCAAAGGAGCCACTTAAACGATTTTTCAGAAATTTGAACCCATCTAAATCAATTCCTAGAATTTTACAACCCCTTCACACAATAAATAGTAAAATTCGGCCCCACCGGGTGACCCGGGTTATGAACTTCCCAAAATCAGGACCCATCATTATCTGTTTCTGGTACGCGTTCTCGAGCTTCACCAGAAACTTTTATAAAAATTATGGTAGCCGAAAAAAATGTCAGTACTCGTGCTTCACCGAACAACCCTCTGAACAGATTTTTTCGAAGCTACCACTCATCACACACGACTCCCGCCACTCAAAATCCCTTACGAAAACGATCAACTAGCAATTTTTATAAAAATCGCGCGAGCCGAAAAATAGATTAAAGACCCGGGATTAGGAACCCGCGGGCTTATGATGGCATTTTCATACACCACGTCACCAAAAAAAGACCCCTGGTCCCATCAGACGACCCCCAGACCGGATCTTTCCGAAGCTAGCACTCATCGCAATGGAATCCCTATATTCGAAAACCCACCCTCACCAAATTTTATAAAAATCGCGGTAGCCCAAAACAGTTTAAGAAGAGATTCGGGACCCACCAGATGACCCTTTAAATAAATTTTTCCGAAATCTGAACCGACTGCAATTGAATCCTGGTAACTGAGAAACTCCGTTTATCCATTTTTATCAAAACCGTGTAAGCCAAAACAAAATTAGAAACCGAAACCTGAACCCCACTGGATGACCTCAAAATCTTATTCTGGTACTCGAAAAACTCCCTTCAGCAATTTACATCAAAGTCATGTGAGCTCAAAATGAATTAAAAAAGAAACCCGGGCTCCACTGGAAGACCTCCTAAACAACTTTTCCTGACGCCAAAACCAATCGTGACCTGCAAGTGACAGCAATGCCTCTCAGCGAACGCGGGTGGTTCAGATTTAAGCCAATATACACAATTTAAAATGTTCAACGCAGCCAACAAGTCACCAATCGGTTACTTAAAAGCACACATTTACAAGAATATTGCAGTACATAAAAAATAAAATGTTAGATTGTACAATCTTATCAACATGAGTTAGTATACGTATGCACAAGTATATTCGACCTCAAGTAACGTGAACATACTACCATACAATGATATTCTACTTACCGGTGTACGAGTCTTTATGAAGATAAACAAAAAAAAATTGAAACCTTTCACTGATTACGACCGTATTTTATTAAATAACTTAATCTTAAGAATTGCCATTTTCTAGAGAGTCACGTGCATAATTACGCTATTCAAATCCAACTATCCCTTAATTTTTCGGCAACAGAAACGAAACGAAAAAAATTGTACATTGTACCCAAGCCTCAAAACCATCCTACCAAATTTATATTTAAAAAAAATCCGGCATAAAGAAACTGAAATAATATAAAATATTAAAACAACCTCATCCATTACGCCAAGTTTATATATTATTTTTTGTTGCTGCAAAAGAAAATGTATAAAAGCTTCCTCTAAAACTCTTATACAATGTTTTTTTTTTCTTTGTACATTTTCATTCTCTTTCACTCACGAAAATTTAAATAAAAAAAATTGTTTAAATGGAAATAGTAATAGATTTTTTTTATTTTACTTTATAAACACAACAAATAAATCCGCTTTTTCTTTTTGTAAATATATTTTCCTATTTTCACTTGAATTTTCCGTTTTTGTTCAAAGTACAACAAACAAAAATGAAATCTTCATTTTCATATATATACACGTTGAGTTTGTGTTTGTATATTGATATCATGTAGTGTAGTCGTAAACTCGGTGTGCCTTAAGTTGTTGGTATACATTTTATCATCGAAAATGTCGTCATCATCATCATCATCATATTTATTCAATTTTCATCTCACTAATATTAACCAACCATTAAATCTATTTTCTCCGACATAAACTAGCGCACAAAAAATGAATCAGTCATCCATTTTTTTTTTTTTTAGAATTTTCATCAAACTCATTCTTAATTTTATCATATTTTATTTTGCCGCTGCTGCTGCTGTGTGTTATATTTTGTTCGCACAGAAGAAGGAGTACATAATATACAAACAAACAAAGAAATTAAACAGGAAAATAAAAAAATAAAAAGAAAATGAAAATTCCCGAAAAGGAATATAAAAAATTTCAATACAGAAAACGCGGGTTGTTAGAAAGAGCGAACAATGTGCGACAAAAAATTGGTTCAACTTCCTAGTACTACTACTTTGTGTAAATATACTAACTACCCTGCACTACTACTAATAACATTATTTTACTACTACTTTTTGTATTTTTTTACTTTATTTCTTTCTAAGATTTTCATAAGTAAATTTTCGCGTATTATGAAAACCGAGGCTGAACGCGATACGTTTTTTATAGTTAGTATTAAAATTTTTGGGTGGTAGTCGAGTATTAAAAAAGTTGCCGCATTTTCATTTGGCATAAAAATATATTTATTAGATTATGGGGAATCCCCACATTCTGATAAAAATATTGGTATAGGAAGTAAGTTTAACCCTATTCAGCGTATATAGGTCGAGTCCCCAGACTAGTTATAAGTTTTCCCTCAATGCGCCTTCCTTATGTTACAAACCTTCGATTATAACTCAGTTCGATAGATCACTCTACCCAGCCCTGTACGTTTAACTGTACTAGTTAAAATTCAAATAGCAAACCAAACTATCTCGTATGAGCTCATTATCCTCGCGGGTTCTTGGTATGATGTACACTGGTTATCTTGTTGTATATAAATGTGGATTTTGAAAGAGTTTCAAGAGTGCAAGATTATATAGTATGTGGAAAGAGATATGCCTCCAGATAGCGTTCACATCCAGTTTTGATGGTTGATTTGTTGAAAAAACACTGTTATTAAATATTTTCCTGTTCTCAATTGACGTTTCCAAATACCAAAACAGTGCTTCTAACGGTCGAGAGAACATTGGCGATCGAATACACGATTTGACAGACTGTAAGAATTTTTTTTTTATTAATATTTATATTTATAAAACTATAAAATATAACGTTCTACTAATGGATAATTCACATCCACAATCGTCATTAAATCTAGTTTAATGCGACGTATCTTAGACTACGTTCATATCGTCTTACGACATATACCAATATTTCAATAATTCAAAACGCCCAATTCGTAAAGGCACTGAGGAACTGAACGCTGGTTAGATTTATGCTATTGGCATTTCTCCATCTTTCGTCAACAATCAGATAATGGGCCTCATAGTGCAAACGTCATCCATTGGATGAAAGATACAAAAAGTAGAAATCTGTATGCTCTTTAGGGCGACCCATTTTGCTTCATGTCCGAATTTCTACCCGGCTCAGGGCTAAAAATATTCGTTTCTGTATTATAAATGACCTCATGCAAATTTTCAGGTCGATCGGATCACGTTTAGGGGTCGCTCAAATTCGTTTTTCCAAAACAAACACTAAAACGACCTTTAGTGACGTTTTTTCCTGTTCTAAGTATTTTTGAGTATGCCGAATCCAATAATGTTTCCTTCAAAAAAATTAAAACTCGTGAGTTTCAGCATATATTTTATATGTAATTTATGTTCAAATATATTTTTTCCGGCGAAAAAAGTTCCATGTAAATATTTATAAATTGGGAATAATTTTTACATATCTAAATTGGTTTTGAAAAAAATTAGCAACTTTGTTTCGAAAAAAATTAGCACTAACTTTTTACCTCAGTAGGCCAGAAAGAAATTATTTGAACCAATTCTCTATTCCCGAGGAATTACCAAAATAGTGCCACAGTAGGTTTAGGCGCTGAAGTTGTGTTCGTGCAAGTAAACCATTCTGGCAAATGAATCTTATTATTCTAACTCTACTAATCTTGTTATTCTTTGGTCTATAGCCACAAGTAGTGAAATTTAGACACACGTGATAGGTAACGATTCTAAAAATTAGCTGAAACTCAAAAGTTTTAATTTTTTTGAAAGAAACAACCCGAAAACTAATTTTTTATTACGCCAACCACCTTTTTTATCATTTCATTGAATTCGATATACTCACAAATGACTGCTGTTTTTTCAAGCCTGATAGAACTAAAAATTGTAAAAAATAAAATAAAAAATTAAATTTTTAAGAAAAATATACTCACAGATACTCGCAGATCTCAGTATACTCTGGCAAATCATGAATAGAACAACGGTACGAAAATTATTAAAATTTACTTTGAAAATCAGTCGTCGATTCGTGTAACTTAAAAGCGACGTCCTGATTTTTATGGCGCACATAATCGTCCATTTGAGCAAGCCATCGTCGAAGTGTGGATTGCTTTCGTACTTCATACTCTCTAGAGAATGCCATAACATCAACACGTCGAAGCAATGTGCGCACTGAAGAGATTATCGCTGCTGTACACGAAAGTGTGTCGTCGTTCGCAGGAATTGGGGCTCTGTCCGTCCACTACATGGAAAATTTTGCACAAAAATCTTGGCCTACGCCCGTTCAAGATCCAGCTGTTGCAGGAATTCAAACCACGTTGACCATTATGAGGGTCGTTCTTTCGCCGATTGGGCTCTAGAGCAGTTGGCAAATGATCCTTTGTTTTATCGTCAAATTGCGTTCATCGATGAGGCTCATTTTTGGCTTAACGAATTTGTTAATAAACAAGATTGCCCCATATGAAGCGAGACCAATCCACAAGAGACACTACAGGCTCCATTATATCCAGAAAAATGCACTGCTTGAGGCCGGTGATCGCGTTACGGTCAATGTTGATCGTTATCGCACCATGATCAATGATGTGGTTTCAACAGGATAGTGCTACGTGGCATCATATGGCGACCGCAACCATCGACTTATTAAAAACAAAATTTGGCGGTAAGTTAATTTCGAGAAATGGTGGACCTGTCAATTGACAAGCAAATATTTCGCTTGGAAATGCCGGCTGCAAGTTTTAAAATTTGTTGGAAAGTTCTTCCCCATTTTTAAAATAACTTTCCATTTTGCTAATTCCGAGCGAGACTCTAGCATTTTCTTTTAAGTTTGGTCCATAGATATTGAAGGTGATTAATCGAATGTCAAAATAGTGTAACTCATGCCCATCACAATTTACAATACTTTCCAGTAGAAGGACGACTACAAACGTCAATATATTCTTGAGAAATTATTAAAATGTCTGGGGTTGTTATCATATGACGACTTGAGATCGTGTAGTGCTCCTTCTTACTTCGTGTTGTTGTTGAACGTTATCGTGCAGTTTAGGAAGTTTCCTGTTGTGCCTGATTGCTGTTTGGCCTGCAATTCGAGTACAGGGTTTCCGAAGTATACTTTGTTGTCTTGGTTTCTGATGTAACATTACACTGATCCTTAGACCATACTGCTAGTTATACTATGCAACTAACGTGGACTCAGTTGGTCATTTACACTGTAAACAACTTTTTTCATATTATGCTAAATAACGTAAGTTTATAGTTACATAAACATTTGTTTTACTGGTTTCGGCCCAATTTGCCATAATGATTGATTCTGTTTCTTTAGATTATAAGCGCAAATTTCAAATTTGATGCATGACTCCGCATCTTCCTAGATTTTTTTTATCATTATCTTTATGTAAACTTTTATCTTATCTCATTTGTGACATTTGGAGTGTGACATGGAATTCGCACATTCGTCAAATATTAACTGCTCAGTTTAAGTAAATCGATAAACATTTGAATTTATGCTACTTGTAAGTTCCACTTGCAAACATTCGATGACATGGAAGGTGATGAAAGTTTCTGTCTTGCGGAATCATTTCTTCGATGATGAATCTGTGACGTCTGATTTGAACGACGATTATATTGATGTTGATGGCATACTGTAAAATATCTTTATAAGCTGTACCGTTTTTTAACCGTTCGTCATTAACATTGTTAATATTACTACCGACCCTCTTGTACATGGATGAGACTGATGGTGAATCAAGCGATGTCTCAGACCACACTTTATCATTCTGCTTTCTTATTTTATCTGTTGAACGAAATCAAAATATTCGGAACTCTCATCGTGGTTCTCAAAGTTCGGTGTCGAAATAAATTCAAAAATTACCAAGTGATGTGAATTTCGATGGTTGCTAAAATTCTAAATATAACAGACGAGGAAAATTAATTATGTCTAAGTACTTTATCACCTTGTGTCTGTCTTTTTAGTCACGTTCTTTTTAGTTTAATTGGTTTTTCGATCGAGTGAAAAGAATCGATTAACCATTGTGCAACATATCCGTTCGTTATCCAACCAAGCACCAGCCCTTTTAACAGTCCAATCCTTACCTGTACCTTGCAGCCGTTGATTTCCGCAAACTTGGTGATAATAATACAATAGGCGATTCATTCTCCTTCCCAAATGATTCCCGCATAAAATAGCATTCAGTACCGACGATCACTACAAATTTTTAAGGAATGTGAAGGAATTAAATTTTTCAAGATTGAAAAAGTTGAATTCTGGTGGATAATCGGAAACATCAAACTCACAACACATGAAATCTCAAGAGAAAAAAAATTACCGAAACAACAATTTTCAAATATTGGTCGTTCAACCTGCCTTCAAAATGTCGCGAGATAAGACGTGGGAAGAACTCAGAGATATGTTTTATATTATTTTTGAAAATTATCCCAACCCATCTGAAAATAAGGTATTGCGGCTTATTGTTGAATTTTCAACAAAAACAAGATTACAAAAAATGTATCCCGAGGCCAAGGTGAGCTAGAAACGAAATAAAGATGTCGCACGTTCGGTATGACGAATACTGTGAAGCGAAAATAGATAAATTGCACGAAATAACGTTCGTATTCGTTTTTATTTAAAATTCGAGAATTTGATGTGGAAAAGTCAAACGAATTTTAAACATATCCTAAATTTAAGAGGTTCGCACAAAGGTCAAGATACTATAAAAGTCTTCGTTCCCTAAATTATAGCGCTTAGTGCTTTTCTTATATGCTTTTGCGTCATTTATCCTTGCGTGGTCGTGTCTTCGAGATGGCGTAGTTGTTTCGGCAATTTATAATCATCGACATGTTATATTCTGTGGTACCCGAAAAGTAAAAAGTGGGATTAATTTTTGAATGTATTTTGTACACCGTTGGCAAATATTTAATCAATGTGGTGTTTCTTCCTAAGACAAACTACCGTGAATAGATCAGAGTTTTTGAGCCCACCACTCCAACTTGGTTTAAAGGTTTCTTGTATTCGTTGCTTTTCAACTGACTACCATTATCCGAATGTAGTGTTTCAGCAAATACAAAAAACCAGTCGCTGTTCAAAAACACAACCATTTGTTGTGAAGTTCATCTAGCACTTGCCGAGTGCTTTCAATAGGACAAATTTTGTTAAATGATTCATTACAATCATCGCGTCTTTCTATGAGTTGAACGTGTTTAAGGACCAAACAAATGCACGCCAAGGTCATTCTATTTGGTGGCTAAAATCATCAATTCGTGGCCTTGATGACTTCATGACACATTTGGATAAGTAATTCCGTAGCTTGACTGTTGGTATCCATAGCTTCCACAGTGATCTGAATAAAGCCTATGATATAAAATGGCGGATCGGAATAAAATTTTAATTTTTGTTGACTGCAAATTCTGTATATTTTTCTGCTAGACAAGCGCTTTTATTTAATAGTGTTTCTCGACTTTGCTCAGTTTTTGGGGCATAAATGCAGTTGGGCTTTCGTTTGCATCCAGGTGCCGGCTTCCAGCAGCGCCTACACCCTCAGTATTGTTATTAAGTTTGTTCTGCCCATCAAAAACTTTTCCTTTTTCCCGCATTTTTTTAACAATCGGTGATTCGCGCTGTGATACTCTCGATAGTCTCGACAATTCTGTGATATTATACATTAACTTTCGAAAAATTCTAAAGAACCTTTCTCTAAGACACTGACGGACGCAAGCTGATTGTCGGATGCAAAAGCTTCCCCTATATTTAAAGCGAACGATAAAAATGGCTAAAACTAACGGCTCTTATACCTAGGTGGCTCTGCTAAAATCGGTCCACCAACAGTGGTACCTGACGGAGCCACAACTATCCAGTATTCATAGTTTTTAACGTATTGTCACTTTGCGTGCGTTTAATAATGTTTTTATTAAAGACGTTATGTATTGCTTGATTAGCAGTTTTTTCGACATAAAATAATTAATGGAGGGGTGCTTTATAACAATTACATGAGAAGATTTAAGTGAGCGGACTGAATCATTCGAAATTAGCGGAAATTAGTCGGATTGTTTTTAGAGATCCTCAAACAGGCAGTTCCTGCAATCTCCTCGCTAAAGCAGCACGCGGCCACGATTTTCCCGTTCAACCTCCAATTTTTTGCAAATTTACCTCTTGTTATATTGCCGGAATTAAAAAGTGGTTTTTAAAAGGATCTCTGTTCCTATGTGTGCATTATAAATGGCTGTGTCCTCTCTACAGTCCGGTCGGTGTGTTCGATAGGGACGAAACTTTATACTTATAAACTTTCTTCATAATTCGGAGATGCCTGTGATTTTTAGCCAAAATCTGTCATACCGGAAGTGAAATCTTCGAAAGGAGCTTTTCGGTTTTTGTAAAATTTTGAAAATCATAGCATTTACGAGGGAAATTATTATGAACTTAACAATTCTAAATTAAATTTGCAAAAATATCTGTTCAAAATATTTTTTTTGAAATTGATGTTTTTTAACAAGAAATGGTTTTACAACGAAAATGAGGGCCGTACCCCATGGTTGTTGATTGAGTGAACTGAAACCTCATACTTAAGCATTTTTCACAAATTGAGAGATCCCAGTGAATTTTGACCGAAATCGGTCCACTGGAAGTGATAGCTTCCACAGGTGCTTTTTCGGGATGTGCAAAATATTTTGACAGGTACGTGCAAAAATTCGTCCCATATACATCCCAGACGGATCGATTGATTACAATCAAACTTTTAGAGATCTTAGTGATATTTGGCCTAAATCGGTCCAACGGAAGTAGCACCCTCCTATGGAGCTTTTATGTATTTTTGCAAATAGTTTGAAACGTAACTCAGTTATTAGAAAATCGACTAAGTTTTCAAAAATATCAATTCAGATGCATTTTCCAAAATTTAAATGCAAAGATCGATTGTTGATAAAAAATTGTTTTTTTTTGTTTTCCGTATAAAGTTTTGTAATCATGAACATTTTCGGCCTTGAGATTTTTTTCTGATTTACTTTTCACTATTTTGCCGAAATCTAAAAAAGGGTTTTTTATATAGATCTCTGTGTGTATGTATGTGGTTTCGTGCAGACTAAATGATTGTGTCTACAGTTTACTCTCTACAGTCTAGGAGGTTTGTCTAATCGGGGTCCAAATTTATACTTCGAAGCTTATTTTATTTAGCCCACCGAAAGTAAAAGCTTCGACAGGAGCTTTTCCGGTAAAGAAATGTATGAAAATGTATATAGCATTTACGAGAAAAACGATAATGAACTAAAAGATTTGATTTCAAATTTCAGAAATCACGTTTTGGATAAAAAAAACTGTTTTTCAACAGAAATGCGGTTCTGTACAGCCCAGACGGATTGAATAATTGGGATGAAACTACATACTCAAGGTTTTTCGACGAATTGGGAAGTTGATAGTGATTTTTAGCTAAAACCGGTCCACCGAAGTAATACCTTTCATAGGAGTTTTTCCGTATTTTGCAAGTTTAGCAAATTATTTTGCAAAAATATCGTTTCAGGTCAATTTTCCGAGTAGGTCGATTTTTGACTAAATTCGCGATGAAATCAGGCGGATTCACTGATCGAGGTTAAACTTATTACTTATGCTTTTCCATAAACTGGAAGATTCTTAATATTTTTGGATGTGACGACTTCCATAGGAACTTTTATTTGCAAATATTTTGGAAAGTAATATAAAAGATTCTAAATAAAACTTTCAATAATTCCGGTTCAGACCAGTTTTCCAAAATTTTAGAGAAAAATTACAGTTTTGACAAAATAATTGTTTTTTGCTTTTGAAAATTGTGCAGATTCCAGTGATTTTTTGCCAAAATGTATTCCCTGGAAGTGGTAGCTTAGATAGGAGCTTTAAGAAATTTTTAAAATATTTTGAAAATTATACCACTTACGAGAAAAACAACTTTGAACTAAAAGATTTGAAATTTTTCAAGAAAAATGGAAATTTCTACAGCCCATACGGGTTGATTAATTTGGATGGAACTTTTTTCGTAAATTTAGAGATCTATGCAAAATGTATGCCGAAATTGATAGTACAAGAATGTCGGGTGTATTGGCCTCAACAATTGCACCCTTCCAGTTTTCGATTTGTTTTTAAGTGGTAAGTTGTGGATCAGTTATGATGTCATGACGTAAAATATGTCGCCGAGTAACACGTCCAGGCCACTTTTAAATCGAGAAAAATTTGGTTTTAGATTTTAAACTAGAATTTGACTAAAATACTTTAAAGCAACAATAAAAAATTTTATTTAATAATATTGAAATTTAGAAATCAAAGAAAATTTGCAATATTAAGTTTAGAATTGCACATGTAATCAAAATATTGCACAACAAACGAAATAGAGCACAAAATAGTGTAGCTTTTATTTTTCTATCTAATATATTTCCTAGACCATTGTCATAAATGTCCCACTTTACCTCAGTAGGTACCGTTTTGAATCCCACTATAGGGGCAGCTTGCAACCGAAACCTTGATGAAAGGGATTTTTCATCACGTGATTATCCGATCGGTAATAGAAATAAACATAACAATGACTCCCTGCCAGAGTGTATGGCGTATTCTATCTGCTTTTTTGAATGTTATTTTTTCCTCTGTCTCGTTACTCTTTCCGTATCTAACTATGTACACTCTTTGGTGTAATTGCAAAATAAATTTAATTTGGCCATGAGGCAGTTTTTGATCTTAAAATTTGAATAAAAGAAATTATTTATTAATGTAGGTCAGAGGACGCTTGCCGGCAAAGTTGCCTAATTTTCTTACTTCCTTAGCTGCATGCGCAAAATCCCATGAAATGATTGCCTAAACTTCACCACTTTATAAATATTAACCCTTTTAAAGAATCTAAAAAGCATTAAATCCTATCGTAAACAAAATACGAGATTGTTTTCAAGCAAAACCACATTTTACATTAGTCGCTAGGTCTCAGAATACCACCGCCCCCATTTATTAAAAAAACTCATCTACAAAGTTAGAATTCATACATACATAATAAATCTCTTATCAAATACAAAAAGTTTATTTCTAAAAATCATACAAAAAAATTTGACGTCATCCCTTAACATTTTTTTTTGTATTATAATATTTTATGAGTATAGCAAAATATGATTGGCTGTTAAAAAATTACTAAGCAAACTACTCATTTAACACAACTCCGCACATAAAAAAATACATATAAAAAAATAGATTTCTTCTCGTGTGGTATACAGAGGAAGAGGTGCGCGCTCGGTTAGATGCAGGGTGTTTAATTTCCATTTCTTATGTATATATAAAAGATTTTGCTACAGTTTTGTTTTTTGTTCCATAACTTTATAAATCAAATTCTATTAAACTTTTTAATTAATAATTAAAAGGAAAAAATAAAATCCGATACTATGTTTGTGTTCAGATTCCAAAACCTAAACGAAATTTTTTCTACCAGTTTTTTGTATATAAATATACATATATATGTATATATGTATACGTTAGTATGCATACTGGGTATGTGTGTATTGTTAGCAACCAGACTAAAAAAACGTTATAATAATGATAAAAATTATAAAATAATGTAAACTGTAATACTTTTTTGTGTATAATATTCACCCAAAAGTTGAACATTAAATTTTTTTTATTTCATTTTATATAATTTTATTTTAAACCTCGCGCTCATCCCACAACCCACTATTACTTCTGCCGCGCTACTTTCGCATATACCAAATATAACATTTTTTTTTTCACTGTACCAAATATATAAAAATTTGTTATTTAATTTTTTATTTTTTTTTTTCATTTACATTATATTAATTTTTAATATCCTTTTTAATCAAAATGGCTGCTTGTTTTACAAAATAAAAAAATGTATGTATGTATATAAAAAAAAATTAAATAAAAATTTTTATAAAAAACACATCATATACGAAAAAAATTATATAATACTAATACTAAAAACTTCCCTCTAAAATTTAAAAAAAAAAAATGTTTCTCTCTTTTCCACCCTACAACATCACCCACAACCACCGCGAACCACCGCGCCACCACCCCCATAACATCATCATCATCATCATTTTCCTTTTTTATTTTATATTTTATACATTTTTTTTATTTTCATCTCATTCTCATCTATTTCAGAAACATTAAAATAAAAAAAAATAAAACAAGAACTTTTTTTTTGTATTCGCGAAAAAACGCGCGAGGATCCCATTTCACAGATCGTTATATATTTTATTTAAAAGAATAAAAAATAAAAAAAATAAAAATTCTCCTCTTTGGTTCGATTTTTTTTTTTTTTTTATTTTAACAATTTTTTTTACAGCATTTTTTCCGTTAAACACAAAAAAAGCACAGAGTAAAAAATATAAAAAAAAAAATTGGTTTAGAGGAAAGATTGGAAAATTTGGAAAATGTTGTTTTGCCGGTTTTCTCTTTATGTAATTATTATTATTTTATTATTATTTGGAAAAGGTTATGTGTTGGAACTGAAACATAGCGAAACACACAAAAAAAAAACATTATAATGTATGAAGGTTTTTTGGAATGTGGTTTTGCTGTTGCTTAGAAATCGAATATAAAATACAGCAACAACAACTACAACAAAAACGCTAAATTTTCATCTGCGAAACGAGAACGGCTGTGAGAGGATACAGCATAGTCGAATTGTATATAATATGGTTTGTATATTATACGTATATATACATAATGATTGGTTGGTGGTGCGGAGCGAATTTGTTTAATTCACTTTGTATATGCTATATGTGCGTACATCAAGAAATTTAGATTAATGCTTAGCTCGCGACTTTCGTTTTTTTTTGTTTTGTGAAATACGAACACAAGGAGTTCACTAGGGCTTATATAGTTTTTCAACATGCTTTCAATTTTTAATTTGATTTATGCGTTACGATTTATGCGATATGCGGTGCGGTTTTGTTTAACAATTTTATAAGTGCATGATTTTTCGGTCATTCTGGATTTTCTGATTCCTTTTCATATTCAACAAAAGTCATAAACATTCTGTCTATGAAATTAAGAAAAAAGCAAATAATATTGTATTAAAATTCTAAAACACAGTACCAATTCAAAAGGTTCCCATCATCTATTTATTAAAGTTTACATAAAACCAGTTAGTATAGCACCAATTTATCTAAAACTAATGTGTTCTAAATGCGTATGAGTCCGCTAATTTCGTAACTCAGTTTTTCACAATGAAAATATTCAGACTACAAAACTGGCAAAATTACAAAAAATAAATAATTCCTTATGTATATAGTTTAAACATTTTATTCTAGCGAATTATAATAATAACCCTTCGTAATATCGCTAATATAGAGTCGCGAGCAACCTCCGCGTGTATAAAAAAGCGTATTTTTTTAAAATGGCTTAACCGATTTTTGTAAACAACTTTTTTTGACAGCTGAGTATTTTCTCTTTAGAAGGCACCTTTTTTATTAAAATCTTGCAGTGCTTTTCAAATTAAAACAATTGAAGCAAAATACAACGTTTCACTGAAAATAAATGGTGTGCTGCAGTCCTCTGCATAATACCACGTTGGCCAATATTTGCCATCAGTCATTATCAGATGTCGAACTGAACAAACTCTACCAGTTTCATTCGTTGTTTCATCAAAATCAAGGATGCTACACCACAAAAAGTCACAAAAAACTTGTTGTTTTATGGCCTGAAGAGTATTCAAAACGTTTCAGGAATTTGGTACCTTCAATTAGAGCTTACATAGAAGCCTGTATCGGTGTACATCTGAGAAAGACGATCAATTTATCGTCCTAACTTTATTGCGAAATCACCATCATCACCATATCGAGAGGGAGCTCTTAGTCAATGGATAGTAAGAAGACGCTAGGAGCTCAAAAATGACAGCAAGCCACCGTAAAGAGCTACTTAAATTTTCTCTTGAACAAATCAATTGGAGCATCGAGCAATGGAGGTTCGTTCTATTCTGACAAGTACAGAATATGTCTCAATTGTAATGATAGTAATGACCGAGTCTTCTGGCGCCCAGGAGGGCGATTTTCATAGTGCCGTTTCACAAAAAGTTTTGTACGGCGGCGGTTCGTTCATGGTGTGGGCTGGCATATCGCTGGAGGGAAAAACTGATATTGGTTTCGTATTTGGTAGAGACCATAGAGGAGTTCTGGCCGCTGAAAGATTTATCGAGGACATTCTTGCACGAACCACTTGTCAGTTCATGGATGAGGTTGGTCTCGAATTGATGAAGTGGCCAGCCTTCAGACTAGACATGAATCCAATGGAACATATATAGGACAAACTGAAACGGAAGGTCCGAGACAGAAATACGTTACCATCTAACAATATTGCGTTGTATGAAGAGTGGGGTGCGATTCCCCAGGTCTTTGTCAAAACCCTAATAACGTCAATGTGGAACCGCGTGTAACCCGTTGCAGAAGCCATGAAAGGGGGGAGGGGAGTACAATACAAAGTATTAACCAATAAAATTGTTTTTGTTTCGCAAGGATTTTTTGTTGTAACTTAAATTTAAATATCTCCAACATTTTTTTTCTTCATAATCATCAATTTTGGCGTTTTCATTCAAAATTCATTATAAAAAAAGTACTAAACCAATCTTCATGAAAATAGAGATATCTTAAAGTAAAAGTAGCAGGCTTTCAAAAAATAGTGCCTTGTAAAAATCGGTTAAGCCGTTTTAAAAAATATTGCCTTCCTGTAAGCGCTGAAGGTTTGAGTCGATTTGGTTGCCCACGAGTGGAACTCTACATTCCATGCAATTTCTGTATGGAATGTAGGATTATCTCGCTCCTTATTTGTGCTTGAATTTTTGCCATTGCTGTCTACCGAACAGGCGTAAAGTTTCTAACCTTAATTTAACGTAGCGACACGCAAAGAAAAATATTTCGCAAATCGATAAGTAAACCTAAAATTGTAAAATCAACCTATTTTGAAGTTAATTTATCCTTCTCTTTATAATACAAGTTACCCCACATGCGTTGTTAATTTAACTAAATTTATAAAGTAAAATAATAATTTTCGTAAAATAAACTATTTTTTGAAAAATACTAATAGATTTGTAAAATTAACTGAGAGACATGCTAATTTTACTAATCTACAATGTAAAATAAATATTTTTACAAAAATTTTCTCTTGCAATGTAAAGTTAACAAATTGGTATGTTAAATTTACATCGGCGATAGGTAACAATTATTATTGCATTTTCAATATAATTCGCTAAGTCAATTGATGTTTACTTCATTTAAATTCATGATGTTTGAAAATTATTTTTGTAGTTTGATAACTACATAATCTGATGAAGATATCGAATCTTTTAATTAAAAAGTTAAACAGATTCAAAATGTTTACCTCATGGTTTTGAAAAGGTGAGACCAAATTTCGACGTGATAACAAATATTTTGTTATCATGCAAAAGAACCCATTTCACACTTCAAAATTTGTGAAGTTTACTTTGAGTTACGTAGGCTCAATTTTAATAGAGATTTTAGTTAAATTTACTTATATTTGTTGAAGACTTTACCTTATTCTTTTTACAGTGTGGGTTTTATTTACTTTAAAAGGTTGTTGGTTTTACTTAATCGTTCGGTTAATTTTACCAAAATGCTATTCATATTTCACTTTGTATTGTAGTAAAATCTACATATATATTGGTTGAATTTACTTACGCAATAGTAAGCTGGAAAAATATTTTTTTCAAATATTTTACTATTCAGTATGTTAAATTTACCATTCCAAAATGTAATATTTACCAAGCAATAAGTAAGTTGAGTTTGTAACAATTTTTTGGTAAAATTAACTTACTTTTTTGGTTAATATGACCAATTATTTCTCTGCGTGCACGAATGTAAAAATATAAATTTCAAATACACTTGATTTCTAAGGCGAAAAATTAAACTTACTAGACTTATGGTTATAATCTAAACCATTATCCCTGTTTAAATTTCAGAAAAACCACTAGGTCAACCCTTGATGGTTTAAAATTTAATCTTTATATTTATTTGAATTTTTAAATTATTTGTCGTTTTTTTGTAAATCCTAAAACTTTTCAATATCTTTGGAACGAATGAAAAAGCACCTACTGAGACTGTCACTTCTGGTACGGTAAGTTTAAGTATGAAGTTTTGTTCTGAAGCTGGAATAGACGGATTACCAGTGGCACTATTATGGCTTTGCCTAAAAATATATAATTGGGAAAAATATTTTCGTAGCATTTTTGTCCAAATTTTTTTTTTCTGGTATTTTTCTAAATTTGACATGTTGTATATAACTTACAATGAGAACGGAAAGGTTAATAATAATGGAGCGGAGAAGACAAAAAAATTAAAATTTTACAGAAGAGCGGCAAGCAACAACTAAAGATCTCCGAGGCACACAGTTTTCGGTTCGCGTCCGACTCGTTTCGTTTTCAATAAGTTTTTATAAATTCACACACATAGCTTTCATTTCGTTTTGAGTTGTTTTTGTGTTATTTGACCGATCGAATTATTTTAGTTCTCACAATATTTTTACATTAATTTAATAATGAGTGAAAATTTAAAAAAATGTTTTGTATTGAACACACTGTTACAAAAACGGTAACCTCGATATGTGCCTCGACCTTGATTCCTACATTCGTAAAAATGTTGTGTTGTGATATCCGAGAAAAAGCGCTTTCTATCTAAATTTAAAGGGCCTACTCTCCATTGCCGTTTTAAACGTTTTTCGATATTTTATGTATAAAATATACAAATTGATGTGCGACTTTAAAATTTCGTAATCCTCCATGCCGTTTTGTTTACTTTGATTTTAATGTGATTTTGACAAACGAAATGGAACGGATGCATTGTAGCTGAGGCTTTACATAAAAACGCTATGAAATAGTGCCATTGGGCTGGATTGTAAATATGCCGAATTTTGATGAAATAAATTTTTGTTTATCAAAACTCTGCATTTCCTGTAAAATTTAAAAAACTGTCCTAATGAAATTTAATTTACAATCTTTTTGTAAATACTTTTAAACCGATTTGAAAAAAAACGGGAAAGCTCCTATGGAAGCTGCTACTACCGGTGACACGATATAAAATAAAATAAATCTCCCAATTTATGTGAAAAGCTTAAGTTACATCCCGATCAATCAATCCGTATGAGCTATATAGAAGCCGTACATTTTTGTTGAATTTTTTTTTAAATCGCTAATTTCCGCTTAAAATTTGGAAAACTTAACTGAACCGGTATTCTGCAAATCTAATTTAAATCTTCTAGCCCTTAGTTATTTTGCTCGTAAATGATATATTTTTGAAAAAGTGAAAGAGCATGGCAGCTGCTACATCCGGTGAATCGATTTCGAACAAAAATCACAACAGAAGCACATTTTCGTTGAAAACCCATTTTTTTGTCAGAAATCGTTATTTACCGCTTAAAAATATGAAAAACTGAAGCGGACCTGTATTACTGAAAATTTAATTTTGAATTGTTTAGTTCATATTCATTTTTTTCGTAAATGATATTATTTTCAAAATATGTGGGATCTCCAAATTTATGAAAATAGCTTCGAGTATGAATTTTCATCACGATCAATAAATGGGTTACAGACATTTAGTCTGGACGGAATCATAAAGCAACATACACACAGAGATTTTTCCTTAAAACTGTTTTTTTGTTGATTCCAGTGAACAACGATTGAGAACTAAAAAATCTTTTTGCAAAAACATTCCAGACCAGCTTTCTAAAATTGAAGCGGAAATGAAAATTTTTGATAAATGACGGTTTTTTTTTAACAAAAATTCGGTTGCTGTGCTAGCCTGTTGCTAGCCTACACGGATTTTTTGATGGAGCCAAACTTTATACAATTGAATTTATAAATTGGGAGATCCTAGTGATGTTTGGCCGAAATCAGCCCAATGAAAATGACAAATTCCATCGGAGCTTTATCGTATTTTGCTAATATTTTGAAAATTAATAGTATTTACGAAAAACCGATTAAAACAAAGCGATTGTAAATTAAATTTCAAATAAAATTAGTCCAAATCATTTTTTAAATTTAACCGAAAATGCCGAGTTTTGATAAAAAAAATCATTATTACACTAAAATTTGGCATTTCTTCAGTCCAGGTGGCGTTGACTATTCGGAATAAAATTTCATTTGTACAGCCATCAACACTTTATAATATTATTGATAACAATAATATTATGAAATGGTGGTTTATTTAATTAAGAAAACTGGGGTTCCCACTCCATTAAAATTGACCTGATATGTTTGAAGTTTTGCTAGATATATTCCATCGAGTTTTCTCAGTAATAAAATATTTTTATATTATAGTTTTAATGTATTTAATAAAAAAGTTTAATTTTATTTTAAACGTATTGCAGACTCGTATGCATATAGGTTCTCAGTAGCAGAAATCGAAAAATATGTAAAAATTGTATTGCAGCGCCATCTTTTATGAATCGAAAAAAATATTTCAAACAAGTCTTACGGACTTAAAGGCGTAGAATCCGAAACTTCAATAAAAATATGGGTCCCTTAATTTCAAAGCTACCCTCCGCACTACCTGCAAGAAAGGAAGGAGGGGTTTTAGTACTAATGTATGCCCCGCCCCCTTTTCGAGATTTTCGAAAGTTTCAGCTTAAAAAATCACCCAGTATGTATATTTAGACTACAATTGGAATTAGAAAGACTAAACCTCAAAAAGTAAAAAATGTTCAACAATCGTTTGCGCTCTAAAAGCTGTTTTGTAGCATTTGTTTAGAGCTTATTTTTATTCTAATTCTTTTCTCGAAATTAGTATATGTCCGTTTTTGATTAAAATTTTTAAATATTTCCGTAGTCGCCTGATTATTTGGAATTGATCATTTCTCATAAACCTATTCGAAAACCTATTCCTTTTATTCCGACCTATAAATTTTTTCATATTTTAATCAATAAATTATCAAAAGTTGATATGAATATGCGGTGTAAAGTAAAAGCGTCCATCGTACTTTGAAATGTTTACGGTTCAGTACTGCCCCAAACTGATTAGTTGATATTTTATCAACGCAAAAACCAATTGAGTTCAAACGCTTAATCGAAAAACACAAAATCTAAATCAGACACCTCATTTATATATCCAGCGCACATACACCCAAAAACTCATTTCAGCATTTTATCCTTTTTCGCTTTTAATTAATGTAGTTCACCATCAAAATAAATTATGTGCGTATATTGATAAAATCGCCAACAATAGATTATTGGGTTAAATACAACTCATATTTTCCATTTTCCCAAAAAAATTATAAAACGTTTGCTATATTTATTACGTGTAACATACATATATGTGTGTAGCATATAGATCCAACGATTATTACAAAGGATATTGATGCTCGAATATATAGAGGTGATGGTGAATATGCGGATACAATTATTTTTGAAAGACATAACACAAAATGTATAGAGAACATGAAAGTGAAAACTTCCCAGACAAACAACAATCATCATCATGATGGCGAGTCTAATCCATTTTTATCATAGATTTTCTTTTATCACTCATCGTACATAGGGATACAAAATATCGGTTGGTGGTCATTTAAAACCAACATGATGAAAACTTTGTATCCTAGATTCCAATAATATTAAAGATTTGAATAACTGGGTGCCTCTATAAAATATGTAAGATGAAAATTGTGCTAATCGTATGACAGGAAAACAAAAATGTCAAGGACAATAATTTTCTTATAACATTTTTTAAAAATATCCCAATTCAACTCAAATGTTATTTTGTCGGTTGAAAATTCTATGATTTCGGTATATATGTATGTGTAGACTAGTCTATTATGAAGCGAAGTTATGCAGAAAAGTATGTAAACAAGAAAAAAAATAAAACTTGAAGATATACAAACATACTTTTATTCTAGATGTATACATGTACTGTAATCACCAGGAGCAACCGACCACTTCCATTTCAAAATTTTTCGTTATACACAATCCAAAGAATACACGAATTTTGTTTTTTTTCTACTTTATTTTCTTTTCTAGCATACGGTGAATGAAAATCAAATACACAAAAAATAACAGAGAATATTATACTGAAAATAAAAGTTAAAGCTTTCATTCTGTTTTTCCACTTTGCTGATGATGGTGTAGTTGATGATCACACAACGTTGATGATGATGACGAGAAAAATAGGAAATAAAATGAGAAAAATAAAAAAAAAATCGAAAGAAAGTGGGACAATACGAAAAATAAAAAAAAAATATCTCGTATATATATACAAGGAAGGGTAAATGATGTGAAAAACACCACGGCAGACATACAAGACGAAAAAAAAAATTATAAAAGACAGACAAGGAATTTTCTTCTTCGTTTTTTTTTTGTGTGTTATCAATTTGATTTTGGTTTAACAACACATGAAATGGAAAGGTCGAATGAAATGGAAAGTTGCACATGATTTTCCTTATTTTTTTCGTGTTGTTACATTTTCATTTTCAATTTTGTTTTTAATTTTTCATTTTCTTGTTTTTCCGTGTGAGATGTTTTCACTCTTGTGTTGCGATTATTGGATTACAATTATTTATTAGTTAAGGTTGGAACTTAGTGTTTTTGTGTTACGGACACTACAATATAACGATTTGCTCCAGGTATTAGGAAAGGTGGAACAGAGTCCCGTGGAAAACCAAATTAATTTTCTCTTTACGGAGACGGTTTTGTCAAATGGTTTTTCGAATCGTGAATGATAATCCGAATAATATATTATAATCGCAAAACAGCTCTGAATACAATACCAAAGTAAAATGAGACAAATAGATAATTTTATATTCACAATTACTCACAAGAATAAAAGAAATAGCACTATATAGAGCGGTCTCTTCAGTGAAATAAACACGCTGCCCATTTTCAAGGTTCAAACACACGAAATTTCCTAAAAATCGTTACAGCCGTTTAGGAGTAGTTCAATTACATAAACACGTACAGAAGAAAATAAAAATTGGGGGGGGTGGTAAAATTTTGGGTTCAGATGTTCTGATATGCGAAAAATCTAAAAAAAAAATAAATTAAAATAATAAAATAAAAAATAAACCGTCTCAAATTTCAGCGGCTTGTTACGCCTTCTGCAATCACGATATAATCGACACAAAAGCTTGTCAAACCATTCAATTTTTCCATCGAGAAAATCATGTTTACACCGTAGTGACATTTACTAAATGCCTCTAAGCCATGTTAGTTCACTAAAGTTATAATCCAGATCGGCTTACTGGATGGAATTTGCAACTAGTTGGAAAAAGCCTTAAATTATAGCCGAAGACCCACAGAAGCCTTGTTATGTCGAAAGTTTGAAAAGTAAAAATTATTTTCAAGAAAATCATGAAGGCTCAAAAGATTATTAGAGTTTACTGCAGGTTGCAATATAATATTATATTGAAAATTGTGTCAAGTAGCGCCAGTATCGAACCACCATACAGGCCAAGGCGAGTATAACACATCCCCTGAAAAGTCCCTGTCTAACAAATAAAGCACAATTTTATACATTTTACTCATAACGATTTATCTTTGTCTTCAAAATAAGCTTCAGGTCCCGCAATCACTTCTTCATTTGAGTCAAATCTCTTTCCCGAGAGCTTTTTTTTGAGGTCTGCAAACAAAGAATAATCGCTTGGAACCAAAGCTTGCGAATACGGTGGATCAACTTTTGACATGGTGCATTGTGATCCAAACAGCGCACGGAATCATCTGCTCGTTATCGTTTCTCATCTTCGAACACAGCCTTTCCCTTCTAATTATTTGAAGTTAACAAAAGTAGCGTCACTAAAACAACTGTAACTTGTAAACTTAATGACCGAAATGTCATGAACTTTTATCGGTTTGAATGAAAGTTGGTAGAATTTAAAAATCATATGGGTTTTAAATGTGTGACACCATCTATATATCAAACCGGAAACTTTTCAGGCGATGTAATATATATCATGTATTTTTTAGTATAGCACTCAATATTAAATTCTTACTGGAATAATTTGAGTGAATTTTATGGCACTGTTAAATTATTGACCGAATCAAGTACATTTAAAAATTATAATTCTTAAAATAAAATTTAATTAAAAATACAAAATGTTAATGAAATATAACGACTATTAAACAAATAAGTAAAAACTACAAATTAAAATCATGTGTGAATTAGTTAGGAAATAAAAAAAAATCAGCTTTAACAGAAAATATAACAGATTTATTTATTGCAATTTTTCACTCAAAATATTGAGTATTTTATCAATATGAGTCAATAACATGACACTTCAACAAAATTGAGGCAAGTTACCACTATATAGGTCGAAGTGGCTTATCTTTATGGCTTATTAGGTTTTCCCGAACGGGGAAAATGTAGCTTTGGTAACAGCCACTTTCCACGTTAAATTTTGAGTGTTTTATCAAATTGGGCCAATAACAAGCAACTTCGAAAGGTTGGGATAAGATACCAGTATTAAGGGTGAATCCGTCTATCTTTAGAAAACATTTTCTGGTGTTAGATTTTTCCAAACCACGAAATTGTGGTCCTTGTCAGATTGAAGATTAAGACAAGATAGCACTAATAAGTCAAATTGGCCTATATTAAGAGAAAATTTTTGGGTATTAGGTTTTTCCGTTTAAACGAATAAATTGTAATTTATATAATACGATTTTATTAAAATTACAAATTCACTCAAAATAACCCTGACACACTATCCCTAGAAAAGATATAGGGACTAAAGGTGTTTAGTATACTCAATTAGCAATACGATAAATTTACGTTGTAAGCGGGTTCCTTTAAAAAAAATCCATTCTTAGAAAAACCTCCCACCAAATACTAAATGTACTTTCGGGTTAATAAGTAACTAAACTTTTTTAATTATTTAACCTTACTATGGTGGGGGTTTCCTAAGACATGAGGAATGCTAATTCCTGCTTACAACGTAAATTTATTGTGTCGTTGCGAATTGTGCATACTAAACAACCTTGGCACAACTATTTAACTTTAAAATTTGTTGCAATACACGATTTGTATATGGTTCGACGAAAACTGTTCAGACTTTTTATTTTTGAGATTCTTATTTCTGTCTGATGGAATAAAACATTCGGCAAAAATCTGTCGAAATTGAACTTAACTATCTAAGGTATAGCGTTTTTCAAACCGTATGGACCGGGTAATATTGCAAAGATTATGGAATTCAATATTGGTTATCATCTCGAAAAAAAATATTACAACTGGTGCTGTGATATATCCTTCCGGTATTCTACCTTGTTTTAGTTTTCATTTCATTTAAAAATGAGCTTTATTGCACCGGTTAACCGTGTTACTGGCTCGTTAAGTTTTCATAGAAAAAATTGCGATAAAATCCAGCTAAACAAAACACATTTAATGTCGCTATCAAAACCTATTTTTTTTTTCCGGAAGTACTTCGGAATTGATATTCAAGCATGTGTCGCTCTCACAAAAATACACGTCCGATTTATTTTCTCGAAATATAAAATTTACAAAAAATTTTAATTTAAACTGGCCCTAATATTCTCCTAAAATATCTAAACGAAATACTAAAGATTCTTGGTCATATCACATCCTTGAATACCCTTAGCAAACTAATGACCACGAGCTTCTTTATAAAGCTCAATTCAATCTCTATGTGAACCAGTAAGGTAACACATCCATTCCAAACAATAGAGACATTTTCTAAAACTTCTGAATTATCATTATGGCAGTGCGTGAAAAATGGAAAAGTTTTATTAAAGCAGGATTTATGCGTGGCTGATCCAAATCGACTAATTTGGTTAAATTCACCAGTACAATAATTAACGAGATAGAAATCACCATCAAGTTGATCTAGCATACCTGGATTTTAGAAAAGCATTTGATACATCATTTCTGTCATTATAAAGCACTCCAGAGCTTTTTTGTATTTGGGTTTTTACTCGATTACATAGATCGATTCAAGTCATATTTAACAAACCGGCTATCCGGAAAATTGTATTACGAAGGCGCATGCCATGTTTGGATTTGTTAAATGATAAGCTGGAGAATTTAAAGAAATTCAAAATTTCGTTCGATCTTCTGTCCGATCTGCTGTAACGGGTTGCAATCCATAAAATGCTGTGCACATGAAAAGAATTGGAAACATTCAAAAGAAGTTTCTGATTATCAAATGTTAAAGAGAAGTGACTCCCATAATTTTAGTACAATCTTATACGTTTGAGTTTTTTAGAAAATTACTCAAACCTCAATTTAAATAAAAAATTTAAACTTGAGCTAAATACCTAAAACCCCGATGCCGTGCATTATTAGCGCTAGGTAGTTTTAGATAAGTGACTCAATGACCAAATTTATGTACTAGCTAGATTTGAATCATGATCTCCAGGAATGCTCGATAACAGCTTTATAAATTCGAGTAAAAATGGCATCAGTACTCATAGAAGATTAATATACGGAGCAGAAAATTCAAAACCCTGGATTATTAGGAGTAGGTGGTTCAAATTAGGCAGCCCACCAAGAATATTAAAATTCGTAGTAGAAAACTCGAAGTGGTGCATTGTTAGAATTCAGAAATGTTAGTTGACTCAATGACAAACTTCATGTACTAGCCAGAGCTCAATCACGATCTGCGGAAATGGCCGAGCCGAAACGGTCATCTAAATTTCAGTCATAATGGCATCAGCAGATATAAAAGATCAACAGTTGCAACAGTCGTGAATTATTAGCTCTAGGAGGTTTTAGTTAGGCAACTCAGTCACCAACTTCAGGTATGATCTAGGCCTGAATCACGACCTCCTCCGCGAATATCCCATAAAAACAATCCAAATTTGAATAAAACTGACACCACTAGCACTATTCCGGCTTTTCCTGGGAATATGGAATTATGGGAAAATGATTTTCATAGCATTATTATCCACGTTGTATTTTTCTGGCCTGGGGCTCAATTCAAGTTCTATGAAAAAAAAGAAAATGATTTTTTTTTCATTTGCTACCTAGTAGTTTAAATTATTCGCAATTAATTTTAAATTACAATTGAAAATAAGCGGTTCAAACTTACTTGATTGCAAATGAAAAAAAAATCCTTTTCATATTTTCACGAAAACACCAATTTATCTCCTGCTGAGGGAATAAGTTTAGTGTAAATATTTTCGAAACAACAATAAACTTATTCTTTTAGTAGACCAAAAATATTTTTCCCAATTCCCTATTCCCAGAATAGTGTCACAGTACACCTATTGAATCAAAGTTCGTAGAACGAGACTCTACAGCATTAGGCGATTTTAGTTAAGTGACTCAATGACCATTTAAATGTACTAAACAGTTTTTAATCGCGATCTTTGGGAATGGCCGGTAATGGCCATCCAAATTTGAGTAAGTCTCGCTTATAACTGAAATTGGACATTGAGTCACCTAACTAGATCTGGTATATTTTTATATCTCTCGAATTTTTATAAGTTCATCAAATTTTTTTTAGAAATTAGTAAGAAATTCATAAATGGTTGAGTTCAGGTTATTAATGATTAATGTTAGGTAACTATTATTTTGTTTTGTCCCCGTCATTCCAGATCCCCAGAATTTATCTAAACTAAAACTACTTAAACCAATAAAATCGATTAGATTTGCGAAAACGATATGGAAATGGCTCCATATGAAAATAACTCTTGATTTATTTGATTGTGTCAACGTAAGGCTAACATTTGCACATAGTGGAATTTTCCGGAAAAACTCTACGATACCCAGAAATTATCTTAAATAAAACTACTTATCTTAACTAATAATATTAATATCAGTTACGTGTACGAAAAAGGGTACCTCTTTCCTTCTTTTGAAAATGGCTCTCGAACCGTTTGCTTATGTAGACCTAACATTTCTTCATAGTGGCATTTACCGACAAACCCTTTCATATCCAGAATTTATCAAAACAAATGTAGTCAAAACCAATTGTTTTCATTTAACACAACTAAGTCGGATATCCCAACTCTCTGTTTGGAAATGGCAGGTAACTCATTTGATTTTGTTTACTAAAGCTAATATTTTTACATAGGTGAATTTCCACCAATTCCACGATTCTAGTAATTTCTCGTCTTATCGTTTAATTTTCACATGGTGGTTTTGTACACAAATTTTCTATACCCAGAGTATTTAGAGATAATGAAATATTATATTCTGTAAAACTATTTAAAAATGAGAATTTCCGGGCTATATGAGAGCTTTTCACTCAAAATTCTTATAAGAATTTTTTAACAGTGTACTTATTTATTTTTGTTTTTTTTACATATTTCACTGCCATTGTGCCCTCATATTTAAATAATACGATATTTTAAAATATCCAGTCTCCCCTTCAGAGTTCATAAAATCGGACAGCCAAAAAAAGCTCCAAATTTAAAAGTTGATATGTAACCAAAGGTAATGTACTTCTTGTAGGCAATCATCGATATCTTGTGGTAAAAATTATCCCGTTTAAAGTTGAGATAAGTAGGTTGCTACCGAATTCTTAAATTTAATGTAAATATTTATATTTTTTAATAATAACATTTATCTTTTTTTCTTTCCCAGGTAAGTCAACCAGACATTTATCATTCAAGTGAAGCACGGTCATTGAGATTTTAATGTAAATTTCGTAAGTAATAAAACAACACAGATTTATGTGATTACCCTTAAATTATAATTAATTGACTTACAAAAATTTTCAATTTTCCCTACATAAAAGTCAAGGAACCATATCATGTATATTAATATATAAACTATTTTTCCGACAAAGCAAGTGTGAAATGAACAATAAATTTTCCTAAAAAACATAATTAATTATACAAAAATTTAAGAGTTTTAACACGATTCTATAGAAATCAGGCACTAATCTCTATAGCTATATACGCTATAAATATGTAGTGTTCTGTTTTATGTATATACGCGAAAAAATCACAATACGAAAGTTTATAACTACCAAAAAAAACTGCTACACGAGAGAGCTGTGAAAAAAACTCATTAATTTAACATTTTCAAATATTATAAAACAAATTTAATTAAAATATTTAATAATAACAAAAAAATCCATTAAAAATAAAATCAAAATATCTCATACCTACTACCCCCCATCCCCCCGTACCATCATCACACAACACAATACACAACCATCTCAAAACTTTTCTTTTATTTTTAAAAAACGCGAAAAATTTTCAATTATTCTTTCTAAGTTTTTCTAAACTACCAAAAACTCTATATATACACACCCACACATCTACATTATATATATAAAAAAAACACATACATACATATACTTGCTTAGGAGGAAAATAAAATAATTTAATTTAATTAAAATAAACACTTTCCTTCTTTATATACATTTTTTGTGCTCAACTATTATATTACTTTTCCGAAAACATACTACTATGTATATATAGACGAGTGTATACCATGCCCCCCACTACTCATCCTTCGGTTTAATTTTAACCGGGGGTGATAGATTTTTTTTTTATACATAACTTTAAAGAAAAATATTTTTTTCCCGTTTTTTTTCTATTTTCCATATCTTTGAGAACAAAAAATTATCAAAACATCATAACGTCGTTATATACTTGTAATTTAAATAAAATTACCTCCGAAGTTCACTTTTCATTGTATTTCACTAAATTTTCGTGATAATACATATATCACAAACTTATATGATAACAACAATAATAATTTGAAAACTTATCAATGTAGGTGCATATGTACTTGCCTATATATCTGCTCTACTAAATACGTAGATATATATATATGTGTTTTATATATAAATTTAGATCAAGTATCAACAGTACGTTAAACAAGTGAAAAGTTGAAGATTTTCCTGTAAAATAAAAAAATTGAGAAAAACAATAAGAGATCTCTTAACAAAATCAACAAACATGGAAACACAAGGCAAGATACAAAAAAAAAATCTTCTCTACTTTTATGATTTCTTTTGTGTTCGCCTGTTTTCCTCTACATGTATCGGCAGAACGTTATACACACGTAATGGAAAAACAACATTTTCTTGGATATATTTATACCTATACCTACCTCCTTGGTGTGTATGTACCTATGCTTAAAATTTCAACTGAATTCATAAAAAATGTTTTTATATATTTTTTTCGAAAAACTTAAAACCTATTCTCATATTTCGACCTTTTGTTCAAAAGTTTTCACACAAATTGCGTAACATAGAAAATTTTGTTTTTCACAATCATTTCCTAAGTAAATTTGGATCATGTAACCTAATTTGACTAGAAATTATATAAAATTATTTAGTTGGAGGATATCTATGGAGATGGCAGATTAAAATCATGTTGTCAGACGTATCGGTCATAATCATGTTGTATCTAAAACCGTTACTATGTGGTCGGGTTCAACTCTAACACAAATTACTCGAAAAGAGGTTTAGTAAATGAATTATGAAGCTTCGAAATTATTCGGCCACACCACTTTAAACTTCTAGTGGTGAAATGACGGATTGATGTAGTGAAGGTACTCTGCTATAGGATATTTTTTGCACTTAATACAACGCAAAGGATACAAAAAAGCTCAAACTTAAACTTTTGATCCGTAGAAATTTGGTTTCCAAACATTCTTCACAAACACAACAATTCATAACGAAATTGGGTGGAATTTCCAACAGACCCAGTTGGTTAAGTTTAATGAAAGCTCTGTATGTCCTCACGCTACTCTCATGTTTATTGAGTATGACGTCAATTTATGTCTTCGCCTAGATGACAGCATAATAATGATAAGATGTTTACAGTTTACCCACGTTTAGCGGCGGACGCAGTTTTTCAAATTAGGCTAATAAAAGAAAACTTAAAAAATAATTTGTCAAAATCAGTACAGCAGTATAGTAGTAATAAAATCAAAAGAAAAATTATTTATTCTATTAAAAGTTTAAAAATTTATCAAAGTTCATTTCACAAGTTTAATTATTTTTATTGATTGTCTGAAATATAACCAATTAAAATTTCAATTCATCGAGAAAATTTAATTCGTAGTTTTATGCCATCTCGAACAGCACATTTCAAAAAAAATTGGACCAAATCGTATCACGCAAAACGAATGCAACATGCATCTGATTTTGTTGATATTAAGCACTGAAATACTGGTTTTCTGAAGAACAAAGGACGCAATACAACTTGAAAGTACTTTGTGCATCTTTTTTCGACTCCAACCATATTTCTGCATTTTTTTTTCAAACAAACTTCAAGACAAATTGAGTTAAGTTTGATGTGACTCACGTCAAAATAGCATTTCGCAGGACCTAAGTCGCAATTTTTATCGTTACATTCTTGCACAGCAGAGATTAGGCAACAGTAAGTTGAATCCTTAATAATAATGTTGTATTCTAGGGTCATTTGTATTCCACGCGGGTTTATTTCAATGTACGCCGCGAACAACCTCATTTTAAAATAGTCTTTAACGAACCACCATTTTTTATTTGGTAAGAAGGATTATAATTGTTGAGTGTCCTTGGTGCTGTTTTTATAAAAGTTTCAGGAACAGCATTAAATCTCCGCCAATCGTAGTGCTCGATTTTACTTGAGGAATTAAACGTTTTTCGTTTGCTGCATTGTTCGTTTGTAATTTCGCTCGTATAATCTCGGGTTATGTGCTTTTTCTCGCGTTAGGTTTTTCACATTTTTTATTAAATTTACAAACTAATTCCAATAATCTGGAATTAAATGATGTTAGAAATTGACCATAGTTTTTCTTATGTCTTAGATTCAGTATATGATGATCAGACTTAAAAGCACGACAGAACGCGTAACTAAGGGTCCGAAAGAAAAAGAACGGTGTAGTTTTTGACACGTCATTTATAAAAGTTAAACATCTTGCCGAACCAGAAGCTTCTTATTGTTAGTCAAAAGCTGCTGCAGAGCCTGATATGGCCGGTAGATTATAAATACTGTAAATTATGTGACAAGCTACACTCACAAAATTCTAGACTGTGGTAATTGAATTCGGCGACTATTTTGATAGCGAACGACTGAGTATATAAATCGACATATCGACTCTAGACTGAGTGTAGAAATCGACATAACATTTCTCATGGTCGCTTCAACCAAACGATCCATCCTAACAACATCAACACCAAGTCTAACCAAAGCAAAAATCTAGTTTCAAGAATGAGTGCTGACCTTCTAGCACACTCATATATTTAATCGATTGTCGAATATCTAGTCTAAATTTATCAAAAGCACTGCGAAATGGTTTTTATTAAACAAGCTTTCACTGTGATTGCGAGGATTTCCCATATTTACGCAACAAGCCTCTCGCAAATGATAGCAACGCAAGATGTTGATCTGATCTTAGTTCTACACTCAGCTGTGTCTGCAAGGTTGATGAACCAATTATTGTTATTAAAAATAAATAAAATGAAATAAAAATAATGAAAAAATAACAAATGTGAAAAATTGTCGTAAATGTAGATGGCGTATACATCGCCGAAGTCGGATGAAATGAAAATTTTTTAAAAAAATTTCTTTATAGTATTGTGTATCTATCGTTTTTAGGAGGTGAAAGTCAAATTTTCTGGAAAATCGCCACATTTTCCGGGAAAATATTCAAATATTTTTTGTTTTTTTCTTTTTTCAATCAAAAATTAAAAATCTGCGGTTTTTATTTATCAAATCTTAATTTTAATAATAAAAATTCAAATTACGGGTGTGGCACGTAATCTCGCATTAAAAAATCTCGCATTTCAAAATCTCGCGTGAAGCATGAATTAAAATATGGAGGGTCTGAAGGATGATTTAAAATATGAGTGATTCTAAAATACGGGTTTTTATAATATGGAATTTTGAAACACGGGATTTTGAAAAGCGTGATTTTGAAATGCGAGATTTTTGAATATCTAGTGTTATCGTATACTAAAATCGGGAAATCCCCAAAGCTGCTTAGCATTTATCTCCTCTGCAACCCCTAAAAAAGTAAAAAAAAATTCTAAATTTTCGCGGAAAATGTCGCAATTTTACCATAAATTCAAAATCTCAACATCAAAATCTATGGAGTGAATCCATAGGGACAGAGATAAATAATTTCAAATGTTTAAGAATTTTCGTATTTCACTCAATGACGTTCTGTCTCGAATAACAAAAATCTCAGAGATTTCCGAGCATGTGGATAAATAAGATTGGTTTCTTACATCAATTACTAGTTCAGAACAACTTCGATCATCTCTGTGTAATCCGTTGGGGCAATTCAGAACAACTTCGATCATCTCTGTTCAATTCATAGTGTGTTTGTTGTAAGAAATTTCACTTTTTTAAATTCACTCAAAACTTTCCACAAAAATGAGATGTTTGCTACGTATAGTGTAAAAATATTTGTGTTTATTAAAAAATTTCAGATATATTAAGAAAGTTTAATATTTGAGTGTTTTTTCAATTCTACGTACTTATAGGCGACAGTGTATATTTTGTTATTTTGGCATAAACTTCACTCCGATATTTAAATATTGTACTAGCTAGCTATACTAGAAAGCAAATATTTACTAAAAATCTTGCTAAACCCTAAAAACTTTTTTCTTAAACCCCCTTCTAGAAAAATTGCTCACTTACATGCCTAAATCCAGTCACGATCCATTCCAGACTGCATATCTGTATCTGTATCCCCAATTTCGTTGGGTGCAATAAAAAATTTAAATTTGTTCATAAACGAAGCACATAAGAGATGAATCCTGAAATCAGTTTTATTGAACAATGGAACTACAATGTATGAACTCACACCCACTGAATCAGCAATTTTTGATCGTACTTAAATACTCGGCCGTTAAGTACATCCTGCAAACACATATTGATGTTCCTTTTTTTTAGTTAAAAAAATTTTCGTCATGTTTTTTCTGTAGGTACTTAAGTTTTTTCGGGATTTTGTGTTTCTGTATTTTTTATTTTTGTTTTTGGGAGTAAATATTTTTGAATAACGCTTTAGGGGATGACAGAATGAACCAAGTTGATATGACATACTGAAGATTTAGAGTTCCCGAAATTGTCAAATACTAAAATTAAAAATATTTATACTTAGCAACAAAATCTTTAAAAATTTCGAAAAACTGCAAAATGTTTTTAAAAATATTATAACTGAAACAGGTTACAATAACTGATATTGCGAATATTATGGTGACGTTAATTAAAATTAAATTTGCATAGTTAAATTTTTCTCTACGGCGGAGATAAATTTATGAGTTAGCTTTTACAAAAATTAGGTTAGTTCATTGCGAGAAATGCATCGTGCGAATGTAAAATAATTTCAAACTTGTGACATTTCTCAGAAAATTGCAGGATTTCGGTATTAACGTAAAAATTATTTATCTAGATTAAGGAAAATTATTTGCTTATTTTAATTTTACTAAGTTTAATGTTTCTCTGTTTTTGTAAAGTTTTGATAAACGATTTTAACTCTATGCGATATTAACATTTTTTGTAAAATAGTTTAAATCGATATAATATAGGCTTTAAATAGTTTTTTTATATTTTTTTTTAATTGTAAGGTACGATAAGAATATCTAAAATTTTATATTTCAAAATTTTTTAAATAATTATTGTTTTTAGTTTTCGGATTTTTAAGTTTCTGTTTTCTAATAACACTCCCTACAAGTACATAATGCATTAAAGTCGAAAGCATGAAACAATTTCTTACAAAATTAAAATAAAATTTCACCGTCTCTTTAAATAAATCTAAATAAATACAACCTATTTCAAATAATATCACATTTAAAAATATTTAAGTATATTTCACAATTATTAGGATTTCAAAGGATATATCTACTATAATATTTCGACTTTCAGCATAAAATAGCCAACCCTGGCTATTAAAAAAACGAAATAAAAGGTTAGTGTTGAAAACGGAAAAATTACATAGAAAAGCCAAAATCGTGAAAAGCAATCCTAAATTTGAAAATCCCGAAAATGAAAAACCTGGAAAATTATTTTCCAAGAAATTCTACAATTTTCAGAAAGAGTTTCAAAATTTCCGTTTTTCGCAGTATACGATAGCATGAAACCATGGATAGTCATCCAGCAGTATTAAACCATGCTCTGAAACGATCAGAAACCACAACTAAAATATTTTAGTAAATAATCCACGATTATCTTCCAAAACGATGTGTTATTTGATTTTCTAAAACATGTAAAATATTTTGTGTATGTACAGAAAATGTTAGTTACCGGAAAAATTTGAAAATAAAAATTCACGATAAACGAATAAAACCTACTTAGAAAAACGTTAAAAAATACTGAGTGGTTTTATTTATTTATTTTTTTTTTTTTTAACAAAAGAGATTTTTTTTATGCTGTGTATAGTTGTGATGAATCAGATTCACATAAAAAAAAAATGAAAATAGGAACGAGATTTATAAAAAAAAATTGTGTTGTAGGTGGTTGTGTATTGTTAACAAAAAGAAAATTTCGTTTTTTTTTAGATATTTTTCCTGGATAATAATAAATGGGTAATGTAAAAAAGGGAGCTTTATTTATTTATTATTTTATTTGAGATTATATCAAAATGGTTGAAGTTTTGTTAGAGAAATAATATAATGTGTACATACATAGCAACAAAAAAAAAGCTCGGGAAATGAGAGACGGTTTTAAATATATAAAAAAAAAAAAAAAAATGATTCCAAAAAAAAAAAATGTAGTTTTTTATCGCAGATTTTTATTTCGTTGTATGTAACGAAAACTGAAAACTTAAAAAAAATGTAAGGTATCTCTCTGTATATAAACGTATTACAAAAGGAAATTTTGTTTTCCTTTGATGATGACAAAAATTTGTAAAGAAAGAAAACAGCCGTTTTTGTTATAATTTTTTTTTTTTTTTTTGGTATGTACTTTCATATAAGAAGAATGAAGATTTTCTGATTTTCGGGACATATATAAAGGCACAAAAATATAATAAACAAGAAAGCAAACGGAAAATACTGGTATTTCAATGATAAAAATCTACTTTCCGATTTTTTTTTTCTTGTGTATTGTGCTACCCGAAAAAAAGGAAATTAATTTTGATGTAATTATAAAATATGTAAATATAGTTTTGTATAGCGCTCTTAGAAATAGTAATATTTGGTTTTTGTGGTGAAAACCTAATTTAGCTTCACGCCAAAAGATATTTTAATTAAATTTTATTTATTTACTTGGCTTAGATTATTTTTTTGTGTATGCGCTCCGACACCGAAACATAAAATAACCCTTTTCTAAAATATTCATCACTGATAATAATGTTTTGATAGCAACAAATTGTATAGTCGAAAGTTGAAAATGAATTATAGAGGTAAGCTTTTTTTATGTACCATCGCAACCGTTATTTTTTTTTTTTTATTATGTTCATCTACCATTATATATATACGGTGAGAACACGCGAGGTAGAAATTTTATTTTCTCATTTTTTCAAGGTACACAAAAAAAGCTTACGCAAAATAAAAATGTTTATAGTGCTTTTATTCCTCATCTTAACATACTATACTACTTATAGTTTCTCCCAAGTTTACTTAGTACAGCAGCACATATATACATACCCACATAATACATACACAAAAGGAAAATTTATGTTTTGTTAAAAATACAAAACAAAAAAAAAATTCTTTGTTTGCTTAAAGCTCCAAAAGAAGGTTAGAAAAATAGATGCTGCGTATGTACACGCGTAGCGAAAGCACACGAGGAATAAAATAAAAAAAAAATATTTGCTGTTATATATTAGAAAATATGAGATGTATTTTTTCCTATTATTTTTAATTTTTTATTACAACATAAATCATAATTTAAATTATACTAAAAAATTTATTGTAAAAGCACTATTTCATAAGTATATGCTGCTTATGGGTGATAAATTTGATTTATATCGGAAGGATAATAAAATTTCGAGTTATATACGCGCGGCGTATGTACAAAATTTATATATCGATTTTATATTTTTTAAGTGGATTAAACGAACAAAGCCTGAATTATTCTGGCCACCTACCTGAGCTTTTCTTAAACAATATTTTTTTTAATTTCTTCTTGGCCTACCGTCGTGTTTCATTATTCTGTTACTTTTCGTAAATATATATATAGTCTTACGGATAAAAACTAAATTAATTTCCCTTTTGAAAATATAAAAACCACCACCCCAAATCCGCATTACTATTTCCACCCACTACACAATAACAACAAGCATAATAGTGCGTGTATTAGTTTTTATTATTATATCGTTATATATTATTTTTAACGAGATGGTTGCTGGATTATTATTATTTTTTCTGTAACATTTTCTTATTCGTTTAAGATTTTAAGCAAAAAGGAAAATCAGAAGAAAAATATTTTAACGAGGGAGGTTAGTAAAGTCGATATTATTCCAAAGGCGGTATGGTACATAAAAATTTTCTATAGTTTTTTTTCATGTTAGTATTATTATTATTATTTTTAATAATATTATTATAATATTTTTTTTTTTTTCAAAATATTTTTAATTTAAAATAATGATAATAGAAAAAAAAATTCCGAGAATCAAAAATACTTTTCCATTTAGTTTCAAGGGGGTGGTTAGTAAATTTGTAATACATAGTATAATGTATATTAAAATATTTAAAAAACTAATTTGGAAATATTAACTATTTATGTACATATATACATTATAAGAAAGAGTGGGGAGATTTTTTGTACATAAGAAACATTTTTTCCCAATATTGATTTTATTAATTAACGCGATAAGAAGTTTTTCCGTTTCTTCGCAAGTTGCGGCAGTAGGATATGCTCGTTACACCAATCGATTATATACATATCTTAATCTAGATTAAGGACACATTTTAGTGAAGGATGTTTTCTTTAGTGTTGTGCCACATTGTCTACATCGCGTATATATTATTAATTCTGTTAGCAATCAGCAAATTGTTCAGAATTTAATTGTTAAATGGAAAAGTTAGAGAGCTTCATCCAAGTGTGATGATCTCAACACTGACAAATGTATGTTTGGCTCTATAACAGTTTCGTCGTGGTCAGATTCTGCGTCTGGCCCTTCTTGATCCATTATCTCATTTGATATTTCTGATTCGATCATTATTTGATAACCAGGCTCTTCTTCATCTTCTTCTTACCATTGGAGTACGTCATCTTCTGTGGAATATTTCTCGCCAGAACTAATTAATGTTTGATAAAAGTTTCGTACCTCAATCCCTATAAATAAAATAACCCTTTTAAAATTGGTGAAGTCTTGCGTTTTATGATGTATTTCTTAGCGCTGTTCTTTTTAGCTCGAAACACCAATACCTAATGGAAGTATTCATTTGTGGGGCTCTCGATGTTAGAGTTTTTTTTACTAAATTAACGATAATTTGTGCAGGTGCGATAAACAACTGTGGGTTTTCTACTAAAAATTTTTAATATTGAAAGCTATTATGGAAAACTCTTTTTTCCCTTTATCGAATGTTTTTGAGCTTTTTGATGTTCGATTGGAATAGGCTTTTTACAAAAACAAAGTTAATCCGTAATCCCGTGCCTAGTTTTGTTTGTTTTTAAATATATTTTAGCTATAATATAATAGTAACAGATTCCTCGTAATTTCCAAAAAATTTGTGAAAACTAACTGAGAAAATTACCGATAGAGGGCCAACCATTGTTTGGTATATAAATGCGGTGTTTTAAGCAAGTTCCAATGGCAAAGAAAAAAAACATACTCTGCTATTGAGTTTTTTGTGTGTCAAACGTTCAGTTTGTATTACTTAACTAAGCCATTGCAGTGTTCATCTGATTAAAAAAAAAAAAAAAATTAATTTATGTCGCAGCCAAACAATATAAAATTCTGGACACCAGGTTACGAAAACATTTAAAACTAAAACTCATAACCATACCCACTCTTGGATCTCTTTCATGTTTCGGTGCACAATATCACGCAAAATTAGTTGTTCATATTAAAAAGCTGCTGGTCCATGGATTTACACCTACTAGAGATGAAATATGTTGCATAGGTTTTGAATTAGCCGATAAAAGTGAAATCAAACACAATTTCAATCTACCAACACAAAGGAGGAACAGATGTGTTGTTTGTTTCATAAAATGCCATTAAGGTTTGCGTGGAAGGAAATCGTAAGGATTATAAAATTCATGCGCTCAGAACAGAGATGAAATTAATGAAAATTTTATATTACACTTGCTCAAAAAGCTCAAAAAAATTAAACGAGCATTACATTGACTGAGAAAGGAGAAACAAGTAGGGTGACAGCTTGTTGCATTGTCGAAGGAAACTTTTTTCCACATGCCACCGTTTTCAAGCGGTGAAATAAATTAATCGAATCTCCATGTGGAATAGCTGCCAGATTGGTTGGTTATGTGAGTGTAAAATTAGTCTATGATAACAACGATATATTTTTTATTTGGTTTACTCAGGGGCCTAACTATTGAATTCAACGTTCATTTTCGGAGGCTATCATTTTTCAAAAGAAGAAAAAAAAATGTATGAATTTTTTTACTATTCTTTTCTCTTTTGTTTCTACGCTTGCTATACGAAAACAATTGCTGTCGAAAATGAACGTCGAATTCAATAGTTAGGCCCGAATTTTTACGAACGTCATTTTAAAATTTCATTTGTGAATGTTTACGCACTCATTGATGATAATAACGACACGGAACAAAAAAAATGTGTTCTACTACCAGTACCACTCTGATCATTTTGGGTGACTTTAATACTCAAATTGGTAGGCAAGCAAGTACATCGTGGCACAATCGGCCGAGACTGCCACCATCAAATTTCAAACAACATTTGAACGCGCCCCACCGATTTAGCTTTACAGCTGGAGTTCAAACATAGAATTTAAACGACGGAAACACGGTTAATCAAAATGATCATACTTCCTCATATCCAAAAATTTCTCCAATACCGCAGAGCTACCAAAAGTTGAAGCGGAGCTACCATCAACTTACATTCCTCCTTATTGTTGTTGCAAAATACACTTTTTCGTTTATCAACAACGTTAAAACCCGTTGCTTCCAACGAACCGCACGCATTGGATTAATGATCATTTTAACAACTACGTTACCAGAACCAATTATGAGAATACCCCCCTATCAGGAATTCCTGAAAATGTGAGTTCTCAATTCCGCGGGGATCAGTGGAATATCATAAAACTGTGGTAAAAAGTTGGATGAAGATTGCATTTTGGGCCGCAACAACCCCAAAAGAATTTCCTCTACCATTAGAGCCAACAGCTCATCAAAATGGACATCAAATCAACAAAGCGGGAACCAAATATTTGGTCACCGGAGGAAGACAAATACACGGAGAGAAAGTTAAAAAGTCAAATATTTGGCATTGGTAGTAGCGGAGCGAAATTCACTTTCTTTATACATAGCATCAAGAATTGTAACTCACAAACATTAACATTTTCAAAGCTCGCTTGATTTCTCATTCTACAAAACTACAAAAGACAACATCTACGGGGTACTGATTATGCCAGTGGCCTCCAATGAAATTAGGTTATCGTGGCAGATCCATTCACTTGGTCATCGTGTATGGCGTTTTTTTGTTGCGAATCGTAATATATTGCGGAATATCGTCGAGGCCGAAAAATCCCTGCATGGTCTGCAGCGTCAGCAGTAAATAAATAAGTGAGGTGTGATGAACATTATCTTGCGACAAAGGGGACAGGCGAAAGGATTCAATGTGTAACATGTATAAAAATGCGGTTGCATATGACTATCATTTAACACAAGCAATCCATGCGTAAACAAAAATATCAAACAATCCCGCATACCGTAATTTCAACCTCAAGATTTTTGTAGATTTACCATTCGCTATATCGTTGAAATTAAAAAAAAATGGTTCTCAAAAAATCACAGCCCAGGAAGGTATACCATTAAATTTTGACCAAAATCTGATCATCGGGAATAGCAGTTTCAATAGGAGCTTTTTTGAAACTATTTTAAAAAGCAAAAATACTGTTAATAAAATTCGCAGCACTAACGTTCTAGAACATTTTCCAAATTTTAAGCGAAAGTGACGGTTTTTGACAAAAAAAAACGCGTTTCAACACAAATTCGGTGCCTTTACTGTCCAGAAAATGGTCCATGAACTGATTGATCGCGAAGAATTTTTATATCTAAGCATTTCCACAAATTATCCCACCTAATGTTGGCTGAAATCGGTCCACAAGAAGTGACAGCTAATTGAAATAACATCTAAATAAACTGCCGTTCCAGTTGGTCGATTTCTGAAGTTTGATTATGTATATAACCTCAAGAATTAGGTGGGCCCACATGCTTAATTCTGCTTAATTTTCGGGAAAAGTACGTTTACATAAGTTTTCATCCCAATGAAAACTCATAACGATTTTTTCTATGGAACACTGTTCAAAATAACCAAACAGTCCGAAACAAACACACATAAACAACTATACGGAAAGCACTTATTCTGTTGGTTTAGTTCAGTTGCATGACAACAACGTCCAATTACCACAAAAACCTTTTCGGCATTCCATTTGACTGATCTATTTTAACATTTTCAAAATTACAAAAACTTCAAAATAAAAACAATTTTTCTCAATTTACGTACAATAACTCGGTAATTAAATTTCAAACGCTTTATATAATTACATAACCACCCATTATTTAATCAGTGAGTAGCGCTGTTATCCAGTTCGTCCATCTTAAATAACTATCCTTCAACCTACAATAAAATTCCAAACTTTGCAGTCAAAATTTTTGTTTTTTATATTTTTCTCATTAGAATGCACGGTACCAAACGTGCTACTACGATTTTAGCGTTGTGTAGTGTTCTAATAATTTTATTTTGGTTATATATTTACTTCATTGTAATTTAATAAATTGTTTATTAAAGTTAAATAATATCCTGTAATATGTTTGTGATAACGGTAAGTTGAATTTAAATAAATTAAATACATAAAATAATAAATTGTTGTTGTCATAAAAACAAAATGTGTAATAATAAAAAGTTCGGTAATGCAGATTTTAACTACGCAATAAAATTTGAATGAGTCGAAATGCAGTTTAATGTGTTTTGTCATATTGTACAATTATGTATTATGCTGTGCTACACGCAGTAGTTTGTTAGATTAGTGCACATGAACGTGACTCAGAATATTTTAGTACATATGATTTTCATATAACATTTTTAATATAAAGATTACTACGTAAAATAGGGCCGTTTTAATATTTAAAATTTTGATGATTTAGGTGCGGAGCCGTACGAACTGTGGAAGTAAAATTTATGGAAGGTTCGATTTAGTTTTGTTTTAGGTTTTGGACAAAGTTGGTTCAAATTTTATTTGGGAATAAAATTTTATGAAATTTATAAAGAATTCAATGAATGTTTTTGTATCACGCAAGTGCTTTTCAGAATAACGCAAAACAGAAGTAAAGATGTATTTTTTCCAATTATCATTCTGTTATCTTTTTTATTATGTGGTTGTTGTAATTTGTATTGAAAAGATATAAATAAATTCCATTACTGTAAATCTTATTCAATAATAATCATTATTAGGCTCCTGCTTCAAACAAAGATTAGTTTATGCCAATATCTTTACTTCCCAATTGTAACTCAAAGAATCCTGAACCAACTAACACGCTTCAATTTGTTTCTTTTCCAATATTGCATTTATGTCTTTACCGCAGAGTTGTGACGTATTGTCTACGCTTTGTAGTTAATTAATATTCTAAAATCGAAAATTATTGTTTCGGTAAACAATCAGCAGAATTCTATGATTTCTTTGTTAATGGAAAACATTTCAATGTGAAAAGCTTCATTTTTACTCCACACTCAATAAAGCTTTAGTAATTTTAGAACTTGTTAAACAGTTGTTTTTTTACATGAAATACAGAGCTGTTAAACTGTTAATGTATTACAATGAACAACAAAGATAAAAAATGCAAAAATACAAAAAGGGTTTCAGACAAGATGTATCCTTGTGATCATAAAAGTACTTCGGTTAATAATCCTTATAAACGTTATCGGTTGTAGCGTAGGGGTACCACGATATCGAGGTTGATTTCATCAAACCGGTTGGTGGTAATCGGGTAAGTTCCGAATTGGATCTTGACATGCTTAGAAATTTTTGATTAATGATACCTTAAACAGTATTGTGCCCATTTCCGGCAATCTGATTTAACTTTAGGCCAAAAGTATTTTCACGCAACCATAATTGATGTGGCTTTAATACCGGAGTGTGAAAGATTGTGCACATGGTCGAATACTGTTTGACGAAATTCTCTCAGAATGTAGGGCCTAATTCGCCCGGTCGATGTTTCGCAAAATATTTTATTCTTCGTACCAAAAACTGGAAAGTCCTCAATTTTAACTGAGTTGTCAGATCCCATAAGCGCTCGCAATCGGCGTTAATTCGTGAAAGCGTATCGGCAATCACATTGTCTGTTCCCGATATATTCTGAATACCAGAAGAATACTGTAATATCAGATCAAGATGTCGCTGTTGTCTAGGTGATGTCTTCTCTGGATTTTTCTTTGACGCATAAATTAGCGGTTTGTTATCAGTTAAGAGTGAAAATTTGCGACCTTCTAGATAATGCCTGAAATTCTTTATAGAAGAATACGCTGCTAAAGTTTCACGATCATATGTACTGATGGATGGTGGATACCATTACTGCAAGCTTGACATCAGCAGACGGAGGATGGTTCAGAAGAATAGCATTTATCAATCGTTCTTTAGAGACCTCGAAAGCATACTACAGTTCGTCTGACCATTCTATTAAAAGTTTATCATTCTGCGAAGTTTATCGGCTGCGTGTGGAAGGAGTTTCCTATATAAGTTTATCATACCAAGATAATAACGCAATTCGGATACGCTTTTCGGTTTAGGGAATTTTATGATGGTCTCGACTTTAGTTTTTGATGGTTTTATGGCCTGATGATGGAATATCATGACCTATAAGAATTTGATATATTCCCCACCAAACACAGACTTACTAGCATTTATAACAAGTCCAGTCTCTTTTAATCGCTGAAATATTGCTTGTAGGTGTTGCAAGGTGTTGCATGGAATCCACGAGCCTTTGCGAAAAGACTGCACAACGTTTCGTAGACCAAAAGTCATCCGAGTAAACTCGAATAATCCGAAAGGTGTTCGGATAGTAGCTTTCGAGACGCCAGACTCCGCAAAAGGCACTTGAAAATATGTGCGAACTAGATCGTTTGATGTAAAATATATGCTCCTTTCCAATTGGTGAATAAAATCTGCCAAATAAGGAATACTGCATGTTTTGAGGGTTAACAGCTCTGTAATCGCGGCAAAGCATATATTCCCCGTTCTTGATGCGCACTTAGTGCAAAGCACTGGACCAATTGCCTTTGCTAGGTCGGCATATTGCTTATTCGATCATTTTACGAAATTCTTCTTTCATGATTCAATCGAGTCGGTGCGCTTGAGCGACGCTTGGAAGACCTATGTTGTTTCTATACAATGAAATACACCATATGAAGTGCATCGTTAACAGCGTATTTCTCGACTGTTATTTCCGTGAACTCATGCAATAATTATGCAGGAGACCAACATGTTTTAAAAAATTTGCCCCGATTTTTGATGTATTGGTATCTGCCAAAATAAATTTTCAATTGAAATTTCTACGCAAGCCTAATGTTACGCAAACTGATTTGGTACCGTATGTCAAATAATTTTGTTTAGATTGGTGATCGTAAATTGATAACCGAATCCAATCTATTGCTTCCTTGTACTTCTGGCTATTTTTGTTATAATTACATGGTTGATGGCATTTGCGAGCCCGCTCAGCGATGATAGTATAGCATAATCCGTCTGGAAATTGTTTTTGGCAGCTGCTGCTTCCATGACACGATAGTGTCGTTGTTGTGAACGATAATTATCTGACGATGTTATTTCTTAAACGCAAAAAAAATAATATGGAGAAAGAGATATCTATATGTATATACTTTTTCTAAATAACCTTGTCAAAATATGGCGTCGACTATTTTCGAGTTCAAAAGAGCGGTCCCTCTACTGTCCCATAGTGCAAATCTATCGATGCAATACTATGCAAAATTTTAACTGCGCTACAACGTGATAGTTTGGCCGTATAGGCTCGTTGGCAATTGCAGGCAATATAACTCCAGCGAAAAAAATAGCAATAATGAATCTCTCGGCCAAATGTAAATGTATTTTGCGGTTGAAACAGGAGTATGGATGGTTTAAAGCTCAAATAAAGCCAAAGTCGAATTGAAAAATGGTTTATGCGAACGATCTTGGTTTTGTAAACAAAATAATTTAATTTGTCCAACGATAACACTACCACTTATGGCTGTCCTAATACTAGTTAGCCAAGTGGCCGGAGACTGACAAATATTTTAGATTATATAAAATTCCGTATTCCAGCTTTCGGATTTTCAAAATCCGGAATTACCGCTTTTTAAAGTCCCGCTTCTTAGAATCCCGCTTTTGCTAAAATCTTAAAATACCCGCCAAAAAAATGGAAATATTCTTGGTCGATTATTGATACATTTGAATTATGGTATGTGACTTACATTTGAACAAGATTTTTTGGAATTTTGTCATGCTAATAGGCCATTCCTCGACCAATAATTGTCAAATTGGGTATGCAGAATTGGATTGGGATTCTAACTTGAATCTTGCTCAACTTTTGTAATTCTTATTTATTTAATTTAATTATTTCAATTTTAATTGTCCTAAAAAATTAAAACACAAACACGATTCCGGTATTTTATCAGATTGAATACCGCTTTGTATTCTACAAACAGTGTTTTGTTTTTCTTGAAATAGCAAACCGTTTCCCTACAAACATACAGATTTATATACTTACAAATTTGTTTCTGGCACAGTCATAAATAAATATTTAATGAAATTGTTATACCAAATTAAAATGAATCGTTGATTGAAACTTAATCGTAGTTTTCTTAAATAAAAATTATAATAAAATTCCAAAATAAATTTAGGTATGTTGTATAGAAAATTTGCTTTTTTGTTAAATTTTATTTTAACCGAATTTTTGTTCCTGGAAATTTTTTGTTTAAAATTTTTATTTTAGAATTGGCGAAGCATACCCAACCCGTTCTGAAATTCAACAAGGCTGAATGTAAATAGGCAATTTCTGAAAAAAATATTTTGGTTAAATTTTGTATGTAAAATTTGATTGGGAGTTTAACGTGAATTTGGAATGAAATTCTGGAATTCGACCATCTGTTCGAAATTTGGCCAATTCATAACCAATTATTGTCAAATTTGGTATTCAAAAGCGGATTTGAATTTTAAAATGAATTTTGGACAAAATTCTACAATGCTGAATGGATTTCTTAACTACACTATCGTTAAATAGAAACCGGTAGCTTTTTATTTTGTTGATTTAAGTCAAGAAATGTAATAAATATAAAAAATTGTACTCTTTCAAATTTCAAAATTATCGGTTGAGAAATGGTCAATTTTCATTCCGTAGCTGAGTACTTTATAAATATTTCGACCAAAACTCCAAATTTCTTCAGAGGTTCATGTTAGAATTCCAATTCACAGGTGCTCGATATCAAAAGGAAATTACTGCTGGAAGTTGAGCAAATAACTAAAATATTTAGAGGATTAAAGTAATAAGAAAATATTGAAATTTGTATCAAATCTACGCCAACAGACTAATTTATCGGCTATAGTTGGTGTGTTCTACTAAATTCTCCTTAAGAAGTGACCGCATAACAAATAGGTGATGTTTTATTTGCATTTATTTCTTTTTCAAGTAGCAGGTGGCAATTTAGTTTAGTTCGAATATTTTTTTCGAAATTGTTTGATACCAAAAAAAAGTACGCATTTGCCAATTTTTTTTTAAATATTTCAAAATACATATTTGTAATACATTGAAATATTTTACACGTACTTATCTTACCTATTTTGTTTGAATTTGAACTAGAAAGCTTTAAAATGGCAACCTCGTACCGAAAAAACAATGAGAAAAGCTTCAAAAAATGATATGTTACATTTTCTACGAATTGCTTACATACTCTCCCAAAAATCGACATTGTGTATGTGAAAATCAATTATCTACACTATTTTCAGTTCCAATATGTAGATAATTCCGTATTACGCGTAGACGCACAACACTTGTCTTTACCAATCGTCGAATATACGAGTAGTAAATTATATTTTATACATGAAAATTTACTACTCATATACTCGAAATGAGGAGTTATTCATTAAGTCAAGACTAGTTAAAAATTGTCGTTTATTGACATTATAAAATTCAGCCGCTCTTCGAATTCTAGTCGGTGCTGCGGTGAGGGTGGTGGAAGATACTGTTGCTCAGTTAGTCATCATTGACTTTCATTGTTATTTGGAGTACGAGTATTTCTTATAGCCAAAAAATGAAATAAAAATTTCAAAAAATTTACATTGAGGCTCAGTAAAAGCCGGGGTAGACTCATCTTACCACTGAAAATCGTCTATTTCTCAGAAAAATTGTTTTAACTCATCGAGTAATCTGTATTGGAATTTGTGTTAATAGGTATTGGTAAAAGATACTTGAACAAATGAACCCAGTGGCTTAGCTGAAAGTGTACCACATCATCTATAAAATGAAAATTGATTTTTTTGAATTAAAGAACAATTATTATAAATATATTAACTAAAGCTCATAAATGCTAGAACAACAGATTTTATACTAAATAAAATTTTTAGTTAAATTTTTGTTAAATGTTTAATCAATTTTTTGTAAAAAATAGAACGAGATAATAAAATTATCAGATTGTCAGAAGCAATAAGCTAGCAGCAAACCTTCACCTGGATGGGGCCTATACTATTATTGATTTTTAGAATCTAGTAGTTCCTTAAAGCCATATTATTATCTATAAGCCCATGCATGAATGAATGGTCTCCAATAATATTTGATATTAGCTCAAATAGTTTATATAGTCCCCAGCTTAATTTGTTGTTGCGCGGTTCATTATCGATAACCAACCCCATACAAAAAATATATCCTTAATCGATTGCTAATCTATTTTTAAAATTGAATGAACCTGCCTAACATATTTTGACGTAAGCAAAACAATTTAAAAAATTGTTGCCAATCACTGAACCGATAATGTATATACGTAACCTATATTTTTCTATATAAATTCGCCTACCGCATACCCGCAACAACGTTCAGAAAACGATGGTGAATTATCCAAAAATTTTATCCAAATAATACCAATTTTCTTTTTGTGTACCAAAAAATTGTTATAAATATTTCGGAAAAATACAAATATGTGTGTTCATCCTTATCCATCGCTCTAACCCACAATCATCAATTAGTAATTTGTCATTTCTAACAATATAAGATGATTCAGCACTATCTGAACCGATACGTTATATTTTTCGTTTTTAGAAACTCAAAAAATTACGTAGCACAGCATTTGGGTTTTTCACCAACAGAATACCGTAGCACAAAATAAAAAAAAACAGATTCGCAAAAGAATGAGAATGTCTGTCTGATCCGATTATTATTATGATTGTTATGATTTCATATATGTATTTCATTTTTCTCGTTTTCCGCATACCGAATTTTCGGTTGCTTTACCACCATCGTGTATATCCTTGCGTCTGGTGATGTCTGGCATGACCTACCTTGGTTATTATTAGGTCGGGAATAAATATTTTGTATTCATCAAACATTAATTATATCTGAAACGAGGAAAATCGTTATTTATCCGGGAAACGCAATTTTTTTTTTTTTTTTGGGGGGGAAAGAATTAGGTTATTATGAAAATTTTATAAAATTGTACACCAGGTTGTTGAACTTATATTATGTAAAAATATAATCTTAACGGAAAATAAAAAAACGCAGACATTTCAAACATTATCATAAATCTTATTCCAATTGGGAAATTGAAATTTTATTCCTCACATTCATGTTGTCGTATTTATTGAAGGATTTTACCATTTGTTCCGTATCTTAATTTTTTTTTCTTGTTTTATGTGGAAAATGTATATGTATATGGATATACCCAATCGATCATAATTATACAATTATATTTAGAACGAGAGAAAAATATGTTCGCCCCCCGAATACGTAAAGCCATTTTCCACAATATACCTGTGTAACATTTTTTTTATTCTTCGTAATAATTTATTTAAACAAGAAAAAAATCGGAAAATCCTATATACCTTTTTTAATCTATACAAGAAATATCTAAATAGGATTTTTATTATTTTTTTTTTTTAAATAAAAATCAATTTATCATTAAGATGAATTCAATTCTGTAAAGTTTTTTTAATTGAACTCAATTTATTTCGTTTTTTTTATATTTTATATAAATTAAATATGTATTTAGAAGTAAAAAAAACGGAATCTCTTAAGAGTCCTTTTGGGGAAGAAAAAATTAATTCGACCATTTTGTATATATGTATATGTATATTTAAGCTGGAGACGGGAACTAATTGATTTTCAGTTTTATTACAAAGACTACAAAAAAAAAAGTCGGGAGTAGCAGTAACAGCAACAACAACAAAATTAATTATACCATTTTCTTTTTTAGAAAATTACAAAACATTCGAATCAATTGATTTATATTTTATTGCCCTTTTTTTTGTATCGACAGAAGGCAAAATGATCCCTTTGTTTGAAAAGTTAAGTTTTGGTGGATATCATTTTGAAAGTGTTGAAGGTGGTTACGGGCGCGGGTGTGGCTATAAATTAAAAATTGTTTTGCAACGCTGTTTGGGAACGAAATTACTTTTATTATAAGGGACTATTTCATCTTATTTTTGCAGTTAAATAAATTCATAAAATAAAAGCTATTATAAAATTCAGAAAGCTTATTTTTGTTTCTTAGTTGCAAAGTGCAGCCCAAAAATAAATAAACAAGGTTCATTATCGAAATGATTGACAACCCAAACACTGTCTTAAAAATTTTAAAAAAATTATAAGCTTGCGTCTAAATGAATTTTTGAAAAACAAACTACTACTAATTTGAGCTTTTGGAAAAAAAAATCGGTGATGATGAAATTCAAACAGAAAAAAAAATTTTGTATTTCTCTGAAAAATAGAATTTTAAAATTAAACAATTTATAAGTGTTTTAGACCGCATTATCCTTATTTCAGAACTGCACTAGCACTAAAACAGCATATTTATTAAGCACGAAGTTTTGGTGTTAGTGATATTCAGGATAGAAGCACGGGTTCCTAAATTTCGTGACAAATGAGCATGAGGAATTAGTATTTATTTTGGATATTCCGTATCCGTTATTTCGAAAAATTATGCATCAAACAGGAATTCATGTCTTAAGAATAGTTCTAAGCCTCTTTATCGAGAGATTTTAGATAAAGCACCTAAAACAGTAAAATAACTTCCATAAATGGATCAAGGCTTAGCATTAGGCATCAGTTAGTGTTTAGCTACAATCGGCGAGTAGAAAGAATTTGGGTACAAAAAATGGGTGGTTTTGGTTTCCGGGTCGTACTTATACAACCAAGATTCGTCACCACAACTTTTCTAAAGATGCTAGACTGCCCATTTTCGAATTTAATTAGGAACAATTTAGCAAAATGCACTAAAGCCTCTTCTTGGGGCTCATTTAAAATTCGTGGAACCCATAGCGCATATTTCCTCGTGTATCCCAGAGCCACGGCATCCAAGGCAAATTTATCAGCAATAATTTATTGTGTCAATTGTCGGTATTCGTTAACTTTGGACTACACCAGAGCCACGTCACGATGGTGTCATCAGTGGAAGATTTTGGTCGTCCTTTTCGGAGCTCACCTTCTACAGAAAAATGTCCCATTTTGCATCTTTGGAACCACTTGGAAATAGTCTGTAGGCACGGTGCAATCGGTCCATATGCAATTTGGCGTTCATTGAATATTTGTAGGGGCGTTAGTTTACGCCGAAACCCAAAGAGAACCATATAGCGAATTTCTGTTTTCGTTGGTGGTGGAATTTCGTCTAATCCATCGTTATGAAATTTTGAAAAAGTCTCATAAAACAATTGAAAAAGGATTTGGTATTTTTGATTTTTTTAAACCGTGACACCATTTAACCAGGCACAGTTTGTTAGCGTAATCTATGAACGTCAGATACGAACTAAAAATAAATTTAAAAAAAATAAATTCTGCAAAATTTTGAACTTCTAATTTAAACTTGGTTCTTCCTTAATCTGCCTTCACGCCACACAGTTGTTCATTGCCTGCAGATTAGTTAAATTCAAGTTTTATTTATTCTCTGAAATTACCCAGAAAGCAAAAATTACAATGTTTAAACAATTAGCAATTGCTAGCTGTTATGTTTAACAAATTCTTTCTACAACCTCATAAATTGTTTTGTGTAAATTTGTATTTTCCGCTACGATGAAACAATGGATCAGACACGGCACTGACAATACAATCTGTCTTACAAAATTAGTAAATTAGTTTTATTTATTAGAACGCACTTGAGCATGGATATTAAAAGCTCGGAGACGTAGTGCAATCCAAATTTTTAGTTTTTTTCATATGATGATAAATTTTGCAAATTTTAAATTTATTTTGCAATTTAAGAAGAACAAATGTACTCACTCGAATAATTGAGAATAATCTTGAAAGATTAAAGGAAATTCCTTGGCACAATTACGTGAGAGTGAGTTCTGAGTTTGCAAAAACAACGGTATTCAGAACATTACTACAATAAAATTGGAAATCAAGGCTGACTTTCAAGTTTTCCATTTAATTTGTTTTGAATGATCAGTAAAAATAACCTCAAAATCAATATCTTGACAAATAGTTCGGCTTGGCATATGAGAAAAATTTAGGTGTATACTAATTTTAGTTCTAGACCGTTTTCACATTTAAGGATAAGTTATTATTTATTCCAGCAAAATTTTTAATATTTCTTGAGAATGATAGATGCACAAAAAAGAGTTGATTGGAGTTGATTTGAAATAGCGCACTGGTTTAGATATTATTCGGCTGTAGCAAAGTTTCAAATTTTCAATTCTTTTGATTTTATGTTCAATGGGAAACCATTTCCGCTTAAATTTCCAAAAAACAATACTGACTACTAACGTTTTTCTTTGACTCACTTGAAAAAAATTAAAATACTTTTATAAAAGTTGCGTGTTTCGTTGAACTGATTTCTAGAACTTTAAAAATCATTAGAACCTCCAAATTTCTAAAAAAAATTCAAGTCTAAAGTTTAGATAAGCACAAATATTTAGTTACATCCATACAGGCCTACACACAGGAAAAACACTTTTGAAAGCACTTTTTCGGACTTACCATATAGTGAATCGTAATTCTGAAAATTCTCGAGGTCGAAAATTTTCACGATTACTATAATTTATTTTACTTTGTTGAAGAATCTAATAAATGGTGGTGGGATACATCCATATGTTGTTTATTATATAAAGCGAAAAAAATAACATAGTAGAATTTTGGTAAAACAGTTTTTTAATCAAAAAACTATTTTTTCGCTTCAGGGAAAAAAACAGGCACGACTCTTAGGCAACATTTTCAACCGTATTTTTAAAGTGGATAAATCATCGGAATAAACCGTGGTTTTCGGAAATTCGAAAAGCTACTTTTGGTAATTTTAAAGTTTTTTTGTGGTATTTTTGAATGAGGCTAAAATCTTTGATTTCTGTGTGTCAATTTTGTACGAGTGGTTCAAGTCAAGTGGTTTAATGTCATTTTGTAAAATATGTTCCAAATAATGAACCCATTCTTTTGAAAATTGGAATCACATCCTAAATTCTTCAGTATTATAATAATTTTTAGCCGTTTTATTCGTCGACTTAATAAAATCTCATAATCTGAGATTTCCAAGTTTTTGAAAATACCGTAGCCACCGTTTTAGCCGTCGATATCGAGGTATAAATTTGTGGATACGTTTTTAATCCAGTTTTCAATCATCTAAATTTAAAAATGCGAAAGAGAGGATATATCCGCCGATTTATCTCTATCCACGTTTAAAAATGCGGGCCTTATTGAAAATTTAACATTTAGCTCAGTTACAGTTATATTTAGCTCGTTTTGTAGCTGCCCAATTTATATAAAAAAAACTAACGTCGTATTTTTCCTAATTTAATTTACTACTCTCTGTTCGATCTGTTTCCGCCACTTCTACTTTGTCAGTTTCGACCAAATATCACTGAGTCTTTCCAATTTATATGAAAAAAGGTTTAGTTTCAATTTTAATTTCTGCTATTCCATCCATCTGAACTGTAGATAGGCCGCAATTTAATAGAAAAACAGTTTATTATCAAAAACGTCACATTCGGACAATTTTTGGAAAACTGATGTGGATCAACATTGTTGCAATTTTAATTTAGAAAACTCTATTCAAACTCACTATTTTTTATTGAAACTCATTATTTATATGCTAAATTTTTTTAATTATTTACAAAAAATTAATAACCAGCTCACAATGACTTCTAATGCGCGAAGTATCTGAGAATGGTTGAAATCCGTCAATTTAAAAAAAACATTTCCAAACGATTGGGTTGATCCCATTCTTGTACAATTTTCAAGTCAAAAATAAATAAAAGTTTACGACGGTAGTTGATCTAATAAGTTCGGCAATACTATATGAAATAACGGTAATACAGTAGCGACACAAAATTGTTGAAGCACATCAATTGTTTCATTTGATTCCTGTGATAAATCACTCATGAACACGTATTTTGACAATTGAAAAGAACATGGAAATATTAAATATAGTGCTGTGATTTTTTAAAATGTCATTTTTCGATTCAACGTCATCTTCATTTACAAGTACCATCTGATTGTAATTTCGAACAGCACGATCGCGTTTATCTCTTAAATTAAAATCACAGCACTTCAATATTTTACACTTTTTTTTGTGTTTATAACACGTTTTTATTAGAGTGAAAATAACTGAAATAATTGATTTGCATGGATTTTTTGCTGCCGCTGAATTAATAGTTCGTTCAAAAACAAAGTTCGTTTACCAGAAACCATCAGAATACGAACAAATAATTTTGGACTGTCCAGATTTCATTTATTTTTATTTTGTAAAAATTACACAATTATAGGTTCATTAAAAACGAGTTTACATTGACCCTATGAAAAAAATGGAAAAAAATTCTGTTTGTCGAGGAGGTCATTAGCAAACTATAATTCGTCTTTATTATATGGTTCTGTTGGAACATCCCTACAGATAGCAGAACACATACAGCAGATTAATGTTCGGCAAGATAGTTTGGATACTTATATGCTAATAATAGGCTAATTGAATGCCCTATTAAAAATTTTTCAGATCCACCCCTTCCAACTAAAACGTAGGGTTCTGCCAGCTTCAAAAACCCATATCAAAAAATTGATTTAAAAACAAAAGAAACAAATTAATGGTTAGGTAAAGGCCCTATTAAAATTTTATTCTGTTCGTTCTAGAAAAAATAATTAGGCTTTTTCACGTCAAAGCTAGCAGAACCCAAATCTGGACCGAAATTAAAACACAAACCAAGATCCATTGATTAGCATACCAGTAGGTGTAGCCCTATTATGGATGATTTAAATTCCCCGTTAAAATGGTAGGCTCCACTCGTTCTTGACTAAGCTGAAGGTGATTTAATTTAAAGCTATAGCAGAACCCAAATCAAAATATCAAAATAAAAACGAAATTAGAATGTGAAACTTGATCTATTGACATATACAAATAATTTAGGCTCATTATGACCTAATCAAATAATGACCCCCCCCCCCCCCATAGAGCATAAAGAGCCTAAAATTATCTGCATGACGATTTATCTTGTTTCGCATCATAATTTCGGTTTTGATCAGATTTTCGATTTGGGTTATGCTAGCTTTAAATTAAACGACCTGAAGTTCGATCAAGAACGAGTAGAGCCTTAATAAAAATTAATATAGCATTTAATTAGGCCATAACGAGCCTAAAATTATTTATATGTCGATTGATCTTGTTTTGCGCTCTAGTTTCAATTTTGGTCCTCTTTGCGATTTCGCTAGCGGGTTCTGCTTGCTTTCGATTAAACGACCTGAAGTTGGGTCAAGAAGGAGTAGAGCCCAGAAAATTGTACCGAGGGATTTAAATAAGCCTAAATCTATTGGTCTCGATAAGTGTTCTATTTCCGGTTTTGATGAATGATTTTTGGATGTGGATGCAAAATAAATCACCAACATAAAAAGTAACTTATAAACTCCTCTAAATTGCCGTTAATAAATAATGAACTTTATCATTGATTGTTTGTCAATGGCTAAAACATTTTATCATTTTTTATAATGAGAAGTGTTTCAATACAACTTTTCGATTTTATTTGAAAAACATATCATTTACAATGCATGTACACGATACCTTTCAAAATTCCAAACGCTGAACTAGTATTAAGAGATCGCGCTCTTCAAAATTTACTTGTGTATGTTTTGCCCACCGACTAAAAATAGTACACATTAAGCAAACAAACCAACCCAAATCATCCAGAACTTTCAAAACGATCCTTAATTTCAAAATAACTTAATTATACCGTCACAAATTACAAATTAAAAAATCTAAGGCATGTCCTAACTTGTAATAATATGTATAATAAAATGAGAGCCAATAACATTTCTTTAGCAACTGAATAAGGACAAACATCTCAATTCATACAGCTGCGTAAAAACCAAATATATTTTATTTTCTTCGTAAACGAAACTATCTCATCAATAATCTAATTGTGTTAGTTTGATTTCCTTATGTTCAAATACTATAAAAAGCACTACAAAATGGCCGATTTAATACATAATATTTTTTCTGCTTTTTTTCGTTTTTGTAAAATATTGCTCATCCTAATATATATGTATATACGTTTTTTCTTATTTTCCTCTATTTTCTATACCCACCTAACGCTTTAATTTCAGCGTAGTAGTTCAACAGAAAGTTTTTCCTCCTTTTTTATTATTAAAAAGCAAAAACAACGATAATAAAACAAACACATTTAAAAAATTAAGAAAAAAACTTTTCACCATATTTTCCATTTATTATTTCGTTTTTCTGAAATAAAGAACTAAAGATTTTTTTTTTTTATTTAGAATTTTCTTTTTAGTTGTTGTTTCTAGTTTTATTCTTTTTATGTGTATTTTAGTTAAAGCAGTAATAGAAAAACGCGCGTTCGTTGATTTTTCCCTTTTAAAACGTATTTTTGGTTGTATTTTTTTTAAAAAGACAAATACATACATCGTACTAAGATAAAAAAAAACAACCGGGTTTTTAAATATATTTTTTCCTTCAATGATTTTTACAAAATAAAAAAAAACGGGAAAATAGAGGAGAAAGGAAAAAGGCAAAATCCGCGCGATTTCAGCGTTTTTTTATTTTTATCATTTTCTTTATCGTTAGATTTTTTTATTTTAGTTATTTCCTTTACAAATAATAATATAAAAAAAGAATAATAAAACAACACTGCAGAGAGTCTATGTTGTAACGCGGTATTGATTATTCAATCAATAAAATATAACAGCAACAGTAGTAGTAGTAATAGCAGCAGCAGCAGCAGCACCAGTACCAAAAGCAAGCAAGTAGTAGCTGAAATAAAATAAAGAATAATAAAAATAAAATAAAAATATATATAATGATAATACAACAACAACATGTATTTATTTTCCTTAGTTTTTCCTTTTTTTACGAGATTAGAAAATAAAAATATAAAAAAAAGGAAAATAAAAAATGAAAAACAAGTGGAATTTTTTATAAGGATAAAATTTATTTATGTTTGTTTTTTTCTTTTGTTATATAGATGGGAAAACGAAAAAGGGAATAAAACTAGAATTTTCTTTATACTTAGACTTATGTATATATAATCCATGTACAATTTTTTTTTTTAGAATCGGCTAAATTTTAATCCTTATCGGAAAGAAATTAATTTATAATTACAAGGATTTCTTTGAATATAAAAAGAAAATAAGGTCATCTTATTTTTTTATTATATATACGTTTTCTTTTATTTTTTGCAAATGTAATAAAAAAAAATTCGAAACGAACGGGGAGAGACTTTTTGCTCTGACGGCGGTGGCCAGGTTTTATGCTATAAATAAACTTTTATTTCGTGCATGAAAAATTTAAATCCCATAGGAAATAATAAGGTAAAAATTATTTAACTATTGTTATCTGAAAATACAGTCGGAACAAAAATAAAAGTTTTATAACTGAGATTATTATATGATCTCTAAACATAAACAATTCGCATCCATCAAAAATTAAATAAACGTTCAAATTTTAGTTTTTCGTGTATTGTGGGCACGCACTTTCTACATATCGTTAAACTATGTATTTAGGTATGTACTTTTGAAATGCCTAAAAGTAATGTTATTTATTTTTATTATTCAGAATGCCTTTATGCCTTGTCGATGAAGGTGAAATGGATATCCGAGCCAGTTTTAAGGTTCTATTTACCTTAAAAATATCTTAAAGGCCTTTTTTTATTAAAGTGCAAAGTCACAACAAAATTATAAACAAACATTAGAAAAAAGCGAATATTTTAAATATCAGATTAAATAAAACGAAATAAACTGGAATTGATCTCCAGAGATACCGAAATTTCAATAAATTGTGAAAAAGTAAATATCAGATGGGGGCTATTTACAGCTTTTTCAATTATTTCGAATATATAAAACCTTTGGCCTCATTCCATAGATGTGATTCGATCAGTGATGTGACTATTGAAACGACGAGAAATGCTTACAATGCAGATTCGACCACGGTATACAGAAACCGGCGAGTCTGCTTAAATCACTAACCTCGAGTCACATAAAATATGCTTTGATGAAAGAATTTATAGGTAATTTCTGTTGGTAGTTTCTGCAATTTATTTACGTTTCTGAATTAAACATATCGAGTTGGAAACTTGTCACCGGTATTTCAATCTATTGTACTGTTAAAATTATGGCGAAGCGGCGATTAAACGAAACGGAAGTCTGTCTTTTTATACACTTGAAAATAAAATTTCAATTTTTTTATTTTTGTAAAGCAATTTTGATTGCCTGTGAAGACATGCTGGAGTGTTGCTTAATATTGCAGACTGCATTTTCATTTGTTTGATTGGTTAATGATTGTTTTAAAGAAGAATTTGTTTTTCTTCCTTCATCAAGTAGGGTGCTCGCTATTGCAGAAGATGATCCAGCGAAAGCAAAATTGCCTTGTGGTCGTATTTTAGTCAATATTAATAAACCTAAAAATGTTTGTCCAGTTCCGGCTGCACATCTAAGAAGAAGAAACCACCTTTTTATCCAACAACTGCGCATGCAATAACAGTATCAAAAAAATAATTTTCCGTGGTAATTATTTTGGTTCGTTTGTTTGCACCTCTAAATTCAAATCATGATTATTTGGAAAGCACTTTGTAATATGATACCAAAGAAACATGCATCTGTCACAGTTAAATATCATAATGCCCATCGCATTTTAATAAATCTAAGGTTCGACATATACACTTTGATAAGTTTCATGTAAATAACCATAAACTGTTTTAAGATAGGCAAATGATATTGGGCCACGTACATTAAAGAAAAGTAACTGCAAATATAAATACTTACTTTGTTTAGGATAAACTGTACATAGTTTACCAAGAGCGTTTGAAGAAAAGATGTCAGGGTGAGCTTCAACTGTGCTACCTCGTTTGCTTGGCTAGCATTTTTTTCTTGATCCGTTCCATGTGAAATAAGGTAGGATTTCTGCATATAGTAAGGATTTTGCAAATCGCCCATAATCAGTGTTTTGTTGCAGTGTTTTCTTGGCATAAGTGAACGAGCTCAGTCATTGTGGTGTTTGGTGGTGTAGCTCGTTGTTCTACATTTTGCTCTGTAAATTATACACATTGGCCGTTTTCAAGATATATAGCTATCTGTTATCTATTTCATTGTCATCTGCTTGATTATTCATTCTTAAAAAAAAGGAATATCCACCATCATCTGTAGAGCGTCTATGCAATACAACGGATATCCATTTCCAGTTATTGTATCTGATATTAAATCCCTTGAATAATGCTTTGTGCATTTCCCATGCAGGGTGAATTGATGTTGCAGGCACCACCTGAGCCATGAGTCGTAATAATGTGAAATAATTCCAGAATCTTTTAGAAATTCGAAAAAAGTCGAATGACAGCATATTGTATCATTTTCGAATCGCGATAATGATAAAATTTCATCATTTAAAACCACAGTACTTAAAACACAATTTTTTCAGTCATTTTCTTTTATTTTAATTACTTATTTTGCATGCGTTGCATACAAAAAATTGGGAGGGTAAGTAAACGTTAACGTTGTATTAAACATTTTATGTGAAACTCTCTGGTACATTTATTTCACTTTATTCCAATGTTCTCGGATTTCAATGTTTTGGAAAATACAAAAGTGCAATTATATCACATATTTCCACTTGCTGAATAATTTTTACCAATATCCACCATTGTTTCAGATCGGAATAAATTCCGAATGAGACAATCTGATATGGCGGTTTAATTATTTGAATGAAGCATTGATCTTCTGCGGTGGCGAAAGTGGCCGAACCAATGTTGCGCCATTATCATAAAAATTCCCTATATCTTGACCTCTTTGGATTTATTTGCTCTTGTTTAAATAGTTTTTTTGATTTTATTTGTTTGCACCCTTTTCTCAAAGGAGTCTCTGATCAATTTAAATATTCTTCTATAGTTGCGGTTATCACAGCTGGCTTAACTATACAAGAAGAACCTTGAACTATTGTCGCATTAGGTTCGGTCATATCGAGATTCACACTAATCGGAATAGCATCTAAAATATTAATAATTTCATTTTGATTCAGTGTACCTTCATGATTATTAATGATAGAAATTGGTGGTTGACAGTTTGTTTGTGTTGCGATTTTATATTTTCTAGTATTTGACACTCTATCGCGGAAAAGCGTTGGTTTGGTTGACTTTATATTTTAGTTTTTGATATAAATCACATAAAACATAGAAGTCGTAATTAAAATTGCTTGGTTCAATTTCTTCGTTATCGATTTTCTTAAAAATACCCAGTCTTTTCTCACCGACAGTAGAACAAAGTGTGTCGAGTGCACTGATTTGGTTAGCAGGATTAATATTAACCTTAGAATTCGTCGATGACCTTCCTAATCATATTTAGCTAAATTAATTTTCAAGTTCCCGCAGATATTGTTTTTCCAACTAGTTCATGGAGCAGTGGAGCAAATTTCTCTTTTATCAATGTATCCATTAGATTATTTCCGCACCACTCCAAAACCTTGTGGTTCCAAGTTGCTTTTATTGGTTTGAATGCAGCAACGTCCGCTCATTAAAGAATCCTTGGGGCATTCGAATATAATGCTATTAAAATTATCTGCAGTTTGACGTAGAGTTCGTTAACAGCTAACGTCAAATAAGTAGCATGTCCATCGACAAAATATATAATAGGGAATATTGTTCCCGACTGCACCAGATATACATGGAGGACTTTTGAGATATACTCATAGAATATCTCTTTGGTCATACATCCATTTCCCTAACCTCCATTCCCTAACATTTGGGCAAGGACTTCCGAATTTCTTCCGGAATTCTTCTTTAAGGGCGGTTCACCATAGGCGGTTCTACCACGCCTGTTGCGGAAAAGGTAAACATAACTGTAAGGTTAGCTTTTGCCAATCTTTGGTCTACCTCATAAACATTTTTTTATCCTTTGGCTGCGAGCATATTTTTGGTTTTCGGGCACAAAAGAAAATTCTCGTCGTCATTAAATACTCGTATATAGGGTCTTTCAATGTATCACAATAAGTATTATGTCAAAATATTATTCAACCCCATCAAACCAGCTGTATATATCCGACGCTGCGACTGTGGAACTGGTCGCTGCAACATGTTAAAGATGGGTGCCGTTTTAAAAAAGGTTGGTACCAGCCTTTGCCTGGTATATTTTCCGCCTTAAATGGATCAGATCTGTGACTTTCGTTCAAAAACTCTTGAACAGCATGAAAAACGTCTTCTTTCCTTTTGGGAATTCCTTTTTTTTGAGACGCTATTATTCGTTCTACTATCCGTTTTTCTTCATCTTCAGTTAAAATGGTTACGGGACCTCGGCGAACTTTGGAAAATGTTGACCATAGTCTAAATTGAATAGTGGACCTTGGGATATTGTACAACTTAGAAACCGCTTTCTTGCTTATGCCATTTCTTACATCCTTTAATGGGTTTTGGATGTGGCTTTCGTCATATGTCTTTCGTTTCTTCGGCGTTGTAATAATCTGAAACGAGATTCTATAATTATTGGCACCTGCTAAATGTATTATTGGCACCCTCCTGCCAATATTTGAAATCGATACTTTTTGACATTAATTGTTGCCACACGATTTATTTATTGTAATATTAATTAAAACTAGCAATGTCAACCAAAATAACTTAAAACAGTTTATGTTATACTTAAACCATGTAAACAATTACACATAAATCCTTTTTTGATAAAGAAAAACAAGTACTTACTTTTTCGTTTTCCAAATTGGTTTGAACAAAAAAAAGTAAAAAATCGGAGAGCTGCGGTAAGCGATGTTTATTCACTGAAGTTTTAATTGCAACTGAATAAAAAAATCATTTCTCATGATTACACTCTCAGAATATAAATTAAATGTATAAAATTGTGAATAGAAAACACGACTATTTCTTAATTAATAATTGTAAAATTTGCATCGGACAAAATTTATTGATTAGAGTTTTCACTGTAATTTTTTGATTTTCTGCAGCAATATAAGTTATTTTCTGTTCTGCAAACTTCAGCTAGTAGTTTTTGAAGTATTGGTCAAAATCTGAAAATAACTAATATGGCTGCAGGATATCAAAAAATTATAGTAGAAATTTTAATACATAAATGTTTCCGAATTTTCCAAGAAGTTTCAGCATGACCTAAGCCATTTGAAAATTAACCGAAAGTATTGGTTACTAGTGAAAGTTTTTGAAATATTGGCCAAAAGCTGAAAATAGTTTATATGACCGCAGAAAATCAAATATTTATTGTGAAAATTCTAATCAATACATTTTTGAATTGTATGGAATGTAAATTTTACAATAATTAATTAAAAATAGTCGAGTTTCCTCCAGTTTAAAATCCATTTAAATTGTATAGGATGAAGGAATACTAGTTTCTCATCTAAAATTTATATTTCAATAAAAAATCAACCTAGAGAACAATTTTCAAAAGGCTTGGTTATGAAATGGCCAAGTTTAGTCCGAAATGATCAGATCCTAGAATTTTGTTCAAAACTTACTTCAAAATCCCTGATTCCCTACTATCCAGTTTTCATCGTAATTCGTTAAGAAATTACGGAAATAGGGAATATTGTTAAATTTCAAGATTTCATTTACCGAGTTCCTTTACTTCGGAGATCAATCAATTGGCCATTTTGAGGATCACTTTTAATGTTATATTCCATTGGGATGCTTTATTTAGTGATAAAACAGATACAACATGAATAAAACATTTCCGGTCCTAATTATATTACAAAAAAATTATCTGTTGTGAGTGCTGCCAATTACGGCGAGTAGCGTAATATTTTATTTTCCGTTGCCAAATTTTCAGTATCTTATACAGCGAACCAAGTAGAAATTACTGATATTAAAAATTTGAAATCGTTGATTATGAATGATATCTTGAACGATAAAGAAATTGTTTGGCGTTTGAGATTATTTGACGGTTTCTGTAAAATTGCACAATATGGTATAAAACGCTGAAACTCAATTAAAATGCATACTTTTTATGGAAGAACAAATTTTATTTGCAAGAAATGCTTTTATTAAGGAAAGTTTTGAGAGAAACAGAAATAGCTTTATTGTTGCTCACCTAATTTAATTTTATTAGGAACATCATATTTGTGGGTATTTTTGGAATTAATAATATTGTAGGTCACTAACGACTTAGTTAGGTCACAAACAAAATTAATTTTCTGCACAAAAATAGGAGATTCTTCGCCAATCGACATGGATTATATTTTGTATCACTCAAGATTTCTTTTTGTAAATCGATATAGCATAACATTTTGAAGGAAATGCATGATAATAACAAAGAAAATGTTTCGGAAAATTTGGTAAACATAGGATGACTCAAAATTACGAATGTAATTTTTACGAATAAGTTTGAGCATTTACTCGCCTACTCCTTATTCGTTATTAATAGGTTAGTAGCTGCAGCGAATAACGAAATGTGTTTGATTTTTTAATCCCCGCACATAGAAATTACAACTAAGTAATGAATTCGGTTTAAAACAAAAAGATTTGTAATGATTCTTACACATATTTGAAGAATCACTTCAACCGTTTTTTTAAATAGAGCTTTCTACGCATCACAATTATTATATATTTAAATATACAACCTACATAAAACTCGAGTATGTAGAAAATATGTATGTTGATAAAATTGTACGTACGAGAGAGCGTACATATGAATATTTCAAGTGTTAAATTATTTTTTTTTTTTTTTATAACAACAAACTAAATAGAAAAAAGTTTGAAAAAATCCACCCTTTCAATTTTCTGTAATTTATTTTTTTAATTACTAGACTTAAAATAAAATAAAAAATTCAAGCGAATATACAATTAAAAAAATGCGGAAAAACTTATCTCTCGCGCGTAAGAAGGGGTTAAAAAACGATGCGTGTATTTCATTATTGAAAACTCATTCCTTCTAAGTAAAAAAAAAAAATAAAGAATAATAATAATTTAAAAAATCTTTAGAAAATATTATAATCTTATAACCACCCTTTTATTTACATTTTTTTTCAATCCCTTTCAAATGTTTCCCTATATACATTTTCTATTTCAGAAAATAGAATTTTCTTTACTTTTGAATTGAATCTAAAAAAAAAGAAATAAAAAAATTACTTCACAAATTTTTTTTAATTTTCTTTTTAGTTGTTGTTATTGTTCAAGGAAATATTTAAATTTCACAATAATATTTCTATGTAATTCTAAATAAAATAAAAAATGTAAAATAAATATATTTTTCTATATACTTTCTCTCAGTTTTTCATTTGTGATTATACAAAACAAAAAAAATCGAAATACGGGAAAAGTTGGAAAATGTAAGGAGATGAAAAAAATGTATATATGTATAAGGAAACGAATTTCAATTTTTTTCCTCTTTTTAATGTTTTATTACAAAAAAAAAAAAAAAGATCTTTATTTTATTCAAAACTATACGCACTTGTTGTTAGAGAAGAATCTATATTATGTATACGAAAGTTAAGCAAAAAAAGCGAGGAAATATTCTTAGAAGGATGAGTTCGGTTATTTTTTCTTTGCTAATGCGTTTTCCAGTAAACCTTGGATTTTTATATACATACATACATACCATTTTTGCTCGTATATAATGTACGCCGTTTTCGATTTTGAATGTGACACATAGGAAAAAAAATTTGTATATAGGGATCTTTTTAAAGGGATTTTAGTTGACGGTATTTATAAACAGTACATTTTATATACGAAAAATATATATGAGAATCTGATCGTAAAAAGACTTTGTTCTGTCTTTTTTTATATATAAAACATATTAGGAATGAGTCTATTATAGGGTGTTTAGCAAACAATATAATTTTTATAAATTTGTGTGAGATTTAGAAACAGGTGCCACAATCAAATATATAATTTAAGGCAATTGACGCGGTATTCGTGCTTTCTGGTATTTGTAACTTCCGGAACTGTGAGCATTGTAGAGGATGTATACAGTGTTGAAGATTTAATTTCGTGTCTGACAAAACCGGCTAGAAATTTTGACCTAATAATTTTAGTGGGATGTTTTACAAAATACGAGTTTTATGTCCCCGGTAACAATCAAAGTGATGCACAAACTACTCGGTTTTCCTAAAAATCTTAGTTTAAGACTAAAATGTTTACCTATTTAATTTATAAATATTGCAATTGCAATTAATATTGGGTTTAGTAAACAATTTTAGAAAACAGGGTGTCTGGCCACTTTTTAAAAGTTAAGCTCACCATAAAGAATACTCAAATTACTACATTTAGAAAGCCACTTATTGAAAAAGCCAAATCTAATCAAAGTCATTTGACTAATAATTAATCCGACGCGACTATCAAGTTGTGATATAAGATTTATAGTACAAAATACAAAAAGATTCTCAATTTTTTATCTATAAGTTTAAAAAATGTTTGTAAAATTTTCAAAAAAGACGTATCTATTTTGAATGTGAAATCGTTTAACCGACACTGTATTCGTGTGTGATAGAATTTGAACTCGTGTATTTTGAACTAAGACTTCACTGACGCCTTCTTTAATAGTAAATATTTGTATCGCCCTCTCATAAAATTATCCTGTGAATTTGACAATACGCTAAAAATAATTTTGTTATGGTTTATAGTAACATTTATAAGTTACATTAATTTAGGATCTAGCTCCATATAGTAGAGTATCACGTCTGCCAAAACTTGAGGATGATTTGTGTTTCCTTTTGTATAGATTGATCTTTCTTTCGGATTAAGAGACCAAGTTCTTCGATACTGACTTTAATCCTTTTAAAATACATCCAAATAAAGAAACGAGTGTATGCCTATCTAACCTCTTCATTTGCTTGCGTAAATTTCTCCATCCTGATTAGGTACTAATTCCTTGATTTCACTTTGGTTCAAATATTTTTGTTTTTAATGCCTGTCTCTACCGTGAAGAATTTTCTCTTTTCAACGTAGGTGGAGTTATTACGGTTAATTTTCGAAAACGGCTTTGTAATTGATGGTTATGTTAAAAGGACGAAAACTTAGACAAGATAAAGCCTAGTTTTGAAATTTTTCGAGTTTTATGAGAGTTGGTACTTATAATTTACGATTTCTTTTCTTCTCGATTTAAGATGGTGATCATTTTAACGGCGAGTTGTGTTGAGAGTATTATACAAAATTTAACTTTATTTGCCGGAATAGAAAAAGATTTCAGTTTTATTCTTAGTTAAAACGAAAAATCACTTTTACTTTTCTTAACGAATTTTTTAACTAAGGAAGCCTTTCGACAACGATGTTGTCATCATCAACATGTTATTCTTTCATGTACATTCTAGCTATTGTATTTTCCTACACTAATGTGCAAGTTATTTCAAACGTAAAACAATTATGTTACTTACACAAGCTCAGTATGCAGCCCGATTTAAAAAATTATATCACTCAAAATGATATGTCACTCAAAATAATATATCACTCAAAAGTGAATTGTGGTGTAAAGTCTTTAAAACATTTTGAAATAAATTTGACAACTTCTTCTTGAGCGTGTTTTTCGTAAAAAATTTTAAATACTTGGAGGTACTGTTGTTTTGTGTCAAATACATAATTGTTAAAATTTGTCTCTATAGTTTTAGTTTCACAATTTATTTCTGCAATTATTATTTACTGCATACTGAGCTTTACAGTTTCATTGCAAAAATTTATTATATCACGGTTGAGAAGTTTGTCCTCACTCCTCTCTCCTTTTTGAAATGGCCTAAGGTTTGTTTGGGTCTACTACTGAAACCAATAAAATGGATTAGATTTGAGATAACGAAAAATGATGCCTATCCCCTAGATATGGAAATGGATTTTGATTGTGTCAACCTAAAGCTAATATTCGCAGATAATGGAATTTTCCGACAAACTGCTTGATTTTAGTAATTTCGCTCATTTGCTGCACGAGTGGCAAACTCCATAATTTTTAATTTTGCAGGAAAACAATTTGAAAATATCACTCAAAATTGTTTGTAAAAGCGGTGCGCCTTATCTCTCAATTTCCACATAGTTGCGCTGTAAACCAATTTTCTATACCCGCCATTTAGAGAATATATTGAAATATTATCTTCTGTAAAACTACTTAAAAATGAGAATTTTCCAGACTATTATGAAGAATGTAAAATACATTTTTTTAAATTTATTTTCTTGTTTTCACTCAAAATTCTTATAGGATTTTTTTTAACAGTGATACTAATACTTGTTTATTTTTGTTATTTGGGGCATACTTCACTGCCATATTATATTTCGTTTGGTTCTATGCTGAAGGGATATAGAGAATTAAGTCTGCCCGTGTCGTTCTAAACGACAAGTTCAAATTTAGTTGACCGAAAAATCATACAAGTATCCTTATGTTTCTACATGGCAGTTAGTTTAACGGAAAAATGTTTTTAGGATGCCTAGTGCACGGATTTTCGTCGAGAAATGAGACGATTTTTTTTAAAGAAACCAATTTATAGCAGACATGCCCATTGTCCAATATCCGGCGAGCTTGTTATAAAATTAAACAACTTGTCATTTGGGAAGAATATATAACCATTACATAATCAATTGTTCATTAGTCAACATTTAAACAACTATCCAAGTATCCCGAAGTTAAAACACATATCGCACCTGACAAGGAATAGTAACACTACTCAAAAATTTAAAATTTACTGGGAAGCAAAAACAAAAAATTTTAATTAACGTTATTTCGGTGAAATAAAAGCAAAAATGTGTTTTTTGCAGGATATGAAATGTATCATTCCGCATTTTTCTAGTGAATTATCTCAAAAAATTAATTTTTAGAGTTGTGTTATTGTTCTTTGTCACGTGCAATATAATAGCGCTTTCAAATGTTACGAAATTGTTTTTCATCAATCTTGAAATACCATAATGCTAATAAAATTAAGTCGAGTTTATCATAGATATTACACTGATACAAACCGTGTTGCCAAAATTAAAATAGAAATTAAATTTAAAGACTAACTCATGAATTTTCTTCGAATAACAACAATTTTAAACTCACCTCGAATCACAAAAGACACATCTTAAAATTAGAGACATAACTAGGACGCAAATAAAAATAACGCAAAGCAGTTTGTTCGGTATAATAATTGTCAACGTACGATACTTCCTCGAATTCGCAAACTTTCAAATAAATTACCAACGATTCTTTTTTTAATAGTATTTTCTACATTTCAATATGACAGCGATGACTTCAGTCCTCGGCCGGAATAGTTACAGTAATCTGACAAAACTTGATATCTCGCGAATGGCATATATTATTTGAATATGTTTATTTCGTCTACCTATATTTTAAGTTCGGAGCATTAAGAAGCTTTTGGGATCTACGTCAAGAGAGTTTACGCTAAATTCCTCAGACGTTCTTTATCCGAAGATGGTCTTATCTTCAAAATCAATACCATTTGATAAAATCCATAGACCCAGATTGTTCTAAAGGATATAACAACATTCCTACCTTATTGTCATTCAAACATGTTCTAAAGAATTGAATCCCAAAACTTTTTTTTGGTAGTAAAATTTAAGACAGTGAAGTATGCTATTTTGTGTTGGTTTTAGTTAAAAAATAAAAAAGTTTCAAATTAATTGTAATAAATTAAACTATCATCTGTCATTTTTTATAAAATAATTGAGTAACTTACCGTTTAAAATGTAATTAAAGTATTTTATTTTAATAAAAAAAATAATAAAATATACATTATTGTTTTCATAAATACGATATTTGTCACGAGCAGTCGAATTTTGACATTTGATTTTCGTAAAATTCGAATTTGATTTTTTTTTTGTAATAGAGCGGATTTTACGATTTTCGAATTTTACGAAAGCAAAAAATTTCATAATACAAATAAAATTGCATTGCAACCTCAGGCACAAGGAATAACATCTACAGATTCCTAGAAGAAGGTAAATCTACAGGCTGTATTTTTGTCCATCTGATGAAGGCATTTGAATGTGTTGATCATGTCAAACTAATTGAGAAATTTTACAACGTTGGAATTTGCGATAAAGCCCTCAGTCTGTTTAGAAAGTATTTATCAAATCGTAAACAATTAGTTAAATTAGGTAACATTTCCTTACAGTTGTTAGACTTATTTTTTGGTATATCACATGGTTCAATATTGGGCCCAATACAGTTTGTAATATATGTTAATGATATATTTAATTTACCGTTGAACGGTATAGCTCAACTATTTGCGGATGGCCTCGCAATCGTATATGGATCTATCAACCATTATGCACTCAAACTTGACATGGAAAGTGATTAAAAAAGTATTTCGATTGAAATAAACTAAAATTAAATCTAAATCTAAACCACATATATGACGTTTACAAAAATATAATTCACTATTTTACTAGTTTGCAAGTAAACAATGAAATCATTACGAAATCAGACGTGATCAATCATCTGGGTTTAAGAATTGATACTCGCCTATATTGGTCATCCCACAGAGACAAATTAAATTTACGTCTGGCACCAATAGGAGATCCGCCAAATTTGTGGATATCTCTATTAAAAAACAACGACTTGCAGAGAGTACGATCAATGGCACAGATAATGCAATTGGCTCTATCGTTTCTTAAAGAACAAAATTAAAATTGTACAGAGTGATATGTCACATCTTGTATGTTCCGGGTTACTAAGTACTGTCTTTACAATAATCATAAGTTTTATGATATAATGCACAAACACATTCAGCATCTTAATTTTCTAGCTGACATAGCATGTACCGTCATTTTTATGAAGAATAATATACTGTGTTTCTGTTTGTTTTATATACATATCGCTCATTTGTTGCAATAGTGACACAATCCCTAATTTACTCATTTCTAAGATATTCGAATCAAACGAATCCCAATAGTTCATATTTTTATTATTTTGTCTCAAAACATACACTCTTATGTAGTTACTTCTAGCAAATTAAGTAAAATTTCATAAATAAAATGACTCAATTCGCAAAAGAAATTATTATTTTAAGATATTGGAAGCTATTCGGAGAAAATTTGCAAAATATTAAAGAATTTTATTTCCTTTTTTCTATAAATTTTATTCTCTTTTGAAAAACGCCGTTTTTACAAAAAATTTTGAGTAATATTTTCAAATCGCTCTCAATTCAATTGGGTCACTGTTGCAACAAATGAGCGATATTTGTAAATTTAATACTTGAAATTTCCATAACTATTTAAAATTGTAAAATTTGTATTGAAAATAAAAATTGAAAAAAAAATCTACTTCCGGCAAGCGCTATCAAATGACTGGGATGATCGTTCCTTTTAAACATCAAATTTTCAATGTTAAAAATTCTTTATGTTAAGACATAGTTGGACGAACACGAAAAATGCGACAATGAAATTTTTTCAGTCTTTGGTTAATTTACCACATATTATCAATTCTGACAAATAGTCTACTTATACTATATTTCAAATTAAGCGTAATAATTTTAAAATCTTAAGAAAATTAATATGTTTAAAAGCAAATTTAGGTACTTAATTAAGCGGATTTTTCTCCATAAACTTTTTTGGCAGGTCTTTAAATATCTTTGGAGAGCAATTTTAAGATTGTTTTGTTTATCAGAATATCAATTAAGATTGAAGTGTTGAAGAAACGCCTTACCAAAAGTCTTAGACATTTTAACATCGGGATTCGGACTAAAATTCGATAGCGGTAATTTATTGTCAAAAGAAAATTGAGAAATGCCATTTTATGTTATCATTATTGTCTGCGGAGTAATTTTCTGGTTAAATGGAAAATTTTGTACGAAATGTTCAACAGCAGTTAAAAATGACAAAGCTCTAAAATAGGCATGTCAAAGTCGCAGACCCCGGGCCACTCATTTAAAAATTCAAAAAAATATTATTTAGCAAAAATACAAAAAAAAATATCAAAGTAAAAAATAAGCAAAGTTTCAAAACAACCAAATAGTTCAAAAATTAAAAGTTGAAAAATATGGCAAACAACTAAAAATGTTGGAAGAAGATTTCGAAAAGAGGTTTTCAGATTTTCAAAGTACCGAGTCTCATTTAAATATTTTTTGCTCTCCGATGTCGGTTGACATTGAAAATATTGATGAAAATTTGCAAATGGAGTTTATAGAACTACGATCCGACACCTTATTGAAACAGAAATATAAGGAAATATAAGGAGTATTCCAGAATTTTACGGGTTCTTACATACCGATCGGTTTCCAAGAATTCGATATTTTGTAATACGCTTCCATGTTTGGTAGCGCATATATTTGTGAACAGCTTTTTTCACAAATAAAGATGAATAAAACAGCGCAGCGAATCAGTTTAACTGAAGAACATTTAGCTTCGATATTAAAAATTACATCAAGCCAAAATTTAATACCAGATCGAGCAAAAAATAATTTACATATATTCTTTTAATTAATAATATATTTCTATAAAATTTTTGTTTATTTTCTTTTTGTTTATTTAATTTATATTCAATTTACACTCAAAATTTTAATTTTTTATAAAAACTAAGTAACTGTGGACCGAAAAAGGATTTGGAATACAATTTTCAAAGAATTTTGACCAAAAATATAAAAATTGCATAAATTTCGAAAAACAAAATTCGAGGGACCTGGCAATTTCGATATTTAAATTGTAATTGTACTAAACAAAAACCATATGAAAATAGTGTTTTCAAAAGTCCTCGGGTGTCGGAAATTCATCAGAATTCTCAAATTCCAAAAGAAAACTAAATTCGATTATTCTTTCAATTTCTAGAAATATTTTTATTATAATCGAAACAAGAGTGTGTACTGCCTCTAGTCATGTTCGAATATTTAAATCTAATTAAATATTCCATTACATATTTATAGGTGCTTATGCTTACGATAAAAAAAAGTTCGGTCAAAAAAGGTTTTTGGATGGTTTATTATCTACACAAAATAGTTTTCCATAACATAAACCCCTATAAGTTATTACACTCCTATATATGCAAATTGCATAAAAGAACTATAAATTCCACCCTTTTCTAATTTAAATTTAATCCTAACATAAAAAAGTCGAAATCATAAATCCAAACTGCAAAATAATATTGAAATCGGGAAAAGGGGTAAAAATGAAATTACATAATCAAATTTTCAAAAAAAAATTGTAAAAAACCTAAAACACTTAGGAAATAAAAAATCGGGCGATATATATATTTTGTAATGCTGCCAAGGATCATCGTCCTTAAAAAATCATCTACAAAAATGTGTACTGCGAGAATTAACCTTATTCTATTGAAATTTAAGATTAATTGATGTTCGGTGGTTCCTTGTGTGAAAGCATATACTCACATTCTGATACAATAACAAGATGAGATATAAATCTATTCATCATGTCAATGTCCTGAAAATTATTTTGTAATACGATTTATATTGAGGTTTTTTTTTTTGCAAAAACATATTCAGGGCAGGTTGTTGTACTCGGAGATTCTTTATATATCCTTTTGTATATCATTATGCGATGAACAAATACAAAAACAAATTAGGGCATATTTAGACACCTGTCGAATCATTTTATGTTGTATCATCTCTAATCCAGTCAATAACATTTTTGTATTATTTTTTTTTATGTTATCAAACTTTTCCACTTTAAATTCATATTCCCGAATATCATCATGAAAATTCTAAATTGACCTACAAAAGAGGTTCCATTTAGCAAGCAAAACAAAAATTCCCTCATCATGATCATTTTTTACCATGAAAAATTTAAAATAAACATACACACACACATACTGGAAAAATAAAATGAAAAAATGAAAGTTGGAAAATTTATATAAAAAAAAAACTTTTATTTTTTTTTTGTCTTATCGTTTTCACTGACGCAACAATTCTATAGAAACCGGGACATGCATATATATAGAGCGAAAGATATACATACATATATATATATTATTTATATACGTGAAATATATAAAAACACCTGTGACCTCAACCTCGTGAAGTACATCGAACATATACATATATATAATATTCTTGTATGTATGTAGTACATAACCAACATAAAATCAGACGCATACTCAAATCAAATTCAACATAAAATAAAATTTAATTCACCTTTACCTCGCGTTTGGTACATATGTGGATATATAGAAACACGATATGTGGGACGGAGTAGTTTTATATACGAACAAATATCGTTATATATTTTACATTATTCTCTAAATGCTGGAGACATCTCATATTTGTATGTTGTCTTATATAACGTACATTCTCTCATGCTATGCCGTGTAGGATACATAAGATTTTTTTTTTCTAAGAAATAGAAAAGCAAAAGAAATCAGACATCAATTAAATCAAAACAAAGATTTTCTGTGGGCGATTTTTCATTTTTCCATGTTTAATATATATAAAGATTTTTCGTCCCCTAGAAAAACACATCCTTAACGTGTATTAAGTGTGTACGGTTTTTATCAAACTTAAATTGGATGAAGGTCAAGTAAAAGAGTATGGGTGTGTAAAGAAAAGGATTCTTTTCATTTTTTTTTTATTTTTTTGTTAAACATATGTATAATATTTTTTTTTATCGGTTGACCAAATCCTTATATATATGTATATTCTACGACTATGTTCAACATAATAATCAACAATTTTTCATGTATTGTGATGTGAGAAAAAAAAAGTATCACGTGAGGTTTGGTAGTAGTACGCACACAAAAAAAAGGGTGGAAAATTTTCTTACATTATATTGTGTCACACACATTTTCTTATGTGTAAAATAGCATGTTTTCGGTGCGACATTTGCATAATTTGAATGAACAAACAAATCGTAAAGAAAATACACACATGTCTATAATATGTGAACGAACGAATAACAGTTAAAACAACAACGAAAAAGGGACAAATTGAAAAGGATATTCCCAAAATATCCATGTGACTTGAGGCAACATTATTTGGTTTTCCATACATCTTATATACATACACATCGAAAAAAAAGAGAGAAAAAAAAAAAAAAAAATATATATATATATATATATATATATATATATATATATATATATATATATATATATATATATATATATATATATATATATATATATATATATATATATATATATATATATATATATATATATATATATATATATATATATATATATATATATATATATATATATATATATATATATATATATATATATATATATATATATATATATATATATATATATATATATATATATATATATATATATATATATATATATATATATATATATATATATATATATATATATATATATATATAATATATATATATATATATATATATATATATATATATATATATATATATATATATATATATATATATATATATATATATATATATATATATATATATATATATATATATATATATATATATATATATATATATATATATATATATATATATATATATATATATATATATATATATATATATATATATGTATATAAATATATATATATATATATATATATATATATATATATATATATATATATATATATATATATATATATATATATATATATATATATATATATATATATATATATATATATATATATATATATATATATATATATATATATATATATATATATATATATATATATATATATATATATATATATATATATATATATATATATATATATATATATATATATATATATATATATATATATATATATATATATATATATATATATATATATATATATATATATATATATATATATATATATATATATATATATATATATATATATATATATATATATATATATATATATATATATATATATATATATATATATATATATATATATATATATATATATATATATATATATATATATATATATATATATATATATATATATATATATATATATATATATATATATATATATATATATATATATATATATATATATATATATATATATATATATATATATATATATATATATATATATATATATATATATATATATATATATATATATATATATATATATATATATATATATATATATATATATATATATATATATATATATATATATTTTCTTGACTTTGATAGATAGATGGTTGAATTTTTTTTCTGCTCGTATACATATTTGAAAAATCCTAAAGAGTGAGATTTGTTTATATATTTTTAAGAAAGCACATGAAGAAAATGAAAATGACGAAATCAAGAGGAAAAGGGTAAAGCACGAGCTTCGTCTTATATACCAAATATTTTCATGTTTGTGGTTGTCTAATTGAGTGAAAAATATATAAAACAACCAAAATAGAACGCAAGAAGTATGACAATAAAAATTGAGGAAAAATAAGGGAAATTATATTTTATTTGTTGACCAAGGTCTTGAATACATTTGGTTCTTTTTTTTTTTGAAAATATTTTGCCTTATATTTAGGAACAGCGTTTGATATATACGTACAAGGCGTATATAGTTAGACGGCATATTTTTCGCACAGATTCGCAAAACATCAAGAAGACGAGGAATTTTATTAATTAATTTTTCCCAAAATATCCTCGTAAATATTTTGTGTAGCTATATACAGTGAAAATCAACTAAAATATTATATGGATTATAGAAGGACGAATATTTTATTTCCATTTTTTTTATGTTATATTTTTATTACTTTATTCTTAATATTTGAATGGAAGATGAATAGAGGACATTTATGGGATGAGAATATGAAATTTAACTAGGTAACATGCGCAGATGAAATATTATTTTTATTACAACTTTTACATTTTTTATTTAAAGATAAAAATCTAAAACAACATTAGATAAAAACTTATGCTTAATGTAACGAAAATATTCGCGTGCTTTGCCGTTCAACCTTCAAATAGTTTCAACCAAATAAAGTATATATGTATGCACGCATATATGAACAGAAGATCAAATATTATTAAATCAATCTTCTTCACGACTTAAGTTTATCTTTATGCTTTCGCTTATAACCGTCAGGATTACAGATACATCGTTGTATTTCAATTAGTTTGTAACGATGTGGGTACGAATATTTATTTTTATATTGAATTTAATGTTACTTTATATGAAAATCGAAATCTTTATGCGATATACCGTATTGACACAACATTATTTGCCGTATGGTGATTTTTTGCTTTCAAGAAATTTCTTACATGGTACACCCACTTGTTGATTCACGTGTGTGATACAGTAAAAAAGGAAAATAGTATAATACTGGTTATATATAGTTTTGTATTATGTATATGTATATTTTCTGATTCGTAAGTTTTATTTAATGCTTAGCAACAAAAGATGTGTTTTACCATTATGTTCGGGAAAACGTATAAATTAATTTACAAAATAAAATTAAATTATATACAAAAGTTATCCTTAGCCGAGAAAAATAAAAACCATTCATTTAAAAGTCAACCATGTTTCGGTCACCACCGACCATCATCATTTACCATCTAATCACCATCACCCTCCTCGCTAAAACACATACACACACATACACACCAAAAACAGCAACCCATCCAAAAAATAAAAAAACTCTTAAATTCCCATCAACAATAAACCCACTCACACAACTTTTAAATTTTTTTTTGTGTTTGGACCGCTTCGCTATTATAACATTTTTTATTTTATTTTATTTTTTTTTTTTATATTCCTCTGCAGAGGAAAAACGGAAAAACTGAAAATATAAAATAAAATAAAAAATCGTAATGATTTTTTAGTGTAGCAGCTCCTTATTCTCTTTCTTTCTCTTTCTAAGTTGGTTGTTATTAGAAAAATATAAAAAAAATTGTTGGGTTGGAAAAAAATCGCGAAAAATGGTATATATTTTCATATTACTATAAAAAATGTATACTGTGTGAGGAGGCTCAAGAAGAATATGTATACAGGGGGGGTCGGGTGGAAAAAAAATAGAGCTAAAAATGTATAAAAGTTTTATTTTTTTTATGTGTTTGTAATAAAATATATATACGAGTAATAATAATATGTATATGAGCGAAACGAAAAAATCGAGAACAAACGGAAAAATCTAAAATAAAAAAATTTGAAACAGAAAAAAGAGGATTTTCATCTCGAAAAATATATATATAAAAAACGAATAATAGGTATGAGAAATGATGTAGATTTGACTCCTTTTTTATGTTTCTTATAATTTTACATATAACATTTTTTTTTATATGTTTTGTATATGTATACGAATATTTCATCAATGTGAATTTAATGAATATAACTTTGTTATATATTTCCCAAGCTTCTAACAAATTTGTAATCATAATAATAATAATAATAATATTTTTTTTTAATTATTTTATTAATGAATTGATTATTGTTTGATAAAAAAATATTTATTTTAAATTATAATAAATTTTTTTTTGTGTGAAGATGTATGTGAGGTAGAAAAACGCAATGCAAAGCGTATAACGTAATTGTTGCTAGCAGATTTTTCTAAGGTGAGCTAAAATATATTATTTTCTTTTTTGTTGGGTGTATACATTATTTGTTGCCTTAGAAATTTTTCTCACATGGTTACCAAAAGTTTTTGATGCGCATGCGTATATTACTAAAAATTATTTTATCACTTCGTGCTTATAGAGGCATAAAAGATTGTATAACCATAGACAACCATGTGCAGTTTGTAACACAGGATAAGAGAGCTTTATTGGTTGCCTCTGGTATAATTAAATATTTCAATATATATTATAAATTAATAATTTATACCTAATTTATGTTTTCTTTTATTTTTAGGTAAGTTGGCTTTCACAATGATTACATAACAAAAGACAAGGTAATTTTAAAAATATTTTAATTTAAACTTTATTGTAAATAATCTTCGCAAGTTTAGAAAAATTTCGAATGTGCTAAGGATTTTCATACAATAAGTATTTTTGTTCCGATTGCGAAACACGAGTCACTTATTACAAAAATCTTCTAAAAATTCTATATGTTTCTGATATTTACTTTCCCTGCGAACTTTAGTTCGGGTTTACATCTTTTATATATATATATCCATCTTAGTTTCTGAGGTGAAATATTCTGTTATATAAAATTCTTCGACTGGTCCCCCAGTGTATCATAAAGTATCTAGAAAAATCCATATTTAGTTCAAATAACCTAAACTTCGCATTCAGACCGTGTAGAAAAACTAATTTAAAAGCACTCTAGATGAATTGTTCGGGTGGTTAAAAACTGCATTGGAAAATGTCCAATTGGCTGTTATGGAAGTTACCGTTGATAATCGTTTTCCGTCATTCTATTTTATATACCGAATGTGATCTCAATAAATCCTTATCCTTTAGTTAGGTCTGTAACTTAGCAGGTTATGTGTGATGAGCTTTCAACTAACTTGTTCTGAGATGTTGTAGAATTGTATTTTAGTTATATTAAAGGCAATTCAATTTTCTCAAATACGACAAGCTTTATTCTATAGTGATCTATGTGCATGAAAGTCTCTAATTTAAACCAATTCCAAAGTAAAACATTATTGGAAAATTAATCCAAAGTTTACAAATTACTTAATACCACCATGTTCAAAATTTTATTAATGTACATACATTGTAGCTCAATTTGCAACTGCCACACGATTAACCTGGTAAACTGCAATTGCAATACAGATTTAAAATATAGGGGAGACATCTGGCCTATATTTAACTTTCTAAAGTTAGGAAACCGGAATCTACCTCAATAACTGTTGTGTAAAACTGTTGTGTACACTCAACTCACAAAATTTCAATGTTTTCTCAAACCAAACAAGAAGCTATACAAATGTATATAATATTTTATGACATTCATTTCAATTTTTCAATTTAACTAAATTCCATTGGTAAAAAAATTAAAATTGTATCAGATTACAAGTTCAAAGTCCCTTCAAAAGGACGAAAAAAATGATTGGTTGATCTGTTACCTGTTTCGAGCATAAAAATGCGTTTGGTACATGGGTCCTAACATGAGTAAAATGAGTCATTAAAAAGTATTAAAATCATTACAAAAATTAATAAAAATATTTTTCTTAGAAACGGAGTAACCCATGATTAGTGGAGCTTGTCAAATTTCGATTATTCCAGTTTTCTTTCACGACATTCTTTCTATATTTACCTTAAAAAAGTCAGAGAATGAAATTTTTAAAAAATCATATAATAAAAATTATGAGAAGTATTGTTTTTAAATGCTCTTTAATTGAAGTTGTTGTTGTTTGAAGTCAAGGTACCGAAAAATAATAATTTTTCCCACTCTGCAACCAATTAAGTTGAATTCTCTTTTAAATTTACTAAAAGCCAGTTAAGAAAATACTGTGTTCAAAATTATCGTGCCGAAAAATCATTTTTCTTGTTTTTTGAATATAGAGATCATTTCCTCCAAGTTTTTTAAATATAGGAGATGGACGAATCTTCGAATATATTGCGTTAGATAATCACAGATTAGGATCAAACACAAAATACTTCGCATTCCGACAGGAAGCGGCAACTACCCATTTTGGCTAAGGATGGAATTCAACATACGAGTAGTAAAAGATTAGTTCTTATTCGGTTCACATATTTCTCAACATCATAATGAGCAGGGACCCAAATGACTCACACTATTATTTGTGTCGAAACACGTAATAAAAATTCTTCTGCCCTTCACCATTTTAGATGTTGCCACAGAATCCCGCGTCAAGTCGAACACTGTTTTACTGTCTATACACATAATAATATTTCCTTGTGAAACGAAGCAAGAAAATTAAAAGCTTCAATCTTGACTGAGTTAATTCTCTGTTAATCATCAAATGATAAAAATATACATTTGCTCAGATGAATTTTTTTATGATGCAGATCTGGTTGCAGGGTAGTTGTTTTTTGATCACGATTTATTTTGAGCATGACATTTTAAAAAATTATTTCATCTAAATTATCGCCTCTGGATTTTCTTAAATTCGATTCTGGAACACCAATTTTTGGCCACTTTTTCACATAAATCTGCACTTATTTCACCAATAACTCGAATAATGTTGGTTTTAAAGTTTTTGTGTGTGTTGTAGTTTTTGGGAGTAAACCCAATGGTGTTATATCGCATGGTCTTGGTGGCCAGTTCACCACAGAAGTTTTGGAGATTACAAGGTCATTGAATTTTTCTCACAAATTGATTGTGTTATGAGATGTATGGCAAGTTGCACCATCTTGTTGAAATGACCTATCGTTTAAGTCAAAATCATCTAATACATGTTATAAAAAAAATCAGTTATCATGTGTCCGTAGCGTTTCTCCATTGACGATAACTGCAATGCCATTTTCATTTTCAAAAAAAAAATTGGGCCAATTACACTGCTATTTGGTTTAAGTTCTTGCATATTCCATTTGTCCAAAGTAACAATCAACATAATGATGTCACCACAGTTCGCTGTTTAATATTACATTATTTGTACGCGTTGCAGGTTCATTTTGGGATACGGTTGGTATCAAGACTTGTATCCCGGTGTTTCGCGGATTTTTTTTTACTACTTGAAAGAGTTTAGCCAGTTTTTCCAAGAATTTTCTATGAAAAATAGTTTTGTCAATATTATTTTTGTATTACATTATAATATAAATATTATACATTTATTTATAATTAATATTAAAACTATCAATTTTAAAATGACACAAGTGTCTTGGGTGAATCTGAAGCGAGCATCATTTTTATTGCACTAAAATCTGTAGATTTTATTGCACTAAAAGAATTGGGATTGAATCCAAGTTAGCTTGGATTAGAGCACAAAAAGATTAAATAGTTTTGCATAATATCTTGTTTGATTGTTATTTTATTTATTTAAAACTTCAAATTAAAGTAAAAGTTGGTCCTCTGAACAATTGTGTGATATAATATTAAGCAAAAATCAGAAAAAACAAGAAAATGTGAATCGAAAAACGTTTCGCTAAAACACCACCACAATAATCTTTACAACTTACAATAAATTATATAATTTGTTTCACTTTAATTATCACTATTAGATACCACTAGATTGGCCTAGATTTTTACACGCGAAAAGGCTCTCGATTTCCCCAGAATACTGTCGACTAGTACTGATCGAGTCGAGTACTAATATCTAAACATAGAAGTGGCTACTTTCATTAGCCCAGTGCTTAATTGAAATTTAGCACAAGTAACCAATTTCGGTAAAATAGGTGAAATCGTAATAGTGCGTAATGTTCAAGTAAGTGCTAATTGTGTGTTTACTCATACTTAGCTAACACAATATCAACACTATATCAAAATAACAAAACAAACACAATATCAAAAGTGTATTTTTTACCAGTGATTCAAATTTTAAAATATGATGCGAATCAGGTTTAATTATTGATAATTGCTAATATTTTACTTAAATTTCGATTTTTTTAAAATATTTGTTTGTGCTTAGAAAGAAGATTTATTTTATAATCCACAACAAGGTCCTCAATTTTTCACCAAAATTTCAATTATTTTCTTATGATGTTCCTCTTGATTTACGTTCCTACAATGCTACATTTCTCTTCTGTCAAAAAGTTTTAGAGAGATCACCTTGTTCGGACTTGCTCTCATCTCAAAACGATAAAATTATTCATAATTTCGATATTAAATTAGAATGTATGCTCCAACTATAATTATCGATACGGTGTCTAATTTTGTGAGTTTTTTACAAACTTATAAAATTAAATAATTAACATTTTCAAAATATAATAATCCTACCTAACACTGTTGCTATTAAATGAGGAGGTATGACTAAAGGCTAGTTATCGTAATTAATTTTCTAAAACAAGCCCATAATATCAATCGAATCCAATATCTCCCATTCAAATGCCATAATTTTACGGTGCGATTTGTTCGATGCACGACATCGTAAAAAAGGCTTCAAAAATAATTCTCATCGATTATTTTCGATAGCAAGATGAAATTAATCGCAATTCGATACCTGAATCCAGATTTTGTTCGAAAACTGAGACTTGAGAGCTTGAGAGCTAGGAGTTTTGCTGCTATTTCACTAACCTACTAGATGTTCAAAAATAATATTATTGTTGTGCTCAAAAAACTCAACTTTTGCGAATCAAGGTTCTAAGGAATTGGATAGAATTCATCAAATTCGAGAATATTTGTGCGGAATGTGTTTTTATTGACAAGACTATATTTATCTGAAAATTCTTAAAGCCCAATTCACTAACATGAGAGTGATTTAAAATGTAATTTTAAATCACTTTCATGTTAGTGAGTTGGGCCATTTAACGTTCCCTTTATCATGGAACCCAAAAACAGGACGGAAAATAATCCGTCCATCCAAAAAAATTCAAAAATCTATTAGAGGTGTTTGCAACCATGCAATTAAAAATAATTGATAATTTGAAGTTTGCGATCGACTTAAATAAGTTAAAACATACATACAATTCATATGGAAAAATTTAGAATTAGTGCACGAAAAAATTTAAACTATTTTGGCATATTTTCGAAATTTTTCCTGTTCTCATGAATTTCCGTGTTTGAGAATTTTTACTTTGCTATAACAATTGACAAATGGTACCCCGTGTTCTAATTTAGTTTGCCGAGAGTCCCTACTTCATTTTGAGTGAATTGTAAATTTGTTAATATATTCCAACTAACTAAGATTATGAATATTACTTAGTTAAATTTATTACATCGTTTTTATTCGAAATTAAAACAGGTTTGCAGATAAATTTTATTTTTTCCTTGCTATGCTTTCTTAACTTTTAAAAATATAATTCATTAAAATATTATGTAAATTTTAAAAGTTCCATCAATCACATAAAATATGGGTGACTTCATATCTTATATATTATAGACTAGAAACGTGTTGTGGCCTAATTTTTACCGAATTTGAAATAATTCGCTAAGTCAATGTGTTTACTTTGAATATATGATACAAATTACACCATGTATTACAATTTGGCTCTTTAGCCACTACACGTTGTGGTGTTATATGAAAACAAAATTTTTTAAGAAGTATTCAAAAATTTCATTAGTTCGAAAGTTAGTTTCTCTAAACCTCTTGGTATAAGCAATGCACCTAGAGTACCAGGGAGTACTGCTTGATACGTCATTAAACTTAGTTTGACTGTTTCTTTTCTGCTCTGTAGATGACAGTAATGTTCGTAAATTTTTTTAAGATTTAGAAGTTTACCCTAGATTCTCAATCACCGAAACACACAGTTCCATGTAGAATACATACAATATGTAAAAATTAAATATACATGATAGGAGTTTTCTTTCTTATGTGTAAGTTAGGGTTTTTAAACTACATTTTTTAAATAAAAATGTTCATTCAAAATTACTGCTGGATAAATAAATTGCGGTAAAGTGTAGTGTGGTATGTACCGATTTCCGTAGAAAAAATTCTTGGTAAAATAATTGTTTTACCGTAAACTATAAAAATTTACCACTTTCGTATAAAAAGTAGAAATAAATTAACCTAAAAATAGGGCTACAGAACTCGTTTCGTTTTAAAGCGAAGTCTTCAATTAGAAACAAATTTATACTAACATAGGCATGTAGCCCTTCTATAGCGGCACGTCGTCTTTAATAAATTGGCATATAAGCACATGGACGGTTCAGTGTTTAACGAATTTTTATATTGCCTTAGCTTTGTATTAGAGAGTAGAATGTATGCCTTATTTTTCTCCGAGGGTAGATTAATTTACTAAAATTTACTAAAACGTGGCGAAGGGGACATTCTCTCCTTTTTTATGTATTTTCGAGAAAGGAAAAATTGAAAAAACATATCACTCCTCCTCTCCTTTATTTTTCTCGTTATTAAAGAAAACTATGAAAAATGTGTTTTAACTGACTAATAAATTACAGATTCACTGCCCATGGCCTCAACTAACATTTATTTTATTTCCTCTTTTATATCGAATTTTTTGAAACAAATTTGACCTTAGATCAAAAAACTGGATGATGTACAAGTACAGGAATGACGTTATTTAAAAATCATGTGATCTGAAATAATACTGCCAAACTGAATTTTTGGTTATGTACATTTTTGTTTTGTGGACTTACGATAATAAAATGCAAGTGCCCAACTACTTTACACTTAATTAATTCAAATAATATTTTCGAAAAATATTCGATACGTTTACCGTTTAGTTTAGTTGAAATATTTTATTTAAAGTTTATTTTTGAAATTGTGACACCTGCAAAAAACAAAAATGCCGACTGATAAAACTCAATCATAGTCCCAACTTCCTTCGCTAATTCAAATTAAAACTTTTATTAAATAAAATTTACTAGAATACAACAAACACAGCCGTTAAATTATTGTTTCGGCTAAATTTGCCTACAATTTCGGAAATTTTTATTCGAGGTCTCCTTAAATTGTTTAGATTATAATAGTGTGGCGCTAGTTCTAGCAAACTGATGGACATTTTTATAGCATCGTTGTGTAAAAAAATTTGTTAAAACGTTATCTAGCGATATTCGGTTACTGGAAGCGTCGTTCTTTCGGCCATTTTCTTTAACATTTTTTTTTTTTTTTCACTGGCCATGGGAAAAATTCGTGTTCCGTAAAAAATATGGAAAGGAACAGTGTTTTTATTATTGGCAATCTCGAGTACGTTTGAATTAAAATAAGCTTTGATTTCAGATAATGGAATCGAAAATTGAGTTGCGAATAATTAAAACTTTTAGATTACTAGTAAAAAAAACAGTTCATTCATGGTATGCAAATTAACCGCCAATGTTTGATCATTTTAAAGTAAGTGCATTACCTAAATTTGTCCGTTTAATTTCTATAAGTATATGGTTCCTTAGTTCATGTTTATAAGCAAACTGTAGCAGTAGTATATACAGCTTTCGATATTGAATTGAAATTATTTTGTTTTACAAATTCAAAATCCATCCACTGAGTGGATTCGAAAATTATTTCACAAATTATTTTAGGAAATCCGTAAAATAAGGGCATTGAAAAATAATTTTTCTTCATCCAGGACGGTTTTATGGAAATTAATAATATGTATGTGTAATTATGTTGAAAATTTCCATTCAATGAATTTTTAATTATTTAGTCAATAAACACTAAATCTCAAAAACTTAAATCAATTTTAAAACCAAGCCCTCACTTTTAGTTAAAGGCAAATTTCGAAAAAAAGACTCATTTTTGACCTAAATCAATTTAATTCTTCTGGACTATTAGATAATTTTTAAAACAGGTCGCAATTCAATACTGCTTACTTTTACTGTATAAAAAATTTGGATTGACCTGGTGGGTAGTCCAGCAAATTCTATTATTTCGCGTGTTGTTTTTCAAATTTTTGTCTTTTAAGTATAATTCCCCAAATAAAACTTCAGTTGTTTGTGGATATAATCAAATAATTAGAAAATTACATATAAAGAAGTCCCATAATTTTTTATAGTGTGAGTAAATTGCGCATTACATCTGAACCATCTAATGACAGTGACCTCACGAGACACGTTATTATTTATAACCTTTTTAACCCTTTCAAATAAATTACTCTACACCCCTTCATTATACAAAGAAAAAAAAAATAGATTATGATAGCTGAGGAAAAACCGGCCCGTGACACGATTTAATATTGTTAAATAAATATTGTGTTTATTATAAACTGAACCCTTTATGTATATGAATGCAGTTACTCTATAGTTACACTTTATACGTAACTAAGGTCATCGGAGGCTAAATAATCTACTTTCACCCCACTCAAAACATAAAGGACTAGTAGTTGCATATTTTACTCGTAAATATTTTGTACTGCATTTACCGAATTTAATTTATTTTATCTAAAGGGTTCATTTCTATTTTATTAAATTAAAAAATAAGTAGCGAGCATATACCACCGAGCCAGGAAAACCAACAATGTGTTCGCTTCTATCAAATGAAACAAACTAAAATACAAAAATATGGCAAGTATTATTTCCTATGATCGAATATTTTTTTATACAAATCATTTCACAGTTTGCTCACCTACCCAGCAACATACAAAAAAAAACACCCATTAAATTCATCTAACTTCCACATTTATCATCATTCTAACTCAAAAATAATAAAAAAGCAACCTTTTCTCATTCTGCTAAGATTTAAAAAAAAGGAAATTCTGAACGTCTAGAGAGATTCTATATCATGCAACAAAAAAGGAAAACAAAAACAACATTCTCTTTTGTGTTACATTTTTTTTTTTTATTTTATATCCTCGAACATTGTATTACACATATTATATTTTTAATTGTAGTGCTGAACTCGTTATTTCTGCGCACTTTCATCTCGCGAAATAAAAAAAAAAATTCTATAAAATATAATACAGGGGGCGGTATTCCCGTCGCCATCATCATCATCATCGTTTTAGTCGTCGTCATCGTCGTCATATCGCTCCTTTTTTTAATTTTTTGGTATAGTTAGATTTGTTGTTGCTTAATTTTTTTTCTGCTGTGCCTTACATATTTTCGGTATGCTTCTCATGCTTCTATATACGCTTTCCACCAAAAAATAATAAAAAACGGAATAAAAAAATTGTTATATGTACATAAAAATAAAGAAAAACTTGAGCATTATCGAATGATGTTATGAATTGGTTTGAAATTAAAAAATATATATATATGTATATACATATACATGTATATATAGAACAAAGTATAAGAGCAAGATGTATAGGGGGTAGTTTTCGGGGGATTGGAAATTTGATTCTAAATTTACATTTTAAATAAGTACGAGTACATGTGTACATGTATTTTTTTAATTTTTTGGGAGGACCAAAAGATTTGGAAAAATGCTTTATACATATTTCTATTACATAAACATATGTACTTATACACTATATATATAAAAATATGTATCTGATTATGATGACGATGAAAATAAAATAATAAATATTTTATATAAAAAAACGAGTAAACTTAAATAACAATTAAGCGGTGGTATGAGGAATTAAGGATACGCGCAATAGTTGAGATATAACGAAAATTCACCAACCAACAAAAAGAGAATATCTAGCAACAACAAAAAATATACCCCGAGAGAAAATAAAACAACTAAAAAATACATAAAGCAGCAGCACATGAAGTAAAAGCGAAAAAAGGGAAATTCAAAAAAAAAATCCTCTAAAATATACAAATACTCGTACCAATAACATTCATTTCTAAATATCATCTTGGTATAGATTTTTTTTATATATACCTACATAATATAAACGCATACTTACTTAACCGGCCTTTTTTTAGTTTAGTTTTTCCGATAATTTTCCTTTTTCGTATATTTTCTATTTCAGCTATTCTACTATACACATCCTAACTATGTATCTATACTATCTACATCTCGTTATATACTCATCCATTATACATGTATATACTATACAAAGAGTAGCTAGATGCTGTATAAGAGGAATCAAAAAATAAAATATTATTATTTTTAAAATAAAATAAAAAATTTGGGGGAAAAATATGTATAGTACCGAGGAAAAACTATTTTTTTATATAGAGGAAAATTGGATTTTTTTGTTTATTTCTTCTTTATACGAGCATAGAATATTATTGTATGTTAAGGAAGACGACTCCCCTGTATACAAAAACTGTTTAATTAATTATTTTAAATTAATTAAATTTTTATTATAATATTTAGTATAAACAAAGTTCGTCACTTATTATTTTTTAATAATTTAATATCGAAAATTGAAAACTATGTGTATTCTATATGGAAAATATAATTTTAAATTCGTCTTTATCGGTTTATTTATTTAAAAAAATTACAAGGTTTCTAAAAAAAATAATTAATTAAGGGGATGATGATTTTAGTATTTTTTTTTTCTTTTTGGAAAATTAATATAAACTTTCACGGAATTTTTTTGGAATAAAAGAATTTTCTTGGTAATTTTGTTTGTATACGTTTATTTAACCACAAAGCAACTAAACCAAGATAAGTTAATTTATTTATTTTTTATTTACCGAGTATGATTCAATTAGGGTAATATCGCTTTCTTAAGAAATTTGGGTTAGGCATTTCGACCAAATATTAGCCCAATTGTATTTTATAACTATAATATAAACATTTCCGCACCCTTTCCGTCTAATTAATTCGTTGGAGTTGAGTTATTAAAAAGTCAACTTAGTAATAAATCAGAAGATGTTGTTTTTTACCATTTTCGTAATATGTTCTACCCGATACTAGAGATGTCTAGGGAGTCTCAATAAAAGTTTCTAGTAGTTTTGGTGCATGTGATCTAAGCAACTTAGATTTAATCAAAAAAGATTATATGTATTTGACAGAATTAATTATTCCATATTTTTCATAATATTCTGAATAATATTACAACTACTAACTGCTCCATAAGTTTTGTCTGATTTACCTCAAAAGTGGTTTTAATTAAAATCTCTGTCTGTATGTGTTCCGTGTAGACAAATAATGTATGTGTCCTCACTACAACCCGGACAGTATATTCGATCAAAATGATACTTTGGAATTAAGCTTATTAATTAATTCGAAGAGGCCGAAATCAGTCCAATGGATGTTAAAGCTTCCATAGGAGCATTTTTAGTTTTTGTAAATATTTTAAAAAGTATAGCATTTCCCAGAAAAACAATTATGAACAACAACAATTAAAGGTTCCAAAAAAATTTCCAACAATATCAGTCCAAAACGTTTTTCAAGAATTTAAACGACAATTACGTTTTTCTACAAAAATGCGGCCCTGGTGGATTGTCCGATTGAGATGAAATTTCATACTTAAGCTTTTTCACAAATTGGGAGATCTCACTGAATTTTAGCCGAAATCAGTCCACTGGAATTGAAATCTTCCATAAGAGCTCGTCTTTAGCAAATTTTGAAAAGTATTTCAATTATGAGAAAATGAACTATTAAATTAAATTTGCTACAATATCGGTTCAAATCATTTTCCAAAATGTTAGAGGAAAGACCAAGTTTTGAGAAAAAACGTAATACTGCTTTGCTATAAATCAAAAGATCACAGTGATTTTTGGCTGAAATAAGTCTACCGGAAGTGGCTTCTTTCAGATGAGCTTTTTTGTTTTTTGCGAATATTTTCAAAAGTATTTGGCATTTACCAAAAAACGATTAAAATAAAAAGATTGCAATTTAAATTTCAAACAATATTAAATCAGATCATATTTAAAATTTTACCGAAAATGACGAGTTTTGATAAAAAAAAACTATATTTCATCAAAATTCGACATCTATACATACCAGATGCAAATCATTTTTTTATAAATTAGGAGAGCTATGGGATGTGGTGAACATTGAAGTTTTAAGAATGGTTGACCTTGGTTTTCTGAAATGTACGTCGGGATAATGATTTTTGATTAGCAAGACAATTTTTATTAAATTCGGAATGTTAAATTTTTCGCTTTAGAATTAAGTGTGATGTATTCGAGACTTATGTAAATTTTTCGTAAAAGAAAGTCGTGTGTTGGCCACAAGAATTTCACCCCTCCATTTTTAGAGCTGATAATCAATTCCTAAATTCAATTTGTTAATTTAAACAAGACTAATTACCACGACAAAGCAATAGCACCGCAAGCGCGAGAACCGAGTGCCATCTTGGAACCTCTTGAATGCGTTATGATCAAAATATCTTAACATAGCGTTCAAGCCAATTAATAAAATAATCGTCAGCCTTTTATCAATGAACAATCATTATTTTCAATGAGCACCGCGTTTAAACAAAAAAACTTTTTAGAAAACAAACAATAAGTGCACTCGCTGATCCATGTACAGGATTATTAGACATAGTTATTTCAAACTTTCAAAATTTTTAACGGCTAACAATCAACTGAGTAATTGCTTAGAGCTTAATGATAAGATGAGCGCAGGGGATTCTGGAATAATAAATTTATTTTTTGAAAATTTAATATTTCTCAAAAAAGTGGTTGAAATATTTAATTTTTATTTTAGATAGTCATGACTCTAATATATTATTTCCTCCTCGTTTGCCTTAGTTCATTTTCCCATATATACTTAAAATCTTGCGAATTCAGTGTGGTGGTAAATTATTGTTTGGTCCAAATTATTTTTATTCGCGAATTCTATTTATATAAATTTATTTATAAGACATGGAACTCAGACTTATTCCTCAGCAAGTTTCTACTGGGTCTCCAATAGTCCAACTTTCCAATAGTCTCTGTTTTGAAAACATAAATGTGTGGTCTGAGTTTTAGGAAAATCCAAACATTTAAACAGGTTTTCGGCGTATACATATTTTTTATTCAATTACAAATAAATGCCTTTTGTAAACAAACAAAACAAAAATAAAGAAATTGACGGTTGGGAAAGTTGAAAACCACAAATTATATGAGATATGTATGACTCTCTTGCCCAACTGTTTCAAAAGTTCAATTATTAATTTATGCTGCAAGTAAATACCTAGTTAGGTAAAAGCTTACTTTGGTTTAAGGTAAATTCCATCATTTTTCGAAAAATTTACGCCAATTTTAACGGTGATAGATATGATTTACCAAACTAATTACCACAACTCAACCCGACAAGTGGTGCAGTGGTTAAAGCTTCGGCACTTGGACCGGGAGGTACTGGGTTCGAATCCCATCAGAGGCAGGATGCAAACCGAATTTTCAACATCGATTACAATCGGCGATGTTAATAAACACAACTTAGACCCTCTGATGGAGTGCAAAATTCAACGCCGACCCACCGTCCATGTCAATGTACAGGTTGACATGGAGCTTGCAATGTGCAGGTGGTATACTGTAATTGTTAGAGTAGGTGAATGGGTTAATGATGTGGCGTGAATGCGTGGTATCATAATGAGCCAAAAATGGCCTAAGTGTCAACCACTGAAACCTAAAACCTACCACAACTCACTTCGAGATTTTAACGCAAATGCCCTGCGTTTACCCGTGATTTTCACCTTAAAATTTGAAAAAGAGTCACAAAAAATTGAATAAATAGAGTTTGAGTTTGTAGAAATTCAAACTCGACAAAATGTTAAAGTGATATAAACCCATTAAAACAGTTCACAGTAAACATATTGAAATTGCAACAAATTGAAAAACTTTTAAATTTTGCGCACAAATTTAGAGTGCGCACTAAAAAGTTTGCAATTGAGCTACACTACACAAGGATAAAATGTTATATGTGTAGAAGCAGGGTAAAAGAGAGAGAAATTTTTTATTCTATCTCTTTAGAATTCTACTTTTTCATTTTCAAATATTATCAACTAAAATTTTAGTTTCAGGTTTTCGTTTTTGCATTTCGTCGTAGCATGCAAACATGTAGTTTGAACAAGCACTTTATTCAATACTGTCAGATATACTTTTAAGATATGTATAAGTATTGGAAATCAAACTAGTGGAAAGTTGAAGGTCAAAATTGTCAACACTTAATCTAATTGAATGGTGGCAAGCAAGTAGACTAAGAACAAGTACCCTGAGGTAAGAAGAGATTGGACTTAACTAAATGCTTTAAGTGAGATTCGTTAAATTTCCATACGACATCAACAAATAGATTGCTTACAGAGTACAGCCGTGAGCAATAAGAGGATTTTATTTGCGCACTTGTATATTCAGGCAGTTTTAATTTTGGAATAGCCATTTGAATTCTATTATGAATTTTGAATTAGTGCAAATTAAAAAACTACCTTCGTTATCCACGTTTTTTACAGAATGCGAAATGTGATTTTAAAGTTGATATATAATCAAAAAAAAAATCTCCGAAGATTTTCGAGCATGTGGACAAGTAAGATTTGTTTCTTACATCAAATACTAGTTCAGAACGACTTCGATCACGTCTGTGCGATTCGTAGTGAGTTTTGTTTTAAAAAATTTCATTTTTTAAAATTCACTCAAAACTGTTCACAAAAACTAAATGTTTCCAACTTAATAGTGTATAGATATTTGTGATTATTAAAAAATTTTTAAATATTATTACGAAAATTAAATTTTTGAGTGTTTTTTTCAATTCTAAGTACGTATAGGTCATCGTGTATATTTTGTTATTTTGGCATAAACTTCACTCCGGTTTTTTCTCGGGTATCCTGGTTCAGTTGATGACACACAAATTTTCAAAAGAAATTAATGCCAAAGTTTTCCTCCGTCAAAGTATTATTATTCAGGAGACGGTGGATATCCATACAAAGAAAGTAAAAACGTGCGTTGTTACAACCCCTTACAAAAATTCAACAGGCACACTAAAAATATTTAGCACGTTTTCATAGTCGGACTAATCGAAACGGGATGGGTACGCGTTGCTAAGTCCAAAATTCCAAAAACGAAACTCCAAAATCAAAATTCCAAAGAACAAAATTCCAGAAACCAAAATTCTAATAAAAACAATTCCTAAAAATAAAATTCCAAAAAAAAATCCTATACAGAATGCCAAACTTCAAAATTCTAATATGCAAAATTCCAACAAAAATCCAATATAAACGCCTTATATATTTCCATGGGCATAAAATGGAATTATTTTGGAAATTTTATTTAAATGTTCGATTAAGGTTTATTCAACGGTATCTTGTAAATTGCGAAAACCGTTACAGTATGTTCCTCAAGAAGAACGGTTCGGTATTCCTACCTGAAAACCCGACCCTGTTTTGTAGAATCACAACAAGCGTTAATAAATCTGGCAAAAAAATAGAAATCATGTTTGAGTATTAATTTTTTATGAAAAATTGGGTTAGGTACGATTTGTCAAATCCAAAATTCCAAAAATGAAATTCCAAAATCAAAACTCCAGAAAACAAAATTCCAGAAACCAAAATTCCAATAAACACAATTCCTAAAAATAAAATTCCAAAAAAACAAAACTCCTATACAAAAGGCCAATTTTCAAAATTCCAATATATAAAATGGGTTGGTATCGAAAGGCCAAAAATTTTATTAGCGAAAAAAAATGTCCCAAAATGCCATCCCGAAAATAATAATCCAAACAATAAAAATCTCAAAACTCATAATACTAAAAATATATTTACCAAGAAAAAAATTGCTCGAAAACAAAATCTCAAAAAAATAAAAATATCGAATTAAAAATCCCAAAATTTGCCGAAAATAAAACCAAATGAGTCGAAATCTGCGCGCGCAGATTCTGACTCATTTGGTTCTATTTTCGAAAGATTCGAAAAAATTAAATCATTAGATAAATTTTCGTAAGATATATTTTTAAAATATGAAATATATATTACTATTATGTAAACTTATATTTCATTTTCTTATTTTTATTTAACAGTCTTAAATAAATATAAAATTAAATGCAAAATTTGGGGTTTGTTTTTTTGAGATTAATTTTTTCGCCCGTAAAATCTAAAATTTACAAAACGTGATTTTGGATATTTTTCGGGCTATTTATTTTGAGCAATTTGAAATTTGAGAAACTGTCTACTAGTAAGTTTTTGATCTAGTCAAAAACATCATTTTGGTAATAAAATTTTCGGGAAACGATGGTATCCCATATAAAATTCCATTTTATGCCATGGAAATATGAAAGGCCTTTCATGTTATTTAATTATCAACTAAAATTTTAGTTGCAGGTTTTCGTTGCACAAGTTTTTAGTATATATTAGCATGTTTCAAGGGGTGAACAACAATAAGCGTTAATCAATCTGGTAGACAATGGGAATCATTTTTGCGTAAAATAAATATAAATAATAGTATTTCAGTACAATTAAATTTAAATAATTAAATAATAATAATTAAATTAATTGAAATAAACCAATTATAATTTTTTACGAAATGCTGCAAATATTATTAAATTAATGAAAAAATGGAATTTTGTATTTGGAATTTTTAATAAATTTTGGGAATTTTCTCAATTGGAATTTTGAATTTTGATATTTATGTTATGGTATTTTGTAAAATGGAATTTTATATTTTTGTTAATTTGGATTTTGGAAATTTAGGCCATTTGGAATTTTATGGATAACCGACCCGTTTCCGAAAAATTAAATTAAATTCAATTAATTCAAATTATGAATGAATTAAACTAATGAAATGATGGAATTGTGCATATGGAATTTTTTGTCTAAAAAAATAAATTTTGGAATTTTCTCAATTGAAATTTTGAAAATTGGAAATTTATGTTTTTGGTTATCCAAAACAAAAATTCCAACTGACTTAAATTAACAAAAATATAAAATTCCATTTTATAAAACACCATAACACAAAAATCAAAATTCATAATTCCAATTGATAAAAATCCAAAATTTATTTATTTTAGGTACAAAGTTTCATTGTTTCACTAGTTTAATAATATTTTAAGAATTTCGCAAAAATTCTAATTGGTTTATTTCAATTAACTTAATTATTATTATTTAATTATTTCAATTAATTAAATTTAATGTAATTGTTCCTAAAAATTATTACTCAAAAACACGATTTCTGTTGTTTACTATATTGATTAACGCTTGTTGTGATTCTACAAAACAGGGTTGGTTTATTATGGAATACTAAACCGTTCCCAACAAACATAGCAATATATACCAACAAAATTGCGCATGGCACAGCCCTTAATAAATAAGCACTGTAACAGTTTTAACAAACTACAAGATACTGTTGAATAAATCGAAGATTTCCTAATTCCAAAAAAAAACAGTTTCATTCCAAAAACTTCAAATTACTTTTCATATTTCCATGGCCATAAAAATCGTATTTTTTTGAGTTATGTATAAGAATTTTGTTTTTTTGAAATTTTATTTTTAGAAATTGTTTTTGTTGGAATTTTTGTTTCTGGAATTTTGTTTTTTGGAATTTTGATTTTGGAATTTCGTTTTTGGAGCTTTGGATTTCGCAAATTGTGCCCAACCCTTTGACATTTAGATCAGTTAGAATACTTTTTTGGATAACCGACCCGTTCACAATCAAGACTCGTTGGAGAAACATTTTTCAATGAACAAAATGTGTTGCAGTTTGGACAATATTTGTATTATGAACTTAAATTACCATGTTAAAGTATTTCGTTGTCTTGAAAACTTATAATTCAGCCGTTCTATCCGAAGCAAATAATGAATCATAAGAGGGCATGATTTTCTGGAATAACTTGTAGGATAATTACTTTCTGAAAATCTTTATAAATAAAATTATACATATCCTAGGTCAGTTGATTTGCGCGCATCACGTAAAAATTGCTGGATTTGGTTTTGATCATTTTTTTACGTTTTGGTTTTTACCTCCAACATCCAATTATCACAACATTCCTAAAAACAAAAAACTTAATCAATTATTTGTTTTTTGGTGTTTTAATCTATGCAATCTGTGCTGGGGCCAAGGGGAACGGGTCGGGTGCCCAAAAGAAAAACTTCCAACTGGCCTAAATTTCCAAAATTCTAATTAACAAAAATATAAAATTTTATTTTACAAAGTACCATAACATACAAAATCAAAATTCGAAATTCCAATTGAGAAAATTCCAAAATTTATTTATTTTAGAAAAAAAATTCCATATACAAAATTCCTTTTTTTCATTAGTTTAATAATATTTTCAACATTTCGCGAAAATTGTAATTGGTGTATGTCAATTAATTTAATTATTTCAATTAATTAAATTTAATGTAATTGTTCTGAAAAACTCTTATTTATACTTATTTTATTTATTTTACTCAAAAAAGATTCCCGTTGTTACCAGATTGATTAACGCTTATTGTTGTGATTATAGAAAACAGGGCGGCGTTTGTTTGGAATACCGATCTCCCTTTGAAACATGCTCATTTATACTAGGAACTTGTGTATGGTACAGTCATTATTAAATAAGTACTGTATATTGGAATTTTGAAAATTGGCATTTTGTATAGGAATTTTGTTTTTTTGGAATTTTATTTTTAGGAATTGTTTTTTATTTTAATTTTGGTTTCTGGAATTTTGTTTTTTTTAATTTTGATTTTGGAACTTCATTTTTGGAATTTTGGATTTGGCAAAATGTACCTAACTCAGGGCCAAGCACTCCCAAATCTTTCGTGGCTCGCTGTTCAATTCCTACCTTAGGCATTGCTCTCCAAATCAAGGATGTACGGCTCTAGGTTACCTTTAAGTTTTGTTTTCCCAATAACATTTTCTAAATTTAGCAGAATTCACCAATAGCTTAATAAAGTAAGAAATAAACGTTAAATTATTCTACAATTAGGGTTTTTCATTATACCTTATTTAAGGATTCGTCGAATCCCAATACTTCAATTCCTGTGGATTCATTTCAAGTATCTTTAACAGCAGTCGAATGATAGAGATAATAATCTAATAAGTTCAAACCATTTAATTTAGCAGCTTGGATGAAACGGATTCCATCCAATAATATTCCGAACCTCTAATGTACTGAGTTTTAGCCTATTTTAAAAGTGGTCATTTCATAAAGAATTCTACACAAAAGGCTCGGAGTAATTGTTGGGGTAAGAAATTTTACCTAATTAGAAAACGTAATTGCTAAAAATCTGAAAACTAACCTAATTGTTTGATTTTATTGTTTCTAAAAATGCTATTTTTAATATGGCGTCGGGTGTAGTAAACGTAACATAAATTTGACATTTGAAAATCATTCGTTTATTGATATTCAACAGCGTCACTTGAGTGTTATGTTACCAAACCACATCAAAATGTCACTAAAATTTAAAATAATAAAAATTTTATTCTGATGTGCAAATGAATTTCTGGTAGTTTTATCTGTCAGTGAATTACCGTCAAGCCGTATTCTCTTGTTAACTGTCAGACGCAAGCTTTAAATATTAGACCATAGGAAGGAACGTTTGAACGAGGCATTTATCTCGTTAACCGTAGTGCCCTTAGTTACTATAGGTAGAGTTTGTCGGAAATTGCCACGAAAGAGAACTGTGACGATAAACATAATGGTTCGATCTATACAGCTTTCACATATAGCTTTCTTGTTGGCTATTGTACATACTCCTGCCTTGTCATTATTGCGTGATACTGCGCATACAGAAGTTTCGTTGTTGTCTAAGTCTATAGGGGAGGGTTGGTACAAACGAAACAGCAGGTCAGTTGATACAATTTCATTTTTCCAAAAATTAAACTTGAACACAGTATTTTTTGATGTATAAACAACTACTGTAGTGTCTGAACGCACTCAAAAAATGTGCAGTTCAGTTGCGGCTTAAACGTCTTAGTTACAATTTGTCTTGCTGTTAACGCTAATGGAAATTCACTTCCTTCAATGTTTATATTTCCTTTAAAAAAGTTTTATGAACATTTTTTGAAAGGGGGATCAATGGGTTGCACTGGGGTCGTAAGTAAGTATAGCTGGATGCAGACGGATTTTTTACAAGTCATGCAACATTTTGTAAGGCACGCAAATGCAATTCAGAGCAATAAAGAACTAATTGTTCTAGACAACCACCAGACCCATTTTTCCCTTCCAGTGTTTAAAAGTGGTTATCCCTTCCAGTGGTTAATACAGGAAACAAATTCGTATTTACGACATTCCCAGTTTGGCAGAAATTGCATTAGAGTAAGCTGCTTCATCGAAAAATATAATATCAGGATTTATATTTTCTGGAATTTGGCCAGGCCATCCTTATATTTTTGGTGATGAAGAATTTTCTTCAAGTCATGTCACAAATAGAGAACTACCAGGAGAAGTATAAGAGCTCATTGCTGTGGAAAATATTCCGAATCCATACCAAACGATAAATGGATATAATGTACGTCATGTCGACTTTGGGTCCATGAAAAATGTGTGGGGCAAAAGCCCATCAACATTTTTTTTCAACGCCTGAACTACGATTCGGGATAATTCCTTACTATTTTATATATGCGATTGTTTGTTTGGAATACCTATGCTCCTTTTTTAATTTAAAATAATTGATTTATTTATCGTTATGTTTTGAAATAAAGTTTAATTTAAATACTTAACATTTATTTGTTCATTTTGACTGTTACAACCGTACATACAGAGTGTTACAATATTATGAAAGATTTAATGTAAAAAATGTGGTAAATGGCATTTTTATGGTTTTAAATAAAGAAAATTTGAATTTTACATATAGGTCACTTTTATTCCTGGAAGCCTAAAACTTTTCATTTTATGGCCAAAAATTCAAAAATTGGTACGATTGTACCCACCCTCTCCTATCGGTCTAGAACATTGTAGGCGCTGATAAAAAAAATATATACCAACGCTTCTTTATCGATAAATTTATTATCAATATAAATAATCACATTCGGATCAGTTCAGAAGCCTTATCACAACACCCAATTTAGAGCTGAGTTTTTTTTCTTCAACTCGTAATTTTAAATTTTAATTTACGATCAATTGCTAAATTTACCCCTAGAAACTAAAAAAAACCTGTTGTTTGCACATTTCACATGAATTTATTGTTTAGCAATAGCAAGGCAACAACAAGCAGGTGCATTTTCAGCACATGTAATAAGATCAACCATCGACATGTACGTACGTTTTAATAATTAATTATTTTGATCAGGTGGAAACATATTGCTGTACTATAGTTCCGCACAATCAACACCTGAATCCTCCATCCACAAATATTCTTACATTAACATTATGTCCACCTCAAAATACACCTACTTTAGTAAAGAGTAAAATTTAACAACAACAATAGCATAACAAATCCAAAAAGGTTTAATCGAAAGTAAACGAAAATCAATTGAATAAGCATTAATCCCCAATGTAACCCAGAACGGCTGAATATGTTTATTGGCTTTCCTAATTTCATATTTATATCCTGATCATTCCTGACCTACATCCTACAGCAACAAAAAAAACAACGCAAATGTTTTGTATAATATATACAATATATGTATGTACATTTTTTCCAGCCAGAAAAATATGCGATCACATTATTAAATTTACAATAATAACAATATGAGCAGAAGGAAAACCGAAAATTCCAATTTTCATCATTTTATTTAAAAAATAAAAAACCAATACTCTTATCAGCAAAAATATATAAACATTTCTTGGTGTGATTTGTTTTCCCGACGACGTTGTTTTGACTTGATAGACACATTTGACAAATCAAAAAAAAAAAATACGGAAAATACCAAAGAGGAAAACGAAGAAAATTCAACAGTTTAGCCATCACGCTATATACACCAATTTTTTTTTTTTTTGTATATAGCAGCTATACAGTCAATTTTCTCAGAATTTTTGTTAATTTTCTCAAAAAAATAAAAAAAGCGTAAAAATGAAAAATTTCGGTAATTTTAACACCAGCTGATGCAAAAGGAAAATGCGAAAATTAATTAATTTTGATTTTCTTGTGAAATAGGCAAATTCAATGACGAAAAAAACACTGATTTTTTTCACTTTTCTATATATTATACATATTTTTCAATTTCAATCTCACACAATTGAAAAATAAAGTAACTGAAGAAACGAACGAACCAACAAAAAAAAACGGAAAATTACTTTCCCTTTTTTCCTTTTCAAAATCTATGTATGTATAAAGATATTTTTTTATTTTTGTGTTAGTATGTTTTTTTTTTGTATATATATTTTCACGATGGAAAACACGGAAAACTTTTCTCTCGATTTTTTTTTCTATGTACTCGTATATCTGGTACAGAAGAAAAATTTTTGTGTATATAGACGTACAATTTATATATTATAATATTGTGAGTGAGTATAATTGTGAGAAAGAAAAATGAAATGGAAAAAAGCACGCACTATTTCTTTAGTGCGCCGCATTTGCACACACACTTGATATATATAGATTTTTATTTTATTCTTCTAACTTCGGGCACACAGCAGATGTCTCATGTACCAATAAAGAATAACTGACTAAAAATGTATGTATATGTGTGTGAGTGTGTGTATAACACATATACATGCACATAAAAAGTTATTTTCGAGGATGGTTGATGTTTTAGAATCGTTGGGGTGAGATGTTAGCAACCCAACACAGTTAAAAAAAAATTATATAATAATAAAAAAAAAGTTATAGTTTTAAGAATGGTTGAGGGTGGTTTGTTATTTTATATTTTTTTATTTTATTTAAAAAAAATTAAATGGGGAAAATTTTGCTGGAGTATAGTTGTGGAGGAAAGGAGTTTTCAGCATTATTTTTTTATTCTTTCTTTAGTTGAGAATTCAGAGATGCGAACCAAATTTTATATGCAATAGAAATATAAACTCTAATGAATAAATAATTTTATTTATCGGGTAGAGAGCCGATTCCGGATTCACGCAATGCAATTTAGGTCATTTTGTAGTAGCAAAAGGCTGCGTACTGACCTAACACAAAAAAAAAATGTGCCAAACAAAATTGTTGGTAACTTATTTAATTCCAGTTCCACCCTCTGGTTGAGATATAGAAGTTTAGTTGAAAAAATATATAAAAAATGAAAATGGTGTGGTATGAAAAAAATAGGGGTATTTCATCATTTTGCGAATTTTGTATAGCAGAAAAAATGCTGTATACATAATACTAAGAAATAGTATGAGATGCTTTCAAGAGAAAGTGAGACAGAATTAATATAAAAAAAAATGGGAAAATTTAGGAATGAGGGGGCTAGGTGGCTCGGATGATGATATAAAATTTATATATACGCTCGCATATACATATTCAGTTTTAGAGGGTTGATTTTTTTTCGCATTCATTTTTCTCGCTGATTTAAGGATGGGAGCGTTTTTTTTCGGGTTAAAATAGCAGCCAAAGTCTCTTGAATAGAAAATTATAGAAAAGCAGTTTTTTTTATTCATTTTTTTGTTTTGTTCTACATTTTTACGTATATATGTAGCTCTATAGCGTATACATTAGGAAAATGAGAGGAATAAAAAAAAGCGACGACGACGATGAAAATAAAAAAGGGATGAAATGAAAATGTATAGAAAAAAAAGCGCCCGCGTGTAGGCGGTGTTAGAATTTTTTTTTTGTGTTCATGATATTTTTTTGGTGGAGAAAATCACAAAAAAGCCCAAGCAACGAAAAAAGAAAGTATAAAAAAAAATAGTCTGTGCTCTCAAAAAAAAATTATATATTTTATATAATAAAAATATATAATAACACACACAATATACAATATTATTATATAGAAAAAAAAAATTTTTTACTTTTTTTTTGAGAGCAAAAGATTTCTAACCGCCACAGTAGTCATACACACGTACTCCTTAAACGATATCCTTATTTTATTTGGTTTATATATTATAGACTTTTATTTGATTTTTTTTATTTTCTATCATAACAAAAAAAATCAAAACAGTTAAATAAAAAATAAAAAAATTATTTTAGTTTAGTTTTAATTTAGAAGGAATAACGATTAGAAACTAACAACGAGAGCGGGATTAAAAATATTTAAAAAAAAATAAAAATATTTAAATAATATTTAAAAATATATTGTGAAGTTTTTATTTTTTTTTTTTTTTTTAATAATGAAAATGTGAAAAATTTTTATTTAGTTTTTCCTGTTTTTGGTAAAGTGTGTATATATATATTAGTGTTTCGATTCTTTGTATTATACCGTGTGCTTAATTTATTTACCGGTTTTTTACAAACCCTAAACATGTGATTAAGGATATTTAGAAAAATATTTTATATTTCAAAATTAAACGAAAATATAATTTTTGTTTATATCATCAGTATATTACACACATAACACACAAAATAAAAAATCTGTGTTAGTTGTTGTCTCATATCATTCGCGATATTTTTTTTTATTTTCGCGATTTCTTCCACATATTACAATATTTTTTTTTTGTTGATATACTACAGTCTAACCTAATACTTGTATTTTATTTTGGACATCTAAATTATTTGTTTGTGTTCGAATATATATATATATACATATATGTATAATATACACATGTATAGAATTGCATTTTTGCAACCTTGAAAATCAACAATACTTGGAAATATGACTTATAATAAATAATAGTCAAAACATCTCGAATCGCGAAACTAACACTATCTAGTTTAATTAAAATTATAAGAAACATAAAATATCACAACTAAAATTAGATTTTCTAATAATAGAAAATCGCCAAAAAAAATTTCCACCACCTCTAAGTTTTTCTTGTTTAATGTGCGTGATTATTATATTCCGCTGGTCCACCACCGAAAATTTCACCAATTCGAGGTTTAACTGTAAATTATTTTTTTATTGTTATTATTTTTCGGTGTGTGATTGTATATATGCTATATTTTTTTGCCTTTCCCGATTATTTCGGCATCAAAGTATTTTTTTTTTGTTAGTTAGTTTGGCCCCGTTGTTCACAAGAGATAGAAATACTATAACTATATATTGCTACTAATAAACTATTTATAATTTTTAATTTTTTTTTATTTTTTTGTAATTTTATGTTTGTTTGTTTTTTTTTATTAATTTTCCTAAAGTGATAAAATATATATATATATATATGTAAAAAAAATTATGTGAAATTTAGAAAATATGTTTGTTTTTGTTTTGTGGGTGATTCATATATATATATGCAATAAAATATATTAATTTTATAAATTATTAATTAAATTTTCTAGTCAAAAAATGTATATGTAAATAAAAAAAATGTTGCAATATATATAAAAAAAAAATAAAAGTTTAAAATAAAAAACAACAACATGCCAAAAAACAGTCAAAAAGGATATCCTATACATAAAAGTTTGAAAAAATAAAAATTTTAAAAAATTGTTTTAATTATATTTTAAATCACGTTAAAAAATGATTTTAAAAATAATTAATTTGTATAATACTAATAATAATCTAAAAGAGATAATTTTTAGTAATAATAATAATAATTATAATAAATATAACTTATGTGATGTGATTTTTATTAATAATAATAATAATAATAACAATAATAGTAATAGTAATAAAATAGCAAAAACAAAATTATTTTCACATCACCAAAGCACCAATTAATTTGGATTCAAGTACAAAAAAAAAATTAAATTATTTTTTTAAAAATACAACATAACAAGAAAAGAAATCTATATATTTATTAAATTACAAGTGAAAATTAAAAAAAAAACGAGAAAAACTAATTTTTAAAAAATAAACTGTTTTATTCAATAAAATTTAGTTTTGCAAAAAACAGAATAATATATAAATTTATTTCAATATAAATAAGGTAAATTGTTTTTTTTTTTATTTATCTAAATGTTTTGTTTTGATTGTGATATATAAGAAAAATGTCTTGGTTTTATATTTTCTTTTACTCTCAACTCTCAAAATATTGTGTCCATTTTTTTTTTTCATTGGTGTGTTTTTCTCTTGCCTCGTACACCAGATACATTTATATATATGTACACAATTTTCACAAGACATGTTCCATCAAAAACATATGTGATTTTCTTATTGTGTATATAGATCTGTTGCTTTATGTACGAGATTTTTTATTTTATTTTGGAAAATGTATGCGTGCATGAAATTTTCTATACTTGTAATTTTTCAAGGAAAATTTAAATTAGAAAATTTGTCAAAATATAATTTGTCGGTGAATATTTTTAAGGAGCATATTTAAATAAAATACTAAATGCATAATGTGCGACGAACCCGTATATACCGTATATAGGTATCCCGACGGGATATTTAAGTCAGACCCGGTGACATTGCCTTAAGATCATGCGCAAGACGTTTGCCACACCTACCATTACTAAACCTCCTAATCACCAAGATAGTTTAGTAGTCAACTAGTAGCATATTTATATTATAATATGAGACCAGAATATAATGTTAGGGTATTGCTCCGGAAATGGATATATATATACGGTCTATAATAGGTGATAGTCACGCGACCTTAAAACTCTTTCAGTATATCATTAAAATGAAAACTGCTAATTGCACAAAATAGTTTTTCGTGATTATAATTTGATACTTATTAAATGTATACACACTTTATATAAAAAATGCAATTTATAAAAAATAAAATGTATTAATATCCGGTTGGAAATTGAAAAACTAAGCTGAACTAACTTCTTATATAATCATATATATTATAAAATTTTGTTTAAATCCCACTCGCTAAATAAAACAAAATTCTAATTGAATTTTTTTTTGAAGGAAAAACTTTCTTTTTCATTTCATCGATAGCGAAAATAGATTTTAATTTTTTTTTTTATTACCACTAATACATTTTTAATCTTTTTACTATTCGTTATAATTAAATATGTTCTTTTCACTTTTCGCTATTTTATCAATATGTCGCGAAATACGCGTATTTGCACATTTTTTTTGGTTGTATTTAGAGATAAGTAGTAATATATTTTTTTTTATTTCAAAATAGTATATTTATATAAGACATAAGGTTATTCTTAAATTAGAAATATATTCTATATAGTATATACATAGTTGATAAACCCTGATTGTATTTGTACATATGTGTATATACGTATTTTGCACAACTACTACATAGTGTATAGTATAAATGTGACATGTGGTAGTTTTGTTATGTCGTTTATATTTTACTAGAATATAGTTAACAAATCACTATTTGACCTACAAATTGTGTACAAGGCAGACATTAAAGCTAAAAAACTATGAATCACAAAATAATTTGAATTTATTTTAATGTCGGAGGAACAATGAATAAAATTATTTTGTCAAATTTTTTATGAAATCATTCGATTAGGACTGGAGAGAGAGAGATGAAATTGAGGTTAGAAATAGTTTTTTTATGGTTTTTCTAAGAAATGGCGTATATTAGGTCATAATTAGTTAAAATTCAAATTCAGAGTGCCAGTTGCAGAATGACGCAAAAAAAATATTTTTGCCGTCTCTGCATTAGACAAAACAGAATGTCAAAATAAAATAACATATTTTTTTATTGTTGCATTTCAAGGTTGTCTAATTCCGCCGACAAATAGTTAAATAATACGTGATCGAATAATATTTCTTGTTTATATTTAATGCATGTCTGTGTTAATCACACTATATATAAAAGTTTGGTGCACGGTGAGCTTTAAGTGCTTTTTAAAACTTTATATTTTAAATTAACAGTGAAATTGATTAGCGGCCCAGATAAAAGTTTTATCTTATCTTTAATTTTCACTTGATTGTGTGCTATACATTTCTAAGTTTTACGTTATCAAACAAACAAAAATACAACTAGCTATAGATTATTACACTTATCGCACCACTTTTATATATATATTGCAGTTAAATTTAACTATAATTAATTTTGTCTACATACATATATATATTTTCTCATCAACCACGCAAAAAAAAACTAAATCTTGCGATTGCATCTTATATAAATTATATAAAAACAGTCTTTTGTGTATTAGACGTTGCTTTGTATAGAGCAGAAAAAAAGCGATGTAGACAACAAAAAGAGCAAAAATTGATACAAAAAAAAAATGAGACCTTGACTTAGACAAAAAATTATATAAAATTCTTTCAACTCGTGCAAAGATGTCGAAATTGCATTTTAGATATACGTATAAAGCCGGCTACATATTTAGTTGAATTATTTATACAAATTTACAGAGATAGAAATATGAATATATGCAAGCACATATTCACATTATTGACGTTAATGGCTCTATTTAGCAAATCTAATAAGGAAATCTTATAATACACATCCCATTCAAATGCAATTCAAAAACGAATTATACGAAAAATATGTTATATACACAATTAGCACAATTATATAATAAGCATATATCGGAATAGTTTTTTTTTTGTAATAAAATATGTATATCACTATTTTATCTATATATTGATAAAATAATTTATTTTTATATATGTATATAGTTACAAAGCTAGAATTTCTAAAATGCAATATTCATATCTTTGTGCGCGTGTGGTTATCAATTTTATATATGAATTCTGGGAATTTGAGTTCAATCTAATTGCTAATTTATTATATACAGTTTTTAGGTAAAAAAATGGCATTTGTTATAAAACTATATACAAAAATATAATTTAATTTTATCCGATAAGGCGATTCAATAAAGATTAAAAGATTTTATGTCAATGTATAATCTTAATGCACTAATAAATAAAACTCAAAATAGTGACTCGAACATAATGTTTTATGCATATATAGTTGGAATGAGGGTTCTGTTTATATTTATATTTTATTATAAATTTCCAAGAAATACGATTTATATGGTCTATAGCTATGTATTTCTAATTCACAGCAAATTAAAAAGTTTTCATTAATTATCCCCCAGACCGTATATATTGAGAAATATATAATTTACTAATTTAACTCTGTGACATTAAGCAAAAGCACATAAAATAATTCGGTAATGGTATAAGTTTTAAAGAAATGACCAACAAAATCTTAATTGCACGTTAGTGTTGTAGAAAATAATAATTGCACGAAAAGTTTTGTATCGATAAGTAAAATTTTCTTTCTCAGGTTTTTTAATCAATAAAGCTTTTTCCTAAACGTTCAATAGTCAAACAATTATGACATATAAGATTTAGTTTAATGAAGTACTAAGAAGTTGAAGTAGTAAGTAGTCCAAAAAACAATGATCCAAGGCAAAAAAATTTCAAAGCCTATAAGAAAATAAAATAAACTAATCTTCGTATAAGACTCTAGAACCTGAAACTTAACCTGCAAATAAGGTTTCATTGGGTATACTATAAGATTAGACAAACACTTTCTTAGAGTGCGACGCAGCCACGCCCAGGCCTGTTTAGCCACGCCCCACCATATTTTGTCACACCTTACCATTTTTAACCACGCCCCTCCTTGGATCGTGTAAAATACATTTATTACTTTACTTAATTTTAACTCATTCGCACTATCACAAAACTCCGACGGAAAAACTAAAATGAATCCTTAATCAAATAACACGAAACTAGAATAAAATTACTTTCCTTCACCGAAAGACTCAGAATTATGAATGTCACGTGTCAGACCGTGCGAGCTTCAGATTGTGTAAGGTCAAATCCTGTCTAATTTTGGTGCCGTGTCAATTAACAGAATGCGGTAAATTATAACTAGTCTTAAAGAACAATATAGTTCAAGCCAATCTTCATTCAGAGAAAAACTTGTGTCAAAAGAAAATCTGAGTCTATTTTGCCAAAATTTTGGTGATTTTTGATCAACAAAATCTGTTAGTTAAAAAAACAAATAAGATTTTAGTTGAATAAAATTTTAATTTTAAATAACCAAATCGTGGTTATTTAACTTTTAACTTAGTTAAAATAACCAAAAACATATGGTTATTTTATTAGATAGAAGTGGAAAAAATTTGTAACAGTGACCAACTGTTTTTTGAAATCAGTCAAGGGAAAAAAATTATTTTACTAATGACTTGATAATTCTACCAAATTTACTTAGTAAATGTAACGAAACTGGCAGTTGATTTTTATATTGGTAAATATAGTTTAAAATTTTGTTAAAATTGACAAATCAGAAGTTTTTGGAAATTCTCACTATGTGTGTGTACTAAGCCAACACATATAGTTAAGGAGTTTTTTATAATTGTCCGTGATATCAATTTTTTTAAGATTTTTTTCGGCTTTTCGGACAAAATATTTTTTTTAATGGAATTTACACAATGTTTACGACTTTTCTATAGTTTTCTATAGTCATAGAAAACAAAGAGGCCATTTACTCACAATATATCTACCAAAAAAAGTAGAAAAATTCACCCCAGTGTACATCTGTAAAGATACACAAACACAAACCCTTACAATAATGAGAACTTCCTTAGGTCTCTTCTTGGCAGCTTAGTTTTGTACTGATAAAAAGTTGGTCTACTCATCAGGTTGCAACGACCAAACTGCAAAAATTCGTGGCGTCAAATACTCGTAGTATAAAAAAAGAACCTATTGATTTGGCGAATTATATCACCAAAACAGAAACTTCTGCAACTTATATAATTAAATAATAGTTTGTCCGTTGTTAATTTGAAAATATTGTAATTTTCAACGTTTATAAGACAAACTTTCTAGTTTGTCAAACGTTTGTCCTACTTTAGATTAAACCTTACTCACTATTGAAAATGTGCGGTTCAATTCAATTACGGCTAAGAACAGTTTAGAGCGATCTGGAGCGCTTTAGAGCAGTTTTTCGCTTAATTCCTGATATCAACTATTTTTTTTTCAAGAGATTATTTCAATTATTTTTAAAAGTCGTCCTCGCCACAATTGTAGTACTTTTAACACTATTTTAGAAGTACTACAATTGTGGAAGAAGACTTTTCAGGTCAAATCACCAGACACTTGGCAAAATACAATATCAATTAATAAACCCGTTTCACTTGACACTTGTTTTTTTATTTCGCAAAAAAATTAAATTTTTGAATATTTTAATTAAAAAATGTGTCCAAAAGTTTAAAAAATCACTCGATCAATATTTTGACTTGTTCCTGATGTGACCTAACAAGTCAAATTTATAGCATAAATAAAAATATTAAAATTCCAATTGTTCATATGTTCTAATAAAAAAAAACTTCAGGACGCGTATTCCTGAAACCGGTGGAAATTTCTGCATGCGAAATATAATTTGCTTTAAAATTCTTTACAGTATTCAAATTTTTCGCCGGCTACTTTAATCGTTTTTTTTTCAAATTTGTTTGCAGGTTTTCTATTAAATATTTCCATACTAATGGAATAAATCCGCATCGATCTACCCAGTCGGAATTTTCGAATAATACAAAGAATTTTAAGGCAAATTATATTCCGCATGCACCAATTTTCACCAATCTTAAGAATATGCGCCCAGTGGTCGTATTCTTGAAATCGGTGGAGATTTCCCCAATCGGAATACAATTTGCTTTGAAATTCTCTATGTTATTCGATTTTTTCGTCGGCTACTTTAATAATTTTTTTAAATTTCTTTTCTTTTTTTAAATTAGGAAACATAATTCCCCCTACTAACGGAAAAAGCCTCCGACTAGGTAAATCGATTCGAAATTAATCCCTTACTAGGGAGACAAATATTAATGAATTTGAAAACAAATTTGAAAAAATGATTAAAGTAGCCGGCGAAAAATTCGAAGAATACGGTTTCAAGAACACGGTCCCTGTGTTACTGGTAACTCCTCGGGAAAAGGGAATGAGCAAAGAAGTTTTATGTAATTTCTGTTCAAATATTTTTTTTCTAGTCTACTGAGGACAAAAGTTTGATGTAAATATTTAGAAATTACGAATAATTTTTCCATGGCTTAATTGGCAGGGAAAATTATTCTCAATTTAATTTTGTTTTGTTTGTTGTCAAAAAAATTAACACTAGCTTTTTACCTCAGTATGCCAGAAAAAGATGTTTAAATAGAAATTACATATAAATTCTTTCCTCAATTCCGTATTTCCGGGGAATTACCAGAATCGTGCTACAGGTGTGCCAAATAAATGAAGAGAAATGGGTTTTAATATTTGAGCGATTTAGAGCGGTATAAAACAATATAGAGCGGTTTAAACTGGTCTAGAGCAGTTGAGCGCGAAAATTTAACAATAACAATAAATGTGTTCGACCCTTTTTTCTGATAATACTGGTATACTTTCCTTAAATTATAAAATAAACCGAAACGAATCATAGTTTTTCGATCGTGTTTTATGTTGTATTACGCGAGTAATATAGTTAGTTCGAGCCAACCTTTATTAAGGTCTTTTTAGAATGACTTGAAACCAGTTTCTTCATTCATCCAACTGTGGAATGGCTCTTATCACGATTGAAAATATTGATTGGCCTTGCTTGTAAGAAAGAAATATGTTTATTAATTTAATTGCGGCTTAAATCGGTACAGAGCAGTTTTGAGCCGTTAATAGAAATTTGGAGTGCTTCGGAGAAGTTTAAAACAAATAAAATAAAATTTTCAATTTTCCAACATTTTTGTAAATTTTCACCGCTTTAACTGAATTTGTTCATGTTTTGGTCGTTTAATTTTGAGGGGATTTTCAGATTTCGCCTCCATAACCGGATGGTGGTTACTCGTATGTCCGAGTCCGAGGTAATTTTAAACGAACATTATTGTGTTATTTTTTACTATTACCAGAAAAAAAATATTTTTTGCATTCCAAGTCATTCATAATTTGACCATATCTTTCCGAAAATATTGTAATTTTGAAAACTACAATATTCTAACTAAACTGTTGAAGAGGATATTTTTGTAATTGTTGGTGATAAACATCATATGCAACAAACAGAAATATCAAGAGATAAATTGCCAACCCCATGTCTCCCATACTTGAATTTAATTTTATCGTCGGTGAACAACTCGTGTGTATAAAATTTAGTAGATTATGGGGAGATCGGCTAGGAAGCAAGCAATTTGCTAGCCAAATTCGGAAAATAAAAGTTATATCTTCAAATATCTTTTCTCTATCAGTATTAGGGGCCACGGAGCTATGCAATGTGCACATAGTAATAAAATATGACCTATATACGCCCTCGATTTGGTAGGCAACTGCGTAAAGTAAGGACGTAGAAAGCAAACTGCGAAAGAGTTGAGAGTGATTCAGCTTCAGCACAGATGGCAAATGTCAAATAATAAAAAAAAGAACAAAAATACTAACAGAAACAGAAATTTTCCACATTGTCTAGATTCTCTACATTATCGAGGTCACTTTTTTTAATAGTCTACATACATTAGCTGTGTTTTTGATACGTGATCTGATCCGGTTCAGTCCATGTATTATGAAACGACGCATAGGCATTTACTAGATTTAAAATCAAAATTCATGATCTGGAACAAAATTTGGATCAGGTTTTCCATATAAAATTTGAACTGATCCGAATTTAATGGGTATCATGAAACAAGGCAATTGTCTTCACATGCAGAATGTTAATTAACTTCGCGATATATACAATACGGCACAACACTGGGAATCAAAAGCCTCTGAAAAGTTTAAACCTGTTAGTTTTAGCGTTTTAAGCGAAATGCGTAAAATTAAATGATTTTAAAGCCTATAGCAAACAGTTTTACTTAACTTGCAGTTGACAACAGTTTTATCGGTTGGTGAAAGTAGGATATGGCGAACTGTAACAACTTTTTTGCAAAATAAATCTCGAAATTTTTATGACTTTTTACGAAATGTGAAAAAGTGAAAATTCGCAGTTCAATTAAAAATTTGCACCTTCACCGAAAAACAATTTTAAACAACCACACGTTTTTTGGTTCTGCAACTTTAGAAAGTAGGTTTAAAAATTGTATCAAAAATATCTACAAGAAACATACTACCGTTTTTAAAATGTAAAACCTGTTGTAAAAAAATCGTTGTTTATCGGATTATTCTTATAATTCGCTAGATTAAAATGTATATATAAATTAATATTACATTCCAACTTTTGACTATCCCTCCTTATCCCATAATAAGGCGGAATATCCTAAAATTTTGTTTACATATTGATCTTGTCTCAATTAACATTTTGAAACAAAGGACCGATTTTATGAGGCGGAATATGTGACGGAAAACCGCTTTGTACTTAGGGTCTAGAATTTAACCGGCCTAAAACACATTGAACACAACAAGTACAACGTTCAATCAACAAGTACGGCACAAGTTTAAAATCCCTCATTATTCCAATTATATTTTAAAATGGTTGTTGCTATCTGATTGGCCACATTCAATTAACATAAATCCAAACCAAATTAATTTACCAAATCAAATGTTTTTGTTTTGTTTAATACAACTGACATTTTTATTTTATAAAATAATTTAAACTATAGTTAATTAAAAATCGTTTAATTAATTTTTTAAAAGCAGTAGTACAAACCATAATTTTAGAATTTTGGGTTTTTAAAATTTAGTTATAAACTCAATGACAAAAATCGAACAAACTTTTGACAAATATTCGGAGGGAAAATAATTTTATTTGTTCTCTGTGGATTGGTTAAGATTCTATCAAATTGTAAAATTTCTTAATATTTTTCCCCTTAAAACATTAACGCAATATGCCATAGTAACATATTCCGTAGGGTTGCACATTGATTGTAAATCATACAAATTTAACGGTTAAATTTAAATGAGACGAAAAAGCTTTCAATTGCATATTTAACTATCAATTGTTTGCCTAGCGTCATGATGAAATAATTAAGTAGAATGCACTGAAAATAAATGTTACAAAAATGTTATTGTTAGATTTCTATTATTGCCACATAGCGTGAACTTAAATCTGTCAGCATTTTCAAAGCTTCTGTTCTAAAAACCCTTTTACTCCATTCGAGCAGCTGACATCGAGTGCACACAATGGTTTTTGTATTAGTTGACTTGTTGCAAGAGTGATCTAAATTTGTTTCCTCTGGCACAATTCTGGCTTTCCCTGGGAATAGGGAGTTGGGAAAAATATGTTCATGGCGTTTTGACTGAATTATATTTGACCTACTGTTCAAATTAGTTTGGTGTAGATATTTTTGAAACAAAGATATATTGGGAATTATTTTTCCCTATAAAAATTTTGTGGGAAAAATGTTTCCCAATCAACTTTGTTTCTAAAATATTAACACCAAACTAATTCCAACAGTAAGCCAGAAAAATATAATTTAGACAAAAATGCTACGAAAATATTTTTTCCAATTCCCTATTCCCAGGGAATCCCAGAATAATGCCACTGGTGAAAGTTTTACTTATTTCTACACAAATGACGTTGGCATTTCTAAGGCAATTCAACAAAACCACTTATCTATTTTTTAGCTACTTCTCCAGGGAACAAATTTAAATTTTAAATTAGTTTGTGAATAAATTATGGTACATAATTAAACTATTTTTGGATCCATGGTATCAGGGTCTTTAAACTGCGTTTATTGACACCTTCAAGCACTTGTAACAAGCTCTAGGTTCACCAAAAAATCCCAAAAAAATTTATCAGCATTTAAAATAAAACCCATATCGATTTAAGTAAATACCAAATGCAAAATTAAATTCAAAATAAAAACTTATCTCTAATTAGGTTTATATTCTAAATTAATTTTTGATTTTACAAATAAAAATATTGCAACAATATCAATAAATATTAATTAAGCGGTGTTCAATAAATACCAAACACCTAAAACAAACATAAATGGTTTAGTTTTTTGTTTATCTCTCAGTCAAAAATAGTCGAATAGTGGAAAAATTGAGGGGAAAGAAAAAACGGGAACTTGCTACATGGAGGATAAACGCAGACGCAGGGACAGCTTGCATTTTCCAATGATTTCTTTAATCAAACTGATTTCTCAAAAGCCGACAATATTGTTGTCATTTTTAAATAATAATTGGGCAACCTGTTTTTCCTCTTATATAATTCTAAAAACCAGCACCATACACTTTATTGCGTGCCTAATTTACCCTAACTAGATAGTAGTTTTCTTTCTGACTTATTCCTTCCTACTACTTTACAAATTTTTGATTATATTTTTCTGTTGATATAAAGTTCAAGTCGAGCTTTCAAAATGCATTATTGAGCTTAATGTTCTCAAAAATACGGGTTTTAAAATGTCACAAAAATTTTCAAACAAATTGATAATGAAGCTTTTAATTCTTTTATTTGGCAAATTTAAATTTCATCTAGAACAGAAGAAATTACAGAAGCTTAAACACTTTAATTGAAGCTTACAGTTTACTGAAATTCCGGAGGTGCGGAAGTTGTATATAATCAAAAGCTATTAGCAAACTATAACGTTTTACTGTAATTAGTCGAATGCTTTATTCAGAAACGGCAAAATAATGACCGCTCAATTTTCTCTCATAGTCATAAGTTAGTGCGCAGCCTTGAAAAAAATATTTTAATTCTATTTTAAATATAATTTATTTCTAATCTTTAAGAAACAACAACAAGACAGCAAAAAAATTATGTCACCCTGTTAATAATAAACTAAAAATAATTCACTCTCGCTGATCGAAAAAAAAAACAAAAATAATAGTAATAAAAATAAACAAACGAACAATAAATTTATAACTGTGATATAGCAGCAGCTCTATAGAACAAAAAAAATAGATGAAATAGTTTAAATGTGTGTACATCCATAAACAATTTGCATGTGTTTTTCTATTTTGTAACACTACTAACACACTGTATATATAATATATAATAAACTCGTATGCATACGGACAAATAACAAAAAAAAAAGTTATAAGTGGAGACGGCGATTGCAGCAAAATTGAATAAAAATACAAAACATTTTTATATAAATATCGTAGTGGTATAGAATATAACGATAAATAAAATAGAAAATAAAAGGCGATCGACCGTTCGCCCGACACTGTCACTAGGTTAAGGTGAAGGTCATATTAAGCTTACATATATAAATCGTATGTGTATATGAAATTCAAGTTGCTTTTTTGTTATTTGTTTTCTCTATCTATTCAATTTGTTTTCCATATCAAATTCGAATAGAGAAGAGTATTGTGTGTTTTTTTTTTGTTGTAGAACTTTTTATTTTTTGTTTTTTTTTTTTTGCATCTCATGTGCAGACAAAAAATTATGTCGACAGCTTTTTGCTTTTGTTTTTTTTTTTACATTGCAAAAATCGTAATTCGAGAGAATGAGAAGCGAATAAAACACACATAATATATAGAATAATATACATGTATGTTAGTCAAGTGAAAACGAAATTGAAAATAAACACACATGCACATGATACCGTGTATACATATGTGTGTATGCTGTTTGTCTACACAAAAAAAAATAGAATAGGAAAATGAAAAGAAAATGCACCAACATGTAGAAAAGAATATGTGGAAATTTTTTTCCTATTTTTATGTTTGTATTTTTTTCTAACTTTCTCTTTCATATCAGCAACATCACACACAGAATATCAACACCGTAATTTTTCTCAATTTGTGTGCGGTGTGTGCTTTTTTTCTTTTTTGTTATATAAAATGTGCAATACATAGTTGGAGCAACAAACAACAAAAAAAAATACTTTTTCTCATCCATGTGTAGGTGGAATTTTATATTTAGGTTATTATTCAAGGTTAAAATTAAAAAAGATCGTGTTATACGTGTAAAGAATATTTTTTGCATGTTAGCCTATCTAGTATTACTATAATTAAGCAGTGTTATGGGTTAAAGTTTGAGGCTAGGTTGTAGATTTGGAAAAAAACCTAAGATAATGAGTAAAGCACATGTTATTCAAGGTAAGTGTTTGGTACAACAATTTTTCAAACTGTCGAATTTTTGCTGGTACTGTAAACCATATAAAAACAATAACCTAGTCCTTTAGCAAATATAAGCGGCGGAATTACCACCTTTCGGCTTTGAAGCATTAAAAGCTTCGCGTAAAAATATATATATTCTAACTAGATTTTGTGTTAAATAACTCTTATTCATTACCAAAATATTTATGTATGGGTTTTTGACCCGTGATAATCTTTCATTAAAATCAGTTCGAAACATATTTGGGTTACATGTTTAAATATTTTGTTATAATTTAAAAATTCGCTAGTTCAATATGTTCATCAGAAATATTAATTTAAATATCTCAAACTTAAATTTTCACCATAATAAGAATTGAAACGAATCCACAAGTTCATAGAAAATGAATTAATTTATTATGAGTTTAGTTGTGTTCTAGGTCGATGCAATAGAAAAATCTTCTGTTGTAATTGAGACTTGTACCCCTGTGCTCTCGCGGAAAAATGTATTACTACCAATAAGAGTTTAGTCGGGCTTTTCTATGAATTATCTATTAAAAGTGATCTGGGAAAGTTTAATTTTATTTGTATATTGCATTAAAATATAAAAACTATAAATTTAATTACAATTGATATTAAAATGGTCAATTTAAAAATTGATAAAGTGTCTCGTTTGTTTCTGAAGCAAGCTTCATTTTTTCCACTGATAGCGTTTTCTATACTTTCCCTAGTCTCAATTGGATAAAATATTGAAATTGTTATTAAAATCAAATCAGGAAATCCTTAAAATTAAAATTTTTTTTTAAGAAATCAAATTTTACTATTTTTCGATTTTAACAATAAAAACTTAATATCATGATTTTAATTGGCTAAAAGATACAAAATTTATAAATATAACAATTTATACTATCCCTAACATGAGGGCTAAAAATAAAAAGACCATGGCTTAACCTTTTAATTTTTAATTGTCGAATAACGACCTTTCTTAAAGTTTATCCGAAAACAGTTTGGTCACATAACATGAGCAATAAATAGAATCGAGCTTAAATGACACAAAAAAATGTATGTGGATAAAATATAATTAGTAATTACTAGGGCAACCAAAAATATGCAATAACATATTTTCTCCGGTAGACCAATGTTATCGTTGGAATTATGGATCCTGATGAGACAGTCGTTACACGTAAATATTTATTAAACATCGCACAACTACAAAAAGCTAATCACATCACCGTTGCACGGTTGTTAGATGATACGGTTAAAATTTTAGTTCATAGCTTTGATAAAGAAAAAAATGTTGCTATTTGTATCAGACGCACCACCGCACATGATGAAAGCCGCCCGGGCATAAAACATGTTTTATCCTAAAATTAACCATCTAACTTGATTTCCACATGCCCTTCACCGTGTATGTAAACAAATAAGAGGATTGTATTCTAAGGTTGACCTGGCCGCACTATCGAGAGTTGAGATTTATAAAAATTTGCAGCCTGGGCTCGCACTTCCTCCTCAGCCAATAATCACAGTGTTTGATGCATTGGACGATGAGGAAGCAGCTTCAATCAAAATAGCAAAAATGCTTTTGCTTGATAATTCGGTAAAGGTCATATAATTTTCATCGCTGCGAATTATGGTTTCCTCGATACATTTATTACAAAATTTGGAAGTTCAGGGATACCGTTTGCTGAGCAACGTAAAATAGTGAGCGATGCTGCAAAACAAATAAATTATGTGCTAAACTTACCTGTGTGATTCAAAAAAAATTCTGAATTCGCAGTATTGTCCGACATTATACATAACATGACGGGAACATCCAAGAGTACAACAACGAGAAGCATGATAGACAAATATACAATTGGAGAAATATTGGGTTTTAAAAATGCACCAACCACTCCCGTCGACGTTGAATAAATTCTTTGCTTCAAAGCTTCCTGTTCGAAAACTTAAGTGAAATTTTTGTTATTTATTGCAACGAAAATATTAATTAAAAAATAAACAGGCACTTTATTTATTTCATCATTTCATTCATAAAGTCCGGTTCATAACTAAAAATCCCAAAATCCTACATCAGAGAATTTTTTCAACTCTTTTGTATGAAAAGAGGCGTTGTAAAATTTGTATAATTTATACGTGATTTAATTGGTTAAAACAATGGGATGAAAAATTCGGGATTTTTATCCATATAGTTATGAACCGGGTGTGAAAGAGTTCTGAAATAAAATTTGAAAACGTGCAGTGATTTTATTTTTTTTTTTTGTTTTTTTTTATAAGGTGCTAAAAAACGATAAAATAACTACTCACATCTAAAGTGACCTCTGTTATCGTATAACATGTGTCTGAAGGCCTCTTAATTATTTTGATATCGTTATTTCGAAAATTTATAATTGTAAAAAATCGATACATCTGGATAATTAAATATTTTCAATTGGGAATTGTGACCAACAAAATTAATTTGTTGCTAATTTTATTTTCTCACACAAAATTTCAATAGCAAAATGTCGCCCGGATTCTGGTCTAAAGATGTAACCATAACCCTAGAATGACAAGGTTTTAACTAACAAAATTTGACAAAATGAGTTTTTGACGTAATTAAACTTAAAATTAAATTCTATATCACAACCACCAATATTTTATCATTTTGAGATTGAGCAAGTCCTGTATGTTTCAGTTAGAACTTTATAACAAAAATTTTCAATTATATTAATTCAAAGAACCTTGTCAAATTAAAATTATTGTGTGAAGTTAATCGCATGTTTCTTCACAATATTAAAATAATATCATATAGAACTTTGAGGCATAATTTTTTTAGAACCGGAAACGATATTGCTACCTCAAATAAACGAGGTTGTGATGAAATTCTCGGTACCTCGGCACTCCTGCATTCAGGTGATAGACCATGTGTATTCATGCATTGAGAAATCTATGTGAAAGACGGAAATACATGCCGCAATCTCCTTAATCCATTTGTTAAAACTTGTAAAGCAGAATCAACCGTATAAGGTATTAGAAATGCAGACGACAGCCTTCAAGGAGTACGGCTCAGCTTCGAAACCAGAGCCTTATCTGAAATTCAGTATAAACTAAGCTATCCAGAAAGCGGATTTAAATCTGGTAACATTAGATATGCAGAGCGTGCCCAACGCAATAAAGAAAAAGAAGATGGCTTGTTACTAGCAGATGAAAAGTTGTTTCAAGCAGACCAATTGCATCGTTGTAAAAACTTAATGAGATGAAGCTAATATTGGGGTTAATGCTCCATACAGATGCAGAATTTTACTAAACTAAATTTAAGCTATAAAATATAACTTTTAATGGATAGATGATTTTCGTTGCAAATTTTTATATTTTGATTTATCTTAAGCAAAAAGATTTTTTCTTAGTAAAATTTAATTCTGTTGAAATACAACTTTTGTAATAGCTTCGAAAGCTAATTTAAATTAATAAAGTAAATTAAAAATATATTTTTAAGCACTTTCATTTTAATTGACAAGGCTCTAACATCCATTTGAACCTGTTTTATAAAAAATATATTGTTTTCGAAGTGCCAAGGTTCTAACTGAAAAGGCCATACTATTGTAGCTCTTAAATTTCCAGATATTGTCTTCAAATTTGCACATGTTGTGGAGGTATAAACTAAAGGGCCATCGGCAAAAATAATTGGCCTTGGTTCATCATAATCAGAAAAATTATAAACGTATAAAAACTTAACGTTCATTTTCTCGAAAGTATGTTGCAACGAGTAAGAACCTTGTTCGCGACATGCAGTTAGGCAAACGGCATTTAATCAACACTTCATATTGCGATTATTTTGCAATAAATTAAAAATGTCGTCATTATATGGTTAAACTTAAAAAAGGAACAAAATATAAAATTTAGAAAAATGAGAAACTCAAATAAAATAATATTTATTCTTGTTCCTCATTTGGCACGAAAATCAAAGCCCAATCACATTCCGGTTTACCACAAAATAATTTAATGGAGGTTTATGTAATTTAATTGCACGAATTTAAATGTATATCTGAAAGCTTTCACAACAAAAAGTGGTTATATGCAAAAATTATCCAATGCAAACCAAAATTTGCCGGCAAGTTTGGTAATTGTTTGGTAAAATATAAATATTTAATTAAGAAAAAACTTTAGCATGTACGGGTTTAAATTTTCGCCATTTAAAATTTAAAGTACTGAATTAACAATTATTATCATTATTATTATTTTATCAAGTAAAATTGTTTTGGTGGATTATAATTTTACCAAAAATGTCATAAAAATCTACTGGTTTTACCATTTTAATTTAATAAGAGCTTTACCAATTTAAATAATAATGTTCATCTAATCTGCCATTTATTAAACTCTCATTCCACACGGGGTCTATTATGAAATATTTTTCACTTTCGAAAAATTCGATATCGCCCATTTGTTGTGGACCTGCCAAATCAATTTTATATATTATTAAAATATATACGTTATTTGTAGTAATTTATTTTACAACTTTCATCTAGGTAAATATAGCTATTGATATTTAAAAACAATAATTATAATTGCAGTCGGATATTTTGACGTCACATTTTCATTTAGTTCGATTCGTTTTTTTTTTTGTTTCATGATCTGGCGAATTGGTCGATTTCGAATTAATTTTTAAGAAAAAAAAATCATAATACCAAAAAACGCCGCGAATCGAATTTTCCGACAAATAAGTTTCATAATAAACCCCCTGATTAATTTAGTTTCGACTTGCATTTTAAAATAAAAACTTTTAGTGTAAATTTTAATTAAGCTTTCAATGCGTTTCAAATTCTTTCAAAATGGTCCTTCTTCCATTCGCTTGTTAAACAATCGACCATTAAAAGTGTAATTTTTTTGAATATTATTTTCCTGTTCCTAAAAATGTATGCATTCTCAAAGTATATTGACCACCTGAAAGAATTAATACAAATTTTGATCTGAATTCTGAACCATTGGCCACTTTAAAGTGAAATTATTTTAAATCAATAGCCAGCGCACTATAATCTAGCAAAATCTATAATACACGTGACGATGATTTTAATTATTTTAAAATGAGGCTTAAAATGTGGGAAAAAGTAACTATACTTGATTCAGGTAATTTTGCTGCATATACCTAAGAAATTTTAAGAAGGGCCATTCCACTGGTTTAGAGGAAAAAATAGTGAACTGTAAAGTATAAAACTCTGATCAAAATTTTAAATTTTTAAAATCGTAAATTTTGAATGCAGAACAATCAGAACCCTCTACATAAATAGTCAAACTAATGCTGGTATCTACTCTGGTGTAAAAGGATTTTTATAAGCAAATTTCAAGTAGAAACAAATTTGGTCACCTTTAGTGCGGCACTTTCAAAACGAATAACCACCCTTTTGGATTAAAAAAAGAACAGTTTATTGTTTGCATTTATCTTGAAAATTAAGTCTTATCTTTTTATTATTTCATAATTCGTCTAGTTGATAAAAAATAAAAATTAAAAATTCGTTTAGAATTAGTGTTGGATTAGTTTTCTCGGAAACTTGGTAACTACGATTAGAACTTGACATTTTTATATATTATATTTTGCAGATTTTAATATAATTTGTTTCTGATTTTTCAGCGATTACGCGAAAAAAATTATTAAAGTAGCGTTAAAGTAAGGCTTTAGGCCAGTAAAGCTTTATCAAAGTGCTTTAAAAGCTGCCAAAATCAAAATTTATATCTTATTTTACTACGTTTGTAAATTTTAAAAAAATTTTAAATCTTTAGTTAGGAAATTTTAAATTCGCTACTATTTCAATTTTACAAACATTGGAAACATCGTTATAATTATAAATATACCTGTCTCACAAGAATAGTTCAGAAAAGTATATTATACATATTTTGTTTTCCCTATTATTCAATTGTTTTTTAAAATAAAAATCTGGTAAAAACTGTCTGGTAATTAGTGTATGTAGTTCTGGCATTCCTCAACACTAATTTGGGACCAAACTTCAGTGATGAAATCGCGAAGATGAGTCATATTTCTTGAAGCTTTCTCTGCAATCTGATGTTTGAGCAACGACCATTCGTTTTCAATAGGCGACAAGTATGGATTTTGTTGTATTGCCCCAGATGAACATTTGGCCATGACTATATTCTAACCCGTCTCATTTTTTGTTGAAAGGTGTTTTGAGTCGCCATTGGATATTGTCTGTGTTTTCGGCCATTACGCTTGATGAATAGTACTCCGCCTTCCATTTCCAAAAGCCTTTATTACTTTAGGAATTGCTGTTGTTGATTTGACGAATAATTTTGCAATTTCTTTTTTCTGTGTGTACAAAGCATTATTATCTTATCTGGTATTTTGCCATTGTCTGGAGATTTTTATATGTTTGGAACCATCACGCTAGTGCAGTTTGCATTTTGAACGAAAATCGACTAAAGGACTACACTTGAGAAAAATTAAAAAATATTTGTACTATTAAGCCCTTTCAACTACCAATGACAAACTTATTTTTGATGTGTGATGTGCATGAAACGTGACAGTTTCAAATATTATTCAGTTAAGCCGACTGCGCGAGCGAAAGTTAATTATTTTTGATCCGCACGCTAAACCAATCAAAACGATTGGAAATCCATTTTTTTCAAATAAAAATTCACCAGCGAGTTAAAATACTTTTATATCCTTGCACTACGCGGTTCGCATGCGATCCACCTATAGATTTAAAAAAGTTAGCTTAAAAAAGTAAATTGGCAACCTTTATGCTATTTTATGACAAGTATTTTTCAAGTATTCATTTTTTTTTGTGGGGTTTGTGAAATTTGCATAAATGAAGGAAATAAAAATAATTTTATTTGGAAATCATGTTTATTGATGGCGTGAAAATGAAACAATTGTAATAAAAAAGAAAGGGTAGCGCGTAAGTCACGTAATTATTTATATAATGAGTAACTTTTTGTTTCTGATTTTATTTAACGTTGGCGTTTATTAAAATCGGGCGAACACGGCCACGGCCGCGGTCCGTTGAAATCAGAAAAATTCGATATTTTTCTTATCTATTGAATGCCATGCAAATTAACCGCAACTTCTTCATCGTTTTCCAAAAAATATGGTCCAATGATCCTATCTGAAGTTATTCCAGACCATACTGTACATCTAAGTGGATGCATTTGACCCCCAAAAATTTTCACGTGACCATGGACCATTATGAGTTTGTGAATAAACTCGTTCTTTTCTAGGCACAATTATTGAAAACGGCGATTATATTTAATGCGTATTTGTGCATCATTTGGTTTTATTTCGTGAACCAATTATTATTTTATTCGTGAACCAGCCTAGACAACTGCTGAGAATGTCGTCTGGTGGAAGTTTCGGAGGTTTCCTAAATACTTGCTTGCACCCGAGCAATATTCACATTATTTCGAACTGCACGAGGTTTTCCCAGAACATGAAAGAAATTCTAGAACATGAAAGAAATTTCGATATGATCTTTGTATGAATAATCGAATGCCGATTTTCAAAATAGAATTGAACAACTTTAGTTTTTTGTTCTATGCTGAGTCTTTCCATCATAAATTTAACAAGTCAGCGGCAACAGCATTTTTAACTTTTCCTTCGACAGTCGGTACGTTACGACAGATACGATTTCAATCTACCACCAGGTTACTTGTTAAAATCCCGCTTTCATGCCGACGACATATTGGCCGCCCCCACTATCTCCGGTTTTATTAAGAGGTCGTCCAAAAAAATCGAAATGTATACTGATTCAGGTTTTCATCAGTATTTTTGGATGTTTTATCACACATTAATTTCTACATACGGAATTGAATTTAATTGGTTAAAATTATTTAGATTTCTCGATATGTTATACTACAATTACGATTTGCCAAGGTCCTGTTGTGCATTGCTTGTAAAACGTATTTCGAAATTCTTGATGAAAGCGTTCAAAACTTACATACCAATAGAGGTCCGGACTACCGAGGGGAAGCGGAGGGAGGGGGGAGGTGGAAAACGAGCACGCTTTGATATCTTCATTATTCTACAGCTGGAGTGATACAGGGATCTCAATCGTCGAACACAAAAATTATTTGAAATAAATGAATAAATAAATGTTTCGGCGTTTAAAATGTTTGGAAATGTGGCTTGCCGCTTTCGGGATCACAACTTAATATTTCTGCAATTAAACAGTTTATTAAACATTATAAATAAAAATGCTTTCGAAGTTAATAAAGGCACACCATGACAAAAAATTTAAATCGACTAAAGGGAACGTCAAATAAAGTAGACGAATTTTATTGAGTAAAAACTATTAGTTACTAGTCGTGCAGCAGCTTTTACTTTGACTATTAAATTTTTCAGTTGGATTTTTTGTGGCGATATATCAGGTTTATGCGGAATAAGGAATAATATTAAGTACACTACTTGAATTATGAAAATTTGCAGGCTTGACAACTGCCCGAAGAAATAAAAACTTAAACAGAACTCAAGCTCGGTCTCAATTAGGATGAGGTATAAATTATAATGACCTGGTTTGGACCTTCTTTGCTACTTAAGAGAAATTAAAAGATATCAAATTTTCAGCTGCTCGCATACCAATATACAAACTACAGAGATCTGTTTTGTTCACAACTATCATTCAATATTTATTATGACATTTTGTTTACTTTAAAAACCGAAACAAGGTGATGATAAACTTTTGAAGATTAGTTTAACACTTCAAGGACGCAGATAATGTGAAATTATTCCATGAAAAGTTAGTTTGCCGATTTTCATAAAATTTAATGTCAAAAATCTTTGTCAAAATATTTTTAAAATTCAGTGGTAAAATTTTCACTATCGGAAAAATTCATTCAAGTTACAATAATGTGTACGAAATAAATGAGTATGATGGTGATGCAATCATTTAAAAACTATTTCTAATAAGCTAATAAAGAATCGTAATGTATAATCAAATTTCTTCGAAACCCAAACTATTTTGTTTGAAAATATTTTCGTTGTGAATCTTAAAAAACTTGTTTATCATACTGAAAATGTGAACCTCCAATTTTACTTTAAAGCTGTGCTTTGTGTTAACAAATAAGCTTTTAATTTAAATTCCATCCTATTTCGTACCGCATCGATGCTTCTGCGTAAATATTTTCACGAGACTGACCCTGTTTATTTAAACCAGACAACAATGACAGTTCAACAAATTTTTTATTATTTTAAATGCATAAATCCACAAAAAAACTACTTCAAAATAAAAAAAAAATGTTCTACGAATAACCTTGAAAATTAAATAAATAATAATATTTCTATTGCCCAAAAAAATAATAGTGTAATAGTATTTTGCGAAACAGTAAAATAAAATGAAACCACACATTTACACCGTATCAATAGTTTTTCGTATACATATCTTAAATTTTGAATGCACTGTCTGCAAAATAAATTGTTCAAAATAAATGCGAATATTTATACAAATACAACTACAAGGCTGTTGTATGTATATGGTTCTTTTATAGTTAAGATCGTCTCGTCTAATAGCGATATAAGAATATAATACATAATGGGTTTCTATTCAAAATGAATTATCGCCGCGCAGCTAAATAATAAATTTACATATTTTTTCGTACTATGACAAATCTTTTATTGCGCTGTGTGTTGTATGTAGATATATACAGTTAGAAAAATGCAGCAAAATTTAATTTAATATATTGCCGCAATTTATTTATTAAAACTACTCCCTCCAAAAAAAAAATATTCTTAAATCCTTAAAACTAACGTTAATTTGTTGAAATGTTTATCAAAATTAAATATACAAAACATTGCGTGCTTATATAAATTATAATACCCGACACAATTATTGTTGTAATCACAAAACTATCAACATCGGTTGTTAATTTTTCACAACATAAAATTATATTATGCGAGTTTCCACAACAGCAAAAAAATCAATTCAGGTCACGACATTTTAATTTTTCTTCCCCATCACAATTTACCATCATGATGTGTATACAATTCAAACGACACAACAACAAAATGTATACGAGTATATAATATAATCAGTGGAAAAACAAGGCACAAGAAAAATACATAAAAGAAAAATGTTAAGAAAGTGAGAAAAAAAAATATTATATAAGAGAAGTGTCGAGTCATAATAGAGACGGTCTAGGTCATGGTATTTTAGCATAATTTAATATTGAGAATATTTTCTTTTTTTTTTCAACCAAGCTATGTATTGTGTATGTGTGTGCCCTAAAAATAATAATTTATTTATCAGAATGTGGGGGTGGTGGTGGTGGTGCGGACGACACCAAAAATGTATAGACTTTTATCATAAGAGTTTATATGCGGGGAAAGATACATTTTGTGTATAGCGACGAATATTTGATCATATATTGAATTTGTCTGATATATATGCAAAATTGCCTATATGGTTGCCAAATTTGTATGTATGCAAGGATAGATGTAGTTTTTGTACAATATATTATGTAGAATAGTTGAACCTAATGCTTTGGAAACCAATATAAAATTTAACGCCTTTAAATGCCGTTAAAATATTTCATAAAATTCTTATTTGAGTGACATAATGAGATTCGGCAATTTATCGTTCGTGCTGCAAAGTTATGAAAGAGCATAACGTATGTTCACTGGAATAATTTGCAATTATTAAATTATAAACATATAAAAAATTAAATAGTTGTCGTACATTATGTTTTTCATTGATCCGTGATGAATTTCAATTATTCTGTTTTTATTGGTTGTGGTCCGATTAAATGGATCCGACCACAACCAATAAAAACAGAATAATTTAAATAGTTGTCTAAAGCTTATAAAATTTCAAATAAAATATAATATTCATGAAAATTTTCGACCTCGACATTTTTATATAGATTCACTCGCTATATTTCCGAAGTTTCGAAAAGTGGTTTTCGAAATTGTGCATGTCGATCTGTGGATTCACTCCAGCACATAATAAAATTTTATTTATAATTTTGAGGTGTAAATCGATCAAGCGAAAGTGGCAGCTTCCATGAGCTTCTCTTTTGTTCTCATATTTTGTAAAAATAAATTTAAATACATTACAACAAAAATAACTTAAAATTAATATTTAAAATTAAAGTCACGCCAAAATTATTCCAAATCATTTTTCCATTTCCATTTTCTTTTCAGAGCTTTTCGTTCTTTGCAAATATTTGAGAAGTAAAGCATTTCCAAATTTTAAATATTTTTTATTTATTCTTCAGGAAGTGAATAAAATGAACGACATTGGTTTTTCTGTCAAAATTGTATTTTCTAATAATTATTTTGCTAAAATTCTTTAACGGCCTTAATTAAGTTTGCAACCCATTGCATGCATACTAAAAAAATTTAAGCGGAAAATTACGAACTTATTCTCCAAGTTCGTAATTTTCCGCTTAAATTTTTGTTGTTCTCCAAAATTAGGTTTCCCTACAGCTCTAATGCGTTAACACCCAAAATCAAAAAAAAAATTCTTCTATAAAAGCCATTACATATTTGAAAATATTTGAAGTACTTCATTATAAAAAAAACAAATAACATGTGCAGTTTCATTCCATGTGTAGAATCGTCCAACAATCATTGGCGGGACAGTGATTTTATATGGCAGTAGACGCTTAAAGCTACGGTGTCACAAATAACATCACTAAAATAAATAAATTGAATTCTATTTACTATCACAGTAAGTTTGTTGTATTTGTAAGAAAAAGTTGTTGTTGTCAAAATAAACATGGCCGATAATATCAGTAAATTTACTATACAAGAAGTTCGAACCTATATATAATTTCACAAATTGAACTCAAATTGTTGAAATATTGACTTGTATTGAGTTACACTAAATTTGTTGTATTTGTCAGAAATAGTTGTTGTTGTCAAAATAAACATGGCTGATAATATCAAAAAATTTACTGAACAAGGTCTTAAAATCTATATATAATTTTTTTCATGTATATATATACAATTGAAACCACGTCAATATTTATATATATAATTGATTCCTTATTTGAAAATAATATATCGAATTATCAAAAGCTTAAAGCTCTTAACCTACAAATCGGAATTCCTCGGGGAATAGCCAAAATAAAACAGAAAATACAAAATGAATTTTAAGAAAACATATTTGAGTTCATGGTAAAAATTTAGTATTATTAATTTTTAATATTTAGACAAAAAAGCTCTAAGCTTTAAAAATGATTTAAGGAAGTTTTACGAATTTCACAAATTGGATTAAATCTATTCAAATTGTCAATATGCTGACTTGTATGTGAGTCACAATAAGTTTGTTGTATTTGTCAGAAATAGTTGTTGTTGTCAAAATAGTTGTTGTTGTCAAAATAAACATGGCCGATAATATCAGAAAATTTACTTGAAAAGGACTTCAAACCTATATATAATTTCACAAATTGAATTAAATCTATTCAAATTTTTGGGATATTGACTTGTATGTGAATCACAGTAAGATTGTTATATTTATCAAAAATTGTTGTTGTTGTCAAAATAAACATGGCCGATAATATCAAAAAATTTATTTAACAAGGACTTGAAACCGATATATAATTTCACAAATTGGATTAAATCAATTCAAATTGTTGGGATATTAACTTGTATGTGAATCAAAATAAGTTTGTTTGTTTGTCAGAAATTGTTGTTTTTGTCAAAATAAATATGGCCGACAATATCAGAAAAGTTATTTAAAAAGGACTTGCATCCTAATTGATCCAATTTTAATTGATTTCTTCCAAAAATGATAAAATCATAGTTTAACAGTATTTTTAAAACATTAATTTGTTACTTGTTGACTTGTCATAGTAAAGTTTTTGTATATAGCAATTAAACCAATGGCCGATATCTCAAGAAATCATAGTTTAACTTGCAAATGAAATGTAAACGAGTAATCAGTATTTTGGTCATATCAATCTTATTGCTAGTACAGACTTTTTTTCGCTTAACAATTCTTAAAAAAAAACAATAATAATATCACAATTCAATAGGAACTTAAAAAAAGATCCTTAAGGTTAACATAACAGTTTAAAAAAAATTACACTTCAAATTTGGCTTTAAAAATATTTGAAAATTAATTATTAATCATAATCATTATAATAGTAATAATAGTATTAATAATAATAATAATAGCATAATAGGCACAAAGAAGGTTTAAATCTTTCCATTTTTCAAATAAAATTGGTAAGGATTCATTAAAGCATAAATTTGGAGCAAAACCAACAAATGATCCCGGATTATTTTTCGCTTTTCGACCTCTATTTTTAGCTTCGTTGACCAAAATGATTTGCTTGGAAGGTTCACTCTATATAGAACTATATTTGTTTTATAATCAAAAATAATCGAATTTGTGTCCGTAAACCGAAGCTCTTTTATTTTGGAAATTGCAAAATTATTTTTAAATTCACCATATCACTCAATTGTTTAAAATTATAAAATTAGCTTTGATTCATTTCTATGACTTGATAAAATGGTTCAGTGACCTTTGTGAACTTTTTGATTTCGTACCATTCGCAGGGTACCAGGACTTCTCTTTTTCAGGGGTTCAATAGTTGCATGAACTGAATCGCCCTCATTCAACGTGTGTCCTTTAATCAAATAGCGATGATAAATTTTGATTTTATGCTTGTGTGCTGCCCACGAATAAAATGAGACTAACGTTTTATTTTTATTCTGGTGCGGAAACAATTATCCGACCAGAATCGAATTTCTTCTAAATTTTGGTTATTTTGAATTTCAGTTTCTATGAATTTTTTAAACAAGTAATATTCTTATTTTGGGCCTCGCTTTACAATACATTTATGCCAGACGAAGCACTGGGCCTCACATGTAATCATGCAATAAACAGTAAAATTGTATGTATATATTAAAATTGCATTTATAATAAAATGGTGAAACGTCGGCATTGGGACATGTTAAGACTTTTTGAAAGACGGTCAAAATGTTTCGGCTACTTTCCAAAGCCGCGATTTTATCGCTATCCTTTAATTGTCGCGAGATCTTTGCATCATTCAAATGAGGGCAAGGTCCCCTTCATTTCTACTTAACCCTGCATTCTTATAGATAGTGCAATCATTGCATTTATCTTTTTTAAGAACGAAGAATGATATATTAAAATCGTTCGTAAAACTATCGTAATATTGAGGTTTCGAGGCAGTAGTGACATCAGGTTTCTCTCGTTCCATCCATTATATGTACAGTCTATATACATTAGGCTTACATTTAAATCGCCAACTAATTATTCTCGACTTGAATCTTTTCGTACGCAGTGTGATTCAATACGCAACGGATTTTATTTTAGCCTCCGCAACAGATCGGTTATGCTTTCCACGCATATCAGAAACTGATCCACCACTTATAATTAGTTTTTTGAAAATTATGGCAATCCATTGCCGATTAATTCCTATAAAAATGAAATTGCATTTTTAGTAAAATATATTTTAATATTCTATATACGTGCTTAAAAAAACAATCCATAAATATTGTTTTACAAACTCTTTGTTTGTCATCCTCAGCGTTGTAGGTTTTTGGAAGGAAAAAGTTTTTGTTCGTCACTCGGTCAAATTTTTTTGAAATTTTGGTGGTCTCTTTGGTTGTCGATTGTATATGACGTAGTATATAAGCCCTTTGCATATCGAGGTTGCCTATTTTTCAAAATTGTTGGAATAATTCAAGCGTTTATTGGTAGGCAGGTTCGTTTGGCAGTTTAATCGACAATTTCCCTGGCAACTGGGACCCATTCCTTGTAGATTTGTACATTTGGATCTGGTATTATGTGCATTTTAAATTTGATTTCGCTTCCATTTATCCACCTGTGGTTTCCATTTTTTCCCATGTCATCTTGTTATTTCCGTTTTATTCCTCTTCAAATTTCTCAGGGCATCATTTGAAGCAATAATAACAATAGGTATGGTAGCTTCTAAATGGTTCACATCAGATTGTTGGGTGTGATGCTTTCGTTTACAAGGACTATATACCGGTGATCCGACCTCGGATTCTGAAGAAACCTCGTTTGGGATGTACTCGGATCCGCTATCCACAAAATCTGTGATAAATTTATTTTTAATACGAAAATTTAAACATTAACAACGAAATAAAATAAACAACCTTCAAACTCCTCCAAATCATCCTCATTATTTAAATCTTTATTTGGTGTAATTTCAATTGCACTCGAGATATGTTCTGAACCACTAGCTTTAGAATCAAATAAAAACCATCGTGTTAAAAGATTAAAATTCTTATACCATCAATTTTTAACTCGTTTTCATAAAAATATTTTTTATGTATACTTATACCTGAATCCGCTAAAGCCTTATTTTAAAATAATATATCAAATTTTCGAAAGCTTAAAGCTCTTAACCTACAAAACGACATTCCTCGTGAAATAGCCAAAATAAATCAGGGAATACAAAATGAATTTTACGAAAACATATTTGCGAGCTCATGGTAAAAGTTTCTTTTTTTTAATTTAGACAGAAGCACTAAGCTTTAAAAATGATTTAAGGAAGTTTTAGTGTAGCAAAAATTTTCAAAACCTAGAAAAATCCTAAATTAAACAGCATAAAAATTTTTAGTTTTCCCTGTATTTCTTAACTGTCTCAGATCATCAGACGCCAGGATTTCAATTTTTATTTACAAAAACATTTTAGAACATGGACGGTTTTTATAATTCTTATTATTAAAATAAATTAGAAAATATACAAAGCAAGTTCAAATTTTCAAACATTACCTGTGTTTGGCAGAACTTGATTCACCTGTGTTTGCAGTCTCTCGATTTTGTCATTAAATTTCAAATCTTTTTTTTTGTGGTAGTCCAAAGGGGGTACTTGGCAAAGAAAACAACTAATTTAAAAAATGTGTCTGAATGGTTTAAACGATTTTTTTTTGCAAATTTCAATCATTATTTTATGGAAATCTTTTAACTTTAAATTTTTTTAGATTTGGAGCTTTATCGTTACACGCCATACAGCTTTCGAAGTACACCATTTTTTGTTATAAGTCGTCAACATTTTTCAATAATTTAATAATCACCTAAGGATTTCTACAAATTGTATCTTTCTTGACCTCAGTTTGGACCTTTCCCTGTTAAAGTTCTTCCAAAGCTCCTTTTTTCATAATTTAAAAAAATTTAGGCTACAGCTAAACAAATTAAAAATATAAAATTTAGTTAGGTAAACCCCCAATGAAGTGGTTCTTTATTAGTTATTCTCATCATTAAGTGCCCTTCGACCGCCACAAAAAAATAATGACAAAATCGAAAAGGAACCTTGAATTTCTGCCAAAATACAGGTGAATTCAATCAATTTGAGAATCAGCATCTTGCGGTTAATTTGCAGTTATCCCAATATCATTTTGAAATATCCTTTCCCATGCACTGTTTTGGGATTTCCTGTTTCGTTACATCCTGATTCAAAATATGCGCTAGTGAGCGGCTCCGATTTAGCACAATGCACTATTTACCGATTCTTTAAAATTTATAAAATATTGTTTAGCTGCAACTGAACCAAACTTAGTGAATAAACTAGAAAAATATTTGAATGCCTGAATACTGCAAATTTATCAATCATATTTGGTTTCTAAGTTTGTTGAATGTTATCACCAAATTTTTTTTTTTTTTTGGTTACCACAAATTATGTTTTATCAGTTAGTGTGCCTTTTATCAATTTTATTAATTGCATTTCATGATTGCCTACAAACAAACCATTCTCGCACATCTAATCTCTAATATATTTGTTTGCAATAGGAAAAGTTCAGTAAGGCCCCGTGGGACACAAACTATTTCGCGTACCATTCTAATCATATGTTCTACTAGTTTGAATTTATTTATCGGTACTCTAAATAGATGAAGGTGGCATTTGTTATCTAACGTATACGCAAAAATAACTTTGGAAATTTTAATACTATTTTTGGTACGTTATGTGATTGAACCTAAATGCAAAATAGTTTTATTATTTAAATTTTTTCTATAAACGTATAATTCAGTGTGGTATATGCATTGTGTATTAAATCACTGTAGCTTAGTATAAAAACAGAAATTACAGCGAAATAAAAACCCATAGCATTATTATATATTTGTATGTAAGTTAGACCTAGGGGACTGGGGCATTATTATATAAAACTAATGAGTAGTTTTGTTTTATTAGTTTTGTATTTTTGCTTTTATAGTTTTTTTTTCGCATATAGCGTTTTGTTGTATATTATGCTGGTTATTCAATATACTTGTTAAGGAATTGAAATAATAAAAACTGCAAAAAAAATCAGAATGAGAAAAAACAAGTCTAGACACAATACATCATTCAAATGAGCGAATCTAATAAAAATGGGAATTATAGTTTTTTTTTTTATTTGTATATTTTTGTTAATTTTTTGGCTATGTCTGTGTGGGTTTAATTTTCGTCTTATTTTTATTCTTATTTCAAAAGAAACAAACAAAATATTAGAAATACATACTTTAAATAAATTCTGGATTTTTTGACATTTTAATTTCTCTGGAATATTCTATACAAAAGAAACACTCACATATATGTAAAATATATATAGTTAACTAATAAACAATTTTTTTATATTTTTCCAGATAATCATAAAATCAAAATGGTAGATACACAACATTTTTGTCTGCGATGGAACAATTATCAAAGTAGTATAACATCAGCATTTGAAAATCTAAGGGATGATGAGGATTTCGTTGATGTAACACTTGCCTGTGATGGAAGAAGTCTGAAAGCACATAGAGTTGTATTATCGGCGTGTAGTCCCTATTTTAGGGAGCTACTTAAGGTATGTAAAATAAAAATGCTTATTACTCGATACGCAATCACTCAAAATATATTTTAACTTATCTAGAAAACGAAAAATTTAAGTTTGTTGCAAATATATACATAATATATATTATAATTTTGATGTGTACGTGTTTAGTATTTTTTATATATGCGCGCAAAAAATAATTTGTGTTATCAGAAAAAAAAATTCATAGAAATAAATCCTCTCTTGCCCCGCACCGCGTTAGTCGACCGCGCGCTTGGTTCCAATTTTTTACATTATAACAAAAAATTCACTAATATATTTTCTATTTCTCTATCTCTACACACCAAAATAGAAATAAAAGTCATATACATAGTTGTTATTATACGCGAAAAATATTAATGCTCTCGAAAAATTAAAAATTTCATTTAGCATGCGTTTTGTGTTGCTAAAGTTAGAATTTTAGATTATTTTTTTTAGTTAGTTGACATAAAAAATATTGGGATTTTCAAATTAATCTGCGTAATATATTTTAGAAAATAATTAACTGTGCATTTATCATTTATTGGTTTTCCACTATAAAACTAATAGGGAAAAACTTTCAGATTACAGTTAGTTTTATATATTCCGGACGAAAGTGTCAGTCCAAACACAGTTTAATTCTTATCGCATCGAAAAATCACTTATACTGCTATTTATTTTGATAAATTTTCTAGTGTACAGTCGAATTGCTGAGATAACTGGGTTTTCTATTATGTAGATAAAACGTCATGAAGACGGGAGCAGTGTGATGTTTTCGATAGACAATAAATAATCTGTATATAGTCATTTGAGAGATAAATTTTGACAAAGTTTAGCTTTATAATTTGAAAGTAGCTCTAAACAATATTTCTAGTAAAACAAATTTATAAAAAATTATAAAGTTCAAAGGCCGCGTATTTTCATATCATTTATGTTTGACTTGTATTTTTCTGGGCTGCTGAATCAATCCGCTTGGTGTAAATATTTTCGAAATAAAGACATTGGGGAACTATTTTTCTAGGTACAAATTTTATTAAACAAAGGGTCTAATTTTTAATTCAATCCAAGCAAGCAGGCTTGCACTGGATATTGCACTTTGTTTTTTTACTTTACTTACGTCAGAGAAAAATTTCGCAAACAGTTCGCAAATAAAAACACAGTGTGCAGGGTAAAATTACTCAGGTTGAATAATGCGTGAATTCCATTGTGAAACAAATTTTTTCAGTAAAATTAACACAAGATATAAATATAAATCCTTTACATAAAACATAAAAAAATTTCGGTAAAATTTACTGATAAAATAATAGAGGAAGTGGGGAAAAGGTTGCCATAAAAAGTGTGCGATGTGAAATAATTTTCGCACACTACGACAATTTTATGGTTGAAAAAAATATTATAGTGAAATTTCAAGAAAAAAATGAAACGCGGGATTATTTTTTTGTGCCACTACATAAAACATGTTCATCGTAGGGTAAAATATTTTTTTGAAAATTTTGTGTTTCGTTAAGGGTTTACTCCATGGAAAAAATTTACCGACAGTAATTTTTTTACTGAAAAAACGAAAATAAAAAAAAATTAAAAGCTCCATAAGAGTGACAAAGAAAAAAAATATGTTTTATTTCATTTTTATAGGAAAATTTTGTGGTTTAAATTTGACAATTACATTTTGGCATAACCTAAATTTTTCATAATTCGTACATTCGTACATTTTCGTGTATGTCGATTTTTTTTTATATATTTTTTAATTTTTATATATGTATAATACCACAAAAAACTACTAACGTTACCAAATTTAAACTGGAAATAAAAAACAAATGGACATTTGACTATACAAATGGTGAACGATTTATTTTGTATGAGTGTGAGAAAAATTTCTTCAGATGTGTGAACAATGCTGCCATTAAAAATACTTCAGTTTACATTTTTGTATAGCACATTATGGCAGCACACTAACACCATCACAATTAATTTCTCAGTAAAATTTTACTGACAGCTATTTTTGTTTTGTACACAACTAGTAAATCTATATTTTTTCCTCGCCTTTATTTTTACTGACAGTAAATTTTTTCTATGGAATAAACGCCTTAAAATGGTTTATTTTTAATTTTTTTAAGTTATGCTACCCTCAATCTGTCACTATTTTGACTATAAATTTTGCTATAAAAAATAAACAAAAGTTGCTTTCTTTGTCACTAACGTAATTTAAATATACTCTTCTCTTTTCGGTTTCCCAGTATTTTTTACTGAAAAAATTTGTTTCACTGTGGAATCCAGTCATAAATAGCACAGAGTATTATCTAACAGCGCACTGCTTGCTCAGGTTGAATTAAAAAATAGGCCCAAAGTTTCCAATTTAAATACAAAGATTTTCTTAGGCATTTTTCTGCAATTCAGTCAAAAAATTGCCAATCTCCTGCGTACATGATGGTGTCGAAAATGGTGTAAAAAATAGATTGTAGCGTAAAAATTTCGACAATTAGTAGAGAAATTAGATGTAAACAATTCGAAATCAATGTAAAATATTGCTTGTTTGATCCACGAAAAATTCAATTTCCATTTGTTTACATTACAAAATTTGATAAAATTAAAACCTTTCTTCGATTGAGGCCGTGATTTTAAACAATTTTTTACGTGGAATCACAACTTTACAGTTTACTAGTGCCCGGTCGTACAGAAAAATGACTAACTGCCGGTTAGTTGTGCGCCAGTTAAATGTTTTATATGAAACATGTTTTCGCAGTCAGAAAAAAAATCATCGCAAATTTGATTAAATATATTTTATTCCATGAAAATTTTAACGATTAGTTAAAAAGATATTCAATCACAATTGGCCATTTAAATATTTACACATAAGCTAAACATTTACCTGGCGAACACATAACCTGCCGTTAGTCATTTTTCTGTGCAACCGGGCATAGGCAGCATTTTGTCACATTGAATGGAATTAAAACTGAAAAATATAATTTAAGAGTAAATTTTTAATATTTTCGAATTTATACTTATACTTTTTCTAATAAATGTCGGTAAAACATCATCAATTACAATTTTTAAATTTCAGTTGAAGTTTGTCAACAAAATTTTTTTGACTGGCTCTAATTACTCTGCCATCGAGAGCGATATACTTAATTTAAGATTGTGGGAATTTATGAAAATTAATTAAAAAAAAATGTTGTATTATTTGATGCAAAATTACTAAATTAATTTTGGGCTGAAGCTGTTTCAACGGCTAAGTTTATTATATAAATAGATCACCAACTAAAGCATTATCCAATAAATTGATTTTTGAAGAATTTTGCGCTATGGCCCATGTAATGTAATGCTATGGCCCATGTACCGAAACAAAAACCTAAAACATGGAATGCTAAATCTACTGAATGTATTTTTATTGGTTATCCAACAGGAACAAATGGATACCGACTGTATGTGCCTGAATAGCAAAAAATATTTATTAGTCGAAAATTGTTCTGATGAATATAGTAAAAAAACTACTTCAGGTATCAAAGAAGAATCAGAAATTAAATTTTCTATAATATCTCAAGAAAATCCCGCCCAAGTGGGACTTTTTGTGGAAGATGATAATTCTCAAATTTATTTTGATGAGAATCCAAACCAAATTGTCACTGGACTTCTGAAGTTGCAAGTATTTATTAAGGTTATTCGCCGAAAAGTCAGAACAATGACGTTCATCAAGAACAATTACATCACCTAAAAGAATTTGATAATTTAGTTATGAAAGTGCATATGAGCGAATTATCTAATCCGTTGACTGTATACAGAAAGCATTGAGCAGATCTGATGAAATTTTTTGAGAGAACCCATAAAAAGTGAATATGACTCGCTAATGGAAAATGAAACATGGATATTATAGAATCCACCTTCGGATTGAAATGAAATTGATGGGCGGCGCCATAAAAATGTCACTGTAAGTGGCAATTTGCTTAAAGAAAAAGCTCAACTTTTACATGGATAAATAAAAAAAATTGAAAGCACTTTCCATGTAAGTGATGGGTGGCTACAACGTTATAAAGTTCGTTTTGATGTGCGCTTGCTTAAAATTACCGGAGAGAAGTTGTCCGTTCAACCTGAACGTGTGGAACCATTTTAAAGAAAATTGCAAACCAAAATAATTGAACTTGGTCTGTCTATAAACCAAATTTATAATGCAGATGAAACAGGCTTGTACTGGAAAGTTTTACCAGAAAAGACTTTTGTTCCGTCATTAGAAAAGAACGCGCTTATAGAAGGAAAAACGAAAAAGAACGCATTACTTTTCTAGCATGTACTAATGCAAATGGACTCCATAAATTACGACCATTGGTAATCGGAAAAGTTAAAAATCCACGATCATTTAAAAATGTTAATGCGTGGATGACAGCTGCAATATGTAAACACTGGCTCCATAAATCATTTGTACCAAAGGTAAAAAATTATTTTAAACCAATAAATTTAAAATAACATTTTATCAATTGAGGTACGAAAATTTTTGAAAAGCCAAGGTCTGCAATGTTCCATCTCATCCACCTAAAAACGAATTAGAATCAATCTATGGATGCATAATAGCAATTTTTATGCCTCCAAATATCACACCGCATCATTTAGTTAATGGACCAAAATGTGATACGAATAACCAAACTTTACTTTACTTTATTAGCTTCAGTAGTAGCTAATGAACATGATATTTTAATTTCGGCAAATGGCATGTTAGTTTTAAAAAATCCCTTCGAATGGAGCCAATTGAAATTTTCAATAAGGCTTTACAATGGGCTGAAGAAGACAGGATGAATTTAAAAGAAATAATAGTGTTACGAAATTTGAGGGACATAGCAGTTTTTTGAAGATTGGAAACAAAAAAGTTAAGATTTACTGATTTTGTCTGGAAGGAACGAAAGAACGTAACACTGAACCCGCATTTAAGGGCTATATTTAAATATAGCTAGCTGGCTATACTTTTTACCAAAACAAATCACTGCAAACGTGTGAAAATCATAGAATTTCATATGAAAAAATTCAACTCCCGCAAAGATGAACAATCTCGTTATCGCGAGTCTACTGTATATACAAAAAATATCTACCGTTGGACAAAATACTTAAATATTTTACTGATGATTAAAACAATCCCATTCTAACTTTCTATTGCAACGATAAATGTTCCATAATTTAAAATTTCATTACAGATTCATTTATTCTCAAAATTAAAACAACTATTTTTCTATTTAAAAAAATTATTTTATTTTGAGTTGGCATGCGGATTTAGGCGAAAAAAAATGTTTTTTTGGTACAACAAGAAGAACTTGTGAGCCCTAATCTAGAAAGTGCAGCGTGTTTTATTTTGAAATTATATCGAAATTATATCGAATTTTGCAGTTTACACGAAAATTAACCAAAATTCGACAAAATTGCGATATAGTTAGATTATTCAAATCTAACGGAATTTCTTTAAAAACTCATTTATGCAAATTAAATTTTGTAGCAACAATTTTTCATCGCATATTTTTTGTTATGAAAAGTTTCTGATGGGGAAAATTGGGAACGTTTGAGAAATTAGTTGGGAATTCGTTATTTTTCTTCGGCCAACTGGATTGACCTCTACGGACAATGGACATTCAAGGATCAGACAATGCATATAAAATCTATACGGTCACGTCAACTGCAATAATATAACTGAATACTGTAAACGATTTAATTGCCTAATTTTTATGACTTAATATTTCAGAAATATACTTAAACATGAAAAACAACTCGAAAAATATAATCAACCAATTGGATATAGATATAGATATTTTCGAAAAATTGTTTTTCTTTTAAGTACAATAATTTTATTAGCTTCTCTTGAAAAGCATGAAAATGTAGCAATTTAAGAAAGCTAAAAAAATTACTTGTTCTGTTGTTATTCCAAAAATATATATAAGGAAAAAAACTTATTTTTTGATTTCCATAAAAATATAAAATTTATTCAAATTATTTTAATTAAATATTTGAAATAAAAAAAATATATATTCCATTTTTGTTATAATACATATTTACGTATATTAAATATAACTATATAAAGTTTTCCTTTTTTATTTTTTGTTTTTACAAAATATACACAGTATACAATTTTTTTTTTCTATTTTGTCTATTTAAATACAAAAATAAAGTTTCAAATTTCAATTTAAAACAATAATTTAATATTTTATTTTATTTTTGCTAAAATACAAAAAAAACTGAAATGTGACGCATTGCGCTAAAAAAATATTTCATTTTTAGAGTTAAAAAAAATTTATATGTACGAGTGTTGTACATAGAAAAAAATAAAGCTGGAAAATTATATATAAATTTTAAATAATAGCAATGAATTAAATGGGAAGAAAATAAAATAACGAGGACTTAGAAAAAAAAAAAGATTGAGAAATAATAAAGATATATTTTTATTTGGTTTATTGCGCTGCTTGTGTAACCAACACAAGTGGGGTGAAGCTTTATTCTATCTAGGTTTTTTCGTATTATACGTATTTTATACATAGTATGAAGTATAAAAAGTTACAGTAAAAATTCGATTACATTTCAAAGGCTGTTTTATTGTTGTTGGAGATTTTATACAGCATTTGGCAACTCAATATAGAACGATTACAATTTACAAATAAATGTAATACTACAAATTTAAATAGGTTTTCTAGAAAATCAATTAAAAGGGGGCAGATACGCGTCTTCGTCGTCGCGACCACATTTGCCTAAGCTATTTGTTAGAATTTTTTTTTATTTGGAATAAAAATAGAAATGGGGATGTTTCAAAATGTTCTTGTCGTATTGTAAATACAGCAACACAATATTAAATATTTTAAATTCAGAAGGAAGTTTACTTTTTTAACCGACGTATAACCAACTATTTGGGATCATAGTTTGCAGATATTTTTTTACGCCACGACGAAATTAATAAGAGTTAACATGGTAGTTGGCATGGTATCTCAAAATCGGTTTTCTTATCAGAGTGCAATTCTTGCAGATTCTAAATAGAAGTTTAACATGTACAAAATTTGATAAAAATGCATAAGGTTTAGTTATAAGCTGATCGTAATTGTAAGATACATTTTGAAATAGTATTAATTTTACATATTTTCCAATTTTTGATAAGTTCATAATAACGTAAAATATACAATCACACAATTGTCAAAAAAACAACAAAATCAAGCCTTGTTAAAAATTTAATTTTCAATGTAAAAATAGAAAAATCTCCCACTTCTGGTACAGGCGGAAAGTGCCACTTCTGATACACAGGTGTCCACCACATTTCGCACGAATCGTCCAATTTATGGAAAAAGCTTTAGTATGAAGTTTTATTCCGATTAGTCAATCCGCCTAATCTGTAGTGATGCCGTGCTCGTAGTTTCCGGTAAAATTTAAAATGTGATCTGAACTAATTATGTTTAAAATTTAATTTCCAACCGTTTTATTATAATCGTTTTCTTTTGTAAAAATCTATATAATTTTCAAAATATTTGCAAAAAAAACGAAAAAGCTTCCATTTCCGGTAGACCGACCGCTCGACCAAATTTCACAGGAATCTATTAATTTATGGAAAAAGTGAAGTATTAAGTTTCATCCCGGCTGAACAGGGACCAAATCTTTCCTGTAGAACGGGTTTTTGACAAAAATCGTCATTTCCGCTTAAATTTGTGAAAACTGATCTGGACCGGTATTGTTGCAAAATTAATTTAGAATCTGTTAGTTCATAGCCGTTTTTCTCGTAAATGAAATATGGTAATTTTCAAAATATATGCAAGAAACGAAAAAGCTTCTATTGAAGCTGTCACCTCCGGTGGGAAAACGAAAAAGCTGATATGGAAGCTCTTAGAGTCGGTGAACCAATATCAGCCAAAATTCGCTGAGATATCCCAATTTGTAGAAAAAGCTTTGGTATATAGTTTCATAACGATCAACCAGCACATCTGGGCTGTACAGTAGTTGAATTTTTGTTGAAAAGTGCGTTTTTGCCAAAAATCGTTATTTCCATTTAAATTTTCGTTTTCCTCGTAATGAGTTAATTTTGTAAAAAATATTTGTAAAAATTGAAAAAAGCTTCTAGAAGCTGTCATTTCTGGTGGATCAGTTTTGGCTAAAACGGTGGAATCACCCAGTTTAATAAAAACAACTTATGTATTAATTTTCGTTACGATTAATCAATCGACTTGATCAAACTGATCTTTGGACAGAACTCGCTGAAAAATCACTATAGAATCTTCCAATTTATGGAAACCGTCTGGACGTCGAACCGTCGAATAGTCGAACCGTCTGGACTGTAGAGAGGGCACAGACATTTAGTCAATGAACTCGAGTTTAAAAATGTTCAAAAAGACAGTTTTTGTTAACCGTCATTTTTGCTGAAATTTTGGAAAATTGCTCTGTGCCATATTGTTGATTGCCTATTGATATTGTTGCCAATTTTTTTAGAATCTTTTAGTTTTTTATCATTTGTCTCGTAAATACTATACTTTTCAAAATAATTTAAAAAACGAAAATGCTCTTATAGAAGATGCCTCTTCCGATGAACCAATTTCGGCCAAAATCACTGGAATATCCAATAAGTCTGAAGCCCAATCGAACAAACCGTCTGAGCTGTATAGAGGATACAGACATTTAGTCTGCACGGAACCACACACATATATACATTTTTACGAGACATTTTCCTTAAATCCAGTATTTTTACAAAGTAAAAATTTAGGAAGCCTAACAAATTGAATACAGAAACTATTTTAACAACTCCATTTACCCAGTTACATCTTACAATCAACATGGAACACATCTAGGTTTGATGGTAGCCAAATTGAAGTCGTACGGCTATAGGTCCGATTAACGTAGAATATTGCGCATTGTATAGCCCAAACCATGCCTGTAGTATGAACATGGAAGGTGGGTCAGCTTGTGAGTTCTGTTGCATATAGTCCAAAAAATTATGCTTATTCGATTTTTAAACAGGGTCTTCTTAAACTATTTTATTTTTTATCATTTAAAAAAAAAATGTTATGCTAAAAGATTTCTTTTTGACATGTGCTTCCTAGAAGACAACATATTTATGCGGTGAAGCAGTAATAACTTTTTCTATTTTAAAATTTTGTTAAAGTAGAAAGTGTAGTGGCGCTTCGATCGGCGAAGTATGCTATCGTGTAGCACTGACCCTATTCCATCTTTTGTAGAAGCCAACCTAGTTATGTGTCTCGCCAAATCCTACATTTTCTATGTTGTTTTCTCTGTGTTGTTTTCTATGTTGTTCTAGGCCATTGACAAGGCATCGTAGAGGTGCCTTAGTAAATCAAACGGTTGAATAAGCAGCCGTAATTTCGTTAGCATTTGAACTTACCACCGATAATGAATTCATGTGCTTGGATAATTATGTTGGCTTCTACAAAAGATGAAATAGGGTCAATACTACACGATAGCATACTTCGATTTACTAAGACATCCCCACGATACCTTGGCAATGGTCATCGATTGGATTTTCGATTTTTTAAAATTCAAAACAGTTATATTTTGTTATTTTTGATTTTAATGACGTCAAATAAATTTAAATAAATATATTTTCCTATATTTTCTTAAACTATCTTGCTGTTTTTAACTGGGATCGGCGTAAAATCCCGAATCACAAAATCCCCAATTATCAAAATCCCAAATTTTAAAATACCGACCCTCAAAATCCCGACTTTCAAAATTATTACTTTTAAAATCCCGACTTTCAAAATCCCAACTTTCAAAACCCTAACTTTCAAAATCCCGATTTTTAAAAGCCCGACTTTACTGAAACCTTAAAAATCCCGACAAAATTTTTTTAAAAATATTAAATATTAAATTTTGTTTTTTTTATAGCAAAAAAATCAAATTTAATACTTAATTTTTTTTATAACTAAGTATGTCATTAATAGATTCTATATAATCCGCCGCAACGTGCGGCACGCAGTGCGATATGTTTGCTGATCCCGGTTCGTACGTCCTCCGAAGTTCAAATCTAAAGCCCCCGGAGGGCTAAGCGGAGGAGAGCACAGCGACCTCCCGCGTGCCCGTGAGAGTTGTCGAAGCCGTTAGCCTCTACAATTATTGCATTTCAAAATGCCGAACGCGGGCGCCCGAATCCATAAAAAAAATTAAAAAATCGAGCCTTTGAAAATCGGGCTTTCCAAAATCGGTGTTTTGAAAATCGGGATTTTGAAAACCGGTATTTTGATTTCGGGATTTTGAAATTCTGGAAAACGAGTCCAACCCTTTTAATTACAAATTATATTTAAAAACTGTAAAATTCTTAATTTAACGTGTAACATTTTCTTTTACGTTTTGACTGTTTTTTGTCAATTCGTCAGAAACTTCACAGTACTACATTCAAAGGACCCAATAACCATACGATCTGACAAAATTAATTTTTTCCAAAAAATTGCAACAAAGAAATTAAGGTAAATTCGAAAAGAAATTTTTTATACCTAAAACAAGGGTATACTACGTAATCCCGGTTTTCAAAATCCCAGTTTCGAAATCCCGTTTTTCAAAATCCCGGTTTTCTTTTCTTCTACAGTTTTAAAGACTTGATTTAGAAAAAAATATTTTTTATTAATGGGGCCGTCCAGACTAATAATATTTTAACATAAAAATAAGATATCTTGCCTAAAGCTTTACAATTGAAAAAACCAAGGCTGCGAATTCGGGAGTCCGTTTCGTGAGGTTTATGCTATTTTATCGTAGTCGTAGTCGGAAAAACTGAACTCCCATTTTTTTTGTCAAATTAGAACAACAGTGCCATATAAAGACCCTGCTCTAGAATTAGTCGAATTCCTAGCTTTTGATGGTTTTCGAAAATTGAAATTACAATTCCAATTACTTGAAAAATAAAAAACGACTATAACAAAACTAAAACAGCAAACCCCGTAAACAGTAAAAAAGTAATGGATCGGGATTTATAAGTCGCATCGCGGCGCTTCCATAGCTTGTTTTATTGTAATTCTTTCCCTAATTTTATAGTTGCAAGGTTAATAAGAAAAAGCTATATTTGGTTAATGCAACATTTTGAAATGCAATAATTGTAGAGGCTGACGGCTTAGATAACTCTCGCGCGCACGCGAATGATTAAGAGCGAATCGATAAGGAAATGACCTAGTTCCATTCCTAATATTCCAGAACTTTATCAAACATCATTTTAAAATCCCATTTAGATCCCACATGTCGATTTTCGATATATACCGTTAAGAAATGGCCAGGTTTCATCCCTATCCGCCTTGTTCCAGGGCTTTATCAAAAACGCATTTTTTGAATCCCATTTAGACCACAAGTCGAATTTCAACTAAATCGGTTAAAAAATGGCCCAACTCTATCCCTATTAGTTATTTTCTAGAACTTTATCGCAAACTCATTTTAGAATTATGTCAAAAAATCATTTAAGGGCCCCATTTTCCCACATGTCAAATTTTAAAAATTCAAAACGGGGTTTCCTAAAAATCGGGATTTTCTTATACAAAGTCCGTGGGTGGGTGAGTTTTTAACAGAAATTCTAGTGATATGACGCGAAAAATGTTTGGAAGTAAATGAAGTCAAAAAATTACAGGTAACTCTGTCTATCTCAAAGTTCCAAGTGACCGAAAAAAAAACTTCGAGATAGAAAGAGGATATTTTAGATAGGGGGATAATTTTAATACCAAAAAAATTTGAGGAGGAAGTATTTTCAGGTAACTCTGTCTATCTCAAATGTTCGAAAAATTCGAGATAGATAGAGGATATTCTAATACCCAAAAATTTCGAAAAGGAAGAGTTCTGACATAGAAAACGAATATTTCACAAAATGAAAATAAAAAATTTGCAAATTGCTGTAATTCATGGATTATAATTTATTAAAAAAACTTTAAATGTTTAAATCTTAAATACATAATTTTTAAGTTTATGCGGCATGTTAAGAATATCTTCGGGAGTATCATTTAATGTTAAAAGTTGTTTGTCTAAAACTGTCAATGGGTTTGTTTCTTCCTGATGCGAAGGGGACTGATTAGTTCTAAATTGTCAGAAGCGCTTTTGCAGTAATTTTTCCCCCATTTTTTCGCGATATCAGTTTTTTTCACCACTGTTTATTTCTTCAATAATTCTAATTTTGTCGTTTTATGGTGAATAATCTTAATTTTTTTTTCTGCAGCCATTTCTTGCCAAATTATTATTTTTTTATAAAACGTATTCACAAGTTTTTGCACTATAAAAATATTCTAAGTTTTCATTAATGTACAAGCTCACACATTTATTTCTTAGATACTCACATTTATTTCTTAGAGTGTGCAGAAATCGTAATTTAAACAAAACAAAAATGTGGATTAAAAAAAGCCATTCCCGATTTAAGAGTGTAGCAAATGCCTATATACCGACATTTTGAAATAGAAAGAGGAATTTGGTCGATTTTTTCTTCCCCGATTATTTCGGGATAAAAAGCAGTTTGCTAAGTCATTCGTTTTAGAACAATTCTACTGATATTTTTATCAATTTGAAAACTAAAGAATTTACAATTTCAAGAAAGGAAAACAGCGGCATTCCTCCCAAATAAAGTTGAGAAGGCAAAAATGTGTTTCGTTAATAAAAACAGCACTGTTCAACTTTGTTCAATTCAAATGTAAATGAACTAGAAAAATATAGTTTTGTAACTTCAACTATTTTTCTCTACTTAGATAATCTACTTTATTTTAATTATTTATGGCAAAATTGCATGATTCACTAAAAATCCACTGCAAAGCTAATAAAAACTGTTTACGAACTTTTCAAGATTAAATTTGCCAGTAAAAATTTATAAATTATAAATTTTCTTCATTAAATATTAAAATAGAATTTTTTTTTTAAAGGATTTATGATGCAGTATAAAAATCTAGATTATAGTTTTTAATTTTTTTTTTTTTTCGATAAGACAGTTTTTTTATATTATGTGTGTTTTAAATTTTCACTAATCCAAAACCACATTATAACCTTCAAAACAATTTTTTTTTTTGCAAAATGCAATTAGATTTTTGTTCTTTTCGTTTATGAAAATGTTATCGCAAATTTTTTATTTTTGCAAAATATAAAACGTTATTATTTTATTTTTATATTAGATCAAGCTAGTTTAAATTATAATTTAGATTAGATTTTAACACAAAACAAGCAATTTTGGTTGTATGTTTTAAAAATGCAACTAATAATAAATTTAAAAATAAAACTTTTTATCAAACAAGATAATGTATTAAAAAGCATTTTAGTGCGTGCGTCACACTAGTTGTATAAAGTTGATAAAGTGACTTTTATCTTAAACATTGTGTTTTATTTTTTTTTTGTTAACACAAATCTATTTCGCTATAATGAATTTTACCGTAACTTAATGTACCTACACTTAAAAAGTGACCTATAAAATATTTACGTATGTAATCGATTACAGAATTTCAATTTTTTAATGAGTTTTCAATTTAACATTTTATTTAGTAGTTATATACGAGTATTACAAAATTTTCTGAAGGACACTTTCTAAATTATCATTTTGTTAAAAATATATATTATTGTGCTACTTAAAAGTCAAATCGCGTAATATAAAAATATTTTTATCGAATTATATTATTTTACTGATTGACATGTATGAATTTAAATATTTACAGAGTACGCCATGCAAACATCCAGTAATAGTACTTCAAGATGTAGCATTTACTGATTTACATGCACTTGTTGAATTTATATATCATGGTGAAGTAAACGTGCACCAACGGTCTCTTAGTTCATTCTTGAAAACAGCCGAGGTGCTTCGAGTGTCTGGTTTAACACAACAGCAAGCTGAGGAGACACATAATGTAAGTTTTATGCCCTTCATAATATTTTGAAAACAATAATAATAATTTTAATTATTTTTATATAGCTTGCACAAGTGCAACCACTACCAAATTCAGGTGGACGAACACCTGTTAATCATCATCCAAGTTTTACTGAAAAGCTTGAAGATGCATTATTTCCACAAGGAGTTTCACCCCCACCTAATTTAAACAGTATGCACACGCCAACCGGTAAGTATTTTATTTCGTTTTTTAGTTTGATATTTAAAATCAGATGACGTTACACTTGAAAATGTAATTGTAATTATTGTAATAATGGCCGTTCTTCCGTCTGTAGAAAGAGTTCGATATAAATTTTTTGACACGAGGTTACTGCCGACATATGGCAAAAAGACTCATTATGAAACGAAACAAATATGTAAATTTTTCTCTTACCCCAGAAATTAAATTTTCTGTCACTGGTGTCACTATTTGGTCATTTCCAGTCGAAAATATGTCGGTGGTGTAGATGTAAAAGGTAGCAACATGTTTTATTGAAATGTTCAGTACGACTTATTTTAAATTTGATTGTATACCTGAAAAAATATTCTAATGTAGTTTTGATATGCATTAATAAATATATTTTCTTTTTACGGTTTCAAAGATTTATGAAAAAATTTTAATGATGTCATCTTAGTTAAATCTTTTTAAAAATTTGTGTAATAATTCAATATTAAAGACAACTGAACATTAAGTTTTAATTAAAAATTGTATGTCAGGCATATCTTCTGTAGCTAAGTTTTTTTTTTAAATCGTAGAATTCGTTTCGGGGCCCATCGTGAGCCATTTCACTTTATTCCACACAAAACGATTTCCAACAGCTACAACATTTCGAAATTGAAAATGTGTTTTTGATAATTTCGAAAAATTCAAAATATCTAAATTATTCATTTCAGTTACGTGGAATGGCTTATATGATCGATTGACTTAACGAACTATACCAGTCGAAGAATGATTCAATTATTTTCAGGAGTCCCTATAAAATATTAAAGTATTAAGTGGCGTAGGTAAAGATTTTAGATAGCTAAATACCCACGAAGCTACCACATTCCCACCTCTGTTGGCGATGGCCTCATGCCACATATGATTAACGACCGAAACGTCCAAAGACTATATACTCTTGTAAAAAGATATCGATGTATTGACAAGTGGAGTTGGCAAACACTTTTCTAAGTCGAAAATGTAAACACCTTTGGACGAATCTGTTGATGATGCAACCTTATCAGCTCGATTCTGATTGGTCTATGACCGTCAATTCGGCTTGTTGGGCAGCTTTAATTTTGCAATTAAAACATCACATTATTACATACATCAACATTAGGATTCGTAAATTTTAAATTCGTTGTCTTAAATATTCATCTGTTAGTCCAAATCGAGACTGGTTTGGTTTGATTTTAAAAAAAAAAACCTGAAAAATTGGCATGATTTTGAATTGATTTTACTACATCGCACAGTGCTTACCATGTTCGTCTGTTGATACGAATTCTGGCTGGTTAAATTTTCGATTTATTATTTTAGTTAAAAACTTTACTGTTTCACCCAGAGACATTTTTTCAAAATTAAAAAAATATTTATAAGACAACTATTGCTGATGAAGAGTAATCAAGAATTAAAGGTTTAGCAGTAGTTCTAAAAGCTATTTTTATTTTTTCCATAATATCATGTACGGTAATCGGTGAAATACTTACTGAAATTTGTAGAAACTGGCTTACATACACTTCCTTTAGGATCGAGCTAACTTGACACTAAAATATTTTGGCTATGACTTGTCGATCAATTTGTGTCAGCTACCATACTAGTAGCAATATAGCTTGACATGATTGCTCAGAAGCCATTCTGAGCATTCGTTTTCCTCTCGTTTCAAAATTAGCCATTCGAGCGGTTTTAGACTGCCATTTGATAGTATCCATGATTTTTTTGAATTCTACTATCAGATATATTACACTCAAGTGTCATTTAACTTTATAAAGTTAACTGTTCAGCACACTGTAAAATGTCACAAATCTAGTTGAAGAAATGTAATAAGTCAAATATTTTAAAACTAATTATTTACTTAGATATATAAGTTAATAACTAGATTTAATTTTAATTTTTTTAAACTAAATTTTCAAAACGGAATAAACCTCTTATACCGCTTTATACAGGGTGTCCCAAAATTCGCGTATCAAACGAAGCAGGGTGATAAGAGAGCTCATTTCCAAAAAAAAAACAGCCAAGCAAAATTTTTTCGAATTGTTGATGGTGCAAAATTTATTCCACTTTTTGTGTTTTTTAGTAAAATCACATGCGCGCCCACCAAAAAATTAATTTTAAAGAAACCAACAGTTCTTTTGTTTCACTTTCCAAAAAATATCATTTTTATAAGCTGCATTTTCTTCTGTCAAATGAAAATTTTTGTTTTGTAAACTTTTTTTGTTTCTCAAAATTTTTTGTTGATGTTTAAGTGACGCCAACGGGAAGAAAGTTGACCCACTATCAGGAAAATATGCGACACTAATGCAGATTCTAGAATGGTATCACACTCCGGGCTATTCACAACAGAATGCTGTTTATCAAATTTTTTTCACAAAGTCAGTGGTGTTTATTAAAAAACGCACTTTACAAAATTTAGAGTTCTAATGCTATAGATGCTTTGTCAGAAATAAAACAAAATGAATAAAATAGCTTTTGTTTATTGATTTTAAATATTATTATGCGGACTTCCTTCGAATTTCCCGGATTTTCACAAGATTTTCCGGATTTCTCCCGGATTTCCCAAACTTCCCCAAAATTTCCCTGGACTTCCTCCGGTTTTTTCGGGTTTCTTCTAGGTTTCCCACAGATTTCCAGGATTCCAGGTTTTCCCGGTTTTCTTCCGAAGGAAACCCGGTGGAAATCCGGGGGAATCAGGGGAAAATTCGGGAAATTCGAGGAAACCCCGAATAATAATATTTTAAATCATTTAAAAAAAATGTATTCATTTTGTTTTATTTCTGATAAAGCATCTATTTAAGAACTCGAAATTTTGTTAAGCGCGTTTTTTAATACACACGACCTACTTTGTGAAAAAATCATAAAAAACATTCTATTGTGAATAGCCCGGTGTGTGATACCATTTTAAAATTTGCATTAGTGTCGCATATTTTTCTGGTAGTGGGTCAACTTTCTGTAGTACATTCTTTTCCCGCTGGCGTCATTTAAACATCAACATCAAAATTTGAAAAACAAAAAGACTTTACAAAACTATTTTTTTTTATTTGACAGAAGACAGTACGGCTTATAAAAATGGTTTTATTGAAAAGGTACACTCCCCTAGATCGTATTAAAAAATAAATTTAAACAAAAGAAGATACACGAATTTTAAGACCATTGTCTTAAACAATTGAAATGAAAAATCAAAACTTCAAATCAATTTCGTTCTTCAAAAATTTAAGATAAAACGGTGAAAAATACTTACAAAATAATTATTTGTCATTTCAATACGGCACTTCGTGAACAAAACAAAGATGATCAAGACTGTTACTGTTTACTTCCCAGTGCCTTGATAAGGCGGTCAAAATCCTCCGTCGCGCCGTCAGGTTACAGTTATCTCTGTTCCCTCCACAAATATTTGAAAATGACTGGAAGAGTTCACGGTATGAATATGCACAGCCCGTATTAAATAGAAAGAACAAATTAAAATCAAAGGTCGAGGACGATTCCAGTTTTAAAGAAAATTTCGATTTTTTTTTCTTAAATTTTAATTTTTATGTCGATTATAATTTGAAATTTTGAGAGTGAGAACGGGTCCACCAAACACATTTTATTAAACACTTATTTTTTATTTCACAAAAAATTAGCTTTTAGATAATTTTAATCTAAAAATTTGTTCAAAATGTTTAAAAAATTACTCGATCGATTTCGACTTGGCAGGTCATCATCAGGATGACCTACTTAATTTTTTAAACTTTTTGAACAAATTTTGTAAGTAAAATATTCAAAAATCTAATTTTTTGCGAAATAAAAACAAGTGTTTAATAAATCTTGATAAACGTGTATTACACCTAGATTTTTTGGTTCCCTAAAACCCGGTTGCAAAAATTTTTCGCGGTTTGTGTTTAGTACGTAGTGGAAGTGAAATGAAATTTTACATAATAAAAGTGACACAATCGGAAACGAACATGAAAATTTCACCGCTGAATTTTATTTTGCGCAGCTTAGCTAGAGAAATTGGTATTTTTTGTATTCGGTTTAACTATACATATTTGCACTGCTTTTTTATCTGCATAGATGCGATGAAAGTTAGCTAAATTTTTTACATTACATAAATTATTTTGATTTGTTGTTAAAGAGACTCACATATAAAATATTTCGACATGGTTATAAAAAAAATATAATTCGACATGAAGCAATCTGCGTTAAATTTTGCGAAAATCGGCAAGCTAATTTTTCATGGAATAATTTACCTTTTAAATTTTGGAGACCGATCTGTGATGAAATGATCAAATGAAACACATCTATGACCCCCTATCGGAGTGCAAAACTCATGGGCCGACCCATATTAGCGAGTAGGCTGGCATGGAGCTATGCAATGTCCAGATGGTGATAAAAAATTAGGTCATTTGGCAATTTTTGACAAGTTGAGTGCCATACAGCCTTAATTCTTTTCTTAAGAAGACTTAATATAAATTAGCTTCAGGCACCGTAATTCATAGATCACTTTGTACAAACAATCGGAAGTAAATCCACCGAGAGTTTGAACCTAAATCTACAAGAACTACTTAATGATGTCTTTGAAACTGACGTGACCGGATTTGCCCTTAAAATCGAAAGTGACAAGGGGGATCCACAATTACATTCCTAAGAACAACATAACTTGTGTTGGCAATCGGCATTTGTTAGATGACACAACGGTGATATATTTTTGCTACTATGATATTTGAAGAGGTGATAGGTTTTCTAATAAAAATTGCCTTGGAAATTTATTTAATTTTTATTATTTTTTTTTTATTTTGCCTTGGAAATTTAATTAAATGCGAAAAAACTTGTAAAAGGTTAGAACTAAGTAACTGAATTTTTCGGGTGGACTACGAAATCTTGGTTTTCAAAATCTCGGTTTTCAAATTCCCGGTTTTCAAAATCCCGGCTTTCTGTTCTTCTAGTTCTAATTACACAAAATAATTAATAAAGATTTTTAATTGCAAAATTTTTGTACTTGCAACATTTTGTAGTTGCAAGATTATTAAAAAGGCAATATTTTGTTAATGCAACATTTTGGAATGCAATAAATGTAGAAGCTGACGGCTTCGATAACTCTTACGGGCACTTAGCCATCCATCCAAATTCAATCCCTATTAGCCATTTTCTAGAACTTTATATTTCCTAAAAATCGGGTTTTTTATACGAAAACGGGATTTTGAAAACCGGGATTTTGAAAACCGGGATTTTGAAAACCGAGATTTTGAAAATCGAGATTTTGAAAACCTAGATATAAAAACCGAAATTTAGAAAAAACCCGAGATTTTGACAAGCCGAAATTTTGAAAACCGAAATTTCGTTACACACCCGAATTTTTTGCGAGTAATGTGTTTGAAGCGATCTTGCCAAGAAATTGCAATTGAAACTTTTGCAAAAAAAAATTTGCAATGTTCGCTATAAATTTACTATAAATTTTTTTATTATGACTTGGAAATCCCCCAGCTAGGTTTAGCGAGATCATAGATCTTTATTTATTAATTTCTAAAATGTTACTTTCCTCTATTCAAGTACATATTTCTGTTATATGAAAAATGTTCGTCTTACACCGTTAATTATTTGAACCTTGTACAAACGTGGAAGCACTCCAATTTACATAAAATTTTAACCGATAAACTGTGACCAACTTAGCAATAAATTTATTAATCTATATAGTTTTATTTAATATATTCATTAAAATTTTAATTTTAAAATAAATAAATAGCGCACTCTGGAGCTACGGTAAATTTATTATTAAGAAGAGCCGCAGCTGCTGCCGCCCTACGCCGTGAACGAAATAACTCAAGTCATTCAGAAGAACTATCGTTAAAACGACAACGTCCCGATAACGGGATTTTAGGCAATAATAACAGTGCAGATGTCACCAATCATATGTCTCAAACAACAGCTACAGATTTTTCAACCAGTGCAAAACATAATTTAAACATCAACAACAATAACAATAATAATACACCTCCGTTGAAGGATGAGCGAGAACGGGAACGGGAACGGGAGCGGGAACGAGAACGGGAACGGGAAAGAGAACGTGAACGGGAACGTGAACGAGAGAGAATGGAAAATGGTATACACTTTGTTTTTTATATTTTTATTATTTAAGTATACTAACATTATATTTTCTTATAATTAATTATAGCAATTATTACATCCAATAATAATCATAACAACCACAACAACAACAACAACAATAATAATAATAATACAAGTAATATTAACAATAATAATAATAACAGTCATGGTAATGCAAATGGTAATGGTTTATCAACTTCATCAACAGCGTCTACCGATAAAGAAAGCTTGACACCCTCCCCACCAACGCGGCATGTTGATGATGTGAAATCAGAGCCAATGGAATTGGTTTGTTCTGGTAATAATCCAAGTCCGGACGAACGCAGTAATGATTCAGTTGGTGATAATGAAATGAATAATTCGATAGTTGATCACAAAGGTTCTTTAAGGTAAAAAAAAGTTTGTTTGCGATAAAATTTAAGTGTGCTACTCGTGATGTTTTTCTTTATTATATCACTTTTTATTTTTATTTTTACTTTTTTTTTTGGTTTGTTTTGTTTTTTCTTTCTTATTCTCAAATGCAGATTTTTCCTTAGTTCTCCAAATGATGATGATTTAGACAGCAGTATACATTCGCATAATCCTCCATTTCTAATGTCACCGGCAGAAAGTAAACTGTTTCCGACACCCGGATCGTTTAATTTTTCAATGGCTGCGCTAGCTGCAGATCCATCTGCATTAGCAGGTAATTTATTTTATTCATATGTTGCGCTTTATAACTAAATACTAAATTTAAATTATTTTTTTTTCCAGGATTTAATTCCCAATTACAGGCGGCTGAGTTAGCTGGTTCTCCTCAAGGTAAGTTATTATTTTATATAAAAATGTTGATTTTTTTAATGAAAATATAAAAATACTAAAAAAAAAATTTTTTTTACATAGAAAAAAAAATTAATTTAAAAATAAAAATAAAAATTTATTTTACCAATTTGTATCTAAAGTATATTAAAAAAAATATTTTATTTTTAAATTAATTCTTTTTTTAATTTTTGTGTTTGATTTTTTTTTTAATTTTTTGTGATCATCGGAAATTAATAAAAAAAAACAATTCATCGACATTAAACCAAAATAAAAAAATATATATTTAATCACATTTAGATTGAGTTAAATGTATAAAATATAAATAAATTATTAAATTACATAGAATTATAATTTTTTTGAATTTTGTGTATTTTTTTTTATTTTTTTGGTGGAATGTTTATAAAAATATATTTGTTTATATTTTATGCGTTCGACTCAATATCCCAGACCCTATATAAAAAAAAATAAATATATATATTAATTTTTAAGGAAAATAAAATTTTATAAAAAAAGTAAAAAAAAAAATTTCCGTGAATTGGTTTTGTGTGCTAATTTGTATCGTAAATCGTGTCATTTCGTCGTGTATGTGTGTTTAAAAATGTGTTCTGCTGCATTATGACATATATAACTATATTATTATACATATAAATATAATTATTATTTATATTATTATTATTATCATTATTATTATTATAATTATTATTATTAAATTTATTATTTTATGTTATTATTTTTCCATTTATTTCATTCTTAATTTTTTTTTTATTTAACCAAAAAAAGAAAAGAATAAATAATTTTAAAAATAATGAAAATTATAAGAGATAAATGATTTCATCAAAACAAGTAATATATAATAATCTTAAAATATTTAATCAAATTATATAAAAATAAAATAAACTTTTATATAAAAAGGAAAAGCCAAAAAATTTATGGAATAAATTCGCGTATAGTTTTTATTTCGAAAATAATTTGGTATAGAAATCAGACTAATATTTATAATGTTTTTTTATATATAATTTTTAAATTTATAAGGCTTTTAGGCTATGATATAATAAATACTCTTCTAATAATTTTGTGTGATCATTTTTTTTTTTTTAATTAATTTATAGCTTTTAACTTTATTATTTTTTTTTTATTATTATTTTGTGATAGATTTTTAATTTAATGAAAAAAAAAATATGATCCCTAAAATTATATGTAAGAATAAAATATAAAGAATTATACATTTTACTGCAATTACGATGACGACGTCCAAAACGAAACTACATCAAAATTCTAACCAAATTAAAAACTACAACATATATATATTCATCAAAAATATGACGGAAAATTATCATACCATACTAGGTGCCTACTGCTAAATTACATAAGATGTAAAAAAAATAACGCATCAGAAATTTAAAAGCAATAAAATATAAAAAGATTTTCTATGTCATCATCATCATCACAAAATATAGAAAAATACCGCGCACACACGATGGTGAAAATTAATAATTTTATTTAAAACAAAACACAAGAATACGAAGTCATTAAACCAGCGACACATATACGGCTATTTGAAACAATTATTTATATATTCAAAATTTTATAAAATAAAATTTCGATGAATCGCAAAAAAGCAAAAAGATGCTATATAAATCTCAATTACACGGGTGTATTTTGGTGAGGGATGAGGATTTGATCTGTAACCCATAAAAATTCTAGTGTACAGATTTTTGTTAGTGTATTATACATTTGTTTTTAAGTCGCACACGTTTTTAATTTCAATTTTTCTAAACATATATGTGATTATAACAGTTCGACCAAAAATCTCCAATAATTGTGCAAATTGTTGTAAATAATTTGAAAACTTATCTTAATAATGTAATTTTGTTTGTTGCACAGCTAGCCGCACAAGCTGCAAAAATATTTTCATTTTGTCTTAATTAAATGTTTATAAAATTCTTTTAGCCTTGATTAATAATTAAAAATATTAATTTTGATTATAATACATCAACAAATATATTTTATAATGTAATTTATGCCGTAATTTCATGAAATTATTTTGAGAACCTAACAAATGTCGTATGACATAACATACATTTTATCTAAGACACATTCATCAAACTGTTATAAATCATATAAATCCGCGTACCAAAATGGGATAATATTATATTAATTAATGTTTTTTGGAAATTGGAGAAATGATAAAAATACATAATTTATTTTATTAATTAATGCCAAATATTATATATTTAGTTTGAAAGTTTTACAAAACGCTTTGTTATTATTTTTTGTTTATATTTTTTTTTTTAATGACTAACGGTTGTCGGGGTTTATTATTTTTTTTTTTTATCTAATCCTTTTTTTAATGTAGTCAAAACGTGTGAGATTAAAGTTTTTTTTTATTTATTTTTTAACCGCGAAATTAACAACTAAAAACATGTATTAAGGTAATTTGAAATTGTGTATAAAAAGTATCTAAATAATAATAAGGAAATTAAATTACCGAAAAAAAAATAAAATTATATTATGCGGAGTTTTTATATTGGTGATGGTGTGATATGAAACATAAAAAAAAATAAAAATTATAAACTCAAAAAAAAAAATATAATTATGGGCTAATTCGACGTGTTTGCCTCTTGTCGTCAGGTAACCTGACGACGTCAACACCACATTCATCAATGATGCCATCGTCTACATCAACACCAATATCAGGTATGAGTGTCCCCGGAAATGGAAATAATGGCGGAAGTGGAAATGGTAGTATACTAGGTTCGGGGTTAGGAGAAGATTTTCGATGCGACCCGTGCAATAAAAATTTATCGTCATTGACACGTTTAAAACGGCATATACAAAATGTTCATATGCGTCCAACAAAAGAGCCTGTTTGCAATATATGCAAACGGGTCTACAGCTCATTAAACAGTTTACGTAATCATAAAAGTATTTATCATCGTAACATGAAAACGCCTAAAGATGAAAGTCATAATACAGCATCACATGGACCGACGACTAATCATCCATATTTTCCAATCAATCATCTCAAATAAAATAATTGAATCTGAATATTAAAAAATACAATTTTTTAACAAAAATCTCTGTTTATTATTTTTTTTTTACATTAATTTTTTGTATATAAATTAATTAATTAATATTATTTATTTGTTAAAAAAATTTATATAAATATTTACGAGAAAAAAATATTATTCGGTGCGGGCTATGTGAGAATAATCTTTTTTTTTATTATTAGAACTATTATTTTTATTTTTAGAATAATTTTTTTTTATAATTCATAATATAAAATATAATATATTTTGTTAAATAAATCAATTTATAAAATATACATAAAATTATAGAAATGGGGCTTCTCAAAAAATGTTGATGAATACCTTAATTATTCACAAATTTTTAGGAGAGCACCCAAAAATAAATGTTTTTTTTTTGCTGTGATCGAATAACGATTATTTAGACAAACCAAATATTTATAACACACAACACAGCAATCAAATTAAACTTCATTAACTTGCCATCGCCTTATTATTTATTTATATAATATAACATTAATATAATTTTTTATATAATTTTAAGAAATTATTAAAGTGCACAATAAATGTTTATTAATCCGACTTGTTCCTTGGAACCAATTGGCTGTAAATTATATATTATATAATTTTTTGTATTATCTATTTTTTTTTTTTGTTTTTTATAATTAAGAAGAGAGAGAGCCCATTTTTTATTTTAGTTAACAAAATTTTATTATTTTTTTTTTTTCATTTTTAAGTTAAAAAATATTTACCCAAACAAAAGTGAAATAAAATGGGCTACATTATCATTAAAAAAAATGTCTTTATTTAATGCTCTTGATTTGTTTATTTTTATTTTTATTATTTTAATGATTAGTTAAAAATCAAAAAACTAAAATACGGGAAAATCGGATTGAGACACTAGTGACAGTTTTAAAAAAAAATCTGTATTCTAAAAATGATTGAAAATCAGGCCAAAATTTCGTTATTTTAATTTTTCAAATTTTCCAAAAAAAATATATATAAAAATTTATTTATTATTTTAAAAACAAAATTCCCAGGTTGACAAAATTTTTTTATTTATTTATTTTAATATATTGTTTTAATTATTTTTTTTTGCTGAGCGGATAAAAAAAAATCAGAATGAAGAACCAATTGGTTCCAATTGGTGAACCCGTTGGATTTAATAACAATACAACATGAAATTTTTTTACTCATTTACAAAATAAATTTAATTATTTTTTATACCGGTTATTAATTCTTTTTTTTTAATTTTAATTAGTTTGAAACTATATTTTTTTACATTTTTTAAACAACGAACTATTTATTTATTTATTTTTTATTTTTTTTTTTTTTTGTTTAATAAAATATATTACTAATTAAAGCACGATATTAAAAAAAATATTTGTTTTTTTTTATTATTATTTTTTATTTTTGAAAAATAAAAAAAAATATTATGAAAATCTAAATTTATCATTACTAAAAATTAATATCGCCTGGGTGAAATATTTTGGAAGAACATCATTATTTTGTTAAGTTTTTTATTTTTCAAATTATGTTCACCATAATAAAATGTCCTGTAACTTTAGCCTGAAAAAAAAAAACAAAAAACAGTCACACAAAAATAGTCACTATTGTCTCTCTCTTTTCTTTTCCCGGTGCGGTAGGTGTTGGCATCGTCAGCATTACTGGAGGAAATGGTGGTGGTGGTGGAAATGGCGGCGGTAACGGGAATTTAAATAATGATCCGTGTGATCGTCGCCGAAGCGAATACGATGATTTAAAAATGAATGCAGATCGTCGATTATCGTTGCCATTGCCATTGACAGCGTGCCACCGATGTGATGTATGCGGAAAATTGCTCAGCACAAAATTAACATTGAAACGGCATAAAGAACAGCAACATTTGCAACCGCTAAATAATGCTGTTTGTAATTTATGTCACAAAGTTTTTCGCACGCTAAATAGTTTAAACAACCATAAGAGTATTTATCATCGAAGGCAGAAACATCATCATCACCATCATCATTCGCATCATCATCAATCGCCAACTTTATCACATCATTCATCGCCCATCTCACCCCATGGACAGCCAAATAATAATTTACAACCACCAAATGTTAAGCCATGCATTGATTTTTTATGAATGTGTTAAATTATTTGTAAAGCAAAACAAAACAAAAAATATTTATTATTATTATTATTATTACCCTTAGTATTTTTTTTTTTTTATTAAATATATATTTCGACCTTTATTTTTAATAATTCAAAATTGTGATCTTTATTTTTTGATAAATACTCAAATTATATTTGTAAAAGAAATTCGAATATTTTTTAATTTTATTATTTATTTTATTTATAATTATATAGATTAAAAATCATAAAGCAACAAAAAAATTAAGAAATATCTGAAATTTTTTAAAATGAAATGGCTCTCTCTTCATTTGATTTTTAAAATATTTAAAAAACAAACAAAAAATTTAACAAACAGTGTATTTTCTCAAATATATAAATAATAATCTATATAAATATAAAAAAGTGCCTTAGTTATAATTTTAAGCTTATATAAATATTAGGAATTAATGATAAAAAAATTCTTTTTTGGAAATTTTTTATTTAAAAAAAAAATATTAAACAATTGGCTGATAAAGTGTCGAAAGCACTATAAATTTAAAAAAAAAATTTAATTAAATGTGATTTTTTTTATTATAAATGAGAATTAATATATATTTTTTGTAATTTTTATTTGCTGTAGAATTAAATTTAAAAATAATTTTTTACTGCGGTAAGTGATTTAATTATAATAATTTTACGGTTTTTTTTATTTATTTAACGTTTGTTTATTTTGGGAAAATACACTACAACAAATCTTAAAACATAAAACTTTTATCCCGCTTATTATTATTATAAATGATTTTTAATAAATCTATACACGTCCAATTTAGTTCTGGCCTATTTATTATATTTCGGACTGATTAATATAAATTTAATACGGGATATTAGTTGTATGAAATGCGCGTGAGAGTAAATATACTTTTTATTGTGTACTTGTATCAAAATTATATTATTTTATGTTTTTTATTTTTGAAAATTGTACCATAATGGCATTTAATACTTAAAAAAAAAAAAATATAAATTTAAAATTCTAGAATGATTTATCTTAAAAATTTTAAATAACAATTTTGACATAAAAATACAAAACAAAAAATATATTATTGACAAATAATTATTATTATTAAACAAAACAAAAATATATAACCTATAGAAGAAAAAATTACAAAATTTTGTAAATCTATTCGATTTTGATTTTTAATAATCTAAAGATCGGTCTCTTTTTCTTAATTACAATTTAATTTTTTTTTTGTTCAATTAGGTTCTATATTTTTTCATTAATTACATAACATAAAAATTTAACGTCTGGAACAGTAAGTACTTCATTCGAATTTAAAATTTAAAGAAAATTATATATACATATAAAATATGCATTTTTATAATTAAAAACATAAACTAAATCAAATATGGAGACTTATACAATTTACGAAAAAAATGTAAAAATCGAATTTGGCAATAAAAAAATTTATATACCTATATATTTATTTATATAAAAATGCAAATTTTAAAAAAAAAATAATAAAGGAAACTTAGATAATAATTTTTCTTCCATTTTATTATTATTATTACTTAAACAAATTAAAAATCTTAATATATAAAACTACGATATAATTAACATTATAATGAACTGATAGAATATATAAAAAAGCAAAGAAATTAAAAAAAGAAAAATAGAAATTTGTGATGAAAAAAATCTTTAAAAAAAAACAATTTTTAATTTTTATTTTGAATTATGTGATTTTAATTAGACAAAACAACAAAATTTGAAAAAAATTATTATTATTATTTTATATTTAATTTTATTATTATTTTATTTTATTATTATTTTTTTTCTCAAGAAAAAAACAATTTGTGATTGTCTCAAGACTGAATTTATTAAATTTAAATTTTTATATATTTAAAAAAAAAACAAACAAAAAATGATAAAAACGATAAAAATTTTAAATTTTTATATAATTTAAAAGAAAAAAGATAAATATATAAAAAACAAAATATATAAAATTATTATTATTATTATTAATTATTGTAATTGGCCTCAAAAAAAAAATAAATAAATTAAAAGTCTGAAATTTGTTCGATACCAAATTATAAAAAATTTAATAAATTAGACAAGAAAATTATTTAAATTAATATTTATAAATTTTAAATTTTTAATTGGCATCGAGATTTATATGTATATACATTTTTAAATGTATATTATATATATATTTATATATTATATTTTGTTAATTTATTTAAAATATTAAACAAAAAATTAAATTTTATTTTGTTTTTCTTTTTTTAATTTTATTATCATTATAACTACATATATAATTTTTTTTTTTAGTTAATTTAAAAATATAAGAGCAAAGTTATCGAAAGTTTGTTGTTACCACCACCAGTTTTGATGCAAAATTTACATTGTTATAATTTTTTTGTTTTTTTGGCGCGCGTCGTAAATAATACACAGTAAACTATAAAACCAGATTAAACAAAATAATAAATTATCTGTGCAACACCAAGTCTCCATTATATTACAATACACTCATATATTTTATAAATTGCAAAACTATATAAATAGCGAATTAAATAATAAAATATATCTTTCGATTATTTTGTTTTTTATTTTATTATAATTTAATTTATTTAAACAAAAATATATTTTTAATTGGATATTTTGGTTTATTATAATTTTAATCAAAATACTATATACATTTTTTTTTCCTTTTTAAGAATACCACAAAATAAAACAAAAAATCAGTAAAATAATTATTACATTAAATGTTTTTTAATTTTTCCTTTTAAAATAAATAAAAATAAAATAAACATAAAAAAATAATTATTATATTGTCTTTAAGAGCATGATTTTTCGATGTTGTGTAAAACTAATTAATTTAAATGAAAACATTTAAAACAAAAAAAAACAATAAAATACGAGTAATTAAAGCAAAAAATATACATATATATAATTGATAATTTTTAAGTTTTAACACATAATTTAATTTTTTTCTTCTGTTATAATTATAATTTTTATCGAATGTTGTATACGTTGATTTTTAATTTTTATTATTCTCATATTACATATATATTTTAATTTTTTTTTATCATATATAAAATAGATAATTTAACAAGTTTATTATTTTTTTCTGATTTATTTGACAAATAATGTAATCTACGTATATTTGAAAAATTTTGTTGGATCTGAGCAATATATTTGAAATGGTTTTGTTATGTAGTCAATACATATATATATACATATATGGGGGTAGCGGTGTTTTGATAGGTGATCATTTAAATTTGACTGGACTGTGTACTGAATAGTTTCTCCACTGCGTGTAATCATCTCCAATTTACACCGTGCCCCTTTGGCACAAAATCAGTTTATATATTTGCCGTATTTTAAATAATAAAAACAATTATCTCTATATAAATACATACATTATATAAATATATATTTAAAAAGCAAAATAAAATAAATATATAAATTTTATATATAATTTTATACCTTATTTAATTAAATAAATTACGGCAAATTTTGAAGAAGGGGCCTGTCTGGATTTTATCAAATCTTAAAATAAATACATATATGAATATTTATTTAATATTTTTTAAAAATAATTTTCCTTAAAAAAATCAAAAAAAAAATCGTATATTTCATAAACAAAAAACAAAAATAGAAATTATTAAACAACAATATATTTAAATTAAATACTATAAATAGTAATGATGACATTAAAAAAAACATAATAAAAACAACAATTATTTTAGTTTCTATTTTAATTTTTTCTGTGTCAAAATAAAATAAAATAAAAATTTAAAAAACAACAAAAAAAATTGTTTAAAGAATTTAATTCTTTAAAATTCTTATAAATAAAAAAATGGGAAAAAGTAATAATTTTGTTTTTTATTTAATTAATTTTAATTTTTTATTTTATTTTATTTTTATTATTCATATTTCTTCTTTTTTTTATTTTTATTATTATTATTATTAATAATAAATTATACACGCAACAACAAAATAATGTTTAAAATATGGTACATATTTTACAAAATATTATTTTATTATTGAAATTAAAAATTAAAAAAAAAATTTGTTTTTTTTTTTTTAGTTTTTAACCAAAATTATTTTTTTTATTTCAAATTTTTTTATCAGAGAGAATTAAAAAAAAGTTTGTTTTACAAAAAAAAAAAAAAATTTTAAAATGAAAAAAAAAATTAGTGGTCGGAAAGAAGCATTTTAGTCTCTCGGTATTCGCATCTTGGTATCTCTTGTTCCAGGCTGTTCGCCAAAGAAACTGTTCTCATGTCAACTATGTGGTAAAGTTCTATGTTCGAAGGCATCTCTAAAGCGGCATATTGCTGATAAACATGCTGAACGTCAAGAGGAGTATCGCTGCATCATATGTGAAAGAGTTTATTGTTCCAGAAATTCGCTGATGACACATATATATACGTATCATAAATCAAGACCTGGGGAGTTGGATATAAAAGATATAAAATTCTTTTAGGGGTCTATACCGTTAGATTTACAAATATCAACAAGATTTGATATCCCAATACAAATATCAACAACATATTTAACATCTTCACAATATTCGTCGGCATCATCACCATCGTCGTCTATCGCATCGCTTACACCACCTATAATTTCATCAACCAAATCAACATCAGCAACTTTGCCTTCGACATCGTCTTACGTTCGCCAAGGTTAGAATTCAAAATAAACAAAAAAAAAATCTCTACAAATCTTTTATAAAAAAAAAAAAAAAAATTGAAAAAAAATACTTTTTTATAAAAAAAATGGTACAAAACAATATATTGAATGATGATCTTCTCCACTTTTAATATTCTTATATAATTAGAGCTAGAATTTATAATTTATATATCTAGAAAATCAAAAAAACAAAAACTTTTTTTAAAATATAAAAATTAAATAGAAAAAACGTAAAACATTTTTTGATAAAATTCATTTTTCAATGAAACACAAAATTTTCAAATTAATTAATAAAAAGTACAAATAAATTTAAATTAAATTAAATTTAAAAAAAAAACAAAAATTTTTCATCAACATCGGTGAAATATTTTCTACTACTACTACTACCTATCGCTACTTTACTACTACTTGCCATATACAAAAACTACTACTATATTATTATTATACTACTACTTAACTACTACTACTCTCTACAAAATATCTTCTGCTAATTTCTTCTGCTACTCAAAAAAAAAAAAAAAAATTACATAAAAAATATTAAAATTATTATAAAAATTATTTTTTAAAAAAAATAATAATTTATTTCATTATTAATATTTTATTTTTAATTATTTTTTCTTATATATCACACTTATATTTATTTTTCTCATCTGAATAAAAATGCATTTCCGACAACTACGGTGCTATTATACAATTATATTTATTATAAAATGAATTAATTATAACGCGGGCTTTTTAAAACAATTTCGCGATTTTAATTTACATTATATTTTAATCGTCTTCTTTGTTTTTTTGTTTATTTATTTGATTTGATTTATTTAGTTTGATATTTATTTATTTCTCTCTATTATTATTATTATTATTATAATTATAGCTACTCTTCTCTACTGTCGAATAATTAATTATTATTATTATTAATTAATTTATATATTATGATTATTATTATTATGATTACTACTACCTACCAAAAAAAAAAAAATATAAGTAATAATGTAATGTGTTTTTATTTAGTGCTACATTTGTTGTTATATTTTTTTTATTTCACTATAAACTATATTTTTTTTAAGTGTTTGTTTGTTTGTGCTTTTCAACCAAAAAAAAAACTGTTTTTATTTGTTCTACTATTAATCTGTTTTTTTTTAAGTGAAACTATAATTATTTCTATGTTTTGTGTTTTATCAGATTTAATAGAAAATATTTTGTTTTATTAACTAAATATTGATTTAGTTAATAAAAAGATAATATTTTTTGTTAAAATTTTATATTTATATATTCACCGTGCTTTTTTCGTCTATGCATGAAAAATATGTTTGTGTTTTTTTCATTGGTTTTAATTTTCATAATTTTTCTATATAAAAAATAAAACAATTTAAAAATAAATAAAATATCAAATCTTCAGCTAATATTTTATAAAATGAAAAACAATGAAAAAAAATGATAAAAATTTTTGTTTTTATATATATATATATAAATGTTTTTTCTGTTTTATTATTTTAGGTAGGTACAAATACTATTTATATATTTGTAGTAAAACTAATAAATTATATATTATTAGTTTTATTACAATATATTTATAATAATCTATTGTCGCTTTATTTATTTTATTTTCAAAACTGTTTTTTTTTTTCGTAACATCTACCTATATCTCTATATTTATATAGAAAATAAAATTAAAACAATAATATATTGCCTTTAATGTTGTTAAAAATAATTATTTTTATTTAATTATTCTAATTAAATAAAAATAATTAATTAGAAAGCTTTTTCCGCGTATGTATTTTCTATTAATCCCTTAAAAACAATTTGCATGCATTGTATCATTGTCCAAAAAAAAAAGTAAATGAAAAAAAGTATAATTAAAAAAAATTTAAAATTAAAAATATATTATTTCAAATTTCGCGAAATTATATATATTATATTAAATTATATGAAAATTATATATAAATTGTAAAAACGAATTTTTTTGTATTTTTTTTATTGTTTTTGCCAGCAGGCCCCCAAAATGCTGTCGTTTCGGCTACATCACCTCAACTAAGAATGCCACCACCGACCAGTGGTGGTATAAACGAGCCACAAGAATGTCCATATTGTCGTCGCACATTTTCATGTTACTACTCGTTAAAGCGTCACTTTCAAGATAAGCACGAGCAATCCGATACGCTGTACGTATGTGAATTTTGCCATCGGCGATACCGCACGAAAAATTCACTGACCACGCACAAAAGTTTACAGCATCGAGGTTCGAGTGGTATGCTTAAGCGTTTACTAAAAACGTCCGCAATAAAAAATGTGCTCGGACCACATCATACAACAGGGCATCCTAGATCGCATTTATTTGATTTTGCAGCTGAATTGGGACAGCCACCACCGGGGATACAATAATCTTATAATGGAATATTGATTAGTTAAATTGTTTTCCTTATTATATTATTATTATTATTATTATTTCATTATTTATTGAATTATTATTATTATTTTTTATAAATAATATTATTGTAATCCTGGCGAACGTGCAATAATTCTTTTATTACAATATTATTTGATTTGTTGATATTTTGAATTCGATAAAATTTGTTGATTTTTGTTAAACAATGAATTATTAATTAATATTAATATTATAATGTATAGTTGTACTTTTTTAGATTATTATTATTATTATTTCGTATTAAACATATGAATTTTTATTTTATTTTTTATTAATTTTATCGAATTCATTTTTGCAACAAATTGCAATTTTTTTTTATTTTCATTTTATATATAAAAATATTATATATCTAAAATATATATATATTTTAATTATATCATTAATTAATTAATATTATAAACATTTGAATTACAATTTTCTGAGGTGACAAAAAAAATTAAAAAATAACAAAAAAATGAATATTCTTCGTGTTATATACTTTTTTTAATTGTAAATAATTGAATTAATTATATTTGTCAGCTGCCAATTCGTATATACACATTAAATTAAATAAGAATAATACAGATATATAAGATTTTTTTTTAATTTTTTTTTCTAAAGGTTTCAAAATAAACTAATTAAATATAATATTTTAAATTGAATAAATAAAAATTAAACTCAGTGATTCACCATTCAAGTACAAAAAAAAATTAAAATACGAGTTCAAAATTTAAATAAATTTCATAAAAAGATAAATTCTATTTTTAACCGTTATGTGTCCACACAAACCTATCAAAACAAGGTTTAAATATAATTTCTTTGTGTAAAGTTTTGGAAAGAGTATTAAGCAAAAAATGTTTGTGCCAATTTATATAACAGTTTTTCAATCGAATAAATTTTATTAATTAAGTACAAAATAATTAACACAAAATCAATGAAAATAATTTAAATTTTAATAAATAAACAACGAACTAATTTTCATTGATTTTTGATTTCGGGTGCCATTTAAGTTTTTAGTTGTTTTCAAACCTCTTTGATATACCTCTTTTTTATTATTTTTTTATACAAAAAATATAATAATAATTAATAGTAATATAATACTTTTTAAAATAAGGAATCCACCGTTATATACATATACATATATTATATAGTGACACAATATAAATTTATTCGATTAAAAACCATAAAATAAAATAAAAAATATTTATAAAATGTCAATCGGACCTGGGTACATTATTATTATTTTTTTGGGGGGAAGAATTATGTGCCAAATTCTATAACAATAATCCTATACATATAAAATGCGATCACACTGTAATAATTATTTTTGTAGGTAGAAATTTTCAATTTTATATAAAGTATAAAGAAAATCGATTGACATGCTAAATTAAAATAATTAATATATAAATGTAATATTAAAATCCAAAACTTTTACTTTTTGAAATTTAATAGAATAAAATTTAAAATTAGTAAATTTTCTCATAAACATAATCGTACCATGCACAAAATAATTTTATTTTGCGAATTTGTTTTTTATTTTTATTAGTTACGAGATCAATGAAGTACTTGGACACGCAATAAATTAAAATTCAATTACAGCATACGTCAGTAAAATTATCAAAATACGCACATTTTGCAACAGTTTTTATCCGACATTATATAATTAAATATAAACAACAAAAACAAAAGAAACATATCATCTTTATAATTTTGCTTATTAAAATTTTATTATTATTAAATTTATTTTAAGTTTTTTTTTTCTAAATTCAAAATTCTAATTTCGAACTATATATTTACATATTATATAACTTCTTTTATTCAAAAATAATAAAATATTTCGACAAAATTAATTTATTTAAATCTAAAAAAAAATTAATAAAAAAAATCTATAAATAAATAAATAATAATACTAGAAATTACAAAAAAAAAATATATAAAAAAGGAAAAATCTGTGATTGCATTAATTTTTAATGTTTATAATTTTAAAGAACTGATTAGATCATTATTAAATTATTTAAAAAAAAAATAAATGAAAAATAAAATAATTGGATAAAAATTTTGTTAGTGATTTCGGCTACCAAAGATAAAAAATACAAAAAATAAATAAAAAATTTAAAATATTTATACTTAAAAAAAAACATTTTAATTAAATAAAATTATAAATCTTTTACATATTTAAAAAAAAAAGACAAAATTCTGTCGCTCTGTGTGCCATTTGTAAAATTTTTTTATATCTATAAAAATAAAACATATCCTGGCTCAAATTAAATAAAATAAAAAAAATAAATAAATAAATGAAATATATATAATTACTAATTTTTTTAGTATTACTTAAATAAATAAATAGTTTATATAATTAATTATAAAATATATATATCATTTTTTTTCTTCAAGCAAAACAAAATTAAAAATAATTTTATTTTATTTTTTAAATGTAAAGAAGTATCTATATAATTCAATTAAAATATAAACAAAAATTATTTAAATAAAAAAATACAAAAAAAAAATTTAAATTAAATTTAAATAAATTTTATATAATATATATAATTAAGATCTTCTTGATTGGAAATCAGTATTAATATTTAATAACAAACAAAGAAAAAATTATAAATTCATGATTATATTAGTAATAGTCTACACACGATAAATAAAACTACATCTTTTTATTTTTAAAATTATTATAATAAAATAAATTTAAAAAAAAACAACGATTTTACGGTCAAATTATATAAATCTATATATTATTTTTTTAACATTTCGGGAAGCAAAATTATTTCTAAAAAAAAAAACATAATAATAATAATAATAATCGAATTTATTAACTATTCAGTAGACTATTATTTGTACATAAATAATTAAAAATGAACTTTTCAAAAAAGTATAATAATTTTAAATTAAATTTAAATATTATGTTAAACAAAAAAAAATTATGTACATAAATAAAATTCATTGAGAATTTAAAAATGAATAATAAATTTATTTAAATAATAATTAAAACAAAAAAGTTATATTAAATTAAATAAAAGTCCGAATTTATAAATGTAGATTAAATATAATTATATTATATATATATTGCATAAATACAAAATCTATATATTTAATTTAAAATTTCAATTTAATAAAAATAAAATAATACATACGAATTAAATATATATATATTTAATTTGTGTGTTTATATATATATATTCATTTATTAAGACTTTGTTAATTAATACAATTATACAGAAAATGAAAAATATATAACAAATTAGTGTGTATACTTGTAGTTTTTCTTTTAATTTTTCATTTGTCTTAATACGAAATATATAATTATTTAAAAAATATACGACATTATATTATTTTGAAAGAAATTAAAATTAAAAAATAAATAAATTTTGTTTCACTGATTAATGTACAGTGCGACATAAGATATGAAACACATAATAATAAAATATTATTTTAAAAATAATTGTGATGAAATTTGATTGATTTAAAAAATTTGTTATATAAAGTAAAAATAAAAATATTCAATCATATCTTTTTTATTTTATTTTATTTAAGGTATAAAATTATTATTATTAATTAATTTTAAGCATTTTAAAAAATATTAAAATTCAATCATTTAAAATCTCAATAATATTTTTTATTTTTTTATATATTACTATATAAATTCAAAATTTTTCTAAAATATATTTATATAAAAAAAATATATATATATGTATATTAAATTTAGGCTCTCAAAATTATTATTTATTTTTATTTTGTATATTTTTAATGTTTGGCAATTTAAAAAAAAAAAAACATATTAGGAAATTTAAGGATTAAAAAAAAACTTTGGCTGTGGATTTTATATTTTTAATTATTATTATAAAATAGGAACAAACCCAAATTTATATTATTATTTAATTTTTAATTTGGCTAATTTGTTTGTACTTATTATTATTTTGTTCGTTTATTTATTTTGTCATAAAACACAAAAATAAAACATTGTATGTGAATAATTGTCGTTATCGTCGTGTTATTATATCAACGTTTAAATTTTGTAAATAAAAATAAAAAAAAGAGATTGAAGAGAAATAATATAAATTCATATCTTATGTCGATTAATTATAATTAAATGCACGGTCAGTAGTTACATAAAAACAAAAAACAATATTATTAATACAACAAAAAAATAATTGTTTATTTTGATTTTAACACGTTATTTGTTTAATTATTATTACATTTACTAATTTTACACCACAAAAAAATGGGATAAAACAGGATATTAACGTATTAATATTAATTCTTTTTATTTAATTAACACCTCCCATATCTATGTGTATACATATTATATTTCTTCTGTAAATAGTTTAGTTAAATAATATTTACTACACTCCATAATAAGATTTATGTTTTATTATTTTGCATTCCAATTTAATTTTTATTTTTATTATTACTTATCGTAAAACATAAATAAATAAATATAAGTTGATACAGGTATCATTTTTATTTGCTTTTTTAATATCACCTCATAGTTTGTAAAATTATAATTTTTTGCTTTTTTTTTTTTTGTTTATTTAACAAATAAAATAGTTTTAATTTTATTATAAAAATACAAATAGAATAAAATTATAAAACAGGTTTAATTTATTTACATTTCTTCGATAATGTGACAAATAAATAAAATAATTAATATAAATAAATAAGTACTCATTCTACCTGCAGCTATTTAAATAACATATCAAAATTTATTACAAAAAAGGCAGTCCGTTCAGGTAGCTACAAATTAGGGTAGAAAAATATATACATATATTTTTCTTGTAACAAAAATAAAATATTTTTTAGTTTTATTTTTCTATATATTCAAATTGCACTTAAATAAAATTTTTATCTAAAATAAATACTTTATATAAATCTAAATTAAATAAATATATTTATACCACAACATTAAAAAACAAAATAATACAAATCCTGGCCTATATACATACATATACATGTTCATTTTTAATTTGTTTTTAGTAAAAAAGAAAAATCAAAAATAATAAAAAATTAAATTTATTTGTTTTATCATTTGTATCTTAAATTAAATTAAATTTTTATCAAAATGAAATAGATTTATTTATTAATATCAAATAAAATAATTATATATTTTTAAAACAATTAATTAAAATTAAACTAAATTAATAAAATAAAAATCAAATATAAATAATTAAATAACAAAATTAAAAACAGTTCAAATGCAACCAAGCTGCCTTTGAGACAGTACAACATTATATAAACCTTGTGTCATATTTATAAATAAATAATAAAAGCAAATTTAATTAAAAATATATGCCGGAAAAATTAATAACGAAAATATAAATAAAACCTCAGGAATTATAAAAAAAACAAATTAAATGAAAAAAAAAATTTAAATAAAAAAATAATAATTTTTAATATATGTATTAAATATTAATTACATCACATGTTCGTGCTCTCTTTCTCTTTTTTTTTAATTAAAAGAATTAAAAAAATACATACAAATTTATATCTTCCAATTACATACATATATAAATATATATATATATATATACTATATATATATATATAAATATATATTTTTTATTATTAATTAATTTTGATAATAAATAAATTTAAAAACAAGAACATATTCACATTGGCTGATCTACACTGCCAAATAAAATAAATATAAATAAATAAATTTAATTTTCGGTTTTTTTTTTATTATCTTTAAAATAATATCTTTTCTCCATATCATCTACCTTATATCTATATAATATTTATATTATAATATATAATTGAGAAAAAACTCTTAAAAATATATATATTTATATAATTTTTATTATTATATTACATTTTTTTTTTTATTTCAACATAACGGAAGGGAACTAAAAAAAATCAATATTTTCATTAGTTATTATCGATATAATTAATTTTACTAAAAAAAAATACAACAAAAAAAACATTAAATGAATTTAATTTTAAATTAAATGAAAATACACAAATATATATCAATTTAATTATAAGATTACAGAAATGAAAAATAAAATTAAAAAAAAAACAAAAATGAATTCTTTAAAATAAATAAAAAAATAAAACAAAATAATAATAATAAAGTAAAAATTCTGAAATTATTATTATTATTTACTTTAATATTATTGTCAGTTTAATTATTATATAAATATATTTAAAAAAAAAAAAAAAGAAAACAAAAAATTATCAATAAAACACAAAAAAATTGAAAGTCTTAATTGTAAGTCATCTTATTAATTAAAAATAATAAATGTAAAAAATTAAAAATTTATGTTTTTTTTTTCAATTTCCAGTATGCAAATCGTAATTTGTATTTTGTTTGGTTGCAACACACGTTATATTATAACACAGTTGTGATTTAATAATATATAGACGACACGGTATGCAGCATGCTGCATAACAAAACATTATATTTACATGTCTGTCTCGTAACTCGTTATCTTTTTTTTGTTTTAATCTACACTAGCAGACAGTATAGCATAGCATAGCAAACACGTCCGGCAGTCTTTCATTGTCTTTCATATCGTTCGGACGTAGTAAATTTTAATTGAATAAACGTGTGCGAAACGTGATTTTTGTTTAATAGAAACCGTTTGTTTCTTGTTTAGTGCGGTAAAAATGTGTTTTTTATAAAATGTGTAGTGTCTTGTGTGTGTGTATATGTAATCCTAAAATTGATTTACATCAACATAAAATTTTAGAAATAAAACGCGATTACTGCTAATAATATATATTCTCAAATTAAACTACCATTAGAGCTGTGATAAAATAATATAAATTATTAATTCGACGTGTTTTTGCGGGTAAGTTTATTTACGCTATGCGTTACGTAAGTGGTTGGTGGTGGTAAATTACTGACATTAGGAGTGAAGGGTAATTTATTTATTGGAATGCCATGGTTGTTTTGATGTTCGGAGATTTTAATGCAGCAATGCAAATTAAAAATTTGTTTTTGATTATTCTCTCTAAATTGAATTTTATATTTGTAGACCCATAATCCCTCAACGATTTTGTTGTCCTTAGTCCGTTAATAGTATGAGGGTTGAGATATCGTTTAAAGCGTTTTATTATGCCCGCACTGGTGAACCGTGGTTGGGTGATGATGTGTTTAGTAGAATTTGGAAAAGGATTAAGTATTTGGTATGAGGTTTCTTCGCCTACATTTAGTAACAAATGATTCTTGAAAGCATTGCCGGGCTCTCCACTCTAGGAATTAGATCATGTGACGAGCTTTCGTAACTGTGTGTTGCGTCTGCAACAAGGTTTGTTTTCCCCGGTTTGTATTTTAATTCATAATTATATATTCCTCCAATATCGCTTTACAGTGCTTCATTTTGGAATTATTATTTTTGTTACTGAGAACATGTTTAAGTGATTGATGGTCTGTAAAGATCCGCATGTTTTTCTAGCCATAAAGGAAGTTTCTTAGAGTCGTAATTGCACAAATTATGGCTAGTATTTCTATCTCGTAAGCCGCGTAATTTTCCTCAGCTTTAACTAAGGTTCGGGAAAGAAAATTTATTGGTCAACCTTCCTGGGAGGCACTTATTTCTGCCTCAGCGAGCTTGACCTGTTTAGTTTTCGAGAGGGCTTTGGACACGTATCCATCTTTCCCTCTTTAAAGCGAAGCAAGGTGCTTCACGAATGAACCTGCGATAAAATCCTGCCATGCAAAGAAATCATCTTAGTTCTTTCACATTTCTGGCTACAGAAAAATTAGCTATCGTTTTTGTTTTCTTCGGGTTTGTCGTTATCCCATCTTTCGAGATGACGAAGCCTAGAAATTCTACCTCATCCATTAAAAACTCGCACTTCTCGAGCAGTATTTTCATATTGGCTTCTTCAAGAACTTTGAATATTATTTCCATATTCTTGAAGTGTTCGTCTACTGCGTTTTACCAAATATGATGATGTCATTGATGTACACGTAGCACCGTTTCCCGATGTGGTCACGAAAGTATGTCGTCGAGAGTGCATTGAAAGATGGAATTTCCATAATTTACAGAAAACGCGGTCTTCTCTATATCGAAACTTTTTAGGAGTATTTGGTGAAATCCACTTTTTAGGTCTATTATTGTGAAGTGGGTGTTTTCCCCCAGATTTGACCGAATGTCTCCCAAAAAGTCTTTTTTTTGGTACAATCCATACCATGGGAGTTATAGGGTGATTTGGACGGTCCCATCACGCCATCGTCTAATAATTGGTTAACTTGTTTTTCGACCTCGTTGTTCAAACAAACGGGGTAAGACTGTGGCCGGGAATAGACCGGCTCCGAATTGATAGTACGAATTTCTCCGACACTAGTTGTGTAGGCTTGTTTCTCTTCAGGGTCAGCAAAGAGACGGGGGAAGATGCCAACTCGAATGATTATATTGTTGACCGAATTGGATAAGTGTTTTTTAACGGAATTTTGATATACGGATATATTGTCATGAATCCTTCATCGGTGTGGATTGTCGCTCGCACTTGTTTTACGCTGTCTTTGCCTATTATACCGTTGAACGATTTTAGATTTGGCAAAATGAATAATTTCAATCTTGTCTGTGGCCCGTCAGCTATGAATTCGCAATGAATTGTTTTTCGTTTTCTTTTCGTTATCATCATTTGGTCCTCGTAATATGTTAAGTCAGACTCCTCATCCTGAGGTTCACAGTGGTGTTTTTTTTTGGAATTTGGCAGGTTGGTGAGTTTGTCCAGATTGGAAAAGGTCTTTTGTTCGGGATTGGAAAGTTCTGAGATCCATTTCGAAATCCTTGTGGCCTATTTTGTTGACTTGTTTCGAACGTATGGATTGCCAATCCATTGGTACCGGTTTGGGTTATTGCTGAATTTCCTATTTGTTTGCTGGAATGAATATGACGTTGGGTAATTTGGATAATTGGTTTGGGAATGATCAATGAAAAGTTTGTGGTATTTGGGGGCCTTGTGTAGTAATTCCGGATAAAAAGTTCGAATTGGTGAGTTTGGATGATTACGCTGCTGCGTTGGATACTTTCTAGGTGGAATTTGTTGTGGTAGTGAAGATTGTGGATTTCTCGTATTAATATTACCGTAAATGTGTTGCACAAGGAATTATATATTATTTAATTTGAGACAAAGATGTGACGCCTCTGGGAGATTCGTCGGACCTCTCAAGCTCAGCAGTCGAGATAGATTGACTTTCAGTCCTTTGACAAATGTATCGAGTGCTTTATCTCGATACGGTTCCGTCATGACATTCATGGGTTCCTGGCTCATCTCCATGGATGATAGCTTGTTTAGAATGAGTGACAGATGTTGATACACCACATTCCGTAACTGCTTGATGCCCTTGCGCTAACGTTGTCATTTGGTACTCGAGTGTACCCAAATCGCGTTTGTCTGCGTAGTATAATGTCAGACATTTCGCTATTTTGTCCAAATTTAGTGGTGTGTTATAGGACTCCAAAGCGTTGTCCGGTTCGCCCGTAACCTTGTTCGTTATAACACTAAGCATTCCGAAATATTTTGAAATGTTTTTTAGATGATCGTAAACTTTTAGTATATACGATTAGCGCTTTTTTTCCAGGAACCTTTTACAACGTCAGGTATTTTGTCTAAGGTATTAACTTTCGCTAGATACTATTTCTGGTGTTTGTGCTAGATGCGTCTGATTAAAGTTCTGACATTGTTCTCTAACTATGCTGTGTCACATATGACTTCTTTGAGTTGTGTAAGGTCAATGGCATTGTTCGTGTTGGATGCACCAGCTAAATTTCAGCTGGCTGACAGAATTGATGGTTTAATGACGTTGTTGTTAGTTCAGCCTCTGCTTGAACTAGAATATTCTTGCTTTTTATTCCGAGCGGACCACTGGTGGGAGCTAATACCGGAATAAACTGAGTAAAAAAGTATGTGAGTAAGATTTTGAGTACTAACGTTTTTATTAATTATACAAATTTTTTATACCAAAAAATGCAATGAGGGCATTTTTTATTACAGGAGTGATATTGAGGGAGTGATTCCTTGGTTCATTTCATGAAAAAAAAACGTATAGAAGGGGGCGGGGGGGGTCAATTTTTGATATCCTTTGAGATTCAGGGTGTTTAAAAAATTTGCTTCGGGAAAAAAGTACAAGCGAATATTAAACTGTAACTTACAAAATATTTATCGGACGGCAACCAACAAAGCCTCATTTGACGCACAATTGAATAGGCTATATTTATAATCTTGGCTATCTTGCATCTGTATCCATTTAAGAGCTATGACGTTTTAAAGTTAAAAAAAATAAGAAAAATTATTTCTTTTATAAAATTGAGTATTTCTCTTCTAATTTTAATCCGCTATGATCTCCTCAATTTATTTAAGAGATTTTGTAGTGTAAAAATTGCAACAATTTTTTTTCATCAGTAAAATTATAGGCGACGATTATCAACTCATTTGTTTAAATGTTAAAAAACAAAAATTAAATATTTTCATTAGTTTTGAGAAACAATCTAATGTTGTGTCGTTGATTTGAACCAGAAAATAAAATTAATTTAATAAAACTAAATATTATGTATATGGATTTTGCGATGGACGCGAGAGTATTCACAAATACTCATAGAGGCTGCCAGATATAATAGCAAGTTCAAATATGCGAACGGAGTCCCATGCAGTCTCATCAAATCATTTAGAGGTCGATGATGAAATAATAAGAAATGTAACAGCAAATCCAGCTATCAGCATTCGGAGGCTCTCCTTACAATGGAACGTCTCTCGTCGCAGAATTCATGAAGTATTGCAGAAAGAAAAACTTCATCCATATCATACAACACCCGTCCATGAACTATTACCGATAGACCGATAATTGTTAGTAATTTTTTAAACGAAAATTATCCAAATAATTGGATTGGAAGGAATGATCCAATTCGCCTGCAAGATCGCCCGATCTAACTGTATTAGATTTTTGTGTATGGGGAATGATGAAGGCACTTGCATACACCAAAGAGATTGAAAAAAAAGAAGAACTTATTCAAAGAATATACACAGCGGCTCAACAGATTAGGGAAGAATTACCAAGAATTGAAATAACAAAAGGTATACTTAAACGAACATTAGCCTGCATTCAGTCACAAGGAGGACATTTTAAGCATCTTTTATAAATGTATGTAGTTGTTTTATTCTCGAGCCGAACCTTGTATTGGGCGTTGTAGGGAAGGTCGCACTGGATTAAAATTAATTTTAAAAACAATTTAATTGTTTTTTTTTTTGTTGAGAAAATACGGTTTTTATAAAAATAATATATTTTACGTTGTTGTTGTTTTATTGTAATAGTTTTTTTGTTGTGATTGTTCCGTACATTGGTCTATTTCAGTATATCTCGAATTAAATACACAAACGTAGGAAACTCTTCCATTTGGCGTCAAAACCTGTGCGACAACGACTATAATAATTCATACTTACTAAGACACAATCAACTTCCCAACCACCCCATACTTTTTCTTTCCTTTAACGCTGGATCGCGGACAAATTAGAATTTAATTTGAATTATAGATGGTTCTAATATAAGTGGCTTTCGTAGAGGGTATCGCGTTGATTTGTAATAAATTGATACGATACGGAATTAAGAAAATTAAGAAGGTCCGAATCCAACGACTTTGATTCGTCCATTTGTTGGTTACGTATTTCTTGCTCCAACAGCCTCTTATCTGAAGTTGTATTATGTTGAGGTAGTCATCTATTTCGCTGATCTTATTGCTGCTTGCATGATCCGCATACTGACTATTGGTTGTTCGGTTCCGAATATCCATTGATTTGCCGCCTAAAGTGAAGAAGTTGTGGGCTGTGGACACTTCCAATGTACAAGATTCATGTTGAGTTGGTGCATCGAAGAACATGGATATTTCGCATTGATTATGCTCACTTTGACGAAAGTGTATTGTGGAAATCTCGCAACGGAGAAGTTCAGATTACGCCGTCTCGGTATTGGTCGACAAGTAAAAATTTTGTTGATGACAATATTTGCAGCTCAGTGTTATTGATGATGACTGGAACCGGAATTACTTCATATTCGATAGCGATGATGGCATTTGAATATGTTATGCGGGTTCTAACCGTCATTAATTGGTATAGATGGTGTAACACCAAGAGTCCGTGCCCGGGAAGAAATAGTTGGTTTTGGCACATGCTCCAATAGGTTTGCCAGTTTTTGCTCCAGTTGTACGGGAGGTAGGTTAGCTTAGGTCAGGTTAGAGTGGCTGCTATCCCACACTTATCACGTTATGCTTCAACCATGTTCCGACTTCGCCTATCGCCACCACTTCAGCCTGGTACACACTGCAATAGTCAGGGAGACGAACGGAAATATTAACATTAAGCTTTTCACAGAAGACACCAGCTCCTACCTTGCCGTCTAGCTTAGAACCATCTGTGAAAAATTGTAGTGCCTCGTTTTCCAGTATTGATCCGTTCCTCCAGGATTCTCTCGAATGATAGATGGTCCGGAAACCTTTATCGAAGCACAACGTTGGTTTAATATAATCTAGATTCGCCAGTTCTTCCCTAAGCGATCTAACTATCGTCGAGTGTCCCACCTGAAGACACTTCCACTGAGAGACAGCCCAAAGTCTCGTAGCCACATTGGCTGCCATCTATTTACCAAAAAATTCGATTGCGGAATCAGGTGGAACATAACCTCTAAAGCGCGTGTAGGTGTTGACCTAAGCGCCCCGCCTATTATCATGTAGGCAGTTCTTTGCACCTTCTCCATCATCTTCCTATATGTTACCTTCTCCAGAGCTGGCCACCACACGCCCACCTCGAGCACAGGTCTCACCACTGCGGTATAGAGCCAGCTTACCAGCTCTGGTTTCAAACCCCATCTCTCTCAATAAATGACTACGTTAGCCTTATTCACCCTTTCGACAATGTTAGACTTTCAGCTGAGCTTACTGTCCAAGATTATGCCCAAAAATCTCGCTCTGTCAGCAAAAGCTAGTCTAATGCCGTTCACGGTAGGAGGGCTAACTACCGGAATTTTATATTTCTTAGTGAATAGTACCAGCTCTGTCTTGGAAGGGTTGATCCCTAACCCACATTTGCTGGCCCATTTCGTAACGATCAGTAGTGCATTCTGTATAACATCCCTAATCGTGTCCAGATATTTTCCTGAGACAGCTATCGCTACATCATCCGCATACGCTACAACCCCTATCCCCTCTCTCTCTCCAGTTCTAAGAGCAATCTATTCATCACAACACTCCAAAGAAAGGGAAGAACATTACGCCTCCTTGCGGGTTCCTCTAACCACCCGCCTTCTAATGGTGGCCTCCCCCAGTTTCGAGGTAATAATCCTGCTTACCAGTATCTGATTTATCAACCTACGCTTATGGGGTAGTCCACGTTCAAAAATGACAATCCTTCCATGATCGCCTCCGTTTTTACATTATTAAAGGCACCCTCAATGTCAAGAAATGCTACCATACAGAATTCTTTCAAGTAAATTGACTTCTCAATCATGCGTATCGTGTAGAGCTGTGTCTACCGACTTTCCCTTATGCTGCGACATTGCCCAACTACTGGGCTCAATTTTCGATCGAATACCTATATCTACCAACCTTTCCAACCTTATACCCTGACCTCTGTCCATTTCCCATGAATATAGACCAGTTTCAGACATCCCCTGAAAATCCCCTCCAGCCAGGGGAGGATGACTGCCGAGTTCTTTTGGATTTCTGCTGGAATAATCCGATCCGGGCCCGCCGATTTATAAGGCTTAAAACCATTCAGCGCCCACCGGATTCTCTCACTATTCACGATTCCCTCCATCTCTATTGAAGGTGTTACTCGATGAGCTTCCGGCTCCATCGAGTCATCAAAGCTTCCCGGGAAATGGGTCTCGATGAGTAGTTCCAATGATTCCGCACTTGAAGCTGTCCATGACCTGTCCGGTCTAATTAAATAACTAGGACTGGTTGGATTAGTAGCTAGAATTTTCCTAAGGCGAGAAGCCTCAGAGACCTCCCCCATCCTACAACAGAAGAGTCTCCAAGAGTCGCTTTGTACCTTCCTCAATTCTTTTTTGTTTCTTAGCTTTATTAAAAGCTGTCCTACACACTTTCCGATAGGTTCCCAACTCCTTGGTCCACCATATCGGTTTCTGCCTGCCCCCCGGCTTTATTAGGCGGCACGCAGCATTAAATGAAAAATTTCATGCTTTTGTGAAAATATCAACCATGCAATCTAATTCTTCTACCGTCGCCGGAGGTCCAGAAACTTCTGGTGGCAATAATTCTTGCAACATCTCCCCATGTTTGTTCCAGTTTGTCCTTCTGGGATTCCTGAAAGTTTTCCGGGTAACAGGTTTAATGTTGAGGTTATATGTTACATATCGATGATCAGAGAATGGGTGCTCCTTCACCACTCTCCACCCTCTGATCATATGAAAGATTGTTTCTGATGCAAAGATCACATCTAAAACCTCCTGTCGATTTTTAACAATAAATGTCGGTTCTCGTCCAATATTGCAGACTAAAAGGTTGGTATTTAATAAGTAATCAAAAAATAACTCACCCCTCTTGTTGATGTCTGTGCTCCCCATATTGTGTGATGCGCGTTCGTCCGAGTATAACACCTACCTTTCTTTGATCTACTTCTCGGATCAGTTCCCCCAGGTTATCCGGTGGAATCTCCTTCTCGCGATCCATATAGGCTGAGTTTAGTGCATTATACACTATCCTCCATTTCTCTGACGTGATGCTCCCATCTTCCTGACCTCTGTCAATGACGGCTAGCACCAACACGTGCTCCCTTAGGATCTCACTGAATAGCATCAGTTTTTGATCCCTAGGAGCACCCGACGTCGTCTGCTTGCACTTTTGCCCGCTTACTGCCGCCCACTTCAAGCTCCTTCTGGGACCTCTGTCTTTAGACACAAGGACTCTCTCCGAGCTATCGCAGCCGACAGTTTTCTTAGCCCATGCTACAGATTCCTTCTGCTCTACTGTAAGCTGCCCCTCAGGGGTCGAAGCCAGTTTCTCCAGAATTCTATATGCAGACCGCCTCTCCCTGTACCGTCGCTTCGCTGGGGGGATCTCTCTCAATCCCGCTCTCTTCTCTTTGGTGGTTCCGCTTCCACCTGGCTTCGATGCCAAGGTGTCGCTTAACTTTGCCCCTGATTATGAAGCCCCACCTTGACGGTTAGAGTTGCTAATATCCTCCGGTTTTTTAAGGGTGCCAGCCCTTTTATTTTTGCTTTGTTTTTTATTTTCCATGTTTCTCCCACGAGTATCGGAGAAATATAGGTCAACCTGCGGAGAGATCCGTGTACGCAGGCAAAGCTAAATACAACTGGAGGTCGCCAGGTATCCAGAGGGCTCCGTTCATGACTGGGCTTTGTTAAATGGGCCTCCAGTCTAGCCGATCATCAGCACGGGTCGCGTAACACCTAATCCAGCCCATTGGCACACGGAGCACCCCGCCCTCCACGTCCCCGTTCTCCTCCCCCATTCACTGACTCATTCACCCATTCATATGGATATCCCAAACAAATGGGACCCATTTTATTCAAGGAATTACCGTTTATAGGGTTCCCCACTCACTACTTGGAGGTCCGGGAGCGCAGTGAGACGTGACGCTCAGTTCACCGTGGTTGGCGGTTGGGGACGGCTTATTTGATTCACCGCTAACCTCCGTTCACTATCCACCACCTGTGACCCCAGTATGTCCAGTATCTTTTCACTACTCTGCTTGACATATTCGTTGTTGGATAGGCAACGGTGACACCTTCATTATTGGTCTCTTGATGTTGGAATGATAGTGGTTTTCAAAGTTACGAGTCGGCTTAGCCCATCCCTGCAGGGATGTAACTCCAGAACTCGGCCTAACTTCAATCTGGTCGGTGGTAACAGTTCATCTCGTAATACGACAATCTCCCCTTTGTCGGTGGTTTTTGATTATTTTCGCCATTTAGGCCGCTGCTGTAGACGATGTAAGCAACGTAGCTTGGCCTAGGCAGTTGAAGGTGCAGATATAACTCTGGTAGAATCTATATCCACGGCCTATCTGCTCGTCCGTATATGTGAATGGAGCAGGCAAGTTTCCCATGAGTTGTTCCGAGGTTTTTGACCTTGAATCGATGGCATCGGATGCAATGGTACGTGTGTTGTTCAACTGTTTGAACACCTCTGATAATCCATAACCGGTTGCGAGTATATGCCAAAGTCAGATGTACTCCCATGTAATGTTTATCGATAAAGTTTCCTTGTATGGTATTATACCCAGATGTCGCTCTTCATACAGGAGCTTTGAATTTTCCAGTCTACCCCCTACTCGAACTACTGCTGTTTTTTGTCCAGGAATGGATATAGTGAATGAAGTTTGCTATGCTTATTAAGATGCTTGTTTCTGCTTAGTGGTTAATGTTCTTCTGCAAATGCCACTAGCTGCTGCTTGAACTAAACATAATAATGCGTGATCCCACTCTTCGTGCCGTATTAGTCCTTGATGTTTGGTCTGCCATCTTAATATGTAGATTGTTATTCGGATGAGTTTGCTGAGATATGAATGTTGATTGATTAACAAATCAATTACTAATTGGCTAGTTAGTATTTGGAGATGTGAACTGAATGTGATCTCTTCACATGTTTCCTCTCATATGGTTCCTTGCTCAGCAGGGAACTGAGTCCCTTCCACCAACTGTCCAATGATCTCATTTTTTAGCGGTCACCCCTCTAAAAACCTCTAGATTGCAACTACAAGCATCTTATTATTGGCGACTCTGTAATATACGCATGAATCATCATCTGATTTTTTCAGTCCCTCTTAAAACTTTATCTAGTTTTGCATATCTAGCTCTGCTAGCTTGCTTTAATCCATATATTGACTTCTTTAACTTGCAGAGTTTTTCGTTCGCCGTTGATATACACCTTTCCGGTTGCAACATCTATATATCTTGATTTATTAACTTACCTTGTAGAAAGGCCGTCGCAGCATCCATCTGGCCTATGTCAAGATCAAATTTCACTTCCAAAGCCATTAGAAAACGTACCGAGCCGTATCTCACAACTGAGTGAATACCTTTCCTCATAATCATAATTCCTTTTTTCTGCGCGTATCCTTTTATTACTAATCGAGCCTTATGGCGGATAATTCGACCTTCGTAATCTTTGGTTTTGAAAATTCATTTGCAAGCAATAGGTTTAGTTTGGGAAGACAGGTCCCTCAATTCCCAAATTACATTTTCAATTAAGAGATCATACTTCTCTAGCATTGCTGACTTTCACAATTTTGCATCTGACCTCGATAACGCTTCCTCAGCCGTCACAGATCATTTGATTCAACTGATCTTGATAAATACGAAACAAAATCATCAGAGACCTTTGGCTTCGAAAATCTTCATGATTTTCTTAATGGCCCCAATGATCCATCCATTTCAGTTTCTGGGACATATTCATCGTCGTCATCATCCAATACAATATCCGGATTCTCGCTAGCGTTATCCGATTCGTCCCAGTTATCGTTAAGATGTTTGACCCTTTCAGAAATGTTATTGTTGGTAGCAATCGAATCCAAACTCAATTCTTGCATCGAAGACACACTCTTATTCAACGCTTCAGCAGGCTTCAATTGTATTTCTGCGAATGGATCAAAAGGGCCTAGAACACACATTATCTTCAGTCACCTGAATTCGTTGGTCTTCCATAAACACAACATCTCGACTCTTCACGATTATTTACTTCGCAGTGTGATACAGGCGATAAGCTTTAGAGTCGTCATAAAATCCAAGCATCACGCATTCTTCCGATTTGGCAACAAACTTCTTGCGTTCTCCTTCGGAATATGCACCATACACTTACCTCTAAACATTTTTAAATGGCTGTCATAACGATTTGTTTTGCAACTCGGAAACTAGACTTATTCAAATCTAATTTATAAACGTTTGTTTGCAATGTTGCGGTTGCTTCAAAATTTTGTAGGAATCATCAATCCTAGATCTGGAGCAATCTCCAGTGCCCTTATCAGAAAATGTCTGATTTTTATCGATTGAAAAATAACGTCAAACGATAAGTTTAATGTTTACGCCTCAATGACGATGATTTTTGGGAGAGCATGTACTGTCGCTAGATGGCACATCACGAAATAACAAGTGTGTCCAAGATAAGTGGTTATTAATTTATTATAATATACAATGTTTAGATCAGCAATAACGAAAAAAAAGTTTATTAATTAATTTTACACATCCATGTGTAAACAATATCGGTACACGCAAATTATACAAAATTTTAGTACTAACATTTATTAGAGAAACAAACCAGTGCATATATTTTAGGGTTTTTATATCAATACCGATTACTGCCATCTGTTTTTAATTGTTTGAGCTTGTTATGACCACTGAACTCTACGTATAAAATTTAATCCGCTGACAATTCAACAACGCACAGTCCGCTGAATCGATAATACAGATTTTTATATTGACAGATGTCAAACGAAAAGCTTTAATTACAATCAAAACAAACACGCATTTTTCGGCAATAGTACGCTGGACATTTTCGTGATTTAATTGGAAATATAAAATCTACAATCATTGCAAACATGCTAGATGGATGGTATTGCCGTACTTTGGCTAATGAACAGGCGCAGGCAGAACAAAATGATGATGACGACGGTGATGGGAATAATGGTGATAGCAATGGAAGTGAAGATGATAGCCAAGATGAGGGCACATCTCGAATAAATCAAAAAATGATTGATTACAAAATGCAATACAGTACTATGAAAAAACGATTGAAATTTCTGTTATACGTGAGTAAATAAAAATATGTAACTTTGTTTTGGTAAAAATACAATTTTTGTAATTTGTAGGAAAACGAATATTTTCAAGATGCACTGCGTTCAAGTCAAAGAAGGCTTTTAAAAGTAACGCGAGACAAATCATTTCTATTGGAACGTTTGCTTCAGTATGAGAAGCCTGAAGTCACATCATCTGAAAGCGAAGAAACTGAAACTTCCGATGAAGAGGTTCGAATCGAAACTACCAAAAAACGTAAAATAGACAATTCAGGCGGTGCCGGTAATAATAATTCGACCCCTAAAGCACAAAATACCGTGAAAAGGAAACGAATGCCGAAGAAGCAAATTTTCTCGCAAGTCCATAATAACATGAATCATGGAATGGCTGATGGCCATATGACCACCGAAGAAGTGGAACGTCATTTACAATCCCGACAATCTTTAATGGAATTAGTACCTGAGCGAGCACCTGCAACCGTTCCAAACGAGATGTTCAGTAACGAACCATCACTGGATTCGGAATCAAACGATCAAATGATTGAAACATCACCAAGCAATATCGGGGAGGAATGTTTGAGTGTCGATATGAACATGATTCAAGATTGAATTTTATCTATTTATCTATAATCTATTTACTTTAAATATAAAAATTTTAATAAAAATTTCAGTACATATTTTTATTTAAGTTCAGTGAATTACATTTACATCTAGTACTGCATTTCAGCGAACTACATTATCGACACGAGATGTTTTTGCTTTTTTGCATTGATTTTTTGCATCATTAGTGCTTTGTCCTTGTGTGATATTAGACATCAAAAATTGATTATAAAAAATTCTCAAGTAAATTTTTTTTTTTATAATTTTCACGTCTAATTAAGTTTTTAGTGTAATGTTTTAGAAAAATAAATCTAACAAAAAAAAAATGTGTTTAAACAAATTATTAAAAAATATAATGTTTTTGTTAAGTGTTGAAAACGTATAGTTAATAAGTTAATATTTTGCCTTTTTTTTATTGGTGCGTAATAATATTAATAAAAATTCGTTTCGATAAGAAAATCTGTTTTCTACTTAACATTATTTTTTTCGCGAATATTTATTTTAAACATAGACTTTAAACACTAAAAGCTACAGCACATCGATTTATAAAATGCAATCGATTTGTTGGACAACACGTTTATTATCACGAGCCCTGCGAAATGGTTTCTCAACGCTGATTGAGCCCAATATTAAGTCAAAACCACGTTTTGTGTCGGTTGTGTGTGGTTTCCCAAAAGATTTTTCCCAAGCAAAACTTAATAAATTAGGCCAATTTGGAGATGATGCCTGGTTCACGACGCACACAAGCAAAGCAGATGTTATTGGTATGTAAATTACATATTTTGATATTATTGATAGATAATCTCTAGGTTACTAGATTTATTTTTTTATAAATAGACGTCTGCGATTCAAGTCGATAAGAAAATCTTGGAAGAAAAATGGCGACGTTATTTTTGTTTTTACAAAAATACAGTCTGTCATTTCGCTAATGTCTTGTGACTTGTTTATTTGAGAGTTTCGTAATTTTTTGCCTTTTCTCTTATTTTGTCGAATAATTTATAAAATTTATAGTTTAGCTAGCTAATGCCTAATAATATTATTGATTATTAATGTCTAGGCCAATTTTTCTGGGAGGTGGGTGAGTGGTTCATTGCGCGAGTGCTTTTTAATGTTAATGGAAAAAGTATCGGGCGGACCAAATTATTTTCGATCCGATTTGGAATACTAATTTGTTTTTGTTTTTGATTTTAGGGATTGAAGATTAAACTGTGCTTGATAAAACGTTCTAATAAATTAGACGTTTAGTTCGGCCATGTGAAGGCAATAATCTTCTTCGTTGTGGAGCCTAAAAAGGTTTTTACATTTAAATTCTTCTAAACCTGAACTTAATTTCGCTCTTCGAAAGGACCTTTGATGGTTTGAAGCAATTTCTTTCAGTTTATATTTGGGAGCTCCATATAAAACTGAGATACGATATTATGGAAAGTATAAATACCTAGTTGATTTTATGATATGTCTGGGTGAGATTAAAGATTGCTTTAAGAATTTTTATCGTAAATAATAGTGGGTTCATTCCCAAGATGATTTTCGAAAATGTTTTTGGAATAGCCGTTCATGCAAATTTTTAATAATTTGCGAAGTAGTATTTCATTGTTGAAGTTGCTCCATCTGTTTTGGGGCCGAAGCACTGCACTCCCTCCATTCGCGGTTTATTTTTTCGTCTTACTTTACACAACATCATCTGCCAAATCGAAGACGTACGGCTCTATAGGGCCAATTTAAGTTACCATCTGGGTCGGGCCATGAGTTTTGCACGCTGATAGGGGGTCGTAGTTGTTTGTTTTCATTTTAATCACAGATCGTAATCTGTTGATGAAAATTTGCTTTTGCATCCAAACCCCTTTCGGGATTCGAACTCGGTACCTCTCGATCCAAACGCCAAAGCTTAACCACTGTGCCATTTGGTCGGTCTGTATTCTTAATTTTAATCCCAGAGTTGGCTACCAGTTTATATAGCAGTAGTTTGTTATGGATCGCTAGTTCAGATTGTCTCCCTAAGAGCCAGTGCATTTTTCTAAATTTTATGTTCTTCTCTCTTCTTTTTTATGTGTTTCTTCCATCTACGTTTAGCATCTAAAGTCATGCCAATATATTTAGCAATGTTTGCATTCGGTACTACTATCGAGTTTATCATTATTGGTATATGATTAACTTTTAGATTTGTAAAGTTGACTTGGATTGATTTTGCTTCATTTAATTTGATTCGCCATTTCTTTGTCCAATTACATAATTTACTAGTGGAGTCATGGATCTTCTTTGCTGTTGCAAGTATTACGATGTCATCGGCAAAAGTCGCCATTGTTACTTCTGTAGTTTGTATATCTCTAGTATATAGGGAGATAGAGGATTGGCCCAAGAACACTCCCTTGTGGTACTCCTGCTGTTGGGAGTATTGATTTTCATACTTTACTCGGAAGTGCCTCTCTGATATGTATGATTTTAAAATTTGAAAAAATTGCTCCGGAAGATCTCGATGAAGTTTGAATTCTAACCCCTGGTGCCATACTTTGTCGAATGCTTGCGCTACATCAAGGAATATAGTTGAGCATATTGTTTGTTTTCTAGTGATTTCTCGATTGTGTTTTATTTTCCTCTTTCGTTTGTTTGGGGGTAAGGTTTGAATGTTTCTTCAAGGTGATTTGCAAACAAATCTGCTTTTTGTTTAACATTTCGGGCCTAATTTTCGTTATTTTTAATTGGAGGAATCTGAAGTTTGGGTCTTTTAAGATTCTTAGCTGCTTTCCATAATGAATAATCAGTATATTTTTGCCCAGTTAGAGTGCTGAGGTGTTTATTAACTAACCGATTTTTCATGTTTTTTATTAGGTATTTTAATTTATTACACAAATGGTTAAATACCCTCTTATTTGCCGGGTTTCGATGTTTTTGCCAATTCTTCCGTGCTTTTCTTTTATTTTTAAGAAATTCTCTCACTTCCTCTGGATAGCTAGTATTGCGCTTCAATTCCTAACTATTATTAGGAGTGCTTTCCCACGCAGCACTTTTGATATTATGGATGAGTTTATCTAGTTCGTCTTCTATTTGGGCTGGTCCGTGTATTGGGTTCTGCAGAATAATTTTTTCTGTTAACTGTGTTTGGAAGAGATCCCCATTGGTATAATTGTAGAGGCTGACGGCTTCGATAACTCTCACGGGCACTTAGCCCACCATCCAAATTCCATCCCTATTAGCCATTTTCTAGAACTTAATCGCAAACTTATTTGTGAATTTTGTAAAAATCATTAAGTTCCCATTGTCCCACATGCCAAATTTTAAAAATTCCAAGTCTAAATTTCCAATTAAATTCGCTGGTTAGTAAGAAAGAAGAAAATGGTAAATATGAACGCGCTCAATTTATATATTTTTTTGAACTTTTTGGAAAGAGTGATTTGAAGATTGAAGACAAAATTATTTTAAAATCTCTCTTGTCGTTACGCCAGCGCATTCGGGGTCTTTCAGTACGATGTACACAAGCTGATTCTGGCTTGAACACTTTTTTATCATCCGTTACTGTGGGAACATTGCAACGTGACCTTGCCATCTAATGGATAGTTGGGCCAAAAGTGCAACGAATGACCTTCCTTTCAAAAGTAGATAACATTATACAGTCGTTAGAAGTCGGGGTCGAGCTCTCGCTTTCGAAAACCAGCACAAGTCTTATGAGTGTTTTATAAAGTCTATGACTGCAAATGATGTTTAGATCGCAATAAATTTGATTGGGCGTGGAAAACTTGATTTGAAGATGTTATTACTGACTCAAGTTATTTGAAATCTTCTACGCTATGAAAATTATGGTCGCCGATTCCGATATTTGCCACAAAGATGCTCCTGAGTGTTGATACGAGTTTTGTTTTACTGTTCACATTCAAACCAAATTTTGTTGCTTAGCGGTATGAAGCTGTCCTGGATATTATTCGACCAAGAAGCATGGTATCATTTGCATATTCAAGAATTAGGCCTAGCATATTAAATATGCAGCGTGAAGTTTCGATGTTGCTTTTTCTAACTACGTGTTCAAGCGCCAGATTGAACAACACGAGAGAGGGTACTTCACCCTGTCGAACACCAGATGTTTTTTGCAAAAGATCTGATTCAGTTCTTTCGACTACGATTCTTCATATAGATCCAGATGTTAATTTACACGTAGAAACGAGGTTCTATGGTAGATATGAGTGCGGCCTGCTGAACATTTTTCCTGAATCATACTTTTGGTGAAGCACATGTCAAAGGGATATCCTACTACGAGTAACAAAGGCTTCCCGAACAAAGGCTTTCCGAAAGATATGCCAAGAAGTTGCTGTTCTAGCCGGCGTACTCCCAGTGGATATTCTAATCAAAAATAAAGCACACTTGTACCACCCATGAAAAAGTCGCCCAAACGAATTACGTGAATGCACATGTTGAAGATAGAATCGGTCAATGGTATTGATCATTGTCAATATATGTGAATCTGAAGTAGAAGATGTTAAGGCCCTACTTCTCGAATGTAACGAGATGACCGTTGCGTCACTAAAACGAAAGTGGCTGGGTAATACGAACATAAACGTTAAAACGTATTGCAATTGCCGTCATTACTAATCGACGAAGTTCTTCGAACGGAATAGTGCGATATAATGGGTGATTCATTTTGAGGTACTTTTTCAAAAATAAAAAAAAAAAACAATTTTATCGAGTAATCTTTATTATTATAAAAAAGAACCATTCTTTATATTTATTTTTTAAAGATTATGTATTTCTTTTAAATGTTGCCCATCACTGTCACTGCGCCTAACATGGTCCATTCTGAAGTTCTAATTTTCGATAATGCGTTCAAGCATTTCGAGTGGTATTTGGCCAATGACGCGAGTAATGTTGGCTTCTAATTCCTCAATCGTAACCGGTTTATCCATGTATTGGTTCGAACCGTGAAATTAACTGTTCACCGAATGCTTCTCGCAATAAAGCCATCGTTGCACGAGCCAGAAATGGGCTTCGTCGTTGAACAAAATTTTTGTCGTAAAGAGTGGATCTTCTTCATTTCAAGAGCCCGAAGACTGGAACGGTGACTGACCATTTGGAAGATCGGCCGGCTTCAATTCTTGCACGAGTTGAATTTTGTATGTACGCCAAGTTGTTGCATACGGTAGGCCAAGCTGTTGATAACGACGCAACTACGTGGTCTAGTTGGTCGCGTATTATCCAATAATGAAAATTGGATTTCAAATTTTTCGATGGTATAGCGAATAGTGGGTTCGGTAGCCCGATTATGTGGACCATAAGTTGCTCTAAACGCACGAAACACATTCCTCGTAGAACCTTGTAGATGCTGTGCCGGGCTAAGTTTTTCCATGATGAAATGTCAAACAGTATTGAACAAAAATACCATTACTGTTTGACACGACTCACACGTAGTAGACCGGAAATCTGGACTGTACATATCAACGCGGCCAGGGATGCGTCACAAACGTCACAATTTTTTTTTTGTCACAGTTAAATCTACATGGCGCTGATAACTGTTAACAATGATATTTGGGCTAGGTATCATATCGTCAGTTCGATCTAGCAGATTTTGAAAATAAGATTGCCTGCGAAAATATTTACTACGTTTGTGCATAGCTCTCCATTCCTGTCTTTGATGGATGTACTTCTTTGGTGAATTTTATTATTGAGATTCCTGGCTTTAGCAAACGCGCTGCCGGAACCAGAGATATTCTGCTAGAGTGCTTCCGTGTTATTTTTCACGAAGCCTTTGTTTATTTTGGATGACAAGGCTTCACTGGCCATCGAACCAAATTGAATTTCGGTTATCTTCCGATAGTATTTAGCTCGGCGGTAGGTATATGTCAACTGTATAGCGAGCCACTGCTCCTGAATGTTGGGTGGAGGTTCTCCGTTATTACTGTGTTGGTCTGAATAGTCTGTGCCAGCTGCGATAATTTTAATATCATGATTGATCAAATCTTCTAATTCGACAAAACGTTTCTAAAGCGAGCCACCTTGACACAGACGCGTGCTTCAGCCGCTCCTAACCTGGAGAACATATGCTGATTTGGTATTGGTTTTAGGGTGCCAGTGACTCGCCGTGACATGAAGTCTCCATGACTATAAACAGAATTTCCTCTGCTAGACTGGAGCATCGCGAGGAGGTAGGAATCTAGAATGTTGGCCCAAAAAAACATAAATAATTTATTTAACCGAGTTAATGAAGTTCTACACGACCCGATCTTTCCTACCAAGATTTTAATCTGTTTCTAGTAACAAAGTTATGACGTGTAAGTCGCGAACACATCAGCGTCAAAACTCCAGAATAGCCAGGTTTTGTTATTTCGATTAAGTTATAAGAGAAACAAATGTTTTAACTTTATTAGTTCATCAATTATTTCCCACCTACCTATAATTATACCAAGACAAAATAAATGTTTGTTCACAACACTAAACTCTGGTTATTTCCAGATTCACAAACTTAATACGCGGTTTTTTTAACTTTTAATCACGTTCTTAGCTGCCGGACATAAAATGATTAAGATTTTCGAAAATATTTTGAAAAGTGAACTCACTGCAGTCTAATTGATAAAATTTTAATTTTACGTAGCATAAACTTGTGAACAATTAACAAATTTAATAATATGTATTAGAATTGCAATTAAACTGTCATTCGTTTAATTAAAATGTTAATAAACAAAATTAATAGGAAATGCTTCAAATACTTTAATTATGTACTTTGTGTATTTTCTTTTTTATTATTTACAAAACGAAAATAAATTGCATGTGACTTTCTCAAGCACATAAATATACCGAGCCAACATTATTATATCATCATAATACATATGACCAATATTCGTATGGATGTTTATATATTGAACGCGGTTTGGTATGAACTTTAGACATTACGTTATAATTTTTATAGTAAACGAAACTGTTTATAGTTTTTAGTGGTATGCGATCGATTTTTTCTCGTGCCTTAATTTAATTTACATGCAAATTTTATTTTGAGATAATGAGACACAAAGGTATTGCATCACCGCACGTCACAAGCTAAAGGTATATTAACTAAGTGAATTTATCATCATTAGGGTGTTCCCGCGATCGTTACATAAATTCGCATTAAATATGTAAAGCGTAATATCGAAATGGAAGATTGATGATCTTGTTTAGAGATCTGTTTTTATTTTTATTTAATTAGCAGTTTATAAATATGGACTAATACAAATTTGCTTCGAACGCAAAATTAGGTAATATTTTATTTATTTATTGGAAAATTTTTACAATAAAACTTAGTAAATTTTGACTAGACGGTATTCTGATCGGTATTGATTTTTTTGAAGGTCTTCTAAGCTAAGGTATTTGCAAACGATAAGATAATAATATCTATAAGAAATGACTTGCAGGTCCACTAGTTTACCTCTGATCATGGGAATTCTCAAGTTTTAATACCAATATTTAATCAAAATCATCTTTTTAGATATTTTGTGCTAGATGCAAAATATAATAGTTTGCAGGTTTCCATTTCTGTATCGAATGATGTTGTCATCATTATTGTTTTAAGGTTTGTTACACTATTATTGATAGTCATGTTGTTGTTTTATGATTATATATTTTTAAAACACCTACAGCAAAAATATTTGAAGCAGTTTAGAAGAAGTAAAATTTTTTTGGCCACATACTTGCCGGAATTTTTCAAGTGGGTCCGAATCCAGAGATAAAATTAAACACATAATATTTGCATGGTTTCACCCAGGAAACTTCAAAAGGAGCGCCTCCAAAGTTTCACTGTCGACTCTTGCAACAACACGAGCGTTGTCGTGCTAAAAGATCACTTTGCCATGTATTTTGTCATATTGTGGCCGTTTGAGCTTCAATGTTCGACTTAAATCGTTTATTGTTGATAACGTTCTCCAGTGATGGTTTCGTTATCGATCTTACCAGATGCACTGTATTAGCTTCTTGCCATGAATATTTGGTTAGACGGTTGAAGTTAATGCATGACCTTACTTGCCCCACGGTTTTCTGCGCTTTGGGTTGCCGTAGTGGGTTTACTTTTTGCCTTCGCTCACGATTATGCAAAAAACCCTTCCGATTTTGTCTAAGCAGCTACGTCAAAAACGGCGTACGGCGTCTATTGGCTTGATTTCATACGGAACCCAATTTCCTTGTTTTTGTACCAGATCCATAGTCTTGAGACGGGATTGAATCGTTTGTTGAGGCCCTTCAAAGTTTTAGTGAGCTTGTCGGGAGTTTGCCATGAATCACAGTCCAATAACACGTACAACTCAGCGTCTTCAAACTTTACTGGTCTCCCTTCGCGTTCTTTGTCACTGATGTAAAAATCGTCACTTTTAAGAAGGCAGAACCAGAACTCATCGCTGACAGCGATGTCCATTAGCTGCAATTTTCTTCAACAAAAAAAAAACAGAAAAAGGCGCTTCCCGTAAATTGTGTTTGTTGGCACAAAGGTTGACGGTTAGAGCACAAAAAATATGTTGTTTACACTTCAGCGAAATGACACACTGATTTTTAGGGGGAAATAATGACGAATTAACATGAATATAATGAATACGATTGTCTCAAGGGCTTAAAACTTTTCAATTCTAGGTTAGGTTTCAGTGGTTTACACTTAGGCCCATTGTGATACCACGCATTCATGCTACATCATTAACCCATTCACCTATTCACACAACTACAGTATACCACCTGCACATTGCAAGCTCCATGTCAACCTGTACATTGACATGGACGGTTGGTCGGCGCTGAATTCTGCACTCCATCAGAGTTTCTCAGTTGTGTTTATTAACATCACCGATTGTAGTTGATGATGAAAATTTGATTTGCATCTGGCCTTTGATGGGATTCGAACCCAGTACCTCCCGGTCCAAGTGCCGAAGCTTTAACCACTGCACCACTTGTCCGGTTCAATTCTAACTTTTCAAACCCATTTGTTGCTTTTATTTTCGATTTTAGCGCATTTAAATTATAAATAGCACAAACTTGACCTTCTTCCTCTACTTGGGGTTATTGCCTCCAATTTTTTCTTAGAGGCTTGATAATATTAGTACGTCATTTTTCTTGTTCAATCTCAAAGCCTTTGTTTTTTCATGTGATTTTTGAAATCGACTTTACGTGCCAAATCTGCTAGCTCTGGTTATTTTGCTGCATGTCTATGTTTGTGCAAAATCTAGGTTGTATCGGCTTATTCGGTTCCCCTGGATCCTACCAATATTAGTTTGAATATTTTCTTCAGAATTGACAGTAGATATGGTGGTGAGCTCCATTCGTTGGATTGATCGATAATTAAACGAACTGAGAAAGCAATAAAAATTAATCTATTGATCGCACAGGTGTGCGATTAGTCATCGGCTGAGTAACAAAATTGTACCTTGGTATATTGAAGTATATTTAATTACCCGACGTATTAGTCAAATTATAGAAAAGGGCGGGGTCTGTAATTGGCGAGAAACGAATTTCTCTCTGTTCGTTAAGGATATTTTGGTTAAGAAATATTGATTTTCGAATTTCGTAAGACTCTAAGGTATCTAAACGTCTGCCTTTAGGTTGTATATGTAATATGTCTAAATTGTTCAAGCTAGCTGTATGATTTTCTAAAGTTAAATGGTTATGGAAAGTTGATTGATTGCAACCAGATAAATGTTGTTTAGCTCGTAATTCCAAAATTGCGCCCAGTCTGGCTCATATAGGAGAAACTGCAATCATTGCAATTAATCCTATAAACACCAAACCTGGAAAGGCGATCAACTCTAGGTTTATTGTTAAAAATCATTTTTTTTATTGTGTTATTATTATAAAAAGCAAAACTAATATTGGTGTAGTTGGACACGGAGAAATGCTACCATACAAAACTCTTGCGAGTAAATTGACTTTTCAATCATGCTTACTAGATCGTACAGAGCTGTGTCCACCGACTTTCCCTTGCAGTACGCATGCTGCGACATTGCCCAATTCCTGGGATCAATTTTTGATCGAATACCTACATCTACCAACCTTTCCAAGGTTTTCAAGAGAAAGGATGATAGAGTTAAACGTCCCAATGCCTTTGGATAAGCATGTGAGCTCTCCCGATTTCGGGATAAAGACCACTCCCTCTCTCCTAGTTTCAGACATCCCCTGAAGATACCCTCCACCCAGGGGAGGATGACCGCAGAGTTCCTTGAATCTCTGCTGGTATAATCCCCGCCCGCTAATTTATAAGGCTTAAAACCGTTCAGTGCCCACAGGATTCGCTCCATATCCACGATGCCCTCCACCTCTATTGAAGGTGTTACTCGATGAGATCCAGGCTCCATCGAGTCCTCAAAGCTTCAATGATTCCGCACTTGAAGCTGTCCATGACCTACCCGTCCAGTCTAATTAAATAACTAGGACTGGTTGGGTTAGTAGATAGAAATCTCCTAAGGCGAGAATCAGATAACTCCTCCGTCCTACAACAGAAGAGTCTCCAAGACCCCCTTTGTGCCTTCCTGGACTTTTTTTTTTGTACTTTCTTAGGTCCTCCTTATAGGAGTCCCAATGTAAGTGCAAGTTTTTCTTGGGGTTGGCATGAATCTTCATTTATAATGTTTCCAATACCGCGTCTTACAGTTCAGCCTTTCGCTACGTCCTTTGTCTTCGACATCAAATTCACCGTTATTAAACTTTGGAAACTATTATCGACAACTTTTCTCATTTAACCCTCATGTGAGTGAAGAAAAAATATCTTGAGTGATTAACTTATTTTTTCCACGTTCGTCCAAGTTGTAAAATTTCTCATTTTTAAGTATGATCGTAATCTATACCAATTGAACTAGAAGTTCTCATAAAAGGACCCCGCACAAAACGTATGGAAATTGAATTTCGGCCAAATGATTTGAAATTTTTAGAATAGTTTCTTCAAGTCATGCTGATTAAAAGCCTCCATGGGCACAAAGTGCCTAGATGCTGTTGAAGCCGAGTTTTAAGCGATGGAAAGTTGAAAAACTTGCTCGTGCACGCAGATATATATATACGAATATTAACGTGCGCATAATGAAATATTTATTTAAAATCCTTTTTGTTTCAACTAAAATCGCACAAACAAACAAATTACAACCAGGGGCCGAATTTTGGCCAAAAAATGGGAATAAAAGTTATGATAATTACAGTTGTTTTACTTACCTACTAGACCTAAAACATTAAATCATATAATTGTTTGATACATACAGCGAAAAAATTCAATATTTACGTCTAGTACGTATGTGAAACAAAGGTAAAACTCATAAATTTTATTCCCGGTTTTCAACCAAAATTGGGCCCCAGATGGTGCATATATATTTTTAAATCAAAACAAACAACACAAATATACAAAAAAAAGTAATGTAAATTTCCAATTATTTTACATTTTAAGGCGGAAAAATATGATGCGTATAATGATATGTTTACCACTGTATATATGTTTACTGTAATTTTTTCAACTTTCCATCGCTTAAAACTCGGCTTCAACAGCATCTAGGCACTTTGTGCCCATGGAGACTTTTAATCAGCATGACTTGAAGAAACTATTCTGAAAATTTCAAATCATTTGACCGAAATTCAATTTCCATACGTTTTGTGCGGGGTCCTTTAAAGTTTTTATTTTGAGTAAAACATAGAAAAATAGACGTCTAAAAGGGCGAAAGGTACCCGGATATTCACGTCACTCACATTAGGGTTAATGGTCAAGCAGAAATGCCTCTACAAGCATTCGATGCGTCTCGCTGCAGATTTCTTCAAATGAAGTTCCCGTAAATGACGTTTATTCGGCTCAAAACTCGACATTTTTACAAGGAAAAAAATATTAGGTTGGGTAAATAGGAATCCATTATTTTTACGTTTATCTCGGGGCTTCGTTTAAGATGGTTGCAATCATTCGTTTTGGCTCATATGCGCCATTTTTTCGATAATTCGTTGCCATTTAGAAGGCAACTTCATTATGCCACTTTTTCAAAACGAATTGCCCACCATTAACAAAAAACTGAAATACCCAGTTTTCACAAGCATCTCTTGAGGCCATTTTTACACCACTAAGAGCGTTTGCCATGTACAAAAAGATTGTTTGTACCAGGTCCGCATTATAAGGTGGATGAATAATAACCTTCCAAACATACTTCTCTTCTGGCGAGTCATCATGAACGTGTGTTGTCCTGTAGGAACACGACGCTTCTTCTATTGGTTGATTCTAACCGTACAATTGCTGGCAGTAGAGGTTTAAATTGAACGTTTGGCCATTGGGCAGCAGCTCATAATAGATGATTCCCTCCCAACCCCATCAACCACACATCGAAATCTTCGTGGCTGTCAATCCTGGTTTGGGCTGCTTGTAACCTATTTCTTGGCGTCAGTTACCATTCGCTTCAGAAATGACTCTTGCGTTCCGTTTGCCAAGGATTCGCAGATGGGCGCACGGTCCATGAAGTTCTTTTGCGCCAACTCATGTCACACCAAAACATCGAGGTTCTTTTCTAAGCCAGCCTTATGCAAATGGTTTAAAACTTTTTTGTGTTCGACCCTCACCTCCTGGGCGATGCTTCAATAGCTCGCATGCCGGCCCTTCGACATTCTCGACGTTAGGCCTTCCAGTGCATGGTGCCTGATTGATATCGAAATTGCACATGGTTGGCTGTACCTGTGACATTATCGGGATCATAGATACCATTCACAATTTCGGCCGACTGACTTGCGTTTTCGAATATATCGGATCAATAATTTTTCTCATTGCTTATCTCCATCCTTGACACGCTACAACTCACAACTGAATCAATCAATCAAAACAATGACAATAGAATATTTTTAATACATGAATCCTCATTTCCTCTGTATGGCCCACAGCGACAAATACATCACGAGGTATAGCCACTAAATTATGAATTTCTATTTCCCCAACCCATTATATGATGCTGATACAAAATCGCTAGTATTTAAGGGTTATGTTGGTGACCGATGTCCAACCTTCAGATATGATGTTTTTTTACATAGGGCAATTTTTACCATGCTGGTGGCGCCATCTTTTATCGAACGGTGGAGACTTTGGAGGCAGGCTTGTAATTGGACTTAGCCGAGTCAGGTTGCGGTGTAAATTTGTAGACTTATTAATTTATTCTGTGAGAAAGTTGATTCTAGACTGAAATAGTGCATCTGCCACGTGGAAGTTAATCTTCCAAAATCTAGACAACGCAAAAATAGTGAAATGGTCAATTATTTCGATGGTTAGAGGCAATAAGGCGATTCGTAACAGTTTTGTAACAAATTCACTAATTGACATCAATACACTGCATCATCTGATTATGGTAACTGAAGACTCTCAGAAAATAAGATGAAAACCTAGAATAGTTTTAGAGAGACATCTTTAAACTGAGCGGCAGTACTTCATATAGATTTGCGTGGATCTTTATTTTACTTATTCTTCGAGATGACCTCCCCATCATTAGAGCGCCGTTTTTCTCTTAAGGTGTGTATGAGTTGTCCCCACATATACATTGAACCCGTTTTTTCCCCTTCCATTTTTTGAAATAGTTTGTTTTTTTTCCTTGGTGATTCACCAGCATGATTATATCTTGATTCGCCTTTTAAGTGCCGATTATTTGTCCTACGAGAAAAATGTCGAAATTTATTTACATATGAAATCGCCAACTAAAATTATTATATTGTATAATAAGACCAGCCAGACACTGTGTTAAAAGGCGAACAGAATCTGTAAGTAGGCTTCTACATTCACATCCACAAATCCTCGATTAAATCTTCAAGATGGCTGTTAGAATTACATAATTAGATCATTTCCCCGGCCTTTAGGCGTATGTTTCCCGATCGCACTTTAGGAACTTTTGTTAGTTAAAAATTTATTCTGTATGTAAATATGATATTATGCTTGTATTGTATTGCAAAAACTGAAAGCTTATTAATTAAATTTAAATACATACTTCAATAATAATAATTTAGGTCAGGAGTGAAAGACCATACGACCTAGGATTCAAAAATTTTAATTGTGGCAATAAAAATTAAATGAGAGCAAATTAAAAATTATATTTATTTGTGTCGTCGATAGATTAGAATTTTAAAATGAAAGGTAACACTCTGTATTATTTCGATTGTGAAGATAAGAATTTGGGCCAATAATCTTTAGGAACAACTGGCAGCCATTCTAAAATATTAAGACGTAGTGACGGAAGAAGTTTTCAGGTACGGTATATTGAAAATTTATGCTATGAAATATTATATTTGGGGGAGGCCTACTTTTCCTGAAATGTCCTTAGTTATAGGTGTGAGAATTAGAATATGTCCTGTTTTTCAGGCAATTATAAATAATCTTTCATCAAAAATTTTTTCATTAGTGTTTTTGTCACAGAAAAATTCACTTTCTTTTATGCCGCGGGACCAATACGGTAATAAATTTATAAAATTCATGTATCCCTGTCATCTTGTTGATGGTTTTACGTTAATAAATTTTTTATTAATTGAAAAATTATTATTGTGTGTCACTGGTTCATCTTTGTATCACATTTTTATTTAATTTGTAAATTGATGTGTCGCGAAATAATATTATGAAATTTGAATTTTTAATCTTGAAATGACAATACATTATAAAATAATAATGTACAAAAATAGAGAAAACAAATCCAAAGTGCATAAAATAAAAATTTCAAATATATTTAAATATGTGGTCAAGTTTTAAATACATTTGCATATATATTTTCACTTTAAATATAGAGACGATACGTTGTGTGGCAAGATGCCAAATTAATAGTAGAAAATAAAAATAATTGTAAAAATAAAAATCATGTGGCTATTTCAATATTGCCTGTTTATGCTTGTTGGCTTTTAACAACGTAAATTGTATAGTTTAAATCTGGAAATTCAAGTTTACGTATGATTCTGATGCACACACACTATGCAGGTTTGTTTTCATTTTAAAATGACATTTATATTGAGGTTTAGAAATATTTATAGCTGAATTATACCAATGCTTTCGCGATTGTTGTAACATACTCGTATTTAGTTTAGTTCAATGACTTGATCATAACATCGTATTCGAATCAAAACAATTTAAAGTGATTACGTTTTTCTTGAATCAATTTCATCTCATACGAACTAACTAATTAAAAAAGTTTGTTCCAATTTTGTGTGTGATTTTTTACTTTCGGATGCAATTAAAATTAGAGTACAGAGACAGTCTGCTACAGATAATTACATCCAGTGAAAATAATAAGTTCTTAAAAAATTATATAACTTCGCGGGGAATTGGGAAATTATCTTGCTGTAATTACAATTCCCAAGTATTTATTTCCCAAAAGTGTACTCTGGTAGAATGGGAATAATTTTTCATGGAAAATTGTTTTGTCTTTCATTTAAGATTTTATTATAAGCTTAGGTAATTTATTTTTAAATCTAACTTATTAAATTTAAACGAAATTCAAAATTTCTAAAATGCAGAAAACAAAATTCTCAATAAAATTATAGAGAATTCTGCAGAATTTTGAGATTTGTACATGGGTTTTAAAGTAGTAATTTTTAGATTGATCTGCCCTCGACAGTTTAAACGATATTTTATGTGTCCCAATAAAACTGGAATCAAATTGTTTTCGTGTTTAAATTTAAAATTTTCGACTATTGGTACATGATTTCCCAAGTTTTATTTTTTGGAAAAATTGACTAATCGGAAGATAAATATGGTTTCTTATCTCTATAGCTATGACCGAAGAAAACGACGTAAACTGGGGGATATTATATGAAAAGAAGGTCGGGTTTTGAATACACCATATCACTACACACCCTTAGCTCCCATTATACCATACGACTATATTTATCTATTGTGCTAAAATTATTTTTCAAGTTTTCCGGATTTCTTCTTCAGTTACACCAGGGAACTTGAGAATCCTTTTGATTTTTCTCGAGAAAGCTATCGGTTGCTGAAAGAAAGTGTTCAGCATTTGATAGAGAAACTCGTACCTTTAAGTAAGGCCGAGATACCACATACCGCTTAGTGGAGCAATTTCATATCAGGCGGAACGCAAGCCGAGGCAACACGTCATTTGGAGGTGTAGGGCAAAGTAGTTACACGGGCAGAGATTGAGAAAGCCCCTACCGAGGCCAGTTTCGACATTAAAACATTCGCTTAGGCTCAAGAATGCGTGATAGAACTCGAGAGACCTACTGTCTGGTTCTAGGAATCGGCACCCGTCTACGTGGAAATTAGAAAAGCGATTGGCCGATTTAGCCATTTATTGTAAAATTGCTACAAGCAACAATCGCCTGTACTTTCCAGAGTCACTACGTCGAATTATCTTCGATAACGCATAATATTTCACACCGAAGTGTATCCAAGTGGTGTTTACCTTTAGAACACCATTCTACAAACTATGGAGAAAACAATCCCATTAATAAGATTTCTAAATCATTCAACATCTGCCGTGTTTCATGACAACCATTGATAGTTCAATTTTTATATGGAAAACCTGATCCAAATTTTGTTTTAGATCACAAATTGTGATTTTGGTGGAAAAAATCGATTAGCATCGTTCTGTACCGCTTGATAGTGATGGTCTCACCAACGTCATTCTCAAAAAATACTGACGACGTCGCTGGGGCCCAAAATCAGCACCAAACAGTAACGTTTTGTGTATGCATTGCTACTTGATGAACTTCGTGTGTCGTCCCATATATGGCAATTTTGCTTGTTAACATATCTATTCATCCAAAAATGCGCCTCGTCGCTAAAGATTATTTTTCGGCTAAAACTAGGACCCTCTTCCAAACGCTCCCAAACCCAGCCAACGAACAAACGGCATTGTCTATGGTCGTAAACTTTAAGCTCCTGGGTCAGTTGAATCTTTTCCGTGTGTAGGCCCAAGTCTCGACAAGAAATTCGCCAAGTTGAAGTCTGTGAAAGACCGAGTTATTATGCACGGCGACGAATTGGCTTCCTCGGGTTCTCCTGTACACTTTCACGGACCGCGGCAATGTTCTCAGCCGGTTGTCACAAAATTGGCCACCTAACGTTGGAGAGTTGACTTTGATGGACCACCGTGTCTATCGTAAAATGGGTGCAATGTAGGCTGCGATCATCGACCCGCTCAAATTGGAAACCCCTTTATTAAACAAGCACAGAATCACTCTCCTGTTAACAAAGCGTATTCGATGCGACGATTTTACATTACATTGAATTCAGTTTGGTGGCGCGTTGATCTTTGTCAGCAGTACTGTACAAGCTAAGCGGTAAGGGCCAATTAAATCGTCCGGCCAGTCAATGATAAAAACTTTCATAACATGTGATTTGTCTTCGGTATGAACAAAAGTGGTTTTAGGTTTCTTTGTACGGATCCTAACCGTGCATTCGGAATGGGAAAGCCGATTTCAAACTCTACTACGTTCTCAAGATCGCTGTGCATTGTGCCGTTTTCCCGATTTTATAAATTACTATAAAATTTTCTAAAGCTTGTTCTAATTTGCGTTGGGTTCATAACATAATATTGTAAGAGAGGAGAGAAGGTCGTCTGCCCACCTGTCCAAGCAATCACGTAAGTTTCCCATTCCCCCTATAAAAATAACAAATTTAGAAAAAAATTTAAGTCTTCTAAAAATAAATTGTATCTATTATCTGTTTGCAAAACTTTTGTCGTAAAAAATGTGACAGAACGTTATCGATTCTTACTGTTTTAGAGCAACATGCGTAAATTTATGTTGCATTACTCCTTTCTAACATCAAAAGTGTCGTTATAATATTATTTCTTATGCAATGTCGCCAGACACATACATGGTTCGTTTGTTTTTGCAATGTCTTAAATTTTTTTTTTTTTTGGCTTTCCAAGAAAAGTCAAATTTAATTTTAGCGAATTTTGACAAATTTATATTAATTAAAATATATTAAATACAGTAAGTAGAAGATTCTGTTGATAATTTTTAATGTTCCGAGCAGCCTTGAAATTAAAATACATATTCGTTTGATCGATTGGTGAAATAAATACTTGAGGCCTTCGAACATATTTATTATCAAATTACTGTGCTTTAGATCAGATTTTTAAAGGATTTTTATTTTTTATATTTCTAGGTGTAGCAGACGGTGTTGGTGGCTGGCGAAGTTATGGCATAGATCCAGGTGAATTTTCATCCTTTCTAATGCGAACATGTGAACGGCTCGTGAATCGTGTAAATTTCAATCCACAAAGACCTGTTAGTTTACTTGCATATAGTTATTGTGAATTACTAGAACAGAAAAAACCTATCTTAGGTAAGTTAAATATTATTATAAGTTTTAATTATGTATTTAAATTTACACCTATTATATAGGCAGTAGTACAGCTTGTGTGTTAATATTGAATAAAGAAAATAGTACACTATATACAGCAAATATAGGTGATAGTGGCTTTATTGTTGTGCGCAAAGGTGAAATAGTACATCGATCCGAAGAGCAACAACATTATTTCAATACACCATTTCAATTATCGTTACCGCCACCCGGTCACGGTAACAATGTACTAAGTGATAGCCCTGATTCGGCAGATACATATAATTTCCCTGTTAAAGAGGGTGACGTAATTCTAGTAGCAACTGATGGAGTTTTCGATAATGTTCCAACGTCATTACTATTGGATACGCTCAAACATGTAATTTAGTAGTTTATTTTATCGTTTTTTTAAATTATTTAATGGTTTTTTTTGTAGGTCGAAGGAGAGCGTGATTCAGTTAAACTTCAAATGACGGCAAATACCATAGCACTAATGGCGCGAACACTATCATTTGATAGTGAATTTATGTCACCGTTTGCAATTAACGCACGAAGGAATCGGATATTTGCGACCGGTTTGTATAATTTATATTTAATTAGTTTTTTTAAAAAAATTACTCTTCTCTTTATACTCGGTAAGTACACTTAGGACAGACTTGATGTTTGAAAATATTGTTTCTCATAATTCTGAGAATTTCAAGATTTCTTAACAGTGTAACGATTTTGATTTGTCCTTTGTTCTGTAGTTGAGTGAGTGAAGTTAAATCAAATGCGTCCAACTTTTAAGGAACGACCTACTCTGTTGCTCCAGCAGACGGGAATTTTTTCTAGTCTAGTAAGGAGGAAGTTCGCGGCTCAATCATTACATAAATATAGATTCCATCTCTAACAAAACTAAACCCGCCATTCCACTCTGACTTTTTCGATAAGTTTAAAAATGGTTCGGGGAAATGAATTACCTTCGAACATTGAACCCTGTCGCTTCAGAGTCTATAATAACCATTATATTCTGCAAATATATGATTGCAGAACAAAACTTCCTCAAATTTGAAACCATCATCAGTTTCGATGATCCTCCCGAGTAACCATTTCAAAGGTGGGATGCTTCCTTCCTGTAGGCGAGATAGGTATTCGGTCGATCAAATTTACCAAAAGTGATGGTACATTCTCTGAAGTTGCTGCTAGCGATTGAGACCGTTCATTCGCACATCGAGTAGTGTTGGTTCTTGTCTCGTGATTGGTGTCTCCCCGATTAAGAAATAGCCTGGAGTGAGGATCGAATAGTCATCAGTTCGTCGTCTCATACAATGGCCGCAAGCTTATGCACGCCTCAATCTGGCATAGTAGCATCGTCAAATAGTCGAACGTGAGTAAGGTATCGCCTATGATACGCGGTAAATGGTGATTGATCGATTTTATGCCTGCTTCCCACAAACCGCTAAAATGCGACGAAGCAGTGGGAATAAAGTTTCAAGTCTCACCATCCTGAGTCAATAATGCTGATTTCTGGAGGGGCCTCTTTCGTGCTCTATTGATGCAGAAATGGTATTTGGCGACTATCTCCGACGAAGTTTGTTGCGCAATCCTTATCCAGTCTGCGGATTTTGCCTCTTGTGAACCTTTTTTCTGTTTTTTTTTATTATTATTATTATGCTGCTGGGGCCAAGGCTCTTCCAACTCTTTCGCGGTTTGCTTTTTCCGTCAGTTTTAGGCCAGATTTTTATCGCCATCTGCATATGACAGCGCCATGCCAGGTTTACTGGCATAGAAGATCGGTGGGCCCATGAGTTTTGCACTCCGACACGGGTAATCTGGGGGGCTATTTGGGAATTCGATTCGATAACGAGAGTACAAGATTCATATTTGATTTGAATGTGATTCGAACGATTCTTATTTAAAATCCAATATGAATCTTGTACTCTCGTTATCGAATCGAATTCCCAAATAGCCCTCCTGTTGATGAAAATTTCCTTTGCATGCTGCCCTTATCGGGATTCGAACCCGGTATCTCCCGATCAAAACGCCAAAGCTTTAACCACAGTGTCATATGGTCGGAACCTTTTAAACGACAAGTGTAGTGCCTACGTAGATAGACACACGAAAATACAATTATAGCCCTTTGTTGATGCACCATGTCCTTTGCGTTACTTGATTAGTATTGGGCCTGCGTAGTCCACGCCACTGCGGAAACGTTCGCGAATATGTGACGCGATGCGATAGGTGGTTTGCCGTCAGTTGCTGAAAGTGTATATCAGTTACGATTCGTTGAGCCGCCGTTCGACTTTGTTGTACTCTCCGATATGAAGCTGACCTGGGATCCCAAATCCAACAGAGCTCGATTGGTGAAGTTTTGATTCGATTGCGATACGGTGGCGATCGCTGTTGCGAGCAGAAGTTGGTGATGATATCAGACGATGATTCTGTATTTGGATTCGAGTTGTGTGCACAGACTGCATTTACACTTCGAACAGGTGTGGCCTTTGCGCAGTCAATTGAAGCGCAACCTCTTGCTCGGACGATGTTTGACCATTCTAGAATACGTTTTAATTTCCAGCACAAACTTGAAACATGAGGCGAGAGTCCGAAGTGATGACGAGTGAGCGAGTTGATTGCATGATGGTTACCTCGAATGCGGGACGAATGTGATGATGATGGTACCTCCTTTTGCAGCTTAGAAGAGCATACCAAACGGTCAGGAACAAATAACAAGAGAGTTGAAATTGTTTTTCTTTAGAAACACATGAACACGGTAATAAAGACCCATGGGACCTTGTATAGAAATTTGCCGCTGGCAAAGCAAGGCCACCTGAAGATTTGAGCACCATTAGGAAGAGAAATGTAGTCATCTGATACGTGGCATGACACACGCGTGGAGGGGCCTCAAGCAGAAATGCGCGAGATCGTCACCAACAGCAGTTGGATATCCACAGATGCTGAAGACCCCCTATTTACATTTACGTGGAACGAGGTCACCAGTGCCCTTACATGCTTTAAGCGGAACAAGTCCCCTGGACTTGAATGCTGAAAGAATCCAAATGGCCTGGCCTATCATAGGGCCTACCATAGTAAAATTACTAAACAACTGCTTAAAATTTGGTTACTTCCCAAAGGTGTGGAAAATGGGGGAAATGATAGTTATCAGGAAGCCTGGCGACATAGATCCACTTTCTCCGAAGTTTTATACTCCTTTAATGTTGCTATTAGTCATGGGAAACTCCTAGAAAGGTTGCTAGCCGTTCGAATTACTCTAAGAATTGAACAGAGCGGACTGTTCTCGCACACACAATTCGGTTTCTGGCGTAGCATGTCTACGGAAGGTGTGATAGTCCGCCTAACAAATAAACAAATACTATCAAACCCATAGTTCAAAATATGTTATGGGTATATTCTTGAACATTGCCGGAGCATTTGATAATCTAACGTGGCCTAGTGTCATCCCAAGCTTATCAGTCTACAATCTCCCCGGAAACATCATGAATGTTTTCAGGGGCTACTTCAGCAGCCGATCTACAATAATCAGAGACATGTATGGTTCTGCAACAAAACAAATTATAAAATGATATCCTCAGGACCCCATTCTAGGTCCCCTAGTCTGGAATATCGCGTTCACCACGAGCATGATTAATAATCTGGACGAAATTGCATTTGCAGATGATAAAGTCATTCTGGTTCACGGTAATTCGAGGCTTGAACTACAGTGCCAGGGTCAAATCGCTATTAATAGTATGACACAATGGTGTAATATAAATAAAATGTCGCTATCTGCAGAGAAAACTGATGCTGCAGCTAAAAGGCAAATTTGATTCTTGTCCGCCTCCAACAATATCGTTAAGCGGTCGAAACATGAAAATGGTCAAGTGCGTGAGATATCTAGGAGTTGACCTCGACGAACGTGTGGGGGTAGCATCTCACGTTCGAAGAGGCTGTGAAAACTCTAAGAAGCTATTCCACTCCTTGGCGAGAGTGTGAAGAGAGGCATGGGTACTTAATCACAAAACACTTTTGTTAATCTACAAAGGTGTGGCGGAGGCGCGGCTGGTTGGTATGATATGTTAAACTGTCACCACATCAGATCATTGGAAGTGCTCAGAGAAATATCCTGCTAGAAGTAACAAAGGCCTACCGAACAGTGTCTGGTGGTTCTGAAACATGCTGTGGTGGTTCTGGTCGGCGTGCTCCCGGTGGATACTCTAATCAAGAAGCGAGCACACATGTACCACCTAAGAAGAAGCGCTCAAAATGAAATACCTAGGTGACCATGTACATGAAGCAGATAGCAGGCAAAATCTTTATAGTAAAAAAAGAATATAGAGAAAATGGCGATTGGCCTTTGGCAAAGAAGGTGTAATGAATCAGCCAATGGAATGCATACAATTGGCTTCATTTCAGACGTAAAAGCACGTCTAAAAATGAAAAAACAATTAACGAGCTCGACTGGCCAAGTTAAATGTTGACTACAATTGATAATTGAATTGAATTAGTACCTCCTTGTGCGACTGGTGGATTCAATTGTGTTTGTGTCGTGGAAATCATCTCCATTGATTGTCATCTGGTGACTGGTGTTCAGGCAATCGATCAGATTTTTGTATGCTGATCCGATTTGTAGTGCAGATATGGTTCTAAACCTTCCAAGATGGTTGTCGATGATGAAGCTGTGGTGCTTGTATCGATCTCGTAAAATACGCCATGCTTCCTTATAATGGTCGATTTGAGCAACGATGTTGCATCTCCAGTTAAGTTCGCCGTTAGATAGTGTAGCTTTTGCAAATTTGTCAGCTGTTTATTATTATGAACGAGGTCGACGAATAATTCGCAAATTCGGTTCAATTTGCGTAGTCGCCATCGAAGACTGGTACCGTGATCCGAGCAGCTTTGTATCGACCGACTGTAATGCGGGAGTTAGCTGGCGTCACCTTGCAGGTTCTCTATCGTGGCTGCTAGCTGTCCCTGTTGCTGTCCCTGAGATCCTCTTCACTGCACACGGCCTCGATCTGTCCCTCGTTGCCACAGAATTCATTACACCGAGACGTATGGATTCGATGTTGATCCCGGCATGTCGATCGAGGAGTCTTTGCTCTTCCTCACTGCTCGTTCGAGGACACGCTATAGCGACGCTTGCTTGACGTGAGTTGTCATTGCATCACCGAATGTTGCTGGTTTTATCACCAGAATAGAGATCTCCAGGGAAAAAGTTTGATCGGTCGTCGACCTGCGGGACAAAAACCGCAGTAGTAGTCGGCCAAACGCGCTGCTAAATAAATTGATAACGTGTCAGCAACTACGGTGTCTAAATGCTTGTCATCGGCGTTGAGCAAAGCTATTCTGCGATAGTTGTTAGAATTCAACGGGTCTCCATTTTTATGTAGCAGTTAGATTAGAGTTATTTTCGATTCGTCTGGGATTTTCTCTGTGAACCAAACTTGTTCATTGCCGCCGTCCTCATCAGGTGTCTTAATTTCTGACGTGATATCGCATTCCATCGTAAAATAGAATGGTATCATTGGACTGATGCCATGATCAGTCCAATATCATTGTAGAATTGCCATAATCTCGATCTCGTCGTTGGTTGAGGGAAGTTACGTTTACGTGTGCGATTCTGTTCTTCGAATTGAAGCTAGACAATTCTCATTCAGAACCATGTATATCTCCATATGATTTGCCGCTGAAGCATTTGTTATTCCCGATTTTTTTTATTTTCTACTGTTACAGAATAGCGTACCGGTTGGCTGTCTAGAGTTTCCGTATTCCAATTAATACTGGAATAGTTCCTTTTGAACGAGTGTGTTTACGAGTGTGTTTAATTTTTTTTTACCTTAACCCTCATCGTTTGATTTAGACGTGCATTGAAGTGAGTTAGGAAAACTTAAATCAAATTTGTTTTTCCGATATTATTCGATATTTAGTTTATCGCCTTTAATCCGTTCCAAAACTGACCTGTTAAAATTTATATTTACTAAAAGTATTAACAAAATATTTTCTTTTTATTTTAGGTGGTAAACCTGATGATATAACTGTAGTACTAGCAACTGTAGCACTGGATCCCAATTAAACCGTATTTTACACAAAATTTTGTCGTTCTATATAAATAAAAATTTAAAATTGATATTAAATAATGGTTTTGATTGTTTTTTGTGTTTAAAGCTAAATCATTATTTTATTATTAATAAAATAAATTAAATAAAAGTATAGAAAAAAAATCAAATTATTTGATATAATTTTTAAGTATACACTTATTGGATATATTTATAATATTCTAGATTATTTAATAAAATAATTAAACAAATGGAGAAAATAGTTGTGATACAAAGATAATGCATAAACACATTAAAACAAAAACAAACTAAATTACTGTATATTTTTTAATTGTAAATTTTAATTTTAGTTTTTAAAAACATCGAACACTTTTAGCTTGTATTTTTTATTTACCTTATTATTATTATGTCTCTTACAAAATAACTATTATGTAATTATAAAATTGTGCTTCCTCAAAATACGGTAAACGTCTTTTTTGTGTACATTTTTTATCGAAGTGCAATTGGAAATTATTTTCCTCCCCCCAAACAAACTATTTTTAATTTTAATTTTTGTTTTTAAGACTGATGAATAAAATAAAAACTCGTTATTTAAATAAATTTTCGATTGATGAAAAATTAAAAAATGCCATATTATGTTATTTTTTATTAAAATGGTGCTAGATTGTACAAAACCTCAAAAAATGGCTCAATATTATATAAACAAAATATGGCAGTTAAAACATTAACATTGGAGTAATTGCGTTTTAGATTTAGTAATTTTTTGCTGAGGAAGTTTAATTGTTAACTTATTAAAAATAATTACAATCAATTATCAATGCATTTTAAAGAGATAAATATTATAATTATTTCTATTTTAGATGTTATATTTATTTTGTAATTTTTATTAATTTACCTAAACCGACGAACATAAAATGTTTGTTTTAAGTTTATTTGTTACATACTTGTAATTAATTACCTATATTCGCATACCTACATTATTATTATGAATTTTATATTCAAGGCTAATACACGATTTTGGTTCGATTATTTTGTAACCAAAAAAATGGGACGCGTAGCGTGTAGCAAATCCTGAAATTTGTATTTCTCATTTACGGAATGCTACATACATCAGGAAAAATTAAATCAATATTACCATAAATAAAATAATTAATGTATCAATGACGGTTGGTTTGTTTCATCTAACAATAAATACCCTTATTGAAAATAAAAATGAAAAAAATTTGAAAATGACACATTATTCTTTTCAATGTATTTCCTAACGAACAAATTTTTTCATCAAATTAATGAAAGCTACTGCTTTTTTGGCTTGCTTGTTTTAATTTAATTTCTTTTTACTTACAGCAAAATTCAACACGGTTACCATCGTCGGATGATAACCAATGTCAAATATTCTAAGTTTACAGAATCCAAGACAGAATAAACGAAACATTCGAAATTACCGGTTGCAAGCATAAGGAATCAGGGGTTTTCGCAAAAAATTGAAAACTTTTTTTGTTGAAATTCTGGTTCAAAATGAGTATAGGTAATGTATGTGACATGTTGAGCTCGAAATTACCGGTTCGAAGCATAAGAAAAGCGCGGCTGTTGGAAGTTTCGTTTTTTGAAATCCAGCCACTTTGTGTTTCGAACTTGGATTGCATGCGAACGAGGCGACATATTGTAGCAAATTAAACGTTGGTCTGCTCATAATTACATTGCTAATCGAAAATAAACGAAACATTCCGAATCTGTGACAATAAATTTTATCCGTTCAAAATAAGTAAGGCTAACCATCAGGGATTTTCGCAAAAAATTGAAAACTTTTTTTTGTTGAAATTCCGGTTCAAAATGGGAGTAGGTAATGTATATGACATGTTGAGCTCGAAATTACCGGTTGGAAGCATAAGGAAAGCGCGGTTATTGCAAGTTTCGTTTTTTGAAATCCAGCCACTTTGTGTTTCGAACTTGGATTGCAGGCGAACGAGGCGGCATATTGTAGCAAACTAAACGTTGATCTGCTCATAATTACATTATTAATCGAAAATAAACGAAACATTCCGAATCTGTGACAATAAATTTTATCCGTTCAAAATAAGTAAGGCTAACTTACATCAGGGATTTTCGCAAAAAATTGAAAACTTTTTTTTGTTGAAATTCCGGTTCAAAATGAGTGTAGGTAATGTATATGACATGTTGAGCTCGAAATTACCGGTTGGAAGCATAAGGAAAGCGCGGTTATTGCAAGTTTCGTTTTTTGAAATCCAGCCACTTTGTGTTTCGAACTTGGATTGCAGGCGAACGAGGCGACATATTGTAGCAAATTAAACGTTGATCTGCTCATAATTACATTATTAATCGAAAATAAACGAAACATTCCGAATCTGTGACAATAAATTTTATCCGTTCAAAATAAGTAAGGCTAACCATCAGGGATTTTCGCAAAAAATTGAAAACTTTTTTTTGTTGAAATTCCGGTTCAAAATGAGAGTATGTAATGTATATGACATGTTGAGCTCGAAATTACCGGTTGGAAGCATAAGGAAAGCGCGGTTATTGCAAGTTTCGTTTTTTGAAATCCAGCCACTTTGTGTTTCGAACTTGGATTGCAGGCGAACGAGGCGACATATTGTAGCAAATTAAACGTTGATCTGCTCATAATTACATTATTAATCGAAAATAAACGAAACATTCCGAATCTGTGACAATAAATTTTATCCGTTCAAAATAAGTAAGGCTAACCATCAGGGATTTTCGCAAAAAATTGAAAACTTTTTTTTGTTGAAATTCCGGTTCAAAATGAGAGTAGGTAATGTATATGACATGTTGAGCTCGAAATTACCGGTTGGAAGCATAAGGAAAGCGCAGTTATTGCAAGTTTCGTTTTTTGAAATCCAGCCACTTTGTGTTTCGAACTTGGATTGCAGGCGAACGAGGCGACATATTGTAGCAAATTAAACGTTGATCTGCTCATAATTACATTATTAATCGAAAATAAACGAAACATTCCGAATCTGTGACAATAAATTTTATCCGCTCAAAATAAGTAAGGCTTAACCATCAGGGATTTTCGCAAAAAATTGAAAACTTTTTTTTGTTGAAATTCCGGTTCAAAATGAGTATAGGTAATGTATATGACATGTTGAGCTCGAAATTACCGGTTGGAAGCATAAGGAAAGCGCGGTTATTGCAAGTTTCTTTTTTTGAAATCCAGCCACTTTGTGTTTCGAACTTGGATTGCAAGCGAACGAAGCGACATATTGTAGCAAATTAAACGTTGATCTGCTCATAATTACATTATTAATCGAAAATAAACGAAACATTCCGAATCTGTGACAATAAATTTTATCCGTTCAAAATAAGTAAGGCTAACCATCAGGGATTTTCGCAAAAAATTGAAAACTTTTTTTTGTTGAAATTCCGGTTCAAAATGGGAGTAGGTAATGTATATGACATGTTGAGCTCGAAATTACCGGTTGGAAGCATAAGGAAAGCGCGGTTATTGCAAGTTTCGTTTTTTGAAATCCAGCCACTTTGTGTTTCGAACTTGGATTGCAGGCGAACGAGGCGACATATTGTAGCAAATTAAACGTTGATCTGCTCATAATTACATTATTAATCGAAAATAAACGAAACATTCCGAATCTGTGACAATAAATTTTATCCGTTCAAAATAAGTAAGGCTAACCATCAGGGATTTTCGCAAAAAATTGAAAACTTTTTTTTGTTGAAATTCCGGTTCAAAATGAGAGTAGGTAATGTATATGACATGTTGAGCTCGAAATTACCGGTTGGAAGCATAAGGAAAGCGCGGTTATTGCAAGTTTCGTTTTTTGAAATCCAGCCACTTTGTGTTTCGAACTTGGATTGCAGGCGAACGAAGCGACATATTGTAGCAAATTAAACGTTGATCTGCTCATAATTACATTATTAATCGAAAATAAATGAAACATTCCGAATCTGTGACAATAAATTTTATCCGTTCAAAATAAGTAAGGCTAACCATCAGGGATTTTCGCAAAAAATTGAAAACTTTTTTTTGTTGAAATTCCGGTTCAAAATGAGAGTAGGTAATGTATATGACATGTTGAGCTCGAAATTACCGGTTGGAAGCATAAGGAAAGCGCGGTTATTGCAAGTTTCGTTTTTTGAAATCCAGCCACTTTGTGTTTCGAACTTGGATTGCAGGCGAACGAGGCGACATATTGGAGCAAATTAAACGTTGATCTGCTCATAATTACATTATTAATCGAAAATAAACGAAACATTCCGAATCTGTGACAATAAATTTTATCCGTTCAAAATAAGTAAGGCTTAACCATCAGGGAATTTCGCAAAAAATTGAAAACTTTTTTGTTGTTGAAATTCCGGTTCAAAATGGGAGTAGGTAATGTATATGACATGTTGAGCTCGAAATTACCGGTTGGAAGCATAAGGAAAGCGCGGTTATTGCAAGTTTCGTTTTTTGAAATCCAGCCACTTTGTGTTTCGAACTTGGATTGCAGGCGAACGAGGTGACATATTGTAGCAAATTAAACGTTGATCTGCTCATAATTACATTATTAATCGAAAATAAACGAAACATTCCGAATCTGTGACAATAAATTTTATCCGTTCAAAATAAGTAAGGCTAACCATCAGGGATTTTCGCAAAAAATTGAAAACTTTTTTTTGTTGAAAATCCGGTTCAAAATGAGTGTAGGTAATGTATATGACATGTTGAGCTCGAAATTACCGGTTGGAAGCATAAGGAAAGCGCGGTTATTGCAAGTTTCGTTTTTTGAAATCCAGCCACTTTGTGTTTCGAACTTGGATTGCAGGCGAACGAAGCGACATATTGTAGCAAATTAAACGTTGATCTGCTCATAATTACATTATTAATCGAAAACAAACGAAACATTCCGAATCTGTGACAATAAATTTTATCCGTTCAAAATAAGTAAGGCTAACCATCAGGGATTTTCGCAAAAAATTGAAAACTTTTTTTTGTTGAAAATCCGGTTCAAAATGAGTGTAGGTAATGTATATGACATGTTGAGCTCGAAATTACCGGTTGGAAGCATAAGGAAAGCGCGGTTATTGCAAGTTTCGTTTTTTGAAATCCAGCCACTTTGTGTTTCGAACTTGGATTGCAGGCGAACGAAGCGACATATTGTAGCAAATTAAACGTTGATCTGCTCATAATTACATTATTAATCGAAAATAAACGAAACATTCCGAATCTGTGACAATAAATTTTATCCGTTCAAAATAAGTAAGGCTAACCAAGGATTTTCGCAAAAAATTGAAAACTTTTTTTTGTTGAAATTCCGGTTCAAAATGAGAGTATGTAATGTATATGACATGTTGAGCTCGAAATTACCGGTTGGAAGCATAAGGAAAGCGCGGTTATTGCAAGTTTCGTTTTTTGAAATCCAGCCACTTTGTGTTTCGAACTTGGATTGCAGGCGAACGAGGCGACATATTGTAGCAAATTAAACGTTGATCTGCTCATAATTACATTATTAATCGAAAATAAACGAAACATTCCGAATCTGTGACAATAAATTTTATCCGTTCAAAATAAGTAAGGCTAACCATCAGGGATTTTCGCAAAAAATTGAAAACTTTTTTTTGTTGAAATTCCGGTTCAAAATGAGAGTATGTAATGTATATGACATGTTGAGCTCGAAATTACCGGTTGGAAGCATAAGGAAAGCGCGGTTATTGCAAGTTTCGTTTTTTGAAATCCAGCCACTTTGTGTTTCGAACTTGGATTGCAGGCGAACGAGGCGACATATTGTAGCAAATTAAACGTTGATCTGCTCATAATTACATTATTAATCGAAAATAAACGAAACATTCCGAATCTGTGACAATAAATTTTATCCGTTCAAAATAAGTAAGGCTAACCATCAGGGATTTTCGCAAAAAATTGAAAACTTTTTTTTGTTGAAATTCCGGTTCAAAATGAGAGTATGTAATGTATATGACATGTTGAGCTCGAAATTACCGGTTGGAAGCATAAGGAAAGCGCGGTTATTGCAAGTTTCGTTTTTTGAAATCCAGCCACTTTGTGTTTCGAACTTGGATTGCAGGCGAACGAGGCGACATATTGTAGCAAATTAAACGTTGATCTGCTCATAATTACATTATTAATCGAAAATAAACGAAACATTCCGAATCTGTGAGAATAAATTTTATCCGTTCAAAATAAGTAAGGCTAACCATCAGGGATTTTCGCAAAAAATTGAAAACTTTTTTTTGTTGAAATTCCGGTTCAAAATGGGAGTAGGTAATGTATATGACATGTTGAGCTCGAAACTACCGGTTGGAAGCATAAGGAAAGCGCGGTTATTGCAAGTTTCGTTTTTTGAAATCCAGCCACTTTGTGTTTCGAACTTGGATTGCAGGCGAACGAGGCGACATATTGTAGCAAATTAAACGTTGATCTGCTCATAATTACATTATTAATCGAAAATAAACGAAACATTCCGAATCTGTGACAATAAATTTTATCCGTTCAAAATAAGTAAGGCTAGCCATCAGGGATTTTCGCAAAAAATTGAAAACTTTTTTTTGTTGAAATTCCGGTTCAAAATGAGAGTAGGTAATGTATATGACATGTTGAGCTCGAAATTACCGGTTGGAAGCATAAGGAAAGCGCGGTTATTGCAAGTTTCGTTTTTTGAAATCCAGCCACTTTGTGTTTCGAAGTTGGATTGCAGGCGAACGAGGCGACATATTGTAGCAAATTAAACGTTGATCTGCTCATAATTACATTATTAATCGAAAATAAACGAAACATTCCGAATCTGTGACAATAAATTTTATCCGTTCAAAATAAGTAAGGCTAACCATCAGGGATTTTCGCAAAAAATTGAAAACTTTTTTTTGTTGAAATTCCGGTTCAAAATGAGAGTATGTAATGTATATGACATGTTGAGCTCGAAATTACCGGTTGGAAGCATAAGGAAAGCGCGGTTATTGCAAGTTTCGTTTTTTGAAATCCAGCCACTTTGTGTTTCGAACTTGGATTGCAGGCGAACGAGGCGACATATTGTAGCAAATTAAACGTTGATCTGCTCATAATTACATTATTAATCGAAAATAAACGAAACATTCCGAATCTGTGACAATAAATTTTATCCGTTCAAAATAAGTAAGGCTAACCATCAGGGATTTTCGCAAAAAATTGAAAACTTTTTTTTGTTGAAATTCCGGTTCAAAATGAGAGTATGTAATGTATATGACATGTTGAGCTCGAAATTACCGGTTGGAAGCATAAGGAAAGCGCGGTTATTGCAAGTTTCGTTTTTTGAAATCCAGCCACTTTGTGTTTCGAACTTGGATTGCAGGCGAACGAGGCGACATATTGTAGCAAATTAAACGTTGATCTGCTCATAATTACATTATTAATCGAAAATAAACGAAACATTCCGAATCTGTGAGAATAAATTTTATCCGTTCAAAATAAGTAAGGCTAACCATCAGGGATTTTCGCAAAAAATTGAAAACTTTTTTTTGTTGAAATTCCGGTTCAAAATGGGAGTAGGTAATGTATATGACATGTTGAGCTCGAAACTACCGGTTGGAAGCATAAGGAAAGCGCGGTTATTGCAAGTTTCGTTTTTTGAAATCCAGCCACTTTGTGTTTCGAACTTGGATTGCAGGCGAACGAGGCGACATATTGTAGCAAATTAAACGTTGATCTGCTCATAATTACATTATTAATCGAAAATAAACGAAACATTCCGAATCTGTGACAATAAATTTTATCCGTTCAAAATAAGTAAGGCTAGCCATCAGGGATTTTCGCAAAAAATTGAAAACTTTTTTTTGTTGAAATTCCGGTTCAAAATGAGAGTAGGTAATGTATATGACATGTTGAGCTCGAAATTACCGGTTGGAAGCATAAGGAAAGCGCGGTTGTTGCAAGTTTCGTTTTTTGAAATCCAGCCACTTTGTGTTTCGAAGTTGGATTGCAGGCGAACGAGGCGACATATTGTAGCAAATTAAACGTTGATCTGCTCATAATTACATTATTAATCGAAAATAAACGAAACATTCCGAATCTGTGACAATAAATTTTATCCGTTCAAAATAAGTAAGGCTAACCATCAGGGATTTTCGCAAAAAATTGAAAACTTTTTTTTGTTGAAATTCCGGTTCAAAATGAGAGTATGTAATGTATATGACATGTTGAGCTCGAAATTACCGGTTGGAAGCATAAGGAAAGCGCGGTTATTGCAAGTTCCGTTTTTTGAAATCCAGCCACTTTGTGTTTCGAACTTGGATTGCAGGCGAACGAGGCGACATATTGTAGCAAATTAAACGTTGATCTGCTCATAATTACATTATTAATCGAAAATAAACGAAACATTCCGAATCTGTGACAATAAATTTTATCCGTTCAAAATAAGTAAGGCTAACCATCAGGGATTTTCGCAAAAAATTGAAAACTTTTTTTTGTTGAAATTCCGGTTCAAAATGAGAGTATGTAATGTATATGACATGTTGAGCTCGAAATTACCGGTTGGAAGCATAAGGAAAGCGCGGTTATTGCAAGTTTCGTTTTTTGAAATCCAGCCACTTTGTGTTTCGAACTTGGATTGCAGGCGAACGAGGCGACATATTGTAGCAAATTAAACGTTGATCTGCTCATAATTACATTATTAATCGAAAATAAACGAAACATTCCGAATCTGTGACAATAAATTTTATCCGTTCAAAAAAAGTAAGGCTAACCATCAGGGATTTTCGCAAAAAATTGAAAACTTTTTTTTGTTGAAATTCCGGTTCAAAATGAGAGTAGGTAATGTATATGACATGTTGAGCTCGAAATTACCGGTTGGAAGCATAAGGAAAGCGCGGTTGTTGCAAGTTTCGTTTTTTGAAATCCAGCCACTTTGTGTTTCGAAGTTGGATTGCAGGCGAACGAGGCGACATATTGTAGCAAATTAAACGTTGATCTGCTCATAATTACATTATTAATCGAAAATAAACGAAACATTCCGAATCTGTGACAATAAATTTTATCCGTTCAAAATAAGTAAGGCTAACCATCAGGGATTTTCGCAAAAAATTGAAAACTTTTTTTTGTTGAAATTCCGGTTCAAAATGAGAGTATGTAATGTATATGACATGTTGAGCTCGAAATTACCGGTTGGAAGCATAAGGAAAGCGCGGTTATTGCAAGTTTCGTTTTTTGAAATCCAGCCACTTTGTGTTTCGAACTTGGATTGCAGGCGAACGAGGCGACATATTGTAGCAAATTAAACGTTGATCTGCTCATAATTACATTATTAATCGAAAATAAACGAAACATTCCGAATCTGTGACAATAAATTTTATCCGTTCAAAATAAGTAAGGCTAACCATCAGGGATTTTCGCAAAAAATTGAAAACTTTTTTTTGTTGAAATTCCGGTTCAAAATGGGAGTAGGTAATGTATATGACATGTTGAGCTCGAAATTACCGGTTGGAAGCATAAGGAAAGCGCGGTTATTGCAAGTTTCGTTTTTTGAAATCCAGCCACTTTGTGTTTTAACTTGGATTGCAAGCGAACGAAGCGACATATTGTAGCAAATTAAACGTTGATCTGCTCATAATTACATTATTAATCGAAAATAAACGAAACATTCCGAATCTGTGACAATAAATTTTATCCGTTCAAAATAAGTAAGGCTAACCATCAGGGATTTTCGCAAAAAATTGAAAACTTTTTTTTGTTGAAATTCCGGTTCAAAATGAGAGTAGGTAATGTATATGACATGTTGAGCTCGAAATTACCGGTTGGAAGCATAAGGAAAGCGCGGTTATTGCAAGTTTCGTTTTTTGAAATCCAGCCACTTTGTGTTTCGAACTTGGATTGCAGGCGAACGAGGTGACATATTGTAGCAAATTAAACGTTGATCTGCTCATAATTACATTATTAATCGAAAATAAACGAAACATTCCGAATCTGTGACAATAAATTTTATCCGTTCAAAATAAGTAAGGCTAACCATCAGGGATTTTCGCAAAAAATTGAAAACTTTTTTTTGTTGAAATTCCGGTTCAAAATGAGAGTAGGTAATGTATATGACATGTTGAGCTCGAAATTACCGGTTGGAAGCATAAGGAAAGCGCGGTTATTGCAAGTTTCGTTTTTTGAAATCCAGCCACTTTGTGTTTCGAACTTGGATTGCAGGCGAACGAGGCGACATATTGTAGCAAATTAAACGTTGATCTGCTCATAATTACATTATTAATCGAAAATAAACGAAACATTCCGAATCTGTGACAATAAATTTTATCCGTTCAAAATAAGTAAGGCTAACTAACCATCAGGGATTTTCGCAAAAAATTGAAAACTTTTTTTTGTTGAAATTCCGGTTCAAAATGAGAGTATGTAATGTATATGACATGTTGAGCTCGAAATTACCGGTTGGAAGCATAAGGAAAGCGCGGTTATTGCAAGTTTCGTTTTTTGAAATCCAGCCACTTTGTGTTTCGAACTTGGATTGCAGGCGAACGAGGCGACATATTGTAGCAAATTAAACGTTGATCTGCTCATAATTACATTATTAATCGAAAATAAACGAAACATTCCGAATCTGTGACAATAAATTTTATCCGTTCAAAATAAGTAAGGCTAACCATCAGGGATTTTCGCAAAAAATTGAAAACTTTTTTTTGTTGAAATTCCGGTTCAAAATGAGAGTATGTAATGTATATGACATGTTGAGCTCGAAATTACCGGTTGGAAGCATAAGGAAAGCGCGGTTATTGCAAGTTTCGTTTTTTGAAATCCAGCCACTTTGTGTTTCGAACTTGGATTGCAGGCGAACGAGGCGACATATTGTAGCAAATTAAACGTTGATCTGCTCATAATTACATTATTAATCGAAAATAAACGAAACATTCCGAATCTGTGACAATAAATTTTATCCGTTCAAAATAAGTAAGGCTAACCATCAGGGATTTTCGCAAAAAATTGAAAACTTTTTTTTGTTGAAATTCCGGTTCAAAATGAGAGTAGGTAATGTATATGACATGTTGAGCTCGAAATTACCGGTTGGAAGCATAAGGAAAGCGCGGTTATTGCAAGTTTCGTTTTTTGAAATCCAGCCACTTTGTGTTTCGAACTTGGATTGCAGGCGAACGAGGCGACATATTGTAGCAAATTAAACGTTGATCTGCTCATAATTACATTATTAATCGAAAATAAACGAAACATTCCGAATCTGTGACAATAAATTTTATCCGTTCAAAATAAGTAAGGCTCATCAGGGATTTTCGCAAAAAATTGAAAACTTTTTTTTGTTGAAATTCCGGTTCAAAATGAGAGTATGTAATGTATATGACATGTTGAGCTCGAAATTACCGGTTGGAAGCATAAGGAAAGCGCGGTTATTGCAAGTTTCGTTTTTTGAAATCCAGCCACTTTGTGTTTCGAACTTGGATTGCAGGCGAACGAGGCGACATATTGTAGCAAATTAAACGTTGATCTGCTCATAATTACATTATTAATCGAAAATAAACGAAACATTCCGAATCTGTGACAATAAATTTTATCCGTTCAAAATAAGTAAGGCTAACCATCAGGGATTTTCGCAAAAAATTGAAAACTTTTTTTTGTTGAAATTCCGGTTCAAAATGGGAGTAGGTAATGTATATGACATGTTGAGCTCGAAATTACCGGTTGGAAGCATAAGGAAAGCGCGGTTATTGCAAGTTTCGTTTTTTGAAATCCAGCCACTTTGTGTTTCGAACTTGGATTGCAGGCGAACGAAGCGACATATTGTAGCAAATTAAACGTTGATCTGCTCATAATTACATTATTAATCGAAAATAAACGAAACATTCCGAATCTGTGACAATAAATTTTATCCGTTCAAAATAAGTAAGGCTAACCATCAGGGATTTTCGCAAAAAATTGAAAACTTTTTTTTGTTGAAATTCCGGTTCAAAATGAGAGTAGGTAATGTATATGACATGTTGAGCTCGAAATTACCGGTTGGAAGCATAAGGAAAGCGCGGTTATTGCAAGTTTCGTTTTTTGAAATCCAGCCACTTTGTGTTTCGAACTTGGATTGCAGGCGAACGAGGCGACATATTGTAGCAAATTAAACGTTGATCTGCTCATAATTACATTATTAATCGAAAATAAACGAAACATTCCGAATCTGTGACAATAAATTTTATCCGTTCAAAATAAGTAAGGCTAACCATCAGGGATTTTCGCAAAAAATTGAAAACTTTTTTTTGTTGAAATTCCGGTTCAAAATGAGAGTATGTAATGTATATGACATGTTGAGCTCGAAATTACCGGTTGGAAGCATAAGGAAAGCGCGGTTATTGCAAGTTTCGTTTTTTGAAATCCAGCCACTTTGTGTTTCGAACTTGGATTGCAGGCGAACGAGGCGACATATTGTAGCAAATTAAACGTTGATCTGCTCATAATTACATTATTAATCGAAAATAAACGAAACATTCCGAATCTGTGACAATAAATTTTATCCGTTCAAAATAAGTAAGGCTAACCATCAGGGATTTTCGCAAAAAATTGAAAACTTTTTTTTGTTGAAATTCCGGTTCAAAATGGGAGTAGGTAATGTATATGACATGTTGAGCTCGAAATTACCGGTTGGAAGCATAAGGAAAGCGCGGTTATTGCAAGTTTCGTTTTTTGAAATCCAGCCACTTTGTGTTTCGAACTTGGATTGCAGGCGAACGAAGCGACATATTGTAGCAAATTAAACGTTGATCTGCTCATAATTACATTATTAATCGAAAATAAACGAAACATTCCGAATCTGTGACAATAAATTTTATCCGTTCAAAATAAGTAAGGCTAACCATCAGGGATTTTCGCAAAAAATTGAAAACTTTTTTTTGTTGAAATTCCGGTTCAAAATGAGAGTAGGTAATGTATATGACATGTTGAGCTCGAAATTACCGGTTGGAAGCATAAGGAAAGCGCGGTTATTGCAAGTTTCGTTTTTTGAAATCCAGCCACTTTGTGTTTCGAACTTGGATTGCAGGCGAACGAGGCGACATATTGTAGCAAATTAAACGTTGATCTGCTCATAATTACATTATTAATCGAAAATAAACGAAACATTCCGAATCTGTGACAATAAATTTTATCCGTTCAAAATAAGTAAGGCTAACCATCAGGGATTTTCGCAAAAAATTGAAAACTTTTTTTTGTTGAAATTCCGGTTCAAAATGAGTAAAGGTAATGTATATGACATGTTGAGCTCGAAATTACCGGTTGGAAGCATAAGGAAAGCGCGGTTATTGCAAGTTTCGTTTTTTGAAATCCAGCCACTTTGTGTTTCGAACTTGGATTGCAGGCGAACGAGGCGACATATTGTAGCAAATTAAACGTTGATCTGCTCATAATTACATTATTAATCGAAAATAAACGAAACATTCCGAATCTGTGACAATAAATTTTATCCGTTCAAAATAAGTAAGGCTAACCATCAGGGATTTTCGCAAAAAATTGAAAACTTTTTTTTGTTGAAATTCCGGTTCAAAATGAGAGTATGTAATGTATATGACATGTTGAGCTCGAAATTACCGGTTGGAAGCATAAGGAAAGCGCGGTTATTGCAAGTTTCGTTTTTTGAAATCCAGCCACTTTGTGTTTCGAACTTGGATTGCAGGCGAACGAGGCGACATATTGTAGCAAATTAAACGTTGATCTGCTCATAATTACATTATTAATCGAAAATAAACGAAACATTCCGAATCTGTGACAATAAATTTTATCCGTTCAAAATAAGTAAGGCTAACCATCAGGGATTTTCGCAAAAAATTGAAAACTTTTTTTTGTTGAAATTCCGGTTCAAAATGAGAGTATGTAATGTATATGACATGTTGAGCTCGAAATTACCGGTTGGAAGCATAAGGAAAGCGCGGTTATTGCAAGTTTCGTTTTTTGAAATCCAGCCACTTTGTGTTTCGAACTTGGATTGCAGGCGAACGAGGCGACATATTGTAGCAAATTAAACGTTGATCTGCTCATAATTACATTATTAATCGAAAATAAACGAAACATTCCGAATCTGTGACAATAAATTTTATCCGTTCAAAATAAGTAAGGCTAACCATCAGGGATTTTCGCAAAAAATTGAAAACTTTTTTTTGTTGAAATTCCGGTTCAAAATGAGAGTATGTAATGTATATGACATGTTGAGCTCGAAATTACCGGTTGGAAGCATAAGGAAAGCGCGGTTATTGCAAGTTTCGTTTTTTGAAATCCAGCCACTTTGTGTTTCGAACTTGGATTGCAGGCGAACGAGGCGACATATTGTAGCAAATTAAACGTTGATCTGCTCATAATTACATTATTAATCGAAAATAAACGAAACATTCCGAATCTGTGACAATAAATTTTATCCGTTCAAAATAAGTAAGGCTAACCATCAGGGATTTTCGCAAAAAATTGAAAACTTTTTTTTGTTGAAATTCCGGTTCAAAATGAGAGAATGTAATGTATATGACATGTTGAGCTCGAAATTACCGGTTGGAAGCATAAGGAAAGCGCGGTTATTGCAAGTTTCGTTTTTTGAAATCCAGCCACTTTGTGTTTCGAACTTGGATTGCAGGCGAACGAGGCGACATATTGTAGCAAATTAAACGTTGATCTGCTCATAATTACATTATTAATCGAAAATAAACGAAACATTCCGAATCTGTGACAATAAATTTTATCCGTTCAAAATAAGTAAGGCTAACCATCAGGGATTTTCGCAAAAAATTGAAAACTTTTTTTTGTTGAAATTCCGGTTCAAAATGAGAGTAGGTAATGTATATGACATGTTGAGCTCGAAATTACCGGTTGGAAGCATAAGGAAAGCGCGGTTATTGCAAGTTTCGTTTTTTGAAATCCAGCCACTTTGTGTTTCGAACTTGGATTGCAGGCGAACGAGGCGACATATTGTAGCAAATTAAACGTTGATCTGCTCATAATTACATTATTAATCGAAAATAAACGAAACATTCCGAATCTGTGACAATAAATTTTATCCGTTCAAAATAAGTAAGGCTAACCCATCAGGGATTTTCGCAAAAAATTGAAAACTTTTTTTTGTTGAAATTCCGGTTCAAAATGAGAGTATGTAATGTATATGACATGTTGAGCTCGAAATTACCGGTTGGAAGCATAAGGAAAGCGCGGTTATTGCAAGTTTCGTTTTTTGAAATCCAACCACTTTGTGTTTCGAACTTGGATTGCAGGCGAACGAGGCGACATATTGTAGCAAATTAAACGTTGATCTGCTCATAATTACATTATTAATCGAAAATAAACGAAACATTCCGAATCTGTGACAATAAATTTTATCCGTTCAAAATAAGTAAGGCTAACCATCAGGGATTTTCGCAAAAAATTGAAAACTTTTTTTTGTTGAAATTCCGGTTCAAAATGGGAGTAGGTAATGTATATGACATGTTGAGCTCGAAATTACCGGTTGGAAGCATAAGGAAAGCGCGGTTATTGCAAGTTTCGTTTTTTGAAATCCAGCCACTTTGTGTTTCAACTTGGATTGCAAGCGAACGAAGCGACATATTGTAGCAAATTAAACGTTGATCTGCTCATAATTACATTATTAATCGAAAATAAACGAAACATTCCGAATCTGTGACAATAAATTTTATCCGTTCAAAATAAGTAAGGCTAACCATCAGGGATTTTCGCAAAAAATTGAAAACTTTTTTTTGTTGAAATTCCGGTTCAAAATGAGAGTAGGTAATGTATATGACATGTTGAGCTCGAAATTACCGGTTGGAAGCATAAGGAAAGCGCGGTTATTGCAAGTTTCGTTTTTTGAAATCCAGCCACTTTGTGTTTCGAAGTTGGATTGCAGGCGAACGAGGCGACATATTGTAGCAAATTAAACGTTGATCTGCTCATAATTACATTATTAATCGAAAATAAACGAAACATTCCGAATCTGTGACAATAAATTTTATCCGTTCAAAATAAGTAAGGCTAACCATCAGGGATTTTCGCAAAAAATTGAAAACTTTTTTTTGTTGAAATTCCGGTTCAAAATGAGAGTATGTAATGTATATGACATGTTGAGCTTGAAATTACCGGTTGGAAGCATAAGGAAAGCGCGGTTATTGCAAGTTTCGTTTTTTGAAATCCAGCCACTTTGTGTTTCGAACTTGGATTGCAGGCGAACGAGGCGACATATTGTAGCAAATTAAACGTTGATCTGCTCATAATTACATTATTAATCGAAAATAAACGAAACATTCCGAATCTGTGACAATAAATTTTATCCGTTCAAAATAAGTAAGGCTAACCATCAGGGATTTTCGCAAAAAATTGAAAACTTTTTTTTGTTGAAATTCCGGTTCAAAATGAGAGTATGTAATGTATATGACATGTTGAGCTCGAAATTACCGGTTGGAAGCATAAGGAAAGCGCGGTTATTGCAAGTTTCGTTTTTTGAAATCCAGCCACTTTGTGTTTCGAACTTGGATTGCAGGCGAACGAGGCGACATATTGTAGCAAATTAAACGTTGATCTGCTCATAATTACATTATTAATCGAAAATAAACGAAACATTCCGAATCTGTGACAATAAATTTTATCCGTTCAAAATAAGTAAGGCTAACCATCAGGGATTTTCGCAAAAAATTGAAAACTTTTTTTTGTTGAAATTCCGGTTCAAAATGAGAGTAGGTAATGTATATGACATGTTGAGCTCGAAATTACCGGTTGGAAGCATAAGGAAAGCGCGGTTGTTGCAAGTTTCGTTTTTTGAAATCCAGCCACTTTGTGTTTCGAAGTTGGATTGCAGGCGAACGAGGCGACATATTGTAGCAAATTAAACGTTGATCTGCTCATAATTACATTATTAATCGAAAATAAACGAAACATTCCGAATCTGTGACAATAAATTTTATCCGTTCAAAATAAGTAAGGCTAACCATCAGGGATTTTCAACAAAAAATTGAAAACTTTTTTTTGTTGAAATTCCGGTTCAAAATGAGAGTATGTAATGTATATGACATGTTGAGCTCGAAATTACCGGTTGGAAGCATAAGGAAAGCGCGGTTATTGCAAGTTTCGTTTTTTGAAATCCAGCCACTTTGTGTTTCGAACTTGGACTGCAGGCGAACGAGGCGACATATTGTAGCAAATTAAACGTTGATCTGCTCATAATTACATTATTAATCGAAAATAAACGAAACATTCCGAATCTGTGACAATAAATTTTATCCGTTCAAAATAAGTAAGGCTAACCATCAGGGATTTTCGCAAAAAATTGAAAACTTTTTTTTGTTGAAATTCCGGTTCAAAATGAGAGTATGTAATGTATATGACATGTTGAGCTCGAAATTACCGGTTGGAAGCATAAGGAAAGCGCGGTTATTGCAAGTTTCGTTTTTTGAAATCCAGCCACTTTGTGTTTCGAACTTGGATTGCAGGCGAACGAGGCGACATATTGTAGCAAATTAAACGTTGATCTGCTCATAATTACATTATTAATCGAAAATAAACGAAACATTCCGAATCTGTGACAATAAATTTTATCCGTTCAAAATAAGTAAGGCTAACCATCAGGGATTTTCGCAAAAAATTGAAAACTTTTTTTTGTTGAAATTCCGGTTCAAAATGAGTAAAGGTAATGTATATGACATGTTGAGCTCGAAATTACCGGTTGGAAGCATAAGGAAAGCGCGGTTATTGCAAGTTTCGTTTTTGAAATCCAGCCATTTTGTGTTTCGAACTTGGATTGCAGGCGAACGAGGCGACATATTGTAGCAAATTAAACGTTGATCTGCTCATAATTACATTATTAATCGAAAATAAACGAAACATTCCGAATCTGTGACAATAAATTTTATCCGTTCAAAATAAGTAAGGCTAACCATCAGGGATTTTCGCAAAAAATTGAAAACTTTTTTTGTTGAAATTCCGGTTCAAAATGAGAGTATGTAATGTATATGACATGTTGAGCTCGAAATTACCGGTTGGAAGCATAAGGAAAGCGCGGTTATTGCAAGTTTCGTTTTTTGAAATCCAGCCACTTTGTGTTTCGAAGTTGGATTGCAGGCGAACGAGGTGACATATTGTAGCAAATTAAACGTTGATCTGCTCATAATTACATTATTAATCGAAAATAAACGAAACATTCCGAATCTGTGACAATAAATTTTATCCGTTCAAAATAAGTAAGGCTAACCATCAGGGATTTTCGCAAAAAATTGAAAACTTTTTTTTGTTGAAATTCCGGTTCAAAATGAGAGTAGGTAATGTATATGACATGTTGAGCTCGAAATTACCGGTTGGAAGCATAAGGAAAGCGCGGTTATTGCAAGTTTCGTTTTTTGAAATCCAGCCACTTTGTGTTTCGAACTTGGATTGCAGGCGAACGAGGCGACATATTGTAGCAAATTAAACGTTGATCTGCTCATAATTACATTATTAATCGAAAATAAACGAAACATTCCGAATCTGTGACAATAAATTTTATCCGTTCAAAATAAGTCATCAGGGATTTTCGCAAAAAATTGAAAACTTTTTTTTGTTGAAATTCCGGTTCAAAATGGGAGTAGGTAATGTATATGACATGTTGAGCTCGAAATTACCGGTTGGAAGCATAAGGAAAGCGCGGTTATTGCAAGTTTCGTTTTTTGAAATCCAGCCACTTTGTGTTTCGAACTTGGATTGCAGGCGAACGAGGCGACATATTGTAGCAAATTAAACGTTGATCTGCTCATAATTACATTATTAATCGAAAATAAACGAAACATTCCGAATCTGTGACAATAAATTTTATCCGTTCAAAATAAGTAAGGCTAACCATCAGGGATTTTCGCAAAAAATTGAAAACTTTTTTTTGTTGAAATTCCGGTTCAAAATGAGAGTATGTAATGTATATGACATGTTGAGCTCGAAATTACCGGTTGGAAGCATAAGGAAAGCGCGGTTATTGCAAGTTTCGTTTTTTGAAATCCAGCCAATTTGTGTTTCGAACTTGGATTGCAGGCGAACGAGGCGACATATTGTAGCAAATTAAACGTTGATCTGCTCATAATTACATTATTAATCGAAAATAAACGAAACATTCCGAATCTGTGACAATAAATTTTATCCGTTCAAAATAAGTAAGGCTAACCATCAGGGGTTTTCGCAAAAAATTGAAAACTTTTTTTTGTTGAAATTCCGGTTCAAAATGAGAGTATGTAATGTATATGACATGTTGAGCTCGAAATTACCGGTTGGAAGCATAAGGAAAGCGCGGTTATTGCAAGTTTCGTTTTTTGAAATCCAGCCACTTTGTGTTTCGAACTTGGATTGCAGGCGAACGAGGCGACATATTGTAGCAAATTAAACGTTGATCTGCTCATAATTACATTATTAATCGAAAATAAACGAAACATTCCGAATCTGTGACAATAAATTTTATCCGTTCAAAATAAGTAAGGCTAACCATCAGGGATTTTCGCAAAAAATTGAAAACTTTTTTTTGTTGAAATTCCGGTTCAAAATGGGAGTAGGTAATGTATATGACATGTTGAGCTCGAAACTACCGGTTGGAAGCGTAAGGAAAGCGCGGTTATTGCAAGTTTCGTTTTTTGAAATCCAGCCACTTTGTGTTTCGAACTTGGATTGCAGGCGAACGAGGCGACATATTGTAGCAAATTAAACGTTGATCTGCTCATAATTACATTATTAATCGAAAATAAACGAAACATTCCGAATCTGTGACAATAAATTTTATCCGTTCAAAATAAGTAAGGCTAACCATCAGGGATTTTCGCAAAAAATTGAAAACTTTTTTTTGTTGAAATTCCGGTTCAAAATGGGAGTAGGTAATGTATATGACATGTTGAGCTCGAAATTACCGGTTGGAAGCATAAGGAAAGCGCGGTTATTGCAAGTTTCGTTTTTTGAAATCCAGCCACTTTGTGTTTCGAACTTGGATTGCAGGCGAACGAGGCGACATATTGTAGCAAATTAAACGTTGATCTGCTCATAATTACATTATTAATCGAAAATAAACGAAACATTCCGAATCTGTGACAATAAATTTTATCCGTTCAAAATAAGTAAGGCTAACCATCAGGGATTTTCGCAAAAAATTGAAAACTTTTTTTTGTTGAAATTCCGGTTCAAAATGGGAGTAGGTAATGTATATGACATGTTGAGCTCGAAACTACCGGTTGGAAGCGTAAGGAAAGCGCGGTTATTGCAAGTTTCGTTTTTTGAAATCCAGCCACTTTGTGTTTCGAACTTGGATTGCAGGCGAACGAGGCGACATATTGTAGCAAATTAAACGTTGATCTGCTCATAATTACATTATTAATCGAAAATAAACGAAACATTCCGAATCTGTGACAATAAATTTTATCCGTTCAAAATAAGTAAGGCTAACCATCAGGGATTTTCGCAAAAAATTGAAAACTTTTTTTTGTTGAAATTCCGGTTCAAAATGAGAGTATGTAATGTATATGACATGTTGAGCTCGAAATTACCGGTTGGAAGCATAAGGAAAGCGCGGTTATTGCAAGTTTCGTTTTTTGAAATCCAGCCACTTTGTGTTTCGAACTTGGATTGCAGGCGAACGAGGCGACATATTGTAGCAAATTAAACGTTGATCTGCTCATAATTACATTATTAATCGAAAATAAACGAAACATTCCGAATCTGTGACAATAAATTTTATCCGTTCAAAATAAGTAAGGCTAACCATCAGGGATTTTCGCAAAAAATTGAAAACTTTTTTTTGTTGAAATTCCGGTTCAAAATGAGAGTATGTAATGTATATGACATGTTGAGCTCGAAATTACCGGTTGGAAGCATAAGGAAAGCGCGGTTATTGCAAGTTTCGTTTTTTGAAATCCAGCCACTTTGTGTTTCGAACTTGGATTGCAGGCGAACGAAGCGACATATTGTAGCAAATTAAACGTTGATCTGCTCATAATTACATTATTAATCGAAAATAAACGAAACATTCCGAATCTGTGACAATAAATTTTATCCGTTCAAAATAAGTAAGGCTAACCATCAGGGATTTTCGCAAAAAATTGAAAACTTTTTTTTGTTGAAATTCCGGTTCAAAATGAGTGTAGGTAATGTATATGACATGTTGAGCTCGAAATTACCGGTTGGAAGCATAAGGAAAGCGCGGTTATTGCAAGTTTCGTTTTTTGAAATCCAGCCACTTTGTGTTTCGAACTTGGATTGCAGGCGAACGAGGCGACATATTGTAGCAAATTAAACGTTGATCTGCTCATAATTACATTATTAATCGAAAATAAACGAAACATTCCGAATCTGTGACAATAAATTTTATCCGTTCAAAATAAGTAAGGCTAACCATCAGGGATTTTCGCAAAAAATTGAAAACTTTTTTTTGTTGAAATTCCGGTTCAAAATGGGAGTAGGTAATGTATATGACATGTTGAGCTCGAAATTACCGGTTGGAAGCATAAGGAAAGCGCGGTTATTGCAAGTTTCGTTTTTTGAAATCAGCCACTTTGTGTTTCGAACTTGGATTGCAGGCGAACGAGGCGACATATTGTAGCAAATTAAACGTTGATCTGCTCATAATTACATTATTAATCGAAAATAAACGAAACATTCCGAATCTGTGACAATAAATTTTATCCGTTCAAAATAAGTAAGGCTAACCATCAGGGATTTTCGCAAAAAATTGAAAACTTTTTTTTGTTGAAATTCCGGTTCAAAATGGGAGTAGGTAATGTATATGACATGTTGAGCTCGAAATTACCGGTTGGAAGCATAAGGAAAGCGCGGTTATTGCAAGTTTCGTTTTTTGAAATCCAGCCACTTTGTGTTTCGAACTTGGATTGCAGGCGAACGAGGCGACATATTGTAGCAAATTAAACGTTGATCTGCTCATAATTACATTATTAATCGAAAATAAACGAAACATTCCGAATCTGTGACAACAAATTTTATCCGTTCAAAATAAGTAAGGCTAACCATCAGGGATTTTCGCAAAAAATTGAAAACTTTTTTTTGTTGAAATTCCGGTTCAAAATGAGAGTATGTAATGTATATGACATGTTGAGCTCGAAATTACCGGTTGGAAGCATAAGGAAAGCGCGGTTATTGCAAGTTTCGTTTTTGAAATCCAGCCATTTTGTGTTTCGAACTTGGATTGCAGGCGAACGAGGCGACATATTGTAGCAAATTAAACGTTGATCTGCTCATAATTACATTATTAATCGAAAATAAACGAAACATTCCGAATCTGTGACAATAAATTTTATCCGTTCAAAATAAGTAAGGCTAACCATCAGGGATTTTCGCAAAAAATTGAAAACTTTTTTTTGTTGAAATTCCGGTTCAAAATGGGAGTAGGTAATGTATATGACATGTTGAGCTCGAAATTACCGGTTGGAAGCATAAGGAAAGCGCGGGTATTGCAAGTTTCGTTTTTTGAAATCCAGCCACTTTGTGTTTCGAACTTGGATTGCAGGCGAACGAGGCGACATATTGTAGCAAATTAAACGTTGATCTGCTCATAATTACATTATTAATCGAAAATAAACGAAACATTCCGAATCTGTGACAATAAATTTTATCCGTTCAAAATAAGTAAGGCTATAACCATCAGGGATTTTCGCAAAAAATTGAAAACTTTTTTTTGTTGAAATTCCGGTTCAAAATGGGAGTAGGTAATGTATATGACATGTTGAGCTCGAAACTACCGGTTGGAAGCGTAAGGAAAGCGCGGTTATTGCAAGTTTCGTTTTTGAAATCCAGCCATTTTGTGTTTCGAACTTGGATTGCAGGCGAACGAGGCGACATATTGTAGCAAATTAAACGTTGATCTGCTCATAATTACATTATTAATCGAAAATAAACGAAACATTCCGAATCTGTGACAATAAATTTTATCCGTTCAAAATAAGTAAGGCTAACCATCAGGGATTTTCGCAAAAAATTGAAAACTTTTTTTTGTTGAAATTCCGGTTCAAAATGGGAGTAGGTAATGTATATGACATGTTGAGCTCGAAATTACCGGTTGGAAGCATAAGGAAAGCGCGGGTATTGCAAGTTTCGTTTTTTGAAATCCAGCCACTTTGTGTTTCGAACTTGGATTGCAGGCGAACGAGGCGACATATTGTAGCAAATTAAACGTTGATCTGCTCATAATTACATTATTAATCGAAAATAAACGAAACATTCCGAATCTGTGACAATAAATTTTATCCGTTCAAAATAAGTAAGGCTAACCATCAGGGATTTTCGCAAAAAATTGAAAACTTTTTTTTGTTGAAAATCCGGTTCAAAATGAGTGTAGGTAATGTATATGACATGTTGAGCTCGAAATTACCGGTTGGAAGCATAAGGAAAGCGCGGTTATTGCAAGTTTCGTTTTTTGAAATCCAGCCACTTTGTGTTTCGAACTTGGATTGCAGGCGAACGAGGCGACATATTGTAGCAAATTAAACGTTGATCTGCTCATAATTACATTATTAATCGAAAATAAACGAAACATTCCGAATCTGTGACAATAAATTTTATCCGTTCAAAATAAGTAAGGCTATAACCATCAGGGATTTTCGCAAAAAATTGAAAACTTTTTTTTGTTGAAATTCCGGTTCAAAATGGGAGTAGGTAATGTATATGACATGTTGAGCTCGAAACTACCGGTTGGAAGCGTAAGGAAAGCGCGGTTATTGCAAGTTTCGTTTTTGAAATCCAGCCATTTTGTGTTTCGAACTTGGATTGCAGGCGAACGAGGCGACATATTGTAGCAAATTAAACGTTGATCTGCTCATAATTACATTATTAATCGAAAATAAACGAAACATTCCGAATCTGTGACAATAAATTTTATCCGTTCAAAATAAGTAAGGCTAACCATCAGGGATTTTCGCAAAAAATTGAAAACTTTTTTTTGTTGAAATTCCGGTTCAAAATGGGAGTAGGTAATGTATATGACATGTTGAGCTCGAAATTACCGGTTGGAAGCATAAGGAAAGCGCGGGTATTGCAAGTTTCGTTTTTTGAAATCCAGCCACTTTGTGTTTCGAACTTGGATTGCAGGCGAACGAGGCGACATATTGTAGCAAATTAAACGTTGATCTGCTCATAATTACATTATTAATCGAAAATAAACGAAACATTCCGAATCTGTGACAATAAATTTTATCCGTTCAAAATAAGTAAGGCTAACCATCAGGGATTTTCGCAAAAAATTGAAAACTTTTTTTTGTTGAAATTCCGGTTCAAAATGAGAGTATGTAATGTATATGACATGTTGAGCTCGAAATTACCGGTTGGAAGCATAAGGAAAGCGCGGTTATTGCAAGTTTCGTTTTTTGAAATCCAGCCACTTTGTGTTTCGAACTTGGATTGCAGGCGAACGAGGCGACATATTGTAGCAAATTAAACGTTGATCTGCTCATAATTACATTATTAATCGAAAATAAACGAAACATTCCGAATCTGTGACAATAAATTTTATCCGTTCAAAATAAGTAAGGCTAACCATCAGGGATTTTCGCAAAAAATTGAAAACTTTTTTTTGTTGAAATTCCGGTTCAAAATGGGAGTAGGTAATGTATATGACATGTTGAGCTCGAAATTACCGGTTGGAAGCATAAGGAAAGCGCGGTTATTGCAAGTTTCGTTTTTTGAAATCAGCCACTTTGTGTTTCGAACTTGGATTGCAGGCGAACGAGGCGACATATTGTAGCAAATTAAACGTTGATCTGCTCATAATTACATTATTAATCGAAAATAAACGAAACATTCCGAATCTGTGACAATAAATTTTATCCGTTCAAAATAAGTAAGGCTAACCATCAGGGATTTTCGCAAAAAATTGAAAACTTTTTTTTGTTGAAATTCCGGTTCAAAATGGGAGTAGGTAATGTATATGACATGTTGAGCTCGAAATTACCGGTTGGAAGCATAAGGAAAGCGCGGTTATTGCAAGTTTCGTTTTTTGAAATCCAGCCACTTTGTGTTTCGAACTTGGATTGCAGGCGAACGAGGCGACATATTGTAGCAAATTAAACGTTGATCTGCTCATAATTACATTATTAATCGAAAATAAACGAAACATTCCGAATCTGTGACAACAAATTTTATCCGTTCAAAATAAGTAAGGCTAACCATCAGGGATTTTCGCAAAAAATTGAAAACTTTTTTTTGTTGAAATTCCGGTTCAAAATGAGAGTATGTAATGTATATGACATGTTGAGCTCGAAATTACCGGTTGGAAGCATAAGGAAAGCGCGGTTATTGCAAGTTTCGTTTTTTGAAATCCAGCCACTTTGTGTTTCGAACTTGGATTGCAGGCGAACGAGGCGACATATTGTAGCAAATTAAACGTTGATCTGCTCATAATTACATTATTAATCGAAAATAAACGAAACATTCCGAATCTGTGACAATAAATTTTATCCGTTCAAAATAAGTAAGGCTAACCATCAGGGATTTTCGCAAAAAATTGAAAACTTTTTTTTGTTGAAATTCCGGTTCAAAATGGGAGTAGGTAATGTATATGACATGTTGAGCTCGAAATTACCGGTTGGAAGCATAAGGAAAGCGCGGTTATTGCAAGTTTCGTTTTTTGAAATCCAGCCACTTTGTGTTTCGAACTTGGATTGCAGGCGAACGAGGCGACATATTGTAGCAAATTAAACGTTGATCTGCTCATAATTACATTATTAATCGAAAATAAACGAAACATTCCGAATCTGTGACAATAAATTTTATCCGTTCAAAATAAGTAAGGTTAATCATCAGGGATTTTCGCAAAAAATTGAAAACTTTTTTTTGTTGAAATTCCGGTTCAAAATGAGAGTAGGTAATGTATATGACATGTTGAGCTCGAAATTACCGGTTGGAAGCATAAGGAAAGCGCGGTTATTGCAAGTTTCGTTTTTTGAAATCCAGCCACTTTGTGTTTCGAACTTGGATTGCAGGCGAACGAGGCGACATATTGTAGCAAATTAAACGTTGATCTGCTCATAATTACATTATTAATCGAAAATAAACGAAACATTCCGAATCTGTGACAATAAATTTTATCCGTTCAAAATAAGTAAGGCTAACCATCAGGGATTTTCGCAAAAAATTGAAAACTTTTTTTTGTTGAAAATCCGGTTCAAAATGAGTGTAGGTAATGTATATGACATGTTGAGCTCGAAATTACCGGTTGGAAGCATAAGGAAAGCGCGGTTATTGCAAGTTTCGTTTTTTGAAATCCAGCCACTTTGTGTTTCGAACTTGGATTGCAGGCGAACGAGGCGACATATTGTAGCAAATTAAACGTTGATCTGCTCATAATTACATTATTAATCGAAAATAAACGAAACATTCCGAATCTGTGACAATAAATTTTATCCGTTCAAAATAAGTAAGGCTATAACCATCAGGGATTTTCGCAAAAAATTGAAAACTTTTTTTTGTTGAAATTCCGGTTCAAAATGGGAGTAGGTAATGTATATGACATGTTGAGCTCGAAACTACCGGTTGGAAGCGTAAGGAAAGCGCGGTTATTGCAAGTTTCGTTTTTGAAATCCAGCCATTTTGTGTTTCGAACTTGGATTGCAGGCGAACGAGGCGACATATTGTAGCAAATTAAACGTTGATCTGCTCATAATTACATTATTAATCGAAAATAAACGAAACATTCCGAACCTGTGACAATAAATTTTATCCGTTCAAAATAAGTAAGGCTAACCATCAGGGATTTTCGCAAAAAATTGAAAACTTTTTTTTGTTGAAATTCCGGTTCAAAATGGGAGTAGGTAATGTATATGACATGTTGAGCTCGAAATTACCGGTTGGAAGCATAAGGAAAGCGCGGTTATTGCAAGTTTTGTTTTTTGAAATCCAGCCACTTTGTGTTTCGAACTTGGATTGCAGGCGAACGAGGCGACATATTGTAGCAAATTAAACGTTGATCTGCTCATAATTACATTATTAATCGAAAATAAACGAAACATTCCGAATCTGTGACAATAAATTTTATCCGTTCAAAATAAGTAAGGCTAACCATCAGGGATTTTCGCAAAAAATTGAAAACTTTTTTTTGTTGAAATTCCGGTTCAAAATGGGAGTAGGTAATGTATATGACATGTTGAGCTCGAAATTACCGGTTGGAAGCATAAGGAAAGCGCGGTTATTGCAAGTTTCGTTTTTTGAAATCCAGCCACTTTGTGTTTCGAACTTGGATTGCAGGCGAACGAGGCGACATATTGTAGCAAATTAAACGTTGATCTGCTCATAATTACATTATTAATCGAAAATAAACGAAACATTCCGAATCTGTGACAATAAATTTTATCCGTTCAAAATAAGTAAGGCTAACCATCAGGGATTTTCGCAAAAAATTGAAAACTTTTTTTTGTTGAAATTCCGGTTCAAAATGGGAGTAGGTAATGTATATGACATGTTGAGCTCGAAATTACCGGTTGGAAGCATAAGGAAAGCGCGGTTATTGCAAGTTTCGTTTTTTGAAATCCAGCCACTTTGTGTTTCGAACTTGGATTGCAGGCGAACGAGGCGACATATTGTAGCAAATTAAACGTTGATCTGCTCATAATTACATTATTAATCGAAAATAAACGAAACATTCCGAATCTGTGACAATAAATTTTATCCGTTCAAAATAAGTAAGGCTAACCATCAGGGATTTTCGCAAAAAATTGAAAACTTTTTTTTGTTGAAATTCCGGTTCAAAATGGGAGTAGGTAATGTATATGACATGTTGAGCTCGAAATTACCGGTTGGAAGCATAAGGAAAGCGCGGTTATTGCAAGTTTCGTTTTTTGAAATCCAGCCACTTTGTGTTTCGAACTTGGATTGCAGGCGAACGAGGCGACATATTGTAGCAAATTAAACGTTGATCTGCTCATAATTACATTATTAATCGAAAATAAACGAAACATTCCGAATCTGTGACAATAAATTTTATCCGTTCAAAATAAGTAAGGCTAACCATCAGGGATTTTCGCAAAAAATTGAAAACTTTTTTTTGTTGAAATTCCGGTTCAAAATGAGAGTATGTAATGTATATGACATGTTGAGCTCGAAATTACCGGTTGGAAGCATAAGGAAAGCGCGGTTATTGCAAGTTTCGTTTTTTGAAATCCAGCCACTTTGTGTTTCGAACTTGGATTGCAGGCGAACGAGGCGACATATTGTAGCAAATTAAACGTTGATCTGCTCATAATTACATTATTAATCGAAAATAAACGAAACATTCCGAATCTGTGACAATAAATTTTATCCGTTCAAAATAAGTAAGGCTAACCATCAGGGATTTTCGCAAAAAATTGAAAACTTTTTTTTGTTGAAATTCCGGTTCAAAATGGGAGTAGGTAATGTATATGACATGTTGAGCTCGAAATTACCGGTTGGAAGCATAAGGAAAGCGCGGTTATTGCAAGTTTCGTTTTTTGAAATCCAGCCACTTTGTGTTTCGAACTTGGATTGCAGGCGAACGAGGCGACATATTGTAGCAAATTAAACGTTGATCTGCTCATAATTACATTATTAATCGAAAATAAACGAAACATTCCGAATCTGTGACAATAAATTTTATCCGTTCAAAATAAGTAAGGTTAACCATCAGGGATTTTCGCAAAAAATTGAAAACTTTTTTTTGTTGAAATTCCGGTTCAAAATGAGAGTAGGTAATGTATATGACATGTTGAGCTCGAAATTACCGGTTGGAAGCATAAGGAAAGCGCGGTTATTGCAAGTTTCGTTTTTTGAAATCCAGCCACTTTGTGTTTCGAACTTGGATTGCAGGCGAACGAGGCGACATATTGTAGCAAATTAAACGTTGATCTGCTCATAATTACATTATTAATCGAAAATAAACGAAACATTCCGAATCTGTGACAATAAATTTTATCCGTTCAAAATAAGTAAGGCTAACCATCAGGGATTTTCGCAAAAAATTGAAAACTTTTTTTTGTTGAAATTCCGGTTCAAAATGGGAGTAGGTAATGTATATGACATGTTGAGCTCGAAATTACCGGTTGGAAGCATAAGGAAAGCGCGGTTATTGCAAGTTTCGTTTTTTGAAATCCAGCCACTTTGTGTTTCGAACTTGGATTGCAGGCGAACGAGGCGACATATTGTAGCAAATTAAACGTTGATCTGCTCATAATTACATTATTAATCGAAAATAAACGAAACATTCCGAATCTGTGACAATAAATTTTATCCGTTCAAAATAAGTAAGGCTAACCATCAGGGATTTTCGCAAAAAATTGAAAACTTTTTTTTGTTGAAATTCCGGTTCAAAATGGGAGTAGGTAATGTATATGACATGTTGAGCTCGAAATTACCGGTTGGAAGCATAAGGAAAGCGCGGTTATTGCAAGTTTCGTTTTTTGAAATCCAGCCACTTTGTGTTTCGAACTTGGATTGCAGGCGAACGAGGCGACATATTGTAGCAAGTTAAACGTTGATCTGCTCATAATTACATTATTAATCGAAAATAAACGAAACATTCCGAATCTGTGACAATAAATTTTATCCGTTCAAAATAAGTAAGGCTAACCATCAGGGATTTTCGCAAAAAATTGAAAACTTTTTTTTGTTGAAATTCCGGTTCAAAATGGGAGTAGGTAATGTATATGACATGTTGAGCTCGAAATTACCGGTTGGAAGCATAAGGAAAGCGCGGTTATTGCAAGTTTCGTTTTTTGAAATCCAGCCACTTTGTGTTTCGAACTTGGATTGCAGGCGAACGAGGCGACATATTGTAGCAAATTAAACGTTGATCTGCTCATAATTACATTATTAATCGAAAATAAACGAAACATTCCGAATCTGTGACAATAAATTTTATCCGTTCAAAATAAGTAAGGCTAACCATCAGGGATTTTCGCAAAAAATTGAAAACTTTTTTTTGTTGAAATTCCGGTTCAAAATGGGAGTAGGTAATGTATATGACATGTTGAGCTCGAAATTACCGGTTGGAAGCATAAGGAAAGCGCGGTTATTGCAAGTTTCGTTTTTTGAAATCCAGCCACTTTGTGTTTCGAACTTGGATTGCAAGCGAACGAGGCGACATATTGTAGCAAATTAAACGTTGATCTGCTCATAATTACATTATTAATCGAAAATAAACGAAACATTCCGAATCTGTGACAATAAATTTTATCCGTTCAAAATAAGTAAGGCTAACCATCAGGGATTTTCGCAAAAAATTGAAAACTTTTTTTTGTTGAAATTCCGGTTCAAAATGGGAGTAGGTAATGTATATGACATGTTGAGCTCGAAATTACCGGTTGGAAGCATAAGGAAAGCGCGGTTATTGCAAGTTTCGTTTTTTGAAATCCAGCCACTTTGTGTTTCGAACTTGGATTGCAAGCGAACGAGGCGACATATTGTAGCAAATTAAACGTTGATCTGCTCATAATTACATTATTAATCGAAAATAAACGAAACATTCCGAATCTGTGACAATAAATTTTATCCGTTCAAAATAAGTAAGGCTAACCATCAGGGATTTTCGCAAAAAATTGAAAACTTTTTTTTGTTGAAATTCCGGTTCAAAATGGGAGTAGGTAATGTATATGACATGTTGAGCTCGAAACTACCGGTTGGAAGCGTAAGGAAAGCGCGGTTATTGCAAGTTTCGTTTTTGAAATCCAGCCATTTTGTGTTTCGAACTTGGATTGCAGGCGAACGAGGCGACATATTGTAGCAAATTAAACGTTGATCTGCTCATAATTACATTATTAATCGAAAATAAACGAAACATTCCGAATCTGTGACAATAAATTTTATCCGTTCAAAATAAGTAAGGCTAACCATCAGGGATTTTCGCAAAAAATTGAAAACTTTTTTTTGTTGAAATTCCGGTTCAAAATGGGAGTAGGTAATGTATATGACATGTTGAGCTCGAAATTACCGGTTGGAAGCATAAGGAAAGCGCGGTTATTGCAAGTTTCGTTTTTTGAAATCCAGCCACTTTGTGTTTCGAACTTGGATTGCAGGCGAACGAGGCGACATATTGTAGCAAATTAAACGTTGATCTGCTCATAATTACATTATTAATCGAAAATAAACGAAACATTCCGAATCTGTGACAATAAATTTTATCCGTTCAAAATAAGTAAGGCTAACCATCAGGGATTTTCGCAAAAAATTGAAAACTTTTTTTTGTTGAAATTCCGGTTCAAAATGGGAGTAGGTAATGTATATGACATGTTGAGCTCGAAATTACCGGTTGGAAGCATAAGGAAAGCGCGGTTATTGCAAGTTTCGTTTTTTGAAATCCAGCCACTTTGTGTTTCGAACTTGGATTGCAGGCGAACGAGGCGACATATTGTAGCAAATTAAACGTTGATCTGCTCATAATTACATTATTAATCGAAAATAAACGAAACATTCCGAATCTGTGACAATAAATTTTATCCGTTCAAAATAAGTAAGGTTAACCATCAGGGATTTTCGCAAAAAATTGAAAACTTTTTTTTGTTGAAATTCCGGTTCAAAATGAGAGTAGGTAATGTATATGACATGTTGAGCTCGAAATTACCGGTTGGAAGCATAAGGAAAGCGCGGTTATTGCAAGTTTCGTTTTTTGAAATCCAGCCACTTTGTGTTTCGAACTTGGATTGCAGGCGAACGAGGCGACATATTGTAGCAAATTAAACGTTGATCTGCTCATAATTACATTATTAATCGAAAATAAACGAAACATTCCGAATCTGTGACAATAAATTTTATCCGTTCAAAATAAGTAAGGCTAACCATCAGGGATTTTCGCAAAAAATTGAAAACTTTTTTTTGTTGAAATTCCGGTTCAAAATGGGAGTAGGTAATGTATATGACATGTTGAGCTCGAAATTACCGGTTGGAAGCATAAGGAAAGCGCGGTTATTGCAAGTTTCGTTTTTTGAAATCCAGCCACTTTGTGTTTCGAACTTGGATTGCAGGCGAACGAGGCGACATATTGTAGCAAATTAAACGTTGATCTGCTCATAATTACATTATTAATCGAAAATAAACGAAACATTCCGAATCTGTGACAATAAATTTTATCCGTTCAAAATAAGTAAGGCTAACCCATCAGGGATTTTCGCAAAAAATTGAAAACTTTTTTTTGTTGAAATTCCGGTTCAAAATGGGAGTAGGTAATGTATATGACATGTTGAGCTCGAAATTACCGGTTGGAAGCATAAGGAAAGCGCGGTTATTGCAAGTTTCGTTTTTTGAAATCCAGCCACTTTGTGTTTCGAACTTGGATTGCAGGCGAACGAGGCGACATATTGTAGCAAATTAAACGTTGATCTGCTCATAATTACATTATTAATCGAAAATAAACGAAACATTCCGAATCTGTGACAATAAATTTTATCCGTTCAAAATAAGTAAGGCTAACCATCAGGGATTTTCGCAAAAAATTGAAAACTTTTTTTTGTTGAAATTCCGGTTCAAAATGGGAGTAGGTAATGTATATGACATGTTGAGCTCGAAATTACCGGTTGGAAGCATAAGGAAAGCGCGGTTATTGCAAGTTTCGTTTTTTGAAATCCAGCCACTTTGTGTTTCGAACTTGGATTGCAGGCGAACGAGGCGACATATTGTAGCAAATTAAACGTTGATCTGCTCATAATTACATTATTAATCGAAAATAAACGAAACATTCCGAATCTGTGACAATAAATTTTATCCGTTCAAAATAAGTAAGGCTAACCATCAGGGATTTTCGCAAAAAATTGAAAACTTTTTTTTGTTGAAATTCCGGTTCAAAATGGGAGTAGGTAATGTATATGACATGTTGAGCTCGAAATTACCGGTTGGAAGCATAAGGAAAGCGCGGTTATTGCAAGTTTCGTTTTTTGAAATCCAGCCACTTTGTGTTTCGAACTTGGATTGCAGGCGAACGAGGCGACATATTGTAGCAAATTAAACGTTGATCTGCTCATAATTACATTATTAATCGAAAATAAACGAAACATTCCGAATCTGTGACAATAAATTTTATCCGTTCAAAATAAGTAAGGCTAACCATCAGGGATTTTCGCAAAAAATTGAAAACTTTTTTTTGTTGAAATTCCGGTTCAAAATGGGAGTAGGTAATGTATATGACATGTTGAGCTCGAAATTACCGGTTGGAAGCATAAGGAAAGCGCGGTTATTGCAAGTTTCGTTTTTTGAAATCCAGCCACTTTGTGTTTCGAACTTGGATTGCAGGCGAACGAGGCGACATATTGTAGCAAATTAAACGTTGATCTGCTCATAATTACATTATTAATCGAAAATAAACGAAACATTCCGAATCTGTGACAATAAATTTTATCCGTTCAAAATAAGTAAGGCTAACCATCAGGGATTTTCGCAAAAAATTGAAAACTTTTTTTTGTTGAAATTCCGGTTCAAAATGGGAGTAGGTAATGTATATGACATGTTGAGCTCGAAATTACCGGTTGGAAGCGTAAGGAAAGCGCGGTTATTGCAAGTTTCGTTTTTTGAAATCCAGCCACTTTGTGTTTCGAACTTGGATTGCAGGCGAACGAGGCGACATATTGTAGCAAATTAAACGTTGATCTGCTCATAATTACATTATTAATCGAAAATAAACGAAACATTCCGAATCTGTGACAATAAATTTTATCCGTTCAAAATAAGTAAGGCTAACCATCAGGGATTTTCGCAAAAAATTGAAAACTTTTTTTTGTTGAAATTCCGGTTCAAAATGGGAGTAGGTAATGTATATGACATGTTGAGCTCGAAATTACCGGTTGGAAGCATAAGGAAAGCGCGGTTATTGCAAGTTTCGTTTTTTGAAATCCAGCCACTTTGTGTTTCGAACTTGGATTGCAGGCGAACGAGGCGACATATTGTAGCAAATTAAACGTTGATCTGCTCATAATTACATTATTAATCGAAAATAAACGAAACATTCCGAATCTGTGACAATAAATTTTATCCGTTCAAAATAAGTAAGGCTAACCATCAGGGATTTTCGCAAAAAATTGAAAACTTTTTTTTGTTGAAATTCCGGTTCAAAATGGGAGTAGGTAATGTATATGACATGTTGAGCTCGAAATTACCGGTTGGAAGCGTAAGGAAAGCGCGGTTATTGCAAGTTTCGTTTTTTGAAATCCAGCCACTTTGTGTTTCGAACTTGGATTGCAGGCGAACGAGGCGACATATTGTAGCAAATTAAACGTTGATCTGCTCATAATTACATTATTAATCGAAAATAAACGAAACATTCCGAATCTGTGAGAATAAATTTTATCCGTTCAAAATAAGTAAGGCTCATCAGGGATTTTCGCAAAAAATTGAAAACTTTTTTTTGTTGAAATTCCGGTTCAAAATGGGAGTAGGTAATGTATGTGACATGTTGAGCTCGAAATTACCGGTTGGAAGCATAAGGAAAGCGCGGTTATTGCAAGTTTCGTTTTTTGAAATCCAGCCACTTTGTGTTTCGAACTTGGATTGCAGGAGAACGAGGCGACATATTGTAGCAAATTAAACGTTGATCTGCTCATAATTACATTATTAATCGAAAATAAACGAAACATTCCGAATCTGTGACAATAAATTTTATCCGTTCAAAATAAGTAAGGCTAACCATCAGGGATTTTCGCAAAAAATTGAAAACTTTTTTTTGTTGAAATTCCGGTTCAAAATGGGAGTAGGTAATGTATATGACATGTTGAGCTCGAAATTACCGGTTGGAAGCATAAGGAAAGCGCGGTTATTGCAAGTTTCGTTTTTTGAAATCCAGCCACTTTGTGTTTCGAACTTGGATTGCAGGCGAACGAGGCGACATATTGTAGCAAATTAAACGTTGATCTGCTCATAATTACATTATTAATCGAAAATAAACGAAACATTCCGAATCTGTGACAATAAATTTTATCCGTTCAAAATAAGTAAGGCTAACCATCAGGGATTTTCGCAAAAAATTGAAAACTTTTTTTTGTTGAAATTCCGGTTCAAAATGGGAGTAGGTAATGTATATGACATGTTGAGCTCGAAATTACCGGTTGGAAGCGTAAGGAAAGCGCGGTTATTGCAAGTTTCGTTTTTTGAAATCCAGCCACTTTGTGTTTCGAACTTGGATTGCAGGCGAACGAGGCGACATATTGTAGCAAATTAAACGTTGATCTGCTCATAATTACATTATTAATCGAAAATAAACGAAACATTCCGAATCTGTGACAATAAATTTTATCCGTTCAAAATAAGTAAGGCTAACCATCAGGGATTTTCGCAAAAAATTGAAAACTTTTTTTTGTTGAAATTCCGGTTCAAAATGGGAGTAGGTAATGTATATGACATGTTGAGCTCGAAATTATCGGTTGGAAGCATAAGGAAAGCGCGGTTATTGCAAGTTTCGTTTTTTGAAATCCAGCCACTTTGTGTTTCGAACTTGGATTGCAGGCGAACGAGGCGACATATTGTAGCAAATTAAACGTTGATCTGCTCATAATTACATTATTAATCGAAAATAAACGAAACATTCCGAATCTGTGACAATAAATTTTATCCGTTCAAAATAAGTAAGGCTAACCATCAGGGATTTTCGCAAAAAATTGAAAACTTTTTTTTGTTGAAATTCCGGTTCAAAATGGGAGTAGGTAATGTATATGACATGTTGAGCTCGAAATTACCGGTTGGAAGCATAAGGAAAGCGCGGTTATTGCAAGTTTCGTTTTTTGAAATCCAGCCACTTTGTGTTTCGAACTTGGATTGCAGGCGAACGAGGCGACATATTGTAGCAAATTAAACGTTGATCTGCTCATAATTACATTATTAATCGAAAATAAACAAAACATTCCGAATCTGTGACAATAAATTTTATCCGTTCAAAATAAGTAAGGCTAACCATCAGGGATTTTCGCAAAAAATTGAAAACTTTTTTTTGTTGAAATTCCGGTTCAAAATGGGAGTAGGTAATGTATATGACATGTTGAGCTCGAAATTACCGGTTGGAAGCATAAGGAAAGCGCGGTTATTGCAAGTTTCGTTTTTTGAAATCCAGCCACTTTGTGTTTCGAACTTGGATTGCAGGCGAACGAGGCGACATATTGTAGCAAATTAAACGTTGATCTGCTCATAATTACATTATTAATCGAAAATAAACGAAACATTCCGAATCTGTGACAATAAATTTTATCCGTTCAAAATAAGTAAGGCTAACCATCAGGGATTTTCGCAAAAAATTGAAAACTTTTTTTTGTTGAAATTCCGGTTCAAAATGGGAGTAGGTAATGTATATGACATGTTGAGCTCGAAATTACCGGTTGGAAGCATAAGGAAAGCGCGGTTATTGCAAGTTTCGTTTTTTGAAATCCAGCCACTTTGTGTTTCGAACTTGGATTGCAGGCGAACGAGGCGACATATTGTAGCAAATTAAACGTTGATCTGCTCATAATTACATTATTAATCGAAAATAAACGAAACATTCCGAATCTGTGACAATAAATTTTATCCGTTCAAAATAAGTAAGGCTAACCATCAGGGATTTTCGCAAAAAATTGAAAACTTTTTTTTGTTGAAATTCCGGTTCAAAATGGGAGTAGGTAATGTATATGACATGTTGAGCTCGAAATTACCGGTTGGAAGCATAAGGAAAGCGCGGTTATTGCAAGTTTCGTTTTCTGAAATCCAGCCACTTTGTGTTTCGAACTTGGATTGCAGGCGAACGAGGCGACATATTGTAGCAAATTAAACGTTGATCTGCTCATAATTACATTATTAATCGAAAATAAACGAAACATTCCGAATCTGTGACAATAAATTTTATCCGTTCAAAATAAGTAAGGCTAACCATCAGGGATTTTCGCAAAAAATTGAAAACTTTTTTTTGTTGAAATTCCGGTTCAAAATGGGAGTAGGTAATGTATATGACATGTTGAGCTCGAAATTACCGGTTGGAAGCATAAGGAAAGCGCGGTTATTGCAAGTTTCGTTTTTTGAAATCCAGCCACTTTGTGTTTCGAACTTGGATTGCAGGCGAACGAGGCGACATATTGTAGCAAATTAAACGTTGATCTGCTCATAATTACATTATTAATCGAAAATAAACGAAACATTCCGAATCTGTGACAATAAATTTTATCCGTTCAAAATAAGTAAGGCTAACCATCAGGGATTTTCGCAAAAAATTAAAAACTTTTTTTTGTTGAAATTCCGGTTCAAAATGGGAGTAGGTAATGTATATGACATGTTGAGCTCGAAATTACCGGTTGGAAGCATAAGGAAAGCGCGGTTATTGCAAGTTTCGTTTTTTGAAATCCAGCCACTTTGTGTTTCGAACTTGGATTGCAGGCGAACGAGGCGACATATTGTAGCAAATTAAACGTTGATCTGCTCATAATTACATTATTAATCGAAAATAAACGAAACATTCCGAATCTGTGACAATAAATTTTATCCGTTCAAAATAAGTAAGGCTAACCATCAGGGATTTTCGCAAAAAATTGAAAACTTTTTTTTGTTGAAATTCCGGTTCAAAATGGGAGTAGGTAATGTATATGACATGTTGAGCTCGAAATTACCGGTTGGAAGCGTAAGGAAAGCGCGGTTATTGCAAGTTTCGTTTTTTGAAATCCAGCCACTTTGTGTTTCGAACTTGGATTGCAGGCGAACGAGGCGACATATTGTAGCAAATTAAACGTTGATCTGCTCATAATTACATTATTAATCGAAAATAAACGAAACATTCCGAATCTGTGACAATAAATTTTATCCGTTCAAAATAAGTAAGGCTAACCATCAGGGATTTTCGCAAAAAATTGAAAACTTTTTTTTGTTGAAATTCCGGTTCAAAATGGGAGTAGGTAATGTATATGACATGTTGAGCTCGAAATTACCGGTTGGAAGCATAAGGAAAGCGCGGTTATTGCAAGTTTCGTTTTTTGAAATCCAGCCACTTTGTGTTTCGAACTTGGATTGCAGGCGAACGAGGCGACATATTGTAGCAAATTAAACGTTGATCTGCTCATAATTACATTATTAATCGAAAATAAACGAAACATTCCGAATCTGTGACAATAAATTTTATCCGTTAAAAATAAGTAAGGCTAACCATCAGGGATTTTCGCAAAAAATTGAAAACTTTTTTTTGTTGAAATTCCGGTTCAAAATGGGAGTAGGTAATGTATATGACATGTTGAGCTCGAAATTACCGGTTGGAAGCGTAAGGAAAGCGCGGTTATTGCAAGTTTCGTTTTTTGAAATCCAGCCACTTTGTGTTTCGAACTTGGATTGCAGGCGAACGAGGCGACATATTGTAGCAAATTAAACGTTGATCTGCTCATAATTACATTATTAATCGAAAATAAACGAAACATTCCGAATCTGTGACAATAAATTTTATCCGTTAAAAATAAGTAAGGCTAACCATCAGGGATTTTCGCAAAAAATTGAAAACTTTTTTTTGTTGAAATTCCGGTTCAAAATGGGAGTAGGTAATGTATATGACATGTTGAGCTCGAAATTACCGGTTGGAAGCATAAGGAAAGCGCGGTTATTGCAAGTTTCGTTTTTTGAAATCCAGCCACTTTGTGTTTCGAACTTGGATTGCAGGCGAACGAGGCGACATATTGTAGCAAATTAAACGTTGATCTGCTCATAATTACATTATTAATCGAAAATAAACGAAACATTCCGAATCTGTGAGAATAAATTTTATCCGTTCAAAATAAGTAAGGCTAACCATCAGGGATTTTCGCAAAAAATTGAAAACTTTTTTTTGTTGAAATTCCGGTTCAAAATGGGAGTAGGTAATGTATATGACATGTTGAGCTCGAAATTACCGGTTGGAAGCATAAGGAAAGCGCGGTTATTGCAAGTTTCGTTTTTTGAAATCCAGCCACTTTGTGTTTCGAACTTGGATTGCAGGCGAACGAGGCGACATATTGTAGCAAATTAAACGTTGATCTGCTCATAATTACATTATTAATCGAAAATAAACGAAACATTCCGAATCTGTGAGAATAAATTTTATCCGTTCAAAATAAGTAAGGCTAACCATCAGGGATTTTCGCAAAAAATTGAAAACTTTTTTTTGTTGAAATTCCGGTTCAAAATGGGAGTAGGTAATGTATATGACATGTTGAGCTCGAAATTACCGGTTGGAAGCATAAGGAAAGCGCGGTTATTGCAAGTTTCGTTTTTTGAAATCCAGCCACTTTGTGTTTCGAACTTGGATTGCAGGCGAACGAGGCGACATATTGTAGCAAATTAAACGTTGATCTGCTCATAATTACATTATTAATCGAAAATAAACGAAACATTCCGAATCTGTGACAATAAATTTTATCCGTTCAAAATAAGTAAGGCTAACCATCAGGGATTTTCGCAAAAAATTGAAAACTTTTTTTTGTTGAAATTCCGGTTCAAAATGGGAGTAGGTAATGTATATGACATGTTGAGCTCGAAATTACCGGTTGGAAGCATAAGGAAAGCGCGGTTATTGCAAGTTTCGTTTTTTGAAATCCAGCCACTTTGTGTTTCGAACTTGGATTGCAGGCGAACGAGGCGACATATTGTAGCAAATTAAACGTTGATCTGCTCATAATTACATTATTAATCGAAAATAAACGAAACATTCCGAATCTGTGACAATAAATTTTATCCGTTCAAAATAAGTAAGGCTAACCATCAGGGATTTTCGCAAAAAATTGAAAACTTTTTTTTGTTGAAATTCCGGTTCAAAATGGGAGTAGGTAATGTATATGACATGTTGAGCTCGAAACTACCGGTTGGAAGCGTAAGGAAAGCGCGGTTATTGCAAGTTTCGTTTTTTGAAATCCAGCCACTTTGTGTTTCGAACTTGGATTGCAGGCGAACGAGGCGACATATTGTAGCAAATTAAACGTTGATCTGCTCATAATTACATTATTAATCGAAAATAAACGAAACATTCCGAATCTGTGACAATAAATTTTATCCGTTCAAAATAAGTAAGGCTAACCATCAGGGATTTTCGCAAAAAATTGAAAACTTTTTTTTGTTGAAATTCCGGTTCAAAATGAGAGTATGTAATGTATATGACATGTTGAGCTCGAAATTACCGGTTGGAAGCATAAGGAAAGCGCGGTTATTGCAAGTTTCGTTTTTTGAAATCCAGCCACTTTGTGTTTCGAACTTGGATTGCAGGCGAACGAGGCGACATATTGTAGCAAATTAAACGTTGATCTGCTCATAATTACATTATTAATCGAAAATAAACGAAACATTCCGAATCTGTGACAATAAATTTTATCCGTTCAAAATAAGTAAGGCTAACCATCAGGGATTTTCGCAAAAAATTGAAAACTTTTTTTTGTTGAAATTCCGGTTCAAAATGGGAGTAGGTAATGTATATGACATGTTGAGCTCGAAATTACCGGTTGGAAGCATAAGGAAAGCGCGGTTATTGCAAGTTTCGTTTTTTGAAATCCAGCCACTTTGTGTTTCGAACTTGGATTGCAGGCGAACGAGGCGACATATTGTAGCAAATTAAACGTTGATCTGCTCATAATTACATTATTAATCGAAAATAAACGAAACATTCCGAATCTGTGACAATAAATTTTATCCGTTCAAAATAAGTAAGGCTAACCATCAGGGATTTTCGCAAAAAATTGAAAACTTTTTTTTGTTGAAATTCCGGTTCAAAATGGGAGTAGGTAATGTATATGACATGTTGAGCTCGAAATTACCGGTTGGAAGCATAAGGAAAGCGCGGTTATTGCAAGTTTCGTTTTTTGAAATCCAGCCACTTTGTGTTTCGAACTTGGATTGCAGGCGAAGGAGGCGACATATTGTAGCAAATTAAACGTTGATCTGCTCATAATTACATTATTAATCGAAAATAAACGAAACATTCCGAATCTGTGACAATAAATTTTATCCGTTAAAAATAAGTAAGGCTAACCATCAGGGATTTTCGCAAAAAATTGAAAACTTTTTTTTGTTGAAATTCCGGTTCAAAATGGGAGTAGGTAATGTATATGACATGTTGAGCTCGAAATTACCGGTTGGAAGCATAAGGAAAGCGCGGTTATTGCAAGTTTCGTTTTTTGAAATCCAGCCACTTTGTGTTTCGAACTTGGATTGCAGGCGAACGAGGCGACATATTGTAGCAAATTAAACGTTGATCTGCTCATAATTACATTATTAATCGAAAATAAACGAAACATTCCGAATCTGTGAGAATAAATTTTATCCGTTCAAAATAAGTAAGGCTAACCATCAGGGATTTTCGCAAAAAATTGAAAACTTTTTTTTGTTGAAATTCCGGTTCAAAATGGGAGTAGGTAATGTATATGACATGTTGAGCTCGAAATTACCGGTTGGAAGCATAAGGAAAGCGCGGTTATTGCAAGTTTCGTTTTTTGAAATCCAGCCACTTTGTGTTTCGAACTTGGATTGCAGGCGAACGAGGCGACATATTGTAGCAAATTAAACGTTGATCTGCTCATAATTACATTATTAATCGAAAATAAACGAAACATTCCGAATCTGTGACAATAAATTTTATCCGTTCAAAATAAGTAAGGCTAACCATCAGGGATTTTCGCAAAAAATTGAAAACTTTTTTTTGTTGAAATTCCGGTTCAAAATGGGAGTAGGTAATGTATATGACATGTTGAGCTCGAAATTACCGGTTGGAAGCATAAGGAAAGCGCGGTTATTGCAAGTTTCGTTTTTTGAAATCCAGCCACTTTGTGTTTCGAACTTGGATTGCAGGCGAACGAGGCGACATATTTAGCAAATTAAACGTTGATCTGCTCATAATTACATTATTAATCGAAAATAAACGAAACATTCCGAATCTGTGACAATAAATTTTATCCGTTAAAAATAAGTAAGGCTAACCATCAGGGATTTTCGCAAAAAATTGAAAACTTTTTTTTGTTGAAATTCCGGTTCAAAATGGGAGTAGGTAATGTATATGACATGTTGAGCTCGAAATTACCGGTTGGAAGCGTAAGGAAAGCGCGGTTATTGCAAGTTTCGTTTTTTGAAATCCAGCCACTTTGTGTTTCGAACTTGGATTGCAGGCGAACGAGGCGACATATTGTAGCAAATTAAACGTTGATCTGCTCATAATTACATTATTAATCGAAAATAAACGAAACATTCCGAATCTGTGACAATAAATTTTATCCGTTAAAAATAAGTAAGGCTAACCATCAGGGATTTTCGCAAAAAATTGAAAACTTTTTTTTGTTGAAATTCCGGTTCAAAATGGGAGTAGGTAATGTATATGACATGTTGAGCTCGAAATTACCGGTTGGAAGCGTAAGGAAAGCGCGGTTATTGCAAGTTTCGTTTTTTGAAATCCAGCCACTTTGTGTTTCGAACTTGGATTGCAGGCGAACGAGGCGACATATTGTAGCAAATTAAACGTTGATCTGCTCATAATTACATTATTAATCGAAAATAAACGAAACATTCCGAATCTGTGACAATAAATTTTATCCGTTCAAAATAAGTAAGGCTAACCATCAGGGATTTTCGCAAAAAATTGAAAACTTTTTTTTGTTGAAATTCCGGTTCAAAATGGGAGTAGGTAATGTATATGACATGTTGAGCTCGAAATTACCGGTTGGAAGCATAAGGAAAGCGCGGTTATTGCAAGTTTCGTTTTTTGAAATCCAGCCACTTTGTGTTTCGAACTTGGATTGCAGGCGAACGAGGCGACATATTGTAGCAAATTAAACGTTGATCTGCTCATAATTACATTATTAATCGAAAATAAACGAAACATTCCGAATCTGTGAGAATAAATTTTATCCGTTCAAAATAAGTAAGGCTAACCATCAGGGATTTTCGCAAAAAATTGAAAACTTTTTTTTGTTGAAATTCCGGTTCAAAATGGGAGTAGGTAATGTATATGACATGTTGAGCTCGAAATTACCGGTTGGAAGCATAAGGAAAGCGCGGTTATTGCAAGTTTCGTTTTTTGAAATCCAGCCACTTTGTGTTTCGAACTTGGATTGCAGGCGAACGAGGCGACATATTGTAGCAAATTAAACGTTGATCTGCTCATAATTACATTATTAATCGAAAATAAACGAAACATTCCGAATCTGTGACAATAAATTTTATCCGTTCAAAATAAGTAAGGCTAACCATCAGGGATTTTCGCAAAAAATTGAAAACTTTTTTTTGTTGAAATTCCGGTTCAAAATGGGAGTAGGTAATGTATATGACATGTTGAGCTCGAAATTACCGGTTGGAAGCATAAGGAAAGCGCGGTTATTGCAAGTTTCGTTTTTTGAAATCCAGCCACTTTGTGTTTCGAACTTGGATTGCAGGCGAACGAGGCGACATATTGTAGCAAATTAAACGTTGATCTGCTCATAATTACATTATTAATCGAAAATAAACGAAACATTCCGAATCTGTGACAATAAATTTTATCCGTTAAAAATAAGTAAGGCTAACCATCAGGGATTTTCGCAAAAAATTGAAAACTTTTTTTTGTTGAAATTCCGGTTCAAAATGGGAGTAGGTAATGTATATGACATGTTGAGCTCGAAATTACCGGTTGGAAGCATAAGGAAAGCGCGGTTATTGCAAGTTTCGTTTTTTGAAATCCAGCCACTTTGTGTTTCGAACTTGGATTGCAGGCGAACGAGGCGACATATTGTAGCAAATTAAACGTTGATCTGCTCATAATTACATTATTAATCGAAAATAAACGAAACATTCCGAATCTGTGAGAATAAATTTTATCCGTTCAAAATAAGTAAGGCTAACCATCAGGGATTTTCGCAAAAAATTGAAAACTTTTTTTTGTTGAAATTCCGGTTCAAAATGGGAGTAGGTAATGTATATGACATGTTGAGCTCGAAATTACCGGTTGGAAGCATAAGGAAAGCGCGGTTATTGCAAGTTTCGTTTTTTGAAATCCAGCCACTTTGTGTTTCGAACTTGGATTGCAGGCGAACGAGGCGACATATTGTAGCAAATTAAACGTTGATCTGCTCATAATTACATTATTAATCGAAAATAAACGAAACATTCCGAATCTGTGACAATAAATTTTATCCGTTAAAAATAAGTAAGGCTAACCATCAGGGATTTTCGCAAAAAATTGAAAACTTTTTTTTGTTGAAATTCCGGTTCAAAATGGGAGTAGGTAATGTATATGACATGTTGAGCTCGAAATTACCGGTTGGAAGCATAAGGAAAGCGCGGTTATTGCAAGTTTCGTTTTTTGAAATCCAGCCACTTTGTGTTTCGAACTTGGATTGCAGGCGAAGGAGGCGACATATTGTAGCAAATTAAACGTTGATCTGCTCATAATTACATTATTAATCGAAAATAAACGAAACATTCCGAATCTGTGACAATAAATTTTATCCGTTCAAAATAAGTAAGGCTAACCATCAGGGATTTTCGCAAAAAATTGAAAACTTTTTTTTGTTGAAATTCCGGTTCAAAATGGGAGTAGGTAATGTATATGACATGTTGAGCTCGAAATTACCGGTTGGAAGCATAAGGAAAGCGCGGTTATTGCAAGTTTCGTTTTTTGAAATCCAGCCACTTTGTGTTTCGAACTTGGATTGCAGGCGAACGAGGCGACATATTGTAGCAAATTTAACGTTGATCTGCTCATAATTACATTATTAATCGAAAATAAACGAAACATTCCGAATCTGTGACAATAAATTTTATCCGTTCAAAATAAGTAAGGCTAACCATCAGGGATTTTCGCAAAAAATTGAAAACTTTTTTTTGTTGAAATTCCGGTTCAAAATGGGAGTAGGTAATGTATATGACATGTTGAGCTCGAAACTACCGGTTGGAAGCGTAAGGAAAGCACGGTTATTGCAAGTTTCGTTTTTTGAAATCCAGCCACTTTGTGTTTCGAACTTGGATTGCAGGCGAACGAGGCGACATATTGTAGCAAATTAAACGTTGATCTGCTCATAATTACATTATTAATCGAAAATAAACGAAACATTCCGAATCTGTGAGAATAAATTTTATCCGTTCAAAATAAGTAAGGCTAACCATCAGGGATTTTCGCAAAAAATTGAAAACTTTTTTTTGTTGAAATTCCGGTTCAAAATGGGAGTAGGTAATGTATATGACATGTTGAGCTCGAAACTACCGGTTGGAAGCATAAGGAAAGCGCGGTTATTGCAAGTTTCGTTTTTTGAAATCCAGCCACTTTGTGTTTCGAACTTGGATTGCAGGCGAACGAGGCGACATATTGTAGCAAATTAAACGTTGATCTGCTCATAATTACATTATTAATCGAAAATAAACGAAACATTCCGAATCTGTGACAATAAATTTTATCCGTTCAAAATAAGTAAGGCTAACCATCAGGGATTTTCGCAAAAAATTGAAAACTTTTTTTTGTTGAAATTCCGGTTCAAAATGGGAGTAGGTAATGTATATGACATGTTGAGCTCGAAATTACCGGTTGGAAGCATAAGGAAAGCGCGGTTATTGCAAGTTTCGTTTTTTGAAATCCAGCCACTTTGTGTTTCGAACTTGGATTGAGGCGAACGAGGCGACATATTGTAGCAAATTAAACGTTGATCTGCTCATAATTACATTATTAATCGAAAATAAACGAAACATTCCGAATCTGTGACAATAAATTTTATTCGTTAAAAATAAGTAAGGCTAACCATCAGGGATTTTCGCAAAAAATTGAAAACTTTTTTTTGTTGAAATTCCGGTTCAAAATGGGAGTAGGTAATGTATATGACATGTTGAGCTCGAAATTACCGGTTGGAAGCGTAAGGAAAGCGCGGTTATTGCAAGTTTCGTTTTTTGAAATCCAGCCACTTTGTGTTTCGAACTTGGATTGCAGGCGAACGAGGCGACATATTGTAGCAAATTAAACGTTGATCTGCTCATAATTACATTATTAATCGAAAATAAACGAAACATTCCGAATCTGTGACAATAAATTTTATCCGTTAAAAATAAGTAAGGCTAACCATCAGGGATTTTCGCAAAAAATTGAAAACTTTTTTTTGTTGAAATTCCGGTTCAAAATGGGAGTAGGTAATGTATATGACATGTTGAGCTCGAAATTACCGGTTGGAAGCGTAAGGAAAGCGCGGTTATTGCAAGTTTCGTTTTTTGAAATCCAGCCACTTTGTGTTTCGAACTTGGATTGCAGGCGAACGAGGCGACAAATTGTAGCAAATTAAACGTTGATCTGCTCATAATTACATTATTAATCGAAAATAAACGAAACATTCCGAATCTGTGACAATAAATTTTATCCGTTCAAAATAAGTAAGGCTAACCATCAGGGATTTTCGCAAAAAATTGAAAACTTTTTTTTGTTGAAATTCCGGTTCAAAATGGGAGTAGGTAATGTATATGACATGTTGAGCTCGAAATTACAGGTTGGAAGCATAAGGAAAGCGCGGTTATTGCAAGTTTCGTTTTTTGAAATCCAGCCACTTTGTGTTTCGAACTTGGATTGCAGGCGAACGAGGCGACATATTGTAGCAAATTAAACGTTGATCTGCTCATAATTACATTATTAATCGAAAATAAACGAAACATTCCGAATCTGTGAGAATAAATTTTATCCGTTCAAAATAAGTAAGGCTAACTAACCATCAGGGATTTTCGCAAAAAATTGAAAACTTTTTTTTGTTGAAATTCCGGTTCAAAATGGGAGTAGGTAATGTATATGACATGTTGAGCTCGAAATTACCGGTTGGAAGCATAAGGAAAGCGCGGTTATTGCAAGTTTCGTTTTTTGAAATCCAGCCACTTTGTGTTTCGAACTTGGATTGCAGGCGAACGAGGCGACATATTGTAGCAAATTAAACGTTGATCTGCTCATAATTACATTATTAATCGAAAATAAACGAAACATTCCGAATCTGTGAGAATAAATTTTATCCGTTCAAAATAAGTAAGGCTAACCATCAGGGATTTTCGCAAAAAATTGAAAACTTTTTTTTGTTGAAATTCCGGTTCAAAATGGGAGTAGGTAATGTATATGACATGTTGAGCTCGAAATTACCGGTTGGAAGCATAAGGAAAGCGCGGTTATTGCAAGTTTCGTTTTTTGAAATCCAGCCACTTTGTGTTTCGAACTTGGATTGCAGGCGAACGAGGCGACATATTGTAGCAAATTAAACGTTGATCTGCTCATAATTACATTATTAATCGAAAATAAACGAAACATTCCGAATCTGTGACAATAAATTTTATCCGTTCAAAATAAGTAAGGCTAACCATCAGGGATTTTCGCAAAAAATTGAAAACTTTTTTTTGTTGAAATTCCGGTTCAAAATGGGAGTAGGTAATGTATATGACATGTTGAGCTCGAAATTACCGGTTGGAAGCATAAGGAAAGCGCGGTTATTGCAAGTTTCGTTTTTTGAAATCCAGCCACTTTGTGTTTCGAACTTGGATTGCAGGCGAACGAGGCGACATATTGTAGCAAATTAAACGTTGATCTGCTCATAATTACATTATTAATCGAAAATAAACGAAACATTCCGAATCTGTGAGAATAAATTTTATCCGTTCAAAATAAGTAAGGCTAACCATCAGGGATTTTCGCAAAAAATTGAAAACTTTTTTTTGTTGAAATTCCGGTTCAAAATGGGAGTAGGTAATGTATATGACATGTTGAGCTCGAAATTACCGGTTGGAAGCATAAGGAAAGCGCGGTTATTGCAAGTTTCGTTTTTTGAAATCCAGCCACTTTGTGTTTCGAACTTGGATTGCAGGCGAACGAGGCGACATATTGTAACAAATTTAACGTTGATCTGCTCATAATTACATTATTAATCGAAAATAAACGAAACATTCCGAATCTGTGACAATAAATTTTATCCGTTCAAAATAAGTAAGGCTAACCATCAGGGATTTTCGCAAAAAATTGAAAACTTTTTTTTGTTGAAATTCCGGTTCAAAATGGGAGTAGGTAATGTATATGACATGTTGAGCTCGAAACTACCGGTTGGAAGCGTAAGGAAAGCGCGGTTATTGCAAGTTTCGTTTTTTGAAATCCAGCCACTTTGTGTTTCGAACTTGGATTGCAGGCGAACGAGGCGACATATTGTAGCAAATTAAACGTTGATCTGCTCATAATTACATTATTAATCGAAAATAAACGAAACATTCCGAATCTGTGAGAATAAATTTTATCCGTTCAAAATAAGTAAGGCTAACCATCAGGGATTTTCGCAAAAAATTGAAAACTTTTTTTTGTTGAAATTCCGGTTCAAAATGGGAGTAGGTAATGTATATGACATGTTGAGCTCGAAACTACCGGTTGGAAGCATAAGGAAAGCGCGGTTATTGCAAGTTTCGTTTTTTGAAATCCAGCCACTTTGTGTTTCGAACTTGGATTGCAGGCGAACGAGGCGACATATTGTAGCAAATTAAACGTTGATCTGCTCATAATTACATTATTAATCGAAAATAAACGAAACATTCCGAATCTGTGACAATAAATTTTATCCGTTCAAAATAAGTAAGGCTAACCATCAGGGATTTTCGCAAAAAATTGAAAACTTTTTTTTGTTGAAATTCCGGTTCAAAATGGGAGTAGGTAATGTATATGACATGTTGAGCTCGAAATTACCGGTTGGAAGCATAAGGAAAGCGCGGTTATTGCAAGTTTCGTTTTTTGAAATCCAGCCACTTTGTGTTTCGAACTTGGATTGCAGGCGAACGAGGCGACATATTGTAGCAAATTAAACGTTGATCTGCTCATAATTACATTATTAATCGAAAATAAACGAAACATTCCGAATCTGTGACAATAAATTTTATCCGTTAAAAATAAGTAAGGCTAACCATCAGGGATTTTCGCAAAAAATTGAAAACTTTTTTTTGTTGAAATTCCGGTTCAAAATGGGAGTAGGTAATGTATATGACATGTTGAGCTCGAAATTACCGGTTGGAAGCGTAAGGAAAGCGCGGTTATTGCAAGTTTCGTTTTTTGAAATCCAGCCACTTTGTGTTTCGAACTTGGATTGCAGGCGAACGAGGCGACATATTGTAGCAAATTAAACGTTGATCTGCTCATAATTACATTATTAATCGAAAATAAACGAAACATTCCGAATCTGTGACAATAAATTTTATCCGTTAAAAATAAGTAAGGCTAACCATCAGGGATTTTCGCAAAAAATTGAAAACTTTTTTTTGTTGAAATTCCGGTTCAAAATGGGAGTAGGTAATGTATATGACATGTTGAGCTCGAAATTACCGGTTGGAAGCGTAAGGAAAGCGCGGTTATTGCAAGTTTCGTTTTTTGAAATCCAGCCACTTTGTGTTTCGAACTTGGATTGCAGGCGAACGAGGCGACATATTGTAGCAAATTAAACGTTGATCTGCTCATAATTACATTATTAATCGAAAATAAACGAAACATTCCGAATCTGTGACAATAAATTTTATCCGTTCAAAATAAGTAAGGCTAACCATCAGGGATTTTCGCAAAAAATTGAAAACTTTTTTTTGTTGAAATTCCGGTTCAAAATGGGAGTAGGTAATGTATATGACATGTTGAGCTCGAAATTACAGGTTGGAAGCATAAGGAAAGCGCGGTTATTGCAAGTTTCGTTTTTTGAAATCCAGCCACTTTGTGTTTCGAACTTGGATTGCAGGCGAACGAGGCGACATATTGTAGCAAATTAAACGTTGATCTGCTCATAATTACATTATTAATCGAAAATAAACGAAACATTCCGAATCTGTGAGAATAAATTTTATCCGTTCAAAATAAGTAAGGCTAACTAACCATCAGGGATTTTCGCAAAAAATTGAAAACTTTTTTTTGTTGAAATTCCGGTTCAAAATGGGAGTAGGTAATGTATATGACATGTTGAGCTCGAAATTACCGGTTGGAAGCATAAGGAAAGCGCGGTTATTGCAAGTTTCGTTTTTTGAAATCCAGCCACTTTGTGTTTCGAACTTGGATTGCAGGCGAACGAGGCGACATATTGTAGCAAATTAAACGTTGATCTGCTCATAATTACATTATTAATCGAAAATAAACGAAACATTCCGAATCTGTGAGAATAAATTTTATCCGTTCAAAATAAGTAAGGCTAACCATCAGGGATTTTCGCAAAAAATTGAAAACTTTTTTTTGTTGAAATTCCGGTTCAAAATGGGAGTAGGTAATGTATATGACATGTTGAGCTCGAAATTACCGGTTGGAAGCATAAGGAAAGCGCGGTTATTGCAAGTTTCGTTTTTTGAAATCCAGCCACTTTGTGTTTCGAACTTGGATTGCAGGCGAACGAGGCGACATATTGTAGCAAATTAAACGTTGATCTGCTCATAATTACATTATTAATCGAAAATAAACGAAACATTCCGAATCTGTGACAATAAATTTTATCCGTTCAAAATAAGTAAGGCTAACCATCAGGGATTTTCGCAAAAAATTGAAAACTTTTTTTTGTTGAAATTCCGGTTCAAAATGGGAGTAGGTAATGTATATGACATGTTGAGCTCGAAACTACCGGTTGGAAGCATAAGGAAAGCGCGGTTATTGCAAGTTTCGTTTTTTGAAATCCAGCCACTTTGTGTTTCGAACTTGGATTGCAGGCGAACGAGGCGACATATTGTAGCAAATTAAACGTTGATCTGCTCATAATTACATTATTAATCGAAAATAAACGAAACATTCCGAATCTGTGACAATAAATTTTATCCGTTCAAAATAAGTAAGGCTAACCATCAGGGATTTTCGCAAAAAATTGAAAACTTTTTTTTGTTGAAATTCCGGTTCAAAATGGGAGTAGGTAATGTATATGACATGTTGAGCTCGAAACTACCGGTTGGAAGCGTAAGGAAAGCGCGGTTATTGCAAGTTTCGTTTTTTGAAATCCAGCCACTTTGTGTTTCGAACTTGGATTGCAGGCGAACGAGGCGACATATTGTAGCAAATTAAACGTTGATCTGCTCATAATTACATTATTAATCGAAAATAAACGAAACATTCCGAATCTGTGAGAATAAATTTTATCCGTTCAAAATAAGTAAGGCTAACCATCAGGGATTTTCGCAAAAAATTGAAAACTTTTTTTTGTTGAAATTCCGGTTCAAAATGGGAGTAGGTAATGTATATGACATGTTGAGCTCGAAATTACCGGTTGGAAGCATAAGGAAAGCGCGGTTATTGCAAGTTTCGTTTTTTGAAATCCAGCCACTTTGTGTTTCGAACTTGGATTGCAGGCGAACGAGGCGACATATTGTAGCAAATTAAACGTTGATCTGCTCATAATTACATTATTAATCGAAAATAAACGAAACATTCCGAATCTGTGACAATAAATTTTATCCGTTCAAAATAAGTAAGGCTAACCATCAGGGATTTTCGCAAAAAATTGAAAACTTTTTTTTGTTGAAATTCCGGTTCAAAATGGGAGTAGGTAATGTATATGACATGTTGAGCTCGAAATTACCGGTTGGAAGCATAAGGAAAGCGCGGTTATTGCAAGTTTCGTTTTTTGAAATCCAGCCACTTTGTGTTTCGAACTTGGATTGCAGGCGAACGAGGCGACATATTGTAGCAAATTAAACGTTGATCTGCTCATAATTACATTATTAATCGAAAATAAACGAAACATTCCGAATCTGTGACAATAAATTTTATCCGTTAAAAATAAGTAAGGCTAACCATCAGGGATTTTCGCAAAAAATTGAAAACTTTTTTTTGTTGAAATTCCGGTTCAAAATGGGAGTAGGTAATGTATATGACATGTTGAGCTCGAAATTACCGGTTGGAAGCGTAAGGAAAGCGCGGTTATTGCAAGTTTCGTTTTTTGAAATCCAGCCACTTTGTGTTTCGAACTTGGATTGCAGGCGAACGAGGCGACATATTGTAGCAAATTAAACGTTGATCTGCTCATAATTACATTATTAATCGAAAATAAACGAAACATTCCGAATCTGTGACAATAAATTTTATCCGTTCAAAATAAGTAAGGCTAACCATCAGGGATTTTCGCAAAAAATTGAAAACTTTTTTTTGTTGAAATTCCGGTTCAAAATGGGAGTAGGTAATGTATATGACATGTTGAGCTCGAAATTACCGGTTGGAAGCATAAGGAAAGCGCGGTTATTGCAAGTTTCGTTTTTTGAAATCCAGCCACTTTGTGTTTCGAACTTGGATTGCAGGCGAACGAGGCGACATATTGTAGCAAATTAAACGTTGATCTGCTCATAATTACATTATTAATCGAAAATAAACGAAACATTCCGAATCTGTGAGAATAAATTTTATCCGTTCAAAATAAGTAAGGCTAACCATCAGGGATTTTCGCAAAAAATTGAAAACTTTTTTTGTTGAAATTCCGGTTCAAAATGGGAGTAGGTAATGTATATGACATGTTGAGCTCGAAATTACCGGTTGGAAGCATAAGGAAAGCGCGGTTATTGCAAGTTTCGTTTTTTGAAATCCAGCCACTTTGTGTTTCGAACTTGGATTGCAGGCGAACGAGGCGACATATTGTAGCAAATTAAACGTTGATCTGCTCATAATTACATTATTAATCGAAAATAAACGAAACATTCCGAATCTGTGACAATAAATTTTATCCGTTCAAAATAAGTAAGGCTAACCATCAGGGATTTTCGCAAAAAATTGAAAACTTTTTTTTGTTGAAATTCCGGTTCAAAATGGGAGTAGGTAATGTATATGACATGTTGAGCTCGAAATTACCGGTTGGAAGCATAAGGAAAGCGCGGTTATTGCAAGTTTCGTTTTTTGAAATCCAGCCACTTTGTGTTTCGAACTTGGATTGCAGGCGAACGAGGCGACATATTGTAGCAAATTAAACGTTGATCTGCTCATAATTACATTATTAATCGAAAATAAACGAAACATTCCGAATCTGTGACAATAAATTTTATCCGTTAAAAATAAGTAAGGCTAACCATCAGGGATTTTCGCAAAAAATTGAAAACTTTTTTTTGTTGAAATTCCGGTTCAAAATGGGAGTAGGTAATGTATATGACATGTTGAGCTCGAAATTACCGGTTGGAAGCATAAGGAAAGCGCGGTTATTGCAAGTTTCGTTTTTTGAAATCCAGCCACTTTGTGTTTCGAACTTGGATTGCAGGCGAACGAGGCGACATATTGTAGCAAATTAAACGTTGATCTGCTCATAATTACATTATTAATCGAAAATAAACGAAACATTCCGAATCTGTGACAATAAATTTTATCCGTTCAAAATAAGTAAGGCTAACCATCAGGGATTTTCGCAAAAAATTGAAAACTTTTTTTTGTTGAAATTCCGGTTCAAAATGGGAGTAGGTAATGTATATGACATGTTGAGCTCGAAATTACCGGTTGGAAGCGTAAGGAAAGCGCGGTTATTGCAAGTTTCGTTTTTTGAAATCCAGCCACTTTGTGTTTCGAACTTGGATTGCAGGCGAACGAGGCGACATATTGTAGCAAATTAAACGTTGATCTGCTCATAATTACATTATTAATCGAAAATAAACGAAACATTCCGAATCTGTGACAATAAATTTTATCCGTTAAAAATAAGTAAGGCTAACCATCAGGGATTTTCGCAAAAAATTGAAAACTTTTTTTTTGTTGAAATTCCGGTTCAAAATGGGAGTAGGTAATGTATATGACATGTTGAGCTCAAAATTACCGGTTGGAAGCGTAAGGAAAGCGCGGTTATTGCAAGTTTCGTTTTTTGAAATCCAGCCACTTTGTGTTTCGAACTTGGATTGCAGGCGAACGAGGCGACATATTGTAGCAAATTAAACGTTGATCTGCTCATAATTACATTATTAATCGAAAATAAACGAAACATTCCGAATCTGTGACAATAAATTTTATCCGTTAAAAATAAGTAAGGCTAACCATCAGGGATTTTCGCAAAAAATTGAAAACTTTTTTTTGTTGAAATTCCGGTTCAAAATGGGAGTAGGTAATGTATATGACATGTTGAGCTCGAAATTACCGGTTGGAAGCGTAAGGAAAGCGCGGTTATTGCAAGTTTCGTTTTTTGAAATCCAGCCACTTTGTGTTTCGAACTTGGATTGCAGGCGAACGAGGCGACATATTGTAGCAAATTAAACGTTGATCTGCTCATAATTACATTATTAATCGAAAATAAACGAAACATTCCGAATCTGTGACAATAAATTTTATCCGTTCAAAATAAGTAAGGCTAACCATCAGGGATTTTCGCAAAAAATTGAAAACTTTTTTTTGTTGAAATTCCGGTTCAAAATGGGAGTAGGTAATGTATATGACATGTTGAGCTCGAAATTACCGGTTGGAAGCATAAGGAAAGCGCGGTTATTGCAAGTTTCGTTTTTTGAAATCCAGCCACTTTGTGTTTCGAACTTGGATTGCAGGCGAACGAGGCGACATATTGTAGCAAATTAAACGTTGATCTGCTCATAATTACATTATTAATCGAAAATAAACGAAACATTCCGAATCTGTGAGAATAAATTTTATCCGTTCAAAATAAGTAAGGCTAACCATCAGGGATTTTCGCAAAAAATTGAAAACTTTTTTTTGTTGAAATTCCGGTTCAAAATGGGAGTAGGTAATGTATATGACATGTTGAGCTCGAAATTACCGGTTGGAAGCATAAGGAAAGCGCGGTTATTGCAAGTTTCGTTTTTTGAAATCCAGCCACTTTGTGTTTCGAACTTGGATTGCAGGCGAACGAGGCGACATATTGTAGCAAATTAAACGTTGATCTGCTCATAATTACATTATTAATCGAAAATAAACGAAACATTCCGAATCTGTGACAATAAATTTTATCCGTTCAAAATAAGTAAGGCTAACCATCAGGGATTTTCGCAAAAAATTGAAAACTTTTTTTTGTTGAAATTCCGGTTCAAAATGGGAGTAGGTAATGTATATGACATGTTGAGCTCGAAATTACCGGTTGGAAGCATAAGGAAAGCGCGGTTATTGCAAGTTTCGTTTTTTGAAATCCAGCCACTTTGTGTTTCGAACTTGGATTGCAGGCGAACGAGGCGACATATTGTAGCAAATTAAACGTTGATCTGCTCATAATTACATTATTAATCGAAAATAAACGAAACATTCCGAATCTGTGACAATAAATTTTATCCGTTAAAAATAAGTAAGGCTAACCATCAGGGATTTTCGCAAAAAATTGAAAACTTTTTTTTGTTGAAATTCCGGTTCAAAATGGGAGTAGGTAATGTATATGACATGTTGAGCTCGAAATTACCGGTTGGAAGCATAAGGAAAGCGCGGTTATTGCAAGTTTCGTTTTTTGAAATCCAGCCACTTTGTGTTTCGAACTTGGATTGCAGGCGAACGAGGCGACATATTGTAGCAAATTAAACGTTGATCTGCTCATAATTACATTATTAATCGAAAATAAACGAAACATTCCGAATCTGTGAGAATAAATTTTATCCGTTCAAAATAAGTAAGGCTAACCATCAGGGATTTTCGCAAAAAATTGAAAACTTTTTTTTGTTGAAATTCCGGTTCAAAATGGGAGTAGGTAATGTATATGACATGTTGAGCTCGAAATTACCGGTTGGAAGCATAAGGAAAGCGCGGTTATTGCAAGTTTCGTTTTTTGAAATCCAGCCACTTTGTGTTTCGAACTTGGATTGCAGGCGAACGAGGCGACATATTGTAGCAAATTAAACGTTGATCTGCTCATAATTACATTATTAATCGAAAATAAACGAAACATTCCGAATCTGTGACAATAAATTTTATCCGTTCAAAATAAGTAAGGCTAACCATCAGGGATTTTCGCAAAAAATTGAAAACTTTTTTTTGTTGAAATTCCGGTTCAAAATGGGAGTAGGTAATGTATATGACATGTTGAGCTCGAAATTACCGGTTGGAAGCATAAGGAAAGCGCGGTTATTGCAAGTTTCGTTTTTTGAAATCCAGCCACTTTGTGTTTCGAACTTGGATTGCAGGCGAACGAGGCGACATATTGTAGCAAATTAAACGTTGATCTGCTCATAATTACATTATTAATCGAAAATAAACGAAACATTCCGAATCTGTGACAATAAATTTTATCCGTTAAAAATAAGTAAGGCTAACCATCAGGGATTTTCGCAAAAAATTGAAAACTTTTTTTTGTTGAAATTCCGGTTCAAAATGGGAGTAGGTAATGTATATGACATGTTGAGCTCGAAATTACCGGTTGGAAGCGTAAGGAAAGCGCGGTTATTGCAAGTTTCGTTTTTTGAAATCCAGCCACTTTGTGTTTCGAACTTGGATTGCAGGCGAACGAGGCGACATATTGTAGCAAATTAAACGTTGATCTGCTCATAATTACATTATTAATCGAAAATAAACGAAACATTCCGAATCTGTGACAATAAATTTTATCCGTTCAAAATAAGTAAGGCTAACCATCAGGGATTTTCGCAAAAAATTGAAAACTTTTTTTTGTTGAAATTCCGGTTCAAAATGGGAGTAGGTAATGTATATGACATGTTGAGCTCGAAATTACCGGTTGGAAGCATAAGGAAAGCGCGGTTATTGCAAGTTTCGTTTTTTGAAATCCAGCCACTTTGTGTTTCGAACTTGGATTGCAGGCGAACGAGGCGACATATTGTAGCAAATTAAACGTTGATCTGCTCATAATTACATTATTAATCGAAAATAAACGAAACATTCCGAATCTGTGACAATAAATTTTATCCGTTCAAAATAAGTAAGGCTAACCATCAGGGATTTTCTCAAAAAATTGAAAACTTTTTTTTGTTGAAATTCCGGTTCAAAATGGGAGTAGGTAATGTATATGACATGTTGAGCTCGAAATTACCGGTTGGAAGCATAAGGAAAGCGCGGTTATTGCAAGTTTCGTTTTTTGAAATCCAGCCACTTTGTGTTTCGAACTTGGATTGCAGGCGAACGAGGCGACATATTGTAGCAAATTAAACGTTGATCTGCTCATAATTACATTATTAATCGAAAATAAACGAAACATTCCGAATCTGTGACAATAAATTTTATCCGTTCAAAATAAGTAAGGCTAACCATCAGGGATTTTCGCAAAAAATTGAAAACTTTTTTTTGTTGAAATTCCGGTTCAAAATGGGAGTAGGTAATGTATATGACATGTTGAGCTCGAAATTACCGGTTGGAAGCATAAGGAAAGCGCGGTTATTGCAAGTTTCGTTTTTTGAAATCCAGCCACTTTGTGTTTCGAACTTGGATTGCAGGCGAACGAGGCGACATATTGTAGCAAATTAAACGTTGATCTGCTCATAATTACATTATTAATCGAAAATAAACGAAACATTCCGAATCTGTGAGAATAAATTTTATCCGTTCAAAATAAGTAAGGCTAACCATCAGGGATTTTCGCAAAAAATTGAAAACTTTTTTTTGTTGAAATTCCGGTTCAAAATGGGAGTAGGTAATGTATATGACATGTTGAGCTCGAAATTACCGGTTGGAAGCATAAGGAAAGCGCGGTTATTGCAAGTTTCGTTTTTTGAAATCCAGCCACTTTGTGTTTCGAACTTGGATTGCAGGCGAACGAGGCGACATATTGTAGCAAATTAAACGTTGATCTGCTCATAATTACATTATTAATCGAAAATAAACGAAACATTCCGAATCTGTGACAATAAATTTTATCCGTTCAAAATAAGTAAGGCTAACCATCAGGGATTTTCGCAAAAAATTGAAAACTTTTTTTTGTTGAAATTCCGGTTCAAAATGGGAGTAGGTAATGTATATGACATGTTGAGCTCGAAATTACCGGTTGGAAGCATAAGGAAAGCGCGGTTATTGCAAGTTTCGTTTTTTGAAATCCAGCCACTTTGTGTTTCGAACTTGGATTGCAGGCGAACGAGGCGACATATTGTAGCAAATTAAACGTTGATCTGCTCATAATTACATTATTAATCGAAAATAAACGAAACATTCCGAATCTGTGACAATAAATTTTATCCGTTAAAAATAAGTAAGGCTAACCATCAGGGATTTTCGCAAAAAATTGAAAACTTTTTTTTGTTGAAATTCCGGTTCAAAATGGGAGTAGGTAATGTATATGACATGTTGAGCTCGAAATTACCGGTTGGAAGCATAAGGAAAGCGCGGTTATTGCAAGTTTCGTTTTTTGAAATCCAGCCACTTTGTGTTTCGAACTTGGATTGCAGGCGAACGAGGCGACATATTGTAGCAAATTAAACGTTGATCTGCTCATAATTACATTATTAATCGAAAATAAACGAAACATTCCGAATCTGTGACAATAAATTTTATCCGTTCAAAATAAGTAAGGCTAACCATCAGGGATTTTCGCAAAAAATTGAAAACTTTTTTTTGTTGAAATTCCGGTTCAAAATGAGTATAGGTAATGTATATGACATGTTGAGCTCGAAATTACTGGTTGGAAGCATAAGGAAAGCGCGGTTATTGCAAGTTTGGTTTTTTGAAATCCAGCCACTTTGTGTTTCGAACTTGGATTGCAAGCGAACGAGGCGACATATTGTAGCAAATTAAACGTTGATCTGCTCATAATTACATTATTAATCGAAAATAAACGAAACATTCCGAATCTGTGACAATAAATTTTATCCGTTCAAAATAAGTAAGGCTAACCATCAGGGATTTTCGCAAAAAATTGAAAACTTTTTTTTGTTGAAATTCCGGTTCAAAATGGGAGTAGGTAATGTATATGACATGTTGAGCTCGAAATTACCGGTTGGAAGCATAAGGAAAGCGCGGTTATTGCAAGTTTCGTTTTTTGAAATCCAGCCACTTTGTGTTTCGAACTTGGATTGCAGGCGAACGAGGCGACATATTGTAGCAAATTAAACGTTGATCTGCTCATAATTACATTATTAATCGAAAATAAACGAAACATTCCGAATCTGTGACAATAAATTTTATCCGTTCAAAATAAGTAAGGCTAACCATCAGGGATTTTCTCAAAAAATTGAAAACTTTTTTTTGTTGAAATTCCGGTTCAAAATGGGAGTAGGTAATGTATATGACATGTTGAGCTCGAAATTACCGGTTGGAAGCATAAGGAAAGCGCGGTTATTGCAAGTTTCGTTTTTTGAAATCCAGCCACTTTGTGTTTCGAACTTGGATTGCAGGCGAACGAGGCGACATATTGTAGCAAATTAAACGTTGATCTGCTCATAATTACATTATTAATCGAAAATAAACGAAACATTCCGAATCTGTGACAATAAATTTTATCCGTTCAAAATAAGTAAGGCTAACCATCAGGGATTTTCGCAAAAAATTGAAAACTTTTTTTTGTTGAAATTCCGGTTCAAAATGGGAGTAGGTAATGTATATGACATGTTGAGCTCGAAATTACCGGTTGGAAGCATAAGGAAAGCGCGGTTATTGCAAGTTTCGTTTTTTGAAATCCAGCCACTTTGTGTTTCGAACTTGGATTGCAGGCGAACGAGGCGACATATTGTAGCAAATTAAACGTTGATCTGCTCATAATTACATTATTAATCGAAAATAAACGAAACATTCCGAATCTGTGAGAATAAATTTTATCCGTTCAAAATAAGTAAGGCTAACCATCAGGGATTTTCGCAAAAAATTGAAAACTTTTTTTTGTTGAAATTCCGGTTCAAAATGGGAGTAGGTAATGTATATGACATGTTGAGCTCGAAATTACCGGTTGGAAGCATAAGGAAAGCGCGGTTATTGCAAGTTTCGTTTTTTGAAATCCAGCCACTTTGTGTTTCGAACTTGGATTGCAGGCGAACGAGGCGACATATTGTAGCAAATTAAACGTTGATCTGCTCATAATTACATTATTAATCGAAAATAAACGAAACATTCCGAATCTGTGACAATAAATTTTATCCGTTCAAAATAAGTAAGGCTAACCATCAGGGATTTTCGCAAAAAATTGAAAACTTTTTTTTGTTGAAATTCCGGTTCAAAATGGGAGTAGGTAATGTATATGACATGTTGAGCTCGAAATTACCGGTTGGAAGCATAAGGAAAGCGCGGTTATTGCAAGTTTCGTTTTTTGAAATCCAGCCACTTTGTGTTTCGAACTTGGATTGCAGGCGAACGAGGCGACATATTGTAGCAAATTAAACGTTGATCTGCTCATAATTACATTATTAATCGAAAATAAACGAAACATTCCGAATCTGTGACAATAAATTTTATCCGTTAAAAATAAGTAAGGCTAACCATCAGGGATTTTCGCAAAAAATTGAAAACTTTTTTTTGTTGAAATTCCGGTTCAAAATGGGAGTAGGTAATGTATATGACATGTTGAGCTCGAAATTACCGGTTGGAAGCATAAGGAAAGCGCGGTTATTGCAAGTTTCGTTTTTTGAAATCCAGCCACTTTGTGTTTCGAACTTGGATTGCAGGCGAACGAGGCGACATATTGTAGCAAATTAAACGTTGATCTGCTCATAATTACATTATTAATCGAAAATAAACGAAACATTCCGAATCTGTGAGAATAAATTTTATCCGTTCAAAATAAGTAAGGCTAACCATCAGGGATTTTCGCAAAAAATTGAAAACTTTTTTTTGTTGAAATTCCGGTTCAAAATGGGAGTAGGTAATGTATATGACATGTTGAGCTCGAAATTACCGGTTGGAAGCATAAGGAAAGCGCGGTTATTGCAAGTTTCGTTTTTTGAAATCCAGCCACTTTGTGTTTCGAACTTGGATTGCAGGCGAACGAGGCGACATATTGTAGCAAATTAAACGTTGATCTGCTCATAATTACATTATTAATCGAAAATAAACGAAACATTCCGAATCTGTGACAATAAATTTTATCCGTTCAAAATAAGTAAGGCTAACCATCAGGGATTTTCGCAAAAAATTGAAAACTTTTTTTTGTTGAAATTCCGGTTCAAAATGGGAGTATGTAATGTATATGACATGTTGAGCTCGAAATTACCGGTTGGAAGCATAAGGAAAGCGCGGTTATTGCAAGTTTCGTTTTTTGAAATCCAGCCACTTTGTGTTTCGAACTTGGATTGCAGGCGAACGAGGCGACATATTGTAGCAAATTAAACGTTGATCTGCTCATAATTACATTATTAATCGAAAATAAACGAAACATTCCGAATCTGTGACAATAAATTTTATCCGTTAAAAATAAGTAAGGCTAACCATCAGGGATTTTCGCAAAAAATTGAAAACTTTTTTTTGTTGAAATTCCGGTTCAAAATGGGAGTAGGTAATGTATATGACATGTTGAGCTCGAAATTACCGGTTGGAAGCGTAAGGAAAGCGCGGTTATTGCAAGTTTCGTTTTTTGAAATCCAGCCACTTTGTGTTTCGAACTTGGATTGCAGGCGAACGAGGCGACATATTGTAGCAAATTAAACGTTGATCTGCTCATAATTACATTATTAATCGAAAATAAACGAAACATTCCGAATCTGTGACAATAAATTTTATCCGTTCAAAATAAGTAAGGCTAACCATCAGGGATTTTCGCAAAAAATTGAAAACTTTTTTTTGTTGAAATTCCGGTTCAAAATGGGAGTAGGTAATGTATATGACATGTTGAGCTCGAAATTACCGGTTGGAAGCATAAGGAAAGCGCGGTTATTGCAAGTTTCGTTTTTTGAAATCCAGCCACTTTGTGTTTCGAACTTGGATTGCAGGCGAACGAGGCGACATATTGTAGCAAATTAAACGTTGATCTGCTCATAATTACATTATTAATCGAAAATAAACGAAACATTCCGAATCTGTGACAATAAATTTTATCCGTTCAAAATAAGTAAGGCTAACCATCAGGGATTTTCTCAAAAAATTGAAAACTTTTTTTTGTTGAAATTCCGGTTCAAAATGGGAGTAGGTAATGTATATGACATGTTGAGCTCGAAATTACCGGTTGGAAGCATAAGGAAAGCGCGGTTATTGCAAGTTTCGTTTTTTGAAATCCAGCCACTTTGTGTTTCGAACTTGGATTGCAGGCGAACGAGGCGACATATTGTAGCAAATTAAACGTTGATCTGCTCATAATTACATTATTAATCGAAAATAAACGAAACATTCCGAATCTGTGACAATAAATTTTATCCGTTCAAAATAAGTAAGGCTAACCATCAGGGATTTTCGCAAAAAATTGAAAACTTTTTTTTGTTGAAATTCCGGTTCAAAATGGGAGTAGGTAATGTATATGACATGTTGAGCTCGAAATTACCGGTTGGAAGCATAAGGAAAGCGCGGTTATTGCAAGTTTCGTTTTTTGAAATCCAGCCACTTTGTGTTTCGAACTTGGATTGCAGGCGAACGAGGCGACATATTGTAGCAAATTAAACGTTGATCTGCTCATAATTACATTATTAATCGAAAATAAACGAAACATTCCGAATCTGTGACAATAAATTTTATCCGTTCAAAATAAGTAAGGCTAACCATCAGGGATTTTCTCAAAAAATTGAAAACTTTTTTTTGTTGAAATTCCGGTTCAAAATGGGAGTAGGTAATGTATATGACATGTTGAGCTCGAAATTACCGGTTGGAAGCATAAGGAAAGCGCGGTTATTGCAAGTTTCGTTTTTTGAAATCCAGCCACTTTGTGTTTCGAACTTGGATTGCAGGCGAACGAGGCGACATATTGTAGCAAATTAAACGTTGATCTGCTCATAATTACATTATTAATCGAAAATAAACGAAACATTCCGAATCTGTGACAATAAATTTTATCCGTTCAAAATAAGTAAGGCTAACCATCAGGGATTTTCGCAAAAAATTGAAAACTTTTTTTTGTTGAAATTCCGGTTCAAAATGGGAGTAGGTAATGTATATGACATGTTGAGCTCGAAATTACCGGTTGGAAGCATAAGGAAAGCGCGGTTATTGCAAGTTTCGTTTTTTGAAATCCAGCCACTTTGTGTTTCGAACTTGGATTGCAGGCGAACGAGGCGACATATTGTAGCAAATTAAACGTTGATCTGCTCATAATTACATTATTAATCGAAAATAAACGAAACATTCCGAATCTGTGAGAATAAATTTTATCCGTTCAAAATAAGTAAGGCTAACCATCAGGGATTTTCGCAAAAAATTGAAAACTTTTTTTGTTGAAATTCCGGTTCAAAATGGGAGTAGGTAATGTATGTGACATGTTGAGCTCGAAATTACCGGTTGGAAGCATAAGGAAAGCGCGGTTATTGCAAGTTTCGTTTTTTGAAATCCAGCCACTTTGTGTTTCGAACTTGGATTGCAGGCGAACGAGGCGACATATTGTAGCAAATTAAACGTTGATCTGCTCATAATTACATTATTAATCGAAAATAAACGAAACATTCCGAATCTGTGACAATAAATTTTATCCGTTCAAAATAAGTAAGGCTAACCATCAGGGATTTTCGCAAAAAATTGAAAACTTTTTTTTGTTGAAATTCCGGTTCAAAATGGGAGTAGGTAATGTATATGACATGTTGAGCTCGAAATTACCGGTTGGAAGCATAAGGAAAGCGCGGTTATTGCAAGTTTCGTTTTTTGAAATCCAGCCACTTTGTGTTTCGAACTTGGATTGCAGGCGAACGAGGCGACATATTGTAGCAAATTAAACGTTGATCTGCTCATAATTACATTATTAATCGAAAATAAACGAAACATTCCGAATCTGTGACAATAAATTTTATCCGTTCAAAATAAGTAAGGCTAACACCATCAGGGATTTTCGCAAAAAATTGAAAACTTTTTTTTGTTGAAATTCCGGTTCAAAATGGGAGTAGGTAATGTATATGACATGTTGAGCTCGAAATTACCGGTTGGAAGCATAAGGAAAGCGCGGTTATTGCAAGTTTCGTTTTTTGAAATCCAGCCACTTTGTGTTTCGAACTTGGATTGCAGGCGAACGAGGCGACATATTGTAGCAAATTAAACGTTGATCTGCTCATAATTACATTATTAATCGAAAATAAACGAAACATTCCGAATCTGTGACAATAAATTTTATCCGTTCAAAATAAGTAAGGCTAACCATCAGGGATTTTCGCAAAAAATTGAAAACTTTTTTTTGTCGAAATTCCGGTTCAAAATGGGAGTAGGTAATGTATATGACATGTTGAGCTCGAAATTACCGGTTGGAAGCATAAGGAAAGCGCGGTTATTGCAAGTTTCGTTTTTTGAAATCCAGCCACTTTGTGTTTCGAACTTGGATTGCAGGCGAACGAGGCGACATATTGTAGCAAATTAAACGTTGATCTGCTCATAATTACATTATTAATCGAAAATAAACGAAACATTCCGAATCTGTGACAATAAATTTTATCCGTTCAAAATAAGTAAGGCTAACCATCAGGGATTTTCGCAAAAAATTGAAAACTTTTTTTTGTTGAAATTCCGGTTCAAAATGAGAGTAGGTAATGTATATGACATGTTAAGCTCGAAATTACCGGTTGGAAGCATAAGGAAAGCGCGGGTATTGCAAGTTTCGTTTTTTGAAATCCAGCCACTTTGTGTTTCGAACTTGGATTGCAGGCGAACGAGGCGACATATTGTAGCAAATTAAACGTTGATCTGCTCATAATTACATTATTAATCGAAAATAAACGAAACATTCCGAATCTGTGACAATAAATTTTATCCGTTCAAAATAAGTAAGGCTAACCATCAGGGATTTTCGCAAAAAATTGAAAACTTTTTTTTGTCGAAATTCCGGTTCAAAATGGGAGTAGGTAATGTATATGACATGTTGAGCTCGAAATTACCGGTTGGAAGCATAAGGAAAGCGCGGTTATTGCAAGTTTCGTTTTTTGAAATCCAGCCACTTTGTGTTTCGAACTTGGATTGCAGGCGAACGAGGCGACATATTGTAGCAAATTAAACGTTGATCTGCTCATAATTACATTATTAATCGAAAATAAACGAAACATTCCGAATCTGTGACAATAAATTTTATCCGTTCAAAATAAGTAAGGCTAACCATCAGGGATTTTCGCAAAAAATTGAAAACTTTTTTTTGTTGAAATTCCGGTTCAAAATGAGAGTAGGTAATGTATATGACATGTTAAGCTCGAAATTACCGGTTGGAAGCATAAGGAAAGCGCGGGTATTGCAAGTTTCGTTTTTTGAAATCCAGCCACTTTGTGTTTCGAACTTGGATTGCAGGCGAACGAGGCGACATATTGTAGCAAATTAAACGTTGATCTGCTCATAATTACATTATTAATCGAAAATAAACGAAACATTCCGAATCTGTGACAATAAATTTTATCCGTTCAAAATAAGTAAGGCTAGCCATCAGGGATTTTCGCAAAAAATTGAAAACTTTTTTTTGTTGAAATTCCGGTTCAAAATGGGAGTAGGTAATGTATATGACATGTTGAGCTCGAAATTACCGGTTGGAAGCATAAGGAAAGCGCGGTTATTGCAAGTTTCGTTTTTTGAAATCCAGCCACTTTGTGTTTCGAACTTGGATTGCAGGCGAACGAGGCGACATATTGTAGCAAATTAAACGTTGATCTGCTCATAATTACATTATTAATCGAAAATAAACGAAACATTCCGAATCTGTGACAATAAATTTTATCCGTTCAAAATAAGTAAGGCTAACATCAGGGATTTTCGCAAAAAATTGAAAACTTTTTTTTGTTGAAATTCCGGTTCAAAATGAGAGTATGTAATGTATATGACATGTTGAGCTCGAAATTACCGGTTAGAAGCATAAGGAAAGCGCAGTTATTGCAAGTTTCGTTTTTTGAAATCCAGCCACTTTGTGTTTCGAACTTGGATTGCAGGCGAACGAGGCGACATATTGTAGCAAATTTAACGTTGATCTGCTCATAATTACATTATTAATCGAAAATAAACGAAACATTCCGAATCTGTGACAATAAATTTTATCCGTTCAAAATAAGTAAGGCTGACCACAGGGATTTTCGCAAAAAATTGAAAACTTTTTTTTGTTGAAATTCCGGTTCAAAATGAGTATAGGTAATGTATATGACATGTTGAGCTCGAAATTACCGGTTGGAAGCATAAGGAAAGCGCAGTTATTGCAAGTTTCGTTTTTTGAAATCCAGCCACTTTGTGTTTCGAACTTGGATTGCATGCGAACGAGGCGACATATTGTAGCAAATTAAACGTTGATCTGCTCATAATTACATTATTAATCGAAAATAAACGAAACATTCCGAATCTGTGACAATAAATTTTATCCGTTCAAAATAAGTAAGGCTAACCATCAGGGATTTTCGCAAAAAATTGAAAACTTTTTTTTGTCGAAATTCCGGTTCAAAATGGGAGTAGGTAATGTATATGACATGTTGAGCTCGAAATTACCGGTTGGAAGCATAAGGAAAGCGCGGTTATTGCAAGTTTCGTTTTTTGAAATCCAGCCACTTTGTGTTTCGAACTTGGATTGCAGGCGAACGAGGCGACATATTGTAGCAAATTAAACGTTGATCTGCTCATAATTACATTATTAATCGAAAATAAACGAAACATTCCGAATCTGTGACAATAAATTTTATCCGTTCAAAATAAGTAAGGCTAACCATCAGGGATTTTCGCAAAAAATTGAAAACTTTTTTTTGTTGAAATTCCGGTTCAAAATGAGAGTAGGTAATGTATATGACATGTTAAGCTCGAAATTACCGGTTGGAAGCATAAGGAAAGCGCGGGTATTGCAAGTTTCGTTTTTTGAAATCCAGCCACTTTGTGTTTCGAACTTGGATTGCAGGCGAACGAGGCGACATATTGTAGCAAATTAAACGTTGATCTGCTCATAATTACATTATTAATCGAAAATAAACGAAACATTCCGAATCTGTGACAATAAATTTTATCCGTTCAAAATAAGTAAGGCTAGCCATCAGGGATTTTCGCAAAAAATTGAAAACTTTTTTTTGTTGAAATTCCGGTTCAAAATGGGAGTAGGTAATGTATATGACATGTTGAGCTCGAAATTACCGGTTGGAAGCATAAGGAAAGCGCGGTTATTGCAAGTTTCGTTTTTTGAAATCCAGCCACTTTGTGTTTCGAACTTGGATTGCAGGCGAACGAGGCGACATATTGTAGCAAATTAAACGTTGATCTGCTCATAATTACATTATTAATCGAAAATAAACGAAACATTCCGAATCTGTGACAATAAATTTTATCCGTTCAAAATAAGTAAGGCTAACCATCAGGGATTTTCGCAAAAAATTGAAAACTTTTTTTTGTTGAAATTCCGGTTCAAAATGAGAGTATGTAATGTATATGACATGTTGAGCTCGAAATTACCGGTTGGAAGCATAAGGAAAGCGCAGTTATTGCAAGTTTCGTTTTTTGAAATCCAGCCACTTTGTGTTTCGAACTTGGATTGCAGGCGAACGAGGCGACATATTGTAGCAAATTTAACGTTGATCTGCTCATAATTACATTATTAATCGAAAATAAACGAAACATTCCGAATCTGTGACAATAAATTTTATCCGTTCAAAATAAGTAAGGCTATCCATCAGGGATTTTCGCAAAAAATTGAAAACTTTTTTTTGTTGAAATTCCGGTTCAAAATCAGTGTAGGTAATGTATATGACATGTTGAGCTCGAAATTACCGGTTGGAAGCATAAGGAAAGCGCGGGTATTGCAAGTTTCGTTTTTTGAAATCCAGCCAGTTTGTGTTTCGAACTTGGATTGCAGGCGAACGAGGTGACATATTGTAGCAAATTAAACGTTGATCTGCTCATAATTACATTATTAATCGAAAATAAACGAAACATTCCGAATCTGTGACAATAAATTTTATCCGTTCAAAATAAGTAAGGCTAACCATCAGGGATTTTCGCAAAAAATTGAAAACTTTTTTTTGTTGAAATTCCGGTTCAAAATGGGAGTAGGTAATGTATATGACATGTTGAGCTCGAAATTACCGGTTGGAAGCATAAGGAAAGCGCGGTTATTGCAAGTTTCGTTTTTTGAAATCCAGCCACTTTGTGTTTCGAACTTGGATTGCAGGCGAACGAGGCGACATATTGTAGCAAATTAAACGTTGATCTGCTCATAATTACATTATTAATCGAAAATAAACGAAACATTCCGAATCTGTGACAATAAATTTTATCCGTTCAAAATAAGTAAGGCTAACCCATCAGGGATTTTCGCAAAAAATTGAAAACTTTTTTTTGTTGAAATTCCGGTTCAAAATGAGAGTATGTAATGTATATGACATGTTGAGCTCGAAATTACCGGTTGGAAGCATAAGGAAAGCGCGGGTATTGCAAGTTTCGTTTTTTGAAATCCAGCCAGTTTGTGTTTCGAACTTGGATTGCAGGCGAACGAGGTGACATATTGTAGCAAATTAAACGTTGATCTGCTCATAATTACATTATTAATCGAAAATAAACGAAACATTCCGAATCTGTGACAATAAATTTTATCCGTTCAAAATAAGTAAGGCTAACACCATCAGGGATTTTCGCAAAAAATTGAAAACTTTTTTTTGTTGAAATTCCGGTTCAAAATGGGAGTAGGTAATGTATATGACATGTTGAGCTCGAAATTACCGGTTGGAAGCATAAGGAAAGCGCGGTTATTGCAAGTTTCGTTTTTTGAAATCCAGCCACTTTGTGTTTCGAACTTGGATTGCAGGCGAACGAGGCGACATATTGTAGCAAATTAAACGTTGATCTGCTCATAATTACATTATTAATCGAAAATAAACGAAACATTCCGAATCTGTGACAATAAATTTTATCCGTTCAAAATAAGTAAGGCTAACACCATCAGGGATTTTCGCAAAAAATTGAAAACTTTTTTTTGTTGAAATTCCGGTTCAAAATGGGAGTAGGTAATGTATATGACATGTTGAGCTCGAAATTACCGGTTGGAAGCGTAAGGAAAGCGCGGTTATTGCAAGTTTCGTTTTTTGAAATCCAGCCACTTTGTGTTTCGAACTTGGATTGCAGGCGAACGAGGCGACATATTGTAGCAAATTAAACGTTGATCTGCTCATAATTACATTATTAATCGAAAATAAACGAAACATTCCGAATCTGTGACAATAAATTTTATCCGTTCAAAATAAGTAAGGCTAACCATCAGGGATTTTCGCAAAAAATTGAAAACTTTTTTTTGTTGAAATTCCGGTTCAAAATGAGAGTATGTAATGTATATGACATGTTGAGCTCGAAATTACCGGTTGGAAGCATAAGGAAAGCGCGGTTATTGCAAGTTTCGTTTTTTGAAATCCAGCCACTTTGTGTTTCGAACTTGGATTGCAGGCGAACGAGGCGACATATTGTAGCAAATTAAACGTTGATCTGCTCATAATTACATTATTAATCGAAAATAAACGAAACATTCCGAATCTGTGACAATAAATTTTATCCGTTCAAAATAAGTAAGGCTAACACCATCAGGGATTTTCGCAAAAAATTGAAAACTTTTTTTTGTTGAAATTCCGGTTCAAAATGGGAGTAGGTAATGTATATGACATGTTGAGCTCGAAATTACCGGTTGGAAGCATAAGGAAAGCGCGGTTATTGCAAGTTTCGTTTTTTGAAATCCAGCCACTTTGTGTTTCGAACTTGGATTGCAGGCGAACGAGGCGACATATTGTAGCAAATTAAACGTTGATCTGCTCATAATTACATTATTAATCGAAAATAAACGAAACATTCCGAATCTGTGACAATAAATTTTATCCGTTCAAAATAAGTAAGGCTAACCATCAGGGGTTTTCGCAAAAAATTGAAAACTTTTTTTTGTTGAAATTCCGGTTCAAAATGAGAGTATGTAATGTATATGACATGTTGAGCTCGAAATTACCGGTTGGAAGCATAAGGAAAGCGCGGTTATTGCAAGTTTCGTTTTTTGAAATCCAGCCACTTTGTGTTTCGAACTTGGATTGCAGGCGAACGAGGCGACATATTGTAGCAAATTAAACGTTGATCTGCTCATAATTACATTATTAATCGAAAATAAACGAAACATTCCGAATCTGTGACAATAAATTTTATCCGTTCAAAATAAGTAAGGCTAACTATCAGGGATTTTCGCAAAAAATTGAAAACTTTTTTTTGTTGAAATTCCGGTTCAAAATGGGAGTAGGTAATGTATATGACATGTTGAGCTCGAAATTACCGGTTGGAAGCGTAAGGAAAGCGCGGTTATTGCAAGTTTCGTTTTTTGAAATCCAGCCACTTTGTGTTTCGAACTTGGATTGCAGGCGAACGAGGCGACATATTGTAGCAAATTAAACGTTGATCTGCTCATAATTACATTATTAATCGAAAATAAACGAAACATTCCGAATCTGTGACAATAAATTTTATCCGTTCAAAATAAGTAAGGCTAACTATCAGGGATTTTCGCAAAAAATTGAAAACTTTTTTTTGTTGAAATTCCGGTTCAAAATGGGAGTAGGTAATGTATATGACATGTTGAGCTCGAAATTACCGGTTGGAAGCGTAAGGAAAGCGCGGTTATTGCAAGTTTCGTTTTTTGAAATCCAGCCACTTTGTGTTTCGAACTTGGATTGCAGGCGAACGAGGCGACATATTGTAGCAAATTAAACGTTGATCTGCTCATAATTACATTATTAATCGAAAATAAACGAAACATTCCGAATCTGTGACAATAAATTTTATCCGTTCAAAATAAGTAAGGCTAACTATCAGGGATTTTCGCAAAAAATTGAAAACTTTTTTTTGTTGAAATTCCGGTTCAAAATGGGAGTAGGTAATGTATATGACATGTTGAGCTCGAAATTACCGGTTGGAAGCATAAGGAAAGCGCGGTTATTGCAAGTTTCGTTTTTTGAAATCCAGCCACTTTGTGTTTCGAACTTGGATTGCAGGCGAACGAGGCGACATATTGTAGCAAATTAAACGTTGATCTGCTCATAATTACATTATTAATCGAAAATAAACGAAACATTCCGAATCTGTGACAATAAATTTTATCCGTTAAAAATAAGTAAGGCTAACCATCAGGGATTTTCGCAAAAAATTGAAAACTTTTTTTTGTTGAAATTCCGGTTCAAAATGAGAGTATGTAATGTATATGACATGTTGAGCTCGAAATTACCGGTTGGAAGCATAAGGAAAGCGCAGTTATTGCAAGTTTCGTTTTTTGAAATCCAGCCACTTTGTGTTTCGAACTTGGATTGCAGGCGAACGAGGCGACATATTGTAGCAAATTAAACGTTGATCTGCTCATAATTACATTATTAATCGAAAATAAACGAAACATTCCGAATCTGTGACAATAAATTTTATCCGTTAAAAATAAGTAAGGCTAACCATCAGGGATTTTCGCAAAAAATTGAAAACTTTTTTTTGTTGAAATTCCGGTTCAAAATGGGAGTAGGTAATGTATATGACATGTTGAGCTCGAAATTACCGGTTGGAAGCGTAAGGAAAGCGCGGTTATTGCAAGTTTCGTTTTTTGAAATCCAGCCACTTTGTGTTTCGAACTTGGATTGCAGGCGAACGAGGCGACATATTGTAGCAAATTAAACGTTGATCTGCTCATAATTACATTATTAATCGAAAATAAACGAAACATTCCGAATCTGTGACAATAAATTTTATCCGTTCAAAATAAGTAAGGCTAACTATCAGGGATTTTCGCAAAAAATTGAAAACTTTTTTTTGTTGAAATTCCGGTTCAAAATGGGAGTAGGTAATGTATATGACATGTTGAGCTCGAAATTACCGGTTGGAAGCATAAGGAAAGCGCGGTTATTGCAAGTTTCGTTTTTTGAAATCCAGCCACTTTGTGTTTCGAACTTGGATTGCAGGCGAACGAGGCGACATATTGTAGCAAATTAAACGTTGATCTGCTCATAATTACATTATTAATCGAAAATAAACGAAACATTCCGAATCTGTGACAATAAATTTTATCCGTTAAAAATAAGTAAGGCTAACCATCAGGGATTTTCGCAAAAAATTGAAAACTTTTTTTTGTTGAAATTCCGGTTCAAAATGAGAGTATGTAATGTATATGACATGTTGAGCTCGAAATTACCGGTTGGAAGCATAAGGAAAGCGCAGTTATTGCAAGTTTCGTTTTTTGAAATCCAGCCACTTTGTGTTTCGAACTTGGATTGCAGGCGAACGAGGCGACATATTGTAGCAAATTAAACGTTGATCTGCTCATAATTACATTATTAATCGAAAATAAACGAAACATTCCGAATCTGTGACAATAAATTTTATCCGTTAAAAATAAGTAAGGATCAGGGATTTTCGCAAAAAATTGAAAACTTTTTTTTGTTGAAATTCCGGTTCAAAATGGGAGTAGGTAATGTATATGACATGTTGAGCTCGAAATTACCGGTTGGAAGCGTAAGGAAAGCGCGGTTATTGCAAGTTTCGTTTTTTGAAATCCAGCCACTTTGTGTTTCGAACTTGGATTGCAGGCGAACGAGGCGACATATTGTAGCAAATTAAACGTTGATCTGCTCATAATTACATTATTAATCGAAAATAAACGAAACATTCCGAATCTGTGACAATAAATTTTATCCGTTCAAAATAAGTAAGGCTAACTATCAGGGATTTTCGCAAAAAATTGAAAACTTTTTTTTGTTGAAATTCCGGTTCAAAATGGGAGTAGGTAATGTATATGACATGTTGAGCTCGAAATTACCGGTTGGAAGCATAAGGAAAGCGCGGTTATTGCAAGTTTCGTTTTTTGAAATCCAGCCACTTTGTGTTTCGAACTTGGATTGCAGGCGAACGAGGCGACATATTGTAGCAAATTAAACGTTGATCTGCTCATAATTACATTATTAATCGTAAATAAACGAAACATTCCGAATCTGTGACAATAAATTTTATCCGTTAAAAATAAGTAAGGCTAACCATCAGGGATTTTCGCAAAAAATTGAAAACTTTTTTTTGTTGAAATTCCGGTTCAAAATGAGAGTATGTAATGTATATGACATGTTGAGCTCGAAATTACCGGTTGGAAGCATAAGGAAAGCGCAGTTATTGCAAGTTTCGTTTTTTGAAATCCAGCCACTTTGTGTTTCGAACTTGGATTGCAGGCGAACGAGGCGACATATTGTAGCAAATTAAACGTTGATCTGCTCATAATTACATTATTAATCGAAAATAAACGAAACATTCCGAATCTGTGACAATAAATTTTATCCGTTAAAAATAAGTAAGGCTAACCATCAGGGATTTTCGCGAAAAAATTGAAAACTTTTTTTGTTGAAATTCCGGTTCAAAATGAGTATAGGTAATGTATATGACATGTTGAGCTCGAAATTACCGGTTGGAAGCATAAGGAAAGCGCGGTTATTGCAAGTTTGGTTTTTTGAAATCCAGCCACTTTGTGTTTCGAACTTGGATTGCAGGCGAACGAGGCGACATATTGTAGCAAATTAAACGTTGATCTGCTCATAATTACATTATTAATCGAAAATAAATGAAACATTCCGAATCTGTGACAATAAATTTTATCCGTTCAAAATAAGTAAGGCTAACCATCAGGGATTTCCGCAAAAAATTGAAAACTTTTTTTTGTTGAAATTCCGGTTCAAAATGAGTATAGGTAATGTATATGACATGTTGAGCTCGAAATTACCGGTTGGAAGCATAAGGAAAGCGCGGTTATTGCAAGTTTCGTTTTTTGAAATCCAGCCACTTTGTGTTTCGAAGTTGGATTGCAGGCGAACGAGGCGACATATTGTAGCAAATTAAACGTTGATCTACTCATAATTACATTATTAATCGAAAATAAACGAAACATTCCGAATCTGTGACAATAAATTTTATCCGTTCAAAATAAGTAAATCAGGGATTTCCGCAAAAAATTGAAAACTTTTTTTTGTTGAACTTCCGGTTCAAAATGAGTGTAGGTAATGTATAGGACATGTTAAGCTCGAAATTACCGGTTGGAAGCATAAGGAAAGCGCGGTTATTGCAAGTTTCGTTTTTTGGAATCCAGCCACTTTGTGTTTCGAAGTTGAATTGCAGGCGAACGAGGCGACATATTGTAGCAAATTAAACGTTGATCTGCTCATAATTACATTATTAATCGAAAATAAACGAAACATTCCGAATCTGTGACAATAAATTTTATCCGTTCAAAATAAGTAAGGCTAACCATCAGGGATTTCCGCAAAAAATTGAAATTTTTTTTTGTTGAAATTGCGGTTCAAAATGAGTATAGGTAATGTATATGACATGTTGAGCTCGAAATTACCGGTTGGAAGCATAAGGAAAGCGCGGTTATTGCAAGTTTCGTTTTTTGAAATCCAGCCACTTTGTGTTTCGAACTTGGATTGCAGGCGAACGAGGCGACATATTGTAGCAAATTAAACGTTGATCTACTCATAATTACATTATTAATCGAAAATAAACGAAACATTCCGAATCTGTGACAATAAATTTTATCCGTTCAAAATAAGTAAGGCTAACCATCAGGGATTTTCGCAAAAAATTGAAAACTTTGTTTGTTGAAATTCCGGTTCAAAATGAGTGTAGGTAATGTATATGCATGTTGAGCTCGAAATTACCGGTTGGAAGCATAAGGAAAGCGCGGTTATTGCAAGTTTCGTTTTTTGAAATCCAACCACTTTGTGTTTCGAACTTGGATTGCAGGCGAACGAGGCGACATATTGTAGCAAATTAAACGTTGATCTGCTCATAATTACATTATTAATCGAAAATAAACGAAACATTCCGAATCTGTGACAATAAATTTTATCCGTTCAAAATAAGCAAGGCATATATATTCATATTTATTGATTAAATTATTTTTAAAGAAAACAAAATTAAGATAATTTTTTTTCATTTATTTATTTATTGGAATATTCATTAATTAATTTTTTGTAATTGTGTTTTCGATTTTGTTCATAAATTTTGAAAATACTTTGTTTTGTATTCATGTTTTATAAATAAGTGTTTTTTTTATAAGTAAACAGATTCAATTTTTTTGTTGTAATTTTATACATTAGATTTCTTTTATTTTTTTTGTTAAATATTCATTTATTTAATTTTTAATAATAATCGTAATTAATAGTAATTCTTAAAAATTTTCTTTTTCACCTTTCTCATTTCTTTCATTTTATATATTTTATATCTGAATTTAATAAAAAAATTAATCATTAATTAATTAATGTTATAAATAATTTATTTATAATTTTACTTGCGATATAATTAATTATCTGTACACCGTTCATGTCCATACTTTATAAAAATATGAACAGTGTACGAATATTTCATTGCATCACTTTATACTCTATAAAATTTTTATAATACACTAATATTTGTAAATTATTTATTATAAATTTAAATAGTTTTAATTATATAGTCATACATAATTATATTAAACCCTATAATTTATATTTAGATCATTTTTAATATTTATATATAGATATTTATTTACAGAAAACAAAACAAAAAAAAATTATTAAATGCCTAATTGAAAATTAATAAATTTTGGCAATTTTTTTATTACATCCTATATATTATATATATATATAATTTATATTTTAATATTAATTACAAATTTAAATAATTTTTTATTGTTTTTTTATTTGTTTTTTTATACATTTTATTTAATTTTATATTTTTTTTTTAGAAAAAGGCAAGTTTAGGCAAGTGAAATAATTAAATAAAAAATTCGTTTATTTTATTGTATTTTAATGAAAATCAAAAATAATTGTATTTCATGCGAAAAAAAATTATATAGCGTTAATAATTATGATAAAATTATAATCGTGTTATAGACTTTTTCTTGGGTGTTTATTTAGAATAAATCAAGGAACTTTGAGAATACAAACAAAATATTATAAAAATATAAAAAAGTTAATAAAAAAAAAATATATTTAAATTTTATTTCGTTGTAAAATGTGGTGCTAAAAAGGAATGGGGGGATGGAAGGGGGAGGCGAATGGGAGTATGACTCCGTGATTCGCGCATCTTGCTACGGACATGCCGAGCTGGTGGTTTATGGGAATGGTATTTATTTACTAAATTAACAAAATGTAAATAAAAAATCGAGCGTTTTTTGTGTTGGTTGCCTACTTCTTAAAGATAACAGTACATAAATAATTTAATTAATTTTTTTTATGTATTTTTATTTATAAATGAATTATTAATAATTATTTTATTACTTATCATCTATATATAAACTTTATATATTTTTTTTTGTCATATATTTTGTTAAAGGCACTCATAATATTCTTATACAAACTTATACAGAAATATATATAAGTTTATTATATAAATGTAGCTTCATCTTCATTATCCTATTATTATTCATAATTTTTATTTTATATAATAAAAATATTAATATTTTTTTTTTATTTTAATTTACAAAGCTGTATTATGAATTGCAATTTCTTTCAGTATTTTATGTATTTTCTGTATTTTTAACTACAACGTGGGAATTTGCTAAGGTAAGATATCGTTTGTGTCGGTTGGGTGTGAGAAACAAAAATTAGTTCATTATTATTTTACGTTTTGGGATGGGTGGAATTTTAATCGTTGGGTGGATGTACATATATAAGCTTTATAATGTTTTTGGAATACTGTAATAACAGGATAAATGTGTGGACGCAGATTTTAGCTACCATACTGCACTCAACATTTGTTGCATTTGTACAGCTTGTTAGTTCAAATTTTTTTTAGTGATAGAGTGCGTAATTGCGTACCAGGCAGTATGTCCTTCGATAAATTCAATTAGGAAAAAAAAATATTTTTTTTTTAAATTCGCATTAACATGTGGAGCGAACCATTTTCGCGAAGTACTTTTACCTCAAATTTTTATACACCGGTGTTGTTATAACAACAACATCACGGCTATACTGTATTACTACGAAGGCAGAGTAAACTTGCGTTACGTAGAAGAACGTAAGCACATAAAATGTGCTTGTGATAGCATAACAGCTGATACAAACTCTAAGCTGGAAACTCCAAGCAGCAGATAATGTAGCAGCAACAACCAAGCTATCAAAGCTGAATGATTTGGATATCGAAAAAAACTGATCTAGCCAGCACAACTGCGGCATGAATATAAATCACATCCAAGTTGATAATCCGACGATCCAATATAACAACGATGATCGCAAGAAAAGGCTGCTCAGAAAGCAGTTAATAAAAATAAACCACTTGGAGAATGTTATTTCACGAAGACCTTATGCTAAATATACTAAACCAATCAAAAATTCACGCTGGACAGAAAAATGTTCACAATTTTGAAATGACCGTCGATTGTCCCAGAAAGTTTATGGGAATTCTAATTTATGCGAGATATTCGCTAATTTTATATGTCTGGCCAAAATGAATTTCTCAGTAGGTATGTGTTGCACATTTTAATGAAATATTATTTCAATAATATTTGCTTCGCCAGTCACCGGTGACCCCCGTGGTGCTACGAACAAACTCAGTGCCGGTCACCGGTGACCCCATGGCATTCAACGTGCTAAAAAGAATGTGGATTTTCTGATTACAAATTTGACAAAGAAAACGAGATTTTGGCACTTGTTTGGAAAGACAATAATTTTGCAAAAATGTTATCGAATCATCAGTAAAACACAAAAGGGATATGTAGATGTACCGCAACCTCGTGGAAAAAAATGGTAGTTTTCATTATTTACGAACGGAATTGAGATAGCTTTTTATAATGCCTAGGCTCTGTATTCGCCGTCTGACAGCACGATACCATTTTTAAATTTTAAAAGAGAGATTCCAATGGATTATCTCAAAAAAAATTCTATTTCGGATCCGTTAAACCCGTAGACCCTCAACATCGTTAATTCACAAGAGGAGTGTTATATCGAACAAAAGAATTACAGGTCATATTATAGAACGGACACCTGAAGGTAAATTTGCCTTGTGTAAAAAAACTGGTAGGAATCAATGTCTCTGTGACGTAGGAATTCGTGAGTTTTGTTTTGATGAACTCCATAGTGGATAGCTATTTTTTACATAAATATTGAATATTATGTTACTTGTTATGCTTTATATGACGAATTATATGTAATTTTTATGTAAATTTTTATTTTGTATTGGTTCATTAAAATATAATGGAATATTTCTCCAAGCTGTTCGCTTTTTCATTTTTTGTCTTATGTGCACATAGGCCCCAATTGGGGATCAAAAATAAAAGCTTAAAAAAGTTATTAAATGCATGGGGGGTACTACGCAAAAAAAAAGTTAGGAGGTATCCCGAATACTATCCGAGAACACTACTATTCGTAAAAAAGATTACATTAATGAATTTTCAGACTCTTATCCGATGGCTTTGAAAAGACTTACATCTTTAGAGGCGAAAATAAATCCAAACGTGAGGCAAAACATGAAAAAACAGATGATGGAATATGTGGCAAAGGGCTACGCACGCAACTTAGTAGGAGACTAAAAAAGGAGAAATCTCCGCATAAATTTTGTATTGTTTGGGATACGGCAGCCATGGTGAAAGAGGTTTCACTCAATACTATGCTGCTTAAAGGTCCAAACCAGTTATCGTCACTACTTGGAATTTTGTATCGAGCTAGAGAACACGGCCTGTGACAATATGTGGGAATATTCGAGAAATGTTTCATCAAATTCGAATCAACCGGCAGAATCAATATTCACAGCATTTCCTTTGGAACTTTGGAACAAATTCGACAAAGGCTTTTACAATATTGAATGAGTCTGGAAAAGTGAACCGAAAAGACTTTTCATGTGCGCTCGACCCAGGAAAAGTATTAGAAATGTGGTGGGACATCACCCAAGACTGTGTTAGTTATTCAATTAACCACCATCGAATCGGTCAAGAAATACTATCGGGAGCAAAGCCTATTAAACGTTTGGTACTACGTATCACAATGTCCATATTTGACCCTATGGGCCTAATTGCAAATTTCTTGGCTTTCGCTAAGATATTGATGCTGATCAAAAATAAATTGGGATGAAGAGATTCTCGATCAGGAATATGATAAGTGGCTGATGTGGATAAAATTGCTGGCAGAAATAGAAAAACTGAAAAGCTGGTTCACAGGACCACAATTTTGTACTTCAAACTGAAGAGACCTGGCCACAGACTAATATCGAACTTTTCTGAACCATATTCGGTATGCCGATATATACTGACATATGAAACCAACGTTCACCAGTAATAGTTTCGTGCGGTTTTAGTAGTTCATAGTACACCACTCCTTTCTGATCCTATCAAATGCACAACATAACCTTACTTCCATGAATGTTTCGTTTTGCTGTTGATGTGGATAGTTTGCCAGGATGGACCCATGATCTTTTCGTTTAGGGTTATGGTAGTAAATCCACTTTTCATCGCCAGTCACAATTTGAGACAAAAAATGCCATCTTCGGTGTCTTGTAAGCAAAGGATTGCGAACCATTAAACGATATTCAATGTTGGCTTAGTCAGTTCATGTGGTATCCATTTTCCTCATTTGACATTTAACTGTTCTGCAAGTTCTTTTTCTGTTTGAGCTGAGTTTTGCTTCAATAAAGCTTCCAATTCTTCATCTTCGAATTTTTTGGTTGACCAGAACGTCCTTTGTTACTGACATCGAAATCACCACTTTGAATCGTTTAAACCAGTTTTTGCAATTTTTTGAGCTAGTATATATTCACCACAAGTTTCTTGAAGCAAATGCAAACTTTCAGCAGCTTGCTTTTTTATTTTGATTAAAGCAAAAAAGTAATGCTTGCCGCAAATGCTGTTTTGTTGGTACGAAATTCGACATGTTTAAACGCGATTTAAATATACGTTGTTTACGCTTTCACGAATAATGACAAACGAAATTTTAATGTGGAATGCCAACACTTTAAAACGCCGTAGGTGTCATTGTAAAATAATGTTTAGTACTAAAGTTACGCCATCTCTTAGAAAATCCAAAAAACTAAGTAATGCACCCAATATATTCTGATAATCGAACAAATTTTGTCGGCCTAAGAAATGAAGCTGAAATACAAAACTCTGAGCGATTAGTTGAAAAGAATCCCACAACCACTGAAGATAATCCACTCCGAGATAAAAAACATTATAAATGCTCGACCATTAACATACATTCCCTTGGACAGCGAATGCGATGAGGCGCTTACACTTAACCGTTTTCTAACGGATCATCAAACGGAGTTCCTCCTTATGGACGCTTTTATGATCACGATCTTTTGCTTACAAAGTCATGGCGAATATCACAAATGATCGCTGATAAATTCTAGAAACATCGGGTAAACGAATATCTGCTAGCACTTACCGAACGAACAAAATGGCACAATCCCTGTCCTAATCAAAATGGGAGATCTGGTGGTGATACTGGATGAAGATCGTCGAAATAGTTGAAGGACTAGGCCACCTATTCTCGAAATTGGTTTACAATTCGGCATTCGAATATAGTTTGCTTTAAAATTCTGTAGATTATTGGAATTTTTCGCCGGCTACTTTAATCATTTTTTCAAATTTGTTTGCAAGTTTTCTATTATTTATTTTCCTACTAAAGCCAAGTACGCATCTGATGTGAAATGAAATTTTTCATACAAAAGTGACACAAGCGAAAATAAAATTGAAAATTCCGATGCTAAAATTTAATTTGTGGCACGCTAGTGAAATTGGTATGTTTCGTATTAAAATATAGATGTCTCTGCATAACTCTACACATTTTTCAAAGTAAGGTAAATTTTTGACGTTTCATAATATTTATTTGTATTTGTTGTTGCGCTGTAAACACAAGTGTTTTTAAATATGGCGAATGAACATTTTGTTAATTTCGAATATTTGGAATGTGCGTTAATATTTTACGAAATTCTACAAACTAATTTTTCATGAAATATTTATCTTATTAATTTTGGAGACTAGAGAAAATTTCATTTCACGTCAACTGCATACTACAACATATGAATGTAACATTGTAATCATATGAGCATTACCTACCATTGTTGATAAAGTTACCATGTCATGTTGATATACATACTAATAAATATAATTAGTTCTAACTTCACTCTCAACAAGTGTGTTTTAACTAACATCACATGGTGTCAGAAGTGGCGAATTTTTTTTTATAAAAAATAAAAAAAAAGAATCTTTAATCATCGGTTAAAAAAAATAATATTTTGGAATAAAAAATAATAAATATAAAGTGAATAGTGATATCCAAGGCTTATTTCAGTAAAATATTGAAAGTTGGAGTAAGATTTTCGATAAGTGAAAAAGATGACGTACGAGGGATCAACTAATTTTATAAGACCACCAAAATGTCTTGAGATTGATAATACCAATCAAATGGGTATTAAATGGAAAAATTGGATCCATCAATATAAATGGTTCGAGGTTGCAACACAAATGGAAAAAAATCCGAACAAATGCAAATAGCGACATTTATGGCGTCGTTAGGAGCGGATGCACTGGACGTGTATAATTCATTCAACTTGAAGACCGAGGATATGGAAAGGTTGGATATAATCAAATCGAAATTTGAGGAACATTTTGCACCGAAAACATCAACATCCTAGAAAGGTACGTGTTTAATAAAATGTATCAAAGTGAAAATGAAACTTTTGATCAATATTATACAAAGATAAAAAATCAGTGCAAATGTGAGTTCGGAGCATTGTCCGATAGCTTATTGCGAGACAAAATTATAATAGGAATACGTAGCGAAGCAGTACGTGAAAAGTTATTGTCAGAAACTCGAGCCGACCGTAGAGAATGCAATTAAAATATGCAAGACAAGTGAAATGTCAGTAATACAGCTAACAGAGTTACAACGCAAACAATCGCAAAGTGTAGATGCAGTTTCGCTGAGAAAGACAGTAAAAAATAGAAAACCAGACTGTCCAGTGAAAAGTGATGAAACATTTGATAGTAAAAGGTGCGGAACCAAGCATAGCTAACGTAATTGTCCGGCATATGGGCACAAATGCAACAAGTGTAAATATAGGGGCCATTTTGCAAAAATGTGTACTGTAAATAGAGTAGATGAAATAGAAACGGAACTTATAGACAGTATCAATACAATGGATGATCATAGGATGGTTCGAAGAAATCCTAATAAAACAATCGAAGGTCAAAGCAAAGTTGGATACAAGAGCACAGTGCAATGTATTACCGAACCATATAGTCGACAAGTTAAGAATCAAAATTGTCAAATCGAACACCAGACGAATAATAGGGTTTGGAAACAATAACATAGTTGTAATAGGCGAAATTGAGGTCGATTGTCAAATGAGAAACAGAATGACTAGACTATTCAAAGTAGTCAATGCGGATGTCACACCAATATTAGGGAAAGAGGCATGTGAACGGGAAAAGCTAATCGTAGGCTGCGTGAAGAATTATGAATATGACATAGATTTAGTGGAAAATCCGATGTTCGAAATCAAACCAGTTCGGAAAGTTCCGTTAGCGATTAAGGACCAAGCCAAAGCCGAAATTGAAAATATGGTGAAAATGGGAATTCTAGCCAAAGTTCATGAAGTGACACCAGTCGTATCACCCATGATAGTGGTGAGGAAAGAAGATAGACTGCGGGTATGTCTGGACCTTACTGATGTGAATAACAATATCGTGAGAAGATATCATCCGTTAAAGACAATCGAGGAAATAGTAACCAGAATGAGAACAGCCAAGTTGTTTACAAAATTAGACCGTAAAAAAGGGTTCTGGCAGATAAAGGTATCAAGTCGTACAGAGAAATACTTGACAATGAGAACACCATGGTGCAGAGATAAGATTTGGATTGTCATCGGCTCCAGAAGTATTTCAAGATCTGATGAGTCAGATTTTAGGCGATTTAGAGAATGTAGAATGCTACATGGACGATATTCTGATTCATGCTGAGAACAAAGACCAACTGGAATCAATCACAAATAAAGTACTGGCAAAAGTAGAAGAAGCTGGATAAAAATTGAACAAAGACAAATGTATATTTGGAGTGGACTATCAGCAGATCCTGATAAAATAACACCGATTAAAAATCTAAAGAGACCACAAAACGTCAAATAATTAAAAAGACTATTAGAAATGGCAACATATTCAGCGAAATTTGTACCGAATTTGTCAGTGATAACAGAACCAATAAGAAGTCTTATTATAAAAGATGTGGAATGGAATTGAACAAAGGTGCAGGAAAAAGTATTTGTTGAGCTAAATGCTGTGTTTTCAACTACTCCTATATTAAAATTATATAATACGAATGAAGACGTAATTATTCAAGTAGACGCAAGTATGAAAGGGTTTGGAGCTGCATTACTACAAAATGATCAGCCTGTAGCATACGCATCTAATGTGTTAAGCCGAGCCCAACGGAACTATCCACCAATAGAGTTGGAGGCCGCGACTATAAGATGGATCTGTGGGAAGTTTCATGAATAAGTCTATGGAAAAAAGTTAAGAATCAAAAGTGATCACAAGTCACTTGAGATTATATAAAAGCACGATAAGGAAATCCAAGAGCTGATTTAAGTAACAATGTCAGGTTGGCCGCATAATCAAGTTGAGATCAATGAATGGATAAAACCGTATTGGACTTTCAGAGATGAGATATCTTATTACAATGGCTTAGTGTTCAAAGGGATGAAACTGGTGGTACCAAAGGCACAAATACCGAAAATGTTGTATAACATACATCGAGGGCATTTTATGATACAAAAATGTCTAAGTCGTGCAAGGGAAATTCTGTATTGGAGAGGGATGACAACAGGTATAACCTCATATGTTGAAAATTGTTTAATTTGCCAGTCGATGCAGAGATTATTTACTCGTAGTGGATAGTTACTCAGGTTATTTCGAGTTTAAGGAATTAAAAATGAGTACGGCAAAGGCAGTTATCGAAATTTTGAAAGTCTGTTTCTTTACGCATGGAATACCAGCAAAGCTAGAGACAGATAATGGTCCACAATTTTCAGCGGCAGAGTTTTAGAAGTTTGCGAGCGATTGGTCGATCAACCATACGACGAGCAGGCCAAATAATCCACAAGGCAACGGCCTAGTAGAACGCTATGTGCAAACAGCGAATAGGAATGATAAAAAAAAATGCAAGAAAGACAATTCTTGTATATATCTAGCATTATTAAATTATCACAATATACCGACGTCATCAAGCTTAGCATCGCCAAATCAGAGGTTAATGAGCAGAGCTACAAGAACGACAATAGTGGGGTCGCCGGAATTGTTAAAACCAAAGGTTGTTCTGGACATAACGGAAAAAATAATAACGATCAGAAAAAATCAAAAATGGTATGCTGATTAAGGGAGGCGAGTCGCGGAACCGTTGAATGTAGGTGACAAGGTTAGAATTAAACGAGGCGATCGTGATTGGGTTCCAGGAGTCATTGTAGAAGAAACCATTGCATTACCTACCATTGTTGATAAAGTTACCATGTCATGTGGATATACATACTAATAAATAAAATTAGTTCTAACTTCACTCGCAACAAGTGTGTTTTAACTAAAATCACACATACTAGCATTAAGGGAAAAATTCCACGTGGAACTATTCCCTAAAGACTAGTATGCACCTGATGTGAAAAGAAATTTTCATTGGTATCCAAAATTAAGCAGATACATATTCCATGAAAACTTAGTTTGTAGAATTTCGTAAAATTAACGCAGATTCATGTTGAATTATTATTATTTTTATAACTTATTTACTTTTAACGTACCTGCACATAAAAATGCAGTGAAAAATTTGTAGAGTTAAACAGCGACGTTTATATATTAATACGAAACATACCAATTTCACTACCGTACCGCAAAATAATATTTAGCACCGAAATTTTCATTTTCGTTCTCGCTTATGTTATTTTTGTATGAAAATTTTTATTTCACGTCACCTAGTTAATAATAGAAAACTTGCAAACAAATTTGAAAAAATGATTAAAACAGCCGGTGAAAGATTCTAATAATATGATTTCGAGAATAGGGCCCCAAGTCAACAAGTGCGCAGTGTTGTAGTTTGAACCTCATAGGGAATATATCGGATTTTCCATTTGGGACTTGACAACTTTCACTGTGAACGCACCCTTAAACAAATAACCAAATTGTTAGTGACAAAACATTCAGCAAAACAACATTACTGCAACTTCAAGAGCGTCAATTCCAATTTTTGGTCGTAATTATCGTCCCAGAAGACAAGCGATTCTAGTCTAGTGAAAAAATTGAGTCTAAATAATCGCTGCTGGATGTTCCTGTGCCAGTATGATCACGGGTTGGTCGAAGTGCCGAGAATATTGCTGCCGTTCAAGCGTCCGTCACAAACGTACCAAAACAGTCGATTCCACGGCGTTCCCAACAATTGGGAATCGCTCAGACCTTATTAAACATTTGTTCCGGCAAGAAATCTTCTATTCTCCTTGAACATTATTATTGACCTTCGGAATTTTTTCTACTTTCACCCACCATGGTGAGGGGGGGGAGGGGCATCAAACTCTGAAGGTCATTGTTGTTGATAAGGGATGATAGTAATAATAATGTTCAAGGAGAATAAAAGATTTCTTGCCGGAACAAATGTTTCCCAATCGAAAAATTCAACGTTTCGCTAAAGGGGTGGTTAACTTCCTGTCAGTAGAGGTAGGGGCATTACGATATATTCTGGGACAAACCAAGGGTATTGTTAAAAACGCAACATTATACAATTTTTCTAGATTTTTTCCAGAAGATTTTGAACTTTTTTCTGAATATTTCGTAATTTTTCAAATTTATACGCCGATTAGGGGATGTTTCGAACCCTAAAAATTATTAATATTAATGAGATAGGTTAGTATTAACCATTTATAAGGGTAATAAGAAACTTGCGTCGAGAAAAAAAATTTCTCCTTTCCATAATTCAAAGATTCAGGGTAGGGGTAGTTTACCCCATACGGTAGTTTCAAAAAATCCTCGAGCACGTCAACCTTGATTTCTCTTATTAAGTAACATATATTTTTTTCAGATTTTTCCGCGTTAATGTAAGAATTTTACATCAATTAGTTGATTTTTTTACCCCTGTTAGGAGGTGTTTCACCCCCTGGATTGTTCCGATTTTTTTTCAAAAAATTGTATATTATTTAGCTCATTAAAATACACATTCCTAAATAAGTTTCTTCGAAATTTCACTGATTTTTCTAGGCGAAATTATCAAAAGTCCGTTTTTTACCCCCAACTTCTGAGGGTTGTTTCACCTCCTCAGAGTGTTTTTCCGCCGATAAAAAAAATAGGTATCCCTTATTTTTCAGTCTACTTTCACATATTCAAATTTCAGCAAAATCGGAGAGGGACACTTCGCGCCCCTTCCTTGTAAGAGGGGAGGAAGGTTAGCGACACCAAGCGACAGTGGAATGAATTTTGTAAAATCAGCAATATTGTGAATGCGTGGTGCGAATAGATGTCGAATATTTACGAACACGAAAAGAAAAATGAATTTTCTGTTTGTTCGTTTTGACGGATTCTACAACATTCTTGTACATAGATTATAACGAAAAACGTCATAAAACAATGATCAAGGAACATTATTTTATATAATTGTGTTTATTAATTTTAAATATATTTTTTCATAATAAAAAATGCTGAACGACGGCTTGAAGCACAAAAAAGAGTTACTTTCAATTTTGAAATAAACAATATTAGCCTTTACGCCAACACCCATCATCACCATCTGCTTTTGAATGGGATATACAGTAAAGTGTTGAAATTTAATAAGAAAATGCAATTTTTTTCAGATTTTTTTTATAATTGTATTTTATTTATTATTTTAGACAATAAAAGCAAAAAAAATAACAAAACAAAAACAAACAAAAAAGGATTTATCCTTGAATATTAATTTGAAGATCATAAAACCTACGAACATTCAGATGTATACGAGGGGTTATAACAAAACTTAATTTTATTTTATTGCTAAGAAAAAACACATGTACATTTTTTATAATAATTTGTTGAGTTCCTTGTATTTTTTTATAATAGCCTTTAATCGACCTGGCATCGATTCTGATAATTTGTTTGTTGTGTTTGCAGGAGTTTTATGTCATTCCCAACAATAGCTGATTTTAATTGTTTTTTTGTCGTATTGAATGATTTTCTTTCATTTTTCTTTTGAGATGCTTCCACAGATTTTCAATTGGATTGAGATATGGGCTTTGTATTTTCTATATCCAGTTTTCGAGTCGATTCTTTTAAATTCTTCTTTAAAATGTCTAAATATTTTTCCTTGTTCATAATCCCATCAAAAAATTTCAAATTTCTAACTCCTTTATGGCCCATAGCACCCCAGAACATTATACTATTTCCACCGTGTTTAAACGTTGGGCATACATTTCTAACATTACACTCTTCACCACGTTTTCTTCAAACATTTCCTTGACTTTTACCACTTTGAAACAAGATAAATTGACTTTCATTGGCAAAAAACGCATTTTTCCAAAATTCAATACTTTCATTCGTATATTTTAAGGCAAAACGTACTCTTCTTTTTATTTTCTTTATTAATAAAAGGTTTTTTCCTCGCTGGAAAAATAAAAAATTTTTTCTTAAAATTCTTTTAACTGTGATTGGATTTATATTTTTACCATTAAACCTGAAGAGCATTTTAGTTAATTCCACTGCAGTTAACTTAGGATTTTGTCTTATTTTGCGCTTAATGAACTTTTCATCTGATAGTGACATTTTTCTCGGACCTTTTGTGCTGGATGTATTTTCTATTCGGCCTTATTTAAAATACCGATCACAAATGTTTTGTACTGTTGATTTACAAATGTTAAATAATATCGCGATTTCACTCAATGATTTCCTTTTTCATCGCTGGAAAATCACTAACGATCTAATATTAACCGACGTACTCTTACCCATTTTGAAAGACAACAATAAATTAAATTTCCGGGTGTGAAATAAAAAAGATATTGAACTGCACTGATTCAATAATAAACAAAAAACCAAAGTAGTAGAGAAAAAATCCGCACTAAAAAATTGTAGGTCAAGTGTTTTTCCATTGTTTTTATAACTCGTATACAACTGAATGTTCGTAAGTTTTATGATCATCAAATTAATATTCAAGGATAAATCCTTTCTTGTTTGTTTTTGTTTTAATATTTTTTTTGCTTTTATTGTCTAAAATAATAAATAAACTAAAATTACTACTAACTTTAATAAAAAAATATGCCGTACTCATCTGAATGTTTCTGACTGTAAAAACGACTTAGACGGAAAGAGACGTGGTATTTCAATGTTGGTTGATTGTGCTCACGCTGTATATTCGAGAAACATATCAAAATTGTTTTAAGTTATAATTAAATTAGTTTACCCTTTTTATTAAAAAGTGTCACCAAAACAAAACCAGGAATTTGTCACATTTTACGATTGTAAAAAATACGGTGTCCACTGCTTTGCAAAACTAGATACCTTATTGCTGAAATGAGTTTGTGATTAGTAAAAATGCAATAAAAACAGAATTCTCTGTTGCCCAGTGGCACTATTCTGGTGATTCCCTGGGAATAGGGAATTGGGGAAAGATTTTATATGTAATTTCAGTTCAAATATTTTTTTTTCGGCCTACTAAGGAGAAAAGTTTGATGTAAATATTTATAAATTGGGAATAATTTTTCCATATCTAAATTGGCAGGGAAAATTATTCCCAATTTTATTTTGTTTTCAAAAAAATTACCACTAGAGTTTTACCTCAGTATGCCAGAAAAAAATTCTAAAATAGAAATTACATATAAAATCTTTCCCCAATTCCCTATTCCCAGGGAATTACCAGAATAGTGCCACAGATTAATTTTTACAAAAAATACGTTCCTTACCGCCAAATACACACTCGTTCGTTGCCTATTATATGCCATTAAATTTATTGGTTCCATTCAGATGTCTGCTAATAAAATCCGGAACGCGTGGATTGTGCCCCTATATTTCCATTACAATTTCGTGTCAAAAAGTCAATAAAAAATATACCTTGCTAAATTATTCATAAAAATCTCTGCAACAAAAACAAAAAAAAAAAACTCCCACACTAAATATCTGCGTCCATTATAAATGTATAATCCGCGTTCCATCGTGCACATAAAAAATAAATTAATAATTTAAACATTTTGTTTTTAATTAGAAAATTTAAATTTACAGACAAAAAATATTATTATTGTATAAAAATTATTTAATTTTTATTATATCCTATAATTATAATAATATGTGTATATTTATACTTATATGCATTATATAAAAAAATATATTTATATGTGTGTATAGTAACAAAATAAAAATATAATTAATTACAAATTCATGAAAAAATAATAAAAATTTAATTTTAATTAAATAAAATAAATCAGTCCAAATAAAAAATAAATTTTCAGCTTTTCGTGTACAATTTAATCCAAATTCTGGGAATTTAATTTTTGTGTGTTGTTATTGTTGTTGTTATTTTGTGTGTAGTTTAATATTTATAAAATTACACTAATAAAAAATAAAAATATAATATTCGTAAAATAAATGTTTGATGGCGATAATAATTAGCACCTTATAATAATAATAATAATTGTTTATGTATATACGAAATAAAAACCTAATTAATAAAAAAAAAAAAATAATATTAAAACTATATCGATATTTAATCCGGATATTATTTCACCGAACCTAGAATTGGGAGGTGGCGAGATGAGAGCGTGCGATTTTAACACACATTCGATTTCAATATATATATATTCGATTAACTGCCAAATTAAAAATTATATACGGTAACGTGCTAATAATGCAAATTTTATATCAAAAAACAAAAAAAAAATTATTGCGTGACTACGAGATTTTAATTATTTTATACGAGAGTGCAACATAGTGGCAAGAAAAAATTTATTCGAACTCATCAAGTGGTTGCTGCATGGATGGAAGCCTCATGTTATCATTACACGTTCGATATGATTACTCAATTATTTGCTATCATTACATAGCATGATATCACAAATCGTATAAAATTTTATCCCGCAACATGATTTGGCCACGCGCCTATAAGCGATATCGTATACAAATCAATAAAAATCATTACACAATATTATTTTGATTGGCACTCAAAATAATAAGATAAATTTGTAGGGTAAATAGAAAATAAAAATAATCGTAATTTTATTTGTACACAGGCATAAAACTTACATACACACACACACACATTCACAACTTCATGTACGTAAGATATTCTAGACTAATTTATTATCACTATACTTATTTAATACACCCTTATTACTATTTATATATGTATACTAAATTACTAACTAATTTACTACTAGACTTCAGTTCCATCTTCACCCTCGTCCTCAAATAATTGATTCGTACTGTTTGGATTGCCCCCACTAACGCTAGCTACTGATAACCGTTTTTTTGGTTTAGGCGGTGGCCTTGGCGGCATTTTTGTTGCTTTTTCGCCAGCCGCGTTTATCACGACACCGGAACCGGATCGTCCGTATAATGGTTCTGTTTCCGATGTATTCAAATCACTTGAATCGAGTGAGGTGGGTTGCTGCTGTAGCTGCTGCTGGTGTTCCGGTGATTTTTTTGGCGATTGTACTACGGCTTCTTGTGGTTGTGCTGCGGCTGCTGCATTGGATTGGGTGGCCGGTGTTGCAGGCAGTGGACGATTTTTCATTGAAAACTTGAGTGATGCATTCGGATCAAGTTTATTTATATTTAGTGCCGAACTACCGGCCGCTGTTGTTCTTAATCCTAAATTATCATAAACAGGTTCTACAATTTCACCTGACATGACTGTCGATGTAGGCGACGTGGGTGGATAGTCAGACATGCCTGAATTCATCGATGGTGTCCAACTTGGAATTCTTGGCTTACGCGGTATCGTGACATAACCCTGTTTCATCAGTACCGGAGGATACATTAATGGTGCGGGAGCAAACGCTTGATTTGATCGGGCGGCTGGCATAACTAATCTTCCTTTTGGATGTTGCAATGTTCTAAAACCGGTTGGTATAATTTGTCCTTGATAGATCACAGGATTTTGATACACCGGACTTTGTATCGGTGATTTAACATAACGGCCATCTGGAATGTTTGACATAGAGCTCTGTAGCGATGGTGATTGCGCAAATCGGGCAGGGAATGCAATTAGGTCTGGAGGTAACGTACCCCCGTATCCGTCTTCTACGTAGGCGTGTCGTGACCTTGGTATACTATCCGAGAGCGCAATCGATTGTGTCTCCTCGTCATGGCTTCCTGCAAATATAAATGAATTGTCTAATTAATTTCGCGATTAGTATCAAGGGTTCAGCTTATCTGATAACTTTGCTGAAATAAGAAAATCTTAAATATATACAAATCGAAATCAAACCAACTATTGAACTGGCATAGAAGTTTCAACGAGCAGAAGCATCCACCAATGTTAGATGGTTGTGTAGTGTACATAACCTTTGCGCTGTTACCACTAAGACACCAGTCAAAACCAGCATATACCAGCATGTACCGTCTAAATCAAATGAGTATCACTCGGGCACAATACACACGAAGACTTCATTGAAACAAATTTGCTGAATCAAAGAATTTACATTCTCTAAAGAAAATCTTTAGAAAATGGTTTCTATGATTCCTTAATTTTTGTGTAAAAATCATAAAACACTATTGTATGAATTTTTAAACAGAGATTCTATGAATTTGTAACAAAATTTGTCCTATATTTGCACACGCTCGTCCATTCGTCAATTATGTTTTTTACCGGTGGCAATCAGATTATAAAAATAATTCTGAAGTTCAAATAAAGCTGTCTACGATTTTATCACTTTTAAAAGAAAAGCGAAAATGAATTATTTGAAAATTCTTCGTGATTCTATGATTTCTAGAATTTCCGGTTTATTAGTTTTTATTTATTTTATGCGTCCATGCATTATGACGCTACAACTGTCTTCCCTCGTAAATAAGGCTTAGACGTTTAAAACGAATATTGCGCCACTAGGCGTTTTATTCTAATAAAACACTCATGATGTTTTATTCGAAAATTAAGAACAATTAAATCGTTTTAAAATTATTTATGTATATAAAATCTAAAGAAATTTTGTTATTATTTATATTTCATGTTTACGTGAAATAAATAAAATTTATAATATTTTTGATACTCGATATGAAAATAATGTCTTTTGTAAATTCAATTATAAATATGTTGGCAACACTTTTATCGCAGTTTTATAGAAACTTCTATAAAAATGCAACCATTATGGTAACATTTACTTTACTGCACTTCAAACGTTAAATTATTGTGCATTTGTTGATCGCTCTAAAAATGGTAAAATAATTTGTGAAGTGTAATTTTTTTTTCCGAAAAAGCAGATTATTTTCCGGAAACAATTTTATGTGATTTTTGTAAAGTAGGTAACGTTCGGTTATATTGCTTAATTTTATATGCAAGGAATATATACAGGTATATACAAGACAAGTAAATAAAAAATTTTAAATTTGACAAAATATTTGAATCTATGTTACAGGTTTCATACTCATTAATCATTATGAATTCAAAACGAAAGCCGTAATCGTTACGGTTCAAACTTCAAGTTTTGAAAGAATATCCAGCCAATAGAACTATGGAAGTGGATATGCTACAGTGGCTACCAACATCAATAATTCGAGGCTGGATGAGCGTTACAAGATGCCGAAATTTCCACACAAGTAGGTCGCCGATTCGAGCGCGAGCAATTTATGAGCTGGAGAACGACCTCTTTAAGTGAATTCAGGAGAGAAACAGTAAGGGTCTCCGGGTTAAAGAAAAATATATACAGAGCAATTCTTTGAATATTAAAAAGAAGTTATGCCCAGAAAAGTATGTCACATTTAAGGCATCAGATAACGTGTCGTTATCTTCCTGATAATGCATGTAATCTTGTTCCTGATTTTTTGAAAACAATCAAGATAGCATCGAAGAGAAAGAAATACGGTGTCATAATATAATAAACGTGGACCAAGTTAAAGATATTTTGAGTGTGAGCCCCAATCAACAATAATACGAAAAGCGATTAAGAATGTTGTGATTCGTAAAGCAAGCAGTTCGCATAAACGATTCAAAGTAACTTTTGGAATAACTGCTGATGGAAACATATTGAAACCTCAATTATTGTTTTCTAAATTAAAAAAACAACCAAAGGTAGAAAGCGAGTGCTACACCGATGTTAACGTAATAGGTATGTAGAACATTGGAATATTAAACAATTACATAAACACTGTAATAACTCCGGGAGTCAGTACTTCTTCTAATTGATTTATACGGGCCTCATATTGTCGTAGCAAATAGCCGCCATTACGAAAAAATAATATTTTTATTAGAATTATACCACCAAAACTGACAGGAATATTACAGCCATTATAGATGGTGTCGTGAATCAAATATTTCAAGAAACAGGCGGTGATCGATACAATGAGTACATTGCTCAAGCAATATCAGTCATATGAAACAATATCAGAATGGGTCGTATCATTCACAAAAGATCTCCCATCTGGAAGTATTATAAAACGTTTTAATTGTTGCGGGAAATTTTTTTGACAGCATGCTGAATACATTTTTTATTGGCCGAAACAAATTAACTACCAGCTTCTTTGAATGTATCAAATACATTAAATCAAAACTTTGTGGATTGGATTTCTCGTTATATAGAAAATGTAATTAGTTCCTTGAATAACGATTTGCAGGATTTAATGGCTTCAAAAGAAGGTGTGTTGAAAGCTAGACAAACAACCGTCATTACTTTAAATATTGATTGTGTGAAAGTTAATGAGCATTTATACGGAGTTGAGAACCCAACAAGAGATCGAAAATTTTTCTGGTCTTCAAATATGATAAAATAATAACTATTGAATCAGCCATTTTATTTATTTTTTATATTTTTATTTTTTAAATTTTTATTTTTTAACATAATTACATGATAACAATGAATTAATGTGATAAAATCACATAAATATTAAACAATAAATAAAAAACAAAACATAAATTTAATAGTTAATTTTATTATAAAAAATAATTCCATATGAAAACCTAGGCGTTTTATTAAGATGGGCGTTTTATTTAAAATTTTGATTTGAATTTTGAAATTTGTCGTTTTTTTATCAGTCGCGAATAGAACGCACATGCGTTATTTACGAAGGAAGACAGGTTGCATTTTGAATTCAGGATAAGAACCAAGCACATAATTCATCGATAAAAAAATATCAACATAAAAAAATAATTTTTTAGGAGAACCTGGAGAAGGCAAAGGCTGCTAGACTTATTTTGGTTTTAAAGTGAACCATATCTATCACGAAATATTTGTGTCGATTCAATGTAAACCTTCTATTATTCTTATCTTCTGTGCTGCTATTTTTACTACGAAAACTCGATGCATTCAAGCAAGCAAGCTATAAATTTAAATCAAAATTTTGAAATAATTATTGAGTAGCTTTTCAAATAATAGAAGAATAGAAGAAAAGATAAATAGAAGATGTACAAGGAATCGACATCATTATTTATATAATTTTGTTTTTGTATCACACAGTAAAATCACAGGCCTGCTACAATCTTATTATCAATCATGTTTCTCAGAAGCTATGACTTCCTATGCACAGCAGTAGCGAAAGGAAAATTTTTACGTATAAGTTTTTACGAAATTAATAATTTTTCTTATATTCTTATTTAAACAAATAATTTATTTTTATTTGGTAGAATTTGGAACAAATTTTGAAAACCTCGTTTGTGAGTAAAAGTATTTGGGAAATGGCGCGACCGAATAAACGTTTGACCTTCAAATCGAGAAACGATTTATGTGAGGTTATTGTTGACTATTGGATAACCAATAATATAGAGCACGTCCTAGCAATTAAAAAAAATATTAATTGGTTGCACTCGAACACGGTATATGTTTTTATTCATATTACTAATTATTTGATTAATATCTTCCCAACAACCCATATATAGGTATATTACATTACAACCTCCAACACAAAAACCAAGATTCGATTGGCCTAAAAGTACTACAGTTTGTGCAGAAAATATCGGGCAAAAGGGATTGTCGAAAGCCGTTACAAACCTAAGAAAACCAGTTCAACTACTAATATCGACAATAGTGACGAACGGTCTCTTGATGATTCGTTAGTTGGCGAGAATTTAATAGGTGGCCAGTTATGGCTTAAGAGCAACAGACAACCCGAAGCCCTTGTTTTCGACAAGTGGCGGCTCACTTATGATCAAAGGCTCAATCATGTTAAAAAAAATAAAGATTTATTCGCGGAATGGCCTATTTTAAAGCAACAAATAGGACTCTGTTAATAATTTATACTTTATTAAATTTTATTATCTAACCGAAATAATAATTCTATGCTACACGGACTCTAGATTGAACTTGATTTTGAAGCAATTTATCCCGGTAATCAATTTGAAATTAGTATTATAAACATATGGTGAAAAATTCCTGAAATCACAAATTTTTGGAAGTCATGTTTGAATTTCATGTTTTAATGTTTTGTATGTTATTATTATTATTTGAAATATACTATTATTATTTGAAATCACAAATTTAAATTTCACCTAATCAAATAATGAATTGTATGCATCTATAAATGTTTAAAAACATTCTATGATTATTAGAATTTGGAAATGGTTCTATGTATAATCAAATTCTCAAATCATACAAAAAATTCTTTAAATTTTTGAAATTATCAATGGTTTAATCAAAGAATCCTGATTGATGAAATTGATAAATTTGTTTATATGGCCGACAATCAGTGAAACTTCAATCAGTTTTGAAGACTTCATACCACTTTTTGTATAAAGTCAAAGAATCTTTTTTTTCTGTTTTCTAAGTCATAACACCTTTCAGTGGTGGTTTCAGTGGTTTACACTTAGGCCATTTTTGGCCCATTGTGATACCATGCATTCATGCTACCCATTTACCTATTCACCTACTCACACAACTACAGTATACCACCTGCACATTGCAAGCTCCATGTCAAGCTGTACATTGACATGGACGGTGGGTCGGCGCTGAATTCTGCACTCCATCTATAACACCCTTTCTAAAATCATAGTCGGAACCAATACAATGCTAGCTGGAGCAACAAAAATTCAGTTGAAATCAGATTTATAGAAACTGGAAACATCCAGCGCTTCGACAATTAGCACAATGTATTTGTAGCGCTTGCATAATTGTGCAAAACGTGTCCTTTAGTCAGACTCACTATACAGTTGAAAAAAACTGCCAGTTGCTCAGTTCTGTTACATATAAGCCTTCAACCAGGACTATAAACATGTGTACCAGAATTATCATCATGTCAGCCGGGATCAGCCCAAACGAGTAAGTCAGTGAGACCTACCTCAAATTTTAGCCGGAATAATAAAAATGGCAGATGAAATTGAAACAAGCTCGCCGGGTCGAACATTTTACCAGCCGGCTCATGGTTCTGGCTGTAAATTATTTATAATGCACGCATAGTCGACTCTTAAAAATGACAAATAAAAAAATCTCCTTTCGATAAGTAGTTTTTGTATAAACTGTGGGTCTGTCAATATGTTTTAGTTCAATTATTTTTAAGCTAAATTTTTTCAACAAATTGGTTTTTGTGAAATTACACATTAAAAATACCGCTTTTAACACATTTGGCAGGACGAGTTTATAAGTACGTCATTTCTTAACCAGTCATATTTAAATTTTGATTATGACATGTGAGGGGTACACAAACATTTAACTTAATTTCTGAAAGTTCTGGACCATGCTAATGGAATTAGGCCATTTCAGAAAAAAAAAAATGAAAATTGAATTTTTACAGCTGAATTGGATTCTAACTTGAATTTGAAAAATGCTGGCTTGGAAAGCTAATCCTAACCCCTAAAAGGTTGCAAAAACAACAAAAAATTAACAAAATGGGAAGAGTTTGCTATAAACACCAGCTTCATCAAGACCGAGTGCAATTTCGACTACATTTGTAAACTTTTAGCCATTTATTATACTAACCAGAACTCTCAGAACAAACCTTTTTGGTGCTCTGACCTTAAGAGGTTGACTGCCAATTTATGTGCCCTTTGTTTGGTGGAAGGTAGGTAATAGGACACGATTGCAAAACTTAATCGCCAAATTTTCGAAAGTAGGCTCATTGAGCTTTGTGCCGGGCTTCTACAAATTGTTATGGTGTCCATTTGTTTCCAACCCCAATTGAAATAATTTTACTGGATTCGGAATGAAGAGCCTACACCAACCTGTATTACCCTTCTGGTTGTCCCGGGGATAGGTGCGGTATGCAGAGGTTGGTGCGTTGGCAGATAGCAGGATGGCTAATGTCGTCTGTAAAATTTCTATATCAAACAATTCGAGCGTATCCCGATACAAGTACCCAAATTTGGAATCGTGTCTCTCATACTGAACGAGTCTTTGGCCAGCATCTGTACTCGATATACTCCTCCGGAATTAAGCTACCCGATCGAGTCTACCAACTAAAACAATGTTTCGGTGCAGGAATTCGAAGCCTCGGTACCAGCAGCACCAGCAGATGATTTCAACATTAAAGCTTCACTTTCGAAAGTTCGAAACCTTCAGTTGTGCCGTTGTTTCATAAACTTACTAGATATAAAATAATAAATTTTATTTTGTCAAGTCCCAATTTTCGAACAAAATCCGCACTCTTTCGACTCTTCCTAGCCCAAAGACTTTGTCCCAATGGTGCGGGTATCACTATTATACAGATAAAACTAACGTTTATCATGGAACAAGGAGAATATAGTTGATGTTTTAAATCAACATTCCGGTAGCACACTCTGAAGCATAGGAAACTGAAAATAATGTAAAGCAGGAGCAAACAAAGAAAATTTAACCGCAAAAAGAGGTGGGGGGTCGATAACCTAGACGGTCGAATGTTTTGGCTACCTCTGAAATAAGGGATCGTTTTGCTGGAACCATTGTCATTCATCTCACTCTCAGATAACGCAACAAAATACTATTGAAGAAAATCCACTAGAAAGGATATTTCGAAGTATAGAAACGATAAATGCACGCCTAGCAAAACAAGAACGTGGTCTAGAAGCTATATATAAGCGGCTAGATAGACAAGAAGCTACCAATGAGCTTACATCAATGCTATACTAATCAAATGAATAGATCATTTAGAATTGTTATTTGGAACGCGAATGGATTACCACAGCATGTTCCAGAACTAGAAATTTTTCTAAACTCTAAGTTTAAAATAGATTTATGTCTTGTCTCGGAAACTCATTTAACAGAAACTTCATTTATTAAAATACGTAACTATCAATGCTACCATGCTATTAATCCAGGAGGAAACGCTAGAGGCGGGTCTACCGTAATTGTTAAAAATAATATTAAACATTACGAAGTGCCCGGCATTGAGGAAGAAATTATGCAGGTTAAAACCATAATAGTTGAATCAATATATAATAGGGAACTCAGTATCTCCTCTATTTACTGTCCCCCACGCCATCAATTAAAAAAAGAAGACTACAGTCGACTTTTTAAATCACTAGGATCAAATTTTATCATAGGCGGTGATTTTAATGCAAAGAACACCTATTGGGGATCTAGACTTACAACCTCTAAAGGGAAAGAGTTATTTAATGCAGCTCGCGAGAACAACTGTGAATTCCTCTCTGGCGATAAACCAACATATTGGCCTGCTGACATACATAAAATTCCAGATCTTCTTGACTTCTTTGTAACAAAAGGAGTTTTAGAGGACTACACATGCATTGAAAATAGTGAAGGACTATCATCTGACCATTCACCTGTGATCATGACACTGAGTACAATGATAATAAAAAAAGATAATTCACCTAAGTTAACAAACAATAAAACCAATTGGGATCTATTCAAGAAATTAGTAGAAGATCGAACAAATCTCGGCGAACCAATTAGAACGAAGGTGCAGTTGGAAGATGAACTAGAAATATTTAATAACAACATCCAACAAGCGGCTTGGGAAAGTTCACCGATTTCTCATACCAACGCTATAATGAAACATAACTATCCTCTTGAAGTCAGAGAGCTACTTAGGGAGAAACGGAAAGCTCGCAAAATCTGGCAGCACTCTCGTGCACCGCAACACAAAACTATTCTAAATTTTTTGTGCAACAAATTAAAACAACTATAATAAAAGAAATAAAGAACGAAAGCATAACTAAGCGACTACGAGGTCTTTCTGAATTAAAGGATGACGATTACTCACTTTGGAAAGCAACGAAGGGACTAAAAAGATCCAAAATGCATGTGCCGCCTATCAAATGCGATGACGGTTCATGGGCTAAAAGTGACAAACAGAAAGTCTCTCTATTTGCTGCTTATTTAGAAGAGACTTTTCAACCGTTGCCGAGGCAAACAGCAAATGAAAATACAACAGTCGTAAACAAAGCAGATGATCTTGACATAAGGCATGTGACTTTATTGGAGCTTAAAACTGAAATCAATAGTAACTTAAGTATCAGAAAAGCTCCAGGTTATGATTTAATAACTGGGCAAATTGTGAAAGCCATTCCCGAGAAAGGTTTGCGTAAATTAAATCAAATAATTAATGCAGCTTTCAGATTGAAATATGTTCCACGACAATGGAAGGTGGCCGAAGTAATAATGATTCCTAAACCAGGCAAACCAGGAAACGATAAAAAAATCATATAGACCGATATCACTACTTCCAATCATATCAAAAATATTTGGAAAACTGTTGCTGAAAAGGCTCAAACCTATAATAGAAAAGAGATGCCTAATTCCACCACACCAATTTGGGTTTAGAGAAAATCACTCTACAGTTGAACAAGTTCACAGAATAACGGATGTCATTGAGGATGCACTCGAGAATAAGAAAATATACTCCAGTATTTTCTTAGATGTAGCTCAAGCTTTCGACAAAGTTTGGCACCAAGGGCTTGAATTTAAACTGCATCGAGACCTGCCTCAGCAATTTTATCAAATTCTTAAATCGTACATAGCTGATCGACACTTTAGAGTCAAATTTGAAAATGAGTACTCTGAAATAAAAAGAATATCAGCAGGTATACCACAAGGTAGCGTACTTGGACCTATTCTGTTTATTCTTTATACGAGAGACTTACCGAATATTGAAGGTACCACAGTAGCAACATTTGCAGACGATACAGCTATTCTAGCAGTTGGAAAAGATATTTCGGAAGCAACAAGCAAACTTCAAAGTGCAGTTAACACGGTGAGCAACTGGACTAAAAAATGGCGCATCTCATTAAATGAAGCCAAATCAGTACACGTCAACTTTACAAATCAAAATGTAAACTGTATTCCCGTGGTTCTCAACTCAAACCAAATTCCATATGCAAATACAGCTAAATACCTTGGCATGACCCTCGATACTAAGCTAAGATGGAAAGAACACATCAAGAAGAAAAAAGAAGAGTTAAACATCAAATATAGAAAAATGTACTGGCTCATGGGTAGAAACTCTGAGCTCTCAATACACAACAAATTGCTTCTATACAGGCAAATGCTAAAACCAGTATGGACCTATGGTATCCAGCTTTGGGGTTGTGCCAAGAAAACCAATGTAAAAATGATACAATGCTTCCAAAATAAAGTGCTACGAGGGATTGTGAACGCCCCATGGTACATTAGGAATGACAACATCCATAGAGACTTGAAGATGGAATACGTCACCGATGAAATAAAGAATCATGCAAGGAAACACGTACAGCGCTTATCTCTACACGAAAATGCAGATATCCGTCGTATGTTGGACACCACTAACGGTGTGAGGAGACTCCAAAGGCAGAAACCTCTGGAGCTGGGCAGTTTGTTTTAGAAGAAAGTATTATAAAATGAGTAACCAATAGGTTACTCATCTTAACCCGAGAACTTAATTTAAGAAAGATAAATTACTAGATGATCTCTGAATCAGTTGTAATATTGTATAAATAAATAAATAAATTTATTAAATAAAAAAAAAAAAAAAAAAAAATCATCTCGTTGGGGATTCCAAAGGATTCCTTAAGTTTTTAAGGATTCATGACCCTTATTTATGAGGATGGTTTTTGGCTCTATTTATTCTTCAGGAATACCTTTCATTATGGCTGCGTTGTTCAATGCACATTTTCTCAGCTTAAAGTCTCCATTATTAAGCGTTTTTCGTAGCTGTTGTTGACATTTCACTGCATATTCTATGGTTTCTGCACCGCCGAGAACATTATCGACATAGAAATACTTCAACAGAATTTCCACAGCAATTTAATAACTTTTCTGCTCGTTTATACCAAGTTGTTTAACAGTTCCAGTAGCTAAACATGGAGTAGGCGATGTATCATACGTGAGCGTTCGGAACTTGTACTCTTTAATTTGCTCCTTTGGGTCAGCTCTCCATAGTATCCTTTATAAGTTCTGTTTTGTTTTCGCTACCAGGATTTGCCTATACATTTCCTCAATGTCTGCGATGAATACGTATTTGTATTTCTTCCATCTTAATATAATAGAAAAAAAAATCTTGTTGTATTGTTGGACTGACTAGCTGGACCATAAACTACCAACACCTTGGTTGTTGTACTTAACATGTTTGCCCTTTAGTATCTTCTGAATTGATGGAACCATATGTTCTAGCTCTATGGATTGATTCATGAAGTTATGGTATTATTGTTTTAATTGTGGGTTCTTTTCTAATCTCCTTTCTACTTGAAGAAGTCTTGAAACCGCACATTTTCTGGAGCCTCTTACTTAACCCATATTAGCCCAAATTAATTTTCTTTGTAAAAAAGATAAACTACTTAGTAAATATTTCGATTGATGAAGTTGGAAAACCAAAAATTGTTGGTAAAATAAAAAACAACAGTTAGGCAACTGGTACGAAAAATGCAAAAATATACCAACTTAACCTTCAATGTCCTTGAAATTGTGTAACAAAATATAATTGTAAATGTGTTCTGTAAAATTATGGTATTTGAATAATTCACCTGTGCACCGCTGTGATTGCAAAACCATACTAAATATTTTTTCGAAAGGATTTTTATTTAAACAGAACATTGCAGTAAAAATATACCGTTATAATTTATTCAATTCTCTTTGTAAGAGATTTTTTGTATTGATCTATAAATAGATCGCTGGGCTAATATGGGTTAATATTTTAATGGTATAGTGACCTCGTCCCGTGCTTTTGTTACTCTTCTGTGAGTATTTGCGTAATGCTTCTCACTCACCTCTTCTTCTTCTGAATATGATTTACCATTTTTACCGTTTTGCACTACCAGAGATAGTGAATTTGACGTTAACTCTGATTTTGTCGTGAGACCCAGGATAATCTATCCTAACTCAGCTTTCTGAGTTGGCGTACACCTTTTCCTAAAATCATATTGAATGCGCCAAGTATGTCAAAATGCTCAGTCAATTTTAGTAAACTAAAAGCTTCTATCACCTGCTTGTATGTCGACAGGTAATGAGGTGAAATGGTTATGTGTACTTTAAAATTTTTTTTATTAGTTTTCATTCCTCCAATTCCTGTAACTTGTAAATCGGCTTAGAACTTTTAGAATTTTGGTAGGTTTAGTTCGGCACCTGCCCGCATGATGACTGATGACTGTTAGCCTGGATCTAATAGCGCACGTAATTTTACCGGATATGCGACGCGACTTGTAGGGTTGATCAATGCTGTAGCTAACGAGGGCACGTTATTACAGTGCATTTGTCGTTGTTGTTTTTCGCGGAATTAAAAGTTGTGGATGTTGTCACTTCCCTTGCGTGCAGCAATGTTTTATGCCTTCTTTGACATACCACACAAGTTTCCTTACTTTGACATGAGAATTTGTTGTGCGTGCCTTTATTGCATTAGCTGACTCGATAAAAAGTAAACACTTGCTGTTACAGCGGTTTACAATTATTTTGCAAGCATCCGCATAACTTACTCCAGAATTTAATATGTGAGTCAAAATTTTTGGTGCATCTTCTCTAATGTATGATTTGAGGTAGATTATTTTATCAGTGTCAGTAAGAGTTTTATTTTCGTGTACAAACTTAATGAATATATCATAAAAAGCTGCCCATTCCTTATATTGCCCATTGAAGTATATTATTTCAAGTGGTGTTAATTTTATTTCCGGTTGATAATTTTTCTGTGGACCGAGTCTTGCTTGCTTGTTAATGCCTTGCAATACCGCTTATTTGGGAAACGCGGCTGTCTATTCAAATCAAATTATCAAAAATCCTTCGAGACCGTTTTCAAGAGATTTCACACTTTCTTTGTAGATGGCACTGAATACAATGTAGGTAAAAAACCTTAAAAAATTAATTTTATGGTATTGTGTATCGAGCTAGGCAGATCCCTTACAAAGAAAACAGATTAGCTCAGTATGTGCAGACTTATTCAATATCCTCCCCGGAAAATAATAAACATTACAATGTTGCCATTTTCAAAAACTTTTTCTCGGTTATTTTATTTTTTCGATTGTAATTTTAACAATATTTTCAGCTCCATTTCCCCATTTTTCAATTCAAAACTGTTATTATATATACGAGTGTGATATTGTAGTTGGGAAAAATCTTCTGGATTAATTTAAAAGTTTTTGGTTGTTTCTCAAAAAAACTCTAACATATTCTTTGTAATAATCATAATCATAACAATAAAAAAATAAAGCATAAAGAAGAAATTATCACGTCCTTTTAATAAAAATCTCGTGTTATTTCTCGTAACAAGATTATATTGCGCTCATTTTTCGTTTCTTGAAGGAACTCGATAAAAAATTAGAATTTGACATCAAGATTTTTGTTATTGTTACTTTGCCCTAATCTTGTGTGTTTGGCTTTGGATACGTATGTATGTGTATGTGTATTATGAAAATGACTGACAAAAGATTATATGGATAGTTACAAAATAAAAAATTTATGATATTTTGAGAATATTTTGTATTTTCACAATTACCATTCAGCTACATCCACTCGTATATGCGAGTACGACGTTATTCTTCTATCTATGTACATTGTTGTGTGTCTGTCTGTTGATTTTGTAAGATAAACTAAAATCTAAATAGAGGAATTTGACCTCTTCAACTTTTCGAAATATAAAAATGGAATAATATTCGTAGTAATATAATAAATGTATCTATAATGTACATATGTATGATATGTACAAAATTTACAAACGAGATACAAAAATATGTATAGTTGATACGATAAAAATGTGATTGTGTTACAGACCGGAATCGATTTGCTACTACATATTGCCATTTCTATAGTTTAATTGAATATTACACAATCGTACATAGATGAAATATTCTAATAACTTTTGGCTAAAGGTGATGCTACAAATTTACCTTGGGTTGTAATTTAAAGGTTGGTGATTTTCTTATATCTTAAAATTGACCTCTCAAACTAAATAATACAGAGGAGACAAATCCTTTGAACTATAAGCAACTTTAAGTTTTCTCCCTGTGGCTTGTGGGTATTTTCGAGGATAGCCTAGAACCTGATCAAACTCCTAATAATCTTTATACCTACGACGGGAACAGCATTGAATTGCAATCCCAAAGACTGAGGGTCTATCAGTTTATCCTATTTTCTGATTACGATCTGTGATGAAATGGAACACATCTATGACCCGCTGTTGGAGTGCAAAACTGATGTGCCAACCCATCTTCCAATGCCAGTATAGCCTATGTAATGTGCAGATGGTGATAAAATCGGATATATAGCCGTACGTCCTCGAATTGGCTGGCGAAGACGTAAAATATGGATGGGAAAAGCGAACCGCGAAAAAGTTGGGAGTGGTTTGGTCCCAGAACAGATTGCAGGGATTATTGCAGGAAAAATTAAAAAAAGAACCTCAAAATTCGGAAAACCCAAAGAAAAAACCAAAAAATCGTAGAAAATTCGTAAAAACCCAAAAGTAAAACCGGAAAAAATCGATGAAAATTCCGAAAAACCCGAAGGAAAAAGCCATAAAATCGAAAAAAATCGGAAAATCGAAATTTTCGTTTTGTAGGAATTTTGTAAGGAAATTTTGTAAGTTGGGTGGGTAAAAGTGGTTTACGAAAAAAGAAAATTCCGGCACATCGAAAAAAATTGGAAAATCAAAGAAAATTCGGAAAAACCCAAAGGAAAAACCAAAAAGTCGGGAAATCAAAATTTGTGTTTTGTATGTGAATTCACTTAACACCCCTTTGTAAATTATTACAAGTGTTTTGTGATTCAGAGTGAAATAACTTCTTAGCGTTTTCACAGACCTAGAACGTAAGATTGTTGGAGGTCGACAAGAGACAAATTTTCTTTTTAGCTGCAGCATCACTGATTTCACTGCAAATAGTGACATTTTAGTTGCTACACCTCATTGGTTTATACAATTTATTGCGATTTGACCTTGCCACTGGAGTTCGAGTCTCGAGTTGCCATGCACCATAATGGCTTTGTCATCCACGAACGAAATTTCATCAAAGTCGTTAATCATGCTTGTGTTAAACACGATATTCCAGACAAGAGGACCTAAACTAGAGCCCTGAGGACATCTATTTGTGATTTTCTTAGATACAGAACCATACTATGGATCTCTACTGATTACTATGGATCGATTATTGAAGTAGCTCCTAAAACATTCATAGTGTTTCAACCCTTATAACCAAACCATGTTGTGTACAGCGAAAACAGGTCTCTGTGCGCGCCCGACAATTCTTTGCAATGTGACCGTATCGATGGAACCTAAACCCCTAGTCGGAGCCACAAACTCGCTCAAATGGCAACGTACTCAGTCCACGTGTAGTCAGTCTTCCAGACTTTAGCAACATGTTTTTGGTTGCCGGTTCAACTTCTACCATCCTACTATTGTTGTGGCGTGTAATTTAAACCCATGTCCTGTGCCTACAGGTCCCATGTAGGGATTTTTTAATGTAGCCTCAATGAAGTTACATTATCAACTTTATTTTCAGATTAATCACTGCTAAGTTCATTGAATTTTAGACAGGTCTCACAGCTGCTGGAAGAGACATACTGCTCCTGGATGATGGGAATACTGGCACGCCAGGGGAGGGAGGATGACGGGGTGGTTGGTTGATTTCGATTTTTGCTTTCATTTTATAATTTTCATTCAAGCTGTTCCTATGGGGTCACTCAAAGTTGTACTAACACAAGCAACGGTTACTTGACGTCGACGGTGATGACTCTGTCGCAATACCTCTCTCTCTGCTACTCGCCCCAACCAAGCTCGTGGATCCCCACAAATAGATCGCTGATAAGAAATATGATACGGGACATTTTTTAACATATTTCTTAAATTTCACCCTGAGAAGTTTACAACATAATGTTAGTTGCCTCAAGGGAATTATGAACACCGACATTTTAAAGCCAAAATTACTGCGTCATGGTCACCGTCAGCACCGAATTTTCATGACTAGAAAAGAATTTGAACTGCTTACTTATTATTACTTTGTTAATATAGATATTGAGGCAAAACGTCAGGTAACTTTTGGCATATATATGACTGTCCAAAACATTGACAGACTTGAAAGAAGATTATAATCGCATTAGTTTAAATGACCCTACACCTGAAAACATAGTGGCGTTTAGGGCATCTACACATCGAGCATTTTGCACAAAGCGCCTAATATTAGGTTCGGCAAATAGTGGGAGCTCTTTCTGGAGCTTTTCTTATACGGTTAAAGAAAATTTGATTGAAAATAAGAAATATAACACCACCGCGTCTCTTCAGTACCAAAAAAGGGTAGTAAACCTTATTCTTTATTTCATCGTCCTATCAGTAATCCCAAGGTTAGAGTACCCAATCAACATCCATATATGAATTACCTCGAGATCACAAATTGATTTTTGGTCATCAATATGAATTTCGTCGTAGATCGACCAGTGGTCTAATTAATTAATTCCGTCACTAAACAATGTACCATTTGAATAATTGCGTGGACTTTCTGAGTCCCAGTCGAAATGTCATATTTTAAAAAGGCATAAGCTATAAAACGACATATGTACAGTACAAACCATGTATTTTTCAAAATTGCATATTCCAAAACGACCCAGGTACAAATCTGTATTTTTCATAACGAGATTTATCATTTTATTAAGATTCTCTTCAACACTAATAATTATCAGGATTATTCTGTAGTTATTAATTAGATCATAAAATGTTGGGTTTTTCCACCTCTATATCGTAGATGAAAAAACCGAAAATTTTAAAGTTTTAATTTCTAGTTCCCAACCTAACAAAGTTAAACATTTAAAATCTGGTCAGTAACTTTTTTTGTAGGCGTACCATTTTTTTATATTTTTTCTAAACAACCACAAAAAATATCAGGTACGCAACTAGATTTCCGGGTTCCACACATATATGGTGGTAGCGACACATCTAGTTGTCATTTATGTCACAAGAAAAGTGTTTTAACCATAGCGTGGAAACTTGTTAACGATAACCAGTTGTAAGAACGAAAATGTCCAGTTTTGTACCAAACAAACATCATTTGCGGGAACGTTTAATTTTCTGCTTGAACTTGAAAAAAAAAATGAAGCTGAAGCACGTCATTTGTTTAAAGAGGCCTACGGCAAACTTGCATTTTCGAATACTACTTGTGAAGATTGGTTTAAACGCTTCAGAAGTAGCGATCTCGACATTGATGACAAGAAGCTCTACGCAAGTTCAATAACATTTTAAGACACCGAGATCAACCAGATCAACGTGCGGAAGCATTAAATACGACTCGCAAAGGTATTTACAAACGTTTACGAAGAAAGAGCTTCCTGTGTCGAATTGCTACGGAAGATGAGAAGTGGATCTTTTTTAAGAATACCAAATGCAAAAAGTCATGGATTTCACCTGGCAAAGCATCAACATCGACGGCATGGTCAAATCGCTTCGGAAAGAAGACAGTGCGTTTGGTCGGACCGGAAAGAAATCGTGTATTATGAGCTGCTAAAACAGGGCGAATCTGTCAATGGACAACGCTACTGACAACAACTCATCAATCTACTGAACCATGTATTGCTCGAAAAACGGTCAGAAAAAGACTCAAGACACGAACGAGTGCTATTGCAGCACGACAACGCTCCATGACATCGCACTCCCATCGCACAGGACACCATCAAAACGCTCGGCAGGAATACACTTGGCCATCAAAACGCTCGGCAGGAATACAGTTTCGAAAAAGTGTCAAATTAATTGGAAGAATTGTTCCGGTCCAAAAACGTGCCATTTTATCATCGTGGTATTCATGTATTGCCAGAGAGATGGCAAAAATGTGTAGATAGCGAAGAACAATACTTTGAATAAACCATTTTTTATATTTCTATTGAAATTTTCCATTTTTTTTTTAAAAAAACCGCAAATTTAGTTGCGCACCTAGTATAATACACGACTACAAACGAAAAATAGCGAAAAATGGAAAAAATTAAATTTGTTAGGTTAAGGTAAACTGGTAAAAATTGTATTATTTTGGGATGCGGCATCAATACCAATTATAATTATTATAAGTTTAAAATGCAGTAAATATAAATGTTCATTGCTCCTGTAATATTCAATACATTTTAGTAGGCATTCCCGTTGCACTTCGCCTACTGTTTCTAAGTAACATCAAATTACAAACCGTTTTTAACATAATATATATACCAGTGGCCATATTCTGACTTTCCCTGGGAATAAGGAATTGGGAAAGATATTTTTTTTCTCAAAATTGAATTTTTCTGGCCTACTGAAGGAATAAGTTTAGTGCAAAAATTTTTAAAACAAAGTTATTTGTGAAACTTTTGCTCTACAACTTTGATTCCAAAAAATTTACACCAAACTTATTCCCTCAGTAGGCCATAGAAAAATACTATTGAGACAAAAATGCTCTGAAAATATTTTTCCCAATTCCCTATTCCCAGGGCAAGCCCGAATACAGCGACAGGTGTCCATGCATAAATATATACAGTATGAGTTTTGATTTTTTTTTGACAAATTATAAGGATTATAGCAGTTATTTTGCAGTTTTTTAATAAATTAAATAATTTTACAAATTAATAAATCCAAAAATACAAAATATAAATTCATTTACCGTTTAAAATAAATAAATAAAATCAAGAATTTTTTCCATCGAAAATGATCATAAACTCCTTGATTTTTTTTAAATCATTTACCTAAATAGTAGCGGAAATCATAATGATTGTAAAGCCCAATAAATCACTAAACGACAAAACGTCGTATAGGCCTATTTCTTTGTTAACAACAACATCAAAAATTTTCGAGAGACTGTTTCTCAAGAGATTAAAGCCAATTATAGAGAGCAGAAATCTTATACCAGAACATCAATTTGGGTTTCGAGAAAGGCACTCAACGATAGAACAGGTACATAGGATTACTGATACAATTGAGGAGGCGCTGGAAAAAGGGGGTATGTTGAGCAATATTCTTAGACGTAGCCCAAGCATTTGATAAGGTTTGGCACCGCGGTCTAGAATTTAAGCTCAAACGAGATTTGCGAAAACAACATTTTGAATTGCTAAAGTCTTACATCAACGACCGTTACTTCCGAGTGAGGCAGGACGGAGAATACTCAAAACTGAAGAATATATTGGCAGGGGTTCCACAAGACAGTGTTCTATGCCCCGTATTATACCTCCTGTATACGAATGATCTACCAAACATAGAAGAAGCTAGAATAGGAACGTTTGCTGATGACACAGCTGTTATGACCACCGATGCTAGCATCGTTGAGTCCACCAGGAAACTACAAAATACTATTAAAATAGTGGATAGCTGGACAAAACGATGGAGGATAACACTTAACGAATTGAAACCAATACATATCAACTTTACAAATAGAAAATTAGAATATATTCCGATTAGTCTGAATTCACAACAAATTCCATATTCAGATAATGCTAAGTATCTCGGCATGACGCTAGACTCTAAACTCAGGTGGAAAGCGCATGTTAAAAAGAAAAGGCAAGAACTGAATTTAAAATTCAGAAAAATGCACTGGCTTATTGGAAGAAACTCCGAACTGACAACGCATAACAGACGGCTGTTATATAAACAAATCTTAAAACCTATCTGGACGTATGATATTCAGCTTTGGGGCTGTGCAAGAAAAACTACAGTGAAGATCATTCAAACATTTCAAAACAAAGTACTACGTAGCATTGTGAATGCTCCTTGGTACATTACAAATGACAATCTCCATCGTGACCTAAACATGGAATACGTCAGCGATGAAATAAAAAAATTTGCAAGGAGTCATGTACTGCGACTGCAGCAGCATGACAACGAGGAGCTGAGGAACCTACTGGATCGCGCCAATGGACCAAAGCGCCTAAAATGAACAAAGCCTTTAGAATTAGTCCTTGAGCCGCTTAAATCAAAGGACTAGCAGAGCTTGGATGAACCAATAGGTCTCATCCTATAATAATAGACTACTAAAATAATACAACAGTTACTAGATCTATATGATTAGTTGTAATATTAGTTGTAATATTATACAGAAATGAAGATTTCTTGAATGAATAAAAAAAAAAAATTACCTAAATTATTTTTCATAATTATTTTAATATCGAGTTGGTCCTCCTTTATATTTATAACCCCTTTCATATTGAATACAGGCGTATACAAACTAAAAGGTAACGATTGCGAGGCGAAAAACTCCAACTAATAATTAATATGAAACTTACTGGAAAATCTGTGCGCGAAATTGGAAAATTAGTTGGCCGAAGTCATTCTACAGTGGTTCAAATAATATCCAGATGCAACGTTGCACAATCGGTTGAAAACGGGCAGCAAACAAGGCGATGAGCAACATTTTCCAATCGGGACGAGCAAAAGATTTTGAATTTGGTGAGAGAAAATCCAAAATCAGGCGCTCCAAAACTAGCTTCAGGAGTTTAAAAGATTAATTTAATAAAGCTACCCACCCCCAAAATATTAGAAGAGTTTTGCGGAAGCATGGATATCATGGCCGTGTGCCCCGCAAGAAGCCATTAATTTCGAATGTTAATTCCAAGAAAAAAATTGAATTTGCTGAAAAATTAAAAACAACAGACTTCTGGAAGACATTTTCGGAGCCGATGGGAGAGGTAAAATTTGAAAAAAATCTGTTACACCGCTGGAGCCAAAACACATCATCCCAACTATTAAACATGATGGTGGTTTGGTTGTGGTATGGGGTTCAATGTCGGCGAGTGGAGTAAGTAAACTGGTAAGGTTCGACACTTATGCCAATTTTAGCCCATTGTGATACCAAGCATTCACGCCACATCATTAACCCATTCACCCACTCACACAACTACAGTATACCACCTGCATATTGCAAGCTCCATGGCAACCTGTACATTGACGTGGACGGTGGGTCGGCGCTGAATTCTGCACTCCATCAGAGGGGTCTTAGTTGTGTTTATTAACATCATCGATTGTAATCGATGATCAAAATTCGATTTGCATCTAGCCTCTGATAGGATTCGAACCCAGTACCTTCCGGTCTAAGTGCCGAAGCTTTAACCACTGCACCACTTGTCCGGTAAAAGTTTGTAAGTTATGTACGTATAATTTGCATAAAGTATTAGTTATCAGCTTTGTAATGCATGCTTTATTTAAAAAAAAAAAATCAAACACAAATGTATGCTTTATTTCTCCTAAATGTTTGTTTTTCATTCGAATTTACCCATAAATTTGGGATTTAACGGTAAACTAGGCGAAATTTTCCCCGAATCTGTGCTTGTAAATCTGGATTTCCCTAAATGTATGCTTTTTGCGCCATAATTTTTCTCCTAGATGTATGTTTTATTTAGCCTAAAAGTTTGCTTGTCAATCGAAATTGCCCATAAATTTGTTTTTTGGCTAAAACAAATGTATGCTTTTTTCAATCATGTCCGACTACGCCATACTTCTTTCTCATAAATGTATGGTTTATATTGCCTAAATGTTTGCATTTTCATTCGCAAGCCCCTAAAATTATGCCCTTTCAATCATGTACTACTACAAATGTATGTTCTTTCATTCCAAATTACTCATAAATTAGAGTTTTTTGGTAAACTAGGCGAAATTCATCCTAAATGTTTGCTTTTCAATCTGGATTGCCCCTAGATTTATACCTTTTCCATCATCGACGACTACGTCATACTTTAGTTCCAAAATTCATGGTTTTGACGTCATAAAGACTACGTCATTTTTGGGAATAGGACTATCTAGAACCGGCTACTTTTTACTTTTTATTTGGCTTTATCCTAAAATTTAATCCAAGAATCGTTCAAAAATTTCATTCATGTCAAATTTCATCGTGTTCCGTTAATAAATAACCATACCTGTTGGTTATATTCCAGACATTAATGAAAGATAAGCTCTATCGAATAAAAGATTCAATCCTATACTTTGTGCAGTTTTAAAAAATGCCATTTTGAAATATGCAGTTAAAATGTGCAATTTTAAATTATGCCGTTCTGAATGGGTCCCTATATTTTAGGTTGGGAATTTACTTCTCCGTCGCCATTTCGGAGGATGGTGTAACTTTTTTACCGCGAACAGTGGAGCTCCTCAGGGATTCCTCCTTTCTCCTACTCTTTTTCTTATTTTTATTAAGCATCTTTTATCAATGACTATCAATCCAATTCGCTGCAGAGAATCGCTATGAGAAGTCACCTTTCGCTAGAAATCGTTACGATTCTCAAATGAGATGAGATTAACAGGGTTGATTTCAATTCAATTAAATGTCATGTATTTTTTTCATTATGAACAATCTATAATCGGATTCAATGGAAATGGGTGAATTTAGCGTAAGCTCATCTAAATCAATAGACAAGCCCGTGATTTTTTTAAAAAGTAAATTGTCAGGCAGGTGCCACGCAAGCGGAACTTTCAGATTAAAAGAAAATCCCAGCACAAGATGATCGATTTAAGAAAGTTTAAGAAATCGTATGAGATAAATAATTGTATCCAAATAAATACAGCCAGCCCTGCCCAAAAACTCCTTTCCACCGCCTTAATAGAATCTTAGTTTTATTATCAGCCACCCACCTTTATGATTTAAATTGAAGTCATGAACTGATATAATATAAAGTTCGATAACTTTTTTAAACGTTCCCCAGGCGGCAATATTTCAACAGAATAAAGAAACCACCATCATCACCACATTGCTATACATGTATGTAGATGTTCCTACGAGTATACACATGTATATCTGTCAAAATATAGACTCATAAATATTTTTATGTATGTTGATATGTTATTTTTTTTTTTTTTTTTGCTTTTTCGATTTATATTAGTTATAAAGATATGATTTTTAGATTATTACAACATGTACATAATGTGGTAGCGCGCACACATAATACTCGTCGTATTCAAGTACAGCAATTCGATGAAAAACCACCCCCAAATTTTCTTGGTACCTACTACTTTTGTGCGTATGCCAAAAAAAAAAACATTATGTGTATTTTTGTATCTAAATGTAAAACCGCAATAAAATTAATGATCTTGTTATCTCAACGAAAATACTACACACATTTGCTTCTTCGGTTTTGTATTTACTTGTTGGTTTGGTGAAATCCAATTTTACCTGCCTTAACCTTAAAGAAGCGATGTGATATAGTCAATATAACATTAAATTTTCCAAGCGTATTTTCACCATAATCATATGGCAGATGGGATATAAAGCTTTTCTATATAACGCATGATAACTCTGGGGACCGAAAACGCGCTACGATTTATTTACCAATAAAAAATAAATGAATTACTTACCAAATACGGTTTCATCCAGCAACGTTTTCTTCATATCATTTGAATCCGTTAAATCGTTTCGCGAATTTGTTTCTGACTGGGTCCGCCTCGGTGGCTTTTCTACCGGATTCACATCGCTCAATAATCCTTTTTGTGCCTCGGGCATAATAGAACCGCGGATCATCGAATCATTATGCGACTTGTCCAGTTTCATCTGCAGTAGTCCATTTTCACTGGTCGACTGATTTTTAATATTTTTCCGATTCTTTCGGCACAAACAGCAGCAAAGTATTATTAAAATTATAATAAGTACTACGACGGCAATTGAAACGGCTACTATGATGAGCATAAAATTATTATCGTTGGCGATCGGAATTTGGGTGCCCGCGATTACCGGCGTACCAGCGATCGAGAGTAGTATATCAGCTTCAACACTTCCACCGGTACTTTCGACGCGGCACGTATATTTTCCTTTATCGTTCGTACTAATGCCGAAAATTTTTAATTCAGACACGTATTTATCGTGGTCTTCGTCGGGATACTCTTTAACGATAAATCGAGTATCGTACTGGTTTATGACATTTTTTTTATATATCCAGGATGATCGTGGCTGCGGCCACCCTTTATATTCACACGTCAGCGTAATATTTTCATCAGTCACGTCGATGTTGGCGGATCGTGATGTACGTGTTATTGTTGGCCGGCATGCAAACTCTTCTGCCGGTATATTTTTCCATAGTTTATTTTTAAGCTTTTCGGGCGCCTGGCACGACGTTGGCTCCGTATATAAATTCAAATCGATCACATAATCTTTGAATTGTCTTAGTTCGCACGTGCAATTCCACGGATTATCAGCAAGCGTGAGTGACGATAATTTAACAATACCTTTTATAACATCTTTTGTCATTACACTCAACCGGTTCGATTCGAGTTGAATGTTCGAGAGTAGCGGACAATTTGTAAATGTGCTCAGTCCAATTTTATGTATTTTATTGTAGCTCAAATCGATCTTGTTGAGCGACGTTAAATTTTCGAAGAGATTATTCTCGAGCTGCTCGATCAAATTGTGGCTCAACGTGATCGAACGGATTTTGAGTAGGGGCCGGAATACGCCCGGATTTAATAGTCGTATGGAATTATTCGATAAATCTAATTCGATTAGGATACCCAAATCGGCAAAACCGTTTTGATGAATTTCCTGTAATGTACTACTTCGTATGAATAATTTATTTAAGTGTATTAGATTGGCGAGTATAAATTCCTCTTGGCGGATTTCCGCTATACGATTATTCGATAGGTCCAGCACTTGTAGCTCTGAACTCAGATTGCGGGGCACCTGATCGAATAGGCGGCCATCACAATTGGCGGTTTTTTTACCCGTATACCACGAGCAATGGCATCCCGCACATTTTGACATAAAATCACTATCACTTGACACTAGTTTACTATTGTTGATTGTTATAAGTAGTAAATATAAATAAATTATAAAAATTTTATTAAAAAATTTTAAGTTAAATTTATTTTGTAAATTTACTATTAGGGTTGTTTTTGTTGTTGGATTCATTTTTTCTTATATTACTTTTCTTATCATTAAATTAATAATTTTATTTATTTTAATTTAATTTTCTATTTATTTTTCTCGTCGTCTACGTCCTTGTTCTTTTATTTCATTTTTGTATTATTATTTCATGTTAAAATGAAAATTACGATTTTCTTCTTGTTGTACTTGCTGCTACTTTCTTTTATATTCATTTAAGCAGTTTTTGTTGCTAGTTGATAGTGGTAGTAGTAACTTAGTAGTCGAGTCTGAAACGAAAAAAAAAATTGTTATACGTAAGATGGAAATTTAATTACTTAATTATAATTGTCTTTATTTAATTTTTTTTCAATTAAAAATGAATTATTTTTAGGTTGTGCCACTGGTGAATTTTTTCTTATGTATGTATATACATTTCTTACATAACACATCTTTTATGTATACGGTCGTTGTTATTATTGTTATTGGTGTTACTTTTATACTGTTCGTGTTTTTCTTTCGTTCTTAATTAAAAATAATTTGATAAAATTTATTTTATTTTTATAAAGAAAATGAAACACAATAAAGGAACATTAACAGGAAATTTTGAAAATAATAATAAAGGATTCGAATGTAGTAGTAAGTAAGCATAGTAAGGAGATGAACTCCTCAACGATATAATCAGTTTTGCTCTTCTTCCACTTGTTATTTATGATTGTTGTTGTTTTAGAGAAAATGGAAAATTTGTACCATAACAAAATTTTTTGAATGTAATTATGAACTAACATTAATTTAATTTATTTTTTTTTTACATTTCGTTTGTAATTTATTTAAATTTATACTTCCTTAAAAATGAAATAAATAATTTAAACGGTTAAGTGAATACCGTGTTATGAAGTGAAAAATTCCGCAATAACAAACGTCTTATTTTCATAAACTTTATGAATATTTAATTAAATTTAGGGTTTCATAACATTTCATAGAAAAACAGTTCATCGAAAAAGTAATTTTCGAACTCGCAACAGAACGACAAAAGAAACAAAAAATTATTGTTTTAGTAAAAGGCCGTATCAAAATTGTCGTTTGCGAACTCAACGCTAAAGCGGTCTTTGGAAAAAAAGTAGAAGAATGCATTCAATGATCAAATTAAACTTTTAAATTTGTGATACCGCTCTTTAAGCCTACTGTACTTATCACTCAAAATATCTACTCTAAAATTTGTCATCTGTAATTTGATCAAGAACACCTCACAAAAATTTCCACGTTAAACGTCACACGCTAAACCAAATCCCACGTTCAGGGCCAGCAGTGTCCGTGATCTAAAAAGTGCTCACATATGATATACGAAGAGATATTCCCAGCAAGAAACACAAAACTTCCATAAATTTGCAAGGAGCAGTAATATGGTCAGATGAGTCCAAAATTAACCGATTTGGCTCGGACGGTCAAAAGTAGACTTGGCGGAAACCTGGAGCTATTTTATTACCACATAATGTAATTGAAACAATGAAATTTGTAGGTGGTTCCATAATGGTATGGGGGTGCATCGTAGCTCTTTGAAAGAAAATTTGTTACGACTTCATGGTCATACCAATTATTTTCCTCTTTATGTGCATTCTTGTTATTTATTTCTATTATGAGTGGAATATTTTGTTTGACTACAGTGTCACCTGTTCTTGAGCATGGTGTACTTTAAGTACTTATATATTTTTTTTTTGCTGTCATTCCGTGGTTACACACTTTAATTCTTTGGTCGTGATTCTTCCCCCTTCACCTACAAACTAATTTTTTGGCGAGGAAATTTTTGATTCTTTTTTCAGCAATATTTTTTTTTTGATTCAACTGATTCACGCACAACAACAACTATAAATATTTCAAGGACACCTTGTTTATTTGTCGTTTTTCGGTTAATTTTAGTTTAAATTGTGCTTCGAGTGCAAAAAATATATTTTTTCAACCAAGGAAGCAGTTTTCGCAGCAAATAATAAATATTTTTTACCATACGAATAAATCAAAAAACATAATTTTACGCACATATACATAAAAAAAGAAACGCGGAAAGAAATCAAATGTGAACGGCAATTGATTTTGTGAAATCATTGAATCACGACGAAAGAATTAAAGTGTGGCGAGGCTCATTCAGCCGTGCTACATGTAGTCGCATAAGACCGGCCTCACCTTCCTTTCTTTCCCCTTTTACCAACAAAATCCATTTTAACTGCGACATTAAATTTGCATGGCTACCAGAAAAAAGACAGCCAAAAAAGAACATTCTAGAAGTTTTAGTGCGCCTAAAATTTTGTTGAGTCTTTGGGATTTTTGTGGATCTGTTGTGGATTTTTTTTTGTAATAATTTTTTTCGAATTCCGCTTTGAAATTAAAAATAAAATCAGAGTTTAGTTTATTTTGTAAAAGTTTAAGTTTTAAAAAAAAAAATTATAATAATAAGATAAGACGAATAAACGAGTTGCGAAAAAAATAAAAACGTACGCTTGTAAAATTATATCGTAAATAAAGAGTAATTAAAATAAATTTGAATTTTCGGGTTTGACCAAGTTTAATTTTATTATAATACCGTGATTTCGTTACTCTATTATCTTTGGTGGTTGAATCCCGTGTTGTTAATTATAAAAAGTGAAAAACGTTCAAAATATAATTTTGATTGTCTGGTTTGATCCATCTTTATAATTTACGCCAGCGATACATTTTGGTGAAAGGAAATTTTGTCATGCGGCACCATGCACGACATAGCATATCCAATAATACAAAAGTAATACACATATAAACATATATTCCATTTATATTGATATAATTACTCTTAGTTTTGGTGCCTATTACGTACAAATATTTTTTCACTTGATAATTACGAAACGAATAAAAAATATAAACAACCATAATTAATGCAACATTTTTACTGATAGAATATCCAAAGATGAAAAATAGTAAAATAAATAAATTCTTAAGAAACTCATTTATATATATTTTATAAAAAAAATCCCAAAATATTCCTTAAACTAACAAATTTAAAAAAATATGTGTATTTCTAAAAACAAAAAAAAATTCGGCCCTTTGACACATTCGGCCCTTCGACATTTGGCCCATCGACTAATTCGTCGCTTTGATATCATACCAATCCCTCGACCTGAATCCTATAGAGCATCTCTGAAGCGAGCTTAACAGATTCCTTGCAGATTTTTCAGATATACCGCCTACTGTACTGGAGACGATCTTTGGGATAGAGTTCAGTTAAAATGGAGAGGCATTTCGGCCGAAACAACCAGAAAAAGCTGGTAGAAAGCATGCCCAAAAGAATTACGGCAGTTTTGAAAGCGAAAGGAGGCTCTACCAAATATTAAATTAAGAATAAAGTCTGGTCACAAAATTGGTGACTCCTATGAAATATATTATTAACTAATTATTTACATATGTGATGTCAAAATGAATTGTTTTTTTATATTTTTTAAATAAATTATTAAATAAACGGAATTAGAAATGGAAACTAATTTTACAATTTTTTTAAATTTTTAAGAACCACCAAAAAACATGTTGGGGATGAACATTGAATTTAATTTTTATCATACAAACCGCGAGGTTAATTTAAATCTGTTGCGAAGTGGATTGGTTTTGTTAAAATTTGCCCTTTTCTAGTATTTCCATATTAGAATCTTATTGTTCTCAAACAAGCCAAATTTTATTCTGATCTGTTTAGAAATTGCAACGTTCATTGAAATCGCTCATTTTATAAAATCAAATCCGGCACTCAATTTCATTTATATTGGTAGTGGAATTGATTTGTTTAATTTAAACTGACTGATGGTTGGTTTTTTATTTCCGGAAAAATACACAAAACAAGAAAATAACTATTATAAATACCACGCAAGGTCTAGTTCCGTCCTAATTCGCTATATTTAAGACCTTCCTTTCACAAATAATTTTAGCGCAACCTCATGCAACATAATGTAAATGACGCAACAATGTGCAACATAACTACCCCATCGGAGGACTCGAATTTTTTGTAAATCAGAACTGATTGGGATCACTTCCTGGGACATGATAAACGGTTTATAAAAGAGCCATATAAACAAATATTTTCCCAAATCTTGACACATTGCAGTTTATTCCTAGTTCCCGAAAAACTCACATTTTTCTCGAAATGCCGACTCACTGCAACGGATTCTTGGCACTAGAATGGGGTGTAGAATTAAAAACAGAACCCGCGTGCACGCAATGTTGCTGGAACCACGAAAAAGCTGCTTTCATCAAAGTCGTTTGAGTTAAAAAAAAAATTAAAAAGAGAACCCGGGCCTGTAATTGGGCATTTCGGAGAAGCTATTTCTCGGTTGGTTATGATCCGTTTGTGGGTTTTTCATGTCGAACGAGAAAATGAAATCTAATGACTTGATCGCTTTGTATGCGTGTCGTATGTTTAGTGCGCTAATGAATAACAAAAGTGTATCTTCACGGGACAATACAACAACAAATAAGGTGAACAGAGTGTCGCGTATGCAACACAAGCAGCATGGACCAGATACCGAATATTCCATTTGAAAAGGGACAAAAAGTTTAAAACGACCTAAACTAAAAATTCCACCAGGTTAAAATGAAGATGGAACACGGGCTATACGTGAAAAGAGGAAATGCTTCGTTGTTTGCAACCCATTTTGAGAACACATTCCAGCCTCTACCTGGACAAACAACAATCAATATATCTGCTGTCACCTTACAAGAATTAAAAGAGGAAATCAATCTTAACCTGGATGCAACGAAATCTCCACGATATGACTAAATTACAGCAGAAATAGTAAATCTCTTCCTGAAAAAGGACTACATAAAGTCCCCACATAATTAACGCAGTATTCAGACTTAAATACGTTCCAAATCAATGGAAAGTGATCATGTCACCTAAAGTCAACAAAACACTTAACGAAAAAAGTTCGTAGATGCCAATTTCCCTACTTTCAATAATTTCAAAAATATTCGAGAAACTACTCATAAGTCGTATCCAGAAATCGTTTTCTAGAAAACCATTCAACAATAGAACAAGTACGTCGAATGACAAACATAGTTGAAGATATCCTTGAAAATAAGAAAGTATGTTCAGGTATCTTCGTAGACGTAGCACAGGCCGTTGAAAGAGTATGGCATACAGGCTTGGAATATAACTTACAAAGAGACCCCATACCAGATTTATGAAATACTAAAATCTTACATATCTAACCGACACTTTCGTGTTAAACTAGATGTAAAGAAATAAAAAAAAATATCATCAGAAGTACCACAAAATAGCGTTCTGGGACCAACTTTGTATGCAGTCGCTGAGAGCATACTAAGAGCTACTAATATTGACAGAAGAAGAACTTGAAGTAAGCTCACAGCAAATTTTCTATGCAAATACGGCAAAACATCTAGGCATAACTCTAGACGAGAAACTAAAATGGAAAAAAGGAAATTAAACATTAAATATACAGAAATATGGATTGCCTTATTAGAAAGAAATTCTGAGCAACTTTACATAATAAATTGGTACTATACCAGCAAATTCTAAACCTATCTAGACCTACGGTATTCAGCCCTGGAGCTGTATAAAGAAAACCAATGTCAATATCATCTGGTCATTCCAAAGCAAAGCCCATCGTGGAATAGTTAATGCACCGTGGTACATAAGAAATTAAAACCTCCATAGAGATCCGAAAATGAATCAAATAAGCGGAAAAATGCTAGTAGTCTCCTCATGGAATTTCTAGAATAATTTTTCTATTAGTTATATATTTTTGTAATACATTTTGTGTTTTTTAATTAAAGCTGTGATTTTAGATTTTATCATTGATTTTATTTTATTTTCAATTGTTCAATTTGTCTGAATATCATCTGTTCAAAATTATAAAATTTATGTTCCCGAAGTAATATATTTTACACTGTTAAAATTTATTATTAAGTGGCATCGTTGTTATTGGATTTAGGACGAGTTAAACCAAACTTCAAGTCCGTATCATTGCACTAATAAGTTTTAACAATTTACCATTGGACATTTGAAGGTGCAGCAACTTTTCTCACAAAAACTTTAAAAAATGGATTCATCAAACTAAAAGCATAGACAATCAAATTAGATTTTTCATTTGAACTAAAAAATGAAAACAAAATATATTTCTGATAGTTCCAATGTCATCGTTGTATCTGTGATTTTTCGTTAAACTGTTTATTCGTATACAAAAAAAAACCAAATATTTTTGATTGTATGCGGCTATTTGCGGATGAAATATCTCTTTTATTTTATCTCTGCTAAAAGTTTCGACAATCTTTTTCAACTTTTAGTTTAAAATTTTTTTTATTTGATTCACAATGATAATAAGAAAACTTGTTATTTTTTTATTATTTTTTGAACTTTAACGTAAAAAAAATTATCTAAATGTAGTATTTTAGGAGATTTTAATCTATTCATGTGTAGTAAATTAGGAATATGTACATATTTATAATTATTCGTGCAATTATTCTATTAATTTTAATTGTAAATCTAATTATTTTTATTTTTTAAGTTTAGTTAAATATTTTATTAAGTTAAATTTTTAATCAGGGGAGTCATGTGATCTATTTGATCCAATGGTTCACTTATCCTACCATCTAAATTTTTTTAGTTTTAATAATGTTGTACTAGTATTTTGTTTGTAATAAAAATAAACTTGGTAATGAATTTAAAAACAAAAATCGTCAGTGAAGAAATAATTAAACACGTATAAGAAAACACAAGCAACGTATTAGTTTACGACAAAATTCTGAGATACGTTGTATGTTGTATGAGTGAAACCCTACAAAAAATAAAAAATGGCTGCTAAGGAAGAAACCACTTGATCTACTACATATCCAATCTAGGTCGACTATAAATATAAAAAAACTGTAAAGGGGACTAGAAAATGAGCTACAACCCTCCAAACAAAAATATTAATTATGAAAGATAAATTACTAATATTTACAAATCATCGTAAATCAAGATACAAGTATTGCAAATTGTTGATACTCTCTGACAAATATTTGTTTTTAAGGAATTTAGTTGAAAAATGATCATTTGGTTTGAGATTTGTTGGATTACTGAACATATTGGACATCTTTTGCTATATTGAAAGTGCAGAACTGTCAGTAGCCTCACCACTCACAACTTCACTGGAAGCTTGAAGGAAGATGAAGAGTGTTTTTCAATTCAAATTAAAAACAATCTTTTGCTGCCTTTGGCTCATAAGATACGAAGCAGAGGCAAATAATTAATTACTATTAATTTAATAACATTAATCAGTTTTTTTACACATTTACTTGACGTGATATTTACAAACAAGCACATTATTAACTTGCCTGGGGCATGATTTAATATCATTTTGTTTTAAATTAGAACGCTTAAATTTAGAATTTATTTTACGAATTAATGGGATGTATCGTATTAATTATATATGTATGTATGCTGATTAAAATTTCGTATACGTATAAAAAAGGCATATTACTTAATCCGACTAACGAAATACATAACATTACGAAAATTAAAATAAATTACTTCCGCACTCGAGAATACATCTATAGGCAAAACTTTTTACTTATTATAAGATTATCAAGTAGATAAAAGGAAAAAAATGTATAAATCCCAAAACCACTACACAACCGTCTCTTTGTATTTAAAAAAAAATTATCTAATATTTTTATTTTTCATATATTGTGTGTTTACTGTACTATTATGTAGCCTCTAATATGCTTTCGGTGCAATAAACATTCTTAAACATATATAATTTGAAAATTCTGATTTTTTGGCCATAATTTCGCTAAAAAAAACTACACAAACACATGCCAACCAAAATAATGAACGAGGAAAAAGCTTTTACGTTGATTGAAATATCTTTATGGATATGTAACACATATCCGTATGTATGTACATGATTTTCCCGCACAGGAGGTTTATTTATTTATTTATTAAATACCGCACACACATAGCATAGTCGAAAGAGAAACGATCCTATAATACAACAAAAAAAAAATCCAATTTTAATTTCCGTTTATACTTGCAAAAAAAAAATGAAATTTTCATTATGTAATACAACAGACCCTGAAGAGAAAAAAAAAACTTTTCTACTTCATAGCTTTTCATGAGCTTTTTTCGTTATTCTCTCTTCATATTATCCTATCTCGTATTGTGTCGTACCTGAATCTGTCTGCTAAGGAAATTTTTGCTGTTTTGTTGTAGCACGTTATCATCACAAAAAAGCCGTACTATAAAATATGCTTTCGTTTTTCTTCTATAAACATATAGTTTTGTGCTTTCCTCCCCATTTTTATAATAAAACTATAAAATAATCTTTTTATAAACATTTTTTTGTTTTGTTTTGTAGTTTATATACCAAAGTATCAAAGACTCGAGAATGAAAAGATGATACATTTTGTATTATGTTCTTACGTATCGTTATACGATTTTCCACAATTCATTTACGAATTTGATGCATATATGGAAAATATCAGTTTTTCCTTTGTATTTATATAAAATGTCATATATAGTAGGAAAATAAAGTGTAAAATTTCATTGTATACACAAAAACTATGTATCTATATATAGATATATAGTTCAACACACACCATCTCATATATACACAGACAGATATATTCATTTTTATTTTAAATACAATAAAAAAAAATCGCCCGATTCAGAATACGTATTCACTGCGAATATGACCAATGAATAATTTACAGGTGTAACAATAACCAGAAGGTGCTATGAAAATGCCATGTGTTATATGTACGAGATGGTGTATAGTAGTATAAACATACAATATGGTATTAGGGCAGTAGTTTTGCGATAAACCAACAAAAAACTATAAATAAAATCAATGAGAATAAAATTTATAGCCGAACACAAAATTTTGTTGTGTGTTTCAAAACAGAATCGAAATCAAATTTATAATGGTACGAAGGATTTTTGCCCCACTGTCATCGTTGCTTTTATTTTCGTATCCAAATATATGTTTCAAATATATTAGAATTGGGAATAAATATGTTAAGTTTGAATGTTATACAAATTTTTATTTGGAAATTACTTTTTGAAAAAAAAGTGACATCTCAATTGACAGCGTATAGTTTAAATCGATTAATTTTAGGCGATCAACAAAATACAAATCACATTGGCAATACTATAAATAACCACTTGTTATGCGTAAGCAATAAATAAAGGTCTTTGTATGATAAAAAATATAATTGAAAGCTCAATCAGTCTACCGTTTCCTCAAATGCCGCAGAAGGTTTTACCTTTGATTAACAGCCATGTTAGTTTACGGATTAGCTAGATGGTCCACGAAAATACTACATACACTGAACTACTACTTTATATTTTAATATCCTTGGTCTGGCCTTGGCCCTCATAATTGATGTGCAACTTTTCAAATGTAGAGGAATTACAGGAAATCCATAGCATCAATAACGTTTATCGTGGCAGACTTAAAAATAAGATTTAAACATCTTTAAATTCACATAAAAAATGAAGAATCTTACATCGCAGCATCTACAAATCTCTGTTCAAGTCTGATATTCTGATATTAACTTATTTCAACCTTTTTTATACCAGATTTTTTAATCGTGAACTTTCGATCATATGTCCACTCATGTCATTAACCTCATATTTAAAAATCGTTCTCATTATGTTTGCATGCGTGGTCTAAGTAGGGTTGGCTATGAAATCCTGGTTCCAAAAAGGCTGGTTTCAAAATGATGGTTTTCAAAATCCCGGTTCTCAAAATACTGGTTATCAAAATCCTGATTTCTAAACTCCTGGTTTTCAAAATCCTGGATTTTAAAGAAATATTTTTCGAACCGCCCGAATTAATAAAAATATTTTTTTAAAGTATGCCAATTTTGTCCCAAAATGTGTGAAACGAAATGAGTGTAACCGGAAAGATATATTAGTAGCATTTTATTTAGTTTTTTGTTTATTCATATTAACCCTATGAGTGCCAACACAATTTCGGCCAGTGTATTGAGGAGCGTGGTCGCGCTCCTTGGTACTCAAAAGGTCGCCATATTTTTTTTGTTGTAAGCCATCTCTTGTGATAGGCAGAAGAAAACTGTCGACATTTTGGAGCAATGACATGAATGAAAACGAACGCAACACTGAATCCGCCTTTACGTGTTAATTTTCAAATAATTTATGTATTTTCGATATTTTTTATAGTTATGAAAAATTATGAAATTTAAAATAAATTTATTAATAAAATTTTATTAATACCTGTAACATAATTTTATGATTATTATACACTGTGTACGTATTCGATTTTTTTTGCTTCACTAATTTTAAATGAGTAACTCAAGGGGCAAAATCGATACCCAGAGTTTTGAAAATATGATGGGGTCGATTTTTTACGTATAAGGAGTATAGTATACAATTTTATATTAGTATGTGTAATTTTTCTGTGGTTATATTTGTTTCTTTTCTGCGAATGTAAGCATCAAAAATTATGAATCGTTACAAATCGGTTCAGGTTTTTGGTGCTTATGTCCTTTCGTCGTCACACTTTTCTTACATCTCACCAAGTATTTGAGTGGTGAGTTAACACGTTCGCGGAAATGACTGCTATAGCGGTCATACAACTTTTTCGTTTTTTAACACGTTTGCGCAAACAACAGTCATTTTTTAAGGAATAACCCGATATGTTTTTCATTTCTCACAATACATTCCTTGCCGCGACGAAATATCATTGCAATTACAAAAGTTATCAAATGTGTTCCTGTGCAGCACACACATTTAGAAAGTGTGCGCGTCAATGTATTAAGAAAAAATATTTTAACTACGCATATTTTAACTTTTTTTTTTCAATGCGATGCCGAGTAAATGTTTTTTTTTCACAGAAACACAGAATTAGAAATTATTTTAAAACTAAAATTAAATAAATTTAATTTTATTTAAGACATATTTGATTATAAATTTAATTTTTTATTTAAAGCATAGAAATGTCATCCAAAAAAATTAAATGGTGCACATTCATACTAACACAAGGTTTAGGTTTCAGTGGTTGACACTTAGGCCATTTTTGGCCCATTGTGATACCACGCATTCACGCCACATCATTAACCCATTTACCTATTTTCACCTATTCACACAATTACAGTATACCACCCGCACATTGCAAGCTCCATGTCAACCTGTACATTGACATGGACGGTGGGTCGGCGTTGAATTCTGCACTCCATCAGAGGGTCTAAGTTGTGTTTATTAACATCGCCGATTGTAATCGATGATGAAAATTCGATTTGCATCCTGCCTCTGATGGGATTCGACCCCAGTACTAACACAAACACACGTACCACTACTATAGACTTGCGGTTATTTCATGAACTTGTCGAATTTTGGAAAAAAGTTGCATAATGGAGGTGTCCATTGTACCATCAAATAAACGTAAACCTAAATTAATTTTGGATGGATATTCGTATCATTTGGAACGGAACAATAAAACATTTCAATGGTCATGTGCAGATAGAAAATCTGGGATCGGCTCAAAATCCCGAATTTTAAAATCCCGACTTTCAAAATCCTTACTATGCTGAAACCCGACAAAAGTCGGGATTTTTTTAAAAATATTAAATTTGGGATCGGCTCAAAATTTCCGAATCACAAAATCTCGAACTATCAAAATTCCGACAAAAAAAAAATCCCGACTTTCAAAATCCCGAAATTTAAAATCCCGACGAAAGTCGCGTTTTAAAAAAAAAATATAAAAAGATTAAATTTTGTTGTTTTATAGATAAAAAAAAAAATTAAATATTAAATATTTTTTATAACTACCTCCTGCAATAGGTGTCATTAATAGATTCTATATAATCCGCTCCTAAGTGCGGCACGCAATGCGACATGTTTTGTTTGCTGATCCCGGCTCCTATGTAGCCCGAAGTTCAATTCTAAAGCCCCTCGGAGGGCTAAGCGGGGGGGGGGGGGGAGAGCGCAGCGACCTCCTGCGTGCCCGTGTGAGTTATCGAAGCCGTTAGCCTCTACAATTATTGCATTTCAAAATGCCGGCCCGCGTGTACCCGAATTCATAAAAAATATTAAAAAATTTGGCTCTTGAAAAACGGGATTTTGAAAATCGGGATTTTTAAAGTCGGCATTTTGAAAGTTGATTTCTAGTCATTCCCACGATCCGTCCGCTTTTGAAAAATCAATTTTCAAGCAAATGCCGATTTAAAAACAGAAGCAACAAAATCTACACGTCTACCTTCACAAATTATAAGAAATTGTGTGGTTAATTGTTATGTGTACAGAAAAAGAAGGATCAGAAGCAAAAAATAAGTCGAGTCAGATCTAGTGCTCTATAAGCCAACCGGACAGCATTATTAACATTCTGGAAGTTTTAAATTTCTTGAAGGAGAAGAATTTGTGCTGTCCAAAATGTCTTTTTCTGGAGAGAAAAATATACTCATTGGAACACCATCGAGTTTTAAACTTCTGAGTGAGGCCAAATTTTGGCTAATGGACGGCACGTTTAATGTAGTGCCATGTTTTATGCGACAGCTGTTTACCATCCACGGTAAAATCTGTGATGAAGTGGTACCAACCAATCCTATTTGGTGTAATGAGTTCCATAAGATGCCTATTTTGAATTATTTTACGAAATGTGCAAATTAGCACGACATTTCAAAATAGAATTAAACTCAAAGGCTATAAATATCAGACTTCGAGAAAGTCTGCGTATCGGCTCTAAATTTATGTTGCCTGATGTTGAATTTAAAGGATATCTGTTCCATTTCGGACAAACCATCTGGCGGAAAGTGCAGGCCCAAGGATGCGCAGCTAAATATGGTAAAAATGAACATTTTAGCCTACAAATTCGTATGCTAAAAAGTTTAGCGTTCGTTCCACCCGATGAATTCTCATTGTATTTAGGGATTTATGCTTCCAGGATTTTTATTTCTGTGATTTTAAGTTCCGAAATTTTATTTCCGGAATTTTGATTTTCGGTATTTTGAAATTCGGGGTTTTAAGAGCAACCATTATTACCGTAAATTTTGAAATTTAATTAAATTTTTGAATTCGTAAATTTAATATGTATGTTGTTTACACATCGTAACTGTGTTTTTTTAATAAACGGCTCGGAGTATTTTCCGAATATTTCAAAAATTCACAGCTCAAATATGCCAGGAATTTTGGCTTATAATTTTTTTCTCCACAGGCGGCACAAAGTAGTTTTTTTAATTCGGTTGATAATTTATTAAAACTATTCAGACCGATTCGTTTTTGATTGGCTTAAACTAAAGAATTATGCTACAAATGATAACCAAAATTTTTTTACCATTTAGTATCCCAATTTATTATTTTGTGAAATCGAGCAAGAGGTAAAATGCAAATTTCACAAGAAAATACGAACCACAAAAATTTATGCTATTCATAAATACTTTATCCCCAAAGCATTTTATGTACTGCACACAATAAAATTAAAATCGAATAATACAGAAATATTTTTTGCTGGGATACATTCCCAATTATTATTATGACACAACAATTTTATTTTGATTACAGTTCAACCACATAACAATGAACAATAATTTCAACACAAAAAACATTTTCAAAATCACCCATTCGTGCTAAAAATATCAAATTTAATGCATTCATAAAAATTATATTGTAAAGCTTCATTCTTACAATATTCCTTTTATATAGAAAATTGTATATGAGCACAGCAGCATCAACGCAACAATAAAACGTCTCCACAGCCAATTATATGAAGACAACAATCATAAACGACGTTATCATCATTGAAATATCAAGCGCGTCAATTAAATGTGTATACAGTCAGTATAAATGTAACAAAAATAATAATTATTCAACTTAACACAAAAAATTCTAGCTATGTACTATATAGTTTTATTTAAGAAGTAATTAACACTTCATTCACCCTACGCGCGCACATAGAAAATGAAAATGATGAAAAAATGCATTGTAATTACATTTTAATAACCATGGCAAGGACACAGACGAAGGGGAATGCGCTTCTCTTTATAAATAATAACAATAATTAAAAATTTTACAAAGCAAGCACCCCATAACAGATATGTACATATATATAGAAACAGACATACAACGTCTACAGCCGACCTAGCCTGAGCAATAAATATAAAATTCTTCAAAATTTAATTTATAAAAATAACTTTTGTGTTCAGTTATTTTCCATTTTTAGTAAGGAAAAGTGATGAAAGAATGAAAAATAAATTTATTACTTAAATTATCTTTTTGAGTGTACAATAAGTACATAGCAAATAGAATTTACAGTATATAATACTCAACCTATTTGTTAGTTGATGTTTTAAACCTTTCAGGACGAAATTTAGAACTTTGTCAGAATGTGTTGCAAAGAAATTTCTATTTAAATAATTGGAGAAGGAGTTAAACAAACAAAGGTATTGGTCTCCAAACCGCAAATTGTCTTGATTAGCAATTAATAAATTTCACTCAAAATATTTTTTGTACTTGAGATATTTTATTAAATCTGATAGTCTAGTAAACATAATATTCAAATAAATATGAGAAAAATTGAGTGAATTTTATTAATTTTAATTTAAATAAACAAAATTTCACTCAAATACTATCAGTAATTTGCTCTTTGAAGCATGGTTTTAAAAATTCAACCCAGAATAATTTCCACAAAATTTGTAATATATTTGAAGCTTTTCGTTTTGAATGGAAAACATTTGAAGCCTTATGAACCCTATGCAAGATTTAATCTCAGGTCAATTTTCATTCGAAAACGATAATACACTAAAAACTTAAAACTTTTTGTGCATTCAATCACATACTTATTCCTTTCAAGATATCTCGCATTACTATTGATAAATTTAACTCAAGAGTTTTTATAATGTTCGACTCAAAATATGTAAGTTATAGCAGAAATGATTTCAAATTTCACTCATAGTCAAAATATTCATATAATAATGGAAAAATTGAGTGGACTTTACTCAGTTCAATCATAGGTGGAATATAACAAGGAACCTAAAAAATTGCGAAAACTTTTTCGATTAATCAAAAAATTTCACTCACAATTGGTAGTTTGCATTTCGATTTACCTGGCCTAGGTAGGAAGGTGTTTAGCCTTATCTTTGACAAATAAATTTAGCTCGATATTCTTTAAAAAAAAATTCACTCAAAATATGTAATTTACCGTACATAAAAGAACCAGTAAATGCTACAGAAAATTACGAACGCATGACGACGCTCAAATTAAATCTGCTGAGCTTCGCAGTTGTTTTGTAAATTTAACTCAAAATGTTTTTTAAAACTTTTAATTTAGAAATTTCTTTTCAAACCAAAATTTCTACACATTCGAAAACTATATCTGCAAGCTGTAGAAATTATTTCAACCTTCACTCATTTTCACTCATTAATAATAAACAATTTCATCCAATTTAGATGATCTAAAAATCCAACGGATAATAATTTCCACAAAATTCATAGTATTTTACTGATCTGAAGTTGGACCAAATCTTTAGTACCATTTTAACACCAATTTATAATTAACGTTACTAGTAAACTAGTTACTTCGTACCCTCAAATTTGGGCTCGAGGGCACTATACTAATCTACTTTTAACAAAATTGTAACCAAAACGAACCTCCAAACGCCAATCTCCATCGTCTAGTCTTCTTACCTGCAATACATATTCGATTTCGATTGTTGCTCAACAGTGCTGTGCTTTTGTTCAGGAATAGAATTAAAACCAAGTGTTTTGTCCATCACATAAATTTAGCGTATGAAGTTTCATTCAAAAGTGGTTCTAACCTTCCTTTCACAATAAAAGAAAAAGTTTACGACAGGAAATTTGAAATTCTGTCATAGATTATATAAATTTGATACAACAAATCCCGCTCAAAGAATTATTAGTTTTGAGTGAAAATTTAATATTCATTGGACGAATACGCTGTTTTATGAACGCTGATTCTAAAACAAAAAGTCTAAGAAACAGCAACATTAGAAATTTGACTCAAGAAATTCACTCAAAGTTAAGTATTTCATGAAACAATTTGGATTGTAAAATAAAATTTAGTCTTATTCATATCAGGCTACGGCTCCCATGGAGTCGATTTCATATGAAAATTTGAAATATTGTTTTGTAAAAATGTTGAGTGAACATGTAATATTTAGTGAGCTACCACGCCCCGTGAACATCATTTGACTCTAAAAGTGTTAAATTAATATTCACTTCAATAGTGTTATTTCTAAAAGAAAAGTATTATACAAAAGACGAATTTATAACGAACTCGATCAAGATTTGTAAATAACTTAAACTCGACTGATTAATTTGACACACCAGAATTATCTCATGTCAATTATGTCTCTTATGCAGATTATACTAAAAAAATATCACTCATAATATACGAGTCTCATAAAGTTAAATATGAATCAATTCTATCGAACCTGCCAAAGCTGTCCTTTTTGTAATCCCCAACAAATACTCCCCCATTTTGTTAAAGATTGAGGATAAATATCAGACATCTTCAATAATTCATTCGTTGCCTACAGTCATCGTTGCTAAACAGTGCTATGTTTCTGTTCATGAATAAAGTTATAACGAAGTGTTTTTCCACCACATAAATTTAACTATTGAAATTTCACACAAAAATGGTTCTTACCTTCATTTCACAGTAGAAGAAACAGATCACGACATAAAATTTGAGTAAACTCGATAACAAACAACTTAATAATTCGACATCCCAGAATTCTGCTGAAGTTATAAAAATTTCACTCATATTAATAATTTTGAGTGAAATGTAATAATTGTTGGATGAATGTTTTGTGAGCTTTTTATTCTAAAACAAAACGTCTATTAATCATACCAGAATTTAAAATTCGACTCAAAAAATTCACTCGAAAGTTTCTCATGATATAATTTGGATAGTAAAATGTAATTGAGTCAAATTGGTATTAAGCTGCGACTCCTATCAAGTCGAATCCATATCAAAATTTGAATCAATTTTTAAAAATTATAAGTGAAAGTCATTTGATTCTAAAATGTTAAATCAGTATTATTTTCAATAGTGTTATTTCCAAAAGAAAACTACAAATGATGAAGTTATAGTGAACTCCATCACAATTTGTACATATTTTAAACCGACTGATTAATTTGACGTACCAGAACTATCTGATAAGTGTAATATAAATTATCCTAAAAAAATTTCACTCAAAATATACGAGTTTCAAAAAGTCAAATTCGTATTATACGAATAATTTTTTTAGAAATGTAAAATGAATTGTAGGTACTTTCTATAGTATTGACTAGCCAAAAAAAATTGACTCATGTGAATATTTTTTCCATACTAATTTGTTGGTAATTTCTTTAGTGTTTTCTCGTACTAGTTTTATAAATTTGACTCAAAAAAAGAAAAGCTACAAAAGATGAAATTCGACTGATTAATTTGGGATTTTCACTTTGGGGATTACACAGGTTTGACTTAAAAAATTTCATTTCAAAATATGAAACTTAATTGAAATTGTGATTTAGTCAAACTAAGTCATAATAAGTGTAAAATTGTTATTCGGGTGGTATAGAGTGTATCTACATAGTTCTAACTAGCAATTTTTTAATTATAAAAATTTCGTTCAATAATTTTATTTCTAAAGGAGAATAGACTTAAAAAATTTCACTCAAAGTATGTTATAACCCAAATTGTAATACAACACTTTTCTAAAACTGCCATTGAGTCAACTTCGTATTAAAACTTGAATCAAATTTGAAAATACCATACGTCATGTCCACCACATAAATTTAACTGTTGGAGTTTCACTCAAAAGTAGTTCTAACCTTCCTTTCACAGTAATGGAAAATATTTAGGACATGAAATTTAAGTAAACTCGATATCAAACAACTGATTAATTTGACATACCACAAATTTGCCATAAATTATATAAATTTGATTCATAAAATTCAACTCAAACAATTATTACTTATGAGTGAAAATTTAATATTTGTTGGAGAAATATGCTGTTTTGCGAGCTTTTCATTCTAAAACAAAAAGTCTACCAAACAGACCAGAATTAAAAATTTGACTCAAAATATTCACTCAAAATTAAGTTTGTCATGAAACAATTATAAAATATAATTTAGTTAAATAAATATCATGCTCGACTCCCATCGATTCCAATGCGTATCAACAATTGATCAATTTTTAAAAATTTTGAGTGAAAAATTTATATTCGGCGAGCCACCGAAATATAAATTAATATTCCTTTCAATAGTGTTATTTCTAAAAGATAAAATATACAAAAAATGATCATAAGTGATTATAGAAATGATACTAAAAAATTCCACTCAAAATATACGAATATCAAAAAGTCCAAAAATTTAAATTAATATCCCTTTCAATATTTTCCTTTCTAAATAAAAAGTCTACAAAAAATAAAATTAGTATCGAACTCGATCACAACTTATACGTATTTAGAAGTCGACTGATTAATTCGAATTACCAGAATTCTCACTTTAGTGATTACACAGATTCGACTTAAACAATTTCACTCAAAATGTGAAACTTATTTCTTTTCAATAATTTTATTTCTAAGAGAAAAAGTGATCATAAAAATTTGACTCAAAAAATTCTACTCAAAGTATGTAACAATCCAAATTGTAATATGTACAGCACTATTTACAACTTGAGTCAACTCGTATTTGAAACAATTTTAAAGCACTTTATAAATGAAAATTTAATATTCGGTGGGTGACCACACCATTTTATGAACGTCATTTTCATTTTTGTTGTGCGGTTTGCATATTGAAAGAGGCGAGTACATTTTATGAAAACCTCTAATACAATAGTAACTGGTACATAATTGTCACAATAGCGTGGTAAAATAACATATTTGTACTGCACTCCATGACGCCTGAATAAGTTGAATAATAGAAGATAAATGCTTCCTTTTTTTTGAATACCTAGCACTTTTCCATTTTACCAATTTTCCTTTTGTTGAATAAATTTATACCGACATACACAATTACACATATATTATATAAATTTTAAAGAATTTCGAAACAATAGAGAGTACTTGAGTAATTTTTAACCATAAAATAAACATAAAGCTGGATTAATTTTTGACAGATGAAATTGAAAATAAAATTGTAGATTTTTGTTTCTGAAATAATTTTTCGTAAGTATTTCGTTTTACTCTATAGGTAAGGTAGTATACAGGTATTTGATGAGGAAAATGTAATATTGCTTTTATTCAGTCATCCATAATTTAATTGACCTAAAACATATTTTCCAACAAGGGATTTACTTTGTGTGTGTGATGTGAGCGTTATACGCTTATGAAATATAATGTTGCTAGGAATACAGTAATTAAATAAGATTTCTATGGTTCTTCGGGTATGAACCGAAACCAACCGCATGCCTCAATGATTTTTATACAGAAAATGTTTTCTAGCCTCTTTATTAATACAACATACATACATATATATATACACACAACAGATGAAGCTTATTATCCATTTTTTCGGTATTGTTGTTGTTGTATGTACTTCACATTATGAAGGTCAAGACGATTTTTCATTGAAGTTGAACAAAAAAAAAACGATAAAATTCAATTTTTGGGTGAAAATAAATTGGGAAGAACACCATTATCATAATAATATTTGTGGTTGTTGAAGCTAAGTTGTATACACACACATATACACAGGCAAAATTTATATTGTATAATTTACACATTAAGTAATGTCGAATTTTACATTAATTTTTGGGGACATTTTAAAAAAAGAATTTATTTAGTAGTATATAGTCTTGCCTCTCTAGATAGAAAATGGATAAGGGATTTTTGGTTTAAAATTATGATACCATAATAACCTTTAGGTTAAGTTAATTATGTGTGCTGCTCAAGCGATGAGTTTAAGGGGCCCGAATAAAAATTAGGATAATCGTATGTATGGGAAAATAGTACTGAAAATCCTGGTCGGTGACAAATTACTTTATATTGCCCCATTTATCAAAGTCACTCTGGAGATTAACTTTCCTTTTGACCTCCGGTTATAATCAAAAAATGGTATTACAACAAACACATATCGTTGGTTTGTTGCAACAGTGACACAACTCAAAATTTTTAATTTTTCAGTAGAGCGATTTAAAAATATCACTCAAAATTGAGTGTAAAAACGGCGTTTTTCAATAGTAAATAAAATCCTACATCTTTAATTGGATCGTAATTTTTATAATTCTTTAAAAATTTGTAAATTTTCATAGGATAGTTTCCAATACCTTAAAATGTTATTTTCTTTCGCAAATTGAGTGATTTTTTATATGGAATTTTACATTATTTGCTAGAAATAACTACTACACACCATTATTTGTTGTAGAGGAAAATTTTAAACAACAACCGTATTTTCATCTTGTGCTATGTAAATTTATATACTGAACTCAATGTAAATTTCAAAACAGTTTATCTTTTCAACGAGGTAGCGGAAATTTTATCCAAAGTAATTAAATCTGGATTGTTTAATTGCACGAGCGAAAGGGTTATACTATTTAGTTCTACCCACTTTACATATCGAATAATAATTCCCCTTAAACGACAAGATGTTTAATTCCATAGGTTAAGTCCCTTTTTAATTCGGTTCTTCGCGTTAAAAATCAATATCGAGAAACTATAAAAAAAATACTTTACGCTGTGAAATACTTTACGCTGTTTAAACTCCTTCCAAATAAAGATTTAATTTTAAGCACAACGGAGCTTTTTCACTAATGGACTAATTTAGCAATGGTTTAGGTGATATTGACGAATTTTTGAGCAAGTGATATTTTGTATTACAATTCTAGTAAAAGGGTTATATAACAAAATTTTATCCGGCCCCGCGACAAACAGATGGCCAACCGTCCATTTGCAAAATTTTAATCCAAATGCGGGTGCACGCCCAACTCTACAGGATGACTACCGAGGTTCAAGGTAACATTTTTTTTATAAAATTTTTTTTTTTTACTTCTCATTTAATTTCAATTAAAAAAAACGTTAGCACGGGTGCACGTTGCTCTCGCTCTTAAAATTACTCGTTGTCGGCGAATTATATTTTGGTTCAAGTTTTATCTTCTTTTCTTTTTCTCTGATGGACAAAATTTATAATAAAAACTCGTACGGCGGTTCAAATTCTTTCGGCATTCGGGCTAATTTCTCATTACCAGATGATTTTCCCTTTTTTTGGTTTATTTTTTGTTTTTTTCTGCTTTATATAACAAATTTTTACTTTTACAAATTAGATACTCCTGATGATGACCTAACAAGTCGAGATCGATCGTGTGATTTTTTAAAACTTTTTGAACAAATTTTTTAATTAAAATATTCAAAAAAAATTTTGTGAAATAAAAAACAAGTGTTTAATAAAATGTGTTTATTAACGATGATTTTGATATGCCGGATGTGTGTAAATGTGTGGGGCCACATTCATGAAATCAGTGGAAATTTTCATAATCAGGGCTGGGATGTTCTAACATCACAATGTTTCGATAATTTATCGAAGTTTATTTCTTGTTTCTGTAGAATAAAATTTATCTCTCTTTCAATTTTTATATCAGTTATCCAGCCTGCTAGATTGCAACATTGTGATGTTTCTACTGTGTTAACCAAATAATTATGTTTCGATTGTAGATCGAAAATAAGTGAAATAGATATTGTTCAAATATATTCTAGTAGACTGTGATAGCAATAGAGAAGAAATAATTGATACACGAAACAGAAGTCAAATTAATTCTAGCTGAAAGAGACGTAGACTACGATAAAATATCGAAAAATGGTGATGTTAGAACATCCCAGCCCAGGATACAATTTGCTATGCAATTCTTTATTCTAAAATTAACTAAAATTTTTCGCCGGCTACTTTAATCATTTTTCTATATTCTTATCTTTTTTTAAATTAAGAAACATAATTTTTTCCCCCTACTAAGGGAAAAATTCCGAATGGGTAAATCGATACGGAATTATTCGCTTAGTAGGTAAATAAATAATAGAAAACTTGCATACAAATTTGAAAAAATGATTAAAGTAGCCGGCGAAAAATTTTAGTAATATAAAGAATTTGATAGCAAATTGTATTCCGATTACGGAAAATTCAACCGATTTCAAGAACAGGGCCCCTGTGTCTTTCCCTGGGAATACGGAATTGGGAAAAATATTTTCATAGCATTTTTGTCCAAATTGTAATTTTTATAGCGAAAAATATTTTCCCATTTAACTTTGTTTCGAAAATATTTACACCAAACTTACTTCCTCAGTAGGCCAGAAAAATACAAATTAAACAAAAATACTATGAAAATATTTTTCCCAATCGCCCTATTCCCGGGGAAAACCAGAATAGGGCCACTGGTCGATATTTACAAATACATCCAACATTATTTGTTCGGCACAAATACTTCCGTAACATGATTTCTATACAATTTTTTTATAGTTACTCTGCCACTAAAGATGTTTTCACATCAAAAACAACAAAAATAAAACTAACCCAAATCAAAAAACCTGCAATTAGTACACTAGAATTTATTAAATTAGTTTTACTAAAATTCGATAACTCAACGATATTTTTTACCCAGATTTGTAGAGTTTTCCTAAAACAAGAAGTTTTGGAGAGCCTTAAATTTTATAAAAGATGAAGCCTTGCATAACCTGCTTTAAGCTTTTTTTGTACGTTTCTAAAATGCTTTTGTTCTCCTGATAAGGGTACCTAGAATAATTTTTCTAGCTTGATTAGTACTTCTGGCTTTATTGGAGGCTCTCCTATATATTTTACCAAACTAGGCGTTTCAGGTTGTTCGGTGAACCCTTATCTTGATCATATATGCTGATTCCAGCTAAAGTTTATTGTCGCCAGCATTTAGCCCAAAAACCGACCAATTCATGCTGGGTCGCTCTGATTTAAAATAACTTAACCATTCTGATAAATAACCTTAGTTACTAGAAGCTTACATCTTAAGGCCGAATTATTCTTGGCGGGTCATTTCACGTTTTTCGAGTTGCCATAAAATGTCGTGCAGAACAATGGTTACACCCATGCAGGTAGCAAAACTTTATCGCCAACATCATGCAACCATTACAAATTGAGGGACAAAGACGGAAAGGACTCCAATAAATTACAAAAATTACTGACGGACCCCCATTGCCTCAATATTATGACTGCGAAATTGTGTAATCAATAAATTTTCCGCGTGAACACTTATCAGTACAAATTGGGCTTTAACGATATGCAAAGTTTCATTTTCATCCTTATAGTTTTTTTAGATTAACAAATGGGCGGTATATAAAGCATAATGATCACGTTCCAAAAAAAGAAGTAAATCTGTACCTCCAGGCATCCAATCTTATATAATTTTTGTACACCGAATTAGTTTGACATATACAGATTTCATTTTATCTTGCAGCTGATAAGCAATATACGTCCACTACCGCCCACAAATATTATTTTGAAATAAATCAATGCTGTTCATAAATAAATTTCACTTCATTAGTTTGATAATATTACTAACGATTGAAAAAGAATTTTGCCCTAACCAAAAATGGTTTCGAAGATAAATTCGCTCGCTTATAAGAAAGTTTTCACTTTCATTTCCTCACAATAAAAATGTGATTTAGCAGTTAAATATTTATATACGATACACATCCACCCACAAGTTCAAATGCATTTAAACTGGTAAATTGTTTGGACATAATTTTATAGTATATTTTTTATCAACTCGTTTACGTCTCGAAACCGTGCACCACACCCGCACAATATTTAACAAACAATTTTCGTACAAAAGATGTCAACGTTATATTATGTGACATACGGTGGTATATAAACACATAAATTATGTATCAACTAAATTCTTTACCGTTTATATATCGCATGTGTACCGTATGTGCACATATACAAATTCGATAACCGCATAATTGATCGATTACCTGTTGTAGATATAAACGGGGGTAGTTTTTTAAATAAAAAAAAAATAAAATAAATTTTATTCGATTCTATTTTCGATTTAGATTTAGACAAATCATCCTGTTATTATTATATCGAAACATAATGTTAAAGTTGAAAATCTAAAACGAACATATCGACAATACCATCCAGCCTTATACATAAATATATACGGAAAAAGTCACCCACAATCAAAAATCTGTGATTTATGTAAGATTTTTTTTTTTTGCCGGCGCTCATTCTTTATGTTGCCAACGATTTATTCCTTCACCCATACATCCATATAAGTGTATATGAAATATGTATTCGAATCGTGCGTTATCATCATCGATTTTGGATTTCGTGCTTCTAATGAATTTTCTAAATTGGAGCAAATTATTATTAAAAACCAATAATAATTCTCGTTAAGGAATAATGGCAACGCGCGCGCGATAGATTTATATAAATAGATTATATATTATGTATAGAATACAATTAGCGGCGTATAAACGGTCGTCGGTTATATGGTATATACTCGTAACTATTGTATATAGCAGGAAAACACTGTGGAAAAATAATTAATCTCTTTAATTCCCATAACATTGCTTTGATTGTTTTCCGACTTAAAAGCAACATTAAATCAATTAGGAATATCTAATCAATCATGTTTCCCATTTTCCCAACTTCCTAATACCATTTTAAATCATTCTGTGCGGTTGTAAGATATTATCACTTTTATTATTTATATAATTTTCGGTGTGCGGTAATTGTTTTCGAATTATTACGTTTCGATAATCTGAATAGATTAACAGTCTACGAGTAGGTATGATGTAGTCGAGTATATATGTATATAGAGACGATGGATCTCGAACAAAAACTTTTCCAAATTATTAAAATTTTGCATAAAAATATGGCCGCCGCCAGGTTAGTGTTTTTTAAGATATCTGACTCCCGCATTTGCTTGTACGAAATATATACGGATGAATTTTATGCCTCTCGGCGTTTTTTAACCCTTACAAATTTTTTAATTCGGAAGGGACGCAATTTTTTTTTTCTGTTTTATCCACCACGGATATACCGACACAAGAACAAAAGAAAAATGTTAATAATGAATTCACCTTAAAGCTAGATTTAAATAGATTACAAAATTGAATAATAAACGTTGAGAAATAAGAAATTGGAATTCGTGGAAACGTCGTACATATATCAGCACGTAGAAATCGATTTTCATCTATCGGGAGCGAGATTCGAGTACGAATAAAATGTATATATATATATACTTGTAGTCTCGCTTTATTAAAATATAAAACGAAACCAAACAAAAAAGTTTAATTTTTAAATGTTTTTGATTTATATTTGATTTTAAGCTTTAAAGCTTTCAAGATTTGAGCATAAACGTTATGTTTATACTTTGTTGGTTTTGTTTAATTTCACTTTGGTCTGGGCTAGTTTTTGTAGGCAGCAGTTATCAGTACATACCGATTTAGATAGTTAAATTTGTTTTCTTGAAATGGCACGTGTTATATGCCAACAGCTAAAAAAACAACTTTTATAATGAAGGACTTAAATCAAATTACTTTTTGACAAGGAACCTTACAAGTTTTATTTTTCGTAAATGATGTGTTTCGTTTTGTTATAATGAGATTATGTGAGTTTGTTCAAAATAAAATTAAGCCTGCATAGCTACGGTCAAAAATATCTTGTTGAACAAAATATCAAGTTCTTATTTAGAAATTTGGTGTAATTTACGCATTTTCATATCTGGCCCAGGGGCCAATTTCGCAAACTTGGTACAGAACAATGTTCTTGTAACTTTTCTAAAAGTAAGGCTATATTAAGTAACTTCTCAATACTTTTAACGTGTGAAATTTAAATTTAATTTTTGTTCACATACGAGTTGTGTGGTATCTGGCCCAGTCGCTCTATTCTGGTTTTCTCCGGGACTAGGGAATTGGGAATTAGTGACGTTTTTCTAGCAGTTGAGAATTTTTCTTTCCCCAAAGTGTATTCTTGCGTTTGGGAATTTTTTTATTGGGAAAAAATAATTCCATTTTATAGCAGTTTTGACGTTAATTTTTCCCCATTATTTTTTGGGTGAATTGTAATTCGTACCTTTTTGAATTTTGAAACATTATTTCCTTGTCTGCCAGAATACATATTTGGGAACGGGAAATATATATTTGGAAATTAGTGCAATTTGTAATTACAGCAAAATATTTTCCCAATTCTCCGGGAAAACCAGAATAAGGCCACAGGGCCCAATTTCGCAAACTTGTCACAGAACGATTGTTTTCTAACTTTTGTAAAAGTAAGGCCGGACTCTGATGATCTCAAAACAACATAGCCTTAATCCGACAAATTTATATTTTTAACTTGCGAAATTTAAATTTAATTCTTATTCACATACGAGTATATCTGGCCCAGGGCCCAATTTTGCAAAGTTGCCACGGAACGATTTTTTTCTAACATTTTTAACAGTAAGGCAGGAGTCCGACGATCTCAAAACCACACAGGCTTAATGTAACATATTTATACTTTTAAGCGTGCGAAATTTAAATTTTATTCACATACGAGTTGTATGGATATGTCTGGCCCAGTTGTATGGATATATCTGAAAGTAAGGCAAGAGTCTGACGATCTTAAACTCATATAGCCTTAATCCAACAAATTTATACTTTTAACGTGCGAAATTTAAATTTATTTTTTGTTCACATACGAGTTGTATGAATAGATCTGGCCCAGGGTCCAATTTCGCAAAGCTGCCACGGAACGATTTTTTCTTAACTTTTCTTAAAGTAAGGCAGGAGTATGACAATCTTAAACCTACATAGCCTTAGTCCAAAGAATTCATGTCTATTGAAATCTTGGTATAACCGTTGGATGGCCAAAATTCTCATAATTTAAAAATAAAGAATTTTATTTTTGTATTTAATGTGATTTTTAATAAATTCTGGGCTGGGCTAACTTCACACAAGAGCAAATGTGGCTTTTATTGATTAGTGTTGCCTGATGAAATTTATTTTATTTTCTGAGATAGAATCGTGGGATAACTTCATATACGTGTGTAATTTGAAGTGTTATAAAATTAGAAATTATTTTAATCTTAAAAGTTTAATTATTTAAAATTAAATGTCTTATGTTATTATGTCTGACTGAAAAGTGGATGGAGACTAAACGTCACTACAAGAATTATGGATTAAAGGAGCTGGCCTCGAAACCTTACAAAATGGAAAAAATAGCACATCATTATGAGTTATTTGTGAATTTTCGGTATCAGCAATTCAAAATTGATGAGCTCGTTCAGTTCAACAGTAATTTAAATAAATAAAGTTGAGGGAGTCAATGGTGATTTAACGCCCATCACCTTAACACTTAAAACCCCAATTTTTTTTTGAGCTTTTAATTAGAGCTACCTCGGTTTTCGGGTTGTCGCGAATCGATTTTTTATGCTGCTATGTATAGGTATCACTTCCAATTACTAAAACGACGATTTGTTTATTAGATCAACTACTTAGTTTGTATTAAATAAAATAAACGAATTACTTCTGGCTTGTGTTGTTTCTGGATTGAATTCTCTCCTCAGCTCAAACGATCCTACAGCTATCATTGATGTCCGAGACAATTTTACTAATTTCCTTACGAATCGTTTAGCAAAATTTTTAGTAAAAATTTCTCGAATCGGATGGACCACGAGAAGTATTCACTAAACCACATTTTCGTTAAGTTAACCCTGTATAAGACGAAACTACAAGATTTTCATTATAAATTTTATTTTATTTCCAAAGACCATTAAATATGATTTTAAAAAATTCAATAAACATAATATATCAAAGATTACAAATGTAAAACAAATTTTAAAGATTTTAAGTGTCGTCGTTATTAAATACATTAAATTTTCAACCCAATTCCAAGTTCTGGAATGTGGCTACCTGGGACGGAAATCGACCGATTTTTAACGCATCAGGATGGGATTGCGTTTGCTGGATGGAAATGGGTTTCTTAAATGATCTTGGAAGAAATTCTAGAATATGGTCACTTGGGACGGAACTCGATTAGTTCTTACCCGATTATGATGGGATTGGGTATGCTGGAGGGAAATGGTTTTTAGATGAAATTCTGGAATATGGCCACCTGGGACGGAACTCGGTCAATTCTTAACCGATTAATAACCGATTATAATGGGATTGGGTATGGTGGATGGAAATGGGATTTTTAAACGGTTTTGGGAAGAAGTTCAGGAATATGGCTACCTGGGACGAAACTCGATCAATTCATAACACATTATGATGGAATTGGGTATGCGCTGAATGGAAATGGAATTCTAAAAATGATTTTTGGAAGAAATTCTGGAAAATGGCCACCTGGGACGGAACTCGATCAATTCTTAAACGATTATGATGGGATTGGGAATTCTAGCATTCCCAATCCCATCATAATCGTTTAAGAATTGATCGTGTTCCGTCCCAGGTGGCCATTTTCCAGAATTTCTTCCAAAAATCATTTAAAAGTCCTATTTCCATCCAGCATACCCAATCCCATTATAATCGGTTACGAATTGATCGAGTTCCGCCACAGGTGGCCATATTCCAGAATTTCTTCTAAAAACGATTTCCCTCCAGCATACCCAATCCCATCATAATCGGGTAAGAATTAATCAAATTCCGTCCCAAGTGACCATATTCCCAAGTGACCATATTAGAAGTGGGATTTTTAAATGATTTTTGGAAGAAATTCTGGAATATGGTCACCTGGGAAGGAACTCGACCAATTCTTAACCCATTAGGATGGGGTTGGGTATGCTGAATGGAAATGGGATTCTTCAATGATTTTGGAAGAAATTCTAGAATATGGTCACTTGGGACGGAACTCGATTAATTCTTACCCCATTATGATGGGCTTAAATGATTTTGGAAGAAATTCTAGAATATGGTCACTTGGGACGGAACTCGACCAATTATTACCCGATTATGATGGGATTGGGTATGCTGAATGGAAATGATTTTTAGAAGAAATTCTGGAACATGACCACTTGGGATGGATCTCGATCAATTCTTAAACGATTATGATGGGATTCGGAATGCTAGAAAGAAATGCGATTTTAAAATGATTTTTGGAAGAAATTCTGGAATATGGTCACCTGGGACGGGACTCGATCAATTCTTAACCCATTATGATGGGGTTGGGTATGCTGGATAGAAATGAGATTCTTAAATGATTTTTGGAAGAAATTCTGGAATATGGTCACCTGGGACGGGACTCGATCAATTCTTAACCCATTATGATGGGATTGGGTATGCTGAATGGAAATGGGATTCTTAAATGATTTTTGGTAGAAATTCTGGAATATGACCACTTGGGACGGAACTCGACCAATTCTTAAACGATTATGATGGGATTCGGAATACTAGAAAGAAATGGGGTTTTTAAATGATTTTTGGAAGAAATTCTGGAATATGGTCACCTGGGACGGGACTCGATCAATTCTTAACCCATTATGATGGGGTTGGGTATGCTGGATGGAAATGAGATTCTTAAATGATTTTTGGAAGAAATTCTAGAATATGGTCACTTGGGACGGAACTCGATCAATTCTTACCCGATTATGATGGGATTGGGTATGCTGGATGGAAATGATTTTTAGAAGAAATTCTGGAAAATGGCCACTTGGTACGGAACTCGATCAATTCTTAACCGATTATAATGGGATTGGGTATGGTGGATGGAATTGGGATTTTTAAATGGTTTTGGGAAGAAATTCTGGAATATAGCCACCTGGGACGAAAATCGGTCAATTCATAACCCATTATAATGAGATTGGTATGCTGGATGCAAATGGAATTCCTCAATAATTTTTGATGGATGGAAATGAGATTATTAAATGATTTTTGGAAGAAATTCTGGAATATGGCCACCTGGGATGGAACTCGATCAATTATTAAACGATTATGATGAGATTCGGAATACTAGAAAGAAATGTGATTTTTAAATGATTTTTGGAAGAAATTCTGGAATATGGTCACCTAGGATGGGACTCGATCAATTCTTAACCCATTATGAGGGGGTTGGGTATGCTGGATAGAAATGAGATTCTTAAATGATTTTTGGAAGAAATTCTAGAATATGTACACCACCTGGGAGGGAACTCGACCAATTCTTAACCGATTATAATGGGATTAGGTATGGTGTATGGAAATGGGATTCTTAAATAGTTTTGGAAATGAAAGAAAACTATTTATGATCAAATGAAAACGCCAGAAAGAGGGGCACACTGACGATTCGCATAGGCATGTGGCGTATTTTTGTGAAATTCGACCCGTGAAGAAATTAACACCTGCAAAGTTGAAGCCGCTTGAAGGTGATGAAACAGCATAGTAAGTAGTTTTGAGGAGTTGTTAGTTCAATGAATATGCTGTTACACTTTCTTCAAAATCATCTTGAATGATTGAGGTGTAGTGCCTAATGAATGACGCAAATCATCAATCAACATTCCTACTTTTCCAAATGGCATTTTTACACGAGCTAAGTGTTATTTCTTTACCTTTCTAATCCGTTAGCTTTCAAACTTCATTTTACGAATAAAATGAGACTCAGATACTTCGTAGAATCTGTGAAGGACTTACTGATAATGTTATAAGAGGAAAAGCAACCAGTGGCAGATTATACTTCCTAGAACAGACTATCAACTCAGTTTTCTGTAGGTTCAGGTGCCGATAGCAAAATAATCAACCGCATAAGCAACCACTAATAAACCGCAACCATCTTGCGCGTTCCTTACATATAAACCTGCTGATGAAGAAGCCACTCAGATCAAAAAGTTGATGCATTCTAGAAATAAACGAGCAAATGAGTCTTGTGCGGATTGATGCTGTGGACTCAATTGGAAATGTGCTAGGAACATTTTGCATGTGCTCACTAAGTGTGATGGATTATTTACCAACATGATTCGCATAAGCTCGTAGACTTTTCAAGTTTAAAAAGAGGTATAACTAAGTTCTAGAGAAGCGGAAGACCATCTAACTTTACTCAAAAAGCCGCTGAAAAAAAACGTCCAGCCTACCTAGTCATCCAATTCTGCCCGCAGAGCATCGAAATCACTAAAATCATTTTTCTACATGCTGTATGACATCGAATAAAAATTGCAATATGGCTGCCAGTTCTGAGATACTCAAAAATTTTAATTTTTAATGAACCTCTTTAGACCCGGTGTTTCGATTCCGAAACCTGCCATTTGTTATCACTAACCTAGGTGGTTTACACTATTAGTATCGGCAAACCAATAAAACAAATTAGCACGATAACACCCAACGATGGTAATGTTAGAACGATATAATGTGTTTTAATTCTGAATTATAATGGGTGATTTTTTAAGAGCTTGAGAACTTTTTTTAAAAAAAAAACGCATAAAATTTGCAAAATCTCATCGGTTCTTTATTTGAAACGTTAGATTGGTCCATGACATTTACTTTTTGAAGATAATTTCATTTAAATGTTGACCGCGGCTGCGTCTTAGGTGGTCCATTCGGAAAGTCCAATTTTGGGCAACTTTTTCGAGCATTTCGGCCGGAATAGCCCGAATTTCTTCGGAAATGTTGTCTTCCAAAACTGGAATAGTTGCTGGCTTATTTCTGTAGACTTTAGACTTGACGTAGCCCCACAAAAAATAGTCTAAAGGCGTCAAATCGCATGATCTTGGTGGCCAACTTACCGGGCCATTTCTTGAGATGAATTGTTCTCCGAAGTTTTCCCTCAAAATGGCCATAGAATCGCGAGCTGTGTGGCATGTAGCGCCATCTTGTTGAAACCACATGTCAACTAAGTGCAGTTCTTCCATTTTTGGCAACAAAAAGTTTGTTAGCATCGAACGATAGCGATCGCCATTCACCGTAACGTTGCGTCCAACAGCATCTTTGAAAAAATACGGTCCAATGATTCCACCAGCGTACAAACCACACCAAACAGTGCATTTTTCGGGATGCATGGGCAGTTCTTGAACGGCTTCTGGTTGCTCTTCACTCCAAATGCGGCAATTTTGCTTATTAACTGAGTGCGAAACTTGGTCACAATCGCATTAATTGTTTGCTCACTTGGTCGATTATGTAGACCATAAATCGGACGTAAATCGCGAAACACTTTTCGAACCGAACACTGATTTTTGTAATATAATTCAATTATTTGCAAGCGTTGCTCGTTAGTAAGTCTATTCATTATGAAATGTCAAAGCATACTGAGCATCTTTCTCTTTGACACCTTGTCTGAAATCCCGCGTGATCTGTCAAATACTAATGCATGAAAATCCTAACCACAAAAAAATCACCCGTTACAAGGGAGATTAAAAAATTACTAAATCGATTAAAATTAAACATTTCTTTATGTACATACATTATAGAAAACAAAAGACAATTACAAGTCCATTTATCCCATGTCCAATCAAATCTAATTGTAATTTTTTTCTTCTGGTCTTGTTATAAACGTTCAGAAAATTGTTGTATGTCCAATGAACTATTAAAACAATTACTTAAACCCATTTTCAACCATTATGTATATATGTATGCATGTGGATCGACGCTTCAGGGCAATTCTTTATTTAGTATCAACTATTTTGAATTCCGCATGAATATTCAGGACTTGTGCTCCTTTTATATTATATAATTCCCATTCAGAGTGCCATTCATCAGGAATGTAATTTTACGTTCGTCTCGTATATTGCATAACAAAAATTTTTTGTTTATCGTATCGGTCGGTATACATCAGTGATATCTATTCATTCATATATAGAATACATGGTCAAGTTGTTTTATTTATATTTTGGTTCTAGCATTAGCACTTTACTACAAACATCTCTCGATATATAACTGGAGAACTTTTCAATTAACCCAGTTTTACATCCACATATAAGTACATACATACATAGTACAGTGCCTGATGCTGTTACTGTGTATTACATTCAAAATCAAATAACCGTGATAATACGTTTTAATCGACGGTAAAAAAAAAAATTATCTGAGTGTATCTTATTACCTGCTTCAGTACTTATGTGTGTATACATGGCTATACGGATTATCATTCTAGTTGGCTTATAAATAAACTATCTTACTAGTTGGTTTTGTTGTATACAACATCGAGTCTATAAAAAATTTAAACTTTATTATAAATGGTTTCATGTATATACCATATCGTCTTCCCGTCGTATATACAAACGTAATTTTAATGAACACCTTAAACATATTTTTACTGTATGGTCAATGATTTCAATTAAATTCTCAAGTAATTTAAAACTACTCTCATAATGATTTTGTGTACGTACATCGTACCGATCTATATATAGTTAAATAGGTATACAATGCGAAATGATGTAAAGTGCAGGTATTCCAGTGAAAAACTGTTTATATATTTACATATTAAAGTTTTTGATCTTTATGGGGATACAAGATGAAGAATTTTTTTGTATTCATCATTTCGTTTATATATGTACGTATGTGTGTGTGAACTCTTGTGAACAAAAGATATTTACGAACTTTTACATTTTTTTAAAATTGTATTTTTAATTAAAACTTAAATGAAAAAAACGATTATGTATAAGCTTTTTTAGTTTTCCTCAAGCTTGTGTTATGTTGCATCCTAATTGGCGAAATGTAAATTTTGTACTCTTGCCTGTTGTATATGCTCTCAAGTAGAATGTTGACATACGGAAATGTAAAATAACATTATATGAGTATTGTCCGATATTTATATAAATATGCTACGAGTATATATTTTTATAGCTCTGGAGAAAAATAGACTACACATTTTTTGTATGCACATTTTTTATAGATATAACATAAATACACAACAGGATACTTGTTGCTTGAAAATATAAATAAAAAGTTTGATTAAATATAAATTGAAATGGAACTAAATAAATATGCATACATTAAACTAACTTAAACTTATATATTATGTATTTGATGTGGGACGGGATGTTAACTCATTCGTCTGAGTTACGTATATACAGAAAGAAACGACCATGACCGGTTCTATTGTATACTCTGTTGTTTACAGTGATGTTATAGGATTTTATCGGAATAGCATTTAAGAATATGAGAACATGGGTATAGACTAATCAAATTGGCCGACAATATCATTGGATTTTATGCGCCCGTAACATAGCCTCAAGAGTCGGTGCTACGAGGCTGATCAAAATGCTCAAATTCTTGCAAATTCACATTCTCCAACTAATCCAAAAACAACAATGAACTTTTGTAGTAGTATAGAATGTAAGTAAACATTTAGGCGAATTTATATTGTATAATTTAGAGGAGATGTGATTTTTTGAATGGGTCCTAGATACATTCCAAAGTCGTTTTAATTATTTTTTAAGGTTTTAGCACGAAGGCCCATTAAAAAAATCACATTTTTAAATCTCATGGAACACCCTGTTATACCCATTAGAAAAGCATATAACTTGCTTGGGGCATTTCTTTTTGTTTCAGTAGGTCACCAATATCATTGCAATGCACCTAAGACCTATTTGAATGCACCTAAGACCTATTAAAAAAATCACATTTTTAAATCTCATGGAACTCCTTGTTATACCCATGAGCAAATCATATAACTTATCTTATTCGTGAATTCCACAGTGAAACATTTTTTTTCAGTAAAATTAACATGAGAAAAAAATATAAATCCGTTACATGTTAGAAAGAAACAAAAAAAAATTCATTAAAATTTTCCGGAAAAATAATAGAGTAAGCAGGGAAAATGTTGCAATAAAAAGTATGAAACTCAATGCTTTTTATTGCAACATTTTTAACACATCTTTAAAAAATAGTAAACGAAATATAAAAAAAAAACGTGGGATTGTTTTTTTGTGCCGCTAACTACACGTATAGTGTAAAATTAATTTTAGGAAATTGCGTTTCGTTATGCGTGAGTTCCACAGTGAAAGATTTTTTTTCAGTAAAATTAATACGATAAAAAATAAAAATCGTTTACTTGTTAGAGAAAAACAAAAAAAAAAATTTACCGACCAAATGGCAGAGTGGTTAAAGCTTTGGCGTTTGAATCGGGAGGTTTCCAGAGATTTCCAAATGACATGGCATATATGTCTAGTTAGCTTAAGATATCCTAAACAAATAAAAATTATCCCTATTTTAATACGATGAGGTAGACCCATTTGTTATTGACCCCGAAGATATTCAATCTTTGCAAATGGAATGTACACATTCACTGAATCAAGGATTGGCCAGCACCCAGAGATTTCCAAATGACATGGCATATATGTCTAGTTAGCTTAAGATATCCTAAACAAATAAAAATTATCCCCATTTTAATACGATGAGGTAGACCCATTTGTTATTGACCCCGAACTTGATCAATCTTTGCAAATGGAATTTACACATTAACTGTATCGAGGATTGGCCAGTACCCAAAGATTTCCGACCGACATGTTATATATTTCTAGTTAGCTTAAGACATCCTAAACAAATTAGAATGCTCCCCATTTTAATACGATGAGGTAGACCCATTTGTTATTGACCCCGAAGATATTCAATCTTTGCAAATGGAATTTACACATTCACTGAATCAAGGATTGGCCAGCACCCAGAGATTTCCAAATGACATGGCATATATGTCTAGTTAGCTTAAGATATCCTAAACAAATAAAAATTATCCCCATTTTAATACGATGAGGTAGACCCATTTGTTATTGACCCCGAAGATATTCAATCTTTGCAAATGGAATTTACACATTCACTGAATCAAGGATTGGCCACCACCCAGAGATTTCCAAATGACATGGCATATATGTCTAGTTAGCTTAAGATATCCTAAACAAATAAAAATTATCCCTATTTTAATACGATAAGGTAGACCCATTTGTTATTGACCCCGAACTTGATCAATCTTTGCAAATGGGATTTACACATTAACTGTATCGAGGATTGGCCAGTACCCAAAGATTTCCGACCGACATGTTATATATTTCTAGTTAGCTTAAGACATTCTAAACAAATTAGAATGATTCCCATTTTAATACGATGAGGTAGACCATTTGTTATTGACCCCGAAGATATTCAATCTTTGCAAATGGAATTTACACATTCAATGAATCAAGGATTGGCCAGCACCCAGAGATTTTCAAATGACATGGCATATATGTCTAGTTAGCTTAAGATATCCTAAGCAAATAAAAATTATCCCCATTTTAATACGATGAGGTAGACCCATTTGTTATTGACCCCTAAGTTGTCAATCTTTGCAAATGAAATTTACACATTCACTGAATCAAAGATTGGCCAGCACCCAGAGATTTCCAAATGACATGGCATATATGTCTAGTTAGCTTAAGATATCTTAAACAAATAAAAATTATCCCCATTTTAATACGATGAGGTAGACCCATTTGTTATTGACCCCGAACTTGATCAATCTTTGCAAATGGAATTTACACATTAACTGTATCGAGGATTGGCCAGTACCCAAAGATTTCCGACCGACATGTTATATATTTCTAGTTAGCTTAAGACATCCTAAACAAATTAGAATGATTCCCATTTTAATACGATGAGGTAGACCCATTTGTTATTGACCCCTAAGTTGTTCAATGTTTGCAAATGGAATTTACACATTCACTGTATCGCGGATTGGCCAGTACCGAGAGATTTCCGACCGACATGTTATATATCTCTAGTTAGCTTAAGACATCCTAAACAAATTAGAATGATTCCCATTTTAATACGATGAGGTAGACCCATTTGTTATTGACCCCGAAGATATTCAATCTTTGCAAATGGAATTTACACATTCACTGAATCAAGGATTGGCCAGCACCCAGAGATTTCCAAATGACATGGCATGTATGTCTAGTTAGCTTAAGATATCCTAAACAAATAAAAATTATCCCCATTTTAATACGATGAGGTAGACCCATTTGTTATTGACCCCGAACTTGATCAATCTTTGCAAATGGAATTTACACATTAACTGTATCGAGGATTGGCCAGTACCCAAAGATTTCCGACCGACATGTTATATATTTCTAGTTAGCTTAAGACATCCTAAACAAATTAGAATGATTCCCATTTTAATACGATGAGGTAGACCCATTTGTTATTGATCCCTAAGTTGTTCAATGTTTGCAAATGGAATTTACACATTCACTGTATCGCGGATTGGCCAGTACCCAGAGATTTCCGACCGACATGTTATATATCTCTAGTTAGCTTAAGACATCATAAACAAATAAAAATTATCCCCATTTTAATACGATGAGGTAAACCCATTTGTTATTGACCCCTAAGTTGTTCAATCTTTGCAAATGGAATTTACACATTCACTGAATCAAGGATTGGCCAGCATCCAGAGATTTGCAAATGACATGGCATATATGTCTAGTTAGCTTAAGATATCCTAAACAAATAAAAATTATTCCCATTTTAATACGATGAGGTAGACCCATTTGTTATTGACCCCGAAGATATTCAATCTTTGCAAATGGAATTTACACATTCACTGAATCAAGGATTGGCCAGCACCCAGAGATTTCCAAATGACATGGCATATATGTCTAGTTCGCTTAAGATATCCTAAACAATTAAAAATTATCCCCATTTTAATACGATGAGGTAGACCCATTTGTTATTGACCCCGAAGATATTCAATCTTTGCAAATGGAATTTACACATTCACTGTATCGAGGATTGGCCAGTACCCAAAGATTTCCGACCGACATGTTATATATCTCTAGTTATCTTAAGACATCCTAAACAAATAAAAATTATCGCCAAGCCGCCCCGATGGCAAAGTTGTCAACATGCTTGCTCCAGCGACCGGAGGTCCGGCTTTGATTCCCGATGGTGACAAGGAAAAAATTTCACGACTGGTTTTAGGATCAATGAATTAATCACTCATTATCCGAAATGAAAATTTGATTATGAAACCTCATTTGAGGCGGCCAAATCCCTTGATGGGATATAGTGCCAGAGAGAGAGAGAGGGAGAGAGAGAGAGGATTGGCCAGTACCCAGAGATTTCCAAATGACATGGCATATATGTCTAGTTAGTTTAAGATATCCTAAACAAATAAAAATTAACCCTATTTTAATACAATGAGGTAGACCTGTTTGTTATTGACCCCTAAGTTGTTCAATCTTTGCAAATGGAATTCACACATTCACTGTATTGAGGATTGGCCAGTACCGAGAGATTTCCAACTGACATGACATATAGGTATAGCAATGGCGTGTCCTGGTTGTGCTCTCAAGGTGTTCTGCATCGAATTTTGATCACCCGAAATAATTAAAATAATAGTAATTTATTAAGAAAATAATATTAGAAATTTATAATAAAAATAAAATTTTCTGTAATAAAAATAAAACTTTTAGAATTAGAATAAAAATCAAAAATTGTTTAGTCGTTCGGCGAACGTGTAGATCATTAGAAAACGCCGCTGTTTCCCAGTATTTTTTAAGTCGTATTCATACGACGGATAAAAATTTCGGATTTTTCTATCCCAGGGTTTTTTCAATTTTTTTCAACTTTTTTGCATGAAAAGAGGCGTGTCTGGTGTATAATTTACGTGATGTAATTGGTTAAAACGATGGGATAGAAAAAACCCGGATTTTTATCCGTCGCATGAATACGACTTTACTGAAAAAAAAATTTTCACTGTTGAGTGTGGGTTCACGGAATGAGACAAAAAAAAAGCTGGCTTTTTTACCAACTTTTGCTCAAAAAATTTGTCTACGGTTGTCTATCGCACATCCTTTAAAAAAATGTCATAACACAAAAAACAATTTTGTGATAAATGCATTTTAAATTGCTATACTTGACTATTTATTTTATAAAGCTAATAATGAATAATCTCAGCATCATCACAGTAACGTTAGCAATTAAAAAAAATAAATAAAATGCATTTATCTCAAAACTGTTTTTTTGTGTTGACAGTATTTAAGAGGATGTGCGATATGTTTGCTGTTGTTTTGTATTTTTTGTTTGCAATTTCTGCTTTGTTTACGATTAGATGGGGCTTTATTTTAATTTAATCGAATAAACGTATGTCTGGGGATTACAAATACATAATATTCGGTTTTATACACACATCACAATTTATAAATTATCAAATAATTTATAGCCCAACAGTTTGTAACAAAATAAAATTTTTGGCTCTCATCCTAATTGTTTCACTTAAATGCATTTCGCATATTTATTTCATTTATTTTATATAATAACTTTAAATAAAATTATCTAAGGCGATAACCTAACAAATTCATTCAAAAAATGTCAAAAATAAACAATAACAACAAATATTTGAGCAAAATTATTGCTCATACTTCCGGTTATTTTTTGTTACTATATTGGTACGACTAAGATTATTGCTCAAAAGATGGAAATATTTTACTAAAGCTGGATTAAATTGGGCGGGGTTTAGTTGAATATGAAAGATTTGATTGGCTGAAGAGTTGGATAAAAAATAATCCCGTTCCGTGAACTCTCCATGAATCTACGCATTACTAGACACAATTCTTTGAGTTTAGGCTAATCACCAATATCAATGAAGTTCGTGTTAAAATCTCAGAAAAAACTTAAAATAATTTGCAATGCACCTAAGGCCCATTAGAAACGACACATTTTTAAATCTTATGGAACATCCTGTCAGACGCATTAGAAAGTCATGTAATTTACTAGGGACACTCTTTTGGATTTAAACAGTCTACCCATATCATTGACGTTCGAGATTAATACTTAGAATTACTTTGTAATGTACCTCATTAAAGAAAACATATTTTTAAACCTCATGGAATACCCATGTGAAAATCATATAACTTACTAGACACAATTTTTTGAGTTTAGGCCAATCACCAATATCACTTAAGTTCGTGTTAAAATCTTAGAAAATACTTAATAATTTTGGAATGCACATAAGGTCCATTAAAAAAAATGCAAAATCAGATTTTTAAACCTCATGGAACACTCTGTTATACCCATTAGAAAATCATATAACCTGCTTCAGACACTCCGTTTTGTTTTCTAATACATTGCAGCGAAATGAATTTTCCGATGACCTACATGAAAATAAAATGATCCCCTGAGTCCAAAATTTTGCTAGTTGGTCATCAACCTCACTGAATCTATTCGATGTAACATGGATCTACATACAATTTTATAGTCTGGTTATGGCAGGTCTGTTGAGTTTAGGGAGTGTAATTTCAATAAAACGGTTCAGCTTTAAAGGTTTTGTGCGTTGGTCATAAGGTCATAACTCTATTATCTTCTATATATTTATAAAAATGGTGTAAAAAATGTATAAACATCAGTTGACAACGGCAGAACTAATTTGGCTAAATCTTTTTTTGTTGTGTTCGCAATTGCCAGGAGATGGTTTTTGCGAAAGAAAATTTTGGGAAAATCTACCGGAGAAGTCGGAAAATCGAAGAATTATGTTTTTGTACGGGATTTCGCACGCATCCGATCCAGATGGTAGAAGAGAAAATTTGGAAAATCTGAGTGGAAAACTCGGAAACTCCCGGAAAAACCCGAAAAAAATATTTTTTTTTCTAGCGGATCAGTTGAGAACGGCTGAACCGATTTGGCTCAATCTTTTTTTGTTGTGTTTGCAATTGCCTGGAGATGGTTTTTACTAAACAAAATTTTGCGAAAATGTACAGGAAAATTTGAAAAGTTCAGAATATTGAAAAACGATGCATTCCAGTTGAGAACGCCTTAACTGATTTGGCTAAATCTGTTTTCGTTGTGTTCGCAATTGCCAGGAGATAGTTCGTACGAGAGAACATTTTGTGAAAATCCACCGAAAAAGTCGGAAAATTTAGAAAATCGAAAATGATGTTTTGTTCGCAATTGCCTGGGAATTGTTCTTACGAAAGAAAATTTCGCGAAAATCCACCGGAAAGTCGAAAAGTTCAAAATAACGAAAAACGATGTTTTTCGGTTGAGAACGGCTGAACCGACCTAAACTTTTTTGTTGTGTTCGCAATTGCCGCAATTGGTTTTTGCGAAAGAAATTTTTGGGAAAATCTACCGGAAAAAACGGAAAACTGAAAAATTATGTTTTGCTACGGGACTTCGCACGCATTCGATCCAGATGGTAGAAGAGAAAAATTGGAAAATCTGAGTGGAAAACTCGGAAACTTCCGGAAAAACTCGAAGAAAATAGAATTTTTTATTCTAGCGCATCAGTTGAGAACGGCTGAACTGATTTGCCTCAATATTTTTTTGTTGTGGTCGCAATTGCCAGGAAATAATTCTTGCGAAAGAAAATTTTGGGAAAATCGGGAAAAGTCGAAAAGTTCAAAATAATGAAAAATGATATTTTTCAGTTGAGAACGGCTGAACCGATCTAAATCTCTTTTTTTGTTGTGTTTGCAATTGCCAAGAAATGGTTTTTACGAAATATTTTTTGGAAAAATCCACCGGAAAAGTCGGAACATCGAAAAATGATGTTTGCTATGAAATTTTCAAATCAAATTGGCGACGATTTGACTAATTATGACAGAGGACCTGAAATCGCCCATTGTCATTTTCGATTGTGAAAACGTGCTATTTTTCTTGCTACGGTACTATTATTACAATCATATGAAGTTCGGTGTGATTTTTACGATGTCGATAGTTTTTCCAGAAATTTATTAGTCCAGGAGATGGTAAATGAGTCAAATGAATCATTGTAATTTTGAGGAATTGATTTTTGATTAAAATGCTCAGATGATCGAACCTAGGACGAAGAAACAGTAATTCACAAAGAATACACGCGGTGTCCGTGAGAATGAAACGCAAGACCAACGCGAAGAATTAAACGAACAGAGACGTGCTCATAACGAACAAGTTCGCCTTGCACGGGCATCAACTCAGTTTCGACAAAACGTAACTCGGCGAAGAAGTGCGGTGAACGTCGCGCTACTTTCAATTATGACTCTACAATCGCCTACAAAGATCTTCGCTGCCTTGATATTGGTGTATTGTATTGAAGGTCTAACTAGAAACGCCAAGGCTATGCTGAGCCGATGGCAAAATCAAATTAACGGTTTTAACTTCGCCAACGGAACCATTGGATACGCATCTCCGCGATGCCATCATTTCGGAAGGAGATGCAACCAACGTCGGTCAAATGATCATTCTCCCAGCAACATATGTTGGCAGCCCACGACATATGCATGAATATGCGCAGGATGTTAAGACGTATGTCCGGCATTACGAACGGCCAGAGTTTTTCATCACTTTCACATGCAATCCGAAATGGCCTGAAATTCCCGGTAATCTACTGCCAAGACAAACTTCCAGCGATCGGATTTCATCGTTAAGTAAATGGTTTTTGGATAGCCACGTTCTTGGATGTACTCAGTAGAACGGCAGAAGCGTGGATTACCACATCCACCTTGCTGTGGTTAATTGAGAAAATCAGACCAGATCAAATCGAGTCAATCATCAGCGCCGAAATACCAGGTCCAGAAGCAGACTCGGAGTTGTTCGCGGTAGTCGCAACAAACACGATTCACAGTCCGTTGCTGCCATCCACAATTAGTGGAAATAACGGTTATTTACTATATCGGCGTCATTCACCCGAAGATCGTGGCAAAACAGTCAGTTTGACGGTGAAAGAAAAAGTTGTCGTGGCCGGTAATCGCTAGATCGTTCCGTATTGCAAACTTCTATCGAAAACATTCGCAACACACTGCAATGTTGAGTACTGTAACTCCATTAAGTTCATTAAATATCTTGGCAAATAAGTGAACAAAGGAAGCGCCTTGCCATTGTTCGGCGTTGCTGCTTTGGATTCAAATGACAATGTGTCAAGACTCCAATTGGGCCGTTATGCCAGTTGCAATTAGGCGATTTGGCGTATTTTCTCAATTGCATTATACGAACTGTTCAACATACATTTGTGGGTGCACTTTGAGAATGGACAACGAGTCTATTTCACGGAAGCTAATACAGCACAACGAGTAGAATGTACACCAGATACAACACTCACGAATTTCTTCAAAATCGAGAAGCATATACGAAAAGACAAGGAGTCCCCTTAAGATAGGTACGCATTTATGAAGTTTTTTGATTTATGAAACAATTTTTTCTAATATTCGCGTAGGAATAACTCTGTAATTCCATTATGATTATACCCCACAAATCTTTAGGTGCAAAATAAGATTTTTTAAGCCATTTACCAATAAATCAAACAAACTTTTCAATATTTCTCAAGCTTATTTTCCATAAGAAGAGAACCCATTAAATTTAAATTTTCGCTTTATTTTTATTTCCAGTATTTTAACTTCCGCCCAAAATAAAAACGCAAAAAACCCGTAAACCATAAAGAAAAATTGTATTCCCAAATTTCCCAATGTCAAGACGAACGTTTCGTAAGCAACAAATACAACCAAAAAAAAAAAAAGTTGATTAATGATATAAAATTGAATCGCTAAAATTCTTAAATTCAAGTTAACCGGATTGAAATATCTGCGTTCATTTTATGTACCCCATCCAAGAAAAAAAAACAAAATAAGTATATTGTGCGTACAAAATTTCATTTTCTTTCGTTTTCCAATAACCGGATTATTTTCATTTATTTATACAGAAGACACAAAACAATATGTATTTGTATATAAAAAGCTTTTGCTGCCTTGACGCTCATCAATGCAAAAAAAAAAAAACACAAAAAAAAAATTTCTGATATTGGAAAAAATTTTCCCTCTCAACCAAATCAAATCCCTATAAAAGATATCGAACAAAAAATAATTTTGTTAATCCAATTTCACTATTTAAAAAAAGCAAAAAAAAAGTAATAAGAAATTGGAATGGAATATGGCATATTATAGTAGCGTACACAAGGAATAATCGGTCAAGTATAAAACAATAAAAATAGACTTCAAAATAAGGATAAGAGACTTAGTGATGATACTTAACATAAGACATTTCGTATTTTTTGTTGTTGTGCTAGCTTCTAACGATGCTCTCTGTGTACGCTACTTTAAAAAGAAAAGAAAAGTAATTTTCTTTCGTTTATGGCCTCAACGTTGTTGTTGTCGTCGTTGCCGTTGTTTATTCAGTTTCCGTTTCAAACAAATAACATAAAAAAAAAATAATAAATAAAGTATTTTCCCTAGGAGGATTGCTAATTAAAATGAATACCAAATTTAATATGGATTCCTTTTCCCCGTTGCTGTTGTTGTTCTTATAATGGGGAATGTGTGTGTAATTTTATTTTTATTTTGTGATTCTCGTATAAATTTTTCCAAGGAAGTTGACATTTAAAAAGCAACAACAACAAAAAATGGACCAAATGAAAATGATTATTGTAACATTAAGTAAGATCTATTGGTTGTAAATGAATATTATCAATTATTATGTGAAATGCGTAAGAAAAATTATTTACCCGGCATAATGAGATTTATTGTGTGCCATTTGCTCTCTATATGAGTTCAACAGATCGTAGATAAATGGGAATTTTTTTGTTCTATTTTATATTTACTTGGAATACTTTTTATTTTTTGGTTTCGCGCTGGGGGAAATCATTTTATTTAATAATACGATTTTGTGATCCTAGTATAGTACGACTATAGAAAGGTCAATTAATTTTAACGTGGACTAGGCGAAATAAAAGGAACCCAGAGGGAACACACGTAGCTAATAATTGTATATAATTTTCGATCGCACGCCTTAATATGAAACGACAGTCTTCATATTTATTTTGCAGTAAACGAGAACATTTCATTCATTTTATTTTATGTATTTTTTTTTATAATAAAAAAGGAGTTTAAACTTTTCTATTTAAATTAAAACTTTTCTTTACAAATTTTTTGTCAAGTTGTTATAAGTTGGTTACGTTGTTCGTTTCTTATAATAATATCGTTAAAAGTTGATAAGCAAACAAAAGCGTCAGTCAAGAAAATGGTTTAGTGATTTAATGCAATATTTAAGTTAAAAATATTAAGTTCAACAACTTTAGCAGAATTGAAAATTTGTGTCCGCAATAAAAAGAGCTATTATATAGCCAGACTATTATAAACTAATTTGTATATTTAGAGAAAATCTTTACAAATAAAATAATTTCTGGGAATATCAAACAAAAGTAGTGAAAAGATGGGACCGCCAATAATCGTTTAGGATTTTGATAAAATTGCTGAACTCAAGTTTTCAAATTCCAAGAAGCATCCGGCGTTTGATAAAAATTGATGTATTTCTTTTCTCTAGGTTTTCTTTTAATATTTTTTGTTGTTATAATGCTACGGTATGTTGCATCATAGAGGATGTACTGATTGCCCAAGCTCCTCGCACTGCACCCTGGGTAACGACAAAAGTATAACCCATTGAGTATGGGCGCAGTAAAACAGTAGCTACATGCCTTGATGACAAATACTAATGGCAGGTCTTGAAGTGTCCGTTTCCTAAGTTGGGGCGCCTGTGCAGAAACCTGGCAGCAGGTGAAAACGGCTAAGAGAAGGAACTCGCAATCTAAATGCACTGCTGCAAATACTGTCCAATGATCAACTTCAACTTCAATAATAAATATAAAGCCAGAAGTGGTAGATGAACCAACCCCACGAAAAGCATACGACCCCACGAAAAGCATACAGCAGAAAACTAATCTACTAGGGGGAAGATAGGGGGATAGGGGGAAGGAATTTGAGTGGTTGCTTATGACGATGACGTGGCGATAGTTGTCTCGAGAAAGCACTGGGGTACAACCAGGGATGTGATGCAAAATGCGTTATCAATAACTGCGGCATGGGCCAGCACACGTAAATTGGGGATTAACCCATATAAAACAGAACTGGTCCTTTCACTGGTGTATAAAATTCCGGCAATGGTGTTACCACACCTGAATGGTACTATGCTGGTCCTTACTAAACTTTACAAGATGAAAGAGTAAAGAAAGCCACTATGGCAGCCTACTGTGGTAAAAATGTCATTGGAAGGAAATATAGCTTGAAATTTGAGTTGGTGTACTGGATTTACACGGCAGTTGTAAGGCCCATACTGCTGTATGGTGTGAGTGTATGGTGGCCCGCTCTGGAAAAAGTATCATATAGGAACATGATGGTGAAGGTGAGGAGGGCAAGCTATTTGCTCATTAGTCAAATCAGCGTTTGTTTTCGATATTATCGAAAAATTTACGACACCTCCTCCGGTGTCGAACATCTTTACGAATATTGAATTTTGGATTAAATAATTTTAATTATTAAAATTTAATTATAAAAACGTAAATAATACAATTTTATTGAGATTTTTAAATTTTCCGAGCAATTGAAAAATTCATAATAGAGTTTTCGACATTATCGAATTGGTCGACGGATTTGAAAAAAAAAAAAAACGTTGACGAGAGTTTCATAATAGACCCCCTGCACCCAAATATCAAGATATATTTTAATTTTATGTACGAAGAGTTCTTACGCACTGTCATATACATATGTATATTATATATAAATTACGTTAAATGCTGCAAAACTGAAAATTTTTAATAAATTAAAATAAAAAATTCTAAAGAAATATTTTTAAAAAAAAATTATTTTTGAAAAAAACATAATCTTTTGTTACGGGTTTTTAAAGTTTTCTCATGTTAAAACCCAGTTGTTAAATGGGACTCGAAAATTTTATCACTCTTTTATTCACCATGACTGGTCGAAAAATTAAACCTTATCATTTCCCCTTACCATTTATAATTCAACCGAAATTCGGGTGCTGGAGTCGTAGCCAGCGATTTCGATAATAGGAAATTCGAGATGAAGTAACTGAGGTCAGATGGAGTGGCGTGATACGACTTCGGTAATTGGACTATATATCATATCATATCGTGGATTGACGATAAATTCAAAGTAGGAAACTATCTGGTACCTTCAAAATAAATTAGCGGATTCGCTTTCAACGTAACGAAAATAGTATTGTCCATTACTGAAAATATTTTGAAGAATGCCACAAAGTTAGTTGAGGAACGTGTTAAAAAAAAGTCGCATCACACATCACTTTCCTTAATCCATAAATTGGCTTTAATTCTAAAAATCATAGGCCTAAACACCACGTGGTGACAAAAAAATTAAAACTGGTCTGATTTTCCTTAAATTTGTTCACTCTGGAAACCTCCAAGGAAAAGCGAAAAATGGCGGATCATGAATATTTCAGAATATTTTACTGAGTCGATTTGTGATAAAATTTTTGAGCAGAAATTCTTGAATTTTCCAAATTTCACGTGGTTTTTCCGAAAAATGTCACGATTTTAATTTGGCCAGACGGAAGTTTTGATTACTCCGTGAGCTTTCAACCCCTGACACTTTCTTTACCTCCAGACAAAAAATTATAACTGGTGCAGAAAAACATTATTTTATTTAAATGTGCCAAGTTCATGGGTGTGTGATTAAAATTAATTAAAAATGGTAATTAAAATAAAATAATATTTTCTTTCATTTGTGTGAAACATTTCAACAATTCATAACAGATTGAATATGGACCGTATCGGTTTTCTGCCCATTCAATTGATGAAGACTCTGAAGATGATATGACGCCGATGTACATAAGGCAACGTTATATTTAGAAACGACGATTTATTTAGAATAAAATCACATCGTAGAATACAAAAAAGTTATGACCATTTAAAGGCGAGCAAAAAGGTTTCAAATGAACCCCCCAATCCGCCAAAATAATTTATCGGTCCACGCGCCAAACACCCGGAATATTTAGTTAACCTTATAATTTACCTTATAATTTTAAATACATTTTTCACACAAACAAATGATAAACATCTTTGGAAAAATTCGGACGATGCAATCGCTTCAATGTTTTGTTTTACTTTCATAGCGCAAATTTTCTCGAGAACATGTGCGTTCGAAAAAATTCGTCTCAAATTGGTTTTTTAAGGTTCATAATAGGACGAATTTGCTCGATATCGAAAAAAAATCGAAACCGAAAAATTTCATGCATAAAATAATTTTTGGGTATACGAATTGGGTTGATTTGGAAATTGCAATTCTAGCAAATTTGAATTTTGATGAAGCTGATTTGAATGGGTCATCTTTAATTGGGTTAAGGCCAACTTTGGTTCAGCTATAACGAGTGGAGGAACTGGATAATTCCTTGGCCGATTATTTTCAAATTTATTTTGTAGACAAATTTAGAAATTCTGGTTCAGCTCAGCATACCAGATTCGAACATAATTAGTTAAGAAATTGCCTTGGACGGTCGAATTCTAGAAGTTCTGTCAAATCCATTTCTAAATCCCCATCCTATCCTGCATTTGGTAATGCTTGGTTGGGATACGGCCAAGATCCATTCAGAATGGTCAAATTGTAGAACTTCACTAAAAAGACACGATAAAATCCCAATACCAGTTGCCCTTAGGTTATTAGAATCCTAGCCCAACTCTACGAACAAGATCGGAGAATTATCGGTTAGGAAACGGCCTGGTTTCGTTCATTATAGTCGAACCCCTAGATTTCGTCAATTTCATCTTTGCATCCAGTACTTGGTCCTGCAGTCCAATCAACCAATCAATTATACAAATACCGGAGATCACCGACTTTTCTACCAAATGTTGGTTTCGGAAGAGCTTTTGACACAAATCGTTAACGTAATGATTGCGTTAGGTACACAGGCAAAAGAACAAATTTATCAGCAACAGAAGAGTACGATAACATCTTAGATACTGTAATGAAGCAAACCAATATCGATGCACAGATTGGAATACAATGGCACTCCTTCCAAAAGCTAAATGCCATCTGCCTGACTGCCCCACCTATTACTGATATGAAATTGAAACATTTCGTTTGTATCGTCTCGGATCAGGCGACAATTTTGCTATCAATTTTGCTATATAATTTTGCTAATTTAATAATGTCGTCCATTACTGAAAAGATTTTGAAGAATGCCACAAAGTTAGTTGAGGACCGTTTTAAAAAATTTCGCATCACATATCGCTTTAATTAATTCATAAATTGACTTTAATCCTAAAAAAACACCACGTCGTGACAAAAAAATTAAAACTGGGCTGATTTTCTTTAAATTTGTTCACCCTGAAGACCTCCAAGGAAAAGTGAAAAATGGCAGATAATTAGAATATTTTACTGAGTCGATTTGTTATAAAAATTTTGAGAATTCTTGAGTTTTCCAAATTTTACGTAGATTTTTCGAAAATTGTAACGTGGATCCCGTGAGCTTTCAACCACTGGCACTTTCTTTTCCTCCAGAAAAATAATTAGAACTGGTGCATAAAAACATTATTTTTTTAAATGTGAAAAGTTCTTGAAAGATGGTGGGAGCTTTGATTTAAAGGACTATTTACCGGTGAACTGGGCTAAACAAAAAAAAAAAAAAGATTTCAATTTCCTACTTCCGGTTAATAGGGAATAACCCTTATAAATCTTCTATTGCGAAGAAAAACATAAATTTGTAAATCTGAAGAAATTATTTTATTCGATTTTTGAAGTTATTAGTTCGCATATTCGTTCGAGCGAAAGAATTCTTTATAATATTTGATGTTTTTCGTCGGAACGGCGATGGCAACACAAAAAAACTTGGCAAGGCGAATCCAAGAAAATTTTAATGTATTTACAAATTATTGAAAGTCAAGTTTTGCTTTAAAATATCCTTGAGACTCGTGCGTGAAACAAATTTGTATATATTTACATAACAAAATGTTATTCCAAACATTGAAAGCCATCATTGTAACCTCCTTGTTATAATTTATAGGAAAACTTATTTCAAGGATATTTGTGATCCAATTTAATTAATTTTTTTTTTAAATCTAAAAACAATCACGAACGAATAAATAATTACATTTTTTTTTTGTATTTTTTTCGATTTAATTTATGAGAAAAAGGAGGACGACACCATTAGCATAAAATGGCATTTTATTAGTATTTTGTATTTAGTTAAAAGTTTAATTAAAATTCAATAAATAATTGATGCGTGAACTGTTGTTGGCGGTCGCCATGAATATGTATATCCAGATATTTTTATAATTCTTCCTCTAATTTGACTACATAGCTCTCTCTGTAATTAACAACATGCGCGTTTATTATCATTTTTTTTTTTAAATAAAATAAATTCCAAAGTTAGAATTATTTAAATTACCAAAAAAATAGGGATAAAATCGTATAAACAAAGGTAAAATCTATCCTACAATCGTTTTTCTCGTTATCGCTACGATATAAATTTTCAGACAAAATCAATTTCGTAGTATTTTCTTAGATGAGCAATGCAATTTTTGTTGCTTTTTCCAAAATTGCAAAACTAAGACATATCGATTTTTGTATTTGGGCTCAATTTAAAGGTGCATCATTATTTTGGAATATTTTTTAAAGCATCGAATATTATGTGTGCGCTTACAACTCCTTGTTGTTGAATATAAAAATCTGAAGTAGTTTTATGTCTAATTAATTTAATGATCTCATTCATTGAAAATATTTTCTCAACCATTTGTCTTTCATTTCATCCAACATAAATTTTTAATTCAATTATTTTTAATTAACATTAAAGTTATAATTAATATTTATATAGCTTATTTCTTTTAAACATGTTTGAGTCGATGTTGCCGATATCGCATTATTCGATGATAGTCAACCTGACTCTTGATAGATTAACAATTAAATTAATAGTGTAATAAAATTTTCTATTAAAATTTTTAGACCCGAAAATTCAAGGCAGACAATACCATAAAGACACCAATTGAAAATAATCTGCAGCAACATATGTATACAAAAGACGTCTTACTATATATACAATAGTTCTATCTCTTAAACTACATATCCTACTCCTATACATGGTTGAATTATGTAAATTATGATATACCATACATTATTTGTTGAGCTTGGTCTGAAGTAGAAAAATATTCATGAATGAATTTTTTTTTCCGATATTTCAATTTTTTTTTTGGCTTTTGTGCTAACTAAATAACTGGTCAATATTAGCATAAAATAAATTTGACTTAATTTAAATTCATAATAAATTATTGATGCATGAAATTAATGATAAACATAGGCTACATTTTTTATTCACTCACTGAAAACGTACACGAATGGAAAAAAGAAAATTTAGTTGTTTGATGTTGAATCGATTTGATGATGATGGGGCATCATACGCGTATGTATGTACGTATATAGTAAAATATCCTGCTGACACGACAGTAATATGTATTTGCATTAATACTGTGGTGTTGTGTAAAATATCGGATGCCTTTAGTGAAACAAAGGGACAATTGGCTTTGTATAGAATATTCGACTGCATAAAGCTAGTTTTTATAATTAAATAATTTGCTTCGTAGATTTGAAGAATAATAAATAATTGCGGGCTCGACCCTGGGTTTACAGGCATGGAACAATGAGATTTCGACGCCCAAAAAAAGGACTTGATTTCCAGAGGTATTCATTTCAGATTGTGGGGCATAAAGCCATCCAAATAAATCGGTAGAACGCGATAATGATGATTCACTTTCATTATGCATTCTTTTGAATTGAAGTGTGGCTCTGGTAGTCGCTGTTGGAAATGTGTACATACATACGAGTATCTGGACGAAACGAAGATAAATAATTCAGCACGGAAAACACAATGGAAGCTGAAAGTAATTTTTTTTTGTTGGAGTCCACCACTATATAAATGAGCTTTAAGCTCACAATGAGGTTTCTAGTCTAAAAATTGATGGATTACTTATAAAAAAAAAATATCTAGGACAAAATAGTTTTGATCTTCACCATATTGTGTTGGAAGCGTTCAGAGCTGCTAGATAGACTTTGCGAGATTTAGCTAACAAACAGAAACATGTAGGATAAATTTGACTCTAACACCATCGAACACTCTATTGATTGCACATTGCTATTGATCCACAATTTCAGTTCACGCACATTTTTGGTTAAATGGCTATGCCAATAAACAAAATTGCTACCATTGGAGCGATAATGGAATTATTGGTCCATATGTCTTCAAAAATGATGATGGTCAGAACGTTACAGTCAACGGTTAGCGGTATAGAGATATGATTACTAACTTTTCGTGGCTCAATTAGAAATTAATCTTCCAGATATGTGGTTTTAGCAGGACGGCGCCACATGTTACACAACGCGCGATACAATTAATTTACTGAAATAAACATTTGACGAATGCATAATTTCAAGAAATGTACTTTTTAACTGGCCACCTCGTTCGTGCGATGATTTGACGCCATTAGATAATTATAAAAAATTGAGCATAAGTTAACATTCGACGCACTATTGCCGACTGAATTATTGCAAAGTGTTAAAAAATTTGACCTCCAGATTACGCATTGTATACGTGCCAGTCGTGGCCATATTTTATTTCAATTTAAAGTTCTCTGCCTCTAGAAAAACTCTGTTTATGGAGAATAGGCATGTACAGTCAGTCACAAAAGTCTACGTACACTACAAAAATTTGCAAAATCGAGATAAACGAAACGAACTAAATATTGTAATATTAATTAAATAATACATTTAAACAAAAAAAATTATTACTGGAAAAAAATAATGGTTTTCAAAAAATTCATAAAATTTATATCACAAAAGTCGACATACAATAAATAAAACCAAAAGGATCAGACACTTGAGAACTAAAATTAATATTTATTTGGACAATAACAGCCCTTAGTCGCATGGGCATGATAAGACCAGGTTCTCAATAAGGTTCTTTGTTCCAGTTCATACCAGATATACTCTATTGCATTCAGATCCGGTAACTGGGGAGGCGGATAAAGTTGTCTCATTTCTTTATAATATGCTATTGTCTTACTGCCATCGCAGTATATTTTGAATCATTATCTTGATATAAGATCTACTGGTTGCCTAATCCTAAGCATTCGACGGATGCTTGTAAATTGCTTCGCAATATGTTCAAATATATTTGGTAATCCATATTGGGGTAGATACTCGATTTCAAATTATATTTTCAATAATGCTTTTGTTTTATTTTGCGGTTGTACATTAGAACAACACAAAAATTTGCTGTTTAATTTTTGAAGCCGTAAATTTTATTGTAACATTGCAAAAATAAACAAAAATTTTATGAAAACTGTATTTTAAAATTTAAATTTCCTTGGTAAAATTGATTGAGTAGTCAGGATTTCGGCTAGTAAATTGCTTGCTTGCTAGCCAATCGGATATCTACCCCCTTCTATAAATACCAATTTTTCGACACCAGCTGCAGCCAAAGATTAATTTTTCGCCAAATTTTCCCCCTCTGTCAGATCCAAATATATTGAATTTACATTCGTCAGTGAAAAATAATATGGCCCAATTACCCTTCATTAACGATTTTTTTCAAAATTCAAGCCTTTTCAGCTTATTTTGTAATGTGACACACTTGTCATGGGAATTTCAACGTCATACGCGTTGCAATATACTTATTATTTCGTAAGATAGGTACGCGAAAATAATTAATGATGCGAGAAATTCAATGAAATTGTATAGGGTGTTTTTTTAAGCCTGATGGACTTGTAAAAAATAAAACAAAAAATTAAATTTTTATGAAAAATATATACTCTGACAGATCTCAGTATACTCTTGCAAATCAACATGAATAGACTTACGTTTGAACAACGCTACGAAATTATTAAAATTTACTCTAAAAATCAGTCGTCGATTCGCGCAACTTATATTATTGACGAACTTAGAAAGGAAGATTGATACTGTAATAAAATAAATTAATAAACTGATAAACTAGAAATTGTGTTGATTATTTGAAAATACAACAGAAATAAATAAAGTGACTGTACAAGATAAAAAAACCCTCTTCACAATTTGCAAGTCCTCAGATTGGATGTCACTTTTTTAATTATGCTTCGAACATTCCGTGTGTGTGAAGTATTTTAGGATGCCCAGATCGCTGTTTATTTTGAATACATCCTCTGTTATCAAAATTTTGCACTATTGTTTGTAGGGTTGCTCGACTTTTACCAATAATTTTAGATATTTTATTATAACTCTTATTCTGTTCCCGACACTTCTGTTTGACACACCATTTTTTAATGCCAAAGACGAAAAGTATTTCTCACTCAATACGAATGCAAAGTTAATACTGAAAGTGTCGGTAGACGTGCCTAGGTATTTATATAAAAAAGATAACGGTACTTTGCAATAATTTGACAATAAATAGAAACGTGCAACTGTATGTAGACTTTTGTGATATAAATTTTATAAATTTTGTGAATTTTTTGAAAATTTTTAATTTTTAAAATTTTTTTTGTCCATTAATATTTTTCTTTGTTTAAATATATTATTTAATTAATATTACAATATTTAGTTCGTTTTATTTATCTCGATTTTGCAAATTTTAGTGGTGTACGTAGACTTTTGTGCCTGACTGTATTTGTGAAATACATACCAAAAACGTACTATTCAGTTTTAAAAATTTCCAAATGGATTTATCTTGTAGTAAAGTTTAGATATTTTTAACTGTTATTTTTAATTCTTATCTAAGAAAAGTCTCCGCGATCTCAAAAATTTCATGAATTTTAATAAATTTTGAAATGTTATTCCATTGATCACAGTGTCTCACTTACATGTTCAGATAGCTTGATCAAAGTCGTATGAATGGGATCTATGGATCTATTAATGCTGTTTTCTGTCTAAGATACATTAACGTTTACGGTAATATCGCCTATCGCTGAAATGTTCATAGGTCCTCTCTCATATATTAGAATAAGTCAGGAAATTTTAGATCAGTATTGCGAAAACGAGACACAACAACTTTTACCATGGTTTAAAAAATTTTAAGTTTTATTCTCAATTGAAAAATTTGGTATATTCGTCAATTGGAATTTTTTCCCTATTGTCATAAACCAAATAAGCCACAAACCCGATTTATTGTAAAAATAATCGAGTAAAATCATAAGGAGTCACGTTTACAATTTTCTATTTTGGATAGTTCAAAGTTTTCACTACCGACAGCTCCAAACAGTGTTTGGATATGATGATATTTACTATGCCATACACGATTTGGAAATTTCATGGATTTCAATGAATTTTCAAATTTTATTTCATCGATCCTAAGGATGTATGCCAACGGAGTCTCCCCTACATGGCCAGATAGCTCAGTCAAAATCGTATGACAGTGTGGTCAACGGTATCTAATTAAGATAACTTATAACTTGTCTAAAGGTATTCTACGTTTACGGTTATATTGCGTATGTCAGAAATGTTCACGGGTTATTTTTTACATATTCGGCTAGGTCAGGAAGTTTTCGGTCAATATTGTGAAAATAGGACAAATAGAATTATTTTCACCATGGTTTCAAAAATTTAAAAATTCTTAATTTTCAATTTTATTCTCAATTAGAAATTTGGATATTTTCACCAATTGGAATTTTACGCAATTGATATTCCCAAATAAGGTACGAATCGGATTTATTAGATCTTTTGGACAGTGGAAAAAATTTAGCTAAATGTGTAAATGTATGTGTAAATGAAATGATCGGTAGGAAATTGGTATTCCTGAGTACGATACGAAAACGAAAGTATAAGATTCCTATTCAATTTTAAATAAGAATCGTACGAATGTGATTCAATTCAAATATGAATTTTGCACACGTTTTCAAAAATAAACAAGATGTTGTTACAATTAAAATACAGTTGAAATGCCGGCCATGCACAATAGAGTTACTACTGCCAGGATCTTGATATTTCAACAGCGGAAGAGAGAGTTTTCAATGTCGAGTATCGATTACCCGGGTAGTTTTAAGAAATTTAAACTACTCGATTACCCGGGTATTTTTATCGAGTACTCGGGTACCGTTAATTTTTTTTATTTTCAATTTTCCTGATGGTGAAATATTGAGGATCCAATAATGTTGAAAGCCACTTACGCTAAAACTAGACTGTTCGGTAGTTTCAGCGATGGCGACGAGGTCGATAATGACGGAAACTTATTTTGTGAAATCGATTCGGTAACAATAATTAAACGCCCTAATATTAAGGAAGCATTAGATAAAATTAGGAAAATCATAACATTTTTCAAAAGATCGGCAACTGGAATTTTAAATAAAGAAATACTGTACAAGTATCGAAGAAAATTTTAAAATTCTAAGCCAGTCACAGCTCATAATAAAGGTCCATTAGCTCATATCATTAGGCTAGCACATCGTAAACCAAAAACACAAGTTGAAAATCCTCTTTGGAATGGAAAGCAAGCTCTATAGATATAGACACAATTAATGACTCATTATGGCCTAATTTAATGCGCATTTGAACCCTAATTTTGGGCTTCACTCGTTCTTGGTAAAACATTGGATTTTCATTTAAAACCTAGCATAATCCAATTCGGATTCTAAAATCGGATCAACACTTAATTTGGTAAGCAAAATATGATCTGGTCATGTGAATATTTAAAGGCTCTCTATAGGCTAATCGAATGTCAAATTAATGTTTAAGGTTCAACGCAAAAATCAAGATCAATTGACATACACATAATTATGGTAAAGCCTAATTATGAATCTCAAGTTATTTGTTTTGTATGTCAATAAATCATATGTTGTTTAGGACCCTAGGGAACATGAGATTCCCAAATTCTATTGTTTTAATCGACGAATACGAAGCAAGGAGATGCCTAAGCTGCTTAATGATTGGAAAGCACGACAAGATTTTTTTTGGAGCATTGTCCTATTTACGGAAGGCTCTTATTGTGAGATTTCACAAACTTTAACTTTCTCCACAGTTTTATGGTACGAATATTTTACCATTCGGCTACAACTTGAAACCAAACGACTTCAAATGATATACTCATTTTAGTTTGAACAACCTGGTAATAATCAACTTAGCTGTCAAACAACAGAGTTGTCTGTCTACAGTTGGCTATCATGATTAAAATAATTAAACAAAAATCGAAAATAACCAAAAATGGTTGCCTAGCATTAAGTCCGCTTGATTACCATAATACGTTGGTAGGCTCAGTATGAATGGTGCTATAATAACTAGCAGAGTTTACCTAGGTGATTTAAAATATTTATGAAGTAAATCGTTGCCAACAAAATCCACTATTTCAAAATTTTCAAATAGTGGTAAGAAAGCTTAGGCTCAAGAGCCAGCTGTACCTTGAGTGCAGAACCGTAATCATAACGGATAGGAGGCCTTACTAGCACATGACACACTCGTCTGCACTATACACTATAATTAATAAATAAAACTTGATAATTTTTAAACGGAAATGTTCTACAGGTAAAAATTAAATTTCGAAAATCTTCTAGCTGCTCTAAAAATATTATAGAAGTTGCATTTATGCGTCGAACCATATCCGCTATGACAAATTTTAATATTTTTAACCGAGTACGTTTGAAAATATTTATAAATCCGTTTAAATTTTTCGGCTGTTCCATGATGTCCAAAGCATCTATCTAGAACGAACTTATTTCTCTTATACAAATATTTTAACCTTGAACTTAATTAAATTGTCTTTTATCAATATTCATTCAAAACAAACGACCGTCTGGTTCTTTCAACTCCCCTTTACAGTAACGTATGCCATCTTAATCTATGGCCCAATCAATGTTTAATACCATAAATAAACAGAAATCTATTTTTCCACGTGATTGACATTTCCGCTCCAAAATCCCTATATATACGTGCATTAGGTACATACGTACGAGATAACAAGTCCGATGAAGTCGAAAAAAAAAATCCAAAATTCACAGCCGAATGAATTTGTGGATAAACAATTCGTTAGAGACGTCTTTTTTCTCTTCAACGCAATAGATCACATCATGACTCGTCATTTAATGATCTACGTTGTTTTGCCAGTGAATGACACCGGTTTGTTTATAAATAACAACAACACCGGAATATGTTCATTATTGATAAGATAATATCGCGATATAATAAACATATAAATAATTTTTACTTACCAATCAGTTGTCGTTTAAAAATATAAATTCGAGATAAAAAATGACTGCACACCTGTAACAAGAACAAAAAAGAATATTCTCAATTAGCGATTCAATTTAAAGGAAATTGCATTAAAATGAAAATAAGTACAATAACAACAATGCCGTCCTGAATTTAGTGACACCAACAAGTAAAAAAAAAAACTGGAATTACATCACTGTATCGCACTGTAAATTGTTTCACTATAAAATTATTGCAACCGGCTTAATGGTATCACCGCTATATGAAACTAAAGGTTAAGAATAAATTTATAGCGTTTAAATTACATATAATCACACAAGGTGTGCCATCGCAATCAAAATATTGATTATATCGCGCTTTAATTGGTCGATGATATAATTGGTATAGCACATGAAATCATAACTAGATATTTACCTACCGATTCTGGGAAAACTAATAACATTTTGAGGTTATGTTGCAATTAAACAATATTTAGAAATTATTATTAATATATTTAATATGTAATTAATTACAACAAAACTAACACAGTAACTTAAATTCAAATTATTAACAAATTAAATTAATTACAAATGACAATAAAAATATTTTTAATTTATTTACAACATTATTGACAATATTCAATAGAATTTTTATTTTGACACTTCATATTTTCAACAAGGACACGTTGATGCAATATATCAAGTATGGCTGATCATATCATAAATGCAGAAACATGATATATGTAAAATTAATTAATTAAAATTAAATAAAATACAAAATTTATTTTATTTTCAATTAATTTATTTATAAATAATAAAATATGATTTTTATAAATTATAAAATATAAGATTTCGTCTAACGATTTATAGATGGCAGCACGATTCAAAATAAGGACGTTCGAAAATAAGCCATCTAACGAAAATACTTGTAAGCAGTGGTACAAGGATCAATAATGTAAAGTTCATACGCCGTAGTAGAGATTGCGCCACCATGTGAAACATAAATTTGAAAACAGTGGAAGAATAAAGTTTCTAAAATATTAAATTTAGTTTTTCGCATTTTTTCCTTAATTTATTAGGGATCCCGATTTATAATTGTGGAGTAACATTCAATAAAAAAATTTGTTGTTACAGCGTAAATCCTCTGCAATTTCTGTTCACTGTTCAAAAACAATCGTTGAAGAAAAAGCGACGTATAATCATACATCATAGATTTAAGCATTAAAATTGATCTCTCATTGGTCATTAAAATTAACTTAAAAAAAACATTGACATAATTAGTTTGTGACAGTGAAAAATAGTTTTGATCTGGTGTCCTAATTTAAAGGCGGATTCAGTGTTGCGTTCTTTCATTCCGTTCTTCCTTCTGAAATTTTTTTAAACCAGTTTCATTGGTGAAAAGTGACGTTTATTTCTTGTGAATTTTTTTGGCAACTTAATTCTTTGGCTGTCGCTTAGTATGCTTATTTTATTAATTCAAGTGCGCGTATCCAAATTTTATAAAGAAAGGCTACAAAAATTTTACATTGTTCATCCTACAGCTCTTGGTCAACTTCATCAGCGCATAAAAATTCAAATTGATTCGTCAGATAATAACCAAGCGAGTTTGTTAGGTTTTTTGTAAACAACAGAATAAAACCGATCGATTGCTGTTGCTGTTCCATATAAAATTTAAATACCTTCTAAAATTTCTTTTATGATTCTGGCCCAGGTTATAGATTATAGGGGGGTTTATGAAAATTAACCAATATTAGATTAATTGGTTTAAAATTGTTGTGGGATAAGGCACAGCACATATTTCTATAGATCGAAAAAATTCTGCGCCAACTCTACACCATATAGATAAAATATCTCCCTATCGCATCAGGAAGTGCAGCCGTAACGACTATCGCACTGTTCTGTGTTCGCTGTCTACGCATATTTCAGAATTATCTACATGTTGGTGTCGAAAATAGCGTAGATAATGGATTTGTAGAAAATGTCGAGAATTGGTAGAATAAGTAGATAATTCGTAAACAATGTCGAGTATTGATTTTTTGTTGATTTTCAATTGGTGTTTTTATGACGTGATCACCATCTTACAGTTTTCCAATTCAAATTTGGGTTTTACAATAAATTCAATTTCCGCAAACAGATTACTTGAAAGTAGTACGTTCAAAATAATTCAACATTTTAAAAAACATTTTCAAATTTTGTCGACGCCACTTTTTAATTGTCAACGTACATTGTCTACACGTACACGATTAACTACGCTTATAGACAATACGGCACAACACTTGCACAGTACGGATGGCATACTAGAATTTAAAAAAATATCCCAAAATTACCTCTATCGACGGTTAAACTGACCGTAAGTAAAAGGCCTGTAGAGATGAAATGAAACTAGTCCTTGTTACCGATACTTTGACCGATTATTAAACTAAACCCGAGCAAATCATAAACAAGAAATTAGCAGGTGAACTATTTTTCTCCACTCAAAAAACATGAAAAGTGTTTTAGGTAAAAAAAATCTATGGTGTTATGTGTCTGATCTTAGGATAATCTTAAAAAAACAGCAAAGGTAATAATTATGATCCATGCTTTCTATTGCGGAATTGGATAGTTGGAAATGGAACAAACTTGAATGGAGCTATTTAGGGTATTTCTTAAACAACATTGATGAAATTTGGTTAGTTTGATTGATTGAAATTTTTTATTGAATTTTGGCTGAAGTTCTGGAACGTGGGTGATGTCAAAATAATATCTGGCTATCTCAATTTTTTGTATTTTCTTAGGCCATATAGGTTCTATTCGGTTTCTGGTCAATGTATCAAAAAAGCCCACAAGTAAACCAATACTTTCGATTTTTTTGTTCTCTACGCCGAGGAGGCCATTAACTTCGAAAAAACTATTTTGCAGAGAAAGACGTCGAGTATTATTTGGACTGATTGTCCAAATTTGATGAAAAAATGTCTTTTATCTGTGGGCTGTGGTCAAAAACTTTCCAGAGAGCCATCGTATTGGTCAGAAACTGAAAAGAATTTATATGGTCGCAGAAAATCCAAGCGTTATATTGAAAATTTCAACCAATAAATTTGAACCCAAATTTCCCACGTAGTTTCAGTATGACCTTAGCTATCAGAAAAACAACTATACATATTGGTTACCTGTGGGAGTTTTTGAGATATTAGCAATAATCTAAAGCTTAATTCGCATTTTAATTCGTTAAAACTACAAATCCAACCCTGCACAACTATTTTTATATTTACTTGCAGGGCTGTGGACGTGAAGCACCCATCATTGACCCCTCTCAGATTCAAAATAAAAATATAATTATATTAGAATTACAATGTAGACCTGCGATGCAAATTTCATAATTATTATGCATGCATAGACAAAATCCATTTTAATCATGTAAAATTGATATAGATACCAAACTTCATCTAAAATTTATGATACCAGGATAATTTATGGAATGACCGTGTTTAGGCCCAGCATGATCCAAGAATTTTTTCCAAAATCCGTTAGAATCCCTAACCAATACTACTAACCACAAATTTCATCATAATTCGTTAAATTCGTTCGTTCGGTGAAGAAATTTGAAACATTGTAAAATTTCAAAATTTCATATACCGTGTTTCTTTGCTTCGGAGTTCGATCAATTTGTCAATTTACGGAACGCTTTTAAGATTTCATTACACTGGAAACACAAAATGATTTTAAAATTTCCGCTGGTTATAAAATAATAATAATGGAAATTCTCTTTTGTGCTGCTACTTGTGGCGAGTAGTGTAATCTCTTATTCTCCGCTATCTTATTGACGATTGTAAAAGTTGGAAACGCACCACTGGTGGATCAGATTGAAACTAACTAAACTATAAAAAATGATATGTTTGATCGATATGCCGATAAATCAAGGATATACAATAGATACATGTTTTTTATATTACACAAGCTACAAAATCACAAATTATATTGTACAAAACCTGTATCATTTTTAAATAATATATTTAAACAAAATTAAAGATGAATTATCGCGAATATTGCCGATTATTTATTTTCTTTATGCATGCGGCATAAATGTCAAAATTTGTAGTTATCATAGTTCAAGATAGCGCTCGATTACGGTACGTACCGCGTTCACCTCTTGCACCTTCTAGTGTCCAGGAACAGAAAATCGCTGACTGATGCTGATTACTGAATTTTTCTCACACAATTTGAGCAATTCTACTGATGTAATTCTATTCTGGTTTTGCGGAACACAGGAATCCAGCCAAAAAATGATTTTTGTCACGCTAACATTGTCTTTCAATACTGTCATTAGAATTTTAACCAATGCGCTGGCATTATCATTATCAGTATGTCCACATTGCTTCTCGTACCATAATGCACAATAAATAATAATAATACAAACCTAATCCTAAGCAATTACTACTGATATCGCCATTGTCAGTTAAGTCTAACACATTAGCAAGTAAACATTAAATATTTAAAATCTCAAATAAAACTCAAACTTTTGTAAAATTCTACCGGTCTACACTAGAATCCATAGAACGAACTGGCGAAGATAATTCTTGTGAATGTACTTCCTCGCTTAAAGGGTAATTTATTACAAAAAGCTATAGTCAAAAATTAATAAAGTAAGTACTCATGTTGAATACTCATGTTGAACAATGCTAACTAGTCGTGTTATTTGTAGCAACAAGTTATTAGTTGTCTATTTAATTTTAGTTTTTTTAAGTAGGTACTTCCCCTATATAAGTAGCTTTAACAAAAAATTTAATAGATATTTACTCTCCGAGCGATATGCAAACTGAAAAATTGGACCTAAAGCGGATTTCTTTTATCGTTTTTTAGCAAATGTATTCTTCCATTTGATATAGGATAAAAATAAAATTCAACTACAGCCTTGGCCAAAAGTATTGAGCACCCTATAAATTTGGGGCGTACACGATAAGTATAACAGAAAACAACCCTTTTTGTTTGTTTATTATTTTTTCCACATCTAAAAAGGACTAAAAACAGCGATTCAAACCGCAGATGTGGCAATAAACCAACTGGTGCAATAAAATTTGTAATTTTTCCATTTTGGTGTTTTGATGTGTTAAATTTAGTGATATTATTGCAATATGCCGAAACAAAAATAGTTAAGTTTAGAACAACGAACCTGAACCCCATAAAACATTTATGGAGTTTTTTTAAAATGCAGTCAGACGCTACACAATAAATAACAAAGAAGACCTAAAACGCTGGCTGCACCAAGAATAGAGCGCCATACGCCCTGCAGATAGTAAACAACTTGTAAGCTCTCTACCCAAAAGAATTTCTGCCGTAATTAAGGCAAATGGTAGACCCACAAAATATTAATTTTATATAAATAAATAGTAATGTGAACCCAAAAAATTTGTTTCAATTTATTTCAAATTGATACTTTCAAAAAAATTGTAAGATATCATGGGCACTCAATACTTTTGTCCAAGACTGTATGCACAAAATAAAACGTCCGATTATATTGATTTACTAAAAACTCTAGTTGTGTCCAACATTTTCATATTTTTTTTTCAAAATGTACCTCATTTTGTTTGTTTAGAAGCCTACTATAATATTTTTAAATTGAAAGAATTTAGGGAATCGCCTTTTTAGGAAACAATTTGTTTAATAAACAGATCCCAAATTTTAGTAATACCAAATAAACCGAACGCTTTCGTTGTGATATTTTTTAAGCGTACATCTTTATGTTTTATGCTGTACTTGATCAATTGGTATGTATGTAAAGATTTATTTTGGTGTACAAACATTTAAAAAAAAGACGGGTAAGGTTCGGAGCCGAACTCTTTAAGCATTTTTGTTGCCTAAAAAGAACTTCTATGCAGTGTGATTTGCGTATTTCAAATATTACAACCACCCACTCCCACACCCACCTAACCCCATCTACCCCAAGCTCAACCGATCCCAATCCACCATATCTCAACTGACCCCAATCAACCACAAACCACCACATCTAAACATTATTACCACCCCCACCCACTATCCAATTCAAACCCCAAAACCCATATCCCCCGCACCACCCATATTATCACCCTTTAACATCTCCACACCCACTTCCACACACACACACACACACCACCCACACAAACCCTCATCCACCAAATCCCAAATTCCCACACCAAACCCAAAACACCTCATCTCACCCCTACACCTCTCATACCACCACTCCTACCACCCCCATAACCACACCACCTACACAAACCCACATCCAGACGAGATATACTTTTATTCCACATTCACATGCTCGATGAAACCAAAATAGAATAGAAAATAAAAAAAAAAATCAATCAATTTTAATGAGGGGGGTTAACAAAACCCCACCTATCTCCGAACACCCATAACACAGAAATGTCCAAATCAATAAGTATCATTCCCATGAATTGCTTGTACTTTTAGTGAAGAAATTATGTGGATATCTCTATCCGTTCTCAAGTTATCGTGCACACAGACGGACAGACGGCAAACCGAAACCATATAGCATTTTTTTAAACAAAAATGCTTAAAAAATGTTAATTAATTTATTAGATACGACAATGTCCCAATTATCTATGGATCTCCGAGATCGAATTGTTGCGGATAGAAACAAAGGATTATCGTACCAACAACTTGCTAACAAATTTGTAATGGCGAAATATAATGTAAGGTAACTATGCGGGAAATTTGAGCAAACCGTTCTGGTAGTGACCGTAAACGGAAAACCAGAAACGGCTGAGTTTTGTAGCTAAGCACCAGGGGAAAGAGAATGATTTTTGGCATTCAATTTCATGGTCTGACGAGTCCAAATTTGAACTATTTGGGCCAAAAAGGCATGAAAGAGTTTGGCATGGTCGGGGTGAGGGACTCAAAGATAGGTTTTTAAAGAAGACAGTGAAACACGGTGGTAGTAGTATTATGGTATGGGGGTGCTTCTCAGCTAAATTTGTGCGTAAATTACATCTTGGGCGACGTTACACTTTTCAACATGATAACGACCCCAAATACACTTCGAAAGTTGCATCGACATTTAAAAAAAAAGAAAACTGCTTGAGTGGCCCCCACAAAGCCCAGATCTCAATCCGATTGAGAATTTGTGGTCGATCATCGATCATAATGACATGGGAAAACATTGGGATAGAGGTCACAGTAAAGTTATAGTTGATATAGCATGCCAAATAGGTTGCAAGCAGTTAAAAACGCTAAAGGAGGACCAACAAAATATTAATACTTAAATCCTTTGAAATTAGAAGTTTTAGATTGTTTAGTGAAATGAATAAAGCCATTGAAATTTTAAATCGAACTGTTTATTTTGTCGCAGCCAAAATAGTCCAATTTATAAAATTAAATAATTTTTCTATTAAAATTTCACTTATTTTCAGAAAAAGAAATTTTTGATGAACGTCGTTCGGTTTATTTTGTCACATACTGTATTTGCCAATTTAATACATATTTTAACAATTTTTGTCCTATATCCATGTTTTTGAAGGATATGGGATTTTTAAGTTAATTTTCACTCGAAGATATTTTCCACTAAGTTAATTTTGTTCTATATCAGAAATATGTGGATATGGGACACTTAAGAATAAATTAGAAATTATCGGAAAATATCATATTAAAATGACCTATTCCACGGACATTTTATTTATAGGACAATTAAGCATTAAATAAATGTTTTAAAAATTAAATTTTAGAGTCTTTAGGACAAAATGAAAATTTCTCTCTCGAAAAGTATTAGAGATAGGATAGCAAAGTAGGAAGTAAGATTAGTAGGAATATATACTCATGACGATTTATTTAGATTATTTAGGTTGCTGGGCGCAACGGGAAGCAGCTGTTTTATAAAAATTTGATTTAAGAAATGTGCGATGTCCTCTCTTATCCTCATTTATGTTTTGTGTACGAAAGTGTATAAATGGGGCCAATGTAATCCGGAACACATATCTATACATGGCGGTAAGGGACACGTTACCTATAGTAAACTAAGTGCCTCTCAAATTAAGGATTACCAATCAGGTCACGAAGCTGACATATTATGTACGAGTGTTGAGCTTAATAAAGCTATTCTCAAATTAAATTCGTTTGTTCATAATTTTATGTTAAGCTTAAACTATTAGCATAATATATGTTTTTGGACATTATATCTTCCTCTAAACATGTTATATAATTAACGAAAGGATACAAAATTTAATCTACCAATGGTTTTCAAAACAGATATTATCAGATATGTAGATACATTCATAATATCTCTATTATCATAGCAGGGAAACATATTTTTTGTATGTAACAGAGTACATTCATAATATGAATAGAGGACATTATACATACACACACGTTGTTAATTTTCTATTTGTACTAAATATATAATTTTCCAAAAAAAAAAAAATCAAATTAATTATGAAAATTTGTTATTGTCCCTGTAAACTGTTGTAATTCTGCTGAACATATTTATATATCCATCCATATATATTCTAAACACAAAACACTGGCTATATATGGTAGATAGAGTTTTTTTTTTTTTTTGTAAAATAAGGATAATTTTTCTATCAAAGTCATTAAAATTTATATGTATAATTCGGGGCATGTACATACATTAAAGATGGTTTTAAGTCCACAAAATATATGCAATAATACACTATTATCGATAATAAATTACTCTGGGTTTTGCCCAAACAAAAACTAGAAAACTAGTTTGGTATACGATCTATCTATAATATGCATGTATATAGAACTAAACTATATATATGCTGGCTATATCGTATATCTGTAATAGTTAAATTTATAATCCTTTTTTTTTTGGTTAGACAGTGAGGGATAAATATATACCTCGATTTTGTGGTAACTCTTGTTAACATTGGATGATGTTGGGATTTTTCGTTTTTGTTGTTACTGTGTGCCAGCAACAGAGCTTGCTGTGTGTGGATGGTTTATAAAATTTATTATACGTTATGGGATTTACGGTTCTAAACCTCGACCTATACACATATGAATAAATATTAACCGAAACGCTAAAATTAGACCTGACTCTGGAGAAATTAAAAAAAAAATATTTAGTATTTCGATATTTTGAACAGATTACTTGTATGGATGTATGTACATGAAAACCAACATATTAGTGAAATGTTATAAATATTTAAATAATCGATTGAAATAAAATAGTTTAGTGTATGAAAAAGGTAATTGAATTTAATTTTATTTTATTTTATTGCGTATACTTAACCTGCGTCGAAAATAATTTTTTAATTTTTTTTTTTTTTATGTTCCACAGAAAAAATATTTATTTAAAGCACACAGCATAATATTATTAAATCGAAATTAATTAAATTTCTTAGAATCCTGAATTATTTATTATTACATTATACAATGTATATAGCTTCTGGGTTGATTTTTGTTTCAACATTTTTTGAGTGTACACAACATGAAAAAGCAGTTTGTTTGAATCACTAATAAATCTTATTTATTAGTGATTCAAACAAACGCGCCCGCAGGCGATTATTATCGATACATCAAAATTATTTTTATAATATAAATTAGGAATTATAAATAAATTAATATAGGAATCAATCAAAATGTCGAAATTTCATTTGCATTCAGCACTTGCTCCCTAAATACAAAGTCTAATGAAATATAATTTTCAATTAACTAGACACCACCACACTTCAAAATCAGTTATTTTTTGATTAAATCACTTTAAAGTTATCTTATATTGTAGTACTCACATTATTATGTATACCACCTAAAGATTACAACCCTTTAAAATCAAATAAAATTCAAAATGGCACCGATAAACGTATACAACATTAAAAAATACTTACCTTACCTTAAAAAAGATATAAACTTTTATATTTTTTATATATCAATTTAATAATATCAAAAAAAAAAACGTCGTTACATAACAATCATAATAATAACAACAGCAAATAAAAAAAAAATATAAATTCTATAAATTTTCCAAATAAAAAAAGGAAATATACTTAATAATAATTCTATTCACATATTTTGCACATGTCGTGTATGTGTGTATTATGTTTGCAAGAACCAAGCGAGAAATTTCAACATGTCAAATGGAAATATAAAAAAAATAAGTTTACGGCTTCTACAAGTTTATGTTCACTTTTAAACGAAATTAAATAAAATCAATCGTTTAAAGTAATCAATTTTGTACAAATTTGATATTAGGCGGCGTTTGATTCTGAATGTACGACCAAGTTCTTACACAGGAGCTCCTGGGCGACGCCGAGCCCACCATACACTCTTTTTTACACATATAACAAAACCAAAGGATTGGATAGGTTAGTTAAGTGGGACAAACTCGGCCCTGTTACAGACATGTATCTGAAAATTTTCTGAAATTTAATTCTAAATTAATATTTTCCGGCTTCCTAAATAATAAAAACAATAATTAATTTAATCCTCCTGCACCTCACCTCCACAACAACTTACAAAACAATTTTCTGAATTCGGCAACCACGAAAAATTAAAAAATTTGCCAAAAATATGTGAGGCATCCCAAAGGCAATGGTTCTTGAAAAACTATCAATGTTATGCAATGTCAGATTAACTTCCGGATTGGATATTTCAAATAAACTATGCCATGCTCAATGGAGCTTTACCATTCCACAACCAATCACTGTCAAATATGGTAAGCAGAATTGAATTGGAACTCCAATGCTCAATGGAACTAGGCCATCTTTCAACAAATGATGATCAAATACGGAGTGCAAAGCCAAGTTTGCGCAATTTTGGGATTCGACTATAATGAATGGAACCAGGCTGTTTCCTAACCGAAATACTTTCAATTCAGCTTGTGGAGCTGGGCTAGGATTATAATAAACTAGGGTCAACTTGTGTATTGGGATTGTATTGTGTCTTCTTGATGAAGTTCTAAAATTCGAACATTCTGAATGGAACTTATCCCAACCAATTATATCCCAACCAATTATTATCAAATCAGGTAAGCAGAATTGGATGTGAATTTAAAAATGGATTTTAGAGAAGTTCTAGAATTTGGCCGTGCTAAACATTTTCTTAACTAATTATCTTCGGGTCTAGTATGTTGAGCTGAAGCGGAATTCCAATATAAAGTCGGGATGAAGTTCTGGATTTTTCTATAAAATAAATCTGAAAATAATCGGCCAAGGAATTATACTATTCCTCCACTTACCCGTCAAGACAACCTTTTGAGAGATGACCCAGCAAAACCCAGCTTCACCAAAACTAAAATTTGCTAGAATTCCAATTCAGTTCCAAACACATTTACGTGAGGTGACGGCACGAACGGAAGATAGGACCACGTGGAAGGCTTTTTACATAATTGGTGCATGGGTAAATCGTTGAATAGGATTTAGAACTCAAATGAATCGATATTCGTATCTGACGTTCCCATACAATTGGGAACCTGCTTTCAGAAATATGGTTGAGAAAAATTCTTTTAAAGAAAATAGTGCCAGCAGTAAACAATCTAAAAAATAGTGATCATTAAAAGCTGTGGCACGTCAAAGATTTTCTTGTCGTTACAAACAAAAATAAAAATTAAAAACCATTTTCCCTTTGCTATGCCGAACCACATATGAGGTCTCGTCGCTTTAAATCACTCTACAAAAAAAGGATTAACTATTTACACATACACCCTTCTACGGTGTTTTTTTCACAATTGATTATTTTTACACAGAGGAAAAAAATGTATTGACATAAAGAAATAGAGAAAATAAACCATTTTCGAAATTATACTTTTTGATCATTTGTTTTCCTTTGAATAAAATAATTAAATCTCTCTCCTTAATTAAATAATTAAATCAGTTAAAGCTTTAAGTTGAACAAAGGTATAATTCGAACAATTAAAAAAGGTAAATTCGTGCTAATATACTAGAGATGCAGCCATTGAAAAAATGGAAGAGGGATTGTTTACACTTATTGAAGATCATAGCCAAAAACGTATACCTTTGGACTGTATTACTATTAAGGAGAAGGTTTTAAGCATTTATGAGAAGCTGAAGCAACTGGAACCATCAACTTCATTCCAACTAGACCAAAAAAATGTATATTGCAAGTAACGGGGCCAACAATTTTTAATTTTTCTGAGTATAAGCCACAGCACAGTCTAATAAAGTGGCCGACACAAGGTTTGTTCGCTTCAAGAAGGGATACTAGCGTATTCGAGTTTGGTTATTTTGGAGTGTACCGAAGGAAAGGCCCGCGCCCTATGAGTTTTCGGGTGGCCAGTTGAGGCCACTTCCCTTTGTTTACTGTCAAGAACGTCGAACAGAGACTGTGCGTTGGATTTTACGGTTCTTTGCGAATCAACGCGCGGGGAGAGGCCCGAAACGGTATAATTAAGGGTGGCCTGTTCAGGCTATCCAAATTTATTTACACGGCGGAAAGGCCACCCAACAAAAATTTTTTTTCGGGTTTTGGCGAGCGCGCGCCCTACGAGTTTTCGGATGGCCAAAGTTGAGGCCACTTGACTTTATTTGTTTACTGTCAAGGACGTCCAACAGAGACTCTGCATTGTAACGAGCAAGCGGCCAGCCGGCCATTGATGAAATTTTTTGCAAACAAAGGCGGAGAGATGCCATCACCGTACATGGTGACCTCGCTGAAGCTAAGGTACGATTTTTGTTTAATTTATATTTTTTATTTTTTTTAATTTTTTTTATTTAAATATTTAAATTATTTCCTATTTGTTTGGTTAATTTTATTTCGATTCAAATATTTTCTTTATTGTAATCGAGCACCATACATACGGCAGTCGTGCACGCGGCCGGTGATGTACATTGGTTCTCGATTCAAATTTTGTTCGGCGGCAATATTTTTCTTTCTGATTCCATGTTGTCTATTTTCGCTCGGTCAGTTTTTTTACTGTCACTACTTTTTCTTTATTTCCCTCCTTTTGTTGTTGTAGGTCAATTAAAATTTTGTATTGCAATTTCAGCAGCATTTGGATTATTATTCTTTCGCTTCGTTTTTTTATTTTTTTTGATGTCATCAATAAAATTGAATAAAATGAAATATTTAAGTTAATACGGTTCGGTGTGATGAGAGAGGGATTCTCATTCTGTGCCGGTGCCATATTTACAGGCTGGGCTTGTCACTACCCTTCATCTCCTTGGCAGGACATCAACAGGATTGGAGTGGCGAGTCCAGCGTATGTGTCGCCAATTTGGGAGCAACCGTAAATTCCCTAGGTCTCCTCATGGCCCTCCGGTAGTATTGAGCTGTCGGAGTGTGAATGGTAGGAGAATCGCTTGAGGTCTCTTCGGTTGGCGCCGGATGGACGCACCCGCTAATTATTTATTTATCACGTTCCTCAAATTCTGGTCGACTTAATTTAAATTCAATTTTTTTTATTTATACTTTGATTTTTTTATTTTCTGTTCCACGGTGTAGGTCAGGAGCACACAAACCTCTAATTCCCCTATGACCCATGCCAATACCCTAAGATCTAGACAGCAAAACATCACCGTGAAAGAGGCCTCTGCGTGCTTGGTTGGAAACTGTGGGTTGGCTGAGAGCCCCCGTAACAAGCTGTTTAACTACACTCGCGAGCAACTAACTCGACTCAAACCTCCGCGCGCACAAAACGGCGTATTTTTTTAAATGGCTCAACCGGTTTTCGTAAAACAACTTTTTTTGACATCTTAGTATTTTATCTTTATAAGAACACCTTTATTATTAAAATATATACAGTACTTTTCAAATTAAAACGATGGCAGCAAAATGCGATGTTACGGTGAAAACAATTGGTGTGCTGCAATCTCCTGTATAATAATACTTTAGCCGATATTCGCCATCAGTCATTTATCAGATGTTGACCTGATCAAATTTCTACCACTTTCATTCGTTGTTTCCTTAAAATTATGGATAGTATTCCAGAAAAGGCCGCACAAGTTGTTGCTTTATTGCAAGAAGGACGTAATCAAAGAGAAGTCTCTCGTCAGATAAACATGATCCAATGTGCTGTCTCAAGGGAATCCAGAAGATTTTAGGAAACTGGTACCTTCAATCGGACAGGACGATCGATTTATCGTCCTAACTTCACTGCGATATCTATATTTCACGGGCGTCGATATGCAGCAGGAGTTAAGACAAGCTCAACATGAAGCTGTTAGCAAATGGTCGGTAATAAGACGCTTGAATGAAGCCATCCTCACATCAAGACGGCCTGCAAAAGGCCCAAAATTGACAGCACGTCACCACAAGCAGACTCGCATTTGCTCACGAACACATCTATTGGAGCATCGAGCAATGGAGGTCAGGAAAAGTCTCGTGCATGGTGTTGGCTGGCAGTTCGCATGATTGAAAAAGATCTTGTTTTCGTACTTGGTGGAGACCGTAGAGGTGGTCTAACCGCTGAAAGATATATCGAGGTCACACAGTTGGAATTCGAACCACTCAGCAGTTCATGGATAAGGATGAACTCGAGACGATGAAGTGGCCAGCTTTCAGTCCAGACATTAATCCAATTGAGCATTTATAGGACGAACTAAAACGGAGGCGTCAAATCAGAAATGCGGTACCATCTAACATCATTGACCTTACGATTGCGTTGGATGTGGAGTGGGGTGCGATCCCCCAAGTCCGCATTTGAACCATTGTAGATGCAAAGGGGGACATCTTACCAGTCCCCAGTTTTGGGACAGTATTGGGAGCGCGAGTCTTAAATTCGGAATCGAAATACATTTTTAACGAACCGACACACTAATAAGTTCATTTCAACTCATTAAGCATCCCACTTAAAACAAAACCTGTAATCAAAAAATGATACAGGCAGCAGCTCTACTAAGATGAAAATATACCACCGTCACAGAATGTCCAGAACAAACGCATACTTAGGTGATAATGGGAATTATATAGATCATCAAATTTATATAAATACCAGAAAATAGCGCTAATAAAAGAACATGATGAGGGGTTCCAATAATATCGAAGTAAACTTACAGCGACAGGAGCAACATACAACTCACTGTGAAAAACCTCAAGAAATCTGATACGGCCTACAAAGAAATCATGCTCTCCGATTCACCTCCCCGAATCGGGGCTGATGGAAATTCGCAACATTTTGTTCAGGTATTTACTCCGAATGAGAATAGTGGACACTCGGATTTGCTAGAAAATTAGAAAAAATTGTCCCGGTAATGATGGAACAAAGTTTAATGCCAGTTGCAGTCACAGAAAAATGTCGTTTGCCCTTGATATAGTTGAATATGGCCTTTATATGTTTTAACCGGGACAATGATGCTATAAGGCCACGAACCTCCCACATCGTGAAACGGTAAAATGATAATTAAATCTTTTTTGTAGACATATATTACTACTGTAGGTGATGACAGTCGGTTTAATTCGAATGTAATTTTATTATTACTGTTCCTTGTGTACTTCTGTTTGTAGTTGGCTCCCTCTATCAATCAAACTTAAATCGCAATTTGAGTGATATTTTGTTCATTTAATTTGCCCTGATTTTGGTAGAGATACGCAATATCTTTGGCTATTAATTTTCCATCTTTTATTTTAACAGTCACTTTATTATCTTTTAAAACGTTTCTTATTACAAATCTGAGTTTAATTTTCGATCGTTTTTCTTGCGAACAGGATTATTTGGGTCACTTTTACATTGGGATGTTTAACTCACATGTTTCGATATTCCAACAACAAATTTAATCATCCGAGCTGAAAATTTCATCCTTTTTATAATGCACTACGTTGTGTTGTACATTCACCTCATATGTAATTCCAAAAAATTATAAAACATTATTACCACATTAAATTTACAATAAGCACATATTATGTTTTATATGTAAACACAAATAGATTTTATTAAAATATGTACAACATATACATTTTAAATTTATATGTTTATTTAATTACAATCCATCAATTACTCTTCAATGAACAATCAATTTAAAATATTTATTTTTGATTTAATAGCAAAAAAAAAAAATAAAAATAAAAAAATCTATAAAATAGACAAAATTTTAATTTATATCGATAACTATGTACTATGTACACATATTACGTACATTGGGAGACCAATTGAATCAATATAAAATATTTTTCTTGTACGTCCGTACGTATATACATCACATATTGCTACAAAACTATTTTAATTCGACTAAATTAACACAAAAAATAAATAAATTAATTATTTTAAATTGATTTTGTAAAATTAGAAATAAAAACACAATTTATGTAAATAATCTTGATATACGTACCGAAATAAAAAAAAAATCCTTTTCAAATTAATTTCGAATAAAATTTGCATAAAATATTTGAACAATTAATTCGTAATAAATTATGTGTTGTGTATAATGTATAATAATAACGAGTACATTAGTTCTTTAAAATTATTTTCGTATATATGCTTTAAAATTAATTAAGTGGAAAATATTTTATTTTTATATATTCGAGAAAGTATTTTTTTTTTGTTTTACACTTAATTTATTATCTCTATGTAGGCAAATTAATAAATTATTGTGTCGAATATACTCGTACAGCAACACGTGTACTAATTAAGCACTTATAGCATAAATTATGATGCCGATTAATTTTAGGTGTGATGAGTAATTTTTGAATTTTTTATATGTCATTTATATATGGGAATCAGAAAATGCTCATATTTTATACATAGAGTTTGAGTGATATTTTAATTATATAGGCGGGCGGGCCGCTTATTTATAACCTCAGTATCAATAGCTTTTAATTGTAATCCGATTAATTGATGAATATTTAAATTGTTTGAATGCGGTATTTTATGGTATCATATATGTAGTTCATACGTGAAATGGTCCGTTATATATATATATATATATATATATATATATATATATATATATATATATATATATATATATATATATATGTATATATTGTATATATATATATATATATATATATATATATATATATATATATATATATATATATATATAATTGTTGATTTTTAAATTAATTATAAATGCGACATTATTTGTACTTTTGATGAGATTCTCTTATTTATATTTTACAATAATAAATCAATATTAAAGCCGATTCCACAAAGAAGCCTGTTTACAGTTATTGCGAGATCATCATGGGCCAGAGTCCACAAAGTGATATAATTACTAAAGGATAATGAAAGTGGCAAACACTAGAAGTAAGGGTTGTCAAAAGAACATAATATTTAAAACAATTGACACCAGGTTTGAGTTATTTTATGCAGATCCGGTTTTAATCCTTATTATTTATGAGTGTGAATTTTCGAACAAAAAAATAACAGTAATATGTATACGAATACAATAAGAAAATTGTATAAGAATACAAAAAATGCATATGTTAGTTTTTACACGGTTAAACACATTGTTGAAAGAGATAGCTCTACGATATTAGAAAGAGATGAAATGCTCGCCATGTTTTTTCAAATAAGAAATGATTTTTGTCTCTTTCTAATTATATTCAGCTGACTCGCTCTTTCATATATAACTCATATTAGATTCCGATTTATTTATATTGAGTGTTTGATTATTAAATTCAACCTTTCCAAAAATATTTCATTGAGATGTAAATAATAATATTGATAAACAATTTTCGTTTTGATCTATCGATCAAATTTTCCATCGCCACAAAGTATGTAAAAACAACACTCATTTATTTAAAAAATAGGTGTCACATATTAAAGTATTAATAACAGACCACCGTAAAGTTTATATGAAATAGATTGGTACCGAAAGATTTTTGAGTAGAAGATATTCGATGAGTTTGTACCATCGCTGAGTTTGTACCAAAATGCCACTAGTATTGGATGATAACCTTTCAAATAAAATAAGTTTGCTCTCCAAACAGATGGGTCGCGATGGATTTTTTTGACTAAAACTCGTTCATGGAATTCATTGAGTGGCACACGTTGAATGACCAATAACAGGACATCGTAGAGATTGTACCAAAATTGCATTATATACTGATGACACCTACGGGCTTACCCTTTCAAATGACATGAGTGACATTCAAATGACATCAGTGAGGGGCTTACTCTACCCGTAGCAATTTCGCTGTACAGCGAAAAAAGACATTTTGCCGAGTGATTCGGTTCTGATATCCGATCGAATAAATTTGGTGCGGCAACGTGAAAATTCTTGTATTTTCTTAAATTTTGGTTTTGTTTTCAATTTTAAATTATTGTTATTGCAATGGTAGTGATTTCTTAAAAGAGTGATAGTATTTCGATCGAGTAAATTCTCGTTAACATTAATTTTTTTAATCGAAAATATAGGCATACGTCCCCTTCATAATTTTTCTTTTCCTCACTCCAATCGGATATTATGTGCTCCCGTTTTTGATTCTTTCTTTTCTTTTCCGATTATTGAGAGATAGGTGTTCTTTTTTATTTTTTAGAAAACTTTCAATATCCCTCTCTGCGATCGGGTTTAATGGTTCCAATGGCTAATGGATTTGCACTATTCTTGAGCAGAATCGCACGTTAAACGTCATTTTGTAATACAGTTCTTGCTAGTTTATTCTAATTATATCTATTAAACAACTAACTGTGTTAGATAACTTCAAAAGCCAATTATTTCTTATGGCTAATTGATCACCTCTAGTTAATTATTATTTATTTAAAGGGTATTTTAACGCTTTGTATGCAAATTGCTCCCAAGCAGCGAACAAAATAATTCCAAGGTATTAGAAACCAATTATCCAATTTTCTTAAATTGAATTTCTCCCAATTTATTCTATTATTAAACGCTCATTCATCCCAAACTTCGGACATAAAAAATTTACTGCACTCAGAAATAAAAAAAAATGTATTTTTTTTGTACCCAATTTTAGGTTATTAATTCCTTACATTCAATTGAATATCACGTTTCGGTTCATCAATAATAATGTGTTCCATTTAAAGCAGGGCAGTAAATTTATTTGTTTAATTTCACAACAATATAAAGGTATACTGATTGGTTTAAGCAACAAATTTCAAATTTTCTTCCACCATCTATCTATTTGTGTAATGCAATATACTGGTTTAGAATTAATTGAATGAGTTATAGAGGTGAATATACGATGGTATCTGTTATTACAGGTTAAAAAAGTTTTTTTTTGTATCGGAAATTAAATAAATTTACAATTCTACAACATATCCCCCCTTCTAGCATGTTTTTTTTATAACACACAAATCGCCCGTTTAGTGAGAAAATTCTAAAATATTGGTAAAATACACTTTACTCGTTCGTCCATAAGGAATTATACTTATTTAGATTTCAAGCTACTTGATGAAAATGCAATCATAATCATTTTGGCTCAACATAAAATTTCTTGCAAGCACACAACATTTAACAGAAAATAAATAAAACTACATACATTTATAGAGAACGAAATTGAAAAAAATAAATAAAAGTCCATCACAAGTTTTATTATAGTTAGCACAACACATAACACTTTATAGACGTTTAGACGATGTACAAAAGTGCATTTTAACAAAAACTATAAATTTTCATCGTGCTATACAAAAAAAAAAAAAAAAGAAATGAAATGTTTTTCACATGCTAGACGAGCATATAGTATAGAAAATGGGAAATCTATAAAAAATGAAAATCTAAGTACAATTGTCGATTTATATAAAAAAAGAAATTTTCGGGAAAACTCTTTCGAATGTTGTATACCCACTTTTGTAGATTATATTTGAAATTTTCTATCTTAACTTTTCTGTACAAAAAAATAAATTGTAAAACTTGATTGTTACCAATTTTTGTCCCAGAGCGTAGAATACATTCAGCCAATTTAAACTGTCGCATTTTATGAAAGTATATCAATCGATTAAGTATTGGTAAAACTAAGTTTGGCAGCCTAGTTTCTTGTGGTAATAAAAATAATTTTATCGTGTGAAATTTAAAGGATTCTCTATAGGGAATATTATTAAGAACTCCAATATTTTGGTATTACAGTTAAGAGTATTTTGTGGTTGGTATGATATTTATAGTTTTGTGTGTGGTAATTTTATCGTAACGTTTCAGAGAGTTCAGCAAAAATTAATCTTGTTATCACAAACGAGTCAGTTGTATTTGTTTGCTTATAAATAAAACATTTTAGGTTTTTTGATTTTCTGGGAAATATTCTAATATGGTGTTTACTCGAAGAGGTTAGACAGTATCTCAATAATTAGCACCTAGTTATTCGGATCCTGAACCAAACATATGTTTAAAGAAATAATTCATAACCTTGTTTTTGGCAACTGATCAGAATAGTGCACTGAAAGCGTTTTCCCGACATGACTTAAGAATTTTCCATTACTCTGGTTCTATGATTTGATTTGTTTAAAAAAATTTTACCGACAAACTGAGATAAATAGTGAGTGGAATTTATGAAATTAAATTTCGGGATAATTTCGTGAAATGGCAGAAAATAATTTATCCAAAAGTGCTGCTAGAACTAATGAATGATGCCGTTTCCCCGCTTGATACTCTAGGGTTTCAGAAACGGCTGGAATGATTTTCATGAAATTTGCAGTGGATCTTGGTTTTGTAACAATTGTTTTAAAGGGTTGTCTGGTGTGACCCAGGTCCAGTTTTATAATTTTTTTTGGCGCGATTTTATTAAAAATAAAGAAAATTCGTTGAGAAGGTAGCCCCGCGTCCCTGTTTATTTATTTAGGCTCACACGATTTTTATAAAAATTGCCAATTCGAGTTTTTGAGTATCAGTAATCGATTGCGATGAGTGCTAATTATTGGAAAATCCGTTGAGAGGGTCGTCAGAGGTGGGGTCCGGGTTCCATTAATTTTTTCTGCTCGCACGATATTTATAAAAATTGCTGAAAGAGCGGGTTTTGATTAAAAAAACCGATTCTGATGGGACCTGGTTTAAGGAAAATCCAGTTAGAGGATGATGCGGTGGGGGCTCGAGTCCCGGTGGAGGGGTTGGTGAAGGGGCGTATTTACATGATATTGTATTTTGCATGATCATGGGCCATGTTGCATTATGTTGCAACATGATCCCCATGTTGCGTGATGTTGCACCATGATTAGGGATGTTGTGCTAAGTTGTGAGATGGTACATCTTGTTTGGCTATATTGAAACATGTTTGGTGATGTTGCACATGTTGCTTGATGTTACATCTTGTCGGGGTATTGTATCATGTTCCCCTATGTTGCATCATGTTGGCTTGTGGGATCTTCTTTTAACGTTTTATTTGAAATGATCAGAACGAGTTCTGATTTCTGAATATTTCATTTAGAAGTCATCAATGTGCCGCCATGTGCAATGTTTTATCATGTTGTTTGATTTTGCATCATGTTGTGTCATATGGCTTGTTGCATTATGTTACTAGATATTGTCATAATGAACCATGTTACCATTTTGCATGATGTTGCGCGATTTTATACTATGTTGCGTCATGTTGTTTCATGTTGTGTCTTGTGTTTTTCGTTAACTAGATACCTGGCGTAATATTTTATCACATTGCAGAATGTTGTACTATGTTATGTTGGTTGCGTTTCGGTGATATTAGATGGTTGTACTAATAGCGTCCTTTTGAAAATGATCAAAGATTTTGATGTCACCTCGTGCGGCCCGGGTCTCTTAATTTTTTTTCGTTCGCGATTTTGATAATTAGTGAAGGGAATGTCAAAGAATCAAACGCCAGGAATCGATTTCGATGGCTAGGAGGTTCAGTTAGGATTTTTAGGGTTGAACGACTTTTAATAAAAATGGGTGAGATGGGGTTTCGAGTGTGAACAATCGATTATGATGAGTTTTAAATTCGGAAAAATTTATTTAGAGGGTTGTTAAATGAGATCCGAGTCCCTATTAAAAATCATCGGATCGAACGAGGAAATTTTCGAATGCCAGGAAATAATTGCAATGGGTCGTGATTTTGGGAAATTTGTATAGGGATGCTCTGGTTTAACTGCTATGTTGGCCCTTGTTCTCTGGAAAATTATAGCCATTTTTAACCGATTGGGATACAAGTCTCTTTGTATATTAAAAATAGGATAGGATTCCAAAATGTTTTTGACAAAAATATTTTCAATTAAATTGACAACAACACTGGTTTAAATGAATTTACTAAAATTTAATGGAAATTACGATTTTTGACAAACAAAACTTGTTGAAAAGTTTATTTTCGCACGTATTTTGTGTTATTTTACAGCAATTTCGACAACCACCGTTTGAGATTCTCAGATTACGAAACATACACACACAGGTGCAACACATGACACAATGAATTTTGGAGGAAGAGGCTTATGATTTTTTTGTTTATAGCTAAAGAGAACAAAGAAAACGACGCGATATCAAAAATATGTTGACTTCCATATTTTATATATCGCGTCTTTCAATGATGAATAGAATTTTAAAATATGAGCTAAAGATAATCAATGAATATGGCCAACTGAGGCGGAACTAGATAATTTCTGAACATATTAAGATGAATTTTTTTATTTTGGATGAAAATGGAATTCGAAAACGATTTTTAGAGGGTGTCCTGGAATATGGCTCACCTCTGATCATGATGAATACGGGTATCATTAAAGAAAATGGGATTTTTATATCATTTTTTGATGAAGTTCTGGAATAATGCCATCTGGGATGGAGCCATATTATTTTATGCCATGAAAGGCTTGTAGGAGAAGTTGTGGAAGATGGTAATTCGGAGTCGAACTAGGTTATTTCGGAACAGATTATGATAAAATTTTTTGTGATTCTAAAATTGTATTTAGTAGTTCTGTAATATGGCCAACTGGGACGGAACTAAGCCATTTCTTAAAGATCTGATGAAATTGGGTATCATGAATGGAAATGAGATTTTCAAATCATTTTGCGAAATAATATCACCTGGGAAGAAATTAGGTTATTTCTAAACAGTTTTATCCTGGATGAAAATGATATTCTAAAATGATTTTTAGAAGAAACTTAATATATATATATATATGTAAGAACGTTTTATGAGAAAAACGACTATGAATTAAAATATTTTAAATCAAATTTGCCACCATATTGGTCTAGGTAATTTTTTTAATTTTTAAGCCGAAAAGATAGTTTTTCTCTACAGTAAAGCCCAGACGGATTGACTAATCAGGATGAAACTTCATACTTAAGATTTTCCAAAAATTTAATGATCCTAGTAATATGTGGAGGAAATGTGAGAACCGGATGGGCCAGTTTTTTTTATAGTTTTTGCCAAATATTTAAAAAATATATTATAATCAGAAATTGTCTTAATAAAATTCGCTATAAAATTGATTCAAAATTAAAGCGGAACTATTTTTCAGACGAATCGAACTGTGTATCGGGATTGTGTGACGAAATCCCGGCTTTCAAAATCCCGGTTTTCAAAATCCTGGTTTTGTATAAAAAAACCTCATTTTTAGGAAATCCCGGTTTGAATTTTTTAAATTTGACATGTGTGATAATTAATGGGACTCTTAAATGATTTTTTGACAGAATTCTAAAATGAGCTTGCGATAAAGATCTCGAAAATGGCTAATAGGGCTGGAATTTGGAAATGGAATTCTAAAATGATTTTTCGATAAAGCGGTCAATAGAGATGGAACTAGGCCATTTCTAAACCGATTTTGTTGAAATTCTACACGTGCCATGGAAATGGATTTCTAAAATGATTTTTTGATAAAGTTCGGAAATATGGCCATCGCTATGGAACTAGGCCATTTTTTAACCGATTTAGTTGAAATTCGACATGTGGGTCCCTACATGGGATTCAAAAAATGCGTTTTTGATAAAAATCTGGAATAAGGCCGATAGGGATGAAACCTGGTCATTTCTTAACCGATTATGTCGAAAATCGACATGTGGGATCTAAATGGGATTTTACAATGATGTTTGATAAAGTTCTGGAATATTATCATTAGGGATGGAAATGATTTTTTGATATGGTCAATAGAGATTGGACCATTTTTTAACCGATTTTTTTTAAATTTGACAGGATCTAAATGGGATTATTAAATGATTTTTTGATAAAGCTCTGCGTATCTGGATAGAAAAGGCGATATATTTCAGAACTTAGTCAACAAATAACTTTAGAATTTTATTCCCATCAAACATGTCGAATTTTATCATAATCTGTTAAGAAATGTCCAAGTTTTGTCGCTAATGGCCATACTCAAAGAGCTTTAGCAAAAAATCTTTTTAGAATCCCATTTAGACGGTACTTGTAGAGTTTTAACATAATCAGTAAAGAAATGGCCAAGTTCCTTCCGTATCGACCGTATTCTAGAACTGCATCAAACAATCAGATTTGAATTCGATCCATTCACTTAGAATAAAACTAGTAAAACTGCTCCTGTATTCCCGACATGTGTTTGAACTCCGATCTCGTGGATTTTTTTTCTAAAGGCCCTCGGAAGGCTAAACGGAGGGAGTGGAGCGATGCGACTTCCAGCGTGAGCAAGAATTATAAGATTTTATTAAATTTACAGATTAAGGTTTAAGTGGAAATCAAAATATTTGCTTAGACACCTAAACAAATTCTTTATCAAAATTCTGGGAAATTGTTTTTTTGCGTTAGAAATCAAAAACCTATGTTGACGCATCGCAGTCGCATCTTTAAAAGCAAATCAAACAAAATGGTTGCCGAACATTTTTTATAAATTTGAATTATTACCGGAAATATAATTTTTTATCATTTTCCTAATATGTTAAAAGGTTGAAAAAAATTGTTCATCAACCACATGCACTTTTAACCTTTTAAAATATTTATAACAAAAAATTCTTCGATTGACCTAGTTTTATTTTTAAAAAGGGTTAACATATTAATTTAAAAAAATAATAGTAATTTTCAACACCCCAAGTTTATATAGAGGATACTGAACCATAATCAATAAAACATGTCAAATTTATTATAGTAAAGCAGGCATACACATGGTATCACAATATATATATATAAAATTATTTTAATCATCATCATCAACAAAACCTTAATTACTATTGTATATACTACTTAGTATATAATAAATACTTAAAATATTGACGTAATGGTAACATAAAGTTTTTTTTTGTTATTGTTAATAAAACAACAACAAAATTAAATTATATTCGTGATAATAGTTTATTTCTGAGCGCATAATAGCTACTTAGTCTAGTTTTTACAGTTACAAAAATTACTAACTAAAATATAATTTACTTATATAGTATTTTGCTTAACTATACGATACTAAAAATATATAAATCAGCGCCTCTATATCACATCATTTATAACATTATATGTAGAGGAAAAGGTAGTAAATTTTCGATTTTTTTTTTGTTTTACGTAACGTATACAGTGATTCAACAAAAACAACAACAACAAAAGCTTTACTACATGCTACTACTGTTTTTATTACTAAAGTCGTAAAAAATTTTTTTGTGTGTATTACAACACAAATGTTACATTTTTATAGTATCTCTATATACGTATAGTATACATTATGGCGTTGTAGATGAGAACGGAACCAGTGTTTGCTCGTATCATATAAAAAGGTTTTAAGAGGATTAAAACGAAACACATCAACAAAACAAAAGGTTTAGTTTTAAATCATAAGAGTATACATGTCAAACCAATACACACACAACTTAATAAAATAATATATATGTATGTACGTGTTTTACACAATTTTATATACTAAAAATGTCAATTGATTCTGGGTTGTGTAATATACCAATAAATCTAGTGATTGCGGAAAAGTTAAAAATCCACTGTGTAACGGATTCACACACATAACAGATTTTTTGGAAATTTAAATCGGTCGACCTTCTTCATGTGCGTAGTACATTTGTGATTATCAATGCTACATCATCGGCATAAGATTAATTTAATTTAGTTTTTATTATGTAAGTACAATTTTATATATTGTATTCAAAATGAATTTGAAATTAGATCGAATATAAAATCTAATTTAATTTCTCGACGGGTGATGGTGGGTGAACAAAATATACATAAAATAAAATAAAATTTTTTAAATCTCTTGAAAATACGGTTAGGCTTTTTTTGTTACTGGGGGAAGCCAAATCGCAATTCAAATATTATTATGATGATTTTTGAGTTTCGGAAAATTATCGATTTCTTTGGATTTTTTATTTTCATGTTTCTAGCACAAATTTTATTGTGCTGACTCGTGTGACTTTTCCAGTATGTATAGACAATTTGGATGATTGTGTGTCTGAAACACTTTTCGATATTCATTAAATCTAATCTAATAATACGTATACCCATAAATACTAAATGCTGAGTTAATGTGTTATTTTCCGTTCATTACTTGTTGAACTTTTCTTTGTGCGGGGCAAAAAATATATAAAATACAAAATAAAAATTTTCTCCACATAAAAGCAAAATATAAAAAAAAAACCCTAATTCGTTCATGTGGAAAATCTTATTTAAAGTTCTTTTAACAATTTTGTTCTCTGAAAATTTTTAAATTAAACTTTTTGTTGTTGTTATTGATGCTACTTAACAGTAGCTTAATTTAGATTTTTGGCTTTATCAACTCATTAGATAATGTTCCTAAATTAAAATATAAAGTCATTGGGTTTTAGATGAAATTTAGAAAATCTACCATGCGTATTTAATCGAATGGCAAAATATTACTTAATAAATAAGGTTTTTAGATTAATATATTATCGATTGAAATGTGACCAGTCATGTCTTACTAGATCAATTGACAGACTCACAAAAATCAATCGTTATTCCCGACCTACGCAGCTGGATGATTCAATATTAGTCAGCTCATCATAGTTTGTCCTAACCCTTAAAAAGCTACGGCTGGTGCTGACCACTTCGTCAATATGCTTCTTAACACGAACTTCGACCCACAAAAGTATCGAAGATGGTAAATTGTGCCACTCCTAAATACAACTGATACTGTTCGAAAGTTCTTAAGAAATAAACATTTTTGTTGTTGTTGACCATTTGAAAGCAAAATTTATTCCAGTATCTCGGTCCAGATTCAATTGGAATTTTCAAGCTTCTCTCTGGAAATTATGCGAAATAGTTCTCGATTCTTTAAAACTATTCAAAAAAGTTAAAAAAATTCTCTGAAATTTCGATAACTTCCTTTAGGCTTTAGGATATCTTGAAGGAGAAAAGCAGGATTCCTTTTGCTAGATCACACAAAACAGCCACAGCCTTGGTCTAGTGAAACTGCAAGAACGTACGAAAACGGCTACACTAAAAATGATGATGGGTGCTTCAGAGGAAGTTATAGTTATATAGAGATCCATGGCTGATTCTCAGGCGTAATTTTACTTTACGTATACATCGAGAAAATCAGGTAAGGAGTATAAATTTCTGGAAAAATTTTCACTTTTTTATTTTTTCAATATTTTTTTTATTTTTATTAATAATAAATGCCTCGTCAACCTTTCAGACACAGATCAAAGAATTTCTATCGCTTTTATCGCTTCTTCTGGTAGTGCAATAAATCTTAAAAAAATTAACATTTGTTCTTAAATATAATTTTTTTTTAATGTAATTTTAATTCGTTGTATAGCTTAGAGGGATGGGGGCTACCACCCCAAACCAGAATTTATCCAATTCTACAAGTGTCAAATTTTATTTATAATTTTAAACTAAATAAAAAACAATTGAAAAAATTTAAAAATTTTCCTGGAAAAGTTGGAAAAATTTCCCGGAAAAATGACTTGTACTGTCGAAAAACTGTTAAGATACAATACTAATATCAACATTTTTATAAAAATTACACATTTGTACGTGTTTTGAATAAAATAAGATGCAATTTTCTTATTTTAAGTGAAAATTTTCCAGGAAAATGGGGTTTCCCATTTTCCGGAAAAATTTAGCTTCTTCGTCCTAAAACTTTCTGATAAACAATCCTGCATTTAAAAATTTATACTTCTTACCTGATTTTCTCGATGTATACGTAAAGTAAACTTTAGCCGATTCTCATAAGCTCACAGAATTTATTAAATTTCCAATAATCTTCCACTACACATCAGATTCAAGAAAGAAGTCAACTTACAAATACTTAAATATTTGCGTAACAGTCCGATCAACTAGTTTCTTCAATATTTTGGCTAAGATTCTTAAAAAGATTTATGTTCTCCACCGAAATGGAAATAATTTTTCAGCAAAGATTGGTTACGGAAGGTGATGCAGTTTTCCAATGAACCATAAGAACATAAAAATGGAAGATGATAAACAGAAAATAATTCCGCAAAACATGCTCCATTGGATCATAGAGAAGCACGAATGATATAGTTAAATTAAACATTTATTTACCATTGTGAATCGAATTTTTCTGATTTTTTCTTTGGGTGTTTATAACGAATAGTTCCTGAGTTTGAAAAAATCAAAGGAATTATTTTTAATCTTCCTCTACGACTAAACATACACTGATAGTCCGCCAACAAATAGTTCTTAATTTCGATAGTCAAACCAGCGAAAAATTTCTGACTTTGGGAATATGTCAACTTTACCCAAAATATTTTTTTTTAAATTTAAAGGAATATTTTTAAATCTTCCTCTACCACAAGACATAAGTCTATAATCATGCCAACAAATAAATCCTGAGTTTGAGGAACAATGTCTCAAACTCACCTAAAAGAAAAATTCAGGGCAAACCACAGAATTTACTTTAAGCCATTCCCTATTAAATCACATTAGCCGATAGTGAGGCAAAAGAGCAGTTCCTGAGTTTGAGGGACTATATTTCCACTCTAATTCACCTAAATACTTAAAATCTTCCTCTATCACTAGACATACACCGATAGTCCGCCAAAGAATAATCCTTGAGCCCGATGAACTATATCTATAACTCCACCAACCTTGAACATTTTTCTGTCGCTATAGTGTTCAAGTAGCATTAAAATGCCTTATTTTTACTCTCAGCTTCAAAATGAAATTTTTCGAGGCTGATAGTAAAAAATGTCGCTCACATAATCAGCTCCAAAATTCCCGAATGAAACCCTAAGGCACACTACAAGTTATACTGTGTGCCTGAAATTGAAATTTTCTACTAAATTGTCGACTAAACTAAATTCATCGTCAGTTGACCACCAGGGGTTTTCAATATAGACTCCTTGCAAGGTTTGCTTGAATATTTAGTTGTCACTTTTTTTCAAACTTCGATTTAGCTTTCCAATCGTATCTTATGCCATAGACACACTTTTAGTTTCGTAATCATGATTAACTCGAAATCATGATTTCGTACTAGTGTGTCATGTTTAACCACATTTTCAAACTAAATTTGAACTCAGTTTCGAAATGAGATATTTTTTCTCATTTCAATGCATTTTTGTGCTCACAACGCCAAAAGCATCAAAAATGGAGATTCCTGACACTAATAGTTTATAGAATTTAGTTGGCGGGAATAAATTCTTTTCTGTTCTGTCAATATAAAAGTCATTTCTGACAATTTAAGTCAATTAAATATCAATCTTGAAATTTTTGTCAACGCCTACTCCATTACTATTTAAAACCAAATGAGAAGACAAAGGAAATTGTAGTGTATCTTGAGTTCAAATTTAGGAAATCATGATCCCGAAATTAAGGCGGTTATACATGTACAGATTTTGCCTTTAAGGCATAAAAATTATGAGCGCTAATTGGTTCAAAGTCGGCCATCTTGAATCGCCTTATAGGCAAAAATTATAAATTGAACATTACTTAATTTTGTATAAGGCAATTTTTTTTGCCTTAAAGGCAAAATCTGTATATGCATCACGGCCTTTATAGTAGTCTGTCTATGTCATTAGCAGTTCGACATTTAAATTTTCCATTTATTTTAAAATTATAAAATATTTATATAATTTGCATGTTGTTTACAGTGCTCTATTTTGTCAGTTCATCTGAAGTGTGTTTCGCGATTTTTATAATGAATAAAAGTATCGAAAAATAAAAGAGAAAGAGAAAAAAGTCAGCCGGAGCCATATCAAGAAAATACGGTGGTTGTTCGGGTGGCCACATGTATTTTCTTGTTGTTATCAAATAATTTTGTATTTGCCAGTGTGGTACTGCCTTTATTATTTTAGTATAGTATTTACGGAAATAAAATACAAAATGGGGATTCCCCGCTTAATGTTTGCAAAAGAAAAATAGAAAATAAATCATTTTGTTGAGCTAATGAAATTAGAGCAAGTAGTTAGTTGTTGGTATTCAAATAAAAAGGTTGATTGCGGAAGATTTTTTGTAAATAATTATACAAGATTGTGAATGTGTGTGATAAAATGGCGGATCGCAAAGATATTTCAAAGCCGAGTTTAGACGGTAAGATTTAATATTTAGCAATGATTAGTTCGATCTTTTTTTGCATACATACACTTTTATTTCTCTAATTTATCGTACGAAGATTAACAAGCGTACCTAAATCGTTTATTAAACGAATGTGATGAAATGAAGAAGCGCTTGATTTCGTTGACGATGGCTCAGAAGATGAGTGGCTCCCTCCAGCAGCGGATAAAAACGCAGAAGAAATTTCTAGCGATAGTGCAGTTGACATGAAACTGGTTGGACAATGGAATTAATTTGCCTTATTTAAAAGAGAAAGATGTATCGATATGGCGACAGAAATGTTACCTATAAAAGATACCTTCAAGTGTATCGTTTCGGACGTCATGTCTGAAATAATCATTAGACAAACAAACAGGAAGGCTCATGAAGTCTACGCAGAATACAATATTCTAAATCCAGATAAACCACAGAAAATGTGGGAATTATTGGCCGAAGAAGAATTCGATGCCTACCTAGCAATTCTCATAAATGCCAGTGTTCATCAATCAAATGGTGAACATACGAAGGTGTTATGTTACATTTCCATTGTCTCATTTATTACCCATCAGAAGGCTAAGCATCATGAGGGACACAATTAGACCTAGCAAGTCCATGAAAGATACTAAAAACGTTAGTCCCTCTAGTCCAAATTCCAATTTGCACCAATACCATACAAAATACGGCATGGGTTAAAGAGTGAATCATTTCGAGAGTATAATACGCACATTTTATAGATTTCGAAACAGCAAAATAGTTTTTTCAAATTTTTATTCGGACATTGACATTTAATTGTCAGAAATGATTTTTATATTGACGAACACAAAAATTGTAAGAAAAAATTTTCTCTTTCCGAAACTATTAAACCAAGTGGTAAATCATTCTTGGGCATGATACATTACAACGAAATCATGCTTAACTCGAAACTATCGTTCAGAAACTAAATGTGTTCGTCTGGACTGTGTACGATGTTCGGACAAAGAAGAGAAAAAGCTGTACACAGATTCAGATAAATTCGATATGATAGATTTCAAAATCAAATAGGCCGACATGACGGTGATTATAACTAACTGAGTAGGACCTCACAGTAACCCGTTGTAATATTTTTCAGCAGTCAATTTTGCTCATGAAATTTACCTCCTACGAAAGAAACAAATTAATATTCTGTTAAACTCTTTAAATTTAATGAAATATTCGTACATAGGAGCATTATTACTACGCTATTTACTTTTAGCATAGCTAGAAAAAATTAAACGCTTAATATTTACATTTCGAGTGCAATATTTTGGGGTCTGTGGGAGGTGGCTGAGAAGAATGTTTTACTAGAAGATTCTGGCGGTTGAAACAGAAATAAAATAGCGGCAAAGGACTCTGAGTGAAATGTATAGAAGATTACATAGACAACAGCAACGGGATATCTTATACTGTGGGCCTGCTGCCGATTTTACGTCTAAATTTGAAACAAATTAAAATAATGATTAGTTCATATTAATCGTTTATAGATGGCCCTAAACAAACTCTGCGTGACGCTTAATTAAAATTTGGTAATAAGTAAAATTTCGAATGTTTTATAATTTCTAAATTATTTCGAATCCACTATAGATAAATACGTCAGGCACACAGAATTAATCTAAAAAACAAACCAGAAAATAGCGAAGCAGCGTTGTAGTAAAGCTTACTATTGCCTTACTTAGTTCGCAATTTTCAATTTAACACGTGGGTGTATCAGTAAGTATCCGTGTTTGATGAGGTGGCGTTACTGAGGAAAAGTGGCATTATCATATCATTCTAACGACGCCATATAAAATTTCAGATTGATTATCAGCTTGTTTTTACCGCAATTGGCATTACACGGGTTTGACATTTCTCGATATAATAGAAACAATATCGATCCGTAGTTCGCTTTTGGTTTTAAGGTGGGTCCACATATACAAAAATTTGTGCCGAACGTGTTCGGCGTAAAGATTTTTGCCGCAAATTAGGAAGTGTGGACGTGTGCGGTGCACGTTTTAAAAATTTTTTATAATGATAAACGAATTTTTATAACTCTATTTTGATTTGTTTTGACTGACGACTAAGTAGACCTCAAATATTTCGACGCATGGCTTGAGTACTGAAAATGTTTACGCCGAACGTGTTCGGCACAAATTTTTGTATATGTGTATGTGAACCCACTTTAAGCTACGAAAGAAACGTGCGACGCGCAATAGCGAGATATTGGTTTAACGAATTTAAACGTGGCCGAACGTCAGTTTTGATGAGGTGAGCACAGGTGATTACCAAGGAAATCGTATCACAAAAGTTGCTGATCACCATACGAAAGTGCACGAACGACAACAAATATTTTGCATAGAAACCTGGAAATAAAAAAGTTGCACAACAAGCGGATAAAGCGGTCAATTTCGTAGAAACGTGTCAAACTCCTTAACCGAGATTTGCAGGAGTTTTTCCGCCGAGTCGTTAACGTAGATAAAATATGGATATACTACTTTATGCCAGAGACTAAGCGGCAAAGAAGAACCGTCGGACTGAGAGGTCATGAGTACAAATTTTTTGAGATTTAAAGGGAAAATAAAACCTCATAAACTTTAGGGAAAGGAAAGCCGCTCACAGAAGAGTACTATAGTACATTATTGGCCGAGAAGAAAAAAATAATGTTCTATCACGAGAATGCACCTGTGTCGCCCTAAACGAGTACTTAAAACAAGTACTTATTGATTATCCGTACAATGAATGGTCTGGTTATTAAAACATTGGCCTGAAAATCAAATTTACGGATAGAATTAATTCTTATTTAACAATTTTCTCTTGTTGTACAGTATCGATATTTTTGGTAAAATATCCAATATCCTGTTTATTTATTTAAGTTGGTTGAAACCGACGCAGGCTCCGTACTCAATGTCGCACTGGCCCTATGGTACAAACCGAGGATTTCATCACGCAAATTTTTCTGGCAGCTCTGGTAAACTGCATAAGCTTGCAAAAAGGCAGCAAACGCAGATGACCTAGAGAGATTTATAGTTAAGAACCCGGGATTGAGCTACCTCGAAAGCTGGGTAACCACAAACAAAGTGAATGATGTCATAGGTCTCTTCAAGGTATATAGTTGTCACACAATGACTTTCAAACAAGTCCATTTGTTGTAAATGGAGTTTAGAACAATCGTGATTGGTCAAAATAGTGACCAAAACTCTTAGCGCACGTTTCTTTAAAGATAAAGCGTTTTTTTATAAATCGAAGACTAGGTTTGCAAATAGAGTACTTTGTCACTCGGCAGGTAGTGGAAGCAACATAATTAAGGTTGACCTAGTAATTGATGTAGTTCTTAATAGCTTTCTTACCACATTTAAAGGCCAATAAAGACACCGATTCAGGTCCAATGAATTCCAGAACTGAGCCTGTTTTAACTAAAGCATCAGCTATTTCATTTCTTTCAATATCAGAATGAGCCGGAACCCACATAAAACTGACACTACAGCTAAAACAAAGTTGGATAATAAAATATTTACAATCCTTGGTCTGTTTGGATGTGGTTAAATCCTTTTGCAAAGAATTGAGCACACATTTACTATCTGTACATAGAAATATTTTCGCATGAAACAATTATATAAGTGAAGGCCGATAGGTTCCAAAATTCGGTTATCCAGTTATTGAAGTTTTAGGACATTCATGTCTCGATGGAAAAACTATCGCGAAAGAAATATCGAAAGAGAATTCTGGTAGCAATTTGTCAGTAACCATAATGATCTCTGGCAAAGAAAGATGAACTATAAGACTGAAAATTTGCCTATAACCTGCAATCAAATCGAGAGTATTCCACGCGTCGAAAGATATTTGTAGATCAACACCAGCATATTAGGAGTGAAGCCAAAGATGTCTCAAATGACCATCTACATTGCCAAAAAAAGCATTGATAAGTATGATTTCAAGTGCGGTTTGATGCAACCAAAACGAATAAGTCATCAGCATAGCTCTGAGCAATAAGGCCAGATTTCTTCATTTTAAAAAGTGATTCACCAATAAACAATAACTACAAGAGAGGTGTTAAGGCACCTCTCAGGGCGCAACGGCTACAGTAAAGCGGGACCTAAGCATGAATCCAATTGATGTACCGAGGGTTTGGTCAATGCCAAAATTTATGCAAGTCTCAGTGATGGTAGAATAAGATGTACTGTCAAAGGTACCTGCAATATCCAGGAAAGTGCCTAAAAGAAGCTCCTAAATTCTAAGCGATTTTCAATCATTGTAGCAAGTTCATACTGAGCAGTTACAGACAATTTTCCAACATTGTAAGCATGTTGAGCGCTGCTCAGTGGAAGGATAGATAAATGATGGCGTCTAATATATCTGTCAACAATTTCCAAAATTTTAAGGAAAATTGAAAAAGGACTAATAGGATGAAATGCCATGGAGTCGATATAATCCGACTTGCGGATGAACACAACTCTTGCTTTTGAAATAATAAAATGATTATGAATGAGACCCATGCTGGAATTCAGCAGGAACGGCTCCATCCAGACCACTTGATTTATAGGGTGGGAAGGACAATAAACTGCAACGCAAAATGTTGCGAGTGACAAGCTTATAGGCTTGGTCCCACTGAAGCAAAATAATAGTACTGTTAATTGGTCAGTAGCAACAAAATCAGGACTAATAGCGTCGCTACTGGGGAAAAGTACAGAAAGCAGTGATTCGACAATTTCCTCTTTAGAAGAGGTAAATCTGCCGAAGCAATCAAGTTTGCAAGATTCATTTTTAACCAGATACCTATTGAGCCTGGCAATTCTAGAGACAACTTCGCAAAAGTTAATCCCAGACGATATGCGAGCGGACCTTAACTTTATTTTTACAATCATCTTTATTTTTGGCTTTATTTTTGAGTCTCCTCACAGTTTTCAAAAGCGTCAGAACATCAAAAAGCGTGTTCCAAGTCCTTTGTTTGGTAATAAAAATACAGGATTTTTCGAAAAGTGTAATCAGTCGAATGAATTTCGCCTAAAGATACTAGCAGCGGTACATGTTTAAAATAGAATAACTTCCAGTATCACCTACAACTAAAGGTACTTGGTTTGAACTGCTCGACGAACCAAGGTTAATAAGCTCTTCCAAAGGCGAAGGTGAAACCGAATCATAAGGCAGGTATATTGAAGCTACTAACAGGGCTGCCTCGATGACCTTTCATATAGGATTTAGCTAATGATTGAATCTAATCCAGAAACCACACCTGGAAGGTATGGTTCCTGAATTAGACATACGATATAAAAATAACCTAACGTCCAATTTAAACGACGTTGATCGGTCAGTCTGTAAAACAACGATAAAGACGTAAAATAAAGTTATTCGCAATATTTAATTTTTTGAACCGTTTGCGGTATGTTCAACGAAATTCTTAGAAATTTGTGCCAATTTGAATGTAATTTGATCCAATCAATCCAAAATAGACTCGGATCCATTTAAAAGGTATATTATTAACATGGAAATAAAAAACTATTGAACTTACGGTCTTTGAGATGTGGAAATCCAATTTTTTAAGGTTCACAGTGTAATCCTAACGGTAAAAAAATATTTTCTAAAAAAAAAAGATAAAAAAAATCTCATTAATAGTTTTCCACTTTCTTGATTTACAAAGTAAAATTTTATATATAAAACAACATGACATCATTGAAAAGACATACACATATCGAAAAATCGTTTTTCAAATAGCAAATTGGGGGTCCCTTAAGGGAAATTCATATCACATAATCACAGCTTTATAACAAAAAGAGTCCCATCAATATTTTTTTGTCAAATGTCTGACAAAACAAAGAAATGATCTCTCCATATGCACTACCCACACGATACATCAGAACGACTTTATGGATACTCCACAACCAATTAAATACTCATTTCAAGTCACATTAAAGTTGTCATCCTTTTAAGCTTTTTGGTTTCGAGCTGATTTGGAACGAACGCAAAAAAAATGTATGTATACCCAATCAACGAGAAAAGAGGAATACATCCTCTTTTCCCTGTTTATATAACTGATATTGTATAAAATAAAGTTATGTTGGAATATATGGAGGATACACGAAGACAATATGGTGGGTGGTGGGTGTATTCCATATATTCATCCCAAATCTATAAATATGGAAAACAAATAAAACTCGTACAAATATGAATTCAATAGAAAACCAAAAGTTTACCTATTTTTGATATCGTTTTATATAAAACTATATCGAGATAGAAACCTTATCATTATACTGGAATCAAATATTATGATTTTACCATGTGTGAATGCTGAATTTGAATTCATTATATATGTTAGTACGACCACCAATGCCAAACCGCAAACCACAAAAATAAATTACATGATCTAAAAACCCAATACCCATAAATTCTTTTATTGTCCCCATCAAGTTTTAAGAGAGATTAATAATTTCGAAAAATATGACAAATAAATTTCAAATCTGTCATTTCTATATTATTATTTTTTTGCTGTGTGTGTTGGTCTGGTTTATTTGTTTGTATACTCTTACGACTATATTGCGGAATACATCATCTCGACAACATATCTCTGTTTATTAGGTTGATGAGAATTTATATCGATACACTGTATTATTTACTGTCTTTGCATATATTTAGACATCTATCACAACAGCATACATTTATATCACATATCAGTAAAGATATCGATATAAAAAATATATAGGGTACTCGAAATAGGAATGACAGTTCATCATTTGAATTCGTAACATCCGTTCAGAGGGATTATTTCCGATTGAAACTTTTGGATAAGCTTCGTATTTATATGATAAAATTTTAAATTTTAGTTCAAAGATCAAATCAAAAGTTTTGAACCCGATTTATAGAAGAATATAGTTTTTTATGTGTTTGTGACATGTACGTGTGTATGTGTGTTGGTTGGATGGTCCATTATTTGATTACCTTTATTCTAAGATCTAATTTTTAATTTTCGTAGAGGAAATTGAGAATAAAAATGGAACGTACAGGAACGGTCAATAAAGATTCATTAAAGCTTTTGAGCTTTTCAACGTATAATTCAAAGTTACACAAACTGAAAGTCACAATTTTAAAACTACAGTGCACTTTAATTTAGGTTTGAGTTATAATTTTTTAACGTGGTAAGATTTGGAACAGGGAATGTGTACAAAAGTTTATTCCACTGAGCTTTTATAAAAAAAAATTATATTAAAAGGTTTAGAAAATTTCTTAAATATAGAAATTTTCTAAACCTTTTAATAATTTTTTTTTTTTTTTTTGTAAAAGCTCAGTGGAATAAACATTGTTTGTTTTGTTTATTATGGAGACCGAACTTGCAGTAAATTAATAAACTTGATCATACCATTAAAGTTAAGATAAGATCAGTTACGAATTAAGCTGCAAAGGCAAAAATTAACTTAACAACGATTTTAAAATGAAAAAGCTTTTGAGGTTCATGCCCATTTCTAGGTTTAACCGTTCTGAAAAATTGCTTCCCGAACTACGATTGCTGAAAAATTGCTTCCCGAACTTCCCGTAGTACGATTTTAAAAAAGTGTTCAAGTAAAATGGAAATCTCTTAGAGCTTTTGAACATTTTGGAAAAAAACATTGAACTGCGAGACTTTTAAGAAAAGAAAATAAAGGGTCTAAACTAGTAGTACTTTGATACAGGAAAAAGCTTTCAATAAACATTTGAATAAAAATGTACTGAAAATTTTCTCGTGCGGTTCTAAATCGCCAAATCTAGAAGATAACTAAACTTTAAACAACATTTCCAATTTTAATGGAGGAAATTGATGACAACATTCAAGTAAAATATTATAATTAAAGTTATTTAAAAATAGAAAAGCTTTTTAAAGCTCATTAGCTTATACTTCGAATTCATAAATAATTTTTGTTAACACCAAGATTGGTAAAAATTAGTAGAAAAAAAAATCATTCCATAAAGCTCTTAAATTATTCTTTTTTCGAAAACAACATTGAACTTCAGTTTAAATTTGAATTTTATGTGTATAAAAGCTCGATTATTTAAAAATATTTTGTTTCTATAAATTAAATTTCAATACATGTAATGTGATAGTTTTACGAAAAGTAATTAAAAATTTCCCATGTGGAATGATTAAAACTAAAAATGTTTTTGAACATTTTTATACTAGAGATTGACTTAAGCTTAAAATAAATAAAGAAATTCGGAAGCACAATGGAATTTGCAGCAAAGGTTAAAAGGTTAAGAAATCACAATAAAAAATGAAACAGCTTTTGCAAGCTCATATACATACGTTTACAAGTACTTTAAAACTTTAAAAACTGTTCCATGAACTGAAACTCGATATTTTGAAATAATTTTAGTTCAAGCTAAGAATGATAAAATTTAAAATAGAAAAAAACCTTTTTTAAATCTCTTTATCTTCTGAACAAAGGTTTCAAAATTTCAAAAGCTCTAAAATATTAAAACAAATGTGCACTTTCATTTAGTTTAAATTGTTATATTTTAATGGGTAGAATAGGATTTAAAAAACTCAGTCAACGCTTTTATTTTATTTGTAAAATACACTTTTGTGTTATACGAAAAAGTGCACACTTTTAAGTAATGCAGTAAAAAACTCCACCTGATATGCTCAAGGCAAGTAACGGTAGTTATTACGACTGTTGGAGATTTTGATATAAGAGATTCCCTGAAGCTTTCAATAAATATTTTAGTAAAAATTAAATGGTAAAATTGCTTGTGTAAAATAAAAATTGATTTAAAAGCTCGTCCACTACCAGTACTTTATTCTTCACGAAAATTTGAGAGATTAACTAAAGCTTAAAATAAATCAAAAAATTAAGGAGGAAAGTGGAACATTCAGCGATGGTTAAGAGGTAAAGCGGTTGAAGGGTCCCTTTAAATAAAAAACTTATGAAAGCTCATATTCTTTTATAAGTTTACAACTTTAAAAACTGCTGCATGAGCTGAAACTCAATATTTTGAAATAATTTTACTTAACACTAAGAACGATACAACTTAAATCAAAAAGCGTTCTTTAAAGCTCTTAATCTTTTGAACAAATGTTTCCAATTTTCAAAAGCTCTACAAATATTAAAACAATACTGCAGTTTCATTAAGTTTAAATTATTATATTTTAATGGGTAGAATAGGATCTAGAAAAGCTCAGTTATTTAAAATGTTATGTTTGCAAAATACACTTTTGCGTCATACGAAAAAGTGTATACTTTTAAGTAATGCAGTTGAAATTTTTCACCTGACATGTTTAAGACGAGTAACGGTAGGTATTACGACTGTTGGAGATTTTGATATAAGAGATTCACTGAAGCTTTCAATAAAAACTTTAGTGAAAATAAAATGATACAATTTTTCGTGTAAAATAAAAATTGTTTTAAAAGCTCGTCCACTTGCAGCACTTTATTCTTCACTAAAATGTAAGGAACATAAACGCTCGATTATTTAAAAATATTACTTTTTTATAAATTTCAATACAATATAATGTGATAGTTTTACGAAAGGTAATTAAAAGTTTTCAATCTGGAATGATTAAAACTAAAAATATAGAGACTGTGGATATTTTTACAAAAGAGATTGATTAAAGCTTAAAATAAATTAAGAAATGGAACATTCAGGAAGGATTAAGAAGTTAAAAGTCTCTATAAAAAATCAAAACTTTTGAAAGCTCATATTCTAAATGGAAATTAGATAAGTTTCCATTGTCCGATTAAAAATCTACTGTAAAATTTCTAAAGGCAACAATCCTTGCGCATTCCAGCAACGCCACACAAAATCACCTCATGGGAATTTCTAAATTATATTTGAACATATTCATTTACATATTAATGGGCCTCTTTAACCCTCTAACGGATACATATATATTTTAACCTGCGTTTCACGCGATGTCCAGGAGCATACTGCATTAAAGAGATATCTGCACCAACAATCGCAAAAAAAATTTCCGAAAAACTACATTTCTAGATTTAACGTACCGGCCGCTGACGACCGATCAATTACAAAGCTCGAATCTAAGCTATTCACTGAGCTTATACATCTCTACATTTCGAATACGGTCTACTATCTACAACAAACAGTATGGTTAATCGATTTCAACGCGAACAAAACAGCTCTCAAAAGTTGTGCAAATCGACTCGCTTTCAAGTTTGTACTTCACGAACCTGAAATTCAAAATAATGATACAACTCCCAAACTCCAACCACAATCGCACACACAACAAACGAGTGGTTTCGACAGCAGGGGAGTGATGTAGCGGCTGATATTTTTTACACTACAACGAACACCACGGGAACTTACCGTGGCATAAACGATGTTTTCAATATATATACACGAAATTGTTAAAAAAAAAATACAAATACAACAAATTCGAAAAATTATATTGGTACAGTTGGGACATCTATATATACTACGTAAAAGATTTATACGAATTATATTTGGGAAGCAGGAAATACGGAAACCAAAAATTTCATTTTGTGTAGCCACAAACAGCAAAATTAATTTTTTTTTTCAATTTTAACTGCCGAAGTTTCACCACACCATCAATAATTAATTCAAAAATTTATTTGTGTACAAATAAAAAGTTAAAATCAAATTAAATTTAAATATTTTTAAATATTTATTAAAAAATAATTGGTAATTTTTGACAGAACGTAAAATATTTCAGCAAATAAAAATTTTTTGGGAATCAGAAAAACGTGATATTTTTTTTGGCACCAAATATAATATTTGTGCCTTTAAAAGAAGATCTAACTGTAATCTGGCTCTAAAACAAGATCTAACGGTAATTTTTGGCAGAACGTTATATGTTTCAGCAAATAAAAATTATTATTTGGGAATCAAAAAAACGTGAAATTTTTTTGAGCACCAAATATAATATTTGTGCATCTAAAAGAAGATCCAACTGTAATCTGTCTCTAAAAAAACATCCAACGGTAATTTTTGTCAAAACTATGAATATTTCAGCAAATAAAAATAATTATTTGGGAATCAGAAAAACGTGGTAATTTTTGAGCACTAAATATAATATTTGTGCCTTTAAAAGAAGATCTAACTGTAGTATGCCTCTAAAACAAGATCTAACGGTAATTTTTGACAGAACGTTAAATATTTCAGCAAATTTAAATTATTATTTGGAAATCAGAAAAATGCGATATTTTTTTTGAGCACCAAATATAATATATGTGCCCTTAAACGAAGAGCTAACTGTAATCTGCCTGTACAACAAGATCTGACGGTTATTTTAAACAGAACGTTAAATTTTGCAGCAAATACAAATTATTATCTGGGAAACAGAAAAACGTGGTAGTTTTTGAGTACCAAATATTCTATTTATGGCTCTAAAATAGGATCTAACTAATATAAATTATTTTACCAACCACGTGCTTTCTCCAGGACATATACATTCTTTTAGCATGTGACGGTTTATATTTCCTTAAAACAAGTATTTTTACTAAAACAGGTATTTTTTTAAATACAGAGAGCTACAGTAGCTGCATGCGAAGTGTATTATCACCCAACAAATTTTAATCGCTGCTCTTGGGGCATAAACCAATCTATATTTGTGCGCCCGGTAAAAACGGGCTTATTTTCATTTAATAACAGTAATTGAGATTATACTAAGTTTAATGGCCTAAATATGTAATATTATCATATCGCTTATCTTGTTATACAAAAATTTTAATCAGACCGATGAATAAATATTAGCTTGGAACGTTTTATGTGTACTTGCATTTCCGTGTGCAAGACACTTAAAAATATATTTTCTACATGTCTACCCGCCCAAGTAAAACACGCTGCATTGTCAATACTTAAATAACACACACAAAGAACTGGTATACCAATCGCATTTCATTAATAATAAATTAGGAAATAGATTAACTCGGTCACTAGTAAACCGGTACTCTAAATATTTACCAATTGATTATGTGTGCTTATCAATTTCTTGTAAAAGAACATTCATCAATTTATTTACGTATACGAGTGTGTATATATAGTTTTGAGACAAAGAAAATGTCGAAATATTAATTATGGTGAAGAAAATTTATTGATCATTTCCTAATGACATCATAAGTCATATTACGTTTCAGTTTATTATGTACATTTCGTTACTCTCTATAATCTATTATATTTTAGATTGAATGAATGAGACCGAATTAAATAAATATTTTATTTATGGATTTGATAAATAGAAATTAGAAAAATAAAATATATTTTCTTTTGTATTATTGTTTTGTTGCTGGGTTCTATTGAACTGATAAGAAAATCGTAATAATAATAATACACAGCGTTGGAGAAAAATTGACACATTATGTGAAATTTGGTTTAGATATGGTCTGTTGTTAAGAGATGCTGAGTGAAGTCATTGAAATTTGTACAAAAAAGAAAAAAAATTATTAGAAAGAATTGTGGCGTCGGTTCATTGTGATTTGACGGAAATGTTATGCGGTGATGTGGGAAAATAGACGAGAGTTTTGATGTAACATTGTTGTTAAAATCTCGATAAGAATTATTCTAATTGTAAATTTTGTTCTATGTGCTTGTACAAAATATTTTTCCCCAATTTCAAAGTCGTTTAAAACTTGAACATGTCTAACATGCCAACATTTTAAAGCATATTTTAAATTAGAAATAAATTTGAATAAGCTCAAATTGTTAGAGAAATCAAGATATTTAATTTTATAGTTTGCAAAAGTTTAGCAGAACAAAATATTTAAACAAAATATAAAACGTTTATAAAAAATTTTAAGCATTGGCCTGTCAAACTATGTAATACATTGTTCGTTGTTTTTAACACAAATTCTAGTGGTTACAACACATTTATAAAATATAATTTTCATCTAAATAACTAGATTTTACATCAAATTGATTTTTCTTTTATGTTCAAAATGCGAGGTTTTGGGAAAAATGATATGCCACAACTTCAAGTGCTAACTAAGAATTAAAATAAGAAACTATTTAAGATAAATTTTTTGAAACTCATATAAATTTATATTGTGGAAAAAAAATAAACAATTTTAACAACAATAACCTTTAAAACGTTTAGTGCACTTTGAAAAGGATTTAAATTGCTTAATTAAACTCGTGAGTTTGACAACGTTTACAAATCGCTTAAAGTTAGAAGTGCCCATTTCGCTCTCAAAAGCGTTATTGCATTTCGCTACTCGCGGCAAATTATTTCTTTTTGGGAAATGAAAAGCTGTTTGAAAATTGTTCAAATCCACTACACTAACACCAGCACCAAGCCTCTAAGTCTTTTAGGTCATGTTATTTAACCTTTAAATTATGAGTGTTGTCACGGCGTTGTATCGACAATAGCACTTGAACGATTTTACATTGTTCAATTTTTTTTATATTATTGAAACTTACGTGCTTCGGGTATTCGATTTTCTTCATAATATATACTTGTAGTGAATTTGGAAAAAAGAGTGGTGAATTAAAAAAAAAAATGGTGAATAAAAATTATTTTTTTTGTATTGAGACGAGCATTAGATTATTTGATTTTCTTAACAAGAAACAACAAAGGTGATTTTTAGAAAATAGTGGTGAATAAAATTTGATCTGTCTAAGATCTCACAAATCCGAACCTTTTATCAACACTACCATCGTAAACTAACTCCACCGCATGTACACCTTACTAGTTAACATATTTATAATTAAGAGTGATGTCATGGCGCTGTACGACGATTCTATAAAATGTAGGTTATATGAAGACTACGAGTTTTGAATACTTTTTCCCTTCATAATAACTTCGTGGTGAATAAAAAAAACAGTGGTGAATAAAATTTGAATTTTCTGGAAACACAAAAATTCAGGAGCTTTCCAACAACACAACCACTGAGTCGCTAACTTTAGAAACATTTGTGTGGAGACTAAGAGCTTTGGTTGATTTACTTTTCTTAATAATGCAAAATAATGGTGAACACCATTTGAACTTGCTGAGAGGCGAAAAATAAACAACTTCATCAACCACCACGAACGGATCTCTCAGCCTTTTAATAATCTTAAGAGTTATGATGGGCAATAAAATGAGTGCAATAGTATCTTGGTAAGCCAACCCGTATTGGTATTGACATAGAAAGGCGTCCTCTGTAAAACGATGTCAGTGAACTGAAGGTGGTCGATCTAAGACAAATGTTAAGCAAAATACAAATGAAAATGAGTAGCATAGTAATGGATATGTTGAGGGTTGCCTCATAAGTTGGATGTAGTATAGACACCCCCCCCCCCCCCCAAAAAAAATACAAAACAAAAAATTTTCGGTGTCGAGCAACGAGCATCTATTTTTGACTCAAGATCAACGGGCAGTCCGAGTTTTTAGTGGTAATAAGATGGAATGAAACTCTCTCAAATAATGTGCGGATTTGAGTAGTTTTCTGAGCGCGAATTAAAACAGTTTTCTGAGTTCAGTCTGATTTTTGACCTGCAACTGAATTACATAATTAAGGAATCTACATTTATATCTGGAATAAATCGACAGTCATTTTCAAGATCGTATTAGGTATTTGCGGATTTCAGGCGCTAAGTTGTTCTGTATCTTACAAGATGGGGCTGGACAACTCAATAATTGTATGGAGAGACACTTAAGGAATTCTAAATGTAACAGTGTTTGAATAAAATCGCGAACTTATTTGTTTGTAAATAACGGAGAATCAACCACCATTTAATCAAGGTATTTTTGAATCAACACAATCTTTAGCCTAAATATATATTTGGCCTAAGGCTATATATTTCGCCTAAATTAGTCAAACTTGCCATTTTAGCCAAATTTCATTAAAATGCGCTTTTTCGTCTGAAAAATAGTGTTGGTGGTACGAGTATCGATAAGGATGCAATTCGATGTCGCTGTCAAATATGATGACTCTGACTACAAATTAGTTAATTTATAGTTCGGTATGATTCTACAAAATGACAGATTTGGATTGAACAAATTATGAGTTCTGAAAAACAGCAATTTCCAGTACAATTAAGCCAACAGATTTTGCACAGGCAAGGTTTGCACGATAAAAATTGGATTTCAAGATGGTGTCCAAATGTAGTCAGTCGGCAGGTTTTTATGGAACTATCATCCGATATTGAAATTCGTGTTTTAAAATACGATTCTTAAATTTATCATAGAAATGATTGCTCCGTTTAAGAAACGTTCCGCGCATTACGTGATTTTTATCCTCGTCCCAACTGACCTGCCGAGTCGACTATGCTACGTTTTGTGGTCAAATTCGAGTCAATCGGTTCGATAAATAATGAGCCAATACCCATACGTCACCGAAACGTAAGGACCGCTGAAAACATCGTTGCTATTCGTGAGCATGTGCGAGAAAACCAAAGGCCATCATGTTCTAGTCGTTCACAAGAACTTCGCTTTTCTGCGACTTCAACTTGGTGAACTTTTTGTCCGGATTTAAGAATATACCCGTACAAAATCCAAATGATCCGGGAACTAAAGGTAAATGACCATTGAGAACGCCGTGTGTTCGCTGATGGAGAGTAGTTGGGAATTGGCCTAAATTTCGTCAAAAAAATCTTCTTTAGCGAAGAGGCCTCTCAAATTTCAATAAAGGCAGGATGCTAAAAAGATTTTTTAGGGTGATTTTAGGGAATATGTCAAATGAAACTCGTTCGTTTATTATTACTTAACTTGTATATTTTTGAATAGGAACATGCTAAATAGAAACATTTACGCTGGTAAAGAGGGGATAAAAGCAAAGAACAGTAACTACCTAACACCGTTTTCGAGTGAGTGAAAAGCGATATTTTAAGAATTATCTTTGCAAATAAAATAACATTAAGTTCGAGTCCGTTTTTAAAATTTCCAACACGCACGATTTTGATCAAAAATTGGCGAGAGAAAATTTTTGAATGGCATAGCAAGCTGTTGTTTTATTTTACTTATTTTTATTCATAACATCTATAATCATGTTATGAATAAAAATAAGTAAAATAAAACAAAACAATTAGAAGGTCCTCCGATGGGGCTCGTTGTGATCCGTTGTTTGGCTTTAACCATTTTGATAAAAATTAGTGAAAGAAGTTTCCGATTGTCAAGAACGTTTGATTGTCAAGAACGTTCAATAAATTCTGGTAACGAAATAATTCGTTTATAAGGGGTTCCTTGGGCCTAAATTTTGTTGAAACTTTTTCTCGATTTGGTGAAGAGTGTTTCAAGTGCCTGAAAATGTCTGCAATATTTTTGGGAAAATTTGGTCAGTCTGTAAGGGTCGGGGTTCCATTTTTAAATTTTTAACATTTCAAACGGGGGATACCGGATTTGAACCCCGACAGAGCGAGGACGCATAAGAGATTTGTCATCATTTGATCAACTCATGGCTGGGGCGGAGCTGCAGCAGTATTTATTCGATTTGGCTACTACGTAACGTAGGACGTGTAAAGCAAACCGCGAAAGCTTAAGATGTGTCTTCGCCCCAACAAAGATTACAAATTTAATAAACAAAAATGGAAGGAATTTCGGAAGTGGTTCTGAAAATTAACAAAACGTGTTCATTTATTATTATCGTATATATTTTCGAACACATGCTAATTGGAAACATTAACGCAGGTAAAGAAGAAGTACGAACGAAAAACGGTAAGTAACTCTTTTTGAGAGAGCGAAAAACGATTTTTAAAAATCATCTTTGTTATAGCAATGAGGTAACATTTGGTTTGGGTCAGTTTTTAAATTATTTGCAACTAGAACGATTTTGGTCAAAAAATGGAGAGGAAAAATTTTCGGATGTCATTAATAAGTGTTATGATTAAAAATATATAAAATAAACCCGATCGTTTAGAGGCTCTTTCGGCGGAACGTAAATCACACATAACATTTTGACTATAACCATTTTGATAAAAATTTGTAAAAGAAGCTTTCGATTTCAAAGCAGCGATTGCAAATAATTCGTTTCTAAAGGTATCCCAGGGATCTATCGTTTTTAAACCTTTTCTCGCCCACAGAGTTTTAAATTGGTGAGGAGGGTTTCAAATGTCTGAAAGTGTTTTCAGTGAGACCTAATTTTGAAAAAAAAATAATCGGTCTGAGCTGGTCGGGTTCGATTTTTAAATTGTTCTAATTTTAAGCTGGTTTATAAAAATTGCACTGTTCGAGTACTGAAGCGATTTCAATAAGTTTTGTTTACGGGGTAATTCGATTTGGCTTTCAGTTGATCCTAAATTACATTTTAAAACTTTTTCGGCTCGGACAATTATATGACTCGGTGGCCTTCTGATACTCTAATTTTTCCCAAAGTATACATCTTTCGACGAAAATTAGATTTCAAAGATCGACTGCAGAACGGTAGATATCACTTATCAACGGAGCTAATTTTTCAACCTACTAATATATCGCAAATTTAACATACTGCCAATCTAAATCTACTGGCATATTGATACTGTGTGCCTGACGTCGATTTTTTATGTGTAAATTGCTGACCTATAAGTTAATCGCTAGTTCACACACACCAGGACGATTAGAAATATTTTGAAGATTGTTAAATTTTAGTTTATTTAGCAGATTTTAAATAAATATTAGATGCGGTTTGTTTTGTGCCATCTCTGTATGAACTATTCATCAATCAGAAAATTAGGCCAAAAATTAGCCCAGAGGCTAGCACAGCAATAATATAAATTTCGGGAAGTTCAAGGAAACCCTAAATTCGTTTAGGCTCCCTCGATAGAACCAGGTTTCTTTTCCCAACTCCTCGCTTCTCGAATGATTTTAAGAAAAATTGACTCAAGCAGTACTCGCAAGGTAGCGATTGCTATAAATCCGTTTAGGTCATCCGCGGTTTCGTCCATATATCACTTTAAAACGTCTTTCCTTTGAACGATTTTTGACCAGCCGAATTGGATGACAAAATTTTTTTTCTTAATTTTTGTTTTTTTTGTTTTAAACGCTTTTGATAAAAATTAGAGTACAAAACACTTTAGGTGGTGGTGAGAACCCTCAACTAGGTCCAGGTTACTTTTGTTTACCTGTTGAGGTGTGCAAAATTTGAAAAGAAGAGTCCTTTGCTGTGGCCGGTAAAATTTCCGAATGTGACTTTTTTAAGTTCTTTATTTGAATTTCGCGTGCGAAAATGTTTTAATGTGTTGGGGTGGTAAAATTTTTAAGCCACTTTTTACAGCAACTTGCTAAAATTCGATTTTATTAAAACTATGCACACATGTTTATCTCTTATTTGTAGAAGATCGGACCCCACACACACGTGCATCTCCGGTGATACCTTTTTCTAATAAAATTTGAAAGTGTCAGACCCCATGATCGACAGGATACCATTTAAGTTTTTAAAAATAACCTGAAATTATTGAAAACTTACACTCACTCTCCGGTGACCACACCTATCCAATAAAATTTAGTAGTGTCGGACACCAGGAACGTGGGGCTACCGAATAAGTAGATAATTCAGGTGTAAAGCTTAGATGACATAACTTTCAATTATAGTTTGAAAGATTCGGATCTCAGGGTCGTGCTTTACAAATATTTTAAAACACACCGATTTTATTCAATATTTGGACATACGTGTATCTCCGATACAACACTTTCGATTGAATTTTGGAAGTGGTCGGGCCCGAGGCTACCATAAATATTTATATGGCATATCTTTGACCCAGGAATCGGAAACTTCAAAATTTTAATTTTAATTATTGTCACTGGGGCGAGTGACAACATTTTCAATTACTGAGAGGGGGACGAGGGGTACAATATACAATTTTGAAAATGAACCGATTTTTTGTACTATCTACATGTAGATTTCCAAGGCATGTTGGTACTCCTTCTAAAAAAATTGAAAGTAGTCGGACTCCCGGGTCGAGAGGTTGCCATATAAGATTTGAAAATACCCTGAATTAATTAAAAATTGCATTTCCGATCACAAAACTTTTAATTAAAATTTGGCAGTAGTCTGACCCGAGGGCTGAGGCTATCATATAAAATTTTGCAAATAAAAGTTGTTGGATAGAGAATTTAAACTTTTAATTTTTATTTAATTTTTACCAAACAAAATAAATGGTAGAAGGACAGGTATTTGGGCATGCTGAATGGAACTTGGAAATTTTAAGCGAGTGAGATCAACTTTACGGATTTTAACTTTTAAGCTTTTCATTTTTTAACATGCCTGTCCAAGAATATACTAGGTCAATTTTAAACCACGTAGGTCTTATGTTAAAACCATATTTTCGGTCAATTGATTTTCGATAAACTGCGGTTGTTCGAAGAAAGGCCATTTTCGGTAAATCGTGTTTTCGATAAATCGTGTTTTCGATAAATAGTTGATTTCGGTGCATTGTCGTTCTCACTAAACTGCTAAAAACTTCCACTAAACTAAGTTCGTATTTTCGGAGAACTACTGTTCCCAGTAATATATAGATTTCAGCGAATTGTCGTTTTAGGTAAATTGCTTTTCGATGAATTGTCGTTTTCAAACTTTAGTTTTGAAAATCTTCCAGCTTAAAATTCCAATAGTTCACATTTAGGCTGCAATCATCAGAATAAAGACGCACTGTTTAATGGTATGGTAATACGATGAGATGGATTATCTATAAAACGATGTCTTTGACCTGAGCTACAAGTTTTCTCAACGTATTAAATTTGAATTTAAACGCAATAATCGCCTAGATACATCATGAGTCAAATTATATTTACGACACCGCAAAATCGAAAAGATTATTCCATTATATCGTGCACCCGATCTAAAAGATTGAGTTTAACATTATTTTAAATGTCTGTTGAACTTGATAAGATGCGCTCTATAATAAATATATATTTTCTTTAAAATTATTTAAATCCCTCAGCTAGACACAACATTTATGAACTCCTGTGAAACGTATTGATTAGTAATACGTTGTACTAAACATTTATATTTTTTTACGATTTTGTGGAAGACATCAAAAATATGAATAAATTTAAAATCCTTTTAGTTGAAAGAATCCATTCTTATCAGTCTCGTATGTATCTGTTATGTTTTATGATACAAGATATATGTATATTTTCGAAAAATAATACAAGAAACTACCCGGCCTATCCATTTTTATGTGCCTGTCGTAAATACATCACACATGTATATTTCGCATCCCATGTGTAATGATTCGCGTTAATTCACTCCCTCGTATACCAGATACATATATTCAGCTGTATAATTGTTACCATGACGACGACGTAAAGATTTACAGAGAAAAAGGCGATATAAAATCATCTTATTTTTCAACAAAAGAAAATTTATTCAAGACGATGCATTAAAATTTTCCATTTTCTCGCATTTGTCGAACAGTTTTCTGTTCGTATGTACATACAAGAAGGGCGGAGGGAGAGTATAATATATTGATATGTAAGAACTAAATTTGCGATTTATTAAGGAAGAACAAAACAAGCATGGCGACGAATAAGAATATAAATATCTTAAATGTATAAAGAAAAGTTGACATATTATCGACAGTATTTCGAAAATCTTCGATAATTCAATCAAAGTCATAATTAATTAGAACTGCGTCGGCATATTCTCGTACATCCTTCATACGGATGTGGATTGTTTATGTATGCGTTTATCTTCTAAACATATAACTAATACACATATACTCGTAAGTAGAATAATTAAATTGACTAATTTCCTGACATAATACCCGTGTGGATATATGGAAAATTGGAAATGTTTTTCCATCACACTGTGTTATGTATATTTTCTTGCCTTATTTGTCTTTATGAATTATTTATAAATATAAAATGAATATTGTTGTTGTGTTATGTACTCGTGCTATACGAGCACACATAATTTGAATTTTTGTCATGCCTTATTAAAAATCAAATTTAACTGGAAAATTTCTACATGTAAAATAGCTGAGGTATGTTCGTTCGTACATAGAAAAATTTTGGTTTTTCGGTATAATAATGAAAATTCAGCTTAATAAAAAATTATTTCTGTCATAACAAGTAATAAATTTAATATTCGTGTATTTATTGTTATTAATAACGTGTCCGAAATGTCTAGCCGAACGGAATATTATAATTGCTTCTAAATATATTCCTTTTTTTTTCGTTACAAGGAAATTTTGTTAGAAGGGTCAAAATTAAAATTTATGAGTTGTGGAATGTAATTGCCCTATGGTTGTGATTTGCATATTATGTAAAAAAAAAAAAATGTGTGTGTGTGTGTGAAACGTGTGGTATATGCGATGATACACAGAAATCAGATTGTTTAGTTATATATTACAAATTTATGTATAGGGGTTTACATAATTTTCTTGATAAGGTATTGAAAATACCCCTAAGTATGGTATTTTTATTTGCTTTAACAAGGGTCATGTGTGTTATTTAATGAACGTCTTTATATCCGGCTTATTCGATTTTGGAGCTTTTTCAGAAAAATAATATTTTCTAGGAAATTATAATGAACTGTTATATAAAGTAATAAATCGGTCAGATAACAAGCGTAAAATAAAATAGAATATTATTAAGCATTATCTCAGATATAATTAAGTGATAACCAAATTGATTTTGGGTATTTTCATGTCTTCGAGGCCATCAAATCCTGGATAATTGGTTTTTCCGCAACTTTTGGAAACCCCACATATAAATCATAAACTGTTTATTTGGAGAGTACTACGGATCACAGCATTATTATTACATAATAAATGCTGTGATCCGTAGTACGACGTATTTAAAGAGTTAGGCATCGAGAATTCATGCGATATACAACTTGGAAACACCAACCAACAATAACGGATTGGGGATTATTGGGGATGGTAACGTACCTTAACAAATTGTTATTCTTTGTTAAGATATGTTGAGGCAACTACTCGAAAAGAACCGCCCGTGGGTCTGCAACTTGGATACAATTTAAATTTATTTTTTATTTATTTTAAATTTATTAACAAAATTATTGACAAAATAAACGAGAACTGGGGCGATATGTTGTACCATCACTTCGAATCGAAAAAAGAAGACTCGAAAAAGTGAAAGTTGTATCATTTTTGCTTTTCGAAAATGATACAACATACCGCCATTCGACTTTTTTCGAATTTCGTTTCGAGGTGATAGTACAACATACCGCCCCTGATTGTTCAAAACAAAATATTCTTTTGAGCCTTCCCACCTTTTTCATCCATGGGGCAATATTATTTTCTGATTGACGGACTCGATTTTTCGATAAATTCCAAAAGTATTCTGCAAAGACGGGCCTGATGAATTGGAATGGTCATGTACAAGATAGTATGTCAAGCGTCTGGCGGAATCATGTTAGCGCTTCTGTCAGTTCCGTATATTGCAGCTTTCGCAAGAATTCATGTTACCTCCTTGCGGTGACCATCGGGCAACTTGCTCGCTACCATATTTGTGGTGTATTAGGCTAAAATACAGAGCGAGGGCTAAAGTGTTAATCGTACCGTGCTGAAAACCGGCCAGGCTGGCGGCGAAATATAAAAAACTCTAATAGTGTATCCGGATACCTGGCACAAACGTAGGATTTTGGTCATTATGGCTGCTCCGCAAGACTTCCAAATAAAATGGTAATAACATAGGACGTGGTCCATCGGGCATGGCCCTCAAGTGATACCGAAAAAACGGTATACAAGTACGAATAAGGTTGGTTCCTCAATGCAATCTCTAGCGAAATGGGCACAATAAATGTTGGCTCTCTTGTATTACCTTATGAAATCAGAAAGAGCCAGGAAAGTTCTAGCAAAGCTCAACTAGATTTCGATGGTGGAGAGAACGGACGGGGATAAGCCTCTCTACCCAAAAGGCAGAAATCACAGAAGGATGCAGAGGACTAGAATGCACGAAACTGTAACTAAGCAGTGCTAAAAGAACACCTAGTGGTGGCTGCCATTGACAAAGCCTGGAAGATGGAAACGTCCTTAGCCGTCACACACCTAAAAATTATGAGGGAAAATCCTCAAATTATGTCAAGTTGACATCTTGGGGGGGCCATCAACAGTCATTGATCCTGTACAAAAAAACTGTAGATAACCAAGGCGATAATCCCTGCAGACTTAAAGCGATGCCTCATACATATGTCTATGGGCCGCTTCTAAATTTGGCATTTGTTAATTAATTACAGCATATTTTTGACTTTAATTAATGAGATAATTAATATGTGAAATATGTCAAATTAGTAGCCAAAATTTTAAATTTGCAATTATTTAATAATTTTTATTGAAAATTGATCATTTTTCTATTTAGCCGTTTCTAGAAACGATTTTTGCTCTGAATGGTATAATTTTACACGAACGGATACCAAAAATCTAAAAACGAATTCCGAACTCACCAAAATTTTTAAACGATTTTTTTCTCTGTTGTGTTTTTAACGACAGTATAAACCCCAAGAGTCAGCTCAAATCAAAATATAAGGAAGCGAACAGAACAAATTCTGCAAATGCAACAAATTGGCGCTCCAAGCTGGAAGAACCAAAGGCTGATTAGCAAATTAAATTACGAGTTCTCGTATGCTGGCGACAGTTTCAGAGCAGTCACACTCAACATTTAAAAGAAAGACGATTTGTGACATCTTGAGGACACTGATACCGATAGAGGCCCCATCTGTCATCATGAGCATCAAAGATATGGGTGAGGAGGAAACACTGTCTACAGACATGGAGATGTCCACTTCGATCAGATTACTTTATGGATTCTTAGAGAAATCACCGTGGAGGTTGAAGTAAATGAGCAAACCTAATGTTGAAATCCCCGCAGATTAAACTCCATCACTAAAAGGCAGGTTCGACTGCACTCGTATAATATTGGCTGTAAACCAAAGTTAATAATTAGAAATAGACAAGAAGTACTAGACATTACACTTGTCCCAGATACCATTATGGATAAAATTGGAAGGTCTAGAAGGATAAATTTTGAAGTGGAGACAAAACTCACTGAAAATACTGGCTATAGAATACGGAGGAAAACCGAACTATTCTAAGTGATTCACTACCGGTACCAGATCCAAGCCCCCCAGATTCAACACAAGAACTCGTTGTCGTAGAGGATCAGCTATCCGACATATGTAATAAGGCCATATTAGGTGTGTGCCATTCTAGTGGACTCTATAGAAGAGCCAAGGAAACTAAACCTGTTAAGACTGGCATTGCTATAAGGAAGTTTTCAAAACATACAAATACGAATTAGGAAATGCTAAAACAAATTCCTGGAGGCTATAGTTTAGTAAAATGCAGGAGCCCCCTAAGACATCTAGGCTGCATAAAATAAATCTGGCCAAATTCTTGGATATGCAGATGATATTGTGCTTCTTGGCCCAAGACCTAGCGACATCAAAAACAGTTTCAATCCACATGATTACTACGCAATAATACTTGGTATGGTTGGGGCTTTGCATGAAAGCCGGAAAGCAAGTTTTTTTTTATTTTTTCCATAAATAAATTTCAATATTTATTCATTCTTTATAATGATTCATAGTAAAGGAATCAAAAAATCGCTTCACAAGAAATCGCTTCTTGGAAAGGCTTAATACAAACTGAAAAATAGATTTAAGGGTGTTTTCCGATTTAATACTTATAGACTTATTTGGCGTATTATTGAATAAGTTGGTCAAGTCATTGTCATTGGAAGACAATTTTTCGAGCTCGCTTTCAGAAGCGAGAGTTGGGCCATGACCTCTAGAATGCTATCTACGGTTGAATGGAAGGTTATACGATCCATCTTTTGTGCAATTAAAGTTGCACAAAGCGAATATTGGATTCTATTGAATTACGAAATTCCTTGGAGGCAGCTATATCAATAGATTCATCAATTGGGCCACGTTGCAAGGTTCCCAAAACAATGATACATAAAGTGTTCACCGGTGTGAAGTTCTGGACAAAAGTTTTTGGACAAAAATTTATGTGAGTGTTCTTTGTGAAGTTTTTGGACACAATTTTATTTCTTGGACAAAAATTTATGGAAGTGTGCAATTTTAACAGTGTATTTATTTTATATTAAAATAATTCGAAAAAAATTATAATAAATATTGAAAAAACAAAAGAAATTGTTTGACATTAAAAAATCTAAAATTCTCATTATTATAAATTTTTAAGTAAATCACATACCATACTGAATAAAACGATAAACCAAATAGTAAAAACCTCAGAGATTTGCTCGCATAGTGACTATATACGTTCAAAATGGGATATGTTAGGCTATTCAAATCAGTAAGCCCTATCTCGATATGATGCCAAGGCTCGTGAATCGAATTTTTAAAGTTTTACCAATACAGCGAGTCTGCATATCCACGAACGTTCTACTACTCTAAGCGAGATAACAAAAATCTCAGAGATTTGCTCGCATAGTGACGATATACATTCGAAAGGGGACGTATTCGAAAGGGGATATATACGTTCAAAAAGGGATACATTAGTAGAACATGGATATGCAGACTCTCTCTCGGATATGCAGGCTGATTCATTATTTTGTACGGGACTAAGGTATCCTTGATGCAACCATTGCAGAAATGTAAAAAAGAATTAGCATAAAATTACGTTGCACAATGCACATGTACAACAGTTGCATCCTAATTCATACAAAAGTTAAAATTTCGGTTTATAAATTCATATTCGATTGCAGAGATGCATCTTGCCAGAATTTCTTAATAATTTAAAGAGACTTCAACCGAAGTTCTGTATTCCTTAGTTGAATGTGTGACAGACCTCTTACTAAATATTTTATGTACTACACCTGTGTTCCGTGACGTCAATCACACAAAACCTTTATAGACACTGTTATGTTTGGGGGGCATGCGTTCTTAAGCACAAACTCATGTACGTCATTTTAATCAAATTTTGAAAGAGTACACACGTAATTCTCCTGTCTAAGTAAAAGTTTTAGATGAAGATTTACATAACCGCAAATACATTTCACCGAATACGCACATAAAAAACACAAACCGCTATTCTTATTTCAATGTCATATCTCTATATAATGTACCTACACAACTTTTCAATTGTTGAGTTTTATTCCTTGGTGAGATAAAATCCTGTTGTATATGAAGTAAAAAAAAAAAAAAAAACAATTCCCAGTTTTCATTTTGTTCCATTTTTTAGTTGTTATACTCTCGTATATTACCAATTATACACAGATAACTTTTGTACCAGCATCGCGAGCGCCAACAATAGCAACAACAAAAAAATAATTACCTGTGGGCAAAATCTCAAGTATAATGTAAGGAAAATATAATTGAGTGGAAAAAACAGATTCAACATATTGTATTATATCACCGGTGCCATATACATATATAACAATGGTGGTGGAAAAACGAAAAGAAAATTTTTAACGAATTATATTTCTTTGTGTGCAGCTGCTCTTGTACCTCGTTTAACATATAACAAAAAACCAGTGATGCAGATCAATTTATGTAGTTTGACCCCATCACTTTTTTGTTTCCATATTTAAAACTTATTATTAGACGAGAACATATGAGTAACATAAAACTGAGTGAAACACGTGCGTGTAGGTTTAACAGTAGAATACTAATTTCCAAGTTTATATTATGTTTCGTCTTGCCTACTTTCTTAACATATAGTTTGTTATGTGTGGTGTGCGTCATACCTTTCAGTTTTCTTTAATGTACGTACCTTTTGATATACAATTTCCAAAAAAAAAAAAAAAATACTTTCCGTGATTTATGAGTTAGTGGTGTAAAACCTCTTGTGGCAGGTCAAGATTAACATATCACGACGAAATTATGTAGATGCTGTATATAAAATAAAGTTTTATGTGTAAAGTCCGACCATTTGATCGATCGATAAAAATCCATTTTCTTGAGTAAGAAATTTTATGTTCTGGTTACTCTCTTATCGCAGCATTGTATATTTTCAGTTTATGACATGGCAAATATTTCGCTACAACGCGGTCCTTCTATATACTGTATGGTACACAACGCTATATAGGTTATCATTATTTCCTTTAAAAATCGACAAAAAAAGAAACATTTAAAGAAGCATAAAATGCTAAGCAAAAAAAAAATAATGCCAACAAATTTTTTTATTACGCTCGCCATACAAGTAGCCGCCGTTTTATGACAATAAACTTCCGTATCATAACAATAAAAAAAAAATATTATAAGAAAGTTATAATTCTTTCCCCCATTGCATTATACATATACGGTACCATTCTACACACCATTCTGAGCTGCTGCTGCTGTTTATGGGTTTAACCGCCCGATGTGTAATAAAGGCAAACAAAAAAAAAAAAACGAACCGTAAGTGCGAAATACATGTTATTTGTTCATATATGACTCGTTATAATAATACATTTTATACAGTAAGCGAACTATCTGGCCAAGACATACACCGTAATTATTTTTTGATTTATTACGAAATTTAATATCATCGAAATGTTTCTTAATTATGATCCTTCGCATCTATATACACGTTTATGAAGAGTCGGTCGATTCTTATATACGTTTACAACAAAAATTTTAAGTTTTTTAAACAAAAAATAATTGGAAAGGTAACCTTATACACATAAGTAGAATGTACATACAACAAAAAAAGGAAAACCTTGTAATTGATGAAGATGGAAATTGTTTTTTTTTTGTTTATTTATTTTGTTACCTACAAGACGTATATGTATATATAATGCTTGGGTATACACATAATTATATACTGATCTGAGTATCTGACCCTTGGAATACAATTTTTCTTTTTTTATTTACCCAAGTTTTGCGTATCCTTAACCTCAGAAGTTACCTTTTTTGGTACAACTTTGCTGTACATGTTAAATTTCTAACTAACTAAATTTAGTGTTGGCATCTTTTTAATTAAATTGTTTTTTAAAGAGCTGTTTAATTGTGTTAGGTAAAATTATCTAAACTACAGTGGACTAAAGAAATTGCCCATAAATTTATTTATATATGGGTTAGGTGCGGTAACTTGTAAAATGAAAATTAAATATTACTAGAAAAAATATGGTAATCTCGAGATAATCTGAATTTCGGCCCGAAAATTGAGAACATCGCAAATTGCCACTACATTGTAGCTTTTTTCAAGACCTATCAAACGATATGCCACATGATTATATAGGAATAAAAAATGTAACTGCCTTCAGCGCCACAACGGTAGTTTTTAAAAGACGTAACTAAGCTAGGTTTGTGCAATTCTTGAAGAACGTAAACGAATAGATTCTATCCTCACCCCTTCGTTTTTTATGAAATTTGGGGAAATGTCCTCTATATTTTAAAAAAAAAACACGAAAAATATTTTTTAGTTATTTTGACAGTGTACTTTTAAATCGGGGGCCACCGCTCTGTTTAGGTTTTAGAAAAAATACCAATGCTTAGACTAAAAAAAAAACTACTTAACCGATTTAAATAAGTTCTAAAACATTTAATAATACGTAATATTTTTTACTAATTGGTAGTGTGACAAAAATGATGATGTTTCACTGCTTTTGACTGCACCAACTCCATAATTTTTTTTTAAGGTTTGATCGTTCATCAAACAAATAAAAAATTATCACATTCCTCGTTTTTGAGGACTGATTTTTTTAAAAATCCATTCTAGCTTCGTCTTATAACAATAACAGTAATTTGTCAAGCTCCACAAAACATGGGTTATCTCGTCACTAAAATAAATTTTATATCCTTAGTACTTTTCAATGGTTTATTTTAGTTAAGTATTTTATTATCTATGTTTGTTATTATTAGCCGTTGTAATCAAAAGGATTTGAAAACATCTGTCAACCATTATGTTGGCGGGCTATTTAAGCCATTATTGAGCTTTAAACTTCGAAAATAATATAATGTTTAATTTTTCTGAGGGGAAAATTTAAATTATTATTATAATTAAATAACAATATTTAAAGGTTTTAAGTTACAAACATATTCAAAATATTTAAAGAGCAAACATCGCCAAAAAACGAAACTTTAGCATTTTAAACAAGTCCAAAACATATTCGTAGGACTTCTATTTTGACTTTTATAGGTCTTGAAAATTACAAAATGTGATATTTAATTTTTTTTAATTTTGTAGTAAGAAAAATACAATTTTATGTATTTGCAGTGAATACCAGAAGTCCTAGAAATATGAACGCAAAATGTTTATCTTTTAAATTATAGATTATTTCAAATAAAATTTAAACAAGCTATGCATTTCTTGTACCAAAACTTTAAGCTCAGATCTGTTTTATAATAACACCTAACCTAAACGTAGAAATAGAAATTAAAATGAGCCATTAAAAAGTATTAAAACCATCAAATTTCTTTTAGCAAATTAAAGTTATTTTAACTAACGGGGAAACCCATGTTTTGTAGAGCTGCAAAAATTTCAGTTATTCATGCTTTCTTTCATGCTAGGAGTATTTCATGATCGAAACCAGGTTTTTTGCTTTAAATAGACAAAGAACTAAGTTTTTTAAAAAAACATATTGTTAAAAAAAAGTACGCCATTACGTTATTATTTTTTATTTTTTTGAGGTATGATCAAACTTAAAATAAATAAACTTGTTGGTTTCCAAGGTAACAAAAAATCACAATTTTCGAAAAATAGTTATTTGTCTCAAGCAACCAACTAATCAAAAATTGTAATAAAAAATGTTTTAACACAACCTCTAAATCTCTCTCATGCGAGTCCCAATTTATTAAAATTGACTAAGTAGAGTCTGTAGGTAAAAAAAAAACAAAACATATTTTTTTTCTTGGGAATTTCTTGGTTATGGAGAACATATTCCTGCCAAGTTTTAAAAAAATCGAAGGTTTATGCCGCCGAAACGGCAAATTTATGAAGTAAAGTGGTATTATCAAATTTGCTATTTGATGCGAGACGAATATTTGGAAATAATATAAAATACTGTAAAGCCATATCATGGTGTTTAGTGATTTTTGGGTTCTAGTTATCCGACCCCCTTGAGGTACGGGTCACAAAAGCCGTACAATATTGGAATGAAAATAGAAGATTGGTGAAGAATAATCAAATCACAAAAACCGTCCGGACATGCATCCAGACTTCGAATATTTTTTTTAAAATTTTTAAACTCTGAGGTCGCACGTCCAACGTAGAAAAATATGATTTTTAACCTAGGTCATTTATGTCAAAAAATTTAAATCTTGGTCCTACAGCCGAGAATTAATTATCGAATATTAGAGTTTGTGTACAAAAATTAATAGATTACACTGAAGTAATTGGCCAAGCTCTATTGGCTCCATGTCTATAAATTTAACGGTAGATTTTCCAAATTGACGTAGTCTGACAAATAACTTGTACAAAATGCTTGTATTGAGACCAATGACTCAATAAATCTCACGCTCGTATCAAAATTTTTCATTATCTTACTTGTCGTTGATTGATCCTCAAATATGAAAAATATCGATGAGGCGATCGACCCCGACTCCAATGCAGTATACTTATAAACAAATTATTATTTAGAATTTGTCGCTATCATAATTTCGAATCAAGATAAATCTGGGATAAACCTCAGGGGAGAAAGATGTTCCGCCTTGTTTGATATATAGATCATGCTGAACCAATATACCGTGCTTTCACGTCAAGGCCGATCTTTACGAGCCGATAAGTGCATGCTGCCACAAGGCTTGCAATAATTTCTGTCTGAAAGGCAGTGGTGTACATCCCAGGTAAATAATGATAAATCATCTAAGGATCATGATACATGCGCTTCGGTACCAGACGCTAACTGATCCACCAGAGAAGAAGATCAAGCCCCTTCGGAATTGAGCAAGTGAGCACTATGTTCTTATACTCAATCTTTCAATAATAATCACACCAATGATGTCCATTAGCACTATTTGTGCTATATATATTTGCACTATAACAAAAGTATTCCATAGTGTGCTCTATGACTTGGTTTTTGAATAATGGGTAGATTTTATTTTACTATTCTTGATTTAAGTAGTCGACGAACGAACGGCTTTCTAGTTCCTCCATTTTAACGTTTTAATGTCATCTAGTCCTTCATTTTTAATGTCATCTAGTCAAGTTCCTCCATTTTAACGTTTTAATGTCATCTAGTCTCTTTAAATCTAAGAATTCCGTAAGAGGGCACCGCTGCTTTTTGAAATTGGCTATTTTGAAGAACATCAGCTGATTCCCATATTTTGTGATTTTAATTGATCAAGATTGAAGTAAAAGGTACCTTAATTTGTGATTTACTAAATACTTTAATTTTTGATTTAACAGAAATTAAGAAAAAACAACGAGTGGAGAAAATTACCTGAAGTCCTTCCAGATGCAACCTTTTCACTAACTCCTTTAGGCAAGTGTCCCTAAAATTGATGTTCTAGCTATCACAGTATGTGGTAGATGCTTGTTTCATACTTTATCCTATTTCAAGTAACTAAACTGTGGCAGCTGTAATGTTGTTATCCCAAATCTGTTAGGAGCTTACAATTTTCATTATTTCTAATATACAGAAAACACAACGCCAGGCTTTTATCTCGGAAACGGTATAACGTAGAATAAAATTGGTTATATTAAAAATTGTTTAGTATCGACGGGGATGTTTAGTTGATTGAGCTTTTTGATTGAGCATACATAATTTTTCGAAAAGTGTATGTTTTGACAGATATAGGGGTATATCCTCCATCCGGTCGCAAATTATTTGCGATCAGAACTATGGTTACTAGATTTATTTTGCCATGCCATTTGCTACATTTTTTTAAAATTTAAGTTTGTTTTGCGATTGTAAAGTAGAAATCCACGAAAAGACTGCTACGCATTTTCCGAGGTCACGGTCTTTTCATGTATTTCTACTTAACAATCGTAAAACAAATTTAAATTTTTAAAAAAATGTGGCACTGGCATGGCAAAATAAATTTAGTAAACATATTTCTGATCTCAAATAATTAACTGGCGACCGGATAGAGGATATACCAGGATCTCTGAAACCGTATACTTTTCGAAAAAAAATTCATGAACGAAAACATAAACTCAAAAGTATAGGTTCTAATTTAAAAAAAAACTAACTTTCGTCAATATGGCCAATAATAATGAGTTTCTTTCAAGGTCATTCAAGATCACCACTATACGCCCCCTCGACACTGAACAAATTCGGTTTAAGTAATTTTTCTGTGGAGTAGATTGTATGACAGGCCCAGAAGGGTTTCGTTTAATCATGTTGAGCTTTTCGTCTTGGCCAAAGCATCAAATACTATTCTAATTTTGTCTTATTTAAATAAGACGCAATTTCTTATGCAAAGACAAATATCCAACACTATTTGAAATAGTTGAAATTTGAATATGGCCTCTGTGTGGTAGGTAAAATAAATTGTAGGGGTTGAAGGGGAGATGTTCTTTTGCCCCGACATAAAAGTACTTCATCTAACAAAATGCGTATTTCGCTAAACATAATTTAATTAGAAAATACAGTTTCTAATCCGGAAAACCTAATTAGGGTGTGGTTCGTCCTTGCAAAATAATAATGAACTGAAAACACATTAATTACCGCAACACACAATTTAATGGCACCCAATGGAGGGTAGATTAATACGTCATCACACCCTTCTGCGAACAATTTTTTTGTTGTTGTCATATTATTTCAAACATGCCATCATATCATTAATGAGTTTATCATTGTACAAAAAATGTAATGCACGTATATGTAGTAACATCATACACAAGTTTTTTTCTGTTATACAACTCCCTTATTAAAGGTAATGCCTTATTAAATTTATGTCTCTTTTAAGCTAATAAAAAAAAATCATCCAGCAAAAATGAAATGAGCACTCGTTTAATGGTTGTTTTAGAAGCGCGCTCGCTGGAAACTTTTGCCAAAGAATATAAAAAAGTCTCTCGTTTACCTTAAATTACCGAAAACAGCAACAACAACAAAAAAATGATTCAAAACCATAATTTTGTTTGGGTTTTCGGAAGGAAGTGGGGTTTTTATACACCGTACGTAGGTAATAAAACAATAAAGCTGTCTTCGTGAATGTTTGAAATAAAAAATATGCACTAAAAGAAATTAAATACGTTGGTTTTAATATTTAGCAAAATTTTTTCTAAAAATTATAAACTTTTTTATGATTATTAAAAATTTTCGGTTTGAATTGATTTTTTTGCGCTTTCTTGTCATCAGGACCAATTTGTGTGGCAATAATATAAAAATAAATATTTATAATTCTGTTTGTATATCATTTTTTAAAAACAAAAAAAAAACATCCTGTAGGGTATTTTATTTATTTATAATTGTAAAATTCGCGAGATTCAGGTACACAAATTTAGGATGAGGAAGTTCATCAATTGTTTATAAACAAAAAATTAAAAAGGTTTTTGTTCAACTGGGTGGTTTTTCTATTTCAATTATAAAAAAATCGACGAAATGGTATAATATTTATGCTGCTAGGTAGATGTTTTGCATAAAACGTTAATTAGACGTGCCATAAAAATTATTAACTGGAGGTATGACACGAAAATTGTCGGAAACGATTACCTAAATAAATAATTAAAAATTGTGTAAAGCTTTTAGTGATATACCTTCTCGGAATGCATTTTCGATTGAAGAAATTTAATGAGAAAATATACAACATTGAATTAATTTTTGTGTGTTAAAGGAAACTGTTTACGAAATTTTATTTGGAAGTTTGGGACACGTTTGGTAAATTTTGACCTAATTTAAATATTTAAGACCCTGAGACGTCTTGAGAAAGGACATTTATAGAGAACTCGTTTTCCAGAAAAATGTCACGGAGTTACGCCTTGTGTTAAAGAATCTTGATTCACGTTGGATAATATCTTTTTAAGTCCAAAAATTTATTTTGACGGATCTATTCAATTGATTGATAAAGCAATTCGTTTCGTACAATATTTCAGAGTGAACAGTATGCTCTCCTGTTTACTGAAACGATTCCAATCCCAATTGCTGACGATTACATCTTTATAGAGATAAATCGTTTATATGGGTTCCAAATATGTTTTAGATAGAAGTGTAGTAACGAACAATCAGATTATTCTAAAATTCAATTTCTTGATAGCTCTGATTAATTTGCAATGTATTTTATGTGTATTTTCAGGGACCTGATAGCTTCAAAAATATTATGAAACCCTGCTCATTGGTATAAAATTATTATCCAATGTTTGAACCCGATTGGATGAGTGGCGCGACCACTTAAAATGAGGCTCTTTAACCTAGAGAGCAGACCTCCGGATTCAAGCATGCCAATAATTTCATATAACCTTTTTCCTTAACTCATTCCCGTCAAAGAATTGAAAAAAAAAATTAATTTTAGATACACATTTGTACCGAAGCCCCTTGACCCCGACGTTCAACCACTTCAAAAATATCGTAAGGTCGGTTCTGGACATGCAACTTATACACGGTTAAAATTTCAAAACGATCGGTTGAGCGACTCGCGATATTTGGTAGTGTTTTAGATAAATTTGTACCGGAGTCGGTAGACCCCGGGGTTCAACCCTTTCAGAAATATCGTAAATTTGGTTCTGGATACTCGTTCAACATTTCAAGACGATTGGTTGAGCGGTTCGCGATATTTGGTAGTATTTTAGATACATTTCTATCGGGCCCCCTAGAAACCAGTGGTCAACCCATCCAAAAACATCGTAAGGTTGGTTTGTGTTTTAGATAAATTTGATGATTCCGGGTTCAACCTCTTCAAAAATATCATAAATATGGTTCTAAATATGCAACTTAAATACGGTAAAAATTTCAAGATGATTAGTTGAGCGGTTTACAATATTTGGTAGTATTTTAGATAAATTTGTACCGTGCCTTTAGACCCCTCGAACAATAACATAAAACTGGTTCTGTAAATGCAAATTATACAACATCACAATTTCAAGACGATCGGTTGAGTGGTTCGTGATATATACAGCCTCCAAAAATATCGTAAGGTCGGTTCTGGAAATGCAACTTATATTAATGAGAAATCAAACGTTATTAAAGTTACATCTGGTGTTCCCCATAGATGATGTGAAAATGTTTCGTACTATTAAGGATTGTTAGATACGGAGAAACTTCAAGAAGACTTAGATAGATTAAGTGAGTGGTGTGATCGAAGCTCACTATACTTAAATATTAAGAAATGCAAAATCATGTTTTTCCATCGTAAAAGAAATCCAGTTATTACTTCATACAAAGTCAACAACGAAGTACTCCAAAGATTCAATTATAGACTTAGGTGTTACATTTGTCGAAAACGCTAGTTTCAATAGGCATATTGGAAATTGTATTGCGAAAGCGAATGCCATGTTCGGATTTGTTTAAAGATGGACAGGTGAATTTAAGGATATTCAAACCTTACGTTCAATATATTACGCTTATGTTCGATCTCAACTGGAATACGCTGTAATGGTCTGGAATCCATATACTATGCTGTGCACATAAAAAGAATTGAAAGCATTCAAAAGAAGCTCCTGTTTTTTTTTTTTTTTGTTAAAGAAAAGTGACTGGGATTACGACCACAACTTACCATTCATGAAAATGTGGCTCGCTTACCCCCATACCCAACAAGATGCACAGATTACAAAATATGCACACTTAAAAATAGACGACTTCTCTTGGGTGCGGCTTTTATTGGTAACATTTTGCTTGGTCACGTTGATTCAGCTTACATCTTGGAAAACATATCAATTCACGTGCCATGCAGAACATTCCGAAACCATGAATTCAACCCCAAAACAACCCCATTATTAGGATTTTTAAATCATTCAACTAAATCGACGACCTATTTGACTTTAATTTATCAAAGGACAACTGTAAAAATATCCTGTAGAACTATTTTTTTAATTTTTAATTGTTAAACCAAAATATGGTTTATATTTTTTTTGTTTGAAATTTCTGTTTTAATTTTTTCTTTAAACTATTGTAAATAATCTGAAATCATACATGTAAATTACAAAATAGATTTTTTTAAATACATAAATAAAGAAACATACACCGTCATAATTTCAAGATGATCAGTTGAGCGGTTCATGATATTTGGTAGTGTTTTAGATAAATTTGTACCGGGGCCACTAGATGCCGGGTTCAACTCCTTCAAAAATATCATAATGGTTCTGGATATGCAACTTAAACAAGGTTAAAATTTCTAGACGATCGGTTGAGCGGTTTGCGATATTTGGTAGTGTTTTAGATACATTTGCACTGGGGCCGCTAAACCCCGATCTTCAACCCCTCCAAAAATATCGTGGGGTCGTTCTGGACATGCAACTTATACACAGTAAAAAATTCAAGACGATCGGTTGAGCGGTTCGCAATATTTGGTAGTGTTTTAGACAAATTTGTACAGGAGCCCCTAGACCCCGGGGTTCAACCTCTCCAAAAAAAACCGTTAAGTTGGTTCTGGATGTGCATTTATACAAAGTAAAAATTTCAAAACGATCGGTTGAGCGCTTCGCGATGTTTGGTAGGGTTTTAGTTAAAATTGTACCGGGGTCCCTAGACCCGGTGGTTCAACCCTCCAAAAATATCGTAAGGTTGGTTCAGGACTGCAACTTATATACGTTCACAATTTCAAGAAGATTGGTTGAGCGCCTCGCGATATTTGCTAGTGTGACTCGTTCGACTATTGTGAAAAAAATCACACTATGCTCACGACCACCCCTTGCAGAGATACGTGAAAGATTCATGTCCATCGACCGTATAGTCTTTCAGATCTTTGGGAATAAACATACACACATAATATGACTATTATATCTATGACTATTATATCTATATACCAGTCATTTTCCTATGGTATTTTATGATGATGGGTGCCAGCTTTTTTTATATATTCGCTAACTTATATATACGGTTATAAAAAATTCTTTTCTTTTCCATTAAATAAATTTCGCTTATCTATCCGCCAAAATCTTATACACAAAAATTTTATCATTCAAAATTCTTTCCCGAATTAAATCATAACAACAATGTTCACACCATATCCAGGGGTTAATCTTTTTTCTAATATAAAATAAACACATAGAGTATAATGCATGGTATGTATGCTTAAGAAGCGAGCATAAGACGTTAAAAAAAGACGAAATAAAAAAAAAGTATTCAGTCTGAAAATTGCAAATAAACAAAGAAGCAAAAAAGGAAGAGCTAAGCTAAAAGTAAATTAAAAATTCTATTTTTGGTTTTTTCAATTTTTCTCGTCTTGTGTGTTGTGGAATATGTATGTACAAACATAATATAAAATTTAAAATGAATAATAGATAAAACAAAAAAAAAATCTCAAAGACAATAGTTTTCTGTACTGTATGTTGTCTTAAAGGAGGAAAAAACAAAATCTTTTCTAATTTATAACTTTTATTGCAGCTTAAGATTTTTTTTTGCCTTTTTTTTGAAGATGTATGGTTTTAAGCGCAGCAGTACCAGCATAAAAGAGGGAGACAATTTGTTTTTCTCAACTAAACTCTTTTGTATGCACCACCACCACCACAGCACAACATATCCGATTCAGGAATAGTATTAGTAATAATATATTATTATCAGCTATGTAATCTATCTTGAAAAGTTTTAGTTTCGATTTTTTTTTTGCATTGCTTATTTTTTTGCTTATAAAAACAACAAACACTTGAATCATACATAGCAGATTTTGTTTACTTTTGTTGCTTATTATTCATACGTATTATTGAGAAAAACAACTTTGTATAACCGCTATATAATAAAGAGATTGAATCAGCACGTATCACTGATAGTTTAGTTTTTACATGTACCCGTACAATAATATATACAGTTTTTATATGCTTCAAAGTAGTCAAAAACTTTTACGAAGAAATAAACGTAATGTTGTTGGCTGGTGTTCGAGAAATAGGTATTGGTAACATTAAGATGGATTAGATTTGGTTTCCATTTTATAACTAACTGCAGATTGTTTGGTATAGCTTTGTTTTGACCAATATCCAATCCTTGATGGATATTGATCAAAACAAATATATTCAACAGACAATCTTTGATTTTTTTTAATTTAATCTCAGCAATCTGTTCGGGGGCAATGGGCTCCCAACTCTTTCACAGTCCTACCTTACGCATTGCCTGCCAAATCGAGGACGTACGTCTATAAGTCCGACTATATGCCAGTATAGTACTGGCATGGAAGATCGGTCGGTCCATGAGTTGTGCACTCCGACAGAGAGTCAACGTTGTCTTCATGTCCATCACCGATCGTAATCAGATGATAAAAAATCCCCTGTGCTTTCTGCCCCTATCATGATCAAATCCGCAAATCCAAACTCCGAAGCTTTAACCATCGTACCGTTTGGTCGGTAATGATTCGTTTTTCTCCACTACTTCCTAGCAAATTATGAAGAAATTTGGTCATTTCTTCAGAGCAACCTTTCGAAAATTTTACCAGCTTTAGGGATGAAAATAACTTTAATCTTGTTCCTTGACTGTGGAACAGTTCTAAAGAAATGCATCCCAATATTCGTGCTGTATCACGTCACTCCATAAGTCCCGACGCTAAAACTACAAAAATAATATTTTTTTTGCTAAATCCGTCTTTATGAACATAATTTTTTTGAGTGATACGTTCATTCAACCGCTTCTCTAACATTTCGATGCTTTTTTCTAGAATGATCAGCACATGACGCAAATCTCTGTCCTCAAGGCATTATCTGCGAACAGGTAGAATTCGCTGGGAGCCAGATCCGAAAAAAACGGTGGATGGGAGCAAATGGATTCGTGAAATTTTTCCATCGTAGCCAACGACTAGCTTCTTTTGGCCGAAATACGGAGTTCAAAACCTTACCGGCCGACATTTGCGCTTTTGGTCACTTCGAACAGCTTTCACAGGCTGCTGTCTACTAACCTGACTGACGTTGTTGCATGCCGATGCAAAAAATCTTGTTTAGTACGATTAAACAGCACGAAAATTGAGTTTTTTCATTGTTCTAAAAATAACAAATATATCATAAAATTATAAATATGTATCAAAAAATTTTGACATATCTCGTTTTTTTATTATTTTTTATTTTATTATCCCTGCAACTTAGAGCATTAAAATATATAGAGAGAACATAAAATTGAAAATATACAATATGAAAGAGAGTAAGAAAAAACGGGAGACAAATTCTGTCAAATTATTATTATTTTTTTTTTTTTCATTTCGATTTTGGTGTTTACAAAGTAAGCTTATTTTAAAAATATTAAATTAGAAACATAAATTTTTTAATTAATGCCAGGTTTAATAAAATGTTGTTCAAATTTTATTAATGTGAAGACTATTATGGACCGCCGCAATCCTGGTTCAGCATATTTCTGTAGAAATAATATAATGTCACGTTTAAATATTAAAATTTTGTGTATAATACGAAAGAATATTATACAAATAATGGATCCCACTACTATTTACAGTGATCCTGTTTAGTTTTCCAAAAATAATATTTTGTATTTGTAAAATTTGTTGTATAGATTTTTTTTATAATAAAAAAGCAGTACCGTCGTTGTTATTTTTTTTTGTAGGAACATTTTCCGAGGTGTACTTGCATAAAGTCAAAATCATAAAATTTACTTTTTTTATGAGTCATTTTTCATTTTATTAGTTTCAATAACTGTTTTATTGATTTTATTATAGGAAAATCCTGAAAATCTCTCTACTACACTAATATTTATTCAATACGACTTGTAATTTGCTTTCGTAATTTGCCGTTGTAATATTTATTCCATGCCAATGTACATATTGTTTTTTTATTACACCGGAGAGATCAGACAGATAAAAAGAAAGCCTTTTCCGTTTTTTTTATTTTATCGGATCGATCCGATAAATTTTTTTCGTGTTTTTTATTTTCTCTGACCATTCTCAGATCGTCATTTTTACATCTGAACTTTTGTTCAGATAGTTCAGAGAAAAAACATATTTGAAATATTTTGGCAGAAAATATGGCGGAAGCTATTTTCATCTTATTTTTATTAATTAATAGTAAAATTAATAATACGCTAATTTATTATTTTTCCGTGGTAAATAGCCAAATTACATATTTTCAGTACCGTGTATAAAACTTGGTAAAAAACCGTTTCACATAAAATATTATCCGATTTGTCAGATAAATAACCTCTCTGATTTATCTGATATCTTGGATACAATAAAAAAACAGGCGAAATATATTTTACTAATTTTTCCAATACATTTTTCTTTACAAATTATTTACTACAAAACATTTAATTAATTATAGTATCCTAACTTCACACAAGTGTCTTAAAGTCATGCTTTTTTATGTACGACTATGGAAATAATAAAAAAAAGTGAAAATAAAGAGAGAGAAACGAAACAAAAAAACTCATTTGTCGCCTCACGCTCATTTTTAGTTATGCTGGTCGGTTGCCCTACAATCTGCTTTGGGGTCAAGGCTCTTCCAACTCTTTAGCTGTTTGCTTCTTCCATCCTTACTTTTACACCACACATGTCGTTTGGTGGTTGGTACTTTTAAAAAAAACTATTATAAGAAATTTTCATTTTATACACAATTAATGTTTGAGCAGCGGGGCTTATTGAGTGGCGTAATAATTCAGTAGGAAAGCATCTATGATGAGCACCTGCTTTATAAGGTAGGAAGAAAAATGCAGCGTAAGGTGACGTAAGTATCAAACCTATGTGCTAAGTTCTAATTGGGCGACTTAAAAGTAACGGTTAATTGCTCGGAAATAACAAAATTTAAATTAATGTCGCGACAAGAAATGTAGAGAAAATATTACCTCGACAATTTCTTTAAAAGAGGATGACAGCCTGCCATCAGGAAGTTGCAATACGTCAAGTTTACAAGAATCATTTGTCAGAGATTGTTAATTCTTCACATAAACAAACCAGGAAAATTCTAAAAGTTGACCATCATTTTTTTTATATTCTTCTAGAGTTGCTGGAAATTTATCTCAATCAACCTGAAAAGTATATCTCCTAATAGTTTTCATTCAATTTTATTCAAGGTTAGATCACCAGTTTAAGTTAACTGAAGATAGTTATAGTTGAACGAAGTTAGCAATTCAAAGTAATCAGTCGAACGCATCTCCCACTCCATGAAACCAACAGAGATACCAAATCAAAACGATCTCGGTTAGTTAACTTTTTATTGCGATTGTAAAATGAAATCCCAATCCAACGTGATGAAGCAGCAATTTCTTGAATTCCAGAAGATGGTTGTATAAGTCGCTCGTTTGTTGTCTCAAATTATATCTCCGATTATATAGCCACACCCAACAAGGTGCAATTATGAGGCTTCAGCAATGTGGTTTATTAGAAACTGTTGTAATGTACGGTATTAACTTATCGTGCTAAGTAGTTGAACTTTATGTGAACCATTCACTTCAAGCGTTTATTGATAAAGAGAGTTTAAGTTGGTTTTACAGGTTTTGACAAATCTTATACTATAAATTAAAATTAGTTTAAGTACATTTTATGACAAAATTATAGCAACAAACTAGGTAAAAAATTGCGCAAAATTTAAATTATTTATAACAACAAAACAATTAATTATAACACTTAAGTAACAAAACGCACTCTTTGTGGTTTATAATTAATTGGTATAATCTAATTAATTTGACAGATGATTATTACTTGTCAATACAAATTAATATATGTATTACATAAGTTGATTGTAAATATATAAAAAAGTTTACTTAATAATTAGTAAACAATAAATGAAATGGTAAGTAACCTTAATAAATTAACGTAAACTAATAATCTAATTATTGTAGATTGCACATCTGCTGCATTTGGATGATCTGGACACTGGCGCTGTTGATAAGTGTTTCAATAAAGTGGTTTTTCCCAAGAAGATCAAAATGTTTTGTGTTTTATTTATGGAATCTTCCAACATACTCCAGCGCGTTAAGAAATTACTTTCTTAACTGTATTAATAAATATTATACACATTTAACAGATGTTGTGAATCGTTGAATCGGATGAATTCTCAATTTTGTTGATATGATACTGGAACTTAATTACATCTAGCTGGTAGCTTGATCAATTTGTTGGCTGGACGTTTAACTTCTGTGTGTGCAGTTTTTAAAGTAACAACGCGTACGATTCCATCATGACCAGGATGAATGTTTATAACTCGACCAAGGAGCCATTGATTAGAAGTTACATGGTCATCTTTAATCAACACGACATCGTTGACAGTTAATTGTTCGGAGTTTATTTTCCATTTATAACGATGTTGAAGTGTTGACAGATAGTCGCGGGACCAGCATTTAAAAAAACCTTGAACTCGTCGTTGTATATTTTGCCATCTCGAGAGTTTATTCATTGGGATGTCATCCAAAGCTGGTTCTGGAATTGCGATTAGTGGTTCACCTATGAGGAAATGCCCTGGTGTCAGCAATTGTAAATTTGTCGGATCGTCGTCGATTCTGCATAGCGGCCTTGAATTTAGAATTGATTCGATTTGTGTGGTGATTGTCGAAAGTTCTTCGAAAGTGAGACTGCCATCAATAACTCGCTTGATATGATATTTAAAAGACTTCACGGATGCCTCCCATAAACCTCCAAAGTTAGGTGCACGGGGTGGAATGAAATGAAAGGTTATACTTTTCTGTAATAGAAAGTCAGAAATTAGATTATTTTGTTGCTGGTTAATAATATTTTGCCTGAGACTGCGTAGTTCTCGATTTGCACCAATGAATGTTGTACCATTGTCACACCAAATCTCTTCAGGTATTCCCCTTCTTGATATGAATCTTTTTAACGCTGCTAAGAACGACTCTGTAGTCAGACTACTTACGACTTCTAGGTGGACTGCCTTAACACATAGACATACAAACACCGCAATATATGCCTTTTCAGATGGAGCATTTTTGCGTTTGCTTGTTTTTATCTGCATTGGTCCAGCATAGTCTAATCCTGTTTTTAAGAATGGTCGGCTCATACTGCATCGTGCTGCTGGCAAATCACCCATCTTTTGCTCGCATTTACCGGAACGATGACGTATACATTTAACACATTTTTTAATACAACTTTTTATTGTGTAGCGGGCTCCAATCATCCAATACCTTTGTCTGAGAATGCTCAAAACTAGCGAGTTACTTGCATGCATATTGGTACAATGAATTTCTCGTATGATTAATTCGTTTATTGGATGATTTTTCGGTAATATGATGGGGTGTTTTACAGAGTAGTTCAGTTGGGAATTTCTCAGACGTCCACCAATTCGAAGTAACCCCTTGGAATCGATGAATGGATCGAGAGAAGACAAATGATGTTTGTCTGATAAGTTACGACCCTTGCTAATAGTTGCCAACTCAGCAATGAAAGATAGTTTTTGCACGTTGCGAACTAAAACTGTTTCGGCGTCACTCATTTCGGTAGGATCAATGACTCTTCTTCTTTCCTTTAGTAGTCGATATTTCCCAAATCTCAATACAAAAACCATAATTTTCCTTAGTTTGAACCAGGATGAACATTTTGTGATGAGTATTGCGACTGTATCTTCTCGTGTTCCGGTTTCCAGCAAAACATTTACAAATTTTGGGCGTTCTTCAAAGGAAACATCTTCCATATTAACCGCTTGCACCTTTGTTTTTGGCCAGGAAGACACCGGTGCGGACAACCATTCTGGACCTTGCCACCAGTGATTTAAGTTTGGCATCTTTTGTGGTTTTACTCCTCGCGTTATGTAGTCAGCCGGATTTTGCCTTGATTCGATGTGTGACCAGTTACTTCTAGGGACGATATCCAAAATTTTTGAGGTTCTGTTTGCGATAAAACTTTTCCACCTCCTGGGCACGTCTGAAAGCCAATGCAAGACGATCATGGAATCTGTCCATGCGTGGGTCGTTATATGTTCGTACTGTAATGTTTGTAAACAAAATTTCACAAGCTCACAAAGTAGGACAGCACCACAGAGTTCTAGTCTTGGTAGCGAGATTTGCTTTAATGGCGCAACTTTACCCTTTGCACAGACAATATTGACTGTAATTTCACCTAATTCGTTTACTGAACGCAAATAAATCACGCTACCATATGCTGCTTCAGAAGCATCGCAAAAGGCATGTAATTGAAGCGATGTTTGGCTTTTGCAGGTTGTTAAACATCGGGGAATCTTAATTTCTTCGAGATAATCCATATTTTCGTATACGTTTCGCCACATCTTATTTATGTGATCAGGCAGACTGGCATCCCAATCTAAATTAAGTAACCAAAGTTTCTGCAGAATTATTTTGAAATAAATGACTATCGGTGCTAGCCATCCCAAGGGATCATAAACTTTAGATGCCGATGACAATATGCTTCTTTTGGTCCAGTTGGTTCTGATGTCAGCCTTATGAATTTTAAATAAAAATGTGTCAGAATCGGCATGCCACATTATGCCTAAGGTTTTAATTGACGCATCGTCTTCTATTAACTTCGGGATGGTTTCAATTTCTTGTCGTGAGAATGATTGCAAAAATTCGGATGAATTTGACTTCCATTTTCGCAGGTTAAATCCACTGTTTCCTAGAATTGTAATAAGTTGCTCTTTAAGTTGTAATGCTTCGTCTAATGATTCACAACCCGTGAGAAGATCATCGATGTAGAAGTCATTGCGAATCGAGTGAGAGGCCTTTGGATACAGTGATTGGAAACCTTCGGTCGTTTTTTGGAGCGTTCTTAATGCCAAAAAAGGAGCACATGCGGTACCATACGTGACAGTGTTGAGTTTATACACACCTATTTCAGTGTTTGGATTGTCACGCCATAATATTAATTGATAATTACAATCCATCGGGTTTACCTTGATCTGGCGATACATTTTTTCAATGTCAGCAACAAGCGCAATTGTTGGCTTTCGAAATCGCAGAACAATCGTTGTCAAATTTCTCTGAATGTTGGGTCCGACTTGGAGTATATCGTTTAACGATACTGATGTCGTAGTTTTACTGGAAGCGTCGAAGACCACTCTTAGTTTCGTAGTACTACTGGTTGACTTCATGACCGCGTGATGTGGTATAAAATACTTGGCATCATCATCATTTGGAGTCTCTGCCCATGGAATAAGACACATATGATCTAATGCAATGTATTCACTCATGAACTCCTTGTAAGCTTTATCAAAGACTGGTGATGAGTCAAATTGTTTTTCCATTGCTAACAATCTTCGGCGTGCAGCTTGCAATGAACTGCCTAACTGTTTTCTTGGCTGTTTAAAGGGGAGTCTCACGGTAAATCTACCACTTGCATCCTTTGTTGTCGTTTCATTATAGTGCGACTCGCACCATCTTTCGGAATCATCGGGTTGGACCTGCTGCGGAATTTCCTCCACCTCCCAAAATTTTTTTAGTAATTGGTTAATATCTTCTTCGTGATTAATTGTGACACATGTGTTGCTGGAAGTATGCAGGTTTCGCGCTGGAGTATGCAGATTGGTAGTTTCTGTAGTCTCTGATCTAAACGTACCAGCAATCAACCACCCAAATTTCGAATTTTGTAACTGTGGTAAGCCAGTAATTTTCCTTCTTTCTGAACTTAATACTTCGAAAAATGCGTCTGCTCCGACTAAAATGTCGATTTCATGGCGGTTATGAAATTCTGGGTCAGCTAATTCTAAACGTTTTAGATCTGGATGTTGTATAACTTGCCGTCGGTGAAGTGCTACTAAATTCGTGATTTTGGGTATGATATGAGCTGTGATCGTAATAGAATATTGTTTATTCAGTCGAGATATAATAGTCATATCGGTTTTGCCCTTTGTCGTACCAGCTGATGAAGACGCTAGACCGTAAATTGAAATGCAAGCATTCGTTCGTTGTAGGCCTAGGTTTTGGATACATGACTCTGTTACAAATGACATTTGTGAACCTGAGTCAAGCAATATTCGTGCTAGCTGGAGTTGTCCGGTACAATTAGTTACATACACTAACGCTGTTGGAAGTATTGTATCATGTGCTGAGTACAGTGTATGGAGTACTGTAGGATGATTAGATTCAGGTGAATTCGGCCTTGTGCTACCCTCGTCCGTATTGGTTTCTGGAGTTTGAACAGTTTGTATGTCCTTGCAAAAGGTATGATTACTCGATACGGTGGTATGGTGCTCGGCAGTGGAGCTTGATGACATCGGACTAAGTTGGGAATGATGTAACAACGTATGATGGCGGTTGTTGCAGATAAGACAAGATGCCTTGCTATAACACTTATTACTTGTGTGTCCCATACGCAAACAATTTCTACACAAACCATTCTGGATTATAGCTGTTTCTCGAGCTTCCGCTGTCATATTTTTAAATGTGGGACATTTATATACGAAATGAGGATGTTTACAAATAACACATGAAATCGTATTTTCAGTACCGGTCACAAAAGTTTTAGTCACGGATCTTGCACACGTAGAAGGTTTCTTACTGGTTGACTCGCACATCTCTAATGCGTCACATCGAAGATTGAGGAAATCAATAAATTCAAAAATTGTAGGAAAATTCTTGTTAACTATTTGTTTAGCCCAGAGTTGTTTCGATTCATTGTCAATTTTCATTAACATCAGATAAATAAGCCATGGGTCACGTGTCTCGGCATCGGTTCCCAGTGCCCGAAGACCTCTGAGCACTTCATCTGCATTCTCCGCTATTCGACGTAGGTCCTTCCCATTTGCTTGTTGACAAGCTTTCTGGTCTAACATTGATTGGATAAGAGTATTCACAATAGGGTTCAACTTATTGTATCGCTTACACAACTTCTCCCATGCTTCATTATAATTTGCTTCAGTTATACTGATATGCCGTATTAATGAAGCTGCATCATCTTTCAATAACCCAGATAAAATTTGGAATTTATGTACGTTACTTAAATTCTTGTTATTATGCACTGTTGTCACATAGAGATCATGGAATGATGGCCAATATTGATAGTCACCGGAAAACGGTTGGATGGACACCTTTGGCAGGCGTGAATGTGATGTTGAATTTAGACCTTCGTAAAATGTTTTTTGCTGTTCAATAAAGTTTTCCAGGGTCGCGTTTAACGCAGGAGTTTCAATCGAGGTCGTGGTTCGTTTTGACATGGCCTTCATAAGTAACGTCCGAGCGTTATAATAGGTTTCATCAACGGCTTCGGTAATAGGTCTATAATTTTCAACAGCAAACAATTCCACCTCATGCTCATTGAATTTAAGGTAACGCGTTTCTAGAGTTTCTAAACGAATTGCGATTGCCTCAATTGACGTGTTATCGGTCATAGTTTCAGCGAATTTCAGAACGTTGTTGATTTGAGTAACTGCACGATCGCGCAAACGTTCCAAACGATCTACCATTTTCTTTAGCTTTAATTTTCACACACGTTCACTCAAATTTTTCAAAGTAGCGTTCACACAAATTAACCAAATTACAAATAAATTGAGAGTGTACTTAGCTTGTCTTATTTGATGAGGAATATCCCGGGTTTCGGCACCAAAAATGTAAAATGAAATCCCAATCCAACGTGATGAAGCAGCAATTTCTTGAATTCCAGAAGATGGTTGTATAAGTCGCTCGTTTGTTGTCTCAAATTATATCTCCGATTATATAGCCACACCCAACAAGGTGCAATTATGAGGCTTCAGCAATGTGGTTTATTAGAAACTGTTGTAATGTACGGTATTAACTTATCGTGCTAAGTAGTTGAACTTTATGTGAACCATTCACTTCAAGCGTTTATTGATAAAGAGAGTTTAAGTTGGTTTTACAGGTTTTGACAAATCTTATACTATAAATTAAAATTAGTTTAAGTACATTTTATGACAAAATTATAGCAACAAACTAGGTAAAAAATTGCGCAAAATTTAAATTATTTATAACAACAAAACAATTAATTATAACACTTAAGTAACAAAACGCACTCTTTGTGGTTTATAATTAATTGGTATAATCTAATTAATTTGACAGATGATTATTACTTGTCAATACAAATTAATATATGTATTACATAAGTTGATTGTAAATATATAAAAAAGTTTACTTAATAATTAGTAAACAATAAATGAAATGGTAAGTAACCTTAATAAATTAACGTAAACTAATAATCTAATTATTGTAGATTGCACATCTGCTGCATTTGGATGATCTGGACACTGGCGCTGTTGATAAGTGTTTCAATAAAGTGGTTTTTCCCAAGAAGATCAAAATGTTTTGTGTTTTATTTATGGAATCTTCCAACAGCGATAATGTTTAAGAGTTGATTTTTAATGGTGCATGTTAAAAGAAATAAACCTTTGGTCCGTGGTGAGAATATCGGTGGTCAGTTTCCAGTTGCAGATAAGCGTGCAAACGACATAGAGTACAACTAATATTAATCACCTCCCTCCTAAAGGAAGTGCTAGAGTAAGTTTCAAGTTCAGAAATGCTTAAACAGTCAAGTCCAACCAACAGTCCCCATATGATTATTCCTTTTTACTGATTCACGAAAGAATATTATTATACTCCTAATAAGGCGGAGGCAAATCAGAGTCATAGTGTTGATACCACTCATGCTACTGCCAGTGATTTGCATGAATTTGAAGATTTTGCTAGGTTCGATGAAATCATGCTAGAATTGAAAAATTCAAGTAAAATATTCATGTTATGTTCCATATTATTAATTATAATAGAAGGATCCTTTGTTTCGTAGATAACTGCAGTATCATCCAAACATATTAATTTGTCCAATCAATGGCAAAAATGAAATATCATTAATGAATATTAGGAACAAAAACGGCCATAGCACACTACCTCGAGCAACCCGACAATTAACATCGCGTACATGACTCCTGATCCTCTCCTGACTCAATACGCACGTGGTTAAGTGGTTAAAGAAAATTTTAACTTTTGGTTAAAATGCAAAGGGGTGATTTACTCATTTTACGTATTGGGTATAATGCGAAGAGAGGAAACAAAATTTTAAGTTTCTAAATTGCGTTGATTGTTGGGTGTAATGGTAAGTGGGGGGCTATTGGTAATATTTCAAATTTTAAAATCTTATTTTTTGGTTGTAATGTAAAAGGGGGAGGGGCATTGATAAATTATCAAATTAGGAAATATTATTTGTTGAATATAGCGAGTGAGAAAAATGTATGAAAACCCTAAAAGAAACTGGAGAAATAAACGCCTGTGGCCCTATATTCGGTCTTTCCTTGGGAATAGGGAATTGGGAAAAATATTTTCATAGCATTTTTGTTAAAATTATATTTTCTGGCCTACTGAAGGAATAAGTTTAGTGCAAAAATTTTTAAAACAAAGTTAATTGGGAAACTTTTGTTCCACAAAAATTTTATAGGGAAAAATATTTTCCCATTTAACTTTGTTTCGAAAATATTAACACCAAACTTGTTTTCGCAGTAGGCCAGAAAAATAAAATTTTGACAAAAATGCTATGAAAATATTTTTCCCAATTCCCTATTCCCAGGGAAAGACCGAATAGGGCCACTGATCGAAAAGTAAAAAACCGCGTCTAATATTTTTAAAAAGCTACCCAGTGCAATCAAACTGGATTTCACAGTGGCGGGGCAAATTTAAAATTTCAAACGGAAACCCCGATTGTTCACGCAGATTCGATTCTACGTGATCGCAAAAAATCTGATTTTTAATACAAACTCTGGAAAGCAAAAAATTCGTTCACTAGTACTATTTTATTGCGGCTCGACCTATGAAATACGAGTCTCATTTTCCCGAAGTGGTTCACTCATTTGTATTCAAAAAACGAAAATATTGGGTATGCAAACAAATCGACAAAAATAATGCCCACCAGTATATGGTTAAAATTTCCCGATGTAAAACGTCATATCCTAAGGTTGGACATCTGGAAATGGCGCACGTTTCAAGTTACTTTAAGTGCCAATTACTAGTATTTACACAATGAACTAATCCAAATTTTAATAAATGATCGATTGCCAACGAAGAGCTTTGGATATTTTGTGAGGACTTCAATAAAAAAGTCGATCAACGTCATATCTACTCGAAATTTCGTAGATCAAATTAAAAAAAACTGCCAGTGCTACACTCTGGTAAGCGGAGAAAAGCTAAATTATGAATTTTAATCCTAATCGATTAAGAAAAATATTACAAACATGAAAGAACAACTTTACAATAACCTCTACAATTCCATTGCTAATATTTGAATCTTTGCAAAAAATTAAAATATTTCTATAAAAATTATGCGGCTTTCGGGACCTTTTCCGGAAAGCTTCAGTTTAAATTCAAAATGCCTGGATCGGCATTAGCTTTAGAAGAATCCCTTTATAAATTGGAACACCGCAATAGAACTGAAATGAGATTATTATTCAAGGATGACAATAAAAACAGTTGGCAGAAGTAGTTTACTCCTTTCCCAAAACGCTACAGCATGTAATTATCATAAGAATTTACAGCCGTTGGCCGTTGGGTACTTGGGGGCGAAACAATGACCTACATGACAGAGAGGGATTACTATACATTCATAACTCAAAAGGAGGGCTCTTCCGTTGGTAAAATATCAAATTATGGTTATTTTTTGAAATAATGCAAAGATCCTTGGTAAAATATGAAATTACGAAGCTTAATATTTTGGGTATAATCTAAAGGAAAGGATTAGTGGTAAAATATCTAACTACGATTTTTTTTTTTGGGTATAATGCAAAGGAAGGACCCGCCTATTTTACATGTTGTGTATAATTCGAATAGAAGAACTATTGGCAAAATTGCAATGACGAAATTGCATTGATTGGATATATTGCTAAGGACCATTAATAAAATATTAAAATTTAAGCTATAACGCAAAACAGCGAACACGAGAATATTGATCAAATTTTGAATTTTATTTTTTGGTTGTAATGGAAAACTTATTATTTTATAAAAAGCTTTCCACTCGAGTCACCAAAGTTGAGCCTACATTTGCAAGGGAAATTTTAATATTTTAAATAGGAACCTTTATTTTTATTGCAGATTCGGATTCTATGCCCCATGAAATATTTGTTCGAAACCGTCTTAACGATTGATTCGATAGATGGCACTTTAATCGCAAAAAATCTGATTTCCACACCACTCTGAAAAGCAAAAAGGTGGTTCATGATAATTTGCTGAGGACCATTTGCAAAATATCAAATTTCGGAAATTGAATGAAATTTTTGAAAAATTATAATGTAAAGAGGGGAGGCAAAATATCAAATTACAAAATTGTATTTTTTAGGTATAATGCAAAGGGAGGACCGACTCATTTCACGTTTTAGGTATTATTCGAACAGAGGAACCATTGACAAAATTACAATGACGAAATTATGCTGGTTGGGTATAATGCAACGGTGGAATATCAAATTTCAAAATTTTAGGTATAATGCCTTTAAAATTTTATATTGTACAATGCAAAGGAGACCAAAGGCGACCATTTATAAAATCAAGTCAAATTTCGCAATTCCATTTTTTTGGTAGTAAATAAACCATAATGTATGGAAATCCCAAAAAAACGGGGGAAATAAACGCCTGATCGAAAAACAAAAAACAGAGGCTTAATATTTTCTTAAAAAGTTATCTAGTGTCACCAAAGACGCCCGCACAACTCTATTTTTATTACAGATTTGGATTCTATGCCTCAAAGTACGTATGTTTTGTTCGAAACCTTTTTATACGGTTCATGATAGATGACGCTGTAATCACAAAAAATCCTATTTTCGCATTTTTTTTATTTAAATAAATCAGACATTAGTTGGTGGCATTTTTCATTAAAGGTTTTTGCTTAATTTTGTTCTAATATCAAGCGGAATCTTTAAAAAAATCGTTTACTAGATCAAAATGTTTCTTCATTCAAACTACCTCGTCGGATCGCGATATATTCTTTATTGGTAAATCATTGTCTTTATAATATGCGGTTTAAGTTTATTTTTGTAGTTAACAACTTTCTAAGAAAAAAAAACGCTGCACAAGAAACATTCCCACGAACTTTAAGCCTCGTAGGTATACATTTTTTGACCCCATGGGTACTAGGAGTAATGCATCTGCAATAATTTTTTTCGAAGCAACCATTTTTAGATTTAAAACTTTTTTATGTTAGTGACATTCGAAATCGGGGAAATCGATTATTGGTTATAGGCAGCTGATCGAACGGTTTGTAAGGAATATAGAATAAACACCACTGTGGTATAAAAATGTATTTTACTTGAAAAACAAACCAAACAAAAGTTTTCCGGTATAATCTGTGATTTATTGTAATATTTTTCATAAAGTTTCTTCAGTTGCATTACAAGAACCGTCAAACTGTTTTTTGCTATCAGTTTCTAATCAAACTTAAATTTAATCGTACAATTTCGTGAAATCGTAAATATCTTTACTTGGTATACACGGCCAAGGACCGTTAAAGTGAATACTATTCGTACACCATACACTTCGTCACCCGGTTTTTTAATTTCCACTACACAGAATTTCATCGTAAAGTATTTTTTTTTCTTCAAAAATGTGAACTTCCGACATTAATGTCATGGTGATGTCGTCGGTGCAAATTTTTAGTTCATTTTCATTTATCTTATCATTAAATTAGTTGCTTTCCTTCCTATAAACATACTGCAAGTTTAATTTATAAATATTATAGTAAGTAAATTTATGTAAACATGGAACGTCAAAATTTGCTGTATTTTTAAATTTTATAAAAAACGGAACATCCGCACGGGTTAACAATGTGTATGTGGAGATAAAATATGCATGCTGGATGAGAAATTAAAGAAAACTACAAAAAAAAAAATTACAGATTCACATCCTGTCTTAAAATATACATATATATATATTATACTATTGTTCAAAGATTGTTAATTCTAAGATGCATACTCTTGTAGTTTGTTTAGCAATTCAAATTTAGTTTTTTAATTATATCTAAATAAACAATTAAATTTTTATCTACAATGGGCTCGTATACGACTGCAAAAATAAAATGTTAAAGATTTATGACACTGTTTATGGTACAACAACAATATTGTTTTTGATGCATCCGCAATGAACATGTGTAGCGCTATTCAAAATCCAGTGAAAATTAGTATTCCACTAATTGATTTTACATAAAAAAGCAAATTATTTTTTGCTGCTTTGACAGAATTGTTTTTTACAAAAATTATTTTTTATGATACATGTTTGTTAATCGAAAACAGGTCGCGATAATTTTTTTAGTTTTCGCAAACTATTATTTTTTTATTTATATTTTATGATACATTTTATTATTGATTGGATAGTTTATTCTGGTTGATGGCAAAATTCTATATATATATATATAAAAGAATATTAAATTGTGTATTTTGAGTGGATACAACAACTAATTTGATAGATTTAACGTATGTGTAACGTACGAGCATATAGTTTCTGGCAGACAGAGCGACATGCGCTCAAAAATATTAATATTTGTGATAATGATAAAAAACCAAAATCGTATACGTCTTATAGTAGAGATATTATAATATGTTTTTTGATGTATTATGGTCTAAATGATTCGTCTAGTAAAAAAAAATACCGTTTTCGGGTGGGTTACCGAAGGAATTCGGGATCCACTATTTCAATCGACCTTGTAAAACTTTAATTCAAATGTGAAAAGGTGAGAAAGTATATGAATGGGAGAGTTAATCTTGGAATTCAAAAATCTGTTTTAAAAATCCCGAAAATCAAAATGCAGGATCTTAAAATCCCGGAATTCGAAATCCCGGAAGTCGAAAGCCCAGAATCTAAATCTCGAGCAAATCCGACCATGAACAAATCGCGGATTTCAAGATATCAATTTAAAAAGAGGAAAAATATTAGCTTCCAAATTTTTGGAAGCAGTTTTGGAATATGGCCTCCCGCGATGGAACACAAAACCATTTCTTAATCGGTCATGATGGGATTGGATATGTTGGTTGAAAAAGATTCTAAAATGAATTTTGGCGGAAATACAGAAGTATGGCCACTAGGGATTGGCCTCGGCCATGTCTTAACCGCATGTGATGGGGGGTATGTTGAATGGAAATGGAGTTATAAAATGATTTCTGGAATATGGTCATCTGGGACGGAAGCATATCACTTCTTAGTCAATCATGATAAATTTGGACATGTTGCATGAAAATGAAATTCTATAATGTTTTTTGGAAGAAGTTCTGGAATATGGCCTGGTTGGGAGAAATTCAACCATTTCTTAAAAGATCATGATGGGATTGGATATGTTGGTTGAAAATGATATTCTAAATGATTTTGAAGTTCTGGAATAAGGCAACATTGGACATTTCTTAACCGATTATGATGGGATTGGATAAATGATTTTTACTAGAAGTTCTGGAGTATGACTACCTGGAACAGAACTCGGTTATTTATTAGATGATCATGATGTGATTTGGTAGGTTGAATGGAAGTGGGATTTGTAAATGATTTTTGGAAGTTGAGCACGAATGAAAGTAGAGTAGAAATCTTTGAAAGGAAGATCATTCGATCTATTCTCGAAGACTGTGACGAAAGATAGTTGGACGACGATAGTTGGATCATGCAGGCGGCAAAATTATTTTATGTGGCATGAAAACTAGAGAGAGCGAAAGAAAGAGAGCTAGAGAAAGAGCGAGATGAAAGGAAGAAAAGAAAGAGAGAAGAGAGGGCGAGAGCGAGAGAAGAGATAAAGAAAAAAGAGAGAAAATTTACGATAAAACCGATTCAATATACCCAATTCTAAATTAAATTTGCAAAAAATTTCTCTAGCCCATTTAAAATGTAAGCGGAAGTAACGATTAAAACCAAAAACTGCGTTTTTTTATCAAAATTTAATCTATTTAAGTACAGTTCGTTAAACAGGTTGAGCAGTTTTAAATTTTTTTATTTAAACCGTTTCAAAAAATTAGGAAATTACACTAAAATTTTGCGGGGCTGGAGCAAGATTTTTACAACATTTACGAAAAATTAGAATAAGAAAAATGGCTTGTAATTAAATTTACAATAAAATTCACTTAACTTTTTTAAAATTTTAATAGAAAACACGGTTTTAGAGAACATCCGTCAACAACTGGCTGGATTTTAGGAAATTAAACCATTCAGCAAACCAACTCAAGACAGTAACTTTTGTGTTTATTTATTTTAGTAAAAGTAAAAAAAGTCAGGTGTTGCCTACTACATACACACCAAAACACAAATGTATGTTTTTAAATGATGTTAGAAAATAAAATGGTGGTAGGATTTAAAAAAAGTAATGGCTTATCTTTGTTGAATTGAACATTCTTTTTTATCGTTAATATATCTAGCCATATTCCAAAGCATCCGCCCAAAGTTATTTTAGAATCCCATTTCCGTCCAAAATACCCAAATCTCATCGCATAATCAGTTAAGAAATAATTGAGTTCCGATCCATGTGGCCATATTCCAGAATTTCTTACAAAAATTAATTTTGAATCGGATTGGTTAAGAATTGGAATAAGCTTTCAGCGCCCAACGATAGTTTTGAGTACTAAAGCTCTTTAACTTATTTTGTGAGATTCGTCAAGACTTTTTAAATGATGACGTATATATTCTATGCCCAAGGAATAATTTACCACCATCGCCAAAGCACCAAATTTGTGAAAATGAATTGCTGCTGATAAAAAAATTTTCCTTCGTCCAAATTCTTAAAGACGGTATGCCACTTAATCATATCAGAATGAGAACTTTTTTATATTTAATCAGCGCCATAATGGTAAATGCTTCAGCAAAATTTGTGGTATTTTTAAAGAAGACCCATTTATTGACATGTCACACTTATGTATTCTATAATAAATCAATAATTAGCTACCAGCGCATAGCCGATGGATTTATCAACTAAAACACTAATATCAAAAATGTCACACTTTCCAAGCTCTTTCAAATAATATGCTACATGGTAATATTGAAATGTAAAAAAATTTTAACTGTTCCCAGCGCGACATCGGTAGTTTTCAATACTATCAGACTTCAACAAAATTTATGGCATTCAAGGCATTTTCAATTGGGTACCAGCGACAAAACAATGGATTTGTAAACTAAAGCGATGATTTAAAATTGTGTTTTTTTTCAAGACCTTTGAAAAGTTGTAACTACTTCCAGCAACATAACCGTAGTTTTTAGTACTAATGTGTTAAAAAAAAAATACGGAATTCTTCAATACCTTTTCAACGATATACGACGAGAATATATTCTATAATAAACGAAAGATTTGCTACCAGCGCCAGTACGGTAGATTTATGAAATAAAAAAATATAAAACTGTAGTCAGATCCAAGACCTTTCAAACGATATACTTACTACACGAGTATATGGGATAAATGTAAAGCAATATCCTGGTATTACGTGAGGTGATTTTCTATGGCAGGTATCCTTTGAGACAGAGATCATAAAATCTTTTCAATTCTTCAAATTAAAAAGAAAAGAAAATTAGCAAAAAAAGATTCGATTAGCATACACCGTTCTTGAGATATCATCGGCGCTGACATCGATTCATCCAGTCGGACGGACAAACTTTGTTTGGGGTCAGGGGCTTTCAAAATGCAGAGAAAAGATGTAAAGTTGTTTTTTTTAAATAATTTTTATAACTTGGTCTTACAGATTGAAAATAATTTGCGATATTCTTCAACAGTTTCCAAAACAGTGGATTTAACAACTAAATCGCTGATAACAAATTTGTTGCTTGGATATGCAACACGTATAAATTCTGTAATAATTGTTTAATTAGAGACCACCATTACACTATATGTTGGAATATTGTAAAGTAAAAGCGAGGTTTTGGGTGTTTTTTTCTGGGTGATTTACTATGGCAAGTACCCGAAACCTTGAGGTGGATTCCAAATGCTTTTAATTCACCGAGTTAAAAATTAAAGAAGATTGGCTAAAAAAATCGAATCGCATTATAGCCGGTCTTGGGAGATTATTGGTACACACGTCGATCCAACCATTCAGCCGAACGGACAATTTTTGTTTTGAATTTTTGAGATCAAGGACTTTCGACGAGGAAAGCGGTTTTGGACGAGGTAAATAATTTGGTCTTACAAATCGTGGTTAAATTAGTCTTTCATCCCTTGAACTATAAAAACTAAGCTATTGTCTATAATTTGATATCGCTCGTGAAAATGGCAAAAGTGCCAATCCTTTATTCCCGAATATTTTAAGATTAAGGTTTATTTCGGAATTTCGTTGGATTTTTTTACAAAAATTTAACATGTAGCTTCTAAAACAGAAATTTAGGATAAATTTGGGAAATGAATTTTAGTAAACTGCGGATAAACTCCGGAATTTTGAAAATTATCCCAACCAATTTCGTTGTACGGATTCTAAAATTGAAAACACTGATTAAAAAGCTCGATATAAAACTTTTATATAATTTATTCAACATTTGTTGCGTTGGCGTATGATGTCACGCGTGTCTCTACTTAAAAAAAAAAAACAACCTTAAAATGTCCTCTCGTCAACGCTGTTTCAAACCAAACGACAAAACAATTATCTTTTCGATTTGTTCGCGCGCGCACACAAAACAGAATCAGCTTGCAACGAATAAAAACATTTCACGAATTTTGTATTAACATTAGCGCTCGTCCCGCTCCATTGGGTATACCATACGCACGTTATGTGATATAATATATAATGATACATACTTCCTTTTGCCCTCGAGCCTTGTGAAGACAACACACACACACATTTTATGTAAACGAAAAATAATAAGGAAAATAACATAATATTTTTGCTACATTCACGGTGTGTATCCATGTATGTCTAATACACTTTTTCTTTTCTTGTATATAATTTTCTTTTTACTTTTCTTCACTTTGATCTACTTTTCATCAAAGTGTCATGAAAATTGTTTTTAATTTTACGAAGAATTTGAAGAAACAAACAATAAAATGTTTTTATATTTTTTATTTTGTAAATGTTAAAATGAAAATCTATTTTCCTCATTTTTTTTTGTGTGTACTATATCGTCTTACATCTTTTCGTTATTTTTATTTTATTTTATTGTTATTGTTCGAAAGAATTTAAGTTTGAACACAGCAGAACAAGTCTAAAAATATTTTATAGGAAGAATGAATGGAAAATTATTGCAAACATCTTCCTCTATACATGGTTAGGGATGAGGGAAGATTTTCATTTACTTCTTATTATAAATACATATACAAGAAGTTATATATGTATATGGGATCCCTGAGTTATGATTTTTTATGGTTGCTTTTACTCTCGAACATAAATGTTCTAAATTTTCATTCTGATCGCGTCGTGTTTACCGTGGGGTCGAGGGCGGAAAAATACAAAAAAATAAAATGTTTGAGGTTAAAAATTATTATTAGAAGAAGTTTACGGTTTACGAGCGCACATTTCTTCACTGTGGTGGAAATTTATTTAAACCAATTTTGTGTATCTGTGCTTTATATTGGAAATAAAATTTATTGATAAAATGTAATTTTATATATTTTGAAAAGTATGATTGATACCGAATAACCATTTTTTTTTTGATTTGAAATATAATATTATTGCCGAATACATTTATTTGTAATATGTTATAGCGGTGGAAGCTGGTCAGTTTCCATGTCAATAAAAATGAAAAATTGATGTGCGGGGGAGTGTAAGAAATTGTAAAAGAATAAAATCTGATTTATATGGAAAGTTGCTTTTTTTTTGTTATTATATAGCGGCGAGCGATACGAAAAGGGAAATCGTTGAAATGTTATAAATCGGGTTTTCGAGGTATGGGCTAACTTTTACTTTATATAGTAGAAATAAAGGTCTACCGCTTTAAGTGGATATATTCATAATAAAATTTGGCTACATTTTATTGCAAAAGTTTTTCATTATTGAAACATTTGAATATTTTATATAACGATAGCAAAATTAGAAAAGTTTCGGAGTAAACCCGTATACATAGTTTTACATGTTGTTTATAAATAAGCAATTTCGAAAACAGTATTTTGCTCGAGGGCTACTGATTTTACAAATTTGGATCATATTATTTCCGTGCTAATGACAAAGGACACAAGTATTAACATACTACATAACACATTGGCTTGGTTACGTGTATTTAATGTTATCCCCCGAGGAAAGGAAAATCCTATATCTATCTATGAATATATACTCGTATAGATCGGTAAATTTTCGTGAGATATATGCATGAAGAGGTACGAGTACCTTTGGTATAGAACTTTTTCCAACATAAATATTCTAATAGTGTTCTAAAATCTGTTGAATATAGTTTGTAAAATTTAGTTTTTTTTACAACTCAACAGCCTGTACATCATCCATACTAATATTATATTTTTATTGTCTCGTTTCTGTTGTAAGTGGTTTTAATGAACTGATAATTTATTTGTTTTTAACAAGTTTCTATTTGCAACGTATGTAGTTACCAAAATTTTCAAATTGACATTTTTTGTAAGGCAATAAAACTGGAATAAATTAAAATTGTTTCCAATGATTGTGCGATGATTGATCCTGGCTATGCTCTAGCTGACTTACATTTGTGCGGGCTGAAAAAAACCTCGAAAGTCTGAGAATTTAAATTAATTCAAACCAAAAATCTTTAAAATTTTCGAAAACCTAAATAAATAAAAGAATTTTTGAAAAAACCAAATTCACCCAAATTCGAAATTGTTGGTGTTAAAGAGGAATTCGTATATCCGATCGGCTTTTTATTTAAACCTTGGGTAGGAACTCGAGTTTTTTAGGCTTTTCAATATGATCTCTTCCGTGAAGTATGTATTGGCTTCGCTTGTTGGGATCCATTGATTTAACAGATTTGAACCAAATCTTTTTTTATTTTTAGCCAAAATTGTAAGGAACTCAGAATATCATATTGCTTTTGACTGTGTAAATAAAATGAGAAAAATATTCCCAAAACATAAAACACTGGAAATCACAGAAAATTATTAAAATTTGTCTTCCCAAAGTCGAAATAGTAAAATAAGAGAGTGGCTCAACTATTGAATTCGACGTTTGTTTTCGAAGGCTATCGTTTTCCTATAGTAGACAAAAGAAGAAAAAAGAAAAATGTATGAATTTTTTACAATTATTTTCTCTTTTGTTTCTAAGCTTGAAAATTAATGTCGAATTCAATAGTAAGGCCCCAGAATTGTTAGTCAAACAATTTTTGACTAGTCCTTTAAGTATTTCGCGGATGAATGCTTTAGTGTCCTACATACCAGTTTTTGCCAAAATGACATTTTAATGTATTATACAATTTTTGGCCCAGCATTTTCAGTATTTGAAATCGAAATTGTCCTATCTCCTTTAGTGTTAAAGATAATTTTTAAAAACTGTGCCCTAGAGACCGCAAATTAACTCTTATTCAAATTTTATTTTAGCTTAAATGCCCTACAACAATATTTTCTAAGCGCTAGGACAGTCTCTTAAATAAAATTTTTGAAAATACTTTTATGCGCTTAAATGTCCTACAAACTATTTCATGCTTCTTTGAGGCATATCACCTTACGGGAATACAAAGAGTAAACAACAGCTTTCGGATTTCCATGTTTTTTTCCATGTTTTCCACTTTTGTTTTGTTTTTTTCATCTAGTCCTCTCCTTCTCGAAATACTCATATGTTGTTATAGGATATCTGCTACTTTTGACTTAGGCCAGACTCATACTTCATCGTTCATTCACTCAAACAATTTTTTCGACCAACCATCTCTTGTGAAAAAATGCGGAAGTAAAAACATCGTCATTTTGGAGCAATATGATTGGTCGAAAAAATTGTGTGAATGAATGAACGAAAAAGTATGAATCCTTATGGACAACGAATACCCTGAAGTGAATTTATTTTGAAAAGTGTAGTCAGTAGAACATCAACACTCTCCTACTAAACAACGATAATGTGGAAAGGATATTAAATAAATTAAAAGTAAATTTAAGTAGGACAAAAATAATAATTTTAGTTTTTAGTTTTGAAATAGAGAGTTTTCTCCTTCACCAGGCTTGAACTCGAGTGTTGATTGGTAATCATTTTGCTTAAATTATTAAGAGCATGGTAAAATAACTTGTTGTGACAAATGTCTGTTTTATTTTTCATTTTATTTTAGATAAATTTCATAAGCATACAATATTTTGTTGAATCATAAAATCCGAAAATTCAATTTTAATGTTATTATTTATATTTAAATTTTATGTTAAAAATGGGTACGATATCAAAGACCGAATGTCGAAAAGCCGAATGTCGAAGGGCCAAATTTCAAAGGGCCGAATGTGTGAAAGGGCTGAATGTCGAACGGCCGAATGTGTCGAAGGGTCGAATGTCGAATGGCCGAATGTCGAAGGACCGAATGTGTCGAAGGACCGAATGTGTCGAAGGACCGAATTTTTATTTTGTTTTTGTTTTTAGAAATGTATTTTTTTATTTTTGCACTACTTATAAACCTATTATGAGAAGGCTGGCATAGGGCCAAATGCGTCAGGTGGCCCATGCCAAAAATTTCCTTCACCAAAATGTATCGCACTGGATACATGGAATTTCATGAATATCCAAAGATGAAAAGTAAAAAAATTTATAAATTAATAAGAAATTCGTTTATGTTTAATAAAAAAAATTTTCAAAATATTCCATAAAACAACAAATTAAAAAATTATATTTCTAATCACAAAAAAAAATCGGCCCTTCGACATTCGGCCTTTTGAAATTCGGCACTTTGTACCCATTCCTAAAAATGTGTATATTAAATTGAATTATTATTCACACTGAAAGCTGAGCAAACTCGGGAATTTTAAACTCGACAACATCCGATCAATCGAATGAAACTGATGACGAGTCAGTTAGTGATTTTAGTTCTGATGACTCAATTAAAGATCCGGATTATTTCGCGGTTAAATACGATTTAGAACTTTCGGAAGTAGTTGCTGATGCTCCATCATCGTCAAGTGTTCCGTACAATAATGTACCCACAGTTAGACCTGTAAAAAACACGAATGAACCAGCTCGGAAACGAAAATTAAATAAACTCAATTGGGAAAAAGTAGTTGTCAAAAGAAAAAGACAAACCGGTAAAGAGTGCAAGTTATTATGTAAGATAAAACAATCCTGCAGTGCAACCAGCAAAATGTGATGTAGCCCGCCCTTATAAATGTACGTTTTTTTATTCTTCATGCATTGCGGGGGTAAATCCATAGCCATTTTAGGACGAGGAATAAAATCGTTTACTCCCATTTTGTTACTGTTCCTGGCCGAAAACGTAAAAGATCAACGGGCCATGGCTTGGGAATGACAGGAGACTAGCATTCCCAAGTCATCGTCGAAAGATAAACATTAAAAAAACTAAACTATCTGATCAATATATTTTTGCAATTCGTAGCTACATTAAAAGTTTTTCGTGTATCAATGCACATTACGTACGAGTTGATATTCATAAACAATATTTGGAGTCTGGACCTTCAAAGGCGGAAATGTATCGATTAATTAAAATGGCAGAACAAGATAGTAAAGTATTCTGTTTAAAGAAAAATTTTTAACAGTGAATACTTATCATTTTTTATCCCTAAACAAACGTATGCGACAAACGCGGCAAAGATCAAAACAAAATAGACAGAAGGAATTAAAAGAAAGAGCAAAGGAGCGCCAATCTTCGGAGAAATCATTTACCAACAACGAAATAGCAGTAATTTCGTATCATGCAATCTTACTGGCCTTTGTAATCTAAATGGAATTGCCTATTGTGCAATATGGTAAGAAACATAAACCGACAGGTCTGGCAATGATATCGCGTGAAGGACATAATTACTTCGCTTGCATTGCTAAATTTTCTAATAAATTATAATGCGCGATCAATTTCTCGTCGTTGTTCTGTTCCGGAGCATCCCAGAATTTAAGAATTAAATGCGGTCCACATCGATGTCGAACGCCATCTCCGAAATATTCAGTACTTCTATACCACCAATATATTTTTCTTGTTTTAAAGACAACGACAATAAAATTCAATTTTAATTTTTGGTGCGAACGGAAGTTTATTTGCATGAATCTGAGTGATGTTTGGTTTCTCAAATAATGCAAAAATTAGCCAAAAAACAAACGACCAAAAATTATGATCTCAATTGACTATTTCGATTTTGAGAATAAAAATTTGAACTGTTATTTCTAATTTGTTTTGGGAATTTTTCCAAAAAAAATTATAATTTGATTTAAAAAATGTTGAGTAAAAAAAAAGGGAATTTCAAGACAGAAAAATTCCAAAAACTTTAAATCTGAATATCACAATTCCGATAGTTTTCCGAAAAAATCCGAAAAAAAGTGTCAAAGTTCCTGAAATCAGTAAATCTGGATAATGAAAAGTACAGAGCCAAACCAAAAAACGAATATGAACGAGAAATAATGTTACTCATTAAAAACTGTAAAAACCCTCTCGAAAAATATTTAAAAGTATTGCTAGAAATTATTCTTGAAGCAGATAATTTGTTTTCATCAAAGTATCGTCGGATTAAAAGACTATTTGGTCCATTGTTGGTCTTTAAGGGGCCGGATCACTCTCGGACTCGTAATCCATTGTAATATGTTGCTCATTATACAATTTATATAATTTTATACTTGGGGTGATTTTCTCTATCTTAAAAATCACATTATCAATAAATATTTTTTTAGAATCAACTTCTCGCTGTGCATTTTACCGATAACGATGAGACTAAACAAATATCAATTACCAACTAATTAATATTTAAGTTATAAAACAATCATACCTTCCTATAAATCCATAACTTATCTGAACCCCCTATAATGCACATACTGTGAAAGTCAAAAGGTTAAATGAAAAATCTATAAAAATTTCATCACATTCTGCATATGGTGTAGTATTTCCGTAAAAAATTTTCAAGCACATTAAACCCTTAAATCTTTCAAGTTTTTAAAGAAAATGATATAAGATGTGTTGATTCTACAAAAGTGTTAAAAGTTTGTCTATGTAACAGTACAAAGAAAATATAAATTTTCCACTCAACAACTTCAAAACATCAATTAAACCACTAGAAAACTTTTACAGTATAAATTTTACTATATTTACTTTATTTGTGTTGCGATGCGCACACATAGGTACATAATACACACACAATACTATAGCGCACATATATTCGTTGTTCTACAATCTGCACATAACAGCTACATTGTAAGCGTTTTGTAATAAATTTTCAGTTAATTTTGGTAATGTAAAATTATTGGAAAATGTGTAATTTCATCGTTTCTATTTTCATTTTATAAATTTTTGAAATTACTTAATTAAAATTCCATTTGGTAAAAAAAACAAGAATAATTAAATTGAGATGAACTTTATGCTTTTCAAAAAAAAACAACAAAAACAAGAAATTAGTTAAAAGGTTTAAAATTTTGATGAGTTCTGCTTTTGATAAAACCTCAAAAAGTTGAAAATGTAAATTAAATTTTACATTTTCTGTATTAATGGTATATGGTTTTAAAAATAAACATGTCGACAAAGTTAAGTAAACAACATTAATAAAAATGAATGAACATCTTGCATACTAAATAGGGCCTAGCATATGAATTAACATTTCTGCTTTTTTGTAGATAAAATAATTGATTTTATCTCCTTTAGAAAAGAATTATTTAATTTTTAAAGAAATATTTAGTAAAACTCAACTAAACACTTCAATATTTTCATTTAAAACTAGAATTTTGAGGTTTTCTTAATTTAAGATAACATTCTATCGATAAATCGATCATTGATTTAGGAATTATATTCCTTCAGGTGCTAATCAATATTGGGCAAATAATGAAAACCATATAAGTTAATAACTAAACTTAATTATTTCTCAATGCAAGAAATTTTTCTAAAACTAAAAAATAACATTCTTAAAATAAGAAACCATTTTTTATATTACATATTCTCACAATTTTACGTAATTGTGAAATTGTTATGTTCATGTGTTTATTTGCTAATGTAGGTGTACAACTACTTACAATTCGCAGTGTTATATTTCCGATAAATTAGAGGTTAAACGTAATTGTGCTTACCTGCAATGAAAAAAAAAGAAAATAAATTAATTTTTAACACATTAATAACTAAAACATTATTTTTATCAAATAAAGGGTAAAGGTAAAATTTTATTTTGGACATTATTGGCAGGCGTTGGAACAAGTAAGCGGAAAAAAGCTTAAAAGAGAAGAGGTAGAAAAATAGGTAAGAGAGAGGCAGGTTGGGAAGGATGACAAACCATAGCGGGATCCGTCGAACCAGACGGAATAAATATTCATGAGACAAAAAAAGAGGCTTTGATGTTTGGGTAACTAGAGGGCAAAGCCCCACTAATAAAGTTTGAAACGAAGAAATTTGAAATAGACAAATGTGTGCTTCAATCTGGAACTTTAAATCATTTTTGATGAAAACCGATGTCTGAAATAATTGAACGGTAACTAATATAAGTCTGACAACTCTTTCTAGAGGAAACCTGTGAATAGACAGGACAGTAAAATGTCGAATCTTCTATAAATAAAACAAATTATTATAGTTACAGATTATTGCAGTAACATGTAATGAGAAATATGTAATTAGCAAAAAACGTCCACAAATTATATTATTTGCTTTTCAAATTTTCATTTTTGCAATTTCTCGTCTTGAGAAAATACATTTCTTAATTTAAGAATATTTTCTACCGATGAACCTCGAGTTTCTTGATGTACACAATGTTTTTTTTTTTGTTATGTAAATCAAAACTAACAGTTTAAGTCAGACTATAAATAAAAAAATATAATTGTTAGCAGATACGATACCCGGATTTAAAAACTTCCACTTCATTTCATCATGCAAAATATTTTGAAATGTCTCCCATCTACGATCAGGCCAAGATTTCGTAACAAACGTAAATTTTGAAGTGCTTGTAATTGGTAGGTCCACTCCATCCTTTTCGAAATTGGTTTGAAAGGACGATTAGTCGCTCATGAACAAGAATTCAATCGGAATATTACCTCAGAGGCGGGCGGCGGAGTTGATCTTTTGGACGTCAAAGAGCAATTATTACAGGACGACGTCGGAAGTGGATTTTATATAAACCAACAACGTTTCCAAGAAATGAATTGTTGATAAACATGCGTGCATAAGTTGCCTTTTTTGATTTCTTGGCATTCGGGTTCATCCAGTTGATTTTCTGGTTGTCTATTCGGATAAGAGTAACACAAACAGGGCATCTATGTATCAAATTCATGTCTTCAGTATTGAAACGGCCGCCGGTCATCCGCCGCCTTACCCTTCTGCATACCGACATTTATTTTTTTCTGTGTCAGCTTAATCGCTGTTGCTACATAAAGTTGGACTATCGCATCTCGTTGTGCTCTCTTGTTGGTTTTGATAACGTATATGTTTGGTTATCAGATTTTTGACAGCGTCGTAGTCACAAATGTATCTCTTAGTCTGAACACAATTTCTTCTCACTCAGATGATGATCCGGTCTGTGGTTTACATAATTACTGTGGTTTACAGGATTTATTTTGCTTTTAATATGTACGATGGCGTAGTTTGGCATTACATGGATTTAGTAAATTGCCCTCGTCATGTTTCGTCAGTTTTCATTACAAACTTAATTAAAATTTATTGTTTCAATTTAATACGAAGTTTTTGGCTCCAAGGGCCGTACTCTTGAAACCGTTGGGAACTTCCTCCATTTTTTCAAATTTGTTTTCAAGTTTATTAATATTTATCTCCCTACTAAGAGAATAATTTCAAATCAATTTACCCACTCGGAATTTTTCCCTTAATTGCGTGGAACAATTTTGTTTTTAAATTTAAAAAAAGAAAAAAAATTTAAAAAAATGATTAAAGTTGTCGGCGAAAAATTCACCCCTCAATTCCGATTGGGAAAATTTTCATCGAAATCAAGAATACGGTCTCAGACGTGGTTATTCCGGTGAGTTCTGTAATCGAAGTGAATAATGGATTACTTTTTTGTTAGTGGAATTATTTATATAACTGGAGGGTTCTTACATAATTGGAGTTTCGGGCAAACGAAACCACTCTTAATTTTATTTTACGGCGTCTTATCCAATTTTTGACGTTTTCGTTCTTATCATTTGCCTTCTATGCACGACATTTGGCTTATTTACTACAAGTTTCTTGCCCACGAGTTTCTAGACAAGGTGGCAGCGATACAGTTCTAAAATCTTCGATCAGCTTTCACCAGCAGCACGCCTCGCAATTATGATGGTATGATGCTATTGTTTCCGTCTTTTCCGTGTGTTTTCTGAATCGTTCGCATGGGATCCTCTGTTCTATTGGTGATACTAATTTCTTTCAGTTGGTTTAAACCTGCCAGCGTATTTGCGAAACTCTGTTTGTTCCGTCAAATCAGTGGCTCTTGGACTGCTTAATTAAAGTCGGTATATTTGGTAAATTTTTAGTGAAATTTTGATTCCGGTTAATTTTCGTTTTCGGTGATTTGGTACTTTCATTTAATTGCCTATTTCGCTGATCTACTTTTCAAAAAATTTCGTTTTCCGTGAATTAATTTTCGGTGAATTGTCGTGTCTAAAAAAAATTAAAAAAATTGGCGATAAATGAACTTTAATTAGGCTAACATCGATTTTACCGCTGAATGAAATCCGAATTCAGATATGTTTCAATGAATTTATTTTTGCAAAAATCAATCTTCTACCAGTAAAAAATTCAAAAGGAATTAGGAAATTTCAAACTATCATTTATTTCGTTGAATGATGTAATTTCCACAGTCACTATATATTTAAGGGTTGGGCATAGGATAACCGAAAAGGATATACCCAAAAAAAATCTCACCTAAGAAATATCGAAAATAAAAGCCTACTGTTGAAAATTTCAAAAAATAATTATCTCGTATAAAATTTTTTGAAAACATGTGATTTGGGCTGTGGTCCCAAATCTCCACTTTTATATTTCTCATAATTTAGAGAAATATAAAATGTTTGTTGATGTTTAATTATCCAATATGAGATCTAATCTTAATTTTAAGTACTTGTACTAGACTAAAGAACTTCCCAAAGCACTAACTATTGGTCCACTTTGTGCAGGAATATTTCGAAATTGTTTAGTATTAATGGGAGCCATTTACAGCCCAGAAATAATCCTAATCCTCATCGTATGAAAACTAGGTTACCAAATATAAGTCAGAAATGATTTAATCGAGTCAATACTATCAACCAATGTAGTCGGAAATCTTTGTAGGCAGCGATATATGAGTATTAATGAGAGCCTTTTATATACAACAAACCCTAGTTAAATCTGCGGCCAGAAATATTCCTAACCCCTCATCGAATGGAAACTAGGTTACCGAATATAAGTCAGAAATGATCTAATCGAGTCAATTCCATTAACCAATGTACTCGGAAATCCTTGTGGGCGGCGATATATGAGTATTAATGGGAGCCTTTTATATACAACAAACTCTAGTTAAATCTGCGACCAGAAATATTCCTAACCCCTCATCGTATGGAATCTAGGTTACCGAATATAAGCCAGAAGAGATCTAATCAAGTCAATTTCATCAACCAAAGTAGTCGGAAATTTTTGTGGGCGGCGATATATGAGTATTAATGGGAGCCTTTCATATACAATAAACTCTAGTTAAATCTGCGACCAGAAATATTCCTAATCCTCATCGTATGGAAACTAGGTTACCGAATATAAGTCAGAAATGATCTAATCGAGTCAATTCCATTAACCAATGTACTCGGAAATCCTTGTGGGCGGCGATATATGAGTATTAATGGGAGCCTTTTATATACAACAAACTCTAGTTAAATCTGCGGCCAGAAATATTCCTAATCCTCATCGTATGGAAATTAGGTTACCGAATATAAGTCAGAAATGATCTAATCGAGTCAATTCCATCAACCAAAGTACTCGGAAATCCTTGTTGGCGGCGATATATGAGTATTAATGTGAGCCGTTCATTATACAACAAACCCTAGTTAAATCTGCGGCCAAAAAAAAAATATTCCTAAATCTCATCGTATGGCAACTAGGTTACCGAATATAAGTCAGATATGATGCGAAGAAATAGTGCCCTCATTACCAAACCGACTTGAAGAAGTACGAAAAAATAAAGGGTATCCAACGAAGTATTAATTTGGCCCGAAATGGATTTATTACTAAAAGCTGGGATTATTTACGAATATGGATGTGATGTAATTTTTATAATCAGTAAAGGAATTAATAATTATTTTTAATTAGAATAATTTTAATTTTTTTATTCTTGGTTTAAATGATCTCTGAATTATGTTTAGATATTTAAAAATATTTTCATGAATTATTTGAACTTAGTAAATCAACATTATTTTTTTCGACTAATTAGGGTGTTCCCGAATGTTGGCATTTCATATGAAAATATTCCTAAATTGCTTAAGTATTTTTTGTTATGAATTCCGTGCAAGGTTAAAAAATGTAAACTTCAAATATTCGATGAATTTTTAGTTAAAATATAAATATATTCTCTCGTAAATCGTAAAATACAATCTAGAACCAATATTACGAGCATTTAGAGTGAGGGCACCATACAGACAATTTTTCTTTACAGTAAAAACATTAACGTACATATATTGTACGCTATCCACTTACTTTTATTTTTATGTACTGTAAACGTTAAAATAAATTCATAAATCTTAATTTAAAATAGTTCTTGTAAAACCAACATAAACTTGTTAAACATACTTTGGAGTTCATTCACTCGCGCACCGATCGTGATATATTCCGATATTGTACCAACGTACGTACACACATAATTTTCTTATCCAAAAACACTATAAATATAAATTAAATACCTTACAAATTTGTATAAGATTTATTCGAGTTTAATAACCTAAACGAACATTTAAAGAAAAGCAAATAAAGAAATAACACAAATTCACTTTCGACTAGTCAAATAAAGAAAAACACATTTCCCCACATTATCAATAATTGAGTTGATAAGGCCCGCGAGAAACATTAACAACAATAACATAAAGTGTAAATAACTATCCAAAAGTAAATTTATGATAAAATTTTTGTGTGTTACATAAAAAGTTATCGTTTTTATCTATTTTGGGTATTGATTTCCCCAATGCAGCACTAGAAACGAAAATGCATGTCACATACTTTTAAATCATACACTTTTACACCGATCGATTATACATAAATACAACATATCCGTATTTACTATTTAAACAAGACTCATTAAATTTGTGAAAAATTGTCGACAATTCATTTGGTAATTAATCTCAATTTATAACGATTTTGCAGCAAAAAAAAAAAATAAAAATAAAACTTGTGGAAACCCTTTTTCTGTAAATGCTGTGTGGTGTTGTTTTAATATTTTCCTCTATCCACACTATACGCTGTACTCGTATGTTGTTGTTGTGTGGAGATACTGCGGCGGATGGCATCATACCACACATATCCTTAACAACATACATGCCAACATGTGTATGTACATATATTGACTCGTAGCTCGTTCACTATTATCGTCTGCATGCTATTTTGTATATTGATTAGATCAATAAATTGTTGTTGAATGGAATTTTAATTAATTTCCAATATTTTAAATATCAAAAATAATAAAAATTGATGAAATTTCTGAAAAAATTTAAACGGAAAATTTAAATGGAAAATATTTTTTTTTTAAATACTTAATGAAGATATTAAGTATCGAATGTGCTGCACTACACATACGAATGGAGAATGGAAAATTTTCAAGTGGTTTAATTGATGTATGAAGTTGTTGAGTGGAAAATTTATTTTTTTTTTGTCTCTAGATACTGACGAATGTAGACAAAGTTTTTAACACTTTTTGAAATTGTATCAAAATTTTTGATTTCTTTTTTGTTACTCTTGCTGCTCTGTAAATAAAGGGTTTAATTTGAATGTGCTCGAAATTTAACGGAAACATAATACGTAATGTATGCTCATTTGAAATTGAAATGTTACTCGAATATATACAGTCACTCACAAAAAATTGTGTACACTATAAAAATCGAACGGATTTCATACTAAAAACAAGAAATAATTAACGGATTCTGTATCTTGTGTTTACTTAGGCAAAATAATCAGAAAGACTATGTTTGTTAAAAAAAATATTTGCTTCAATAAATAATTTACGTTTTTCTATAATACAACGTCACAAAAATTTGCGTACATTTAATAAAAACAAACAAAAATTTGATGGAAGATCAAAAAATCAGTACTTTGTTGAACCTCCTTTGGCTGTCAGCACAGCTCTCATCTTCGAAAGCATATAATTCACTAAATTCATGGTGGTGGCATAACCTATTTTATTCCTTTTGTAGATATTCTGCCTAGTTCTTCCCGCAAATGTTCCATAGGGTTCAAATCAGGTGATTGAACTGCGTAATTTAGTTGTTTAGGGACCATATAGAGCAGCCATTCCTTTACTATTCTCGCCTTATGCTTTGGATCGTTATCATGCTGGAAGTACCACACAGAAGGAAGATTCAATTTTTCGACGCTAGTCGGGATATATTTTTTTAAATATCTAAATATATATATATCTCAACAGTCATGTTTCCATCAATAAACTTTAAATTTTCGACACCATTTGAAGCCAAATAGCCCCAAACCATGACAGACCCATCACCATGTTTAGTTGTTGGTTTTACATTTTTTCCTCAAACGCCGTACTAGGCTTCCTCCACACTTTCCGATGTTCATCTGATCCATAAATTTTAAACATGCTTTCGTCGGAAAATAAAACATTTTGCCAAAATCCTAAACCTTTGTCTCGGTACAATTTTTCAAATTGTTATAAATGGTTTTATGAGCATAGAACGCCTATTATTTTCATTTCTCCTAAGCACTTTTGGTTGGATTAGTTTTTACCATCCTTACAATTGTCCTTTCGGTTTGACAATTTACCCTACGAGGACGGCCAATTTGTAGTTTCCGTGCTGTAGTTTCACGTTCTTTGAAATTATGAACAACCCCTTGGATTGAAGAATGGGGTCTCTTAACGATTGCCCCAATTAACTTGTCTTCAATAAATAATTTCATTATTACATCTCGTAATTCTATACTGACGTTTTTCGTTTTATGAAAGGTATTTTGTTAAAACACATTCAAAATTTGAAAAATCGACAAAACTGTTGTCTCACGTAGATCACGTTAAATACAACTAATTGTGACATAGGAATTTTACTCAGTTTTAGTAAAGAATACGTTAATTATTTTTTAATCTTAGTTTGAAGTTTTTTCGATTTTAAGAGTGTACGAAAATTTTTGTGAGTGACTGTAAGTACACTCGCAAGAAAAAGTCTGCGTACAGTTTACAATATTTATATATTTTTTAAAGAAAAATCTAAAACAAGAAAATATTTTCTTAAATTTTTTTTGCGTTTATTGGCCCGTTCCACACTATACTTCTTTTTCGTCTCTTTCCCCGTTTACCAATAAAACCGGTTTTATTTTTTTATTTTAGATTTTAGTTTAAATTTTATTTTTGTGAGAGTTGAAAAAAAACAATACAAAAATTATTATGGCTAAATATAAAATAAGGTTTTAATGTAGCAATAAAAAATCTATTATGACTTATTTTGAAGTAACAAGTATACTTCAAAAGAAGTAGAGTATGGAACACTACATTTATTGCTCTACACTCTTTTAAAATACGCAGTTAAACAAAAATAAAAACAATAGATACAAAAAAAATCAATAAAATAGAAAAAAACTACTAAACTTAAAACACCAAACTTTAAGACTGCTAACGAACTTACTGATGTGTGATTAACGAATCCAAATAAGACATTTTGTAGAGAATTTAGAAATCTTAAAAATGAGACAATTGAAATTGATGTACGACAAATCGCTGTTGAATTATTGCAGTTTTAGCAAGCAGTCTTATTCACGTAGCAATAATTTAATCGTAAACGTTTCGCTAAAACTTCCAACACGAAATGTTCGTGCATGTTTGAAACCCGTTTACGTTTAATAATACAATTTGTTGCTACTTATATTCTGACCGCTAGTGACAGGGCCGTTTCAGTTCAGTAAGTCTATTACAGGTCGGATTTGCTTACGAAAATACTGATTTACTCAGGTACTTAGACATGTCTGGTGTGTTTGCATTGGTGCATTGCGAATCGGCGTAAAAGCATTCGGTTACATTCAGCTACGATGGTTCTCTACAATGAAGCCACGAAAAACGTCCGACTCTACACGATTGTTTTAAAATTAAATTTAAAACGACCATATTTACCGTTGTAAAACAAACACTTCAATGTAAATTTTCAACTACAATCGAGGTTACGCTTAAAGTGCGAAATCGGTAATTGTGCATTTTATTTTTTAAATTCGACCTTACCTTTAGAAATAAAATCAGAAATACACCAAACATTAACTTTTAAGAAACATTCTCTGATTGAGAATATGTTTTCTTGAGATGAGAATATGTTTTCTTGAGATGAGAATTAAATTCTTTTGTTTTTTTATAAACATCTTTATTAATATTTATTTTGAAAACTGCTTAAACCTTGTGATTTTACAAATAAGAATTTTATAATTATTGAAATAAGGCTTAGCTTCACGAAACAATTTTTTGTTGAGATTTCCCCTTTTCTTATAAAGAGAATCTATGTAAGTATCTAAGTAGAATGTAATTATTTTAGTATTAGTATGCTATTCATTTTCAGTTTTTCTATTTAAAATTAACATACTATTTAACAAAACATTCTCTTATCGAGAATTTGTTTCTTGGTTTGGGAATAAATTTAAGTGTCTAAGACTATATGTATTTATTCTAGTTTTTACATTATATTCAAATATAGATGTGCACTTATATTACGTTTTTATTTTATATTTAAAGAGGAAAATATTTAATTCGACTATATGATATTTTATTTAAAAAATAAGAATTTTCTAGATTCGGGCTTCGCCCGTCGTTAAACGCCGTTGTGATTTTGACATTATAAATATAGAATAATTATTAGCAGTTTTCCGAAATATTGTTTTCTTAAGATAAGAATCAAGTTAAATATCGAAAAAGTAACTGAAAAAGTAATTTTCTTACTGTGCTTTGGGCTTCGACCATCATCAACTTCAAGAAATTGAATGATGAAATTAGAATGTAATTATGTTGGTGATATTTGAATAGAAACATTTTAAACTTGCGACTCGAACTGAAATGAGGTTTAGGTTCACGAAACATACTCCGGTTGACAATTTATTTATTTGACACGAATGAACACGAATACCTCGATTTAAATTTTAAAATTTAATTTAAATAAAATAGTATTAAATATTATTAATTTTATCTTATTTTACCTCTAATGCGATAATTTTATTTTAAAAATTAGGCTTTGTTCTGAGATTCGGTACTTTGACAAATTATCTTGAGAATATTTGATTTGACACCATTTCAAATCTTAGCAATTCTAAACCATAAATAAAAGTATCGCAATTATTGAAACCTGATATCTAGCACTATAACCTAAATTACCGAGATTTAGATTGACAATACATTCTCTTGTTGAGAACTTGTTTTCTTGAGATGAGAATTAATTTTAATATCGAAAAGAAGATTGTGGATTTTATTTATGTTTGAATAAACCTCAATACCACGAACATAATTTCAAAATTTAATTGAAATTTTAAGAAACCAATATGATAAGAATTGAAAAAGACGAATAGAAATTAAGTTTCAAAATATATAAGTGCACATCTAGAAATTGATTTATGTCAATTGGTTTATACCAGATTTTAAAACTAATCCTTGCTACTAAAATTGATTCTCATGTCGACAGAACAAAATAATATTTCTTAAAACTAAAGGTTTTTAATAATGAATTGTGGAAATATCGTTTTTTTGATATGAGAATCACATTTACTATCCTCTATCGACTTTTATCGATCTTCTTGAGAATATTTGAAACTTCATTTCTTCACCATGAATTACAAATAAAAACTTAGTAATTAGTGTAGTTTAGTTTCATGATCTTATTGAGATTTTGTTTTCTGAAAGTTAGAATTAAATATTCGATTCTTAAAGAGAATATTTAATTTTCTTAATGTGATATTTTTATTTTAAACAAAAGAATTAGTTTTGAGTTTTGAACATGGCCTCAACATTTACCATTTAATCTTGCGAATATTCTATTCAAAATTTTAAATTTCTAACACAAATTACAAATAAGAATTTCGGTATTAATGAAGATTCAGTGTCATAAAACATTATTTTATTGATAATTTGTTTTCTTGAAATAAGAATCGATAGAAAGTAATTATTTTAATTTTTGGGCGTTATTCAATTTTTTATGTGTGTTTCTATAATATTTTTAATAGAGAAATATTCATTTTTCAGTATTTGTTAGTTTTATTTAAAAAAAAAAAGATTAGTTCAATGCAGCTCTCCCGGTCAACTTCCAGAAATATTCCTAAGTATATTTGATTTAAAACTATTTAAAGCTTGTGTTTTCTACATATGAATTACCAATATACATTTACCAGTAATTATTATTGAAATGAGGTTTATTTCACAAAAATTCTCTTGTTGAGAATTAGTTTTCTTAAAATGAGGATTAATTTAAAAATCGAAATGAAATAATTAGTTAAGATTTTCGTCACCTTCGATAAATAATTTGACGAATATTTGATTTCAAGTAGAAACTTGTGAGATTTATGATTACATCATAAATTATAAATTTGAATTTCGTAACAATTGAAATGAGAATTAGTACACGAATAACTTTCTTGCTGAGGTTTTGTTTTCTTGCTATGAGAATAGATTGATATCAAAGACCTTATAGCACAAACAAACAAAAGAAGTACTTAAATAATAAAATAATTAGCTACTAAAGTTGATTCTCATCCCAAGAAAACAAATTCTCAGAGGGAGAATTTTCGTAAAACTAAACATTTCAACAATTACGATTGCTTAGATATAAAGCTGAAGAGAGAGCTCAAATATGCAATATGAAATAAATATTTAAACTGAAGCCGGACGATAAATTTTCTTATTTCTTGCACATTTTTATTGTTTAACATGTTTTTGTAAATGTAACGTGAAATTTAAACTCACACATAAAAACGTTACACAAATAATACAAAATCATTATTTGTACACGACGCCAAGAATTAAAATATGTGTTATTGATTTACCCTAGCGAATTATCCAAGCACAAAAAATTGGTTACTAAAATGACAAAATTCAGGAAAATAATTCACCTCATAGTATCGATATGTGTGGTGTACCAATCTCAAACCGCAAAAATATATTTATTTATTTACATTCAATATTTTGCCAGTAAACATACCTGTAGAGACAAAGTTGAGCACCACCTATCTTGCCATATATTTCACACATAAAGCTAAGTGAAAATATAAACACACTTGAACAAAAACAACAACAAACCATTTTGAGTATAATTAGCGCAAATATCTTTAATATAGTAAATAATTAATTCTATTTTCCATGACAAGATGACGTATAAAAAACAAAAATTAATTTTCTTACCATGTTTTATTCCTTTTTCGTGGGTTTTTATTTTCAGTTTATATATTTAAGAGATCAGAATCAATATTTCCTTAAGAATCGTACATGTTTTCGAGTAAATATGTAAATATTCAAAATTTCAAAACGGATTTTTGTTGGTTGTACGACTACGAGTACATGTTGTTGTGGTATATTGTGAAGTTATCATACATGTTTGTATATATAACACATCAGAATGTAATAAATACACAAAAATTATACATACATTATGTTGATATGAAAAATGAGAAGATAAATAATGTTCTGCTATCAAATTTTTATCATAAAATTGATTTTTTTTTTAGTTTGTTCATTCGTTTTCGAATCCCATAAAACGTATATATAAAAATTTCCACCACCAATTCTATAACTCGCCTAATGTTATATATATAGATAGAAGGGTGTATATGATATACGTTACGTTTATGTGTACGTAACGTGACAGCAAAATTGTCGCTTAAACTAATGTCAACAAATCGTATGAAATTGTGTTTTCCTGTTATCAATCATCTGTGTAGATTTATAATACCGCGAGAGAGAACGAGGTAATCTATAATGTCAAGCAATTAATAATTTTTTTTTCTTTTATTCGCTTCGATATCTTTACGAGACGGGAGCGCTGTGTGCGCTATGTTTTTTTTTGTGTTTTGCGGTGCCGCGGAAATACTTAGCGAGCTTATTTATATTTTTTCATTTTTTTTTATTAATTTCTGTATACAGAATTTATGACGGAAAATTATTTTACCCCGGTTTCCATCTGCGAGGCCTTGATATGCGTATCATAATATTTGCCAAAAAGGCAATTTGTCATGGGGCGCACCATGTATATTCGTATATATGGATCATTTTATTGTCATTACCAAAAATAACTAATTTAAATTCAATCAATGACTAATCAAAATTGAACAAAATTTACATATCATCTTGTCAAAATCTTATTTATATTCTCATCCTAATATATAAATCATTTTTTGTTGTATTTTTTAACCCTTATTGATGGATTTGATAATAATTACATTTTCAAGGCTCGAAGAATATATAGAAAAAAATTAATATGACTGATATTGACGTTAAGATACATATTTAGCAGCCCATATTGTTTCAATCATTTTACTTATTCGTAATTAAGTTCACATTTAATTGTATATATTATGCTTCTGGTGAGGGGTGCGTACGTACACATATTTTTGTGACAGCTCACCAAAAAGAAAATTAAATCGAAACAAAGAAAATTATATACACATAACACATACAACAAAAATGTCGCAATCACCTCGACTATATATACTGTCAAATTTTTTGTATTTCGAATATTTTCCCGAAGAACCGTGGTGCGGTGTAATTATTATTTATTTTTAATTATTTTCGAATTAATCTATTTTTGTAAAAATTAGGATATATACGGGGCCTAAACGATACGTCGACGTGTATACGCGGGTATTTATATGGAGGAATATTATATAGATTGTAAACCAAAAATATTTTTATACATTCCTATCACGAGTATAGGAAATGAAAATCATGGAAATATGTGGAAATTTATGTTGTAAGGGTCAAATATATACAATTTTTAGGAATAACATTTTATAATACATTGTTGTTGTTGGTACAATAGCGAGATCTAAATTGTTCTATATATTTATGGATTCGAAGTAAAATTCCGGACCGCATCCACATAAAAACACAAAAATGTGCGCGGTACGGGGGAATGATTGATGGGATGATTATATTTTTACTATGATTACTATTGTGGTATATATGGGAGGCGTGATGAGCCGGCCCAAATTTTTTGAGGTATATTATTGTTGTTTAATGTTTAGAGATTTGTGAATCTGACATGAAAATAAATTAGGGCAAAATAGGGTTTTTTTTGGGGTAAGATGCGGATATTTAGATATGTATATGTGTGCTTAGAAAAGTACTTAGTCCTTTTATTTTAAAATATATGGCATCTTGTTTGGTACTTACGTATTTCTAGGAAGTAATTGAGATTCACCATAATAAAAATATTCGTCTTACCTGAAATGAAAAGGAAACCAAATACTTTAATTTAGTGTAGGTATGTTGTATTTAGTTGTTTTATATAAAATCATTAGTTTATTACTATGTTTGCCTCAAAATCGCCGCCACCTCCAGGTTCTCATTCTTGGTAACAAGAATGTGTGAAATAAGTAAACCAGGTGTGGGTGGGTCACGTTTAATGGTGGCGGAGGAAGGTGTTGTGCAAACCGTGCCGTTGATGAGCCAGGCTGGGGACGCATCTAAAAATAATTGCCCAGTCCTGAACGGAGCCCTCAGTATAGCTGGCGCCCTAAAGTTGTATAAGGCCTTACCCGTGTGTATGGATCTCTGCACGAGTGGACCATCATTTTCACCGATACTCGTGGGACCAAATATGGAATCTTTTAAAAATAAAAATGCTAGTATAGACGGAGGTCTTTGTCAGTTGTCAGTGATGCTAAGAGCGGTTCTGAGGCTTGCAAGCCGGGGACTAGCGGGAAGAAAGACAAATTCATTGCTCCGTCGGTTTGGAGATACGAAACCAGGCGTTCGGCCTTCTGGTTACAGTCCTGGAGAAGCAGTGGACTGAGGAACAAAGAAAATCTCTAACTGGCGAAGAGGTGCATTGCCGATGTAAGCAATGCACGCAAAGAGGATCTTGGGTCTAAAAGGCAGAAATCTAACGAAGAGGAGCATGGAGGCCGGGATGCCGAGAGGAAACGAGCCAAGCTTCATGTGGGACAGCCTTTTAGCGAGTTTGTGAAGGAGAGGAAGTTGGTGCTAGCCATCGTGGACGAGACCCATGAGGAAGGGAACATCACAGGACAAAAATGGAGGTTGGTATTAAATGCACTTATCTCGTTTTTCTCAATATCCTTGGACAGCATCCGGGACCCCCGCCAATTTGTAGGGAAGCGATCGGCGAGTAAGTAAGGCGGGGTACGGCCAGAGACCAAGCTCAGGCCAGTTATTAGGAAATACCTAACAACCTAGGGCAATGGTTTGGATCCACACGGAACCGGATAACCTGGAAGAATCCTTGAAGATTATCCAGGCTTGCAATCCGGATCTTCCGATGGGGAACTGGAGGATTGTGAAGCAGGAAGAACCCAAGAGAAGTTTCAGATTATCTATTATGATAGAAGGAGGACGAAGAGGTCCAGCTTGTTGAGAGAAGCTCGACGAGTATTACCTCTCCAGAGGCGGTATTAAAATTAAAACTAGTGGCTTACCGAAGTGAGGGGTTAATTAGGGAACAGAGGGATCGACTATCGCTAGGCATGTACTAAGAAAAATAAACCAGTGAAATCAAATATATATATACATATATTTTTTAGATGAAAAGTCTCGTTTTTTAAAATCGAAAGGATAATCTTTTAATTTCTAAAATAAATTTTTTCGCCAAATTTGTTTATAAAAGTAAAAAATTGTTTTTATTGTTAAAAATACTTTCCTTACTTTGTCAAATAGTTTTCTTAAATTTTAAGAGATTGTTAATAATAATAATTATATTTATTAAATATTTTTTAACAAATGTCATACAATTTTATTAAGTCAAAGTAATCCGTAATACACTTTGTAAATACAATGACATCTACGATGGTTAAAGCTTTGGCATTTGGATCGGGAGGTACCGGGTTCGAATCACGATAGGGGCAGGATGCAAAGAGAGGTTTCATCTACAGATTACAATCTGTGATGAAATAGAACACATCTATGACCCCTGTCGGAGTGCAAAACTCATGGGCCGACCCATCTTCTATGCCAGTATAGGCTGGCATGGAGTTATGCAATGTGCAGATTGTGATAAAAATTGGACCTATAGCCGTACGTCCTCGAATTGGCTGGCAACGGCGAAAAAGTATGGACAAAAAAAGCAAACCGCAAAAGAGTTGGAAGAGCTTTTGCCCCAGAACAGATTGCAGTGATAATAAAATAAAAAAGAAAATGTTGGCAGTCATAACATAAAATATCTACCACAAAAAGTATAAAATTAACTCCGCCTCCCCAATTTTTAATTCCCAGGGCCATTGTGTAAAAATACACACAATCCTTAAAAATATAATGACAACCTCCTCAAGTTCTTACTTGGCAGTTTTGTTTCGTACTGATAAAAAGTTGGTCTACTCATCAGGTTGCAACGACTAAACTGCAAAAATTCAAATCTTGCTTCATACCTTTAGTATAAGGCGGGGCGGGCGATAGCACTGATCCAAGAACTATTGATCAATAATAACAAGACCTGTGGCCTCTTATCGAGGATTGGCGAGTACCCCGAACTTGATCAATTTTTGCAAAAATAAATAAGTGGAATTTATTCGCGTGAAGTTTGTCCTAAATTTGTCCTACAAAAAAAAAAAAAAAAATAAGATTCGTTTAGGACAAACTTCACAGTTCTGTACACGTTGGAGAAGTTTATCCTAAATGTGTCCTAAAAAACAACGAATTTTACTATAAATAGTAAAATAAAAAATTTTTTTAACAAAAAATTTAATTTTTTTAAATGTTTTTTTTGGGGAATCTGCTATAAACCTGTATAATTCGAGTAAAGTATGTATTTCGACGCTACTAGGTCCTATCTTATGGAAAAACTAGTTTATTTTGTTAAAATTGGGGAATTAGAGTGTTTTGGACAGCGAAGTTGGCATCTACTCTCTATAAATCACTAGTAAGGTTTTCCTAAGTTTTCTCGGAAAATCCTAGGAACCCAACACCAAAGTGACTTATATTCTAAGAGTCTGCTTGTTCCTATTAAACATAAAAACACCTCAATTTTGACCAAATTGGGGGGACTCTTAGAATATAAGTCACTTTGGTGTTGGGTTCCTAGGATTTTCCGAGAAAACTTAGGAAAACCTTACAAGTGATTTATAGAGAGTAGATGCCAACTTCGCTGTCCTAAACATCGTAATCCCCCAATTTGGTCAAAATTGAGGTGTTTTTATGTTTAATGGGAGCTAGAAGAATCTTAAAATATAAGTCACTTTGGTGTTGGGTTCCTAGGATTTTCCGAAAAAACTTAGGAAAACCTTACAAGTGATTTATAGAGAGTAGATGCCAACTTCGCTGTCCTAAACATCCTAATCCCCCAATTTGGTCAAAGTTGAGGTGTTTTTATGTTTAATGGGAGCTAGAAGACTCTTAAAATATAAGTCAGTTTGGTGTTGGGTTCCTAGGAGTTTCCGAGAAAACTTAGGAAAACCTTACAAGTGATTTATGGAGAGTAGATGCCAACTTCGCTGTCCTAAACACCGTAATTCCCCAATTTGGTCAAAATTGATGTGTTTTTATAATTAATGGGAGCTAGAAGACTCTTAAAATATAAGTCATTTTTGTGTTGGGTTCCTAGGTTTTTCCGAGAAAACTTGAGAAAACCTTACAAGTGACTTATAGAAAGTAGATGCCAACTTCGCTGTCCTAAACACCGTAATCCCCCAATTTGGTCAAAATTGAGGTGTTTTTATGTTTAATAGGAACAAGCAGACTCTTAAAATATAAGTCATTTTGGTGTTGGGTTCCTAGGATTTTCTGAGAAAACTTGGGGAAACCTTACAAATGATTTATAGAGAGCAGATGCCAACTTCGCTGTCCCAAACACCGTAATCCCCCAATTTGGTCAAAATTGGGTTGTTTTTGTGTTTAATAGGAACAAGCAGACTCTTAAAATATAAGTCATTTTGGCGTTGGGTTTATAGGATTTTCTGAGAAAACTTGGGAAAACCTTACAAGTGATTTAAAGAGAGCAGATGCCAACTTCGCTGTCCCAAACACCGTAATCCCCCAATTTGGTCAAAATTGAGGTGTTTTTATGTTTAATGGGAGCTAGAAGACTCTTAAAATATAAGTCACTTTGGTGTTGGGTTCCTAGGATTTTCCGAGAAAACTTAGGAAAACCTTACAAGTGATTTATAGAGAGTACATGCCAACTTCGCTGTCCTAAACACCGTAATGCCCCAATTTGGTCAAAAGTGAGGTGTTTTTATAATTAATGGGAGCTAGAAGACTCTTAAAATATAAGTCATTTTTGTGTTGGGTTCCTAGGTTTTTCCGAGAAAACTTGAGAAAACCTTACAAGTGACTTATAGAAAGTAGATGCCAACTTCGCTGTCCTAAACACCGTAATCCCCCAATTTGGTCAAAATTGGGGTGTTTTTATGTTTAATAGGAACAAGCAGACTCTTAAAATATAAGTCATTTTGGTGTTGGGTTCCTAGGATTTTCTGAGAAAACTTGGGGAAACCTTACAAGTGATTTATAGAGAGCAGATGCCAACTTCGCTGTCCCAAACACCGTAATCCCCCAATTTGGTCAAAATTGAGGTGTTTTTATGTTTAATGGGAGCTAGAAGACTCTTAAAATATAAGTCACTTTGGTGTTGGGTCACTAGGATTTTCCGAGAAAACTTAGGAAAACCTTACAAGTGATTTATACAGAGTAGATGCCAACTTCGCTGTCCCAAACACCGTAATCCCCCAATTTGGTCAAAATTGAGGTGTCTTTATGTTTAATGGGAGCTAGAAGACTTTTAAAATATAAGTCACTTTGGTGTTGGGTTCCTAGGATTTTCCGAGAAAACGTAGGAAAACCTTACAAGTGATTTATAGAGAGTACATGCCAACTTCGCTGTCCTAAACACCGTAATCCCCCAATTTGGTCAAAATTGAGGTGTTTTTATGTTTAATGGGAGCTAGAAGACTCTTAAAATATAAGTCACTTTGGTGTTGGGTTCCTAGGATTTTCCGAGAAAACTTAGGAAAACCTTACAAGTGACTTATAGAGAGTAGATGCCAACTTCGCTGTCCAAAACACCCTAATTCCCCAATTTTAACAAAATAAACTAGTTTTTCCATAAGGTAGGACCTAGTAGCGTCGAGATACATACTTTACTTATTATACAGGTTTATAGGAGATTCCCGAAATCATTCAGAAAAATTAAATTTTTTGTTAGAAAAAAATTTTATTTCACTATTTATAGTAAAATTCGTTGTATCGAGACATTTTACAAACACATATACACATATTTTCTTATTGTTGTTTTTTAGGACAGATTTAGGATAAACTTCACCAACGTGTGGCATTTAGACGTTCACTGTTTCGAGGCTTGGCCAGCTCACAGAGATTTCCGACGGGCATGGTATATATGAGTAGTTAGCTTAAGGAATCCTTAAGAAACAAAAATTATGCCCATTTTAATAAGATGACGTCGTCTCATTTGTTATTAACCTCCAAATTGATCAATTTTTGTAAAACTAACATAAGTGGAATTTAGAAGTTCTCAGTATTGCGAGGATTGGCCAGCTCACAGAGATTTCCGACAGAAATGGTATATGTATGTAGTTAGCTTAAGATATCCTTAAAAAACAAAAATTATCCCCATTTTAGTACGATGATGTTTAGCCATCTGTTATTGAGACCGAACTTGATCAACTTTTGCAAAACTAAAATAAGTGGAATTTAGAAGTTCACTGTATCTCAGATTGGCCAGCTCACAGAGATTTCCTACGGACATAGTATATGTGTGTAGTTAGCTTAAGAAATCCTTAAGAAACAAAAAATATCTACGTTTTAATACGATGATGAAAACCCATTTGCTACCCCGAACTTGATCAACTTTTGCAAAACTAAAATAAGTGGAATTTAGAAGTTCACTGTATCGAGGATTGGCCAGCTCACAGAGATTTCCGACGGACATGGTACATATGTGTAGTTAGCTTAAAAAATCTTTAAGAAACAAAAATTATCTCCATTTAAATACGATGATGTTGACCCATCTGCTATTGATCCCGAATTTGGTCAATTTTTGCAAAACTAAAATAAATGGAATTTAGACGTTCGCTGTATCGAGGATTAGGCAGCTCACAGAGATGATCTAGTTCGGGGCAATAACAAATGGGTTTATATCATCGTATTAAAATGGGGATAATTTTTGTTTCCTAAGGATTTCTTAAGCTAACTACAGATATATACCATGTCCGTCGGAAATCTCTGTGAACTGGTCAATGTCTGGTGAACGTCTAAATTCTATTTATTTTTATTTTTCAAAAATTGATCAAGTTAGGGGTCAATAAAAAATGGGACTACGTCCCATCTTATTAAAATGGGGATAATTTTTATTTGTTCGAAGATATCGAATTTCGTATTAATCTTTTTTTTTTATTATCATTGCCGAAGTCACTAGTTTACTAGTTACATAATAACGACCAGTTGCTTTTTATAACAAAATTTCAAATAATTCTAACATTGCTGTTGTCAACTGTTTTACTAATACATGTGCATTTTTGTTATTTCGACAAATTTTGTAGTCCATCATGTTTTGTAATTTTTAATTTAAATTTAATTTCATGCCTACGTTCAAAAGAAATACAGATATTAATAAAATAAAAAAACTTACTTTGACGTAACAAACGTCGACTTTTCATCACAAAATACAAATCCGGCTGAGAATACAATAATTATTTTGCTCGGGTGATTAAAAATATTTTACAAAATGAGAAGAAATTTAATGAATTGTATTGTTGCGACCATTTCTGAGAAATTAACGTTGTCTACTTTATAGCTCTTCTCATTACAAAAGATCTATGAATTTTTTTAATAACACAATCCAACTCAAGTTGAGCGACTAAAAAATATATGATGGCTTTATTGTGTTTTTAAAAATTACTTAAAAAAAGCTTTTAGAGATATCGAATAGGCTTTAAATTTTTTAAAAATTAATTTAAAAATAAATTGTTCGAAATGATAGCTTATAAATGTATAATACTAACAACGATTCGTTACTGAAAATGTTTGTCCGTGGTTGAGGTAAAATAGAGGGACGAATGAACGCCATGTTGTTACCCTTAGGGTGTTTCCCTATCTGACATAAGAAACCCGTTATTTTAAATAAAATAATTTCAATCATAACATCATTTTATATCGGTTGGTTCATCTTGTAAATCTATTAATCCACTTATTTGATATGCAACCAGGGACGATAATTTCTATCATCGGAAATACAAAAAAATTGAACATTTTGCTTGTTATTTTATACGTGAGTATAAAATTGATTAAATTCACTTGTATCTTTCTTGTACATACATAAAGATTATTTTCTTGCCAATATACGTAATCGCCGTGTGTGTGTGTGTGTGAGTCTAAGCAACACAAAATACAATATATGAGGATGAAATATAAGGAAAATACTTTGCATGATCTTTATTTTCTTCTTTAAATGTAACAAAGCTTCTGGATTAATTTTTTAACCTTTTTTTATTTGCGTCTATGTACGGGGATATATAAAGCCCCAGAAACAAAAACGAAGGACGACTTTAGAATATAATAATAAGCAAGTATCCATGTGAAATATCACAAACAACAAAAAGAAAATTTTGTACTTTTTCATATCTACCAAAATATGTAACATAAAGCACAAGCGATGCGGATTGGTTCAACGATAAATCAGAATTTTATTCTGCGCGCGATAATATTTTTGTTGTTGGTTGGTTCACAAATATCAAATTAAATTTGAATAACAAATTAACTGTAGCAGTATAATGCACTCAATGTACGAGAGAGTACATTATATACAAAATAAAAATTAATAATAAATAATGATAACAAAAATTTGAAACATTCTAATAGAAATTCAATTACATAATTTATTGCAAATTTTTTGTACAATAAAACATTATGCATGTAGTAAATGAGTACATAATTTTACAGTAAAACTATTTCAATTAAAATTAAATTTAAAAATATTTATGTTTGTTGGAAAAAAATGAATTTTTAATTTAATTTCGATGTTAGCACAAAATTTTGAAAATACCTCGAGTTCATGCAGTTCATTGATTTCAAAAATAAAATAAATAAAAAAGTTACTGGTAAATACTAAATGTATAATTTAGCTCACGGGTGGCTTTTTGAATTTTTGCTAACGTTATATGGGAAAACAAATATAGCACACAGCACAAATTATATACTGAAAATAAAAATTCGTGGAAAATGCGGATTTGAATATTATGTATGGTATTTTTTGTATTATGTGCAAAAAAGGAAATTGTTTTATAGCTTAAAGAAGCTCCAAGATTTTGACTTCTTAATGTGGGTATTTCTATTTTTGGTGCGAAAGTCGCTAACCTAACATTGGGTGGGGTTCTTTGATCAATAAACAGTATACGTGTGATGAATTGTCGCTTAATTTTAATTTTTTTTCTAAAAACGGACCATGTCAACGCCTCAAATGAAAAAAAACAGTTAAATTTGAACAATAATTCAAAAACCCACCAAATCGAGTAAAGGGACGTGGTGTTCCAGCTGTGATCAAGTTGTTGAAAAGGCTGTCAAGAACTACCATCCCGTATGCCCAATTTTAGGTATATTGTATACGGTGTTTTTAATTTCTATTTATGGGGGAAGGAGGGGGGAGGGGGGAGGGGTTTGGGGCAGGGGTTGTAAACAACAAAAAATCATACAAAAATCATTAATGCACGAACCATTTTACCACAGATATCGTTTTGTAAGAAACGTTTTTTGGATGAATTCTATTTTTTTCTATTTTTTAAATAAATTTTATTATGACGCGAAAACGTTGGTATCAATAATTTTGAATTCATTCAAAAGATGCTTCATACAAAAGAGCATTGGTGCAGTATTGTTTTGTATGAATTTAGTTTTGAATGAATTTTGCTTTAAATAAATTCAGTTTTGTATGAATTAAGCTCTGAATGTATCTAGTTTTGGATGAGTTTAGTTTTGGATGAATTTAGTTTTTAGCCTATTTTTGTCCCTCCTTCTTTTATTTATTTTTTACTTTTTTCTGCTAGATATAACAAATTTTTATTTTTACAAATCAGTAGATACTCATGATGATGACCTAACAAGTCGAAATCGGTCGAGTGATTTTTTAAACTTTTTGAACCAATTTTTTAATTAAAATATTCAAAAATCTAATTTTGCGAAATAAAAACAAGTGTTTAATAAAATGTGTTTATTAAATTCAGTTTTAGGTTAATTTAGTTTTACTTTTGTATGATTTTTAATTTGTATGGATCTAGTTTTGTATGAATTTAGTTTTGGGTGAATTTTGTTTTGTATGAATTTAATTTTGAATGGATTCAGCTTTAAATGAATTTAGTTTTGTATAAATTTAATTGTTAGATGAATTTAGTTTTGTATGAATTAGCTCTGTGTGAATTTAGTTTTTAATTTAGTTTTGAATGAATTTAGTTTTAAATAAATTTAATTGTGGTTGCATTTTGGTTTTAAATGAATTTGGCTTCGCATGAATTTAGTTTTGAATGAATTTAGCTTTGGATGAATTTGGTTTTGTAGGAATTTAGTTTTGTATGAATTTCGATCAGTCAATTCGATCGTTTGATGTACCTTTTTTGTACGCGCTTGCTGAGTTAAAACTCGAGGGCGCGTGTCCACGAGACTGTTTGAAACAAGGTGTAAGAAGTCTGGGCCAATGGTTCCAAGGTATTATCTTGTAACACCATCAACTTGAGCAATAAAGTCATCTAAATGTTTTTACATTATGATATAAAGCTCAGAACACATGCAAGATGGCCATAGAAATCATCTTTTATTTGTTCAGGTTTTTCCTTTGTAGGAGAATGAACGTTTACGAACGAAATGTTTTAATGTCGCTCAGAAAATTTGAGCGAGTGTTATGAAATCCGAACGGGAAATCGATCATTTAATAATAAAAAATATTTGTTTCAGTAAAAAAATCGCTCAAAAAATTATCAAAGTTGGCTTGAATAATTTATAATCAAATACAAATAAACACAAATTATTGAGCGTTTCCGTACGGTAGATTACGCGTAAATTACATTTACTTATCATCTATATGACTATCACGCTTTTCCACTATGCCAACTTTTAACACTTTTAAATGAGTAAGTTTAAAAATATTTTTCAATCCGTTAAAAATTGCTGTTCCGCTGAGTTTTAAATTATAGTTCTTAATTCATGTCCGAGGTAGTTGTTGAGATTTGAAAAATGTCCGAGGCTTATGATAAGCTGTCGGTTTCGTAATTTGATTTTCACAGGTTGGGTTATAGTGCCAAAATGCGTACAAAAATAACTAATACACAAACAATTATACAGATATATTTATATACAGATATAAATGTCTGTAAATGTGGTACAATCTTTAATATGCATTTTAAAATTTATTTAATTTAGCTAACTGCAAATAAATTTTTGTAAGAAACGTTTTTTAGATGAATTGAATTTTTTCTGTTTTTTATATGAATTTTATTATGAAACGATAGTTCCCATAAAAAAATTCACTGCACGACAATTTATCGAAAAACAAATCACCGAAACCGCAATTAGTCTAAAACGGTATTTCATCGAAAACAATAATTCGCTGAAAACTAGAATTCATCGGAAAAAAAGTTGATCCTAAAATGACAATTCACCGGAAATAAAGTTCATCGAAAACTGAATTCACATAAATGACAATTTAGACAAACTTACAAAAATCGTTATGCTAATATTTTAAAAACAACATTACATGGATTGCCAGAAGAGATTGCCACTGTAATTGAAATTTTCATATGAATAAATATTTTTTCTTTTATTTTTAGGTAAGTCGGGGTACGGTTGCACTAAAATATTGCTATACTTAATTATATCCATCCGTAATGTATGCCATTTTAATGATGCTTTACACCTTGGTTGAAGAGGTTTAATAAGCCAAAGAGTTTTAATTCGATCTAAACTCACAACTAAATATCCTGAATACGTGTAGATCCATGGGAGGCCATCCATTATGTTTCTATAAAAGGGTGACGGTCGCTTTATCGTAAATAATTTATAGTGTTTCCATTTAGTGAACATTTAACCGTAGAAAGGTTGTCGTGGACACTATTTATCGTGTAGACAATTGATCGAAGGCCAGTTTATCGTAGTTTGTAGAATTGACCGAACAAAAAAATTATATGAAAAAATGAAAGTGTCTTCGGTTTAACAAATTTTATTGAATTCGACCGTTAAGATGGGATTGGATATGTTGGATGTTTTGGTAGAAATTCTGGAATATGGCTACTTGACCTCGGTCATTTTAAATCGATTTTGATAAAATTTGACATGGTGGATGGAAATGGGATTCTTAAATGATTTTTGGAAGAACTTCTGGAATATGACCACCTGGGACGAAACTCGGCTATTTCTTAACCGATATTGATGGAATTTTGTATGTTGGATGGAAATTTGATTTTTAAATGATTTTTTAGAAGAAGTTTTAGATGGCGACTTGGGACGGAACTCTGAAATTTCTTAACCGATTTTGATGTAATTGGATATGTTGATGGAAATGGGATTTTTAAATGATTTTTGGAAGAAGTTGTGGAATATGGCCACCTGGGATTAAACTCGGTCATTTCTTAACCGATATTGATGGCATTTTATATGTTAGATGTAAAATTTTTAATGAATTCGGTAGCCTCAATAATATTTTTTTAGATAACCCGGAATACAACAAGTGTATGTTAAACACTTCAAATCAAATTGTATTCAGCCAAAGCACCCCGTGAAACTACGATACGACTAGTCGTATCAGTGCCTTATAAAGTTCCAATTTAATTTTGAGCAATATTTGGAGAGACTTGAAAACATCGTCGATGTTATCAGTGATCCCCGAACCAAGATATTTATCATCTAATTGGAAAATTTTCACTTTTTGCCTCCTTACAGTAACCATATATTCAAGTTTTGCTTCCTTGTTCTTAACCTCAAATATGTTGAACTGACAATTTCAATGGAAAGAGAACTATTTTAAGCGAAATTGAATTTCGTTTATCAGTGCAAAATCCAATTCTCACGAGTTATTTGGTAATTTGAGAATTTACTGCTGCCATTTTGCTTATTTTATTCTATTACATGTGAAAGACAAAAACTAATTCTTCAACGGGCCAAGTAAAATATTAATCCCCATCTTCATCTGAAGTGCTATATCCCTGTTATGCCATATTAGATCGAGGGAAATGTGGCATATAGAACAAGCGCGATTATTTTGACATAAATAAATGCATGTTTTTTCGACATCATTCAACATATTTTTTTTTTAACGTATAACTAAATCGCGGCGTTAGGGTAAACCATAAATGTGCAAGCCATAAATTACTCAAGTTTGTGTTAAAATTTGCAGTGCATCTAACATTTATAATAAAATATTTATGACGTGCCGTTAATAAATACACTTTCAATAAACTTTCTTAGAACACGTCAAAGTTAATAATACAAGAATATTAATTTTAACTCCATTAATCACAATAAACTTGCTTCCGATATAACAAAAAAAAAAAAAAAATACAAAACAAGTTAATAAATTAAATCAATATGCTCGTCGAGGTTTAGCTGCTGCTGCTGTGCTGCATCTTATTTAATTAAATAAATTATAAATGTTATACTGAGATTGTTTTGCGCCCCTCTTTTATATGAAATAGGAAACCAGAAAAAAAAAACATTATATTGAATGTAGAACTTCTACCACCATCTTAATAAATTATTTAGACGAAAAAGCTCATTATTTTCTCACATTGACCAAAAGCAACACAAAATATTACTTCCCTATACAAATACACTCACATAAGAATGTAATGCTATCCGACAGATTAAAAATTATGATTTATCCAAGAATTTCACATTGTGTTTCGCAACTCATACCATGATGTGCGGTTTAGCAGCTTTCATATCGAGAAAGAAAAGCAACAACACGAAAGGCGAACAAAAAAATGGTGTGCTTTTTTATCGTATATTTGTGCGTATGTATGTTGGGGCATTTTCATGGAAAAATCGATAAAATGGTCTTTAATTTTAATAAACAAAAAAATTTTATAATATTTATTTTAAATCGCTTTGAACAATTTTTAAAAGTTATAAAATTTTGTTTTATATTTTTAATCTTTAATAAGAAAAATATTGTTTGTTTATTCTTTCAAATCTTCTTGTACATTGTATTTTTGTTTACTGTTTCATTACGCTCGAAGGAAAATCTGATTTTGGCACAAACTTTTGTAAATACGTATAATTTTCGACGAAATCCAATCAATTTTTGGAAATATGTTTTAAGAACTCTAGTAAATTAATTAGTTTTCTATTTGTGTTTAGTCCTGGAAGGGGAAACAGCATCAAAATTTATTTTTTAGAAGAAAATTGGTCCGCAGAACCTAGTAAAAGCGGCAGATTTTCGTTTACATTTTTGGGAAGCTTTAACAAAGGATCATTTTTTGAAAGAAGTAAATAAACTAATAGATCTAACAATATTGTGGTAAAAAGGGTACCCCATATACTATTTACCACCCCAATTTTGCTCCAAATCTGGAAAATCATAAACACAAATTTTTTATTTAATTATATTTTTGTCAATATACAAACTACCACACGGACATTCTCAAATAAGTGGCTAACCCGATTCGGTGACCGCATTTTGTTCCACAGTTGAATTCTATGTTCAAAATATATTTTCCCACTGTGAAAATTCGAGAACTGTGCTTCGTTACGCTAAATTTATTTGATGCAAATGAAACTTGGGTTCACAAACAAATTAATTTTATTTACAATACAGCAATCGACTGCTGACGTTTGATGCATTCGATTAAAATGGCATTATTTGAATTCAATTTGTACAGGAGGCCAAAAATCTAGAGAATTTTTTCGTATAGAATTTTTATAATGTTCTAACGTTTGTAAATTGCCCGTAATGTATACCATTAGGAAAATGTAATAGCTGTCATTAAAATGAATATAAACAAATTCTAAAAGGTAATTTGTAAATCAAAATTTTCTTTTGTTGAAATCTATGTCAAAATATTGAACTTCTTTTTCTGGAACTTGGAACTGATAACGTTCAGCTGCAACATTTTGACTAGGATCCAGGAGCTGGTAATAAATTACTCCTTTCCGGAGTAATTTACTGGAAAGCCAAGTGTTTTCTGTGTTTAAATTAATAGTAAAAATCCACTTTATTTTTGGGTAAAAAATACTTTTTCTTGTAAAAATATCAACTCTTCAGTTTTTGTTTTATTCGGTCTGTTTATGAAACTAACCCATTTGCCTTAATCCTTCTGTATTTTTTCCATTGCATGCAATCGAAGTAGTATTGCTTGGTGAATAAGTTTCTAACTGTTCTGCAAGCTTCTTTTGACTTAAACGCAGATTTTCATCCAGTTCTGTGTCTTCAAATTACTGCACCTGGACGTGGATCGTGCTCAAGACTGAAATTGCTATCACGTAATCTTGCAAACATTTTTTTACTGTTCACTCAATGTCGACTTAATCAATTCCATAGCTTAAGCAGCATTTTTGTTCATTTGAAAGCAGAATAGAATGCAATGACGTAAATGCTGCAGACTAAAGTTTACTTTACGTATTACATCGAGAAAATCAGGTAAGGTAATATACATTTTTAAAATTTTTAAATGCAGAATTGTTTATCAACAGTATTTAGGAGCGGGAAGCTAACTTTTTCCGGAAAATTACCGCATTTTCCGGGAAAATTTTTACTTGAAAAAATAAAATTGCGTATTATTTTATTCAAAATACGTACAAATGTGTAATTTTTATAAAAATTTTGATATTAAGATTGTATCTTAACAGTTTTTCGACAGTACAAGAATTTTTCCAGGAAAAGTTTTGCAGTTTTTCCAGGAAAATTTTGAAATTGTTTCAATCTTTTTTTTTACTTGAAGAATTGTATAAATTGTGGAAAAGCGGGGGTTTGGGGCAGAAGCCCCCATCCTTTTAGGTACATTTTACGAATTAAAATTACATTAAGAAAAAAATTATATTTCCGAAAGTTGATTCTTTTACTCGTAACATTTGTGGCACGTCAACATTGTGGCAGAAGGAGCGATAGAAACTCTTTGATCTGTGTCTGCATGGTTAACGAAGTAATAAAAAAATATTGAAAAAATAAAAAAAGTCAAAATATCAAAATCAAAATATTTTCCGGAAAAATTTAGCTTCCTGCTCCTAAAAACTGATAGTAAACAATCCTGTATTTAAAAATTTCCAAAATTTATATTCCTTACCTGATTTTCTCGATGTATACGTAAAGTAAAATTACGCCATGCTGCATATCGGCATCCATTTCTTAAAATTGATAAACACAGAACGACAGCTTGTGACTGTAATCTATGTCATAAAAACAGCAATGACTAGGCTACACATATCCAAAATTGCGGGCGATCTGGATGCGTTCAATTATATTTAATGCAACCAGCTTCAGAGCTGAGTTTGTACTTGTATAAACCCAATATTTATGTCGAGTCACCACCAGCGGAAATTGCTCAATCGATGAAGATCGGTTATATCAGAAATCGTGAAAAATCACAGAAAGGAGAACTGTCAATTGATTGTGAAAAATTTGAATGGTCCTGACGATGGTGCCCTCGAACTTGTAATAGCAAACTCTTTTGCTAGTTTGGCTGTTGACTTGCTATGTTCAACCCATAACAGCGCATAAATTATTGATTCGTCAATGGAATTAATTCTAGGAACATTGGAACAGGTAATCGCTGACAAGTCGTCGGGCTACTTTAAACCGATTGCAAATACTTCCAAACAAGCAGAAATAGCATCAACTTTGGACAAAATTGATACTTCAGCAACCAATAAATCGTTGAATAAAATTTCCAACAAAATTTCCAGGTAAACGTCATCGTCGTGCTACACAAAGTTCTCTTGATGAAATTGCAACACCACCAGCTGCAAAGAAGAGAAAATTTCACCCAAAAATATTGAGGGTCTATAGGATGTGGATAATGCTCTCAAACCCTATGTTTAGTTGGGATCCAAACTAGGAAGATTGTAGTAATCTTGAACCAAGTGAACAGCAGTTTGGGAAGTTTTTCAATGATGAAGTCCTAGAAGTTATTTGCAAGGAATCTAATGAATATGCAGTTTTTGGAGGTGACCAAATTCCAAATATTGATCGCAACCGGATACTCTTACGTTCCAACTAAATGAAGCTATTGGTGAAACGATGTTGATCTTCATAATGAAATGTGTCGCCGTAGATTTGAAACAATTTTTCAATCCTTACATTTCATCGATTATAGTTTCCGCAAAAGCCAAGCGATAGTGTGTGGGAACTGCGGCCTTTAATAGATACAATAAAAAAACGCTTTGCCAAACATTTTCACCCGGAACAAGATTTAGCTTACGACGAATCCATGATACAGTATTTTGGTCGTCACGGGTGTAAACAATTTATTAGAAGAGTCAGTACGCTTTGGCTAGAAAATACGGTTTCGCATGAATCCGAAATTCACCCCCAGCAATATGGAAATAATATTGTTCCATTATTTGATATGACAGAAGAATTTGATGAATCTCCAAATCTAACAAAAAGTTTGAATTATGTTTCTTTTTTAATAATTTGTTTACATCACCAACTGCTTTGATCGGACTGAAAATCGAGGTTATCACGGAACGGGGACTATTCAAGAATTTTTTTTCCCATCAACTTTTCCATTACCAGTAAAAAAGGATTTGAAGAACTCACCGCGTGGAACACTATTGTGAGCACTAAAATGGATGGGTCAGGTATTATATAAATCAAAAATCCTGGTTCCACGTCCATGTCCTAGTGGCACATGCTTTTGAATCGTAAAGGTGGTAATAATACATCGCAGCTGGAATTTAGAATTTAGACGTTAGATGCGGTAACCACCAATTAACTATCGACGACCAAAACAGTTAATGGAGTTTCTAGCTCGGAAAGATTTTGTAATTACAAGAGTAACAGCATAATAAAATTTTAAAAATTCAAACCGGGATTTCCTAAAAATCGGGATTTTTTTTATACAAAACCGGGACTTACCGGGATAAAAAATCCGGGATTTTATTACACACCACAAAAAACGTCATTGTTCTGGTAATAATTGCAAATCTATCGGCCGGACTATGTGCAAGAAGTGCATGGTCGGATTATGTATTGAATGTACCGAAAAATACATTATTTTTCAAATTTGGAGTCATGTCTGAAGTTAGTTGCATAACCGTAACATTTTTTGCAATAAAATATTTTACAATTTTGGGAACTTATAAACGATTTGTATTACCAACTCATTTTTGTTTTGTATAATGCTCAACGTTGTGAAGTCGATTCTATGATAATCCATCAGTAATTAGCAACATAAATTTCCGCTGGTCATTAATGGGTTAAATAAGAATAATTAATGTCGGTGTATGCGAATAAAACAGAGATAGCAGAGGTAGAATACTATAAAGTTTACTTAAAAATGTTTGAAATTAACTTTAAAATTTTAGATGTTTCATTGTAAACCAACCAGTGTACCGAATAAACTGATAAATATTTACGACGCGCGATTTGTAAATTGCTACATTATCGAGTATTTACCCCTAATGTACCAAATACTTCCAAATTAGTTTTATATTTTCATTTGATTGCTATAAATACAGAACGAAAGCTATTAAATAGCAAAAGTTTGTGACCCTAGGGAAAACCTAATACAATTTCCATTGTTAAAATGTAGGGAAAAATTAAGCTTTCTTTTATAACGTATATAGAGTACTGTTTGGGTAGGAGTTGAGTATTATAAATTCGAAACAAATCCTCTACGATTTTTTTTTTGGTTAAAGGTGTGTGAACTTAACTAACCATTCCTCAGCAATATTTATATTTTATTACCAGAAATAATCGTCGACAGAAGTGATAATAATTTCTCACGATATATATACGTATATCATGCACACAATAGAATCCCCAAAATGTAATTTTATTAAAGTTTTATTGTACGCACTTTATATCAAATTTGACGCCCTTTTGATTTAATTTAGATAATGTATCCGTTTATTTGTTACACTAAATTATTTCGACCTGTGGCATTAATCAAACGTAACCCATCCCATAAATTTGTTTAGTAAAATGTGTGGTAGACAAAAAACAAAACAAACAAACTCGCCAATCACTTTTAAATCTTTCCAAATGACTACCAACGAACGAGTTAACACATCGACCGCACGAAAAACGTTTTCATTAAACTAATTTATTGTTACATTTTAGGGCCATTGATATCAATATAACTAAATAAAATAAATTTGTCATGAATTTAATTAAAGAATTTTATTCATAATATGTATATCATAATATGCTGTATTCGTAATAATGTATATTATGCTTTATTGACTTTTTAGTTTTTCCTCTCGCACAATAAAATTTCCCGCAGTTTAACATTTTTATTTCATTTCAGTTTTTTTAGGTGCGGTTACAGACGATATTTTATTTACATATACATATATACAGCATAAATAAATTTGTAATTTAATAGTTTTTATATACTATGTAATGGTACAGGTAAACCTCGTACAATGCGGTACTTTCACAACGCGATCCTTAAAATGAAAGAACTTTCCTTCGACGTGGTATTTTTACAACGCGATTAAAAAATGTTTAAAATTTTACTCAAAATCCCGGTTTTCAAAATTCACGTTTTTAAAATCTCGGTTTTCGAAATCCCGGTTTTTTTTTCTTCTAAAGACTTGATTTTGAATAAAATAATCTTTACTCGTATTACTTAATTCGGGCCGGCCAGACAAATAAGATTTTAACATGAAAATAAGATAAGCTGCCAAAAAAGGTACTCGAAAAAATCAAGGCTGCAACATTTTGAAATGCAATAATTGTAGAGGCTGGCGGCTTCAATAACTCTCATGGGCGCGCTCAACCCGCGCGCCAGAATTAATTAAAATTTATTTTTCAAAACCAAGATATTGAGGATTTACTGGAATTTACTGTTTCGGGGAGTTGCTGTTGAAAATATAAATCGGGGAAAAAACTGATTTTATAAAAATCCTAAAATTGGGGAATTACTCGAAATTGTGAGTATATCCTTCCTGCATGTAATCTAGTTCACTTAAATGATAAAATGTTCTGTCTAAAATTGGTAAAGTATTAACTAAAAGTTGATCCTAGTGGTAAGGAGTTATTTAAAACTGATTTTTAGTGAGTGTGCTATAATGAATATTGAAGAGGTAAAAACAAATAAAGGCAACTCAAAATTAATAATAGATGGGTAATGCCTGTCATTTGGAAAGAAAAGGCGATACTTTCCAATGGGTTTGTGCTGAAACGAAATTGCTCTTGTGTAAAATACGAGAGGTAACCATTTATTCAAATAGGTCGCATAAGATTAAAAAGGATCCTTCCAATCATTCTCATGATCCATCGTGTTTTGTAAAGGCAGTATTCAAGGCCAATGAGTTAGTGAAAACTAACGCTCATAACACGACAAGTTTACCCTCGCAAATTATAAAAGACAGTGTTGTTAAGTGTAAAGCTGAAGATCGTGTGTATTTACCAACTACTCAAGCTCAAAAGCGCAAAATCCTTCGAGTTAGATCCTGTAAAGTAAAAGAAACCGATACTATAACAAGCTCCATCAAGCTTCAAACTTCTTGCGGAAGCGGAATGTTGGCTTATGGATGCCACATTCAAAATAGTCCAGTTATTTCTACATCTATTTACTGTGCATGGTAAAATTGGAAACAAGGTGGTACCACTTTTGTTTTGCTTAATGAGCACAAAAACTGAAAATGAATATTTTGAGACATTCAAAGCGACTAATATCGGATTTCGAGAAAGCAAGTGTAGCGGCCCTTAACCATTTTTTCCCGGAAGCTGAATACAAGAGGGGGGTTTGTTTCACTTTGGCCAGATTATCTGGCGGAAAGCGCAAGCATAAGGTTGTTCCGCTAAATATGGAAATAATGAGCAATTTTATATTCTTCAAATTTTTATGCTCAAAAGTCTACCTTTAGTACCAGCTAATGAAATCAATTCATATTATCGAGAAATGAAGAGAATCTACGATTCGGATCCGCGCAAAATAGAAGTTTTGACACGAACACAAAACTCTGTGGAGAGTTAGCATCGGCGGTTACACATCATTATTAGAAAGCAACACCCGATATCAACTAATTTCGATATAGCCCGATATCAACTAATTTCGGAGTTGGGGAAAGATCTGATGCTTACTAAAACTCTCGCCCAGCAAGCGCAAACCGATGCAACTGGCCCAATAAAGAAAAAAACAAATCGAAAAAATAATAAAATTTACAACGTTATTCGACAACGGACAATTTAGATAAAATAAGTTATCTAAAGAATATTGCATTAAATATCTTTAAATAAGTGAAATTAGCAATATTTTATATTATTGTTGTGATTCATTTAATTGCTATTTTATTTTATTTTTATTCATTTTGACATGGAGTTAATTTATTTTTCTTTGAAAGTTTTGAATTACTAAATAAAATTTTTAATTTTGTTATTATTTATTTATAACTATATTGAAATATTAACCGTTCTTTTCAGACTATTTTGTAATTATATCATTTGAGGACAATTTTAATCAATACATATTTTTTCCGTTTCGTATTTTTAAATTTTAACTTAAGAAATGATTTTGTACCAATTTTGAAAAATTTCACATAAACAAAGATTTCCAAAAACCAAGATGTTTTTTTTTTGTGGCCAAGGTTTTGAAAACTAAGATTTTGAAAACCAAGATTTTGAAGGCCTATATTTTAAAAAAAAACCAAGATTTTTGAAAAATCAAGATTTTGGGTACACACAAGATTTTTGTTCACCAACATTTTGTGCCGCTTCCTTATTAACCATTTTCTAGAACATTATCGAAAACTCATTTTTGTATTTTGTCGGAAATCATTTAGTCCCCTTTCCCACATGTTAAACTTTAAAAATCCAAACCGGGATTTCCTAAAAAGGGGTTTTTTATACAAAACCGGGATTCTGAGAACGGGGATTTTAACAAACCGGGATTTTGAAAACCGGGATTTTGAAAACCAGAATTTTAAAAACCTGAATTTTGATAACCAGGATTTTGAAAACTAGGATTTTGAAAACCGGGATTTCGCTACACACCCTCTAATTCTTAACGCTTTATCGTACGTAGAAAAACGGTTTCACTCAAATAAAAGAACGGGATTTTTTTTAATTATTCCTGAATTTCTAGAACATTTTCAAATTAGCAATTTATTAATTCTATTTTTTAATTCTAATGAAGTATCTAGCTGATTTTTACTGATATAATTCGCAAAATATTTACATTACAAATTTATTTCATTTTTTTCATAGGACTAAACTGTTAATATTCGCCGAAATTATATAGGAATTAGAACGGTTTGATAATTCAGACAGTCCAAATTCTATTTATCTATTACCGCTCGATGATCAAATTCATACGGATCAATGTTCTGGAGATAAGGAAAACGTAAATAAGAATAATTTGAGTGTAAAACAGTTATGAATATGGTTGCAGAAGTTGCAAATAAAAATGTAAACGATAATCCTATGCAACAATTTTTCATCTAACCGATGGTTCTTCGAGTAACGAGGAAGATTGCACCAAAGATTTTAATCCGGCAAAATCAAGAGAACATTCAATAATGCGGAATTGGGAAAAAGGGGATTACAATTACAAATTGACGAATCTATATGGGAAGGACGTTTTGCGACTCCACAACACCAATGGAATTTTTTAAGTTATTATTTCCGCTAGAAACTGTTGAAGAAATATCGAAATTTACCACATTGTATGCTGCACAGAAAAATGTTCAACAAAATGCAGATTCGGCAGACATCCAAGCATTTATCGGAATTTTAATTATTTCGGGCTGTGTGGCACCAAATCGGGACATTTTCCGTTATTTTCACGTTTGTGAGAATAACAATTTGGCCAAACACGATAAATACGCAAAAATTCGACCGTTAGTGTATGGTCAATGTATTGCCCCCTCCCCTTTCCCTGACCCAAGATACAATTTAATTAAGCAAGACTGTTGTAAATTATTTAAATCACTTGGATCAAGTTTTTTAATCGGAGGTGATATTAATGCAAAAAATACCTACTGAGGATCAAGGGTAACCTCTAAAAACGGAAGAGAGCTATTTGCAACAGCAAGAATGTTCAGCTGTGATTTTCATTCTGGATATCAACCAGCTTATTGGCCTAGAAAGCATTGACCAAAACTACATATACCTAAAAAGCAGCGAGGGGATTATGTCGGATCACACGACTGTTATTATGACAATCATTCTGGCAACGATTGTTAAGAAAACTAGTAAGCCTTGGAAATATGTACTAACAACAAAACTTGTTGGGAGAAATTTCTGAAACTATTTGAGGATAATATTGATCTTCAGGTGCCAATTAAAAATCCGATACAGCAAGACGAAGAACTAGAACAAGTCAACAACAGTATACAGGAAGCGGCCTGGAGTAGTACCCCTCGAGTTCAAATGAATGGCGCCCAAATGCTATTTATCCTCTTGAAATTAGAAAACTGGTTGCAGCAAAACGAAAAGCAAGAGAGGCATGGCAAAAAAATCGAGCGCTATAATATAAAACAACTCTAAATTTTTTGTCCAATAAACTAAAGTTGCTAATTAAAGAAATCAAGAATGAATCCATTAATAAATATTTAAGTGGCTTTACTGGGAAAAAGATACCGAGTACTCCTTTTGGAAAGCGACAAAAAGTTCAAAACGACCTAAGCTACAAATTCTCCCAGTTAAATATGACATGGGCTATACGTGCAAAGCAAAAAGCTTCATTGTTTGCAACCCACCACGAGAACACGTTTCAGCCTTTTCCTAGACTAACAGCAGAGGGAGACATACCACCAGTAATTAAAATGGGTAACTGCAATATATCTCCTGTCACATTACAAGAATTAAAATAGGAAATCCATCTTAACCTAAGTGCAAAGAAATGCCCAGGAAACGACTTTAAGCTCTTCCTGAAAAAGGATTATGTAAACTCCTCTAAATAATTAATGCAGTATTCAGACTTAAACACGTTTCAAATGAAGGCAAAACTGCAGAAGTAATCATGATACCTACCTAAACCAAACAAATCATTCGTATAAGCCAATTTTGTCGCTTCCAATAATTTCAAAAATACTCGAGAACCTACTCCTAAAGAGAATCAAACCAATAATAGAAGAAACAAATCTTATTCCTCCTTATTCCATATCAATTTGGCTTCAGAGAAAACCATTCAACGATGGAACAAGTACACCGAATTACAAACATAATTGAAGATGTACTTGAAAGTAAGAAAATATGTTCAAGCTTCTTCTTGGATGTAGCACAGGCCTTTGACAGAGTATGACATAAAGTCTTGGAAAATAAATTACAAAGAGACTTACCAAAGCAGTTACCAGCACTTTCGTGGCACATTAGATGGCGAATACTGAGAAATTAAGAAAATATTAGTAGGAGTATCACAAGGTAGCATTCTGGGACCAACTTTATATGTTCTATACACCTCGGACCTGCCAACGATAGAGGATACTAACATATAGACATTTTCCGATAATTCGTCCATCTTGGCAGTCGCTGATAGCATAGAAGAATCCATAAGCAAACTGCAAACAGCTACTAATATTGTCAGTTCACGTAAACTTTAGAAACAAAAAAGTCAACTGGTTACCTACCAGTAGAACTAAACTCTCAGCAAATTCGCTATGCAAACACGGCAAAATATTTAGACATGACTCTATATGCAAAACTAAAATGGAAATAGCCTGTCAAAAAGAAAAAAAAAACGAGTTAAAAATTAAATACAGAAAAATGGATTGGCTTTTGGGGAGAAATTCTGAGCTAACTTTACACACTAAAATCAAAAACCTGTTTGGAATTACGGTATTCAGCTCTGGGGCTGCATAAAGAAGACCAATATCAATATCATCCAGTCATTCTAAGCAAAGTCCTAACGTATTAGTATACGCCAAAATGCTGAGATACGTCATATATTGGATGAGTCAAACCCAGATAGACCAGTAAGTTGATCGAAAAAGGATTCTATGACATATCAATACATGTTAGAATTAGTAGACGAAAACAAAATGACTGAAGCAAATCTAGTTACTGTAACCACCGATCCTTTACCCCAATCATATGAAGGTAGCTCCGTAGCTTCATCCGATGGAAAAGGAAATATATAACACTGAAAAATATTAAAGATGATTTAGACTAGGATCAGAAATTGGAAGATTACTTTTCAGATAAAGAACTTATAGGAAAGAGCACACTATTTAGAAATAATAATCGAGTTCCGACAACGATATTATAACTCATTATTATAACTCGCGAATTATTTTATTTGTTTGTACAATACAAAAATTACCAAAAATTCATTTTTTATTATTTAGAACGTACCCCCAATTTTTGTATGAAGTTTACACCTCCCACAGCGCGATTTCATATTACGCGGCATTTTTTCAGAAACATATCGATCGCGATTTAGGGGGGTTACCTGTATGTGTTATTACATTAAGAACACATTAATTTAGCGAATTAAATTCTATTTATGTAGATATAAGTAATAATGACAGTTTTAAAAGATGCGAGATATTTACGATATATAGTACGTATATATGAATGACATTAATTACTTCTACATATTACTTATTTATGTCTGTCGGTTTTTAATTTCATAATATACTCGTAAAAAGCAATTTATAGTTTAAACGCGGAATATTATTATTGTTGCTTTGCTATAAAGTTTTTGTTCTGCATCATCGATTCCTTATATAATAATTTCTTTATCATTTTGAATGCATCTTATGGAAATTAAATATTAATAATAAAAAAAAAGACTTTACAATTTATATATAAGAAAACGAAACAACGAAATCAATATTCTAGAGGAAATTCTAGAAATGGTTTTCTTACATGCATATAAGACGATGTACATTATACGTATTATAGTATCATAACCGCAATTTAAAAATAATAAAAAAACAACTTACTAATGACATTGTAATCAGTACAGATCGGTATGTGTTGTCGCTGACATATCCATTTTATAATATAAATAGTTTGTCCTTAATATCTCAGCTTACCATATACATAGAAATACGATTTGCATATTCAACCATATGACATACTTATATAATCATAATTCAATTTCTATAGAAATTATATATAAACAAAGATTGTAATTGTTGTGCAAACATCTAATTTTACGTCGCTAGGTTTTAAAATTAGCGTTTATAATCAACAAGAACAAAAAAAAATTGTATCAATTTAAAATGTAATTTTTCATCTCAAATAATCAAGATAATATTTAAATTAAAATCTTAATTACCTAAAATGCAATGAGATTTTCCTAGAATATTTTACTTTATAAAGTCAAACAAATTCAAGCTTGTTTGAACTCAGAAAATAATGTTCCCAGGAAATTTTCGCATATATTAAAAATTAATTTTTTGTGAAGTACGATATTCTCAAAATTTTGTAGAAAATTTTATTAATATTAAGATTGAATACAGAGTACCGTTAAGTACAAACAGAATATTTAAAAATAGAATTGAATCAGATTTCAAGTAGAAAAATCGTTCCTAGAGTTAATTGAATCCATAAAGCAGGCTCTAGCGAAAATTAATGGGTAATTAAATCTTCATTACAATTTTCATGCTTCTTTCGTGTTCGCTAAAATAAGGGGCTCGTTCAGATAATTTAGTAATGGATTGACATATAACCGAGCGGGATGACTGATCTAATATTTTGATGTATGCGTTAAATTGCAAGTGTATAGTGAAAAACAACTTTAAGTGCAGAATGTGACAATGGGTTTATTTTTTTCAGGAAAATAAATGGAGGTGTGGAATTGTGGATAACATTCGATTTTCTTTTACGACAAATGTATATATACGAATATACCTAATTTGTAAAGCAAAAAATTCAACCTAAGTACCGGATTTTCTTGTATCCTTATTTCTGCTTAAATTTCAGGAAACCAACAAGGTCAACCCTTGTTAAAAGTTGAATCTTCATTGCAAAAATAGTGAAGCTCCGGAAGCTGTCACTTTTGGTACGCGGATGTCCATCACATTTCGCGTAGGTTTCCCAATTTATCGAAAAACATAACTATGAAGTTTTATTCCGAATAGTCAATCGCCTTAGTTTTAGAGATGCCGAATTTTAATGATATAGATTTTTGTTTTATTAGAACTAATTATTTAAGAGCTGTACAGGGACAAATTCTTAGTGAAAAACAATTTTTTGTAAAGAATCGTCATTTACTCCTAAATTTTGGAAAACTGATCTGGACCAATATATTGTTGCAAAATGAATTTAAAATTTATTAATTCATAATCGTAAATGATATACTTTTCAAAATATATGAAAAAATTGTAAAAGCTCCTATTGGAACTGACTCTTCCGGCGAAAAAATTAAAAAGCTCTTATGGAAGCTATCACTTCAGGTGGATTTATTTTGGCCAAAAATCACTAGAATCTCCCAATTTGTGGAAAAAGTTTAAGTATGAACTTTTTTTCTCGATCAATCGATCAGTCTTCCCAGACTTTAAATGAAAACTGGTGGGAAGCGGGTTTCGAGAACTAAGAATCGATTGCGTAGATCCGTATTTCAGGAAATGTCTGGCCTGGAGATTTTTTAAATTTTTACTCACACCAAATAATGCGAATGAAAATTGCTTGAAGGAGGTTTGTGAGTACCAGGAATCGATTGTGATGGTCCCCGAAGAGGTGCCCTCGGTGAGATCCGCGATCCGATTTTTAAATTGAACACGCACGTTTATATTTTATGAGATCTTGTTTTTTATCGTTAGTAATCGATTGCAATTATTCCGGATGTTCGATAAGGCTTGGCTTCCTATTTTTCGGTTTGATAGAATTTTTGAAAAATTGCTTACCCACCTAAGCCATTTTGAGTCCACGAGGCAATTGGAACAATTACTGATTCCGTAAAATTCGTTCATTCGTATTGCATCGCTTTTCATCATGTCGCGTCTAACGGCGTTACGGTGAGATGTTGTATGTATGATTACGTTAATCACATCTTTTCGAAAATGTTGGTTATTATAAGTAACAATATTTACTTGTATCATTCATTATCCAATTAACGTTTTTTATAGTAATTTATCGATATTCTAAATTTAAACGACCCTATTAAAGTTAGCCGACTCCAGCCGAAAAATTTAAATAATATGCAGATTCAGAATATACAAACGCAAATGACAGTCGGTTTTGTTGGTAACACCTGCCGAAAAATGTCGATAACGCAGATGCAAATTTTATTCCGGAAAGATTAGAAATATTTATTTTGTTGTTCCTAAAAACCAACTAAAAAATTTAAAATCAGAGAATATTTTAAATGCAGTGTCTTCTAATAAATATCATTTAAAAAACGCTCAGGTCAATTTTCATGTGGAGCGTACGGGAAAACTCGATTGAATATATAGCAATCGCAAAATTTGAAAATTTCTAAAAATTTACCGTTTAAAGTGACACGATGCTCACACCTGGGCATAAAATGCATATCTGCATTATCGACATTATTCTGCTGTCATTTAATCTCGGTTTTAATTAATCTGCATTATCGACATTTTTCGGCTGCGTAGTTCTTTGGATTTCTTAACCATTTTAGATGTTTTATTCAACCGAATTTTCCCGGACTCGCAACATGAAAATTGATCTGCAATTTTTCCAGGTATGAGCATCGTAAGACCTTTTATTTGAATCTATTCCCAGCCATGCGACTTTAAACGGTCAATTTTTAGAAATTTTCAAATTTTATGTATGCGACATATTTAATCGAGTTTTCTCAAACTTCTAACAAGAAAATTGACCTGAAATTTTTGAAGTTTTGCTTAATATATTTCATCTAGTTTTCGCAGTAAGAAAATAGTTTGAAGGTTTAATTTTGAATAATATACGTTAATGAACCGAAATAAACATTTTTGATTTAAAATGAAATTACTGTTTAACACCAAAATTATTTATCTGCTTTATCGACATTTTCGGCTTGCTATTTATACGAATCTGCCTTACCGATATTTACAGACGAGTGCAAATTGGTTTTTGAATCTGCATTACCGTCAATTTTTGGCTGACAAATTGTAGATATTGCAGCCGAATCTGTATTATTCACATTTGTAGGCTGGAGCGGGTCGACTAACTTTAATCTTACTGAAGTTAGCAGAAAATTCAGCCTAAATCTGCATTATCGACAAATTTTAAGGGAACTATAAAATAAGTAGATAAGTAAATCGAATCGATAAAATTATATAAATTTATTTTAATGTGCATATAAATTAAAATGCACTAGTAAATTCTCAAGGTTATGTTATCATGTCTATTAAATTTCAAATATATTCTACATATATGAAAATATTGTATATGAAAATTCGCGAAATTAACGTAATTCTTTTGTCATGTAACCAAAGTAGATTTCCAAAATCCTCAACCGTGACTGAAATCTCTTTTCTCATAAAATGATCTACATTCAAAAATTCGTGTAGCTCGCATTATTCATTTGTCGTGTAAGCGGGATATATTATAAGGCACGGGTCTAATAATAAATTTCGCTTATACGACAAAGGAATAATTCGAGCTGCAAGAATTTTTGAATGTAGACCATTTCATGAGAATACGAAATTTCAGAAATGGTGAAGGATTTTCGGTAATCTAACTATGAAGACACATAAACTTTGGCCTCAAACTTTGCACAGATATTCCGTTTGTAGGCCCGATCCTAGAATTTTAACGCGCTTACACGACAAACGAATTATGTGCGCTTCGTGGATTCCTGTAGACGCGTTATAAATTATTTATACAAAATTTAAAATTATCATAATACTTAGAAGCTGTTAATTAGGTAGCTTTATCCAATGTACATAATATGTGAAGCAGAACCGATTTGAATACGAGTTTAACATTTGTTAAAATATTCAGTATTTTTATTCAAAAAAATTTTCTAGTTTTCGTTTCCTTCTATAATTGTGTCGGTAATGCAGTTTTTCGTCCGAAATTTCGACAATGCAGTGTTTATATTCTTATTTATTCCCTCGAAATATGTCGACACAGTAGTTTTCTACCGGAATTTCGGATGAAGTGCCGATAATGCAGTTTTCATGCTGCCCACTCAATATGTCGATAAAATAGTTTTATATATGTTGATAAAGTAGTTTTCGTATGTTTAAACGTCATACAATTTTATGTTTGTGTCAATGGTTTCGGAAATAGTTTTTTTGTACCAGGAATCAAAATCCATTTAGAGGCCGCAGGAAAAAAAGTTTATATTTTTATGCAATTTGATTTGGGCTGCAAATTCAAAATTGCAAAAATTTAATATTCCAATTTTGAATAAGTCGTATATAGGTTTATGAGCTTGCGATTTTGATATGATTTTAAGGAGGTTCGTCCTAGTACCAATACCATCCCCAATTTCTTAACTAAAAACGACAACTTTTAAATCTGTAAAAATTAAATATTTCGATGTTGGCTATAATGAATCGATAGTATACGAAGCTCAACAATCTTGCTGTATATTATTACGGTGGAATTAATTTCGGCCCTTTGAACTTGTTACCCGTTAGACTCCACTGTTACCCGTTTGATTACAACACTGTATATTTGCTATTGAAAAAAACATGAAAACAACTCGTTATCTTATTAATGTTACTCGAATTATATTAAAAATTCAATTAGATACTTAGAAAATCCAAAAACAATTACGTCGATGAAGAAGTCTCTTTATATAAATCCGCTCATCCGCAAAACTCATAAAAACATTTAACATTAATTTGGACCAAAAACCAAATAGTAATCGGGTACACATATAAAATAAAAATTAATTTAATTACTAATTCAACTTTGAGAGTAAAGTTTTCTTTTTTATTCCGTTGTTTGGTTTTTCCAATTTTGCGCTGCCTAATACACACACATGAAAATAAAAGTTCACCGGACAATATTCCATTATTCTAAGTCAGGGAAAACTTTTTTTTTTGTTTTTGTTTCCTATACATAACATCAATATTTATTTTGTCGGTGTGTGTTTAAAGCTGTTTAGCTCCTATATATGTATATAATTTAATTAATATTATTGCTTTATATATGAAGAGGTTGATGGGCCACCCACCCACCCGCCTGGTCAAGCTCGATTCGAATTTTTATTTTTTGCTTTTATCTCTCCATTTTCACAAAATAATACAAATTGTTGTTGTAAGCAAACTATATACGTAGGTAGGTAGTTCATACGGTCTAATAAATTAAATATACTTACGATGGGATAGTTAGTAAATAACAGAATTACGAAACAGGATGGGAAAATTACAAGACGATGTAAACGATTAAAATATTTAAAAAAAAAAAATGCGCAACAAAGCTGTTAATATTATTAGCACCGCATCAGTTTATCGTAACAAGCCAATTACGATATCGGTATATTGTTGTTGAACATTTAGTAGGATTTAAACCACAGCACAATAAAAAAAAGGTGAAATTTTGTGATTATCCCATTTTTTTTGTTGGCTGTGGCCTGGTGCGGCAAACAAGAACAGCCGTATTGGTTTACTGATAAATTGGTTTTAAAATTATATTCTCTCGTTTTGATTTAGTATCGTGTGAAGCCTAACAAAAATCTATATCAAATTTGGCACAGCACAAACATGATTTATTTTCTATAATCAAGAGACAATTCATCAGTTTTCTTTTCGTCTAACTTAATATATAAAACACTGCCTTACATAGAAGTATGTATAGTAGTTATAAATCATATTTTCTCTCGTTTATATAGACACACCACTCGTTGTTACATTTTCGCACTTAGAATTATGGTATGTACGTAGCATGGACTTCATCATAATTCTATTTTTATATTTTTGGGTATCAACATAAATTTTATACTCGTCTATATAGCATACCTGCACGTCGTCTATCATCACTTATTTAACGTCGCACATAAACCGGCAGTCGAAGAAATTTTTCAGGTTTTTTTTTTTGATTGTTTTTGCGGTGGAAGTGAATCATATTTCTTGGAATGAATTCGTTAACGTTTTGTTTGAACATCGTCGTTTTAACTTAATGATGAATTGTATATGAAACGCGATCTCGTTTAAGGTGGTAAAAGTGTCAAATTTATTACAAAATTTCCATTTCATCAAAGCGAAAAGATGTTTGGATTCTAATCGTTTGGTGAAAATGTATCAAAAACTTTTGTTTTTAAGTACAATTTTCTAGAAAATATACGATATTTCTTAAAAATATACTACACAAGTATTATGTTTTTAGGTACCTCAATTCCTGTAATTATACGAATTTATTAAACAAATGTTTTATCTTTTAGTGTAACATTTTACCAGGTATTCATTTTAAATTTTCGGTTATTTTAAGGATTTGTTTCGTTCTATGTGTAAGAATACGATATCTCCTTCTTTGGTTTTAATTAATTAAATCTGGTATTTATTCAACAATCTTTTTAAATTGTATAATCTTGCTGATATGAAAAGCTTTCTGTAATTAAAATGGTTTCTAAGAAAATTATCAAACCATATAATGACGTGTTTCCTTCCCATTCTCAAGTTTTCATAATTCCGGGATATTGCATGTATTTCCAGTATAGTTATTCTTAGTGTTCGAGATTGAGTGGTCCATTCTGGGTTCAATCTACGAAAATGGAACTCCAATTGTCCGGAATTATTAGACGAGCTAAAGGAACCTAAAACAAGTGCATCTCGTCCAAATTCACTTTCCCAAAATGCAGTCGAAGTAAAAATGTAGGCTATGCAGTGACAGCCAGCTCCAGACCATTTTTCTTACCATATCACTCTAACGAATGAAATTCCAGATTCAAAGCTAGGGCTGCTGGCATCTTTTATAATTAAAATTACATGTTTTTTTGCTATGACAAACAACTACCAGTTAAAAGTCAAGAACAATGGCAACAAATTCGAGTGGAGATAAAAGACATATCAACTCTTGTAATATCGAGATGGCTGTTCATGACCGGAGGAGACTACCACCTATATGGGTTTTGCGACTCCAACGAAACCGCATTCAATTTAATATACAGGGTGTCCCCGATTGGGATGCTAATCCGTTAAGGGGCGATTCCTTGGTTCATTTCATGAAAAAAATCGTGGTAGGGGGGGGGGGTAAATTTTTGATATCCTTTCAGATACAGGGTGTTTAAAAAATTTGGTTCGGGAAAAAAGTACAAGCGAATATTAAACTGTAACTTACAAAATATTTATCGGACGGCAACCAACAAAGCATCGTTTGACGGATAATTGAATAGGCTATATTTAAGATCTTATTGGCTATCTTGCATCTGTATCCATTTAAGAGCTATGACGTTTTAAATTTAAAAAAATAGAAAAAAATGATTTTTATTTTATAAAACTGAGTTTCTCTCAAAAAAATCCGATAATTGTTACGTAATTTTAATCCGCTATCATCTCGCTAAATGATGCTTTGTTGGTTGCCAATTGCCATCTGATAAATATTTTTTAAGTTACAGTTTAATATTCGCTTGTACTTTTTTCCCGAACAAAATTGTTTAAACACCCTGTATCTGAAAGGATATCAAAAATTGACCCCCCCCCCCTACCATACGATTTTTTTCATGAAATGAAACAATGAATCACCCCTTAACGGATTAGCATCCCAATCGGGGACACTCTGTATATTAATTCAATATTTTTGTAATCGAGCGACATAGCGGTGCACATTGATTCTCGCTCCAAAACTATTCATATTCGGCGACGACATTTTAGTTTGATCTTCCTCAATTTTTCCCGCTTGATTTATTTTTTTTCTTCGTTCGGCAATAGGACTATTATTATTCCGTATTAGCCGGGTTATTTTATCTTTTTTGTGTTTAATAGGGATAAAATGAATTACTTAACTTTTCCTGTCGTTGGGAGGGGAGATCCCATTCTGTGTCGGTTCCATATTTTCAGGCTGGGCTTGTCACTCCCGATCACCCCATTGGCAGGACATCCATAGGGGTGGAGTGGCAGGTCCAGCATATGCGTCGCGACTGTAAAATCTACTCGGTCTCCCCGTGGCACTCCGATAGTATTAAGCAGTCGGAGTATGTAATATGGGAGATTCGCTGGAGGTCTCTCGGGGTGAAGAGATGCCTGGTATGTTGAAGAGATGTGCACACCCGGTTACCATTTTTTATCAATTGTTCCTCAAATTTCGTGCGACGAATTATGGGATTCCTTAATTTAAATTCAGTTTTAATTTTGTTGTTTATTGTTATTCTGCTCCACCAAGGGCATAGTTGGCCTAATAATATCAGATACATCCGACGTTTCAGCATATATGCAGTCCCCCATATTAACACCACTGAGTTATCCAAACACTAAGATTGGTCCCGTTAGATGATATAAATTTAAAATCAGCATTCACAATTGCTTTGTAGTTTGGAGTTGATATGATTTTTGACAACCTTAAACTAGAACAACTAAAGGACCTCAACAACGCGTTCTTGGCTGATTATTAACTTTGGCGTGTTACACGCCCCGAGGAACCAGGCACGATAGAACTTTGAAGACTCTGGGAAACCGAAGAAGTATTCAGATCGGCACCATTGCTACCCGAAGGAAGGGCAGTCATGCGAAGTTCTCTTTAATGGCGGATTCAGTGTTGTGTTTTTCCGTTCGTTCCTTCCTTCTGAAACTTTTTTAAACCAATTTCATTGGTTAAAAATTACGATTTTTGCCTTGGTAATTTTTTTCAGCAACTTGGATTGGTTTAAGAAAGGTTTCAGAGGAACGAATGAACGAACACAACAATGAATCCTCCTTAAAAGAATTACAACGAAATTACCGGACAATCATATTATGGTCAAATTACCAAATGGTAAGAAGAGCATGATGGTAAGAAGAATGAAGTAAACAGATCGTTAGGAATCTCTATTAAAAGATTGCACGGTATGAAGAAAAAGTTTATAAAGAATCCCAAGTTTCACGAACGATACGTAGATTTATTGAAAAGTACACACGACTCAAGCATATGGTAGAAGTTCATCCATACCAACCAATTTTTATGCCTATTTCTATCTGCCCCATCATGCAATTTTAGAAGTCTTTCCAAGAAGCAAATGAAGCCACATGATTTCAAAATTGAATGCGGCCGATTGGGCTACACGAGGTTGAATTTCTAACGAGCTGAAAACTCATAATTTTTGGTGGGGCGGACAAGAATTCTTAATGCCTGAAGAAAATCGGCAGATGAGCTCGAACGAAGAGACGCACTCCAATTAATGATTTCCTCTCTGCCATTAACGCAAAACCATTGATTTAAGAGTTAAATGCACGATATTCTGGCTATAAACATATTCGCAAAATTCCGTAAATTTAATTTACCTTTACTGAAATCCGAAACGCATTACCAGTTTTGATTGGCAAAAATTTAGAGTTGAAAACCCTGAGACACTTCCAATATAACGTTTCCACGAAGATATCAAAACCATTGGGAAACCCGGTACTGTTCCACCTGAAAGGGCCATAAAATAGTTAAATCCATTTCTCGGCAACGCAGGCGTATCACGAGTGGGTGGGCGAACCGAAAGGGCTATTGCTCCATATAATACCCGACACCCAATTATTCTATCATCCAAATGCGAAATCAGAAAACTAATAATCGTGAATTACCAGAAAGATGATTCGACGGAAGTTTTGGATTATCAATTATAGGGAAAGATGTGACTAAGTCGCTTATACGAAATTGCGTGTATTGCCTGAAACAGCGACCGCAGATGGAAAACCAAATAATTGGTAATTTTAAATTTTTTGTGATAATTTTTTATTAATTTAATTTTTAGTTTGGACTAGGTAGCTTCGAGTGTTCTCTTTTCGTCAGCTCATTTACTCTATTCTAATTTTTGGTTCATAAATTTTCTTTACATTTCTTTTTTCTTACGAATATAAATTTCGTTGTACGGCATCCTCCTACCGGCCAATAACGGTGGGTTGTTCCTATGTTGAAAAATTGTATACTCGTCTATTTTTCATTGCGAGATTCTAGTGCAGTGACTGGAATAATTGCAGAAAAGCGGAACCCGAGCCCCACTGGAAGACCTGTAATCGAATTTTACCGAAATCAGGAAATGTCGCAATCGTTTGGCACTCAAAAAACCTCCTTTCAGAAATTTTCATTAAATTCATTTCAGTTGTGAAATAAATTATAATAAGGAAACCAGCCCACCGAGGCATCTTCTTAACGAATTTGCTCGAAACCGAAACCATCGTAATCGATATTGGTTCTTGGGAGGTTTCGGGAATGATCGATGATTGATAAATTAAACCCTTATGAGTTATTCCTATATGGTGGCATTTTGGTGCCATTTTATGATGTTTTACACAGTTTTAGATTTGTTCAATGAAATAATTTACATATAAAAAATTATTTTCATTTCCAATATTCGATTATGAAACTAAATTTAAATTTATATTTTGCTAAAATAGACAGTTGTGTGTTGCAAATTCCAAAAAAAATTGTATTTCTATAATTTTAAAAAGCACAAATATGTAAATTTTTTGGGGTATCATTTTTAATCACCTCGACAGGTTTTTATTTCCCTCGTTAATATTTTCGTAGTGGTTTCAAGAATTCCTCAACATTTTTTTGGTTAGAGCATTTCGTAAGTTTTAGGAATCGACAATTTTCGCAACAGTTCAAGAATTCGGCCCCTGGTCTAGAATTCTGATAAATTATTTTTCCGTGGTTCAAGTAACGTATGGCAGAATTTCAGGAAGTGTTTTGTTTGAATTTATTAAAAGCTATTTTCAAGAAAAATATTCTTGATTCAATAATTAATTAAACAAGACTTGGAAATTATTTTATACCCTAAACATAATTTCCAAACCAAGAAAATGGATAAACTTTACTTAAAAATAAAATAATTTCAGTTTCTCAATTTGATAAAAAAATTCTTGGGCTGATACAATTATTTAATACCAAGAAATTATTTGAATTTTTCTTTGTAATTCCTGAACAACTTCAATAAATAAATTTAAGTCACCGTATGCACATATTTTTGTAGCGTTCTGCACATTTTATAAAATCATTTGTAAATCCGTATAGGTCTTTTGCAAAATGAATATTTTATCAGATCAAGAATTTTTTCTTAAACCAAGAACTTTTTTTCTCAAACTGATAAAATATTAATAAGAAGTAATTAATATTTTATCAGTTGAAGAAAAAAATTTCTCGGTTTAAGAAAAAATATAAAAATAACAAACCATAGTTATCTTCTACAAATATTATTCAATCATTCTTTCGTGATCACTAATCAGTAAAGTTATGCTAATTTGATATAATTGTATTTGAATACATTGTGGTGATGTTTGTAACATTTATGAATGCACATCAAAAATGGTGATTTTTCTTGATGCATGATGGTAATAATTTTATGATTTTTTAGAGTGTGAAAAGCGAAACATTAAGTAAAAATTATTAAATATATATTTTTAAGTTTTTCCCACATGTTCAGATTAGATACTAATTGATTTCCTACTAGTTTTCGGTTTTTTTTGTGTATGAAGCTGTTTGAAATAAATAAACTATAACACCAATGACGTTAGATATACCCACCAGCGCAGAATTTTGACTTGTTTTTTTAATAAATATTGAGGAGTTGCCTCCAGTCACAGTTATGTTTTAAATTTAGGAATCAGGAATTCAATCACGAAAAGAAAAATTTCTTAAACCGATGTTACAGTTCGGTAAAACCACATTTATCTACATTGCGATAAAATTTATCGTGTTTCGTTTAACGCAGCATTTCTCTAAGTGAGGTTTAATAACAAAATAATTTCTTTATTTTAATTATTAATTCCTTGTTTTGAGAAAAAATATTTTCTCATCTTGAGAAAACAATTCTTAAATTGATAAAATATTTTAAATTTTGGCTTGGTGTAGTAAATGCGAAAATTTTAGGGATTATCAAATATTGTATGATGATGCATTTTGAAGGAGCTAGTTATCGATTTTGACAAAAGGAATTTAAGAATACGAAATCTCTATAATTTAGAATCCATATTATCAAATTTTCATTTATCGTTGTCAGAAAACAGTCGTCATTAAATTGCTTTTCGGTGAAAATTCGTTCTACACAGTCCTAACCGTCTATTTCTTAGAAAATGAATTTTTAAGGCACGGTTTGTTATGATTAATAAAATTTATCTGTTTGTAAAATTAAAAATCCATCAGAAATCATCTGCCCTATAACGTTATTTCATTAAGAAGTACATCAAATTGTACTATAAACGAAAATAGAGGGGTTACAAATTCAATCAAATTATTTTGTCGATATACCAAGATTATAAAATTCGAATAACAATTTTACAAATTTACCAACCGCAGTCATCACGACGAGCAGATGTTAAAATCACCCACCCCATCCATATAAAAACCCATCATAGGAAAATTCATTCTTTATATGACTGTTTTGTGTCCTATTGGTACGATAACAATACATAACGAAATATTCGAAAGGAATGTTCACTGTACACCAATATCGAATAAATGTAATATATTTCGATAGATACAAAAGCCGACGGTTCGAATAATAATAAAAAGCAGCTGATGCTAAAAACAAAAATAAAATCAGCCCCAATGCAATAACACGATAAGATAATGAAAATAAAAAACTCAATTTTAACTCCCTTAAAGTTTACTTTATTTGCGGGAAAACGGTGTGGCGTGCGTACTTTTCCACAAAAATTTTATTTTTCGTTCAGTTATGCCGTTCTACATACTTTGTGCTCGGTTTAATTAATTTTATTACATTGTTTTGGAAAACTCATATAAATAAAACTGATCTATTCCAATTTAAATTTCGAGGGAACCAAAAATATTTTCCCTGTTGTTTCCCTACTAATTTTAAATTAACAGAAACAGCAAAAATTTATATTATTTTCGATTCTTTCGGAAATTTCCCAAAAAGTCGGTATTAGTTAGTTGGTAGGGGTGAGAGCGTATAGTATACCTTTATAAATAAAATATTAGAAAGGAGGTAGCAATTTTTAAAAATAAATTTTAATGTGTGCCTTTGAAGCGTTTAAACATAAAATTTATCATCGTATGTATCGCAAATATATACATAAATATATAGAGGAGGAATTAGGTTTATCGAATATACGTGGGATTTATAAACCGGGGTACGCGCAGAGTTGTCGAGTTATACGTAGGTGCGTGTTTTTTGGTATTTATAAGAAGAACGAGGGTCTATATTTACTGGGATACAAAAATTTCTAAATATTTTATTATAAAATCTCAGATTATTTAAGTATATTGTGCCTGCCTGCTGCCCCCCTTTCGTTATGGAATGCGATTCACATCGGGTTAATCTAAATATTTTGTGTGACTTAACCAAATATTTACCTGAATTAAATTAGCATGTAATAAAATCAATGAAGGCGGCACTCATAACACCTAAGTGAATCCAAAAATATTTGTTGGTTGATTATCTTACCTGAAACGAAAAAGAAAAATTCTTATTTAGTGTGATTATAATTACAATTAGAGAGAAAAGGTAATTAAATTTTAAAACGGTCCTATTGCTTAATGTTGTTTCAGGGTTAATTGAAATTATTTTATTTGTTTCAATGTAAATTTCTTCGCCAAACCTCTTCCAGATCACGTTGTTTAAAAATTTGTATGGACAGATACGAATATTTCGATTCAGAGTTGAGCATTTTAAAAAATAGATCGGTATCCAGGTTTTAGAATGAATTTTGATTTGCAGAATTATTTCATTCAAAGTTGGTGGTATTGATGGGAGTAAGAATGCGACTATATTTTATGACGTTTTGTATGTTAATTTTGATGAATTTTAAAGTTGGAAATCATTATGATTTACTTAATCTTAAACCTCTCTTAACTTAATCTAAAAACTAATCATCAAATTTAACAATAAATTAATTTTCGCTTAAAAAAAATAAAAAGTTAGAACCAAGAAAGGTGTTCTCAAATGTATAATAAGTAAAACGGTGGGCATAATTACAAATGATATATTGAATTTGGTAAGAATCGAAAATATTTGGAAATTTGTCAAATCGAAACGGAATTTAACCTCTTGTTGCATATATTAGAGCGCTCTTTGTCAGACAACTTACTGGCTCTTTATCCATTTTATATTTTTATTAATCTAAGTAAAAGTGAGAAAAAAGGCAACTCCGAATTCTTGGCCTAAATTCGTTTTAATAAATATTTTAGCAATAATCAGTTTGGAGATCTGCTAAATAAAATTATATAAATTAGGACCCCCCCCCCCCCCCATTGCGAAGCGACCGGAGCCGACCCGCCTGATATAACCCGATCCTAAACTCAAGCTTCTATCGATTTTTAAATTCCTATGAATTAAAATTAAATTTCCTCTATGTGGATTATAAATAAAAATTGAAATAACTATAAATTTTTTTATTTCTATAAAAGCCGGGGCGGTAGCCCCCCAATCTTAAGGTATAAAATGATTTAAAATAATCTTAAAAGTATTTGTGCTTCGAAAAAGGAAAATATTTTTTCGCGTTTATGTTAATTGTCATATAAGACCATTTGGGGTCATTTAGGGCCACTTGGGATCATTGAGAGCTACACTAATCTACGCACACTAAAATACCTTAGTATTCCGATTTTCAGAATTTTTGGAGGTAGAACCTATTCGGTAAGTATATCCACGCAGTTAAAATTTTCGGCCGTCAATTGATATCAGGTGCAAATTGAATGAAAAATTGAATTTTATTAAAATCTCCAATGTTGGACATTTCTGTATCTTGGACACTTTCATTCATTTTTTGGTTTTAAGCTTAACGTTTTGTACCACATCGCGTTTTGAAATATCACTTTTTGAAATATCGTTTTAAAATATCACGTTTCAAATGGGACCCAAATAAGACCGGTCGAGCCAATTTCCAGTTGGCGAGGACTTCTCGTTCTTAAATGCCAGATTCATCACGTTTACCTCCCTATTTCGGTCGCTTTCTGAAGCAATTCTGACAGCCTCAGGTGAGGTTCCATTGGGTTCATTGCTGTTATTTCTCTTCATTTTGCGCCTTGCTGTCTCCAGTTCATTCATGCGCAGTGAAAGATAAAATCTCTTGGGACTCTATGGCCTCGCAGCAGACTCATGTACCAGGAAAAATAGGCCCACAACAGGCACAGTTCAAACAAAATGGGGGCTTTCCGGAGTTTCTTTATCGGCCTCACTACTATTTTCTTCAAGTAGTTTCTAGTGTGCTTTAATTTTGCGCTGTAGTTTTTCACGCCTCTTGGTTGCAACAACGCCTCCCTGCGTACATATCGAGCAGCTGCAACTAAATGCTTTGATGTTGTAATATTAGGGAGTACCAGGTGCCGTTGTATCGGCCGACGAAGTCCTTTCTGTTTTGTTTACCGTACTTTCAAACTCCGACTCCCCTATATTAAGACCTATATGGTCGTTGAAATTTTTCCCGTCAAGAATTTTACAGTTCCGAAACCGACTCACGATTCCCTCACAACAAAAGTTATATCGAGAATGAAGGCCTAACCTCCCATTTTAAATGTAGGTATTTGTTCTGCGTTGAGGATGCCTAATGAGATTACAAGACGCAGCACAATCTGAAAGGAGCTGTCTGAAACGAGCTTGAGACAATCACATTCTTTGTTTTATGTCGAATTATCAAAATTAGAAAAATAGCAGCTCAGGTGCACAATTTTTTGTTCCGTTTTCATCTCTGCATTTTTCATCGGTTTGGTTGGCTCATCAGGACTACATGTATCTGTCTTTTATTAGCGGTAGATATTAGAAGGTCCGAGGCCGACCTACAGCGATGCGTATAAATTTTGCGATGTATAACCTTTGCATCTCAACTTTCGAAGAATCTGTTTGCAATAACATATCGAAAGAAAATTTCAATATAACCTAAGGCTAACTATTGTTTAGCGAATTTAAAATAATTCGCTAAGACATTGTGTTGATACTTTGTATGTAAGGTCAAAATATTGTTCGTATATTTGTAGTATGATCAGCAGTGTCGTTAAACATCTGAATTTTTTATTAGAGATTTTAAAATAGCGTAAAGTATAAAATTAAATTCAGCAAGTTTATCAATTCAATTTTGAATCAAATTTTGAAAATGTTTATTTCCCCTTGTGGCGCCCTGCCAGTAGCTAAAATAAAAAGTACCGTGGTCCAGCTCGTTGCAATTCCTTGCTGTATGCTCTATTTCGTAGAATTTATAGCGGGCGGCGATCCTAAATCCACATTTGTATACGACAAGATAACCAACCGATCCTGATGCGCCTTTTAACCAATCAATTGTTTTGCCTATTGTTTTACTGTCGAATTTTTGTGCCTGATTGTGGTGATGTGGCCAATATATCATCGAAGTTAACTTTCTCTAAAACATCTTTGATACTCTGTTTCACATCAGGCTCAACCGTTCCTTTTTCTAAGTCCTGTATCAATCACCGCCGCATGATCCCTCAAACTTTCGGTTTTTTTTAACCACCTTTCAGTTGGACCATAAGAGCTTAGCTTTCACCGTTTTAAATATGTCAGCATATTCTTATCTTTCGACCATAAATATAACTGTTTCCTTTCTATTTTTTCTTTTGCGGTTTATCCATCTGCCTTTAGTGGATTTCAGATCCATTTCTAGCTAGCTGCAGGTTGCCTTGAATGGAGTTGTCGTCTCTTTTTTTGGCGCCCGAAAGAACTCGTTCCCCATTTTCTTGGCCACCTCGATTAATTGCTTTTCTAGAATAAAATTTGTTTTGTATTGATCTAGAAACACAAATCAGTTTTAAACCAAAGTTAGAGTGAGGTTAACAACTAAATGTTTTTTGGTATATTAAGTTGGCGTAGGCGAGTGCTTACATTTAAGAATTTTACCCAAGAAATTAATCTATTTTACATTTTTATTAGCCGTAACCGTTACATTGTCTCGATGCTAGCTGTGCTTTTAAGACAAATTTGGTTTTCATAAATCCATCTAAGATTGGCATTTCCAATAAAATATGTAAATATAAAAAACGTTAATATTTTTTTGTCTTCAAGACTTCTTTATTTATTCGATCCAGTTATTTGTATGTGTAAAAATAAAAAAAAATTCCCTTCGTGCTTTCGTATCCCTTTCAAACTACATACTATTTCGAAAGCAAAACTGCACTTGATAGCTTGTTTTAAAAGTGCATAAATGCAATTTTGTTACTATTGTTACACAGAAGTAGCTTACGTTCGAGTGCTTTATTCAATTTTCCATTAAATTAAATCAAATTTGCATATTGCTTTATCCCCATGTTATATACAATTTTACATTTATTTATTTATATTATACATTATGTATACACTATATAAATTTTCGCGAACAAATTTTCCATTATCAATTAAGACAAAGGAGCAAAAAATATTGTGTTTTGATTGAAAAGTGCACGATACTGACGAAAATATACATATTTCTGTGCTTTTCAACCTCTGTTTCGCGTCTAGACAATTATAATTAATTATATATTCCAAATGACTGCTGCAGATCAAAAGCGTACACAAATTGTTCATTCTCAGAAGATTTGTATTTCTGTTTGTAGATACAATGAGACTGTGTACGAGCTCTTTCACTGTTTACATAACATGAAACCTGGTTTCTATTACTATATTTAAACATTTTGTATGCTTATGCACCCCATTATTTCCTACGCCGTTCTCATAACATACATAGAAGGGTAAAGACGAAAAATAAACAGAAAACACACGACACAAAATAAAAGTTAATGGAAAATTTAGAAAATTTCCGTAAAATAAAATTCGAAAATTTGCGTCGTCCTGATGATAACAACAGAGAAAAACTAAATAAATGTATATACAACCCATGGAATGATAACACGGCATGATGAGACAAACGAAGGGAACGAGAGAAGTGACCGAAAATATTCACGTCGCATGTATAAATTCAGGGTTGCCCAAAAAAAAATATGACACCATTAAAAATATTAAAATAATTCCCCTGTCCAATTACAAGGCTGAATGTTGATGAGGAATTAATTAATGTAACACCAAATGAAAAACGAGGGAAAAGCGCTCAAAATACACGTTTTCCGAAAAAAAAAATATATATATATATATCTAGATAAACTTTTTGTCATTTTTTGGTATGCGCTGCTGTCTTCACTGCGTATTATAAATATATACAATTTATATATGTGTGCGTTTTTTGTTAATTAGCATCTTTTTTCTGTCGCATCCGTTTACTTTTTTTATTTTTTGGCCGCACGATAACAGTTTTTCCCTTAATATTTTCCAAGCAAATTTAAAAGGAAACAAACATGACAACAACATTAGATAAAGAAATATTAATTGTTTATATAAATTTATAGTCTAATTTGTTATTGAATTGCAAATTATTAATAATGTACAGCAATAAAATTTTTAAATTAATTTAAAATTGAAGATATATAAAATATGTATAAATTTTCACTTCATCGTATATTTATATTTTTGTCTAGCAAATAATTATTAATATGATAAATAAAGTAATAATAAACGAATAAATCAAATTAAATAATGGAAAAATAAATTATTTTAAATGTTCATTTAATTAAGGATTGTTTTAATATTCATTAAAATTCTATTTTATTTATTGCAAATTAGAGTTTGATGAATTTATATTTTGTTTTCGGTATGACGTGATTATTTTGGAATTTATTGGACAAACAAAGGCATTTTTTCAATATTTTCTATAAAGAACCGAATAAAATTTTAAAAATTATTGATTTTATTTTTTATGTATACACCAATACCTCGATTTGCGTTGTTTCATTTTGCAATTTTTTTGGAGTTGCGTTACTGCTAAATTAGACCCAAAAATTCGTTTCTGTTCTGAGGCCGAAGCACTCCCAACTCTTTCGAGGTTCGTTTTTCACGAGCTACCCTAAACATTTTCTGTCAAATCGAGGACATACGGCTATAGGTCCGATTTACGTAGAACCATTTACACATTGCATAGCTCCACGTCACATGGAAGATGGATCGGCCCATGAGCTGTACACGCCGACAGGGGATCATCAAAAACAAGTTACAAGTTTTTGTATTTTTGAACTTGCGTTGTTTTGGGTTTTGTTGATATTTTTGATTTTAGTTGTTTTTCGGGGAGTCCCATTTCATTAAATGTCACTTCTTAACTCATTATTGTGCTATGATTTCCTATGTACGGCACTTTTTTATTTAAGTTTGCAATTTTTAAACCATACATGAGTTAAGGGAGATATTCTTATAATGGTAAAATTATCAGAAAGCAAGGAAAAACTAACACTTTGGAAATAAAATTGAATATTCTACGACGTTTTGAAAAGGGGGGAAAAGCTGTACAGATAGCTAAAGCTCTGAGTTTAGCTGCAAGGAGTGGATTGTTGATCAAAATCGAATTGTTGCATTGGATTTGGATTCAAAACAATGTGTCACAGAGGTAGTTCAGACGAAAGCGAAAAGCTTATTCGACAATATAAAAAGTGTTTCATCGACTAACGAATCTGCAATCGACAGTGTTTGACAAAAATGAAAAAATTGAAGCTAGTCAGGGTTGGCTTGACAGGTTCAAGTTTCGCGATAAACCTTCATAGTGTCGTACACCGTTGGTTTCCCTCTTAATTCCCTGACGGTTTAAAGGTATTAATCCCCGATTGAGCCTATTCTTCGAAACAAGTTCTTAAAATTGACGAGACTGACTTGCTTTGGAAAAGGCTCCCTAAAAGGACTATCATCCTTAAAACGGAAAATCTGCATCTGGTTTTAAAGTGAGCAAAGACAGATTAACTCTGCGCTTCTTGGTCATAATGCCAATGGAGATTTTAAGTTTAAAGCACTCCTTATTTACAAATTATAGCACTCCAGAATCGCCGTGGTTTCCATTTATAACTAAATGTTCGTTGTAGTGACCTTTTTGAAACCACAAATTAATTTTAAAGCAGTTTTTACTATTAAATTAATTTTATTTTTACTAAATTAACGTTTTCGATCACTAAGTGATCATCTTCCGATTTAATTTACAACTAAAGCAAAACTCTACTAATTTTGCCGCTAAGGAAATACTTGCATCTTTATACTAAAAATATATATACATACATAAACATTTTGTCAATAATTGGAAACCCGAAAAAAGTAGTTAAACTGTAGTAAAACTGTACATAAACAAATAAAAAAGTATGTGTGTAATTTGGTTGCAACGTTTAACACTACATAAAAAAAACAGGTATTATTGTCAAAACAGGTACCTTTGTCAAAACAGGTCATACATATTAACAAAGTGACGTTTATAAACAAAACAAAAAATACGAAAACTTAATTATAAAATTGTTATGGTGGTTGTTAAATGGTGAAGTGTTCTCATTTAGTGTATTTACCAAGTGAAATAAACTCGATTCTATTGCGATTTTTTCCTGATTCATTAGATCGGGTTCGTGTTTGTTGATGTACAGGGATTCGTAGGCGTCCAGTTTAGAATTGTTTGTAATTGATTTTATTACTTTAGAATTCGTGACATCAACTCAGTGACTATTGTTATTCACCATATGTTTGGCCACACTATTCCTTGCGTCTTTATTTCTTACAGCTGCAGTGTGTTTCTGAAGGCGTTTGTGGAAAGCTTTAGTTGTCTTCCCAATATATTTGCAGTCGCATTCAGTGCAGGAAATTTGGTAGATATCAGATTTTGATGATGATGGTGTTGAATCTTTTTACGTTACTAACTCAAAATTAAATTTTTTCAGCATATTCTGCATTTTGTTGGTGATAGCTGGGAAAAAAGGCATACAGAAACGTTTTGGACAGCTGTTTTGTATCCGATCCACTCGTTAACGTAGTATGTGTGTTAATGTACTGTTTACGTTTGTGTTTGTCCAAGATTCTCTTAATAAATCTGATGTCATATCCATTTATTTTGGCTGTTTCTATTATGAAATTTTCTTCCAGTTTGAACTCGTCGGTGAATAAAAGTAATGTGTACAGACGGTGTGCCATCGAATAGAAAGCAGCATTTTTATGAGCTCCGCTAGGGTGTGAATCCACTGTGATACATCTTCTCGTGTTTGTCAGTTTTCGATATACATATCCAAACTCCAATTTTTCGCCATTTCTAATCACTTTTACGTCCAAGAAGGGTAAGATTTGGTTTATTTCTACTTCGTGTGTAAATTTAATGGTTTCGTATTGTGAATTCAACATCTCCAATATTTAATTTAACTCCAATTTTTTAACGATTGCAAACACGTATCTTAACCAAATCCTTGGGAACACATAGCAGGTGCTGATATTTTCCTCTAGTTTGCTGATGAAGATATTACTCAAATATGGTGCAAGTTTGCTTCCCATACACGTCCCGAATCTTTGTGCATAATATTTTCCTCTAAACTGAAAGAAACTTTGCTGCATACGTCTCAGCTACTTTTTGATATAACATAATTTTGGTTTCATCGACCTTTTCTTGTCTCGCATGATCTACGATGCACTTAATTGCAATGTCGACTGGAACCATAATTTCATCATCGGTCAGGGATATATCTTTCACTTTTTTGGCAAACTCAATGTTGTTCTTCACATACATTCCTGATGGTTCTTTAATTTCACCAAGTTCAGTCATAAGCCACGATGCGAGTTTTTCCGTTGGTGTGTTGATATTGGATACAATAGGCCTCATTTTATTTCCAGACTTGTGAACTTTTGGCAATGCATAAAGACATGGCACCCTTGGATTAGCCATGCTCATTCTGAAGTGAAAGTAAGGGATTTCTAAGTATCTTCCATCAACATGGCCGTCTCTTTGGCAGATTTGATCATTTGTGGGAGAGTGTTTTTGACATTGCCATTTTTCAACTCCATGTAAGGACCCTCATCTATCATTTTTGCAACTCTAGTGTCGTATTCTTCTCGATCGAGGATTACCAATGCGTTGCTTTTGTCTGCCTTGATGTAAGTAAGGTTTTTATCTTTGAGCAGTCTGATACACATCATCCACACATTTTTACTTCTCTTTTTCGGCTTTAAGTCATTTTGTAGTGAAATCTTTTGAGCATGGAATCTAATACCTTGCTTCTCTTGTGTTCTTCTCCTCCAAATACCTGTCTCTAAGCTAGTGACAATGTCCTCCAAAGGAGCTTGTGATGGTACGAGAGCAAACTTTAGGCCCTTGTTTAGCAACTCTAGCTCCTTATCCGTGAAAACTGCTGAAGACTGGTTATGTACGAAATTTTCCACCATGCTAATAGTTGTTTTGAGTGATGGGGCGCATTTCGATCTCAACTTCCGTAACTTTTTGTTGTGTAATTCTTATAGACTGATATTTGCGATTCATCCGATCACTTATGTATTTTTCAAATTCTGGCCAAAAAATGCTGTAAATCACGCCCTCCTTATAGTAAACCCACAATATTTTAAGTCGTAGATAATATAATTTAAGATCCAATTTTTCAAGTTCGGGGTATTTGAATTTTAATTCTTGATTAATGCAAAACTGGCTTGCATATTTCATCGTTACTCTGCTTTCTTTAGATTTGTCTTTCATTCTCACTCTAGCAAAATCTGGTACAAGGCGTTGTTTCTTGCATTTCCAATGTGTACAAATTATTCTACAATTACTGCACTCCTTATTTACCAGTCGGATAATCTTAGAGCTTTGAAGAGTTATTCAAAGGATCAGCTTTCTGTACATTGACGATCAAATAAGAAATCTTGGATGACATAATTGCTATTTAAAAACTAGGTTTCTACATGTGCTGTTCCACAAATTAAAACATACTGTAGCACGAAGAACTTGGACTTCAACGTTTTGGTTGTAGTAGATAATGCTCCTGATCTTCCATAGTCTTGTTGTTGATAATTTATCCGCAAAAGTCAAACTTGTATTTTGCCACCAAACACTACGTCTGCAATACAGCCCATGCATGGATCAGTGCATAATATACACCATTAAAAGTTATTACATTTTTTTCTTTATTAATTACCCTTGTAAATAATAAATAGAAGATTGGTCCTAAGACACTCCCGTGCGGGAGACCGGCAGAGATTTTTTTTAGTTCGGAGTATTCATCCTCATATTTCACCCGAAAATGTCTATTGGGTAAATATCTTAGTATGGCATAGAATTTCCTCAGCAAATTGATTTACAGTCCACTGTGCCAGACTTTGTCGAATGCTTGGACGACGTCCAGAACGTTTTTTTAATAATGTTGGTGATTCTATGCACCTGTTCAATTGTGGAGTGCTTTTCTCGGAATCTAAATTGATGTGGAGGAATTAGTTGTCGGTCCCCAATTATTGGTTTAAGGCTTTTTAGTAATAATTTTTCAAAGAGTTTTGACATAGTTGGCAGCATTGAAATGGTTTCATCGATTCCAAAATGGTGATTTTGACTTGACAGACAAAGAACTGCCAGGTCAGCCAAAAAAGTTTGAAGATTGCGAATTACAAACATTATTGGAAGAAAATGCATGTTAAACATTAACCGATCAACCATTTTTCATCGTTTGCATGCAATGGGAACTATTCGAAAGCTAGGAAGATGGGTCCCACATCAACTGTCCGAAAAACAATTTAGAGCACGGATTGAAGCATGTAAAAAAATCTTGCTGAGTACAAAAAACATAGTTTTTTGCATCGAACTGTTACTGGCGATGAAAAGTGGATCTATTACGACAACCCCAAACGTAAAGCAGCTTACGCCGATCCAGGCCAAGCAAGACCATCGCAGCCAAAACAAGATATTCATTGTGATAAGGTTATGCTGAGTATTTGGTGGGACCAGAAAGGTGTGGTGTTAAATCCAAATGAAACGATTACAGGTGATCGCTACCGACGCCAACTGGACAATTTGGCACGTGCATTAAAACGGCCAGCAATAGCGAACAAAAGCTATAAAGTTTTGATTTATGATGACAATGCCAGACCACATCGTGCAAAAACCGCTCAAAACAAGATAGAGCAACTCGGTTGGGATCGGCTAGAACAACCTGCGTATTCTCCAGACCTTGCACTTTCCGACTACCATTTGTTTCGATCAATGCTAACGTACGTTTCCGAAACGCCGGAGAAGTGCGAAATTGGATCGATGGCTGGATAGCTGGGAAAGTTGAAGACTTCTTCAAACGAGGAATCCACAAACTTCCCAGGAGATGGCAGGAAGTCATAGCTAATGATGGCGAATATATTGGATAAAATATACTGTATCTTTATCTTTTAATAAACATTTCTTTTTTATAAAAAAGTCTAAAAATTAATTCACACACCCAATAATTCATCTTCCAACTGATGAGAATTTCTTATCGGTATCTAAAGATTGAATTTTTCCTGCATTACTTCACGAAAGAGATCCCAGTTTGTTTTTGAATTTGTTAATCTTAAAAGTTATTAAAGTTACTTTAAACTTATGGATTATTACATGCGGCGAACATTTAAAATGCTTTTAAGTGAAACTGATGGACAAGACAAACCTGGCAGCCAATGCAAGAGTTTTGAAAAAAATTTAACATTATGAATGATATAGAAATTATTTCAGATTCGCGGAAGAAGGCTAAACCTTCTTGCATGAATGTTGTTTGGCAAAAAATATGGTCAGAATGTGTTCGCAACATAAGAGGCAATTTTTTAAAAGTTTATGATGCACCAAATGTAGTTCAAGCTGTTGTTAAATTAGCTAAACATTCTAATTATGAGGGAATGGATGAGTTAGGCATAGAAGAATTGCTAAGTTCACATAATCGTGAACTGATAACGAGGAATTAAAATTACCAGAACGAAGAAATTTAACCATAAAACTGCTTTTTAGTGGCATTTCTGTATTTATATGAAAATTATATATTCACTTTGCGTCGTTTGTCTTTTCACTTTGCATCGTGCTTTTTGGGACGTATCCACTACGCAAAGTGAGGCATTGGTGTGTAATGATAATCTAGTATTAAGACTATATTTTATTCAAACTAAAATTACTACTAGTCTTTTATAATTGAAAATTGTTGCTCCCATCCTGATAAAGGAATGTATGCACTTGCCATCTTATTAGAATTTTGTCTATATGAACGAATAAATTGGTAAATTTGTCAGAGTCAACTAAAAGGATTTATATCGTTTAAATTTCGGAAAAATTCTCTACATTCTTCTGCTTTGGATTTTCTAAATTCTTGATGAATAATATATCGACAATTTCTGATCAGATGATGATTATGTGCTGCCCTTCTTAAAGCAGTTTTTAAAGAAGTTATTGCTACTTTCGGTGCCTTATTCATAGTGGCTTGTATGTCTGGGAAGTTAGCCCAGGATTTCATCCCAGAAAAATAAAAAAATTTAACACTAAAACTGCATTAGGTAACACTAAAACTGCATTATCATCCCAGCCCAGGACTTGTTTATAATTTATGTTAAATATGATTAAATATCTACAGCATCGCAAAAACAAAATATAATGTGAATACATATCCCAGAAAAACAAAAAAAAATCTGTAAATTATACATTAAAAAAAATAAAGAATATACGTAGTAACTATTGAATTTAAAACTTTTTAGTATTCGTACCGATATAGCGCCAATCTCAACATACGGATCGACTTGGGATTTTTATTGTGAATAGTGGTCATAATTACGATTCGATACGGCTTGCTTCAGTTTCCGGGACTCGTGGTTTCTGGGAACCATAAATTTAACTCTCTCATACTTGGGGCCATACAGATAAGAGCCTATGGCGCCAATCTCAATATGCAAATCAACTCGGGATTTTTAGGGTAAGCAACAGTCATTATGGCAAGTCGATACAGACTTTTTCGATTCCCGGAACTCGTGGTTCCTGGGAACCATTAATAAAAACTGGTTCTCATATACTGGGCCATACACATATGCCTATAGCGCCAATCTCAATACACGGATCGACTTGGGAGTTTTATTGTGAATAAAGGTTATCATTCGTATCGACTCGTAATTATAACCACTATTCACAATAAAAATCCCGAATTGATCCGTATGTTGAGATTGGCGCTATAGGCCCATATGTGAATGGCCCAGTATATGAGAACCAGTTTATTATTAATGGTTCCCAGGAACCACGAGTTCCGGAAATCAAACCAGTCTGTATCGACTTGCCATAATGACTATTGCTTACCTTAAAAATCCCGAGTTGATTTGCATGTTGAGACTGACGCTATAGGCTCTTATATGTATGGCCCAAGTATGACAGAATCTAATTTATGATTCCCAGGAACCACTAGTTCCGGAAGCCAAACCAAGCCGTATCGACTCTTAAATGTGACCACTGTTCACAATAAAAATCACAATTCGATTCGTATGTTGAGATTGGCGCTATAACGGTACGAATATTATAAAGTTTTAATTTTATCTTTTATTTAGTTACTACGTATATTATTAAAGTTTTTATTTTTAATGTATAATTTACTGAACTTTTTTTTTTTTGGGATATGTAGTCACATTTTATTATTTTTTTTGCGATGCTGTACATATTTAATCATATTTAACATACATTTTTAACAAATCCTGGGCTGGAATGATAATGTAGTTTTAGTGTTGCTTGATGACATTTTTTTATTTTTTTGGGATGAAATTTTGGGCTAACTTCACAAACATGTGGCTTGTTTGGTTAAAATTATGTCTGATGAAACCTTTATAGAATGCACTAAAGCCCTTCAAACTATTTCAAATGTTTTTATCATTGGGAAATTGAGAGTATCATCTAATATTAAACCTTTTCTAACCAGAAATTTTGGTACGTTAGTTTGATACTGTTTTAAGATAGTTGGATCGTTTAATAAATCAACGCTCTATCATCTAAGATTATGAATTTCGTAGTCTTCATGTGGATGCAATGAAATTCAAATTAGTTTTCGTGAGTCAGATTGCACTTTGATTACACGTCCAAATATGCTTTTAAAAATAGATTTAAAAACCTATTTTTAAGAGCATATTTTTGGTTGCCCTACTAATTTATGATCCGAAATAAATTTCTTTACTAGTCTACATTTTTCCATCGTTTTAGTTTTTTTTCCGAATTTTGCCTTTTACATGCTTTATCTCTAATAATGATTTTCCGGGGTTAATCAATATGATCTAATTGGGATGATGATTTAGGTCCTTTCCTACGACTCTTTCAGGTTATGTTTTAGTGACGTTGTGTGAATGTTAGATATACATCAAACCTTACTTAGTTGGGTGAATTTAAATATAAGTAGCTGAATGGCAATACAGCTTTCGATATTTTATGGAAGTTTGCGTCTAATTCTGCTAGAATTAATTTGATTTATGTTTCGTTTATCAATTATTTCTTCGCTATTGCTATCACAGCCTACTAGAATATACTTGAACAATATCTATTTCACTTATTTTCATTCTACAATAGAAAATAAATTATTTGGTGATAACGCAGTAAACATCACAATGTTGCAATCTAGTAACACACGATATGAAAATTGAAACAGAGACAAATTTTATTCTACAGAAACGAGAGATTAACTTCGTAAAATTACCAATGAATGGTGATGTTAGACGATTCCAGCCTTGGTCTTTTAATTTAGGGGTCCATCCATTGATATTTCACATTTTTTCGGTACTGTTGTTTGGCTATGCTTTTACCTTATTACATGGGTGATCAGTTAAAACTTTACATGGAAAATATGATCAAAAATTTTAGATCACAAATTTTTGGTTGTTTCACAAAATAAGGTATTATGTTCAGATAAATAAAAATACATTCCAACCAACCAGTTCCATTTTTTAGTGATGTGACTAATGTCTCATCGATGCCCTCAAATTTTCGGCTTTTTCGTACCACCGCCTTAAATATAACTACATCTTGTCTGTTTTCCTTTTCCGCTTTCCTCCCTTCCTTCAACGAATTCCTGATATTACCTGCTGCGAGATGTCTTGTATGAGGTTGTTACCTATTTTTTCGGCACCCAATATAACTCGTCCCTACTTTTCCCTACCTAAGCAGATTTTGACACTTACCCCGCTGTCTAAAAATGAACACTTCTATATTTCACGCAGACTGATAACCTTGAACAGCGTGTCTCATTGTCTTGACCACCTCGATCAATTGCTCTTCTAGTGCATTGACATTCCACTGATCGCACCCAGATGATCGCTGTGAGAACGATTTATTATTTTCTAACTGTAACTAGTAAAATATTGTACCGCACTGAAGTGATTCATTGGAGACTCATTTCAACTAGAATTAAATTGTTTTTCTTGAAAAATTTTCCAGACCACACAATTTTAAACTAGGTTAGAGTGGTAGTTGCTCTAGGTTTTCAACTAATGAATATTAATCAAAAAATTAGTTAATTAATTAAGGCAAGTAATAGACTATAGATGTCCTATATGTGAGCATCAATGTTTGAATTCTTTAAATAAAAAAATTAGCCAAACTACAAAAATATTGAAAATACTTTGAATTTACAAACAAAGTATAATCACAATGCATTAGCGAATTATTATGTTTTAATACGCAATTGTCAACTCGTACGTAACCGCGATTTTTATTGTATTTGACACATACATGCGATTTATATGTGCCACTTCACCCAAACTTATTTTTCGATGGGGATATTAATGAAAACTATTAACGAATCGCAGGATAGTGTAAACTTGACTTGTCCGAAAAATATGTCCTATAACTTCAAATTACATATTATTATTTTGAAAAACGGAAATGCTCTAATCAATAAAACCAATAATTTCCTCATTATTTTGTTTTGTATAGAATTGCAATCGGTATTAACTTTTTTAGGTCGTTCGTATATTGAAAATTTTATTTACATTATACAGAAAGAAGGAAGACTTACAGAAAGTTAAAAATCAATCAACAAGTTGCTGTTTTTGAAAAAATATAATTGGATAAATTTATGTTATTTCAGAAATATACAACTTTATTAAGTATAGTTGTAAACTAATATTTTGCAAATAGAAAATAAAAAGTAATATTTTTTCCGCAGAACTAAATAATTATTAATTATTCTAAAAATATTTCATGTTTTCATAAAGAAAAACTATGAAAACGGCCCATTTGTTACTAAAATAACAAATAGTTAATGTATGTATTTCCGCCACATTCACATCACTGCTGTATAATAAACAATTTGATTTAATAACCAGGCATATACAACAGAATATAGCCGGAAACCATCTGCCAACGATACATATATACTCGGAAATTTATTCACCCATCAACCAACAAAAAAAAAACGAGCCACAACCCGAAAAATCAATATTCGAGTTCTTCGAAATATCTATATATCTGAGGCAGAAAAACAGAATATAGAACCGATTCAGAATCTGAAAAGCAAATGGAATAATACAAAAAAAAAAATAAAGAAAACGATTTTTATTTTTTTGTTGAAAACTGTTTCCCTTTTCAAATCTAATTATATAAGCTATAGAAATAGTAAAAAGCTTTGTTTTTCACACAAACACACCAAATAAACACAAAGTACCACGTAAAATAATCAAAGACATTACCTTTTCAAGTTGACCAGTTTATTTCACAAGAATTTTTTGACATTCTCAGAATACCAAACGGAATATTATTACTACTACCATAACATAGGAAATGGTTTTTCTTTAGGTATACCACCTTAACCTAAAATGCGGAAATCTAAACAAAGAAAACAAATTATAAACATTAATTTAATAATTGAAAAACCAAGGAAAAATTGTTAACCATATAATAGTATTAATTTTTGATGTTAACAAGACAATGATTGACCAGAAAAGTAATTACATATATTAGGGTACCTCTCTACATGTCTACATACATACGTATATGTCTGCTATTCTGATAATTTCCTTTTTTATTGTATCTGTGTATCGGAACGTGTAGCATTTTTTTTTGTGTTCATCACACATGGTTTGCAAAAAAAAAACTTCTTTACGTCATTTAATCGATATAGTGAATAAAATATTTCGTAATCTAAAATATCATCAATTTTGCGTACGTGAATGACAATATATATAGATAACGCCAAAGAAGATGATTGGTATGGGGATGGTGGCGTAACCACCAGTATCTGACTAAAATAAAAGAAACATCTTTACGCTTCATTTAATTAAGTTAAAAGTTTTAAATTCGAATATTTTTGTATTTTTATTTCTTTATAAATAATTTAACAAGTGTAACGGTTTTTAGAAATTTTCTTGATTGTTGGAGGGAACAGATTCATAAAAAATATCAATATAGGGAAATATATTGATAATTTCGTTATCATTTTGAAACTAAATGGTGGAAATTATGTAAACAATGGAGCGACAAAGCCACAATTTACACTTTTAATACATATAAAAGCGGTTAGTAGGGTGTGAAGATAACTGTAACTGGTCCTAAATATTTTTAGTTATCAATTTTTGTCTTCACTTTTATCACTTTATTTTTATCCCTAAAAACGGGAATACTTAATTTCTATTTTAGTGATAATTTAATTTCGCACTATTTATTCAAAATGACTCTAAGTATTACTTGGTGTCTTTTTCAATTATTGCTTTTCAAAAATTTCGGGACCAATCTCTATCGACATAACAAGTTAGATTAGTTTGTGACCTCCCGGTGTAATTTAATAGGATGTGTCAACTTTAATAATATTCCGTTTCATTGTCCTTGAAACTTTCAAGAAGGTTCAAAGAGTGTGAATAAGTGAAGGTACTGTTAGACGAAGGCTTAAAGAAGTTGTTTTGAGATCATAAGTTCCAGCCAAAGATCCCTAATAACGGCAGAAAAAAATTCGATTTATTTTTACAAATTTGCCAACGGTTCCTCCTTTGCTGTTTTTGCTCGCCGTAAAAATACAAAACAAACAAAATTTTTGTTCCAAATCATGGAATATTGTATCTATTATGAAATTTTATTTTATTTTGAATAATGATTCGTTTAAATTGGGCCGAAACATGGCCCGGTTTTCCTGTAATCGAAAGGTTTAATATAATCGACTGATGAAATTTTTCATACTCTCCATACAAAATATGAAATATCACAACTCCCATACTTAATTTACATATAATTTCTTTATCAATCTGACCATCTGAATATTTAAAACTACATATATGCCGAAGAACACCGATTTTGTACTTTGAACCAGTGGGCCATATTTTGTTCACAGACGAGGGTTGGTTCTTAGTGAACTCCATCGATGGAAGTCGAAGAATATGGAGACGACCAGGTGAACGGTATTCTCAATGTATCATTATGACAACCGTCGCTTATGGTGGATGCTCAATGAGACACTATTCGTGTTTGAGCCGCTATTTGTTTGGATGCTCGGACAGAATTAGTGATTATTGATAGCGGATCCCTTACAGATGATTCATCTGTTAGAGATATTCTGCTAGAACATGTGGTACTATTTGCCTCATTTATCGGAGAATTTTTTATTTTAATGCAGGATAATGCCCGGCCGCATACTGCACGCTCCGTAACGATCTTTTTGTCTGAGGTTGGAATAAACAAGCTGAACTGGCCTTCAAGGTTTCCAGATTTGTAAGAGATAAAGCATTCTGGGACATGTTAGGGAGGCAGGTCCGAACTCACACTTGAACGAATGGGAATATTTATCACAAAAAACGATCGAAAATTGTGAAAGCTCGTGGAGATAACACCCGTGACTGCGGAAACCGGTTGGTTACAAAAATATTTGTTATTGTGTTTTATTTGATTATCTCATTCGACCAAATGGCACGCACAGTGGTTAAAGCTTTTGGCGTTTGGATCGGAAGGTACCGGGTTCGAATCCCGATAGGGGCAGGAATCAACCTATGATAGTGATCTGGAACCGAAGTGGAACCGCCACCATAAAGCGATATACTTGAAAAAGGCCTCGAAATTTGGCAATATGGAAAAAGTTGTTCGTAAAGTAAAATATAAGGCTGGTGAGGAGCATGTGAATTCTGCTGGTAAGTTGGTACCAGAAAAAAAAAGAAATTGGGGAATCAAAATGATTGTGAAGGTTGCAAACTAAAGCGCAGTTTAAAAATCACAGATGAAGAAAAAAAAACAAATTTTTAAATGTTATTACGAATTAGACAGGGGCAGAAAATATGATTTCTTAATTAAATATACAAAACAATTTGAAGTAGTCCGTAAAGAATCAGCTAATCCTATTAGCCGATAAAGGTAAGATTGGTAAGGAATATTTTCTTGGTACTCTAGCCATTAGTCAAACACCCATATACACGGCACAGACTAAACAAAATTAACTGGGTTTGTTGAGTCATCAAAACAAGGAGCGCATAACAGGGACAGCCCTTCGGATAAGGATAAAACTTTCATAATGGACCATATTTCATCATTCCCAAAAGTGGAGTCGCATTACTGTCGGTCGAGAACGAACAAGATTCTAACATACCAATATCGTGCTTCGATTTACAGAATCTGATCCAAAACTAAAGTGCGGCCTGCATATTATACTTATCAAAATTAAATATGTACAATCTAACAGCTCATCTTTCATCCACGAAACAGGCTTATTGTGCTATTTGGACGGAATGTACTGGAGGACGGTCTGGCAACGATATCGCTTCACCGCTAATTTAAACCCTTGAAAGAATTTTGAAACCTCGCCTTTTAAAAAATTGATTACTTGGTCCGTTTCGTGCGTGCTGCAAAATAAAAATTCCCACATGGCCTCAGCAGTTCTATATTTTTTAAATGCTCATCCTAAAATCGAGGAAATCACTATTAAATATTGTGTTCCAGGATATAGCGCAATCCAAGATGTTGACAATATACACAGTCAAATTGAGAAAGTTTTAAGAAAAACGCAGTATTATTCAACGATGCTTTTGATTCGGCTGCAAAAACTGGTGAATAGAATAAAACCGTTTGCAGTGATTCAAATGAAACCTCATGATTTTAAGGGCTTTGCTGAATATTCCAAAAGTTGTTATAATGTCCAAAGACAATACCGCTCAGCAAACTTAAAATTATTCGTTTTTCGTAAGAAAAATATACAATACAGTACAGTAATGATTATTCCTATATAAAAAAGTCTTAGAAAAACGTCAGCTGGAGCCTCATTTTATGTTGCTACAGTTTGGAATTGAGGTAGCGATATGAAGAATCAGGGAAAAGTTGTACAGCTTGAAAAAACGATCGGAATTATGCAAACCAATTTAATGATTGTACAGGGTGGGTCATCTATTAGTTGCTGCCATCTATTGGTTGGTGCGATGTGCTTGAAATTTGTAAAGCTCGTCAGCCTGATATTCTGCAATTACGAAACAATCATGTTTTCGCATGAGGAAATATTGAAAACTTATTTTCAGTTAAATAAAATCAGTTTTATATAGCCGAAACCGTGCGAATTTTGAAAAGAAACATAGTGTCGAAAGACTACCAAGCGGAATCGCTGTAGTGAAATTTGGAAAGAAAGCTCGCGAGAAAGACTTGCTGTTGGATGACATTAGTGGTCCCTGAGCTCAAAGTGTAGGACGGAATTCATCGACCTCAACTAGACGCTGATCGCAGCAACTGAGCCTGACGAGAATACTGCAAATAGACCTCGAGCTATTCGAATACAAGGTCCAGAAGACTTAGCAGTGGAAAACAAATGACCATCCACTTCGATATCAGTTCTTTGCGTGGGCCATACACCAGCCTTATATATGTAATGTCGATTTTGGTCGAAAAATCGTATTCTCAGACGAAGCGCATTTCTATCTCGGGGGCTATGTACACAAGAAGATCTGCCGAATTTGGGGTTCGGAACAGCCACACGTAATCGAAGAAGCCAATGCATCCATAAAGAGTGACTGAATGGAGTGGTCGCATAATTGGCCCATTTTTCATCGAAAACGCTGCTGGAAACGGCGTTACCGTCAATGGCGACCGTTACAGAGTCTGGGCAACTTTTTAAGGCCGTTAAAGGTTTTTGAACAAATTATTAATATTCCTCCAAAACAACGGCATTATAAATTACAATCAATATGGCTTTTACAAAGCAGCATGACTTAGGTTAACAGATTTTATTACTAAATCGATTAGAGACAAGAAATATGTGTTGTGTGTTTTTCTTGCGTCTAACAAAATTCACGCAATTACCCTTAATTTGTAAGGAGTAAAGTTTTTCAGTTCATTCTTTCAAAAGAAAGTGAATAAAATAGACTGCAACGAAATCTCACCCCGGCATGGCGCAGTACGCCTTACCTAGTCGCACAGTGAGTTGGCTAGGATTAAATGGACCAATCATTCATTGATCCGAAATAAAAATGATTACAGAAATGAAGAAATGTCTAACAGAAGCATCAAGGTTAACACAATTAGAAAAAAATAAAACGTTAAAAAATCGAAATTCTCGGTCTCAGTGAAGTAAGATGAATAGGCAAGGGTAAAATAAGCATAAGCGAAGGAAATTACCTGCTATTCACCGGACGAGATGACACTAAATATTTAGAAACAAATACATATTACACATAATAGTAACTTTTTGTCTGGTCCCCACCGGGACTCGAACCCGGGGCCCTCGAATAACAGAGAAAGCGCTCCAATTACCGATAGCAGAGAGCGACATTAACAACTGCCAAAGCAAAGAAGACACTAATGGTGCTTACCCCAACAGAAGACGCAGATGAAACAAGTATGAGTTCGTTGAATAACTGCAAGTCAAAATAGCAAGGACACACAGAAATGACGTTAACATAAAAAAAGAAGATTTCAATTCAAAAATTGGAACGACTGCAAAAGTTGGACGGAAACAAATAGAAGCAGACATTCAGTGACCATCAACTGGTAATATGACAGTTCAAAATTACTACTTTCTCGGAAGACAAATCTCGGAAGAAATTTATCACTGACTGAACAAAAGATGCCGACACAAGGAGAACACATTGTGCGAATCACTCAAACTCATCCTCTAAACCAATGAAGAAGCAGCTATATAGAGCAACAGTTTACACAAATCGAAAATGTCTATATCGAAACAGCTATTGCCACACTCGCGCACAAAGAATGTCAGCAACGCCGTTTTTCGGAGACAAAGCTAAATTTTTCCGGAAAATTACCCCATTTTCCGGGAAAATTTTCATTAAAAAAAAATTGCACGGTATTTTATTGAAATGTATAATTTTTATAACAATTTTGATATTAGGATTGTATCTTCACAGTTTTTCGAAATACTAGTAATTTTTCCGGGTAAATTTTGCAATTTTTCCAGGAAATTTTGAAATTTTTTCCATTTTTCTTTTACTTAGTTTAAAATTATAATTAAAATTTGGCAATTGCAGAATTCTATAAAAACAATCCTCAATTCTATAAAAACAATACTCCTTACCTGATTTTCGCGATGTATACGTAAAGTAAAATTACGACCAGGATTGTTTATTATCAGTTTTTAGGAGGGGAAGCTACATTTTTCCGGTAATTTTTTGATCCTGAAAAATCTTCACTTTTTCCAAATTTTTTTTTTTCATTTTTATTAATACTATTTGCTTCATCAACCTTCCAGAGACAGATCAAAGAGTTTCTATCGCTCTTCTCGCTTCTTCTGATAGTGCCACAAATGTTAATAAAATCAACTTTTAAAAATATACATTTTTTTAATGAAATTAAATTCGTTATATACCCATCCTCTAGGGGGCTGCAGCTTTAAAACTCCCGCTTTTTAATTTATACAATTCTTCAAGTGTCAAATTATATTTATAATTTTAAACTAAGTAAAAAAAAAAAAAATTTTAAAATTTCAAAATTTTCCTGGAAAAACTGCAAAATTTTCCCGGAAAAATTACTAGTACTGTTGAAAAACTTAAGATACAATCCTAATATAAATTGTTTTATAAAAATTACATATTTATAGTATTTTGAATAAATAATACGCAATTTTTTATAAGTCAAAATTTTCCCGGAAAATGGGGTAATTTTCCGTGAAAAATTTAGCTGCCCCCTCCTAAAAATTGTTGATAAACAATTCTGCATTTAAAAATTTATACTCCTTACCTGATTTTGTCGATGTATAAGTAAAGCAAACTTTAGCCGTCAAATTAATCAATCAGCCAGTGGTACCAAAATAAGAAAGCCCAAATTGAAACGGATTGGAAATTGAAATGGATACACTGAGGAAGTCACCGAATGACATAACAAGATGTTTGGAAAGGAATGAAACTGGAGATAAGGCACCAGGTTTTTAATCAATATATGTTAATATTACATTAAACCCACACTCAAATATTGCAATAAATTTACAGCAAATAAATACGGAGGGCTGTCTGAATTGTCAGTTCATCTTTTTGTGATGAAAACCACAGAAACTCTATATCTACCTTTGTATACGAAACCTTTTTACCTTTTCACTGAAAAATTTTTTTTATTAATTTTTTTTTCCTTAATAATAATAAAATGTTTTTTTTTTACATTTCATATTCTTAAACTACCAATATTTTTTTATGTATGTAGATTTAGAAAGATATCTTAAATTCTTAAAGAGTTTTGAATTTCGGTTCGATTTTTTTTTATTTCATTTTGCATTTACTTAACGATAAGTATTGAGAAATATAATAAATTGAATATTTTATAAGGAACGAATACAATAACAAAAAAAAAAAAAAATTGAAACAGTTTGGATCTATATCGGGAGTATAAGATTCATTTAATTGGAAATAATTGAAGTTATCAAGAAATATGTATTTTTGTTGTTGTAATGCCGTTATTATTATTACAAGACGTAAGACAACGTAATATTTTTCTTGTGTATCGCAAAAGTTATTTTTTTTTTTTTATATAGCTCTTGATGGTAATATTATTTATTTATAAGAAAATTATCGAGGTAATTTTTCTTAAATAATAAAAGGGATGTAAACAGAATTGAATGGCAAACGATTTTTTGTACTTTACCTCTCCATCATAATATGGATGTATGTACATGGTTTTTCTGTTGATTTTCCAAAAATAATTATAAATAAATAATATAAAACAAAAAAAAAATTTATTCTGAACCTATTAAATTTCCAATTTATGTGTATTTACTCGTACACTGAGTTCTATGGTGCGCGGTGGTTAGTTGATGCTGAGATATTGAATACCAAAAAAAAAATCGTTTTCCATTTTAAAAATTTTATTTTTAAATAAATTGTTCGTGGAAAATTAAATCAATTTTATTTTTTATTTATTCGGTTTTTTTCGAATTTTATTAATAAAATCCATCAATAGGGGTTAAATATTATCATTTTGTCAGCATTTAGAAATCGTTTTTATCTTCTTGTTGCTGTGATTGTTTAAAGTGAGATTGATGTTGAGTCTCATGTGTTGGCTTTGATATATGCTGCGTATTTTGTTTACATTTGTATTTACAGTGAAATGAAATCGGATTTTATTCTTGGAAATGAGACAAATTCTTTATGCCTTGACATTATAGAGGTGAGATATTTACACGTATTTTTACGAATCCAATAACATTTTTTTCTTGGAAGTATACTATGTACTACTATGTACATATCGTGTAAAGTCATGTAGTAAATTATTTCACAGTTCAAATAATTTTTTAGTAAATCTCAATATTTTTCAGACCAATAACCTGTTTCAATTTAATCCGCTTTTATATACCCAAAGCTGTTAGGTGGTATTTTGATCCGTCAATATTTTATTTATTTTTCTACTTGGTATTTTAAAATAAGTACCATAGAGAAAATTTTGACAGCTGGTTCATTGGTTTTCTGAAATATAATTTGGAATTTATCCTTTCAATTTACTCTGTATTATTTTGATGTCAACTGATGCCCGATTATTTAAAGCATAATATTGTAAATACTGTCATGGTCTTCAACAGCAGTGATCCACTCGTTAATCGAAACTTCCGATCGTAACATATAACAAGCTCTATGTTAATTACCACTTCTCTCCTGATTTATTCAGCCTTAGAACGAAAGTTGATGCATCTTACAATACTTAGAAAGGCTTGGTCCGTTGGGCTTAAGAAAAATGATGCAACTCGTTTTTTCGTAGCTCCTCATTCGACAGACTTCCGTCCTTCGATGTCGGTTTGCTTTTCACAGGTTGGAGAAGATTTCTATTTTTTTTAAAATGTCCTCCTTTTGTCCATCCTCATCACAAAAGGCTAAGGGATTTTGGCCTGAAACTGAAGTTGATAAATCTAACACTCTTTACAGATGCAGTATGGGTTCAGATTAAATGATAAATGCAGATATTAAGGCATGCAGATATTATTGATGATTAAATGATAAATGCAGATATTAAGGTCATCTTAGGTAGTACTCGTACCCATTCAACGATCTCCAACGATTGATGGACGCTGGTTTAAATAATCGTAAAATAACGTTCTAAGATTGCCCTACGTATTGAATGCTCAAAAACTTAAGAATGCTCCAACGAATATAAAGTTCTATCCCAAAAAATAAAATAAAAATAACCAGACAACATTTAGCTATAAATAGACAATTTAATCTTGTATGGTTAGCCCGGCCCAGAAATTTAATAAAAAATACTGAATAAACGGTGGAAAATATAAACTTAATTAAATTATTTCATTCTAAATAATTTAAAGGTCTAAACCACAAACTATATGACAAACCAAATATAACTAAAACTATTCATATCACAACTAAAGTGCCAAAGAACTGTGCGATTTTGAGTTGCGTTCTAATAGCAGATTTTAGAAGAAGTTAGAAAAAAATTTGGTTTGCTGGCGATCGCTCGATTTTTTTTTTTTACATAGGGGTGGGATGTTGTAACTTATCGTAGGAGGGGTGGGCTGTTGTAACTTATCGCAGTCTATTTATCTTTCAGCAGTCTATCTTTCTTCGTTTTTCGATATAGTAGGTGATAGAGGAGTAACAATGGAAAACATAAGGTTTTTGGTCGCGTAGGTAGAAATCGCATTACAGAATTCCCGCGTCTTTAAAAACGAATCATATGCCGAATCTTTATGAGGTAACGAAAAAAATAAACGGAATTCGCTCATTAAAATAAACCAGTTCCTAAATATTAAATTTCGGTAAACCAAGTCTCCTATACACTTTAATATTCTAATTCCAATGTCTAAATATTTCTTATTTCTTAGTCTTTAAAAAAATATATTCTAGTTAAAGACGTGTATAAGTACTGTTATTATGTAGGAATTTTAAGATTAAAAATACATACTTGTAATATTTTGCTGCTTTCTTAAGCTGATTTAAACTTAAAACATCTTTACAGATCTGTCTATTGATTTTACAAAGATAAATGCTAATATCCTTAAAACATAATTTTTATCTTTCGTATTTATAGATTCGATTCCCCATCTCCAAATTCTGATTTAGGTTTAATGTCTTTACTATATATTACTAAATTAGTATTTATGAAATTCCTAAACGGAATTATATTAATTAATTTATTTATTAGTGAAAAAGCCAAAATATCTTAACGACGATAAAAAGATAAGTGTGGGCAAGATGGTTTCTTCATTATATGAATATATTAAGGTGGAATAGCGTAGGAAGTTTTCTCCAAATTTTTGTGGTCGAATTTGATTGGTTTGGTTTGTGAAGTACTCCTCAAATATGACACTCAAGGTCGTTAAATGCATCTACAAATATATCTACAAAGCATATGACTGCATCAATGTTGTTGTTGGAATTGGTGGGAGTCAAAGAATGATTTGTGATGGAATTGCATCTTTTAGCGATGTCATGTACATCAGCGCTCTTGAAGTAATGTGGCTCCTCGAGAAAACAGAATATTTCGTTCCACGTGAGTGGAAAATTTATTATGACTCGAGTGCGAAGTTTTTTATTTTATTATTTTTTTGGATAGAATTTTTGAATTTACATTTAAAATTTAATGTTTATTTAATGTGTTGAAAATTTTCGTATCTTATTTTTTTGTGGCAATTACGTATATGTGTGAAAAGTCGAGAAACTTGATTGATAATATGTTAGACTTAATGAATAAATTTATTGTATGAAGCTGATTTATGTATGCCAAAATTATTTATCTTACATATACGAGTGTTGTTTATATTTGGAAAAATTTCAACTCATAATTTGTTATAAAAGTTACATGTATAATTCCGAAATTTGTAAGGGAACGTTAATTAAGCAAAACTTTTTGGGCCACAATTTTCTCTCACGTTTAAATAAATTCTCAATCTGAGAAAATATTTCTCAATCTGAGAAAAATCTCAAGAATAAATTCTCAATCTGAGAAAATATTTTAAATATCAGATTTGGTAAGTCGTTACCAGTAGGAAGTGTTAATGTGGCTATTACTAGAAACGCCAATGTATGACCATTGAAACGGTCAAGTTGCAGGCGGAAATATAAAACTTACAGCACAGATTCAACTAAATTAAGAATATGCGTCAGGACATGCTATATCCTTCACAGAAATTTCGTATAATTTTGTCTTTAACCGCGAAAAATGAGCGAGAACACATAATGGGATAAATGTCTCGACGAAGAGTACATGTTTTAAATACCACTACAAATGCGTGAAACATTCGGATTCATCTGCATTAATTGTGCTCTGGCTAGTCATTGCAATTACGCTCTTGATGAGATCCACACAATTATTCAACAGCACTGGATTTTCGTGCTCAGTACACAGAAATTTTATAAACAGCAGTCGGATTCAAGACATATCTTGATAAAACATTAATGAGCTTTATCTAAAGTCAAGGACGGAACATACTAACATTTGCATCAATAGCATCTGCTGCGACAAGTTGATTGTAACTGGGAATGATTTAAGCCAAACTTTTCTAGTGGTGCCAAGAAGAAGACTTGCCGATTTAATCGAAACACGTATGATATGAAGCCAATTGTGACAAAAATTCAAACAATTTTTCTTAATTTGAAATATGAGGTGCAATATACAAAATGAATTTATCCAATTCATAATGCCTGCTCGATATTGGAGTCGGAAGCTTGCTACCAATCGTTAGATAACTTATCCGAAGATCCCGTTTTAATTGAAACATATATAATAACAAACATTGGATGATATCGTGAAATAAAAAATTCCACAAATCTTATGTAATAAAAATAATTTTCACTCTAAAAATGAGTTTGGAAATTTTCACTCATACTAGGTGGTTTACTAAAATCTTGTTTTTCCTCGTCCAACAAAAAGTTGCATTATAAATTTATTCAGGTTTAGGTAAACAATATTAAATAGGCTCGTAAATTATTCAATCTGGAGAAAATTAAACGTATAAAAGTTTTAAAAGGTTAGTTTTAAAATGTTCAAAATCAAAATATAATAATATTTCTGTTGACATTTGTTTAGAAAATTTTTGTTTATTAAAAGTCCTTTAATTGAGTGAAATCTGATAACGTAAATCGTATCTGTGTAAACATAGCTTCAAGATATTCATTAAAAGAAGCAAGAATAGCATTAAAAATAAAGTTTTTTAAAGTCCGTTAACCTTATTACGTCCCAAAATAATATTGGCATTTCCAAACTCCTCTGCGTTAACTTTTAATTCCCACTCAAACGAATTTATTGCGTTAGATCGTTGTTATGAAAATAGAACTAACAAATTCGATCGATCCCAACAGAAGAAAAAAATTGTTTTAATATTAATTCAATTCAAATTACATACATAATTTTCCTATGAAAAACAAGCATCAAGTAGAAAAACAAACAGCAACATTAACCAGAACAGCAAAAAAAAATTTATAAAATTTGTTTGTTTTCGTTTATTTTTTTTTGTATATAAGAGAATGCTCCCTCTGTTGAATATGTGAGCATAAAATATGCAAATGAATTACATTAAAAACATAACCTCACAAAAATATATTATTGTAAGCAGAAATTATGTTATTTTTTAAAGTTTCGTATAACACAATAAACTCACAACATAATAAATAATATGGTAAAGTGCAAATTCGTTTCTTAATAATTTATTGTGATTTTACAAAAGAAATACAGAATACAACGAACAAAGTATAATACAACAATAGTAATAGTAATACACACACACAGTAATATAGTAATAATAATAATCTTGACAATAACTTTGAAGTCTATGATTATTTCCTTTTATTAAAACAGAAATAAAAAATTTGTTATTCAACAATACCGTGTTGCTGCTTCATTATTATAAATAAAACCTTGGAATTGTTAATACACAGATTTTGTTGTCTATAAATTCGCGCAATCTCTCACGCTTTTTGATATATTTATATCCATATATTAGATGCTGTTAGAGTTTCTTATACCTACTGCCTTAAAAACTCAAAAAAACTCGATCGTTAAAATTTGCTTATGAATTATCTCCTAATATGTAATAAAATTGTACCAGAATTTAAATATATTTTGCCTGTCGGTAATTTATTTCAACAATTACAAATTCTTGATTTTTATTTTATTTTGATAAAATATTTAATTTTCTTTTGTTTTTTTTCGAGAAAACAGAATATTTTGTTCCACTTGAGTGGAAAATTTATTATGACTCGAGCGCGAAATTCTTTATTTTATTATTTTTTTGGGGTAAAATTTTTGAATTTAAATTTAAAATTTAATGTTTATTTAATGTGTTGAACATTTTCGTATCTTATTTTTGTTGTGGCAATTACGTATATAGCTAGGTATCCAGCTCGCGCTAAGATAAATTTTAACGCGGTCTCCACAAGTCTCCACTAAATTACAGATAAATTGTTAGCTAAAAAGTTTATGTAGAGATAAATTTTGACGTTTGTTTTATTTCTCCTACAACAAACAAAAATATAGTTCAATCGACTATTTAATAAGTATTTTTATAAACATTTAAAATTAAAAGTTAAAATTTTAGTTTTGGCTTCCTTTTTACACTTTCTAAATTTTCTGTATCCACTTTTTCGTAGTCAATCAAGTATTCTTCTTGATATTCGAAACATTCGTAATCTATAGAAAACTTTCATAATCTATAGAAAACTTTCATAATCTATAGAATTATTTAGTTCATCCATTAAAAAAAATAGTTTTCACGTTGTGCTGTCAAAATTTATCTCAATTTTATCGTTCTAGGCAGATAAATTGCTGCGAAAACGTTTGTAGAGTTTTCACTAGCGCAGTCTATATGTGAGTGAGATAACTACAAACTTTTAGCGTGAGCTGCGTACCGCATCTGCGAAATCGCGAGCTAAATATTTTTTTTGTTATTTCGCTAGCTAAATTTTACGTCAAATTTGTATGTAAAATTTATCTTAGCGCGAGCTGGATACCGACCTTATGTATGTGTGCAAAGTCAAGAAATTTGATTGGTAATATGTTTGACTTAATGAATTAATTTATTGTATGAAGCTCATTTATACACGCCAAAAACATATATGTTCCATATACAGGTATGTATTGTTTATATTTGGAAAAGCTTTAACTCATAATTTGTTACAAAAGTTGTATAAATAATTCATTTTCCGGAATTTGTAAAAGTTTAAACTTTAATTAAGCAAAACTTTCTGAGCCACAATTTTCTTTCTCGTTTAAAGAAATTCTCAATCTGGGAAAATATTTCTCAATCTGAGAAAATTCTCAAGAAGAAATTCTCAATCTGAGAAAATATTTTTAAACATCAGATTTGGTAAGCCGTTACCAGTAGGAATAGTGTTTGAATTGTCTCCCGATTTTCAGAACTTTTCGAACCGAAAAATTGCTAGCACTTCAAAACCATCTCATCATTGGTTTTAAAACTCGCTCGGATCAAGATACAATTAAAAACGGAATAGCCCGTGTTCCCCCGCCTCACACGTGGACCTCCAAAACAAATTGTCTCGAAATTACGGCTGACCACATTTTAAAATTACCGTAACCACATTAAACTTTTAGTGCCTATTTTGTTTCAAGAGTTAAGTTTCTTTCCCCTATCGGAGGATCCTTTATAAACGAATCTTCTTGTAATCAGGACTCATTGCAATCGATTTTCGTACTTGAAAACTTCCCGTCAGAAATTTTGCATTAAACTCGTTGAAGTGGTTTCCATATCACACGATAAAAACATTTAAACATATTGTTACGAATTTGCTGTGGCAAATACAGCTTTACAAGTCTGCTGGATTATCGGATTAATTTACACAGTATTTGTGAGGCTCTGTTTCAATTGTGTTGACAGTCCTCATTTCACGTTCTTCCGGCTAGTCATAGCTCTAGCTTAAGTAATTTTGTTACTCTTGAATTCGAAATAGTTGCTAGTGAGGTCCCAGCATTATATTCCAAGCGTTTTTATGATTTTCCAGAAAATGTTTTGGAATTGGTTTTGGAATTTATGTAGGTTCAGCTCAATTACCTGAAGTATTTTAATGAATTCTAATTGCCTTTTTCAAATTTCTTAGAACATCTGCCCTGTTTTTGCATTTCTTACATAAAAGGTCTTTTAACATTATATTTGGGTCTCCCCAAACTCTCAATTTTTTATTTAATTTGCCATACCAATTTCATCTGTTTGAGCAGTTTATAAGTCGACAAAGATTATGAGGATCACATAAATTCTTCTAAGACGTCATAGAGAGATTACAATAGTTCTATGTTATAAGTAATAAACCGCCATGTCCCAGCAGCCTCCCTAAAGTTTCCATTTAATTCGTACGACAAATTTAATTCTCAACATATAGTGCTATTGTATCTTGTTGATGTCATCTTAGAAGCTGTTTGTTGCCCTCAAGATATTAGCCGATATATAAACGGGTTTGAGTAACGGGTAAAAGCGCCATACAAATTAAATGAAAAATTGAGAATTAAGAAGCAGTACTAAAGACCATTTTATCACCAACCTTAGAAGAACCTTTATGATCGTCATAATTTTAATCGACATACAAACTATTCAAGCAGGAAAAATAGATCGGCGTCGAGGACGATGACTAAAAAGGGCGTTTTTCTGTCGAACGCCGGATTGTATTTATTGGATAATTTAGACAAACTGTTCGATAGTCTAGTAAGTAAGACGTTTTCAAAACTTACGGTTGGCCTGACGATCCATTTTGAGTCGAAAACTCATGTGCTATCGGCAAGATATGTGTTTCACAAAATGGGTATGAAAATTAACCAAACTGATTCGGAGTGGGTGACTGATTTGCGTGGTATTGCAAAAAAATTGTAAATTTGTTTTGCGAAAAAAATTGTTGTGCACAACAAATGTAAATTTTTTAATCCGGAACGTTATCGTAATTTAAACCCATCACGAACAGGTACGAAACATGTGTTTACAGAAAACAAATCCAACGCTTGAGGATGTATTCGAAATAGCAAAAGCATATGGACCAACCGTACGAACAAATGCCACGTTTATGGGCGAAAGTTCATCGGCATCGCAAGTATGCAAGGTTGATAATCATCATCCAAGAGAAGATCATCGTGCTCGGAAATCATTGAAGTCATGTCCGCAATGTGAAATTGATCAAGATCTTCTAAATTGTACGTATTACAAAGGTACGTGTGGTCGATGCAAAAAATTCGGTCATACTGTCGTATGAACAACATCGAGCATTTGACATCTGCACCATTTCACCCACAATCAAATGGTGAAGCCGAACGAATGGTCAAACCTTCAAAACAGCAATGAAGACAATTTATCATGACGGCGTGAAAACGCACTATTGAAATTTTAACCGTATCGACACCACTAACAAATGTAGATAAATCACCCCGTTTAACTTTTTTGTCAAAAAAAAATTAACTACCTTTTTTTTATGTATAAAAACTGCGTATGTAAAATAAAACTGTGCATCCATTTTCCAAAATTGTATATTGTGATTAGTGTTGTGAAAATAAAGTATAATACAATAATATGCTTTTTCAGCCGGAACCTTATAATTCCAGCAACATAAGATTTTCGGAAAAAAACCTTACAAACACAGCCGGAACCCCCTACAGCCAAACTAACTATGACACAAGTAACACGATGCCCTGTGTAACGGTTTGCATTATATAATTTTTCAACCGGAACCTTATAAATTCAGCATTACAAATATGATTTTGGGCGGAATCTTATAATTCCAGGCGGAAACTATGGTATGGTTATATACAGCCAAACTAACCATGTCACAAGTAGCACATTGGATTGTGTATCATTGTGCACTATATGATTTTTCACCCGGAACCTTATAATTCCAGCCGGCACCTGATGAAGGCAGCCAGAACCAGTCACTAAATTCAAACCAACTATGGCACAAGTAACACGATGCGGTCTGCATCATTGTGCACTATATAATTTTTCATCAGGCACCTTATAAATCCACCAATATATGATTTTGCGGAAAACCTTACAAATTCAGCCGGAACCATACCCGTACAGCCAAACTAACTATGGCACAAGTAGCACGATGCATTGTGTATCATTGTGCGCTATATAACTTTTCAGTCGGAATCTTATAAATCCAGCACTATCTAATTTTCGGAGGAACCTTATAATTCCACCCGGAAACGATGGTATGGTTATATACAGTCAAACTGACTATGCCACAAGTAGCACAATGGATTGTGTATTGTGTATCATTGTGCTCTATATGATTTTTCAGCCGGAGCCTGATAAAGCCAGCCATAACCATACTATAGCCAAACCAACAATGGCACAAGTAGCACCATGCATCGTACACTATATAATTTTTCAGCCGGAACCTTATAAATACAGATTATACATATTTGTGAAAACCTTACAAATTCAGGAGGGACACTAAACTCTATGGCGAAACTAACTATGACACAAGCAGCACGATTCATTGTACATTATTGTGCACTATGTATATAATTTTGCAGCACAAAACCTTATAAATCCAGACAGAACCTGATAAAGTCAGCCAGAACCATACGACTGCCAAACCAACTATAACACAAGTAGCACGATGCATTGTGCATCATTGAGCACTATAAAATTTTCAGCCGGAACCTTATAAATCCAGTAATATACGATTTTTCGGAAAAACTTTACTATTCTATGACATATAGTGCACAATGATGCACAATCCAATTGCTACTTGTGAAATAGTTAGTTTGGCTGGAGAGGATGAACCATATCCATGAACCATTGGCGTTATCAGCTACACACGATTTCAGCTTCTGGTTTCAAACTAAGTCATAATATGTATATTTTTATTGTTAATTTAAATCTTTATTTGATATTACAACACCAAATTTTTTTGTATTGTTTTATTTTGTTCTCTCGAAAATAAAATTTAAACAAAAATCTACATCTCAAAAATGGCCTTAATTTTTTTTATTTTCATTTCTATTTTTTCATTTCGGATTCACCGAAAAATTTTATGGGATTTGTAGGTAAAAGGAAGATGAAGCCAGTCCTATGAAACCGTGTGTAGCTCTATGGCTCTATTAGTGCTCAATGATGCACAATGCATCATGCTTCTTATGCCATAGTTGGTTTGGCGATAGTATGGTACTGGCTGGCTTTAACAGGTTCCGGATGGAATTATGAGGTTCCGGCTGAAAAATAATAGAGTGAATAGTGATGCACAATCCAAGTTTTCTACCTAAAAATCGTATAGTGGTGGATTTATAAAGTTCCGGCTGAAAATGATATAGTGCACAATGCATCGTGCTACTGGTGTCACGGTTAGTTTGGCTGTAGAATTGATGGATTTTCAAGTTTCCGGCTGAAAAATTATATAGCGTACAATGATGCAAAATGCATCTTGCTACTTGTGTCATAGTTGGCTGGGCTGTAGTATGGTTCCAGCTGGAATTATAAGGTTCCAGCTGAAAAAGCATATAGTGGTGCACAATGATGCACAATGCATCGTGCTACTTGTGTCAGAGTTGTTCGGTGCCGGCTGATATGGTTCCAGTTGGCATGACGATGTGATTTTATATATCTGACTCATTGCACGAAAGAAGTTTAATATTTCTATTGGAATCATATCCGCATACTTGATAATTTTATGTTAGAAACTTCACTGCCATAATTATATAAAAATTTTACCGATTTAAATTTTCATAATAAATTATTGAAGTAAACATCTGATTTCGTTTAATAAAACAATATGCAACTACTCAATTGTTAATCCAATTAAATTTTAAATTCAATTCGAGAAAATTATTTTTTACACTACGAAAACAAATATTTTCTACGAATTTTATTTCAAATTGCAAATTTCTTAGAAAAACATCGCAATTTAAATATTAAATTAGAGTATGAAAAATAAGATTTAGTAATTATCATTATGTTCCATATTAAAGTATACGAGTATAATTATGGCGGTATAAGTCACTTGAAGTAAGTATCGTACACAATTTATTTAGATAATTAGAGTTTAGATACTTAACTTAATAGATGTATATTATATAATTATCGTACTTTTTATGGCACACATTAAGTATCGACCCACACACACACACATATATAATATAATGTATATATAAAACAAATAGCACAGTCACAAAATTATCTATATACGTTCGTAATATGTATATCCAAAGGCACATAACTATACAATGTTCATTAAAAATTGAAAATGAAATGAGCAAATTTTCCTTTATATATAGAGAGCTTTTATCACTGTAAAAAATCACAACGCATAAATTTTGTCGTAAAAAAAACCAATTTTCCGAAACTCTATGTATGTATGTGTACAACATAATATATAAACACTAATGGTAATTTATTTTGATTGATTTTGTATTTCTGATAACATTACATAATTTATAATTTTACAACATTATAATGGAGAGGAGGGGGAACTGGAATTTATTATAATTATTAATTGAATCTAATAAGGTTATAAAAAAAAATTATTTATTAATTTAATTTTCAACCATACGGCGCACTAAATTTCTAATATACAAATAATAAAAACACTAAATATAAATAAGATTGATGGGGGCTTGATTTTGATTTGTCTCGAGTCTATAGAGACAATTTATATACATTCGTCTGTGAGTGGATTAATTCGATGTTGGATCTTTAATCACAAATATATCACATTTCATCGTTATACCTTTCATCAAGAAAATATAGCACCTTTTTTTATATAATACTCACATCAAAATGTAATAAGAATAACAATAATGATATAAGGAAAAAAAATTGTTGTTATCAACAAAATAAAAATAACTGTAATAATACAAAAGCTTTAAGAAGGATTTAGTTGGGAGAGAAGAAAAGAATGTAAAAAGTTTTGCTGGAATAAAACAGCAAAACAAGAAAAAAATTGTCTTATACACATCTTTTCTATTCACTATGTTTGTGATTGTCTCTCAAACACGAAATGTGTTTGCGCGTACATATTCATTTATAGAGATGGATCCCCGGGTGTATGATGTATTGAAATCATTTTGGCAGAATGAAATATATCCGACGACGACGACATGTCTTTATGTTTATAATAATATGAAAAGTAACATATTTTGATACAGAGGGAACATATACAATATAGATCCGAGTTATATATGGTGGATCTGGATACATAAATGAAGGAGCAACCATAAAAATTCTTTTATATAAACAAACTGAGTGAATAAATGACTTTTAATATCGTTTTTTATGAGTATGTAACATATATTGTACATATACACATGTATGGATATGTGTAACGTATACTCATGTACATATATTATATAATTTAAAATTTTATTGTACGTAAATATGCCTGTCAAATGAAAATGTTGAAAAATTTTTAATTTTCCTTTCTTTCCTTATTTTTTTTTTTTCTAAATTAAATGGTTTTGAAATAATTATAGCATTAATTAATTTTTTTAAATACACATACAAATTTATACTTATATAGCAGCATAAGACGTTTATAACATACCCTAATGACTGTTTCCGTAAACATAACACGAACGTTAAAATTGAAGGGAAAATTTAGGTTTAACATGCTGTTTCCCATTGCTTAATTTAGGAAGTTTAGTTTCCGAATTTCAATTAGTATTTTAATACTCTGTTCAATATTTTTATATAAAGTTTTTAAGCGTTAAGTGTTATTTTTAAAGTTTACAAGAAACTTTGTCACAAAGGGTTCTTTCATTTTTTTTTGTCACGGTATGTTCTAGGTTAAAGTTCGTATGTGTGCACATACAAATATGTACTAGATAAATCTAGGGTTACGAATAATTGGTCGATTTCCTTTCGTAAGTTTGACAAATGCTATTTGCTTATATATAACATTAATTTTGAATGAATTTCGGCTAAATTAAAATTTCACTCAAATTAATATTTCACTCAAACTAATATATCACTCAATCTAAATGTGAAATGTAGCTCATTTGTTGCAGACAAAATTAGGTATTTCAAATTTTTCGAATACACAAAACCACAATTTTCTTTTGAGTTATAATATTCGATATCTTTCGATTCAAATACAAGTTGATTCGAAAATCGCTCTTTATTTAAGTAATATCCACGTGTTCATGAATTTTTTCCTGTAAAGGAGAGAATATAGCTTTTAGCGGTTTCATAAATGTCATTTGCTTACATAAAATGAATTTGAGTGAAATTAAAATTTCACTCAACTTAAAATATATCACTAAAATTTATATTTACATCGAACTAGAAAATGAAACTTATTTCTCTCGAACAGAATTAACCGAATTAATTGAAGAAAAATGAGCTAGTGAATAATTTACTTTGCCAAATTTGGAGTGGAGGTCCTAAAATTTGGATTAACAGGCCAGTTCAGCCAGATCGGATTGGATTTACCATACATTTGAACAATAATTATGAGAGTGTCTGAATTAAATTTCAATGGGATTACAAAAACATGTGTTTGTTGTCAAGGTGTTAGCAAAATTTCGTGTTCTTAAAAAATATTAAAATTATTAACTAAAATAATTAAATAGTTTGTGAATTGTAGTAGTGCATCATATGGTGATAAAATTTGAAACTTAATTAAAATGAAGTGTTCTGTGAAATGCTGCCTAGAAAATTTCAGAAAAAAATTTGTTATCATCGGTAGGTTTAAAAAGTGTTTATATTAATTAATATGTAAATTATGTTTAAAGGATGGTGATTTGTATTTCGGTAAAAATATCCTTATTTTAATTTAGAAATCAGAAAAATCATGAAAAAACTAAGAGAAATTTTGTTTGTTGTTTTGGTTTTTGAAAACATATGCTTACACCAGGGCTGTATTTTTTAATAAAATGGCGTTAATTTTATGTGCTACCTGCGCATTGCTTTTCATAATTTATTGGAGGAATAAAAATAATTTTGAACTTGTGTAGTTTTTAATTTCGATCGAACAAATTCTAAAATACGGCCCGTTGATTTATATGCTTTCTCTTTTACCCTCCGAATTTGACTCACGTGACAGGTGCTTACATAATTATAGACAGCTTATAGAATTCAGTAGAAAAGCATTTGAGTGAAATTAAATTTTCACTCAAATTAATATATATCGCTAATTAAAATTTAGTCCAAATTAAAAAATGAAACATATTCGTCGCACACAAAACTCGTTGACACCTTTTATTGAAGAGAAACAAAATATTTGAGTGAATAATTTGAATACGAATAATTATGAAACAATCCGAATTTAATTTGAGTGGAATTACAACAGTATTTATCCAGCAATGAATAATTTTTTGCTGAAATTAAAGGTAAAGAATAACCAAAAATTCCCAAATCACAATTTTCTCTTAAAACTTTAAGTTTGAGTGATATTATTTAATATAATTACTCCCGATTTTTCAGCGCTGAAAATAATTATTACCGTCCCAAATGAAGGTGTGTTAAGTAGACAACCCTTGTACCCAAAAAAATTCTACAGTCTAGTTATTATTTTGTTAAATTTTGCCCACCCATTAAAAGATGTGACCCAGAAAATAGTATTGTGAAAAGCACTTGAAATATACATTTAAATAAAAAATGTGTATCTTACATAACAAACGTCCTAATATGGTTTGCTTTTGTCCAAATAATAATTATTTTTTCCACCCCATGAAGCTACGTACAGAATATTAAAGTATTCGTGGCAATGTTTGAGTTTAATTATAAAAATGTTAGTAAAATATTCTCAAATGCCAATTTAAATAAATATTTAAATCTTAAAATTGTCCATGTATTGATAAATTTTGTCCACCCAATGATTAGTTTTGTCCACTCTCATAAAGTCACGTTCATAATTTTAAAAATTTTCTTGAAGTTTTGAGTTAAATTGTATGGTCGTAAAGCACTCTAATTATCAATTATTATAAATGAGTTATATCTTAAAATTATCAAGTATTAGCAAATTTTGCCCAAAAAATAATTAGTTTAGCTATAATGTGGACTATGATATTTTGTCCCTATAAATTTTAACCGATAGTGAAATCTTGGTAAAATGTGGGCCAAAAAATGACATTACTCAATTATTGAAATTTTAAGATAAAATTTCTGATATACTATAGTTTAGTATGCAAGATAGTCGGTATTCAAAATAGTTGGTATGCAAGATATTTCAAATTTTAATGAAATTTAAAAAAGTTCTAATTAAGTTGCAAATTTCACTCAACCTTAAAAACTCAAGGGAAAATTGGGGTTTTGTTTTTTGTAAAATATACAAAAAATTAACTGTTTGGAACCGAACACGAAAAAGATTTTTCACTCAAATCAAAATATAACTAAATTCTAAATACTTGAAAAAATTGAACTTTGGTTATTTTTTATCTTGAATTTCAGGAAAAAACTATTTATTATAAATGCTCTTGTAATTCCACTAAAATTCAATTCAGGCAATCTCATAATTATTATTCACAAGTATGAAATGGTTCACTACTGACTGGCCTTTCGATAAATTCGAAAAATGTAAATTAAGAGAAATGCAAAGTAAATTATTCACTCGTTTGTTTTTCTCCAATAATAAACATTTCCTTATACGAAGTCAATATAAATTTGAGTAATATATTAATTTGAGTGAAATATTAATTTCACTCAAATTCATTGCTAATTAATTTTATTTTATAGGCAAATGTCGTTTGTGAAACCACCAAAAGCTATATCCTTTTTTACAGGAAACAATTGGATAATTCTATAACAAATTATTTATTGAAAGCGGTAATAAAGGGCGTTTTCCACATCTACTTATAATTTGGATCGAAAGATTCCAGATAAATTTTAATATTATAACTCAAGAGAAAATTGTGGTTTTGTGTATTTCAAAATTTTAAAACAATTTTGTCTGCAAATGAGCTACATTTTCCAATTAAATTGAGTGATATATTAATTTGAGTGAAATATTTATTTGAAAGAAATTTGCGCCCAAATTCAAAATGATTTATGTTATAAATTTGAAAATAATTTTCCAAACCAATAAAAAATTGTATTCGTTCAAAAAATTTCTACAAATTTACTCCAAATTTACCTACTCTTTTATTTCTACTATACTCACGGTTGAGGTACCATCCCCAAAGTATAACTTACATAAATGAGTTGTGTTATTAGTTGGTTAAAATTTTATCCTGGTTTTCTCACCCCCCTAAAGCAGTACACATACAAAATTTCGAGTTAAATTAAAATAGTATTGTGAAAAGAACTCTGGAATTATTTTTCCTCGCCCCATAAAGCTATACTTACAGAATGTTAAAGTATTCGTGGCAATGTTTGAGTTTCAATTATAAGAATGTTAGTAAAATATTCTCAAATACCAATTTAAATAAATATTTAAATTGTCCATTTGTTGATAAATTTTGTCTACCCAAAATGATTAGTTTTGTCCACTCTCATAAAGTCACGTGCAGAATTATTAACATTTTTCTTGGTTTTGAGTTAAATTATATGGTCGTAAAGCACTCTTAATTATCAATTGTAATATCTTAAAATTATCGGGTGTTGGCGAATTTTGCCCACCAAAAATTAGTTTTGCAAATCCCCAAACAGCTATAATGTGAACTATGGATATCATGTCCAAAAAAATTTTAACAGATAGCAAAAACTTGGTAAAATGTTGGCTAAAAATGAGATAACTCAATTATTCAAATTAGACCTAACGTTCAAACAAGGGCAATCATGGGCGTGTTAACTTAACACTCTTTGCACATGAATTAAGTTATTCATTTATTTTTGGCATTTTGATAATAAAATTGAAATTATTTTCGATTCATTGCTATTAAAGAAAATGTTTTAACGATATGTTTAGCTATAAAGGTTACACTTCAAATTATGTAAGATTGACATTTAAGGTTAATCAGTATTTTATCCACGTGATTGCTATTGCATTAATAAATTAAACCAACAAAATTTGGATTTGTTATCTAACGCTTTACATAGGTTCATCGAGAGTGATAAATTACAGTTAGCAAAATATTATGAACAAAAAAAGGAACAAAGACCACACATTTATTGAACTTTTATCGTTGAATTGAAAATTTTAATGGAAATAAATCATTTCAAAATTTTTGATAAGTCGTCGTGTTAAAATTATGTCCGCATTGAAGCTGTGCAGCGATATGTTGCAAGCAAGATTCTTTTTGATCACATACAACGGAATATTTCCACATAAATGTTAACAAATAACTTTCTGACTTCCTTCAAAAAATAATGTAAAATTTGATAGCTGCTAAATATGTCATTTAAATTCCATATACATACATAAATGTATGAAATTCATTTTTCTAATGTTCTGTATTATGTGAGGAATTTGTTACCTAAAATGCTTTTAAATCAATGATTTCCGCATCGTGTAATTTGAAGCTTATTCATCACACGTATGTGCATATATATTTTACTTGAATATATTTCAAAAATTTTAAGTAGAAGTCGAGGTGAACGAAGTTACATATGTATTTCAAATATATATATAAAAAAATAAGATATTTTTCCCAATACATTTCTTGTAAGCTTATTTACGTAACAATATATCTGTCAAATTTATACAACACCAGCGTATATCATATGTGATCAATATAATGTTATGAATTTCCTAATCATATCACATACAAATTATAATACTCATACGAAATAATAATTTCATGTTTCTAATTCTTGCACAAGAGCTACCATCTGTATGCTATCAACTTTTCATTTTGACCACCCATTCCGTCTAGTGTTTTTATAATGTAATGTATTTTTATGCTCAAATTAAAACTGAAGACTTGTCATGCATCAGAAAATTTGATGACTCAGATTATAGATATAAAACGGAAAATTTTCATTATTCTCCTTCTCGTAGGTAATGCAAAGAAAAACAACGTTCCAGTCACGGTACACATTGTGTTGTGTAACGCAACCTATCAAATTTACAAAAAATATAAAAAAAAAATGGTTTTAAATTTTCCAATAAATGAAAATACCTTTCTGAGGAGGAAAAAATTTCATCATTTTTGAAAATCGATATACGAACAGAAAAATGTATGTATAGGAGGAGGTATCTGGTCGTGTTACATAACATAAAATGACATCGCACAGTTTATTTATATTTAAATCTACTAAATTTCACTTCTACCATTTTGACAAGGAAAGCATAAAACAAACGAAACAGAACGAAATACTTACAATAACAACACGAACGAAAGTGCTCAACGAAAAAAAAAACATTCCCTGAAAAATTAAAAAGTCAATAATTTGTCAAAAAAAAAACGTAAAACAGGAAAAGTTAGAAAATTTATATACGTACAAGGTGAAAAATATCAACAATCAATTAGTCGGTGTTTATATATTTTTTATTTCACGAACATGACGAGTTACCTTCCAGATCCTCTCACACCACCCGCGTGTGTGTGCAGACATTTGATATTACAACACCAACATTGATTGATAGGTAAGAATCGTGAAAGCTGGCTTGATTTGTGTCTGATATTTAGTGTGAATTGTGTACCGAATAAAAATATTTGATGAGAATGATATATATCCGTTAAACAGTTTTCCCGACGACGAAAAATGTATTTTGTATTTTTATTTTTTCAAATTAAATTGGAATAATTTTTATTGTATAATTTATCACACGATGTTTAAGAAATGCCCATATAAAAGCATAACAAAAATGTCTCCTTGCCTCGCTGTTTTTATAGGTATGTATAGTACATGTTTTAAAGAATGATATATTACGTCCAATTATTTATGTTCTCGTCTCTCGTTTATGTTCTGTTTTACCTTACTCGTTTTAATTGTGATTCGAAAACAAAAAGATGAGTAAATATGGGTATGAGAAGGTCGAACTATTAAGGTACATTGATATTATGTGACGACAGGTTCTTACACAATTACACTGAACGAAAAAAAAATGATGATCGAAAGGCATCAGGCTTCTCGCTTATTAAGCGTTATGAAGAATGTATCTAAATATTTGATTGCAGTGCTGCTCTAATTAAAATCCAACCAAACTACATTAGTATTACATAACTAGGGTTATTTACCAATTATGGGGAATATTGAGTTAAATTTGAATTTTTGAGTAAAAACGAGAAGGTAAGGAAGGAGTCCTTAAGTATAAATTGTACTTTCTTTAAGAAGGGAATCCTTGAGTAAAAAATTGTAATTGGTAATGAAAATTTTTCCAATTTAGTGCCCACGATTATTGAGTGAAAAAATTGATATCTATAGGTTTGGCATTCCAAATTCAACCTTTTACAAATCATGTTCATCAATTTTCAAATAAAATTCCAAATCAAAACAAACTTTATGCAAATCAAATTCACCTCTATTCAAAACATATTCATCCTTTTCCAAATCAAATTCACCTTTGTTCAAATAAAATTCACCTTTATTTATCCAAATCATATTCATCCTTTTCTAAATCAAATTCAACCAGAGACGAAATAAAACCAACAGAACCTATTTAATTTAATAAATTTGTTATATTTAAATTCTAGATTCAAAATAACAAGTATTTTATTTTTTAATCTTTGTAATCAGTTCTGGGTTCAAAGCACTCCCAATTTCTCGCGAATCACTTTCCACGTCCTCCTACCTTACGCAGTTGCCAGCCAAAATAACACGTTAATAAAGTAAATAAGCCTTGACTGTGTAACCAAATTGTTCGATGTTTCATTCAAACTAGCTGCGTCTTGGTAACCTCACCTGGGGCGGTATGTTGTACCATCACTTCGAATCGAAATTCGAAAAAAGTCGAATGGCGGTATGTTGTATCATTTTCGAAAAGCAAAAATGATACAACTTTCAGTTTTTCGATTCGACTTTTTTCGAATTTCGACTTTTTTCGATTCGAAGTGATGGTACAACATACCGCCCCTGGATGTGAAGGTGGTATCCGTCTATCTCATAGAAACCCAAAAATTTTATAGTAATTCTGCGAAATAATGAAAATGAACTCATCGATTTTTGATAACAGTAGAATTTTGGCTAGCCACTGCGTAAAATAGGACGTGAATAGCGAACCGCGAAAGAGTTGGAAGCGCTTCGGCTCCAGAACAGATTGCAAAGATTAAAAAACAAAATACTTGTTATTCTGAACTAGAATTTAAATACAATAAATTTATTAAATTAAATAGGTTATGTTGGTTTTATTTCGTCTCTGCTTGAATTTGATTTGAAAAAGGATGAATATGATTTGGATAAAGGTGAATTTGATTTGGATAAAGTTTGATTTGAATTTTCTAGCAAATTCTATATAAAAAATGACTCAATTCGCGAAAGATATTGGAAACTGTTAAAAAAAAAATTACAGAATACTACAGGATTATAAAAATTAAAATCCGATCGAGGATGTAGGAACACAAAAAAAAATGTTTAACTAATCGGAATGTATTTTGATTTACTTTTGAAAAGAGCCGCCTTTATAAACAATTTTGAGTGATATTTTCTAATCGCTCTACTGAAAAATTAAAAATTTTGAGTTGTGTCACTGTTGCAGCAAAATATAGATATGTAGAACGCTTACCAGATTTAATTCGCGTGGACTTGGTATATTTTATTCGGCTCACAACTAAAGAAAATATGCAAAAAAGTGTAGCTTTTGGGGTAGGTCAATTTTCTATTTTTAACCAGTATCCAAAATATGTATATGTATTAGTAAAATTTAAATAAAATTATTATCGTTCGTACATGGTTTTTCCAAGTAGAAAAAACCTTGTTAATAGCAATTTTTCCCTACATATCTTATCAGTAAGCTGATTTTTGGCCTCACTGGAAGTCAGTCTGAACGTAAGACACGTTGCATTCGTTTCCTGCCACAAGTAAACGTTTCTGATTAATTTTTAACAGAAATGTTCTAGTCTAAATATATTTGATCAGAACAAGCCTGGGTCCTCGTATGTGGGGCCTCACTCGCAAAATATTCAGCTTTGAAGCTAAAATTGCCCACTCCAAAATTACGTTGACATGATGGCGGGGGTTTTCAGCAAAATAAAATAATTTAGTCGATGCTCAGAGGTTTTCGTATTAATTCAACCTCAGGAAATGGTTTGCTATTGGCCAAAATTGCTAACATGTTCAATATCCTCAACGGAATGTTCTCTATTTTGTCGTGTTCTATCGTCTTCGAAATCTATTTCTTCGTGTTTTAAGAAAACAAAAATTTAGAAAAAATATTCGGCAAATCGCAGGTTTTGGATAATTCGATACTGCATAAAAAGATAAATTGTAGTTGATTTTGATGGGCAATGACAAGTAATCCTAGAGATAAGTCTTAGGCAATACATCCAACTAATCGGCATATCTGTGCCTAGAGATCTGAATGTCATCGTGAAGTACAATTTTTAGACAATGTATCAAATCAATCAATATATTTTGGCGACCTGCTTAACACTGTTCTTTTCGTACACAAAAAAGTGTAATAATATTACTAAAGACAAAGGCACAAGTAGCTAAATGTAAAAGGCTAATACTTTTCGATTACCTTGTCAGATCTGGTGATTGTAATCCCGGACCGTTTTACCAATCACGGGATTACGGCATTGAGTTATTTTAAATCCCGGGATTTCCCAATTCCGGGATTACGGCTATATACAAATCAACAAAAAAAACAATATCCGTATTTTAAATAATACAAATTCCTATGAAATAATTTTTATTCAAAAAACGAACTCGGTACGAATATAAATTATTCGATTGAATCTGAAGCAGAAGATATAAATGAGATGAGTTTGGTTGACCGAACGAACCATATACAACATCAATGTCCAGTGTGATGAGATATTTGCTCGATCGTATTAATTAAATTTACATTTAGAAATAAAAAAAGTGATTTTAATGCACCAAATAAATAAATGTTTAATTTAAACTATATTTTTAAACTTGCACCAACATTTAAATAGTAATTACAAGTGACCGAACATAGTTAATATTTCGCTGGCATATAAACTTCCCAGTGTAGTATCCCATTCGTTCACCTCAACCACTTTTTCTTCATATACAATACGATTTGTTTCTAATAGATTCCAGTGGATTCGGCAGCTCAACAAATGTATCAAAATATCCAACGATTGCGGTTAATTTTCCACCCTAACATTTAATTTCCTGCCTCTTTGTTTTCTGCGACTAAAATAGTCCTAAACATTGTATGGGTGTCCATGAAAATAATATTTTGTCCGAAAAGCCGAAAAAATTCTTGAACAAATTAAATTCACGGACGATTATAAAATTCTTCGTAATCGATATAGTTTGAAATCAAATATTTTTACTTTTGAATAACGTCGGTCGCGTCGAGTAAATCTCAAGGGTAAATAGAAATCGTTTCGAAAAAATATTTAGGCTGTGTGTCAAACTTAAGGTAAATCGTTTACTACGGTAAAAACCGGTTTTAGGACAAATTTTTCGATCAGTTTGTCATAGAGTTTTTGAAAAATAATATAATTTAAAGAAAAATCTACTTAACATTGACTTTTACCTTAAGTTGTTATTTTTCGAATTTTTGTCTGCAACAACCTAACCGTTTTTTTATTTTTCCAACAACTTTTTGTTTTCCAAATTCATCAATCGAAATATTTACTAAACAGTTTATATTTTATACAAAAAAAATTTATTTGGGCTAATATGGGTTAACGAAGGTTTTGTGACATGAGAAAAGACTGGTAGGTGCATTTGACTGGCGACATATATACGTTATTTTAATCAAATTTTGCCGAGAGAACAGAAAAGAATTAAGTATCGAAAAAAAAATTCAAGAATTTTTAAATTAACATACGACGATCCTGCCCAAAAAGTGTTCTAACTCTTGGTACTATAGGTAAACTTATTATGTAACCAGTAATAAGTGAGTTGAAAATAAATCGCTCATTTGCTGCAACAGTGACGCAACTCAACATTTTTAATTTTTCAGTAGAGCGATTTGAAAATATCACTCAAAATTGTTTGTAAAACGGCGTAAATAAGAATACATTCTAATTAGTAAAATATTTTTTTTTCTATTCCTACATCCTCCATCGGATCTTAGTTCTTAAAATTCTTTAATATTTTGCTAATTGTCTTAGGATATTTTGCAAATAAAAAAATCAATTATTGGCTATGTTTTTCAAGCGAACGGAAGAATAGAATTCATTAAATTTATTTTATTCAGAGTCGTTGCATTACCTTGTCTGGAAATTTTTAGTGATATTGACTGCTAATTCGGCAAATTTCTGTTTAGATCGTCAAACAGAAAATATTAAAAAAAAATGGAAATCCGGAAAAAATTATTTTGTGTGAAATTTTGCCATTTTATATTCTAAGAGCTTTTATTCTCTAAACGGTATTCAAATAGAGTTTCTAATTAAGTTTTCAAAACCAGCTGTATCGCGGAATATCTCCATTGTTATTAAAATTTAAAAATGGTTTGGCAAATTGAGTGAAATTTTGTAATTCGACAAAGTACTTAATAATTTACAGTAAGTGCTAAACATACAATTAATTAACGCCTCAATCATAAAGAAGTTAAGTTAATTAAAGAGATTCGACATTAAACCATCCATTGGACGCATATACTTTGCTGTTTCATCCTTATTAAACACTCTATTTTTTTAAATGGCTTTGTTCTATATAATTTTGTAGAAACCTGTAAACTACATAGTACGATGTACTCAATTACTAAAATTAATATACCGAAGGAATAATAAATGTATCAGGAAGTTGTATTACCCAAGAGAGGAGAATTGAATTATACGTGATTGGAAACCGCATCCTAATATAGACCAAAAAACGTGTTTTAATTTTGATCGAGAAAATGTAATTATCTTCGATTGTTCTTATGATTATTATACCATCGTATAGTTACGTATATATAGTGAAATTTTCAAATTTAGCGTACACGTTGAAAATATACTACGTACAATGTGCGCAAATTCCCATATGCGATGTTGATGATGATGGTGAAAATCAATGTATATTACACTCGTAAATACTGGTATGTTGTTGGAAAATTTATTTCCATACGATCCTTGTACGCGCTGCTTACTAATATTTATGTTGCGTGCATTCTCAAGCTAAAAGAACATTAATTTTCCGTCGAGATTATATGTTCGGTATATTCGTTATGTTATTGAAATTTTAAAGGATCCATGCTACTACTATGTTATAATTTTTTGCTTCAACATAGTTTTGTTGTTTCGAACACGCAACAAGCATAGAAATCTCCAGCCGCGCAGTTATCCCTTTTTATCCAACTATATATATTTATTCTTACACATTATTAATATTCAACCATAACCAACCGGTTATTTGCGTGATAGTTTTTTTTTAAATTTCCGTTGATTGTACAACAGGAATTAATTTTTTTTTGGGTGATACAATTTTTTACATGCAATGTCTAATTATAATACAGAACGAAATACGTTTTCAGAAAATCAATGTTGACAAAACTGTTTAACATGTATGGCAACATGATGTAAATGTAAATAGAATTTGAATAATAAATTGTAACTAGAACCAGTTTGTAAAAATCAAAATCATGTTTTAATTCATTTTTGTAAACATCACAGCGCTACCTAATGCTATTTTTTTAAGCCAGTAGCTTTAAAGCAAGCCGGTAGAAAATATGTAGGCTAAAAAAAATAAAATTTAAACAAAAATGCTACAAAAATATTTTTCTCAATTCTAGATTCTGAGGGAAACCAGAATAGTCAGAATTAGATGCGCAGAACCCCCCCAATTTGATAATTTTTTTTGTATAATATTTTGTGAATTAGCCTGCTAAATGTAAAAAAAAATCGGGACAACAATAAAACATTAAATTAGTGAGGTAGGGCAAAATTCCAGCATAACTGGATATGGTGTAAATGTGCACCTTATGAATATCGCCCCAAGCTTTCGGCAGATGACACAAATGTGGCACTCGTGAAAGAAAACCGTGTCATGAGAATTAAGACAGCATCCGTATCATACGATGAAACCTGTTCGATGGGTTCAACAAATTTTGAATGACAATCAAACAATTGCCAGAGATGATTTTGCTTAATATTTCCTAGATAATCCTCTCTAAAAAAATTCTAAAAAATCAGTGTTGCTTTTACAAAACCGATCCGGTATGTCGAATAACTTAAATCGTTCCCTCCAATAAATTTGCATAACACGTCAGCAGTCTAACATTTTTGAAACAGTATGTCACGCCATTGAAAATTTCTGGGGTCTATGCCCAAAAAATTGGTTTTTATTTGGATCGAAATATGCTACACTTGGACGCGAAATATTCGCATGGTTCGATTTTTTGTTTTGGATTTTTTTTATAATTTAGGTGGAAACACAACTAAAAACCATAAAATCAATCTAAAAGGCTTATATGTAGACACAAATTAGGCTCGGAAACTGTGGAGTGTAAGTACTTGGGGTCCGAAATTTATTTTTTGGATTTTGGTAAAGTTTAGGTCAAAACAAAGCCAAAAACAATCTAGAAGCTCATTTATGGAAAAAGTTTTGTAGTAAGCTCATTATATTTGAAGCCGCCACTTAGAGAAATAACTATCGGAAATTTTGGAACGTACAAAAAAAATTAGTTTTAGCCCTTTTCGATCATAACTTTTCGATTAAACATACTTGAACTCGAAAATTCTGTTAAAAAACACCATTTTGTTCAAGTCTTCTATTAGAGGTGGATACGTTTCGACACGTTCGGAAATTTTTTTAAATTTTACGTGAAATTACGAGTAGTAATAAAAATTATATTTTATCAAAATTCGACTTTTTCACAGTCCAGGCAGATTGACTATTCGGAATAAAATTGTATAACTGAACTTTTCTATTAACTGGGAGATGCTTGCGAAATTTGAAGGAAATCGGTGTACCGGAAGTGGCAGCTTCAATGAGAGCTTTTCAATTTGGACGGCAGAACAGTTTTCACGTAGTTTATAGGTAAAATTATTCAGCGCAGTATGCTGTTTTATTTCGGCAATGGAAGGAATGCTAATGAACCACAAATACTGATTTTGCAAAATTCCAGCCATTGCCAGTTGCATGCCATAACCATTGCAGAGCCCTACATTATAATTCAAGAAGCAGTAGTAAATCGCTTAAGCACTAAAGCAAAAAAACAAAATGTTGGTCCGTCTGCATCGATGGTATCTCGGGAATGGCTTGTTCTATTTTTTTAAGGCATTACGGTATTTTTTTTATTAATCTTGTATATTCGGGTAGTATATCGATACAAAGCGGCCTTGGATTCGACAAAAAATTAGAAAATAACAGTTTAGTTAACAAATCTACCATTCTGTTGGCAAATTATTCGTTTATTATAGAATCGCCATTGAGAAGGTCTTGAAGAATGTCACATATTTAACTAAAACACCTTAGTACCTAAAACTATCATTTTGGCGATGGAGGCCAATATATTGTATTATTCCCGATATAATCACGTGTGACTATCGTTTGAAAGGGTTTGAACCTTGCAAAAGTTTTGTTATCATAATTTTAATTCACAAATCATACGTTTCAGGAGTAATCGCGAATTATACGTTTATTGGCTTTAATTTTAAAGCTTGTCTGCAGACTACATGGTGACCACAAAATATTTAAATTGGTAAGATTTTTTTGAAATTTGCTTTTATAGATCTAAACCAACCTTGAAAAATATCACGGAAGTGTGGCAAATTGCAGATAATAAAAGAATAAAATATTTAAGAAGAAACGAGAAGAAATGTCCATTTTTTTTCGCATTCTACGTGGACTATTTGTCAAGTTAGATAACTCTGATCGAAGTTTCGATTACCTAATAAGGTTTCAGCGTCTGACACTTCAACTTTGGACTTGTGAATAGTTTGATTTTTGTGTACCCAAAAAGATTAAGACCTATGTGGTGTAGCTGTAAAAGGAGGAGTATAGTTTATTATCCAGCAAAACAATTTAAAGGTAACAATCCACAAGATGCGTTTGATATACAAAACAATACCTTGCAAAAATGTGCGAACTTAACAGAAACTAGCGGCACATCGTTCACACGTTTGATATAATAGGCCATTTTTACATAACGTAACATTAAACTATCACGTAGTACAGTTAACTTGAAAAGGAATCGGCCATTTAGATTCCAAAAAAATCAAAAAGAAAATATGGAAGAATAAAATGTAAAAAAAAATATTTTTTTCATGCAATTTATGATTGAATTTCGACTCAAGATCAAATTCATCCGAAGAATTTCTTATTTTACGATTTGTCTATGTAAAATTATTTTCAGCCGTTTACAAACAACTAAACCCCAAATAAACAAATACTTCCTGATGGCGTTCGTTTAGCGAATATCTCAATTCTATTTTTCGAGGGAAATATTAAATTTTACGTCGAGACACTTTTCACCGAAAAGGTAAATTGTTTTGTGTGTTTAAGGGAAATGAGAGAGATTCATAAGAGTACGGGTTGTTAAATCAAACAATATTTGATATGCAATTTTTAAGATTTTAAATTTAGATTTCTGGAGATGAGGAAAGATCGAATTCTTACTTGGAAAATGAATACGAAAATTCTGATAAATCTAAGTATGTACTAGTTTCCGGTTTATTACGAGATTATTTAATAAACTCGTAAATTAGACCCATGTCCGGAAACAGTTTCGCACTCACCGCCATTTTAAAGTATTTAATTCTTTGAATGTAATAAATAATAAAGTTTTATATCATTAATGCATTAAAAGTTCCTGTAACAACTCTTAAACGTTGAGGAAATGTAGATTAAAACCATAGTATATTATAAGAATGAACTTCCTATATTCGGATTTATTTTCTTACGTCATTACTTACTGACACCTTGTACTTGAAATTTCACAGATGCTATTGCGCTTACCTGCAATGAAAAAAAATTAAATTAGTTACTGGTATAAGATGTCGATGCAAATCGTAGGCGATTTTCACTTTCTAGTTAAAAATTTCATTTCATATTTTAAATCTGTTTAAATTGAAAATAGTTTTGAACACAAATTTTCCAACGTGAAAATACGTAGTTTTTTATATTTTTTTTCAATAGATTTTCAAAATTGATTCCATTAACGTTTTTGATTACATTTTTTACAATTACGGCAATATTTCACAAGCCTAAAATCTAATTAAAATGACATTCGTATAACCCTGCTCGCGTAGTCGCATATTATATTTTGAATAAAACTCCACAAGCACAGAATAACGACCCCATCGAATCATTATTTGTTTAAAAAATAAAAACATAAATTTAGTAATAAAAAGACTTTGAAAAATTGATACTAAAATAAAGCTGCATCATTAGCATTCAACTTGATATATCCACAGAAGTATATTTTCATGTTAACATTATTTCTACATCAATGAGTTTTCCTTCACCCACTACTATATACTATGTTATAACGCCATATCATTTCTATAAAATCATTTTATATTGTGTAGTAAAAATCAAAGTGAAAATTTGCAAAACAACAACAAAATTCGTGAGTTCACATCTAAAATTCTTCATAAAATTTATACGTTTACAGTGGCGAACAAAATACTTGCAACTTGAATTGAAAAGCACATTTTAAAGTGTTTTTATAGCTTTTGTTAATTTAGCGTCTATAAATATTTTAAAAAACTTTTAATTTGCGATTAAGAATCTTGAAAAAATTCTCGCTAGACGCCCAATATCATGAAGGCTGTATAAAGGAGTACAATACCAACAAATAAAAAGTACACAACACATTTTATATATGTATGTACGTTGTGTATCTCTCTTTTCCTTATCACACCACAACAAAACCTTTTCAACAGATTAATTTTTCCATTAAAAAAGTAAAAAAAAAGATAGATGAATTTCCATGTCTTCCAGTCCCTTCCATGTAAACAAACGAACAGGAGAATATTAGAACAACAGCAACGAAAAAAGAAAAATTTAATTTTTCAAATCTCGCAAAGAAATCTAAGTTTCTTTCTTAAAATTTTTGTTCACCGTTCTATTTTTACAGAGATAGTGTCGTCTTTCTCGTTTCATGTATATACACACAGAGATGGAAGAAATACAAGACAAATATTTAAAATTTAATTTAGTAAAAATACTTCCCAACCATCGACGTCGTCATACTAATCCATCATCTTGATTGTCACAACACAATCAATATCAAATTTAACTATATAAATCATTTAGGATTACATAAAGTTGACAATGGCGTGATAAAAAAATTTACCAGAATCGATAATAAATGGTTTAAAGACCGCATGTATAAGAAGATTTAGTTTAGTTGATCAGGCTGCATAACGACGGGTTGCATAAAAATTGGTATATCACCTAATTAAAATTAATTCGTCTTAAGTATAATATATTTCCTGTATTTATCTCAAGATATAAATATATTGTTTAGTCTATAGCATCTATATATTTACTTGTGGTTATCAGATATCATCATGACATATGAGACATAAAAATAAATCGATTCTAGAATATGTATCGAGGTTTCGTTTACCAAAGCATATTGATTACATATTTTGGCGGTATAATATGCAGGCCGCGAATATATAGAATTTAATTAGTTTCAATGTTAAAATCATATCGCGGAATTTTTATATGTGGTATTAGATTACGCGAATTGGTTGTTCTATTTTAATGTAAACAGTAGTGCATATCTATATAGTTTTTTGTATCGCACATATACTGATATGAAATACTGTATATTAGTGAATATTATTTAGATAATAATTTTTTAATGGGATTATGGAGAAATATGCTTGTGTAATCAGATAACATTACGAAATAACTCATCTGCTCACCAGCCAAAACAAGTCAAAATGAGACATAATCAAAATTTTTATATAATTTTATTATTTACAACTGGCACGTGTAAATTGCTGCTTAAGTCTGTAAGCTCCTAACATAAAGTATGTTTTTAAAATTAATAACATTATGTGTATGTTTTAAATATATCGAATAAAGATAAGAAGGAAAGTAATATTAAATGTGTACGTAATACCAGCCGAATTGTTGACAGCTGTCATTTAATGCTATATAAAACAAGAATGATAACTTTCTTGTTATTTATTTTATATATACATATATATCTCCATTCGCTTATAACTAAATTTAACCAAATGTATAATAATGTAAGAGCTCTGTAATGAGAAAAGAGAAGTTCCTTTCAAAAATAAGAAAAACTCGTGACAGTATTTAGGCTTAAACACCACAAAATGTGTCAAATCACCAGAAAACAGAAACTGCTATTATAAATTACAACAAAAAATATATTCTCAAATTGAGAAATTATTCTCATTTGGTATAACCACTATTTCTCAATTTGAGAATTCTTTTTTTTTTGTTTTAATGTAATTGTGCTTCACAATAAAAAACTCATTGTATTTCATTGCATTCTCAATTTGAGAATTCGGTTTCTCGATTAAAAAATGTTTAATATTATTAAAATAGGAACTAATTTATATTAGAAACTGGATTCCCATTGATCCGAATCAGCTCAGATTTTATATGGAAAACTTGACCCAAATTTTGTTTTGGATCGCAGATTCTGATTTGAAATCTAGTTAGCATCTTTGACTTGTTTCACTAGACATGAACTGAACCGGATCAGATCAAGAAATACGGCTATTATGTAAATTGTAACGTGTTTCGGTAATGAATTTCACAAATAAAACATTCAGCGTAAAGTTAACAAACATTATTAATTTTACTCAACAGTGATTAGCAGTTCCTGCTTCACAATTTGCTCTGAAAATCTGTTCAGTGAAATTAAAATTTATTATCACATAGAGACAAATATGTCAAGTTGAGAAAGTTTTAATTAAGAATGATCAACATTTTCCCAATACTTATTTTAAAAAAATTGGTTAAAAAGTAAAGTTCGTAGTAGAAAATTAAGAATGCATTTTTAAACCCTTTGAAATGCAAAATTTTTTCTTTATAGACATGACTTCGAGCGAGAGCTATAAAGATCAGCATCGTAAAATAGATTTTACTTTCAGTCACCATTTTCATTTAAAATACCATTAACATTTCCTAGATAACTCGAAAATTAGAGCGTACAAAAATTAAAAATGTTCGTTCTATTATATCTATATCTAAATTCTGTAATAAGCTTTGGTCTAGTCATTAGAAATTTTGATTTTAACTAGAAATTTAAACTTTGTAAAACAGACTTTAACTTTAAGGAATGGTCGGGATCGGGTTGAACTGCTGGAATATTAGCTGGATCGGGTTCGGCAGTTGAGCAAAATTTAGGCCTGCGCAGGTTTTACTAAGTACACTTGAATAAAATCGTGCTTGAATCTAAGTTTTTCCCCTCCCTTTATTTAATTCGACTTATTACATTCTTCAAATCAATCGCCGAGCATTTGCTTTAAATCACTGTTAATTAATTTATAAAATATTTCTATAATTGTTTTAGAAATTAATAATTTTTAATTGTCGCCAAGCAGTGCATTCTAAAATACTCAGTTATCTGCATACATATATACGTACACTGCCCTTTGAGACTGAAACCAAAATACAGTTGTTTGGCTTAAACTGCTGCAAGTAATTTGAAATCTTAAATATGCGATCACCGGTGTGTCTTTTCAGGAATTACATAATCTTAAGATTGATTCCAAAGTGATTTATAAAATTACGGATAAGGGTAAAAACTGTCTGTAATACGAATTATGTTGTGACAAACGAAATATGATTTTTAACCCAAACCATGTCGAAATTTTTTTAGATCAAGGAATAATAACAATACTGCAGATTCATCCGGTTAGAAATAAATATCCCAATCAAAACAAAAGTAAATTACATGCTAATTCATCATCAATACATTTATAACTTTAGCAAAACAAAATATTTGCTCTTCAATAAACTAAATTATGAAAAAATTCTCGATTTGAGAAAAAAATCTTGATTTGAGAAAATATTCTCGATTTGAGAAAAAATTCTCGATTTGAGAAAACTAAATGTATCAATTTTCGCATTAACAAAAAACTTTGTACACGTAAAATTATGCTGAAATTTTTAATTATATTTTTTTATTTTCACTTTTATATTTTTTTCTAGATCATTTGTTATTTATATCGTAACCTAACCACATGATAAGCATTCTCAATCAAATAAAGCTCATAAGTTTAAGTTATATATCTTGGGATTTTTTATTGAAGGTTGCAAAATACAGCCGGATGTATCTGCATTTTGAAATAAGTGGAAGGAATTTAACTGCAATTTAACATGATAAATTTTGCCGGGTTCACGTTTCTACACGCTTGTTGCTCTGATTAGTCCAGTCAGTTCGAAATTGTATTTAAGCAAGTTGTTAATTTAATTCTTCTACGGATTCATTATTTCGTCGATAACTTTATAAATTAATTACCAATATTGATCTATTCTTGCGTTGTCATTAGTATTAAAAATGAGGAATTATTTAACTTCAGATTATTTGTATTCTAACAAAATACGTTGCTACCAATATTGAATACACAAATATTCTAAAATTGTCAGATTCTTCCCGAAAAAAATACTCTGTTGATGGTAAAATATATTACAATAAGAATATAATTCCTCAATATTAGCAAACTAGGTACTACAATTCAATTGAAGAAACAAAATCCTCTTCATAATCATAAATCTTCTCAAACTGAGAAATTTCAAAAAAATTTCTATTATAATAAATTATTTTATGTAATAGTTTATATTTGACAGAAACATCTTGATAACATATTTCCCCATTCCGAAGTTTGTTGAAAGCATGTGAACAAAAATAAACATAAATTAATAGCATGTGCGACTTTTATGGGCTGCTTTGATTTAGAGGGATGGATTCAAAATTTCACATTATTCCACACGATTAAAATTAATACAATTCACACGAAATATAGAAATAGTCGGTATTCTTCCACCGTATAAACAGTTTATTTTTTTCCAGAATATTTTAAAGCAGAACAAAATTCTAATTTATTCAGCCGTGAGTAAAAAATTTGCTGATTTTATACAATATGTATTTTTTTATATTATGTACATGTATTACGAAAACGAATATATCTTATTTACTTTATCATTTACAGAGTAAACATACAGTTATTTTTAATATATATTCCAGAAAAAAAAAATACTGATAACAATATTGTGTCGTATGTTCATATTACATTCTAAACAAGCGTCTAGGGAGAGAGTATACGATGAGTATATATCGATATACAATTTCTAAAATCAATATAATTTATATTTATTTGGGAAATTATTGACGGTTTCGGTTATAAAATATAATGCGATATTTAAATTTTCAGTTTTACAGGATCCAAGAAAGAATAAATAATAATAAGACGTTATTGAAAATGCGATGCGAAAGTAAAGCGATTTTAATATTTTCAAAGTCAGCCTTATAATTTTTCCGGTGGTTATTCTATTTTATTTATTCTTATCCGAAAATAGAATTTAAATGAAAATTTATCTACCAATTTTGTTTTTTGTTTCTTTAGGTTTCGTTAAGGTATGTGTGTGGTATGGTATTTACTCGTATAATACCGTCGTGGTACTCTGAAACCAAATTTACTTCATTAAAATTCAAATCAAAATTAATTTATGTGCCATATATTTTTCTGTTCTGTTCTGGTAGAACAAAAAAAAAATTGGACTACCACCAGGAAAATTATGTTTTATAAATTTTTGCATTTGACTTTTTCTGGTTTTTTATTCTTACTTGGTCCCCACCATTTCCCATAACTTTAAAAATACGACAGATAAGAGAATTTGTATTATCCCTCATTCTGTGTGCTGCCCCTGTTTGTAACTACGGTATATTTTGTAAAAGTGTATATATATATAGATCCTGGATGGTGTGCTGGAATGAGGCGAGTGGATTCAGGACTATAGAATGGATTTCTGTCTCGTCACCGAACACCAAAAAAATATGCTATCTCTCACGACTTTGTATTTTTCCGAAACGCGATTTGGGTTTAAATTTAAATAACAAAAACAAACCCAACACACCAAACCTGTATATGATGTAAAATATAAGAGAAACAGTTGTGTTGGTTGGTCGGATGGTTGGCTGAATTTATGTACCTATATTCCAAGCGGAAGTTAAAATTCACCAAAGTTATTTATAATTCTCCACTATATACTTTGGTTTATACGGATAATGGGATAATTTTTTTTTTGTTTGTTTTTGTTTTCGCCTGGTCTCAAGACAGTTATAAGTCAAAAGTAATTTTCATGGAAATGAGATTTTCACAGATGGAAAGAAAATCAACAGTAAGGAACAACAAACAAAAAAAAATCAGGATTTACTAAAAAAATTGTTTTAGTTTAATCCTCAAAGCGATGTCAGAACATAATTTTTTAGATTTTTTTTTTTGGTTAAAAATACAAAAAAAAATATTTAAAGTTGGTGATTAGACTGCTCGTAAAAGTTTTAATGTTTTTCAGGTAATTTGAATTTTCAATTATATACTGAATGCTGGTTTTTCCTTTCTCCCTCTCGGCCGGGGTATATTATTATGCTTATGTATGCAAAAGTTTTTGAATAAATACTTACAATTCATACGAAGAATTAATTGTTTAAAAGTTTAGAATTTTTCCAATTTAATTTTTTTTTCTCCCTTCTCAGGTGAGCGACTTCAGCTACATATACTACGTACGAACCATGAACAAAACAAAATTAAATTATTAAAATAATAAATATAAGTTGTCAAATGCATAAATTTAGGTAACAATGAGCCACAAATTACCTAAGCTCAACTTTATTGTTGAGGCCGAGAAGGCTAGAAATTTTTACATTCCTTGACAAGTTTAGAAGTGGGCATAGGGTTTTAGTAAAAAATTGAATACATGAAAACACATGTAAAATGTCTAGTATTTTTTCAAGTAATTTGTTCCTAATTATATTGATTTACGGCACAGTTCAACTAAATAATTTGTAAATTTCTCTATGCTCTGCAATCAAACCGAGGGATATTCCACGCTCCTTAAGCAATGCATGCTTGAAGAAGTTCAAGTAAGTGCTTTCAAATGAGAGGGAACCCGCCCTGTAATTCAGTAGCAAAAATACGTTAGTGGTCTAGAGAATATATTGGGGGCAGTTCGTATTTTGCTTTAATTTATTTCTGTATATTCTTAATTTCTGTGCGGGACTTTTCCCAGAAATATAAATTTTTAATCAGGCAACACTAACATATCAATAACCAATTTGCTCTTGTGTAAAGTTATCCCAGCCCAGGTTTTGATTCATTTCATTAAAATATACTTTATTTGTGAAGTTAGACCAGCCCAGAATTTTTATCAATTTCAATTAAAAAAATGAAAAATTATCAAATTTATTAAATTTTTTCATATAAGTAATAAAAGAAATCAAAATCTAACGTATAAAAACACTAAAGTTTTGAGTTTCATAAAGTAATGGAAATTACATGCAATATAAGAAAAAGTGTGTTCCGTGGCAAGTTCCCGAAAATGCTCTCTGGACTGAGCAAATTTCATTGATTTTTATATATTTTATTGTCCACCGCGATAATTTAAAATTATTTCGGCAAACTAAAAATGTCTCGGATCAGGGCTATATGATTTTGAAATGTATACACTAGAATCTAAATTAGAAAAAATCGTTCCATGGCAAGTTCCCGAAAATTAACTCTAGGCTGGAAATTTGATTGATTTTTGTATAATTTTTCGGACCGCTCGATAAATTTAAAATTATTTCGCCAAAACTAAAAATGTCGCGAATCAGGGCTACTTGGTTTTGAAATGTATACACCAGTGGCACTATTCTGGTAATTCCCCGGGAATAGGGAACTGGGGAAAGAATTTATATGTAATTTCTGCTCAAATATTATTTTTCCGACATACTGTGGCACTATTCTGGCAATTCTCCTGGAATAGAGAATTGGGGAAAGATTTTATATGTAATTTCAGTTCAAATATTTTTTTCTGGCTTACTAAGGTAAAAAAAACTTGTGTTAATTTTTTTTAAAACAAAATTAAATTAGGAATAATTTTCCCTACAAATTTAGGCATGGAAAAATTATTCCCAATTCATAAATATTTACATGGAACTTTTTTTGTCAGTAGGCCGGAAAAAATATATTTGAACAGAAATTACATTTCAGGGCTATATGATTTTGAAATGTATGCACTAGTAGCTAAATTAAAAAAAAATCGTTCTGTGGCAAGTTCAGGAGAATGAACTCTGGGCTAGTAATTTCATTGATTTTTATATAGTTTTTCGGCTCGCGCGATAAATTTAATATTATTTCGCCAAAACTATAAATGTCTCGGATCAGGGCTACATGATTTTGAAATGTTTACACAGTTTAGTTTAAATTTACCTACTAGTGTTGCTTGATTAAAAAAAAATTCTGGGATAGAATTCTGGGATAACTTCACATACGTTACTTTTCTTTCATTCTCAGCCTTCTGAAAATGTCAATCCAACTTGAAATTTAAAGGCATCAAGATTTTGGAATTAATTCTGTCTCCCAAGCATACATTGATGGCTCTTCTTATTTTAATATCGCAAGTCACTCCGTCGTATCTAAGAAGTAATCCGTACAGCTAACAATTTGATTTTTTTTTTTTTGTAAATCAAAAAATAAATTTATTGAAATAAAAAAAACAACTCGACACATCAATACTCAAAGAATAAGCGATCATAAACATTACACGAACGTCGGGGTATCGTCTATCAAATGAAACACAAGCCCAATATTATTATTTTAGCGCATTACTCAAGTTACTTTTAGTTTTGCCATTTCACCATCTGTTGGTGTTTAAGGCTCTTCAGTGTTTGTTTTCATGCGCTTCCCAGCTGATCAGTTGGTGGTCTCTGTGTATGTCTGCATACAATTTTAGAAAGCATTTTTTGATCAGTCGGAGGTTCCTTGTGCTGCCGTCAGGTCATTTTGATATATGTATTTGTGTTTCATATATTAGTGATGGCGGACAAAGTTATCGCCATCTTGTCTTTGCTTGCCATTTACTCCATTCAGAGTTAAGAATAAAACGAGTTGTAACGAGCCGATGATGAACTTTGAAATCGGCTTTTGTACTCAAACACTTTTAAATTTCTTTCAAAGTTTTACTTAATTTTGGCCTTAACAACTAAGTTCGAATATATTATATTCGGATGAGAAAAGGCGGTTATTTGTTAAATATTATAATTTTTTTTTGAAGTAAGGGTTGCGTGTCTAAGAAAACCAATTATTTTCATTTATACAGTGAATATCAGTCAATGAACATTGTATTTTTGATATAATTTTTTTATTTTGTATTTTTTCTCTTTTTGTTTTATTAGTATTAGAAACAACGTTTGGGAGATTCAGTAGCCATATATACGATTGAGGAACGTGCAAAAAATTTTGAGTTTTGTTTTACTAGTCAAAATTCAATAATTCAAACTTAAAGAAAATTTCGAAATTTTTTAGCACCAGAAATGCACTATTACGAAATCAAGTATGCAACCTAGTCGCTCGTTTTCAGTCATCGGGATCTGTTAGTGACTTATCTCGGAGTCGAAGACCACTTGGAGCACGAAGCCATGATAATATCGAACGAGTTCGGGAGAGCCACTCACCTTTAAATGTCCAGAACTTCACTGCATAGAATAATGAAAAAAAAAGGTTTTGCTGTTTCCGTACAAGATACAAACGGTACATAAGACTTTGCCATGAGACTATGCAACCCGTTCAAGATTTTGTGCAAATTGACCGAATTATTAACGGTTGATCCTGATTTTATGAAAAAATTATAATGACCGATGAAGCGCATTTCCATTTAAGTGGTTATGTTAATATGCAAAATATTAGAATCTGGTGCACTGAAAACCCATGAGTGATTCAACAGCGTTCGTCACATCATTTTGGGATTTCAGATGTGAGAGTAGTGTGTTGCTCGAACCAAAGTTCGCCAATCAAGATGTTTTATAGAAAATCCGTAGTTTAGGTCCAAATGACGCTTCAAGCAAACTTCATGGCAATTTTCAACGAAACCTCAGAATATGTTGAGTAACTATCATATTTACAGTACACTCAAACTTGTTTATGTGCGGTCTTTTGTTGCGCGATTTTTTATGCGGTATGAAAAAAAAATTATTCAATAAAATCTAACTACGTTCTTTAAAAATTTTAATCAAATTAGAACATAATAGAATGTGATTAATCTAATTACTTAATTAATGTTGGCCATTATTTTTGTGGATTTTTGATATTTAATCACATTGCGTAAGTATTGCGTCTTGAGGGTATAATGTTTTGAGTTATTTTCTAAGTGAAACTTTTTGTATGCGGTCCCTGTTCACCGCATAAAAAAAACTTTTTAAATGTGTTGCGAAATTTATTTTTATACCTACTCGTGAGGTTTCGGGAGATTTTTTTTATGCGTTCGCTTTACCGCACACAAACAGGTTTGACTGTATTTTTAATTAAAAAAACAATTTCGGTGGAATAAAATCACAAAACATTCTTTTAAATCGCCAAACTAGTTGATCTCAGCGATCAAAAAACTGCGGTCCAAGAAATTCGTTTAGAGCATTAGGGAGATATTCAAAACTAAGTATCTGGAACCTGTCATTGCTGGATAAAACTCAGTCGTTTTTAAATATTTATGTTGAATTGGGATTGTAGGTCGTATGCAGGACGGACCAGTACCCAATGTAGCTTAAATCATACTAATTTATTGGATTCTGAAATTTATTTTGACGGAAATTCTGAAATTTGGCTATAATGGATTCTAACATGTATTATGATGAAAGTTGAGGAATCTTTTCATGTCAAACTCCATACTTGTAAAACTACACAAATGACAATGAAATTTGTTTCTTAGGATTGGATTGAGCTTCTAACATAAATATTTGAGGTAGTTTATTACTTAATTTACGAGGTTGTAATAGGTATTGAACAAAATTCTGGCATCTTTCCGTGTTAAGAAAAACAAAGGAACATATTGATGGGAGTACCTAATATATTACCAAGAAACTGAAATTAACTTAAATGGCATCAAAACTGAACAATACGTAGCAAACTCTAAAATCTCCCTTAAATTCCCTGCAGATTCGCAACCTAACATCGTAATCCAGAATTACGGACCAAATTTTTAAATTTTTTTACAAGAAGTGAACGAGTTCCGTCAGATCAGATACAAGCCAAATTTTACTATCATTTATTATAAAATGTCAAAATTTTACTATCATTTATTATAAAATGTCAAAATTTGGTCCAGTCTTGAGAGATTTCAGAATATCCGAAAGATTAACCCAATTTCATGATTAATGATTTATAAATAAGCATAAAAAACTGTCGAAAAAATTTGTTAATCAAACTAAGGCTTGTCGATCACGGAACTATTTATAATCTACGTATAAAAAATTTAATTTATCCCATTTTGAATTAAATAGCAGGCACATTATTTCAGTGTTTGGATATTAGTGACATTTATCAGTACTGGTATAAACTAATCAACAATTATGAAGTCACCAAATTAGAATTTAATAAAATAGTACGATTTAAATTTTAAAATCGCTAGTTAAAAAATGGCCGAGTGCCGTTTCGTATGATCCGATTCTAGAACTATGTGTAAAATAGTTACTTGTTAGATTACGAATCAAAACAATTTTCTCCAACTCATAACTGGTAAAAAAATGAATTTGATTTCCGCTGATTGCCAGCAAAAAAAAGTGCCAGCAAAAATTATCTTTTAAGAGTTAGTGCTGCCGATTGTGGTGAGTAGCGTATAAAGAGTTAGGCACTTGTACGAACGACATTATTTTGATCTACTCTATGTATGCGTCTAAACAAGTGACCAGAGTGCTGAGGATTGATATTACTTTTTAAAAATTCGTTTATTCTTGAATATAATTTGGATTAAATTTAAGCCTGTCCAGGCCTGGACAGGCTGCAGATTAATAAAAGTGGGTTAGCAAATGAAAAACTCGGATTTGTCAGTAGATTTTTAAATTTCAAGTGTGTGAAACTGAAATTAATTTTATTTCTTAGAGTATTTTATCGGATTTTGATAAACTAGTTTTACTAATCTGCAGTCTGTCCAGGCTATTAGGATCTAATATAATATAATCTGAAAACTGCTAGAATATAAAAAAACAGGATATTGCGTTTAAAAAACTATTGTTAAATAATTTGAGCTTGACATATAAATCGCAAAAAGGTTATACAAAGTGAGAATGACGTCATAACATCCGATCTAGTGCGCGTAAGCCCTAAAAGAAATATTTTAAATTCTTACTGATATACGGATATACCTACCGAAAAATAAAAGGATATGGACCCTAAATTAATTAAACTTAAATTTATTTTACAAAAAATAATCCTTTTCAATATAAAATAAAAGGAAATATATAATTAAATAATGGTGTACAATTTTAATAACACGCTGGGCTGCGCTAATTCCTAAACTAATAATTTCCACGTCAATTTTGTATAAACATTATATTTAAAGGGCTAAGAGCTGACCCATAATTTTTCACATTTGTCACATACCAAAATTAATTCAGTACGATATAAAACGTTGACGTTATTCTTGCTGGATTATGTATGCCACATTTAGATATGCCCTAAATAGAAAAAAAAATCTAATACGCTTTTATTAAAAAAAAAAAACAGGAAAACAGGAAAAGGATACGATTATAAAGAAAAATTTCTGCACAAAATGACTTCATATTCAGGTTTATTCGACCCACACAATAAAAGCAGCTTAAAATATTTATCGTCCATCTATATGTCCATTTAAAAGCTTTCTCGTACCCAAAAAAATTTACTCGATTTTGCCCTCGACTATTTCTACTTATTAAAGCTCATCAAGACATTAAAAAAGAAGTGTGTTTAGGGGTTTAATACTCATAACAAAAATAACAACATGTATTATTATCACAGAACATTCCGAAAATTGTGAAAATTATATTTAATGGTGATTATTAAAAATAAAAGCACAGAATCCTAATTACGCGCATATATATGGACCCCTCTTGCTATCCGCAGCCACATTTTCACTATAACCAATTTTTTTTTTGTGTTATATAACAAAGAACAACAAATTTTGTTCACCGCACAAAAAAAAAAAGTTTACCAAAATAAATGTAAAAAACAAAAAAATAATAATAAAACCATTAAAGGAAAACCACACACACACATAGTATATATTCATTTTCCAACTGATAGAAAAGATTTTTCCAAAAAAAAAAAATATTTGTATGTGATGAAACTGAAAATTGTAATCGTGACAAGACAATATATTTCAATATAACGAACAAGTTCTAAGCTAGAGTATTGATTCGTTTATGTCCGATCCCTTCCCGCAATGTGTAGTACGTGCGGGTGGGTTAAATGTAATATTTTTACTTGTCAACCACACAATAAAGCTGCACAAACACTAAATATTCCATATACATACATATTTTTTTTTTGTGTAAGTGTATGTATTTTTGAGACATAAATTATTTCGTTTCTGTAATTTTAATTATTTTTATCATGCAAAACATTTCCATCTTTAATTTATCACAACAACTGCAAAGAAAATGCTGATGCTGAACACAATGTTTGGTTATATTGTTTTTCTTGCTAACCCTTGTTCTAATATATATCTATGTAACCAGCAACGATGAACGTACTACATACACAAAAAAATAACATGGTGTATAAATCTTCACACAGCAATGGTACCGAACGATTTATACTAAACATTGTATGTCTTTTATTAGGATAATTATGAAAAATGAATTTAATTCCCAGCTAAATCCCACGTCATAATTTGTCAATTTTGCTTACCGTGTTTTTTTTTTTTCAGGGAAGATCGCAACAAGCAAAGTTAACAATAACATTAAAAGGTGTGAAATATACATAAATGGGATATGCGGTGACAATAGAGGTAGATACACCGAGGAGAAAATTGTCCACTTTTTTATTAGTATTGTGTTTATCCCAAGGCATTAATACTTATAAACCCGAAAATTAACATTCCATGTGGCTCTCGGTGTATATACTCGTTATACGCTAATATGCTAATGTGATAAGTTAACCAAAAGCTTAAAGTACAACAAAAAATATGTATACTGGGATTTTGTGTAACACAGTATTATATTTTAAATATTGGATTACTTTCGATTTTACTGTCAAAATGTTTTTTTTTTGCAATATTGTTACCTAATAAATTATGTCGTAACCACATTGGTCAAAATAATATTGACAGTTTTTATAATAATTTTACAACCATTGATTTATGTTATAATTAATTTGAACATGACAAAATCTCAAAAAAGCTGTCAATTTGTATAAATTTTTTTGTGTATATACACAAACCTCTTCCCTCAACCAGAAAAAGTGGAAATACAAATTTTACCTAAACAAAGCACATAACACACCAAAAAATAAATTAATTTAAATTTTTCATCTTTTTGCTGCGCCATCATAACTTTTCTTTTTTGTTTTTACACAAATTTATAAAACGAAACATATTTTAATATAAAGGGAAGTCAATACATCATAAAGACGGAAACCATAGCCTATTTTACACACAAAATAAATATAAAAGTAAAAAAAATTAAATTCAAAAATTATCCAACCACATTAAACGCTGTCTAACAAAAAATAGGATAAACCATATACAACTGGTCAAAAGGAAAAATAGGGATCTTGTTTTATTAATTAAATTCTTAAAATATTTGTCAAGTTTAAAAGTAACTCAACAATTTGGGTGTATTCGACTCCTCAAACAATACTTTTCCCAGGTGCAAATGTTATGAACTTCGGTTATTTTCTAAGTATGTATGAATACATGTAAATTTTCGAACACAATATGTTTGCAGATCTTCCATTTGCTATATATCACCGAAGACCTAATAATTGTTTTTGGAAAAAATGTAGAATTTTAGCGGAAATGTCGAATTTTGATAAAAAAAAACTTGCTTTATTTAAAAAGACAAATTATGGATTATCCCTAAATATTTATAATTTATTACTAATCATTAACTGTACTAAATGTCTAATGGATCATTTTGGATAATTCTTCACCAACGAGAGAAACCGCGTCTGCATAGGAAGTGTTCCAAAAAGCGAAACGAGATTCCATTGAAAGTCCGAAACTCAAAATCCAGAAACAAGTCAAAACTCGCGACATATTAAAAAATATTAAAAACTTAAAATTTATGGGTTGGTCCTGAAAAAATCCTGGATTTAAAAATAATTTAAAAAAAACTTTTAGGAATAACAAAATTCTCAAACTGAAAAATATTTGTAAGATGTTATCGGAACACACCGGAACAAATTGGGAAGCGATGTTACTTAACACTTCGAGAGGCATTTTACTTTAGTCTCAGAGGCGTAGGAGCGGGCATCTATTAATATATCGGGAATATAGGCCTGGTGGTGTTACCATTTGATGAACAGCAATACCAATTTTAGTATTTTAAATTTCGAAGTTGTTGATATCGTTTTTTTTTGTTTCAGTATGTTGCAAAATATTTTTTTCGGCATTTTTAGTTTTCTTCGTTTTCGGGATTTTAAGTTTTGGGTTTCCAATACGATCCCAAAATTTATTATAAGGAATATTTTCCCGAAAAAAACAAAACTAGAATTAATTCAATCTTGAATATTGAAAACAATGAAAGCCAGAAGTAAAAAAACCTTATCTTTTACTTTTTGGTTTTTTCGATAGTAATGGTGTTTGGATTGTTCCGTATATTGGTCTATTTTCAATATTCTCGAATTAAATTAAAAAACCTTCAAACACGTTCGTGAGGGATTGTAGGAACTATATGGGTTTGGATGTTTTTCCAAACCTGCCGAGGGATTTTACATTTCTTGGGGGCGATTTAACGACCGATATTTTCCATCTGCGAATCCTTGGCCAAACGGAAAGAAATCGAGCCATTTTGGAAGCGGATGGTGACTGGCAACAAAAAAGGGGGCACATACGAAAATGCCAAGCGGAAATCATCTAGGTCGAAGGCCGACAAAGCTGCCCAAACGGTTGCCAAATCCGGATTGACGGAAAGGAAGGTTTTGGTGGGATTGGAAGGGAATCGCCTACTATGAGCTGTGGCTCAATAGCCAAATGTTCAATTCAGACTTCTACTGCCTGCAATTGAGTCAATCGGAAGGAAAATCGAACAAAATCAATCAGAAATCGAACAAAAGCAGCCAGAATTAGATAATAAGAGAGGCCTCGTGTTCCATCAGAACAACACGTCCATCAGAACAAAGCCTCACACGTCCATGAGAACCCGCCAGAAGCTCCGGACGCTTGGTTGTGAGGTTATTATGCATTAAACGGCACCACTCTTGATGGTGTAAAAATGACCTCACAAAAATTGGACAAGGCAATGAAATTGCATTCTAAATAGCAACGAACTGTCGAAAAAAACGGCGCATATTTGAGCCAAACCAAATGAATGCAGCCATCTTGAAAAAGCCCAGAAATAAACATAAAAATAATGGATTTCTTTTCCCCCAACCGTATGTCTTCAATATTTTATTTGTCAATTTAAAAAAAAAAAAAACTATTTGTTTTATTCGTGATTTTTATCGTTTTTGGGATTTTCTATTTCGGTTTTTCGATACGATTTCTTAAGGGTCCCTTAAAGTTCATGCACTCAAAATATAATCGGAGTCTTTGCAAATCGTAGTGAATCGTAGGGCCAATTAATTTCATAATTTGTTGACATTATTCGGCCGGAAAAATTGTTTTGCCAAATTCGCATCGTGTATGTGATGCGATACCGTCTGAAGGTTTCAATTTTATATGCACGATAAATATAAAGTACAACAAGCGTTGTAAAATGTCACGATTATCATACAATACTAGTAACTGTTACGTTATTACCTAGATAATTCTGAAAGTGGCCTACTGAAACCATTGGGCCAAACTGTGCGGTTTTTAAAATTTTCAGGATTTTTCGGGATTTCGTGATTTGAGTCTATTCTTTCCTAATGTTTACTTCCTATCCATTTTTAAGCTATATCAGAGCTTGTGTCGAAAAACATTAAATTAATCTGCACAACATTATAAAATAACCGCCCAGGGATTGTTGATGAAAAACGTGAGTTCGTGTTTTGATCAATGATGTGTTTTTACTCAGCAGATATTGGGCCCAATTCTCGGGACATAAAATTGTTGTTATGTTATTTTATTTCCCCGCTTCCTATTAGAATTTGTATTGAAAAAAAAATCACATATAACATAAAGTAAAATTTTAGATCCCGGAATCGGACCCGATTGTCATACCATTTTATAGCTGAATCACCAGAGTACAATCAGATAGTAATACTAAAAAATAAATTAGGGACAGTCTGTCTAGCGGCCAGGAACGGAGATGGGTCACCGATTAAATTAACCTTATATCGGCAATTTCAATATGAGACGCTACATAATTTCAGACTGTTTAAAAAATTAGGTAGCAGTGGTAAAAAAGATACGCGGAATGCCTTTTGATTTTCGGTAAAAATTTTATTTTTTTTATAAAACAGGATTTATAAATTTATAAATTTTTTTATAAAGGATAATCTTACCAAAAGTTAGTTAAAAAATGCACTTTTCAAATTTAAATTTAGCTGTTCTTTTTTGAGTTGCGAAGGCTACATCAAAACTAAAAACCAGTAAATGTCGAAACCAAAAAAGGCTTACAACGGACCCATCGACCAATTTCCCATTCGAAATAGTCAGCGTGCTATCGAAAGTTAAAGTACCGGTTAAGAACTAGCATATGGGGCTGGATATATGAACGAATTGATTAAATAATCATAATTATTTGCTGAGTTAGGCTGACCTTTATACCTTTCCGATTTAAAAAGTTAACAACCTTTCAATTTTTTAATAAGCGTTTTTTTTTATTTCAGACCTTAAACTTAAGAGATTTTAATATGGGACAGTATACCATTGTAGAGCAAACCAAAATGATATTATTATTTTTAGAAAACGGCTTATCAGTAATTACCACTCAACGTGCCATACAGGCAGTTTTATAGAGTTTGCAATGTTCCAACGGTTCTCAATATTTGTGCAATGGCGGCATATTCTAAGCAACATGTGAAGGTAAAAGATATGAAACGTGCGGGGAGACATTGTTCTGGGTCATCGGTGGAAAAAATCGAACTCGTAGGGCACAAACTTGCGGATAGTTTATTAGATTTTGAAAAGGTTTTGCACCTCTAGCCCATACAAAATCGAGTTTGTCCAACGACCCCACCCTGCTATTGTATTTAGAAAAATCCAGAGTTGGCTTAACCTTACCGAGAATTACCAATTTTGAGCAATATCCACCAATGACTAAATTCTCCACCAACGTTCATTACACTCCCTTCGGGTAGCTGTTTGATGTGGCAAAAACTCGCGCACGATTTATGGACCATATTTCTTTGAAAAGGCTGCAGGAACATGCATTACGTTTGGCACTATTCGGGAATTATTATACCTGGCCAATGCACCTTGGTTTGGAGCAATATCGAATATATAGCATATTTCGAAGATATAGAAATTAGGAAAAATTGCCTACCATGGACGGTTCGAAAATTATATAAGTTATAGAAAGAAAACGTTAACGATTTTTTTCGCGATTAACAATACTTTACTCCAATAATAAGTTCGTTATGGGCGAAAAGTAAAATTAGATATTGTATAAATATTAGAGGAAAAACATTAAGAAAAATCAATAAAATAATCTTTTACATCGAATAAAGTTTGTCATTATATTTTATGTGAATACACGATAAAAAGTTTTTTTATGTGAATTGACATATAATGATTTCCCGGAGACAAACTATAAAGTATAGTGCAATCTCGAGAAAATCTAAACAAAAATTTTCATTTCGTTTTCATTTCCCTGTTAATTATATACATTTAAACAAATTAAATACCCTTTTGTTTTGAGATAGTTATAAGAGAGCAATTATCGTTTTGCATTTCCCATTAGTAGAAAAAAAAAATTATATTTTCTTCACAGCATTAAAAATATTTAAATAAAATGACTTTTTTATGTGTTTGTATATGTGTATATCTTTTGGTTAACTACTTATGTAAAAGACAATTTTTAAGTAATTTAGTTTCATTCATTGAAATTGTTGGGGTTTTCGCGATGTCTGCACAACCACATTTAATGGAAAAATAAAACTATAAAAGTAACACACCCAAGCAATATACACATTTTCCTTGTACTGTGTACACACACAGCAGATACACAAACGTATTACGTATAAAATAAACACACCAAATGGTAAGAAAAATGTAATTTTATGGAAACTTTACTTTTTGTATAGAAGGAAAAAAAATGAAAACATAAAAAAATTTCTTATATTATTTGCTAACATTTTGGGTCCCAGTTGGAAGTACGAGCAATGCTGGGGTACCACACTAGCGAATGACGGTTTTAAACATTTTTAGGAAAACTGTGAAATTAATTATAAAAATTCAAAATTGAACAAAATCTTTATAAAATTAAATTTCCGTACAAAATATTTTAATATTAAAACCAATTTTAGAATTTAATATGATAGATGACTTGTTTCAGTTAAATTGGATTTGATCAATTGGTTTTGAACGATTTTTTACCCAATCTGATTAACTGAAATAAATCATCCCAATCAGGTTACCTAATATAAATTTACCTTCGGTTAAATTGATTGGAATGACATATTTTAAATTAATATTCTTTTCAATACAGAAACAAATAAATCTGAAGCAAATCTACAATATGTCAAAGAGCAAGTTCATTTTATTAAAATTTAAATTCCATTATTAGGTGAACACTTATGACTAATTCGAGCACTCTCTTCGCGCTGCATTCAAGTGATAAGTTAACTTGCTGTTTGAACATTTAACAAAAATCCGCAATCTTAGATCTTTATTACCTATGTACTTAAAATGGAATGTAACGTTAATTTTTAAGGCGCCTATTACGACTCGCACCGCAAATTTCCCGATTTACAGGCAAATGTGAATAGATTTTTATGGAGTCACTCTCTCCAAGAGGTAGGGGCAATAATAAAGACACATTAAGCTTTTCTCTCGGTCATTCCATTACATTAATTTATTCTTAAATTGCTCGCCCTCAGGAGAATACGAAGCTTTTAGAAACACAAATACGTTTACATTTAAAGGCATATTTAAATTGATTATTAAATATAGAAATTGAAATTTAAAAATATAGAACCAAAATCAAATTTTTCGTTAGGATTGGCAATATAGATAAGACATTTTAAATATTTTTAAGATACCAGACTAGGGTTTCTAGATTTGTAAACCCCCGTTGGAGAAGTATTATACGAGTATCACTTATCGGCTTCTTTTTATAACACGTTTGAATGTTGTTTGTACCAGAACCAAAAACTCTACTTCAAACTGCGGACATCGTTTTAACTCGTTCTATAATTTGCACGCTTTAACGTTATTTCAAAAGTGTGCTTAATTATTTTATTTCTAAACTTCTGATATTTAATAATATTAAATTTTTTTTAAAAATGTATAAGATTAATAATCTTTAAACACTGTAAAGCCGTCAAACTGCAAAACACTTTAAAACATTATTTTAAAATTTTTAAAACTTTTAATAAAACTTTAAATCTTTATAAAAAACGTTACAATTTATAAAAGCTTGAAGCTTTAAAAAACAATAAATAAAATGTTTTAAAAAGTTATTCAAAAAGAAAATTTAAAAATTGTTAATTTAAAATTATTTAGAATTTAAAGTTTTTAAAATAATTTAAAAACTATTAACTGTTCAAAATTTAATAAAACTATTAATACAATTTTCAATAAAAGTGTGAATAAAATCTGCGAAAAACATTAAAATATTTAAAACTTTAAAAATTTTAAATTAAGAATATTCAAAATTTGGAAAACTTTAGAAATTAAAAATATTTAAAAACTTTTAAATTTGTAAAAACTTTGTAAAAGCTTACAATTTTTTTAAAACTTTATTTACCCTTAAAACTGTTCAAATTTTTAATAAATATGATAATAAAATTTGGAATAAGACTTCTAAAACTTTTGGAACACTTAAAATTTAAAAGTATTAAGATCTTTAAAATGTTTAATAAAACTGTAAAAACTTACTTTAGAAACTTTATAAACGTTAACAGGTTGAGGTCGTACAAAATATTTAGAAGCGGTTGCCTGAAATACATATTCCTGCTTAAACATATATGAAAAAAAAGTTACATCAAAAGTTTTAGTATTAATCATGAGCCTCATACCTTAAACGAATGAGCTTGTATGCTCAATTGACGTGCGGGGTTCACAAAATATATGTCAGTAAATAAATAAATAAACATTTCACATTTCACATAAAGAAAATAAGTTTAATTAAAATTTTTAGAAGTTAGTTTTTTTTGTATAAATTTCATAAAACTTTTAAACATATTTAAACTTTAAATACTTAGGTTTAGCTTTAAAGATTCAGGATTAAAGATTTAGGATTAAAGGTTAAGGTTTAAAAATTAAAAAAGGTGAACTTTAAAAATTTGAAAGTATAAAGTTCAAAACTTCAAAAGTGAAAAAGTTTAAAATTTACAAAATTCAAACTTTAAAGGTATAGGTTTGACAGTATAAAGCTTTATTGATTTTAAGGTTTAAAAGTTTAAAACTTAACAAATTTAATCAGTTTAAAATTTGCAGGTTGAAACACAATTGAATGATCGGTTGAATGACAATTTTTAATAAAATTGTGCATAAAATTTTCAATATAACTGTTAAAGACATAAATTAAATGTTTAAAACTTTCAAAATTTCAAATTAATTATATTAAAAATTTAAAAACTTAATTAATAAAGTTTAACAAATTAAAAACATAATTAATAAAATTTAGTAAAAATTGTTAAAATGTAAAAACTTTGTAAAACTGAGTTGTTTAGCAAACTTTTAAGTTTTGATTTTTTTTAAACTTTATTAACTGCCCAAATTATTAATAAATCTGTTAATAAAATTTGGAATAAAACGTTTAAATCATTTAAAACATTTGAAATACTTAAAATTTTTAAACTTAAAAGTATTAAGATTTTTAACTTTTTTTATAAAATTTCATGAAAATTTTAAAAACTTAGGTTTAGGTTTAAAGTGTAAATGTTTAAAAGTGACAAAGTGTAAAAGATTAAAAGTATAAAAAAATGTAAAAGTTTAAAAGTTTAAAGGTATAGGTTTAAAGGTTTAACAATTTAAAGGATTAGTGATTTTAAGGTTTAAAAGTTAAAAAATTTTAAAGGCTTAAAAGTTAAAAAGTTGACAGATTCAATGGGAGTTTAAGGTTTGCAGATTGAAAGACAATTTTTAATAAAATTTTGAATACAATTTTTAATATAACCGTTAAAAACACAAAAATATTTAAAAAATTTTAATTTTTACATTAAGAATGTTAAAAATTTAAAAATTATTGAAATTAAAAATGTAATTAATAAAATTTAATAAAACTTATAAAAATGTAAAAACCTTGTAAAACTAGCTTTGTTAAAATTTTGAATTTTTTTGAGACTTTTAAAACTGCCCAAACCTTTAATAAATCTGTTAATAAAACTTTTAAAATACTTAAATCTTTTAAAACTTTTGAAACAGTTAAAACTTATAAAACTTAAAAAATTAAGATTTTTGGAACATTTCATAAAACTTTAAAAACTTACTTTAGAAACTTTAAAACCATAAAATTTAAGGTTTATTTAAATGTTTAATAATTTAAACCTTGAATACATTTTTTATAAGATATATCATTAAACTTTTAAAACTTAAATTAAATTTTAAAACATTTAATTAAATATTTATATTTCATACTTTTAAATATTAAAATTTTAAAATTTATGTTTAGGTTTAAAGATTTAGGATTAAAAACTTAGAATTAAAGATTTAGGTTTAAAAGTTTAAAAATTTAAAAGTCAAAAATTGTAAAAAATTGTTAAAAGTTTAAATTTTTAAAGTTTAAAAGTGTAAAAATGAAATATTTACATCTTAAGAAGTGTAAAAGTGTAAAAGCGTAAAAGTTTAAAAGATTAAAAATTTCAGAGTTAAAAAGTGTAAAGGTTTAGGTTTAAAGGTTTAAAAGTATAACAGTTTAAAGATTTTAAGGTTTAAAAGTTTAAATGATGAAAAGGTCACATATTTAATGAGTTTAAAGTATAAAGGTTGAATAAATTAATGGCTTAAAGGGTTAGAGGTGATTCTAGGTTTAAATATTTGAAGGCATAAAAGTTTTCAGATTCCATGATTTTAAGGTTTAAAACTGAAAAAGATTTAAAAGTTTCAAAATATTCGTACTTGCCGGGTTGCATCTATCAAGAATATATTTACAAAGTGTTATTAAAAAAACAAGAATATTGTTTTTCAAAATGAAGTATGAAAAAAATGCAACCGTCCGCATTTTTTGTCCAGTCCTCCGCAAAGCTACACCCAATCTTTAGACAATATTTTGGAATGCTACTTCTACGTTCACTACTACTTATGTCAAGCTCACTGTGTCACGCACCACCAACTCTGCACAAGCGAAATAAAATTAGTTATAATTAAGATTATAAGTCTGCAAAATGTAGAAAATGAATGGCGAACCTACGATCAATAATGTTTTGTGCATATTACAGTGCTTCGCTATTTGGATCAAATAATAAATTTGAATATGACCTTTTTGCTGAAAATGCTACACCTGCATACTTTTAAAATCAACCGAATAATGTACTAACTCCTAAATGCCGTTCTAATATTAACAATTGGCTGTGAGTAAAAGAAATGATGTGGGATGTAATCAATTAAAATTATGAAAGCTCGCACTATCGAACTATCTAGAGAGACGTATCCATGTCCTTCATATGCCACTGCCTACTTTCAAGAAGCAAATTAGAAGTTTTTAAATGAAAATTTATTATACGGCGAGTTGTCTGAGAAGTATAAAACTTCAACATGAAGATGGCAGCACTCATCAGCAAAAGTGAAGGAATGTTTGCCCATACGTTGAAAGGTATGAAATCGGAAGTTACCGAAATATCAACCATTTTGAACGAGCAGTTGTTGTTGAACAACCGTTTGAGTGAGTCGATGTCAGTGTTTTTTTGAAAATTGAAAAAAATTCACAAAAACACTGGTGTCATTAAATATTTATTTTGGAAAGAAACTACCGTGCAATTTTGGGCAGCTAAATTTAAACGTGGCCATACCAGCTTGGGTGACGATAAACGTTCGGGACGTCCAAAAACTACAACCACTGACGATATCATCGCTGAAGTTCACGGAATGTTGCTGGACAACCGTCGAATTAAAGTTAGAGAGAGGTAGAAGAGGCTACGAAAATGTCCAAAGAACGTGTTTTATGTGACAAATAACAAGCAAAATTTAGGCATGGAAAGGCTTGCTCATTTTGTGCCAGATCTTGTAGGATTGAATATTCCGAAAGCTCTGTTGGCACAATAAATAACAGTTTTTGAGCCGGCTATTTACCGTTGATAAAATTTAGATACAATATTACACTCCAAAATCAAAAATAAAGTCAAAACAGAGGAATGCCATAGAGGGATCGGTTCCAAAAAAAAGCTGTTCTTTCGGCTGGGAAAGTGATGGCAACTGTTTTATGGGACAGCCATAGAGTTTTCTTAATCCATTATCTTCAAAAATAGAAAACATTACAGAAGCATATTACGCCTCATTACTTGACAAGCTGAACGCAGAAATTCCATTTTCAAAACTCAACGGCTGAAAATTCGAAATTTTCTCCTACGAATTTAAACACAAATTAAATTTATCTGAAGATTCGTTATTATTTCAGATGAGTACATTTCTTAGAGACGTTTAGTTTCGACGAGCCAAAGAAGATCAGACCCAACAGAAAATTAACCGCCATTAAAAATTTAGTCAGGATTAAACTGTCTAGGATTATTTGTCTAGAAACGTATAACTTTATAAAAAAAACGTGACAAAATCAACAAAGAATATTATCAAAAATTCACAAAATTTTATTAATTTACGTAACCCCAAAACAAAATTTTTAGAACCCATTTAATCTTCTATAGGATTATTTTATTTTTATACATTAATTTTTTGGTGCTTAATTGAATTTACAAAATTTTGAGTTTCCCCGAATTTATTGTAAGGCGCCCACTAAATATTCCTTATTAAATTCATTACGAAAAGCTTTAATTGGATTTTATAATCAATTCATATTAAAAAAAAAAACATGTTAAAGGAAATTATTAAGAAAGATTTCTTTAAGGTGCAACCGACGAGGAGTTTATAGTATTACGATAGGAAAAAATAAATTTACCATATTGATTTTTTTCCGCATTATTAAAATATTATTTCAACCTGATTCTCTAGAGCCTTATATTTTAACCAATTTCACCTCGATTACATACAAATAAAGGTCTATATTCCACTTCAAATCTCTACAGATACGTATAAAGATATATACCACAAGAAAAGAAACCCGCATTTTATACCCACTGTGCCAAAAAGCTCAACCATAAAATAAATAAACATATTAACCCTAAAAGCCCTCATAGACTAGTCAATGATCCTTTTTTTTCTGGAAAGATTGGTTATACATATAAAATTCAGTGTATGTGTAAGAATTTGTATATAGATTGTGGCTAATTCTAATCTAATCGAAATAAACGTTTCTTTAATATTTTAAAACCAATAAATATTTCACACACAAATTTTCAATGCCGAATTAAAAAATGGTATAGTATGTTTTATACATATACACACAAATTTCACCTAAAGCAAAGGGATTTTCCATTTTGCCAACCAAATTAAAATTCTGTACACATGATTCTCTTCTATATATTGTATTTTATTATAAAACAAAGAACAGAACCAAAAATAAAAAAATAAATTAGAATTTTCTTTTTTCTGTTCTGGTATTGCCAGTTTTATTTTGTGTGTGTGTGCGCGCTCAAATGTGTTCTGAAGAAAAACGCTAAGTAAGAGTTGAATTGAAAATTCCTCTTTTGTACATTGTAAAATACGTTACGTAAAAAAGCTATACACAGTATATAGAAAAATATGTACGAGTTCGCTAATAGAATGGGATTTATTATTGAGTTTCAATAACATTTTTTAGATACATATGTATGTGTATGCATTCAAATTTAGGCAGAACCCTTTTTTCGTTTTTCCGGCTGCTATACTATCCTAAATTACAATTTAATCTTTTCGCTTTTTTACTGTTCATCTTACATCTATGTATACTACACAAATATATGAATGACTGAGTTAAATCTGTGATGGATAATATCCTTTTTATAAAATATCCTTGAACATTTAGACATATAATACTAAAACAAATATACATATACCCAAAGTCGCCAGAAAACTTACTCGTATCGATATTAAAATACGAAAATTATTACGATACCGAATATTTTTTTAAAGTTTTAAATTTCTCGTATATTGATTTTGTCGTTCGACTTGAAACACAATCCGTATAAAAAACACTACTTTACACTACTTCTGTTTATATAAGAAACTAATTAATGTGCAAAAAAAATTGTATAGGAAAAATATGCAAATAGACGCAATATTTTTATGTGCATGACAGAAAAAATATCGTTTCTGCATGCAGCAAAAATAATATCCTTTTTATCTTATAAGTAAATAACAATATGAAAAGGAAGCAAGATTTTTTATTATTGTATGTTACAATCCTATGCTTTATAGCAAACGTATAAAAAAATAAAGATGAAAATTCCGTTTGTTCGTGCTTAATTTAGAAAAATGTAAATTATGTCTCAAGCATGGATTACACTTCAAAATATGTTTCATTCCGGATTTTATTTTTTTTTATATCATGTTTAACATAAAAAAAAAACAAAATATAAAAAATCCTTTTTGCATCTTGAATTTGTGTTGAAATAGTCATTTTCTTATCAGTATCTTGTTATTACTATATTTTATTTTATGTACTTACGTATACATAATCGTACACCGCCCTATTCATATACACATATTATATATCGGCAAGATGTTGAGAGGGTAAGTAAGATTGATATAAATTTCATTGTTCACAATACTTACAGGGCCTAAAGGGATTTTATATATATATACGTTCGTACGAATAAGGAAACGTGTTGTAAAAATCCATGTAAATGATAAATTTTTATATTGGAAAATTGTCAAATTTTCCAAGTACAGTTTTATAATTTATAGTACTCTTAAATTAAAACAAATAAATTTAATGAATAACTTTCCTTTTACGATGGTTTCTGTTCGTTTCCCGGAAAACGTTTCCTCGATGGATATGTCTGGTTTATATTTTATTAAATGAAAACATAACTTTCCTTGGCTCTACGTACCAAACTCAAATACATAAAACAAAAACATAATGGTCAAATGGGATGTATGTATATGTAAAATGGTGTAGAATTTATTAGAATTTTGATTGTTTCAGAAGTAAAAATGTACATTTTTAATATTGAATGAATGGTTAAATCAACATTGAGATTATGTTGATTTAATAACAAAACAAAAATTTAATTTATAATATGAACTTTTTCTAAATATGTAACTATATACCCATTTCAAAAACAATAAACATATATTTTATATGATGTACATTTGCCAGTTAATTATTTTATTTTCTCGTTTTACCATCACTGCACAAGACACAAAGTCAATTGAAGTTTGTTTTAAATTTTGGTCTATACTGATATAATTAAATTTGAATAAAAAAAGAAACCTTACTTCTTATTTGTACAACATCTCTTATACCATTTACATAAATAGATTTTAATACCCATATTACGTTCCCCTTGGTATACATATTTACTCGTATATATTAAAATTAAACAAATTTAAAACTTAGTATTTCCGATATACAGAATATACAAAATTACACTTGTATTCTATGTATATATGTACATACTTCCTTAAAATTATCTCTGTATTATATTTATAAAGAAAACCTAAACCGAACCCAAACGAAAAATATAAAAAACCAAAATCCATCTATAAAAGTTAAAATATGAAATTTTCTAAAGTCGAACTTATATTTTCATGTACATATTTATATATTAATATTATTATAAAAAGATCGTTTCTTCTTATGATTTTTATTTTATGTTTTCCTAATATACAAAAAAAAAACTTTATTTGGTAATATCGCTGTTGTATATCCTCCTTAATACTCTGTACATGAATTACTGTTTTCAGATATGGTTTAGGTACCCCAAAAAACCCCAATAAAACTCACCAACAATTATTATTTAAAATAAATTATAAGTTATACGTCAAAGTTTGTATTAAAATAGCTGAACAAAAGTAATTCCAACTCCAAAAGTTTAAAAAAACATTACGTGATTCAGTGACTACTCGGCGCTTTGCGCCTCGATAGCGACGCTCGCGCGTTTTCTAAAGTGTACAGTGTGTCCATCTGTTAAGTTCAAGTTAGAATTATAATTTCTTCCTATAAAGTTTATTGGTATGATATCAAAGGGTCGAATGTCTAAGGGCCGAATTTCAAAGGGCCGAATTTTTGGTAAAAAATTTGGCTAAAGTGTAGATCACGTATACATCGCGGTAATCGGGTAAGATGAAAATTTTTTGAAGATGTACAATGAATTATAATTACATTAAAAAAAATTTATATTTACAAAAGTTGATTTTTTTTTAACATTTGTGGCAGTATCAGAAGAAGCGATAAGAGCGATAAAAACTCTTTGATCTGTGTCTGCAAGGTTGGCGAAGCAATTATAATTAATAAAAATAAATAAAACTAAAAAAAAATATTGACAAAATAAAAAAAGGGAAAAATTTCCGGAAAATCAAAAAGTTTTATTAATAACGCAAAAATGTAATTTGTTACCCGTTTCATGACAGTGTAATTCGAATTTTTATCATTAAAATTAAGATTTGATAAATAAAAACGACAGATTTTTAATTTTTTGATGAAAAAAACCAAAACAATATTTTTGGAAAAACTGAAAATTTTCCAGGAAGTGGAATGATTTTTCCAAAATTTTTGGCTTGCACCTCCGAAAAATGATGGTTGGTATACAATCCAATAAATTGTTTAAAAAAATTTTCATCTTACGCGATTTCGGCGATGTTTACTTTATCTACACTTACGCCAAAAATTTCGCTTGTTTTGAAGTACAACCAACACAATTGTGTATATAGTTATAGTGTTTTTTTCGCACGAAAATAATTTTAAAAGGAATACACAAATGCGTAAGTTGGGTCAAAACACATACAAAAATAAATTTTTGACATAGTACTTTTACACTACAATTGTGTTAACCGGCAGGAAAAGGGATGTGGCGCATTAAATAATTTTCCTTCACCAAAGTGTATCGCTGACTGGATACGTGATGAAAAATAGTAAAATACATAAATTCATAAAAATCGATCCTTCGACCAATTCGGCCCTTTGTACCCATTCCAGTTAATTCTATTATAATCAATTTAGTAGTTGAGTTCGTCAGAACCGCACATGTTTCACCACAATAGCCTATTTATATTGAAAATTTCGTCCTGTAAAAGAAATTTCAGAGCTTTGTGAAATTTGCTCGTGCTTTACGCATACATTGAATATATAATCTACATTAATAAAAATCAATTACCGCATATATGACTAATTTATGACTGATCATAAAGAAAATTTTGGGAAAATCCACCGGAAAAGTCGGAAAATTCGAAAAATGATGTTTTGTACCAGATTTCACACATATCCGATTCAGATGATCTTTTAGAAAAGAAAAATTGGAAAATCTGAGTGGAAAACTCGGAAACTTCCGGAAAAACCCGAAGAAAATTAATTTTTTTTTTGTAGCGCATCAGTTGAGAACGGCTCGATTTAGCTTAATCCTTTTTTGATATGTTCCAAATTTTGCAGCAGATGGTTCTTACGAAAGAAAATTTTTGGGAAAATCCACCGGAAAAATCGGAAATTTGGATAGTATTTTGTATGAAAAAATGGCAAAGATGGCGTCGATGTTCAGTTATAGTTTACATAACGACAATAAATTCCGAATTGAATAGTAATATTTTGTGAAAAATAAATAAATTTAAAGCGATAGTTCTTCAGTATTACCGGTGGTGGTTGAATTTTTGGTCTATTCAAAATTAATCAATTTGAATTCATTTAAATTCCGTGTAATTTGGTGTGTTGCAAACATTGAATTGATTACTGAAGATTTTTTCAAGCGCGGTCCATTATGATTTCGGAACAACAGAAACAGTCCACTTCGACCCGCTCATTTCAAGCTTACGCACAAAATAATTTGAAACGTCGGCAAAACAGACGGTTATATGATCCAACAGTCGATTATGCCGCGGATAAATCGGTTGACTTCGGAACAATGAGCACGGTTTGTTAACAATGCCATGCTTTGAGGTTCCGACGCGAACCGCCAGGATTATGTTGTCCAAGCGGAAAGGTGAAATTTCCACAATTCCGCACACACCGCCACCAGAGCCATTAGCATCATTGCTTTCTGGCCAAGAACCTTGGTCGAAGCGTTTCTTTCATAGTATACAAAAGTAAAACGGTTCCTTCCAAATGACATCATTTGGGGCGAATGTTATCGAAGCACGAGATTTTTTTATGAATGTCGATGGAAATGTAAACAATTTAGGCCGACTTATCGTTTTGCCTTCGACGTATATTGGAAGCCCGAGGCACATGCACGAATATGCGTAGACAGAAACCTGCCAGTGTTTACATTTGTTCGAGGATGACATTCATTGGGATCGTACACTCGCTGAGGCTGTTATTTCGTCTACTGCGTATCAAATTCGATCACTTTTTGTCATCATCATTTCAACGCGTTTCCATCGAACCCATTTCATTTGTGGGACAAATACAAATGCAATATGGCTGAAGATATTTTGCGTCGGGTGCGTACAAGAACAGCGAATCCGAGCTTGAATTTAATGTTGAGATTCACAACGAGGCGTTGATTACTATAGAGGATTTATGTCTGATGATGTGCAGTAAGATGTTGCACGAGTTAGGGATGCCAGCGCCAAATCGTTACATGCACGATGTATTCAAAAGAGAATTTGAACAAGAGCGGCAATACGATCGAGATGCTTTGATTCAATCAGTACGAACAAAAGCCCAACTTTTGAATCAGCAGCAGAAAGCTGCAAATGACACATTGATGATAGTAGCAAACGACGGCTACGGAGGAATCTTCTTTCTCGATGCACCAAGCGGAACTAGCAAAACCTTTTTAATTTAATTGATTTTAGCTTCGACTCGCGCACAGAGTCAAACAGCACTGGCAGTAGCATCATCTAAGATCGCGCTTAGGAAAGGGGTTATATGAAATTAGTGAGGGATGCGCCCTCTGAATAAAGGGGCCTATTTTTTGCGTTTCTCCATTCATCTGATTGCGATGACACGTTGATGATGACTTGCGTGCATGCTCGCAAAGGTTTCCGAGTTGGTAAATTTAGGACTGGGACCCTGGGTCTAGAGGCATCGGTAAATTTTTTTTCTAAATTTTTAATTTTTGATGCTTCTGATACTGATTCAGTTCTGATTCAGTACATGATAAATGCCTGTCATATACGATTGCAACTACAGTGACGTCGAGAAAATATCCGTAATTCAAAGTAATTTTAATTTCTCCCGTGCAATGCCGGGTAGTTCAGCTAGTATAGAATATGTGTAGTCTATAGAATATATATAATGGGTGTGTAACGAAATACCGGTATTACGAAATATCTGCCACAGATACCTCAGCCAATAAATCAGAAACTGTGTTTTCATGATCTGGAATGAAAAGACGGCAATACAAATCAGTCCCATTTGTTTGCGGGATTTAGTGGTTTTCCGAAGACTTGACAGTTTTGGAAGTTGGTCCTCCATGAGCTACTCCAATCGGAAACTGTACCGCTCATTACAGTTACGTACACGTGAGCCTAAACGGTGGTGATAGTAACAGAGTCCGGGTCGGGATGATGATCTCGACCTTAATCTGCGTTCGTAATTAAAGTTCGGCGGCCAACTGTTGCTATTCTTGTCTAGTTGCCGTGCTTGTGGATTGCTGCTTAACTGCAGCAATTGGTTGGGATGTTGTGGATGGAGCAAAAATCTAGATTTGATCGGCAACTGGTAGGAAGTGATCTGACAAACGCTTTAATCAGAGATTTTTGAGTAAATCTTCGTTTACAAATTTAAAATAACATGCTTTTCCTGAAGCAAGCGATAAACGTGGGACGGTCCCGCATTTGTTGGAAACCAGAGAGCAACTCTGCATTTTAGTCTGCACTATTTATGTTCGATGAGAGAATTATTTCAACACCGTTTTCGATTAATTTATTCTCTGCAAATGATTGTTTTGGACGAATTGTCGTGATATCTTTATAATGGTATTTTCTAAGTTTCAGTAACTGGAATGAAAATTTTTCTTCAACTAATGATATTTGAAAAATCAAACAAATAAAGAAAACTATTTCGGCGAAATACCTCTATATGTATCTAGGATAGAGCAAATGAAGGTATCATGAGAAAATCTTCAACAAAGTGGAAACGGCGTAAGTAGAAGTTGAGTGTGTTTCGACCATAAAACTATCCAAACAACATAAAGAATGTTTTGTTAACAAAATATCGACCATTTCACTGTGGTAGGCTAAATCAATTTTTTTACTCGAAATTTCGTTTTAATTCGTTTTGTTATATCATGTGAAGAGCAGACGCTAGAAATTTTATTTCATCAAGTACTAACAATAATAATACCAACATTAATTACATATTTGTTCGCCACTGTGTTTGTATTTCTAAAACGTACGAGTGAAATTATATAAAAATAATTTTATTTATTTCCCGATTTATTTTCTAAGCCGCTTATGACAGAGTAAATGACATCGAAGCAAAATATCAAATATTAAATCTTCCTATTTCACATTCTGCAAAAAAAAATTGCTGATTTCAACAACAATCACAAAAATTACATAAACTATTTGTGTTTCCAACTAGAAACAATCCAAATTACTATTATTACAAAATCTAATCTTCTACACAGCCATTTTATTTATTTTTTGTGCTGTTCTTCAAACAATTTAAGCGAAATAGCTACATTGCTTGGTATATTTTTCCGAAAGAAAAACCAAAAAATAAAAATATATATATAATATTTGGGAAAATTATGTTTCCACTATAGTGGATTGAGTTAATTCATGGTTTTCTCAGCACAATTTTTTAAAAAAAATCCCCTACACACTAAAGCAGTAAGATGATAAAATGGAGACGATGGTTAATTAAACAATCGTATATATAGAACTGTGTACATACTTACTTAAAAACTCAGAAAGAAAATTGTACCTAATCTAAAACTTTGTTCATTTAGCAAAGGAAACATAAAATAACAACTTCCATTATGTTAAGTATATCGTACATCGGTGTTATGGATTCTATGGGAGCATATACTGAATTTTGATCTACAACACCAAATTGGTTTGCCACTTACGATAAAACCAAAAATAAAAAGGCCAGGCGAACCATGTGTGGGATTCAAAAATAAAAAATAAATTACTTTATATCGAGACGGTCTTTACGAATAATGTATACATGTCTACCTAGTTAGTGTGTGGGTATATGTAGATGTGTGGGTGCCAGACAGATAATCTCAATTTACAATTTTATCTCTTTAGTTAATAATCATAATTTCGTTTTCTTTTATTTTTACATTTTCAAAAAATAGAAGTCTTAGATTATCTTAGATTTGACACTTACCTTAAAAAACGCAACATTAAATTTAAATCACCGACAATAATGTTTTCAAAATTAAATATTAAGTGATATTTTAATTTATTTTATGTATAATATAAAAAAAGGGTTAAGTAGCAGAAGATATTTATAACGAGTAATAACACGAAAAAATATTTTTTTGTCTTTGTAATGATTAGGTGTTCGTATACCAAGTGTTTAAAAGCTTCTTTAGAAAATATATAAATAATGTTGCGTATCTTTATGAATTTTAAGAAGCTTTAAATTGAATTTCAGACCTCAAGAAAAATTGTGTTATTTTCCCCCACTAGAAATCATCGACTCGGATATGCCCTTCCGGCATTTTTTTTTTTTCTTTTGAATGTGCAGAATTATAAATATTTTATACTTCGCTACACGTTCTTGTTATGATCTAAAATCAATATGGAACATACACTCCATATACAAGCATAATAGGTATTCGTTAAAAAAAATTTAACAAAATATTAAACCTATTATATTTTTTTCACGAATTTGCTTTTTTCTTTCTTGTATTCTAAAAAGGAAAAAAAAAATCGCAATATTTGTTTGAGAAACTCAGAGGCAGACGAAAAACCTATATCTAATGTTGGAAGTCTTCTTCTCGTTTATATTTGCCAATGGTATTAGATTGGATGGGAGTCATGATAAGAATAAAAATTTATGTAAGTACATACATATATACTGTACAATGCCTGCAGGTAACAGTAAGTTATAGAACTATAATGGCTACCTAAGATTTTATCATTCGATTAGATTACCAATTTGATTGGAAACGGATCATTGCTGTAATATTCTATAATTGATTTACTTTAAAGGTCAGGCATAATCAAAATATTTATGTATATACATATCATGTAGATACAGCAAGTTTCAGTATGTCAGTGCCTACAAATAAAAAATAATAGAAAACTGCACGTTCTTTAATTTGAATCTCCCTAACTAGGCTGATTCGATTTTTAAAAATAATTTCGAAAATTTAAGGTTATAAAGGGTTTTCCAATAAGAGCTGTCAATTTTGAAACTGTCATCTTTTGACATTTGACAAATAAAAACTACGCCATTACTAAAAATGGTATACGATATACACGCTTCAACAACGCATTGCAATTGTTAAAATTCACTACAAAAATGGTGAAAATTTTGCAATCACAGTTCACAAAACTAAAGCACCTTCTCGGCCGGCAATAGTGTAGCGTAGCCGTGGCAGCCATTTGGCTGATATCGTTTTCAAATGTTAATGGCATACCTTCCTCTTTACAATGAAATAAACATTCATTGTATCTCTTAAAAAATACTCGTTTTTTATATCAAAATGAAACCTATTATTGGAAAACCCTGTATATTAGAAAAAAATTAAGAAATCGAATCTCAAATATTTTTTGGTATTGTTCCGGAAAAGAATCAGCAAGGGGTAAAAATTATGGAAAATAAATCGATTTTTTTTTTTTGTTGGTAATAAATGACATACGATTTCGGTGTTTATACTGCCAACCTGACTAATAAACAATGAGCAAATTATTCATGGAGAGTGAGATATTTCGATATCAAGTTGGATCGCATTTCTTCGGGATATCTTTCGGGCTAACTTCAGAAACATTATTTCTTGGAGATTGGCTCGATTTTCTCATTCTTATATGTGGCCATATGATACTTGGCCATTTGTGACAATACTACTGTATCAATGATTTCCGGCTCTGTGGCACTATTCTGGTTTTCCTTGGGAATTGAGAATTGGCAAATATTTTCATACCATTTTTGTCTAAATTTATTTTTTTGGCCCACTTAACTTCCATTAGTCTCGTGTAAATATTTTCGAAACAAAGTTGACTGGGAAACTTTTATTCACAAAAACTTTTACAGGGTAATATAATTTCCAATAGATCTTTGATTCAAAAATATTTACACCCAGTTGGCTGTATTACACATACATAATGAGAATTTCATGTGGTTTCTGATTTAGTGGTATATAATTCGCTAAATCGATATGTTCTTGTTTTGTATTATCGGTGCAAAGCAAGAGTTGGATTTTTGCAGTTTGGTCTGTAATTTCATTTTTTTTATAGGAATTAAGTTTGAATGATATTACAATTCATCAATATGGAAAAAAAAATATTTTATAAATTTCTACTCGCGAAGAAATCACATATTACAAAAATAATCAAAATATTGGTTCACCATAATATTTTTCCAACCATAAAACGGTCTTAGTGTGCGAGAAATATTTCTCGTCATATACTTTTTTTTGTAAATGTATTAGAATATTGCTATAAAAAATTCTCTGGTTAGTATTTTTTCCATTTTATTATGGCAACACACCACTACATACAAAACGATTTTGTCAGTAAAATTTTACTGAATATTTTTTTTTGTTTCTTTCTATTAAGTATGACATCTATATTTTTATCTCGTTTCGTTTTTACTGACAGTAAATATTTTTTGTTGGAATAGAGGCAAAAATGACAAAATTTTGTTCAAAATTTGAAAGAGACAACAATAAAAAGCTACATGAGAGCGACTGAAACACAAATTTTATTTTATGGAATTTTTTGATTTCGATACAAACATAACCTAAAAATTATTTAAATCGAGTGAAATGTCGTAAATATACCGATGGTGGAAATCATTTTTATTATTTTCTCTAGTTTGGAAGCTGCTATAAAATATGTGAGGGGGAAATTTTGACAAGTTTGCATATAACCTCCTACAGAAATCAAAAGTTTTTGGTTGGTGAATTGAAAACAATAAAATTGTATCTCTTAAGAACTTTCTAGGTTGGAAATGGTTCTTTGTGTTTTAAGTTGGTAATGATAAGGGCAAATTATGGTAAGCTCCCCAGTGCAATCCATAAGTTAGAATTTACACAATCTTTCAGCTTCGATATGGCTTCTAATAAATTTATATAAAAATCGTTTTTAACTTCCAGAACCTTCCTGGGTGGGAAATAGCGATTGATGTTTTGAGATGGTACGTAATTAAGTGAATGCTGACCAGGTGACCAGCACCAGATTTTCGTTTAAATATGAGTAAACGGGCAAGTTTTAAAACTCCAATTTAAACTAAATAAAATTTTGTATCTCTTAAGAACTTTATAGACCGGAAATGTAATCCTGTAAATAATAAAAAAAAATCCTACAACCGGATGTGTTATGCAGGTATTATATATTTATTACACTACGAGAATTTAGTTACAGTTACTACTCCGAACCTACTACTCCGACATAGGTATCGAAAAATGCACCAAAGAACATGATCTGTTCATAAAACTGAGACAACTAATTAGAAAATCGGGACCATTGAAGAACTCGTAAAATTGAGTTAGACTCCGATTAGTATCCATTGAGATTGCAGTCAGTGAGAATGAGCTTAACGAGAATAATTTTGAAATAAGTCCCGGAAGTAAAATGCAGGCAATCAACCGCAGTAGATTGCACAGATTGTGGAGGAATATATCGTACAGATTTTATATATTCGTCTGTCAATTTTATAAATTAAATTTCGATCATTTGAGTGTGTGAGTGTGGTGAGTTGCACAATTACATCCATAATCCTGACCGACTGTTTAAATGTTTTGAAAAATCAGCCCAACGAAAACCTGTTCCCGATTACCATCGCCTTGTTCAATATCCAATCGATTTGCAAAATTTACAATTCACAATCAATTCGCGACAATTTATGGCAAAAGCGACATCAGCGAGAAAAATTTTCCTCCGAAGTGAAGCACATAAATATCATTCATGTGAGTGACATAAATCATTTTCAAATTAGCTCGCCTTATTGGATATGGCAGCCCAAATATTCATGTTAGTCGTGAGCATATGATTCAGACGGGGCTCACAATGAATCTCTAATAGGGCAAGTTCACCCGAAATTGATTTTGTCGATATTGAGGAACTGCGAGACCATTATCTGCTGCATCTGCTAATTGACAATAACTTGGACGATTAGTTTTTCATTTCCAGAAGTGAAGCGAGGTCGAAAAATAATTAAATTTTATAAAATTAAATATTATTTCGAGAGTCATTCTTATTTGTTCGCTCTGTCTAATGCTGTTATATAGCTGTTTGATAGCTTAGTGAACTGTTAGCCGCGATGATAGAACCGCTAACAGTTTTTGTATTTGGTTCAATTTATATGCGGCCAGCATCACATCACAGATTTGTCTGATGTATAATTGTTATCTGGTGTTTCAATTCTAACAGCATGATGACAATCTTAAACTTGAAATATTTAAAGAAGAACGTGATAATGGTTTTAATAATTTTAAATGATCTGAAACTTTATCTAGTGCTGGTACAATCGCTAAATCAAATTGCCTGACGTTTTATTTCCATCCATCGGCTTCAATTTGAATTTTAACCGTAATTTTATCGGAACCATAGTTATTCCAATTTAATATTTTCATTTATTAAATTTACCGCTTTTTTTGTCTTTTGTAAAATTATTATGAACTGCAATTGTTCACTATAAAAATTTGCAACAAATAAACTTTGTAGAGAGTGCGAATTGTATTTTTGTTTTTTATATTTGTTGCTTTAAAAAATACTCAAGTTGGATTTTTTACGAGAAATTATAGCAACACAACAAAAACAAAAAAAAATTGGAAGCACCATTCTCACAAATAGAAAATCTTTATTTTCGTTTCTTTTTAGAGATAAATTTCGGCGAACGATGATGTTCTCGTTTTAGATCGGCTTCCATCCATCTCTTTTAAGAAAAAAACAATAATTATTAACTTACAGTAATATTGGGTATAGCCCGATGTAACTAGACATAAACCTAACAAAAATGGTTCAAATGTAGTTCATTTGGCCGTTCCAATATTTTGTAATTGAGATAACCAATTTAATTTATGGGGAGCTCAAACCGGTTAGCTCTATTTAGACAGATAAATGAATTTTGGAGCAAATAAAAATTAATGCACCGAAACCGAACCAACATTTTGGGAAAAAAGTTCTATTTGGATGTCGAGGATTTATCATTTTTGCCTATTTACAATTTTGAACACATTTGAACATTTTTGAAATGAATCGTTATGGGAGATGAGAACGATCTTTTGTTCGAGTAGATACGATAACTGATTCTTACATAAATCAGGTAATTGATCCATAACAAGTTCTAAATCAGAAGTCTTCATCAGGTGTAATTGGAGTAAGTTTTGCATTATAAACTGTTGGCACAAAACAAAGGAAATTACTAAAATTGAAATTTCGGAGTGGTGACGATGTGAAAAAATCGAAACAAATCAACCCAAATAGTATTTTAACAACAAAATTGTGATACGAGTCCCTTCGAAATTTGTAACCATAAACAAGTACGACTACGAGTGCGTCATCGAAACGGAACTAATTTTTACAGAGATAAGAGTTATGCCAAGTAATTTTCAGTAATCTGCACAGACTGCAGATTAGCTAAGATTTAGAAAAACTAGATCCAATGCTCTAGAAAATAAAATACAATTCAGTTGGACACATCACAAGAAATTCGATAATTATTCATAAAACTCGAGAATTTTCCACAGGGTACTTAACAGATTGTTTCTAAACTGGCTACATCCGCAGCATGTATAGGTTAAAATACTGATCGAAACCAAAATTTTTGGTAAATTTTAGGAAATTAGAAAACAATTTTTTCCTAGATAGAACCAAGTTAAAGTACTTTTTTAAAGCACACAGGATGTTCCGCTGTGATTCAATGGAGATGAACTAGGGCATTGTCATTGAAAAATTATCTACTGAATTTAATTTCCACAATTCATTATCGGGAAAAAATAGAAACGTTAGTATTTTTCTCAAAAAGCACGTGTTTTAATTAAGTGGGTGGTTCGAGATCCCCTGCACGCATATAATCTCAGATTATTAGAAAATCTTAATATTTATTTTCTAAGTCGAAGATTGTAGCGCTTAGTTATCATGCTGAGGCTTTCAATCTTCATAACCTGATAATACATTTATTTTATATAAATTTATGGATGTATATTTTTTGTGTATTGTGGGATAGCTGAAATACTTTTTAGGATCAATTTATTCAGAATGATTAAAAATATAACGATACAGAAGAAATAGAGCAATATTACAGTCATAGCTGAAAATTAAAGCTGCATTCCAGTCAAAAAAAGACTTTTTTTCATAAAGGTCAACCGGTCTATCGGAAATTCAGTTGATAACTTTGAATTGGCAACAACTCAATAGAATCAAAAAATTAAAACTGAAGAATAGCTGCTTATATATGATTTCAAGAAAGACCCTAATTCAACTAAAATTGTCCATTTTCGGACTTATCCCGATTCCGATCCATTGACATACTTGCTACTGACTAGGTTTCTTTAGACTGGTCATTTTTAAAACCAGATCCATAAGAGATAGAGAAATGGTTTAATTCTACGAAGTAAAAATTTGTGTTTGAGAAACCCCGTGTGAGACCATTTGGACACCTTTGGAAGTAGTTGCATATGTATTTTGCTAAAATTTTTCAAATATTCTTCTAGTTCTGGTAAAATTGTCTGCCTATGAAATATTATTCCATTTAGCTTTTCGTTCGAAAATATATATGTATTAAAATTAAAAATTTCTCTTTTCAAGCAATCGCATAATTCTGTACAAAAACAAGTTTCAACGCAATCGTTTGGAAAAAGGCAAAGTTTGTTTAATGCTAGCTAATCTAGAAATGGAAAATCGTAAACACTGCCCATTTTACAGAACCTCAACCTAATTGTAACTCGACCGGCTGAGGAATTACTGAGAGCTACACAACGGATTTCTGACACCACAAATGGAATTCATATTGGAATCCTATTTTCATCAATCAATTTGGTAATTTTTTTTGTTACATCCAAATCTCATTTTTATAATACAAACGGTTCGGGTGAACAGTCGCGACGAGATAAATGACCATAAATTTATCTCTCGAAAAATTGTGGTTTTCATGAAGAAAAGAAATTGAACATCCGATTGAATTACAGTAATACATATCAAAAATCATTTCAGTTATTTGAAATGCTAAACTTTGGCAATTAAATTACAAAATTCGGCTGTTCGTTTCAAAATATATAAGCCCATTAATTTTAATAATTACAACAAAATAAATCATCCGATTTTGAAACGCACATCATCGAGGGTCGACGAAATATAAACAGGACGATTCATATCCTCGGCGAATTACATAAAACATTAAATAAACTTTTACTGAAGGCTGGACAATCTTCTTCGACCCTCGTGTAAATTTAATTTTTTTTTTGTGGCAGTATCTTTAAAAATATCACTGTAAAAATCTGCTTTCCACACTATAAACCACATACATTTCTGTTTCCATTTTTTATCTTTCCTTATGCATAAAAATTTCTTGTGCCCCATAAAGCAAAAAAATAATTATCTTTTTTTTTTTTGCGTCCTCTTTTCAAAAAATAATATTTTATGTCAAACAAGAAAATAAAAAGCAATTAAGTATAAATACATTTACGTTGTATATCAAAAGTCCTGGGAGACATAATCACGAAAGATGATGAACATCAGGAAATATGTAAGTATTTATTAAAAAATATACTATTAATTTATATAAGATGATATGCGGTACAGAGGGAGTTGGCCGACATAAATTTTTAAATTCAAAATTATATCGTATAACAAGGAAGAGCTTAAACTATTAATCATTTATTAGGTACGCAAGTAGAACCTCGGCTTTCGGTCAAATTCAACTTTATTGAACATATAATTGTTACAATGCCATATGTGGTAATCAGAGAGATTCAGTTCTGGAGAATACGCCGCATGCCGAAAAACTTCCTAACCTAAGGAGAAGATGAGTTCATGGGTTGATTATTCCAACTAATATTCTAATCGTAGTACATATCGAAAACTTAACATTTTACAAACTCATCGCTCATCACTCGCGTGTAAACAGAGTAAATGCGCATATACAAATGTGCATATACAAGCAAGACGGAAACACCACGACGAGCATTACAAAACGAAAACAGAAGCAGCAACACGACGAATACGAAACCGAAGCAAAACGAACAAAATTATTTGGAAAAAAAAATGTCTTTTTCAATCAATTCGCCTCCTATCATCATCGCAGCAAGATACCGCCGCTCGCAAGGACCAGCGCACACCACGATGCCACACAAGCCACTCCGCCATTGTATAAGGCGGAATATAAACCAATAAAATTAAATTAAAATTTAATTGAATTTAGTTTAATAAAACAAAAAATTAAATTAAAAATTATAATTAAAATAAATAAAAATTTATTTAAATAAATTAAATTTCTTAAATTAATAAAAATAAAATAATAATAAAAATATTAATTTGATAGTCTAGCACAGGACTGTTTAGTTTGCAATTGATGGTTAGTGGTGCTGGCCATCCCAGGGGGTCGACAATTTTTGACATTTCCGACCAATATTGCCGCTTAGTGAGTTTGCTGCTATTAGGTGGTAACTGGACTTGGCAGATGAAATGATGTCCCGTTGGATTATAGCGAATTGCTAATGTTTTAATCGCCTGTTCGTCGGTGAAGTTAAGATCACCGATCATGATTTTATCGCCTCTGGATGTTGCTGAATGTTGAGTGGACTCATCTTCAGCCAGTTTATGTAGTGTCCGAATGGCAAGGTAAGGTGCGGCGCATGTCCCATAAGTAACGGTAGTGAGTTGATATTCTTGCAAAGGTTGATGTTAATTTTCCCTCGAAATGATGGTTTGGTAACTCTGATGTTCTTTCTGCATTCGTATTTGGCGATACATCTTCTCGATATCCACGGTGAACACTATCCGATATAGTCTTCATCTCAGCAGTATGGACCACAAGTCATTTTGTAGTTTTGTAGTGGAGGCCCAATATTCATCACGTCATTTAGATTTAGGCCTGTAGATGTCTGCATGGAAGCATCGAACACCACGCGATTTTTTCGGTATCTGTATTTTTCAGTACTTTATTGGGTCATATGTTCCAATTTGATGGCCCAATTTTTTCTCCAACGTTGGAGTGCTTGATGTCTAGAGTGTCCCAATATGTCTACTTGATGTTCTTTAAATGGAATTTGAACAATATATTTCCAATTCTGGTCTCGGCTGATTGTCCGAGAGAAAATCTGTTCACATTTATGTTCGATCTCCGGCCTGCCACAGATGACCGGAATTTCCTCTATTTCCCGGAATCTCTCTATATTTTTCTAGGAGATTAGCCAACCGAAGCTAGTTTTTATTACACAAGGCTTCCCCTTCATGATTCGGGTGCCAATAAAGCCGCTGTACATGTCTGCCCCTAGCAGCAGATCGGTTGGGGCAGGAAGCTAATATTCCGGATTAGCTCAAAACCAATTTACTCTACCTATCGTTCTATGGCTTCGTATTATTGGTTGTTCGGGAACATCCATTGTAATTTTTAGGAACACGTACGCCTTTAACTTTAATTTTTATGTTGATGGAAAATGCGGTACATGCGGCACATTGTTACGAGCGAATTTGCAGTGTTTGTATTATTAGCCCCAATTCTTGATATATTCACCGTGGTTTGTTGCAGTGGTATACCAAGACGGCTGTTGCCAATAATGTTGTTTGAGTACCTTTTAAGGTGCCGATTGACACCATTTTTTTTACGTCGTTGATCTGGTTCGTGTAACAGCTGATGATGTCTGTTGTTGCAGGTGACACATACGGGTTTTTCTGATTGGTACAGATTTCCGCTCTCTCGATGAAATCAATTCGTATTTTTACGCTAATATTGCGAAAGTGGTGACACCGCGTGATTAAATGCCCGGGATCTTGGCAATAAGAACATTTCATCATAAATTTTCTAATTTCTAAACGCAACCTTTTTTATGTCATCTTTGACATTTGCGAAGTAAACATATGTACAATTTTAACGAGGGATACTTGCATGCTAGAAGAAAGCATTGAAGTTATTTAAACTTATTATGATTGTCAAAGGTTAGTGAAAAATATTGGTTGTTACAACATCTGGGGAGAAGAAAATCTTCGAATAATTTCAGAGAACCAGAAAAATGTACTGTTTGGTGTGGCTTTTGGGCTGGCGGAATCATTGGTCCATTTTTATTCGAAGATGCCAACGAAAGAGCTCTTACTGACAATGGAGAGTGCTATAGACAAATGTTTGAAGATTTTTTGTGGCCTCTGCTTGAACAAAGAGACAGAGTATTGTTATTTTCAACAGGATGGAGCTACGAATCACACAACACTTGAAAACATCCAGCTATTGCGGTCTAAATTTCCAGGTCGATTAATTTACCGTAATGGTGACCACCTAGATCATTTTTAGGATTTATCAGAACTTATTTAGGACCATATGTCCTAACAGGGCTGAAAGGGATAAACAATATGATTGTGCAATTTATTTACGACATTATAAAAAAAAAATCATGTTGAAAGGGTTAAACTTTTAAGAGTAGAAGTTTATCAGCTACTAATATTAAAAAATTTTATTTTACTTAAATTGATAGTATTGCCGTGTTACCATTATGGATCCGACAACGTTTAATTTAATTTTCAAAAATGAAATTATATTTGGATTATAAAAATGGATTATCACAAAAAAAATTGTGCGAAAAATATACAATCGCTAAATTGGTCAATTCGAGGGTCATAAACAAATACAAAAGAACAGGAACCGTCAAAACCCAACAAAAAAGATGTCGTCTTTTGTAAGACAACAAGTAACTTGGACCGTAGAATCGTGTACTATTAAAAAATCACCCTAAATGTTGCTTATCGACATCCATCTATTAAAATTGAGGCACACACGGAATGACAGCTTGTAAATGAATGAAATTTAAGTACAGAACCGAGTTTCTACTTGCACACCTAATATATTTGCTATACACTATTTACGGTGCGGATAAAAGTAAAAATTATTATTATATTAACTTTCACCTATTATCAGAATGCTTCAGTAAAACAACTAATTAAAAATAAGCATCTTAAAAATTTTCGGCTTCTGCGAATAAATAAATAATTTAACGCCAACAACATTCATTGCTAATGGATAATTAAGATACCTACAATTACGAACTATATTAAAACAAAATGCCGTAACATAATCTAATTAAACTTTAAGTGGTACTAAAAAATTATAAAGACCTAAATTCATTTTCGAAAACATTATGTTAATTCAATCTTAAATAAAAATAGTATATAAAAAAAACATGAAAAGGACGAATGAATACGTTGGATGTTTTTCTTTGGACTGTTTACGTCATCACAAATTAGCAAAAATATACTCGCTTTTCCCCAAAAAATGGATACGACAAACATTTCTTATGTACACAGATATACATACACGCAACGGAATCGATATTTTCCTTATTTTTTCCCTATTTTAGTATTTACGAGTAACTACAACAACATCATGTGGAAACCGTATAATCATCAATTTATTTTACGCCAGGCACACAATCCAGTGAATAATTTCTATATTTCTCGACTAAATGGCAAATTCATCATGTTAGCAATTTAAAAATAAGCATTTTTAATAAAAAAAAATCGAAATTAATCCTTCTTAAATTTTAATATTTTTTTCTTTACAAAATCATATAATTTTTTATTTTATTCATAGCGAGAATTACATAATGCCATCATACAAAAAAAAAAAAAAATTCAACCCATTTTTTTAGGTCGAACCAGAAAAATATTTTTTTTCTTGGTTTATTCTTCATGGAAGAAGCATAATAAGCATACACAATAGTTCCGAGTGTGTATACATACATAAGTATATAGTGAATCTGAATAGAGAGTATAAGTATTTTAAAATTTTAATTAAAGGAAATTTATTATAATTTAATAAAAAAAAAAAAATTAAAAATTATAAATAATTGATGTACATTAAATTCCAGATTAAATAATTCATAATTTTACGCCTCACATATAAAATAACATAATAAAGTGGAAATTTAATATTATTTTCGAGTACATGACTTAGTATTTTGAATAGCTCTACACATAAAGACATCTTACTATATACGATAGTTATATAGACACACAGCTCTATTATAGTTCCCCTATATATACGTAATATAAAAGTAAATTTATCTAGGGTTTAAATTTTTTTTTTTTTTTTTTTTTGTTTAATTGAATGTAGGAATATGATGTCAATTGATCGGGTATCGTGTTTCATGCACATAAATTACTCAAAAACCTCATTCGATACTTACATTTATCAAAACTTGTTTGGTTACGTTATATATAAAAACTAGGAGCTTACCTAAAACGAAACAAAAAAAAAATTGTTATTAAAAAAATTTAGAGCGCACTAGCGAGCAATATAAGATTTAACTAAAAATGTATCCAAATTTTCCGGAAGTACAAAAAAATAATAATAATTTTCAATATAAATGCATGCAGTCTAAAATTCAATTTGCGGTTTTTAATTTTATTGCTATTTGTGTATACGGAAAAGTTTCATCCCAAGAATATAATATATTTTATGCATGCAATTTGCCACACTTCATTGTATGTCAAGGGCGTAACATAAGCAGGAATTTTGCCATAACATTTCGTTTAGTATAATCCGTTTTATTGTGGTTGTCGTGGGAACTAACGTCTTTTTATAGCACAAATTTGTGGATGGTGATGTTTTTAAGTATGGGAAAATTATATATTTTGTATTCGTTTAATTAGATAAATTAATTTAGGTGAGAAGGCTCATTGGTTGCTTTGCGACCAAAATACATAAAATATAATTTTTGATTTTATTGATATTGCTTCTTTTTTGAGCTGGCGAACAATGATTTATTTTAGGAACTTAACTATACTTAATAAAGATTTTATATAAATAAAAAGTCATGGAGGGAAATCATTAAGGACGAGACTTATAAGCTTCTTTTAAGAATTTGAATTACAGCAAAAAATTTGTATTCGTCAGAAAATATAAATAAAAGTATTTATTTTTTACATATATAAAAAAAGAGAAGAGGATTAGGACCTGGCCAGTTCTTTCCAATTTGTGGCTGTACTATTGCTCGTTGCTAATGTAATGATTTTTATGAAAATATCAAAAATATAGAGGTGAATATGTTGTAGCCACTCGCCTTTCTTTACCACGAATGTATACGTAGACCACAAATCTTATGATTTCTAAAGCAAAAAATTAAACTTTTTGGACTTTGGATAAAACTCCTCCCGCCTTGTTGGTTTAAAATTTAATTTTTAAATTTATTTAAAAAGTTTTCAACATTATCCCAAAAATTGAGGAAACTTCCATTAAAGCAGCCACTTACGGTTCCATCAAATTTGGCAAGGGTGTCTCAATTAATGGAAAAAATTTAAGTACAAAGTTATATTCTGAATAGTTAATCCGCGAATTTTGATGAAATAAATTTTGTTCCAAAACACGTCATTTCCGGCAAAAATGCTAAACAGGATCTGAACTAAATTTGTTTGAAATTTAGTTTATAATATTTTTGGTTTGAATCGTTTGTTCGAAAATGCTAAACTTTTCAAAATATATGAAAAAAATGAAAAGCTCTACGGAAGCTGCCATTTCCGGTGGACCAATTTCGACCAAAAATCACTATGATCTCCTAATTTGTGAAGTTTTTGTTCCGCTACAATTTTGGAAAACTGATCTGGAACGGTTTTGTTGGAAATCTTTTTTTTAAAGTTTGCTAAATTTGTTTTCTTCACAAAAGAAAAATTTTCTTGATCTAAAACAAAATATTACAATTTTATTGATAAATTTTTTACAATCATAATTTATTTTTCTACGTGTATTCTTAATTCGACACAGCTGAATACTATTCTTGGTATGTATTTATAATTTCGAATTAAATGTAGTTTGAAAATATCGTACATTTATTTGTATGCATATAACGGGTGTTCTTTCGAAGTATAGAACTTTAAGTTGCCCACACTTTTTTCAGTACAGCCGATTTGACAGCTGACAGTTGATATTTGATTAGTTTGGTTTGCCATTTTATAATGAACAGACTCATGCCAGAGCAACGTTTGCAAATTGGTCAAATTTACTTTGAAAATATTGGCTCAATTCGTAAACCAATTAATTGCAAGTAGCACGGTCCATTTGAAGGCCGACAAAATCATCGATCAGAACAATTAATTTGATTCGGATCGCTTTCGCATCCCATAATGCCCCTTATGGCGCAAATCCAATATTAGCCATGTTTTTTTATTAGCGCCCAATAGACGTATCCGAAGCTAAACCAAGATTTATTGCCTCTACCTATTTATCGGGAGCCGCTATCGGAAGCGCTATCCATTTCAATGGGAAATTTAAAAACGCCATTATTTTGTTAACCCCTGAAACCATTAGAAATTTAATCTTAAAATAAAAATTTAAAACGCAGCATGATGAATTCTTGTTTATAACGTCATGTAAAATTAAATATCAATTAGTATATTTCAGGTGATAAATGTTTGTTTTATGGATGCATTTATTTTTCATTTTTATGGTATAGCGACACCAGTGAATAATAGCTGCAGTTTCAGTAGAAATTTCCCATTCGGCTTTGGATAGTGCTCGAATAATAAAATACGGTTACTGGCATTGATGCAAACTTTACATACAAAATTTTTTTCAGTGATGAAGTCCATTTTTGCTTGAATGGCTATCTCAAAAAGCAGAATTGTCGCATTTGGAGTGAAAACAAAAAATTACCGTTTGGTGCGCTTTAGGGGCCGAAGAAATCATCCAACCGTACGTGTTCAAAAATTTTACTTGAAAATTTTTCATTTTTTGTGCCTTAATTGGATGGTATTGACATGAGATATTAATTTGCAGAAAGAAACATTTGATGAACAATTTGCATTAGTTCTACCTACGTGTCGAAATTATTCAAGTACTGTTGTTAACTGTGCGATGCTGTTCTATAAGGACCCCCTATCTTAGAAGCAGCCATGCTAATAGCTATTTTTGTGGGAAACGGAGGTCTGGCGGTTTCCCGATGCCAATATTAGCAAACATATGTAAGTATAGCAATATGTTCCTTTTAACAAAATTTGTGCATGTCAACAAAATTTGCGTTCATTTTACATTCGTGTCGAAATTTTTCGAGTTTTGTCGTTCCCTACGAAATGCTTGCCTCTTAGTGAAAAAAAAGCTAACATGCCACTAGTTATTTTTAGGAGATTCGGAGGTCTAGAGATGCTTCTCAGCACTTTCTAATATTAAAGCATCTCCAAATTAACGGTAGTGTTCGAATATTTTTGACGCGGTATTAAAACGAATGAAAATGTAGCTAATGTTTTATTAGCATCGAAAACCGATAGTAGATGCAATATAATAGATGCAAATAAAAAATACGATACTTATGGGTTTTGACACGAAGAAGGTGCTCATTAATTTGAAATCTTTTATAGAGTTAACATCACGTTACAAATGAGGTTTAAGCTCAAAATGTGATGCAACGTCTAATCAAAATTGTAAAATGCATAAATAAATAAACGGCAAACAATCTCAAAAATATCAAAATTAAATCTTTTAATTATTTGTCGTTTTTTGTGAATTCAAAACTTTTCAATATCATTGAAAAAGTTGAAAAAGCTTCCATTTAAACTGCCACTTTCGATACACAGATTTCTTCTGAATTTTGCAAAGATCTTCCAATTAATAGAAAATGTTTAACCGTCATTAAAAAAAATTACCCAAGACCAACAAAAATGCAAATAAAAAACTAATTACTTTTTACACTATTTGTTGTAGGCGAAACACACTTACACTTAATAAACACATTTTACTAAACACTGGTTTTTTATATTTTTGCAAAAATTAAATTTTTGAATATTTTAATTAAAAAATTGTCCAAAAAGCTTAAAAAATCTTTCGATCGATTTCCTGACCTAACAAGTCGAAATCGATTGAGTGATTTTTTTTATTAAAATATTCGTCATCGTCATTAAAATATTCGTCGTCAAAACTCGTCATTTCTAGTAAAGTTTTGATAAAAGGTCTGAACTAATGTTGTTTGAAATTTAATTTACAATTTTTTTGGATTTAATCGTTTTTCGTAAATGCTATAGACTTAAAATATTTTCAAATAACGAAAAAGATCCTATGGAAGTTGCCACTTTCGCGCAAAAAAATCGCTAGGATATTTCAATTTGTGGAAAAAGCTTAAATATGAAGTGTCATGCCGATCAATCAATCCAACTGAAAAACACAAAAAATCGTAATTTTCACATAAATTTTGAAAAACTAATCACGAATTTATATCACTATTGGAGACTTTTTGTGATATAATTCAAAACAAAATAATGTACAAACATAACCCTGCAAAATAAATTTTGACGGGAAAAAAATGAATGAGTTATAAGAAAACGTTTCGTCTAGCCATGAACGTGTCCCTTCGAAGTGGATTTTACACGGTGATATAAATATAAAAATAATAATTTCTAATTTCAATTCAGATGGAGGTTTTATGAGTTCATTATCTGTTCATTATCGTTTAATAACGTACGATCTATTTTGACAACAAACGAAACCAATTGATTTTTATTAGTGGAAAGGAGATGGAAGATATTGTGGTCTATTTTATTCGAATCAATATATGACGTAACATAGATCAATCAATTTCATCCGAAGTAAGCTCCAGCATTTTCTTTATATGACACTTTATATCACGAAATGTGATATAACTACCATGAAATGACCACCCTGGAACGCTATTGTTGCAAATTTAATTTAGAAACTTTTAGTTTTTAGTCGTGTTTCTCGTAAACGATATAATTTTTGAAAATATGCAGAAAAATGAAAAAGCGCATACTTATGCAAGCCGCCACTTCTGGTGGACCAAATTCGACCAAACAACACTGGGATCTGTGGAAAATTTGTGGAAAAGGCTTAACCATTCGCTGGTGTCGACTTTTTTCTATCATAACTTGTGGGTCACATGACCTGCAGTTTACTTCTCCAATTTTTTATATCAAAAACTTTTAAATTTAATAAAACTACATAAAATATGACTTGATTGGCAAGTTGTTGATTTAATGTACCTTTTTTATTAGTTAATTATTTGTTGTTTTTGAAAATTTTGACGCAGGTTTTCAGTAGCATGCCCGATTGGCGCTATAACGCCTAATATATTCGGGATATAATCCCAATCTAGGCATTTTCGATATATTAAGCCATCGATTCTGATGCGGTACGAGAAGCGAATGCTAAATTATTTCTTCTAATTGTTTTGATATTTGGGAATAATCTGTACAATGTAAAATAATTAAATCCTGACAACACTCACACTGGTCTTCTTCTGGTTCTGCAATTAGTCGTATAATTCGCATAACGTTGGTCAAAAGAATAGATGGCTCCTTTTGTCTTATCGTAAAAACTTAGAATTTTTGGTTATCAGTAACTTGGAATTGGCCAGTATCAACCACTCTTCTTTTTTTGGTATGTATGATGTGAGAGCAAGATTCTATGTAAAACCGTGAAAAAGTACAGGTATGTGGCATTTATTTTTATTTGTTGGATCAACATAAGGGAGATTATTTTTTTCTAGTTCTCGATTTGTTCTCTTTAAACAGTCACTCGGAAAGGGTAAGTTGACTATATTGGGATAAAGCTGTACTCACTCCAACTGAATTTTTACCGCCATTAATGTAACCGTTATATAGTTATCCATGTGTTGCATCGGTTGGAATCATAAATTGTATACCATATTTGGTGGGTTTCATAGGCATGTACTGCTGTCGGATCTTCAATAATTATTTTGCTCCTTTTCGTTTTAAACTCATAGTGAGCCGAAACATGTCTCTACGTCAGCCACTTATTAAAACCCGCGATACCAGATCATCGTGGATGATTTTAACACGCCACTCGGAGCCAGGAACTCAATAAAAGTTAGTTGCCGCCAATTCATTCCATTCTAAAATATTTTCTAACATATATTTGGTAAATAGACGTTTCGAAATTTGTTATTGGTAATGCTATAAGACTCTAATGACCTGGCAGTCATTGAGACTCATCACTGTCGCTGGTATGATCTGATAAAAGTGTATCATCGAGTTCTTCTACTACTCCATCATTGTTCTGTAGATTATGCATCCGCTTATGAAATTCTGCGTTCTCAAGGCTAAAACATTCGATACAATCCTCATTATTAGAGAACATCGAGATTATCGGTTCAATACAACCACATTTGCATGAAGTTTCATCTTAATCAACCAATTCATCTGCACTGCAGAGGCCGAATTCTGTACCGGTTACTGCTGCAAATTTAATTTTTTTAAAATCATGAAATTTTTTAGAATCATGAAATTTTTATTTATCTACTTAATTTATCTAATTATTTATCCAATTTGCTTCGCGAAACAAATGATAAAATAATTAACTTTTACGTTATTTACGATAAATTTGCTTAAGACTAAAGATAATCTAAAGAAGATCAAGTATTTTTTCAAGTTTGTCTGTATTGATTCAAATTCGATATTTGCTAGGGGCCGAATTTTGGTCAAAAAATGGGATTAACAATTATGAGAATTACAGTTGTTTTACTTACCTACTAGACCTAAAACATTAAATCATATAATTATTTGATACAAACAGCGGAAAAATTCGAGGTAAAACTCGAAAATTTTATTCCCGTTTTTCGACCAAAATTGGGTCCCTGGCTTTATTATGAGACTACGCTATCTTGAATTTTACTCATTGCAGATAAACTCGAAAAATGCTTATATATGAGAATTCACCTTATGAGCAGTCAATCCGTTTGGGCTGTAAAAGACCGGAAACACGGAATCTGCTTAGCACCACACATACAGAAATTTTTGAAAACAACTTTTCCAGATTTCTGTGATATATGAAAATATACGTGATGAAAAATAATTTCTAATAATTTCTTAGAGACTGCCAGCCAATAGGCAGTCTTCCCAGCACAATTCTACGTTTACTGCAGAAGCTGATAGTGACATAGCGATAATAACTCAAACGATTCTGAAGTACTTGGAAGCAAAAATTACCATATCTGGCAGCAGGAACCACAAATTTGAAAAGACCGGACCACTGGAAATTTATTCGTTTGTTTGTTTTGTGGAGAACTGTCAAACAAATTATTGTTTTCATATACCATTTTATAGTTACGAGATTCTGATAATTATTTTTTATTTTCATCCGGCGGTCTGTAAACACGATATCTTGGATTTTGTGGAGCATACCCTCCGTAGTCAATTCGGGCTGACTGGACACTATTCAACAAAAAACCCTATCTGATGGCAGACATCTTGAAACCGCGAGTTGCAAAGAAATAAAAACTTGTCCACTGTCAACCGTGATTTCTTTTAGCCAGCTGATACAACTCGATAAATTTGCCCGAATTTTTGACATGCATTTATAAATGACGTTAAACGTTGGATACAAATTTTAAACCAGACATGATTATTTTACCTAACCCACACAATTGTGTGGGCAGGCCGAAAAGCGCTATAAGTTTTGTGGTATTGCAGATTATAGTAGCCTAGAACAGAACCTTCGATAATATTACTTCTGTATAAATTCAGGTGTCTAGAACAATGGGTGAGTTAGTCATTTTGAGAGGTAAGCGAAAGCTGGAGCGCACAAGTGAAGAGCAAGAAAATAAGTGGTGTAAAGTGAAGATTGCAGTGTATAAATACAAACCGTATTTGACAGGGCAAATTCGTAACAATATAGATAGACATTGTACTGCCATATCATGCTGACACAAAATGAACAAAAACTTATATTAAAAGTTACTATCAAGAAAAATATTTATTCTAAAAAGAAAAAACAATTCATGTAAAATTATAAACGAACGATTTAATATTGATGAATATCATTGAGAACAGTAGATTATATAGCAAGGGATTAAAATAAGAGTGAGGGAATTACCACTCAAGCCCGAAGGCCAACGGTGGAAACTTCGTAACTGAACAAGACCCAGCAAACAAACGTTGATAGCAGTATGAAACAGATTGAACCATTTGCACTCGTCGAAGTGAGAAAACAAATAAATTTACTTCGGTTTCTTTTATAATACATACAGATACACATACACTGCATATTTACCCCCACTTATTTTCTTGTTTATCAATTTCATTTAGAAAAATTTCTATTTTATTTTTATCAGTCTGGAGATTTTATTTGAGGTGTGAGTGAGTTGATGCAGAATCTACTTAAATATATATTTATGTAGATTCTGATTGATGTGTAAAATATTCATTGTACATAGTATGATGTACATATATTTTACAATTGTTTTCAGATGGATAATACACGGACAACATATAAAATGAGTATACAAAATTAAAAATATGTAGTTGTATGTATCTGCGAGTGTGTAGACTTGGTATATACAACAAAACATAAAAATAAAAAATATTGTTTCTACTTAAACCGTTATTTTAACGTAGGGGAAACAAAACCGATTTTTCGGTCGCCAAAATACGAAAAGCATGGAATTAGGTGCATCAATTTGAAGTTAAAATTGAGCGCTCTAATTATATGCTGTTTATGCGCTCATTGTGCGCCGATTTGTATTACTGGGGAGCAATAATCGACGTTTTTTCCCGAGACATACGATATTTTTTCTAAGACTTCATGTTTTAGTAAACTAATATTATGTCTTTTTACTAGGAAGTTTGTAGTAATTACATTTTTCTTACATAAAATAAACCGACGAGAAATGTTTATATCGCTATCGAGTTTTTATTGAAAGTTCGTTTATTAAACACAACTTTATATGAAAATTATAAGATTTTTCTAATTAGAGATCTAGCATAACCATTTCCTTTAGCCCCTAGGGAGTAAAATACATCGTTATTTTCTTATGTTTGTTCTATGATATAATGATGAATTTTAATTTTGATTTTTAAACAAATAAAGCGCTGCTTTTGAACGAAGGAGTAGAAAAATGTTTATTTTTTTCTATCAAACAAATTCAAGTCTCATTTAACGTAATAATTATTAAATTGTTAGAAATAGTTAATTTTGGGAATAAAAATAACTCATTATAATAATTAAATTATTAAGTTTCGGTGCCATAAATTCGAATATAAATCGATACAAAACAAAATGTACTAAAATACACTTAAAGATACTTTATTTATGAGAACGATCTATTTGACAAACCTTTTTAACGATATTTTCCCTTAAAATAATGAAACATTTCATAAATTATATACTATAGGTGTTGCGAGACTTAGATCTCACTTTTCATCATGATGGTGAAAATTTTACTAATTGGCCAAGATGATTGTTTAGAAATAAAAATTTGGTCAAAAGTAAGTCAAACTTAATTACGGTACGACCGAAATGTGAGTCAAATTTTTAAATAAATGTAACCCAAATCATTTTAACTGTGATCTGATTGGTAATTTACACAAAAATTCGATTTAAAGCAATTTTATATTCCATTAACATGGTAAATTTAAAAACCTATAGCATGGGAATTATTTTGAATTTCTAAACGCACCTTTATGAATGTTAATTTTTACTAAAAATATGTAAACCTAATCAAAATTTATGTTTTTCTCGTTCAAGCCAATTAATTTTTTATTCCAATTTTCAAATTGGAATCAATGTTTTACGATCAAATTGTGTGAACTTTAATCACAAAGCTCTTTCAATTTTTAAGTGAAAGCACATTTTATATACATACTTATGCAGTTAGAATGAGATTTGAATAGATAGAGATAAAATAGTTCACCTCTAAGTTTTCATTGCTTAAAAATACGAGCATTTTATATATAGTAAAATTGTGCAGTAAGCTTTTAAGCTCCCCGTCATCATATAGTTGTTTTATGATTATTAGTGAAGTATAAGTAAGGAAAACGTACATAAATTCTAATCTAAATTCTGTCAATATCCATTTATGAAATAATAAAACCGAAGAAATGTGTAGATGGAGAAATACAATCAACCGTATGAAAGTGTCTTGATGCAATAAAAAATAAAACTTAAATTGAATTGATTACCAAAATAAAACGACGAAGAAAAGAAAAAGAATATGTATGTCTAGACGACGAGCGGCGTGTATATGCGCGCTATACTGTAGATATACAAACCGCAAATCAAATTAATTTGTGTATGTACATATCGAAATTTCCAATTTCAGCGTCGAGATATATGATAACCACGAAATGTTTTTTTTTCTGTACAGATATGTAGCATACATGAAAGCCTGCTTGTGCTTTTTCCGCTTTGAGTGATTAATTTTTAATTGGATGTACATAGAGTGTTTCGGTGGGAGATTTTCCACTTTTTGAACAAGTTAGGGTTATGTATTTTAATCACGTTTGTTTATATCTCGATAGATTTTCTTCTCGATACAAAAGAAAAATTATGAAATTATAAAAATATCAATATTTATTTGGTTATATGATAAATAAATATAAAGTTCTATAACATCTCGTCGACGTGCTATGCATGCATTGAATAATGAAAAATTTCCGTCGATTAATTTTTTATAATCGGAAAATATCATTTTTCCTAGGCACACTTAAATAATAATCAATTATATATGTCTATCGGCTTTTAATATACTTGGTTACGATTACATTAGGTTTGCAAAGTATTTAATGAATGTGTTCGTAAACGGTATACGCACGGCCCTGACATAAATTTATTATAACAAAGGGGGTAATTTTTCATTTGCATCCGTCAAAAATTATGCAACATATGCAATTGAGAATATATCCAAATACATATGTATGTACATACAAAATCACACAAAAAAAATATGTCAACATTTAATATTCAAATCTCGTTAATTAAATCACTCCAAACTACACAAAAGTTATAAGTGAATAAACACATTTTCAATTTTAATTATAAAAATATTCACAAAAACAATAATAATCGATGATTAATAATAATTTTCATACAATTCAAAATAATGAAATGAATTATGAGTATCAAAAAAAGTGTAATGAGAATATATGGATATATAAAACAAAGAGCTATGTATAATTTATAATTTAAATTTTGTAATTATATTTTGATGCCACCACTACAAAATAGTTTTTACAACAAAAAACTAATCAAAAACTACAATTGTGGAATATTAACAACACTGTGTACAAAGTTAATGACATTACAATAATATTATTCCCAATTTAATTATTCAGCTTTTCTGTGTTGAATTGATAACAGAAATATAACAAATATTTAATTAGAATTTTTAGAATATGTCATTATTGTTTAATTCGAATTTCGCGTGTAGGTATATGGAATTCGTAGTATAGTATGTAGTACGAGTATCTTAAAACGTATGATGATATGAATAATATCTTGACAGCTGAATTTAATTCTTTACGGAATAGAGCAGATTATTTCCTTACACTTTTCCTTAGCTGAGTTGAGAATTTTGGGCGCATCGGCCTTAACAACCAGTGGCCTTATTCTGGTAATTCTCGTGAATATTCTATTAAATTATTTTTTTTGGCCTATACCTAGGAAAAAGTTTGATGCACATTTTTATAAATTGGGAATAATATTTCCATAGCGAAACTGGCAGGGAAAATTATTCCCAACTTTACTTTAGTTAAAAAAAAATTACCACTAACTTTTTATCTTAGTTGGCCAGACAAAAATAATTTAAACAAGGATTATATGTAAATTCTTCCCCAGTGGCACTGTATACGAATTTTGTTCGAAAACCTAGACTTGAGAGTTGGGAGTTTTTCTTTTATTTCAACAGCACACTAGACGTAAATATAAAATTTAATTATCATTTACATCAATCAACAATAATAATAATTTTGTGCATCTAGTAGGTAAGTGAAACAGCAGTAAAACTCCCAACTCTTATGCCTCACTTTTCGAACAAAATCTGTACTCAGAGTCTGGTAACTCTCCGGGAATAAGGAATTGGGGAAAGAATTTATATGTAATTTTTTTTACACATTTTATTTCTGGCATACTGAGGTAAAAAGTTGGTTATTTATTATTTTCCATTTTTTGTGTACTTTTATCACTGTATTTAATTTTAACTTCAGCTAATTCGCTATTCTCAGAATAGCGAATTAGCTGATGAAGAGTGAAGACTCGAAACTAGTTCAAAAATACAAAATAAAAATAAAATAAAATTATCACAAAAAGAAAAATTGTTATTCTCATTTGTTTAAAGTTAAAACTAATAAGTTAGTGTTCATGTTATTGGAAACAAAATTAATTCGTGAAGTTTTTTCTGAAAACATATTTGAACAGAAATTACATATAAATTCTATTCCCAGTTCCCTATTCTCGGGGAATTACTAACGGGAACTAATAGAATAGGGCAAATATTAGAATAGGATTTATTTTGATATTTTTTAAAACTAAATGTTGTGTAAATATGAAACCGGAATTTACCAATAAATGGCACCATCTGTCACCTTTCGACAAACCACGTCATCGGCGCCCTAGTGTTCTTTTGACATCTGTCAACAACATGGAATTCATACCCATTCAAGTTTCATACAATAACGCATATTTTTTACGTGTTAAAAATGTCGAATTTTGTGCCTACATATTACGATGTGCGGAAATCATTGATTTTTTTGTTATCATTTGAAGCAAACTGCTGCAGAATCACATTGAATGCTTGTCAAAGCTTACGGTGAGCATGCTTTTGGTAAATCACACTGCTATGAGTGGTTTAGTAAATTCAAAAGTGGTGATTTTGACGTAAGAAGCGAAGAGCATGGAAGGCCACCAACAAAGTTTGAAGACAGTGAATTGCAAGCATTGTTGGATAAGGATGACGTTCAAATGCAAAAAAAACTCGCGAAGCAATTTAATGTATCACGAGCAGCCGTCTCCATACAAGATACAAAAGCTGGGAAAATCGATTCCGCATAAACTGATTGAAAGGCAACAAGAAAATAGAAAAACCACTTGCAAAATGTTGCTCGCCAGATACAAAAGAAAGTCATTTCTCCATCGAATTGTGACTGGCGATGAAAATGGATCTATATTGAGAATACAAAGCGCAAAATGTCTTGGGTTGATGCAGGACAACCATCGACATTGACTACAGAGCCAAATGTCTTCGGACGGAAGACATTGCTCTGTATTTTTAGAAGAGTGTGGGGGAAATACTTGCACATGCGGCTTACTCGCAATATTTGGTTTCGTCCGATTATTAATTACTTTCATCGATGGGGCACGGGCTTGCTGAGGAGCACTTCACTTCTTACGAAAATGTACGAAAATGGCTCGATAACTGATTTGCCTGAAAAGAAGTACAGTTTTTGGCGTGGCATTAACGCATTGCCAGAAAGATGAGAAACTAGATAAGAATAATTAATAATGTGGAATACCTTGAATAAAATAGTCTTAATCATTATCATACGATGAACGTGTAAGTACAAAACAACTAAAATATTCCGGTTTCAAATTTACAAACCTGATAACATACGGATCTTGGATTTTTTTTAACCAATATTTAGCCATATATCAAAACCTAAAACAGAAAAGTCCATCCTCTGCGAATATAAAATTTTTTAAGTGCTAGCGGTTGAAACCTCACGAAGTAATCAAAACTTAGCTGTGACCCACCAACATCGAAAAACCACGTGAAATATGGGAAGAACGAGAATGTACACTAAAAGTTTCCGAAATATTGCTCAGAAAATATGCATTTAATATTTCTTTTCTGATAAAAAGGGGTGGCAAACATTACTCAACTGTGTTGAAGAAACTGCTTAATCTCTTAAACTAGTGATGGGAATTTTAAAAAATTATATCCATTTGAAAGCTTATAAAATTACCCCTCAAAGTGAATCCAACAAATAAAGTATTTTAAAAAATTTAGTAAAAAATTATAAATTACAAATTTTTTGGGATATGTCAATGGCTTTTAGAAAAGCTCTAATCACGATGGTGAAAGTGGGAAAGTAAAATTTGTTTTTTTGTGCGTGCGGTTGGGGAGGGGGTGATTATGTAGTGACCAATACCAGTCTCTCTTTTACCACGAATGTGCATATACATTTTATTCTTAAATTTCCTTCCCTTCATTCAGTAAATGCTATACCTTTCAACATCATTGCAAAAATTGAAAAAGCTCCAACGGAAGCTGCCACTGAAACTTAGTGAACTGAAATTTAGTAAGTATGAACTTTCATCCCAAATAATTAATACGCCATAACGCCGATAAGATGCCGATTTATGATGAAATAACCATGAAACAGTTGAAACTTATGATTTCCGAAATTAATTAAAATTTAAAAAATGATGTTAACTAATTTTGTATGAAATTTAGTTTACCATATCTTTTTGATTTTAACATTTTTTCGTAAACAAAATATTTGAAAAAAAATTGCAAATTTTGTAAAAAACTGAGTCAAACATCACAAAAACTTGTGGAAGAAGCTTAAGTATGAAATTCTATAACAATCAGTCAATCCGTTTGAGCAATACAGAGGCCGAATTTATATTGAAAACATTTATCAAAAATTATAATTTCCGCTTAAATTTTGGAAACCTGATATGGACCGATATTGTTGAAAATTTTATGAAGAAAATTTTAGTTTATAGACGAAAAACAGTTTTTGTCAAAAATCATTATTTCGGCATAAATGTTAAAAAACTGACCAGAACCTGAATTGTTGCAAAATTTATTTAGATTCTTTTAGTTTGTAGTCGTGTTGCTCGACCTTGATATATATTTTAAAAAATTTACAAAAATCGAATAAGCTTCTATGGAAGCTGCAATTTCCGGTGAACCGATTTCGGCCAAAAATCACTGAAATCTCCAAATTTTTGGAAAATTAAACAATATAAAGTTTTATCCCGATCCGTCAATCGCCCTCGGCTGAGAGAGCCACGGGCTCACTCTCTGCCGTACAAATTCGATATGTATGAGTTTGGAGTAAATTTTTTAGATCCGTAAACAACCGGATCTGCGTACTCAGATTACAACACACAAATCACTTAAACATCTTGTTTGCGACCGCACATACCTCAAAAGGGAGGTACAATCAGAACATGCCAAAAACATTTTCTCCAACCACCTGGCAAATGTTTTAAATAAAATTACCAAACACAATGTAAAAATTGTTTTGGTGACTTTAACGGACAAATCGGCATTGCTTCAAATAATAACGGGATATGCATACAAAAATAAATTTTTGACATGGTACTCTTGCCGTATCCACACAATTGTGTTATCGGGCAGCAAAAGAGATATGGCCGCAAAAAATCAAAAAAATATTGTGAAAATTTTTATCCATAAATTTCCTTCAAATTTTCTATGTTGTCTCAGTATGACCTAAGCTATTAGAAAAGTAACCGAAGTGTTGGTTACTTGTGAAAGTTTTTAAGATATTGGCCAAAAACTGAAAATACCGTATGTGGCCGCAGAAGATCATAAAATTACATTGAACATTTTAATAAATAAATTTTGCTCGATGCGATGCAAATTTTACAATTATTAATTAAGAGATAGCCAACTTCTCTTCAGTTTAAAATCCATTTAAATCGTGTAGAATGTACAGATATCATTTTTTCATCTAAAATTTATATTTCAATCAAAAAAAAATCTAGAAATAAATTTTCATAATAATTGGTTATGAAATGGCCAAGTTTAGTCCAGCATGAACATATCCTAGAATTTTATCTAAAACTTACTTTAAAATCCATGATCAATACTACTATCCATATTTCTTCGTAATTCGTTAAGAAATGGCGGAAAGATCGAATACTGTTAAATTTCAAGATTTCATTTACCCAGTTCCTTTACTTGGGAAATCAACCACAATTTGTCATTTTAATGATCACTTTTATTATTTTATTGCGCTGGGATGTTTTATTTAGTGAAAAAAGAGATGAAAATGAATAAAAAATTTCCGCTGGTAATTATATAACAAAATTCTCTTTTGTGTAAGTGCGTGCTGCCACTTCCGGCGAGTAGCGTAATCTTGTATTTTCCGCTGTTTATTTCGTTTACTAAAATAAGGTTTTTAATTCGCCTTCTCCGTAAAACTGCTAGGAGAAACTAGTGGTTATTTTTGTCTAAAGAGATTTCAATCTTGATTATTTCAACAAGCAGAACATTTTGAGCTCTACTTGTTCTTGGCCAAGCATTAAGTTTTTTCATCTACAGCTAGCGATACCCAAATCGAAAAACGGATCAAACACGAAAAGGTTACACATCAGTTAGTATCATATGAATAATTAAGGGTTCTCTATAGGCTGACAAAATGACCTATTGAAACATTTTAGGCCCGAACAGTTTTTGATAAAATTGTTGACTTTTATTTTAATATTTTTAGGGTCAAGCTATTTTTGAAGCTAAATTTTCGATGAAGTTTTGTAACATCGCTTTGAATTAATTAATTAAATCAGTATTAAATTTGGGGAAAATATTAAAATAGAAAATTTATTTTAACGATATTTTTTATTTTTATTTAGATGTGATATTATTATTATTTAAACATTATTATTAAAATTTGCTTTTCGCAGCAAGTTACCGAGCACCGACACTACCATTAGAATTTTTAAGTACCGCAATATATCGTGAAAAACAAAATAAATGTAGATATTTAAGCGCTGACCAGTAGTTACGATTGGTAGCGGGAATAGGACGCTAACAACACAAGACAGCCTTAACCTTGCCGATTTTGAACGTAAATTGGTTCGTATGATGCTAGTAGAGTCTAGTCTAGAAACACTTTTTTACAAATGCGATAAAATTTAGAATTTTAATTTACTGAATTTTAAATTTAAATTTACAAAAACATAAAAATTCCATTCACGTAATATGACAAAAACTGTTGCTTAAAATAAATTAGCACCTCGTTATATATTAACGATAAGTAGCATGAATAAAATTATGTTCGTTAATTTCTCGCTACTCCGTATTATCTGATCGGCTCAAGTACAGCAAAAATACTCTAAGTGCATTTAAAGAAAGATGGTTGGGCCATAAAAATTTCGGTAGTAAAGAAAGTTTAGGACAGATTTTGATTTGTAACCAAACGATTAAAAAAAAAATATTGATTAACCTTCAGTCTGAATACGTAATTACCCAATTACATTTTGTTTTTAAAATGACATGTTAACATAATGATGCTAATGAGTTTCATTTATATAATTCCACTTTAATGCTTGAAGGTCACGTCAATTAATAAAATTATGTTCTTATATCGATTAACAACCACTTGAAATTTTTAGACGTAATATTTTCAGGAAGTGCCCCGGTAATGTTAAAATATTTTATTGCCATAAAATACCTGACCAATTGTTACATTCCAGAAATTGTAGTACATATGTTCTTCGTTAGGTAACACTGCACCCGATTTAGTACCACAATAATTATATATTTAGAAAACATTTCCTCTTCTCATTAAAATACCATAATTTATCCATTACTTTAGTATTTCTTTTAAACAAAAAAAACACAAAATATAATATTCAGGCATGGAATATTTTTTTAGAATAATTTAATTAAAATAATTTAAAATTTATTTCTTATTTAATATTACGACTTTCGTGTCATGTCGTTCTGTATATTTTTATGAAAATGTACTGAGGGTATTTATATTTCTAATGGTTTTGTTATTCCTTCATAAAATACTATGTTTTATTTTCTAATAAATATTGATTTTTAATTTTCAGTAATTTTTGGAAGCAAACAGAAAAAATCTAAAAAAACTCGTGCATAATTTAATTTGTTTGAACTTTATGTTTAGCTAGGCTATATCGAGCGGAGTTTGAATTTAATGTAAACACTAATAAATATTGAATTGGTTGCTTACGTTCTCTTGTGTGCGTGATTGCTCCTCAATTCCTCTAAATATGTTTATGTTTACAACACTCATACAAAATATTTTTGTATTATTCGTAAGAATAATTACTTATAATTTTCATCTTAGTTAGGCTTTTTATTTTTAGATTTATGTAAATTAAGTTTATTTCTATCTGTTAAAGAAAATAAAAAATAAAAAGGTGTTGTGTATATTCTAATTAGCTTTTATTATTCAAGACATGTTGTTGGAATGATAATTTATACACACACACACACACATAGACACTTATTATATCGGATAATATATGGAAAGACATTTTTCATTTATGATTAATTGATTGAGATGTGTATTTTTAAAGTATACAAAGTGCGCTATAAAATTTAAACTCTTTCCTTCTCCTAATGTGGGAAAATACGAGTTCGTTTATTTTGAGTTAAAAGTTGCAAGATGCGCACATACAAATATGGTACATCTCATAAATAATTATCAAGACAATTATTCTTCTAGAAATATAAGATGTATATTAGCTTCTAGAAATACATACATTTAAAATGCCGTTGCAGCATAAAAAAAATATAATTATAAAGATACGTTACTTGTGGTGGGTAACTGACTTAATGATGATAAATTTTATGTTGACGTGACGATTTTCAATGTTTTTAATTAAAAAAGTAGGAATTAAAAATATTCTTTTAATGAAACTATAAATTATTATGAGCGCGTTAAGGTATGGTTTTATGTTAAATCGTTTTAACTTCTCGCATACTTGATTTTAACTGAAGGCTAGCAAGAAAAAAATTCGTAAATTTTATTTAATTGGGTTTGCTAGGTACTTTATTTGACTTATATTTACAGTCAGTCACAAAATGCGACCTACACCACTAAAATTTGCAAAATCGAGATAAATGAAACGAAAACTAAATATTGTAATAATAATTAAATAATATATTAAAACAAAGCAAACAAAATTAATATTGGACAAAAAAATTAAAAAAAATTAAATTTTCAAAAAATTCATAAAATTTATATAACAAAAGTCTTTAGGGCATTGATTAAACTAAGTTCTCAGTAACCGGTGACGAAGTTCCGGCTAATGCAGTCGTAGATTATTCCCCCTCCATCGGATTCGAATATATTGAATTTACTTTCGTCAGTGAAAATCACTTTGCTTCAAAATTCAGTGCCTTCATAAACGAATTTTAGCAAATTCAAGCCTTTTCTGCTTACTTACTAGGCTTTTTGACTCTCTTCCATTAAACCCTTCGTTTCGTAAAGTTCGACGAACGGTTGAATATCCGTACCAGTGATATTTCAAATTTCAACCCCTAATTTTGAAGCACTAATCCTCGTATTGGATGCCACTTTGTTAATTATGCTTCGAACATCCCGTGCTTTAAGGTTTCTTAGGACGCCCAAATCGTTGGTAATTTTGAATACTTCCTCTGTTATCAAAATTTAGCACTATTGTTTGTATGGTTGCTCGACTTTTACTAATAATTTTAGATGTTTTTCATAACCCTTATTTTGTTCCCGTACCTTTATTATTAAATTTCGTGACAATTCTGTTGCCCCACTATTTTTTAATGCCAAAAACGAAAAATATTTCTCACTCAAAACGAATGCAAAATTAATAGTGAAGGTGCCGATAGACGAGCGCCAGGTATTAATATAAAAAAAGATAACGATACTTTGCAATAATTCGAGAATAAATAGAACCGTGCAAATCTATGTAGACTTCTGTGATATAAATTTTTTTTTGATTTTTTATTTTTTTTTGTCCAATAAAAATTTTGTTCGTGTCATTTATCTCGATTTTGCAAATTTTAGTGGTATATGTAGGTTTTTGTGACTGACTGTAAATATAAGTCAAATACCAAAAATGCGCGGTTCAATTTTAAAAAATTCCAAATGAATTTGTCTTGTAGTAAAGTTTAGATATTTTTAACTATTTTTAATTCTTATCTTAGAAAAGTCTCATGAATTTCATGAATTTTAATAAATTTTTAAATGTTATTTCACTGATCACAGGGTCTCATTTACATGGTCAGATAGCTTGATCAAAATTGTATAGCTTGATCAATTGACATAAACCAAATAAGCCACAAACCCCATTTATTCTAAAAATAATCGTGTTTAATCCTAAGGATGTTGGCAGGGTCACGTTTATAATTTTATATCGCTTTTCCTACCAGACAAACAATTTTTTTGCTTCAATTTAAGTTCAACCTACACAAATCTGTGTGTAAAAAATGGCAGGTTGCAATGTCTTCCGGATTTTAATGGATCTTAGTTAAATCGGAATTATTTTTTAAAAAAACATTATAATTTGATAACATATAAATTATACAACCTATTAATTATTTGTTTTTGATAAGTTACACAAATACATTTTTGACATGATTATTTTTCGCTACCCACACAACTGTGATGGCAAGCAGGTGAAGGGATAATTTGGATAGTTCAATTTTTCGACTACCGATAGCTCCGAATAGGATTCGGTTATGATCATATTTACTGTGCCATATAAATTTTAAAAATTTTATTTCATGCTGTATGTAGACTTTTGTGCCTGACTGTACATCTGTCTACAACAACAAAACAAACCCATTTTCACTATAATAAATATTTAATTAATTAAGAGAGAGAGACACCTATTTTATATGCGAGCAGATATCAGATGAAGAACGGAGCGAAAATATAGGTAATGGTACAAGATAACCGAAAACAACTCGTTTGACGACTATGATTAAATTTTTCGAGGCAATCGATGATATTAAGAAAAGCGACAGGATAAGCGAGTACTTTGTCGATAAAGTCAACACAAAACAGATAAAGGACATTTTGATGTTAATTGACATTTCTAAATAGTACAAAAGATGTAGTGTATGTGAAGAAAAATATATTACTAACCATTGGCTATAATTTATAATAAAGGAAAAAAAAAATAAACGCAAACTAAAACTATAAATATTTATTTTTGAATCAAACTTTAAACTTTGGGAACTTTATTTTGAAGGTTATCAATGAAACTTATGTATGAAAAATGATATCACTTAAATGTGCACCACGGCCGGACAAGCATCGATTCGATTGTGAAAATGTTTGCTGAAATTTTCTAATAGGGATGATGGTAACATAAATCCACAAGCACTGAAAATATTATAGCGAGTATAAAATAATATTATGGTGAGATGAGCAACACCGTACCAAACATTTCCCGTTAAACTCTGTGCCATATAGTGTGGCTTCTGCATCGTCTATGACGAAGAAGTAGAAGTTTGATGGAAAGGTCCTAATCGGTTGAGACAATACGTAATTTGATGGCCAAGTAAACCACTTATCCCATACATGACCAAATTTCTTCAGTATTAAGTCAAAGCGCAATAATCTAGAACGAGAAGCACTATTCAGATATAGTAAACGATTTAATCAATAGAAACTCCAAACTTTTCAAATTATAGATAACTTTGCCTAGGCCATCAGAGATCTTATCCTTTCAAGCAAGCCTATGCAATCACGAGATCAGATACCGAACTTGTCGACACCTTATAATTAAAACATCACAGCAATCCAGATTTCAGATCGGGTTCCGACGAGGTAGACCATCTCACACCAGCACACCAGGTTCTAAATTTCATGTTATTCGAGGGTTGTCTGAAAAGTTGCCGACCTCAACATGAAGATGGCAGCACTCATCAAAAACTGACAATAATATCGCTCAAATGGTGCTAGACAACCGTCGAATTAAAGATACAGAGATAGAAGAGGCTATGAATGTGTGAAAAGAAGATGATTGTCACAAGTGTTAGGCATGAGAAAGCTGTCCGCGCATTGGATGCCACGTTTGTTCACTTTCAAACGCTCTGTTGGTGCAGCTAAGGCGCAATAAATCAGAGTTTTGGCGCCGGATAATTATTGTTGATGAAACTTTGATACACCACTACACTCCAGAATCAAAAATAGTCAAAATAGCGGGCGGACTGACAACCGGAGTAAGGATGACGAACAAGGGTCGACAGCACTTAGCGCCAGAGCCAAATGCCTTTGTCTAATCAAAAGCAAATTATAAAAAATTAGGAAAATTTTGGTTTGTGTCACTCTTGCAGCAAATGAACGGTATATAGTAGAAAAAAAACAAAAAGGAAATAAAGGAGAGACAAAAAATATCTAACAAAAATTTATCTATTGATCGTCCCAACCATCTGTTGTTTATACGGATAAATACATACTATGCATTGACCTCTGTTTATGTATCTTGTGATATACGAGTAAGCGATTATCTATATAATTACTTTATTCATCCTTTAATCCTTTGGCATTTGCTCTCGTAACTTAGCTTTGCATATAATATACTACAGTTCTAATGCAAAACGTTATTAAAAAATTCTCGTTGCTTTTGATATCACATTAAGCAAAATTCATATACATTTTCCATAATCCCTAAAAATGACACGAAACTATGCAAATCTTATCTTGTAATTATATATACACAATTTTTGTGTGCTTTCTTTCCTTCAAGCTCATAAATCAAAATTTTAATTCATTTCTATATCCACTAATTTCTTTGAACACTGTGTATCATCATCATCATCATCGTGATTAAGAAAAACAACAACTGAACAAAAAAAAAATGTTTTTTACATCTCTTCGTAATTAAATAACTGAAATGTAATAAGAATCACGAAAAAAGAACTTTTATTTTGTTATCATCAGATATTCTAGCAGCAGAAAAAAAATTTATAATAAGAATAATAAATTTCGAATTAAGAACGAAGAAAACAAAAAAAAAAATTAACTTTCAAAATTTTTAGAAATTTTTGATTAAGATCACAAAAATTAAATTTATTTTGCTTTATTTTTTATTTTTTCTAATTTGTTTCGCTTCTTAACAATATTCTTTACGAAAATAATAAAAAATTATTCTTACAGCATGAGTCACGAGGTTACAAGTACAAGATAATAAAATAATAAAATAGATTTCACGAAGTCAATAACAATGGGAATTTTACATGAACGATGTGATGAATTTCTTTGAATAAACTAAAGCAAAAAAGGAAAAAAAAAATAAAAAAGCTTTGTGATAAGAATCATGACGTCTGAATTACGATATTTATGCGTTGAATATTTACTTGTTCTGAGGATGAGCGATGTGTATTTGTATATAAAGATTATTATGTATATGCTCATTGGTAGTCAAATCACGGCCTTATATTTATTTTAGATGTTGTGTATTTTGCTCTGTAATATACGGTTCGCCTAATGCATATATCATAAGCATCGTACAAAAATAATCTTGTGCGTATTACTGTATGTATATATACTTCACCGAATTTTGTATAGCACGTAGCGCGCGCGATTAGCAGTGTGAGAGGAAATGTTGCTGTCAGATTTTTTTTTTCGTTTTCGTCTAATTTAATTACAATTTTTCTATCGTAATCGCGGGATTAGTATGTACTCTTTACAATTGGATCTCATAATCTTGACTTTCTAAATTCAGAGATAATAATCATTTTAGTGCCATTATGTCTACCCTTTTCAGGAATTTTGGTTTTTATGTTGCTTTCAAATAATATTATTAATCTTATTTATGTACCGACAAATCTCTTGGTATAATTCGTACCGAATGTTTTTAAAATTTTAATAGCTTAATGTAGATCAAAATGTGGCAAAAGTCTCACGATGTTTAAATTGCTACTACTGCGAACATTTTATTAATTTATTTGATGTTTTGACTCTATGGAAAATCTGGAAGTACACAACGATCAGTTTCGAACAAATGAGATTATAGGTTTGAAAAAAAAAATCAGTCTTCTTGTCAAGCCGCGACGACTGATGTTGTATTACTTACATTAAATTATTATCGATTTGTAGTACTAGCGAATTATTTTCTAGGCTACGAAACAAATTCTATCGTATTTTTCGATAATTATATTTCTTTTATTTACAGTGTATTTTTATAGTGATTGTTCTACACATTAGTATATTACTCATTTGCTGCAAGAGTGACAAAAATCAAAATTTTTAATTTTTCAGTAGAGCGATTTGAAAAAATCGCTCAAAATGGTTTGTAAAAACGATGTTTTTGTTAATAAAAATACATTCTGCGATTAGTAAAATACTTTTTTTTTCTAATTCTACATCGGATCTTCATTTTTATAATTCTTTAATATTTTGCAAATTTTCTTAGGATAGATTCCAATATCTTAAAATGTTAATTTCTTTCGCGAATTGAGTGATTTTTACCTTGAATTTTACCGTATTTGCTAGAAATAGCTACATAAGAGAGTATGTTTTGATGCAAAGTAATAAAAATATGGATTATTGGGTATTGTGTGATTCGAATATCTTAGAAATGAGTGAAATTTGGGTTGTGTCAATATTGCACAATTTAGCATCAATCTGAGTGACAACAACTATGATAATCAATAAAGGGAGGATACATTTTTATTAAAACCCTGTAATGCATCAACCCGCTTAAAGGCGGACTTTACATTATCGCAAGAATTGTGTGCACATACATATGGCTCATTTGCTGCAACAGTGACACAACTCAAAATTCACCCATTTCCAAGATATCCGCATCAAACGATTCCCAATAAACCTTAATTTTATTATTCTGTATAAAAAACTCTAACTCTTTTTCTAATTTCTAGCAAATTAAAATTAAATAAAATAAAATGATAAAATTTCATATTAAAAATTACTCAATTTCTGATTGAGATGAAGATTTGAAGATATTAGAAAGCTCTAGAAATTTTGCAAAATATTAAAGTATTACAAAAATTAAGATCCGATTGAGGATGTAGGAATTGAAAAAAAAAATAGTTTACTAATCAGAATAAATTTTTATTTACTTTTGAAAAAAGCTGTTTTTACAATTATTTTATATTATATTTTCGCAGATTGTGTCACTCTTACAGGAAATGAGCGATATATTTTTCAACAATTTTTTTTAAATTTTTTTATTCTATTCCCATCGCAACTAGATATTGTTGTTGTAATATGCACTTTCGGGGCTATTATTGGTGGTACAAATCGTGAGTTATTCTTTTTTTTTGTTTTGCGTTAAGTAGTTCGAATATTTTTAATAATTATTTCTCGTGGTTTTAGAAGACTTACAAAATTATTGGTAAGTAGTGTTGATTATATTATATCCGTTTTCGGTGTTGCTTTAGTAAAAATTATTTAGGGACACTGTAGCAATTGCATTTTGTATTATCTGCCTGTAGGCTGACCTACCTGTACATTACAATAATTTTTAAAAAATGTATTCGTCAATTTCTCTGAAGAAATGTTTACTGAAATTTTGAGTAAATACTGGAATATGTCGCACATGACATGGAAAAGTGACACAACTCTCATGTGTCCACCTTTGGCCTTAATGACATTTTGCACAAGGTTAGGCATCGAACTAATTAAATTTTGGCAATTTTCTGTTATTTGTTGGTCTCGGAACCAAACCTCGATAACAACTTCCAACATTTTTTTTGCTATTGTACAATCTTTTTTCCGAACTCTAACCTTACAAATGGCCCATAAATTTTCTATCGGATTCAAGTCCGGTGAATTGCCAGGCCAATCTAAGCATTTAACATTCTCCTGTTCGAGGTAACTCGTTACCAACTTCGATTTATGGCATTGCGATGAATCATGTTGAAAAATAACATTTTCACCAACATCAACTTTTTCCAAATTACAATACAATTTCCGCTCCAGCGTAGCTTTATACTCCAAGCGAAGCCTGTGAAATTCACATATTAAAGAATATGTGTCCATTTTAAACTCCAACAAATCCAGTATTTTGGATTTCGGAATAATTAGAAATACACAATCGCGTTTCTATTCCATCCAGGAGCTTACAGCAAAGTCGATATAATGTTGTGCGATTTTAACTAGCCATTTCTTTGTTTTTATGAATATTCTATAATACAGGTAGCCCTGCAAGAACACGGTACTCGAACAACACGGTTTCGAAGAACACAGATACCTATTTCCTCAAATTACACGGTTTCATCAAACCACACGATTTTCGTTATTCTCTTTTATTTTAAAGTAAACGTACCGTTTTTTTATTTTATTTTTTGTAGTCACGAAAATCGAGGTTTTAAAGAACAAGGAACGAATTAATCGTGCTCTTAGAGGGTTTCCTGTACTCCATTTGCTGGTCGCAAATGTCTCCCCCACCCATGTGAGTATTACAGTCCTGGATTACATTGGGGCAATAATTTATTATCGATTTTTGTCTGTTTACACCATGGACCTACAGTACCAGCAGGGTTTATTCCACCCTTATTTGAAATAATAGTAACACACATCGTGTCCTTCCATTTTACGGTCGAAATGGCTGAATTTGATTCAGTTCGCATCAGGGCATGTTTGATTTAAATCATTTGATTTAAATCATGGATTAAAATCAGATTAAAATCAATTGATTTTTAAAAAAAAAAATCATTGATTTAAATCACATTGGTAAAAAATCTAAAAATTCATTCAAAAATCAACGCACTCTAAAACTTAACGAAGAAACTTAATTTCGTAAGTATGGTAACACTAAAAAACCCCAAAACTTAGAAGAAAGAAATAAAGGGTGTTATGCAAGAAGAAGTCATAACAAAGGCCCTTAGAATGGTGGACGACAAAGACCCTTTGAATGGTGGAATGATGGACGCCCTTTGAATGGTGGAAATCGATATTTGCTTACACCAATGATTTGATAGTGACGTTAGTCGAATATAAAATCTAACAAATAACAACAGCTACTGCTTCATCAGCTGGAGTCGAACGAGTTTTTTCGACCTTTGCGGGTTAATTCGTCCAAAATTAAAAAATAGCCTAGGGATAGATAAAGCGGCAAAATTAACATTTTTGGCAAAGCAGCTGAATAATAAGAACCCGTTTTTCTGTTTATTCTGTCATACGATTATGAAATACTTGGTTTTAATTTTTAAACTACTTTATAATTTTGTAATTTATTTTTTAATCAACACTGAAGCAGTGAAGTAATAAAATTTACTAAATATCATAATTCCTCGATATTAAAATTATTTGATTTAAGTATTGGGGGTACAAATTGAAAATGCGGGATTGATAACAGATGGCGTTACTAACGCTATACGCATCAGGCAGTACTGTGACTATGTTCATGTCAATGCTACGTCTTATAGCTTTAATTTTCAGTATGTGTCAATTTGTCGCAGTGTCAAATTCATAGTTTTTTGAGCTCTCAATATGTCGAGTTTCGTGCCAACAAAACAGCATTTGCGGGAAGTTTTAATTTACTTCTTTAATTTGAAGAAAAGTGCTGCTGAAGCACATCGATTGGTCTCCGAGGCTTATCCGAGTCATGTTCCATCGGTTTCAACATGCGAGAGATGGTTTGTGCGGTTTAGAAGTGGTGATTTTGACCTTGAGGACAAAGAGCGGCCGGGCCAAGTGAAAAAGTTTGAGAATGCTGAATTGGAGGCAATACTCAATGAAGACTCGTGTCAAACTCAACAAGAGCTCGCAGATTCATTGGGAGTGACACAACAAGCCATTTCCCATCGTATAAAAGCCCTCGGAATGATCCAAAAGCAAGGACATTGGGTGCCGTATGAGCTGAAGCCGAGAGACGTCGAGCGCCGTTTTTTTGCATGCGAACTGCTGCTCGAACGGCAAAAACGGAAGGGTTTTTTGCATCGCATTGTCACTGGTGATGAAAAGTGGATCCATTACGATAACCCGAAGCGCAAAAAATCATATGGTTACCCCGGCCATGCATCATCATCGACGGCCAAACCAAATATTCACGGCGCCAAGCTTATGCTCTGTATTTGGTGGGACCAGCTGGGTGTGGTGTATTATGAGCTATTGAAATCGAACGAAACCATCACAGGAGCACTATACCGAACTCAATTGATGCGTTTGAGCCGCGCACTCAAAGAAAAACGGCCACAATACGAGCAAAGACACGACAAAGTAATTTTGCAACATGACAACGCTCGGCCACATGTTGCAGCGCCGGTCAAAACATACCTACAAACGCTGAAATGGGAAGTCTTACCCCACCCGCCGTATAGCCCAGATATTGCTCCTTCCGATTACCACCTTTTCCGATCGATGACACATGACCTAGCTGACCAGCGCTTCCATTCTTACGAAGAAGCCCAAAAATGGGTCGATGACTGGATAGCAGCCAAGCCGGCCGAATTTTTTCGCGACGGTATCCGTAAATTGCCAGAAAGATGGGAAAAAGTTGTGGCTAGCGATGGACAATATTTTGAATAATTCATTTGTTACCATTTTTTCAGAATAAACGTTCAAAAATAGAAAAAAATCCCGCATTTTCAATTTGTACCCCCAATAATTTAAATGAATCTGTTTCTGTTCCTCTCCTTAAAAAGTATTTAATTGTTCTCGGGAATTTATTATAATTAAGGTTCAACATTACAATTTTGTATTCAAAAAATTCTGATTTAAATCAAAAAAATCTGATTTAAATCAAAAAAATCCGATTTATGGATTTTTTTCAAAAAAATCAACAAAATTACATGCCCTGGTTCGCATGAATTCCTGGGATTCACCTCTTTTTAGCTGGCGATCATTTTTAAAATTAATTTTTTTGATGCGATTTAAGATTATGTGCCCGTTGCCTTGAAATTCATTTGTTGTAATTTTTTAAACAATGCTACAGTTGAAAAATATTTCTCAAAATACAGAAAGCTTCCTTAAGGTAATGTTTCAGTGAGTCGCAACACAACACTTGGTCCTAAGCCGAGAGTTCTTTAAATTTCAAATTTGTTGTAATTCCCTCGAACAATTTAAAGCCCATTACTACCCCAGATGATGTAGTAACAACAAAGTTTGTATACCAACTGGCCGCGGCTTACCTTTTACAAATTGTCGAGTAGGCGTTCGGCCAGTAAAAGGTATCATTTGCTCATCGATTGAGAGGTGCCAAATTTTGCGCCCGATTTCATGGCACCTTTGTCTTACTTCGTCGACTATTGGTTGCCTCCAAAACAGATTTGTGATTGGTTTCGGTACTTGTCAAGTATCCACAAAACGAATCGATGATCGAAGAGACTGAAACCGTAAACCCAATACTATTTTTCCAAAATAAATGCAATCTTGGATACGAAATGCATCTCATATAATATGCCATAAAATTTTCGAATTTCACATCCGTTGGTTTTCAGTTCTTTACCGATACTTGTGACATGATACAAATTTGTAAAGCGAGCGGTATCTTCAAAATTTTCATTTCAATTTTAACCACGCACGTATATTGAAGTATAATCACAATGCCTTAGCGAATTTTAATGATTCGCTACGCAATTCCCAACCGGTTAGGTTACGAAGGGGTTGGGAATTGCGTAGCGAATCATTAAAATTCGCTAAAGCATTGTGATTATACTTTGATTAGTTCAAAGTATTTTAAAAATTTTGTAGTTTGGTCACTGCAGTCTGATGAGACGACCGAATTTTTTTAAATACAAAAAAATTCAATGTTTCATTAGTTCGAAACCAAACCTCCCCAAAGTCTTTGTAACCTCACCTTGATTAAAAACACTATCTGGCTATTATCCAGAATAACCCAAAATTTCACAAATTATTGAATATATATTTTGCGTTTGAGTGAAAATGTTACTTGGCCTAATGACCAGAGTTATTACTCTCATTCCCGGAGATTTCGAGTCAAATTTGGACTAAACAAGAGCCGGCAATATTTTTAAAGAATTAATTTGGAAAAACATTATATAAATACAAATACATTTTTTTTATATTTGTTATTTTTGCAATCATAATTACACAAAAAAAAATTACATAAAAAAATTTGTATTAGTTTTTTATGGTGAGTGATTACTGATTACTAACAGTTGTTCATGCTATCAAACACATACTGTGTGAGCGGTCTTTAAAGTGTTAAAGTAGCACAAATATAACTTCTTAACCTAGAGTTTAAAAACTTGATAAGAATTTTAGAATATAAATTATGATTGTGAGTGAAAATGATGGCTTTTATTTTTTATACTTATATTTTTGGTCTCAGGCACGAGTAACACCTGAAATAGCTCATCCGATTACTTTCTCAACCAGCCAAAATGGAACCTACTAATAATCAGTATAGAAAACTTGATATAAATTTTTTGTAGATAATTTATGAGTTTGAGCCAAAATGTTAAACGCCATTTAAGTACTCTTCTCCCCAAAAATTTGACTCATGTTTCAATAACACCTGCAATGTTTATTAAATTACTTAAATTCCTCATTGAACCAACCTGATGTAACCCATAGCCTAGAAAACAACTTTGATGCATATGTTTGTACATGAATTATGAGTTTGAGTGAAAATGGGAAACGACTATCACTTTCCTTCTAAGATATTTAAGCTCAGGTTCCTTTAGCAACGAAAATAGCTTACTTAATTGCTCATTCAACCGGCCTCAATGGAACCTCTTCACCAGGATGACAAACTTGATGCATAATTTTGTATTTTTGTAAATTATAAGTTTGAGTGAAATTGTTAAATGACAATTAACTCTCATTCTCAGAGATTTGTGCTCGCATTCCAATTAAAATTAAAATAGCTATTAAATTACTCATTCCATCAGCCTAACTAAAACCTCCAATCCAGACTCGCAAAATTGGGTACGAAATTTTGTTTATAAATTATGAGTTTGATTAAAAATGTTTAATGACCGATCTTGCAAGCCAATTTTTGGAAGTGCAATTCCCCGAATTCCCCCAAGTCGACTCCATCATGCTGTGGCAAAAAATAGTCTGTTATCACTGCACGGTATCACGTATAATTGATGATAACCGCGTTTCCATCCTCAACAGTTTTTGGTCTGACAGGCTTTGATGTATCCAGCTCAGAACCCGTGGCCTCGAATTTACACACTAAACGGCCGATGGTTGTTTCATTTTGGCAGGTACGGCGACCAATATATTCACGAATTGGGCGAAACCTTTTTATAGTCCTCTTGAATAATTTTAACACGGTCTTCAACCGAATGCGACTTCATAGGGATAAATGGCCAACATTACACTCACAAAATGACATGAAATGACATAAAACAAACATGGCGTCTTTGCAAAATTATTTTTTATTTTTTGCGTCTCATTTGGACTACCCTTTATAATATTGGAAATTTAGATGTGTTATAAAAATAAAAATGATTTACATTTTTTGGAACGTTGTTATTTTTGTTTACAGCAATATGCAAGCCAAGACGTAATGGCGTATGTACGTAATTAAAATAAATGTATCTATGGGATATGACCTATACAATGCAAGCGCAGGTAATATCGGTAACTGACCCCTTGTGAATGTACAAAACGTGTTTTGTTACACAAAGAAACTGTCAGCAAGCTAATTGGAAATTTCGTACAATTGAAAACAATATCTGATTTATTAATGCTCGTCAAAAGCAGTTAAATAAAAAAAAAGTGCCATGCCAAGATTTCTGTTATTTTTACTAGACGCGCATTAAATTTAATTGTTCACATCATGACAATATATTCTGAATATAAAATATTCTGGAAAATCAATAGGCGTCACAAAACTATAAAATCAAAAGTTATATCCAATTCTCAACCCCACATAACATTTATTAACACATTACTCGTTTTATAATCAAAATCTCGTTCAACTTATCTTCCCTTGGAAATTTTCCATTAACATCTCCCGAAAAGCCAACAAATATTAAAACCACCAACAATTTTACATATCGAGCATAATAAACAGCGCAAAATTCCGCTCGAAAACACTCCCAAATATGATAAACCATTTTAACGTTTTGTCGTTAACTTAAGAAAAACAAATCCGGTACAGATACGCGACATGATATGCGAGTCTCTTTCGAGTTGTTTTAAAAATTAAAATAAAACAAAACCTAACCAAAAAAAAAAAATAAAAATAAAAATAATCAAACAGAAATAACAAAACTTTTTTATTTATCACGATTAACAGAAATTGAATTTTTCAAAAAAAAAAAAAAATCTCTAAATTATATCTCTTAAATTTAATTTGTTTTATTTTCAAATCGATGAATTCTTATAATGTTATCTGGCTCTGTGTATAACTGTGTGTTAAACAATAATAAAAACAGACGAATTTCTTATTTATTTTGTTGTCTTAAAAGATATTTGTTGCTTCTTTTGTGGTATACCAGAGTATTTTACTTTTGAATAAAATTCAATGAATTAATAAATATTTTAAAAAACTGGAAAATTATTTTTTATTGATTTTGCTATTAATTTTTTGTTTTCCATTATTGAACATATTTTATTTATTTATGTTTAATTAAATATCAATTTTATTTTAAGTTACAGGGAAGCTCTCTATATACATATATATATATATATATATATATATATATATATATATATATATATATATATATATATATATATATATATATATATACAAGTTTATGGTGTGGTTATAGAATATTAATGGGGTTGTGAATTAAATTAAAAATTGTTGACTTGCACGATATGATTCGATACGATTGGTTGGGTGGGTGGGTGGTGGTGGATACAAAAGAAATGTCGTTTAAATTCAATGCGAGAAAAAATTAATTAATAAAAGTCTGTAGATAATGTTCATTGCGATGGAAAAGGAAAATTCAATTAGAATTGTTTAACTGTATGTATTAAGACCACCACCGAACCGACTAATAGTGTTATTTTCACACGTTGTATTTTGTTGTATACGCAAAATTGAATTCAGCGCGTGTGTACACAAGCAGTTATGAGAATTTTTGTCGTCTATAGTTAAAATGTTTATTTAGATCATTAAATTGAAGCACTTTTGCGGCATGCTGTGCATATTGAGTACTGCTTTATTATGTCCAATTTCGTCGTGTTTAATTTCTTAAGCAAATACCTCACTGTTCATAGGGAATATTTTGATTTTAACAACAGCAATCGCTGAACATGACATGTTTTTCGAATCTTTCAATAAATAATGTCATTTAAGCACTCCTATACATAATATCTAATAAAATCGGTAGAAATTATTTAATTATTAATTTATACAATACAATTTTCAAAATTTTCTTTGTATGTCAATTGAGTAATAATAACTAACGACCTAAATAGAGTACGTCCTTAGAATGAAATGCTTACACCGTTAATTTAATTTGATTCACTGTCAAAACATATTAGTTAATCCATTATTTTAAATGATTGATTGATTGGGAGTGCATGATCAAGCTTATGATGGAAATCCGGGCTCCACCGTATCCTTTTTATATTTAACAAAACCAAATGATATAGGATAAGAGAATTACACTGTTTGCGGAAATTATTTTCTCAAACCATTTATCAATTTTTTTTTTTTTTTTTGTTAAACTACTTTTGCAAAACACAAAATTTATTTTGTCTGTATAGTAACATTAAACGTAATTCGATTGTTCTCGAAAAAAAAATCCTTTGTTTTTGTCAAACTCGGAGAATCATCAATAGTGTAATCGCGTTTTCTGTGGCAGAAAAATCTTGATCCTGGATGACATAAATTTTGATCGAACATGGCGTTGTTTACATTTTACATCAATTATAAAATCCAAAAAATTTGTTGCATTTTTTTTGACGGTTACTCACTCATATTAAAAAAACTAAACGACATTTTTTTTATTTGAGTCCAACGCCATGCCATGTTGGATCAAAATTTACGTCATCCGGGATCAAGATTTTTCTGCCACAGAAAACGCCATAAGTATACAGAAAACTGTGTTTACTAAATACTGCGTTTTTAAAAAAATTATTAAAATAATTCGGAATATTTTGTTCATTTTGATATCGAATAATTTATTTTTATATATATTGAATATTCTGACTATAGGTAAATATGTTAATTACTATATATGGTAAATTAATAAAATTTGTATCACTTAAAGTTCTTCATTTTATTGGAGTACAAAAATATGCTGTTTAAAAATGCTGGAAACACGTGAATCGGAACCTGCAACAATTGTTACATTACATACAGAAGGATATGTAACTAAGCAGGGAAATTTCGAATAAATTTGAAATTCCACAGTTGTTACATATTCGTTTCGTACCACTGGAAGTGTGGAGTCTAAGCATCAAATAGGGCGACCTAGATCCACAACAAAAAAGGATGACAGTTATATTTAAATAGTAAACAAATCTCTTCCAAAATCAATTAGTAAAACCACCGTAAGAAATCATTTGAAGCAAGCTGGCCTTTGAGGGTACGTGACGATCAAAAAACAATTGCTAAGAAAAATAAACAAGCAAAAACGTTTACAATGAGCCAGGCAACATATAAAACCAGGAAGTCAATTGGGGACTGGAAAAAGACAATTTAGTGTGATAAATCAAAACTTTTTGTGTTTGGGTCCCACCGAAAATTACAAATACGAAGACGGTCCGGAGAAAAGTTAATGGATAATGATTGTTTGACATCATCTATGAAACATGGGGGATGTTCGGTAATGGTATGCGGTGTTTTAGTGGTAATAATGTTGGTGAAATTATGTACGAGCTTTTTAGATAAACAGCACAGGCGAAGAAAATTTAACTTAATGAAATGGCCACCACAATCTTCGGACCTTAATCCGATCGAGTTGTGCGATCACCTTGACCGTGAACTGCGAAAAACTTGTTTGAGAAGCTTGAAAGTATTTAGAACAATATTGAAGCCGAAATTCTAGATAAACTAATAAATTGAGCGCTAAAACTCTGTTCGTTAATAATTAAAAGGCGCTCGGTCATATTGATGAATCCGTAATTTAATGATTTTTTGAATTAATATTTTTTTTTTTTTATTTTTAGCTGTTATTAAATTGTTAATGGGAGTGCAATAAATTTTAATCTTTAAATTGTAAGTGTGTTTTATTTTAGCTGTTTTGACATAAAAAAAAGTTTGATCAAATTCTTTCCGCACCCAGTGTAGTTATGGCAGACTTGGGCCGGTTACTTAATAATTTTAATTCAAAAAATAAAGAAAGTCGTATAAAGATAAATGAGTTAAGGATCTTTAGAACCTGGATAAATAGTCGAAATTATTCACAGGTGGATCATACATCAACAAGCGAAAAAAATATGCAATACACTTTATAGAGATGCGCGTGAACTTTTTCCTAAATATTTCCTAAAAACAAAAACAAAAAATTAGGAATAGTTTAGGAAATACTTCACAAGCCTATATAGTAAAATGAATTTTTTCCTTAATCTGAAAATATGTCTAAGTATTAGTGAATATGCTATACGAAAAAAGATGACCTGCACGATCAAATAATTGATCCAATATTGAAGAATAAAACATTATCAACGCAATTTCTCTTCTCTATATAATCTATCTTATTAATTTAATTTATATCTAAGATATTAAAATGAACAACAAGTAGAATGAATGTTTTTATGTTTTGTATTTGAGTTTCGAAAAACACTCGAACGAGTTTCTGGTCATAAAATTGGTCAATGTGTAACAGGAGAGACAGGAATCGACATTGATTGTATATTTGTTTCTGCTAGAAATATTTCAATTAAAAATTCGTGAGGTTTCTCGAGTGTCAGAAGGTGAGTACAATGAATCCTAATTTCATAAAAATTTATTGACGGATTTTTCAGTGGTGTGAGGTTCCTTTCTATAAAAATTTTTTTCGACTTATACGAGTTTGATAAAAAAAATTCCGAGGGTTTAACAAATGCTGCAACGGGTTGCGTAATATTGAATCCTTCATTAAGTTCTTGTTGAGTTGGTTGATATTACTTGCAGTGCTCCAATTTGATAATTTGTGCAACTACGAGAAAATATATGATGAATAAAAACCATACATTGAAAGTTTATTTATTCACTTGAGTGCGATCAATACTTTGACTCCACAAATTTGTTTCCAGGAAGGATCATCCATGTGGCTAATATTTTTAGGAAGCACTAGGTCCATTTAATCCTTAGCTAAAGTATAAAAGGATTCTATTGGGGCTTTCGGGGATAAATGTGACGAGGAAACATTACATTGAACGTGAATTTATTCACTTAAGCGCGATCAATACTTCGATTCCACAAATTTGTTTCCAGGACGGGTCATCCATGTGGTTAATATTTTTAGGATGCACTAGGTCCATTTAATCCTAAGCCAAAATATAAAAGGATTCTATTGGGGCTTTCGGGGATAAATGTGACGAGGAAACATTATATTGAACGTGAATTTATTCACTTAAGCGCGATCAATACTTCGATTCCACAAATTTGTTTCCAGGACGGGTCATCCATGTGGCTAACATTTTTAGGAGGCACTAGGTCCATTTAATCCTTAGCCAAAGTATAAAAGTATTCTATTGGGGCTTTCGGGGATAAATGTGACGAGGAAACATTACATTGAACGTGAATTTATTCACTTAAGCGCGATCAATACTTCGATCCACAAATTTGTTTCCAGGACGGGTCATCCATGTGGCTAATATTTTTAGGAAGCACTAGGTACATTTAATCCTTAGCCAAAGTATAAAAGTATTCTATTGGGGCTTTCGGGGATAAATGTGACGAGGAAACATTACATTGAACGTGAATTTATTCACTTAAGCGCGATCAATACTTCGATTCCACAAATTTGTTTCCAGGGCGGGTCATCCATGTGGTTAATATTTTTAGGAAGCACTACGTCCATTTAATCCTTAGCCAAAATATAAAAATGTTCTGTTGGGGCTATCGGGGATAAATGTGATGAGGAAACCATACATTGAACGTTTATTTGATTCACTTGAGCGCGATCCATTCTTCGATTCCACAAATCTTATTCCAGGACGGGTCATCCATATGGCTAATATTTTTAGGAAGCACTGGGTCTATTTAATCCTTAGACACCTTGATATGGATGATTATGTCGACCATAAAATAGATTTATTGCTCAACGTTTTTCACGAAATGAACCATTATTTTCAAATTATATTTGAACAATTTGCAAAGGTTGCTTTGGCATGAATCTATTCATTATGAAATGACAAATTTAAAATTCTATACCTCGATATGAAACAATCTTTATAACCCTTTAACCAATCTTATCCAACCCAATATGCCACAGTTATATTATTTTATTGTATAGATTCATACTGAAGAGGATATATTTGATTCAAATTGTAGTAAATTATCGTGTACTATCCGTATGAAATTTTCATACAGCCTGGTAGCACAAACTTTAAAAAAAATGATTACGGAACGTAAGGTGTTGTATTCGAATCGTAGGTCTTCAACCACGAATTTTAATCATTTTCTACTCACTTTTCGAAATTAAATTAATTGACACAAATCGATTATTACTGAAGAAAACGGGCCTAACCGCCGTTGCATTTAGTTATCATTCAAATTCATTGTAACAGATTTCATGTAACCTCTCCCCCCACATTGCCTTATTCACTTGGAGTTACCCAGGGAGCACCACGAGGAGGTATGAATATCGGACTTTGCCCCCCACTTCCAAATAAGACCAAATATATTTTAACAAGTTTCTGAAATGTGATTGTATTTAAAAATTTGTTCTAATTACTTAATGAAAGAAAAACTAACAAACCAGGTCGATATTTGGAAGTACAGAATCGGAAAGTATGGACGGACAAAACGACGAACGGACTGTATTTAACTGTATAAGAAATTAGGCTGGGAAACGTTGGAAAATGAATCACAATAAAATTGACATTAAAATACTATTCGTTATGCAAGAAAAGAAAAGCAAAGAAAAAAGAAAAGAAAAAAAGAAAAAAGAAAAGAAATAAATAAAAATATAAAGTTATGCTCAATAATTTCAAAGTTTTTTCTTACATACAAAGTGTTTTTGTGGGTAGGTACCTGTATACCCCTTTTATATAAGTACAAAAAGACCAAGGTTAACGTATTTTTGCGGCGAATTCATTTTTCTTATTTTTTGTTTTTTTTTAATTTTTTGATTTTTTTTTTGTTTTTTTTTTACTTTTTTTTTTGTTTTTTTGTATATCATTTTGATTAATTGCAAAACAAACATTTTGACATTGAAATAATATTGTGTACATTACAATGTACATGTATTTTACGTTTGCAAATTTCACAGCCAAAGGTCGCGTCTTCTGGTTTCAGATCATCGAAACAAACTAGACAATTATCTATAATGGTTTCAGAATTATCTATAATAATATTTTGGAGGAATTTTCGATACTTTTTCAATCCCAATTCGTACTCATGATCTACTTCAGAATGGATTTGGGTAATTCCAGCATTTAATAAACTCCTGACAATGTTTTGCACATACTGATTTAACACAATAGTGACATGCCTTTCTGGCGGGTCGTCGTTTTGAGTCTTTCCGGCATATAAAGCAATTAAACCTTTATGTTTCAGGCGACCTGTTTTATCTCTATCTTTTAGAACTAGAGACGGACTAGAACCAGAAGATGGGGATAGAAATGATTAGATACCTCTCCTATTTTCCGCATCAACATTGCATCCAATCCGTTTCGTGTGTTAAAGTTTCGATATATAAATGGCGTTGCTGCTCGTTTTTCAATTGATGGCATTGCAAGCGATTTGCATCCTACAAATGTTATCTCCTTGACAACTCAGGGTTGTTCGATGAATAAATTATATGCGTAGCTAATGCAGCGACATCCATCATGTTGTAAAAAAACGCAACTGACCATCTCTCTTAGTACGGCGTTCTGTAGTATATTCGTCCAGCATTTTATCCATCGTATCCACTGCTCTTTTCGTTGCATTATAATAATTTATAATATCAGGCTTATTTTTTACACCACTTATATTTTTGTCATAATGAAGCGTGAATAAGGTAACCACAGCTATGTTTGTTTTAGGTATGTAAGAGCACATTGTGACATTGTTGTGGACGCCAAATTCTGTAGTTAGTTCATCACGTTGTCTTGAGGCCAGGAATTTGGTTGAAATGCATAGTTTATTTTGATGAGCCAGATGTTTATTTTGATTAGTCAACTGTTCTACGTAATAAACGTTCAATGTATGGTTTCCTCATCAAATTTATCCTCGATAGCACCAATAGAATATTTTTATATTTTGGCTAAGGATTAAATGGACCTAGTGCTTCCTAAAAATATTATCCACATAGATGACCCGTCCTGGAATAAGATTTGTGGAATCGAAGTATGGATCGCGCTCATGTGAATCAAATAAACGTTCAATGTACGGTTTCCTCATCAAATTTATCCTCGATAGCCCCAATAGAATATTTTTATATTTTGGCTAAGGACTAAATGGACCTAGTGCTTCCTAAAAATATTATCCACATAGATGACCCGTCCTGGAATAAGATTTGTGGAATCGAAGTATGGATCGCGCTCATGTGAATCAAATAAACGTTCAATGTACGGTTTCCTCATCAAATTTATCCCCGACAGCCCCAATAGAATATTTTTATATTTTGGCTAAGGATTAAATGGACCTAGTGCTTTCTAAAAATATTAGCCACATGGATGACCCGTCCTGGAATAAGATTTGTGGAATCGAAGTATGGATCGCGCTCATGTGAATCAAATAAACGTTCAATGTACGGTTTCCTCATCAAATTTATCCTCGATAGCCCCAATAGAATATTTTTATATTTTGGCTAAGGATTAAATGGACCTAGTGCATCCCAAAAATATTATCCACATAGATGACCCGTCCTGGAACAAGATTTATGGAATCGAAGTATGGATCGCGCTCATGTAAATCAAATAAACGTTCAATGTACGGTTTCCTCATCAAATTTATCCTCGATAGCTCCAATAGAATATTTTTATATTTTGGCTAAGGTTTGAATGGACCTAGTGCTTCCTAAAAATATTAGCCATATGGATGACCCGTCCTGGAATAAGATTTGTGGAATCGAAGTATGGATCGCGCTCATGTGAATCAAATAAACGTTCAATGTACGGTTTCCTCATCAAATTTATCCCCGATAGCCCCAATAGAATATTTTTATATTTTGGCTAAGGTTTGAATGGACCTAGTGCTTCCTAAAACTATTAGCCACATGGATTACCCGTTCTGGAATAAGATTTGTGGAATCGAAGTATGGATCGCGCTCATGTGAATCAAATAAACGTTCAATGTACGGTTTCCTCATCAAATTTATCCTCGATAGCCCCAATAGAATATTTTTATATTTTGGCTAAGGACTAAATGGACCTAGTGCTTCCTAAAAATTTTATCCACATAGATGACCCGTCCTGGAATAAGATTTATGGAATCGAAGTATGGATCGCGCTCATGTAAATCAAATAAACGTTCAATGTACGGTTTCCTCATCAAATTTATCCTCGATAGCCCCAATAAAATATTTTTATATTTTGGCTAAGGATTGAATGGACCTAGTGCTTCCTAAAAATATTAGCCACATGGATGACCCGTCCTGGAATAAGATTTGTGGAATCGAAGTATGGATCGCGCTCATGTGAATCAAATAAACGTTCAATGTACGGTTTCCTCATCAAATTTATCCTCGATAGCCCCAATAGAATATTTTTATATTTTGGCTAAGGACTAAATGGACCTAGTGCTTCCTAAAAATATTATCCACATAGATGACCCGTCCTGGAATAAGATTTGTGGAATCGAAGTATGGATCGCGCTCATGTGAATCAAATAAACGTTCAATGTACGGTTTCCTCATCAAATTTATCCCCGACAGCCCCAATAGAATATTTTTATATTTTGGCTAAGGATTAAATGGACCTAGTGCTTTCTAAAAATATTAGCCACATGGATGACCCGTCCTGGAATAAGATTTGTGGAATCGAAGTATGGATCGCGCTCATGTGAATCAAATAAACGTTCAATGTACGGTTTCCTCATCAAATTTATCCTCGATAGCCCCAATAGAATATTTTTATATTTTGGCTAAGGATTAAATGGACCTAGTGCATCCCAAAAATATTATCCACATAGATGACCCGTCTTGGAATAAGATTTATGGAATCGAAGTATGGATCGCGCTCATGTAAATCAAATAAACGTTCAATGTACGGTTTCCTCATCAAATTTATCCTCGATAGCTCCAATAGAATATTTTTATATTTTGGCTAAGGTTTGAATGGACCTAGTGCTTCCTAAAAATATTAGCCATATGGATGACCCGTCCTGGAATAAGATTTGTGGAATCGAAGTATGGATCGCGCTCATGTGAATCAAATAAACGTTCAATGTACGGTTTCCTCATCAAATTTATCCCCGATAGCCCCAATAGAATATTTTTATATTTTGGCTAAGGTTTGAATGGACCTAGTGCTTCCTAAAACTATTAGCCACATGGATGACCCGTTCTGGAATAAGATTTGTGGAATCGAAGTATGGATCGCGCTCATGTGAATCAAATAAACGTTCAATGTACGGTTTCCTCATCAAATTTATCCTCGATAGCCCCAATAGAATATTTTTATATTTTGGCTAAGGACTAAATGGACCTAGTGCTTCCTAAAAATTTTATCCACATAGATGACCCGTCCTGGAATAAGATTTATGGAATCGAAGTATGGATCGCGCTCATGTAAATCAAATAAACGTTCAATGTACGGTTTCCTCATCAAATTTATCCTCGATAGCCCCAATAAAATATTTTTATATTTTGGCTAAGGATTGAATGGACCTAGTGCTTCCTAAAAATATTAGCCACATGGATGACCCGTCCTGGAATAAGATTTGTGGAATCGAAGTATGGATCGCGCTCATGTGAATCAAATAAACGTTCAATGTACGGTTTCCTCATCAAATTTATCCCCGATAGCCCCAATAGAATATTTTTATATTTTGGCTAAGGTTTGAATGGACCTAGTGCTTCCTAAAAATATAAGCCATATGGATGACCCGTCCTGGAATAAGATTTGTGGAATCGAAGTATGGATCGCGCTCATGTGAATCAAATAAACGTTCAATGTACGGTTTCCTCATCAAATTTATCCTCGATAGCCCCAATAGAATATTTTTATATTTTGGCTAAGGATTAAATGGACCTAGTGCATCCTAAAAATATTATCCACATAGATGACCCGTCCTGGAATAAGATTTATGGAATCGAAGTATGGATCGCGCTCATGTAAATCAAATAAACGTTCAATGTACGGTTTCCTCATCAAATTTATCCTCGATAGCCCCAATAGAATATTTTTATATTTTGGCTAAGGATTGAATGGACCTAGTGCTTCCTAAAAATATTAGCCACATGGATGACCCGTCCTGGAATAAGATTTGTGGAATCGAAGTATGGATCGCGCTCATGTGAATCAAATAAACGTTCAATGTACGGTTTCCTCATCAAATTTGTCCCCGATAGCCCCAATAGAATATTTTTATATTTTGGCTAAGGATTAAATGGACCTAGTGCTTCCTAAAAATATTATCCACATAGATGACCCGTCCTGGAATAAGATTTGTGGAATCGAAGTATGGATCGCGCTCATGTGAATCAAATAAACGTTCAATGTACGGTTTCCTCATCAAATTTATCCTCGATAGCTCCAATAGAATATTTTTATATTTTGGCTAAGGATTAAATAGACCTAGTGCTTCCTAAAAATTATAGCCACATGGATGACCCGTCCTGGAATAAGATTTGTGGAATCGAAGTATGGATCGCGCTCATGTGAATCAAATAAACGTTCAATGTACGGTTTCCTCATCAAATTTATCCCCGATAGCCCCAATAGAATATTTTTATATTTTGGCTAAGGACTAAATGAACCTAGTGCTTCCTAAAAATATTATCCACATGGATGACCCGTCCTGGAATAAGATTTGTGGAATCGAAGTATGGATCGCGCTCATGTGAATCAAATAAACGTTCAATGTACGGTTTCCTCATCAAATTTATCCTCGATAGCCCCAATAGAATATTTTTATATTTTGGCTAAGGACTAAATGGACCTAGTGCTTCCTAAAAATATTATCCACATGGATGACCCGTCCTGGAATAAGATTTGTGGAATCGAAGTATGGATCGCGCTCATGTGAATCAAATAAACGTTCAATGTACGGTTTTCTCATCAAATTTATCCCCGATAGCCCCAATAGAATATTTTTATATTTTGGCTAAGGATTAAATGGACCTAGTGCTTCCTAAAAATATTAGCCACATGGATGACCCGTCCTGGAATTAAATTTGTGGAATCGAAGTATGGATCGCGCTCATGTGAATCAAATAAACGTTCAATGTACGGTTTCCTCATCAAATTTATCCTCGATAGCCCCAATAAAATATTTTTATATTTTGGCTAAGGATTAAATGGACCTAGTGCTTCCTAAAAATATTATCCACATAGATGACCCGTCCTGGAATAAGATTTGTGGAATCGAAGTATGGATCGCGCTCATGTGAATCAAATAAACGTTCAATGTACGGTTTCCTCATCAAATTTATCCCCGATAGCCCCAATAGAATATTTTTATATTTTAACTAAGGATTAAATGGACCTAGTGCTTTCTAAAAATATTATCCACATAGATGACCCGTCCTGCAATAAGATTTGTGGAATCGAAGTATGGATCGCGCTCATGTGAATCAAATAAACGTTCAATGTACGGTTTCCTCATCAAATTTATCCTCGATAGCCCCAATAGAATATTTTTATATTTTGGCTAAGGACTAAATGGACCTAGTGCTTCCTAAAAATATTATCCACATAGATGACCCGTCCTGGAATAAGATTTGTGGAATCGAAGTATGGATCGCGCTCATGTGAATCAAATAAACGTTCAATGTACGGTTTCCTCATCAAATTTATCCCCGATAGCCCCAATAGAATATTTTTATATTTTGGCCAAGGTTTGAATGGACCTAGTGCTTCCTAAAAATATTAGCCACATGGATGACCCGTCCTGGAATAAGATTTGTGGAATCGAAGTATGGATCGCGCTCATGTGAATCAAATAAACGTTCAATGTACGGTTTCCTCATCAAATTTATCCTCGATAGCCCCAATAGAATATTTTTATATTTTGGCTAAGGATTAAATGGACCTAGTGCTTCCTAAAAATATTATCCACATAGATGACCCGTCCTGGAATAAGATTTGTGGAATCGAAGTATGGATCGCGCTCATGTGAATCAAATAAACGTTCAATGTACGGTTTTTTCATCAAATTTATCCCCGATAGCCCCAATAGAATATTTTTATATTTTGGCTATGGATTAAATGGACCTAGTGCTTCCTAAAAATATTAGCCACATGGATGACCCGTCCTGGAATAAGATTTGTGGAATCGAAGTATGGATCGCGCTCATGTGAATCAAATAAACGTTCAATGTACGGTTTCCTCATCAAATTTATCCCCGATAGCCCCAATAGAATATTTTTATATTTTGGCTAAGGTTTGAATGGACCTAGTGCTTCCTAAAAATATTAGCCATATGGATGACCCGTCCTGGAATAAGATTTGTGGAATCGAAGTATGGATCGCGCTCATGTGAATCAAATAAACGTTCAATGTACGGTTTCCTCGTCAAATTTATCCTCGATAGCCCCAATAGAATATTTTTATATTTTGGCTAAGGATTAAATGGACCTAGTGCTTCCTAAAAATATTATCCACATAGATGACCCGTCCTGGAATAAGATTTGTGGAATCGAAGTATGGATCGCGCTCATGTGAATCAAATAAACGTTCAATGTACGGTTTTCTCATCAAATTTATCCTCGATAGCCCCAATAGAATATTTTTATATTTTGGCTAGGGACTAAATGGACCTAGTGCTTCCTAAAAATATTAGCCACATAGATGATCCGTCCTGGAATAAGATTTATGGAATCGAAGTATGGATCGCGCTCATGTAAATCAAATAAACGTTCAATGTACGGTTTCCTCATCAAATTTATCCTCGATAGCCCCAATAAAATATTTTTATATTTTGGCTAAGGATTGAATGGACCTAGTGCTTCCTAAAAATATTAGCCACATGGATGACCCGTCCTGGAATAAGATTTGTGGGATCGAAGTATGGATCGCGCTCATGTGAATCAAATAAACGTTCAATGTACGGTTTCCTCATCAAATTTATCCCCGATAGCCCCAATAGAATATTTTTATATTTTGGCTAAGGTTTGAATGGACCTAGTGCTTCCTAAAAATATTAGCCATATGGATGACCCGTCCTGGAATAAGATTTGTGGAATCGAAGTATGGATCGCGCTCATGTGAATCAAATAAACGTTCAATGTACGGTTTCCTCATCAAATTTATCCCCGATAGCCCCAATAGAATATTTTTATATTTTGGCTAAGGTTTGAATGGACCTAGTGCTTCCTAAAACTATTAGCCACATGGATGACCCGTTCTGGAATAAGATTTGTGGAATCGAAGTATGGATCGCGCTCATGTGAATCAAATAAACGTTCAATGTACGGTTTCCTCATCAAATTTATCCTCGATAGCCCCAATAGAATATTTTTATATTTTGGCTAAGGACTAAATGGACCTAGTGCTTCCTAAAAATTTTATCCACATAGATGACCCGTCCTGGAATAAGATTTGTGGAATCGAAGTATGGATCGCGCTCATGTAAATCAAATAAACGTTCAATGTACGGTTTCCTCATCAAATTTATCCTCGATAGCCCCAATAAAATATTTTTATATTTTGGCTAAGGATTAAATGGACCTAGTGCTTCCTAAAAATATTAGCCACATGGATGACCCGTCCTGGAATAAGATTTGTGGAATCGAAGTATGGATCGCGCTCATGTGAATCAAATAAACGTTCAATGTACGGTTTCCTCATCAAATTTATCCCCGATAGCCCCAATAGAATATTTTTATATTTTGGCTAAGGTTTGAATGGACCTAGTGCTTCCTAAAAATATAAGCCATATGGATGACCCGTCCTGGAATAAGATTTGTGGAATCGAAGTATGGATCGCGCTCATGTGAATCAAATAAACGTTCAATGTACGGTTTCCTCATCAAATTTATCCTCGATAGCCCCAATAGAATATTTTTATATTTTGGCTAAGGATTAAATGGACCTAGTGCTTCCTAAAAATATTATCCACATAGATGACCCGTCCTGGAATAAGATTTGTGGAATCGAAGTATGGATCGCGCTCATGTGAATCAAATAAACCTTCAATGTACGGTTTCCTCATCAAATTTATCCCCGATAGCCCCAATAGAATATTTTTATATTTTGGCTAAGGATTAAATGGACCTAGTGCTTCCTAAAAATATTAACTACATGGATGACCCGTCCTGGAATAAGATTTGTGGAATCGAAGTATTATTGCGCTTAAGTAAATAAATATAATTTGCAATTTTGCGATCCTATAAATAAACCTTTTGTATAATAAATTAAATTTTTTCACTTGATGCGGATAGAATTTTTATGTTAAAATTTTTTGTTGGTAAATTCTTATTTATTTATTGTTTGAACTTAATTTTTTTTTGTCTTGTTTCTTTTATTATCAAATCAATATTGATTTACATTTTCAATTATTTGATTGACTGCCTATTTAAAATCTATTGTTGAATGATTTACTAATACTATCAAACGTTTTAGTTTTAGGAATTTTTTAGGAAATTCTTCATCACCGTTTTATAGAGTCAAGCTGATAAATTTTATTGTAAAATGACCGATTATTAAGAGCTATGTTTTGGAGTAGAGCTGAAGAATCTACCCCACCAGATAAAAATAAATTAAAAAAAAGAAAAAGGAAATTATTTCTCGCATACGATGTCTGCAACAGATCGTCGCTTACTGAGTGATTTTAAGGTAAAATGCTTGGAACGGCCCATGGAAATCCGCACAAAGCAAAGCGCAGAAATCTACATTGTACAGCTGCAATTCTTCGTATGGGTACTTCATGGTACGGGGACCAAACCTGACTAGCATACCCGAGCAAAGGTGGAAAACAATTTTTTTTTTTTTTAGTAAAATTTTATTTATTTATTTATGTTACGACTGAGTCTTGCATCAATTTAGTAATTTACATTGCATAATATAGTATTGAACATATATTGATGGTCTAAAGATCACCTGTGTTCCTGCGTTGCTTCAGGGCTCTTCGTTTCCACCCTCCATAATGTTCAAAATATGAGATGTAAATTCGGTTAAATTAGTTGTCGTAGATTGTCCTCTAAGAAAGCTATGCTGATTCACTGAAAACAATATTTTACATGGAAAGTAAAGAATAAAGAAATGCTTTCAAATAAGTAAGCGATACAGGATAGTACCGCAATTGGCCTATATCTTGAGACATCTTCCAATGGTTCGAAATTATAAAAGAATTCTTGAGAGAATCATGATCAATTTGAATAGAGATCAGAGATGTTAGAGCGCTGTTATTCACGTAACTAAAGCAGTTTGCATCGAGCTCAATATCGTTGTTGGAGTAGGCCGTATTAAAAAAAATCTGCGAACAAGTCGGCAATGGTTTTAGGGTCACCAGAACAATGATCACTGAACTTCATCGTAGAAGGATATCCATCTGATTCTGCTGTGAGTATATGAATTGCCAAAAACGTTTTGCGTCAGCAATTATTTCCGATTGCATACTAGCGATGTAATCATTGTGGGGAGCATGAGACAAGTTCGCAAATTTCATGTTGAGATTATTTTTAAAACTCTAAAAACTTAAAACTCCTTCTTAAAATTCCAGGTTGAACTTATTTTTGGTTTTAAAATCGATGTTAGCTAATAATTCATAGAGCTTCTTAAAAACGGCCTTAGGGAAATTAAAACTAGATGAAGTTTCACAGTTAATATTAACTGTACATTGTTCGCTAGAAAATATAAATAAAATAGGTGGATGATACAAAGCAATTGTACTGAGAACCAAATTTGTTTCCGAAACTCTGTAATCATTAGCACCGGACAAAGTCAAGCTGCCTGGTAAGATTGTTCTTGACGTTACTGATCTGCATCAAACTATAATTTGAAAAGTTCTCAGTAATCAAAATTCTCTCTAGTGATTGCAAAGTCGGTTCTAAATTTGAAACCCGGTTTTTCGGTTTTGGTCTTTTCAAAACCCGGTTTCCGGTTAATAACCGCGTTATTTCATAATAATAAATAAATATTTAAAATATCTTTGCAACTAACGAAAAATTGTATTTTTAATTAAACCTATTCGTAATAAAATAAACAAATTCGCAAATAATAAGATAATTATAAAAATCAGTGGTTAAAACTTTGGCGTTTGTATCGGGAGGTACCGGGTTCGAATCCCAGTAGGGGCAGGATGCAAATAGAAAATGGATCATAGATTACGATCTGTGGTGAAATGTAACACATCTATTACCTCCTGCCGGTGTGGAAAATCCATGGGAACACCCATCTTCCATGCCAGTATAGGCTGGCATGGAACTTGCAATGTGCACATGGTCTTAAATCGGTCCTGTAGCCGTACATCCTCGATTTGGCTGAGAAGCTATAAATGAAGGACGTAAAAAAGCATAACCCCGAAAGAGCAGGATGAGCCGTCAGCCACAAAACAGATTGCATTGCAAATAAATAAAAAAAAACTTTACTTTTTGCTCAAATGGGCTCTTAAAACGCAGAGACTATCAGTTGTGTCAACAGCAAGGCGTGGCCTAACTTTATTACAGATTTTTCCTGAAGCAGAAAAAGCTCTTTCAGCTTCTATGCTGCTTGGCAGAATCGTCAATAAGAATTTATAAAAAAATTCAAAATTTTCTCCTCTGGTACCGGTATCTTTGAACTGTGTTAGTTCTCTTCTTATAACGGTCAAGAAAATTAAAGAATCTTTTTTAATTAACCGTTTGAGTCCCAGACGGTGTTGAAAAAACACTGTCGAAGAATATCAAACAGCGCGATCGAGCTTTCTCTAAATGAGTACGAAAAAAGCGAAGCAACGCGATGCGATAGCGCTTGTTTTATTTTATGTCCAAAAATACCAAGCGGCGCGATAGCGCTTTGTTTATTTTATATCGATGAATCCTAATTGGAGTAATTCGCTGTTTTATTAAACGATTTTTGGAAGAAGTTCTGGAATATTGCCACCTGGGACGGAACTCGAGCAATTCTTAACTGATTATGATGGGATTGCGTATGTTGGATGGAAATGGGATTATTAAATGATTTTTAGCCATTTTTCAGAACTAAATATTCAAAGTTAATCCTTGGGATGTAAAAAAATGTTGCCAACTTTTACTACGGAGGTAATGAAGAGTTTGCATATCAGGATGACCAAAAAAATGGAAATATCATCAATAACGGATTTCTAACGCCATATAAGGATACATGCTGCTGAAAAATTACACCAAATGTAGAATTTGGGCGATGATGAGGTTACGATTGAAAATGCAATTTTTTAATTTATTCCAATTTCTTTAATAACTAAATAAGACATATAAATGAGGAGAGAAAATTGTCTATACTTATAGGATTTTGAAATTTTTTTATTTTAAATTGAAATCTCCCCAATCAAAATTGAGAAGAACGGCATTTTGCACATACCGTACATGGTGCAAAATGACCATGTCCAGAACGTAACCATGAGCTTTCATTTTTAGAATAAAATAGGTAGAATAAATATAGGGAACTCAAATATCAAAAATATAAATTAAATATAAATTTTCAAAACAAATTGAATAAATTCAAAAAAAAATGTTTTCTCTTTATCAAAAATAAGATTTAACAACAAAAATAAGATTAAACAAAGCATGCTGTTCAAAATCTTTATTAACAAATTGTTAATTAAAAATTGGAAATTGAATATCATGATTACGAATGCAATAGACAGTTTCACAAGACATGTACCTGTTAATTGATTTTTGGTTAGTTTGATATTTTATTAGTTTCATGGAAATCGTTTATGAAGGGAAAATTAATTATTCGTGACCGCTCTTTTAGCATCTGTTGTAGTATAAAACTATCACACATTGATGATCATATACATCGTATGGCATTAAGAGAAAGTAATAATTTTACTGGTTTATCCACTTCAAAACGTTCGTATTAATTGAAATCATTAACACACCGCATCATCGGTAATTTTCTAAGCTTTTACTGATGTTTAGCTGAATCATATTGAAGTTTGTTCCAAATATATTGAAAATGAACTTATATTGTTTCTTTACTTTAAACAATAAAGTTTCAATGTGATTTAGAAATCGACTTATTTTCGACCCGAGAATTTGTAGGCAGTCTCAACTATTTCCATGATTTACGACTGTTCCAATAAACGAGCTTTTTAAAAAAGCTTGAAATTTATTTGGAATATATAATAAAGTTAGTATACTTTAGAATGGATGCGATTGTATTTCTCAAAACAGTTTCATTTAGTACTTGCAAGAACACAGCTACATCCTTTGCATAAAAGGGTTGAGTAGAATGCTACTTTTCTACATTCAAAAAGTCGTTCATCTACATGGTGTTTGATTTCTAGCTAAACTTATAAATTTTTGATTTTATTTAAGTATGTTTTTTGTATTTAACATAGATTGCTACAGTCATTGATTCAGAATTTTTGTCAAACATTTCCTTTTTCCAAATCAATAAATTCCTGATTTTTTTTTTTATAAAAAAAATGCAAATAAAATTTTTTTACTAACATAAAAAGAAAATCACATGTCAGATTTCAAAATCAATAATTTGTTACTATTTCAAATATTGGACCAAAAATCAAGTATTTAAGCAAACTTTAATTTAAAATTATTTTATGTAGTCGACCATCTGGAAATATTTTATATTTCATTTCTACTATCGTCTATATTAAACCAATCTTTCTCTGCGAATAAGAAATTGAGAAAATGTTTAAATATTTGATGGCATTTTGTCTATCACTGTATATATTATTTCATACTATCGAAACTGGAAATGATTCCTTTTAGTTAGTGTTAAGTTAATTAGAGAAAGAGAAGAAGAAACAGATAAAATGCACGGAAGAAGGAAAGTGAAGAAGAAAAAATCACACGTGATTTTCTGTAGTTGTGTGCTTATGAAACTAAGTTATACATGTATAGGAAAATGTTAGAGTTATAATATATTACTAGCTTCAATAAACAAAGGGCTTCCACATAATTTTTATATCTAAGGAAGTATCTAGTATAATTTAGAATACTAATTTGTTCAGGGTGTGCCACAATAGCCAAATTATTCGTTTATTATAGCTCTTCTAAAGGCAGGACTTTATTCTTAAGGGAGAATCAAGAATGAAACATTTAGGTTCAAAAAGGATGTATTTTTTAATTTGGTCCACTGAACCTTAAATATAAAATACAAGATTAGACAAGCTTATTGAAATTTAATTACCCAACAATACATATATACCCCATATATATTTTCATTGACGCGTTTTTCTCTGTAATTAATTTGATTATATTTTAAAAAAAATTCTCTGACTGAGAAAAAATTTCGCAGTTTGAGAAATTTTTTTTAAATAATAATCTAGGCACAATATTATTCAACATGTAAAAAAATTACGCTAGTTTTTCTGTAATAGTTTTGTTTAAAATAAAAAAAATGAAAACCAAAAATTCTCTGAGTGAGAAATATTTTCTCAGTTTAAGAATTTTTTCTTAAAACAAGAAATATAATCTCAAAAATTTTTTTTTTTTATTTTAATTTGCGTATTAAAAAAACATCAGATCAATTTAAATTTTAGATTGATTTTAGAATTTTAAAATTTGATGACATAAAAACATGATTTTAAAATTGTAAAATTACATATAACATCGAATGATGTGAAGCTCTGTCATCTCCGAAACATAATTGAAACCTTCAATACTGGTGATGTTTAGATACTTTTATATCTTAATTAGGAAGAATTTTATATCTAAAAATACGCTTTAAATTTCCGAAGCTTACTATTTTTATTTAACTGATGCCAAGATTCACTGTCTTATTTTTAAATTGGTTAAATTGCGATTTTCAAATATAATTAACCAACTGTAAATAACTAGATTCATGACGAATCGTGTAGAGCGATAGCGAAAACTTCAATACAGGTAAAATTTAAACATTCTAGACACAAATCATGAGAATTCTTAGTATTGTAACAAAACCAACAATTATTATCCGCAATCGATTTATTTAAATTTTTAATAAAATTCTCCGATTGAGAAGAATTTTTGCAGTTTGAGGAATTTTTCTAAAACAAGAAATAAAAGGCACAGAATGTTTCTGAAATTATTTTGGTGATTCTTTACGTATTAAAATAACCCGATAGACCCTCATGATTTGGTCCTAAACGATCTAGTCACAAATCATGAGGAACAATGATACATTAACAGTAGCATATACTTACATACGAATTATTATTTACAATGTAAACAAATTTCTTCTGTAATTGTTTAGTTTATAACAAAACAACTGTGAAACTAAAATTTGCTGATTGAGAAATATTTTCAATTTGAGAAATTTTTCTTAAAACAAGAAATATAGTTACATTTTTTTTTTTAATTTTTACTGTATTAAAAAAATTTGTTCTATTTGAGTTTTGGATTAAAAATTATTTTAGAACTTTAAAATAACAAAGATTAACATCAAACAACATGTTGCTAGTTTTTGGACTTAAATTCTCTGAGTGAGGAATATTATTCTCAGCTTGAGAAACTTTCTTAAAACATGATTAAACAATTGCTACATTATTCTGGCGTCTTTGCTTCGATTCGTTAATTATTTACTCTATCAAATCATTGGTTTAAAATTTCTTCATTTTAAATGCGTACACGTACGTTACACATTTTTTATTTTATTTTTTATTAACCTTGTTTTTATCGAATTATTTTTGTAAAAAAATTGAATTTTGTAATCTATTTGGCCCAGGCATATATAATTCTTAACAGCCGTGTCTTTTCTGCATCGTCATCTTTTTAACTTTTCTTATTATTCATATTGTTAGACAGCTCCCTTGCATCTAGCAAATTCCTTACATAAATCGATGATATTAAAATAAATTCCAACATTATAATTAACGAGTATTTTATATCTAAACACAACATAATGTAATCATATTATAACTGACATGCAGCATGATTTATGGTATTAAGTTTCCCGCTTTTCTGTATTTTATATATTTTTTTTATATTTGGTATTTCGACAGATATTTTCGCAGGAAAACAGCACGTATGGTTCCTAAATGATTTACTATTATTCTAGTGTACAAAAATATCGGTATGAAATTGAGGTCAATTTATTTTTACATTTTCCACAATCAATATTTATTCTGCACCATCATTATTATTATATCGCTTGTTGATCGCATGAGGAAACTACCAATAAAAACCATGATATCATTTCCCTTTTGTAATTCCAATTGAGTATTTTTTGTATTTTTATTTTTTGTTAAATATAAATTTTCGCCAAATCAACAAAATAAATAAATATAATTTTTTTTATGTATTTTAAGTTTTTTTTTTTAATATTTTTTTAAATTTAAAACAAATAAATTTATTCAACTTAGGTTTTTTTTGTTTTTTCATCTAATCCATCGTATCGTATGTAATAAATCATTTCAAAAAATATATGCTGTATAAGAGCATAAGATCTATCAAAATAAATAAACATTACAAGAAATTTTACTTAAAAGATTCACATTTCGTAAATTATTTTATTATCGATTTGTTATTTTTTTTTTATTCCAGAAGCATATTAAATATGTATGTACAGCTATGTATCTATAAAACCCCTTTGAAATACAGTATTTTGGCGCCAAATGAATATTTACTGTGTTGAGGCAATAAAATTACCATTTTTGGATAACAAACAATAATAATTTCTTCGCATCTTCTTACACAATGTGTCGGGTACATATCTATGAAAAATAGAATTCCATGCCTGATTAATCTTTAGTTAATCTTGGATTTTAATGCGCGTATTCACATATAAACTATATTTGTTTGGATTATTACCAATTAAAATGCTATTTACATTTTCGTATAGAGATATAGTGCTAGTTAGCTATATTGCACTTGTGTAATTAAAAACTATTTAAACATAAACTATATACATAATCGTAATGTAGTTCATTAGTTTGTTCGCCTTTCGAAATATATTTTTATAATTTTACTTCAAAGTTCATTCAATTAATATTTTTTTTAATGCATGCAAGCTAAATATACACAGCCTGAATCGCAAGGGAATTTGTGATACGATATACTATCGATTTCTTATTAAAGTATCATAAGTATACAGCAATCAAGGCTAAGTGAATTTTAATTTATCTATAATCTGCAAATCATTATTGGTTTCTTGCTCCACCCACGCCATTATATTGTGTGTTAGTTCTATGTTATATGTTTTGCTTGTCTCTTCATAGTTGAAAGATTTAAATTTTTTTCTTGTTTTCTTACATAATGAGGCTCTATATCGACGATGTTTATTTTATTTCCAATTAAGAATTGTTTGTGTTTTATATTTCGTTTGATTTCACGCTTTGGCTGAATAACCTCTAAAAATAGAGTTGTTTAAACGTTTTATGAGAAATTTTTTTTGTTCTCTTAAAAGAATACAAATTAGTGGAGCAAGGATAAAATAACATTTTTATTTTATACAAATGGTATTTATGTCGAGATATATAGTCGCGGGTTTGCCACATTGTCTTCAAAATAAAGATCCGAGAACAATAATTCATTATACACTAGTATAGGGAAAAAAGCACACAAAACACGGATTAATTTAAGCCTGTGCACGATTTGTGATTTATCGAGACAAAATTATTTTTTTGTCAATGGCAATAACCACATTTATTACCATAAAATTTTAGTTCAACGCAGACATTAAGTCGTAGACTAAACAAAAAAAAATCTACTTTTTGACGTTTTTATTTTCGAGAATCCCAAAAAGCAAACATGACCATCTGCTTGAAGAAGAAATGTAACAACAAAAAAATGTGTGGTCGGACTATTTTTATTTTTAACGACGACAAAACCTTTTCTCATAAAAAGGATACTTCCATAAAATAAAAACAATTAAAAAATTAATATAAATTTTGAACAATACCGCCATTCTTCGTGGTTTCAACTTTTTTATGTTTCGGGTTTCAGAACTAAAACAATCTACACCCAATAAGTAATACAACATAAAATTTGATGGTTCTTTAAATTCAAATCGAACCTACAGGATTATATATTGCAAAATTGAACGCAACCAATAACGAATTGGTCATTATAATATGTCCACGTCCAACAAAATTTTTTTTTTACAAATGGGGATGAATTCCGAGTATGACGGCCTAATTACGAGGTAGTATATTCAGTGAATCGTTAATTTTTCAAACAGACTGTCTTAAGCAGTTTACTTAGAAAATAATTTATCAAGCAATATTTTTAACACAAACGTGTTTCTGAATCTGAGAACTCAATTTTAAAGATCAGGCAAATTTCAAAAATATGACTTACTTCAAGAATCATCTCGATACGATTCGAAGAGTAAAAATGATACAACTTTCACTTTTGCGATTCGACTTTTTACTTTTTTTCACTTTTGCGATTCTACATACCGCCGTTAATCTTAACCAAAGTCTATATTATTTATGTACCGTTTTCGAAAAAAAACTGTTTTCAACAATTTAATGATTTATTTAAAAAAAAACTTCTCAAAATGAGAAAATTTTCTAAATAGATACAAATATTTCTCAATTTGAGAATAAAACTCTACACCAAACAAAATAAACTCAGTATCGTTTATTATTTATATATAAAGGGAAATTTCTCAAAATGAAAAAATATTTAAATATAAATAAATATTTCTCAATCTAAGAATTAAATTCTATTTATTATTCTATTTGTTAAATCTATTTATTCTAAAAATTGTTAAAATTTTACTGGTTTATATAGAAATTCAAACCAAAATCTCAAACTAACAAAGAAATTATATGGCGTCGGCCAGAGGCGTAGATTTATCATTATTAGTCAAACTAAGATATTACATTCGACTCATATTCAAAAATCAATAAAGGATGACAGAAAAATATTTTAAAGGGGCGAGAAATTAAGATTTTTAAATTTTTCGGCAAAAAATCGTTGTTATATCCAATATTTATTACATTTATATCGAATATTATTCGTATTGTTACCTGAAAGTTGTGTTTCATTATCAGTAAATACAGCATTCCTTTACAAATTGAATTAGCCCCTTTCAAATATTATTAGGAGGGGGAAAATTTCTAGGCCGGATTTTGTAACTACTAACGTCAATATTAATAATTCAATTGAGTCGTCTCTATAATATTGTTTGTCTAGGCTAGTCGAAAATAGCTTAGAATGGACTCGACCCAACAAAATAAACATATTTATGATATATTGAAAAATTTGAAGGAGGAAGGAAAATGAGGCAATATACTTATTAATATTTCCCAATCTGAGGACAAGATTCTAAATCAAAAAAATAAGCTTGGAATCATAAAATTGATATCTAAAGCAAAATTTCTCAAAATGAGAAAATATTTACTCAAATTGAGAAAACACAAATAAATATTTTCTCATTTTGAGAAATTTGATTTTGTCAAATAATATAAACCATTTAACTAGATAAATTTATTAAGATTATCACGCTAAACTTATATTGGGTTATATCAAAAATTGAAACGAAAATCCTAACCTAACAAAAAAACTTACTGATTCATGTCATCCTGCACAGGCAAAACAATAAAACTAAATTTAAAAAATTCACACAGTATATCACACACACAATGCTACAGTGATTAGGATTAGATTGTGGAAGTAAAATCAATTGCAAAAAATTATGCCGGAAGCGCAGGGTATCGTGTGTAAAGATTACAATAACAACAATGAAACCGGTAACCTGACGTATAACCTGACGTAGCTCTTATTGAATTAAAAAAAAAAATTGGCACGACGCGAGCTGGGCCGGGTTAAGGTGTTAGTCATACCGTGTTGATAACCAACCAGGCTGGGGCCCTGTAAAAAAAGGTCAGTCTCTAACGGTGTATCCGGATATTTAGCACTCTCCAGATCAGACTGCCTTCTCTGGGTGTACTGCAGATCTCTGCACAGATACAAATACAAAAAAAGAAGAATCTGGCGCTCTTAGAAACCAGGAAATTAATGCTGGTGGGATTTTGAATGCTGGTGGCATTTTAGGGCAAGGCATAGGAAACCAACGTGGGGTCGTTTGGCCTAATCCGCAAGACGTATGAAGAAAACAGAAACAATATAGGATTTCGGTTATTTGCCAAGGCTCTCTGACTAGGCCTTTCATGAGGCGCTAAAAGAGCGTTTAGTGCTGCTCGAAGAATAACCCCATCGTGGTGATAGAAAAAACTTTAAAACACCCGTAAAAAATGCAGGAGTTTCTTTAGCAAATCTAAGGAAACTAAAGGAGCTAAGGACTGGGACTGCTACAAGGAAGTCCTCAACACATACAAATACGTATAATACGCTGCGGTATAATGTAATATCTACAAGGGACATTCGTGTTTTTACGGACAGTCAGGATTCAATTAATACGCTCAAATCATATCTCCTTATATCGAAAGTCTCCCAATAGTCTCAATAGAAACTAAAAAGGCGAATGACTCGTTAGACAAGGCACAACATGTGTCTGCCAGTCCTTTAAGACAACCGCCCTAACCTAACCTGAACCAAATCGAAAATGGAATCAAATTTTTTTTTTGCTATTTTGAGTTGGTTAAACATTTATTTAGTTTATGGTTTACGAATTAACGTTTGCTATGTTTCACAACATGTTACCTTTCTGACTAACTATTTTTAGCGAACTGTTTCTAGATAATTTGTTTTAAACCAAATATTTTAGACGAAATATTTTAGATGAAGTGTTTAAGGGTGTAACGAGTTTAGGTAACTGCTAGGGTTACGTAAATTGTTTTAGAAGATCCAGTTTCAGATGGGTTTATGTTAAATGAAAGATTTTAGAAAAACTGCGAGTCAAACTTGTTTAAAATCGCAAACTCCTTCAATTTGCAGAGAATTAAAATAAAAAAGCAAAAATGAATTACGAAAAACCTGCACTCTCTTTAGCTTGTTTTCCTTCGCCCTTCAAACAACTCTACAACATAATTCGACCCATCACAAAACGTTTATAAAGCATAATGAGGTGTTAATGGATGTTAAATATCCCAATGTTTTTTCATCCGCCATATACATGCCAAAAACAAGAAGCACTCTCATGTACATGACACTAAAGTATTTAAATACTATACACACATATATATATATATTGTAATTTACCGCCGAGCATATGTACTACATTATCCCTGCCAGTTATTTAAATTTTGACATTTCTGTATTAATTAATTTTAATCTTTGCAGAACACAAGCATGAAAATATTATGTAAAATATACAAGGAAAATACTCAGAAGCCGCCGAAAAACAGATTAAAAATTCCTTTGAAAATATTAAATATGATTTATGTATATGCGTATAATGTATAATCATAATATATGTAAATACACATACATATTATATAAAAAGATACATACTTTCATACTTATATAAATTTATAAGCAAAGAATCACAAAATCATACAAACGTAAGTAAATAACAAATAAATAAGCAAATAAAAGTCAAATTTATTAATTTAATATTCTCGCAACTCAAATACTTATATTGCTGCCTCAACATCGTACATATATATTCATGGGGACCCTCCCATTCCTCTCCATATCTCAAATATATTTCGACTGTTTTATGAATATTCGAACGATATCCTCTGATTCTATTTTTGGTATGTATCCGTAAAAAAATGAGATACAGTACAAGAAGAAAATATTTATTTGACATTTTTTTACGATAAGAATAAAAAGGGAAATTGTATGCATGTACATAGAATTTAAGGGATTTATGTAGACAAACATAATACACAATCATATTAAATAAACAGTTATTTCTCTTCATAATTGTGTTGGATAGGAATTAATATCTAAAATCTAGAAATATGTTAGTCAGTATATTACCAACATTCTTTGTTACAAAAATTTCAATATGTAACTTAAATAAGAAAAATTCCGACATACGTACATGGATGTATGTATTCGGAAATTTACGTAATTCGTTTCACATTAGAAAAAATTTAATAAGATAAAATTACAATTACATTTCAAAGATACCTAGTTACATATATAAATACTTAAGGCCCCGAAATTTATATAAGTAAACCGAACATTAGAAAATGTTTAGTTTTTTCATGTTAAATTAATTTTCGGAAATTAAATTGATCACATTCCACCAAGTAACCTGGGTTACCCAGAAATTTAATTAAATATTAGAATATATATTTGATGCTATTAAATTACTATCAAAATTGAATACAGGAAACCTTCCAAGAACACGATTAATTCGTTTAGTGTTCTTTAAAACCGTGTTGTTCGAGACTACAAAAAAGAAAATAAAAAAACTTTACGTTTTAATTTTACGTTTTTTATGGTATACAAAATCAAAATAAAAGAGAATAACGAAAATCGTGTTGTTTGAAACCGTGTAATTTGAGGAAATGGGTATACGTGTTCTTGGAGGGTTACCTGTATAATACAAATATCAACATTTAAAAAGTAGAATTAAAAAGCATGACATAGTTAAATATGTGTAATTTGAGGCAGGTTTATTAAAGTCAATCAATAGTTTCGAGATCAAAGAAAGGCCTACGCTAAATGACTAAACGAAGTTATAAAAATTGAATGAAAGTATACAAACTAAATTTATATGACAAAGTGTCTTAAACTGTCCTCAAAATAAAAACAGAATACTTAAGTAGTTTACGTAAAATGTTACGAGTTTTTCAGGGTAAATTATACTGTGTGTCTCGCATTGATTTTTTGTCTAAATTTTCGACTAACTAAATCGAAGGTAAGTTCATACTAGTGGTTTATAGATGGCACAAAACAAAATGTGTTCGATGATTAATCAAAATTTGATTAATAAATTAAGAATTACCAATTTACACAATACTTCTAACATGCTATTGATAAATCTGAACTATGTTTGCAGTTTAGAACTAATTATGAGGCAAAGTTTGGTTATAAACATTAAAGACGACTATCTAGTACAACTAGTCATCAATTTAATTATTGAAATTTTACACAAATAAAATTGGCGTACTTAAAAAAACCTATTGAGCCAGCTAGTCCACCAAACCGTCTATAAGTAACATTTCAAAATAAAGACTTATTTATATGTTGATTGTACCAAAACATTGCCACAGCTTGATAACTCTTATTGGCCTAATTGATCGAATTGCGACAATAGCCACGAATCATTCAGCATCCATGAATATTTTTTGGGTAAATCCGTTTTCTTTAGATTTATGAGTAGAAGACAATGGCCAAAAAATCATAACAGAGATTGCACCAAAATGCCATAATATATAACTTTTTTGGGCCTATCTAGTCTTTCAAACGGCGAATGTTATGTTTCCATATTGACTTAATTTAATAGGCAAGACGCATAAGAAATATCTCTAACGGGCCATTTTAGTGCAATTTTTGTGATATCTGTTAATGCCCTCAAGGATTCAATCAAAGATCAAAAAATGCCAAAGAAGTTTTTTTTTTAAATCTAACAAATGCAGTCCATATTAAAACTGAAAATACCCTGTCTTTATACGGTGGGATTTTTGATGCAATTTCAGTGATGTCTTCTATTAGTCATAATAAAATTTACTCAAAAACCAAGGGAGTTTTACTCAAAATAGTCGTACTGAGCAAGCTTACTAATGTTGATTTCGATTGAACGAAAAATGTTACACTGCGGGTAAAAATGGTACTCCAACTGCTGTCGAAATGTTCGATTGAGAAAAAATACCACAATGATAATATTTTGCTACACCCAGAGTAATTTTCTCTACTCCAGGTTTTTTGATCGGGTAACCCATTTTTTGTTGTTGTCATACGTCATTTTTTCTATAATTCGTTATTCATCGTAAAGATGAAACAAATATATTTTTGACATTTAAAACAGGTGTAGTTCATTTCTGTTCCATTGAAACAAAATGAGGGTATAAAATGAGGGTACTATTTTTAGAGTAAGAAAATATCAATCGAAATCAGCATAAAATGGCAGATAGACCGTTTGATAGAAGGAACCCATATCTATAATGTTTTAATATCACAATCTGATACACTCAAAAATCAAAGGGAACTGAGGAAAGTTTTATTCAAAGAACGTACTGTAAAGTTCGGTCTTCACTCGCAAAATTTTGTTACAACACTAGAATGCCATGACAAAATATATTTGTATTGAATCTGATCATGCACATTACACCGTGACAATGAGAATATTTATTAAAATTGCTGATGTTTTTGTCATGACACTCAATATTTGACTCTCAATTAAACAAAACAGAGAATAAAAAATACAATTTTGTCCATGACACTCCATCGTCATGACAAAATTTTGCGAGTGAGGACCGAGCTTAAGTCAGCATTGAAAAAACACGAATTAAACCTATAGTAGGTGCCTATGTATATATACGGTGACATATTAGTTCAATCTTTGTGACATCCTGTTATTGGGTTTAATGGGATACAGTACAAAAATCAAAAGAAGCCGTTGAAAGTTTTACTCAAAATATAGTACTGAGCACAGGTTGTTCTTGAAAATCATAAAGAAGTCGTTAAATTATCTATTTATGACGACTTTAGTGTAATCCGTGTTAGTTCGGGACCATGCCAGTTAGGGAAAATACTCAAAAGCTCTCTAAGAATTAGAAAATTTAGTATCTTGAGCAAATACAATAAAAAATTTCTAGGCCAACGGAAATATCGCTAGAAAACTTAAGAAAGCCTCGGGAATATGGGGATTACTGACCATGTCATTTAAAAAAAAAAAATCAGAATCTACATATCCAGGAATGACACGGTGTTCGAGAATTTCGTATTATTACCAAATTTACTAAAAATCCTCAGACCAAATGAAATATCTCTAAAGATATTAACACAACATCAAGGTATATGGGGAGTTATTTGAGGACCATGTCAGTTAGAAAAAATATTATTAATTTTTTTTTGTTATCCCTCCAAAGTGTTCTGGGACCTGCTCTTTCGCGGTTTGTTTATTCCGTCCTTATTTTTACGCTAGTGTCAGGAAATTCGAGGACGTACGTCTATAAGACCGATTTTAAGCCCATGCCAGTCTATACTGAGATGGAAGATGGGTCGGCCCATGAGTTTTGCACTCCGAAAGGGGGTCATAAATTTGTTGCATTTCACCACAGATCGCAATGTGTTGATAAAATTTCACTTTGCCCCCGGCCCGGAATTGAACCCGGTCCCTTCCGATCCAAATGCCAAAGCTTAACGACTGTGACATTTGGTCGATCAGAAAAAAATATTTAGGGTCTCCACATTTATGGGTGAGGACAATTTATAGAATTTTGTATTATACCCAAATATATATAATAAAATTCTTTAGGCCAACTGAGATATCCCTAGCGATCGAACACAAGCTCAGTTATAGTCTTAATTGGCGACCAAGTCAGTTAGGAATATATATATATATATATATATATATATATATATATATATATATATATATATATATATAGAGGCTCCTCACCCAGGGTTGGGGACGATTTATAGAATAATTTAAGAATATGACTAAATATGATGAAAATTCTGAGATAAGTATCCCTAGAGTTTTTAACACAACTTCAGATAGATGGGGTGTTAGTTGGGAACCATGTCAGTTAGCAAAAATAATCAAGATCTTCAATGCAGGGATAGGGAAAATTTATAAAATTCTTAAACCATCTGAGAAATATCCCTAAATATTCCCCCCATATACCTATGAAGTTGTATTAAGATCTTTAAGGATATTTTATTTATCCTAACAATTCTTATTATATTTGGTCATAATACAAAATTTTATCAATTATCCACGCCACTGGTAGGGTTCTCCTAATTATTTTGTGAACGAATCTAGGGATATCTCAGTTGGCCTAAGTATTTTTATTATATTCGGCCATAATACAAAATACTAAAAAATTCCCCATGTAAAAATTCCCCCTGAATTTGTAGTTTGTAATTTGTTGTAAAATTTCTAGGGATATTTTGGTTGACCCAAAAATAATTAAAGGGTTGACCAAATGAGACGCAGGAAAATAAAAAACAATTTTGCAAAGACGCCATGTTTGTTTTCTGTCATTTCATGACATTTTGTTAGTTGAATGTTTGCCATTTATCGCTATGGAGTCGTATTCGATTGAAGACCGTGTTAAAGTTATTCAAGAGCACTACAAAAATGATTGCAAGTTGCAACAAAGCCTGGCAGATAATAACGGACCTAATCTTTGGAGAATGAGGGCGTAAACACGGTTATCATCAATTCTACGGGTATCGCGTACGGGTATACCATGGGGCAGACTAGTTTTTGCCACAGCTTGATGGAATCGGGTTGGGTGATGCTTATTTTCAACAAGATGGTGCAACTTGCCATACTATGCGAGATATCGGCGAATTGCAAAGGTTCTTCGAAAATCGTTTAATTTCGTGTCGCGGAAATGTGAATTGGCCTGTACATAGTTTCGCAATTTCGGGTTTTTAAAATTAACTTCCAATAATTTGAAAAAATGTTAATAAAATAAAAGTTACACTGAGTTCCGCTTTTGATACGCACCAACGCTTACAAACATTTAGCATAATTTTAGCAAAAACTTCACACATCTAATTCTATTAGTATCGGATCTTATTTAATCAAAATTAATTTGCAAACTATTTGTCAACGTAACGAAATTAATTTTTTTTACCCCCTAGGATATTCTTCTAATTCTTCGTCCTAATTCTAAAACAAGTTCTACTACCCTGATTAATTTCTAAAATTCTAATGTCCACATTTTTACAATGTAATACGACATAAAAACAATGAATAAGAATATTCAAATTCCGACAAACATGAGGACGTATGTATGTATATCTACTCAAATTTATATCTTGTCCGGAAATGTCACTAATTCATGTAACATTAGATAAAATTAAATATAAATTTACAATTACCGTTCAAAGGTACTTAATATATAAATATAAGAGGCTCAGGTATACATATAAACCGAAAATGAGGAAATTGAAAATAAATATTTTCCGGGTTCAATGGATTTTCGGAGATTAAATGGATCAACATATATTTTTTGTGTTATCTTATATATTTATATCTAGCCTAGCCTACAACAAACCGTGAACAATTCAAACATTTATTCTATATATATAATTCTAGAGTATATACGAATATAGTAGACTACCATAGAGCAAATTTATAATCAAAATGTCTTAAGATTTACGTGTCTAAATGTTAAATTTAAGATATATAACAGCACAATAGAGATGAAGAAAGCAAAATACAGAACCCAGTATGTGGACCACGAGAGTGATTTATATTTTAACAACAAAGGAAGGTTATTTACTTCATAAATTATTTAGTTTATGTAATTGCTTATTTAGCTTTGCACTTTTATAGTTTCGCTTAAAAAACAATAAGTGTTCTAGATTTCAGTTGCTTATTTATTTAGTTACTCTATATTTTATTTGTATTATTCATGCGGATTTATTTATTTGATTTTTTTTTATGTATTCTAAAACGGAAAAACATTGTACGTGTGAATCATGCACATACAAAATTGTAAACAGTGAAATGAAATATTAAAGGTTAGACATGTTATATGTAAGTGGTATATACATTATATATAAACTCCAAACCAAAATATTGTTATAACATTCTTGCCAAAAATGAATGTCGCCAATTCTTTTTTTTTTAGTTAATTTTTTGAAACCATACAACGATGGATCAATTTTCCAATTTTAGCATTGCATTTTTATATATCGATTTCCTGATTGATACTTTTTGTCTTACAAAAAATATATCGTCGAGTCATACGTTTTAATGACATGTTGTAATATCATACGTCTATATACTTAATTGTAATTTCAATTTTTACCTTGAAAGAGTTAAAACGACAGACGCGGTAAATTAAAACTAAATTTTATTTCAACCAGTGTTATTATACTTATAAAAACATACGTCAGCAAAACTTCCTGCGGTCATTATAAATAATTAAAATATTTCATGTGACAGCAGCAGAAAAATGTCGAGGTTTTAAATAATATATTTACCAAATCCAATTTCAAATCCATGGAATATAAAATAGATTACCTGAAAGAAAATAAACACAAAAAAAAATATATTAATTTCAGAATCTTGATATAAGTAATCCAAACTTTTAATGATTTGCCACAAATTCTTAAAGAAATAAAATAAAAGTGATGACACTCCAACAAAAAGAAAAGTAAAATTAATTAAAAAAAATTCAAACTTTACTTTTACCATAATAATATATTATTACAATTCAGAAAAAATACTCAATCAACTTTCCCAAACGTATACATAAATTTGTTAGAAAACACATGAATGAAATGTACAAAAGAAATTTTTATTATCAAATCAACAACAGAGCGCGATATAAAGGTCATAAAAGTTGAATGTAACACTTACCAAGAAAAAATTAATAATATTGAGTTCATAAAGATCATTACACAAAAGCATAAATTTGGAACAAACAAAACAACAAAATTAATTAGCCTATTTGTGGAATTTAATTATATACTTAATTATTAATCAATTCGTTCAAATCGAATAATAAATATTGCGAAATGATGTAAAATTACTTCTTATTAAATGGGTGAGAAATTGTTAGCGTAGTGGCATCAACTGAAGAGCGTTTGAAACTTCTTTTTTTTTAATTTTTTTAAATATTTTTTCGGCAAATTTTAGGACATGGCTTGAGCTGGAAAAAATATATAAAGCCAAGGTAAAGACAATATGAAGACGAATTAAGGACGGATAAAAGTGGTATAACACTTATCTACATTTTTTCGAAATTTAAATTAAAATGATTTAATTAACTCTGATTTAACTAGGTATGTCTCTAGGTAGGGCATGCTAGACGCCTATATATTCAGACGAACAATTATTCCAATTTAATTTCAGGAAATCAGGAACGACACGCCAAAATTTGTGGAATTTCCACTGTATTTTCATGTGAATATCAAATGGAATCGATGAATGATCACTTGGGTTATAGAATTAGTGGCATCTAGGTTTAAGTAGCAGTAGGGTAAATCTTCAATAAGGGGACAATATGCTGTCCCTGGCTATTTAAAGCATTTTGCAGAATCTTTTTAACCGCTTTTTGTAATTCGGTAATTTGGAACAAATTTTGCATTTTTTAAATTTTTGACAGTAATTGCTATTTTGAAGTGTTAAAATGTCATTCTCCTGTCTGCCTGTTTTTAGTAACATAAATCAAAAATATCAAATTATATAATTTTTAGCGCTCGCTCTTGCGAGCAAGCTTATACAAAGACTTAGGCCGTCTGTCTGTTGACACTATCACAGCAAAAAGTATACATAGCAGAGAGCTCAAAAGGAACGTTTGAAATGTTTAAAGAAAAAAGTGAAACCGATATCGGAAAAAACAACGAAAATGTAGAAAAAATTTAGACAAAATACCAATAATTACAGACACAAACTAAAAAAATAAAAAAAGAGGATCAACAATTTATGATCAATAATTCTCCACCCGCCTCTTCTGAAAATGATCAACTTAAACAAGCACAAGTACTTGCTGCTTTAGAAGCACAATTAATTCCAGGTGAACAAGGCGTGCAAATCAACGTAACACCTCGGCAGAAATCGGGTTTAAAGGTAACTGCAAGAAATTGAAAAATTCGAGCAACAGAAAAAAAACCCTTGAATTAAAAATCAAACAATTAAATACAAAATTGGAGAAATACAATATAAAAAAAAAATATAATAAAAAAATACAGAATGCAAAATCAGTGGTCCAAGTTTTTGAGTTATAAGAGGGTTAAATCTCTAAGATTGAAGGATAGCGATTTTCGATATGATAGAAAAACTAGATCAGACTCTACTTCAAGAGAATCAGTTGGGCGGTTTCTCGAACTAGACCTACATAGTCGTATCCATCCTAGCAAGAAAGATTTTGTTCGTTGTGGTAATATAATAAAATAGAAAAGATATTTAAATGACACTTTAAAAAACTTACACCTAAAATTCCTGCAAACTAACACCAACAAGAGTATAAACTATTCTTCTGCTAATCATGTCCGTTTTGGATTAAACAAATGAGCGTCCCTGAAAGAGAAACATGCAAATGTATTACACATGCTAATTTCGAATTTCTAGCTTCCTTCTTAAATTACAACATTCTGGAGGAAAAAAATACGTAACAAGTGGTCAATTCTATTTGCTGTAATAAAGGCTCAAAATGTCTTTTACGTATGTGTTCGGTTTTCCAATCATATAAAGTTTCGTTCAAAGACTACGATAGCCAAAATGAATTTAAAATGGCAAACGACAAAACAAGAAACTGTTGACAAAAATACACCAAAAAAATAATTATTGGAAAAACGGAGAAAAAAAATTGTCTGCCAAATTCAGGACATAGTTCAGGAATTTGGAAAACATTTGCCTTTGTTTTTACGCTATGAAGGAACCAATATACATCAGTTTACGGAAAACACAATTTTTAAGGACCGCCTGGAAGAGAAAGAAGCAGTGATACATATGGGCTTCAGTGAAAATTATGCCTTAAAATATGCCGAAGAAGTGCAAAGCTTTCATTTTGGGGGATCTCGGAAACAAATAACAATGCACACCTGCACACCGTGGTTGTGTATACAAAAGAACAACAGCAGCTTAAGAGTCGAAGCTACTGCACCATAGCCCAGCAACGCAGTATCGCAACAAAATCATGTTTTATTCCCTTATCAAAAATCTTAAATCGTTTTATCCTGGATTGGATAAATTCATCTAGAACTATTCTGAGTCAAGTCATGGAAAAGGAGCACTAGATGGAATTGGCGGAACGTGTGCTGTGATGTAGTAGAATACTCTACTTTATTCCAAAAAATGCATGAAAATTGTTCTGGAATAATTTTAATTTTTTTTTTCAACAAGGACCGTAAAAAAATTCAGGTACGTACATATAAAAATATATTAAATATAAATGATCCGTAAGGAACAATCTGTAGACCCGGATTTATCAATAATACTGCGCTATAGGGAAGAGGATTGTTCACCAACATGGAGTGAGTATACCTAAGCCACCTGCCTTCAGGCCTATTAGGTTTTCACTCGAAACTAGGATTATCTACAAATTCTTGTCTCGATTCCAATTGGGAAAAACTTTTTAAAGAACATCTTAATCGCATGCGACTATCTTTAAATATATTTTGTAATAACGTTTTCAAAGTGAACAAGAATAAGAACTTCCCGGTTTCAGTCAATTTATAAAAAAAGATTATCTCCTCAGTTGAAATCCAGATCTCCATAAACAGAGGGTGCGTGAGTAAATGAAAAACAGGCTATTTATTCTAAACCGCCACTCGAAACAACATAAACTGTGGCTCGTTTTCAAATTCCCACCCATGTACACCCAAATTCCTAATTCTTGATGATGTTTACAAAAATAAACAAACAAGAAGGTAACTTTGAAAAGACAACGAGTACTCCAAAACTAAAACAAAAAAGCGACCAGAAGAATACAAGCAAAGCAAAACGAAAAAAAAATGAGTTTCCTCCTTGACGCCGGTTTTTACCGGGAATATATAAAAATATTTACAAAATTAAAATTAAATTTATAATCACTTCCCACGTGGGATACTTTGTAAAAATTTGTTTGATACAAACGTGTCAAATTTATATCGAACGAAAAATTTCGACGATTAAGCGGTAAAACATCTGTGGGGAACGGTAAATATAAACAACTTTGAGCCAACATTTGTCCCCATAATGGCGATAGCGCACCACGCGGGAGTAAATAAAACCTCAACCACGTGTCAGAAATTGGCAAATCTTGTGAAAGCGCACCAACAACAGCGGCAACAACAACAAGGACCGCTACAACTACAGCAGGTACAACAAGAACACAAAAAACAAGACACGGATGCAATATTTTTTTCGTTTTCTTATTTTTTTTTTAATGTAAACTAAATATTTTTTCTTTTGTGGATCACACATTTTTCATGATCCATGAGTTAGCGTTAGCGTCGTTATCACCAACTTGGTGACCCCAACCTCTTACCTAATTCTATGAGTCTCACTAGTTTCAACTCGAAACTAGGGTTTTTAAGTAAACTAACCTTTCCAAACACTAGGTTTTCGATATCACACCAACATTTGGTTCCATCAAATCAACGGTACAACTCTAAATCACCACCCGGTTGTTTTACCACATGTACCACTAAACGTGTAAATACTAAATGTTACCACAGTACTTAATTACTACCTTTAGAAAATGTCAATGAGATTAATAAAATGTCGGAAGAAATAGAAAATGGAATAAGTTGAAATTAGTAACACCAAGCTACACCAACTAAGAACAAATCAGAAAATTTGGAGAAATGCGGAATTTACTAAATAAATTGTGAACAATATGATAAATTTTTAAAATTAAATTTCAATTTTGTCGAATTTACTTGCTGAGCGCCTCTACCATATTCAACGCGTAATTTAAATTCTAGCGCGATGAGAAGTCTTTCAGGAGATTCGGTACATGATATACTGAAACCGAAAGTAAACAGCGAGAAAAACTATTAGTGGCGAGTTAAAGTGAAATAAATTGTCTGGAATTTAATGTTCGTGTGTTTTAAGTGTCAAAGTGGATATTTCACAATCCGGTGATACAAATAAAAATCTCGTATCCGTATTTCAAAATTCTTAAAACCAAATCCCGTATTTTAGAATCCTTGATATAAATTATATTCTTTGATGTAATCTCATAAAATACTACAAAAATCACGTAATTTTAATAATATTAAGTGTGTATTAAGGCAGTAGACGTAGGACGGAAGGATGTAATTTAGTTTCAAAAATTCTGGAAGTTCTGAATATGGCCAACCAGATATTGACAAAATTCGATTTTAATGTAAGGGGCACTTAAATTTCGGTCATTTTTAAGCAGTTTTGATTTATTTCGGTTTCTACTTAAATAGGAAGGGGGATTCTAAATGAATTTTTTTTGTAAGTTCTGGAATATGGAACTTCAATTTTAGTTTTGCAATTTTAATTGTTTTGGATAAAATTCGGTTTCGAAGTTAGTGTTGGATTCTAGATTAATTGTTTTATTTAGTTCTAGAATAAGACCAGTAGTTGCCATTCTAAATTGAATTCGGCCATAACTTAAGCGATGTGGCTGTTGGGGACTGCCGTTTTCAAATAATTTAAAAAAAATTGATTTATTTGTTGTTATTTAAATTTTTGACGGATTCTTTGTGAAGTTGAGGGATTTTAAAGCATCGAAATACAGGATTTTGAAATTGGAAATTTTGAAAAACGGTTTTTTAGCGGGATGTGGCTGCAGCCATAAGAAAGACAATTTCTTGAGGTGTTTATTTTGTAATTTATAACTAAACTGTTAAAATAGAAGCTTTTTTTAGTTTGAACAATAAAAACCAAACATTTTGTTAAAATTCAGTTATCATATTTTATCCACGATTTGTGACGAATTTAAAATATAAAGTTTTAAAACTTAAAGCTCTGTAAGTATCAGAAAATGTTTGTTAACAGATTAGTAATTTAAAACTATTTTTGTCAAAACATACGCAAATATACTACAATAGCTCGCATACTTTAAACCAATATCTAGACCCCGACATTTGTGTCAACGTTTTACTGCTTGTTGAGATGTCATTCCTAATAAGTTAAAAATGGCAAAAAGCATTCGGCGAATTTCTTAAAGCACAAAATTAAACATATTGTCAACACATTCTAACATAAACATATTTTGTCAAGATTACCATATTATATTTATATACGAAATGGGACTCTTACCCTTAACCAGCAAATAATGCTTAAAAGGAATAGGTAATAAAACTTCATAGGATCGCAATGACGAATAAATTTACAATAAATTATAGGTCATTAAACACATTTAGGAAGAGAGATAAAGAAGTGAACTTACTGGTTCAAATTTCAAAAATGGCAAGGTCGATATAGACAAAGGAATAATCAAAAAAAAAAGGTTCAGGAAATATTAAATATTCTCAAAAACATATTGTGACCATAAAAAAACTGTTCGGAGCATATTGATCCGCGCCAATCCGTTTAAATTTTTTCAAATGCATCTTAAAGACATAAATAAATTTAAAAATTTATTAAACGACTGATTTTAAGATGATGTTGAAGGTGTTGCCAAGGTCAACTAAAAAGTATTATCGACAACCTCAGAATTTCAGTGTGAATTAACTAGTTTAGTACAAGATTATTCATTTAATAATTATTGTTTTGTAAATTTCCTATGAAATTAATTTTAGGAATGGTGTTTTTTTAGAATAGCTTTCTTGGAATTGTCGCCCTTTCTGAATAGTCATTTTTCTCGGAAAAGCATTTCTCGGAATTGAGTATTCTTAGAATAATAGTTATTTTCAGAATTGTCATTTACTCAGAATTTTCGTTTTCCCTTAATTGCCTTTTCTCAGTATTAAGACGTGCGCAGTTCGATACAGCGTCTTCGATATGCTCAGTCAAATGTGCTGCAATCAGCAAGTTTCGTCGTATGCGACAACCAAAAACGAATAAGATACTTACCTGTTTTCAAGGAATACATTTTAAGAAACGTAGAAACGTATTTCTCAATTCAAGAAAAAATTCCTAATACTAGAAATATTTAAGATACCTATGCTATCGAAATTAATAGAATTGAAACAGCATTTAATTGTCACTTAATAATTTTCTCAGTTTAAGAAATAATACATGTAACTGAGAAGTTGTGGTTTCTCGGAATAGAATTTCTGGGAATTGCAATTTCTAAGAATAGTAGTTTTCGCAATAATCGTTGAGGGTGATTTCGTTAAACTTATCTTTTCTCAAGCAGGATATTTTGAGAAACGAGTTCTCATGTCAAGAAAAAATTCTTAAACTGAGATATATTTTAAATTTGTGTTAGTGTTTATTTAGATGCAAAAAATTGAAAATAGCTATGCTTATCGAAATTAATAGCCGTACAATCCGACATAATCTTTTGTTTTGGGGAATCGGAGGTTTAAGGGCCCCCTCCCCCCTTGTCATTATTCCGATGATAGTACCATTTAACGAAATATGTAATTGATTTTTATTCTGTATCGGATTAATTTGAGTATGGCATTATAATGTATGGAATAATGACAAGGGGGCCTCTTAAACCTCCGATTCCTCAACAAATGTTTATTTCGTTTAATGCTCTGATGCATCCTTTGACTTAAAAGCTATTCATATTCAGGGCCATACTCAAATTAATTTGACACAGAATTAAAATCAATTACATACTTATTTCGTTGAATGATGCTATTATCAGGATAAAGACTACGGTGAGTCCTTGAGACTCCGATTCTGCAATAAATGTTTATGTCGTATAATGCTCTGATGTAGATCCTTAAATTTAAAAGCCATTCTTATTTAGGTGCCATACACAAATTAATCAATTACCGAATTAAAATTAAATTGCATATTTCGTTTTTTTCACTTTTTGGGGTTGACAGTAACAAGTTTCTTTAATGATAGTATCACGACAGATTTATTTTGGGCTGACATTAAAACATGTCGATTTTTCTTTCGTTGACCGAATAATTTTTGAGTTGGTATATAGAAAATATAATATTTTTAAACATTTTTGGACTGACAATCTCCTATAGTCAAAGTCTGTATATTTTAGTATTGCCATCGATTTTTTTTGGGTTAGAATTTGGGCCAACTTCATATACATTATTTTCAAGCAAAATATTTTAAGAAACGTATTTCTCAATTCAAGAAAAAATTTGCAATACTAGAAATATGTTAAATAAGTGTTAGTGGTTATACGGATGAAAAAATTAAAAATCTTTATGCTATCGGAATTAATAGAATTGAAACAGTATTTAATTATAACTTAAAATTTTCTCAGATTAAGAAATAATAGATATAATTGAGAAATTGTGGTTTCTGGGAATATAATTTATGGGAATTGAAATTTTTAAGAATATTAATTTTTGCGATAAGCGAGATATTTGAGAAACGAGTTTCTCATGTCAAGAAAAAAATTCTCAAACTGAGAAATATTTTAAATTTATATTAGTGATTATTAGAGACAAAAAATTATAGATCGCTACGGTTATTGAAATTAATAGTATTAAATAACACCTATTAAAGGTGTTATTATTGTTCAGCATAATGCTGTTGTATAATTGTTCAGCAAAAAGTAGGCCAACTTCAGATTATATAACGGGATGATGTACGTATACAGTTCATTGTAACAGAGTAAAATAAAATATGAATACATATAATGCTTATACAGCACACAACAGATATCATAAAAAAGGTCAAAAAGGGAGGGAATTGGCATAAAACAGTCCCAAATTAGTATTTATTCCCCAAAAATATTAAAAATATTTTAAAAAATACAAAAAATTAAAAGCGTAAAGTTTACATTTTATATGTTATAGTGTTATCAAATCCGGATATATTTTTGCTCGTAAATTGCCCAAATTTTTTATGTTATCTCTGACGTCAATTTGGATTATCCCATGTCTCATCTAACCATTATATACAAAAAACACATAATGTAAAAAAATTTGACAATTTGAGAATTTTATTGTTCTGTTCTAATTAAGATTTCCTACTTAATTAAAATAAATAAAAAAAACAACAAAAAATTATATAATTGAGGTCATGAAATTCACAAAAGTATACTTAATTTGTAACAAACAAAAAAAACAGCAATAATCAACAATTTGTACAACAGATTTCGTATACTATACACTTCCAATTGTTTCTTTCTGTTTTGAACTACCTTCCACAAGGCACTTTATATATATATATGTACATACATACTTCCATTCCACTATACTATTCGCTTAAGAGCCGCAAAACTAAAGTTAAAACTATATATATAATTTGGTCTCACTTTTCGACTGTTACTTGGATACATATTAAGTATAGATAACTGGGGCCTCCTCTTGTACTCTGGATCAATATACGAAACGAAGGAAAAAGTTATAAAAAAAAATACAGAAGAAAAAAATTTAAGAAATTATGCCATTTGTATTCATAGTCCGCAAAACTTTAGGTTCCATCCAGAGTAATAAAATTAAAAGAAGTAAGTAAACTGTATATATCTCGAGATATATACGGATCCTGTATACAGTATGAAATGGTCAAAGCTATATCGATATAACTTTAACAGTTTTTTTATTACGTATATTCGTAATGTTAAGATTTCGTATTTTTTTTGTTGTTGTTGTACTTTAGGATTAATATTTTGTCAAGAAAATAAAATTTTCTACCTGATGTTACTGTCGTGTATGAGGGTTTTCGTCCGACATGTATAACATTTAAGTAGGAAAAATATGGTCCATTTTACGTGTGTTTTTTTTTTTGCTGTTGCGGTTGTTACTTTAATCTTGGCTATTAGTAAAATTATTTGTTGGGATTATGCTCGTATGTACAATATATATATATATATATATATACAGAGAAAATGCTAAGCATGTGTGAACATTAAAATTATCTTGAGTATTTGGGATTTCGGTTTTATTTTTTTTTTAATTTCAATTTGATTTGTTGTCTAATATTGAATTTATTTTTCTTTACAACATGCCTGTAGCACTTTTTTTTTCTCTCTCGTGTTATAAATGAAATGAATTCTGTTATTGAACAAATGTTCCATTTCATTAATCTTCTTGGATTTTCCTTTCCGTACATTATATATATACATACATAATATACGATTCTTTACACACACAGTATATACATTATATTTTATGCTCTTTGTCTTGTCCAGAGATTTGTTTGCTAATCTTATGATTATAGATATATAGACTTTCAAGGCTTATAATTAATTTATGTTATATGATGAGTTTGATAGAATAAGATATGGTCACCCGCATGTTTTATTGAGCATTACCTATTATTCCCTACATTTTTTTGTTACATAATTATGTTACAGTTTTATTGGATTTGATTTTTATGTTGTACGAGAAAAATGAAAAATCTTGTTTAAAACCCAAAAAAACACAAACCGAAAAGGTAATAAAAATTAGTTAGTCAGCAGGGGATATTCTATCTAGATATGTTATACAGTCGTTTTATTGATTTTCGGTCGTTGTGTATTGTTTTGTACCGCATTGCAAATGAAATAAGGCATTTCTATATACAGTTCGCGAAACAAATATATATCCATGTATATTTCAATTATGACTATTTCGTTCATCGTATTTTTATATACACAGAAAGTATTATAAGAGATTTGAAAACACGGTCGGTTGTCGATGGTTTTTATGTTGTGATCACGAGGCGCTTTTTAATTTTATTTATAACAAATTCTCTGTGTGTTATGCAAATTTATTTAGCTTTTCATTTTTGTACAAAATGGTATACAATATCTGATTAGAAAAATTGCTTTGGGGGTTTTTAGAATTTTGCTTCGAAAATACAAATGTATGCGTATATTTACGTCTATCTATGATGGATTTGGGTGTGACGGATGAACCAAAAAGAGGTAATTAGGATGTATCATTTGATTTCGAAAATTGACAAGTGGTCCAATTAGGACTGTACTCATTTTAAAATTTGTGATTGATGTTGTTAGCGGCGAATAAATGAAAATTGACGTTTAATTATTTTGATACTTGGAAAATATTAGAAAGTTAATTTCGTAGCAAACCAAAAGAAGAAATATCTGCATACTAAAACTTTTGATATTAAAAAGAAATGTAAATGTAGATGGAATAAATGAATAGCCTCTATAGAAAGGAAAAATGACAAAATAAAATATTCTGAAAGTTTGTGGATACGAAAACCTTTAATTAATTTAAAGACTATATTCCTAGAGTTTCATCGAAATTAGCGATCAATGATTACGTCACTTTATAGGGCGGAGTTATACTAAAGAGAAAGAAAATTAAATTTGTTGTGTGCACCTTCGTAAAAGTCGATAAAATTATTTAAAAAGATTAAATAATCATCGAAATTAAATCATTCTGCTCTTAGTTAAATGCGCTGGAAACATTAAAATGATCCATAATTACATTGATGTATCTCATTCATCCCGTAAAATTGTAACAAGTTCGCTCTACTGTAAAAATTTAAACCAATAACTATGGCGAATGTTGCTCACATTATTAATTTAAATCGATAATTTGTAATATCGGCCATCCAATTATATTTTGTAAGGAAAAATAAATTTTCTGATATTTTGAGAACTATGGAATTATAGGAATCTAACGGCTCCCTCAAGGAGCGCAGCAGTTTGACGCGCCAGGTCTTGGAAGCGTCAAATTAGCAGTGATTTATAGACAAGTCGGGAGCAGAGGAGCCGATAGCGCCATTCAAGGGGTGGGTAACACCAAAAGTTTGTCCTTTGGGAAAACTGGAATTTACAAGGAGATTTTGCAATTTTTCGTAGTTTCCTAAGGTGCAGTCAACAATCCAGCTGCTGCACAGTTTGTGTTGCATAAAAAAATTAAAAATAGAAGACTGCGTAATATTTTGGCTGCAATTTAATATGATTTGTAGCTGGTTTTAGGGCGACCATTTGACGTTTAATAATTGTTTAGTTTCCGATCTTAGGAAAATATCACAAACATTTTTTAAAAACTAAAATGAAATATATATGTTTCAACAAGGAATACTGGTTCATTTCATATTATCATCCAATATTAAAATAAAAGGAAAATAAAACGGAATGTAAACTTAAAATTATTTTTACGACAGCATAACACTTTTCTATTTTATTCGAGGTGGATCCTACTACTTCAAAACTAAACGGTAGACCGGTAGAAGTGGCAATTTCCATTAATTCCGATTTGACTACAATATTAGCAAGATAATAAGATTAATGAGAAACAAACACAAATATGCACATTCTCTTCGCGTACAAGAAATCGCAACGAATACCCTTTTGTGGTCAAATAACATGCTCTTGTGAGTTGCGGCTCAATTCGTCTGTGTGGTGTTAAAATTAACAACAATTTAAAATGTAATGGACAGATTGTTGCATTAGCCACGTCAGCTTAACGAAAACCTGAATTCCTCAATGGATATAGAAGGTTCTTTAAATCGCATCAGGTTGTCCAAGCATAAAAGACTTTCATTAGACCATTTAAAAAGTATTACTGTCAAGTTTGGGGTGGAATATATGATAATACCCTCACGGTTATAAAATCTAGTAGGGAAAAATCTACAGCTGATTCAGGATGGTAAAACCAGGTGGAATACTTTAGAAAGTATGGTAGAGCGCTTTTTAAGACTTACAACGCCTCCCCAATAGAATTTTTTATGACTTTTTCCTTACAGAAAAGTATGAAAAAAAACTTGAGAATTTTTTTTTCTCAAGTTTTTTTTCATACTTTTCTGTAAGGAAAAGTCATAAGGAATTCTATTGGTGATACGCTGTTAAATCACCTATTCATCAGTGGAGAATTTAAGTCGAGAAATTAGACGATGTTAACTTGCTGAAGAGGCCCTTAAATTTATATTGAATAGCCCCGGAACAATTCACTCCATACTTAGTATGGAGCTGATAGTTAGTGAGCTTCTTGACGCAATTAAGATAGAAATATTGACACGAAGAGATAAACCGTTGGTTTCGCTTTTAAAATACCTGAATAATCCATGATCCGTACTTACAAATTGAAAAGAATCAATTTTTCAATCTAGTATCGAAAACAGAAATGATTAAGAAGAATTTTAAAATCGTCCGTGAATTTAATTTGTTCAAGAATTTATTCGGCTTTTCCGACAAAATGTTATTTTCATGGACACCCATACAATGTTTACGATTATTTTAGTCGCAGAAAACAATGAGGCCATTTACTAACAATATTTCTACCACAAAAGTAGAAAAAATGCACTCCCCACCCCAAACCTTTAACCCCAGGGCACTTGTGTACACAAAGATATACAAACCCTTACAAAAATGAGAACTCCCTTAGGTAGCTTCTTGGCAGCTTGGTTTCGTACTGATAAAAAGTTGGTCTACTCATCAGGTTGCAACGTCCAAACTGCAAAAATCCAACTCTTGCTTTGTACCGATAATACAAAACAAGAACATATCGATTTAGTGGATTATAATCACTAAATCAGAAACCACAGGAAATGCTCACTATGTATGTGTAACAAGCCAACACATATAATTAAAAAGAATTTTAAAATCGTCCGAGAATTTAATTTGTTGAAGAGTTTTTTTCGGCTTTTCGGACAAAATATTATTTTTATGGACACCCAATTTGGGGAGGGAAGTGAATTTTTTCTACTTTTGTGGTAGAAATATTGTTAGTAAATGGCCTCTTTGTTTTCTGCGATTAAAATAGTCGTAAACATTGTATGGGTGTCCATGAAAATAATATTTTGTCCGAAAAGCCGAAAAAATCATGAACAAAAGAAATGATTAAACTTGCAAGAACTCTTTCACCTCGATTGTTTGGGTCTATCAACTCAATTGATAACGATGATTCTGATGTACAACCAATTAATTTGGAAGTTTAACCAAATCCGGAAGAATTATCATTGCAGGAACAACTGCAGCTATCCATCGCAGAAACCGTCAAAGCTTATTATGACATTGAACTAGGAGAAAATAAATTTCATGCATTGAGCAAAGAATTTGTGATTCTTGAAAACATAGGCAAAATAACTGACAATTTACAGCAATTATTGGATGCTTCATCTACCATAAAAACCTACATCTTCACAAAACGAGCAAAATTTCTCAATTGCTAATTTTTTGTCACAAAAAAAAAATGAATCGATTGGCGGATTTTTCAATCAATGTTCTATGTTTTTATGAGAGTTTTTTGAAGAAAAATATTTCAAAATGAGTCAATTATTTGTCTAATTTTTATTTTTATATTATGATGAATTATGAAATATTATTTAATATTTTATTTTTACAAAATAACTTTGGTTTTAATTCAAACAAATATGATAATCGTTGATAGCATTACACAATTTCCAATATAAAATTTAAGGCAAACCCGAATTTAATTCTAAATTTTAATCATAAAAATTTCTCGAGAATTCTCGAGAAAATAGGTATAAAATAACTTTTCTCGAGAAATGAAAAACATCGAGAAATTGGACACACTACTGCTAGTTATTATAACCGGAAGGGATTCCATTCCTTATTTTGTCAAATATAGGTGAACTACACCTTTCATAGTGTTTTTACATGTCATCGTTACTTTTATGGATTTTTGACAGTTAGTTAAATTTACTGATATTTGTTGGATGCCGGTAGAAGCCATGCTGCTTTATCAGCAGCAGCTCAATAAGTATTGAACAATTTTAAAGTAACAGTTTAAAATTGCCGGATGATTGTTATTTACTTGGTGGTTCAGCATATCTGGTTAAAAATTAATTGACACCTTATATGCCCGATATGGATATTTCAAAAATCAAAATTACCAGTTTTTGATGATAGCAGCAATTGTTGATAGCATAAGCATATATACTTGTTAGTTTTGTTTATTTTTGGAGAACGTGAACCAAACTCTTTAAGCAATTAATTTTATTTCTCTAACCCGCTTTTCTCTTTTTCATTTTTCGCACTCGTTTATTCTCATCCTCCGCCTTTAAAAATTCCAATAACTCGTCATAATATTATTTGTCATGTTCAGTTTTCGTGTGGTTTTAATGGCTGAAACTACAGATACACTATTTCTAGGAATATCAAGGGATTTTTCGAGAAAAATTAAATATTCAAAAAAAAAAAGATTTTTTTGTTTCGGAACACACATAAACACAGAGAGACCAGTAGTTTGAGACACGACCTTAATTTGAGATGGCGGCGTTGTCAGTTTATCTTATTATTGCCAGTTTGTACCCCGAATACAATGTGAGTTTTCCAGTTACAGGTGCAGCTTAAACCCATCATTAAATTATTATCATGTTAATTGGCGTTTATCTCGTTAACGAGCATGTACAGACAACAGATGAATTAGCGATGAGATTCAGCAATGATAAATTTGCGATATGTGTGATTACAATATTTTGGTTGCTATTTTCTAACCGCTACAAAATTTTTATTTGTAAACTTAAAGCAAAAATCTAAAATTACCAATATTATAAATTAAACTAAAACTTTTCTGATTTTGATCTGGTTCAGAATTTTAATCCAGTGGTACAAATATACAAGGAGTAAATAAAATTTTCTGGTTGATTAAAATAATAAAGGCAGCTACTTCAGAAGGTAAATTCGAGTCCTGTGAATATGCTTTGATTAGTCGGATGTAAAATTAAATTGCACCGTATAAAATCTAAATAATCTATGAACAAATCAAAAAGACCATAACGCAAATTTACACATTCGTGATACATAAATAATTAAATAAACCGAATTTCAAACTTTTAAAAAGCAAGAGTTTCTTGTTAAACTGGGAATTTTTCATTCTGGTGGGCATGAACGGTTCAAATAGCGCACCACTTATACTTTAAGTTCGCTTACGTGGGATTTAAAATCGCGAACGAAAGTCAAGTATGTAGCCGGTGCTGGAAACCATTTGCCAAACAATCCGGTAATTTGATTTATAGTACAAAACGAAAATAATTTGTATTTTAGCGTGGACTGATTTGAAAATTTTACAATTTTTATGAAACCTATCGGTTCATCCCAGTTCTGCCAGATTTAAGCAGCTCAGGTAACCAATAATTCTAAAGGCTTTGTTCTTTTTAGGCACTTCGGTCCATTGGTGTGACGCAGTATTCCATGTTTAAGTCTCGATGGAGATTGTCACTTCGAATGTACCAAAGAGCATTCACAATGCTACGTATAGTACTTTGTTTTGAAATGCTTGAGTGATCTTCACTGTAGTTTTCCTTGCGCCATAGCATTTGCGACATAGCAGTTGACACACGTGGCCGATCGCTGATGGTATTTGTGTCCTTAGTATTTCATATCTTGATGCTAGATTTATTGAATATACCATTTCTTCAAAGAAAAAAGCGTTCATATTTATTACATATAAATCATAAATAAAATTAAAGTATCACATATAAATTCATGTAGTGATTATCACTACATCTAAATATGATACTACCCTGGTAACAAAAGTTCACCAGTTCACAAATACTGTTTTAGAAAAAATCTACCAAACGCATACAATTATCAAAGATTGCTAAAGTATTGCTAATTCTTTGATTGTGTTTTTATAAAATAATAAAAAATTAAACATTATGATGATACTTCTGATGACTCTTTTGATGAGTTTCATGAAATTAATTATTAAATAAAAATCCTATATAGCACAAAATATAAAAAAAACATATTATGAGACTTTCGCTGATACTCATGATGATTTTAATGATGATAATCAGGAAACACACTTGCCTTGTTTTTGTTTTTACTGTTATCAAATCGCAATATAAAATTTAATTTTGCCATTAATCATAATAATTCGCTAAGGCATTGTGATTTTACTTTGTATGAAAGTTCAAAGTATTTTCAATATTTTTGTAGTTTGGTCACTACAGTCTGGGAGTCTATTATAAAATTTATCCGCCTCGGATTTTCCCGTTAACGGATAAATCCGTGCTATTATGAAACTAAAAAGCAAAATCGAATCGGATTTTTCCGATCACACTACAAAAAATCTGACTGCTATTTAGTTGACGTATTAGTATCCGATTGATGTTATTTTGACGTTTCAATAAGTGAAAGTGAATCCTATTTCAATAATATTATTAAAATAATTTAATTTGCAGTATTTAGTATAAACAAATAATTAAAATCCAAAGATTAAAAATGTAATATTTTATTATAAGAAATTTTTAATAAATAAAATTATAAAAAATCAAAATCTAACCTCAAATTATTAAAAAACTTCAATTTGTTTATTACCAATCCGATAATACAAGTTTCATAATAGGGAAAATCCGTGTCGAATCGGATATTTCCGTTAACGGAAAAATGGGAGACAGATAAATTTCATAATAGACCCCCTGATCAGTCTGCAAACGACCGAATTTTTTAATTAAAAATGGCCGCAATAGCTTGAAAAACGGTTGCTTCCGAATGTTTTATTAATTGGTTTTTGGTCCTTGTTTTGTCCATCGTAACGTTAAACCTTACAAGATTCAAATTGTGATCTAGTTGAATGTAATTGTGACAGATTATTTGTTGGGATTGTTAGCACTAGGTTGTGAACCGTAATAATTAAATATTGCATAATAATTAAATTTTTACGTTTTATTGCTTTATAAATTGTCAATTTATGAATAAATAAAAAGTTATGTAGAATGTAATTCGGACCTAATTTGTTGGTATTCCGAACCGAACGAAAATGGTTAATTGTGACCGCAAATGATTATGGGAATCTTATGTTTAATAAAAAAATTTGCTTAGGTCACAAATAGTTTTTTAAAAAGTTCAGGGTATTCTGCATTCAAAGTAGATAAAATATAGTTTACAAAATTGTTTAATTTTATATATTGTTGATGTATTGCTCACAATTACCGACATATAAGAAATGTGCTTGCTTGTAATGCGGACCGAATTTAACTTGTGTTTTTTAGGCTTAAATTTAAATTAAACCACATTACTATTGAATTTTTATTGAAACTACATAAGGTTATTTGCGTGTGCTCAAAATATTTAACTGGCCACAATATTTTCTCTAATTTTGAAAAATGAGCTTTTCATAGTGTAGTGGTATGGTTCTTTTTAAAAGCAACGGAAAAGGAAAGGCATAAGATTTGTTTAATTAAAACTCGAACTTGTTGTTTAAAAGCCGGATTTCCGTTGATAAATAGTTCCGTTAAAAAAATAATTTAGTAGCAACAAAATATTTGTCTATCATAATTATCTACTAAAATCATTTTTACATGAAGGTCAACAAAGTTTGTAAACACTAAGCATATATTAAATACTAAAACAGTCGATAGTGCCTAACTTTATTTACTCATTACTGCAAACATTATATTTTAATATTCCTCAACCACAAAAAACTGAAAAAGCTCCTCATGTTGACTTATTTCCTAAAATCGTTAAACACATTGTATCTACATTTTTATCGTATAATAGGTAGTAGTAGAGTAGTATTAAAAAAGCACGAACTTTTAATCCAAACTACATTTTTGTATATAAAATAATCGATTAACTTGATACAATGTTCTACCGTAAGCTGTAAAAATTAATATTGTTAGCATTAGATAATTTCTAACCCAAATTTATATGTGTATCATTATTTAGCATCACAACTTTTATGCCCAACTATATATCAGAGAGACGTAAACAAAAAAAAAAGCATATCGTAATAAAATTTAATTTCTCATAAAAGCAAGTTCATGCATATACATACATTCGTGTATACACGGGCATACATAAGAAACTTGTTTTTGTTTATGCCGTACATATATAAGAAATCTCTTGAATGTTATGTCATTCAACCTCTAAAAAAAAATTGGTATATCTACTTATGTATAAACTACCAAAGCAACACAAAAAATATATAACAAATAACGATACGGATCTATATTATTAGACGGTATGAAAAAAAAAAAAAATGTTTTCTTAATTCTTGTAGATAATATACAGCGCAGCACGAGCCGGGTCGAGGGAAAAGGGATGTTACGAAAAGATACTCAAGTTGATTTTGTGCAATGAAAGCAAATTAAAAAGGCGACGACGGCATAAAAAAATCTTAATAAGAAATTTTCCTAATTAGTAAGCACCATTCCGTTAAATTTTTCATCGTATACTCCACCCGCTAAAAAAGAAGGATTTCGTTTTCCTTATTAATGTTACCAACAAAAAAAATGTCGTTATTTTTATTCTTCCGCAAAACAAAAAAAAAATATGCAAATTTCATTTTTTTTAAAGTAAACACTTAAAGACAATGGTGTGGTTTCTGTTTTATTATTTAAAAAAATCAAAAAATTATTTCACACCTGATGCGATTTTTAATAATACAAAAATATAATAATCAGATTATATGCCGAAAATTATACGAAAATATAACGAACTTGTCAATGTGCGGTTTTAGATCCCAGATGTGATTTCTACATAGATTCTCTCCGTTTTAATACCGCATCTCTAAAGTTCCCATATACGTATAGAGTATTTTATTTTAATATAAAACCAAAACCAAGATATATATATAATAAACAAAATGGGTTTTCTCGTAGATGACTTTAGACACGATTTTAAGATAAACTAAGAGATTTTCGGTTGTTGTGTTTTTAATAAATGTGGAGAATGTGAGGGTCGATTTATATCTCTTTTAGCGGAACGCATTTTATTTGTGTATCCATATATTTTATTGATTTGTTTTTTGCTCGGTTTGGCTTTCTTATATTATGTATGGCTCTGATTCATAATATTTGTATGTTCCTTAAATAACAAGAGCCAACCATATATAATATACAAAAGAAAGAATAATAAGAAATATATAATAATGGGTTACACACTTCCCTACCGCACCACCAACAACGATTTATATACAAAACAATTTTTGTCTTGTAGTATTGATTGGATAAATTTTGTTGTAACTTTAATAAAACTTTGGTTTGTATAATATAAGTATAAGTAAGCAAGTATACTTACATAGTTCTTTTCATTTTCAATATAGAGGAATATAACAATCTTATTTTTATTATTTAAGATATAACCCTCGAATATCTTACTCGAATTTTTTATTCTCTTTTAACGTTAAGCTAAGTGATGGACAACTTTGTACATACATATTTTTATTTAAGATTTTTGTTGTTGTTGTTGTTGTTTGTTACATCTAAATATTTTATTTTACGTTTTTTAAGATGCCTTTCCAAAATTTATGCTTGCCATTTTTATTCTACTTCGAAATCTTTCAAATTGAAGTGTAAACAAAATCTATAAAAAAAACATATTTTTTATTAAAAAAAGCTACTTTCTCGGTACACGAACGTCTTTTTATAATATCAAAAGATAGAAGAAATGACATTTTTTTCCCTGTGTCCATTTAACACTCGAAAAATGAGATGGATCAATTGACCCAAATCATTTATTCAACATTTTTGTTACAGTAAAAAATTGAACAACTGTAAGTTCAAAAAGAAAAATATTTAAGAAAATTTTGTGACAGTTCATGGTACACTGGTAGGTGTTCTTTTCTAACATGACATTAATTGGCGTACAATTTGGTTTATGGTTTTTACGGTTGTATACACGTTGAAAATTGTAAAAAGGCAAATGCAACGTCCAAGATAAATAAAATCGATAAAAGATAAGTTCGTTTTCGATGAAACAAATTTGAACCGAATTAAATTTTTATTTTCTTATCGTGTATTGTCTATATTTGACGTACTTATGTATTGAAAAGATGAAATAAAACTTGGCGTAATTAAAATTTATTAAACCAATTTAGCTAATTTAAAAATTCGCTAACCCAATATGTGTTTACTTTGTGAGAGACCGTAACTTCAAAAAAAAAATATTTAACTTCTTAATAATTAGAAGCTACCAATAACAAAAAAGTACCAGACTCTTCTAATCCCTTGACTATTTTGAGAATAGTGGGAAAAAATATTTTTTTAAAAAATTAACAAACGTCTCTATTGACACTCTTGGTAATTTTTTTCGTTTTAGTTTAGCATCCGTCTTACATATTTGTAAGATATGAACGCTTTAACGCATCCTCAAAAGACTTAAACAATTTATTAGGTGGTTTGTATTGATGAACGGCTAATACTTTTGGTAATTATATTCTCTCAAATAATGTTGCTGTACTAATAATGCCCAAGCCGGTAAAGTTAAGAACCAGAAACATTTTTTGACAAAGATTATCTCAAGGTAAGAAATTACTGTTTGATGTACTCAGTTAGACTTCATCACACAACAAGTAGAACAAAATATTTTGTTCGTCGCCGAGGTCAGCATTGACGTGTTTATCATAGTAAAATTAAACTTGGAACCGTTAGGGGATACAATAAATGCAATAAACGCGAACTGGCGTGCACAAATATGTAAGCGTGAGCAATTTGGAAAGTAGATCCAGTTGCAATTAAACAGTAAAACAGTTGTAATTTGACAGCACCAGTTGAGCAGTGGAAGTAAACAGTGTGAAGTAATTCTTGATCCCAGATGCCAAAATAGCAGTAAGTACTTACCGAAAGCAAATCCTGCAATAGTAGAATCGTTTAATCATGGTAAGTCTCCGGTGTATAACAGATAAACTATCCTAAATAAATCCTAGGGGAGCACCTAAACCCATGGAGACCGATCCCTTCATTAATATACGAAAATCAGCACGTTTTGGAATACATTCCATTTGCAAAGTTTGATTCAGACTGGATGAATGGTGTTGAAACTAAGGACGGTTCCTTGATCTAGGGACGAACTCTTTATTCCCACGAAAATTAAAAAAAAATTGAAACTATAGAAAAAAATTGTGCATGAGCCCTTAGATTTCGGGGTCGAAGCCCTTGAAAAATATCAAATATCGTAAGGTTGATCAGGACGATCGGTTGAAATGCCCTTTCAGAACTAAGAGACATTTTTGAGAAAATTTTGTATGGTGCACCTAAACCCAGCCCCCTCCTCCCCTAAACTAAATATTACGATAATATTTTCTAAAAATATTACGATTGTATGAATGGTGTGGACACTTGTAAGAATAGTCCCCTTGATTCTGGGGACGGAGTGTTTAGATTCGAGCATTTCACTAATTTCACATAACCCTTTTCTTAAACTGATTCCCATGTTAACAAAATGTAAAATAATTTTAAACAAAAAATATTAAACAAAATTAGAATAAGTAAAAAGAATCTCCTTGTTATAGGGGATGGACCCCTCAGATTCAAAAATGTCAATAATTTCATATAAACCCTTTTCTATACTCATTCCCGTGGAATAATTAAAAATAAATTAAATTTTAGAAAAAAAATTATCTGGGCCGGTAGACCCCGGATTCCAGCTCTAGTCGTACCAACTCAGAAAACTTCGCGGGCATGCACAAAACAACTCATTCATTCTAGGTACGGAAGTAGATTGTAATTATCCACCCAGAGCTGTCCACCGACAACGTAAAAATTTTACGTCTTAATTTATTTATTGGAATTGTGCGTTTGAGAAGAGGCCAAGCGTAAGTCGTGTAAAGAGCCACCGTAACAAAATATCGAGAAATTCCGTGGACCAACTTTAACGAAAGCAAGAGCTGAGCTAGTTCTGTTAATCATATTTACGATGTCGTCCCTAAAGGTCCTTCAGTAGGCCCTAAAATATTCAGGTTAAAGAATGCGAGTTCAGCTAAATTAGTGGTGGTCATGGATCGAAAACCATGTTGATTAACCGAGAACAGTGGTATACAATGAAAATCCAGTGATTGACATACTAGCCCCAATACTTTTAGACAATTTGGGAATGCAAGATAGTTTTGTAATTGGCCTGTATTTGGAAATATGAACTTTTGGGTTAATCTGGGTGACCGCCTGACACCTGCTTCACATCGAGGTGAGGTTACCAAGACTTTGGTACATAGTTTGATTACGACTCGAATATTTTTTTAGTTCGGTCTGATAAGTATTTTTAACTATCGAGATGAGATTATGATGACGTTTGTAGTTTGGTTTCGTTCTAATGAAATATTGAACTCTTTTAAACTCTTTGAAACTTCAGTTTTTTGAGATGACCAATTTTTTTGATTTAAGGAATTCAATATTTCATTAGATCGAAACCAAACTACCAACGTCAACATAACCTTATCTCGATAGTTAAAAATACTTATCAGATTTTGAGTCCACCTTGTGAATCTTTTCACATATTTGTGATAATTCCACAAGGCTGTAAGTGGTTAGACTATATAAATTAAAATTAGTGTATTGTATTAAAAATAAATTGAAAACATTAGAAAATGATCTAGTGTTCAAATAACATGTTCTAAAGGTCTTAATTAGTGATACAAATTAATGGGGATTTTCACTGTCGCCAAGATTTTTTGTTAATGTTATTGTGAACCCAAATACTGTAAATTACTTTTCCATTCCTTCCGAGTGTTTTATTTTAATGATTTATGAGTATTCACCAATGAATCAAAAGAGCGCAAAAGATTATCTGAGAGAGCCGTATTAACCTGTTTATAAAAAAAAAGTTGACATCCAGGCGATGACCGGGTTTAAAGGGGCCGTAAGGCAGAAAATGATTTTAAACAATCAAACCTATGCGTTGCGTTCGCTTTATCGACCACAGATAAGATAATATTTCAGGATTTGTGCACCGAAAAATCAATATAAGAGCTTCTTTCGCGTGCTAAAAGTATTTAATATGCCCCTCGCAATTTCTCGTGAGCCAAACGTGTCCCCATCTCTGACTTCGCTCATATACTCATAGAAACATAAATAATTATTAAATTCACGTATTTATGCCATATTACAATTAATTTTAAATAGAGAGTTAAAAAATATTATTTTGTAAAGATCGAACTAAAGGTTTAGTTATTTAAGTATAGCTAAGCAAATATGTTGTTTTTTTTTAAATTTAAATTACATTTAAAATTAAAAAAACAAATTAAAAAATTGTCCTCAACTCAACATGATTTTGTAATTGTAAATGACATACTTTTATACAATTTAATGTAAAAACGCGCGTACTGCTGAAGCGAAACGAGAAGTCACGAAATCAGTAATAGACCAGTACAAAGACCTCTTACAAATAACTATGTACCAACAATCACTTTAGATAAACAAATTCTGCATTAATAATAAAGTTTGTCTTTATAAACTTGTTTATGCAAATCTGTTGTAATCAAATTTTGTCAAAATATTTGGTAGATAACAAAAAATGGATATACTCGTGTACGTACGCTAGTTGGAAAAAGAGTTATAGAGTTAAAGCATGCAATTTAATTTTCTTTTCTCTTCATAGCAAAAAATAATAAATAAATTCATGAATATTAAATTTTGTAGTGAACAATTCAAAAATAGTAAGTAAGTAAGCAAGACAAACAATTTTACAACTTTACTTATAGTTATGATGAAAAAAAAACTAAAGGAAATATTATTTTAAACAATCTCAAGACGAAGGTCATTTACATAATCAATTACGGGTAATTATGAAATTGAAATTTATCTTGATTTTTTTTTTGTTCAATTAGTTGAAGTTCAACATAGTCCAATGGTTTCATCATGAATTTTATTGTGAATTAATAAAAAAAAAACAAAAAAAATTCCCACGAATTCTAAATGAGTGTGACAGCATTTGTAAATAAAAAAAAATGCAAAACTCAAGATCAACGTCGTAACGATAAAAAACGAAAGTAAGAGAGCCGATTAAGTTTATAATTTAGATGATTTGCAAGAGGGATTGTTTTAGACGATGTGTTTTCAAATGTAAGCGGATTCTTATTTGATTGCATTAAGGGGACATAGCACCTTCAAATTTTCAAAAAATCGATTTTTTTTATGATAGAATATGTTAGAATCAACGTTTAAAAACATGATTTTAATGATATAAACATGAAAATCTCAAAAAAAAAAATTATTTATATTTTTATTTTATTTATTGCGAAGCGCGCCTATTTTAAAGTGCGATAATTTAAGCGCGATTATCTCGAAATGACGTTTTCCAAGTTGCTATATCCGCTTAAGAATCATTCGGACTATATTGTTCTCTCAATCAATCAATTCTTGAGATTTCACCTGCACTTAGACTTTCCAGCATCGTAACCAAAAGTGATTCTGATTGGTGTTGTTTATCTAGAAAAATATTATTTCGCTAAATGTTCGATATTTAGGAGAAAAAAACCACGGTTTACAGATGTATTGTTTGTTTTTTTCTGGCATATGCCTTAGAATGATTGAAATAGTGCTAAACTTATACCTATCTTGAAGGTGTACAGTTTAAAATGCATAATACAACAAACGAATAAATTTATTTTTCGAAGAATTAACAAATTATAAGCAGCAAAAATAGGTTAAAAAATTAATTATTACCCGCAGTCCATATTTTCTTTCTGCCATCCATGCAATTCGGGTTGGCAAGGAATGTGCGTACTTCTGACATTTCTCAACACTAATATGGGACCAGAATTCAGTGATAAAGCTGCAGAGCTGTGTCAAATTTCTTGGAGGTTTCTCTGCAAGCCTATGGTAGTGCAAGAATTATAAGTTTTCAACAGGCGACAATTTTGGTCTTTACGGGACATTGGAACTTCTTAAACAGTTAACTAACTGTAACTACAGATTTAGCTTTGTGTATTGGAGCATTGTCTTGTTGTAGTACAAAATTCTCATCAATTAATCTCTTTCGTTCCGGTATTAAAACATTTTCGAGGAGTTTAAGGTACACTTGGGCAATTACTTTACTTTCAAATACTATTATTTGGCCAAGACCAGCTCAAGTCATGATGCCTTTCTCCGAATCATCAATTCGTCGGTTATAAGCAGTCGTTGGTGGAAAAATTACACCTGTTTTCATCAGCATTATATAGGCGCACGATTCAACTGTTACGTCAACTAATCGCATGTCGTATCTTGAAAGGCCTGGTATTAGCTTTTGTATAACAACTAATACATTTATCTGTTCGATCAAAGCTGTCGATGAAGACAAACGTCAATTTTTCCTTGCAAAAAAAAAGAATTTTTTTTTCATTCATAAATAAAAGGAAAAAAACTTTCGACGAACATCACTCTCCACGGGAAATATGCCATTAGTGTCAAAAACGGCTGTTACTCCAGTAGAAAGCGATAGGCCAAAAGCACCGGTAAGCCAGGCACAAGAGGATACAACCAAAACCATTCCAGGCACATCCCAACGAGTATGCATCCCAAATATATGCCCGATTGCATACTCGAGGGAATGTGAGGAAAAGGCGTTACGGAAATGCAAAACGATAATCGTTAAAATGAAAAAAGGAACTAAGCGACAGCGTAACATTTCCAACGATGTGAAGAATGGCCTGGGTGAGCTGGAGGAGGCGATGGATGCCGTAGCATTCTATAGAAATAAATGGTTACCGGCGGAACAAAAACTCACAGAAGTAGATGTTACACAAAAACAAGCGCCACCTGCCCCATCGGGAGGGAAAAAGGTGACTAAAAGCATCGATAATGAGTCTACGACCACACCTAAAGGAACAGGTGGCAAAAGAATTGCGTCCAGCCATGGCCAGTCGGACTCTGCTAAACGGAAAAAGGAAATAGAAAAAGAGAGCAAGACGAATGGGGTGCAAGAGGAATGGACAATGGTTCAATATAAAAAACAACTACGCAATTGCAGCGGTAGGAAGAAGCAGAAGACGCCTACGAAAAGAAAAACAAGAGCAGAGGCGCTTCTGATTAAAACCACACCAGGCATGACGTACGCTCAAGTGCTCGGCGAGATACGGGGAAAAGTTAATCCCGAAACACCAAACACGGAAATAAAATCAGTACGCCGAACCAGGATGGGGGATGTCCTATTAGAGCTTGGCCACGAAACTGAAAACAAGGACGGTCTATGTGAGGCGCTTCGAGGTGCTCTTGGAGGCAGTACCATTGTAAGGAGTCTGGAGCCGAAAACAACGCCCGAAATCAGACACCTCGACTGCCTAACCACGGAGGCTGAGGTAAAGGAAGCGACACAGAGGAGCCTCAATGAAATAAAGCACGATGCCAAAGTATACCTAACCAAACCAAACCTAAGGGAGCAGAAAATGGCGTTCGTGGAAATTGAGAATTTAGCGGCCACGGAACTCCTTAAAATAGGTCGGCTCAAGATAGGATGGGTGTACGCAAGGATATCGAGGAAAACCGTAGTTCCAAGGTGCCACGCTTGTTTTGGTTACGGGCATCACCAAGACATCTGCAGGGGGCCAAACAGGAGGCGGCAGGCCATTTGCCTCAAATGTGGTGAAGCTGGCCATTTCAAGAAGGAATGCCAGGCACAATCCAGGTGTTTCCTCTGCATCGAAAATGGCCTAACGGACGATAATACCAAACACACACCCGGGTCAGGAGCATGCCGAATGTTTAGGCAGGCCCATGATAAAGTCAGGGGTAAGAGCGGAATATGAGGATTCTGCAAGGAAACCTTCACCGAAGCAAGACGGCGGACGCACTACTAAACCAAATCCAGCTAGACACTGGTGCAGACCTCCTAATGATCAGCGAGCAATACCGAAATAGATACGGAGTGGAATGGTACTCGGACAACCTTGGTACGGCCGCCATCGGGATCGCATACCCAAACGTGTCTGAGGCACACGGAAGCGAAGATGGCTTTGTATGGGCCAAAATTAAAGGTGTTATCTACGTGAGCTGTTATTTCACGCCGAATGAACCGATCGATAGCTTCTGAACCAAAATTGATTGTCTGGAAGATAAGGCCCGAGAAATGGATGGCCCGCTAATCATTGCCGGAGATCTTAACGCGAAGGCTCTGCAGTGGCGCATGAATGTAACGGACACCAGAGGACAGTGTGTCCTAGACATGTCTGACAAGCTAGGATTAACGGTGATAAATGAGGGAGGAGTTTCCACTTTCCGAAGACCTAGTTATGCCGAAAAAATTCCAGGCATCACTCTGGCCTCTGATGCAGTGGCTCGGTACGTCATAGGGTGGCGAGTAATAGAAGATTATACCGGCAGCGACCACCAGTACCTAACGTACACTGTACTGAGGGGACTACGACGGACCACTTCCAGTAACCAACGGGCGATAGGATATAATGTAAAGCAGCTGTCGCAACAAAATCTGATGGCAAGCATTGAAGCTGGAAAAAATGGTGTACTGCAGGAAACTGGATCAGCTGAAAAAATGGCAAGGACCACAATGCGGTTAGTAAAACAGGCATGCGACGCAGCAATGCCGAAGAAAAATAGTCCGAGAGGTGAAAGAACTGCGGTTTACTGGTAGACTACGGAAATCGCAAACTTAAGGAGACGTTGCCTACACTTGAAACGGCTAGTCACCAGGGCCAGGAGAAGAGACGGGCATGCAGCAGAACACGAGCGAGAAGAGTATCGGACAGCCAGGCGCGCGCTCAAAGCAGAAATCAACAAAAGTAAGCGCCAAAAGTAGGAAAATGTGGCATATTGTCAATTCCCTTTTTCCGTACCAGCAAGAAAGCGGCCGGCCTCCCTGCCCGATAAACCGGAAGAAATACCACTGTTTACCACGGAAGAGCTAAGAGAGGCAGCGTATTCGCTCCAAAACAGAAAAGCGCCAGGGCCAGATATGATTCCAGCAGAAGCTCTAAAAGTGATCACCCGACATCACCCAGAGGTACGGCTTAAGGCGTATAATCATTGCCTGAGAGAAGTTTTCCCAAAGGTTTGGAAAACCCAACGTCTGGTGCTAATAAGCAAAAAGAATGGCAGGCTGAATGTCCCGTCAGCGTACAGACCACTGTGCATGCTGGATACAGCGGGGAAACTGCTTGAGCGCCTACTAAAGCCAAGGCTCGCAGCGGCAATCCAGGGTGCAGGAGATCTCTCCCCTAGACAGTATGGTTTCCGGAAAAGACGGTCCACGGTCGGCGCTATAGATGAAGTGGTGAAAAGCTTTCATAAGGCGCAACAGGGAGAATGACGCACAGTTATCTCCAAGATAGGGTGCTTATTTTCGGAACGGAGGAAGGGCAATGCAGGAAGGTGATAAAGGGTGGTGCTGCCCAAGGGTCCATTCTTGGTCCCGATCTTTGGAACATTTTGTACGATGGAATCCTACGAATGGAGATGCCGGACGATGTTTTTATGGTGGGCTACGCGGATGACATTGCGGCATTAATTAGCACTCGCAACATTGAAGAAGCGCAACGGAACTTAAATCAGGTGATGCGGAGGTGTACGTGTTGGCTTCAAGATCATGGTCTCACCCTTGCCACTGAGAAAACGGAGCTAGTATTACTTATCAGACGCCAAGTAAACACCGAGGTAACGTCCCAAGTCAACAATCAAGAAATTATGACCAAACTACACGTAAAATACCTGGGAATGCACTTGGACACCAAAATAACATTCTGGGAACACATAAAACAAACCACAGAGAAGGCAACCAAAGTCTCATTTGCATTAAGCAGACTGATGATCAACATAGACGGTCCTGTTGCAAGTAAGAGGAAGCTGTTAATGCATCGACCTAATGGCGCAAGAGAGGAAGGAGAACTTTAGAAATGGAAATAACAGTACTGCTGCAAATGCAAGAAGGCGACAAACTATACAACTATGGCAACAAAGGAAGCAAACAAAATGCCGCGGCAGATGGACGGCAAAATTAATTAAAAATTTGTATGATTGGATGGATAGGAAACATGGGGAAGTCAACTACTTCCTCACCCAATTCCTGACGGGTCATGGGTACTTCTGCCTGTACCTACATACAATAGGAAAACTCGAAAATTGTTTATGCATGTACGGCGACTCTGATCTCGATGATGCGCAGCATACATTTTTCGAATGTATTAAATGGAGGACAGCCAGAGAAGATCTAACCAGAAGTATCGGTCACACAACACCTGATACTATAGTAGAAAATATGCTCGACAATCTTTTCAACTGGGAAAAGGTGGATGAAAAATACGTGGATGAAATTCTACGGTTGAAGAAACCAGATATGGATCAGCATGTCACAGCGGGAAACTAAGCTCGTTAAATATAAAGAATGTCTTAAAAGGTGGAAGTCTAAAGGACACAAAAAGCACACCGTTCCGAAGTAATACGGAAAGTGGTTCCGGAGCGGGTTTTTGTGCGGGAAAAATTGTTGAAAAATTTTGTGCGGGAATTATGTACTGTCTCTTAAAATTTTTATAAAAAGAAACAGAAATAAATGTACAAAAAAAAAATACATTTAAGTAAGTTTAACTGAATTCACACAAAAATCGTCTTTAACGTTTCGGTGTTAATTCGTATAAGCCTATTAATTTGTTTTTGACATAGATACGTTTTCGTGGCACTTAGTTCATTATTTCTTAGTTCATTATTATTAAAAAGTAGAACAAACATTTCAAATTAGGAAAGTGACGGTCATCTGCTTTATATCCTTTGATTTATTACAAACATAAATCCTATTAATGGGAAAATTGTTATTTTTATGCGATCTACGTTTTCGAATGATCGGTATTTGTGAATTCGAAAACATATTCGATCGAACCTCCAAAGTAAAAAACGAAAACGAATAACCATGAAACGAACGAAAATTACCCTTATCGTGCAATCCGTTTTCGAACAAGAATTGTTCGTTCATGAAAGAATTTTTCTTCGTTGATAATTTTAGTGACGAATCCAAAGAATAATTACAATTCTCAATAATAAATTAATACGTAATGTTATTTTATTGGTGTAAAAATTATTTTGGTAGGTTGTTAGGACAAGTTTCAAACAATTTTTTTTATTATTTTAGAATAATTTTTATTAAATGAAAAAAGCTTATAAAAAAAAAACAAAAAAATTAGGAATTATTATTGACAATTTCAAACATACACTAAACGAAAATTACAATACAAAAGTAAAAAAACTCGGCTGAGATATTTAAAACTTTTTAACACTCCGAAATTTTGTCATTATGATTTAATATTTTTTATTTAATGAATTAATATTGAAAATATTAATTCAAATCAAACTGAAATTAAATGTGTGTTATGTTTGCAAAAAAATACAATTTTTGTTTTGATCGTCAAACGTCAAAATTAGAAAACAAAGGCGTGTATTTATCGTACAGGTATAACCATAAATTAAAATTTCCCTGCTGATTACTTTACAGTGTTCGAATTCGCAAAAACCAAAAAATCATGTTCGACTCGAATTGTCTTCGAAACGGATTCGCAAATAGGACCCCAGGGCGCGTATTGTTGAAATCGGTGGATATTTCCATCTGCGGGTTATAATTTGCATTAAAATTCTTTATATTATTCGAATTTTTCGCCGGTTACTTTAATCTTTTTTCAAACTTGTTTGCAAGTTTTCCATTATTTGGAGGAATAAATCCGCATTGATTTACCCACTCGGAAATGTCCACCGATTTTTGTTTAGTAGTGAAATAAACAATATAAGACTTGCAAGCAAATTTGCAAGTCTAAAATTTCGAAGTGTAAATTACGATTTTTGAAAAACAAACTGGTTTTCAAGGAAAGTTTGGCGGCTCTGCAGCCCAGACCGATTGATAAATTGGGATAAAACTTTATATTGAAGTTTTTTTTTCAAAATTTGAGAGATCCTATTTGAGAGCCTCCATACAGGAGATTTTTCAATTTTTGCAGTGAAAATTAAATTTTTAACAAGGGTTGACCATGTTCGTTTTCTGAAATATAAGCAGCAATAATGATTTGTATGACAGTTTTTATCAAAAATTTGGGTAGGTTTAATTCTTTGATTTATAAATTAAGTGTAAACCACTCCGTTTGTAAGATATTATTAAAAATGTCACTTCTATTTCAGCAAAATCAACCAGGTTTATTAACAAACAATTTTAACGTTCGAAAATAATATTCAAGCGCTATTTACCTTACTATGATGCATAAGTATTTATTCTCTTGTTAAATGATCAGGTTAAACCAACCTTGACTCATCTCACCCCACGCAAAACTATAAATTCCTATTAAATGAGACAAGCACTTTTGTTGTTTAGCAATATAATGCTGGATTGATTAATTTAAATACATAGTTTACATTTTGAAAGTTAGCTTCTTCATTTAAGTAATCGAAATTTTCTGACAAGTAAATTTCAAATTACACATCATTGTCACCCGCACACAGTATACACAAATAAATTAATTTGTTAAAATTATCTACACTTGCCATTTTGGTTTCGGTACACATAATAAAAGGGAGCATCATATACAGATTATAACAAAAAGAAAATAATAAGTTTGTTAAATATACGAACATAAGAAGATTAATATCACAAAAAGAAGCATAATATACGTACACACATAATACACTTTGTATATATTAAAGGGTTAGGGAGTTTAAAAATATCGCAAAATTTATCAAGATCTATATATGAAAATGATACTTTTAATCTATATTATGACAGTAACCCTTTTTTTTAATATCGTTTACGGCATGTACTCGTACACGTATATATAGTTTATTATTAGGCACGAGTCGGGGAAAATCTACCGTAAAATTATTTTTAGGGGGAAGCATATAAAGTACGTAAGTATATATAAAACGAATTTACTAAATTTATTATGTCTTGGTTCTCGACCCAGAGCTATTAAAGCTACTTGATTTTCCAAGCAGCCATTATTGGTGGTATCATGCTACCAAAATTCAACTTTATATTTTAATAATGGTTAACGATTAAAAGTCTGTTACCTTTTCGTTTATCGTGTAAATATTATAAGACGATAGTTAAAAATATATTTATGATAAGTATTCATAATTTAATTAAGGTCAATGCTGTTTTCTATATTTGGATATATGTAGCTGCGAGCTTTTAAAAATTATAATTATTCGTGATTAAAGCAACTAAACATTTATAAAGATTTTTTTTTTTGAAGTGAAAGTTAATTATGTTTCACGAATCATCATGTACCTGAGTATTATTTTTTCAATGTACAAGAATTATGCTTTACAAACAAATAAAAAAGTAAATTCAATTAAACCATGATCCCATATCCCAGTATTTCTCTTTTCATCCCACAGCGTATTTATTTTACCAAAACACAATTTTTTTTTAAATACCAAGACGAAAACAACATAAGATGTCTAAATGTAGGAATTTCGTCTGGATGACGTCATAAATTTCTTTTCATTGTTGAATCCAATTAAACGTCTTTATATATATTATAACATATACACATGTATAAATATGGGAATTGACAATACACATTTTTTGTGTAAATATACAAAATGATAATGAATTATGAATGGAATACGAATTTATATTTTTTCTTAATCTTATGATACATTGGTATGGTGAAAGACGTCATATTGTCAGACGTAATTTGTTTGTGTCTGCAAAATTTTTTACAATGAGTAATTTGGAATGTTTTCGACTAAATGAGTTAAATTATGCATATTTTTTTGTGTGTGTGTGTGCATCTTTAGAAGTCTAATTCTTTTTAACTGAATTAAACACAATAACTCGAGACACATTTTCGTCTACTCACTATTTATATCTAACCTGTTCACGTCAGATTATAATCAGTAACAATTTTTTAGACTGGTGCCACTTTTTTAACTTCCGATGTCTTAAATAATAAAAACGAGGCCATCGGTATTTTGGTGGTGATACTTTTCTCTAATATGAGAAAAACTTGGAGCTTTCGTTCAAAGTTTGAATTGATTTTATGGTAAAAAACAGCACTGTTTACTCATAGTGTGATCAACTTTGTTGTAAAAAAACAAATTTGAAATGTGTTCAATATTCTTGTATTATCTAATCAGTATTACATAGTCGAAAGAAGAAATTATTTATTTTCTTTAAAATTTTGTTTATAATTTTGCAAATTCGTTAATTGTTATACTTAATGTATACAGGGTGAACATTTTGTGAGAATGATATTTTGGTTTGAAAACGCCAGAAGACTATAACCGTTTTTTTTAATTTGATTTCTTAATTCCACTCGGGTTGTAGAATTTTCGACTCCCGCATTTGTTTCATATAAACAATTACAGATCTGACGCAGATTCTTGCAATCTACACATGAAAAAGTTCAAACTCCACTATCAAATTGAGCAGCGCGCTCAACAACATTTAAGGATTTTGAAATGACTGTTATACTTAATGCAAATGATAATTGCAGGCAATCAAAAAATATTCTTCATGACCAATTAAATTTGCGCATTTTAACTTTAGTGTTTGAGGATATTACTGTTCTGCGACTTGGTGCATCAATTTGACGTTGTCGCTTTGCAAGAAATTTTAATTCATAAGAGAGATACAAGCAACCTCGCTTTAAGAGTACTCTTCAAATCTATTGTTAATCTACTCGTGTCTGTGGTGTTGAATGTACAAGCTGACAGTTGGCGGACTTGAAAGCGCTCCTTATTATGAATAATGATATCATTTTATTTGTTTCTCCGGTGCTTAGGTTTTATTGATTTTAGTTTTCGAAATTTACATTGGATGGCCACGTACATTCATCATGCCAACGTGTTAATTATAGTTTAAACACGCTTAGAAGATAAAAAGTTTTGCCTATTAACTTACGCATATATTTAATTAAACGTTTAGTTATGCCAATTTTCACATATTGCGATGTTTAATAGTTATGTGTACTGGTAATTTTGAATCGAAAATTAGAGTATTTCGGTACTCTGTAATGTTTAATCCATGTACCTTTCGGTAATACTAAAAAACGAAGGGGTTGATGTCGTCAACACCAGACTTTCTTTACATAAATCTCGACTACTTCACACATAATTTCTAAATTGAACTTATCCAATTTTTGATAGAAACTGTCTTGTATAATAAAAAAAAATCATTATTTCTCCTTACTTATATTGGAGAAAACCAACAAGGTCAACCCTTGTTAAAAATTTAATTTTTACTGCAGAAATTAAAAAAGCTCCTACGAAAGCTGTCACTTCCGGTACACAAATCTCCACCACATTTCGCGCCCAATTTATGAAAAACGCTTCAATATGAAGTTTCATCACGATTTATCGGGACGGATCGGCTCAAAATCCCGAATCAAAAAATCCCGAATTATCAAAATCCCGACAAAAAATCCCGATTTTCAAAATCCCGAATTTTAAAATCGGACTTTTGAAAATCGGGATTTTGAAAATTGGGATTTTGAAAGTCGGGATGTTGAAAGTCGGGATTTTGAAAGTCGGGAAAACGAACCCAACCCCGATTTATTAACCCGTTTGGGCTGCAGATACGCCGAATTTTTCTTGAAAAACAGTTTTTGGAAAAATTGTAAATTCCGCTTAAATTTTAGACAACTGATCTGGACCTACACTAAGGAGCAATGGAATGTTAAAATTTATACGCATTCATTATTGTTTGGAATAGTTACCATATTTATATTTCTACATTTTACTATTATTTTGTTTTCTTGTTTTAAATAAGGGAAATCCCCAATTAATATTTCAAGAAAAAATTTTAAATTGCACATCGACTATAGGTTAGTGCTGTCAATCAACGAGGAGTATGAACATGCAAAGGAATAATTGAAAGTTAACATACAACTTTTATTCATTTGTGTAAGTTTAACTTAACTCTACATATTTTAATTACATTCGCGAATATTTTGTAGCATGGTTTCTAATTGTCTTTAAGTGAAGGTTTATCGAAACAAAATATCAAGTTTTATTATGCGGAAGTTATAGGATGTGCGGCGTTTTATTATTCGGGATAGCGAAGCCGGTAAAATTTACCAACAAATTGTAACCAGATATGAAATATATATTTCTGGTGCCTTTAAAATATGTCAAAAGTACCAGAACACCGGTACAGCCAAATCTTGGTATGGTGGTGGAGGAAATCTTGAAATTATTAAACACTAGGAGTGGCGGATTGTCTGTCCGAAGAAGAAAGTTAAGTTCCATGAGGTTAAAAAATTTCATAGCAAAAAATTTTGAGATGGAACAATTTGGTCGGATGAGTCAAAATTTGAATTAAAATATTCAAAAAAACAGATCATGGTTTGGTGCTGCCAACTAGATCGTCTAAAACTCAACATTATTATTGGGGTTGTTTTCTCTCCCCTGATTTTGGAAACTTAGTGAAAGACGATGGAAGGATAACAGGGCAATCATATGTCAATTTATTAAGCACAAATTTTGATTAATCTGGTCACAAAAAGAATTTGGGGTCATTTATCTTCAGACAGGATAATGATCCCAAACATACCTCAAAAGTCGCAACCAAATTCTTCAATGATAATTCTATTGAAAAATTGGAATGATTACCTCTAATCGCTAGGGGCTGTATGTTGTACCATCACTTCGAATCGAAATTCGAAAAAAGTCGAATTGCTTTCGAAAAGCAAAAAAGATACAACTTTCACTTTTTCGATTCGACTTTTTTCGAATTCGACTTTTTTCCATTCGAAGTGTTGGTACAACATACCGCCACAGATTTAAATTTATTAGAACATGTTTGATCGATTTTGGATCCAAAAGATGAAATGGAGAAAAGAATCAACGTGACTACTTTTTGGGAAGAACTCCAGAATTAACGGAACAACATATCCATAGACATACTAAAAACCCGCACGGATAGCATGAAACGGAGACTGGAAGCAGTAATAGCTAATAAAGGAGAGAATACTAATTACTAGTACATAATTGCAATTTATCGAATTAAATTTAAATTTATACTATGTTGAAAGGATTACTTAAGTATTTATGAATTATTTTATTTTAAAATATTATAAATCAAATAACTGTTATTTGTCAAAAAACGTCATTTCCACTTAAGTTTTGGAAAATTATCTGGACCGAAATTGTTGCAAATTTAACTAAGAATCATTTCAATTTTTCTCATAAATAATTTTATTTTCAAAATATTTGCGAAATACTAAAAAAGCTCCTATGGATGAACCAATTTGAGCCAAAAATCATTGGAGTAACTCAATTTATGAGAATAGCTTAAGAAGAGAAGTTTCATCCCGATCAATACATTCATCTGGGTAGAGAAGCTACAAACATTTAGTCAGCGCGACCCCACGTACACACCGACAAACCTACAAATACAGGATTTTTTTAAAACCACTTTTCTAACATCCGCGATATAGCGTATGGTACATCTACAAAAATCTTGAGGTCAAAATTTTATATTTTATTTTACTACGTAAAAGAAAGTGAAAACGGAAGCATAGTGTTTTCCAATGCCAAAAGTAGCCTTCAAATAAGCTTAGAATGCAAACCCCTAACAGTGCAAGAGCCACAATGCTACTTGTCCTGAATAAAGCACTAGCCAAATAATAAATTTCAATCACTCAAACGACACCTTTCGACATTATGCATAACCACCTTACTATGTCAAAAACATATGCAGGTAACAACAGTTCTTATACCACGACCTAAAAACCGCTGTGGTTGTTATAACGCAACGCAGCGAACATTCGAACAATAACATTAAGAGACTTGATTCATTGAAGATGAAGCCCGACTTCCCCGGTTTTAAACCCAGAATTAAAACAGGAGTCCATGCAGTCGTCTAGGAAGGGTTTTCAAGCAACAAAAAAAATTAAAGTCGACGATCTTGTTGAAAAAAGATGATGGCAACAGTCTTTTGCAGGAATTTCTTACTAAACAGATGGTTTCATTGGCTGTATAACCGACCTGTTAAAACTACAAGTCATTATTTTTCCTACCATCGACCCAGTATCGAACACCATTGACGTTAGCCACATTTCATTTTCAGTAACACGACGAAACTGCAATGGGTGCTCAACAACTACCCTTGTATTCTCAGAAGACCAAAGGCGAAAATTGTTTGGGAGTCTCACTATCCCCACAAAAATCGTCTTTGACTTTGAACAAGAGGATGGCATGAATGTTTTTTATTTAACATCAGGAAATATTTCAATTCAACACCAAATTTAAACGAGAAACAGCTGATTCCAAAATATCAGTCGATCGTTTCGCCAAATTCTATGAAGTCAAATGGTGGTGTCCTGGCGTATACTTTAATAAAAAAATTATAAAATTTAAGAGGAAAGCCGTAAACAATTATTACGGCCACGATGGCAGTGGTGCAACTCTCATCCATTCAGTGATATCACTGAAGTGGTGCAACTCTCATCCATTCACTTGGGAGTCTCACTATCCCCACAAAAATCGTCTTTGACTTTGAACAAGAGGATGGCATGAATGTTTTTTATTTAACATCAGGAAATATTTCAATTCAACACCAAATTTAAACGAGAAACAGCTGATTCCAAAATATCAGTCGATCGTTTCGACAAATTCTATGAAGTCAAATGGTGGTGTCCTGGCGTATACTTTAATAAAAAAATTATAAAATTTAAGAGGAAAGCCGTAAACAATTATTACGGCCACGATGGCAGTGGTGCAACTCTCATCCATTCAGTGATATTTTGCATGAACATTTGAAGAATGCTTAAGGCGAATTTCGGACACTAAAATTCACCCGCACATTACGGTTTTACGACTATAATTTAAATCCGATAAACCCTCGCGTTGCGATGTTTCAAATTCTACCTAGGAGCTGAAACATAACATTCGCTGTTTTTTCGTTAAAATTTACAAGCTGTAACGCTGAACTTTCCAGATGCGCTAATAACTGCACCATCAGCATAAACAATACCATGATGATTCGATTCCATGCAAAGCAACAGGGATGAAAGAACATCTCCGGACAGGCGAAGGCAACCAAAAGCATTTTAATATCGAAGAAGAGAAATTAATGCCCTTTCTAAGATTTTTAAGAAATCGAAGATAAAAAATTGAAACAAATTTAGTGTGAGACAGAATAAAACAACATTTTAACTATTTTCAACCATTTCGGGAAGATAAACACCGATGCAGGAGTAATAAACGAGAGTTGTCTTTTAGAAATCGGGATTGAGCAATCCTTGTACTGCCATCTGGTAACTGACGCCTCTATCGTAAAGTTTGATATTTTAGACGGTATATTTAATCAGAACGTTTTTTTATACCGCCAGTATTTTTTTGTTATACTTAAGTACTTAGTGATTTCAAAATTTTATTTCATTGCAAAAATGGAACTAAATGGTGAACATTTTCGTACGATTGTTTTTTAGAATTTTCGACGTGAATTAACTCAACAACAATGCATTCATGAACTTAATTCGACTTTTGGCGATTAGTCCACCCAACAACGAATTTCGTGAACTTCGTCCAAAATCGATTGTTCCATGTGACTTATCGTGGGATTAAGACAACCTTGGGCATTAGTGGGGCCAGCATACATTCAATATTGCATAAACATTTGGCCGTCAAGAAATTTGTTCGCGTTGGATCCCACATACTTAATTTGTCACTTGGCCGAACGAAATGCTCAACAAATATGATCGCGAAGCTTTAAAACATGTCTATAACATCGTGATAGGTGTCGAATCTTGAATATATGCGTATGAGCCTGAAACCAAACAATAGTCGACAATATTGGTTTGGTGTTCCAATATGAGTCAAATCCAATAAAAGTTGTTCGCACACTAAACACTTCGAAGCAATCAGAAAAACTGAACATGTCGCAACCATACCTTTGGCGAAGTTTCGACACCTGAAGAAGCGGTTGATGTGCTGAAAATGCATGTTTTGGAGGTACCAAAATCGGAGTGGAAAAAGGTGCTTCGAATATTGGTCATGCTCAAGCCTGCTACAACAATATTCCGTGGGGGAAATGAGTATGGCCTAGTACTTAATTCTGAAGTTTTTTCCGTATTTCCAGTCACATAAGTTGATCCAATAAGAATTTAATGATTCCTAGCATTTTTTCGGTAATTCCTTTTCCCGCAGAATTTTGTTTTCAATATGGATAATATTGCTCCAATAACTCGCGCTGATCGTTTAATTTGCTTCCCCCAGGGGGGCTATTTGGGAATTCGATTCGATAACGAGAGTACAAGATTCATATTGGATTTTAAATAAGAATCGTTCGAATCACATTCAAATCAAATATGAATCTTGTACTCTCGCTATCGAATCGAATTCCCAAATAGCCCCCTGGTGCGTTTTCGAAGCTTACGAGTCAAAGTTCATTATTCTATCATTTGCCAGAACTGCTATTGTTGGAATTATGGAAAGGGCAAGACACCGAATTAGCTTAGCCATTTATCAAACTGAACAAAGAGAATTTTTTTTTAAATACTTACTTAGGTGAAATACATTAATGTGAAACCCTGATGTTGGCTTAATAAAATATGAATTCATAATTATACATTGTTTTCGTCTCTCTAAATAATGGCGTTCAGGTTATCACTTACTTGATAATCATAACGAATTCATGTACATATAAAAATCGCCGTATCACATTGTTTATGTACGCAAATTTTAATTAAAAGCAGCATGAAAGATTCAATGAATCTGTTTTCAATTTTCATTTTCACGTTCGTACGGATATTTTATTATTTTGAATGAGAGTGATTGATTCGAATTTCATTTCTGTCTGAGTCATATCTCGTATCATAACAAAAAAATAAAAAAATTATGTCATTTATTTTTTTGTATAAAAATTTGATTTCATTTCGATCAAATTTTTTTACGCCAAAAATCAGTGTGGCGCGATAATTTTATCGCGTTTGTTATTTTTATTGTTCAACTATTAACTTATTTAAGTTGAACTAACTACTTAGTTCGCTGAGCGATTTATGCTATAATTTAATTGCCTAATTTGTTACAAACAAATTGGAGTTGCTGCTTTGACACAAAAACTTACTTGTTTCTAAAAAATGATAGATATCAGTTTAGACGTTTTTAGAAGATTTAAAAAAGTGTTATAAGTAGTTTATCTTTCATTTCGATTACTAGAATATATATATATATATATTGGGGGAATTATGACAGCTGCACATTTTACTAACATGACTTTTTTTTCGTGTAATCCTCAAAATCCGCTCTGTATGTTTTTAGAAAACCTATATTTAATAATATTCAACTGTACATAATAAGTATTGCCATATCTTAATTCTGTTTAAGTTACTCAGTACTCTAAATTTCGCAATATTAGCAGTGGATATTAAAGGCCAGTTTTGCATACCAAATTTGACTATTTTTTCCATAAGATTTTGAAAAATTCATATTAAAATATAAAACACATTCCATAATTTGACCAAGATCTATCAAAAAATAGCTGAGTGCTTTATAAAAATGTATATTTAAAATATTTTAATACTTACGTCATAACAAAAAATTCCAAATTTTGACGGAATTCTTTAAAATGTCAGCAAAAGTGTGATTTTAAAAAGCGGGATATCAAAAAGTGGGTTTTATAACCGGGGTTTTGAAAACGAGATTTTCATTGCGGGTTCTAAAACAAAGCAGCATTTTCATAATTCGGGATTTTGCAGCAATTTGAGTTTTAATACCGATCCCACCATTCTAACCGATACTTGACTGTGAAACACTTTACTTTAGAATTTCATGATTTAGAGCTCATGCAAGAGAGCATCGTATCCTTCACGGATGTCAATGCCTAAAATATTAGTAACTCTAAATTACTTAGCTTACTTTATAACTGAAATTTTTTATGTTTTGTAGAAACATAAATTTTACCTTACTAATTTCCAAAATTTTAAATCAAGAAAATTAATTTTATCTTAATTTACAGCGATATATATTACAGAATTTACAGCGTATAAAAGCAGTGACTATCATAACGTAAAATTTATTTTTAATTTCAGACTAATAATCGACCACTTAACTCTTCTACCTAATCAAAAATCATTAAATATACCACATGCTAGATTAATAAACAGCTGCTAAATTTCGCGTGACCAATTAATTTTTTAGGAACAGTGTTTAAAAAAAAAAATGTCATCACATTACAAACTGACATTTTAATTTAAACCACTTTATTACGTTTAGAGCAAAATCCACGTTAAAATCAAATTACACTCAAACTGCTTACTTACGTATAAAGTTGTAATTAGAAAATGATTACACAATACACAAATAATATTGTTCACCCTTAAATAAAATGTTGTGAATACGGGAAAATTTGATTACATTAAATCGTAAAAATAAACATAAGGCAAGTCATGCTAATAAATTCCCTAGTTTTATGTCCATATATACCTTTTATATGCACATGATACTTAGCTTATAGAGCAGTACACCGACCGCATGCATATAATATGGAAAAATGAATGAATAATTTTCATTTATTCAATTTGAGTTTTGACTCCCTCCGTACATACATATTTACACGTATGTTTACAATCAAATTAATGTATGTATCAATAATAAATATTTCATTTGTAGCTTTATACATTTTCATATGTACATATGGAGAAGAAAGAAGCCAACAATTCTATTAATCTCGGTTGAAATATTAAAATTACATTTTTTATTTTCGTATTTATGTAATCCGTATGAATAATTTTCACAAAATTTCCACTTCCAAATATTATATGCGGTAAACTCTCGTATAGATTTTCAATATATAGTTTTACTGTTTTTTATTTTGTAAAATATATACATACAAATAAAAATAACAACAACAAGGATGTATAGTTTTTAGTTTTTCTCCCAAATGTGTACGTACTCTGTATATGAAGTGAAATCCTTTTTCAGTAGGGAAACATATTTGTATAGGCGGGAAATTTTCTAATAAATATTACGCCCATCTCGTTCTCTCTCGTTATGTATATATCTCTGTGTTATATATAATGCATTATCTCAGGTGAATCATCATCATCCGCACTGTTAAGTAATGAATTTTTATTTTTATTTTTTTTTGGTGGGTGGTTTAGCAAAATTGTAAATTTAATAAGATATTGTTTTATGTAGTGCGGGACATCATCCTCCCGCATATTACTTACTTAAAATATAAGCCTATATAAATTCAAGTCCAGTAAAATAAAACAAATTAGTAATAAATTTACTTATTAAACGTTATCAAGTCATCTAATCTATATACAGTAGTAGTAGTAGTAGCTTTTAACCGTTGACATATTTCTACATTTTCTTGATTTCCCAATTTCGTTTTCTTCATCTATCTATTGTTTAAAAAATACGAAAAATTACCAGAATATAAAAATAATACAACCCTTTTATCCTTTTGTTTTTCCTTTTTTTGTGTCTCCATCCGATTGTAGTAGCTATATACAGGGTGTCCCACAGGTGGACGATCAAACGAAGCAGGGTGATAGGGGAGCTCGTTTCCATCAAAAACGGCCTAGTTTTTTTTATGAAATCGCATGGCGCACCCACCAAAAAATTATTGTAATTTAAAAAAGCCAAGGGTTCTTTTGTTTTATTTTCTTTTTTTAATACGATCTTGAAGAATGTGTCTTTTCAAAAAAATCATTTTATAAGCTTTTCGTTTTTCCATTTTTTTTTTGTTGCTGTTTAAGTAACGCCAGCGGGAAAACAATGTACTACAGAAAGTTGACTTACTATCAGCAAAACATGCGACACACACCGGGCTATTCACAACAGAATTTTTTTTATCAATTTTTTTTTTAGCCTTCTAAAATCGATGAACCAAATCTAGTAAGTAGCCCGATTTAAAAAAAAAATAAAGAGGAAAACAATAAAATTATTAATTATTTAAATAATTAAAATGTCAATAAGCTATGTGGCTTATTCCCAGCGCGATTGTTTATGTAATGGGAACGCCCGGGCTGCAGCTAGAAAGTACCAGAGACGATATCCACATCGAACGATATCAAATACTGTCCCGTTTAGAGTATTTCATGTACACAGAAGGCGAAGCCCCTGCTCATCCGAGAAGAGATGGAACAGCCGGTCAACTTGATAGCATGCTGATCATGAAAAAAGGGTGCAACTTTGTCAAGAAATGGTGCGTCGATGTAAAGAAAATCCGCAATTTTTTAACAACATTTTATAGAGTGATGAAACGTGTTTTAAAAAGGAGGGGATATTCAATATTCATTATTTGCACTATTGGAATATGCTCTTTTTCGATTCTCGCAATGATGGCCTAATAAGCCGAAGGCGATCGAGTAATTTTTTTAAACTTTTTGAACAATTGTAAGAATTTAATAAAATGTGTTTATTGAATGTGGGCGTAATTAATTGACGGAAAATTGATTGGCCCATTTGAACTACCACGTCGGATCAACGGGTCTATCTAGGTTTTTCACAAAAGGACTAGGATGAATTACTTGATCACATGCCTCTACAAACACATCGTCGGTGAGAAATGCAGAATGAGTAGGTCCAAAATCAAAAATTTTCAATAAGCGGTTAAAACTTATTTATGGGCATAATAGCAATTAATTAAATTTTTCGATAATTGAAAATTATTATTCTATTAAATAATTTTCATTTTCTCAAAAACAGTTTTCCATACATTTTCTAACTGAAACTATAAGGGACTTACCAATTTTTCTATACTTATGTACTTGAACTGGAGTTAAACAAATTGAATACCGATTTTTCATTCATTATTCATGAATAAATTTATTCCAAAAACATATACTTACTTAAATAAAAAATTTTAATTATAATTCAATAACAATAAAAAATAAATAAAATAATATTTAACAAAAAGATAATAAAAATTCACGGATTAGTAATAAAGTAACAAAAATTGCCTTTAAATCACAAACAATACATAGGAATTAAAATTTATTCGACCTAATGCGGAAGATTATCGTAAAATGCATGATAATCAGAAGGTATAGATTTTTTTAGTAACTGTAAATGATCAAATTTTCTTTTTTTATTTTTAGATTAGAATCGTACAGCTGGGGAATATTTTCCAATGGAATAGAGTCCAACAAGTTTTTGTTCATTCTTTGGGGGAATTCCACTCAATCGTAGTCGAAATCCAATTTATACTGAATTTTCCAATTGCGGTTGTACTTCAATGCTCGAATCTGTGTCACTGTGGGGTCCCCGGATTTTTTTCCAGACCGGATTGAACTATAAAACTTCATGTTTTCAAAATTTTTAAAAAATGTATGATCTATATCGGGCACGTTAATAGTGCTTTCCTTAATTTTTCTTTCTATTCAGTTACACCTTTTTTACCGCTATGTACTGTATAATACTATTTCAGTTTTCTCGTCTTCAACATTCGGTATCACCTCGGGTAGTAAAAACTTGGATACAATAGAAGCAAATTCGTTAGATCCTAATCCACCCTCGGCCTCGTGCCACAAAAAGAAATACCCATCTGTTGTTGTTAGGACAAATAATGTGAAGTTGTGTATGCTCAATTTGGTCTTGATCTTGATCTAGTCTTTGGTCAGACTGTAAATACATTGTGAAAACCCGCTGGTTCCTCTTTTCTTTATCCGTGTGTTTCTCCAATCTTGCTCGATTGTTCTTGTTAACATGAATTTGATATTCAATTTCTTCAATATTTTTAGTTTTGTACCTGACGCACACATCGCTCTCGTCTTTTTTTGGTCGGAATAAACTTAAATTCATATCTGCAAACGTATTCGAAAAGGATGATAAGGAAACAGGGGTAATATTTTGTGCATCACACCATTTCAATTTATACTCTGCAAACAATTCTAAATATAACTTACTAGTAGAAGCTCGGCAGTAATGGGACTCCATTTTAGCTAAGTCGGTAAACAATTTGCTGAGATATTTTAAATTTTCCCTCTATTCTGCCCTTTTACTTGGAAGCTTTGGTAGCGCCGTTGATAATGCGGTTTGAACACCATCAGGTTTGTTTTTATATCCGTCCTTGATCCAGTTCATAATAGTACCTTGCGTTAAATTGAGCGTATTTTCAAACATTTTCTTACATACCCGAATTGATGTAGAATTAGATGATACTTTTAAAAAGTATTTTATGCTGTTGTTACATCGTTTTGATGTATCGGATGATTCATTTCTTGGTCTGTGTCTTTGTTTTTGTGACAGTACCGTGTTGTACTTTACGTATTTTATTTTCTCCCCAGAACAAACATTAGAAATACTGGAAAATTTGTTGCCTCTCTTCATCCGTGATGGTATTACATTTCAATGTAGTTAACTTCTTGGAGAGTGAACAACTGCACCTTGCCTTTATTTCTTTTTTACTTTTTCTTTATCCTTCGTTTTGCTTTCCACTCATCTATATTCACCTGACGCTGTTTGGCTCTTTTCTTGCTAGTGGTTTGATCGGAATTTGATGGTGATCCTGTGCTGGTACATAATATTTCTGTCACTTCTATGATATTGATAGAAATTTTAATTAATTCACTGTCCGAAGTTGTTTCGACCTCATTCGATTTATTAATTGGGCAGGATTGGACAGATTCGATATACTGTTAGATTGGACCGTATCAACACATGTGCTTTTTCAAATACTACTAGCCTTTCAGAAACTTCAGGATCAGGAAGATAAATTGGAATTTCAGTGACATTATCACACACTTGTACGGTTTCGATGGATGGGTTGGTAATTTAAGTAATTGCTTTTATGAATTAAAGTTCAGCGCGCCCAAACTCGTGTATTGTTAATGCTAAACTGAGGACTTACACAATCTACATATGGTTTTAGGACATACTGAATTCTCTTTTTTTACATTTTTCCACGTTCCCTCCCTATCTTTTGATATATAAAAGTCAAAATTGGGAAAAAATGGACTTACTCATTCTGCATTTCTCACCGACGTCATGGACATATGTGACTGCGATATTATGGAGCTCCCTCTCACTATGTGCTAGTAATGTGACAACACAATGTAAATTATGCAAGCTGCTGGATTGGAAGGAGAGGGTCCATTGTATGGCGACCGCAGTCTTCAGCTCTAAATTATTTATTCTCTTTTCTGTGGAGTTATTATAAAGAGCTGGCTTATGAAGGAGTAAACCAGACCGAGCTGGAGATGTGACATATAACGAACGTGCGTTTCGACGTATAAAAAATTTATATTGGGATTCGGCGTTCGAACACTTATTATAATATTTAAAATTTAAAAAAGAGTTTTGAACTTCAAATTTCGTTAAGTTCTTTTAATAAACACGACTTAAGTACTTTGAGAAAAAAAAAAAAAAATACCTACTTAAACCTCAACAAAAAATTTTGAGAGGCAAATAGACCTTACAAAATCATTGTTTTTATTTGACAGAAGATAGTACTTACAGCTTATAAAAATGATTTTATTGGAAAGATACACTTTTTCTAGATCGTATTAAAAAAGCAGGTATGATATCAAAGGGCCGCATGTCCAAGGGGCGAATGTCGAAGAGCCGAATTTCAGAGAGCCGAATGTGTCGAGAGGCCGAATGTCGAAGGGCCGAATGTCGAAGGGCCGAATGTGTCGCAGGGCCGAATGTGTCGAATGGGTCGAAGGACCGAAGTTTTTATTTTATTTTTTTTTGTTTTTACAAATATATTTTTTTATTTAATTTAATTATTTTTTTACATATCCCTTTTTAAAACAAGAAAAAAATGCACTATTTAAGTCCGAACAACACAAATGTGTGGGTAAAAAATCACATGTAGTATGTAATGGCGTTTTTAATAAAAAATTTGGGTAAGATGAAATTTTTTTAAAAAATTTTCTTTGAAGGACTGTGCATCTATCGTTTTTTAGGAAGCGCAAGCCGAAAATTTCGAGAAAACTATCACATTTTCCAGGAAAATTTGACCTTTTAATTTTTTTTGGTGACAAATTGCATTTAATTTTATTCAAAATAAATTTTGATATTAACATTGTATTTTAACAGTTTTTCGACAGTACAAGTAATTTTTCCGGGAAAATTTTGCAATTTTTCTAGGAAAATTTTATTATTTTTTTACTTAGTTTAAAATTATAAATAAAAATTGCCACTTGGTTAATTCTATAAATTCAGGCAAAGCGGGTGTTTGGGGGCAGCCTCCATCCTCTAATGTGTACAACGAATTAAAATTACACTAAAAGAAAGTTTTATATTTACAAAAGTTGATTTTTTTTTAACATTTGTGACACTATCAGAAGAAGCGATAAGAGTGATAAAAACTATTTGATCTGTGTCTGCAAGGTTGACGAAGCAATTATTATCAATAAAAATTAAATATTGAAAAAATGAAAAAAGAGAAAAAATTTCCAGAAAATCAAAAAGTTTTATTAAAATAACGCAAAAATGTAATTTGTTACCCGTTTCATGACAGTTTAATTCGAATTTTTATCATTAAAAATTAAGATTTGATAAATAAAAACGGCAGATTTTTAATTTTTGGATGAAAAAAGTCAAAAAAATATTTTTGGAAAAAACTGAAAATTTTCCAGGAAAATATGGTGATTTTTCCGAAATTTTTGGCTTGCACCTCCTAAAAATGATAGGTATACAATCCTATAAAGAATTTGTTTTAAAAAACTTTCATCTTACCCGATTTCGGCGATGTACACGTCATCTACACTTACGCCAAAAATTTCACTTGTTTGGAAGTACAACCAACACAATTGTGTATATTGTTTTTTTTGCGGACGAAAATAATTTTAAAAGGAATGCACAAATGCGTAAGTTGGGTCAAAACACATACAAAAATAATTTTTTGACATAGTACTTTTATAGTACTCACACAATTGTGTTAACGGGCAGGAAAAGGGATATACCTATTGGTGGCGCATGACATAATTTTCCTTCACCTTCAAATGTACCGCTGACCGAATACGTGATGAAAATAGTAAAATACGTAAATTCATAAAAAATTCATTTATGTTTAATAAAAAAAAAATTACAAAATAAGTATTCAATAAAACAACAAATTTAAAAAATTATATTTCTAGAAACAAAAAAAAATCGGCCCTTCTACCCATTCGGCCCTTTGTACCCATTCCAAAAAGCAAGTTAAACAAAAAAAACTATCATTTTCTTTTAAATTAATTTTTTGGTGCGATTTCACTAAAAAACACTAAAAGTGGAATAACTTTTGCACCATCAACAATTCGAAAAAAATTTACTTTGCTATTTTTGTTGGAAATGAGCTCTCCTACCACCCTGCTTCGTTTGACCGTCCACTTCTGGGACACCCTGTACATATATATTTATAGGGAGCCCAACAACATTGGCATAAAAATCATAAAATACCATAACTAAAAGCAAGCAAATGAAAGTAAAAGCAACATGAAATAACAAAAGGCATATCGTACAAAGCTACTTTAAGTTATGATTAAGATATTTACAACCAACCTAATTGAATTAATATTTAATTTTTGTAAATCACAATTTTTTTTTGTTTCTGTATTCGGTCGTTTCGAGATGAATTTATTTATTTTCTCGTTCATTGTTGTTGTCGTCCCGTATTTAGTACGCCGAATATAATACTCGGGTATTGTATTACAATCATGTTTTTTGGTCCAGATTGGGCCTGCGCACAGTAATGAAATTCTAAATATTTTCATGCAATTATTATTACATATTTTGTGATATGAGAAATGTATGTATTTTTTTTTTGATGGGGGACCATTTTTCCGCGTGCTGATATTCGTTTGATTTTTCTTTCATTACACTCAATTAAATTATCTTGCTTTTTTACCTCTACGTGTAATTTTATTTATATTTTTGGGAATCATTGCGGGAATTCATCAAAATTTATATATGTATATATTTGCAACAAACAATAACATTTTGTATTCGAATCTTGTATACACCATTGAAATATGATATTAAATTATATTTTGTCCTCTCCTCCCCACCTCTCGAATATATTTTTGTGTATTCATATAGTACGAGGGAAGCTCACTATACGATGCGATGATGGAGTTTCGAAATGTACACACATTTTATTGTATTTACTATTGTTGTTGTGTTCTGATTTTTCATGGAAATTTTATCATGAAATATTTTGAATTTTCATTTTTGATTTATATATGCCCCTCAAGCATAAATTTTTTTTTTATATAAATTGATTTTTTGGTGAAAAGTGTGAAAAAAATTTATAAGCCAAAGCAGCGGATTTCTGGTATGTTTTGTGTATTTTATTTGTTATTTTTCTTAACGATTTGATTTGGGAAATGCCATAAAACATAAAAATGCACAATATGCGAGTTTTAATAACATAAATCAGCCCATTTAATCAACCCTTAAGACACACTATATTTATTATTTATGACTAATAAATTTTCTTGAACAAATATAGGGATTCGGTTAATAATAACAAAGCTGATATCTTTCTGAAGGTTTGAATAAACTCAGACCTTTTCTGTATATGTGGTATAATTATTATAACCGGTCTTTATGTTTACATACGAGATTTTATACATAAATATTTAATATGATACGGCACTGAAAAGGGGTGAGCTCAAGTGTAGTCTATACTTTTATTAAAGGTGGCAGGACGATATTACTAATAATAAGTAATAAAAACCCTAAAATATTACTTATACTTGGAAGGGTTTATTTTAATTTTTAACATAAATAATTCTACAGACAAATAATTTTTGCTTAATATTTTATTTACATCTTAGCTTGTGTGTGAAACAAAGGTATATTTTTCTTGTATACCTTCCAAAATAAACTCATCTTACGGTTACACAAGCAGTAAATTGCTTCTACTTAAAATTAAAATTGGTACCTGGTTGTTAAATTCAATTAACACTAAAGACTAAATTGTTGATAACCCTTCTAACAAACAACACTTTGTTGTTGCACTGAGAAAGTTTCTGAATTCCGGAAAAATTACATTTAAAATTAGGTTTTAAGAGCAACATCTAAATTGCACTTAAAGGGGGGGGGCTAAGTCCTAGATTTATACCTCCTCGCCGGTGCTCCCTGGGTAACTCTAAATGAATCGGGCTGTGTAGTGGAGACGAGCAGGGGATATCCTGTTTATAGTCATGGACACAACATATCAGGCCGAGCCATTGGCGCCTCAAAACCAATACCAAACCAGTGTCTGTTCTCCAGGTTAAGAGCGGCTGAAGCGGGCGTCTGTCTTGTATCAAGCGGCTTTCTATATACTTAAATGTGTTCAAGGTAGGACCGGATGCCTCAAGATTCTCACCAGTACATAGCCCACACACGTAGCAAGCTGATTGACCGACAGGTGTGAACTATTTTTAAAAAGACACCCAATCATATCAGAGACAGAGTCTCAAAATGTAATTGCTAGTAGAATACACATAAAATGATATCCGGGCTTGGTTTGGAAAAATATCTTCTTTTGTAGAAGAAGAACATTTTCAAAATATCTTGAAAAATCCATCCCTCGTTTTTAATGCTGATGAAACGGCATTTTTCTTATGCCCGCAGGAGAAAGCCGTTTTAGTAAGGAAAGGGTTTAAGAAAGTTTACAACAGGATTGCAAATGACGAAAATGAGCAGTCGGCGCTGATGGTGGAATGGCTCCATCAATGGTACTCTACTCTTATCAGAGAATTCCACTTAATATAATAAAAAAGTATCCATCAGATTGGAGTATAGGGAAGACTGGAAGGGGATGGATGGCGTGCCAAACGTTCTTTGAGTACATAGTTAATGTATTTTATCCTTGGCTGGTTAAAACAAAAAAACAATTCCCGGTGTGCCTATTTATGGATGGACATACTTCTCACCTGCCTCTTATTTTGTCTGAATTTTGCAAACCATCAAATTATTTTAATTGCCTTACTCCCGAAAGCGGCACATTTGCTCCAACAGTTGGATGTAACATGCCTCCATCCAATTAAAAATGAATGGTTCTAAGAAACCGGAAATTTTGAAAACCAAAACGTCAAGTTGAGTAGAGTTGCTTTTGCGCCTCTTTTTAAAATTTGTTTAGAACAGGCTCTCAAGGAGCAAACAATCATAAATGGATTCAAAACGTTCGGACTATAATACCCATTCGATGCAAACGCGATTGATTATTCTAAGCTTTTAGGAATACAAAGACCAATGTCTTGCGAACAACTACAACATTACAAACGGGGCACCGAGCAAACAAAACAAATTCTGGAAGCTTTTGAGCAACGACTGCCAAATGAAAAACTACAGAAGTTTAAAAAATCTAAAAATCTATTTATTTTTGAGTTGAAAAAAAGAAAGTGTCAATGTACTACCAACCATTGATAATACTTCTATATTATTAGGGATCACTCTGGATGATGAACTTTGGTCTGGTAACGAGAACTTATTGGATTGTCACTATTGAACCTGACGGTATTGTCATTTTGATCTCTAGAAAACCAGCTATTCTGGAGGAAATTGTGCATATTTCATCACATGCAGTCGAGCAGAATTCACCAAAAAAACATTTACCTCTAAGAAATGAAACGACAATTGCGAAAACTGATCAAGAGCCTAGCTGCTCGTATTCATCATTTAAGGAAGAATTTCCGACTCCTTTTAAGAATTCGTTTCATTATCCTGAACCTCCGGAAAATAAAAAAAGACATAAGAAAAAAATTAACGCCTGATACGATTATTTTCAAACAAATATTTTGAGCATCTCCAGAAATGAGAAGCTGAGAAGGAAAAAGCGTTAGTGGAAAAATTAGCACGAGGACTAAAATGTAATGATTCATGACCAACTTCAAACTAAAGCCCAATTATTATATATTTTGACATCTGATATAGCAGAGCTTGTTTGATTCTGCCTAATATGTAGTTTGTGCACTAAACACAAACTATTAGATTCCATATAGAAAATAGAAAGCAGCATTAAGGCCGTGTGCCAAAAGGTAAAAGTCAATTTTAAGTCAACTTTTCGGTAAATTCAATAATTTTTAAAAACTCTACTTATGGCAAACTGATCAAAAAATTTGTCCTAAAACCGGTTTTACGGTAGTAAACGATTTACCTTAAAATTTTGCACACAGCCTAAGGTATAATTTTCTGTTTTCTTTGAGGTTTTGAAGTCTAATGTTTAGTCTAGCACTAGTGTAATGTTGGTCTTTCCCAGACGTGTATCGGCTGGGGCTTTCCCGACGTGGACTTGCGATTTTTTTTATATAACCTGTTGTTTTATCTCTTTCTACTTTGACCCTTTGTAAATACGTTGGAGCCAACTCTCGATCGTATAATGTAGAATCCGGCTATGGATATGGATATCATTACAAGAATTTATGATTGAGCCCCGTTTTGTAAGCTTTTCTAAGCGCAGTTGAAGTTAAGTTCGTTCGTAAAGTCTATCCCAAAGGAAGTTGTTGAAGTTTGAATTTTAATTTTTCTTCGGTTTGGACAAGAATTATGAAGGCTGCTAACAGAAGAATTGCTTGACTTATAAACTTTACCGTTTATTATCTCTTTTTAGCTTTTTTGATTTGTACTGAACATGGAACACTACAGGCGTGGTGCATTTACCTGTTATATCTAACCTATTGCACTACAGTCTCGTTATTTCGGAAGGGTCATTTGATTTTCCAATCCCAATTCTAAAATGAGATCCCGAGTTAGGTACGTAGCTAACGCCAATGCCGAAAAAATGGACGAAAATAATATGGACCTGTGAAACAAAAGAGAATTTGCTTGGTTCTGATGGCTCACATTATGTACAACGCTTACCGAATCGCTTTTCGATGATCATTAGGAGTACCACCGCTTAGGAATGGCCAGAATATAAAATTTCACTTTTAACAACGGCCTATCGTTCAATCTTAATTTTAAATATGAAATCCGCATATTTTTGCTTAACACAAGCAAAGATATTGACAATGGGCCCATATAATATAACAACATCATGAGACCAATGAACTTTTAGAGTTAAGTAAGTAGCACCGATTAAAAATTAAAAGAACACGAAATTTCACTGTCAACAATGGCTAATCCTTCAATCTTAATTTCGAATATGAAATTTGCTTATTAAAAGTGATTTTTCAGATAGCTTAAAGGAAAAACTTATTTAACAAACTTTTAGAAACGAGATGATACTGACCCTGACAATTATTTACCTGAGTGTGCACACGATTGGAAAATTACATCTTTTGTGATAAGCTTTTAATGTTGACTATTTTTTAGTTTGCTTAGTGCTGGCACTATTTTTTATGAAAGAATTTATCTGACTCAACAATATTTCGAAACAGGTTCACGATTGCGTGGGACACGAATATCAATTGATTTGAGTTCTTAATCCTATTCAACGACTTGCTCATGCAAAAATTATATAAGAAGCCTTTCGCGTGGTCATCTCCTTCTATTCGTGCCATCGCCTCACGTAAACCTTGATTTTTTTTTTGATTGATTGCGATGTGCGGAATAGTCTCAGTATTCTGTTTCTAGGGAGTATGCTGCGGAAGGTGCATACAATAATTTTTGGGTACGAATTTGGCTGAATTGGAATTCTAGCAAATTTTAGTTTTGGGGAAGCTGAATTTGACTGCGTTATCTTTTAGTGGGTTAAGGCCAAGTTTGGTTCAGCTATGGTGAATGAAAGAACTAGATAATTCATTGGCCGATTATTTTCGGGTTAATTTTGTAGAAAAATCCGGAAATTTATCCACGATTTATGTTGGAATCTCGATTCAGTTCAAAGTATCAGATTCGAACATTATTAGTTAAGACATTGCCTAGCACGGCTGAATTCCTGAGATTATCTAAAATCCATTCTTAAATCCCCACCCAAATCGAATTGTAGAACTTGATCAAAATAAGAAGTTAAAATGCCAATACAAGCTTTATTAAAATCCCAGCCCAGCCGAGCTAAATTGGAAAGTTTTCGGTTGGGAAACGACCTGGTTCCATTCATTATAGCCGAATTTGACCATCATTTGTTAAGAGATGATCTTGTTTCATTGAGCATTAAGTATGTAAGAGTGCCAGCCAATCTAATTCTGCGTACCATATTTGACAGTATGGTTGAGGCGTGGTAAAGCTCCATTGAGCATGCCATATGTCCTGTGTAGTATAAGTAACTATACTTGGTAATTAAACGAATTTTCTTTGGTGGCCAAAATTAATAAAACATTTGAAATTCTGCGAAATAAGCTAAATTTATTTGAAATATCCAATCCATTAATCTGGCATTGAATAACATTGATAGTTTTCCGGAAATTATTGCCTGAGATGCCTCATATATTTTTTGTAGAAATACTAATGGGTTTTTGAGTAATTTTTAATACTTATAATTTAAATATTTAGTTAAGTAATTATGGTTTCAGGAAATTATATTGTAAGTTGTGTAATTGCAGAAGTTTTAATTAATAAATGTTTATATTATTTAGGAAGCCGGAAAATGTTAATTTAGAATTAAATTTAAGGAAATTTTCAGATGTAATGTGAGAATAAAAAATTTTTCTCAGGTTGCTGATTTAGAGAAGCTAGTTGAAGACCAATACCATCATTGTTGATTTGAATGCGAGTTCCAGTAAAGGAAATAATGGCGATTGGAATTCAACTGATGGAGGCCAAATTGAGTAGGACAACTTGCAACAAAATCCGGAGCTACAGGTTTCTCCAATAAAATAATATTTTCAGGTATGTCAGTCAAGCTAAATAAAGAAAGTTGAATCTACTTATTTTTAGTTTACAAGATTCAAGGTCAATCATTACACCGTATTGCAAATTGGGAACTATCGAAATCAAAACATTGAAGAAGAGCTATTGCCTATAACACAAATGGTCGTCAGCATCTTGACTTAAAAGATATCATCTCCCACTCAATACGATTGGAACAAACCGTTTAAGTTTTATATGTTCCAGAACTATCGAAAATGGAAATACAATTTCAGGCGAAACCCGATTATCCGGGATGCTCGGGACCGGAGGCTTCCCGGATAATAAAAAATCCTGATTGATCGAATTTTACAGTTCTATAAAGAAAACCATAACAATATAATGAATAATACTTAATAATAATTTCGGTCGTGCGATAACCGCGACCCTTTTTTGCTTTCCTATGTATTTCATGCCGACATGCAAAACTATGAAGCTATTCCCAAAACTGTTGAAAAAATTTGGCGAAAAAAAATCCTGGTTAATCAATTGAAATTCCGGACAACAGGTGATTCAAAAAAAAAACGTGCGTAAAATAATTACGGATAATAGAGAATTACGGATAATAGGATCCTTGATAGATAATCGAGTTTCGACAGTGTAGTTACATAATGATCAAATGTGTACTTTGATAAACTGCAAGGTGATATCGAAAAAAGTATGTAGACGGCGAAAGAAGAAAACTCTGTGGTTTGGCATAAGCGGCTTGACCATATAAATCACGAAGGATTATGTAAAATGCTAGATGGTGTGGTTTCCGGAATAAAGTTTGCAGACGACTTGTCGATGATTCAGGCCTGTGACACGTCTGCTTATGGTAAACAAGCACGATTAACATTTATATCAAGCAAAAGTCGTACTTAGTGAAAATTAATTGGATCTGATTCACTCAAATTTATGTGGGCCGGTGGAAAACAAATCAATCGGTTGTACCAGCAGGTATTTCCTGACTTTCATTGACGATTTTAGCAAAAAATGTTTTGTTTATTTTGCGAATTTAAGTGTCACATACTGGGCTGAAGTGGTCAACATGGCTGTTTATATAATAAACAGATCAGTATCATCATTTTTGGTTGATAAAATGGGGCGCGAAGCCAACGAAAATGATATTTGTTGGTTACGATACTGAAAAGAAGGGTTATTGGTGCATAAATAAATCAACAAGATGTAATTTTCCATGAAGCACCGGCTGAAATATATTCAAAGGGTGAGTGATGACAGCTACTTATATAAGTACGACTGTTATTCATCCTAATGATCCAGACGAGTCAATAATACACCCCAGTGGAGTTGCTGAATTAACATGCAACAAAATGATCAACAACCAAACAAATGATTCAGTTTCGGTTAATCAAACATTGTCAAGAAATGATGCAGTCGATTGGATAAATGCAATGCGAGGAAAATGAAACGTGGTCCTTGGTTGATTTACCGTCAGGTAGAAAGGTCATAAAATCAAAATTTAAAACGGAAACAGATGCCGATGGTAATATTGTGAGACACAAAGTGAGATTGGTTGCCAAGGGTTGTTCTCAGATTTATGGTGTGGATTGTGAAGAAACATATTCACCGAAACTGTAAAAAGTTTGGCACAAGTACCAGGATTGAAGGAACAGGTGTGGAAAGAAACAGCAAAATTTTAAATGTTGTTGTAAATAGAAACAATTCTGATAAAGTTAATTATTTAAAACATATCGCTATAACATAATAGCGCATAATTTTATTTATTTATTTATTTTATCATTAAATATTTCATCAAAACTCAAAGGTTCTTTTCAGGACAACCAAAATCATATTTATTTCGTACGTAATTCCAAAAATTCTACAATAATTCACATTAAAATGCAAATTGTATCCAATAACCCAAATTTAACCAAGATCGACCAGAAAAAGACCCAGTTCTAAATAAAAATGAAGATAAAAAAAAACAAAATTAAATTTTTTAAGGTTTCAGTAAAATCTGGATTTCTAGAATCGGGATTTTGGAAATCAGGATTTTGAAAGTCGGGATTTTGAAAATCGGGATTTTGATAATGCGGCCTTTTGTAATTCAGGATTTCGTACCGACGAATTAACAATCCATATATGCTCGAAGAACAATCATAAGCTTACTTCTTATTTGGCACTAGAAATACACGCGGGATAAATAAGTAATAAGCAAAAGCGTAATACAAGCGGTCTGATTCTTGATAAACATTCAATTGAGGTTTGCAGTGGTCAAGAGAGTAATACGGTGATGAAGAATTTCCTAAAAAATTCCTAAAACTAAAACGTTTGATAGAATTAGTAAATCATTCAACAATTGATTTTAAATAGGCAGTCAATCAAATAATTGAAAATGAAAATCAATATTGATTTGATAATAAAAGAAAAAAGACAAAAAAAAATAAGTTCCAAACAATAAATAAATAAAAATTTACCAACAAAAAATTTTAACATAAAAATTCTATCCGCATCAATTGAAAAAATTTAATTTATTATACAAAAGGTTTATTTATAAGATTGCAAAATTGCAAATTATATTTATTTACTTAAGCGCAATCAATACTTCGATTCCACAAATCTTATTCCAGGAAGGGTCATCCATGTGGTTAAAATTTTTAGGAAGCACTAGGCCCATTTAATCCTTAGCCAAAATATAAAAATATTCTATTGGGGCTATCGAGGATAAATGTGACGAGAAAACCATACATTGAACGTCTAGTTGATTCACCTGAGTGCGATCAATACTTCGATTCCACAAATCTTATTCCAGGATGGGTCATTCATGTGGCTAATATTTTTAGGAAGCACCAGGTCCATCTAATCCTTAGCCAAAATATAAAAATATTATATTGGGGCTATCGAGGATAAATGTAATAAGGAAACCATACATTGAACGTTTAGTTGATTCACTTGAGCGCGATCCATACTTCCATTCCACAAATCTTATTCCAGGACGGGTCATCCATGTGGCTAATATTTTTAGGAAACACTAGGTCCATTTAATCCTTAGCCAAAATATAAAAATATTATATTGGGGCTATCGAGGATAAATGTGACGAGGAAACCATACATTGAACGTTTAGTTGATTCACTTGAGCGCGATCCATACTTCGATTCCACAAATCTTATTCCAGGACGGGTCATCCATGTGGTTAATATTTTTAGGAAGCACTAGGCCCATTTAATCCTTAGCCAAAATATAAAAATATTCTATTGGGGCTATCGAGGATAAATGTAACGAGGAACCATACATTGAACCTTTAGTTGATTCACTTGAGCGCGATCCATACTTCTTTTTTCGTATAGCATATTCACTAAACTTAGACATATTTTCAGTTTTAGGAAAAAATTCACTTAACTACTTATATAGGCTTGTGAAGTATTTCCTAAACAATTCCTAATTTTTTGTTTTTAGGAAAGATTTAGGAAAAAGTTCACGCACATGAGAGTAATATGATCCAGGATCATGACTACAAAAAAAGTATGCGTGGTATAATAACGAAACGGAGAGGTGTTGCAATTTTGATTCGGAAATCTTCATGTAACCCAGTTTAACGTGTCAAAAATTATTTTGGAACCATTATAACTTCACCTTAGTGGCATTGCTAATGTGGTGCAAATTCTATACATTTCCATATATATATTCCTCTGCATACATCACAGTGCAATAGTCAACGTATTTCAAAAATATTTGCTGCACACACTACTTGGTGACTTTAGTGCACGTAATTTAATTTATCAAGTCGAATGAGAATGGGATGGCTTTTCAACTTGTTGCAAGATCTACTGAGATATTTATTCAAACAACTAGAAGCCGACGAAGAACCGCTATCACCTGAACTGATCGCAAGTCATTTTCCCGGGTGGAGCACATTTTAAAATGAATTAAAAATCGTGTATTCTAGTATTTTCTAAGTAATAATGAAGCTCAAAATTTAAAAAGTCGCGCCATGTCGAAAACTTGCTCACAAGCAGCATCCAAACCAGCTAAGTAATGCAACCTTGCCTCAGCAATATAAACCGGCACTTTTTTTGCGCCAATCATGAAAACCAAAATCTAGGGTAGGTATACAAAACAATCTCGGAGTGGCATATCAAAATAAATACTCTCCCCAAGAATTGAATAAAATTTCCATTAAATTCATATGTTAGCAACATTAAGAAAATCATAATACTTATCTATAGAAATGTTGTAGAAAATGTGGCGCCTATAATGATAATTAGCTAAATAAAATAAAAAATAAAATTATATATTTACCGTTAAAATATGGAAATTTATTTCTGTTATCCAAAAAAAGCAAAAAAAAAAACACTCCAAACTAAACAGAAAAAATTATTTATCCTCTTTAATAACTTTATGGTTTCACTGTACCTAAGATTTTACACTTCTTATATTTTATTTTCTGTTGTGTTGTGTATTTTTATTTTATTCTTTTATGTAAACGGTTACCTCTCTTCCACTTCACCACTATTCCACCAAAATGATCATAACAATAATAACACTGAAAACCGCTATATTAGCATTGAAAAATATTTGAGAAGCATAAAAGAAATACACTAACAACAAAATCACACAAAAGCACAAAACACTGTTTAACTCTACACACTAAACAAAAAAATTTTAGGAGAAAAAGGTAATTTTCTTTTATTGCACGAAATTTTCCTTTTTTTCCTCGATTTTATTATATTTTGTTAAATTTTCATCTTTCAAACCGAAAAACAAAAAAAAAAACGGAATAAAAATCACTTAAGCCCCGTATACTACTCACTCACGAAGGGCGATAATTACGGCGGCAATACACTAACAACAAAAAAACACTTCACTAGAATTATTACACTCCACTCAAAAAAAAAATTTGTAATCCATTAAAAATCGAGTGCAAGACCATTCGAATTACTAATCCAGTGCATGATCGTGTGAATGCATTTTTTTCTGTTTTTGTTTACAAAAACATGTTTTTCCAGATTTTTCACTATACACACACGATTTATTATTATTATTATACGCAATATAAAACTCACACTAGTAAAAAAAAATATGTAATTGAATTATTATTCTTTTTCAATTTATGTACTTTCTATAATTTTATCGGAATTATTATTTTTTTGTGTAATTAATAAAATCGACAAAAATAAAATTAACGTCTACAGAAAAAACCACGAAACGTATGTTACCACTTCATTGTATCGAAATGTACTGAATTGAGCAACAATTTTTTCTCATTATTTTTACACAAGAAAAAGATAAAAAAATAAAATTTTGTCTTTCGTACCGATCTTTGCCGAATGAAAACATGACGTTAATTTATATAAACGCAAACAGTACTAGATGTGTAAACAAACAATTAATTTTATCAAATTATAAATGAAATTAATTTACTTTATTATTTTGTAGATAATTTACGTATTTATCGACATTATATATAATGAAAAATATATTTTATAACCTAAAAAAGTATTGATTTTGTGTATATAGTCTATTACAAATTTGATCTGGTACAATTGTGTACTAAATATTTTTTTAGTACACGAAATTTAAATAATATCGTTAATTAATTGATTTTATAAAATTTTTTGAGTTTAAATGCATTTATTTAGACATATTTAAATTAAATTAGATGTTATTTTAGTAATATTCTGTGTATAATACGAAATAAATAACACTTTTTTTTGTTCTTATTCCAATTGGGATTACGTATAAAATATATTGTTACATATATGTACGTACTAGATTTTATAGGTGACCAGATGTAATTTTTTTATGCAACGTCTACATTTAGGCGTTATAATAAATTAATTCGATTTAATGTCGATTTTATGTTGAAATATGATTTTTTTATTAAGTTGTGATTATTTTAAATTAGTTTATACTTGTAGTTTGCTTTATCTTTCACCAGTTCTAACTTCTACGAAAAGTTTAAATGATGAATTGCGTTTAATATTGTTCAAAATTTTGAAAACTTGTTCAAACCACTCAAAGGTGTTCGGAACCATTGGTGTTGTATGTAGTCGCAAGTTTAGACTCCAAACCAAAACAAAAAACAGTCAAATTGGATGAAGCCATGTGGTAAGAAACGTTTCATGACAATAGAAATTAACGGAAAGCCTCTAAAATTTTTAGTTACCAACTGCAATCAATTGAAAGCCCACTTAACCTTGAAGCTTTAGAACGCTACTCCGAAATCTTTCATGGTACGTGACAAAGCTGAAAAAAAACATTGAGAATTTGCGGAGATTTTGAAGTCACGATAAATTCTCAACCCTGCGTTGACCAGTATCCAATTCCAAGAGTTGAGGAGTTATTTCAGCATATGCAAGTCACGACAGTGAATCGAAAGATATGGTGGTAGTTTTGACTGCATTTGGACTTATTAAAATTGCCGATTGCCGTTTGGAATAATTCCGATTGCCGTTTGGAATAATTTGTTACAAGGGGGGTTATTATGTAAGCATTACGAGTACGACTTACGAGGTTCGACTCAAACTAATTTTGACAAATTGTCAATGAAAACAAGAAAAAACGGATAGTAGGTACGACTTTTGTCTCGTATTTATAAATGTGTACGACTAAAACAACAACAAAAAGTCGTAATTACGACAACTCAAAATGCTTTAAATATCAAGGCCTTTTGACGTCATTTGTCGTAACTCGTAATGCTTACATAATTCGCCTCAAGTTATTTGGACGACATAATTGTACAGGGTGCGCCATCTTTTATGTCAGGATGTAAATATTGAAAAACTGTGACATTTGTCAACCGATTGACTTGTCAAAAGATAGTCGTTCAGTTGTGTTAACTCACCGTGCATATCGTTGAAAATATCATGACCAACAGGCACCGTCTGACAAAAATATTCGTCGTTTGGTGTCGAATTTTTTTTCAGCACGAGACAGTGAGAGATCGTTAACAGGCCGTTCATCAACGATCAAGACAGAAAGAGCGTTGTCCAGAACCCAAAAGTGTCGCAAAAGTCGCAATGAAACCTCTTTGTATAAAATGCAATTAACACAAAGAATATTGCCGACAGGCCTTTCACGTCGCTTGGAATACGGCTATACAGTCGCTTGAATGGTTGACACTGAACGTGATTCTTGGAAGCAAATTTTGATGACCGATAAGTTCCATTTCTCACTCTCTGGCGGCGTTAATAAACAAAATTATTGAATTTCGGAACGGAAAATCCACACGAGACTCATGAGACACCATTGCATTGGGCCATATTTTTGCGCCAAAACAAGCATTGGGCCATATTTTTTCAGAGAAAACGAAACAGTCAATGGAAATGGATATCAGTGAATGTTGGCTCATTATGTCTGCCCGCTAATGCATGAGACCTTTTGTCTTAGACTGTGCGACATGCCACACTGCAAATCAAACAATTCAGATCTTCAGATTTAACCCCTCCGGACTTTTTTTGTGGGGTTATTTTGAAAACAAAGTGTACGTCAGACCACTGAAGACCTCAAGGCAAACATTCGTGCCGAAATCATCGCTATACCGCCCTCGATGCTCGAATAGGTAATGGATAACGCAGCAAAAAGGGCACATTTTGCTTTGGGTAATAAAGGCGGCCACTTAATTGTTGATGAATTCCAGAACTAGTCAAATTAAGTTACAATTAGTTTTTTTTTTTAAATTATTCAATGTTTACACACCGACATAAAAGATTGCGTACCCGATAGTACGTCGACCCGAAGCAGAGCCACTTAAAAATTTGAAAGAGATTTTTAAACGACTTGCTGCTGTCTACCTGAAATGTAATATGAGCAAGTCCAAACTAAATAGGATTATTTCGAGCGATTGCCGAACAAGAGATGCCCGAACAACAAACTTGTGATTTGAAAGGTTTTTCACAACTTGCTGTTCCTCTTTGGTCTGGTCAAAAGAGCAAGAAAAATATTTTTGCCAAATAAAAAATTCCATTGTGAAAGCATCTTCGGTAGTCCGTGATCGAAAGAGTATCCGGATGATCGTGAAGAGTGTCCATTTCAAGTGAACAAAGAATATCTCAAAATGTTGGAAGAGTTTTCTCTGAATAGTCAACAAATTTCTGCGGAGAAACAGCTACAGTTTCCGTTCTAGTGAGTGTCAAGTCCTTTGTCAAGGATAGATGGCCACACTGTCCAAATTCGAGATATTCTATCATGTAAGATGAAATTCGATTTTTGATTTGAATAACGTTTTTCTTCCCCAGCCTGAGGCCAAGGCATAATTTTGCGAAAACATTGCTGTATCATGAAGTTCCAAAATGTTTTCGGTCGAGTATATTCTGCACATCCCAATAACGCTGAATATTACTATTTGAGAATGTTGCTTGACACAGTCAAAGGTCCAACATCATTCCAAGCTTTGAAAACGGTTAATGGAGAAATATGTGAAACGTACATCTGGAAGCACTGGAAAACATTCTTGCTCAATTTGATACTCGCTGAAATTCGATCGAAAAATGAAATTGCACTAGCTGTAGCATCGCCTGGAATCACATCAACGTTACTCGATGGTGGGCGCATTCAGCACTTAAGCTTCCATTCCTCTTGACCGTACTCTCAAAGATTTCAGAGAAAACGACCGACCAATGGGTGGAGCTCTATTGCTTCTTGCATGGTGATTTTCAACAAACTTTGCCAGTGATTCCAAGATCAACACCAGCCGATGAACTAAATGAATGTTTGAAAGCGTCATATATTTGGAGACATGTATAGAGAAACTTACATTAGCTGCGTTTTTCTGAAAACAATCGAGTTGAGATCGCGATAGCTTTTTTCAAATTTGCTCAATTTAAAATTTAAAATTTAAAATTTGATTTTTTTTTTTAAATCAAATAGTTTAGATTTAATAGTCTCTATAGTTTTGAAGTACTTCGTTATTATGCAGAACTATACAGAACAACGATATTACACGAAAACCATACAAATTTTATGGTTATACATAGATTCCTATTAAATCTAAATTATTTAATTTAAAAAAAATTAAATTTTTAATTTTAAATTGGACAAATTTGAAAAAAGTTATCGCAAACTCAACTCGATTGTTTTCGACAAATATGCTGGTGCATTTAATTCAAGATGCTGCTGCCCAAATATTCGCCAAACAGCTTTTAGATATGGGCGATTACCTTTCGCATAATCCGACTGCACGTGAAATATCTTTTCCACGAAACTTTTGCCAAATGCAGTCATTAATTCAAAATATTGTGCAGACAATTTTTCCCAATAGGAACAAGCTGTCAACTATCCAAAAGAGTTTCCTTCTATTTCACCAAATTATTGACTTTCTAGAGCACCCAAACAACATTGTAATACCAGTACATCGATTTTGTCTCGAAATGTGTGAAACGAAATGAGTGTAATCGGAATGATATAGTAGTAGCATTTGTGTTTGTGTTAGTTTCGTGCGTATGATTGTTTTGCTGCACATGCAAGTCACGTGTCATTCTTTTATTTTTGTTTATTCATATTAACCCTTTGAGTGCCAACATGATTTCGGCTAGTGTATTGAGGAGCACGATCGCGCTTCTTGGCACTCAAAGGGTTAACCATTGTAAACGCCATATTTTTGTGTTGTATATGTATTTTTGATTTTTTTATAGTTAACATTTAATTTTTAATATTTAAAATAAATTTATTTATAAATGTTTATTAAAATATATATTGAATTAATTTATGATAATAAAAATTTAATATAAAATATATTAGCATGTTAAATAATGACACTCTACAGCTCGAGAGCAGACGTAATGTGCTGAGAAAAGGAAATAAGCACCATAAAAATTAAACCGATTCAGCCGGAGCGCGTTTTTTTTTATACTGTTCATCATACAAATGACACAAATACGAACAAAAGAAAAATACAACTACAAAGGCATAATTGTGTATTATACACATTTTTTTCTGCTTCACTCATTTTAAATGAGTAACTCACGAGACAAAATCGATATACAGATCGGTTGCTTTTTAATTTTATTCAGATTTTGTGTTTATAAATTACAGCTTTTTTCAATTAATCTGAAATCAGTTAAAAATAATGTTGTCTAGTGTCGATTTATCTTTTTCTGATAAACCAGATGAAAATATTAACATGGCACGGATGCGAAAATTTCTCCATCTCTTCCGTTAAGTTCGAAAATTGGCTGGCATTTGTTGTTTTCTTCATGTTACGAAAATATAATTTCTTACACGTGAACCTCCATTCGCCTACAAAAAGATGGCGAATCATTTTGACAGTTCAGCTCGTTTAGGCGAAAATCGTAATACCAAAAATGTCAGATGGATACGCCGGGAATGTCAAATGCGAAAACCATAATAGGGGTATTAAGATGCAGAAGGAGACATTAACTTACCGCAAGTGCGGACTGGAGAAGCAAAAACGCTAAGTATTTTGGTGAGGAAGCAGGAGAGGTTGGAAGAAGCAGAAATTACTGGATGAGTTTAAAGTTTCGCTTAGACGTGCAAAACACCAACGCCAAGGCAATGCGATTAAGTAGAATCCGTTGCGCAGCTGTCTTATAAAAAGGCAGCTATAAGCTAGAGCTAGAGCGTTGGCGTCCGAATATTCTAGAAACTCGCGGTTCATGTGCTTTCCGCCTTCATCTCACAGTTAGACCGGTTCAAGATGATTTAATCCGAGTAGTCCACGCTGTGCCACAGCAACCACAAACATAAACCAATGAAGTTAACGGCGATCCACAACACAGTGCTTAATTGCTTATCAGTGAGACATCGCGTATAGTTCGTATACTTCATTTAAATTAGGTGTTTTGTTATGGTGACAGCGAACTTGATTAGAGCTGCTATTCTCTCACCGACATTATGGGATACAAACGTGCTGAATCACAATAATTTAGCAGCGGGTTGTCGGCATCTTTAGATTCGATTTAAGACAACCACACGCCTAGTGATGCTTTCCCCATTAATCCAGATGACTTATTAACAGAACGAAATCTGGACATTGTATGAGGATATGACGAGAACTGGCTCTGTTATGAACAGAATAAACGATGAACTCTCGATGATGGAATGGTTGAGGACCTTAGCCTCTTCTATGCTAGTGAAGTTTATCCAAACTAATCCAAAAAATACAACAACAACAAACTTATTGTAATAGTATTGGTGTAAGGAAACATTCAGGCGAATTTATATTGCGTAATTTAGACGAGATGTGATTTTTTAATAGCCCTTAGGAACATTCCAAAGTCATTCTAAGTATTTTCTAAGCGTTTAGCATGAACTTCAGTGACATTGGTACACTGTCTAAACCCAAACGAGTGTGTCTAGTAAAATATTTGATTTTCTAATGGGTCTGTCAGGGTGTCCCGTGAGATTTAAAAATTTAATTTTTTTAATGGCTCGTTTTTCCAAATTTTCCGACTTTTCCGGTGGTTTTTCCCAAAATTTTCTTCCGTAAGAACCACATCCTAATAATTGCGAATATAACAAAACAAGATTGAGCCAAATCGGTTAAGCTGTTTTCAAATGATATACTAGAAAAAAAATTCAATTTTGTTCAAGTTTTTCGGGAAGTTTCCGAGTTTTCAAATAGGATTTTTCATTTTTTCTCTTCTAAAAAACATTCTGGCTCGGAAACGTGCGAAAAACCCGTACAAAAACATCATTTTCTTATTTTCCGAATTTTCCGACTTTTCCAGTAGATTTTCCCAACATTTTCTTTCAAACAAACCTTGACCATAGAACCTACTTAGAATGACTTTGGAATATATCTAAGGCCAATTAAAAATCACATTTCATCTAAATTACGCAATATAAATTCGCCTGAATGTTTACTTACACCAATACTATTACAATAAGTTTGTTGTTGTTGTATTTTTTGGATTAGTTTGGATAAACTTCACTAGCATCCTCTTCTAACGGAATTTGCTTGGATCAGCATCTTTGTAGAGAATCTCGCTAAATAAGTTTTTTTTAATTTTTTTTTATATTTTTTATTAATTTCAGACGACGATGGTTATCTAATGCCATTTTGTCCGACGAACAGAATATTTTAGAAGGATATCCATTGGTGAAGCGAAACCAAATGCATCAATATGCGCACACTTGTTACAAGAGCAGCTCGCAAGCGTGTCGTTTTAGTTTCCTGTGCATCTATGCTGATAAATCCGCATCGTTTCTCAGACTGCAGATGAATTGGTCCGAAAAAATGACGAATCATAGAAGTATGGTTCCAAATTTCAACATTCAGTCATATGGACAGAACTGGACGATCGCCTACTATACATTTGAAAACTTATTTCTAAGTCGGAACCAACTGAGAGCGCCGCTCCGGCCATCAGAAGTATATCTCACGGAAATTGTTCAGGGTATACAGGTGAATTATGAAGAAATGGAAGTATCTGCAAGCGAATGCGCCTGTTGATTTTGACAAATTAAGTTATACGTTCGCGAAAGTGAGTGTTCTTCAACATACGAAAGTCTGAACAGCAATAGGCGCCATCTCAAGGAGATGTGCATGATAGAATTCGCCACCTTGTTTGAGCCTTTCTACGAAAAGGAAAGAGCAGGACAACACTGAACAGAGCGTCGATGCTGATAGATCGGAATAACCACAACATAGGAGAAACTGTATTATACTCACGGACAATAATCAAATTGTCCGGAAAAATATTTCTACTGTTTCTTTCCCCAGTGCTAATCTTAGGTATACTAGGAGAGGTGATTAGGAGAGTCGCAAGATATTTATCTTTTTTGCTCTGAAGAATTAGGTTAATCGCTGCTTTAGAAGGCAAGCCGTGAAGGTTGCAGCATTAACTGGAGTAGTTGCAAGATTAGTAAAAGGATCAACTGTTCAGCATGCGCTTAAGGTGCCAGGGAAGAAGGACAAGTAAATCGATCAGACCGCACTGGTCCCATACGAATACGATATGTTATGAGCCAACGACTCATGGCTCCGGCAACGGAAGAATAAAGAGGATTCACTCTTTGGAGGCCTCACTTTCATCGTATTTGACGAACTGTTTCAATTTCCGCTAGCGAGAGAAAACCAGGACTTTAACCTACCAATACGATTTATCCCAGGTACCAGCTTCTGGTGAGAACTGGGACTAGTAGGGCTCTCACATTGAAATCAACAACATCTTCTCAAATGATGTTAACAAAACAGACATATCCAATGAAGTGGAAATTTTCACAGGATCGTGTGGCTTAACATCTCTACGCTTTTGTATGGAGCTACGTTAAATCATTGATCTATGCCAACAAGCCAGCGTTCTTAGAGGAGCTCAGGGCCAATATTGAACGAGAGATAGCGGCTGTTTCCGTCGAAATGTGTGGCCGAGTCATCAAAAATTAGGTTCAACGAATCGACACCTACCGTTGTGAACATGAACGATATCGAATTCCATACATAAATGTTTTGATTGTTTTTCAAGCCAATAATACAATTTTCGAGATATCTCAAGTCCTTATTGGAAACCCCTTTATTTTACACAAAGTTATACTCAATAATTTAATAACAGCATCTCTATAATTAAAAATGAAGTTGATCGTATGAAGGCATTCACTATATTCCAAGACTTTTATATGAAACATCAATATTTTTTTTAATGCGGCAAACGAATCCCAACAGAATTATCAATGAAACCAACTACATATATATGCGGTCAATCACCCAGGAACACCTCACTTCGAAATTTCCCAGTCATACGTACAAAAATGTAGTATAATGCAGCAATACATTTCCATCACACGAGAGTAAATACAAAATGCAACACAAACAAGATTTAATGAAAATTTATAAAAAGGAATTTAATTATTTTCTTACTTAATTTATGATAGCCGAGATAAATGTACTCTCCTCTGGTGTGTGTATAATCCTTCATTATTATTTTTTTTTCTACCGAGTTTTATGAAAAGTCTACATTTGTGAGCAACATAAAACATAAAAACATGAAAGCAATAACAAAACAACATACCAGAAAGTTTTCATTATATGGTTGATTGTTGTAATAAATAGTCACACACATAAGTGGCAGGACCGTAAAAATGTTGATGTTTAATTGAAAGAATTTGTTTTGAATTATTTTGTAGTTCTTGCGATGGACGATCAATCTGGAAAGAGAATAAAATGGTTTACGATGCCCGTAAATGTGATTGTTTAACAGACAATAAAATGAAATGTACGAGTAAGTGTCTGAATCGTATATAGCCTTTGTTCAACTAATAAATTTACAACGTCACATATTTAAGAGAGCAACGCCACCAGAAAGAAGGCTGACGTGTTTTTTTTTCCACGAGCCATGTACTAACCGCAAAAAGAACGAGGTAGCTAACATAATTCGAATTTTCCTATTTATTTGCACTATCTCGTCAATATTGTAATGAGATCAATCAAGTATGGGCCAACGTCAGAGTGGAATTAAAATTCAAAGTAGAAGCAATAATCTAGGCCCAGGTGCAGTAAAACTATTTGAAGACAAAGTACCTTAAGTTTTTCTAGATGAAAATTCGTGCCAAACTCAACATCAAAAATGAATATTCATGGCAATAAAGTGTTATTGTGTGTCTGACGGGATTGGAAAGGAGCCATTTACTATGAACTTCTGGAATGTGATGAAACTATTACACCTGAACGTTATCAGGCCCAATTGATCAAATTAAGTGATGCTCTGGAGGAAAAAAGGCCATTTTCGGACCAAGGAAAAGTGATATTGAGGCTCGAAAACGCTCGTCCACATACAAAAAATCACCCCCAGGATCTCATCTTCTCCTAGGCTGGGAAGTTTTACAGAATGCAGCGTATTCTCCAGGCTTCCACTGATTGCCACTTATTCAGAATGATTTCATCGTATTTGAAGGACCAGCAGTACATGAAAGTTGAAGACGTGCAAGTTTCAAACGCGAAGGCATTCATCATATACCTGATAAATGGCAAAAGACCATAGACAGTAATGGCAAATATTTCGATGATTCATCTTTGAACAATGAACCCATATCAACTATGATTTAAAAAGAAAGAAGAAAGCAGAACCCAAATCAAAAATCGGACCAAAACTGAAATTAGAACCAAAAAATTGATTTATTGGTAAACAAATAATTTTAGGCTCATTATGTCCTAATCAAATGACTCATCAAACAATTTTGGGCTTCACTCGTTCTTGACTAAACTTTAGGTCATTTAATCTAAAGCTAGCAGAACCCAAATCAAAAATCGGACCAAAACCAAAATTAGAAAAAAAAAATCTTCATCTACTTATAAATAAATAATTTTAGGCCACTTATGTCCTAACCAAATGACTCATTAAACAATTTTGGGCTCCACTCGTTCTTGACCAAGCTTCAGGTCATTTAATCTGAAGCTAGCAGAACCCAAATCAAAAATCGGTGCTAAACCGAAATTAGAACGAAAAACTTGATCTATTGATAAACAAATAATTTTAGGCTCATTGCGTCCTAATCAAATGACTCATTCAACAATTTTGGGCTCTACTCATTCTTGATCAAACTTTAGGTCATTTAATCTAAAGCTAGCAAAACCCAAATCGAAAAACGAACCAAAACCGAAATTAGAACGAAAATCTTGATCTATTGGTAAACAAATAATTTTAGGCTCGTTACGTCCTAATCAAATGATTCGTTAAACAATTTTGGGCTCCACTCGTTCTTGACCAAATTTTAGGTCATTTAATCTAAAGCTAGCAGAACCCAAATCGAAAATCGGACCAAAACGGAAATTAGAATCAAAAACTTGATCTATTGGTAAACAAATAATTTGAGGCTCTTTACGTCCTAATCGAATGACTCGTTAAACAATTTTGGGCTCCACTCGTTCTTGACCAAACTTTAGGTCATTTAGTCTAAAGCTAGCAGAACCCAAATCAAAAATCGGACCAAAACCGAAATTAGAACAAAAGTCTTCATCTATTGATAAATAAATAATTTTAGGCTTATTATGTCCTAATCAAATAACTCATTAAACAATTTTGGGCTCCACTCGTTCTTGACCAAGCTTCAGGTCATTTAATCTAAAGCTAGCAGAACCCAAATCGAAACTCGGACCAAAACCAAAACTAGAACGAAAAACTTGATCTATTGGTAAACAAATAATTTTAGGCTCATTGCGTCCTAATCAAATGACTCATTCAACAATTTTGGGCTCTACTCATTCTTGATCAAACTTTAGGTCATTCAGTCTAAGACATAGCAGAACCCAAATCGAAAATCGATGAGGACATTATGAGCCTAAAATTATTTTTATGTCTACCGATCGTGATATGCGTTCTAATTTCGATTTTGGTTCGATTTACAGTTTTGGGTTCTGCTAGCTTTAAATTAAATGACCTGAAGCTTGGTCAAGAATGAGTTGAGCCCAACTTGTTTTACCGTGGAATGTTAATTAACCATAATAAACCTTAACCTATTGGTATGTTAATCGATTTTGGTTTGCGTTATAATTTCGAATTTGTTCCGATTTTTGATTTGAGTTCTGCTAGCTTTAAAGTGATAAAGCCTTATACTTTTTCTAGAACGACCAGAATAAACAAAACTATTAAATAAGGCATTTAACTAGCATACATTACTCTTTATTTTCCAATTGTTTTTAAGTCATTTTTTGATATGGGTCTTGCTAATTTTGTTTTTAAACCTAGCAGAACCCATCGTTATGGTTGGAAGGGATGGAGCCCAAAAACGAAAATCTATAAAATAATTATTGAGATAAATTTTCCAATTAAAGCTTTTTTAATTTAACGATCAGAACTTTTAGCTATGGTAGATCTGTAGTGACAGTAATAACACCAACAAATGCTCTTCTTGAACACTAAAATGAAGCCTTGATACATGATCAAAATAAATGTCACAATTTAAATTAAAACATTGTTTTATCGAACCCGGATTGCGATACTATAAAATACAACACTAGAAATGAGTATTTTGTTGTTAATTGTATTTCAATCCCATTTCATTGTAAATCGAAACGTTTATTTGCCAACAGAACAAAAACAACACCAACAACAAACTGAAAACCATGCTCATAAATAATGAAAAACATGAAACCATTTTGATTGAAAACCAAGCCAAATCGATAAATATTTGTTAAACAAAAAAAAACTAATCTGTAATTGGAAGCCTATTAAATTCCAACAACAATCCTTCGATACGAAAAATTCAACATAACCCTTTAGTTCATATGTTATGTATACCCAGTTACCTATGTAGTAAAATGTTATCGGAATCAAACTGTTTTCAATTAATAATGAAAAATCCATACATGCTGATTGAATACTACAGATAACGTTACTGAAATATGAAAATGGGAAAAACATGGGAGTAGTAAGGAAAATTAAAATTTTGGATAAATTTTCAATTCAAGGTTTCATACAATTGAGCTCAGCTTAACAAGCCCATCATCTATCTCAAAACAATGGAATGCTCGAGAATTTATGGATGGGTTGGGTTACACACGTCGTGAAGTTGCTTTTGTTGGTAACACGTGAAAACTAGATCTGTAACCTGAAATGGAAGAAACTGCAAATTACTTCCTAGACCATTCCACTGACAGCAATTTACATCTCCTCAGAGTTTATCTCATGTTCTGGAATGTCTTTTTAAGAGTTTTTTCCAATAGTTCCTTGAATTACCGGTTTTGCTTGACTTCGCTAAAACATTCCGTAATAAGAATCTAACAAATTTCGTCCCCTCATTACCAAACAAAAAATTCGGAGTAAGCTTTTTTGTTTTTCCAATCTTAAAAACTAAGGAAAACTGCAAGGGAACTAAAGAAAGGAGCCAAAAAGACCAACCTTCAAACAGATTGGGATTTATTCTAAGCAAAGCAGAAAGAGAATAAAAAAATCCCAAGTTTTAGCCTAAGGCCAAAAATTTAAACATCGAAGATGGGGCTTGAAATTTTGCTTAATGCCTAAATAAAAAAGCTTAAGCCTACTGATTTGTTTTGGGCTAGAGTACATACTTGTATTTAAATAGTAAAAATAAAAAAAATTGAGCCCAAAAATTAATTTGCCAATACATGGCATTACTATTTGAAAATGATTTCGCTTGCACTGCTGGCCGTATGTCACGAATAACACGAACAATGCAGACGCTGGTTTATCAGCATAAACCAGTGACTTCACTTAGCCTCACAGAAAATAATCGAGAGGCGTCAAATCGCATGACCTTCGAGACCAAGTGACAGGTCCATTTCTCGAAATCAACTTGTCGCCAGATTTTGATTTTAATAAGTCGATGGTTGCCGTCGCTGTAATTAGCGCCATCCTGGTGAAACCACATCTCGTCTGGATCAATGTCATTCATATTTTCAAACAATATCGATCATGGTGAGGTAATGATCTCCATTGACGTCGTCCATAAGTTGCGCGAATCGACGACTGATTTTCAAAGAAATTTTTAATAATTCCGTAGCGTTGTTCAAGCGTCAGTCTATTCATGATGATTTGCCAGAGTATATTTTTTACAAAAATTTAATTTTTTGTTTTATTTTTAACAATTTCAAGTTCTATCATGCTTAAAAAAACACCCGTTATATTACGCTCACTAATTGATATCGTAGATGAGAAATAGGTGCATAGAGAGAGCACAAAACAAAATGGGCGCACCAAAAATTTCGTTGCATTTTTCTATATAATGCGACGCCAAAAACATCTTCGATGTTAAAAGTGATCCGCTGGCAGGGCTGTACTGTATCTCCCTGATGGCTTATCTGCACCATCAAGAGGGAAGTTGCAGAATTACTAACGTGAACTTCTCCGGTTGCGGGTAGCCCATCTGGCTATAATTGGTACAAAAAAAAATGTTGGTCCTACACCAGCTATTTAAACTTCTGTTGTTTGGTGGCCCGTGGTAAAATCGAATCTCGCTTTAGCGAAACTTAACAGTCAACATGATATAGCATGCAGGGATTTTGCCAGTGTTATGCCCTCGACCCCGGCTCTTTTGTAGAAATTTTTTTCCTCGTCGTGGAACTATACTTATGTTTGATTGCAGGACAAATTTTTATTCTCTTCAGTGCATTTATATCAGATATATGACTCATCGGGAACCTTTGGTGTTTCAAGCCGAGTTAATTACCGAATGCATTCGTTGTTTCAGATGAAAATATTATTTTGTTCACGAATAGTAAATTACAGAACCCTTTGCCCATTTCCAAACTGGTTAAGGACTCTAAACGTTGTTTCTGTTCCAACAATATTATGAAGGTCATGTCCGCCGGCTCATTGTGATATTGAGTGAAATTTCAAAGCTGATTCTTTTGTCAAGATGGGTAAAGCTATTAAGAATTTTGTTTGGTATGAAGCTAAGCGAAATTGGCTGGCTTATTCTACCTGCAGTCGGAAGGCAAAATATTTTATTTGTGAACCTAATTTGAGATTTGGTCGTTATTTTTCGGGGTCATGGCCGTTTCAAACTTAATTTACACAGAAAATGGTTTACTCGTGACTCCTTGTGAGATGGATGTCTCGAAGAGGTCGACGACAGTTTCCATTTGATTTGCTGTTTTGCAGCTTGCATTCATCCAGCCCGGTTTCTTGGTCAACGAACTTTGAATGACCATCAGTTATCTTCGCTGTCTTGCACAATTACAGTTTGGGATAGAATCAACGGTTTGTACCATGGGCTGGTTTTGGCATTGAGTGCGTGACCTTCTTCGGAATTGCTTCGGAATTTCAGATTGCTTTGAAGCGTTTGTAATGACGTTCATAATTTGAGAAACCTCATTTTCAGCCTTTCTGAAAACTCTTATGTTTTCTGTTGGGATTGCCCATTCACTTTCTAAGAAAGTGTGAAGCAGGACCATCTGTGCGGTATGTTAAAACTTTACAACAGAACTTCACAATCGGTTGATGCTAATCTCAGAATGCCGATTTGTATCTTTAGGTTTTGGCTCTTTCAAAGCTTGGGTCACGTCAACTTTGGGCAAGCCCAAATAGCTACCCTACGACTTTCAGTTTATCAAGTATATTTTGTGCTGCTTCACAATGAAAAATGAGTAAAATTTAAAAGTTAAATGTAACAAAACCAAAACTGAACGGCTTCTGATATTCCTGAAATTTAAACCATCCGAAAAATGGCTGATACTCCCAACAATGTCACCTTTCCAAAGGCATATCATATATCTCTTCGCAGCCCATATTTTCGTTGATCGGGGTGCTGAATTTCGACAAAAGTCTCTTGGATTAGAGACCGCATTAGCTTCCTGTATTCGTCAAGCAGTCCGAACGAGTAAATCTCTTTCGTTTCTGATCAAAACATATAACCCTCTTTGAGATTTGGGGCGCCTGCGAATCATTTTACTTTTGTGTAGGTACCACAGTATTCCGTTTCTTTTTTGCTACTCTCATCACTCATAGTGGTGCATTTTGTCAAGGATGAAAAAATGTCAAGGTTTTAACCTTACGCAGAAATATTGCCAAAGAGAGGCTAGATGGGTGAACTGTGTTAGTAAACATCACGCCCAAGTAAGCCCGCGGTTAAGAACTACGGTTAAGAAATAAAACGCGAGAACAAAATTCAGGAAAACCAGAAAAATGAACCAAACTTTTACCAAAGAAGAATCACAACCTCATGCAAGTAAAACTGGAGAACCAAAACTGAAAGCACCTTGAAGTATAGACAAATAGTAAAAGTATAGAAAAATATTTTTATAGTACGTTTTTCGTTTTGGCGTGTGGATAAATGTGCGGTGTGAAAGAGTAGGCGAGTGATGCGCACGAAAAACGGAAAAAATATTCGTCTAGATTTTTTTGTTTTTAGTGCAAGAATTTTAGTCTAGTTTTGATTTTGAAAATAAAAAGTCGAGTTTTAAATTTCATAGAAAAAGTTTAGTTTTGGTATTTGAATTGTAAAGCCGAGTTTGACTTGTGATATTGTAAAGTTGAGCTTTGATTTTTTGGTAAAATTCAGTTTTTTTTTCGTTGTAAAATAAATATAGTTTGTAAATCCTTCGAGTTTTTTGTGACAAAATAAAAATAAAAGTATTGAGTTTGACTTGAAGTGGAAATTACTTGGGTGGTCGTGAAAAGGCGGGAAGACGTCCAACAACAATTCACAGCCAACCACGTGGCCATTTGGATTTTTTTGCAACGGAGAGAAGGCTAGAAAGTACCATTTATTTTATTTGTAGATTTTCTTGGTTTTTCATTTTTTCTAACGCAAAGTCAATTTAAACTTAGATTTTCTTCTAATTTTTAAGGTTCATTTTTCTCTTATTTTTCCCCATTTTCAGTTGTTTTTCCCAATTTTAAAATATTTTTGTAATCGAGTGCCGAATAGCCATTGCTTGGCGCGCACTCGATGCACATTTGTTTTGCCTTCAAAATAATTCACATTCGGTGCCCATATTTTAGTTCGATTTTTTTCTTTTATTTTCTCTCGACCATTTTCCGCCTGTTTAATTTTTTTTCTCCTCTTTTAGCCGCTGATTTCTTGTAAAAATTGTCGTAATAAAAATTTGTCCTCCGATTCCTTCGGCATTAGGATTATTATTCTTTATCTTCGTTTTTTTATGCATAACAAATAAAATAACCAATAAAATGAATTACTAAATCTTTTCGGGTTGGTATGCTGGGAGGGCGGATTCTCATTTCGTGTCAGTTCCATAGTTGCAGGCTGGGCTTGTCACTCCCCTTCATCCCCTTGGTAGAACATCCACTGGATCGGAGTGACAGATTCAGCATATGTGTCATTCATTTGGGGACGACCGTAATAAAATCTATACGGTTTCTCCGTGGCACTATGGCAGTGGGAGATCCTGTGTGTGTGTCTGTGTGTGAATTGTGGGAGATCCTCTAGAGGGCTCTCGCCGGATGAAAACAGCCTTAGTCTGTTGTAGAAACATCCCTGCCCTATTATGCTGCTTCGTTGTGGCTGGGCATCGGCCTCTAGAGGTCAATGGGCCAATCGGGAGGGGGGGGGGGGTGTTTGTTTCAACAGACATTGTATGTACTTGTCATTCAGCGAAATTTGGTCGCTCCTTGGTAGAAATCACAAGGTTATTATTATTTTTATTCACGTTCCTCAAATTTCGGTCGACGGATTCTGGTGTAAATTAAACGTATTTTCAGTTTTTTAGTTTACTTTTAATTTTTGTTTATTCTGTTACACGGTGTATATCAGGAACATGCAAGCCTCACTTCCCCACGACCCAAACCCCTGAGATTTAATCGGCAAAATCACTATCAGAGAGGCCTCTGCATACTTAGATGAAACCTGAGGGTTGGCTTCATGCCATTCGTAACAAAGGGCACTGCCGAAAATATAAACAGTGCTCCACAAGATACTAAGAAGCATCAAAACTCTAAACATTCGAACCGCTAATCAAGAAAAATGCCTTAAGGCTCTAAACAACAGGTTGTTAGTTGGAAAAACTCTTTAAAAAAATGGCATCCAGTCTCTATTAAAATGATGCAAACAACCACAAATAAAACATTAAGAATAGAAGCCGGAATGTAAATGGCTTAATGCAACATATTCCAGAATTATAAATTTTCCTAAATACTGAAAAAATAGATATATGCCTAGGTGTTATAAAAAAGCATCAAACACTTTATCGGTCTTAAAATTGAAGAGCAGGAGTACCACCAAAAAGCATTCTGGGACCAACTTTATATGTTCTATAAATCGGACCTTACAACGATAGAGGAGATCTTAGCGCAGTCGCTGATAGCATAGAAAAATCTGCAAATAAATTGCAAAGAGCTACTAATACTGCTACTAATACTAACCTGGACGAAGAGATGGTGAATAAAACTTAGCAAATCAAAATCTGTTCAAGGTTCATCAACAACAAGGCCAACTGGAGGAGACCAGTAGGACTGAAATTTTCAGCAAATTGCTTATGCAAAAGCGGCAAAATATATCTATAGTCATCATCTAGTCATATTGTACCCTGAATTCAGTTCAGATATTAATTAACGGGGTAGACAAACGGCTAACAGAATTTTTTTCTGACTTTTCTTCTGACAGACTCTATTCCTTTTCCATATAGATAAAACAATTTTTTGGGTGAATTAGACCGGAATTTTAAAGATCTATCCTATTCGGATAGATTGAATCCTTTAATTTTTTTAGAGGTCAAAATATGGTTCTGAACCTATATAATAGCGGTGGTAACGGACATGCCATTTTTTTGGGATGTAAATATGATGTAAAATTTTAAAAAAGTCAGTCGATTCTGAGAATTGATGGAGGTTGATCAATAATAATAATGTTTCATTAAAAAATAATTCATAAGATTGTGATCCCCGCCCAAATCAATTTCAAGCCATAATTATTACGCGTTAGGGCTAAAACTTATATTTTTAGTTATGAAGTAAGTATCGCACACCAATTTAGTTTGTGACGATGGTGATTCGGTTCACTGTTATTAAATCCACCCAGCCGACGAAGAACTACTCTATATCAAGTGTGCGAGGGATCCGATATAACTACGGTAACAGAACATCGTAACAAGTTGCAGTCACCGACTCGGAATTTTTGTAGTAAATTTTAATTATTTGTAAATGTTGTTCGTTCGTGTACTTCACCATGATTAAAATGTTGTATTTACTGAATGTTTTGACACTGCTACAGTATGGTTATTTGTTTAAGGCTGTATTCACAGTGAAATTTCAAAGTTGTCAAGTCCCAAGTGGAAAACTCGATATGGTTACAAAAAACTAAGATAAGTTATGTAGATCTGTAATTGATGTGGAATTACTTCGGAGGAATGTGGGTGTATTGCTCGTTACCCCTTAATAAAACAATCTGCAGGGTGTGAAACGAAATCCCGCTTTTCAAAATCCCTCTCTCTCTCTCTGGCGCTATATTCCATTAAGAGATTAGGGCGCCTCAACAGAGGTTTCATAATCATATTTTCATTTCGGATAATGAGTGATTAAATCACTAACTGGAGTTGAATCGAACCCGGGACCTCCGGTCGCTGCAGCAAGCATATTGACCACTATGCCACCGGGCCGTCAAAATCCCAGTTGTATTTAAAATAAGTCCAGACTTTTAGAGAATCCCGGTTTCGATTTTTAAAAATTTGACATGTGGGAAAATGGGACTCTTAAATGATTTTTAACAAAGATCAAAAACGAGTTTGCGAAAAATTTCTAGAATATGGCTAATAGGGATGGAGTTTGACCATTTTTTAACAGATTTTGTTGAAATTCGATACGTGCGATGGAAATGGGATTCTATAATGAATTTCGATAAAGCTATCAATAAAGATGGAACTAGGCCATTTCTAAGCCGATTTTGTTGAAATTATACATGTGCGATGGAAATAGATCTCTAAAATTATTTTTTGATAAAGTTCTGAAATATTTCCATTGTTCAAAGTTCTGAAATATGGCCTAGTTCCATAGGCAATTTTTTAACCGATTCAGTTGAAATTCGACATGTGAGTCCTAAATGGGATTAAAAAAATGCGTTTTGAAAAAATTCTGGATTAAGGCAGATAGAGATGTAACCTGGCCACTTCTTAACCGATTATGTTGTCGAAAGCCGACATGGATAGAACTATGCCATTTCTTAATCGATTTTTTAATCGACCGTGTACCCGTAAGAGTTATCAAAGTCGTCAGCCTCTACAGCTGTTATTGCGTTTCAAAATGTTGAGTTAAAAAAATATTGCTTCTTTTATTAATCTTACAACTACAAAATGTTGCTAGTTCAATTTTCGAGAAACATCGAAAACTAGGAATCCGACTAATTCTAGAGCGAGTGTTAATATATGGCACTGTTGTTGTAATTTGACCAAAAAATGGGAATTCAGTTTTTCCGACTCCGATAAAATAGCACCGACTCCACGAAACCGACTCTTGCCTCAGACTACGCAGCTCTGGTTTTTCCAGTAAATTTTTGGGCAAGATACCTTATTTTTATGTTAAAGTATTATGAGTCCGGCCGGCCTGAATTAATAAAAATTATTTTTTTCCAAAATCAAGACTTTAGAACTTTAGAAGAAAAGTGAACCGGGATTTTGAAGACCGGGATTTTGAAACCGGGATTTTGAAATGGGGATTTCGTACTACACCTCAGAATGCGGTGTGGTAAAACCTTACAACAGTGCTTTCCATCGTTTGGTACTAATTACAGGATATCGAACTCGCAAGCCCAAATAGTGACACTACCAAAAACGTCGTTTTTCCAGATAGTTTTCTTTCGGTTTATTAAGTAAACTTTGCGCTGGTTTCCAATGAGAAAGATTTAACAGTAAAATTTAACAAAATCAAAATAATCTTTTTTTTTTCAGTGCCTTTTGCTATTTGGTGTTTATTATGTTGTTTCACATTTTGCCCAAGACAACTAACACAAGGGTGTAGCTTAAACTTGCGCATATCATACTTTTTTTATCGCTCTAATCGGTAGCCAGTCCGGACGAGTAAATCTCTTTCGTTTCATCGCCTACAAAACATGCTCTGATCACTGAACCCTTCAGCGCGGAAATCTCAGATGTATATCACAACCTGCCAAGTTTGCCTCCGTATAGCACTTCATTAATTGTTTTTGTTTTAAAGTTACTAGCGTAACATAGTTATAAAACATCTCATACTCTGTCATCAGCGCCCAAACCCAATAAAAAAATATGAAACAACTTGCAGCTAAAAATAATTTTAACCTTTTCAAAAAAAAAAAAAAAAAAAAAAAATACGAAGTAAAAACAAATTCTAGGCCAATAATATCGCAAATTGATTTGGTAAACGAAAAGGAAGGTTGTTGAGAGGGTAGAAAGTCAAAATAAGTAAGTAATAAAAATGTTATCACGTCTTAAAATAACTTTATATATACTTTTAACTTGTGTAATTTAATGCTCATTAAATATTATTTTTATTTCGTTATTACCAAAGTGGTAGAAAATTCACTTTATATACGTGTATAATACACACACACAGAATGTACATACCAACCGACAAAATTACCCTACCTACCTACAACAACAAAAACAACACCGAAAAAAGGAAAACCATTTTATATATTTGAATATTATTGATATTTTCTGCAATAAACGATTTATACAATTTATAGGTGCAAAAAGCTCTAAAATACAATTTTATGGGATTCTTTTTTTATCTATCATTTTTAACGTACCCGCAGTAAAACTTTTTTTTTTTGCACAACACATATGAGCGATAATCTTCCGAGCGAGAAAAGGAAGTGGAATGTTATTTTGCATTTTTGTTGGTAGCGCATATAAAATTGATTTGATATATTATGTTTTATGATAATGCTATATATGTATGTTGCTATATACCACACTGTAATTTTTCTATATACATATTTAGCTCGGGTATAGTCAGCAGTGATAAGCTGATAACAAAACATTCTTCATATTTTGTTTCACGATATTTTAGACACTTGTGATATTTCAAAAAAAAAGAACCAAGATGCATTTCGTATTCATCGGCGCTGAACGAAATTGAAAATTTTACCATATGTGTATTTATATGCAGACAAGTTTCGGTTTTCTTCAGCACACAAATTTACACAAAACTTTTACAAACGAGAAATGGTAATGTGTAGTAGATAGAGATAAATTTATTATTACCATTATTATTTTTTTTTTTTTGTTTTGGTGTATAATAATCTTGAAGTAGAATTTTCCCATTTTTCTTCTAGCTTTTCTATTACTCTTCAGGTTACAGTTGAAATTTTATATATTGTTATAGTGTTGCTGCTTGCTGGTATCACCTCAACTATGTCGTAAAGTAATTTAAATGCAATGGTTTTATCACAATACATCTCTATTTATAAATTTCTTTTGTTTGTTCGACTCGCTTTGTATCCAATTCTTTAGTATTAAGGTATATGGTTGCCATCAACGCTGTATTTGTGCTAGATTATGATTCCCTAGCACGAAGATTTTTTTTTATCCAGTTGTTTCAAATATTTCCATCAGCTTTAATATTTACTGTAAAATTAAGGTCTTCAATCACTTGGTATAATAAAAAAGCTCCCCATTAAAATGAAAGTTAACATGAAATATTGCCACAATTAAAAAAACAGTTATTTGTGTTTTAATTAAAAGAATATTAAATGACTCCAATTTACGAAAATAAAATAACATTTTCCCCTTCCTCGACAAAAAAAAAATTAAAGCTTCGCAGTTTCCATTTAATAAAAATTATTACACATATTTAGAGTTTCAAAGGTAATTTGTTTGTACGCGATAACGATATGAATGCTGAACGTTAGCCGATCTTTTAATTTACAATCACCATAAAAAAAATGTAAATGATATCGGAAAATCCATTAAATTTTAATATCTCAACGTATAGCTCTTTATAAAATGACTTTGACCTCATTCAAAAGCCCAAACACACATGCCACATAACTCAAATCTTCAAGATATTTTACATTATACCTACTCGTATATATGTACAGATGAACCATAAAATAAATAAATAAAATTATATATTTTCAATTCTACTGTGCCATATACCAAAAAAAGGTGATTTACAAATCCTAAGCTGCTAATATATAAATGTGTGTACCATAAAAACCCATAACCAAATCGAAAATTTCCAATAAAAAAAAGCACAAAATTTAAATTAGTTTTTCACCAACCAAGCAACACACACACACACACATACAAAACAAAATAAGAAATCAAAATCTTTACCAAAACAACTATGTATATTGTACCTACCTTATATGATGATAACAAAACCACCAGAAGAGCAAACATCTCCATTCACACAATAAAATAAAAATCGATTTGAATTTGAAAACCAAAGATACACATTCGTATAAATATTAATAAAACAACAACAAAAATTTGTAATATTTAACACTTGTGATTTAACTATAAACTTTAAGATAAATTTCTTGGAGATTTTGTTTTTTTTTTTTTTTATAAAATCCCATCTCAATCTTCATTGAATATATGAGTATCACTTGAAACTACTCTAAGCTCTCAAAAATATTATTTTTTGCCTTCTCCGCAATGAATTTTTTGGTTCCTAAGCACATAAATCCATTATATGTAAAGGTGGAAGTTATATTTGATGTTGACAAAAATGGTAAATAAATATAATTGAAGAATAAATTATAGTCAGGGGTGTGAAACTGTATAGCGATACAAACGTGGTAATATTTACTACTTTACCTTTACAAAAGATGCTAAGCCCAAATGCGGCACTTAAGCACCATAGCAAACAAATCGAAAAGCCTGTACAACAAATGATTTCCCACTGATTGGTTTGGGGTCATTTGTCCGACTTACAAAATCCCAAAATCAAAATCCCGACTTTCAAAATTCCGATTTTCAAAACTCGATTTTTATTTTTTTTTTATTCGGCCGAAACGAAATTTCAAAACCAAAATTCCAAAAAAAAAATTCTAGAAACCACAATTCCCATAAAAACATTTCAAAACAATAAAATTCCTATACAAAATGCCAAATTTCAAAATTCCAATAAATATATTTCCTTATGGGTATAAATTGGAATTTGTTTTGGAAATTTTATTATAATTTATAATTAGAAAATCTTTAATTAAGGCTTGTTCAAAGGTATCTTGTAATTTGCTAAAACTGTTACAGTAGTTATTTATTAATGACTGTACCATACACATGATGTCACCCAAAATCCAATTGTGAAAAATCCAAAAAGGACAAAATCCAAAAATTATCTAAATATTTAAAACTCTTTCAACTCGAAGAAATGGCACAAAAAGCCATTTCTTAGCCAATTTTTTTGAAATTCGACTTCAATAGGGAAGTACGCCATTTTTCCTTCACCTACGAAAAATAAAGACTCCTTCACATATTAAAGATAGATTTTAAACAATGCATCCAAAGGATTTTTATATTTTTTGCATTTTTTTTTTGTTTTTGTACTTTTTGGATTTTGTCACTTTTGGATTTTGTAACTTTGGATTCCGATACACATCTCACAAGTTTGATAGTGGGATTTATTGGTATGTTTGTAGGGAGAACGGTTTGGTATTCCAAAAAAATTCAACCCTGTTTTTTAGAAGGACGGGTTAATCAATCTGGTAAACAATGGGGATCATGTTTAAGTAATAATTTCTAAGAACAGTTAAATAATATTTAATTATTTGAATAATTATTTCGATTAATTAAATTTAATAATAATAATATAATAATAATTATTAAATTAATTGAAATAAATCAAATGGATTTTTTTTAAATTAATAAATTTCGTCAATTCCTGGAATTAAGAATTTTGTTTTTAATGTTATAATATTTTGTAAAATGAAATGTTATATGTTTATTAATTGGGGTTTTGGAAATTTAAGCCAGATTTAGGCCAGTTGGATTTTTTTTTTGATAACTGAACCGTTCCCGTGGTAACGATTTAAAATATGAAAACAAATAGATTTTTAACATAATATTATGTAAGTAATATTTTCTAAAGGGTTAAAAAGGATTTAAATGCACCAGATGTTTTGGTTAACCATATAACAGATGACACACTAGTAGGAGTAGCCTTACAGGCAATTTTATAATTTTTTAAAATATTGTTAACGTTTTACTAAATAATAAAAATTATTAAATATGTTGGAAAGTTATGAAAAGCAATAAAAAAATCAAAGCAAAATTCTGTACTATTGATGTTCCTCCCACACTATTGCGCCATTCCTGTAGCCAAAATGACATGTGACATTATGATGACTCACAAAAATTTTCCTGAAAATAGAATACTTTAGTTTTTTTTTTGTTTTATAAATGTGGGGTGATTTTAGTTTTCTGACATCAGTGTTTTGTAAACCATATTATCGATGCAGTCTATGAATTTCCATGAAATATTAAAAATTTTAAAATTATAAAAAAAAAATTAGTAAGAGGCCTATTAAAAATAAAAATAAAGCAAAAAAATTAAAGCAAATAAAAAACAATTAATAAAAGGAGCGACATAAATATCTCAATGGTCAGAACGAACAAAAACAAAGACAAGTTGATAATTGATGGTTATGCTTACCATCTCGAAAAGATAGAAGAAAATAAACTTATCGATCGTTGCGATCAACGGAAAAACTTATTGTGTAAAGCAAGAGCAACTACAGTACTAGAAAAAGGAAAACATGGATGGGAAAGGAACCATCAGAACATAATAACGCTCCGGTGGCTTCCGGAAAAAACATTATTTTAAAGCAAAAGAAACAGTAAAATGTTTGGAAGAAACGCCAGGGTTGTGACCTTCTCAAATAATAAGAGAAAGTGTTGTTGAATGCGACCACGATTGTAGATTATATTTGCCTTCAAATGGAGCACAAAAACAAAAAATTGCTCGTGTGAGGGCAACAACACTGAAAGAGCCGGAAAATTTAAATGAAAGTTCCATTCCGGAAACGTTAAAGTTTATTGAGGAAGAGCTCTTTGTATTGTCGGAGAAAATTTTTTGGAGAGAATAAAATTATTTTATTAGGGACAAAAACATCTTTGATGTTGCTAGCAGAGAGGTTGTACCGTCTATATAATGAGACAGATATTTTCGATCTATGGTAAAATATGCGACCAGATCGTGTGATTGGAACATCTTGTTAAATGGGGTTCGCTCCAAATCCCGAATCATAAAATATTGAATTATCAAAATCCCAACAAAAAAAATATCCCGACTTTCAAAATGTCGACTTTTAAAATTCCCACTTTCAAAATCCCGACTTTTAAAATGCCAATTCAAAAATCCCGACTTTGCTGGAACCTTAAAACTCCCGCCAAAGTCAGATTTTTTTTAAAAATATTAAATGGGATACTATCATATATTCCCGAATATTTTATTACCAAAATGATGTTTTTGACTAGATCGAAAACTTACTAGTAGACTGTTTCTCAAATTCCAAATTGCCAAAAATAAATATTCCGAAAAATATCCCAAACCACCTTTTGCAACCAAAATTTTCATTTAATTTTATATTTATTTAAGACTATTAAATGAAAATATGAAAATGAAATATAAGTCTACATAATAGTAATATATATTTTATATTTTAAAAATATATCTTACGAAAAATTATCTAATGATTCCATTTTTTCGAACCTTTAGAAAATAGAACCAAATGAGTCGGAATCTGCGCGTGCAGATTTCGACTCATTTGGTTTTACGAGGGTTGCCTTTTATATTTCGGGATTGGACAACCCTAGTCTTGCAATCTGGCAACTGACAGCACTATCGTAAAGTTTGAGCTTTTTGAGATTATACGTACTCAGAACGTTTTGACATTCGAGCGCTATTTGTGGGGTTGGTACCGAAAGGCCAAATATTTTATTAGCGAAAAAAAATATCCCAAAATGCCATCCCGAAAATAATAATCCAAACAACAAAAATCTCAAAACACATAATACCAAAAATATATTTACCAAGACAAAAATTGCTCGAACACAAAATCTCAAAAAAATAAAAATATCGAATTAAAAATCCCAAATTTTACCGAAAATAAAACCATTTGGTTCTATTTTCGGAAGATTCGAAAAAATTAAATCATTAGATAAATTTTCGTAAGATATATTTTTAAAATATAAAATATATGTTACTCTTATGTAGACTAATATTTCATTTTCATGTTTTCATTTAAAAGTCTTCAATAAATATAAAATTAAATGAAAATTTTGGATTTTTTATTTTTTGAGATTAAATTTTTCGCCCAAATAATCAAAAATTTACAAAAAGTGATTTGGGATATTTTTCGGACTATTTATTTTGGGCAATTTGAAATTTGAGAAACAGCCTCCTAGTAAGTTTTTGATCTAGTCAAAAACATCATTTTGGTAATAAAATTTTCGGGAATACGATGGTATCCCCTATTTGTGTTGTTTACAGTACTCATTAACTCAACATCTCGGCGAAAAAATGGAATTAAATCGTGAACATTTTCGTGCGAATATTTTTTACAACTTTCGACGTGGATTAAGGCAGCAAAAGTGCATGGATGAACTTAATTCAATTTTTGGCGATGAAGCTCCACCAAGGACTATTGTTTATCGATGGTATAGTGAATTCAATCGAGGTCGTAGTTCACTCCAAGATGAATTTCGTGAAGGTCGTCCAGAATCAGTTGTTGTTCCGGAAACCATTGATGCTGTGTGCGAACTGATATTGCATGATCGTCATGTGACCTATCGTGAGATTGAGACAACCTTAGGCATTAGTGGGACCAGCATACATCCACTATTGCATAAATATTTGAATGTCAAAAAAATTGGTTCGCGTTGGATCCCACACAATTTGTCAATCGCTCAAAAAAATGCTCGTGTCGATTGATCGAAAGAAAAGCTCAAAAAAACTGATCGCGGTGCTTCAAAACGCGTCTATGACATATTGACAGGTGATAAATCGTGGATTTACGCGTATGAGCCCGAAAGTAAACAGCAGTCGACTGTGTGGGTGTTTCAAGATAAGCCGAATCCAACAAAAGTTGTTCGCGCACCAAGCACTTGCAAGCAAATGATCGCCTGTTTTTTCTGAAAAAATGGACATGTCGCAACCGTACCACTAGAACAACGATGAATATTTAATTCTGAGTGGTACACAACCATTTGTTTGCCAGTTGTCTTCCAAGAAATCAGGAAAACCATCTGCCGAAAACGGATCACTCTTCACCACGACAATGCGAGCTCCCACACATCGGCTCAAACAACTGCATTTTTGGGCACTCAAAACATTGATATGATGAGTCATCCGCCGTATAGTCCTGACTTGTCACCAAATGACTTCTCTTTATTCCCGTACGTAAAAAACAAACTGAGAGGTCAACGTTTTTCGACACCTGAAGAAGCGGTTGCTGCGTTCAGAATGCATGTTTTGGAGATACCTCAATCAGAGTGGAAAAAGTGCTTCGACAATTGGTTCAAACGCATGCAAAAGTGTATAGATCTACATGGGGAATATTTTGAAAAACAATAAAGCGATTTTCGATGATTAATATTTGTTTTTGTTCTCTAATACCGAAATATTGAAGGCAGCCCTCGTATTTTCGGTAAATTTTTGGATTTTTAATTCGATATTTTTAGTTTTTTTTGAGATTTTTGGTTCGAGTAATTTTTGTTTTTGGTAAATATATTTTTAGATATATGTATAGATATATTATTTTTTTAAATAAACCCATAATGGTTTTGAAATTTTTGTTGTTTGGATTACTATTTTCGGGATGGCATTTTGGGATAATTTTTTTCACTAATAAAATTGTTGGCCTTTCGATACCAACCCGTGAGAGTTAACGAACTCTTTAGCCTCTACAATTATTGCATTTTAAAATGCGGCTCGTGGGCGCCCGAAATCATAAAAAAAAATTTAAAAATCGGGATTTTGAAAATCTTGATTTTGATAGTCGGGATTTTGCAAATCGGGATTTTGTAACTTGGGATTTTAAAAGTCGGGATTTTGAAAAACGGGAATTTGAAATTCGGGATTTTGAAAGTCGGGATTTTAAATGTCGGGATTTTGATTTCGGGATTTTAAAAGTCTGGAAAGTGCACCCAACCCCCGTTAAATCCAATTGTGCCAGATTTTTAAAAAGCAAGCGTGCTGCAGCTATTACATATTTTCCGTTGGTTCAATACAAAAGATGCCTTTTCTATTTCGACCAAATATTATAGAGAAAAGTACAATCAGAACACATTCAGGTTAAATTTGGAAATGATGAATCTTTTAACGTGCAAATTCGCATGTTGAAAAGCTTAATATTCGTAGCCCCGGAAAAGGTTTTTGAGTATTTTGACACGATCAAAACAAATGATATAATGTGTGTTAGACCCCAATACAGACCAGAGTGTATTCCAGAACCAAGGAGATAATTTTCCTAGAACACAAAACTTGGTTGAGGCCTGGTACGCCCAACTAGAAATAGTAAGAGCTCATGTTGAGGTCTATCTATAAGTTAATCGAAGAATTGGCAAAGGAGATGATGATATGCAAAACACGCATTGGGAAACGGAAAGCTGGTGAATACTGATAAAATTATTTAAAAAATATTGTTATGTTATGTTATGTATCCAATTTTGTGAATTAAATTTTACAATTGTTGGTTGAGGAAGGGTAAAGTTCAATTGAGCACGTCCAGTTCAAAAAATAGTCTAGAATAATTCACATTAAAATGTAAATTATATCCAATAACCCCAATTTAACCGAGATCGACCAAAAATAATACAATTTAATATTTTTAAAAAAATCCCGACATTTTTCAAGGTTTCAATAAAATCGGGATTTTGAAAATCGGGATTTTCAAAATTAGTGATTTTGAAGTCGGGAATTTGAAAGTCAGGAATTTTTTTTCGGGATTTTGATAATTCGGTCTTTTGTAATTCGGGATTTAGTATCGACGCCATTAAAAAAGTGTAATTCTTGTTAATTTCACTGGATTGTGAATCTCGTCCTAGATTTAGATTATACCGAAAGCAACTAACCTACGAAATCAGCCGAAAACATTTGCAACTTTCAATAATTTGTTAAATCTTATCGTTAAAAGTGTCATGTCTGGACCATAGGTTATATATTTTGATTATAGGTTGGTTTGGTTTTGATGAGGTAATAGGGGTGAAATTTTTATTTTCCCCATATTTTGTCGATAAAATCGTTTTTCATTCGAAATTTTGGCAGATAGGCGCCAATCTGACTATGTCAATTCGATGGCTAATGACCATAGGTAGAAATAGATTATAGATTTAGGGTGGATCTGATAAGGTTATAGGTTTGAAGGGATTCAAAGGGATTCACCCATATATAACCTCATCAGACCCAGCCCTAAGGTATAACCAAAATCTGTGTTTGTCTTGTAAAATCTCGAGCTGCGAACGATTTTATCGATAAAACATGAGGAAAATCAAAATTTCACCCCTATTACCTCATCAGACCCTCCCTATGTACTTAGCATCAAAATCTACCTATCGCCATGGATAATCGTATTGACATAGTCAGATTGGTGTCTATCTGGTAAAATTTCAAAACATTGGGAAATACTAGTTTCATCCCTATAACCTCATCAGATCCACCCTAAAGCAATAATAATCAAAATCAACCTATGATCTTGGGCCATCGAATTGGCATAGTCAGATTGGTGTCTATCTAGCAAAATCTCGAATGATGGACGATTTTATCGACAAAAGAAGGGAAGAATAATAATTGGACCCCTTTAACCTTATCAGTTTCACCCCACCAAACCTATAATCAAAGTATGCATTGTTATCTAGCTGCAGCTGGGTGGGTCTGATGATGGTTCCACCTTATTACCGACAGTCGTTTCTAACATTTGTTCACAATCGTTTTTTGATTATCCGAGTTTCTACTCCAAACCGCCGTCATCACCTCGTTTACCAAATATTATATCACTCTTGATTCATCAATGTATGCGTTAAATACAATAAAATTCGAGGTTTCGAAGGAGTTGGTAATTGCGAAGCAAAACATAATAATTCGCTAAAGCATTGTGATTATACTTTGTATTTAAGTTCAAAGTATTCTGAAAATTTTTTGGTGGTTTGATGTAACAATGTTTTAAAATCAGATAGGTACCATGTAATAAAAGCAACTATATCCTCATAGCAACAGTGAAATATGCACATGGTTAAAAATACTCAGGGGAGTTGCTGATGGACATTAAAATAATACTAAAAGTGTAGTGAAATAATTTACCAAAGATTGGCTACAAAATTTAGACCAACGTTAGTTTAGGTATGGTGGTTGTCTTAAAATATAAAAACATATGTATGGTACGGTTTCTTCAGGCGCTAGTAACTCATCTGTAGTCATAGCTTTTACCTCGTTTTCCTGAAGCTTTTTCATACTTTGCTGGATGCCCTTCGATTTTCGAGGATTTTCTTCCATTTTTTACAGTTCTTTCGACTACCAAGGTGACCGATGCTTACTCAAAGGTTTACTAAAACAATACTACCTTGCTCACTAGTTGATTATTGTTCATTTTTCGGTTCCAAAATGTAACCAGTAATGAATTCCCTAGAATAGTTTCGAAAGTATCCGAGTCGGTTTTCTTCCTGCTGTTACAGATTGATTTATTGGTGGGCTTTGTGTCCACGTTATATTAGAGATAATATGCCTTAAAAAGGAATAATCTTAGATAATCGCCCAATGCTCTACATTGTTCTTAATAAAATCAGAGGCAGGTAAAGCTTATTGCCTACGAATAAAACAATGTGTCCTTACAAAACATAAAAATATAACAAGTCAATCACAGCATGAAAAAAAAAATAAAAAATCTGTTTAAAACGGAAAATTATTTGTTTTAACAAATATTTTGAAAAGTATATCCTTCAGCCGGATCAATACCGGCACAGATCAGTTTCCCACAATTTAAGCAAAAATGACAAAAATTTTCACAAAATTTTGTGTTCCAATGAAAATTTATCCTCGTACTTAAACTTCTTCCACAAATTGGGAGAGCTCAGTGAATTTTGGCAATCGGTTCGTAAAATTGTGCCATTTTATCTAATCACATTTTTGCCGAAATATATCAGCTGAACATGCAAAGTGTTTTCTATGTTTATTTATAGGGAGTACAAATTAATTCGGACCGTTTTTTAAATTTTAAAAATGCATTTATTTTAACATAAAATGTACGAGCAGATTAATTAAAATACTGTTCATCTCTGCTTACGACTTTTTCCCGCCACGCGTTTTAAGGTGATCCAAGATTGAAGCAAATTTTCAATTTCTTCGAAAAAAGTGAACCGAGGACCTGCCAAACCGTGTTGCATCCGTCGGAACGAACGTCCGTCTTTATTGTTGATGTTGTGGTCGATGGCAACGAATGGCCGGGCAAAACGTATTATTTTTTCCTCTTGAGGTTATCGTTGAAGATCCACTTCTCGTCACCATTCACTATCCGATGTAAAAACCTTTTGTTGTTTGCCTTTCAAGAAGCTGCTGCTCACGAGAATGAAATCGCCTTTCCACGTCTCTTGGTCTCAATTCAAACGAAACCCAATTTCATTGTTTTTGAATCATGCCCATAGATTTCAATCGTACGGAAACTGTTTGTTGGGTCACCTTCATTCAATATATCTTCAACACTGAAATCATAATTTTTGAAGCTTCGAAACCATTCTCTACGTGATTTATTGTCTCACAAGCGTTCGAGGTGCTTCAGCTGGACTTTACTTTTTTCCCAATCAAAACAAAAATTTAACACTTCCTGCAAATGCTGTTTAATTATATCACAAAATCCGACATATTCAACACCGTAAAAAAATACGGTTTTGTATGAAACTCAAAGCAATACAAACTGAATGTTATCGGCAAATGTCTAATCTGTCTGAAACAATGAAAATCAGCTCTCAATATAAAAAAAAGATTATAGTCAGAGCCCCTTTTTGAAAACCATTTGAGCAGTTCCCCCACAACGTGGCCAAGTATGTGCGAAACAGCCTTCTAGGTAAAGATTGCCTTCGATTATGGTATTAAAAAATTTCAATACCGAAACTTAAGCTGTACATTTTTTGTTGGGATTTAACTTACTTCATTATCTTGCGACGGGACATTGAAGTTCCATTACTAAATTTATGTTAGAAAACCAACCAGCATTCAGAACTGACCGACCAATTGGCACAGTGGTTCAAATTTTGGCGTTTGGATGAGGAGGTACCGGGTTCGAATCCCAATAGGGGGTGAAATGTAACAGATCTACGACCTCCCATCGGTGTGCAAAACACATGCAAAACAAAAAAATGCACAGCTTATTAAAAGCTTTCAAGTAATATTATAAATAATTTCTTCGTGGCATGGAAAGTTAAAAATAATATTTTTTTTTCTAGTATTTTCCATAAATCAATAAGTTTTGATATATTTCTGGTGAAAAGTTTGACATTTTGCCTTAATTTATGTACAAAATTTATTTTGATTGATTGTTAACATTCTTTATATAAATGGCTTTGTACTCCCTAATTTTAAAATTTTCATTTTTAATCTCGAAAATTTATTTTCCCCCTCCAGATTTTTAAAAAACTTGCATTCTTTAAAAATGTTATAAAGTTTTTGCTGTTTTTTGTGATAAATCACGTATTTACCTGAATATTTATTTTATTATAATTTAACTACCCCCATCATTATTTTAGAGCGGTGGAAGTAGAAATTCAGTAAAGGACGCGGCAGAAAGAAAAATGGTATATTATTGCAAGGAGTTGCACGAACTAAATCAAAGATAAAAAAAAATATTTCAAAAACACTTAATTAGTGCCTCACGTATAATTAAATCGATAAGGTATTGAAAAATATTATTTTTTGAATAGAGCAAGCAATATGCACTAATTGGAATTGGATTCTATTTTTATTATTCATAAACTCGTTTATTTTCCCATAAACTATTTATCGCACAAAATTTCATTAATTATCCATTTTCAACAATAGAATTTAAATATAATAATACATATAATAAAATTCTATTATAGCTCAGAAGCATAAAGCTAAAAATAATAGCATTGTGGTAACCCAAATTGGTGTGCATGTGAAAGTTAATGAAAATTTTTATAGATTTTTTTTTTTGTAAATTCACACTTGTTCACATATAATGCGAGAGTGTTAGGAACTAATTTTTCATATACCAACCAACCATTAAGCTTTATGCGGTTAATTTTTTTAATAAACTTTATTGTTTTTTTACCCACAAAATATTTATCTATCTATTCCAATGTCAAATGCATATTATTGAATCCGACTAATTATAGATTTGAAAAATACTTTTAGTATTTATGAGTTGATTATAGGTTTAGACTATAATTGAGCAGCAGAAGCAAGTTTGGTTGTTGAACAGTGTCCAGAAGGTAAACCCAATTGTTAAGCTTGTGGTATAAAAGATCGGAATATCTAGCATAGAACGGTGTTTTATACACTGAAATTTTGTTGATGTATACCGTCAGGTGGAAATGGCTCAAGAAAAAATAAAGTAGCCGAAAATTGAAAAAGCCAGTCCAATAATCGTCTTTTTGGGTGGCTTATCATCATAATCTCTTTTGATGTGTGTGATTTGATCCACGTCTTCTACATGTTTCTGAACCAAATTGTAATCGGAAAAATTGAACATTCCGTTAGGAAATTGGAGCGATAGCTTCACAATATTGAAAACTGAGTCATTGAGTTAAATTAGTAGTATTTAAATTTAAAAATAATACAAACTTATATTTTCTAACTTCTATTAATAATGTGTAACATTTCAATAAAAACTGTCAAAGAAGAAACCAGTCCTAGAACTTTGCGAAAAATGTTGTAATGCTCCTGACAGGTTATATCATTCACTTAATGGCCAATTAGCATTGAGAAAAATTATTTTCTCAATGAAAGCTTACAATTACGGTGGACCGATTCCGATCCTAGAAAGCTTTAAAATTGAACCCTTCGCTCAAACCATCTGGCTGTATAAGGGCCAAATTTTTTGTTGAAAACATTTTTTTGAACCGATGTATGTGTAGAAGGAGTCGGCCTATTTTGAAAATCCCAGTGATTTTTAGCCGGGTTTTGGGTGTCTATGTGCGCGTATTTTGGCCGTGCCCGTTGGTTCTATAAAAACCAGATAGATTGCCTGATCAGAATGAAACTTCATGCTTAGGATTTCTTTATAGTTGGGACATTCCATTGAATTTTGCCAGAAATGGGCCGACCGAAAGTGACAGCTTCCAAAGGTGCTTTACAATTTTTTACAAATATTTTGAAAAGTATGTATAATCGTTTATGAGAAAATCACTATGAACTAACTGATTTTAAGTTAATTTTGCAACAATACTGGTCCAGATAAAATTTTAAAAGAGTAAAAAATCGGTTCGGGTTGATTTCTAGTCGACATCGCTCCACCGGAAGAGCTTTCATAGAAGCTTTTTCATCTTTTGAAAATATTTGGAAAATTATATAACATTTTGTTTTAACGATTAAAAACAAAAAGATTGTAAATTAAGTTTCAAATAAAATTAGTTGTGATTAAAAAAATAAGTGTTGATTAAAAAAAAAAATTTTTCATCAAATTTCCTCATCTCTACACAGTCTTGACTATTCTGAAAAAAACTGTATACTAAAACTAATACCATTAATTGGTTTATCCTCGAGAAATTTGGTTTAGCATTTACAAGAACCGAGAAAAATTTAAAAATAAAATTTTGAAACAACAAGAGTTGCCCTTCTTTCCTGAAATTTAAGAATGAATAATGTTTTTGATTGAACAAAACAATTTTACCAAAAGCCTGGGGCGGAATCATGAAATACGGCCGGAAAAATTTAAACGGATTTAAAAATATTTTCAAATTTATTAGACTAAAAGTATTCAAATTTACTATGATGGTTGCAGACTGATGTATAAATGCAACTTGTATAATGTTTTAAGAGCAATGGCTAATCTACTACAAGATTTTCGAAATTCATTTTTCTCGTCACAGGTTCGTCGCCGTTTTATTTTATGAGATGGCATTGAACTCTTTTGTATTTTAAAATTGTAAAAATTCCGAAAATATATAATTATTTTGATGTATACAGGGGCAAGTTATAGTTCCTTTACCGGTAAAAAGCGTTACCGTTTGCCGGTAAATTTCGACCTTTTAGGAATACCTTTTACCGGTAAAACATTTTAAACCTTACCGGTAATTTTGAAAGAAAAATTTATGCGAGTAAACACCAAAAAATGTTTAAACGTCACTTATTAACATTATTCTGTAGTGAATAATAAGGGGAATGCGCCATCCCATTGCGCATCCCTAATTTTAACAAAAATTTCCGTCGTATTGAATTATTGCTGTTGTCGTCCGGCAGACAGTCGTAATTTAGAAAAGAAACTTTAGAATATCTGCCTTTATCTGTTAACCCCAATAGACGAGGAATATTTGATAAGTATTCGAAATATTTTGGAGCCAGTTCGGATTGCCGTAGAAGCCTTAGCAAGAAATGATACACATCACAGCAGGAAGTGTAATTTGGAAAAAAATAATGATTCGCCAATTTCCCTTAATTAATCCAAAAAAATTAATGAAATGCAATTTTCTCTTTAATTTCTGTTCAAAGAGCTCTACGGTGGCATTTGGGAAAAATTAATTGAGAGATTATTCATATCAGATGAGCAAGCAGGTTCAGATTCATAAGAGAATGATGAGCCCGATAATAATTCAATTTCCAGTAAACGCAATTTCCAGTAGGATTGTCGCATCATCAATACAAAAACAGTTTTTATTTTTCGAAATGGTTTGCGAAAAGTAGTACTCTCACATTGCTGTTCGAAGCTCTGTAAACCGCAAAACCAACCTCTACAGGCAATAAAAGAACATAGCAAGCTGCGTTTGCACTAAAATAAGAACGACAATATCACATATTCACATGTAAACGTACACGTAATTGTTTTTCTCAAATACTTCTATTTGAAACAAAACGAAATTTAAGATTGATCGTTATTTTCCATTAAAAGGTAGTTTACCGAAATTTACCGGTGTTTACCGGTAACAACATTATTGATTTTCCGTTTACCGGTATTACAAAACATCCGGTAGTTATGAAACTATAGGCAAGATCATGAAATCCGACCGGAAAAATGAATTGTTAGAAAATATTTCAATGGACAAACAAAAAAAAAATCGAAAAATGGTCAAAGTTGGCATAGATATTTTTTTATGAAAACACAAAGAAAAAGAAACTTTAACCTAAAAATTGTATTCGACAACTATTTCATAATCGAGCAGTTTTAAACGGAAATGTTGTACCGGTAAAAAATGAATTTCGAAAATCTTGAAGGAGATCAGCCAGCCATTGCTATTCAAATATTATAGAAGTTGCATTTATACATCAGTCTGCATCCATCATGGTAAATTTGAATACTTTTAATCTAATAAGTTTGAAAATATTTTTAAATCCGTTTAAATTTTCCGGTCGTATTTCATGATTCCGCCCCTGGTAAGTTTAATTTTTTGCCTTAGAAATCTAGACGTCGACAAAAAAGCAGGTGTTTGACACAACATAATATACACGAAAACATTATTTTATAGGCCCGGAGCTTGATTGAACACTAAAATAAATGGAATTTATACGTTTACAGTAGATTGGCAAGCCCACAGAGTGTCCAGCAAACAAGGTGTCAATAACAAATCGGTTTACATCATCGAATGAAAATGGAGATATTAATTTCTTTTGCGTAGTAAAATAATGTGTGGTAATCATGAAAAATTTTGACCTAGAAATTTTTAAGAAATTTCGGTGTGTGTCTGTTTGTCTGTAGCTTCTCTTCTCCAGACGGATTGACTGATCGGGATGAAACTTCTAGCTTAAGTTATCCTACAAATTGGGAGATCTCAACGATGTTTTGCTGAAATCGGGCCACCGGAAATTTCAGCCACCATATAGGAGCTTTTCCGTTTTATATAAATAATTTGAAAAGTACATTGCCATTACTAAAAGAACTTTTAAAACAAGTAAAGTTTGTAAATTAAGTTTCACACAAAATTTATTCCTGTTTTTTTTAGATTGTACCGAAAATGACGAGTTTGGATCAAACACTTTTTATTTCACTAGAATTTGGCACCTTCACATACTAGGAATGAAATGTGGTGTATTCGCACTGGGTCTTTTTAATGTGTTATGTGTTATATGTAAACGTTTTCTCAATATATCATGCCATTAATTTTAAGTTAGTTATAGATACTACTGTGCAAAAAAAGGTACGTTCTTGTAAGAGTTCCTTTTATTACTTTTTGAAGGCCGGGCTCAAACAATCTTGTGCCTTACGATACTTCCCTCAAGTTATCATGGCTTGTAAAAAACTTCAAATGATCGACACAAAGAAGTACCACATTTTTAAGACAATACCTCTCGCAACATCTGTATAAAGAACATTGATCAAACCCGCCATAAACTTTCTGCAATATACTGACGGCTAGGACTGATTTTTAACTCGTTCCATACAAAACAACACTTCTATTTGATGATAATTTAAATATGTCGCAATAGAAATTATTAACAAATTACACTGTTAAATTTGATATTTTCCCAATTGAAATTTATTTTCAAAAGAAAACTATGAAAATGGACACAATCCAAATTGTTATGTTGTCGAATCCAGAAATAAATACAGATTCTAGCTGAAATTTTTGTGAAGGTAAAACTTAAATCTATAGTAACACTGTGCTAGTTGAAAAATATGACAAACTGGGCACCCAGGGGGTAAATCTAATTCGAGTACGCTGAATTCAATGGTGCTAGTCCCATTTCAAAGCTAAGAAAGCACAACGAAAATCTTAATAATTCAAGAGCTATCAACGTGAAATTGAGGTTAAAGTTTGACTCAGGGCCAAAATATGTCGAAAGCGATATCTCAAAAATGGGGACTAACTTTGAAATGGGACTAGCACCATTGAATTCAGCGTACTCGAATTAGGTTTACCCCCTGGGTGCCCAGCTTGTCACAAAAAAAAAGTTTGCGATTCAAGCACAGTGAATCGGTCAAATGTCTAACAGTACTTCTGGAGATATCCACGCATACTGGCCTATATTATCGCATATCTGACACCGGTTTCTTTACATGGGACGAATGGAATAAATTTCTGACTGACTTTATACCTTCTGGGAATCCTGGGGTACTTTATTAGTCACCTCTATGGTAGAAGTTTTTTTGATATTTATGTTAGAATATTTAACTCGCCCGTTATAAAACTTGAAATATTCAAAAATTTGTAAAGCTTCTTACCTCTATAAAACATTTAGCAAAACCATATTTATATCCCATTCGCTATGTAGATTTGATGGTTTATGTGAAAATTATATTGAGAACTCATGGACATCTCCAAAATTGGGTGGAATTAAATTTGAAACCCGTTAAAAAAGTCTAATTTCTAAATATATTTTTTTCTAAATATACATTAGGAATTTTTTTTAACATTTAGAATCGTGACCAATTTTATAACTTTCTTTGGAATTGGGAAAATATCAAATTTAGTAGTGTAAGTTTCGAATGATTCTTTTCGAACAAACTTCATTATCATTCTATTCGTGATTTACATTATTAGCATGTGAAGAACCAATCAACTGCCGTACAAATTTAATTTTTTGCCTCAGAAGATAATATAATGTGTCAATTGTAACGCAAATCAAATAGAAATACCGGTAAAGAAAACTACTAATTAGGTCAACTTACCTGATAATTAAATTTAAATCGATAGTCAACACACAAATTTTTATGCACATAATTTAGTAAAATATAACGACTCGAACCTAAAAATTATTCTATCGGCTTCGATGTGACCATAGACTTTCGCCATTTTCTTATTTGTTTAATCCTTTAAATTATAGGTTAGTTACTTATAATTACGGTATGACTTTTTCGGGCTTAATCCGATTTATTCCCCTTTTTTATCTCGCCGAACCTTGTTTTTAAATTCGGTTGAAGCCCGATATCTCCACGAAATCAATAAAAAATTATTCTTATCGGAATACATCGAAAATGCATTAGAATAAAATAATCATCTATCTATCTACCTTGTTAAAGAAATATTTTAGAAGTTTCTAGCCCGAAATAAAAATTTGAAATGTTCGGTTTCTATACATTTCGATAAAATATTATTAGTCTATCTCTTTCTATTTTGCTGTAATGAGAATGATATGCGAAATCATTTTTATGCATTTTTAGTAAACTTTGGGAATCCCAGTGCAGAAAGTGCAATATATTTTATTCATTTATTTAAAAATTAAATAAAAAAGTTAAATAAAAAAATTATTAGGTATTGCATTGGTAAAAATGGATTAGGATTTAGGTTTTCGCTTCAAAGTTTGTAAATAAAAAATCGTTTTATTTTAAAAACATGATAATATTTATGTTGATTTTGTAGTTTGAAATATGAGTTTTAATATTTTAGTACAAAGCTTTAGTACTAAAAATTGGATTGGATTTACCTAAATTCAAAATGATTTTGGATTTAGATGAATCGATTTGGGTTAAGTTTTAATGCGATTGTTGTTGTAAATTACCAATGCCATACGCTAATTGTTGATTGATGTAAATAATAATAAAATGTTATATTCACATCTAGTATGCTGATAAAACAACATAAAAACTCCCAACTCTCAAGTCTCGGTTTTCGAACAGAATTCGAATGCAGAATGGATATAACAATAACCAGATTTTAAAATCTTTAAACCTGACGGTAAAATGGCAATGATCAGGCAGTTATGTGCAAATATTGCTGTTTAAAAAAAAGTGTTGATCCAGAAAAAAAATTGTACGATAGATTACGAGAACATGTGACAAAAACAAGACTTAAAAATTGACGTGAACGATCGTTAAATCTAGTTTGCTGTACATCCCTTCAGTAACCGACGCTAGAAACGATATTTTTTGGTACGACTTAAAAAATATAAACGAGAATAAAGAACGAACCAGTTTTGATTTTGTTTGTGCAGCTTGTCATTTTGGATTAAGCCCTAGGACATGTGATGGTACTTTAGGTGATTTTGTTAAACAAGTTGCCACACTACGAAACCCTACTTAAAAATTATTTACCTAAAGTGTATACTATATCGAAGTTATAACTTACTTCATTTTTGTTGAAAGTATAGCGATGTTGCCGGTCGACCTACAGTGAACACTTTAATTACATTTTATTGTGAATGTCAACAAAAAAGTCCTTATTTTTGGTAGAAAGAAGTCTTATGAAAGGTTTTTTTCCGAAATTGATAAATAAAATGGATCGATGTGCTTTCCATATCAGTGGACAGCGCGGAATACATGAACTCAATGGCTCGTAAAATACGAGCTGGTGAAAATAAACCCAATCTATTACGCATCACAGATGTCTCTCATCTAATTCATGTTGCGGTTTACAAAGAAAGTTTGTGAAAAATTTAGGATACCATAATGGAAACATTATCAAATATCTCTCGAGCATTGGTTCAAAACTACATGGAAAAATATTCAGAAGCGCTAAGTGAAAAATGGAATACTATACCATATAGCTCAATATTGATACTGCTACTATGGAATTTTGAAAGTCAGCTTTGATCATTGACCCCGTCGCTAATTAAGGAAAATTTCCAAATTTTAAAATACTCATCAACCATTAAAATAAAAACAGAATTATTAGAATATTTTATCGAGTTTTTTTTTTATTTTTATTTTACTATCCATGCAATCTGTTTTGGGGCCAAGGCTCTCCCAACTCTCTCACGGTTTGCTTTTTCCGTCCTTACTTTGAAACAGAAATAACGTTGTTCATAGAAGTAAACCTATTTCATGTTGTTACTGCAGCTTCTGATCAACCTAATAATTACGGTTATTGTATAGTAGAAGATTCCGCATAGATTTCGGCCCACTTGAGTCATGGTCGTTCACCTACAATACAATTTCCATTTAAGTGATACGTTTTTATTTTGTGGTAAATCTGACGTAGTAGAACCGTCGTACAGCATCCATTTGTGAAGCGCTTTGCCGGTGTGTTGGGTAAGTGAGTTAAATTTTATCTTTATTTTTCTTTGGGGGGGATTAACTTCCCATTTAATTTGATTAATAAATTTCACCATTCATTAAAATAAATCAGTCTAGAATTTTCAAAATGATTTCTTTTTCTTGATATTTATTTCTTTGTTTGCTGTGCCATTTGGTTGGTATTTTATCGAGCTATCCCCTTAAAATTTAAATTTAGATGTTTTTCAATTTTGGATTGGATTGCAAAGAAGATATCCAGAATTAAGTAAACATATATTAGTGATAATGTGTATATGCAAAAAGTCAGCTGTGATATTGAAGGGGGTTTTAGTCAGTTTTGACATTTTTAATAACCTGTTAAATTTTAATAATAAAGTATCAAATTAAATTTGATTTTGTATTTTGATTCATGTCTACCGAAAACGTTAATTTTTCAAAATTTTCTGTATATTTTATATTTTTGGCCCGACTTCATCCTGAATTGGAACAAAATATGTATAACCTGATAATTACCCCCTCCCCCCTCCCCCCCGAATGCAAGTATTTTTATTTGCCGAAAAAGTCATACCCTATACTTATGTGGCGTCGGTTCCAGTAATCATTTACTTTCGAGTTCAATTTTTCAGAATTTGGTCAATTGATATTCTCGATATTGCTAAAACCATTAACGATGCCATTTTCGTTCGTGGAATATAATTAAATTATTTTACATTTCAATGAATTAATTATATTATCAGTAGTTGGATATGTATTAGTAATATTTGACTTAACGTAAGCTTTTGCACACACGGTGTAGCTCGTAAATGCCATGCCCGATTGTCGTATCCATGATACACGAGCGTTGACCTAATCCTTGGACAAGGTATCCGGAAAATTGGTGAATCTTCAAAGAGTTTTTTCTGTAACCAGCGCGCTCCATAGAAATTAATAATTGTCATTCTGGTTTAAATTGAGTTATATCAATTCAGCTATATGCAGGTCGGTCCGGCTAAAGGTTTAAAAATAAATTCCCTCTACCGCCTATCATGAACATTTTCGGAATTTCGTTAATAATTTTAACGTGCATTTCGTGTGCAACATAGTTGGGGTTACTACAAAACTACACGCGAACCATTTCTTTGCACCTTCTCCATAAACATCACAAATTTTTTAGTAAGCCTGAGCCGCCTTTTTACCTTTGTCGTAATAAAATTGCAAAAGATATCGGATTTTTTTGATTATTTATCTCCAATGTTGTAACTTTTTATTCACTTCACCGATTTTAATGTTTTCTATGTCAAAGTGCAAGTTTAAATGTCACCTTTCAAAAACACATAAGAGTTGCCCGATAATGTTTACTGAGGTGTATGAATGTAAAGCCATCTACCAGAAAAAATGCCTCGAACATTTTTCCCCTATCCCCTACCCTTTATGTTAAGGTTTAGTGCAAAATCGGTAAATGTGAGAATTCGAATTGGGAAAACTGTTTTACTGATCCGAAATCATTGAAACAAGGGGTCATGAAATGGTTCAGGTTTCACCCGATGGAAGTTGAAAAGAACAACTAACATGTCGTTAACTTGTGGCCAAATCTTTTATATATGAGGAAAGAAAGCAGCTCCCTTGAAATGGTTTCATTAACAAAAGAAATCATATAGTTTTACTGATTGCTAACAGCTACAATAATTTTCGGTGTTGGCTACACTTTCTACATTGCCGACACCATTTTTTATTTGTAGTAGTTTATTATCGCTCTAATTTGCTTGGGAAAAATTTAATTTCAAATTTCGGCGCGCCACACACAATAAATATTTTCAAAATATAGTTTTTGATAGTAAAAAATCGATGAAAGTTCAAAAATTTTGCAATCGAGAAAAAATGTTTTTCTTTATTGTGACGTATAATGAATCATAAATTATAATCGACTTCAATATGAAGATAAATGTATCAATACTAATAATAATCGTAATAGTAATAAAAAAGGATAAAAAAGGGAAATTTGAATAAATGTACATATTTTTTGTATGATGCCATTTCATAAATGTCCTCTTTCCGAATATCTATAATATTTTAATATTTTTTTTCTTCTTAAGGTATATAAATCAATATATCCTTATCAAAAAATATTTTGTATGTACAAACACAACAAAAAAAGGATACTTATATGACAGTTTTTGTTTATCTATTTTTTTACGATATACTGCCATTCTCGTATGTACATTTAAAGAGAGATTGAGATGGAAAGGCAACTTTATGTATATAGTACAGTATTTAAGATGTAATTTTATTTGTCGTTAGTGTTATACGTTGGAAGGTAATTGTTATGGTAATACTTTAAGAATGTTAAGGGATCATTCCGGATGTTTTCTGGTATTTTATATATAGCATCCTTTTATGTTGTGTAATTTATATTTCAACTGGATTTACAAGTGTTGTATTGATTTATTACGGTGATGAGAATTAAGTAGTGCGCCGGTTTAGCAAAAGAAACTCATTCGGTCGTTATTTAAAATTTGTGTAGGCTGCCATTTTGACTTCCTTCCTTAAAACGTTTAGATACAAAACTTATCTAAGTACGAGAATAAAGTCAACAATACAACTTTTTTTTAATATGTTTTCGAACAACAATCATCATCATTGAAACTTTTTCCTGTTGGGTGTGTATATGTGTGTGAGAGCTTAAAAAAATAAGATCTGTGAACTAAGTATGAAAAGGGAAACTAAAAATGGCTCTCAAAAACAGAATTATTTTTACAACACACACCGATATAAAAAATTGAAAATGTTGGGTTCAATTAGAAAAAAATATACACAATTTTTCCCTACAGTAAATATGAGAAAATTTAAGGACATTTTTCAACAACAATCGTACATCGATACGTACACTATATGTATATATATGTATATGTTAGAGATACTCACACACACACATATATATATATATATATATATATATATATATATATATATATATATATATATATATATATATATATATATATATATATATATATATATATATATATATATATATATATATATATATATATATATATATATATATATATATATATATATATATATATATATATATATATATATATATATATATATATATATATATATATATATATATATATATATATATATATATATATATATATATATATATATATATATATATATATATATATATATATATATATATATATATATATATATATATATATATATATATATATATATAGAAAAAAGCTCAACTTTGTGATAATTTAAAATCAAATAACACCTTGAAAGAGGGAAAATTGAATTTCAAATACATTTTCAGGAACTGTACAAATAAAAAAAACGTATAAAAGCTCCGAATAAAACGAAAACTTTTTTGGAAAAAATATTTTTTAATCTAATTTATGCATACACAAAAAAATAAAAAAAAAATCCAAAACTTTTCTAAATTAGTTTTTCATTCTTTATAGATACGTACGTTTGCGTTTGTATACGAGTGTTGTGTAGCTCGTCTTGTTTCATCCCAAAATGTTAAGAGCTGGAAATCCCTGCTGATTCTTAATATATTTTGATATGTTCAATGATTGAAAAAAAAGTTTGTTGTTCGGTATATGTTTGTACTTTATGTGTGTGTATGCTTTATGTACTACACGTATCTTTTATTCCATGTATCAGTAGAACATATTTTTTTTATTTATTTATTGCATGAACATTGAACATACATAAATTAAATTTTGTGTTGAGAAAAATTTCAATTATATGGATTGCTAACGATATATAAATATCGAAATAATATTTGAGGTGTCATAGCTGTAAACTTTTTTATATAGACATGAACAAGGCAATGCCAGGAAAGAGTAAATTGTTTTAAAATTTGGGGGTGGAAAAGGGAAACGATAAATGTGGATACTGAATCCTTCGAAACATCAAGGAAATGTTCCTACACCCAACTTAATCCACTACTGCGTTTATTGAAGGCTTCTTTGTTAATTTCAAATATAACAAGATATTCTCATGAAATTAACAAAATTAAAAGATAGCGCATTGGAAGCTAAACCCAAATCCACACAAAAATGAACAGCACAATGAAAATCATGACATGGAATGCAGCAGACCTTGACATTGAGAATATAGATGTGAGCCTTATTTCGGAAAGATGTTTTACTAAGCACTCCTACATAACATTTAAAGCTATTGCGCATATCATACTACTTATCTAGAAAATTCAGCCATCATAAAAAAAATATCCAACATTTTGAAAAAGCAAAGTATATAAAAGAAGAAATTCAGGCCATTGTGGTTTATATAAATATTGACAACTTTTCTATTGTTGCAGGACTGTACTGACCATATACCAAGACATTCTATTAAAACCAAACAATATTCAGAGTTGATCAAGCGTTTAGAAAAAGGTTCACAATAGGTGGTGACTTCAATGCGAAGATTACTCACTGGGGTTTCCGATTACTGATTGACATGGATCAACTGGACAGGATACATCGAGGTTTCTTGTAAAGTTAAATCAATGCATGTGATCGAAATAGCCGAGTTCTGTCCTAAGTGGCTAACTTCCATAAACTCTTCCAAAAACCGATTGTGAATTTCACTTTCGACCAATATATCTACTTCCATCATAAGCGGTTAAGATTATTGCAGAGTTCCGCACCAAATGGCCATATTAGAGAACTTCTCATTCAATCATTGAAAAATCCCATTTCCATCCAACATACCCAATCCCATCATAATCGGTTAAGAAACTACCGAGATCCGCTCCCAGATGGCGATATTCCATAAATTTCCCAAAAATCATTTAAGAATCCCATTTCCATCCAACATACCCAATAACATCATAATTGGTTAGGAAATTAACGAGTTCCGTCCCAGGTGGCTATAATTCAGATCTTCTTCCAAAAATCATTTAAGAATCTCATTCCCATCCAACATACCTAATCCCATCATAATCGGTTAAAAAATTACCGAGTTTCGCTACCAGATAGCCATATTCCAGGTTTTTTTCCAAAAATTATTTAAGAATCTCATTTCCGACCAAATTATACAATCCCATCGCAATCAGTTAAGAAATCACTGAGTTCCGTCCCAGCACACCAGTTTCCAGAATTTCTTCCAAAAATCATTTAAAAATCCCATTTTCACCCAAATTGCATAATCCCATTGTAATCGGTTAAGAAATTACCGAGTTTCGTCCGATGTGGCCATATTTCAGAACATCTTCCAAAAAACATTTAAGAATCCCATTTCCCTCCAACATGACCAATCCCATCATAATCGGCTAAGAAAAAGCCCAGATCCGCTCCAGCTGGCTTTAATCTAGAACTTCTTCCAAAAATCATTTAAGAATCTTATTTCCACCCAACACACTCAATACCATCATAATTATGGTTAAGAAATGGCTGAGCTCCTTCTAAGTTGGTCATATAACAGAACTCTTTTCAAAAACATTTATGAATCTCAGTTCCGCCCAAAATATACAATCCCATCACAATCGGTTAAGAAATTACCAAGTTCCGCACCAGCAGGCCAATTTCCAGAATTTCTTCTTAAAAACCATTTAAAAATCACATTTTAACCCAACATAAAAAATCTCATTGAAATCGGTTTTGAAATGGCCTAGTTCCTTCTCAGGTGGCCGAGAAGTTGTCGAATAACTTCTTCTAAATATCATTTTACAATCTTAGATCCAAACAACATATCCAGTCCCATCACAATCGGTTAAGAAATTACCGTGTTCCACCCCAGCAGTCCATTATTCCCATCCCAGTTAAGGGGAATTTCCCAAATTTTGGGGGAATTTCCTCCATTTTGGAGAATTTTTACCATTTTGGGGGAATCTTGGGGAAAGTTCCTCTCTTATGGGGAATTTGGGGAGTATCCCCTATTTCGGGTAATTTCCTCCGTTTTGAGAGGTAATTTCCTCCGTTTTGAGAACTCCCCTATTTTGGGAGATTTTCCCCATTTTGGGAGATTTTCCCCATTTTGGCCGATTTACCCCCAGTTTGCGGAATTTCCCTCCCCCGTTTAGGGGAAATTTTCAATTTTTGGGGGAAATTTTCACATTTTGGGAAATTCCCCAATTTGGTGAAAATTCCCCCAAAATGGGGAAAATTCCCCTTAATGGTTTAAAATTCTCAAAATGAGGGAATTTCCCCAAAATTGGAAGTTTCCCCAAAATGGGGGAAAATCCCCCAATATGGAAAAAAGGGTCCTTAAATGATTTTTGGAAAAAGTTATTGAAAATGACCTGCTGGGGCGGAACACGGTAATTTTTTAACCGATTGTGATGGGACTTGATATGTTGTTTGGAACTTAGATTCTTAAATGATTTTTGGAAGAAGTTCTAGAATATGGCCACCTGGGAAAGTTCTAGGCCATTTCCTAACCGAGTACGATTGGATATTGCATGTTCCGTGGAAATGTAATTTTTAAATGATTTTTGAAGAAGTTTTGGAAACTGGCGTGCTGGGGCGGAACTCGGTAGTTTCTTAACTGATTGTGATGAGATTTTATATTTTAGTCGAAAATGAAATTCTTAATTGATTTTTGAAAGAAGTTCTGCAATATGGCCACCTGGGTAGGAATTAAGCCATTTCCTACCCAATTATGATGGTATTGGGCATGTTGGATTGAAATGGGATACTTAATAGATTTTGGGAAGAACTTCTGAAATATGGCCTAGGACGAAACTCATTAATTTCTTAACCGATTACGATGGGATTTTGCATGTTGGATGGAAATGGGATTCTTAAATGATTTTTGAAAGAAGTTCTGGAATATGGCCACCTGGGGCGGAACCCGGTAATTTCTTAACCGATTACGATAAGATTTTGCATGTTGGGTGAAAATGGGATTCTTAAATGGTTTTAGGAAGATGTTTTGGAATAAGGCCTTCTATAGCGGTACTCGGCCATTTCCTAACCGATTGTGATGGGATTGGGTATGTTGGATGGAAATGGAATTTTTAAATGATTTTTGGAGCAAGCTCTGAAATATGGCCACCTGGGGCGGAACCCGGTAATTTCTTAACCGGTTACGATGGGGTTTTGCATGTTTTGTTGAAATGGGATTCTTAAATGAGTTTTGGAAGATGCTTTGGAATAAGGCGTTTTATAGCGGTACTCGGCCATTTCCTAACTGATTATGGTGATATTGGGTATGTTGGATGGAAATGGGATTTTTAAATGATTTTGGGGTGTTGCTCTGGAATGAGGACGTCTTGGGCGGACCTTGTTAATTTCTTAACCGATTATGATGTTATAGAGTATGTATGGGATTCTTAAATGATTTTTTGAAGAAGTTCTGAAATATTGCTATCTGGGAGCGGAATTAGGTAATTTCTTAACCGATTATGGTGGGATTTGGTATGTAGGATGGAAATGGGATTTTTAAATTATTTTTGGAAGAAATTCTGAAATATGCGGCCACCTGGGACGGAGCTCGTTAATTTCTTATCGATTACGATGGGATTTTGTATGTTGGGCGGCAATGGGATTCTTAAATGATTTTTGGAAAAAGTTCTGGAATATAACTACCCAGGGCGGAATTTTGCAATTTCTTAACAGGTTATAATGGAATTGTAAACGTTGGATGAAAATGGGATTTTAAATGATTTTTGGAAGAAGTCCTTGCCTTCTTGGAAAGAACCCAGCCATTCCCTAAGCAATTATGATGGTATTGTGTATGTTGGATGTAAGTGAGATTTTGAAATAGTTTTTGGAAGTAATTGAAGTACCGAACACAGCTCCAATAAAAAGGATGAATAGTGAATAAGCATATTAGTAATAGAAATAAGTGTTTTTTTTTATATAAAATTTGGTTTAGCATTAAGATTTAAAATATGAATAATCAACCGGCTACACCGGAAAAAAATAACTATCGCCCAAAATACAGATGTGAAAATGATGAACAAAGAGATGATTCAAAGTTAGATCTAGACAAGATAATTTTAATAAATCTAGTAATCTTCTTAATTATTTATATAATAATCATGAGACTCAAAAAAATAATAATAAAAAATTGAGAAACTAGGAACGAAAACAATAAATTTAGAATTAGCAGGACAAATACCGGAACGGAACAGACATCTGATTTTCCAATAGCTCCAATGGCTCCTTTGATTTTTTTCACGGTGATGATTAGTGCAGCCACTGTACTTATCCGCTTGAAAACGCCATTGAATATCATGATCGACATATTTCTTTTTTGACAGAGTGAGTGTGGTCAATTTTTAATTTTGACTTTTTATTTTTGTTAAAGTTTTATTATTGTGCTTATTTTTTTTGTTTTATAGATTTAATAAAAGTAGTGAATTTAATTTTAATTGTGTTGTGATAACTTTTCTTTTTCGTTGACAATTTTTATTTTACTGGTTAGTAAGAAGTGTCGAAGGCGTAACTAAAGAAAAAGTAGTGGGTTTTTGATAGCCTACGAACGGAAATTGTTGCCGCTAAGCGCTTCTTTTCTTTTCGCAGTCTTAGATAGCATACCACTATCAAACTTTCTCTTTACTAACTATTCCCCCGTTAGGGCCTTTAGGCCCTTATAATGTTAATTTATGTTAGGTAGTTTAGAGTAAAATGTTTGCCTAAACATTTTACGAGTACAGCCACTCTCAGATCCGCCACCACGTGATGGGTTGATAGGTCAATCCACTACTTCGGGGTCCGATGAGACAACAATCATATCCTTTTCTTTTGAGTTTTTCTTGGTATTTAAATGCAGCAAACTAGGCTGTTATCCACACACCTCTAAACCAACAACCACATCCTCAAAACGACTGAGCAGCGGGATTCTTAGAAACCGGGTTGGCTTTAGACGTAGCTGAAGATCAAGCCGTTTCATGGTCTTGGGTCAGAAAACAATTTTTACGATACCGCTTTAGTTCATAAATCCACAGTTACAATTTTTATCATACTAACACACTCGTTATGCAAAAAATTGGTAATCAAATTCACAAATCAACCGTTTTGACGCTGTTAGCCAATTATTTAACAATTTTAGAATCTATACGTGTCGCATATCGTTGAAAAGTTCTTGAAGAATGTAAACAGTTGGGTTGAGACGGCTCAGTACTAAAAACTACCGCTAGAGTGCTAGAAATTGATGTTTTTTTCTCATTTAAATATAATCAATTGGCATATCGTTTAAAACGTCTTCAACCAGGCAACAATTTTATTACCACTAATTTATTAGGTGTTCAAATAGGAACTCTGTTTTTTTGATCAAATTCAAATTTATTGAACATAGAATAGTTATCGAAATATTTGCCATTACTATCTATGATCTTTTGCCAATTATCGCTGGTCTTTCAGATATGATGACATCGATCTGTGCTAATCAGAGGGACACAAGTCTATGAAACTTCCCAGCCTAAGGAAAAGATGAATTCCTGGGTTGATTTTGTGGTATGAGGACGAGAATTATCATGCAGCAATATCACCTTCCGCCTTCCTGGGGTCTTGTAACGTTCAGCTGTAACAGTTTGATAAAATTCCAGAAGCTCGTAATAAATGACTCCTTTTCAATCCCACCAGACAAACAAAAAATCCACTTTTGATCATCCGTAATAATTTTATGCAAAAAATTTTTTTTTTTGTACCGAGAAAGCAAATCCATCCTGATGTCAACACTTCCGTTTTTATTTTCTTCGGTCAGTCATGTAGAAGTGATATTTAGTGATGAGTAACTCCTAACTGTTGTGCCAAGCACTTGTTGAGTTTGGCACGGATTTTCATCCAGTAAACTTCAAGTTCTTCCTCTTCAGATTGTTTTATACTGCGTCTGGACGTGGATCGTCTTCAAGACCAAAATTGCCATCACGAAATGTAGCAAACCACTTTTTTACTGTTGAATGTTGTCACAGAAGGGAGTAGCATTTTTTGTCACTTGCAACAATCTCAACATTTTAACGAAACATATATCATGATAGCCTAAATGTCCAAAAAGTTTTAAACATACACTGTGTGGGTTGTATTAGCTCGAGGTACAAAATATATCACCTATGATACTATAAACCAAATCATCATTTAAAAACCATAAATTTTCCAATATTCGAAAAACCTCAGTTTAAAATTACGCCCTCACATTTTTCGTAGATATATGCCAACCCAACAGATTTTGCATTGGGAATGGAACACATTCGCAATATAAAACTAATTTTCTAGTCATGTAATTTACAAACGAAAAATTCATGTTCCGGTACCAAACAAGAAAACGGAGCACAAAAATAATTTTTTTATTTTTAGGTTGAAAATCTATTTTATCATAAAATAAACATACAAACAAACTTCATTTTGAAGGTCAGCAGATTAAATCACCCCTATATACATATACATACGAGTATTTGGTATATAATATTTGTTTCTTCTCCGGAAAACGAAATAATGGTTTTCCTATTCTAAACACACAAAAACTTGTATACACATACACAGTACAATAGGGAAATATAGCAACAAAAAAGGTAAATTCGATTTTATGCAAATTTGTGTATATATTATTTGGAAAATCGTAAGGAAAATATTGGAAAAAAATATTTTTACAAAATTTAATCAATTTCCCATTTTTTATATTTTGAAAAGGCAGTAAGATTTTTCGTTGTTGTATATATTGTTCTGTGATGTGAGAAGCAAACATATAAAATTTTATTTGCATTTATTTTAGCAAAATTCGAATTATTCCTACTTCTTTTATTTTGTTTTCCTTTCGAAGTAAAATTCCAACAATAAATGGAAAATTTATCAGGAATGATAAGACATTTTTTCGTATTTAATTTTATCTGTATCTTTTGTATAATGCATCGGAATATTTTTTGCTCGTTTGTATTGTATCGATATGAATAATATAACAGGACCATCAAAAGGATATTTTGAATACCCAACGTACCAAACTAAATAATAATGCTTTGACATATACATAGTTTTATAGATATAGTAAGGGGGGTATATGGTGAAAGAAAGAGAAATTTTACAGTACAAAAATGTGGGTCAAATTTGTATATAGAGTTTGGGAAGTGTTACGTATTTATTTTAGGTAAGCAAGGTAACTGGGTGTTGTATAAAAATAAAATAATCTTGAAGCGGAATAACCTTTGGCTTATTGTAAATATGTTTTAGCAAGGAAATAGTATAAGCTAAAATATTCTTGAATATCCTCTTCAGAATGAAGTATGCTTTTTCTCGTAGTTTAGGTTGAAACCTCACAATAACATTTTAAATTTCGAAAAATACAAGACCTAACACGAAGTAAAAATAATATAATATTAATAATATTAGCAATATGCAACATCAAGAAACTATCTGCAACATCACGCAACATGGTACAATATACGGAACATGGTGCAAAATAATAAAACATCGTGCAACATGATGCACCATCACGTAAAATGACGGCCCATCCGGAGGACTCCAACTATTATCAAAATAGTTCGAGGTAAATTTTTTCAAAAAAATCCCCGCAATTTTTATTTTATCACAATTGATCGAGTCAAAAAAATAAAAAATAAACCCAAGTCCCACTGAAGGACTCCTCTCTAAATGAATTTTCTTGAAATTAGAATCCATCGAAATCGTATTCTTGCGTTTGACATCTCCCTGCACCAATTTCACCAAAATCGAGCGTGCCAAAAAAATTGAAATAATGGAACCCGGCCCACAGCGAATAATTGACTAATTTTACAAAGTTCGTGTGCGAGTCGAAAAAACAATTAAAGAAATGGACTCGGACCTCACGAAATTAAAATTCATCTCAATCGGTTTGTATAACTCGTTAACCCTCCTTAATAAATAATTTTGCAGAAGGCCAATCGACCCAATTGATTCCATACAAAAACCCTCCTCCAGTTCTTTTAGCAACTTTTATCAAAATCACGCAAATCGGTGGCTTCATTGGATGACCTTGTAAACGATTATTTCCGAAATAAGGATCTTTAGAAAAAGGTTCCCGAACTCCACTGGGGGACCCTGTAAACGAATTTTCCTCGTAATTCATTAAGCAAAATATAAAGCAATGGTGTGGAACCAGTACTTTAAGTGAAGTGTTCTGTATGTCAGCAGAGTATCGTTTGAAGGAGTCTGAGTAAGAAGTTCTGTCACAAGGACACACTTGAGTTTTGGTACTGCATTAGCGGTAAAGCCGTGGAGGCTCCCGCTACGAGTTCGATATGCGTGAAAAAAACCATGGCGACCTCCAAAGAGCACGTGGGAGATGCAATCGTTGAGAGATTTATTTCATCTTCCGTATTTAATCTTGGCAGGTGATGAGAATTGCAGGAAATTTGCGGTATCGATTTCGTAAGATAATTTTTAAGGTTTAACGTTAAAAAATTGTTGGTGATTTCAATCAACCACTTAATAGACAAAAACATTAAATCTCGGGAAGAGCTTCGTCGGAACGCTGTGTTCTGGTCATATCATGCATGTCCAACGGTTTTCCGAAAATTTAGCGACAAACAATTCATCGAAAAACAATTATGAAAAGTACAGTTTTACAATAATTAAACGTGCGTAAAAACAATTTTGCAAATAACAATTCATCGAAAACACAATTCATCGTAATTAGATTTCTGATCTAAAATTTTAATTTGAACTTGCATGTAACGATTTCCCATGGATATTTTACAATTCTACGAAATAAAATTAAACCGAAATGGAGCAGATTTTAAAACGGATTATTGTGATAAGGTGCATAATTTATTTGAATCAAACTGAATTGCTGAATAATTTTGGGAAATTTTGGTGCAAGTGGTTGGCCCCAACTACAAAAATATAAGAAAATACAAATACTAGTGTAGAAAATTAGATGTTTTAGGGATCATCTAATATCATTCCTTCGCAAAAAATTATTTTAAAAAATGTATTTCCGTGATTAATGGAGTTTTGATGTCCCCCATTCCATTAGAATCATGATGATTGACAAGAAAAAAATGTGGAAACATGAAAGAGTTTGCAAATCATTAGCTAATTATGAGACAAATCTTTTAAAATATTTTAATAGAATGGATTTGAGTTTAGCTTGGAAAACTGGATCTAAAATTATGACGCACTATATGTCATAAAAAATTAGAACCCTGTGTAAAATTTCTATAAATTCAACATTTCGGTCACGAGGAGTTAGCGGATATCGTGAATGTTCGAAAATTAAAATTTATATACGAGAGCCCTAAGGTTCATTTCGGCTCATTTTTCGTATGCCCTTTCAAACCCATAGGCGCCAATCTCTGAGATTTGTGCAATTTACCATAACCTACAACGACATTCTTTCATAGAAAATTCGCGGATAGGGTAAATGTTCAAAAATTATATACGAGAGCTCGTGAGGAGCAACCAGGAAAGCAACTTACAAATCAGATAAAAAAGAACGAATTTATGTGGAAATGCATCGAAAACAGCATCTTGAAAGCGGAACACGGAAACTCAAGAGATTGTTTTGTAAATGCCAGAAATCTTACTAAAAATATTTCCATCGAAGATTCATAGCCAACACAGATGGAAAACTGAGATTGTCTACTAAATCGCACATTTCGCAGTAGGGAATTAATAATAAATATTAGTAGATTGAAAAATAAAAGTGCATTCGACCTCAATAGAATCCCCGCGGAATCAATAAAACTTACAGAGGAGCTACTATTGCATCTCCGAAAATTATCGTTATCATTCATTGTGATTTGCATTGATCTTACGGATGTGAGAGTTTGACCTTGACCACCAATGGTTGTAGATTACTATCAGCTTTTGGAAAAAAAAAATTAAGTGTGCTTTAGACCACACTACTGAAGTAAAACTTCTAATATATATTTAATATAGAAAAATTATAATATTGAAAAAAATTGGTCACCCTGTGCGTTCTCGAGTGTCACCTAGCCGTTTATGTTTGATGCCACCAGAGGTAAGCTTGTAACTTGGTAACTTTTTCAAAGCCAACTAGTCGTAATGGATAATGTTTATGTAACAAAATGGACAAAAAAATCATTTTTGAAATCTCTTCGCATATAGTAAAAATGGCCTTGAAATATTTTTTAATTTCATTTATGCCTTGTGTAATGTGGTTTCATCGAAAATTTGTTTAAGTCGCATTAAAACCTGTATAATAGGCAAATGGGGAAAGAAACGAAGAAAGAATCGGTTTCTGTGATACCACGTGTGGATTGGAGGTAATATAGAAAAAATACATATATAAAATATATCACACGGACGATTTTTTTGGTCACCCTGTGCGTTCTGGAGTGAGTAAGTGAGTGAGTGACATAGATGTTATAATAAAGAAAAAAAAATTTTGGCCACCCTGTGCGTTCTCGAGTGAGTCAGTCAGTGACATAGAAGTCTATATTATGACTATTCAATTTTCCAGTTTTTCAATTTTCCAATTTTCAAATTTTCCACTTTACTAACTTTCCAAATTTCCTATTTTCATATTATTGAAGTAAAACTTCTTTAGGCACGCTTGACTTGGGGATTAAGCTGGCAAATGCGTTACGAAAAGTGTAATCAAACGAGGCGAACGAAACAATAAACGCAAAACGAAATCGTTTTCCTTTAGTATCAGGATGTGCCATGACAATTCATAAATCCCTCAGTGGAAATTAGTTGATATAATTTTATTTTAATAATTGGTTAAAAAAATTGGAAAATAAGAAAATAGGAAAATTGGAAAATTTGTAAATTGGAAAATTGAAAAATTATAAATTTTGAAAATTATAAAATTGGAAAATAGGTAAATGGAAAATTGGAAAATTGGAAAATCGGAAAATAGGAAAATATGAAAATTGGAAATTTGAAAAAATTGGAAATTTGGTAAATTGGAAAACTGGTAAATTGGAAAATTGGAAAATTCGAAAATTGAAATATGGGAAAATAGGAAAATAAAAAAATATGAAAATAGGAAACTTGGAAAGTTGGTAAATTGGAAAATTTCAAAATTGGAAAATAGAAAAACTGGAAAATTGTAAAGTCATAATATAGACTTCTATGTCACTGACTGACTCACTCGAGAACGCACAGGGTGACCAACATTTTTTTTTTCTATACTATAACATCTATGTCACTCACTAACTTACTCACTCCAGAACGCACAGGGTGACCAAAAAAAATTCTTCCGTGTGATATATTTTATATTTGTATTTTTTTTTTTCTATATTATAGCTCCATTCCACACAAGGTATCACAGAAACCGATTCTTTCTTCGTTTCTTTCTCCGTTTGCCTATGATTCAGGTTTTAATGCGACTTAAACAAATTTTCGATGAAACCACACTACACAAACATAAATGAAATAAAAAATATTTCAAGGTCATTTTTACTATGCAAAGAGATTTCAAAAATGATTGTTTTGTCCATTTTGTTACACATAAATAATCATTATCTATTACGACTAGTTGGCCTTGAAAAAGTTACCAAGTTACAAGGTTACCTCTTGTGCCATCAGACATAAACGGCTAGGTAACACTCGAGAACGCACAGGATGACCAATTTTTTTTCAATATTATAATTTTTCTATATTATATTATAAATATTAAATAAAGGGTTATCCAATTCGAGATTGATAAAGTAAACTTAAAAAAAAACACACAAAATATTCGGAATGTATTGTAATTTTTATTTAATTTTACAGATTGATCCTTGCCATTTTTAGTTAAACAAGATATCATTCAAATGTCCTCCACGGGACTTCTTACAGGCCTTGATTCTTTTGAGGTAATTTTCAATGACTTTTCGGCACATTTCGGGCGGTATCTCGGCCATTACCTTACGAATATTAGTTTTCAATTCGTCAAGAGTTTGAGGATTGTTTGCGTAAACACGATCTTTCGCGTAGCCCCACAAAAAGAAATCCAAAGGCGTTAAACCACAGGATCTTGGAGGCCAATTGACATCAGCCAATCGCGAAATCAAACGTCCAGGAAATTTCTCTTGCAAAAGATCTCGATTTGCTCGTGTTACGTGACTGGTTGCTCCATCCTGCTGGAACCACATATCGTCAAGATCATAATCTTCGATTTTCGTAAAAAAATAATCGGTTAACCCTACAATGCATGACATCTCCGATTTAGTTAAAATTTGTGTATGTAATAGTTTGTATGAAGTGTATTTGAAATATGCAAATTTTACATGATTATTTTGAGCCGTTTTCACGAAATCTCGATTTTTGCGGTTGTATCATATATGATACATCATGCAATTAGGACTAGAAAAAAAATATTTTAAGCGACCAAATTAAAAATTCTTGTATTCATTTTTTCGCTATAAAAAAGGTACATAGATTCAATTCACAGCCTATGTTCTTTAAAGATATGTAAATAATAATTAAAATTAACATAATAAAATAAAATATACTTCATCGTTTTACAATAAAAATATTAAAATCAATTGACGCGATTGTGGAATACTGAAAAACAATTCCGATCTTTGTTCAAGCATAGATATGTATTACACTTGTCGCATTTGATATAAGTCAATTTAGAACAATTCGGTAATTTGCAGCGTTGTCTTTCTGATGTCCAGCTGCAGAAATGACTCATATTATCTTCGCGAACATCCCTTGGAGGTATACGGCTTACGTTCGGTTTCTTCTTTTTTATTTCAATTGCCACATTAGTATTGGAGAAAATTAGACTACGCTCCCTTTACGTTGATCTTGCATAAACTCTCAGCAAGCTGAATTCTAAAATCCACCAGATTGAGATGTGATGTACCATTTTCCTTTGCAATTCTCTTCGAAAGAAGCCATGAGTTTACGACCGTTATATCCAATAGATGGTAAAATATCCGAATATACCACTTACGTGATCGTAATTTTATTTTATGACGAACGATCAGACTATCTAATAAGTCTACCCCTCCCATATGCTTATTATATTCCATAATAATTTGGGGACAATCAACTTCGACGGACTGTTTCTTACTACGAATGTAGCGCTTCACCTTTGTTGTAGGTAACTCTCCCGCAAATGTAGATAATAAGGTGACGTATTTAGTGTCTTTCCACAGAACGACGCTAACTTCAACACCTTCCACTGTGCCCACATTTTCCAAAATAAAGCCTCTGGGTTTGTCCTTCAAAGTACGCTCATTAGGTAACTTAGAGTTAGGCAGTCTATCACGTCGAACCGTGCCAATCGATTGAATGCCAACTTTGTATAATTCAATCACTAGTGGCAATGTGGTATAATAATTATCGAAGTACACATGATGGTTCACTGATCGTGGTACATCTCGCAATAACCGAATAACTACGTTTGCTGAGCTACCCAAATTGGATTCGGATGATAATCGTTTGTCGTTTTCTTGTCCAGTAAACACCTCAAAATTATACGTGAAGCCGGATACCCCACTAAGCACAAAGAATTTGTAGCCCTATTTATGGGGCTTCATCGGCATGTACTGTTTTAGATAGCTCCTCCCTTTAGATGAACATATCTGCTCATCTATTGACAGGTTCTGTTCTACTGGAATTCTTTTGAAATTTTCTATTAGGGCTGTCGTTACGGTGCGTATCTTAAACAAGCGATCATAATTCGCATCTGTTTTTGGTAAGCAATTGGCATTGCGATTAAAATGCAATATCTTTCGAATTTTTTCGAATTTATTGATGGAAATTGTATCGCGTATGATATTATTTCCCACTTCATGTGACCAATAGCGTCGCAAGCTAGTTACCTGGTGTACCGATGTTAGAATGCATACTCCGATATATTTTTCTAAGTCTTTTTCGTTTATTGAAAAAGTATCCTGTACATTAATTTCTTTGGCATAATAATTCGATTCCTCGACGATCTGGGATTTTAATTTTGAATCAAAGAAATAATTGAATATTTGGAGCGGCGTGTCTAGTTCACGTACATAACTCGGCAAAGATTCATCGCCCACAAATTTGTACTGATCTGGAGCAACCACTAAATTTTTTGTTTTCCAAATTATGTGACTATACTTCTTCTTTAGTTCCTTAATTTCGTGAGACTCATTGGGCACATCGAGGGGTTCTTCAATATTGTTTAATTCATCTATATCACAATCGTTATTAATTATTATCACGGGTAAATTCTGAATATCAAAATTTTCTTCCTGATTAATTTCAGAGAAAGGTTCCATCACAAAACGACACGTAGATGGATTATAATTTTCTTCATTATCACTACTGTCTAAATCATCTTCACTATCGCTGAAATTGTTAATCAGTTCCTTTCTGAAGCATTCAAATATTTTCGTTGAAAAGTCATAATTACTATCAAAAATAAAAAATTTAAGGTGTTAGTGGGCAGCGAAAAGTATTTTTCCAATATGCATATCGGATGTATCATATATGACACAACTGAAAATTATGAAGTAATTGCATGATGTATCATATTTGATACAACCAATGATTTTTGATTTTTGTACAGTAATTTCACGATTTTATTATAAAAATGGTTGAAAATGATTAAATAAATATAAATATTTGAATTGAATAAATAAATTAATATAAAATAATTAATATTTACCTTGGAAATTGAAAATTAAAAGTGCGCTTGACACCTGCATACACAAATCTTAGCTAACAAAACGAGACTAACATTTTTTATGATTAATTTAAACGAAAAGAGTAAATTTATGCTGGTATATGTGAGCTAAATGTATAAGCAAACGTTACATGTGAAGAAAAGAGAAAAACAACACTCATAAATGGTACTTTTCCCAGTTTGAGTTGGTTGTATCATATATGATACATTATGCATTGTATAGGGTTAACATGCGGCCATAGCGCTCAGAATTGACGGTAACGGTTCGTCCATGGTTGTTCTCAAAAAAATACGGCCCAATCACACCACCAGACCACAATGCGCACCAAACAGTGACTTTTTCCGGGTGTAATGGCTTCTCTACAATCAATTGTGGATTTTCTGAGCCCCAAATTTTACAGTTTTGCTTATTAACGTATCCACCAAGCGTAAAATGAGCTTCATCACTGAAGAAAATTTTGTTCGAAAAATCAGCATCGACGGCCTGTTTTTCCAACACCCAATTTGCGATTGTTAAATGCTCCATATTCTTAAATGGCAGAATGTCAGCTAAATAAATGACAGCGTACTTGACGTTTATCTTTGACAAATGTCGGTATACAGATTTCTACTTTATCAACGTCGAATTGGATAACCCTGTATATATTAGAAGTTTTACTTCAGTAGTGTGGTCTAAAGCACAATTATTTTTATTTTTATTTTCAAATTTTCCAATTTTCTTATTTTTCAATTTTCCAATTTACCAGTTTTCCAATTTACCAATTTTCCAATTTTTCAAATTTCCAATTTTCATATTTTCATATTTTCCAATTTTATAATTTTCCAATTTTCCAATTTACAAATTTTCCAATTTTCCTATTTGCTTATTTTCTAAATTTTTTAACCAATTATTAAAATAAAATGGTATCAACTAATGTTCCACCTAGGGATTTATGAATTGTCATGGCACATCCTGATACTAAAGGAAAATGATTTCGTTTTGCGTTTATTGTTTCGTTCGCCTCGTTTGATTACACTTTTCGTAACGTATTTGTCAGCTTAGTACCAAAGTCAAGCGTGCCTAAAGAAGTTTTACTTCAAAAAAAGTCTTTCGATCTACTTGAGGTTTCTTTCAGGTTGCGAATAACAAGTACCGGATTGGAATGAATTCCGAAATAAAGCGTCATCAGCACCAGTTGGCTTTTACCATAGCGTAAAACCTACGCGATCTTCGTAGATCTTTGTATATTAGGAAGTTGGAACTAGAGAGCCACTTTGCTGGCGGCAAAATCTTTTCGTGCGTTGAAAGCTAGAGCGAGAGAGAGAGAGAGAGAAATCGAGAGAGAGCCATAAGCTTCCAAACTGTATACATTTTAATTTTTATCAGCAACAGTTCTGATTGCAAGTACTCAATACTAAACCTGCACAACTACATAAATACATTTTAATTGGAATCCTTATTCCAGTGAATATGATACAATGTCGCAATTTTTGTATTTTTAATCCTTGTTAAAATAACAGTTTATTTATAAACATAATTATCTCCCAAAATTGTATTAAACTATTTAATTATGTGCCGTACCATTTCAGCACTTATAATGTTGTTCTTTATATATGTATAGTGTTTCTAGGAACATAAAATCCAGGAAAAATCAAACTTCATAATATTGTTTGAATATATAAAAAAAATATTTTGAAAACATTTCCATTGTATTAAATTTTTAAAGTATTTTTTTTTTTAAACTTTGTTAGAGTGTTTTTTAGGTGTAGTTTTATGTATATAGTAGTTTGAGCTGTTCACCCATTTTCCTTTTGTTTATATTTCCCCCTTGCTTTATGTTGATTATTTTATTATACAGAAACTAAACGAGCTTTTATTTACCTTTTAATCTGCTTTTCCGTTTATTTTCGTTATACGTTTTTTCCATTTTATATCGTAAAGGTATAAATTGAAGTTTTCATACATATATAGTTTTACCTGTTTGTTGGCAGTTTTTTTTGTTTTTTTTTGTCGAGTGTGGGGTGTATGCAATCAGAACAAAAAAAAGTGTAAACTTGTAATTTTTATTGTATACCAGTAGTGAGTGTACAGTTTGTTCGTGTACATAAGTTTGTCGAAGGAAATGAAACCATAATAATTGAGTATAGAACATAAAAGAAAGGTTTAAAAGTTTGTTTAGGAGAATCAATATGGTATTGATTGTTCTTCCCTTAAAATCATTGAACGAATTCATAATGCCGTGAGTATTTGGTTAAGAGACCGTTGTAAAACACTTTAAATAAGGGTGTGTATATGCTGTGACGAATTTCACTACACAATAATATAATTTTTGGTGGTCGATTGAATAAGGTATAGGCCACCAAGGCTCATCATTCAAAAGTGTTGGTCTAAGGCTGTAATTTTTTTGCGGTTATCATTCATAATACCCGGCAATGTTATCGAATAAAGAATTCCTGCACCTGCAAACTGCGGCATTAGTTGTCAAAGTGAGTCAAAGAAGAAGCTTGTTGAAGTAGCTAGATGGGTTGATACAGTTTAAAACTTTAACACTAAGTGCGGACGAAATCCGGTGATTTGAAAAATTGGGCATCTAATTTGATCAACAATTTGAGCGCAAAGCGTCAAATGTGAGAGCTAGCTCCTTTAGAAGTTTGTGTTGCGTTATCAATCCTATCCAGTGAAAAATACATTTTACGAAACTTCGAAATAAGGCTCGGATATGTTTGGATTTAAGAGTTATGTCAGCAACCAATACCATCAAATTGTGACTGATTTCATTTCTTTCATTAAACAATTTATCATTTCGTCCGTGAATATCAATGCAAGTTTAAGGATTAACCCAAAGAAACAAAATATGTTTTTTATATACGCATCTTGAAAGCGTTTTGGGCACAATACCTCATCATGATGTAAAAATCGGTTATGGACACTTAAACTTAACTTTAATTATTAAAATATAATTTTTTATTAATGGCTGAGGAGTTCTGCTGATTTTACACATACATAGAAATTTAGTCCTATCTTCCGTTCGTGCCGTCACCTCACGTAAATCTTGATCTATTTTGATTGATTGAAATGTGCTAAATGGTCTCAGTGATCTGTTTCTATACAGTATACTGCGGATGATGCATAAAATAATTTTTTGGGACGAATTGGGCTGAATTTAAATCTAGCAAATTTTAGTTTTGGGGAAGCTGGTTTTGACTGAGTTATCTCTTAGTGATTTAAGGGCCAGTTTGGTTCAGCTGTGATGAACGTAGGAACTGGATTTATTTTTGGCTGATTATTTTCAAATTTATTTTGTGGAAAAGTCCAGACCTTCATCCAGGATTTATGGTGGAATCTCGATTTAGCTCAGCATACCAGATTTGAATATCAGTAGTTTAGAAATGACCTAGCACGGGCGAGTTATAGTACTGCATACATGATTTGTCAATTATTTTTTGGGATATGGCCAAGCTAGTTAGTTTATAACAATCCTAGTCCAGCTCTAAAAACTAAAATTGAAGTTATCGGATAGGAAGCGGCCTGGTTTCATTCATTATATCCGAATCCCAAAATTTTATGGTAAAGCTCCAATGAGCATGGCATAATATATCCTGTGCAGTTGGTTACAAAAATTAATAAAACATTAAAAGTTTTTGCGGAATAAGCTAAATTTATTTGAAATATCCAATCCGGTTGTTAATTTGGTATATTGAATAACATTGATTGTTTTCCGAAAAACCATTGCCTTTGGGATGCCTCACATATTTTTTGCAACTTTTTTTTTTTTACCATCTCGTGGTTGCCAATTCAAGAGTGAAATAATAATGGACTTTAGAGCAATTTTTAATTTAATTTAAATAATTATCGTTTCAGAAATTCTATTGTTAGTTGAAGAAAAAATGTTTATATTGTCTAGGAACCCGAATAATATTAATTTAGTAGTCAATTTCAGAAAATTTACAGATGTACGTGAAATAATAATTTTTTTTCCTCAGGTTGCTGATTAAGAGAATCAATTGTTGAAGACCAATAACATCGTTATCCATTAAACCTATTGAACCTTTATTCTTCCTCTAGTAGACTAGAAGTAGATAAGAATTGTATTGTACGCGATCGCTAGGTGTCTGAAACCGAGCCGTTCCGTCCTAAAAAAAATTCCTATCATTCCATATTGTTCTGTGAAAACAGGCTGTAGGGATAGACTGGTGGTACCTAGGACACTGGTCAATTTCTTGCTCTTACAGTCAATCAATCCATCAAATCTGCTGCAAAATTCAAAATCGAATAGATGGAATAATTTTTAATTTTGTTTTTCGTATAGATGGCTACATTATACCAGGGAATCGTTCACGAGCGATGATATACTCGTAGGCGTTAATTTTATTAATAATTTACCAGTTCATTGGTGGGAAAATAAATGCCTGTAGGGTAACTTGCACTTTATTGGAAGGTTGGGTTCACCAGTGCTTCGTTCTCGACCTGGAAAGCTTTGGGAAGGCAAAAATCTAAAACAAATTTAGAGCACAAAATTAAAAATGATTTTTTAGCGCCCAACATGATTTCAATGATCCAACCTCAAAAGACCAGGATATTGTTTCTACTTGTAACACATATTATATTAGAAGTTTTTTTGCCAAGGAAATTAGGTGATAATGCACTCCTTACTGTTCCGTAGGTGTGGACAATTTTATTATATTCAATTGTGTGACACATGCTGGTAAGGCAGTGGCCAAAATCAAAAACACAATATTTAATGCATGCCGGAAGATTATCAGATGCATTCGGAAGATTTTAGTATTCTCGGTGTAGTAGAGTTGTCTGGTGACTTAGTAGAAATTAAATCCGTTAGCGAAGAAACCGTAGACCAATTTACACTAAAACTAGTTCGAGAGGGTCTGCAGTTATAGGCAGAAGTTTGTAAACGTTCTTTATGAACATAGACAATTAAAAATCCACTAAGACAATATAAAGAAATTTATGTTGAAAATCGCTGCTGAAACCGATAATTCCACAACAGGCGATAAAGCAATGCGGGCAATACAAATCACCGCGATTGATGAAACGTTTATTAGTGATTCCGATGGTGATGTAATAAATGACATAAAAAAATACTCGAGTCCTGGAGTTTGGAAGCTCAGATGAGGATTTATTTTAAATTTAATTTTAATTCCTTTCATTTACGTGATGTTAATTTTTAACCACAGCATTAACCACAACGAATTTGACCATCGTCAAACTTGAATAAAATTTGAATTAAATTTACAAAACTAGCTACCAGGTAAGGAGGTTAAATAGATATTTAAAATTAAAAAAAAAAACCATCGTTTAGGTAAAAAGTGCCGGTTAGCTTTGATCGATCGAAAAGTTTGCTGCACACCGGAGCTTTATTTGCAGGCTCTGCTGCGAAATCCAAAATCGAATAGAAAGAATAATTTTTAATTTTGTCTTTCGGATATCCATCTATACGACTACATTATACCTGCGGGGACTGTTCACGAAATATATTATATTGGCGTTCGTTCTTAAATATCGCTTGTGCGTTCCAAATGAATTTTCATTGGATTGCGAATCCAGAAATATGTTTTTAATTTTTTTTGTACTTCTCTAAATGATTTGATTTAGAGACCTGTGAACGAAATTTTTAATTTGTAAACCAAAATATAATTTGTCAATTATAACCCTTTACTGCACGGTATCTCACTATACAGAACAAAACTTATTTTGATTTGTTTTTTTAATCCCTGAAAACGAAAATCACTTTTAAAAATAGGGGAAAAATTTATTTTTCATGGAATTCACGCAGTAAGGACAAAAAAAATATTTATGTCGCAGGTAATAAATAAAAATAGCTAACATTGTAAATAAATCGAATTATTTCAAAAGAATTCAATAAAATATAAATAAATAAAATCATATAATGTTAGATTATACATACATTTTTGAATTATTTAAAAAAGTAAATAATTTATAATTAAAAATCACAAAATTTGTCAATCTTAGGTTAACGTGTTTTCTTTATGAATGGAAAATTGCGTAGCAATTTCTATCTTTATTTAGGTACAGCAAGACGATGCATTTGGAACAATTTACAAACCCAAGCTTATTGCACCCTGGCAGCTTACGTGACAATCAACTATCATTCCAAGTGGGCAAGTATCCTATATTATCTAACCGAATTTCTTTTATAGGTAGCTGGCTACTGAAGCTTTCTTTCCTTTTAAGTATATTCGGTCCATAATATATCACGAGATCGTCTTCCAACTCTTACTGGATCTACATATTTCATAAAAGTTTCCGAAATTTCTGCTTTAAAATGTGCCAGACCTAACAAGGTTTGGAATTCGGTATACGATTTTTTCGAGCTGTTCCTAAGCTATATATTCTCCGTGTTAGCAATTTGGTTAATAATGGAATAGACGAATAATAGTTGTCAAAAAATTACAACATTCGAAGCCGCTCTCAAATTTAATTTAGACCTTGGTCGTTTTTTGTGATCATTTGCTTGACCAGTATATAATTCTAAATTATAATCAAAAACCGGAAATTCAACATAAAATGAAAATGTTAAATCCACATTAATGACGTTTAGCAGGCTTATACTGCTCCAAGGATGATCGAGTTTTTGTGGAACACATTTGTTCATCTACCGAAAAACATTCTTCCAAAGTCACTTTTTGAAAATTTTGAATTTAATTGTTGAGCAGTGGCCTTATTTTGTAGAATCGGTCGTGGTCTGGGTGAGTTCTTGTTCAACAATATTTGCCACTATACCTTCGTCGAAGAAATTGAAAAATGATAATGGTGTACTTAAATTTATTTGAGGCCCCTATAAATTTATGTTGCTCTGAAGACTTTTCAAAATCATTTTTTTTCCACACAATTCGTGAAAATTTGTCTTTTAATTACTTTAATTCGTTCGAAGCTGTCACTGTATTGCCATATTTGCAATATCCATATTTGCACTATCAAGAGCGCCTCATTTAGATAATTAGACACGTTCAACTTCCAGTTCCATATCTACATGTAAGTCCTCTGCGATTGTTTCCACCACCACTTCTTCGTATATATCGTCTCCTTCTTCACCATCTCGTAAAACATATTATGTAATGTTTAATTTACTACTTACATTTAATAATTCTTTCCTAAATCTTAAATAAATCGAAGTAAACCTAGAGCAACTTTTCACTGCATCACTAGACATAGTATTGCGGTAGAATTAAACGTTCCTGCCAATTTTTTTGACAACGGTTTTACCATAAAAACACCTTAGGCTAGCAGAACCCATACGGTAAAACATTACAAGATAGTATGGAAAATTATAGGCTAATTAAATGCTCTATTAAAAAATTTTGGGCTCCATCTCTTCCAACTAAAACGTGGGTTCTGCTAGCTTAAGAAAAAGTTAGCAGAAAATATATCAAAAAACGATTTAAAAACAATTGGAAAATTAAAGGTTAATCTTAGGCTAATTAAATGCTCTTTTTAATTTTTTTTATTATGCTCGCTCTAGGAGAAAAAATAAGACTTTAACACTTAAAAGCTAACAGAACCCAAATCGAAAACCGGACCATAAACCATATTCGAATGCAAAACAAAATCAATTGACAACAAATAATTTTAGTCTCATTATGATCTAATCAAATGTCACATTAAAAATTTTTGGGCTCCACTTTTTCTTGACCAAACTTCAGGTCATTTTATCTAAAGCTAGCAGAACCAAAACCGAAAATCGGACGAAAGCCGAAATTAGAACGCAGAACAAGAACAATTCAAATAATATGAACAGCAGAACATACAAATAATTTTAGGCTCATTATGGCCTAATCAAAAGCCACATTAAAAAAATTTAGGCTCCACTATTTTTTGACGAAATTTCAGATCATTTAATCTAAAGCTAGTAGAACCCAAATCGAAAATCGGACCAAAACCGAAATTAGAACGCAAAACAAGAACAATCGACATACAAAAAATTTTAGAATTTAATTTGAATTATAGACGGAAATCTGCAAGAATCGCAACAATCAGTTTCGAACTTAATGAGATTATTGATTTGAAAAAATCAGTCATCTCATCAGGCCGCGGCGACTGACGTTGATATTTTTACATAGGAATATTGTCTATATATAGAACAATACCATGTAGTTGTACTACTAGCGAATTACTGCATAGCGTACGAAATTCGATTCTTTCATATTCTCCATCTATACTTCATTTTTACCAATTAACTTTTCGTTGTGTACGAATTACTTTTTTATATTTTACGTTGTTGTCGTTTTTTTTTTTTTTTTTTTTTTTTTTTTTTTTTTTTTTTATTGTAATGGTTTTGTTGTGATTGTTCCGTACAGATATACTGAAATAGACCAATGTACGGAACAATCACAACAAAACCATTACAATAAAAAAAAAAAAAAAAACGACAACAACGTAAAATATAAAAAATTTTAGGCTCATTATGGCCTAATTAAAAGCAACATTAAAAAAAATTAGGCTCCACTCGTTTTTGACGAAATTTCAGATCATTTAATCTAAAGCTAGCCGAACCCAAATCGAAAATCGGATCAAAACCGAAATTAGAACGGAAAACCACAATATTTGACATTCAAGTATAATTTTAGGCTTTTTATGACCTAATCACAAGCCACATTAAACAACTTTGGGCTTCACTCGTTTTTGACCAAATTTCAGATCATTTAATCTAAAGCAGAACCCTAATTGAAAATCGGACCAAAAATTATTTGTATGTCAATTGTTCTTGTTTTCCATTCTAATTTCGGTTTTGGTCCGATTAGATAAAATGACCTGAAGTTTGGTCAAGAAAAAGTGGAGCCCAACAATTTTTAATGGGGCGATTTGGGTTCTGTTAGCTTTTAAGTGATAAAACCTTACTTTTCTCCTTAGCGAGCATAATAAAAAAAATTAAATAGGGCATTTAATTAGCCTAAAATTAACCATTAATTTTCCAATTGTTTTTAAATCGTTTTTTGATATATTTTCTGCTAACTTTTTCTTAAGCTAGCAGAACCCGCGTTTTGGTTGGAAGGGATGGAGCCCAAAATTTTTTAATAGAGCATTTAATTAGCCTATAATTTTCCATACTATCTTGTAATGTTCTGCCGTATGGGTTCTGCTAGCTTAAGGGACGTATAAAACAGAGTTTTCATAAGGTAATACAATGAACAAATGGATTTGTGGCAGAGTAGTGGTGAAGATAGATAATTGAAATTAACATATCATATATGATAACTGTGTAATAACGGAATAATTGGCTTGCTTGTTGTTGTTGGGTAATAATTGTATTGATTGTGTTTCGCTTAAACAAATTTTGAGTGTAGGCGGTTGTTGTTGCTGTACTTCGGTTTGAAATAATTATTTATACGAAGAATCGTCCGTTAATAAATAATTATGCCTTCGACGGATTATCCGTGGCGATTAATTTAATTTTGAGGTATTTCTTGTAGAGGAAGAAATAAGAAACAGAACACTATACAAATGTAAATCGTCCGCCATCTTATAAATTTTCGAGGCCGCATAAACTAAATAAAAACAATGGCCAGTAAAGAAATTGGCTTAAGTAGTAGATTATTAAATTTGAGTAAATTTTAGTAAATTATTAAATTTGAAATTTTTGGTAATTTTTAATTATACATCAGAGATTTTACCACCTTTGAACGATTAAAGTAAACTAGCTACATGTTTAGTTAGTCAAAAAGTTAGACAGACAAATCTATGTCAGATATAAACGGTATAAATACAATTTTTTACAAAAAATATTAATGTTTGTTTGAAAACCATAATTAAGAATTAATAGTATGCCATCTCTGTACAAATTAGCACGATATTTATTTTGCTGCTATCTTCTGAAATTTGATCAAACTAACTATCAACTAACTAGGTAGTCAATTGTCATATTCTATGGCAATTGATGCATTTGTTCCTTATGCTTGATTTTCTGCGGCCAAATAAGTTATTTTCAGTTTTTGGACAATATCTCAAAAACTTCTACAAGTAACCAATACTTTTGGTTGTTTTTCTTATAGCTTAGGTCATATTAAGACTACATGAAAAATTTAAGGGAAAATTCATGGACTAGAATATTCACTAAAATTTTTTGATTTTCTGCGGCCATTTAAGTTATTTTCAGTTTTTGGACAATATTTCAAAAACTTCTACAAGCACTCAAAACTTTCGGTTGTTTTTCTAATAGCTTAGGTCATATTGAGACTATATGGAAAATTTGGGAGAAATTCATGGACTAGAATTTATGACCCTAATGCTGCACCAGCACTTCTAACACAATCCAATGAAAAGGCTACTGGATTTTTTTACAAATTAATTACAAATTTGTTACACAGCCAGAAATTTTTTTATAGGTCCCGTTATCCTATAATTCGTGTGTGGGCTGGCGTTAGACAAAGCTGCATCACACTTTTCGTATTTTTGTTCCAGTTAAAATTCCAGTACCACCCCCAGTACGATACAATAAATATTATTGTATCGCACTGGGGGTGGTACTGGAATTTTTTACAAATTAATTACAACATATCAGAATAGTTCAACCCCCAAAGGGCTAAACTAGGGGTGCAATCCTTCAAAAACCATATCTTTTGTTAAACCATTTGGCATTTCAGTTAATATTTCTTGTATCGTACTGGGGGTGGTACTGGAATCTTTAACAGATTAATTACAACATATTGGAATAGTTTAACCTCCAAAAATTTCCCCTAAGGGGTGCAACTTAAAGGAAGTTTTTACTAAAAATAAATTACAATATATTGGAATAGTTCAATTGTCAAAAACTGTACATAAAAAGTGCAGCTCGTTAAAACCAAATTTCTCTTCAAAGAAAATACCCCTCAAATAGGTAACCCTGAATTTATTACAACAGCCCACACCCACAAAAATCAATCAAAATGCATCGAACTCCCTTTCTATGCAAGAAATAGGTAACCCTGAATTTATTACAACAGCCCACACCCACAAAAATCGTTCACAATGCATCGAGCTCCCTTCCTGTGCAAGAAATAGGTAACCCTGGATTTATGACAACAGCCCACACCCATAAACATCGATCATTCTGCATAGAACTCCCTTCCTATGCAAGAAATGTGTAACCCTGAATTTATAGCAACAGCCCATACCCACAAAAATCGTCATATTGCATCGAACTCCCGTCCTATGCAAGAAATAGGTAACCCTTAATTTATTACAACAGCCCACACCCACAAAAATCGATCAAAATGCATCAAACTTTCTTCCTTTGCAAGAAATAGGTAACCCTGAATTTATTACAACAGCCCACATGATCGATGCATTTTGATCGATTTTTGTGGGTGTGGGCTGTTGTAAAAAATTCAGGGTTACTTATTTCTTGCATAGGAAGGAAGTTCGATGCATTTTGATGGATTTTTGTGGGCGTGGGCTGTTGTAATAAATTCAGGGTTACACATTTCTTGCATAGGAAGGAAGTTCGATCCATTTTGATCGATTTTTGTGGGTGTGGGCTGTTGTAAAAAATTCAGGGTTACTTATTTCTTGCATAGGAAGGAAGTTCGATGCATTTTGATGGATTTTTGTGGGTGTGGGCTATTGTAATAAATTCAGGGTTACCTACTTCTTGCATAGGAAGGAAGTTCGATCCATTTTGATGGATTTTTGTGGGTGTGGGCTATTGTAATAAATTCAGGGTTACCTACTTCTTGCATAGGAATGGAGTTCGATGGATTTTGATGGATTTTTGTGGGCGTGGGCTGTTGTAATAAATTCAGGGTTACTTATTTCTTGCATAGAAATTAAGTTCGATGCACTTAGATGGATTTTTGTGTGTGTGGGCTGTTGTAATAAATTCAGGGTTACCTATTTCTTGCATAGGAAGGGAGTTCGATGCATTTTGATTGATTTTTGTGGGTGTTGGCTGCTGTAATAAATTCAGGGTTACCTATTTCTTGCAAAAGAAGAAGTTCGATTCATAATAATCAATTTTTGTGGGTGTGGGCTGTTGTAAAAATTCAGGGTTACCTATTTCTTGCATAGGAAGGGAGTACGATGCATTTTGATCGTATTTTGTGGGTGTGAGCTGTTGTAATAAATTTAGGGGTACCTGTTTCTTGCACAGGAAGGAAGTTGGATGCATTTTGATCGTACTTTGTGGGTGTGGGCTGTTGTAATAAATTCAAGGTTACCCATTTCTTGCATAGAAAGAAAGTTCGATGCATTTAGAACGATTTTTGTGGCTGTGGGCTGTTGTAATAAATTCAAAATTACCTATTTCTTGCATAGGAATGGAGTTCGATGGATTTTGATGGTTTTTTGTGGGTGTGGGCTGTTGTAATAAATTCAGGGTTACCTATTTGAGGGGTATTTTCATTACAGATGAATTTGGTTTTAAAGAGCTGCACTTTTTAGGTGCAGTTTTTGACAATTGAACTATTCCAATATATTGCAATTTATTTTTAGTAAAAACTTTTTGTATCAACCAGTACGGTACAATGATTTAAAACGGTTGCTGCTCCAATTTCGGGTAATTTTCTAGGCTTTTATTTTACCATATTATTGTAGTTAGTTTGTAAAAAAAATCCTAGTACGACCCCATCGCTATACAAAAAAAATTCACAGGAATGCAAAATTTCACCCCTTAGAGGGAGTTTTTGGGGGATGAACTATGCCAATATGTAGTAGTTAATTTGTAAAAAATTACAATACAACCCCCAGCACGATACAAGGAATATTAACTGAAATGCCAAATGGTTTAATCAAAGATATGGTTTTTGAAGAATTGCACCCCTAGTTTAGCCCTTTGGGGGTTGAACTATTCTGATATTAATTAATTTGTAAAAAATTCCAGTACCACCCCCAGTGCGATACAATAAATATTAACAAAAAAACGAAAAGTGTGGTGCAGCTTTGTCTTACACCAGCCCACACACAAATTGCAGGATAACGGGACCTGTAAACAATTTTCTAACTGATTAACAAATTTGTAATTAATTTGTAAAAAATTCTAGTACCATTTTCATTTGATTGTGCTACAAGTGCTGGTGCAGCATTAGGGTCATCTAGAATTTGCACTTGCATTTTTTCATTTTCTGCGGCCAAATAATACTGCGGACAAATTTTCCATATAGTCTTAGTAAAGCCTAAGCTATTAGAAAAACAACCGAAAGAATTGGTTACTAGTGGAAGAAAAGCCGGAAAGACGGAATATTGTTATATTTCAACATTTTTTCATATACCGAATTCCTTTACATCGAAGATCAATCAATTGGCCATTTTAAGGATTGCTTTTAATATTTTTTTGCGCTGAGATGTTTTATTTAGTGAAAAATTATATACATAATGAATGAAAAGTTTCCGCTTGTAATTACATAACAAAATTAATTCACTTTAGTAATAGTGCTGCCGCTGTCAAAATTCCGCTATTTTATAGAGCATCCGGATAATTATTTCACTTTCAACCATTTTATCCAAGCAGAAATTTTTAATCTCAGTTGGTTAATCTCATCGCGATATTTACGATATTTAAATTTTTAGTGGCACGGGTTCGTAAACGCTAAAAACGGAAATTGTAAGTGACAGTTTTCAGATGTACGATAAATCGTGTATTGGGTAAAAGATCGCGCTAGGCAAATAATATTTTTATTTATATTTTTTACTAGTAGCACCTCCATTTTAAAATATAAATCTCGCTCTAAGTAATTAGAGGTTTTAAATTTACTTCAAAGTTGTAATTCAAAAGCTTGTTAAAAATACTCCATATAGGTTATCAGCTTTGAGCTGTTAGTGATTTAGTATCTTAATATAAACTATTTGGCTCCTTGAATAATTAGACAATTATCTAAGAGCTAAACAGCAACTTTATCGGACCGGTTATAGCGAAAATAATGAGACCAATGAGGACCTCCCGGCCCTCTGGTTATGTGTATAGGAAACCACTTTTAATTTAATCATTAACATAAAAATGACAGAAATTCAGGATCGTAGTATTAGAAACAAGACAATGATTTATTTAACACCAAAATCATAAAACTGACAAATTTTTTAGCAGACATCTTAACAAAAGTATAAAATTTTTTTCACTCGAACACAATATTTATTATTAATTCTGCCAAAATACTGTAAATAAAATAAAGAATGTGTACATAACACTTCCATTCCGATTTTTTTTTAGGTCGTCGAGATACAAGTAAATATATGCAGAATTTAACTGCACATCTTAATGTTTATATATCATCATTCATCAGTAATTCTGCTGAGCATAAAAAAATATATTAAAATTTGTTTTTGTTGTGAAAGCGACGAGATGTAAAAAAATGGTCAACATTCATTTGTGAATTATTCATTACATGTTCCAAATAAAAATGTATACACATTATATGCAAATGTTTATAAATATCAAAAAATATATTTTATTTTATTATAATAATAATAAAAAAAGTATTTTAATAATAATTCTTTTCTCTCCATTCGTAAATACGAGTACGCTGTACTTTTAGTTTTGGGGTGGTAAATTTATTATTTGCCCACAATTTCCATGTATTTTCATTTTGTATTTTTACCATATATGTAACGATGCATGTACTCGTATACACATAATTCCATATAATAATTTCCATACATAGTATCGGAATACTACAGTATGTAGTATATGTAATACAGAAACGCTTGATATATAAAATTTGTTATATTATAGTTTTTCATCATTTTTACGATTTATTTTAAATATTGTAATATTATTTCTAACATGTTTCGAATGTCAAATTGTGTGAAAATTATTTTTGCTTTTTATTAAATTTGGTATACATTAGGCAAATCCATCATAATGTTTTTTTTCTCTAAATTTGGTTTACTATAATGACGTATGGTTTTTATTATAAATTATTATAGCCAACATAATTGATGACGAACTCATATACAGATCAATAGTTTTTTTTAACCATTTTTCGGCGTTTGAAACAGATTTTGCGTTTGAAATAGTTCTAAACTCTGTTTATCAACACTGTTACCTTCTTCAAAAAATTCCTATTATATTCCATAACTGGTAGCATAATCATAAATCATCTTCCGCAGAGGTACTCGCTCTTTGCCTTTAAAATGGGCGACATCTATTCGTCACTTTCTGCACTCAAAAAAATCTCGTAGGTGAAATTGAATAATCGATTTCGTTGAACTTTGAAGAAACGATTTATTCAATTTTATGGTAATTACTACTGATTTGATTATGAAATATTCAATTAATTGCAAAAAAAAATTAAAAAAAAAAAATTTATTCAAATTAATGACAGATTTCTTCAAATTTGATTAATTGTTCGTTAAAAATACATTTGATTAAATTTCTTCATATTGAAGAAATTGTGATTACATTGAAGAATTGATATTTCATAAAATTCTACTACATTTCGTTGAATCAAATAAATTTATTCAATTTAACAAAATTGTTAACCACCTGTACAGGAAAAAAAGCGTAATTTTGAAGAGATTTCTTCAAATTGACGAAAGTGTGGTTATAATATTTTAAACAACGAGGAAAACTACTTTTAAGTCATTTCAATGCGCATTGTTTATTCGGAAACATTTAATACGTGTATTTAAATCGAGTTATAAATTTGCAATAAAAATTAAAATTTACATATGAGATTAATTAATGATTAATATAGTGAATACTAATAATTTATGAGTTAATATAGTGGATACTATAACAATAAATAGGTAAGCAACATTTGCATAATTGTGATTCAATTTTTATTCTAATAAGTTTTAGCTTAATTTTTATATATTAATAATTAATAAAAAAAAGTGTTTGTGTTTTATATAAACTACATTACGGAAAATACATTGGTAATAATGTATTTTGTTATCATAGTTATGCATGCTTATAAGTCGAGGCACATAGTTTTTGGTCCGTTCCAATTCGTTTCGTTTTCAATAAGTTTTTATAAATTCGCACGCATATAGCTAGCTTTCGTTTCATTTTTAGTTGTTTTTATGTTATTTGATAAATCGAATTTTTTTATTTCTCACAATATTGTTTCAATGCAATCAATTATTTATAATATCATATCAATTGACTTGATAATGAGTAAAGATTTACACATTGGCAAAAAACGATAACGATAAACACCAAAATAAATAATTTGAGGTTATTGTTTAAGTTTTTATTGAAATTTGGATCAACTGTTTCGGTTCGGTTCCGCCTTAAACTTAACATTGTGAGCATGTTTTCGGTTTTCCATACATTTTGACATATTCCCCAGTAGTACAAATCAGCGCACAAAGAGCGCATAAAGAGCATATAATTAGAGCGCTCAATTTGTACTTCAAATTGATGCACCTAATTCCATGCTATTCGTATTGTTGTCGACCGAAAACTCGGCTTTATTTCCCCTACAAATTAATTTCTCTCTTTCACTTCGATTTGAGTATAATATGTAACGGTTGTTAATCGTTGGTTTGCCAGAAAATAATATTTTTTTAATGTATTTTGTTGTATCAAAACCAAACACAATCATATATTATTCATTGTGTTTGGTTTTTGTTGTATGTACCAAATGTGTATTGTCATTCAGATACAACTACACATTTTTTTAATTTTGTATACTTACTTTATATGTTATCCATTTATTTCCACCTGAAAAACATTTACAAACGTCTATTACCTTCAGCTGAAATCTGGAGACTGATAGAAATGAAATAACAATTTTTGAAATGAAATTGATAAACAAGAGATTAGGTGGGGGTAAAAATGCAGTACATAGAAGAAACCGAAGTAAATTTATTTGTTTTCTCGCTTCGACGTGTGCAAATGTTTCCATCTATTTCATTCTGCTATCAGCGTTTGTTTGCTGGGTCAACTTAAAGGTCGGAACGGAACGAAAACTATGTGCGTCGACCTTATTTTTAAATCATTAATTTATTTTACTTGCGAATTTAATATTTATTTTTAAATTGTAAACGTTTTCTATTATTTGTAGGAAGTTAATTGATTTTAATAAGGCTTTATTCAAGTTTGGGGAATCCGCTAGAAATTTAAGCCTGGTGTTTGATTCTACAATCGATTGATATTTGAAAAAGATTAGAGGTAAGTGTAATAAGCATTTAAAATCAATTTTAACTTAATTAAATATCCATGAATATAATATTAGAAAAATTACAGGGCAAACCATTCGGAACTTCTTTTATAATTTTTATTAAAATATTATTAGTATTAGCTGATTCTAAACTATTATTGACTAAACATGAAATGTTTTTTGTGTCAGTTAGATACCTTTAGCTTGAAATCCTTAATTGTACATTTAACTATGATTCATTCTTTAACCAACCACAGTACGTATGAATGTTGTGAGGGAGTATGCGCAAACAAATCGTTTACTAACGTTAAAAGTTTTAGACAACATGTCATTAAGAAACATGAATCCTATAATATTATGACGAATCAGGGAGACTCTGCTAACCAGGGAATAAATCAAACTATTACTCAGTTTCGTTTAAATAATGAAAGTACACCTCAAGATAATAATGAAATTTATGCAACGGATAATTCAAAAATTAACAATACATATCCCTTTTCAATCAATTCACTATCTGAGGCCGCTACTAAATTTACACTTCTTCTTCACAATAACAGCAATTTTACAAGAAAAAATGTTGAAGATATTCAAAAATTAATTGTTGATACACTTCTAGCTCCCGTAACTGGTTATTTAAAGGAATTGTTTTCAACAAAAGTTGACGAAGTGGAAACAAGGAACTTTTTACTGAACTACATGGAAAATTTGTCAAATCCTTTCAAACATTGTGAAACTGATTATTTGCTACATAGCTGGTTGAAACAGCATGATTTGTCTGACGACATAGTTCAATTTTCCATAAATGAAACTGTGTCGATATCAATGCAAAAGGGTGAAGTTGTTTACGATGAACAGTTAACTAAAGGTGTCATTATTCCTTTAAAATTTCAAATAAAGAAAATGTTTGAGAAAGGTAATACCCTGAAAGAAATGCTTGATAATATGAAAAGTATCAAAGAAAGCCCAGAGTTATTATCTAATTTTATTAATGGAAAATTATGGAAACAAAAAACTTCTGAATATGATGGTGACATTTGTATTCCTTATTTTCTGTTTACCGATGATTTTCAAATAAATAATCCTTTGGGTACTCAATGTCAGTCAGTGTGTGGGATTTACTATAGCTTTCCGTTAGCAAATAATATTTCAAAAATTGAAAATATTTTTGTTGCCGGTTTTATTAAATCCCAGGATATCAAAAAATTTGGCAATGACGCTTGTTTGAGTTATTTAATCAAAGAAGTAAACGAAATTGAATGCAAGGGTATATTTTTAAATAAAGCCAATGGAATTGTGAAGGTTAGATTTATTTTAGGTTTGGTTATAGGTGATAACTTAGGAGTCAATTCGATTTGTGATTTTAGTAAATCGTTTTCAAGCAACTTTTTTTGTCGCTTTTGCAAAGCCACAAAAGCAGAAACACATCGTATGGCTATTCAAGACGACACATATATGAGAAATATTCAAAATTATAAGGCAGATATTGAGATGAATTGTTTCGAACAAACTGGAATAGCACAAAATTCTCCTTTAAACGATATCCATTCCTTCCATGTTGTTCAAAATTATGCTGTTGATATGATGCATGATTTGTTTGAGGGTATCTGCCACTATGATATATGTAAAATACTTGAATATTACATTGACAAAATGAAAATATTTTCTTTAGAAGTCCTGAATTTTCGTAAGCAAAATTTTAATTATGGTGCTTTAGAAATTGGTAATTTATCGAAACCAATAGTAGGTGATCACATAAAACGTTGTAGATTGAAAATGACGGCAAGCGAAATGAAAACATTTACTTATCTTTTACCGCTTATGATAGGTGATTTGATACCAGACGACGATAATATTTGGGCGTTTTTACTTCTTATTTTACAAATAATAAATTTACTTCTTAGAAGTTATTTTACGGTAGACGACATTTCACTTCTTCGATATTTAATTCGAGAGCATAATGAAAAATATGTGGAGCTTTTTTCAGACACGCTTAAACCGAAGCATCATATTTTATTGCATTATCCAACGGTAATAGAATTTTCTGGACCACCTAAACACTTTTGGTGTTTTAGGTTTGAAGCTAAACACAAAGAGATTAAAGCATATGCGAATGTCATTTCATCAAGAAAAAATATTTTGTTAACACTTGCTAAAAAATGTAATCTAAAATCCGCCCTTATCTTAATGACACCAGAAAAAAGTTCTCTTATTGTCAATGAAAAATATCGCATTAATTCTAAAAATTTAAATTTGTTATTCACAAAGATCAAATTGAACCCACAAGAAGTAACTGCTTTCAGTAAAATTGAATACAAAGGCACAGTTTACAAAAACGGGCTAATTCTTACTATATTTAATTTAGAGATAAGTGTATTTGAAATCCAAGAAATTTTTATTTTGAAAGAAAGCTCTGACATATTTCTTCTAGTAAATGAGATTTTGGTAGAATCTTATAGTTCGCATTTTGATGCTTACGAACTAAACCAAAATAAACGTTTCATTGCCGAAAATTTGGTATTCCGAATTACTGATTTTAAAGTTCTTCCTACAACTATTCATCGTACTGTTAAAGGAAATTTAATGATTAGATTAAAAGAATATCTGTAATTTATTCGTTTATTTTTATTGTAATATAATTTTACTTATACCATTTTAATATTATATTTTAAGTTTGAATGTTTTTTTTTTATTATAAGGTTTAGCCAACAATAGCATAGCACACAGAGAATAAAACAAAATTAAGAAAATTGTTTGACTGGAAACCCGTTCTCTTATTATAATAGTTTTATTTAGTTAATAATAACATAGTATAAATTATGGAAAATAACTTATCCACAAGTATAGACAATAAGTTAACGGAAAATGACATACACGAATTTTTAGTCATACCATCTGATGATAATAACGCTTATCAAATTATAAGCAACTATTCAGAGCAACACATTTTGACTGATGGGCAAGAAGAATTAAATACAACGTCGCCAACTCTTCAAAATACACACACGATTAAATATTCGTTGACACCAAATGAAGAACAAGACATAAAACAATTGCTGAATAAATGGAGTTTAGGCCATTTATTTTCAATTTTTCGGGGTAATTATCTACTAAATAGAAATACTATTTCTTTAAGGCTCATTTATTATTAATCTCATTTATGTTGTTTGGTATTTCTAGATGAATGTATCGATGTGGTTTCAATCATGGATATGAAAGACCACCATTTCCAAAAAATTATAAATAAATATGATATTCAGATAGGAGTGGAAATAAAATTAGAAGCCCGTATCAGGAATTTCAAAACATCAAAGGAAACTATCGCATCTTCTTCGGCAATAGAAAACGATGAACTAAATGATTTCGAAAATCCAATTTTAAATGCCGGCCACGAGCAAAAATTAGACATCAACAGTATATTGCAAAGCTCCGTTCAAGGTCGCGCAATATTTATAAATTATAAAACAACCAGTAAACTGAATGATGGATCGAGAGTTATAATAGTCGAAACCATAATAAAGCACATGATACAACAAGGATTGCGCATGACTACAAACATGGCAAAATGCATTTCAGAAAGCATTATTCTGATGTTTCCTACAGAATTTATGGTATGTAATTATATTTCTAAGAATAAACTTTCCAACTAATAATTTATGTATGTATTTATATATAATATTATTTATTTTTCAAAAGGAGTACTATTATTCAAAACAACCTGGAAAAAAACCACAAGGAAAAGTATACGATAAGTTTTTTAATTCTCAGCGCCAATTGAAAAATAGTGGCCTTGTTCCCAAACGACCATACACACCGAAATTAAATAGCCTGGTGGTGCCAGCACATTTTGAATTAGGTTAGAATTGTATTATATATTATGCACAAATATATGTAACAATCGTATTATATGTTTCGTTTATCTCAAAATTAGAACCTCCAGAGTCAAACATCAAAGAGCAACTAGAAGCTATTATGACTGACAATTGCTGTTGGGCAGAACTAGAACACCACTGGCAAGCAACCAAAATTTTCAGATTGGCCGAAATCCAAACTGCTAATTCCACCATTGAAATATTCAATAAATGGAAGCAGTATAAGAAACCAATGGGATACAAGTTGGTATGTATATAACAAACACACACTTTTTGAATATGCATGACGAGTTTGTAGAAAAAATCGGTTCTTCTTGCAAACACTATGATAGATAGGAAAAAGCATTTAGATTTTTTGATTTCATTAAATGATTTTTGGAGGCATTGTTCAGCAAACAGATTAGTAACATTTCTTAAAACTACCAAATGAATTATAATTCTCGCGTAAAACTCTTTTCTAAAATCTATCATAGCTTTCGAGAAAAACTCACCGAATTTTTTAACTGAATTTATATTTAGTGTGCTTAATTTTATAGTAAACAAATTAAATAACTGGAGTACGTATCATGACATTTAAACGATGAATCAAAATAAGGGGTTCAACATTTTTGACACCTCTGAAGTATTTATCCAACCTCTATGTATTGATCTAATGGTAACTGTGTTAGCAAGCAGGAAAACAACTCAGAGATGTCAAAAATAATGAAATGGATTTTCAGATTTGGGAACTTTGTGTGGAATTGTACGAGTAAAACCTTGTTTTTTGTTATTCGTGTAAATCCTTCCATAAATACATTTAAATAAATAATTACTTTTTACTTCATAGGTGAATATTGACTTTTTACAAAAATATTCAAATGCGTCGAGTCTTATTTTAAGCTTCGACGCATTTGCTTTTAAGATATTGCCAATATTTACTGAGAAAATAAAGGATCCGGCATCAAAAAAACTTCTTGAGGACTTGCAACAAATGAAACATGTCACTGAAAGTAAGTTAATAAAATTCTAAGTTTATTAAACTACAACAATTTAATAATTTATTTTTATTTAGATGGTCGATGTTGCGCGATTTTCCATATACTTCACAGTTTACTGGTTCCAACTACCAGCGTTGTCGAAGGAGCAAACAAAAAAAAGGTCAGAACTAAATGTTCAATAAGTGATTCCCAATGAAGTTTTTTGATTTTGGGGCGAACTATCCAAGAGTGTGAGGAGGAAATTATGCGAAGAAATGCAAATAAATGTCCTATTCAGCCGCTGATTCTAGTTACCGGAAGTATTTTAGGCCCAACAGCGTTTATTGTGTATTTTGATGGAGTGAAATATATTTTGAACTCGTTTATTGAGGCGGTGGATATTTGCTTTAAAATATTTAACATTTTTAATTTGGAATATCCATTAGCATCCCACTTAGTGTGGGGGTTTATACAAAAATATTTTTTTAACATTATAACCAAATATGATAAGCATAATGTGCAGGTGGAATGCCTAATATCAGCACTAAAATAATAACAGCTAACAAAATAAAAAATTAAATGAAGTAACATATTATATTTTTGTACTATACACGTGAATTTACAATAAATACAATTTCATCAATCGCATTATTTACTTGTTTTACTTTCATTTATCTCTTTATGAAATATTCAAATTGCAATTATATATATATATATATATATATATATATATATATATATATATATATATATATATATATATATATATATATATATATATATATATATATATATATATATATATATATATATATATATATATATATATATATATATATATATATATATATATATATATATATATATATATATATATATATATATATATATATATATATATATATATATATATATATATATATATATATATATATATATATATATATATATATATATATATATATATATATATATATATATATATATATATATATATATATATATATATATATATATATATATATATATATATATATATATATATATATATATATATATATATATATATATATATATATATATATATATATATATATATATATATATATATATATATATATATATATATATATATATATATATATATATATATATATATATATATATATATATATATATATATATATATATATATATTACACAATCATATATTAAATAATTTTTCATTGAATTAACAAATATTTTCTTCCAATAGACGATAGTTTTATTCCATTCAACAATGCTTTCTTTAAATTCAATTAGTTAATATGACAAAATTTATTCAAGTCAACGAATTTTTTATTTAAACCAGCAGTAAAACATTCTTTAATTCGACGAAAATTTATTCATTTTAATAGCTAGATCTTAATTGAATCGAATAAATTTTGTCAATTTATCAATTGAATTTCTTCAATTAATTTATTCAGTTCGAAGAAATTTCGTCAAATTGAAAAAAAATACTCTTTAATTTTTAATTTGAATAAAAGTAATCAAATTGATTACTCCTCTTCGTTGACGCTATATTGAACGCCATTTCTTCAAATTGACTGACGTTTTATTCAGATTAACCACTTTATTTTTTTGGGTGTGTGTAGCGCGATATAAATTGAGACTTTAAAAGCGCCCTTCTTTTGAATAACGAACTTCTTGTTCAAAAGCATGGTCAAGGAATTGTCAAGGAAGCTTTCTAGTAAAGACGATTTATTAACACATTTATTACTAGACGTTTTAGAACAGCGGATGTTGGATCGAGTGACAGACAACGGACAATGGTTTTGAATTTTTTCTTTTGGTATAGTGCCTGATTTGAGTTTTATATTAAGCTAATGTGCTGAATACATTAATTTGAAAACCTTCCTGTAACATTACACAACAGTTAGGAACATATTATCATAATACTTATTTACAGACAACGTAAGTATTTCCTTGAGGACGTTTCCTTGAGTTGTTTGTTTCAAATTTCTATATATACTGAGAGTTTTGGCATGGTTAAGTTTGTGCCAGAAATTGGATTCAGATTGATTAAAATGTGCTTGCATGTTTGAGCAGCTGCCTATTTAAATAATTAAATAGGCAGCTGCTCAAACATGCAAGCACTTTTTATTCTTATATATTATATTTTATTTTATAAAATTTTATTATTTGTTTTCAAATTTTTGGAAAAGTTTTTAAATAAGCAAAAAACTAGAATTCATGATTATTGAAAGAAGAATTAATTGATTTATCTGAAATCTGGCCCCATCGATTTGGATCACATTCATTGGAAATCTGTTTTGGTGGACTACTGCAACGTTTATTAAGCCTTCATTCAGTTTGAGTAACTCTATGGTTGTATAAATTTCATTAAATTTAATAAGTTGTATAATTTTCATTAAATTTTTCATTTAATATGATTCATTAAATTAAGTTTGTGAATTTGATTTTTGCTTTGGTAGATTGATTTGATTTTAAAAAAATTTGGTTTCAATTTGGGTTTCGATACGTCTACGTCAAATTCCTGTAGTTGTTTTCCCATGAATTTGCATTATGATGATTTAATTTCGCAAAATAATACTATGTCTTATACTCTAGAATATTTATGCGATTTAATTACAGGGTGACTGACACGAATTGCTAACAATTTCAGACTGTCATTGCTGTCAAACCAGTGATGACAGGGCGCTCAAATTTGCAACAATGACAGTTCATTTCATTGTTTACAAGCGCACAAAAAAAATTTTAGTGGGAAACATTCAGTAAAAAAATTATCTGCAATGGAATGCAAGTGTAATAGTGTGGTTGCTCTATATTTGGCAGGAAACCGCAGCTGCAGATTGTTAACCAGTTAAAACATCTGCATGTGAATAATATGTTTGTGTATCGCTCCATAAATCGTTATAACGGTATTGGCAGCATTGTAAAACGCCATGGTTGGGACCGAAACGCACTGCAACATCTCTCTCTCTCTCTCTCTGTCACTATATCCTATTAAGGGATTTGGCCGCCTCAAATGAGGTTTCATAATCATATTTTATTTTCGGATAATGAGTGATTAATTCATTGATCCTAACCCAGCCGTGAAATTTTTTCCTTGTCACCACCGGGAATCGAACCCGGGACCTCCGGTCGCTGGAGCAAGCATGTTGACTACTTTGCCACCGAGGCGGTGGCACTGCAACATCGCCAAATATCATTCGGAAGATAAAGGCCAAATTGGCTTGGAATCCGCACCGTAGCGGCAGAAAAATGGCTCATGAGGCGAACATTTCGCTCGAACGGATGCAGCACATATGAAAGATCATTTTGTACTAAAGGTCTTGAAATTCTATAAAACGCATGGTCTCACCAATGCTCAAAGAAAAGGTAGAGGGGAAAAAGCAAAAGAGTTGTTACGCTTGCACAAAAGTGGCGATTTGCCGAATTTGGTTTTCTCCGATGAGTCACCGTTCGTTATTGAGCGAAATGTGAACAAGCAAAACGACCGGATTTACTTGCCTGGCCGTACTGCTAAAAATTTGGACCAACGGATTGCCACTCGAAACCCAGCGTCGCCTATGGTGATGGTTTGGGCCACCGTAACGGCAAAAAGCCGTTCACCGCTCATTTTTTTGGACCGTGGCATCAAGATAAATGCTCAAATTTATCGGGATCATGTGTTGGAGGAAGCGTTGAAGCCTTGGGCACAAAAACATTTCGGCCACAGAGCCTCAACATTTCAGCAGGACTCGGCCTCGAGTCATGAAGCGCACGTCAATCAAGATTGGCTGAGAAACAACGTTCCGCGGTTCATTTCCACTGCCTAATGGCCATCAAATTCACTGGATGAAGCTAGATTTCTCGGTTTAAGTTATTTTGAAGAGCAAGATCGGGACAAAAAAAAATACCAAAGTGTCGATCATCTCAAGCAAGCGCAATAGCTTTGTCTGCTGTTTGAAGGCCATAATCGTGGCTTACGGCGACCAAATCAAAAAGTGCTAATGCTATTCGAAAATTTAAATATTTGCGAACATTTTTTACTTTGATTCAATAGAATTCATCAAAAAATAAAAATTCTGTGACGTTTTGTTTTGGTAACACTTCGTGTCAGTCACCCTGTAATTCTGAAATCGCGAAAACGCGAGATTGAATAATAATGTTGGTCACCAACCAGACCTGGTAGTAAATCAGGTCCGAAATTACTTAGAATATAACCAGAATCCTATACTATTTGGACTCGATATTCTCATGCGACCAGTGCACTCGACTCTAGGCTTTATAATGCCTTCGCGGACGTAATCTCGCGAGAAAAAGGAGAAAAGCCTTATAGTAAATTTTGCAATAATTTTGGATATAATTAACATGAATCTTCAAGAGCTTTCGGGTACCACCCGGAGAGAAGTTTGTTAAATTGTCGGATTTTTATAATAAATTTGACCAATTTTGGCCGATTTGAACTATATTTAGCCCAGAATATACTTTGACACAATATCGTACGCGTAATATTTTTCAGATTTTATGGCGTTTTCTTTTTATAAAAAACTGGGAAAAAATTTTGATGCACATCAATTTGATGTAAATCACATTTTCGCGCGTTCTTTTAAGGCGGTGATACATGTACAGATTTTGCCTTTAAGGCAAAAAAAAATTGCCTTATACAAAATTGAGAAATGTTCAATTAAAAATTTTTGCCTATAATAAGGCGATTCAAGATGGCCGACTTTTAACCAATCAGCGCGCATAATTTTTATGCCTTAAAGGCAAAATCTGTACATGTATCACCGCTTTTAGCGAAAAAAATAGCAAAAAAATTTGATGTACATCAAAAAATGGAAATGTAGATTTTTACTTCCATTTTAACTACCACATACACATTTTTATATACATATAATACGTCAATCGTAAATATTGTCTAATACGTCAAACGCGTCATTTGAAATTTTTTCAAAATGGTTTGTTATTGTTTTCGGCATCCCTTTCGGGTTTAGGCACACTATGATAAAAACACATCAAATTTTTTTCGTATTCTTTTTAACTATCGGAAATTTGATTTACATTAAAAACGTAAAAGAATTCGCTATTAAATAGGACTTTTGTAAAAAGAAATAACAAAATAATTGTTGGTGAATATTTTTCAAGTGAACATTGATTTACGTGGATATTTAATATTAGTAGATTTGTGTCGTCAGTTTATAAACGTGTCAATATGCTAAACTGTTGGCTTGTAGGTGAAATTTCATTTTGACTAAAAAGGCTACATCTTCATATTTTGGATAAATTGCGGCAAGATCGAAGAAGATAAAACCCACAAGAAGCGGCTGAAACACCTGACGAGCGGGGTACACGACTTCAAAATGATTGCTTATGATACTAAATGAATCTAAATCACTCACCGCCGCAGAGCAAACGTCGTTTACTCAAGAATTACGAAAGCTGGCGAAAAGGGCAGTAATGATAAATGCAGCAGCAATTCTTTATTTTTTTTGGGGTTAATGAACATCGGCTACAAACATTTACAAAAGAAAAAATTAAGCCACTGTAAGAAATGGTCCGTATTGCTTTCTCGTATCCGGACAAATAATCGACCCTTATGTTACAGTCTACCAACGAATGAATCTTCTAGAGTACAAACAGTGCTCCAAAAAAATCATAAAAAATTTGATCCGCCTGCAAAATCAATTAAAAAGCTTCAGGAAATGAAAAAAACAGCCATTGAAATTGCCCAAGCATATGGCGTTGCCAACCAAGTTCCAATGCTCCAACGGTTAACGAAGTGGACATAGTGCTTCATAAGGCAATGATGAAAAACCAAAGTAACATCGGGATATTGCCATGCATTTTGGTGCTGATCAGCCGGACCAACAAAAAACTTAAACAGAATGATATTGGTTGTAGTCATTTAGATACCATAAAGTACCCGATTTTATTTCCAACGGGTTAGGTCAGGACACAAAAGTTTGTTGGTTATGAACGAACGAGGCACAAAAGCGATTCCTACCAAATGCTCACATATACTATTTTTATTATCGTTTGTCAGTTAGAGAGACGTTTTCCCAGATGCTGGACGCACGTCGTTTTGCAAAACAATACGTACTTGACGCTTATGTTCTCGAAGAATCAAACGATCTTCAATTGATGATCGATAAATTTCGGCTTCAAACGGCATTGATAGCAGATGGTTATAAAACTGTATTGGAATATACAAATGGTGCTCCGAAAACAAGCTGGTTGGAAAATTAGTAATACTACCGTCTAGCTCCCAGGGCACCTCGCGCAACATGTAACAGTATTACCAAGATTCTATGGCAATTGTTAGAAAGTGTTGAAAATCGGAACTTTTTCTCTGGGAAAAGTTGGACATTGGCCAGTCTTGATAGCTAGAGTTTTTGGCTAAAATTAAATAATTTGATACCGGAAATTGTGAACAAATGTCTTTTAGGAACTGCAAACCCAATCGATCATCGCAACATGCTCACATTTTAATCATTCTGAATGATGAATCAAAATTATGAACGGAGCAAGACATCTACAAAAATGAAAATGCTGAAATTCTTGACCATGAGTTTTTGCCTCATCTTTTTGAAATCATTGTTACAAATCTGATCCTCACACCATATGTGTCAACTTTAATTAAAACCATAATTTTTTAAGCATTCATTGCTATATTGTAATAAATAATTAGAATATCAAAAAATGGAATGAAACGGAAATACCTAACTTCAGCAGGTCTAAGTGTTGGCTTTTTATTTAATTCACTATTGCGAATGGTAAAGTAATAGTTGTGCATCTTGGAAGCGATGAAATTTAACATAACCACGAAAAGCACAAAAGTGCAACGAACACCCTACAAAAGCGAGTGTACACTTTTTATATTTTTGAATCTTATACTAGAAAATTAAAAATCAGCTAATCTTTAAATAGTATTCCAAAACAATACTTACCAATATTTTGTTAATCCGCTTAATTGGGATCATCTGAAAAATATTGAAAAATGGTATTGTTAGTATTAGTTATTTTTATTAACATTTTTTTTGTTCTATATTTATTTATTTTGGCAAAAATAAATTGCGAAATGGCATGAATTTTGATGGTGGTCCTATCAGATCTTACTATGGTCCTATCGACTCTTGATTTTTTACCAAAATTATCCCAGCAAAATATATATTACCAGATTATTTGCTTTGCGAGCCATCTCTTATCAAGTAGTTCGTAATAGTTAATTATCAATTAGTAGTTAATTAGTAGTTAATTATCGCGATGGAAGTTTTATGACGGCCAATTTTGATATTTTGGAAGTTTAAATGTCATGAATATGGCTTTAAAAATGTACAAACCGGGATTTTCAAATTTGTTGTGTATGAATTCGTGCTAAATACATTTTCCACCTTCGCTCTGGAAAATTTGGCAAAATTTCATATCATTAACAATTTTATTTACGGCTTTCCAAAAATAATATTTTCCTTTCCCAAAAGGATTCCACAACAAATAAGAATATGGCATTGAAGGAACAGGCAGCCAAGTATTTAATTTCGTAGAATACGGTAGTTCGGAGTACATTGAACTTGAAGTAATGTGAACCCGCACTCTGTTTTCTCCAAGTAAACGAGTTAAGATGCAAAAATTCGCAGAGTATAGTGCTAGCTCGATTAACAAGCAGGTTGTAGCTATGAACAAGATATTGTTGTTATGATGTTAATTTTACGAGTGTTTTACCATAATTTATTTTAAGTTGACAACTTCCACATGTTACCAAGAAACACCTTTTTTGTGGTCCACTTAGGCAGTTTTTACTATATATTTTATAGTAATAATAATTTGCATATACATATACATACTAAAATCTCCGGTTACAGGGTGCAGACGTACAAAATATGTAAATCTTTTCATCACTATACTGACGTGAATTACAAGTAGTTGCCGACTTGTCGATTGGTCGACGTTGTAAACAAGTAATTGACGTTATAGACGTTGTCAACGCAATCACGTACAAATTAGTACACGCTATATATACAATCAAAACCAGAATTTTAATAAGTTCTAGTAAGTTTCTAGTTCTAGTGTTTATTTTACTGGGACTCTAGTGGTTATCTGGTAAAAAAATAATAGAAAACTACCAGATCATTTTTGTTTGGTTCTAAACTAGAGTGACTAGTAAATTTAAACAGAAATAACGTTAATTTTGTTACTAGAATTCCATTAAAAGTTTAATTTACATGAATTTTGAATGAAATTTGATTTCTATTAAATTTTACGGGAATTCTATTAACCCACAATTAAAATGAAAAAATCGCGATAACACTTTACATTACTATAATTCCAGTAAAAATCTAGGGAAATTCGAAATTTACTGCAATGTTCTCAGAATTCCAATAAAGTTAAGCATCTCATACTACCTCTCTCACTTTTCTTACACCAATAATATTTACCTGAATTAGTAGTATTGCGCAGTAAAAATTAATTGTTTACTAGAATTAATCGGTTTTTACCATTTTTTACATCGATTTTGTTTATTGTACCTGAAATCCAGGAAAATTCTGGTAAAGCTACTGAAATATTACTGCATTATGGTAAAATTCGAGTTTCTTCCATTTTTTCGATATTTTCAAATTATCGAAGGAACTCTTTAGTGTTAAGCGAAATTTAAATAAGGGTGACATTGAAATAAAAAAGTGGTGGTTCAAAAACGATAAAAACTAGAAATAATTAAAGTAACTTTAAGTAAAAAATAAATGTATTAATATATTGGATTTTTTTTAAAGTTATTATTATTAAAATTTATTGTGACTATATAGTGTGAATGATTAAATACCTAATAAAAAAAATAAAACTTAATTAGGAAATAAATATTTTAAAAGTGAATTGTGCGTCTGTTTCAATAGTCAGAGGAGTTAGTACCTATATACTTATCGTAAATAAATTTAAGGTATTTAATGTAATTATTCATTTTTGATTAAATATTATTAATTCTACGAAGTTATTCTTATATAATTTAATTTAAAGATTTTGAACTGCTTTTATCAAAAATAAAATGTTTAAACCAACTTTCAGTTGCTTTAATTTTCGATAAAAAGAATGTTTTCGATTTGTTCTTATTGCAATAGGATTTCACTGGGAAGCATGGCATATCTTAGTGTTTCATGTTGATGGTAAATTATCAATAAACATGTGGTTATTTCTTAGAGAAAGTAAGTTCTATCACTTTAGATTTACTCCAATATTTTTCTAACTGAAATTTCACGTCAATATAAAGGAGTGTTTAATGGAAAATTTATTCTTGCATGCACCAGTTATTCCCGACTTTCGAATAATAAAATAAATAGGTTCCAATTAAAATTACTAGGTTGAATCAGTTTTACAATTGCTATTTTACAAGTCAATCAACATCACACACTACTTGAAAATTCTGATACATTTACTGGAATATCAATAAAAAACACATCCCTAATATACCAGAAATCAGCTAAAATAGTGGGAAGTACAGTAATATTACTAAAATTTTCAGCTAAAAAAATCTCTGAAAATGTCCTAGTTTTACAAGAAAAATAGTTTATTTCATAATTATACAAGAATTCCGGTTAAAAAATGCAACAAAATATTATAATAGAATTCCGGTTTTACATTATTAAATTTTACTTGAAAGGTTAACTAGGAGAAATCTAGTAACACACATTTTACTTGATTCAACTAGATCGTCTAGTTTGCTCACACCTAGTGCATTTTGTATTACCTTGTAGATGACGCGTAAAGCAACAAAATGGAGGTTTGTTGTTTATTGATGTAAGAGTTGAATTAATGAAATTTGTCAAATTTTTACGTCACGTGTTTAATTTTAAAAATTCCCGTACGAATCCTGTCAACACCCAAAATGCTCACCTAAACTTTGATGTTGAATAATATCAAAATTCGAATTAAATGAATCCAAATTGTTCGGTATGACTTTGACTTTAATTTAAATCAGAGTATAATGTTTGTTTCTGTTAAAAAACGTTGTTGTTGTCAAAATAAACATGGCCGCCAATAAAACATAACGTACTTAATGAGGACTAAAAATATAATTACAACTTCAAAACTCGGATTAAATCCATTCAAATTGTTAGGTTTGACTTCGACGTTTATTTAAATCAGAGCATTAATTTTGTTGTTGTCAAAAATCGTTGTTGTTGTCAAAATAAACATGGCCGACAATAAAACATAATGTACTTAATGAGGATTAGACATCTAATTACAACTTCAAAATTCGGATTAAATCAATTCAAATCGTTCGGTTTGGCTTTGACTTTTATTTAAATCAGAGCATTAATTTTGTTGTTGTCAAAAATCGTTGTTGTTGTCAAAATAAACATGACCGACAATAACACATAATGTACTTAATGAGGATTTAACATCTAACTACAACTTCAAAACTCGGATTAAATCAATTCAAACTGTTCGGTTTGGCTTTGACTTTTATTTAAATCAGAGTATTATTTTTGTTTTTGTCAAAAATCGTTGTTGTTGTCAAAATAAACATAGTCGACAATAACACATAATGTACTTAATGAGGATTAAACATCTAATTACAACTTCAAAATTCGGATTAAATGAATTCAAATGATTCGGTTTGACGTTAAATTTTATTTGTATTAGTGTTTTAATTTTGTTTTGGTCAAACATTGTTGTTGTTGTCAAAATAAATATGTTGGGTAGTAAACTAAATGCCATTAATATGAGGACTTAATCGAAATACAATTTCAAAATTCGGATTAAATCCATTCAAATTGTTCGGTTTGACGTTGGCTTTTATTAAATCAGAATATTAGTTTTGTTGTAGTCAAACATTGTTGTTGTTGTCAAAATAAACATGGCCGACAATAACACATAATGTACTTAATGAGGATTAAACATCTAATTAGAACTTCAAAATTCGGATTAAATCAATTCAAATTGTTCGGTTTGACTTTGACTTTTATTTAAATCAGAGTATTAATTTTGTTTTTGTCAAAAATCGTTGTTGTTGTCAAAATAAACATGGCTGACAATAACGCATATGATGTACATAATGAGGACTAGACATCTAAGTAAATTTTCAAAATTCGGATTAAATGAATTCAAATTGTTCGGTTTGACGTTGGCTTTTATTTAAATCGGATCATTTTGTTTTTTAACATTGTTGTTGTTGTCAAAATAAACGTGGCCAATAATAACACTTAATGGGGACTTTAAATCTATATATGCCATACTAATTATTTTAAACTGATAGACTAAGTTCAATTAAATTTTCTTAATCCATTTATCAATTTTCACTGAACGAGTTATCCAGCTTTATTGCCTCATTAAGAGTAAAACGGAATAACTTAACTACATTTTCATAAACGAAAATATTATGTAGGCGTTATATTGGTCTAAATTGATAAATGATATTATTTTTTGTAGACTTAGTTGTTTTCAGATACGTATTTCTAAACATATTTACATTTATTTAAATTACATACAAATAAAACTACACATACCAAATAAAGGATAAAGCTGTGTACGAAATACAGAAAATATTTTATCGTTTCCCGAACTCAAAATATATTTAACGTATATACCATAAAAAAAATGATGGCTGAATCTCCGTTCCTTCACTATATATTCTAGCCGAATGGGAAAACTTTTACTACACACATGTACCACTCTATACTTATATAAAAAAAATGTATACACACACACAAATAGTGTAGAAAATTTTGAAAAACAAAATTTAATTTTCCTTGCAGAAATTTACTCAAGTGTTTATTTGTGAACCAACATTTGTTTTGTTAAATTTTTATTTTTGTTTGGATATTGTTGTTATAAAAACTATTGTTGGTATTTTCCTCCCATTGTTGTTGTAATAATCGAATATAGAATATCTATCGAAAAATAATAATAATAATAATAAGTTAGAGGGGCGAAAGGGTAAATATTCTAATCACCCATTTCTTTCGTTATTGAAAAAAGAAAAAGTTGTAAATAAAACTTTCTTTTTTGTACTCGTATTGTGCTAAATTCGAAATGGATTTTGATATACAAATTTCTAGAAACAATAACAAAACTGGTAATAAATGAAGCATAATGTCTTATCATATTCCATATTTTTGTATAATATGTTCGAAGTGGAGTGGAATCAAACTGGCTGGGATTATTTATACAATTTAAGAAAAGCTCGATTATCAACAGTAAACAGAGCTATACACGATTATGTAATGAATTTTATTTTCGTTATTTCAATGAATTAAGTATAAAATCAAATCATTATGATAATGAACGTTACCTTGTAGAACAACGAATAAATGACTAGCATATTGTTTCATGTATACATCTTTTGTTTTGAAACTATGTGCTTTCATAATACATAAGTGGGTGGTAGGTAGTTTTGGTATACTGAATTCATATTTTCGTTAATGAAATATATGGATTTGAAGGTTTTTAGCTAATTAAATGGTGTGTTTGAACAGCAGGTAGTGAAAATATAAACGTAATGCTGCTTAATTTGACTACAGTCTTTCAATATTATGAATCTGATGAATATATTACTTTAATATATTTTATTATAAATAAGTGATTAGAAAATATTTTAAACATACAAGATATTATAAGGACAGTCGAGATAAAATTTTGAGAAATGGTTCTGCGTGGCAGAGGTCGAGGTCGAGGAAATGAATTCTTATTTTCTAAGTTATAAGAAAATATAACTATTCCAAACTGAAACAAGCGTTTATTTTCATGGACGGTTTTTTAATTTATTTAAAGTGGCCAATGTTTATAGATAAGCCCAACGCAGTGTCAAATATCAATTGGGAGAAAAAGAGCTAGTACGTAAAAAATATCGGCTCAGCGATATTGCCACACAGCAACAGGCAAACGTAGCAAAATCAGAACAAAGCAGTCCACGCTAAACAACAACCGACAATTATAACAGTCAAAAGCAATATGACTCAGCTACAAATTAGAATTGCCACAGTTGTTCAAGATTAAAATTCATCGTTGGATAAAGTATACACCAGCGGTGCTAAGGCTGAATTATATTTCTACGCCTCTCAAGCATATGCTGCAGTTGTGTATTATGCGGAAATATATAGCGTCACGTGAAAGAACCTCTTTAGCTCTCGCTAACATAATTTATGGTGTAAGGGTCTGGATTTTATTCATAATGAATTAAAATTGAATCGATTCTGACGCAACCATATCACGTAATATTGGTCTGTTTCAAGAATTACACTACGTTGGGTCAAAGGGGGAACCAATTCAATTTAAAATGTATATGGCCCACAAAATATCCGCTATATGGTGTTTTGTATAACATCAACTACCTGGCATCCTCAAAAGTCAAATGAGAATTCTGCTGACATAGCGCCATTCTGCTGAAATAGTGTTGGACTTTGAAGTAACCATGCCAGACACAATTTTAATGACGAGCATCCGGACGAACTAGAAGGACACTATATATTCAATTTAGTTACCTTAAAAAAGTCAACCTTATTTCACAATTATTTGGGCAGTTTCAACAAACTAGGTGTACAGTATAATAGAGAACTCATGAAGCAGAAACTGCAATTACCAAATCGTCCTGGAACAAGTTTTTTATAACGAAATTCACTGCCTCACATCTTAAAGGCATTTAAAAGAAAGACAGACTGATATTTTCTAATTCGGCGTTAGATACAACAAAGGATTACTAAAGCGAATGGTCAGTTACAAAATTGAAATCTATGGCCTGCCACCCAAAATTCAAGGGCATAGTGCAATTCCCTTGCATTTATTCCATTTTTTGCTTTCCACCTAGTTTGACAAGTTCTATTTCGATGATTGGTATAGTATTCTCTGGAGGTGAAATCGTCCCACTATTCTGATAGGTTGCAGTTTACAATGATTTTCCATCGCAGTACATTGGTAGAATTAAATGTTCCCGACAATTTTTTCGACAATTGTCTTACTCTAAAAACAGAGTTTTCATAAAATAATACAATGAACAAATGAATTTGTGGCAGAGTAGAGATGAAAAAAAAAATTTTTTACGAAATATAATTAATTGAAATTAAACAATCATATATGATTGACTGTGCACTAAAGGGTTAAAACAAAAAAAAACAGTGTTCCTCCTCCAATGGACGTTTTGACTGGCTTAACTGCAGTTTCCTTAAGTCCTCAAAAATGGGGTGAAGTCGGTGGTGTCATGTTTCCTCGTCATTTGCCAATAGTTCATCAATTTCCTTATTTGATTTACGAATTAGTGCAGTAAATTTGCGCATTCTCCTTTGGTGATAAATGAAATTAACATTCGTATCAGGGTTGATTGCCGTTTTCCATTCTCTACTTCGATCATCAATGTGACGGGGACTGGTTGATTGTTCGAGTTGGTTCCCAAACTAGGTTGTTATATGTCATACATTTTAGATTGCTTTAATTTTGGAGTATATTCAGTTCTTGTGTTGAACATCGTGCGTTTAGACTGATATTTGGAATGCAATGCAACAGAGTGTAGTGGCCTATACCTTACACACTTATTCTCGTATCGATTAGGGATAAGGAAAGTGTTTGTCCTTGAAGCACATGTAGCAAATTTGATGTTGAAAAATGAATTTAAATCTCTTTAAATTGATCATTTGTTGAAATTTTGTAAAGTCTTTTAACTCATGGCAATGTTTGCATAAAACATAAGACCAGGGGCGTAACTATTGAATTCAACGTTCATTTTCGACGGCTATCGTTTTCCTATAGCAAGCGTAGAAACAAAAGAGAAAAGAATAGTAAACATTTTGCACATTTTTCTTTTTCCATCTTTTGCCAACTATAGAAAAACGATAGCATTCCAAAATAAACGTCGAATTCAATAGTTAGGCCCCAGGGTTTACTTTGTTGGGTTTCTGAAATTTTAACAGGAATGATTTTTATGCAAGAAATTTTTTATCACAGATCCAGTCATGCCCATTTGTCATTAAAGATAGTCGGTGTTGGCCGTAACAATTGAACCCCTCCAATTTTTTAGTAGGTAATAATAAATAGTAACTGGAAGTGGCAGCTTTCTCGTTTTTGCAAATATTTTGAGAAGTATATATCATTTACGAAAAAACGGTTAAATGCAAATAGATTGTAAATTAATTTTTAAACAAAATTGGTTCAAATCATTTTTTAAATTTTGCCGGAAATAACGAGTTTAGAGAAATAAACTTTATTTCACCAAAATTTATCATCTCTTAAGTACAGGCGGATTTAATATTCAAATTTCGGTAAGCTTTACTGCATAAATCAAGGGTGGTGAACTCGAGATCATTTACAATTGTGTAAGTAAGGGAAAGTCGTCTGTATATTGAATTCATTTAATTTTCGTTTGAAGTTAATTCGTTCATAATTAATGGTACTTGAAATTACAGATAGTGGTGAATTCACTAATTAAAATTAGGTTTTAGAAATATCTTGTAGTATCTATTGTTTTGGTATCTTCCAGTTTCACAGCATTAATTTTTATTTAAAATTTTAGTGAAGTAAGTTTAGGATAGCTTAAACTAATAATTATTTATAATAATAATTATCAATCTATTTTCATTTTTGATTTAACCAATGAATCAAATTGTATTTCAACTCCAGATCATTCAAAAATACGCGTAGACGAACAACAGAAGGTACCAAAACTCAAATTGAAAATCGGACAAAAATTTAAATTAGGACGCTAAACAAGATCTTTTGACACACAAAACTAAATGATCTTCATGGTTTAATTAAATGATCCATTAAAAAATTTTGGGTTTTACGTGTTCTTGACCGTGCTTTAGGACTGCTTTAGGAAAATTGGATCTTAAAGATATGATTAGGTTATTTTATTTAAAGCTAGCAGAACCGAAAATGAAATCGGACGAAAACCGAACTTAGAACGCAAAACCAGATTTATTGACAAACAAATATTCGTTCCTATCCAAGAACTAGACATTTTCATTTAAAGCTAGCAAAACCCAAATCAAAAAACGAATCAAACCCGAATTTAGGAACAAAACATTTTGTAGTGTCATAAGAATAATAAAACACTCTCAATATGCATTTTGGGCTGTTCCAATTTAACATGGTTGATTTGCAATTTTATTTTGATGTCAAATTATAATTTTAACATTATTATTTGCATTTACTTTTGTTCGATAGTTGAGAATGACTGCATCAACGACCAATACACCTTGTGGTCAATACACCTCATTTCAAAGAATTATCTGTACCATTCTCAAGATGGGAAGTTTGAAAAGACCTTTATTTGGTAAACCCCTGTTACCATTAGAAACTTTATCTCACAATAAAAGTTTAAAACGCAGTAAGATGATTTTTTTTATAACATCATGTCAAAATAAATGTTAACTAGTATATTTCAAGTGATAAATGTTTGTTTTATGGATGCATTTATTTTTTATTTTTATGGTATAGCGACACCAGGGAATAATAGCTCGAATAATAAAACACGGCTAATATTTACGGTAAAATTTTATTTTCCATTTATGTACTTTCAAAATTTTTAATACGGTAATGGAGTGAGGTTAGAATTTTTTTTAATGGGGCGGCTTGATTTAGCCCCAGTGGCAAAGTGGTCAGCACGCTTGCTCCAGCGATCGGAGGTCCCGAGTTTGATTCCCAGTGGTGACAAGGAAAAAAATTCACGGCTGGTTTAGAATCAATGAATTAATCACTCATTATCCGAAATGAAAATATGATTTTGAAACCTTATTTGAGGCGACCGAATCCCTTGATGGGATATAGTACCAGAGAGAGAGAGGCTTGATTTAGCCATAACGAGCTTTAATTAACTTGTATCCCTTACATGTTGTTTTGCAAAACAGTTTCACGATTTCGGTTCTGTTAGCATTAAACTGAAAAAGCTCAATATTGCATGCATATTACTATTTTCGATAATTTTCGTAGTTTAGTGTATAGTTTGTAGCTGAATGTGAAATTTAGAGTGAAAAATCACTCAAATCATTTTTATTCAAGGTCATTTTCTTAAAATTTTGCTTAAAAAATTTATCAACTATTACTTTTAGCAAATGTCGGTTACACTAAAATATATTTAAAAGTTTTAAATTTTTTAGATCCAAGTTCAATAATTTTATTTTGATAAATTTTATTTAACACCCTGTTTTAGTATCACGTTATTTTTTTGTAAGTACCATCACGAGTTACTAGCGCAATCTTATTTTCTTTAACCGAACTTTCATATTCTTAAACAATTTATATCGTTGAGCGTAGGGTGGTATTTTTAAAGAGGGTGGTACCGTATACCAAAAGCTTTCATAAAATAAAACTACATATATCAAAAAGCTCAAAACAACATTAAACCTTTAATACTATCAAGAAAATAATTTATGAAAACTTTCAAAATTTCCCCCGAATAACATAAGTTACAACACTTTTGTACTTCACCAAAGAAAATCGATTAATAAAATATTCACATAAAAGTTAAAGCCGCACACCGGATTTTACTACTAAGAATGTACCTATATACATCCTTATTTATACAACCCTTCAAAAAATATTTTTTATATATAGAAAATTCTATATTTTAGGAAAATAGTTCCTTAATTAATATATTCCAAATAGGTATAAAAAATAAATAATTCTTATGTTTTTAAAGTATTTTCCCTGCATTGCTTTATTATATTGTTCATTTGTTTTCTTATTTTCCGACCATGCGCCCTAAATAATTCGTGTAGCGGGGAAATTCGTGTACCCGTTTCGTTAAACGAACTAAACTGTTCCAAAGAAAAACACCATAATTCGGATCCGTTCGGGTTTTTCTACTTAACGAAATATTTGACGTTATGGCGGACACGGCAACATTGCCAACTTAACGAATATTCGTTAAAATTGAATTTTATTTTTGTGTTTCACGTAAAAATTTTTAGTATGAAATTGTTCATTCGCCGGAGATGAATAATATATTTTTGGTGCGCCGCGTATTTTTATCATTATTTAGATGGAAACGGGAAAATTTTTAAAGTTTTTCTTTTTTGTCGGGAAATATATATTTATTTATTCAGTACTTTTATAAAATATACAATTATTTATATATAAATCGAGTGTTGCGATTTTTTTTTGTTTTGTTTAATATTTTATGGCCTATAGTGTGAAATATAGCTATATTTGTGTGAATAAAATATTGTGAAATTTTATTATTATTATATATCGTTAGTTGTGTGTTTACAGTGATTAATTTTATAAAATTAAATGGAAAATAAGTTTATTGTTGTTAGAAAAATATAAATAATCATTTATTAATGTCAAACTAACAAAACTTTCCTTTTTTTATTACTATTATTGTTTTAATTTTTTTTTGTTTTGTTTGGTTTGGTGAAAAAAAAGAACGAGAATACGGAAAAAAAGAAAATTTATTTTTTTTTTGTTGTGTTTTGTTTTGCCTCAAAGTGAAATAATAAAATTGTTCTGTTCTGTTTTGGGGCTCTGTTTATTATTGTATTTCATAATTCGCGCGTATAAATAATAAAAAGTCCAGTTTATTTTTTTTTTGTTTTCCTTTTTTATATTAATAAGAGGAAAGCGAGCTGAGAGCTTTTTGTTGTTAGTGTTTTTGGGTCGTATATAATAATACAAAAAATAAGCTCAAAAAGAAAGTTGGAAATATAAATCTGTGCATAGTGAAATTTTTTATATTGTTGGTGTTGTGTTCTGTGTAATTTTTTATACCATTTTTTTTTTGGGTTATATGAAAAATTTGTGAAAAGTTTATTATTTGTGTAAATAAATAAATAAAAATCTTATATCTATATATAGTGGGTATATTTTGGTTTATCTTGTGCTTCTTATACCATTTATATATATTTATGGTTTATGTAACGTACATATTGTGTCATTCGTACGCACAAATGAATAATATAAATAAGTGAAATACAATAGCTTGTACTGTAAACAGCCGGAAAAGCGAGAACAAATGTAAAAAAATTAAATCACCACAAAAGAAGTAAAAAAAAAAAGGTTTTTCTTTCAAAAGCTTATTTGGAAATAATTTATACGCAAAACCAGGTAAATTCTCATCTCTGTTTTATGCCTAAATTTATACAATACACACGTACATACATTTCAAGCTTTTTATAGTAAAAAATTAATTACTTAAAATTTTCCCTTTTCGTACATAATAAATTCTGGTTTTGTACCATGGTTTTTCTTTCTCCATCATGATATTTGTTTTCTTTAAATTGTCTGTGTACAGTATTTACAATATACACAAAAGGAACATAAAATCCCGTTGGAAAGATGAATATGATAGATGATTTTTACTTTTCTTCGTCGTTTTAATTAATCTTGGAACAAAAATCTTTCCGAGTTTTTCAATTAAGATTTTCCCAAGCTCTTTTTTTATTATACCGGTTTTGTTTTGTTTTATGCGGTTAGTTGTATCACACGTACGTAGGTGTATATACTAAATATATACTAATTATCATTTTGCTGTCATTTAGACATCCGGATTTCTTTGGTCACATTTAGTGTATTTGATTTTCATTTTACTAATTAACTTAATCATAATAATAATCATAGTAATGATGATAATGGTAATGGAAACGAACGATTTTTTTTTTTTGGAAAATCTACAGGTGTTGCCTATACAATATAATACACCTTCATAGTGATAGGTATATAGAATTTTTCATTGGTTTCGGTTCTAGATTATATGTGGTACCCGTACTCTGTATCTATGTATATGTGTATGGATGGATATAAAAATTACCATAATTTTAATTATAAAATATAAATTTTATCTAGATGATAATATTATGATTCTAGTTCATTCATACAATATTATCTATATAAGTATATATATATAGTAAACTATCCTTAATAATTAAATTATAAGCACTCAAGTGGAACCCAAAACAACTATAAACTAAATGAAAAGCATCCCGCTTTTGACTCTTTTCCATTGTAAATTGTATAGGAATAAATTGTTTTGTTAATTAGTTTTGGTGAAGATATTATTTATACATCTTTAAAATGTGTATACCGAAAAAGGATGGCACAAAGAAAATATATATTTTATGTAATATGGAAAAAAAGGATAAGGCCTTCAATTAATCATGAAACCAACCATAATATTATTTGTAAAGAATATACAATTAAATTGCCTTCGTCGTCGTTTTATATACACTTTTCATCTTAATTAAGGTGATGAATGGTGATTTTTATCAAATTAAACGAACTGTGTATATGGTTCAGTGAATTATTGTGAATTAATATTAATGTTTTTTTTTGCGTCTAAATAGATAAGTGACGATTAATTTATGACGGTAAAATGTTATTCGAGTGAATATTACGGGTGAAGGATTTTTTTGTTGGGGTTTGTAAATACTTGATTAGTTGTGTGCGGTTTGGTTTGGAAAATATCGAAAATTTGGTATAATTTTGTCATAATTTTGAATTAAGATTTGATGAAACTGAATAAAACCTACTGAAATATGTATATGAACTGATCCGGATAATCCGGTGAACTGATATGAATAATCCGGTGTCAATAAGGTCAATTATGTCTTGTTCCAAACATCTAGGCAAATCTAGTTGAATTAATTTTGGTCAAATTTTAAATTATAATGATTTTTTTACTAGATGTGGTGTGAATGTCAAAAGTTGTCTGCGAATTGAAAGCACTTTAGATAGACGCTTTGAGAATTATTAGGCAATAAATTTACTTTTGCAATAGTGCACAAGTAGTTACCAAAATTTAAGACGTTGTATTTGGATGATGATCAAATTATTTTCGTATGTGAATTTTTTTGGATTTAGTTTGTTGAATATCCTCATTAGGCTTTGTACTCAAAGATCGACAACTTTTTAGATTTTGTTAAAATTTGATGTGTAATTTGATGTGTGGCCCTATTCTGGTACTCCCCGATAATAGGGAATTGGGAATTAGTGACGTTTTTCTAGCAGTTGGGAATTTTTTAGTCCCCAACGTGTATTCTAGCGTTTGGGATTTTTTTTATTTAAAAAAAATAATTCCATTTTATAACAGTTTTGACCTTAATTTTTCCTCAATATTTTTTTGAAGGATTGTGATCCGTACATTTTTGAAATTTTAAACATAGTTTTTCCTAATAGGACCACTGGTCTTTAAAAGAGAGCTTATAGGTGTCAACAAGTCATTTTCTACTTTTTTGCCGATTCGGATAGAGTATGAGACGCTCTTTCACATGATGAAAACAATGATAACAATGACAACATTTGCAAACTCAACTTATCGCGATTAATTACGATAACGTTCCGAGCAGAGTTAGACGCCAGACTATATCCCGCCAAAACTATATCCCGAAACTGACGCAACGAGCTTTTACCTTTAACAGCTGTTTTCTCGATAACTCATTTAAAACTCAAAAACTGCTGTACCGATGTTGATAAAAATTAGTGTATATATGTTCTTCGGGTCATAAAAATGATTTAAAACTGAAAATGGTCCAGTTGCAGGTTCCACAGAAGCATTTTCGATCGATACACTTAAAACTTACTGCACCGATTTAAAAAAATAAATTAAATATATGTTGTATGGGAGGAATGATTGTGGAAGGAGTGGGAGATTTTTCGATTTTTGCAGTTTAATTGAAAAGTTATAATTTTCAGAGAAACTACTTAGAACCAAATTTTCACTGATACTGGCCCAGTGGGTCGATTCTAGTGTCTTTAGGAAATAGGATTTTTTTTCTATTTAGGAAAATTTTTTGATTATAGTTTTTTCCTAAAAGTTCTTTCCTATGGGTTATTTTGGTACACAGAGAAATTATTTTTTCCCCAAATAGTTGATTAAGTTGAGTATTGAAAACCATGACTCTGTAAGCGGTTAGGAAATGTCAAATTTACTTTAATTGTATGTAATTATATATTTTTTGTCTTATTTAAAATTAAAAGAATATTTTATGTGTTGTAAAAAAATACATTTCCGTATCTACAGTAGGTGCGGAAAGATAAACGTCAAAACTGCGATAAATAAGAAAGAAAAAATAAGACACACCGGAGAGGCTTTATTCTGGTTTTCTCGGGGAATTCGGAAAATATTTTGCTGCATTGTACAAAAATGCATATTCTGATTGATAAGGAATACTTTTTTGGGGAAAATTGTTTTATGTATATAGATATTTGTTAACTTAAACGCGTATTGCAACCTTTTTAGAAGTTTAATTTATTTTTAAATATATATTAATTAGAAAAAATGTACGAATCATAATTCCATAAAAAAAATAATGTAGTAAAATAAATGTCAAAATTGCTGTGAAATGGATTTTTTTTTCCTTATAAAAAAAATCGCAAACGCCAGAATACACTTTGGGGAATAAAAATTTCTCATCTGCTACAAAAACGCGACTAATTTCCATTTCCATATTCCCGGGGAAAACCAGAACAGAGCCACAGAATAGGAAAGAAATACAAAACTGCTATACAAATTTAAAATTCTTTCCTATTTCCTATTCCAATAGAAAACTCAGAATCGACCCAAAGGTCGGGTTTCCAGAATTTAAGCGGAAATGACGATTTTTGGCAAGAAACAATTTTGCAACAAAAATCCGGCCAGTGGTTTTCGTTTTCTTAATATTTATTCAAATATGGATTAAATCATACAATATAAAATGGGACGTTATATAAGTAGAAATGAGGCTATCTGGCGAATTTCACCATTTCCAATATATGAAACACATCTATAGATTCATTCGCGAAAACACTATTATATACAGATATAACGGGTGGCCCATCTAGCATTTGCAATTTCAACTACCGGTTATTTACTCCATTCATCTAATAACATAAATTAGTTTAATGTCTGACATTTACGAAAAGGGGCGCTTTACGCTTGAATAAAATTGGAAAACATTGAAAGTTTACTTTCAAAGTAGTGAGTCTTCTACCCAAACTGTAAGAAATTTAGGTGTAAAATTCAGTTGAAATGAAATTCCTATAAAGCAATTGTGGATCAATTTTTGAAGCGAGTTCGTGAAAGTGGATTGTTATTCGATAAACCAACACGTGCAGGTTGATTTACAGCGCCTACACACGAGAACATTGCAGCTGTTGCTCAGAATGTGTGAGATGAGAATTTTATATAAATACCTCGGGAAGCAAAATGGCCGTCCGCAACGTTTTCGGTTCCCTACAATTAGGCTGTGGAACATTTGGAAGAAAATGAGGATTTTTTTTACCGAAAAATCATTTTTTCCGGCGAAGCTAATTTTTAACTCGGAGACTACGTCAACATGCAAAATTGTCGACTCGGAGACGTCAACATGCAAAATTGCAACCCTGGTGAATCCAACGTATCCACAACGAGTGATTGTTTATGGTGTGAATTTTGGACTGGCGGTATCATTGGTCCATTGTTTTCGAAAATGAGATACGATAAACGAGTTTTTGTTACACAGAATTTTTGTGGAGGACACACACAACGTTTGCACTATTTACTAAATTACTACGAGTACTTATTAAAAAAATTAACAACTTATAGACAATTTAAATCATGAATTTAACTGCATAATATCGACAAACTAAAGTATAACAATTTATAATTAGAATTTATAATTAATAAGAATGCGTTATCAATAAATCATAAAAAATTCGCAATACTCAGACTAACATTAATTCGGAGTTTTAGAAAAAAGAAAAAAAAATAAATAATTATGGTTGAAAAACAAACAAAAAAGAAGAAGAAGAAGCAAAAAGTTTCAATGTTGCTAACTGTAAGTAACCAGTCTTTTAATAATCTACAAAGTTGATGAAGATTATTAGTAGCAAAAATTGTGGGTGGTAACTGACTATAAAATTTCGGACGTGTAGAATCTTTTATAAGGAACATTTAATTTTGAAAGGGAATTCTTAATGTATTTGTATTGGGTAGATTGTACTGCATGTTCAATGGCAGCTATATAGTGCGGAGTGCTCTGTTTGATGGCTACTCAATAAATTGGCGGCAATTGCAGAAGAAGCGAGTGCCAATACTAATTTATTTTACGGTCGTATGGCTGCCAAAAGGAATGGAATTAAAAATGTTACTCACGTGCCTCTAGGTGCAATCTACAAAATAGATTCCACTACTTTCGTCATTAACAACTTGCATGATTGAATCGTAGACTTGTTTTTGTCATCATTCAAATTTGGAGTATTTGATTGTACAAATGTGAACATTTCACTGAAATCTAATTGCTGTTCCTGAGTTCGTAAATTCTAAGTTATTATCTGCCATGTTTATATTGACAACAACAACTATTTTTAACAAAAACAACAAATTTACTGTGATTTGCATAAAATTCAATAACAATCCCAACAATTTGAATTAATTTAAACCAATTTGTAAAATTAAATATAGGTTTCTGCTCCTCGGTACGAAAATTCCGGGTTATTATCGGTTAAGCGTATTTTGACAACAACAACTATTTTTGACAAAAACAACAAATTAACTGTGACTCACATACAATTCAATAACAATCACAACAATTTGAAATTATTTAAAACAATTTGTAAAATAAAATATAGGTTTCTGCTCCTCGGTACGAAAATTCCGAGTTATTATCGATCAAGCGTATTTTGACAACAACAACTATTTTTGACAAGTACAACAAATTTACCGTGATTCACATAAAATACAATAACAACCACAACAAAATGGATTAATTTAAACCAATTTGTAAAATTAGATATAGATTTCTGCTCCCTGGTTCGTAACTTCTGAGTTATAATCGGCCATGATTATTTTGACAACAACAACTATTTCTGACAAATACAACAAATTCACATAAAATTTTATATTATTCCCAAAAATTGTATTAATTTATTGCAATTTGTAAAATTAAATAAAGGTTTCTGTTCCATGGGTTGAAAAATCCGAATATTTATCTAAATAATCAGTAAGGTATTTTTACTTCCTGCTTGTAATTTTACTCGTACACAGTAAAAATATTTTAACTTATGCAACCATTTTATTTAAACCAAAAATTTGAAGAGTTAAGGAGAAATTGTTCATGTTTAAAAAACCTGCACCCCACCCCTACTATTTCTTTATTTAAAGATGTGGTCATTTTAGTTACTTCAACAAATTCCTGTAAAATTAGTAAGTAGCACGCTTGCGCTCAAGTCATGTAGTTGTTATATTATTTCGACCGATTCAGTCTAATTAACATGAAAATATAAATTAGCCTAACACTTAAAAAATATGTTGTAAATTGAACTTAACTTATTTTACCTTATCTTTTATTCTTAATTTTTATCTTATCTGCAATTTCGCTAGAAATATTTCTGGTAACATTACTAAATTACATTGGTTTGTTGTCCGTAATTTATAATAAAGAAATAAATTTATTGTTTCCGTTTTTATGACAAACAAAAATGTTTTATTTTTGAACAAGCAGCAACTCTTTAAAAAGTTTAATATTTACAAGAACGTAAGCCGTTGTTGTTGTCTTTTTCATCTGTTGTTGATTAATATCAAGGCCAATGAACGTATATTACAAATTTTTTACATTCTGCTTAATTTGAGCTCAGCTACAAAATTCTTTCGCTTTATGAAAATTATTCTACAAATTTGGCTTCTTTCCAAATAAAATTTTTATAAAGAAGCGAATCTTTCAATTTAAAGCTTTCCACGATAAACACAAATTTAAAACATTTATTGAAATAATACAGCTTAAACCAAAGATTTCGAATTCTGATTTGTATACAAAAGAAAAATTATTTTTTATATTTTAACTGGATGCATATTAAAGCTTTTTTTTGAAAATTTTTAGTTGATAAAGCACAAATTGCAGATTACTTTAATTTGTAAAATTTAAAATTCTATACAATTTTTTTTTCTATACAATACCAAAAAATTTTCAAGGGGAACATAAAAAAGCTTCGTGCACTTCATTTAAAGGACTAAATTATACTAAAGTTAAACCGAAAAGCTCAAATTTTATTTGATTCCTTTTAAGTACTTATTAATTGAACCCGACATAACCGACAATGTGTAAGATAGATACATTTGATTTCTTTTAGTATCAATACCGCAAAATTGATTAAATCGTCGAGAAATTTCAAAACATCTAAACTCCCTCATATACCGAGTATATACCAAAACATAAATATAAAAAAAAAATACAAAATTAGGACACCAATTCAACAAAATATAAAATAAAAATAGCTCCATCCATATAATAGAAAATTGAATGAAAATTTATAGAGATTTTCTCTTCGTTTTATTACATTGATGCTTGATGAAATATTGATTGTCTCTAAGGAGAAACGATGTTTGGTCAAGCATAAATAAATAAAGATAAGATAAATTGAATTTGAAATATTTTTTGGACTAAAATATAAATAATAGTAATAAAATTGAAAAGCAATATCGAGTTTGTTGCCCTATAAATCTGAAAATTATACTCAATGGTTTTGGTTATGGATATATGAAATTTGAAATCTCTACTTACAGATCGCTTTACAACAAGCACTTACTTAACAATTTCTAAGAAGCTTTTATGGTATATAATTATTTTTAAAGTAACACAGAATTCTGGGAAAATCAATTCGAGTTCTTAATAAAAAAATGTTACATTTTAAGTCAATAATTTGCCAAATAGTATGCGATTTATAACTAATATCGAGAAACAACTGGGTTTTTCAAGGGTATTTTTTTCATACCGTGTGGTAGGAGACAATTTCACTTTACCACTCAATTTCATTCGCGTCTGATATTGAGTCGAAGGTGGCAATAAAATCGGAAAAAGCTAGGCTTGGTATTGAGTAAGTATAAGTTCAGTGCAATTTATGAGCCCAATCAACAATTTCATCTCAAAAATACACACGTCATTTTCGACGGGTAACTGCTAGTAAAAAAAAAAAATTTTAAAAACCTGATATTTTTCATATAGAAAACTAAGTAAGACTATTACAGAGGAATAATAAAAATTATCACGTGCATGTTTCTCTAACAAAATTATGTTCCCTTCCTCGGATAGTGTTAAAAATATAATTTTATATATAAATTTTCAAAAAAAGTTTCATGAAAAAAATTTATTAAACAAAACCAGCAACTATCATTAATTATTTAAACTACAATATTTATTCAATTCGTCCTAGTTTAATATCTAACTATACAATAACATGATGCCAAGACATTTATTTTGATAGTTACCACATTTTATTCATCTCGTGAGAGAAATTAAGAAACATCCCAATAATTTTTCTGATAATTGTTTATTAAGCATTAGAAAACACTCGATACAGATTGTATATCGAACAAATTAAAATTAAAACGAAACTTGCGTTATTATAAACCATAACTAAAACTGAAGGCAAGAAATTTATAGGTAATAGTAAAATAACAAGGTTTCATGCTTAACCAAAATGGTGCATCATTATTATAGCACGTCTTGAGGTGTGCCGTTTTCTTTTATAGCTCGTAAATATTTTGATGGTTTATAAATGGTTTATAAATTAATGAGTCTCTCATGAGTAACTCATTTAAGAAAACGTTTACCACAACTATTAAACAACACTAAATTTTATCTGGTAACATCTTGCCAATACCCAATATTTATATGAAGCTGGGTTTACAACAGGCAAAAACAAACCTTGGAGGTAGTGTACAGACAATTCAAATTCCACGGAAGGAAACAAGATGTACTACTCAGAGAATATATTTCATAGCCCAATTTAATTTTCTATCTCATTCAAACGGACAAACAATTTTTTTTTTGGCGTTTTGGGAATCAGGGAACTTGAAAATTTAGAGATAATTGGTTTTGAACTATAGGGCCAATCTCTACCTCAAGGGGCTCGTGTACCTCCATAGGAAATCTTCTAAAATGCCACCCAATGCACCAATGCCTTCCAAAGGAAAAAATTAAAAAATGGACGCGGGTTCACCAGACTATGTTAAAACGTTTCATTTGAGGCGAAAGAAAATTTGAAAAATTGATCACGGCCAAAACATTAATTTGGTAGCGAATGCAATAAACAAATATTGTTAGTTTAACAACCAACATACTCAAAGGACAAAATTGGTGCATCATTTTTCAATATTATGATAGAATATTACGCTCATAAAGTTAACGCAACATAGTATAAAATATCGCAACATCTCTCAACGTGATGCAACATGATGCAACATAATGAAACATTACCCAACATCCCTAAGCACGAAGCAACAACAAGCAGCATGGTTCAATAAGACGCAACATTGTGCAACATAATGTAACATAACGGGATTTTGTGGAACATGGTGCAATATGAGGCAACATGGTGCCACGTGACGCAACATTGTGTAACATCATGCATCATGGCGAAGTATAAAGCCATCATGTCACGTGGCGCCTCATTTGGAGGACTCCTAAATATATGTATTTTTAGGAAATCAGGTTTATGTTTTATCCGAGTAATTTTACCCGACATACTCGTAGTTGTTCTTACACCATCATACTGCCAGGTTATTTAACAAGATAGTAAATAATGCAGTGATTGACCCAACACTTTTTCGACGACGGAACATTGATACCTATTCTTACAGCAACTAAGATCGAAGTTAATAGAAAATCTACCTTATATCAACCCAAACGACGTACTTTTTATGACTGACAGTAACACATCGATGAATATCGGTAATCTCTTGAAAAAGCCATACAATAATTCCCTGGGGCATGTGATCGGTTTATTAGGTGCCACGATAACAGAAACAAAAATGGTGAACATCTGAGCCAAATTTCAGGAAAATTTGTTCGGAGGGTCGAACGATGGGCTCCGGGTCACTTTTCTTTAATGTTTTTCGGTTCGCAGTATTTTTACAAAAATTGGTGATGAAGGATTTTCAAGTGCCAGGAATTTATTGCGATGTGTGTTAATTTAGGAAAAATCCATCCAGAGGGTGGTCTGGTAGGGTCTTGATCCATTTCTTTATATTTTTCATTTCCCACTATTTTTATAATAATGGAAGGAGGAGCATTTTTGAGTACCAAATTTCAAGAAAGTTTGTTATGGTGGGTCTGAGACTCCGGGAAAATTCATTTAATAGGTCCTCCGGTTAGCCCGTTATTTAGTTTATTATTGCACGATTTTCATTAAAACTAGTAAACTGGATATTTTAAGTGTCAGGAATCGATTGCGATTGGTTTGTAATTTCGGGAAATTTTATGTAAAGGATCCTTCAGTGGGGCCCGGGTTCATACATTTTAATTTTTTTTTCTCGACTCGATCGATATTAATAAAAATTGTGGTAACAACGGGTTTCTGATGCCGTTAATTGATTTCGATGAATACTAGTCCTGCGGGCAGGGCCCGTGTGCCATTTTTTTGAAAAAAGATTTGATTATTTCGATTTTGATAAGAATTGATGAAAGGAATTTTTCGGTTGTCAGGAATCGATTTCGTTGGGTCCTTATCGATTGTGGTTCTTGGAACATTTTATTTGGCTTGAACTATTTTAATGAAATTTGATTTCTTTCTGTATAACTCGTTTAGGCGTCCTCCGAATGAGCCAGCATGTTGCACCATTTTTCATGATGTTGCACCACGTTGTATGACGTTACACCATGTTGCTTGATGATGCACTATGTTGCGAATTGTTGCATGATGTTACGTTATGTTGCACCATGTTGCGAGAGTTGCACCAAGTCGTAAAATGATGCATCATTTAGCGTGATATTACACCAAGTTGTATAATGTTTGGGGGTACAGGGTTTTAGTATACAAGGAGTTGTGATTTCTGGAAAAATCATTTATTACACCTCCGGGTGGACCGTTGCGAGATGTTGCAACATATTGTGGTTTTGCACCATGTTGCTGTATATTGTAAGATGTTTCACTATGTTTCATCGTATTACAAAATGTTTCATGTTGTGTGATTTTGTACTATGTCACGTCTAGTTGTCCTTTAGTGCCTTTAGAGTGTATTGTAGTGTGTCCCCGGTCATTTTTTATAATGCCAGATACGAATTACAATGAATTCAGTTTTGGGCAATTCATTTAAAATTTTTCTTCCTGAACGATTTTTATAAAAAGAGTTTTCGAGTTCTAAGATTCGATTGCGATGAGTTAATAGGAACCAAGCGCTTTTTTAAAATATAATCGTCCCGAACGATTTAGAAAAAAAATTGAGGATATTTTCAAGTTTCAGGAAACGACTGTAATGGATTATTAATTTGGAAAATTTGTTTAGAGCAGCTCAGTTTCGGTCGGTATGTTGCAGCTTGTAGCAAACTAGAACTATGCAATTTTTCAATCGACGGGACGGAACTTATTGTGGAAATTGGTTGGTACTATGGAAATATCTAATTTGATTGAAGTAAAACTGCGGGTTGCAGGTAGATTATTTCTGTCTGTGTAATCACTATAGGTCACAAATTGACGGGTTTAGAGAGCAGTTCATATTTTATTTTTTACTATAAATTTCGAGGTCCTAGTGAAATTTGCTGGTAATCGGCCCAACGGATATGGCAGCTTTTCCATTTTTGTTTTATTCCAAATAGGAACCTTAACTAAATTTTTAACAAATAACGAAAATAAAATTTTTTCATAAAATCTTTTATTTTTGAGAACTTTTAAAAGCCGATTAAATGATTGGCACGAAGCTTCATGATTAAGCCCATTCTGATTTTGATCCCATCAAGACGTTTACATCTGTCAAACTGCCGAGCAACACTCAGTGCACTAGGGACCTAGTCCAGGAAAAATCTATTTTGGTTTGATAGTTAGCGTAATTTGTAACGCTTGAACAATTTTCCATCTAGATGCTATACAAAAATAAAAAATCATAATAGCGGCATTAATTATAAAGTCTTAGAAATATTTACTAGCGCACATATAAATTTCATTTTAATCTTTTTCATGTTCATCTTCATTACAATGATTGATAATAAGTAACTCTTATGTCATAAATATATGCACAGGAAGTTACAAATTATGAATTTTCCTATATACATAACAAACAACCATAAATATAACATAATCCATTCATAAAGATTATTACTATAATTAAGCATCTGAAACATCATATTTTAATTTTAACCCTTTTTTTTGTATGCCAAATGGTTCGTCTAACCTTTAGTCTTTAAATCCGACTTGTTGTTCCGGAAAATAATAACAGCAACAAAAAAAATGAATTATTTAAATTAATTAAAATAACAACAACAATCATAATAAAATTTAACTCCATCCACCACATGCTGCTGTTTGTATAAATACGTCATAATTTTTGCGTTTTCCAAATGACTTGTGTTAATTGATTTTTTCATTAAGCTTTTCCTTAATTCATAATAAATACGATTATCCTTCTGGATTTTTATTTTTTATGTGTATCTCCGTTTGGTTAATGTCACGGATGATTAAATCGTTAAATGAGCGTTAATTTATTAACGAAACATTTTTTTTTTATTTCCCTCTCAACGTCTATTATTAGACGATAGAGCTTTCATAATTTTTGCGTTTGTGTCGACGACGATGCGAACAAAATGCCATCACTATAAAATTTAATGGTAGTGGTGCTGCTTTTGTGTACATATTTTAGCTGGAAAATTAATTTACTCTGCCAGATTTTTGGTACTAGATTCCATTTAATTTTTAATCGTTTGCATTTTTTATTTTGTTACCCATTTCGAGGACTGATCTTTTTCAGGGCGGTGGTGTGCGTTTAATTCGATTTCTTTGTGTTCATTATTTGGCTCGTTGTGAATGATGACAGTATCAAATGGATATGTTATTATTATTATTAATATTATTATTATTATTATTCCTGAATACATAAAGTTGAATTTGGTTTGGAACAACAAATAAATATAAAATCAAAAACGATAATCGATTTTATATATGGAAAATTTATTCGATTTTTTTTATTGTTGGTATATACAAGTACAATATTTGTATTCCATGTGTACAATGCGAAGATTCATAGTACAGCAAAAAATTGTGTATATATACGAGTATGTTTAGAAAAATGATTCAATATGTGACAATTTTTCAATTTTTTATGTTTCGATAAAAATTTCTTGGTTTTCAATATACTCGTGTATGTGTGTTTGACGTATTGTAGAATATAATCCGTATATATTTTTTGGTATCTTCTCCATACGTTAAATGTCCTAAACACACACATACATGTTTATCTACTATTGTGTATACGAAATAGAGCTTTAAAACGGCGTTAGATGTTGGGATGTGCCACCCCAATATATCTGGAAGCAAAAATTTAATTTTAATTTCGAAACATGTCTGACGTCTAAATACTGTGTTGTGTTTCTTCTGTGCACAATATATAAGATAAACAACAACAACTACAAAACCAAACAAAGAATTTAATTGACCTATGATGTCTTATTGTTTTGTGATTACTATGGTACATTGTTTAAGGGCATTCACAATGTATGTGGAGGATATGTAAGACAGTATATGCTGCTTACAATATGTCATATATAATTTCAATTTATAGATGTAGGTTTTCTAAAGAAAATGTTAGGATTTTGCTTTAGGTAATAACAAATTAGATTTGAATAGATCAGATTACACGAATTATATATAAAAGAAATTAAAAAATCAAATTCTAATATACTGCGATTGAATCAGGATGAAAGTCCAATTATTTTAATATTACAGGTTTTAGAAGCTTTTTAAAAGTTTGGTTTTACTGAATACACCACTTGCCACAGCGGTGAAATATAGTAAACAAATGACTCGTTGCTATACTTTTTTTAAATAATTTTTGACCAGCAATACGTAGCCAGAAATTTTGAGTGCGATATCAACAGATTTCCAATCATAATTATTTTCAACTTTTAATTATCTACAATCACAAAAAGAAAATCATTTATGGTTCTGCACTGTGATCTGTTTTTGCCTTGAACAAGCTCTGAATATACGTTTACTGACTAGCTCAGTATGAGAATGAAAATAGTTTGCACTTACTTTTGAAGAACACCATTTTTTGATAACTGTGAATTTGCGAACTTAAAGAGCGACAAATTAGTATATACCGGGGCACTGCCACCCCGGGGAGGCCACATATAGGTTATTTTGTGACGATGAGTAAAATCTCTGATTATTTCATGGTAGGAAGGAAGTGAAGTTAAATCAGACAATGAACAGTTGCATGTGAGACCTACTTTCACTAAATTTTTTATAATTTAAGATTACTATATTTTGTTCCGACCTATATATACATGACTCTTTAGATAGGATGAAAGCTCCGTGGTGCTTACTCACCATTTGTATTAATACTTCTGCATCTGTCTGTAGACTTTAGATGAATATTAAAAGACACAATTTGGTGGTTTTAAATAACGTAAACGTCCCTTGCTAAGTACCTGCCAAAGTTATAAAAGAAAAAATTCGTTTTATGTTACCGTGCATCCAGTGGTCCTTCGGGTACCCAGCTTAACAATTACAAAGTATTTTATAAAAAAAACAAATTTATAATCTGAAATCCAAATTTCAGAGTGAGAAAGTTTTTTAAATGTTGACTTAGTTATGTTTTCGGCCAATTTAGTTTTGACAACAACAACTGTTGACAACAACAACAATTATTAATTATTTACAAAGGAAAATTTATTTTACAGTTTTAAATTCTAATTTCAGAACAATTAAGTTTTATTTAAATGTTGATGTAGTTGTGTTTTCGGCCAATTTGTTTGTGATAACAACAACTGTATTTGACAACAACAACAATTATAAATTATTTGCTTAAGAGAAAGTAATTTATATTCTTAAATCCAAATTTCATATTGAAAAAGGTTTTCAAATTTTGATTTAGTCGTGTTTGGGTATTTTAATTTTGACAACAACAACTTCTGACAACAACAACAACAATTATAAACTATTTGCTAAAACAAAATTATTTTATAATCTTAAATTCAAATTTTAGAGTGAGAAAGTCCTTTAAATGTTGCTTTAGTCGTGTTTTTGGTCATTTTAATTTTGACAACAACAACAATTATAAATTATTTTCTAACAAAAAAATGTTTTATAATCTTAAATCCAAGTTTCAGAGTAAGAAAGTTTTTTAAATGTAGATTTATTTGTGTTTTTGGCCTTTTTAATTTTGACAACAACAACAATTATAAATTATTTGCTAAGAGAAAATTATTTTTTAATCTTAAATCCAAATTTCAGAGCAAGAAAATTTTTTAAATGTTGCTTTAGTCGTGTTTTTGGCCATTTTAATTTTGACAACAACAAATGTATTTGACAACAACAACAATTATAAATTATTTGCTAAGAGAAAATTATTTTATAATCTTTAATCCAAATTTCAGAGTCAGAAAGTTTTTTAAATGTTAATTTACTTGTGTTTTCGGCCATTTTAATTTTGACAACAACTACTGTATTTGACAACAACAACAATTATAAATTATTTGCTAGGAGAAAATTATTTTTTAATCTTTAATCCAAGTTTCAGAGTAACAAAATTTTTTTAAATGTTGCTTTAGTCGTGTTTTTGACCATTTTAATTTTGACAACAACAAATGTATTTGACAACAACAACAATTATAAATTATTTGCAAAGATAAAATTATTTTTTAAGCTTTAATCCAAATTTTAGAGTGAGAGATTTTTAAATGTTGCTTTAGTCGTGTTTTTGGTCATTTTAATTTTGACAACAACAACTGTATTTGACAACAACAACAATTATAAATTATTTTTTAACAAAAAGTTGTTTTATAATCTTAAATCCAAGTTTCAGAGTGAGAAAGTTTTTTAAATTTAGATTTATTTATGTTTTTGGCCTTTTTAATTTTGACAACACAACTGTATTTGACAACAATAACAATTATAAATTGTTTGCTAGGAGACAATTATTTTATAATCTTAAATCCAAATTTCAGAGTAACAAAATTTTTTGAATAGTGCTTTAGTAGTGTTTTTAACCATTTTAATTTTGACAACAACAACAACTGCATTTGACGACATCAACAATTATAAATTTTTTACCAAGAGAAAATTATTTTAAAATCTTTAATCCAAATTTTAGAGTGAGAAAATTTTTTAAATGTTGCTTTAATCGTGTTTTTGGTCATTTTATTTTTGACAACAAAAAATGTTTTTGACAACAAGAACAATTATAAATTGTTTTCTAAGAAAAAGTAATTTTATAATCTTAAATTCAAATTTCAGAGTCATAAAGTTTTTAATGTTGCCTTGGTGGTGTTTTCGCTTATTTTAATTTTGACAACAACAACTGTATTTGACAACAACAACAATTATAAATTATTTACAAAGAGATAATTATTTTTTAATATTAAATCCAAATTTCAGAGCAAGAAACTTTTTTAAATGTTGCTTTAGTCGTGTTTTTGCTCATTTTAATTTTGACAACAACAAATGTATTTGATAACAATAACAATTATAAATTATTTGCTACGAGAAAATTATTTTATAATCTTTAATCAAATGAGGAAGTTTTTAAATGTTGCTTTAGTCGTGTTTTTGGTCATTTTAATTTTGACAACAACAAATATATTTGACAAGAACAACAATTATAAATATAGAAAAAGTTGTTTTAAAATCTTTAATCCAAATTTCAGAGTCAGAAAATTTTTTAAATGTTGCCTTAGTGGTGTTTTCAACTATTTTAATTTTGACAACAACAACTGTATTTGACAACAACAACAATTATAAATTATTTTCTAACAAAAAGTTGTTTTATAATCTTAAAGCCAAGTTTCAGAGTGAGAAAGTTTTTAAATGTAGATTTATTTATGTTTTTGGTTTTTTTAATTTTGACAACACAACTGTGTTTGACAACAATAACAATTATAAATTGTTTGCTAAGAGAAAATTATTTTTTAATCTTAAATCCAAATTTTTTGAATAGTGCTTTAGTAGTGTTTTTGGCCATTTTAATTTTGACAACAACAACTGTATTTGACAACAACAACAATTATAAATTATTTGCCAAGAGAAAATTATTTTAAAATCTTTAATCCAAATTTTAGAGTGAGAAAGTTTTTTAAATGTTGCTTTAATCGTGTTTTGGGCCATTTTAATTGTGACAACAACAACAACTGCATTTGACGACATTAACAATTATAAATTTTTTACCAAGAGAAAATTATTTTAAAATCTTTAATCCAAATTTTAGAGTGAGAAAATTTTTTAAATGTTGCTTTAATCGTGTTTTTGGTCATATTATTTTTGACAACAACAAATGTTTTTGACAACAACAACAATTATACATTATTTGCTAAGAGAAAATTATTTTTTAATCTTTAATCCAAATTTTAGAGTGAGAAAGTTTTTTAAATGTTGCTTTAGTCGTGTTTTTGGTCATTTTAATTTTGACAACAACAAATGTATTTGACAACAATAACAATTATAAATTATTTTCTAAGAAAAACTTATTTTATAATCTTAAATCCAAACTTCAGAGTCAGAAAGTTTTTTAAATTTTGCCTTATTGGTATTTTACCGGACAAGTGGTGCAGTGGTTAACGCTTCGGCACTTGGACCGGGAGGTACTGGGTTCGAATCCCATCAGAGGCTAGATGCAAATCGAATTTTTATCATCGATTTCAATCGGTGATGTTAATAAACACAATTAAGACCCTCTGATGGAGTGCAGAATTCAACGCCGACCCACCGTTCATGTCAATGTACAGGTTGACATGGAGCTTGCAATGTGCAGGTGGTATACTGTAGTTGTGTGAGTAGGTGAATAGATGAATGGGTTAATGATGTGGCGTGAATGCGTGGTATCACAATGGGCCAAAAATGGCCTAAGTGTCAAACCACTGAAACCTAAACCTAAACCTAGTGGTGTTTTCACCTATTTTAGTTTTGACAACAACAACTGTTTTTGAAAACATTAACAATTATAAATTGTTTGCTAAGAGAAAATTATTTTTTAATCTTAAATCCAAATTTCAGAGTAACAAAATTTTTTGAAAACTGCTTTAGTAGTGTTTTTGGCTATTTTAATTTTAACAACAACAAATGTATTTGACAACAACAACAATTATAAATTATTTTCTAAGAAAAAGTTATTTATAATCTTAAATCCCAATTTCAGAGTCAGAAATTTTTTTAAATGTTGCCTAAGTGGTGTTTTCAACTATTTTTATTTTGACAACAACAACTGTATTTGGCAACAACAACAATAATAAATTATTTGCTAAGAGAAAATTATTCTTTAATCCTAAATCCAAATTTCAGAGTAACAAAATTTTTTTAAATGTTGCTTTAGTCGTGTTTTTGGCCATTTTAATTTTGACAACAACAAATGTATTTGACAAAAACAACAATTATAAATTATTTGCTAAGAGAAAATTATTTTTTAATCTTAAATCCAAATTTCAGAGTAACACAATTTTTTGAAAACTGCTTTAGTAGTGTTTTTGGCTATTTTAATTTTAACAACAACAAATGTATTTGACAACAACAACAATTATAAATTATTTTCTAAGAAAAAGTTATTTTATAATCTTAAATCCCAATTTCAGAGTCAGAAATTTTTTTAAATGTTGCCTAAGTGGTGTTTTCACCTATTTTAATTTTGACAACAACAACTGTATTTGGCAACAACAACAATAATAAATTATTTGCTAAGAGAAAATTATTCTTTAATCTTTAATCCAAATTTTAGAGTGAGAAAGTTTTTTAAATGTTGCCTTAAGTCGTGTTTTTGGTCATTTTAATTTTGACAACAACAAATGTATTTGACAACAACAACAATTATAAATTATTTTCTAAGAAAAAGTTGTTTTATAATCTTAAATCCAAATTTCAGAGTCAGAAAGTTTTTTAAATGTTGCCTTGGTGGTGTTTTCACCTATTTTAATTTTGACAACAACAACTGTATTTGACAACAACAACAATTATAAACTATTTGCTAAGAGAAAATTATTTTTTAATCTTAAATCCAAATTTGAGAGTAACAAAATTTTTGAATGCTGCTTTAGTCGTGTTTTTGGCCATTTTAATTTTGACAACAACAAATGTGTTTGACAACAATAACAATTATAAATTATTTGCTAAGAAAAAATAATCTATATTCTTAAATCCAAATTTCAGAGTGAGAAAGTTTCTTAAATGTTGATTTATTTGTGTTTTCGGCCATTTGTATTTTGACAACGACTACTGTGTTTGACAACAACAACAATTTTAAAATATTTGCTAAGAGAAAATTATTTTTTAATGTTAAATCCAAATTTCAGAGCAAGGAAATTTTTTAAATGTTGATTTATTTGTGTTTTCGGCCATTTTAATTTTGACAACAACAACAATTATAAATTATTTGCTAAGAGAAAATTATTTTATAATCATTAATCCAAATTTCAGAGTGAGAAATTTTTTTTAAATGATGATTTATTTGTGTTTTCGACCATTTTAATTTTGACAACAACAACTGTTTTGACAACAACAACAATTATAAATTATTTGCTAACAGATAATTATTTTATAATCTTTAATCCAAATTTCAGAGTGAGAAAGTTTTTTAAATGTCGATTTATTTGTGTTTTCGGCCATTTTTATTGTGACAACAACTACTGTGTTTGACAACAACAACAATTATAAATTATTTGATAGGAGAAAATTATTTTATAATCTTAAATCCAAGTTTCAGAGTAAGAAAGTTTTTTGAATGAAGATTTATTTGTGTTTTTGGCCTTTTTAATTTTGACAACAACAACTGTATTTGACAACAACAACAATTATAAATTATTTGCTAAGAGAAAATTATTTTTTAATCTTTAATCCAAATTTTAGAGTGAGAAAGTTTTTTAAATGTTGCTTTAGTCGTGTGTTTGGTCATTTTAATTTTGACAACAACAAATGTATTTGACAACAACAACAATTCAAAATTATTTTCTAAGAAAAAGTTGTTTTATAATCTTAAATCCAAATTTCAGAGTCAGAAAGTTTTTTAAATGTTGCCTTGGTGGTGTTTTCACCTATTTTAATTTTGACAACAACAACTGTATTTGACAACAACAACAATTATAAATTATTTACTAAGAGATAATTATTTTATAATCTTTAATCCAAATTTCAGAGTGAGAAAGTTTTTAAAATGTTGGTTTATTTGTGTTTTCGGCCATTTTAATTTTGACAACAACAACTGTTTTGACAACAACAACAATTATAAATTATTTGCTAAGAGAAAATTATTTTATAATCTTTAATCCAAATTTCAGAGTGAGAAAGTTTTTTTAAATGTTGATTTATTTGTGTTTTCGGCCATTTTAATTTTGACAACAACAACTGTTTTGACAACAACAACAATTATAAATTATTTGCTAAGAGAAAATTATTTTATAATCTTTAATCCAAATTTAAGAGTAAGAAAGTTTTTTAAATGTTGACTTAGTTATGTTTTCGCCCAATTTAGTTTGGACAACAACAACTGTATTTGACAACAACAACTGTATTTAACAACAACAACAATTATTAATTATTTCGTAAGAAGAATTTATTTTAGAGTTTTAAATCCAAATTTCAGAACAATTAAATTTTATTTAAATGTTGATGTGGGTGTGTTTTCGGCCAAATTATTCGTGACAGCAACAACTGTATTTGACAACAACAACAATTATAAATTATTTGCTAAGAGAAAATTATTTATAGTCTTAAATCCAAATTTCATATTGAAAATGGTTTTTAAATTTTGTTTTAGTCGTGTTTTGGGCCTTTTTAATTTTGACAACAACTACTGTATTTGACAACAACAACAATTATAAACTATTTGCTAAGAGAAATTTATTTTTTAATCTTAAATCCAAATTTGAGAGTAACAAAATTTTTTAAATGTTGCTTTAGTCGTGTGTTTGGCCATTTCAATTTTGACAACAACAAATGTATTTGGCAACAATAACAATTATAAATTAGCTGCTAAGAAAAAATAATCTATATTCTTAAATCCAAATTTCAGAGTGAGAAAGTTTTTTAAATGTTGATTTATTTGTATTTTCGGCCATTTGTATTTTGACAACAACTACTGTGTTTGACAACAACAACAATTTTAAATTATTTGCTAAGAGAAAATAATTTTTTAATGTTAAATCCAAATTTCAGAGCAAGAAAATTTTTTAAATGTTGCATTAGTCGTGTTTTTGGCCATTTTAATTTTGACAACAACAACTGTATTTGACAACAATAACAATTATAAATTATTTGCTAAGAGATATTTATTTTATAATCTTAAATCCAAATTTCAGAGTGAAAAAGTTTTTTAATGTAGATTTATTTGTGTTTTCGGTCATTTGTATTTTGACAACACAACTGTATTTGACAACAACAAAAATTATAAATTATTTGCTAAGAGAAAATTATTTTATAATCATTAATCCAAATTTTAGAGTGAGAAAGTTTTTTTAAATGTTGATTTATTTGTGTTTTCGGCCATTTTAATTTTGACAACAACAACTGTTTTGACAACAACAACAATTATATATTATTTTCTAAGAGAAAATTATTTTATAATCTTTAATCCAAATTTCAGAGTGAGAAAGTTTTTTTAAATGTTGATTTATTTGTGTTTTCGGCCATTTTAATTTTGACAACAACAACTGTTTTGACAACAACAACAATTATATATTATTTTCAAAGAGAAAATTATTTTATAATCTTAAATCCTAATTTCAGAGTGAGAAAGTTTTTTTATGTAGATTTATTTGTGTTTTCGGTCATTTTAATTTTGACAACAACAACAATTTTAAATTATTTGCTAAGAGAAAATTATTTTATAATCATTAATCCAAATTTTAGAGTGAGAAAGTTTTTTAAATGTTGCTTTAGTCGTGTTTTTGGTCATTTGAATTTTGACAACAACAACTGTATTTGACAACAACAACAATTATAAATTATTTTCTAAGAAAGTTATTTTATAATCTTTAATCCAAATTTCAGAGTCAGAAAGTTTTTTAAATGATGCCTTAGTGGTGTTTTCACCTATTTTAATTTTGACAACAACAACTGTATTTGACAACAACAACAATTATAAACTATTTGCTAAGGGAAAATTATTTTTTAATCTTAAATCCAAATTTGAGAGTAACAAAATTTTTTTAATGCTGCTTTAGTCGTGTTTTTGGCCATTTTAATTTTGACAACAACAAATGTATTTGACAACAATAACAATTATAAATTATTTGCTAAAAAAAAAATAATCTATATTCTTAAATTCAAATTTCAGAGTGAGAAAGTTTTTTAAATGTTGATTTATTTGTGTTTTCGGCCATTTGTATTTTGACAACAACTACTGTGTTTGACAACAACAACAATTTTAAATTATTTGCTAAGAGAAAATTATTTTTTAATGTTAAATCCAAATTTCAGAGAGAGGAAATTTTTTAAATGTTGATTTATTTGTGTTTTCGGCCATTTTAATTTTGACAACAACAACTGTATTTGACAACAACAACAATTATAAATTATTTGCTAAGAAAAAATTAGTTTATAATCATTAATCCAAATTTTAGAGTGAGAAAGTTTTTTAAATGATGCTTTAGCCGTGTTTTTGGTCATTTTAATTTTGACAACAACAACTGTATTTGACAACAACAACAATTATAAATTATTTGCTAAAAAAAAATAATCTATATTCTTAAATTCAAATTTCAGAGTGAGAAAGTTTTTTAAATGTTGATTTATTTGTGTTTTCGGCCATTTGTATTTTGACAACAACTACTGTGTTTGACAACAACAACAATTTTAAATTATTTGCTAAGAGAAAATTATTTTTTAATGTTAAATCCAAATTTCAGAGTGAGAAAGTTCTTTAAATGTAGATTTATTTGTGTTTTCGGCCTTTTTAATTTTGACAACAACAACTGTATTTGACAACAACAACAATTATAAATTATTTGCTAAGAGAAAATAATTTTTTAATCTTTAATCCAAATTTTAGAGTGCGAAAGTTTTTTAAATGTTGCTTTAGTTGTGTGTTTGGTCATTTTAATTTTGACAACAACAAATGTATTTGACAACAACAACAATTATAAATTATGTTCTAAGAAAAAGTTATTTTATAATTTTAAATCCAAATTTCAGAGTCAGAATTTTTTTTTAATGTTGCTTTAGTCGTGGTTTAGGTCACTTTAGTTTTGACAACAACAAATGTATTTGACAACAACAACAATTATAAATTATTTGCTAAAAATAATTTATTTTAGAATTTTAAATCCTATTTTCAGAGCAATTAAGTTTTATTTGAATGTTGATGTAATTGTGTTTTCGGCCAATTTATTTGTGACAACATCAACTGTATTTGACAACAACAACAATTATAAATTATTTTCTAAGAAAAATTAATTTTATAATCTTAAATTCAAATTTCAGACTCAGAAAGTTTTTATTGTTGCCTTAGTGGTGTTTTTGCTTATTTTAATTTTGACAACAACAAATGTATTTGACAACAATAACAATTATAAAATATTTGCTAAGAGATAATTATTTTATAATCTTTAATCCAAATTTCAGAGTGAGAAAGTTTTTTTAAATGATGATTTATTTGTGTTTTCGGCCTTTTTAATTTTGACAACAACAACAATTATAAATTATTTGCTAAGAGAAAATTTTTTTATAATCTTTAATCCAAATTTTAGAGTGAGAAAGTTTTTTAAATGTTGCTTTAGTCGTGTGTTTGGTCATTTTTATTTTGACAACAACAACTGTATTTGACAATAACAACAACAATTATAAATTATTTGCTAATAAAAGTTGATTTTATAATCTTTTGTTTTCTTTTTTTTTATTTATTTTCAATGCAATCTGTTTTGGGGCTCAAGGCTCACCCTGGTCTTACCCTCGATGGCGTATGGCTATAGGACCGATTTAAGACCATATGACAGGGGACATAGATGTGTTACATTTCAACATAGATCGTTATCTGTTGATGAAAAATCACTTTGCATCCTGCCCCTATCGGGATTCGAACCCTGTACTTCCCGATTGAAACGCCAAAGCTTTAACCACTGTGCCATTAGGTCGGTATTTTATAATCCTAAATCCAGTTTTCCAAACAAGAATGTTTTTTAATGTTTCTTAAGAAGAAAACACTTCACATTTGACAACAACTACAATTAAATATGATTTTATGTCGTTCCAACAAAATTTCAAAATTTTAGAAAATTCAACGTTTACAGTGTCAAGGTAGGAAAATAGTTCAAATGACAGGTCTTATAGTGATGGTTGCTTCTGGAAAAAAATTCAGGAAAGGTGACCTAATATTTTTGTTAGGGGTAACCATAACTAAGACCTTCTAGTTGATTTACTTTTCAACAATTTGAAACATTTTTACAAATTTTTACAAATTTTCCAATTTTGAATGAATTTATTCAAACGAGTTTGCCTAGGCTTTCCATGTGAGAGATGAACTGAATCTTTTCCAGAAGTAACTACATCACTAAGACCTTTCATTTGAACTACATTCCTACCATCACACTTGAAACGTTAATTTTTTAAAAATTTTCCAATTTTGTATGTATGATATATAGTCAAACAAGTGTTTCAATATGAAAATGAATTTTTCCGAATATTAAATTCTCTTTAAAATATAATTTAGTGTTTTACATTCAACGAATTTAGTTGAAGTTTATTTATTTTTTTAGCAGAAAATAGCAAAACAAATATTTTCGGTATAAAAAAGATGACATAACATAATATAATAATTTTTGGTTGAGAAACCATAGACACTTTCTTCATTATCAATTATTTTCACTTTCGGCTAGAAACTACCAGCTAACTTTAATGGATTGGTTTGCCTGATCCTTTAGGTTAGAACCGAATACTAACACAAATCGTATTTTTGACACTCTTAGTCTTTTTTCACAAACTAAATGATTTTGTTACGCCTACGAGTAGAGTACCTAACATTTTCTAATACTATATACAAAGACTGTAAAGAAAGCTCGTTTATTCACTAAACCTATAAAACCATATTTTTGACTACAATGAACAATACTTGCTAAACACATAAAAGCATATAAAATCAATTATTCATTTTTAAAAGAAACATTAAATTCTTCATAATTTTTGCCTTCATATTTATATAACGATTTCATTCAATGCAAAGTGAAGAAAATTAATTTTCTTCCGCATAGTTCCTACGTAAGCGTTTCATTTGAGGAATGAGTCCTCTGTGTATATCCAAGTATATATACGTATTACGTTTTTCATTTTTGTGAGAGTCATTGAATTTAATTGTAAGTAACAACAAAATTTTATTTTTGTTGTTATTTTTTTTATTAATTGAATTATAATTTTATTACGGTATTTTAAGCATACAAAGATTTATCAATGAAAAATGATAACACAATATATATAAGACCATATATACTCGTACAGTAATATTATTGTAGAGACAGAACATTTATGTATGTAGCAGATAAAATTTGTACTTAAATGTTAATGCGCTATATGTGAAAATTCCATTGTCGAAATGACACTCGGTACGGATAAAAATAATTACTTAATTTTAAATTACGAAATTTTGCTTATGTTTAGTGTTGTTTGTGGCCTAACAGCAAGATTATTTATTATTGATGTACAATTTTGTGATTTGTTTGGATTAATTTTAATTTTCGTATATATGGCTTCGGAATATTATTTATCGATTAGGTGTAAATAAAATGATTGGAAACGATTATAAAGGCATTACAAATTAATTATGGATTGGGAAATAAAAAACTTATGGCATCACTCCTGTAAGATTTGAATCGAGGGTTACTATTACGGAATAGTTAGTATTTACGGACAATGGGTGATTTAATTAAATACTGCCGTAAGTCTGCTATAATATAAAATGATATTACTAAAGAGCGTTTTGATGATATAACTGATGATATGATTAATCAAAAAGGTTAGTTCATAATCTTTATAATTGCTTTAGTTTTTGTGTAAAGAAAATTTACTTTAAGAGTACAGTCCCTGGTGGTAATATTGTTGTAATACGCGGTCATTACGCGGTCGACGCGTAATGAAATAAGTTGCGTGTATGTTTGATTATGCAATGTACTCGATGCGATTGTTGATACATAATCTATTTCTCTCTCTCTCTCTCTCTCTCTGGCACTATATCCCGTTAAGGGATTTGGCCGCCTAAAAATGAGGTTTAATAATCATATTTTTGTTTCGTATGATGAGTAATTAATTCATGGATCCTAAGTCAGCCGTGAATTTTTTTTTTTCTAGTCACTACCGGGAATCAAACCCTGGACCTCCGGTCGCTGCTGACCACTTTGCCACTGGGGCGGCACATAATCTATTACGTATATTAAATAGCGAATTTTTGCATCACAGTTGCGTAGTCTATGTCGACAACTAGGAAAGGATTTTAAAAATTTAATTTTGTCTAGACGCCAAATAGCGATTTTACAATACTCGCCGTTAAACGTGTCGTTACCGTGAGTCTTGATGGTAAATCTGATGAACACACTTAAAATTTCACCATAAATAAAAGCCAACCAAAGTCTTGAGCGACGATATGAATTCGTATATTTTCTATCTGGCCCATATGCCCCATGGCCCATAATGTAACTGGTTTTGACATTTAACTGCACTTTTGTATTAATTTATGCATGAAAATATAAGTTCAGTGGACAAAATATTTATAGTTCAATTAAACTCCACATTGTTTTGGTGTAGCAAAATGTCAGTAAAAAGTTATAGTAAAAAAGAAAGCCTTTTCCGTTTTTTTATTTTATCGGATCGATCCGATAAATTGTTCATGTTTTTTATTTTCTCTGAACATTCTCAGGTCGTCATTTTTCCATCTAACATTTTTTCAGATAGTAGACATATTTTTAGTCCAGTATATAAAACTCGGTAAAAAGAAATGATAATGCAAATTTTAGACTTCATAATATTTTGAAAACAAATTGGTAAAAGTTGTTCTTAGGGCAATTTGAAATATAGTGATTTCGCAATTTTTCTAATTGACAACAAGCTAAAACTTCCAAATAAAAATGATATCTATAAGATCATTCACATACTGATTTTTTGTCGATCGCACTAAATTATCTTTCTTTCAATAATTAAAGAATTCCATAAAAATCAGAAATTTTATTCCTAATGTTGAGTGAATTTTATAAGATGTTAAGATCAAATTTGCGACGATTTCACTAACCATGATTCCAACGATTGAGGGACAACTTGTGTTCTTCTGTGGTAAAATCTAAAAATATGATTACATCGGCACAACATTTAGGATTGCGAATTCTATTCAAATATAAACTGAAGAACATGATATTTCCATTGGATCTACTGCGAACTTCTAATGTACACGTATGCATGCTAATTTAGGCTAGGAGCAAATTTCTTCAAAAAGCAATGAGAAATTAAAGTTTTTTATTTGTAGAGACGACGAATAAGAAAAATTAGAGGATGACGACATTTGGATGATGAATTTTGCTTTCTAACAGACGTACCAAACTAAGAACTTATTCTGAAATTGCAATGAAAAGCTTGATTGTTCACTGAATGAATTCCTTAATACTAATTTAATCTACTAGTACTACTAGTATGAAAACTTAAGAAAGGATGGATGACATCTGATCTAAAAAAATAATTGGAAAGCGACCAACCTTACAATGTGAAAAACTTGTATTTTTCAACTATCATCTGACATCAGGTTGTACGATTGAAAATTAAAAACGATTTAACCCTTAAAATGATAACTTATGATAAGAACAATTTTAGTAGCAATTTATACATTGTGGAAAATTTGCGGAAATCTTACACTCTCGCTTTGCATTAATTTGCATTTGTCAGTTTGAATTCTAAAAGAACATCTCATGCAAAAATTAGTGGGCACCACAAGCCTTTCAAAAGGAAGGGAAATGGTCTTTTTTCGTTCTCGTAAATCATATCGATTTAATTGGTTTAATGGTTTTCCGTTAGATAAATTCTGAATATCGTAGAGTTTGTCGAAAAATTCCACATTTCCACAAAGTAGAATTTTTTACACAATTTGCTAACAAACTCTAAAATATCCTGGGTTAATCTAAACTAAAAATACTCAAACCAATAAAATCGATTTGATTTACCAGAACCAAAAATGATATCTTTTTTACACTCCTTTTGGAAAGAGCATTTGCCTAGAGATTATTTTTCAACTCTTGATTCTTTCTATTGCTGCCGTCTGTGCCAAATAAGTCCAATTTGTAAATATTTGGCGCCTATTTTCTTTTTTTTTCTATTATAATATAGGATTTTCAGCTATATTTTGGTTTAACAGTGTAATTACTTATACAAGTTCTGAGTTCAAAATTTTTGCTGGGACAAATTTCACAACCATACAAATACAAGAATAGTTTTTTTAAACATAAAAATCGACAAATTAATAAAATATAATAAAATGGATTCAAAATTATTTGATACAACTGTACAAATAAAAATCTGATCATACCGACTTGGTTCAAGCAGTAGAGAATGTGATAAATCCGTCTGAGTGTCGATTTTATACCAAAACTGACAGCGCGAGGTGAGCAAACCGGAAAAACTTAGTAGTGGTTATTTTATTAGTATTGGTTTGCTTGAGCGCATGCGCGTCATTTTGTTATACGAGTATATATTTTTTAATTGATGTGTCAAATGCGGTTTCGTGTGTTGTTCAAATATTTGAAAATGAAAAATCGAATCACATAGCAAACAATCCGTTCCACTGCTCAAAAGCAAGCGAATAGAAGAGATGATTTATACGTCATCATCATAAATAATCAACCGGTTCAACCCAAAACTTTTTATTTTGCTACTTGCCTTTGAAAAATTGACATTGAAATTGTGATTTTGATCCCAGGAGAGTTAATAATCTAAGAATAGAGGAACGTCCTGCTTGGCCTTTATAATCGGCGTAGAAATCCTATAGATCTCATCTGAACTCATCTCTTCCGAACTCAAGTAGAAATTGTTTTAACTTTGTTGTTGTTTTAATACATTTTGTGTGATACCATTGTACTTTTCCGAACTAACTCACGATGTCATGAACGCAGCATTAAAGTTCAGTTTTATAGTCGCTGTTGCTCATGGGAATTGATAACATGCGATGTACATGCCGAAAATGAATTTATATACTTTTTAGCTGGCCTATTTATTATATCATCCATTTCCATCATCCAATTCAGTCATCCCTAATGTATTTGGTTCAAATTTAATAAGCTCACCATACTAAAGGATGAAATACACCAGGTGCAATATAATCAATTGACATTTAACTATATTGTTAAATTAATACACTGAACAAAATATTTATAGTTCAATTCGACTTGATATTTTTTCCGTTTGCTTAAATGACAGTAGATGTCAACAAAATATAAAAACAGTTAAACAGTTTTACCATTTTTATGTAGATGGCATTGTGAATTTACGATGTGTGACGTTCTGTTTTATTTTTCACGTTATGCGACTATGATTAGAAATTTCAAAAAATGTGGAAAAAAGATTAAAAAATCAACAAGAAAAAGAAGAACAAACCATACGGTGCCATCTTTCTATGATGTTGTATATGACTTTGAGTTATAAGATGTCGTCCTGGTTTGTCTAAATCCAATTAAAGATGGTAATTCCAATGCGTGAAATCTATATGGAGAATATAGCGAATGCAACAATGGACGAAGTATTATTCGGAACAGGAAGTGCCTTAGACTACCTCGTTTATCGATTGGTCAAATTGATGCCACTAAAATTGTTTAACTAAAAGACAGAAGGGCAATTCAGCTTTCTTGCTATATAATAGTTTTAGACGCATCCGTCTATCGAAGATTCGTTATATCAATAAAGTAGCGAGCTTTACATGTAAGTTGATAATAAGGAATGATGCCACTGAGCATTATATTGGTACTATGAATTTTTTGCCCAATATAATCAATTGCAAACGAAAATATTGTTAGTAAAGTAAATTTTTACCAAACTCCATACAAAAATCCAAAAAAAATGTTTCCATTTTGACCGACTTGCTCAGAATTGCTCAGAATTATGCAATCTATCTCTCTGCGATATTTTTCGTTTTTTGTATGGAGCTTAAAATGCAAAAAAAAATGTTTTCCATCAATTCGATTTCCTTCCGGTGTTCTACGTCTTTTACAAACTGTAGAGAATTTAATAACGATTCAGTACCATAAGTTTTACAAATCACAACTCGGACTGGTTTGTCTGTGGTATGTTTTCTGCAAGACTTTACTGAGCGGTTGGGCTCTGTGTTGAACAGCCAAAAATGTTCTAGACTCAACTGCGCACTACTGTAAAGGGTTTGGACTCAAAAAAAAAAAAAAAACTCTTCACCTTTGTAAGCCTCGCTCAAAAGTAAACTTTTATCAAAATGGTGTTCATTCTATCATTTCATACGCCCATTACAAAAAATCGACAAAAAAATGTAAATGTTTTGTTTATCATCTTATCGGGTTGAAATTTGCGCCGAGATAGATTGGATTTTTATAAGCAGTTATGTAAAAGGTCATGAACTTCTAAATTGGGTCAAAACGGAAAAACTGGAACAATTCTTTTACTTATTTATATGTCAATGATTCAAAAACCTCAATCCTAAGTGCCATAGTGCTCCTTGGTATCTAGAACTATGATATGTTGTTTTGTTGAGTAGATCTGGGCGGATATTCTTCAAATTCACCGATATTTTTGCATGCGGATTATGATTTGTATTAAAATTCTTGGATTTCAAGAAATTGCGCCCTGGGGCTCTATTCCTGAATACGAACAAAAAATGAACGAAATGATCATAAATTTCCCTAATTCCGCAATACGAATTCGAACAGTTTTTGTACGTTGATGAACGAATTTTTGTACGATAAATATTTAGTTAACGACTCCATAGAAAGATCAAAAATATATTTGAGTTCTAAATAAACACATTATTTTACTTTTTACCCTATTTGCCGTAGACACTTGGCGAAACACACTTATGTTTTAGACCGATTACTGGTTTTATAACTATAATTTCGAGATCATGATTTTTTAAATGAGAACTCAAGACACTACAATTTCTTTTGTCTTCTCATTTGGCATTGACAAAAATGTCAAGATTGACTTTTAAATTGTAAAAAATGACTTATCTATTGACAGAACAGAAAAAATGTGTTCCCGCCAAGCAAATATCACAATGACAAATAGAAAACTCAAAGGTAACTAGATTTGCTTGGTAAAATATTAGTCTCCGGTATCTCCATTTTTGATGCATTCAGCGTTGTGAGGACTAAAATGCATCGAAATATGAAAAAATATCTCATTTCGAAACTAACAGTGTGTCTATGACATTCCACTTAATAAACACATTTTATTAAACACTTGTTTTTTATTTCGCAAAATTATATTTTTTGAATATTTTAATTAAAAAATTTGTTCAAAAAAGTTTAAAAACCACTTGATCGAGTTCGACTTGTTGGGTCATCATCAGCAGTATCTACTGATTTGTAAAAGTAAAAATTTGTTATACCGGGTGAGTTTTTAGCTGAAACTTTCAAGTATCCTACTTTTTAATGCAGATTTGGATTCTACGGCTAAAAGTACGCAGGATTTCTTTGAAACATTTTTTAAGATTCATAATAGATGGCGCTGTAATAGGCGATATTAAATTTTTTTCGTTTTCTCCTACTGAGAACATTATGCATACGATTCTGCAATATGTTTGCATTAAAATTAACACGTTTTCAATGTAAATAATTGAAATTAGCTTTAAACAAATCGATACGTCCAACGTATATGTTGATAACTCGAAAATCACAAGTTTTCAGGAGAGCATTTTGAATGTTCAAATAGTTGTAGAAAAATACCTAGATAAGTATTTGATTAAAAATAAATGGCATATTGTAACATTATAAATTATCTTTTGAATACCTTTTCTGATTTTCTCGATAATAATCCTAATTACTTGATTTTCATAAAATTACACTTTTAATCTGGAGAAAATTCTGGATTTCAAGGTTGCATATGGAGTTACAAAGTTTTTGTTCGTTTCTTCTTTATTTTAAAAGTTGTATGTTCAGTTACACATTTTTTGCACGGATTAGTTTTAGTTAACAAGTTTCGAAAATTTATATACAAACATACTACATGAAAATTAAAAACATTTATGGGTAGTAATTAATTAATTAATACAGCAAAATTAAATTTGTTTCTGTTATATGTTGAAAACTGTTCTTACAACCACAATGTTATTTAGGAAAATTGTTTAAAACATTGCAAACAGTTTTACAAATCAAACAGAATAAAATAAACTCCGAGCAAATAGTTTATAAATCAAAATAGAAATAGTTTTTTAAAATTTACTCCATACAATAACTTTGCAAAATGAGTTTCCTAGTTTTTGCATGTTCCTAAATCAAAAATGACGAAGAGTTGTAACTCTTTAAAAGGTTGCCATTTGGTTAGGAGGAACAATACAGAAATAAAAAATTGACGGTACATGCAGTTTGTTAAGCTGAATCCAAAAAACGAATCATGCAATAAGTTTGTAACTCGATATTTCAACATATTCGTTGGACGTATCGAAATTGTATTGTTCAAATTGTATGTTTTAAATGTATGTTTAAATGTATGTTTGTTGTATTATACAAATTGTATGTTTTAAACAAATTGCATGTTCCTATGCAAAATCATCGCCGTCGTTGTTCCTGTGTTACGCTAAAAGTAGTTTTTTTTTAAATTTAAGAAATACAATTTGTTTAAAACTAATTTCAAGTATTTACATTGAAAACGTGTTAATTTTAATGCAAACATATTGCAGAATCGTATGCATAATGTTCTCAGTAGGAGAAATCGAAAAAAAACTAATATTGCCGATTACAGCGCCATCTATCATGAATCGGCAAAAAATGTTTCAAGGAAATCCTACGTACTTTTAGCCGTAGAATCCGAATCTGCAATAAAAATAGAGGTTCCTATCTTAATTTCCAAGTTGCCTCCAGCTTAAAAAACACCCGGTATATAGCAGAAAAAAACAAAAAATAAACAAAAGAAGAAGGGACAAAAAATAAGCAATACAAATTAATCAATTGATCGCGCAGGTGTGTGATTAGTCATCGGCTGAGTAACAAAATTCAAGGTATATTGAAGTACATTTAATTAGAGAAACGTATTTCTCTCTGTTCGTTAAGGATATTTTGGCTAAGAAATATTGATTTTCGAATTTCGTAAGACTCTAAGGTATCTAAACGTCTGCCTTTAGGTTGTATATGTAATAAGTCTAAATGGTTCAAGTGAGCTGTCTGATTTTCTGAAGTTAAATGGTTATGGACAGTTGATTGATTGCAACCAGATAAATGTTCTTTAGGTCTTTTACTCCAACAGAGGGAGACATTATTTATGTATATGAAACTGATCCGAAAAAAATTGTGTCTTTGCTAAATCTGTAATATTTTCGGGCTTGCCCGAAAAACTTTAAAAAACTGCACTACTATTAATTCTTATCGCGAAATTTTTAAAACTGGCCAGAAAATTGGATCTTTGCTTAATCTGTAATATTTTACTTAAAAAAACTGCTCTATCATTAATTCCTATCCCGAATTTTTTTTATATCAGCGTACTAAAAAAAGATTGTATTTTACAAGCCAATACTATAAAATACAATATAATTTAATGAATAAATATATACATAATAAGTATATATGAAAAGCAAATTTCCTGACAATTTCAAAAAATTAGAATTTATACTCTATACGAGTATAATGATATTACGCAAGTTTCTGAAAAAAAAATAATACCAACACATTTTACTATGAAGTGGTTGCCACAGGGATTGCCTGAGACTTCAGCTACCGTCGAGAATTAGTGTAGGCCATCTGAAATTTAAATAATTTAGCCCCAGCTATATACGAGGTGGAAGGAAGGTTCGTGCCAGTCTCGGCATGTAACGATTTCCAACAAAAAATTACTAAGAAATTTTCTTCTGTGGCGGTTGTCACATGGATTGCCTGAGACTTCGCAGCTACCGTCGAGAATTAGTGTAGGCCATCTGAAATCCAAATAATTTAGCCACAAATCTGTACGATGTGGAAAGAAGGTTCTTGTCAGTCTCAGTATGTAAAGATTTCCAACAAAAAACTTATTACAAAATTTTCTTCTGTGGCGGTTGCCACAGGGATTGCCTGAGACTTCGGCTACCACCGACAATTGGTGTTGCCCATCTGAAATTCAAATATTGCAGCCCCTAATCTGTAGAAGGTGGAAAGAAGGTTCTTGCCATTCTCAGTATGTAACGATTTCCGACAAAAAATTACGAAGAAATTTTCTTCTGTGGCGGTTGTCACAGGGATTGCCTGAGACTTCAGCTACCGTCGAGAATTAGTTTAGGCCATCTGAAATCCTAATAATGCAGCTGTCGATAATACGTGTAGGCCATCTGAAATCCAAATAATGTAGCCCCAAATCTGTACGAGATGGAAAGAAGGTTCGTGTTAGTCTCAGTATTTAGCGATTTGATTCTGCGCTTCTAAGCAGTACTTAGCGGAAAATTGGCTTATAAAATTTGCACTACTTGATTTCTCTTATATATTTTAGCTCGATGGTCATTATTTTGTAATAATTTTAAACAAAATCTTTTTTTTTAAACTTAAACATGGCCGTCAATTGTTTACGTTAATTTATATGAGTATCAGTACATATATGAATTACTCGTTGTCAATACATACAGTAAATGACCAAATGTAGAACGGGGTCAGGAGCACTGTTAAAAACCACGGAACAATAATCCAAAAATGTTATTGAAATATTTACGAAAACACAACTAGTTTATATTTAGCTATAAAACCAATCAATTTAAACTTAAGAGATTGGAATTGCAAGACGCCTAATAAGGCACTATCACACCATAAAGAACTATTTGGTGGTCGACTTTTATTTTTGATCCTACAATTTTGTCGGCCTCACAAAAATACAAAATATCTTAGATAAATAATATTGCTGCATCCATTTCAAGTCTTTATAACAAGGACACACACCAAACAATTATGTACGATCGTATTCAGAAATACAAATTTATTTTCGTAACAACTTGCATTTTCTTAACGAATACATTTTCGTATCGTATTCAGGAATAGCGGAACTGGGTCCATATTTTTGAAGACGAAACGTATAGTGCCACGTTACGAAAGTTCTATACGATACGAATCTAAATTGAAATTTCTGAATACGATCGTACGTAATTGTCTGGTGTGTGTCCTTGCTAAAAAGAAAATTTATTTTAAATGTGTTTGGTAAATTTGTGTTTAAAATTTTTTTCTGTCAGAGTACCACCACTCGGTGATTTCATATATATTATGGAAAAAGAAAATATTACGCCGTCGTTACGCTTTCAGAATTTCTAAACATCTATCGAACAAAAGTTCATTCATGAAAGTATAAAAATCGTTCAGGTTCGTGTACCATCCATACGAATTCGTGAAATGGCAAAACTGGCTCTATTTGAAGCAATTAATGCAGAAGGGCCACTCGTATTATGAAATTTTTTGATTTCAATTTTTTCGATATCGAAAAATTAGATTCGACGCGAATTTGCCCTTTTATGAAATTTTTGGATTTCGAATTTTTAAATATCGAGAAAACTCGTTTTGACAGTGATTTTTTTTACGTTATACTGTGCGATTAAAATTGATTAAAAATAGTAATTAGAAAAAAATAATATTTTAATTTCAACAATTCATTCGTCGTAGTGCCTTGAAAATAATCGCTTCAATGTTTTCTTTTAGCTACATAATAGAAAAAATTCGCGTCGAATTTTTATTTTAAGATATTAAGAGATCGAAACAAATCGATATCGAAATATTTCATAAAAGCCCAGTTAAGAAATATAGGAAAACACGGGAAACTTAATAAACGTAATGAACTAACACATCAGTCCTACATACCACTACTTGTTGAGCAAAACTTATTATTATTTGAGACCATTTTATTATGAATTACTGTCGTTTAGAAATATTGAAAAGCTCGGAAAAACTGGTACGTATGATGGCATGATATTTCGTCTATTTATATGGCAATGATTCAGAAAACCTCAATCCATGTACCAGTGCCTATTGATTTCCGAAACTGTGAATTGTTACTCTGTTGAGGGGCGAGATCATGAAATGAGGGGGCCTATTATGATTTTTTCGATAATGCTTTTTATTCGATAGTATCGAAAATGAGCGATTATGAAATCTTCCGATAGTGTTTTTCTCGATAATATCGTTAGTATACGACTGCATTTAAAGTGACGAAGATCGTGTTTCATTATATAGAATCAAATAAAAAGTGGATAAATAAGTTTAAGAAATAAAATATTATTATTAAATTCGTGTTATTAAATTAATTATATTTGATTTTTTTTTATTTTCCTCATAGAACAATAACAAATGTTGATCAATTCGAATTTTTGACTCTCGAATGAAATTTAGTGAGTGTGTGCTTAAATTCAGATTCTGCAGGTCATCCAGAGAAAACCGTGGGTGGTTTTAAAAAGTAATCTTATATAATGTAAGCTGGCGTTACTTCTTCTTTTGAGTCATCATCATTTTTATTTATAAAAATTTTGATGCCTTATTCCATTGTTATATCAAAATTATAAATAAATTCCGTTAAATAACTTCAAATAAAAAAATTAGCCGGTTTTTCTTCGACAGCTAAACAAAACTACATCATAAATAATATGACTCGATATTATCGAACAAAAAAAAAAAACACTATCGAAAAAATCATTATAGCCCCCCCCCCCAGACCAGAAAAATCACTTGTGCCAAAGTATTTCGCAAAACCGTCAAAGTTGGTTTAGATATTTTCTCTGAACGTACAAATAAACAAAAGTTTAGCGGAAAAATGGTATTTGTGTTAGACATTGCATTTTGCGTCACCCTACTATGCCCAACCAATATGTCAAATTTTAATAGATTTAATCTAGTAAGCTTGAAAATAATTTTGAATTCGGTTGAATTTCCCTGCCGTATTTCATGACCTTGCCCCTGGCTCTATTGAAAACACCTTGCCGTAAGAATTAACTTCATTTAACAATATCTAGTAGCTTGGAGGATTCGAATTAATTTTTTAGTTCCGTATGATCCCCCGTATAACCAGTTTTTCGTTTAAAATTTTTATTGAAAGATATCGTAAACGTGAAAATTAATTTACCATCTAAAATACATTTGTTCATTTTATTCGAAATAATCAAGTTTTACAAATGCAGTCAAATACTTCGTACTGTTGTTATTGTTTTAAGGAATAACTTTAAATTTAGGAAAATATTCCTTTTCATGCTTGTGGGACTCTGATGGCATAATTTATACTTATTTGTAAATAGTTTACGAAAGTTTGACATCTTAAGTATTAGTAAGTGGTATTTTTATTGCGAATGTACATCGGAAATGTGACGTGCACATACATACATACCGTATATAGCTAAGTAAATAAATGTTGAAAACCAATTTAAGTTTATTCGAGATAATAAATAATCTACAATCGGGAAATCTTGCAGAAAAGCATCAAAGTACTTTTTTTTCATATTTTGAAAACTTTACTTAAATTGCATTTCCGTGTTTTCGTTTCGATGGGAATACTTAAAAGCGATTATTTCAAAACCGTATATTTCCATGTGGATTTTCATTCGTATATTGATTTTAATTTTAGTTAGTGTAAGAATTATTACAAGCATTTTTTGGTTTGTTATGCACCATAAAAGTATATATAGCATGCATTTTAGCTGCACAATGCATACTCGTGTGTATATATAGATTCCCGTTTTTAAATAAATACATTACGATTAAAAGATTTTCATGTTGCGCTCGAAATAAACCAATTGGCATGCGATTTAAAATTTATTGAAGCAGATTGCAGATCTTATATAGTATAAACCCGCGCTATATTATTTAATGGGTAGTTTCCGCATATACTAATACACCTCATAAACTTAAGTCAAATATACTAATAAACCGCTGGTTTATGTATAACTTGTATAATCGCACACCATAAACACTTTCCAGTCGTTTTAACTAAATTAACGGCTAAAAAAACCCTATATACAGTTTTGTGTTAATAAAAAGCTCTGTAGAATATCTACATAAATTGCCAACAACAAAAACCATTTTTACAACATTCGGTTACAGTAATTCCGGTAAACACAACTCACCAATTTTATTATCTTGAGAAAAACCGTCTTGTATAGGTATATATATATATATAGCGTTTGTTGTTGTAATTTTTCGTCTACACTTTGTGCTTTGCCTTTAAATGAAAATTTCTCGAGGGAAATAATGGTGTGTGATTGTTAAAAATTTTTTGTTTGTTTGTTGTTTATTCATTTTTCATTTAACATACATAACATAGGCAGGAAAATTATTCGTACTCGATTTATATTTTTGCCACTCATACACACGTATCAAATACAATATACAGTATACAAAAGAAAAGCCAAGAAAATGTATAATAAAAAATAAATAAATTAAACCGGAAAATGTACAAGTGTATGGTGTATAAATATAGATTTTTTTATTTCGTTTTTCATTTCTTATCTCGCACATTGCGTGTAGAAAGCATAAACACACACCCACAAGGCCACAAAAGCAAAATAAACGACAAGCCGAGTGAAGAAGTACAACTGAACGAAAATATAAAATTAACGGAATGAAAATTGCGTTTCCACTGTGCGTCTTTATACTATTATTATAATATATGGATATTAGAGCTACATGCTTTTTCTATACTCGAAATTTTCACATCCCCCATTTCATGATTTTTCCGCTTATATATTACGCAAAGCTTTATATTCTAATTTTATTTCATTGAAAATTAAATTGAATCTAATAATATAAGGTGACATACACAATCGTTATAATATATATATCTACGCTAGAAATACGATAAAAGAAAATGTATATGAAGCGCCTAAAGCTCTCAAATTAATAATTTTCCGTACGCGCTTTAATTACACAGCACGATAGTACGAGTAATATAAAAAGTTCAAATCGAACAAGATTTTTATTCCGGGATATCCTAAAACTTGGAAAGGGTTTAATATATAACATCTACTCGGTATATATACACAGTCAATATAATTTCTATTGATACAAAAAGGAACTGTAAAAATGTTTCCATGCTGCGAAAAAATATAAGAAAAATATAAGAATAATGATGGCATAGTACGGGCGTATAGATGTATGATTCGATCCAGTCAGAAAGAAAATTTTCTTCTTATCTGATTAATATTTAAAATGGATTTTCATTTTTTGTTCGTGTTGTGCAGAAAATTCGAAAATAAAAAAAAAATGCTGAATGGAAATTCTTGTTGGCACAAAGTGAATTATTTCCGCTTGATTGTGTTCAATCAATAAGTCAAGCTCAATTTTATTTTAAATTTTCATTTTTTTTTAACAAAATGGATTAAATCACCAATTATTGATCAGTTATAATAATATAGTGACCTAAATACTGTGATTCCTGCTTGAGATGATTATTTGTATATAAAGATCGATTAGCCTTGCACCTCCCTAGAAAAAAAAATATATTTAAAAAAAACTTTTTACAAAACCATGCTTATATTTAAAGGCTCTAAAAAGGAGATAATATAATAAAAGGCTTTGAAAAAGAGAAAATAAAATTTTTCTTCCTTACTTCTATCAAGATATATTTATAACAAGTAAAAATTTAAAATTAATATGACTAAAAATATAAGCTCTTGACAATACAAACAGACACACAGAGTGAGCTAATATAAGCGTGGTAAAAACCAGCAAAAATAAAAAAATATACATATATTTTTTAGGCGAAAAGTTTCGTTTTTAAAATCGAAAGGATAATATTTTTATTTTTAAATAAATTTTTTCGCAAAATTTGTTTTTAAAAAGACTTGTTTTTATTTTCAAAAATACTTTACTTACTTATGTCAAATAGTTTTCTTAAATTTTAAGATATTGCTTTTTAAGAATAAGCTTTTTATTGGTTTTAAAAGATTTATTTTAATTTTTAAATAGTTATTTTTTAATAAATGTCACATAATAATAATAAATGTCACGAACTTATTGATTTAGCGAATTATATCACCAAATTAAAACGTATGGAAAAGTGAATGTCATTTGATTTGTAAATAATATTTTACCTAAAACAGCCGTAAATACTTTAAAATAAAACGAGATTTCTGGTAAAACAATAAATATAAACATTTTCATAAGTTGTTAGTATTATCAAAAAAAATTGATTTAAAATGCTCACAGTGATCATTATTGTTATGATGTTGAATGTCAAGAAAAATGTTCAAGAATATCATAGTATGATAAAATCAGTCATTTAAATAATTGTATGTAACACACAATGATGATTTTAAAAATAACTATAATTTACTATTATCATAATATGATAAATGCAATCATGTATTTATGATATATTTTTTTCTGAGTGTATATACCCGGGTATTTCACATTTGAATTTTTCCATGGCTTTTTATCCAATTATAAATCGGTTCCGACTCAGTGGCTCAGCTGGTTTGAAATTTATGAAAATTCAGTTTGTTCAAATAATTATGTACGTTTAAGTACTTTTTTTTAAAATTATACACATTTTCGACCATCTTCTCAGAATATACCTGTGGCCCTATTCTGGTAATTCCCGGAGAATGGAAATTTTAAATTTTGTAGCAGTTTTATTCCCTTTTCCCCAAAAGTGTATTCCGGCTTTTGGGAAAACATTTTTTTGGGAAAAAATTATTCCCCATTATAGCAGTTTTGACGTTTATTACTCCATATACCAATTTTAGGAAAGAATTAACTGGGAATAGAATTTAACGGAAATTTATTGTATTTACGTAATTTATGTATTATGCGGCTGTAAATTTATACTAAAAACTGATAATATCAATTGGAAATATCAATATCCAATTTTTTATTTTAATAAACAAACTTTATTTTTTAAGTAAAATTCTATTAAAATATTAATAAAAACAAAGTAAACGTAGTAAACTATTTTTAGACATTTGTTTTCTTGTTTTATTGCGGTCGCGTGTGAACGAGACTAATTAAATTATTTATATAACTTTAATTATTATTTTAATTTTAATTATTTAAATTTATTCCCCAATCGCCAGAATTAACTTGTGGAAAACGGGGAATTGGGGAAATGTCTGGGGAATTGGGGAAATGTCTGGGGAATAGCTGCTACAAAAATAAATTATTCCCTATTCCCGGGGAATTACCAGAATAGGGCCAATGGGTGTATAATTCATTGCTTCATATATTTTGTATGAAGCATCTTGTAAGTTTTATTAAATGGATTCCCAATTTAACTGTGACATATAAAACCTGCAAATTCTGTAATATTTAGAAAAAATAAAAGACTTTGTTATCAATACCTATATATTTTTTTATTTTATTTTAATAGTAGTAGTCATTATAGTAGTAGTAGTATTCAAAATATAGAGTAAGGAAAAATAAATAACTAGAAAATTATAAAAACTTAAGTGTGTTTTAGACCACACTACTGAAGTAAAACTTCTAATATATATTTAATATTTATAATATAATAGAGAAAAATTATAATATTGAAAAAAAAAAAAAATTGGTCACCCCGTGCGTTCTCGAGTGTCACCTAGCCGTTTATGTCTGATGCCACAAGAGGTTACCTTGTAACTTGGTAACTTTTTCAATGCCAACTAGTCGTAATAGATAATGTTTATTTATGTGTAACAAAATGGACGAAAAAATCATTTTGAAATCTCTTCGCATAGTTAAAATGGCCTTGAAATATTTTTTATTTCATATATGTTTGTGTAATGTGGTTTCATCGAAAATTTGTTGAAGTCGCAATAAAACCTCTATCATAGGCAAACGGGGAAAGAAACGAAGAAAGAATCGGTTTCTGTGATACCTCGTGTGGAATGGAGCTATAATATAGGAAAAAATACATATATAAAATATATCACACGGACGATTTTTTTTTTGGTCACCCTGTGCGTTTTGGAGTGAGTGAGTGAGTGACATAGATGTTATAATAAAGAAAAAAAATTTTGGTCACCCTGTGCGTTCTCGAGTGAGTTTGTCAGTAACATAGAAGTCTATATTATGACTTTCAAATTTTTCCAGTTTTTCAATTTTCCAATTTCCAAATTTTCTAATTTACCAACTTTGAAAATTTCCTATTTTCATATTTTTTATTTTCCTATTTTCCAATTTCTCGATTTTCTAATTTACCAGTTTTCCAATTTACCAATTTTCCAAATTTCTAATTTTCATATTTTCATATTTTCCAATTTTCCATTTACCTATTTTCCAATTTTCTAATTTTCCAATTTACAAATTTCCAAATTTTCAAATTTTGCAAATTTTGAAATTTCCAATTTTCCAATTTCCCATTTGCCAATTTTCCTATTTTATTATTTTCCAATTTTTTTAACAAATTATTAAAATAAATTGGTATCTGTTCAATCTAAAATCAAATGTCGAGTTCCTGAAATACAATTGTTGCTACCTGAAATACATTTGTTGTCACCTGGAATACATAAATCATCGCCTGAAAGAAAACCATCACCAATTTATCGTCGAACCCAACACTACAGCTGAGTTATTAATACCACCAGCCGAGAATCGTCCCTCATTTAATATATGTAGTTATCTGAAATGTAATTAGATTAATTTAATTAAGTTCATACGTATATTATAATAATTACTTACCTTGTCATTATATTCATCTTGATTACCTATAGAAATTAGTATAAATATTATTTAGATAACAAACCAAAAACATATTATGTAAACAATATACATAACATAATTTGCCCTTGAACTTGATCTTCAAAACACAACAAATTATGTCATGCATATTGTAACACAAATAAACATACACTAGAATTTCTCTATATATTTATTAACACATATAGATACTTACCTTTAAAAACAATAAGGATAATTGGTTACCTAAAATAGTAATTAAGTTAAGATAAAAATAATTAAGTTAAGATAAAATTCAGTTTATTATGTATATTAAATATTTCTTACCAGTTTGTTATGACATTTCTGCATCACACAATTACTAATGTAATTATCTTATACTACCACCAATGTAATTCCTATTTTATAGAAAGTGCGTTTAATACTTAATATAATTTGTAATGCCATCTAGTGGCAATTAAATTACGAGGCGATTGATCACCCTCTATGGTAAATATACCAACATTTTTGTAATTAATATTTTGTAAACCAAAATAAAATTCTCTTTGTCATCAACCACCATAGCGATAAGTTGTGTTTTAGAATTGCATCGCGTTGTAAATCAAAATAAATATAAATATAATAATATAAAATTAAATAGAAATTTGTACAGTGAAGTTATACAGTACCACCGGTTTATTATTTCTACATTTGTTGGTCCTTCGAGCCGGATCGATACCAAAGCGCATCAAAGTGTAAAGTTAAAAACCGCGATTGCAATTCTAAAACATATACGCCATTACTAACCAGCGGATAGCAAAAAGGCGCAGTGTTATATTTCGATACAAGGCGATACTACAGCCAGCATTCACGCGCCGAAATACCCACCGCCATTCATCGCATGGTATTTCTACGTGGTTACATTAATCTGCAGAATTAATAAAGTGATAAAAACGGAAATACCCACCGCCATTCTTCGCATGGTATTTCTACGTATTTAATTAATAAAATGCAGGATTAATAAAGTGATAAAGACGAGATTCCAGCCGCCATTCGCCGAGTGGTTTTTTACGAGTTTGCATTCGCTCACCCATATACAAACGAAGGCGATTGCAATTCGATACTGCAGCCAGCATTCACGCGACGATATACCCACCGCAATTTATCGCATGGTATTTCTACGTGGTTGCATTAATGAAGATTTAATAAGTTGATTAAACCTGAGATTCCAGCCGCCATTCACCGAGTGGCTTTTACAAGTTTGCATTCGCTCGCCCATATACCAACGAAGGCGATTGCAATTCGATACAAGCCGATACTGCAGCCAGCGTACATATTCCGAAATACCCACCGCAATTCACCGCATGGTATTTCATCATAACTGGTCAGCAGCCGCAATTCACCGCATGGTATTTCTACGGATTCGTACAAATCTTTAAAATTAGTAAAGGATTTATTCCGAAATACCCACCGCAATTCACCGCATGATATTGCATCATAACTGGTCAGCAGCCGAAATTCATCGCATGGTATTTATTATTTCCGGTTGGCAGATAAATAGACAAGTCCGGAGGGACAAACCAAGCACCATTCATCGCGTGCCCATATTCCAGCCGCCATTTGCCTAATGGTATTATTATCAGTCTCCAGTTGACAGTCGAGTACAGGATTAAAACCAGGTGAGCTGTTTCCATATCATTTAAGTAAATTGAACCCTAACCACAATATATTAAAAATATTTTCGAATTTTTATAATTATATTTCGAGTGGTTCTTTGACATATTCCTTGTGCTCGCGCTGTGCGTATAAAATTATACTTCTGTTAAGTTATCGACCAATTTAATTATATTTTAACCTCGTGTTAATATGGAAGCATTAGTTAAGCGTAAAAGTGTGATCAAGGGTCAGTTAACGAAGATTGCTAATTTTGTAAATACGAAGGGAGAAAATGCCACTTATGACGAACTGTCAATTCGGTTAGCTAAAGTGAATGATATGTATAATCGATTTATTTCAATTGAGGAACAAATATTTAACTTGGATGCAGAAGCGAATTCGGATATGGATAGTTTTGTCGAAGCGTATTACTCAATCGTTACGAAATTACAAGTGCTTTTAAGACAACTCTCGACTAAGTCCGCAATACCGACTCCTCACGATAATGCCGATGTTTCTTTGAATACCACCCAGATTAATTTTCGATCTGATTTCAAATTACCGAGACTGAGTCGCCCTACTTTCGATGGCAATCTGAACCAATGGCAATCATTTTATGATATTTACATATCCACGGTCCACGAGAACACATACCTATCATCCGCCGAGAAGTTCAAATATCTCCTGGGGCAGTTACGTGGATCCGCATATACAACTGTTTGCCATTTCCGTATAGACGATGCAAGCTATTATGAAGCGTTAAAACGATTGGTTAAAAAATACGATAGAAAACGGACTATAGTGGAAGGTTACATTCGCGAATTCCATTTGACGCCGAAGTTTAGTAACCCGTCAGCCGTGAATAACACTAAGCTTCATGATACGTTAGATGAAACCATTCGAGGCCTAAAGGGGCTCGGAGATCTAGCAACGCACCGTGACCCGTGGTTAATCCTTTTGCCAGCCGAAAAATTGGATGATGATACAAGGCAGCTATGGAAATACGAGTCAGCTGAAACCGATTATCCGACGGGTGATGAATTCTTAGAATTTCTATCTAAGAGAATGATTTCACTAGCTGAGCCTGCAACCAAAAGATTTGCTGCCCCCAAGTCACCAACACCGATTAATTCCTATTATGCCGCTATACAGCTACCGCCCTGTCCACTCTGTGAAAATGAAGAACATAGATTGTACGAGTGTCCTAAAATTCGTGCAATGGACAGTATCTCGCGCCGCGAGTTCATATCCAAATCCAACCGCTGTTTAAACTGCCTTACTGATCGACACCTAATCACGAACTGTAACAGCAGAAAACATTATCAAAAATGTCTCAAACGGCACAATACTTTGTTGCATTACGTCCATACCCCACAAATAACCAAAGGTTCAAAGAATGATAAAGGATCACCGAATACGAATGAGACCGTTCATCAAAATATCGTTCAACCAAATTCCAGTAATAATAACCAATCAGCTACCACGATGTTAGCAATACCGATGTGTCCATACCTAGAGAAACCAGTGCCAATTAAGGATCCAGTAGAAGATAGCCGTTCGATTAAACGTAACATCCCTATTTTACCTACCGCAAAATCGAACATACAGGATAAATATGAAAACTGGACAAAATATCGAGCTCTGTTAGATTCGGGGTCGACGCACAATTTTATTAAGAAAGATCTTATAAGCCGATTGAAAATTCCGCGTCCCATGTCGGATATTACAATTAGTTCAATTAATCAATCGCGATCATGTATCTCAAGAGAAAAATCCGAAATTAAACTACGAACTTCAGTCAATCCATCCTTTTCCATGGACATTGAACAACCTATTTCCAACACCAGTAAAACCTGTCATCATGTTGGTTCTGAAACTCTTCAAAGGTTAGAGATAACTATGGGGAGATTTTGGCGAACAGAACAGGTGCTCTTACCCCAAGATAAAGACTACCATCGTATCCTGTGGAGAGAAAACCCAGATATGAAATTATCTCAATACCGTTTAAAAGCGGCAACCTACGATAAGTACGAGACGATCTATCCCGAAGCCAGCAAAGTCATTAGGAAGGATTTTTACATGGATCTTAAATATTTAAGTACAAAAACCTTAATCCGTGTTTTAGGATACCTTCTCAGATGCAAGAAAATTCTTCAAACCCAAAAATTAATACGAAAATCTTGCATTCACTTAATCGTAAAGGAGGTTGTAAATGCCGAATACTGTCTATTCCGATTTGTCCAGCATGAAGGTTATAAAAGCGATATTAGTTTATTATTAAACCATAAATTATTACCGAATAATTCAAAAATTTTTATTTTTATTCATATATCGACAACTATGGACTGCTGCTGCGGACGTTTGGAGAACGCTGCTATTATTCACGATGCTAAGCTCCGCATAACATTGCCAAGCAACCATGTTATCACCGAAGGTATAATCCGGTACATACATCACAGGAATTTACATGCCAGCCACAAATTATTGCATACCATATTAAAACAACGGTTTGCCATCCCTAGAGCAAAAACCGTCATACGCCGGATTATCCATCTATGTATCACCTGCAGACGCTTTAATACCAAGTTGGAACAACAACTTATGGGTCAGCTACCCAGCTACCGTGTCAATCCACCAGCTAGGCCATTCATCGAGGTCGCTATCTACCTAGCTGGTCCATTTAATCTTAAACCATACAGGAGTAGAGGTGCCAAATCTAATAAATCCTAAATAGTAATATTTGTTTGTATGGCCACCAAAGCCACAACGATTGAAATTGTATCCCTCAAATTACCCGGAGGCCGCATTCTCAAACGACCGATAAGTAAACTGTGCTTCTTACCTAATATTGACTCAACTGAGTCAACGGCGGCGGTATGTTCAATCTAAAATCAAATGTCGAGTTCCTGAAATACAATTGTTGCTACCTGAAATACATTTGTTGTCACCTGGAATACATAAATCATCGCCTGAAAGAAAACCATCACCAATTTATCGTCGAACCCAACACTACAGCTGAGTTATTAATACCACCAGCCGAGAATCGTCCCTCATTTAATATATGTAGTTATCTGAAATGTAATTAGATTAATTTAATTAAGTTCATACGTATATTATAATAATTACTTACCTTGTCATTATATTCATCTTGATTACCTATAGAAATTAGTATAAATATTATTTAGATAACAAACCAAAAACATATTATGTAAACAATATACATAACATAATTTGCCCTTGAACTTGATCTTCAAAACACAACAAATTATGTCATGCATATTGTAACACAAATAAACATACACTAGAATTTCTCTATATATTTATTAACACATATAGATACTTACCTTTAAAAACAATAAGGATAATTGGTTACCTAAAATAGTAATTAAGTTAAGATAAAAATAATTAAGTTAAGATAAAATTCAGTTTATTATGTATATTAAATATTTCTTACCAGTTTGTTATGACATTTCTGCATCACACAATTACTAATGTAATTATCTTATACTACCACCAATGTAATTCCTATTTTATAGAAAGTGCGTTTAATACTTAATATAATTTGTAATGCCATCTAGTGGCAATTAAATTACGAGGCGATTGATCACCCTCTATGGTAAATATACCAACATTTTTGTAATTAATATTTTGTAAACCAAAATAAAATTCTCTTTGTCATCAACCACCATAGCGATAAGTTGTGTTTTAGAATTGCATCGCGTTGTAAATCAAAATAAATATAAATATAATAATATAAAATTAAATAGAAATTTGTACAGTGAAGTTATACAGTACCACCGGTTTATTATTTCTACAGTATCAACTAATGTTCCACCCAGGGATTTATGAATTGTCATGGCACATCCTGATACTAAAGGAAAATGATTTCGTTTTGCGTTTATTGTTTCGTTCGCCTCGTTCGATTACACTTTTCGTAACGCATTTGCCAGCTTAGTTCCTGGCTAAATCAAGCATGCCTAAAGAAGTTTTACTTCAAAAATATCTGTATGTACATAAAAAAATAAAAGCTAATTGTTTAGATGACATTCTTGGCATTTGGTTTGCGTAAGGCTATGTGTTTGGCAAATGGGCTTTAAGCACTGGACACAAACTTTTCTTGTAAGTCTCTTTATACCACATATAGCATGCACCTTTGTGTGTGTCCCGACCAGATGCATTTCTATCCATTAAATCATCTGGTATGAATGGAACGCTCTGGGGCTCTCGAAAATCCTCAATACAAACACCTAGAACACGTTGCACAACACTTCTTATTGCAACCCTTGGATTCTGAGTTCGTTTTTTTATAAAAGGCATACGAAAGTGTTCACTTAATTCTTCAAAAAAATGTCTACGTCGACCAGTTTTATCATTGTCGTGTTCACTGCACCTATAGTTGAATTGTAATATAAAATTATATCTGGTTTACATTTTGGACGGTAATCGCTAGTATCATTATGCTTTGTAGATAGTAACGCAAAAGATTTATTGTGTTTTGAAACGTATGAGCATAAAATAATTTTTTCTCCGAACTCAAATTTCGACGATAAAACCTTCCTAGTTTTCGATGCTTTGAATTCTGGAGGGATACCCTACTAAATCTTTGGCTAGAGAAAGCGATGTAAAAAAAATTGGAGAAAGTAAATCTTTAAGGATCGTTCACCTTGAATTTTTTCTGATGTTTCCAATTTTACCGGTATATATCTGTCCTTTCAAAGGGTACGCCGTTTTGGAATCACAGGCCCACTAAAGTTTGATTCCATACTTTGCTGGTTTTGAAAGTATATATTGCTTGAATTTCGTTCACCCTCTGAAGAGGGACGGTTTCTATTCTAGAATTTCTGTTGGCTTCGAAATCAAATTGAATAAAACGCGTTAAATTTTGGAAACCTTGGACGGGCATATAGTTGCTCGATACAGCGGGTAGGATTTTTTTTGTTGCCAAACAGGTTATTGATTTTTCATTCGGATTTGCTGTATTCCATTTTGTAAATTCTTTATCCGCCTTCCTATTTGTATGTCTACAAATTATGTTCTGCATTATGCGTCAAACGAAGTGCAAAATGTATCGACATCGTTGAAAATTTGGGTATTAGGATTGGGCCCAATAAAAGATGCCTCCCTTATTTCATCATCAATATTTCATCATACACTTCATCATCAATATCAATGCTCAAATTCTCATTATCTTCGGCTTCAAAGTCAGGGCTGAGAAATAAATTCTGACTTATATAGTATACAAATTTAAATATATTTAATTACCTTGCCATTTGAGCACTCGAAAGATATTTTATTTCTTTTTTCTCCATATCACCGTTTTAACCACAACTAACTGATTTGTAAAAATAAAAATTTAGTTATATATAGTAGGAAGAAAAAGCAAAAATTCAATAAAAGAAGGAGACAAAAATAGGCAATAAAAATTAATCTATTGATTATCCCAACCATCTATTGTTTATTCGGAAAAAATAAAAATGAAAAGGAGAGGATAGCAGGTAAACGATTAGTCTCATCGGCTGAGTAACAAAATTCAAGGTATATTGAAGCACATTTAATTACCCGACGTATATTAGTCATATTATTACGAACGTAAGAATAACAGGGTGGGATCCGTAATTGGTGAGAAACTGATTTCTCTTTGTTCGTTAAGGATATTTTAGTTAACTAGAACACATGTGTGTAAAGAAAGACCCGTAAGAAATATGCATAGAAAAAAATAAATAATACCAAATTTTGATTGGAAATCTAGAAGCGCCTGTGTTGTTTCATGAAATATGAACTGAACCGGATCAGATCAAGTATCAAGAACCACAGCTATAGTAGCTGTATTTTGTTGGGAAATAAAATATTGGAGAAAAAAATTTCTTCATAGTTGGCTTCTTTATGATTATTAATTATGATCAAACTTCGGTTTATAAAACCTTTAATTTTTTTTTATTTATATAAAGCAAACGCGAACTATATGGTCAAGAACTTTTTTTTGCTGTGGCAATTCAGAAACCACGAATGCGGCCTGTAATATTTTATTTCTCAACAAAGTGTAGCTACTATTAAAAGGCAAATGTGTAACTTTTTTCGTATTGATAACATAATAATTTCGAACAAAATATATTCCAACTAAACTAAACTTAGTGTTACCTGCCACTTGAAAATGGAATAAAAATAGACAGAAAACCACCAGCTTCAATCATTTAAATTAAAACAATCGAATCCATATTTTTATGGTCGCTTCTTAAATACAATTTGTTCAATCTTCCAAATGTTTTGGTTTTAATAGTTTCAATGTCGAGCAGCTGCGAATTGGAATTCTTACATGAGCTTTTGAAGAAATACTGCAGCCCTATTCCTGAATACGATACGAAAACGAAAGCATAAGATTCCTATTCGATTTTAAATAAGAATCGTACGAATCTGATTCAATTCAAATACGATTTTTGCATTTTCGTTTTTGTATCGTACTCAGGAATAGGGGGGTTGGATTTTAGTCGAAATAAGTGGAACTACAAATTAAGGACGCATTTGGTGTATAAAGCTATAGGGAAATGAAAATTGGTCATATCTCGTTGAGTATTCAAAGAAAGCACTTCTCAAATTTCAAACAGTATGAAGAGCTGTAGTGAAATATGGACAATAATTTCTGAAAATATTCTAGAGTCCGGCCATGCTAAGTGAAACCATTCAGTTCGTATATCTTGTGGATTAATTCGAAATTTTGATTATAATTTTTTTTTGGTTCAATACGAATGGTTTATCGATTATGTATTCTTCTAACAAACGGTATTTCTCATGGTCATATTGAAAAGGACTGCTATATTTTTAAAGAAATATGATTTTATATTTACATCATTAATTCACCCAGAAAAATTATCCTTAGAAATTATGAATTTATACATTAATCTTAAGATAGTATTGCTATAAATTTTGCGCAAAGGAATTTATTCTTTATTTTTATGTAACATAAATAATTATTTCAAAATATTTGAAATTCTTTAATTTAAATATTATTTACTTTAAATTTAAGAAAATAAATTTTAAAACAAATATTGTTTCCTTAACATGAAAGAACCAAAAACTTAAAATTATGTACTAAATTATTTCGTGGTGATTGTACTTATAGCATGTATAAGTACAATCACCACGAAATGCTCATTTAAATCTTTAAAAACGGAAGCAAGAATAAATAATTTTAATGCTAGAATTATCACGTTTACGCTGTTGAAGGTTGTTGGATTAAAGATTTTTGATTACTTAAATTAAAGACTTGGAAAATTTTAAAGTTATGAATATATCTGTTAAATTAAAGAAAATCCGCTTATTTTTAAGAAAAACGAGTCCTTAAATTTAAAATCCCAAATCGTTTGCGTAAAATTTAAGGACTCTTTCTCAGTGTTCTAGTTTCCAATTGGCCAACATTTAGAACTTCATATAAAATCGATGTTAGATGACGAATCCTACTAACAAATCAAATTTGACTAAAATATAGTAAAGAAATTCTCCTAGTTCTATTCAACATTGTCGAATTATAGAACTTCGTTCAAAATGCATTTTATAACCAAATCCGCTTTGGAATACTAAGTTTAACAATAATTGGTTAAGAATTGACCAAATTCCGAACAGCGTGATCGAATTCCATAACTTTATTCAAAATTCGCATTAAAATAATCAAGTTTTACTAACAAATGTTAACATAATTTGTGCAGAAATTGGTTAAGTACATTTACCATGGCTGAATTCCACAAAGGCTAAACAATAAAATTACAGAAACAAAATCCTAATAAAAAAAATTAAAAAATAAATTCCTAGCAAAATTTCAAAATTCTTATATATACCAAAATACAAAATATTTTCCATTTCATGCCCATCAAAATAAAAGAGGAGCATGTTTATTATTTCCACGGGCATAAAATAGAATTTATTTGGAAATTTTTTTGTAATTTATAATTATGAAATCTACGATTAAGTTTTAATCAACGTTTTATTTTAATTTGGTATAGCCGTTTCGAATATATTTATTTATGGCTGGATCATAAACAAGGTTTTAAGTATGTATATAGGCATGTTTTTAGAAGATTGGTTTGGTATTTTAAAAAATCTAACCCTTTTGTAGAATCACGAAAATTAAATTAAATAAATAAGAGTTTTTGAATTCTTCAATTCTGCGTGCCATATTTAACAATTATTGGTGATGAATGGCCATGTACCATTTAGCATAGCAAAATTCTAAAAATTCTTGAAAAATTCATGTTAAAATATAAATCACATCCCATGATCCAAATACAACTATGATCGTTATTAAAAAAAGTTCCGTTTTTTGACGGAAAATTTTATGATTTTGCTAATTCGGGATTTTGAAATTCGAGCTTCCTTATCGTCAATCTATGTAATCTGCCAAATCTCATTGACCGAATTTCTAGAGTTGTATATAAACCGGAATTGTAGCATAGTCCTCCGGTCGCTAACCAATTTTAGGACAACCATAAGTGAAAGTATTACCGTTCGCAAAATTCAATATATATTGAAGTATACATCTTCGAGACGAATACAAATACAGTAGTATCCACCTAACACAGGCGGCATAAAGATTTAGCGATCACATTGAGGCTTTGTTCAACCAATTTCGTTGTGTTTGCTTTAAATCCAGGTGCATGTTCAGCTCTTTAAGTTATATTGCCTGAAATACCATCGCCTTCGGTCAAACTATCAAATCTATGAGGATTATTAATTGATGATCATGTGTGATCATAAACATTTTTTAACTTTATTGCTCATTGTAGTTAAAAGTTTGTAACTGTGTTTGATATAGTTCTATTTTTGAACAAAAGTGTCTATTATTCTTAGATTTTTTAAAATTTGGCAGAAGCAACTAAAACTTTATCAAATGTGGAGTAAGAATTTAGTTTTCTACCTTAAAATCGTAAAATGGCATCCATTAACAAAGAAAACATAGAATTTTGCTGATTGTTAACAGAAACAGTAATATGCGACATTTTCGACATTTTTATACATTCTCTATACATAGTCGACGCCATTTGTTGAATTGTCTTCATACATTGTTTATCCATGTAGAATATTAATTAATTACGCAGCGTAGACAATACGGCACAACACTGGTGACTTGCCACTAGCTCTCTTAATGCTGCAAGTAAGGTTCCATTGCTTGGTAAGAAATAGCGATAATTTCAGTATAGAAAGGGTTGTTCTTCCTCCATCCACAATGGTTGTTGCAATCCTAGCAGACGCGAATTTCCACCAGGGGCCATATTCTTCAAATCCGCGGCGAGAATTCCCTCTATCGGGGGAACAATTTGCTTTGAAATTCTCTATAGCATTCAAATTTTCTACCGGCTACTTTAATCAGTTTTTTTTAAATTAAATTTACTTTTTAAAAGTAAGAAACATTAGTACACCAGAAAAAAATATGAAAAAATGATTAAAGTAGCCGGCAAAAAATTCGAATAGTAGAATTTCAAAGCAAATTCTATTCCGATTGGAGAAATTTCCATCGATTTCAAAAATACTGCTCAGTAGTGTCAAACCGTTAAAAATTTGTTCCTGTGTTTCCTGGAACTTTAAAACATAATATTCCGACTTCTCTCTTCCAATTTAAACCTTAATACCATAGTTTCTTAACCTTTCCTTTGATGTGGTTTGATTTTTAGTTTTTTATATTTGTCAATCAAAAGAAGACACAATAAAACCACGTAGGTCTAAATAATGCATGTTATTCTGGAGCAATTGAATGCATGTTATTCTGGAACAATCTTTTTAATTCCTGTAACTCAGACCATATCAAATTCAATACCCTCCTCTCATTGACGATGAATTACTTTCTCGAAATAGAAGTAAACCATAAATAGGTTTTCGAAATGGCTGAGAGAGGGGAGAAATAACTGGGCTAAATTTATAATTCACTTAAACCAGAACATCGGCCAATTTACTTGCCTTAATTTCACTTTAAATTCTCAAAAAGAATTGAGCAACGAAATTCCAGAGCTATTGGACCAAGCTCGATACCAAGGATAGCAACAGTTACCAAGGATAGCAACATTATAATTTCGGTTATAATTCTCTTAATTTCCCGTTTAACTTAAAAATGGTAGCATGTTCAGCAAGCTAATACAAAAAATTTGAGCTCAATCGGCAATAAATGTAAATAATTAAGTAGATTACTAATTACAAAATTGTTCCCTTATTTGCAAAGTTCTTTATTTGATTCAGGTTGCATCTGAGTATTGCGACAATGAACAAACATTCGATTTCTAGAGTTACATTTTGTGGTAAAACACAGTTGCCTCCATGATCATGGGTCTATTGGATTTATAGGGTAGATCGAAATCCCTAAGCGCTAAACTAATATCCGAGGATTCGTTATAAGCTTCTTTAATTGCGTCACAACATTTTGCAGACAGTTCACTTTCCCACTGAAAATTTTACACTAAAGTGCTTAATTGAAGATGGAGATGGTTCAAATTCAGCTTTGCCAATTGTTGAATGAGTGGCTATAATATACTCTTTTTCAGGATTTCTATATCTGCTAATTCCGGCTAATCGATCACATCTATATAATACATAATTGCTTAGAAACAACTTAGTCCAATGTATTCATGAATTCAAAGATGTTTCATAACACGTGAACACGACGTTTTATTTTGCTTTTCAATTTGTTGGAGCATGCTGTTATTATGTGAGGTGATCTACATAAACTGTATAAAAAATTAGGTTAAATTTTGTAAAATCCAAACTTTTTGAGCAGGATACCTTTAGGTCTTGCATCGAATGAAATAGTACAATTGAAAATATCCTCAGAAACATTTTCTCATGAGTCTTTTTTTAAGGCTAAGTTGGATATTTTGATATTATGTTCAAACATTTTTTTAAAATTAGGCGTCCGTAACTTGATTGTACATATGCTGTACTGACAAATATAGTACTCACATGAGATCAGGCCAGACATATCGGTGTCATGTCGAGTATATCAGTTTGGTTTTCTGCATCTTGAACAATATCAACTGCTGATATAATATCGCTATATCATGCCACTTAATTGTGATAGGTACCGGTGTTTTCCGTTTCTCTTCTGATACTACAGCTGGTGGATGTAAAGATCTGGTTCATTCGTCGTGTCTGGATATTTCGGATAACGAAGGGAGTTCCGTTTTTTTTTTAGGGCAAATGGACTTAATACGGTAATGAAAATTTCATTCTATATCAAGTGAAGATGCTTGCATTGAAAGTAAACGATCGCAATAATTTGCACCACACTATTATGATCGAAACAGCTGAAGTACTGATAGAATTACAAAATGATAAAAATTTTAAACAGATCTAAGCCAGAATAAATTATGAGGTCAAGTTGTTAAACATAAACAATTGTTCACGAGATTTTTTGGCCCTTAGCACTTTGACACTTTTAAAAATAAACTTCTTAATAGTTTAGTTTGAAATATTTTTTCAAAAAATTATTTTTTAGAAAATATCTAAAGAAATGACCAAATAATGGCATTTGTGGAAAAATATGTAATTTCTCTGGTAGAAAAAAAATGTGCGAATAAAAATTTTAAAATATTTTTAATATCTTAAATTATTTTAAACGTACTAATCTCACAAATTGTTTTGTAATAATGAATATTGACTTCCGAAAATCCTATTTGGAACTGGAAAACTATTTGAAAACATACTCACATTAAAAACAACAAAAAAACTGCATTATCTATAAACCACTTCTTAACCAGCGAGAGGTGATAAGAAGGTTCTAAGGATAAATTAAACGGTTTAGCTTTAGAGTGAGTACAAGACTGAATTAACAATAGATTAAGATTATGAGAATCCATCGAAAACCTCATAAACAGGGGCTTCGTTCCACTTACTTTATGTCTCTAACTTTGGGAAATATTATTCCTATTCAAATTGGAATGACATTTGTGCCCAAAGTAACAGTCAAAAGTTTTTTTAGAGTTTTATCGGTTGGTATAAAAATATAGTTTATTCAAACTAAGCATGCGATTTATTTTATGTCATAACAAATATTTATGTCATTTGATTCTTTTTCCTTTATGCGATAAAAATACTACATTACTCCCAGAGTGACAACTCATAAAAATAAAATTATTTTATTAATTAACCGGGTGGTGAACATTTGAATTACACGAAGAACGGAATAATTCTAATCCTACTTTTAGATGGAATGAAATTATTCATTCCAGATTGAAATTTATATGGGACTGTTGTTGTAAAATTCCCAAAGTAAAACGCTATATGTGTTTTATATCACGATTTCAGCCTCTTGATATAATTGTGAGCTTTCTCTCTTTTCAACATTTCGATAAACATCGACTCTATTTATCATCTAATAATTTTGAAGCAAATTATAGAATTTAGAATTTAATCTAGTAGTCTTAGAAATCATAGGAAAGAAAGAGTGACGTTTCATTCGAGTAAGCTAAGAACACATTAGAAAATGCACGATTTTCGAAGTGAAGAAGGTTGTCATTTTACTCGTGAAAAATGAGACATAATCCAAGTTGAAAGTCAAAAATAGTGATGGTACAACATGCCGTCCCTGGTACATTACGCTGCGAACAGTATCTCGCAGCAACCCGCATACTAAACTGAAAATCTAAATATTTCTACAGAATTAAGTCATATTACATTTTCTGAGAATATTAAGTAATTTTTTCAGTTTATCTGTACCACCTGCATCCCAAAAGGTTTTTATCTATTTATTTATTATGTATACAAACATAATTTTGTTCATTTAATATTTGCGAGTTTACCAAAATAATAAGTTCAAAACTATCCTAGAGTGTATATACTTTTCGGACATTTGATCCAAATCATTTCGAATGTTTAACTCAATTTATATTTATTATATACCTTTAAATTGCATTTGAGACCCCGTATCCAAAAAAAAACATAAAAATTATAAACATAATATAAATTATGAAAATTGAACCCGAACATGACATTGAAATTTCACTTTTCCATGGAAACGACAACTTAAAATTAAATTTTGTGGGACTAATTGGATTATCCCTTTGGAAAATAAAAACGACATCAAAGTAAGATTTGAACAAAAAAAAAAAAAAATTGCGTACAACATTAGGCTTAGGTCTGATTTCATTATATCCAAAATTGAATAAATGATATATTGAATCATTATTTTCCGTAAAATATTTTCTAATGAATTAAATAATAAAAGCTTTCATTTTAAATGTGCGCTATATACGAATCTACCTGCGCGCGGATTATAAGATTACCAACCAGAATTTTGTTTACACAAAATTTTTCAATATGTAAGTACTTATATAAAACATGACTTTGTATATAATGTAAAAATAAACTTTTGTTTTAACATGTTCTCGAATATTATCAAGCTCTCTGTACGGTAAGTCTTAAACCTTACCCCAAACAAAATGAAGACGAAATTTTTTTGAATTCCTGGAATTATAATTTTTTTATTTCTATAGTCTGGGCAAATATAAATATTCAACCCTACACATATTTATATACAAAGTTAAAATGTCATTTAAAATTAATTAAATTTACATCAATTAGATTGTATAAAGTTAATTTTTTGTTATATATTTCGGTTCGTTTCGGTAATTTTTATTTTTAGAAAAGTTTAATTAATTACAGAGCTGTGTACGTAGTACGGATACGAAATCCACTTCAAACTTTATTTTTCGTTTTTATATATTTATTTTGAAACAATTTTTTTTAAAGTAAACAAGTTTTTATTTTAGTTAGTTAGTTATTTAGTTTTGGCGTATTGTTCAAATCCTTACAATATTTTTTTGTAACATAATCAATCGTCATGAAAAAATTTTGGTCCAATTTTAGTTTGTTGCAAAATGTATCGGTTTATATATACAAAAATGTTTTAGCATAAGTTATAAAAATAAATATAAAATCGGAAGTTTGTTTAAATATTAAATGTATAAACATAATAAATTCAACGTTTTACAACCCGTAACCAAATTTGAGATTATAAATAAAAATTAAATTTGAATAAATTTTTTGCCCCAGAATATTGTTTTCATGTAAATTTTAATTTCTTGTGAATGGAACATTTTTCGATTCGGGCCTTGTTCTTATAATTTTTGATTAGTTATGGTAAACTTAATGGTTTATTAATGTTAATTTTATTTTTATATTGCAGGTACGTTTCAAGCTTAGGAGGATAATAATTTCGTTACAGAGTGGTGTGGATGGTGAGCTTTAAAATATATAGTTGATTAATTTACCGTAGAATAATTATAAAAATTAAGTCTTGTAAAATAATAGCAAGATAAGCAACTAATATACAGACCTCCCACAAATTATCGGATCTCATACCGTGGCTAGAAACCACCCATGACACCTCACCTCACCAGGGATGTTGATCAACAACGTCAATTAAGTCAACTATTAGTAGAAAATGCCGATGTACAATAAAATATACAGTAAGAGATGTCTAAGTTAACCACAAAAAGTAAGTTAACCACAAAAATAGTGGCCAAACTGGTGATCAACTTAAGAAAAATTGCGCTGGTATGGAGAAAACTAGGGGCGAGTTCTCAATATCTCAATACCAATGTATATCAATAGTGATGTGCTTCGACCTACTTTATTCTATGGAATTAGAATCAGCCAAGTAGCCTGTTCCGTAACAATGCCATATTCTTATTTGTAGTGGAACCGTTTTATTTTTGAGAAAGAAAAATGTTGGCGTGCAGTTTTCAGTTCCGGCTCCAGATTCGACGACTCACAACTTAAGAGATTCAAATTTGATTATATTTTCTTCAAGTATGATTTGTTGTTGTTTTGAATTTTCCACGAAATTTTAATTTGACGTTAGAACTGCTTTTAAAATTACAATGCAAAATTATTAAAAATTTCTGCTTGTTCGGGAATTACTAAAAAGGCGTTTTGTTATCTTCCTATGTATAATCCTATTGTGGTAGGAGCCAAAATAACTAACCTCTTAAACATAATTCTTTGGCTTGAGCTTATCTTTTAAAATGCCTTCTTTAACAATTTTAACGGAAAATTTATAAATTTTGTCAAATTACTTGCAGTCGCGATCAAAATTTGAAAGGTGGTATATATATCTCGTTAAAACGGATGGCTAATATTGAAAATTTTCGCCATTTTGTTGTACTGATACTGTATGTACTGCCCTATTCCCGCAAGTTAAATATAACATTCTTTATTGATTAGGCATTTTGTTGTGTTAATTTGGCAAATGTCACCCCGATCAGTAAAATGGTATTTAACTAATCAAGACCACTTAAAGCCTTTTTTAAGTACTCTTCCTTTACACCTAACGTGGTTTTTAGACTTTTTTTATGTATAAATGCCTCTTTACCCCTATAACTATCTAAAAGCTACCTAGACAGCAAATTTATCAGACCACCTGATAAATAATAAAGAGAAATTTTAATATCATTTCCTAGGTTGAAGACGTTGTCTAACTACTTCGCTCATCTCAGCTCTCAGTTCCATGCAACCGTTTTTAATCTTGGAATACTTAATGAGAGTGAAGTTTTTACTAATTAACAAAAATTAGCATAAAAATCACACTGTTAGATATTTCTTATGGGAATTTTGAGTGAAAAATTAAATTTTATGAAATTAAACTCGGAAAACTTTCACATTGCTCAGAAACGTTTTTTAAGTATAACTATGGATGCAGAATTCTGGCAAATGACAAGACATCACAAAGACTATCAAATGGCGTGGAATCATATCACAATGTACTTGCAGAATATCTTTTTTTTTTAAGTAAAACTGTCGTTAGATTTTTTTATTTTTGAGTGAATCTCATTGCCATTAACAAGACATCACGAAAATTGCACCACAACGAAACCATATAGGAATAACTCCTACGGGAGCCATAACCTATCAAACAACGGTTGTACCATTTCATTACAAACTTGAAAATTGCCAACAAAAGTTACCATCAAAATTATCATTAACAAGCTGTTTCTGAGTCAATTTGTCCAGTTTCTAAGTCAGGACATAGAAGTCAATTTGTCAATTTAACTAACGTTTTTCTTGTCTATAGTGACCAATACTCAATGACAGTCGACCAACCGATTCCGATCGTTGGATTTATAAAACTATCATTATTAGTCAAGTATCCAACCCCGAACACTTCGGGGATTCATAAATCATTAAGTAGGGATGACCAAATGAAATCAACTAGTGACCAATCCTCAACGAGTTATGAAGTACCAAAAAATTAAATTGATTATATCTTGTGTCTTCCGCTTTAGATATAATTTTTTGAAAAAAGAAATATTTTTTTCTAAATGGTATATTCCAATTGGATTTTTTATTAATATCGTAAAAATAAATTTCCAAACGAGCGACGAACCTGATTTTATTGAATTAATGCAATTTTGATTTTGTTTTTTCGCAATAAAAACTGACTTATTGGTGAAAAACGCCAAAATGTGTTGACCTATCCTGACCTAACAATTACCTAACGAAACTTGATAAAAAAGGAATGATTTTCTTGCAATGATGTGTTATCCGAAAATTTTTAGTTTTTTGAATTTTTCATTATTTAATTACCGTTTAATCGTAAGTGACCAAACGATAAAAACTAGTGACCAATCCTGACCAAACGACGATCAAACGAATTCAATCACCAATATTGTCCAAACCTTTAGAAGGGGTGCTAAATATGTGGAGCCGTTCTATTTAGTCTTTTTATGGCTAATTTGTGTTTGTATACGAAATATTGCACACGATAGAGGAATATCTCAAACGACCGCGTCTCGTGCTTTAATCAACGCGTAAAACCCACATATCATTGCTGCAATATAATCCATTTTTTTCATCGTGTCTTTCGGCCAGACCATCAACATCGTTGGAATATAAATACTTGGGCTGAAATAGTTGGATCTTTGGACCTTTGTTCAAAAAATGATTCAAGTGAAAAAAATTATTTTAGATTAAGAAATTTGTTAAATTCTTGTGAATGAGAAGAAATTTTTTTTTAACAAAAATAATTTAACGTGTTATTTTGTAGGTTATATATTTTATAGCAGAACACTTTTTATTTATTTTCGAGAATTGAATATAAAAATGAAATAACATGATTCTGATTGTCTCGAAAATATTATTTAATTTAATAGAAATTTTAAGGATATTATTTATTGTCAAACGAAAGATTTCAAAAAATTATCATTTTTTTAAATTAATTTTTAGGTTAAACTTTGTTGATGCTAAAATTTTCCCCTTACATATTTATGGTAGGTAGAGCATTTTTTTTATATATTTTCAAAAATTAAAATAAAAACATTAAAATCACATGATTCTGTTCGCCTGAAAAATAATGTACATTTTGGGTTATAAAATTCTTTGGTAAACATTCAAAATAAAAAATTTTCACATTTTTTAAATAATTTATAGGTTTCATTTTGTTGATGTCAACATTTCTTCAATTTTTTCTACCATAAAATAAAAATGTTGTGTTTCAGTCGCTCTAATGTAAATTTTAGTTCTTGTCTTTGTCAGATGTCCAGCAAAAATTTTCTGTTTGCTCCATGGAAGCTGTTTCTGAGTCAATTTGTCCAGTTTCTAAGTCAATTTGTCAATTTTAGTAGCCTTCTTTTTGCCTATAGTGACCAATCCTCAATGACAGTCGACCAACCGATTCCAATCGTTTGATTTATAAAATTATCATTATTAAGTTTCCAGCCCCGAACACTCCGAATCGTGTGAAAATTATGAGTTTTTAAAGAATTTTTGCAATACATCATTATTTAGGGAGGGAATCCCCAACGAATTATGAAGAACCAAAAAATTAAATTGATTATATCTTATGTCTTCCGCTTTAGATACAATTATTTGAAAAAAGAAATATTGTTATCTAAATGTATATTCCAATTGGATTTTTATTATTGTAAAATAAAATTCCCAAATAAGCGAGGAATCTGATTTTATTGAATTAAAGCAATTCTTAACAATTACCTAATAAAATTTGATAAAAACGCTATGATTTTCTTCCAATGATGCGTTGTCCGAGAATTTTTAGTTTTTTTTGAATTTTTCATTATTTATTTACCGTTTAATCGTAAGTGACCAAACGATAAAACCTAGTGACTAATCCTGACCAAAGGATGACCAAACGAATTCAATCACCACTTTTGTCAAAACCTTTCGAAGATATGATGCACTTGACCCGGTTACGGACACCTAAGTAGTCAATAGTTAGTAAATTATTTGGCACAAGACAGCACAATTATTTTTGGTTTTATGGTATAATAGTTCAGCTATCAGCATCCTGAAAAAAATTTAATAATTAATTAAGTACCCGTATATAATGGTACATTTAGTGCAATAAAACTTTATTATTATGAGTTAAACTTTCAATAAACTAAATACTTCAACTGTCCATAAACAAAATTAAAGCTGGTTCCCTAAAAACAAATTAAATCATTTAAAAATAATTAAATAAAGAAATCACCAATAGGCATTAAAGAATAAAAGAGCAAACCATCTTTCAGTCTGTATTTATTTCATTTATTTGTAGAAAATTATTTGAATTATAATGGTTTAAATTAAAATAATGTAAAAGACAAAGTCACTGCCATCCCTGCCATAAATATTTTTTTCTAGTTTTAATTTAATACAAAATGCATTTATTTGATAGCTAAACTAAATAGATCAATAGTTCACGGAATATACTGAACATTTACTCATACACTGCAAGTTAGAAAAACAGATTATTTCATGCACGAAGTGAATATTAATCTTCATTTAGTAAATTTTATTAGAATAACCACATGTAATCAGAATATATTTATATTTAAATTTCATTCAAGCAATAAAAATTATATTTACATAACAAAAATAAGTTTACAATTATTAAATGCAGGAAGTGAATATCCATCCCTTGTTACAGTCATATATGTTTTCTAATTTTAATTTAAATACAAAATGCATTTATTTGATAGCTAAACTCGAATGGATCAATAGTTCACGGAATATACTGCACTTTACTCATACACTGCAAATTTGAAAACAGATTATTACATGCAGGAAGTGAATATTAATATTCATTTAGTAGATTTTATTAAAATACCCACATGTAATCAGAATTTTTTTTAAGCCAACGACACATAGGGTTCCCAAGCGGTCACCCATCTAAGTACTAACTATGCCCTTCGTTGCTTGACTTTGGTGATCGAATGAGTACCGGTATATTAAACATGGTATGGGGTCAAACCATCAACATCGTTGGAATATAAATACTTGGACTGAAATAGTTTGTTCTCGTCTAATCGGACCTTTCTTCGATGAAACACTAACAACACAAATATTTGTAAATTTTTTATTAGAAGAATATCTCAATTTATTGGAAGACATTCTATTGCGAGAAATACAAGAAATGTGGCTTTAGTTTGATGGTGTAACACCCCATTTTGGTAAAGTTTCCCGATAGTTTAGTTGAATTTAATGTTTCCGAATAAATGAATTGGAAGAAAAGACCCTCCTTTTTTCAGCACGATCATCCGATTTAACATGTATACATTTTTATTTATGGCCATCAGTGAAAACTTATAAACTATTTTAATCGGCCTACCACTGCAGAAAATATGAAGCAAATAATTATAGATATTTTTCAGTTTAACTAAAATTAACTTTTTAAAACAGTTTTTGAAACAATTGTTTTTTAATTCCTTAAATTTTTATTTAACACTTTATGGAACTTGGCGAAAACTCGTTTGCTTTAGTGAATATCAGTTTCTGCTTATATCGCTTAAATCAGGCCCTCTTAACAAAAATGTTGTGTGACCCAAAAGTATTTGGGTAAAAAAAAACCGTAACTTTATCGTGTGGGTCACTGCAGCAGGGAAAATTTCGACTTTCAAAATGAAAGAATTCAACATCAGAAAGTCTTTTATTCAACAGTTTTTGTTGTTCAATGGAATTGGGCCAATTCAACCAATTGGTTTTATAACATTTTACTTATTTTGTTCAGTTTTTTGTTCAACACAATTATTATTGAACGGCATACCTCTGTATTTTGTTTGTTTAATTTAGTATCTTTTAGAGGCAACTTTGTTTTCCTCAATTTATGAATGAAAATTTATGAAGTTAACTTATTTGAATGAAGTTAACTTATTTGAATGAAAACTAAAAATTGCATAATAGCTAGTTAACAGAAATACTTATTCAATAGGAGAGACCTGATTTTAAAAAGATAGAAATCTGGTATCCCGTTCCTGGTATGCGTCCCGTTCAAACTAACTGAATTTTGTCGCTTGTAAACGTCCAATTTTCAATTGCGTTTTAGATTGATTAAAAATCCGATAATAAGTCGTATCCACACAATTTTTTCTATTTCTATAGCAAATTTACTAGAATTGTTTACTAATAGAAATCTAGGGGTATCCTTCCTGAAAATTTAATTATATTTTACAAACTTAAAGTCTATTTGAATGGGAAATCAATCTTCCATCAAACCAACTTCCTTTTATCTATATATATATGTACAATGAAATGAGGTGATAGAAGGGTATATCAAAATGGGGGTATATTTTACTACTTTAAATTCTATATGTGCCAACAACGAATAAAAGTTACCTCCGCAAGCAATTAATCATGTGATCTATATAGTATATAATGTTGTAAAATAATAGAATTTATCAATGTATACCGGGTGATAGTGAAACACACGTTGCCTATATAATTACCTCCATTTCATCACTACATAGTTGGTTTTTACAATGGGCGGAATAAATTATTTATCAAAATAGCTTTAATCTATACTTCTATACCTAAAATATTCTCGATATTATATATAAAATTACCCACCCAGTTCTAATACATAGGTATATAGATATTACAGAAAAAGGAAGAAAATTCTTTTTTGAATTAATGATTGATTATTTTAAATTAAAAATTAATTACAAAAATATTCAATTTGTTTTTGATTGTTTACGTTAGATAAACAGAAAATTTTAGGGGTTTATTATGACACAATTTTACTACACATTGACGAATTCTTTTTTATTAATTAAAAACTAATAAAATATTTAACCCGATTATTTGCTCGCCCAGGTATGAGCGATATAAAACTTTGCGCGTTTGGTTCGGGGCTAAATAAACATAAATATTTTCATGATATCGAGAAGCCAAGATCTGAGTAAATATATGCGAGCGATATGCGCCGAGGGATCTTTTTGTTCGTATACATTTTACTAGGATAAGCGCTTGAGTGGTGTAAAATACAACATGTTCAGAATAATGTATGTTGCGGAGCGCATATATAAACATAAATATTTTTATTAGTAAATGGAAATCATAACTGTAAACTGTATATATATGGGTACACAGATTGAGTAACCGTCATGAGAATTATACACAATTTTGTATTTTCATTTATATATTTTTATGCTCTGATTCATAATTCTGAATTTTTTGGTATTTTAAATTTTTTTTTGTGTGTGCGTTATATGTTTCGCCGTCAGATGTAACCACCATCTAGTTAATAATTTCAAAGTGTTTCCCGTATACATTTCTATGTATAAATCATATTTTATAGGAATATTATGTTTCTTTGTTGGTGCTTATGAATTTTTAAGCGTATAAACTGAATCACTCGAGCCAGTAAATTTTGTTTTCCAAGATTAAATTTATCTTGTAACTCCTCGTACGAGAGGAGTATATACGCTACACACTACCATTTTCTCGAATACAACATATAATGTTATATGTCATTTCATTTGGATCGTTGAATATATAATAATTTATGTATGTATATAAATTCAACTTGTTTGCATAAAATTATGTATCACATATAAAAAAAAAATATGTTTTAGACTTCTTCAGTAAAAAAGCTAAAATGTATCAAGAGAAACTATACTCGTATGTATGTAGGTACATAAATCAGTTTATGGTTTATTCCTGTAATATGTTCTGGGATATACATAATTTGTTGATTGTGGTTGTCATCTGTGTACGGGATAATATCAATTTTGGATCTGATTTCTGGAGTATGATTTACATATGCTAAGTAACTGTGACGGAAATTTTGTGATTTATGTACCTATCCAGGGAAACAGAGTTACAATTCTTTATTAACTCCAACTTTTGCATATTTACCACTACGATTTACCAGCTATATGTTGTCGAAGTTTAAAAAATGTTTTAGAAAGTTTGTCGGTTTGTAGCTAACTTGTAATCAACTGCGATGCAGACGGGTACTCTACTTACTTGCAATTTTCTTATAGTAGCCTCAATTACTCAAAACATTCTGGTTTTTTGAAAAATCTACACTGAGAAAAAAACGTAATGGTCCCCCACGCCTACGAAATATGGATAACAAAGATATTGGTTTACCATTTTCGTCCAAACTCAAATTATAAATCCAAAAATTCGTTGCAAATTTGCTGATCTGGCCTGATTGCCAGTTCCTAACCAGTTTTGGTTTAAACCAAGCGAATTCAATCGTCACTTTTATGAAAACCTTTAGATGGGGGTGGAGCCAGAAAATATATGTGTTTATTAAAAATTTTGAAATATCATTTTCAGTGTTTTTCCAATTATTAGCACTTATGGGCCATAGTTTATATTTTTTTTATTTCGGCATAAACTTCACTGCGATGCACTTCTCCTATTTTTCTGTAAATAGAATTTTTCGAACGAAAGACATAACTAAATAACGCATTTAAATCAAGCGTTTATAAATAATCAACAATTTGATTTTGTGTGTTCTGAATTACCTTGTGAATTTGATAACTGAAACGTTGGTTAGTTAATTTCACGTTATACTGAAAAATCACGCCGATGATCCTCAATCATACGGAAGTGCTGGAAAAATTCATTGATGTTATTATACAAGTTTATTGAAATTGATTGAATATATTTGCATTTTAAATAATTTTGAAAACTGGGAAATTCGCTGTGAATAACTCATCAAAATTGTAACTTTAAAACGCAACAGTGCTATCATGATATACACAACGTCTATAAGAAAAATTATAAACTGTGCCAAAGCATTGTTATTTATTATCCTTCTTAGAATTGTCTATCATATATTTTTTAACGTTTTATAAAATTTAATTCCAAGAAGGATTGTAAACCTCCGTTCTTGTAATATAATATAAATGGGTTTCAAGAATGATTTTCTAGAAATGTTCGAGCCAGAGAAAACATCTCAATGCACTTAAAAAGTATTAATTTCATGCTGCAAATATTTTTGTATTTTATCCATGTTTATCAAATTTGGTTTAAATTTTTATCTAAGGAGAGTACTTATTACATTAGAGATGTATGTGCTTGTTGAATTTATTTGCTAGTTTGTTTGTACAACCCTAAACAATCAACAATAAGCAACATTTTTCATAGTAATCAAACAAGTGTTCTTCAAACGTATAATGTTGTTTGTGTGTGGGATGATTTCATTCAATTTTAGATTATAAACTTTATATATATATATATATATGTATATGCCAAAGACTGCTAATGTTAGATTGTGTTTTACATTGGGTAATAAAATTTTTTTGTATTAATGACGCCAACAATTTTTAAAAATTTAATTATGTTTAGATTAAATTTCTAAAGCTAACTTTCCGTCTTTCCCAAATAAATTTTTTTTGTTTTGCTTGCTTAATTTTTCCCAAACATTTCAAAACCACTAATATGAATTTTGGTAGAATTAGATAAAATAAAATTATAAATTCTAAGTTTAATTTTAATTTTATTTCTCTACTACATACTACATAGTCATACAAAATATAAAGCAGCAGCAGCAAAAAATGTAAAAAAATGGTTTTTGGAAAAAAAAAATTATTTTTCATAAATAAAAACCACTATAATGCAAGAGCATGAGTTTTTATTTTTTGGTCTGAAAGTCGAAACGAGAGATGGATGACCTGGAATTGAAATAATTTTTGGAAGGTTGGAATTTTATCGTCTCTATATTACAAAATTTATGGATATTGGCTAAAATAGTTTACCTCAACAGAAATTATCTCTAAATATACTCAGTTGTTTATATATAGATAAATATTATATTAGATTTATTAAATTATGGCCCTCATTGATTTAATTTCTAACAACTTTAATACCATAGTAAAAAATAATCGAATAAATTTAATATTCGGATCACACCGATTTTTGCCCAACTTTTTTCCTAATACACACAGTTTTTCTTCATTGGGAAAACTTTTCCGTTTTATTTATAAAGCTTTCTCTATATTCTGAACAATATCTTTTTATATCCCGTCGTATATTGCGAAATACGAGAAATTAAATTAATCTTTGATAATAATAATAATTTTTTGTTGGTGTTATATTTTCGAAATTCTTAATTAAATTATTGTTATTTACTTTTATTTTCATAATTATGGTTTTGTTGTTGTGGATTTTAGGAAAAATATATAAAGTTAAATAATAAATTTTGGTTAATTAAAATTGAGTTAGATGATTCGGGATATAGGTTAATTTAAGGTATTGTTGTTGTTAATACATAAATAAGATTATGGATACTTTACTCTTTGTAATAGTTTTCAAAAGATTATCGTATTTTGATCGATTAGTAATATTCCTATAGTGCGCTCTTAAAGTATTTGAATTTTATAAAAATACCTCCTATTCATCACTATAATATTGGTCTTGATAATTGACCTGATTAGCATATTGGGTGAAATAATAAAAATACTTACTGTAGCTCTACAACTTTCGTTACTAAATTCTTACCAGCTCATTTTGAAATATTGGTAAATAAATTATAAATTATTAACAAAAACTTGTTAACAGTAGCAAATTGCCTTGATCCAAACCGGACTCCATCAGATAAAATAATAAAATAAAATAATTCAGTAATTGAATATGGATATCTAATCCTCATAAGTATTTAATGTGTTATCGGCCATGTTTATTTTGACCACAACAACAATGTTTGACAAAAACAAAATTTTGACTAAGATTTAAATCGGATTCAATATTAATCCCAATCTGAACAAATTTAAATCCGAGTTAAGTAATTGAATATGGATATCTAATCCTCATAAGTATTTAATGTGTTTGTATCGGCGATATTTATTTTGACAACAACAACAATGTTTGACAAAAACAAAATTTTGACGAAGATTTAAATCGGATTCAATATTAATCCCAATCTGAACAAATTCAAATCCGAGTTAAGTAATTGAATATGGATATCTAATCCTCATAAGTATTTAATGTGTTTGTATCAGCTATGTTTATTTTGACAACGACAACAATGTTTGACAAAAACAAAATATTCACTAATTAAGTATATTTCAATATTAATCACAGTTTTATCAAATTTAAATCCGAGTTCGTTGATTATGTGTAGACATCTAATCCTCATAAGTATTTAATGTGTTTGTATCGGCCATGTTTATTTTGACAACAACAACAATGTTTGACAAAAACAAAATATTGACTAAGATTTAATTCGAATTCAATATTAATCCCAATCTGAACAAATTTAAATCCGAGTTCAATAATTGAATATGGATATCTAATCCTCATAAGTATTGTGTTATCGGCCATGTTTATTTTGACAACAACAACAATGTTTGACAAAAAACAAGATATTGACTAAGATTTAGATTTAATTCAATATTAATCAAAGTTTCATCAAATTTAATTCCGAGTTCATTGATTATGTATAAACATGTAATCTTCTTAAGTATTTAATGTGTTATCGGCCATGTTTATTTTGACAACAACAACAATTTTTGACAAAAACAAAATATTGACTAAGATTTAAATTTAATTCAATATTAATCACAGTTTCATCAAATTTAAATCCTAGTTCATGGATTATGTATAGACATCTAATCCTCATAAGTATTTAATATGTTATCGGCCATGTTTATTTTGACAACAACAACAATGTTTGACAAAAACAAAATATTGACTAAGATTTAATTCGAATTCAATATTAATCCCAATCTGAACAAATTTAAATCCGAGTTAAGTAATTGAATATGGATATCTAATCCTCATAAGTATTTAATGTGTTTGTATCGGCGATATTTATTTTGACAACAACAACAATGTTTGACAAAAACAAAATTTTGACGAAGATTTAAATCGGATTCAATATTAATCCCAATCTGAACAAATTCAAATCCGAGTTAAGTAATTGAATATGGATATCTAATCCTCATAAGTATTTAATGTGTTTGTATCAGCTATGTTTATTTTGACAACGACAACAATGTTTGACAAAAACAAAATATTCACTAATTAAGTATATTTCAATATTAATCACAGTTTTATCAAATTTAAATCCGAGTTCGTTGATTATGTGTAGACATCTAATCCTCATAAGTATTTAATGTGTTTGTATCGGCCATGTTTATTTTGACAACAACAACAATGTTTGACAAAAACAAAATATTGACTAAGATTTAATTCGAATTCAATATTAATCCCAATCTGAACAAATTTAAATCCGAGTTCAATAATTGAATATGGATATCTAATCCTCATAAGTATTGTGTTATCGGCCATGTTTATTTTGACAACAACAACAATGTTTGACAAAAACAAAATTTTGACGAAGATTTAAATCGGATTCAATATTAATCCCAATCTGAACAAATTCAAATCCGAGTTAAGTAATTGAATATGGATATCTAATCCTCATAAGTATTTAATGTGTTTGTATCAGCTATGTTTATTTTGACAACGACAACAATGTTTGACAAAAACAAAATATTCACTAATTAAGTATATTTCAATATTAATCACAGTTTTATCAAATTTAAATCCGAGTTCGTTGATTATGTGTAGACATCTAATCCTCATAAGTATTTAATGTGTTTGTATCGGCCATGTTTATTTTGACAACAACAACAATGTTTGACAAAAACAAAATATTGACTAAGATTTAATTCGAATTCAATATTAATCCCAATCTGAACAAATTTAAATCCGAGTTCAATAATTGAATATGGATATCTAATCCTCATAAGTATTGTGTTATCGGCCATGTTTATTTTGACAACAACAACAATGTTTGACAAAAACAAGATATTGACTAAGATTTAGATTTAATTCAATATTAATCAAAGTTTCATCAAATTTAATTCCGAGTTCATTGATTATGTATAAACATGTAATCTTCTTAAGTATTTAATGTGTTATCGGCCATGTTTATTTTGACAACAACAACAATTTTTGACAAAAACAAAATATTGACTAAGATTTAAATTTAATTCAATATTAATCACAGTTTCATCAAATTTAAATCCTAGTTCATGGATTATGTATAGACATCTAATCCTCATAAGTATTTAATATGTTATCGGCCATGTTTATTTTGACAACAACAACAATGTTTGACAAAAACAAAATTTTGACGAAGATTTAAATCGGATTCAATATTAATCCCAATCTGAACAAATTTAAATCCGAGTTAAGTAATTGAATATGGATATCTAATCCTCATAAATATTTAATGTGTTATCGGCCATGTTTATTTTGCCAACAACACTGTTTGACAAAAAACAAAATCTCGAAATATTTGAAAATCAGGACACATCGCAATCCTTTCCTGGTTACACCCGAATCCGGTTTCGAAGAACTTCTTGCATGTTTACCGACTCCTTAGGGAAAAATTTTAACGTTAGACGTATTAGTTTGGTAATGTTAAAACCAAAAATAGTTTGGACTTAGTTCAACACGTCTTATGTTACGATGATCTTACAATTCTTTTATAATTACAGATTATTATTGTTGCTCAATCATAAGGTGAAGATAGACGCCATAAGCTTCTGTAATCGTCGTCTTATACTTTTTTGATGCTGAAGACCTTTACGGTACGTGTGATGATTCACCAATTTTAATGCTATGGATCTGAGAATATCACATAGTCGCAAAAAATACCCTGTCACTTGAATTTAGTTAAAATCTAGGTTATCATGGTTTTCAAAATTTTGACAACTTTTAGGTTACAGTGAACTGAAATTTCCCTAAATTTAGTCAAAACGGTATCTAGAAAGTCCACGCAGTTTACAAATTAAGGTCTTTAGTGCTTTATGGCTCTGCGTATAAAATATCGTTTGCATTACAACTTTTTAAATTTGATAAGAATTTTGCGCATGGTCTTTGTATTGCACTGCTTTCACTTTACAAGTGATGTTATCATGTATTGAATGGAATTTCCCTATACATATCTGATAGTTTTATTTATCCAATATTTAGCTCAAAGCCCCCTATTTGGCTAACATGAGCACTTAGTATAACAAAGACATCGCAACAAAGATCTGAGCTGATTCTCGGATATAAAAAATTATTAAATATTTGGCCTTGGGTTATCTGGTTATTATCTTTACCTAAATAATTTTACTCGAAATTCAGAAATGGTTGTAGTTTCGAAATTTTCGTATTTCGATAAATTTTGAACTTAACGCTAAATCACATCATCAATATTGTATTTGTTTAAAGGTTCTACTCAAGAGAAAATGCCGTTTATGATCTGTTCGACGGGTCAAAACAATTAACTCCTTAATCATTAAATTTTAACAGAGGACTCGCCATCGCAACCAACTGGACATAATGGATGGAATGATCTCGTTTTACTACCACTTAATAATTATTTTCATGGTGTTTACATGCGCTCGCCAAATATGTACTGACCCAAGCAATGATTGCTTGATGAATTAATTGTTACCGAATTACCCCTCTATAGGTAAGGTTTTCATTTAAAATTAATTAACTATGTAACTTATAGGATATGAAAGTTTACCAACTTACAACCACCGCTAGTAATTTAATAAATTGTTTACTTTTATACGAGTGAAATACAATATACCGTATATTCGACATTATTTGCATTGCAAGTGCCAATACCAATTGATTGATGGAAAAATTACCATGTAATCGTATTACAACACACACATCATAATATATTGACAAAACCAAAAAGAAGACACAAGGCGGAAATACAAATCGAAACACAAATTTCCCAGTTCCCTACTTTAGTTTAGTTCATTGGGGTACAAACATTTATTTAGTGTCATGTAGAGAGTAAAATCATGAAACGTATACGAGAAAGGTGTTTAAGGAAAATTATGTCAGTAGACCTACACCGAGGTATATTTATAAGAGCAAAGAATTTGTTGTGTAAATATTAAAAAAAAAAAAAAATAATCGATACATAAGATACACAAACATAAGAAGGTAGGTCGTGCAGCCATCCACTAAATTACGTCTAATTATAAAAAGGAAAGAACAATACAGGTACTTGTACAGAATCATATACGAAATATATGTAGTATACGATACCTTTTTAAAACACATAACATTATCATTAAAATCCTAATCATTATTTATTCACCATTTACCTTAATCTAATGCTTTTCTGATATTCATTCATTTAGAAAATTAATTTTAACAACAACAGCAAAATATTAAGTACTTTACTGTATTATGCAAGACCTACCTACATACGATCATAAATTTGTGTATAAGCAATAAGCAAGTAGTATAGTAACGAGAAAATATCGTAAAATAAAGGACGAATTTATGGATACTGACAACACAACATTATATTATTTTTCAATATATAGCTTTTTTGATATAAATTGTTTTGCTCTGACTCGTTCCTTCAGGTATTTATAAATTAAAGCATGGCTGGAGTTGCTCACAGTAAATCTACCGTAAAATAGGTAAATGTTATCTCCAATTTACATGCAAAGTATCATTTTTCCACACCTTGTAGTCTGCAGTTTTTTTTTTAGGTGTAACGAGCATCACTTTTACTATGATGGGATGCAGTCAACGGATACAAATAATAGACCCTAGACTGTTTTATTTCTGTACACGTGAAATAATTTTGTCAATAGACGAAATAAATAAATGTAAAGTTCAAGTTTAGGTAAAAACGCTTAGATAAGACGTTCGATAAGTTTCTAGTATCAACATCCAAGTTTTTTTTTTAATTATGTAGGCATGAATGGTTAATTGCTGTTGTTGTGGCGTTACTAACAAGGTTGTATCGCCTAAATGTGAGTACTCTATTTAGTATAATGAGAGGCATTGAAATGGATGATTTGTGTCTAGACGTTGGTTGAATTATTTTAAAATATTTTTTTTCAAAATCAAGGTGATGAAAATAAAATTCTTGTTTTCGATTAGTTTGGTTAAAGGTCGTTGTAGGTTGGCCAAATTTTGGGCCAACTGCGTTAACGGGTTAACGAATTTAAATTTGAAGTTAAGTCTATTAATTTTAATTTTTTATTTTCACTCACCATGTTCATTTAAAAATGCCATTGTGCATTGGGCGGTATATTCCTTGAACTATTGATCCGTTTGAGTAAAGCTATCAAAAAATGCATTTTGTATTTAAATTAAAACTAGAAAACATATATTACTGTAACAAAGGATGGATTCACTTCGTGCTTGTAATTTTTAATAAAATTAATTTTTATAAAATAAAATTTACTAAATGAATATTAATGTTCACTTCGTGCATGTAATAATCTGTTTTCCAAATTTGCAGTGTATGAGTAAAGTGCAGTATATTCCGTGAACCTTTGATCCATTTGAGTTAGCTATCAAATAAATGCATTTTGTATTTAAATTAAAACTAGGAATCATATATGACTGTAACAAGGGTTGGATTCACTTCCTGCTTGTAATAATTGTAATCTAATTTTTATTGTGTAAATATTATTGATTGAGTGAAATTTAAATATAAATATATTCTAATTACATGTGGGTTTTTTAATAAAATTTACTAAATAAAAATTAATATTCACTTCGTGCATGTAATAATCTATTTTTATAATTTGGAGTGTATGAGTAAACGGGCAGTATATTCCGTGAACTATTGATCCGTTTGAGTTGAGCTATCAAATAAATGCATTTTGTATTTAAATTAAAATTAGAAAACAAATATGACTGTAACAATGGATGGATTCACTTCCTGCTTGTAATAATTGTAATAAAAATTCACTTCCTTCTTGTTATTTTTAATAAAATTAATTTTTATAAAATAAAATTTACTAAATGAATATTAATGTTCACTTCGTACATGTAATAATCTGTTTCCAAATTTGCAGTGTGTGAGTAAAGTGCAGTATATTCCGTGAACTTTTGATCCATTTGAGTTAGCTATCAAATAAATGCATTTTGTATTGTAATTGTAATTTCCTAAAATACTTTAAGTTGATATACCATCTCGATTCGTTACCTGTGCCCCAATAAATTCGTAACTGATGCATGAGTTCATTTGGGTGATTATTTATTCTATTATCTGCCTTGTCCGGGTTCTTATAGTAGTAGTATGTCTCGTTCTCAATATTGTATTTTCTATATTTGCCTGTGATATGACGGATTACATTTCTTTCAAAGATTTTAAAGTTTCTTATAATATATAGGGGATATAGTAAACTAAGACTGGAACCCGTATGTTAGATTAGGTCTAACTAATTGTGTGTACAATATTTCCTTTGTGCGTTGACTTAATGATACTTTGTTCATAATCGATCTTATTAAGGAATATGCTACTTAAGCTTTTTGAATTGATTTTAGTGCGTGTGCATTAAATTTGAATTTATTATTCAAGTTAATACTCAGATATCTAGTTACCTCTGTAGTGCTGACATTTTTGTTATTAATTTTTAGTTTAACCTCTCTACTCTTTTTAACCGCTGTTTTGATGCATTTACCCCGTGGTGGTTTCATGAATTTATATTGATTTTCGTTTATTCGAATTCCACATATCTTAATATGTTTGTAACCTATCTATGTGCTTTTTGTATTTTCTTTGTCGCAATTTTCGGGCAGAGGGATGAAGCATAGATAACTATGTCATCAGCATATAATAACGTTTTTATATCCACACATTCTGGTTGCTCGGCTATAAATAAACTATAAAGATTTGGGCCAAGTATATGGACCCTTGTGGAAAACCATAACCTGATTTGAGGGTGATGCCCGGAAGATTAAAGATAATAAACTTAAATATTAGCCCCTTGATCCAAACTGCATCAAATACTTTTTGAATATCCAGAAAGCAAGCTGCCGTCACTTTCTTTGATTCAGTTCCGATGTGATTTTCGTATGCAAACAGCAAAGGACATTCTTTCGTAGCATGACCCTTTCTTAACCCAAATTGATATTGAGGGATTAATGATTCTCCTTCTTCTGGAAAAAACTTTTTTTCCGAGAGATCTCCATATAGCTTTCTCGGGCAACCTTCCTTGGTTAGAAATCAAACAAATGGCCCTACTATCCTCTACTCTCTCAAGATTCTTAACTTTAGGAATTGGCAGAATTTTAGTTTTTCCCATTTCTTAGGAAAGTATGATATATTTATACGCAGTTATTTATAATAATTGATAATTGAAGATTTGTTTAAGTTAACTTTCAATAACTCTACAGCTGTATAATTAATATACCTAAGATTGAGTATTATAACCTAGGTTGTTTTAATATTTTCCGTAACTAAAATGGCTGTTCCACGACTATCACTTGATTTGTCTGACCTAACACTTTTATACGCATCAATTATCAGTCTATTTTTATAAGAAGAATAAACTGCTGGTAAAGGTATTTTAACCATCTGTGAGAGATAAATCCTATTTACAAGATTAGGCATAGAACAACAATTTAATGTATTTATTTTGAAACATAATGAAAAAACAAAAGGCATGTAAGCCGCCAGTTTATCAGCATGATTTAAAAAAAAATATTTTTTTTATTTTATTAAGTTCTTCTAAGTTACGCCCAAATAGCTCATTACAATTGTTCTTCTGATTGCTGATAAATCATTTTTCGATCCATTATTCTCGTAAATAAATCATCCACGTCTCGCCGAATTTAGTGCAAATAAATTTTTCGATTGTTTTCTCTGCTGCATCTTTTCCTTATGCTTTAAGTTGTCTACCATTCTATTTTTTATTTTTAGAAATTCCTCGCAACCTCGGTGGCTGGTTGCAGACTACGCAGAAAGGATCCATTTCCTTATTGTCTCTGTCACATTTTCCTGGTTCGTGGTGTTTTTCACATTTAACGCATCGATACTCATAGGAGCAACTTCTCGCAATGTGACCCATTCTCTGATATCTCATACACTGCATAATCTGTTTTTTACGTAAAGCTTCCCAATTCACTTTATGGTGGCACAGATATTTTAGACTTCGAAGTTTTTTAATATCTTTTTCATCTCGGGTTATAATTATGTGACAATTTATACTTGCCCCATACCTATTTTTCATATTTTTGACCAATACTATAATTCCAGTTAAAATTTTAATTTCCTCCGCTATTTCGGCTTCAGAAAATGTAAATTGTACACCACGTACCACTACACCGGACATTTTCTCATTATCTCTCGTATAGGTATGGGCCTCCACCTTGTTCTCTTGTAGCAAGTCGAATATTTTTTTGTGACTTTCATTACCAGAACATTTTAAGTTTTTCTGTCACCTTTCGTAATTCTCACTGAGTATTTTGTACTTGGGTCATCTTTCAACACGTCGCTCAAGATTTTTTTTGTCTAGTTTCGGTACCAAAATTGATGGAACCATCCTATTTGTGTTTGGCCTTCTCGATTTACTAGTAGATGTTTCATCTGCTTTATATTTTTATTCATACTCGTGTTGCACCCTCTTTCCGTGGCTCCAGAAATGGGATATTCTGTCCCAATTCCATATCGGAATCTGAAATATATATCTCATCATACTTTTCGTTTACTATCTTTATAAATTATTGCGCAAAGTCACATTATTCTCTCCAGTGATACAATTTTCCACTTTTTGTTTTTTTTTGATTCTTCAGGATCATTTATAATATTTTTTCTGCTTATCGCAATTGATCTGTTGCTCATCATCACTATATTCACACATTTTATCGAGCAATCACGTACGATTTCTTTTCGCTTTTTACAAAGATTTATAACCATAGCAGCTATTTCTGCAAATTTTGTACTTTTGGTGTTCCCCTCTTTTTTTAAATTTCACCTTCCCTATTTTGGTGTTATATTTAATCTACACACCGTGGTTTGCACACTATTAAATAAAAGAGAAATAAAATATGCCAGCTTGCAAAGGAAAATCCAACTACATGCCTCATTATAAATGAGCTAGTATGCTCAAAATGGGGTTTGCAGTTGTTAAAATTATTGTAAACAAAATAAACAAATAAATAAAAATTGAAATAGTAAAAAAAAAATCTAATGGCACTATAATGTCCGAAAAATCTGGCAGTCAGTAAACGAGTTGATACATGTGCACCCAGAGTCTGCTGGATTTAAAAAATTGAATTGTGAGTCGGGTGGTGTTATCTCTGATTCTAGTGCCGTTGCAAATGAGTTTAACAACTTTTTTGTGCGAGTAGGTGAATCGTGTCTGTCACTTTGGATGGGTCGGTCAAACATAGATTGGTGACAGAAAACTACGATACAACGCGAAGCTTTAATTTTTCAACAATTTTCCCGGGTGAATTATATGCTATTATCAATTCGTTTTAAAATAATTCATCTCCCGGATTAGATGGTGTTCCAGAGATTTTTTCGTTAGCTCTAAATCGAGCTGTAGGTATCCCGAATTTCAAGAAAAATGATAAATCGAGTTTTGACAACTACCGATCGATATACAGATCCGATTTTTTCCAAAATCCTTTGAAAGGCCATGAAAAGTAGGATGGCACATTTTCTGACTAAAAATAATTTTCTATCTCCGCTGCAGTTCCAGTTTAGGAAAAATAAGAAAACGAAACAAGCTATTTTAACAGTTCTGGAACAAATAAGTGGGAGCATTGGTTTAGAGCTGAAGTCATCTGGCCTGTCTGTCGATTCTCCTAAGAAAACTTTATTGTTGTGGTTTACGTGGAATGGTCTTCATTCGATCGAAAAAATCACTCAATCAATTTCGACTTCTTAGGTCATTGTCTTGATAGGTCATCATCAAGAGTATTTACTCCTGATGGCGACCTAACAAGTCCAAATAGATCAAGTGATTTTTTAAACATTTTGAACCAAATTTTTTATTTAAAATATTAAAAAATAGTTTTTTGTTTGTGAACTAGAAAAACAAGTGTAAAGTGAAATGTGTTTATTAAGAATTACTTTTCACAATTTCTTCCTTTAAACGAACCAATAGCTACATGATGTTCGCTGTTGATCGTATTTAATTTCTCAAGATAGTCGGCTAGTAAAATCATTTGCTCATCCAAAAATACCGAGGTCAAAATTTTACCGGATGACATTTGCGTTTATGTTCGATTCAGATGGGTGTTTAAATATGCAGTTTGAGAACTATGGTTGGAATTGAATTTTAATTCTGTTTGATTTTTGTCTAAATCGTCTTTTACACATAAAATTTTTGCTGTCTAAACAGCTTATATATGAAATAGACAACACACAAAAATGGTATGTAAAAATATATATCAGACCGATTATTCTGTATATGTTATGGTTTGAACATATCACTGTGGTGACTGCAAAAAGTCGGGGGTTACATGTTCTGATATGCGAAAAAACTAAAAAAAATAGGTAGTACAAATTAATTCGGTCCATTTTTAAAATTTTAAAAATTCATTTATTTTTAAATAAAATGAATGAACAGATTAATTAAAATATTGTCCATCGCGGCTTACGATTTTTTCCCACTTCTCGGGCAATTTTCGAATCTCATCTCGAAAAACTGTTTCGTCTTTTGAGGCGATCCAAGTTCGAAGCCAATTTTCTATTTCTTCGATAGAAGTGATCCTGTGATCTGTTAAATCGTGTAGCATCTGTCAGAACGACCAGTACTCAGAAAGAGCAATGACCGGAAAAAACGGCGGGTGCGGTAAAAGATCCCACTTCAGCGTTTCCGAATATTTTTTCGCCTTTTTTGGAACGTGAGGCCCATGCAGAAGAATAACTTTATCATGTTTTCCTCATATTTCGGTCGTTTTTCTAGTAATGCACGGCTCAAACAAATTAATTGAAGTCTATGCCACTCGCCCGTAATGGAGTCGCCAGATTGTAGCAGCTCGTCTTTTTGATCCCACCAGATACTATGCTGTTTAACCCTCGAACCATGAATGTTCATCTTTGGTGTTGATGTTGAGATAGACGGCTACGATTGGTCGGGAAAAGCGTAGTATATTTTCATCATGGGGTTACCGTAGAAAATCCACTTCTCGTCATCAGTCACTATATCCAATGTAAAAAAAACCCTTACTTGTTTGCCTTTGAATCGTGCTCATAGATTTTAATCATACGGAAACTGTTTGTTTGGTCACCTCCAATGTACCGACAAGTGTCGCTTGAGTTTGAGTCCGATCTTCAGTAAAAATGCTTGTAATTCATCGTCTACGAATATTTTTGCTGTCCCAAGCTAGGCTTACCTTCAACACTGAATTCAGTATTTTAAAAGCATCGAACCATTATTTACATGATTTATCGGTTGGAGCATTGCCACCGTAAACTTTCACAAGCATTCGGCTGCATTTTTTTTCCAATTCAAAAAAAAAAATTAACACTTCCCGCGAATGCTGTTTAGTTATCATACAATCCGACACATTCTACACCCTAAAAATCAGGTTTTGTATGAAACTCAAAGCAATGCAATCTGAACGTTAACGGCAGATGTCTAATCTGTTTAAAACAATGGAAATCAGCTGTCATTATAAAAAAATATATTATAGTCAGAGCCACTTTTTGAAAACGGACCGAATTAAATTGAAGTTCCAATAAAAAAAAATCGGGGGAAAAAACAAAAAACGGGTTCTATGTTCTGATATGCGAAAAATCTAAAAAAATAATTAAAAACACCGGGTCCAATTGTAAATCTAAAAATCTAAACGATCCAGGAACCCACTGAAACTCACACACGAAATTTCATTAAAATCGGTCCAGCGGAGTTCAATCACATACCTACAGAAGAATATAAATATTGAGGGTGGTTGGAGGAGGGGGCGGTAATGAAATTTTGTGGTTATATATGTTCTGATTCTAACTTTCGTCAAAAAAAATAATCCTATAACCCGATCACAGTGCCATCTACAGGGTCTAATTGTAAATCTTACCCATTCAGGAATCTACTGAAACACACATGAAATTTCATTAAAATCGGAGCAGTCGTTTAGGAGCAGTTTAATCACATACACACGTACAGAAAAATATAAAGATTTGGGGTAGAGATGAAATTTTGGGGTTATATGTTCTGATATGCGAAAAATTTAAAAAAATAATAAAAAATCCTAAAACCCGATCGCATTGCCACCTACCGGGTCCAATTTTAAATCTTAAAATCTAAACCATCGAGGAACCCGCTGAAATACAGCGCAGTTCAATCACATACACACGTACAGAAGAATATAAAGATTGTGAGGTGGTTGGGGGGAGGGGGTAATGAAATTTTGGGGTTATATATTCTGATATGCGAAAAATCTAAAAAAAATAAATAAAAAAATTTCGTCAAAAAACAAAAAACATAATCCTAGAACCCGATTGCAGTGCCACCCTATCGGATATAATTGTAAAAACCATTCAGGAACCTACTGAAACACACATGAAATTTTATTAAAATCGGTGTAGCCGTTTAGGTGGAGTTCAATCACATACACACGTACAGAAGAATATAAAGATTGGGGGTGGTGAAGGGGGGGGGGAGAGGTGGTGATGAAGTTTTGGGTTTAATTGTTCTGATATCCGAAACATCTAAAAAAAATAAAAAAAAAAATCGTCAAAAAATAAAAATAAAATTCCTAGAACCCGATCGCATTGTCATCTACCGGGTCCAATTTTAAATCTTAAAATCTAAACCATACAGGAACCCGTTGAAATACACACACGAAATTTGATTAAAATCGGTCCAGTGGAGTTCAATCACATACACACGTACAGAAGAATATAAAGATTGGGGGGGGGGGGTGGTTGGGAGAGGGGGTAATGAAATTTTGGGGTTATAGGTTCTGATATGCGAAAAATCTAAGAAAAAAATAAAAAAATTTTGTCAAATAAGAAAAAAAAACTAATCCTAGAATCCGATCGCAGTGCCACCTACCCGCTCCAGTTGTGAATCTACTAATCCATCCAAGAACCCACTCAAACACATACACGAAATTTCATTTAAATCGGTGTAGCCGTTCAGGGGGAGTTTAGTCAAATACACACTTGCAGGAGAATTATATATAACAAAGTTAGATAAAATACAAAAGTGTGAAAAATTTATCTTTACTGCATCGGTGTCTGGAAATATTTCAGACTGATTACTGTGCATGTTGCGTATTTTCAACATATGTTTAAAATACACACAACCCTATTTGTATCTTAACATGTACGGTTAAGCAGCTCAAAACAGAGTGCTGAGTCATCAACAGCAGTGCTTTGTTTCTTTCAATGTCAGCACCCATTCTGAACAAAGCTTTCTCATGGTCAAATCTTCATGCATGTAGTATCATGCATGTAGTATGAATGTAGCTTTGGACATCTTTAAGGTGTCAGCTATCTCACGAAACTTCACTTACGATCTTTTAAATCGATTCAGTGTACTTTTTATCTTTTCTGGAACTTCTGCAAAATTTTTGCTTGCAAAATTAAATCAAAAAGCTAAATAAGTTCAAATTGTAGAAGATTTTGAATTTGAATCAGAAATGTCAAAAGTACAATGGCATTCGTTTCTAAGCAAATCATTTAAATATTTCATCGTTTCGTTAATGAGAAGTTGAATCGAAATTAATTTATTTAAAAGATCTACTAACTAGAACATCGTTTACCCACATACCATGACACGTACATTAATTTTGCACCACGTAGACATCAAAATGGCAGCGAAAATATTGCCTATACATTCTATCGATTATGCATAGCACATAAACTAATTTGTTGTAATTTACCTTTGTCTGCGGTAAATGGTACCTTTCACTGGTATATTAGACAGATCTATTATTTAAAACTAAATTTGAAATCAATACCAATTTATATTTTAGCTATGAATGTGCTCGATATACCATTCTTGTATAGCTAAATGTTCGTACGTACATAGCGATATTTCTATTTATAAATAAATAACAAAAAAAAAATATAAAATTTTACATTTCTGCATTAAATATTACATGAGCAATATAAATCGGATACCTACATGTAATTATTACATAGACAAAATTACAGCGTGTACGTGTTTAGATAAATTACCGTCATTAAAATATTTGTAGTTTAATAAAAAAAAAAAAATTCTACAAAATTCTATAACACAACAACGAACGTGATTTATAGATCGGTTTAATTTCAAAATATTTTGAATTTTTAAATTTAAAACTACGAAATTCCAAATAGTCTATAAACGAATATGGAATATTTTCGTGTACTGGTAAACAATAATTTTGTTGTTAGGGAAAAGCTCGAAATTGTTTTATCGTCTTCTTCGTTGTTACGTAACCCAGTCGGGAAAATTTGGTTGAGGAAGGATAAAAAAAAAAGTTTTATATTTTTGAATTTAGCACGTTTCCCAAATAATCAAGAAAAGTTTTGATATTTTGATTTCATTTGTAATGTTTTTTACGAAATGCTCTCTCTCTCTCTCTATATATATATATTTGCAATGCAAACATACAGTATTTCAAAGAAACGTTTTACGCCAAATAGAAATGTATGCGCTTGTTAGTATTTAAGAAGAAATAAAAACTTCAACATTTGTTTCAAAATTAACATATATTCATAAAATTAGAGCACATAAACGAGGCGTGGTGGGATGGAAATAAAATTGTTACAAAAGTATTTTCATCTTTATGTATAAGTATTATACCGCTGTATCAAAGACGTTATCATCTTCAAATATGAATGTTCTACATTTTGGTTGCATTAAAATGTAAGTTTTCCGACATAAAAAATACGGGAAATTATGTGCATAGGATGTGCCTCTTTCGATAACAAAATGGAAATTTAAAGTTTTTTTTTATTAATGCCGGATAGGAATTATGACGATTATATTTTATTGGGCAAAACTTTTAAAATTAGGTGAGACCACTTATGTTTTTGTGTTCGTTAGTTTAGTAAGTATATTGGATTTAAGTAGTTGTTATAGTGAAGAACGCATGTCTGAACAACAGCCATTCAGTATTTAGAATTCAGCTTATTATATATAATTTGGAAAGCTTTAACATATCGCTAAAATGACGACCGAATGTTATTTATGGTTTGGTTTACTTACACAATTTAGAGTTCTGTCGCTAGAAGAAGATGCAATACGAGTTTAGTACAATTTCAAAAATGGGTTGAGAAGTGGGCGCTTTTGGCGACCTCAATTCTTTTTTATGATTTTTAAAATCATTCAAATCAGGAATCCCAAAATATCTAGCTGAAAAATATTGATAATGCAGATTCAAACTAATCGAAATGAGAAATTTTTATTAGAGACAATTAAAACTAAAATACCAATAAAATTTTTGTAAATTATTTAAAATCAATCTTAGAAACCAAATTTCATAATGTTTGATTAGAAAATGGCGGAGCATACCACTTTTTTCGAAATTTCTGTTTGTTCGCCCACATGGACAAACGCTTTCGGATCATCGCTCCATATGTTTGTGGTCCTAATCTAACCGGCTGTAATATAACAAGTTTTAATATGTATGTGTTTTTGTTGGAATCTTCCGATCCGTTTCAGAATCCCAGAAAGAGTGGAATATTGTAAGAATCAACAATTTCATACACCAAGTTTTTTTTTACTTCCGAGGTCAATCTTTCTCTAAATTTAAGGAACACTTTTAAGGTTTGATGTCACTGGAAGGTGTGGGAAAATGGAAACAAAAATATAGAAAAAAAATTTTGGTAACAGAAATTCTCTTTTCTAATAGTGGTGCTAGTTGTTGCGAGTGGCGTACAGGTTTATTTTGATGCAACAAACATGCGTTGTATTTTTTGCAAATGAAGTATTATATTGCAGCATAATCGTGCAACTCCAATTTCATCGGCGCCATTTTAAAAAGTTTTTACTGTTACCTGTTATCCGTACCTTAATTGTGAAGACATTCTGATAGTTCTAAGGTTCCGTAATTGAATATATTTCGGTTTTACTACTTTGAAAAATTATTGAACGATCTGGCACCCTATAGGCCATGATGCCTGTTAACTGTAAGCCAAAATTGCAATGAAAAGCTTGTTGAATAGTCTCTCTCTATGTCTTGCAGCATCATTCCGCATTGATGCCGCTATGGCCATAATGTTAGTCCAATTGGGAAGACATTCTGATGGGGATTTTCGGATGTAATTTGGCTAAATTTTGATATTCTTTAGCAGCAAATGAACATTTTATTGTCAAGTTACAGTTCTATACCGCCATATAAATTTCTTTAAAATTCGGCAAGGCTTATCAGGCATTAAGCTATATCAAATTGACTTAGTGGAATCAAAAATTAGAAAACCTTTCAAAATTTTGTCAAATAACACTCATGTAGCCCGATCAGAAATTTTTCAAATTTGAGGTATAGTTAACTGACATTAAGGTTTATCAAATGGCTCTATGCATCAATGCTAATTTAGATTAATCTAGAGTGTACGACCATGTAATGAATTTGCAAGGAATTGAACTCAGTATTACTTAATGTTCAGCTGGTAAACTTTCGCTTAACATTTTTTTATCAATAATGACGGATTGGTTTATATTTTCGGATATTAAATAAAAGAGCCTAACGGCATTACCATATTTTATTTTACTTTCGGCTAACCTTTATATAGTATCAGCTATGGTGGTTTTCTTTCTTTGCTGGCCATGCCATAAATCTTAATGGGAAACACAATTTAATATACAGTATAGCTTATCTTAACAAGCGGCCTAAGAAATTAATGGGCCGGCCAAATTCTTATCTGATTCATTTGCATAACAACAGGCTACATTTAGATCGATTTAATTCAGATTTTCTTGACGCGTACACCTGCGCTATACTAAAACATTTTATAACGTTGATTTTGAACGAACTCCGGGCAAAATAATAATAGCGTTTCATAATAATTTAAAATCAAAAAGCATAATTAAATTTGTTCAGGCTCGATGGTTTTTTGATAGTGGAATGATAATTCATGGATATGATTGGACATATAGAATTAAATTTTCGAACGTCAATTGAAACGCATATCTCAAACGATTTCCCTAAATATTTTGAAAAATCTATTTGTGGGTAGTTTCATCCAATGCATTGCATTTACAGGCCGTAGCGTAAATTCTCATGAATTTTGTTTTAAACTGTCCTAAAAAATAGGACAAATTTCACCGAGATTTGAACCGAAAGATCGAACTTGCTACAAATTATATATTTGGGAATCAAAATCGGCCATACATAAATTAAATAAATATTGATGTAATATTATGTTCAAAAATATTTTATACCACTTTAATGAAGAAAACTTGGAGTTTTTATGTCGTCGGATGGGTCCAATTTGGCATAGAATACTTTAAATGGAACCAAATTTATTCCCCTTAGAGGAGTTTAATTAGGATAATCGATTTATAGAGACTCGATGTCAGTTTCGCGAATCCTAAATACCATAACACTGTCCTTAATTGAAATAGCACTTTAAGAAAAGATAGGACTAAGTTACAACTAAATATTTTCTTAGTTTTGTTTTGATATCTTAAGATTTTAAGATATAACTCGATATAACGATTTGTTCTATAAATCGTAACATCGCGACTTTTTTTTTATAATATACCTGCAATCTGTACTGGGGCCTGTTCAAGACTCTATTCGCTCTTTCGCGGTTTGCTTGTTCCGTCCTTACTTTTACGTCAGTCAGCCAATCTGAGGACATACGTCTATAGGATCGATTTTAAGACCATCCGCACATTGCAAGCTCAATGCCAGCCTATACTGACTACCACAAATTTACACGTTTTATGTTTCTGTGGTATTTTAGAACAGCTTTAGGACAATTTTTATCTACGTGCCATAAGCTTTGAGAAGTGAGTAGACGATATGTTCTCTAATTAAAGCATCACTCGGGTGCGTTATTTTCGCTATTGACTAACATTTTAGCAAAATTCTACCAATTTTAAAATATAACACTAAAATTATTATTCGTTAGTAAGCATGAATTAGATTCAAATTAAAGGTGTTAATGATGCTCATACCAGCAAAAAATTTCAGCACGCGGGGAAAACTCAATTGAATAAACCGCTTTCACAAAATTTTAAAATTTCTAAAAATTGACTGTTTAAAATTTTTCCAGGTGTGAGCATCATTTAGCTCTTTTATTTGAATCTAATCCCAACCATGACACTTTATGGCCAATTTTTTAGAAATTTTCATATTTTGTTTGTAATATTTATATACAAGTTTCCCTATAGGAAAATGAATTTCCTAAACTATTAATAATTCTAATAATAATTTAGTGTTTTATTTTTAACAGTTTCAGTTGAAGTTTTTTATGTTTGGTAAACCATTAAGGGGACTAGTTTTATGTTCCTGCTACACGTTGCGTTAAATACTATTATGATAAATGTTGCGCTTAAATGTCACGTAAAATGTTATTTTAAATATTTACCTCTCTTTTTATTTAGCACGTTAAAATAGAAACAAATATACGATGGCATCCTTGATTATAAATATTTTTGTACGCCCGAAATTTTCCAAAGTAAATTATATTACATTTCTTAAATTTAGAATGGAAATCATGGAGTACGACATCACCAGCACAGCTACAACGAAAGGAAATATACAAACGGGCGACCAAGATGTTCGAACAGAATTTTATTGGCAATAAATTTGGTGACGTGTGTGATATTTGCGATCGTTACTGGTTTTAAAATAACTTACGCATCGTCCCCCGGAGTGTTCGGTACCACTACTGTGAGATGAGATTTCACTGGAGGATGTTACAGCTTTTAAAATTTGTAAAACGTGTATCAATAAAATATGAAAGGATAAGATTAAGCTTCTATCTAGATCAAACGGTTTCACATATTCAGAATTCCTTACAAACTTACCACAGCTAGATTTAGTCACCGAACGCCTTATATCGCCCAGGCTGCCATTTATGCAAATTCATCGCCTAAGATTCTAAAGTGGTAGATGTACCATAGTCGCACAAGATATAGGCTAGCAGCCTATCTCACCAACTCGACAATGATTTTGCTTTCAAGGTAAGTATTAAAAAGCGAATAATTCACAAATCTTCATACTTGAGTGGCTTTACTTAATAAACACATTTTTATTAATCACTTGTTTTTGTTTCGCAGAATATTTTTCAAAAAGTTTAAAAAATCACTCGATCGATTTCGACTTGTTAGGTCATTATCAGGAGTATCTACTGAATTGTATTAGTAAAAATTTTTTGTTATATAGTAGAAAAAAGCAAAATATAAATAAAAATAAAAGGAGGGAAAAAATAAGCAATAAAAATTAATCTACGGATCGCGCAGGTAGGCGATGAGTCATAGGTTGAGTAACAAAATTCAAGGTATGTTATTGCGTACGTGAGAATAGAAAAGGGCGGGGTCTGTAATTGGTGAGAACCGGATTTCTCTCTGTTCGTTAAGGATATTTTGGTTAAGAAATATTGATTTTCGAATTTCGTAAGATTCTAAGGTATCTAAACGTCTGCCTTTGGGTTGTATATGTAATATGTCTAAATTGTTCAAGCTAGCTGTATGATTTTCTGAAGTTAAATGGTTATGGAAAGTTGATTGATTGCAACCAGATAAATGTTCTTTAGCTCTAACTCCAAAATTGCGCCCAGTCTGACCAATATAGGAGAAACTACAATCATTGCAATTAATCCTATAAACGCCAGATTTGGAAAGGCGATCAACTCTAGGTTTATTGTTAAAAATCATTTTCTTTATTGTGTTATTATTATAAAAAGCAAAACTAATATTGGTATAATTGGACACGATGTTGCTAATCCGTTGGCTCGTTTTTCCTATATACTCTAAGCGACGCCAATTTTTCCGCGTTGGACTGTCCGGTGGATAAATACCCGTTAGAGTTTTACGCTTTAGCTTTTTATTTAATAACTTTAATATAGTCCTAGTTGCATATCCGTTATTTGTTGCTATTTGAAGAATTATGTTAAGCTCAGTGTTATAATTTGAATTTGACAGAGGGATGTTTAATAGTCTATCTATGAGTGAGTGGAAAGCTGACATTTTAATATTATGGGGATGGTTTGAAGAACTAGGTATAACAGCGTCTGTATACGTGGGTTTCCGATAAATTTTGACGTCTAAAGTAGAATTAATACTGGTTATTGTTATATCTAGAAAATTAATACATTTATTTTCTTCTTTTTCTAACGTAAAATCAATGGTGGGATATTGAGAATTTAACCAAGTAAGGAAAGAGTCTAACAGTCTATCAGTTCCATTCCATAGACATAATATGTCATCAACATATCTATACCAAAAGATTATATGACGAAAATAGGGATTGTTATTTGATAAGATCATTTGTTCGAAGAAATTCATGAAAATTTCAGCCAACAAAGGTGACAGAGGGGAGCCCATGGGTAGACTATCAGCGAATTTGAAATATTTATTATCAAAACAGAAATAATTTTGTTTAATACAAGTCTCAAAAACTAACTTCAGTTCACGACGTAAGCTCTCATCTACAACATCCCTATCTAAGTAATTACAAACTATTTGGGACAAAGTATTAATTGGAATAGAAGTGAAAAGACTGGCAACGTCAAATGAAACTAGTTTTGAATGTAACGGAATGTCGACGTCTTGAATTTTGTTAATCAATTCTACCGAGTTCTTAACCGAGTAAGCCGAAAAGAAATTAGTATGACAATTGAAAAAAATTATGAAACCCTTACATAGCTTGTAGGCAGGAGCATTGCAATACGCTACTATTGGTCTAATCGGAATGCCTTCCTTATGGATTTTTGGTAAACCATAAAGGATCGGGGCAGATGGATTCATGACAGAGTACTTCCAACCAGTTCCATCAAATAACTTCTGGCATTGGTTGATACACTTACTAACCGAAGTCTTAAAAGGCAGACGTTTAGATACCTTAGAATCTTACGAAATTCGAAAATCAATATTTCTTAACCAAAATATCCTTAACGAACAGAGAGAAATCCGGTTCTCACCAATTACAGACCCCGCCCTTTTCTATTCTCACGTACGCAATAACATACCTTGAATTTTGTTACTCAACCTATGACTCATCGCCTACCTGCGCGATCCGTAGATTAATTTTTATTGCTTATTTTTTCCCTCCTTTTATTTTTATTTATATTTTGCTTTTTTCTACTATATAACAAAAAATTTTTACTAATACAATTCAGTAGATACTCCTGATGATGACCTAACAAGTCGAAATCGATCGAGTGATTTTTTAAACTTTTTGAAAAATATTCTGCGAAACAAAAACAAGTGATTAATAAAAATGTGTTTATTAAGTATAAGTGTGTTTCGCCAAGTGCCTACGGCAAATAGCGTAAAAAGTATTGAGTGGCTTTGTTAAGATGGGTACCGTGAAAGCATGGTTGAAATGTTTTATCGGTACACCATTATAGAAACGCTGCAACATTAAGATTGCCGACCAAAATTGTATGCCACTGACAACAGTATCTTCATCAAGTACTGTTGTACAAGTTACTCAGTCATTTACATCGTTAATTCCAGATCCACTTCCGCTCATCATTACATACCAATATGCATATAAATAATCATCATCAACCATTCACATGGTCATTGCAAGATCCACAACCATCAACAATAGTTGCATCTTTGCCGGTGGCAAATCCGGACCCATATATAGAGACGATAGAAACTCAAGGCAAAATGGAACAAATGCTGGCTTGTAATGAGACCAAAAGCTAGCTTGCTATGGAACGAGGACAAATGCCTAAAAATTGCACCAGGCCAAGGTCGCAAGCCTCTTCGTTATCAACGACCATCACGCTGAAGAGCTTTCGTTTCCAATCATATACTTGGGTCACGCACGAAATTTTAAACTCGGTGTATCGGCAATGACATACGTGATTTTTAATTTTTAAGCTTATGTTGTTGTCGTGTAGAAAACAAATATTTTTGGTATGAGAATTTTTGGTACGGCTGAAAAATATCGGCTGAAAAATGTCGATTGATGATTTTCGCGGGAGACACTATCTGCATTTTCATTTCTTTTTTTACTTTTGGTGTACTACGAAATCCCGGTTTTAAAAATCCCGGTTTACAAAATCCCGGTTTACAAAATTCCGATTTTCATAATCCCGGTTTTCATACATTTTGGTAAAGGTAAATTTTATCAAGCAAATTCATTAATATTTGATAAAAAAAATTACGAAATACTCCTTAAAACAAATTAAAAAAATATATTAGCAATTTTCTAGATTTTTATCACAAACTCAGTTTGGAATTTTGTGAAAAAATCATTTAAGAGTCCCATTTTCACACATGTCAAATTTAAATAATTCAAACCTGGATTTCTAAAAAACTGGAATTTTGAAAACATGAATTTTCTAAACCGGGATTTTGTCAACCGGGATTTTGAAAACTGTGAATTTAATTTTAAAAAGAATCGACCGGAAATGTATTAAGATATATTCTTAATATATTTCTTTACGTATGTGAGGTTCTCCCAGAATTCTATCCCAGAAAATAAAAATGTTTAATCAGGCAGCACTGACATATCAATAACCAATTTGCTCTTGTGTCAAGTTATCCCAGCCCAGGTTTTGATTGATTTGTAGAGGTAAACATAATTGTACTCCCACTATATGGTAAATCGTACCACGTCACGGGAAAATAATACAAGTGAACAATACACGTGTCATTATAGTGAGTACACGCTCCACCGCCACAACATATTTACCCTGCATACTTAACACACTCTCATCAGCCAATTTAGTCTCATCTCGCAGGTTCAATGTACCTGGTTCATATTTAATTAATTTTATTCTATATATAATTTTCGAATGAAAGACATATTTGTCAGTTCAGTGAACAAAATATTATTATAGTTTACAATTCAATATCATATTTTTCTTAAGAAATTTTAAATTCGTCTGCATTAATTACTTTTAAAGATTTTCGGCTTTTTTATAGACAAATATTATTTTCTATGACATTCACATTGTTTGAGACCTTTCGGGTCATAATTTCATAATTTATTTAGTGTGGGCATAATACACACATATAAAATGAGAAATTCCAAGAGTTTTCTGATTTGGTGATATAATTCGCTAAATCGAAATGTTCTTGTTTCATACTATAGGTGTGAAGCAAGAGGTAAACTTTTGCAGTTTGGTCGTTGCAACCTGATGAGTAGACCAACTTTTATCGGTACGAAACCAAACTGCCAAGAGGAAACTTGAAGTTCTCATTTTTGTAAAGGGTTGTGTGGCTCTGTACACACAAATACCCTTGGGGTTAATGGGAGGTTGAGTGAATTTTCTACATCTTTTTAGTAGAGTATTGTAAGTAAATGACCTTATTTTTTGGTGGCCCGAAAGGTCTCAAACAATGTGAATGTCATAGAAAATAATTTTTGGATATTTTTCTTATTATGGCTAAATGTCAGTAGACGTCAGCAACATATATATGGTTCGGTATTATTTTACGACTTCTAGAAAAACATGGTATCAGACATGTTGATTTCAGCCTAATTTTAACGAGCCCGATAAAAAAAAATTCGACTAAAGTACTGACTAAACTAGTTTTATTTTAGTTCGTACCTGTTAAAAATAGATGGCGTAAAACACAATACACTTAATTTAATTCTAATTTAACAAATTTACTGTATTTTGTGATCGATGTTGGAAAATTAACAATTTAGTACGCAATTTAGAGGAATAAATATTAGACGCAATGTTATAACGGGAATTTATAGTTTATGCTGAGATTCTGCTATTGATCCCTAGTTGGCAGTTGAAAAGTAAATTTACAAGGTTACTTTTCAGTGACTTTTCATTATACTGCGAGAAGTAAAAAGGTAAAAAACCAAAAAGAAAAGTTGAGAAACGTCACTATTCAATTCGATGTTAGTTGTATCATATATATTTTAAAACATTTTAAATTAATTTCTTTTTTGATGAGACCGAGAAATATATTGCAGCGCGCATTAAATTGGAACATTTATTTAACGGTAGATTTTTTGATCTAAAATCAAGTTGGGAGTAAGTGAATTGTATAGTGTATAAAGATGAAGCATTTATTTAAAAAAATTGTGTACAAATTTAATTACAGAAAAGTTGGATTTGGGCTTCTACAGTTGGAGGTAGGCGATTGGCACACACTAAAAAAAGTTGGTCGAATTTAATGGAGGTTATTTACAGTACAATTTATAAGGAGAATTTAAAAAAAAAAATTTTCAGACCACTATTGAACCACCTACAGGGTCAGGGAGAGATCATGCACGTGGACACGGGGACCGAAGAAAATCTGCCATCAACATCAGGATCAAGGTCGAATGAAATTACTCCATCTTCGCATAGTTGTAAACTTAAATGCTGTGAAGTAGATGAAGATGAGAGGAAGCAGTTAAAGGTAATGAAAAAGCTATCAAGCTTTATATTAAATATATGTCATCTTTGGTTGTGCTCTCCAGCGACAACAGCGATTAAATTCACCCTTGTAACTCAACCAACCATAAGCAAAAAAAAATTTAGTGAAATTTTTTGATATTGAGATGAATATGCTGCAATCAATTTTATGTATGTATTATACACAGCACATATGTTGTATTATATACAACACCTTTGTATATAAGGGATACCTATAAGCAACTATTGAATTATACAATATAAAATAAAGACTGAAAGAATTTAAAAAAATTTCATAAATTTTCTGGTTCAAGGGCACTAACATTTTTCTACAATCCTTGCATCAAAGTATTACGAAATTCTAAGCCCGTTGCTCATTAATGTGGTCATATGAATTTTCAAATCCTTCATTATATATTTCCTCATACGGTTCAATTTCCAAATTTTCGGCCAAACAAACATTATGCATAACACAACAAGCCGTAATTACTTTTATGCAATTTTCTATTTTTAATTCGATGGATTTGAGAAAAATTTAACGCCAGCGTGTTCCGTGTCTTCATTAATCCGAAAGCATTTTCGATAATGGTATACGGTGCTAGCTATGCACGGTATTTTCAGTTGCAGTTGTATTATTTTAAACTGGAGTAATTATTGCAACCGGTTCCAGCGAGCATTTGTAGCCGCTGTCTCTAAGTAGAAAGTAGCCCTTGTGGTGGGAACGCTCGGTTTCTGTGTTTATAAATTTCTATGTTTGTAAATTTCCCAAAACTATTGCAAACAGCCATTAAATCGATGCTGTAGTCCAATAATCTGTTAATATATTGACTATGCAATGAAGTTGGAACTACGAGATTATTACTCGTCTATGGCTCCTATGGCCTTGGCAAATATTGACGATCCAGACCGCTTATTAAATTGAGCCCCATTCGCTACGTACGAATCTATACTGCGGGGTATTTTATATTTTCCATTGTTGATATAAATATTTTAACACTTACTCAGCCGTTCCACACGGGATGTTAAAGAAGTAGCTTCTTTTTCGTCGCTTCCCCGTTTACATATGAAACCGGTTTTAATTGCGATTCATTTTTGAACATAACATTTTTCGGTGAACTAACACAAAATGAAATAAAAAAAAATTAAGCTGTTGTTTGAGATGTAGATTAAATTTTATTTTCGAGAGAGCAGAATAAAAAAATACAAAAAAATTTGGTATTTTTTTTTAAGTTTTTAACTTTATATCTGTTTTATACGTTTACTATTTATTGTAATTATGAACGTATAAAAGATAATAAAAAGTTTGACATTTACCACAATTTTTAACTTTTTAGCTTTTTATGCGGTCTATTACGACATATTTTGAAGCGTGAAGCAGTGCTTCATTGACATCCCGTGTGGAACGGGTGATTGTAATTGGTTTAGTGTTTCTTAAAGCACACATAATGACTTTGAAGTAGTGCCACCTATTAGCATATTATATGAACTAACCGTTCTAATTTTAGTTAAGTTAGTTTAGTCAATTAAGGCACACAGTATTAGTAAGTAATTTAGCGATTTGCTTGAAATAACAAGTAGTTTTCGACGTTGTATGCTAGTATTTGGCGTTGTCGGTGAATTGTCGACGCGATCACGTACAAATTTGTACACGACGCGTAAATGCCCTTCTGCTCACCCATTAATTTATTGTTAAATAATATGCATGTTTCCTCCAACTTAATGTTACGTAAAATGTGTGGAAGATAAACAACATTTGACTCAAAATTAAAATCTCTCTGAAGTAACTACCAAAGCTGTCCCAAAAATGTACCCAACTAAAAAATAAACACAAAAAATTGTTATCCAATGCTAACAATGTTTAAAGACCAAATTATATAGACCGAAATTCGGATGATTTTTCTCAACAAAAACAAACATAAAAATATCATATACACATGGCTTTAGGGTCGTTCATCATCTTCATCAACTTGATGAACATCTTAATACTCGTATATTTACATTAGGAATGACGTAAACCTAAGCCTTAAGAATAATTTTAATCTAAAAATACAAAGGCATATAACATCCTTTTGTTTCCTCCTCCAATCAAAATATTTGTGTTTACAATTTTTTATTATATACGTATGTATACAGTACATATAGGGACGATCTGTTTCAAAGTATCTGTGTATATTTTGTAAAGAAAGTGTATACATACACACACACAGTCAAAGTTATAATGTCAAGGATCTTTTTGTTTTACTTTTATATTCTGCACGAACGTCCTGTAAAAGCAATCAGCCCAACCCTTTTATCATCACCCTACGACCGACGACGACATTTCTTATATATAACGCACTGTACATGCATACCCACAATACAAGTATATGTATATAAGTATATAGAGAAAATTATGTTGCGTTTGCTGAAAATATCATGAAATGTAACTAATTTGATTAAACACTTTACAAATGGAAATCAGTATACATATAACATTGATTCACGCAAAGGTAAATTAATTTGACGTTCTCGTTTTTTAAATCGATATCAGATACGAAAATTAATTAATTGCTTTGTATACATAATTCCGTTCTTTACATTATTGTTCGAGGTCACATTATTCTATTTAGGCTTTGCTAATTGCCATCACAAACATGTTCCAAATATGAATGCGGCATATAAAAACATTAATTCTTGGAAATTTTGATACCGATTTTTCGGTATTTTTGGTTCATATTTGCGGAAACATCTTCAAGAAAATGAGAAATTCTTGGAACATACTCTTATAGATTTTTTAAGCAGATAAGAAAAGTTCAACAATTTAACCACCAATTTTAATATGTTTAAAATATTTCCCTAAAAGGGAAATTGTTTATTAAATTATACGTCGTCTGTGGAATGTTAAAGATGTTCTTTAATAAAAAAAAAATAAATTTTCTATGCGGTGTACCGTGTCATTCTTGGAAATGTTCATAAATCTTTATTTATATATAGTATTTGGGTGTTTTTACGGTATATTCAATATTAATTTTTTCCCCTATCGCGCCACCTTCTCTCTACGGTATAAATAAGATAAGAATAAGTCCACCCAGTTACATTTTTGCTTTGGTAATGAAGGTCATGCGTCTATTGATTTATTCAACTTTCAATCAAAATTTCGCAATAAACCAAAAATACCGCTGTCATCAGAAATTTTTTATTGGTTTTCATAGGATTACGATTATCATTCTCGCATCAAATCATTCAATTCGCACATAAAAAACCGGCAATCCAATTATATTTAGACAATGTACAAAAAGCACATCCCCAATTTATCCCATTCATCCCGAGTACGAGTATATATAAATAGCTAAATTCGAAAATATATATCATTTTTATGAACTTCATGAAGAGGAAATACTTTTGATTACGATTATTATTTCCCGTTTTTCATCTTATTCTTCATTATTATTACTGTTTTGTCTTCGTTTATTTCGCTGTATAGTAAATCTATTGTGTTTTGTACGCTCTGCTTAGATATTTTATTAGCATTATTTGTAATGCCTACCGTTCAATTCCCATTATTGCTAAAAGTCTTTGGTTTTAGTCTTAAAATCGATATAATTTCTATTATATGCGAGTGTGGGAGGCCGTACAGTATGATTTTACTGTGTACAACACTCTTAATGAGATATATAAGAAAACTGCGGATGGATACCCGCAAAATATAATTTTCTTAAAGATTTATTTAGAAAAAAAAAATTCGGTTTACTTTTATATTTTGCGGTTCTTTATAGAATTTCGTTTTTAATGATTGCTGTTATCATTTTGCTGTACAAATAATAGTTAAACAAAAAGGTATTTTTATGATAACAAATGTATTTTTTAAAAAGAGCAAATACCAGAATGATTTATGAAAGAATATTTGGGCGGAGGAGGTATGTGTTATTCTGTATAGAGCTGTAAGCAGATTGGATATCTATTATTATGGTACATAATAAATTAAAATCAGCTTTATTATCTTGGTAAGGGTCAATAAATGTAAATGATGATAAAGTGTCAGAATTTCAGCTATGAATAAATAATTCAGTTCAATTTAATGTTGTGACTTTTAAAGTTGTAAAAGGAAAACCAAATTATCGAAATATGTCAAAAAAAATCACAAATTTGTTGTATGCAATAAACCTTTCAAAATCAATAAGTTTTTGCAACAAGTTTCAATTAACAAATTACGAAAGATTTACATGTGTGGGTAAGTTTTCTAGAACGCTCGTGATACGTTCTCCATTTTTGCATTTCAATTTTCAACCATTTTTGTGTCGGTTTGTCCTTAATTTTTTCGGGTGTATAGCAGTTGTTTATGTGTAAGACCAAAAATATGTTTTGTTTGAAATCAAATATAAATTTTTATAAATTTAGATAATTGCCAAAGAAGTATTATCTGGATATCAGTACGCTATACAGGGCCTTATTACAATATAATTCTAAAATCTATACGCTCTATCAAATAAACAGGTGAAAATTTATAACATTGTTGTTTATTAGACCGAATTAAATTTATCAATGCTGCAATGTTTGGTAACAAGTAGCACAAGACGTTCAATTTGGTCTATAAAAATACAAATTTTTCTAATGCCGGCATTTATATAAGCCAGTACCAAACATAGAGACATAATATACATCTAGTCCTCATACAAATTTTTTGTCATATTATCAGTCATGTTATTTTGACAACAACAACAATGTTTGACAAAAACAAAATTTTGACTAAGATTTACATATAATTCAATATTAATTCCAATCTAAACAAATTTAAATCCGAGTTCAGTTATTACATAAAAACGTCTAGTCCTCATTATAGTATTTAGTATGTCATCGGCCATGTTTATTTTGACAACAACAAAAATTTTTGACAAAAACAAAATTTTGGTTTAGATTTTAATATAATTCAATATTAATTTCAATTAGATCAAATTTAAATCCGAGTTCAGAGATCATGTATAGAAATCTAGAGCTCATAATAATATTTAATATGTCATCGGCCATGTTTATGGCGGACAACAACAACAATATGGAACAAAAACAAAATTTTAATTAAGATTTAAATATAATTCAATATTAATCACAATTTGATCAAATTTAAATCCAAATTACGTAATCCTCATAAGTTTTTAATGTGTTTTTATCGGCCATGTTTATTTTGACAACAACAACAATGTATAACAAAAAAAAAATTTTGACTAAGAATAAATTTTAATTCAATATTAATCCCAATTTGACCAAATTTAAATTCGAATTCAGTATTTATATATAGACATTTAATCCTAATAAGTATTTAATGTGTTAGTGTCTGCCATGTTTATTTTAACAAGAACAACAATGTTTGACAAAAAAAAAAATATTTTGACTAAGATTTAAATCGAATTCAATAATAATCCCAATTTGGTCAAACTTAAATCCGAATTATGTAATCCTCATAAGTTTTAAATGTGTTTTTATCGGCCATGTTTATTTTGACAACAACAACAATGTTTTGACTAAGATTTAAATCGAATTCAGTAATAATTCCAATTTGGTTAATAATACATTTAAAACAACGGTAAAAATTCGGGAAACACCGAACTCGATGAGACCACTTGTCCCCTACGTATTTTGGGCCGCTGATTACGAAAATGAGGGCTAAAACTTCCGCCAGTGGTTGGAACACCCTTAAAAATTCAAAAAACTCCCCTAAAACTCCCCTTTCGACTAAAAGTGTTGTTTTTCAAATTAAGCCATCTTATATGTTTTTTGGGGCGCTGACTACGAAAATGGTGGTTAAAACTTGCATTAAGGGTGAAACCACCCCTAAAATTGCACAAAACAAAATAGTTTATCTATCCGTAGGAGCATGGTTTACAAATGGGAGAGGAATTACACGGGATCTGTCATAGAGTTTATAATTCCCACACAGATCTTGCACAAAGGCTTTATACCCTTTGAATGCAAAATTGGTCGCATGTTTTGCAAAAAGCCAAAAGAAATCACTTTCTGTTACTCTGGTTGACATATCTCCTGAATCACCTTCCAATAGATCAATACCTCTTATTGATTCTATTGCCTTGCAATTTGGAGGGTCACATTGTACTAATTTCATAAAACCGTGATTTTGAGAGGCACTTGTTCCCTCTAAGTTTTTCAATTTGGGTATTGGGTGATCAAAAGAAACGGAGTTATAAGCTGTTACAATGTTGATTCCTCCCATGCAGTGAAAAGTATTTTTCCATCAATTGTTGCTGTATTATGATCAGCATTGTCAAAATCTAATTGAACACACGAATTCGTAAATGTCGGTTCGTCGCTGCAACCTGCTATAGACGTCATTAAATTTCTTGACTCGACAAAATTTTTATCAAATCACTCGAACCATATTTGCGGAATATTAATATATTAAGACCCAGCATAAGGGGCGAAATTATTGAGGGCTTTGCACAACTAACTATAGCGTGGCAAAGTGCAGAAATCTTTTTTTGTTTTCAAAGCTTATATCGTTTTTCATCCTCATGAGTATTTCCATGTCTATTATGATCAATTACCAGCTCCAGTAATGATTTTAATGTTGGTGGGATCATATCGTCAATACCCAATAAGAAATTACCCTGATTAGGATAATTGTTTGTTTCAACCTTGAAGGAATCAATTTCATCGAGTATTCCATCTGCTACTTTCTTTACAAAAATAGTGTTACCTTCCCAGTAACTGTTTAGAGCTTCATGAACAATTTCTTTCCTAGATAAAATGGTCAATCCACTTCTATGCCTTTTTGCCATGATAAATCATTGAATCTCCGAAAAATATTTTTAGACCATCTCTCAACTCTTTGTTTTTACCATCCAAATTAAAATCAGCAAAAATCTGTGTTAAGTTGAATTGGTTCACTTCTTCCCGTTCAAATACATATTTACCAATGTTATGGATTCTGTTTGGAATAGTACTAACATAATTACTATCATGGTCCCGTACTTTAACATCAGTATGAAACGTTAGACAATGATTATGAAATCTCATATGTGGAGAACTTTGAGATTGTAAGAAATGGAAACGTCTCATTAATTGTTCATACTTCTGAGTATCATTATTTCTTACATCCTCTTTCAATTGAATTATTTTGTCAATGTCTTGAAGTATGATTACTTCCGGATACTTCTTTTTATTTTTCATCCATTTTTCCTTAATATATTCATCAGATGCCTCCTTGTCACACCCAGAATTGCATTGATGTTTATATGGGAAATTTTGTGGTTCTTCTTCAATTGTGCCTAATATAAGTTGCCTTTCAACCTCATTTCTTGCAATTATCGCGTCTTTCCAAGAGAAATATAATTCGAAACATAGCTCATGAATGCGATTGTGTCTTTGTTTCCGGAGAGCAGTTTCGAATTTTACGTGCTTAGTATCCATTCGTACCTTACTAAGAACAACCATTCTTCTAATCTCAGGGTCTCTCAAGTAGATAAAACCCCATGTCGCAGGCTTCTCACAAACTGCACATTCTGAGCTGCTTTCCATATGGAAAATAATTCACCCTGAATGAGTCTGAGTGGTCTTGGAGCTTATGTATAATACAAATGGCAATTAAGTTAATTAAAGTTAATTTTTTCTCGAAAAGACAAGTGGCCTACAGCAAAAAGTTTCAATAAAAAAATTATTTGGAGCAAAAAAAATGCTTAACAGAAAATAGAGAAAAAGACAAATTTTCTGGTCTTCTCACTGACAATAAAATCAGACAAAATTTTTCCACACATAAAAAATGGTCTGGAATGAGCCCTATATACATAAAGTATGATTTATTACCTTGTTGAGATATCAGAAAATTTCAAGATTTTTCAAATCTGCCGCGCTTTCAATAACAGCCTCCTGCTCTCCGGCAACAGGATGCACACTTCTATTCTACCTGTTAATAAAGAACATCCATGCTGTAATACTATATATATGGAAACACACGTGTTCAATTACAGAAATAAATTATCTTATTTTTCAAATGATATCAAGAGTGTAGGCTTGAAAACCTTGCGGCCTTTAAAAAATTTAAGGAAATCTAGATATTTTTATAATTATATGCCGTTTTATATTCATTACAGAAAATGTCTAAGCATTAAATTAATATAATAATATCAATGTACATGTCGCTTCCCGGAAGATAATAGCCAAATTGTTAACACTTAATCACTCTTCCAAATCTTTAGAACTAACACTACAAACGAAATAGTGTACACATTAATTACACAGATAAATTATTCACTTTAAATGCACTGTATGATGGGATAAAAAATAAATAAACTGCGTCAAAATTGTACAAGAACAGAACGGGCGGGAAATAACTGAAGGAGGGAAAGGTGGAGACTTGCGTCTCTTTGTAACGGATGGGGATTGACCGAGCGTTCACGACTGCCGCCGAGTCCACCCAAGCGCTCTCTTAATCTTTCGTTCACTCCTCACACAATCGGAGAAGTCTAAGTGAGTTGGGAGAAAAGTGAAAGGCCGCTCGCCAAAGTTCGGAGATCTAGCCGGAGATTATTTTTAGAGGACTGGATCAACTTTTTTGAGGGCCTATTTAGGGGTGTTTTGTGCAATTTTGGGGGTGGTTTGACCATTGCTGCAAGTTTTAACCACCATTTTCGTAATCAGCGCCCCAAAAAACATATAAGATGGCTTAATTTGCAAAAAAACACTTTTAGTCGAAAAACACCCCCATTTTGGGGCGTTTTTTGCATTTTTAAGGGTGTTCTAACCACTGGCGGAAGTTTTAACCCTCATTTTGGTAATCAGCGGCCCAAATACGTAGGACACAAGTGGTCTCATCGAGTTCGGTGTTTCCCGACCTGTTACCGTTGTTTCAAATGTATTATAACTTTAAATCCGAATTCAGTAATTGTACATAGACATCTAATCCTTATAGATATTTAATGTGTTTTTATCGGCCATGTTTATTTTGCTAACAACAACAATGTTTGACAAAAAAAAAATTTTGGCAAAGATTTAAATCGAATTCAATATTAATTCCAATCTAAACAAATTTAAATCCGAGTTCAGTTATTATATATAGACGTTAAGTCCTCATTATAGTATTTAGTATGTCATCGGCCATGTTTATTTTGACAACAACAAAAAATTTTGACGAAAACAAAATTTTGGTTTAGATTTAAATATAATTCAATATTAATTTCAATTTGATCAAATTTAATTCCGAATTCATTAATTTTACATAGACATCTTATCCTCATAGGTATTTAATGTGTTAGTATCGGCCATGTTTATTTTGACAACAACAACGATGTTTGACTAAAACAAAATTTTGACTAAGATTTAAATCGAATTTGATATTAATCACAATTTGATCAAACTTAATTCCGAATTCAGTAACCATCATATGTATTAATTGTGTTTTTATCTGTCATATTTATTTTGACAACAACAATTTTTGACAAAAACAAAGTTTTGGCTAAGATTTAAATTGAATTCAATATTAATCTCAATTTGATCAAATTTAAATCTGAATTCAGCAATCCTCCTCAAAGATTTAAATTTAGTTCAATATTAATTCCAATTTCAACAAATTTAAATCCGAGTTCAGTAATCCCCATAAGTATTTAATGTTTAGTATTGGCCATGTTTATTTTGACCACAACAACAATGTTTGACAAAAACAAAATTTTGACTAAGATTTAAATCGAATTCAATATTAATCCCAATTTGACCAAATTTAAGTCCGAGTTCAGTGATTATGTATTGAAATCTAGTCCTCATAAGAATATTTAATGTAACATCGGCCACGTTTATTTTGACAACAACAACGTTGTTTGACAACAACAACAATTGACTCCCGTTTTCAGCATTTTCCATAACATCTTTCAAAATTTGTGACTGTAGTGTTCGAATTTCTACAACAATATTGGCAAAGAGAGTCAAAGAAAGTTTTGGGCTTGTTCACAACCCGAAAAAAGGTCGGTTGCGGACAAATCTGGCGAACTCGCTGGCCAACTAATTTCCGAATTTCTGGAAATTTTTTTTTGACAGTCATAGTTGTTATGTTGCCAATACGAATATGACCTCATAATTTGAATTAAAATTTCTTTCTTGTCCATACAAATAATTATTTAATCTAATTTTAATTCGGGACATCAGTTAACTTGTGCCACGTCCGAAGATTTAAAGCGTTTACAATTGATTATAAACGTGCTTTTTGCAAAGCTTATGTACGCAAAATCTTTAATTAATTATCGAAAAGCAAGATAAAATTTAATTACACAGCTCTTCCAGCAGGTGGAAGATGTTCATGAATATAGACTTATTCCGAAAACTTGGGATGTCTTTTAACCTACTTATGCAGGTTAAATTGATACCAGCCAAAACCATTGTAAACTGCATGACATTGCACGACTCATTTGAGGTAAATTAGCATTGGTAGAAACAAGCCAGTCACATTCTTAATGTGCTTAATAGCCGAATGTGTTTAATAACTCGTTCAGGCAACGCACTGCAATTCGTTAGAGAAACATCTCGTAATTCCTCTACAAAATCCTATCGCATACCACCAAACAACCATGAGACATGAGCTGAAATTAAGTAACTCATTTCATCGTTTAACTCCTTAGAGACTCTTCCTTAACAGTAACAGGCGTACACCGATGAAGAATTTTATATACCCGCGTTCGTTGTTGTATTGATCAAATTAATCATACATACAACAGAGTCAACACATTTAATGCATCATTCAAAAGTTTAAAATTCCTATATCTGCAAAGCATTAGACATATGAAATCTGAGATCGTTGGCTCAAAAAGTGGGAGGCCTCTGTCAAATTCAAAACAAATAATTTATGATGCGAGACCATACAATCGCAACGTGAGTTATTCCCTCTGTTAGGAAGAATCAAATATGCATTTTCAACCATTTTGTCCCATAACAAACGATCCGTGAAAACAGCAGCATGCATCAGCTATTTTGGTAAATTTATTCGTTGCTCGGATGGATTACCGAAAATAGTTCTGGGCGATCAAACTCTGTCTGTTAATATTTGGAGCAATTCCTGTTATTCCCCGCAGTTCAGAAATTATATACGTTCCAAATTTTAAATTATGTCTACGAATGATTAATTTTCAATTAAATCTGCACTCAGATTTCAAAAGTACTCAATTCCGAACAGTAAATTGATTGTTCGTTATTTCCAAACTTTGTAATAATACTCCTTCTATGAAAGTTTCAGTAATACATCTAAAGTTAACGAACCACAAATTTCAATTTTCCTGTTGTTCTTTTACAGTAAATATCAATTTTCATTTTTTCATGCATCGCTCGGTTAGTAGTTTGTATTTATAACACCAACCAACCTACACATAAACCATATTGGATTTTTGATATGACAGTGAAAATAATTTGTTTATATGTTAATATGATTTCAAATTGATTACATTGTGACTTGTTAAAAATACTAAAGTGAAGTCAAATCCCATTTTAAGTCTGTTTATGTTATCCTATTTCAAACTCACATTTTACAAAGTATACGTAAAGGCAAAAAAATAGTTATGTAACTCTCACATTGATGTGTCTCTATATATAGACAAATAGGCTTACATACTTTAGAAATATGTCGGAAGAGCTTTAGCTGTTCTAAATTGAGTAAAAATATGATAATGTTCTTCGTAACAAAACTATATATTGTGGTTGCCATAACAGTAACAAAGGACAATGTGATCTGCTAAAAATTAACAAAAAAATTATTTTTTTGACAACAACAACAACATAAACGACACAGAGTAGAATAAATATGTGTATGCAACATATAGAAAATGTGCAAAAACGTAGGAAACTTTTAATTTTTTGGTTCTTTTCTTTCATTATTAATTCATGGGGACGACCGTTCGAATAGAATGTTCACTTTTTATAAAAGTACTCTAAGGAATACAAGACATTTTATTTTGTGTTAAATTTCATTAAAATCGACAGACCATAAATTTAATCTGAACTACTTGATATTTTGTATAAAGGAAAAACCAAATATCGATATACGAGTACTTTGTGCATCCAATATGTTTAATTTGATTAAATCGAAATAAGCGAAAATGTTTTACTGCATACATATATACTTTAAAGGTACATCTGGACATTATGTGAAGTAGGATATATGGAAAATGCATGAATCTTCGTTATTCCGTATTTTAATTTTCTATTTAGATTGCAAAATCAATTATTTACATATACATAGTTTGTTCCGCTTGTCAAAATATATAAACAATGTTGTGCTGTATCTAGAAGACGACCGTATTCATATAGGTGCATATGTGTGAAAGTAAATACACTGCGCCAAAAAACAACGGGATAGAATTTTTTTTTTCGAAAAAATACCCAGATTTGAACGCTTGCATTTTGACGAGTCATAAAAATACAAAATAAAATAAAATGGATTCCAGCATCGAAAATAAAACAAAATTTTCTTCAATTAGACGCAATATTATTTATATGAAAAATCTTATTTCTTCAAGATACAAGCGTTAAAATCTGAGTATTTTTTCGAAATAAAATTCTGTTCCGTTTTTTTTTTTTGACGCAGTGTATCTACCAGTGTGGATATAACGTATGAAAACAATGATAATTTACAGCACTGTTTTCTATATAGTCTAGCACAGATTACAATGATAAATTGATATCTTATTGTAAACTGGATTTCTATATTGTGTGCTGGTTAGTTTTGTAGAGCGTTTTTCTAATTAAAGAAAAGCAGGAAAACGGAAAGATAAAATTTGGTAAACATTTATTTATTTTTACCTGAAGATATTTCTTTCTAGCTATCCTTTTTATAAAGTTACGTCTGAAATAAGTAGGTTAATGGTACTTTAATCCTAAACTATCATTAAGCCCAGTCATTGATTCATTAATTACTCAAAAAAAAAAAATTATTCAAACTAAAATAAAATCATTAATTTATTTTCTAAGAAAGTAGTCGAAAACAAGAAGACAAAAAATATTCTGTTCGGTTCAAGTCCTTTCAGTATATGATAAACTCTATACACGTACTAAGCATAGAAAAAAAGTTTAATCTCTCAACAAGATTGGCTCAAAGGCATTTTAAATAAAATGGGGCACATTTATCTTAATGTATATTGTCTGTGTAAGCATACTTGTTTATTTACTTATGTAAAGAATATAAAGTCTTCTATTTATTTTAATCAATCAATAGAGATTTTATATATTTGTATAATTGTGTACCATCCGGCTTCCATTCGTTCGATACGAATTTCTCTAATTTTTTATTACATAGTTCGAAGAATTGAGAAATTGTGAAGTAGGTTAAAATTAATTCAATTTGTCCTATTATATTACATGCACTGCAATGAAGCATGTCAACTTATGTTTAGATTAAAACATAATCATTTACTTTTATTTAAGATCTAAGTACTTATTTTTACTTTTAATGGTTTATTTGTACTATTAGATATTCAGATTAAAATCAAAACTTACTTCAAACTTTACTGGGTCGAAGAAAATAGATGAAAACTCTCAAAACCTAGAAAAATAAATATTTGATCGAAAAAAAGGAAGCTGATGCTCGCAATATTTGTAAAAAAAGCTATCTATGCCATTAATATACATACGTATAAGTTTTGTTTGAAAATATGTTTTTTGATTCGTAATAAATAACTAATCGCAAAAACGTTGTTCATCATAGTTGGCTAATTATAACTCGAATTTGAGTCGTGAAATCTTAAATTTTTACATAAATCACACATAAGTTTAATTTTACTAAGCCAACTACGACCAACTTTTGTTACGATTACAGCACCATCACGAATGAAAAAAATTTCGCACAAAATATGGGGAGAGGGCGGAGAGTTTTAGTTTATTTTACTGTATCCTTAGGTTATTTTATTATTTGGTTATTTTTTATTACAGTTTCCAAACTTTTAAAGAGGCCAAAATTCCGATTTTACGTATATACCCATAACACTGACATCCCAATTATGGATTGCCGAAACTGGTTTAGCGGGAGCTTTTTTATTTTTTTGAAAGTATGTAGCTGTTCCGAAAAACGGTTAGACACAAAAAGATAGTAAATTTAGTTTCAAATAAAATTGGATCAAACCATTTTATTAGATTTTACCGGAAATGACGAGCTATGAAAACTTGCAGGGAGTGGCAGATTCCATGGAAGCTTTATAAAATTTTGAAACGATGTTGAACAGTTAAGAATTATAAAAAAACGACAAAGAACTATTAACAATGGTCGATATGTTCCTTATTCGTAATCCTTTTCACATGATCTGAGTGATCATTGGCTGATATTGGATCACCGGAAGTGACAGCTTTTACGATATTTTATTTACAAGGATAACGACTGAACGAACTAATAGATTCTTTGCATCATTATTGATCCAGATCATTTTTCAACATTAAGCGGAAATTAATATTTTTGACATAAAACAGCCAACAGGCTATTTGGGGTGTTTTATACTTAAGCTATAGCTTAATAATTGTAATACTCCACTTTAATTTATTGAACTGTTGTAACCATGAAACGATTTTAACTTATACATAATTTAAATTAGGTCCAGATCTAGGGGAAGCTAGGAGGGGCATATGGCCCGGAACCTTGCTTTTAAAAGGCCGCAATTTCAAATTAATTCAGATTATTTTTTATTACTTCACGAGGATTATAAAGTATTATTTTTAGAAGAAGCTTCATATTTCATGTATATAATGGCCATAACGACATCTCTTAGAATAATTTAGTACCTATTTATACCATTTTTAGGTAAAATAAAGTGTCAAAAGGGGAAATACTAGACAATTTTGACATTATGATTTTCAACATTAAGATTTCAAACGTGTTAGTAGTTTATGAATAGTTTTTGTGTGTTTTTATTTAATGATTAATAAATATTAATTGAAATATCGAGTTCTATGTTAATGTTTGATGCATTTCTTAAAATTGCATTGCTTTGTTCCTTGTCATATTAAAACGAAAAGAACTTATGCAAACGGAGCGGCAAAAATGCGAGAAAACCCGAATTGGAATAATGGGCCTATTCCATGGAAATAATCTGCTGTCAGCAAAAATAAAAGCAAGTTAAAAATATAGATTTTACTGGTTGTGTACGAAACAAAACATGTTGTCAGTAAAATATTACTGAGAGAATAGTTGAGATACGGAAACTTTACTGCCATAATACTGCTATAAAAAATGTAAATTGGAGTATTTTTTATAGCAGCATTTTTCACACATCTACAAAAAATGTATGTAAAGATAAGAAATTTTTCTCACACTCATACAAAATAAGTCGTTCGCCATTTTTATAGTCAAATGCGACGATTTAATTTTTTTTCGTGTTGAAATTTGTTAACGTTAGTGGTTTTTTGTGGTACATATATAAAAATTAAAACATATAAACAAAAATCGAATTGTACGAAAATGTTCAAATTAAAACTTTTATGAAATTTTTAGGCTATGCCAAAAAAATGTTAAACCATAAAATTTTTATATAAAATGAAATAAATAATATTTCTGTACTTTGTCACTCTTATGAATTTTTTTTTGCGTATCGTTATCAGCAAACAAATCGGGCTACATGAATTAAAAAAGTTTGAATTAACAAAGTTTATTTTTCTGAATTAAAATAAGTGTTTTTAATTCATTTTAAAAATGAATTAAAATCAGAGTTGAAAAAGAAATAAAAAGGTTCACTAAAATGAATTTAAAAAGGCATTTCTTAATTCAGTTTTAAAATGAATTAATATAAGTGTTTATAAAATGAAATTATATAAGCCTCTTTACAAAATGAAAAAAATGTTATTTTCATTAATGAAAATTTTTGGGAATTTGAATTTGAATTTGGTACGTAAAAATATGGCAATGCAAAATAAGGCGTAATTTTACTTTAACTATACATCGGAAAAATCAGGTAAGGAATATAAATTTTGGAAATTTTTTAATGCAGGATTGTTTACTAATTTTTTGATTTTCCGGAAAAATTTTTACTTTTTTTATTTTTTCAATATTATTTTATATTTTTATTAATAATAATTGCTTTGTCAACCTTGCAGACACAGATCAATGAGTTTCTCTCGCTCTTATCGCTTCTTCTGATAGTGCCACAAATGTTAAAAGAATCAACTTTCGTATATATAAATTTTTTTTAATGTAATTTTAATTCGTTTATACCTTAGAGGACGGGGACTGGCTCCCAAACCCCCGCTTTTCCACAATTTATTTGCACAATTTTTTAAGTGTCAAACTAAATTAAAAATAAAATGGAAAAAATTTCAAAATTCTCCTGGAAAAATTGAAAAATTTTCCTGGAAAAATTATTTGTACTGTTGAAAAACTGTTAAGATACAATTATAAGATCCAAATTTTTATAAATATTACACATTTCTACGTATTTTGAATAGAATAATACGCATTTTTTATGTGAAAATTTTCCCGGAAAATGGGACAATTTTCCGAAAAAAATTAGCTTTCCCCTCTTTAAAACTATTGATAAACAATCCTGCATTTAAAAATTTATACTCCTTACCTAATTTTCCCGATGTATACGTAAAGTAAACTTTAGCCCAGAATAATGCACATTTTTGAATATTTGTTAAAAGTCGAATTAAGATTTTTTAATTTATAAAATGAAATAAAATGTGCCTTTTTTACATCATTTTAAAAATGAATTAAGGTAGGTGTTTTAAAAATGAAATAGTGTAAGCCTTTGTTAATTCATTTTTGAGTTTTCTCATTTTTCTAAATCGCTTTTTTTAATTCATAATTTTAAGTTAAAAATATGAATTAAAATAAGTAGCAGATGTTCATACAAAAATCAACTTTTTTAATTCATTTTTAAAGAACTTTTTTAATTCAGACTTTTTTAATTCGGTACCCCAAAAAATTGCTGTCAGCAAATCTTTTCCATGGAATTAAAGCTTAAAGCGACAAAGTTTACACCGAATTTCATCATTCTTTATCCTTCCATTGCGCAATGGTGTTTGTTGAGCAAAACGTGTGTTGCGCAAAATTCTTTTTAACAAAATTTGTTCACAATTTTTGGAATGGGGTTCGATTTTCAATAGTTGGTTAGACACAATTTTTGTGAATACAATCGCAGTTTCAAATAAAGAGTTTGAGGATGGACAGTTGATATATAGGAAGCTAACACGACGTTCTAAAATTATCCCAATCACTTTAAATTCTTAAAATTAAGGGTGTCGTTATCCATGAGAACATTTTCTCAGATGCAGAGAATATCAAATTCTTAAAAAAATGTTACCTATAATGGGTGAGTCGTGTAAGTGAGTGTTGGAGTAAATAAAAACAGTCAACTGTGTCCCATGTTACGTTAATGTAGTAGATTTAAATGTATCTGATCTTGATAGTCCATCTGCGACCCAATTTTGGTCGAAAAACGGGAATAAAACTTGTTAGTTTTACCTTTGTTTCACATTCATACTAGACCTAAATATTGAACTTTTCCGCTGTTTGTATCAAACAACTATTTGATTTAATGTTTTAGGTCTAGTACTTAACAAACATCTGTAATTCTCATAATTTGTATTCCCATTTTTTGATCAAAATTCGGGCCAATGGTTGAAATATTAAAAGAGGTTTGAAAAAATTGAAACGTCGCACCCAGTCATGGAACTATAATGTGTATAAAGGTCATATAAATAAATATGCTTTATTATGATGCGGTAAATACTTTAAGGATGTTTGTATATCATTTTTGGATTTTAAACTATGCTTTTACTGTAAACCCTGAATATTTAGAAACCTTCTAAAGATCGAACAACAAATTATGCAAATTTGGTTTCTTACCTGTTTAAAAGACTAGACCATTTTCGTTCAAATATTGTCCATATAATTGTAAAATACTTCAGTTTTTTATCCAATTTTACCAGTATTCTCTTTTAAAAAACTGAAAAGATATCCTTTCTATAGTTTGAAACTTAAGTGGGCCGAAAGCAGGAATGGTTAGAAGTGTTTTTAAAGGGTACGATTGTTGCCTGTTGATCGATGAAGTGCAAAACTTTAAATGCAGATCTTTTTAATTATAACACGTAACAGTAACAAACGTTGATAAGAATGTGCCATAAAGTGTAACATTACAAAATTTCTTTTAGTAAATTTAATTTTAGTAGAAACTCCATTATCCCTCTTTTGTGACGTTTTAAATTATTTGCTATTCGTATCATATCAGAAACTATTTCTATAATTGAATTTAGTTTAAAATAGGTAGAAAACGGTATTTATAAAAAATCATAACATAAAACCATGATTTTTTTTTATCTGATTGAAGGGTGCAAAAAAAACAAAAGTACCGCGGTAAAGTATTTAACATTTATCAAAAGTGGAGCTACACGCAAATTAATGAAAAATAAAAATGCAGTTACACAATTTAACAAAAAATGTAGTCTACACAGAAAAACTGTGACAGGGTAAAAATTATAATTTTTTTAGTTTATATCTCCCTTTCTGAACCTAAAAACAAAAGGTAGAGTTAAAAAAAAATTAGGATGAGTTAAAATATCAATAAGTAATAATTTGAACTAAATAATTTAGAGTGAAGTTTATTAATTAATTTTTCCAATTTAAATCTATGTGAATTTTTAAATAAAATATTGAATGATGAATGTAAATATTTTTGAATAAAATAAATAATGATGGTTTTGAATTAATAAAGATTTTAAAATATAACTCGATTAGTTTAAAACGTATGTGATGGCCATTCACACATATATTTCTAGAGATGGCAAAAAACATGAGTATTCTGGCATTTGAGGCTTGCCTATACGTGATTTATTTGAGATATACGGCATATCGATGCGACCCTCGCAGAGTTTGATGGCTATTAACACATAATTCTAGATATGGGTAGAAAAATATGAGAATACTGGCATTTTAGACCTTCGTAATTTATTTGAGATATGCGGCATACCGATGCGACCCTAAAAACGCAAGCCTAAAATGCCAGAGTATAGGGCGATATAAATTAATAAAATATTATTTCCACCCCAATTTGTTATGTTAAATAATTCACTCCGGTAACAAAAGTTTTTATCGAAAGTAAATAAAACAGAATAAATTTAATAAAAAAGTCTAATAATAAATATGTCTGAGGATAAATCGGGGTAAAATTGGAGTTATTGAAATTATTGATTTGAGAACATAGAAACGACTGGTGTTTGTATTCAAAGGTACAGTGCCGAGAAAACCCAAGAATCATATTTAGCGTTTCTTGAAATAAAGATGATTTCTCCAACTTACATTGACCATAATGCGGTGAATTTCAACTTCCAAGTCGTCCATCATCTCCGGTTTATCGGCTCACAGAAAATAATCTAACGTGGTTAAATAACACGATCTTGGAGGCCAATACTGAGGACGGTGATTACGCGAGATTTTGCCCTCATCGAATATATCGTTCAGTAAATCGATTTAGGTTGTTTGATTGTGTTTGTGTTCATAAAGCACACCCAACAGTATAAAGTACACCCAACAATATTAGGCACATCAAACAGTATGTTGTTGTGAATGTAACGGTATCCAAATACTGGCTTCTAAATTTTTTTATCACTCCAAAGAGCCTCATTGCGGAAGAATTCATGAAATATCTTGCTTTATTTAAAGTGAATTCAACTTCTGGAAATTTCCAGGTATGCATATATGAAATCTTTTATTATGGGCTGATTTATAAAAGTAATTGTTGAAGTTCAATCTCATACTTGAGAGTCTACCTGAACAATTTTACTCCCGGTCAGTGCAGTTTTGATTGACCTACACGGTCTAGTTGAATGAAATGTATATTACTAGATTTCTGGTAGTTAACATTTCAAGTAAAATTCGATAATGTAAAGCCGGAATTCTAGTATAATATTTTGTTGCATTTTTTAACCGGAATTCTTGTATAATTATGAAACAAACTGTTTTTCTGGTAAAACCAGGACATTTTCATTAATTTTTTTAACTGGAATTTTAGTAATATTTTTTGGATTTTTTGGTAGCTGATTTCTGGTATGTTGGGGTTGTGCTTCTTATTGATATTCCGTATCAGATTTTTTTATTTTCTAGTGAAGTCAATATTTTTCCCACAGAAATTCTATTAAAATTTATAGAGAAATCAATTTTTTAACCTGATATTAAGTAGTGTGTGATGTTGATTGTCTTGTAAAGTTCTTAAAATTTTGCCAATTTTCTAGTAAAATGATAAGATTTCTAATTGATATTCTATTAATATTGCTATAGACAATACCAATTGTAAAACTGATTCAACCTAGTAATTTTAATTGGAACCAATTTGACCAACTCCTTTATGTTGACATGAAGTTTCAGTTAGAAAAATATTGGAGTAAATCCAAAGTGTTTACCGATAACTTGCTATCACTTTAAAACACTAAAAGGTATGCCATGCTTCTAAGTGAAATCCTATTGCAGCAAGAACAAACCGAAAACCATCTTTAATATATCGAAAATTAAAACAACTGAAATTTGGTTTGAATATTTTATTTTTAATAAAAACAATCCAAAATCATTAAATAAAATTTATTATATAAATTCGTAAAATTAATAATATTTCTCACAAATGAATAATAATAATAAATATTTTAAACTTATTTACAATAAGTATAGGTACTAGCTCTTTACTATTGACGCACAAGTCACTTTTAAAATATTTATTCACACTATAGTCACATCAAATTTTAATAATATTAATAAATTTAAAAAATTCACTTATAGCTTTATGGAATATAATTATTAATATAAGTTTTTTACTTAAAGTTATTTTAATTATTTTGAACTATGCACGAGTTTTTATCTTTTTTGAACCACCATTGTTTTTTTACTTCGATGTCACTTATTGAAATTTTGCTTGAGTTCCTTCGATAATTTGAAAGTATATCTCGAAAAAAGGCAAAAATCTCAAATTTTACCAGAATCCAGCATTATTTCAGTAGCTTTACCAGAATTTTGCTGGATTTCAGGTAGAATAAACCAAATGGATATAATTAAAGCTAAAAAAAAATCGTAAACTTATAGTAAACGATTAAATTTTACTGGCACTAGAATTTCACTTAAATATTATTATTATAAGAGAAGTGAGAGAGGCAGTATGAGATGCTTAATTATAAGTTGAGAACATTTTGAGTTATAAACTATATTGAAATTCTGAGAACATTCCAGTAAATTTCGAATTTCTCTAGATTTTTACTGGAATTCTAGTAATGTGAAGTGTTTTCGCGATTTTTTTATTTTAATTATGGGTTAAGGGTTTAATAGAATTCCCGTAACATTTAATAGACATCATATTTCATTTAAAATAATATGGCGGAATTAGGTTTTACTAGAAGTTTACAAGAATCCATCTAAATTAAACTTTTAATGGAATTCTAGTCACAAAATTAACGTGATTTCTGTTGAAATTAGCGAGGCACTCCATTTTAGAACCAAACAAAAATGATTTGATAGTTTTCTAGTATTTTTTTTACCAGATAACCACTAGAGTCTCAGTAAAATAAACACTAGAACTATATAGAAACTAACTAGAACTTATTAAAATTTTGGTTTAGATTTTATTTTGACTGGAAATCTAGTACATTCATTTTAAATCTTAACCAGAAAGCAAAATTTTTCTTTTTTTTTACAAAAATTTTAGTGAATTTTAACTGCGGAATCCATAAAACCAGACAATCTAGTGGTTCTTTACCAGATTTTGTATTTACCGTGTAAATTTGAACATTCGCACTTTAATTGTAACATTTAAGTTTATACGAGTACATTTCTTGTTTAGAATATTTATTTAAATTCTTTTAATATTTGAATTTTTTAATTGATTTTAGGAGACTATTTTTATTTTAATATTTTTTCAAATAAAGAAATCAATTTTTCAAATTATTTTTTTTCAAATACAAGCTTGCATTCATAAGATTTAAATTTTTATAGTTGTAGACCATTTTCCGGTTTGCCTTGCATCTAATAATGTTTATCTAATTTTCTAAAGTTATGGTACGATTCACTCTTCAATTATTAAAACCTAAAACGATCTGTCATGAGATCTTCATTATTTGAATTGCATCATCAACGAATATAACCGGCGGAGGTTTTTCAATGCAAAAGAAGCATTGTAAAATAATTAAAAGTAAATAAATTAATAAATAAATTAAATAATTATTATAATTGAAATATTGGCAAGACCAAATCGCAGAAAATTAGAAATTTTTAAAAAAATAAAAAAAATGTTTCTCCTGGTCGGAGAAATATTTTTATGGGGCCCGATTAATATACACATATATCTACACTTCAGAATAATGTATATATACCCTATATAAATAAAAATCCCTTATATACATATGTTTTATATCACATTTTTATGCTTTATTGTAACATAAATTAATATCTTGAATATTTATTTCTTTTAAAGGTGACCCAATTAAAATAAACAGTAGCAATAATAATATTTAAAAATGGCGATAAGATAAGGAACAGAAAAACTTTGTGTTTTAATTTTCTTTTTGTACATAAAAAATATAAAAAAAAACATTTTCGTTTTGCTAATAAAAATAAATTGAATTAAAGGAAAATTTTTGGAAAGTTTTTCTATGTATACGTACGGGTATAAAGCTAGAAAGCTAGAAAGCGTTATGTATGTGTAAATTTACTTGTATATTCTAAAGAATTTAATTTCTTTAAAAACGAATAATAATAGTAATTACTATTATTGTTATTTCCATTACAAAATAAAATACTGTACACAATGGAACTTTTTGGTTTACTCGTATAGATGGGGTGTGGGAATCGGAAGATTATCATGAAAATTAGAAGCATTTGGCTAAAAGTAAATTGTTCGATGATAATCCTTTCATCGTGTATATAAACACAGAATTAACGATATTTAATTATATTTATATAATTCAATATTTATTACATGCAAATAATTAAATATACTTACTAATAATAGTTTATATTTTTATTTCGTTTCAGGTAATGAAATGGTTGATGGTTTGTCTATCATTTAGTCAGTTTATATAGTACGGAGTTTATAACCAGGTAAATGCAAAATATGATTTGTATCCTTGTGTGTCGCATTTTAGTAAATCACTAAAGTTAACCCGAGCCCAATTTTTTTGGTTGTTATCTTTGATTTATGTAGTCATCCCGAAAAAGTGTAAATAGTAAATAAAATGTAGCCTTATCCCGAAAGAAAATTGAGAAATAATTAAAAATATATTAATGTGTAAAAAAAATAAAGTTTTGAAAGCATATGAAAACAAATACATGAATTTTAAGTAATATTAACACCATAAAGGAATAAATAGATAATCTTTAAATTTAAATAATGCACAAATTCTAACAAAGCAGCTTATTTAGCCAAATAGGATAAATGCACTATTTTTTGCACTAAGCTGTGGAAACTACCGTATGCCCATATAAGGCTGACATAACCTATTTTTGATTTAATCAAAAAGCGGTTTTTGGTTTAGTTACCTTGGGCCCATATTATACTGTATATACTGAAACATCTAGAGATATAGCCACCAAGCATATATGGCCAAATAGGCTAATGGATGGCCACTACCCTATGTCCAAGTCATTCTTTGATTTGTTTATCTCAAAAAGCGATTTAAGTTGGCCTGTATGGTCATATGCGCCGCTTACTACGGGCCAATTTCTTAGAAAATTATATTCCAAATCCTTTTGCAGGCCACATCTACTTAGTTTTATTAAAAATTCAAATTTTAAATGTAAATTGAATATAAATTTACCATAAAGAAAATACCAAAAAAATTATAGAAATTTATTTATTAATAAAAAGAATTTAAATTATTTTTTGCTTGATATAACGCACCCCTTCTCATTTTTCAAAACATCAAAATCTGGTATTAAATTTTGGCTTGGTGTAATTTTTAATATCGAAGCTGATAGAAATGTTCTTCTGTTAATATGGTTCGCTGCTCTGTTTTATTCATCTTGGTTTGTGAAAAAACCTGTTTACAAATATATGTGCTACCAAACATGGATAATATGCGTATTAAAAAATATCGAATTCCTGGAAAATCATCTCGAGGTAGTACCCGCAAAATTCTGGAATACCAATTTCCTTATATTTCTGTTTCAATAAGGTGTGTCCGTAGTTCTATAAACTCTATTTGCAAATTTTCATCAATATTTTCAATGACACCGACATCAGAGAGCAAAACATATTTAAATAAGACTCGGTACTTTGAAAATCCGAAAACATTTTTTCGAAATCTTCTTCCAACATTTTTAGTTGTTTCTCATATTTTTCAAATTTTAAATCTCGATATTTAAGCAAAAGAGTATTACAACTAGAAAAATTTGATAATTTTTTTTATTTGTATTTTCTACAGGCATTTTTTTTTGTTTGAATGACTTTATTTGATCATACAATGAAGCTTTAGTCCAGAGGAGTGGTCTAACTACTACATGGATCTCATCCATGTCATTCATTTGTAGTAAAGTTACTTTCAACTTCGTTGGCGCTGTTCTGGTTTTCCCTGCTACGAAGCTTATTTTCATATGTTTTCGGGTGATTACTTTTAGATAAACACAAACGGTGGTTCGTTCCAGAATTCAGAAATTTTATAGCATAATTATTGTCGTTAATATTACTGGTTAAAAGAGGTAAAGACCTTGGTAATAAAATTCGTCGGCCAGTTCCATGAATTTGAAGGGAATATTAAACAAACGGTTGTAAATAAAACTAAAAATCTTTTAGGAAAACCAGAATATATTTCAAAAAAATTTGGTTGCCGGAAGCTCGAAATTAATTTTAAATTCTTGCATTTAGATTTTCAACCACAATTGAAGATTCTAGACATTCTTCGAACAAATTCAACTCAATCTAAATCATCATAATGCTAAAGTGACAAGGAAGAAAAATTTATAAACGAGAATATTGCCAACCATCAATTTAAAATAAGCATAAAACCAACCGAGCGAGATAAATCAAGTAAATTGAGAAGATCATTCAGCAAATCTTTATTTAAAGAGCCAACGAATTAATTTATGCATCAATTAACCAAATCATATCCACTCGTTCAACTATCTCACCTAAAATAAGCAAACCAAAACGATCTAACAAACAGAAAACAAATCATCTAATGAAATCAAGCGAATGAGAAAACCATCGAGACTCTCTCAAATTTTTTAAATCAAAAAATATTGGTTTAACACATGACAACTTTCAAACCTCGGGAAAGGAAGCAGTGGACTAGACACATTTGGTCAATATCAATGGGTTAATGCCTGCACTTTTGTCAGTTTTTAAACCTTCTAAACGGTTTAGTACTTCAGAAAACGTGAATTTGATCCTAGCAGAAGACTGCATCATCGAAAGGGCTATGGAAAAAATTAGCAAAGGTGTCAACAATTAACTTGAGAACCAGTCACAGACGAATTATTGTAAGTCATTACACGCGAAGAGCCCTGTGATTTTCAATTCGTGTTAATGAATGAAAAATACGGTTCGGAGTGGAATAAATTTCATTCTTTATCTGTAAGGTTTGCAGTTTACATTCAAATCAAAGTACTTTCGTTTAGCATTAATGTCTCCAGATCGATTATAATTATTTAGTGCTTTATACTTACGATTACCAATATTTTTCTAAAGGAACTTATACCATGGCTGCGTTTTGATACAAATAAATCAAAACCAGTATTGAAAATTTTATAAAACTCAAACCCATCATTCTAATTGTGGAACAGTGATGTCTTATCATCGTCAGTCGCAGAAAATTAAAATAAATAAAATAAAACTTAATCAAAATTAGTGTGTGATAGATACTAGAATGTCCAACTAAGTCATGACACGCCTCGATTTCAACATCATAAAAAGAAATTTAAGATGTATTCATATCGTTAAAAACCGTGTTGATCAGACGAATCCATAAAAGCTCTCATATGGAATATACACAGAGGCCAAGACTGGTCAAAACTCGCTGCATTTGATTTTAACAATGCGTGATTCTCTATTACATGTCAAAACCACACGTAGAAATATTAATTATATTTTCAATGCGACAATAATATCGCCACCAACAATTGTGGCGTTCTCGGGCTTCCCCGAGAACACAAAAAACAAGAAGGAAGATAAGAAGGGACCGGTTTGAATTATTTAAGGTTAATAAAAAGTGTAGCTGCACATTTAAGGAAAAGTGTAGACCCAAAAATTGCAGATACACAATTGAAATGTGTTGTAGCAAAAAGAAAAAAAAATTGGAATTCGAAATACAAAAAAAATATCGAGAATCACAGTACTACACAAATAAGTTTAAAAGAAAAATAAAAAAAAAAAAAATTGAATAGTTTTTAATTCAGAAAATCATCGGAACCACATGTACCGAGTGTGAGATTTAGTGTTCTTAACAAAGCATGGTGTCAATTTGCATGTTGTGATTTTGCGATATGGCCCTACTCGTGGAAGCGCCTTTGGCGAAATTCACTTAATTCTTTAATAATTCAAAAAAATCTTCGGAACAATGAATAATGATTCATGAAAATTGTCTTGAAATTTTTTGTACAAATTTCAGACACCATACAAAGTTGGGAACACTAAAGCTGTGTTGCATCGCATATCCCGTGTAGCTTAACGTTTGAATCTGAAAGCAACAACTTAACATTCTTCGGTGTGGTTCATTTTAATAATATTTATTTAATTTTTTTTATTTTACGAAATAGAAAAAATTAAGTTCGGTATTTTTTTATCAAAACAAACGTAAAATTTCTGTTTTTACAATAAGATGACAAAAAAGACAGGAAAGGTTCGAAGCCGAACTCTATCAGCATTTTTGTTTTCCTATATAGATTTTATATTATACTTAACTATAAAAATAAATTATATTCGAAATTGACGAAAGTTGCATCAATTGCTGTTCCTCCATTACCCACATCCACCCACACCCACCTAACCCCATCTTTACTCAGCCAGCCCAAGCGACACTAATCCACCATAACTCAACCGACCTCGATAAATCGCAAACCACCAAACCTAAACATTATTACCACCCTTACCCACTATCCAAATCAAACCCCCAAAAACCCCAACCCGTACCACTCTACACCGCACCACCAATATCATCACCCTTTAACAGCTCCATACTCACAGCCACACACACACACACACCACTCACACTAACCCACCAAATCCAAAATTTCTACACCAAGCCCAAAACAATTCACTCCACCCGCTCAACCTCTTATACCACCACTCCAGCCACCTCCATAAAAACACCACCCATACAAAACCGCATCCACACGAGATATATTTTTATTCCACATTCATATGCTCTATGAAACCAAAATAGAATAGAAAATAAAAAAAAATTCTAGCAATTTTAAGGAGGGGGTTTAACTCATTAAACAAAGAAATGTTTAAATCAATAGGGCTCTATCCCATGAATCGCTTGAACTTTTTGTGAAGAAATTAAGTTGATATCTCTATCCGTTCTCAAGTTATCGTGGACACAGACGGACAGACGGCAAACCGAAACCATATAGCATTTTTTTGTCAAAAATACTTAAAAATAGTAAAAATAACCGTCTTGTGGTAAACATCGTAACCATAAAATGGTTTTATTTCCCCTAAACCTAAACGTTTTTTGGTTTGCATCAAAGAAAATTCGGCTTTATACAATACAATTGTTGTTGTAATTTTGCGAAAGGAACACAGATCTCACAATCGGTACTGCTCTGTGCCTAGGTATTTCCAACTTACTTTTTTTACTTTTTTGCCGTTTGCTAGCCAACTTAAGGACGTAAGGTTTTCTTTAAAAAATCTCCACATTGAATAGCTTTAGTTTATAGTACTGCCCCCACCCACCCCCTCCCCCATGAGTTCTGCATTTCGACAGGGTATCATAGTTGTGTTCATTACAGAAATGGTAATCTGATGTCGAAAAATCCTTTTGCATCCTGTCCCTATCGGGATTTAAATCCGGTACCGTCCGATCCAAACGTCAAAGCTTTAACCACTGTGCCGTTTGGTCGATGAAATAACAATTCCAAAGTAAAGAAAAAAGAGAAGAAATGAAAAAAGGGAACTGTGGTACAAATGTGAGCTCAGTCCAACAATCTTACCTTTTTAACCATTATAATCGTAAGAGCAGTGGGTACTGTGGTAGGATTCTTGACTAAAAGACACCTAAATTATAGAAAAAGAATTTTTAAAAAACTTAAATTTAACTTTCCCTAAAATATTATTCACAAAACACTTATAATCATAAGCAACTTTTTGCGATGTAACGTAACTTTATCTAAATATTTAAAAATATTAAATTTCTGCAAATCATTCAAAATATTTTTTCATATAATTATCTAGATAAAAACATTGAAATCCTCGTTGATCCTAATTATTTGAACTAAAATTGCCCAACTAAAAGCTAAAATTTTCCAACAGTTCGGGAATTCAGGAAAACTACAATGGCCGCAAAAGCCAGTTGGGGGATTTAGAAGGTCTTTAGTTAAAACATTTATTAAATAAAAAAATTAGTTTTATTAGTTAAATTTAAATAAAATAAAATTAATAATATAAAATATATTCAACTAGTATAATTATCAGATTTTTGTCTAAACTTAAGAATTTTTGAAATTTTATATGATAAGCACATTTTAGTCGACATTCAGCACATGTTATTATGGATCATTCCTTATTGATTTGGGACGTGGCTCCGGAGTAAGTGGTCGTGTTCCATATTTATTACTAAGCGGCCTTGTTACTTGGCATCGAAATTCTAGTTGGTCTTATGCACGATTTACATGTTTCATTTTTTTTCCAGTAAAAAATGAAGGGTTAAGTATATTACGATTTTCGTTTGCGCGAAGAGCACGAAACAAATTCCAGTAAAATAAAATTGGTTTTTTTTTCTTTTTAATTTGGGGAAATGTTGTTTACATATGGCTGTCTCTTTTTAACTAGTAATTTTTTGTTATTTGCGTGCAGCTTTATTTTTCTGTAAAAAATTTGTTGGGAAAAAAAATTGGAACATGTAAATCGTGCATAACATGCATCCCTTAGAGTTTACTAAAAACAAGAAGTAATTTATTGCCACATGCGAAAATCGAGAGGCCAATTTTATTACCATTTTTTCCACGAATGCCAATTCGATAGTTTTCCACGTGATTATGGAAGAGGTCAACACCTTCCATGAATTTATTATACATATCTACAACGTTTGGCTGAGCTTCAGTCAATTCCTTTTCTTGGGAAGCTGAACAACGCACGCAGGTTTTAGTCGGACTTATACCAAATTCTTTAGACAAAATCGTAACCGCATTATTATCCATCCATAGATTCCCCTCATTAGAGGTTTTTTCGTTACTTGTGTTAATGGTGCTTTACCACAACGGTGCTTCCTAACTATGCCAGTAACTCCATACCCAAGAACAGAAAGTTTGCTGATTATTGAAGGATTAGTGAATATTGATAATTGTTTTTCAGCACATTTGTAAAGTTCATTATCAACGATTCACCTAGTGGTAATCTAGTAGGGTATGCAACGCTTTTACCCTGATAGATATCAAATTGAATGCAATATATATTCCTCTGTGCTAAAAGTCCTCATAAGTTTTAGCACATTCGTGTTGATATTTTCCATAAACTATATTATTTCAGTATCACAAAACTATTATTTAAATACTTAATAAACACATTTTTATTAATCACTTGTTTTTGTTTCGCAGAATATTTTTCAAAAAGTTTAAAAAATCACTCGATCGATTTCGACTTGTTGGACAAGTCGAAACAAATCGACAATACAAGTCGAAATCGATCGAGTGATTTTTTAAACTTTTTGAAAAATATTCTGCGAAACAAAAACAAGTGATTAATAAAAATGTGTTTATTAAGTATAAGTGTGTTTCGCCAACTGCCTACGGCAAATAGCGTAAAAAGTATTATTTAAATGTAGCTAATTTCAAAATACTAATACTAAAACCATATTTCATAAAGAATTTATATCTCTTAAAAGGGGAGGAATGTTGTATAACATATTGGAAAAATTAAATTCGTTTATTTGTTTTCCTCATTGCTAAGTTATGTTATGAAATGTTATCAAAATCAATATAATGGTGATGAAAATATGAAAATGTAACCTTGCAACCTCGGACAATATACATATGTTTTCCGTAGTGCTAGTATAACATTTTTATTTCCACCAAATTTTAGAATGCAAGAAAACTTTAGGTTTAAGCAGGAGTCACAATCAGAAATCAGTAAAAGACGCAGTTAGTAATTATTATTAGTCACAATCAGTAATTATTAGCCGCATAAGAAATTATTTTAAAAGTTAAGTTTTGTAATCAAAAAATTTGTAAATATATAATAATCACCAGTGAACAGTTAGTTTAAAATGGCCAATCCTCAAATCGCTCCGCACAATAGTTTGGCTACACCCATACATTTTTTAAATTGAGATAAATTTAATAATTCTAACGCCTCAATAGTATTTTAGTTCTAGATACAATTTGTTGACGAAAACTTCGGTTAAACTGCTAAAATAAGAAAAGCCTAAATAGCATTTTCAAATAACAAAAACGAGGAAACTCGTCCATCACGCAAAATCTTTAATACATTATAAAAGATTGGATAGATATATTACGTATTATACCAATGGTGATTACAATGAATAAGTTCCCAAGTACTTATTCCTAATCAATCTTTTTTCATATCATTATGGATTGTATATTATATAAATAATACGAACAATATGTATTCATAGAAGGGCATATAATAAATATATCCTATGTAATCTTACCAACCTAAATCCAAAATATATGACCTACCCAATTACGTAAAATAAATCTCAAAAATATCAAAATTGACAAGAAGTTTATACGCATCCTTGTAAGTAAACGAGATAGATACGAACCTTTCCATATCGATGGTATATAAACAGTACAGCAAAAATTCGATACTAATCATCGTCATCGTTTTTACCCAGAGGCCTATTTAAATCTTTTTAACTTATTTCGAACATATTTTGTGTATGTGCGTGTCATGAAAAAAGAGCTGTCTGATAGATGCGAATACAAAAAATTGTGCAAACAGTCCATACCTTGATAAATTGATAGATAATCCATCAAAATCTCCTTCATCAATTTTATCATTTTCGTTTTGTCTATATACAGATCGCTATACTCTTTCTACGTACGTCTAAATAGTAAAATCAAAATGGAAATATATGATTGGAAAATTGTCAAAAATTTTCAATAATAAATTGATAACATTTTTCTTATTACTCGTACATCCACCACTGCCAATCACCTTAACATATTTTTAGATATTCATGATTTATCGTATCGTCCCCATCAGAGGAAGTAAATTAAAGTTATTTACAATACTTTTTTATATTGTTAAATTAAAATAATAAAAACCCAATATACACCAATACCACAAAATATATTGGTATGAGCTTCCAAAAACTCTTATAGAGAAACACGGGAAATTTTTTATAAAGGAGAGCACTTTCAGGAAAATTCTCTGGAGAAATTCACTCTGTTCATAATATATTTTATGTATATTGTTCGTGAAAAACTGTATTTCACGTATACGAGTATAGTGTTGAGGATTGGATAAATAATTTTTATGTTTGATGAACATAAAACTTTGAATGCCCTTAACAAAAAAATAAAATAAAATTTGTCGTTTTTATTACACAAAGTGTTTTCGGTATTGTTTTGGATGAGGCCTACCATATTACACAATGTATGTATGGTATATCCTGTCGATATATGGAATAAAAACTCGTATTTTTTTTTAAATAAACCAGAGAGAGAATGTTATATATATATATATATTCGTATTATATACGAGTTGTTCCCATGAGATTAATAAATCATGTACTAGAAAACTAGAATATGTATACAAAAATGTATAAAGGCTATGAATGATTTTCATGATTCGGCTCATGCTATATAACAAAACAGTATAAGTATATATTGTTATGGGCTTCCATGTACACAAAGAACAAAAGTTCTTTTGCCGTTGATTAAATAAAATCAAATTACAAAAAACGGTTTGATTCCAAAAAATAAAAATATTTATTTTATTTCTTTTAATTAAAATAAAAATGTATTTGGTATGTAAAACGTTTATAAGTTAAAAGCTATTCCGTTTATAGAGCTTTCAAAAAAAAAAATATTTCATGATTCCCACGCTTTCGTAGCAAGTCTGTGATGATATATTTCTAAATCTCAAAGGTATTTATTTATATATAAAATTTTACGTTTGATCGTTTTGCGCAATCCCTCAGTGTCCTCGCACAGAGTGCTGTCAATTTTTCACAAAATTAAATTTGGTCTATATATACAAACGTGGCGTCTATATATAACTTAGGCATAGAATAAAAATCAAATAAAAATTTGATTTATGTATAGAATTAAGTAGATTCGTGGAATTGTTGGCAAAAGCGTATAATAGAAACAAATTGGATTTCTGGAATGTTACTCGTATTGTAGAATTAATGTGATTCTAGCATTTTTGTATATAATCCAAACGCACAACGTGTGTATGAGCAAAGTGAAATCCAGCTATATATAGGTCATTGCGGTGTACGCACATGTATGCTCTTTTATGTAACTAATAATTTATGTTGTGATTCGTTATGAAATATTAGTAGCATTTCATTAGTTGACAATAAAATATTTGTCTTGGTGTTTTATATATGGGGGTTTATTTCCTAAAAGTGGCTATTTATAAATCGTAAGCCTTTTATAATTAATACTCGACAATCAATTTTATTGTATAAAAGCACGAGTTGAATTTTAGGAACATTATAATGTTTATGTAGTATATCAGGTTGCGCCGCAACAAATCTACTACAACTCATCGTCAAAATTATGAATCTATGTAAATGTTTTGTAACAATTTTAGTAATTTTGTTTATTTTGTATAAATTATTCTACTTTCGAACAAATATGTGTCTTTATGGTTAAACTTTTACTCGCCGAAAGTTTTCACGACAAAGAACCTTTTTTCAAAATTGCTCGTGGGCTTACTTATGATGCCCAGGGAAATTGTGATAAATTTTCGATATCCATCAAGATGCGACTACAAATAGCAATAATTTAGAGAATAATCCGGGTGTGTAACAAGATCCTCGTTTTCAAAATCCTGGTTTTTAAATTCCATGTTTTTCAAATTCTGGTTTTTAAAATCCTGGTTTTCAATATCCCGGTTTTGTATAAAAAATTCCCGCTTTTTAGGAAATCCCCGTGTGAATTTTTAAAATTTGACGTGTGGGGAAATGGGACTCTTAAATGAATATTTGACCAAATTCAAAAATGAGTTTGCGTTCTAGAGAATGCCTAATAGGGATGGAATTCGGCAATATCTTAACAGATTTGGATTAAATTCGATACGTGCGATGGAAATGGCATTCTAAAAAAAATGTTCGATAAATATTTTTTTTAATTTGTTTTTAAGAATATTTCGTACATTTTTTTTATCAAATACTAATTACAGATAAAATTTTCCTTCACCAAAATGTATCATCGAATGGATACGTGAATTTTTTCTGATGATATCTTATTTTTATGTTAAAATATTATTAGTCCGGCCGGCCCGAATTAATAAAAATATTATTTTTAACATCTAGATTTTGGAACTTAAAGAAAAAGCAAACCTGATTTTGAAAACCGGGATTTTGAAACCGAGATTATCAAACCGAGATTTTGAAAGTCGTGATTTCGTAGTACACCTAAAGAATCCAAGTTTATCTCGGCTTTTTAAAAAATCCGGGGTTTTGACATTTTTTGAAGTGATTTTAAATAAATTGCACATTGAAAAACAAGGTTACTTACACGACTCCAAAGCAGATGACAATATCAAAATCCAACTGGACCGACGAACCCAACATTTGGAAAAAATCGAATAGTTTCTAGCCCTTTTCACTGAAATGTTAGTTACTTCAATTCATTAAGAACTTCCATTACCCAATCTGCAGTTTATACTAACTGGAGGCTGTTCAGCGATCGGTGTCATCGCCTATCGATAGGCACCCTTCAACCAAATAGAAAAGTCAGCGGACCGTCAGCAGCTCCTTAATGAGATATACCAACCGACTTCAGGGAACATCAAGCTCAATTTTAGCTAAACCGGGACGATTCAGTTAAAATGCTGGCATTACAGACCAAGGTCACACCACTGAAAATGATCAGGCTGTCACGTTTGGAGCTTTTTGAATGCACATCATCCTTCAGTCACTCGATGTGCCATAGGTTTAAAAGTACACATGGATCAATCATTTGGCAAAATCCAAAACCTGTACAGTGATTGGGCAACCAACTTCGTCGGAGCTAGTCGTCAACTAGCATTGCTGTCTCAGCAGAGTTCGGGAGAAGCCACCTAGGACTTTGCTGCAATATTTGTTTAAGGTGGCACCACCAAGAACTTCATTCCTCTTGCTTCACTGCACTTTGAAGACTTGTGGAAGCTTTCACTGCACTTTGAATACTTGTGGAAGTACGCGTAAAATCGGTTAAGCATTACTCACGCCGTATAATGGACGATACCTTATAAAGGACGATGCCAGGGCATTTCTTAATCCGAGAGGAACTAATAACGACACCTGAACGAACACATCACTTCTGGAAAATTTGGTCGACGTAATACATTTCTCGCTTACAGCAGCTATAAAAGTGTATAAGAATCAACGGCAACCTCGCTATCGGTGAATTTGACTTCATCAAAGATGAAATCATACAACCTTCGAAATGGTCACTCAGCAGGATCGATACGCATCTAGGTTATGACGGATGAGATCTAGTCGTCATATTAAGATATGTCAGAAAAGGCATATATGAGCGACTAGTGACAAAGTTATTCCTGATGAGTAGCAGGAAAGCACACTTATCACTAAATTATTCAACTACTTTAGGGCTTCCACAAAAATGACATATCAGCGCAAAACTTTTTCTAATCTTTTTTAAAATAATCAATCAGCAGGCATGGCACGAATTACAATAGCAATTAAATATTGTAATTGATTACACAATCGTAGGATTTAATTACACAACCGTAGGAAATTCGTCCATTTGCGTCAATCTGTAGTATCACAACGACTATGATCGCGAATAAAAAAAAACATAAAAATAAGTTAAAATCACTTTTTAACACTTTTAACTACTTCTCACCACTTTTCACTATTTTAACCACCATTGAATGCACTTATAAATACTTACTACTGATGGCTACTGCCATCCTGCAGATTCCACTAAGCGCATGCAGAGGCCTCCACGGTGATTTTTGCCGGCTACAACTCAGGGAGAAGTGCTATGGGTCGTGGAGTTTTAGGCTTGCATGGCTCCTGGCTTACACCTTGTACAGAGTTTTAAGAAAAAAACGCAAATTATAATAATAATAACCCGAGTTCCGCCGACATTTGTCGGCCGGAACCTGAGGAATGAACAACAAAAAAAAAAAAAAAAAATTATAACGGAAGAGAGGTGCCCCGGTGCGCGCATCCATCCGAACTCAAACGGTGGTAAATACCGGTTTCGAATCCGGGTGCGGGCACCAAGGGACCGCCAACCCTTCGCCGACACAGGATGGGAATTCCCCCTCATCATACCCAACCTAAAAATTTAATAATTCATTTTTTTTATTTTTGATAATTAAAAACAAAAACTTCCCACGAGAAGAAAAAAATATGAGATAGCGAAACAACATGCACCGGGCGCGCGACCGTTCACCATTATCCGGCGCTCGATTACAATCAAAAATTTTATATATATATGTAAAAATTAAAAAAAAAAATTTGAAAAAAATAAAAATTTAAAAATAACAAAAAATGAAATAAAATAAAGAAATAAAAAAAAATCGTACGTTAAACCCAAAAAAAAATTCCCCGTTGCGGCCTTGGGCCGTTGCCGTTGCGGGGCTTTTCCCTGATAACAATAAATGAACAGCCGGTTGGGCACCCGTACCGTTGCGGCAGACCACCGAAATATGCCCACACAAAAACTGGCCTTGGTCGGCCGCCAAAACCACACGTTGGGCGTTGTCTCGCCTTCGCGCACGAGCGCTTGCCTGGTTAGGCACTATGTTGCGAGGCCTTTTCCCGATACCACGGGGTTAAATTTTATGTTCTCGAATTTTTTCTATTCTCGAATTTCGTTTAGGAAAAGATAATCCTGTTTTTTTTTGTGATGATTTGCTGTGTTCTTAAACAAAATATTTTATTTTTGTATAAAGATATGCGGCGGTGGGCGGGACAGGGCGAAAGAAAACTCAAATAAAAATTTGTTTGCGCTCAAAACCAAAAATTAATATTTTTTTCAGTGACTGTTATTATTTCATATTTTTAATTATTTTCACTCATATGAAACCACACAACATGATAAATTTCAAATTTTTTATTACCTAACATAATACGACACTTGGTTTTTAAGTAAAATTAACGACCTTATCTAATAATTCACTTGTTGTTATTTAAAGTGTTATCCCAACAACGTTAGATTATTTCGAAATACAAGAGCTTTTAATTTTTTATCACCCACACATACAAAAAAGGTTTTTTATAAACAATTTTAATATTTTCTTGTTACACTTTTTTCGTATAAAATATTTTATTTAATTTTCTTAATTATTAATTTTTTTAAATAAATTAATAATAACGCCATCATAATAGAACCACACTAAGTACAGCGGACAATATTCTGATTTGATGAGATTTTCTCGACTTTATTAATTTTAATGTTTTTTTCTAAACAAAATTCCGAACAAGACTCACCAAAAAATAAATTCTCACACCGAAATAACGACGCGCAAAACGTTGTAGAAGAATCTTTTTTACATCTCTGTTTTTCGTTTACATCAATTCGCATTGATATAAACGAGAAGCATATAAGAAAAACATTTTTCTATAGAATTTTACTTTGCACACACTCGTTGCATATTGGTCTTGCTCTCAATTTTGTACCAAATTTTGTGTACCAAAACCAAAACACTCAATACCGGAAAACAAAGGCACAAACCACCCAATCGGTTAAGCAGAAACACCAACCGTGGGGAATAAAATATATAAAGAGGTAGTTACGCACACGTAGTCGTAACAACATTTTCGTTAAATCCGGAAGTTTGTTAGTATTCAAGGTTTTAATTTCCTGGATTTTGATTTTCCGAAGTTTTATAAATTTCGCATAAATTAAAAAATAAATAAACGTTAAACTTTTAAAACAAAAATTGCAAGACCAAACACAAAACTTGAATTTAAATTGTAGCACATAATTTTTAGTCCGAAAGAAAGGACTAAAGCTCGAGTCAACTCTTTGCAAGGCAACAAAAATGGATTTTCTCTTAATACCAAGTTGGTTATACAATTAATGGCAGGTAAGACACAGAACTTGCAATTTTGTTTACTAATTTTTTGTTATAACTTACTCCAAATGAACCTGTTCATATATTCCAATAAAGTATTGAGTTGCGTCTTCCACATTTCATCATAAAAAGTGGCATTTTTGAGTAATTTTATTTAACGACAAAAATTTTAATTAATGACAAAAATTTATTTACCATAATGTTCCTCACAATTTTTATGTAAATAAATTATTAAAACATAATTGTTTTGTTTTATATTAAAATAAATTCATCAAAATTCATTCAAAATTATTGCGATATGCTTCCAAATTGTACTATTTTCAATTACTAAAGCAATATGTGAAAGCTAATAAATAATTTTTTTTACAAGCAGGAAGAGAAAATCACAGCTACATATAAGCCATTTTATAGAAAGCTAATTTTTACGGATGTAAAAATCAATGTGAAATCAAAAGTTATTAGTATTCAATGATGATAAATACAAACCCCTAAATTATAAACTAAATCTGATATATTAATAATATTTAAATATCCCAATCATCGTCTAGACAATACAAATATTTTTTAGTCCTCCTACGTAATACAATTTTCTTATAAATATTTTTGCTGACATAGAAGTACCATCCTTGACAATAAACATGCATATACATATGTATATACATTTTTATATATTCAAGTTTGACATTTGTCATTACTGAAAATTTCGTTATTATTTATTATAAAAATAAATTTACATAAAAATACTTTTAGTCGTAATGATTCAAAACAAAAAACAAGAAAATCGAAATATATTTTTAGGTTTTAATGGGGAATCTAAATTGAAATGCTTATAAATAATTGAATTAAAAAAAAATAACATTGTTACGGTAAATTAGATTCATTATACGCGAATATACATTACAGCGACCTAAAACTAAAATAGATATTTTTATTTGATGGTTAAGTTGGTAGTGCTTTAATATTTAAAAAATCCCAAAAGCTTTTACATATACACAGACACACATGTATATATGGAATGAATGCTAAACATCTGACATCATTTTTGTTTATTTTGGTTGAGGAACACACACAAAAAAAAAAATAAGTCGATTCAACATGATTGTTCAAAGCTTTTAGTTAACTAATGTGGTTTATGCTACACACACGATCAACAACCAAAATTATTTATTATAGTATGATGTAATAACATAAAATATTCTCATCTAAAACCGTATATAAAACATTAAAGTATATACATTAAATAAATTATGTTATGTACACACATTCCAATTTTATCGCTATGTACATATACGCAAATAATTATACAAGAGTAATCTATACAAAGTATACATTAGAAGCACAATAAAAATAAAATTCTGAACACACCCTCCTTTATGTTGTTTATGGTGCTTTATGATCCAATGTACTACAAACATCGTAAATATCGAATTTTCAGTTTTCCCTATTTTCCAAATTAAATAAAATAAAAAAATTGTGTACTAGTGCCCATAGTAAAACATGAAACAAAATGTTTAAAAAAATTATAAAAATCTACATTATAAAGTATGCGACAATGTGGTTGGGGTCGGCACTAGATTTAATTAGCCGGAACCCCTTCTGTGTGGGTACTGGAGAACGCTATATAAAAAGTCGTATGCTAAGAAAGTTAAGATTTTGTGTTTCAATAAGTATCACACGCTGCCCGCTTACTGGGTACACCCTAAACTTAACAAAGTGCAGGAATAATTAACTAATGAATGCAGGAATTCAGGTATGTTTAATCGAGAGGTTAGCATTTTACCATAACTTAACACAAGTGAAATATTTTTGTGGATAAAGCGCTTAATTTTAACGGCCGGTGCCTATTTCTAAATATGATTACAAAAAGAAAAATTTTGAAATTTTGAATTGGTACGTCATGGTACCAATGTTTAGGGTTTGATTTGTAGTTGAAAGTTGTACGTCAGTTTTCACTTTTAATCAAATTGTCTTAATGAATATGATAATCAATCGATAAAATTCTGTTCAAAAGTAACAATATCACAATCGGCGATCACAATCGGCTAAAAAATTGATTTTACTGTCTTTCAAAATTAATTTTGAAATTCCAATTCATTTCAACAAACCAGCATTAGCTCAAACCAGAGTTATATCCAAAATTAATGTTAGTTTAAAAATTGGCTGATCTAGAACCGAATGGAAAATTACAGGTTTAAAATCGAACCAAAACCAAAATTCGAAAACAGATCAAGATCTATGGACAAAGAAATAATTGAACGCTCTTTATGGCCTCCTCAAATACTCGTATGTGAAGTTATCTCAGAAAATATTTTTTTTTTTTAATTAGGCAATACTAACATATCAACAACCAATTTGCTCCTTGTGAAGTTTATCCAAGCCCAGCCCACAATTTTTATCAATTTTAATGACAAAACGAAAAATTATCAAATTTATTAAATTCGATTTGTTTTTCATATAACAAAAAAAAACTTATCGTATAAAAAAACTGTAAAATTTTGTTCTGTGTCAAGTTTCCGAAATTGAGCTCTGGGCTGGGAATTTCATTGATTTTTATACAAATTTCGTCCCGCTAGATAAATTTTAAATTATTTAGACAAAACTAAAAACGTCTCGAATCATGGCTACATAATTTTAAAATGTGTACACTAGTAAGCTTAAGCTGAATTATGTAGCCTTGATCCAAGACATTTTTAATTTTGGCAAAACAATTTTAGATTTATCGAGTGGGACGAAAAATTTTATAAAACTCATATAAATTTCTAGCCCAGAGTTCATTTTCGGGAACTTGAAATGCTTGAAATGCTTCGGGAAATGCTTCACTAAAAGTTTTGGAATTCACTAGTTTTGATCAAACTTGAGGTCATATAACTTAAAACTGGCAGAACTTAAATCGGAATAAAAATCGGATAAATACCGAAAGTAGATAGAAAAAACAAAGATCTATTGGTATATAAATAATTAATGGACAATTATGGCACAATAATCATATTGCTTTATTATGAAATATTGGGCTTCATCCTCAATCTTTAAGATATTTAAAAATTCGGTTCAAAACAGAATTTAGATTTTGATTTGCAATCTACTTTGTGTTTTCGTCCGAAATTCGATTTTCATTTTGCTTGCGTTATATAAAATAACTTTAAGTTTAGTCAAAGTCTCATATAAAATGGAAGATCCTAGTGTTTCAAAACCTTCGACATCCAAATTCCGGTCCACCGGAAGTGGCAGCTTTCATGGGACCTTTTTCGTTTGTTTTAAATATTTTGGAAAATACATCAAAATATTTTTCAAAATGTTTAACGCGAATGGCGAAAAAACTGCTCTGCAGCAAAAATTCGGTTCTTATACAACACATGCGGATTGATTGATCGCGATGGAACTTTATATCTAAACATTTGGTTAAAATTGGAAGATCAAAGTGAATTTGGTCGAAATCGGTTCACCGAAAGTATGGTTTTAGATGGCTTTTGTTTTTGAAAAAATTTTGAAAAGTATATCATTTTCAAGAAAACCGACTAGGAACTAAACGATTCTAATTTAAATTTTCAATCGTATCAGCCCTGATCGGTTTTCCAAAATGTAAGCAAAAATAACGATTTTTGACAATAAACTAATTTTCAACAAAAATTAGCATAAATGACATATTTGCAAAAACCGAAATACAATCGAGCTTAACATATGGACTGAAAAGTCTCAAAATGTAACTCAACAAATTAGAATGAAATTTTAGTAAATTATGTGCCATCAATTAATAACTGATATTATTTATCTTACAATTTTAGTTTGATCAGTAATTTAGTAGACAAAATTGTTGCCAGGCACAAAATGTATTACACGTTGATTTAGAACTAAATTCAAATTTCTTCTAAACATAGCCGCACATCTTTAAAAATAAATATTCGTTATACGTTCGATCGTTAGGTTAAATCTGGCAATTGGGCCTGTTGGCATATATGAATTCATTTTCACCGCCGCTCAAGGCTGTCGGTGATATGTGAATTGAGTTCTCCGTTGCCTAATTTTTATAAATTATCGGTATGAACTCAAACAATTTACAATTGTAAAATCAAAAGCGAAAAAATGTAAAACATGTTCAAATTTTGCAACAATATTGGCCCAGATTAATTTAAGGGGTGGTTTGAGTATTAGCTAGAATTAACACGAATTGAATAAAAAAATTTATTGAGTTACATCGATTCCTGCAGGACTATTCCAAAAATTGATTGAGCAAAATGGTTGAAATTGGTTTTCTTATGATTTGTTTGCGAGCAATATCGATTCGTGCTGTTCATTTTCGAAAATTTCCGGATTAATATGAAATTGGTTAAACAAATTCGATTCGTGCTGGGCTTTTCCAAAAAGTTGTCGGAAATGAAATTGATTTGAAATTAAAGTAGGACAAATTACTTTAATATAAAATCAATTTCATGTCCGACAAATTTTTGGAAAAGCGCAGCACGAATCGAATTTGCTCAATTAATTTCATATAAACCGGAAATTTTCGAAAATGCACGACACGAATCGATATTGCTCACAAACAAATCATAAGAAAATTCTGAGACTTTCTGAATAATTTCGTAATTGGCCTTACTTTAATTTAAAATCATTTTCGTGTCCAACAAGTTTTTGGAAAAGCCCAGCACGAATCGAATTTGCTCAACCAATTTCATATAAACCGGAAATTTTCGAAAATGCACGACACGAATCGATATTGCTCACAAACAAATCATAAGAAAACTCTGAAACTTTTTGAATAATTTTGTAATTGGCCCTACTTTAGTATAAAATCAATTTCATGTCCGACAAATTTTTGGAAAAGCCCAGCACGAATCGAATTTGCTCAACCGATTTCATATTAAACCGGAAATTTTCGAAAATGCACAACACGAATCGATATTGCCCACAAACAAATCATAAGAAAACCAATTTCAAACATTTTGCTCAATCAATTTTTGGAATAGTCCTGCAGTAATCGATTTAACTCAATTAATTTTTTTATTAAATTTTCGTGCTAATTCTAGCTAATACTCAAACCACAATTATATTTTAGAACAATTTATTATTGAGGACTTCTTATTAATTTAATAATAAAAAATTTAATTATTGAACGAAAATCAACGAAATTATTATTAAACATAGCCGTTCCGTTTTATTTTACAATAAACTTAAATATGTTTCTGTATTTATTATTATAATATGTACTTAATTGATTATTTTGTTTTGTACATTTTTTTAGTACTATTCAATGGAAACAAATTTACGTGCTAGCTTCAAAATCAGCATGGATCACCCTTTATAATAACAACCAATACAATATGTTGATTGTTTTTTTAAATAAATTTTTAAAATAGTATATAATATTTCATGGATAGGCAGTTTGAGATTGCGCAAATTCACTGAGAAAAAAAACCAGTGAAAGTAAAAAAATATACATAAAAAATCAAAAAAATATACAATACATATATTTTTTAGGTAAAAAGTCTCGTTTTTAAAAACAAAAAACAATCTTTTTAATTTTAAAATAAATTTTTTCGCCAAATTTGTTCATAAAAATAAAAAAATTGTTTTTATTTTCAAAAATACTTTCCTTACTTATGTCAAACAGTTTTCTTGAATTTTAAGATATTTTTTTTTAAATTAAAAAATTTAAAAGATTTATTTTAATTTTTAAATAATTATTTTTTAACAAATGTCACACAATTTTATTAAATCAAAGTAGAAAATTAACTTCCCCTCCCCAATTTTTAACCCCCAGGGCCATTGTGTAAAAATACATACAACCCTTAAAAAAATATAATGAGAACCTCAAGTTCTTTCTTGGCAGTTTGGTTTCGTACTGATAAAAAGTTGGTCTACTCATGAGGTCAAACTGCAAAAATTCAAATCTTCATACCTTTAGTATAACACAAAAACATATCGATTTGGCGAATTATATAAAATATTTAACATTTTCATAAATTGTCATTATTATCAAAAAATTTGTTTTAAAATTCTAAAAATCTTCTTTCGAAATAAATTATTCTGTTTAAATAAATATACTTTTTAAATTTAAAAGTATTTTATAAATCATTGTACAAAATATGTTATTAAAATAAAAAAGCTATTTATTAGTTTGCAAAAATTTCATTTAATTTCAAACAAATACATTTTAAATTCAAAAAATTTTATAACATTTAGAAATTAAAAACTTCGTTTTTTAATTTTACAAACAAAAAATTTTCTTAGTGTGGAATCAATTATTTCTGTGTATAGTAAAGCTGTGCTTAATGTGATTCAAAACTGTCTACATTTTATCGCCTTTCTCTGTTTATTGTTATGACTTTGCTTAAATTAAAGACATGACTTTGCTGGTTCATTATAATTTTGAGGCAAATGCGTTGAATCATTCTTTACCTTAATTTGGTTTATGAAGAAATTAAATAGCTATAGAGTCAGAGCCATCTATGATTTTAAAGAGCTGTAATATTAAAATGTGAGCTTTAAATAAGAAACCGTGGTAATTAGAAAATCTTTGAACTTAAATTTATGAATAAAAAATTAGATAAATCTTCTAAATTTTAATTTTATGTTTTTAATAAAATATTCAAAAAACACATATTTGAAAATCAGCCATTATAGTGTAGTATTTAGTTATTAAATTTAAACTGAAGCGGACCGTTTAGTTGTGTGGGTTACTAAAATAAGTAAATAACGAGTGATGCTGCAGATTTAAGGTTTACAATACAATTTAAGGTTTAGTTTTATACAAATTTAACTTCTTTATTATATTCTAGTCCCATGCAGACAAGAATTTTCGATATGAACGATTAATTTAATAGCAATGTGATCGTTTAACATTTATAAAAAAACTAAAGAGAAAACGTGAGCTGAAACAAGATTTTAGAGCTTTCTTTAATTTCAAAATCCGTTTACAGATGTCTCTATAATAAATTTACTTGGAATTACAGAAAAGAATAAAATAATTAACCAAATTAAGCTCGAAATGTTTAATATAATAATTTAACATAATTAATAAAACTCAAGACAACTATAATTTTTATTTATAATGCGGTTGGCGTAAATAAAACTTTTCATCGCAAAATATTCACCATCATAGTTGCTGCACGCTGTAAAACAATAATAGAAAAATTTCACTATTTTTCCAATTATTTTTTCTGCGTTTGCGTTATTTTCAGTTCCAGGAGATCTACATAATCTATTGAACCAGGCAGTATACATAATAAATTGTTAAATTTTCTAACAAACATTTCGGTTCTAAAATATTCAATATTTTGTTGCTGTTGTTTTCTAAATTTATACTTAGTGACATCTTTTGATTGGTTTGGTAATGGCGAAAACCTTTATAAAATAACAATGTTTTTATTTTATGAAGCGCTGTTTTTAATACTACTGATGGGATGAAAAACCAAATTTTTAAATGGAACACCCTATACTAATTTCTTATTTTCTTTACATGCAGATATGAACAACTTTTTGTTTCTACAAAAAAAAAACAAATGTATTAGAAAAAAATGTAAATGTTTTTGCGTTAACTCGACATAATATGACTCAATTTTAAAACATGCGTTTCCTTAAATTTAAATGAAGCATTTATGATTGTATTTAGAAAAAAGCTTCTAAAAAAATATGAAAATACTCTGATTGGCATGGAAAAAGGCAAAAAGCTTCCTCTCTATGGAAAGCCTATGAAGAAATGGCAGAATCTTACGGCTTTTATATTTAGGAGGCTCTGATACAGATCGAACAAAGATTAGTTCATTTTAAACAATGCTAAATCTATATATTTGAATATTTAAATTCATTTTTTGTTAAATCGTACAAGTTTTGAGAAGTTCAGAAGTAATTTGTGTATCAGGAACGGGAGGGAATTGTGTTAAGAGTTTTTTTTACCAAGATTTATTTACAGGGAATTAAAGTTTTAGTTAAATTTTTTATAATCAGAGCTGTAAATTATATTTATTAAACAAGTTTTACTGTAGCATGATAAGATACCAGACTGAGTCAAAAATTTGTCAATTAAAGAGTTTTAAAGTTCACTATTCTGTTAATATATAATTTTAACAAATGCCTAATTAGAAGACGTTTTTTGATTTCATTTTTCACATCATGCCCCCTATAGTGTGGTTGCTAATACATTAGTTAGAAGCCAACACAAAGATTGTAAATTATAAATTCAAAATAGCATTTTAAAATTATGTTTAGTTCCTCTGGGGGATTACAAAACACAAATGTGTATGATTGGTAATATTATAAATAAAACAATATTTTAATTTTTTGTTTAAAAAATATATTATGTTATATTGTATATAATATGTACAATAATAAATTATTTGAATTTAGTTTTTAAATTATTACCATTTCATAAACTACTACCTAGATAGTCTATACATTGGTGCAGAGAACACTATACAAAAAAAAAAATATTTTACATTGCATGATTTATTGCAATAAAATTATAATAAATTTTCCAAAGAAATTAGATATTATGTACCTACATACGAATACATACACAAACATATTATAACATGTAAATACATATTTATTGTCTTCAATATAATATATGCATGTTTGCATGTAGTGGCATAAAAACAATTTAAATCTATTGTCAATGGAATTATTGTCAGTACATAAAAATAAAATTACCATAATTGTATTAAATTTAATGATTCGGCAATTTGTAATATTTTATTTTTGTACCTCCATTTATTGGACATGACACACACTCTATGTGACAAAATCATTAAATTGGGGGTTTAGCAATACTTTGTAGTTTCGAAGACCACTACAATAGTCTTCAGAAGAGGATCACTTGATCTTTGTTCGAAAGTCAGAAAGCTTACACAAATAGAATTGAAGAGCTTTTTGGGGTGGGAAATTACAAATTGTTTATTGCGTTGTTCATTTAAAGTTTATACTGAATCAAGCGCCGAGTTTGGCTTAACTAGTCGCCGGAAATTGCGACTTATTCTACATAATTTCATTCCAGCATAAATAAAAAATGTTGGCTAAAACATTTTTGCCTGTAACGGAATAATCATGTTAGTTTGACGAAAGTTTCTAAAAAATTCCCTAAACTTCTACATAACACAATTATGAATATTATAAAAAAACTATAACCTGACATTTTACTATAAACGATAAAAAAGTAATAAGGCTTCAAAAAAATTCTAATTGGAAATTTTAGTAAAACCTTATTACGTTTGAGTTGTTTTTAATAAATGACTCAAAACTCAATTTAAATAATTTATAGTATTTTCTAAAATACAAATTTATAAACAGTCTCAACTTATATAAATAAGGAGATTTTTTATGTAACCAGATAAAATCTTTAAAACAATTACAATAAATTTTTAAAATCCCAACTTGAGTTTAAATAACATACCTAGAAAAGAAAACTTCACAACAAAAAACCCGAAGTCGTGCATTGCTAGCACCAAGTGGTATGACTAACTTTATGCACGATCACACTTCAAAAATGACATCAGTACACCTCGAAGATTAAAATTCGTTTCGAGAAGCATGATATCGTGAATTATTCGCACTAGGTTGTTTAAATTATGTAAATCAATGATGCACTTCATGCAATAGCCAGACCCGAATCACGATTTCCGAGAAAGGCGGATAACGGCCTTCCAAATTTGAGTAGCAGATCAAATTTCTTTGCAAAAAACCCGAAGTCATATATTTTTACCACTAAGTGGTTTCAGGTGACTTATAGAACTTCATATCCTATAGCTAGACCTGAATAACCACTTCGGGAACTGTCGGTAATGAGGGGTTATAATAATCATAGGGAGGTTATAATGGCCTCTTTTTAAATTTGGGTTATATATGACATCAATATACTTGAAGTATCAAAGTTCGTAGCAATAAACCACGGCCGATAAAAGCCGATAAAATCGATATGCCATGTTTAGTTTAAACTACATCAGTGTGTGTTATAACTAGAACATTATAATTCATATCAAAAACACAGTCGTGGATTATTTGATTCAGATATGGCTGGTGCATGAAGTCTTTAGGTCACGTAAATAAAACTACCTAAAATTTGGATGATCGTTACTGGCCATTTACGGAGATCATGATTTGAATCTGGCTAATACATGACATTGATAATTTTGTCACCCAATAAGCACAATTTCGATGTTTTTGCCGAGATCTTGGATCTTCGTTTATAAATCAAATTTGGATATGTAATTTTGGGTAATTCTGGGTGATAACGTGGGTCTCAAATTTATAGGTGTTTAGCCATTCCCGGAGTTTGTAGTTCAGGTCAGAGTCCCCTAACAGAATTCACGAGTCACCTAACTAAAACCGCTTAGTGCTAACAATGCACCACTACAGACTTTTTGTTTCGAAGTTTTATCATCCATTTCTGGGACGTCACGGAATTTCAAATCATAAAAAGGAAACTCATTTGCAGCATACAAAACTATGTTTAAGCAAACTTTAAATTTTCGTTTTGCTTATCATGATTAATATTCAGCTACATTAACGTGGCACCTCATCAACTGGATTTTATTGAAACACTAGATAGATCTAACTGGTTACCAATACGGTCAGTTGGTTCCACTAATTATAGTTAGTCTTGTTTTATTTCTTTTTAACATTTTTAATGTTATCTTAAAATTTTAACACCGTATGTAAGGAAGGCGCTAGACACAACGCGGCGCTAGGCAAAACTTGATTGGAATCTTTTCTGACTTGGATCGGATTTTCGATTTTGGTTATGCTAGCTTTACATGAACAATTTAATGCTTTGTCAAGAACGAATGGAGCACAACATTTTTTACTGAGGTTTTTGTAATTATTTATATTGGCTGGAGCCAAAGTAAGTTCCGCACTCAATCCACACTTTGGATGTCCATTATACAAATCGAGCATACTATCACAATGCGCAAATGTGCCCAGAAGGCTAGTAAAATGTTTACAGCCCTTGACCAGTTTGAGCGCGGTTTATAGGATTTCGTAAAGAATTTAGTACACATTTATAAAGAGAGTCGTCGCCGTCACCGAGAAAGAATTATCGATACAGAATTCAGTTGGTGACATGTTCTTCCATCACTTGATTTTGTTTCGATAAAATCCATAGCTTCGAAAATTGTACACATATATATACTTTATGTTGTAAATTTTTCGATTATTCGGAATATTTTAGTAAGGTAACACATATTTATTTTAAGCTGTGAAACAAATATATGTTTGTTATTATTTTTTAAAAATGTTCAGTAGTAACGAAGTGACTCATTTTGGAGCAGCAATTTGCACATCGAGAATTTCAAAACAAATTGTATTCCGATTGGGGAAATCTCGCCCAATTTCAAGACAACAGCCCCTGACCGTATATTCTTGAAATTTAATCGAATAAAATCTTTGTCGGTTTTCTGCCGAAATACGTCATCCCAATCGAAAATGTAAATTATTGCATTCTTGAAATTTGTAAGCGGTTTTCGATTAAAAAGTAGGCGAAAATTTTCTACTATGTATAAAACCAATGAGTTTCATTTTCGCATACGTTTATCTGCAAAGATTTGGGCATATCTCTAAACAACAAAAAGAAGCCCTAATAGATTTTATAGAGACAAATTGGGCTTTATTAACTCATAACTCAAGTAACACCAAAAAACATCAATTTTTGACATAACTATAACCACCACGTTACGAGAATTTTGACAGTGGGGAGGATGGTGGGGTGGCAGATAAAAAATTGCCTTATTCCCTTCCATCGATGGGGGTAATGCGTATAAAAAATTCGTTTAGTTTCAAAAATACAGCAAAATGTAGTCGAATTTTGATAGAGTTTTTTAATCAAAAAAATCGTAAACGATATACGTCCTGTGGCTCTATTTCTGAATCCGAAATGAAAACGGGGGTACTAGATTGATGTTTGAATTGAATCAGATTCGTACGGTTTTTAATTAAAATTGAATTGTAATCTAGTACTCTCGTTTTCGTATCGTATTCAGGTGTTCAGGTTTTTAATTAAAATTGAATTGTAATCTAGTACTCTCGTTTTCGTATCGTATTCAGGTGTTCAGGTTTCGTATCGATGTTCTAACATCACCATTTTTCGATATTTTATCGAAGTCTACGTCTGTTTCAGCTAGAATTAATTTAACTTCTGTTTCGATTATCAATTATTTCTTCTCTATTGCTATATGCTATGCTAACCTACTGGAATATATTTGAACAATATCTATTTCACTTATTTTCATTCTATAATCGAAAACAAATTATTTGGTGATAGACACACGGTAAAAACATCACAATGTTGCAATCTAGCAGGCTGGTAGATGATATAAAAATTGAAACAGAGATACATTTTATTCTAGAGAAACGAGAAATAAACTTCGATAAATTATCGAAACATGGTGATGTTAGAACATCCCAGCCCAGAAATAGGGCCCCCTGAAACCTTAAATCAAGTTGATTAAAACTTAATTCCGGATAGTGGAACGGTTCAAAACAGTGATACAAAAATTTTCATTTACGAGGGTAGCTATGCTGTTTTACGGAAAGCAAACTTCATAAATGAACAGCCAGTTGAAGGTCCGTATCTTCCTGAGGACTTTTGCTCAAATACATTCTTTTTATCACCGCAGTCTAAAATAGAGAAATCGCATCTCTTATTGATTCACTAAAACGAAAACATTCCTGAGACAGTGAGGGCTAAATCATGTTGCTTTTATTCTAAGTCGCATTTTTAACCTCTCATTCATCCAAGGAACTCATACCCCGATAGTTTTCTTATCGTGGCAGACCGGATAGGGTCAACTTGCCACGATAAGAAAACTATCGGGCTATTGTTATTTAACCTGTTATTTTGAAAGTTTTCGATAAAGTAGTGAAAAGCTGAGTTAATAACTTCTTAGACCACCATTGGATCTTATTTGATTTTCTCACTAACATCCCCAATGGACTAAATACCGGTAAATCGTGTATTTGTTGGTACGGTTGTCCATTCTGTGTTAGACCCCTGCCATTTTTATTTTTTTTTCTTATTTAATCTTCATAATAAATTTGAATAGAAAAATCATTGGATAAGCAGATGACTTAGCTCTAGCTTATATCAGTAGTTATTCGAACTAAGTTGTTACAAAGATGAATAAATATCTGGAAAATTGATTCCTGGGTTTGAAAGTATCAGTGAAAAAGCTTAATTTAGATTGTTTTAATATCGAAATTGTCAACTCATTCAAGTACTAATTTTCAATTACTTTATAATACTCCTGGGTTTAATAATGAACTCATGTTGCTCCATATCTCGTTTAAGCATTGCCAGATGACATTAGAAGGCTCTTTCAATCTAAAAGTTGTTTATGACAATTAAAACTTTGGCTGCTTCAGGCTGCTGACCTATCTTTTACGTTGAATGGTCAATTCAACAGAAAGCAATAATTTGAGAATTTCTTTATTGGAAAAGGTTAGTCTGCCATCAGAATTTCGGAGAACTATTAAGTCTTGCGAATCCTGAAAGAATATTACTTGTTTCAAAAACGCTAATCCAAAAAGACCTGCGAGTGGATCTTAGACTTCTTTCATATTTTTTTCGAGTTGCTAAATAGTTACTCCAATCATCTTGAAAAATATATATTTTGGCTTTCTTTTTGAGACTTTTACACTGAGAAAAAAAAACAGTAAAAATAAAAAAAAACATACATATAAAATCAAAAAATATACATATATTTTATAGGCGAACAGTTTCGTTTTTAAAATCAAAAGGATAATCTTGTTTATCAAAATTAAAAATTGTTTTTATTTTCAAAAATACTTTCCTTATTTATTAATTGAAATAAATTTCTTAAAATTTAAGAGATAAAAAAAACTATTGGCTAGTTTTAAAATATTTATTTTAATTTTGAAATAATTTTATTTATTTTAAAACAATTTTTTTGATAATAATGACAACTTATGAAAATGTTTATATTTATTGTTTTTGCCAGAAATTCCGTTTTATTTTTTTGTAATAGTACGCTGAAATTTATTTTAAAACATTTTGAATTTCGTCTATATTTATTTTGTTTATGTTTTAAAGCTTTTTTAAACAAAATATTATTTACAAAATACAATGTCATTCACTTTTCCAGAAGTTTTAATTTGGTGACATAATCCGGCAAATCGATATGTTCTTGTGTTATACTAAAGGTTTGAAGCAAGATTTGAATTTTTGCAGTTTGGTCGTTGCATCCTGATAACTAGTAGACCAACTTTTTATTAGTACGAAACCAAACTGCCAAGAAAAAACTTGAGGAGGTTCTCATTATTTTTTTGTGAGGGGGGGGGGGGGGGTATTTAATTAAATTAAAATAGTGAGACGCCTTTGATAAGGGTAAAATTAATAAAACTCACTAAATATAATTTTAATTCAATTAGTTATCTATATTTTGGTAAAGAATCTGGTCGTCTGACCTATTATATTCGAAGACCAAGAATAGTTGGTTAGATTCAGGACTGACCAGGAGTGCATCGTTATCTTATTATCCTTACTGTATTACGGATTACTTTGATTTAATAAAATCTTGTGACATTTGTTAAAAAATAATTATTTAAAAATTTAAATAAATCTTTTAAAACTAGCCAATAGCTTTTTTATTCTTAAAGAACAATCTCTTAAAATTTAAGAAAACTATTTGACACAAGTAAGGAAAGTATTCAATTTTTTTATTTTTATAAACAAATTTGGCGAAAAAATTTATTTTAAAAATAAATCGAGTACCCTTTTGATTTTAAAAACGAGGTTTTTCGCACATAAAGTATATGTATATTTTTTTGATTTATAGCTATGTATATTTTTTTATTTTTACATCTTTTTTTTTCTGAGTGTACTCCTGCAACCGAAAGCACAACTGTATTTGTTTAAAAATTGAAACTTAATTGCGTCATTATATCATTGAACAAACATAAGTAAATAAAGATAAAGTTTACTCTCTATAGGGACTTATACCTCAACCAGCGAACTCATGAAATCTGAATTCGTGAAAGCATCAAATTTTATAGGCTTCTAATCATAAATAAACAGCTGACCCTTAACATTTTGGTGATCATATCGCTCCCTTAAATGGTCTGGTGGATTACTAGCACCTTGATTCTAACGTTAAGACTCGTAAGACTGTTTTAGTGGAAAATTTTTTCTTAAGACTATTTTTGATAAGACCAAATTCATTACTGGAATTCTGGTAAAGTCATCTTAAAACTGTGTTGCGGTAACTCTCAAGACTATTGAAGACATGTCAATTTTAATTTGCGAGATTTATGTTTAGGCTGATAGCAAGTTATTTACAACTAAATACGTTATTATTTAAAAAAAAATCGGCAACAAAAATGGAGTTTTAGTATATAAATATTTTGATAAGATTCAAAAGTGTTCAAATAATCAAAAAATGTAGTTAATGTTTAAAATAATTTAATTTGGTTACAAATGTTCATTTATTGATTTTCTATTCTATATTAAAAAAATTAATTTTTAATGTAAAATTAATAGGAACATAAAAGTTCTCGTTGGTATATTTTACGAAAGAAAAATATAAAATATCGTATGTAACTCGAGAGTAAACATCGATAAAAGCTTTCGTTTAGTTACCAACCTTGGCCCTTCTGCCTTGTCTGGTGATTTTTTCATTCAACCGATCATTTCCTATTTTACTCCTTTGATACATAATCTATATACTATTGTAATTGTAACCGTCTCACATTTTTAGTTAGACGCTTTTATTTTCGTAACTATCGGTTGTACCTTGGTGTCTGTATAACCAGACCGATTGTGTCCCACACCTGATTAACTTGTCTGACCGTTTGTTGTGTGTAAACAGAGTGTACAGTGGACCTATCATCATCCAGAAGATCCTGTTGTTATTGCTCTATAACGCCTATCGGTGCTAAGAGCATTAACATATAGCCTTCCATTTTATAATTGTTCCATTTTAAAACATCTAGAATTGGAATTTTTAGGGGTTTTCTTCAAAAAATTGAAAATTGTATACAAAACAAGTGCGTTTTGTATATGTTGTGCTCTAGCGGTTAAAAATTTAGTATGAAAATTTTATTAAATTTGCTCTCGTCAATTGAAAAGAAAAACTAATCTAAAAAAAACTAGTTGGTTGACTAAAGTCTGTAATTTTTATTACATATATTATATTTGAAAATTAAAGAAAAAAAATGTTAGGCAACTTTTTCTAGATCTGGGTGAAAATGTTTAAACTTGTTGGGTATACTTTTGTGTGCTAATTTTTGTTTTCATAAAGTGTGCCATGCTAAAATTTACTGTAAAAAAATACTCAAAAAGCTTTTCCAATTTTTTTACATAACTTAGTAAAATAAAGTATAGTAATCATGAAAAATTTTGTCTTCCAGATTTTTAGAGATTTACCTTTCACAATATCGCCAAAGTAGGTTCTCATCAGTTTTCCAAAATTTAAGCGGAGTATACGATTTTTGCCACTGTTTTTCAACAAAAATCCGTTCCTATACGCCCAGAAGGAATGATTAATCGAGGTAAAGCTTCATTCTTAAGCTTTTTTTTACAAATTGCGAGGTCATGGTGAATTTTGACAGAAACAGGTTCACCGGAAATGATGGCCTACGACAAAACAACATTTTTTTTTAATTTTGGCCCCTGTTCTGGAAATTATTTAGTCGAAATCGGTCTTTCGAAGGTGACAACAGCTTTTATAGGAGTTTTTTTGTTTTTCCACCGAAAATGTGCTTTAATAGGAGCTTTTTGGTTTTTTGCGTGTATTTTAAAATGTATATCATTTAAGAGAAAAACGGGTTTAAACTAACATTTTTTAAATTAATTTTGTAATAATACCAGATTGATTTTCCAAAATTTAAATGGAAATAAGGATTTTAGTCAAAAAACTGTTTTCACTAAAAAATTGGTTCATGTGCCGCCCCGATACGGAATGATTGATCGAGACTAAACTTCATAAACTTAAAGATTCTAAATAAAATTTGCAACAATATCGAATGAAGCTTAAGCTTTTTTCTTAAATCGGGAGATCCTAATGTTTTGGGCCTAAATCAGTCCACTGGAAGTGGCGGAGGAGGTTTATTGGTCTTGAATTTTTTTTTTTGAAAAGAAAATAGAATTTATGGGAAAACAGTTCAAAACAAGCAGATTGTAAATGATTTTTCAAACAAAATTAGTTGAAATTTTGTTAGAAAAGACGAGCTGACAAAAAACTTCATTTCACCAAAATTCGGCATCAACTTCAGTCCTCGATTTATATTAATGCACTACAAGTCACATTCTCAGTTGTAGCAGTCTTCCGTTTGAATATAGCGCCTATTCGTTATGTTAGGAGGAAAACTGAACCTGTATTCTTAAGTTTATTTAAGATCAGAACACTTAAAAGGTATATTCTAAGTTTTTTGCTTTGAGATGACAAGATTTAAACTTATGTGATTTTGTACAACAATAGATCTTGTTTAGCATTCTAAATTGAATTTCGAAGTTTTTCGGAGGTGGGAGAATAAATTTTTTGATACCGTTGATATTTTGACAGCTTAGAATTTTGACATTACTAATTTAATATTTTCGCTTGTAAAATGCCTATTCACGAAACACGATCAAATTTATATTTTATTGTTTGTCACACATTTATATTAAAACAACTTTATTTGAGTATTAATTCCTAAAATTTCATTATTTTCCGTTCAACTCAAATAACCTTTAATGCGATTCTATATACGTCAGCTGTATATAAAAGTTTATGTTGAAATATAATTCTTAACCTCAGTGATATCAGACAAAAAACGTCAATGAAAATTATATGCTGAAAGGGCCAACAAAATTATTAAACGTAAGCACAAAAAACACTAAAATGAAATAAAAACTAATCCGATAACACCCAATTAGTGTTGAGAAAAATCTAGAAAACTTTTATTTTTATTTTTACTTTTTGACAGCTCTCTGTTAATTAAAATATTACGAAATTATTTCTGAGTATATAAATTAAGCAAAAATTTGTTTTTATCTCTATTATTATTAAGTTGGTTCAGATTTTTATAACTTTTTTTTTATTATTAGATTTTTGTGGGTTTCTTAGTTATAAAAAAGTTATATGTTTTCGTACACGAATTCAGGTGCTAAAGTTTAAAATAATTAATTTAATTAAGTTGACTTAGAATAATTTGACATACTTTTTATGTTTTCGTTTTTGCGGTGCACGTGCTTTTAAATACCGCATCTACTATACACGTAACTTAAAGCGTAATGAGTAACTTTAAACCGAAAATAATGATTAAAACAATATCTGTGTTATAATTGTTATAAAAAAAATAAATTACCATAATTATAATGTTAATAAAATGTAAAGATAATTAGAAAGGTGGGGAGAACAGAGCAAACAAACAAAATAAAAAAATTTTTAGATTAGAAAAATCTGTTGTATTTTCTTTTTTTACGTGTCTCAGTTTATTTTTTATATTTTGGTGCGTTGCCTTGTAAATAGATAAAAAAAATATTAAGTTATATAAATAAACAAAAGAAAACAAAACTTAATTAAATTTTAAGATTTTAACTTTATTATTACGATTTTGTTGTGTTTTTAATTTAATTTTTTTATTATAATTTTTTCTAATAATTTTCCGTTTTCTGTTCCTCGCGCCTTACCTCCATCGTGTTATTATGTATACATCTTCACACCCGTCCTTCATAAAAATTCATAATTTTTTCGCTTGCTTTTGTTGTGCTGCTCAAAATTTTAATTTATTTATTTTATATTTAACACACACAAAAAGTACAAGAAATTTACATTTTGCATAGGAGAAGGTGTAACAGTATAAATAGACCATTTAAGTAAAAAAAAAACGTTAAAAATATAAAATTGCTAGCGGTGAAAGTATAGTACTAGGTAAAGTTCATTATCATGCCGGGTAAGAAAGGTGAAGATGGTTTACGTATATAGACGAAAAATACACAATACATAAATAAATAAATTAAAAAATATATTTTTTTTGATTCAATTTAATTATAAATTAATATATTTATATAGTTAAATGGAAATATTTTAAGCCACAGCTTAGTCTACATTGCTTCAATAAATTATTGGATGTGGGGAGCTTTTAATTAAAATATTTTGATTTATGTACTGTATACATTGATTTTCTTAATCTAGGTCACATGCACCACCTTATAAAAAACTAATTAAAAAATTAGTGTATATGACCAGGCCTCTAGGTTAGGGAATTTACCCATTTTAAAAATAAAACTAATTTTAAAAATTAATTGACATCAAAAGGTATTCCACCGAGACATTATTAGTAACCGTAAAAAGATAATCTATATACACGTAAATCATACATATGTAGATTATCTCCCTATAGATATTTTTGATATAGGTACCTCTAGTTTGGTGACACTAATCTATGATGATATCGGAGAAGTATGTTTTTTTTTGTATGTATATCGATTCCCCACGCAATCGTACAAATTTTAATTTTCCCATATCCTATACAAAATACAATTTTTATATAACTGCAATTTCAGATTATAATGTAACGGAAATTAATTGTTACGAGCGGTGTAGCACGATAAAAAAAAGTTTTTATTTTAAATTAAAACGTTTTGCTTTTTTGTATTTTCATTTGCTATTGTGTTATTTCCATTTAGATTTATTGAAGGGAAAATGAAAATCCGCACATTTTCACCATACCAGCATATATAGTTTAAAGTTGAAAACAGGACTACAATAATAATGTGAAACGTTAAGAAAATATATAAATATCGAGGTTAGATATTTTCGACGTGATTGGAATATAAAGCAATCCCTGTGTTATTCATCGATAATGGGAAATTATTATGTATTTTTTGCACAGTTGCCTACGTAACTTATTGATTTTTTTTTCGTTATTGTTCTTGAAATCATGATAACAAATTTATTGTAATCGACTTGGAGGTGGTTAACAAACTAAACTTTATGAGGTTTTTAATTTTGTTTAGCAGTACACCTTAAACAATTAAATATTTAAAAACATATTTGATGCAAAATTGGTATTATTAAATTCTGGGTTTCACTTCCTGCGTCAAATAAGTATTAAGTAGCATTTTGCGCTGCCAAAGTGCTGCAATTTTGCATTACAAACAAGATACCTACACAAAATCAAAAAATTATAATTAAACTATCAATAAATCTCTTTTACATTTTGTGTACAATTCACAATATTTATTTGAAAGCTTTACTTTTGAATTTTGCAATGGTAAAAAGTCTTTCTCTGAAAAATAGTTGTTAACGAAAGCAATGACCACCTGTAGATGAAGGGAGTATTTTTTTTGGATGATATCATCTTCGTGTAATCGTGGATTCATCACCAACCGCATAAAATGTCACTTGTTAATTAGAAATATCTAATGCTTTTTGAATAGTTCTTAATTTTTTAATTTGGCACTTATATTATTTCTTTTTTATGATGTGGTTTATCGTGACATATTTTTTCTAGATAACTCGGTAAAAAATTTATTGCGATAGATTTTTTTCGTGCTGATACAAAAAAATTGTCATGATAGCGTCGAATTTTTCGCGATGACATTGAAGACTGCCTTGATATTAGAATTTTATTGTTGCTATCGCATTTTGCTATTAGTTATCCTGTTAACCAAATTTTATAATTTTTATAAATTATTTTGAAATATTTAATTTTATTGAAATATGTTTTGTGTAAGCTCAACGAAGTTCAATTATTATTACAGAACGAAATTATTAAGTTATATTATTTGATTAGATTTCTTTAATTAATTTAAATATGTTGAAAAGTACAGTAGTGGCTAGATAAATGTTACCATATGAAAAATATTCAAAGTTGTTCATACATACAAAAGCATTTTTATCGAAATGTTTCAAGGTAATCCTAAATTTTTTTGTAGATAAATTTAGGAGTGTCGGAATCTAAAAAATATTTTTTGTTTTGCTCTAAAATTTCATCAGTTGTGAACTGCGCAAGTATCAGTACGAAAACAATGAAACATTTAAGTTCTGAGCAAAAAAGCGTTAACTCTGCGACAGGCAAACCTTTCTGTAAGATACATTGCAAATAAAGTGAGATCTAGTCACGTTTCGGTTTTGGAATTAATGAAAAAGTTTACTATTACTATTACAAATATAACAGAAACAGCCGCGGGAACAGAAAAATCAAACAAAAAAATAACCCACAAAAACAGCTCGTAGAAGACTGCGATAAATAGGTTTCAATGGGCGAGGGCCCATTACTTGGGGGGAGGGCCCGTTACTTTTCCCGAGATTAAATAATTAAATAAACTTTTAATTTAACTCTCTCTAACCATAAAGAGTAAACATGTCAACATTTCACAATTATAGACTTTCAGTAATATTACATTTTTATGCACGAACGAATTTAAAATATGAATATACCCGGGCCCGGGTATGTTCGTGTTGAGTAGAAGGTGTAATAATGTATATCTAGTCCTAAAACATCCTAATTCACAAAATAAAATTATTATTTTTTTGGAAAGTGCGCATATATTCTTTAATTAGGCAGCTACTGAAAAGTTCAGTCTACAAGGTACTCTCTGTTAGGTCGATTTTACCGTTTAAAAAACTAAATACATACCCGGGTATGTCGTGTTGAGACAGGGGTTAAGATAGCAAAAAGCTGATTGCAGTGGTGAATCCTGTATGGGAAACAAGAGAACATATAATATGTAATTCCAAATTGTGTTCATTTTAAATAAATCATCCCAAGCCTGAAAATGGATTTCATGAACAGAAAAAAAATGTGTACCAACTGTCTACCACACAGCTCAACAAAAGCATGTCTCAAAACAGAAGCATATGTACCATATATGCCATAAAAAACATCATCAATTGGAGTATATCTAGAATTGTGATGGAGAAAACACGGAATAGTATTCAGAGCTGACATAATAAAAATGTATCGAAAAATTGAAGTGACAAAGGAACCGTTCTTGGCAATATAACATTACATCAGCTAGCAATGGAGGAAGGTGAAAACTACCCGACCAAACGGAACAGTGGTTAAAGCTTTGGCGTTTGGATCGGAAAGTATCGGGTTCGAAGCCCAATAAGGCAGGATGAAGGCCCTTTAAAAGCGGAGGTTTGGACTATATGCCCCTCTTAGCTTCCCAGGCTCAGATATACCTGATTTAAGGGGACATAACACCTTCAAAATTGAAAAAAAAAAGTTTTCAAACATTTTTTTTTTGGAATATAAAGAGATATCTTAATGAAACTTTCCATTGACATTTCATTTAACTGAAAGTATAAAAAAAAAACTTTTTTAGATTTTTTTTAGCCCACTGTCGTCTGCTACAAGGGTTTTCCAAAAACACTGAAAATTCGCATATATTCGCATATATAATAATTCATAACTGCTCTCAGAAACGTTTAAAAAAAACGGGGGTTTTATTCAGCATTAAATCGCCTTTGGAATAAACTAAAAAGAAAAAAATTGGTTGAAAAATATATAAATGGCGGCATTTAGTAAAAAGGCTAATCAAATTACTTCAAAAATGTCAGCTTCAACTGAGTAAGTATTCGAGTAGCGTCTCAAAATTGTTATAGTCTAATCAAGGATCAAACGAATTAATTGGAAATTAATTGTAGTTGGCAGAAGCTGCAACTATTGGGTGTATAACTTAGTTTTTTTTGGATTTTCCAAGAGGTGGCGTAACTTTAGTACTAAAAATTTTTTTGAAAATGACACCTACGGCGTTTTAAAGTGTTGACATTCCATATTAAAATTTAGTTTGTCATTATGAAAGCGTAAACAACATATTTTTTAATCCCGTTTAAACATGTCGAATTTTGTACCAACAAAACAGCATTTGCCGGCAGCATTACTTGTTTGCTTTAATCAAAAGAAAAGAAACTGCTGAAAGTTTTCATTAGCTTCAAGAAACTTGCGAAACCTAGTTTCAACGATTTAAAAGTGGTGATTTTGATGTCAGTGACAAAGAACGTTCTTGTCAACCAAAATAATTCGAAGATGAAGAATTATGAAACACTATTGAAGGAAAACTCAACTCAAATAGAAAAAAAAATGCAGAACAGTTAAATGTCACTAAGTCATAAACATACGTTTACATGCAATAAAAATGATTCAAAAACGAGGAAAATGGGTACCACATGAACTGACTGAAGCCAACATCGCAGATCGTTTAAGGGTTTGCAATTCTTTGCTTGCAAGACACCGAAGATGGCATTTTTTGTCTCAAATTGTGACTGGCAATGAACAGAGGAAATACTAAACGAAACATTCATTGAAGTAAGGTTATGTTGTGGTTTTGGTGGGATCAGAAAGAGGTGGTGTACTATGAGCTGCTAAAACCAAGCGAAACTATTACTGGTGATCGTTACTAATAACAATTGATAGATTTGAACCATGCATTGAACAAAAATCGTTTGATTCCAGACAACAAATAGCGTAAAGTGATTTTGCTGCACGTCAATACGCTGGAAGTAATTAAATGGGAAATTCTACCGCATGCTCCTTATTCACCAGATTGTGCCCCATCAAATTACTATTTGTTCCGAATAATGTAAAGCGATCTTCAAGACCAGCACTTCAGAACCCTCGAAGAAAAATGGCTCGATGCATGGATCGCATCAAATGATGAACAATTTGTTTTCGATGGAATCCATAAATTGGCAGAAAGATGGTCAAAAGTCATAGATAACGATGGAAACTATTTTGATTAAAATTAAATTTACCATTTCTTTGAAATAAACGCGTCTTTTCTGCAAAAAAACCAAATAAACAGTTATACTCCAAATATTAAAAATTTAGGAATTCATTGGAATCCAATCTCCGACTGCTTTATAGATAGGTACAAAGTAACCAAAGTACCATCAGGAACTGAACCTACAAATAGAGAACTAACCTCGGAAGTAGTAAGACAATGTGATCCAATAGGATGGGTGTCGACAATTACCATCACTGCCAAACATATATTACAGGAACTTTAGACCACAAAAATAAAAATTTCATTATCTGTTTCCGATTTCAAAGTAAACGTACAGAACGCCTCATTTGCGATCTACCAAGAGGACAGTTTACCCCGACGCGGCCATTCACATACACGCGTGTCAATTATGCCTATAAGTGATAGATTGCAGTCTTTGTATGCGTTCCCGCAAAGGCAGTTCAGCTTGTAGGGTCTTTGATTAAACTGCAAACGCCTCGTGGGTGCATTTACATCACGACGGGGAAAAATTTCTCACGTATAAAATGGTCCAAAACCAACTGTACTGGGACAAGATTATCCAGGAAGATTTTTCAATTCAGAGCATTATATGGCACTTTTAATTTTAGTAATTTATGTAAAAATATATAACACTTTGCTCAGCTTCTGTTTTAATTATACTTTTATTAATATTTCGCCATCATTGGCATCATCAGAATCTAGTGATTAAATTTAAGAAAATGGCACTTTATACCTCCAAGCGCTCCACATTTTGGAGGATTGTCAAAGGCTGCAATAAAATCACTCAAACATCGTCTATGCCGAGTCAAACAACGGAGAAATTAAACATCCTACTGCAAAATTGTGTCTTCTACCAGCCTTAACAGATAAATGTGAGAGCAAACGTTAAGAAGCATATCATGCCGCTTTCAAACGGCCGCAATAGCGTTGCTCATAGTATTATTCATTTTAACTATTACGGTTATTTTTAAAACTTACTACATCAAGTTGCAGATGCAGGAGTCTGATAACACAGCACAGGAGGCACGTATTTCGATAAAGTAGGTTCAGCTGCTTGCCGCATGTTGGATTCTAATTATTCGATAACTTGAAGAGTAACTGAGAAGAAGTCACCAAAGCAGATAACTATTGTTTTCAAGAGCATGTAACAATATGCAATCGATACATTGTAATATATTGGTTCACCAAATAAAAAATTGCAAATTATGTGTCTCACCCGACAATTAATTATGTCTATTGAAATTCTTAATTTCTATCCTCAATCTTAATCGAGATATAATCTGCAAACTGACCTTTTAAACATATTTCAGATTACATTAACATTTTTCGTATTATACTACTAACCATGAACTTTTACAATCCCGAAAAAACAAATCAAAATGTTTTTTTCTCAAATACGAATCTAATTGTGATTTATATAAATTATTTTGTCTATATTTACCAAAAGAGCTTCAATGTAGAGCTGTAATTTATATATCCGACGCCCACACAACGAATATAACATATACAGACAAACAAGTATATTTTTCTTTTTCCATTTAATTTGAAAATCACTCCACCCAGATATTATTTTAATCAAATAAAAAATGGAAATTATATTTCCAACCTCCTTACAAAATCTTGTATAAAGGTATAGATAGATACCGTCAGAGCTATCTGTCTGAATGTTGTTTTGTTTACCCTAGTCAGAGAACCTGTATACAAATAATTTACGAATTTCGTTTAGTTATTACCTCCATACACGTTATTCTCAGCACTGATATATAGAAAGCAAATAGAAATACAATAAATATCAATTTCCTAACGATGTCAATGTTAATCGAAATAAACGGTGAGAACGTATATAATTTAAAAGGTGCGAGCTAAAAATTTCAAAATATTGTCATTCGAAAACGACGAGGTTTACTCTAATCGGGATGTTTATACATATATATATACTATAATAAATAAGCTAGAGTGTGTTAGGCTCGTATCATGCGTATACCGAAATCTGTGCGGCAGATAAGAGTATATAAAAAATTTAAAATGAAACAAAAAAAAAAAAGTTTAAGTCACAAAATTACTTAATGTGATGCTGAAATAGAAATAAGAAAATTATTCGAGATTTAATTTTTTTGTGAGCTTATCTTTAAACAATTTTCATTCTTATTCTAATGTTTGAAAAGACGACGATGCTGAAAAGCGAGATTCGGGGTAAATATGTAATATAAACAAGAATTAGATACACAGAAAAAAAATTAATCAGTCATTTGGAAATAATATCATGAATCAGCAAATCAGCAAGTATCTAGGTTCACTGTGTATGGATCATACACGTATAAATTATATATATATATATATATATATATATATATATATATATATATATATATATATATATATATATATATATATATATATATATATATATATATATATATATATATATATATATATATATATATATATATATATATATATATATATATATATATATATATATATATATATATATATATATATATATATATATATATATATATATATATATATATATATATATATATATATATTTTTATATATATATATATATATATATATATATATATATATATATATATTTTTATATATATATATATATATATATATATATATATATATATATATATATATATATATATATATATATATATATATATATATATATATATATATATATATATATATATATATATATACATATATATATATATATATATATATATATATATATATATATATATATATATATATATATATATATATATATATATATATATATATATATATATATATATATATATATATATATATATATATATATATATATATATATATATATATATATATATATATATATATATATATATATATATATATATATATATATATATATATATATATATATATATATATATATATATATATATATATATATATATATATATATATATATATATATATATATATATATATATATATATATAAATATTATATATATATACATAGATTTTATTGAGATGATTTTGCTAAATGTACATGTTTATCTAGAATTTAAGCAAAAATATAATTTTGATATATTTAAATTGAAAATGATAACACAAACATCATCTCATTGATTAATTTTGCTAAAGACGTTTATTGAAAGTTAATGAAGTCTTATGGGTACGTATATATCCTCAGATATATGAGATATTGATTAATGCTTAGGCCAAATTAAATAATATTTGATGGATGGATTTGAGTCGAAATTAATTAGCTTGATAATATAATGAGGATTAAATTAATAAATCATTGTGTTTTTGGTATGACCTCAATAATTTAATTACATTTATTTTGTGCTTCTTGGTAAAATTTTATGGCTAATTGGTATTAATTAGCTGCATCATGGTTTTAATAGATTGTCGGCGAATGAAATTTAATTTGTGATTTCCCATAAGAGCTTAAAATTAATTAAATAAACTTACATTTTGTGTTGCAAGTCAATCACCTGAAACGAAATAATTAAATTAATTAATTAAAGTTAAATATGTTTTTTTTAAATACTAAAAATTTTTGAATTGAACAAGGCAAAATACATCAAGAAAACTGGAGAAGTTGAACCATGCTTTTCCAGTCCTGCCCTTGCAATTTTTCTAGCCCTGCCACACATACATATGTTTCAAATAATGTAGCCAAAAGTCCAAAGATAAAGTGTGATCCTTCTTCTGATATTAATTTTAATTTTAACTATTGAGTTTTACATTTACTGGGCCAGCTTCAACCTCCTATCTTGCTTCCTTAAAATCCAGATATTATAAAATGCGATAACACTCTGAAAAAATTATTAAAATGTGAATAATTTGGAAGTTCAGGGATTTACGATGAAAAATCTAGCCCTCTCCTGATAATAGTTTTGTTTTGAACTTTATACTCTTGCATTTACTGGACCAGTTTCATCCTCTAATCCTCCAAATACAATAATACACCGGTAAAAGATTGAAATGTGATCAATATGAAAGTTCAGGAGTTTATTATTAATTTAATTGCAGTCGTATCTGGTAATTATAGTAAGTGGCAAAGTATCTTTGGTTAAGTTTGAAATCTCATAGATTATCGCTAGAGTCATGTCACTGGTGAAATAATTTAAGATTATTGAATCAAACAAAAAAAATCGTTAACTGAAACATACGTAGATACTGAAACATTTTTGTCCAAATCAGAAACTAGCAATTGTGAAATTGCTAGTTTCTGATTTTTTAGAGGTTCACTGTAGAGGAATTTAGAGGTTCACTGTATCGAGGATTGATCAGCTCACAGAGATTTCCGACGGACATGGTATATATGCATAGTTAGCTTTAGACATCCTTAAGAAACAAAAAATATCCCCATTTTAATAAGATGATGAAGACCTATTTGTTATTGACCACGAACTTGATCAATTTTTGCAAGATCGGGGTCCATAACAAATGGGTCTGCATCATCGTATTAAAATGGGGATAATTTTTGTTTCTTAAGGATGACTTAGGCTAACCAAACATATATATTATGTTCGTCGGAAATCTCTGTGAGCTGACCAATTCTCAATTCAACCAATCATCAATTACTATTTTTCGCTGAGCAATTGTCGACCCGTCGAGTAACGCATACATGCGATTTCTAAACCAGACTTCCAACGTCTTTGTATTCTTAGCGATATGTTAAAAAACAATATCTGCCTATCACCCAGAATAATTAAAAAATTAATTTTTTGAGAGGCAATGATGTATCGATTTATCACCGATTTTTGAGATGCTACTTCTGAGTAAATACCGCCTCCAATTCCTCAATTAAAGTGGCAAAATCTTTTAAAATTACAAAATCAAAAACATTCGTAAGATCTGATAGCTTATTTAATTTCAGTTGCATCTCGGCATGTTTGTGAGTTAGCAGGCATATCACACTGTCTAATATCTACTAGGAATCGAAATACCGAGAATACATATCCTTGTTTTCATCCCTCGAAGAATTTAATTTGTTAGAATGATCGAATTTTTAGCACTGACACATATAGCTTTTCGGAGTGTTGTCGATATTTGTCCGAAATGTTCCGTCCATCTCATCAATCAGATGATCTGTTATTAGGATTTGACCAGCTGTATTCCGTATTAGTGAATTTTTCAAGTATCCTTCGTGTTCTCGAAGTTGTTGTGACTCATTGTGACTCAATTTGTTGTGGTCCATCGATTAGAAATAAGATGTGTTAGATTCCAGATTTAAAGAAGACGATGACGTAAAATATTTTAAATAACCAATTGAAGATTGAGTTATTCCAGACCGGCTGAATACATCGAGATAAATGGATAGTACAGAACTTAAGAAAGACCATGAATGTTTTTTTCTCATACTCTCCGAGGTCAACTCGATATCGAGTCCGTAAATTAAAAATATCGAAAATTGGTACCCTGGTTCATATTTTGGTGCAAGTAATTCAAATATTTTAGTTTATATTTTGCTCGCTGAAATCGTCGAAACTACTTAACCTGGTGATCGGCATGATTTTACCGATATAATTTTACCAGAAATAGGTTCGAAATATAAGCACGGTGATTCGACGACTACCAAAGGTGTTCAAGAATTAAAATCGGTTAGAATGCATGTATTAAGGCAAATACAAAAAGATACGACTGAACTGATGGCGGAAATAAATTAAATATAAGTTGTTTTAAAAAATTACTTTGGCCATTTCATTTTTAATCTTTGTTAGTGTAATTCAATGTTCCATTGACACAAAAGAATATGGCTTATCCAACATCAGTGTCATAAGATGCCACATCCTCGACCAACAGGACTAAAGCCGCTAATACCCATGTCAATATTATTCGGCTACTAAGCCTGACAACCAACCGAATCAATTAAACCGACAAACCTATCCAAACCAGCAAAGTTACCAACCCGCATTCAAGAGGGAACATTCGGGTCAGAGTATACTAAGAAAAAATTAAAATATCAACCATTTAGAACTAGAAGTGGAAGAGGAACAATACAACGAGGTAATCAACGAAATTTTTCGTGTCGAGATGTGCGACTAGGAGGAAGACCAGGAAATGGGATTACAGAGCTAAATTTTATGACGGACGCTTCTCTAGCGTTTCTAACCTAGAATATAAGACCAAAGATAACAAAGTGCTCAAACTTTTGATCGATACCGGAGCAAATAAAAACTTCATCAAACCGGAATCATCAAAAAACCCAACACCGACTAATGACCCGTTTAACATAAAATCAGCTGGCGGGAGCATACCGATCAAGGTAAATTTTGCCGAACCATTTTTCTCGATTATCAGATAACAGCTTCTGGCCGGAAAATTCTCAATACTCTACCATATTTATTCATCTTCTAGATCCTGTGTTGTGCCATAACAACGTTCAAGCAGGGGGCCGGACGGATTATCGATGGGTAGTTCAAGATCGTTCATGTTATATTACTCAACTAATTTCAGAGTTAAAAGGTCAAGGTACACGAGTTAAACGATATTCTACACAAGCAATTTAATGCAGATTTTCCTATAAATACGAGCTCTAAAACTTTGAGCTTTAGTCTAGCAAATAAATTTGTGTTTTTTCACGCATCAGCTAATCTATAAGAAGCTAGTTTATCCGCACCTTTACGATAATTCATTCATAAGTATAACGTTCGTTATTACGGGCATACTCATTCTTATGCGCATTTACCAACAAATTATAAATTTTTATTCTCCCTAACTTTTGACGGAGTTTCATCCATTTTGCTCGTCTCTGGCTGTTAAAATGCGTCTCCACGCAAAAACACAAAAGTGTTGAGTTATAAATTTTTAAATATCCTTACCAAATTATTTAAAACGGATAAGATGATATAACATGAATGCTTTCGACATAATTATAAGAAATTTAAACGACGTGCAGAAAGAAATTACAAAATAAAAACTTCGCGTTTGTAAGGCATTATGTAGCCAGCTAGTGGAAGTGAGTGGATGTAAAATACAATCTCTATATACATTTAAGAGTTAAAGGCGAGTTAAAAAAATAAGAAATTATAGACATAAAAAAATATATACATAAAGACGCAGCAGCAAGAGAGCTCCATAAAGTGAAATGCGATGAATGAAAATGTTAAAATGTCAAGGATAAATTATTTTTTACCAGTTTTTTTATTCGTTTTTCCACCATAAACAATGTTGAGTTGGGTTTTCGTTTCCTTTTTTATATTTCATTTGAGATTTCATAATTCCAATTATAATTATATACAGGGTTGTACATACATATATATACATGTATATATAAATTTATATACGAGAGTCCATTATTAGAATGAAAATGTTACGAAAATGACGTGATTCTTGAGATTTTACGTACATGATGAATAATAAACTATGAACATAATTGTCGAGCATATACGGTTGTAAAAAAATATTTTACGATGCGTTAGATGGTGTGCACGGAATGGACGCATTCCGCAGTGTAAAAAAAAATATATTTCAACATAATGTTGACGTCATGGGTATAACCCCCGTGCATATATTTAGCTGACACAAATTTTATTGATTGTGTGCGATTTTCCCACAAAAATATAAAAAAACGAAACGGAAAAAGGAACCAGATTTGTATAAAATAAAATATTACAATACATCAAGATCTGCGAAAAAACAACAGCAGCAGCAGTATCAACGATGAAAATTTTATTTTTCAATTTTAGAATAAATAACGCAATATTTTTACATAATTTATGGCGCCGTATATATGATAGCTAAGCAGATTTTGGTTCCGCAAAATAAAATAAAATCATATGCAGTTATTTCATCCGATTTGTGGCCCGAATTATTTATAGTGTATATAATACATAAGTTAACAACCCGTAACGACACGGAGCACGATATGATTTTGGTATGAAATGTCTTGTGAAAATTTTCGTATATCGTTCAATGCATGTAACGAACTAACAAAAAAAAAAAAGTAAAACCTACTTAAACCAGAAATAACAATAAAAATTTGTAATTCTGCCAACATCTCATATCGCTCGAAAATGAAATCTGTTTGGAGGAACAAAAAAAAACAAAACAAATCAAATTTGTAATAATTTTAATTTAACAACCGACAAAATACAAGATGATGTATACACACACACACTCAACACACAGAATTTCCACAAACGACATTTTCATTTTCTTGTTCGTTTTCTTCCGCATTATTGTTGTTGTCGTCGTGTTATTTGATTTATTTATTTATTTTTATTTTTTTGGTAATTTTTCATAAAGCGAAAAACCAACAAATTGGACAGAAAATCTACAAAAATAACGAATGGAAAATAAATAAAAAGCATTCAGTATTATTTTTTTTTTGTTTTGTTTTTATTTAGTGCAAAGTGGGAGGGTGAAAATGAAAATTGGATTTCAAGTAGATGGATAATCACGAAAAATTATTATCTTGGTTAAGAGGCACACAATTTTTTTTTTTTTTTGTTTGCGTGCTATGCGGTTGAGGTTGATGTTATTGTGGTTTGTCGGCTAAATCCATTACTTAATTTTGATTAGTGAGATAATGTAGATAATTGTATTTTGTAACATGATACTTGTTTAATTCCTAAGTGTATACAATTTACATAAAATTCATTCATCAATCAGGGGTCATTGCTCTCGTTTTGATTTGATTTTTGTAAGTATATTGTCTAATGACTACGTTGAGTGTTCCTGACGAGGGAGTGTATGTCCAAACTTTTTCGTTATAACGAATTTTATAATTTGTAATATTTGTCAATGCAAATTGGGAAAAGGCCTAGTACTAAAAATATAAAATACTTGTTTTATTTTCACGACATTTTTAATGACAATCGATCGTGAGTTGATAACGTAATTGAGCTGTAAATACGAGACCCATAAATTGCTATCTAATAAAATATAAAGAAGACTCCAAAATCTCTATATTGTCTGTGCAATACAGGCTGAGTTTTCTAATAAAGGCCAAGAAAATTGTTGTGTCTAGGGGAAAGTTTGGAACCTATACTTTTTAGTGCACCTTTCGATTAAAAAGTAGAAATAAATAGAATTAATTAATTATTTTTGTTCATACATGAGTATGTCAAGGTTCGTGAGGTGGCTTACTCATGCAAAGGTTTTACGTGTGAGTGACAAAAACTACCCCAAAAATATTCCAATCAACAAATGTATGAAAATTTTGGTCTATGTCTATGGTGTAGTGGGCCGTACTTCATTCTGTGCCGAATGCATGCATATCATGAAAGATTTATTTTATTTGGTATAGACCTGTAGAAGAGCCTTAATAACTATAACTGTTATAGCACCAGTTCAAAGAGTAACTCTATTTCTCAAATTTCTTTTCAACCTGACCAGAACGTTATTGTCCGCAATGACAATCAAACAAGAACAATAGTTGGCAATCGGAGTTCGGCGGAATCGGAAGTCCTTGACCTCGATATTTTCTCATCGGTTTTTGTTAATTTTACATTAGCCGGGGTCTGACAAAATTGAAGTCTAGCTATTAGATAACTGCATTTTTATCCCGCCCAATCGCTTTGTTTGTGTCATTTTGTGGAATCGCTCAGCCTGGATAACATTCTCATCGTGTACGGTTAGTTTGATGAACACATTTAAAATTCCGCCATAAATAAAAACAAAACACAGCCTTGAGCGGCGATGAAAATTAATTCATACATTATTCTTAGGCCCGTATGCCCGATTTAATCTAGCATCCATTTCCATCGTCAAATACAGAATCTCTTTTTGATTTTCTAGCTCTTTTGGACTCCACGATTTTTAGTTTGGCCAGATATCAGTAGATGTCAGAAAAATATATATGGAATTGATTTTAGCATTTTATAGAAATAGAATTGTGAATTCATAATTTTTAGAATAATTTTGGTTTTTAAGCGAACATTTATTTTTATGTCATGCGGCTATGTTTGGTAAAAAATTGTACCTAGTTTGAAATCAACGATTTTACTGTAAACCTTAGGTCAAGATTTTTTGTCTTAATTTCTAACTATTCATACACTCAGAAAAAAACTTGGGTCAAAAGAAACAAAAATCTGAGTCTATTTTGTAAAAGTTTTGGTGATTTTCGATCAATCAAACGTCTTAGTTAAAAAACGAACAAGATCTTAGTTGAATAAAATGTTGATTTTAAATAACCAAATCGTGGTTAGTTAATTTTTAACTTAGTTATTTTAACCAAAAACATATGGTTATTTTATTAGACAGAAGTGGAAAAAAATTGGTAACAGTGACCAACTATTTTGTTAAATCAAAAATGGTAAACAAATTATTTACTAATGACTTGTTAATTCTACCAAATTTTCTTAGTAAATGTAACCAAATTGGAGAATAATGTTGAAAACATTTTAGGTTGAAACAACCAATTATTTGTTAACATTGACGAAATTATTTAGTATATACATATAACTTAATGTTTCGATAAAATTGACTTTTTACCAAGACGTTGGAACTTGGAAGTTTGCTTTCAAACAAATGAAACAATTCTTTATATTAAAAAATTCGGTCGTCTCATCAGACTATAGAAACTACACAAAGATTGCAAATACTTTGAACTTACCTTTCTAAATTGAAATTAAACAAGACATTTGGTTTATCTAGCTCAGAAGTTTGTGTTAAATCATCCAAATTAATTTAACTCAATATTTGGTAGTAGTCTGTTTTCTGCGTGTGGTGAAAAAATTGGCAATTTGATAATCCGTCAGTTAGTGCCATCTGCACATAAACTACTGAGGCCTAGTTATAATTATCTAGAATGAAATTGCAACGGAACCATTTAAAATCTCAGTCACAACTAGTAAATCTCATTCAAATTTCAACCGCTCCAACATCAAATGATATTGAGGCAATTACGTCTTGAAATCAAGAAGAGTAATATTTATCGGTAGAATTCCTTTATTAGTCACAGACGAATCTTATTAGAGATTTGTGCTTAATAAATTTCAAATTGTAAATTTAAACGCAGTTAAAATATTTCCACAGCAAATAACTACACGTTTCTTATCGAATCAGTATCAATGGCTGATGCCCCACTAGGGTAACTTTTATCTGGTATTTTTTTCGTTTCTTTCCCCTTTAAAATAAAATCAAAAAATTGCGGCGCAGATAAAACCGATTTTATTGGTAAAAGAGAAAGAAACGAAAAAAACTACCAGATAAAAGTTACCCTAGTGTGGATATGCACGCAATGACTTACAATTTGAGTCTAAGGTCAATTTAAACGGACAAAGGGAACCGATCCTGAATATGCAGCAATGTCGTGCCTCCGGCAACCAATACTCCATCAATGCCTTGTCCACTAAATTTTGGGTCACATCCTCATGCAACTGTGCCAACTTTTTTGTACACGCCTGGATTTCTCTTTGAGGTTGATTGCGCGCGGCCTCATGCGCTTTTGCAGGCGCGAGAAATAATTCATCTCTTTCCTCCTCAAACTTCCCCGCTAATGCTTCTTTCAGAATTTGCGTCACGTCTGGGCTAGCTTTATCTGCCAATTCGCGTACGTCAAACTCGATCAGCGACTCTTCTTCATTCAGGTTATCTAAAAAATCCAGACTCGCTAACTACACTTGATTTAAAAAAAACTTAACTTTTCACTATACTATTAACCTAACACATTTCCTAAAAAAAATTGATTCTAAATATATATAAGGACCGTCTCTTCTGCCGCCAGCCATGGGATGACTGTAAAATTCCCACTACTCGGATCAAACAAGGAAAAGGAATAAGGGAAATGTAATAGATTTGGATGAAATACTAAATGTCAAAACTACCAGCAATGACATTCATAACTTCGATTTTCTCGTGAGACTCATTGCACTGGTGAAGCACTTTGGTACTTCATTTCTTTACCTACCTAATTGACTGAGACAGTGTAACGATGGTAAAATCTTGGTTGCTTAACCCCGAAACGCTTTAACCATAATTCGCTCGCTCAAATTTCTAGTTGCAAGAAAAAATAAACAAGTAGTGGGGAATAGAGGACAGCTAGACAAATCGGGTCTATGTAATTGCGAAAAATAGGCAAAGAAAAAAAGATAATAGGGAGTCAGTATCAAACTCGCTAGTTAATCGCATTACAATTTAAAAAAAAATCATAAAGAAATCTAGACAAGTGAAATAATTGTCCATAAAATAGGATTCCTTTAGTTTAAGGTACCAGAAGAAATTGCATCCTCTAGTCGTTCTTACTATCACAAATTGTCTGACAAGGAAGGTGATGACGAAACTAATCTTCCCGAAGCAACCGTACACGTAGAAGCAAGTGACCGTCAAAACTTTACATTATGCTGGAACTGTAAAGATCTGGGACACCGATTTTCTGTTTGTCCTATGGAAAAGACTTACAAATTCTGTGAGGGGTACGGTCTGGCAGGATTTAGCACAGATGATTGCTTGAGATGCCAAAAAAGGCATACTCAAGGAAATGTAACACCGGACGCTGCTCTTTCTGGGGAACCCTCGGGAAGAATCTTCAGCGCCAGACCTCCAATACACGGTGTTCTCACTCACTTAATAAACTATATAAAAATAATCATGAAACTCAGTTATCCAAATCGCTGATGGATCTACGAATGCGGTAATAGGTTATGTTAATCTACCCGTCAATTTTAGAAATAAAACTGAAAATATCAAATTTTGTGTGGTACCTTCATTGCAATCCGAATTTTAGCCCGGAAAAGATTCCTGGAAAAAGTTTAACATTGCTGTCGAAATAGTTAGCAAAATGGCAACAAAAGCAAATTAGATTCTGTGCAAGTTCTAAGATTGCAGAGGGTTGTAGCTCTTTTTCCGTCATTCGTGACCAAAGGTTTTGGAAAGGCAAATCTGGTGCAACAAGCGTAATCGATGTAGGAAACGCGGTACCCATTCAACAACGGCACTAGTCGGTTTCTCCAGCAGTGCAACAACTTATCTATAATGAAAATGACCGAATGGTGGAACACGGGGTAATAGAAGAGAGTTGCAGTTTTTGGAAAAAGTCGATTATGTTGAGATTTCCGAAAAATAAATTTGGTTACAAAAAAAAGACGCGTACCCACTTCCAATCATAAACGGCTTACTTGTGGCCTGTTTTTTTTATTGTTCCCGAGATATCAGATAAATCAGAGAGATTATTTGTCTGACAAATCGGATTATATTTAATCTGAGAAGGCTTTTTTACCAAGTTTTATACAATGTACTGAAAATATGTAATTTGGGTGTATACGAAAAAATAATAAATTAGCGTATTATTAATTTTACAATTAATTTAATAAAAATAAGATAAAAATAATTAGAGAATAATTTATTAATTACCATTTTTCGAACGCTCGTCATATTTTCTGTCAAAATATTTCAAAAACGTTTTTTCTTGGAACTGTCTGAAAAAAAATTCAGATGAAAAAATGACGATCTGAGAATGGTCTGAGAAAATAAAAAAACGAAAAAAAATTATCGGTTCGATCCGATAAAATAAAAAAACGGAAAAGGCTTTCTTTTTATCTCTCTGAACAGGCCATTGGTAGAATGCAAAATACAAAATATATAACCAGCCTCGATCTTAAAGATGCCTTTTGGCAAATTCCGCTATCTGAAAAGTCCAAAGAAATAACATTTTTCACCGTTCCATGCCATCCTCTTTATCAGTTTTTCGTCATGCCGTTTGGGTTGTGTAATGCACCCCAAACCATGTGCAGACTGATAAATAGAATAATACCGCATTCGCTTAGAGAGAACATTTTTGTTTACTTAGACGATCTGTTAATTGTCTCAGCTGGGTTTGACGAGCACCTGGAACTGTTTGAAAAAATAGCGGAATTAATGTCAAGGGCCGGACTAACCCTTAATATTGGGAAAAGCCACTTTTTACTAAAAGAGACTAGATACCAGGGCTACATCGTCGGAGAACAAGGATTATGGAGACTGTTAAACAAACACGACGTTTGCTTGGTATGGCTGGTTGGAATCGTCCACTCAGAGAAAAATAAGGGTGCAAAACACTAAAAACCGGTATGATTTTAACCGAAAATATGTTTATTTTCCAACCAACCCAAGGCTTGGTTAAAAAATCAACCAAATTATTGGTATTAAAACATTTTTGCTGCAAACGACCAAAATTTGTTCATTCCAAATATTACTTGATTAGTATAACCAAACATCATAGTGAATTGTAAAATAAAGCATAACATTATTTTGTTGAAAACGACCAAAAAATTGGTGAAACTATAATTAAAACAAGTTATTTTGAAAAATATGAATGGTTGTCATAACAATTTGGTAAGTAAATAAAGCTATATGTTTAGTTAAATAGTGATTATAATGTTAGTAAAAGCAACATACTATGCGGTAAAACTAATCAAACATATGGCGTAACGAACAACCAATTTTAGAAGATTGAAACAATTACTTTAGTAAAATTAGAAAATTTTTGGAAATTACAATCAAATTCTTTTGTTTAATTTAGTCCAATTGTGGTGCATATTAATAAATATTTTTGTAAATTCAAACAAATTGATAGCATTAGCTTTGTTAATACAAAAAAGGATTATAGTTGTTTTCTAATAATTATGTTTTAAACTTGACAAGTATTTATAATACTTGTCGACCAGAATACAAATCACAGCAATAAGAAAATTATGCTATTTAAAAAAAAAGTTATATAGATTTAGGTGGAGTAAGCAATTGGACAACAATTAATTTATTGTTTTGGTTAGATGAATTTCAAATACAGTATAAACAACAACACATTTATCATTTTTCTATTTATTTGTCCTCAAAATTCAAGTATTTACTTGATTTCAGATATTTCAAATCCAGAATTGTGTACATAGTTAATAATAAATAAATTAAATCATATGATATTCTTATATTAAATTTAGTTAACTAAAAATTGACTTAAAAAATTAAATTGTTAACATTTTTACTGAAAAATTTAAATATTTCTATAATTGCATTAATAATTTTTAAAATGTTTAATTTTACAAAAATTCAATCTATTCCAAATATGTTTTCTTAATTGGTAAGAAATAAAATATAAAATAAAATATAAAAAATATTTGAAAGAAATTAAGAAATATTGTTTAGTTTATAAACAGACAGGTACTAACGAAATATTACAAAATTATTATTTCAGCCAGATGAGACTGGTACTCAAGCTTATTTGTTAATGTCGTTTATTAAAGTTAAAACTTTTGAAGCTTTTTGATCAAACGAATTTTTCATGTTAAAAAAAAAAATTTGAATAAAAATCCAAACGTTTGAGCACTGGTCTGGATACATTAAATTAAATAAATTGAATATGAAGTAGCATATATTTATTGATTCTAAGAAGCTTCCAAATTTATATTTTATTGAATCGAATACAACGAAAAATTCATTGTAATTTAAGTGGCTTCCAATTGCAGCTACTAACGGTTGTAAACTTCTCTTGGTTGACAAACAGTTCTTTCTGATTATTTCTAATTTTGCTTCCAAATCACCAGAATCTGCTGCTTTAATTATAAACATCGCCTGCGCATCGAGCCTGGTTGTTCGGTTTATTTTATTTTTGCTCATTACTACACCTGTTGGTAATATCTGCGGTAGCATGTAAAGTAATTCCAAATTAAATGTATCTGCAAAATAGATTTTTTTTAAATATTTTGTCACGTCAATAGTCAGGTACGCGTCTGTAAGGTCACGTATGGAGAAATAAATAAGAACACATAGGATAGTATCAATGATCAGTAACAAACTACTGTGCGAGGCAAACAAAATGATTCCCAATGGAACCAATTTTTAAAATTTTTGTCTTGGCGCACTAAACCGTATGGTAAGTAATCGTCTATTACATTAATTTTTTATGTCGTTTTGTACCAGAAGTAATATTCAGTATCAAACTGATAATAAAAAAAAATCAGCGATTTCATTACACCACAATGACCGAATATTATATCACAAATTGTATTTTAAATAAACCATTTAATTTAAATTGTCATTACTTTAATGATTTGTTTAACCACTAACTTTAAGATTAATTTATAAATAAATTGAAGAGCAAAAATGAAACAAGTGACATACAACATTTATCATTGATCATACAACATTTCAACATATACTTATATAAGTACGAGCATCTAAGATAAATTCTGATTATCAGAACATTTAACTTCATTGTACTGACAGTGAGTTATATGTTCGGATAATCAGGATTTATCTTATATGAAAAACGATTAAATATTGATAATATTTAATCGATTTTCACTGATGAAATAGCTGATTTGTTTGTCGACAAGGGATTTTATCGACAATTTTGCTTCAACAATTTGTAGAACGGTAATTTTATTAAAGTTAATAATTTTTCGGAAGATTGGCTCTCAGTCCCAGACTGTCATTAAAAATCATGAATTTCTACTAGAAATAATATTATTTATACTGCTAATTAAACATATTATTGATTTGTAATTTAATTTTAACTAGAAAACAAGTTATATGTTTAGAGTTAAATAGGTACATATCTGAGCTGGAAGTTTACTTAATACAAAGAGGGAGTAAGTTTCTCGTTCGTAACGAGAAAAAGGAAAAATTTAATTATTTATTAACGCAAGACAATACATACATATATGTACTCCTTTCTTGCTTCTCTTTGTGTAAAATCCTAGCCCAGATTAGTATTTTCTTCCGTGATGTTATAGAGATTCCGTTATAAAATAGTATTTAAAACCCAGAGCTTCAAAACTTTATATTTCAGTTTTAAGAGCGCTACAGACGATCCGAGCGACCGACTTGTAGTTTACATGTTAATGTTAATCTATTGTCTCGTTTTATATTACAAAAAGGAAATTCATAAATTTTATAATAATCAACCAATAGAGAAAACAACAGAGAAAAATAAAAAATAAAAATTATTGTGTGTAAAAAAACATAAAATCGTTTTTGTAATATAAAACGAGACAATAGATTAACATTAACATGTAAACTACAAGTCGGTCGGACCAACCGTCGGATCGTCTGCAGCGCTCTTTATAATTCATGCACACTGAATTGATTATAAATTATAATACTGCAATATTAAGCATCAACAAATGTTACCTATATTAATTGTATCCTTATTGCTCAATAGTTCTTTAAGTAATGACTTTTGTACTGGGTCTTTGAGCGAACTTTCGTAAATTAATGGTATTTTCTGTACAAATTTCTCCCAGTTAGTATAAATAGAGTTTTTTGTGGTAAAATATTGATAAAAGTCCTTTGTGATCTGAAAAATTTAGGTAAATATTTTCATTACATTGACTATTTTTAAAATAATATTAAATTACCAGCTCTGGAGCTTGAGCATGTTGGTAGAGAGGCCACTCTTGAATTAAATTTTCCATAGTAATATCCTTATTTCCCATCATCTCCTTTATACGGAATGCGGAGGTGTCCTGCCATTTCATTAAAACTTCGTTCCAAGGCGACCGCAAGTGCTTTAATTCTGCCATCAACCGCTGCATTTTTCCAATATCGATATTTGGATCAGTTGATTCTGTAAAGTATTAATAAATTACAAGAATTATCCACTAAAAGTAAAAAAAAATTTGAATAAGCTTACTGATTAATGTTGTCTCGTTACAAATTGAGCATCTACAATTTTTGTTTTTCAGACATCCTTCTGGTTGTTTCTCTTTTTTCAAAAATCTTCGTTCTCGTTTATTAATATTGTGCAACTTATCATAAAGTTTTCCTTGTGGTACATTTTTCTTGCCATAATTTAAAAATGTCTCCTAATTACAAACAGAAAAACAAATTAGAAAAAGTTACATTTGATTACGATACTCTATGTGGAAGACAGCGTAAAAGTTTGAACATGTTAGACTTTATCTATGAAAATATTTCAACGAAAGCGTTTTGTGACCATTTAAAATTAAAAACATGTCGACACAACTAGAACAGAATTAAAGAGAGTTAAAATAACATAATAGTAGCCTAAAAAACAGCTTAGATTAAATAGTAATCCCTCCTACTAAATTCGAGGGAAAGGCACCCAAATATTATTCATACTATTGAAGTTCAAAAACTAGTAGCAGTAAAACGAAAAGGAATAAAATCTAGCAACCAAGCCGAGCATCAGAATACAAAACAGCTTTAAATTGATTGTTGATTTATTTATGACTAAGAAATGAAGAATTATGATCTTGGGGAAAAAGATCAGTATTCGTTCTGGAAATCAAAACAAGATTAAAACAACCTAATGTTCAAAGTCCTCCAGTTAAAAATGCCGATGGATCTTGGGTTATAAGTGCCAAGAAAAAGCTGCATTGTTTGCAGCTCAGATGAAATTATGTCATCAGTAAATAAAGTAGATTGTTACAATATATCTCTTGAAAGAATTACAAAAAAAAAAAAAAATTTAACCGGCAAAGTGCAAAAAATCTACCAGATATAACTTAATTAACGCAATTTTAAATCTAGATTCATTACAAGTCGGTATTCTTATAGAACCAATCATATCTAAACTATACAATCCACCAAATGATAAAAATTCATGTAGCACCATTTCTTTACTTCTTAAAATGTCTAAAATAAGAAGGTACTAATAGACTTTGCATGCGGATGTGGCGCTCTAAATATTAAATAATATTTGGCTGTTTTGGTATTCTGATTATATCACTAATTCTGAACCAGATTAAACGTTTTTAAATTATGTTTGGCTGCTGGTTAGTGAAAAACGACCCCAGTTCTATTTGCACACGGTGGTAAATTTTTCTTATTTCAATTGAGACGTCTCTGTAATATAATTTTAGTCTATATTCTAATTTGATAAAATTCCGTAAAATTTTGACATAAAACTTGTTGCCACTTTACGTGTTCGTACTCCCTCAAAATAATAAATCTAATTTTCATGGCGCAGGAACAACACGATACTAAATTTAAAATATTTCCATTTGCTTATAAGTTAAATGAGCTTTAATTGTTCCAACCAATTGTTCCCGACCAAATTTTAGTTAACTAACACTAAGAAAATATACTCATATGGATGGGTTTTAAGGAATCTTGTCTTATTAAGAAATACTGTTAAAGTAAATAATAACTTACGTAAATTTCTGTTGGAAATACAGATATAATTTGAAGTGTAATTTTTCTGCATAAGACAACGCCTGGTTTTATGTTTTTTTCTGTGATGTAATAGTCTGCAATTAGCTGACAGATTCTTTGGCGGATACTCTCATTTAATGTTTTCTCAATGTTGTAATCACTCAATATGGATTTCCCAATTTCTGTCCTCATAAGTATAGATTTAACGTTCTAAAAATGTTTGTATTCAATTAAAAATTTAATTAATAAAGTTATTAATCTATTATACCATTAGCTCCTTTGATTTTGGTGATCCAGGTGTGTCATTATCTGCTACTTGTACATCATAAAAATCGTCGCTTGAATTTGCCTGCTCGTTTTGTTTACCACCGATTGTTTTTTGGGGAGACACATTATTTCTCTGCCACTTAAACAAATAGTACTCAAATGATGCCTGGTCTCCCAACTCGTGTTTGCCGAACATCAAACTAACAATTCGTGTGCTAAGGTGTGGTAGATTTTGATAGTAAACTCCATGATCTATAAAATTATATAACATAGTATTATAAAATAATAACTTTGAATAAATGGCGTAATACTTACCAATACATTTTTGGTATAAATGCGATAAATTCCAAGAGCTTAATATGTCGAATAGCTCTTTGTCAATAATAATTTCATTTATAAGGATGCCATTACGATCGACTTGTGGTACATTAGATGAATTCTCCTTGTCACTCATATTACATTCTTCATAAACCTTTGAATCAAACTCGATAGCCTCTCTTATTATTGCTGCATAATTTGTGTTTTCCGCCATGATGATTTTTTTTTTGTTTAGTTGATATAATTATATTTATAATCTTATACTCTAAGCTTAAGTTCTATATATTCAATTTTATAAAAAGAAAATCACGGGTGGATTATTTATAATCGAATCAATAAAATTGCTCGGCTCGAGTAGAAATTTACAGAAAAAAATTATTTCTACTTAATGAGTCTTTCTAAATTTCTTAATGTCAATAAACCACTGAAAATAATTTAAAATATAATTTGGCAAACTATTTTATAAAAATTTGAATAAAATAAAAAATATTTAATTTACAATGTGTTCCAAATATAAAGAGGAAAAAATTGAAAGTGTTCGAAAAATGGTAGGACTGAATATATTGGTATTTATATCAGTTCTTACGCAAAAAGTTTTCCTAATGCATCATCTATACGATGATGGTGAAACTTTTTTCAAAAATAAAAATTAAATTATTGAAATGACGATCGGAAAGCAATCGTTCTCGGTCTTTCGATGTTGTCAAAATTATTGCTTAATGAGCAGAGCAAAGATTAGGAGAATAAGCAAACTATGACAGTTTTTGTGTGTAGTTTGTTGGTTCACGTGCCTCATTTAGCTCCGCTTCCCATTGAATAAGCAACGCCAGTAAGCAGTTCCTTACGAAAACACTTCTTCAATATTTTCGGATGTTTTAAGTTTGGAGCAATATGAAAATTCAGTATTTTTAGAAAAAAAGTTTAGGTCTAATCATTTTTACGTCTTGTAAAATGTAGTCGTAAAGTGGAGGACTATTAAAATAAGTAATTGGCATAACAAATTCAGTTTCACTTCTGGTTAAAATTTTGTATGAAACAAAATGTTTTAAATATAAAACAGAATATTTGTAACAAATCAAATATGGTAAGGTAAGGTCATTTTTATTTAAAAATATTGAAAGAATTTGGTAAAGTTCAATTTGCTGGGGAAGGGACCTCAATACATAAGCATCTCTTTTGTAAGTTTTGCTTTTATAAACAATTTCACTATAAAATTTTAGATCTTGTAATTCAAAACCAAAATCATTTATTAATTGTTTACCTAAAGAGAATTTAATAATGTCTAATCTATTTGCACTTGTCTCAGGCTCAACTTCAGATACCAAATCAAAAGCAAACTTTAATTGAAACTTTAAGCATAAACTTAAAGTAATATTTACTCTACTGTTAATATTCCTACAATATTTTTTAAGTTGAAAGTGTTTTGCTTCAAAGCGAAAGCAATTTAGATGACGTATTGGTCCAGAGTTTCGGATAATTCTGGGATAATGCGTAAGAAAATGGAACTTTGGCTTTAAATTATCCGCAAAAAGTCGAACATATGCCACATTGTGGCGCTCGATTTTGATCTGCATCTTAAGAAGCAGATCGTCGTTGAATTTAGGTGACATCAATAAATCTAACAGTTCAAGGAAATCGGTAAAAAAAATCCAAACTTCGTCTTTAGGGTCAACTAAGTGACCGATTAACAATGGTAGAAAGTGCATTAAATGCAACATTTCCCGTGCAGCAACATTAAGTTTTTTGTTCTTTAGATGACCTATTTTAATTTCTTTAGAGATATTTCCAATTTCAGATTCACCATAAGGAAAAGTATTTTTTAATTTATTGAAATATTCTAGTGTAAACGTTTTTTTTTCAATAAAATATAATAAAATATGAGATATGTTGTAATGACATATACCTTCAAACAAGTCATGCATGATATCACATGCATAATTTTCAACGACATGGAAGGAAGGTATATTGTTCCAAATGGATTCTTCCTTTATTCCAGTCAAGGATACATCATTCACAGTAACATCCAATTGATAATTTTCTAAAGTGCGGATCTTCTCAGTAACTTCTACGGGGAGGTTAATATTTTCATTTTTATGTGACTTACAAAAGCGACAATAATAAAACGAAGAAAATCCTTTACTAAACCCCAAAACACTGTTTAAGCCTAAATTATCTCCCAGTATCAACCCTAAAATAAAATGTAATCTGATTTTTCCTTCTTTTGTATTTATAAGTATCCCTTCTGTTTCTAAGTTTTTCAGGTGTGCCACTAAGCTAAATAAGCACAAACCATTACCAAACTCTTTTAAATAACATGATCGTATTAATGCCGCTATTTGGATGTCTACTAGCTTTGATGTTTTTTCTACAGTTGGAAATGAATAATATATTCCCGTTATCGAGTGTGTTCCTCCATGAGAACCTAAAGGGTTGTTGATTTCGAAGTCGTCTATATACAAAAAGTATGGTACTAACATTTTATTAGGATACAATGCACACTTTTTTTTCCACACATCCCCTTGAACGTAATGGGATATATATTCACTTTCATCTTGCATAGAAATTATTTTATTAAGGTGTGCTTTTAAGTTATGCTCTCTCTCAAAAAAATTTTTAAACTGAAACTCTAGTGGAAATATAATGCCTTTACTGTCTTTTTCATTGAATTTAGGGATTCCATTTTGATATATCTCTACAATTTCTTTATTAATGGAAAATTCAAACGCAGAGGAGTACAAATTATTGTCGAACAAATATTTAATTAAAGTATGTTCGGTGTTTACGTTTTCGAATAAATTGGAAATGTTTGTGTTATCTATTACTTCACGATTATCATTTTTTAAAACGGTTTTAATTAAAGTTTGGACACAACCCTGAATAAATGCAACGTCTCTTCGAGAAAAATTGCATCTGCTATGTAAGGAAAGCAAAAAGTAGGCTGCAGCAGAGCAGGAATTCTGACTATTTGATTCTTCAACACTATTAGAATTTGTGACAGTAAGAATTTCTTCTAAATTATTACTAGGAATTCTATCGACTAAAGAAGGTGCATCTATAACAATTTCGTTTATGACAGGATAATTAAAGTTAGCATTATCAAACTTATAAGAAATAACATTTTCAAGTTCATTTGAAATAACATTGTGCCGTTGCAAATGGCGTTTAAAACTATATAAATTACCAAATATTTGCGAACATTCTTCGACAGTACAAATTAATTTTGAATGTATAGCGCAACCGTGATATCTTTTTAAATGGGAAATGTACTTATTTAAATTATAATTAACAATTTTACACAAAAAACATGCATACATTATAATACTAAATATATTAAAAAATACACAAACCACAGTAATGTTAAATTTCACTATTAAATTTCTGCGAAACTTACGCAGTACTGACTTAGTTTTAAATACAAAATGTTTAATGTATTCTACGAATTCGATTTTCAATCTAATTTAGTCTAAACTGCACGAACGATTATTTTTTTTATTAAAACAGAAACTGAATTTTACCTATTGATATTACATTAACTTCTTACAACAGAAAAACTAACACTGTTCCGTTTTGTATACTCGCTGTATATGACTCGTTACTCCTTTTTCAGTTACTAAAGTATTTGGTTGAAGCTACCAAATAATATTGGAATATATACATTTTTTTTTATAATTTAACCAAATACTTGTTTAAAATAATATTTTAACCAATATATTGTTAAACTTGAACAAATAAATATTATGATTGTGTTTGGTTTTGGTGCATTTGAAAAATCGAATCGTATCTGAATCGTATGATTTTAAATAGATGATCGGCTAGTTTTTATTTTTTTTATACAATGCACGTGCTAAATTGCAACAACAATGCAGACAAAATCAAATTACATACTTTCTACATGAAGTTTTTACTATTTAATCTAATATATATGTGTGTGTGCCATATAAAAAATGTTCTAACTAATAGAAAGGGATGAACTGTTGCACATGCCATTTAGTCAGAGAAAAGAGACTATACACAATGAAATAATGTTTATTTCAATCAGCTGATGCCGTGTGACCTAAATTTGGATATTATGAAATAAATAGAGCATTGACCTATATACGGAAAATCTGAAATCGTTGAATATAAAGAACTTAGAATTTATTTTACCTACCTGATAATTGCTAATGAAATTTGACTGTTATATATATGATGTTGAGTGAAGATTCAACCTATTTACAACTTTCCTACGTGCCGATCTGATCTTAGTTATGTGTAACTAATTCAATTACGAGTCAATTTTTTGTTTATTCCTACAGAGTATTATTATTACTGGAAATCACGAGAAATCATCATAACTTCCGTTCTAAATGCAATTAAGACATTCTGTAAAATAATCTGAACTTGTCAATGCATCCTTTACAACTTTCATAATTGTTGGTCCCATCTGAGTTATGTAAGTGTTTATATTACGAGTCAATTTTGTGTTTATTCCAATAGAGTATTGTTATTACTGGAAATCACCAGAAATCATCATAACTTCCGTTCTAAATGCAATTAAGACATTCTGTAAAGTGATCTGAACTTGTCGAAGAATCCTTTACAACTTTCATAATATGGTGGTTGAAATTAAAACTAGACAAATTTTGAATCAAAATTGGATTGGAAAGCTACTATTATTTTTAATTAGGCAATATTTATATTTGATTTTGCAATAAACAAGAAAACCTAAGAATAATTAATAAATATTGTTTATATTTTGTTAATATCTAATGATTATGATTAATTTTCGACATTGTCGACGTGAGTTTTTTAATTTTCGACATACATTGTCTACACGTGTATTAATTACGACAATGTATTAATTACGCCATGTAGACAATACGGCACTACGTTGGTGATTATCCTCTTAATCGCGATTTCAAAACGAATGAAATCGACTCCAGAGTATATTACCCAAGTTGTGTTAAAACGGAGTCCCATGATTGAGATTGAAGTATTACATCTTTATAAAATTCTGTTAAATGGTGAAATGCAAATCAAGTTTTTCTATAATATAAGCGTACAATAAAGACTCTATTCAACGAAACAATAAAAAGTATTTGATAATTCGTAATTTCTAATTTTAGTAATTATAGTTTTTTTTTGATGGAATTGTAATAAATTTGTTCAATCTTGCCGTTATATTTAGTTTGCGTTGCCAATTTTTTTGGTATACAATTTTTCATCATAAAAATATAATTTTTGTTTACTGTAATAACTACTTAGTCAATATAACTAAACAATTTTTAGTTGCATTGAACAATCAGGTGTACTAAATTAGTAAAATTTACAATTTAACAGTTACCAAAGTGAAAAAGCCGCATTTGTAACATTAACTGAGGAAATTAGTTTTTTTAAAGATATTTTTCAATTTAAAACAACTAAAATAGCTTAACCAAGCCTTAGTTAAATTTATTTTTTCTGAGTGTCGTTTCATACCAAATTACGCAGACGTTATCGCTGCCATTACTAATCTTCTCAGTTTCATTGGATAAAAGAAAGGACAATTTTAAACACATTTTGTGTAATGTAGCCGTCCTCCAGATTCCGGACTTTACCCGAGAACTCTTCATTCGCTGTGACGCTAGTACCCAAGTTATCGGAAGTGTGCTTTTCCAAGTGGCTGACGATAGTGGTGAACGCGGCATAGCACGATTATACAGTCACATAACTGGAGCACCTGGCAGCTGTTGTTTGCGTAAAAACATTTTGGCCATATATTGAAGGGTATAGGTTTACCATTATTACCGATCATGCCAGCCTTAAGTGGATAATGACACAAAAAGATTTCAGTGGACGTCTAGCGAGGAGGAGCCTCAAAATGCAAGCTTATGACTTCCGCCGCATTGTCTCGAGTGTATTGTGACAGCATAGCCGAAATTAACTAATATGTAAACCAGCACATAATTGATCTGTTTGAAGGAGACACTTGCAATGACGAAAATCGAACGCTTAAACTAAATATACAGGAAAAACCCAGAAAATTGGAAAATTTTTGTATTCGTGATGGGAAGATATTGATCAGAATGAAACATCCGATACAAACGTTTTGTTACAAATGATGACTGAAATCGTTTGGTCAGGGGATTGGTCACTAGTTTTCTTCGTTTGGTCACTTACCATTAAACGGTAAATTAAAAATAAAAATTTGAAAAAATCCCATGTAGCACCTCATTGCAAGAAAATTATAGTGTTTTCATTAAATTTCGTTAGATAATCGTTGGGTGAGGGTTGTTCCACATTTTGGCATTTGTTCACCATAGTGAGTAATTTTTTATTGCGAAAAAACGAAATCAAAATTGTATTATTTCAATAAAAGCGGGTTCGTTGCTTAATTGGGAATTTAATTTTACAATTAACAAATCGAATTGAAATATATATTTAGGCACCACATTATTATATTTGGTAAAGGGAATTGGATTTTAAAAATATTGTAAACCTATATATAAAAATGGCAAAGAAGATTTAGTACTGCCCAACAATGCTGTTCGTATTGAGAAAAATCCATACAGTTACGAACTTCGTGATTACTAATAATTCGAAATATCGCAGAATTTTATCAATTTTTCATTAAATAAAATAAATATTTTCTCTCGCTACAACATCGCGTGTACAGTAATAAAATCCAGCTTTTTCCATTAATACGTAATTTGCGATATACAATTTTTTCCAAATATAAAATTATTATTTTATTAATTTTCAATTTTTCACTTAATAATCTCAAGAGATTTTCTATAATATACCTTCCTTATTTTCTCGTACCATACGGCCACAAGAAAAACAAAGCCAATGAACAACTGGTATCTGGCAACAATCTATTTTCCATCATTTCCTATATAATGGCTACAAAACATACACAATTCTTTTTCCACTAAGTGTTGCTGCTGGTATATAAAAATAAATATTTTCTAGGATTTTCAATTATTTTCATAACAAAAAAGTAAAATTTCCATCTTCCACTTCGTATATATAGCTCCCATCCATATAAAGATTAAATTTATTTTTGTTTTGTCTATTCTTCTCCAAACAACATAAACATTGGTATAAAGAACATAAAAACTATAACGTTTTATGTTTATGTGTATATGTAAACGGAACACGTAATACGATGCAAAAAAAAAATGTCTGAACCATCGGGCAAACAAACAACACAAAAATAAAAATCTGTTTAATACTTGATGGACTAAAAACATAAAATAGCACAACAATAACAACCCAAATTATAATTTTTATCTGTTCTCCAAGCACTTTGATTTTGTGCTTTAAACTTAAGCATTATGTACACACAAAAAAAAATAAAATTGAGCTTTTTTATTGTGTTAAGTTGAAGCAAACTTTCTCGCTCGATATATACGAGCAAAGTTTTGTAAACTCAACGATGGTCGAAATTTGGTATAATGCTGATTATGAAGAAAATATATTCGGTTTTTTATAAAATTTATAGGATCTAAGTTTTTTATGTTGTTCTGCTTCGTATATGGCTAAGCAAAGTTCATAGTTCAGAATTTGAGTTTTTCTTCGAATTTTTTTAACAATTTTTTTTTTTTTTTGTTAAATGCATGTCAATTTGAGACGATGTAATATGTTAAAAATGTATTGCTTTATAACGGTAAAGTTTAGGTACTAACAACTTTGTATATGTTTTAATATATTTTGTCCTCTTGAAAAAAATATGTGAAAATGGTATCGAAAAAATATAAACTTTTTTATGTATGTATGTTGGCCGATATGGCACACCGATCAGACTTATTATTTTTTATCGAAATAAATTATGTAAATTTTGCATTAGCAAAGTTTTAAACATATAAAATAAAATATATTTTTTTATTAGTTCTTATACCCTTTAAATCTTAGATTTATAAATGAACTGCATTATCAGGCACCATAACGGCTAGTTGTTACTATCACGATTTGTTTCTGAAACTCTTTGCTTCCATGACTTATTTAAGCCAATCCTTGTTGAACGTATTGGTACATTCTACATGAACCTGTTTAGCGCCCATGACAACGGTAGGATTATGTTGAAATTTTATGGTCTCCGGAACTTGTGGTTTCATTACTCAACACACGCACTACAGACTCTGACGTGTTTGGTCCAATAATTGTTTTACTTGTTCGTTTCCAGAAACGACAGTTTCCGCAATCCAAACCTGATAGTAACCACTTGTCATAATGTTCGTTACTAACAATAAAAATTTCACGGTAATTCTGCCGTTGTAATTGGCGCTACAGGCTTATATTTGAATGGACACTTGTAACAAGGATTTTCTCTTATAACTCTTGAAAACTAAAAGTTCTGGAAACCAAACCTAACAGTAGCGACTCGTTATTACGCTGCCGACACAACGCACAACTTTCATGTTAATCGTACCGTTCCGACTGGCACTATATGCTCACACGTGTTTGGCCCAATATATGAATTGTTTTACTTCATGGTTCCCAGAAACCGCAGAAAAAAATAAATTCTTTTCGTGCGAGGTTTTAATGTATGTGGGCTGAACTGAGGCAAAATTTTATTTTCTCTGGGATGACTTATCTTGTTGCAGAATTCATGCGTATCCAGATAATATCGAATTTAAAATAAACGTAAAAATTTCCGTGTGGCAATAACATTTAAATTTAAGTTTTCTTTTGTGCTGTATACAAAAGAAATATTTTTCAATATCGTCAATTATTTCTGGCATCAAAAATAATTTGAAAATATTTCTACTGATTGGGGTGAATGGCAAAAATGTAAAGGATGTGAAAATGATTTCTCTCAGACAAATTAGTTACTGAGCAATATCCCCGTTTTCCAATGACAAGTTTTTTCAGTGTATATATTTGTATTGATCTTTCAAATTTTTAATTGGAAATTTGACATTGTCATTTTTGTTATGTAGCGGAGAAGTGAGTGCGGTATTCCATTGCTCGTGTAACTCCTCCTGTGGCCCTATTCTGGTAATTCATATGCAATTTCGGCTCAAATATTTTTTTTCTGGCCTACTGTGGCACTATTCTGGTAATTCCCCGGGAATTGGAAATTGGGGAAAGAATTTATATGTAATTTCAGTTCAAATATTTTTTTCCGGCCTACTGAGGAAAACAGTTTGATGTAAATATCTATAAATTGGGAATAATTTATCCATATCTAAACTGGCAGGGAAAATTATTTCCAATTTAATTTTGTTTTTATAAAATTACCACTAGCTTTTTACCTCAGTATGCCAGAAAAAAATTAAATAAAAATTACATATAAAATCTTTCCCCAATTCCCTATTCCTGGGGAATTACCAGAATAGTGCCACTAAAGAGAAAAGTTTGGTGTAAATATTTATAAATTGGGAATATTTTTTCCACATCTAAATTGGCAGGGAAAACTATTCCTAATTTAATTTTGTTTCCAAAAAATTTAACACTAGCAAGCATAAAGCCATTTATATGTAATTTCTGTTCAAATATTTTTTTCGGCACACTAAAGTAAAAATCAGTATGCCGGAAAAAATATTTGAACAGAAATTACATATAAATTCTTTTCCCAGTTCCCTATTACCAGAATAGTGCCACTGGCCCGTATCACGGAGAGATTATGAAGAAAGGATGCAAGAGTAGTTTCTTCCGTTTTTCTCTCCATTTTTAATCTACCTATAGCTGCGTCCACTTTCACTAATGTGGGATATGAGACAAATTCCTCCTCGTCTGGTGGAGCTATACAGACCCCATTGGGATCACTTCTTTAGTCCAATTTAGTCGATCTTGGAAATAATTGTATACTAATAGAACATTATTAGTCACCTTCACTTATTAGTCACCTCTCAGCGCTCCACCCGTGATTTTGATGGCTGTTGATTTTGGATGGAAGGTTTAAGTAATATTTTGGTGTTTGCAAAACAGTCTTTCGAATTTTTCGTCTTATATTCGCGTAGAGATTTTCGGTCTCAGATGTCTCATAGAGTTACAAGTTAATTAATTCGAACTTTTTAGTACTTAATCTGCATATTAGCGTGTTGCCCATTGTATGCCCATTGGTGGTAGTATGCATCCCACTCCCAGAGCATCTAATCTCCTGTAGTACAATCACGTTTAATCTGTAAAATTCCACTTGGTTTGAAAGGTTCCGAAGTAGTTTTTGTGATGAATCCGATAAATTAATCTGAGAGTTTTGGGCTCATGAAAGTGCAAATGTTGATTTCCCTTATTGGATCAATTATTTAAGTTTTTACTTTTAACTTACTCCTGATGATGATGGCTTGCATCAGGCCAAATTCGAACGAGTATTTTTTTAAACATTTTGAACAAATTGTTTAATTAAAATATTCAAAAATTGAATTTTTTGCGAAATAAAAAAACAACTTTTTTATAAATGTGTTTATTAAATTTAAGTTTTTAAATAAAGGAAGTGATGTTCTAGAAAATCTAAGCATAAGTAAAATTACCAAGTGCGGTACATCAAAATGAAATAGTTCTTTAGTTTTATAGTCCAATAAAATTATGTGCCAGTACATGCTAGGGCGATCACTATTTCGGAAGATGTGAAAAATTTCTAGAATTGTCTTTTCCAAGCATAATCAATTTACCATTCAATTTACCAAATCAATTGATTTTTGAAGTTTTAATAGCACACCGATTGATCAGCTTGGAAACCAGTAGTTCCGTTACTACTGACCAACAATTTCATAAAATATGCCCACAACACACCTTCGACCGCTTAAGTGTTGAAAAATGAAATAAGGTTGTTACACAAATTAAAATTAGTGTTTTTAGTTCCATTTAAAAATGAATTAAAATCACAGTTGAAACAGAAATAAAAAATGCATCTTTTAATTAATTTTTAAAATGAATTAATGTAAAGCCTTTTTTATTTCGTTTTATAAATGAATTACTGAATCGTTCCGATCCTTAATTTGGATAATATTGGATTTGTATTTCGAATAAAACTGGAAATCTAATGAAGCATTTTCGTTACTGAAAATGAGACATTAGAATATCTTATTTTCTTTAATGAAGACTAAAAATCGAATTAAGATTTTTTAATTTACAAAATGAAATAAAATGTGACTTTTTTTAATTCACTTTGAAAATGAATTAAGGTAGGTGTTTTAAAAATTAAATAGTAAAAGCCTTGGTTAATTCATTTATGAGTTTTTTCATTTTTCTAAATTGCTTTTTTAATTCATAATTTTAAGCTAAAAATATGAATTTAAATAAATCGCAGATGTTCATACCCCTTTGTTAATATGTTCGTAAGCAATTCTATAAATTTAAGGTTAGGCAATCCTCTGTGTTATTAAAGTCTAGACGCAATGCAAAATGTCTTTACTAAATTTAATTAAACTTAACTTTTCAAATTGGATTTGTTGACTCGGAGAGAACTAATTCGTAATTGTGTGCGTCTTTATTAAAATATAGCTTCCATTTAGGAATTCATAAATTAGAAACAAGAGCTGTTTTCAAGTGCCTCTACAATAACTATAAAATAGTTTTCAATAGGAATAATAATTACCTTTCTCACGTTTACAGAAATTACAGAAAAACCCCAAAAGAAAAAACAGAAATTGAAAACAGTTTTCGTTGTTCTGAACATATAGGTCGAACATTTTAGAAAGCGTTTTACGTCATGTTATGAAACATTTCCGAAATCCTCAGAGCCATCAAATCAAATGTCCAATATCAAAACATGTAAAAAAATGACACATAAAAAAACGTTTCGTAATCACATAAATACTATACAAAAATTAAAATTTTAAGAAAATGATTCTGAGTGATGCTTCGTTTGATAGATATATTTAGCTGCTATACCAGAACACTCAATGGCAGAATTATTAGAGCATTCTATGATAGGGCTGAATCCTGTATCGAATTTACTTACTCTACGATTCTGAGACAGACATTAAAAATTTAACATCCGAATTGTTATTGAAACTAAAAACTGAACCGAGAAACTTTCATATTGCTCAGAAGTGTTAACAATCCAAGTTCAAAAGATTACACAGCTCCACAAAAAAAAAAAAAACTCCGGCACCCGAGACGAGAATAGGTGTCCTATATGTTTTTGGGGTCGCTGATCACGAATTTGCACTCAGAATTGCCGTATCGCATCAAAAATTTTTTTCAAAATTGCTTCTATGCTAAAATGAAATATAAAAAAGAAAAAAAAAAATAATTCGCCAAAAAACAGACTAAAGTCCCGAAAAAATTGCAAAAAATCGTAAAAAATCGTGGACATACAGACAGGCAGGCGGGTAGACATGCGAGTAGGTGAAGTGGCAGGCTGACGAGCAGGCGGGATTTTTTTATCGATTTATATCGATTTTCATAGATTTTTTGCGATTTATTCAAAATTTTGATGCGATACAGAAATTCTGAGTGCAGATTCGTGATCAGCGACTCTAAAAACATATAGGACACCTATTCTCGTCTCGGGTGCCGGAGTTTTTTTTTTTTTTTTGTGGAGCTGTAATTATTGATCAACATTTCGCAAAATTTAATAATGCAAATAGTTCTAAAAATGATTTGTTAGTTTCAATTTTGCCAAAATTAAATTTGATGTCGAACACTTCATTATCAACTTATAGAAGAAATCAAAATTCTATATCGCCATCCATAGTAAAGCCCGTTAAAATAAGTTTGGGTTTAAATAATTATCATAAAAATTGTATTTATTATTACATCAATATACTAAACATAAAACAGTTTCTTTTGGAAGATCTACAAGTTATATCGCAAATTTCTTCAAACCAAAAATCCAATTATTCTAAACTTCAAGATTACAAAGATGGTTTATTATAAAAAAATACCGATTTCTTTTATAACAAAAAGTGTGTTGGGTCTTGTTCTATACATAGACGCGTTTGAAATGTGTAATCCATTGGACTCAGCTAAGTCAAAACACAAGCTGTTAGGAGTTTATTTGGTTCTTGGAAATTTGCATGCTCACGTTACGAATCAATAACATAATGCTCTGTTTATTATGTACTGAATCATACTTAAAAATATTTGGGTTTAGGTTTGTTTTCGAAAATGTTATATCAGATTTGGGAATATTAAAAAAAGATGGTATAATTATTAGAGGAGCTACAGAGTCGATAAAAAGATCAATCATAGCAATTTGTGACGATAACTAAGGTTTGCATCAAACTGGAGGATTCCACGTATGTAAAGTTATACCACGATTCTATCCCAGAAAATAAAAAAAAATCATCAGGCAACACTAATCAATAAAAACCCCATTTGCTCTTGTGTGAAGTTAGCCAAGCCCAGAATTTGTTAAAATTGATTCAAAATAATTTGTAATTGGTGAAGTTAGCCCAGCCTAGAATTTTTTAATTATCACGTAAAAAACAAAAATAAAAGTCGTTACTTTTAAAATATGAGAATTTTAGCCAGGTAAACGTTATATAAATAAAAAATGTATTTGTACGAAATAAAATTACATTAGACATGATAAAGGTACTAAGCACGTTAAGAGTATAAATTTGTCGGATTAAGGCTATATGTTTCTGAGATCGTCACACTCCTGCCTTACTTTAAAAAATGTTAGAAAAAAATCGTTCCGTGGCAACTTTGCGAAATTGGGCCGTGGCCCAGAAACAACATCCATACAACTCGTATTTGACCAAAAATTACATTTAAATTTCGAACGTTAAATGTATAAATTTGTCGGATTAAGGCTATGTATTTTTAAAGTCGTCACGCTCCTGCCTTACTTTAAGAAAAGTTAGAAAAAATCGTTCCGTGGCAACTTTGCAAAATTGGGCCCTGGGCCAGACATATTCATACAACTCGTATTTGACCAAAAATTACATTTAAATTTCCAACGTTAAAAGTGTAAATTAGTCGGATTAAGGCTATGTGTCTTTGAGATTGTCACACTCCTGCCTTACTTTAAGAAGAGTTAGTTATTTTAGTTTATAGGCAAAGAAGTAAATCAGCAAACGAGGGTAAATCAGCGCCCAAAGAATACTCGTCTAAACAGGCACATTGGGAAGTTTTCGACGATTTCAATCAAATAATAATAAAAAATCGTTCATCTAACATAATACAAGTTATCCCGCATATGTTAGTATATCAAAAGCTTGAAGACTAAACAAATATACTTGACTAACTAAAAACCAAAATATTTGAAATACATTATGTGTTTTATGGAATGAAAAAATATAAAAAATAAAAAAAACATAAAAAAAAAAAAAAAAAAATAAAAAATTAAAAAAAAAATTTTAAAAATAAAAAACACAAAAAAATATAAAAAACTGAACCACCCAATGGACCAAGCAATGACAGAAATACATCTATTGAACTGATTGTAATCAGTTATTATATAAAACAAAAGTATGTCTGCGATGGTCTGCTAAACAGTTTTAAACCCTTCAACCGGTCTGAGCAAATTATTGAACAATTATTATTGTACTGTATGGATTGGGTTATAGGCGTATATGTTTGATTTAATTTGTGTTATGTTATCGTGTACGAATCGAACAACCATTATTTTTTTTTTCAATATTTTGAAACAGATTTCATACTGCTCGATAATTCGCTTGATAAATAATCTAGTGTTAAAGAACTGAACTAGAAGTCAAATAAGACAGTTAACGGCGTTTTAAAAGTTTAAAAATTCATGTCTATTTAGCCTGGAAGATACAAAGCACCTCGAGCAGATACTATCTATGCACTATTAAATCCGTAGAACCTAATCATACAAAATTTTGAGTCAACATTCGCTCCGTGACCTATTACTTTATTGCACCTTTATACTATCTACGTATAAAGGTGTAAAAAACACGTTTTACTAATCAGGTACTTTTAAAAAATCATTGTGTGTAAAATTCCATTTATCTGGCTTAAGGCTCAATTTCACAAAATTACCACAGATTCTGGGAAAAATTTCGCAAAGTTGCAACAGAACGATTTTTTTCTAACTTTTCTAAAAATAAGGCAGGAGTGTGACGACTCTAAAAATACATAGCCTTAATCCGACAAATTTATACTTTTAACGTGCGAAATTTATATGTAATTTTTGGTCAAATACGAGTTGAGAACGATTTTTTTCTAACTTTTCTTAAAGTAAGGCAGGAGTGTGACGATCTCAAAGACACATAGCCTTAATCCGACAAATTTACACTTTTAACGTGCGAAATTTAAATGTAATTTTTGGTCAAATACTAGTTGTATATGGATGTTTCTGGCCCACGGCCCAATTTCCCAAAGTTGCCACGGAACGAATTTTTTCTAAAAATTTTTGATGTAAGGCAGGGGCTTGAAGATCTCAAAAATATCTAGCCTTAATCCGACAAATTTATACTTTTAACGTTCGAAATTTAAATGTAATTTTTGGCCAAATACTAGTTGTATGGATATGTCTGGCCCAGGGCCCAATTTCTCAAAGTTGCCACGGAATGATGATTTTCTAACATTTCATAAAGTAAGGCAGGAGTGTGACGATCTCAAAAACACATAGCCTTAATCCGACAAATTTATACTTTTAACGTGCTAAGTACCTTTATCATGTCTAACGTAATTTTATTTCGTACAAATACATTTTCTACCTGGCTAAAATTCTCATATTTTAAAAGTGACGGCTTTTATTTTTGTTGTTTACGTGATAAATAAAAAATTCTGGGCTGGGCTAACTTCATCAATTACAAATTATTTTGAATCAATTTTAACAAATTCTGGGCTGGGCTAACTTCATACAAGAGCAAATGGGGTTTTTATTGATTAGTGTTGCCTGATGATTTTTTTTTGATTTTCTGGGATAGAATCGTGGTATAACTTCACATACGTGACGTTTCTTCGAAAACTTGTCACATAACATTCCCATCAGAATTTAAAATTAATTACCGAACGCGCCGAGATTTAAAAACCAAGTTTTCGTACAACGATGATGTTTCAAATTTACTATTTATGGAGTCTAGCAGACGAGTTGGAATTAATTCATGTTTTAATGATTTAAATTTTTTTCATGTAAGCAGCGGCCTTCCGCATAGTATTGCTCATGATTTGTATGAAGGTGTTATACCTCATGATTGGATCACATATGACTATTTCAATATTACATGTAATCGATTAGCAAAATCACTTAACTTTAATGTCAGTTTTCCTGAGATTAAATATAGTAGTAAAGAAGTTGGTGGCCATGCAAGGTTGCGCACCATGCACCCATTAGAACTTAACCGTTAAATTAAAAATTTAAATGATACTGTTCTTGAAATGGTAACACTTCTTTAGGAAATAGCTCAAATTGTCTCATCACATCACGTCATTTTTACCCAAATCAATGGTTTAGAAGGATTAATTGATCGATATCTCGAACTAAGAATTTTATTATTTCCAAATAAAAGTCTGATTCGAAACCATCATTATATTCAGCATTGTCCACTACTTATGATATTGTATGGTTGATTAGTAAAATTTTCAACACTTAGATTTGAATGCAAACATCAATTTTTTAAACAAATTGAAATTTTATTAATATAAAAAAAATCGTAACGCAAAGACATCAAATTTTGCAATCAAACCAGCCAACTAAACATTTAAAAATGTTGCATGAATTGAAGGATCCAAATGAAATAGCATTATATTTCATTGCGAATTTACAATTTGTTTAAAATTTGAGAATTATATATTGAGCTGAGACAGATATGTTTATATCTCTCAACGTTATAAAAAATTAGATATAGCTATTTTCGTTTTTACAGATATAAAATATTCTTATCCCAAAACGAGATATATTTTATAAATCAAAATCTATGAAAATATATCTCCGTGGGCAATAATTTCTCTAAGTGTTATAGTTAAAATATAATATTATATTACTTTTCTGTTTAAATATGTCAAATATGTTAGCAAATAAAATAATAATATACAGGGTGCCAATAACTATAAGTATAAAATATTTCACTTTTTCAATTATTGGCACTGGAGTGCTTTTATAGTTGATGTATACAACCACAATGGAATGAAACCACAATTATTGGCACATGTCAATTATTATACTTTTGTTGGTTGCCAATAATTATATTATTATTTTAATGCAATTCTAGAATATACAAATGCCAAAGAAAAGGAACACGTACATGAAATCTGATGTACAAATAGCTTTACATGTGATTAAACTTGGAAAACTAAGTAAAAAAGGTGCTTCAAAAATCTACAATATTGTAAGATCTACACTACAGTTTTGACTGAAGTCTATTTTTTCTAAAGTACAACCAGGCCCGCCTAAAAGACGTACGAAGACGTTATTCAAGCCGTAAAATATTCTTTAAAGGAAAATAACAGACCACAATCATTTTTGAAGCAACACCAAACTCTTTGGTTTAGAGCACCAGCCCAGTCTCATCGGCGAGCGCTACAGTAGCACATTTTGATATTAGTTTGTGGTTTGATGCTATCGGACAGTTTTTAACCGACCAGAACTACGTTGATATATTAATCGGGTGCAGCTGGGTACAAAATTTCCGATAATCTATTTTAAGTTGCAAATTATTTTAGTAACTCTTTACCAGAATGCCACAAGAATAATGCAACCAGCCAATTTTGCTTCATTCGAACCACTAAAACGACTTGGAAGAATCAAGTTTTGGAATGGCGAAGGAATAGTCCAATCAGCCAGTTTAAGAAGGAAAAATTTGCACCTATCTTATTCAAGGTTATAAATAATAGTGTTTGTGCATAAACAATCAAAATGGTTTTAAATCCAGTGGTCTGTAATGATTTGATAAAACTGCTATTAAATTATCAAAATGTTTAGGTAGATTTACCACTAAATATGAGGAAAATATTCAACAAAATTTTATGCAAATTTCCGACTGTGCCTTTGCTTAGCTCTGTGATATTGTTAGTGATAGAAAGGTTGAGGCATTTGAAAAACTTGAAAAATATGTAACTGAAATTGACAACTACAATTAAGATTTTTTATTTGATGAATATTTAAATTGGCCGGAAACACCTTTGCGGAAAGGAAGCAAACCAAACAAAATAAAAAACCCGTTTGTTGCAGCTTCACCATTATGGATTAAAATGGAAGAAAGTATACGGCAACAGAAGCAAAAAATTCTAACAGGACAAAAAAATCAAAAAGTAGAAAGAATTAAAATTAAACAATTGAAAGAAGTGCAAAAAGCCTGTAAAAGGCGTGCAAGAAAGGCCAGACCAGCATTTTAGCTGCCGACAGAGTTTTAGCCTCAATCAAACTATTGTTCAACCCTCTATCTTGTATTCAATAGAATTTCAATAGAAATCTTGAATGAACGCTCAGACGAGAATAAGTCACCAGTACCTAGCGAAATGATGCTGTATAAGATAGAGGAATTTTGACAGCGGAAAATAAGAGATTACGCTAATCGCCGCAAGTGGCAGCACTATCACTAAAGAGAATATATTTGGTAATGTAAGTACCAGCGGAAATTTTTTTACATCTAAGCGGAATAAAATATTAGAAGTGATCCTTCAAATGGCAAATTGATTGATCTCCGAAGTAAAGGAACTCGGTATACGAAATGCTGAAATTTAGCAATATTCCATCTTTCCGACATTTCTTCCACTAGTAACCAATGATTTCGGTTGTTTTTCTAATAGATTAGGCTATACTGAGACTATATGGAAAATTTAAGGAAAATTCATGGACTAGAATTTATTTTCAGTTTCTGGACAATATCTCAAAAACTTCCACTAGTAACCAATACTTTCTGTTGGTTTTCTAATAGCTTAGGCCATACTGAGACTATGTGGAAAATTTGGGGAAAATTCATTAACTAGAATTTTCACTAGAGTTTTTTGATTTTCTGCGGCAAAAAAAGTTATTTTGAATTTTTTGGCCAATATCTCAAAAACTTCCACTAGTAACTAAAAGTTTTGGTTGTTTTCTAATAGCTTAGGTTATACTTAGACTATGTGGAAAATTTGGGGAAAATTCATGGACTAGAATTTTCACTAGAATTTTTTGATTTTCTGCAGCCATATAAGTTATTTTCAGTCTTTTTCCACTAGTAGTGGCCACCAGTAGTCAATACTTTTGGTTGGTTTTCTAATAGCTTAGCTCATACTGAGACTAAATGGAAAATTTGGGGAAAATTAATGGACTAGAATTTTTACTAGAATTTTTCGATTTTCTTCGGCCATATAAGTTATTTTCAATGTTTGATCAATATCTCAAAATTTTTTACATGTAACCAATACTTTCGGTTGGTTTTCTAATAGCTTAGGTCATACTGAGACTATTTGGAAAATTTGTGGTAAGTTTATGTACTAGGCATGAATTTTCCCCAAATTTTCCACACAGGCTTAGTATGACTTAATCTATTAGAAAAACCAACCGAAAGTATTGGTTACTAGTGGAAGTTTTTGAGATATTGTTCAGAAACTGAAAATAACTTATATGGCCGAAGAAAATCAAAAAATTTTTTTTTTTTTTTTTTTTTTTTTTTTTTTTTTTTTTTTTTATTTATTTAAATTATTACAACTGAATACAATTCATCTAGTAATTTTTCTTTCTTAATTTAGTCACTTGTGAATGAGAAGACGCCCATTGGCCGGCTCCATTTATAGGTTATTTACTGTAGTAGTAGTCTTTGCTTTGGTGTCCTTAATCCATTAAATCAATTGGTTTCGTTCTCTGCAATCGTCTTACTGCATGGGAGGTGTCCAACATACCACGAACCTCTTCATTTACGTGTTGATAAATACGTTGTCCATGTATTACTGCAAGTTTTTTTATTTCTTCTTGGACCGTCGGGATATTTAGATCCCGATGAAGGTCATCATTCCTAATGTACCACGGAGCGTTAACTATACCACGTAGCACTTTGTTTTGAAAAGTTTGTATTATTTTAGTGTTGGTTTTCTTTGTACAGCCCCAGAGCTGTATTCCGTAAGTCCATACAGGCTTTAGCACCTGTTGATATAATAGCAATTTATTTTCGGTTGACAATTCCGAGTTTTTCCCGAGCAGCCAATACATTTTTCGATATTTGATATTAAGTTCTTCTTTTTTCTTTTTAACGTGCTCTTTCCATCTGAGCCTGGTATCTAAGGTCATCCCTAGATATTTAGCCTTATTTGCATACGGAATCTGCTGACCGTTAATGATTACAGGTTTGTAACTGACTTTTAGATTAGTAAAATTCACATGCGTGGATTTCGATTCATTGAGCCCGATTCGCCACTTTTTTGTCCATTTTATGATTTTGTCACATGCTTCTTGAAGTTTCGTTGTCGATTCCTCGATAGTGTCTCCTACTGAGAGAACTGCAGTGTCATCAGCAAATGTTGCAACGGTAACATCGTTTAAATGAGGTAAATCTCTGGTGTAGAGTAGGTAAAGAATTGGTCCCAAAACACTACCCTGAGGGACTCCTGCCGAGATCTTTTTTAGCTCGGAGTATTCATCTTCATATTTCACCCGAAAGTGGCGATTCTCTATATATGATTTTAAAATCATGTAATATTGTTTTGGTAAATCTCTATGTAGTTTAAAGAGTAAACCTCTGTGCCATACCTTATCGAAGGCCTGTGCCACATCTAAGAAGATACCAGAGCAAACCTTTTTCCTTTCTAATGTATTCTCAATGACATCTGTAAGCCTGTGAACCTGCTCAATAGTTGAGTGTTTCTCTCTGAAACCAAACTGATATTCTGGGATAAGGTTTCGTTGTTCTATGGTTATTTTCAATCTTTTGAGCAACAGCCTCTCAAACAATTTCGCTAGTGTTGGTAGAAGTGAAATTGGCCGATAAGATTTTCTATCATTCGGTGGCTTGCCCGGTTTCGGAATCATTATTACTTCTGCTACTTTCCACTGCATTGGCACATGTTTTTTCCTGATGATCGCATTGATTATGTGCAGTAATTTACGGGTCCCTTTTTCAGGCAGCTCCTTTATTATTTGCCCTGTTATCAGATCGTAACCAGGAGCTTTCTTTGTTTTTATGTTCTTAATTTCAGCTTTTAGTTCTTTCAATGTTACAGGCCTGATATCTTCGATCTTCGAAAAAATTCTAGTGAAAATTCTAGTACATGAATTTTTCACAAATTTTCCATATAGTCTTAGCATGACCTAAGCTATTAGAAAAACCACCGAAAGTATTGGTTACTAGTGAAAGTTTTTGAAATATTGGGCAGAAACTGAAAATAACTTATATGGCCGAAGAAAGTTAAAAAATTCTAGTGAAAATTCTAGTTCATGAATTTTCTCCAAATTTTCCAAATTGTCTCAATATGACCTAAGCTATTAGAAAAATAACCGAAAGTATTGATTACTAGTAGAAGTTTTTGAGATATTGGCCAAAAACTCAAAATAACTTATATGGCCGCAGAAAATCAAAAAATTCTAGTGATAATTCTAGTTCATGAATTTTCCCCAAATTTTCCACATAGTCTCAGTATGGCCTAAGCTATTAGAAAACCAACAGAAAGTATTGGTTACTAGTGGAAGTTTTTGAGATATTGTCCAGAAACTGAAAATAACTTATATTGCCGAAGAAAATCAAAAAATTCTAGTGACAATTCTAGTCCATAAATTTTCCCCAAATTTTCCATATAGTCTTAGTATGACCTAAGCTATTAGAAAAACAACCAAAATCATTGGTTACTAGTGGAAAGACGGAATATTGTTAAATTTACATTTCATATACCGAGTTCCTTTACTTCGGAGATGAATCAATCTGCCATTTTAAGGATCACTTATAATATTTTATTCCGCTGAGATGTTTTATTTAGTGAAAAAATATACACATAACGAAAAAAAATTTTCGCTGGTAATTATATTACAAAATAAATTCTCTTTAGTGATAGTCCTGCCACTTGCGGCGAGTAGCGTAATCTCTTATTTTCCGCTGTCAAAATTCCGCTATGCGAAATGAGAGTTTGGGAACCTCCAACCGATCATCACGTTCGGAAACTTTTCCTAATGAACACAAAAATTGACATTGGAAGCAACTGTCTTGCAAGTGGCAGTATGTACTACAACAATATCTTTGCATTTTTTAAAACTTCTGATTCTGAGAATTTTGGATTGAAGTGCTAACTTTAAATGTTTTAAAATCACGTACTTAAAGCAACGTATCACTTCCAAAAATCGTATTTTGAGGGAAATTTGACCGTTTATCTTTCTAAGGCCAGCATGGTTATCTTTACTAGACGGATAAAATCAGCAAAAATATTCAGCAAACCTTACCTTTCTGTGGTTGGTGTATATAACTTGTAGGCTTAACCACCTATACCTAGTAATCACCGAGGTATATATAGTATTCTCAAAATTTTATAAACGCTGCCGGCTCTCTACGGCCTTACGCCATATACAGGAAATAATTTCAAATATTAATGCCATATTATATTGATCTTTCGAATAAAAAAAATGTTTGATTACAATTTAATTTTTGTTTTTATTTTTTACAATTTCAAGTTCTATCGAGCTTAAAAAAAATCATTTATTTGAAAGCAGATTTAGTCGCATGTATCTATTTTGCGATAATATTTAATTTTAATTCAAACGTATTGCAAAACTGTATGCATAGCTTGAGAACCTAAGAGTAAGAGAAATCGAAACAAAATAATATAAATTTAATTTAACAACGCCATCATGAATAGAAAAAAATGACGGTTTCAATTTTAATTTCAAATTTACCCCCCATCCCGGAGACAAGAAGTGGGGGAGAGGTACTACTTTTGACACTAACGTATGTTAGTTATTTAGAGATACTTATCTCCGCCTACAAAGACAAATGACGGCAATAGCTGTCCTACGGCTTTAGCCGTCATTTGCTCTAGGAAGAGAAAATGTTGTGATAAGCAAATTTCGGCTATGACCGTCGAAAGCTTTTATGGAAAAACTCTGAGGAAATGTGATAACGTTCATTTCCAAACATTTAAATGACGCTGATAATCAATATTAATAACAATACATACCAATGTTAATCCAAATAAAACAAAACACAGTTTCTAATTAGTGTACAACCAATTTTACATGCAGGAAGTAAAAATCGTAAATATATCGACACAAAATAAATATTTCCTTCGCAAGTTTTATTTATTTCTGAACCATTACGAACAGCCCCAAAACTGTTTGTTCCCATTTCGTAAGGGTTAGGTTTATCTTAGATTGTAATTTGATCAAACAAAGATGTTTCTGTGCAATCCATCGTTTGAGATTGTTCAGTTACTCTTTGTTTAAAAAAAAATATCCAATTTAAAAATAATTTTTCACATGTTAGGTTGTTTCTATATGGAAACAGAATAAAACAACATCGTGTATGACGTCTTTGAAATGTTTATAAAATACGAATAAAATTTCAAATTTATCTCAATAAATCATCTAATGCACATAAACATCAATACTATATACCATATATATTCTTTACTGACTGACAACAACAATTACATGTAAAGGATGTTGTGAAATAAAAAAAAATCCTGGTCTTTCATTTTTCTTCATCATTTTTCCCTCAATGGGTAAATTATGATATTTCTTAAGGCTTAATATCAGGATTTTATTTTTTTATCGTTTATATGTCATATGTCTTGGATTAGAACATATATACAAGAAAATACGAAAATGTGTTCTGTTATACATGTTATGAGAAAAGGATAATTTTTTTATATTTTTGTGTTTTCCCCGGTGCCCCCCTCGCCTTTGTCATTATTTTTATTTGTTTTTGTTTCCATTTCTTACAGTTATTTTCCCAAAGTGAATAGTTAAGCTGATGAAGACAACATCATAGCCATGAATATGGCTATACATGTATATAGAGAGGGAGAGGAAAATGCTATAGTTTATTTTCTTCACTACTTATTTTATTTTGTACACCAGCATACGTTATGTGATTGTGATGTTCGGTGTCATTTAAATTTATACTATTCATACTTTACTTTGAGCTTCTTATGGTATTTTCTGTAGATAATTTTTTATGTATTTTATTGTGAGTGGCATATTTCACATTAAAACAGGAAAGCATTTACCTTTCCGTACACAATATAAATTGCGTCTAATGTGTTACGAAAAATAAGATGATGTGAGCTAAAAATGGACTATTCGCATGAGCGGTTTACAAAAGCGTACAAAAAATGTCTAATTAGAATATAAAATCATCGGATCTCCTTATACCATCAGCAACATGTATGCGGGATAAATAAAATTTTTATTGCTTGCCCCGTTTTTATAAGAATGTAAAGCACACCACTCATCAAAATTGAAGCAGTTTACATATAAAAGGAGTAATAAAATATGCAAAAAAATAAATAAATAAATACATGATATTCCTTTAAAGCAGAAACACATTGAACTTATCCTTTCTAACTACGCATGTACTTGTCACAACATGGTTTTGTAATAAAAAAAAATTGTATACAAAAAATTAAATTAAATTTCTTTTTAATGATTTTGTGTTGTTGGTTTTTCTCGTCGTAAGTACAGTAAAGCTTGTTGTATGTCGTACAGGAATTAAAATACATATTCAGTTTTTCCAACTGTGAAACTTCGATTAGAATTCAACATGAAATTTTCATGTTTTGGAAAAAATAAAAGAACTGAAAAATTATAACATAAAAAATATGCTGAGGATTTATATTTTGGAATGGATATTTTTATTTAAGATTTATGGCATGGTGGTAGAATTGGTTGAAAGTTTCTCGTTTGATTTATGTTTTATGTATAAATTTTAAGTTTCCACCGCTTTTATTATTTATTTTTTTGTGCCAAGGTAAACTGTTTTTTAAGCGCAAAGTTATAAATTTACACCACTATATTCATTAATTTTATACTAATATTTTCGTTTTTTTTAAGGAATATCTCCCTTCGCAAATAAATAAAAAATTTGTAAAATTACTTTTTGTTGCCATCATGTTGTGTAGTTCTTAACGTATTTAAATTATTGATTAAATTTAATATTTGTATTGTTATGTTTAATTTCATTTAATTTAATTTGATTTACTACTCTTTCATATTAAACGATCTGACACCTTGGAACACTGGAGTCTGTATATGAGTAGTAGAGTAGTAATTTCGTGCTTGTAAAGAAAAAGTTTACATGAAATTAAGGCTATATTCTTGTTGTCTAGTATTTATGTCTAGCGCAAACCAACTCAATTTCCTCTCCGTGCTCGTTTACTTATGCTAGCAGTTTTGCAATGATCCTATGTTGTGCAGAACCTAAATTTTTGATTTACAAAATTTTACTCTTAAAATAGTTTATGATATGTAATTACAAATTTAGATATTATGATTAAAATTTGTGGTATATCTTGTAGGTTTGAAATGTTCATTTAAGTTGTTGGCTCCTTTGTTTGCTTTGCTCGGCTCAGGTGTTTCATCAACACATCTCGTATCTTAGCTCTGATTTCTTTGAACCAGGTGTCAAACTATGGCAGTTTAATCAGTCAATTATAGAAACTCTATAGTTCTGATGCAAATATTTTCGTAACTGATATTCTGGGCAGGAATTTTCACAATTTGCGATATTTATCGTAGATATTTCGCTATTCAATTATGCTTTTTCTGTTGCGATCGCAGTTTACTAGAACAAATTTGCTGATTTTTCCTGAAAGGAACACTCAAAAACAAATAGTTGATAGAAAGGCACAATATTTCACTACTCGAATTGTGAAACATTATGTCTTTCTGATGTTACGTGATTCGAAAGATGTTACAAAATCTCAGCGCTGGAGTATTGTTGTATATCATATTCACGCTTGTGAAGTTAACCCAGAATTTCATATCAGAAAAATAAAAAAGAATCATCAGGTAACACTAAAACTGCAATGATATTCCAGCCCAGAATTAAATACATATAATAATTTCGTTTTATCTCGAGATTTTATTCTAGCCCAGAATTTTTTTTTCAAATTTTAAATATTAAAATCAAAATTAAAAATTTATAAAAATTATAATTCTAGGATTTTATAAAATAACGAAGAGCCATTTGTTGTGCTATAAAAATATGATCAATAAACACCCTATTAAAGTAAGCCGATAGTTTCCAATACTGTTAAAGTTAGCCGAAAGTTTCCAGCCGAAAGATAATGCAGATAGTGCCTCGAATACAGCAAAAATCAGTCATGAACTCGAATTTAGGAGAATTTAGGGTCGGGTTACATCATTCTAGTGAAGGAGAAATTATTTCAGTTTATAGGAATTTAAAAATCAATAGAAGCGAGAGTATAAAGAGAGTTTAAAAATAGTCAAGACACTATCTGCATTATCTTTCGGCTGGCAACTTTCGGCTAACTTTAATATGCTGGCTAACTTTAACAAGGTTAGTTTCCAGCCGAAAGTAAAAAATCGATAATGCAGATAGTGTCTTTCCTATCACAGTCGAAAATATAATATCAAATGTCAAATATAAATATGCTTCAGTCGAAAGTTGTCAGCCGTCATTTTTAGCCGACATATCTCAGCCGATATTTTTTATCCGAAAGTATTTTTTATACCAAAAATATTTGTTTTCAAATAGGGACACTTGTATATAACTATATCGCACATACAAATTTTGAAAATTTCTAAAAATTGCCCGTTTAAAGTGTTATGCTTGGAAATAGGTTCAAAATAAAGGTCTTAATGATGTTCACACCTGCAAAAATTTTGCGTCAATTTCCACGTGGGGAGCTTGAGAAAACTCGATTGAATATATCGCACACATAAAATTTGAAATTTTCTGAATGACCGTTTAATCAATATTTAGAAATTTTCAAATTTTGTGTGTGCGATATATTCAATCGAGTTTTCCCGAGCTCCCCACATGAAAATTGTCGTGAAATTTTTTCCAGGTCTAAACATTATCAAGACCTTTCATTTGAATTTATTTCCAACCATGACACTTTAAACGGTAAATTTTTAGAAATTTTCAAAATTTGTGTGTGCGATATATTTATATACAAGTGATAATGCAGATACTGTCTTGACTATTTTAAAACTCTCTTTATACTCTCGCTTCTATCGATTTTTAAATTCCTATAAACTGAAATAATTTCTCCTTCACCCGAATGATGTAACCAGATCCTAAAGTCTAATTCGAGTTCATGACTGATTTTTGCTGTATTCAAGACACTATCTGCATTATCTTTCGGCTGGAAACTTTCGGCTGGAAACTTTCGGCTAACTTTGACAGTATTGGAAACTATCGGCTAACGTTAATAGGGTATTTTATTGATCATGTTTATATAGCACAACAAATGGCTCTTCGTTATTTTATAAAATCCTAGAATTATAATTTTTATAAATTTTTAATTTTGATTTTAATATTTAAAATTTAAAAACAAAATTCAGGGCTAGAATAAAATTTCGAAATTGAACGAAATTATTATATTTAATTCTGGGCTGGAATATCATTGCAGTTTTAGTGTTACCCGATTTTTTGTTTATTTTTCTGGGATGAAATTCTGGATTAACTTCACATAGATTCATATTGGGGGTACGATTGTAAGAAATTTATAAGCGAATACTTCGGCATTTTTCTTTGAGCCAGTGTATCAAGCCATAAGCCGAAATTCTTAAAATCTTGTCTCATGGTTAAAACTCCATTGTGAGCGTCTTATTATAATTTTCCTTTGCGCCCTCTTTGTGGTCTTCTATTATGTAAAAGGTAAACCACTTAATCTTGCATTTCAAAATTTTACATTACAATATCATGCGTTTTGCACTAAAAATCTTGCATATCAAGCTTTAATCGAAAAATTGAAATCCAGAAAGGGATAAAATAAAAATAAATTTCTTATGGGGAGTTTGATAACAGGGGAATAAAACTGACTGCACGTTGGTTCGCAAAAATTGTATTGGGGGAGACAATTATTCATCCAGAAATAGTCCACAATTCTGGTGTATTGCAGATGCCAATATGTGTTCAGAAATCTTTCCACGCATCCAAAATAGTGTCGAACTATTTTTCTTATTTTTTTATAATTGAAGTATTTGATTAAGAAATCATTAATTTTTATGAACACGCACAATTGTGTCGCAGATGGATACCTAAACGGCAAAATTTTGTACTTGAAAGATTGTGTGCTTGCAACATTTGGTATAGCTGCAAAATTTTGTTTTGAAGGATTTTTAAAAAATGCAAGATTTTGTATTTGCAAGATTTCGGGCGCTCCCTTGTCAAATATTTGGCTAAGACAAGCCACTTAGAAATAATTGATTTTCATTTATGTTAAGTCTTAGAATTATGGGTTTCCCTTTTATGCCAGTATGAACGTGAATATGGAACATATTCTAATATGTCTAACATTTATATTCTAGTGGCTATTCAAATGGCATTCTAGTAACACTAATCGGTACCGAATCTGTCATTTGTATTTATTTCAACCTAGTGGCAGCCGCTAGCCATGCCTAATATAGAAAAGTATTGAACACGCCAAAGTTGATCTTAAATGTCGTTATTGTTTGGTAGTGGAATAGAATCGTATATTATGATATCGTTCCTAAATCTACAACTATGGACCATTTGGGTTTATCGTCTGCTCCTGATTTTTAAGAAACAGCTATAAAAGAGCTGTTGATTGGGCTTGTACTAGGATGTATTTTTCTGTCATCAAACATTTTATTTTTATGCGTTAAGGGACTTACCGGTTAATGTGTTGTACTTCCTTTATACTGGATAATTTGTCTCCTTCTGCGAAATATTTGTCTTTATATTATAAACTTAAGATCGATATCGACATATTTTATTCAATATTCCCGACGAGTTTAAATTTTCGAAAATTGTTTGAAATTCATACTCGAAATTTTATGGGACTTGCACTAAGATTAGTTCGACGTTGATTAATGTTGCTTGTTTTGTTTAGGTGTTATAGCAACTATGATTTTGGGCTTCATATTATGAGGTTTAGTAGCAGGTAGAGTGAAATTTTTTTTTTTAGAAAAAAAACCCTCGATCATGGTTTATTCAAATCGAGATGCAATTCCAACTCTATCACTATTACAGCTGGCCAAAAAATTTTAGTTAATTAAAGAATTAGTCGAAAAAAAATATCGGCGAAGATAAACCATCCGAAGTTTACAGGACCATGAAAAGATTAGCGGGTGGCTACATTAACGAAGAAATGGTGAGAAAACTTTGGATAAAAAGAATGCCAAAATTCATTAAAGTTGTATGAAGTTTCGGAATCGAACAATATTTCACAAGTAGATCCCACTTTAACTGGAACCTCTGATAATCAGTTAACAAAAAATATCCTTTAGAGATTATGGGCTCTTCGATAGCGTCAACAGATTTTCAGCTAATTATAAATATCGAATAAGTTCGACGGTTTTTATGGCAGATAGTCGAATGCATACGAATCGCCGTCGTTTTCATAGAGATCAAAATTTTAATTTCCTTTTCCTTATAGATACTGGGGCCGACCTTCCGGTTGTTCCAAGTGAATTTTTCCAAGGCAATCGATCTCTCGATCCAGCGTTATGTCTTTCGGCAGCGAATGTCACAACTGTTAATACTTTTGGCACTAAATTGCTTCTGGTCGTTATTGGGCTGACTTTTTAACTTAATTCGGTCTTCTTGTTAACTTGCGTGGGAAACGCATATTAGGATCCGACCACCACATTAACTGCCTCGGCAATGACAGTTACTGTTAATACTCCAACACCGAAACACTTTGGGATAAATATAAATTACATTTTTTTGTAGAATTATTAAAGGAATTTCCGACAATTACAAAACCCCCGAATTTCAATGTCCCGGTCAAACACAATGTGGTTCATCACATATATACTAACGGTCCACTTCCGTGTTCTAAACCACGACGACTGGACGAACAGATTGACGTCCATGTGGGTCTACCGTCGTCTAAATGCCATTACGGTACCGGATCGTTAATTGTTAATTAGGGCACACCACCCAATACCTGTAGCTTCCGAAAGTGTTCCTAAAATGGCCATTACGACGCCATTTTAGTTATTTGAATATAAACTAATGCCTTTTGGAGTTCGAAACGCAGATCAATCGTTTCAGCGTTTTATGAATGAAGTATTTAAAGACTTTGATTTCGATTTCGTTAATATATATTGATGACATATTGATTGCGAGTAAAACCGAGAAGTTATTTTCGGTGTTCCAATATTTGCATTCCTCAGCCACTTGTTCGCCGATGTGCGTAGAAGCCATAACAAAGTTTCTCCAACCAAATTCAATTAAATTGATTCAGAAGTTCGTCGGGATGGTGAATTTTTATCATACTACCGATTCACGCGCAGTTAGCACTTTTATCAATGAAGCCCAAAAAAGCCAAGAATTTCGATTGGCCTGATTAAAGGAGCGCTGGCTCAAGCAACATTATTGGCACATACAATTGAAAATGCTCAATCCAATATGACATTCTACTCGATATTTTTGGCCCTAGTTAAATCAAGATGTTAAAAATTGTGTGACAAACTATTTGTCGTGCTGTGCAACATACTAAGTCACTGCATAACTATTTCAAAATTCCGGGAATTCGAACATTCCGGTGGATATAGTTGGTCCGTTACTATACCGTTATTTGCTAACTATCGCGGCCAGGTTGATCCGCTGGCCGGAGGCATACCTAAATTGTCGAGCAATACGTATCAAGATTCAGTGTCCCTCTGGAGATTACGACTGACCAAGGCAGCCAATTTGAATCGAAATTTTTCTCAGAACTTACAAAAATCTTGGGTTCACCAAGCGAATGGTATGGTGTTCTGGCGAACCTCAGTTTGGTATGGTGTTGTTTTTTCACAAGTCACTAAAACCTTCACATAAGACCTGAGGAAACACTAAATATTGGAGTTCAGAGTTGCCAAATATTTTGCTGGGCATCAGAGCATGTGTAAAAGAGGACATTAGATGTAGTCCTCAGACTTCCAACCCATATATTTTTAGGTCTCGGTTCAGAACCTCTTCCATCCACTGACGATTTCATGAACCAATTTCGAATAAACATGCAACATTTAAATACACTCGATACCCGAAAATCAACACAATCGGATATATTTGTGCCGAAAAACTTAAATAGCTTGTTTTTCCGTGTATATAAAACACGAATATGCCTCACTTCACCTTACAGGGTCTTTTTAAGGTTATTCCAATTCTACGAAAAATATTAATAGTCAACTATGACGTTAATGGAAAACCACAGCATGTCTCGACCGCCTGAAACCAGCGTATGGAATATTGTCAACTCTGGATTTGAATAAATTGATAAAAGGGACAGTCACTTGCCGGCCCTGTCTTTCTTCTTTAAAATCATTTCTTCTTATTACAACAACAAAACCATTTTTTATGATAGATGGTACCACCTTTTGAGAGATCAATCAAAATCTGCCAGCATTACAGTTTTTACACAAATAAAATATCAACCGAAAATTCAGTAATTTATTTTTTTTTTATTTCTAATAACAATCTTGGGTAGGGTCAAAAACCCCAAAATAAATATTATAAAAGTTTAATTTAAAATTACTATTAAAAAGTGTATATACAATTCATAATCTTTGGCACATAATAAAATTAATTAAAAATGAATATCAAAAATTAAATGTTGCATTTTAATTTAGTTTTTCATTAATTGAACCAAACATTTTAAGACATATTTAGGACAAACTTCGCCAACGTTATAAATAAGATAATTTGACAATCTTCTGAAAATTTATTTTTTTTTAAACTTTAATTGAAAAAAATGTATTTCAAAATATTTATTACCCTTTAAAGGCCAACCACTCAAACACAACCCATTCACTTAGTAACACAATAAATTAGGACCATTTTCCCGTTGTGAGCTCGCAACCGATACCTTGAAACGAAAAATCTTTCATACATACTATAACCGGTTACGAGACCATATCATGAGCAGTCCAGAAAACATACCTATATGTCAATCTTTTGAAATATTCTCAATTGAAAAGTGAAATTTTGTTAAAGATCCATTATTTATATTACACGATTGTGAAAATTGATAATCTATGCCACAAACTTTCTAGTTTTTTTTTCCAAATCATTTTTTAGATTTTTTATTGTTGCGTGCAAACAAATTTGGAAATTTTTATTAATTTTTTATTTTTTATTACAGTGGATTTTGCAAAATTCGATTTGCATCATTTATTTGAAAATTCATTCATAGATATAATTAATTTTTATACGCACAGTGAATGGTAGCAAGCAATAAGATTTAAGTGATATAACCGGTGCTTTCCGTTGGTAATTGAGATAATATACAAATTTATCATACACACAAAAAAAACAGCATGAATACGGTGTGTCTTGAACAAGTATTTGTGACTGAGTTTTTTGGATGGTTTGGGAAGACGATGGCTTTTTTTGGCAGGAGTCAAGTTTTGGAATTGAAAAAGCAACATCATCATTAAATCATAAAATTTTAAAGATATGTAAAAATTAACTAAATTTAAAATTGTAAAATCTTTTACTGTAACCGATATAATTGGAAAGCAAAATGTTAAATGTTGAGCTGATATATTATTGTGAATTGATATTCAAATTATACACTACAAGTTTGTAACGAAATAAAAAGAAAATTTAATAAAGTAAAGCAACAAAAACGTTGTATACACAAATAAATAAAATTAATTATTGTGCATTAATGTCCATGATTTTAACAGTTTTTTCAAGATAAGTTTTTATATAACAAAACTTCTATATACAAAAAAAAAACAAACAGAATTAAATCGAGCTGGAAAGTTAAGCAAATCGAAATTACTTCGTGCCGTGCAAACCTATGTAAGTGGATGCCGATGATCGTGAGTCCTGCAAAATTTTCGAATCATCCAGTTTACAACCAGGAAGGAGTGCCTCATCCGCGGATGGTTAAAAAAAATTTGTTTTGGATTCAATTTAATTATTTAAATTTATGTAACTGATTTACTGAAGAATTGATAACCAGTTCTACACCGACCCTACTACCGACTTCGTTAATTTTTTTTTGTTTAATTTAAATTTTTTTCATATTTGTTGTACACACATGCATTTATTTTCTTTGTAAAATGGCTGTTGTGTAAGCGGGGTAACGGAACCCTTCCGACCGGAAGGGTGATAATCTATGCCACAAACAACACACGAGCTACTTTGAGCTACTTTAAGCTAATTTTGAATTAAGTTCATAATAGTTTTGGGCGTAGTCCACAATATGACGAAAGATGTCGATAGGCAAGGCGCTGAACTTACAAATTAAATATATATTTTAATTGGATTGAAACTCTGTTGGAAGTTACCACACAAATAATTACCAAATAGTCAAATTATTAAATAATTTAACCGTACTACATAGATTAATAAAATGAAGTTGAACAAAATAACACCTGTAAAATATTTTGTAACTGTAAAATTGATTTTATTACTTACCATTCAAAGATAATTTAGGTGGACCACACCCAAAATTTCACTTTTCACAAACACTAAAAATATTACGCAGTATCTAAATTTTAAACAAATGCAAATCACTACACAAAAATTACAAAATTTATTAAATACACACAACACTACACTAAAGCACTAACACACTTATTTTCACCGATTGATACCGAAATCAATTTTCCCGTAAATTAAAAATCATACGACGCACACGATTTCTAAAGCACAACTAAATATCATAATGAATGTGAATATAAATTTTTCCAAATGTATCCCGTTATATCGTCTGCATTACACAAATTAAGCGATTAAGTTGTATTGGTATCACCTGATCTTAATTTTTTTTATTTACAAAATGGTTGACGTGTAGGTGTATAAATGGTAGTGATACTATCGGGATACTATCGCGAAATACAACGCAATAAATCAATGTTGAATTCAATATGTCACGTTAAACCAAATGCAAATGAAAGTTTTATGCAGAGATATAATTATTGGTGATCGAAACCGTATCACTATAAGTTTATGTAGCAAATCTTAGTGTTTGAAATGGAATTTCTAACATAAAACCAATAAAATAAAATAAAATTTGACAGAGCCGTGATTTTGAATGTGGCCAATCATACACATCGTCTGTGCCAATATTGAAATCTGTCTCACACACAAAAACAATTTGAGTTTTGGTGTGTTTTATCAGTCAAAATTATAATTTATTTGTTATGTAGCAAAATTAATGCAACAATCGAAAGCTCATAAAATCATGACTGGCCTTAAATTAAAAAAAACTAAATTCATAAAATCATGACTGGTCTTTTGCGGAACTGATATATGCGAACACTATTAATTTGTTTAACACATTTGAATTAAATTTCATTTTTTTTTTATTGAAAAGCACATCGAGTAAATGAGCTTCACAGCTTTGCTGGCGCACATGCGCTCTTTTGTCAAAATTTTCCATGACCATCTTGCATAAATGTGGCTAAACTTCATTGATGCAGCGTTAAAATGCCTCCTACTGTGCCCGGGTGGATGTGGCCTTGTTGACATAGACCTTTGACTTCAAATAATCCGAAAGAAATAAATCCAGTTATGTTAAATCACATATTCCACAAGGCGCCGATTTTCATCGCCAAAAGGAGTGATTGCACGAGCAGAAAATGACTCATGCAGTAATTTAATTGTTTCACGGGCTGTTATCGCATCGTCTTGTTGAAACGTTTAACATATTTTTGCAAACACGGTTTAACATATTTTTGCTCAGAATGAACTACGAAAGGAATAATCGGCTTTCAATTTTTTGAGTAACAACTAATTGGGGGGGGGGGGGACAAAAAAGCTGCATATTCGAAAAAATACCGCCATTTTTTTATTTTTCAACCAATTTTTTTCGTTTTACTTCATTCCAAGGGCGATTTAATGCTGAATAAAATCCAGAGCTTTTTCTTTTTAAGACGTTTCTGATAGCAGTTATGATGCACGCCGTGAATTTTCAGTGTTTTTGGAAAACCTTTGTAGCAGATGACAGAAGGCTAAAAAAATCTAAAAAAAAATTGTTTGGATACTTTCAGTTACATAAAATGTCAAAGGAAAGTTTCATTAAGATTTCTCTTTTTATTCCAAAAAAAAAAATCTTTGAAAATTTCTTTTTTTCAATTTTGAAGGTGCTATGTCCCCTTAAACTACTTTTACCTAATTTTCTCTTCTAACTCTGTTTTGAAGTCTTTCTACAATTTCATGCAATTTTAACTGAATCTCTATAATGGTCTGCTTAATTACATCGAGTTTCTGATGTGGCTGATCAGAAATAGCATTTTGCTTTTTGGGCAGCGGAAAAAATAAAATATATTGTTTAATTTGACGTTATATGTGATCTAACAAGTAATTTTCTCACCTAAAATTTTTTTATGAAGTTCGTTATAGTACTTCCGATTATCATGTCGGATTCACCACGAGCACAGCACCTTCGATAGTTACCATGACTACAACGGCCTTTAGAACGTAGGAAAGTCCAAGGAGTAAAATTTAATTCAGTCAAAAATCAATACGGAAAATTTAAAAATCGTCTTGCAATTTCAAAGTTTTACAATTGGGGTTTTGAAAAAACAGCCATAAAAAGAAACCTATTTTGCCTAAAGCATATTGAAGCAGTGACCTTGCCTCAAACTACTCCACTATCTTTAAAAAGCTGCAATTATGGCTATTTCGGATCAATGAGATCTGCTGGAGAATTTGAGACATAGCGCTCAAATGTCTGGTGAACAAAAAAGGCAACTATTTCAATTGTGAAACATTTAACCTTTCAAATGTGAAACAGTTAACTTTAACAAGACGTAGGTACAACATGCGATTTAATAACTCTGTTTGTCTTTATTTTTTCGTCTACAAAAAACCAATAAACTGTTCTCAGAATAATGGATTTACATCTAATCTATTTCTTGACAAACCATTTTTAACTAGTTTATCAAAGCTACAAGAGTAAGGATTGCAGAAATATAGCCCTTTCAAGTCGGCCTTTAAAAGCTGTAATAGAAACTAAACCATCGTCCAGCTCGACGGCGACCGTTTTTAAACCTATAGTGCAAAGTATTGGCAGTTGTCGAGAACGAGATTCTGGCAAAAACACGTAATCTATATTATGGAACCTGGCCACAAGTATTTATACTTACTCAGCAAGGTTGTCGCATTTTACTAAGTTAAGTAAACAATTATGGTGGAGTGCAAAACTCATGAATTGTTTCATCATTAATGTCAGTATGAGCTGTGTAGATGGACATAAATCGGATCTGTAACCAAACGTACAATTCATAAGGTAGATCGTGAAAGTGAATTACAACAGAGTTAAAAGTGCTTCGATCCTTAACCAAGATGGCAAAGTTTAACAATAAAAAACAAACAACAATTCAGCGTAAAAATCTCGATCAAAGCACCGGCTTTATAAAACGTAGAGGTAAACAAGCTCAAACGTAAACCATCGACAGTAACTAGGTTTTAGGGTTGGTCCATATAAGGCGATCAAACATTATTTTTCAGGTACGAAAGTATGTTTTGGAAATGACATTAATGCCGTCAGAAAGTCAGAAAACAAAAGCAATAAACGAAAGTTCAATGAAAAATTAGTTTACAAAAAGTTTGAACCCTTATGTGTACTTGAAAGTCGCCTGGAAATTTTCTCGTTCGTAAAGTGTTGTTTGTGATGTTCTTGCGTTTAAGATGCTAATATATACGAAAACGAAGTCTATATTGCGGATTGCTTCGTTTATAAAACGATAAGAAGTTTGAGCGGGATTGCGTAGTCCAAATAGCATTCGGTTGAATTTAAAGACGCCAAATGGTGAAGAAATTGCCATTTTGTGAACGCTTTTAAGATCGACGGGAATTAAATGATAGCCCTTACAAGGTCAATTATGTATGGCATCGAGCGATCCGGCATCGGTAATCGACGATAGTCGCTAGACGATCTCCAATCGTTATTCTTCTTCTTGACGATATTTAATGGACAAGAGACATTAGATGCTGATGTTCGGTCAATCTCTAATTCGACCATGTGCTCAGTATCGTACTGGTAAAATTTTGTTTGGCTCTATATTGAAGAATATTACTTTACCTGTGAGCCATATCCGTTATTTATTGCGTAATGTTTTATTGTAGGCATATTACCCCGAACCGGCATAACATTGGTTTCGTTTCAGATCAACAAATAGGCCGAATTTACTTAAAACATCAGCGCATCGAACAATTCAATCTACTAAATGAAAGCGTATGTGAACGAGCTTTTAAGTTCGAAATCTATACCAGGAGCAACTAGGCTCCCTAGGTGTTTATTGTCGAGCCATTTACATGAGAAATGTCGAATTATCGCCGAATCAACCGAGTGACTTCTTTGTTTTTTGGTTGTCACTGTTATTCCGGGAAGTGATAACTGCATGGTTTGGGCATTTTCATGTGTTTTCTTTGAAATAAGGGTGATCGTGAATGGAAACGCCGACCTAGTTATTTTGTATTTGTCACAAAATATTTTCGGACCGCCTCCCCGAGTTGTGCTATATGCTCTCATACTGTATATTAATGACTTGTAGAAGGTTGGCTCGTACTCGGAATATAATTTTTGGTGTTCTGAGTAAATTGGGGTGGTGGGATCCAGCACTAGACGATACAGTACCGATTCGTCGCATATTTTGCCACTTGTTTTTGCTAACTAATCGCGGATGGGTTCAGTTGCGTAGTTTGCGTTGATCGTATTTCGATCATTCGCAACGATCGTGCAATTTGTTCTGTTATAATCGGCAAGACGTTATATTTATATATCGCAACGCATATGGAAGTCGACGATCGCCAACATTCTGTAAGCAAAGCCTCAAGTTTGATTTACATATGCGACGTGTGACGGGAGATTGTAGCCAACCAGAGACTAATATTTTGACATTAGACTCACGGCACACGCCACACGTCGCGAGATTGTTTAATTATCTTTTTTTTATTTTTTTCGCCACGATCGCACTAACATATACAAATTTGTATGTAAACGAAGTAGTTTTTACCCTTAAATTTATTTTTGGTACATTTTGTTTTGTTTAAATTATATAAAGTGTGCGTGGCGGAACTAGTCACAAATATAAATTGTTTTCTAGAAACCGTCACGTTTATTTCCACTTGTCACACGTCGCATATGTAAATTAACCTTCAAGCTGCCTCTCTACTGTGGACTCTAATCGTTCTAATAAAATTCGTTTTTCACTTTTGGACAGATTTTCTGCTGGGTCGTTTCTAAAGTTACGCTTTGAGCATTAAAATAGAGCTCAGCTGTCTTGAACCAGGCCATAACGTTATTTAGCCAAACGGGATCTAACCGCATATACGCTAGTGGCATGAAAATCGAAGTGGACGAGTTGTCCACTTGGCTTATCCGTTATCATTTTTATTGTTATTTTCGTTTGACATTTTCTTTATGTTTTAAATTTCCCGTTCACATCGTTTGACTGGCTTTTGACTATGCGATGTTAAAGTCAAGTATATTTTTTAAATTAAATTTTTAGAAGATAACCACGTGTGGAATTAAATTGAAATAAAATGAAAAGGAATGGTTACTTTGACAAAATTTTGGTATAGTTAAATTTTTTAATAATTCTTATAAAGTGACCCGGCGCTCCAGCACATGAATTCCGGTTCTATCACAAATGAGTTAATATAAAAAAAAAAAATTCGACTAGTCAGTTCTCAAACTCACAAGATTTCTGATTCCGTTGCCACACATGAGTTTAAACTTACTATAAAGTTTATAGCTGAGTTTTTTTGTTCATTGGGCGATTTCTTAAACTTATGTTTCTGTCAAATAATTTCTTTCTGTTTATCAAGTTAGCGATACTTTAAATATAAAATTATAAAATATTGAACTCAATAATAATTTTTCAAATTTATAAACACATAGTACTATTAAGTGATTGACACCAATTATAAATCTTTGTTAATTCTTATATAAAAACAAATATAAAATATGGACTACATATTTCTGCGAATTAGAAGAAGACGATTAAATTCAAATCAAAGGTAATATAATATAGAATATATAATATAAAATAGCATATTACCTACATATAAATTATTTTGTTTCAGATTTGGAATGGTAAAAATTCGACGTAATTTAAAAAAATGAATAAACGGGACGTTAAGAATTTTATGTGCCCTTCGATTTTTGGCGGTTGGATCGTACCAGCAGCCCGTTGGAAAGGTGCCTTGATGAGGTATGTCAAATAATTGAAGAGAAACTGCTCAAAGAATACGTCGAGTTTAACATAAATTTCGAAGGAAATGTGGCAATGAAAAAACAATTCTATGATTTACATGGCTTTCCGGGTGTTATTGGCTTGATAGACGGAACACATATATTTATTAAGAAACCGTGTATGGAAGTCGAGCATGTGTGCTACGCCACTAGAAAAAATGTACAAATTATCTGTGACGCTAACCTGAAGATTTAAAATGTTACGCACGATACGGGGGATCGGGTCACGACAGTTTCATTTGGAACAACTCGATTATTTAAAAAAAATGATTCAAAATTTTGAAAGTGGTGGTAGGAATACGTTTACACTTGGTAAGTTTTATACAACATTTTTACTAAAAATAAATAAATGTTTAATATACTACTGTTTCGTTTTAGGATACGCACAACAACCTTGGTTGATAACACCACTTGCAGAAGCAAGCACACATTGCACACAAGAAAACGCAAATGCAAGGTGTTCCTCTTCCACCTGAAGAAGAAATATTAGCGGAAATTGAATCGAACGTCGAGGCCCCAGATCCTTCAGATGCAATTGCGGATGGTGCACGAATTCTTACACTTGGAAGATCCATTAGAAATAATGTGGTGAATACATTTTGTAACTCAAATCATTTTTTATACAATAATAAAAATTTAATCTATATAATAAAAAAAATTCATTTATTTGGTTTTATTTCAGTCCATATATAAACATTATATTCAATAATTAATTATAAAATTATAAAAATTACTTTATAAACCCTCTTCTAAATATTCCACGTTCATTTCATTATTATTAATAAATTCCTTTTCCTTTTTTAATAGTTCCCTTTTACGAATATCCACCTCCCTCTGTTTTATTTTTATATTCTTATTTTCAAAATATTCGTATAATTTTAATTTTTGTTGTTTTAATTTAAAAATATTTTCAAGCAGATCAATTTTTCGTTTTTTAAAATTTAAAGATTTTTCTAAAAAATCTCTGCTGACTATCTCTGCCTGTTTGACGTAGTAGGTTGCGGTGGGTATTAATATTTAACATTCGATGTTTTAAAACACTTAATATTTTATTCTAAATGTATATTTACCTCTACGTCAGCTTTTTGAGACGGATTCGGAATTCGCAGCTCATTTCATCAAAGTTCTGGTGTTTCATTATCGCCTTCTACGGCCTCTATATTTATTATAGAAATAATTTTATTTTCTGAGCCGTGAGGGCAGGTGATCCTATACCATTAATACCACTCTGGTTTCGGTGGTTCTTAATTTTAACGTAATTTTCATTAATTCGGATTCTGCAATTAAAATAAACGATTTTTTTAACTTTAACTAAATTTAATAAAAAATTGGTTTACCTTAGATCTTCCCAATACTTCTTCCATTTCTGTCCGCTCTTGATTGATCCTCCAATTGCATTAAGCACTTTTGTTAGTTCATCCCATTTTTTCATATTTGTTTGTCTTCCTTCAACATTTATAAACCTACAATAGAAATAATTATTTAACAATTAAAAAAATATTTTATTTCAATAGTTGCATAAAACACTTACTGGTTGCGAGACAAACTTAAATTTTATTCTAAATAAGTTACTAAATGTATTTGTTGCTCCTTGTTGGCTTTTTTTAATTGCACGTTCGTCGTCATCTTCTATAAAAAAAAACTTAAAAAATTAGTTACCAGCTAAATTCTGAACGTGTTATTTGCATACGAAGTGATATTATGCAGTCTTATCGCTGTGAGGATTTCTACACCAGTATTGCATCACACTTCTATTACGATAAATATTTTTCATAAAAATTGTGACTCAAATTCAAAACGAAAACATTTTGGAGGTTTAGGAAAAGTTGGGCGTTCTATCTATTCTTCCCATCTCGATAAAGAGTTCTGTATAGAGAGTTTGACCCATCTGATACTTTTTTTATTACATCGGAGTCTCTGGACTGATGATTTTTCATAACCCCTGGAATATTTCAGTGGATCAAATAAAAATCAAATTTTATAGAAAGCAAAAAAAAATCAAAAATTTCCCTCCACTCAGTTCGTTTTGATTATTTTCAATACAAATAACTTCTTCGCTTCAGCGTTAAATTTGCAGCAAACAAAACTTACAGGATCTGTCTTATCGCGGTTCTCACAACCATTCTATTAAGTTTACATAAAATTCAGAACCTCATGTCGAAAATATTAAATAGAAGTGATACAAGAAAATTTTAACTTAACCATTTTACCTACATTAATACTAAGTGACGATAAATTACGGCGAGGGTGGCCAAATCTGCCAACTTAATACTTTTTACGCTATTTGCCGTAGGCACTTGGCGAAACACACTTATACTTAATAAACACATTTTTATTAATCACTTGTTTTTTGTTTCGCAGAATATTTTGAATATTTTTCAAAAAGTTTAAAAAATCACTCGATCGATTTCGACTTGTTAGGTCATCATCAGGAGTATCTACTCGTAGAGTAGTGTGTTTCGCCAAGTGCCTACGGCAAATAGCGTAAAAAGTAATACTAAGTGAGATGAAACTTCGACCTCAAATATTTCCCAAAAATCGTGCCTCGTGAAAGACGAACAAATTAAAAACTATGTAATTTTAACCCATGTACGAAACAGATTACTTTACACCCGAAAATAAAATAAATTTTTTTAATGGTTACAAAATTTCTATAGAATCACATTTTTAAGTAAACCTCCTACACAAAATTCTTATCTATATACTACAACTATATACTGTATAATATACAGAGAGATTGTCTAATTTGGTTGATTAAGTTTCAATTAAAATATTATAAATATTCTATCTTATATATACACCAAGCACTTCCTCATCCTGACGTTTTATATATTATGTAAATTATATACCAATCAATATATAGCTTAAAGCTTTTTTTACTGCTTCCCTTAGCTCAGCGTGTACTGATATACACTCGAACGAATGAAAAATATTTATTCGCTTTTTAAATAAAATTATATGATAAATTCGCATGAAACAAAGAAATAAATCTCTATTCAAAATATACAACAAAATGATATTCTTATATCATTAAAATGATGCTGAACCGTATACCAAAACGAATAAATAATAGGCAGTAAAATAAAAATGAAAATGACTTAATATTCAAATGAAAATCAATCAATGTAGCAACAGTGCCCAACAGCAAACCATTTCTAAATATTATATCGTCTATATATAGCGCAGCAGCGATTTATAACAAGACGAATAAATTGTTAAATTTAATTGAAACTATAAAATCGGGACGCTCTCCATGTACTTGTACGTACACAATAAAATAACGGTTCGCATTTTATTACACCCATTAAATGCTGCTCCGATAAATAACAACAACAACAACAACACCAAAGAAAATCAATTCGCGTCATATACATAAAATGTATAAGATTTTCCGTTTTTATCGAATTTTTCGCGCCATTATGCGTATAACGCGGTCACTTCCACAGTGTGGCCAAGAAGAAAATGGCGGGGCTGCGTTTACTTATTCGCATGAAAATGACATAAACAATATATCTGCGAAAACAAAAATTGTAGAAAATATTTTTTTTTTATATAAATGTCCTTGATCTTGCGTCGCAAGGCGCATATTTATTTAATCCATCACCCCCACACGAATAGCTATATCCAAATAAATATTTTTTATTGTAATTATTCAGTTTGAATTTTGGCGGAACGAACCGAAAAAAATTCAATTATTTTCGATTATTTCAGAACAATTTCTAGGAATAACCAATTTTGTTTGTTAGTGGAACCGCGTGTGGGTATATGCGGGAGCATATCGAGAAGGAAATCAGTATTCAGACGTAATAACAATTTTGTATTGTATGCCGATTGATTTAAAGATTAAATTGAATTAATTATTGAGTTTTTTTTGGTGGGTAGAATGGAAACCATAAAATTTATGATTGCTTCTAATCGGACTTTATAGGAATAAATAATGTTTATGCGTTTATTTTGGTTGGATTCTTTGAAGTAGATTATTTTGAAATATTTCTACTTAACGATTTAATCAAAAAAATTGTTCCGGTTCCTCTAGTAATTGAATGGGAATTGTGATTTAGCATAATATAGGCTATACAAAAAATATAATGATGCTATTGAACGGGTGTTTGATTACGTTATATATTCGGTAAAAAATTCCATTGGGAATACACCTGCTTTTGTGTAAAGTTTTTACATTTTGTTTGTATTGCTGGTTAAGGTCAAACCCAAGTTTTGGTAAAAGACGTGCAAAGAATAGCAAAATATTTTACAATTTGAAAAAATGCCGCATGTAATTTTTTTTGAACGCTCTCTAGTAAGATCGAGTGGTATTGGTAAAATGGCAACCAAATCGGTAACATGTCCTCCAGAATAAATCGAACAAACTCTACATACAAGGATTTTAACATAAGCGTAGTCATAGAATTAATGTGCCTTGTCGAGCATTAATGTGCTAAGTCGAGAGCAAAATTTACAGCCAGGTCGCACACGTACTCAATTCTACAAACAGCGTTTTCATGCAGGAAACATTCCAAAAATAAATATTTGGTGGGGACAAACTAGTGAGTTCTTCAACTTATCAATAAGAAACGAGTGATTATTTTTTTCCTGACGGTAAGACTACTAAGACCATCCTAGTTAAGATTTTTTTATGAAGATTTTTTTTTAGGTCTAAAATCTTCATTGAAATTTTGAAGGCAGTCGTCTTAAATAATATATTACGAACTCTCCAAAAACTTTTCTTTTACAATCCTGTCTTCAATATAATTTTACAACAACAAAAACTTTATAAAGCTATATTTCCTATTATTTAGATTCCAAACATACAGCCAATGGGGTTCACATCAAGCTATCTCAAGATTAATGGCAATGAAGAAAAGATTCAGAGGATGCCCCCAATTGAGTCAGCTGGATACGGAGTTTCTAAAGGAATATGAAGAATTACGACATATGAAACTTCATGTAGTTGTGAAAGCCTCCAGCAGGGTCGGAATTACGCGTAGTTTTCGATGCATCTGCGAAATCGAGTTGATGGGTGCAGCACTCTTTAGCAGAATTGTAAATAAAATCACAGATACGTTATCAATCATGTTTTCTTCAGTAAAAATGTGGACAGATTCAAAAATCGTGTTAGACTGGCTCTCCAGTTAATTAAGACACTGGACGATTTTTGTAGTGTATCGAAAATAAGAAATCAATAGAATGCGAAAAATAAATGTATGGCCGCAGAAGAAATCTTTAAGAGCCTGGCTATCAAGAGACGAACAATTGTGGCCAAATCAAGAGCGAGTCCCTAAGACCAATGAAGAGAAGTAAATTGAAGTACACTTAAAAAAATTTCAAGCTACTTCAAATGCGGTAAAATGTCTTATCGTATGTACTAAAATTTTGTAATAACGTCCGGCCCGGCCAGCAGCATAGACAAACTGGCATGACTTCACTACGAGAACTTGAGATGCCGATCTAAGAAATTTGGTATATTGGAAAATTGCAGAGCAGGCTCAGGATATTAAACCCGTTCCTGGATATCGAAGGTGTCACAAGAGTCAGAGGACGGTTAGAAAAATCTACTATTTTTATTTCTACTATTTTTCTAATCTACTATTTTTATTCCGCCATTTTTATTTTTTTCAAACAATTTGTTTCCTTTTAGTTCATTCCAAGGGCGATTTAATGCTGAATAAAACCCAGAGTTTTTTTTAGACGTTTCTGAGGACAGTAATGATGCACGCCGCGAATTTTCAGTGTTTTTGGAAAACCCTTGTAGCAGACGACAGTGGGCTGAAAAAATCTAAAAATTTTTTTTTTCTATATTATACGTTAAATAAAATGTCATTGGAAAGTTTCATTGCGAACTTAAAGGGGACATAGCACCTTCAAAATTGAATAAAAAAAAGTTTTTCAAAGATTTCTTTTGGAATAAAAACAGATATCATTTTATTCCAAAAAAAAATCTTTGAAAACTTTTTTTCTTCAATTTTGAAGGTGCTATGTCCCCTTTAAGTTCGCAACAAGCTTCTTAAACAAAATTTGGTGATTAATTGAATCAAACGCATTGGAAAAATGTAACAGAATAAAGATTTCTCTTTTACTCATATTACCACGAATATCATCAGAAGCATTCAGTAAAGCAGTGGTAGTACCGTGGAACCTTCTAAAACCCGATTAAAAAAGACTAATGAAATTAATGCTATCGATTTGGTTTTTTACTACCAATTCAAACGCCTTGGACAGAGAAATTAAAATGCTAATCGGGTGGAAATGGAAAAGCTCAGAATGATTACTAATTTTAGGAATAGGAATAATTTTACTCCTCTTCCACTGAGCGGGATATGAAAAGTATATCGAAAATAGTTTTTTTTTTAAGTGAGGGCCTAGAGTTAGCTAGATAAAGGTTAAAGTCATTAGCTCTGAAATCTACAGAAACAGCCCCTTTGCAAATATCAAGGCCCAAGTTGCGTACGTTACGCCACAATATCTTAGAGAGAAGTTAGGGATCTAACTTATCCTTGAAAATATTTTGCTTAGCGATACGAATTAAACCTACCACTTTATTTCGAAATTGCTTATAAGCTAGATAAGACAAAGAATTAGGGCTAATTTTCCAAAGACGATATTATTAAAAACGAACCGAAATAGCACTCAAAATCTCTTGCGTCATCCAAGGGGAGGATTTAGGTCTAAACTAAACAGTAGTGAGAGGAACGCAATTATTAAATACATAACTGAGAGAGAGTAATTAAAATCTTCAATTTGATCGGTAGAAGTAGAAAGAGAAAAAATATTGTCCCAACAAATAGAGCCACAAGTTGATGAAAGGTAAGGTTCATCAGTTTTAGAAAAATCCCTAAAGCTGAGACTTTTAAGTTTAGGTCGAGAGTAATAATTAACAGAAAAATCAAGAAGAACATGATGAGAGCCAATACCAAGAAACAATTGATTGAAAAAACAAATAGAATTATCAGCAGAAGCAACAACGTGATCAATGTGCGAATAAGAACCACTACTTGCGGTAGCGTAAGAGTAAGTGGGCTCTTCAGTATTATTGCTACTTAAGATATTTAATTAGCTACGAGAAAATAAGGTCTATTGAGAAATATCAAAAATAAAATCACCCGAGATGAAAACCTTATCCTACCGAGAGAAAAAATAACTAAAAAGACACCCAATGTCTAAAAGGGATTTTTAAATCGAGCATAAGACCTCTTGTTGAATTTAAGAGGATTATAAACCAAACTTAAACGAAATGTCCGCTTATTCACGAAGTCATTTAAAAAAAGAAACTCAGAAGAAACAAATCAGAAACGAGCCTTTGAAAAATTGAGGGGGTACCAATACAACACTACATTTAACATATATTGTTAAATGTAGTGTTGTATTGGTGTACCACCAAAATTAACCGGTGGATTAACCCTATCCCGCCTGACCAAATTATAGCCACTAATGGCCATAGTCAGAATTGCAAATAGAGGATGACAAAAATGTTTCCGATAAAAAATAGCATCAATTGGGACCCCATTAAAAGTATGACGAAATTCGTCAATATTTAAAGTAAGACATTCAAACTCAATATATTAAACATGTTGGAATTAATCCGAACATAGATTTTAATAGAACCGAAGGCAAAGAAATATTTTCGGTGGGCATCGCGAGTCATGACGCACTTAAACAGCAATACTTACATGCAAAAAGTTAGGTAAACGTAACCTTGGTTTCCAACTGTCAAAACCTAAAAAAAACAAAAGCAGAAGCCAAAAAAAATCAAATAACAGAAAGCTATGTAAGAGGAGCGATACTTATCAATTGAACAAATAAAGTAAGAGTTTGTTCATCGTGGGGTGCAGTTGATTTATTATATGGTTAGTGGAAACTTTGCCTGTAAGTGAATGTTCCACAAATAATTCCCCAAGAAGATTAATTGCCTGACCGTATATCAGTGCGGCGGGTGAACATTTTGACAGGCCATTTTGACTGTTGCTCGGAATCCCAATAAAATAATTGCGATCTCTTGGCTTTAGTTAATTGTATTTGAACGAGCTTTTAGGGCTGGTTTAACCCTCCGATACTAACCATATGTATACTTACATAATTACTAACCATGGGTAAAATCCATACTCAGATTTAAAAGCCATATATCTCTAAAACGCTAATAAAATTTCAAAATACAAAAATGTTAAAATTAAAAATAAAGTTAATTTAGTTATAAACCACGATTATCAATTATTTTTTTAATTAAATTTCGGAGAGAAAAAATAAATTGTACATGTTCAAAAAGTACATAAAGAAAAAAGTACTAGCATCGCCCTGTATAAAAAAAATGTCTGTGAAAAAAATAGAGGAAATCGGTTCAACATTTGTAAAAACTAAGAACTCCGACTCCCCGGGATAAAAAAACCGACCTAAACGCTATTTTTAAAGACTCCGAACATATTAAAGATAAAATATAGGGTTTTCCTGTTGGAATGATATGATTTTTAAGTGACGTTTCGGCCATTTGTAATACGTCATGATCTGTCATTTTTTGTTTCATTGTATTCAGTTTTATTATCAAAATAATCGTTAAAAACATTTCAATTTCCTTAACAATTAGTGTATCTTTTTTTTAAGAAACCATATCATTTTTATAGGAAAACCCTATACATTTTGACAATCTTTCAGAGCAAGCAAATTTTTGAGGCGTTTTAGGTCTCTTATATGAAATGGGCAAGTATCTCTGTGAGTTCTACGATAAATTGGTAGTTGTAGTTTACCATACAGACAAACTGTTGTATTTCTGTAACATTTTGCGTTGCTTCGAATTTTCTAATTGCTTTAATTCGTAGTTTGCAAATTTTTGAAATATGTGTTTTAAATTTTTTTTTTTTTTTATTTTTTTTTTTTTTTATTTATTTAAATAGTACAATCTTATCACATGATAATTTATTACTAATGATGATAACGCACTTATTTGAAACTAATAAGTGGAGCGAGTGTGGGTTTACAAGCAATCAATATGCTGCTCCCAATAATGAATCTTTATTTATTAGATGACCAGCTCGTGCGGTTTAATTCTTTTAAGGCGTCTCAGTTCTAGTGTTATGTCAAGAAGTTGTATTGCTTCACTGTTGGTATGTTGCAGTAATCTTTTTTCATGTTTGATGGCAAACTCCTGAATCACTTCATCAATCCATTTAACGTTTAGGTCGTTGTGTAATTCCTCGTTGGTTACGTAGCGGTAAGCATTCGTTATTGTTCGTAGAAATTTGTTTTGGCAACGTTGAATAATTAAACGATTTGATTGTTTAGTACAGCCCCAGAGTTGGATACCATACGTCCAAATTGGTTTAATTATCGATTCGTAGATCAGGCGTTTACAGTACAGGGTAAGCTTAGAATGTCTTCCTATTAGCCAGTACATCTCACGTTGTTTTATTTTCATTTGCTCTGCTTTTTGTCTAATGTGATATTTCCAGTTCAATCTTGAATCGAGATGCAATCCAAGATATTTAGCAGATTCAGCTTGGGGAATTTGTACCCCATTGAGAAATGTATGGATGTTGCTATTTTTGCGCCGCAACGTGTAAGTTACGTGTACTGATTTCAGCTCGTTAAGCTTTATTTTCCAATCCCTGGTCCATTGGCTGATTCTATCGAGTGCTTGCTGTAAGTATTCTACTGCTTGGTTCTGCGATTCGCTTGATGCCAATACTGCGGTATCGTCAGCAAAAGTTCCGATGAAGGTTGTTTCCGTTGTCGGTATATCAGAAGTGTAAAGTAGATATAGGATGGGTCCTAATACGCTACCCTGGGGCACCCCTGCTATGGCTGGGTAAAAGTTAGAGCATGTTTCTTCATGTGATACTCTAAATATTCGTTTGGAGAGATACGACTCGAGCAATTGGCAGTAATTTTCTGGCACTAATTTACTTATCTTGTGGATAAGACCCTCATGCCACACTCTATCGAAAGCCTGTGATACATCTAGAAATACGGCAGGGCAATATTTCTTCTCTTCTAGTGCTTGTTCTATCTTTGCAGTCACGCGATGAACTTGATCAATTGTCGAATGTTTATTCCTGAATCCAAACTGGAAATCAGGTATAATGATCATTGGTTTTAGTCGTTTCAATAACAATTTCTCAAACAACTTTGAAATAGTAGGTAACAAAGAGATCGGCCTGTATGATCCCATTTGCTCGGCTGGTTTGTCTGGTTTTTTTATCATGATTATTTGTGCAACCTTGAAGCACTCAGGCACATATTTCAGTCGAAAGCAAGCATTATATATATATGTTAACATAGTGACTGCTCTCTTTGATAACTCCTTAAACATCCTTGGCGAAATTTCATCAATTCCAGGTGACTTTTTGGGATTCAAATTCATGTCTATTTCTTGCGCAATTTCTAGTGGGGTGACACTTCTGATATTTGATGGAGACCTATAGACTGGTTTAGGGTCAATCCTAGATTGTATGTCGTGTGGTTGAAATACTGATGCCAGATGTTGTGCAAACAGTTCTGCTTTGTCTTCATTACGTCGCACCCATTCTCCATTTGTGTTCCTTATAGGTGGCAATTGGATTATTGGTCTCTTGTATCTTTTAGTAGCTTTCCAAAGAGAATAATTTTTGTCAGCTTCAGGACCCAGTCCTTTCAAATAATTTTCAGTACAAGCTTCTTTATGTTCTTTAATTAATCGGTTAACTTTATTACTTACCCGATTAAATTCTCTTTTGTCAATAATATTTCTGGTTCTATGCCATATGCGTCTTTTCTTACGCCTTTCTTTTATCAGTTCTCGAATCGCCAGGGGGTAGTTGATCTCTTGTACGACTTTCTCACCTAATACGGGTGTAGCCTCTTTAGCAGCTTCACGCATGGAGTTAATAAAATATTTAGTTTGTAATTCAAGTTCTTCTTTAGTTTTAAGACTAACTTTTAACTCAATTAGATTGTCCAGTTTCTCTCTAAATAATTCCCAATCAGTAAATTTATTAGTAAGGTTAAGTTTGGTTTTCTTTTTTACGACTAATGTACTCACAGTCATTAAGACCGGTGTGTGATCGGAAGTAAGGTCGTCAATACCTTCGACTTCAATGTAATTTGAGGCTATTCCTTTCGAGATATAAAAGTCAATCAAATCAGGAACTTTGTTGATGTCTGTAGGCCAATAGGTAGGTTTACGCGATGAGTGATATTCACAACCTGACATTTCTATTGCACTTAGGAGTTCTTTTCCTTTTCCTGGTGTTATGAGTCGAGATCCCCACGCAGTATGTTTGACGTTGTAGTCACCTCCTATGATAAACCTTGGTCCAAGTTTATTAAAAATGTTAAGATATTGATTTCTTACGATATTATGTCTTGGTGGACAGTAGATCGCCCCTAAACTTAGTTCAGCACCACCGTGGTTAATCGTTATTACAGTAGCTTGCATATATGGCTCCTTAATTTCTTCTTGCTGGAAATGTAGGATATTTTGTTTGATTAAGATTGCTGTCCCTCCTCGAGCACGATCACTCGGATGCAATGTCCAATAGGCACTATATCCTGTAATTTTGATAAAGTTCTTCTCCGTAAAGTGCGTCTCTGATATTAAAGCTACATCTATGTTATTGGTTCTTAGAAATACTTCTAGTTCTTGAGCTCTTGCATTAAGCCCGTTAGCATTCCAGGCAATTATACGTAGGAACGTTATAGTCATTTACTTTTTATGTTTTAGCGGTTTATTTGGTGGCTTGGAATTATCTTCTAGTTTATCCACCCTGGTAGCAAGCTGGCTGAAATTTTGTCTCATTTCTGCCTGAAATTCGGCGAGCATTTTCATTATATTACTAATGGTTGGCTCGTTGGACACAGGTTTCTGCCTGCTTTCTTGATTAAGATTGTTATTTGAGGTTTTGGTCACCTGGGCGTAGGAAACCCCCTCTCTAATAGTATCATATTGTTGGTTAGGCTTTTGCTGTAGTCGCTCTGCTACTGTTATTTTTCTCGGTAGTTGAGCATTTAGTTTTTTCTGATACACCAGGCATCCTTTGTAGCTAGCCGGATGACCTTTTTCTCCGCAGAGTGCACAAGTTGGTATAACATTTCGCGGCTTTTGACATTGTTTTGTTTGATGGCTCTCTGCGCATTTGACACATTTGGCTTGCCTATTGCAGAAGTTCTTTGTGTGTCCTAACTGTTGGCAATTTGTACACTGTGGTATACCTATTACCTTTTTCGGTGGTTCAATAGACACCTTGCAATATAGCAGGTTCTTAATTTCGTATATGTCCTTATTGTTTTCCCCCTGCAACAGGTCTACATAAAACAATGGGAAGTGTCTAATAATTTTCTCATTATTAATTGTCGACTTTTTATGAATATTAATAATGTTGGTTACTTTATGACCATGTTCCTCGATTGCCGCTTTGATCTCTTCGCGATCGGTAGATGACGGTAAACCTCGTATTACGACTCTGTACCATCTTTCACTTTTGAGCTGATAAGTATGGTATTCCATCTTATATAATGTACTATCCTTGTTATTGGATTCAGTTTCTTTTATATCGCTAAGTAGTTTTTTAATTTTACGGTAGTCATTTTCAGACTGCGTTGTTATTTTGATATCGTTATTGGATATTGCTTTAAACTGAGCAGGTTTCTCTGTCACTGCCAATACTCGAGCTCTGAGTATATTAAAATTCCTAACATTGCTGACATTGATTGGTGGTGGTAAGGGTTCCTTTTGCTGTGCATGTTGTGGTTGTTTTGGTATTTCGTTATCTTGCGGTAGGGATACCCTTGGTGATGGCGTTTTGGAGAGTCTCCTCTTTTTATTTACAGTTACTTTATTTTGTCTAGGTTGGGTTTCTTTCTCAAGTTCCTCTTCATCCGTAAAGTATTCGTTGCCAAGACTTTGTAGGCTCTGACTTCTACCATTAGTTGACGTAGAAGGTTTATTTTGCCTCTCTAGTGTTTCGATTCTGTTTTGTAAGTTTACCAAAATATCTTGGTATTTATTACATTGTAACTCATATTGCTGGCATTTTGTCCTTAGTTCATTATTCTGGCGCTCAAGCGAGGTTAATTTTGATGTCATTTCATTGCCGTCTTGAAGCATACGGTGTCTTTTCGTTAATGTTGGAGAATGCATGAGTTCTATTGGAGGTAGGGGGCTTATACTTCTATCTGCTCTAGTAGCTAAGCTTGCCACTACTAAAGCATTGCGGTCGTTTGATATCGACGACTGGAAGCCCGCTTGCTCACTATCCGAAGTCGCCGGTACTGGGCATCCTAATCCCTGCACCGTAACATTATTCTTCTGCTGATCTGCCATGGTTGGTTTATTGTTCGGGGTTCCTTCCCCTAGCCAGATTTGGTCCGCGGATGGTATTTTATTTCCCACCTACCCTCCGGCAAGCCGGTTAAAGAGCATTCCCCTATCCGCCACCTGGGGACGCGCCACGATGGAAGTTTGGCATCTTCACACGGGTGTTTTAAATGATATGGATGTTGCTTCTTGTCTTTTAATGCTATGAGAATGTCGTTAATTTAAACCAAAACGAAAGTAATCTCATGATTTCGTTGGTGAAATGCTAGAAAATTCACACAACTTTTCTGAGACCAAATGGCATTCGGATGGATTCGAATAAGCCACATGGTATGGTTCTTGCTGTTTTATGAATATAATATAAGAGAGCTATATATACAAAGCCGATCACAATTAAATTTGCTTAAATTGAGCTGCTGAATATTTTGAATTGATGTGTTAAACCATCTGTAACGAACTTGACCCAAATGAGTGGGTTACGAAAACAAAAATTTAATGTCGTTCACCACGGAATTATATCAACCATCCAGAGCTTCGGGGTGGTACTTGTTTTGCCGGCTAAAGCTTAGGGATCAGCGTAGGATTTTCGAAGATGGATGGAAGCTGGTTGAGACCACCAAACAAAATTAGCATGAAGAGAAAGTGAAAAGAAAACACAGATCAGGTAGTTCGCTCAGATAACTGAGTACACCTCTGATCACTACGTATTATATACAACGTCGTACACCGTGGTTTATTGTTGTATACACCCGAAGATCCCGTAACCGAACAAGGTGGCTTTGCTGACGACAATAATGTGGTCACCTTCGCCATAACCAAAGAGAAATATCTACCGGTGTACAGGCACATGAGTTGTCGCAGTACCAACGGAAATCACTATTCAAGTTAATTTATCTTACCTATGACGCGGTATAAAAAAACAATTATAAACCGTGCAGAAACAATACTTGCTGATCACCTGTTGGATAGTATCTGGATGAGGCAGCACTGCAAGCCAATGTTGGTTTAGATTCACTTTTTTTTCACTATAACTTTAACTTTTACTTATAACTTTTGTTTTTTTTCCACTCATAAGGTATTATTTTGTCTAAAAATTTTTTTAGCACAAGAACAGAAGTAAAGTTAGATAGTCGCACGGGATAAAATCAATTAAAATTCGTACAATATTTGTAATTCATTTCTCAATTTTTTTAAATTTGTTTTTATTTTATTTATTTATAATTAATACCAAAAAAAATGTTTTTGCCTGGTTAATTCGTTTATTAATGAATAACGACAATAAACTCACTACACATAGCTAGTATTATACATTTTTTTTTTCAAAGGCTGAACACAAAACTTTTTTTTGAAAAATAAATAAATGGTTTTCTTTACATTATAGACACCGTTTATAGCATAAATCTTGGTTGATTCATATATTTTTTTTTAATTTATTTTATTTCTAAGTTATTATATATTTATTATTTAATTAAGTGTACAAAAAAACTCAGTTATTTACCAATTATATCACGGTACCCTTTAAAAAGCCAAATTACAATCTGACTCGAAATTGATTGACTTTTTTCTTCTCTCCCCCTTCGTGGCGATCGGTGCGATATTTATACCATCGTTGGTGAGGGTAAAACAAACATCTCGTTTTGATATCGAACCCAACAACAAAAAGTATATGCTATTGCAGTCCGGCGTCAGCCACGTTGGCGGTCAAGATTATATAGATTATATTCACCACGAAAATGAACTGCATGAAATGGTAGAGAAAAAATAATGGAACGACCCCGAGCGTTACACATCTTCTGGCTTGCCTAAATGTATATAGAAAGGACTGTTTACTATCTTAATATAAATATCTTCAAATATTTCCAGTTATCATAAAACGTAATTCTATATAATTATAATTTTCTACCAAATTAAATTACAAATATCATAATTATTTTAAGTTAATTAAAAAATTTGGAGAATAGCCCTCATTTAATAATATTGCTTAACTCTTTTCCAGCAACCCTTATTTTATTTTTGTAACTTCAATATCATCACATAACAAATAATCTTAACCAACCGAAAAATATCCACTTATCATCTTCTTCATTACCATCTTTATAATCGTTTTCTTAATTCAAAAGGAAAATAACCAAAAACCAAATTAAGAAAAAATTAAATAAAACGAGCTTTGAAAACTCAATTTGTATATTATTTTTTATAAATTTCTTTTTTAAATTCGCCGCATCCATGATATTGCTTTAAATTGGCCGTTACGTTTCTGGCATAAAATATATATACATATAAAAAAACGCTGAACTAAGATTTTTGTTGCTGTTATGATTGTAATTAAATTTTACTAATTAATTCTTATATAATTTTTTATGCCTCGAACATTTTTTTATTATCTCGTTAACTAAAAAAAATGAGAGCTCGTAGTGAAAGCGCGCGAGCAACGAATTAGCAGAAAATGGAAAGTCAACCGGTGCCTTTATTGGGTTCACATTAATTATATACAATTTTTGACATTTAAGTCCTCTTTATTTTGGCCTTTCAAATAAAATAATTAATATTTTTGTTTTTGTTGGGCAATAAAAATAAATGCAATCGCGAATATAAGGGATGAATAAGAAATGAGAATGAAAGTGAAAAATAAAATTACTCCTTTTCGGAATGCAAAATAAATTGAATTTCATGAACACACGTTTTCCGTTTTGTTGTGTATTCTAAAGACGCTGTGGTATTTTTAGAACTTAATTTCAATTATTTGCGCGAGGTGAATTTAAACGTCTTTTTATTTATTTATTTTCATTGTTGTGTGTATGACTTTCATTGGGCGTAGCACATAAAATTATATTACGTCACTATATGTAGATAGCAATAAATGCCACGGTTTTATTTCAAAAATCAAATAATTGTTGTAAAATCTATATAGTTTAAGAGATAGCAAAAATTAATATTTAAAAGTTAATGGAGGAAGTATAAAATTTAAGGGGATGACTATAGTTCCAAAAACACAAAATTGCAGCCAAAAACCAGAAACTATCCCCATATCACAAGCAAACGGTACAGGTACACAAATTTCAAAATTAGGCAGTTATATGACATAGCAGGGGCAGCGGAGTATGCCGTCGATGGTGATTCAGGCACTATTCAGTTGATAACCATCACACTAGAAGCAGCACCTGTCATAAGCAACGATGAAGTTACTGTTTGTCATCACTCAGAAATATATCAAAGTTGTATGTCAAATGAAGCTCAAGATCCAATTCTACCAGAAAAACAAGAAAACCTTGATGAATGTGCATGAACGAAACTCTGCGTGTCGGAGCCTACTTTTCAGAGTAGCTTATGGTTAATACTTCATAAATACGAACAGAAGAAGTCGTTTCGGTTTAAACTAGCAAATACGAGATCCACCAACAAAAACCAATTTTAACCAAAATTTTTCTACAAATTCGGTTGGTCTACGGAAAGTGAGAGCTTCCGTAGGAGCTTTTTTGTTTTCAAGAAATATTTTGAAAATTATATCATTTATGGGAAAAGCTACTATAAACTTGAAGATTCAAATTTAGTTTTTAAACAATATCGGCAAAGTTCGGTTTTCCAAAATTTGAGTGACGACAACGATTTTTGAGAAAAAAATTTTTTATTAAAAATTCATACGTAAGCTTTTTCAATAAATTGAGAGATGCTTTTGAATTGTGGCCGATTACTTTTAAATTTGACACGTTAAAAGTATATTAAAAGAAAACTATAAAATTTAGGCGAAAACAATTTTAATATTTTGGATTAAGGCTATGTAGTTTTGAGATGGTGACACTTACAAGTGGAAGACACTTACAAGTGGAAGACAAGTTCCATTTTATTAGCTCACACAAATTTAAAAAGAAAATGGGCAATGGGGGTTTTTAAATGCAAGGAGTCGATTGCAATTAGTTCAGTTTTCAGGAAAAAATGGGTTGAGGGTCGTCAATTGGGAACGGGTCTCTTTCTATAATTGTTTTCAGCTTGCACGAATTTTATAAATCGTGATAATGAGGGTTTTAGGATGCCAGTAGTCAATTGCGACCGATGAATTTCAGGAAACCCAATTGAGATAGTCGCTCACCGGGGCCCGAGTTTGTTTCTTAAATTTTAAATCTGTCGATTCATTTTCAAGTACCAGAAACCAATTGAGATGAAAAATTCATTTAGGTGATCATTCCCTGGAACTTTTTTATTTCTAATGAAGCGCAGTGGTATGGCTTGTCCCCAGCGCAAATTTAATTTTGGTGGAAAATTAGTTCAAATAATTCTGATAAAAATGGGTTCTTGGTTGGGCTTAGCGTATATCGTGATATTCCAAATTTTAAGTTGTGTTGTGCCATGGTGGGTTAAGATTCATCATATCGTGAAATGTTGCATTTTTTTGTATATTGTTGCGTCGTATTGCAGCATGTTGATGTTAAATATTTTGTTCCACTATAGTAGGTCAAGTTGCATAATGTTGTGGGTTGTTGCATCATACTGCATTATGTGTGAAATAATGCAATATTTCAACGCTTTTATTTCATTCTACAGTTCATTGTCATCTGTTGTGAGGTGCGGATGTATATTTTGAACTAATCAAGTATATCCATTGAAAATAATAAGTAAACGCAAAGGAAATTAGAAATAAAAATAGCTTAAGATAGATTTAATTACAAAATAAACTTTCCTTTTTTTAAAAGTGTTTTTGTGTTATAATTAAGAATGTTTTTCATTTTTGTGTAAATAATTCGTGGTTAGAAAAAACATACAGTTGTGTTACAAAAATTGCTTCTGTGTTATATAAATATAATACTAACCGTAAACCTTAAAAATTGTGTGAAATAATCTGGATTATAATGTCGTGTGTGATTTGCAATTCTAAAATAACTAAAACTGCATCTAATTCTAATATCGATTGTATTTTGTGTAAAAAAATTTACCATGCTTCGTGTGCAGGAATGCAAATATCGGATATTGATTTCATTAAAAGGAGTAAGAGCTACATTTAGTTATGTGCGTCATGTCAAACACAAAAACGTAAAAGTCGAAATTTGGATGAAGATACTGCTGTCAATTCGTCTTTCACAAATACCACAAATAATTCGAAAGTCGTTGAATGTTTTGATTTGTTTTGATATACACAATTAAAAAAAAACACCAACACAATGAATGTTCGTTTTAATATTATTTAGAAGTTATCTGTCTTAATTCATAAATTGATCGAGGAAAATAAGGAACTAGTGATTAACTTAGAGGAGCGTGCTGATACTATCGAATAAAGATCGCTGATTGATTCAATTGAAATAATTGGTGTCCCAAAACAGGACAATAAAATCACTACTAATATCATCACTACGCTAATTAAGAATGGTTTGGAGTTACCTTTGGAACCAGATAACATTTATAATAGCTTTAGGATTAAAAATAAGTCGTCTAATAAACCTGGGACAATAATTGTTGTGTTAAAATCATTCAGTTCTAAATGTGATATGTTGAAATGTTTAGTGATATGTTGAGTTGCAAATTGAAATTCTCTGAACATATGTTTGCAACATTTGTAAGAAAATTCTGGTTTCACTTCGCCAATTTAACATTCTAAGGTCAATATGTCGTCACAGCATGATTATCTTTCAATCGAGTATGCATTAGCTGCTTGGGGTGGTATTTATCTTCATAATTTGAATCCTGTCATAACTTTACAGAAATGTGCCATTCGCGTCATGTTTTTTAAAAAATCAACGGTTACATCATTTCCATTATTCAAGTCAGCTCAAATTCTACCGGTACGTTAACGAAACGTTTATAAAGTAATGCAAATATTTTACGCGAGGTGTGGTTATGTAAAAAGTAAGATCTATTGATCAGTATGATTTGAGAGTTAAAAATCTATGTGTTATTAATTTTACTCGGAAGGAATACTGTCGTAGATTTTATAGTATTATGGCACCCTGTGTATATAACTTACTACCTAGTCAAGAAATGTCAGAAAGTACAATGGCAAAATTTTTAAAAGAATTGAAGTGCTGGTTGTTGGCTTTTTGGTTTCGATCACATCAATGATGAAAAGTATTTTTAAATTTTAAATTTTATTAAATTTTAAATTTTATTATTACTAATTTTCATACAGCTTACATTTATTTTATTTTTTTTGTAAGGGATGCTATATTTTAATTCTGTTATGATTCATTGATTGTCATAGTTATTTCTGTTTTCGAGTTTCTAAATACATATGTGCCTCTTTTCTCATCAACTTATTTCATATAATTTATATAACTTCTTTCATTTTTCCATGTGAATGTTTTCTGTGTGACCTTTTGTTACATTTTCTTATATTTATTATTTTTTATCTGAGCACCTCACGCTCTAATATCTTATAAATTTCATTTTTTGTTGGTTATGGTTGAAACAAGCTTAACTAGCTTCTTCTATAATTTCGTATGCTAAATCAATAATTTAAGTGCCTACTTTGCAAACTACTTTAATTATAAGTAGTTTTCAAATAAAAAATAAATAAATAAATAAAAAACTAAATAAAAAATGTTGTCGTCGAACGGCTGTCACGAGGATTTTCGATTCCATTCATTGGGATAGAGCAGTAAAATATAAACTCTCCTCAATTTCAAAATAATTGTAAAGTCTTCTTAACATAAGATGTGTTAACGAAAAGCTTCAATTATATTTAATGTCTGCAGTGTATTACAATTGCCAGAACAAGCTAATTTAGGGTTCAGCACTCCAAACAAATATACATTTTCATTGATTTATTGTTTTTTTTTCTGTAGCATTTAAACGTGTAAAAGGTATAGTTTTAACCTGGATTCAGTACTATATGTTCCAAAAAAATTCAAACTTTAAATTTTTTGCCAATATCATCCTTGATAGGTCTCTCGATTTAAACGATTTTAATAAAAATTAATTTAAACGGGTTTTCGAGTGTTAGGAAACGATTGCAATGAATCATGATTTCGGAAAATTTAAACGTTAACATACGTTTGTTCTACAATAGAACTTTGTCATTTCTCCAGTGGAGGAGAATGGAGAGAGATGGATATGGATCTCAGATTACAAGGTGAAATTTTGAATTTAATATAAATTTTGGTAGTGCCTCTGAAAATTCACAACAATCTTTAAATGGCAAAAAAAGGATCCTAAAGCGTAATAAAACTTCATCGTTTTAACCGATTTTCTGCTGAATAAACATTTGAGTCAGCGGAATTTCTTGTTAATCAATTTTACTATAAAAACTTTTCGATATGTAGTAAAACTTTCACCCAATTTCGTTATTAGAAAAAACCAAAAACCTACGGTTTGGTATTTTGGCAAGTCTTGACCGCATTTTTAATACGATTGTACAAACATTCAAGAAGCAATCAGTTATTTTAAACCGTTAGAATTTCAAATTTTGGAAGATATGTTCATCTCTTATTATTTTCAAATTTGAACGTCTTACGGTACAGAAGTACAAATCGATAAAGTCAATAAAAAAGTTACGTCAACAAATATGCAAAACTGGCTTCATTTGTATCAATCATACAACACTTTTTTTTGAAACAAATGCCAGATAAACTTGAGCCAAAACACACCATTAAATTGTTAAGTTAGATGTCGGAAAGGTACAAAGCAAATTTTCTTCAGTCGATAACCAATAAGTTTTAATACTGAAACTTCAAATCGGTCCACCGGAAGTAACAGCTTCAATTCTTTTAGGTTCTTCGGCATGTTTTTTGATTGTAAATTAATTTTGCAACAATAGATAAATTTTCCATATTAAGTGAATACGCCAATTTATGACAAAAATTGTTTTTCGAAAAAATTCAGTTGACCAGAATGAAATTTCATAAGTAAGCTTCTTTCATAAATTTTAAATTCTTTGAAAAGTATAAAGCATTTATGAAAAATGATTAAGAAACAAAGAGATTGTACATTAAATTTCAAACAAAATTAGTTCAGATCATTTCTAAAATTATACCGGAAATGATGAGTTTTTATAAAGAAAACTTTGTTTCACCAAAAGTTTGCATCCCTAGTCTAGGATTGACTATTAGGAATTCATAATCATACTAAAACTTATTCGATTAAATTTTAGATCTTTGCGAAATTTGGTCGATGTCTGTATACTGCACTTGGTATAGCATAAGTGAAAGCTTTTTTAAATTTTTTGCAGTAATGTTGGAAACTTTAGAATTTACAAAACACATCAAAGAATTAAACGCTTCAAATTAATTGAAAAATAAAAATTTCCACGAAGTACATAGAATCTTTTAAAGTATTTCACCTTGGGTGTATCAAAATAATGAAAATTTTTATCCATTTGTATATAGAATTATTTTTTAACGAAAAACACTTCTGTTCCCGCTAGTCATATCATTCAACCATGGATAAAAAAAAACAAGAATTCCTTTTTCAATGGTAGAAATCAACAACCCTAGAAAGTATATAAGGGTGTTAATAACTTTTATATTCATGCACTCATTCATATCCCACATCGATTTTTCAAAAGAGTCAAGAATATTGATTAATTATGATTGATTCGGTTCTAAACGCAATCGGATGCGATCTTACATGCGCCCATATACCATATGTGAAACTTTTTATGAATTTCAAGATTTATGTAAACCGGCGTTTTCTTTAAAATATAAATTTGTGTACGTAACATGCACAAGTAAAAGTTCAATATATATAACCGAAAAATAACTTGCGGTGTATTTGATTAATTAGATTTTCAAGTATTCAAATTTTTTCCTAACATTTCCTAACATTTATACCATTTCTATACATCCTAACTTTACAATAATGATCATAATAATATATAATCAAGTGTAATAACAATATTTCATGAATTTTGGAACAGCGGCGCGTATATGTAAGGAACGTGAAACTTTGTTCGGTTTTATATACGCGGTTTGTGAGCCCATAAAAATAAAAATAAAAGTTCTTTTTTCAAATCACTCATTCGAAATGTGTACGTACTCGTACTATGTGTCGGGCGATTGGGGAATGGTGGTTGATTTTTTTCAAACGCACAAAATGCTAAAATAAATGATGCGATGTCATAAAGTTTTAATGAACAACTTTTTGTGTACTAACAGCATAATTTTTCACACCTTCTAAAAAATACGCAAAAGTTAAATAATTTTTTTTCTGAATTAATTATTTTGGCACACATCTACAACAATGAGAAAATTTAATTCCAATTTTGTAATATAAAAAAAAAATGTTATTGATAAGGCTTGACAAGCGCGTCACTTAAACGATAGTTAATGGTGAATTTTTTTTTTGTTTTATTTGATTTTTTATTTATTACTTTAATTAGATGACAAGAACAAGAACAACAAATACAAAGTATAATGGTAACACTTAATTTGATTATAGAGAATTGAATGGAACAAAATAAAAATAAAGCTGAAAAATAATCGAGAATTAATATTGATTATCTGCTTATTTGTTAAATAAATATTAGTTTTCGGGCGATTTTCTGCACAAATAAATGCCCTGAAATTAATTTTATTTTAGTAAAATATCGTACACAGTGCGTTATACAAAATATGTATACAACAAGTAAATAAATTTATATGTAGACGGGAGCTTTAACATTTTAAAATAATTTTCGTATAAAAAATTTGTTATCAAAAAACTTTTATTTGACGTAATTTTTAGGTAAAACTACAACACAACTTTTATTAACAAACATCAGAAATATTTTTCATTAAAAATACTTTCAACAAAACAACATCTTCGCTTTCTATGTATATATATTATATATAAATACATATATACATGCTCGTATTTAGATGAAAACTTTTTGGCAGAATTAAAAATGAAACTTTAACCATTAAATGTGTATGATAAGGATTTTGAAATTATATTCAAATAGTGTTTTTAACCGAGTTTTTAACAGTACTCTAACCAAAAACATACTCTAGTCACGTTAGTTTTTAATATCATAAAATTTACTGTTTTTGAATGGGATGTACGAAAAATTTAATTTTTGTATATTTTTAACGCTGTCTCAACCCTTAGTCTCTTAACTTTTATTATTTTAACAAAACAATTTTTTTCTTGTGTACTATGTGTTTCTTGATGCCAAGATTCACGTTTATAGCAATCAACCCAATAGGCGAGATTGTAACATTACCCCTTATCTAAGCTTGTTCGTCCCGAACAAGATACAATCACGCTCCTCTGTATAGTACCAATCGTTCCATATACACTACTTGCTATTTCCGTCGATGTCGTTGTGATTTTAGTATTAGCCCATCCCATCCCGGTTAGAGTTTCAGTGATGACCTTTTTCTTGGTGGCGGATTGTAGAGCCACATTAGATGTTCTTCTATATAATGCTGATGAGGGAACAGCACCAAACTTAATATCTACTGCTAATCGTAGATTAGGCCCGTAAATCATTTAGGATGGTGTACCTCCGGTCTAGTCGTGTACTGCTGATCAATAGGCCATCAAGAACAATTGTATATTTCGATCACAACCGCATGTTAAACTTTTGGTCTTGCCCTATTTATCTAACAAATTTCCTGGAGCTCAGTGAATTACCATCGGTGTACAGCTGCTGAAATAGTCCATTTGCTGAAATAGTCCATTATCACTGCTTTCCCTAATATGGTACGGTTATACCATGTCCATGGCAATTTTCACGAATGGTATACCGAGGTTGTACTGTTGCATTGATCTTCGTTTGACTTTTCGGGTAGACCCTTTCACTGTTGCACATGGATCAAACTTTTTTAAAAATCCGCGGCTAGTAATTGCTTTCCCGAATTGATTCATCCGTCCAGTCCTAATCGGGTAACACTTATTTAAGCCAACATCGATAACATCCTCCAGTCGCTTGCAGGGCTAACATTAAATTTGACCCTCCGGTTTCATAAGTTGAAATAACCGGTGTAACGCCCCTTGATCAAAATTGAATTTATTTCCATAGAGGTATTTATAAAAATGCAAACAATTGTAAGTTTGTTGTATTTGTGAGAAATGTTTGTAGTTGTCAAAATAAATATGGCGGAAAATATCAGAAAATTTAATTAACAAGGACTTGAAACCTATATATATTTTCACAATTTGGATTAAATCAATACAAATTGTTGGAATATTGGCTTGTATTTGAATCACTGTAAGTTTGTTGTATTTGTCAGAAATAGTTGTTGTTGTCAAAATAAATATGGCCAAAAATATCAGAAAACTTAATTTACTAGACTTTAAACTTGTACATAATTTCGCAAATTGGATTGAATTAATTCAAATTGTTGGGATATTGGCTTGTATTTAAATCACTGTAAGTTTGTTGTATTTGTCAGAAATAGTTGTTGTTGTCAAAATAAATATGGCCGAAAATATCAGAAAACTTAATTTACTAGACTTTAAACCTATACATAATTTCGCAAATTGGATTGAATTAATTCAAATTGTTGGAATATTGGCTTGTATTTGAATCACTGTAAGTTTCTAGTATTTGTCAGAAATAGTTGTTGTTGTCAAAATAAATATGGCCGAAAATAGCAGAAAACTTAATTTACTAGACTTGAAACCTATACATAATTTCGCAAATTGGATTGAATTAATTCAAATTGTTGGAATATAAGCTTGTATTTGAATCACTGTAAGTTTGTTGTATTTGTCAGAAATAGTTGTTGTTGTCAAAATAAATATGGCCGACAATATCAGAAAACTTAATTTACTAGACTTTAAACCTATACATAATCTCGCAAATTGGATTGAATTAATTCAAATTGTTGGGATATTGGCTTGTATTTGAATCACTGTAAGTTTGTTGTATTTGTCAGAAATAGTTGTTGTTGTCAAAATAAATATGGCCGACAATATCAGAAAACTTAACTTACTAGACTTTAAACCTATACATAATTTCGCAAATTGGATTGAATTAATTCAAATTAATGGAATATTGGCTTGTATTTGAATCACTGTAAGTTTGTTGTATTTGTCAGAAATAGTTGTTGTTGTCAAAATAAATATGGCCGAAAATATCAGAAAACTTAACTTACTAGACTTTAAACCTATACATAATCTCGCAAATTGGAATAAATCAATTCAAATTGTTGGGATATTGGCTTGTATTTGAATCACTGTAAGTTTGTTGTATTTGTCAGAAATAGTTGTTGTTGCCAAAATAAATATGGCCGACAATATCAGAAAACTTAACTTACTAGACTTTAAACCTATACATAATTTCGCAAATTGGATTAAATTAATTCTAATTGTTGGGATACTGGCTTGTATTTGAATCACTGTAGGTTTGTTGTATTTGTCAAAAATAGTTGTTGTTGTCAAAATAAATATGGCGGAAAATATCAGAAACTTTACTTCCTAAACCTAACGATTCTTAAATAAATGGTTTAACGGGGGTTCGAAATCACATGGGAAATAGTCGAATTAACAATAATTTTTGCCCTCTCTTAAAACGAATTTTTGTAACCTGCCTCTCCTGCACCTCCTCCCATTCCGAATTGTTAAACTAGTAGTTTAACAAAGATCTAACCCCCAAAACAATCAATATGTTGGGGGTCTAACCGGGACAATTTCGGGATAAATTATTTTCGGTTGCCTATTAAATGGTTGTCCGTCCTACTCGTTTTTTGGTTGTTTACCGTAGGTACTCTTTGAACAATTTATCCAAATGTTTACTCCTATGCGTATACTCCTAAATTTGTAAGTGTAAATTACTCATACCTAATTTAAATATTTTTTTGTAAAACAGTATAAAGCCACCAGATCTCATATTCTTACTCTAAGCACCCCCTTTGCGTATTAGGGCGAGATAGTATTTAACGCATCTTTTTGTTTATATTTGAATGAAATTAAAATTTTGCCAAATCAAAAAATTTTTAAATTTTTTTTTAATATTTTACAATTTTGATTAATTCAATGTTTTTTCTATTTCCAGGTACATAAAACATTTAAAATCCAACTTCGAGTATTCATGCACTATATTAGCAGAACAACGAGCGAGTGGTAATATATACACATTATTGTTAAAAATTCTAATCAAATAATACTTTACACTAAAACTAAGTACTATATCAAGCAACAGTAAATTGATATACAACTTTTTAAGTATATTCGTACATTACGATGATTCATAACTTTGTACTCGTATATACGAAATAACTTTCAAGTGAAAAAAACCTAAATTATTTATCAACTAAAAAGTATCAAGCTCAAAAATAAAAAAAAAAAACTTTTTTGTGATTTTTAGTTGGTTTTTGATGGCTGCATGACAAAAAAAATTGCTAAATGAAAAAACAGTACAAACGAAATAAATAAATGTACCAACCATTTCAAGCGAAACTATACACAAAGATAAAAATGTGAAAACTAAGTTTTTAATTTAAAGTTGTATAAAAATGAAAAAATTTTAAATTCCCTTTAGACATAACTCGTGATCATTTTAATTATTACTTAAGTACAAAACGAGAATTGCGAAAAGTTTTAAAATAATTACGTGACATTGGCATACATTGTGGCTTATATTTAGAGATGCATTCCTATTACTACTACAAATGTTGATGGTGGACGATATCATTTGAAAAAAAAAAATTTAGAAGTGAAGAAGCTATAAAAAAATAGCAATGTCGCTCTGATAGGTTAACGATGACTGAAATTCAGCAACTTTTTTTTTACTATTCATAAAATTGAAGGAAACGAAGTTTATTACCGCTTTTCTCAAGATGAGAGGTCTTGAGAAAGTCATTAAGCATTAAAACAATTTCGATTATTTTTTCCACGGAAGCGCGAATTTTTCGCGTTTTTTGTAACAGCAGTGAAAATTATTAGAATAAAGTTCGTTTTATATTTGAATGATACATATTTATTGTAATTTGTGTGTGGTGAATACTTGTGAAACCGTTGCTATCAGAGGTGTAACCCAGTTTGAGCTTTCGAGATGTAAGCATAATATTCGATTAGACCTACTGCGTTTTGTTCGGTGAAAAACGGTATGAAGTTGCTATCAACATAAGGCGAGACTATACAAAGTATAGGTTTAAGTCACTCGCGATTACAAGATGATCATTTGAACTTACTATATTCCATGTACAAATTCATCGAGAACATTCACATCGACAACAATGAACGATAACTTGGTAACCGTAGCACGTACCACTACGGATAACAGTTCACCATTTCTTTATGAATTGAGCCTTTTACATCAATAAATTTACCAATATCTTTGGCAACAAAAAAATGGCATTTTTTTGGACCTAAAACCAGCGTTTTTATTTCATTTTCAAGTCGAAAATTTGAAATGACTTTAATTGTCATACTACAGTGAAAGCCCAATTTTCCGGCATTCAATTAGCCGGAACAGTCAGTTAACCGGAAATTTAATTTATAGAATTTTTTTTGCTTTTTTCTCTTTCATATACATTTTGAAATTTGCAATAGTTTTTTGCTCCATTTTCATTAATGAAAGCATTAGTTGAAAATTTTGAATGGCTTCAATTTTCATATAACAGTAAAAGCCCGATTATCCGACATCCAATTAACCGGAACACTCAGTTAACGGGAATTTTATTTTTTCGGAATTTTTTTTGCTTTTTCTCTTTCAAATGGACTTTTTAATTCATTTTAAAATTTGCAATTTTTTTTTTGCACAATGAAAGCATAAGTGGAAATTTTGGAATGGCTTTAATTGTCATATGTTGTTTCAATTATCCGGCATCCAATTAACCGGAACACTCAGTTAACCGGAATTTTAATTTTTCTTTTTCACAAGAGACATTATTTTTTTTATTATTCGGGGATTCATAGAAAATATACTTTACTTTACTTTTTTTCTGTTTTAAGCATTATTCTATTTGAATTGAATGTGTAAAGTCGTGTTACATGAACAGTGAAATATTCAAAATATGTATTATTAAAGATTGGGTACTCGTTTGGGTGTACTGGTATACATAATAAGTATGTATTTATTAATTCCAATAAACTCAATGAACTGATGCATAAAAAAATTATTTGTTTGGTACATAATTTCAAAATAAATAAACGAGAATCCTAGAAAATAAAAAAATTCTCGTAAAATTTCTAGTTTTAATGAAACATTCAATTATCCGGAATTTTCGATTATCCGGAATGCTCTCATCCCCAAGCATTCCGGATAACAGAGTATTTACTCTAGTGTATATTGCAGTAAAAGCCCTGTTATCCGGAATGCTTGGAGATTGAGAGCATTCTAGATAATCGACAAACCCGGATAACCGAATTTTTCATAAAAACTTAAGAAATTTTACAAGAATTTCGCTTGATTTCATTATTTTTTAGGATTCTCGTTTATTTCGGTCCAATTTATACATCAGTTAATTGAATTTATTGCAAATAATAAATACATTCATATTATGTACATGAGTACACCCATACGAGTACCCTTAATTTAATATTACAATATTTCTCTAACTCTACTTGGAGTACAATTTTACACATTCAATTCAAATAGAATAATGCATAAAACTGACAAAAAGGGAAGTATATTTTCAATAAATCCCCAAATAATAAAAAAAAAATTCCTTTCTCAAAGAGAAGACAAACAAAAAAAAAAATCCAAAAAATTTAAATTCTTGTTAACTGAGTGTTCCGGTTAACTGGATGTCGGATAATGGAGCTTTCACTGTAATATGAACATTAATGCCATTCACTGTAATATGAACATTAATGCTATCATTAATGGAAATGTCAAAAAACTCAAAAATTCAAAAAACCATTGTTAATTTCAATATGAATTAAAAAAACGCTTGAAAAGAAAAAGTGAAAAATTCAAAAAATATTCCTAAAAATTAGGGTTCCGGTTAACTCAGTGTTCCGGTTAATTGAATGCCAGATAATCGGGCTTTTGCTTTAATTTGAAAATTAAAGCCATTTTTCATCTAATGCTATCATTAATAAAACTGTGCAAAAAATATTTGCAAATTTCAAATGAATTAAAAGAACCATATGAAATGAAAGTGAAAAGCAAAAAAAATCCTAAAAAGTAAACTTCCGGTTAACTGAGTGTTCTGGTTAATTTGATACCAGTTAATCGGGCTATTATTGTAATATAAAAATTAAAGCCATTCAAAATTTTCAACTTATGCTTTCATTATTGAAAATGAGCAAAAAACAATTGCAAATTTCAAAATGAATTAAAAAATGCATATTCTAATTCATAATTAATACACAAATAATAATTCACAATTGAAATTTATGAAAATGCATTTCTTCGTTTTTGAGCTTATTCTACAATACAACAAAAAACTGTATCAAAAAAAAACAAGAAACCATTTTCTTAAAAACGTTGTACAGTCTTGTTTCCAAACTCTAACCTTAATATGGCCAATAAATTTTCTATCAGATTACATATATGAAAAGAGAACATGTTGATTGTCCAACTATGGACTGGAGAAAAGTTTTGTTCTTAGACGAAACGCATTTTATCGTGTAGGGACACCGTTTACGGTTTGTACGGAAATCTGCAGCGTGAAAATTAACAGCGAGACATTTCGAGCAAATAGTCAAACATTCACCAAAAAGATGTTTTAGGGATGTTTTTCGTATAAGAGCCCTGACAGTCTAGTACCAGTCGAAGGCATGATGGACGACTTGAAGTATAAAGCTATGCTGGAAACTACAACGTAATTAGAAAAAAAGTTTTTGTTTATGAAAATGTTATTTTTCAAGATAATACATCGCCATGTTATAAAACGAAGTTAGTACCGAGTAACCTCGAACAATAGAATATCAAATGTTTCGATTGGCCTGAAAATTAAACAGACTTGAATTCGATAGACAATTTATGGGCCATTTCTAAGGTTAGAGTTCGGAAACAAGACTGTACAACATTAAAAAAAATAAAGGAAGCTGTTATCGCGGTTTAGTTTCGGGATTTACAAATAACAGAAAATTGCCAAAATTTAATTAATGCAATGCCTAACCGAGTGTAAGATGTCATTAAGGCCGAAGGTGGACACATTAATTATTATTATTCATTTTAATAAAAAAATGAATATTTGTCTCCATAATTTTATGTATTGACGTTTTCGAAAATTTTTGTTATCGAAAAAATTGCTGATCAGGTTCGTCATTTATGTGGTCTCTTATTACTTGGTTAATCTACCATTACTCGCCTTTCTCCACATTTTTCGATGCTGGCTCGTTATGCCCATGATAATTTTTTTGCCTCGTCAAATTTAAGCACACGTCCTTCGCAATATCAATGGGCAATCTTTGCCCGACTCTCCGTGGGGTCGTTCTGCTTCGCATTCTCTTTAGCAATCAACTACACTAACAGTCACAACCTTGACAATCTTACTGGATTTTTTTCTTAACATTAAGGATCATTACTCCGTTTGATATTCTAGTTACCCTCATTTTCTCCGGCTGTACACCCTCTTTTCGCAGTCTTCCATGGAGATTATCAGTTCGGGTGGCCCAAACCATTGATGCAACCTATTCGCTAGGTGGTACTTATGTGTTATGTTGGAGTAGCTTTGATCAACGTATTTAAATTTTAAATTTGATTTTTTTGCATTTTCTAAGAAAACTTCCAAAAAATGGTTTCGACTGAACTAACAATTACTAATTAAATATCAAATAAACAATTTTCAGCTTCATCCGACGACGTTATACACTTGGAAGAAGTTCATAACTTGTTTAGTCGTATATTTACTAAACGCCTTGTCATATAATTCGTAGAAAGTTTTATTTTACAAAATTTTCAACTTCGAGATTTTTGCAGTTACCATTTTTAAACTAAAAGTTGGTGGCCTTTCTATAGCCCAGACGAAACGACTTTTCGGTGTGACAGTTTATATATATAAGCATTTTCTATAAATTGGGAGATTCGGTCAACCGAAAGTAGTGACTTTCAGAGGATTTACACAAAATAAAAGTTATGAACTCTAAGATGCTAGTTTTCCAAAATCTAAGCGGAAATTACAATTTTTGGCAAAAACCTGATTTTCAAGAAAAAATTAAACCAACAGCTCAGGTGGAGTGATTGGTGGGCACATAACTTCATATACTTAAGCCTTTTCCATAAATTGGTAGATCCCAGTGGTATTTAGGTAGACTTGCCCAAAATCGGTTTAACGGAAGTTTCGACGGGAACTTTTCTGTTTTTGGTAAAAATTTTGTAAATTGTTAAACATTTAGGAAAAAACGATTAAAAACGAATCGCTTGTAAATTAAATTAGAAACAAAATTTGATCAGATCATTTTTTTTTATTTTACAGAAAATGACGAGTTTTGATAAGAAAAACTGTACTTCGCCGAAATTCGACATCTTTTTAGTCAAGGCGGATTGACTATTTGGAATAAAACATGGCAACTTTTATATATTAGCTTTTTCGATTTTTGCAATGCACTTGAAAAATCTAACGTTATCCAAAATGACAAGATTAAATTTTCAATATTTTTAGTTATATTTTTAACTATAAAAATCGGGTGTGGTGTATTCGAGATCTATTCTATACATAGATCTCGAATACACCGCTCCACACACCTTCGTGGTAAAAAAATAGGTTGTTGAACACAATATATTCACCCCTCCATTTTATTATAAAAAGACACTTTTCAGAAAAAAAAAATTCTTTCCATCACTGTAAACTTGGTTGGTCATTTTTTCGGAATATACCGGATTTAAATGTTTTGGACGATTTTTCAAATTATGCGGTATACGAAAATTTCTTACTATAGAACTTAAAAACTCTTATAACGTTTTTTTTATTACATGCACATAAAATTTATCACCATCAAAAATTATTTCAAACTCAAGTGATTTACATTGTGCTTGTTCGTTTGGTTACATAACAATCCAACAAATTTTGCGCGTCTTTTTTTGTTAAACCACTTAAGTGTATTGGTATTAAGTAACTGTGAATGGTATAAAAAAAGATTTATAAGAAAAGATATTTTCAAAAATATTTTTTATTTTGTACAAAGAAGGTGTGGAAAAGTTTATATTTTTCATTTAATTTGAATAATAATTTGTATAACACCCACACCTCGTGACATCATCATATATATATACAGTGGCGTATTCAAAAGTAATTTTAAATTTTTTATTTTGAATTGTAAACAAAATAAATTTTTTTAAGATTCATTTCCCTGTATATATTTTTGCGTTTGCATATTATTGTATATTTTTATAATATACAAAATGGAAAACCAGAGAGTAGATATTTTTTGTTCGTTGTTGTGTGATTCGCCTTTCTTCTGGAACGTGATATATTTATTATTTGATTTTTTATTATAAAAAGGAAAAGTGTAGAGATATTTTTCTGTTAAGTAAACAATTTTTTGTTGTTATGTGATTTTTATAACGTACCCAATGTACTTATATGTATTCTTCTGAACCAAATGTAGTCTCTACAATAATAATAATATTTAAGGAGGTGTTATAAATTGGTTGATTTAAAAAAAAACTTATGCCGATATACTCTCGAAAACCTTGTTGAAAAAAGGTTATCAATGCTTTTTAAAGACATTTTCCATTTCAATTCTGTATAAGACTCTAAGTACAGGTTTCTGGTGTTACCAATAATAGGAATATGAGACAATTTTTTTCCACATAATTTAAGAAGAAATTATTTTTTTTCTGTACTTGTTGTTATGTACATATTTTGCAAGTATAAAACATAAAATTCCGGATAATACCACAACACTACTTTCTACTTAATTGCACGAAATGCTTATAATAAATAAGAAACTTACAACCACATCTTTCAAACCACACAGATCTTTTCATATAATTTTTATAAAACAGATTTATATGTATATTCGTTTGAATATAGAGGGAAAACTTATTTTCCAGTTATATGATATGAATATATTCCTTTGTAAGTCGAAAGCTATTGATTTGTTCAATGTAACTATTTAGCTAAGATAACTAGTATTTAGCAAAAATACCACAACCATCTTTACACAAAAAAAAATAACTTTTATAAGTATTCTCATTTCTGTCTAACAAAAAAAAAATAGTTCAAAAAGTTGATAAAACCACTTGGAGAAGTTGAAACATTAATGACAAGAGAGTGTAGATATACTCGTACAGTTTATTTTTACTATTCATATATAGTTCTGTTTGTTCTAACAAGTTGGAAAAGTTGAATATTTAAAGATTGTGGCTTGAAAAAAATTTGATTTTTAGTTGTTGGCTTTATACGTATAGAAATAAAACGATTTTAACCAAAAAGAGTGAAATTACCCGACATTGTATCAAACTCAAAACAGACATGCTGACAAGTTTTGGTAAACTAACAAAAAATCTGTACATAGGTTATCCTAAATAAACCAATCATTTTATACGGTTCAAAAATCTTTAAATATGTATAACGCAAATTACAGTTCAAACACTACAACATAATTGTCTGTAGTTTTTTAAATTATCCAATTTTCTCTAACTTTTTCCAATTTTCCGTTACATAAGACGATAGATAGCCATTTACAAGTTTATATTATTTAAACTATAATCAATACTATGTATACATACAGGTGGTCATCAACTTACGAGAACTACTTTATTTTCTACTAATCGATATATTTTTTCAATTATTTCTGTTTTAGAAAGAACGAGAAAACATGCAATTGTAAAAGCTTTTTAATTTCATCAACAGTTAATTTTCTATACGAGATAATCAAAATTTAGTATTAAAATTATTTTCTTTCACTTTAACTCGTTGAGTTTGCCAGCGGCGTGAAACAAATATCATCTTGATAAAACTCATTTTGACAACAACAACTATTTGCATGACAAAAACAAAATTTTTCATATTCTCACGTCATTTGAGATAAATTAATGAATTTAGTAATTTTAAACCAAATTATAAAACTCGATATAAGTTTGCAAGCAACGTTAAATAAATTTCATCTCGATCAAACTCTTTTTTACAACAACAAAATTTTTAAACCAAATTTTAAAACTCGTTATAAGTTTGCAAGCGACGTTAAATAATTTTCCAATTGATCAAACTCTTTTTGACAACAACAACTATTTGTATGACAAAAACAAAATTTTCCATATTCTCACGTCATTTGTGATAAATTAATGAATTAAGGAATTTTAAACCAAATTTTAAAACTCGTTATAAGTTTGCAAGCGACGTTAAATAATTTTCAACTTGGTCAAACTCATTTTGACAACAACAACTACTTCTATGACAAAAACAAAATTTTCCATATTCTCAGGTCATTCGTGATAAATTAATGACTTAAGTAATTTTAAAACAAATTTTAAAACTCGATATAAGTTTGTAAGCGACGTTAAATAATTTTCAACTTGGTCAAACTCATTTTGACAACAACAACTATTTGTACGTGGAAAATAAAAAATTTCCAAATTCTCACGTCATTCGAGATGAATTAAAGAATTAAGTAGTTTTAAACCAAATTTTAAAACTCGATAAGTTTGCAGGCGGTGTTAACAAGATTTTTTCTTGAACAAACTCACTTTGACAACAACAACTATTTGTATACGAAAAACAAAAAATTTCCGTATTCTTACGCCATTCAATATAAACTAATGAATTTAGTAATTTTAAACCGAATTTTAAAGCTCGATAAGTTTGCAAATGATGTTTACACAGATTTCAAACTCATTTTGACAACAACAACTATTTGTATGACAAATTTTTTTTTTCATATTCTCACGTCATTCGAGATAACTAAATGAATTATGTAATTTTAAACTGAGTTTTAAAACTAGATAAGTTTGCTGGTGACGTTAAACTGATTTGATGTTGATAAAGCTCATTTTGACAACAACAAATATTTGTATGAGAGAAACAAAAAATTTCATAATTATGATGTGTTCGATGCAAATAACTTTAAAGCTCCGTTTGTGAATGGGTGTTGGCAGTTTTGTTATTAACCAGTTTTTAAATAGAAGATTTTTTAATTGTTGGTGACGATCTCTCCAAAATATTTCTTTCGCCTCTTTTATTGTGTTTGTTGTTAAGGTTTGGCCAAATTCGTTCATTTTTGGTTGCATATTGATAAAACGTTCGGTGGTTCAGATTGCTGTTGCCCTTTTCACTGCTTTAAGAATGTCTTCAGCGTATTACATACGGTCGGGTCGATCCTTGCAATGTCCTCGATTTCTCGTGTCGTACCTTTGGATATACGTTTCAGCTTCGACGTATTTTGTTGGCATATTTGCAACTGGAGCTGCGGCGTTCTTAATTTTCTTTAATGTATTTTCACTAATTAACAGTTTTGGTCTGTTTCCTGGTACCCAAGTGTTTTGATATCTTTTGATCTATTGATATAAACTTCTTCAATTTGTTTTCGCTCTTGATCTGCATTGATAGCTGTTATACTTCATTGATTTAAAAGCTGAGCTTTAGCACCTCTCAGGATATGCTTCTTGTATCTGGTATTCTTTCGGTGGTTATTTTCTTCCGAATTGTCTTGATGCATTTTACTATGACACATTTAATTTGGAACAGTGAAATTACCAGCTGAAGGTGACTGTCAGTATCTCTACCTCTTGTAATTCTGACATTTTGAAATGACGTGTGAAATTTCTTATTGATCTTTGCATGGCCTACTTGGTTTCTTGTTCTGCCATCAGGTAGGTCCATGTGTATTTATGTATATATGTGTGAGAAAATATGCTGCCTCTTTTAATGAGATCTTGTACTAAAGGATGTCGTTGCTAATGTTTGATCTTTTTATTTTCTTGCAGAAGGTGCAAGTTTTAAACAAAGTCGTAGATTTGACGTTGAAGGTTTATCGGTATTAGTTGCATTAAAAACTTGTAAATGATAGAGGGGAAAACCTTGAAATTGGTACTGAAATAATAATTTTCTTATTAAACCAAACATATCTGTGGCACGGCACGGTTTTTATCCAGAGTGAATTTAACTGGACGGTTTTTTTTAACTTGACGTTATTAATGACGTTATTATCTGTGATCCAATTCTTACAGCTAAGTTAAGGAATTTGGGGTCTACTTGCTATATTCAATATATTTATCAACAATGGTGATAATTGCTTTAAATTCGCTTTTTGAATTTCTTTAATTTTTTTTGAATTTTTGAATAGACAAATGACAATATACTGCACCCTAATCTGATGTAATGAGAAAATTGGAACTTTAATCGTATCTGCACACCAATATTGCATCAATATCGTTTGTAAAATGAAGTAGTTATCAGAATGGAATTCATGTCTGACCCAGGGAGGAGGTTTTTCAACATATGCAACATTAATAGGCATATTAACATGATTGTCCCATATACGCTTACAATATGATAGCCTTCCTCAATCGGAATTGTAGAAATGTTCGCGATCCGAGAGTTTTGTTTTTAATGTTCGTTTTATTTGTCTTATCATTTTAAAAATGGTCACCATCATACCAGTCTGGCTCAAAAAGAATTGGAAGTGTCCAAAAAAATTCGATTTTATGCATTTTGATGTCTAGACCATCTAGTCGGATACCCGCCTTTATGCTTCCGCCTTATCAAGTTCGCTGTAATGTAGTATTAAAAATACAACGTTTGGACTATAGAACATCCCGTCGCAGCTGCAGTTTTGCTTAGGCATATTTCGACTATTGTATCGGTTCCACGAAACTCATATACAACGGTTCTCTGAGCTCCTGAACGTCGTACAGTCTTCAACAAAGTACGATCTTTCGGAACCAATTTTGAGGGCATAAAAATTTTGCGAATGATTAATTCTGTATGTGACATATTTAATTTTCATTTTTCACTCTCTTACACCTTAGCGGTTGCCATGGCGAAAATCCAAGAATTACGGTTTGAACTTCTGAAACTTCTTACTTATCAGATTTTGCTCGAGACGACCTTTTTCTTCTTTAAAAGTTAAAAGGAGCACAAGTTTGACTGGACAGAGATTTTCATCGAATAAGGACAACACCACCTTCGTAAATCTTTTATTTTGCAGAGAAACCCGAAGAATACTATTTGGACGGGTCGAAGAGATGAGAGCATCAATGTGAGAAGTACATAGACTTATAAGGAGACTATATGGAGAGAAATAGAATTTTCAATTATAGAAACTTTACAGAAATAACGCAAACCAGTGCTCACATGTACTGTGAAACCAAAATACATTTTGGTAAATTACATATTTGACCTAAATATCGAAATATCTAGGATGAAACGGAAACATAAAATAAAATTGTTTCATTATCAATTGAATTTCAATTCAAATTTTCTATCAAAACTCTATAAAGCTAACACATAATGTATACGTGAACCCATACAAAATATCCTTTCGGTATAAACGAATTGTGTCCACAATTTCTTAAATATACCAACCAGTACAATGCATAGAAGGACACAAAAGGGAAAGTCATTGTGTGTATCAAATGAAGGTTGTATTTTATTTATTTTCCAACATAAAAGGACGTTTATCTGAACAATACAAAAAATTCCTATGTTTATACAAATCCTCGATTTTATATATATTTTGAGTTTTTGTATGTGCTGTGCGCGCTCTATATATGTGCTTTCTTCAAAATATTTTCAAAAAGTTTATATAAGAAAACTGGATCAAATAAATATATACATTTTCTCCCCATGTACCGTTCACATATACTTTATATTTAATGCTTTATTCTTACATAACTTTTGTTTGCATTTTTCATCAGTTAGCTGAACCAAAATATGAATGGGGAACGTGAGCGGAACAAAACATTGTTTGTATTTATAAAAAAAATTTATTTTTAAATTTTATAAAAATGAAAATTCAATAAAATATTACAAATATATACAAAATTAAATTAAATGATTACATTTTCGTGTATTTTACACCAGCATCATATATATACGAATCCAGAACTCGAATTATTTTTGAAAAACTTATGCTGTGCAACAACCAACCACCGCATTGTGTTATTTATACGAATTTTCTAATATATTTCACCCAACTACACTAATATTGAATTTTTTGATTTTCCGGAAATTGTTCCATCCGTTTTCGATTTTGTTTTGTTTCTAAGAAAATTAAATATTTCAAAATGATTTTTATTTTGCTAAAAACAACAAAAGAATCAGGGCGCTACATTTTATGGGGTATGGGTTCTGTTATATACGTTAAGTTATAATGTTAAGAGAAAATCGATTTTCCGTGTTCTAATTTAAAAAAAAAAAAAAAGGAAAAATTAAATAAAAAAAGTAAAAAAAAAAAAATTAAAAGCGCAAAGCAAAATATGAATAAGTTTTCTTATATATGTACCTACCTACTTTGTATATACTTAGTATGTGTATTTATTTTACCTTGACACGGAAATTATCCATGATACAATGTACGCAATCAGATGGGGTTGTAATTGAAGTTTATATACAAAGTTTTACTTTACTTTATATTAGATTATACAGCTTAATTATAGGCGGGAATAATTCTGCAGGTGGTATAACAACTTTTGTAATTAGGGTAGGTAATGAAAATGTTTAGGGAAGTATTAGCGCCGCACTTTTAGTATAAAGTTAAAGCTAATTAGATTGAAATTTTCCTAATAGGATTGCTTCGAAAAAAAAAATATAACAGAAATCTTATACCTCTTATAATTCGAGAGTATATAAGGATTTATATTTGTGTAGACGAGAAGGTTAACAATTTTTATTAAAAATATTTTTTTGCAAAATAACTGGTCCAGGTTATTTCGTTTTTTGGTGTATTGATTTTTAGCACTTTCAAAGTAACCTTACGAGTATGTTTAACTTAGTCTTGGGCGCTCAAAATAAAATACAAAAAATATATCCCCAGTACCTGAGATATATCATTTTTGAAGTAAAACTTCTTTAGGCACGCTTGATTTGGGAACTAAACTGGCAAATGCGTTACGAAAAGTGTAATCGAACGAGGCGAACGAAACAATAAACGCAAAACGAAATCATTTTCCTTTAGTATCAGGATGTGCCATGACAATTCATAAATCCCTAGGTGGAACATTAGTTGGCACCATTTTATTTTAATAATTGGTTAAAAAAATTGGAAAATAAGAAAATAGGACAATTGGAAAATTGGTAAATGGAAAATTGGAAAAATTGGAAATCGAAAATTTCGAAATTTGCAAAATTGAAAAATTTGTAAATTGGAAAACTATAAAATTGGAAAATAGGTAAATGGAAAATTGGAAAATAGGAAAATATGAAAATAGGAAATTTTGGAAAATTGGTAAATTGGAAAACTGGTAAATTAGAAAATTGAAAAATTGGAAAATTGGAAAATAAAAAAATATGAAAGTAGGAAATTTGGAAAGTTGGTAAATTAGAAAATTTGAAACTGGAAAATTGAAAAACTGGAAAATTGGAAAGTCATAATATAGACTTCTATGTCAATGACTGACTCACTCGAGAACGCACAGGGTGACCAAAAATTTTTTTTTCCCGATATTATAACATCTATGTCGCTCACTCACTTACTCACTCCAGAATGCACAGGGTGATCAAAAAAAATTCGTCCGTGTGATATATTTTGTATATGTATCTAATTCATATTATAGCTCTTTCTTTGTTGCTTTCCCCGTTTGCCTATGATACAGGTTTTAATGCGACTTAAACAAATTTTCGATGAAACCACACTACACAAACATAAATGAAATAAAAAATATTTCAATGCCATTTTTACTATGCGAAGCGATTTCAAAAATGATTTTTTTGTCCATTTTGTTACACATATATAAACATTATCTATTACTAGTTGGCCTTGTAAAAGTTACCAAGTAACAAGGTTACCTCCTGTGGCATCAGACATAAACGGCTAGGTGAACCTTGAGAACTCACAGGTTGACCATTTTTTTTCAATATTATAAATTTTATATACTAGCTATATTATAAATATTAAATATATATTAAAAGTTTTACTTCAGTAGTGTGGTCTAAAGCATACTGATTTTAAAAAAAAAAGTCCATTTTTTCACATTACTTTACGTTTCCGATCACCACGGATACAAGTAAACTAAATCCATCGGGTTTTTGGTGTTATAATATTCCTATTATACTTGTAATGCTGTATGAGATAGTGGAATTTTGACAGCGGAAAATAAGAGATTACGCTACTCGCCGCAAGTGGCAGCACTATCACTAAAGAGAATTCCTTTTGTTATGTAATTACCAGCGGAAATTTTCTATTCGTTATGTCTATATTTTTTCACTAAATAAAACATCTCAGCGGAATAAAATATTAAAAGTAATCCTTAAAATGGCAAATTAATTGAACTCAGAAGTAAAGGAACTCGGTATATGAAATGTTGAAATTTAACAATATTCCGTCTTTTCGGCATTTCCACTAGAAACCAATATTTTTGGTTGTTTTTCTACTTAAGCTATACTAAGACTATATGGAAAATTTGGAGAAAATTTATAGATTAGAATTTTCACTAGAATTTTTTGATTTTCTGTGACCACATACGATTTTCAGTTTCTGGCCAATATCTCAAAAACTTCCAATAGTAATCAATACTGTTGGTTTTCTAATAGCTTAGGTCATACTGAGACTATATGGTCTAGAACTTTCGCTAGAGTTTTTTGATTTTCTGCGGCCATATAAGTTATTTTCCGTTTTGGCCATTATCTCAAAAACTTTCACAATTAACTATTAGCTTCCGTCAGTTTTCTTATAGCATAGGTCATACTGAGACAATTTAGAAAATTTTAACAAAATTCATGCACTAAAATTTTTACTAGAATTTTTTGATTTTTTGCGGCCAAATAAGTTATTTTCAGGTTTTGCCCAATATCTACAAAACTTTCACTATTAACCATCAGTTTCCGTCAGTTTTCTTATAGCATAGGTCATACTGAGACAATTTGGAAAATTTTAACAAAATTCATGTACCAAAATTTTCACTAGAATTTTTTGATTTTTTGCGGCCAAATAAGTTATTTTTTGTTTTTGGCCATTATCTCAAAAACTTTCACCCGTAACCAATATTTGCGGTTAATTTTCTAATAGCTTAGGTCATACTGAGACTATATGGAAAATTTGAGGAAAATTCATGTACTAGAATTTTCACTAAAATTTTTTGATTTTCTGCGGCCAAATAAGTTATTTTCAGTTTTTGGCCAATACCTTAAAAACTTCCACTAGTAACCAATACTTTCGGGTTTTTTATAATAGCTTGGGTCATACTGAGACTTTATGAAAAATTTGGGGAAAATTCATTTGAAAAAGATTTTTCACTAAATTTTTTTGATTTTCTGTGGCAAAATAAGTTATTTTCAGTCTTTGGCCAATATCTCAAAAACTTCCACTTGTTACAAATACTTTCGGTTGTTTTTCTAATAGCTTAGGTCGTACTGTAAGTAATCTATTAGAAAAACTACAGAAACTGTTGGTTACTAGTCTAAGTTTTTGAGTTATTGGCCAAAAACTGAAAATAACTTATTTGGCCGCAGGAAATCAAAAAGTTTTAGTGAAAATTCTAGTACATGAATTTTGTCCAAATTTTCTATATAGTCTCAGTATGACCTAAGCTATTAGAAAACTGACCGAAACAATTGGTTACTAGTAGAAGCTTTTGAGACATTGTCCAGAAACTGAAAATAATTTATATGGCAGCAGAAAATCAAAAAATTCAAAAAGTCATTTTTTCCATATAGTCTTAGTAAAGCCTAAGCTATTAGAGAAATAGCCGAAATTATTGGGTACAAGTGGAAGAAATGCCGGAAAGACGGAATATTGTTAAATTTCAACATTTCATATACCGAGTTCCTTTGCTTCGGAGATCAATCAATTTGCCATTTTAAGGATCACTTTTAATATTTTATTCTGCTGAGATGTTTTATTTTGTAAATAAATATGTACACGTAATGAATAAAAAATTTCCGCTGGTAAATAAATTCTCTTTAGTGATAGTGCTGCCCCTTGCGGCGAGTAATCTCTTATTTTCCTCTGTCAAAATTCCGCTATCTTATACAGCATATACTGATAGGCATGATACTTTTTTATATTTTGAGCTGAGCGTAAAAAAATGTATGAGAACCTAAGTGGCCAACAATTTTGACAATATGCGTGTTAAATGCAGATTTTAAAATGATGAGTACTAAAAATCGAATGTACAACTTTCTGAGACTCTCCGGAAATCTTTTATAAAACAGCATGCAAAGAAATGTTCATTTTAAAATGCGACTTAGGACCTAGTCCCAAGAGATAAACACGTTTATTATGGTCAAATTGGGAATTTAGAATGTTTAGAACAGACAAATTTGTATTGATCTTCCATAAATCATATGTACGGTTTTTTCAAAATTCCCCGGGAAAATACTTAAATCCGCGTATCTAATTGACATTTATTTAGAGGTATTTCGTTAGATTGAGAGATACTTCTTTATTTAGTGAAATACACATTCATAATTTTTTATGTAAATATCTCCTTCACATTCTAAATGGATGGCCCGATCACACCAAATACATTCTAGTTTAGGCGTCGTTATATCCAATTCTCCAAAACAAGCCAAACAGTTATTTTCCATTTGCTCAGTATTTCTAGAAATAATGTCGTTCAGAAGAAGGCGATAGTAAGCCAAGGCTGCATTGTTCACTTCTGGATCTTCCGAATGTAATTAGTAATATGTTTTCCTGCAATTAAGTGTTCCGTTGCATATATAACGAGAGGTCCACAATTGAAGCCGTCGATTTGGTGAGGCAAAGTAGGTTTTGAAATAATTTCAAATTTTCGCATATCTCTCTCAAAAATTTTTTGTAAATTGTTACCAATTTGGAACAGACGTCTAACTGGATTCAAAGGATCATAATATGTACAAATTTTAAACTCCTGGAAATCTATAAAGGCTGGCCAACTGTCTAATGACTTGAGTCACAGATTGGCAAAACAGCGAATCTGTATTTGTTATATGTATTTACAGCTTTATAGTTATCACGTAACATTTTTTGAAACTTGATAATGGTCAAAACATACTGAAGAAAATTCTTTTGTTAATATGATTGTGTATGAGTGTAGAACACAAGTTCTGTCGTTAAAAAGTTGTGATTGTTTAAAAAATTATAACTTTAGTTATTTAAACGGCACCATTAATCATTGAAGTGAAATTTAAATGTGATAGTATTACATTTAAAGTCAAATCAGACATTTTTTTATAATAGTTTTCCGAGCTCGCTGGTCTACCAAAGTTTATTTGTTTTGGTGGAAACAAACGTTGCATTACTACGTTGCTTTTACGTTGCTTACACTATGTTTCTGCTAAAATTGGATCGTAAGGATTTTGTTCATCACCCATAATTCTCAATTGAGTGCTAGCTATAAATTCGCCTGAAGTGTGCGAGGAGTATTTATTTTTTTCGGTTTCTGTCTTGGCTTAAGATGAGGTGCACATATTGCTACAAACCTTCCTGGCTTTAAATGCAATTATTTGTCAATTAAATTGTTGATTAGCAGTTTGGACCAGCTTTCAACCAATGCATTCGACACTCTTGAATCGAATTCAGTACTCCATAAAGGAGGATATTTCATGTATTTTTTCACAACGAAATGTGTTATATCTTAAAAAGTATGGCGTATTGTCTAAGTTTGTATCAAAAAGTTCGTTGATCATGTCATCACCCTCTAGAGTATTCGGTTTGTTTGTATCAGCTGAGATAATATCATTTGCAAAATCTAGCTTAGATTTTATTTTTGCTTCTAGTTTATGCATTGCTTGTATAAACTGAACATTTTGATGTTTGTAGCAGCGCAGTTTACAAAATATTTCAAAATATTCATCAATATCTTGCAATGATTGACTGTCAATTATTAAAAAGATAATATTCATCAAGTGTTTTTTTAGTTTATAAGGACAGTTTGTTATCCTGTTTTTTATTTGCCGAATTAATATGGCTGCAAAATGAGAGCAGCATATAAACACACCACAAAGCTCCAGTAAGAGCGTTTCGGATTGAATGTCGAACATCTTCATTTGACCAAGATTTTAGTTAAATCAATTTTTACATTCATGCAACCTCTCTTCACCCAGGAGTCAATGCTGGGTTCTTCAAATACAATTGGAATTTCTTCTAAAGCAAAATTTGATAAACTACTCTGTTCGTAATTTATTGATTTACATAATTCAGAAATTGTGCTCAATGATCTTTGATACTTTATTGAACTGCCATCTAGATTTAAACCAAACTCTTCATTGAAAAATGGTTGTTGTTCTGAATTTTCCAAATTTCCTGGAGTTTTCGTAAAAAGCGTTTCATTTTCAGAACATTCTTTGGTGGTTTCACGATTTACAATTTTTAATTTTGTGATATGATTCATATGAACATCCGGCATTTTCTGGTTTAGTAATATATTTCCTCTATAAATCATAAACTCGTCTTCGATTAGATGCAGTGTTTAAAATGGAAAATTTTATTTTTTTATTTTATGGAGCGATAAATCAACAATGAATAGAGACGGAAGCTTTAACAGGCACAATTTTTACACCTGGCAACTTTCGAATCCTCATCTTATGCGAGAAAACAGATCCCAGTTCAAATTTAAAATCAATTATTGGACCGGTATATTGAACGGAAAGATAATTTACCCATTTGAAATGACCCGGGAACCTGGCCAAAGCTATTTGGAATTTTTTCAAAATGATCTGCCAAATATATTGGAAGAGGTTTCCGAGGAGGTGAGAGAATCCCATTGGCTCCTGAATGATGGGTGTTAACGTTTGGGCGTATTTGAATTCCACATATCTAAATGGATGAATTGGCCGTCTGGATTTTTTTTACTGGGGCTTCCTAAAATAAGAGATCTAGTATTAACTGATCAGGAGTTTAGAAGAGTTGCGTAGCCTCAACGGCATTATGCGCGACTTCTCAATAAAGCTTTTATTCGCAGATGTCGTGCGAGTTACACTCCTGGATATTGAAAGTAACACAAATAAAAATGCACACAAAACAATTTTATATTAAGTGTGAAAATATCAAATTATATTTTCACATAAAAATGGAAAAGAAAAATGTGCATATAAAGTTAATTTTTGTAAAATAGAATAAGACACCTGAGCACATGTAGACGACATGTGAGTTCTGACTCTGAAGAGATCAGTTATAAACACTCTAAGATAATCTAGTTTTGTAAAATACTTTAACATAAGTAATAAATGTAAATTTTGTTTAATAAGTAAATAAATAAAAATAATTTTTTTTCGATTACTCAATAATCGAAACCAAAACTCGCGTGTATCAGAGTCGCTGGTAGATAGTTTGAGCATTAATATTCTCTACTTGCACGAAATAATTTTCTTGTATAACAACCTTTAAATATTTTTGAAATTCACCTAATATTCACCGAAATAGATCCCGGGCAATGAAACTGTTGCAACTGTTATCTCATACAATTCCGTCTATAACTAACAATAATATAAACCGTATAATGGGGTAGATACTCGATCAACCAGCGAGCAAGCACTTTTCTAGCCAAAACCTGGCTACTCAATCAATTTTATCAAGAAAATTTGAATTTCAAATTATATTTTTTATAAAATTTTTGTTTATTTTTGCAATTGTACAGTAAAACAACACAAAAATTTGCTGTTCATTGCTTGCTTGCTAGCCGATCGATTATCTAGCCTAATATCTTTCCAAACTCCCAGTTGGTCTGATGGCGAGTAAAACTTAGGAATTTTATTTCCAAATAGAATAAAAAAAGGGAACAGAAACACAAATGCAGACGGATTGTTCGAATGGAACACGAAGTTATCCAAATCAATAATAGTCACTCATAAAGCTCTCTTGCAGTAACGGTAATTAAACAAATATCTTGATTGAATCGCATAACAGCCATATATCCATTTCCAAATTTCCGTTTTACTCAACTCTAATTTCCATAATTCATTTTTGTTTAACCGCAACACGACTTATATTTTCCACATTTCTTTTTTTTAAACTTTTTAACATTTTATACTATATCTTCCTTATGGTAGTATTCTAGTACAAGAGCAACAAAATGCATTTATTTATATTCTTGCCACGGAAATGTGAAAAATATGCGGTTTTTCGTATTCACATGCAAACAAAACATATAGTGTGTCGGTATTTTAAAATGTCCTTATGTGTAAAATATTTTCAAGTATACTGAATTTTTACAATTTGTATATCGAAAAAGGTTTATTCTGTCCTAGCTTAAACGTTATCACAATTGACCTCCAGCCATAATAATCGCATCAACCGCACCGAGCGAAAATAGAACACTAAAATAAAATTCTTAGATCCGATTAAAAATATTTTTGTGCAGCAACAACAGGAACAGCAACGAATTATTTATATCACCTTTTTTATAATAATAATACATAATTTTTAATATTCTTATTATTTGTTTCAGAATATTGGGTGTAGCAGAATTTTTTCTCGAAATTGTATTTTACATGTAAAATATACGAATTGTAAAGTGAGATGTTTTCTACAAATATATTTAAACACATCCGAGTACCGTAGAAGATTATTTCCAGAACCAGAAGGCAGTTCAATTGGAGCGTTTTTGCGTTTTGAAGTTTTGATATACATCTAGTTTTTGAAAAAGTTCGGCTCTGCTGACATCGTACTATTGGTAAATAAGCCATCTTTTGGTCAGTTTTGTGGAACCGGTAATGAATGCAGACAGTGCATTCCTTTACATATGGCGCTTGATGATGTACCTCGCTCCTATCGATGTTATTTTGCAAATTTTTATCTATAGCAAAAAGACGTTGTTTTGCTGTTTGGAATGAACTTGCACTAATTGTCTCAGTTTTTTAAAATGTAGCTTGGCAATAAATTGACCGCTGGCATCTTTCCTGGTTGTAATAAAATATATCACATTCACTCATACATAAATTGGGATTAGTTGTTAGTATCGTTTGCCCAAAATTTCATTAATTTCGGCGTAGTGTGTATATTTATGGCATTTGGTAGTTGGTCTGAGAAGCTGCCCGCAACTAACCAGCCCAATTTTGACGATTGCAAAATTGGAAATACTGTTACTGTTCGCCATTCTGGATTTAATATTTGGAAGAATATGTCAGCTCCGATGAGAACGTCAAAATTGACTCACCCAAAATTGATTGAGTGGTTGGAAAGAACCGTAACGGCTAGCTTAAACTTTGGTTCTAAGCGTGAATAGATGGTCATATTTGAGTTTGCTTTTGGTTTGTCCAGCCGATGCAGTTGCTAGACCGTAAACAGATATGGATGCTTGGTTTCTTTTAAGGCCTATGCTTTGTGCGCAGGATTCCATTACAAAAGATGTTTGAGACCCTGAATCCAATATCGCTCTAAACGATAGCTGAAGTATACCGGTACGTGGTACAATTTTTCAACATCGTTGCAAAAATCGAAAAGGCTCCAAATCAAGCTGCCACTTCCGGTACACAGATTTCCACCAAATTTCGCAAGAATCTCCTAATTAACAAATAATGTTTGAATAATGTTTTTTATCAAAACTCGTCATTTGCGGTGATATTTAAAATATGAAATAAAATTATTTTGTTTGAAATTAAATTTACACTTATTTAGTTTTTAATCGTTGATCGTTGTTTCGTAAAAACTATATACTTTTCAAAATACTTGCAAAACAGGAGAAAGCTCTGAGGGAAGCTGCTATTTCCGGTTACTGGGACCTCCTAAATTATGGTAAAAGCTAAGCATGAAGTTTTATTCCAACCAAGCCGTTATGCTGTACAGGGACCGATTTTTTAAATGAGAACAGTTTTGTTTGTCCAAAACCTTCATTTGAGGTAAATATTCTGTGGCCAACAACCGTCTTTTTTTACCACGAATCTATCCGTATATCTCGAACTCACACCACTTCATTTCTTAAACTCATAATTCCTCTTAAATGTCGAAAAAGCAACAAGGTCAACCCTTGTTAAAAATTTAATGCTTATAAATGCTTTTCAACTTGAGTGCAAAAATTGGAAAAGCTCTCTAGTGGAAGCTACCATTAATCTCGCAATTAATAGAAAAATGTTAAAGTGCTCATTCAAATGTCCAACGCAGCTTGGCTTGGTGGTACATTTGCAGGAGGTTCAATTTTCGATGGTTTTGTTGCATAAATCAGGCTGAATTTGGGGTATGGTGTTCGTTATGTTGGCTTTAAGGGTAACAATTGTTTGCGGTTTATTCGCAAAGACTTTAAGATAGCCACAAAAAAGAAGTCTCAGTGAGAGATAACCATGCTCTCAAATTGCTCGTTTAATTCTGACCATCGTGGCATGCGCGGTGTGGCGTAGAGCGTGGTCTTGTTAAAACCACATGTCGCTGGTATCCATATCATCCAGTTCAGGCCACGAGAACTCGATCATCGTTCTGTAGTGCTTGCCGGTATAACGGTTATAACAATGCCAGTTTTGGCAAAAGCGCGGACCAGTGATTCTACCAGATATATATCCACACCAAAGTGACTTTCTTCATATCCACACCAAAGTGACTCACTCAAAGAAAGTATTTGGCGTTACTTTAAGTTTTTGTGTCAGGGTCATTTTATACGGCCGCCAACCCAAGTTCCAAAGCCATATTCGTCAAGTTGAACTCGCAGAAAGACCAAGTTCTTGTGAATGACGAGAAATTAATGGTCTCAGGTTGACCATACACTCTAGCCGAGCAGTGATGCCATTTATACCTTTCATTTGAAATCTCAAGCATCCCTACTGAACGAGCCGTTACTTCCCATATTATTTGCAAAAAATAGAAATACTTCTATGAAAAAGCAGTCATTTCCGATGGACCAATTTCGGCCAAACATCTCTATCCCAATTTATGGTAGAAGCTAAAGTATGAAGTTTTGTTACAATTAATCCGTTAGGCTGTATAAGAAACGAATTTTTGTTCAAAATTGTTTTTGTTAAAAATCATCAATTCCGCTTAAATTTTCTGCATGAAATCGACTTTTTCAAAAACCATATTTTTTGACTGCAATTAAAATGATCTGAACTAATTTAATTTTCATTCTTTTGGTGTTCAATGTTTTTTTTCGTAAATGTTAAATAATTTTCAAAATATTACTGTCACTTCTCATGAACCGATTTTGACCAAAAATCACTTAAATCTCTTAATTTATGATAACATATTAAGACTGATCATCCCGATCAGTCAATCTATCTGGGCTAAACAAAGGTTGAATTTTTGTTGTAAACGGTTTTTTCTCATAAATCGCAATTTCTGCTTAAATTTCGAAAAGCTGATCTACACCGGTGGATTGTTGTAAAATTAATTTAAATTTTTTTTCGGTCGTGGTCGTTTGTCTAGTAAATGATGTACTTCCCAAAATATTAGCACAAGCTCCTATAGAAAAGCTTACGCATGTAGTTTCATCACAACCATCTATGATTTTAAGGAGCCGTAACATTTAAAAGTGAGCTTTAAATAGAGGGGAAGCTTTTTTTGAGTTACTATAAAAACCGTGGTAGTTGGAAAATTTTTGAACATAAATTTATGAATAAAAAATTAATTAAATCGTCTAAATTTTAATTTTATATATTTAATAAAATATTCAAAAAAACACATATTTGAAAATTAACCATCATTGGTATTTAATTATTAAGTTTAAACTAAAACGGAGCATAAATTTATTAATTTTCTATAAAAATGAGCTTTCCGTTTAGTTATGTATTGTATGTTAGTAAAGTTAGTTAATAAAGGATGATGCCGTAGATTATTCCTCTCACATTCAATTTAAAATTTAGTTATATAAAAATTTAACTTTTTCAGTAAATTCTGGTCTCATGCACAGCAGAATTTTCGAGATGAACGATGGATTTAATAGCAATCTTAGAGATCACATTTATAACAAAATTAAAGAGAGAATACGTGAGCCGAAACAAGATTTTATGAATCAGCATGTAGAACTAATAGAAAATCTATGCAACATCGTTGATATTAGATAGAAAACTTAAATTGTATGTGATTGCAACACCGAGCTTTCTGTAATTTAAAAATTCGTTTACAATTTACAAAACACAAAAATGTCACAATTTTTTAAAAAAATTTTCTTCTTTTGTTTCAATCCAATTCGCTCGTGTTGGGTTATTTTCAGTTCCAGGAGATATCCATAGTCTATTGAACCAAGTAGTATACATAATAAATTGTTAAATTTCCTAACAAAGATTTGGGTTTTAATACTAAGCTTTAATTTATACTTAGCGACCTCTTTTGATTGGTATAGTAGTTGCGAAAAGCTTTATCAAATTACAATGTTTTTATTTTGTGAAGCTCTGTTTTGTTTATACTACACGATGAAACAATATAGGCTGCGAACTTGTTGCGATGAAAAGTCTAATTTTTAGCAATTAACGAAAAAACAGTTTTCGAAGTTTGTTCATCAACAATGTTCAAATGGAATCCAAAACGCAATAACCCCCATATTACATTGTTCCTCAAAAAGCATTTTTAACGAACGTTTGTTTTTGGAAAAATAATGCTAAAATTTTTGATGGAACACTCTATACTAATCTCTTATTTTCTGTACATACACATATAAACAAATTCTGGTTTCTACAAAAAAAAAAAAATGTGTTAGACTAATTTGTTTTTGCATTAACGCAACACAATATGACTCAGTTTTAAAATATGTTTTTCCGGAATATTGAATTAACCATTCACATTAAAAATTCAAACGAAGTGTTTATGTTTTTATAAGCAAAAAAAGCTTCTAAAAAATATTGAAATACACTGGTTGGTATGAAACATTAAAGAAAGCTTCCCCTCTATGGGAAGCACATGGAAAAAAATAACGGAATCTTACAGCTCTTATATTTAGGAGGCTCTGGTTTCACCTCGATCAAGCAATCAGTCTGGGTTGTACAAAAGACCAAATTTTTGTTGAAATTTTTATTTACATGAAAACTGATTTTTAGACTTTTCAAAATATTTTCAAAAAACGGAAAGCTCTTATGCCACCTGACTTTCGGCTCAAAATTACTGGGATCTTTCCCTCATTTTCCTCAAAAAATCAGTATGTGGCATTTCACTAAAGTGTGAACAAAATATTTTTTGTGCTCTAACCATGCCAACATTTGTGCGCCAACAAAACACAATTTGCGGAAAATGTTTTTTTTTTACATTCATTCGCATGCTAAAGCGGTCTATCTAAGTTCTTAATTGCGGCATTGATGGAATACACAGAAAGTTCAAAATTAATTGATAAACGGTTTACAGCGGATAAAGAGGTTCCATTAATTTCAGTGGGTGATTTTAATGTAGATGGTAAACAGAATGCTATGTCACCGAACAGAGCCTATACCGTATTTTTTCCCTTTAAAATTAGATTGTCATTTTAATATGTTACCTCAAAAAAAAAATGTAGGAAAAAATAGATTTATAGTGAAAAATTTTTTTAAAAATTCTAATACGTTTGCGCACAATGAACCGAGATTTGTACCGCAGACCTCTATTACTTTTTGATTTACATAGAAATTACATTTAATGACAGGTTTGTTTATAATTTTTTTGTTGAAATTTGTGTAAACAGTGTTTAAGAAGGTAGTTATAAATAGTTATAAATTCAATTTTTATTGTTGAAATATTCTTGTTTTTCAGGTATTTAATACTATGAGCCTTAAGGGCGTAATAAACCGCAGTGGATTATGGTAAGTAACATTTTGATTCATTAATTTATGATTTAGTTTGGTTTTAGGTGAACGCGAGTGTGGTGGTGAGACGTTTCCTATGAAAATTGGAAATGTCAATTAACTAAATAAAAAATGTTTTGATTCTTAATCTAATAAATATTGTGAAAAAATTGGTGTATGAGTTTTATTTGAAAATTCACACCAATAATATTTGTGAAAGAAAATCAAGAGAAAGGTTATTATTAAGTGAAGTATCCAAATTACTATAGATGAGTAATCAACAGGGTCAATATATTAAAATTTCGTTGTCATGCTCCTACTTATATATATATTTATTATATATAAAGAACTCTAAAATGGCTTAAAGGTATCACGAAATTGCTGGTTAATTTATGCGCTTGGTTATTATGTAAATGTGTACCTTAAAAAAGTTTTTTTTTTTCCGAAACGCACGTGCTATCATTTTTTTAAATTACTGTATCATAACAAAGTTGACGCAACCGTATTAAATATACCCAGAGCACATTAAAAAGTAATTAAACCCGGAAACATAAATAATACATGAACATTGTGTGTAGCCAAAGAAACCAAGTTTTTTTAAACGCAAACGATCGTTCCTCGTATACAATGAAAAAATCGAAATCACACATTAAATATTTAAATGTTTTGTACGAAGGTAACCGAATGGTATTTTTTAAACATAAAGGAAAAAAAAAGTTTTCTGGTATTTTATATGAAAGAAACTCAAATAAATTAAATCCATGTTCATCAAAATCTGTTATATTTGTGTGTTAACAAATATCACAAATTTTCTCTCTACCTCATTTCTAGAGAAAGCACGAGTTGATAAATATATTCATAAAGCTTTTGTTGTTTATTCAAAAATAAACAAGGAAAAAGTGGAATGAAGGTCGAAGAATCGAGTAACGCCAGGTACAAAAAATTTACTCATCCAGCATCCATTTTATTCAATTATTCATATACCTTTTGTATGTCAATATAATATATATAGAATTCAATGTATGTACAGCATAATATATAAGATCTGCGTCTATAGGTTTACATCGTACAGTTGGGCCTTACATATACCCGAATTTCAACATGCGGGTAAAATGGAAATTATTACTTTGAATAATAGAAACATTAATTCGGGCTAGCTCAACAACAAAAACTATATATACACAAAACTTTGGAATATTGTAAAATTATGCATAAAGCATTCATCAATGGCAGAATACCGTAATACAATTTAAATAGAGCGATCACAAGCAAAAATATGATGTATATATAAAAAAAAAAATTGTACATGCCATCCAGACATCTTGAGCTTTTTTAGCCGATTAAGTTTATCCCTATACACCCAAAACAAAAAGCTTTTAAATTTAATTTTTTTTTTATCATACTCGTATAAAGGTACGCTATGTATATCTCCCATGGTAAAAATTTTCAACATGCTGACCTAAAACAAAAAGACTTTTTATTTTTTGTGTCGACTAATAAAAAATCCTTATAATACAAAACTTTTATTTTATTTTTTCGTCTTCAGAACAATGGCACTATAGTTTTTTTTTTTGGTCTATTGTTGTACGTATATATCAAGAGTGCACACAAAACACAAAAAAATAATAATAATTTTAAATATTATGAATTATATGGCTTAATAATTTTTGTGTATTGTTTTAAAGTACGGTGCGCGTCTCTTCCTTTACAAAAGAGTATAATGATACTCACACTAGTGTTAATAACACATACAAAATGAAAAATAAGAATATACAAAGTCTTTTTTAAGAAAACAACTTTTTTTTAACCATAACCGTAATTAATTTTTCCGGTTGAATTAAATATCTGTACTTTATTATAAAGTTTGACAGTTTTTCATACCTCGTAATAGTTATTCAAAACTTTTAGTAGGGTCGGATGTGTGTGTGTGTGTACAAGAATTAAATAATGGATTTCATGGGTAACGGTTGAATTTAAACTTAACTGTTAAGCGCTGCTCAAACAACAAAATAGATAAAAAATTAATGGAAGTCTTCAGTTTATTACAAGCAGGAAGTAAAACTTACATAGTGATAAAAATGTGTATTAATGAAAAACTTGGTATTTAAAATACTTTGAATTGTCCAAACATGTTTAATCATTTAATGCTCGAAATGGCAGATAAATAAAACCTTTGTGAAATTATTTCAAAATACCAAACAAAAAAAAAATATATTTTTTATCATTTTTTTTGTGGCTTTGAGGTTCACAATAGTTATATACTAGTTTTTTTTTACGAATGATAGTTTGTTAAATATTTTGATAGAATTTATAACATTTAAATATTTTTCGTATTTTCGTACTCACATATAGCTAAAATTCCATTCAAATTTAAATAAAAAATGCTTGGTATGCAAATTGTAATTATGTAACTGCTCTATTGATGGTCATAAATGTAAAACGAAATTGCGAAACTGCGAAATTTAAATCCAGTGGAACAAATGTTATTAATATGCTCCACGCAAAATTCAAACATTTTCAAGATTTTAACTATGTACTTGTAAAAAATAATTACAATTACAATTTACAATTTCTTCAGTCATTTACTTAGTAAATTAATTACCGCAGATTAGCCTGAGTCCGTGCAGACTGAAAGTTTGTTAGGTGCTCCACAACCAAGGCGGATTGACTAATCGGGGTAAAACGTTATATTTATGATTTGCCATACTTGAACATCGCAGTGATTTTTGGCCTAAATCAGTCTAAAAACGCAGCTTCCATAAGAGCATTCTCGTTTTCATTTACTAGAAAACAACTAAGAATCAAAAGATTCTAAATTAAATTTGAAACTATACCGATCCAGATAAGTCCCCCAATATGTAATAGGAACTGACGATTTTAAAAAAAAAAAAAATTCATCACAAATTCGGCCTTTCTACAGGTAAGGTGAATTTATTGATCAGAATGAAACTTTTTCCACAGATCCCAGTGATTTTTGGCAAAAATAGAGCATTTCGGAATGCGGGATTCTAAAAAAATTATAAAATTGGTACCATGTTTCAACTCTTCCTATTCAAAATGGCCGCCAAAATAGTATTTTAGAATTTTCTCAAAAACCTATTTTTTTTTTTTTTTTTTAATTTTTCCTCATTTAGTTCTATTGAACACACCAAAAAATTGTACTTGCGTTATTTTTGTTTTCTTGCAAAAGATGTTTGAGTATGAAGATCTACCCATTTTTTCTATATAAAATCAAAGTCAATGTGGTATTTTTTATTTTCAACTATTTTCGATCAACTTGATAAAGTAACTGTTTAGAATTATTCAGTTCACAAATCGTTCATAAATTACATCACCCTAAGTTTTATCATTTTTAACTTCCTTTCAGCGTTATGCGTCTACGCGTGTTTATTTAGCAAAATTATTCCATTTGATTAAAATTTTTTGCGATTTTCAACGCTATATCTTGTTCAAAAGATGGAACAATAGCTTCTGATTGCAAATTGTCATATTAAATGTTTATCCTATCAAAGTGACTGCTGTAATTATAATTAGTCACAATCTGTCACTTTATAAAACTCTTCCTCCTCCAGCGACACACGTCACAACAATCGATACTCCTTCCCCCATAAAAATGTGAGATAGTTTATGGATAGCCCCTTAAGGAATTAGTAGAACAATAACATTTTGCCATGAGTCATTTATTTTGTTAGGATTTAGCGTATTTTTTGAGGAAGTAGGCCTGTAAAATAACATAACCAGTGGCTTTTGTTAACATCTTTAAAATTCGCTAATGCATTGTGATTTTACTTTGATTAGTTCAAAGTATTTTCAAAATTTTTGTAGTTTGGTCACTGCAGTCTGATGAGAAGACCGAATTTTTTAATATACAAAAAAATCAATGTTTCATTAGTTCGAAACCAAACCTCAACAAAATCTTGGTAACCTCACCTTGATTAAAAACACTATCTGGATATTATCCAGAATAACTAAAAATTTCATTATTTTGTAATTCTTAATAGTAAATAATTATTTTTTTCAGCAAAAAAATTTAGCTAGAGGATTGATCGCCGTTGCTTTTTAAATGCTTTATTCAAAAATTCAAACTCTCGTACTATAAACGGAATGACATACATAAAATTTATCGCCAATAGCCGCAATTTATTTCACGCAATTTAAAGGCTAAAATAAAATTATATTTAATATATCAAATCAAATATTTATAACATTTATACGAGCGCATCTACTTATACGCCATAATCGTAATATATATCCTTAAAAATAAAACTATATACGAGTATATGACTACACATTCCATTTATTCACCTTTCATTTTCATTTTACTTTTCGTGTTCCAAGATTCATCTCATATGTATGCATGACTCAACAACCTCTATTGCCAAAAAAAATTTCTTATTTTTCATTCCTTTTAGGTAGTTTGCTAACAAAAAAACAAAACGGAAAATTCATTTTGGAGAAAATTTCCACAATTTTCCGTTTTCATCACATTTTTCTTTATATCATTTCTGAATACTCGGTGTACATACATTTTTCATGTGATTACGTAGTGAGATTTTTCCCTTTTTCCTTATACACTTTGTTATTTTCATGGTCTCATTTTTTTTTTGAGGATTGTTCATAGATTTGTCTGGATTTTTTTTTCGCATTTTAATATAAAAAGGATCCTTGGTATGTATAGTGGAAAAAGTAATGTTAAAAGCTTATATAAAATGTACATCCTGAATAAAGTTAAATAAGGAACGAAAAACCAATTTCTTAAAGTTGGATGCAGAATTATTTAAATACAAAACATGTACGTACGGTGTGTGACTGCGAAAAAAAAGTAGAAAACGTTTCGATTTAACAGTCAATTTTTTTCGGTATGTGTGTATGTGTGTGTGTGTGTGCCGGGATCGAAAATATTTATAAATGAAAATTGAAATGAAAATGGAATCATAACATTATTACTGCAATCAAAATGTAAAATAGTTTTTTGATTGAAATTAATACGATTACTATTGTTATTATTATTGATATTTCTAGTACGTTCTTGTCGAATAATACATACCATGTAGTTTCGTATTCCGCGAGTGGTATATAGTTTCATAAATATGCATTACATAACGGAATTTTTTTTTTAGTATGGTATACGAAAATACCCCATATGGGAAAATTTTATGTATGCATGGCAGCGAACACGATTACACACATAAATGGCAATAATGATAACATGTACAAGGTGAACGTCCCCTATTCAGTGCATTTATTGATCTGGAACTTATAAATGTTGTGTTTATACATATAATGTCGATGATGATCGAAAAATTTTGATACGAACCGCTATGTTGTACCACTTAGTCACGTGAACCAGAGAATCGCTTCGTAATGAATTTAAAACCCAACATTTATTTTTTATTACATTTTGCACCTTGTTGGAATACAAAAAACTTTCAAAAAAATATCGCACGTCACGTCGTTTCATATATTACGAAATAAGTGGATACATACCACCATTCAATTTCGGAAGGGTAAAAATTTTAATATTTTTTGTGTCCATATTTACCGAACTCGAATAAAAATAACAATGTCATTTATATTTTTGAAATTTCTGATATAGGAATAATATTGTTAGGAGGGATTTTAATATCATTCCCTCTTCGGATTTCCCTAAAATGAAAAGTGTTAGCATTTTGATTAGTGAAATGATTTGACAAAAATGCATACTGTAAAATGAGAGAGATGGATTGTCGCTCATCATTATGTATTATAAATATTTTTTTTTCGAAAATATGTAAATATCATATATATGTATATTGCACACATGAGTATCATAAATCAAAGTTTCCGTAAAATGGAATTATATTTGGGTTTTGGATCCGGCCTTCTGAGAGTGGGTAAGAATAATAAATTAATATATTTAAGTACATAACCGCAACGTCGTTGGTATGAGTTAAATATTTTGTTGGTCATTTTCACTATAAAATCAAATTTTATTGGATAGGATGGCCGCATACAACTTTTAAAAAATTTCACATTTAGCCCAAACACAAAAAACAATTTTCAAATAAAATTTATTATTAAAATTTTAGTTTAAATCATGATTGTGAAATATATACATACCAAAAATATTATCAAGAGTTTATACTGTTAAATTTAAAAATTTTCCAATTGGATTTGTTTTGTGGTGAAATTGCAAACATTTATAGATAATCTTTAACATTTATATTAGAGAAGTCAGTGAGTCCCATATTGTGTCGCTGTGAAGGCCAAATAATTTTCTAACAGTTCAAGATAAACACGAGAAAATCGTAAAACGTTTTGTTTAAGTTTTTTTGGTTCTAAAAACGGCTATTTTTGAGAATCTTTCTAATTTTTTATATCCGATCCTAGTTCTAGTTTGCGATAAAGTTCTAGAAAAAGGGTAATATATATTTTTTTTAATTAATTTTAAGGAATATTTCGTAATTTTTTTATCAAATATTAATGAATTTGCTTGATAAAATTTTCTTTCACTAAAATGTATGAAAACCGCGGTATATTGAAAACCGGGATTTTGTAAACCGGGATTTTGAAAACCGGCATTTTGTAGTACACCCAAAAAACAACTTTTAAATTTCAGCACCTCAATTTTAACCCGGGCAAAGCCAGGAACTTCAGCTAGTTATATATAATTACTAAACCCCTTTGGTCAACGTGAATAATATGAAAGTCTTGTTTATACTTCGTTTAAAACTATAAATGAAATTTGGCACTCTAAGAATTGTATAAATTTTCGAAAAGCGGAGGTTTCGGCAGCCCCCATCCTCTAAGGTATACAACGAATTAAAATTAAGTTAAAAAAAATTTATTTATAAAACTTGATTTTTTTTTAACATTCGTAGCACTATCCGAAGCAGCGATAACAGCGATAAAAAGTCTTTTGTATTGCGTCTTGTACAAAGTGAGATTACCCATTCCAGCCGTAATAACCTCTTAAAAATATGTTAGGACAAAGCACATTTAATGCTATACTGTGGTATACAACTTTTGAATATTAAACCCAGTGCTCACCTAGATTTTCCAGAAAGTTTTTTTTTTATTTGAATTGGGTCTCGTACGAAGGTAAACCACCCATTCCAGCCATAAAGCAATTTTAATGTTTTATTGTGTAGTAAGCTTTTGAATATTAAACCCAGTGCTCCCCTAGATTTCCCGGGAAATTCATGTTTTTTAATTGAATTGGGTTTACTACAAAGAAAAAACAACCATTCCAGCCATAATAACTTCTTAGAAATATGTTAGGACGAAGCAATTCTAATGCTTTATTGTGGAATATAACTTTTGAATATTAAGCCCAGTGCTTCCCTGGATTTTCCAGAAAATTCATGTTTTTTCCACAATTAGATTGGGTCTAGTACAAAGTGAAAATACCCATTCCAGCCATAATAACCCATTAGAAATGTGTTAGGACAAAGGACTTTTAATGATATATTGTGGAATAAAACTTTAGAACATTAAACCCCGTGCTGTCCTAGATTTTCCGGAAAATTCATGTTTTTTAATTGGATTAGGTCTTGAACAAAGTGGGAATTACCCATTCCAGCCATAATAACAACTTAGAAATATGTAAGGACATATCAATTTTAATACTATATTGTGGCATACAACTTTTGAATTTTAAACCCTGTGCTCCCCTATACTTTCCGGAAAATTTAAGGTTTTTTAATTGGATTGGGTCTAGTTCAAAGTAAGAATACTCATTCCGGCCATAGTAACCTCTTACAATATTTTAGAACAAAGCACTTTTAATGCTTTATTGTAGGATACAATTTTTGCATACTATGCCCAGTGTTCCCCTAGATTTCGATAAAAATTCATGTAAAAAAATTGCATTAGATCTAGTTAAACCCTACAGCTGGAGAACATTTCTGCTTCTCAACAGAACCGACACATTTCTCGTGTCACGTATATTCGAATAGTGGGAATTCTCACGATCGGCGGTACTTTATGTTTCGTCATAAATTACCCAACAGGCAACAGAAACTGTTAGCAATCACAAATCGGTGGACCTTTTAATAAAAGTACGCATCCCAGAATAATTGCTCAAATTCGCTTGGTATCAAAACACGCCCACTCAAATTTAAATAGTGGAAATTCCCACGATCAGCGGGTCGTTATACTCGCTCAGTAGATAGTCATAGGGGTCCAAAACATATCTTAATCACGAAATTTGCGGACCTTTTAAACACTATCGCTGGAGCATTTTTCTACTTTTCAACAGAACCGACCCATTTCCTCTGTCACGTATATTCTCTTAGACATTGCTTTCAGGACAAAGCATTTTTAATACTAGATTGTGGCAAACAACTTATGTATATTACACACAGTGTTTCCCTAGATTTTCCGGAAAATTCTAGTTTTTTAATTGGACTGGATACAATGAAAAATTTATGAAGTATGTAGTTCTTTATTCGCATAATTGTAAAGAAAATTTACTTTAAAAATTTATGATTTTACATATTTAATTTAAAATGTAGTGTAGTTGATCTTCTTGTTTTAAATTGAACTTACAATATAATTTAATAGTAATTTACACAGTTAAATTACCTCTAGAAACAAATTTTGTGTTTAAGACAGTTTAAGACAAACTTCACGTGATTAAACAGTCGTATGAAGTTTGTCCTAAATTTATCCTAAAATTTGTTGTTGGTTTAGGACAATTTAGGACAAACTTCACACGAATCATCTTTTGTGTATTTTTGAATATCGTATATCGCCCATTTATTAAACCTCTTTAAGCTTTGGTGGGTTTAATATGTAAGTTCAGCTTACTAATTCTTGGAGAGTAGAATGGAATCTCTCAATGCCAGAGTTTCCTGTATGATAATGTGTAATGAATTTGGATCTTTTTTTGTTCCAAAAATTTAACGAATCCATGTTTTTTAAACGTATTTTCGTTATCCATTACTAATTTGGTCAAGTAATAAAATTTATGTGTGTTGGGATTACAGATCCCGTTTTTGTGGGGACATGATATGCTGCTACGAATTTAGAAAATTTGTTGATCATGGTGAGAAAAGATTGCTTATAAAAAAAACGTAGACGATCTCCATTGGCTGTTCTGGAGTTTCTGTTAATTCGTATTGAATTTGGGGTATGGTTGCCTATCATTTTATTTTAAGACAGGTTTTACTTCTGTTGATGTGCTGTTGAATCATTTCTTTTTGGTGTGGAAAACAGTATAGTCGTTTGATTTGTTCATGGTTTTCTGTTATTCCACGATGATTTCTTAAATTGTGTTGAATTTGAATAATTTCTAATTGCTTCTTAGGCTCTTCAATGTCCTCTAAGAGGTTCTGAGATCTGACGAAAATGGTTAGTGTAGAATTTCGCGCACCGTGAAGGTGCTTATAAGCTTTAAGAATATGAGTGAATGTTTCGTCACTATACAATAAATGCAAGTTAGTTAGCTTGAGGAATATTTGGGTTAACGATTACTACTAATTGTTTTTTAAAATAGTTAATTGGTTTATTTTAATTGTCAGTCTTTCTTATCGTTCCGCCAAGAGAGATTTCAAAATTATTATTATTGATTTGGATAACTTCAGACTTCATTCGAGACAATGCGTCCGCATTGGTGTTTTTGGTCCCTTTTTTATAATTTATTTTGTAATCAAACTCCTCATGTTTTAATCGTCACCGGATCAGTTTGGAATTGTGCTCCTTTAAGGAGAAAAGCTACGTTAGTGGTTTGTGATCCGATACAATACAACACCTAAAATATTTAGTTGCCTATATACTGTCGCTAGAAGCTTTTGTTAAATCGCGGAGTAATTTTGCTCTTTTTTGATCAGAGTTCTTGAACAATAACAGATAGGAAGTTCCTTTTCGATGATTTCTTGAGTGAAGACTGCTCCTAGTGCTACATTAATTGCATCAACCGTAATAATAAAAGGCTTTTCAAAGTCTGGGTATTGTATGATAAAGGCGCTACAAAGAAGTTGCTTGCATATCTCAAAGCAATTCACATAATGTTGGTCCAGTACCACTGTCTTACCTTTCCTAGAGCACTCTGTCATAGGTTTTGTCTCAACAGAGAAATTGGGTATGAATTTCCTATAATACCCAATCAAGCCAAGGAAACTTTTAATTTGTTTCTCTGCCATGGGTATTGGAAAATTCTTAATCGCTGATATTTTGCCGGGATTTGGTTCTACACCTTGAGATGTAACAAGGTGCCCTAGAAAAGTGATTTGTTTGTGTAAAAATTCAGACTTGTCTATTTGGATTTTCAGATTTGTCTAATTTGTTGAAAACGAGTATAAAGCTGTTTATATGTTCGTGAAGTGAAGTGGAATATACGATTATGTCATCCATGTAACATAAGCATATTCTTCCTTGTAATTCACTGAGGACATTATCAATCACTCGTTGATAAAGTCGAAGGGGCATTTTTCAGCCTAAAAGGCACTCGGATATATTCGTAGTGTCCAAATTCTACTGAGAAAGCGGTTCTCGGTATGTCGCTGGGATTGATTTCAATCTGGTGGAAACCAGATGGAAGGTCTAAAGTCGTAAAGTAGCGATACATTTAGCTAATTTGTCAAGAATATCTTTGATATTAGGTAATGTTAACTTTAATTTCATTGTATGGAGGAATTTCAATGTATGGAAAAACTTTAAAATGCATGTTGATCGCCGTGTGCTCCTACAGGTTATCATCATTCTGGTGATGTAACTCGTGAGTGGTGGACAACATTTAATTATGATGATTTCTCCGGTGTATTTTTAAATAATTATGATTTTTTATTTCAATCTATTTTCAAATTTTTCTATTACCGCTCCTGAGATGTTCACAGTTTTTTTAAATATATTTTTGGATAGCGTAAACAAAGTTCTAATACTGAAATGAACATGGTTGGTTTAAGATGATGTTTACTGTGCCATACAGGCTACTTAGAAATTCCATTAATTTTAATAAATTTGCTAATTTTATTTCACCGATCCTAGAGATGTTCACGAGGTCTCACCTACATGGTCAGATAGGTCAGTGGAAGGTCGTTGGAATCATTGGAAGGTCGAAATTACTAGTAGACAAATTTGGGTGTCAGACCCTTAGAGATATCTATGAATAAGTGGTAAGAACTAACCATCAATTTATGCTGTATTTGTTTTTCTTTTAAGATTTTTTTTTTCAAAGTTCTAACGATCTAATAATAAGCTTTCGTAGATGTAAAGTTTTTCCATTTACAAAGCTAATTTTTTTCAATTTAGATAGATGCCTTTAGTTAGTTGGAAATTTACACAAAAAATTCTGCAGGCACACAGCGCAATATTTTCTTTGTAATTGAAAAATTTGGAAGAAATCGACGGACGAGAATAGAGTGATATGTAAAGATGGGAGATACTAAAAAATTAAATTGCAGTTCTGGGTTGACATGGTGCAAGTAGAATTATTTATCAATTTTAAATCTGTTCCTCTTTCTTCTTTTATTATTCTTAAGAAACGTGAACGTTATATTTTTGGAAAATTGGTGCTGTCCATTGTTCTAACGTAGATGGTATCGTTGAATCTGCCGCTATATAGGTGAAAATTTGCTTAACCTTCTCCCCCAAATGTTCGCACTCGCGTCGGTTTCCATCTAACTATTGATCTAACCAATTTCTCTTTAAAATGATTCCTTTGCGACGGGTGCGAGTGCCACGAATTTTAACGTGTGAAATTTTTTCCAGTTCCAACTTGCGTTGGATAGTTTTCTTTCTAGCTTGAGGAAACCAGTAACAGCTTCTAGTTTTGGTGGTTTTTTGTAGCTTGAGGCGCTATAAAATTATTCCACCAAGGGTGCAACTGCTCTTGAACAATTTATTTGTTCTAAGTGAAGGCTGCTTTGCCCAGTGGCAAAGTAGTCAGCATGCTTGCTCCAGCGACCGGAGGTCCCGGGTACGATTCCCGGTGGTGACAAGAAAAAAATTACACGGCTGACTCAGGATCCATGAATTAACCACTCATTATCCGAAATAAAAATATGAATTAACCACTCATTATCCGAAATAAAAATATGAATATGAAACCTCATTTGAGGCGGTCAAATTCCTTGCTTTGTTCCATTAAAATTAAATATCCCATTTTCATTAGACAACTTCACACAGAGTTCTGCGGCACTAGCGATTCTGAATTATGTAGCTTCATCAAATAATATTTTGAACAAGCATTAAGGAAATGAAAATAATTTCTATTTTTAATGATGTTGCGGGTTAAAATGGCAAACATTATATTTTCACCAATCTTGTACTAATGTTCACCACCCAAATGAAATATTAGTACCGTGCTTCCCAATTTTATTATCCCAATAAATAAACGGAAAACCCGTGTGTTAGGAGTACACAAAAAAGGCTTAGAATGTCTAATAAACCACGAAAAATATATGGCGCCCCCATTCATAAATTAAGACACTAATCTTTATTTCCATTTATACAACAAAAACACATTATAAATGAGACACACACACACGTACATATTCCAAACGAATCATCGAACAAATAAAATAAAATTCAAAAAAGCACAAAAATTATTTTATCCATTTAAATCTACAAGAAAAAACATTAACTATACCATTAATAATTTATCTCGCATATCGTGATTTAATTTTTTTTTTTAAATTAGAGCTTTAAGTGCTAACCCCCCCGTACAAATTCACGGTTGTATTTTATATTTTTTTTATTTAACGAGAGTACGAAAGGTTTTTATCTACATGATTTATATACCATCACTGTTCTATATAGATGTGTATCTGTATTTTTAGTGAAAGGTATCAAATTTATCCGCATACAAATATCAGGAAAAGGGATAAATAAATAATATTCCTTAAAACTTATATACCTTTAGTACCGACTAACGAGAAAAGGATTCGATAAATTATCAAACAACAAATATAATAAAGCTTAAATAATAAACTTGTATAAATGCAAGTTTTGTTCGTCCTTTATATGTATCGTAAAAGATTTCAAATTGACAAATTATATATTTTTTATTATTTTTATCCATTTTGTGCAAAATAAACAAACCTTTCGCTTCGGTGTTATCAAGTATAAAATCAATTTCGTATTTATGGCTGAAGATTTTTTATTAATAAGCGTTGTTATTGTCGTTGTACTTCCTTTGAATCTTTTCTATTATTAGGAAACGAATTTTTGAAAAAAAAAATAAAATTAGGACAAAGTCGTATAAAAATGATAACATAAAAATCAATAAACGTCGAAAGCTTTATATGTCTTCATGAAATGAAATTGTTGTTGTTATTATTTTTACAGGTAATAAAATGAAAATTAATGCGGATCTGTTTTATTACGGATGATCGATAAAAAATTTATTGTTCCAAATTATTTTACAAAATCTGCATATTTATTTAGTTGCAACATTATTTAGTCAAGAACAGAATAAATTTTATTTCGATTCGATCAGAAAACGCGTGACTTGAAAAACGTGTATAGGGCATAAATATTTTTTAGGCATGGTAAATAACAATAAATCAAAGGTATATGCAAATGAAGTAAGAAGGCTTATTAATAATAAACCTAAAATTTATACCAAGGCTGAATAAAATTATTGCGCAAATGAGGTAGTGTTACGTTCTTCAATATTCTCCGAACGCTACATTGGTAATTTTATCGAGTTGCGTTGTACTACGTAAACCCGGCATTAGTTATTAATCAAAGCAGCTGATCTATTGGTATTTGATTGATTGTAATTGAGGAAAAAAATATCGTCGTGGTGTGGGTGCATTTTTCCCCGTTAATTATTAAAAATTAAAGAATTTTTCTGTACGGGGAGGCAGTCAATATTTAACTTGCAAATCGATAGGATCGGTGTTAAAGAGACGATACCTAAAAATATAAAAACAAAAATCGAGGCAAAGTTTAAAGATTCGATCGCGCGTGATAACGTTGCATATAAGTTAGTTTTGGTGATAATAAAAACCGGGAAAATCGGACTTATAATTATTTTGTGGTTTTTTATAAGTGAATTGGGTTAGTGAATTGAACGCTTGGACAGGTTTTTATAGTTATATGGTGGGTGGGTGAACATTTATATTGCGGTATCGCCACGTTTTGTTTTAAGAGCGGCCGCTATAGACACCGCTAGTGACGTGTTTTTATTTTCGGTAAACGATTGCAAAATTCATGAGACCAATCTTGGTTGGTTAAAATAGACTAAGCTTAAAAATAAATCTCCGAAATTATTAAACTTAAATACTAGTAATAAGACCTTACCATATAGATTTTATAAAACGGCCAAAACAATGTATAATAAATTAAATAGTGCGCGGATACTTGGGAAAAAAAAAATACTTGTGAATAGACAGTTATAGTTTGATTCCCAAGATATAGACAAGATAAATTAAAACTAACGTGTTACCTAGTTCTGTGATGAAGACTCTCGTGAATTGAATAACCTAAGTGTATCGGAAAACATATAAATTTCACTTGGGTATAATATAATACGTGGAAATAGTGGAATTTTTCGTGCATTATATTATCGTGCATGCAAAAAGCCGTATTCATTGTGTGAACGGTAAGCTCGTTGATAATACCGTTTAATAAGTGGGCAAGTGTGTATATCTAACTACGTCATGAACTAATAATAATAATATTAATACGAAAATAATAATACAATTAACTACGAATAAAAATAAGCCAATAAATGAAATAATAATCATCCATAATCGTCGTTCGTTATACATAAACCACAATAAATAATACATTTATAATATACAGATAATACACGAACAGTTACAACAAAGATCACAAATTAATATCATCAGCCTACGTAAAATATACTGAAAGTACGAGCCTTACGGTATTGATTTACGTAAGAGTCGCGCAAATTTTTCATTCTCCAATCAACATTGTTCATCCATCAACATTGGATACATTCGAAATACTTAGTTCAATGCAGAAAATCAGCAATCAACTTTATTTTTATACGAGGTATTCTTACAAATATAATATTTTTTTTTGTATTTATTTTTTTTTAATTATATATTTTCTTAATATTTTCATTTAATTAAGTTTGATTTTAGCATTAAGATAATTGATTTATATTGTAGGTTAGGCCTAGCATAAGTTAGCGTAGTCGTAGTACAGGTGTAGCTTATAGGCATAAATTTGAATTTTGCATAATTATTAATTTTATTAAATGTTCTTATATTAACAATATTTTCCGCCTCGCGTAAAATTATGAATTCCTGTTCTCGCTTCTCGAGATTTTCACCTTTGCAAATTAATTGTTAAATAAATTATGGTTTTTTTTGGGAAACTTAAAATTAAATTAAATTTCTTTATTTTACAAACGTAATGCAAGACTAATCGAAACATTTGATTTGGAGATCAAGGTGAGTAGTGTGATGATGGGTGTGATTATCACCTCACTCTGGGTAGTATGCAATTACTTAAGAAGATTTAAAGTTTCACTTTAGTTGTGATGAATATATGTTTTGCATGGGTCATGTGTCTTTCGATCGGGAAGTAGGTTTCTCTCACAGGTCAGGTAACGGTCATAGTGCTTATTTGTTTTATCTAATCAATGGTAGTTCCTGTTTGTTTTAGAAATCAGATTTCCTAATTATTATTTTGTTTTTTTTTAACAAATAACACTCAGCGGTCTAACACGTTTGAACTCATCCTTTGGAAACCCCACCCCACTTCTCCTGAGCTTAGCCGTGCTCAAAATGACCGCCCAAAGGCAATGTTTCAATAATAAATCTTTTCTGACAACGAAGTGGCCTTTAGTGTGTCCATCTGTCGATGGAAAATTTTTCAGGACCAATCAGCCTTCGTTACAGTAGGTCGTGTAATTAAACGATACAGGTGGAAAATACATATATTTTTTGATTTGTTATTTTTAGCTATTGGAACAGTATGCTCTAACCCGTAAAACATTATATATATGCAGCAATGTGGCACACAATTTGTGATTTTAAATAACATCGCATTACGCGTCTAACATAACGCTGTTGGTCGGAAAACAATTTTAGAAATATTAAATACTAGCACCGGAGTGAATTTTGTGCCAATATAACAAAATTTACGGTGTGGCCTATAAGTATACTTAGAATTGGAAAAACACTCAAACATTGATCTTTCATAATAATATCTGAATTTTTTATCAAAGCAAACATTTAGTTTTTGTGAAAAGATTTGAGTGAATTTTGTAAAATAAATCGCGCTAATTTTATGACTCTATAATCGCCTACAAAGATCTTTGCTGCGTTAATATTGGTGCATTGTCTGCCGTGTGCCGACCTTGCTAAGCATTGACGCTCCATTGCAAACCATTGCAAATTGAAATAATTTGCACCTTTAAATTTCCCTTATTGATCATAAATAAGAACCAATTAGATTTGTGAAAAATTCGGCTTTCTATAAACTGAATGATTTGAGGAACCCGCTTGATTCTGTGGCTCATGATCTACTACTAAACACATTCAAAAATCTCGATATTTGGGCGGTAAAGCGTTCATTCTATGTTTTCGAGATCAATGCTGGTAAAACAAAGCTGGGTGTTGGTCATAACATATTCATGCACATGAATAATCTTACCTGAGCAGCTTAGTACACAAACTACCGCTATACAGTGCTGGAGACTATGTTATATTCACATTACGATATTTTAATAACAAATTTTTACAAAACTATTAAAGAATCAAATTACTTTTCTGAGACATTAGAAAACCTTTCTATCATTTACATTGTGTACAAAATTTCAAGCAAATGATTTGTTGATGCAAATGATTTTCAAGCAAATGACAGTTTAGATTTTTCGTGCACTTTTATTTTAAATCTGCTTTAATACCGAATAATTATCTTACATAAATAAATCGGACTAAGTGGATGTGCACCACTTCAAAATTATATTTTAATAAATTAACTTAACACAAGTATTTGGAGTGGGTACACCATAATTAAGACTACGTGGATTTATATTTGCGACGAGCAAGCAGGAAATATAAAGCTGATATAAATATGCCGCAACACAAACATCTTAAACCATTTTCAAGTGATATCTCCCTACTAAAAATTTAAAAAAAAAAAAAATAATATAATCTGTAAAAATAAAATGAACTCCCTCACATTATTTTCCGTGTACATATTGTTATACCAACGTTACACAGCAAATAATAACAATAATAAAAGCATACACACAAAGTTTATTTTGTGCTTTGCTTGCGTTTGATGGAAAACACTTCAGAATTCTATTTGGTTGTTATCATTTGCTTCTTTAAAAAAAAATCTTGCCATCTTCTTAAACATATTTGCTTGTTTAAAACAAGAATGTATATTTTTATGCCATCTAACTGTTTGTTTTTGTCGGTTTGTTATAAAAGTATGAAGCATATATGTACGTATTTCCTTTTACATCTCTATAGATGATAATCAAAAGCAATCACAACCATATTATGTGTGTGGGTATACGTCTACAGTACACTCATCTTATATAAACGTATGTGCATAAAAATTCATTTATGCTACGTCTTTGTGATGTAAAATTATTATTTAAGTAATTCAAAATTAATTTGCTTTAAGCAATACAGAGGTAGAAAGGGTACGAACGAATTTATCTAACTATACTTTTCATTATTCTGAATAATTTGTTTGTCTACCGTAAGTGACTTGTATTGTTAAGAACTCATTAAAAATTTAAAGAATGTACAAATGTTGATCAAAATATTATTCACTATTACCGACTAAAACAGCGCAGAACTCGTGGGAGGTATGCAATGTGCAGATGGTTCTAAAAAAATCGGACATATAGCCATTCGTTAGGTGTGTTTCGACCCAGAACAGATTGCAAAAATTAAATAATATAAAAAAAAATGTTATCTAGATTTATAGCATTTATACTTATATCACGTATATTCTTGGTGATTACCACATTGTTAAATAATTAAAATTTTACATGCACGAAGTGAATATTAATGATAAATAAACTTTATTATATATACCACAAACAAGAAAAATATATATTATACAAAAGATCAAACAAGTTCCACTCAGTCATTTATATCAATATTTAAAAAATTTAAATAACCTATAACTATTACATGTACGAAGTGAACATTAATAATAAATTTTTGTCTATTTACCACATACAAGAAGATTATAAATTATACAAAAGATTAAATAAAGTTCCACTCAGTCATTAAAATCAATATTTCACAAATAAAGTCAATTATAATTATTACATGCAGGAAGTAAACAATTTCATTGGCAAAACGAAATGTGAATTTAAGCATAAATTGCATTTATTTTTAACCAAATTTCAAATAGTTCACGTTTGTATTCTTTTCCTTGCGTATATTCTCGGTATTTAAAACCTTGTTAGATAACCAAAATATTACATGCACGAAGTGTATATAAGTGATAAATAAAATTAAGTATATTTACCACATACAAAAAAAATATATATTATTCAAAAGATGAAATGAAGTTCCTCTTAGTCATTTATATCAATATTTCAAATCAATAAATCAAATTAATTGTAAATATTTTACATGCAGGAAGTAAACAATTTTATTGGTAAAACAAAATAAGAATTAAAGTATAAAATGCATTTATTGTTACCCAAATTTCAAATAGTGTACTTTAATATACTTTTCACTGTGTATCTTCTTGGTATTTAACACCGAGTTATATAATCGTAATATTACATGCACGAAGTGAATATTATTAATAAATAAAATTTTGTATATTTACCACATACAAGAAGAATATCAATTATACAAAAGATCAAATAAAGCTCGACTCAATCATTTATATTAATATTTTCTCAAATACAGTTAATTATAGTAATTACATGCAGCTAGTAAACAATTTATTTGGTAAACAAAATGTGAATTAAAATATGAAATGCATTTATATTTAACAAAATCTCAAATAATGTAATTTTATATACTTTTCACTGCGTATATTCTTGTTATTTAACACCAAGTTAAATAATTAAAATATTACATGCACGAAGTGAATATTATTAATAAATAAAATTTTGTATATTTATCTTGTATGTGGTATAAAGAATATATATTAAAGAATATTTATTATACAAAAGAACAAAAATAGCTCGGCTTCCTCATTTATATCAATATTTTCACAAATAAAGTTAACTATAATTATTACATGCAGGAAGTAAACAATTTAATTGGCAAACAAAATATGAATTAAAATATAAAATTCATTTATTTTAAACCAAATTTGAAATAGTGTATTATAATATACTTTTCACTACGTATTTTTTTGGTATTTAGCACCAAGTTAAATAAACAAAATATTACATGCACGAAGTAAATATTAATGATAAATAAAATTTAGTACATTTACTGCATACAAAAATAATATATGTTATACAAAAGATCAAATAAAAATACACTCAGTCATGTATTTCAATATATATACAAAAAAAAAATAATTATAATTATTACATGCAGGAAGTAAACAATTTTATTGGTAAAACGAAATGTGAATTAAAATATAAAATGCATTTATATTTAACCAAATATCAAATAGTGTAACTTTATATACTTTTCACTGTGTATATTCTTGGTATTTAACACATTGTTAAATAAATCAAATATTACATGCACGAAGTGAATATTATTAATAAACAAAATATTGTATATTTACCACATACAAGAAAAATATATATTTTACAAAAGATCACAAAAAAGCTCGACTCACTCATTTATATCAATATTTTCACAAATAAAGTTAATTATAATTATTACATGCAGGAAGTAAACAATTTAATTGGCAAACAAAATATGAAATAAAATATAAAATGCATTTATTTTAAACCAAAATTGAAATAATGTATTATAATATACTTTTCACTACGTATTTTTTTGGTATTTATCACCAAGTTAAATAAACAAAATTTTACATGCACGAAGTGAATATTAATGATAAATAAAACTTAGTATATTTACTGCATACAAAAAGAATTTATGGTATACAAAAGATCAAATAAAAATACACTCAGTCATTTATATCAATATATTTACAAAAAAAAAAGAATTATAATATTACATGCAGGAAGTAAACAATTTTATTGGTAAAACAAAATGTGAATAGAAATATAAAATGCATTTATATTTAACAAAATATCAAATAGTGTACCTTTATATACTTTTCACTGTGTATATGGTTGGTATTTAACACATTGTTTAATAATTAAAATATTACATTCACGAAGTGAATATTATTAATAAATAAAATTTTGTATATTTACCACATACAAGAAGAATATATATTATACAAAAGATAACAAAAAAGCTCGACTCACTCATTTATATCAATATTTTCACAAATAAAGTTTATTATAAGTATTACATGCAGGAAGTAAACAATTTAATTGGCAAACAAAATAAGAATTAAAATATAAAATGCATTTATATTTAACCAATTCTCAAAAAGTGCACTTTTATATATTTTTCACTGTGTATATTTTGGTATTTAACATCTTGTTAAATAATCTAAATATTACATTCACGAAGTGAATATTATTGATAAATAAAATTTTGTATTTTTACCACATACAGGAAGAATATATATTATACAAAAGATCAAATTAGCTCGACTTACTCATTTGTATCAATATTTTCACAAATAAAGTTAATTATAATTATTACATGCAGGAAATAAATAATTTAATTGGCAAAACAAAATGTTAATTAATATATAAAACGCATTTTTTTGACCAAATTTCAAATAATGTACTTTTGTAAAATATTCATGGTGTATATTGTTGGTATTTAACACCTTGTCAGAAAAATCAGATTTTACATGCACGAAGTGAACATTAATAGTTTTTAAAATTTAGTATATTTACCACATACAAGAAGAATATATATTATACAAAATATTAATTAAACGTTCACTTAATCATTTATATCAATATTTACCCAAATAAGGTTAATTATAATAATTACAAGCAGGAAGTAGACAATTTCATTGGTAAATAAAATGCGAATTAATATATAAAATGAATTTATTTTTAACCAAAATTAAATACTTTTCACTGCGTATGTTCTATTCGAATATCGAATATTATATACAATTCGAGAATTTTATGCATTCGTCAACACTTACAATTCTATCAGTTGTTAGACTTTGGCCTGAAGTAAAATTTTCATAAAAATAAAATAAAAATTTTTAAAAATACAATAATTTGGGCTAAAAATATTTAACGCCTAGTTCAAATGGATTCCTATCAACCTTAACAATAATCGCCTGTAATGACTTTGTTACCAAAATGTCTTTATCGTAATAATAATAATAAATACTACACTTTAATTTTGTTTATTCACGAAAATTACTCATCCTTAAATAGCTTAACAAACACGTAATACAACTAGCTGTAAATATAACACTATAACGAGATAAGGCATTGGAATACAAAATCATTATACCAAAACTTGACTAATTCATATCACATTTAGGAATAGAAGCATGTACGAAGTAATAACAATAAAATAATCATAAGCTGCGTGCCATTTTGATGATGACAAAATAATTTCAGAAAATTGCCCAAGAAAAATGTTTATAACCCAACTAAATAAATATTTAACACTTTTGCCTATCACATTCTGGCAATATTTCATTACACGTACATAATCAATCATCAAACAGAACATTATAATAAAAAAAAAAATATTAGAACGAAAACAAAACGAATATTGAATCGTATATAACCCACACACCATAGCAAAAAAAAAATTATAACTTAGTTTGTAAAAATCTTTTTGTTACGGGTGTACGAGATCTCTATACACAATATACAGATATCTAATTTTACGTACGCAGAAAACCAAAAATTTTCTCTCTCCAACCAAACCAAAACCACAAACAATTATTAATCATTTTAACTGTTCATTATGTCTTAATAACTAAAATATCGTGGCATTGTTGTTGGTATGATATTTGTAATATTTTACCATTTAACCTTTTGGTATTCCTTAATGATGTCGATAAAACGTAAAAAATAAAGAAATTTTCATTAAAAGCAAACAAAATAAAAACAAACAAGACGAAAACGGGGGGTTTCAATTTCGTGATGGTGTCGAAATTGTCATTTTAAATTATTTTTGAATTATGATTTTATGATAATATCATAATATTCTTCTATAATGCCGGAATTTATTTTTGTTGCTCTAGATTTAAATTGACAGATTGAAAATAGGTTTTTTTTTTGTGTAGAATGAAATTTTGCGAAAATCAGGGTTGCCGAATTTGTCGCAGAATAATCTTAATAGATGTAGTATTGTAAGATTTATGTATACAAAAATTTATGTATATACCAAGTGAGCTTTAAGCATGCAAAAATCCAAAAAACTGGGGTAATATATAAAAACTGAAGTAATACAAACTGCCCTAGAACATTGGCGTGGGGCAACTTAAAAATTACGGACGCGGGACAACTTAGGATTTTTAACCTTTATGTGTGCGGCAAGGTACAATTGATTACCATACTAACAATCCTAATGGACTGCCCACCCTATGGGCACAATAATGATTCATTGTTTCCATTTCTTTGAAAATAATAAAAGTAGCGTTACTAAGGCAACTGTAACTTTTAAACTGAAGGTTGGATTTTCATATAATTTATTACACAAATCGTTTGAAGGTCCTAAAAACCATATTAGTTTTTCATTAAATGCCCCATCTATGTGTCAGCTTTTGGACAGCCAATATCGATCAACGCATGGTCCTTAGGGTATTGTGAAAATGACTATTGTATGACCTCTAGAAAAAATGTCAAAACGAAGAACGTAGAACCCATTCAAACATTTCTCATTCTAATTTTAAATTTTGCGTCTCATTAACAACATTTAAAATTTTTATTTTTGTTCAGTAGAGACGAGTAGATACAGTGTTATCTAAAAATTCCGAGTAAATCCTTCCACAATTCTTAGAATAATACCTTCTTCTAGGAAATTCAGTATATTTTTTATAGCACAGATTTTAAAAAAATGTAACTCCTTAAAATGAATCTGTATAACTTTTGTAATGAAAAATATTTGCATTTTCCAGTTCAAAGAAAAATTAAGATTTTATAATTTACGAAATTTATGAATTCCAAAGAATAATTGGATATTTGATATTCCTTAATTGCAAAAGAAAATTTTAATTATGTTTCGGAGAATATTTTTTAAATGGAAATTTATTTCTGTAGGAGTAATTTAAAAGTTTTCAAAAAACATAAACGAAAAAATTAAATCGTCCACAAAATATGTTTCCTTTTATTTTAATTACCCCCACATAAATTATTCTGTACATACGGCCTTTTTTATGCGTACGTGAACATCTTCGTAATTTCCACATAACACGTCATAAACTGATCTTTTTTAGTATTTTCATTGTCAGTTGCTTCGGGTAAGATTACACGTCAAATTCGTTAATAATTTGACAGATGTTATTATTAAAAATAATATTAAAGGCTTTTAGTTATGATAGGTACGAGTATCTGTCGAATTATGTTCTAGTAACATATGACATACTCACATATTGAATTATCCTAGGGCATAAAACGTATACAGAAACTCAATTTTTATCTTTTAATTAACTTTCGTATTTTTCTATCTCGTTTCAGGTGAGTGCATTATGTTGGCAGAGATGGACGTTTTGAGAATATGTATTATGCTACTCGATGAATTTTTAATCGATAATTTTAATTTAGATAAAAGGTAACAAATTTTGTATCAATATTTTATAGGTATTTGGTGCACTCGTTAAGATGAACATAAACCAAAATATTTACGATGTTTTAGAAATTCAATTCATTTGTGTTCGTCCCTTTTGCTATTCTGAATAGATTTTTATTTTTCAAGTGAATATTTAGCATTACTTTTATACTTTGTGCTCCCGTTTAACAAATAATTTCACTTCATTCGTTACCATAAAAAATTTCTCGCTGTTATAAAAAAAGACTTGAGCAAATAAAATTATTTAATTTTTATAGCTGCTTCTGTTATTTTTGTTCATTGCTTTGTATGTATCCGCATACAACTTATCCTTTCGCAATATCGAAAGCAGTATAATTCTATGAGAAATGTATATATAAAACGAGTACCGAGTATTTGGTGTATATGCTGTGCTCGAGTGAAACTCTCGTTACATTCAATTATATTTAATTCGGTTGCAAACAAATAAAGTCTAATAAATTTTATTGAAATGGTAATAAAAGTTATAAAATGGTGGGAAAAAGTAAATTTTTTAAGAAAAGCAAGCAGAAGCATAATGCAGTCGTTCCTCGTTTTGTATTATACAGTGGACAAAGAACAAATGTTTTCTATGGTACATGAACACGATTTTATTGTTTGTATAAACATTCTTAGATTCAACATAAACGACACGAATAGATGTGAACTTAATACAGTATTGAATTTTATTGTGCAGCTTTGAAAAAGCATATTAATTTTGACAGATTATAAACTATTTGTTCTATTGGCCATAATAATGGCTACTTTGTTGGTGCAACCTGCCTCAAATTAACATTTTTGTATTTTATAATAGAAAAGTTTTTTTTAGGGCTGGCTGGCAGTTAAGCTGTTAAAAATGATGTTTTCGAACTACACATTATCGTAGGCAACATTTAGGGAAACGAATTCCATGAATTAAAAAAAACTCGAAACATTGCCATTCGGAATTGTTACAAGTAGCAGAAGTTTTTTTTCACATTACATTTATTATGTACTAGATTTGTACAATTGAAGTCAACAATAAAACGCCCATCTTTCAAGAGTATCACATCTATAAAAAGCAGTGTTTCACGAAATATTCGCTGAATGGATCTGCTTCGTTGTTTTCGCCAGAGCTTTTGTAATTCTATATTCCCTTTCCAATTCCCTTCCCCGACTCCAATCTAATGTATAAAATTTTCAAGGTAGCTAGTCCGTGTAAAATTTTCCATTTACTTTTCTTATTTCGCCAATTTTTTCTGGTTACAAAATGTCTGGGTGAAATTGGAATCATGTTCCACCTTGGCTGCATTCCGGATTTTAAACTAACCAATGGTACCCAAGAAAACCCTTTTTTTGTTGAGCTTCGTAATTTAAAATCGAATCTTCTATCCTGTTCTTCGAGGCGTCTTTCTGGTTTCCATGATCTCTTTCTTTTTAGCGATCCTTTTAACTACCAAAATAATCCTCATTAGTTTGTTTGAAATTATCAGAAACTTCCCTCTGGAAATACTAAACAGATTTAAAAAATATTGTTTTCACTAATAAAAAGCCACACTATCCTTGAGAAGTTGGGCCATAAATCAGTTTTTGCTAAATATCAATAAATATATCAGTATTATGTATTAGTCAAGAAATATTAATAACTGAAAAGTCAAAAAATATTTTTTTCATTTTTTATTAGTTTCAAATTTTAATATTTCTTAATTTTTTCTAAGAACAAACTCATACCAAAAAAAAATAAATGGAAAAAACCAACAACTTTTGACGAAAAAATTCTAACATGAAATAAAGTTACAAAATGCAAGAGCTGAAAAATGCCCTCAGCGCCTTTCAGAGCAAAATTCCATAACATCGCGCCTCGTGTGCGTGAATCTACCGTTCAACGTCTGCACCGGCTTACTAATAAAATGTATTTCTGCTGCCCGGTTAAGGGGTACTTTTCATTTTATTGTTGTTTCTTCTAATTTTTCTCCTACAAGAATTCTAAAAAAAGCCAAATTCTGACAAACGAAAGGCCAATGCAAGGTTAACAAAAGTTTTAGATTTGTAGTTAAATTCCAAAGTAAAAATATTTAAACCTAAAAACGAAAAGGGTTTTCTTCTTCGGATCACGTATTTTCCAATTTGCAGTGCTAACGCAGTGGATTATCAAAAAAAAAGTTTGCCCGTGCGTCTATGGAAGGATGGATGTCTGTGCCAATGATATCTCTAGAATGGCATATGCGATTTAACTTTTTTCCCCAATCTTCTTTTAATTTAATGTGGATGGTTGAAAAAATTTTAGGATCTTTGATAAAAGGGCATCGGTAACCTGCAACAGGGAATCACCCAAAATAATATCCAATTCCACGATATTGCTACACATTTTTCCCATAAACTCGTGTAGTATATCGATTGAAACGTTGAATCAGACAAGTTCGATACAACTTAAGTTCATAAATTCACCGTTTTAGTGCTAGTAGCTAAATTCTCGTTTATTTTAGGAGCTAACTTCTCGTTTAAAAGCTATTGAAGTATGTGTAAATTATCAGAAAGATTAGTTAGTTACCAGAAACATTAATATTCAAGACTACCTTTATGGCACTAAGAAGCATTTACAACTTACATTATTGCCATTTAATCATGGCGCATATCACTTGAAAGGTCTTAGAAATACAAAACATTTTTAATGAGAGCTTTAGTTCACAAATGAAAGTAGTTTTAAAGAATGCCATAATTTTTTTTAAATGCCATAGTATTCAAAACTACCGTTATAGCGCTGGAAGCAGATAACAGTTTTCGACAATTGTATTATGGCTTTAGTTGATAAATCCACCGTTCTGCAAGCAGATTAATACTCCAAATTACTATTGCGGTGCTGATTACAGCTACATTTTCCCTAAGATTTTAGCCATTGATAAAATGCTTTGATAAAAAAAATTTTATCAACAATTTATTTCAAAAAATCAACGTTTTCGCGCTGGTGGAAAAATATCCCTTTAGTTTAGAATCAAAAAATAAGATCAAGCATGTTATTACTCAAAAATCAGATAACATATAAATCATCCATGGTTGAAAGGTTTAAGTAAAGCAGAAACTTTATTGTCAGCACTTTAGCTCACAAATCAACATCTTTGGCATCGGTGACCAATTATTTGAAATTTTCGATTTTATATAAATTGTTGTGGGAGTAATGGTAATTATATTCTTCTATTCTATTCTATGGAGTCATTTCACCATCAATTTTCATTCTAAAAATTTCCAATATTTCTCAATTTCAAAAGAATTTTTCGGGATTTTTTTTCAGACTGAAGTTTTGATTAACTCGTGAGGTTTCAGTCCCTAGCACTTTTAAAGATGATTGTTAAAATATAAAAATAAATTTTGCATGGGTTTCGAATTATAATAAGCAATAAAATGTCTCTGTCATATTCAAATTAAAATTCAAATGAAATGAAAAACTATAAAATTATGCAAGGTGAAAACAAACATTCAGCTGACATAAAAGCCAAGGCAAACTAATTAACGTAATCCAACTGGAATCAACGGATTATATTCTGAACTGGAGTGTGTAGCGATATTTTACTCTGCGAAATGCTTGTAGACGTGATTAAAGATGTAAGGCAAAAGCTAAGCAATGGAAAGCTCACCCAGACTCATTTTACAAATAAAACGACATCGACACTATTTTGGACAGTGAGCTGAGTTGTATCAACTTTCTAGGAAGAGTAAATAAGTGTAATACAGCCATTCACTTATACAGAAATTCCATTAAAAAAAATGAGTTTTGAATCTACAGTCCCTCTTGCTTGTCCCCCAAATATATTAAATACAATTTTTTTTCCTTAACAGATGACTGTAGCAGATGGCGGCCAGTACAAATTTACGACTTTCAGCAGTATATAAGCGAATCTTGATTGCACTAAATTGCAATATTACCTTCTTCATGATTCGATAATCAGTTTTAATAGTTTGTTTTAGAACAAGTTTTAAAACTATAAAAGCGCAGGAAGCAGTGGAATTTTACACCGACGATTTCATGCAAAACGGTAGAGAGACGCTAGAGTTTATCTGAGTACTGCAGTATACCAACCTGACGTAACTGCGATTTAGGATGTCCTGATTAAAATTACATCGATTGAATCTAATTGTTAGTTGTCGCTCAATGAGATAGAGGAACACTTCGGAATCCAGATAGTTTGGGCCCCAATGGCTACTCCGGCAAGCAGAGCAACTCTCTCTTTGTCTCTCGCTCTTTTTCTGCCTCTCTCTCTGGCACTTTATCCCATGATCGCAAATTTATTTCAGCATCTCTTCTCTATTGGGGTTCGAACCCGGTACCGGTTCAGTACGGTATACAATTCATTTTTATGTTTTGTTTTTTCCGCATTTTGTATTTTTTTTCAATTTTTTTTTTGAGTATTTTAAAATTGTCAACAAACACAAATTCTACTGAACACTTCACAATATTCAACGTTATCCGTCACAACTACCCGCGTCCATGTTTTTCCTCTTGTTCTTGGGTTTCCGAAACTTGAACTCGGAGTGCATCAGAATCAGTCCCTCCGGAAAATGCTGGATACAGTTATCCATGAGTAAAACATGGCTGAGGAAGAAATAAGCCAACTTTTTTAAAAGTATGACCCTCTTATTTGTTCATAGTCGTAGCGTAATTAAGCCGAAACTGGTGACATTTGAAATTGAAGGACTGTGTGTTTAGTCAAATTCTATAGGGATAAAGTGTACAGGGCTGAAATGTGCTACCGTTGCTAAGTCCATTTTTTATACAAAGATTTTTTAGGAGAATAACTATGCAACTTGTCTATAAATTGAAAATGTGGGGGGGAGGGGCACAAACTAGAAAGATTCAGGTATTCAACTTTGAAATTTACGTATTCAACCGGTCACCAGTTTTTACTGTGTCAGTGGATCAATAGGATGGTTTTTCGGTAACCAACTTTTCAAGAGCCACTTCATTGAGCTCTAAGATTTCACCATTTTTTGGACACAATATAGCGTATTGCGAAATTGAAGAAATATCATTGGTTGGTATCATTGAACGATTCCCTCAAAACATCAACAATTAAATTCTGTAAGGCGTATTTATTTGGCACTTCAAACGAATATTGTGTTTTTTTATTTAATTCGGATGAATTCAGGATCACCTCGACCCGTGATTTTGGTTTTCTCCAGTGATGTCCTTTTTGTAATTTTCGGGAGTGCTAATTAATAATATGGCATCCATTTTAAGATCCGAGATGGCGAAATTTTGTTTTATGAAAGGGGCGTTGTCATTTTTAAAAGCCAATATGAGTGTCATTTTTGAAGGTTTTGCGGTACATTATCGACTTCGAAAAACTACATTATCGAAAATTCGAGATGTTGTCCTCTTCGGTGCCCTACTATCTCTCAACGCCAATGTGGGTGTCAATTACGGAGGCGGTGTCGATTTCAGCACCTATCTACTAATTACGCCTATAACGCCGATATAAAGGTCATTTTCGGACAAATTTTACAGTCATTGTACAGTCATTTAAAATCATGTTTAAAATAACGTTTATAATACAATTCTGTCATCTGCGGTTATGATCAAAGAGTGGGATTATATTTTTAGATGCTCCAGGAAAAACTATAGAAAAACATTTTTCATATCATTACTTTTGGCTAATATAAGATCTCAAAACAACATAGCGTTAGCAATTGCTTCTGCAGGTATAGCAGCAACATTGTTAGATAGCGGCAGAACAGCTGATTCAGCACTAAAACCTCATTAAATACGCAAATAATTAAAACACTAATATGTAAATATCAAATACATCAAAAATACTGGGACAATGCAACATTTTTAATCTGGGAAATAATATTCTGGGACGAATGCACAATGGCGCATAAAAAATCATTAGAAGCATTCGATAAAACATTATAAGATTTACGCAATAACCAACAGATATTCAGCGGTACAAAAATATTATTATCAGATGATTTTAGACAAACACTATAATTTTTATAAATGCGTGTTTAAAATCATCTAATTTATGAAGAAACGTTAAAAATTTAATTAAGCAACAAAAATATGCGTGTTTAATTGCAAAACTTTCAAACAACCCTATTAACAGGGGCCTATTTTATTTAATGAATAAAAAAACCTGAAAAATTATTTTTACAATTTAATTTAATATTTGTTTTAAACTAATGCCCGGCCTTAATTTTAAATCATACATGTACTCCCAGATTTCTTTAGAAATAAATAAAACAATGAATCAGCTGTAACGTTATGAATTCTGCCATTGAAAATAAAAATTTTATTGCTGTTAAAAAATTAATGACAACTTTAATTGGAGCCACTATATTCCAAAAAATTTTTGTTTATTTTTCCGATTGGCGGACGATACATTCAACATGCTTTCTTTCAAATCCCTAAGTATTGTGGACAAAGTATAAAGATGCGATGACAGAAAACGTATTACGTCAAACTCGCAACACAAATACAGCACATGTATAACCAAACATTAATTCACGTATAGTGAATTTGTCAATTAGGAAGTGTTGAGTCAATTAGGAATACCATTACCAAATCGAGTAATTACTGATGCAATTAAAATAATAATGATGCATTAAATATTTTTGTTCAGCATAACACACCAGTCACGGATCAACATATTACAATACAATTATGCAATCAGTTAATACAGGCTGTGGCGGATTATATTTGTGTTATGCTCATGAAAAGATCAATTATTGTATTGGCCATTACCTCCTCTGGAGTTGCAGCCACTTTGTTTGATAGTGGAAGAATGGCACATTCAGCATTAAGGTAACCTTTAAATATGCAACTAAAAGAAACAGCAACATGCAATATTTCCAAAACATCTGGAATGGCAAAGGTACTTCAACAATACAAGATTATTATATGGGATGAGTCTACAATGGCTCAAAAAAACATTGGACAGTTTTGATCGAACATTGAATGATTTACGCAGCAACCAACAACCATTTGGGGGTGCTCTTAATTATTGGTACGGAATTTCAGACAAACATTAATAACGATCAACACCAGCAGAATAGTTAAATGTGTATTTGAAAGCATCGTATTTGTAGCAAAATTTTAAAAGTTGTCACAGCGCTTGTAACGCCACCAGGCGAACTGATGTCGATTTTCTTCAGCTAGAACTCAGGGTAAAGATGGGGAGGGGTTTCCGAAATATCAATGAACCGGTATTAAACCGCAGTATATAAACAATTTGAGCAAACACAATTATTAATCGCACTTCACAATGATCAAAATATCCAATACCTACAAATTACGTCATCCAATACCTACGCCTTAAACCATCCTCCTCTAGACTGTTAGTCTCTCATTTTAGTTTAATTTGTAAATTAAATACAAATTGTTAATTTTTAACAGAAAAAATTCCACAATTATTTCAAATATCAAAAAAAAGCGAACAACCATATGACCAAAATACAAAAGTAATAACTAGCCCACCCTACTAACTGAATACTATACTAGTAATATGTATATTGATTATAATTGGGGGAAAAAATCAATAATTTAAATAAATTGAAAAAATAACAGATTTAAAGAAGAAAACTACTAAGAAAATAATAAAGATTAAAATTTAAAAAACTAAATTGAAGATCAAAACCAAATATTTTTCCCAAAATTAACCGTTGAAAGTGTCATGGTTGGAAAGAGATTCAAACGAAATTTCTTAATGATGATCACAACCTAGAAAAAATTGCAGGTCAGTTTTCTTGTGGGGACCTCGGAAAAACTCGATTGACCTGATGGTGTAATTTTCCAGGTGTAATCATCATTAAGACTTTTCATTTGAATCTATACCCAACCATGACACTTTAAACGGTCAATTTTTAAAAAAATTCAAATTTTGTGTGTGCGATATATTCAATCGAGTTTTCCCAAACTCCCCACATGGAAATCGAGCTGAAATATTTTTCAGGTGTGAGCACTAATAATGGGCTAGTTATATAGACGAAATCGAAACGGGCCGAAACGAAACGAAGAATTGAATACATGAACTCATACTAAAATAATTATATAGAAGAAACGAAACGAAAACGGACGGATAAATTGATTCAATTCAATTTGCTTTCGTTTCGTCTTTGCGGTTATACACTATGGACTATGATTTTTTTTTGTTATCCCTACAAGCACATGTCAAATTGTCAAAATATTTTATAATTTAATTGGATTCAAACGCAGTGTATTTATGTTTACCAAAAATAAAATGGATCATCCGAGTTAGTTTTCATACACACGATACGTAAATTTCAAATAATATAAAATTAGAAACAAATATGAAAATGTAGAAACCGTTTTCACTAATTCGTCTATGTAACCATGCCTCCTTCGGCTTTCCGTTTCAGACCGTTTCGTTTTCGTCTATATAACTAGCCCTTAAGATTTTTCGTTTGAGTCTATTTCCAACCATGAGACTTAAAACAGTCAATTTTTAGAAATTTTCAAATTTTGTGTCTGCGATATATTTATTTGCAAGTTTCCCTATTGGAAAATGAATTTTCTAAACAATTAATAACGCTAATTAAAAATGTAGTTTAGTGTTTAATTTTTAACCATTTCAGTTGAATTTAATGTTTTTTGTAGAAAACATATATTTTTGGTATACAAAATACTTCCGGTTGAAAAATATTGGCTGAGAAATGTCGGCTGAGATACATATGTCGGCTGAAAAGTGTCGGCTGATAATTTTCGGCTGAAGCATCTTAATATTTGACATTTCATATTATATTTGCAAAGACGGAATCTTTTTTTACTTCCGGCTGAAAACTATCGGTTAACTTTAATAGGGTCTAACTGACCCAGAAAAATTTACAATCATAATTTCAGTTTTATTGATCATAAAAACAATAAAAACACAATCTGCATTATCATCATTTAAGAGGTAAAATGAGTACTAAGCATTGCGATTAACCCTTTGAGTGTGGTGAATAAATAAACAGAACGCAAATAGGTAATTTTAATTGCTTTATTTGCGCCCGTCGGCACACCTTTTTGTTTTCAAAACCGTTAATGAATGTTGGAAATTGAAAAATACAACAGGATTAATAACATTTCACTCAGATTTATGTTCAATCGTTGAATCCAAAGACAATTTAACTTCTAGCGTACATCCCGATATTGCAAACAGCTTTACAAATCATCAATGAAGCGATCGCGCAATATTAGCCGCCAAAAAAAAGATGTCACTGAAATTAACATTTGATATTCAAAACACAATTATAGGCCAGATAGAAACATACAAATCGACACAGATGTGCCCCATTTTATCACAGATCGTAATCTGTTGATGAAATTTCTATTTTGGCATCCGGCCCCTATCAAGATGCGAACCCGGTACCTCCCGATCAAATTGACAAAGCTTTACCCACTATGCAGTTTTGTTGGTAAAATTACGATTGTACGTATAAACGAACCATTTGCTATTCGGTTGAAATAATAAATATTTTTTTTTTCGTTTTTCAATCAAGGCAAATTTTTGATTGACGAAAACAGTTTTGTTCGGCTGCAAATGATTCAATATTTGTTATTTTATTTGTGTTTAACTAAATTGAAATAATAAGTTTTGGATGTTATTTATTTTATACGTATCTAGAAAGCCTAATTAAAATTCTGCAGCCTAGGTGAAATATATGCTAGTTACTATCGTTGATAGATAAACAAAGAAATGCTCTTTCTTGGTACAGACCAGTGGCTTGGTACCGACCAGAAACGAAGTCCATTATTTATTTTGTGGTTAATTCTTTTCTTGGCTCATGTTATCTATCAGATTATTTCAAAAATCGCTTACTATTATATTCATTTGTTGTTTTAGTAATTTTCCAGCTTATAATAAAAAATTGATTTAAAATTACTCGACAATTCTTATACAAGAAAATTTCATTACAAAAAATTTAGCTTAGGTCATGATTTTGTGAATACCCCGCATTTTTTTTTATCTTGGTTTCAAAAAAAGTGTTGAATCAGACAATTATTATTAACCCAAAGTATATAACTACATTTAACAATTTTTCACACACTGTGCCACCCCGTACATATATAGAAGGCATTTAGATAGATAAAAAGTACTAAAAACTTATTACATATTTTTAAAACCCTTTTCTTAAAAATATCTACATACATATATACATATTACATTGTTATCTATGCAAATAATCTTAATTACACCAGAAATCTTAAAAAATGAAATCCAAAAACCTTGCCCCAAACAATACAAGAAACAAACCAAACCACAGAATAAAAAAAAACACAAAATGTAAAACGAAAAACTAGTAAAAAAACTTTACCACATTCTAGCCTCGAGCATTCCCATTTTCCATTTAATTGTTAGCAGTATATTACATAAAATCTTAAAATTATTTAGTTTTATTTCTTACATTATTAATAAAAAAAATATATTTCATACAAAATTTGTATAATAAGGAAAATTAAAATTTTAAAATACATAAATTTTCCGAAAACAACATAAAACAAAATAATAGGTTTTTCATTTCTACGGAGATGTACTGCATGGAAATCTTGGCAGTTCGTGATTCTATAATTTGTATAAAAATATTTTCCGGCTGTACAACAATTATGATTATTATGACTGCATTTTAATATTATTTTATATTGTTATTACTTAAACCTAGAATTGTGTTATTGCTAATATGATTTCTGTGTTGTTTTTGTTTTTAACGAACCTCATAAATTACATTGTTGTTATTTACGTTTCTAATTAAGATGATTGTGATATATTAGAATTATAATTAATGCCTTTTTTTCGTTTGCTTGTACTTCATTAAACGAATGGAAAAAAAAAATATAAAATTATGAAACGAAGATGGAACGTAATCTTTTATTTATAAGAGTAAGAAGAGTGCATAGTGTGGGAAACGAAAAGAACAGAAACAAAATTATAACTTGATAATGAGTTTTTCATAAACCATTAAATGGGGTGTTAGATTTAATATTTTCCAGACAATATTCAGGTTTTCTTTTTTGCTTGCCTTATTTGTAATACATAAACATCGTTATAATGTATTTTTGGTGTATATGGGGTATATATGGGTTGCGGATGTGGGGTAAAAATATTATTTTTAGTTTATGTAATATTGTTAAGTAATAATGATAGTTTGTCGGAAAATAATCAATTTACGTGTTTTTTGGTAGTTGAAAAAATGATTAAATAAGTTTGATGGGATTTAATTAACGATAGTTTAGAAATTATTCGATAGGTTTTTAATCACGTTTAGTGGGATTTAATTTAACAAAATTGGGTGGCGCTAAATTGTTTAATCCAATGATATGGAACTGGTGAAAATTTTAGTAATAAGAGCTTTTATTTAGAGATCTGCTTCTTATACATAACTTAATTGATTTGTTAGAGTGTATAGCTAAACAAGTTTTCCTACAATAATCATATATCAATTTATAAGACTTAAGAAAAGTATATTTTTCAGATTCGTTCAATTTAAAATTATGTTTAGAAATTGAGCATTTTTGACGCATTTCACAATATTCCAGTATAGGCTGGCATGGAGCTTGCAATGTGCAGATGGTCTTAAATCGGTCCTATAGCCGAACGTCCTCGAGTTGGCCGGGAGGCGTAAAGTAAGGACGTAAAAAGCATAACCCGGAAGAGCATGATAAGCATTGAGCCCAAAACAAATCGCATTGTTACCAATAAAAAAAAATAAAAAAATAAAAAAAAAGTTGTTATTGCCATGATGTTGAGAACCATGATCTTGATGATTCCTATTCTTAATTTTATTAATTTTCAGCAAGTAGTTTTAGCCCAGGTTCAGATGATTTAAATAAATTCCATACTTTGGCGCCTAGCATTAATTCATATTTCATTTCGCCCACTTCCTGTCTCGAAATATCGAATTTAATTTCAACTCTCACTAATAACAAAGGGTGGTGGTTATGATAACGTTCGTAATTTGGCTTTGAATAATTGTTCCTCAATTTTTTCACAATAACTATAGCAGATCAATTTAATATGGTTTTTTGGAGATTGGTGTTTACTCCGCTTAGATAAGGCAAAGCAAACTGATCTCGAGGTAACCAATATGGAACCCCGTACGCCGGTTATTAATTGTACTCGCATTTTAAAGTCTTCATAGTTTTTATTTATCTATATTTTTTCACCTCGAATTCTCGAGATGTACACGGCATTACACCTATATTTTGAGAAAGCTCAAAAAAAATTCCAAAACGTGTACTCGATTCTGATGAACATTATTTTGGTTAATAAAATAGATGACCAAAGGTGCTTTGTCTATAGAGATGACCACAGAAACTCGTCTACATTTTTCGACATCTTATAATATTTCCTATCCATCGGGCGAATATGGGCTATATCTAAAATTTCACTCATAAACTCGATCTACAATAATTATTTTCTTACTAATAACAAGAATGCTTTATTTTGCATTTTCGGATAAACCATGCCTCGTAATATAAATTTCCGCGCTTTAATATTTTTCTCTGGTTTCGGGATGGTTTGAACACGTGTCGCTATTTGTTTACTGAAATTTGCTGTACTGGAATTTTTTTTTCGGGATAACAAAAACAAATCGTCATGATAGTAAAAATGGGATGATAGTAAAAATATTTCGAGGTGACATTCAAAACTAGCGTATTATAGGAAATTTTTCGGGATGACAACGAAAAATGTCGTGATATTCATTTTATAGTTAAGAAATTTTAAATTCGTCTGCATTAATTACTTTAAAGATTTTCGGCTTTTTTATAGACAAATATTATTTTCTATGACATTCACATTGTTTGAGACCTTTCGGGCCACCAAAAAATGAGGTCATTTACTTACAATACTCTACTAAAAAGAAGTAGAAAATTCACTCACTTAGTAGAGTATTGTCAGTCAATGACCTCATTTTTTGGTGGCCCGAGAGGTCTCAAACAATGTGAATGTCATAGAAAATAATATTTGTCTATAAAAAAGCCGAAATCTTTAAAGTCATTTTATAGTGTTGCCATCGCATTTCTTCGGGATATTTTTCGGTCTAACTTCACAGACATTGAATTTTGTTACTCACCCGATGACTAATCGTCTCCCTGCTATCCTCCTCCCATTTTTTAATAATATTTCCGTATGAATAACAGTTAGTAGATTTTTTTTATTGTCTATTTTTTGTCCCTCCTTCTTCTATTTCTTTTTTGTTTTTTCTGCTATAGATAACAAAATTTTTATTTTTTTCAAATCTGTAGATACTCCTGATGATGGCTTAACAAGTCGAAATCGATCGAGTGATTTTTTAAACTTTTTGAACAAAATTTTTAATTAAAATATTTAAAAACCTGATTTTTGAGAAATAAAAACCAAGTGTTTAATAAAATGTGTTTATTATGACTTATGAAAATGTTTATTTTTATTGTTTTCGCCTGAAATCCTGTCGTTTTATTTTTCAATTCGTCTATATTTTATTTTTTGTTTTAAAGTTTTTTCGGCTATTTAAGACAAAATATTATTTGCAAATACAATGACAGGGTAGACCAATTTTTTATCAGTACGAAACCAAACTGCCAAGAAAGAAGTTGAGAAGGTTCTCAATATATTTTTTTAAGGGTTGTGTGTATTTTTACACAATGACCCTGGAGGGGTCATGAGTAGATGACCTCTCTGCTTTTGCTGACTTGAACACTCGAAAACATTGTGAATGTCACTGTGATTTTAAAGTGTATTACGGATTACTTTGATTAACAAAAATTGTGTGATATTTTGTTAAAAAATAATTAATTAAAAATTAAAATAAATCTTTTAAAGCTAGCCAAGAGTTTTTTATTCTTAAAAAATAATCTCTTAAAATTTAAGAAAACTATTTAACATAAGTAATGAAAATATTTTTGAAAATAAAGACAATTTTTTTAATTTCATAAACAAATTTGGCGAAAAAATTAATTTTAAAATTAAAAAGATTATTTTTTGTTTTTTAAAACGAAGCTTTTCGCCTAAAAAATTTATAGAAAATTATTTTTTGAAATAATTGATAATATTTCAACCCAATTAAGTACTAGATTTCAAAATATTTCTGAGTTCACGTTCTTGGAACTTATAAATTCAAATTTTTTCGAAATTTAAATTGAATTTTCCGGAGCAACAATTTAAAAAACTCCAAGAATTTTATGGAAAACGATTCGATTCTCCAAAATTGAGAAGTGGATTAATTGTTGTGTATAGCGATGACTACTTTTTGGGCAAATCAATATTAGAGACAACGATTTAATAAGTTCATTCAATGAAGTATCAAACTTATGTCGACTATTCTTTACCATTCCATCTACAAATGTATCACTCGAAAGAAGCTTTTCTGCTTTAAGTAGAATTAAAACTTATTTAAGAAGTACTATTGGAGATAAACGGCTTTTTCATGTTTTGTTAATTTATATTGAAAAGAAACTATTGTCCCAGATTAAAATGTCACCAGATTTCTATACATTAATTTGTAATGAATTTAAAAAAAAAAGAATCGCCGACTTGAATTAAATTTTAAATAAATCTTGTAAATAAAACATTTTTAAGCTGTCAATAAAAAGGAGGCTTAATTTAATTTTCCTAGTTATTGTGTATTTTAGGTTTAATTTTTTATATTTTGATGTAAGTGTAAAATATGAGATTATTTCATCAATTTGTCTGAATTTTGGTTCAACAATACTTTCTATTCTAACTTCCAAGAAAATTAAACTTCCATTTTATTAATGGAAAGGTTCCACTTCCTCAACTTTGCAGTTTACGAGTCGCCTTTGTTCACGCCGGTGTATTATTTTGTAAATCTACGTTTTAGCATGCAACTGAAAACCAAGCATGGGAAAGCGCCTTACAAGAAGACAGAAATAATACAACTGGTGGTTTACCAAAATATTTAGGATTAAATTGTGCCATGTCACACATTATAGATATTTCAAGAAAAGCAAGAAGGTATTTTCGTAGATCACCTTATTAAATGTAGCAATATTTGCTAAACTTACGTCAAAAGTTGTATAAAATTGGAATATAATTGTGTAAACAAGAAAAGTATTCCCATTCCCAAATCATGCGGTGAAAATGAAAAAGCAGGCGACTAACTTCACAATTAAAAATTTTGCTGCGAATTATGATGCAACCCTTGCATCAAAGCTTATACGATGCAATCGTGTATCATATTCTGATGCAAAGCATGCATTAAAAATAGTTATGAAGCAGTTGTGTCTAAAATTACTGCAGTATTGTATCAAAAGAAAATGTCTATATAATCTGGGGGTTAACTATTTTGTAGTAAATTTATTATAATTCGCTAAGGCAATGTGTATACTTTTAATATAAAAGCTTAAAATGTTTTTTATATATTTGCTGTGTAAGGACGTCAATTGATCTACGTCAATCGAGTTGAACGTAAAAAAACGGGAATCTGTGGAATTTGCCTTATAATTTTAGTTTTAATTCAAAATAACATAAGTCTTAATACAATTATTTTGGAATTTCTAATGTAGTGTACTTTACGACAAAAAATGATCGAGAAAAGGAAATTTGAAAAATTATTTAAGTATTTTTCAAATTTCAATTTCTAATTCAACTGTTTATTTAATAATTTATTTAAAAAAATGAAAAAAAAAACAATTCATTTTGACATCACATATGTAAATAATTAATTAAAAATATATTTCATGGGAGTGATCAATTTTGTGACTAGCCTATATAATCTTAATTTAACATTTGGTATAGCCTCCTTTGGTTTTTAAAACTGCAGTAATTCTATTGGGTATGCTTTCTACCAGCTTTCTGGTTGTTGCGGCTGAAATGTCTCGCCATTTTAACTGAACTCTATCCCAGGTGTATCTGAAAAATTTGAAAGAGATCTCTTAAACTCGCCTCATCGATGCTTTATAGAGTTTAGTTTGGGGGATCGAGGTGCCCACTCCAACATTACTAACTTTTTATCCTCCAGCCATTTTTTCTTAATTTAGGCAATATGCTTGGGGTCGTAATCTTATCAATAAGATTTTCTTCCAAAATGTGTATGTAGGAGGCGGATGTCATTCTATCCTCGATTTTTTTTTATCTGGCCACCATGAGCCATCATGCATCAAAATTGAGCCGAAGTTGCCGGTGCCGTTTTGTAAGGAGTGGTTTTTTCTTTTTTAAGTAGCTCTTCATTCGAACTTTCTAAATTATCGGATAACAAAATTGTCCTCATTTTTACTAGTTTTTGGGGACAATTAAGTTCAGTTTCTTTCGCAGTTTCGATAATACTCCTAATGAGACGTTTAATATTTAAAAAATATCTCTATGTGCTTTACCTTCTCACAAAAATTGTTCAATTTTGCGGACCTTATTTATACGGAGTTTTGTTTTACTTGAGGAAGCATCTATTCTTTTCATAAATTTAGCTTTTTCAATTTAAGAACAAAAAATTATTTACAAGAATTATTATAAAATGCAGTGTAAATCCTCGCGCTATATCTTCTACTCTCAAAAACAAACTAAACCAAACAATTGATCAGAATCCGATGTGTATAGACAAATGGAAAAACAAAAATAACGGTATTTCATTTTATTCTTGTATAACAGAGTTTTTTTTTGTTTTGTTGTTTTATAATAGTTCTCAAAAAATCCAGACATATGTTGTGGTTGTAGTGCAATAACCAAAATGATTCAAATTTATAAAATCATGATCAATTATGAGAGTCACTCATCCACTCCTCATAACGCGGTCTTCCATGCATGGTCTTATTAATCGAAATAGAAGACTATACTCAGACTCGAAAATCGAACATACTATTACAAAAACCATTCCACATAGACAAAAGTATATGTAACAAGTATTTTTTAATACTTTACTTGCTTCTAATAGAATATGTGGTTTAACGGGTTTTCCGAGTTTTAAAAAAAATTAGACATTTTTAAAAAACTTAAATAATAAAAATTTAATGCTTGTGGACATCGCTCGTATTTGAAGCTGACCCGAAAACCATCCCGAAAAACGCTTTTAAAAATATAGGTGCGTTTCTCGGCTAAATTATTTAAAAGGCCTTTAAATTCCATCCCGATAAAATAAAAATAGTCTCACATATACAAAACAAATTTTAAAATCTATTAGTAGAAGACGAACTTTAAATTAAGAAATTTTTGAAAAACAATTCCCACAAATAAATATTCGTTTATATAAGATTAGTTATCGAAATTATGGTCCCTAAATACCAAAAATTTCTGCATTCACAGAGGTTGGCAGATATACCTTATTGATGGTGAAAACATGCAAATGTCATGTTCCGTTATATCTGACAACCTGTGTGGAACGAAACATTAAGGTCGTTAAAAATTTCCAATCAAATTTATTTGAGGAAATTGATTTTTAATTTTCTCGATTTAAATCTTTTCTTTCAATAGATTTTAAGCGAACAATTTGTTTTGCGTATGTGAGATTGTTTTTTTATTCTCGCGCGGTGGAATTTGATTTTCTTCATATTTTTACTTTTTATGCTGAAAGTCCTTTTAATGGATTTAGCGGAGAAACTCGCACCTACGGCCCTGGTCAAAAGTATAATAGGTTCCCCTATAAATAAAGTATAATGAAACAAACATATCTGTTAAATAATGCTCCTCGCGGGGTCTTCAAACGTTAATTTAAAATAATAGATAATGTATTTTGAGGTGATATAAAACATATGGTGAACAAAATATGAGAAATGAAATGTTATGAAGTTAGAGACCGTCAATTTTAAGAAATGCCTAAAAAAGTGAAGTTTGTATAGAAAAACGTATAAAATTCCAGATTTTACACGAAAAATGCAACTCCCAGCATTCTCAAAGTGCGATACAAGCGATTATTAAAAAATTTGTTCTCACAAAAACAGAGTGGAAACGAGCAGGAAAAGCGTGACTACTGAGCGCCAGAATAGAAAACTTATTCGAGTTGGCGGACATTGGAAACTATAAAGCAGGAAAAACCTCTGCTGTCCAAGTACCACCAAAGAAACCGCTTAGAATGGGCTTGACAACACCAACGAATCCAACTTTGAGCTAAGTCTCTATATCATCAGTACAAAAAAACAACAACTCGTTATTTAATTTACTTTTACATGAAATACAACAAATGTAACATTGAGTCGTTTTTTTTCAAATGTATTTAGATATTTTGTACCTACCGTCAAACACGAAGGCAGCAGCATTATGATCAGGGGCTACATGTCTGCCGCTATAAACCGTCTTGCTGCAGTTGTTTACGCGCATTTTTACCGACACTAACACAGGCAACGTCAAATTGGTTTAAAAATAAAAACAATATAGGGTGTCCAATACTTTTGGTCAGATTACTATAAACTGAAGCAATTTGAAATTTCACTATTAGAATTATATTCCTTTCTTTTTTGAAGGAGAATGTTAGACCTTTTTTATTACATAAAAAAATAAAAATAATATTCTAACAAATCACACCTCAAAATGTACCCCTTTCAAAAATTACGTAGGAGATGTATAACCTTTTAACTAAGATTACGATATAACTTTATTTAAAAATTTTTTTATCACAACTTTAAAGGAAAAAGCTCGTTTATATGTATGCCGATTATATTTATACATGCAGCGAACATATTGTAAATACCCCAATGCTACCAAAACTGAATTAACACTACGAGTAGCAAAAAATAGAAAATTCATTCGTAAATGAAAAACTTCTGTATATGCTTTAATAAATGGTAAATATCACGCGAGCTTTTTTATTATGATTATTATTATTATTATTTTTATTATCAATTTTAGAGGTATTGTTTTTTGGGGCTTCATTTTGTTGTTGTATACCAAAAACAATAAATAGAATTTTCCCATTGTTATCATTAAATTTTCTTTTGTTGTATCCATTTTGTGGTTATTTTGTTTTTTTCTGTTGAAATGTTTATTAGAATAGTTGAGCTTTTACTATTATCCCCATCTCGCACAGCATATATGTATGTACGTACATACGATACGTCTTTGATTGCACGATGGGTATTGTGTATGTATATACTTTAGTACACATATACAAAATGCCGTTTGTACTGTGAACCAGAAATAACAACAACAAAAAATCGAAAACGACGACGTCAATATTTACATAAATTGAAAATAATAAATTTTATCGTTTTATTATATGGTGTGCTCGTCTCTAAGCATGTAAGCTCACACACATAGTACTAACGTCTTTTATTTTCTTATCTAAGGGCCATAATACAATATACATAGGCGAAAAGGGGTTCAGTACAATTGGATCAAATAAATTTCCAATTTTGCTGCCATTGTAATATACGAGCTTTTTTCAGTAATTTGGTTTCGGATCTGCCGTAACACCTTATTAATTCACTGTACATGCAAATTACAGATCATATACCCATTTGCTTAATATAATTCAACAAATTCAATATAATTCACAACATTTCCAGATATCTCTGCTTCTGCAATAAAAAAAAGGATATTTGTATCTATACAATATATATACACACACACACACACACATATATATATAAATATAAAAAAAGGATAATAATGCGAATGAATTATTCTATAAAGAATTTTTATATTTTTATGACAAAAAAATGGAAATTTTTTATTCAGGTAATTTCATTGATATTTTCCAAAATACACAAACAAAAAAATTAGGAAATTTTTATACATTTGTTTGTTTGGTGAAGCAAAAAATAAAAATATAAAGATATATGTGTTGTATGATAAAAATATCAAATTTTTTTGGGATTTTATTATTATGTATGTACGTATCTATCCTACATACATTACTAAACTCCTTTTTTTTGTTATTGCGTGAATGGGTGAAATTAGATATTCATTCGTATCCATCTTATTTCGGCATCATAAAATTTCTAAAAATTAAATAAAAATCTACTGTGTGGAATTGATATTCCTTTGAATTTTTTTATTTCCGTGCGTGGGATTGCCAGAACTCTGTTTATACTGTTTAACCTCTTTTGGAACGAAATTCATTAAACCTTCTAATTATTTTTTAAAATTTTGTAGACAATACATGGCATAGTTTGAGGAATATTTGTCACCGCTAAAAATTTGGCTAACGTTTTCACCTATTTAACTCTCAGTGTCTTAATTATTTTAAAAATATGTTCACAGCGTTTTTTTTAAATTGTGCTGCTCTACTGATCGAACCAATATGGTGTACATTTTTTCAAACCAAAGTTTAATAGGATATTATTTTCCAAAAAAAATATTTTATGAATCAAAAATATCTCCATCAACTTTGATTTGAAATATTTTTACTCTAAACTGATTCCATCAGTAAGCAACAGTGTTGTGGTGCGTCTATATGTTTTGTAGTGCGTCAAAGACAGTGATGAAATGTACACATGCAAAATTACTTAATAAATTCCCTGGACGCGATAAATAAGGAAAAACTTGTGGGCATGTTAATAACAGCTAAAGTAAGGAAGGCACTAATGGAATATAAATCAGCAGAATAATCGTAGTATTGTAACAAGATTAATTCCAAAAATACCAAATACAACCTTATATAGTGATATGATCCAAGAAAATACGTAGATGAAAGACGAGCTATATGAAAGACGAGCTATATGAACAACTTACAAACCACACAGTAATAAAAGAAGGAGGTTTCAATGAAAAAATTGGAACATATGAAACCGACTTGATAAACATCATGAACAAGCAATATCGACCCTGTGCGTAATAATAGTGGAGAACAGAATGATCACAAACCGGATAATTCACAGGGGACAGTAAATTTCCAAACAAAAATAAACACAAATACAAAATTGAATATCCACTGATGGTAGGAAAAGAAACCAAATAGAATACGTAGTGATGAGCAAAAATTTGTTCAGGCCATTACAAGATTTCAGACCAATGAGAGGTGCAGACATTCGACAAATCGAAAAAAAGCACCACCACATGAAATGATGTCGGTACAAGGAAACATATTCTGCAAAGCTAATGAAGAAGCACCCAACTTTGTAAAGCAAAAGTGAAAACAAACTTAATAAGCGTATATTGAAACTGCTACCAACACACTCAATTATAAAGAATTAAGACGCAAAACTTCTAGGACAAACAAAACCGTAAAGATGTTAGAGAAAGACAAAGTTGGGGGACAAAGATAGAGGATGGGGACAATGTGCGAGGAAAAAGTTGAGGAACAAAGTTGGGGGACCAAATGGAAGAGACAAAGTTGGAGGGACAAAGTTGGTTAACAAAGTTGGAGGACAAAGTTGGGGGACAAAGTTGGGGTACAAAGTTGGGGAACAAAGTTGGGGGACAAAGTTGGGGGACAAAGTTGGGAGACAAAGTAGGGGAACAAGTTTGGGGGCAAGGATGGGGGACAAAGTTGGGGGGCAAGGATGGGGGACAAAGTTGGGGGACAAAGTTTGGGGACAAAGTTGGGGGACAATGTTGGAGGACAAATTTGGGGGACAAAGTTGGGACACAAAGTTAGGGGACAAAGTTTGGGGGAAAAATTGAGGGACAAAGTTTGGGGACAATGTTTGGGGAACAAAGTTGGGGGACAAAGTTGGGGGAAAAAGTTGGGGGACAAAGTTGGGGACAAAGTTGGGGGACAAAGTTGGGGGACAAAGTTGGAAAACAAAATTTGGGGAAAAAGATGGGAGACAAAGTTTAGGTACAAAGTTGGGGGACAAAGTTGGGGACAAATTTGGGGACAAATTTGGGGACAAATTTGAGGACAAAGTTTGAGGACAAAAGTTTGGGGAACAAAGTTGGGAAACAAAGTTGGGGCACAAAGTTGGGGGCAAAGTTGGGGGACAAAGTTTGGGGACAAATTTGGGGGACAAGTTTGGGGGCAAGGATGGGGGACAAAGTTGGGAGACAAAGTTAGAGGACAAAGTTGGGAGACAAAGTTGGGGGACAAAGTTGGGGGACAAAATTCGGGGGAAAAATTGAAGGACAAAGTTTGAGGACAAAAATTGGGGCCAAAGTTGGGGGACAAAGTTAGGGGACAAAGTTGGGGGACAAATTTTGGGGACAAAGTTGGGGGACAAAGTTAGGGACAAAGTTGGAAAACAACATTTGGGGAAAAAGATGAGAGACAAAGTTTGGGGACAAATTTGAGGACAAAGTTGGGGGACAAAGTTTGGGGAACAAAGTTGGGGAACAAAGTTGGGGAACAAAGTTGGGGAACAAAGTTGAGGGACAAACTTGGGGACAAAGTTGGAAGACAAAGTTTGGGAACAAAGTTGTGGGACAAAGTTTGTGGACGACGTTCAGGACAAATTTGGGGGACAAAGTTGGGGGACAAAGTTGGGGGACAAAGTTGGAGGCAAAGTTTGGGGACAAATTTGGGAGACAAAGTTGGGGAACAGAGTCGGGGGTAAAGTTTGGGTGCAAAGTTGGGGGACAAAATTGGGGGCAAAGTTGGGGGACAAAGTTGGGAGACAAAGTTAGAGGACAAAGTTGGGAGACAAAGTTGGGGGACAAAGTTGGGGGACAAAATTCGGGGGAAAAATTGAAGGACAAAGTTTGAGGACAAAAATTGGGGCCAAAGTTGGGGGACAAAGTTAGGGGACAAAGTTGGGGGACAAATTTTGGGGACAAAGTTGGGGGACAAAGTTAGGGACAAAGTTGGAAAACAACATTTGGGGAAAAAGATGAGAGACAAAGTTTGGGGACAAATTTGAGGACAAAGTTGGGGGACAAAGTTTGGGACACAAAGTTGGGGAACAAAGTTGGGGAACAAAGTTGGGGAACAAAGTTGAGGGACAAACTTGGGGGACAAAGTTGGAAGACAAAGTTTGGGGACAAAGTTGGGGGACAAAGTTTGTGGACGACGTTCAGGACAAATTTGGGGGACAAAGTTGGGGGACAAAGTTGGGGGACAAAGTTGGAGGCAAAGTTTGGGGACAAATTTGGGAGACAAAGTTGGGGAACAGAGTCGGGGGTAAAGTTTGGGGCAAAAGTTGGGGGACAAAATTGGGGACAAAGTTGGGGGCAAAGTTTGGGGACAAAGTTGGGGGACAAAGTCAGGGGACAAAGTTGGGGGCAAAGTTGTGGGACAAAGTTGGGGACAAAGTTGGGGGACAAAGTTGTGGGGCAAAGTTGGGGAACAAAGTTAGGGAAAATTTTATACTCAACTTTGTCCTCAATTCTGTCCCCAATTTTGTCCCAGTTTTCTCCGAAATTTTGTTCTAAACTTTGTCCCCAATTCTGTCCCTAGTTGTGTTCTCAATTTTACAAAACAAAATTAAATAAGTTTTATATTTTAAAAGAACTTAAATTTTTGCCAGTGAATATATGCAAATGGTTAGCAAGCGACATTTGGTACAATAATATTTAGTAAAAAGTTCATTCGCGTGTTGAAGAAGTACTTTTTTAACACAATTAACAATTTTAATACAACACATTTACCACAATATCAACATGCCAACATTTATACGTAACCCGTTATAAAATGATTAATTAACTTGAATCATTGATTAACTTGAATACATTTAATAAACATATCATTAAAACCGTATTTTATTTACGTTATTATAAAACTTATGATAAAAACTGTAAAAATTATTACGCGAGCAAAATGTTGTTATGAATTAAAAGCCAAAAAACAGTATCCAAACATAATACCATATCATTTTGAAGACATAACAAACCCGTTATTTTTATGATTTTATAAATATTAGATAAGATAATCCTTTTAAAGTAAAATTTCATTCTGCAAAAGCTTCTTACTTAAATACATGATGCTTAACACTCATATCTTACATCTTAAAAAATCGCTTAAAGTTAAGCGCGCACACCGACAGCAAAAAATAAACACGAAACAAGAAATAATGATAACAATAATGTTATTAAGAGTAAATAAAGTAATATACAACAAAAGCTTTCCACAATGAGCTTTTCTATATAAACATGCGTATATAGATGATGATGATTATTTAATTTAATAGTGTGGAAAATTTTTATATTTTTATACAGTTAAATGGTGTTTGTGTATCTATTTGCACGTAATGGTAGCTTTATACAAAGACAAGTCCAAAAAGTTTATCAAATCAAAATGACGAACAGTTTTAAACCCGTTTTTTATGTACGCAATTTTCTTTTCGTTTCGTTTTTTTTGGGAAATGATTTTCCGCCTATTTTTTGTACTTTAAAAATGAAAATGAAAAAAATATTGCCTAGCATTTCGATTTGGCTTTATTTTATACCCGTTCTAGTGATTTTATGTAATATGGACGAATGTTAAATGAATTCAAAAGGTAACATAACAAAAAATTTTAGACGTGTACCGAGAAAAGGATACAGTAGGCATTCAGAGTTTTGGAAAATTAAATGTTTGTAGAATGACATAAATTTTATATTTTTTTGGTAATAAAATAAACTGAGTTATATTCATAAAAAGTGATTTAAATGTTCGTTCCGGTAGTTCCTTCCAAGGAAGACAAATTTAAAAGTCAAAAAATTAAAATATTTTTTTCGTTTTCAACAATACTAGATCATTGTTCCAATGAACATTAGTTCATTGTAATTTTACAGTATTAACTATTGATGTATGCTGATGTATGCTAAAGTTTTACCAGTCAAAATATTTAAAATTTGAGATGTTTTTAGTAATTTGCTAATGTTTATTAGTATTGGTGTGTATCAAAATAATACCTGTATTAAGCGGAATTAATTGTAATTTTTTAATTTTTAGCATTATTTTAAATATTGGCAGTTAAAAAACCAATATCCCTAAGCATCTAAACATAACCGCAGATAAGTGATGTTTTTGTTGGGTACCATGTTAGAAAAATACTCAAGAGCTCCCCACCCAGGGGTGGAAGTACAATTGTTTCAAGTTTTGTATTTAGACTAAATATAATAAAACCTCTTAAGTTGACTGAGAAATTTCTAGAGATCTAAATACAGTTACAGGTTTAGCGGGTGTTAGTTGGGGACCATATCAGTTAGAAAATATAATTAGGAGCTCTCTATCAAGCAATGAAAATAATATTTTTTTTTACTTGCATTGGCCCAAATAGTGTTCCTTGTACCTAAGGTTGTGGTAACGTCTCTGGAAATTTTTAGTTGGCATTAGGCGGATATACATATATCGTAGTGCAACTGAACGGCAGTGAAGAAGGCCTTAGCTTTCTATTTAATAAAAATTATAATGGAAAACTGTGGGCCCGCTTCAGACGGAAAGTGGCACTTATAAGTCGGCAGGACCCCACATGGCCGACTAAAGTAAATGTAATATTTATTACTTAAGCAGGCCACAGCTCTCATTGGAAGTCTGTAGGCTTGCAACGAAAGCTTTCAGGCATACACGTTTAGCCTCTTTCCTAATAAAAAATTGGAAAAACAGATAGGAGACTACATTAAGTGTTTAATTGAGCAAATTTGATATCGAAATTCCAACAAACATATTGCACGGAAAAATCTGTAGAAATGCTCTCCGGTTAATTCCTCCGGTTAATTCCGGTTAATGCTCTCCGGTTTTGATTCCATCGAACGTAAGGATTACTACAATACATAATAAGGAATATTACTTTAGTAACGTCAAACCAGAGGCGTTCGATAAAATGCTTAATAGCAAGGTTGTGACGAGTTATTAAACCTGGAAGGGTGTGGCTTTATGGTGGTTGCTTATGTATGTATGAGATTGCGATTAGTGTCTACGGCACCTTAGGAGAAAGCATAACAGTTGCAATTTAAATATCAATCAACTGACACAAAACTGAGTTGATTTTTTTATCTAGAAAATACAAAATTCCGCAGATCCCACACAGAGTATACCATTCCGACACCATCATTTAAACAGAGAGGACTTATATTCCTACCAGACAGGATGTGAAGATTGGGGATGCGGTTTTCTGTGAAGTACTTAATATAAACCTTTATTTTTGCCTCCCAGACTACTGCGGTGTTTTCAAGCTGAACTAATGGTGATAAGGGAAGCCGTTGAGTGACTGAACAAATGAAAATATCTGCCTTATTTCACCAAGCAAAACGGATGTTGGTATACTGCTCACTACGTGCAAATAACTGCTTCAAGTGAATGGTGGAAGAACATAACGAGCGACAGACGGTTCAGTAGTACCTATTTTCCAGAACTAGACCTATCAAAATCCAGACGGCTGGTATTGCTTCGGCGGAGGCTTGCCAATATGGTGGTTGGTCCTATTACGGAACACTATGTCTAGTTGGCATGATGAAGAGGAGAAAGAAATTGTTCTTCATTTGCTTTGCACCTAATATTCTTGTGAGTTCCGCTCCTAAATAGCGTGACGGATCTCAGTAAAATGGACATCAAATATATCCTACGCCTCATTCAGAGCTTAAGATTGTTCTGATGAGCAGGTGAAGAAAGAAAACAATGTAGCACGACTTCGGACGTGATTGTCTCTATGTCAGTCCTTTGAGACAACGACCTAACCTAACCTAATCTATACTTTGTTATAATTGGTCATAATATAAGTTTTTTTTAATTATGCCCACCCCTGACAGAGGACCTCCAAACTCTTGTTTGAACTGACATTATCCCGTACTAACACGGCAAATATCTAAAGATGTGTTAAGACTTCTAAAGATATACCAGTTGGCCGAAGAATTTATATTAAATTTGTGCAAAATACAAAATGCAGAAATTTGTCTCAATCCCAAAATGGAGAGCTCCTGATAATTTTATTTCTCATCTTTTATTTTATTTAGTTCTCCTAAAAATTCTTATAATACGTGCTACAAAAACAATTCTCTGGACTGGATGATATTTTGATGAATGTTTTTTGATATTTTTTTTTCTAACTGTCATGGTTCCCAACTAACACTCACCCCTGAATGTGGATCTCCTGAATACGTTTATTACTAAAATGATCTCCAACTAACACCTCATAAATTTTAGATTGTGTTAATATCTACAGGAATATTGTCCTCACTCCTGAATATGGAGCACAATAAATTTATTTTTCTAAATAACGCGATCTCAAAGTGGTCCAAATATGCCCAAGGTTATATTAAGATTTGTAGGAATATCCAAGTTGGCCAAAGAATGTTTATTATATTCGATCAGATTAGAAAAATTCTTCAATTGTCCTAAACTAGCAACCCGTGCACCCTTTGCCCTGGGGTTGTGCTTTCGATTTTTGTGTAAAAAATGTCGATAATGAGTAGAATATGTAGACAATTTGTAGAGAAGGTAAATTAGTGAATTTTCATTCTTTTCCCCATTGTTTTCCAGTTGGGGTTTCTAATTATTTTCTAATAATAACAACTTCTTTCCATATTTCGTAGTATTACAAGACACATTTATGTTAAAAGATAGAATTTACATTTTTTTCCCATAGATGTGACTGGTTGGTCATTTATTTTCTAAAACACAATAATTTCAAAGAATTAAATTGAAATTATTTAGTTTTACAAATCCAACATCAATAACAAAAATTATTTGGTCATTGTTTCGGCAATATTTCGACTACAAAAATTCTCAGGAGTTTATCTTGCACGATGCTGTATTCTTTCCTGACACGTTCTTTATAATAGCGATGCTACAGAGTTGGACGTGTTCAGTTCATTTAATTTTTCGTCAACGTAAGAGCATCGAGAAGCAACATACTTACCGGGACCGTAAAAAATGTTGGTACGTAATGTCCTCTCATCGCCTTCATCAATAATTATGAAACAATACGAGGTTTAATCTTAATAACAAAAATTCTCAGTTCAATGTGTCATCTGCCATGAGCATCTTGAAACCGGAGAGAGATTTATGACACCCTAGGCTGGCGTAAATTTAAAACGGAACATAAAAATCATTATTTGGAACTATTTCGATTTTTTAGTTCTAAAATTTTCCAATCCCAAATTAAAATAAACATCAAACCAAAAGTTCAATAATTAATGATGAAAATATTTCGTTTACTGGTGTAAAGTTAAACAATCAAAATGATTTTTTTTTTTATAAATATTTCAATCATCAGTAAAATTCCAGACCGGGCAATCCGCAGATCGAAATTTACGGTGAAAATAGTTAAGGTTTTAATGTGTAAGATAAAAGCGTTCCCTCAAACTCTATAGGGTGATAATCTCAAATACCAAATCTATTACTCAAGGCTGATAAATTTAAAAATTTAGTTTAGTACTTACCATTTAAAAATATTGAAACATTTCACCCTCCATTGTTTGTCAATTTACATAATATTATATTAAAACTTTTACACACACGTATTTATTCTAAATTTCACACACATACAAATAACACCACAAACTTATTTTGAAAATTTATACAAATCCACTTATCACTACACAAAAGCAATAGCACTTAATTTAACTTATTAATACTAAAATCAATTTCCCAAAAAATAAAAATTATATGACGCACTTGATTTGTTAAAACATAACTAAATCTCAATATAAATTTTTCCATATTGATCCCCCAATCCGCTTTACATTTAATTAAGTGATGTTGTATTGGTAATAACGAATTCGCATTTTTATTGGATGTTAACACTGGTATATAGTGCTTTGATGGTAATGGTAGTATCTGAATACTGTCGTGATATATTTTATAGTAAATCAATCAAAATCATCATAAAATGCTTGTGATAATCAAAGACAAAATTATTTATTACCAGGTTTCACCTTATACGCAGAGTTTTATCTTTTATCCCAGAGTTTTGTAAATGGACAAGTTTAATTCAAATTTGATTGTTTTTCGGATGCCATTCCTTGTTCTATTTATAATGTACATTTTTATTAGACAATATAGTTTGAAAGGCACTTGAGATGCAAAAGCAATTTTTCAATATAATGTAAAGATGATTCTACGTAAAATGGAGATAAATCTGACTGTCCTCGATTTGGCTATACTGCGTGATGTGTGACCACTTCTAGCCATTATTGCACACTTGCAACTTTCGTGAAGCCGCTTTTAAATATGATGACATCGATTCGAATAAGTGGTAATCAGAGAAGGCCAAGCGACATTAATCTAGACTGGTGAGCGATTTGATAAAATAGTTACTTTTTCCATGAATTAACTTTCCCTGGTGCGGGATAAACGGAATCTTAATTATGACGACACAAACGACAAACTAAATACGATAAAACACAGGCTCTGACAGTATATCCCAATTTTGTCTATTGTTTGACCTTGAGACTAGTTTATGGTTAAAGCTGTTTTTATATGAAATCGTCGTCGTTTAAGTTTTTATAGGTAGCTCCAGATCGGAATTTGAAAGATCGATCATAAGATCAAACTTTTGCCTCTATTACGTTATCTTTCACATTTTTCACAAATAATCATGTACCGTTGTATAATCCTTTTTTAGTACTGAGATTACGAAGTAGTATGACTATAGATCCAACTTGAAATTTTGAATATGTTAAATTAACCCAACCGGATTGATAGAATTTAAATATTCTGCTGGAAGCAAGCCAATAACATGATTGCTGATTTTGTCTAAATCAACGTTCTTTGTATATAAAATAACATTTTTCGACAAGGAACGGAAATAAATTTTTCTCCGAAAATTTCTGTCAGCAAATGATCTTCACGAATTAGGTATTAGGATTTAGCTCCAAGTTGTAAAAACCCCTTAGAGTATAACCATGAACAACGCATCTCTTGTTCTCTACTAATCTAAGCTTCTCAAAATTGTGCCAGTTTTTGGAATAGTTTAAGCTTGACGGAATCACAGGAGACAGCATTGCATGTGGAACAATATCAAACCACTGCCGGAAATTCCCTCCACGTGACCTTTTTATCAAATCGAACGTTTGTCCATGACTGAACCTGCATCCTCCACCCTGAGGCTGCGATTGATACAGGCAGGCTAAAATTTACTCAACGCACAGCCAAAACGCGGGTAAATGGCTTATCGTGATTTAAAGCAAATTAGTTTTTTACACTATTTTCAGGAAAATTCAAGAAAATACATGTGTTCATATTTTTGAGTATTTCATTTTCTTCTACAAAATAAATTGGAACGTAGTCATTACTAGATAATCGATTTACAAAACTCAGTACTTAGCGAATTTAATGTCCTTTAAAGCATAAGAGCTTTGCAACTAGTACAAGGCTCATATCTTTCTTGAAGTTTGCGGCATATATATCTAGTCATATTTTTTTAATTTTTATTAAAATGAAACAAGGGATCAGATGGCGAGGAAAAAGCACAAATATACTCAAAAAGCTGTATCATTTTAGTATGTATGGCTTATGATTTTATGTCTTGCAGAGTTTTTTGCCAAGGACGATACACTAATCAAATTTTCCATTTGATCACTTCGTTCACTGCAATGGTTCTTCAAATGAATTAGCTCCCGTCTCACGTTAAAGTAACAGTCTAATATATACTATTTCTGGATTTTTCTTGACTCTTTTAGCTGATATTGCCAACTGTTTTGTTTATGAATTATTTCTGTTCTATTGATATCGCGAACGACTAGAATAAATATCAGCAGTATTTCTTTTTCCAATGTCATTCAAGTATCGAAAACAAATTTTTTGATAATAGAAATAGAGTAGAATACCACAATTTTTAAATCTGGCACACTGGAAAATGATAAAAAGAATGAAACAGTCTCCCATTTTATTCTAGAGAAGCGAGACACAAACTTCGATAAATTATCGAAAATGTGATGTTATAACATGTCAACCCTGTGCTGGGATGTTGTAACTCCGGAATTTTCGATTTTCGATGAAATATCGAATATTTTGATAAAATGGAATGATGTACCATTTTCGACCATTATTTTTTTCGACTATTTATCACAAAAATATTTTTGAGTGATACACTGATTTTGCTTCTTAGTGTCGTAACTCATTTTTAAATTTTCGCGATCTTGAGATAACGCCCATATGCCTGAATCATGGGTTGATCCCGGGTAAGTAGCACAAACGGACAAAACAAGCACGTCGTATTTACAAATCTAAGGATATGAAATAAGTGTATTAAATTTACAAACTAACCAAAAATATTAATTTCATTACCAACTGAACATTTAGAATGATTGCCTTTTCTGCTTACAAAAATGTGCTCATCTAATTGGAGAGAGACGTTTTATCAAAAAACGTTTGTTTTTATAACTGCTTGTTCCTATCGTTGCAAAATTTTAATTTTTTTTTTACATATAACGAGTTCTAACGCGCCAGTGATTTTGGTTATGGCTCTAATTTTTTCATCGAGTGAAATTAAATATCGCATATCGTTCTTTGATACGACCCAGTGGCGTAAAAATTCGACACCGTCGCTAGTTTCGCTATACGCCGAAAAAGTGGGATCATATTGAACTTTTAAAGTTCGATCGAAAAAATTATAACATACCGACTATTACTTTTTTCGATTCGTTTCGATTCGATCACTATCGAAACGGGTGGATGTGATGTTACAACATCCCAGCACTGGTCTACTGAGAAATCATGTTTGATCTAAATATTTTTTTCGTATCAAAATTGGGCAGGAAAAATTTTCTCAATTTAATTTTGTTTTTGAAAAAATGTACATGGTTTCCGTTCCATCCGTTATGCCAGAAAAAAAAATTTTGCGACAAAAATAAAAGAAATAAAAAATGAAAGGCAGAATCGACCTGCAATTTTGTCAAATTGTTTGGATGCATCTGGATTTTTTGGAATTCGTGCCAAATGATTGTTTCTAATTCCCCCACGGATGTGCTAACTTATGAACGTTGTCGTTAGAATTCAGGTCTAGTAATTTCGGGGATATTCGGGTGAGGTGTTGTTTTACATGTTTTACGCCATCTTGCTACTGAGCTACCACCCGCGGTGTAACTTGTTCTAACTTCAATCTTTGGTTTAATATTTTCGACTCATTTAGTTATTCTTTTAATTCGGAGTCCTCATTTGATTCCTCTATTTGAGCTGGCATTTTAACATCAATTCTATGAAACTTAGAAATTTACTTTTGAGGAAATTCTTTATCCGTACAAAGATGGCTGGAAGCTCACGAACAAAGCGTATTGATTATTTTTGTTCCGTTGCTTCGTCCAGAGGTAATAAACTGTATTTTTTTTGGGATGTACAAGTAAAGTATAATTCTATAAAGTGTTTTAAATTTTTCCTAACGATGTGTCACCCTGATAATTCGTCGGCGGCTACATTTAGTAGGAATTGGTTGTAGTAGTTGAATATTCCTTAAACCTTGTGGTTGAGTAAAATATGAATATTCCGGGTAACGGCTAGCTAATTTCGGAAATTTTTCCTATGGTGAAAAAGGCTGTTGCAGGGTTGAACATGCGCTTATTCTTTAGTTTTTTTTTTTTTTAATTTGCACCCAAGATGTCACCAAACACTGATGCTATACATGAACGGGTGCCGATATTGGCGTCGAGGTCCCAAATTTATTAGTACCTGTCCCGAACAATAAGTTTTTATTGGCGAACCATTTCCTGGCAAACCCCATTAGCCCTCATCTGAACCCCATAATGGTATGAACACGTAGGTTTACCTGACGAGCGTGATCGAGAATTCAACATTGAAAGATTTGTAGATCGTCGGAAATTTTATCGGTTGATGTTGAATGATTGAAACTGGTGCATTATTATGCTACCGTTGAAGTTTGTGTTACTTGTAGAAAAGAGTTTTCCCAAACACTGTTAGCCGTCTCGTATAATTTATTTATACTTTCGTCTGCCCAATAGCAACTTATCCATCCCATATTAAATATTCAAAAATCAAACCAAACCCAACCCACTCATAAATATCTTCAAATTATGGTCCAATGATCAGGTGATCCGCATGACATATACAAAATGCGCCAAACCAATGATCATATTTAAATATAAGACTTCGAACTTCGAACCAATAGAGAAACTTAAAATTATAGTATCAAGATACTGTCATTATATCACCAATGTACCATACGAATAAAATACGAATCCATATTGTTACCAATACTACAACACATTGCTTTACTTAACTGTAATTTGCACGATAATGCTAGAGATTTGGAAAAATCAAGATTGATACGAGATTTAGTTGTGAATTTGAAATCGAGTGTGTCGTTTGATTTTTAATTTTCGGGAAAATTGATTTTACAATCAATCGGTAATATGTTGAGTGTTGGCAATTCGAATATAGTAAAAAGTGAATTTAAATTATTTGTTTAGTGTTTGTGTGTTAAAACTTTAAAGTGTTTATGTGAACCATTTTTACTTAATATGCAAAAACAGTTCCAATTTTTTACAGTTAAACATTTTTTTTTACTTTTCAATTACATTTGTTCATGGTATGTAATTCAATTTTAAATATTAATTATTTTTCGTGGGTAAATTTACTTGCTTTCTAGCTTTTGTTATATCATAATGTTGCCTACAGCTCGAGTTGGATGCAATTAAATTTTCAGTGAGTTTTATTCGACACTACTTACAGTTAAGGTTAGCTTTGGTTTATTAAGCGTTAATTTAAATATTCGAATAAATGTCCCTCTAAAGAATCGCCCATAATATAAATTTTTTTTCGAATTGAATAATTTGAATGTATTGTAAGTGGTTGGTCGATCAGTAAAACCGTTTATAATACATTTGGGCGTAGCACCATCTGATTAATTATCAAAGACGCCGTTTTAGACAAAGTTTTCCAGGATCTATATATTTTGAACCTCCAGATATATTTAACGTTTGAAATATTTGTTGAATCTTTCACACAGCCTTATACTATTCAAAGTTGGGTGAAATCGCCATGTTTTCATTTCGTTTATAGATAAAAGCAGCGCTTCGTTCTTTGTTCAGCTAAGAGCCCATCAAAATCAAGCCATTTTTGAATAATATCTACAGTTTGTGTGCTGAAGTTCTCGAATTTGTCCATGTACATAGAGACTGCGACAATTATGTTATCAACAGAAAAGATAACTGCCGTGTAAGAACATTGTCGAACATAATGAACATAAAGTATTGAACCGAGTACTGAGCCCTGAAACAACACACAATAGACTATTTACCCATTGAACCCTTCTTCCATTGGATAGTGAAAAATACGAATAGTCGGGATTTATCCTCGTTTTGTCTTCAAAAATTGTCCATAAAATTCTCAACTTCATTCATTAGACAAGTCGGGTAAAATTACGATTGGTTTTCTGTGTTTTGTTTTGCTCTTTGAAAGCAGTAGGCGCCTTTAAATTTCAAGTATCTGGAAAGGTACCTTCTGTTTGACAAGAATTGTATATCTCTAAAAATTCTTTGGTGTTCTTTCGGATTTCGGTCTTTAAGGCGACATCTAAAGATGGTCATTAGTTCGTCCATAGTGAATGGTGGCACATTATCAGCAGACTCAGAAGAATAGTCGTCCTTTGAAAAGAGCATAATGTACGTAATTTTTTACTCATCCATTATTAGACTCAGTGATACACACCCTGGAATTTTAACCTTAGACATTAACACCATGTTAGGCTTACTACAGTGATACTTCTACAGAATGGAAGAAGATATGGTATTTCTTTGCCGTTGGAAGTTTCATTCAGTTAGATTGAGTCTTTGTTGCAATGATATATACTTCCAGATTTACAAGTAGCCCATTGTGGAAGTCGGGAGCTTGTTAACCGTTCAGGCAATATATGCTTACATGTTTTAGTTGTGTCGCCCCTTAGCTGAATAAACTTAGTGTTACCAGAACCAAACAATTCAGGAAGACGTTCTTAAATTCCCCAAAATTATTCATCAAATTTTAATTAAACTAATTCAAATATGAAGTTTACCTTTGTACGAATATTTTCTATAATAATCATCCGAGAATCATCCGCCAGAAAGTCCAGTGAGTTTAAATCACATAGATAATTTTTGATTAAAATTAAACCTAATATTATCCGTGTAGCCCTCGTCAAAGCATCTAGAACAATAAGATGGCAACCCTTTCGATGAAGTATATTAAAGGTGAAACTTTGGAAACATTGAAGATTTAATGTATAGACGTAGGCGCCCTGAAAGCTTATTTAAGGTTAGCATGGTCGGTGACGTTTGAAATTTGCAACTAAGCTCGGTTATTCTTTTAATACATCGGCATGGACAACCAACACATAGTTTGTGGCGCGTTGCAAAGCCCAAACGGCATCAAGATAAATTGATACAAAGGACGGCCACGCACCATGAATGCGATTTTATCTCGGGATTACGGACCTGCCAAAAGGCATCTTTCAAGCCTATACTTGAAGTAGACGTCTTAGACTCCCACCTCTTACAATTTATGTGTGTCTAGAGATCGATAGTTTTAGCCGTTGCACTTGCGAATTAATGTAGACAGGGAGCTTGATCGATTCCTTGACTCCTTAACAACTCCTTAACTAATCATTCTTAAATGAAGATGACTGAATGATGTTCCCAAATATTTATATCTCGTTCCCAAATTTATATTCTGGCAGACAAGGAATAATTTTCTGGGGCATTTTTTTTGTAGACATTTATAAACTTAAACACCTTATTACAAGTTAAATTTATTTTTAAATATATTTTTATTAAAAAATAATGTTTAAAAATTCATAAATGTACGCATCATATTTCCCCAAATAATAATGCGGGAAAATTAACGTCAAAACTGCAATAAAATTAAATTATTTTTCCAAATCAAAAAACAAATCCCCAACTGCTAGAAAAACGTCACTAATTCCCAATTTCCTATTCCCGGGGAGAACCAGAATAGGGCCACAGAACGGACTGATCGATGATGATACTGCTACAACCGCAACCTTAACCAAACCTGTTTCGTGGCTTAGAGCATTGCTAAATCTTATGACGTGGAAGTTGTTGTGTTTGATTGTTTCTATTTGTTTGCTGATTCAACTAACCCCCCGATTCTGACGATAAGACTACTAAGACTATCTTAGCTAAGACTTTTTTGTTAAGACTTTATTTTTTAAGACTAAAGTCTTCATTGAAATTCTGAAGACAGAAGTCTTAAATAATATATTAGAAACTCTCCAAAGACTTTTGTAGAGCTGTCGAAGCCAAATTTTTACCATATTGTTTCAAATTTATGAACGAAAAGCGACAGTTCAATTCGAAATTGTTAAAAAAACTCAAATTTATGTTATATATATGCTGAGAGAGTACAATATTGTATTTTGAATAATTTTTCCGTTTTTTTTAGTCAAATACATATAGTTAATTATTATTTTTGTTTAAATGTCAAAATTATGATTCCTAAGACCACCTATTTCGCTGATATTAACGAAGACAATTTTTTAAGACTACTGACAGATAAGACTAAGTCCAGAATACGAATTTACCCCCCGATTCTGACGATAAGACTGTTAAGACCATCTTAGCTAAGACTTTCCTGTGAAGACTTTTTTTTTAAGACTGAAGTCTTCAAAGAAATTCTGAACGCAGTAGTCTTAAATAATATATTAGAAACTCTCCAAAAACTTTTGTAGAGCTGTCAAAATCCAATTTGGCACATAACGTTTCCCGTTTTTTTATTGATAATTTTAATTTATATAATAAAATATATAAGAATTTATTTATTATACAAAAATATAAGTGTTTTTTAATTTAAATGATGTGAGTAAAATATATTTGATATGTATTTATACAGTTTTTGTAATGAATGTACATAATTTGAAGTTGTATAATATGTATTTCAATTACAGGTGCGGAAATTCCACGACGAGTGTGAGCAAACTGGAATTCAAATATCTGGGATATCAATTTAAATGGCTGCAAAACATGTCGATACGTCCAACGAATATGTTGAAATATCGAGTTACAAACTTATTGCATGATTCGTTTTTTGGATTCAGCATACCAACCTGCATGTACCATCAATTTTTTATTTCTGTATTGTTCCTCCTAACCAAATGGCAACCTTTTAAAGAGTTACAACTTTTCGTCATTTTTGATTTAGGAACATGAAAAACTAGGAAACTCATTTTGCAAAGTTTTTGTATGGAGTAAATTTTAAAAAACTATTTCTATTTTGATTTATAAACTATTTGCACGGAGTTTTTTTATTCCGTTTGATTTGTAAAACTGTTTGCAATGTTTTAAACAATTTTCGTAAATAATATTGTGGTTGTAAGAACAGTTATCAACATATAACAGAAACAAATTTATTTTTGCTGTATTAATTAATTAATTATTACCCATAAATGTTTTTAATTTTCATGTAGTATGTTTGCATATAAATTTTCAAAACTTATTAACTAAAACTAATCCGTGCAAAAAATGTGTAACTGAACATAAAACTTTTAAAATAAAGAAAAAACGAACAAAAACTTTGTAACTCCATTTGCAACCTTGAAATCCAGAACTTTCTGCAGATTAAAAGTGTACTTTTATGAAAATCAAGTAATTAGGATTATTATCGAGAAAAGGTATACAAAAGATAATTTATAATGCTACAATATGCCACTTATTTTTAATCAAATACTTATCTAGGTATTTTTCTACAACTATTTGAACATTCAAAATGCTGTCCTGAAAACTTGTGATTTTAGAGTTATCAACATATACGTTGGACGTATCGATGTTATTCATTGTAGTAAAAATATTGTGATGCATTCCTCAATTTGTTTTTATGTAATAAATACATCAAAATATTCATATTTCTGTTTTTGTAACTAAAATATTGTCAAATAAAATTATTACCTCTGTAGAACGTCACTTTGCAAGCGAAATATCAAAATAATATTTCGTAAGACTACCTATTTTACCGATGCTAACGAAGACTATTTTATAAAACTACTTGCAGAATACGAATTAAAAGTCCACAGTCTTCGTTAAGACAAAACTTTTCGCTAAGACAGAAAATACGTCTGTGACTGTAGGTCAGAATCGGGGGGTTAAAGTATCTAGTCTTCGTTAAGACAAAAGTTTTCGCTAAGACTGAAAATACGTCTGTGACTGTACGTTAGAATCGGGGGGTAAATTCATTTGATTGAACATATTACAGCCGGACTCGGTAACAATTTCGTTTATATATCTTTGCTGACATGAATTCTGGTTTATATCAGGTTTTTTCAAATGTCTCTTCTATATCGAGATGTTTGTCGATCAGAATATTTAACGTACCAATGGTTTGATCTGCTAACGCAATTTGTAATTAAAAACTCGTTTACCCGGGCTGTTCTTAAAAAAATCGCTGCTGATGATACGGATTACATGGCAATCTATACTTTAAAAATAACTCATTTGCTTCTCGTTTACGTGCCTCCGGGTTGCGTCGAATAGAAATTTCTCTTCTTGGATCCCAGAACAAATTTTCAAAGGCAACACAAATTTGGTCCCAATTAGAACCAGTGGAACCTATGATTCTTATTTTTAGAATCTGCCGGTAGATTTTTATCAGTCAAATCCGCAGACTGAGGAGAATTTAGTTTTCGGCATTTGTGGGTGTTTCAAAGACGGTGGCACTGCCCATCATCCGAAACAGATAACTCCAGGAATAGTTTTTCTTTGACACTTTCGCTCATTTTATTCAATTCTAAAAAAAAAAATAGAAGAAAAATTAAGATTTTTTTAGGAGAAATTTCACTATTCTACTCAAAATAGTGAAGAATGTCCTAAATCCTAAAAACATTCGAATGCGGTTTTGGTGTAAAGTTGGGGTCCCATATAATTTGTATGAATTTTTCCGAGAAATTCTTAAAAACCGGCATGCTAATTTACGTATACTATCTGACATGTTACGATATCTCATTTTATAGAAAACCTTGTTTATTTTGATCAAATTTTGGGTTTAGCGTGTTTACGACAGCCAAATTTTAATTGATCTTCTGTATAAACCACATATACGGTTTTCCTAAATTTACCGAGAAAATATTATAATCTAAGTCTCTAATTGGCGTTTATATGTCTTAAATTAAATACCCTGAATTTCCAATTTAGCCAAAAAAAAAAAATTTTTCTTTTATGTATATGACCTAAAGTATCTCTATAGAAACGTCAATTAGAGTAGAGACACGGAATATAGTATTTTACACATTTACACATTTTTTCTCATTGTTGCTTTTTACGACAGATTTGTGCCAAATTTCACTAACGTAATCTGATGATCCATCGACATTTTGTTGCATTGCATTTAAGACCGAATCACATCCGTTGATTAACTGTAGGCATTAAGTTTTTTATTTTCTTCTTGTTAGTCATACCATGTGTTCCGCAAGCTTGTTCTTACGCTTGCTTCTCAGGAGATAAATGGCCATTCAACATTTCGGAAATTGTATTGAAATTTCAGATCACTAATACAAAAAAAACTATATTGACTTAGTTTTAAATGAGTTATATACAAAAAGCAGTACAAATAATGAATACAAAAAAATACGATGATTGTAGACTAAAACTATTCTACGAAACCGTGCTTGAATTGTTCAACTTTGATTTCTAATCAACTCAAATTCATCATTAATTCACAGTGGTTGGTTGAAATGTGTTGAAAGTAAAGATGAAATAATGTGAATTTTTTAATGAATTTAGTTCTTTTATTCAATATAATCTCCTTCAACTTCAATACATCTCTGTAATGATTTTCCGGAAGCTTTGCAAAATACTGTTCCACGGCTGCAATAGCTTCTTCATTCGATGAAATACGCTTTTCATGAAGGAATTGTTTCAGGTTTCTGAAGAGATAATAATCGCTGGGAGCCAAATCTGGTGAATACAGTGGGTCTTCAAGAAATTCGTATTTTAATTCGTTCCATTTAGTCATCGTGAAAAGACTCGTGTGAACACGTGCATTGTCGTGATGAAAATTATTTTTTTCTTCTGTACACGGGTATTTTTCTAAGAATTAATTAATTAATTAATTGTTTCAGCTTTTTTTTAAATAATCAATCAACAAAATCCGTTTTTCATCACAAAAAACTTATTTAATGACTTTTTCTGCCGATCGTTCTAACTTCATCTGTTATTAAACTTCAGTCCACGGATCTAATTCGGGCCCATAGTTATAAATCTAAGCACAAAATCAGCTTTATGTTGTTTAAAACGCATTGAGAAATTTATTTACGATTCAGTATTTTTTGAATTGCTAACGAATGCGGCACCAGTTTCCCAAGCAGTTTTTCCATGCGTAATTCTTCATGTAAAATATGGAAAACTTCACGCTTAGTCAAACTTCGATCATCACAAATAATTGTATACACTTGCTTGCTGATTTCTGGTGTTGTTGCACTTTTTGGACGTCCATTACATGATTCATCTTTAACCCTTGAACGACCTCGTTTAAACTCTAAAATCCATCGATGCTTAGTTGGAAATGAAGGAACAGATTCTTTAAACACTTTTAACATTTTTATATGAATTTCTGTTGCTGATAAACCTTACAAAACAATTAACTTTATTACTGCACGATATTTGGTGTTTTCCATTGTAAACGAACACACTGGCACGTCAACTTCTCATGGCTTGTAAACAAAGAATGTATTGCCAGATCAAAATAAAAATGTTCATGTGTTGAAATGAAATATGAAATATTAAAATGGCGTATAAACTTTGATTCCTCTACTGGTTAGTAGGTGTCGCTTTCAATATTTTTTAACCAACCTGTATTTAAACTCATTTAATCGAAAATTGGAAAATCAGGTTCCTTGAGGAGAAAAAAATAGACCAAATGAGTGCCTAATATATTCTCAGTATCAGTAGTGGAATGTGCCAGGGATGATATCGCTAAGATATCAAAAGTACTGAATTTTTAAGGAGTACTGAATCTATAATTTAAAAGTATTTTCCGCACATTTACCTATTGACTAACTAAACAGGTCAATTTCAAGACATATTTAAGAAAAAATTCTTGCAATTCTTTAGTATTAGCGAGTAATTTGATTTTTTATTATTTCAATATAAATATTGGCCTATCAATTTATTATATACAGAAAGTTTAAAATGGTTCGTTTTGAGAATAAGAAAGAAGAAGAGAGACAACCAACCAAAACACTCCACCTTGAAGTTATCACAAGCTTTCAAAAAACTCATCCCAGATTTTTCACTTTTATACAGGGCGGCGCCTGTAATTTGCATATCAAACGAAGCATGATGGGAGAGCTCATTTCCAACAAAAATAACCAAGTATTTTTTTTCGAATTGTTGATGGCGCAAAAGTAGTTCACTTTTAGTGTTTTTAGTGAAATCGCATGCGCACACACCAAAAATTTAATTTACAAGAAACTAATAGTTATTTTGTGTAACTTTTATTTTTAATACGATCTAGAAGAATGTGTTTTTGCAATAAAATCATTTTTATACGCTGCATTTTATACGCTTCTGTCAAATAAAATTTTTGGTTTTGTAAACTTTTTTGTTTCTCAATTTTTTTCGTTGATGTTTAAGTGATGCCAGTGGGGAAAAAATTTACCACATAAACTTGACTTACTATTAGATAAATATGCGACACTAATGCAGTTTTGAAAATAGTATTACACACTGGGCATATTTTTTATCAATTTTTTCACAAAGTAATTCGTGTTTATTAAATTAAAAAACGCACATAACAAAATTTCAAGTTCTAAAATAGATGCGAACAAAACAAAATGAATAAAAGAATTTTTGTTTATATTTTACGGATTTCTTTCGAATATCTCGGATTCTCCCGGATTTCCTCAATATTTGCCAGATTTCCCCTGAATTTCCCCCAGATTCCTTGGTCGCATTTCCCCGACTTTTCCCAGAATTTTTCTGGATTTCCACAGAGTTTTCCAGGTTTTCTCGGGTTTCTTTCGGATTTTTTCCGAATTTCCTCGGATTGTTCCGGATTTTCGGGTTTTCTTCCGGACTTCCCGAATTCTGGAGGAAGCCCGGTGGAAATCCGGTGGAATTCTGGAGAAAATCCAAGTTAAGAGGAATCAGGGGAAAATCCAGGAAATCCGTAAATTCAAGGAAAATCCGAATAATAATACATATTTAAAATTAATAAAAAAAAGTTATTTTATTAATTTTGTTTTATTTCTGCCAAAGCATCATTTTAGAACTCGAACACGACTTACTTTGTGAAAAAAATTGACAAAAAACATTTTATTGTGAATAGCCCAGTGTGTAATACCATTTTCAAATTTGCATTAGTGTCGCATACTTTTCTAATAGTGGGTCATTTTTCTGTAGTACATTATTTCCCGCTGCCGTCACTTAAACTTCAACAAAAATTTTTTAGAAACAAAAAAAGTTTACAAAATCTAAGCTTTTATTTAAGGCAATGCAGCGTATAAAATGCGGCTCCGGGAGACGTATTTGTTCCGTTGACATTGGAAGTAAGTTAATTCCTGTTTAAATGCCACAGTAGGAAACGTAATAATCATCATGAACGGGCTGTGATCACCAATCTCGGAAATTTTCGTTGCTCAAATTCGCAGAAAATCAACTGTCACTAAAATTTTATAAACTGAGTGCTTCCCTGATAAGCAGGTCCATATACTTGCTAGAATTTACTTAAATTAACTAATTTGCGGACTTTTTAAACCTTAAGGCTGGAAGTCTAGAAGTTATTAAAATTAATAAATTTGCAAACCTTTTAAATCCTTAGACGGTCGATTTTTATTTTTATTTTTCAAAGGTACAAAAAGAATTCCCGTGTCAAGTTTATTTGAATTGTGGATTGTTTAGTCTCACAATCTTACTTTCCAAAATATTACTTTAAATAAAAATAAAATGTATGGAATGAGAAAATCAAAAAAGTGTGCGATGAAAGAAAATCGTGAGCATTGAAAGAGAGGTAAACTTTATCCAACCAAAACATTTTATTTCGAAACAAACTTCCCCTGCATATTTTCCTTGTTCCCCTTTGAATTAAAATATGATGTTCCTTTCAATTCTTGTGCCACTACTATACAATCTGGTGTAATTGACAGATACTTCAAAAATTTTGGGAAGTTAATGTTCCAGAAGACGCAGCTTTCATAACAGCTTTCTCAATTTTTTCAACGTAGTTAAAAGTTTAGCGTGCATGTTTCCTGAAATATAAGAGGGAATAACGATACCATAAGAAACTTCTAATAAAGACTGACCTTAATATTAGGTACCCTGTATAATAAAATTGGTTAAAAAAATTACGAAATACTTTTATTTTTAGTTTTATTTCTTTGTAGCATGCAATGGCAAAAAATTCTTATAAATTTAACGAAATAAAAAACTTAAAATCAATAAATGCTTTATATAGAAGAAAGGTATATATGTAGTGTAGAATATATAGAGTATTTGTTCTTTTTTACTACTATATGAGCTCACATGTGTATGAAACAATCCGTAACAATGTACGAGACCCAATGAATAAGGATAGTAGGTTAGTTGAGTGACCAATTGAGATCAGACATTTTTTCCGTATACGACTTACAAAAAAGTATCTTGAAATACGGCCTCAGGTGAAAATATTTCAAAATTTTAAGTGATGTTCTTGATAAATATGCTTTGGTATATAGATACATACGAGTACATTAATCAACCATGGCACAACATTTTTCTTATTAAATTCAAAAACATTTTCGGGTTTTTTGATCGATCCATAACCTTCAAATTACATGATGAATTTTGTGTTGTATTTCAAGTCAATTATATTCCTAGGGTATGTCTCCGTATACCTATACCAAATAACAAGGTTGAAAACATCCCTCCATTGAAATAGGGTTAAACAAAAAAAACGTATATAAATATATAACAAACAAACACATTCAGATACATAAATTGCCGCCCTAAGGGATTTTTTCGTGTTTGTTTTGTTTGCCTTGTTTTTGAACAGGATATAATGCCATGTTATGATCCTTATTTGGTTTTGAGTTTTGTTCCCTTCAATTCCATGTATAGATATAATTTCAAATTAAACTTTGTTAATTGAATTTATTTGTATCATTTACAAATTAATTATTGAATTATTGATAATTATCTTGTTTTGTCTATGCTTTGGAGTAGAAATACCGCGCTTACACTATTTGTGTGCCTCGATGAGCACGAAAAATCACTGTGGGTAGAATATATAGGATTAAAAAATATTTTGGTTTGAGTGTAACGCGTTAAAGTTCCCAGAATTATTTTATCAAAACAAATACTCATCCCGCCGCACACCTTACCCGACGATTTTGTACGCGCATAATTTAAAAATCTCAAAATACTATATTTGTTAAAAGCATAAACGGTAGAGTACAAAATTCCGTCTTCTTAAGATACACGAACATAAATCATTTAAAATTAGCAGTAACGCAATTATAGAATGTAAAAAAAAATTTAAAATCAAAACACAAATAAAATGGAAGTATGAAATCCTTTCACATAAATCTTATAAGTGCGTTTACACATATTACATACAAATCCAGGATATATAAAAGGAAAAAGCAGGAAAATTTAATTATGCAGGAGTGGTAAAACGAAATTTTATTTTATCCATAAATTTCCCTTATTTTTTAACGCATAACATAAACAAATCAACACCCGACCACAAAGCTTTGTACGAGTAAACAATATATGATTTCTTACCAATTTATCGTCAACCTCGTGAATATAAATAACAATATTTATTGTAAATATGCTTAGAGATACGAGTTTTTTATACATGTGGGATATATGGAACTCAGGTGGAAATATTAAAAAATTGGATGCCACTTTTTCACGAAATTAACTTATTTTTATGGTATTTTAATATGACTTTGTAGAAAGATTGTTAGCACCATCAAAAAAATTTATTTACTATGTATGTGTGTGACAGATATTTTCAATTTTTATAATGAAGGCATATAGCTAACCCTTTAAGTTGTTTTGTTCCATCTTATGAACTGCTTCCCGTCAGCTAGGAAAAGCTCAATACAGTTTCAAGCTGTTTGGAATATATATTAAAACTGTTTTAGATTCCAACATGTAAAGATTGTATGTGCTTGAGCTTGATGACCCGCAATAGTTGTAATATGCAGAATTCTATTCATGTTCACTTTCAAAAAATAATCAAACAACATTATTTCCGACTCGTCAAAATAAAATGAGCCCGACAAAATATCTCAATATGAGAGACAGAATATCGAATATTCAAAACCAGATACTTACAAATTTTTTGAAATCTTTATAAAAATGGATGATTTTTTATGTTGTGTCCAAAACCAGGCTTTCTTTTACCCCTAATTTACATAGAAATCAAATACACAACACTTTTGAGATAAAAACTGTTTTGTATAATCAAAAATTGTTATTTTCACTTAAATTTCAAAAACCAACAAGATGAATCATTCTTGAAAATTTAATCTTTAAATTTATTTAAATCTCTAAATTCATTGTCGTTTTTTGTAAATACTATATATACATCATTTCAAAATTTCCACAATATCGCTTTGGTATGAAATTTCATCCCGAAGAAATACATTTTTTCGGAGAATTTCCGATAAAATTTGAAAAAAAAAATATTTGAAGTAATTTTGTATGAAAATTAATTAAAAAACTTTTAGATTTTTATGGGCTTCTTCTAAATTATTACGAAACCTGAAAAAGCTCCTACGGAAGGTGCCACTTCCGATGGACTGATTTCGGATAAATATTGATAAAATTTCCCATTTTATGGAAAAAGATTAAGTACCTATGCAGTTTCACCCCAATCAATCAAAAGCAGCATTTTTGTTAAAAAAAACAGTTTATGGCCTAAAATCTTCATCTCCACTTAAATTTTTGAAAATTTATGTGCCGTTATTGTTTCAAATTTAATTTAGAATTGTTTGTTTCAAATTATTTTCGATGATATGCTTTTCAAGATATTTACAAAAATGGAAAATCTTCTCCATATGCTGCCAAAGGGCTTCCATATGCTGCCACTCCCAGTTGACTAATTTTGCCCAGACTTCCCAAATTTGAGAAAAAAGCTTAAGTGTGAATTTTTATTCCAATCAGTCAACACATCTGGTATATGTATGTATAGGGACTAAATTTTTGCCAAAATATTTTGGAAAACTTAATTTAGAATCTTCTCTCAAAAACTTTGCAGCGATCAAAAAGTCTTCTATAGCAACTGCCTCTTTTAGTGGTGGACTGATTTCATCCAAAAATCACTACGATCTTCCAATTTATGAGAAAAGCTTAATGCTAAACACGACGTAAAGACGACACAGACATTTGTTCTGAACGCCACCATACACAGAGAATCTTTTAAAGAGCACTTTTTAGACTTCGTTCATGGCATATTTATAGGTCAAAACTTTTCATGACTAAACTAACAACACCTGATTACCAAAACCAATTTTGAGCAAAGTTTTACTGGTGAAAACTGAGTTGTTTTCTCGTCCGTCTGATTGTCTGCATACTGGAAAAGTCTGCCGCAATTTATCTTTGTAAACCTCGATAAGGCTTATCTGTCGAAAGCTTCGATGCAAATACATATAAATATATTATTTGTAAAGCGGTAAAAGAGGAGGCCACAATGTAAATATTTTTTCATTGCGACTTGCTCTTTGTTGTTGATCAGGCTGTTTGTAAAATATAAATTTGATCTCCATTTCCACTCAATTGTGCGTTATGCGTAGTTACGTGTTAGAACATTTGGTAGTAATAACTTAAAGCACAAACGTATATTCTATGTTAACCTGACATTAAATACTTCTTCCAAAAAGCTTCAAATTTTTGATTGCATAATTTTCATGTAATCGATGTTGAGGCAATCACTTGCTAGCAGGCTTCTATTGCCTGAAAACATCTTTCAAAATAAACATTTATATTACTCCATCCGTGAGGGTGGCTACAATATAATAAAAGGCGACAATCAGGAATATTTCACAATCACGTTAAAATATATTTCAGTACCACAATCAAAAAAACATTTTCAACCGTGTCTCTTTCTGATTGTATCCATAATAGTTTATATCCTTTTCTATTATTTACATTTATAGCAAGGATGAATTTTCAGTTTGCACACTCCGTCATTTTCCCATTTTTTTTTTTTTAGACAATCTTAATTCCCTATATTTGTTCGGTCATGTTTTAACGTTCTCAGGTAAACCAAGGCTACTGTCTTATTGATTTGAGCTAAACATTTTTCTTCACAAATAAATTAATGGTCGGGTTATTTCTTCGGCCTGCTGAAAATAAATTGTGAAGTGTCTAGGCGCCTTGAGTTCCGAAAAGTCCGTAAAACGTCATCAGCACTATCAGCGACTTTTCACACGTGAATGTCTAAGTAATTCAACAAATCTAAGATATATTATTGTTCTTTCCAGTTGCCCATATTCCAGAACTGTTTCCACAACTCATCCCATTCCCCAATCACCCCATTTCAAACCAACATACTTAATTAGATTATGATGGGTTAAAATATATCTTGAATCCGTCTCATAGTCTACCATATTCCAAAACATATTCTAAAAATTATTTTAGAATCCAATTTCCATCCACAATACAATGTTTCACTATAATCTAGTTCCGTCCCAGATGTCACTATTCCAGAACTTTTAAAAAATTATTTAAGAAACTCATTTCCATTCATGACACCCATTTACATCATAAATGGTTAAGGAATGGCATAATTCCATCACAGTTAGGCATATTCCAGAATTTTTTCTAAAAATCAAATCAAAATTCCATTTCTCCAACATACGAAAATTGAACATATTTCAGAATATTTTCTAATACCCAATTTCATCAAGATCAATTAAGAAATCATTTAGTTCCGTTCCGGTGGGCGTGCTTGTTGTAAAAAATCTTTTAAAAATTTCATTTCCATTCAACATAAAAAAATTCAATATAATCTGTTTAGAAATAAAATAGTTCCATCCCAAATCGTCATTTTCTAGAATTTATTTCAAAATTAATTTTTAAATCCCACGTCTATCTACCAAAAAGTGATGACCGATTAGACGATGGTAGAGATACATACCAGTTGGCCCCATTGTTGGGTCCTAGTTAGGCAATAGGCGTATAGTTTCACGTCATAATGTATTTTAATTGCTTTCTTGTCATTTTTAAGCGTTGGAATGCAAGACATTTCTGATTAATCAGCCCTGTATAAGCTAAAATATAGAAAAATAAAGATATTTAGCCAAAATTGGTCTAGCATTTCAAACGTTATACCTTTTCTTTAAATTGTCTACTCCATATTGTAGTTTTTGGAGCCCAGGGTCGAGGGGATGCCATATGATTTTTTTTTTTAAATAAATAATTTGAAATAACAGTTGTGTATCGTTTATCGTTTCGATTATTTAAAGATTTAATAATTTTAGATAAAATGAATAAAATTTGAATGACACCTGCAGTTTTAAGTTTTTTGAGAAATTTTATAAATCTAGAAAACGACAAAAATTTAGAAGTTTGATCATTTGAATGACAATTCAAATTGTACCCAAATTGAATGTACCCGAATTCATCGATAACAGTGAAGATAGTAAAGAATGGTATTTCATCCATATAGAGAATTTACTTGACAATTTATTTTAATTTTAATTTTAATTTAATTTATACTCTAAATAGTAACCCGACTCCACATCGAATGGAGTTTTAGAAATTTTGATTCTAATCTTTTCTTCCATATAACTCTCGACAACTAGTTTCATTTTGCCCTAATCTCAATTCTAAGACCATCAGTTGAAATTTTTACCGAACTTTTTGAAGTAGCAACCATAATTGGGATGAACCGTAAAGACCTGTTGGTAGGTATTACATTTAAATTATCGTGGAATTTCAGGATATAAAATTCTCGCGTATCTTCGGCTATGTGGTAGAATTGCGGTTAAGGTGTCCGCACGATCTATGAATCTATGAATAATAATATTATCATTATGTTGGGATGACCAAACGAAAAAAACTAGTGACCAATCCACAACGAATTTTTATTAATTTTGTAAAATGAAATTCCCAATTAAGCGACTAACTTGATTTTATTGCATTAGTACAATTTTGATTTTGCTTTTTCGCAATAAAAACTCACCCATTGATGACCAAACACCAAAATGTGGTAACCAATCCTGATCTAACAATTACCTAAAGAAATTTGATAAAAACGGTATGATTTTCTTGTAATGATGACCCGGGAATTTTTTTTTTTTGAATTTTTCATTATTGATTTAGCGTTTAATCGTTAGTGACCAAACAATAAAAACTCATAACCAATCCTGATCAAACGAATTTAATCATCACTTTTGTCAAAACCTTTAGATGGGTATACGAGCTGGTTGTAAATATATTTACGAGTGGATAAATTTATTACATGCAGGAAGTGAAAATATTCCTTTACAAGTGAAATATCGCATTTAAAATTGATTTCAATTTGATTTGCCTGTCTGAATATTTATAAATGATTTTAAAAATCATTTCTTTCGTCTATCTGTAATTAAAATATTTTTAATTAATCATTTTGACAGATATGATCAGTTCATAATTTATTTTTGAAAAATGTATTTTGGTTATAAATATGACTATAAATTTAAGGAATTTTTTGCAAAGGAAACTCTACAAATTTTTGTGGTCAAAACACTTTTACTATAAATTATTGATTTTTTCAATTTGTGTTTAGAAAAATTTCTCAGAATTTTATTTTAGTGGGGGTCAAGTTCTGTAACACAATACAATTGGAACCAATTTTCTTGAAAATTGAGTCAGTGACGGTTGTTAAATAAATTTTAAGGTTAATTTGAAGTATTTATCTTTAGTTATTATTTAACTAAGCAAAACTTTATTTTTGTTTTATTTTTAGGTAAGTCGACTTTAGCTCTACATCATCAACGATGACAGGTAAAGATTTTTTCAGAAGTTATTATTTATATTCAATTCATTATACATTACAATTTTGTCACTTAGACTAATAAGTGATTGGTTTCTTATTTAATTTACCAGTTGCCAGTATCTATGGCGTCATAGTTTCTGGCAAGATGAAATAAACTACATTTTTCTCGTGGTTTTTCAATTGTCACTACGCTGTTGACGTGGTCTGCGCTAGCTAAAAAGGTTTAGTTCTGTTTTGTCGCAATCACGTTTGAATGTCTAGAACTCCATGGCTTCGTACATTTTTCAAGATTTCGTTTGAAGGTAAGACCAATCTAAGGTCCCTGTGTAGATATTTATTCTGCAAGAAATGTGAGCTTAATATTAGTTTATTGGCCTTTTCTAATGCATTTTTTCATTTCGTGTATAGTATACGTAAATAGTATTTTTCCCAAATTTCCGTTCCAACTTGTATCGTTAGTATTTTGATTCCCATCGTCCCTTCGTCGTTTGCTTGAAATATGTTTTCTATTGGTATTCTAATTTGGGGAATCTGCATAACTATTACTGTTAATGGCAGCCGGAAGTCTTCAGCCGAAAACTGTTGGTAACGCAGATCTGCCATTAAAACAATGTATATAAAATTTCGATAATGAGGATTCAAATGATTAAAATTACCACATCAGCCTAAAATGTCGATAATGATCACCGGTTTGACAGTTCCAATTTGATGGACCATGGCTCTAACCAGAATTTGATTTTGTGCTTGGAGTGGGTTTAAAGAGAGGTTATAGAGTTAAAGCTCGACTCGTATGGAAAAAAGGGCCTAATTGAATTTTGAAAGTCTTGGATCGTGCCTTGAATTTTGTGTCTAGCGGTCGATTTTTTTCACTTTGGAGAACTATTATTATTTTTTTTTAATTAAATTTTTAACAATTTTAAAGCTAAATTTATGTATTGCTGATTGCCATACTTGCTTACAAATTTTTCTAGTTCGTAGTTTGTTTTATTTTTGTGTAATTTTTTTTTACTAAGCGTCAGAAGCTCTTCATTCAGTGGGTACTTTGGTAGTAAATACTTACAACAACGACACTCACATAAAAAGTTTTTGGTTTGATACTAATAGCTGCTGCTTGTATTTCTGCTACTAAATGTTTAGTTCCTCTGTACCTTGTCAAAAATTTATTTTTGTATTTGTTTTGACTCAACTTTTACATTTATGCATTTCTTTTAAACTTATTTGCGTTCGAAAAAAAACACTATACCTACATACAATTGTGTTGGTTGTACTTCAAATCAAGCGAAATTTTTTATCAGAAACGCCATTACATACTATGATTTTTTACTCACACATTTGTGCGGTTATCTAATCATACCAACATTACTACTTTTATAGGTATTTTTTCCGTGTCTCAATCTTTCATGTGACCAGAAAAATGTGAAAGTTCTTGTTGATTTCGGCGCAGTCCATAAACATTCCAAAATAAACTTAGGGCTATATTCTAGATTATTTAGTTGGTTATCAAATATATTAAGACGGTTCTTTTCTATGCTAGAGTTGTCTCATGTTTTAAGTGTTTGAATTTACAATAACAATACTACAACCTCTATAGTTTGCTGGATGGTTTTCCCCCGGTGTAGATTTTGCACCCCTGGGTTCCATGCTACAGTATTTTTCTGCGTGCCCATGCGAATTTTTAAAATTCAAAATATAAAATATTTACAATTAAGGATTGCTTTTTGTTTCGAAACCGATAGTGAGCTTTAATTTTATTACAAAATTTTTTAGGGATCAATCAACATTCAAAACGAATAAAGTAAACATGACATCTTAATATGTCATGTTTGGCATAATCTTGTATCGTATAAATCAAAGTTTTGTTCTTGCACGACACACACTCGAATAAATTATTCTCATATGTGTATTCAATTTACATCAGCACAAAATTATTGTGAGCAATTTCGAGACGACAACTTCATGTAGTAGAAAAAACTATTCAAAAAAAAAAAATATGTGTAAGTACGAAACTTAGAAAAGTTTTGATTAGAACTAAGATAAAAATACAATAAGATGTCTTTCTTCGAGAAACAGAGAAACAAGGAGTAAAAATACAGCAAAAGAATGTACTTTGTATTGTTTCGGTAAATACAAAAGTTGGTGTTGTTAATTTTCTGTTCTCTATACTTTCTTACATCTATTCTATCAACAATATTGTTTGGAAGAATATAAATTTTGTATATGTATATATGTATGTCTAACAAAAGCTTTTCAACAGACAACAAAAAATAAAATAAACGAACAACATAACAACTTGAGCTTTTTCTCATTATTTCGAGATATAGTTAAAAATGTACGGCTACAAAAAAATACAGTTTTATGTGATTTTTAACATATTACATTAAACACATATATTGTTTTAGCTGATTACGTACGACAAGGGAGTGTGTGTATTTCAATGAAATTGTGCAGTGATTTATGATGGTGAACGCGCAAAAACAAAATCGGATTTGGATACGAGACATGAAATGTAGATAGAAAATCTTTACGATATTTATTTAAAAACAAAACGAGGGATTCGTACAAAATTGACAAAATGATCTTATCGTGTGTTGTTGTTTTTTTTTATCTATATAAAATTTATAAGATATCGGGGTAGACATCTTTCGGATATGTCAATTTGTAACACACAGCGCAGTTGATTTCGAATTATGATGATCAAAAGATGTGGTCATAAACGAAATGAATTCATGATGAACGAGTATTCACCAAAAAGCCAAACGTTTTAATGCATCGATTTTTGATGGGTTTAAAAATCACTTGTTCCGATATTTTTAATATTCATTTTTATGTTTACTCTATTCTCCTGTACACCAATGCATTTTGTATTCAAGCCGGAATATTGATTATTTACACCGCAAATAATGATATTGATTTATACACATTTTATGTGAAATATTAAAATAATTACCAATTTAAAAGTATAATTATATTTGTTTCTGTATAGCTTTCCCGATACAAGCGTATATAAAGCAACTATGCGAGAGTCAATTAAAATATTCGCGGTAATCGACTATATGAGTTGAGTAGAAACAAAACCGACTATTTTCCATTTTTGAAACAGTACACGAAACAAAAAAAAAACATTTTACTAATTTTTTATTTAATTTCGCGATTTTAATTGCTGTTTTTTTTAAATCTATGATGAATTTAACCTCTTGCACTATTTTGACGTGCAATACACGTCACTTGTAACTTTTTCTATACTGAATATGACGTACAGCGTACGTCTATACGAGCGAATTTGACTTATTTAATTTTTACATTTCCAAAAGAAATAATTTATATTTTAAATTTTTTCTTTCCTTTCTCACCGAATAGAAATAAAAAAAAATATCGTGGATTCTGAAAGAGAGGAGGAAAATAGTAAACGATTTTTTTTTTCAAAACGAAAATAAAATAAAATATGGCATGCTACAAGATAATTTGGTTTTCTGGATTCAAACTAAGTCGCAATAGATTTTAATTTTTAATTTAAACCCTTATTTTAAATTAAATCATTAAATTTTCTTGTCTTGTTTTATTCTGTTCTCTCGAAAATAAAATTTAAACAAAAATCTACATCTCAAAAATGTCCGTAAATTTTTTTATTTTCATTTCATTTTTATTCATTTCGGATTCACGGACAAAAATTTTATGTCGCAGCTGCGTAATAAAATTGTTGTCCGTGAATCCGAAATGAAAAAATTTGAAATGAAAATAACAAAAATTTAAGGACATTTTTGAGATGTAGATTTTTGTTTAAATTTTATTTTTGAGAAAACAGAATAAAACAAGACAAAAAAATTTAATGATTTAATTTAAAATAAGGGTTTAAATTAAAAATTAAAATCTGTTGCGCAGTAGTTTGAATCCAGAAACCAAAATTGAGTGTAGCATGGCTGGTATAAAATATAAACAACTTTGGACGAGATTTGATGTCCCATTCCACACGAGATTTTTGGTTTTTTGATAATTTTTTCAAGGCCAACCAGTCGTAATAGATAATGTATATATGTTTTTGTTTGTTTTTTTTGTTTTGTTCTGGGGCGGTATGTTGTACCATCACTTCGAATCGAAAAAAGTCGAATTCGAAAAAAGTCGAATCGAAAAAGTGAAAGTTGTATCATTTTTGCTTTTCGAAAATGATACAACATACCGCCGTTCGACTTTTTTCGAATTTCGATTCGAAGTGATGGTACAACATACCGCCCCTGAACGCGTATTTTGATCCAAAAATAATAACAGGAGAGAAGAATTACCGGAACGCAATAGTGTAGAATATATGTGTTTTTGTATTAGTAACAAACAAATTTGTTCGGACGTAACGCCACACCATTCGTAATGTGTTTTATTTTATGTTAATAATTTTATATTTTATAAAAAAAAAAACAATTGTAAAACATTTCGTGTTCAATAAAACGACACGTAAAAAATAAATTCACTTTCCTCAAAATTTAGCATAATTTAACAAAAGCAAAATTATGCTAAATTTTGAGGAAAGTGAATTTATTTTTTACGTGTCGTTTTATTGAACACGAAATGTTTCACAATTGTTTTTTTTTTATAAAATATAAAATTTGTTAATTTACAAAATATAAAATTATTAACCTAACATAAAAACATTGCGAATGGTGTGGCGTTACGTCCGAACAAATTTGTTCCCCATCTAGATACCATGGGAAAATGTCACAAAACAGGAGTGGAGGCAACAAAAATTTGAACCGATTCCACCCGGTTCGATAAATTATGATGACTATGGTCACAAAAACAACACACATACATGCGTAACAAACGACAGCACACTAATTCAAAATTTTGTATTATACTTCGTATACGTATACACAAATTTGTGGTTTCGTCTCCCAATTCTGGATCAAAATACGCGTTCTGGACTCTCGAAAATAAAATTTAAACTAAAATGAGTCAAAAATGTCCTTGAAATATTTTTTATTTCATTTATGTTTGTGTTAGTGTGATTGCACCGAAAATTTGTTTTCAGGAAGGAAAGGAAGAAACTTACGGTTTTTGTGATACACCGTGTGCCATCAGCCGATAAAATATAAATAAAGAAATAATACATTTTGAATTTGAGCACTAGTAATGGCAGTAATAATATTTCATTAAAATCAGTCCAGCCGTTTAGGAGTAGTTTATTTTGAATTTCTTTGAATGGATGGTCACATATTTCTTTTAACTAATTGATAGCACAAGAGGTCAAATATACTGGATGATTTTTTTTAGCTGAAGATTTCAAATATCTCGGAAAATAAGCACTCTACGAAAAAAATATCCCATAACAAAATTTAATTATTTCGAGGGGAACAAACATAAGTGCTAAAATTAGTAGCCCTAGTCTTGTTCTTGTAGGTGGGGCGGGGTTACTTTGAAATTAAACTAGGAACCCCTATTTTTCATAACAGATTCGGATGCTATGGCTCAAAGTTCGTATAGGATTTTTTGAAACATTTAAAAAAAATTATTTCTTTTTTAATTTTTTTTTGTTTTGATTTTTTTCCTAATTTAATTTAATAAATACAATTTGTTTAGGAATTACTTCAATTATTTACATTAAAAACATTAAAAATATTTACATTAAATATTAACATTAAAAATATTTACATTAATCTAAAATTATTTATTTAAAGTTTTCTTTCTGGCGTTCGTTTTCAAAAAAATGGAAAAGAGTCGCTTTTTATTCTATTCAACTCTTATTTCGAAATTAAAAAAGGAATGCCAAAGTTTACTGTACAGATCTTTTTTTTGGAACCGCGTAATTAAAATTCATCTAATGCGAGGGACCACGAAAGCAACAAACAATGGAAATTAAGGCGAAAATGCAATTTGTAGTTTTCAGTGGGTTATGCCTTACGGTAAATAATCAAGAAAGCTTGGCACTCCCAAGCATTGTGATTGATTTTTTATCAAGCTGTCTATATCAACCAGAACCCTCCTCGTTATTGTTCATAGATATCATGCTCGTTGTACGCGTTTCCGATTAGGGTATTGTATCTGATATTCCTTTGTTGCATTCACAATGGGTATAAGCATACACATGGCTTATACACATTTTACTTATAAATGGATGAGTACAGAGCGCTTTTTATGTTCCAGTGGCACTATTCTGGTAACTCCCCCGGAATTGCGAATCCGGAAAAAAAATCCCAATTTATATAAAGTGACATAAAACTTTTCTCCTCAGTATAGGACGAAAAAAATATTTGAACTTAAATCACATGTAAATTCTATCCCTAGTTTTATGTCAATTTATATAAATTGGGATTTTTTTTCCATAACTAAATTTTCACTGAGCAAAATCTGGTCGACGTTTTTTTTTAAGTTTTCAAATGGAATGCAATTTTATAATTTATGTTTTAAAGTGCACGCTTCTGAGCGTGGTACAAAGGCGAGCTATTTAAAGCACTTTTCAGAAATTTTCGGAGACTTCGAATTTTCGGAGTTTATTGATGTACAATTTTCGGGACCAGTACCTCCATATACAAAGAAATTGGGGCGTATCACCACTTTTTGACATGATTCGACATAATCAGAAAATTGTTCTTTCTGATTAGCACGATATACCTAGTTTCTGATTTCTCTCATGTTTCCAAAATAGATCCTTTGTCCTTAGCTGTGAACATATTGTTGATATCATTGTTTTCATATTTTTTTATCATATTCTTAACTGCTTGACAGTGAATCAACTGATGAAAACTTTATAATGTTTAGATAGACTAGCGGCACCGATTGTGCCCTTATCAAATAATGTGCCGGAGTAGCATGCCTGCCGAGTCTATTTGACAGACGAACAGGTTGTGAAGCGCATAACTGCGTTTTAATGTTCTTTATTTCAGTCTTCATACGAAATGCCAATTGGTTTGATGCTTCCTCGTCACTTGGGACGCAATTTAATCTTGTTTGTCGAATACAAATTAATTTAAATTGTCGGAAGTTGAGGGTTTTATTTAATGCACCTTACATAGTTAGAAAAATTTCCTCATATTGTACTTCGAACTCCCAATGTACAATATTTTCTTCTCCAAAGATGTAGTCGGTAAGATTATTCATTTCTTCACAATTGGATCATGCTTTGTAGCTCCATCGGATGCGCGTGATCATAAGAAATTGTGGATTTTTCGATTAAACCTCCTACTCGAAACAGCCCTAGATTGTCGAAAATTCCATCTGCGAATTTCAATTCTTTTATCTAAATATTAAAGTATTTGGTTTGAATTGCTTTAAACACCATGATGGCTGTTCCCATCAACACTTCCTGATTTAGCCTAGGACCTTTTCGGAAATTCAATAGAGTATTTTCAACATACATTTACCCTCCATCAGATTTTAGAAATTTGGACGGTTAAATTTAGGCCATTTGCGTCCCTTCCAAGTAACAAATAGTGCATTCCACCACAATTAAAATCTCCCAATTTGCTAGGAGGCATATTTAGGATTGCGCAATCCGCTAGATTCAGCTCTGACGGGACATGATACAAGTGACATCTGGGGAACACGTTTAAAATCTTTCTAGTGCGATTCGCAATTCAGCACTATCAGCGTGGAGTGTTTGCTAAACATACATCCCACTGCTACTCGTGCTGGCTAAGCGTATACCAAAAAATACCAAGTCGAATTGTATTTAGAGAGACCAAGCCGAATAGATCACTTTTCATAATTGGACTTAAATTGAGCATGTAATGCTGCAGGACTGATAGCTTTTTGTAATTTTAGAAAATTGATACTGCAAAACCGTCAAAACGTTGTCAAACGGAAATTGTGTTGATATTTGTAACACATCCAAATAATTAATGGCTGTAATTTTAAATCCATGACCGAACCCACTTTGCTACATAGTGCTTAATAAATTTAGTTCTTTTAATTTAAACTTTTGTAGTTTTTTTATAATTTTTAATTTTGATTTTAATATTTTAATATTTAAAATTTAAATTTTAAAAATTTCTTGGCTTGAATAAATTTCGAGATTAAACGGAGTTATTGCAGTGAAATATGTCCAAAATAAACAAAGATTAGTAAATACACTGTTAAAAAAATTGAGTTAAAAGCTTCGATCTTTGATTTAGTTATGACTATTTTATCAGTAAGGCGGCTTACTTTTGCATGGCATGGTTGGCCTCTTGTTTTGATGCAGTTTATCGGTAAACATTCAATTATTACCTCTTGGCTGTTTGTGGATCTAGTGCGGCTGTAAGATGACCATATTTGGTTGCATTGGGGGTGATACCTCCAATTTGGAATTGTTTCTTACAATTTGGTGAACATTTTCGGCTTATCTCCATTTAATTGAGCATATTTCTGACATTAGTTGTATTAACAACCTGAGCACCAGCCTCGTTATCGCTACCGATATCAGACATTTTGATCACTTAGAGGTGACGTAAAATTGGAAAAAAATTTAATTTAGTTTAATAATTTTTCGCACTAAATTCTGCTTCGTTAAGATGTCGGAATACCGTGTGGATGATTGAATGGCGGAACGGCAAACTTAACTACTGCAGGTAAGAGCTATTATTCTGATTGGATTTGATAACAATTTTGTTATAAGTTTGGACCCACACTCCCGCTCAGACAAAATTAAAATTAATTGATGTACAATTATTACACGCAGGAAGTAAAAACAATTATTTGTGAATTGATTATTGTTAGAAAAGACATATTGTCTTAAACTATGTTTATGTAAAGTTTTTACATGCAGCAAGTGAACATCAAAATGTAGCTAGCTACAAAAGATTATCCGTCAAATATTTCAAATTTGCTCAGTTAAATTATTACAGTTTTATACAAATAAATAAAGAAAGAAACGTTAATGAATTCTGATAAAATATGATTGTATAAATTAATTAAATGCGGGAAGTAAAAATAGTACTACGTTTATTTAAAATGATTATTGCAGGACGTGTTTTTACTTAGAATTATTAGTTTGTTTAGGTTTGTTTGAAAAATATACCGATAAAAATTGTTTTAGGAGCTCTCGTAATAAAGGCTTGTAGAAATTATTTTATGCCAATAGCGAAAATTAAGTGTTAGTACTATAAAATATTAACATATTGATCTTTAAATATTGAAAATTTAAATTGTTAAAATTTTATGGTAATTTCAAGAAAAAAATCGCGACGAATTCTGAACGAATTAATTTTGTATACATTAATTACAAGCAGGAGTGGAAACTAATTGTCCATTTCATATACAATTTACAAAGAAATACTAGTTACTGTTACTATTAACAGAAAATTCTTGTGGCTTTATCAGAGTCATTGGCAGTATTGTGCCGTATTGCTTACACGGTGTAACTAATTAATATTCTACACGTCTAGACAATGTATGTAAATAAAAAAAATAGTGGCGTCATCAATGTATAAAATGTAGAATTTGTTGACAATATCGAAAATTATTATTTGTATTAGCAATCTTCAAAACGTTCAGGATTTATTTGCTTAATGAAATAATTTTACATACAAGTTTTATGTGGTTTTTTGTCACAATGCATTGAAATCGAAATGATCAGAAAAACTGACATTTCTTCAGCTTTCGCAGTTTTAAAAAGCAATTATCATCTTCGTTAAAAAGTAGATCGTTACATACAGTTAAATTTAAAAATTAAAAACAGAACCACTTAAAAGCCAATGCACAGTAAAATGTAAGAACATTAAAAAGAGTCTCTTAGGGAAAGAGCAACAAATGATTGAGCATTGGCAGAAACAAATTTTAGCGCGCAGTGGCGCTATGAAAATTTCGTTCAGATTGGCGTAATAAACTACGATTTAAAAATATTAATTTTAATGTCGGTCATTGAAAATAAAACTTTAATATTTGACGGTTTTTACCTACCGGTATTACTCTTTATTGCAGGTTGCAATTGATAATCAAAATTTCAAGAGTCAACTTTAAATAAAATTTTCGAACTAAACTATACAGTCAAATTAAGATTTATAATTATTTGAAACTATTATAGCTGGGAAAAGGAATAACCAAATAGTGCCATCTGGGAAAAAAATTCAATTTTTATGTTTAGATTAAGAGGATGCCCATTTGACTTGTATTACTATGTAATATGTGGTGTCAGCGTTTGATAGAGACAAAAACAGATTACATTTTCAGTAAAAATTTTGAAAATAATTTTAAATATGTTGAATTATTTAGAAATCAATATTATTCGGCTTGTAAACATTTAATTTATTGAAAACCTAAAATTTGAACTATAGATGTTGTAATCTTTATAAAAACAACAATGGAAAACCAACAGAAAAGCCAAATCGGCAATGACTACGAGTTATTTACGTAACCCTACTAATTACCAACGTTGGATACCAGCTAGTAGGGAGTGCTGAAATGCACATAGACTACATATTAACGGCCAAATATTTTAAAATTTATAATTTGAATTATTACAATTTCGTAGTAAATAATAAACAAACAATTCTTAGGATTGTCCAAATTTACATGCAGGAAGTGATAACTGTGAAGTACCTTCGAACAAGTGTTAGTACTACAAGATTTAAAAATTAATAATCCAAACTGTTAAAATTTTCTGTTAAAAAATTAACAATGAAATACCTTCAGTAACATTATTTCATGCAGGAAGTGATTATCTGGTATTAGTACTACATAGGTTAACAAGCAGATATTTTAAAATTAATAATTGTTAAAATTGTATGAAAAAAAACTAAAAGATCTTGATATTTTTGGAAAAATTGATTAGTGCAAATGTGTTACATGCAGGAAGTGAAAATTAACTGTTCATACTATAAAATAAGAACTATATAAAATATTTAAAAACGTAATAATAATTGTTATTTTTTTTTATGAAAGTTGACAAAAATAAGTATTTTAAAATTATGGAAAATCTAATTTGTACAAAATTATTACACGCAGGAAGTAAAATCAAGAGATAGTATTATGGAACTTTTTCGCTCCGCTTAATGGTGCTTTGAATTTTTATTTCTATTTATTTCGACTGTTATGCAGGTGTATCAAATAAAGCTTTAGTTTGTGCGGCTATCCGTGCTTTCAAAAATTTCAAGTTCTTTCCAAACAAACCTCGTATAAACGATTCTATGTCGTATTTATAATTAATGTTTTTGTATTTAATTACCGATGCATACTAAAGTAATTGCGATGAGGAAAAAAAGGAAAATGCCATTAATTATGTTTTTATAAATTGTTATGGGGAAATATTTACCTTTCCTGGTTGTGAACACCCAAGTAGCAAACTGGATAAATATAAACCGTTGTGCGCGCACGGGGAAAATTGAAATGTCTTAATTAGTTTATAATATTCATCATAAACGGTGACATGAGTTTCGTGCACAATATTTATTTTAATTTTTTTATAACTTAACAACACCCATAATATTTTTTATATTTTATTACAATGTTATACGAAAAGTACATTTTGAAAAATAAAAGTTTCTCCTCCAAGTTCTAGTGAAAATGAGAATTTTATAATTAATAATTAACACCAAATTGTACGGGTATGCATGTACTCGTAATTATAAATCAAGTTGAAATATGAACTCTACTTTATGTTCGACCATACAAGAATCCGAGATTCATTTTCTTAAAATATTTGTTTAAAGACAAAATAATTTATTTTTGTTTTGTTTAATTTAATTTCTAAAGCAAACATAAATAAAAATTTTTGTGGTGTTAAAAAATTGGAAAATATTTACTCCTTATTCATGATATCACCACTGTATCATTACGCTTAGTGTATTACACGATGCAAAAAAATTTATTATATAAAAAATGAAATCGCATGGTAGAAAGCACACAAAAATATTCACAGCATGAAGAAAACTTGTATACAGAAAAAGCTCAACTTTTGTGTTGTAATGAAAACAATAAAAATAAATTCATACAAACTTTTATACATGTACATGCATATACGGTTAACCTTATTTCATTCCAATGATGGAGCTTAATTTTATATATGTACGTCTCTCTAGATATAAAATATCTTGTCTAACATTTTTTTTTTCTAGTGTTCATTCAGCGAACAGTAGTTTTTTTTATTTAGTTTTGCATGATGCTCTATATATTTAAGATATTATTATTCTTGGTAAATTGATAAATGCACTGACAAAAATAGATTAAAACGAGAATAGAATATGGTTAGAATTCGTTTTTATTTTTTATGTTTTCCGATGGTATGTATATAATGTTAGCTATGCTATGGAAAACCTAAGTAGAAAATGGAATTGTAATGACAGAAGTCTTCCGCTGTTATTATTATTATTCGTATATGCAATATAATTTTTTTTTGCTATATGTAAACAGTATTAGATCGCATTTTATAGTGATTCGTTCTCGTCTGAGAACTCATACATATTCCGTGGTTTTTATATTGGTGGCTTATGTTGCAAATATATGATATAATGTGAAATGTGCTGTTGTACATTTTGTATTATTTTATCTTAGAAGTGTGTATATGTACAAAATGATTGTTGGAATAAGGAAATTTAAGGATTTAAACGGATATGTGAAACTTTTACATACTTTGTATACGTAAGTATGTATACACATTCTTGAGCATAAAATGTAAAATTTATAGAGTAGATTAAACCATAAAATGGATATAATTTTAAATTCTATAAGCCGTATATGTATAATATCCGGTTTTACCACCGCCATATTAACTTTATCCCTAATATTTTGATCTTACGTGAAAAGCCTAACTTAGAAAAATAGTATAATAAAAAAATTGTGGTCATTTGGTTGTACGCAGATTAAGCTCTGAATATTTAACAAGATGCATGCAAATATGAGATAATTTTTTTTAAAATAACTCAATGCCACACCAGGGCACATGCTGCAAATAGTGCAAACGCTCGTCAGCGTATGACAAACTGCAGATAGATGAACCAACGAGGGAATACAGTTGACCTACATTGGGTCGTTCATAGCTAAGAAACCGGGACCGAGAAACCACGATAGCTGGATAACAACAAACAAAGGCATGTACGCAAGTCAATAACACTTAGCACGTTGATTAATGTAGTTCTTAATAGCTCTCATACCCTATAATTGAAGCTGAATACCTTTTCTAGGTTCACTGAATTCCAGAAGTCAGCCTGTTTAGCTAGATCATCAGCTATATCATTTCTCTCAATATCACAATGAGCTACATCTAATACTAGTGGGTGTGAAATATGACTCCGCCATTTCCCAATAGGTGTCTTTACTAGTACTGCTTAATTGCAGTAAAAATTGCAAATACTGGTATTCTATTGACGACTGGAGGATCACAATTGACACGTTACAGAAAAAATTTGAAACTGAAAGAGTTATGCCAATTTGATAATACGCAAAATTTTTGTTATTACGAAATATCATTAAAGGATAGCAAATTTAATTTTTATTTTTTCCGCTAGCCTGGTTTACCAACTTTTACATTATTGTCAATAGTACTTTATGTCAGTTGCCCAATGCAGTATGCGAGCTTAAGCCTCAGGTACAATGCACCCGCTACGGTCCGCTCCGCTTTTCCGTAAAAATTTAAATTTGACATATTGTATATAATTTGCATTGAAAGCGGAATAAAAAATAAAAAACCAGAAAATATTTTTAAAATTGTATTTCATCTATTTATTACGTGTTTCTTAATTACTCAACACATAGAAATTCATTTATTTCGCTTTTGAGGTTTTCGAGATAACCGTAGATTTTTCAGAAAATGCGAAAAGCGAGGCAGAAAAAGTCTGCTTTCGCTTGTAATTAAAATTATAAAACAAAGACAATAAACAATCTAAAAAAATTAATAGTGTAGTGGGGTAACCTTGATTTTTTATGACTTCTCGGAGCCTTTTTGGCGTCGAATTGACGAGCTTGGCTGTCTCTTCTGCACTTGTTTTCTCCCACTCTTCTTTAAAAACTTTTTTTTGTTTGTTATTCGGTTTGTGGGGATGTATGTAGCTGTTCAATTGGAGCATGATAACGTAATCAGATCCTAACAACCTCGGCTGTATGAATCGGATCGTTGCCAGTTTGAATCAAAAACACATCATGTTCCTGACTTTTCTCATTTCTTCTTGCGTCCATTTATGCCAAAAATGCAGAATTAAGTTTCGTCAGAAAAGGGAACATTCTTCCAAAACTCTATTGGCTTATCTATGGCATGCTGCTTGGCAAAGGCAGTGCGCTTCTGTCGGTTGTCTTGTGAAACGAATGGTTTCTTCCGAGCTACCCGTCCATGCGGTATCCAGCTTTTTTGAAGATCTTTCCTGCAGTATCAGAACAAATAATTTTGTAAAATTTTTACTTTATTCCATTTGCTTATTGCGGGATAGTCTATCGTGAATTTTTTCTTACTAATGACTCGATATATTATCTTTCCCTGCAAGACAATTTTGATGGATGGCCGAAACGGGGCTTGGATGTGAATTGTTAGTGTCAATTTAAAAAAATTATTAATAGCCCTTTGTACTGACGAATATTGACCTCCCATTATTTTCGCTGTTTCTCTGTAGCTGTTCGGTTCCCATCTTTTCATAATTTTATTATGATTTTTCTTTCACTCACGCTAATTTTATTTCTATTATTTTCCATGGCAAGAAAAAACTCCATTTATTTTTTGATCCCATTCGGGCTGATTCCAACTGATTTATGTTTTGTTTCCAGTCACCGTCGTTTAAAATACAAAATTCATTCTCCCAATCCAGGAAGTTGTTAGGACAATATTTTTCCGCAGAATTATTTTACTTCATAAAGTTATGGAGCGCCACTGTAGCTAAAACTACGTTTGTGGCATTTTCCGCGCTCATATGAGTGGAGTTTAGCAAAACTCTCCATCGATCTACGAGTATGTCAAAAGCGATTTCCATTGTTCATCGTGCTGCATTCGCCGCAAATGATATCTGATATTAATATGTTTGCCATTGAGCCAGCACAGTTTGGCATGTCCCATTTTGCACCGAAATCACTCGCAATGGATTTGTAGTCCTGTCCATCGGGCTAAACAACATTAAAAGGCGATAAAATTCTCCATATAACCTTACACATTTCCAAAATAATTTTTCGAGCTGTCGATTAACCCGTTTTGAATGCCCACTTGAGAAATTTTAGATTCATCCCTTGAGATAAATAACTATAATAAAATAAGCATTATTTAATAAAAATGTATCTATTTGCAATCCATTTTTATATTTTTTAATACCTACGACAACATGAGTCCCAATCTTGCTTCAAAATGAATTCCAATTTCGTACACTTTCCGTGGCAATCTTGTTTGATAGAAAAACTCCTCGGCGTCTAATTCCTTATAGTTAAAAATGTCGTGTTGTTCAATCTAGCGCTCCTTCTATCTAAATTTAAAGGGCATAGTCTCGTTTTAAATTTTTTTCGATACTTTATATATAAAATGTACAAATCGCACAGCAACTCTAAAATTTCATAATTTTCCATGACGTATTGTTTGCTTTGATTTAAATGTGATTTTGAACGAAAAAGATGGGACAGAAACTATTTTAGGAAAACCGAACGGAACCTAGGCCTTAGTTTGGTTGAAATGTAAACAACTAGTATTTTTAGCTTCTTTAAAACCTTTTATTATACATTGTGAAGAAAATTTATCGTTTGCTTGATGATAATGATGAAATGATAATTTTTGCATTGCATACTAATAATTTGAAAAACCACCCAAAAATTTGAGGATGCTGAAATGGACACGTTATTGGCTGAAAATTCTTCCTAAATACCCTCAAAATTAGCTGTAGCATTAAATGTTGATCAACCAATAGTTGCAAAATGTTGACAGACAACTGGAATGGTACAAAATGTTAGCAACTGGGTTCCACATGAATTAAAATAAAGAGACCTCGATCATCGAAAAAAAATTGTGAATCACTACTTTAAAGGCAACAAAGAAAACTCAAAAAATCTAGAGTGAAGCCTGGCAAAGCTGGTCCCTCACAAACAAAGCGAGATATTCATTGCAATAAGATTATGCTCTTTATCTGGCGGTGTCAGAAAGGTGTGGTATAATATGAACTGCTGAAATCATGTGAAACTAGCAATGAGCCATGTCTTCGACGACAACTAATACGTTTGAAGCGAGCTATAGAGGAAAAACGACCAGAATCCGCACTAACTTCTGAGTCAGATCCGGTGGTGAAAAATATTAGTGTCTCAAGCGCCCAGTTATTGAAGTTTTGAGACAACAATCGATGGAACCGAGGGAGAATTATCGAACGAGAATTCTGGTATCCTTTAGTCATTAAACATAATTATTTTTGGTATTGGTGAACTAAAGGGTCCTTCAATAAGGACGCATGAAATTTGTTAGGTAAAAACGGCTATGTTGATAAGACAACATCTGCCAAATTTGTTGAGAATTGTTCAGTAAAGTGTATGGCGAGGCCCATGGATGGTTAGGACCTTGGACAACGTGTGAAAATCATTAAATTTTATTTCAAAAATCAGAGCACAACCGTTCTGCCGAAGCGACTATTCGACGTTTGGTGGCTTAACGGAGTCAAACGGTTCAATAAATAATCAGACAACCCCCGCACGTCATTGAAACGAAATGTCTGCGGAAAGACATTACATATTTATCGTCGATCGCAAGGCCTTGATCTTTTTATGCGACCTCAGTTTGGCGAATTTTGCGTCGAGACCTGGACCCTTGCATACAATACAATTGATCCAGGTACTTAATTTAAACAACGCCTTGTGTTCGTTGATTGGGCTCTGGAGCAGTTGGAAGTTTACCCAGATTTCCGTCAACGGTGACCGCTACAGATCGATGATAAGCAATTACTTGAAACCAAAACTGGATGGTACGGATATCGACGATATGTGGTTCCAACCGGACGATGCTACGTGCCACACAGAGCGTGTCACGCTCCACATCGTGTAATTTAACGCCTTTACAGACCTCTATATTTCGGTCTCTTTTAAGTTGCAGGTTAACAATATTTATCGAAAAGTTTTAAATTTTTATTTTCCCGATCCTAGAAAGGTTCACGAGATGGTCGTATATCTCACTTAAAACCTTTTATCGTTCTTGGTGAACTGGATTCAATTGTGAAAACTTTTGTTTCAAGTCTAACAATTTTTTTACTTTTAAGGTTTCGAAGAGAACAAGAAACTTGCCCTTAAAAAATAAACTGTTATTTTTTAGTTCTAGTGTTAAACGTTGTTTTTATTGTTTAAAAATGTATAGTATTTTAATGTGCTGTGTGTGTTTTGTTTTTTTGCAAAATTTTGTAATCAAATTTCACGAAATGTTTAGTAACGAATAAATTAAGCAACGTCATTTATTTGGCTTTACTACTTTATTTCGATTTATTAAAAAATTGTGAGAGCTAACAAGATAGAGTTCCAATACTGGAAAGCAAGCTTAGAAAATAGTGAAGAGAGGCAGTTTTAAAAAAGAAGGATAAGGTGTACCTCTCTTAATTACGACTGCTATGGCTGCTGTTGCATTCTTTCTTTCCTTATTGCCGTCTTAGATGCAAGGTTTTATTTTTTCGGGCTTCCAATGTTCGCACTCTGCTCCGGGCGACATACTTCTGACCTTTGTCAACCCCCTTTTTGTACAGTAAGCAATGCAGACCCGGCATACAATCATTGGCCAGTTGCGAAGAGCGGAAAATTAAACGTTTCTCGGTTCGATGTCGTGGATGCCATCTGAATCAAAGACAATACGAATTAGATGGTTGGATCACAACAAAATCTTCTCTCCGACAAAAATTTTCATCGATTTTAAATTTTAATTTGTCGATATTTCGCATGGTATCTGAAACGCGATCTTGCGCTTTGATCTAGAAGATGCGCACATTTTGGCCTCTAAAGTATTTGAGGGTAGATACGTTGCATATTTTTGTTTTGGAGCCGTGAGCCGATGATGCATAACGTATTTCGTATCTTGCCATTGATATCTCGTCGATAAAGGCGCATTCAATATCTTTCTTTTTCAGGTAGTTTCCAGGCAATATCGACATGATATTTACAATCACTTTGAAAAGAATCCATAATTATAAAATAAATTGTAATATTTAAATTTATCGCGTAATTTTATTTTTCCATGTTTTATTTAGCTTGCGGTCGTGTTTATTTGTCTGCCCGCGGGATTTAGTAATCGGATTTTCACCAGCTTTTTGACTTACAAAAGCGCTTAAACTTGCAGAATAGCTTTGTGCTCAATGACAATTTAATATTCAATCATGTATAGCTTGCTGAAAGCATAGTTTGACGTCATTTTGAATAAATTACTTTCCATTACGTTTGTAATAACAGGTTTGTCGCTTGTCACTTTATAATTAAGGATTGATGTCTTCCGTTCGTGCATAATTTATTATTATAAAGAACGTTAGAATTTTGATTCAAATACAATTGCTTTTGAGGACGAGGCGTGAAGGTAGCGATATTAACTGGAGTAGCTGCAAGATTAATAGGCGGATAAACTTGGCCAAAATACCAAAAACTAGTTAAATTCAATTGAGTTAAAATTACAATATTCTAATATCTTAGTCCTAGAGCAACAAATTTAATTTGACTGTAAAAGCTGGAATTTGAATTGAAACTCATCCTAATTTGAAATACAAATAGCTAACTGAGTTTGCTTTGCAGGTTCTTAAATTTATTTTAGTTAAGCTTAAAAATTATTTTGAAAAATATGAATTTACTTTGCAAAAAATTTCACTTGTTTTATAAAACTAGAACATTATTTAGCAAAATCTATAACGTTTTTGTACATACGGCGTTCAAGAATGTACAATGCAAGCACTTATTATCCACAAGTGGCGACCATCCATTCATTCAATAAGTTTTTTAGTTAAACCCGTTAGTACCATTGTTAACCGAAGGCAACAACCTGATGCCTCATTACGATTTTCCTCTGAATTGCACGTGTAATATAAAATTTCGTACAAAGGTTTATGACCATAGCATCGTAAAAAGTTCGTTGTAGACCACTAGAAAAACATTTAATGAATATCAACATTTTATTGGAAAAACACTTCATAGTATAACATCGTAAAATGTTTAATAGTAAACCATAAAATCCTTAAACTAATATTTTGGTAACAGTCGTATTATTATTGAAAATGAAATTGGTTTAATTTTTTTTTAGTTGGTACAAAATTTTTTCTGCGGTAACACAATTTTCAATGTTGGAAGCTTTTAATTTTTCTCTTACTTTTCGAGCTGTAATCCTTAAATGTATTTTCTGTACAAGTTTTGAACTCTATAAATTTCTACATGATAAGGTCTGCAAATAAATATGAAAAATTGTTTTTGTTGAATTAATCTTGTTGTGTTGAATTAATTATGTATTGGTAAACAAATCTCATGATAACTGTACTATCCCAATATATTATATTGGGATAGTTATCATGTGATTTGTTTACCCATACATCTTTGTTAATACGAGTATTATACAACTGGAATGAGCACGATAACGGGATAGAATTGGAAAAGATAATAAACAAGTTTAGTTGTGTTTTAGAAGTGAAGTGCATCGAATGATTTTTAAATTACGGGAAAATATTTTATTTTATAATTTTAACAGTGAAAAGTGACATTTTAAAATGGTTTATGTTCGTGTAGTGTTTTGTTCATTTGTACATTAAGTGAATTATGCAGGTGATATAATTGAGGCCTAAATTTAATGGTAAGCGATAATTAAAAATTATTTTGTAAGCTTTACGACCTTGCAAGGAATTTGTTTGCGTCACATAATTGAGCTACAAGCTTGATACGGTTTTGGGATTGCTATTCTATAAAATAATTAGTTTGTTAAATATCGTAGTTTTTGCATTTCAATTGTAATCAATTCAAAGGACTTTGCAAGCAAGTAGATAATGCGATTGCAAATTTTTGGTTTGTTATATGAGAGTATAGTACTAGAATAGTAAATAATTGCCCAATTTATTTGCTGTAAGTGTGGTAGTAGAGTCATGCCACGCCCTACTTTTTACGATTCAACTAGTTTTTATATAAAACTAGTATATATATAAAAAAATCGTGGCTTTCAATCACGAAAGCATGCCCCAAAAAATAGATTTTCTAGACGGATCTTCTTGTCCAATGATTATGGTTAAGATATTGTCCATACATTTTTTGTCAACTATTCTCGTTCCGTTGCAGAGTTTTGGTGTGTCGATGTTTTGTAATAAAATGATTATTGAGGGTAGGTAGATCCATAATGGATTCAAAAACTCGGAGGAAAAATTGACGATTTAATTTTCATCCATGACTGCATGCATCAACGAATTTAAATGACAACGTTTCACTGCCCGGCATGTCTAGAATTTTAATATTGAGTCTATCAAAGTTTACATTTTTAGCTTTCGCTTTACCAATGCTGGTTTTTGTAGTTGTCACAAAAAAATGGGAAAGCATTGGCATTTGTTGCAATGTTTGTCTAAAATAAATTGTTTGACAACAAAACTAAAGTACCGCCGAATTAAAGATTTGTATTGAATATTTTTGGACCACTATACATACCAAATAAGGATGTACCATCTTGTTGGTACTTTTGTCGTGCCGAAATATTGTTTAAAATGTTGTACGCTGCATTTTCATTTCTTTGAATGTTTAAGGATAATTTCAATACCGAATGTGCTGTTCTACCAACATCCAGTGGCATTTATTCCTGGTTATGCGATAGCCAATGCAAAATTATTTTGCAATCGTATTTTGGCCTAGATGACTTAAATCAGAAACGTTTTTCTGGTTCATCTAGACACACAAAAAATGAAACATACTTGTTGAGCAGCAATCGACGAAATAACTGTATCGAAAATTTTTGTTTTACTATTTGATCGGCTTCACACACTTGGTACTTGGACAGAAATTATGTTGTAAATCTCCTCCGGTTTAATTATTTCAACTAACTAAATTAAAATATTGTCTTAAGATATAGACAACTGAAATTACTTCAGTTTTTCTTTGAAAACTCGTGCTATATTGTCATGACGGTCAAGTATAGCTTGGCCTTGTTTAGAATTTTTATTAATTTCATCCCATTGAATATTACAAGCAAATGTGATGAAAAATTTGTGTCTGCCATATACACGAGCATATGTCATTGCATTCTGAAAATATTCTTGCATAATGACGTGGATTGAAATTGCCGTTGGTACAATTTGTAATCGTATCTCGCAAGTGTATTCCGCAATTTCACTTAACTATGCCTAATGAACTATTCCTCGTTCATTAGTTTATATGAAATCTTCTCCTTCCTAAAAAAATTAATGGGTATTGTAATGCGGGATAGAAACGGAGGGTATTTTGTATAACTTGCAGACTGTTTTCCTTCACAAAATTCTGTTTTCAAGTTGGAGCATTGATCCTGCTTGACGCTTTCCAGTAGGAACTTTATTGTCAGCTTTTATGACAATCATTTAATTGCCACCCTGCAATTTCTCTGGTGCAAGTTGAAGTTGATTTTTTCGGCGAAAAAAATTTCCAACGACATAGAATAAATTTGCGAAAAATTTAACTTATTATTTGTAGATGGAAATAAAGAGATAATTTAACGATACACTTATTCTTGTATTTTAAACGTTTAATCGAAATTGTGGGCTCCCTGAATTAAAAAGTCTGAAATTAAAAAGGTGGACTTAACAAATGTGTTTTTATATGGAAAAATGGGGACCTGTTTTAAGTCATATTTTTTAAAAAAATTTCTCATGTAACAAAGGCGTTTTACAAAAACAATTTTAATTTCAAAATGACACAAAAAGACATATTTTATGCAATTTATAAAACACGCTTCTTAAATCATTTTCAAAATGGCTTATGATATGCATTAATAAAGCCAGCTTTTTATATTTCGTTTTCATAACAGATTTTAATTCAATTTTAAAATTAAATAAAAATGCTGGTTTTAGGTTAGAAAAACACCATTTTAAAGTAAACCTTTTTTAATTCGGGGAGCCGAAATTGCGACTCAGTATTTGATATAACTTTCGTCGCAAAAGATGTCGTTTGGAGACACGAAAAAAAATTTCTTATTCTGTTGTTTTTTTTTTTAATATTTTTGAACCCGAACTTTCACCAAATAACAATGATTTTAATGGTTCTGGTGGTGAGTTCGATGGTAAAATAACAACTTTTCCAGACGCACAGCCCAAATGTCTCATTTTTAGATTTTATAGTATGGCAATAATCACATTCGAAAGGTATTTCGCCAATAGTAACTTTTAACCGAACGCAAGTAGTTAAAGGGCGGCGAAATTTTTGCTACGGTTACGTGCATTCCCTCTCGATGCTCCAATTAATTTATTTGTCTTTTGGAATTTGTTACCCGTCATCTGGCGTTTGCTCGCAAACGTACAAGTCGTGTCCCAACAGGTTTTTGAGAGCGTGATGCATCCATGTGAATGCTATCAGATTCTTGTTGTTCTAAGATTTGTTCCGACGTTAGATTTTTTCGTTTCAAAATTTTATTTTGCTTACGTCGAGTCTCGGCATTTTTCTTTAATCATATTCAATGTTAAACCCTTAAGAAACCTCGGATTTTAATATTCCACGGACAAGCAGATTTTTTTTTAAAATTCGAACCATTTAAAGTTTTGCGTTTTATCTATTAAAAAATATTGGTATGCAATGATTAAAATTTAAACAAATTAATATCCCACCACGAGTGCAAGTCCACCCTTTTCAAAATTATTTAGTATTTAAAGGAAGACACAAACAAATTGTTATTTTTTTCATTTAAATATTTAATAATTTGGTGAAAAAATGTAGTGTAAAAAAATTCTACATTTTTTCACCAAAAAAAAAAAAACCCAAGTTTTTTTCATACTTTTATGTAAGGAAAAAGATGCGCTAATAATAAATTATTTTTAAATTCATGTACAGAACAGATAATCGAATAAGCCTCAGTAAATTTTTGAATTAAAACTGCAGAAAAGAATTTGAACAACATTTTGGCACTTTTATTTTAATGTTTTCTTCATCTTGATGCAACCCTGAAATAATTCTAGATCAAAATTTTCTTAGATCGTAATATAATTAAAAAGAATAGAAATATCGGAAAATTCACTTGCACATCTAAAATTATAGTAATTTGTATTGCCAGTTTGAAGACAATTTCTAGCATTTCGTAATTTTTTAATATATCAGGTCTAATTTTTTCCCAAGCATCACGAATTCGGGTTTTCAGTTCGCACACTGGTTGATCCTTCCTGTCTCGAACACTTCCCTTGCCTGAATTCTCATTAAGTTCACTATTCGATTCAAATCCGGACTGCATGATGTACAATCCAAAAGCTCAATGTATTTCCTTTCAACCAACCTCGCCCTCCTTAATCTTTATAGTACATAATTAAATTTTCAGCAGGTTCTACTAAATTCGTCGAAGTTACCCAAGCAAAATGAAGCTTACCACCAAAAGTAAAGGCATACCTCACACATTTAATATTCACCACCAGTATTTTGGTTAGGCATAGCCTCGGGATTCTTGCGAAGGTAAAATGCCAATAAAAATGACATCCATTCATAAAAATTGACATTTTTTGGTGACTAAAAATATCTTTTTGGCTGCCTGATGTTTCCGAGCGATATTTTATCTTACAATAATGCTTTAATGCAAATGGGTTATCTCTGTAAACCTGTCGAACACGTATTGTGGTTCCAGGTCACTGTAAATCTTAACGAACTTGGAAGTTCGTCATATGATCCCGGTCTGTGCGTTGGAAAATGTTTCGTAGGAGCCATTAATTATTTTTTAGCTCTCTCTCACGCTCTGGCACTACATCCCATCAAGAGATTTTATAATCGTAATTTAATTTCAGATGATTGATTAATTCATTGATCCTTAGCCAGCTGTGCAATTTTTTTTCCTTCTCACCACCGGGAATCGAACCAGGGACCTCCAGTCGCTGGAGCTAGTATTTTAGTCGTTTGTCTCGTCCAATTTTTCACCAAACCAATAAAATATTATTCAAAACGATAAACATTGGATTGATTTATCACGTGCGCAACTAAATTTCCGGGTTTCACACATAGATAGTGCTTATAGCGAAACATCTAGTTGTCATTTATGGAAGAAGTTGTGTTTTGTTTATAGCATGGACAGTTGTTAACGATAACCAGTTTAATACTAGCACGTACCGCAACGCAAAATAATGTTTTCTAAGAACGAAAATGTCGAGTTTTTTGTCAAAGCAACAGTATTCGCGGGAAGCTTTGCCTTTTTGCTTCAACCTGACAAAAAATGCAGCTGAAGCACGTCATTTGCTTGAGGAAGCGTACGTCAAAATACACAATCGAAAGCTACCTCAGAGCTGCAAGCGTTATTGGATGAAGATGATACGAACTCAACATCAACTTGCGGAGTTATTAAACAAAACTCGCCAAGGTATTTCCAAACGTTTACATGCTATGATAAAATTAAAACGGAGGGAAAATGGGTCCGACATGAGTTGACTGAGAGACATATGGAAAATCGAAGGGAGAAATTTTGATTTGCTTTCACGGCATGGAAGAAACAACTTCCTGTATCGAATTGTTACGCGAGATGAGAAGTAGAAGTTCTTAAGAGTCCTAAACGCAAAAAGTCGTAGCTTTCAATTGGCGAAGCATCAATATCGATGGCACGGCCAAATTGCTTCGGAAAGAAGACAGCACTCTGCTTTGGTGAGAACAGAAAGGGATCGTGTACTATGATGAGCTGCTGAAACATACAGATGCTGTCAAGGAAAAACGCCACCGTCATCAACTCAACAATCTAAACCATGCGTTGCTCGAAAAGTGGCCAGAATGCGACACGAGACACGAACGAGTGATATTGCAGCACAACAACGATCTATACTATAGCAACGACAGCATCGAAACGCTGAGATGGGATCCGCAACCGCACCCACCTTTTTCACCAGACTTGGCACCCTCGCACTATCACTTGTTTCGTTCTATGTATACATGTATTGCGGAAGAAATGGCAAACATGTGTAGATTGCGAAGAACAATACTTAGATAAACGATTTTTTATAATTCTATTGAAATTTTCTATTTTTCATTTTTCAAAAAAAAACCCGAAAATTTAGCTGCATACCAGAAATTGTACCTTTTAAAAGTGTTGCACTGAGCAAAAATATATATTAAATTCAGGGGATCGTTAAAAAGCCCGAATTAGCAAATTCCGAACAACCAAAATCACAATATTTTCCACCCACAATATTTCGTTCAAAATCCCTTGATTCCTAAAATCTCGTTTTTATCCTAATTTTGCTGAAATTATTAAGACAACATTTCTTGGTTGATTTTGGGCAAATTATTTAATGTGATTTGCATTTTAACATGAATTTTTCAAGAATTTTTGGGGTTTGGCAATGTTCAACGGCGATCGAACATTCCAACCAATAATATAAAATTTTGGATTAAAATTTGGATTTTGATTCTAATTTGAATTTTGAACCAAGTTCCGAAAATCAGTGATGAATGTAATTAAGCCATTTCTTAAAAAGTTATAGTTAAATTTAATATTTACAACTGGATCTCAATCCTTTACTTTAACATAAAGTTATGAAATTAGCCCATTCTTAATCGAACTTGGCCATTTCTAACTCACATTATACCCGTTAAATATAATTTCGTGTAAAGATCATTTAAATGGTTTGATAGTGTGACTCATATCCTTTAAAAAAATCCAATAAATTTAGTAAAGCAGGTTTTACGTGCAGGAATCGATTCTTCCTGGGTTAAGTTCGGATATAAGCATGAACAATTTTGATAAAAATTTAATAATAGAAATGGCTTTCGAATGCTGGCAATCGTTGTTGTACTTCCTGACTTAAGCATAATTCACATATAAGTCTTCCAGTGGAGCCTACACTCGGTGGGTGTGGCGAGCGAGTGAGTAGTATTTTTTAGTGCTAGTAAACAATTGTGATTGGTTTTAATTAAAAAAAAAAAATTTTTGCGGAGACGTATGGAGGGCTCGTTACCAATGTTTTTAATTTCATTCGGTAAAATAATTTTTATTCAAATTGATAGGGAAATTTTAGATGACTTAGAGCGTTTGAGATCCGTTTTAATTTTAAAAAATTTGGATAATGGATGCTTTTGTGAAGGGGGGGGGGGGGAGGGGGCATTTTTAAAACATCTTGTTCGATTTTTTTTTTTAGCAATTTCGGTAAGGCCTCGTTATATTGTGGCGCAATGATGCATCATGCTCACCATATTAATAAATGTTTCACCATGTTGCTGCATATTGCGGTTTGTTGGGTAATGTCGCACAACATATTTTCTAGATGTAGTTCTACATATTTTTTAAATTGACTGGAGCTTAACTAACACTTGATTTCTATGCTCAAAATTAAATCGATATAGTATTCCCTGAAAAATCCTTTGGAGTATCCGATGTAGTTTGAGATTCGAGTAAAATAATTTTATAAGATTTTATCAAAAATAGAATTGGTTAAAATTAGTCCGGATTTTATGAAAACTCAAAACTCGTTTGGTCAAACTTTTCGGGTTTCTTTTTAAGCTTTTTGAAGTTCATACTATTTGGATAAAAATTGGCGCGGATTGAGTTTTTGATTGCCAGTCAGGGATTGATATACCTGCAAACTCCTTAAAAGTTCTTTAGGTGCTGGTGTAAAAAAAAATTTGATAATTTTTTACAGTGACAAAAACAATTGAAATAACTCGTTTCGGAGGTTAACGGTTTAAAGGACATTCGGTGAGGTCCAGATCACAAATTAAAACATTTTTCACCAAATTTTTATGAAAACTGTTTACGGTGAGTTTCGACTAAACTAAGGCGTCTCGACCGAAATTTCCATTCAACACGCGTTCTGAATTTATAAATAATTTCGTTGCATGCTTTTTATCTAAATCTTATACCCGATATCCCCTATAAAGCATGAGAAGCTGAACAATTTTTTAGGAAGTTTTTGTAAAAAGTGCATCCAGAATTGGGGAACGCCTTACCAGAGGCTTACCATGGCATAGAGAATTTGGTTTAAATGGGGCTGAGATGGCAGGTTAGTGTTTTTTCTTTTTTTCAAGTCTTCGTTTTCGTCTTTTCAATTGGTTTTAAATTATTTATCGACTATATCAGTTTTGGAAAAATAGCTCGCAAAAATTTAAAAATGTCGGAAGCTGCTTTCGGGACAGTTCAATCTCACTTTTTTTTCGATGAAATGATTTTGAAAGAAAATTAGTGTGAAGATGTTTAAGGGCTAGAATGCTACTGCAATGAATTCCAAAACAGTTAAAACCGTAGTGGCGTTTTGTACGGTACACTTGAACCTGTGGGTCGTAAAAATACTGCATTTATCTTATAACACCTAGTCACACCATTGCGATATACCATCTACGCATTAAAGCCTTTTGACTGTCTGATTACATATGCGATACGTCCTGCCTCTAGGGATTCGAGCTCTGCACCTCTAGAATATGTGACGGCCGCTGCCGATACGCTGAATGTTCGTTTAAGGAACGGCAAACATTGGGATTTTTTTCTTTATTCCAATCGGCTCGAAAAAATTTTATAAATATATTTTGTTTTTGGGTGGAAGTGGTGGATTTAGACCTCATCAAGCTATGTTTGAATCGTGTAAATATCAATGGAAATTGTTTGAATTTGTTGAAATTGTTTTCGAGTATCAGAAAACTTTTAAGATAGGCCCTTATTTCAAGAAAATTAGTGTAAGGTTTTTTTTTATTTCTAGGTTCGCAATCTGTTCATAAAAATTGGAAGTGGTGTTCTTAAAAAGCTGTGTGCGATTGCTTTCTTAATTCCAAGAAAATTATTTACTTAGTTGGTTGGTGGCCCACGTTGTGTTGCACCATAAGTTCTAAATTTCACTCTAAAATTTTTAGAAGTAATCTTTTCCTCGACCGCTAATATTATTAAGAAGTTCACCACAGCTGTAACTCACACTATCATATGCCTGGACCTACCGTGTTTTCATCACATTTAATCAAAATCCAATAAAACAGCAATTTTGTACCCTAATAATTTAATTAAAATTAAATTTATTTATATAAAAAACAAATAATCAATTTTTTAAATAATATCATATCACTTACAGTTCTAATTAATAAATATTTTTTTTTGAGTTTTAAATTAATTTAACTACAATTAAAATGTTTAAAAATCTATATTTATATAACGTAAAATAAATAATTTAATAATTTTTTTTTGTATTAAAAATATTAAATAATAATAATGAGTTGCGTTGTTGTTTTAGTTTAAAAAATAATAATTAAACCATAATTAATATCAGTCATGTTCATTAAAAAAAATAATAATTTAATTTTAATGATTTGAAATTAATATAATATGATTAAAAATTAATTCGCATATTTATTAAAAAATATTTTGATTTTGAATAATTTTGAATTCTTTGGCAAGTTAATTAATCGATATAAAAATATAATAATAATTTTTGCGTATAACCTAATATTAAAATTAATTAATTTAAAAATTTAATTATTTTTTAATTTTTTCAAACCGTGACAATTGAAATTTTGGTAAATGGTATGATATCGATGAGGCCGATGATCTGGCCATTGCCTCAATTGGTACCTCTTCAACTGCAAAGACTTCAGCCTCTGGATTAATTGGTGCACCATTAGCCGCCAGGATATCATTAATTGCAATATCGTTTGCTAAATTTATCGGTTTTTGATGTTCATCGTCTAATAATAAATCAGTGTTGATTTCATTATCGATTTCACTGCTCTCCAACGATTCCCACGTAGCTGGACGATGTTGATATTTATATTGGTCGACATCGTTCTCTGGATAATTAAGATCTAAACGACTACTGTGCAAATAATTTTGTGGTAGGTGCTCATCAATGAAAATCTATTTGTTTTGTGTGTGATATGGATAGATAGATAGAATTGGGAAATTTAAAAATAGTTTAAAATGTGCAAACAAATAATTTTATATATTTTTGATTGTTTGTTTAAGTTAGAAGCGTGTTATGTTAGCAATATTCTTATTTGTATGTGACAAACGTTTAAAATCCATATTGAAGCGCATGCAAAAAAAAAAACAAATTCTGAATAAATTCTGTTATCATTTCCAATTAAAAACAAACGAGTGAATTTATTCAAAACGGAAAATTGAAAAATTACAAAAAATTTAATTTTCCATAATTTTTTTTACATTTTTTGTTTTTATCAAAAACTTTTAGTGGTTTTAATTTTTTTTTCGTCTGTACATCCCAGTCCTTGTTGTTGGTGCTGGTCAGAATATTATAAATTTCTGTTCATTCAAAGTTACTTCATTAAATAGTGTTTAAATTATGAGTCGAGTGGAGTTTTAATATCATACTTTGTTCTTCTGGGTGTCCCTAACGTACTCGTACAGACGAGTAGTTATATCTATAAATATTCGGTTAGTAATTATAAAGCACTGGATACGAAATGTAAAAATTTTATTTATTTAATACACATAAAAAAAATTTAGTAAATAGTTTGAAGTGGGATTCGTGTAATTTGAGTAACAATTAGTTAGTTTACAAAAAAAGTTTAATTTTTCGATATGCTTGGGAGTAAATTTCAGGTTTACTAATCATAGAAATATTTATATTTTAAAGAGGGCGTGTTTAGAAAATAAATGAAATCGATTTTAATTTTTTGGTTTGTGGTTAGAGCATAATTAATTTTGATTTGTAGTCGATAACTTTTGAAAACCCATTAGCAATTTTAATTAATTTATCTATATTCGTTAGAAAGCATTTTATGAACTTTTTGCATTTTTAAAATAAATAATTAAATATTATTAATAAATATGATCATAATACTTCAATATGAGGGGATAAAGAAAGCTGTACATCTGCCCAAGTATTTACCATATCGAGAGTTCGAACTGTTCGTGGTACTGAAGCCGAATTTATCTTTTTCGCAATCAAATTTTATACAGTCGATAGTACTGAAGTCACACCCTATCATAGATGAAAATGGACTGATTTATAGGTTCTGCATTCAACTGTGTCCATAGTGCGTTTACATCACCAATCGTAACCAGATGATAAAATAAATTCTTTTTCTTGTTTAACGGTCCCAACAAGGTCAACTCAGAATAGTGTAATAAATAATAACGTTTTACCAAATATCGCTTCTATAAAATTAAAAGTAATGTGGGTGAAGTTCCGAACAAGTAATTCAAGTTTCTAAAAAAACCTTAATGTAAGAAATGTATGTCTAATTAATTCTAACCAAAAAATGTGAAGACAAGGTTCTTTGAAATATTTAATTACCTGAATTAGCCTAATCTAAGTTTTGTTTACCACTACTAGCAACGTGTTAACCTGAATAGGCCTATAGTCTGATTTATTTCATTCAATTATGATTATTATTTTAATAAAGCTGAATATGACACAAGGTATTTAGATTTCACTTGTCTTTTGCAAGCAACTGTTGTCGTCCAGAATCAGAATAGTTATTATAACATAATCCCCACCTTTTCTGGTAAGAATTTTATAAAATTTTGAAAATCTTTGAAGATACTTTATTTTCACTTTAGTATAAGATATGAAGTAATTTTAATTCAAATTATACAACGTATCACAATCTTCTCCTTTAAAGGAAAAGAAACTGAGATTTTTTTAAAACCACACAAATGCAATTCTTCACCCGTATAGTGAAAATGAAAATTTATTGTAATATCTGTACGTATTAAGAATTGTTAATGTGATGGGATCAAGCCATTTTTAAATTGTTAAGGAAGCAACTAGGTTAATGTGATAAAATGGAGATTTGAATAAATTGTGTTTTCAAATTAATAAAATGTTTTATTAGGGCTTACGATAATGATTTTGCAGAGGTAACGCTAATTTGGTATTTTTAAAATCAAAAATGTCACTGGCAGTGGTGTGTGTAGTGCAGGTACACAAATTTCGAATATGTCACACTTAATTTATAAGTTTAAAAATTGAACCTGCCGGACTTTTGATAAAAATTTTCATATCATGAAAAGTCATAATTCCTACATAAATGTCAGAAAACCAACAATCTTATTGAAAATTAAATCTTTATTGCAAAAATTGGAAATCCTACAGAAGCTACCACTTCTAGTACACAGATGTCCACCAGATTCCCCATTAATTATTCCGCCTAGACTGTAAAGCTTTTTTTTATCAAAACTCGTCTCTTAATCTATATTTTTTTATTTCTAAAAACGAAACAGCTCCTATGGAAGCTCATACTTCTGATGGACCGATTTTGGATAAATACCACCGGGATCTCCCAATTTATGAAAAAAATTTCAATATGAAGTTTCATCTCGATTAAATGCGCTAATTGCGCCAAAAATGACTGCTAATTTACGAAAAAGCTTTATTATAAAATTTCAGCCAAATTAGCCGATCCGTCTGGGCTGAACAACATTTATTCTGAAAAAATCAGGCTTTCGTAAAAAAGTGACATTTCCACTTCAATTTTGAAAAAAATGATTTAAACCTAATTTGAAATTTAGAATCTTTTAGTTCATAAAAATGACAAATTGTAAGTCTTAAATGATATACTTTTCAAAATATGTGTCAAACAAGTTTTCATCCCGATCAATCAATTCGTCAAACCAGCACAAAGCCGATTTTTTTGTTAAACAACTATTTTTGGGCCAAAATCGTCATTTTCGCTTAAATTTTGGAAAACTGATTTGGACAGGTATTGTTGCAAATGTAATTGAGAATCTTTTAGTTCTTATAAATGATATTGCAAAAAAGCTTCTATGGAATTTGCCACTTTTCTGGTGAACCGAATTCAGTCAAAACCTTCAAGGGATTTAACAATTAAAGGAAATATATTATGTATGAAATTAATTCTGGGCTGTATCGTGCCAACAAACATTAAGTACCGATGCAAGCATATACGCACACATACAGATTTTTATAAAAACTACTTGTTTTTACTTTGGCGATATAGAGACTGGTAAATCTGCAAATATTTTGAGGAGAAACAAAATAAAATTTCATTTCTAATTTTTGTAATCCTGCGTGACATTATGAAAACTCCATCCTACAAAAGAACTCTGGTATTATTCTGACTCCAGTACACAATTATTTTAGACCAGTTTTATTCAGACTTACAACCTTAAATACAACTGGTTTCGGGTTAGATATTTTAGTTTTGTGTGTAATTTGCTAACTGAAACAATTTTAGGCCTATTCATCAATTTGTGGCGCGTAACTTACTTAAAATCAGCTTATAGTGTCAAATTGGACTAATTTGACTCAATTACAGGAAATTATATGAATTATAAACTTAAATGAGCCTCTGTTGAAGTGCAGGACTCCTATTAATATTTTATTTCGTGGTACAGATTGGAAGTCTTGTTTGAGTAATTGAATCATCGAATCCCGAGATTGAATTTTTAGTCGAAATTTCCGGCTAACTAAATGGATAGTTAATTTATTCCAGTCGTTCGTAGATGACATAAAGCAGTTCAGACATGAAATAATGAAAATGAAAAGTTTTTTTCATTTGCAATCGAGTAGGTTTGAATTGCCCATAAGAAATTATGATTTCTCACAGTGGAATTTAAAATTACGTGCAAATAATTCAAACTACTAGATGGCAAATGAAAAACTTTTCATTTACATTTTTTCATGTAACGCGAATTGACCCCCTGCACTGGTAGGAAGTAATCATCAATGTAATAAGTTGGAAATTTAGAAGAAAAAAAATTGGAGTAGGTTCACAGTATAAAGACATATAATTCATTGGACAAAATTTTTACTAAAATATGGGCAGAAGAATACCCAAGATTATTTTACGACAAATGTAGGTAAGTCACGAACAGCGTTGTGCCATATTGTTTACATCAAACTGTCAATTAACTACACTTAACAACAACATTACCGCACGAAATAAAATGTTTAATCGATAAAACGTCGGTTTAAAAAATTAAAATCTTATGAATCTTTCTGCCAAATGAAAATCTGAGTTGCCCAGGAGAAAATAAATATGGCGGGGTTTTGTTTTATAATTACATACCGTTAAATCAAACGTTCCGGTGCTCTTAGAGTATTGTACATTATTTTTAATTTGGATTCTGCCCCTGCTTAAATTTTAGAAAATCAGCAAGCTGCAGCTATTATTGAAAACTTAATCTTTAAATTTTTTAAAACTTTGATCTGTCTGTCGTTGTTTTGTGAATACTGTTCCTTACAATTTCATTACAAAAACATCACCTATAGTATTGAAGCTTTCCGTGGGCTTTGGTCAAACATCACCGAGACTTTCATATTTATCAGAAAGGCTTAAGTGTACAGTTCTGTTCCGATCACTGAAGCCGTCTGAGCTGTAAAACAACCGAATTTAAATTAAAAATCATATTTTGTCAAAAATCGTCATTTTCGTTGAAACTTTGTTGTAAAACTAATCTGGACCAAAATTATTGAAAGACTAATTTAGAATATTTTATCATCGTTGATAGTGGTTTTTTCTTGTAATCCATTTGTTTTTCAAAATATATGCTTACTACGAGAAATTACCTATGAAAGCTGCAAATTCCGGTTAATCGATTTCAACCATAAATCACTGCAATCTCCGAATTTATGGAATAAGCTTACGTTACCTATACAGTTAGACTGCACAGCACTACACATACAAATAGATTTATTAAAAATCTATAACTAAGAAATACTTAACAAGCTGATTTCTGTCAGCAACATATAGGCGTACGATCAAAGCTTCTATGAACTACCATATATGGGCTCAACACCGCCCAAAACCTTTTCCGAAAGCTCCATTCCAAAAATTTTGTTCAATTACCATTAGTTGAACATGGTTGAAATCTTGCAACAGTGATTCAGACAGCACGTGAACTTAAAGTCAAATTCTGTTAGGTTTTAGGTTTAAGTTAAAAAAAATGTTAAAACACAAAAGGATATACGACTTCCTTGAGAAAAAAATATGAATGACGAATCTCACAGCCAAATATAAATGTTATTTTTGTGATTGAAAGATGAGGCTAGATTTATAGCGGACAAAACAAAATTGGTTAAGCATATCCTCAATGCGGTTCAGTATCACGAAAGATCGAATTTCAAATCCCGAATTTTTAAAATCTCGCTATTTTAAAAATCTCGTATTGTCAATATCTTACTTTTTAAAATTTCGCTTTTCCAAATTCGATGTTTTTAAAACCATCTTTTGCTGAAAAATCTAGATTTTTTTATGAACTCGGCCATTTTTTACCGACGTTGGTCAAATCTATGTTATGGGATGTGATTTGAATTTTATCATGAATTTTGCAATCCTCAATCGAATGCTCAATCAAACTCTGCCACTCCTCGGCCAATATTTTATTTGAATTTTGAATGAAATTTTAAAAAGGAACAGGACACTATTCCAAAACTAAATTCCAACTGAATTAAACACCAAAATCACTTTTTAAATAAAATTCAAAATTTAAAATCCCAATAGTGTATAGAAGAAATTCCAATTTTCAAAATTGTACTGTTCCAACAGCTTAATACTATTTTCAACATTTCATGTTTGTTTAATTTTCTTATTTTAATTATTTACATTTAATTTAATTGTTCTAAAAAATTAATACACGAACATGATTCCTGTATTTTACCAGATTGAATACTGTTTCGTGATTTTTCAAACAGGGTTGGTTTTTTTTTTTGGAATACGAACCTTTCTTCTACAAGCATAAAATGGAACTTATTTTGGAATTTTGTGTATTGGAATTATGGAACTTCGTATTTTGTATAGGAATTCTGTATTGAATTTTTTTATTGGAATTTTTGTTCCTGGAATAAAATTTTTTAGAATTTTTATTTTGGAATTTCGATTCTGGAATTCTAGATTTATAGAATCACAACCAATCCGTTCTGGAATTTAGCCATTCTGAATGTATGTAACAAGGCCATTTGTTAATAAATTATTGTTTAATTTGGTATGTATAACTAGATTGAGATTTATTGGAAATTTTAAATGAGTTCTGGAATTTGACCATTCATTGCCGAATATGGCCAATTCTTAACTAAATATTGTCAAATTTGGCATTCAAAGCGAATTTGGATTCTAAAATGGAATTTGGGTGAAGCTCTAAAATTCAAAAATGCTGAATAAAGTTAGGTAATTGATATCTTTGCTATATTTTAGTATGTTGATTTCTAGATTAATTAATGATTTGAATTTTAAAGTTCATTGTCATTAAAAAGTAGTCGCCTTTTTCAAAACTTCGAGTTAATCCACAAGATATCGGGTGAATATTACTTTAAAACCAGAAGCTTTTTATTTTAATGATTTCAATAAAAAACTTTAATTAATCTAAGAAAAAATGGGAGGAAACTGCTACATTCCATTCAGCATGACTATGGACTCTGCAGATATATATCCGAAATTCATGCACAAATTTCAAATTTGAAAATTATCGGTAAAAAATGGCTAAGTTCTCATTCCCTATAGATAGATGCTTGCTTTTTAAACCAACCGCCACCTTAATATGTAGTTCCATTTATTTCGACCAAAATGCCTTTTTTATCTTATTGCATTTATAAGCAATTTTGAACTATTCAAATACCAAATATTGGTACGGCCAAATATTTAAAATTTTTTCCAAAATATTTTTTAATGTATTGGTTGTTCCGAATGGACCATAGACTAAAAATAATAATGGTTCAACGTTTGGAATGAAGAGCTAATCGGACTAAATACTTGAATACCGTGTTTGCATGCTCTACTTGGCCCAATATTAAACAAATTCTTTAGTGCGAACTGAAGCTGAAGATGAGATACTTATAAAGTTTCAAATATATTTTAATAAAGGAACTGTTTCAAAAAAATAAATCATCTTTGATAAATTATATGGCGTAATTTTTTTTTTATAAATATGGAGAAAGCCTTCGCACATATTTTAAACATTTTCCATAATAAGCAGAAAAATGATCAAAGTATTTTATTTCCAATTTTTTATTGCTGTAAAAAAAGGAAAAATTTGAATTTTCGTTTTGGAAAATACCCTTTTATTTTAATATGAAACAAAATATTATGAAACTTGTAACAGATGTCTATAGGACTTTTATTCCTTTTTTCATACATTTATGTTCAAAATGTATATAAAGTTGTTGCGCGTTATAATATTATTTTTCATAAGTAGCTTCCACTTGAATTACATCAATAATTTTAAATTTCTTTTAGGAATATTTTATGTTTCGTTGTACCATCGCACCGTGGCCAAATTTAAGAATGGTACTCTATAGTTGTATGTGCAAGGAGAAAAGGTTAAATTTGGGTTGATTGAATATAAATGCAAATATTTTTTCAATTTTTTTGTATGGTACTGTATACAGGCATAATTGAAGCATAATATACAAATCACTATAAAATATATATCCTTGTCCCAATAAAATGTAAATTAAAGCCAGCTGTTTCGCTAGCAAACCAAATCAAAACAATTTAGAATTTCACACAAGTAACGCAGCCACCATTAACACCAAATGCTGGTGTTTTATATATTATATCAACAAAATTTTTTAATCAACAAGTTAACAAACAATTTTGTACTGCTGCTTGGTGCTGGTGGTGCGGCGACGGTGGTTCTATATACCAACAGCACAGAAATTATCAATTCGACCGTTTGTTAATAGTCAACAACCAGTAAAAAATTATTTTAATGTGTAAAGCAACAATTTTAAATTACAATTTTTTATCGTAAATTACATAAATAAATATTTGTGGTGTTTAAAATATATATATTTATGATTACTACAATATAATTCAACATAAAATTTTATGTCTTTGAAATACATAAATTTATTTTAATTTTATATTCCGCATGCGGGAAGAGAATCATAAAAATATGTATATATATAGTGTGGGCTCGTAAATATTGCAAAGTAGAATTATGTGCATTTTTGTAATATATATATCTCTTCTGTATATACATAGTTCGATATTAAAATTTATAAAATAAAATTCGTTATCGTTATGCCCCATCGTTAATTTGTATAATATTGTACATATGTGCGCATTATTGTCCGAGAATCTCAATGTGTATAATAATTGTTCGGCCAAATAAACTTTTTTTTTTATACAAATCTATATACTCGTAAATATCCGTACAGATTAACAGCTTTTTATTTCGTTTAACAAAAAATCGAATTAAATTAAATATTTAGTTAAAATTAACTGTTTAAATGCTGTGAATGTTGAATTGAAATCGATTAAAGTATTTAAATTCATTTTTAAGGCTTTAATCAATAATAAATTATTTTTATTGTTGTGAATCAAGAATATCATACCAAAGTGCTTATTAAAGAGTAACGTCTGACAAATTTAATGAATTATGTCACAACATAAGATTCGATCTTATATTACAAATTAAAAGCAAAACCGGATTACGTCTTCGGTCTCTGCGATTTGTATGAAACTTGGATCAGGTTTACTTTCTACTAATGATGATTTTCAATAATGTTTCACACTACATTAAAATATCCATTTTTTTAAATTATTCTTTGTAATAAGCTCAGCAAACATGATCCTATAATAAAATTAACCAAGAATAATGCAAAAATTTAAGCTCCACAAAATATGGGTTAACCCGTTACTTTAGTTTTATTGTCACCAATAAGTAATTTTTCTTATTCTATAAAACAAGCGGTCAAAATGGTAACAAATATTTTAAATGTGGTTTCAGAAAGCTGGAATATAATTTAATTCTTAGATGCTAAAAGCTTTTTGTACCAAATTCTGGGATGTGATAAACAAGGACAAAAGAACAATTTGCAAATCTGGACAATTGAATTTAGAACAGTTGAAGGTTTTTGGGATATAACATTTAGTTTAGGACCAAACTCCCAAAGTTCTTAAAATAGGACCAAAGATGCAACGTGTACGGAAATGTGTGGTTTACAACAAATATGTTGGGAGGGATATGTAAACAAGACACGATAACCATAATAATATATATTATAAAATAGAATATTAAAAATTTATTATTTAATAATATTATTAAAAATAAAAATACACAACAATAATTTATAAAACGTCATTCCGAAATTTCATTATTTTTTATTTGCCAAGAATACCAATTTAGAATTTCTCCATTACGATTACGAAAATAGTGTTACGAAAATTTTAGGTATCGAAAATTGTCATAATAGCTCTTGAATAGAGCCCTTGCAGATGAAAATCTGATAAAACTGAATTATAAATTTAAGAATATATAAAATTGTTTGTTTTAATTTTTGAACAGATGTAAGCAGTTTAATATAAAAATTGGCATCTCCATTATAATTTGCTAACTTTGTAAGAGTTCTGCGTGCTACTAAAATGCTAGATTCCATGGAGGAGGACGATGAATTATATATCACACTCGAACGAAGAATTGTGAAATGGACGCTGAGAATTAATTTACCGACCTCTTTTTTTGAACAGAAAATTTGTTTTGAGCTTTCCAGTTGATAATAATATCTTAGGGGAATAATGCCCTGGTATTGTTTAGTCGAACTACACTAGGCGAGCTCGGTAAGATCTAAACGGTGTTATTTAAAAGCTTAAATATAATTATATAATTAACAAAGTTGATTAGAAATTTTATAAATTAATAAAATATCACCGGTTGTTAGAGGAATAAACAGGAAAACCCGCTTGTTTGTTGTTAATATTTGAACTTCTTGATAACGGAAAATTATTTATTTGTATTTTGTTACCTATGTATGTGATGAAATAACCTATTTTACTAGAGGTCGTGCAAAGGAGTCGTATAGGACAGAATAAGGAATAGGAATAACAACTGCGAGGTCTGCGTGAAATATGTTTGATGACAGCTCTAGCACTCGAGTCATTATTCTTTTAGAAGTCTTTCTAGTATTAGAACCCAGGAACCTTGTCACTAATAAAAATGTGGAAAGCAAATTTGTGGTACCGCAGATTTATCTATTTGTTATTGAGCATGGACATCATCAAAATTAATGTTTTTTTAATATGTTTCAAGAAGGCTTGATCATTTGCCCAAGGGAGTTTGTAAAGTTTGTTCAGGTGGTCTATTATGCAATTTTTGGTAGCAGTTTTATCGACTACTAACTTCGAAAAACCTCAATAAAATTTTACTATAAAAAACTTATGTAATTACTTTCCATACATTTTCATTTTATGAATATTTTGTGTGGACGTATCGTACATTTTCGATTTTAACGAAAAATACGATATCGAAATGTTCATAATAAATTATTTCATAATTTTGACCGATTTGAACTATTCAAACTTTTATAAATTAGTGTCGTGAATAATTTAATGCACACAAATTAAAGTTTCGTTGATTTGAGTTACAAACAAGATATAGATTTCAAAATGAAATCCCAGTAGGAGTTCGTAAAAAAATTACAGAATTACAAAATTACAAAATTTTAAAAGTAGGTGCCAAAAAAGAACAGTGTGATGTCCAAAATTGTGATAGTACATCACTGATGACATTCTTTATAAAATACCCAATACGTATTACCAAGAAGTTCAAAATTTGAGTAATAATTTGAGTAAAATTTTGAAAAATTTTAATAACCGACCAAATGAATTATAAAGGGTAAAAACTTATTTTTGCCCTGCGATACATGATAAATCAATCGAGCAACAATAACAACAACTCTTTGCGAAATTTAGGTTTCCGTTTACCAGCAAGAAGTTCCACTAACAACTGAATTGGACTCGCAAAATTGGAAACCTTTTATTTCCTTGAAATTCTAGTGTTGGGGATGAATTAACGAGTTTTGGCATCAAAGGGATCTTTTTTGTAATTTTATTCATAAAATAATAGATAAATGTGAAGACACCCAGACTTTTGACTATAATCACGCCTCAGTTTTTTTTTAGCTAGAGTGATACATTCTTAATATTTTATGTAATATTATCGTTGTAAGCAAAATGCTTTCGAATTTCTAACAACCTCTATTTAAATTTACTCAACCCAAGAGTCTTTCGAGTGTCTAAAATGTCAAAAAGAATAGTTATATAAAATGATAGACTTTGTTGTATGGTGTAAAAGTCTGATTTGTGAATATATTTAGAACAAATGAATTTCATTAATGATATCAACATAAATGAATTCAATAAATTTTCATTAGGTAGTCACAAAAAAATTTTTCAAATATAATTTTCCTTCTTCTTTCATTGCATTGGATAATTTGAATAAAAATATAAAAATAACAAGAAAGCCCACAAATTGTGATTTTGATTTTTATATCAACTTAAAAAAGCTCATCGCAATAATTTCAATGGCCGAAGCACTCCCAACTCTTTTGTCAGTTCACTTTTCACGTCGCAGTTGTGTTCGTTTTTAGTAGCAACCGTGGTCAGATGATGAAAATGTTTTTTTGAATGCTGCCCCGATCGGGATTCGAACTTAGTACCTCCCAATCCAAATGCAAAAGCTTTAATTTTTAAAATTTTTTCCTAGGTGCGTCGGGAACCTCGTCTACATTGTCTGCATTGTCGAAGTCAGAGACGCAATAATTTTTCTATGATTGTACATAATCTATCGCTCCCATATCACAATCTGTAGAAGTTCGTTAATTTAATACAAATTTATTCAGTTTAAATGATTCTTCATTAAATTGTATGTGACTCGTGGTAAATTGTTGTTTTTGTCAAAAGAGTTGTTGCTGTTGTGAAAGCGAGCTTGCGGTAATACATTTTTCTCCAGGCTTTGATAATCGTAGATGCTCCGAAATTAGACATGAAATTAATTAGTTTGAAATATTTTTAACAAAGTTTAGGAGACTCATGATAATTCGTTGCCATTGTCAGAGAGAGTTGTTGGCTTTGTCACTTATAAGATTGAGCATTTCATAGCAAATTTGTTTGTTTTAAATGTTTCTATACAATCGTATTTGACTCATGATAAATTGGTTGTGACTAATAATGTTGTTGTTGTTGTTACCAACAAGCGAGTTTTCAATGAAATAATCTTTGTTTGTTTGTTTGCAATCTTTGCAGTTTGTACAGGGACCGCTTTCTAAGTTCGCTTTCCACATCCTATACCTTAGGCAGTGGTCGAATCGAGGACGTATGGTTAGAGGTCCGACTTAAGTAGAACAATCTGCACATTGAACATCTCCATGCCAGTACTATAGGGTAAGATGGACTCTGCATTGTGCAGAAGGGTCGACCTACGAGTTGTGCTCTCCATTCAGGGGGATATAGTTTTGTTAATTATTCTTCGATTGTAACCAGATAATGAAAAATCCTCTTTTTGAAACAGAGTTGTTGTCAGCAACCAAATTTCGGATTTATGTTCTTAAAATTGCAAAATTTCCTGAGTTTTGATTGAATTAAAAAAAAATAATTTTTACAATAAAATATATGTATATGCAGGTAACCCTCTTCAAGAACACGGTATTCGGAGAGCACGGTTTCGAAGAACACAGATACCCCTTCTCTGGATTTACACGGTTTCAAATAACACAATTTTCGTTATTTTTTTATTTTGTATTTCCTATACGGTGATGAAGAATTTCCTAAAGCTTTCTTAAATTTTAAATCGTATGATAGTATTAGTAAATTTTTCAATTATTGCTTGTAATAAAGCACTCAACAAAATAATTGAATATACAGTATAAAAAAAAATTGGACAAAACAGCATCATAACATCCTATGGATGAGACTAATATTTTTAGATCATGTCTGGTACATTCCAGATGCACACAAAGTTTGTGGAAATTCACTTGGCAATTAGTCAAATAACACAAAAACCACTCGTTGTCATGTCCGTTCCAGAAACCACTAGAAGCTCTTGGCCATGGATGAGACTAATATTTTGAGATCATGTTTGGTCCATTCGAGATGCACACATAGTTTGGGAAAATTCTCTTATCAATAACAGGGTCAAATGAGTCAAAAACCAGCCCATGTCACATGATCTAAAAATATTAGTCTCAACGAGCGGTGCGTTTAAATATCCTTATTTTAACTTTGAAATTGTATAAGTTTTGTAATTTGGTACAACATATGTTTGATACAAAAATTTCGATTACATTTTATTTTACTCGAGCTAAATTAATTGTTGGTTTTGCGTAGTTAATTACTATTCTACATGTGTAGACAATAAATGAAGATAATTAAAAAATGGCTTTGTCAATATAAAAAAATTTTTGTTTCTTTCAGCAGTAAATTCTAACTATCCTTTGTAAATGGAACTGGATTTCAACCAGAATGAAAATGATTTATATTCCATAAAAGAGCGCTGGTCTCCGAAAAAAATCTTTGAAAAAACAATCATTTTCCCGGTTCCTTGCGTCAACGTTATGTTGCGTCAACGTGACCTACCAGTGTACGATAATTTACTGAGTGAGAAGCGGATTTCTATAATAGCTTACGAGTGCTGTTGTGAACAGCAAGCTTTCCGTAGATGTTCCAGATATTTGTATACAATTAGGAATTCCCGATAAATCCTTGCTTTAAGGAGAGTTGTTGTTGTGGTCAAAAAACGAGCTTTCGACATAATATCGTTATTTAAGCTTTGAATCTGTAGAAGATCGGGTTATGACTACTTAGTTTAAAATATTTTGGTTAAACTTAATGTGACTTTTGATAATAACTGTTATTGTGCTTTTATTGAAATATTGTTGTTGTTGTTGCCAACATGTGAATTTTCGATGTAATAATCTTACTAGCTACGTTTTCGAACTGTACGGATTTGGAAAAAAAACTTTACTATATTTAGGCTTTTCAATGGTGGAGTTTCAAGAATTTGACCAGCGTGAAGTTTCTGGATACTTTTAAATTATTGGCCACATTTAAAAATTGAACAGAAACTTAGGAAAGTGTCAAAACTAATTTTTTAGATAAAGTATAAATTTTGGATTGATATTTTTACACGTATATATATTTCTAAAACGTGTAAATACAAAAATAAGTCTTGTTTTTGTAAAAGATAAAATTTTTGTATTTCATACAGCTAGTAAATGACACGAGTCTCAGAGATACTACCACAAAAGGTTTGAAAAAGCATGCGTTGTACAATTAAAATTTCATAATGCCATTTCGAAATGAGTCGTAGCGCTCTCGCATACAAATTCTAAACATTCAAAGCTGTCTTTTTTACAAACAAAATCTAATTTTGTATTTATCTTTTTAGAAATGTACACGTGTAGAAATATCTATATTTTATCTAAAAAAATAGTTTTGGTCACTCGCATCAATTTCTGTCCAAATTATAAAATTGTCCAAAAATTTTCAAAGTGTCCAGAAATTTCACTCCGATTAGCTTCAAATTTTTCTATTAAATTTTATTAAATAAATTTTTAAACAGAGTTGTTCTTGTCAACAACCAAATTTCCGATTTATGTCGATTTTTGAAAAAAAAAAATATTTTTATAATAAAGTATAATGATTCATTGTTGTTTTTGTAGACGATTCAAACAGAGTTGTTGTTGTTGTCAAAATGCAAGATTTTCATAAAATAGCCTAGATAATGGCTTTGAGACTGAAGACATTTGAGAATTTGATGAATAGAAATCCCAATAGAATTCCTTATGAATTTTTCCTTACAGAAAAATATGAAAAAAACTTGAGAAAAATAAAATTTCGTTTTTGATGAATTTTATTATTTGTGCTATAATGAATGGTTGAAATCCATTTTTTAGCACTTCTGTTAACTTTTGTCACTTTTAAATATAGTTATTAGTTGTAAAAGGAACTGAAGAAGAAATATTTTCGAAATCGATATTGCTGAAAAAGTGTTTTACCAAAGTAATTTATTTAAAAATTTAGTTGAATTTTATTAACTCGAGACAAATTGTTCTTCCTGTCAATCAGAAATTATCTCTCGTATTTTTTTTAGGTCCGTTTTACGTAGAAGCGTCTAGCAACCACCGCGTAGATTATGTATCGAATACTACTTCGCCCGAATCTGAAACATTACAAGTTACTTTTGTCATTTGTTCGATAAAATAACTATAACTAATCTTTGCAAACTGTAGAAGTTTGAAAATTCGAAATAAAATTATTTAGTTTTAATTAATTTTTACTAAGTTTTGTATGACTCGCAATTAATTGTGGTTTTTGTCAAACAGAGTTGTTGTTGTTTTTAGAAAGTGAGATTTCGACAAAATATCGTTATTTTAACTTGGACAGCTTCCAAAAGTTCGAGAGTGTTGCACAAAATTAGTCAGTTTCAAATGGTTCTGTTAAGCTTTAGGTTAATTGTTGTTTTTGTCAACTGAATTTTTGCTGTTGTAAAAAACTTTCAGTAAAATATTTTTCTCCGAGCGTTGATACTGTAGATGTTCTATAATTTGATATAAAATTAATAGGTTTGAAATATTTAAATAAGATTGTTGTTGTTGTTAACAAGCTTCAGACAAAATATCGTTATCTATCCTTTGACACTAAGAAGTGCGGAAATTTCATAATTTGAAGATTTCAAATGCTAATAAGTTTTGTCAACCAGTGTTGTTGTTGTTGTCAACAACCAAATTTCTTATTTCTATCTTTAAAACTATGAAGGTGCCTGAGATTTAATTTTTTTGATAAACTATATTTGACTCGTAATAAATGGAAAATTATTGTTGTTGTCAACAAACGAGTTTTCGATTAAAACTCTTTATTTTGTCTTTGATGCTTTAGAAGATCGGGAATTTGATACAAAATACGATTGATACACATGTTTCGAAATAAATTGTTGGTTTTGTCAAACAGAGTTGTTGTTGTTGTCAACAAGCGAGCTTCCCACAAAAAATCATTATCTATATAAGCTTTAACACTTAGAAGATCGGGCATTTCATAAAAAATTTGTTGGTTTAAAATGCTAATAAAATTTTATTTGACTCATGATAAATTGGTTTTGTCAACTAGTGTTGTTGTTGTTGTCAACAACCAAATTTCGTATTTATATCTGTAAAAGTGTGAAGGTTCCTGAATTTTTGTTGTAATTTTATAAAATTTAATTTTTATGATAAGCTATATACGACTCGTCATACATAGTAGATTTTGTATATTTATTGTTGTTGTCAACAAACGAGCTTTCGATAAAAAATCCTTATTTTGTCTTTGATGCTGTAAAAGTTCAGGATTTTGATACAAAATACGATTGATACAAATGTTTCGATTAAATTGTATTTGGCTCAGGATAAATTGTTGGTTTTGTCAGAGTTGTAGTTATTGTCAAAATGCAATATTTTTATCTAGGCTTTGAAACTTATGAAAATTGGTTTTCAAATGTTTTTGATGAATTTTATTGACTCGAGACAAATTGGTTTTTCTGTCAAAATCGTAAAAGTATATGTTATGCAATTTTTTATTTAGAAGTAAGCTTGAGTAAAAAATTGCATTTCCATTCAGTTTTATCTAAAATTTTAATTTCCTGCAATACGTCGTTCATTTACATTAAAAGTTTATATAATTCTTAAGTACTGAATAACATGTCTAACGTCTATATACCATACTCGTACAGTAGTTTTGTACCATTAAAAAACCTATCATGTTGTTAATTGTTTGCAACAAAAAACTATCCCATTCGTGACTATATTCCAGATTTTTTTTTGTACATATATAAAATTTTCTAAATCACAGATAATTCGCTGAAAGTAATTTAAGGTTATTTAAAATAAAATAAAATACAATTTTTTAATGTTAATAGAATTGATTATTGATTATCATGCAACACAGCAAAAAAATAACGATTGTTAATGTTTATTATTAATATTATGCAGGTATATGCTCGCCACCTCCACATCCAAAGTGCATTATTTAGCACGAGCTCATAATCATTCCAGGTTTATTAAAATAATAATCATAATGTTAAAAATTATAAATAAAACAAAAAAAAAATTTTTTTTTTTATTTTATTTGCATTTATATTTTTTTTTTCATTATTAAAATTATGTTATTTTATATAAACATTATTTATATTTACATATTTATAAATTTTTTTCTAATAATAAATTTATATTATTAAAACAATTATTCTCATGCGAAATATATTTTATTATTTCATTTCAGTTGCTTATTTTTACCGGAGTGTTTCCGGAGTTCAGGACTTGTTGATTAAACGTTTGGAATATTATAAGGTAAATTTATATATTTTTTTTAAACAAATTTGCTAAGCAATATTAGTGTACTAAAATATGGGTCATGCAAGCTTAATTATGTACGCAATTTATACAATTAAATAAGCAACTGAGTTTAAAACTAATATTATATAATGGATATGGTTATGGTTTAATTTCGGTAGTAGTTTCAGTTACAGGTGTAGAAATTACCTCGACATTATGTTGTGGCTCATCAATATCACCGACGAGTTCATTATCTGCTTCATTTTTATTGGCCGTCTCGATTGTTTCTTCTTTACTTGATTTTTCTGTTGATTTTTCATCGGTATTAATTTTTGTTTCGACAGCTGGTGTTTCAACGTCTGTTTCATTCTTTACTGGTTCAACATCAATCGTACGAACATTAATAACAGATTTACCATAGCCGGTGTCTTTTACATACGATGTTGTATTTATTGTGATTTTATGACCATCAACAATCTATAGAAAAATGTAGAAACAAAAAATATTGTTAATTACGATTCCAAGAAGTAAATAATAAGTCTATACCGTATGAGTTTATATAAATTCAATTAAAATGAGAATTTAGTCTAGACTGTGCACATTAAACTAGATTTAAGTGCCATTGAAACGTGATACGATTAAAAGTTAATAAAATTTTGTTGGAAATTTTTTGCTCGATCTGATTGTTCAAAAAAAGACTATACACATAAAATTATTCGTTGTGGATGTAATTTGATTAGCATAATTTTATTTCGAATTTCATCTTTGGAATTAGTAGAACAAACTATTTAATTCAAAATAGTCGAAAATGTTTTAATGGGCTACGTACAGGGTGTCAATTTTTGACGCCATTTAGGCAAATATTAATATTGAGGGTTCCTACTTGACAGTCGTGAAGTACACACGTGGCAAATTAATCATGGAACAATATGCCTGTGAAACTTTTTTACACAAGTCAATCATCACTACCTTTAACATTTTAGAAAATTGTGAGAAAGTTTCGGAAGGGAACATGATATTGTCACGCCATACAATTTACCGGATTATCAAAGAATTTGGAGAGAGACTGACATCGAAGATCGACAATACTCAATATGTTGCATAAAAAATCCGATGTATTCCCGCATAAAATCGAATTAACACCAGATCTGCTCCCAAGAAGTTATTTGCGGTGCCGTACGTGGCCAGCACCAGCCGTATGTTTAAATTTAATGAAACGACCAAGTTCCCAAATCTTTGGTTAAATTAAATAAAAATTTGCATGCGTGTGAAACACGTCCCAAAAAAATCCCAAATTTGTTGCATGCAAATCCCAAATTTGTTGCACAGAGTTCTGCTGGTCTCGGTTAGGGACATATCATAAGCATTCCAGAAAACCTACCCACATGTCAATCTTTTGAAATTTGGTGAACAAATTTGTTAATTGGGACTTGTTGCAAAATCCCCTTGAATTTGAAACGTTTACATCATGTAATAAATTTGGGTTTTTTGGAGATATTACACTTAGGTAGGTGTCAGCCTTATTTCGTTCCGTAATGAAATTGAACGTAAGTATGATCCGTTGACAGAATGCAGAGTTCAGAATTCTCTTTCTTGTCAGTTAGTCAGTCAGTCACAGTACTATAACTGTTATAGCGCTATGCAATGCTCAGATAGTACTACGTAAACCGGATCTACAGGCGTACGTCTTCGATGAAGCCATACTCTTTTAGGAAGAACATGATAAGCAAACTGCGAAAGAGTTGGGAGTTTTTCGATACCACTAAAAATTGCAAATAATAAAAGGAAAACCACGGTACAATGCCACCAGTGCACACAAATTACCTGTTTTCGATATCACAAATTACCTGTTTCAATATGTCATTGAAAAACTTAACCTGAGATTTTGGAAGAACCATTTCCAGCCTAGGAAGTTCTTAAGAGATATAAATTTTTATTTAACTTAACCTGAGATTTTGGAACTTGGCCGTTTTCTCAAATTTAAACATACGGCCGGTGCTGGCCACTTAGTCAGCAGTTACATAACTACGTACCTTCTCAAAACTTTAATCACTATTTTCGGTCTAGGAAGGTTTTGGAAGTTATAGATGATTTTCTTATAAAATTATATGGGCTATTTCGAAGCTGGAAGATTGTGCCAATCCTAACATACGGGTGGCACTGGGAAGCTCACCATAGTTTTCCTCTATCACCACCAACTCGAAACATAAAGAATCATTTCCCGCCTAGGAAGTTCTTAAGAGATATATATTTTTATTTAACTTAACCAGAGATTTTGGAACTTGGCCGTTTTCTGAAATTCGAACATACGGCTGGTGCTGGCGACTTAGTTAGCAATTACCTAATGGTACGTAACCATCTCAAAATATTCATCGCTATTTCCGGCCTAGGAAGATTTTGGAAGTTATAGTCGATTTTCATATAAATTTATTTGGGGCCATATCGAAGCTGGAAGATTGATCTAATCCTAACATACGGCTGGCATTGGGACGCTCATTATAAGTTAATCTTAATATTTTAACCATATAATATGTCGTATTATTATTTCGAACTTAAAATATATAGAATTACAATTGTCATAACACAATACATTATTTCCAATTATTTGTTTTACATGAACAACAAATAAACGAAACAAAACTGGCATGGGATATTTTGTTGTTATGTTTTTAATTTAAATCGTCTTATAGAGGTATAAAATGAAAAAACTGAGATGGAATAGACGGAATAGAATAGTTTCGTGTAAATAATAATAAAAGAACATTCTGGGATGAAAAACTGAGATAACTTCACATGCTTTTCAAGCTTGAAAGCTTCCTCATTGATATCCATTGTTTTTTGTCGAAGGAAATGTAAACCTAACTGATAATAAACGAGTAAGACTTGAACGTATTACATATTTTACAAATCTCCATTGTAGTTTAATTTTGAAGATTTCAAAATTATTTGAGATTAAACCGCCTTTTTTTTCTGTTAATTTACTGCACCTCTACTTTACCGCATCTACCAGTGTATGCTATATCTCAATCAAACAACATATGTTGGGTAATTTTCGAACTATGGTCCTATTTGCAACTATTAATTTCACATGCCTTGCAAGCATTTGTGTGAGTGAGGTATTTGGGATATTCTGTCTAAAAATTTTGTGCTATATTAAGCATGTAATTTTGCAAAGTTTCGACACTTATTTCTTGGAGTTTTAACGGTGAGCCTCGGTAAACGGAGACCGTCCTGTTCTCTTAATCATACAGAGAATTATTCGTCTTTGTGCAATATATTTTGTTCAAACCATACATTTATAAGCGTGCTGAAAACATTTATCTGGAAATATTTAAACGTGGGAGGTTAACCTGAACCTTTTATCAAAATATGCCATTATAGCTTTATACTGTTTCATGGACCTGCGACTTGCTTGCTAATAATTCTTCGCCGCGTTTTTTCAAGATTTCTAGATAATTATTATCTTCAGCCATCCATTCAGAAAGCTTGCGATACCCAGTTCAACATTTGGCGTGGATCATTGCATGAGTTTGACCTTAATGGTGCACAGACCTGGGCATTATGGCCGATTTGAGGAATAACATAGATGATGTGAAGTAAATTGGGCTATTTAAAACAATTTCGATATTGAAATAAAATAGTTTTGGGTGGCTCCACACACGTTTCAAAGCTTCCAATTTTTGTTTAGTTCAGGTATTCGTTAAAATACTAGCTACACTATGGTCGATTCTAGTAATCTAGATATGTTTCCAAACATAAGGATATGTCGTGTAGTAGTCAAAAAATAATGCCATTCAAAACAAAAGTTTAAAAATTTGAAGTACCTCAACACAATTTTAGCTCGAAAAATACTTGCAAGTGCGTGCATATGTCATCTAAAAGAAAATGATTTAGAGTTGCTCCACACAAGTTTTAACTCATTAAATTTTTGATTAGGTCAAATATTCGTTCGCTATGGCAGATTCGAGGAATCTCAGAGAAGTAATCAAGTGTAGACATATGTTTGAGCTATTCGGACCAGTTACTCACATTAAAATCACAAGGTATTGGGTTGGTCTACCCAGGTTTATAGTCAAATATTCAACAAAATACTTGCTACATTATACTTAAAACTGAAACATAATTAAATCTGGGCTTCACCACTATAAGGCGATATATGTTTACACATGGTAGTCCATAGTATGGCAAGTATTTTTACGAAATTTAAATTTTTAAATTATTTACGACGCCTGAAAACTGGCGTGAACCTCAAGTTTTATTTAATTTATAGTGGTTAACTATTTTGAGACACTAAATTCGTCTTTTATTATACGACGTATTATGTCCATAGTTTCTGAAATCGGCTATAGTGAAGGAAGTGCTTTTACGAATTTTTAAAATTTTAGGAAATGTGGAGGAATCAACCATAAATCTTTTATTTTTTAAATAGTGAACTATTTTAATCAGCAACCCAAATCGTTTTAATTGGTAACACATGGCAACTTCTCTAAGTTTCCAGGAATTCGTCACAGTGAAGCAAGTTTTAGCAAATATTCGAGTTTTTGAGAATTTTTTGAGTTAGACTACTGTGTAGCAGCCACAAATTATAAGTAATTAATTGTTTTGATCAGCTCAATTCAAATCACACATTTTGTGACATTTCTGAGATTCCCGGAACCCACCGAAGTGTAGCAAATTTTTTAACAAGTATTTGAATTTTAATGAAATAACCGGAAGCAAGCATCCTCAAAAGTTATCGTGGAGCAACTCCAAATCTTGAAATTTTAATTTGGTTAACTGTTTTGGAGGTCAATTTAATCGACATATGTCCGCACTTGGTAATATCACTGGGATTCCTGGAACTGGCCATATTGTAGCAATTTTTTTGACGAATAATTGAATTTTTATGAATTGCGTCAAGCATACAAATTTGCGTAAATCCATCCAAAAACATTTTATTTTATTCTGGGTTGGTTATTTTGGATAGCTCAATTTGTCCATTATTAGACGACATTTGGTCATTTCAGCTATGACCAAATTGATCATTTCGTAAATTTCTTCTAAATAAAATAAAAAATTTGGTAAGAATTAACGTCCGTAAAATTCCCTATTTTGAAGTTAATGGTTTTAAAATCCTGAAGGTTAGGATCCCTAATACTGATGGTGATTCAAATTAAGATATTTGTCCACCGATTGGGATCAGACAGACTTTTCCTGATGAAAATAGCCTATATATGAAAAAATCAAGGAAAAAATTTTGTTAATTGTTTTACTAATTTAGATTTGAATTAAAGCAACCTACTTCTTCACTAATTGCAATAGAACTCTGTTGTGTGATCCTAAAAAGCGAGCACTGTTCTCAATGATAGAAGATAAAATTAGGTGAACAAAATAATATCTGCAAATGCTCGTCGTCGCTATAACTAAGTAGATGTATGTTGATTAGTTTCAAACGATCAAGCTTTTTACCGTGATCGTTCGAAACTAATCAATATGCAAGTTTTAATAGTTCTCCATATGGGGATCAGACTTGACAAGCGACTCGAGCAAGGATCGGATGAAAGTCTTATAAAGTAACTTTTACAACAAAATCGCGGTTAATGTAGTAGTCGCGAGAAAAGAAATGCAAGCGTTTGCGAGAGCACGAAATTTTGACATTGTCGACGAATACTAAAATAACCGAGTAATTCAATCACGTTCTCGCCATTTATGTAAAAGATACAAAATATTGACCCGAGATAACTACCCTACCTTGGGCTATTTCTGGTGTAGCTATAGAAGGTGCTGACGAGAATGTCCTGAAAAGCACCTGATATTTTCCTTCCTGCAGTTTTGAGCTCACCCACAACAGAAATTGAGGTAGAAAACCAGGAGCTTGTAGTTTAAATATAATAATTTTATGAGAAATAATATTGAGTGCTTTGCTGACGTCGGTGGATAGAGAGGTTGGTGGTGGTTAATCCTATTTTCAGGAATTGTGTTGCTTATCAGAAAACAAATGTTTTCAATGAAAATACAGTGATGCACAATACGTTCAAACAATTTTGGAATTCATGACAGTTTCGGTGTTTGTAGCGGGATTGGTCTGTATTACAGATGCCTGATTTAGAATGGATCTTGCGCATTGCAACGAAAATATAATTGTTCCAGATGGACGGAAAAATCCCTAATGAGAGTTATTTTAGAAGTTAGTTGCTTGGTAAAATTATCAATACATTTTTTACCAAAAGGAGAGACGGTAGGACCATCAATGCCGGTTGAAAATTGGTTTGAACGGAAATTAAGGTTGGTTTACCAAAAATATTGCAAAATCGTTTAAAAAAATGACAAACTGGTTAGTAATGATTCCGAGTTTATTTTAAGATTGTAAATTGTACTTCAAGGTATAACATTTCTTGAAATGGATGCACCGCAAAAATTGCTCGCAGGGTTATCGGATTTCATACGGCTGAATTATGATAAAGTTCTAGTAACTAAAATAATCTGAGCCCGCATTAGTTTATAAAATTTTTTACTAGCGATTATTTATGAGATTGCGCGGTGTACACAAGTCTCGAATGTATACCATGGAGAAGACGACGGGATATTTTCTTGGCGAGCGTAAGATACGTATTTTTCGATATATTCAAATATTTCAAAATAAAAGTTGACAGTCTGAGGTTCAAAATAGTTTTTTATTAATTAGAATTGTGTTAAAATCATGTTTGCTAGCAATCTGTTTTTTTCCAAAATCAGTTTTTCGAAAATTATGGCGAGAAGAAATTTTTTTTGTTGTTACTGATCTGCACTAGGCCAGAATTCGCCATAGTATCTGTAATAGGAGTTTCATTTGCAGCATGTAGATTCATCGCAACATAGTTTGTGTTTTCATGTGATTGTGCCCACGTCAGATCATAAAGGTTTCGATCGCCGGCGACGATAACGTCACCTTTTCTTTTCATAATGTTAAATACGTAGTCCGCAGCATTTAAAAGAAGCTGATGATTATCAACTTGTGTAATATAATTTACATAATAAATTATCGTTTCCTTTATTCAAAATTCGACGCTTGTCCTAAAAAAAATAATAATAAATTTTCTACTTATATTGTGAAAAATAACTAATGCCGTTATGATATGCAATCAGACTTTTGAATTGCAACATTTGATTTGATTTAAAATTTAGAATATCAATTTATGTATGAGCCTCAATATGTCTGTATAGGCTATTATTCTTAAACCAATGGAATAAGAGTTCAAACTCTTGCGGCTCTAAATGAGAACTGAAAAATTGCGTGTCGGTCATTTAAGTCGAATAAGTCGTTCACAAAATTTATGATTTCCATTAAATTTGCGAAAAGGAACTTGAACTATACTAGGGCAAGTTATAGGTGTGTGAAGTTATCCCACAATTCTATCCCAGAAAATAAAAAAAAAATCATCAGGTAACACCAATCAATAAAAAAAAAACCCATTTGCTCTTGTTAAAGTTAGCTCATGCCCAGAACTTGTTTAAATCGATTCAAAATAAACAACACATGGTTTTCAAATCGCCGTACAACCAAATACATCACACTGCTGTATTTCTATTAGAAACGTTAGAAAAAACTCGTTCCGTGGCAAGTTTGCGAAATTGGGGTGTGCTTTGGCATAATGTCCAAATTTAAATGTATTTTTTGTTGAAAAACGAGTTGTTTAGATATATCTGAGCCTAGGGTCTAATTTCGTGAAGTTGCCAAGGAACAACTTTTTTCTTAAAAGTAAGGCATTGAGTGTGGCAATTTCAGGACCAGATACCCTTAATCCGACAAATTTGTACTTTTAACGTGCCAAATTTAAATGTAATTTTAGTGCAAATGCCAGATCCGGATCGAGATACATCCACTCAAATTACTATTTATTTTGAATCAATTGGAACAAATTCTGGACTGGGCTAACTTCACACAAGAGCAAATGAAAATTTTATTGATTCTCGTTGCATATTTTCAACTAAAAAGCTACAAGTCAAAACGATATATACATTCCGTGTAACTAACAAATATTACACAAGCTGAATATTTAATAAAAGAGTGATTAAGTTTGGAAATAAAATTTTAAAAATTAAATGTACCTCAACTTTGGACGTAGTATTACCCTTGCCAAAATCTTCATCCTCCCCGGACCATCGGGTAGCAACGTGTTCCCTCATATTACGGAATATATCTGCAATATAATAAATTAAAAAATTTTACAACCGCAATAAAAACCTCAAAATAAAATAAAAAAATTTAACCATATATGTGTGCGCTGCTGTACAATAAACTAACCTTCAATATTGTCAAAGAAACCGCTAAAATTCCAATTCCATGGTAAATATGGGTAGGGCCGAATGTACACGGGATGCAATCCTGTATCAACAATACCATCAAAATTATCATATTCATCGGATGATTTTTTATTACCAGCATTTCGGCCGGCATACGCGTCTAATGGTACAATTTCAACTTCATCATCACCATCATCGTAAGCTGTAAATATAAAAGAGAGCAAAGGCGTATAATTAATAAATATTTTTTTTTCTTTATTAGAAATTCAAAAAATTATAAAAAAATTGTATTAATTAAAAAATTTTATGCATGAATTAATTTTCATTTTTTATGTCTACGCGTATATAACGAAAATTCATTTTTTAAGTATTTTAAGTCACCCACAGATTTCTGTTTGTTTGTTCAAAACACTTGTGTATATATGTTGTACCTATACTCGTATGTGGGTTTTGCATTATTTCGAGGCAAAATCAAACAGAAAATTCTGGATATGTAACTTAAAAAATTTAATATTAATCGAAATCGAATTTATAATTTCAGGGGTTTCAACATTTCCATATAAAAGAATTTTGGGAGTATTAATAAATAACTCTTTACATTTTTTGGGTTATAATATTTTGTGCTTTGGTAATTTTCTTTTATATTGGTAGTACATGCGACAGGAAATTTTACATACATATTTTATGATGGTGAAAATCGAAACCATTGGAAAGGTTCAATATACCGTACATAAACATCTTGTTATATGGAAAATATAAGAACCGAAATAGAAAAAAAATACCAATGTTAAGTTTTGTGAATTTTTCTCGAAATCATTCAAGGTAGATGAGTGGGGGGTGGTATATATGAAATGGAAATGGATTATATATCGCAATTGGAAAAGTTTTTGTTTTTTAAACAAATAACAAGCCCTATTGGGTATAATACAAAACAAAAACTCGCGAAATATTGGTAGAAGTTCAAATATACGAGTACATTATAATTTTATGCTCGTGTACGAATTCAGGATTGTTTTTCAGAAGTTGATAAATACTTCAAAGATAAATTTCCCTGGAACCTGATGTGCCGTACGATGTGAGTGCGTTTGATCAGATTCATAATAAATAGCCTGTAGTAATTATTTGTTTATTTTATTTATTTTTTGTTTTCATTTGCCTATACCTAGAATCTCTGTTACTGTTGCCTTGTGCTGTGGACCACGAAAAAATTTTAGGAAAATAAAAAAATCTACTAAACCGCTTGACATTTTCGTTATGATTTTTTTGTAGAATTTGCCGTCGATGTTCATTAGAAACGCTAAAACAATATACATTTTGCTTTTAAGTCTCCGTTATATACTCGAAGTATTAAGCCTGTGATTGACTTTTTGGTTTTGGGCGGAATGAGTTCACAAAAGTCGTTTAATTTCAATATATAAAAAACAACTGTTTCAAAAAAAACTGGACAGCGTTTTATAAAAGGAGATTTGTTTTAATGCATTGCAGAATTATTTAAACTTTTTGTTATCGTGTCACGGAAATGAGAGCGGAATTAAGGCTTGGAATTGAAAATCCCGGAAATCAAAATTCTTGAATTGCGAAATCGATTGGGGTGAAACGCAGTTTTTATACAGAAAGTGTGATTTTAATTTGAGGGTGTAATTCTAGAAAATACCAAATTTGAATGGAACTATTCTATTTTTTGTACTATTCCATTGCATGTGGTACAAGAAATTTGCATGTTTAAATCGACCGTTGAAATTTCTAAACGTTTCTAAAAGATTTTGAGATAGTAGGCAAAGTATTTTTGTGTTGCAGCAACAACACCAAAATATTTTTTCCATTATCTAAACATTCCCTTGACTGCCCAGAATGCAATTACCAGTAATAAGAGGACTTACTGGAAAATTTATAAGAAAAAAGGTAAAAGGCGCCGATAAAGAGTGAAAACTAGGTTCCTTGGTATACATTTTCAAATTACAGCACTGTATCAGTCCAGTTACTCGATAAAACCGAATATTTTACGTGCAGGGTCAAATTGGGTATCTTTAAAGCTTTTAATCGAAATTTAATTTTGAACTTTGAGGGTCAGATAAAGCTTCATGCTTATCGGGAAACCCACTTGCTATATTAGTGGTATTTTTAGTGCAACTTTAATCTTGTGGATGATAAGCAACATCATGCTATATTAAGTAGCCGTGTGCCTTATTGGTAGCCTATGTCGGCTATTTTCTTTGACCAGAGTTAATAGACGAAACTTTTTAATTTAGTGTTTGTTGTAAAGTGATTGGAAACCAAAATACTGGTTCTACCGCTATAAAAACATTTAGTAGGGGGTGAATTTGTAGTGACCAGTGGCCCTATTCTGGCTTTCCCAGGGAATAGGGAATTGGGGAAATATTTTGCTGTAATTACAAATTGCACTAATTTCCAAATATTTATTCCCCGTTCCCAAATCTATATTCTGGTAGACTGGGAATAATTTTTGGGGGAAAATTTTTTTATTTTGTTTTTTATAAACTAAAACGCATGTTGCGACCTTATTACAAGTTTAATTTATTGTTCAAAATATATATATGTATTACAAAAAATAATGTTTAGAAATTCGAAAAAGTACGAATTACAATTCCCTAAAAAAATAATTGGGAAAAATTAACGTCAAAACTGCTATAAAATGGAATTATTTTTTCCCAATAAAAAAAATTCCCAAGCGCCAGAATACACTTTGGGGAATAAATAATTCCCAACTGCTAGGAAATACGTCACTAATTCCCAATTCCCTAATCCCGGGGAAAACCAGAATAGGGCCACTGATTTGGCAAAAATTAATTATTCGCTTTTAAGAAAATGGTTGTGTACTTTAATGTGCAGTCAATTTAGGTTTCTGGTCACTCGAACGTTTTAAATACCAACAGATCAACTCGAAAAGTTCAACTTCTCCCGCATAAAACTGCTCCTTTAATTGGTTTCGGACAGAATTTTTCACATTATATGATACTGCTTTACGTAAATCGATAGATTTGTGTTTTAAATGTTCACAATGATTTTTTTACAGTCTAATCCCGATAGTCGTGTCACTTTAGTTGTGTCACGTCTCATGAAAGTTGAAAATTTTTGAAGTCGATTCAAGTGATGCAGGTAATTCAGCGTAAAAGCACAACATAAAGTCACACTCAGACGCAATTGAAAATATTTTTATTGTTTTGATGGATTCGATAAAAAATAATCTTGTCACTTGAAAATACAAGTCATAACGTACGACTATTAGAATAAGATACATTTTCTGATCTGATGATGTGATTTTTTATTTCTAGGTAAAGCAATTTATTTAAAATACGGGTTTGAAAATCATATCCAATTCGAGGCTGATAAAGTAGAAATCTGTATACCGACATCTGTCAAAGATAAACGTCAAGTACGCTGTCATTTATTTAGTTGACATTCTGCCATTTAAGAATATGGAGCATTTAACAATCGACCAACGCATTAAAATTATTAAATCTTTTTATAAAAATAGTGATTCTGTCGTATCCACATTTCGCGCTTTACGAGCAGATTATGGTCGTCATAATCGTCCTACAAAGCAAACCATATTGAATACAGTGAATAAATTTGAACAAACTGGATCTGTTACTGATATTGTAAGGTCTGTGCATCATCGAAACATTCGCAATGCTGAAAATATCGCTTCTGTAGCTGAAAGTGTGGAAGAAGATCCAAATTTGTCAATTCCTCGTCGAGCTCAACATTTAGGCCTATCTTATGGCTCATTATGGTGCATTTTGCATCTGGATTTGCATCTTCATCCGTATAAAGTCCATTTGACACAAGAGCTAAAGCCTGCTGACCATGGACAACGAAGAACATACGCAAATTGGGTGTTGGAAAAACAGGCCGTCGATGCTGATTTTTCGAACAAAATTTTCTTCAGTGATGAAGCTCATTTTTCGCTTGGTGGATACGTTAATAAGCAAAACTGTAGAATTTGGGGCTCAGAAAATCCACAATTGATTGTAGAGAAGCCATCACACCCGGAAAAAGTCACTGTTTGGTGCGCATTGTGGTCTGGTGGTGTGATTGGGCCGTATTTTTTTGAGAACAACCATGGACGAACCGTTACCGTCAATTCTGAGCGCTATGGCCGCATGTTAACCGATTATTTTTTTACGAAAATCGAAGATTATGATCTTGACGATATGTGGTTCCAGCAGGATGGAGCAACCAGTCACGTAACACGAGCAAATCGAGATCTTTTGCAAGGGAAATTTCCTGGACGTTTGATTTCGCGATTGGCTGATGTCAATTGGCCTCCAAGATCCTGTGGTTTAACGCCTTTGGATTTCTTTTTGTGGGGCTACGCGAAAGATCGTGTTTACGCAAACAATCCTCAAACTCTTGACGAATTGAAAACTAATATTCGTAAGGTAATGGCCGAGATACCGCCCGAAATGTGCCAAAAAGTCATTGAAAATTACCTCAAAAGAATCAAGGCCTGTAAGAAGTCCCGTGGAGGACATTTGAATGATATCTTGTTTAACTAAAAATGGCAAGGATCAGTCTGTAAAATGAAATAAAAACTACAATACATTCCGAATATTTTGTGTGTTTTTTTTAAGTTTACTTTATCAACCTCGAATTGGATAACCCTTTAGTTTCGAAAGTTTCGATCTTCCCAATCCATAATTTTGCATTTAAAAAAATCATAAATAATATTTTCGTGAATCCATTTTCAAATATTCATAGTTTATTGTGGCCCTCTGCGCTCTGAAGTTGATAATTTAATCTTGAAATTTATTTGATAATTTTAATTCTTTGTCGTTTTTTGGAAATTCTAAACTTGATGAAAGAAGAAACTGTCACTTCCAGTACACAGATTTATACTAAACTTCGCAATGATCTCCCAGCTAACAGACAAAGTTCAATTGTGAAGTTTAATTCCAAAAAATATTGCCTGGAGTTAGAGATGTAGAATTTTGGTAAAATGAAGCTTCTTTCTCTTAAGTCGTCATTTCGGGTAAAATTTTCAAAATGATTCAATTTATAAACAAAATATTATAAATTAATTTACAATCCTTTAGTTCTTACTGATTTGTTCGTAAATGCGATATGCTTTTTAAAATATTTGGAAAAAATAAACAGCTCCTAATTATGGTGGACCGATTTCGACAAAAATCAATGGGAATTCCAAATTGTGAAAAAAGCTTAAACTTGAAGCTTGAACACGCTTAATCAACCCGTCTGGGCTGTATAGGGCCAAGTTTTTTTTTTGCTGGGAATCTGTAATTTGTCAAAAAACGACATTTTCGCTTAAATTTTGGAAAACTGATCTGGACCGATATAATTGCAAAATTAATTTAAATATTTAATTTTGAATTGATATAAAGAAACTAAAAGATTCTATGGAAGCTGCCAAAAATTACTGGAATCTCACAATTTATGGAAAACATTATAAAGTTTCATCCCGATAAGACAAATCAATCCATCCTGGCTGAAGAGTGGTCAAAAAAAACTTTTTGAGTTGTAGTGATGTAGCGAATAGTAAATTTGCAAAAATCTCAAGGTCAGAATGGTCATGGTTACTTTATTTGAACTGTATTTTACTACGTAAAAGAATACAAATTCTAATCCATGTTTAAAGCGATTATGAATGTGACTGTTTAAAAATTGGCTAGATTTCAGAACAAATTAACCGATATTCAAAGTCTTCCAGAAATTTCAATCCCATCCTGAATTCCACTGTAATCGGTTAAGAAATCCCCAAATGTCAACACGAAGTAGAATTTTATCGTAATTTGTATACAACTTTGATCTTAGTTTATGTTAAATTTTGCTAAGGCTTTTTTGGGCTTTATTTAATTAAATATTTTAAGTTTGACGGGTGCAGGATCAGCCCACGCCTTTGAATTGTCTGAAATTATCATTCGTAGACTGATGATGCATGTTTTTTTTAAATATTCGTTGACTTCCAGTAAACTTTATTAGCTTCGTTTGTGATATACAATTTTGAGGTGATTCGCACGTTTTGGCACTCAGATTGATTTGCCTGGTCCAAATCTCTGCGCAACCCAAATTGAGCAAAGTTTCCATGCTAGTACTATAAGCTGAAAGATTAATGCAATGTGCAACTTGTGATAAAATCGGACCTATAGCCGTACGTCCTCGATTTGACAGGCGACTGCGTAAGGTAAGCACGTGAAAAGCGAACTCCAAAAGAGTTGCGAGTGCTTCAGCTCCCAGAACAGATTGCAAAGATAATAAAAAAGTTAAAAAAAAGTTACAACAGAACATTTTTTTCTATTTCTCTTAAAAAATGTAAGACAAAGGTGGGATAGTTTCATAACCATAAGCCTTAATTCGACAAATTTTTACTTGTTACGTATCTCTAGCACGGGGTTCAATTGCACTAAGTTGCTACGGAACTATTTTTTTTATGTAATTTTAGTTCAAAACGATTTCTGTAAGATAAAACGGACTTTGTATTTAATGTCATCATGGAAGTATCTTATTGATTTTTTTATTTTGTGGGATAAAATCGTGGGATAACTTCTTACACCTTCCGCATACTCTTCAGACCTACATAATACAACGGTTTGAGATCGACGGTCATCTGGGGGTCTATTATGAAATTTTCGACGCGCGTATTTTTCGCTATTATGATTTTTTTTTTCAACGATGTCGATAATTCGTTTTCCTATAAGGAAAATTATATATAAAACACAAAAAAAGTTGTTTGTTAGTATAACAAACTAAAACACTAATATAAAAATTTACAAAATTTAAATCATACTCATATTTTGATAAAAAAAATATAATTTATTATTAAATTTAATATTTATTCTTAATAAACACATTTTTATTAATCACTTGTTTTTGTTTCGCAGAATATTTTTCAAAAAGTTTAAAAAATCAATCGATCGATTTCGACTTGTTAGGTCATCATCAGGAGTATCTACTGAATTGTATTAGTAAAAATTTTTTGTTATATAGTAGAAAAAAGCAAAATATAAATAAAAATAAAAGAAGGAGGGAAAAAAAAAAATTCAGTAGATACTCCTGATGATGACCTAACAAGTCGAAATCGATCGAGTGATTTTTTAAACTTTTTGAAAAATATTTTGCGAAACAAAAACAAGTGATTAATAAAAATGTGTTTATTAAGTATAAGTGTGTTTCGCCAAGTGCCTACGGCAAATAGCGTAAAAAGTATTAATATTTATTATTGGAAATTATCAAAAATATTAAATTTAAATTAATTATTTTTTATTAAATTTAAATTAATTAATTTTTATTAATTAAAATTTTATATGTTTAAATTTTTAATTTATTTTTACTAACAAACTTTTTTTATCTCTCAACACTTAACACTTTTCTTTTATGTACTCGACACATCAAGAGCTGTCGTAAAATAGTCAACGTTATCTAAAAAAAACGCGTCGAGTATTCATAATAGAAAAATTCGACAGCGTCGAAAAAAACGCGTTCGAAAATATTTCATACTACCAAATTTTCAACAACGTCGAAAAAAAACGCAGTCGAAAATTTCATAATTGACTCCCTGGAAAAATCTTAAAAGCGAATCGACTTTTGCAAAATTTCGATTTTAATTTCTGCTGATTACATTAAACGAGTTTAAATACATAATCTTTGTTATATTTGATTTTCGGGTGAAATTTTTCGAGAAGAATTGAAATTGTGTGAGAAGTAATCTGCTTGTGTACATGTAGTCTGTTTGTTTGAGACCTTTCCACAGATGGGATACCTCAACTGATTTAAATAGACCATTCACTTCAGAAAAGAAACTATGGATTTCTTAAATGCTTGTTGTAGGCGGTTTGGAATTTATGATTAGGAATATCTCATTATAAATCTCATAATTTATTTATATCGATCCATAAAGAGTTGCCTAATTTTTGACCAAATTTTTCCATATCCATAATAATGACATCACATCAACCATAAATAAATAATGTATTTTATAATTAAATTATATAAATTAAATTTATAAATCATAAAATAAATTAAATTAAAATATTACACCGAGAATTAATTTAATACTAAAATATTATTAATTAAATTACAAAGCATAAAAATATAATAATTATTTAAATTTCACAACAATATTTACATATATTATGTTATGTATTTAAAAATACTCGTAATAATAGTATTTTGTCGCTAAAACCATTGAATAATTTATTTGCATAAATTTTATTATTTTTTTTTCATTCACATTTTTATTAATATAAAATATTTCATTATATTTTTTAAGGGAATTATATTTAGTTAATAATTTTTATTTTATTATTTATTTATTATATAATGTAAACTATGGAAATATAATTTAATATTAACGTTAGTGAAGCTATTTAGAGCTCTAGAAAGATTTTAATAAAAAGTTTAGTTTAGTATAAAATTTTAGTTTAATAATTCTTAAAAACAAGAAGAGCTTAATTTTTTGTGTAACTACACTTTTTATGTAGCTACACTTTTGTGTAGCTACACTTTTGTGTAGCTACACTTTTTGCAAAAAAAATCACTAGAACTGTAATATCACCGTAATTAGAAACAAACCATATATGATATATGATAAATTATTGTAAACTAGATAACTAATAAACCAAAAATAGAAATTTTCTGTACATGTTTTATTATATTCTAAAAGTTTTATTTTATTTTGTGTTACATATAAAAAAAACAAAATTTAAAATTTACGTGTAAAATATTATCTGTGACAGTAAATAATATTTTTATGTACGTGAAGGTTAAATATGTTTTAAGATATTTTGATAATCGAAATTTTTTGTCGGATATAACACAAACTCTCGTACATATAATATGAATACGAATTTTTAATATGGGGTAAAATTAAAAATGAAATCATATAAATCACATAATAGGATAAAAATTTATATTTATATAAAATTTAATTAACTTGAACCTTTGCATATAAAAATAGTAAACTGTAAATAATAATTGTGGTTATAATACGATTATTTTTAATTTTTTTACTATAGGTAATTATTGTATTTCATTGTATGAAAACATGATTTAAATATATGTACCGAAAATATTTGTTTAAATAATGATTATTATTAATACATACGATTGCGGATTAAAATATGTTTAAAATTATTTGATTAATCAGTCGGAATTATTTTCATCATATCAATATTTTAAATATATACACATTATATATAATATTTCGGTTAATATTAAAATATGTTAATTAAACAATAATAATAATTTCCAATATTATTTTAATAAATGGATTGGATGGATAATAATGTTCTAGTATTTGCAAAATATGAAAAAAATGTAATCACGTTTTTTGGGTAATTTGATTTTACAAATCTTTTAAAGGACGGCTGGAGGTGACTCAGCCTAAAACTTTGTTTGATACAGTGGATTATTTTGGAAACTAATTTTGGGACTGCACTGTGTGGAATTGTTGTACCAAAAACTAAGCTCTTTTCCATCTTTGCTTCTCGCATTTTATTGATAAACCAGTCTGTAGTTTATCCGGTACCATCAACAAAATAGTATAATTTTCTAAGCGCAATTGTATTTTTTTTGCACATTAAATTTCGTGTCCACGCTATTTTCTTTGTAATCTTTCTAATGTTTTAATGGTTGTTCCGATGAATCTGATATTTTAACTTTCGTTTTTAAGATGAATTTGATAGTCATTTCTGGTGAGCTAAAGTTTTCTAAAATTTCGCAATACTTTTATCAATTGATCATAATCAACGACTCTGTCGCTTGGTGCAACTTAATTCTTTAGATGAATAAACAAAACATCGGAAAGCAGTCGCTTTTCAATTAAAATTTTTTATAAAAACACCTACTACACGGTACCGTGTTTAACAGTAATAGATGGTGACAATTATTGTCATCACTTTTGGTTTCACGAAGCAAATACGATGTAAATCTTTAAATTCACTTTTTATTCGTTCCTTTCGATACATCTGTGGTCCTATTCTGGTAATTCCCCGGGAATAGGGAATAATTTATTTTTGTAGCAACTATTCCCTAGACATTTTCCCCAATTCCCCGTTTTACAAAAGTTAATTCTGGCAATTGGGGAAAAAAATTATGGGAAAATTATATAATTACTCGAGGTTGACCCGCAACCATAATAAAACAAGAAAACAAAGGTCTAAAAATAGTTTACTACGTTTACTTGGTTTTTATTAATATTTTAATCGAATTTTACTTAAAAAATAAATTTTGTTTATTAAAATTGGATATTGATATTTCCAATTGATATTGCTAATTTTTAGTATAAAGTTACAGCGATAATACACAAATTACGTAAATACAATAAATTTCCGTTAAATTCTATTCAAAGTTAATTCTTTCCTAAAATATGTATGGAATAATAAACGTCAAAACTGCTATAATGGGGAATAATTTTTTCCCAAAAATTTTTTTCCCAAAAAGCCGGAATACACTTTTGGGGAAAATGGAATAAAACTGCTATAAAATTTAAAATTTCCATTCCCCGGGAATTGCCAGAATAGGGCCACTGGGCGTTATAGAGTTTTTCCTAAAACGCATAATAGCAAACAAATCCTGCGGCAGATTTGGCCACACCATAAACAACCATTTAGTGAGATTTTCGTTTGATTGTGGTACTTCTATTATTTATCATTCCCGGTTTCTGGCTTTCTTGGAGGAGGGAAATTAAAAAAATTATTTTTATAGTGTTTATGTCGTACATTTTTTTTCTGGCATACTATATGGTGGAGTTGGTGTAAACTTTTTCAAAAACAAAATTAAATTAGGAATATCTTTCGTATCCTGAAAATTTTCGATACGAAGATGTTCCTCCTTCCGCATGTGTCCATTCATTTTCGTTTTATTTTTGGCAGTCGATTCAGTTTAGTTTCTAACGAGAGAATTTGTTTCATCGCCGAAGAACTTAACTGACCCAATTGATTAATTTTAGATACACAAAGCTAAACAACAATTAATCTGCCTTCATTTTTTCGTGTAAAATTGTGCAGGAAATGTTCCTTGCTATAATGCTTGCTCTTAAAAACTGACATATTCGTTCTATGACAAAATAAGCTTGCGAACTGCTGTTTTTTAAAATTCGACTTGAAATTCGAAAAACTTCTTGTACAACAAATAAAGTTCCTGTTTTGAAAGATTCGAAGCTGTGTCCATCGAAGTATTTAACATTTGTGATGATCCTAAGTCGTTCGTCGAATTTCCGAAATTTAGTACGAGTTGATGCCGAAATGGATACAACTTATACGAGGGTGCGAAGAAGAACTCGTTGAGAGTTTGTGCACAAATTGTCTTTTTCATGAAGATTAATTTTTCTTTCGGTGAAAAAAAGCTTAAATGAGCTTTACCATTATTTACATATCTAAACACGAATATTTGTTGTGTTTTTGATGGTTGGTTTAACGAATTACTGGAATGATCTTGATTTAATTGTAGCGACATTGATAATTTCAATGAACGTAAAATATTAACTGCAGCAGAGCTTTTACAAATTCAAGAAATTAAATATTGCTCTTCTCTTTGTATTCTTTGAGTTTTTAGTTTTCGAAGCTTTATCCAAACGGTAAATTTATTAGGTTGATTTAATTTTTACTTCGAGTTTAAAATTATATTTAAAATGCAAATATTTTCACGGTGTTTTGTGGTTTTTATAGGATCAGACGCAAGGTTTCAGAACACCGAACGACAGGTCTACGTGAGTCACATAGCGTCTCAGAATAGCATAGTTTACGATGGCAACTGATAAACAGCACAATTGGCATCAGAGCATCAAAAACGTTTTAGATGTGGTGATGACACCGGTGTTATTGAGCAGCCGCGCCCTGGAGAGCCTCGAGAGCTACCAAATTGAAAAAAATTAAAAATATGAAAGGTGGGTCCTACATGTGTTGACCAAACACAACCTAGGATAACGTATAAACACGTGCCTTTCACTGCTTGCCCTGAACAGCCTCTTTTGAAAAACAGCCTCTTCTGGAAAATTGCGACGGGGGGCAATCCAGTACATCAACGCCGAAACAGAACACCCACTTGAAGAAGGTTCTCCAGTGTATCTAGTGGGACATGAAGAATGTATTTTCAAACAAACTCCTGGAAACTGGTCAGACAGTGACTGCAGAACGCTACACCCGACAATTGAACAAATTGAGCTAAGTTTAGTCAGAAAAGGCGATTTTCTGGGCCAGAAAGCAGGCAAGTCATACTACTTCATGACTCAAAAGATCCTCTTCAACATGGTATGGGAAGTTCTCCAGCACCCGGCATATTCACAAGCCTCATCCGGTGAGTAATAAATTATATTTGTGTCATGTTATACTCAAAATTTGCTCTAAACGGTAAACGCTTCAAATTTTTAATTTAAACGTCGACTTTACCACCTTAACTATTTTGTTACACCAGACCGCCACCAGATATCGAGTCAAATGACACTTCTTGGACTTGGTGGAGGGAGGGCAGGTCAACCTTGTCCAGTATATAATAAATTATTTTTGTGTCAGGTTAAACGGAACGGCGCCAAACGGTAAAGGCTTTAAACTTTTAATTTAAATGTCGATTTTACCACATTTAATAATTTTTTACACAAGACCGACCAAATTCCATGTAATCTGACACAGAAATAATTTATTTCACACCTGGATAAGGTTTAACTTCCTTCCACAAAGTCAACGAAGTAACATTTGACTCAATATCTGGTGTGGTGTAATAAATTTTTAAAGATGGTAAAACCAACCAATATAATGCAATTTGAAACCACATCTTCTGATGTCTATTCCGTTTTATATTGTACAAAATAATTTATCCATTTAAGACTTTTGTCCTTTTGTTGGTTAAATTGACATTTTTGAAATAAATAATCGTTTTTGGGGTGAAATTTACCCTAAGCCAAGTTATAGTGGGGGTCTTGAACTAATTAACCAATGTAATTGATTTTTAATAGATTTTGGCCCAAGAACCATCGCAATATCATGCCTGCATCAAAAGTTACAAGTTTGACGGTGCAGGTTTAGTTGTAAGCTAAACCGACCACTCATCCCTGTAAAACGCTAACTGAGCAATGCTGATTTTAAGACTTAACGCATAGACGAAAGAGATGTTTCGAGTAGTGGCACTGGCACTTAAAACCACTGAGTTAAAAACCACTAGTTCTATGTACTTCGTGCGTTCACATTACATTTTACCAGATCCACCAAGGCAGTCCAAGTAGAATAATTGTGAAATTTGATCGTCATGATCGAAAGCACGAGATTTTTGTATAGAGCATTTTTTGAGCTTTTCCTAACGCTACAAAGTGTCTCCACACAATTAGGCCGTTGTCATGATCGAAGAATATTTTTGTAAGGATCGTTAACATTATAACGTTATGTCCGGATAATGTAATTTTGGTCAGCTGAATTAAAGTTCTTATGAGAAGATTTCGTTACACCATCTTGTTGTTTGTGAAGAAATCAATACTGATTATAGGTTTGTTTAAAATTGTATGGTGGACGACGTTTTTTTTTCTAAACCTACTTATCGATGATAACAAAATTCATCAAATTTCGTTTCCCTGCGGACGATATCTTCTTACCATCGTTTCGCCCTTTTTATGAAGATCAAAAGTGAGTTTGACATGCGATTGTAGGACGTGCAATTTGTTGTCGCTAGAAAAATTAATTTCCAGGTCAAGTTTCGGGAAAAGTTTTGGAAAATTGCGGGCAGTGAAATACACGAGAAAACTTCAAAAATTTGTAGAAACTTAGCAATTAAAGTGTTATGTGTAAAAAAGGTCTCAAATCGGTTTGCCGATGATCATCGCTATACTAAATTTGCCAAGTCAAGATTAACGTTGGGAGTTTGGGAAAATTTGAGGAAGCGTTATACAGGTGACAACCTCATAAATTTGGAAAACTTAACTTTTGAATTATTATATCTGGATAGGTCTCATCTGAATAGGTTTCACGATCGTTTTTCGCTTGAAAATTTTCCTGATAAAGGTTCATTATGAGCGCTTAGGAAAATTGGGGGCAGTGAAAAGCTCTCATTTGAATGGTTATCACTGGAAAACTTTCGTTCATGTTGAGATTTAAAGAAAATTGGTGAAAAGTGTTATCTGAAAAATTTAAATCGGTTTACCGATGGTTATGAATAATCCGTTATAAGAATTTCCAAGTTTAAGTCATATGCTGAAAATTCAGGAAAGTTTTGGGGAGTGCAATTTAAGTACAAACTTCAATAATTTGTAAAATTTAATGTTGAAAATGTTTTGTCAAAAAATGTTTCATTTGAATCTTCAAGGTCAAGTTTGATTTTGAGAGTTTGGGAAAATTGGTGCCGTGAAATATATAGCAAACACCAAAAATCTGTAAAATCTTAACGTTTAAAGTGTTATGTGTGGAAAAGGTCTCATTTGAATCGGTTCGTCAATGGTTGTCGCTGGAAAATTTCTGTGGTCAAGTTTCATGTTGGGACATTGGTGTAATTGGGGATTGTGGAAAACATGCTCAACATTTTAAAGTGTTAAGAAAAGGTCTCTTTAAATCGTTTGTCGATGATTATCGCTGGAAAATTTTCCAGGTCAAGTGAAATACACATTGAAACTAAAAAAATTTTAAAATTTAACTTTTCACTTTTAAAGTATTGTATCTGGAATCTTTTGAATTGGTTTATCGATGGTTATCGCTGCAAAATTGATCAGGTCATGTTTCATGTTATGAGTTCGAGAACATTGGGCGTTTATTTTAAAAAAAATTTATATTACTGAAAATGTTTATGTATTTGTTACAATTTCCATTTTATTGCCATTTTTTTTTTTTGCATTCTGTATTAACGTTGCGGCTGTATTATATTATACATCATAAATAGTTGTACATCTCTAAATACGAGTTGACCACAAAAATTTAATTTTTCAATTTTTTAACGATCGAAATATTATAATAATTCCATTTTGATATTATAAATCGTTCAACAATGCGGCAACGATAGCCTAAGGGATTTTGTACGATGTTCCCCTCATGACTATGTGTACATACATGCGTTCAATACGTAACATACTCGTATGCATTTTGTGGTTAGGTAAAAATAGCATGCATCAGTAATACATTACCGTTATCACAATATATTTAATAACAGTAGGATATTTTCTACATTTATATTTCAGTATAAAAAAATGGGTCATCCAGCGTATAATCGACACGTTTGATTGAAATATTGGAAACGAAAACCAAAAACTTTTTTCTAATAAATTATATTTTATATTCGTATGACAATTGAAAATAAATAATAATTTGACCAGTATAAAAATATGTTTGTGACATTTGATATATTATATCGCCTACAGGCGATTTATTATAAAAAACCGCAATTGAATTAATTAGAGGCTACAAAAAAAAAATCAAATTTTTTGCTGAACAGGTACTGCCTAACTATACTAGCCATACCAACCTATATATAAAAAAGCGCACCATCATTGAACTGAATTTTTAACTAAGCTCTTAGACAAGCGGTCGTGCGCCACATGTAATTAACGTACAATTTAGTGATCGTGTATTTTTATTTAACAGCAATATGATTACCGGAAAATACGATAATTACGCGATACACACCGCACAAATCAAAAATATAAATATTTATATCCACCGGCCAATTAAATCGGGCAGCACAAAAAAAAATCTGATTTAAAAAAAAAAATTAATATTATTGTCACGTAATATAAAATAAATGTAAGTGGATGCATGCAAATTAATTTATATTATTATATATATTTGGAAATATTTGGGTCACGGCGTTTTTATCGTCAATGACAATAAATATTAATAAAATGTGTTATGATCCCAATTTTTTCTGCGACCATCGTAAAATTTATAATTTTAAAGCGCGTATAGACACATATCCAGTACAAAATGTGTTTACGCGGTGACTAATTAAAATTCTATTCACAAGAATTCCGTAAATATGTTTAAAACGGCCTTGAGTAAAAAAAAATACTATACATTTCCGAAAATATACAAGACAATTTCCGCCAAAAAACAACATGTAAAAATTCAACCGCACATACTCAATAACAACATAATATGACATACATGTTTACTACAATTATATCGTCACCACCATCGTAACGTAAAAAATCTAAACCGGAAGTTTCATTTTAGTTTACCCGTACGTATATAGTAATATTTTAGTTTTTTTTTGTGTAAACATTTTTTAACCATAAAAATCAACCACATTATATGGTTTACTCTTTCGTTCGTTCCCCATATATATGTCGACCATATACATTTTATGGTGTATAATTTATCAAAATACGAGAATGTGGTCAAAAAATCATAAACTTTTTTTATTTATTATATACAAAAATAATCATCATCAATTTAATTAAATGTTATAACGTGAAATTCTAAATTCAAGTTTTTATTTGTAATTTCCAGAATTCCCCAGAAGACATTAAAAAATATATATACTGTGCGCCGCTATAAGAAAATGAATTAAACTCACCTTGAATTTTTTTTTTATTGCATGACTATAAAATAACCTTTAGGTTTTAGAGAGCGCAATAAAATCATAAATTATTTCTAGAATTTAATTTTTACTTTAACAAAATTAATTGTTTATATGTTGAATGCAATTATTGGCAATTAATTAGTTTTCTCGTTTTTAAATTAACTATTTTTTTCATTACGGGGGGAATCGTTCGTCACTGGGATTGATTTATATGAATATTAAATTTTCATGAAAGTATGGTTTGATAAGTTTTTCGATATTTTGTTAAACAGAACCGGTTTTTATACGAAATTTCATTATTTTATTACGATGTTTCTTAGAATAAAGCACAATGATGTTCTGTTGCGCTACTTCCAAAATATAGTCTTTAGAAAAGGTTATTATTTGATTTAGACAAATAAAAAGTGACTCAAACGGGTTGCAGCACCCAATCAAATTACACAAAATTGTCACAGTTAACATATATTTAAAACTAAAGCACACGAGAGGCGAACTATGCGCCCTTGCAACATAACAAAGTACTATAAAAATACTTAGCTTCATTGTCGTCGAATAGTTAAAAATTCTTGACGGAAAGTTAGGGCATTGCAAAGCTTTATAACATAACATGTTCGATAGTAAATTTTTACTTCCTAAAGCTTTCTTAAAAGTTTTGACATATACGTACGATCTTATAACAAAACAATTATTCTAAGAATAATATTTAACAAATATTATTCTTAGAATAATTGTTTTGAACTCGGCAATACGAGGACTTCTAATAGAAAACAAAGAGGCCATTTACTCACAATATTTCTACGACAAAACGTAGAAAATTAACACAGCCCCTCTCTCTCCCATTTTGTCCAAAAGCCGAAAATATCTTAAATAAATTAATATCACGGACGATTATGAAACACTTCTCAAATATATGTCTTTGCTTACATCCATAGTGAGAATTTCCAGAAGTTTCTGACTTTTTGGTATAATTCGCCAAACCGATAAGTCCTTGTTTTGTTTTATAGATAAAAAAAAGGAGTTGAATTTTTCTAGTCAGGTCGTTGCAACCTGATGAGTAGACCATCTTTTTATCAGTACGAAACCAAACTGCCAAGAAGGAGGTTTTCTTTTTTGTGAGCGTTGCGTGAATTTTTACACAATGACCCTGAGGGTTAAAAATAGAGGGAGGGGGAGTTAATTTACTACTCTTTGTGGTAGATTTATTGTGAGTTAATGGCCGCTCTTTTTCTATAGCTTAAAACAGAACAAGAGCAAAGGCGAAATCGTCTGCCATGTTACAAAACACAACGAATAAACAAGAAATTGGACCTATCGCACATAAATGAAGCTGAGGTAAGCAAAAATATTAGAGCCCTGAGAAAAACTGCAGCTTCTGGACGGGATAGGGTATCAAGTAAGTTTCATAGATTTTTCACGAAAAATTGAAGAGAGCTTTTACCTGCTTGATAAATAAATCACTTCCCGAGGTAATGTTTCCTGAGAAAAGAAAAATGGCGCAGGTTGTACCAATATAGGATGGTGATACCCAGAACCTAATGATTGGTCAATCTCTATACTTAGGGCAATATCTAAAGTATACGAAAAAAATAGTTAATGTCCAGTTCATTGAATTCTTGGATAAGAAATAATATTCTAGTTTAAGAAAACAATATGGTTTTTATTTTACATTTTACATATTTTACATGTAAAAAAGGTTGATTACAAAAAAATTCGTGCATTTTACCAAAAATATGCAATATACACTTAAAAATCATGAAAACTCTCAAAAATAATTAAAAATATTGTATGTTTAATAAAAAAGTGTGTTTATAATTATAATTAACATCCTAATTTAAAATCGAAACGTTTATTTAAATTGTTAATCATAATAATTTTACTACTTTTAGTTATCTATATTTAGAAAACATCAGTGCCATCTGTTTTCGTTTTGAACAAGCTCTTAGATATAATAAAATAAATGTCTGCTGACATCAAGCTACATTTGAATAGAACTTATTCGGAAAAAAAATTATATAACTGTATATTTTTTCTTTGTGTGGTGGAAAATAGTAATTAGTTTATTATAATTTGGTGTTATCGTTACCTGTGAAAAATTTTCTAAAAATAATATTTTGTCTATAAAAAAGCCGAAAAAATCTTAAATTAACTAATTCCGACGAATTTAAAATTTCTTAGTTATATTATTGTGAGCATAATGCACACACATGAGAGTTTCTAAAAGTTTCTGATTTGGTTATATAATTCGCTAAATTGATAAGTTCCTGTATTATTCATTTGGTATAAGGCAACAGTTGACTTTTTGCAGTTTGGTGCCATGAAAGAAACTTCAAGAAGTTTTCATTTTTGTAAGGGTTGTGTATCTTTACACAAGTACCCTGGGGTTAAAAATAAGGAGAGGATGAATATCCTACTTTTTGTGGTAAATATATTGTAAGTAGATGGTTTCTTGGTTTTCCCTAATAACCTACAAGTCATACACATTGTGAATGTCATTAGAATTTTTTATTTGTATAAAAATCCGAAAAAATCTTAAATTAATTAATACAGACGTCTTAAAGGATAATTTGTCATCAAGGATTGATGAAAGAAAGTTTAGTTAAAATTGTTTATGAAAAAAAAAGTTATCCGGTACAAAACCGATCATGCTTTATTTTAATCAAACTCAATATGTTCATGGCTTTTAATTATAAATTATTCGGAAATTTTTTCTCTTTTTCTTTCTTTCCGCCACTTTTTCGCTACTTTGATTCGATTTCATTGTATAACGTGCGGGTACGGTTTGTTAAATTTGAATCACTTGCTTCGTTAATTTGCACCTTGATTGTGAGCACACCATTCGTGAACACTGTTGAGTTCTTTACCTCAAATCTTTTCGATACTGTCTCTTTCTCCTATTTTTACCTTTGACTACAACTGTATTATAAACCGTTTCCAGCCAAATAGGCGAATGTATTCTATATTAAGAATCGGTATTAGCTAAAATAGACTCAATAATTTGTATAGCGTTCGTTCGTGGCCAATTTATAAATATAAGCCAATTCATCATGGAAACTCATTCAATTTGTAAATATCTAAAATTTCAGGACAAATCGGAATAATTTTTATGATAAAATTTTAAATTTGTACGACTTTGTGGTTGAATTAAATTTGTATTATTTTTAAATTGGTATTTTCCACGGATAACGAAAATGGCCGAAAACATAGTCAATGACTATTATAAGTTTTGGTAAAAGATGACGCAATCGTTTCGAAAAGTAGTATTTTATTATTTATTTACTTTGTAAAAAAATGTAAGTTAAGTTTCGGTATTTATTTTTTTTTTTGACGTTTTTTATATAAAATAATCTCCAAATAATTTGTGTGATAGCCGAATCTGTCCGCGGTTTGTAATTTATTGAAACAAATTTTTACAGCAAAACTCAAATATAATTAAAATTTACGTGCAGATCTTACAGATATATTAGCCTCACGTCATTTATATCAAAACCCATTTATAAAATACTAATGTCACTAAATCTAATACACTCCAACGATACTCTTTTTATCCTGGTTATTATGCGTATCAAACTGGAAAATCAACATTGATGAACAAGGCGATTTTGGCAACATCAATTTCAAAGTGATTTAACATAATATAGCACAAATAGTCTGGCCTCCTCCATCATCGGGTGCTAAAGAGCAAGAGAGGAGATTGAGATCTTCTTCGGTTAGAAAAAACATTATTATTGCAGCGACAACAGGTTAACCTTGAAAAGTAGAATTCTCGGTCCCTTATTTAAACACATTTGGAACTGATATAAGAATCTCATTTTCACCACTGTAACTCAGGTTCATTGAATCGGTTGAGGAATATCATAGCTACGATAAATTTAGTCGCTTTCTACAACCATATCCGGGAATTATATTTGAATTAAATTTTTATTATTAAAACTGTAATAAAAAACCGTTTTTTGTCAATTGGTATTCTATGAATTGGTTTCGTTGACTTATGGTTTTGGTTTATTGTTGTTTCCGATGAATTATCATATTCGGTTAATTTTAATTTTCAGTGAATTTGCATTTTCGGTGTATTGTCGTTATGGTGAACTCTTGGTTTTGGTAAATTAGGGATCGAACCATGAATATAATATTGATTGGCTAAAACGACGAACATTTTCTTTTTTTATCGAAAAATAAAATAATCGAAAACGGTTTTGAAGAAATGCCGAAGGGATTAAAACCAGCAAAAATCTTACGATTTCCGGCGTATATGAGGTTAGCCCACAGTTATATCACAGAAAATAAACAATTTTTCCAAATGACACTAAAAATTGTTTAATTAGATTTGTATTGCTTGTAAAGTTAGGCCACCCAGCATTGATTAGTAATGATCTTAAATTCAAAAATAAATTTGTTTTAATTTAGCGAATTTTAACCACGGCTTTTGGTGGTGAAATGAATTTTAGATGAATGCTTTAACTTTAGGAAAATTTAAACAATATCGTTCTGTGGCTATTTAAATAAATTTGGCTCTCGGCCAGGTATATCCATTTAACTAGAATTTTAACTCGTAATTAAATTTAAATTTAGCACGATTAAAATATAAGGTGATCCTTGCGAGGATCATGATAGTCAAACATTTATGCAATAGATTTCAATTTTTATTCAAATTTTTAAATCATAAAGAGATGGTTTGGGGACGACTCAGTAAATAATGAATTAAAACAGTTTTAATAATACAGCGACGTCGAAATTCTATAAAAAATAATCAATAGTTTTTTCGATTTTTTTTTTCGCTATTTTCGATTATGGTGGGGGGGGATTTTTTTAATTAACATATTAAATAATTTCATTTATATATGTAAAAACTTTGAAAATTGATGATTGGGCGTCATACGTCCTAAGGTGAACGATGCGGATTAAAATAGCCTTTCACCCGAAATTAAACTATTTTTCTGCTGTCAACGTTTTCCATTTTACTAATTTCCTCAAATTAGCTTTTTGTACTGTGTCAATTCCATATTTTAAGAAGCTTTTAATGCACCACCCGCTGATGGAAGTATGCCATTTTTCAACCAATTACGATATAAGGTTGTATCTGATGAAAATGCTTCTTGAACCGGAATTAAATTAAACTAAACTAAACTTAGAAAATCGAGCTCCGAATAGTTCCGGATGATCTTTGAAAAATTGTGCCAGTTTAAATCGAGCTGGCTTTTTCGCAACGTATTGAGATAGAACACAATTTTGCGTTGAAAAATGATGTGCTAATATGAGATATAACTCTGATGTTTGAAATAAAAAATTTCTTAACCAATCAAGTTAACTCGGCTTTTAAGATGAAAGCCAGTAAGATTTCGTTTGATTTATGGAATTAGTTATGGAAAATTACCAAGTTAATAAATTCTAAAAAAATCGAATGTGTTTCTCAAAAAATTTCGATTTAAATAAAAGGACGCGCTCGAACTACAAAGCTACGCATCTCTGCGGCGAACCAGGCAAATTGAAATTGAGGAGGAAATTAAAAAAATAATGTGGTGATAGATTGGACACACTAAAGAAAGAGACAAATATTAAAACATGAATGACATCGGAACGGATTTTGCAAGGCAAAAGGAAAGTAGGAAAACCAGCAATGACCTGAAAAAGAATGGTGGTAACCGAAACGAAACAACTCGATGAAACATAGGGAGAACTGAAAGCAATAACCCCGAATAGAGTAAGATGGTCCAGTCTTGTAGACGCCATATGCTCATAAATCGAAGATAAAGGAAAAAAAAACAATGCAACATTGATTGTTATTTAAATTGGCTTTTATAATAAAAATGAGGCTCCAAAAGTGTTTAAGTGTGTAAAAAGGCCTTTTGAAAATTGTCATCTATTTCTGAAACGATTTTTATGAAATTCGATTTCATGATAAAAATATAATTGAAATATAGTTGTTGTTCAGAAAAATAGTTAAACTTTAAACTCAACAAATTTGATTAAAACTTAGTTTTTAAAATGAAAATGGAATATCGTATGATTTGAAAATTGGGAAATTCAGTTATTTCTCAACAAACAATTGGAATGGAACTCGGTTTTTACGCTAAAAATGTAAATGCGAATCATTTTTTTCACTGAATTGACGATTTCGGTGACAGTACACCTAAAAATTGTTGTTTTCGCTTAAATATTTTGTGCAACATACGTTGCGTTTTCTTATCGTTTTCTCTATAAATGCGTAAGAAAAAGACAAAAAATATTTTTTGGTTCGACTTTTGATGGTATGTTGACTCAATTATTAATAAATGACAAGTCCTATTAGTTTCTTGATTTGCCAAACGACTTACCTTAATTGCAATCCACGTTCGATGACAATTGTGAGACATGTCATATACATGTCTTCTTACATGACAAAAAAAAATCCTCTTTCTTTGTGGCAATGCCATGATATTATTTTCTGCATAGTTAACAGTTTGTTTATGAAATTGAATTACTAAATTAAATTACTTCACACATATCATTTCAGATAAATAAGAAACAATTCGTCTCAGACATGTCACATTTCATTCGTCTATAACTTCTCACAAGTGACACCTCAGACATATTTGTAGGTTGATGTGTCATTACTGTGTCGCCAACGCATTCCCGGCTGGGTGCTTACACCATAAATAAAAATTTAGGATTTTAAAAATTAACGTTCCAAAAATGCTCATCTTTTATGATGCTGAGTACATCACTGACAAAATATAATGAATGGTTTTTCGTGTTCGTTTCCGGACACCTCCCCCAATTTATATAATGATTATCACGTGAAACGACTTGATTTGATTTCCAATTAGTACTAAATTCAATCATCCAAATCAAAGCTGACAACAAATTAATAGATTAACAATGTCCCGTAATACCTCCGGCATCGTTCCTTCATAATGGTATAAAGTCATTATACGAGTATTTTATCCGTAACATAATATATCTATAATCAGTCATATTTTACATCTGTATACATAAAATAATTTAATTTACATACATTATTGATGTACTCGGATACGAAATTTTGTTGTTGTCAGACATAAATGTGGCGTTGGTTATTCGATTCACAGAATCACAAAAAAAAAGTAATGTTCATTGTTTCAAATTACATTCAATTCGTGGATGCATTCAAATGTGAATTTAACACAAACAGTATACATGGTCGTTTAGTTTATATACAGCCGAGTAGTTTATAACCGATTTTTATAAATTGAGATAAATAGGTTTGTGCGATGTCTGGGTGCGCTTAATATAATATTAAACTATATTGATAAATAAATATATTTGTACAGTGTGTTCGCTTCTTGCAACACCATATACAATATTTATAAATATAGTATACCGTTTAGTATGTAAATATTTACTAGTAATCGACTTGATATTTGTGTATACACAAGTTTTCACTCTACAATTAGTTAACCTTAAAGTATAGGCAAAAAATAATGATTTCGCGGAATGAGAATAGAAAAATGTTGCACAAATAGATCTAGAAAATTTATCGTAGAATAAACAAGTTTGTTAGGTAATTTACATATGTGATGAATGAAATGTGGGGGTCGAAGAACATTTTAACTTTGTTATATACATTAAACAGTTGGTGGTTAATTCGATTAGCGGCGTATTTAGGCTAATGATCTTTCGTATATTGTTAATTGCTTTGTGGAAAATTTACCTGAAATGAGTTGAGAGCGTCGTATATATAATATTTTTACGGGTGTACGTATATTTTGGAACTGTGTGTAACCTAGCGGCAAATAAATAATTCCAAATTATTTTTAGAACGTATATTTTTCTCGTGTTAATTATTTTATACGTCAAACGCTGTGTTTCTTAATTAATCTTATTATAAATTTACCATAATTTCACATTAAAAATAAATACAAAATTGTGTGCCAAAAAAGTATATACAATACACATACACAAGTTTTCTTCTTTACCTCATCTAGAAGAAATTAAAAATATTAATTAAAAAGGAGCACGTGCCTTATTTATGTACATAGGGTGGAAAAAATATAGACAGTAAATTTGTAATATTCTGGGAATTTTACTTTTGCTCAACTGAAGTGTTTAATCGAAATGTTTGAGTATTTATTATGCACGTCTTAGTATACGGCAGTATTGTGAAGGTTGTCTTGGGATATACCTACACGAAAATATTATCAAGACAAATTATTAGTACGTATATAACGTCATTTCAATGACGGTTTTGAATTAATTTTTATTGTGGCTTTTTGGCCATCGAAAAAAAACCATAACAAGGGCGGTTTAAGACGAAACATTAGAATACTAATTCATATTTATTTGTAAATATTACTTCGTTTGTAATTCTTTGCATTACTGACATTACACCTTACATATATAAAATGCTGTGGCAAGCACGTTGGAATGTTTTTCAAATCATAAGTTTCTGTGTTTTTTATTCGCTATCTGGGGCGGGCTATTGAGTGTTAAATGGGAAATTATCTCTCCATAATTCCATTACTAGTCGTATTGTCGCTGTACAATAAAAATTTAAAACAAATTCATCCATTCAGTGATGCCTTCTTTCGTTCAAAAATTACGTTTTTTTCTTCTGAATTATTTTCAGCAACGTTGATTGATTAAAAAAAATCAGAAGGAAGGGAGGAACGAACGAGCGCAACACTGAAGCCATCTTTAACGACATCTTGTTGCGTTTTAAATTTTTGTTGTAAGATTTAAGTTTCTAATTGTTTTAGGAGTTTACAAAATAAAGGCCTTTTCAAATTTCCCATGGAAATGGATAGCGGCACCCGATAAATAGGTAGTGCAAAATATTTTCATATCAATTTTTAACTAAAAAGTTGAACGAAAAATACAGGTAACAATCCAAGAACACGGTATTCGAAAAACACCTTTTCGAAAAACACGAATATGCATTTACTCAAATAACATTCTTTTAAACAACACGGTTCTCGTTATTTTGTTTTTCGGCCTTCATCTATTACCCGTATCATCGTCGCTTTACTAATGAGTTTATAAGCAACTGCATCTAGCTTGACTTGACTATGTGACATTTCGAATTGTCTACTAAAATTTTGTGCTTGTCTTTTCCCACATTTTTTGTAATTGTTGAAAACTTATAATTCAATTCCATTAAATGGACTGTTAATGATCTAAAATATCTAAATTGACATTTAATTAGACTTGACGTTATAAACAACAATTCAGCTTGATACGTTTTCAATTTGTAAAATAATAAAAAAATGCCCTTTTGAAATTTCCCAGCAAGTAGAAACGAGTGCCGCCTGATTCCGTACAAATATGAGGAGCTAAATAAATTTCAAGGGATCGGTACATAATTCTGTTTTTACAAAATTTTGTTTTTTCGAAATTTTCTTTTCCTGAAAAATTCGATTTTAAAACAAAAAATATAATGGAAATATTTTTTATATAGTTAATCGAATTTTAACAAAATTATTGGTTTAACAAATTTAAAATAAACGTTGAAATCATACCAAATCTTTGAGTTTATTAGGATAAATTAACTGCGATCCTTTTAAGTAAACCAGATGTTCCTATGATGCGACGTTTTTTCATAAGTTTTTCAATTTTTAATAATATAACTTCCTGATTTTATTTTTTTCACCTGCATTTTTGACATTATCATCTCTTTTGACAAATCACCTATAAATCACCATTCGAATAAAGGCTAGGCTCTTTATCATCCTAATTTCTGAATTTCCATATACTTTTTCCATCCCCTCCTTATGGATTTAACGTCATAAATTTTGCCCAAAGTGGAACAAGCATCCATTAACATTTGCGTTTGGATAAAAAGATTTCGCCGAAGAGATAATTGGGTCGATTCCGGAATCTAAAATTGATTTATTTCTCCCGCTTCCAATTGTATTGAATTTGTATTAAAAAAATAAAAATAACGTAACATAACATACAATTTTAGGTCCCGGAATCGACTCCAATGGCCTTTTCAAAAACACACAAGATTCTTTGTGGGTTTGATTCAATTTTGAATTTTAAAAATATCTTTTTTAATTCAAAAAAAAATTAGACGTATAATTTTAAAGTTTCTTGGCTGATTAAACAAAAAACTAATGGTATAACTTCACCTTCAATATGGCTGTGGATGGAATATAATTGCAGCATTATATGGATGGTACCACTTCAAAAGTGCCATCCATTGCAAGGAGTTGTAAAGATGATCTACTATCCATTATGATAATCTTATTTCAGTCAACTTCGGACTCACATCAGACAAAAAATTCACCTTCCCAGAATTATATGAAACAGAATTTTGTGAACCAGAATCTTATGAAACAGAATTATTTAAAACAGAATTTTGTATATAGAATTTCGTGAAGCCGAATTAAAAATCCGAATTTCGTACGCAACCCAAATTTCTATGCTTGCGTTTCTGTGCTTTGAATACACAGCTGATCTAAAAAATGTAGCTTAGTCTTAAAACCACTGATTGCACCAGTAAGTAGCAAGACTTAACAATCAATGTCAAGCAACCGTTGCTTTGGCTTCGTACAAAATTGGGTGTTCGATTGTGAAATGAAATTATAAAATGAAGCGGAAACGAAAACAATCCTGATTGGCCTCATGTAAATTTTCAGGTTCATCCAAATGTGTTAGAAGGGAAGTTAAAACTATTTTTACAGCATTCATGCAAAAAACCTAGTTATTAGTTTCAGACAACAGTATAATAACGTTATTACTATTTTCTTCAAAATCAGAGTTATGAAAACCAATCTTGTTTTTCATTTTCATTGAGCGAAATAAAAATAATTAAATTTAGTTAGTTAATATGAAAATCGAACTTTTCGTAAAGCTGTAACGCATTTCATTTATGTTTACAATAAAAAACCGTTACTGTTTAATGACTGTGTCAAATTTGCTTGTAATGAATTCGGGTCGTATTTTTTTAAGCCCATGTATTCGAAAAGGCCTATTTTTTAAGCATATTTTTATGAACTTTTTTTGAAATTTAAGTCGAACTTTATCTTAAATATTTTTGTATACACGAAAAACAATTAAAACTACAGAAATATAGAATAATCTTAATGCCGAAACTTTTTGTCATATTTAACATCGTCTAACACTCTCTAACATAATTAGGATGTCAGATGCTATACTCATTTCGAAAAACGACCGTCGTTAACTTCTATGGTCATATAAACTTCTGGTTCATTATCAGCATCGTATGAAATAAAAGCGTCTAAATTTCGGGGCAAAAAGGCCTCTTCGAAAATTAAACAATTAATCGGTCGGAATAATGTGGTTTCAATTACGGATTAAAAGGCCTCTTCGAAAATTAAACAACTAATCGATAGTTGCAATGAGATGTACGATGAAACAATTGACCTCCATTGTTCGTTTTATATCCGTATTCGATAACAAATAGAAATTTTATTATTTGCAGTAATTGGAGCAGAGTCTTTAACTCTGGTCAAAATAAAAAACGCAACAGAATTTTTTTTTAAAAAAATACCAAATTTTAAAGCGCATGTATTTTGGTGGAACGTCAATTTAATTTTTTTTTTATTTTTAAAATGCAAGAAGTTTAGTCTACTTTCCGATGCTGGACCCATTTTTTATTAGTTTTATTTTTTTATGACTTTTTTTCAGTCAAACAAAAATGTTTCTAACGCGAAATATACCCCAAACCTATAAGACTGCCAACGAGCTTTCCTGATGTTTCATTCCCATAGAGGATTTAGAAACTTTGAGAATGAGACTATTGAAATTGTTGTACGACAAGTCGCTGTTGAGTTATAGCAGTTTTCCACAAAACGTGGTTTAATTAAAAAGTTTGATATACGATAAGTTTGTGATTTTTTTCTCATTAAAAACATTTTGCGTCAATACACAAAAAAAAATTAGAAAAAACAAAAAATAATAGAAACAGGATCCAGCACTGGAAAGTAGACTAACACCCCGATTCTGAAGCACAGTCAGTGATTGATAATAGGTTTTAGCTGAAACTTTTTCTCTGTTTTGAGTTCAGTCTTAATTATGAGACTTTTCGTATTCTGCGCATAGTCTTAGATGCCATTGGTCTTAAAAAAAATCTAACGTAAGACATACAAATTTGGTAGTTTTATTGGTCACAGACTACGCGCAGAATACGAAAAGTCTCATAATTAAGACTGAACTCAAAACAAAGGCAAAAAGTGACTGTGCTTCAGAATCGGAGTTGAAAAAAAGGTATTTCTTCTAAAAAACGTCCTGTTGCGTTTTTTGTTTTGCGCAGTGTATTTTCCGCCCACTCGCAGCATTCAATAGCAACACGAGTCGCGAAATATCGGAAAATTGTATACAAAATAGTTTAGCCTTTTAAAATTTAATGGAAATCTTTCGCCGTACAATTATTAGGCCTTATAACTGTAACTATGTCACCTTATAAGTCTTATAGTCGAAGCGATATTCAATTTTAAATATGGAGATTTACGATATAAATTGTTTCAATAGGCTTAATATTTGTGTTGCTTTCTTGTCTTATTTATTTTTGAAAATACGAGTAGCTCTCAACCCTTGATTTACCAATTTATGTTTATTTAATTTTTTACCCAAGTAACCAATGCACGGGGATTTTTTGCCACCCAAATCAACAGGCGAGATCGTAACAGTATTGTATTTTAAATAAATTATTTTCAGATTTGACCATCAAAACTAAAATTATTTTTTATGTTACCTTTCATGTAATATCTATACATCTTTCGGCTTCAATTTTGAAAGCTTTCGTTACGTTTCTTTACGACAAAATGAAATTCCCTTCTTAAGATTTAAAACGTCCATGTGTATGAATCTACACGTTCAACTGAGGGATAGGAGCAGCCACTTTACTGCACAAAATTAAAAAATTCAAATCAAATAATACAAAACCGCCATTAAAATAATTGTTTTATTAGATTTACAAATTTAGCCCTTCAGCTTATCTCAGATGTAATTACATCACCTACACACTTATAAAATTTGGTTTTGTCTCGGACCGAACGACCTTAGTTCCGATAAGAAGATTTTGTTTGAATTTTATTAACCATAAAATTTATCTACAACCACCTATGCCACTCGTTGAGTTAAATCCGAAATTTATGTTTAGTGCTAGATAGACAATTTTCTGCTTTCATTTTTGGCCAAAAATTACATAGAAAACCACACCACCGGAAATAGTTAATTATCTTATACTGCTTCACTAATGTAGACTATATAAATTACATAGTTTCAGTGTATATAGCTATATAATTTATTTCGCTTGTGGTTTACGAGTTCACGGTGATAAGGTACACAAAATATAATGCATACACTGGCGTTTATTTTAAGTTTTATGTAATATAATGGTTGAAATTAATTCATAGAAATTATCTATCTGAATGACTAATTTTTGTTGTTAGTTAACAAATTTTAGGAATAATTACGTACCAAGGTTTCTGAAACTTCATCACAACACGTTAGAAATATACTTTAATACATTTTTGAAAATAATTAATAAATACAGATGCTATCAACCTTTTTTTAATCCTCAATTTATTTATGAATTTAATTTTGAATCAAATCGTTTGAAAACAGCAAATTTAATAATACACGCATTAAAATGTTTATAAAAACTCATTCACCGTAACAAAATATAAAACCGAACCCAAAAAAAAAAAATATTATAAAAACCGAGAAAACCCCAAAATATAAAATTGGAAAAATGCCGCGCACGTTTTTTTCGGTGGAAAATTATATTATATGTATGTGAAGGTTAATGCTGTATATTCGAAAATTGGGTGGCCTGATTTTAATATTTTTAATTTTCACAATTGAAATATACATACAGAAGTAGTTTTGTATTATTTTGCAGTAAATTTAAGGCTTTAAGGACTTGAATCGGGCCCAAAGTATAATATTCCAGCAAAGTTTTCTCACATCTATCGGACGCCTAAGGTATTTTTACGAGTGATATGCACTCCAGTTTATGCGCAACAGTATTCCAGACTCGTGCTTGAAATTCGTACCTACAACTTTTTTATAGCTTATCTTTATCGTTTTTGTTTCAACGATAAATATTTTAAATTTAGCAAATCCTTGAAATATACTTTAGTTATTTGTATAACGTATACAAAAATGAGTTTCTTTGTGTCATAATTATATAACCTAACTTACTGTAAGTCAATAAAAAAATATTAAAAATTGTTCAGTTATTTAATCGAGGCATTACAAATTATTTAATACTAAGTATCAATAAATAATAAAATAACTGTATTTTTAATTACTAACTGTTAACTCTCTTACTTAATCTCAATATAATTAACAAGCTTAATAAAATTCATAAGCATAAAGAAAGCATTCGAACTAAGAGATTATCAGAAAAATTCTACCTGGAATTATCTTGCCATGCATAAACCGCCTGATTCGACTAAATTTTGTTTCCAAACTGAGATATATTCAGAACTTTTTTATCTGGAATTAGAATTGGATAGAATCGTTTGAATTTCGCTTGACAGACGATTCTCGAGTAACTGACCGCTGAATTTGTTAAAGTTTTGTCTACAAACTAAAAGATCTTCAGGAAAAATCTATCTGGAATTATCTGCGGATAGAGTCGTTTGAACCTCGTCTTTCAGGAAATTTTCGGTTCTCTAAGGTTTTTCAGTTTTGTAGTCAAAATTTTAACCAATACGGTGTGGTACACGTGAACTGCTCGTAAATTGTCTGTTATTAGAAATTCAATGTACTATATTCAGATTATTCCAGTAACAAAATTTATTAAAATATTTCAGTTTTGTAGTAAGAATTTTAACAAGTCCGGTGGATTACGTCAAGTGCTCATGAATTGCCAGTAAAACGAATTTCTTGATTATATTTCAGATAGAAATTTTATTAAAATTTTTATGTTTGTGAAAAGCTCAACGAATCTAATGATATATGTCTATAGCTCCTGAATCGCCTGTATGGCGAGATTTCAATTACTAAATCCAGATAATTACTAAATTTTTTTACTAGAAACTAATTTTTTTACTATGATATTTATTGATAATAATTTTAATTCTAAAAAGACATTTTGAACATTACGTTTTCTAAGTCTGTATATGATGTAGCCTACTATTACTTAAAAACGAAAGAAATCAATACGAACACATAAAATGAAAAAGCGACGAACCTGATATTACGTACATACTTAATTGAAAAGCAATTTATTCCAAATCGAATCAAATACTGCTCGTAGTAAGTGCAATACAATCGAAAAATTCGTGCTATACATAGCACAATGGAAGTCCCCTATACTAGTTAAATTACTTAGTTTATATAAAAAGGCAGAGCCCAAGTTATTGAAGGATGAACCAGCTTGGCCGTAAGATCTTGCCTTAACATATTATTAATTAGTTTATCGTGCTTTTTATGATTTTTTGGAATAAAATAATTGATTTCACAATAATGGCTCAGTAGTAAGAAATGCAGATATTCAGTTTTTATGACGGGTTGTTATTTAGTCAAACAAATAGAAAAAAAAACTGATATTGATTCGGGATTGTGACAGCGAATTTATAACTTTCGAATTCGATGAATCGTTTAAAAATTTGTAATTTATCTCAAATTAGTTTTAATATACGCTAAAAAAATCGATACTATTTTTAGAACCTTTGAAAAGATTAGGCACATTTTTTTTAAAGTAAAAAGAGTAAATTGTAATAATTTTGGATCAAAATTTGCGAAAATTCGGCAACGATGCAAAATGCAGCTCGTGCAATAACTGAAGCCAAACGACTTGCCACAGCGTCGAAGTTTTGATCAGTGGCCCTTAAAACATCTTGAGCAAAATCTGTTTTTTATCGGAAAATTGTGTTCAGCAAAAAAGTTCATTTGGTGTCATGAGCAGCCACAGGCAATGCCAGAACTGCCAATGAACTCAGAAAAACAGTGTTTTGTATATCGTTCGATGATTTCGGTAGCAATATAAGAAGAAGAATAAAAAATAATTAGCTCTTTTGGAAATGCATTGGCCCAGATGAACCTACGGTAAGACTTAACGAGGTTTTAAATCTTAAAGATTGTTTTATTATTTTTTATTTTAATCCTTGCAATCTGTCTGGTCTTGGGCCGAAGCACTCCCTGCTCTTTCTTGGGCCAGTTTCCCGTTCTACACGCATTTCTGCCAAATCGAAGACGTACGGCTATAGGGCCGATTTAAGTTACCATCTGGACTTTGCATAGCTCGCCCCATTAGTTTTGCATGCCGATAGGGGGTCGTAGTTGTGTTCCTTCGCAATCTGTTGATGAAAATTTCCTTCGGGTCTCGAACCCAATTAGTTTTTGATTTGGTGCGCCTCTTTTTAAAGAAACATCATTTATTGACAGCGACATATTGGATTTCAGCTGAATCAAAACAAACAACTTTATTTCGATGATAATTTAAATTTGTGCCGGCATTTACTGTTTACAAAAATAATTTATCACGAAAGTAATGTGATTTGTTTTGGTTAAGTGGAAATCAAATGTCGCTGGCAATAAGTGGTGGTTTCATTTTTTTCTTGTATAACAATTTCCTTTACTTCTTTAATTTTGATGATGATTTTGATATCCTCAGGCGTAGATGTCTTATGTTTGTTACCAAGCAAAAATTTTTGCTTTAAATCTTCATAGTGTATCACTTTAAAAAATTTATAGATAAGTGTCATGGTATCGATTTATCAGAAGATCTAACAAAATTTAAATTTAAAATTACACTTCTTAGATAAAATAACAGTCATAAGAACAATATCTTTAATCCCGATTTTAATTTCATCGAATTTGTCGAATTTGTTCATTTAATATCTTGCGAAAGGCTTAGTCAAATTGTTGATTGCAGATTCGCTTTAAAACTCCGACCAACAGGGAACTAATTTGGATTATACACAAGCACTACAAAATACGATAGTAAAAATCAGCAAACTAACTTTTACAAAATCTTGAAAAATTATTTTGTGTAAAATTATTACAAGCAGGTAGTGAAAATCAGGTGTTGTTTCCTCAAAATATTTTTCCGTAGATATTAAAAAATTGAAATTTTGAGTTGGTAAAATTGTATGCTAAAAATCAGCAAATAAACCTTTACGAATTTTTAGAAATTGGTTTTGCAATATTATTACAAGCAGGAAGTAGAAATCAAGTTTTAATACTCAGAGTAATAACCCCAACATATTAAAAAATCGAATATTTGTTAAAAACAAGCACGGATTTATGAAGTCTTTTAAAATAGATTTGTGTAAAAATATTACATGCAGGAAGTGAAATTTAACTGTTGTTATTCAAATGTTACCCACTAGATATTTAAAGATTATTATTAAGAATTGTTAAAATGTTGTTTGTTTTGTCAAAATTTTACTTTTCAAAAATTTGGGTTCGTGTGAAATTATTACATGCCGGAAGTGTACTTGTTAATTCTTGTAGCCTAGATGTTTATTATTAGATGGCTCGTATGCAAATTAAATTTCGGGAAATGAAAAAAAAACGTTGTTGCTACCTCTGAATTACGCTTATAAAAATTTCTTTGAACTTAGAAGTATTTGTTAAGAAGAGCCACAATAGTTTTAACATAATTCTTTCTTTTTGCTGCCAAGCAGGAATTTAAATCGAGTATTTTTTTGAAATCAACCAACCTAATACATAAAATATTGCCCATTTTGCGGCAGTAAAAACAAAATGTTCGTCATTTATTAATTTTTGTTCAGGTTCATTTAAAAAGTTTAGGGACGTTGCCAATTCAAAGAAGCTGAAGTAATAATGAAATATGTAGAATATGGATAGGTGATTGCTTTTCTTATTTCAGCCAACCGGTTATCAAATCTAATTTCTAAATCTCATATGTTCTCTTCTTTTTCATCAGCCAAAAGCCGACTGCTGCTAAAATAAGAACTTTTAACGGTATTCATAATGGAATTAAAATTCCCAAATGTTTGGAATGTACCTACTTCCAAATAAGTCTTGGAATGAAATAGCCCGTGCTAAATTTTCCCGTTTTTTTTTATTCATAAATATATACAATGTTTTAGCCTATGCAACCTGTTCTGGGGCGGAAGCACTTCTTACTCTTTTGCATAGCTCCATGCCAGCCTATAGTAGTGGCATTGAAGATGAGTTGGCCCATAAGTTGTGTATTCCCACAGAAGGTGATAGTTGTGTTCAGTTCCATCACCGATCGTAATCAGATGAACAAAAATTCTTTTGCACTCTGCCTCTGACGTGATTCGAACCCGGTACCTTCTTCTTGATACAAGCGCCAAAGCTTTAACCACTGTGCCGTTTGGTCGGTAAAATATTTATATAATTTCAATTATTAATGAGAGATGTTTGCACTAACCATGAACCAATTCAAATTTCCTAAAGGTAGTACCTAGTTGGTTTCTGTGTTCTATATAATTCAATTATTTACTAAAGTACAGAGAACCACGACAGAGAACCAACTAACACGCATTATTATTCTGGCAGTCTAAATTTTCTTTGAGTCACTATATTTATACTGTGAATTTTTCAGAATTAACGTCACATAAATTTGACAAATTAAACCGGAGGTTAAATTAAATGTGTCATCAACAACATCACCATAATAAAATAATAAATTTATTAATTGAAAATCTTTGGCCAAATATTTTGAAAACAATATAAAATTAATTTCTTGAACGCAAACTAGAAATATTCAGTTTTTTAACATTAATCAACAACATTTCCCGCCCACAATTTACATAAAACATAACAACATTGATGACAGTATTCCTAAAGTTCAATGTTGGATATGTATACAGTTCGAGATCATAAACACACACATACATAACAAATAAATCTAGCAATTTACAAAAATTTTCATTTAAATTGAGTTAAATAAATAAATAAACAAAAAAAAAAATCAAAACCATTAAATAAATAAATAAAATACAACGCTACGGAAATTAAATGGAATTTGTTAAACAATTTATCTATTAAAAACAATAATTTCCAATTTACATTAAATAATCATATTTATTATATGTGTTTTACATGACACTCAATATACCAAAACCACAAAACAGCTATAATCCGTAATACATGTCAATTAAACGTTAAAAAATCAATAAAAATTACCTGGGAACCCGCTAGCAATGTTTGTAATTGCAAAAATTGCTATAAACACACCAAACATGAATTTCATTTTCACCAAAATATTTTATTATTCACAAATTACGAAACAATTTCACTTTTATTTATAAATATATTATAAATCACTTAACCGACGACACTGATCAATAATATAATAATTCACCAAAAAAATATTATCGCACACAAAATTCACAATGTATTCACAATATTTAATAATATAATAAATTTTTTTTAACGATCACCTCGCGATCACTTCTAAAGTACAAAAACTATAAATATTTTCAATTTGTTTCGTTATATACAAAACCGATTTGTTTTGTGTTTATTTTTTTTTTTTGTTTGTTTTGTGAAGATCAATGTGCGCGGCACGGCGACGCGGGCGAGAGAATATTACGCTGAGATTTTAGACGCGAACATACTATACGATCGCCGATCATACAACAAGTTGGTGGTCAGTTTTATTTTATTTTTATGTATGTATTTGGTTTTGTGTTTGTTTGTTTGTTTGTTTGGTGTGGTATATGCGATCATCAGTTTATACACAGCTGAATTTGATGTACGCGAGTACGTCACAAAATAATTAGATCATGATCGTAAAATTATTGATCGATGTAATTTTTATATCAATTATATATTGTATTTGGTTTGATCTGATAATTAGATTGATTCAGATGAGTAATGTACAGTATATATCTTTGTTTATAGCGTGACATTGAAGATCTTTTCTCTATACTAGTTACCGCTGATGTTAAATGACGGTCGCAACGAATTACTGTTAATTCAACTTGAATATTTGCGCGGTTTCGTTTCGTTGCTTCTATCGACATTGCATTGTCTTTTTGATAATTATATTATTCGGGTAATTGATATGTTTACGATAATGTCTAGGATGGTGATATGGATGAATATCAAATTTAACTTGATAATTTCGTCGAACTTTTACTATATACAGAATTATTGAAACTTGTATTTAATTAGAATGTTGCCGTCATTAAATACTGGTTGGGCAAGTTGTCGACATTTAAAAAAGGTAGTTGATTGGAACGGCGCCTGGTACACTTTGAGTGGAAGAACTTGTTATACCACACCTATGTTTTTTACTTATCACACTATTTATTTGATTGATACAGCGCAAATTATAACAATCTAACTAATTTATTGATACATAAATTAAAATTTTATGGGTCTGGTATGTAGTCACACCCGCAGAATATTTTTTTTATGCTGAGAATTATATGATATGTAAATTGAAAAACAGTTGTTTGTAGCCTCAGAACCTAAAAACATCAACGGTCTCGATGTTCTTCTGACAAACGGCGAAAGAATTGGGAAATATCAGAAAAACTACTGAGTTTCTAGTACATTTGCTGTAAATAACCACATTCAGTAGTGTAACGTCCATCTTTGCGTTGTTTGCTCCATGAGAAAAGGTTGAACTTCTGGGTTATTGGACGGAGCCATTGACGTTTTCAAACTTCATTGCCTCTCTTGTAATAATAAATGGCGAAACCGATTGACGGAGATGAGAACCAATGGGTCGTCCCATCTCCGAAATCCCAATCAGATTGTAAATCGACCCAATTCAAATTTAGTGGAACAGAACCCATTTCCTCATCTCCCACCTCACCCACGCAAATCTTAAATGTTTGCCACTTACCCGAACAAACCCCTATAACAAACTCTGGTACTATTTCTCCTAAAAGTATAAGTGCACATAAGTTGCGTTCAATCATGTACTTTCGAAACCGGAAGCGAATTCTCGCTCAGATTTCGGAGTCAGTAATCACATCTTCCCTAAACTCTCCCAGTGATGTTTGTCCTTACGCATTAATCGAAATAGAAGGGGTTCTGTTACATGGTCTCCACGACAGCGGAGCAACCATTAGCGCTTTAGGTAAGCATGGGGAAGATTTTATCGTTCGAAATAATTTACCTTTACATCCCCTACCGGCTGTGGTTCAGACCGCCAATGGGTCCTCCGAACGAGTACTAGGTTATGTCAGAGCGAGCATAAAATTTCAAGATAAAACACTTCTGATGAATTTGTTTTTGGTTCCAACGTTTCATCAAGAATTATACCTTGGTTGTGACTTTTGGCAGGCTTTCGGAAATAAACCAGCCATTTCAGAAATATTGAACCCTTTAATTCAGTCGGAACCCCTAAATCAAACTAAACGCCATATACTAACTGACGCTCAACAAACTAAACTCCAGGCCATCATTAACACCATTCCTAATTACGAGACAAACGGCCTTGGCAGAACTTCGATATTGTGCCATTCCATTGACGTTGGGAATGCAGCTCCGATCAAACAACGTCATTACGCAGTTTCCCCTGCGGTTCAGAAACAAATATATGAAGAAATCGATTGGATGCTGCAACTCGATGTCATAGAGGAAAGCCAAAGTTCTTGGAGTTCCCCGATGGCGGTCGTTAAAAAGAAAAGTGGAAAATTTCGCCTTTGCTTTCATGCCAGAAAAATAAATAATGTGGCCAAAAAATATGCATATCCGCTTCCATTAATTAAAGGGTTGCTAAGTAGGTTGGATTGAACTAAGTACACCTCGAGTTTGGATTTAAAGGATGCCTTTTGGCAAATTCCTTTGGATCCAGAATCGAGGGATAAGACCGCGTTTATCGTCCCGGGGCGTCCATTATACCAGTTTATAATCATGCCCTTTGGACTCTGTAATGCGTCTCAAACCTTGTGCCGATTAATGCATAAAGTGATTGCCCATCATCTCCATGATCGAGTATTCGTATATCTTGATGATTTTACTGCCACATTTGAGGAACACATGTCTCTTCTAGAAGACGTTTCCGAGCGGCTTGCGAAAGCTGAATTAACCATAAATATAGACACATGTAAGTTTTTATTGAAAGAAATCGAATATCTCGGTTATGTGGTTGATGAGGGAGGATTACGCCCTAATCTGGACAAGGTAAGACCCATTGCAGAATTCCCAGTTCCAAAAAATATTCGGCAAGTAAGACGGTTTCTGGGCGTTTCGGGTTGGTATCGTCGGTTTATCAGTGGGTACTCAGATCTTTCTTCACCTCTTACCGACTTATTAAAAAACAGTGGAAATTTATATGGACTGAAGAAGCACAAAAATCGCTTGACGCTCTCAAAAAAGCACTCGTTTCATCACCAGTATTAACAAGTCCTGATTTCACTAAACGATTTTATATTCAGTGTGACGCCAGTTCTACTGGGATCGGGGCTGTGCTGATTCAAAAAACTCACAAAAATTGATTGGTGCTCAACGCAATTATAGCGTTACCGAGCAAGAATGCTTGGCAGCTGTAATTGCTATCAAAAAGTGTCGGTCATATGTTGAAGGTCTGCAATTTACAGTGATAACGGACCATGCCAGTTTAACGTGGTTAATGTTGTTAAAAGACTTATCTGGCCGTTTAGATCGTTGGAGTCTCCAACTTCAGAGTTTTGATTTTCAGATTGAATATCGGAAAGGAACACAAAATACCGTTCCGGATGCTTTATCTCGGATGAACATGGACTCGTTCAATTTGTCACCCATGTGCATTGATCTCAATTTATCGGAGTTTAATTCAGTTGAATACCAATCCTTCGTTCAAGACTTGCAAAAACGGCATCACAAAACCAACTTAAAAGTTTCGTCAGGGAAAGCGTACATAAATTTGACCCCCCAGTCCGGTGCTTATGTACCAAATGATATACCTGTTTGGAAGCTGGTTGTCATGCAGGCTCTGAGACTTCCTTTCGTTGAATCTGCTCATTGCTCCCCCACATCCGCCCATCTTGGAACCAAAAAGACTATTGAAGTGGCACAACGTTATTTCTTTTGGCCTACTCTTCAGACGCTTGTCAAAAATTATATCAGTTTGTGTCATTCGTGTAAATCAAATAAACCATAGAATTATTACAGCCGTCCTCCATTAACAAGTCTTCCAACCACAATTCGACCTTGGCAGAGAATTTACATCGATTTCCTGGGCCCGTATCCTCGAACCCGTAATGAAAACACCTCCATTTTAATAATACTTGACCATTTTTCGAAATTTGTGTTAACGAAAGCGGTGAGGCCAGCAACCTCGGCCGAAGTAGTTAAATTTTTAAAAGACCATGTTTTTCTAATGTTCGGAATACCAGAAACTATTTTAACTGATAATGGCGTTCAATTCACGTCCAAGCAACTAGCGAATTTATGTCTAAAATATGGTGTCGAGCACTTGTTTACTGCCAAATATTCTCCTCAGGGAAACTTATCGGAACGGGTTAATCGCACCTTATTGGCTGCATTGCGCTCTTATATAAAAGAAGACCATCGAGTCTGGGATAAAAACTTAAGTGCCATCAATCATGCGCTGCGAAATGCCATTCATGACAGTACCAAATTTTGGAGAATTATATTGTTTTTCGTCAGCATGCTATCTTACATGGATCCGTTTACAAAATGTTAAAAGATATAAATCAGTTTGGGGGTACTTGGCTACAGTTTGAAGATCGGCCTGATAAATTGAATAACCTTTACTTATTGGTTCAAAGCCGCTTAAAAGGAGCCGCAGAACGGAATAAAGAGCGGTATAATTTGCGCAGCTGAATTCTTAAATTTAAAGTGGGACAACCTATATCGCCGATTCCGTATAATCTAATCCAAAATGAGAGTAATAAAATGAAGCATTCGTCTTGCAGTGACTTGTATGTAGCGAAAGGCAATAACATCAATATCCTTAGAATAGGGCCACAGGATGCAATATCCTTTGATATTGCATCCTGTGGCCCTATTCTGGCTTTCCCAGGGAATTGGAAAAATATTTTGCAGTAATTGCAAATTGCAATAATTCCCAAATATTTATTTCCCGTTCCCAAATGTATATTCTGGTAGACTGGGAATAATTTTTGGGGAAAAAACTTTTATTTTGGTTTTTATAAACTAAAACGCATGTTGCGACCTTATAACAAGTTTAATTTATTTTTAAATATATATTTATTAGAAAAAATGTTTAAAAATTCGAAAAAGTACGAATTACAATTCCCTAAAAAATAATGGGGACAAATTAACGTCAAAAGTGCTATAAAATGGAATTATTTTGTCCCAATAAAAAAAAATCCCAAACGCCAGAATACATTTTGGGGAATAAAAAATTCCCAACTGCTAGAAATACGTCACTAGTTCCTAATTCCCGGGGAAAACCAGAATAAGGCCACTGGACTTTGTTTTCAGCAGAACAATGAATAAATCGCAAATAAGATCAGTTTATAAGTAAATTTTCAGATTCTGCGATAACTTTTCAAGAAACCCTCATAACTTTATTTTACGCATAGAACTAAAAAGGCACAGAAATGGAACAATTTATGACAAGGCTGGAAGATAAACAACGGGAAACTAACATCTTCCTAATTAGCAATTTCTTTCCCAAATATTTTAGTAGTGTTTTTTTGTTTCTCAAAGATGTGCTTGGTAAAAGTTTAGTAATTTAGTTCCTGTTTACCGTGATGTAATTTGTTGAACCTAAAACGTTTGCAACATTGACCGCCATTAATTTGGTAACATTTATTAAGAACATTTGGTTCTTAATAAATGTTACTAGCCATTAGTAAAATAAATTTTTCCCTTGGTTGATTTAACAAAATAGTTGGTCACTGTTACCAAATATTTTCCACTTCTATCCATTAAATTAACAATATGTTTTTGGTTATATAAATAAAATAAGCTTAAAATTAAATAACAACGATTTGGTTATTTAAAATTGAAATTTTATTCAACTAAGATCTTGTTCGTTTTTTTAACTAAGGTATTTGATTGATCGAAAATCACCAAGATTTTCGCAAAATAAACTCAGATTTTTGTCTACATACAGATTGCGATCACTTGACTATGATTGTATATATTTTTCCAATAAACGGTATACCCTATCTTCAAATATAAAAACACTTATAGTTTATTTTTTAAAATAAAATCCCTCAACACCTTAAAACCACCACCAATTGAATTATTTGGAAGTAGAGGTCAAAGCAAATATATTAACCTATTTTTTATTAACCTATTTCAACCCAAATGTACGAAAACGACCAAATGGTTCAATTTGAATCTTAAAATTTGTCGTACAAGTACGTTGAACGACAACGTTTGGTCTAAGATTTTAGTTCTTTAAATAAAATTTATTTAAATTGGGACAGAAAATTTTGATGGCAACAAAAATTAAATTCTTTGAGCGAGCGATTCAATTACTACTTATGTATCGAGTAAAATAATTCTCATCTAAAATAAAAGTGAAGTTACCAAAGCTGTGATAAACACTTTTCAGAATATTGTTATTTACACAAAAAAATAATTCGAGTTGTTTGACGAAATTTCACCCTTCTTTGAAATAATTCTTTCTTCTGACGTACTTCTAAAGAAAGAAATATATGTAAATGACTTGCTGCCCTTTTAAAATTCACTCAATTTACTTTTCCATTATAGTTATTGATTCTATAAAATTTGCAAGTTCGATTTTCTTTTGAAATTTTTGATATTGACTCAGATTAAACTTTCCTATTTACTTGAAAAGGATATGCTAGTCTTACTTAAATTTTCCTTTTCCATCATTTGGTATCATGTAGATTATTGATAATCGTTATCCTTTCTCAGAAATGTGAATGTATCTTTTTATAGAAGTATCATACACGATTTTTTGTTATTCCCGGAAATTTTTCGTAAATTGGCTGTACAAAACGTGTCTCTATATTATGTTCAATAGGCTGAATTCAAAATTTTCCAGTCAATTTTGCCTAGAAATAAGTACTGGTTTAAGAGACATTTTATGATGGGCTTCATTCGATTTAAAGATTTTATTATGGAAGGAACGTCTATTACTACAAACTGTTAAAATTGGTGACACGTACGCGAAAACGAAATAATCAAGTGTTTGTTGTAGTTACATATTGTTAGAAATAATGATCGGGTTGAAAGTGACCGAAAAAAACTTGAATTCATGAAATTCATATTCCAGAGAGTTTTTCATCAAACACTTTCTTCGAAATCATCTTGGCATTAAAAAAGACGGCCAGAGAACAAATTAACGCTAAACCTTACAACCTTCGGTTTCGTGATGAGTTCATATTAAGCAACTATTGCCGATAACTTTTCCTTATTGCAGAATAATAATTTTTAAGAAATAATTTTCAAACTCTAATCATCATAGGCATTATGATATTCGAGAAAAATAATGAAGATTTAGATTGAAGATTTAACAAGTTGTATGGCGGTTGGATTTAAGTCAATTGGTTTCAAAATATTTTTATATTGAGTCGAGTCATTATCGATAATGTTCGCTAAACTAATGACAATCTTTTGGAGAAATCATTGAAATTTAAATTTAATTTTATTCTATTTTGGGTAGTATCGATTATGTGGCATCAAGGCACCAGGACAGCACCTTGTTCGAGGTCGACGACGCGTTCGTATGTATCTTGGTTTCTCTCTGTACTGAAAGCTCTGTACAATTAGTTTTGAAATTTTTTGATGACTATGTTTCAAACTCGTTTGCCTGGGTGGTGTTGCTTTTGACAGCGTATATCCAAAAAAGCCTATTTATCACTAAAGAGTTTGCATTTTCAATCTTAGTTAACAGCGATCTTGTGAAACGCGGTAAGGATAAAATCGTTTTTCTTGTATGACTTCGTGTAAATCAAGATATTCCCACGAGTTTGTTCTCTTTTGAAATTTCAATTCAAAAATCTTCCTCATAAACTAGTTCTGCTCAATTTAAGTAAATAATGATATGTGCAATCCCTTTTTTTGTTCAGCTAATAAGTTGACTAATTTTGGCTGAGGTCAACTGAGGAATAGTGAAACGGTCCGTTTAACGATTTAAGTGTCGATAATCTACCGCATCACAGCTGTGATAGATTTCTTTGGTCAATCATTTATATTTTTCTTTATCGTCAATTTAAATTGGTGGTTGAAGTTGCTTAACTAGCAAAATCAATCGATTTACCTTTACTTATCTTGCGTCATTTGGCACATCGTGCATTTTTGTACTTGACTTTTTAACTTTTTCTTTACAGTTTTAGAAAATAAAGGACAATAGTTTGTTCAAACTCTCGTATCTGTTCTGCAAATTTTTTGAATTAAATTGAAAATGCCCCACTGACTTTATTGAAACTAATTTTATTTAACTACATAGGTATATTAAAATAAACTACACTGTTAAATTATTTATTTTCTTCATTATGATTTTATTTTTAAAAATAATAATCGGCCACATTTGTAAATGTTGTGGGGTCGAATCTATAAATACAATACCTCCTGATTCTTTCTAACACTTTTTGATAGATGTTGTTTGCCATTTATTGGAATGATTTGTGCAATTTCAAGAATTCTTGGCCTTGCACATTTTTTTTTGTACTGCTTTTTTGGCCCAATTTTTTCTAGTTGTACTAGGGATTGTCCGGGACGATTTATTCTCATAGGTCAAATACTTGTTTAGTGTTGCTAAGTCAGTTTCTGATTGTGGATGTGCCCGTCATGTTGTTTCAGTTGCTGCGCGCGGTAATATCTCTGCCGTTGTTATAAATTAATATTATCGATAATTTTTTATGGCAAAATTCTTCGTTTTGTTGTATTTGCTTAGACTTATTCTCTTATTGCTGCTGTGACATAGTACATGTCTTCAGGCTATTAGGTCAATGGTATTCACGTAACTGTTGCGTTTTGCCGTTCAAGCTACTGCTATTCAATCATTTGAAGCTGCTTCAATTAATTCCAGCACTTTGCCCATGTTGCGAATTCCTTGCCAATAACTGGTAAAACTATTTCGGTATATTTGGATGCCAATAACGATTTTGGAAATGTTAATCGATGTACAGAGTGCGGATCCTGCCCTAATATGCGGTTATAACCTGGACTTATACAACAGATTAGTATAAAAAATTGCAATAAAACCTTGTTAATGTGACTGTTAAGTTCAACCAAGTCGTCTATGGTTGACGTCTAAGAACCGATCGTTTCTTGTTTTCTTCTGACCTGGGTATTGTTTCTATTTGCCTCTCCCATTGAATAAATAATTGGTAAAGATCCATTATATCATAGGTATAAAATGGACTTATCTCGTAGTAAGACTATGGGGATTAATCTCGCAGTAAGACTATGCCACCATTTTTAAATTTCCTTCAAATCCACCATCCATTCCGCCGAGAGTTTACACAATGCTTCTTGATTTTTCTTTTCCAGAGAAGTTTTTAACGCATTTCAAATCTGGATATAGTTAGGTTATGTTCTCTAAGAATTCTTGATTCTCAGTAAGTGACAAAGTGGTCTGGATTTGAGCCACGCTTCTACCTTTTATTTAGTAAATATAAGTCAATTTTTTGAGTCGTGTTTTTCGCCTATGCATTTCTTAAGATATGATTTATTAGATTTCACTCCCGTTAACCGCAGTCCGCTGTAATAGAGAGATAAGGGATTTTTACCTTTAAAAATGGTGGACTCCCAAACGAGCTTATGATTCCTTCCATTGTTAAGTCATCAGTTCATGTTACTGGTCTTGACAATAATACAAATTGATATGTAATTTAATTCTTTGGAGGATTTATTACCACGTTCCTTGATACTATTAAAGTTAGCCGAAAGTTTTCAGCCGAAAGATAAAAACATCGATAATGCAGATAGTGTCTTCGCTTTCTCAATCAAAAGTGTATAAATACGTCACCGTTGATCAATATTCATCAGCAGAAAGTCATCAGCCGAAAAATTTATTTCAACAACACATCAACTGAAACCAATTTATAATAATACATTATGCGAAGTTTGTTGTAAACCCTTATTCTATTTAAACTTGTGAAATACAAATGTATAAATCAAACAATCATAATTTGAAAAGCAATATTGTTAACCAAACAAACGTAAAGTATGGTGGGAATGCAACTACGGTCATTTGATACGCCCTTATGTTGATCAACTTCGTCTTAATTGTGGACAAATTATGAAGGGGATACAGCTGGGGTGTATTTTAGCAAAATTTCTCTAATTCAATATATCGAAAATGCATCAGTGAAGATTCTGAATAAAAACTAATTTAAAAAAGAAAGTTCCATTATCAAAACTAAAGCTAAAATACACCAAAGATGGATACTACAAAGTATCCCCTTCAGAATTTTTCCACAAATAGGCCGAAGTTGACCTTGAATGAACGTAAAAAATGGTGGGAATGCAACTATGGTCATTTGATAAATCATAATGTTGGTGTATCAAATGACCGTAGTTGCATTACCACCATTTTTTACAATCATTTGGTTAAATATATTGCTTTTCAAATTATGATTGTTTGATTTATACATTTGTATTTCACAAGTTTAAATATAAGGTTTTACAACAAACTTCGCATAATGTATTATTATAAATTGGTTTCAGTTGATGTGTTATTGAAATAAATTTTTCGGCTGATCACTTTCTGCTAAATAATATTGATCAACGGTGACGTATTTATACACTTTCGGATGAGAAAGCGAAGACACTATCAGCATTATCGATTTTTTTATCTATCGGCTGAAACTTTCGGCTAACTTTAATAAGGTCATTCCTTGCTGTTTCATTAATATTTCCAGTCCCTATATAATCTTTTCCAGTTTATGTTTAGCGCTCCTCAAACTGTGCAACCTGCAGTACTGTCTTCTGATGGAATATAACCTGTGCAAAACAAAAACTCAACAGTAAATTTTTTATAAAAAATACCCTGGTGAAATTTCAGTTAAAATTTAATTTTTTTTTAGTTTTAAACTAAAGGAAATTAAATCTAGTTCTGATGTTGGGGAAGAAGAACTTTCCGTTTTTTATTATTTTTGTTTTTTATGAGTCAAACAAAAATGTTTTAACGAACTTTCGGATGTTTCAAACACGAATCAAAATAAGCCATTTTGTAGAGAATTTTAGAAACCTTGCGAATGAGACTATTGAAATAATTGTACGACAAATGAGTTGTTGCTGTTTAGTTAATGCAGTTTTAGCGAAAAACATGACAAACAATTAGAGTTATGTTTTTCGAACAAGATAAAAATAAGTTTTAATAAAAACAAAAACTAAAACGATGTTTTATAACGGAATAACATTTTAAGCTCTAATCAACCATAATACGAAAAAAAAATTCTCTAGACCGCATTACTTTTTAAATACACTGTGGCATATTTAAAACGCTCCATATTTGTGGCATAGTATATAGTCTCTTGTCATTCTCGCAAATTCGTTGGTTGCCCTGCCCGTTCTCTTAGACTTCGCTCTAACATATCCCATACGTGTAGAGCAGTCTGATTTTCAAGGTTTGTAAATTCCCTAAAAAATGGCTTATTTTGAATTGATGGAAAAAAAAATTATTTTTTTACAATTTGCCCCCATTGACGACACTTTTAATATTTTTCTAAGCGTGACCAATTATTTTTAACAACTTACAAAATACCAGCATCTTTTGCTGAACTAACCTCACGACTGCAGTTTATTCAAATATCGACATTGAGGATCAAAATTAAAAAATAGCGTGGATGCTACACCGGTATTCGTGTTAAGAAAGCCAAACCAATTGCGTGGTTTCTTTTCGAATATGTAAACTTAAGGAAGTCATAATAATTGGTTGTTTTGCTATATAAGCCGGATTTGGTTAATGAGGTATTAATATTTCTGCTTTCTCCTCGAATTCATGAGGACGTTTCTATCCTGAATTGATAATTTTTCATAACACTAGTCAGAGCCCCTATTTTGATAGCTATATGCTTTTTCAAAACTGTTACATATATTTCTTAAATTTTAATAAAAATAACCCATCTCTCTATTTACGCGGTCTTTTTTAACATGTTTTTGAAAAAAAAAATGGACAAAAAAATTAAGCGATTTTCTTTTTTTGTACGAATTATTTGTTTTTACACGATTTTCGAATAAATTTTTTTAAATAAATAAAACAGTTCTAAATTTGGTATGCATGTATGTATGTATTGAATTTCGCATGTATGTGTTACATATATATATAAGAGATATGTATGTTCATACGTATGTACATATATGTATGTACTCTTCTTTCTTATTATATTTTTATGATTATTTCACTTCTACTGGTTGATTGAAATTTACCGGTTTTTTCGAATGGTTTTACAGTAGATACCCAAATAATTGGTCTCTTCTTAGCGTAAAAAACGATTTAAGCTCAATACATATGCAAGGTTCCTACTGTATTTATATAAAAAACGCATGTTACGAACAAGAAAAAAACTACAAATATCAAAAAAGGATACACCGATCAGTTTAAATTTGAGGTTATGTATCATCACAATTCACAACCATTGTCAGTGGCAGTTTTTTACTACTTTGCGTTTTCTGGAGTTGTCAGTTTTCTGTTTTGTAACGATAGACTGATTTTGTTATCAATATTCATGTAAGTTTTATTTACAGAGTGTGTACGAATTCAAAAATTATTCACATAAATATTTGTAGAGTAAGATCTATAAATCCGCGCTTCGAAAAAAAAATTAAATTTACTATTTTTGAGGTGCACATATAAAATTACAGAGCATGGAAAGATTTTTTTTAATTTTAATATTTTTTTAGCCTATCAAACACAAAATGCCTAACAAAAATAAAACTAAAGATCGAAAAAGAATTCTATTTCATTGGAACTCACAATCAAAATATTGGACTGTCTTGCGAGAGGCGAATTTTCAACATCTCTTGTTAAAAAATTTCGTTTTAATGAGGCCATAATTCGAACAATAACAAAACATGAAAATAATATTCGAAATTCGGTCACGAGTGGATCAAAAATCAGCGCTAAAATATCTTCGTACAGCAGGGATACTATTTTAGAAAACACAGAAAAAGTTTTAGTGATCTGGATAGAGAATGCAGCTCAAAAAAGAATTCCTATAGGTGGAGATACTATAAAGTAAAAGTCACTCAGAATTTGTGAACGGTTACAGGATGCAATCCTTTCAACAAGTAGTCAAGAAACTGAGGCTAAGAAACATAAATTTTCTGTTCGCAATGTCAAAATTAAAGGAGAATCACCATCTGCTGATGAAGTTGCTACCAAGAGTCGGTCGTGACCAAATATTTTACGTTGATGACACCGGTCTTTTCTGGAAAAAGATGCCGACCAGAACATTTATTGCTAAATCGGAAAAAGCTGCAAATCGGTTTAAAGCAGCTTAAGATAAGGCCATGTTTTTATTGTGCAGTAACGGTTCTGGTGATTGAATTTTAAAGCCGCGCGAAGAAGGGTAAAAATATGCAACAGTTGTCAGTTCTTTGGATAGCAAATAAAAAGGCTTGGATGACCGCCGATTTATTAACCAAGTGGTTTAATAAGTGCTTCGTTCCCGAAGTACGAAAATATATGGAGAAAAAAGGGCTTGAATTCAAAGTCCTTTTACTTGTTGACAATGTGCATGGTCACTCTGCTGTGGAACATCCAAAATATATCAAACTCGAATTTTTTCAGCCTTGAAGATTTATTATAAAAAACTGGCATTTCAACATATTTTGAATGAAGTTGAAGAAAAAAACCTTTCGATCGTTGATGCATGGAAAAAATATACGATTATGGATTGTGTTAAAAACGCTTCTTTAACCCTAACTCAGTTGCGAGAATCAACATTAAATGCTTCCTGAAAATCTATTTGGCCAGCATGCGTCAAAACTGGAAATTTGGTACCAGAACAAAATGTGGGGTGTTCAGAAATTTTAATATTGGCACAAGCACACTAAAGACATCGAAGAGTTGTTGATCGAGTCCCCACTAGGCGACGAGGATCTAATCGAAATTTTGTCAGTTGATGTTTATAATGAGAACATAAAAATTGAACATGAACTTGAAGTACCAGTTCAACAATTGACAGCTAGAGTACTTCGTGAGGGTTTAAATCTAGCTAAAAACATGAAACACCATTTTTTAAAGAATGATCCGGATCTAGAACGAGCTTTACAATTTCAGCTCGACATATAAAGCAGTACAGCTGGTAAAACCAAAACCACAACCACTGATAACAGGTTTCCTGATGAAAGACCAATCCACAACACAGGAAGTGCCTGAAAATAGTGCAACTGGCCCAAAATCAACAATTGATTCAAATTTGTTGAACATAGTGACGATTCGGTATAGACAGTTTAGTTTAAGTTAAATAAAACATTAATTGTTTAGGATTTGAAATGAATTCCTTATTTAGAAATATTTTTTGTGTTACTAGTTTTAGTTATTAGTTGTTTTAATTTGTTTTCAAAATGAATTACATACATATATACATATGTACATGCTCGTATAGAATTTGCACGAATTACTGAAGAAATTTTACTTCAGTATTTCATCTTACACGGTTTTTAAAACACAAGGAATGCATCCCTCGTTTTAATATGAATTAATATGAATAATTAGAATTTTTAATTCTGTTCATAGTTACCAATATAAAAAAATTTGGAAGTTTCGATTTCTATATACCAAACAAAAATATATTGAATGTAAATCTTTTGGGTATCATGCGTTAATATTTTAATAGTAATCGATATCCTTTCTCAGAAATTTGTTTGATTGACTTTATTTGAGGATGTAAGAATAAACTGTAGATTTTTGTTGATTTTTATGTTATTCTCAGAATTTATTACAGATTGGCTGGGAAAACATTGAATCTATTTTCCAACCATTTATTCTTCAAAATAAGTTTTGGTTTACCAAGAACTTTATCCTTTCTTTTTTTGCAAGCTCGATTGATAAGAGATGAAATATTCATTTAATTACGTAGCAAAAAAATCTTTTAAAGTTGTGCAAATATTTGACCTTGTCAATTTAGCCTACTGAGAACAGATTTATCAATCACACCCTTGGCCTTATCGCTTTTTAATTTAATAATACCCAATGATCTATTATGCATTTGCTTTTTGAGAAAATTATTATGTTCGTTCACGCAGTTAGTGCTTAGAAAATTATTTATACGATTTTGTAAAACCCATAAACTTAATTTTGTATCCGAACCAAATTGGATAATAAAATTAAGCTCGTAACATGCAACCAAAATTGAGAAGGCGCAATCAAACATCCTATAGGTATATATGATCGATTTATTATTATAAACATAAACACTCTAACGATGATTTATTAGATTTATTATTTATTTATTCGGTATATTTATGTGTTTACAAATCCTAAATCCTATATACGTAGGAATTTTATAAATTCTATAAGAATGATTAAACATAAATATTTGCGGTAGTTAGCTGTATCATCGCGTAGCAGAGACTTTCTTTATAAATCTAGGATTTCCCCCGGTACGTAGAATCCCGCACAATGTCAATAAACTAATTAAAAATTGTGTGTGAAATATTTTTTTATATAACTCAGCGCCACCATATATAATACGTCGACTTGAATGCCAAACTAGGAAATAGCTACCTCGTCGAGATCGCGCATCAATAAACATTATTTTATTGAATAATTGACGTAAATCATGTGCCGGTAATAAAATATTACACCCATCACAAACCACTTTACCTTGTAGCACGTTTATGTGTGTATTATAGGTAAAAAAATTATTTTCTAATCTATTTTTAATTTAATTTTAATTATAAACTATTTTGTTATGTGTAAATTTACTAAATATAATACATGCTGATAATTTGGTTTAATTTAAAGTTTATAATACAAATTTGCATATATTATTTAGACATTAGATTATAAACTCCATCTAAATAATAATCTACTCATAAAATTAAATAAATTTTGTAAAGTTGAACGTACACAGCAGGATATTGGTACGTAAAAAAATTTAATTAAAAATTTGTATAACATTTTTCGGTATATTGTTTATCCGATTTTAAATCATAAAATTTCGCAGAAGCTTTTCGATTGAATAAATCATAATACGCGATTACCAGGCCTTGGGTTTAATATTTCACGTTACTGTTTATATATTATGATCGGTTTTACGTAAAATGATTCAAAACACATAATATATAGTAAATCATATAATGTACACGATAACGTATTATAACCTTCGAACAGAAATCGATATTAATTTACAGATGTATGATTCATTTCACTGCCAGCTAATTAAATTTTGTATAAGTCGCGCATAAACTCAAGAAATATTATGATGTATGCTAATTATATAAAAATTGAAAAAATGTGCGAAAATCCAAATATTTACTCGTATACAAAATAATTTGAAAATATGATCTACCAAATTAATGAGATGGTTTTATCGAAATTTGTATATGATTCTGTGTACATGTATGTTTATCCTGGTTTTTAATAATAAAACAAGAGCATAGCTACGAAATTTAAAAATTATTTTTCTAAGAATCTCGTTCTTAATCTCTAAAGGAATAGAACTCCAAAGAGAAACACCTCTAACAGGTAAGGATATATTTATAGATCTGCACAGGTTTATAGAGAAAAGTAATTGTGAATTTAAAGAATGGGACCTATACTAAACAATACATTATTAAATAAATATGGCGGTTGCTTAATTGTGAGAAGCTTAAAAATACAACTAAAATCGAAGTTCATAAAAACTTAATAAACTACAGCCAAGAATCAAATTTAAAAAGGGAGAAATGTGATCATATTTCCTAATTCTAAAACTGAAACGAGTACAAGCTTTGACATATTTTTGAAGAATATTCATATTCTCCTTCCGCATTCCAAACAAAACAACGTCACCATATAAAAATGTGGAAGAAGGTGTGAGAGGAACATAAAATAATTTTAAAATTACTATTAGTGAACCCCGCATCTTCATACAAACTGCGGTATCGTAACTTAGTCCTGGTTCCTAAAATCTTGTTTTGGTCAAAATAATGTTTTTAAAATTATAGTTTTTTAATTACTTGTTTTTAAAATGCTGGTTGTGCAGACAAAACAAAAATCCTGGATTTTTAACAAATGAAAATACAAAGTTAATTGTATTACATGCAGGAAGTAAATATTATTTTCGGTTATATAATATAATTTCGGGGAAATACCTGAATGTATAAAACTATATTCCTCGAAATGTGATAAAGTAACACGTGTTTCACAAACAATGAAAATCTGAAACATATGTTGTAATTTTTAAAAAAGACATACACACACAAATGCGCGTTCACATACCATATTTTCAAAACCCTGGATTAAAAGAAAGTATTTTTATTAATTCGGGCGGAACGAACTAATAACAATATTTTTTTTTTTTTAAGTCCAGGATTTTGAAAATCAGGATTTTAAAAACCAGGATTTCGTAACAAGGATTTTGAGAACTGGGATTTTGAAAACAAGAATTTCGAAAACCAGGACTTTGAAACCAGGATTTTGAAATCAGTATTTTAGAAACCAGGATTTCGTAGCCAACCCACAAACTAGAAAACATTTCAAATGCGGTTTTGTTTACCTTTATTAAATGGTCATCCCAATTTAGGGTTTTTATTGAAAATTAACCCAAAATCTCGAACAGTAATACAAAATGGAATTAACGAATCACCGAAAAAAATTCTAGGAAAATAGGAAAAATTTATAGATTTTTTATAAATTGTAATTGACTGTGACTTACAAGCAAAAGGAACGAGTCGTTTCATTGTCTAACCAGTTATAAATTTTTACCAAATCATCTTTAATAAAAGTTAGAGAAATATTAGAGTTAATGGAATCATTATCTAAGTGACTTACTCCTATATATCTGGACACCATTAGCAAATATGTAAATTAATGAAAAGAAGAATGATGAATCGGACATACAATTAATGTACAAAGAGAATGGTAAAGGAACAAGAACCGAGCTTTGAGGGACGCCAGAAGGGACAGGTAAGAAGTCAGAAAATAATTATTATAAAAGGCTGCTTGAAAACGTCTCGAAATGTAGTCTAAACTCAGTTTACCAACAGGGAGAGAACAATTAACATTCGGAAAAGTTTATTAAACCAAACTTGGTGATTTTATAATCAACCGCTTTAGAAAAATCTTTGAAAGACAAGTCAAATTGCGTTTACTCATACTAAGCTGAATATGATCACTTACATTCAGTAAAGCTACGTTAGTTCCGGTTAACCTTCCGATTGAAAAAGACTAAGCAATTTAATGCCATATTTAATGTCATATTGACTGAATTTGGTTTTTTACTACTTCAAACACCTTGAAAAGAGAATTTAGAATGCTGATAGGGCGCAAAAAAGGAAAATCTCAGAAAGATTGCTTTTTTTGGAATATGGATAATTTTACTCAGCGTAAGTGGAAGCAGAATAAAAAGAGGTAGTTAAATATAAAATTGAAAATATTTAGAAAATATGTAGAAAAATTCGCCTAATTTTAAACTAACCATATTTAGACTACGGGATTGCGATTAAACGTCCCAAACTGCAGAATGCAAGTTAACTTTAGATATATTTTTAAACGAAAAAGAATTTAGAGATTCTATTGACACTAAATCAATATTAGAAATATGATGATAAAAGTCATTAACTTGAAAATTTATCGAAACATAACACTTGCAACTACCAAGGCCCACGTTGCGTATACATTACGCTAAAATATCTTATAGGGAATTGAGTGATCTGACTTATCTTTGATAAATCTTTGTTAAGCGAAGCGAATTAAACCTGTAACTCTATTTCGAGATTGCTTATACGATAGGTAAGAGCAAGAATTTTGGTTCATTTACAAAGTTGTTATTTGAGAAAAAACGCAAAGACATAGCATTTCAATTTTTTTTGCATCATCCAAGCGGGATTTAGGTTTAAAATAGACAGTCGTGATAGAAACACAATTATTTAATACAAAATTAATAGAAGAATTTATATAGTCTTGTTTGATCAGTTGAAGAGCTCAGATAAAAATATTGCCGTAATGAATAGAGCCACAAATTGTTGAAAGGTGAGAGGTCAAAAACTAAAAATTTTAACTTTGAGTCGAATGTAACAATTAACAGAAAAAAGAGACGATTGAAGATATTTAAATACCGACGAAAAGGACTATTGAAAAATATCAATATTGGAATCACCCGAGAAGAAATTCTCTTCATACCGGCAGGAACCACAGCTAAAAAGACACTTTATTTTAAACTAAGCCTACGACCGCTTTTTAACCTCTTTTTAGTGTAAGGTGGAATACAAACCACACAAGACATTTATAAAGAGAAACTCAAAGTCAGAAACGGTCCCTGGAGAAATTAAAGGGACACTGACAACAACATTGCATGTAATATGCTGGCTAATATAAATGCATATCCCGCCATAACTGGTAGATTAGCCTAATCTTGTCTGAACAAATTATAGCATTTAATGCCAAACGCGGAATTGGGAATATCAGACAATACAAAATTTTGTGAGAGAGACGTGATAGCAATTGATGACAAGTTAAAAGTCTTAAGAAAATTCGTCAGTATTTAAAACCATCGTCAGTATTTAAGGAAGACATAGTCTCAGGCACGGATTATAGTAACAGCGATGGTTAATAAAAGCTTTTGGTTGCCATTGCGGAATGTGCCCACTTCCACAACAATATTTACCTGGAAAAATATTTTATTAAATAATTTGCTTGGCAGGTTTACAGACCGTAAACGTCTCGCAATCCCAAGTGTCTATAAATAAAATTTACTACACTGTGTCTGTTCAAACATAAAAAAGGATTTGCTTAAAGTTAAATTAAAATACTCTATTCTGAGTTTCATCAAATCTTTCTCCCTCGCAAAATGTAATACTTCTCAAAAGTGGCAGTCTATTCTTATTGTAAATAATCGTTAATTTTACTTTGTTTTACGCAGTAACATAAAGAAAAGTAATTATAAAAATTTTGACCTCGAAATTTTTGCAGATCTCCAATTTGCCACCTAACTTAAGTCCAAAAAAGTTGTTTTTAAAAATATCGATTTGTGTGAGATTTTGTGGCTGTGTGTGGACGCAAATAAAAGTTTGTGGCCTCCCTATAGCCCAGACGGATGGACTGATCGGAATGAAACTTCATACTTCAGCTTTTCCCATAAATTGGGAAAACCCAATGATTTTTAGCCTAAATTGACCAACCAGAAATGCCAGCTTCGCCATATGAGCTTTTTGGGCGGTTTGCAAATATTTTGAAAAGTATATCATTTACGAGAAAAACGAATATGAATTAATATTACAACAATACGAGAACAGTTTTTACAAATTTAATCGGAAATAATGATTTTTGACAAAAACGGTTTTCAACAAAAATTCGGCCCCTGTACAGTCCACATTGTGTCGGGATGACACTTCATACTTAAGTTTTTTTTATTAACTTGAAGATCCTAGTGATATTTGTGCAAAATCTGTCCTCCAAAAGTGGGACGTTCCATAATAAGTCCTTCGTTTTTTGCAAATACTTTGAAAAGCATATCAGTTACGGAGGAAATCGATTATGAACTCAAGATTCTAAAACTAATTTGCAACAATATAAATCCACTTCAATTTCTCAAAATTTCAGTGCAAATGACGATTTTTGGCAAAAAAAGAAATTTCTTTCTTTAACGTAGTAAAATAAAATTTCGCTATGTAATATGTTGGGGCCAATACGCTACTTTTTTTTTCCATATATACATATCTCGAAAACACCACCACACTTGATTTCTAAAGGGAGAAATTAAATTAATCGAACTTTTTGCAAAAGTTTTGTATAACCAAATAAATTTGCGAGTATTAAAAGCACTTTCATCAATTGAATATTTAAATCATAACGAGATTAGGCAATCAACTAAAAAAAATTATCCTAACGGTATTCGATGAGAAGATACTGACGCTATCTGTATTTTAAATTTTAAATATTGCGTTTTTAAACGCTAAACCTAATTAGATGGATGTTAGGTGGAAGTTAGGTGGAAATAGACATTTGGAATATTCTCCCATTAAGAACTGTTTGATTTATGCGAGAAAATACAGGTACATCAAAAATGAATGTGAACGATTTCTTTTTCAAATAACTCAGAGAAAAAATCATTAAAACAATGTAATATTTCAAATGCAATTTTATTTCAAATGACAGTTTCCATTATGGTGTTAACAAAAGAAGAACTGCTCCTTATTTTAAATTCTTTAGAGAAAACCGAGTTTCAGTTTTTATCAAACAGATGTAAAAAAGTGGGGTTCAACATTTCAAAAGGTACCAACCAACTATCAAAACTATAAAATTCCGTTAATGAGATATAACAAGCCAATAAAACTACTACACGAGCTTCATCCTTGTCAAAACGTCAAATTTCAAATTTTGCGGCCAATGATAACCAAAATCAGTCAACCCGCACATAAACATCTGGCATTCCGTCTTATCCGAAAGGCTTTATGGTAATCCAATTTTGACACAACAGTACCCATTTTCATTGAAAACCACTTCTCAAAGATTCGAAACGCTTATAGCCAGATGGTAACTGGATATTCCACCAGAACTCAGCCCAATCACACAGGCCAAAGAAGCATTTATTCATCCTAATTTATGGACCCCCTCGTCACCCGACTTCAACCATATGATTATTTTTTGTGGGACTACTTAAAGTCACAATTGCCAAAATCTAAATTTGACAATATTTCGCAACAGAGATCAAGAACATTCCTCTTTCACAATAAAACAATAACGGTATTTTTATAATTATTTTTATTAAAGTCGTTCATTTTTATTTTTTTGTTGTACCAGTAGATATTTTTAATTTGGAATGGTTGTGCTTTTCTAAAGACTATATATTGAAAATTTAGTTTGTGAAATAAAATTAGTACCCATATTTGGTTCTGAATTTCAAATTAACTAATGCGTGATTTCCTATTTTTATCTTTGCAGGTAATAACCTTCCGCAAATATCACCAATTTCTGAATTTTGAATCTTAGTAAAGGTAAGGTAGATCAAAATTTGCGATAGTTTTCAACAGCAGAAAAAACTGAGAACCCAAAGATACCGATAAATATAAGTACATATAAAGAAAGTGTTATTGCCATAAGATCAGTGTATGTTCATAGTTCCAAGTGATTTTTTACTTACGGTTGGATGTTAGTTTTGTAAGTTTGCTGAAAATTTCACGTACTTTGACGTTTGTGTATATTTTGATGTTAATAAAATCGTATGGCATAAAATGAGCAAAAATATTTCCCTTTCCGAGAAAAATAGAAAAATATTTGTTTCGCAAAAGATTTTATCGATGCCTCGCAAATCAATTCTATATTGTGCAATTTATGGGCGTGTGTCAGAGAAAAGAATGCAACAGCAACTTCACCTTCGTATAAATTTGAGTGTGTGCATTAGGGAACAGAGTACATGGAATTGCAAAATAGAACGAAACGAGAATATTTCCCCTGCTATGAGGATGGTGCTTATCCAGCGGCCCTGGAATCTGGCTAGGATTCAATGAACCAATCAAACATTAATAATCGGGTGAACTGCATTATGTATACCGTTAGAAATGACCGGTCTAATCCTTCTGTGGAATGTTTTGCCCAAGTTAGAAAAAGAAAAATATTTTTGATATGTGCAGTTCGACGTAAATTTATTGAATGTAAATTTTTATTTCCCCATTATTTCTTATCATTGTCTCGGAATCTACGTATTCCTTAACCATTGTCCTTGTTTTCGAATAAAACTCTTTAATCATCCAGCGGCTGAATCTTTCATCCAGCGGCCCTGGAATCTGGCTAGGATTCAATGAACCAATCAAACATTAATAATCGGGTGAACTGCATTATGTATACCGTTAGAAATGACCGGTCTAATCCTTCTGTGGAATGTTTTTGCCCAAGTTAGAAAAAGAAAAATATTTTTAATATGTGCAGTTCGACGTAAATTTATTGAATGTAAATTTTTATTCCCCCATTATTTCTTATCATTGTCTCGGAATCTACGTATTCCTTAACCATTGTCCTTGTTTTCGAATAAAACTCTTTAATCAAGTCTTTAAAAGAAAAGTACAGTAAATGTAATTTAGATTAAATACCAATTTGCTGCTTTTATTGTTACAGTTCCCTAAGTAATTAAAAAAGTTTTTATGTTGCTCAATAGAAAATTAAAATTAGAACAAAACGCGCAAATACCCAACGTTACAAATAGAAAAATCTTGATTTACTAACAAACTAATACAAATAAAATGGTAAAACAGTTCACAATTTGTGATTTAATTGTAGATCAGCGATTAAAAATTTCCACTCGATTTGATACGCTGTATATCTTATCGAATTTTCATCGCCGCACTCGCTTTTACAATTACAACAAATAAAAATCATTTAATTTCATTTTAAATCTTAATGTCATTAATTTCTTAATTGTTTTAATGTAATAAATTAAATATTATAATAAAAATTGATTTATTATACACATAATTATTTATACATTCGGCTTTAACAATAGAAAGATAAAATTATTTAAATTCAGTTAGACAAATCTAAAACGGATATCCTTTTTTAATTTTTTTTTTAAACAATAAAACATGAATAAGGAAAGTAATTCCTTTTGTAATAATTTATGTGTATAATCTTATGATGTTTTTGTACAAGGAAGTAAAATTAGTTACTAAATGTGGTAACATTTGTATTATTAAAAGATTACATGTCACAAAATCGTATAATTAACACATTAGATGTCCGTGATAACTCATATCGCTCAAAATTTATTATATATATCGTTTTGTATAGTTCTTATTATGTTATACATCACTTCAAGTAGTATAATATGAAAAATATTAATATTTAATTTTTTTCTATACCTTAATATGCTTATGTGTACGAGAAATTTTTTACAGAGCTTTTGAAAAATCATTCAGGTGAATCAAATTTTTCATGTACTAACATTTTCTCTGCTGTTTGCTTTACCTTACCGTCAGTCAATATACCACTCAATTATTAATTTCTAATCAATGAATTTTTTTTCGATGTTCACTCCAATTTTTAAAATCAAAATTAATTAAAATTTATTTTATGCATGATGAGTATTAGATAATGTTATTGGGTCGATGTATACTGTTCTATGGTAGAACAAGAAATATTATTGTTTCGAGGGTTTATTTAATAGAGAAAAATGAAAAATTGACTATCAATGAGCAATAATGCTATTAGCAAAAAATTAAGAAAGAACTATTGACTCTGATCAAATCCATCCTGATTATATAGTCAGCACGGATATAACAAAATTGTTATAGAATATCAAAACATAAATAGGATCTTAATATGTTAAACTAAACATACTTAATTTAAATTTAAGAATGGAAGTTGAAATAAATACTTGTAGCCTCAAGTTCCACATAAAGAATTTCGTGTAAACAATTTTCAATATTTAGGTCGACGTGTAAAATATCATGTCCCCTAAAAAAATTAAGATATTCTAGAGTGAGAAAATTTTTATATCAAAATAGCTTATGATATTCACTTCCTGCATGTAAAATTTTTTAGTAAGTTGAAAAATGCTTTAGTTTTATTATTTAACTGACACAATTCAGCTTTTGAACGTGCTTAGATATTTGACAAAATTTGACATTTTTTCTTTTCAATTTCAGCAAAATTGAGATAGATTACTTATTAATTTAAAATTCCCCGTATATTTTAAAAGTTTAATATCTGTTACAATAATAACAAATATTAAGAATTTATTGTTTCTTTACAAGAAAATTAAATCTTACAAAAGATTATGCGTATTACAGTTTTCGATTGATATTTAAATTTCAAATTAATCTAAGACTTTTGTCTTTTAGTTTCTGTAAATTTATCAATTTGTGACTTTGTATGTGAAATCAATGTGTTTTGTTGGTAAAAAATAGTTACAGGTATTTTGAAAGAGCATGTTTACTTCCTGCATGTAATAAATTTCACTAATGGTTCATTTTACAAACAAGCATTTACTTAGAGCGTTTACAAATAATAAATGATAAGTTCTTTACACATTTAATAATTTTTCTAATAAATTTTTATTTATTTATTAAAATACATTTAAGCTATACATAATTAAGATCTGTATATATGTCAAATTAATCATATATAAATTAAATTTGGCATACTCAAAGTTCCTACTTATTGTATAAAGAAAGTTCTATCTATATCGAAGAATGATGCAAATGACAAGTTCAAAATGTTCATATTTAGGATTACCTGGAAATGAATAATCGTAGCCTCAAGTTCTGTGTGAACGTGTGAAATATCGTGAAGACGTGTGAAATATCATGTATAGTAGTAATACAAATTATTAAAATTAAACAAATTTAAGATATTCTAGAATGAGAAAATTTTGATTTGAAGAAAATCATTTATTTTTAGCTAATGATATTCACTTCCTGCATGTACAATTTTTTACTAAGCTGAACAACGGTTTGGTTTTATTATTTAACTTTACAATTCAGCTTTAAAGCGAGTTTAGATGTTTGCATCCTTTTTCTTAATCAACTTTAGTACAAAAAACGAGATAGAGAGGAAAACAACATTGAATTGTTGTGTTTTCCTACATTCGATTGATTTTTCCGATACAAATTTTACTAAACCTTTGGTTAATTTTGATATTAAATTCCTCCTTTATTTTAAACGTTTAATATTTGTTACAATAATTACAATTATTAAGAAATGATTGCATCTTTACAAAAAATTCAAATGTTCTAAATAATTATTCGTATTACAGTTTTACATTGAAATAAATTTCAAATTGATCAGAAAATTTTGGCTTTTAGTTTCTGCGGATTTATTTTTCTGTAAACTTATACATGAAATAAATATGGTTTGTTGCTAAAAAAAACAGTTACAGGCATTTCGGAAAAGCATGTTCACTTCCTGCATGTAATAAATTTTACTAAGGTGATACATTTTTAAATCATATGATATAAAGACAAATTGAGAGGGAAACTTCAAAACTTGATGGGTTTATTACTACCAAAGTTCTAAATTATTTTCAAGGTAAATACAAATTAAATTCTTCAAAATACTTATTTCGGCTTCCCTCATTACTTGCCAAATTACTTATTTTAAAATATACAATATCCGATTTTGAGTTTTATACAATTTTCAGCGAAGCGTAGTTATATCTCCGTGTAAATAAATTTGTACTAAAGGCTAGTATGCAGCTGGCGTGAAATAAAATTTTCACTGGTCTCCAAAATTAAACAGATAAATATTCCATGAAAAATTAGTTTGTAGAATTTCGTAAAATTTTACGAAACACTTAATACACAGTGCAACAACAAATAAAAATATATATGGAACGTCAAAAATTTAGCTTACGTTTATCGTACCTATGTAGAGTTAAATAGAGACATCTATATATTTTAATACGAAACATACCAATGTTACCAGCTAAACTGCGTACCGCGAAATAAAAATTAGCAGGGGAATTTTCATTTTCGTTTTCGCATGTGTCATTTTTGTATAAAATTTTTTGTATAACGCATCAACTGTGTACTAGGCATAAGTTGGTAAGTATTTCTTTGTGGCTAAATATGTTTGCACATTGCTAGTAGTAGGAAATATATAAAATTATGCTCCTATGGTTTGAATAAAAATTTTAATTTCAAAAAAGTACAATATAAATCAGTCTTATATTTTAATAGTTTTTTGTAATAATTTTCCAAATCAAACATAAATTTTACGAGTACCATTTTACAACTTTAAATTAAAGTTAGATGATGGTTGAGACTGAGCTGTTAATATTTTTCTTTTAATTTAGCAGTTTAAACGACTTACTATCAAAACAGTTAACAAGATTAAGATATAGTTGTCTACCTAACTCACTATTTTTACTGTCCTGTAAATAATAAATGCTCTGCAATAAGTGCGCTGTGTTCCATTGAAATCGACTACTCATTTCTAACAAAAAAAAAAAAAAAAAAAAAATCACTTCCTGCATGTAATAAATTTTATTAAGGGTATTTCAATTCTTATAATTAAGCTCGTATGATTGAACTGCTGAAGTTAAATTATTTTGCTTGGAGGAATTTAAAACTGTAAATTACTATCCAATTTACCGTATATGCAGTATTTACTTCCTGCTTATAATAAAACAATATATTCAGAATGTTATAAATGCAGCTTAAATTACTTTTCAATTGTAAGCATAATTAAACTTAAGAAAAGAAAACATTATCAACTAGTATTATGCTAACAAACCACACTAACGTTACTGTCACAGTGATTCAGATATCCTATAAATTAAATTTATAAATCGGTTTTCGAGGGAATTAAACAATAAATTTGTATTATTGATTCTCACCAAATTACTAAATTGCGCCATCGTATATTACAAAATGTTTTGATCCATCCGAATTTTTCTCGGATAGTTTTTATGTTTTAAAATGAACACATGGTGTATGAGACTAAAAAGCCAATTAGTCGTTCGTTATAAAACGTTTTATATGAAAATTGGTTACGCAATCATCATCTTTGGATAATCATCTTTGAATATTTTGCTTCCGCGGATAAGTTAAAAGAAATTGCAAATAGCTAATTCTTAATCTCTTTAATTATAATTTCAACATTTGTTAGAATAATTTTCAAAATCCAGTATTTTTTCGGTATAATTGAGATATTTAGTTTATGGTTTTCACTTCCTGCATGTAATCTAATTTATCTCGTCAATTCGTTTAAAATTCAAACAAATTTCGGCTTCCAATATTACTCATCACATGGAAATTGTAAATGTTCATCTTTGTAACTCATTTTTAAATATTTACTTGAATTTTATATAAATCATTTCCACGAATTCATCGTAAACCAGATATTGTGTATCAAACAATTTATGTATTTTATTAGGCTGACAGCAATAGAGCAATTTAAGTTGCGCTCAAATTACCGGTCCGAAAGCGTTTTCCTAGAAATTAATTCGTCTCAAATTTTATGTGTACATCTATACCATGTTTTTAGAATAGAACATGAAATTAATTATTTCTTAGAATATGCTTTTATGAAATTGTATTTTTGCGACAAGACATTTAAAAATAATACATTTTTTAATACCAATTAGTCCCTGTGTATAATAAGCTACCCAAAAACGGATTTTGACATAACAATTCGATATTATAAATTATAAATACATACTTAATTAAGTCTTGACGGAATATATTATAATCTATATTCTATTCATCCAAAGAAAATATGAATCATAAAGATACAATATATTGTTGAACGAATTAGGTAGCTGAATAAATGTTTTATTTATAAGCAATATGATAAACACAAGGATGTCGTTCTATATGTCTATACAATAAACTTATATAGGTATATAGAAAATAATACGATTTTATTAGATAAAATGAAATTATTATCGTTAAACATGGCATTTTAATAATGAAAATGTTAAATCAATGAATAATTGATTATAATATTACGTAGTTATGCGGGATTTTGATTAAAATATACATATATATATATATATATATATATATATATATATATATATATATATATATATATATATATATATATATATATATATATATATATATATATATATATATATTTAAAAATAGCAAGGTTACGTAAGCTTTCTATGAAATAACACAAATTATGTTTAATTTCGCGTTACAGTCCAATTAATTTGAACCGTATGCAAAATTCGAATAGTTTAATTCATTGCAACATTTTGGTCACTAGGATATTAACGCAGGTTAAATGCACAAAAATTTGGTGAACGACTAACGGCTCAAAAGTTTTGAATATAGATTTTCTTACACAATAAATTAACAGTTTAAAAAAGAACATTAATGATACAAACTCCCAAATCATTATCCCATAAAAATAGTTTTATTACAAAAAAATTATATTTGGAGGTAAAACATATCAATTTCGTTTTTATCTTTATTTCAATTGGCTTAGTCCTTTTTAGATTCAGAATTATATAATACTTCTAAAACCATTCATTCATTTCAAAATTCAGCAATTTTCATAAAAATAAACTTGTTTTAAAAATCTTTTTACCGAAACCTAGTTTTGCCCCGTATTGGGCCTTCACCTAGTAATAAAACAATATTATAGGTGAAGTAACAGTTGCAAAGTACGTAGAAACATGTATGTTGCTGATAATCTGTTGCCAGATTCATGATCTGCAGATTTAGAAATAACTCACAGGTCGCTTTGCGCCCCATTTTTATTTTGAACTGTAATGAATACGTATCTCCAGAATTGGAAGTCCCGTGCCTGAGTAACATAACAGTACCTTTTTTATAAAAATTCCAACGAGTTTCCAGTAGCTTGATGCTATTTTATAGTAGTCGTTGCTCGATTCCTCAAAATAAACATTTGTTTGGTAATAACATCCTCAATTGAGTAAAATTTTTCCATCAGCCTCTTGAAGTTTAAGAATATATAATAATCACAGGGTGCCAAACCTAAAGCAGTTCATAGCCCAATCCGGTCAGATTAATTATCAATTATATTTCTTTGTGAGACGGGGTGTGGTCATTTACTCTTGCTTGCAGCAACGATTCGATCCCATTATTTACTGTAATATTGCGAAGTTATCGTTTTTGTTCCAGATAGTCAATATAAATAAAGAGCACTTCCACCAGCGTAGACGTATTATTTTAATTGTTCCTTGGTCGCTACAAATTAGGGTGTAATACATCTACGTATCCATTTTTCATCAAAAATTTCAAAACGTTTCGAAAAAACTCTCCCCAATTATACTCATTACTTTTTTGAACGCTCGTAGCGTTCTATACTAGTGCACCGAGACCAGTGATTCTAGCAAGTCTCTTGCGGCCATTTTATGACCCAGTTTTAGCTCCATATAAATACTCATCACGTTTTCTCTGTAACCTTTTTTGGTTTTCGTATTCGCCCGCGATGCCATTCTATTTTCAGATTCGTCTTTTGGTACTAAGCTATAACAGTGCGCCGAGGACTGTAACCAGTCTCTCGTGGCCATATATATGGGCCAGATTTACCTCAATAAATATACTCATCAATTTTTTCTCAATAACTTCTTAGTTTTATTAAAACCCAATGGCATCCAAAAACCAAGAAACTACCGAAAATTTTTGAATGAATATTTATGGAGGTAAAACTTTTCTTTATTTAGTTTCTTTAGTTTAGTTTTGAAACTGTTGTGAGAGAATTTGTAGAATTTGTTTTTTTGACACTTTCAATTATACGAAATTTTTAGGCTTTTCATTTGTTTTTACTTTCCAAATCCTATCCACTTTCGTGATTTTCCAAGTGGGAGGTTATCGTCTCATTTTTCCATTTATGAATATCTCTTAGAAAGTTTTGAGCCCTAAATCCTTTTTCACCTTGTGGCTTGGTGCCACTTTTCCTCGATTTTTTTTTCTTCAAAGGATCCCATATTTATATTGGATGGTTATCTCATTTGTTCGCCTCTTTTTTTTCCTAAAGTAAACTTTCCCATTCCGATTGTTGTATGTCTGTAACCAGTTTTCTACTCCCATGCCCAGTTGCTCATAGTTTAAAAATGCAAAGCCATTTTTTTTCTTCACGGTACATACTGATATTTTCCCAATTGGTATATTGGTTAACTACGTTGCATTCACTTATCATGAGTAGAATTATTGGAGAATGAACCGAACTCTCGACCATCATAATATTGTAAAAAATATTTTTGATTACCAGGAAATCGACCAGATCAGGTATTTTTCCTTAAGCAATGCGCCAGTATGTTAATTTTTCTTTTGAAAGATATACACAGTGGTTGTTTATAATAATATTCGGTAAATTTTTTCTTGTTATTGTGGTTAACCTTGGTCCCTAATGAATATACTTTGCATTAAGGTCACTACCTCTTGTCTAATTTTTTTTAATTTCTTTTGCAATCATACATTCGCTAAAGCTAGTAGGATGAGCTTTTCCGTAATGTGTACACTACAGAAGGTGATCTTGTTGGACGGAGTATTCTGCAGTTCGAAGGTTTCTCTCAAGCGTACTGCAATTATAAAACATCTTGGTTCATTACCCAAATATTGGCTGCGTGTGCCAATACGATTGGCATCTTTTATATTGGGGAACTAGTTTAAATTTTCTTCGCGGTACATTTCCACTTTCCAGCCTAATAAATTAGCTATTCCGTAAATTTTATTTGTGTCTTCTTCGCAGTTGCATGATAAAATAAACATATATAGCGGTCTCTTGAATTTTTAGTAAATTTTATTAGTTCGTTTTAAGGATTTTGATATTTGTAATAGTTCTGTATTATTTTTGATGTGTAAACATCTTTACGCGCGCCTACCAAAATTTTTTGTATTAGAGTAAACTTGTAAATGAAACGAACGGAAATGACGTATACCTACTTTGTTTGGAAAAAAAGCAAGAAACTCAACAAAAACAATTTTTACTATACATGGCATGCTTTTATGTATATGTATAATAGTAGGGAAAATGAAAAAATTAATTTAATGAATGAAATAGAAACCATCGACATTTCCATCGATCAGAAAAATCAAAAAAAAAAATTACGATACGAAATACGAATTACGATTACGAAATTGCATACTCATACGATTAAAAACACAGTCAACAACTGCTGTATATTGCTTTATCACGAGTGACGAGTCTCTAGGCGCTGTTCATCACGTCAGCTATCAATGATCATGTCTTCTACTGAATGGGGTTATAATGACATCTCGTTTTTAACATTGAACTGCCAGAATCTCAGGTCACAGTCACGCAGGTATGCTCAATTCATTTGGTTTTCGAGACCTGGCTGCGCAATGACGAACTTGTTAATATTCCTACGTGTGAATGCTGTTTTCAGTTCAATAGAGATGGTCAGTGTGCTGCCCGAGTAGCAATTCCGTCAAAAGATCCATAAAATGAGCATAGTGGACACAAATAATTTGCCGTACTTTTTCAAAACCAATATTGACGTAACAAATGGACTGGCGAATGGAACTATGGGCTGTCTAAAGTATATCGAATGCGCATAGGCATCCTAACCAGGACAACGAGAACGATGAAAACGTCGACAGTAAAAAATGTCAAACGACTCTGGATGGATTTCGGTTCAAATTCACAAGTTGGCAAGAAGGTCAGGTGGCTTGAAGCTGGATGGGCGCAGAAAACGAATATCGACCGATGTTTGGTGCCCATTTCTAGAAAAAGCTCAACTATTAATCGAAACAACAATTAATGTTAAGCATAAACAACAATTAATGTAAAGCGTCGTACCTTCATGCGCCACCACAATTCATGCATCACACGGTGGTACCTACAACGAGATAGTCAGTATATACTCTTACGATAAAAGACACAGTTAACAAATTGTGTATATTGCTTTAGCACGAGTAACGAGTCTCGAAGGACTGTTTATCACGTCGGCTATCGATGATCATGTCGTCTACCATGGACGTAAAAATGGGACCTCAATGGGCCTTCTTCAAAATTAGCTATCGCGCCTCACCACAAATCCGTTTTATCCGTTGTAATGGCGAATTTTGTACGAGATTCGACCTAACTGACACAGTCACGCAAGGATGCTCAATTTTCTTGCTTTTCCAGATCTGCGTTCAGTTCAAGAGAGACGGTGAGTGAGCTGCTGGAGTAACAATATATAAAAATTCAAATAGAATACTCATACCATACAGTCACCTCGCATAAAGAAATCATCGTTGGACAAACAACTGGTATGAGCGTAACAACACAACTCATTGATGATATATATACGGCTGAACTTCAGCTTCTCAATGGGAATAAGATGCTTTCTGTAGTTGTATTAACCTCGCCGAATAAATCTTTCGAAGACATAATGAAGTTCATACATTTCGTCCTTGCCCCATATCCTAAAGAACTTTAAAAATTCTCTAAGGAGACTATCATCTTTTGCCGGTGATTATGAGCGGGGATTTCAATATTAATATTGCTGTTCCTCAAGCTGAACCACTTATAAACTTCCTGCGAGACGAATTCGATTTGCACATGAACTCAGATCGAAATATATTTACTACTAGATATGGGACGACCATATTGTGTAGTTTTCCAATGAAAATTTTTAAAGTTAGAGTCGACAGTATATAATATATCTTATTTTAGCTACCAAAATCCAATTGCGTCGATTATACCGAAAGAGTAATAGACCAATTTAACGATAATAAACAAATGAAAAACTCTGGTTAGTAAAATTGCATTCCTTCTTCCTTCAAAGTAAACTGTACCCACGTACTATACACACGCCATGTTTACACATCTCCTTGAGAGTACTAATGGACTCACTCATTTTTTTTGTATTACAAGTGTGGTGCAGATCTCATTCCATAACTCCATAACTCTCTCATCCCATGTTTATTCTCATACGTGTGAGAGACCAAGAAGGATCCATCAAAAGTTGTCGCCTTTTTACGTTTTTCCTAATTTTGTCGTCAATCATTAATTCTGAAATAAATCATTCTCCTGAAATACACCGCTTAATTATATTATGGAAATCAACACTTTTCGATATCGCCAACAACAATAAGCGGTGGTGGTGGTATTCTTGGTAGTCTCTTTTGTCAAAATAACCCCAACAGTATGATACTCGCATTTTGCTTTAGCATTAATCTGGGCTGCTTCATAATAAATAGTTAATGTCGTGATTGGTTATGTCATTTATTGTTTGGTTTCTATTAATTTTCCATTTCATTTCAGTTTTGCTTTGAGCGTTTTTGGTGTCTTTGATATACCTTTTTGTTGTGTCACTGTTATTGTGTCCCTGAAAGTGATTTCTAGCTCTCTCAGGAGACCTGTCAATTTTTCAGTTGCTGGTGATAAACAGATGTACCAACTAGGGTATTTCTTCTTTTAGGCCAATTCAATGCATGTTGAATTGTTTTCCACAAAGGGTGTTTTATTGCCCTCCCTCTCACACTCCGCTACATATGTACATGCCCAATGGGGTTACAAAATCCACTCACAGGTTAAAGAAACTCCCGCTTTTGTTTAATACTTTTAAAATTTAACCCTACGCCCTAGTAGAGTTATTCATCAAGATTTCAAAAATCACGGTTGCAGTTTATATTAAACATGAGATATTTAAATCGATATGCCCTCATTTCGCTATTATTTTGAAAATAGATGATGATGGAGAATTCAAATAGTGTGTCCTATTGACGTTTCACTTTTGCAACCAGGTGATAGTCCAGTTCCCTTCCCTTCTCGGATACCATTTTCTCGAATTTGCCGTTACGTATAGCTAACGCAGTTGGGTTGCAATTGTAACGATATCGAATAATATCGTTGACAATTAATTTTATTTTTATCGTTATATTTAGTAACCGTACACGAACGACTTTATCTACTTTTACTTCACTGATCTTAACAAACTACTTAAAAGTTTCTTCATAACTACATGTTTAAGCTTGCAGATTTCAAATTTTTATATTTTCAGCTAATTTAAAAAAAAAGAATACTATTTATCTCATCTCTCAGTATGGTATCTGCGTCATGCTACTGGCAAAATTCTTATGTGTGCCGCACTCAAAACGCTTTGATTTTACAATATTTGACTATCCGGAGTCGTTCGTTTTGGTTTTGTACTAATTTGAAGTTTTTTCAATAAATCATCTTTTTTGACGGTCCCCTTTCAAATATTTTTCTCATATCGCGCCTCGTTTTCTTCGTTCTTTTAGCCTTAGAATAAATGTATGACATGTCAGTTTTCTCTTGCTATACACCATCAAATAATTTTCGCAGCACTATCCGTTTCTTGTGGAAATCGATATAGAACACTTCGTATTGCAAGCGGCTCTAATTTTTTCTAACCTATTAAAATCCAGCACAATTCGAAAACCCACGTCAATATCCTATTTACAAGCCCTTTGAATGCTACAATATAATTCGTTGTGGTTTTCCATCAAGACTTACCATAGCTATATCGGAATAATTTATATATGGATATCTCAAACCAATTATATTCCCTTTTACGATGAATTACATTAGAATGATCACCTCGTTATGACGTTAATGATAAATATTTTTATTTACTTCAAACCACAAAACATTAAATCAAAAACAAGACAAAATCGTATTTTGTACATAGGTAAATTACTCATGAATCTGTTGATCAATTATCCGCGCAGCGACATCATAATAATATCGCGCGCGCTATTCAATTTTCACGTACACATAAACATCATAAACCGTATGTACACCAATGTATATACGTGTAGGTATACCTATCCAACAATATACAATGAATTCGTCAAGTGAATGAATATACGAGTTTATTTATAGAACGCGATGTAATTAAACGCATGAAAATAAATCAATTTACGTTAAAAAATTTAGTCATCAAAATATAATTAAATATTCAAAATAAACAGAATTTTAATTTTGTTCTCGGCGTTCTCGCTACTAAATACATATATCATATCATATCATATATGTAGTTTTTATATATAAACAAAAAGTGTCGTACAAGTATATCAATGAATATAATTTATTCTAATTAATTGTACGTGATTCGTAATACTAATGACCGAATATAAATTATTATTGTGCGGCATCAAAATATTATTTTTAATTCAATTAACTCTCTGGGAAAATCCTATTCCATTTGCATATTAGAATTTGTGTTTTTGTCTGAGTGGTATATAGAAATGGATTACAATGTAAAAAACTTGAACACCATATGATTCTAGAATATGAAAATATATTATTCCAGGTTTTCCATTGTTTTCTAACGGATGTTTCATGGGTCATTGGTTGGCTTACAATAATAATACATATAATCATTACAGTATATGGCATTTAAGGTTCATAAGCTTTACACGAATTTTCACAACTATATTTTTTTTTTAAATCTTTTGTCTAAATATTTTAATTAAGATGATAGAGTTCAAAATTTTGAACCTAATGTTTGGATGTTATTAAAAAAAAAAATAGAAAATTGATCTGTTCCCTCAGTATTTTACATTGAAGTGAGATTACCAAGACGTTTGAAGATTGGTTTCAAACTAAAATGAAACATTGAATTCATTAGCCAAACAAGAAAAATATTTTTTATTTTTATCGCCAAACATAAATTAAAATGTTTCAATTACATATACTCATACTTAACCCTTAAATGCATGACCTCTGTGATGTTAATATGCAAAATATTTTGTCATGTATTTTGTGATGCAGATTAAGAATCCGAACTCTTTTCCAATTAGGTCTTTCCAAAGCAAAATACAATAGCTTCTTTCTGTAATAAAATCCAAATTTCTCTAGGAAATTGGATAATATGAAATTAGCCTAACTTTTATTAGCTTCTTACAATTTTTTTCTTCAAATTTTGAGCTTTCAAATTTATGTTCCTGTGAGTTATAAGGCAACTAGTAAGCTAAGTTCTTTTCACTCTATTTCATTCATAGTATGTTTAACACGTTGAATGCCATGGGGGTCACTGGTGACCGGCACTGAGTTTGTTCGTAGCGCAATGGAGGTCACAGGTGACCGGCGAAACCAAGATTTGTAGAACCACATAATTCGAGTAAATTTTTAATGCTTTTAATAACAGTGCCTTTCAGCGCCGTGGAGTCATCGGTTATGTTGTAAATAATATTTCTTCTTGGCCAGAAGGGCAAGCCATATAAAATTAGCGTGGCATTCAACGTGTTAAACATAACTCAGTTAGGCCCTTTTAAGAAATAGTTTTATTGATTCCTAATGTGTGTAAGTCAAGTTACATGTTTTTAAAACAATAATAAACTGAAGAAGTGTCATATGTGCCATTATGAAATAGGTATACCCAATAAGACTTGCTTGGAACAGGAATGTGGTCGCAAATAAAACGCAACTTTCATATACGACTAAAACAAATAAAAATTAAATTATAACATACTTTATTTCTTTTAAAAGTACAAATATTTGTAATCCAGTTTTACAGTAAATCAATTTTAATTCAATAAAAAAAATAAAGATCCGTTTATGCGATGTTTGTTACTCAGTTATAAAATTTTCTTCTGAGTCTTCAATGAGATCTAGGTGGAAATCTTGAACACCTTCTGTTTGCAAGTTTTCATAAAATGCTTGAAATTTAGGAGAAATTAACGACAAAAAAGAAAGGAAGTCAGTTTTTTGTTTGAATTAATTGGTACTGGAGAGCTAAATCATTGTACCAAATGTTCTTCTTTGACTGATGCAACACCACGACGTGCAAAATTGATTATTTTGAATGGTTCATTTTCGTCAAGTGTATTTTTGTAATGCACTTCGCTCAAACTCGTGGTGATTCTCAACCACATTACGGTTTGCCAAGTAAACCGATTCTTTTACTTGTCAACTTTTCTCCATTGAAACTTAGATTTCGCTATTTGACTAAAGTCATATTTCGAAGACCAAAAATTGTTTTTCCGATCGTATATAGATCGAACGAATTGAAACGTCGTTCTTTTCTTCTGCTTTTTAATTGTCGCGTGAACCGTGTCACACTCCATTTGGTTGTGGCTCTCTCTCTCTCTCTCTCTCTCTCTCTCTCTAGCTTCACATCCCATGAAGGGATTTTGCCGCCCGCACTATGGTCCTCCAGCCGTCTCGGTCCATCGCTCTCGACCTCCAGTTTCGACATCCTAGTGCCTGTAGATCTTGTTCGACGTCGTCACGCCAGCGCAGTCGGGGTCTTCCTCTACGACGCACACCGGCTGGTTGTTGATGGAACACTTTATTGGTCATCCGTTGTTGTGGGGACCTTGCAACGTGGCCAAGCCATCTCACTCGATTGGATTTGATGAATCCGATAATATCGCAATCTCCAAGTATTTGCTTTATCTCGTGGTTCATGCGAATCCGATATTCATTGTTCGCGACTTTAATTGGACCAAAGATGGAGCGAATGACCTTCCTTTCGAATGTAGATAACAATCAACAATCATTAGTGGTCATGGTCCAGCTCTCGCTTCCGAAAGCCAGCACAGGTCTTATTAGTGCTTTATAAAGTGCGAGCTTGCACGACTGCGATAGATGTCTAGATCGCAATAATTTTGATTGGGCGTAGAAAACTCGATGTGTGGCAGCTATTCGGGCTTTTATTTCTGCCTGCATGTCATTTGATGATGTTATAACTGACCCGAGGTATTTGAAATTTTCAACGCGATCAAAATTGTTGTCGCCAATTCCGAGATTTGCCATGGGGATGTTCCTAGGTGTTGATACAAATTTGGTTTTGCTACTGTTCACCTTCAAACCAAGTCTTCTTGCGCAGCGATCGAGCGGCACGAAACTGTCTTTGATATCGCTAGGTCTTCGGCCAAGAAGCACGATATCATCTGCATATCCAAGAATTTGGCCTGATTTATTAAATATACAGCGCGAAGTTTCTATGTTGCTTTTCCTCACTACGTACTCAAGCGCCAAATTGAACAGCACAGGCGCGAGTGCATCTCCCTGTCGAACACCAGACATTATTTCAAAGGAGTCTGACACAGTTCCTTCGATTACAATTCTACATACAGACCCAGACGTTGTTAATTTGCACAAAGAAACGAGTTTCTCTGGAATTCCTAGGCATATGAGCGCGGCCCATAGGTTATCGTGGTTTATACTGTCATATGCCTGACGGAAGTCTATATATAATTGATGTATGGTTATGCTGTACTCCCAACATTTTTCCAGGATCATCCTCATGGTGAAACTCTGGTCAGTGGTCGATCGGTTGGGACGGAAACCACACTGATAATCGCCAATGATGTTTTCGGCGAAAGGGATGAGTCTGGCAAGTACAACATTAGCCAACACTTTGTAAGCAGTGTTCAATAGAGCTATACCACGATAGCTTTCACATTTAAGACGGTCGCCTTTTTTATGCAACGGACATATGAGCGCGGTCTTCCAATTCTCCGGCAGCTCTTCTTGGTCCCAAATACAGACGATGAGATCGTGTAGACTTGTTGCAAGAGTAGCGCCTCCGAGTTTTATTAATTCTGCGGGGATTCCATCGAGACCGGGTGCCTTGCCGTTTTTCAATCGACTAATAGCTGCGTCTACTTCCTCCACTGTGGGATATTCGACGAAGACCTCATCACCTGGAGGAGCTATTGCTCTAATGGGGGTCACGTCGTCATTCCGATTTAGTAGATTTTGAAAGTAGGTTTGCCATACTGAGAGAACATCAGCCACGTTTGTTCTCAATTCTCCATTCCCTCTTTGATGGCTGTACTTCTTGGGTGGAAGTCTTTAGTGAGATTCCGGGCATTAGCAAAACAGTCCCTTGAATTTCCTACTTCCGCTTGGAAGCTGATGTTTTCGATGCATAATCTCATATGATTGCGTTTCTTTTGACGAAGGTATTTAGTCGTGGCTTTCCTGGCGCGGAGATATTCTGCATGTGTGCTTCTAGTGTTGCGAGCCAACCATTTTTCACGAAGCTTTTGTTTATTTGCGACGATCAGGCGACATTGATCATCGAACCAATCATTGCGGGGTCTCGAAGGTCTTCTTCCGATAGTGTTCTGCGCCGCGGTGGTAATGGCTGACTGTATTGTGTGCCACTGCTCCTGGATGTTAGAAGGAGCTTCTTCGTTGTTGCTAGGCCGCTCTAGATAGTTAGTGACAGCTGATTGGTAACTCTGCAGTGACGCTTGGTCTTTTAGAGCATCCACATTCCATCGAACGGTTTTTTGTGCTTGTCTGTTGAACGTTGATGACAGTTTGCACTTATATTTAAATATGACAAGCATATGATCGCTGTCCATATCTGCACCCCTGTAGGATCTAACGTCAGATATACTGGTCGAGTGTCTCTTAGACACCATGACGTGATCAATTTGGTTTTCCGTTCTTCCATCATTCGATCTCCACGTTACTTTGTGGATTCTCTTATGTGGGAAAAACGTACTTGATACAACTAAGTTGTACATTAATGCCAGGTCGGTGACGCGTTGGCCGTTGTTGTTACTAGTTCGATGCAGACTGTTAGGACCGATGTGCGATGTATTTTCTGCACTCTTACCGATTTTTGCATTAAAGTCGCCCACGATGATTTTAATGTCGTGGTGCGGTATGTTATTGATGACTTCCTCCAGCTCGACAAAGAATAAATCTTTGATGTCATCCGATTTATCTTCGGTGAGTGCATGCACATTAACGATCGTGATGTTAAATTTCTTAGTGCGAAGTCTGACCGTGCACATCCGCATGTTGATCGGGCGGAAATCGATGATATGGTGCTTCACGCGCCGATGGATGAGGAAGCCAACTCCAAATTCTCCTCCGTTCTGATGGCCGCTGTAATGGAGAGTGTAACCATTGGTGGTGTCATGGATCCCACTCCCCGACCATCTAAGCTCTTGTAGTGCAAGTACGTCTAATGTGTAACTCTTTGCTTGGTTCTAAAGGTTCTGGAGATCTCCAGGTCTTAAGAGGCTAAGCACGTTCCATGTTCCCATTTTTAAAGCGTTGTCCGTGTACAATTTCCGAGGTCGAGTTGGTAATGAATCCGATATGGTAATCCGAGGCCTTTGTTTAGGGTTCATAACTTAAATGGTTTTTATGAGGGAAGGTTGTTGGCCTGCCGCTCAACCCGCTTGTTACGTGTGTGGGTCACGTACTGGTGAGAATCTTAAGGCATCCAGTCCTACCATGAACACATTTATATAGCGAGCCGCTTGATACAAGACAGACGCCCGCTTCATCCGCTCCTAACATGGAGAACAGACGCTGGTTTGGTATTGGTTTTAGGGCGCCAATAACCCGCCCTGACATGTAGTGTCCATGACTATAAACAGGATTTAGTCTGCTCGTCTCCACTACACCGCCTGATTCATTTAGCGTTACCCAGGGAGCACCGGCGAGGAGGTATGAATCTCGGACTTCGCCCCCATTTGGTTGTGGCTCACTACCAAAAATGTATGGTCTATATTCCATATGTTTAATATTATGTGACCCATTTTGCTAGAACAGCATGAACATTGCGGCTATGTAGAATTTCTTATTTTGTTCCCTTGAATTTCTTAAACGGAAACGTTTTGAGATGACGATAGACGTATGTAGCTACTTTATTACCGCCTCTTTTCGCTAATACTTCATGCCAGATGTAATTATATGGCACAATCATGTATTGTGAGGTTGTAAGTCCATAGGAGCCGTTTATAAAATGATTGAGGTCTGTCGAGATTTGGCGTTGGTAAACATTTTTGCATAAGTGAACTGTATAAAAACGACTGGATTCATCTAATCTTGCAGCCAATTTATCTTTTTCTTTCAATTTGTTAGCATCATCTGCAAGTGGATGATGAAGACTATGCTGCGACTCCAACAAAGCTGGCACGTAAATTATACTCCTTTAGCGCCTAGTATTCTTTAAAAATCAACCTTTATAAATAATATATGTGTAATACAATTAATTGGGGATTTCTTAATTTTTTATGTAGTGTGCTTTATACTGTTTAAAGCACTGTGCTGAGCTTTACAATTTTAATGCCACTTACGACAAAAAATGATGCCAAATGGATATTTTAGTTTATTTTTTTATAAGTTTAATGTAAACTATATAATAAAAATTAATACAATTAGCATTACTATCTAATATAATGCAACTTGTGCATTAGTTTGTAATGCAAGCTTGCGCTGGACCTATATGAAAAGCAATTTGCATTACATAGGCCATATTTTTTTCAACTGTGTACTCATTAATCTGATTATTAATTTCGACTGGATTTTGTAATACTAAGACTAATTGGCTGACTTCATGGAGATTTTTACTTATTACAAATTTTTTCGCCATTTCCACCATTGCTTTCGATCGCAGGTTTAACGCCGAAATGCGTAATTTTAATAAATATAAAAATGTATTTTTATATTTATTAAGATTTCACAGAAAGACTTACCTTCAAAATAAATTGAAACTTTTGCAACTTTCCGCATCCAGATCCGCATGAAAACGTGTTTTCCGAAACTGAAGCTTGCTTTGAAGATAAAGATAAAGAATTTTCATCTCGATCAGTCAGCTTGGAGTGACAGAGGCCTCAAACATTTAGAATCTAATTTACAAATTCACGAACTAATTAGAAAATGCTCAAGTGGTTTACAGAGAAAAAGTTGTTGTCGTAAAGTTAAATTATCTTGGTTTTGAAAAGGCGTGACTTAGGCCAAATAAATTCTGTTTTTGCTCTGTATTTTTCCTAAAATTTAATATAATTGATATAACTTTAGAGATTTTTAGAAAGTTATATTCTACATATGTATTTTGATCGAATATACGCACTTTTTACTCATATACCATTTTCAAGAGTATTTTACATGTAAAACGCTTAAAAAAACTAACTCTTTCAAAGATTGATTGAAACACGTTAAAATATTTTCATCATAAGATAAATGATAAATGAATGAGATTTTCGATTTGGCTGGCAACGGAGAAAAAGGTATAGGGGTTAGACGAACCGCGAAAGAGTCTACAAAAATTTCTCTGACTTTTGCGGACAGTGGCGGTTTGAGTAGTTTCTGAAAATCTTGTCAAATATCCTAAATTATAAATATAGACACCACATAGTTCTTGATTTAACAGTTAGCAATTCATAAAGACTTGTATGTTAATAAAATCATTGCAGTCTTACTCGTATACACACCCTATGTAACATACAACACGTTTATGTAAAATACCAAAAGTGGTGAAGTAATAGACTATGATACCCTAGTTGATTCCAAAATTACGGATAGAAAGACATTAAGATGAATTTTCTCTAAAATTTTCAGACCCTCGCACACTGATCGTGTATTATATCTGAAGTCAAAAAAACTCCAAATGAATCTAACCATGTACCTATCCAACCCTGTTAATCTATTATGACAGTAAGCATAATTCGCATTTAACATTAACATTTAGCATGAACTACAAGCCATAGCGACAAATTTTTGGGAATATCCTTTAACTTCATTTGTAGAAAGTTAGAAATTAGTTTATAATATCATCCCTTGGTCATTAAATAAAAACCCCTTTATATCCATTTTGTATTAGAAATATTCTAAATTTAAAAATTCGATATAACGAGAGTTCAACCAACATAACCTCATTTCAAAAAGTTAGGACAAAGTTAGAACAAGCTTTACACTCGTCTATGCCCTATTGTGGCATGAGGAAATAAAGAAGTTGTGTCGGAGATCTATTTACAAGGAAGATATTATTTTATTGGTTAACAGTTATATGATTTACTGAATTAAAGTTTTGGAAGTAATTATTGGGCTATGTTGTAAACTTGATGTAGAGTTGTTGTCTTCAAACGCTTGAAGTTAGTTTGGAGCCTGTAGTTGTGTTATATATGAAATGAAGTGTTTTATTTATTTACACTCAAAAAAATGTGACAGTCATTCTGAATAAATTGGCAATCTTTTTCATAAAGCAACTATCATTATAACGCTAACAAACTTTTTTATTAATTTGTAAAAATTTGGCAAAAGTTTATCCAAACTTCTTCAGAAATATATAATTTTAAAAATTTTGTTTTTGTTTTTATGTAATTTTAATTAAATTTGATATAAATTTTTATTTGATTGATAAAAGAGAACTTCGATTTGATAAAAATGACAATTTTTTAAAAAAAATGTTACTTCAATTTCAGAAAATTTTTATTCCTATATTATAATATATTTACTCACATTTACGAACATTTTTTTTAATTTAATAATATTAATTCTTTAATTAAAAAATAGATTTATTTATTAAATGAAATATATTTTATAATTGATTAAAAATGTCATTTCAATAAATTGAATTTTATTGGGTCCGTAATTTAGTTTATTGAAATTGACGAGCTATTTTTTCAATTAAATAGAAGATTTCTATTAAATTTACGATTTTAAATTATTAACTTGATCAGTAAAATATTTTTTTTTTCAAATCATAGATTTATTTAATTCATTTATGTAATACAATAAACTGTTTTAAATCATTTTTAAATTAGCGATTTCATCGCCATTACAATAGTTTACGTTGCGCACAATTAACAATTAAAAATAAAATTAAATATTACTTAATAATAAAACAAACATTTTATTTTATTAATTTTTAATATTAGCTATATGTTTTAAATAATTCATTTTAACCTTAAATAAAAAAAAATCTATTTATAAATACCTACATAAATGTAATATAATATCGCGAACCATCAATACATCATGGAAATAAAAAAAGTTATTATACTGTGTGTTAATGGATAACTAAATTTAACTTTATTTTTGATTACTAATTCAGTATTTAGTAAATCGGAGTTTTTAGACTAATTTTCAATATATATAGATAATTGTTTAAATACTACCAATTAGCTTTTTTCCATTCTGCAATTAAACTTCCAACCGTAGGATGTTTTTTGTCTCGATCATTATTGGCCATAAACTCAAAAAAGTATTGTTTAATAAAGCTCTATACTAGTATGGATGCCATTGGAAAATTTAAGTTTAAGACGTAAAATATTTTAAAACATATTTCAACTGCACGAATAATCGAAAAAACTAGATACTTTATTCCGTCAAAATAAATATATATTTCTGCCGAGTACTCCAATGAACCTTTCATTACTAGAAACGGTTGTATCACCTTCGTCCAGCTTTTGTTGAATAAGTTCTTCAATCTGTTGGTGCTACAAACCAACATAAATGATTGATTAACCATTCTAGTGGTTGGCGCAAAAGAACAAAATGAATTAAATACAAAATTGTTGCATGTAAGCCGTCTGAAAAAAAATAAAAATTTTCGACTATCAAAAATAAATTGAGTTGAATAAAAACACTTACTTTCAGAGATATTTTCTTGCTGTTTTCATAGATTATCCAATAAGCATCTTGCATTTTTATTTTTTATTTTTTTTTTCAAAGACCTCCATAATATGCAAATGAATTAAACGTGACTTCTATGTTATCAGTATCCAAATACATAGTTTTAAAATCAATTTCAATCAAGTAAATGGAAAGAAAGAACATTTTTAAAAATATAAGTATGGAAATGTATAAAATTTCCCCCCTCGCTGGCAACTCCATCCTATCAAGAGATTTGTCCGCTTCCTTTGCGGTTTTATGACCATATTTTTCATTTCGCATAGTGAGCGATTACTTCAATGATCCTAACCAAGTCAATTTTTCCATGTCACCACCGGGAATCGAACACAGAACCTCCAGTTGTAGCATGCTAACCACTTTACCATCTTTTGCCTTTTTGCCATCTTTTCGAAATGATCCGCGAGGGCATTAAGGTTAAGAGAATGGTCATTTACTTAGCAGCAGAACTATATCATGATTACTAATTAGTTCGAAGTTTGGAGAACTATAATCCCATTTAATTTGAACTCCAACAGGAATTTTCTTATTAAATTCTTTTTTGAAATTATTTATCATTAGCCTGAATGCTTTCACGATTACAGCAATTGATAAAGTTCTTCCCTCGATTCAATAGAAAACTGAAAACTTTCCATGTTCATTGCGGACAAATAATGATCGATGTCAAACCACCAACCTTTTCTAAAATTAATTTCATTTGGAAACCTAATGATAATAATATGGCTTTAGTTGATTGATCATCAAAAACCAGTGTTCAAAATTAAATTTTCTTTCCCAAAAATTGCTTTCTATATTTTACGAAATAAACGAAGTTATTAAATTTCTTTCTATTTGAAAGCAAAAGTCCCCAGAAAAAAACTTTTCAGTATTTTTTTTTTAATTTCTTTCTGATTAGAATATTTTTAATTCTCTCTCTCAATAGTTTTGCATTCGAATTAAATTTTAGTTTCATTCCTTTCCCATGTATATGTAGAACTGAAACCAAATATTAACCACTATCAATTAGTTAGAAAAAATGTATGCCCATCCACTCAAACGAATTCCAAATGAACTCCTCCTAAACGGGTGGACCGATTTTAATGAAATTTTGTGTGTGTGTGTTTGTGTGGGTTCCTGGAAGGTTTAGATTTACTATTAGATCGAAATCGGGTTCTCGGAAATTTTTCTTGTTTTTTAACGAATTTTTTTTATATTTTTTTTTTTTGTTTTTTCGCATATCCGAACAAATAACCCCACAATTTCACAACCCCACCACCCCCAAATGTTTATTTAAATATGTATATAATTCTTCTGTTCATGTGTTCTAATTTAAAATTTATTATTTCGTTTATTTATATTTTTTCGACTTTCTTCCAAAGTTGTTTATATTTTATATGGATTTTATTTTCCTTTTTGAAAAAAAATTTGTTTACTTTTTTCCTCCTCTCTTTCAGAATACACGATATTTTTTTTTATTTCTATTCTGTGAGAAAGGGCAGAAAAAGTTAAAAAATAAATGCTTTCTTTTGGAAATGTAAAGATAGAAAAGTAAAATTCGATCGGAGACGTACGCTGTACGTCATTTTGAGTATAGACAAAAACTATCAATGACATACAGTGTACGTCAAAATAGTGCAAGAGGTTAAAAATGCCCTCACATGAAACCAATATTTTTTGCTGTTCAGTTTGACAGTATGATGTTAAATGGTTATACTGCATAATTTTACATCGCATTTGCAAAAAAAAATGTTTAAATTTTGTTAGATTAATAAAATTTTCTTAAAAATTCCATAAAACATTATCAAATTAATTAAATTCTATACCATAGGTGATATTTTAGATAAACGTCTCTTAAATGGATTAAAAACGGGTCTATCAATTTGATAAAAATTTACGGAATTTTATCATAATTTAATAAGAAAATTTGACAGAACGTTTATTAATTTTAACAAAATATTTCACATTTTGTTGAAATTCCTTCAATGAAGTTTTGAAAGCGAATAAACGAGAGAAAAAGTTTTCGAAATGAAATAACTGTGTTTTTTTCCAATAAATTTAACAAATTGTTATTCAATTTCATAAATTATTTTATCTTATCAAAGCAGACTAATTAAAATTGATAAATTTAGTTTGTTGGCAATCAAAACTTTCATCAAATTTACAGCCTTCTTTTTTGAGTGTACATCATCGTGATCGTACATGTAAAAATTAATTATCTCAAACACCAACAATTGGTATTAAGTAGTTGTCAATTCTTGTAATGTCACATTCTTTATATAGTGTAGTGTTGTTTATATCCGGTTGTATTTTATTTTCATGCATTCTTGTTTTTTAGGTTCTGAGTATTTTTCGCGTTCGAACGCAGTGATTCCCAACTATTTAATTTCCCTCTTGTTCGCAATCACCTTGTTAGTAACATTTAGCTTTATTATTTTACTATTCGCTCACTGCAGCTTGGTTAGGATTTGGTTTCTTTTAAAACAAATTGTGTCGGATTTGTCAGTGTCGATTTTGATTTTCAACTTAAACTATGTATGTTATGATATGCTTAAATTTTAATTTAGATTGGAGAATAATTAACCAAAAAATGAACCTTATGGCACTAGCGCATCTTTTAATTTAATTTGATGTTGTTCTTTCGAAAGAAAACTATAAAAACTACGTATCAGTCGGAGGTTATAATCATAAGCTTTATTTATTTTTATATAATTTCCTTTATCAAATCAGAACCAAATGCTTTTCCTATGTCATATGAGATAAGCTCTCATGTGGGTATTTTTTTGTTTTAAATTTTACTTAAATCTTGAAAGAACAGGTTTGGGCCGATAACTAGTTGAGAGTTAAGGTGCTTTGCCTTTCTTACATAACACATATGATAGCTAGCTTCAGAATTCTATCGTAACTTCTTAGCGTTTCTCGATTTAACACACTTTAAATACAAAGTATAATCAAAGTGCTTTAGCGAATTATTAGGTTTCTCCATACATTTTTAGCTCCTCCAAAAACTCGAATGTTATTGTGATTTACGCATACATACAAATTTGATTGAAATATTAAAATAGTTTTGATTTGATATATTTAAGATTTCTATTTAAGCTATTTAAGCACCTAATTTTTTGAATTTTGTGAATGATTTCTTTAGTCTGTTATTGGCTATCAAAGCAATACCCACCGCATAACAATTCATAGGCATTAATGCTGTAGTATATCCATATACTGTTATTTGTAAATTGATGACGATTAAGGTTATCAGCTTTATTGCAACGGACATATAAAAACCTGAACCATTTGTATGATTTAAATCTGAAACTGCACCTTGAGAAAAGTAGTTTCGACTGGTGAGTTGAGAACACCAACATGGAGATGGTCTCTATAATCGCCGCAGGCTTCAACCCTGCTGCTCTTCAAGATGTAAGTAGCCTAACCTAACGTGGAGGAATCAAGGAAAATACTTTTATTCCAAATTATGTGGATTTCGTTCCAATGCCTATATTTTGAGGAGTTCGATTTTAGTTTAAAGACAGTTTAATGAAATTGGAAAAACGTTGGAATAAATGTATTGCGCTAATATGAGACTATATGTCAAAAAATTAAGTGAATCGTACTTTAAAAAAATTATTTTTACTTTTTCATCCTAAAGACTTATCAATACATCCTCGTATGATTCTAGAAAAGGATGAAGCTCTGAAGTGTAGTCACAAGTAGAACTTTTAACCGACCATGATATGGAATTTATAAGAATGGCATTAGCATCAATTATAAAATCCAAAAGATAAAACTTAATAATAAATGTACTATTTTTGTAAATTTTCTAAATTTACAACAACAATTGCATGGAATAAATAGGAGCTGATTTTTTAATTTTTGTAATGTTTGCGCGATAACATATGATGACGCAGTATTCTTAAAATTATATATTATTTTTTGATTTTTTAATATGGTCAACAAAGACAGTTAAACATGTTTGCAATTGCTTTCTCTAAATTCACAAACAATTTTTACCAATGAAATATAATTTTAATAATATTAAATTGACATTGATGTAGAGTATTTTAGCTCAATCCCAAACAGTATTTTTCTCGGAAGGTGAAAACTGGTCACACGTAATACTAATTTGTTTACCCTTCTTGAGATATGAACACGTTTTGTTATGAAACTCAAAACAATTTAGTAACAGTGGACTGCACACACCTCCACCATTCAACGATATTCCGTGAAAAAATTTAAACATACATTCAATATTTTTCCTACATTAACGAGTTTGTCATACACCACAACGACGTATTAAAGACGACATCCCCTTTAACATAAACCAAAACTTGTCTTAAATTTTTTTCTGAAATTCTCGTAATTTTCGCATATACATGTCCTTCATTATATAAATAACATATTTATGTTTATACATATAGGGACTACACACGTCTAATTAGATCAACAAAAACCAGATGAAAAAATATGTACAACAACATCCTTTCCATATACATACACAATCAACACTTTTTCTTGCGTTTAAGACGAAACCAACAAAACACTTTTTTTGATTGAAATGAAAGAAGCAAAACTAATTTCGTCTGTGTATTAACAAACTTAATTTTAGAGATGCGAACACACCAAAATAAATAAATAAGCAAATAAAAGATTATATTAAATTATTTTTAGTTGGCATACATTTTAATTAAGGCAAATACAAAAATGAATACTACAATATTTATTTATATTATAATTACAACTACAGCAAAAATGTATGAATTAATTTTATTTCAACGTGCGCGAAATATTTACTCACATATGAGAATATGGTTGCGTCATTAATTAAATGTAACACTATACATTACAGATCATTACGTGATGAATATATATTGATGCTGTCATATCTCTCTTTATGTGTATTTTATAATTAAGCAGCACATTAGTTATGGTTTTTGTGGTTTTAGTTATTTATAGTTAGATCATAAATGTACGTCAAAGATGAATTTTTTTTTATAATAATAAGTTTTGTAAGTATATGATGAATAATAGTGCGCCCTCTTTAAAAGTCAGTTAATGAAGTTTTTTCTTAAAAAATTTCTTAGAAATGTTGTGGCTTTTAACCACTACAAACACTATGCTTCTTTGGCAAAAAGATACTTACAATTTCTAAGAATCAAATTAAATTTGATTTAGATGAAAATTATACACAAACGTTTATCTCTTCAAAAATTAAGAATAAGTACGAGTTGTAATTAAAAATTAATTCTTAAAAGCCGTTCATATAAATTATTTTGATTTATTTTTTGTTTGATGCATCAAATCCGGGAACCAACCTTGATGTTATATACGTAACATAAACAAACGGTTTAAATCACGTTTAATGAAATTTTTATTTAAACCACCTGTTTACGATAAATCATCACGTGAAACGTCAATAAAAAACTTAAGCGGAAATTATGCAAATAAATGAGGTGCAATAGGTTAAATCGGGATGCGCAAAAATAATTAATCTCATTGATGAACTGCAAATTAAAATTAATTTTTACACAACAGTGTTCGTTAGTTGCATAATAATAAATACACGGTAAACATATTTACAGTAGAAATCGGATAACACGAAATTGAAGGAAATAAGCTTTACAATTTAAATCTATGTGAATTATTTTGTAAAGACAATAAAAAAATATCGAAAATAATGAAATGTCTAGAAGAGATGTCTAGAAAAAATATTGCAGAATTTTTCCTCGCTTTCGTGATTTTTTTTTGTGATGTGCTTTATATCTCTCTCGAACAATTTTCTATCAATTTTACAATAATTGAGGATATTGGAATTTATACGTTGAATTATGTGGGTGTTTGGCGGTCATAACCACACAATTCTAGAGATGATTAGACAAATATGAATACTCCAGCATTTTTGACTTGCATTCATGATTTAGTTAACATCGACTGACTAATTCATGAAAGAGAGTCTAAAATGCTAAAATACTCATGTTTTTCCACACTTTCCTAGAATAATGATAATTTGATTGATTATGACAGGTAGAACAATGTGTTTAGATTCAATTCTGCTGTACACATATAAATCAAAATGTTTGCAGCCTCAAAGAATTTTAAATGACACTCGTATAACAAATTTTTGCATGTAACGAACAATTTTTCTAATTTAGTGCTGTCAACATTTTTTTTTAAAAAAAACTATTACTTGAAAAAGTCCTTATAAGAAATAAAACTGGATTGTCTCTCTTATTTTACCGAAGCATAATTAGGTATACTGCAATTATATACCATAGAACGTATATAAACAAAAACTAGATGGACGAAATATATTTATGTTTTGTACTCCAATTAATTCTCATCAGGGTTGGGCGGGTAGAATACGTAAGGTAATCTACGTAGTTGTCGACACGTAATCTAGCACGTAGATTACATACCAATTTTTTGCTTTTCAGACGTCGACAACGTCGACAACTTAGAAAATGTTATTAAAAACTAAATTTTTAATTATTTTACGTTAACCGCACTATTAAAATTGATGAATGATTACTTAAATTTAATTCTAACATTTTTACAAGCATTTTATAAATTAAAAATAAATTTAAAATCTCTGAACTAGAGGCATCTATCTAAAACTATTGAATATTTCAATAGATTATATGCTTTCCTTGCCATCTTTTATCAAATAGATATTTCCCATTTGTGTTTTACTAACACAATTGTGTGGATACGGCAAAAGTATCATGTCAAAAAATCATTTTTGTATGCACCAACTTACATATTTGTGTATTCCTTTCAAACTTATTTTCGTTCGAAAAAAACACTATAACTGTACACACAATTGTGTTGGTTGTACTTCAAATCAAGTGAAATTTTTTATCAAAAACGCCATTACATAGTACTATGATTTTTTACTCGCACATTTGTGTGGTTTGGACTTTAATAGAGCCATTTTTTTTTTGTTGAAAAAGGGATATGTAAACGAATATTTTATCTTATTCGAAGATACTAAAATAAAGCAAAATTAAATAAAAAGACAACATAAATCATAAATTAACTAATTATTCACCGCGTAGTTATGAATAGTAGAAGCTTCAAAATTTCAGTCGAACGAAATAACGATAGACTCAAATTTTATACAAATCCGCAAATATAATATGACTTTTTTCGATTGTCAAAGAATTTATTTCGAAAATGGATAATTATTAATTTATTACGCAATTTATGATACAAATGTTAGGCACAGTGTGTTTTAATGATTCATAAATACAGTGCCAGCTATCAATCAGTAATAAAGGCAATTTATGCTGAGTTTTATTATAAGTTCTGATAGATGGCGTAAATTAACTTTTCAAGTAGTTCTCGACGTTGTCGATGTAGTCGTCGTTGTCGACGAGTTGTCGACGTTGTCGACGAATTGCCGACGAGTTGTCGACGTTTTCGACGCGTTGTCGACGAAATCATGTAAAAACTAGTAGTCGACGCGTAATCGCCCATCCCTGCTCATCTCTTAACAAAATCTGAAACAAACGTAAAAAAGTACACCAGGGTAATAAAGAATAAAAACTTACCTTTGTGTTATATACGTGTATCTAAGTTTCATTTTTTATTAGAGTGGCAATATGCAATTAAATTCAAGTATCATCTAGTAAATTTCATGCTGTATCAAAACAGAAACATAAACTTTTGCTTGATTTTTTGTTAGCTGATTTATCACGTTCCGGTGGAAGTATATTCATTTCATAATTAATTATTTGATATAATTTAAAATTTGATGTACAACTCGCACATTTTATCATTTAATTAAATTAAGATCGCGATACTGTTTAAACCATTCATCAATAAAATGATTCAATAAAATTGTTTAAATTATTCAGTGCTATTCTTACTTTCCATATACATATAATTATCAAAAAATCATAGGCACTCTATCTTCGTAACATAATGATGTAACATAAATGTATATATGTATACGAGTAAATACTAATGGAATTAAGCTCTAAAGTATAAAATCAATTTGATTCCAACATAAATCAAAATCCACTCGCTACGTACGAGTATGGTAGCCTACAAGTCATTAATAAGTAATTTTGTATTATTATGTAAAATAATACATCAACCGTATATACTACTATGTGTACTGTGTGAGGTGTGCTTTATTGTTTATTTTGTGTACAAGAGTACGAACGTACATAAAATGTATCCTTCCATCATTATACATGTATATGATTATTTCAATACAAAAATTCCAACAAAACTATTCTAAAAGCCTGGTATTTTAAGCTTCATTCTCGTCTCTACATAAATTAACAATATAAACCTATATACCGTAAAAATACTGTACAGACGAGCAACAACAAAAACAATATTAAAACTACTGTACAAATATATATTGATCGATTCCCAATAAATATTTCAATATTAGTTTTATATTACATTACAATATTGTTGCTTTTGTTGCTATTTATGTTGTGGAGCTTTTTTTCCTTTTTTCAATTTGGCTCTGTGATGATTCCGTTTTCATAAATACGAGATAAATTTATTTCATTATACGAGAGTATGTATGTTCAAACCATGGTATGCGATTTTTGTTATCCCTTTGTTGAGAGTGGGTGGGTATGCATGTTGATACATATAAAAAAAAATTTCGATTTTATTTAAGCTGAAAAATTTGAAAAAAAAGAATATTATTTTCTGCTTAAAAAAATTTATCGATTGCTCAATAAAATAATTATCGCATAATTTGTTTTCATATAAGCATTTGAGCAAATATTTTTTAGTACCAATTAAATGGCACAGCGGTGATGAAGCTTTGACTTTTCATCATCAGCTTACGATCTGTGATGAAAATTAACACAACTATGGCCACCTGTTTGTCATTTTACTACCATAACGAGATTTATTCCTACAACCACAAAATATACCGTACACCGCACTAAAAATATATTTGCATAAAATGATATTTTTGCCTCTGAAAATTTTTTAACGTTATATTAAAACAAAAATTTAAGATTTGCCACTTAGCTTATAGTATTTGTCGCTAGATACAGTTTCAGCCATCCAAAAACCCGTCCTCCGACTTTTTTCGTCTAGCACTGTCGATAACAATAAATAAGAAAAAAAATACTACGGTCATACACCATCGTAAAATTCATTTAATTGACAGTGAACGAAAAAACCGCCAGTTGTACCCGTTGCGCTGCAGACAGAAATAGTTTCAAACTATTCATGTTGTATGTGGTAATAAATCGTGGGGACGACTCATTTAAGAAGGGTCTCGTCATACCCCGGGCAACACAGAAAAAAATTATAATGGAAGATCACTAATTAAAAATGTATAAACTTGAAATTTTTCGTGTATATCTCAGACTCGATATGCTACCTTTCGTACCTTTGTGTCCGATATCACTGGTATGTAGCTATTTCCATGTCAAGTTTCTGCGGAAATGTTTTAGTAAAAATTCTTTTTCTAGAGATTCTAGAGATTGTTGACTTTAGGTGTTACAGTTAAAGCATTGTTATTTTTAGGATCAAGCAAACGACGTAGTTTATACTCCGACCCATGCATAACCATATATTGCCCTTCAACGACAGGAATGTGCAAGTCCGATAGCAGCCAAAAAATCTTAAAAACCTGCTAATCCGTTTGACGGTTTTCGTTTTTGGATACTCAGCAATGGCTAGGTTAACCTGCAACGTACCATCTCCTATACAATATAGCCTAGGTATTTAGCCTCTTTAATCAAGAAATAGCTTCTCAAAGTTTATGAGAACATTTTCATGTTGTTGATGCGGTGTTACAATTTTTGAGTAACGTACTGGCGTAAGGACTAGGGTTACCAAATATCTGGATTTCGTGAAACCGCAGGTATTTGATAGACGTTTTGGAATTATCCGGCGGATACCGCAAAACCGTATAAAAATAAAATAAATTGTTGAATATGTTCAATATACACAGAAAATACTTTTATTTCAGGTAGTTTATCATTTCTTCCGTCGTTAGCTGCTCTTGTTAAGCATTTTTGTTAAAAAAATGCTATATGGTTTCGGTTTGCCGTCCGTCCGTCTGTCCGTCTGTCCGTCTGTGTGCACGATAACTTGAGAACGGATGGAGATATCAACTTAATTTTTTCACTTAAAGTTCAAGCAATTCATGGGAATGATCCCTATTGATTTGGACATTTTTGTGTTTAGGGTGTTCGGAGATATGTAGGGTTTTGTTAACCCCCCTCCTCAAAATTGATAGATTTTTTTTAATTTTTTTCTATTCTATTTTGATTTCATCGAGTATGTGAATGTAGAATAAGAATATAACTCGTCTAGATGTGGGTTTGTGTGGGTGGTGTAGTTATGGGGGTGGTAGGAGTGGTGGTATGGGAGGTGGAGGGGGTGGGATGGGGCGATTTGGGTTTGGTGTAAAAATTTGGGATTTGGTGGATGAGGGTTTGTTTGGGTTGTGTGTGTGTGTGTGGAAATGGGTATGGAGGTGATAAAGGGTGATAATATGAGTGGTACGGTATAGGGTGGTGCGGGTGAGATGGGTTTTGGGGTTTTAATTGGATAGTGGGTGGGGGATGGTAATAATGTTTAGATGTGGTGGTATGTGGTTGATTGTGGTGGTATGTGGTTAGGCTGGGTGTAGATGGGGTTAGGTGGGTATGGGAGTGGGTGGTCGTAATATTTAAAATACGCCAATCACACGGTATAGAAGTTCTTTGTAGGCTACAAAAATGCTTAAAGAGTTCGGCTCCGAACCTTTCCCGTCTTTTTTTTTACAGTGTTATTACTTGTTTTTTACTCAGCCACACACACTAGCAAATTTTTCAAGGCGAGGGGAATGCTTCCCAGTCATTATCTTTTGGGCTACAGTGGTAAAGTATTTATTGAATAAGTTTGCAGTTACTCTAGCATTAACTAAAGCACTGACTTCATTCTGAATAAATATTTTTATTATTGCTGTTGAAAATATTTTTTCTAAACTGTAGCCAATTGTTATTTTATCAAATTTCTATAAAGGAGCTTTTTAGCCAGTTTTATTTGATTTTTCACTAATAGGACTACTTCTTCACCGAGTCCTCGCAAATTGTCATTTGTTTTAAAGATCTTTATTAATGTCCCAAGTTTATTTCTTTTTTTAATATTTTGCAAAATATCTGATGCCATTTTCATTAGTTTATTTACGAAATTCTCAAAATTCGTCAATTTGAGTAGCTCATTGCAACTCATAACGCTTCGAAATGCTTAAGTTAAGATAATTCGACGGTCAGTTAGGTTGGATCTTTGTAAGTTAGATGGTAATTAAATTTAACCGTTGAAATTCGACTTTGTACGCTAGTTGGAAATTTTCTATTATAGAATTCAAAATTACAAAATCTTGTGGATCCTCAATATAGCTTTATAATTAATAATTTCTGATGAAATGGTATTCATCGGAATCATTTTTTAGATATGCTTGTGAATTTTAGACGATCACAGCTTCCATGTTAAATATTTCGTACGACAACAAGCTGTTATTGTTTTTTAGGGTTTCGATTTTATTGAACAGCTCTTTATTGTTGCCTTTGTGTTAGTTAGCACATGTGCCAAAAGTCGTCTTTGAGATCTTAAGTTGAAATAAACTTTGTTTGTTCCAACCGATCCACCAGTCAATATGCATGCAGAAAATTATGTTTGTTTTGGGATTCGTTTGGTTCTGCATTTGTTCTTTTGGCCGGCTTATTAGGAGTAAAGTAAGAACAGTACAGTACTGAGGGTCAAATAATGATGACGAATTTTTGGTTGTACGCTTGCGAAATTATACAGGTATTGTAACGAGAGATAAAATGCATGTTTTTTTACCTATTCAAAATTATTTGCTCCTTTCTGTTATTGGTTATATTGTACTGGAGCCTGCACTCCCAAAACTTTCATGGTTCGCTTTTCCAGTCCTTTTTTCGATTTTACTTAGCCAATTGTAGGACGTTCGAAGAAAACGATCACTGTATAAAAATTAAACCGCATTTTTATACTTCATATTTCAAGATGGATGGTTCCAAATGGTGTGGATGGTTCCAAAAGTAAGTAGGTTTTGCTTTATAAATAAATTAAAATTATAAATTTCAGTTATCACGAACGTCAATTTAAATGTAAAATTTTGAATTATTCTGGATGATAGCCAAGATAGTATTTTTATATCAAGGACTTTGGAAGTTTTGTTTCGAACAAATGAAACAATGAATTCTTTTGTATTAAAAATTCAGTCATCTTATCAGACTATGCAGTATGCGTTAAATGCAAAAAAATCGAGGTTACAAAGGAGTTGGGAGTTTCGTAACGAATCATTAAAATTTGTTAAGGCATTGTGATCATATACTTTGATTAGTTCAAGGTATTTTCAATATTTTTGTAGTTTGGTCACTGCAGTCTGATGAGACGACCGAATTTTTTACATTCAAAAATTCAATTTTACTTCAAACAATTCACTTATATCGATGTGGACCAGACGTATACGTAAAAACTCCAGAGCGAAATATAACAGAAATCTTAAGAAAGTTTTTACGAGATAATAATCTGGATCGACTAACGGTCTATTAGCATTAAATTCCAATAATGTCAGATGATGATTGGTTTATATTTTCAGTTGATGATTTATGTGTTTTAGGAACACGGGTTTATATTTTGGATTGAAAAATGCGCACCACCATAAGTGGTGTAAAATATTGTAATTTGAATAATTGCAATTTCATGCGTATAATTTGCCATTGGAAAATTCTAACTTTATGCCTCGCCTAAATAATCCAATTAACTATAACGATTAAGTGCCGATAAAAATGATTTTTTAATTTACGTAAAAACCTTTAAAAGACTTGTGATGCAATTGCTTGGAATTCCCAATACACAATTTCCATACAATAACGAAAATAAAATTTATTAACATCGATCCAATCCGAATACTTGCACAAAGCGCATTTAACAAAACAATCACATTTCAAATCAATCATCTATATTACAGCAGCACAATTGATTGGTGTGTTTATGCGCGCAGCCATATAGAAAAACACTTGTACGCATGATGATATTTTTGACCTATACCTAATTAATATTCAAAACCCTAATTATCACGTACCGTCTATATATAAATTATTCGTAAATCAAGAAAAATATATTCACGTGAATTCTTCACACAACCTTCATATCCAGATTTATGAAATAGATGCTTGGTACACGCGTTACAAGAATTTTTATGATCGCGCGATACCTTTCATGTGGATTGTGTCGAGAGTGACATTTTTATAAATTTTATTAAGACTTATTTTTTGTTATGCTTTTTAATGGCGCTAATAAATTTAATGTAAAAAATGGGTTTTCTAATAAAATAACTCATTTAGCGCATTAAGAGCATGGTATATATACATTATATGCAAGGTGAATACACTGCATTGAACTTTGTATATATTATACAGAAAATAAAAATAATTTTCCGACGAGACATTTCACTTTTTGTTTTAATAAACTTATTATTATTAAATAAATTTGATATAATTCGTCATAAATACAAAAAAGGGTTAATTCTTGGAATTTACAATCTATGGACTGTGATTTTAAAATTACTTGTCAGGCAATTAAATTAATAATAAATAAAACCATGATATGATTAAGAAAAATTTACTGTACGATACGTGATTAATTTTGCTATTCTTTTGCTACTTTTGATGAGCGTGGAAAAGTAATAGTAGTAAAAATTTGAAACTAGTTTGTGATGATTTTGGCTGGCTCGCATAATAAAAATAATGTGACTACCTAGACTCTAAGGTCTGTTGTTGGCGTCTGAGCCAGTTAGTTTAAATGATCAAAAATGTTTGATAATTGATTTATGAAAATGATAATCTTTGATCGTATTAATATGAGTTTAGTCTATTTCAACCAGCTAGCTGCAAACAAAATGGCTACTACACCAAAGCCCAAGTTCAATGAATTTTTGATTTCGAGATTTTCCCAGTTATTTGCAATTTGAAATATTTACAGTTTAACTTTTATTCTTACTAATATTTTATTTGATGTTAGAATTTTTTTATATATGAAAACTTTTAAACGACCTTTTGAAAAATTACCCTTTTTCATGGAAATTTCCATTTTGTAAATTATTGTGAAATTTCTAAGAATTTATTCACCGAAAATCAATATGTGAAGGCTAGCCCCGATTTGCCGTTTATTATTTTTCGAATGACGATACAACTAAACGCACTGAAAAATCAATGATCGTTTTAAAAAAATGTATTCAATTTAACAAAAAAGCGTGTAGTTTAAGTTAAAAACCACTGGAATACAGTTTACATTTTGGTTTGTAAAATTGAAATGTACTGCGATTTTGCTTTATTTAAAAGGATGCGCCATTTTCCAGCACAGTTACTCATTTTGTTAACTGCATTTTACGGTTTTCGCTTGTTGCTTCTGATATATTTTTTCCATCTGATGTAATTAGTCCAAGTTATTCTTTAATGGTCGGAATACTCGTTTTAAAGTTTGACTCGAAAGTGTCGATGATATGTATTGGATTTAAGAATTTGATAAAATTTTTTAGGTTGGTTTCAACGCCATATAATTTCAATTTTAAATTTACGAAAATACTAGAGCATATTTTCTAAATCTCAACTGCATCCTAAATGACATCCGTTGGGTTCTGGAATTAAACATTTTTTTTCTATTATAGGTGAGGCTCAAACCTCAGCGCATTATTTTTAATTTGTTTTGATATAATATTGATATTTAAGATTTTTTATCGTTTGCTAGTTTTCCTGGTTTAGGAATCATAATTATTTCAACTTCCATTGACGAGGAACATATTTCAGTCTCAAGACTGCATACATTTTTTGAAATAATTTGCTTCCACGGAATGATTAATCCCGGGGCTTTCTTTAACTTAAATTATTATTGATTTAATTCCAGTTTCAATAAATTCGGGGTGTTGGGTGTACCGGTTATTATTAAGTTCAGAAATACCTCGGCGTCTCTTAATAATGTTTTCGTATTTTATTTATAAATTATTTTAATTTCTTGCACAGAAAAATGAGAAATTTTATATTGTGGGGCACGTGTCTGCTGCCAAATTTGACCAGCTTTCTGTTTCTCCTTAACTAGTTTACTACCCTCAAAAATATAGACCAGCTTCAGGTCTATCTCTGTTGTAATTGGTATTCAGGGATTTGTTCGCGCCTCCACTAACTTTTTGAATAAATCCTAATTGGTTTTATTGTTTGTTGTGAGTCATGATCACACGTTAGTGGTTACTCTAGATTTCTTTTCCTAGATCCACAGGGGATTTTTAGTTTTTGCAAATATTTTTAAAACAATTTCATTTAGGAGAAAAACGTTCTGTAAATATTTTACAGTAGCATTTACGCAAAAACGTTAAAAACAAGAAGGTTAAAAATTAAATTTCAGCTAGATAATAACGAGTTTTTATAGAAAAAAAAACTTTATTTCTTCAAAATTCCACGACTCTACAGGCAAACATACCAAAACTTATTCTTTTAATTAGAAGATCATTGCGAAATTTGGTCGAAATGATATTGAAAATCTTAGCGTTTGGAATTGACGACAGGGAATTAAAAGATTTAAATGAATTTTAAAATTAAAAAGTTTTTTTTAATCGTCCGTGATATTAATTTAATTAAAATATTTTCGGTCTTCTTTCTTTTTTTTGTGGTAGATACACAGTGCGTAAACGGCCTCTTTCTTTTCTATGACTAGAAGAGTCATAAACATTGTATAAATGCCCATAAAAATAATATTTTGTCCGAAAGGCAGAAAAAATCTTAAATTAAAAATGAAGGGTTCAAACTGCAAAGGTTGACTTTTGTGGTTTGCTTAAATTTCAGCAGGGAAAATATTTTTTGAATATATAAGACAGTTTTTCTAAACGTCTAGTAAGTTGTATTTTCACATTAGAAATCAACTTCAACAAATTGAAGGAATGTAACCTTCTACAAGGGGCTTCTTTAAATATTGATATCATAAATTCCTTTTGTAATACAGAAAAGCTACAAAATCGGCGATTCATGTTCATAATTAGTTCCATATAGCTAATTTTATATAATCAACATAACACAGTTACAAAAAAAATTAAGGTACTCAAGACAATATGTTGTAAACAACACTCGACTTTCTTTTACGACAAATATACAGAACTCGAATACACCACACTAAATTTCTAAATCGAAAAATTAGACTTGAATTTTTGAAAGAAAACTTTTTTTTGTTTGAAAAAACTGTTACTCAAAATCATTATTCCTGCTTAAATTTTAGTAAACAACTATAGGCCACCCTAGCTGAAAAGTTTTTCTTCTCTCCAAAATATGAAAGAGCTTCTACGGAAGCTACAAGTGCCGATACAGAGATGCCTAAACATTTCACATGTATGTCACAATTTAAGGAAAACTTTAGATTACAGTTTGATTCCGAATAGCCAATCCCCCTGGACTAAAGAGATGAAATAACGTTTTCTTAAATAAAAAAAAAATCTGAACAAATTTTGAACCTGCGTTACTAACCATACGTACACTTACGTATCTACTGACCATGGGTCAACCAATTTTCAAAAGTCAAAAATTTTAAAATTAAAAATAAAGTTACTTATAATACACCATGATTAACAATTAATTTTTTAATTAACTTTTAGAGAGAAAAACTATATTGTACATGTTCAAAAACCTGCATAAAGAAAAAAGTACTAACATTGCTCTGGAAAAATACAATTATGAAAAAAATTGAAAAAATCGATGCAACACTTTTGAAAACAAAATACTACGTCTTTCCAGGATAAAAAGCCGAACTAATTGCTATTTTAACAACTTTCGAACATATTAAAGATAAAATACAAGAAATTTAAACATCGTACCAGCTAATTTTCCACGAGTTTTCTTCATTTAAAAATTAATTGGGTCGATTACACCCAGAGGTCAGTAATGTAGGGTTTTACAAAAATAAATCCAAGACTTTTTTAAAACCTGTGTTAGCAAGAAAAAAACAATAGCTCTTCTATGGGATTTGCCACTTTTCAGTGCTCCGAAATCTTAAAAAACTACTAGAATCGTCTAATTTATGGAAAAATACTTAGGTATGATGTTCCATCCTGTCTGATCAGGATTCATCCTGTCTGATCCATCTGGGCTTTAGGGAACCATCAAAATTTAGTCTGCATGACACCACATACACACGAGGCCTAATTGTTCATGATTGATTACAATACAAAAATAAACAGTTTTTGTAAAAAAATTGTCGTTTCCGTTAAAATTTTGGAAAACTGATTTTGAATCGATCTCGTTGAAAATTTAATTTAGAAGCTTTTGGGTTATGGTCGTTTTCCTCGTAATAAAATAAACAAAAACTGGTATTGATTGAAGCACCATTTTCAACCAAAAAACTGATTTCAACAAAAATTTGGTCCAATGCTGCCTAGACGAAGTTTTATCGGGATGAAACTTCATACTTAAGCTTTTTTCACAAAATGTTAGGTCACAGTAAAATCACACAAACATTTAGTGAATGAAGCTATCAAGTTTCATCCTGATCAAACAATAAGATAAGATCTTCAACTGTTTTAGGCTTATTCGCATTCACCTTTTCCTTCACATAGCCCTGAAGAAAAAAGTTCATCGGTGTTAGATTCCACGATCTTGGTGGCCAATTTTGACTGCTAAATCGAGAAATGACATGGCCTGGAAACTTAGGCATGGCTTGAAATAACACAATGGCCTGAAATAACACAATTGTTTTACGTGCTGTGTTCACGTGCTCCACATAAATTACATCCAATTCCGGGCACAAAAACTTCGTTGACATTTCGCGATACCGCACTTCTTTAACAGCGTATTTCCAGCCGCATTTTCAAAGAAATACGGCCCAATTATTCCGCCAGCCCAAAATACACACCAAACAGTTACTCGCGGTAGATGCATTTGTTGTTTGATTATCACTCGAAGGTTTTCACCACTGTAAATCTGACAGTTTTGCTTATTTACGTATCCGTGGGTTAAAAATTTGCCTCATCTAAAAAATTGATTTTCTTCGAAAAATCCGCATTAAATTGAAGTTGTTCCATGAACCCAATCAGCAAATTTACGGTGCTGAGTATGGTCTGTGGGCTTGATTTTACCAAAATTCGTTGCATAGTGCTTCTAGAAATGCTTAATTCTTGGTCACGTTGCCGAATGGAAGTTCCTGGATTCTCGGCCACAGATTTCCTAACTGTGGCTTTATTTTCGAGTCACCGATCTTCTGATCCATCAGCATAAATTTCATCTCAATTTTTGTAATTAAATTTTGTAATGTGTTTTAACAATCATTAAACGTTGTTGGTTTGAATATATCTCCATATTCTTAAATCACATGATCTGTACGTGAGAAACGTCAAAAAAATCACCGTACAACTCGTACTAACAAAATGGCAGCAAATTTAAATCCGGTGCGGTGCTCTTGTAGAGACGCATTTAAGAACCAAATATTTTAGAAGAATAGTTTGTTTTTGCAAAAATAAGTCATTTACGCTTTAACTTATACAAATGATCTGGACAGGTATTGTTGAAAATTTGTATTTTAGTTCTTCGGCTTTATACGTGCAACGGACAGCGTGACAAGTGCCTTGATTATAGTTTAAGGCTATGGTTATTTTGAAATCTTTGAACTAGATTTTATATGTCAGCATAAATTTAGCTAGAAGTTACATTTTAGTTTTATTCCAAATTAATGGTTTCTTTAATAAAAAATATAACCAAATAAATTGTTTTACTTTATTCTGATGTTTTACGTTTTTTCTGTGATTTTTGTATAGTAAAGTCAATTCGAAAAATTATTGTTGTAATAAACTCGTTTATAATAATTATAATTGGAATTAAATAGAAAAATTAAATCCTGCACATTCTGAAGATTTATTTTTTGTTTATCGCGTATTTAGTTTTATTTTGTCAAATAAGAAGAAAATGAAACATAGATAAAAGTGAAAATGTCCTTTTAGTTCAAAAAATCTTAAAATTGGCACTACAAAAAATTAATTAAATCTGTGAGACTATTAAAAAAACTTAACGTCTTAACCGATCTAATTGTATTTTTTTGATCTTCACATCTTTGGTGGAAAAATGCAACCATTTAAATCTTGTTTGTTATATCGAATTATATTCGAATAAAGAAAGGTTTGTTGGAATTTTTACATATGTATAATGATCAGGAGTTTTTTTTATATTTTTGTGAAGTGAATATTGTTGTAAACATGTTCTAAAACCATTTCTAAAACTGTAATGATGACAATGATTAGTCCAAGGTAAGTACTTAACTCGCGAATATTGTTCGGTCGCATTACTTCCCCTCTTGTGGTGTACCCCGTCATATCATCTATCTCTACAACCCCTACGACCAACATCGAGCTCTAATTCTGATAATCTAGAAAATTTCATTCTTTCCTTAGAAACCAAAGAGACACATGTTCCGTTCCTTGTACTATGAGCTCTAATAACCATCAAATATTTATAATATTTATGTGATAATGTATCTAAAAGACTTGGCAAATATATATCACCATAACGCAAATCTTTATTTATTTATATTTTTTTTTGGATTACCCTTTTTTATAACAATCGATATATAAACTATCAATATATCTTTTATATAATATAAAATATGTAAACATTCACATTTTATTCAAGTGTGTATAGAAATAAATTTAAAATAAAAATTTGAAATGTAAAAAATACTTTAAAATTCACATAATCTATAAAGCATATAAAAGCGTACAAAGTGATACACGGCAAGGAGTATAATGTATCTATATGGTGTATACTTATAGTTATATACAGATATGTATATAGGGCACACTAACAACAATATTGTATAAAATTTCGATTTTTAATATCATCTCAGACAGACTTAAATTCCACCGCAGCAAAAAAAAAAACCAATCATGTACAAAATAAGAAAAATCGAACGAAAATTTTTCAAATGTTCATTCAAAAAGAAAAACCAACATCTGTCAAATATGGTATATGTTTGATATCAAACATAAATTTAAAAAGTTTTATGATTTGACTCGTAACGCAAAGTAGTTTTTTTTTGTATTTGCGGTGTGCGAAAGACGCGGAACAATTTTTATTTAACTATTTTTGATAAATCACATACTTTGTTGACGTTCGCATATAAATATACAAAATATGCCAAAAATTTATTATTCTTAGATGCTACTATAGATAGCAAACTGTTTAAGGTGTAATTTTGGAAAATCCCCCATATCGAATAAAACAGACTGTTTACCGGATGTTTTGGTTATACATTTTATTTACGTAAACGAATTTTTTTTATATTTTTTTGTGATTTAGACGTATGACATTCACTAAGATGTTACGTATGGTATAACAGGCAATGACATATAAAACGTACCTATCTAGGTAAATAAAAAATATTGTTACGTGCCAATTTTATAATATTATTCTGTGGTCTGTATAGAACAATCCAAAAATGTAATTATTATAAAATAAAATAAAATGTGATTTGAATATCAAATTAGGCAGCAAGTGAACGCAGTATGTATATATACCGGGTGATCAGATTGAAAATTTCTACCTATTGACCCAAATTTGTATGATATCAATTTGGAGTTTGGAAAGATTTCCTCCTGGCTAAAACACTTTGTCTTATAATGTAAACTATGACAGAATTAAATAATTTGTTGAGATAGGCATCAGATATTCGAAATAATTTAAGATATTTTTCTGAAATTTAAAAAAAATTATTGCTGAGTGGAAACAGATTTGTTAATCAAGTAGAAGGAATAACTTCTAGGTAAAGTAGGCAAGTGGTAGCACTTTATTGTGAGCGTGAAAATATAAGCGCAGAATAATAAAATAAAATTTCAGCAATTAGCACCCTGAAAAAAATTTAATAATTAATTAAGTACCAATATATAATGGTACATTTCCTGCAATAAAACTTTATTATTATGAGTTGAACTTTCAATAAACTAAATAGTTCAATTGTTCATAAATGATATTAAACTGGTTCCCCAAAAACATATTAAATCATGTAAAGTTAATCCCATCCAGAAATCACCTATAAGCATTAACGAATAAAAGAGCAAACCATCTTTCAGTCTTTGTTTATTTCATTTATTTGTAGAAAATAATTTGAATAATAATTGTTTAAATTTAAATAATGTAAAAGACAACCCTGCCATACATATTTTTTTCTAGTTTTAATTTAATACAAAATACATTTATTTGATAGCTTAACTCAAATAAATCAATAGTCCACGGAATATACTGCACAAATCCACATAAACTGCAAATTATAAAAAGAGATTATTACATGCACGAAGTGAATATTGATATTCATTTAGCAAGTTTTAATAAAATAACCACATGTAATCAGAATACATTTATATTTAAGTTTCACTCGAGCAATAATAATAATATTTACACAAATAAAATTAGATTACAATTATTACAAGCAGGAAGTGAATCCATCCATTGGCACAGTCATACATGTTTTCTAATTTTATTTAAATGCAAAATTTATTTATTTGAAAGCTAAACTCAAAAGGATCAATAGTTCATGGAATATACTGAACATTTACTCACACACTGCATTTTATAAAAACAGATTATTACATGCACGAAGTGAATATCGATTTTCATTTAGTAAATTTTATTAAAATAACCACATGTAATCAGAATATATTTATATTTAAATTTCCCTCAAACAATAATAATATTTACACAAATAAAATTAGGTTGCAATTATTACATGCAGGAAGTGAATCCATCCATTGTTACAGTCATATATGTTTTCTAGTTTTAATTTAAATACAAAATGCTGTTACAGACTGGCTACTGCCAACCTGCAGATATCACTAAGCGCACGCCTCAAAAATCACCTCCACGGTGATTTTTGCCGGCTACATTCTCAGGGAGAAGTGCGAAGGGTCGTGGGGATTGAGGCATGTGTGGCTCCTGGCTTACACCGTGATTACAGATATTTTATAAGAGAAAAAAAACCGCAAACAATAATAATTGTAAACTGAGTTCCGCCGAAATCTGTCGGCCGGAACCTGAGGAACGAACCAAAAAGAAAAATTAAAATTATAAAGAAAGGAGAGGTGCCTTGGTGCGCGCATCCGAATTCTAACGGTGGTAAACACCGGTTTCGAATCCAGATGCGGGCACCAAGGGAATTCATATTTATTTATTTGATTTAGACACAAAAGAAAAAAAAACACAACTTTAAGCGAAGAAAGAAAAGAAGAAAGAGAATGAACGAGAGAGGGAAAGAGCAATGCGCACCGAGCGAGGGACCGTTATCCGGCGCTTGATTACAATAGGTTATATATAATTCAAAAATTTAGAAAAAATAAAAAAATTGGAAAAATAAAAAAAAACCGTACCTTAATAACAAACAAATAACCTGTTGCGGCCTTGCGCGGCCGTTACCGTGGCGGGGCCTCTCCCCGATACAAAAATGGAGTGCGGCCTTAGTGCCGTTATGTTGCGGGGCCTTTCCCTGATACCAATACAAATGAAACCGGGGTGCCGGTTCGCTACCCGTCTCGATGCGGGGCCTTCCCCGATAAACCTTTGTATGTACGTGACAAACCACCGTAAACACTGAAATGGCCTCCACTGGCCACCCGAAGAAAAATCGTACACACCTCGTTATACACCTCACTTAATGCCGGCGCCCGTTAATGATGCGACACCCGTTAACTAGTTTTCGTCCCGTTAATGCCTTATGATTCCCGTTGCACTGAAGTATCAGTGGTATGCACCTCTTATTATGCAATACGCTAATATCATTTATCAAACCTCCACAGGTATATTCAGGAAACTATATTTTTTTTTCACTCGAGTTTCTCACAACACATAAATCTTTTTATGAAAGTCTATAATTGATGTCTTATATCAAAACAACTTTTAATTTTAAACAAATATATCGTTTGGTTTTATTTCACAGTATCAATTTAATGTTTTTATATTGATTATATTTAATTTCTCTTTTTTATAATTATGTATAATTAACAACATGGCCAGAAGCCAAAAAAAAAAAAAAAATTTCAATACCAAAAAATTATTACTGATATCCACCCGAACTTGGAAAATTTACATCTCAACGAGACTACCAAATCACGACTGCGTTTACCAAAAAAAAAAAAAAAAAACTCTCTCACCGAAAACGACGCGCAAAACGTTCTAGAAGAATTGTCTTTCTTTCAATTCGCATTGATATAAACGAGAAACATATAAGAAAAACATTTTTCTAAAACGTTTTACTTTGCACATACTCGATGCGCATTGGTCTTGCTCTCTCGCCATTCTTCTTACCTTCGCGCCACCATAAGATGAGAAACAAAACAACAAATGTCGCTAGTGTGTTCAGCGCACAAAAACCAAACAACTCCGAAGCAAAGACACCAACCGAGGTGTATATAAAAATATAGAAGTAAAGACACCGACCGAGGGGAATATAAAAATATAGAAGTAAAGACACCGACCGAGGGGAAATATAACATAAAAAAATATAAAAATTGTGGTTGCAACCGCACAGTCGTAACAATGCTACTAGACAATGCTAGATTCAAATGGATCAATAGCTCACGGAATATATTACCATAATGGACTTAATCAGAACTAGAAGTTTCTATATCTTTTTAGAATACGAATTAAATTAATTCAAATGGTTGGGATTCCTAATGACTTTTATGTAGCTCATATTATAAATTTTGTACTTAACAATAATTGTTCTTGTTGTCAAAATTAACATGGCTGAAAAATTATAACGTACTTAAATAGAACTAGATGTTTATATAACTTTTTTTGAGAATACGGATTAAATTAATTCAAATGATTGAGATTGCAATTGGCTTTTGTACTTGACAAAGATTGTTGGTATTGTCAAAATAAACATGGCCGACAATACATAATGGACTTAAATAGAACTAGATGTTTATATATTTTTTGAGAATACTGATTAAATTAATGCAAATGGTTGAGATTTATATTGAATTTTATTTAAATCTTACAATAAATTTTGTACTTGATAAGGATTGTTGTTGTTGTCAAAATAAACATGACCGATACTACATAATGAACCTAAATATAACTATACGTTTATTTATTAAATGGATTAAATTAATGGTTGCGATTTGAGATGGAATTTTATTTAAATCATTCGAAGAAATCTATTACAAATCTCGCCTTGTCCTACTTTGTGTTTTTTTCAGAAAAAGCAAAAATTTGTTTCTAAGTGAATTCAACACATTTTAAAACAAATATTTGATTGAGTTGATAGCGATTAACTTTAAATTTAGATGTATTTTGACAAAATATAAATATTGGGGTAGATACTCGATCCGCTAGCAAGCAAGTAATTTGCTAGCCAAAATCCTGACTGCTCAATCAATTTAACAAAGGAAATTTAAATTTCAAATTTATTTTTAATACGCTTTTCCTTTTTTTTTGTGCGATTTCACAGTAGAACAACACAAAATTTGCTATTTAATTTTTGGAGCCGTAAATTTTACTGTAATATCGCAAAAATAAACAAAAATTTTATGAAAAATGTATTTTAAAATTTAAATATCCTTTGTAAAATTGATTGAGTAGTCAGGATTTTGGCTAGCACATTGCTTGTTTGCTAGCGGATCGAGTATCTACTTCATTATCAATCAAATTCATTTAAAATAGAAAATATTTAGAATAGGTGAGTTTTGGCACGATAAATTGGATTAAGTAACTTTCGACATGGCGATGTTTGGATTAGACAACTCTTGGAATTATATTATCCAATCCTTATTATTCCAAGACTTGTCTAACCCAAACAACATTTTTTACAACAACAAGACGTTCAAAAAACAACGTACAAAAATACGCTTTCGTGGTTTTGTACTAAATTTCATATATGCTTATTTTTACAAAAAATTATTAAACTTTATAAAAACAATAAAATAATAATAAATTAAAATAATGTGGTATATTAACATAAATTTGTAAATTGTCGGATAGTTCAGACAGCTGCTGATAGAATTTAGCTTCACAGAACTCGTCAACGTTTATTGTATCTTCATCTAAGTTATTATTAGCAACGTTTTCTTTACAAGAATTAGAGTTTGTAAAATTTTAGCCCTTCAGTCTCTTCCAATTTTCACAAAAATGCATAAGCAGCAATTTAGGCCTCTCAATTTTTCCTTCACTAATAGAAACCACTTTTGGTACTGTAGGTACGGTTTTCCTCGTTTGGAAATCGATTTTTTCAATGACGTATCAACGTTGTAGTTTACTTCTCCTCGAACTGTTATTGCTTTATTTTCCTTCTCGACAAAAATTCTTTTTGATGTGGAGAATTTGAAATATGACTGAACATTCTTGAAGTGACTTTTACCCAATTATTTCCAATCATTTATTCCGCATTCTTCTAGTTTCGTTACCGTTCCATGTTGGCTGAATTTAAATAATCCTGTGGATCTGTGATAACTGGTGTTTAATATTTTTTTTTTCAATTTTTCCAAAGATCCTATCCGATGGAAGAAATGAGTGTCCTCTAACTAGGAAGACTAGCTCCACACTCTTTATGTTTCAAGGGGCTTCATTTACTAGAAAAAATGTGGCCTTATCAATCATTGTAGAGTTACGGTTTTGGCAACCACAACCATCCGCACAAAGCCTTATTTTAGAGACAGATTACAGGTCACTAGATATCTGCTGAAAAACATTGCATATCATTAAAATACTTTAAAACACCAAATTATTCTACGTAGATAAACACTCTGCTGCTCATCAAACACAAAACTAATTGAAATTTAACTGTAAAATTATGACAATTTAAAAATGGTACGATATTACGTGATCGAAAATTATTTCTTTGATTGATGATTTGATAAGGCGAGTTTTGGAATAACACCTAATTTTCAAATCGTTTTTACTATGAATTGGACAGTTTTGGGATCGTTTTAATTACCTTAAATGATAGAAAAGTTTTGTACTAATAACAAGAAAATTAAAACTTCATTTATTGTAAAAATGGAGTTGGAGGGTTTTGGAATACATCTCTACAGCAAAAGAAATAAATGTATTCTGTTTGAATGGCAGAAAAAAAAATTACCTGATGCACATTTTGCGGTTTTATTGATTCAAAAAATTGCTCTAGATGAACTTCATAATGTAATCTTATAATAAGATTCATGACCCACGCGGCGCATTTTTTATTAATTCACTATGCATGATTGATGGAAAATACCAAATTGTCTTGTAAATCCTGTACCACCAGTACTTTATTCTTGTATGCTGGGTATTTAAAATACTTGACATTACCTGTAAAAAATTTAATTTAAAAATTAAAAAATTTTCAACACCCTCGCCCAAATTCAAATGACGAAAAAAATTCCAGTGTTCAAATGCAATCATCTGAAGTTAATGAAGTTGTTTCATACGGGTCTTCATTTGTGTTTCACATTCTGCACATGTGGGTCAATCGATTTTTTAAATTATATTAGGAATCATAGTAAATTGTTTCAGTTCATGAAAGAAAAAATTTGGTCACGTATTATATTTGGCCTAATAAAACTTAACATATTTTTCTAATCAATATGAATTCAAACCTTTCTGATTTGAAATTTTATTTTCTAATAATAATAACATCTCATCAAATTATCTAATTTTTAACACTTTTTTTTTTGTATATGATTGAATATCACACTATCTCGACAAAATATTGTTATACTCGTGTACAGATGGGGGTAGCCACAAATTACCTAAACCATATAACAAATTTTCTGGGCGTAACACTAATTACCATCTAATACCATATTGTCTATTGTTATTTAATTGCAGATATAATAAATTTTATCCTCACGTGATGATAATTAATTTTTATGGTACTATAATATTTAAGGGGTGTGAATAATAAATGTCTAATAATTAATCTAATTAATTTATCGATTACCACCAAAAATTAAACTATTTATCCATTTAGGTCTCATTTGATTCATATACTATTTTATTATCATTGCTGTAATCTATAATATAATTACGTTTATTTATTGTTTTAATGTAATGTAAATAAATCAATGAACTACTTTAAATATTTGTTGTGGTATTCATTATCAAGTTTATCTTTATCTGATATAAATCGTCTCCATAACAAATTTAATCGATTTATTTTATTTTAACAAATAATTTTCACGGCCAGCCAATAGCAAATTTTCCACATGAAGATTTCATTTGACGTACAAATAATTTGCGCTCTATAATTATTATAAACCATCACAAATATAATATTGGTAAAATATGCAAACACAGTAAAAAAAAATGTTTCGGAATTTTTATAGTTCTGGGTCTGGAAATATACGATTATTATACAAATATTAATAAAATGTTGGGAGGGAGGATGCATAAAAATTATTGATGAATTGCTTCATTTCAATATAACAAAAATGTTATGAATATTTTGTATCAGCGTAAAAATGGTAATTTCAAATCCCTGTAGGTATGAGCGATCATGTTTATTAATTATAATTGGAATTTTAAGTATTATTTCGTAGAAAATATTCTAATTGATTATTGACCTAAATTATCATCAAAACTTACATTTGTACTCGACTAGGTATATCAGGGTAACACCAATTATGCAGTGGTTAAAATGAGGTATCTGGGATTTGGTTTGAAGCTTATGGAGGCAAAACACAAAATATATTTGAATTTCAGAAGTGGTCATTTAATATTTGACGGGTGAAAAGATTTAATACATAGTACTCTGTAATAACCCATCACAACAGTGTTATAGAGAATATCAGCTGGTCGGTTTTCTGCATTCATATGCATCGTAAAGGTCTTCCAAATGAATTTGAGATTAAAATTTGGTTTTTTTACACTCCTAAAAACGGGAGTGCATTGAGAAGTTGGAAGTATAATTAATAAAAATCAAGATCAATATTGGCTCAACTATTATTAAAAAACAATCGAATTCGTCAACAGGAACACCTGTATTCTCTATATTTGCTGAAAATTTTCTAGCAGTGTTACATAGAAGATAAACTTAAATGAAAGAGTTGCATATTTAGGTAATATACGAGAGAATTTTGCAAACCTTTGTTCTTGATCTTGTAACCTTTATTTGATTGAACAAAAAAAAACACCTTTAGTAGAGACTGAAAGAATATTTTTTAAATGCTTTTAATTTACTTTAACAGTAAATATAAACATTGTTTGGTGGTTGAATGTTTCAGACATTGATGGATGGTGCACATATACATATGTATGTATGTTCATTAATTTACTGATTTTTTGTAAAATTTCCAAACTACCAATCAATGGTTTAATAAATTTTACCGCAGTGCTTTTTTTGTGTCTATAAAAGTGCGGTATATGAAAAATAATTATATAATTAATAATAAGCCCATTTATCATTTTAAATTAAATACGATTATTAATAATTAATTTAAATTTTGTTTTTTTTCCATATAATATATATATTCAATAAAAAAATAATTAAAATTAATTGAGTTCACAACGTTACATAAATTTTATCACATATAGCAATAAATTTAATCGTATAACAATTAAATCTAACTAAGCGATCACCGCATTCAATATTCATTAAATTAAAGCACACACACACACGGACCAAATCCGCAACGAGTTGGTATTTGTATATAAAATATAAATGATATGGAACCTGTCAATATAAATTTTGTGTACTACATACCTGGTTCAGAATATATTATCTGTTCTTTTTACTTTCAACTGGCTAGGAAGAATACACTCGTATCTACACATAAAAACAACCGCACTTGAATATCACACAAGTATACAAATCTCTCTATATACGTTGGAGCTTTTTTTCGAATTTTTTGTTGCTGTCGAACATAAAAGAAAATTTCACAACAATACAATGGTAAATGTGTATACGAAGAGGACATAAAAAACATAACTGAAAACACAAACAGAATGTCACAGCAAGAAAATATACGTGAATTCAGAAAATGTACACAGAAAAGGGGCACCACCAACAAAACGATAGAATAAACAGTTGAATGAAAATTTAATTGGATCGTCAGAAGGTTTATTTTCATTTTGTCCATGTTTAGATTTTTATGTGCCAATTTTGCTGTTGTTTTGTTGTGGTTATGTTTTGCCGTAGTATATATGTATATCTCGCATGCCGCAGTGTGCAGATATATTTTACGATGTCGAGTTAAATCAAATTTTTTTTATTTTATATATCTGTAAAACCCTATGTCTAAAATCAGATGAGCCTAGTAAGATTAATCCTGTGTATATAGTAAAAATCCCCATAAAACCTGGTAGTCCATTTTATGTTGATAAAGTGACTGTACGTGCATCGAATTAAATTTCAAAAATGATAAATTAAAATACGGTGATTTTTGACATTACTAATTTGACACAACAATTATGGAGGTAAATTCCAGTTTTTAAGGAATTTCAGTTTCGCACTTATATTTTTATATACCGGGTGGTCAATTAAAAATTGTCCGTCCAAAATATTGAGCAATATATGTCCATTAGTGAAGTGTGTGTTGAACAAATATTGAACATTATTTGTACCGTCTAAAAATTGAGGTTATTTGAATTTTATATATTTGTAATAAAAAAATTTCATTACAGACTAAATTATTTTGGTAATCGAAGATTGAGGATACATAAACTTGGGATTTTTATCAAATTTTACTTTGCAAAGTAGAAACAGTTCAATACAATATCTTTCTTACATCGGTACAGAATAACGTTAATTAAAAGACGAAGCCAACAAGCACTCGTAAGACTTAATTATACGCTGTTACCATTTTTTGTTGTATTGTCAATGACCATCGAAACTTAAGAAAATTTTATTTTACTTGTACGAAAAACTCACGATTGTGTGGTAAATGTGCGTGCTGATTTAGACTGCGATAACCAACAAAATTCGTAGCGGTGACTATTTAGCTACCACCGCACGTGAATTTCGGTATCTTTGTAATTTGTAATTTGTTCTGAGGCTGAAGCACTCCTAACTCTTACACAGTTCGGTTTTCTGGCCTTAAATTACGCAGTTCCCTGCTAAATCGATAGTGAAAATCAATTTTATAGTAAAATCAAAAAGTAAACCCTTTCTAATTGTAAATTGATTTGTTCTGCAAAATAATTGTTTGCACGCAGATACATAAAAACCAATGACAAAGAAATCATTACGAATTCTTAAAAAATTATTGATTGTTAAATCATTTCATGCAGGAAGAGAACAAGAACTGTTAGTAGTTTGGAATACTAATCACAAACTATTTAAAAATGTATAATTATAATTTATAAAATTGTATGGTAGAAATCAGCAAAGAAAGTTCCAATCACTTCTTTAATAATTTGTTTCTAAAAATTTTCACTTTCAGAAAATTTGTGAAACTATTACATAGAGAAAGTGAAAGAAAAGTATTAATTTTATGAAAAAATCACATTCAAATTTTAAAATTGGTTATAATAATTTTTTGTAAGTAACTAACCTTCGTACAAAATTTTTACATGCAGGAAGTGATGATCTAGTATTATTAGTACAAAATATTAATTACTAAAAATTGTTAAACTTTTACAAAAAATATCAACTATTAAGTTTTTTTGAACTCTCGAGGAAATGCTATGTACAAACTGTAAAATATTTACAAGCAGAATGTGAATATTAGGTGTTAAAATTGAAAACTTGATAATTTATAAAATTTTATTGTTAAGAAATTATCACGATTCGTTTGTGTACTAGTATTATATGCAGGAAGTGCACATCTAAAGTTAGCACTATAAAGTATTAACCATCAGATGACAGAAAATTGAAAATTAAAATTGTTTAAATTTTAAGTCTTGATGAGTTATTTAAAAAATTTTTTATGTAATTGTTTTTACAAGCAAGAAGTGAAAATTAACTACTATAGTACTAATAAGTATTAACCACCAAATTTTAATAAATCGATAATTTTAAGTGTTGTTATCGTGAAGAAAGCTTTACGAATTTTTAAAACAGTGGTTTGTGTACGATAATTACATGCAGGAAGTAAAAATCAAGTGTTTGTAGTAAAAAATATTAATTACATGCAGGAAGTAAAAATCAAGTGTTTGTAGTAAAAAATATTAACCAGTGTATATTTAGAAAACAAAAGAAATTGTATGGCAAGAAACAAAAAAAGATTTTTAGGAAATCTAGTGAAGTCGATTTTTGAAAATTCCTACACGCTGAAGTTGTGAATCAAAACTTACTGAAACATTATAAATGAAACATTACACTGTTAAAAAACGTGTTAAATTATTACATGCACGAAGTAAAAAACTGGTAGTTTTGTATCACAAAATATTAGCAATGAAATAATTTGAATTTTTGAAAAATTTAAAATTATCAATCAACATATCTTCAGGAATTATCGAAATATGATTTATATTAAAATGTACATGCAGGAAGTGAAAATGAGTTGTTAGAACAAAATGTTAATCTTAATTTTTTTTTAAATTTGATAGTTATATGGTGAGAAATTAGCAAAGAAAAGTTTTCGAATTGTTCGGAATGGGTTTATGGAAAATTTTTACAAGCAAGATCAAATGTTAGTACTGCAAAATATTAACTATAGAATTTTAAAATCTGAATTGATATTCTGTGTAGCTCACGATTTATTAAATTTGCAGCGATGTTACTATTGTTGTAGTGGCATGGGACATATACCACTGTTTGTACATTCCGACCACGACAGTGTTAATCCAGTGAATCGTTTATGGAAGTGTTGTGAATTTTGATACAAATATAACAGTTTCGTTGTTGTTGATTTTTTTTTTTGGAAAAAGAGACGAGGCGGAAAACTGGTCAGTTCATTTGAGGCAATTAGTGAAATACAAGTGAAAATTTCAAAAATTTTATGAGCAAACTCATTTTTTAATTGTTTCTTGTTATCGTGAAGGAACTTTTACGAATTTTTAACCTTAGCTTGGACAGGATTTACAAATGTAAATATTGTTTCATTTTTGAATAAAATCTCCGTTATTCATTTTATTCTGAAAAGCTTTCTGTTTAGTGGCTAACTTTTTGAGGTTTATCCAACAACGTCAGAAAAAAAATAAATAAAGCGCTTTCAAACAATTTTTAAAGGACTTCGAAAAGTAGAAGAGGAACTGGAAAAGATTTTATGTTGATATCAATTGTTAAAATTTTATATACTTTCTTATTGAGAAATGATTTTTTGTGCAAAATAATTATATGCACGAGGTAAAGATCAAGTCTTAGTACTGCAATAAATTAAATCTTAAATATTTGAAAAATGATGTTTATATTTGGGTAATTTGGTTTTTAAGAGTCTGAAAATTGTTTGCAAAAATATGTTTCATTTAAATATTGTATTTGTTAAAAAAATAAAATTATTCATTGCATAAAGTTAAAATCAAGTGTTAAAAATATTACAAAATACAAAACATAATGAACTGGGTGGTGTAAAATAATTACATGCAGGAAGTGAAAAAGATGCAACCAATTTTTTTCCACCAGATATTTAAAAACAAATAATACATTTTTAAAATTTTAAGCAAAAAACAACAAAGCAATCATTACGAATTCTGAAAAAAATATTGATTGTTAAATAATTACATGAAGGAAGAGAACATAAACTTTTAGTAGTTTGGAATATTAATCACAAAATATTTAAAAATGTTTAATTACAACTGATAAAATTTTATGTTAGAAATCAGCAAAGAAACCTCAATGATTTCTCCAAAAATTTTCACTTTCAAGGAATTTGCAAAATTATTACATAGTGTAATATTAAATTTATTAAATATTAACATCCAAATATTTAAAATGTTAAGTTTTTAATTAACTTTCATTCAAAATAATTACATGCAGGCAGTTACCATCAACTGTCATTAGTACAAAATTATTAACCACTACTCATTGTTACACTTTTAAAGAAAATATAACTATGAAATTTTTACGAACCCTCGAGGAAATGGTATATACAAACTAAAATCGATAATTGATATTGTTAACATTTTAAAAAATTACCACGAAACCATCAGATTAACCATCAGATACCAGAAAATTAAAAATTTAAGTTTTTTAAATTTTACAGGCAAAATTAAGGAAAAATATTAATGAATTATTTAAAAAATTGTTTATGTGCTTGTTTTTATAAGCAAGAAGTGAAAATTACGTGTTAATACTATTAAATATTAACCTTCAAATGTTAATAAATTGATAATTTTTAGTATAACACGTTATCATGAAGAAACCTTTAAGAATTTTTGAAATAGCGATTTATGTAAGATAATTACACGCACGAAGTGAAAACTAAGTGTTAGTTGTCCAAAATATTAACCACTATAAACGAAAATTATCAAAATAGTGTAAAAAAATAGTTAAAAAACTAAAATTAATAATTTGAATTGTTTAAATTTTATTGCAAGGGTACAGAATTTTTCTGATTTTGAAAGTTTTGTACGGAACAGGACATCCATCGGTAAGCTCATAAAAATAAATTTGGCATAACACTATCACTACTACTAACAAAACATGTTATTTATTTCACAAATAAAGAAATAAAATTGATAAAGGGCAAAGCTATTGGTAATTTGAATTGATTTTTATGGAAATATTTAACAAGGAATTCTTTCGAATTCTTACAAAATAATTTTGTCTTTAATTATTACATCCAGGACGTGAACATATTGTTGAAATTTGATATTATAAATTGCTAAAATTGTATGAAGACACACCACAAATAGATTTTTAGGAAATTTAGTGAAGTTGATTTTTGAACACGCTGAAGTTGCAAATCAGAAGTGCAACATAAAATTAAGCACTAAAAATATAAAAATTGAAGGTTTGAATTCATGAAATTTTACGATAACTAAGTATCAATTAAACTTTACGCTGTTAAAAAAACGTGCTAAATTATTACATGCACGTAGTAAAAAAATGGTATTGTATTACAAAATAATAACCACGAAATAATTAGAAATTGAGATAATTTAAATTTTTAAAATAGTCAAAAATATCAAGAAATTTTTTTTTCAAGAGTTGTCGAAATACGATCCATATTAAAATGTTACAAGCAGGAAGTGAAAATAAAGTGTTAGTACAATGTTAGTACTTAATGTTTAACTTATTTTTTTTTTAAATTGATAGTTTTATGGCGAGAAATTAACAAAGAAAACTTTTCGAATTCTTCATAATGTGTTTATGGAAAATTTTTACAAGCAAGAAGTGAAAACAAAATGTTAGTACCACAATAATATTAGCAATAGAATTTGAAAATTTGAAAACCTATATTGTTTAACACACGCTGCAATAAATTTGCAGCAATGTCACTAATTATTGAAGTGGGATGGAACATAACACTGTTTGCACATTCCGACCACGACAATGTTAATCCAGATAAACGTTTATAAAGGAAGTTTTGGTATAGATATTGTTGTGAATTTTGATATAGATATAACAGCTTCGATTTTGTAGGAGCAATAGAAAACTCGTTTTTTTGTTGGTTATTTTATCATTGGTTTGTCCGATAGTACTGCGTCCTTCCGAATTGCTTTCGAATTTTTAAAACAGATGATTGTTAAGATATTTACATGGAGGAAGTGACAATGAAGTGTTAGTCGTAAAAATATTACTTAAATATTAAAATTAATAATTTCAGTTGTTAAAATTTTATTGCAGAAATCAAAACTTCTCTGATTTTTAGAGTTTTGTACAGGACATAGGTAAGCTCATGAAAAATAATTTTTACTGCACTACAACTACTACTGCTGCAAAACTTTATATGGTAAATTAACTAAACATGTATTTTATTTATTTCATTCGGCATATTTATTTATTTTTTCCACAAGTAATGAAGTTATACTAAAGAAGGGCAAAAATATTAGTAATTTAAATTGCTTTTTATGGTAATGTTTAACAATTTATTATTTTAAATTCTAAAAAAAATTATTTTGGATTTAATTATTACATGCAGGAAGTGAACATATTGTTGAAATTTGGTTTTGTTAATTGCTAAAATTGTATGGGGATATAAGAAAGTGATTTTTAGGAAATCTAGTGATGTTAATTGTTTAAAAATTCTTACATGCTAAAGTTGCAAATCAAAAGTTACCGCTACATAAAACTAACCACTAAATATTTAAAAATTGATGGATTAAATTGTTAAAACTTTACGGTAATTAAGTATCAATGAAACTATTCGCTGTTATAAATACGGATTAAATTATTACATGCACGAACGAAATGTTAAATGCAGGAAGTGATTACTACATAATTTTAGCCTTGGAATATTTGAAAAGTTGAGTGTTTTGTGATGAAAAATTAATAAGGAAAACTTTTCGAATTCTTCACTAGGGTTTTATATATAGAAAATTATTACTAGCAGAAAAAAATGACTACTACCAATAAAAATTTGAAACAAGAAAACATGTTGTTTTTGAAAATTTTCTTGAAATAGAACGACTGAATTTTGTTACAAAAATTTTTTTTATAAAAAATTTCATGTCGCTTAAATTTACAAAAATTGAAGCACGTCAAATAATTTTGTTGCAGACCTATTATTTCGTATAGGTATAATTTTTAAAATATTTGCAGGCTGATTGAATTCTTCAAAGATATTCCGATTTACAAAAAAATCTTAAGTACTTAGTTTCATCTTCGTATGTTTCTGCTGTAATGAGACCAAATGTTGATGTAAAACAGTTTTGTTTATAAATCGTTAGACCAATTGCGTTCCAAATTTAATCTAAAAAGGTTTTGTCGAGTTTCTCGTGAATGCCAAACATTTTAAAATATATTTACCATTCACCAATTTTTTACTCTGTGCAAAAACGTAAAAACGTATCAACTAAAATTTAAACCGATCTAGCTATTTGTATCCAACATTGTTAATTAGTAAAACGGTGTAGTGATTTAATCGTAGTTACTTTTTAAAAAAAAGTAAGGAACGAGAAATTATTTTTTGAAACCGTTTAAATACAACAAACTCGCAAGCCAGCCAACACAATTTCATCAACTTGAAGCAAATGCTAACAACGCTAATTAAGTCGCTTTTAAATTTACAATAGAAATATTCAAATACATGTTAATTACTAATTGTAAATTCGTGCATATTGTTATAATCATTATTCCGTTTCTTTAAATAAATATTTTATTTAAAAATACAAGATAATATTTTTATTTAATTTTACTGCTTGTTATAAATTTTTCGCGGAAATATTTATAAATATTCTTGGTAAAATATAATGATCAAGATAGCCAGTATCTAAAAAACGTTTTAATTATTAAAATGATTTTTAATTCCTATTTTATTATATATAGACTCTCTATGTTGTAATATACATAAAAAAAACAAAAATACAAACATTTTATAGAAAATGTTATGATCTGAATTTTTACAACAATAAAATTATGTAAATGTAATAAAAATCCTTACCTACAATAAAAGCCAAAACAAAAAATCGGTAACAGTCTGAAACGTGTTAAGTATAATATTATGTTTTATGTTGCGGTTGTAAATGCTAATATAATATACACATTTAATTATTTGTTTACGCGCACAGCTTTTATCTAATGTTGTACGTGATTTTGAATAATTAATGTGTGTATAATGACAATGAAGTGTATAAATTTTAATACATCGGGGTTGTTATCAAAAATCATGAAAATACACTCATCCTGAACGCAATTGGTAAAAAATCATTCAACAAATTCCTTTCCAAATCAATGTTCAAATTATTCATCCGGATATAACAATAAATTTCTAACAAGCAAATCGTTAAATAATAATATAATATTGTAGTGTTTTGTATACGGTAATTATGTTAATTTTTATTTTAATATTAATTAAATTGAAATTTTATGAGAAATTAGGATTACAATATATTTCTACTAATTGCGCTTAATATGCTATGTAATTGTTGAAAAATAGTGGTTGGTTCTTAATATTATTAAATTGTTGCTGGTTTTGCTCGAAATGGAAATTTAATTCTAAATTACGCATAATTATTATTATTATTATTTTTGTAAGAAGGAAAATTCTAATGTTCCTAATTAAGAAATTTGACGATGGGGATTGTAATTTAATTATATAATTACAACCAACAATTTATATAATTTGCCTTAAAATTGTATCTGTTACAGTTAAATGTTGTCTAGTGTCAATTTTAAAAAATAATTATAAACCCTTAAATATAGGGAGGAGAATATCCGCATTCAGCATGTTTTAAGGCTTCATACTCACGAAAAAAATTAGTTAAGTTCGCAGTAAAATATTGCGAATATTAAGGCAATGAGCGATATTTGCAAGTAATGACTGTTTCCGAATCAGTCCGTCACAATAGTTTTACCAGGATTTTAATTTGAATTTATGACCATTTTATTTTATTGATAACCAAAATGTTTACTAATTTCCTGGTATATGCTTTCTTTTTGGAGTGTTTTGGCAAATAGAATTTATTTATTCAAGAAAATCTGCTTAATTCAGATCGGGAAAACTTAGCTTGTAAAATAACAAAAATACTTCGCTGTTTAAACTAAATTTGATTTTATTGTAAGACAGTCCAACACATCTATTTTTATCACGATTTTGAATGTCCAAGCACTATATCCAAGAACACGAGCTATCAGCCAAATATTCAGCTAGCCGATCAAAATTGTTTAACCTTCGAGATATTGATTGTGTTTATACTGTTTGTTGAAAAATTCTACCATCAGCTTCTTGCTGTTGGCCAAAATCAAGTAGTATACTATTTACCGTTGCTATACAGAACACTGTATTAGAGTGGACAGTTTCTGCCACTACATCAAATACTCTACAATACTCTCTCTCTCTCTCGTAACTCTACGGCATCACTGGCGGCTGTACGCAAATTGTCCAAAAATGCAAAGAATGTTTTAGGACACGGCCAACTCCGATGACACAATTAATGGGTGAATTACCTTGGCAACGTCTTGCCTTCGCCAAATGAAATTCCAAAATAAGCGACGAATTTGATTTTATTGAATTGATACAATTTTGCAATAAAAACTGACCCATCGGTGACCAAACGTCCAAATGTGGTGACCAATTCTGCGACCTACCGATTTTTCAATATTTATTTAATTTATTGAATTTAATTTGTTGCTTTATTCGTTTTTGCTTTACGTCCAACTTACAAAAATTATTAAGACAAACCGCATGTCCATATTTAGGCGATGTCTAATTGAAACAGGCAACACTCTAAAGCTTAAACCCGAAACAACTAATTGATCTTGCATTACAAAAATTTTGTAAAATCCTAAAACCATTAAATGTGCCTGATTAGATTACATGCTACTCAGGCCGACTTACTCAAATTCTGATTTTGAAGTAATTTATTCCGAAATATAAATCAGTACCGGAAATTTAGAGCAAAAATGTTTATGTTTATCTAACTTAATTTATATATGTGTATTACGTAACGTATACAAACATGCAATAGATATAGATTTGTAACACACATAACATAAAAATTCTATTTTCAATTTACAGGTAGCGTCCAAATAAAGTCGAGAACGTTGTAGGATTTATTTAAAGGATTTTGCACTTGTTAGAACTGGTTTAGTTTTGGACTAGCCTGTATCATTCCGATTTACTAAATTTGCTATGGTTGCTATGAAAAACAAATATGTCAAATATACATTTTATACATTTATATTATTTCAATGGTAAAATTGCATATATGGTGTCATTGTATCACACACCAATACATTTCTGATTTTTATGCATTCATACAGATATATCTAAAAACATATATCCCAATTAATTTGTTTAGTTTTCTGTATATATTCCTAAATCATTTTGATTCTGATATGTTTTAGCATTATGATTTCGTTTATGCGTAAAGACTTGTGTATGTTCGGTTTTTGAAAACGCGGAAATATTACACTCGCGTATTAAAGTCTGGACGCTACATATGTGGACTGATAATTTAATTGGTTTCTAAAATTTCCTAAAAAAAATATTTGCGCTTTTACGATTTCTAATGTAAGTACAAATTTTACACGAAATTTTTGTATTCAGTTCCTATGTATGTATCTAATATCTAGGGACATATAATAATGGATAATTTAATATTTTTAGACCCGAAATAAAATGACAATTTATGTTATTGCTATATGAGGCCATGTCGTATTCCAACGTCTATCGAATTTCGTTAGCAACAAGCATCTAAAAAAATCTGTGTATAGAAAAAATTTAATGCCGGCAAACAACAAAGGAGAAGAATTTTCCATTTATTTCTTTAAACAGCTTTGAAATCAAAACAGAAAGGAAAATTATATAAATTTTCATTTCGTTTTTATACACAGCAATGTCTGTGTAATATACGAATCGTATACGAATATACAGAAAAATTTTCTAAGCAATTTCATGATGTAAAAAAAAATTTCTTTTGTATTTTTATTTATAAATTTTCTTAAAATTTTTCCTTTTAAGGTTTTCAAACTCTTGACGGAATCATTAATATTTTTTTTTTATGATTTCAGATAAAATGGTGGAACGATGAACATATATGTACCAAACCGGTAAGTTAAAAACAATTATTACGATTGTGGTCGGTAAAGGTGGTAACAAACATATACAATTCCAAATTTCGGTTTCTAAATAACTAAAGGTAAAACCAACGTATATAATTTAAATATCAAAATGGAGTAATAATTATTTTATGACGACAAAAAATTTGAAATTGATAATTTATTTTTGAAGCTTATTCGATAATTAAAGATATTACATGCGCGAAGTGAACATTCTATTATTAAAACCATCTTAATGTTTTTGAGTTGTTTTTGATTACCATTTTGCTCAGAATGTTATATAATTAATATAAGCAGAGAATTGAAATTTTAAACTGTATGCGAACAAACAATTTTTCATATTTAGATAGTTTGGCTAATAAATAATTATAATTCAAAATAAATTTTTTAACCAATACGAATATATTACATGCGCGAAGTAAATATGTTTAAAATAGGTGGAATAGCTATTTGTTAAATTTTTTCGATGTTATTATCAAATTATTTCACGCAAGAAGAGAATATATGTACGACGAAAATTACAAATTTTCTAAACATTTTTTTTTGTATCATATTTCAACCAAACTTTAAACCATGCAAATTAACAAAATATTGTTAAATTTATCATCGACACACACATTTCAGGAGACTGTATTGTATACTTTTCTCTTTCTAATATTCTACTTTTTTTTTGTATTTAACAAAATTTTTCAATGGTTTAGATATTAAATTAAAGATTTTAATATTATTAAAACTACTGCTTGAATTAGGATAATACGGATGGCGATTTTAAATGCCTTCCAATTAAAAGATGATAAAGGTATCTTTTAATTAAAAGGCCTTTAAAAGTGCCACTCGTACTATCCTAACCCAAGTAAGGTAAGGTTAGCTTGTGCTGGTAATCGAAAGAAGTATACCACCAGCAATGTAATCCATATTCAGCAGAAAAATTTATTGAGCTTATTCAAAGAGTTGATGAAATCTTTGGAATAGTCGAACTGCAAAATCTTTACCATTCCGCCTTCAATAGAAGGAAAAATAGAAATGAGGATGAGCAGGCATATACATAATTGTTTTTAAAATGCAACAACAAAAACTTGACAATAAACTTTTCATAACTACCAATTAAAGCAATGATAGACAAAATTAAATGTGACCCTGAATGCGTGAGCAGGAACTAGCACCTATACAAATGTGACCTGTACTTCCATTCAATCATTACGATCTTCAGTTTTTGAGGAGATGTTTTAAATGATTCTGTTCATTTAGAGACTGTAAGTCTACGGATTGTGCATGGCAATCTTTGCATTAAATTCTCCACCATTATCTTAGTTTGACTTCTGTCTATTTCGATACCAGTGGCATAGTGCTTAATGAATCTGTCCTTGACACAAGCTTATTTCGCATTTAGGCCCATGTAATATTTATAAGATATATGTTAAATATCTTCGCTTTCTAGGTTCATATTTTAAATAAAATGGCGATTTTAAATGGAAATCGTAAGATGGTTCATCTCAAAATCGTATTCAGTCTAAATATTTACAACAAGTAAATATCCCAATTTCTATTCATAAAATCATTTATTAAGGATTGCCAAAGAGCATATAAAATTAAAGCGCATTACATTTTCCAGATAATGTTATTAATTTAAAAAACAGAATTTAAATCAGTATCGGTAAGTAATCCGCAAAGCATTTATATTGTTGCGGACAGTGGCTTTAAATTACCGTTCTTAAAGTAATCGCGAGTTCACAGATTTCGTCTAAGCATGCAGAGGTCTTTCTCATGGTGATTTTGACGACTAAATCTAGGATTTTGGGTCGTGAAAAAGTTGAGGCGTGCATGCTTCTGGCCTACACCGTGTCACAGAATAAAAATAAAAGTAAACAAACAACTGAAACTAAATTGAATTAACTCTAGAATCCGTCGACCGATATTTGAAGAACGTAAATAAATATAATAGAAACCGGGTGTGACCACCAAGGAACAAATGACTCTCCCCAAGTAACAAGTACACTTTCTGCTAAAGAAACCCCTTCCAATGACCGGTCGACTCCTATAGGCCGATGCCCAGCCACAACGAAGCAGCACAATAAGGTAGGGACGATTTTCTACCAGACAAAGCCTACCTTCACACGGAGAGACCTCTAGGTAATCTTCAACAATTCACACTCCTACAGCTTGAGACTGCCAGAAAGCCACTGGAAGACCGTGTAGATCTTATGGTCGTCCCCAAATGAATCTAGCCTCTCGAATCGGAACATGTAGATGTCCTGCCAAGGGAATGACAGGGAGTGACAGACCAAGCCTACGACTATGGAATCGACACACAAAGAGAATCTTCCTCCCATCATCCCGATCCGAAAAAAGTTTATTACTTTATACAAAAAAAAAAAATAGCTAAAATAATCATGTTAGAAACGGAACAAAAATAATGTGAGGCTGATGAAAAAAATAATAAAACCAAATGCCAGAAATCATACGTTTGTTCAAATTGATTTTTTTTTGTCCAACGGGTAAAAAAAATCAGAGGCGCAAGGAGGGATAGAAACTAAAAAAATAAATAAAAATAAATCAAACTAAAAATAGTCGAAAAAACATCAAATTAAAATATGGTCGCTGAATTTGAATAATTGAATAATTTTGAAGGCGAAGCCGACGTGCATCAAGTGCGCGCAAAGCAACCGTTATTCGGCATTCAATTAACCAGTATATACTTAATGAAAATTGAAAAAGTTGAACAGTAAAATAAAACTGAATATTGAAAAGAATATGAATTTAAAATGAAATTTAATTGAAGAAAAAATCGAAGATGCCGTCATGCGTTGGCTCGCCGCATACGAAGAGTTGAACGGCATCAACTGCCTACCCGTATGGTTTATCCCACGTGGTGGCACGCCTGTTGGAAAAAAATCCCGTGGCGGTGCCTTTCCACAATATATAAAAAAAAGTTATGAATGGCCACGCTGTTGCTACCCAGCCGTTACAATTGCGACAAACCTTTGCCGTTAATATTTGTCACGCAACCAGTAAAATAACATGTGATGAGCTATACTGATATAGAATTTCGTAAATGTGTTTCCGTAGTAATGCTTATACATATTGAATTGAAATTTATTATTAACTTCTTTAAGTCAATGAAACCCGTTATAGAGTGAACGATTGAATTCACAATAAAATAGATGTTTCGTCGTATATTGGAAACAACGAAATTTCCATTATAATCTTATTTTTCTATAAGATCACACAATATAATTCGTATGGGGACTGTCGAACAAAATTATTTTTAATCGGTTTTATAGATTGCACGGATAAATAATTTAAGTTATTATTGCACAATTAATTTTTTATTATATCACACAAACACAATGTATTTTTATTTTATTATTTTATTATTTTTTTATTTTAGCCCAAAACAAAAAAAAATACAGATATTTTCATAAAATTTTTTTTGTTACTAAAAATTAATGATCCATTTATATTCCAAGTCATTTTATTATTTAACCCAACTAGAGTGCAGTATGTATGTGTCTCCTCAAAAGTTCAAAACTAGACTCTAAAAAATCAAAACTTCACTTGAATAACTTTAGAAAAATTCTAGAAGGATATCACAATTACACAAAACCTTAGTTTTAATGCCATAGAAAAACCGATGGCAATGTCATCAGTAAAATGTATCAATTTTTCGATAACAAAATTTTTAGAAATAAATATAAAAAAAATAATTGCAGGTGAGCGCAACGTTATGTCTCCGAAAGGAGGCGTAACAAAATGTTAGCTCTAACGACCTCGATAGCCAATTAATAATGCGGTTATCGCAATGCTTGGTGATGATTAACGATATTTTTTGCCTTTCTGTCCAGAGAGAAAACGGATAACGCTGATGGTTTACTGACTCTAGATCATGCCACGTACAACTGCCCATGGCGAAACACGGCAATTAAAGGTTTATTTCACAAAACTCCAAATATTGGCTTGCAAAGAGGCGCAATGCGAACCGGAAACTGAACATGCTTAAATTGAAGCGTCAACATCAATTTTTCCATTGTAATTGTCTAATATTTGCTTGGAAAACACATCTGCCGATTTGTCATTTCATCTCCATCAACTCCGTGAATTTGATGACTTTAAGCAAGCGTTTATTTCATCAGCAGCTGTTGATCTTCGAATGACTGGCATGAGGAGAATCGCCGGCTAGCGAAACCATTGTATCTTCAAACGGCTTCTGATTATTGCGCAGATCTTTCAATGTTCGATCAAGTGCCTCCAAAGCTGGTTTGCTACGGCCAGCACTATTTAACTCTGTGTGCCAATCGACGCCAAAAATCATTAGATTTGCAACATTTTGCCAGTGCCACCTGGTGCATCGAGGAAGAAGATTCCTCCGTAGCCGTGGTTGACTGCTATCACCAAAATGATGGTGGCAAAAAGTGATCAAATTTGATATGCAATAGGCGAAATAACAGCATGAGCGTGTGTATGATCCCAATGCATGTTATCCTCGAGCAAATGCCAACATTGACAGTTTTCTTTCCAAAATAAAAAAATTATTAACATTGTGAATCGTTAATGTGGGTTTGTATGATGTGCTTGTGTATGTAAAAACCTCAATAACATTCGCCTCAAACGATGTTATTTGCAAAGAATTTTCTACTTTTGTACATTCTGCAAGAAATGCATTGGACGAGGTTCTTAGCCAAAAAGCAATGATGCCAGTGACTCTGGTGGAGGCGTCAATTGTTGCGATTGTATCGTTCCGCACGCTTAACATAGTCCTGGCAGTTCGTGACGAAACCTCAATTCATTGGATTGTGGACAAACAGTGCTTATTGTTCAGAAGTTGGCCGATCCATCCGCAGCGTAATCGAATGTTGAATTGTATCTGAATCAGGGTTGGAAACTAATTTGTATTTTAGGTTGGGTTGGTTTCTGGTTCCTTTCAATGACAATTTTTGGTTTTGGTTTTGGTTTCGGTTTCGGTATAAATTTTGGTTTTGAAATAAAAATTTAATGGTTTTAATTCTCATTCTTGAAAGAAATTTAAAATAAGAATAAAACTTAAAATTTTAAATAAATAAGTTTTATTCGTTAATTCAAATAAAAAAATAAATAGGGCACACTCCGTTTCACTTGTTTAAGAGCACTTATTTTTTTAAACATCAGATTGTTTTTCCAATACTATGTATAATTAAACAAATTTTAATTGTTCAACAATTGGAAAAGGGCTCTATTAAGAAGATATCCCATTCAGTAATTTGCAGGTACGTTAGAGAACCACTACTTTTATTTGAAAAAAACGGCACCTTTAAAAATTGTATAGGTCTCACTTGTTTAAGGACAACCGAAATATCTCGTTTCTAAGGCTAAAAATTAAAAATAGAAGATTGTAGGGTATCAGTTCGTGATTAAAACTTGACGTGTGCGCAACTATGTCTACGGCCTTAGTATCCGGGAAATTGTTGCTAAAATTGGAAGACGTTCAACCATTGTTACATCCAAACCTATGGAGAAACATTAAAGAACGTGTGAGCTAGGTTACAACAATCCAAAATTGACAAGCCATTCCTAGAGAAGCTGCAACTGTCCTTGACCCTGTCGATTAGCAAAATAAGGGCTAAAACCGGTGTAACAACAAGCAGAGCAACCGTCTATCGTATAATACAGCGTTCCCTACATTCAACATTTCAAAAAGTTAAAAAAACCGCCGTTAAATTAAGCATGCAAGAACCAGCGTTTTTGGTTTGCAAGGCAAAAATTTAGATAGATGGGGCAGAGAGTGGGATAATGTTATCTATTCCGATGCAATAAATTTAATTTGGACGGGCCAGATGGATACAGTTATTATTTTCATGACCTAAGAAAAAAGGAAATTATTTTTAGTAAAAAAAACAGTAAAGGGGCTGGTGTAATGGTGTATGGATCAGTGTCTTTTTTTGGAATAATTGATTTTGATTTTCAGACAGTAAAAATGACAGCAAATACCTATAAAACCGTTTTAGAACGAGCTTTTCCAAAATTTTCCAAATATTTTTATGGACAGCGTTGAATTTTCCAGCAGGATAATGCCCCGATTTATACTGCCAGGATAATCAAAACGTGGATTCAGGAGCAAAATGTAGTACTTTTGCTTTCACCGTCCTATTCACCCGACTTAAAAATAATGGCAAACGTTTAGGGATGGCTATCACAGAAAGTCAACGAAGGAGGAAGGCAGTTCGAGAATAAGGACGATTTAATTGAAGCAATAAAATCAGCCTGGGCTGATATTTCCTTCTTGAAGTTATTGAACATCAGGGTAGAAATACTCATTACTAACTTGAATTTAAATAAAATTTACAAACACAAAAAAATAGATACTAAAACTGTTCATTTTATTTGTTTTTACAGCTGTTCTTAAACAAGTGAGACAAATAAATATGCAATTTTTAAAGGTGCACCCCATTTTATTAAAAAAAAGTATTGGTTCTCTAACGTACCTGCAAATTGCTGTATGGAATATCTTCTTAATAGAGCCGTCTACGTCCAACTGGTGGTGTTTTTTCCCAAAGAAATAAACTACGAACAAATATCAATTCAATGTTTGCAACACACCGAACTTAAATAAATTTTTATTGATGAATTTTGATGCACCAAACATATGATCACCACCGATAATACACTAAATCAATTTAAATTTGATTCTTTATCGAAAAGTATCAGTATTTACCAAACTTCAAATGTACCTGTTAAAATTTTATAACATTTCGGGCGATGTGTTATTTTAAATAACAAAACAGGGTAATAATTTTTTTATGACAACAAATAAATTGAAATTGATAATTTGTTTTTGAACCCTATGCGATAAATAAAGTAATTACATGCGCGAAGTGAACAGAATATTTTTCTCTTCAGAAGATGGTTATTGTTATTTTGGGCTACAAATTGATTATATTGTTACGGGTTACCATGAAGCCAACCCTTAAATTTCATTTAAACATGCAGAGGCCTCTCTCACGCTGATTTTGCCAACTAAATCTCAGGGTTTTGGATCTTGGAGAAGATGAGGCTTGAATATTCCTGGCCTTCGCCGTGTAATACAACAGAATAACATAAAAGTAACTACTGAAACTAAATTTACCGAACACCAAAATCATGTCGGCCGAAACTTGAGGAACGTGATTAAATATAATTATAGATACGTGTGCCACACCCAGGAACGACCGGATCTCCCCAAATGATAAGTACAATGTCTGCTGAAGAAGCCCCGCTAATGACCCATTGACCCCTAGATTCCAATGCTCAGCCACAACTAACCAGCATAATAGGGTTTGGACGTTTCTCTAACAGACAAATTCTCTCTTCACTGAGACCTCTAGAGGATTTTCCACAATTCACAATTCGACAGCTTAAAACTGCCGGAGTACCACGAAGAGGCCGTGTAGATTTTACGGTCGTACCCGAATGAAGTACACATATGCTGGGGACCTACCACAACGCCCGGGGGATTACGGGGAGTGACAAGCCCAGCGTGCAACTGTGGAACCTACACGAAATGAGAACCCCTACTCACTTCTCTTTCCGCAACATACCGATCCGAAAATTTTAGTAATTCATTTTATTGTACAGGTGAACAAGGATAAAGTAATCACTGACCTTGCAGAAATTGTGTAGTAGAAAAAAAAACAAATTAAATCGAACAAAATAATAAAATGGTCAATGACCTTAAATAAACGGTGTAGCACAGAAAAATAAATCGTGCAAAAATAAAAAAAATCGCTGACCTGAATAATATAAATCGAACCAGAACAATTAAATATATGGCCACTGAACGTGAACAAACTATGTAACGAGACCAATTGCACACCAAGCAACCGTTATTTAAAAAAGTAAAAAGAAAATTGGAAGCATGAAAATTAAATTAAATTGAATTTAAATAAATAAATAAAATCAATAAAATGTACAAAAAATGAAATAATTGTGACTTTAGCCCTTCGGTTGGGCCTCCTGTAATGTTGGACGTTTTTCTGTATACCCCATGAATGTAGGGTATAGCAATTGTTAAATAAATAAAATGGCAATTAAGTGACATTTTTAAATTTAAAACACCGAATAAGTAGTTTTTATGAATTTCAGAAAACGTCAATTTTGTTTGAACAAAGAAAAATAAACACTTAAAGAACCGCATTACACCACTTAAGACATTATCTACATATAACAACACCGAGTGTGACGGTGAGATAATTATTATACCGCCATACCTAATAAACACGTATAACACAATTTTTTTAACACAACATCTTTTTTATCATACCTAGACGGGTATAGCATGAAAAATGAATATATACGAAGCTCTGAGACAGTTACCAGCCCGCACCCCCCAAATTTGCGCTATATACCGAATCGAACCAGTTATCAACAATAAATTTAAATAAGAAAGCACACAATAAATATCAATATGTACTAAAAACCGTATTACATAATAAACACATAAAATATATACCCAACCTTTAAATTTAGTTTATTACCATTAAAATTATCACTTGGGGAATTAGATCGGTCGGGTAAGTTCATATAACACTAAAGAAAATTCATATATATAAAAAAAACTTTTACATCGAAATGTCTATTTTGCTACGGATTGATTTCAAACGTAAGATTAATTATTTCGAAACAGGCAAGTCAAATAAAAAAAAAATCTCGGAACCTAAAACTAAAAAAGTAACTCGTCCAATCATCAAAAATATCTGAGACAATTTATCACATTTTTCTTAATTCTCATAAAAAAAAAAATTATTTGGTTATGGCAATTTCATAAAAAAGTAATGTTTTTCCTTTTGGAAAATTATCCCTTTGTGGCGTTGTGTTTTTCAAAATTTATTACAACATAATATTTTGTATCTACTATATATTATGTGTTTTGTGCTCTGTTACGATAACAAAATAAAAAGGTCAATTTGTTATTTTTTATTAAGAAAATATTTTTGTGGAAACCCGAATTGTGTAACGTATACATCTCATTTGTATATATTTCATGTAGTACCAAAATTAAAATGTTAGTTTTGGACAAATCAATAAAAGTTTTTTTATATCGTTTAATCTGTGTTCGAACTGCCATAGTCTTTTCTATTTTCAAAGTGCCATCAGTTAACTGTAGTTATTTTCACAATACTTTTGAAGTGCGCATTCCGATATTTAAACTACTTACTTCTTTCCGCTACTCGTGAAACATATTATGAATCCTAAAAAACCAAAAATAAATGTCCGGCCGTCTTACATATCTGTGAACTACTGCTGATGGGAATAAGTTGGTGTTAATTTACTACTAAGCCTTACGATGAAATACTAAAAAGCTTTAATTTCTATTTATAATTGCCAAGGCTTTGGAAAATGGATCTATAGTGCACGAAAATAAGTGGAAGGTGAAAAAGGCTCTAAACATATACCTCAGAATTATAAGGGAGTACAGAGAAAAGATTCATCTTACTTAAAGGCGCGATTATTTCCAATAGCCGACGCCTCTGTAAGAAGGCTAGGCCTTTCTTCACCCGAAACTGGATGTAGCTTATCTTCCACAATACACACTTCGATAGCTCGTACTACCGCAGCGCCATGGGGAGACAGAGTGGATTTTACGGCCGTACCCAAATGGACGAAACGTACGCTAGACTCACTACTCTGACCCTGTGGATGTCCTGCCCAGGGGTTGGAGGGGATTTTTAAGCCCAGCCTGTACATATGGAACCGACACCGAATGAAAACCCCATTCCGTCATACCGACCCGAAAAATTTTTGAGTATTTTATTTTATTTGTTATATAAAATTTAAAAAAAAAATAAATGAACGGCGGAATAAAAAAAAACGAAATAAACCGACCAAGAAAGAAATAAACCGAATGCCGGGAATCACCATGCAATTTTTTTTATTTCAATCAACAACCAAAAAAAACATATGTTCCAATGAGATATTCGTTGCGAAAATGGGAAAAGAAACAGAAAAGAAGAAATGACTGAATGACCACCAGGAGAAAAACAAACCAATGTAGGAATCAAGAAAGAGAAAAAAAGAGAAAACTAAGATCACAAGAAATGAGCGCCACTACAATTATGGAGCAAGGGCAGCGTGCTGGATTACACCAATATTTATTTAATTAAAAATTGTAAAATAAATCGAAAATGAATCAAAAAAATTAAAAAAAAATTAAATTAAAAATTGAGAGAATAGAAAATCAAAACAAAATTAATAAAAAAAAAATCGAACAAAAAAATCATGATTCCCGCGACCTTGAGCAGGTCAGCCTGTGGGGTAGGTGGCGGCGTCCTTGCCTGCCATTGAGTAATATTTGTTTGGTGCTGGCTCGCTAAAACCCGAATATATTTTTTTCCGTTGGACGACCTTTTTTGCCAAAAAGCCGGAACTGATGAGGTGGCTTCAACTGGCATCTCTTAAATAAAACACTGTTGGGCGATCTTTGCATCCAACTTTACACCGTTTCGCGTTGGATTGCCGTGACAGAAAACAACTCGCTGGATAGCCTTAGTAGGCCGCGTTCGGCGTTATCCCGCTGAAAATTCATAAAAAAAATAATGAAGTTAGAGCGATTGCGGAAACTGATGAATTACAAAAATAATGAATTATGTTTCTTATTTTCTTTAAATGAGTTCAATTTCAGTTTGTTTGTTATATTTACGCATTACTTCATTTTAGCTAAATATGTAAAGTCTGGGTGAACCACAAAGAGAATTCATTATTAGTGGTTTTTTCTATATTTGTGGATTATTATTTCCTAGCGCACCGATTATTTTTTTCTTAATATCTATGATTCTGTATTTTATGATTTCAGTGCAGAAAAAATTATATTCGGCTTTCATTCCAAACTCAGTCGCTTTAAACATTTACCATTATTTTATGAATTCATAATAAAAAACGCTTTCATAAAATTCGGTGCATAAAGTATTCAAAATGCTTTTAACATATTTTTTTAGATTGTATGACCAAAGCTAATCTGGCTAGGATACCACATGAGCTTTCTCAACTGTTTTTCAAATTTTGAATATTTTGTTGAGATAATCCCAGCTACTTAGTGAAAAAGCTAAATTACGATTCTAATAATTAATTCCAACCTATATACAAAAAGCCTTTTTGTAGCGTTTCTATATTTTACTCTCGAATATTATCTAACGTACAATTATCATTATGCTGTGGAAAAAATTTATCAAAGCTTTTAATTTTCGCTCAGTATTTCGGAATGTAATAAAAACAAAACTTAAAACTTAAATTGTAAAGCAAAGCAAAATGCTTTAATCATTTTCCCATAAAAAACAAACACAACAAAAAAGTATATACAAAGTATTTTCTTTCTCTTCTCATTTTTTTTTAAACATAAAATATGTTGGAAAATGAAAGAAAAATTATAGAACATAAAATTTATAATATTTTTAAGCGTTAAAATAAAAATTGGGATGAAGATCTCGTATATATCTCGCATATCGTTTGAAATAAAAACTTGTTTGATACTGTGTTGTTCGACTGATGAATATTAAAAAAAAAAAACGTTTGTACATAGATTTTGAGTACCTTACCTGTTTTAATGTTGCGTTACAATGTTGAGTATTTTATGTAGTTAGTACATAATTCGCATTGGTTTTAACGATAAAGTATTTATTTCATGGTAAAGTCTAAGGGGGATTAAAGTGATTCAAAGCCCTTAATTACGGCTCAATCTATTATTAAATACTATTTTCGAGACTTTAATAATAGATTTTTGTGTAAACAATATTTAAAACCATGCTCTGTCCCAAATCCCGAGTTAAAATTTCGAAGTATTATCTATCATAATTATTTTGACAACAACAAACAATTCTGACAAAAACAACAAAAATACTGTGATTCACATACAAGTCAATATACCTACAGTTTGGATTAATTTCAACCAATTTGTGAAATTATATATAAAATTCACATCCTTGTTTAGTAAATTTTCTGATTTTATCGGCCATGCTTTTTTTTGACAACAACAACTGTTTCTGACAAATACAACAAACATACTGTTGTTCACATACAAGTCAAATACCATCAATTTGTGAAATTAGACATAGATTTCACGTTCTTGTAAAGTAAAGTTTCTGATATTATCGACCATGTTTATTTTGACAACAACAACTATTTCTGACAAAAACAACAAACTTACTGTGATTCGCATACCAGTCAATAGTCCAACAATTTGAGTTGATTTAATCCAATTTGTGAAATTATATATCGGTTTCTCGTCCATGTTAAGTAATTTTTTCTGATATTATTGGCCATGTTTATTTTGACAACAACAATTTTTTCTGACAAATACAACAAAATTACTGTTATTCACATGCAAGTCAATACACCAACAATTTCAATTGATTTCAACCAATTTATGAAATTATAAATAGGTTTCAACCCCTTTTTGGTTAAATTTTTGATATTATCGGCCATGTTTATTTTGACAACAACAACAACCATTTGTGACAAATACAACAAGCTTACTGTGATTCACATTCACGTCAATATACCAACAATTTGAATTGATTTCAACCAATTTGTGAAAATATATATAGGCTTCAAGTCCTTTTAAGTACATTTTCTTATATTACCGGCCATGTTTATTTTGACAACAACAACTATTTCTCAGAAATACAATAAACTTACTGTGATTCACTTTCACGTCAACATACCAACAATTTGAAGTGATTTCAACCAATTTGTGAAACTATATATGGGTTTCAAGTCATTTTAAGAAGATTTTATGATATTATCGGCCATGTTTATTTTGACAACAACAACTTTTCTGAAAAATACAACAAGCTTACTGTGATTCACATTCACGCCAATATACCAACAATTCGAATTGATTTCAACCAATTTGTGAAATTATATATAGATTATACGTTCCTGTTAAGTAAGTTTTCTGATATTATCCGCCATGTTTATTTTTACAACAACAACTATTTCTGACAAACACAACAAGCTTACTGTAATTTACATTCACGTCAATATACCAACAATTTGAATTGATTTCAACCAATTTGTGAAGTTATATATAGGCTTCAAGTCCTTTTAAGTACATTTTCTTATATTACCGGCCATGTTTATTTTGACAACAACAACTATTTCTCAGAAATACAATAAACTTACTGTGATTCACTTTCACGTCAATATACCAACAATTTGAATTGATTTCAACCAATTTGTGAAACTATATATGGATTTCAAGTCATTTTAAGGAGATTTTCTGATATTATCGGCCATGTTTATTTTGACAACAACAACTATTTCTGACAAAAACAACAAACTTACTGTTATTCACATACAAGTCAATATACCTACAATTTGCATTGATTTCAACCAATTTGTGAAATTATAAATAGGTTTCACGTTCTTGTTAATTAAGTTTTCTGTTATTATAGGCCGTGTATATGTTTTGACAACAACAACTATTTCTGACAAACACAATATATAAATCTGTGAATTTTGAACGAAAATTACCCGAAGTGGCATCGTCCATAAAAAAATGTTGATTTGTTCAATTGAGCGGAATAAATCTTCATACTTAAGATTTTTTTATAAATTTGGAGATTGCAGTGATATTTTGCCAAGATCGGTTCACTGGAAGCGGCACCTTATATAACCACTTTTTGATTTTTAAATTTTTTTAAATAAGTATCTCAAAAATGAAAAAATCGATTATGCACTAAAATATTCTAAACTATACTTTCAACAATTTCGGCTCAGATCAATTTTCCAAAATTCAAGCGGAAAGGTCAATTTTTGACAAAAAAAACTTAGTAAGTAATAAATAATTTTGACCTCGACATTTTTGCAGATTTACCATTCGCTATATCGCCGAATTTAAATAATGTTCTTGTCAGACAGTTTGAGTGATCGGGATAAAATTTCATCGGGACAAAATTTAGCTGAACCCGATCCACCATAAAAGCTTTCTGGATATTTGGGTTTTTGACAAAATTGCTTTTTAAAAAAGAATTGACCTATGAACAGCCCACATGAACTGATTGGAACTGATATGTAACTTTCTGCCTAAGCTTTTTCCAAAAATTTAGAGATTCAAATGATTTTTTGGGGCCGAAATTTGTCCACCGATAGTGTCTGCGTCCATAGGCCCTTTGTTGTTTCTTTACCGGATGTGACAGAGTCAATAGAAATTTTTACGATTTTTGCACTTAGTTTCATAGTTAAAAAGGATAACTATTAAAAACTAACAGTTTTTTAATTAATTTTGCAACAATTCTGATCCAGATTAGTTTTCCAAAATTTAAGCGAAAGTACCGATTTTTTGTCAATCTTGTTCCTGCACTTCCCAAACGAATTGATTGATCGGGATGATCTTCACACTTGAGCTTTTTTCCAAAATTTGAGAGGTATAAGTAATTTTTGGCCGAGATCTGTTCACCAACAGCAACAGCTTTCATAAAAGCTTTTTCGTTTTGTGCAAATATTCTGAAAAGTATAAAGCATACGATTAAAATTAAAAGATTGTAAATTAAATTTTAAACAAAATTATTTCTGATGTTATTCTAAATTTTACCTTATTTCACACAAATTCGGCATCTATGCAGACCAGGCAGATTGACTATTCGGAATGAAACCTCATATAAAAGCTTATTATATAAATTGGGAGAGCTATGCGAAATTTAGCGGACATCTGCGTTAAATTTTTTGCAATGAGAATTAATTTTTTTTGTTGGTTTCCTGAAATTTAAGCAGGAATAATGGTTTTTGATTATTGATGAAAATTTTTATAAATATGTTGTGGCGTATTCGACCCCTCTCCATTTTTTCATTGCACCATCAAACATTTTAATTATTAATTTACTTAACATGACAGTTCATATTCAAGATTGTAAACCATTTCAATGTTTACATGTCCGAAAAACAACTAAACTGCTTCACTGTATCGTGTTGAAAAATTAATTTTCCATTTAATTTTATTTACAACAAAAACAATAAAATATAAATTTTCCAGAAATATTTTTTTTCATTTTTCAAATGTTTTTCTCGCGTTCTGATGTTTATTTTTCACTATAGCTAGGTTTTATAATTTGTATAATTAATATTATTTAGAATGAAATACAAATTAAATGCTTGTTACGTGTCCGTTTATGGTGTTTGGTATAGCAAATTGGGAGTTGGATTTCATTCCCCAGTTTTAGCGTTTTTTATTTTGGAAAACATAATATAATTTTCAAAAGCAGTACAATGTGCAATAAAAACATTTAAAACAGGAAATACGATGTTGTTGGTACCGTCTGAATATTTTGTATTGTTATGAGCTTTTGTGCTAGATTATCGTTCCTCACAAAGATAAATATTTAAATTAACACAAAGTAATATGAAGAGTATATAGGAAAAATGTTTACACTACATGCAATATCGTAATACCTTTAAGTAACGAGGCGAATTTTCGATACTGGTGTACTGCAAATAAAAACTACTGAGAATGGTAGTAAAATTGTTCAACTATATACAGACGTATTCCCAAAAAGTCTGTGTTGTATGAACAGCAGTATCAAATTCTTTACATTTTGAACTAAATATGTGTAGCGTGTTATTTAGTACGAGTATGCAGGTAAAAAAAACCTCAACGTATATCTAAATGTTGGTAACGAAGTTTATCTTAATTTGGAAAGTATGTAAACAATTTTTTATAGCATTAATAAAATTTTTTTTTTTTATGTACTCGTCTTCATCTAATCCATCAACGGATATAGTATACAACTAAAAATGTTTTAACAAAATTTTCTTAACATTTCCAAAAAAAAAAAAAAAAATTCAATTAATATAACAATAAAATAAAACGAAAATTCAATTAATTTAAAATTTTTTGGAAACTTTAAAATTCAATTTACAATAAAAAAAAATCGATTTCATCCTAAAGCGTTCCTTTATATATTCTGCCATTCATCTCAGTTGTTCAGAGTTGTATACACCACTGTGCGCTCCTACCTACCCCATCCGTATATTCAATATCAGACAATATAAATGAAGTTATATCCCAAAAAGCAAACAAATAAATTTTTTAAAAATAAAATAAAAATTTAATCGATAATAAGGATATAACGAAATAAAACATTTTATTTTTATTATTATAAGTTTATAATTTTAATTCGTAGCAGAATACCGAAAAAATGATAATAATAAAGTTCGTTTATCAAAGTTTGATTTATTTTATTAGTTTATTGCTAAAGTAAAATCGATCGGGAGCAGACTTATAATTTTTTTTTTTGTTTAGTTCGTCATACGGGACTCAATTTTTTAACTTCAACTTTCAGTATTGCTATTTGACAACAGTTTAATACAGTTGTACAAATTTATGCTGCATTATCATGAAATGACAAAAAAACGCCGCCTCACGACCAGGAAATACTCGAAAACGATTAAATATTTTTGGTTCAAATAAAAATAAGTAAACTGCGTAAAATGTGGCTAATATTCGAGTGGAATTTGTCTCCTAAATCAGGCCTGAAAAAAAAATTGTTAAGGATCACGGTTCTGTAAAAATTCGTAAAGTAAAAAAGTTTGTCTTAAATCTTAAAAACTGTATATGTATATATATGTAACCAATAAATACTGAATGATTTTTTCTTTCAAATGAATTTTTGTTCAAAACGGAATTAAAGTATCTGCAAAATTTCTGTTAAACCTTTAATTAACTTCTAACAAACATTATACATAAATGTAAAAAAAAAAAAATACAAATTGACTCGTTATACAATTTAATGTTTAAATTGTAACGTCGACTAACGTTAGCACGCTTCAAATTTGGTTTGGTTTTGATCCCATGATGTAACAATAGTGAACAAATACATTGAACTTTGAAAGCGCGGGAAAATTATACATATAGCATGTATAGTAGTGAAGTATAATTGAATACTTTGGAAATAATTGTTAATTGGTGGGGCGCAAGCTTCGGTTTATAACAAAAACGAAACGAATAAATAAGTTTTGTTTTTTGATGCACGGGAGAGTGAGTAAAAAATATTTCTGAGTTGCATATACAGCAGTAATGTATATGCTGCTGATCAAAAATAGGGGGAAATAGTTTTCAATAAAAACTTTTATTTGAAAAAAAAAAAATCTTTCCAGGTTCGGGTTGATTGTGTAAAGACAAATAAAACCACACGGCAGTTGCTCGATTGAGCTGAATAATCTGCCGAAATCTAAACACTCGTATTGTAAGAGGAAATTTTTAGAAACTATATTCGACTTCATTAGTTGTTCTATCGGGAAATCCATTGATCTTATTGGATAGATAGGATTGATACCAAAAAGGGTCGTTATGTGTAATCTGGATGGAGTCAACATTAATAAATTGTTGAGTAGACACATCACAAGAAGAAGGAGAATACTTCTTTGGAACTTGGTCATTAATGACTTAAAATGGCCAAGCCCAGATTGACCCTTCACTGTAAATAGTATTGCGTGATCATAATTTATCACAATTTAACATTTACGAAAAAACGACAAATAATTTAAAGACTCAAATCAATTTAAAAAAAATTCAATAATGGCTGCCCTTGTTGTTAACTGAAATTTAAGCTGGAATAATCTTTTTTGATTATACAAAATAGTTTGACCAAAACTCTGGTAATTTTAATTGTTTGCTTTAAAAATAAAATTTTGTGCGAAATATAAACTTTGCTTCAAAACCATAGACCCACTTTAGTGATAGTCGACTCTCAGAGAATTTGAAAGCAAATGAAAAAACGAATGTTACCATGACTGACACTCTTAATTGTTGTTTTAATTTTGGAAATAAATTTTATTTTGCTAATGGTAGTTTTGTTGTTGTTAGACAAAAACTGTTAAAAGTTATTTTGGCTTGAGTTTCATTTCCATAGACTCACTGACGAATGTAAGTAACTTTGCTGATGTTAATGTTTTTTTAATATTTTTGATGCCACACGGTAAGGTCCTTAGAGAAAAAAAAGAGAACAAATGGAGGTGTTATGAGGTCAGTATTTGCCCAAACAGCAAGCAGGGAGACGCAAAAAGGTTTTAAATAACCGATAAATAAGAAAAATTATTCGACTAGCGTCAAATTCGACGGCTTCTATAAGAACCATTAAGCTACATGTCAATATTTTTAGCATCCGTATCAACCGTGTGACAATTAAGAATACTTCTAATATTGTCCGATCCAGGACGAAGCCTCAACCTCGCGCGTGCTAACATGAATCGCAATTGGAATCTGGTAAAAACAAGTCATTACTTTAAAACTCTACTTTTCTAACGAAATTTTGCATTTTGAGTGATTTTCCCTAACGAGAAAAAATTTAATTTAGATGGGTCAGAAGACATGAACAGCTTACTGGAAAGATCTGTGAAAAGAGCTCCGATATTTATCCAAGAGAAATTTCAGTGGCGGATGTTTAATGGTGCGGGGCGCGGTCAGCACACTCGGTACTCTCCCTTTGGCATTTTTATTGTGCCGAATAAACAGTATTGAGTACTAAACCATTTTGGAAGCGGAACTCATACCGAATTTGGAGTTGCATGGATGGTTGGTAAGGAGGATCTGTGATAAAAACATGCAATTTCATATGGTTCAGGAGCTTAAAATGGCCATAAAAAATCAGGACATCCTTACCAAAATATTCGAGTGTAGTTTGTCCTAAATCTATCGAAAAAAAAAATTATGAGTTTCGGACAAACTTCACAATTCCGTACATGTTGATGAAGTTTGTCCTAAATCTGTCCTAAAAAACAGCAATAACAAAATATTTGTATATGTGTTTGTATAAGGTCTCGATAGAACGAATTTTACAATAAATAGTTACATAAAAATATTTTCTAACAAAAATTTTAATTTTTCTGAATATTTTCGGGAATCTCCTATAAACCAGCATAATATTAGTGAAGTATGTTGAGATGTTACTAGGTCCTAGTAACATCGCAATACATACTATCATCTGTCGTTTTTATTTGCAAAATATGCTTTTGTTAGGTTCCTAGGATTTTCCGAGAAAACTTTAAAAAACGTTTCAAGTGATTTATAGAGAGATGCCAACTTCGCTGTCCTAAACACCATAATCCCCCAATTTGGTCAAAATTAAGGTCTTTTTATGTTAAGTGTGACCTAAAACATTCTTAGATCTTCTAGGTCTTCTAGAATTCCAGCAGTGGCAGGATGCAAAATGAATTTTCGCTATCGACTACGATCGGTGATGTTAATAAACACAACTAAAACCCTCTTTTGGAGTGCATAATTAGTTCCGACCCGCCGTCCAAGTCAGTGTACAGGTTGACATGGAGCTTGCAATTTGCAGGTGGTTTTGCACTGCCAAACTGTACATGGGTTAAAAACCGTAGAGTATGCTTCATAGTTACAATACATATTTCCACACAAAATTATTCGAATCAAGGAAAACGGCATAGTTGAGTAGTTCCGATAAAATTCAATTCAATTATTTAGCACTTTAAGGTTCTAAAATTCATTAAGCATCATTTTTAAAATTAATTTAAACTAAAATACTTGATTTAATTATTGTAAATATTTTAAATTAATATATTTAAATTACCAACAACAGGGACATGGCCTGACTAAACCTACGAACGTAGAATTCCTTTTACAATTATAATCAGTCCCGACTCGAGAACACGAAGCCTAAATAGCTCAAAAAATATTACTTCCTTATTACGTCAGGCAGTGATTTCATACTGCAAGTCCCCGATTGGGTGACGATAGTTGGCTTTGTCGATGAAACCTCAATTGTCCCAATCTGAATTTCTATAATGGAGTACTAATAGAAACTAAAACTGCTCTCTCCCGAATAGTGCCGAACATTAGACAATCAAACAAAGGTGACGGAGACTACTCATACGAGTTGTTTAATTCGTTTTACTTCCGACCACTGTACTTTAAATCGTTACGATGAACAACGATCAAAAATTATCCTCTCCACTTACATTCAGAAAAATGGGGATTCAGTTTGTCGCAAATTCAATTTAACACTTTCTTGTTTCCAATTTTTTACAATTATTATTATTTTTTTCGTAAATACTGTACTATTCAAAAGATTTAAAAAAAAGAGGAAGCTCCTATAAAAATTTTCAATTTCGGTTGACCGGTCTCATTCAAACATCACTTGGATCTAAAAAATTTATGAAAAATCTAAAGTTTGAAGTTTCATCCCGATTCTTCAATCCGTATGGGCCGTACGCTCTTAAAAACAGTGTTTTCTCAAAAAATCATAATTGTGGAAACCTGATTTGAACCAATACTGTTTAACTTGGGATATTTTAATTTATATTCATTTTTCCCATAAATGATTTTTGTGACACATCTCCAACCTCCGGTGAACCAAATTCGGCCAAAAATTACTAGAACCTCGTAAAAATACTTAAGTTTGAAGTTTTGATCCGACCGGACGGATTCGTCTGGGTTATAGAGACGAATAGACTTTTAGTTTGCACAGCACCTAACACAGACACATAGTTTTATGACGTCACACATAGTTTTATGAAAACTAATTTTTTTGACGTCGGTCAATATTTTTTATGATTTCAATATTTCGTTATAAAAAAAAAATGGAAATGGCTCAATACACCATACTTGATTTGAAACTAATTTCGTTTAATCAATTGCTTAAATTTAAAAAAACCAACATGGCTTACCCTTTTTGTTTAAAATTTAGGTTTTGATTGAAATTTCATATTTTAAAACCACGCCTTTAAAATTTAGTTTTCAAAATCACGTATTTTTTAAGTCGCCCGCAAAATCTTTGAAATCCTGTTGAAATCCCGTGTATTAAAAAAATTAATTAATTTATTAATCATAATTAAATTAAATTAATTAATTATCATCAATACTATAAGAAAAATGGGATGGGGTTTCAAGTTAAAGTACGAGTAAATTTATTTAAAATGTTTAATTCTGTGTTTTTGGAAAAACTGAAAAAGCTCCCATGGAAGATTTTACTAAATTTCGCAGAGATCACCCATTTAATCGAAAGCGTTTGAAGTTTTAATCCGAATAGTCAATAGACAATCCGCTTGGACGGTGGAAATTCCGAATTATGGTGAAATAAATTTTTTTCTTCAAAAATGGTCATTTCCGGTCAAATGGTGAAATAAAAAAATTATTTGAACAAATTTTGTTTTAGTATAATTTACAATGTTTTTGATTTTGAAAAGCTTCAATGGAAGCTGATAATTCCGGTGAACAGATTTTGCCCAAAAACTACTTGGATTTCTTAGACGGAAATGGGAAAAGTTTTATTATAAAATTTCATCCCGATCAAACAATAATTCTCGATTTTACAGGTATTTGTAAAAAATAATTTTTTGTCATATATTGCCATTTCTCCCTCAAATTTGGAAAACTTATCAGGGCCGGTATTTTTGCAAAATTGATTTAGAACTTTTAAGTTTGCAGTTGTTCTTCTCGTAAAAAAAATATTTTTCACAATATTGAAAAGAACCAAACCTCTTCTATGGAAGCCACCTCCGCTAAATCTTCAAATTTCTGAGAAAGCTTTACGCGGGAAGTTTTGTCTGGATCAGACAATCCTGGACAGTACAGAGTACATTAACATTTTTACACAGACGTTGAGACAGTATGTGTCTTTTTTCCCTAAACAGATTGACTGATTGGGATAAAACTTTATGGAAGCCGAAAGTAGCAGCTTCTCCAAGAGCTGTAATTATGTGAATGGGTGGTGTGTGCCTGAATAAAAACTAGGGAATTAATTTACCTTCAAGGGACATTAAATCCACTGGTCAAATAATAATTTTCTTACAAAAAAAAAATAAAAATACAGCTCAATTAATTATCACCTTATGCGTAAGGTCATATCAAAAAACCAAAACAAACCTTGAATTGTTAGTGTTGGTAGCTGACTTACTTTGAACCCAGACTCACATATGAATTAGAGAAAAGTTGCTTTGTTATACAGAAAATTCCGTAAGGTTGGTGATAAAAGTTTGTGGCCGGCCCGTCCTAAAATAAATTAACTGTAAACCTCAATCTTAAATGTCTTAAGTTACGAAAATTTTACTGGACCACGAAAGCGCAGATCGTATTTTATATTTTGAAAATGTTATTTACGTAAGATGCAATACACGTAAGTGTTAAGGCTTTGATAAACGGGTTTATAAAGCAATGGCCAATCGTTGATCAATTTGGGCGAATTCCACACTGATAATTAAAGTCATTAAATGTAAATTAAAATTTTACTGTAAATTCTATTCCTTAAAATTTGTTAAATTATGATTAAGTTCCTTGTGCTAATCCTTGCAAAATATAGTACTCATGAAAATTTTCGATCTGGAGATGTTTGCATATTTACTATTTGCTTTACAGCCGAAGTCCTAAAAAGTTATGTGTATGTTGGTGTTTTCTCTACAGTAAAAATGGATTGATTGATCTGGTTGAAACTTCGTAATTAGTTTTCCTTAATTTGTGAGATTTGCCCATGCGAGCTTTTTAATTTTTGCAAATATATATATATATCTGTGGAAAAGATGTTGAAAAGTTTATCATTTACAAAAAACGGTAAAGAATTTCCTTGGTGATTTTTAACAGCGATAAATGTATACCTTTACCACAGACAATTTTATTAAAAATTTTGTAAGTTTTAATTTTTCGTCTAGGAAATGAAGTGTGGTGCTTTCGAGATCTATGTATACATCTCACAGTAAAAAAGTTTAGTGTGGGTCGCAACATACTCCCCCTTCCATTTTTTTATTTATATATATCGCATTATAATTAGTTGAAATTATGTTTACCTTCTAGAAACCAATTATTGTGAATTCATTAAGATGTTGTTTTATGCTGTCTAAATTATTCATTATTTATAATTTCCATTTCACCATCAACATAATTAGTATCTATAATTTATTCCTAAATTTGAATTAATTATGTGAACAACGAAACATTAATTGAGTAAAAGAGGATTTATGTGGAAAAAGGATTCATTTTTAGAATATTTGTGTAGCATATACAGGGTAGACACATTAATAATCACCATTGATTTATCTAATTTTTACAAAAAATTCAAGTGTGAATATTTGATATTTTAATTTGCTCTATTTTGATGAAAAGCTTAACATGTCCTTTATCATTTTGATCAAACCATCTACATCTCCCCCCTATAAATAATTATATTTTACTATGAAATTTGCCATTTTTTCGTGTCTACCCAGTATATTTTCCAAAAAAATAATAAAAATTTGTCAAAATTGTGCTACGAGCTTTACAGAAAAGCAGCTAGGCAACACAAACAAAAAAATGTATATTTAAAAATAAATTACTTCCCAATGTGTATTTTATAACGTATAAAAATAAATAAAATTTATTGCTTTCCCCCGTTGAGAGATGTGTCCTATATAGCCAACAAATTTATAATAATTTACGTTTCAAAGGCACTGTTCAGAATTTACATATATATAGAGATACATAGATGTTGAAGTCACAATGACTGAACAAAACTATTTTTTACCAACTATATAGTGAAACTTTAACCATCAATATTGATAATATGTAACGTAAAATACAACAACTATACCTATATTTGTCTATAAATGTCACTCAATCCATCTCATAAATAAAAATAAAAAAATCTAAAAATTTAGGATTAGTTCCGAGAAATAAATCAGATTTAAAATTTTAGTTTTGTTTGCTGTGTATAGATTTTATTTATTGATATTCATATTTAAATCACAAAAAGAGGATGCTGTTAACAAATTATTTGATACAAAAAAATTTGTCAACTGCTTTAAATATTTATTTAGTTTATAATGCCGTACGCTTGTAATATTTTAATAATGTACGAATATATATATATATATATATATATATATATATATATATATATATATATATATATATATATATATATATATATATATATATATATATATATATATATATATATATATATATATATATATATATATATATATATATATATATATATATATATATATATATATATATATATATATATATATATATATATATATATATATATATATATATATATATATATATATATATATATATATATATATATATATATATATATATATATATATATATATATATATATATATATATATATATATATATATATATATATATATATATATATATATATATATATATATATATATATATATATATATATATATATATATATATATATATATATATATATATATATATATATATATATATATATATATATATATATATATATATATATATATATATATATATATATATATATATATATATATATATATATATATATATATATATATATATATATATATATATATATATATATATATATATATATATATATATATATATATATATATATATATATATATATATATATATATATATATATATATATATATATATATATATATATATATATATATATATATATATATATATATATATATATATATATATATATATATATATATATATATATATATATATATATCACACGTTCCAATTAAAATTCTACCTACTCTACATACTGTATACTTTACTCGTAAATACACATGAATCATTAATTATGAGCTATCAAACCAAATGATTGACGTGGATATAAAGTGGAAAATTATAAATTGATTTGTATCTGGTTGTATAAATTAAAATATTATGATGTTTAATTCAACTTAGTTTGATTATAACTTTGAATGGCAGGTATATATTGTAAATTCATAAAACATGAGTATTTTTAGAAATTGCGAAAATCTAATTTTACAAATTTATACTTTGTTCTTACTTTGTTGTAAACGTGTGCAATAATGAATATAAAAATGCGGAAGTAGAATTATGTCCCTTATATGCCAATTAGTTCACTGCGCCCTATTTCCGATGTCTGATTTGTTGGTAGCGTAATTTGATTCATAAATGATAGGGAATCGAAATAGAAAATATTATTTATTTAAATTTGTAGGTTGCTTTTTAATGCGCTTTAGTAATAAGACAACTCAAAAGACCTCTCGCGATGATGTAGTCTCCCTCTTGGGAGTAGAGCCTCTTCTGGTGTTTTGAGCACACTTCTTTATTTCTCTTGTGACTGTGTTCATTCCGAGATCTCGATGAAGGTCACTATTACGCGTGTACCAAGGACTTTTACAATCTCTTCGCTGAGCTTGAACACTTGTTTATGGAGCATAAGCTTATTATGAATGGATAACTGAGAATTTCTTCCACTAAACTCCAACAGTTTTCCATATTTCAATTGGAGGTCTTCTGCTTTCGTTTTGGCGTGTACTTTTTACTTTAACATTGGATCAAGGTTCATCACCAAGGTATTTTGTTTGGTTTGCACGCTGATTTGTTAGTGAAATTAATGAGCGCATAGACTTTGATTTACTTAATTTATTAAGAATTTTTATAATAAAAATCAATAATTTTTACACCATGTTCGAGTGTAAGTCTTTCCAAGATGCGCTTATCATGCGCGATGTGTCAGAAACATTACACAAACATAAAATCTAAATACCGATTTAGAATTTTACAACCAAATTTTAAATTTTGAAAGTTAAACAATGGAAAATATCTTTTTAAAGAAAATTTACTAATTTTATTAGAGTTTTTCTGATTTTCGGACAAAATATTATTTTTAATGGCATCTTACAATGTTTATGACTATTTTAGTCACAAAAAACAAAGATACAATTTATTCACAATATATCTACCACAAAAAGTAAAAAATGGATTATTCCCCATTTTTAACCCCAAGGGAACGTGAAAAATACACAAACCCAAAAATGAAAACTTCATTAGGTCTCCTTTGGCAGCTTGGTTTCGTACTGATAAAAAGTTGGTCTCATATAAAACTGCAAAAATTCAACCCTTGCTTTTTAGTTTAGAAGTTTTTAAAATAGTCCATGATATTAATTATAATTTAATTAGTTTTTCTCGGCTTTTCGGACAAAAAATTATTTTTAAGGGCTTGTGTACTTTTACACGTTTCCTTGGGGTTTAAAATGGGGGAAGGAGTGCGTTTTTTACTTTTTGTGATAGATATATTGTGACAAAATGGTCTCTTTGTTTTCTGTGACTTAATTAGTTATAAACATTGTAAGATGCAAATAGAAATAATATTTTGTCAGAAAATTAATATAGCGGACGACTTTAAAAACTTCTTAATTCAAAATTTACTAATGTTAAAATCAAAAAAAAAAACTTACAGTGGTAAAGGTTCATTTTCCACAGCCCGAAATGTGATGTGTGATTCTCAAGGCAAGTACTATTCTCAACGCACGAGACCTGAACTGATGTTTAAATTTATCATACCAACTAAAAAATTTTCCAGTTTTTTAGAGTACAAAATTTCAATTTCTAAAATTTCAAAATTTTCTATAAAATTACATTTACAGTAAAATCCAGGCCAATTCATATTATATGTCTGTCGTATATTATGTAATGGTGCTGAGTAATGTTTACATAGTTGAAATAAGTAAATCGGGCCTCGAACCTATACGATTTCGCAGTAACCACTTAAGATAGAACGTAGGAGTGCCGCAAACCACAGAAAAGAAGTCAAGTAAGAAAAACAATGAAATAATAAATTATATTCAAACATTTTTTTTATTAAACAAAACAGTGATGTTTGCCAAATTTGATAAAAATTCATATTTAGTCATTTTATATCGCTTTTTTAGCATACGTTTAATTCGTTTTTATTTCATAATATTTTTTTGTTATTAATCATGATAATTACATTTCATTCTATTTTCTATTTATGTATACATACGCACGCACAGTACATATTGCATTTCAAATTTATTTTTCTCAGAATACAAAAAAAAAATCGCGCTGATGAAAATAAATGGGAACGGAATTATAGATTTGGAGTTTTGGATTTGCATTTTGGTTGCCAAAACCGGAATTTGGAATTTTAGTTTTTGAATTTTGGAATTTTGGGTTTGAAATTTTATCCTGAAATATTGGGTTATGGAAATACAAACCCCAACCCTATATTTTAATCAATATCGTTAGTAAGGAACCAGGACAATAAGAGCATTTTCATAGAAGTTTGAAAATTTTTCTGAGATTCTGATTTACCGCGATATTTAATTATTAGAAATTTAATTTCTAATCGGAATCGAGCTGATCAAAATGTATTTTAACGGGACCAAATAAAATGTCGTTTCGTGGTTTAATTCGCGGCTATGAAAGAAATTCTTTGTTTACGCACCCAAGTTTATCGTAGATTTTTTAAAACAAAAAGGCGACACACATGGATATACGGGTAGGAATGTAATTCGATACATTATGGTTGATTTTTTGTTAGCGTGTGCTGTTGTAATAAGTTCGAGGGTACCTCTTTCTTTTACACAATGGTTTGTTTCATCTAACTAAATGTAGGTAATTTACATTTATAGCAAGTCTGTAACCTATAAAGTGAAATATATTTTCTAATAGTATTCAATCCTTAGGGGTAGATTTTCGTGATTGAACGATTCCAATATATTGTAATTATTTTGTAAAATCTTCGTGTATCCCACCCAGTCGTACTATGATTTTAAATGGTTGCACGTCTTAGGAGTAGATTTTTTTGGGGTTGAACTATTCCAGTATGTAATTAATTTATAAAAAAAATCCAGCACCAATATTAATAGAAATACGACAAGCGTGGTGTAGCTTTATCTAGTGCCATCCCATACACGAATGGCAGCATAAACAAATTTTAGTACTATTGAATTGCGCTACAAGTGCTGTTGCGACATTAGATTAATCAGTTATTCGCAATATTGTAGAAAAGATATTTCCAACTATCTCATCCCACTTATAGGAAAATCTACATAATATTTTAAAATACACTTTAGTAAAAAAATATGGAGATTAACTTTTCTGTAACTTATTTTAGCATTCCAACCAGTTGAATTTACCAACTTATTAGTAAACGAAAAAATATTTTTTTTTCAATTATTTTTCTGTGTGTTAAGTTTACTATTTTAAAGTTGTACTGATTACAAAGCAATGAATAAGTTGAGTTTGTAACAATTTTTTTGTAAAATTATCTTACTTTTTTAGTGAGAGTTCGTTAAATACGTCCGAATTAGTAAAAAAAGTATATTTTAATTTTTTATTATCGATATTGGAACATAAATTAGAACTGACAAATATGTCACGTTCTGTGTCGCAAATTATAAAATTTTAATTCGATTTTTTGCTGAATTAAGTTACCAGACTGAACAAGTATTGAATTTATAGTTTGGAGTTGCCCAATCAACTTTTAGAACGATTTAAGCTCAAGTGTGCCATATTCAGAAAAATAACTTTGTACACAAAATTTTAATTTCTCTGAACAGTGATGTGGAAAAGGACAAACCGCAATTTTCTCGCATGGATAGCTGCATGTTGCATTGTCACGCTGCAGAAACCTTGCACAAATAGAAGTCCGCATAATGGAAAATCCTCAACAAGGAAAGTTGGTGCGAGGTGAACGTCATTTCACTCGAAACATCGTTTTCCGCGAAGTCTTCTAAATGTTAAAATGTAAGCAATAAAAATTGATGTTAAATGTAGTCAAATAGTAGTTAATTAACTTTTTGTATTTGACAGAATATTTCAAACCAAGCTTTATTTATTGTCTTGCTGTGTACTATGCTTGCTGAGCATTTTCTATTCTGCGAATTTGCATTTTTCGTCTGCGAGTTTTAAATTGGTGCGAAGGATTTATTACTTTATGACTTTACACTTACTTATCACTGACATACCGTCCACCTACCCAGCATTGACCCATCTAACCTCAACCACCTACCATCAAATTGAAACTATCTATACCCTCCACTATTCACCATTATTATTTTTTCCCAAGAGAACTTTAATTTTGACGTGCGGCTTAGCTACTCCCGAAACAACTTTTTCTGTAGAATAATGTATAGATTAAAAATTGCGGTATGTTTGTCTTACAATTAACGACATTACTACATAATCGTGATAAATTTCCCGATTTATAGATTCTTTTATCGATTCAGAAACTTTTGGGTGGTATTGGTGTTTTCCTCGTTAATTTTCTTCTATGACTATGTGTCAGCGACCTTTTTTTGCTTGTCTAATACAGTTTTTATTGATCGACCATTAATGTCCAAAGAGTTTTTTCAAAAAGATTACAAACTCTAACGGTTTTTTTTGCTACATAAAATAAAATGCATTATTTTTCATTCTTCTTTGTCTTGTATTCTCCTCACGAATATAACGATATCTTGGTTCCAGAACCTTCATGTTGTTTGCAATAAAGTGCCATTGTCTCTATATTACCAACATTTTTGTACGATTTTCTTCACTCATCTTCGATGCACAGTTTAATTTACAAGTAACTCCGCACTGCGGTTTAATTTTCTGTTTCTTTATTTTTGGTTGTATATACTGGATTTGTACGATTTCGCAGAGTTTCTATATTTTTGGCCAAATTTCTCCTCCAGTTATCCTCATTTTTCTGACTTTTTCTGCCTTTCTTAATTAATGATGGCGGTTTTAATGCTGTATTTTGATTTAACGAATTTAAATTTTCAAAATTACTCAAACCTTCCAAATCCAAATTATTTTGTTCTTCAAGGATGCTTAATTCGTTATTTGAATGGTCACTTTCAGGTTTATAGTTACAATCTTGAAAATATTAATAAAATTGTCAGCCGTAATATATAAAAATGATCAAAACACATTTAACTTACCTTCACTGGACGACTGGAATCTGATGGTTCACATGAAGAATCAGAAGGAATAATTTCATCATTAGTTGAAGATAAATCTGCTTTACAAAAATATTTAATAGTAAATTACATTTGTCGACAAAAAATTAAATTTTGTCTTTTAAATCCTTCTTATACCAGTTTTATTTATGTGTCCTAAATCTTCTGGGTGCTTTCCAGAAAGTGTCTTTCTGGTAATTCTTGTGGTTTACTTTCAGCTTTTATAGGATATAATTTGACCAATTCAGAATTTACGTTCTCTTCTGGTTCGTCCTACTTATTTGTTAGCTTACTTGAACATTAATTTTCCACGGGAACTCACGGTCATTATTTACAATTCCAATATTATAATTATGTATATAACCATTCAAACCGAATAGGCTTAATTCATTTACAATCGCAATGTATGACCGGTTTATTACGAATATGTCTAGATTTGGAAGTTTTGCAATATCTACTAAAAGAACTCAAACAATAACAACATTTTAATGAAATAGTACGGATTAACGGAAATCACCCTTTTGCAATTTTTTTTGTGGTTGTTTCATTTTAAAATTCTATGACAAAATATATCAGACTTTTATAATATTCGTTTATCAGATAATTATAAATTTTATTTTTTTATTACATTTCATTTGAATCGTTAATTTTGACGCTAACTATTTGCTTGTTCAGACTAATAAATAGTTTTGTAAGGATATGGTATTACCTTTTCCCAACCCGGTTTTTCCCGAAATAGAAGTCCTTCGCCTTTAAGCTATATTGAAAAGTTATACCAAAATTCATCTGTATAATTCTAAGAGGTTTCCATTATTTCTATTAAGAACTCACATTTCTTGCTTTAAAAAATTAGAAACTTACGTTTTGTTTGCATCAATATTTATCTGACACCTTCAAATTTGAGGTGGTATATGTCAAGTGATAGTTTACACACAAAACGATAAACATATAGTTTCCATCGACTAAGCGAATAGTAGCTTTAATACTGATTTATCGCATAACAGTATACGTTGCTGATTTATTAAACTTCATATAGTAGCACCTATAATGACCCGCTTATTAAGACACATCCTAATTAGCAAGCCTAAAATAATGTAAATTTAAATACACTAGTACTTTCTATGTACAAAACTAGCAGTAATATACAACACAAAGCTTTCCACTTTATATATAATTTTATTCAACTTTCCACTATTCTTTATTCGCGGATGGGTGAATGTTAAACAATAATTTAAACCATATATAACCTAAACTTTATTTTATGTTTTCATATTATAATTCTGTATCACTCTCATAATATCATCAGGGAATAAATGAAACCAGGCCACCATGAAAATGTTATATAAAATGAAATAAAAATATTTCCATTAGTTTCAAGTTTACCTAAAGCTTTAAATATGTTTTATATCCGTTGTATTATATTTAAAATACACAGTATTTTTTTACAACAAAATACTAATGCTGGTTACAATGAAAAACATACACAGAATGTTCCAATGGCATGTGTTTTTAAAGTTCTAATAAAAAGAAAACAACCATTATGTCACGCACATATAATTCACTCATTTACCACACCTCTTTAATTTTATTTTCATTTTGTGCTTTTAGCTTTATTTTTTTTTTGTTTTGTTTATTTAATTTTAGCGTTATATGAATGCTATATGAGTAAAAAAATTATGTGTGCGCGCATTTATGGCTCTATATAGTATTAGAAAATATTTTATTGTTTAACGAATTTGAAACGAAAATCATAATTTATATTGATCATCATCATATAATATTGATATGTCTTTTGTTAACGTAAACAGATTTTTTATATAACATGCTCGTCATAAATGATGTATGTACACACCCTGAAAAAAAATGCTGCAAATTATATGTGCATGATATAGTAACATAATATGCGCGATGATTCTCGTAAATGATTTACTGTGCAAATAAATCGCAGCCAGTGACAACTGTATCATTATTTCGTAAATATACTTAAAAGCTCATATTTTATACCCTTGCGTTATAACAATTTTTTGTTACATTTTCCAAGAAAATTACACAACTGATTAATATGCACACGAACTGTCCGCATCTAACCTAAATTTTTCACGATGATAAGCGCATTTTAAATTTAAAGTGTATATGTATACACTTTCGTTTGTACATTATGCTTCGTAATACTCGTATAATGTTAGGTCATAATTAATTTGCTTTTTTAAATAATCATCTCTAAATGCTATTATTCATTTTACCACATAATAAAAATAAATTAAATTGTTTAAAAAAATACTCAAAAAACCACCGGAGTGAAAAAAATGTGAATACTAAATATCATCAATTAATATATTCTAACAATATATATTATGACACGCCTTGTTTTTTTTTTATTATTTAGGATTTATAAGGATTAATGTCTGTATATTATATTGTGTGTCTCGCCCGTCCAGGCCATTACTGTGACATTTTTATAAAATTATTGTGGTTGTATATATGTAGAACACAAAAAAACCTAATTTGAAAAGTATATACAAGAAGAAGGTACGTTAAATGGTACGACACTTTTTTGTACATGATTAATTATTATCCTTAGAACAAATCCGGGTATTTTATGATATTATAGACAACCGTATTGGAAACTTTAAGGTCGTCCAAAAGCTAATAAATGTTTTGTCTTTTATACGTACATGGGATGTCGTAAACATGATAATAAAATTAGGATTTTGTTTATGTTCTCCAGTCCTTAGAAGAAGATACAACAAAGATTTTATTATTTGATGAAATAACAGATGCCGTAATTTTAAATTAAACTTTTATTAGTCATAAGAGCAAAAGTCAATATTTAACACGATTTAAAATAAAATAAAAAATGTAGTGTTTCATATATCCAAAATGTAATTTTTAATTTAGAAGTAATACGTGTCTACGTACTATTATACTACTACTACTAAATATGGAAATAGTTGAAATTATTGCGTGCAGGAAGAGAAAATGGATTTATTACTAACATAGTATCTAAAAAAATTATTAACTTCTACAAAATTTTATTAAATTCGGTAATAAAGGCTTTCTAAATAATTAAAACGATTTCATTATTAATAAAATTTATTACATGCAGGAAGGAAACTCGTGCATTATATTATATTACCTAGACCAATATTTTAAATTCGTATTTTTTGTTATTGTTTTTGTCATAATTTAAAGTTAAGTGCTAGAGCGATGTTTCGATAAACATAAAACTCTATGTGCAAAATAAGTTTTTTCTTATAAGTTTTATTTGAAGGAATCGTTGTACATTGGACGAATAAAAGTTAATTTGTGGTTTAATTCAAAATATAATTTATTCTTTGTAAATATTTACGGAAAGTTTAGTGAATTTTAGAAAGTTGATTCGCTTTGTTGATTTAATTTGTTGTAAGAAGAACAAAAGTCTACATTTAAAACGATATAAATTTAAATAAAAATTTAAAGTTTCACAAAGTCAAATATAATTTGAAATTAAAAGGCAAAACGAGTCTACATATATTTCTAATTTAGTCGATTTCTACTGTAACACTACTACACTACTACTACTTAATAAGGAAAGTGACTAAAATTATTAAATCGACTGAATAATGGTTTAAACCATTACATGCAGGAAGAAGAAATCACTTGTTTATTATTAACATAATTTCTAAAAAAATTAGTAGCATCTATAAAATTTTATTAAATTTGGCAATAAATGCTTTGTTTTTATTTATTAAAAGATTTTATTAATAATAAAGTGTATTACATGCGGGAAGTAAACTTTTGAATTTTATTATATTACATACAAATTTTTTTTATTTGTTTTGTTTTTTGTTATTTTTTTGTTACAGTCATTTAAAGTTAACTGCTAAATTGATGTTTCGATGAACATAAGATTTTGTGATTTTTCTCAGAAGTCTTATATGGAGGAGTCGTTGTATATTAGACGAATAAAAGTTAATTTGTGATTTAATGCAAAATATAATTTGTTCTGTGTAAATATTTACGGAAAATTAATCAAATTTGAAGACAATTGATTCATTTAGTTGATCTGATTTGTTTTAAAAAGGGCCTATTATAACACTAATCCTATTATTGCACTACTATACTACTACTTCTAAATATGGAAAGTGACTAAAATTATTATATCGACTAAATAGTTTAAATGTTGCATGCAGGAAGAGAAAATCAAGTATTTATTTTTAACATAGCATCTAAAAAATTTAGTAACATCACTATAATTTTTTATCAAATTTGGTAATAAACGTTTTCTAATTAATTAAAACTAATTTATTATTATTAAAATTTATTACATGCAGGAAGTAAACATCTGCATTTTATTATATTACCCAATAATTTTTTAAGTTTGTTGATATTTTGATAAACATAAAATTTTACAAAATTAGATCTTTCTCAGAGTTATTTGTACATTGGACAATCAAAAGTTAATTTGTGGTTTAATTCAAAATATAGTTTGTTCTGTGCAAATATTTATATAATGTTTAGTTAAATTTCAAGACACTTGATTCTAGATGATTTGATTTGTTTTAAGAAGAGTAAAATTCAACATTTAACACAATTTAAATTTAAAATAAAAAATTTAATATTTCGCAAAACAAAATATAGTTTGTAGGTAAAAAGCAATACGAGTCTACATATATTTCTAAATTAATTGAATTCTATCATAAAACTACCCTACTTCTACTAGTAATAAATATGGAAATTGACTAATATTATTACATCATCTGAATGGTTTAAATTATTGCATGCAAGAGGAGAAAATCACAGAATTTTTTTAACGTAATTTCTAAAACTTTAGTAATATCTATAAAATTTTATATAATTGGGCAATAAATGCTTTCAATTTAATTATTATAAATAAAATTTATTACATGCAGGAAGTAAATTTTTGTATTTTATTATATTACCAACGAATTTTATTAAATTATTTTTTTTGTTAAAGTCAGTTAAAGTTAAATGCTAAATCGATGTTTCGATAAAAATAGAATTTTGCAAATGACATTTTTTTCAGAGCTACTATTTAGGGAAGTCGTTGTATATTGGACGAATAAAAGTTAATTTCGGGTTTAATTCAAAATTTAATTTGATCTATGTAAATACTGTTTGTGTAAAGTTTAGTCAAATTTTGAAGAAAGTTGATTAATTTTGATCATTTAATTTGTTGTCAGAAGAGCAAAAAACGATTGAAGAAAATTTACTTAACAAGGACTTGAAACCTTTATATAATTTCACAAATTAGATTAAATCATTTCAAACTGCTGAGATTTTCACACAGTAAATTTGTTGTATTTGTCAGAAATAGTTGTTGTTGTTGTCAAAATAAACGTGGCCGATAATATCAGACATTTTACTAAACAAGGACTTGAAATCTATATAGAACTTGAAATTCTTATGAAATTTCACAAATTGGATTAAATCAATTCAAAAAGTTTTGATTTTGACTTTTATTTGAATCATAGTAAACTTGTTGTATTTGTCAGAAATATTTGTTGTTGTTGTCAAAATAAACATGGCCGATAATATCAGAAGCTTTACTTAACAAGGACTTGAAACCTATATATAGTTTCACAAATTGGATTAAACCAATTTTAATTGTTGGGATATTGACGTGTATGTGAATCACAGTAAATTTGTTGTATTTGTCAGGAATAGTTGTTGTTGTCAAAATAAACATGGCCGATAATATCAGACATTTTACGTAACAAGAACCTGAAATTTTTATGAAATTTCACAAATTGGATTAAATTAATTCAAAATTTTAGGATTTTGACTTTTATGTGAATCACAGTAAATTTGTTGTATTTGTCAGAAATAGTTATTGTTGTCAAAATAAACATGGCCGATAATATCAGAAAATTTACTTAACAAGGACTTGAAACCTTTATATAATTTCACAAATTAGATTAAATCATTTCAATCTGCTGGGATTTTGACTTTTATGTGAATCACAGTAAATTTGTTGTATTTGTCAGAAAAAATTGTTCTTGCCAAAATAAACGTGGCCGATAATATCAGACATTTTACTTAACAAGGACTTGAAACCTCTATGTAGTTTCACATATTGGATTAAATCAATTCAAATTGTTGGGATATTGACTTGTATGTGAATCACAGGAAATTTGTTGTATTTGTCAGAAATAGTTGTTGTTCTCAAAATAAACATGGCCGGGAAGATAATTTACTTAACAAGGGAGTGGGCAATGTTATGTTGATGTAATGTAAACCTGATGAAGTACGAGAGTTTGTACTGGCTGATATTAAATTAATGAATTACGATAAATTTAAAAGCTTTACCGAATAAATAGCAAAATCAAATTTACCAATTTTCTTGGCTTGATCTACAATTTTACGAATCCGATGCAACTTTATCCATAATTCTACGATATTACGAATTAATCCATTTTTTGTGTAGAATTCGCCAAGTTCTTTACAAGTTTCTTTGTCAAGGTGAATTTATTTGACTCTGTTGCAAAATTGTATGCACAAATTCGCTGGACAATAAAAATCTAAGAGAGAGGGGAGCAAAAACAACCAATATACATTTACACCAATACATTTCATTATATTTTAATATACAATATACACCAATACATTTCATTTTGTAAAAGTTATTGCCACTTCAAAATAAAAATTATTTATTCTGCAACAAATTTATCTGCAAAAAATTTTGCTACAGAGTCAAACAAATTCACCTTCAAATGACAAGTTTTACTGGCAAAGAGACGAATAAAGCATTATTTACTAACTAGCAATTTTATGATTTCTCGTAAAATTGAAAATTCGTTTAGTGGCCACATCAAGTAAAAAACTGTAGTTTTTTATGGTGGGATGACAAAACAAAGCTAAATATAATTTTATGACCAAAAAGCACCTACTAGTAATTTTTACAACTGAATCGTAATAAATTTTAAAAGAATTAAAGTTTAATCAATAGTTTTCTGCTTTATTTTATAAAAACAATTTGAAAAGAAAACTATGGATATTTTTTGATGGTGATTTATTTTCTACTAAAATAGAGGAATTCGAAATTTTATACGTGAAATTTTTCGATCTTATTTTGTAACTTGTTTGTGTTTTTTTTTTGCTTTCCTCCGTGTTTTTTTTTGTAATACAGAGTGAAATACAAAGCAGCCCGAAGTGTTACAGGGCACCACCACTAATACCCACAACAAGCTGAGCAATAGTCGGATGAAGCTACAGGTGGTGACTGGACATGTCTGTAACCGGCGTGGACGAGGTTGGATGAGGTCACTTCGTGAAGCGTATTGTTACAACTCTTTCAATGTTATACGACACATATCTATTCCATAATAGTTTAGTAAAATGCAGCAGCTCCGGAGAGTTAGATTTATGAATTAAATGTCTCTTAACAAAATTGTTGCTTTCCCACACTTCCAAATAAATAGCTGCTTCAAGCGTTTTTGGTAAAATTGCACTACATCAAAATTTACGGTATTCTGCAAGACATTTTCAATGACATATACGACATGTACTAGGATATATTTTATAAAAAACGAGAAATTATTTTCCAAACCCAAATCGATGGATTTATGGGCTTTTCAGTCTTCTTAGACAAGAGATCTCTAAAGAAAACAATTAAAAAACTAAAGAAGATTAGTGAAAAGAAAATGCACAAGCTGTTCTGGAGATATTATGGGTAGACACCTCCAGACATTCAGACAATCACACGAACGGACACAGTTTTTAGCATTTTGCGATCAAGGACCACTAAACGTTGATAAAAATGGTTTTAGTGCCCTTGGACTTTTTATAAATTTTATCAAGATTCTAATAAATCAAATTTTAATAAAAGGCCGATGTAAATTATTACAAGCAGGAAGAATAAATTATTAATTAATCACAAAAAATGTAATGTAATGTAAATGATTTTATTATTTATAAACATTGTTACATGCAGGAAGTAAACCTTTAGATTTCATTCCATTAACTATTTCAATTTTTTTTCTGGTTATTATAATTGATTTTGAAAAACAGAAAATTCCAAACATGTGTTTTCCTTCAGAACCCCATTCAAGGCAATTCAAACTATAACCATAGCAATAACCATAGCAACAATTTTCTGCAGGGTAACTTTCACAATAGTTACTCGATCATAATCTATACATTTTATCGCATTGAAACACTACTAACTATTTTTATAACCTGTCAGATGTTTTACATACTCAGAAAACGAATTAATTAGTCTAAAAGTTTTATTATTAAAAATACTCTTTAATTGCCCATATAATTACAAATCACTTAAATTATTTTGAAAAGGTGCTAATGAAATCGGCGAATAAAAAATTATCATTACATAATGTTATGCAACGTATACACGGTCGAAAAGTTAAAAAAGCTTTGATTGTGTTTTAATTACCATGAATTATTGACCTGTTTCTCTTTTTAGGCCTGCCTAATATCACAATCACGTTATATACATTAATAAATCATCACCGGGCAAAAAATATATATTTTTTTTTTTTTCATTTTAATTACGATAAAAAATTTCATTCCGTAAATCAAATTAATGCCTCTACAACTTCCTTTCCATAAAGCATTTTCGTTATCACAAGACACAATTTATTTCATTTTTATATTTTGGCTGGGAGATAACATCCCAAATAGAGAATAAGTCATTTCCAATTTTTCTTGTCCGTGGAATATAAAATTTGTGATTTCTTTATAAATTTCAATCCCAACCAAAATGTGTTTACTTTATAAGTCGGTATATTATAGAAAATCCACGTTTTGCAGAAAAAAGCTCACCTATAAATCTGTTTCCGTGTTTTACATTATAATTATTATGTTTCGTGATAAAATTTTCATTTCTTCTCCACGTGTCTCGCACTTTTGAATTTAACGATGGATTTTTTTTTTATTGTAGACGAAGCACAAAACACAAAATTATAACAACGAAACAACTTAAATACAATTAAAATTATTTTTATTATTTAAAAGAAGAAAAAAACGTAGCAAGTTTATTGTTTATTTAGTACAATATAAAACGGAAGTTTGTACAAGGATATTTTTTTTTGTGGTATATTACTAACAGGCTAACGGGCATTTCATTTTATATTATTATGATAAAACCTTCGCTCTAAATATTATGTTATGTATGTATAGGGTATTTTAAGGGTAAAATTATTATTAATGTTAATTTAGTTCGGCAGGGCCACTAGAATTTGTTGTTTTACGACGGAAATCATTAATTTATTTATTAAGTTTTTCGAATCGCCTGCAGTTTTAATAGGTTATTTATTTAGTAAGAGTTAATCGAGATTTTCATGGGGTTTGCGATCTTTCTCATCATTATTTTTTTTAAGTTAATATATTTTATCATAAAGGGCTGCTCTGAAAATTTAAAGCCATTACATCTATTTGACGCAATTTTAAAACGATTTCATATAATTTTCCAAGTGCCGCCTTATCACGCTGCTCATTTTTTTATTAGACTAAAAATACTAGTGGTGTTATCTGAACGGCGGTGCCACATAATTAATAATTCGATAAAGATTTTGGCTACCATTGTAAGTCTCTGAACAGTGGTAAATATTTAGTGCACAGTCGAAGACACTATTCGTGCGGCTAATCAGGGGATTGTTCATGGGGTTTCCTCTTATAATTATATAGTGTTCAGTTTGAAATTTCAGATACGTGGGTTTCCGATAATTTTTGAAGCCCAAAGAATAATTAGTCCTGGTTATTGTTAGGAGAGAAATCCGGTTTTCACCAATTAGAGATCCCGCCCTTTTCTATTGTCACGTTCGCAAAAATTTGACTAATACGTTAAATCTGGTAAATAAATTTACATCAATATACCTTGAATTTTGTTACTCAGCCGATGACTAATCGCCGCCTACCTGATATTCTCCTACCCCTTTTTTATTTTTTAAAATGACTTACAGTTGGTTGGGACGATCCCAGATTTATTTTTAGTGCTAATTTTTTGTCCCTCCTTCTTTTATTTATTTTTTGCTTTTTTCTACTATGTATATCGTAATTTTTACTTTTCCAAATTATTACAGATACTCCTAATGATGATCTAACAAGTCGAAGTCGATCGAGCACTTTTTTAACCTTTTTGAACAAATTTTTTAATTAAAATATTCAAAAATCGAATTTTTGAGAAATAAAAAAAACAAGCAAGTGTTTAATAAAATGCGTTTATTAAGATTAAGTCATCCAAATTTTATAAAAATGATGATTGGAATCGTTTGGTCACGATCGGCAACTAGTTTTTGTCTGTTGATCACTAACGATTAAACGATAAATAAATAATGAAAGTAGCGTGCAGATTTTTATAGAACAGTTTTAGTCAAAAATCGTTATTTCTGCATAAATTTTTGGATAAGTTATTTGGACCAATTATTTTTAAATTAGATTTAAAAACTTATAGTTGATATTCGTTTTTCGCAAAATGGGTTACTTTTCAAAATTTTGTAAAAAAAGTTAAAATTTCAGTAACAATTTTGGGGTTACAATATCGTTTGAAAGCAATTATGAGCTCTGCGTTAGTGAAACGCATGGCTTTGTGATAATATAAGTTTAGTTTGACATGTTCAGGAAAAATTTTCTCTTGACAGTTGTTTTCAAAATCATAGATTTTAAAAACCATGATTGCAAATGACGATGATTTTAGATCCTTAGGATGCTAAAGATAGGGTTTGACAAAGTATTTGCTAAAATGTTTTGGTTACTTAATTAAATAAATTATTATCGGAAATTTACACCTTCATTCCATGAAAAAAGGAAATGTTAAGCACGACAAAACAATATTGACCTTGACCGATGAAGCAAACGAGTCCTTCTAAAAATGTAAAATTCAACTTGCATCAGCCACATTACGAGCTTTTCCGAAAATGAACGCAGAACTCGCATGAAATGGGGATGCATCGAAATTTGCAGTTCCAGCATTGCATCAAAACGTCATAGAAAATTTAGAACCGTTAAACGGCGTCTCAGTTCATAAAAGTTGGAAGGCTAAACACAGCTAAGCCTAGACAAATCCGCCATTTGGACTTTGTGAGCCAATTAACAGAATATAACGGCGGACCTTCTACCAAGGATCCAACAAATTGAGATATTTGATTTCAATAAATTACCCATGAAATAAGAAATGGACGATGAATTCACCGAAATACGTGAAAGATTCCACATCTCTAATTTTTTTAAAAATTTAGATCGACACTTTTATAATTTAGACAGACATTTACGCGAGTGTCCAAAACTATTTTTTTTAAACATAATTTCGATTGTATATGCCCTTTCAAAATAATATAGCTACTCCTGGGAGTCAATCTCTAAAATTTGTGTAATTTGCCATAAGCTAAAACGACATTCTTTCATACAAAATTCGCGGATAGCGAGAAAGTTCAAAAATTATATACGAGGCTCATCTCTGTATTGCGGTTCACAAATGAACATCTTTGTTTTGCTGTTCATTAATGAAGAAACATCGACGAGAAGAGTGCTTCATTGTGAGTTGATAAACGCACAATGAAGCACTAATGAAGCACTAATGAAACATGTCGCTCATGTATAATTTTCATGCAGATTTTGAAAAACTTTGCTGAAGCATTGCGCTCACTTCATGTCAAATCATTCGAATTGGGTCTCGCAAAGTGCAAGACCTCTCTGGCGGCTCGTTCTTTAAGTGTATAGTACTAGGCGATGGACAACGATTGCTATGTTATTACCAAATGGTTGAATGGCCGAATGTTGTGGATATGGTTCAACCAGCATATGTGGTAATTATTGATGACATTTTTCTCGGGCTTGCAAATCAAAAAGCAATTTCGTCTTTCATTTTTCATGAAATTGCCAGAAGTGTTGGCGATGAAATGAATCCGTTCTTGTGGTGTGGTAATGTCATTGAACACCGAATGCAACGAATTCTGTTTTACCTTCCACCCAAACAAGTATGGGAAAAAAGGCGAGCCTCGATTATGGAATTTGATGAGCCACCAATGATCAACCAACTTTTTTCCTAGAATCGAATCGTCTAATTTTAGCAAAATCTGTGTTATGTTGGCTCATTAAGTGGACCAGTTACTTTTTAGCGAATTTATGTTCATCGTGCGTTCCCACAGGTTTGATATACGAGATGGGATCTGCGTCGGCGGTCCACATTGCGCAGATAAGGTCTGCTAATACGTCATCGATCCTAAAAAGTTCTAGACATACAAAAATTAACGTCTTCCAGGGTCTCTTAGTTAAGCTAGATCTTCGTCCCACACCCGTTGATGTTACCCGGGATACGTTAAAAATCAGTGCACTGGAATCTCGTGTCCTGCTTCTTTTGAAGATTTAAAACAAGTTACAGTTTTCGCCATAGGTGATGAAAGGCCCTTAATCCCAAAGTCGTTGTCGATGAAAGTCTTGCAAGACGATGTTGCCTTTTACAGTGACTTTCATCAAACCGAAGTATAAAAGTCCTGAAAATTTTTGATATCAAAATTTTGGCAGATTTACCTTTCGCCATATCGCGGCGAAATCAAGAAAATCAGCTTTTAACGAATCTCTGAGTGTGCGTATTTGCACATGTATATGTGGTGTCATGCCGACTGACAAATCCTGGGTTGAAACCTCATACTAAAGATTTTCTCATAAATTGGGAGATTCTAAAAATGTTTAAACGAAATCGGTCCACCACAAGTAGCAGCCTCCATAGGAGCTCCTTTGATTTTTGCAAATAATTAGAAAATTATATCATTTATACGAGAAAGACTATTACAAGCTAAAGATTCTAAATTAAACTTTCTACAATACCGGCCCAAATGTTTTTCCCAACGAGGGCTCATTTTGCCTGCAAAACCTAATATGGTTCATTATGAATGAAACGACACTAGAGAACCGCATCCATTTTAAATCCACACAATCGCAACATATTTCAGCAAACTATTTGTCTTGGAAAATTTTGGTTCGAAGACATTTTTGCTTTTTGCAACAACGGTTTTGCTAGCAATAATAATTGGGAGCGATGATTTCATTACATTTAGAAGTCAAAATACTGTGGTTTATGTTACCGATAACTAGTCCCAGGTTACGTTTATCTAACAAAAAATATCTTAAGATTTTTAAATTATTTTTAAAATGATTATGATTAAGAAAGCACATAAAGTATTATTTTGTTGTTTTATGCAATAAGAGCTTCAGGAATATGAAAGGATTATAATTTTTTTGGTTGTGATGTACAATTTTTTTTTTTGTAGAAATTGACCATGAATCTCGGGTTGTTCACTGGGCGGCTACAATGTTAAGTTGAAATTTTAATTTTCACTTCCTGCATGTAATAAATTAAAAGATCATTTTAATCATAAAAAATAGGTAAATAAATTTGAAGCTTTGATAGAGAACATAATATTGTCAACCTATGCGTATCCGCGCCTATGATTTCAAAATAATATGGTCGTAATAAAAACATCACAGGAAGAAATTTCAAAATAAAACATTCGTAAAATTGTCAAGCTAGCTATGTATAAAAAAAATACAAAAACATAAAACTAATTAGGTATTCATGTCATAAACTAGCAATTATGTACTGAAATATAAACTCAAACAATTATCACAAGGAAATTAAAAAAAATTCTATTTTTTGTGCTGCTTTGTGTATTTCCTTCTGCTCTAAACAACACAAAAATTCGTCATTAATTAAGATAAATTTGACTCTAGAGTAAAATAAAACTTAATTAAAATTAATTTAATATAATTTATCATTAATATTTAAATATAAATAATGTATATAAGAGTAGGTATGTACAATATTTAAGAAACTGAATATTAATATAAATTTTTTATTTTAAAAAGAAAATTTTTTGAGAAAACAAACAAACATTTTCTCGTCTAAATTGAATTTACTAATTAAAAATGAAACATAACAGCTCAAGAGACAAATATAATTAAATTATCTAGTTATTATATAACATTATTAAGTTTGTTTGCAAAAATACCGTATAATAGTAAAATAGTTATTGCAAAAACTACTTAACGAAATGGCAACTCAATACGTAATGTAAATAAATAAAATGAAAAGTTTATTTATATCGAAAATAGAATTTTTTGGTTTGTACTAAAATAATTTTAATAACAAAATCGTATAGTTCAATAATTACGTAATTAATAGTTGGCGTATACATATTTTATAAACGTAAAATTTAAGTTTTAAGTAAAATTTTCTAGTATTTGTGTGCTCCGCTTCGAACCGATTTTTCTGAAACACAAGACAAACAATAAATTATTAGAGTTGATAATGTTCCGAGAACTCTGATCCCACATCACAAATTGTGACATTTTGAAATATAAATAAATTTAATTAATTATGAAACAAAAGAAATTTAACAAAACAAAAATCAAATTCCAAATAATTTTTCACATAAAAAAAATATGATGATGAAAGGGGCAAAGTTTCTCTTATATTTTGGCGTTTGTACTTCCTAGAACAAGAAAAATGTTGTTTAGAATTTTTAATTTTATTTTAATATACAAAACAAAAAGTTTAGAAATTAAATTTCGAATATATATTTTTATTATAATTTATAATGGAATTTTACAGTTACATGAATTAAAAGAATAGGTTGGTAAACTTTAATTTTGAAAAACTAGGTACAAGCAGAACATACCAAATATTATTTCTAAAAATTCATTACCATCCTTAACCATTTTGTGAAGTAACTCATAATTTTAGAATATAAATTACTAAATTACTTTAAAAATGAGTCGACTTTACTTCCCGCATGTAATTAAATTGTTTAACTGAAATCGTATTTTTTTGCATACTGTAAAATAATTTTATGTATTTCTTTTGTTTAAACAGAATTTAAATTATTTGTATAGTTTGATCTATAAATCAACGTATCAACACGATAACACTTAGAACAACTGATAGAATGCATTTTTTAAATTATTTTACCAGCATCGTGATAAAATCGATTAAATCATATCTTTTATGTATATTCATTGGGAGAAGGATGCAGAGTTTATAAAATTTGCTCGTCAAAATTTTTTATTTGGTCAATACAGATTTAGATTTGAAATGACTGGATGATATTCACACTCGTTTTCTCCGTGCTTCTTAGTATCTTTGGAAGCTTGTTATATCTTCAGCAGTGCCCTACGAAATTACTGGCTCTTTCATTGCCCCTTGCGAGTTTTGGTTAGCTATCTTGATTTATTTATTTCCGGTATTTCTAGTTTTAGTTAGATACTTTCTTTTACATCTAGCCCTTTTTTAAAATATTTCTGCGAATGACTAAAACCTAATCATTTTTCATCTGCGATATAAGAGCTGTTTTTTAATGGCTCTGAAAATGTGACAGATGGGAAGTCACTTTTTCTTTCTTTGTTAATAAAAGTGAGCATAAATAGTGTACGCCCTCTTTTGTTGATTTGAATTTTCTGTTCATTTTTGATTTTTTTTCTTGATGATGTTAACGGTCCTCAATAACTTCCTCTTTTACGCAGATTGGTTAAAGCCCTCTAGCCATAATTAAAATTAGACGATAATTATTGTCATATCATCTTTGGCACGGAAATACAAAATTTACGAAAATCAAACTCTTTAATTGGTTTATGGTGAGATTTTCTAGTTGAAAGTTCTCACACCTGCGGTTAATTTGGGCTTTGTAAGACGAACAATCGGTGTGGTCGTAACGGACCTAAAACAGACATTTGCATTTTCGCGAAATTTCTCGAAGTTTATTTAATTAGTTAATGCATCTGCTTCTGTTGCTGCTTTATTTGTTCTAAAGCCGTTTCCCTTCTTTACGACGCTTCTTTTTGGAGCTTAAGCTGTGCCAAAAATGTTTTGACCAGCTCATCCGATATTTTTTCCTTTTGTCGTCGTCGCCACTTTGTTACCACTTGGGGTGACCGATGGTTTAATTAAATTACGATTAGTCTGGATAACCAATTGATTTACTAATTACTTGTGATTGATAGCAGCAACTTAACCACCTTTCTCTTTTCCTTTGTGTTGTCGCATTCAACACAACTTTTCAACACAAACAGAACATATCGTCGAAAATTTCTGATTTTAACCTATGAAACCTCTTAGATTGACGAAATTAAAATGAATTTTTTGATGCAACTAAATCCTTCATTAATTTCTGATACAGTCTAAATTATTCCAAGAAGATAGATGTTTCAAAATGATATGGAGTCGAATTATCCTGCGCCTTTCTCGTAATCTGCATCATCCGTGCCAAGGTCATATCACTAGACTAATTTCGTTTCTCGTTTCTTTAGTCTAAATTATTACCCTCAGGTACCTGGTTGATGGTTTGGTAAATCGATAAACTTTTGGGACCAACCTCTAAAATTATGGTTTCCATTTACTTCACTAGTTGAGACGGCTTATGTTTTATGTTCTACTAGGTGCAGACCGTCCTATGTACACCGATCACAACCACAATGCTATTCGCAAAACGTATACGTATATAATCTCGCCTAAATTTCAGTATCAGTGATAGATGGTTCAATCCATATGGGACTTTTTTTGTAGTTCTTGAAACCGCTTTTAATTATTTAGCTAAGTTGAGCTTATTTTAGATGAGATTTTGGTTTTAAAAAATATCTTGATCGACGATTTTACTTCCATGCCACAGTACATTTCTGTATTGTAGCTGAGAAATCTCGCTGCTCGACCATAAGACTTATAAACTCAATATGGTAGCCCCATACCATAATTGGGAATTTATAATAGCACAGGCTGTTTTAACGGAATTCCTAGTTTTAGTGTTTTTTTCGTTGTTTCATGCAACATTTTGCTTGCGTGTTTCTGATCTATACCGGGTAACAGAATAAAATAAAAATGAAACAAACTATAAACTGAATTTAAATGAAAGACATCATAATTCGTCGACATAAACTAGAAGCTCCGTAATAAATTGAATTTTAACTGGATGCGCCTACCCAGTGACGGCCGAATCTCCCCGAGTGATAAGTACCCAGTCTACTAAAGAGACCCCCCCCCCCCCCAATGACCCGCTGACCCCGAAAGGCCGGTGGCCAGCCACAACGAAGCAGCATTAGATGGTAGCGACATCTCTTCAACGGACTAGGCCTCTCTTCACCCGGAGAGACCTACAGCTAATCCCTACAATTCACACTCCAACTGCATGGTACGGCCGGAGTGCCAAGGGGAGACCGTGTGGATTTAACGATCGTCCCCGAATGGACGACTCAAATACTGGACTCGACACTCTGACCCTGACATCGACAAGCCCAGCCTGTAAATATGGAACCGTCACAGAATAAGACATCCCAAGATACCGAACCGAAAATATTAAGAACTTCATTTTATTTATAATCAAAAACTTAAAATTAATTAAAATTACCGGGTTAATCAGGGGGCGAAACAACTTGTGGCGAACAGAAAAAAATACTAAATCCGAATGCCAGGAATCGCCGTGTTTTTTTAATTTAAACGGATTATTGTTCAAAATTAAATAACCTTTCATAATTGGTACAATATTCCATGATTTCAAACAAAAAGTTTTTTTGTTTCAAACAAAAGTGCATTTGTCTTGGTAAAAAACAGCCGAGATCAATCGACGAGTTCACGATTATTAAACAATTTTTACCGCAAGATAAAAGAATGAAGGGGAGAGAAGAAACGTCAAAAGAATGTAAACAAAAAAAAATGGAAGCGAAATGAATTCTTAACGAAAAAATAACAAAAAAAAAATACATCCAACATTAGTTGCCAATTGTGAACAATTTCGAAACAAAACGAACGTGCACCCCGTCACACGTACGCACCGTAATTTGGACGCCCGCCTCGATTACAATATTTATTAAAAATTCAAAATTTGAAAAAAAAGGAAAAAAAAATTTGAAAGTTGGGAAAATATAAATTGCAATGTAAAAAATTAATTGACCGTTTAAATTTAACAACAAACCCCAAAAAAAATAATAGAAGAATTTGTGCATTTGGACCTCATGGAGGTCGACCTTGAGGGTGCGGTGTCTTCTTACCGTTACTCCGCCGTAAATGTTGGGACCAAAAATTGCCGTTGTGCGTCTTCCCGCTTTTACAAAATTTTGTCAATGGACGGTTGGCCACTTTTTGTGGCTTCAACTGGCCACCTGCTAACAAACTTGTAATGCGTTGTCTCGCCAAAACTATAAATAACGTTGGGCGTCCATTGCCAAAAGTAACCAAAAAAAAATCAACGTTGAAAATGCAGCACCCGAAAATTGTTTAGTACCATAAATATTTGTGACACCCGTTATTATAAGACGGCACACTTGCCGTTTGCCGTTAACAACACCCCTTTTGGGATTATGATGTCTGCCATCCGATGATTTGATTCAAATGTAATTCAAATCTCAAGTATATTTTTCAATGTTACTCTGGCAGTAACTATTTTGACGAAACTCCCCAATAAACAAAAATCGTCTCAATTCATTTTTTTTTTTATTTTTATATATATTTCTTAAATTGGATATTATGGCATATTCTTATGATATTCACACAATTTTACTTTCTTTATAATTAAACATCGTTTACATGTTTCAGTTTAATCTCAAATTTTGTTCATCAGAATTGATGATAATAAAGATTACAACATATTTTATGTATCTCCTAATATTAAAATGCAGCCGCGATGGATGCATTTTAATATTAGTAGATAAATTTAACAAAAAAAATGTTTAGTTTTACGCAAATAAATTCAAAATGGTTGAAATGCCCAAAACTCGACTTTTTTTGTAAATTAAAAAAAAAAAAAAAAATAACGTTTATGTAATACAATAAGGTGCGGAAAAAAACATAAATCAGAAGATGGACCATAATCTCCTGTTCAAAACAATTTTTACCATTAATGTCATAATACAGATGGCAATGCTATCAGTAAAATGCATTAATCAAACCCTATGATGAAATTAAAAATTTAAAAATAAAAATAAAAAAAACAATGTCTGCTGTTCCCATTTACATGTGTAAATCAACCCAAATAGTTTTTGTATTGTGCAAGAAAATCTTGAAGTGCGACGTGTGTGCAATCTGAGTACGCAGATTCGATTGTTTATTGTTCTAAACAGCATTACTAACTTGCGTAAACGATTGCTGATCAGAAAACCAACTCCAAACTCGTACGTTTGGAATTTGTTACTTTGTCAGAAAGTAAACCAGAGACGACTAGGTAATCGGCGATGTTTGGATTACTATTAGGCCGGTTTAAATTGAATACATTCTTTGTTAAAAATGTTAAATCGTTGTTTTTATTTTATGTCCGATGTCGTTCTTGTAAATGCAAATTATTTATCTCAAACTTTTCTTTCAAAATTTATTGTCTAGATTGGGTGATTAGGCCAAAGCCTAGTCCGTGTAGAATGACCTCAGCCGTCATACGCTTAGAATATCGTTAACTTATCGTTATTAGTAACTTATTTTCAATATTTAGGTTTAAAAGCTCTACCAAATAATTGTTTTACATTTCAAGCGAATTCAGGTTCTCCCCGAAACTGTTTATTTTTTTTTTAATTTAACCGATTGTTTTTCGCGAGGGGTGCGTAACAAATAGTGAATGCGGCAACAACTTCCAGTATCTCTATTTCTATTAAATTTGTTAGTCTTTGAAAGAATCACATAAATAAATTTTAAACCAGATTCCAATGAATTAATCCAAATAAATAAAGGATTTAATTATTCGGAACTAATATTTACCAGACATGGGCATTATAACCTTTATTAAAAAACTACCACCACTTGAAACATAATAAAATAGTTTACTTATGCTGAAACGTCTCTAATGACGGATTATATGTTGTTCATGGATTAAAAAACACTATTTTTATACACGTAATCTAGACAAGTACGAGTACCATTTTATGTTTTTCATAATAAAAATTCAGTTTAATATCAAGAGACCAATAATTATTATTATTTTCATTTTTAAACAATAAAAGCTCTTACTCGTACGGACAAAAGCTTTTTTATATATTTATTTATATATTCGAATGAATATCTCACAATTCTTTTTTTCTGTGTAACCACAAATTATTCTCCTGTATATGGTTTTAAGGGTATATAGCATACATACACAAATATCACCTGTCCTCCAAGAAACGATAAAATTTCAAGTACATCGCTCGTACAACATGTAATACACTATACACATAATTTATGTAATTTATGTATAAGATATGAATCACAAATAATTCTACACATAAAACAATCCTTATAACTTCTAATAAATTGTAGATCATTATTTTTTCGCCTCCGAATACAATGAGAATATATACCACAATTACACGACACAATCATAATGGAGATATTTTTCGTTCGTGTATCGATAATGAAAATTTACTGCACTTTCGGAGTAAAGCTTTATCTGAATTACAATGATAAATCGAACTTTCTTATATCTTACGAGCATATTCGATCTGGGTTCATAATTTACGAAATAATTTTATACGTTTTAATGGAGGGGGACGTGGTTTTACGTGTGTTACACCCTTTACGTATAATAAAATATTTATTTATGGATATCGACATATTTTATAAGTCAGAACAATAAATGCCAAAATATATTGTCAAGTAGCTCTGCGGGATTTATATTGAATTCTCAAACAGGAAGATTAACCAACTTTTTTTTTGTTGCCTTTGTATTTTATTTTTTTACATAAATAACCCACGCCGTGTGATAAATTTTTTGGGGGACTACATTGGCTAGCGGGTGGTATAGAATGTAATTTTAGTTTAACTATTTTTTACACTTTTGAATGAGATTAAATTTTAAAAGTAAAGGCAAATTATAAATAGTTTCTATTTTCTATTTCTAGGTGAGTGGATAACCAAATTCCATAATAAAAAATTTTCATAAGGCAAAATATGGTAAGTGAGTAGCTAAAATCTATACTTCTACTGATGATTTAAGAAACCTGTCAGGTGGACCTCTTCTTGAACCGGAATATTTAACTTTTTTGTTTACGAGTTATTGTGCCTGAGTCGGAGTTCGACTTGGTTTTTAACTTCGATTCTTTGTTCCAAAATTTATTGTTTATATAGTTTTTTCTTATTTTTTGAGTGAGGTATACTTGAAAATGCATTAACGCACAGTGCGTCAGACTCTTATTTCCACCCTACCGACTAAGAAACATTCCCTTCTTCAAAATCCCTTCTATGACTGTTTGCCACATTATTTCAAAAGTAGGCCCGTGTTCTTTTTCTCAGAAAAACTTTTCTAGGGGCTTACTTCGGGGATGAGCCTCGCTTCCCCTCACCATTCGGGTTTGTTCTCCCAGGACAGTTCACAGCGTTCCACTGTGTGGTTTCTTAGTTCTGCCAACCTCAGCCTTTTTTCGTAAATGTTTTTGCACTCAGAAGTCAGTAATTCTATTAGTATGCAGCCATCAAAAGAATGGCCGCCTCGGAATCCGTTCAGTATGCCGATGCATCGCATAAAACCATGCTTCTTTGGACCAGCTGGTACATCTCCAACGAATCCGCCTACACTTTTGCTCCATATAGAAAAACTGATTGGACCGCGAACATTAATAGGCAAAGCTTACTAGATCTTAATCCTACAGTAATCGCAATTAGTCTGCTCAGAGCCGTGACCATTTTAGCTGCTTTGTCTGCTGTTTGCCGAATCAGCTCAAAGAATCTTCTTTTTGTGTCAACTGTTATGACGAGGTATTTGAAATTAATTTTAGCTAATTTAGTGCTGACCATTTTTTGTCCGACCCACATTAGGATTTCAGTATGGATCATTTTTTTTGCCAAAATTGTGATCCCTGTTTTGTTAATGTGAGGGTGAGTTGGTGTGTCGCTATCCAAATGATATTCGGTAATATTCGCTGGATGCGATCATTAACCTTGGTAAGTTAAACTCATATTCGAGTGCGAAAAACATGTTCCGCCATCTTAAAGAGTTAAATGTGTTTTTCAAATCCAACGTGGCTAGCAGCACGATACATTACGAGAAGTGGTTGTCATCTTCTGCTATCCTAACGGCCTATGTAACTTCTTTCACCAATTCTTTGAGCCTTCCATTAAAACGTGTATCTTTCCGTTTATTTATCAGCACCAGTCTTGGTATTGTCCACCAGTGCTAAACACGCCCTGCGACAAGCGGGAGTTATTCAGATTCAACAACAGTTGTGAATTGTATCAGAAGAAATATTTTTAGTGCTTCCGCTGGTATTCCGCCTGGTCCTGGGACGTTATTGTTTTTCGGTGTTTGTACTGCGTTCTCCAGTTCTTGTACCGAGAACAGCGATGTACATCTTGATCGAAGATTTGTTCAGTCCTCGCCGTGTCGCTTGGAAAATGCATTCTTATACTACGTTCTTTATGGTAGTAGCGTCCATCGGGCTTGTCGAGATGTACCAGGTTTTTGTATGACCAACTTATAGCCAAAACCTCACGGGTCTCTATCGACGTTTTCAATGAGTTTTTTATAGTAGTTGGATTTGCTTTCCTTTATGGCTCGTCTTAACTTTTTTTGGCGGTTTATGCGCTGCTACTGTTTCGATTATGTTTACTTAGTTTACCGCGCGTTGAGCCCGGTACACAGGTGGCTTCCTATATCACGGGCACTTATGTAGGTGGGTGTCACAGCCTCAACTTCCATTCTTCCCTCTGTCCTTCGTGTTAGTTGGCTTTGAATTCCGTCGCAAACCGCGCTGTATCCAGCTTATCCAAGTTCCACCTTCTTGGTTTGTCTTACGGCAGGACATACAATCCAACTCTGACGGTCATCACCTGGCCACATTATTTTGTGCCTGCACATTTCCACTTGGGAGCCAAATATTCACAGTTGCCAGGTGATGTGTATCCCATGGTTGAAGTCTGTTGCAGTATTGCTCACTTATCATAATTATATCTGCGTCCTTCTTAGCTGCCATTTGTTGTAAGAGACAGTCCGCATTTTTTACTTCGGTTCTTGTTGCCTTGGACTACCTTCAACATAGTCGATTCTTGGCCGTCTGTATTGCCTCTCGATAGTTTCTGCCAAGTTGCCTTCAACTTATTCCCTGTCCTTACAGAATACACAGTATTCATTTCGAGAGAAGGCCTTTTCTCTGTAGCCTTGCTCTAGGCATTTGTTGCACACTTTGCTCTTGTCTGATCCATCTCAGTTCCTTGCCACGTGTCCGTACGCAAAACATTAGTAGCAGCGTGTAGCGTGTAGTTATTTTAAGTATTCGGCAGCTGCCGTCTCGTGCATTTTTTTTAAGTGAAAATTTTCCCGGAAAATTGGGTAATTATCCGGAAAAATTTAGCTTTCCCCTCCTTAAAACTGTTGATAAACCTGCATTTAAATTTTTTTTTAATTTATAGTCCTTACTTGATTTTCTTGATTTATACGTAAAGTGAACTTTACCCCAAATATTAAGATCCTCTGGAGAGTGCCACTTGATGAATATGTGTTCTTGTTGATATGAATGATAGATACTGGAAAAACGTGTTCTCTGTTATATCGAGTTCCTTGTACTAATGAGGCGTTGATCTCGAATGTACCTGTTGCCTCAATTTTTTGATTTTGACGGTGAACTTTTTTAAACTGGTGGTTCTGTCTTCACTTCGGTGTGGTGGTTGGTGTGGAGCTTGAATTTTTTTTTCTCTCATCTATTTATTTATCTTGTTCGAATGGCTCCCTGAATTAAAAAAGGCTTAAATTAAAAAGGTGGACTTAAAAAAGTTGTTTTTTTTATGAAAAATGGGACTTTTTTAAATCATATTTTTAACAAATTTTCTGGGTGTTTAACAAAAAAAGTTAATTTCAAAATGACACAAGAAAGGCACATTTTATGTCATTTTACAAATATATTTTAAATTCATTCTCAAAATGAATTAAAAAAAGCATATTTTGTTAACCATAAAATTTACATTTCTTTTTAATACAAATAGAAATTCATGCGAAATTTCATGTTTTTAAGAAAGTGTTTTTTTTTGTATTGTAGAGAAAAATAAAAAACATTTCATTTGTGAAAGTGTTTTTTTGCTATTCTAGTTTTTTTTTGTATTGTAGAGAAAAATAAAAAACATTTCATTTGTGAATTATTATTTGTGGATAAATTATGAATTAAAATAATAATTTTTTAATTCATTTTGAAATTTGCAATTGTTTTTTGCACATTTTCAGTAATGGAAGCATTAGTTAAAAATTTTGGATTGCTGGAATTTTCAAATTACAGTAACAGCCCGATTATCTGGCATCCAATTAACCGGAGCACTCAGTTAACCGAAATTTTAATTTTTATGATTATTTTTTTTGCTTATTTTCTTTTCTCTTTCATATGCTTTTTATATATTAAAATGTAAATAAATTTGTATTGTAAAATGTATAAAAAACATGTTTTCTGGTACAAAATACGAAAATAAATAAATGAGAATCCTAAAAAATAATGAAATCTAGCGAAATTCTTAAAATTTCTAGTTTTAATGAAACATTCAGTTATTCGGAGTTTTGATTATCCGGAATGCTCTCATCTCCAAGCATTTCGGATAAATATTCGGATAAATTTCGGATAAAAAGGACTGTTACTGTAATAAACACTACCGAATAATTAAAAAATAATAATTTCCCTTGTGAAAGAGAAAAGACGCAAACAAATTCCCAAAGTTTGAGCCTAAGGCTAAAAATTTAAACATCGAAGATGGGCTTGAAATTTTTGTTATAATGTCTAAATAAAAAAGCTTAACCTACTGATTTGTTTTTTGCTAGATTTTAGACAGACTTGTATTTATATAAACCTAAAAATAAAAAATTAAAAATATTCTCTCGTATTTACTCTATTTTGTTTTGTTATTTTTTATTTAGTTGCATATTCTTGGCACAAAATTTCGTTAAATTTTTCTATATAATGCGACCCCAAAATCATCTTCGATGTTAAAAATTTAAACTCCAGGTAACTGAGTGTTTCAGTTATTTGGATGCCGGATATTTGTGCGTTTACAGTAAATATGCAAAATTAAAACCATTCCAGATTTTCAACTGCTTTCATTAATGAAAATTTGAAAAAACAAATTGCAGACTTCAAAATAAATTAAAAAATCCATGTACTGTTTTAAAATGGGCGTGGTAACAGCTAAGTTGAGGAAAAATTTTAAAGTGGAGCTTCCGGTTGTAGGGACAGTTATATTTTTGACCCATAATTTTCTTTTAAGTCCCCGCAAAGATATGGATATCATTGAAAAGCTGGAGGCCTAAGTTACCTGTTTGTTAAAGTAACTACTTTGTCATGTCATCTGTTTAGGCAAAAAATACGTAACCAGCTGAAAATGGAAATATAGTTAAAGGAAAACACACCTAATTCTAAAAAAAATCGGGGTTTATCAATTTTTAAGGCCTTCAGTGGCATTATAAAAATAACAAAAAAAGTTTTTTTTAATATTTATCGTCCCCCTCATTTTCCAGGTTAAAAACACAATGTTCGATAATGAGATCCTTTGAGCCAGCTTATTTGACACTAATCTCGACCACTTGAACAAAATCAACAACAGAGTGGATGTCTGGGTCATATAGACGAATTCCGGATGCTCTGACGCCGGATTAAATGATTTTGGGTGTCAATGCCAGAACAATAGTTTTACAGACAAGGCCAGCAATATGACGAATCTCAATTACCAAGAAGAAAAGAAACAGTTTTCATGCACTTAATTGGCAACGGTGATATCGATGGCTTCAATTGATAGATGCGAAGCATGGTTGTCGAGAAGCAACAGCACTGCGGAAGCTAACGAAGGTTTAGCAAAATTTATAAAACGGTACACAAACCCTTGCTGGCACTCCAGTCAGAACCATTAGCAGAACTGCCAGTTCCGTCAGAAATGTTATCGTATAAGATGGTCTACATTTTTTTCGGCCCCGCTTACGGTTAAGGTAATTGTCACCATCGTTCCTCGTCCGGCGGCTTCAGTTTTTCGATACGTCGCATATTCTAAATGGCAATCACCTTGTTAATTTTCGTCCGGATCGTTGAAAAGCCGCTTTCATCCATGTTATAAATATTCGTTGCTTCGAAGTGATATTCATCCATCAATTGTCTATAGTTTTGAAAAAAAATCTTCTCGTCGTTTGATTTACAAAATCTTTCACGCGCTGCATGGATGTTTGTTCCGGGGTGCGTTAAACGAGCTCAGGGTTGCGTCGCATAAAATTTTAATACCAATGTTTGCTCGCTTTCTCGTCGTCCACAACCGGCAATCACAACCATTCTCAAAGTAATCAAAAATAAATGTGATGCGTCGTAATTTTGAAATCAATCGATGTATTATCCCAAATTACAACGAAAATACAGTAGAAATATCGATAGCACTCACCTGTTACAGATTATTCACTTTGTTTTATCGTACTTTTAAAATATTGGAAAATTATAATTGCATTGATTTGTACCAAGTTTTTTTCAATGTAATCACCACCAAATGAGCAAGCTTGTCCATTCATTTCGATAATAGCTAGAAAGCTGCGTACTATCAAAATACAAGTATGACAGCAATCAGATCAGCAATATTTGCATTTTATCATACGTTATGCAGGGGTGCCCACAACCGGAGGAGCCCACAACCGAAGATTCTCCAATACCACTCCAATACTCCAATACTAATTTCATAGAAAAATGATTTTTTTTATTTTCGGGGAGGGGTAATTTAATATAACCTACTCGTATAATACAAGCAGATTTCATATGTTCCCTGGGCTGAGATAACTTCACTTAAGAGTAGGTTAGGTTTCAGTGGTTTTACACTTAGGCCATTTTTGGCCCATTGTGATACCACGCATTCATGCTACATCATTAACCCACTCACCTATTCACCTACTCATTCAATTACAGTATACCACCTGCACATTGCAAGCTCCATGTCAACCTGTACATTGACATGGACGGTGGGTCGGCGTTGAATTCTGCACTCCATCAGAGGGTCTTAGTTGTGTTTATTAACATCACTGATTGTAATCGATGATGAAAATTCGATTTGCATCTAGCCTCTGATGGGATTCGAACCCAGTACCTCCCAGTCCAAGTGCCGAAGCTTTAACCACTGCACCACTTGTCCGGTCACTTAAGAGTAAATAAGGTTAAAATTTTATAGTGTTATCGTGTGAACTTCTACTATATTACTAATTTTGGACTAGATATAAAATATTAAATATTTTCAAATTCACCAAATTTTGTAATTTAACCTGTTTAGGCTAAAATTTTATCGAAATATCGTAATTTATCAATTAACTTAGTTGAATGAAAAGCGACGGACGTGTTATATAAGCATGTCAATTCTAAACGAAACCCATCTTATTTAACATAATTACATAAATTATTCCATAACATATTCACCTGCTTTCTGTACATACACGAATATAAACATAAATAAATAAATTTCTCGAACAAAATAATTGAAATTGCTTCTTTACATTACGTCTATGTCTTACCAGCTTAATATAACCGGGTATCGTTATCAATTCGGTAAAATAGAAAAAATTATTCAATTCCTAGGCAATTTATTACCAATGTTATATGTAGCATCTTCAATAAGAAACACGTCAGTTTCAGTTTACGATAAACAAACAATAACGAGATGAGAAATTTGTAACAGCAAATAATGCAAACAGCATTACAAAATATATTGTTGGTTTTATTTTTTGCAATTTTATGCTCTTCATGCTTATTTATTATTTGTGTTCCCTATTTATTTATAATATTTCTGTACATAAACGCAAAATATTTATTTTTATAAATTTATGGTTCAATAGCATAACGAGAAATCAAGACGTATTTCTGTAAATATCTATAATGCAGGTGAAATGCAAGAATAGCATAGGGGGCGCGCACCTTCGCAAAAGCAAATAAATAATTGAGAGAAATTCAAGTTAAATCTGAAAACAAACAAATTGTCAGCGGCAAAAAATTATTATTAAAAAAAAATAGAATTGAAACATATTCAAGGAAATAATAACACCTGAACAGATTTGCAAGGTTTGTTCATGATGGTTAGAATGTAAGCAAAAAAGAAAAATATTAGTTTCAATTTTCTTTAAACATACGAACACACACAAGAACAAAGAAAATTCGTATTAAATAATAAGAAAGCGCAAATATGATAAGCTGCAGGAGAATATAGTAATTAATTACAGCTGTTTGTTCCAATTTAATTTTATAATATAAATTTATAGTAAATAATTAATTTTTTTTTGTCTGCTATTTCATTTTAAGTTTTTAAATTAGCTTTTATGTGCTAGGTGGTAAAATAGTCTGGAGCAGAAAAAAAAAATCTTAAGCAAATGAAATTTTTTTTTTAATTATTTTAATTTTTAATGATTTGAAAGGATTTTTAATTAAAACTCCAGTAATTTAATATGAATGTTTGGTTTTTAATTTGTGGTATTTAACCGCAACGTACGGATGATATTACAGTGCTTTAATAGATACTGCAATCCATGTTTTGTGAAAATTTGGAGTGATTAAAATTGCACGGTGTCAGAAAACTTTGTGGTTCATCGATACGGACCATGTGAAGGTCCATATATTGTGATACGACGGCGTAGTCAGCACTTTGTATTGCAAATCAGAGACAAACAACAACATGTCTCGGTTGACAGACTCAAACCAGTCTATGGAATATTTAGTTCATCAGACTAAATGTCTGGAATGAGAAAAACTGGCCGAGCTCAAATAATAAATTTAAAACTTCAACCACAAGCGCTAGTGAACAAAAGTAAAAGTGTACTAAATGATCGCTACTTTATTTCCGAGGCGTCTCAATTAGAAACAATATTCGGCACAACTGAAATCAAACTATAGATCGGGCAACCCCCTCAAACACAGCTTTAATACAGCAGTAGAAAAAATCGGGAAAGGATCCTGCAAAAATCGGATACCAAATCCATAATATTATTAGCACGCTGACTACGAGGTTGAGTTTAATTATTCACGACACACTTACACCAACAGATTAGCAAAGCTAGAGAATACCTCACTAACACGTATACATCGAGAAAATAAGGTAAGGAGTATAAATTTTTAAATGCAGGGTTCTTTATCAACAGTTTTTAGGAGGGGAAAGCTAAATTTTTCCGGAAAATTACCCCATTTTCCGGGAAAATTTTCAATTATAAAAAAAAATGCATTTAATCAAAATACGTACAAATGTGTAATTTTAATAAAAATTTTGATATTAGGATTGCATCTTAACAGTTTTTCGACAGTACAAGGTATTTTTAGGGAAAGTTTTACAATTTTTTTTTTTAGGGAAAATTAACCAATTTTTTCAATTTTTTTTAGTTAGTTTAAAATTATAAATAAAATTTGACACTTGAAAAATTGTATAAATTCTGTGAAAGTGTGCGTTATCCTCTTAGGTAAACAACGAATTAAAATTACTTAAAAAAGATTATATTTACAAAAGTTTATTTTTTAACATAAAAGTTGCAAATTTAGGTGTAGTATATAAGTGCAAATTAGAATTTGGTTATACTTTACCAACTTTCAAAGACTGGTGGGAGCTAATTGTGTCCCTCAAAACGCTTAAATCTCTGTTGGGGAATATATGAAAACAGGCGAATTTATACCTCTATTCCACTATAGAGAAAAATGTAAACCAACATTTGGATTCTGGGCAACAGGTTTTTAATCGCGTAAACGGAATAAAAAATTCGTTTGAAAATTAAAGTTCATTTTTGATTTTACAAAATTTGGAAAGTCAAGTTTATATTTCGATGTTGGCTGTGGTGTGTATACAGAATTATGAGTACACGATATAACATGTATGTGGAGCTCGATTTGTGCACTGCTAAATAACTTAACATATCGCAAAACCACCCCAAATATCTCAAGGTTATAGACCTGTCTTTGAAAGTTTCAATACTGATGTATGGTTCAATATCGAATAGAGGCTGTTCGTGTCTGTAGAACACGAAGATTTCCATGAATACTAATAATCAAAAGTTCTGACACCGTCTGTATATAACAAGACGCTTAAGAATCCGTAGTCCTTTCCAAAATCAGGTGCAGTGGAAAAGGCGGTCAACAAGTGCTGATGCTAATTTCTAAATTTTTTTTTTTGGGGAAATCCAATTTTATTCATCAGTTCTAGTCAAAAGAGGTTCGGTCATTCCATCGCTTCTATAACACTTGGATGCATTTTTAACAGAACGATTTATTTTTAGTGTAAAAGTTCATGCAAATCTCTTTCCGCGGAGCATTTTTTATGTCTTCGAACAGGTACAGGCTGGGAGCCAGTTCATGAGCATACGATTGATGTGGCAATTTGAACTTCAATTCATGTAATTTGGCCTTTGTAACCAAAAATTTACGGCACGGTACGTTGTCTTGGTGAAAAAGCACTTTTATTTTTTCTATTTGGAGCAGTTCTCTCGCAACTTTCGTTGATGGCGTGGCGTAAAACACTGATCACTTGTGGTGAAATCCATTTTGATAAACACCGATTATATTTACGATGAAGGAAATGATAACATTAACTAGCAAATTGTAGACGGAGACGGTCAGCTTTTTATATTTGACGGACATCTGAGTGCTGTTTTCCGTACCTCAGGAAACTTCTCAAGGCCAAAGATCATAACGATGATGCCATAAAGACAAAATGCAGGAGCTTCCTCCGCGTTTAAATAATTTTGAGGAGATTCCATCGCCACCGTGTGCTTTGTCGTTTCGGGTTATTAAATTCGTGTTTCTTCGAAGTCGGCCATACCTTTCGTGGAGAGGCGATTTTCTTGTTACGCCCTTGTTTGCCCACGAACATTCCTGGTATTTTATTTCTATGGCAAATTTCGTGTTGTGTCTGATAGCAATGCCACCTGTGTACGAACACGTGTCCCTTGTTCTACTAAAATATTTTCCACCGGGTGGACGTGGTTTTTTTTAATTCTCGTGTTTCTCCCAACCATAAGGCAACGTGATCGTCGATTACATGAAAGAGCGAGACCAATGTGCATCAGGTGTGTGCGAAGCAATGCGCTCTAGAAGAATATTTTTTTGGTATATGTTTCTCGTTTGCATCAATTTAGCAAACGAAAGACACAGAAGAAAAAAGATGCTTCTTGAACGTTTGGCGTTGTTTTCGGTGCGAGATTTTTTTTTTTTTGTCAATAGAGTTTTGTTATGTAATTTAAAACGGAGTCTCGTTTTGATATTTGATAAGTAACGTCGCTAGTCATGTGTGATTAAGAAAAAAAAAATAAATAAAGTACAAGAGTGATCTAGATTTTTCTATTGTTATAATTTAAAATATAAAATACAAAAAAGTAATAAAATAAAATATATATAAATATATCGGATTTTGGTAAAAATAAATGTAAAATCACTACATTTTATTGGTGTAAATTTAAATCATTAATTCTTGTATGTAGTTATTATTTAAAAATACAAAAACAAAAAAAAAATTTTTTGAAATAAAAACAGTGATTTTTTTAGACAAGGGTGGTGTGACAATCTTTGCATTCGGTTCAAGAAAAAGAAAAGTTGCAATTAAAATAATTCAAACATATTTAATTAAACAATAATTGAATTGAATTGCATTGGTGGTGTTTGTAATATCAAGTAAATTAGACTGTGCTTAGAAAGAGAGGATACAATAAAAATTGTATTGTAAAATTTATCCAGGCGGGTTGACACCTAATTATCCACGGTAACGGGTAGCGAACCGGCTAGTCGTCATATTCCTTTTTTTATATCGGGGAGAGGCCTCGCAACGAACGGGTTGCTGTTTCTCATTAATTATTTCGTTTCGGGGAAAGGCCCCGATATGAACGGGTAGCCAACCGGGTTTCCGTCTTTATTTTAGTATCGGAAAGAGGCCGCACCACTTTTCGGGTAGCTAACCTCATGGCCTTTTCATGGTCCTTCGGTGAAAGACACCGCATTGTACTTTTGGGCCAACCGGCCATTTGGGATTGTTATCTAACAAATACCGCAACCTTTACGGGTAACCAGGTGAGGCCGCAAACCTTTCATTAACGGTAAGGCGAACCAATGCCCAACGAAGGCGAATAGACACCCGACGGTCCAAGGCGGTGACCCTGTGACATGACGGTCAATTTATAAGGCCGCAACCCAAAAATCGACCTCAAGGCGGTCCCAAGGGTACCATTTGTATTTGTGTGTGATCGAGTACCGATTACGGATTGTCGTATACACGAGCGGGATGGGACGGGCCTTGACCTCTTGCTTTTCCCGTTATTCATGTGGGGTTATATTTGTTGGTTTATTTCTTGCTGATTTACGCCTCTAGTTTTATTTTCCCGCTAGGCGGCCATTTTATTTTTTCTTTCGATATTTCTTTTTGTAGTCGGCCGCAGTTCTTTTATTGTTTTTTTTTGTCGCCAATCATTTTTTTTTATTATGTATCATTTAGTGCGTCTCATTATAATTAAAATGAATTGCTAATTTTTCCGGGTTTTGTATATGTTGAGCGGTTGCGTACACCAAGGCACCTCACTCGGTTATAATTGTGTTGTTCGTTCCTCAAGTTCCGGCTGACGAATGTCGGCGGAACATCCGATTTTTTATTATTTATTGGGAGACCTCTGCGGGGTATCAGATGAAATCAACGGGAGAAGCCATCCTGTAACATTCTGTTGGAGTGCTCCTACTGCTACGAGTTAACAATTTTTGCTCAGCTCTCATATATTTTTGATTTGTTGATGGCACTAAACGTTGAGTTTTCGTGAACTTGGTTATCTTCCTCCAATTATATTTATCTCTGCGACAGTTATAAGTTAAGTTAGTTACTAGCTAAGTTGCATTTCTTTATAAGGAAAAAAAATTTTTGTTAAAAGTTAACCTGCAGGCGGGCTGAAGTCGACAACTAACTTGAATTGAAATTATTTTATTTTGCTTTTTTTCTATATATATTAGTATTTCATTATAAATTCTTATTTTAATTTTGAATTTCTAATACTGCATAGCAATTTGTTGTTTTTGTCATTCGTAGTTGTTGTTGTCAAAATGTATTTATTAGAAAAAAGAAAATGGCCGACACTTGCAAACCCCTTCATTTGTAATGAGTTTCTAACTAACTGGTACTACATACTTAGTATTTTAATCCCGAAATTGGTGTTGTTCATAGAAAGACGGTTGTTCGTCGTCGATAAGCATTTCAGAGATTGTTGTTGTTGTCAACAGGTATTTGTTCTAGCTGATGGTATATTCTTTAGATTTAACTTATGTTTTTTAAAATGTGCTTTAGATTTTTTGAACTGTATCATTTTGAATTTCAGTAATTTGATAGTTTTTGATATTCGATGTTGTTGTTGTCAATATAGGTTTAGTCGAAACGAGAAAATGGCGACTATCTGAAAACACCTGCGTTTATCATCAGTTTCTAAAAAATTAATATTCATTGATATTTTGATTTTGGCATTGTTCAGAGAGACATGGTTCTTTGTCACCTAGAAATATTTCAGATATTGTTGTTGTTATCACCAGGAAGTTGTGCAAAGCGATGCAATTCCCTAGATTTATGATATTTGAAATATGGTAAACCCTGGTTATGGACCCAAATCAATTTGTTGTTTTTGTCAACCGAAGTTGTTGTTGTCACTATGTATTTATTCTAAACGAGAGAATGGTGGACACTCGAAACATTTTGCTTTCAATAATCAGATTCTAAATATATGTTATTATTTAATATATAATCCGGAATTTGGTGTTGGTTCATATTGACATTGGAGCGTTTCTTCCAATAAATCACTGCGTTTTTCTGAATTTTAATTTCAGTTCTTGCTTTTTCTTTTTAATGTGCGTTTTTTACCTGAGTTTAGAGTCTAGCGTCATGCCGAGATACTTAGCATTATCAGAATATGGAATTTGTTGCGACTTCAATCTAATTGGAATATATTCTAATTTTCTATTTTTAAAGTTGATATTTGTTGATTTCGATTCGTTGAGTGTTATTATCTAATTTTTATCCAGTTATTCACTATAACAGCATTTCGTAGTTTTCTTGTGGGCTCAACAATACTAGCATCGCCGGTTATAAGAGCTGCGTCATCAGCAAACGTTCCAATTCTAGCTTCTTCTATGGCTGGTAGATCATTTGTTCACATGAGGTATAATGTGGGACCTAGAACACTGCCTTGTAGAACCCCTGCCAATATTTTCTTTAGTTTTGAGTATTTCCTGTTTCACCCGGAAGTAACGGTCGTTGATTTAGGACTTTAGCAATGTTGTTTTGGCAAATCTCGTTGGAGCTTAAATTATAGACCAAGGTGACAAACCTTATCAAATGATAAGTTCTGAGAATATTTCTGAATATATTTCCTGTTTTTCCAGCTCCTTCTCAATTGCATCAGATATTCTATGCCTTTCTCGAAACCCAAATTGATATGCTGGTATAAGATTTCTGCTCTCTACAATTGGCTTTGATCTTTGGAGAAAACATCTCTCGAAAATCTTTGATGTTGTTGTTAACAAAGAAATAGGCCTATATGATATTTTGTCGTTTAGCGATTTATTAGGCTTTGGGATCATTATGATTTCCGTTAATTTCTACTATCTCGGAACATAACATAGTCTAAAGATATGATTGATTGTGTGCTGAAGTTTTTTTAGTGCTTTTTCTGGTAGAGCTTTGATTATTTGCCCCATTATCAACTCATATCCAGGGGCATTTTTATATTTGAGGTTTTTACTTCTTGTGTGATTTTTTGCTTATAGGTGTGAGATAATCATTATCCGCTTGTCCAGTTGGTGGTTGGAAGGTATTTTCATATTTGAAAGTAAAGAATATTTTAATCCAGAAATTGGTGCGTTAGATTTAACTTATGGTTTTTGAAATAAGGCTCAGATCCATTCAAATAGTAGTAAAAAAATTTTTTAATTAAAATTCAAATTTCAAATTTTTTAGACAGCAACAGTTTGTTTCTCTTGTTTATTAATAAATTTCAATTCACACATATTTATAAATTTTGTAAGATATTGGTAGTCTCTAATATTGCTATAGCATTATTGAGGAATTCACTACGGCGGTCATACAGTTAATTAAAATTTGTCTATAAAACCAAATGTTTCGCCTGCTTTTTTTCTACGACGAAGACTAAATTTCACTAAAATAACTACTACTAGAATTTTTTAAATATTAAAGAATTTATTTATCACAAAACGAATTTAAAAATTTAATCTTTAATACAAAGTGTCTGAACCACAAAATGTTTTGGTATTTCCGAGAAAAAATCAACTAAGTTTTTTGTTCAATAAATACAACAATATAATCTTTTAACTATTTAATTTATAAACCAGAATAATTTTGAATACAAAAAATTATCTCATTATTAGCTAAAACTGTGGAATCTCTAACCAGAATATATATTATGAATGTTGTAGACGAACCAAGAAAAATATCAAAACGCAAAAAAGTTTCCTAAAAATTGAAACTAATCAAATTTAAAAGCTTTTTTTCAATTTTTGTGTTTTCCAGCTTACAGAAAACGTACTTCCGAGTATACAAACGTATATCCATATAATATATAATGCAAGATAAGAAATGAAGAGAAAAATATAAAATGGAAAGTTTTACATGTTGAGCTTTTGGGAAAACATGAATTCTATTTTGATCAAAATTATTGAGAGAACGAAAATAGTTTTTTTTTGTTCGTATTTAATGCTCGATGCAATCAAAAGGGAGTAAAAAAATACATTAAGATGGCTGCAATAAATCAATGCCGATTTGTTGTTGGTGTGCTTTTTATATTATGATATCAAGCTTTTATTTTTTAAACAGCAAAATATATAAACCAAATTAGAGATTTAAGTATACTGAATCCAAGTCTGTGAAAATTTGATCACGTATTACGTAGAAAATTGTATATTTTTTGCTTGGTGTTGTTCGATTTTGATATTTGGTATAGAGCAGCGCATATCTCATCAATATGGATAGGAACGTGTATTAACTAAATTAGAGTGAATCAATATAGATTTTTTTTTTTATATATATTTATTTATACGAGTGGTTATTCGATGAAGACCCTAGACGTTTTAGTGTAATAAAAAACGTGCTAATAACACTTAGGGATTCTAAATATTATTATTGTGTGTACAAATAAAAAGCTTTTTATACTTGGTTTTTATTTGTATAAAGTTTTTATTATTTCAAGAACATTTTTGGGATTCGAGTTAGGTCGTGGTTGGACAGTAAGTGATAAGTGGTTTATTTTTTTTATTATGTTATATATCAAGAATCAATTTTGATAAGAAACAAAAAAATTAAACTTGAATGACTTTAATAACTAAGTTATATGCAGGCAAAGCCCGCGACTGTGGTATATTCGTTGTTTAGTACAAATGGTTCTTTCTAATGTTAGCCCACTGTAAAAATATTGGGTTGATTTTTAAATAGTTTGCAGTCAGCAAGTGAAAGTAGAGATTTTAGTTTTAAATATCACCCGCCATCATCCAAAATAAAACATTTTTTAATTAAAAGTAAATCAGACTCTCAATTATTCCAGGGCAAATATAATCTTCAAAGCTGTATAGTGCCAACCGTTTCAAACTTACTATTTCGTTTTTTTCTCGTTGCCATTTCTTTATTCTTTATGCTACGATGTTTATCTTAGTGATCATGGTATATTGCCTCTTCCATCCCAGATTAGCTCTGCAAAATTTAAAGTAATTTTTTAAGTTTCTTAGGATTGAGTAATAATAGGAGCAATACGACAATAGAATACTAAATTTAGGATGTACGTAATTTATTACAAACAGGAAGTAATAATACTAAATTTAGAATGTATGCAATTTATTGAAAATTTTATGGCTGAAATATTCGAGAAAGTTCAAGTGTATATGTCGCGATTCAAGAATTATTTATTAATATTTTAAATTCCAAATCGCTTACAGTCAATCTTACTACACATAGGTTTCTTCATTGGCTGTGATTTTTGCCAAAATTGGTCGACCAATATTTTCAGCTTCCATTAGAGCGTTTTAAAAGTAAATTATTGACATTTTTTTTAATTTCTTAGGATTGAGTAATAATAGGAGTAATATGACAATGAAATAATAAATTTAGGTTGTATGTATTTTATTGCATGCAGGAAGTAATAATATTAAATTAAGAATGTTTGCAATTTATTGAAAATGTTATGTTGGAAATATTCGTGAAATTGCAGCGTATATGTCGCGATTTTACATTCACCTTCTTATATTTTAAATTTTAAATTGTCTATGGTCAATCCTACTACATATAGGTGTGTTTATTGAAAGTGTTTTTGGTCAAAATCGGTCCATCAGAATTTTCAACTCCTTGGGAACATTTTAAAACCAAATTAAAAGCAATTTATCAAATCTCTTATGACTGAGTAGTAATATGAGTAATACGACAATAAAATACTATATTAAGAATGTAAACAATTTATTACATGCAGGAAGTAATAATACTAAATTTAGAATGTATGCAATTTATTGGAAATGTTATAGTGAAAATATTCGAGAAAGTTCACGTGTATATGTCGCGATTCAACATTCATTTTCATATATTTTAAATTCCAAATTGCTTATGGTCAATCCTACTTCATACAGGGTTGTTTATTTTCAGTGATTTTGGCCAAAACCGGTCTACCAAAATTTTCCGCTTCCATGACATCATTTTAAAGTCAATTTTTTAAGTCTCTTGTGATTGAGTATTAATAGGTGTAATTCGACAATGTAATACTAAATTTAGAATGTGTGCAATTTATTACATGCAGGAAGTAGTAATACTAAATTTAGAATGTATGCGATTTATTGGGAATGTTATAGTGGAAATATATAGTATATGTCGCGATTCAACACTCATTTTCTTATATTTTAAATTCCAAATCGCTTATAGCCAATCTTACTCTATATATTGACAGTGATTTTGCCCACAATCTGTCCACCAGAATTTTCAGCTCCCATGGAAGCATTTTGATTTTTTTCAAACACATATTTTTAAAAGTCTACATTATAAACTAATTGATTTTTAATTAATTTTGCAATAATATCAGTTTTCCAAAATTTAAACGAAAAACGAGTTTTTGCAATTAGTTAGTTTTCGTCAAATTTAAACAAAGATAACGTTTTTTGATTTTACGACACAATTTAACCAACATTCTTGTAAGTTTAATTGGGGGATATATTTAAGAATTATGTAAGTATATTCGTGGTGAAAGAAATTTCGGTGTTGGTCACAACATATTCACCAATCAAAACACAACATATTAACCCCTAAACGAACTGATTGAATATTTTGATAGGCGGCAAACTGCGGAAATATACAATATACACACAGAGTCGTATTATATCAATGCGTAAAAAGTCTCCGGAAAATGCACAAAATCAAAAATATTTTCACCGCATAATACGTAATATGTATGCCCTATTTACATACATATAAAGTTTGTTTTTTATTCCGAACTCACTTCCTTCATATAATATTTTCGTGTATATTTCCACCGGAAATTGGTAATTCCACCTACAACACTTATACTACAAATTTCATTATCTTCACCAATTTTACTTTATTTAATGTATTTCAAAATTATATGTGTCTACATTTTTCATTTCGAGTGTGTTAAATGTATAATATATAGGGGCACATTATACCCAAACCGTACTTGAAAATTCATAAAGTGACTATAGAAACAAAAAAAAAAAAACTTGGAAAATTTATCGTTTCCTTTAGTTAATTTATTTATATTTTTTGTCTTCCGACTGAAAATGTAATGAAAAATGGAAATAACAATACGCGCACGCAATATTTTTAATATAAAAATATAAAAATTTTACAAAATAAGAAAAATTATTTTCTAATTATAAATGCTCTAAAGGAATGATATGAGGAAAAAATACATAACCGTACTTGGAATCACATTAAGTCTTTACATAAAAATAATAATCACTTAGGCAAACAATCAAAATGTATAATGTAACATGTATGTTTTGTATATTTGTGCCTGTATGAAAAACTTTAAGGAAATTAAAAAGTCAAAATCGTTGTACGGATCTAACATGAATACCACACCCTATACACCCCGCTCTATATATATATTATCGCAGTTTATGAGCGAGGAAGGTAAAATCATTTGTAATTTGTTTTTGAATTTTATACCTTGTTTGTCATCAGCATTTTGCCAAGGTATACATATTAGTTTTTCACTACGTATCATTTTTTACAATAGAATTTTTTGTTCACCGCGTATTTTGAAGACGCGATAGCAAAAAGCGTATAAGCGAGAAATTAATTTACTTCTTGATGAGTATTTGTCTTTATGCTTGCTATATATGATATTGTTTAATTATTCAGCGCATCCAAATTATTGTTTTTTCCACCAATGTAATATTCGAGTGAATATGGAGTACTTTAGATGAACGTTCAGAGTTTGTGTCTTTCATATGTTTTTTAAAGGGAATTTTAACGTTTGAAAAGATGTCGTTTACAGAAATTTTTATACGCGTTACCTATATGAATTAACAATTCTTTGGAAACACGACGATAACGTAGCTTTCAAGATTTATTGTTATAGACGTTTATTTGTATATTCAGTATTTTTTGAAAATATATTAAAAATTCTATATTGAATGTAAATATATATAATTATATGTAGCAACACATTGTATAATCTATTTAACAACTAAATTCTTTAAAAAAACGAGGTACAAAAAATCAGTACTTTACCTATACAAAACAAATGTCTGAAGCAGCTTGTGCTGAATGGCTGCTGAAATCCTAACTTTCAGGTTTCTGAATGCAAAAAATAAGTTACAAAGTTTTTTAATAATTTCAAGCAAAAATATTACTATTATTAACCAAAATTTAAATTGCAAAACGTATAAAACTCCCCATAAGTAACAAAACTGAAATTGTGTGTACTTCCTGCTTGTAAAATATAAAAAGATAACGATTCTCTAATTGTTTATGTTTATATAATAATGTTCACGTACTACTTAAAGTAAATAAACTGATGGTGCGTGTTTTTTGACAATTGGTAATTACTTCCTGCATGTAAAAATTGTATCCATACTAAATTTAGTATTTTATTGTCGTATTACCCCTATTGTTAGTGTTTCTATTACATGAAAAAGTATGAAACCTCAAAATTCGATGCATCGGTCATTTTTAATTATTTTAGCAGGTGCCCACTCCGGTATTTTCTAAGAACTAAGAATATTGAAAATGTTTTACAATGATTTCAAAATAATAGAAATTATCATCTATCATATAAAAACTAGTATCACCTTTTTCTTTTGTAAAAAAAAACGTTTACAAAATGTCTTATTTGTAGTGCTGAAATTTTACAAACATATCGAGAACAATAAATTTGTTTAATTTGTAACAGCTATTTTTTGTTAGACTTTGTTAGTTGACGCACAGATCCCGCTAAAAATATTGAAGACAAAAATTGCAATTTTTGAAAGCATTAAGTTTAAAATATCTAGAGTGAAATGTAGAAAGTGCGGTGAGTTGGTTTGCTGGGGTTGTTCTGATAACTCGTCTGTGTTGCGAATTCCGGAGGCTTGTAGGAAATTATTTTTCAGAATAATTTTTTATTTAATGTGAATTGGTAAATATGTTAAAACGATCGTTATTCGTTAAACCATTAGGAATTCTAAAATGCAAGGGGGCGCGAGACATTTACAACGAGTTAAAAATTTGTAGCCGAAAAATTTGTTTAATGCAGATAATGCAGATTTCAACTAATCAAACGACATTTGACGACCGATATTTGTCAGTAAGGTCCCATCCGAAAGATGTCGATAATGCAGTTACAAATTTAAGCCGAAAAGTAATTATTTATTTTAGTAATTTTTATTTTGTGCTTTCCAAAAACCAACTAAAAAATTTAAAATAAGAAATTTTAATTTTAAACAATTAAAACTAACTTACCAATCCAAATTTCTCTAAGTGCTGTATTAGAGGTTTGGGGAGATAAGAAGTGGAATCTGGAGAGTAAGGGAAAACTCGATTGAATATATCGCACTCAAAATTTGAAATTTTTTAAAAATTGACCGTTTAAAGTGTCATGACTTGAAATAGATTCAAATGAAAGGTCTTACTGGTGCTCATGCCTGAATAAAATTTCAGGACGCAAATTCCGGTTAAATGATAAACGACAATGAGTAATAATTTCATTATTTATTGGTAATTTCTGCCTTAATTTTCAAATAATTTATCGGTTTTGCGTCTTTAACCAGGCTAATGAAGCTACCTTAAATCACCAGAAATATAAATATTTTAAAAATTCAAACAGAAGGAATGACAAAAAATACAAAGTCATTCTCATAAGTCATTGAACCAGAATTCATGCCCAGGCCAATTTTCATGGGGAGAGTCCGCAAAAATTCGCTTGAGTAAAACATATAAAATGGTTAAAAAATACTTAAATATCCAGCCGAAAAATACCGATAATGCAGATTAAATATAAAAAAGATTAAATGACGAATAATGTCCATAATGCAAATACCAATTTTATGTCGGAAAATATTTTTTTTAAACCTTTTATTTGAATATATTTCTTCTAGACACTTAAAACGGTCAAATTGTAGAAATTTCCAAATTTTGTAGTTTTCCCGGTCTCCCAACATGAAAATTGACCTGATATTTTTAAAGTATTGCTTGATATATTTCATCGAGATTTCTCAGTAATAAAATAGTTTTGTATTATAGTTTAAAAAATTTAATTTTGAATAATGAACGTTAATGAACCGAAATAAAAATTTTTTATTTATAAGGAAATTACTGTAACACCTTAATAATTTATCTGTTTTATCGACTTTTTTCGGCTGGCTATTTATAGGAATCTGCATTAGTGACGGACTTCTACAGGTGATTGGTACAATGTGTTTTGAATCTGCATTATCGACACATATTTCGGTTGGTTCATTTTAGTTATCACAGCCGAATCTGCACTATCGGCATTTTCGGCTGGCAAAGTTTAGTTGTTACCACCGAATCTGCATTATCGACCTCTACTCAGCATCAGTACGCACATCTTCTTTAATGTATCCGAGGAATTTCATTCTAGTTTATAAAAACCTTGAGTTTTCAAAATTGATTGTCCAGCCCGCATCTTTTAATGTTTAAGCCACAATACCTAAACCCAATAATCGGTTGTGTTCTTCATACGTCTCAGTGGATAGAATTATGCAAATAAACAAACACATTTGGTCCTAAATCTATACGCTTACTTCTAAGTTCACCAACCTAGGCTGAGTTTGATCTGCATTATGAAGCCCAAATGGCATCATCACGAACTAGAAACGTCCTCAAGATGAAACAACAAATGTCGTTTTCTCTTTCGATGATCCTTCCAGTTGAAGTTGCCAAAAGGCATCAAACAATTCGAGGCTGGACAAAAAGTTCATGTTTTCAGATCGTGATTGTACTTCTCTTGTACGAACGGTGAAAAGAGTTAGTTCCATTGCTTTGTTGGCCTTGCGTCTTTTGTTTCATTAAAATGTTTTATTAAATAAGTTCGGGCAATTTTATCACCGTCTGAAATCGAAAATTTATTAAAGATTTATTTTAAAACTTCAATTTGAATTATTGACAGTATTAGGAAATTGTATTGTCCAAAAACGAAACTGATAAGGAATATAAACAACCGGGGTAATTAATTTCCAAAAATCAAGTCCGAGTTCTAGAGGAACAATTAAACCCCATCAGCTGTATCTATTTGAGACTCGCAATTAAAAAATTTTAATTCAAGAGACTTAAGTTTAGTACTGTTTTTACTACCGAAAATGGAAAAAATAGCACCAGAATCTAGGGCCTCAATTAGCACGTCTAAAATGTTAACATCAATACATGGTCGGCCATCGATTGGAAAGTTACGTGTGGAATCCAAATTATTACAAAAATAAAAATAAAATTGATGGAGTCGTCGCATAGACTAATGAGTTGGCTGACTATCAATTCCAACAGAGACTGGATGAATCCATCCTTTCCACAACGAAAATAAAATGTTTTTGTTTTAGGCGCCTTACATTGGTAATATTTATGGCCATCTTTGAGACAGTTCCAACATGTTATCAATTTCAACAATTTTGCGTTACCAACTCGGAACTCATATTGTTGTTCATTTCGGTTCAAAGTTCATTTTCTTAATGACTCGAACTTGTTCCTCCAGTGTTTATAACATTTATACGTTATAAACCAGCTATAACGTTTGGGCGGTTTTGGGTAGGATTCCCCAGAAAGTCACGTTTTTCCAGATTAAATTTAAATCTTCATTGTTTTTACATTAGATTTCAGTTGATCGATAGATTTCATTTTTTGACCGAGAAATTTTTCTAATTAAGAGAGGTACACATTTCGGATAATAGTCTTTAGTCTTGTTTGTTCTGGAATTAGTTCGACTAAATTTTGGTAAAACAACTTAATTTGAGCTATGTACAAAAAAAAAACTTTCACCTTACTCTTGGTATCTCTGATCGATTTCGCGTAGTAATCAGACGTTGTGGTCTCATTTATGAAATTCACGCATTAGCCGACGATAGCTGAGCTTGAAATTTCATGTAATTTGCCATTTACTACAATCTAGCTGGACTGTCAAAAAGATAAGTAGCAGATTGTAACAAATATTAATCTGTAGTTCTAACTAAGGCAGTCGAACGACCTTGAGGTTGAATCACTTTCCGCTATCAATTCTACCTCTCAATGAATCGGCATCTGATGTAGGAGTAAAATTATATTAGTATAAAATTAAAAAAAAAATGGAAAAATAAAGAAAATTAAAATTGAAGATTGACCTTAAATTGATTTACTTTAAATAAACTAAAAAAAATTAAATAAAAAATAAAAATGGTACCTTTCATCCTTCATCCAGGTCACTCGATATGGTTGTGGCATCATTTTCTGCCAAAATTGATTGCAGTGCCTTCTCACCGTTACCAAAAAATACGACTGGCCACGTGGTTGGCCACCCGTAACCAAAACTGTTTTTGGTGTCTTCCCGCCCTTATTCGAAAACTTTGTTAGGCGTCTTCTTTCCGAAAACGGAAAATACCGTTGGGCGTCTTCCCGCCAAAGACCGAAAATAACGTTCGGCGTATTCCCGCCGTTAACCGAAAATGTTTGTGGTCGTCTTCCAGCCGTTAGCCGAAAATGTTGGTGAGCGTCTTCCCGCCGTTAACCGAAATGTGACTAACCACGTTGTTCGCACAGGTGCTAAAACCACTATTGGTTGATCCGGGTCCCGTCAAAATAAAGTATTACGTCACGATAGTTTTTCATTCTTCGATTTTATCTGGAATAACGCACTTTACTTCGCCACATTTGAGAAAAATAATTTTTGATAGTTATACAAATCACAATTTAATTTTTTTTATTTTTATAAAATTTTTACAATAAATTAATATGGATAAGGATAACTTTTGGGTCGACCTCGTATATGACTTTTTTACATTAGAAAAATCGACTTTAATTACAAAAACAGAACTTGATTATATTTTATATAATTAAAAAAACTTGATTATATCACACAAAATACGACAATACAAATTTTAAAACTTGACTTTTTGAAATTCTAAACTAGACCCAAAAAGTTTTCTCGCACCCGATAAATTAAGAACAATATCTTCGTTTTGATCTCTCACCTACTCTTTCACATTGCACATCCATACACACGCCAAAATGAAAAACATACGACTATGGCATCACTCGTCGATCTCGTCACTATAGATGGACACAGAAAATTACGACCAATTCACAATAACACAAAGCCTTAGCGTTAACGAAATTTTTAGAAATAAATACCAAATGGAGTTGTATCAAGTTGTCCAAAATTGCCGAAAACTGCGTACAAAATTCGGTAGAAATGAAGTGCAAACTAAGAATATTGTGAGGAAACACACGTTACACATCGCTGTTCTATGTCGATGGAAAATATTGCTGCTGTTGCTGGAAGCGTGCGTTAACATCCGAGCACGTCTACCCACCATCATTTATAAGAATTTTATCAGCGATATGAAGAATTTTACAAAAAGACGTGGTTATTAGAGCCTGCAAAGTCCAATTGGTTTATTTGTTAAAAGCAGTTGACCATCCATTGCGTTTTCACTTCATTGAATGGGCCAATTCAGTTGGAAGAAGATTAGCGCTTTTACCAAAATATCGTGTTTTCCGACGAAGCTCATTTTCACCTAGACCCTGTTACACGTGACAAATAAGAAGACAATGTACCCAAAACGAGTGATTCTTTGGTGTACAATTTGGTCCAAAGCACCATTGACCAAAATCTCGACTGTTGATTTGACTCCGTTTGCACTTTTATCACTAAAGTGACTACTGATGAAACAGAGGCTCAAACGATTGGAAATGTACTGAAAAATGGGTCGACAGAATTTACTAAAGATCCAGCCGAGGCACTCAAGTACTGATCGTTTAAAAATATTTGTTGCATTTTATTTACAAAATATTTTTATAAAGATTTAAAGTTGCTGCATCCTGTACCATGTTTGAGATAATTTAATTTTATGTTCTTCTTTACTCGATTCAAAGTAAAAATCTGGCAATCTATAAAAATACTCGTAGGTAATTATTCTTACTTATTTAGTATATACTATAGTTTACTAAATATTTATACGATGTACGTGGCTAGTGGCTCGACTGAGAAAAAGCACCACAATTTTGAAAATGTTTGTCCTTTAACGTCTTCAAAAACCATAAACATTTAAAATATAAATTTAAATTTATAATTTACCTGGACAGCATCAAATTTATTGTAGTACTGTGAAATTCGTATAATATGCCAACAAAACAAATTAGAAATAATTAGAAGAGATAACACTCTAATCTTTGTTTTTATACACAAGTACACCACATAATTCCTAGAGTAAAATTAAGTAATTTTAATCAGGGCGATAACAAAGCACTATTGGTTTGTAAATTGTACTCGTCGTACATCCATAAGAACATCATATCTGATGAATTTAAACCGCGATGTATATACACCGCAATATTATCATGGGGTACACGTAGACTACATCGCATTAAAATTGAATAAATTTTCTTACGTTTTACACGAGTGAAAAACATTATTTTGTGTGTACATATCGAATATATATAGGTACTCGTTTATATATTTAAGAAAAGAAGAACCACGACCGCACTTATATTTTGTTGTTGTTGATTGTATGCTGCATGTACCATTTTCCTTTTTATATTTGCGGATTTTAAATTTATTCATTAAAATTCACAAAAGCAATTATCATATTTTGATCAAATTTAATGTTTTCTTTTTTTGTGTTGGTTCGCTTTCTTATGGTGGTAATAACGACAAGAGTTACAACGCAATGAATAGAATTCCTCATTCTCATCATAAGATAAAAATGAAGACGTTGCGGTTTACTCGTGTATATATGAACACAATGGATGATTTAAATTTTATTGTTTGCGGAAAATGTGGAAATATTCTTCTGGCAAAATGTGTATATAAAATAGTTTTCTTGTGTACACGTTTTATGGTTAGTTTATGGTATAAAACTTAAGGACGGAGAGTGTATTATGCTGATTATGTATAAACTGCAAACAAATATTTTTGGCCGATTTTTTATGACTCTTTGCAGTGGGGAAACGGGATGCGGATTTATTTTATAGTGATTTATTAAATTAAGCCATCATTTTACCAGTAACGGTTATAACGATTTAGTAGAACTCGATAATAAAATCACTTCATTTAATTATGGTACTTAGCCATTCACCATCAACTAGTAAAATTATAAATTTTAATATCACAATTTCTATATGAATTGGTATTATGCATTTCCGTTTCTTTAATTTTAATTGCCAACATCAAATTGAATTTTATTTTATAACGCTGTACCGGTAAATTGGTATAAGCAGCTTGCTAGAAAATCACGTCGATGAAATGAATTTCATTGCGATATTGACTCATTCATTATGGAGCAAGGATGTAATATAATTTTACGTTATAAAATTTTTATGCATATTATATGCCATTGTAGGTAGACGTACCTACATAATATAGCGTGACGTGTGGAAAAATACTCGTTGAGATTTCCCGCATAAAATGTATTATACCGAATACTGCTAGCGTTTGAGAATTTTAATGAGGTAAATTTTATTATTTAGTATATAATTTTTATTTTATTCGTGATGATTTTGATGGTGACGACGACAATTATCCTTAATTCAGTCATTCACAAATGCACATACATCACTAAAATTTGGAAAATCGAGATAAATGCAACGAACTAAATATTGTAATATTATAGTTGGATAATATATATTTAAAAAAATAAAAGTGTTATTGGACAAAACAAAATTAGAAAAAAAAATTTACCAACAAATTTAAAAATTCATAAAATTTGTGTCACAAAAGTCTACATACAGTTGCACGTTTCTATTTATTATCGAATTATTGCAAATTATTGTTATCTTTCTTATATAAATAAATACCTAGGCACGTGTATTGACACTTTCAGTATTAACTTTGCATTCGTATCTTTAGTGCGAAATATTTTTCGTCTTTGGCATTAAAAAAAGATGTGTCGAACGGAAGTCTAAAATTATTGGTAAAAGTTGACCAACCATACAAACAATAGTGCACAATTTTGATAACAGAGGATGTAATCAAAATAATCAACGATCTGGGCATCCTAAAAAACTTAACACACGCAATCTTCTAAACACCATTAAAAAACTGGCATCCAATTCTAGGATTAGTGCTCCAAAAATAGCGGTTGAGATTCAGAATCGCAGTAGTCCAAGCCCGCTCTTTATAAACCACTCATAAGAACTGTGCTGGATTTGGGAAGCGAGAATTGGACCATGATCTTGAACGATTGTAGATTGTTATCTTCGTTCGAAGCGAAGGTTCCATCTTTCGTGCAATTGAATTGCGAATAACGAATATCCAATCAAATTATGTTGCTCGGCGACGTTGCAAGGTCTCCATCTTAACGGATGATTAATAAATTGTTCCATCAACAACGAGCTGGTCTGCGTGGTAGAGGAAAATTCCGACTGGTCGGAAGGAAGATTTCTGACGATCGTTGGATTGTGACGGATGGAGGTCCATAGTGCAGGCGGCAAAATCACTTTACAAGATGTGAAATCTAGAAAGAAAGAGACAGAGAAAGTCATTCCAAACCTTAATAACAAAATCAAAACATAAAATAAATTAACACAATCACATACGCATCCTCTAACAAGGGAGACTCAGAACATTTAACACAATTCTGAATTCCTTCCAAAATTCGTTCACTGATAATATGTTAGACCAAGCTTTTGGGAAACCTCTGGCTATATTTGGATATTCTTCATTGTATCGCCCAACTTTTGTCTTCGGTGTTGTGTTCGTTGCGGATTCAGTGTTGCGTTCGTTCGTTCCTTGCTTCCCTCTGAATTTTTTTTAAAACAACAAAAATTGCAGTAAAAAAATCACAAGAAAAAAAACGTTATTTTTAACGAATGAAATTGGTTTAAAAAATTTTCAGAAGGAAGGAAGGAACGAAAAAACGAAACACTGAATTTTTCTTTACTAACAAGTTCAGTTTTATTTCTGTCAGAAAAAAAGACGACTACAAAGTGAGAATATACCGCTTTGCTTTATGTGATATTTTTTTTTGTTAGTTTGTACTAGTTTTGAGAGTTCTCTCTTCGTCAGCTATTTACTTTAGCTTTATCTGTTCGTAAATTTGGTTGTAGGGCATCCTACTGTCCAATAATTGTGGGTTGTGCCTGCATTGATGAATGTGTTAATAAATTCTAAACTTCTCTCCAAATAAAAAAAAAGTTATCACATAAAGAAGAAAAGAAAAACGATATTCTCACTTTATAGTAAAAATTAAAAACCTCCTGATAAATATGAATTTCGTGAGTTGAAGTCGCCGAGTAACTCAAAAGTGAGAACGATGATAGGGGCCTAACCTGGTTTTCAATTTCGCCAAAATTAGACACTTTGTCATTCTAAAACACACATTATACTAAAAATGAACCACCAAAGAAGCATAAGACAGCAACTTCAATAACAAAAACTGTCTATTCATCTCGATAATATATAACAAGTTTCAATAAATCAATGTGCCAATACCGTATAAACTATATACGTATATATCTAACATAAATCTCACATAAATTATTTTAATTTCCCAAAATTGTTTGTCTATCAAACATTGAAAACATTCACGTCATATCACCACACTCTAATGATGTATAATACTCATACAAGATGATGCTCTAATTTATTTTAAATTTTTCATTTTTTAACAAAAATCTGAGAAAAATAATTTATATTATTTTGACATTCTTCTTATCATTAAAACAAAAGAGCCAAAAACCACTCCCATAATATGCTTTGAATTTTAATAACCAAAAGCATAATCGAAAAAATAGGCAAAAGCCAAAAAATTTCTTATAATTTTAAGTATATAATATATTATTGGAAAGACGACAAACACACCACCAACAACAACATCAACATATAACAAACTGACAACATATAACACATAAATTTAATGTCCTTTTTTATGTGAATAATTTAAAATAAATTTAAATCGAAAAAAAAAAAAAAAAAAAATATGTGATGTGTACAAAAATTATGATTAATTAATGTCAACCCAGTGCATGTTTTTATGGTACTGTATATTATACAGGATTACACTCGTACCAAAAACCAAAAAATCCTGTATATAGTATAGTATAGTGCTCACATACATATAAATTTATGTCGTATTATAACGAAAGGAACTTTAAGACAATTAATTATATGTGTCAATTACATTCTGCTGTGAATTTGTTGCTATGTTTGTGTGCTCTTTTCTATATAATATGCCATACAGAAGCTTTTAGCACTATAAAATTAAAAATTTTAAATTAAGTATTAATTTATTGTTTATAAACGATATGAAACGCAATTTATATATAGAAATGAAAATTATAAAGCGATTTAAAATTGTAGTGGGAAATTAAAAATGTCTGAACGAAAAGTTATTTTCCGCAGATCGTATTTTGCCTCTATATAAGATGACATCCATGTCGTTTGGCTTAGGTAATTGCATTTTTCGGTATTTTCTTAAGTTCGTTGGAATTTGAATTAAAAATTATAGACAGGTATGGTGTTAAGAATATTATGCTTAGTTTTTGAAAAAGTATCGGAAATTCGAGTTTTTATGGAACGTTGAAAAACGTTTTACTGAGAAAACAAACTGTTCAACATTCACAAACTTTTTGTAAGCTTATTATTCATAAAATGTATCTCGGCTCTATAAATGGAAGTTTTGTTCTGTAACATTGCATCATTAAATTTAATGACCTTAAGGGGACATATAGCACCTTCAAATTTTCAAAAAATCAAAATTTTTTTATGATAGAATATGTTAGAATGAACGTTTAAAAACATGATTTTAATGATATAAACATCAAAATCTGAAGAAAAAAAATTTATTTATATTTCTATTTTATTTATAACGAAGCTCGCCTAATTTAAAGCGCGATAATTTAAACGCGATTATCGAAATGACGTTTTTCAAGTTGGCGTGAAAGATTGAGAAAAAACTACCAATCGTTCTAAAATTTTAACACGTTGATCTACATATATTTTTGCTGAGAATGAACTACGGAAGGAATAATCGGCTTTCAATTTTTTGACTTACAACTAATTTTTTCCATTTAGTTCATTCCAAGGGCGATTTAATGCTGAATAAAATCCCGTTTTTTTTAACGTTTCTGAGAGCAGTTATGATGCACACCGCGAATTTTCAGTGTTTTTGGAAAACCCTTGTATAGCAGACGACAGTGGGCTAAAAAAATCTAAAAACTTTTTGATGTGTAAACATCTTTACGCGCGCCTACCAAATTTTTTTGTATTAGAGTAAACTTGTAAATGAAACGAACGGAAATGACGTATACCTACTTCGTTTGAAAAAAAGCAAGAAACTCAACAAAAACAATTTTTACTATACATGGCATGCTTTTATGTATATGTATAATAGTAGGGAAAATGAAAAAATTAATTTAATGAATGAAATAGAAACCATCGACATTTCCATCGATCAGAAAAATCAAAAAAAAATTACGATACAAAATACGAATTACGATTACGAAATTGCATACTCATACGATTAAAAACACAGTCAACAACTGCTGTATATTGCTTTATCACGAGTGACGAGTCTCTAGGCGCTGTTCATCACGTCGGCTATCAATGATCATGTCTTCTACTGAATGGGGTTATAATGACATCTCGTTTTTAACACTGAACTGCCAGAGTCTCAGGTCACAGTCACGCAGGTATGCTCAATTCATTTGGTTTTCGAGACCTGGCTGCGCAATGACGAACTTGTTAATATTCCTACGTTTGAATGATGTTTTCAGTTCAATAGAGATGGTCAGTGGGCTGCCGGAGTAGCAACTCCGTCAAAATATCCATAAAATGAGCATAGTGGACAAAAATAATTTGCTGTACTTTTTCAAAACCAATATTGACGTAACAAATGGCATGGCGAATGGAACTATAGGCTGTCTAAAGTATATCGAATGCATAGGCATCCTAACCAGGACAACGAGAACGATGAAAACGTCGAAAGTAAAAAATGTCAAACGACTCTGGATGGATTTCGGTTCAAATTCACAAGTTGGCAAGAAGGTCAGGTGGCTTGAAGCTGGATGGGCGCAGAAAACGAATATCGACCGATGTTTGGTGCCCATTTCTAGAAAAAGCTCAACTATTAATCGAAACAACAATTAATGTTAAGCATAAACAACAATTAATGTAAAGCGTCGTACCTTCATGTGCCACCACAATTCATGCATCACAGGGTGGTACCTATAACGAGATAGTCAGTATATACTCTTACGATAAAAGACACAGTTAATAAATTGTGTATATTGCTTTAGCACGAGCAACGAGTCTCGAAGGACTGTTCATTACGTCGGCTATCGATGATCATGTCGTCTACCATGGATGTAAAAATGGGACCTCAATGGGTCTTCTTCAAAATTAGCTATCGCGCCTCACTACAAATCCGCTTTATCCGTTGTAATGGCGAATTTTGTACGAGATAATAATGACGTCTGGTTTTTAACATTGAACTGTCAGAGTCTTAGGTCATACACATCACCTCGGCCTAACTGACACAAACACGCAAGGATGCTCAATTTTCTTGCTTTTCCAAATCTGCGTTCAGTTCAAGAGAGACGGTGAGTGACAAAATCGTTGGACAAACAACTGGTATGAGCGTAACAACACAACTCATTGATGATATATATACGGCTGAACTTCAGCTTCTCAATGGGAATAAGATGCTTTCTGTAGTTGTATTAACCTCGCCGAATAAATCTTTCGAAGACATAATGAAGTTCATACATTTCGTCCTTGCCCCATATCCTAAAGAATTTCAAAAATTCTCCAAGGAGACTATCATCTTTGCCGGTGATTATGAGCGGGGATTTCAATATTAATGTTGCTGTTCCTCAAGCTGAACCACTTATAAACTTCCTGCGAGACGAATTCGATTTGCACATGAACTCAGATCGAAATATATTTACTACTAGATATGGGACGACCATATTGTGCAGTTTTTCAATGAAAATTTTTAAAGTTAGAGTCGACAGTATATAATATATCTTATTTTAGCTACCAAAATCCAATTGCATCGATTATACCGAAAGAGTAATAGACCAATTAAACGATAATAAACAAATGAAAAACTCTGGTTAGTAAAATTGCATTCCTTCTTACTTCAAAGTAAACTGTACCCACGTACTGTACAGACGCCATGTTTACACATCTCCTTGAGAGTACTAATGGACTCACTCATTTTTTTTTTGTATACTTGCAGTTAAATTAAATGTAAATGGAAAGTTTCATTAAGATATCTCTTTGAATTCCAAAAAAAAAAAAATCTTTGAAAAACTTTTTTTTTTCAATTTTGAAGGTGCTATGCCCCCTTAAGTTACTATACTACTTGTTAACAATAGCATCACTATACCAATACCAACAAATGTCGAAGTTAATGCAAATTGAAGTTTTTGAGCTTTTAGATAAAATTTATTTGTTTAAGATTTATTACTTTTCTGATATACGCCCAAATGTTGATAATGGAATACAAAACGTATGGTCGAAACAAATAGTTTGTCTGCGATAAACCAAGGCCACCCAAACTACAGGTCGCTTACACCAAGCGGTCGATTTTTTCCCAAAATTCGACAAATTGACGAAATAACCGCAAGTATATAGTTTTATAATGTGTGTTTTAGTGCGATGTGCGCAATTTAATTTTCTTAAATATTGATTTCTAGATTCATTTTCATTTATAATTTCAAATTTGTAAATGCACCGCAAATGTGCTTTAAATAAAATTAAATTTATTTAATTATTTAATTTTAATTTTAAAATAATTTCTAATTCTGTGTTTCTGCGAAAACAAATCATCAATTGAAAAATATGTTGAGTTATTCCTTAAAAAGTGAATGTTGTTTGAGCAAACGTTTTAAAAATCCAAACATTTGTATGACACCAAAAAACTGAACCGATTTGAACCGATTCATAATTTTTGATGATTGCATTAGCAGAAAACAAACAAATATAATCACAGAAAAATTACACACTCTAATATAAAATTGTATAGTATAGTGGTTATACGTATACGAAAACGTCATGCGTCCGTCGAATTTTGGAAAAAATCAACCCCCAAATGACGACGAAACGCTATTTCGATGTTTTTGTCTCTCATCGCTCCGCCTCGTTCTCTTAAAATCAAAATAATTGTCTTCATAGAAAATACAAAACATAAAAATAATTCTTTCTTCAGTTGTTTTGTCAGTGTTGCATAAACTGTCGAATCCGAAGGATTTGCGATTTCCAATTTATTTTAGTAATGCATGTAAATTTTTATTTTAGATTTTGAGATTTTTTATCATTTTTATTTCGATTTCTAATATCATCCAATTCGAAATTATTGTAATAGGCACGTACGTACATTAAAAAAAAATTACAAAAAAAGCACGAATATAAGGTAAAAAAACAGAAAAAGTGCGACCTACGGCTTCGACTAATTGAGCGACACTAAACAAATACACACGATATTTTTTCATTTGATTGTCCACGACGATGACGAGTTTTAATATTACCACAAACAGTTGCCTGTTGATGTCGTTTTGCGTGGTACATGTTGGATCAAATACTTTTGGAATTGGTGTTAGAAATGGCACAAACCTCTAAATTACATTATGTATTATAAATAAATATTATTAGACATTGATTTACTGAAAATTAAAATGTGAATTAATTATCTTCAAGAAGATTAAAAAAAAATTTAACGTTATGAAATAATCGTTGATCTTGGACAAAATAAATTTTACTATAATTTTACATTTTAATTGAAACTTTTCAAGTAAGCCATTTCCTAATTTTCAAGAATTGATTTTTAGATTTTTTTAATAGTTGTTTAATTTTAAAGTTTTACGTCGGCGCAATGTGGGGGTAAAGTGTAAATATCTTAACATTATAATGGCGTTCTCTAGGTTTAGAAAAAAATTGAGGTCATGAAAAAAATGAGAGTAGTAAGAGGCCTGTAGGTTAGGAAGCATTGGATATTCACAGTACATTTTTAATCCCTGCAATCTATTCTGGAACCGAAGCACTAGAACCTCTCTTGCAGTTTGTTTTTCCCGCCCTACCTTACGCAGTTATTTCAAGTCAAAGACGTGCGGCTGTAGGTCCGATTTACGTTATCATCTGAGCATTGCATAGCTCCATGTTAGCCTATAGTACTGGACATGAAAGATAGCAAGGCCCAATTTTGCAGGCCATTAAGGAATCCTAGTTGTGTTCCTTTTTATCACAGATCGTAATCTGTACATAAAAATTTCCTTTTCATTTGTTTTTTATTTTTTTTGATTTTCTTTTTATGCTTTAGTAAAAATATTTTTCTTAACGTATACAAACAAATGTAGCCAACTGTACTAATTTGAAAAACAGTATAATTACCTTAAATTACAACTAACAAAAATAGTCAAACGCAATTTGTACTGAAAAAATGTTTAAACAAATTTCCAGATATAGTCGAGATTCACACCGTCACACAAATTTTTATGACACTTTTGTTTGGCGAGTAATCCAGATTTCAGTGCACTTTCCATTAAAAATATGGTTTAATAAACGAAATTCCGTTGGCCTTGTATATTTGATTCGTTCGTTCTTCCACTGCGTGTACACGGCCAAGTAGAAGGAAAATAAAAAAAATACGGTTTGTATATGTATGCAAGCTCAAAAAACGTATACACGGAAAAAGTGTAATACAAATGCTATGGAAATTATTTTTTGTTGAATTTATTGAACCATTATACAAGGGTTTCTCGGGTTGTCGGAGAGTATTATGTCATGTTTTCATAAGTTCAGTTCAATCTCCATCTTAGGATCATAGAAATTTCCTCGTAAGACTTTATAAATGTTAGTGGCATGTAATTGGTTACCATTGTCAATTTAATTTCTAAAATGTAGGGCTAGTATTTTTCATTGCAAACTAAAATCAAAACCTTGTTCTGTCACTTGGTTGCAAAGAGAATTGCGACCATTTTGAACTTGAGAAGGAACTGCGCCTAGAGCAGTTTCCAAACCATCAGTTGCTAAAATAAATGATTTGTCAAAATCAGGATATTTGAGTACCTCATTCGTGGCTCTAATTGTTTAAAGTATTTAGTCGTATGGTGGTCAATTTTTTAATAATCTTTTATAAATTGCCTTAATTTAATTTTCTGTTGGTTTGTTTTTAATGTCCATTTCAGAATATTTCTATCTTTATTTTTTTTAGATTTCCGTCACCTTGAGCTATGACGTGTCCTAAAAATTTTGTTTATCTTGAAGTTGAATTTTTAACTTGATTAGGACTGCCTCTCTAGTACCACTTTAAGATTTTTCATGTGGTTAAAGAGATTTTCTCCTACAATAATAAAATCATCCAAATACACGTGACATTGTTTTCCAAAAGCCCGCATGCAAAACCATGTTCAGTGCTCTTTGTATAGTTTTTGGTCCGTTTTTCAATTCGTAAGGCATATGACAAAATTTGAAGGTGCCTTTGTCAGATGAAAACTCGGGTTTCTCTTATTAAGACTATGTTTTCATGGGTATCTGGTGAAATACGGATTTTACGTTTAAGGTAGTAATATATTCCGACTTCCTTAGTTTATCTAAAAATAATTTGAAATCGCATTTGAGGGCGTATTTTTTCTTGTCCCCGATGTTCTGCCTTTTTGGGGATGACCCAGATTAATTAATGAATGTGGGGTGTTAGATTTTTTATGCGGCTACCGATATGCTCTTGAACTTGTTCTTTAACGTTTTTCTTAAAATGATGGGAATACATTTGCTTCTGCCATATATTTTGATCCCAGAATTCCGTCAAAAAATTTATGAAATCCTTACTCGTAATATATTTGAGCTAATATACTTCCTCACATAATGGGATCAAAATATATTACTATTTTACTTTCTGAATCTCTGGAATTTTTTTTACAGTCATCTTATGTATTTGACCAGTTTGCTTGTTTGGTTTAATACTAGACTTTATAACAATTTTGATGCCCCCGTGTCTATCAGTAGTACGGTAGTAATTTTACCACTCCGTTTCTAAGTCCTGATTTGTCTGCAAATTTACTTCTTACCTTTCTATATCACTATGGTGAGTGTGTTGATGTACGTACACCTAACGCATGATTCTTAATAATATTTTTAAATGATTTCCTTGATTTTAGAAGATGCATTTTGATTTGTTGAATCATTAATTTTGCGAGATTTTTTTGGAATTTCCAGATATAAACGCGTAACCCTCTATGATTTTTAGTTTAGCTGCTTCAGCATAACCAAAATAAATTTTTCGAAATCCGTAAAGAAATGCGGCTAATGAGTCTACTTCACTAAACAAATTTAATGCTTGACAAGTCACATTAATTAATGAACTTTGTTTGGACAACTTTTTAAAGTTTTGCGATATTTCTTTTAAAATTTTATAAAAACTGCGAATCGTTGTATTGTCGCTTTGTTGAGTCTGTAATTTATAAAAGTTCTATCTATCCCCTAGAGAGTCCAATAAAATTTGTTTAATTTTTTCAAACTAACACCCTAGATTTTGTTGCTTATACAGCTTGCAGATGCAAGGTATACTGCTAAGCTGTTTTATTGGAATGAAGAAATTCAACCGGTCTTCAACTGTATTAGCCAAGATTCTTCGCTATTCCGTCGAGCACAGGATTAGATTTTATTGTGTCTGGGATTCAAAAAAAATCCCTTACCTCAGGCCTTCTTTTGATTTCGTCCGCATGAGAACCGTGTTCAACTTTGTTATTGAGGAAAACCATTTTTTAGTTGAGGCGTCTGTATCTAAATTTATTCGACGGTTAATATTAAACCTTTCTATAACTATAGTAGACCTTCGTTCCTCTGTGCACGATTTGCCAAAATTTTTTAGGAAGCTTCATCACTTATAATTTGACAAGTTTATGCCGATCTTTTAATGCAGAAGAAGTAAAATGCAATAAAAAAAAATTACCTGAATTTATGAGTTTCAAAATATCAATCTTCTTTGGATTGGGTTTCTTTTAACTGCTCGTATTTGCTGTTTTTAAGGGTGCCTCGACCAAGTAGTATACGCTTTGAGCATTGGCATCGCAAATCGTCTACAACAAAAACTAATTTAAAAATATTACTGTCTTTTTATTATTGATTTTATTCCGTAATAGATAAACTATCGTAGTAAATTCGCTTTTATTCGCAGATTTTGACACCGTTGTTTACGATACGTATTCTGTCTCTTTATGGCTACACCAATTTCGTAATGGACTAAGGTTACTTTTGGTTAGAATAGTTGTCCTAAGGGACCGACCAAGACACAATCAGATCCATAACAGCACCGAATTGTTTTCTCTACTATAAAACTTACCGAACCATCGTCAACTGCGAACAAAGCTTAGTGTGCTTTTATCGTTCATTGTTCTGAGGTTTGTCAAATCATTTAGGCTGGGAGCTCACAGATTCAGATGAGATAATTTCTAGTAAAAGCACCCATCACTCCACAGACATGCCGCATAGTTTCAGCAATACCATCTGGATCTTGAGAGGCATAGTTTTGGTCAGGTCTACCTAGTTATTACACATGAGGTAATTTTGGAGTGTCTGTCGTTCGTCGTTCTTCTAGTTCATCTTGAAGAAGTAATTTCAATGAAGCGAGCGGTATCTTTAAACATCATTGATTGATAAAATGAAGCAGGTTGTGCCTTGTCAAGCGAATTCATCTGCACTTTATCGCGGTTAGTTTCGCTTGGAAAACGCTCCAGTAGTCTGGGAGCCTAAAAGAGAGGGATATATTTAATTATTCACAGAAAACTCTACCTCATAATTCTTATCTATGTTTGAAGTATATGTGAGGACATTGCACCTTCAGTATTCAGAAATGCTTCTATCAATCAGTCATGATTGTCATGTATTGTTACAGTTCCACATGAAGATGGTATTGAGTCTAATAGTTGAGCTCGCTGCGCTTTGTTTACCACAATATCTTCGGGTGCGGGATGACAGTGAATCTCCAGTGTTTAAGTGGATGCGCTCCTAAGGGCTCCATTAATTAATACACAACTAATTGTAGAGCAATATGCATCGTGGTATTTCGATAGCCCATTTGGCTCCATCGAACTTCGAATGTGGGCTTCTGTCAAGCGTGTATTGTGTCTTTTCAAAAAATTTAATAAGAAAGAGGCTAAACTTATAAATATAAGGTCCTACGGACTGAAGTAACTGTTTTTTTCTACCTAAAATTTTTACTGAATGGTTCAGAAACCATTCTGCAGATTTGTCTAAGTAGTCAGAAGCCGCTCTCATGGTATTTTTGCCGACTAGATCTCAAGATTTTTGGGTGGTGGGGGAGGTGAGGTTTGCATATTATTGGCATACACCGTGGAATATCAAAACAGAAAATTAAAATAAAAGTGAGTACTGAAACTAAATTACAACAAAATTAGGCCGAAATTTGAGGGAAAAAAAACAAAGATATAACCGGAGGGAGTGTGCTCACTCAGGAACGACCGAGTTCCTCGAACGATAAGTACTGAGTCTCTTGAAGAGACCCCCCGAATGACCAATCGACCCCTAGCGGCCGATGCTCAACGGACAAAGTTTTTCTACATCTGGAGACCAAAACTGTTGCAGCTTCGTCAACACTTACTGGACTCACCATTCCAACCCTGTGGATGTCCTGCCTAGTGGATGAATTTTAATGACAAGCTCAGTAAACTTGGAAGCGCCACAAAATTACACAGTCTTCCCAACATACCGAAACGATTCGTTTTATATTTGAAAATACACTACAAATATACGTTAGAAATACACGTTGATCTCAAGGTCCTGCTTCCACAATCAAATTAAAATCACCAACGAATTCAAAGAGAAAGAAGAATACGTTAAATTTAATACAAATACGAATAGCGCGGTTACTCAACCACCGTATTCACACAAGACGCGAGGACGCGACCTCTTCCACGTAAAACTTCAGCAAAAAAAATAAAAAAGATATGATCGATGAAATGGTGTCCTTGAAATATTGGAAATACGATTACACCAAAAATTTTGTTTTAATTGAAATTAACTAAAATCTAATAAAAAAAATTAGTACCGTAACTAACTGTTGCAGCCTAGTAGCCGCCCTGCCGCAAAAATTCAACTCCAGCAGGACAAAAATTTGCACTTTTACTTTTCCCAATCTTTCTCTAAAATTTTTGTTTTGTAATAACCCATATCAGAACACAATATAACACATGGTCTGAAAAGTCCCGGCCTAACAAAGAAAACACGTATTTTTTGTTAAAAATTGGCTTTATTCATCAACGTAATCTCCATCAAGAGCAACACAATCATTTTAACGCCGCTCTAACATTTCAATACCACTTTTGTAGCACGATTTATCTTTTGCCTCAAAATAGGGCTCAGTTTCAGCGATAACCGCTTCATTCGAGCAAAATTTCTTGCTTACTGGAAAGCATTTTTTTGAGGTCTGCGAACAGGCAGTAGTCGCTGGGGGCAAAATCTGGCAAAAACGGTGGATGTGTGAGCAATTCGAAGTTCAATTCATGTAGTGTTGCGATTGTTTTGACTGACTTGTGACTCGGTGTGTTGTCTCCATTGTTATGAAACTAACAAAAGTAGCGTCACTCTGAACACAATAACTCACAAATTAATAAAATTTTGACAGATGTCTTTTTAAGATTATTACCAACTGAACAATTAAAAAATTGAACAAAAAAAACATGTTTTCTTTGTTAGGCTCCGCAGTTTTCAGCCCATGTGTTAAATCGTCAGTTTGCTTGAAGACTGACACAACTAAAAAAAATTTTGCAGAAAATTGATTTGAAAGTTTTTTTCCGAAACGAAAGACGAGCAAAATGAATAACGTGACAAGTGTTCCCTAGTAGCATTTATGTACAATTTAGAAACAACGGTATTTCAGATAAAAGAATAGCACTTTCAAATTACGTTTTTGCAGTTAACTCAAAATTTGAATTTTTTGAAGTATGCCACTCTTCTAGCAAACTGACGATATATAGTTTTGATTTTCCCATTGCCTTTTGGTTATCAAACCACCGTTTTATTTTGAGGTATTTTACAATTTTTCCAATACAAAAAAAAAAAAAAATCAAACTTTCAATATTAAAAAAAAGAAGTGGTCTAGATTAACTCAGGAGTCTACTTGGAGGATGTGTACTATATATATGGCCTTGTTATTGGCATTGGATAACTGGACGACTAGGACATCAAGCACTTGTGTTGATTCAGCATGGTTTGGAAGCGGTACTAGTAGTGAATTATTTATAAACGTTCTATAATGATTTTTTAGATGGTTTCCTCCTGTTTTATTATATCTTTGTTTTTTGATGGGTTTTGCCTACAACATAAATTGGAGATTTCTTTAGAAAACATCATTTTCAGACACCTTCCAATTTAATAAATTATATTTATTGGTATTTCAGACAAGAGGATTTGGAGCCTCCTTTAATGAACTTCCTAAGATGGCAGCTGGGCCGACTCAGCCACCTTTCGTTGATGGAGGTTCATATGCATGAACCTCAACATTAGGCACGCTTTTAATTTCAACCTACACCTCTGAAGCAACAGAATCCTTTTCTGACTACAATTCTTCCAGGAGTCCACATATCTCTGCTGGTTGACACTTCTGAAATAAAATCATGCGTGTGATTGTATTGTGCTCAAACCATAGGTAATTAAACGATTAATATGATATTAGCTTATCAATAATCAGCCTTTGATTCTTCTAACTTAGTTGCTCTCGAGTTGGTTGTCTGCAGTTCAGGATTGATAATTTGTAGAATTTATAGAATTTCTTTCGGGTTGCTGGGTTCTGCCGGTATCTCTAGCTTTAGGTCTGCAAGGGATATCCTTTCTAGCAACAATTTTTAGATAAGCACCACACAAGACTTCACCTAGAGCCTTTTTTGGCATTGTTTACCGGGTTAATGAGCGTTACTCGGTCAGTGGTCTTTTATCTCCTTACCAAAAGGCCTCGTTTCATTTCCCTGCGTTCTAGTGTTCTTTGTATTCTTCTTGAGATTTTTACGCCGGAATTTATCCTTTAGGTAGAAAGCCATCAGACAAACCCTTCTTCATTCTACTAATTTTTTAGCCCATGAGAGCTTGTAGAGATTTACAAGAGGTTTCCAAGTTTATTTTCCAGTTTTTTAAGTTTGTATGAGGAGCCCACCCATTATGCCCCTAAAGCGATTGCATTTGATTTAGCTATTTTGCACCTTACTTGTGGCCCGTTTTTTTGGTACACCATGAGGTTTAATGGTCAAAGAAGTATGTTGTTTCCGTTTTCTTCCTTTGGGTTTTTGCGCCAGAATCTTCATTTTTGTGTTGTTAGTGCCATTCATGTGATTGACAATAATATATAGTAATTTACTGTATTAAATCATTTGCGTTCGGGTGAAAATTAAAATTCCATTACCTTTAAAATTACTTTAAATGAAATATCAAATATAAGCCATACATAGGAAGAACGAAATATATGAACGATTCATTAATTTCAAATCATCACAATTTAAATCGAATTAACTTTCTTGTGGGTTTTTATCGTTATTTCCCTTCACACCTTCTAATTTCATATTAAGCTTTCAGAAAAAAAAATTATACTTTTTATAATTTGTATTTGTGCGAACTGTGAAAGCTTCACATTTTCATTTTTTTTACAACTATACTCTAAATTTTTTTATGGTTCAAATGTTTCTTTATTTTCCCGATTTAATTCCCATGACAAAAAATAAATATCGCAAATATGGATAAACGTATAGTACAACACAAGCACTATGCTGAATACATATTCTGCCGTTGTTGTTGGGGTTTTAGTGCTTGACCGTAAAAATAAAATTCTGAATCTATATACGTACGGACAAGTTTTTTCATCTAACAAAATATTTTAACGCCGTCGACATTTATTGTGATATTGTTCTATCCGTGTTTGAAGCAAACAATAACCTGGTATTTATGCGATGTGACCTATAGTCCCAATTCAAATTTATGTAAAATGTGTATCGGGTAAACGTTTTAATCGGTATCTGTACGGTATTTGTTGCACATTGTGGAAATAAAAGTAAATCGGTTATAAATCGGTCCTTTAAGCTTTTTAAATTCATTTCGATTCTTTCATGTTGCTCCCGGCCTTTTCCAAAGAAAGCAAAAAAATAAATTTATTAAAAAAGCTTATTCCTAATTTTAATTATAAGAAGATATGGTTTTAGTGTAATGGAGCGTTTATTTCAATTAAATATCTTTAATTAAAAATTGATTTAAGATTTTAATTAAAAAGCCTTAGGAGATAGATTGCATAAGTATATAGTCTTATTAAAATAAAATCTATTTAATATTAAGAGGATCGTAGAGCTTTTCCTACATTAAATATTAAAAACATTTTCTAATGAAATATTAAATCGAATTTCATGTACACACATATCTACCAACTGATTAAATAAACAAATTTATTTATTATAAAACTTAACCAAACTATATATAAAAAATGCTTTTCAAAATGTTATTTAAAAAAGCTCTCTCATAAGAATTTAATTTTTATTTATTTTTGAGTTTATGGAATTCTTTTAAGTACATGAGTACATGGATACATATATGCTATACAACAATGTACAAAATATCATATTTAATGTAAACGAATATGGATACGATTCTGAGGTTGATTATATATATAAGCGATTCTATGGTAAAATTATCATTATCAAAGAGAAAAGCTTTGAAGATATGAAAGTATTTCTAATGAAAACCTCCCCAAGAATATTAAATAAAAAATGTTGATAACATGAATGAATATTTGAAAAAATTTGTTTGCTACTTTATATGTAGCGAAGCTTTACCTATTTGGAATTTATGGCACAACAAACAAAAAGTTAACTAAAAGCTCTCTTATCGTCTATAAAAAAACTCTAGGTAAATGAAATAACAAACTAACAAAAAGGGGTATATTTACCAGGTAAACTTTATCTAGTTTAGTAACAGAGGAAAATAGGAATAGAAAAGTTATGGATTAATTTTGGATTAGAGCGCCAATATGTAATTTATCGGGTTTCGATTTTTTATTACTTAAGATTTTATGTACGATTCACAAAATATTTATATACAATTCGTTTAATTTATCATGAATGAATATCATGATTTTTAATTTCACATAAAAGCTTCGTTACGGTTTTCAATAAATTTGTATGGATTTAGGAAAAACTAAGCGTATTGGGAAATACAATTTTGTTTTGTGAAAAATATGAAACTGATTTGTACAGGTGCATAGAATGGTAATATGTTAAAACTGTACACAACCAGTCCGTCTTGTAGAGAAATATCTATGTGTTTGAATCTGAACATATTAAGCATTAAGTCCAATAGTTTCGCTTTTGTAAGAAGTAACAGAAATTTGTTTAACGTATGGCCAGTCTATATTAGAGATACCAAACGCATACACACGAATACAGATCGAAAATAGGCTGTGCTTTTACAATTTCAAATATATTTCACATTCAAATTTCATAAATCATTGATTCTATACTGTGACTAAAAAAATCTAACAAATCAGTATTCTGTTTCAACAAAAACCAAGGTAAACTACAAAGTGTAAAAGTGACAACTTTTGCACAAAAAAATTATATCGTAGAAGTCTAGCTAGATGTACATTGGATATCGTAATGTTTTTAGTAAATTCGAAGTCTCTAAATTTTATTTAAGATAAAATGTAAAGTGGTATGATAAATTTATGTCAAAATCGATGATTTTTATTGAACGTGTAAAAGGCTTTTATTTGAATATTATTAAAATTAATTGCCATTTTGATCTTTAGTTTATAGATTTATGTTTTGAATTAATTAAGCTCAAGCTCTATCAATTTAGTTAACTGCTAATAAATTATTATAACTTAATAAAATTATTTTAATTTATAATATAAATTTGAGAACTTAAAACGAGACCGTCATTGTTGGAATTAAAATATTTATTGTGTCAAACATTCATATATTTTACTCGGTTCTTTTCATTTCTAGCCGTATTTGGCATACTATTGCAAAATCGCTTAATTTTCAAGTGGAAAATTCATGTGCTTCAAGCGTCTAATTTGATAAAATCTATGTCTCAGATTTCCAACCACATAACAAGAAAAACTCTAAACTTATTGTTCACTGGTAATATTTCACTAGATCTGAAGCGGTAGAATATTTCGGCCAACAAAAAATTCTAATCGCACAAACAACAAATATGTCGTTTTTATTCCAGAGATCGCCCGACCAAACATAAAGGTTAAAACTTTGGAGTTTGGATCTGGAGGTACCGGATTCAAATCTGGATAGAGGCAGGATGCAAAAGGTATTTTTCATCATAATCTATGATGAAAATAATCAAACGTCCTCGACTTAGCTTGGTCCCAACTTTCCGTACACCAATGAGATAACCAAAAATACAAATTTGTTGGTAACCACTCGAATCAGAAATAACTAACTACTACACCATCTAGTGGAAATTAATTTGTAATTAATAATTATAAATTACAATATTTTATAATACACTTGTTAAATAATTGTGAGTGCGTGTGGCCAAATATAAATAACATATCCAAAAAACATATTTTTAGAAAACGAATAGAGCAAGCAACTAGCACACCATTTTGGAGCATTATATAAAAAAAAATTGTGTAAGTTGCATCCTCGAAGAATATTATTTTTTTTTATTCCAAAAGTGTGTGGTTTATAACAACGTATGAGCGGATGAACAACAACAGTCCTTCAACAAAACAGTGGAGTGGCAGATATCGCAACAATCAAATTGACAAGTTATCAGAATATACGAAAATACCATTATCAGTTTGTGTAAATAGTTTGCTTAAGAATTTTCAACGCAGGTCAATCAAAAATTTAAAGCGAGAACCACGTGCAAAATACAATAGCGACAAAACATTTAGTAGCACTCAGAATGCTGTAGTGGTAAATGGTAGAAGCGGATTACATATTACACAACAACAAAAATTGCAAGCAAAAACAATTTATCCAGCCGGAAAAAATTTAATTAAACTGAGGCAAAAAAAAAATGTAAAGAAGCAGCTGCAGCATTCTAGCGAACGCAACAAAAATAAAGCACGATGCTTTAAATAAAACACAATAAAACGAGTGTGCTACAAAAACTGAGGCAAAATATCATTCACCTGGGCCGTACATCAGCAGCAGATCTAAATGTTTTTGTTTATAAAATAAATATATTTTTCTCGTCGTGGTACTTCACAATTGAACGGCAAAAACTCGGTGGCACGCACCCATAACGGTGGAACAATACTCTCAGCTCCACATTTCATATTTTTCCTTTGCGCTTGATCATTGACGAACTAATTAATCACCAATCATAGTTGAACAACAGGCTCGAAACTTTCAGACACTTTACAATTCCTAAAATGGTGGAGGCTCGCAATACCATTGAACTATTATAATGGTTGCGATCTTACAGTATCGGCAAAGCTTAATGGTATACAATATTTTGACACTTCGCAAAAATTAAAATGGAGTCAATAGCCCATTTTACTATTTTAACAGTTTTACACCAATACAAATTTTAATTATTTTATGTTTTGGTGGCATTTCGATGTGGTTGTCATATGCCATATTTATGTTACGTTTTCTACATCCGACGCAATATTAAAAAAAAATTCTACCATTTATGTTAATGGTAATGACATAAATTATATCAGTGGCACTATTCTGGTAGTTTCCTGAAAATAAGGAATTGGGGAAAGATTTTATATTTAGTTTCTATTTAAAAAATTTATTTCTGGCATACTGAGGTAAAAAAGTAGTGGTAATTTTTTAGAAAGCAAAATAAAATTATGAATAATTTACCATGCAAATCCAAATATGGAAAATTTATTCCCAATTTATAAATATTTACTTCAAACTTTTCTCGTCAGTAGGCCAGAAAAAAATATTTGAACTGAAATTACATATAAATTCTTTCCCCAATTCCATATTGCCGGGAAATTACCAGAAAAGTGCCGCAAGTGAAGATGCTAGGTTAGTGTGTCGTCGCAATAACTTGAAAACATCAAAATTGAAATTTGAATTGTCATTCGATTGCTATGTTTATAAAATTTCTGAAAAAATTTAAAACTGCAGGTACATTAAAAATTTAAGATACCCTTAATACAAACCTCATTTATTTTACCTAAAACCCAAATGTAAAGAACATCGACCTCTATAAACAGTAAAAAAAAAACACTTAGCCATAATTTAATAAAAATTATATGGCAGTATTTCGTTTATTTTAAATGGAAATAAGACCATCGGAAAATCACTTGTTATATAAAATCGAGTTTTAGGAAGTGGGTCAAAAATTGGTTAGCCACCCCGAAACAAAATTAGTACAAAGAATTTAAAAAATCCTTCAAACTATATAAAATATGTATAAACCGGACTTTTGGTAAAACGGTCCTGTGTAATCACAAAAACATTATCTCTGTTCAAAATTCAAAAAAACAACCTTTAATGGTTTAAATTTTTTTCCTAAAATTCAATTAAATCTATTAATTCTGTCGCTTAACTAACCAACATAATTGCAAAATAAAAAAAGCTCTCCCAAGTAATGGAAAATGTTTAAGTGTCTAGTTTGTTCCCAATTGCCAATCTGCCTTGACTGAAGAAATACCGAATTAAACAAGTTTTGTTAGCAATTGAATTTTTATCGTTTGGTTTTCATCGTTTTTCGTAAATGGTTTAAATTTTTCAAAATAATTGCACACTATGAAAAAGCTGTTATGAAATTTGTTACTTCCGGTGAACCAATATAGGCCAAAATAGCTGGAACTTCTCGATTGTAAGAAAATGCTAAAATAGTAAGTTTCATTTCGATTAATCAATATTAATGAGGTGTACAGAGGTCCAGTTTTTGGTGAAAAACAGTTGTTTTCTTTGAAACTATCTTCCAATTAAATTTTTGAATTTTGGTTTTTGGTTGCAAGTAGTATTGTTGCAAAATTAATTTACAATATCCTAATTTTTCATAAATCAAAAAAAAAACGAAAATGCTCAGTGGACTGACTTCGGCCAAGTATCAATCAAACAAATCGTCATTTCCGCCTAAATTTTGAAAAACTTACCTAATTTACAACTCGTTATATCGCCGAAGTAGAAAACATGAGTTTTAGAAAATCTCTGTCGTGCAGTCTAAATATGTGCAGTTTCTCTACAGTCCAGATGGATTGGCTGTTAGGAACGAAACTTCATTCTTAAGCTTTTCTCATAAATTGAGAGATGATAGTGACTTTGGCCGAAATCGGCTTTTTTGTTCTCTTCGTATATTTTGAAAGTTATATAATTTACGAGAAAAATGACGTTGGTCTTAGGGGTTTAAATAAAATTGAATATTGATAAAATATGGTAATCATGTCATGTTTTTGGCTTCGAGATTTGTGCAAATTCTGTGTTTGTCTCGTTTGTTGTAGTTTGCAAACTAAATGTTGTTGGTTCTGACAAGCCAGACGGCTTGAATGATCAGAGTAAAAGGTGATTAAAGGATAAATTTGCAATAAAAACTGTCCAGATTAGACTTCCAAAATTTTAATGGTAATTACTTTTTTTCAAAAAAAAAGTATATAAATTCTCCCTGTACTGCCCAGACGAATTTATTAATAGAAATGAAACATCATACTAAAGTTTTTTTCACAAATTATTTTCTCCAGTGAATTTTGGTTGAAATTGGTTAACCGGAAGTGACAGCTTCTATACAAGCCTTTCGGGTTTTTGCAAATATTTTGAAAAACATATATATCATTTACAAAAAAAAACGCAGTTTTCCAAAAAAAATTAAGCGAACATAACGATTTTTAGTAGTCATCAAATATATTAACCTCATGCGTGACTGCTTGTCACTGCAGGCAAAATGTTGTTCATCAACTACCGCGCAGACAGATCTACTGATTGAATCAGCAGCACACATTTTAAATGTTTGCAAGTTCATATTAAAACGATTAAAACAAAAAAAAATCTGTGTTACTCCAGTTAAACGGCAATCGATTCTACAAAAAAAATATGGATGTCAAGCGATCACATGCACATGGCGTCCAACATAGTCATAATCTGGTGCTGTGAAATTGACTTATGGGTGAATCCTAAAAAAACTGAAATGTGCCTATTAATGAGATAAAGGATTTTGTGAAATTTCAATCTTGTCGCAAAAATTTCCACTACACTTTACGACCAACCCTTTTTGAGTAACCAAACCCAGGACAAAAAAGAGTGGGTTCGACGATACAACGAATCCGCTTGGGTACCAAGCCAGCTAGTTTAAATTATTTCGTAAGCAATGCAGTACCACTAAATTTAAAAAATAAAATTAGACGGCCGGGTTGGTATCGAAAGGCCAAAAATTTTATTAGCGAAAAAAATATCGCAAAATGCCATCCCGAAAATAATAATCCAAACAACAAAAATCTCAAAACACATAACACCAAAAATATATTTACCGAGAAAAAATTGCTCGAACACAAAACCTCAAAAAAATAAAAATATCGAATTAAAAATCCCAAATTTTACCGAAAATAAAACCAAATGAGACTCATTTGGTTCTATTTTCGGCAGGTTTAAAAAAATTAAATTATTAGATAAATTTTCGTAAGATATATTTTTAAAATATAAAATATATGTTACTCTTATGTAGACTTATATTTCATTTTCATATTTTCATTTAATCGTCTTAAAAAAATTTAAAATTAAATGAAAATTTTGGATTTTTTATTTTTTGAGATTAAATTTTTCGCCCAAATAATCAAAAATTTACAAAAAGTGGTTTGGAATATTTTCTGGACTATTTATTTTGGGCAATTTGAAATTTGAGAAACAGCCTCCTAGTAAGCTTTTGATCTAGTCAAAAACATCATTTTGGTAATCATTTTGGAAATTTATAAAAATTTGTTTTACTAGAATCTCACACAAATTTAATCAAAATAACTTACAGCTGGTCCAGGCGAACCGCGACTTCCTGGTGCACCATCTGGCCCAGGAAGGCCTTGAGGTCCACTGGCGCCTATCAACCCTATTGGACCAAAAGACCCCTTATCACCTTTTACACGTGGAGGTCCCGTACTACCTTGTAGCCCAGCCGGACCATCAGGACCTTGTTTACCTGGATGGCCTGGTCTTCCAGTAGGGCCGGCAATGTCCTGCAGTCACGGGTAACCAGCTTTTCCTTTTTCTCCTTCAGGCCCAATTTCGCCTTTTGGACCTTGTAAACCTGGTTCTCCGGGGCTTCCAGGAAACCCTGATGGCCCAGCTACTCTTTTGGGTCCTCCCGGTCCTGCTACACCAGATTCACCTAGTTTACCTTCTTTGCCTTTAGGCCCAGGTGACCCTTTTTCTCCCTTAAAATATTTAAAATTATTTATGAGTTAATCACCGGCAATATGGCCCTAATGATAATACCTCTTTTCCTCCAGAAACTACTAGTCCAGGAGACCCTGCTGGACCTGGTTCTCCGATTGGTCCTTGATGACCTGCTGGCACAGGTGCACCTTGCCCTCCTTCTGGTCTCCAAGGACCCCGTCGTCCAGGTTCTCCAGGTGGTCCTGCGAAGTCCGTTGGTCCAGGAGGACCATCATCACCACGTTCACCTTTGATACCGAATGGTCCAGGTAAACCTTGTTTCCCCGGCGATCCGTGAGGCCTTCTCAAACCCTCTGGACCATCTTCACCTTTTGAACCTAGCTGACCTATTCCTCCTGAAGGGCCCTTCTCGTCTGGTGAACCAGGAGGACTTGTCTCACCTCTTACACCTTGTGGCTCACCTCTTACACCCTGTGGGTCACGTTGGTTGTCTTTAAATCCCTTTTCACTTGGTGCTCCAATATCTCCTTTATGACCATCTTCTCCAGGTGGTGTACCTTGTGGTGGTGTATTTTTGATATTTATGTACATTTGTCGTAAATGAAACGTGGTTGTTGGCCACAACATATTATATTAACCTATCCATTTTTCACTACTTTAATGAAATTTAAAAAGCTCTAAAATCACAGCATTCCGAGCAGTTAAGCAGTAACATATAAAAAATGCTATAAAGGCAAGGAAATTGTAATTTCCGAAATTGGTAGCTTAGATTTTATTAGATATCTCCATATTTTTTTTAATTTATTTATTTTTATTGGTTTATTTAATTACGATTGACAGACATTTTGTGAACAACCAGCTCCATTTTGAGCTTAAAAGCTCGTTCATAATAAGGTATGAAGGTTTCATTTTCCCATAATCTTCCTTCTGTTTTCTGGCTTTTTTTATATATTTTACCAGTATTTAACATATAGTTTCTTACAAAGTGTGAAGTATTTTTGTTGGATCACCCAGACAAAAATTAAAAGATCCCAATGATTTTTGGCTGAAATATGTGACCGGAAGTGGCAGTCTCTATAATGAATGAATGAATGAATCATTAAGATTCTAAATAAAATTTGCCCTCCACAATTTTAGCAGAAAAAACGTTTTTGACAAACAATTGTCTTTTAACAAAAATTGGGTAACTGGGTCCATTACAGCCAAGCCTGATTGATGAATTGTAATGGGTCCATTACAGCCAAGCCTGATTGATGAATTGTAATGAACTTTATACTAACGCTTTTTCCACAAATTGTAGACCACATTGATTTGTGGTTGAAATCGGTTCACCGGAAGTGACTGCTTCCATTTTTGTTTTTTTCCAAATATTTCGAAATGTATATCATTTATGAGAAAAACGACTGTGATTTTAAAGATGCTAAGTGAAATTTGCAACAATACCAGTCCAGATAAGTTTTCCAAAATTTAATCGGAAGAAATCTAATGTTTTTTCAACAAAAATTTTGCAACTGTGTACAGCTAAAACGGATTGATTGATCGTGAGGAAATTTCATGCCTAATCTTTTTGCATAAAAGTGGAGATAGATTTTTGGCCCAGATCGAATTACCTTACGTGGCAGCTTTCATAGAAGCTTTTTCGTTTTTTTGTGCGTTATTTTGAAAATTATATTGCATTTACGATAAACTGAAAGATTGAAAATTGAATTTCGGGAAATATCGAGTTTTGATAAAAAATTGTTGTTTCATCAAAATTCCGCATCTACAGTTTTGGCGGATTGACTATTCGGAATACAACTTTATACTAAAACTTTTTATATTAATTGTGAGATCTTTTTGAAATTGGAAATCTACCATTGTACTATAATTTTTCTATGGATGTCATGCAGTTTAGAAAAAATGGTGATTAATCATGTTCTCTGCTCAATTCCATTTTCAAAGAAGTACAGAACTATTTTGTGGGGTATGAGAAATAATTTTGGTAATGATTTGGACCAATAAAAAATCAACGATAAAAGTTTAGCCTTCTGTTTTGCAACTGATATGTGAAACAATCAAAGTGTAGGGGTGGCTAGAACGGTTATTCATAACTAAGGTACACGTGGTATAAAATAATTAGATAATTAAGACAGTTTTGTTTAAACGAAGGAAAATCAAATATCAGGCCCGGTAATTTTGATATGTAGTCGTTACGAAATACCCACAAAATTAAATTAGCATATAACGAAAATACACTCAGAAGACGGTCTAGACTAAAATTATAAACCGTAACCATCCGCACATCAACATAAATTTCCACACCATATTTTCAAATATTTTTTAAACTTTATGAAAAATGTATCGTAATAATTCATGTCAACCTTAAGCGTGTGTGTGTGGTATAGTTTAAATTTGTATATGTATATTCTATTCCCCATACAGTAGGTAAATGAAAATTTGTTGTATATTGCTTGTAACAAAAAAAGATGATGCTACATAAATTTGTTGTGTTGCCTGGAAAATGTTTTTAGGTGAACGAGATGTATTCGAGTACATACATTTATACAAGAATAAAAGTACATGAATATATTTGGGGGGCATAATCTAACATTATTTCAGTATTATACTCCTAAGGGTTCAATATGTTTTACTAAGACCGAATACATGAAAATTATGAAGTGAATGAGATGAGATGAAAATCATCGGTTTGATTTGTGAGATGTGGAAACAAATATTTAATCTGTCTCGCTTTTAACATATCAACTGTTAAATTATTTAACAATTTGCCATGTGTATGAATTCCACAAATATATTTTATAAATAATGAATAACAAACATCTTTTATTGGTTACTAACTCACCTGAAACATTAACAAACAAACATATTACATCCTTTTTTACTTATATATCCTTTTTTTGTTATATGTTTATTTCAGGCGATCTACTAAAGGCAACCGCAAATACATTTTCGAAGGAAAATCTTCAAATGACCGCAAACAACACCTAAAGGTAAGCGTATACGTACATAAACCGTATTCAAGTCTAGTATTTGTAAGTTTTATGATTTTGGGTTGCAAACCGTTAAACGGATAAACCTTTTCCCAATAATAATATTATTTACTATTATTTTCCACTGTAATATGCTCGTATGTACCAAATGATTTTTCATCTCATTGAAAAAAAAGTGATACGTGAGATATTTGTTATGTCTCTGTATATAAATATATTTGGAAATCGTCTATGTATATAAAAGCTATTTATAAACACAATGTGAAATGAATTCTTATTTGATTGTGAAAAATCCATAAAAAGACGAATCGAACACACAAGAAATAAAAAAAAAAAGTTTTAAAATCACTTTTTTGGTGCTTTCGAATTTTGTTGCTCATACTGTGTATAACACTGAGTTGTGTGTGTATTTCGATTTTGGTGATTGTGTGTGTGTAGAAAACTTATTGAAAAGAAAATAAATATAAAAGTTCATGCGGGTGGGGTTGTTGGGGTGACGGAAATAAATAAAAAAATAAATAGAAAATACATAAAATAAAATAAAAAGTTAAAAAAGAAATAAATCAAAACTTTCCGCAAGAGTAACACCAAAACCAACCAAAACAGCTAAACACAAAATCGTAAAGTGGAAGGATATTACATACCTTGTTATTTATTGAGCATCTGGTAAAAATTCATTTTATTTCACTTCATTGATTTTTTATTTTATTTTAATTTAAAAAATTGGCCACATTTTCCCGCAATATATTGGTTTATATTATTGTACGAGGACGAGTACGGTATGAAATATGGTTTATATATTGGTGGTTTAGTTCTGCGGGGTGTTTTTTTTGATTATTGGTTTTAAGATATTCTCACCAATTTAAAATCATTTTTGTTTTGTAGTAAAATAAATTTAGTAATTTAAGTTTTTGGTAATAAATCAGTAACGGAAATGTAAATGTCGTTTTAAAGACATAAAATATGTTTTTCGGTTGAATTGTAAGGAACGAGAAGAAGCGGTATAGCTTTAAATCATAATGGTGCAAAAATAATTTCTCCCACGCTACTATACAGTTGTCCGTTTAAATCGTAAACTATATACAGGTAATTTCTAATGCACAAATATGATCCACATCATATCAAAAATGTTATCGTTTTAGCCGGTACGCTTTGTCGAGAATGGCCCATATATAGCAACTTTGAGAACACGCTGTAAATCTTAATGGAAGTTGAAATTTTTGGTATTGATCATCGGTTTTCTAGTAGTTCTGGTTACGGAGGCTACTTCTCAGTTGTGTGTGCTCAAAGTGGCCATATATGGGCCATTCTTGCCATGAGATGCCAATAACAGCGTCCTTCAACTTTTGTACTGGCAAAGGCTAAGACCAGAGCTACTCGAAAACTATAGTGAGATCGATGACCAATACCGAAAATCTCAACTTCCATTCAGATGGGCTTATTAGTTTGGGCTTACTTCAAAAAACCATAACGAAAAATATTTTTGTATTTTGGGCTGCTCATTAAAATGTCGTGACACAATTTTTTTGGACGTAACAAAAATTATAGTTTTCTTGTTGCCACTGCGTTTTTTTGGGCTGACATTTGGGCCAACTTCACATACATAATTTGGATGAGATGATAGTTTCCCTGCAAAGGTGATTCGCGTCTCATCTAATCCGTTTTTGATAGTTGGGATGCTAAGGTTCTTATTTGTTTATTGTTGTTTTTTACGTACTGTAATAATTCTGCAAATTTTTGACTGTGCTCGTTGGACAATGTCAATATTCGAATTTGAGGTTTGATTGCCATAACTCGCACCCATATATGACCAAATTTGTTGAATCATTGTGTTATAGAGGAGAAGCTTTTATTCTAGCCCAATGGTTGAATATTTTAACATCAACAAGTGCATTTTATTCTCTTTAAATTTGATATGGTCTCGTTTCATTTTTTTGCATTGTCGTCAAGTTAACCGTCAGTCTATATGGATGCCTAGGCATTTTGATCCATTTGATTGTGGGATTTGTTTCTAGTTCATTATCTAGGTCTGAAATGAAAATCAAATATAATGTCGGACGAAGTACACTGCCTGCGGTACTGCTGCCAGAATGTTTTTCTCGCCCGATTTAGAGGTATAATATCTGCGGTTTGAAAATTTCTGGTAATTTAAGATACATTTTATAAAGAAGACTCTTGTGTCAAACTTTATTGTATGATACTAACCTTGTTTGATATTTTTTAGTGCCGGTTTAATATTTTCGATATTTGCTTTTTCAAACACTTTCGAGAAGATTGGTAGTGATCATTTTAATAGTTAACAATTTGCAGCACTCAGGCATATATCCTGATTCATAAATCAAAATGATCAGTAGGCCAATAAGTTGGATGGCGATAAGATGCGACATTGAAGTGATTTTCTTGCATAGCATTCATTAATTGACGTCGCCTTGGAATAGCCAATGTTGAACCTGAGTATTTATATTTCGCATTGAAGTCACCCGTGGCCAAGAAACGTTGGCCCATAGTCGCAAAAAAACATTTAGTAAATATCTGCCAAAACGTCATTATTTGGTGGGCAATGTACTGAAGCGATGATTTTTGAGGTCAATCAACACATATAGACGTTGCTTGTATTTCCTTACTCCTATATTCATTTAGATCATAATTCCCTTTTTATGTTTGGTAAAACATTTAGGGCTAGTTTTAGGTTCATGTTACGTTAAATTTTTGCGTTGATTACGTGACATTTTAACGTAAAATGTTATACAGAAAAACCACGATTTAACGGACTAATTGGGGGTCCGTTAAACCCGATAGTCCGTTAAATCCGAATTTTTTTAAATTTAATTGATTCGATCGAATTAAATCTCTGACGGAACTCGGGCATTTCTTAGCCGATCATGTTGGGGTTGGGTATGTTGGATGGAAATGGGATCCTTCAATGATTTTGGGAAGAAACTCCTACAATATGGCCACGAGGGATGGAACTCGATCAATTTTAAACCGATTATGATGCGATTGGGTATGTTAGATGAAAGTCGGATTCTTAATTGTTTTTTGGAATAGTTCTGGAATATGGCCGAGTCAAATTGAACATGGTGGATGGAAATAAGATATTCTTCAATACTTTTTGGAAGAAGTTGTGAAATATGGCCACCTAGGATGGAACTCGGAAAATTAAACTAGGACGGAACTCGGTAATAAGTATAGGAATCTTTCTTGAAGCAAGCGGTTCGTGATGTTAACATGTTTCTGCTGCTGGATGTCTTAACATCTATCACCAGTTCGTGACCCACTCATGTAACTAGTGGTTTGAGCGGCAGGCCAACTACCAACTCTCACAAAAAATTACATTATGAACCCTACACAAAGGGCTTGAATAAATTTATAGTATACTTATCAAACACGACCTTGAAAATTGTTGACGGGAACATGGAATATGATAGATGTCTACTAAGACGTTGAGATTTCCAGCATCTTTCGAACCATGCGGAAATTTATACTTTTGAGATATTCGCAATACAGGAGCATACATTGTCTGGGAGTTAATTCCATAAAACAACCAATAATTACTTTCTCCACTACAGCAATAATCAACAAAGAGGAACAAATCTAATCCCATCGTAATCAGTTAAAACTGCCTGAGTTCTGTCCAAGGAGGCCATATTCCACAAAATCATTTAAGAATTCATCCATCATAATCGGTAACCGGAAAATGAAAAATAAAGATTTTCCATTAAATCGAGGGTCCGTTAAATTGAGCGTCGGACCGTTAAACCGACGGTTTACTGTATCGTTAAAAAATATTTTCAAATTTTCCCATCGCCTCCAAACTCACACTCCAAAATGCACGAACTCCACAAGGAACTGCAGTGTTTGGATAACCATCGACATTTTTGTAATTAGTGATGACATATGTGATTTTTATTTGTTGACTTTATTTTACCAAACATTTGCGGTTCAGGTGGAGCTTGAACCCCGTTCGTTTTTTTATAATAATAGCAGTTCCTCCTCCACTTCTGTTAAATGGCTGTTTCGTGTCATAGACTTCGTAACCATTTATTCTGAAATTGGGCTTATCGAATATACGGGCTTTAGAAACCAGCGTAAGATAATTTTCTTGTTGTGCGCCTGTGGCGTATCTTCAGATAATTTATCGGAGATATTCTAGTTTCTGTATGATAATGGTTTGATTTTGTAGCATATTTTGTATTGTTGCTATTAACAACATCATCAGCTGCATGCAGTTTTCAGGGTAGGTTCAGCATTTGTAGATTTATCTTGGAGAACGCTATGTTGTTTTGCTGATAGATGTTCTGGGCGAGCGAGAGCCATTTTGCGTACATGCGGAGGTATATTATTCCCCGCATATGATATAGTTTTATACTGCCGCCTGGGAAGTGACTATTAAATATAATCTATGACGTCAATTTTTTTCATAACAGGTATGTCACCTTTTCGTTTGGTATAGAAGTTGCGTATATGGTCTTTCCATTTCGGAATGCTAATGTATTTAAGCAAGGTAGATTACACAATGTAATCTACACAGTTGTCGACACGTAATTTTTCACATAGATTACATAACGATTTTCTAAGTCCCTGACGTTGGCAATGTAATCAACGTCAACAACCTTAGAAATGATATTAAAATCTAAATTTTCTTTATTTATATTTTAACAATTTTTTTTATTTTGCGTAAGTTAGTGTGACTAATTTGCTGTCTAGCTAATAGGTCGTCTTATTATCTAAGGAGCTAAATAAGTTTATATTGACAATTACTGATGGTTGGCTTATACCAGCTGTTTAACCGTTTAAGTACCAAGCAGTTTAGTTTTTATGTCGAGAAAATCTAAAACAAAAAGAGAAAACGAAAACCAAATTTTTACGAATGTTAACTTTGTCGTTTTGCGTTATTATCAACGATTGCTTATGATATTCATATTGTGAAAACAAACTGCTATTTAAAATTATTAATCTAATTTTAATTTTTTATTTTATTGTAAATTAATTAACATTTTTTCTGTTCTAACTTCTTGCACACAATTTTATATAATAATAAGAAAAAAAACGTACATTTTTTATATCAATATAACTTAGGTTGCTGTTAAACCTTTTTTCTTTTAATATTCAATAAAATTTTTAACAAATAAAATAAAATTTAATATAAAAAATACAGTAAAACTTCGGACGGACTAATTGGGGTGTCCGTTAAATCCGAATGTCCGTTAAATTCGAATGTTTTAAAATTTAATCGACTATGGGTTTTGCACTTGTTGAGATTCATAAACAGAAGAAGTTCTCAAAAATGGCCAAAAATTGTTTAATAATCCCATTTCCATCCAACATACCCAATCCTACCATAATCAGTTAAGAAATGATTGAATTCCGTCCCAGGTGGTCATATTCCAGAACTTCTTCCAAAAATCATTCAAAGCGATATCGCACCGTGGTATTTTTGGACATAAAATAAAACAAGCGCTATCGCGCTGCTTGGGATTTTTCGTACTCGTTTAGAGTTTTTTCAATACCGTCTTGGACTTAAATGGTTAAAGATGACACAAAACAAATCGTGCTTGAATTTAATTAAAATTTGCGAAATAAATTAATATTAACCGTTTGTGTCCCAGGAGGTAATGCAAACGCATTACAAACAACGTAAAACCATCTGTGGTACAAATGCAAACAACAAAAATAAATTTCAACGTAGATAACAATCGCTTCCTGTATTTGTTAGATAACGCGATTCTCGAGTTTCTCTCATCGCTCGGTCACATTTATTTATTTTATTTTCTCGACATAAAATTTCAACAGCGCAATCGCGCTGCTTGGGACTCAAACGGTTAATAAACTACCAAAATATTTCTAATTGGAGATTAATAAATCTGGGGCGGTATGTCACACCATCACTTCGAATCGGAATTTGAAAAAAGTCGAATGGCGGTATGTTGTAACATTTTCGAAAAGCAAAAATGATACAACTTTCTCTGACAACTTGATTTCTGAATATTAGAGACATCTTTCGGTGACTGGCATGAACTGGCCACTAATTTAGTTAGATATTTTATCCGCGTTTTTTTTTCTAAAACAGTTTTTGGCGATCGCGATAGCTTATTATACGGTTCTGTATAATAACTGGACTGTAGTAGAGAGCAGGGATATTACAGAAAACCCATTTTGTTTTTTGTGATATTTTTGATAGGCACGCAATTAAAACCTAACCTACTTAGCATCAGGCAATATTTTTCTACTATTTTACTGATTAAAGCCGTGTGGCTGACGCAGACTTTTTTTTTAAATTTCCGACTAGATTGATGGTCGGTTTTTACAAATTATTGATACGTGTCTCTAGGATTCAGAAAACAGAACATGTTTTATATTTGAACCTGCAAAAATAGTCCAGATTTGTCGCTAGACAATTAGAAAGAATTTGGATTGAAAAATACTAAAAACATACATAAATTTTACTTTTATTACGCAAATTTTATTTAAACTTAAGTCTTTGATTCCTGAACGACTGGTATGAATCAGCCATCAATTCAGTTAATCGGAAGTTTGAACAAGAAAATCGGCATCAGGCGCAAAGTATAAACTTACTTCATGTTAGTTCATACCAGTTATCAATAGATGGCGTAATTTTTATGAAATTTGATTCTAGTTCGTTAATTTAATTTGAATTTTATCTATTGTCGAAGTATTTATTATCGAGGGGAGACAATTAAAAATTTAGTACTATATTAATTACTAAATTATAATGGTTACTCTCGTATAATTTTTTAAAATATTGGTTTTCAGCTTAAAATCATTGAGATTTTCCAATTTCTGAGAAAAGCTTAACTATAAAGTATTGTATTATCCCGATTAGTCCAGTGTCTGGGCTATAGAGAATGTACAAACATATAGTCGGCACCGCACCACACATACACGGAAGCAAACACAGAAGTTTATGAAAATAGCGGATAGTAATTTGCATGAAAGTAAAAACGTCATTTACATTTAATTTTCTGAGAGCCTAAGTTTATGAAAAGAAAGCTAAATTTATGAAAAAAACTTACGAATGAAGTTTCGTTTAAAATAGTCACATTCCGTTTAAACTGTAATCAAATAATTTTGGTGAAATAAAATTTTTTATCGCTATAATTTTTATCACTACATATATATATTATCAGTTAGTATAATATAAAAACGAATATAAAAACAAAATAGTTTTTAATAGGACCTGGCACTTAGATTCCCATTAGAATGATGATTGTTTTTCAAAAATACTAAGTTTTCTAAATATTTGCAAAAACGTCAAAACTTTTTCCAATTACCACTTCCGGTTGAACGATTCGAGTCAAAGATCAATGGCACTTCTAAAATTATGGAAAAAGAAAAATTAAAACTGAGCCCCGATTAATTATTCCAAATGAGCAGAGGAGAGGATACAAAATTTAGTTTTCACGGCAACATAAAGACAGAATGAAAAAAACTCAATTTTTTATGGTTCAATTCAATCATGTTTACTTTACCCGATTCATTGTATTCCAAATATAAACAATTCAAGAGAAGTGTAAACAATATAAAAAATCAAATATTTACTAATCAAACCTATACAGAAAAAAAAGCAAACAACGATATTAATTTCTCTAAATATATATAACATATTTATGTTTCAAAATAGAAAAACTAACCCCCCCGTTTAAATTCAATATATTAATTTCCTATTTGGCAATAAAATTTCCTGTTTGCATATTCAAATATTTTTTATGAACAGAATACGCCGTACTCGTATACTATAAAAATGCAAGTAAGAAGTCAACTGTCTAATAGTATACATATGCCGCCAACAACCCCCAATTCATACAAAAATGTTCGTCAATTTTGCAACAATAATAAATATTGTTATATTTTAATGTATAAAATTACACCTAAATCAAATATAAGTATAAATAATAAAACTATGATACGCGGGGTGGTAACGAACTAACTCACTAAAACGAGTAAAATATTTTCACTTTAAATGTTAAAAATGGCTCGTACGATCCAATACAGATTTTTTATAATATGTCTTCCAAGTTAGCAGGTCGGCGAATCGTTACGATATTTTTACACAATTTTTGGTTAGCCTCGAAAATCGAATATTCGAAAATGAGATTCCAACAATATATATTAAGGTTGCATCGAGTGCTCATTTAAAAATGTCCTCCCATAATTATTTTGAGAACCGCCCCAATAATTCCAAAAATAAAGGATTATTTTTGGAAAAACATTTTTAACAATGAGCTAAACAGCACCACAAGAAATTGATTTTAATTCCTGAATGGGTCAACGTGGTATAGATTAATTTGTTACATGCAGGAAGTAAAACCCATAAATGTTTTAAAATGATTTACTTAAATTTCAATTTAAAGGTAGATAGTAAGCCAGTAAAATAAATAATATTTTTAATGCTTCATTAACTATGAATAGAGAAAAGTTGTGTTTTATTTGGGAATTCACTTCCTGCTTGAAATTTACATAAGTGTTACCGAAAAACAAAAATACTCAGTTGGCTATCTGTTTTGGGATGGAAAGCCAACTTTTTTTATTGATAAATCAAGGTGGTTGATGTATGAAATTTCCTCCCCCACGGCTTCGTCTACAAGCCTGCATCCGAATATCAAAATTTTTGATGCATTTTTTCAATAAAAGCGGGTCAATGACCTTAATTTAAGCTCGAATGTTGTTTTTAAGTTGTTGAATTGTTTTTGGATGATTAACGTATGTAACTTACCTTTCAAATAACTCCACTGTTAAATCTGGACTTCTCAGTGGCCAAGGATCTTCGCTGGTCCTCGCTTTCAAAACCCACTCGAACGACTTTGATAAGAATTGCTCAAAGTGGGTCATCGAGTAACAGGAATCGTTTGTGATTGTATATTTGTTTGTGCTAGAAATATATTTTAGTTAAAATTCGGTGAGGTTTTTTAAGTTCTAAGAAGTGAGTATAATTTATCGGTGATTCCCTTTCATAAACAACCTGACTTAAAAGATTTTTTAGGAAAAATCCAGGAAGCGATTTTAATTAGTTCTGATTTCTGAAAAATTAGTTTAGGTGCCCTGCGATGGAGCCGTGATGTAGCGTTATGTTGCGATATGTTGCATGATTTACGGCATGTTGCACATTGTTGCAACGGGTTGCGTAATACTTTATGTTATGAGTTGTGCGATCATTGGGTTCATGTTGCGTGGGTTATTAATTGCAGCACTTTAATTTGGGTATGGCCGAAGAAAATGGTATAATTATTTTAATTTTGATGCTATGACAAAGTTAAATTAGACGAGGAGAACACACATTCAACGTTTATTTATTAATAAAGTGCAATAATGTGCCATAAAAATTTTATGTTAAATGTTAAATGATTTATGTTAAATGATTAATAAAATTTTTAAGTTTAAATTTTTTGATGGTAAATTCTTATTAATTTAATTTCTGAAAAACATAAAACACAGATTTTTCCTTTGCCAGTTTTGCTTATTAACTGATCAGTTGAAATGTTTTTTTTTTTCAAAAGTTTGATTGGCTACCTATGTTTATTGATTTACTAATGCTATCAAACGTTTTAGTCTATTGCAGTCCAAAATGTCAAACCAAAAAAAAAAATTAGTTTGGATAATTTATGGGGGGCGGGGCTAATTGAAAAAATTGAAGTAATGCTCAGGTGAGGTTGGTAGGTTTACTTAATGTTCAGAGATAATTATCTGTGGTAGGGTTATATCCGAGGAAAGGAAATATTTTCGAGGAGAAGTTGCCACCAGACGTTTATGACCGGAGGTAATCGTCCGGGGTAATCGACAGTGAGGGTAATGACCTTGGGGGCAATGACCGTGGATAAATGAGGTTTGGCAAAAACCGCAGGAAAGGAATAAATTTCCTTGGAGGTAATGGCGGAGGATATTGACCAAGGAGGTAATATCTTAAAGAGTAAAATTCTTTATCCCCATCTATATATATATGTGATTGAATACCTGTCCTGTTTAGCCGATACAAAATGACGGATAATCAGAACCTGATATTTTGTAGATACCTGTATTTAATGAAAAAATGTTATTTTCTTATTGGTTTGCATTTATTGGTCGTTTTTCGAAGTTCCACTTTATAATCGTAATTTCAAAATAATTCTTTTACCATGGTCTAATATCTTTTTTCTCGCCGATTTAAAAAAGACTCTGCCTCAAAAATGTAAAAAATGACAGGGGCCGAAGTAATAAGTAATTCGGTCTAGAAATTCACAAATTTCCAGTAAAAATATTGAGTTTCAGCCATTTATAGATTTTTATTTACTCAAACTAGTCGAATGTCGTACACGTTATATTGATTTGCAGGATCCCTCCAAGTCGTATTAAAATTAAAATTGTCAAACCACACACGTTATATATATTATTGATGCCATTTGTATTTTTGCCAGAAGAAATCTCTTCGTTTGATAGAAATGTCTTCGATTCCTATCAAAATTAAAAAAATTTCATTTATTGTTTTCTCAGAAGAAATGTCTTCGATTCCTATGGAGATTTCGTATTGTATATTCTGAAAATTTTATTTCGTATTTTTCACTAAATTTTTATATCTAAAATGGAATATGTTTTTAACTTTTTGGCATAATCTTAACGTTCTACATTTTTTATTGTTTGAACTACTTAACCAAATTTTTAAATTTTTTTTAATTTTTTCGGATTTTATGCTGAACTTACTTCATAAAGGTAATTCTGCTTATTTAATTATTTTTCGATTGGATATGCCATGCCGCAGATCCTTCAAGGCATCGATTTTAAATTGCAAAATTCAAATTTTTAAAAGGGCATCCGAATAACTTGTTTGTAAGGAGACATTTCAAATGAACACCCAGTACAAAATTTTGGTTAGTTTTCTCATTTCCACCAAAAAAAAAAATTATGAAAATATATTAAAATTCAAATAGCATATCTGTGCCATAAATAACAGTTAAATTTGCCTACATATATACCAACACTAGCACAAAATCGGAATCGTTCGTTTATAAAATAAAATAAAATAAAATAAAAAATTTAGTAGTAGAACTGTGAAACACCATTTTTCATTTATTTTTATCATTTTCAGCAGAACATAATCATACATAGTACATAAAATAAAAATGAAAATTTCACTATTTATACTCTCACGCGCCTCCCTGCATTTCGAAATTTTCCATTCTGGAATCCGCATATAGCTATTCGTCGCTTACACACAGTTAGCATTAAATTATATTTGTAATAACAATAATAATGAATGGTACAGAAATCAGAAAAAGGCAACATAACTATAATGTCATCGATTTACGTTTAACAAAAATTCCATTACTGCGGCGGTACTGCGCTGCTATTCTCAAAAGTTGATAAAACGTGTTTTTAACCTGTCCATGGTACAAAAATTAGTTTCGATAAAATATTTTGAATTCGATCAAATGACATTTTTAGACAGAAACAAAATTAATGCATTTATTACAAATTCGAAACCAAGAATCAAAAATTTCTAAAACAACAAAATTTGAAAATTTTTACCGTGATTAAATCATCACAAATAAATGTATTTGCCCTGAATGGTTTGGGTATCGAAGTTTATACATTATTATGATAAATGAATTATTTTTTTTTTTCATTTCTGATGACATCCAGAAATGAAAAAAAAAAATAATTGCTGCTGTATATTCTCTAGTGTTTTATTCATGTTGTTAGTTTTGTTAGACACAAATTATTTATTTATATATTTTGTATCGATATACGTAATGGAAAGGATAAGCGGAAATAATGTCAATTCGAAATAAGGTTGTTACTCTGTATTATATGATGTTATAAATAAAAAAACTGCTACTACAGTATTATGGATGTATTGAAGTTATTATAATAGGAACAAGATTAAATTCAAGGAATGCAGTTAGAAATGGTATTTGTAGGACTTTTATTTGTGTTGTTGCCTTTATTGATATGTTATGATGAATTTTATTTTTTGAAATGAAATTTTTTCTATGGTTCGTCTGAATTATTGTAGCTTTTATATAAAGTTATGTTTGTGAATGTATAAAAGTCAAAAGAAGTGACAAAAAATGTTAACGAACAAAGAAATTTAAACGAAATTTCATAAAAACAGTTTGCGAAAATTATTTATATGCAGGCAGTGAATATTTAGAATTACTGTGAAGCAAGTATTGTACTACAAAAAACACAGCCCATCAAACTTAAAAATTGATAAATTAGTAAGCACTTTGGACGCGAATTGTGACGGTCTTGCAACTTTTAGTACATTTTTTTATCAAAAAATCCTTTGCGATTTAACCAAGAGCAAGTTTTTGTAAAATTATTATTTGTACAAATGTAAGATCAAAATTGATTTCCATGCAGAAAATGTGGAAATAAATATTATAAAATTGAATATATGAGTTTTTATATTGTATGGACAAATAACAATAAATATGAAAATAAAATAGAAAGCTATTAGTATTAGTACTACAAAACAGTCTCCAACAAATAATTCAATAAAACTTGGAATTGTTAACATTTTCAGGGCAAACCAACAAAAAACAGTGTCGAATTCTTAAAAACTAGTGTTTGTTAATTTATTACACGCAGGAAGTGAAAACGTTTTGTTCGTATTCAAAAATATTAACCACAAATATTATAAAATGTATTATTTGAAATATTTGCATGTTCTGGAAAAAAGTAACAAAGAATGTTTGAAAATTACATGCAGGAAGTGAACATCAAGTGTTAGTAAAAGCAAAATATCAACCAATATTAACTATTTACGGGTTAAAAAATTTATGGTTAAAAATTTTCATAGAAATACTAATTACTGTTGCTGTTAACGGACAATTTTTAAGAATTCATAAATAATTAGCTTTTACAACATTATTACATGCAGGAAGTGAAATCCAATTATCACATATTTTAAAATTAATAATTTGAATTGTTATTTTTTTGGCAAATAATGAACAAAGAAATTTAAACAATTTTTCATAAAAACGTTCGCGAAAATTCGGTTAATATTCAAAACTGCTGCAAAACAAATATTGTACTTCAAAACACAGCCCATACAATTTACAAAACGGATAAATTAGGAAGCACTTTGTACGCGTTGTTTAACAGAGCTATGTCGTAGCAAAACAAAACAGTTTCCAACAAATAATTCAATAAAAATTGGGATTGTTAATATTTTCTGGGCATTTTAACAAAAAACAGTGTTGAATTCTTAAAAAACTAGTGTTTTTAATTTATTACAAGCAGGAAGTGAAAACGTTTTGTCCGTATTCAAAAATATTAATCACAAATATTATAAAATGTAATTTTTCAATCATTTGGAAGTTCTGGAAAGAAGTAACAAAGAATGTTTGAATATTACATGCAGGAAGTGAACATCAAGTGTTAGTACTGCAAAATATTAACCACCAACTATTTACAGATTGAAAAATGTATGGTATAAAATTTTTAAAAAAATATTATTTACTGTTACTGTTAACGGACAATTTTTAAGAATTCATAAATAATTAGCTTTCACATCATTATTTCATGCAGGAAGTGAAATTCAATTATCAAATATTTAAAATTTATTAAAATGAACTGCATTTTTTTTTTGTAAATAATAACATAAAAATTTAAGCAATTTTTCATAAAGACGAAAATGCGATTTTTTTTTACTTACAGGCAGTGATTATTTAGAATTACTGCGAAACAAATATTGTACTACAAATCACAGCCCATGAAATTTAAAAGGTAGCAAGCACTTTAGACGCTTTGTTTAACACAGGTACGCCACGGTAATTCTAACGTTTGAGGCGGTTTTGTAGCTTTTAGTGCAGTTTGTGCAGCGGACATATTAGAGCGATGTTTTGTTAAAAATTATCAACTACGATCTATTCAAAAACAAGTTTTTGTAAAATTATTACATGCAAAGGTGTAAGATTATAAATGATTTCCGATACAATAAATTTACGTGAAGTATCATTCAATTTTATCTTAATGCCATTGAATTTTGGGACCTGAGAGTAAGTTTTTATTTGAAAGAATTCATTAGTGTTAGTTAGTTTAACAAAATATTGGTACAAATATTAAAAAATTGAATATATGAGTTTGTATGGAAAAATGACAATAATAATATGAAAATGGAATGAAAAGCTATTCAACGAAAATTGGAATTGTTAACACTTTCTGGGCATTTCAACAAAAAAACGTATCAAATTTTTGTACACTAGTGTTTGTTAATTTATTACATGCAGCAACCACAAACATTATAAAATGTATTATTTGAATTATTCGCATGTTTGAAAATTACATGCAGGAAGTGAACATCAAGTGTTAGTACTGGAAAATATTAACCGTCAATTGTTTGCAGATTGATAATTTTATGGAAAAAAATACAAAGAAATACTAATAAATGTTGCTATTAACAGACAATTTTTAAGAATTCATGAGTAATTAGCTTTAAAAACATCATTACATGCAGGAAGTGAAATTCAATTATGAAAATTTAAAATCAATAATTGTCATTTTTTTTTGGTAAATAACGATCAAAGTAATCTCAACCATTTTTATAAACACAGTTTGCGAAAATTTATTACATGCAGGAAGTGAATATTCAGAATTACTGCGTAACAAGCCTTGTAATTAAAAATTGATAACTTGAAATGTTAAAAAAGCTAAAAATGTTTTTTAAAACAGGAAATAAATATTAGGCGACAATACTACACTATAGAACCCTCCAAATATTTAACAATTGATTTATTAAATTGTTAAAGTTGTGTGGAATAAATCAAATACGAAAAGTTGAAGAATTCTGGAAGAATAATGTATTTAAATTTATTTCATGGGCATAGTAAAAATCTACTATTTACACTGCAGAATATTTTTCATACGAAATATTTCAAAATTTATTTATTTAGCCAACGGTTAATGGGGGAATAAATTAAAACCTGTATTCATTTTAATATTTTTAAGAGTTAATTTGTGTTTAAAATTATTATTATTAAGATTGAAAATTTGAATTGATAATTTTATTATAAACACCAAAAAAAGGAATGATACACATATATTGGTTTCTTCTCTACTTCCAGCTTCACACTCATGTGTTTCCGAAAGTGTCGACGACGATCCTTTCTTTTTGATTCATAAACGACGAAGCTTCTGACCATTAGTTGAAGTTGCTAGCTAGCAGATACCAGAGTACATAAGCTAAGTAATTTTGGAAGCTAGCTGACGATTTTATTTCTTTGAGAAGGCTGAAAAAACCGGGTTTTCTACCTGAGCAAAGGTTTTCTTTTAGTGTGAATTACATAGCATTGCTCTTTGCGTTTGGTCCGCGGAAAGTATTTTATTTCCTTTCCGCCACCTGATATAAAATAACATAATAATGAATTATTACTAGAAAACCTTTTTAAATCTGACTGCCACGTTTAAACGGATCAAGTATTAAAGCAAACTTTTAACTATTCAAAATTTATTTCACAATATTACTGTTGTCCATCTCAAGTCACGTAATTCTATATAGGTATAAACAATAGATTCTAATCAATTTCTAGATATATTTTTAAATGTACTCATAAAAAACAAAAATAAAATTGGGGACCTACATTAAATACATCCAATATATCTCCATTTTGTTAAACATATCTATTTACTTATTACTCCTTCGGGGAATTCTATATTCATATACATTTATAAAAATTAATCATATCTCGTTACAGTTTACATTTCATTTCAGAAATGGTTGGAGATAAAACACTGTAAAATGAAGCTATATACTCGTACATATTTAACGAAAAATAATAATATAATTTTCATTTTGCTACCATTTTTCCATTCAGCATACACAGTACAAGCAAAAAATAAAATAAATAAAACAAAAAAAAACATTAAATTACATTATTATATTTTATTCAAATCACCATAAAAAAAATATATAAAAATGAAAACGAAGAAGAAAATTGAAAATTATGATTAGAATAATAAATTAAAGAAGCACAAAAATTGTACTTGAAGATTTATGCTTTTTCCATTTTACGTTATGCTAATATTTGTCTTTAGCGTAGTAAAGTATGTACTCACTGTATATAGCTACAAAAAGTCGAGTGGAGCAACGCGGCACAAAATAAGAAAGATAATTTACTTGATTTTTAATATTTTAACAGACGTTTAGGAGTAGATTTTCCGTATTATACACAAAAACGCACACAGAAGAATAAAAGATAAGAAACACGAAAATCTTGATAAGATAATTAGTTAATGGATATATTTTTGACGAATTGTTCTTCCAACTCTGCAGTTTTTTTTTGTACGCTACCCGATAAAGAATTTTATTATTATCTTAATAATATTACAACGCTTTGGTATGAATTTTGAATGAAATGTATATGTTTTATTTGTATAGCAAACGAAACTTTGAGTACTAAAAGATAAAATATTAATCTTTTTATCACAAATGTGTATTAAGAAGGTCGTGCAGATTATATACTTAAGATTAATGCGAGCGATATATTTTAATTTCTTTAGCTACATACTCGTCGTAAATGGTTTCCGTAGAATGTTACATTTTATATAAATATGTATAAGGAAGGGCTGTTAAGAAACCCCGATGTTAAAACTTGATACTTGGTGGCAACACTCATATGACCATATTGCAAGCAGGAAGTGAAAACCCCAAAAAATCACCTTTCCTCTATAAACAGTTATTGAAGCGTTAAAATGTTACATATTTTATTTGTTTACTACCTCTCTTTAAAATAAAATTTAAGCAAAAATATTTTCAAATAATTTATTGTTTTTACTTCCTGCATGTAATAAATTAATCTTCCTCATTAGACCATTCTGAAGTGACTTGAATATTACTAAATAGGTAATTGGTTAGAAAAATGTCTTACAACTTATAGATACATTTAAAAAATCATTCTTAATAAAATAGTTAGATATATTCTGTTTTAGCAATAAGTAATTTAAATAACGTACGAGTACATTTCATTAGTGAGATGTCCACTTTCTCCACAAAAATGTAATTTTGTATGCATCTCAAATTACATTTTTACAAAAAAATCGTACTTTACTTAATTTATTTATTGTTAAAACAGAATGTTTCTAATTGTTTAGTTAAGAATGATTTTTTAAATGTATGTTTAAGTTTTAAAAAATTCTTCGAAATAATTACTAATTTAATGTGGTCGCTTAATTTGTTACATGCAGGAAGTAAAAATGGAAAATATTTGTTTTTATATAGAAATGGTAATGTTTAATGGGTTATTCACTTCGTACGTGCAATATGGTCATATGAGTATTATCGAAAAATAAATATATAACTTAATAAATAGCAAGTATCCATTTTTAACAAGGGTTCTTTATAACATCAATAGAAGACGACGAGGTTGATTTAATATAGTCTTGAATTTGTAATTATTACAAGAACTCAGAACTAAAGTCAACACCAGGAAAACAATTTGAATTCGGTTCTTTATAGGGCTTTAAAATGGCTAGAACATAAGAAATATTTAGTAATTTTCAAGTCCATTCAGAATGTTTTATTGAGGTAGTTTAATTTATTACATGCAGGAAGTGTAAAGTGTAAATGATCTTATAACATTTTTAGTTTCATTTTAATTTAAAGATATTTATTAAACAAGTAAAATAAGTATTATTTTAAAGATTCAGTAACTATTTATAAAAAAAAAGATAAATGTTAATGGGGTTTTCACTTCCTGCACGCAATTTGGTCATATAAGTATTGCCGAGAAATACAAATATTTTTTATTAAACAGCTAGTATCCAGTTTAAACATGAGTGCTGCATAACATTACTAGAAGAAGATAAGAGTGAACCGGAAGTGTTATCTGCCATTGGAGCATGAATGACGAAAAACTGAAAAATATTAATTTATTATATAACATTCAGATTAGTTTTCCAATGTTTAAGTGGATACAAAAACGTTTGAGCAAAAAATGATTTTCAACAAAAATTTAACTACTACAGACCAGTCGGATTGATTGGTTGTGATGAAGCTTTACACTTACCCTTTTACATACATTGGGAGATCCCAGTGATTTTTACTTGAAACAGGTCCTTTGGAAGTGACTATTACCATTGAAGCTTTTTCGGTTTTTGCAAATACATATTTCGAAAAGTAGACAGCATTTAAGGAAAATGAACAAAAAACAACAAAATTGTAAATTAAGTTTCAAGTTCAATTTTAGTTCGATTCGATTTTTAAATTTTACCAGAAATGACGAATTTAGATAAAAAAAATGTCTTTTACCAAAATTCGGAATATTTACAATTCAGAATTTAAAAATTTTTTATTACTTTGCCTTTTCCGCATTGTAAAATGGAAAAGCTATCATGAAAACTGCTTCATCTGGTGCACAGATTCACTAAATTTCGCAAAGATCTCGCAATGATTGGAAAAAGAATATGTATTAAGTTTTATAGATAATAGTTAATCCTACTCGAGATCGTTTCGAAATTTAGTATAAAAAATTTTGTACCAGAAGTGGCAGCTTCGATGGGAGCTTTTTAATTGCACAATGTATTCAAAAATTTAGTATTAACAAGTCCGGTATTATTAAACTTTCGTTGTACAAATCAATTGTTGTGTATTCAAGACATATGAATTCTCAACTTCATTTTTCGGAGCTTTTAGTTTCTCTTACGAAGTAAAATCAAAATTTTCGACCACGATATTTAACATTCGATATTTCTTTCGAAGTCAAGGTCAGACGTTTTAAACAATCTCTATGGGAATATGTGTATGTGGAGACTAAAAGTGTGTGGTTTTTGAGAAAAAAATTGTTCGGCACGAAAATTTGGTCCCTCTATAGACTTGCCTAGACGGACTGACGGTAAAATTCAAAATTTAAATTCCCTGAATATTTACATACGTCACTTTAAGCGCACCTATCGGACACTCACACCTACTTCTAATGTAAACTTGCATACACTCGTCTAATAAAAAATCCTAGTTATTTTATATTATCTCATTTTAAAATCTTTATAAATCTTTTTACATTTAAAAATCTTTGTTAAGACTTAACTTCAGGTCGGTGTGACATAAAAATAAATAAAACCCCAGATGATTGTAACTAAAGATTTTGTATCTTAACCATTTATCATATCAATTCGAAATTTTCTAAAACAAAACATATTTGATCCATCTAATTTGTAAATATAATCCAACTTTAATATTTGTACAATTTACTAAACTTCTGTATTGTGTTCCATTCGTTATCAGATGCATTAATGTTATACTAATTTAAATGTTTTTAGTTCTTCGTTTCTTAGAATTACAAAGCACGATTTGTTGTTGTGCTTTTTTTCCTTCTGTACATGTACATACCAACTAGTATAGTAATATAATTTGCATAACAATGCTAATTATAATTTTAGTTTTATGTTTTAATATTTTAATGTTTCGTTTTAATTGTTAAAATGGAATATTTTAACATACACACACGATTCGAAAAACAAAAAACACATTCTATAAAATATAACACTAAAAATAAAAGTTTTCGTTAAAAAAGCTTTAAAATGATAAAAGAATTTAGTTTTTGTTTTTATTTTAGTGCTTTGCACTAAACTTTTAGTAGAGTTATATCTTTTATGCATTACATGCGCATACATTATGGTGTACGATAATATATGGAATTATGTACGAGTATATAGATTAGCTGCGATTTTATGTGGTGCATGTGATACCAAAAATATTCAATTAGGATTATGTATAATTTACTCTTTAGTCTAGTCTCTCTCTCTCTCTCTCTCCCATGCTAAGTTATGCAAAATAGCATATATTTTTTTTGTATGTTGCTAAATTATATATGCAAAAATAATGTACACAAAAAAAAACACTTGCCTTGTAATGAGAAATTTTTCACTTTTGCATTTCATGCAAAAAAATGCTTAATATATATAATTATTGTACGATAAAATATTATAAATTTTTTCCTAGAAAATATTTAAAAATTATTCGTTTGATAAATTTTACAAAATAAAACCCTTACGAAGCAATTAAATTTGTAGCACCCAAATTCTTCTACCCACCCTAGAACAAAAAAAAAACGAAAAACGTGCCTTATTGAACAGATCAGAGATAATTAAAAATATTTTAGTTGTGTGTCTATTTACACAAAATATATAAATAAATATGTAAATAAAAGTTTAATTAAATATAGGTTCAGAATAATTACGCGACTCTGACATATTATACATGTTATTAAAAATTTACGTAGGTGTAGGTATATAATATGCCACATTTTGCAAAATAGTAAAATTAATTTTATTTGTTTATGTGATTTAATTGATACCCGAGTTTTTAATAATTTTGTGATCGATATAAACGATTCTATGGTTTTCTGTTTGTTTTACTTGATAATGTTACATAACTTAGCAATTGTTTAAAAAAAACTAAGAAGGTAGAATTAATACATTAGTCTTGAATCTGTAATAATTATAAAAACCCAGAACTAAGGTCAATACCATAAAAATAATTTGATCGCAGTTCTTTATATGGCTCTGAAATGGGTAGTACATAAGTTTTAAGACATTTTTTAAAAAGAATAACGTACTTAATAATATTTAAGTCAATCCAGACTGATTTATGAGGTAGCTTAGTTTTTTACATGCAGGAAGTAAAAGCGATCCCTGAATTTTCTTGTAAACCAAGTATATTATTTTATTAAAATTGCAACGTCCGGTTCGTTAAAAATATTTTATTTATAAAACGATGACGGACATAAATAATAATCGCTCTGATTAGTTGAAAGTCAGACATATTTTTGATATTTTTGGCCGGCCATCAGATTTGACGGCAGTGAAAAAATATAAAAAATCCTGGTTAATACTTAACCACTCTGAGTCAACTGTTTATCATTGCCAGTACGTGTTTCAGCCCAGGTGCATTGCAGTTTTTAATGCCATTTTCTCCCACCTTTTCATATTACATGGTATCACAATATCAGAAAATGTAATGTTTGCATTTCACATGGAAATATCGGAAGTTCTGGTTAATTCTAAAACACTCTGAGCTAATTATTTATCATTACCAGTATATTTTGTAGTTAGACCTAGGTAATTTGTACAACTCCACTAAAGTATATTGTTATGAGTTTGACCTGCCAAATCCAGTCCGTATCACTGGATTGTGAACATCATAATACAATTTGAAGGTTATAACAACAGAAAAATTTTATAATCGTCCGTGAATTTAATTTGTTTAAGAATTTTTTCGGCTTTTCGGACAAAATATTATTTTAATGGACACCCATACGATGTTTACGACTATTTTAGTCGCAGAAACAAAGAGGCCAATTATTAACAATATTTCTACCACAAAAGTAGAAAAAAAAAATAAGCTCCACACCCCCAAACCTTTGACTAAAATAGTCGTAAACATCTTTTTATTTTTTTAATATTTTTTTAAATATTTTTTTAGTTTTATCTATTTTTATTAATCATAATTGCTTCGTCAACCTTGCAGACACAGATCAAAGGGTTTTAATCGCTCTTATCGCTGCTTCTGATAGTGCCACGAATGTTAAAAAAATTAACTTTTGTAAATATAAATTTTTTTTAATGTAATTTTAATTCGTTGTACACCTTAGAGGATGAGGGCTGCCCCAAACCCCCGCTTTTCCAGAACTCATACAATTTTTAAAGTGGCAAATTTTATTTACAATTTTAAACTAAGTAAAAAAAATAATAAAATTTTCCTAGAAAAATTGCAAAATTTTCCCGGATAAATTACTTGTACTGTCGAAAAACTGTTAAAATACAATGCTAATATCAAAATTTAAAAAAAATACACATTTGTACTATATTTTGAATAAAATAATACGCAATTTGTCACTAAAAAAAAATTAAAATGTCAAAACTTCCCCGGAAAATATGATAATTTTCTCGAAAGTTTTGGCTGAAGTTTCGAGAAAATTATCATATTTTCCGGGAAAGTGCACTTCCTAAAAACGATTGATGCACAATCCTACAAACAAAATTTCAAATAGAAATTTCATCTTACCCGATTCGTGCGATATATACGTGATCTACACTTTAGCCAAATTTTTTATCAAAACGCGATTACATACTATGATTTGTTATCCACACATTTGTGTGGTTTGGACTTAATTAGTGCAATTTTTTTTGGTTGAAAAAGGAATATGTACAAAAACAAAAAAAAAATTAAATTAAATAAAAACATATATTTCTAAAAACAAAAAAACTTAAAAATAAAAATTAGGCCCTTCCACCCATTTGGCCCTTTGACACATTTGGCCCTTTGACATTCGGCCCTTCGGCATTCGGCCCTTCGACACATTTGGCCCTTCGACACATTCGGCCCTTCGACATTCGGTCCTTCGACATTCGGACCTTCGACACATTCGGCCCTTTAAAATTCGTCCCTTTGATATTACACCGTTTGTTGCACTCCTATTCATTCGTACACCGATCGCACATTCTACATTCGTTTTAATACTATAATCTGCTATACTACAAAACTTTTATAAAATTAATTTTATTATACCATCAGTACCACTATGCTACCACAGATGTCAAAAATCAAATCTCACAATAAAAATTATTCTGGAAGAGTAGCGTCTCCGAGTTTAATCATTGCTCCCGAGAATCCTTCGAAGCCGGTTACATTTGCAATCAACAATTGCATCTAATTCCTCTACCGTGGGATATTCGACACAGACTTGTTCACCTGTGGTCCTATTCTGATAATTTCCGGGGAATGGAAATTTTAAATTTTGTAAAAGTTTTGTTCTCTTTTCCCCTAAAGTGTATTCTGGTCTTTCGAAAAAATATTTTTGGGAAAAAATTATTCCCCATTATAACAGTTTTGGCGTTAATTTTTCCATACCTATTTCAGGAAAGAATTAACTAGGAATAGAATTTAACGAAAGTTTATTGTATTTACTTATAGCAATTTTATAGTAGTAAATTTACACTTAAAATTTGTAATTACAATTGGAAATATCAATATTCAATTTTTCACTTTTAAACAAAATTTGTTTTTTATGTTAGGAGTATCTACTGATTTGTAAAAGTAAAAATTTGTTTTATATAGCAGAAAAAAGCAAAAAATAAACAAAAGAACGAGGGACAAAAAATAAGCAATAAAAAGCAATAAAAATTAATTTATTGTTCGCGCAGGTGGGCGATTAATCATGAGTAACAAAAGCTGAGTAACAAAATTCAAGGTTTATTGAAGTATTTATTAGTTATAGGACTTCAATATACCTTGAACTTTGTTACTAAAATTTTAGAATCATCCCTAAAGCTGAAACTTTTAGGTTAAGGTCGAGAATAGTAATTAACATAAAAAACAAGAAGATCATTATGAGAGCAATACCATTTTTTAAGTAAAATTCGATTAAAATATCAATAAAAACCAAGTAAATGTAGTTAACTATTTTTAGACAAATGTTTTCTTGTTTTATTGCGATCACGTGTCGACTGCGAAAATTTAAATTATTTCTCCGCAAATTTATTCTCTAATCGCCAAATTTCAAAGTAATTTATTTCCCCGTAAATTTATGACTGTACTTCTTGGATGCAAGTCTTTGTTGAGATTGCATGGAACCTTATGCTTTCAATGCATGATCTCATACTTTCCACGAAGCTTTTCTTTTTTGCTTCGACAAAAAGCCGGCACTTATCATCGCATTAATCATTGCGGAATCTCATTAGTCTTCTTCCTGACTGACTTTACAGCATTTCACTGCTTTTATGTTATGAGGAGTTTTTTCGTTAGTGACAGTGACGTTATTGATTTGTTTCGTGAATTTTTTTATATGGAAGATCGTACTTGATACAGCTAAATTATACATTATTGTCATGTCAGTGATGCGCTTGCAGCTTTGTGCGTCTACGCGTATTTTGGAATTTTCGACGTCATGGCGTCGCTTTGCCATGACGAATGAAAAATATGGTCAAAAGTATGGTTCTACAATGTTTCTCTTTCGAATAACAAGAGAGCTGAATTAGGGAATTCATTGTAAGATGGATCCTCTAAACTCGCCAAATTTATGCCGGTACAAGTTTATAATTATTATGCAGTTCTAGGTTGTATATTAGGCGAAAACTGCAATTATTTTATCCTCGTATTTGCAGAATTTTCACCAAATTTTTCCCGAAAATTCCTTGAAATTTTCTACAAAGAGCTTTTCATCTGAATTGCGAAGGACAATATTCTCGATATCAACCTCAAAAATTTCTTTCAATGGTTTTGGTGATTCACAAATTTAAACAAATAATATAAACAGAAAATATCTGTCAATATTTTGACATTACCTGCAATGTTAAATTAATATTTTGAAATTGAATAGCAGATGTCACTAAAATGAAATTTTTGACTAGTGTCTTTTATTTATTAATTTATTTTAATTTCGTTTACATATAATGCTACAATAAAGCAAACTTATGAAAATTAAATAAAAAGTCATCATAAATCATAAATTAACTATTCATTCGCAACATAGTGATGAATAGCAGATACCAGAAAATTTCATACCAAGCGAAACCACGATACTCAAATTTTATTCAAATTCGCAAATTTACTTTGACTATTTTCGATTGTCAAAGAATTTATTACCAATAATGGATAATTAACAATTTATGATAAAAACGCTAGATGCGCTGTGTGCCTCACGTCGATTTTTTTATTTTTTGTCTAAATTTCCGACCAAGTAAATTGATGGTTAATTCAATCGTTGCACAAAACAAACCGCACCTGATGTTTAATTGAAATCCGCTATATAAACTTAAATTTAATAATATTTATAAATCATAAATAAATTTGCAGTTAAGAACTAAATATCGAGTAGATTTTGTTTTATAAATATTAGAGACATCTAACAATACCTGGGTGAACTAACGATCAATTTAGTTGGACTGTGTTGTGCCTAACAGCGATTTTTTCGACTAAATTGCCGAATTAACTAAATTAATGCGTAGTTATGCTATAACCCACCAGTTCTTATCATTTAGACTCCTGCTGAGGTTGCTTGACTATTTATATATCATTTTAATTTTTTGTTTTTATTTTTTATTTTAGTAAAAATGTCTAAAAGAAAATACTCTCGATCTTAAATTTCGTTAGTAATTTATATTCACATTCGTGAATAATGCGATTCACATATCCAAATTTGAATTATTTTTTCAATTTCCTTGAAATAAGTAATAAAAAACCGGTTTTGTTGAAAACAATATGACGAATGAAAAGTCATAATTTATTGTTTAGTTTACAATTTAGTTGGAGGCACATCATATTTAAAATATACTAGTGCCACCTTTGAACGAATGATATGAATCAGTCATTAATTAAGTTTAGTCGGCAATTTAGTCGAAAAAATCACTTTCAGGTACACAGTCTTAGTCGGAAATTTAGACAAAAAAATCGGCGTCAGGCACACAGAAACAATATATTTTAATGTATAATAAATACAGTGGCTATCAATCAGTACTGCAGGTAATTTATGCTCAGTGTTATTATAAGTTTCGATAGATGGTGTAAGTTAATTTATCATTTTCTGCCTTTATTAATAGTCGACGTGAGTTATTTAATTTTCGACATACTTTGTTTACACGTGTAGACAACGTATTAACTACGCCATGTAGACAATACGGCACAACGCTGCGGGCTGGCCGTTGTTGTTACTAATGAGATGCCAGCAGTTATGCAGATGATGTATTTTCCGCACTCCTACTGATTTTCCCATTGAAGTCACGCAAGATAATTGCCGTGCTTATCCGCATATTGATAGAGCGACCGTAAATCATATGTTGCTTCACGCGACGATGGATGAGAAAGCCATTTCGAAATTCTCCTCCATTCTAATGGCCACTTCCTTCCTTTTTACCACAAAATTTAAAGTCTTCTAAAGCAAGTACGTCCCTGGTTCGGAATATTTTAGAGATCTCATAAGCGGTTTTTATAATAGAAGATTACGTCTTGGTAAAGGAAAAGTACTGCGAGGAGGTATAAAACTAGGACTCTGCTCTCCTAAATTTAAGCTGATACTTTATAAATATTTTAAACCTTCTGAGTTTTAGAGTTTGATTCGTTTAGATAGTTTATAGTCTCGGATTAGTTTTCGTATCGAATTCAAATTGAAAATATCCTTATATCTAAAATTTGGGTCTCTCTAAATATAAAATTGAAAATAATTTAAATTTTATTTTTCATCATTATAAACCTGCCACAGATGGTACCAAAATACAATAGATATCTTTATCTTTTAACATTTTAGATAAGCTTTTTATTGTGATTACGATGAAAGAAAATATTACGTATTTTGTGGTGTAAATTTCTAACCAACATTGATGTTGACAATGATAAATGAGGCCTAAATCGTTATTATATTTCCTAAACATAATTCTAATTATTTTATTTGGTATACAGTGGTTGCGGTTACAATCTTTATACTTAAGATTACCGGTAATAGAAATTTATTATGTCTTTGTATAACATATATACTGTATAATCTATAAGTCTCAGCGGATTCGAACGAAACCAAAATATAATAAAGATTTTGCCTAGCTCGTCTGTTATATGTGGTACACGTACTATAATTTCTACTCAGCATAATAAATTTTGATGTGTACAGATTTTAAAATCCATTGAATTTTACTATACTATTTCTGGCACGAAAATTTAATGTTCCAGATAATTCCCATTGTCACTTATCTTCTCTTCTCCATAATATACAGTTGAGTATTTAAATTGGTCAAAATAACAAGAAAGCAATTTTCTTATCTCGTTCATGCTGTATAGCTATATATATATTTTTGTTGGTATATAGAAATACTGTTTGTTACTTTCTTAAGAAAAATATATACAAAATACGTTTAAAATCTACGGAAGTCAAAAATAGTGCAAACATTAAATTTATACTTAGTCGGTGTAAAACTGTTTCTTGTAAAATTTTCGTTTCATATAGACATGTAAGCGATGTGAATATATTAGAACTAATGACGTGAAAATATTGTTATTGTGTGGAAAATATTTTATAGTGATTTGTTATAAACAGAGTCTATCTATATAAAAAATGATAAACTTCAGCATTGAACCACACCGATAAAAGCACATAATAAATTTTAAAAAAAACTTTTTTATTTTTCAATTTTGCACAATCTGATCCAACCTTTTATCAATATTAAAAAATTTATAATAAAACTTAAATTTATATCAATAAATAAACAAAAATAAAAACTTATATCCAATATGTCTAGGTACAGTTTGTGCATAAAATAAGGTACATAAAAAGTAAATAAATATGGTATGGGTACGTAAATTCAGTAGATAAGCACTAACATACAGGAACAAAACTTTTTTTTCAGCTTTGTATTTAAAAGTAGTAAAATTAAATGGAAAACTCTACACGAAGTAGTTAAAGAGTCAATTGATTTCAGTTTTACTTATTTCTATCCAAGATATAAAATTTGTGAACATAAACTTTATATACATATTTGTATTACATACACGGTACATATATAAAAATACTAATATTTAAAATATACAATTCAAGACAGACTTTATACTGCTCGAACTTAAAAATAAAAGTTTGCTTCTGTTATTTACAAAAGTTTATTTATATTTTTTTGACAAACAAATAAAATATAAATTAGATACTTCACCATACCAGACTATACGTACTACTTATAATAAAATTGTTAGTTATGTATAATAAATAAATTCATAAAATATATAAACGAGACAGGATTATAATATTTCCTAATTTCATACTTCAATAAATCTAAATAAAAATAATGTTCCTGTTTTATTTTTATTAAAAAGTTTTTTTTTATATCTCAACCAGATGAAATAATCGATTTTGCGATGGTTTATATTCTTATATCGTAAGCAGTTTATTTTTTGCAATTTGGTTAAGTGGTTTTCGTTTTTGGGATAAAACTAACCATTTTGACATTGTGACTTTTTCGGTAATTAAACGAAAAATTAAACAAAAAATCGATCTTTCACAACATCCTTGACATTTCAATGTTCTCTCTTCGTGTAAATGTCGGACAGTTGTGTTTTTTCATATATGTATTAGCTGTGTGGAACTCAGTTGGTCTGTGAGCTCATTCGTGGCACTCCTCGTTGCAAAACTATTTATACACCGCGCCGCTTAATTACGAGGCATAGCTCGTTTTGCTGAATAAAGCTATTTTTCCACCTACAAATTATATTCACGATTCTCAAAAGTTATCGATAGTCCATACATATCGAGAATTAAAGAAAACGAAAAGAAACAATAAACGAAAATGAATCAGACGGAGACACATTCTCCACTGAGAAGAAAAAATTAGTAAAAATAAAATAATATACATATATTTTTTAGGCGAAAAGTCTCGTTTTTAAAATCAAAAGGAAAATCTTTTTATTTTTAAAATAATTTTTTTCGCCAAATTTGTTTATAAAACTAAAAAAATTGTTTTTATTTTCAAAAATAGTTTCCTTACTTATGTCAAATAATTTTCTTAAATTTTAAGAGATTGTTTCTTAAGAATAAAAAAATTATTGGCAAGTTTTAAAGATTTATTTTAATTTGTTATTTTAAATGTCACACAATTTTATTAAATCAATGTAATCCGTAATACAGTATGGCAATAAGATAACGAGCACCTTTTTCGAATTGAATAAAAATTATATTTAGTTAGTTTTATTATTTTACCTTATCACATGTGTCATACTATTTTAATTTAATTACAATACTCCCCTTCCAATTTTTAACCCCCAAAAATACACACAACCCTTAAAAAATATGATAAGAACCTCTTCAAGTTCTTGGCAGTTTCGTTTCGTACTGATAAAAAGTTGGTCTATACTGTATCAGGTTGCAACGACCAAACTGTAAAAATTCAAATCTTGCTTCATACCTTTAGTATAACACAAGAACATATCGATTTAGCGAATTATATCACCAAATTAAAACTTTTGGAAAAGTGAATGTAGTATAAACTTTAAAAATAAAAAATATATATAGATGAATTTCGAAATGTTTTAATAACTTTTTAAATTTAAAAAATACTTTATAAATCATTTTATAAAGTATGTTATTGAAATAAAAAAACATTTATTAGTTTGTAAGTATCTCATTTAATTTCAAAAAAATACTTTTAAAATTCAAAAAAATTTATAACTTTTAGAAATTAAAAACTTAATTTTTTTAAATTTACAAATCAAAATTTTTCTCACTGTACATATATAATAAAGAGCGAAAGTGTCGCAAACAATCGTTCACACCAAAGAACCATTTTGTGAACTACTATTAAAAATAAAATTGTATAGTAAAAATTATTAATTTGTGACGTCAGAAATACTAAATATTAAATAAAAGTAATTAGTTATTTCGAAATATCATATAATACCTGTGAAACATGCCATATTTTGAACGTGCAGAACAAAGTGCAGTAACATTATGTTGCAAAAATTTTTAGAAAGTCAATCAATTTTCGGTTGTGATGAATGTGGGAAAAGTTATCATCCACACTGTAAAGGTATCTTTGGGCAACATATTGCTAGGAAAAGTGCTAATCCTTTTTTGTTTTGTTATCAGATGAATGTGGGAAACTGGCTCAAGAAAAATATCTCAGTAGTTTGAAAAATGAAAAGTTGAATATTATTTTAAAAATTCACTACACACTTTCACACTCCATTTTATAACGTTTGCATTTTTCATACCCTACAATTTGCAAAAGTAGAACAAAATATAGGTACGATATAGTGTGTGTGTGTAGATTTTTTTGTTTGAGGTGATTTTAGCATGCTTACGGATTGTGATTTATCACGCCTGATTTATAGAGTTAAGGATTAATGTCTTCTTATATTCGATGCAACGTAAACTTTTAATTTATTAAACGTTTTGAACAATTTCACGATCCCAATTCACAACTCCTCTACAAGATTCGCTGGAAGTTTCATTGATTTTGCGAAAAGTGCGATGATTGGTTCTGCGCCCCTGTGTTGAAATTTTATATACAATATATCAAAAAACATTCTTGATAATTTGGCACTTTGTTTCAAAATATTATAAATAAATTTAAATTTAAATAATCCAAAATCAACTACTGACAAACCTTCGCATTCGACGGGTATAAACGAAATCGCTATGAAATTGAATAACTATAATAGGTGAATTGCAAAAGTCTCATGAATTCACGTGTAAAGAATCTTCGGATCTCAAACAGCAATATAAAGTAGCTCTTAAAGTGAACCCGGAGCAAACCGAGCAACTATTATGCTCGCAATGAACAACAAGAAGAACATATCGATCGGTAACATCCACAAAATTTTAGGTTGTCCAACTGAAATAGCAAATGTGGAAAATGTCTGCTATATGACGGAAAGGCATCAGAGAGAAACCTTAGAAAAGAAATTTGGATGCCAATTATAAGTTACTTTTAAATCGACGTCAACAAAATACTCGCTTCAAGCCTTAAACCTTAAAAAAGAAGAAAGTCATCCATGTTGGGATTTGCTCCACGAAAAATGGCATACAAATGTACTTCACCTCACAATGTTCATATTAAAACTATACAGAGATGCGCAACAGTTGAAGAAGTTAACCAGCAAATATTACAAATTCCTCTGGACAAACCATTCTGTAATATATTTTCGTAAAATTGAATAAGCCCTATGTGCGGGTTGAGGGCGCCTAAAAATATGGCCTTTATATTCTTTTTCATTTTTTTAATATAAAAACTAAAATATAATTATCGATATTACCTTATTAGGTCTAGATTTAGTAATTACGAAGCTAGAAATTTTTTACCATATCACAGTAATTTTTTTTAATGTTCGATAAAAGTTCTATCTGGTTTAGCTCTACACTACACTTTTTTACACTTATTCTATATGTTTGGTCAGTCCAAAACTATGGCGAATGGTGTAACCATTTTTAAATGTCAGTTAAATTTAAATTGGTAACCAAACAAACAAAATTAAGTTCAAAAAGTTGAATTTGTTTATTTTTAAATGTTTAAATAATTAACAAAAAAAATGGAGGATAGAGTTATTAAATAAAACTCACATTGAGTCGATTGTCCTCAGATGTCAGTCATATCGAGAAACTAACGATCATGCGGTTTTTGGATATAAATAAATTATAAGAGACAAGGTTCAAGTTATCGTTAAGGGACATTTTTTGGGTTTCGTACCCTTCGATATATAACAGAAATTATTTTAAAATAGTAGATATTCAGCAGCTATGTGAACAAGGTTACGATACCGAAAATAGCATGAGAGGGAAGGAAATGGAGAACAGAAAAAATATTGGGCATAATAGGTTGTGAATGTAATGATGCTGCTATATATACGTTTTGTGAAGAACTAGGGAATATCGCTGTATTTAAAAATTTCATTGGTTCAGATGGAACAGCAGCACAAAGATTAACAGCTAGAACCTTGAAATTTACATTTGTTGTTCAACTTGTAACGCATGACATAAGATATTGTTCGAAATTAATATTACATAGTAAAATGTTCCTAGAAATAATACGAAATTGTTTTTAGAGGACTTAAGGAGCTATATTGGATTTGACAGTGTAGATGCTTCTGATCTTGCTAAGGAAATTGGCTTTGCAGTGGAATTCGAATCAGAGCCAATTTGCATTTGGTTAAAAAAACAATTTTTATATGAAGGGCACGATAATTTCATTCAGAATCTCCATAGCAAAGATTTAAAGTGCATTTTGTACTTTGCAGTCCTTGATACTGATATTAACTCCGACAATGATAGATTTGGACAGATGCAAAACCTCGAGGCTGTGATTGGATTCGTTTTTCACATTAAAGATAGCGAAGCTGTGGATTTATGGAATGAGCTTCGTCGCCAAAAGATGTCCTATATTTTATTTGCGAAAAAAATTGTCCGATGTTTATCCAAATATTTTTATTACCTTAAGAAGGGCACGAGGATTACACATTTTTTTTGAGCCATCACTGGCTCCAGTTATTCGGATTTCATCCTGGCATGGCATTTTTAAACTTTTGGATTATCAAGGCATCAGCATGGATTAATTTTACACAAAATAACTCCAAGGCTTCAATTTCATATTATTATTATAATTTAGTTATCTTTCAAAATATAGTTTACTTTTAGTCTTAAAATTTTTGCGGTAAACTGTTATTATTTCATTTATTTTGCGTAATTTGAAGATTTCTATTCAAGTTTCGAATTATTGTCAATTAATTTCGACTAGATTGACGTCGAAACCTAAAAATATAATATAGAAATAAATTATTTTCTAACTAATAAAGATAATATTAAATGTGTTAGCTTAAGCGTGAATTTATTTGACTCTGCAGCAAAATTTTCTGCAGTTTGAAATACCTTCAGCAAATTAATCTACAAAATAAATAATTTTTATTCCGAAGGGGCAATATGTTTTACAAAATGAAATGTAGGGGAAATTTATTTACAAAAATATAACCAATTTAGCTAATTTGATTGGTTGTTTTTGCTTTCTCTCAATTTCTCTCTCTATCTCTCTTCAATTTTATTCTCCAGCAAATTTTTCTGAAGAAAATTTTACTGCAGGGTCAAATAATTTCACCTAAAATGTCAAAATAAATTTTCTTCATCTTTTTTCATGATGATGACAAGTGATGATCAATTTGAAAATATATATTAAGAAAATGTCAGTTAACTAATGAGAAGCTCATTTACGTATTCTGTATATTAATGTGCGTAGCACGCGCAACAAGTTTCCTGACATTAAAATATTTGTGAATAGTTTTTGTTGTACAATAATATTAAAGTATTGGTATTCACGGAGATTTGGATGGCTGTAGCTGATAAGAACACACTTTTCAATTTTAAATATTTTAATGGTTTCTTTTGTAATAGAGAGGGTGGATATGGTGGTACAGCAATTTTCGTAAGGCCAATCATAAAAGCGGTGAAAATTTTAGTAGATGATATTAATTTTTGCCAAGTTCTTGGCGTACGATTGGTAGAGTCCAACACAAATATTATTGCGGTGAATCGTTCCCTAGATAAACTTGTTACCTAGATTTTTAAAAATTTTTGCAGAATATTTAAATTTGAGAATCTGTAATTTAAATCTACTAGATATCCAGGATAGAGGTATATTGAAATATTTATTAACACCGCGTTATGTTTCTTCAGGTTTCAAAAATAAATCTTCCAAAAAAGTTTAATTTGGAATTTATGAAGATCTTTAATTATGAAAACAAGTATGAGGATCCCATTTGGAAAATGATCTCTAGTGCTACTAACATGATGATTTTGTGGGGAATGTTAAACAGCTAGTTTTTAACAACACAAAGATAATTAAAAAAAAAGACAAATAAAACATAACCAACATGAATGGATGACAAACCATTTTATTTATCATCAATGAACGGCATAATTTTTTTAAGTTAAAACGATTATATCCTACAGATGTATATATAGAAAATAATCAGAAAGCGCTGAGCTTGTTGGTGGCAACTGTCGGCATCATATTTCCATTGCTGGTTTTATTCTGAAAAGATTATATTGCTAAGACTAAATCAGTTCTTAGAAATAAATACTGTAATAAGCTAATGGCAATTTGGCTTTAGGGCCAAGTCCAACACCACCAAATCCATTGAATTTAACAGAATAGTTTTCTGATTCGTGAGGACCGACAATAGTGTCAGGTTTATGTGTTCTGATAAAAAAAAAAAAAAAAAATCGCTACCAAATAAAAATACAATTTCTAAGAACGCGATCGCAGTGCCATCTACCGAGTTCAGTTGTGAATCAAAACTATCCAGGAACTTGCACAAACGCACACACAAAATTTTCTTTTTTTCGTTTAGGAGGCGTTCAATAACATACACACGTACAGAAGTATCAAAGTATAAATTATGAATTTATAACAAAATTGTTAAAAGTATGAATTTATAACAAAATTGTTGCTTTTTCCAAAACTTTTCAAATGATATGCTACAGGATTTTATTTTGGTTAATTGAAGTTGTAATTGGTTTCAGCGCCACAACGGTAGTTCTGAATACAAAGATGTTTAAAAAAATATATAGCATTCTCCAACACCTTTTCAACGATATACGACACTGCTATATATTCTGTATAAAACAAAAAAATTGCTATCAGTGCCAAAACGGTAGTTTTATGAATTAAATTTGTATTGAAATTGTTGTCATAGTGGTATTGGGTAATTTTTAGGTAGCTAGGTGTTTGAGTGATTTCCAATGGCAGATACTCCACCTTTAGCCAGCAAAATAAAAGAAAATTGGGAATAATTAGACACCAAAAGGTAAAGGTAAACTATATTTACAATCAAGGACCTTAAAACGTCGAGAAAAGTGGTTTTGGACTATTTCTTTAACTTAAAGGTTAATAATTTTAAATAACGGTAAAAACATGTTTGATTAGAGCGAATGTAAAAATTAACATTCGTTCGTTACAAAAGAGACTACGTGATGAGGAATGTTGCAATTATGCAAGCACATAATATGAAATACCAAAATCATAACTCGAAAAAAGGAAATCCTTAAAAATAAAATACCGAAAAATTAAATACTAAAACATGAAATCCCTAAAACGAAATCCCGAAACAATAAATCCCGAAAAATCAAATTTTTCAATAGCCACGGTTAAAAACACCTGATTTTTCAGATTCACGTTGGTTTTATCAATTGTTAAAAGGCATTACTTTTGCATGATAAACTTGGTATTATTGATATAAGTAAGAAAATTATAAGTTTTAAATTTAACCATTTGAAAACATCGAAACGGAAATATTGAATTATAAACTATTGAGAAAAAAATTGGTAAAAAATAATCGAAAAACTATATATAAATTCTTTCTTTAAAGAGCTCCCAACCGCTGCTTTTCAAATTTTAATAATTTTATGAAATAGAATTGAAATTGTTTTAATATTTGCAGAAAAATTTGACGTTTCTTACTGAAATTGCCAATTCTGAAAATATCGGAATGAAGGTGAAAAAATATTTAATTGCAAGAGAATCGGTAAAAATAATCGAGCCGCTCTAATATTAAGACTAATTCAATTTGTTGTTTATATTAGAAAAAGAGGCCTGCGGATTCCTAACCCCGCCTTTCAATTTTCATATTTCTAAAAAATTTAATTAAGAACCCAAGTTAAATATGTTCTAAAACAAATCCGAAATTTTTTGCACGTAATGAACGTTGCAAAATCAATAGATTGTTGCCATAAATTTCAGTTAACAAATTTGTTCAACAAATTTCAAAAGATTGACATGTGCATTCCAGAAAATGAATTTTGTAGAACAGATTTCTAATTTGAATCTTCTAGGAATAAACCCTGTGTATATACACATGTGTCTCTTAGAAAATGACTTTTGTTATTAGCATTTTGAAAACTGCCTTGCGCATGATTTTTTATTTTATATTATAAAAAATAATGAATGCTTCAAATTTGGGGTTATTAGGACGTTTTTCACACGTACGACATTTGTTGCAACCTTTGTGCAACATTTGTCTCATGCAACAAATCTATGATTTTTTTTTTATAATATTTTTTTTATTGTTGGAATAAAAAAGTGGGGTTTTATGCGTCAATGTTTTGTAATTTTTTGATTCAACTTTAATTTAAAATCCTTTCCAAAGCTGTTTTGTGTTGGATTACTTTATGCAAGAATGATCGCAAAATGATTTTAAAAATGTATAAATTAAATTAAATTCGATTTAATATATGCTAAATATTTAACTATTCCTGTTTTTAATCCTATTATTTAAATAACGATCTCCCCAGCTTAGAAATAATCTACTTTGTACGTTGTAAGATGTACTTATATGATAATTCTTTTATTATTTTTAATTGTTATACAAAACTAGAACTCGCCATTGCCTCTTAGCATTCCATTAGTTTGCGCAAAAATGGTAGAAAAACGATTTAAAACGACATGTTTTTAATTTTTTTTCGACATGTTTTTTAATGCCTCCAAAATCCCTGGTTCTACTAGGCCCGATTACATTTTAGCATATATTACTTTAAGGTGCACCATAACCAAACCCATTGCTTAACTCTTTCATATACTCGAACACTTTTCCCGTGTCACGATTTAACTGAGGTTCGCGATATTTAAAAAAAAAATTAACCTTTTACCAACGGTGCTTGCGAACGAACAATGAACATTTAATGTTCAACTTTAATTGAGGCTCCATCTTTGTCGAAATCTGCTCCCTTCCATTGATGGCTCAAGTGTCAATTCATATTTTTCGACTTTGGAAAAACAAAAAATTTTCATTATAAATTTATTAATTTTTTTAATGGCAAAAAATGTTAATTTTTTCAGTATTGCTTGTATCTTATTTTAGGGACATTGTGGTTGGCTTCAGGATTTTGACTTTCAGGTTTAAGATGGAATTCTACGTCTTCTTCGTCTAATAAAATATTTATAATCGTTGACCAGCTAGAGGTCGTTAATCATGCAAGAAAGTAGTAAGGATAAAAATAGTGAAGAACAACAGAACCGTAAGTCCGCGTAAATAAAATAGAAAAAAACATCATTTCCAAAATACGGTATTGACTTTTTCGAGTTTAAATTCAACATGAAATTTTTAGGGAAATTTTTAACTTGCTGCTAAAATTTAAAGATATACAACATATTGACAAAACTACGTGCAATATTTTATGAAAGAGGCGTCCGGTTATAGGTTTAGCTGAATAAACTCTTGAATTCTGGCATATTTTTAGGATTTCACTATATTCCACCATGTAAATTCGCAAACTTGGTTTGGGACGATTCCAATTTTGTTTTACGAATCCCGGTAGCAATAATAATAATGTAATAATAAAACACTGTACAATTACAATGAATTTTAAAATTTTATTTTATACGACGCGGTTGGTGTCGTTCATTCAAGTATTTCATTCTTAATTCACGAGATGAGTACAATCAATTATGCATGGACACTCTTAGTCCTTGAGTCCTCGAACGGAGTAACTCCCTATCTACAACAGGATAGTAAAACTGTAGGAACTGTATCACGGCATTTGAACTTGCACTTTTGAATTTGAACATGAAGAGTCCTATCGAAACAATAATTTTCCATGTTTAAACTGTTTATGTCGAAGAATCGAGATGTAATTTTAAAAATCTAAGTTTGTGGTTTTAGTTTGCCTTACGATTTAATTAATTAATGAGTTAATAATTTTTTTTTTGTAATTCTGGGTTATAGCCAGATATTTTTTAATATCGATGTGATTACCAAGGTGTTTTGAAATTTGATTTAGAAGTGGTGCTATCCTCTGATTTCTTTAGATAGCGGTAACTTTATTTTATGTTGTTTGTAAATAATATTTTTGATGCCTGAAAATTTATATTCTGGATTAATCAAAATCGAGTTTCTTTTTTTAAATTATGGATTGAAAAATCATGGTTAAATTTTTTAAAAATTAGTTTTACAATTATTCTTAAATTCTCACACAATTTCCGAATAAAAATAATTGTTGAGTAAATGAGTTTTGGTAAGATTAATTTATTAAATTTTAGCTTACATATCACGTAAATGTTTTAGGTTTAAAATCATTTTATTTTTCTAGTTTCTTAATTATAGATTTGATAAGCTGTGGGTGGGCGTACCCAATTTTTATATTTCTAGCCCATAATAGTCTTGTACCTCCATTTAAAATATCCTCCGGTTTTCATTAGAACAAATTGTAGAAATTTTCTTAAAACTCACATGTCGGAACTTCATCCAAAAGCTCGCGATAAAATCTATCCCAATCTCCAAATTTCGCAGTAGCCGGTTAACAAATAATAAAATTCTACTCATCATGGTCAAATTATAAAATTGCGGCCAAAAGTCATGTAAAATTTTAATTAGGAAAAACCCAGCTGCATTTAAAAAATTCAAATTCCAGGACATAGATCATTAATTAATTTCTAAATCTCATTCCAATTCTAAATAGCGAACAAAGCCAAACTCTCTGTTTTTAAAATTCGATAAATTCTTTTTATTTATATAATGATAAGAAACTCGGCCATTTCTTAATTTGAATTATGGAATGTGATTTGTAGTTGATTTTAATTTTACACGTGTAAATGCTGACATTTAAAAAATTGCATCGACAATGTAGATATAATGTAGTCAACGTCGAAAAATATTGATTTTGTTGGCGCAAAATTCTATGATTTTTTGTTAGTGTGGAGCTAGATGGAGCATTTCATTCTTACTATTTGTTGTTCGTTTTAGCTGTTTAGTATACAATTCGGTATAAAAACAGAACTGTTAAAAAACATAACAGTTAAAATGTCAATGAACTAGAATCAGCAACAATAACGCCACGATGAAAAAAGATTTGTCAGAAGAAAATATTTTATAATTCGGTTTATAAACAGAAAAGCATTAAAGGAATACTCGGCCCAATGTAAATCTGAGACTGCCAGAAAAAAATTACATCACCAACACTAATCACTAACCGTGGCCTCCATATCTGTATCCTACCAGTGTTGCACAAAACCAGAGTTTAACCTTGGGAATTAAAGTTGAAACAATATTCGTTTAGAAGTATACAGTATTCGTTTCACATACATCTGCAGGTGGCACACGACGAGTTTTGGATGAACTTCTGCAGACTTCGCAATCCTAAATGTAACTAGATACCTTTTTAACAAATGATGGTAAAATTTTGAAGGTAAGTTGTGTTGAACATTTTTGGGATAACCACTTTTCTTAACCAAATAATTTAAAATTTCGTTTGTATTTCGTCATTTCGAATAAAACTATTCCATTAAAAAATTAAGGTAAAGGCAAACAACTTTACTCGCTATTTTTAGATGATCTATTTCAATAAAAATGTAATAAATTGGAAACAATACACAAGAAAAATGGCCAACGAGAAAAATGGTCAATGCTGAACTCCAAAACTTGATCAAATACTCATGATACAAAATCTAATTCAGCTCTACAAACAAAATTTAATTATAATTGGTTAAGAAATGGCCGGGCGTCCATCCATCATTCCAAAAATCCATACATAAATTAGTCAATACGCCGTTTTCACAACCCCAAAATAAACAACTACTAAAATATGTACAACGATTTTTAACTTTATTTAATTTGTTTATAGTCGAGAAAAATCTGCAGAAATTTTGATAAACCTGGATTTTGTAAAAACGGAATGTAACACTTCGATGCACTTTTGAAAATCCCTATACCTTCATTTCCAATGTCGAAACGCTTTACAAACTGAATTCTAATCCTGTTTGATTCGGTTCCAACAATAATTTGGTTCAATTCCTGCATTCTTCTCTCTAGAAACATATTATTGCGATTTATTGTTTTTTATATAAATTCGTGACCTCGGCCTCCTTTGGTTCATAAATGGCTAAGTTTTATCAGCGTGTCTATACTCAAGAGCTTTATCCAAAACTTATATGGTGTAGTTTCATTCAATTTGGTAAAATTCCAACAGTTCGATCAAAGGTAGAATTAACGATCCAATTTGATCATAACCGATAAAGAAAGAGTCGAATGACCAAATTTCAATAGCACATTCAAAACTGCTAGAATAACACTTCCACATAACGGTTGACCCTATTTTGTTGTGAATTTCAATAGGGTTTTGAAAATGACCTAACAGATTTGAATACTAAAACTCATTCTCTTTAAAAAACGATATTGATATGATAGCCAGAGTTGAATTCCCGGGATTTTAATATTCGGGATTTTGGCTTTTGGGGCTTTCATAATAGAGGTTTCGAGTGTAACCCAGTGTGAAATCGGTAAATGCACGGATAATTTTAACTCGTTTACACGACTAAAAATCTAAGAGAAGGTCCTATTGTATCAGGTATGATATCGTAACAGCCCCCCCCAATTCTTCATCCCTGTAGTCTCGTTTACGAATGAAAATTTAAAAGAGAGTGTCCAAGTTTATAAATCTCGGAAATACTGTTTACGAAAAGGTATGGAAATTATCATTATTTTTTTTATGAAACATGAATCTTGTGCATATCCAAGAGACAAGTTTGGTTAGAAAAACGAAAATAATTACAAATAACCCGGTCCATTGAAAAATAAAATCATATCCCTTAATAAATCCAAATCTAAAATATTCGTACCATGAAATGCACCATAGGGTCATAGCATTTACAAATTAAAATTCGAGGTATAGGCAAGTATTAAAAATGTAAGATATAAACTACAAGAACAATAAACTGGGATAAATAAAGAATAATCTACAAGCACAAACAAGAATGGCAAATGAAGTAGCAAGTCCAGCCCCAGCTATAAGAAATTTCAAACTGAGCACAAATTATGGCGATAATAACTGAAATTTCCATAGCGGCAATGAGATACGAATTGAGCTACCAATTGTCAAATTGCGACCACCAAAAGAACTTCGTTGAAAATAGAAAGGTTTATAGTGGACTTAATTAGAAAATTTCACAATTTGGCAAAAAATTCGAGGAGAAACGGAAACGCGACCAACTTGTTAACAACAGTTCACGTTAACATAATGATTGACCAATTTTGTAAGGGGAAAATATTTTTGCATCACTGAAAGATTTAAATTTATTAATTTAATCAATATAAAATATTTTATTTCTTAGCATCTCGAGAGTTTCATCAAATTAAGTAAACACAAATTTGTTTCTTTCCTTCATTGCTTGCTAAATCTCAATAAAAATATTTTAATTAATATTATGGACATATTAATTTACAACGTTGTGTTTTAATTAAAATTAAAGAGGCTTAACCCTTTCACAATTAATCGCACAATTAAGGATAAATAAACCCATTAATTATCTCATTCTAAAACGTCTTATTTTCTTTCATTTCAGGTAAACATAAGGCATATTTCATTAATTACAATTAACTGAAATGACAGCATTAACATTTTAGCTGTATAAGGTATGGTTATTTAATTTTATGTGTGTTTTACCAAAATTATTAATTACATTGAGATACATTATCGGGGTATTGTACTGTATATGACTGCTATGAAGGATTAAAAGCTTTGTGGGCATCGAAACAATAAAGTCAATCGTTTTAAGTCACATGTATTACCAGTTTTGTCGATAATCCTTCAAATTAATTCCTAATTTGTAACTTAAAACAGTGTTTTTATTTTGGTAATTTGCTTGTGTTATATAAAGTTAAATGTCAATTAGGATTAACAAAGAACGAGCAAAAAATATACCTTTCAATTTTTATTTAATTATCTAATTGCCAAAACATTTTTCTTTTCGTTTTTTTTTTTTACATTTTGCCAACACAAAATTTGTACAAATCTTCTAATTTCCAAAACAAACATAAAAAACTAATCGATTTAAGTATCGTACTCGTATATCCGTAATGACCACAATGTCGATAACTTTAGTTTTAAAGAGGAAGTACCAGTATGCGGGTAAAATAATTTTCCACCTCGTCACACCGATATTTTATCACTCAAACAAATCAGAACATATATAGTAACAAGCATTGTACATTGAAATAAAAATGTTTGTCATTCAAAACTATAAACGCGTACAATAAAATCGCGTTAAAAGTAATGAAACCGATGAAGAAAACATTCAAGTATTGTATAGAATGGTATATGTCACAGAGTGGGAGGGGGCATGACGTGGAATTATGATGACGATGATTATTTTCCGGGCTACGTAAATTTTTATTGTATTTTGTATCCGAGCATCGCCGCTTTAATTTTACATTTTATTTTTGTTTACATTTTCTTTGTGTTAAAGTGAAAAATACAAAAGCATTCAAAGCAACATGAGTAGGTAGTTTGGTACTATATATGTACGGTGCTTTACATATCACATAACTATATACAATTATGTACTCTTCCTTTGTGTATATTCGAAGGATGAGCTTTCGCAGAAGAACACGAGGAAATGGGAAATATTATTTTAATTTTTGCTGTTGTATATATGTTATATAGTTAAATGGCTCTGGCATGATGAACATATATATAACTAAGTTTATTTTTTGCACGTGTAATGTGGTATACCTATATCTATTTGAATGTTCTCGGAACAGCTTCGGGATGAATTTAATTGAAAAGTTTAAATTACTTTAAACTTGGTTTTGTTTTGCCAACATTTTATTTTAAATTTGGTAAACGAAGTTGAATATTGTACATTTTGAAATCGTGAGTATAATTGGATTAGTATTGCTTTAAATAATTGATGCAATAATAGTTTAATATACTGCAGATCAACAAACCTGATCCTTACGGGCCATAGGAACTAGGCTAGTGATGCTATAAGCAAAAATCGCGGAATGCCTCTATAATTTAATTTATTTTTTTTGTACGATGATTTCTTTCTTTCTTTCTTGTACGATGATTTTGTACGATGATTTCTTTCTTCTGTATTTTTTATACAGAAAATATTTGTTTTTTACAACAAAAATAAAATTAAACTGAAATGGTTAAAAATAGAACACTAAACTATATTTTTAATAGCATCATTAATTGTTTTGAAAAATCAATTTCCTATAGGGAAACTTGTATATTATATCGCACACACAAAATTTGAAAATTTCTAAAAATTTAAAGTGTCATGCCGTTTAAAGTGTCATGGTTAAAAAGAGATTCAAATAAAAAATTTTAACGATGTTCACACCTGAAGAAAAAATTCTGGTCAAGTTTCATGTGGGAAATTCGGGAAAACTCGATTGAATACATCACGAATTCTAAAAATTGGCCGTTTAGTGTCATGGTTAAAAAGAGATTCAAATAAAAAATCTTAACGATGCTTACACCTGGAAAAAATTGCTGGTCAATTTTCTTGTGGGGAGTTGGGGAAAACTCGAACCACATGGGAATCAACCTAAAATTGTTTTCAGGCTTGAGCATTAACAAGCGACCTTTCATTTGAATCTATTTCCAATCATGACTCTTTAAACGGTCAATTTTTAGAAATTTTCAAATTTTGTGTGTGCGATATATTCAATTGAGTTTTCCCGAACTCCCCACATGAAACTTAACCAGAAATTTTGTTCAGGTGTGAACATCGTTTAGACCTTTTGTTTGAATCTCTTTTTAGCCATGACACTTTAAACGGTCAATTTTCAGAAATTTTCAAATTTTGTGTGTGCGATATAATATACAAGTTTCCCTATAAGAAATTGAATTTTCAAAACAATTAATGATGCTATTAAAAATTTAAATCAGTGTTTTATTTTTAAGGGTTGAATTATTTTTTGTTGTAGAAAAATAAAATTTTTAATTTAAAAAAATACTTTCCGCCGAAAAATATCGGCTGAGAAACGGCTATGTCGGTTGAGACTGAAAAATATCGGCTGAAATATTAAAGACACTATCTGCATTATCGATTTTTGTTTTACTTTAGGCTATAAACTAACGGCTATCTTTAACAGTATCAAATTAATAAAGGTATTTGAAATGTTTTTTTATAAATTTTTTACTAAACTAAACAAAAGTGTCCAAAATACAGAGGCGTCCAATGTTGAAGATTTTCCTGTATTTAATAATCCCAGAGTGTACATTTTTAACACGACATTCACGATATTTAAACTTCTATTGGTAAAACTTTTTAAACAATGTACAGAAGCAATCAAAAAATATCAAAATTGTTGCCTGGAGCATGCGATGGCATGGAGCGTTGTCGTGCTGCAATATCACACCTTCGTATCGCGTGCCCTATTCTGGCCGTTTTTCGAGCAATGCATTCAGACTGATGAGTTGTTGTCAGTAACGTTGTCCATTTATAGTTTCGCCCTATTTCAGCAGCTCATAGTACACGCTTTCTAGCGATTTGGCCGTCCTGTCGATGTTGATGCTTAGTATTCTTAAAAAAGACTCTCAGTCAACTCATGTCAAACACATTTTCCCTCCTTTTAATTTTTTCTAGGTGTTTAATGCCTGCGCAAGTTGATCTTTAGTTTGCATATCATTTTCATCCAATACCGCTTGTAGCTCGGTGTCTCAAAAAGGTTTTTGGACTTCCGGAGCGCTTCTTGTCATCAATGTCGAAATCACCACTTCTTAAGCGTTTAACCTAACGTGCTTCAGCTGCATTTTTTTTCAAGTTAAAGCAGAAAAACGAGGCTTCTTTGTTAAAAAGCAAGGCTGTTTGTTTGGCTGTAGTGACGTTTTTCTAGCAGTTGGGAATTTTTTATTCCCCAAAGTGTATTCTGGCGTTCGAGAATTTTTTTTATTGGGAAAAAATAATTCCATTTTATAGCAGTTTTGACATTAATTTTTCCTCATTATTTTTTTGGGGAATTGTAATTCGTACCTTTTTCAATTTTGAAACATTATTTTTGCTAATAAATATATACTTAATAATAAATTAAACTAGTAATAAGTTCACAATACATGTTTTAGTTTATAAATATTTACATAAAAAAAATCCCCAAAAAATTATTCCCTGTCTGCCAAAATACACATTTGGGAACGGGAAAAAACATATTCGGGAATTAGTGCAATTTTTAATTACAGCAAAATATTTTCCCAATTCCCCGGGAATAGGGCCACTGGTTCATGTCAAAATGTTTTACATCAATGCAAACCATACACAAGCTGTGGAATTGTGACTGGTCAATGCCCTTGGTGCTGCAATTAAAAAAGTTCCAAGTAAAGCATTCCAACAACGTAGTAGGCCCGAATTGTTCCTTTGATAATTAAACAAATTTATTGCTTTTTGTTAACAATTTAGTAAGAAAATGACCGACCAAATGGCTAAGTGGTTAAATTTTTGGCGTTTGGATCTCAAGGTACCAGGTTCGAATCCCGACAGAGGTCGGGATCTTCAGAATCTGGACTGTCTGCTAGCCATTTCCATGCCAAACCTCAAGTGTTCCAATGTTTGGCCTTGTTGCCTGAATTTAGTTGGTAGAAAAGGTTAATCGGTTTTTCATAATTTTTCTTCTTGTCAGTTTATTATTGTAAATTTATTTTTTGGCAACGGATAAGCAACATCAGTACCATAAATGTACTTCAATATACCTTGAATTTTATTACTAAGCCGATGACTAATCGCTTACCTTCTACCTTCCTCCCCCTTTTTATTATTAATATTTTCGTATAAGCAACACATGGTAGGGACGATCAATAAATTAATTAATTTTAATTGCCTATATTTTGTCTTTCCTTTTATTTCTTTGTTGCCTTTTTTCTAATATACATAACAAAAAATTTTACTTTTACAAATCAGTAGATACTCCTAAAATATGCATTGAAAAATTAAAGTTTGTTAAGTGAATTTCGCCAAGTGCCTACGGCAAATAGTGTTAAAAATACGATTAATGTACCTAATTTTATGAAATATTCAATCTCTATATTTGAAAATAAACATTTATGCTTTAAAATTAATCCAAAAATTTTAATAGAAAAGCAATTGACGTTTGTAGCTTTTTATTGTTACTTTATTTTATGTAGTAAAAAGTATAGCAGTCATAAAAAATATTCACTACAAGATTTTTGCAAATTCACCGTTTGCTATATCGCCGAAGTCATAAAAGGTGCTTTTTTAAAAATCTCTTTGTGTGAGGCGTGCAGACTAAATGCCTGTTGGTTTTCTGCAACCCATACCGATCTGGATAAATCATCATACTTCAACTTTTTTACATAAATTGATAGATCCTACTGATTTTTGACAGAAATTAGTCCACCGGAAGTGTCAGCTTAGGGAAATGATGCTTATTTAAGCTTCCTCCATAGATTTAGAAGTATCAGTGATTTTTGGCTTTAATAGGTTGACTGGAAGTAGTAGATTCGATTATCGGTTGATCGAATAGAATTTCATAACGAAAAATATTTTTCAAAATTGCCTTTTACTTTCTTTTACGTAGTACAGAATCGTATAGTAATTATTGAGACGGTTTGACAGCTTGGGATCATATTTCAAGCAAAAGCTTTTTGATAAATTTGGAGATCTGAGTTTTATGGCCGAAATCGATAAAAAGTAGCTTCTATACGAGTTTTTATCATGTTTTTCAAATACTTTGAAAAGTAAAACGTTTACAAAAAAAAATGTTGTGTAGAAGTTGAGAAAAACAACAAACATCCTTCCTTGTCCTGCACTTTTGAATTGGGTGATCGGTATGAAACTTCAGACTTTAACTTTTTTATTCATAAAGAGATCCTATAGTGAATTTTGGCCGGAATGAGTTTACCGGAAGTGATAGCTTCCATAGGAGCTTTTTCTTGCAAATATTTTGAATAGTAAAGCACTTACGAAAAAACCGACTATGAGCTTTTATTCTAAATAAAATTGGCAAAAATACCGCTCCAGATCAGTTTTACAAAATTTATGTTGAATGATACAACCCGTTTTTCAACAAAATTTCGGTCCCTGTTTCGTTTACGTTTATTCCATATATTTTGAGACAACCTAATATCTTACTTGATATGGAATAAGTCAAGAATGTGTTGGAGCATACATGTAAACCATATAAACAAAAAGTTGTTCGTTTTGATCCTGTTACAAAAAACAACTTGAGCGAATTAATTCTAAAGGTTTTCTCAATCACTTATTTTGGCATAATTTAAAAATTATCAGTTGTTCTGGAACTCTCTTCTAAATTATAACGTTGAATTTCTTGTGGCTGTCAAGCATTGGTTACGAAATAAGTAAAGCTCAAGCAAGGCGAAACTTTTTTACATTATCCACTTTTTACATGCATTCAACTTTTTTCTAATTTTTTAATGCATGTTTTATAATCAAAATATGTATAGGGATATTATTTTACTCCTGCTTAAATTTCAGAACCTTCAAGGTTAACCGAAGTTGGTTGAAAATTTAATTTTAAGATTTATTTACCTATTTTAAGTATGTTGTTTTTTATAAATGCTAAATGCTCAAAAAACTTCAATTTCAAAATTTTAAAAATCTTCCATAAAAACTGCCATTTCCGGTTCACAGATTTCTACCAAATTTTGCAAGAATTTTAAAATTAACGCTAAAGTTGGGGATTCCGGATTCGCCGGGCCTACCATACACCCTTTTTACAAATAACAAGATGGAGGGATAGGAAAAGTTGTTAGATATGATAGACTTGACCCAGTTACAGACACCTAAGTAGTCAATAGTTAGCAAATTGTTAGGCAGCACAACTATTTTTGGTTATATGGTATAAAAGTTCAGCAATTAGCATCCTGAAAAACATATTTAATAATTAATTTTGTACCCATATATACATTTCTTGCAATAAAACTTTATTATTATGAGTTGAACTTTTAATAAACTAAATAGTTCAATTGTTCATAAATCATTTAAAGTTCCAATCCAGAAATGACCTATATAGGCATTAATGAATAAAAGAGCAAACCATCTTGAAGTCTTTACTTATTTCATTTATTTGTAGAAAATAATTTGAATATTAATGGTTTAAATTTAAATAATGTAAAAGACAACTCTGCCATACATATTTTTTCTAGTTTTAATTTAATACAAAATACCTTTATTTGATAGCTAAACTCAAATAAATCAATAGTCCACGGAATATACCGCACAAATTCACATAAACTGCAAATTATAAAAACAGATTATTACATGCAGGAAGAGAATATTAATATTCATTTAATAAGTTTTATTAAAATAACCACATGTAATCAGAATATATTTATATTTAAATTTCAATCAAGCAATAATAATAATATTTAAACAAATAAAACTAGATTACAATTATTACAAGCAGGAAGTGAATCCATCCATTGGCACAGTCATATATGTTTTCTAGTTTTATTTTAAATACAAAATGCATTTAACAAAATTAACGCTAAAGTGAAGTTTAAGCTTCCACCAGAAAGCTGCCACCAGTTTTGACACCGTGGCAGATTTTCGTCTAAAATTTATTCGTGGCGTCACATTGTGTCAAATGTGTTGATGAATGCCGAAAAAATTTGTCGCCGTTCAATCATCCAAAAATTATTAGAATTAAATCGAAAAGCCACGTCTTTAATTAAATTGATACCAAAAAAAAACTAAAAAAATAACGGTTATTTTCGTAAAATTATTTGTATAGATTAAAAAATTATTCTAATAATATTTTGGTTTTGTACCAACCCGAAAAAGTCTTTTGGAGATAAGGAATATTATATGGATATTAATAATGAATTTTTTTGCTAATTGTAAGTTACTAAAGAGCAATTATATTGTTCAATTTTTTTTTTTATTGATAAAATTCAAATCCGGAAAATTTTAGGTTCCCGTTCCGAGTTATATTGAGTATCGTTCACACATCTGCATATTTTTGGGAATCATTTTGTGACCAATTTTCAAAATGGAAATTTGCGATGCACCAAACATACCCGTGATTTGTTTGGGCTGCCCGCAATGTTTAAGCCCATAGACGTTTTTAACCAGAAACCTTCAATCTATTCTAATAAAAACTGGTTGCACGAAGAACAGGCCGAATTTTGGTGAAATAATTTTGTGCGTTTTTTTTAAAATTCGGCATTTTCGGTAAAATTTAAAAAAAAACCTTAACTAATTTTTAGTTTGACTTTTGTCTCATTTTACAATTCGCTTATGTTAATCGGTTTTTCATTAATGTAAATCTTTTTCAAATATTTTTTTGTAAAGATCAAAAAAGCGTCAATGTAAGGCAACACTCCCGCCGGACTGATTCCCGCTAAAATCACTTGGACATCGAAATTTATGGAAGAATAAATAACTCTTTCTGGCCCGAAATTTTGTTAAATATTCAGTTTCAGGGGAGTGAAATTTGAAAACACTATAAACGTTCCTATACATTGTAAACTTTTAAACTAGAAAATTTCCCGTTCGAAATATTTGATTTGTTGGGAATGAACAAATGCGGATTACAAGGTTTAGTGTATCGATTTTTTCAAAGCCATTAAATATTCGCAACACAAGCAAATTTCGCAAGCAATACGTACGTTGTTACCCATAAAAAAGATCTAATTTGACAGCTAAATTACATATTATATTGCAAAAATCCAACGTAATGGTTACAAAATAATAAATATTTCATTAATAGCAAATTTAAAAATTCTCTGCTATAAAACTCGCAAAAAATAGTTACAACTGAATAGAAGTTCACCAAATAGTTAAAAGAGTTGACGTAAAGTTACATAAATAGTCGGAGGCTTAAAATATTGTGTGGAATAATGAGATTTAAAAATTTTAAATTTCCGCATACCAAAATAGGCGAGGGGACAATCAATGAGGCGAACGCATACTACACAAATCATTTGAGATCAATTTTCAAATTGGTTGGGACTAATATGGTTGACCCTGGTTTTAAATTAACTCCACAATGGTTTATAATAATATTTGCGACCCATTCAATTTTTTTCTCCTTCGTGTACATGTTGTTTACGAATGCTCTGATAAGTGATAAATTAGAAGCACTTTGTGTATCAGCTGGTGTATGCCAAGTGAGTATATCTACATAATTAAAAATTACTTTTATAAATAATTTTAGTTTACAATTTTCACTCATTTACAGGGTATACATAAATTGTATGCTGCCGGCTTGTATCCCGAGAATTTCACTATAGTGTTCGATAAGATACGAAAACTTCATTTGGGATATGCAGACCATCCAGAATTATCGCAAACACTTAAAAAAATCTGTGTTTCGTGTACTTTAATCGTTGAATTGTTAACTATTGGTTTTTACGGTGCAATAATCACTTACTTTTGTTTACCGATAATATTGTGGAAAAAATATGGAATATTCACAACTATATTACCAGTACAATATCCGTTTATTGATTGGCACACCACATTTGGATACGCAATTAATACCGTAGTTCATATGTATTCTCTGGGAATCGGGCTAACCGCTATCCTAGCCGGTGATGCCTTATTTGTATTCTTTGTTTTACACACAATAGGGTACCGTAAAATTTTTGAATCGCGCATAAATGAGTTGGACGAAAGTTTATACTAAAACCGGGACCACAAAATACGGAAGAAATACAAAAGCAGTTGCATGAATGTATTATGGCCCATCAAGAGTACATTAAGTACATTGTAATGGTTTATACAGCTTATTGCAGCCTTGTGTTTATCGCAACTTGTTACAAGTGAAACAATTCTAGCATTATCCTTAATACTGACATTGTGGACTAAATGGATTATTGGACCATTTGCAATAATAATAGGCCTATTTCAGCTGCTCGAATATTGTATCTTAGGAACTGTTGTAACTTATCAAGTAAGTCAGGTAACCATAAAATAAATTCACTTTCATCGTTTTGTTAGTTTCCAGAATGATAAAGTTGCAGACATCATTTATGGTTGTAGATGGTATCTAATGCCAGTTAAGCAACAGAAACTCGTTGTGTTAATGATATTGCGAGCCCAAAATTCACCAGAAATGACTGTAGGTGGTTTTGCTGGATTAAATGTTGCAACCTGTATGTCAGTAAGTAAATAATTCTAGTCATGATGTTATAGATACGATTTTTTAACTAGTTTTCTACATTTCAGTTGTTAAAGACAACTTACTCCTTGGTAATGATGGTACTCAAATATCTTTCATAAATTATTTATTTAATTTATAAATTATTTTTCTCTGAATATTAGAAATATGTAAAACTGCTTATGTTACTAAATTAGTTTATTATTAACTTTGTCACAATCACTATACTTAACATTTACTAATTAAAGCACTAAACGCACAATTAAATCGTTTTATTTTACGTTGGAGGATAAATTGATGACATACATGTACGAGTTCTAAAGCTCCAAGTGGAAGTCCAAATTTTACGTTAGGAGTTTTGAGTATTGTTAGTGAGCTTAACAAAGTACGCCGTAGGCGCTGCCGCATCCATAAACTAGGATGCCATAGTTTTGTATTTTATTTCTTAAGCGCTGCTAATTTGATTGGACGCTGCTGAACGAAGATTTAATCAGGCAATACTAACATATCAATAACCACTTTGCCTTTGTGTGAAGTTAGCCCAGCCCAGAATTTTTATCAATATTATTGAAAAAACGAACAATTATTATATGTATTAAATTCGGTTGCCGTGGAATTTCATTGATTTTTATTCAAGTTTTTGAGTTCATTTTCGAGACCAAGTGAATGCAATTCATAATCATATAGCCCTGATCCAAAACATTTCTAGTTTTGCGAAATAAGTTTAGTTTTATCGATTAGGACGGAAATTTATATAAAAGCAATGAAGTTCATTTTCGAGAACTTGCTACGGAACGAATTTTTTCTTACATGGCATTATACGAAAAATAAAACGAACTTAATAAATTTGATAATTTTCTGTTTTTTCATTAATATTGATAAAAATTCTGGGATGGGCTAACTTCACACAAGAACGTGATTAGATTATTTCAAAAAAATTAAATTTGATTTTAATTTTCGTTTAGTATTTTATTAACTACTACAAATAATTTGTCTTCTTTGTCGCATATTTGTTTGTCGCAGGTTCCTATTTTTTTAGGTTTGTTTTATTTAGTCCTTAAAATCAGTCAGAATCGAAGAAATTAAATCAAGGTAAACTAAAATATGGTCGTCGAATGTGAATCACTTTGAGGGTTAAATTAAATTTTATAATTTAAAATAATACTTGATTTTACTTTAAACAAAAATTGAATGAAAAAAAATATCATAAATTGTACCTTCTTGACCCTCGGATACGGTCCCGCCGAAATGGGTTGCTTGCGGTGTCTTCTCATCATTAATCCAAACAATACAAATGGCCACGTGGTTGGCCATCCGTAACCGTAAATTTTTGATGGGCGTCTTCCCGCCTTTAACCTAAAAAAATTTGAATGGCCTGATCTGGCCACCCGTAGGTTGCGGTACCTTTCACCGATACCAATAAAAAATTTAAAAATGGCCGGTTGGCTACCTGTTTGTTGCGTCGTACACCCACCTAAAACCGGAGAATATTGAGCGTTATCCCGCCTTTAATAAATTTTCCATCGATAAGCCAACGTAATTGTAAATGTTGGGCGTCCTCCCGCCTTTAATCAAAAATTGATGTTAGGCCTCTTCCCGCCGTTAACCGCAGCGGTATCCCAAACTACCGATAAAATTAATCGAATTAATCATAATCACGCAAGGCAGCCTTGACCGTAAATATGATTAGAAATAACCACAAATTGAGCAGAATTTTATGAACCTAAACGGAGTCGTAACAAATGTGGAAACGACCCATATCCAGCGCAGTCTCATATAGCCGAGCCTTGAAAACCACGACACATAAAAATTCAAAAAAAATCAAATCTAAACAAAACTATTGTGCTTTCTTAACTCGATTGTCTTTTACGTGAATTGAACCGTTTGATATTAAAACTTTATATAAATAATTTAATTAAATAAACAATTAAAACGAATTACTAATTCAAACAAATAAAAATTTGAATAAATTAAAAATTAAACGTAAATAAACAAACAAAGTAAATTAATTTGAATAAATAAAAACATAAAATAAAAAATGGAAAATGGTTAAAGATTTTAACCGACCAAATAGCGCAGTAGTTAAAGCTTGGGCATTTGCACCAAGAGGTACCAGGTTCGAATCCCGATAGAAGCAGGATGCAAATTGAATTTTCAACAACAGATTACGATATGTGGTGAAATGTAACACATCTATTGGGTGTGTGAATTACTTCTTAGAGTCGACATTAAGACGTCGCTACGTGAGATTGCGTATAGTTTGACAAGCAATTCCAATTGCGTTTTGTAGCTATCACAATTGTCAATCTAATTCAGAGCAGGAAGTGTTTCTTTTCATATTACGTCATTTTTTTGTAATCGATTTAAAATGGATCGCGATAAGTTGTTTTTTCGAGGGGTTCTTCTTTTCTTTTTTGATTACAAGAAAACCGCGCCTGAAGCGCACCGATAGCTTTCTGATAATTATGGTAATTAAGCTCCATCGAGAGCAATCTGTTTCGATTGGTTTCATCGATTCAAAAGTGGTGGTTTTGACTTGACAGACACAGAACGGCCAGGTCAGCCAAAAAAGTTTAAAGATGCCGAAGTGGAAACATTATTGGATAGAAATGCATGTCAAACGCAAAAAGAACTTGCAATTCAATTAAACATTGACCGATCAACCATTTCTCATCGTTTGCACGCAATGGGAAAGATTCGAAAGCTAGGAAGATGGGTCCCCACATCAACTGTCCGAAAATCAATTAAAAACACGAATTGAAGCGTGCAAAAAATTCTTGCTGAGTACAAAAAACATAGTTTTTGGCATTGAATTGTTGCATTGCGATAAGGTTATGCTGAGTATTTGGTGGGACCAGAAAGGTGTGGTTTATTATGAGCTGTTAAATCCACAATTTGGCACATTAGACGAAAAAGCTATAAAGTGTTATTTGATGATGACAATTCTAGACCACATCGTGCAAAACCCGCTCAAAACAGTAGAGCAACTCGGTTGGGATCGGCTTGAACAACCGGCGTGTTCTCCAGACCTTGCACCTTAAGACTTCCATTTGGCTGACGTACGCTTCCGAAACGCCGGAGAAGTGCCAAATTGGATCGATGGCTGGATAGCTGGGAAAGTTTAAGGCTTCTCAAAACGAGGAATCCAAAATCTTCCCAGGAGATGGCCGGAAGTCATAGTTAACGATGGCGAATAAATTGGATAACATATACTGTATCGTTATCTTTTAATAAACATCTCTTTTTTATAAAAAAAGTCTAAAAATTAATTCACACACTTAATACGACCCCCTGTCGGTGTGTAAAAACCCATGGGCCGACCCATCTTCCATGCTAGTATAGGCTGGCATGGAGCTTGCAATGTGCAGATGGTTCTAAATCGGTCCTATAGCCGTACGTCCTCAAGTTGACCAGGAGGCGTAAGGTAAGGCCGTAAAAAGCATAACCGCGGAAGAAAAGGTTGAGCCTTGAGTCCCAAAACAGATGGCATAGTTAACAATAAAAAAAAAAAAAAAAATTGAAATTAAATTTTTTGTATGAAATATTAAACTAAAGAAAATGAGTTTAGAGTACTACCCCAAAACAAAGAGTAGAAGTGTTCCTCTACAATCGAACTCAGCATAGTGGAAATGGAGAAACCCAATGCCTTGAGAAAAAAATAAAGATCTGAGAGATACACATCTGAGCGTTATCAAACATACAATATTACAGACACGAGTACCAACCGGAAGGGAAGCTTGGTTTTGAAAACCAATGTGTACACCGAAGGGACGGAATAAAAAATGATATAAAATTTAAAAAACCTGAATAAAAAATTAAGAAGGAAAATTTTCTGAAAATACACACAAACAAACTCAAAATAAATAATATGGCAAAATATGATAATAATAGAACGAATGGTTACGGTAAACTAAAATTTGGTCCTAGGGACGGCTACATAGGTTCGTTAAGGCACGGTCCACTAGACTTGAGGCCCATAGTTTCCCAATTTAACGACGGGATATTTAACGAGGAACCCTTGAAAGTGGTAGTAACCTTCTTTTGGAAGGGCTCTTTGAAATTTTATTTTTGAATATATGAAAAGTAATGCAAAAATAATACTATAATAATAATAATAATAATAACCAAAGTGAAACTACCAACACATCCAAAAGTACGCAGGCTGAATGATAATTATCATAAAAAGATACGAAAACCATAAAGAATATAATAAATCGAAAATGAAAAATAATAAAAATTTAAAATTGAAATTGAAAAATGTAAAATTGGATTAAAAAAAAGATGTAAAAAAATCGGTACCTCTTCACCTCATTGAGGTCGACCTTTAAGGTTGCTCGTCAAATATCCCGTCGTTAAATTGGGCAATTACGGGCCTTGTTAATAAAAATATTGTAATTTGTATTTTATGTGATTGGCTGTAAAACACTTTGCATTCGCAACTACGGAATCTTGTAGGTAATCAGTTCAAAAATCTTTTATTGCACATAGTTTGCCAAATTTTATGGAATTTGGATGGTATATTCATGATATATAATTTTAAAAAGAATCAGCACCTGGAAAACACGCTTAAAATTTACCCTTTCCTCTATTAAAATAATCGAAAGATTTACGAATGGGTTCACTATATTGGAAAAGTTCACTATATATTGGAATACGCGTTGATGGGTAAATATTTACGAATTTTTGTAAATATAAATATTTGATATGAAATATAATTAATTCCAATTAAAGATTTTAATTTTGCTTTTACAAAAAAAAAAAAAAAAAGAAATATTTTATCATATTCGTACGCGTGCAAGTTTATAAAAATAGTATCTAGCTATGTAATATTTTATGATGAAAAATCAATAAATTTCGAATATATATATTGAATATTCCGGGAATAAATAATTGAAAAACAAATATAATTTGAAATTGAAATTTTTTGCATATTTTGCTCAAGTTACAAACAACAATAACAACAAATATCATATAAATTAATATGATAAAGCACGTATCATAAAACAAAACTATAAAGAATTTAATTTACATCTGTGTGCAAAAATATTTATATTGATTGGCATATTCCCAAATAAATATGACATTTTTGAAAACGTATATATAAACGCGAGCATCAATATGACTTCAAAACAAACGTCAAAACATTTAACAACTTTAACCCCTCATATAAATAATTTTACGGTTTCATTTTTATGAATAAATTTATAAATTAATGATTAAGTAAAAAAAAAAAAATTATAAAATTCCGAACTGTATAACATTTTGTAACATCTTTCAAATCGAATGTTTTTTTTTTCGAATACAGATCAAAACTTTTACACTTACATTAACCGATAATAACGATAAAAAAATGTTTGTTATATAGAGACGAGTAAGTCACAAAAAAGTTGAGATGTTTCTAATATCTATAATATTGTATACGGTTGTATTATCGTCTAAATTGATATTGATAGCATTATCATTAGTTAGCAGATGTCACAAAAATACCCAATCTGGCTTTTTTTTCCACTCTCGATATCAAATTGTAATAAGCATAACCACTAACTATTGATTTTTTATAACATTTTCTTATTTTTTTTTTCATCTCAAAATTTATGGCTTTAACTTCCTTTAACGTATAGGATCTAGACACATACATTATACAATATTATAATATTTAAATCTATATATGCATATCAAGTTATACGTTTTTTTTTTTGTATGCTTTATGTTTGTCTATATAATACTCGTACATTCTAGTGTAGTGAAAATTTATGAAATTTAAGACGATTAATGGTTTATGTTCAAAAAAGCACAAAAAATGTTTTGTAATCATCATTGTGTGGTAGATTTTTAATCTAATTGGTTATTTTCTATATATATAGGACTTAATGAACATAATAACCGCATATACATAAATCTATTGTCGGTATAAACTCGTATGCACCATACATACCACAATCACGTTCCATTCAATGTAAAAATTTAAGGATATTTATAAATTTTAATTGGCGTTGGAGCAGTCAAAGCTTTTTCAAATGCAATGATTTTTTTTCGAAACAGATTTATGATTTATTAATGTTTAATTATATTAAACAGCAAACTATGTATATATAATGCCTCTCAAAATTAATTGTTCCAAAACATTTGTCCCATCTTCAACCTGTCAAGGTTTCTATAAAGCTCAACATGCTGTTATATTGTTCACCCCTTGTGCGCACTACATTAAACTTTTATTCAATTTAATTAATCATCAATTATTTATTCAAGCAAGATAAATTTTGTTGTATCATTTGTAAAATAAAGGAATACCGGGTAACTTCCGTAAAATGCCTATTACCCACGCTGTTTATTTTCAATTAATTAAATTTTAAATAAACACATTTTCACCATAGGTATTTGTGTTAAAAATAGACAAAATATATAACAAAAACCGCGTACCCTCCAACCCTAAAAACACAAAACAAAATAAAAAAAAATACCCTAAACTGTGTATTATTTTTATTAAAAAAAATTTACAAATACACATTTTAGTTCCCTTACACTTAGAATAAAAACCGATGTTTAGGTACCTTGGTGGTATACAAAGAAAACAATTTGGAAAATTATTGGCCACAACCACCTTGCACCCCACACTATAACCTTGGTGACGAATTTAAATGAAGCTTTTTAGTATTTTTCCGGAGGTGTATGTCTCTTACTTTTAACTTGTACAGAAAATGTTAGTTAATGACGAAAGAAAAAAAAATCTTTACCTACCCCTCGTAATTACCTATTATTTTTTATATTTTTATACCTTTTTCCTTTATGTCATATAATTTATATTTATACAGGGTGTTCTTGTTTTTTGGATATGAAATCGCCATTGAATGACAGTGTTTTATGCGTTTAAGAGTGCTATAAGGATAGTGTACTATTTTTACTACTGAAAATAATGGGACCACAATATTCTAAAATATCGAACAATTTCCTTCAATGTGGATACGTCTTCTACTCGAGCTCGAGAAATTTTTAGCACATACCAGCAAAATCGATCTTAATAAAGTCCATCAGACCTACAACAAGTTTCATAAAGAGAGCCAGCAAAATACAATCATGACAAAAAATGCTATGAAAATATGTTTCTAAATACCCAATTCCAAAAGACTAACGCAGAATAATGCCACCGGAAGACTGTTTTCATCTAATTGTTGGTGGAAATGGTTAACTATTGTCTTGCATCAATATTGTAAATCTGAATGAAACTAGCAATCAACAACAACATAATTCTGATTTTTATTTATTTGATTTGGTTTGAAAAAGTTAAAGTGAACTTGATGAACTTGATGCATTCTTAATTCTACCTAAAATAAACTAATCTAAAAAAATAAACTCCACTTAATATTTCACCAATCTAATTTTAATAAAATTTGATTTGATTTGTGGAAAATTATAATCAAACTTCTCAAATTAGTATTTTATTTTTTTTTTTGTTTTGAGAATTGTTCGATTTTGAAGTATTTTCGAATATTGCATAATTCTCAAATTATTCCTTTGTTTTCATAATATGAGAATAACATCGAGGTGTAGTTTTGTTCTAATGAAAACCTGAAGTTTAAAAAAGGAAAATTAGGTCGTCTCATCAGACTCGGCATAAAACAAATATCTAGCGATCATCCACAATAACAATCAATTTCATACAAAACGTAATACCCAAAACAAAAACATCACTATGTTATAAAGGGGTTAACAAATGTGTCGCAAAACATAACAATTCGCTAAGGTAATCTGCTTATACTTTATATAAAAAATCCAAGTATTTTCTCAAAAAAATTTTTGTTGATTGGTCATTGCCGTAGGCTGATGCGTAAATCCATTGGGCGCTTTCAGGGCACTCAACTGGGAACATGTTTAGTAAAATCGCGGCTAACGCTATGGAAATGGTTAGCATAATGAAATTTTCAAATCAAATGGCCGATGATTTTATTAATCATGATAGGGGACCTGGGGGTAGATTGCGATAAAATGACAATTTGTCGTGACATTTGCTTATTGGTACTGTAGGGTTCAATGAAACACTGTATAATTAATTATTATATTTAATATTCATAAAATAAGAATCTATTTCTTTTTGTGATGAGAGATCTCTACATCTCTTCCATTTTATGTAATTTTTTTATAATTTTAATTCATACTTAAAAAATAAATTGTATTTACATTGCATATTAATTCATACTTAATTATAAATAATAATTAATTATTAAAATAATTATATTCAAAATGATAAAATTATATCTTTCCATATATCTTTTTCTTTTAGAAGATTTTAACTTACCATACTATTATAACTTAAAACTATTTTCTTAAATTTTACTATAGCTTGGACTAACATCATTATTTTCTTTTTTACCATTATTTGGTCTGAAAATCTCTTCTTATGAATTACAAATTGTCCAATTTTCACCCACTTTCTTCAAATGTACAATATTTTTCCAGAATTGTTTCCCTATATCATCGTTCTGCACTTCGATGTCGGCGCCCTTTTCATTAAGAACAATATGCGGAGTTGAATCGAAATTTGGACATAATTTATTTTCTTTAATCATATTTTTTACGAGAACTTTATCCCCACATTTCAATTCGTTTTCAGCTGCATGACGCTTTTTATCTGCATATTGTTTCCTTTTTCTTTCTCAATCATGGGCCCGTGAAATATTCCATAGGTTTTTCCATAGATTAAATGCGTATACGTATACAAATCTAATTGGAATTCTGCTGATTCTAATTGGAATTTTAAAGACTTTCTATGTAGTTGTGTGGAGTACACTGTTATGATTTTTCATTTGCGAAATTCTTAATGAAAAGTAAAATATTATGTTTGATTTTACATTATTTTAAATAGTTTAGTTAGCATTGAACAAATTTTTATATGAATTACAAAATTTATACATAATTTTAATTCAAATCATTGAAATAAAATAAAAGTGAGATAGAAACAAGAAACAGATATATATTCATTGAATTGACGATATTTAAAAAATAAGCACATCAAGATAAGTTTAATGAAATCGAGCACTTTTTATCAGTAGACGTATATCAAATTGTCTTAATTAAAATGGCAGAAAAATATTGTATCTTATAAATAAAGTAAAAATTAAAATTTTAATTGATAAATTACGAAGAAAAAAATATTACTGTAACATAACCATAAAACGTTTAACCAAAATATTGTACTAAAATAGTCTGGACGCAAACCAAATATACTGAACTCAAACCAATGATGAATTTCTCATTGAATTCTAATAAGAAAATTCCAGAGATTTTTCCAGAGATTAAAAAAATATATCGAATCAACTTAAGAATTTTTTACTTTTATAAGCAAATAAGAATATCCTTTTATAGAAGTAAAATTTAATAAAAATTGGTAATAATCAACCAGAAGCCGTGCATTATTAAAACAAGATGGGTTTAGGTAGGTGCTTAATCATAAGTAGTTGATTAAGAATTTGTAAGAACTGAATCACAATCTCCAGATATGATCGTCAATGGCCATCAAAATTTAGTAAACAAAACCAAAAAATTCTCCTGACTAATGATAAGTGACTCTGACCTGAATCACAAACATCAAACATGGCTAATATTGGCCATCCAAAGTTGAGTAAAAATGACATCTTAACATCTAGAACATCAAAATTCGTAGCAATAACCCCGACATCGAGCATTATTAGCAACAGGTGATTTCGGTTGGGTGACTCATTGACCAACTTTGTATACTAGCCAGACCTGAATCACGATCTCTGGGAGTGGCCGATAACCAAATTTGAGTAAAAATGACATCTTAACATCTAGAACATCAAAATTCCTAACAATAAACCCGAGGTCGAGCTATATTAGCAGTAAGTTGTTTTGGTTAGGTGACTCAATGACAAACATCGTGTACTAGCCAGACCTGAATCATGATCTCTGGGAATGGCCAATAATGGTCATCCAAATTTGGGTAAAAAACACATCTTAACATCTAAAACTTCCAAATTCGTAGCAATAAACCCGAAGTCAAGCATTATTAGCAGTAGGTGGTTCTAGATGTTAAGATGTCACTTTTACTCAAATTTGGTTATCGGCCACTCCCAGAGATCGTGATTCAGGTCTGGCTAGTATACAAAGTTGGTCAGTGAGTCACATAACAGAAACCACCTACTGCTAATAATGCTCGACCTCGGGTTTATTGTTACGAATTTTGATGTTCTAGATGTTAAGATGTCATTTTTACTCAAATTTGAATGGCCATTATCGGCCATTCTCAGAGATTGTGATTCAGGTCTGGCTAGTACACGATGTTTGTCATTGGGGCTCCTAACCGAAACCACCTACTGCTAACAATGTTTGACCTCGGGTTTATTGCTACGAATTTTGATGTTTTAGATGTTAAGATGTCATTTTTACTCAAATTTGGATGGCCATTATCGGTCTTTTTGGCCTATAGTACATGAAGTTTGTCATTGGGTCTTCTTAGTAAACCATTTTGTGCTTACAATGCTTGACTTAGGGTTTTCTGATACAAAGTTTTATTATCTATGATTTATTCTAATCGTTTTAAAGTTATAATATGTTTTTAAAAAAATCTCGATAGTTTCTACACCACGTATTGTTGAGTTTGTTTATAATTTTTTTTTTTTAGAAAATATGTATTTTTTATTTAAACTGAGGTTTGAGTCATTTTCTAAAAAAGACTCATACTTATATGATTGTACTAAAATTTCCAATATGATTCATTTTTTCCTATTTTAATTTGAATTAGCAGTGTGATACTCATACATACATAACATTTATGGAAAGTCTGGAATACTTCACACCCGTCTCAATCATATGTTTTTCACTAACTTCATTTTGTAAATAGTTCTGATGGTGTCTTGCCAGTTGTTGAATGCGGAGTACTAATTTTGTCTAGAAGCTTGATTAATTTTTAGGCGTTTTAAAATGCTGCGGTTTTTTCTCTCAACCTCGCCATTTTGTTGAGGCAAATCTGGAATAGTATTATATCATAAAATTCCACTTACCTCTGCATCAGCTTGTTTTGGTCAAAACACCATACATTAAACTATATATTGTGCATTGATTAATGCGTGAATTTCACAGTGAAACATTTTTTTTTTCAGTAAAATTAACACGAGATGAAAATATAAATCCTTTACTTGTTAGAAAAAAACAAAAAAAAAATTTCAGTAAAACATATTTGTTTGTGTTTATTGCGTGGATTCCACAATGAAAAATTTTTTTTCCAGTAAAAAACACTGGGAAAGCGAAAAGAGAAGAGTATACATATCAAAATTACGTAAGAGTGATAAAGGCAAACAAAAGCTGCCATAAAAAATATTGAGTTTCATACTTTTTATGGCATTATTTTCCCCGCTTACTGCCACTAAATTTTCCTGATTTTTTTTATTTTTTTTCTCTAACAAGTAAAGGATTTATATTTTTATCTCGTGTTAATTTTACTGAAAAAAAATTGTTTCATTTTGGAATCCACGCATAATTCGGGTTCATCTGCACTTTCCAATACAGATTCTGAATTTTCTACATTTTTTGAGGTTGAAACTGTTGAAATATTCACAGAAAAATAATAATTTTTAATGCTTTTGACATTTATCTGTTTATTTTTATTAAATATTTCACAAAACCTCAGCAAAAATAAATACGAGAGAATATACAAATATAATACAAATTTGGCAGAAGTGGTATACGTTTCCCAGTAAACAAAAAAGTATAACACAAAAAGGAAAAGTATACTACAAAAAAGTATATTCCCAGAAAACCATGAATACCGAATGGGTTGTTCGTTTTATAATTTATATTTTTACTCATTTATAAGAACATTTGATGAAAAATAACGATCAAACCCTAAAATGCGTAATTCCTAATAAAAACTTTATTTGTAGAGAAACAACTTCAAATCTTTTTCAGGATGAAAAAACTTCCAAAAAAGATAAAACTTCACACATGGTAACCCTGGTTTATGGTGGTAACGTTCGTTCGGTCATTTTTTCGACCAATCATCTCTTGTTAAAAAATCGAGAAGAAAAAAACGTCTTTTTGAACGATATGATAGGTCGAAAAAAAATGTCAGAACGAACGAACGCAACCATAAAGGCGGCATAATGCATTGAAGTTGAATGAAATGTCAATTCAAACTCATGCATCTCTCGAAAATTTAGTTGTTTCTTGCACTTTTTCTCTCAGTGTAGAAATGAATTGAAGTCAGTTGGAATTCAAAAGAATTCAATTTGTTTCTAGTTAATAAGTTTTTTGTTCGACTGGAATTAAATGGAATACAGACGCAAATACACAGACAGATCTGGAAATTCCAGATTTATTCCGAACATTTCCAGCGATTGACCTTGCGACTTGTTAATCGTCATAGCGAATTCCAAACGAACGGGGAATTGAATGCGCTTGAAGTCGAACGGAATAGCAATTGGAATTAGAACAACTTCTCCTTTCAATTTTCCCTTGATGCTTGACGCTTGGATCACGTTGTTCATCAATTTCTTCACAGCTAATCGCAGATCCTACCATCAGCATCAAGTTATGCGGTGGTATTTCCGTCAAATAAAGCGCATTCTAAAAATCGGTCGGATAGTTGGTTGCCTCGTCTTGATTGGTCATACAGTTAACGGATTTGTAACAATGCATTACCCCAGCGATTTAGTTTTGACTCCAATAATTCAGACTGTTAACATCCTTGGGTTAGATTTTAATCAACATGTTCCCAACTGTTTGGTGCCCTGAAAGCGCTCAATGCGGAAACGACACATGTCAAATTGCACAATGCATGAGTCAACGTAGCGTTCTCAATTAATCCGCTTCTCAACTGATCCGCTAGAAAAAAAATAATTTTCTTCCGGTTTTCCGGAAGTTTCCAAGTTTTCCACTCAGTTTTTCCAAATTTTGTCTTCAAAAATCTGCATCGGATGCGTGCAAAATCCCGTAAAAAACATCATTTTTCGATTGTAGATTTTCACAAAACTTTCTTTCGTAAGAACCATCTCCTGGCAATTGTGAATACATACAACAAAAACAGATTGAGCCAAATCGGTTCAGACGTTCTCGACTGATTGCGCGTTTATACATTTTTTACACCTCTTTTACATACTAGCGGCCCGTGCGACCCATGAAAGCATGGGTCGGAATTTATGATTTTATTAGAAATAAAAGATGATTAAAAAAAAAAAATATGCGCAATAAAGAAATTAATATACCTCTAAATATTGTAATAAGTGGTATTTTTATGTTACAAAATTTAAAAATATCAATTTTTGAATCCCATGTATTGGCAAGTTTCTAAAACTTTGATCCACCACAGCTCAGCCCAGGAACAACCTATCAGTGTAATTCTAACGGCCATGAACTTTTCCAACCGATTTTTGATGTTGCTGCTTTGATGGTTGATGCAAGAAGAATTTTTATTTAATTTTTTTACAACTATTTGACATACTTGCTAGACAATTATGATTTTAATTTTGTACATATATTGCAACTTATATTTATGGTAGTCCGCCACCAACGCCATCTATTGAAAATAATCCGAAGTGGCTAAGGTGGTGTTAAGTACATTTCTATACAAAATTCGGTTTTTTTTTGTTTTGGCGAGTTTTCTGCGATTTTTCGATTTTTTCGAGATTCTGGATTTTTTTTTCGAGTTTCCGAATTTTCTTTTTTTCGTAAGCCGCCATTGTATTGAGAGGAACAAAGCAAAAAAGCATGAAGCCTCTGGTGGGACTCGAACCCATTAACTCCCGGCTCAAGCACCGAAGCTTTAACTACTGCATCACCATTGTATTGAGACGAACAAAGCAAAAAAAAGAATCAACCAAATTGGCCGTGTCGTTCTCGAGCTTTTGCGAGACTAACGCACTGCAACTGTTTTTATATACATAGATAGATAGATAGATAGAGAAAATAAATAGATAAAATAAATTGGATAAGAAAAAAAATACTAATTTGCATGCAGCCTCCGGTGGGATGCGAATCTAGTACCTCCCAGCCCAAGAGCCAAAGCTTTAACAACAGCACCACCTGTCTTGTAAAACAAAGCAAAACATACAAAATTCATATAAAAAACGCTTTTTATTCAATTTTTCGGGTTCTTCCGTTGGATTTTTTCATAATTTTCTTTCATAAGAACCATCTCCTGGCGGCAATTGCGAACACAACAAAAAAAGACTGAGACAAACGGTTCAGCCGTTCTCAACTGATGCACGCACGTTCATTTTTTACACCATTTTTATATATACATATTCCAATAATTCCGCCCCATAATCCTAATATATTAAATCTACAAAAATTTAAATTTACATTAATTCACTCATAAATAAATTAAAATAAATTAATAATGTATTACCAAGTAAAAATAATAATATAATAAAATATAAAATAATATTACGATTTTGGCTGCTCCAATAATCTCGGTAAACATCAAAATCCATTACATAGGACAAAAGGTAATCAACATTCCAACATCACCATCACAACACTTTATTATCGCTTGACCAATCCTGACAAGATGAATCCTCTGAAGATACATTTATCAAATCGTAAATCGTTTCCGCTTTTTCTTTTAGTTTCTTTTTATCTCTTGCGAGGAATTGCCATTCTTGATCAGAAGCGTTAAATTTGCTAAGGTCTCTTTGTAACGATGTATATTCCATGTGAAGCATGGTCGACCAATTTTCTTCTAGACCATGACCCCAATAGCAAATGCGAAAAAATGTTACTCGCTTTGTAATTATCCTTCCTGATAATGAAAGATGAAATTTTTAACATTTCTGGAAGAATTCTTTTTTCAGAACGTAGCTGTTTGATGGCTTTATGCATTTTCATGCATTTTTCACATCCACCATTTTCTTTCTACTAAGGCCGCTTGAGATGTACTAACCCGAATATTTTATAGTTTGTTTTACCTTTATCAGCTTGCCTCCTATGTTCAATTCTCGTATTTCCTGGTAGTCTTCTAAAGGATATTTTGTAATATTCTCCAATTTACTGTCGTTTATTGTAAGAATTGTCATTTCAAATAGTAGAACGACCTCCTCTACAATATTTGACAGTTGTGACATATATGTGTGTGCAATATTCTTATATGTGCCGCCCCGGTGACAAAGTGGTCAGCATGCTTGCTCCAGCAACCGGAGGTCCCGGGTTCGATTCCCGGTGGTGACAAGGAAAAAATTTCACAACTGGTTTAGGATCAATGAATAAATCACTCATTATCCGAAATGAAAATATCATTATGAAACCTCATTTGATGCGGCCGAATCCTTTGATGGGATATATAGTGAAAGAGAGAGAGAGAGAGAAATATTCTTATGTCACATGGGTTGTTTTCTGAAATTTAAGCAGAAATAACGATTTTTATTTTACAAGACAGTTTTATCAAAATTCCGGTTAGTTTAATTTTTCTCTCTAGAAATCAGGTACAATGCATTCGCGATCTATGCACATTTGTGCAGGTAAAAAAAAAAAGAAAATTGTTCGTCACAACATATTCATCGCGCCATTTTTTATTGAAATTGTAATTCACGTTAACATGTTACTACAAAAATTGCAGGAGCCAACATATTTCAAAATTAGCAAGCGAAATTTAAATTTTTTCTTAACGTATCGTCATTATCGCACTTCGTCATTATCGCTATCGTTATATTCACAACTATACTGGATTTTGAAAATTTTCTAACATGATTCGATATACCGCCACAGAGATGCTTTGTGGATATCTACTTTCATCTTCGAAAAAATATCGACTCAAAACACTATCGGCCTTATTTCCGCATAATGAGAATAAATCTAGGCATATTGTAGCCCATGTGACTTCAACCCACTGCAATAATTTTTAAGCCAATTGAATTTTGTATAGAGCCATCCTTTAATTATATGTTTTAAAATGCATCGTAGCGATGTCAAAACAAGATTTTAAGTATCTTATCATGTATGCACTGGTAGCTGTGATACTAAAATGCTAAAAGTATTTCCTTTGTGTTGTTACAATAGATCGCCCATGAAAAAATAAAAACCAACAATTTTGACACGTTCTTGCATTAAGTATGAAAACCGTTTAAAATTTTATAAAATTCTTTGTAATCTGCAATAAAATTGAATAGTCCAAGTTGATTAACGGTGTAGTAATGGAAGCTGTAATTTATTGTTTGTGTGCCTCATATCTGGTAACACATTTTTGATCGCCATGCAACTGTGGCTATATCAAGCTGTACCACACTTTCTAACAATATTTTTCATCAAATATTTAAAACAAATACTTCCACTTATACGATCAATATATCCTTAATGATGATTAAAATGTTGGAGACTATAACAACGATGTGTAAATAAAATCACATTAACGAAGGTTGTATAGAACGATGAATGGAAAACCTATTTATTTGAGTCGCGAGCAGAGTATGAAGGTTTAAATAAATGTTTGTCGCCAAGAAAAAGAAAAAAGTAAAACTGTTTGAAAACAAGGCAATAACTTTTTACAGCACTCGGTATATAATTATAGGCATTTAGCTAGAACAAATAATATTAATTTTGCATAATTACAAACGTATATATAGTTAGAGGGATTGTCAACATTTTTTTTTATTGTATTACATACCACCCACTATACATAAATAAATTTTCGTACACTGCAACACAATACTAATCAAATATTTAATTACGATAAAATATTCAGGGTTTTAAATAGACATATTTTGCTGTTATAATTATGTTTTTCGAGCCCATTGTTTTTGATAAAATCAAAAATTTTTAAACCCAATATATTTTAGAACAACAATGGGAACACATTATACAGCACTAATGTGCAAAATAAAATATTATTCCGGAACATCATCTATTCATTGCCTAGCACCATTGAATTGAGAATTACAAGAAAATTTATTGATTTCTATTATATGAACACAGCAAAAATATTTGAAAATTTTAATTCTGATTACTTTTAAAATTATATGAGATTATAATACCAGTTTAATATAATAAACAGGATCCTACAAAATTATACTGAATGGGATTGATATAAAAAATAGTCGGAATTTTTATTCCGATGGACTCCGATGGAATTCAACACATAAATGAAAAGCTTAATCACTAATTGAGATCTATTCACATTTTTTAGTGGTGATTTATTGTTTCTAGACCGTAAATTAGACGAACAATTATTTCCAAATTACACGGACCAATAAAATCACTTTTTAAGACATATCACTTATCAGACACATTGCGATTGTGAGAGGCACGGGAGTTGCATAAATCTACCATGAATTGAAGTTAATTCCTCGAACTCATATGAACTATTAGAAGCACATAAAATACTACAACTCTCCGTTAGCTACTGGCCATCGAAATGTTCCTTAGTTCAAAAAATTAAGTAAATTATTTTAGATCTCCCTCTATTACCAGAAGTAAGCCTGTATAATATAGTACGGCCATGTGCTTGTAGTTCCATATAATAGAAAAAAAATCATTTTGCTCTATCATCAGATCTGAGCTACTAGTCTGATAAAAAATAGTTCCTGAGTCCAATGGCTGTATCTTAACTTTACCTTATAGAAAAAAAAATGAGCTTTCAGCAAACCAAGAGTTGTTGAGTTCTATATCTCAACTCCACCTCATATGAAAATTCGGAAAAATTGCATAAATAGTTTAAATCTTCACCAGAAGTAAGTCCAACTCCAACTTATTGAAAAAATCGGAAAAAGTCGCAGAAATTACTTTAATTATGTTTTTTTCTTTAGATGTAAGCCACTAGTCTAACCAACAAATATTTCCTGAGTTCAATGGGCTATATCTCAAAAAAAAAATTGCTGAACTTATTGTAAATCTTCCTCTGTTACCGGAAATAAACCTCTAGTCCGCCAACAATTATTTTCCGCGTGCGGGGGTCTACATCTCAAGTAACCTCATATAAAAAGTCTAGAAGAGCCACTACGAAAATCATATGCATTATAGGAGAATTATTTCATAAAATACCAGAACACAATTGCTCATAATGTTTTCCAATTTGTCATCCACATGACGATTAAGCTATATAGCAACAGTCATAGTAAAGAGTCCTACCTTGCTTGTAAGTCTCTCTGACCGGTAGTCTAGCGCATCCGTGCAAAACCACCATCAATATGTTTGTAATAACTTCGACTCAATTAAAATCTTCTATTTGCATTTTTTCGATTCGGCTAATTTTACTTATTTTCCAAGCTTCGTTAAGAATTTTGAGTCTAATAGGGAGTGGCCTAGTAATAATACCAAAATAGCAGAAAAAAAATTGAAATGGGTAAAGATTCGATCTCATCATCCCAGTAACCACCAAATTGCTCGAATGTTTTTTAATTTATTTCACGTATCGGTTGAAAATTTAAACAAAACTTTATGTTGCGGAACTTCAAACCAATTGAAAAATAGCAAATGGAGCCAGTTAGCACTGGCTTAACGGTGGTACATAACCTGCGCCTTTATTAACATTTTTTTAGTAGCATGGTGATTTCTGATTCAACCCATAAAAGGAAATCACATATCAAGTTGTGAAATTTTATACAGAGATGAATAAATTAAAGGATATGGACCAAATACGGTTCCAACAATGAAATTTTGTCACCTGATGTGAATGCTACATCACATGTGCGATACCATACTTACTTCACTTTGCCGTAATGTAAAATTATGATGGGTTTCGATGCCTTCTCGACAAGATTGAACTTGAATGATATTATTTAAAAATATTTATGGAGTGTTCCATGGAGTAAACATCGATTGTAAAACTCCATTAAATTTCTCACCCTTCCGGACAAGGTGAGTCAGTTGACTTAATGTACTGCTTACTTCCTTGATTAAGAAACATCCTTCTCTATTAAAGCTGGTACTGCTAGATCGTTTCTTTGTGCAACAGATTAGAAAATCATTTCTTAGCTAAATTACACATTAACGATGTGGCCATTAATCCAGAAACCAGAAAAGTGGTCCTCCGATATTCTAAGTTCCACAAGAATGACATCGGTTTTTACCTTACTTTTCATGGGTATAGATGAATTTGAAGATGTGATGACAGCTGAAAGAGAAATTGAGGCACTCATTGTCCGGCTTGCCCAACTGACAGGTGCCATTGGCATACATTTCGTTTTAGCAACACAGAGCCTTTCTGTAAAGGTTATTACCATGAAGAAGCAGTTAGATTCATTGAATTATACAAATAAGTCAACACTTCGCATATCCAACGTAAACTAAAGTTGGGCTATAATAGGTCTAGAATTATTTTAGATCAGTTAGAAGATGCAAGCAAGGTACATTTTAAAAGCTGATGAATCCACACGAAATAATAAACGTTAGTAATGTAGTTATAAACCTGTCAAGGTGTATATGACACATTAGATAAGAAGTGGTAGCTTATACCAATAAATTTTTTAAGACATTTAAAATAATGCTGTAAAACTCACATAATGTCAACATTAGGGCACTTATTTCGGATTTTACTTTACTATGGTTGTGGGCTTAATCTGAGTAAAATATATGGGTCTCAATGTCAGCAAAATTTCGAGTTAGCCAATGGCCTGTTTTTTATTATATCGGAGAGATGAGAGAGATAAAAAAAACCGTTTTTCTTTTTATGTTATCGGATCGATCTGATAATTTTTTTTTGTTTTTTATTTTCTCTGACCATTCTCAGATCGACATTTTTCCATCTGAATTTTCTTTCAGATAGAAGAAATTAACATATTTGATATATTTTGACAATTATTTTGTAATTATTTTTATCTCATTTTTATTAAATTAACTGTAAAATTAATAATACGCTAATTTATTATGTTTTCGTGGTAGATACCCAAATTACATATTATTCACATAATTACATATCAGTATAAAACTCGGTAAAAAGCCTTAAACGAAAACGCCTTAATTTTCCCTGATTTTTATTAGTTTAAGTATTTTTGACAAATTTTAAGGCTCAATTTTTGAATTTTATTTGCATTCTTTTTTTTTCGTAACACAAAAACTTGGAAAAGCGCTTAAAATAGCATCCAGTGTCTCAAATTATTATTCACTTAAAATAAAAAGACCCCCGGAAGGCTAAGCGGGCGAGAGTGCAGCTGTTAGCCTCTACAACAATATCATTTCAAAATGTTGCATTGTAAAATATTGTTTTTTTTAATAATCTTGCAACTACAAAATGTAGCAATTACAAAATGTTGCAAGTACCTAATCTTGCGGATATCCAATTGTACCACTATTTCCTTCCCTTCCCAATCTTAATTTGATTTATTCATAAACAAATATTAAATTTGATTTATTTTTAAATAAAATTAAATATTTTTTGAATAAAAATTATTTTACAACCGATTAACGGATAAAATTTTAAATTTTAGTTCATTTGTGTTTCAATAGATGTCACTAGTTTGATATTTCGACAAATTTTTAGCATGGACACTTTTGTTTTAGTTCTAAATATATCCGCATTTTTGATCAAAGTGGCGCCACAATCGTTTAACTGTCAAAAAATTTGCGATGCGATACTAAAGCTGTTCCAAACTTTTGTTTCAAAATTTGTTTAATATAAATTAACGTATACAACAAAAAACGTAATCTCTGCACGGTTTAAACTACCCAAAATGACTTCCAGTGGCACTATTCTGGTAACTCCCCGGGAATAGGGAACTAGGGAAAGAATTTACATATAAATTCTTTTTCAATAATTTTTTCTGACATACTAAGGTAAAAAGTTAGTGGCAATTTTTTTGAAAACAAAATAAAATTGGGAATTACTTTCCTTGATAATTTCGCTATGGAAGAATTATTCCCAATTTACAAATATTTACATCAAACTTTTTTCTCAGTAGGCCAGAAAAAACTGATTTGTAGATAAAAGCTATGTAAAATCTTTCCCCAGTTCCCTATTCCCGGTGAATTACCAGAATAGTCCCACAGGAAAAGAAAAAAAATATAATTTTTTCTGATAAAAATTCTTTATACTTGTACTTATTTTAGCATAACCTCAGTAAAAACCGGAAAAGTTTTAATAATAAGTGCAAAATAAATAGAAGTTTCACAACAATACATTCAGTGGCATACGAATGACAAATTTCCCAAGAAAAAGTATAAATACATATATTGTTTCTTGATTATCTCATAACTGATTTTTTTTGTTAAGATTCCTAATTTCCAAGATATTTCGGATCTTCACGGAAAAATAACACCAACAATTATTAATTTTCCTGTAATTAGTTGAAGCTTGAGGGACGGGCCAATAATTACCATAAATAAATCTTTAGCAAGACAATTCGTTTTAAAACCTTATCCGTTTTTATGCAGGGCACCTCTGCATTGTAGAGAAGTGAGTTAAGCTAAGAGTCGTTACAACACACTTCTTCAAACTTAGTTGACTAGACTTAAAGCATTTACGATTTTAGTATTTCCTCGTATTTTGGAAAATTAACAACAGATATCCTGGCGACTATCTGAGCAACACGCTTAAAAATACCAATTTTAGCATCTGGCAATATAAAACAGCTTTTAGCAAATCATTTATGATTACTACAAGATTGTTTTAATCTTTCATTTGAAAATCGTTGCCTAGGGAGGTTAAACAATGTGCCTTAAATTTCGTAGTTTGTACCACTGGTTTGCCTTGAAACTTATTTTGTGTTAATTAAGTCATGCTATACCATGAATGAACATGGTGACTGACAAGTTGTCGAATGAGTTTAACTTCTTTTCATAAATTGGCATATTCCAGTGATGTATGGCCAAAATCGACGAATCGGAAGTTCCAACTTGTATTTTCGATATCGAGGTTGATGCACATTTAACGTTCGCTAATAGCCGAAATCCTAAGAAGGGAAATCCAAAATTCTGGTAATGTTTTCGGTTTCAGTGCCTCCAAGAACACGGTATTCGAAGAACACGGTTCCGAAGAACACGTATATCCATTTCCTCAAATTATACGGTTACAAACAACACGATTTTCGTTATTCTCTTTTATTTTATTTTTTGTATATTATAACAAAAAATAAAAAATTAAACATAACGTTTTTTTTATTTTCTTTTTTGTAGTCTCGCACAACACAGTTTTAAATAACATGGAACGAATGAATCGTGTTATTGGAGGGTTTCCTGTATATGTATTTTGTTCCATCTTTTTTCTGGAGAATATAGAAAAATCCATCATAAACGCTAGAGGGGTACACGGGCTACTAAGTATTCCCTACGACAGTGTCAGAGTTTTCACTAATAACACCATCTACATTCGCGCCCACCGCAACACCTGTCAAGTATTAATTCGGAGGCAAGGACTCGGTAATAACGAGTACAATCACAGCTGGTACGCAACTCCTGGGTCCGAACTATTTCGTTTTGCGACCTTGGCGTCGTCAGAAATCCGTATCATATAACTCACAACTCCGTATCGTATAAACATAGGAAGTCGACTCCTTATTCTTGCGGTTAATTCAGAGGGTTTTTACGGAATAAATTGCCTATATAGTTTAATGAACTTTATCCGATCGATCATATTGCTGTTGCCATTCTAGCAGAAAATCCTCTTTGCATATCCTTGTCTTGTAAATGGCTGATATTACTGTCAGTATTATTAATAAGTAGTTAGTAGTGTTTCTGCATGGCCGTTCTCGTACAACTGTTGTCGTTCCATCGCCAGTAAATCAAATAGATACAAACCCGCATTGAAAACTCATATTTTTGTCAATACTTATTCATCTGCAATACTTTGGCTCAGATAGGGAAACATAAAAAACTATACTAACTCAAATTTGTAGTCTTAGTCATTCTTGTTTTGTCTTTATTGAATTATATCCACAGAATCTTTGCAAATGCTAACTCGTTTCTGAGTTTAGAGACTGCGATAATTGGGATATCATCAAGAAAGCAAACTACTTACACCTCCTCGTAAATTTAGAGTATGAGAATATCGTCGGCAATTATATTTCAAATAATTTGGTTGGTTACAGAGCCATGATAGTCCCTATAACTAACTATTTTCTTCTTGCACCATTTTTCTCTACAGCAGGTCGATTCTGGTTGTTTTACAGGAAAAGTAATTAAGAAAAATATTTTCATAGTGTTTTTGTGACAGAAATTTTTTTTCTCTCATACTACGGTAAACAGTTTGTGCTAATTTTTTCAAAAATTAAATTAAATTGGGAATATTTTTCCTATCCAATTTCGATACGGAAAAAATAGTTCCCAAAGTATAAAAATTTAGATCAAACATGTCTCAGTAGGCTAGAAAACCAAATTTTTGACAAACACTCTATGTAATATGTCCTAATTCCTTTTTCTATAATGAAAACCAGAATCGACCTGCAGTACTGCAAAATAAGCAGAGCACGTTCCGAAGTCACAAAATATTTTTTAAACAAATTTTTACGTTTGTGGTGCCGTGCAGATTAAATGTTTATATTCTCTCTGCAGCTTTGACTGATCAAGAAGTAACTTAGGAGTCAGAAACAAAAGATAAGATACGAGAGAAACATCCCTATGTAATAAGGTGAATGGTCCAATTACAATATTTCCGAAGGCATTAACAGGCGAATAGAATTTTTTTGATCTGTGTGTAAATTTCAAAATTCCCGTTCCAGAGCTGTAGTATTTCTGAAGCAGGAATATTGAAATTGGGTCATAGTTAGGACTTTCGACATCTTTAGAACAGGTATTAGTTTAAATTTTGTTTAAATTTCTTAAACATTGTTAGAGTTATTAGAGTTCATATAAAAGAGTTCATATAAATCGACAATTTAGAATTTTTGTGTTAAAGTTTTCGTCAAGACCTTCATAAGATACTATATGTGCATATACGGAACCTTCGACTCAATGGAACAAAATTTTTCACTAAAGCGTCGTACATCAATTGTTACAGTTTTTGCTTGTATCCAAATGATCGAACCCATTTTGCATTTTTGTATGATATTTCATATCCATCCACCAAAAAATATTTCACATATATGAAACCATTAAATTCTGAAGAAAATTTGGTTTCAGTGATGTTTCGTGTAGCAAGTTTTGCATTTAATGCCTGATGTTTATATTACCAAACCAAGCCACCGACCAATCGACCGTTTATCCAGGAAAATAAATTTCTGGACATATTAATTGATAATTTATCAAAGAATAGGTCGTGGGTTTTCATCATATAACTTCAATTAAAAAAATTAAAATATTTTTGTAAATCTATCCTATCTTAACCTGAACTGTCGTTGTATAGAAAATTTCTTTAAATGTTAATTTGTTCACCATGCACCCTAATTCTGATACATTCTTGATCAATCAACGTTGGGAAATATTGAAAAGTTATTTCCAGAGTATTTAGCCAGTTGCCGAAACTGATGGAAAATTGGGTTCAAAATTCAGTTGAATAAAAACGCAAACTGAGTTCGTTCGACTGACATTTTGCTGTCCAGCTTGTTCGATAGAAAATATTGCTGCTGAAAGTATAGGACTTTGCGAAGAATTTTACACAAAGACCTGGGTATAAAGGCCTACAAAATCCAATTGGCTCAAGACTTGGAACTTAACCATCCATTGAGTTCTCACTTTGCTGAACGGACCAATTCTCGGTTGGAAGAAAATGAGCATTTTTAGCAAAAAAAAAACATCTTTCCCAACGAAGCGCATTTTCACCATAGAAAATGCACACGTGACAATTGAGAAGCCAATAAACGGTGACTGTTTGATGTGGAATGTATCCCAAAGGCATCATAAAAACATTATTAAAAATAATTCTTTGGCCATAATAGCAATTATTTTATATTTAGCTTTTTAGTTATTTGCAATTATTTCAACCAGCTTGGTTTCTATAAAGACAAAGACTAATTGACAACAATATCATCAAGTTCGAAATTTTGACGTATTTATTAGTTTTTCGTGTAATTTCGTATAATTTCAGAATAAACACGAAATTTATAAACTTTTTATTTATTAAACCTTTCGTCAATATGTTCGGTATATTTATGCAGGAACCTATAAACAACTAATCCGTATATTCAAGAAAATCCAGAAAAATGTTATATTTTGATCAAAATGTTTAAATTTTTAAGTACACACAATTACATATAGTCGATATAATGAAAGTAGTAGAACACCAATTTATGGCGTTTCTAAATCATAAAATAATTTTGGATTGGATTTTATTTTAATTACGAAAATAATTAAATTACTAAAATATAAATTTGATAAACCACATTATGGAGTAGTTTTACATTTGTTATAATTTCATTTATAAATTCAAACATAAACGTGTGCAATTTAGATTATTATTATGGGAAATCAATATTTTGCAATTATCGAAGCAAAATTTTAAAAATTTATCCACAACAGGAATTTTATACAGAACATACGAGTATATGAATACCAAAATATTGATTTAATTTTTATGGTAAAAATAAATTTAACAAATAATTTGCATTTAACTTTTCAAATACACATTCCATAAATTTTCTAATTTAATAATAATATTTGCTAATTACTCCATATTATAATACAATTATTTGATGTCCCCCCTCTCTATATAAATTTGAACCATTAATATTTCATAAATATCAATACAAATATCCAATTTAGAGGGGGCAAATTAATTTCATGTAGATAGTTTTGTTATTTAAAATATTTTTACATGCAGGAAGTGAACATTTATCAAAATAACCACTGAATGATACAAAAGTGTCGTCATATACACTTTTCATTAAAATTATAAAATAAATTGAATTTTATTGGAAGTGTTGTTGTATTGCAGTTTAACAAGTTAATGATATCATGTTTTTTGAATATCAAAAAGTGAAGTTTTCTGTAATTAAATAACAAATTGGAAATTTTAATGAAATCATTAGAGCAATTATTTTTTCCAGATATTTTTTGATAATACAAAAATATAATGAAATCAATAATAAGCAAATAAATTATTTATAATAAATTAATGATTAGTTAGACACCTGAACATTAGATGGAGCAAATCTAAATTTTTGAATAATAAAGCTGATATCTAGGATACGAAATCGGGTTTTATGAGGCCATGTAAACTGAATAACAAAAGCGGCCTTGGTTCCGACCTGCCAAAGGTGTTCACCGTACCCGGATCCGCCGGTAAATGTAGGCAACCTCGACTGGCCACCAAACATTGGGCTTTGGTTTGCCTTAACCCATTGAATCCAAGTTGGTGGTCACTCGTCACTAATGAGGCCGCTGTGCCCGCCAATATACAATTAGATTTAGGACCACGTCCTGGCGGCTTTCGTAAAGTTGAATTACGGCGTTCTTTTGCCTATACGGTTCCTAGTTGCATTAGGCAGGCAACCTACCTACGTTGGACTTTTTCCTCGGCGATATCACTAAGTCAAACCCGTTAATCAACCCAAATGAGGTAGCAATTTATAGATAGTAGGCAACGTCGCAGTCAATATGCACCCTATGTTTGACACACCCTATGTTTGAGACAACCACCGCCACTCATCAACCAACGGACTGATACCGTATCTGTGCCGCTCCCAAATGAAATCAAATCGTAATATCCTAGCACTCTCCAAAAAAAAATTAGATTATCACGATGGGATAACTAAATAAATTAGTTTCCCCTTTTCTCTTTTTGTTATATTCACGAAACAACTCATGAAATTTTTAATTTTTATTTTAAATTTTTCTAATGCACATTTATAATTGCATTTTATTTATAATTTTTAAAATTTTGGGACTTACTCCCATTCAACAAAAATGTTTTCAAATTGTTCTAACTCAACAAACATATTGTTCAAAAAAAATTTAAAACCATAAACTAATTTTGTTGTTTTATAAAATGACACGTGTTGTTTTATAAAATGGCAAAAGTCAAATTTAATTATTTATAATTGTTATTTTTGTTAAAAAACTTCAAGAATGTTTTTCTCTGTTGTTTTTTTTTCTTTTTTCGTGCGCGTCACGTTCGCACTTCCTCCAATTTGCTCGAATAAAAAAAGAGAACAACCCAAAAGAATCATTCTATATCGTCGTGCGAATGTACACACATACCCGGGGCACATTTTTCTCGCTCTCATACTTATACGACGCTCATTGAGTGCGACGCTCATTCCGTGTACTAAAAGTACCAAATGCACGAGAACAGGTGGCACTGTAGTCAAACAAAATACTCCACTAACCATAGAAGGAATAAAAAGAATACACGTAAGGAGAGAAATAGTTATTAGGACCATAGAGTCGTAACGGCTTATTTCCAATAGAAAAATTTCTTTCTGCAGCTATATCATATTGGATACTTTTGCTATTCGGAACGTACGAGAAAACCTTCCAGATATATTTATATCGAACTAGCCGTAATAAATCTGGAATGCAGAGGGGACATGAACAAGTAGATCTTAACCACATTATTATTCCAGCCACTGGTGGTTATAAAAAGAACACATTTTACTGGAGACAGAAAATTAATATTTAAATCAAACTACGAGAGATGCAAAGAGTAGATACCTTTTAAAGCAGGAGTTTCGTGCCTTTTCTCCAATTTTTAATTTTCCATAACGATCAGTGTTGTTTCGTATTTGCTACACCGCATAGTTAACTAATATTTTACATGTGTAGACAATGTATGTAGATAATTAATGAAATGGCGTCAACAATGTAGAAAATGTAGAAAATATGCCGACAATTTTGAAAATAATAGATTTGTGTTGACAAACAGCGAACTCTATGATGTATTTGTTAATGGAACCATTTCAAGATGTGAAGCTTTATTTTCACTCCGCATTTCAAAAATAGGAACCCAAGTATTTCCGGTTGCTGTCTTATATCTGCAAATGCGAAACACCACTATAGCATAACCCTTAATATGGATCGCCTCTTCGGAGACGTTAACACATAAATTCGCGTTGTGAACCCTAATCAACATAGCTCATTTTACTAAGATTAATGCATACGACGAGTCTCTCAGACTCATAGGAATTTATTTTATAGAAAACTGCGAGTTAATTTTTTTCAATTATTTTTAGAATTCAATTTGAAAAAATTGATTTAAAACAGCAAAATAGCATGATAATTTATTTAAATATACATTTATGGCAGATTTACATTTTGAGTGCTGAAGACATACATTTTGTGTTACGGTCATTGCAAAAGCTTTTCAATCATGCGGACCAGAGCTGTGGAGGACACATTTAGCATCTACGTGTTTTTGCCTGTCGAGTATTTTACTCAGCTTGAAAAATTTGTAGGGTGGAACCGGAGGTAAAACCTTTCATTTGATGCATTTTACCAGTTTTGAAAGACGCAAAGAATCTATTATTTCGAAATTTTGCACAACCAACTCCTCGGCCCAATGGCTGGTTTTCTGCTTTGACAAAAAAGCGTAACACAGCTGGTCCGACATATCAACTCCTGGTTTCTGGTAGAGTTTTAATACAGATTTATTGTTTATTCATTACGATTCTCCTCATCTACTGCTCATCAAACTCATGTTTTTACGGTAACCAAAAACGTGCAAAGTGAAATTTCATCAACAAATCATCTTCATCTGTGGTGAAGTATAACACATCTATGACCCACTGTCGGTGTGAAAACCTCATGGGGCGACCCATCTTCTATGCCAGTATAGGCAGGGCTGGCATGGAGCTTAAATCGGTCCTATAGCCAGCCGTACGTCCTCGAGTTGGCCAGGAGGCGTAAAGTAAGGACGTAAAAAGCGTAACCGCAAAAGAGCAGGGTGAGCTTTGAGCCCCAAAACAGATCGCTTATTTAACAATAAAAAAAAATACTCGACCGTCGCAACTGGGATCGATAAATCTTTCCTAATAATTTTCCAAGAAATTTTGATTTGACGTGAAATCCAAAATCTTTCTCTCGCGGGTTTTTCTGCATCTTGGGGCCTTTGCTTCAATGTTCCTGTCTGAGTTTAATTTGCTCTCCATGGTTCATCTGGCTCAAACCAAGGACTCGTGTTTAGCTGTAAGGTAAAACCCCAACGTTTCGGCGATTCTAAATGAATTACATCTACGGTTCCAGAACACTTGCATTTAAATATAAATACCAACTTCTCTCAACTACTAAATACGTGTTGTGGGTCAGTAAACTCGACTTGATTAAAATCCTTGTATGTATTTCTATCAATATCTCTCCATTGTATTGTGAAATACACGGCGCCAAAAAAAATCAGAACAGATTTTTTTTCGAAAAAATATCCAGATTTGAACGCTTGTACTATCTTGGTGAAATAACTCCCTCCAAAAAAGTAATTTTAGGAAATTTTGTCGATAATGGAATCAGTTTTATTTTGTTTTGTATTCTTACGACTAAAAGAAAAATTGCTCGGTATTTCATTTTCAAATCCAAATTGTAACATACCTCAGACAGGCTCTACATATGTTTCCACATATCGTGTTGATGTTAAAGCTGGATGTGGTATTGCTACTAAATCTCTTTTGTAATTCGACAAAATACCCGTCAAACCATCATCGAACCGAATGCTACGACTAGTATCACACAACTAGGGTTTGATCTTGGTCCTACGGTAAACACCAAACTCTTCCGCTCTCTGATGCCAAGCAATTGAACCGCGATTCATCCGAAAAACGACATTAACCAGCCCCTTTGAGTATATTCACACTGCAACTCATAATTTCTTCGTTGCCATGATGATTAACAGTCAGATATGGGACTCTAACAAGTTGACGTGATTTTAATAAGCTTTCAATCTCATCTGCTTTGTTATCTGGTGTGCTGCTTGTTTTTAAATATCGATCCCAAGGCCGGTCCACAACAGACACACTAATATCACCGATTCGTTCAAGGTCACGATATGTTTCCCCGGCTTCAGCTAAAGCCGCGAACGAGTAAAAGCGCATCCTTAATAGAATTCCTTTATCGTTTTCCTTACAGAAAAGTATGAAAAAAAAACTTGAGAAAAAAAAAATTTCGTAAAATTTTTAGAAACTTAAAATTGCATCGTAGAGTGCTTACTTATACCCTTAACTGAATCGTTTTCATCCGGTTTTTAAATTCTCGATAACAAAATAAAATAAAATGGATTCCCGTATCGACAAGAAGACAAAATTTGCTTTATTTAGAAGCCGAGTTATTTTTTTTTAAAGGTGTTATTTCGCCAAAAAACAACCCTATTAAAATTAGGCGAAAGTTTCCAGCCGAAAGTGTAAAATTAAAATAAAACAGCGAAAAAATTTCTTTTTATACTAAACGCGAAAAAAAATTAAATTTTTTTCGCGTTTAGTTAAAAGGAAATGGCTGAGGATTTTCGGAAATTTAACTATGAGCCCACATAAACTTTGAGGCCAAACTTTGCACAAGTATTCTGTTTTGAGGCTTGAGCCTAAATATATATCCAGCTTACACGTCAAATAAATAATGCGGGCTATACGAATTTTTGAATATGGATCATATTATGAGAAATGGAGATTTCAGACATGGCTGTGGTCGCTTACACGACAAATGAATTATATAAGTTTGAGGGATTCTCATAGACACGTTATAAATCTTAGAAGCTGTTATTTAATTAGGTAGCTTTATTCAATATACATAATATCGGTCGCAGAACCGATTTGTATTTGATTTTAAAATTTGTTAAAATATTTAGTTTATTTATTCAAAAAAAAATCTTGTTTTCGTTTCCCCTATATAATTTTGTCGGCAATGCAGTTTTAGTTTTTCTGACGATATTTTAGATCAAACGTCGAAAATACAGTTAGCATATTATCATGAGTTCCCTTCTCAATACGTCGATGAAGTAGTTTTCTGATGAAATTTTGAAATCAAAATACTTCATAAATCTATCAAAAGCTATATAATTTTAACAAACTCGTCAAAATCGAATGACGTGTAAATTGCACTAAGTTTATAAAATTTTCGAAACAAAATTAATACCAAATTAATTAATTAACAAAATTAATACCAAATTAATTACCCTATCACCTTCAGAATTGTGCCGAATTTCGCGTGGGCTTACCTAGGATTATGGCCTATCTCATAAACATAGTAGGATTGATGGGAAGGTCTCAAAACTCAAAAGTTATAGAACATTTATTTATTTACTTTCGAAAATTCCTAAATTTACTGTAATTTGCACGTTATAGGGTTTGAACTATTTTGGTAAAATAACATAGCGCCTGACACATTTTTGCTTTATTTTGATTATTTGAAAGTGATAGAAGAAGTACGTATGTCAAGTAATACATCTTTCGGCTATATAAAAATATTTAGGATGCGGTAACAAAAACAATATCTGCATTACCATCTTTCGACTGGGATAGTAAAGACATTATTTGCATTATTTTTCGGCTGGAAACTTTTGGTTAACTTTAATAGTATCGAAAAACATGCGTCGAAATCTGGGTACTATTTAGAAAATAAATTCTGTTCTGATTTTTTTTGGCGCAGTGTAGTATAAGCTATATTAAATTGCTTCTTACAGTATGTGCAACAAGATCATGCACGGCAAAAAATTTTGATATAATTAAATTTTTTTTCGTTAACTGTATGATAGCATGATCCTCCTTGATTTAGTAGTTCGGATTTTTCTTCTAACTGGCAAGTGGTAAACATTTTTGGACATTGAATAATGCGCAGTCCACATCTGTACCAATGTTTTTGACTTTTTATATATTTTGCTGCGCTTGCAACCGACATTTTTAGTCCTTTCGGATGTGCACTTGAAAACTTCTCTTCAAATCGTTGTTTTTTATAAATCGCACTTATTTCTTATATAAATCGCACTTATATCTTTCTTCCTCGTTTTTTTATAAATCGCAATTATATCTTTCTTCCTCTTCTCATAATAAAATGCAATAAATTATAAAAAAAAAATCTGTAGGCCAATTAAAGTTCTTAAGGCTTAAAGTTCTCAGTTTGCCCATTTCATTGTCTTTCTCTCTCTAATAATTTTACAGAAAATCTGACCTTTGAAATAATGTTACATCTGCAATTCAAGTAAAATTTAATTTAACCTGAGGATGTGGCCCCTCGAATTCTTCTCTTATCATTAAAATGGAGTACACACAAAAAACCTAACATCCATAAAATTTCATGAATCGTTAACGTTTTAATTTGAACTTAACCATTAAACGACCACCAACCAAACTTTGAAAATTTCCCAAATAAATATCATTTGTATTCAGGCCATTGTCCAAATTACCTTCTTTTATTTAGTTCTATTCACGATTGTGGGTAGATGAACGTCATTTTTTGTATATACGTATATTTAAACGATTCAAATAAACACCAATTTATCTGCATACCGCGAACATAAAATATTTATCAAAAAACATTTCCTAAAAACAACAATAAAAAAAGTTTTCTTCTTACAACATCTTTGGCACAATAATAAAAAAAAACGCCGACGCAAAATAATTTAAAACTAATTAAACTCTTAAATGACATTTTAACTAGAAGCGTAATAGCATAGCTACATTCGCAAATGAAATAAAATTAGTAAAATGCTGTGTAATTTTTTCAAATTTCCACTTCATTTGTAAAACAGAAATGAAAATCAAGCTCAAACATACTATGTATATGTAGACGGAGGAAAATGAAAACGAATTGAGAAAATAAAAAAAGTTATCTTAAATTTAAAATCAACTTCCTATTTTCATTTTAACGTTAATATTGATTATTTTAGTGAAAATATATATAAAGTAGCGTGAAAAAGACAAAAAAAGTATTTCAAAGTGTAAAGCAACAAAAACAAGTTTTTTCCCGTTGCTTGTTCCTATCAAGACGGTGCTTTTTATTTTTACATATACAAACGAAATAGAAGAGCTTTTGATTTTACGTTTCTTATCGTGATATTGAACGGAACATTAATTCAAGAGGTACGAAATCATATCGACAAACCTGAATTTTTCTGTATATGTGTATATGTATTTTTAGTACGTACGATCAATCACAATATATTTTGGGTTTGGAAAATCTCCGTGCGTGTGTTCGTTGATTTTCATCAAAAATTTCGGTATAGAATATTGTATTTCTACTGAACGGCGGAGATTATTTGTTAGATAAGTAAATTTATACTGATTGGTATACAATTTTTTATTTTACTTTGATATCGAAAAAATAGGCTTGGTTAAATTGGAAAATTTATACATATATATTATGTAATATAGGTGACTTTATATATATATATATATATATAGATATATATACAAGAGACAAAATCTCTCCAAAGACTGAATTATTTAAGAAAAAAACAAAAGGTATATTGAACTAATCCAAATACGTATAGATACCCAATGAAATTTACAAACATTTATTTAAAATGGTAATCCCATGTCTATACCACAGGACTCTATCGGGAAAGTAAAAAATCTGTATGCCGATTTTATCCACTTGACCTAACTCAAACGTGTGCTCGACAACATACACGCACATATTATGGATTATATTTTATATACGACTTTTGATTTTTTTTTTTAAATCGAATTAAATTCTAAATTTTTAATAGATAAGATTCCAATATTATACTCGTACAATACACATAAAAACCCGAAATTGACAAGGATATGTGATTTTTGGTTATTTTGTGGTCTCACATAATATGTAAATCTCAATATATATAAAAATTTGAATTTTATTTTATACTTCTAAGAGTTAACACTCTTGCAAGTCACATAAATTCAATTATTTTTATTAAATATTTCTGTTTGAGGGGGAGGGATGTTGTGGCGTTGTTACAAACCCCATACTTATAAATATTAACGAAACAATAACACTAAAAACCTCTACTTAGCAAACTACGTGTATAAACAATTATTTACTAAAAACTAAAATTAAACATAACATTATTTTAAATTAAAACTTTAAATATTTTTATTGTTGTTGTTCTATGCACAAGGAAAATTTTTATTATTTTCGTTAACTCTAAAACTTTTATTGCAGTTGGGTTAGTTGCTTGCTGTTGTTGTGGATACAAAAAAAAATGTAGAAAAACTTTTTAATTTTAATTTAAGTGAATTTACATAAAATGAGAAGATTCTAGATTTAAGGGTTAAATTACAGGTTTTGCACTGTAGATGTGTTTTATACATTAGATCACCTTATCCAATGTAAAATGAAGATTAATGTATGATAGATAAAAGTATGTCAAACTAAATTTGTATACAAATAGAAGGTGGTAGTGTTAAATAGAGTTTCGTGGCCAATAACCGGCTTTCTTTACCAACCAGGCAATGATTTTAGTTAATTTATGCAAATGGCGTGTGCAATGTAGACATTGTAGACAATATGTCAACAATGTCGAATTATTTTCTTTTCGCAATCAGAAAATGTCCAAACTTATTAAGAAATACAAAATTGGGAAGATTGAACATAATTTTTTACATATAGGGTTAAACACCTAAGGGGTTTCCGTAAGAAGTTTTTTCTTTAAACTGTGTTCTGATTTAATCTTTTTTAATTGAAAAATTATATAAAAATAGGTTTAGTTTAAAAAATGGAATTTTTCCAGTAGTGGGCCACCTCCAGTAATGGGCTGTTCACTTATGGCAGTAACAAACTCCGCACGTATGTGAAGTTATCCCCGGCTCTATCCCTAAAAACAAAAAAAAAAAAAATCAGGCAACACTAACATAATAATAGACGTCTTACTCTTGTGTGAAGTTAGTTCCGCCCCGTTTTTATACTATATTTTTCAAATACATTTCATATGTCATAATTTAATAAAATGAAGTAAAATAATTTTTAAATTGGCTCATAAATTTGTCAGATAATGATAATTTGATTATATGAAGGAAAACAGATATCTAATATTTAGGAAAACACATAAAAATCGTACCGTTGCAACCTAGCAAAATTAGGCTCCAAACAAAATGACGTATTACATCGTTCTGGACGAACAATTTTCGCTTGACTTGTAAAAAGTATTAACTTTGTCGGATCAGAGCTGTATGGTTTTGAGATTGCCAGATCCATACGTCACTTTTCGCAAAATATGAACAAAATTAATACTTTTTGCCACGCTTATATTAGCTCACTCTTTGTGTCTGTTTGTATGGTCAAATTTTGTAATCTAATTAATTTTCCAACCACCTGCGATAGTCCAATTGAGCTGAAATTTTGCATGACAATACCAGATTCTAAAATTTTTGGACATTAACAAATTTCGATGACTAAAAAGTAGAAAATAAATATTTCTAAAAGCATTTTTGTCCAAACTGTGTTTTTCTGGCCTACTAAAGGAATAAGTTTTGTGCAAAAATTTTTAAAACAAAGTTAATTGGGAAACTTTGAACTCCCACAAAATTTTTATAGGGAAAAATATTTTCCCATTTAACTTTGTTTCGAAATTATTTACACTAAGCTTATTTCCTCAGCAGGCCAGAAAAATACAATTTAGACGAAAATGGTATGAAAATATTTTTCCCAATTCCCTATTCCCAGGGAAAGCCAGAATAGTGCCACAGGGGTGGCATTTTGTAACATCACATTTTCGATAATTTATCGTAGTTTATGTTTCGCTTCCCTAGAATAAAGCGGGATACCATTTCATATTTTATGGCATTTTCCAGCCTGTTATATTAAAAAATTGTGATATGTCGCCACATAATTTGTTTTCGATACTTGAACGAAATTGGAGACAGAGGTACTGCTCATTTTTATTCTAGTAGATTGTGATAGTAATAGCAAAAAATTACTCATAAACGAAACAGTAGCCAATTTCAGTTTAGAAAAAAGAAACATAACATTCGATAAAGTATCGAAAATGTGATGTTATAACATGTCACCCCTGCTCTACTAAAATTGTAACTTTTGATGTAGATATATGAGATCGGGATGGTTCTTGGACCAGAATTTATTACAAAATAACTACATTTAATTGGTTAGTTCAGAACCACCCTAATAATTTGCCTAAGCGTAAATATCAACCCAAAACAATTATCATTAAGCACCTGTTGAAATCAGTAAAGAAATGTAAATCTATAAAACCGATTTGACTCAATCTTTTTGTTGAATTCGCTATTGCCAGAAGGTGGTTCTTACGAAAGAAAATTTTGGGGAAATCTACCGGCACAGTCGAAAAATTCGAAAAATGATGTTTTTGTATGAGATTTTGCACGTATCCCATCCAGATATGGTATTTTAGAAGAGAAAAGTTGGAAAATCTGAGTAGAAAACTCTGCAACATCCGGAAACACCCGAAGAAAATTGTTTTTTTTTCTAGCGCATCAGTTAACAACTAAACTACTAAACCGATTTGGTTCAATCTTTTTTGTTGTATTCGCAATTAGAAAGATGGTTCTTACGAAAAAAAATTTTGGGAAAATCCATCCTTTCGGAAAAACCAAAAGAAATTTGATTTTTTTCTTCAAGCGCATCAGTTGAGAACGGCTGAACCGATTTGGCTCAATCTTTTTGTTGTATTCGCAATTGCCAAGAAATGGTTCTTACGAAAGGAAATTTTGGGAAATCCACCGGAACAGACGGCAAATTCAGAAAATCCAAAAATGATGTTTTTGTACGAGATTTTGCACTTATCCGATCCAGATGGTCTATTAGAAGAGAAAAATTTGAAAATCTGAGTGGAAAACTCTGTAACTTCCGGAAACACCCGAAGAAAATTGTTTTTCTTTTCCCAGCACATCAGTTGAGCACGGCCAAACCGATTTGACTCAATCTTTTTTGTGGTATTCGCAATTGCCAGGAGATGGTTCATGAAAAAAAAATTTGGGAAAATCCACCGGAGGTCGGAAAATCTAAAAATGATGTTTATGTACGGGATTTTGCACGTATCTGATCCTGATAGCCTTTAACAATAGATTTTCTTCCAGAAAATCTGAGTGGAAAACACGGAAACTTCCGGAAAAACCCCAAGAAAATTGATTTTTTTCTAGCGCATCAGTTGAGAACGGCCAAACCGATTTGGCTCAATTTGTGTTGTTGTATTCGCAATTGTCAGGAGGTGGTTCTTACGAAAGAAAATTTTGGGAAAATCTACCGCAAAATAAAAAAAATGATGTTTTTGTACGGGATTTCGCATATATCCAATTCAGATGGTCTTTTACAATAAAAGAAATAGGAAATCTGAGTGGAAAACTTGGAAACTTCAGGAAAAACCCCAAGAAGATTGATTATTTTCTAGCGCATCAGTTAACAACGACTCAACCGATTTGGTTCAATCTTTTTTTTGTTGTATTCGGAATTGAAAGAAAAATTGTTCTTACGAAAGAAAATTTTGGGAAAATCCATCATTTCGGAAAAACCCCAAAAAATTGATTTTTTTTCAAGCGCATCAGCTAAGAACGGCTGAAACGATTTTTCTCAATCTTTTTGTGGTATTCGCAATTGCCAAGAGATAGTTCTTACGAAAGGAAATTTTGGAAAATCCACCGGAACAGACGGAAAATTCAGAAAATCTAAAAATGATGTTTTTGTACAAGATTTCGCACGTATCCGATCCAGATGGTCTATTAGAAGAGAAAAATTTGAAAATCTGAGTGGAAAACTCTGTAACTTCCGGAAACACCCGAAGAAAATTGGTTATTTTTTCTAGCGTATCAGTTGAGAACGGATGAACCGATTTGGCTTAATATTTTTTGTAGGATTCGCAATTGTCAGGAGATGGTTCTTAGGGAAGCAAATTTTGGGAACATTCATCGGAACAGTCGGAAAATTCGGAAAATCGAAAAATTATGTCTTTGTCATTATGTTAAGTCTGAGTGGAAAATTCTGAACCTTCCGGAAAACCCCGAAGAAAATTGATTTTTTTTTCTATGAAATTTTGAATTTTTTGCATGTTTTTATGATTTTGGACACTGTAAAGCGTGAATAGTCGATTCAAAGCTTTAAAAATCTCAGAAAACTGTAAAATTCAAACATATTCGAGCTTTGATATTAAAATTTAAAAAAAAATCAAAAAATGGTGTTAATCGATTTGGCAAGTGAAGCGCAGCCAAACATGTCTGTTAATATGTAAACTAATGTGTCAAAACTTTAATTGGGCCTCAATTGGGAATGGACATTTTTGCCTATTTCGAATAACCTAGGAGCTCAACACTCGCCGATGCCACTATTTCTGCGCCGGCAAATTAAATTCGTACATTGTTTGTGATCACTATAGCGACGTGTCATCCAGGCGGTTTTCGTCAAACGGTACCTGCAATTCCAAAATCGACAGCTGCAGATGAACTCAACGCAGGTCTGAAATAGTCGAGTTTTTGACCCTATGTGAAGAAGTTGCAGTTGACCACGAATAAGAGAGTAACGTTACAGAACGATTGATTTTCCAAACAACTGTTGGCACTTGGCAATGGTCAACTCCTGAAGATGTTTCGACTGGATATATTTCGTTTCCTTCGAATTTGTGCATGTTCATGACATCAAAGGAAGAGCTTATCACGAAAATGTTTTCGGACATCCACCGAAATTATATGAATCACGATTGTCTCAGCGAACGAGCTATTTTAGCAGCAAACAAGTAGGATGTAGACAGTCTGAATTACATGATTCAAACCAAATCGCTGGAGAAATGCATTTTTATAAATCCGTTGACTGTGTGACCAGCCAAAACGAAACAACCAGTTACCGGATAAGTTTTTGAATGAGCTTGATTTACCAGTGATAATCATGCTGCGCAATCTGAACCATCTGTGATTGTATAATGAAACGCGATTGGCTGTGAAGAAACTGTTGAACAACGTGAGTCAAGCGACGATCATCAAAGGTAAATTCATAGGAGAGAAGGTTCTAATTCCGAGAATTCCTTTAAATCCAACTAACACTCCGCTCGACTTGACAAGTGCATTCAGATCCCTGTTCGTTTGGTGTTCGCTATGACGGTTAACAAATCACAAGGTCAATCGTTGGAAGTGTGCGGAATAAATCTGGAACTTTTTAAAAAACCACGCTTATGTCTATTTAAAGGCTCTAAAAAGTAGATAATATAACAAAAGGCTTTGAAAAGTAAAAAATAAAATGTTTCGCCTTGTAATGCTCGCTGTCAAGAACTTCCGAGCTTTGAATGGCAATTGTACTCTATATCGGCCATCTTTACCTCGCTTGGCGGTTTGCTTGAGCAGTGTTTTGCATGAAGATTCCTCTACCGACCAGCTTTTAATGTCTTTCGAAACCTCTTCTAATTCCCAAAATTTCTTCATGTTTCCTTCTGTCTTATTAATCGCATGAGCTGCTACAATCTGCTGTTGGATTGTGCTTTGGGAAGGGCTGGAGATTATCCATCCCAAGCTTTTGTTTATAGCGCTTGGTCTGCCTCTAATTAATTCCTGGTGAAGTCGCTGTAAACATCCGCCCGTAACACTAGGTTAATAGTTGCCGGGCGATCAAAATTTGTGTGTGGAAAAAATTGTTTTAATTCCATACTAAATTCCGTACTACAAAATATCAAAGACACAAAAATATTGATTTTGGGCAAAATTTATTTTTCTTTCATTCGCGAAGTTTTTATTTTTATTTTTTTACTTATTGTTTTATATCTTCAGTTTAATATAGCATTTGAGAGGATTATATGACATTCTTGTGCTTAACTTGTGTTTTTGTGTTTAAATTAGTTAATAATCTTTAAATTACTTTTTACTTCATACTTTATATATAATAATTATATTATGTGTTTGTGACCAGTAAATTTGGATGAAAAAAAAGAGTTATTAAAATAATTTTAAAATGGCGTCGTCATGAAATGGTGGATATTTCCGATTTTATCGATTTTTATTTTTCAAGGTTGTTGAAATGTTAACTTGGAGCGCGTTAAAGTACTCCATAGCAACTGAATTAAAAATACATCATTATCGTTCCGGTACAATAACTTTACGTGAAATGACATGAAATTCGTTGTGATAAAATTTAATATTTATTCCATTAGAAAAATATATACAAACATGTGCCTCTAAAATCCACCTACTTTCCCAATTGTTTTTTCTCTTTTTAGTCGGGGCTCAAACCCACACTGGAATTTTTGTGACACTTTGCCTTGCTAGTTGTATTAGCTCCTACTTCAAAGATACTAACCGTCGTATGCTGTATAGGTGGGTTTAGCTGTTGAACTACTTCCTCCGTAATTAGGGAAACCTGGGACCCCTGATCTATTAAGGTTCGAACCATTTTGGCAGGCCTTGGCTCTGGCTCGAGCAATAAGTGGTGATGTCGATTACTGCAGCTGTTAGAGTTGCAGGCTCTTACAGTTTACGAAACTTTTCCGTGTCACGCTGATCTCTGGTTTGGTCAACCATGCGATGTTCTGTTTTTATCCTCCGACTGCCTCCAGTGATTGGAATTTTTTTGTAAAAAAATTCCAAGCAATAGTCCAGTTTAGGAATCTCGCGTGGACGGACAAGGCTGCTTTTTTATTTCTCCAAAGTATTTGCGTGCAACTTTTTCGTCACGAGGTGTATGATGAGGGCTTCAAAGGGATTATCTAGCCTCAAATTTTTGATGTGATGTTGTGTAACATCTCCACCACCGTATCGTGTAGCGATCTGATTGGATGCTGTTGCGTGTTGTATGTTATGCAATGATAATATAGCATTAAAGTAGGATGAGGCTAACAGCGGTTCGTTGTTATATTTGCCTGCATGATTTGCCAAGCCATCCCATAGTTATCGCCAATGGTTAGTAAGTGGCTGATTAGTTGCACGGCTCTCTTCTGCACATGGGATATTTCCATAGTTGGCTGTTTTGATGACCGAGCCTTGTAAATATATCTTCGAGTATGCATGCCAGTTTTGCTGTAGTTTTATTATTAATGCCTCTACCTCATCTGTTAGGGTTCCATCGCAATCTTTAATGAAGTATTTATGATCTTCATTTTCGACTTCCATGAGGATCTTTTTATGTAGTTGATCAACTTCTTTGATGTCCTGGTTATAATCTGACCAATTTTAATTGTAAGGTACTCTTGCGAGTATTTCTTTGATGCTAGGTTCGCCTTTATACCATTTATTTTTCGGTAACCGAATACTAACATCTTACTGTTTGAACAGTTTTTGCGATAAATTCAGGCCAGTTACAGATGAATTGGTTTGGCCGTTTGTTTTGAAACGGTTCATTCTATGCTTTCGATTCTGGGTTCCTTCCTGAACTTTTTGAATGATGGCGTGTCGGGATCACTTAATCGTGTTCTAACTTTTCCAGGATCCTATTTGGCGGCTTGATGTTTTCATCTTCGATTAATTTATCGTCATCTTCACAATATTTGTGGTATACAGCTTTTATATCCTTGCGACTTTCGACGTAATAAGACCTCGTCTTCGGTCTACCTTCATCCCATCGCACGTTAGCAATTAGTCGTAACAATTCCTGACCCCTGGCACTTTACGCTTTAAGTAACGCGTCCATGAAGATGTTGGTGATGGTATACGACGTTCTTATCGCAGATATTTTAAACGCTGGTGTTATGTCGTTTATTTGGTTATTTGAAGTCTATCTATGTTTTGGCCTAGACAGACGCCTTAAAGGTGTATTATGCCAATTCGTGTTTGAATGGCTCTAAGGACCATGTAAATCTGGTATAGTTGCTAGTAGGTTGTAAATCTACGTTTTACCTAGATTTTTTGTGGTTTGGTGGACACTTAATAAACTTACGAAAATTTAATTTTATTTATTTTTATTTAATTTTTATTAAAACGTTGCGCATCTTATATATACATTATTCGGTCACACATTTTGCTAATTACGCAAATTTGCTGACCATAAAAGAGTAAATATATATAAAAAAAATTTAATTTGCATAAAATATCATTTGCGCACATTATATCCGTTCCCACATACTACTCAAACAATTGTGCTGAGCATGCATACATTTGTAGAATAAATGTAATGTGCACACATGGCTGGGTTATCACACCCGCGTGCCATGTTCTGTTGAACAATCCAGCTTGTGAAAATAATTTGAATCAACCATGCATATAATGATATTTTTCTTCCTTGTCCAATGTTCGATTGCCGATAATGTAATTGGCATCCTGTTAAAGATTTTTGATTAATAATGAGCGTGGCCAAGACTAAGAGTCCTAAATAAATTTAGAAATTTGTGACAGCGTTTGATTGTTCTGACGACCGACCAGCCATAGATTATAACATAGGTAGAATCAGATATTTGTATGAACATATATTGTTATTTTCTAATAATGCCTGCAAACCATTTTGCATATAACAATAAGCTAACAATATAAGTATTGTATTTCAAAAAACAATGAAAAGTGTAATTTATCTAGGGTATGATTGAACTATATACAGTTCTGATTAGTGTTTTTGTATTCATCACGTATATATAGTTGAGAATCATTATGTTTTATTTTAATTAACTAGGTTATACCTTAATCCATTGCTGACAAACATATATACACCTTACTGATAAAATAATGCGAGTTCCGTTATTGTTTCGTATACGTATATGACATATTAATTCCAAATCGTTAATCTTGTATTCAGTAACATCTAGAGATCAGGTCGGATTGATCTAATAAAGTTAGCACAAATATGAGACCCAAAATATTATGTATTCCATGTTGTATATTGCTATAATACAATTTCACAATAATATTCCTATTGTTCAATTTTCTAATCCAATATAATAAACATTTAAAGGTTAGAAGATACAAAAAAAAAAATGGAAACCAAAATAAATAAATTTATTATGCATTATCGTGAATAATGATAACACATACATATAGTTTCACATCTCTGGATATGTCTATACTTATCCCTAATCTATCAATATACTCTCTTGTATATAGAGTTTTCATCTAAAATGTTATTTTCATTTTGTTCATGCCTCAAATATTCCGTAATATGTAATATAAGAATTTTACCAAACTTTCTTGGATACACACACAGTGATATATTTATTCATTTCAAAGATCTCAATATAATGTCAATATAGATATATTCTTATAGATAAATGATGTGAATGTTTACGACTTCATCATTTCGATTTATGCTAAAAAATAACTTTATTTCACGTACTACAAAATATACGTACAAAGCAATAAATATACGTACGTTCTTGTTATTTTGTGAATCTGCTTACTGAAGGCACGACATATACACCAAACACAAAAAAAAAATATAAATGAAAGAAAAACCAGCACACAAAAAACTCAAAACAATAATAAAATAATTTTCTTTTCTTGTATTCCAAGCATTCTGTTTGGCTGAAGATAAACGAAAAATACAAAAGCACACAAAAAACTTTATCCATTTCCATTCTATTACGTATACGCAACTGCGTAAAATGAATTCTTTAAAGTTTCGTTGCTGTGTGCGTATATACGTCTCCATCACATACAGACACCGGTTTATAAGAAAAGTATTGTTCATCCGTGTTTTTTTTCGGTTAACTAGTTTCCGATAGGTACGCGAAATTCTATACAAACAGATGTACTGAAAAAACTCGTAAAACGGAAAGCTAAATTTAAAAAAAAATAAGTTCAATTTACGTCTGCCTGGGTATAAAAATAAATCTGATAGTATCAAAGCCAAATAATATCATTTCTCGCATATATATGCCAAGGTACATATACACAGTCGCACCCACACAAAAACTTTGATTATTTTAGAAAATTCAATCTATGTGTATTATACATAAAATCGATGCACACTGAATAAAAATTGAGTTTGGCAGGATATTTTCATATACGAATGAACAAAACTCTGAACTTGATAATGGAAATTGTATTACATTATTTAAACACTTTAAGAGTTTTATGATTTTATATGAGAACGTATTATATACTCGCTCGAAATATACATATGTTAAATTTAAAAATAGGAAATTTAATTTCCTATCATTGGTAGAGAAAGCTAAGATCCATAAAATTACAAAATTTATTTAATTTGTGTATAAAATCGCATTTCGATAAATACTTCGTGCATGTAATAATATATATAAATATATATATATATATATATATATATATATATATATATATATATATATATATATATATATATATATATATATATATATATATATATATATATATATATATATATATATATATATATATATATTCCGATAAACTTGCTAAATCAGTATTTTGCAATTATTGCATATATTTAGTTCTTTAACACGCAATCAATTGGTCTATTTGAACAAAATAAATTATAATATTCACTTCCTGCATGTAAAAACTTTATGTACTGAATTAGCGTTTTCTTGTTATATCAAATCATTTTTCTTGATAGTTTATACCGTGCCGTCCAGTTTACATCACGTTGTTATGTAATAAAATAATTTACACCTGTAAAAGCCGTAGGCATAGTTACAAATTATTATTTCTAATATGTGATGTAAATTTGTTGCCAATTCTACGCTGCAGTAGAAAACAAACGGCTGATGAACAAACGGCTCATTTTTTGACAAGCGTCAGTCTGTTATGTTTTTTACGGCCGGCGGAAGCATTAACGCAACAATGTTATTTTGGCTAGAAGTATGACATTTACATGTGAACAAAATGTTTGTGTATTGGACCATTACTCGTTTCAATGATACTGGTAGCATTAAAATAACTCCATGAAGAGTTTCATCAAAATACAGCAACATCAACAGAAATGGTTCAAAAGGTGAAGGCCAGAATTCATCGTAATCAACAATAAAGCGCAGTTCAATTCTGCTCGTAGGATAGGGCACATATTAAAAACTTACAAAAGACAGTTCAGGTACAGCAAAGGTGTTAAATCACTTGCATGTTGGTGGCGATCCTGAGAATTTGGTATCTTCTGATGAATAAAAATTCACGGGTCAGCAACATGTAAACAAACAAAACGAAAGTATTTGGTTAGAGTGCAAATCAAATAACAATTTCAAGTGGTGCCTGGTCGCAATACTCGCCTTCTTTGAACAGGGCGTAAAGTTAAATCAACAAATCTACCGTAAAAAGATTTTAAACAATGCTTTGTTAGCTTGGGCACGTAAAAAATTTAGTTGACACAATTGGACGTTTCAAAAAGACTCGCCACCATCCCGTGAAACCCAACGTTTGAAACCCAAAAATTTCCAGGTTCAATGGATTTTTTTATATGGTCCATTCTTGAAGCCAAATTATTAACTAAAAGCTATGAAGCATTCGACGCCCCAAAAATTGCTCTTTGCCGTGAATGGGACAAAATACCATTAGACCATATTCGTGCAAAGGTAGCCACATCGAACAACATAATTTTTGTTAAATTTGAAATGTTTTTACGATATACAGAAGCTTTGAAATATAAAAAATAAGAATTGACAAACTTACAGAATTTTTAATTGGTAACACTTCGCCTGCCGACCCCTGTATATTCTAAATTTTAAAATCGGAAATTATATATCCTACTATCGATAATAAAGCTAAGAGCCGTAAAATCACAAAATTTATTTAATTTTTGAATATCAATCAATTTAATTTTTGTATATCCCTTACACCCTCAAAAGGTATCAATTTGGTGTGGCGTTACTTCCCAAATCATAATAGGCCCATGTTTTTTTGATGATGACGGAGGAAATACCAGAACAATTTTCGGTGACCACTCTAAAAGGATGATTCGGGCACTTTTGTTACCTGGAGTGAATACGATGTTTAAGTTTAGAAAATAGGCAGTTTTAGCAAAATGGGGCTGAGGCACAGCACCCTTAACATTGAACATGCTAAGTAAAATTGATCCAACCAAGGTGTTGAGGAACCTTCGTTCATGCTGAAATAGCAGAAATATCACAAGAAACTTTGGTGAATGTGATAAAAAATGTGGTTGTTGAACATTTTGCAGTCGCAAACTCCTTACTGAAACCACTTATCTAATTCAAAATACAGTTTAAATTATTTTAATTAGTTTTTATTTTATTAAACGTTTTCGATCGCGGAGTGATCATCTTTGGAATAATTTTGCACAAACGGAGTGATTAATTTTAGAATATTCAGTATAATATTCACTTCCTGCATGTAATAACTTTATTTACTGGAAATTTATTTTTTAGTGCAGCCCAACAATTTCGAAACAATCAGTGCCGTGACGTGCAATCTACACTAGGACATTGTTTTCAAATTTCGGTTTTTGGCACATTTTTTGTAAAAACGTTTACTTCGCAATTTACCTAGAGAAAAATAATATATTTGTAGTTTTAACTATCTGCTATTTAAAGCGTTAACAGAAAGAGTGATATATTACAACTATTAAATTAAACAATCGAGAAATGTAGACAATGCGAGCAAAAAATAAATAACCATGCCAAATTTAAACTGAATTGAGTTCACCAATTTGGGATACCAAGACAAACAGTTTAAATTTGATTTTATATTTTGGGTGAGTTTGATGAATTGTTTTTTTGTTGGACCGCCATCTGCTTTTATTACAGCGATAAACCTCCTATTCATTGAATTTGATAAATTTTTCAAAGTAATAGGAGGTATGGATTCCCAAATCGTTATCAACAAACTTTTTAAAGCTTGATTCGATTCTGAGTGCTTTCTTGTTACTTCTAGCCTCATTATAGACCAAATATTTTCAATAAAACAAGTTTTTTACAAATTATTTATGTTTATATGAAAGCCAATTTTTCTATTGGCTTTCATATAAACATAAATAATTTGTAATGGATTTCATTTCCAGAAAAGCATCCTCAGACCATCACTCCTTCACTTTTCGGTAGAAGTCTTAAAAGACATTCGTTGCTTAGCCTCTCGCCCAGTTTTCTTCTTACCAGAATTCTTTCATCTCCAACATGCAGCTTGAATTTTGATTCATCGGAGAAAATTACATTATTCCACATCTCTGGAGTCCAAGAAACATGCTCCTGGGCCCATATCAAACGTTTTTTTACAACTACATACTAATGTGAACTCAGGCTTTTGGACTGGTGCTCTTAAACCAGCATTAACAGGTTTTTTCTCACTAATCTGGCTAAAATTTGTTTTCCGTTGCTCGCTCAACATCCCGTCTTATATTCGACGAAATTTTAAAACAGTACCGACGGCATTGTAATACTATGAAACGATCTTCCACTAGAGTTGTCTTTCTGGGCTTTCCAGAGCCTTTCTTTCTTTGTGTACTACCCATCTCTCGCATTTTTTAATGTTCCATGTGACAGTACTTTTAGGAATGTTTAATCTTTCTGCTATTTGATGCGTGGTTAAATTTTCTCACGCCAAAATCATCATATGGCTTTGACACTGCTCACTAACTTTTCCCATTTGTTTAACTAAATTTGCACTGTATTCTTTATTTGACTCGGATCACTTATAGAATAACTTAAAATTATAAAATATGCACTATTTATACTAAAAATTACCGGCAATAAAACATCTGCACCCTAACAACGGCCAAGAGCGATAGGCGTAAAATGAAATAATTGACCAATTTTTTGTACATCAGTTGCGGGGTTGTGCTGGTGTAATAAAAACAAAAGGCGGTCCAACAGAGTTTTAATATTAAAGATAGAACTTCTATAAATTAATAAAAAACGAGACTTTATTTATGAATAAAATTCAAATCAAGAAACTATTTCATCAAAATTCTAGCCAAGACTAAAAAAACTAAACAAAAAAAATTCTCGCACCACACAAATTTGTAGAATGTTCTTTTTGTGGTTGTTTCCCTCCAACGCGTATATAAAAAGAAAGAAAACAACCAAAAAAAAACATTTCCCATCGTCCGGCGATTGTACACACATACCCGGTGAACAGTGGTCTCGCTTCCCCATCTATGCGACGATCAACAACAAAACATATTATTACAAACAGTACCAGTGCTCGAGAACAGGTGGCACTATAGTTACTCAAAACACGATAATCGTCATAGAATTTTTATTATTTTTTAATGGTCATCTGGATTCGGCCATAATGAGCCTGCGGCAATTTATATTATTCGTATTCGTATTTTTGATTTAAGTTTGAGTAGCTGGAAAGTGGAAAAGCCTAATGCTTGTTCTATTACGCTCTAAAAGTATCCTTTATTTTATCCAAATGTTTTGAAATCATTTTTTAATAAGGGAGCAGAACTCTTACTTAACCTCAGGATTTTTCGCGAATTTTAGTAACTTTTCTAACTAATTCATTGATAAATACACGTTCAACAAGTTTTCCGCATGTCGGTGAAAATATACTCTGACGGCACATACGAATTTATAGGTTCCACTTGGCCAACCAAATTATCTTGCTCATGGTTCTAAACTTCAGTTACAATTTATCCCCCTACATTCGCTCCCCGGTTGCTAAAAGCATACTGGTACATAAACAGAATATCATCTTGGATGGTTCACCAACCGGCTTGACTGTGGAAAAATTTCTATTTACAGTAGAACACTTGGCTCAGCACAAACAATTTTCCAAATTCGAATTTTGTTAATGATCTTAATTTTCTACTAAAAGGCACCGCCAAGGAACACTATTGATTAGAAATAGCAAGAAGGCTGCTTTGCTGTTGGGCAGAAATAATAAAACCATTTTATACCGCTTTTAAGATAAAAGAACTGTCCGAGATTTTCGTCAATCACGAGAATGTGATAAACCACATAAAAAAATATTATGTTATGAATGTGGAAGCCCAGACGTTCTGTCTCTCCATTGCCTTAACAGAAAAAAAGGGAAACATAACTCCGGAAATGAAAATATTTTGAGCTCCCTCTTTCCTGTTTCACCATCAATTTTGAACCGCTTAAAACCTAGTATGTCCAATGGAGAATTTTGATGTGTAATCATGAACGTCAAGATAATAAAAAGTTTCCTTGACATTGGGGCCAATAAATCTGTCATGAAAAAGGGGTGGATGGATTTCTATGCCTAAGTAACTTAACGACTCATCGTTTATACGCGTATATTCACACGGCGGATGGTTGAATTTTAGTGAAGATTTACGTTGAAAGCAGTTTGAAAAAAATGTGGTTTTATGAAACTCATTATCGTAATTTAATTGAAATTACGCCATTTATAATTAGTGAAGTTCTGCCAAGGGAAAAAATTCCATCGAGAGTGACTCCTGCCCAGATTCACTTAGTCTTGATGAGCGGAGGCCGAACTAAATTGGTCACAATAATGTCACGAAAAGAGATGCATATCCAATTCCGCTATTTGAAGGTTTGCTTAGGCAACTTGATCGAGGCAAATTTATTCGAGTGCCTCTCTGTCTGTGAGAGCAAAATTTACAGAAAATATTTTGGTGGTGTTAAATGTATTTTATAAAGGATTCCAGGGGTCTTAAAACTATAAATAACCGTACCATTTAAGTTTTGGTGATAACATAACGTATAAAGCATGGATTCTAGAGAAGAGAATGATGTAATCCAAAATCCTCAATAATGTTGTAATTATCTCCGATTAAAATATGAACTCCGTTCTACCATTTTTTTTTTCACAATTCGGCAATAATAATAAATCAAATAAATTTAGTGTCGATCGCTAATCCAAAACACAAAAAAAACTAATAATATATATTATTATTATTACGAAGTAATATAATACATTATCCTTTTTCCAATTTTATTTTTTTTTGTAACAAATGTGAAACATAATTTCCTTTTTACGCCGTCATCATGTCCCACTCCACATCACCGTTTCACATTCAATGACAAAACATATTTTTGAATTGACGAACATTAATTTTATGTTGTGCACCCACATTAAGAGTTTTTTTTGGGGGGGGGGGGGGGGGGGGAGGGATGTTTGTGTAAGACTTCATACATACATATACATATAATATACATCTATATAGAACATAATTTAATGTAATTTTCTGTTACATAACATACTGACAACAACAACACCAACAACAAAACCAAGAGATTTAGAAACAGCAAATTTTAAAGTTTTTCATTTTTCATTTATCGTATATTTTTGGTACAACACCAATCTTTCGTATATATGTTTACGAATAATTTATGTACAACGTTATAGTTTCGTCGAAATGTGTTATTTTTCTTAAATTATTATTTGTGGTAACTTGAAATGAAATAATGTTAAAGATAATATGTAATGGGCGTACGCCTTAACAGTTTTTATATTAATTTACGAGTATATGGATTTTCTAAGATTTTCTCATGTAATGAAAAAAAATCATGTATTTTTCATCTCCTCGCTTCGACATCCATCCATCCACATTTATACATGGTGTACATATGTGTACATGTATATGTATAGTAAAAAAAACATATTTCCGGTTGTGTGATAAGAACATGATAAAAACAAGGATATTATTAAATAAGTTTTTGAAAAACATTTTATCTAAAAATAGTTTTTTGTGCTTGATACAAGATTATGTTAGAATTAATGTAGATTGGCAGTAAAATCGTTATTAAATGTTAAAAATTGTTTAACAGGGTAGCGGTTATTACCGGTTAAACGAGTATTTTGTAGTGCAAATGCTTAGAAGAGATAAGAAAATATTTTTGTATAGGGTAGACCACTTAACAAAACGTTTTCGCCAGCCCACGCCAGTGAATATACATTATCGTCTTTGATCCAAACCAGCTTGCCTTCATTGAAATTTTGCCTAAAGTTTACTTTACGTTTACATCGAAAAAATCAGGTCAAATTTATTATACTCCAATTTTTATAATTTTTAAATGCAGGATTGTTTATCAACAGTTTTTAGAAGGGAGAAGCTGATTTTTTCCGGAAAATTTTCACTTCAAATAAAAATTGTTAAATATTTTATTAAATGTGTAATTTTTATAAGAAGTTGATATGAGGATTGTATCTTACCAGTTTTTCGAAAGTACAAGTAATTTTTCCGGGAAAATTTTGCAATTTTTTCACGAAAATTTTGAACTTCAATTTTTTTTTTATTTAATTTAAAATTATAAATAAAATTAGACACTTGATGACTAAGTATAAATTCTACAAAAGCGGGGGTTTAAGGGGGGGGGGGGCGGCAGTCACCATCCTCTAGGGTAAACAATGAATTAAAATTACATTAAAAAACAATTATTTTTACAAAAGTTGTTTTTTTTAACACAATCAGAAGAAGCGACAAGAGCGATAAATCTCTTTGATCTATGTCTGCCTGCAAGGTTAATGAAGCAATTATTATTAATAAAAATAAATAAAATAAAAAAATATTGAAAAATAAAAAAATTCCAAAAAAATTTCCGAAAAAAATTTAACTTTCTCCTCATAAAAACTGATAGTGAACAATCCTGCATTTAAAAATGTTCAAAATTTATAGTACTTACCTGATTTTCTTGATGTATACATAAAGAAAATTACGACGATTTTTTTTTGTTGAAGATGCCCGAAGAAGCGTAGTCACATATTCGAAATGCCATCTTTTTCAAAAATAAAGTTTGGTGTGGCATCGAGAGTGACTTGGAGAACTGGTTAGCCAACTAAAAATTTCCCTGATGTTAAAATACTCAATTCAACAGGATGGCAATTTACTGAAGTAGCGGTGAGTAGTTTATAACTGCTAGATTCAGAAATAGAGTCCTTTCCTGGTTTCTCCATTGATATTTAACGCAACAACCCAGAATTGTTTGAATTGCATTGTCGTAAATGGAAGCTGCAGCTTTCGAAAATGTAGTAAACAAATCAGTGTACGTTGCAACAGCTTCTTCGTTCGTTTCGCAATTCAGAATTGATTGTTCTGCTGGTTTAAAGAATAATTCTGTCTTTCCCTATTTGATCTTAACACCTAATGGCTAGATTAAGGTGATCTCTATTTAAAATTTTGCATTGTAGTTGTTGGATTTTTCCCATCCACAATTCAAGAAATAGACAGTTCACCTAGTCACTATCAGAGCCAAGTGCAATTTTATATTTACGGAAACTTCCGTCCATTGAATTCGGAACCATGTGTTGCCGCGCAACACGAGCAACATTTGGTATTTTCCACCTGAAAATTGTACAACATAAAACAACACATAATGAATTGAAACACCTTAATTTACATCCATTTATATATAATAATTATCTATTAGTTTATTATTAGAAACTTAATGCTAACTTTATTTTATATAATTTTTAATACACAAAAATTTACTTTGTCATGTTACAGTCAAATACTATTTGTACACAAAGTTTTATTATTGTAATCCATATTTTGCTTCCAATTCATGTTCCTAGAATAGAAATTAAATATTAGAATTCATTAATTAGCTAGACATAAAATACTTATCTGTAATGATCACAACAGGCAGGATAATTATCTATAAAAAATAATAATTATTAGTTTAGAATTTAAGAAAATTTAACTTGAATAAATAAAAAAGTACTTACCTTGTTTACATGTCGAGACGATGACACTTCCATCATTTGGTATGACATTTACGTACACTCATACCAAATATACCCATTGAACCTACTTAACTCCGAATGTAGGTAAGGTAGATGGTACTCTGCACGTAGATAGTACAAACGTCAAATCAAGTTAATTCCGAATTGTATTTCGGTGTATAATAAGTAAATATTTTAAGATAATTGTTTATAGGGTGAGCTAGGTAATTCCGAAACTCCGAAATTTATGTCAACTTAAAAAAACCAATTTTTGTAAAATCATTCTCTTTATCATCAACCGTGGAACAAGCAAGACATCATTTCGCATAATTATATTTTTATATAAATAAAAATTGTAAACCAAACGATTTGCATGTTCATTTTACCACTTTCGATTGGAGTTTCTACAAGGCCGTACACTTCATCTTTGCGACGACACACCAACAAATTCTGGCGATTTATCCGGTTGAATTTGTGTTTCAATCGTCCATTTCGAGTTGCAGCCAATTATTTATATACTGTTCCTCGAATACGTAGACACCATGAAAACAGCTTATTCTAAATATTCGGAACAGTCATCGTTTAAAGATAACCCGGAACTAAGCTTACATTAACACTTCCAAATTAAAAAAGTAGGGCGATCGTTGACAAGTTAATGCGTGCTTGAAAACTCTTCACCATTTTAGTCGTCTTTTTAGGTTAATCTCCTCCACTTATCAAAATCATTTTAGCAATCGACAAACTTCTTCCGTATTTATTTGAATTGTGAGGCACTTAGTTGTCAAAATAGTTTTAAAACCGGCAACCACCCATCCAAAAAAATTATCAAGTAAATTCAGATTTGGTTTCCACAATCCTACAAATTGTAGATACCCAGAATCAGGTCGATTGGACTTGGCTTGTAAAAATTAGGATCAGTCATACAAATTTCATTAAGGATAGGCAACAATTATAAGAATCTTAACAAATTATTAGTTCATTTAGGTAAAATTGGACAGGTAAAGTTTTAGGTAAAGTTGGAAATTTGGCATTTCTTGTGTTGGTTTACAATAACAACGCTTTGCTTGAAATTAGAACTTAGCGAAAAGATAATTTAAATTAAATTCATGAAACTTCCGAATGTTTCTTTTATCGTTATTGATGCATTTCTGGTAATCAGAATGTTTAAACAACAACCCACCCATACAATTAAACCGTACCTCCAGATAATTGTTGAAGCCCAATTACCTTGAGTTTTTAGTATACACCCGAAAATTAATTTATTATTTTGGTCCACCTCATTTATTTCTTCATAAAATATTACCAAAAGCAACTCAGAACTGAACAGACTTTCTTCGGGGAAAGCTTTTACAATTCGTCCAAAAACTAAGTCTTAAGTTATTAAAAATTAAAAATGATCAATTTTTTATTACTCTTGTTCTGCCACTTGCTGTTTATCTATTGTCTCAAAATAATGACTAAAAAGTCTCATCCTCAAGAGCAGCAAAAAGATTAGTCAACGTTTTTGATAGGTGGCACATGTATTTTTAATACATTCCTTGCTTTTTAAAGTGAATAAGCGTCATCAGCCATAATGCTAAGGATTACTTAGTTTGCTTTCAAGTTTATTTGTGCAACATCTTGACTTACTCTTGACAACCTCTACAACCTCTTGACTTACTAGAGCGCTGGAATTTGTATAACAGCTTACTGCTCGACACAAATTCAAGATTCAGTCATTTATAACACGATCTGGGCAACATTTGACTCCATTTTGAATAAATTACCTTTCCATATGTAAAATAGCAGGTTCGTCGTTTCTTCATTTTATGTTTAGGGATTGAAGTCTTTCGTTTAAACGTTATTACTTTCGTTTACTTAATAAAATAACCGTAAAATATAATAATATAATAAGTAATATCACCTGTGTGAGTCTCTGTGTGTGCTGCCGTGCAAACTGAATGTCTGTTGGTTCTCTACAGCCCAGATGAATTGAGTAATCAGTTTGAATCTGCATACATAAACTTTTTCCTTAGATCGAAGGGTTCCAGTAAGTTTTGGTGGAAATCAGTCCTCTAGAATTGGCAGCTACCAAAGGAGATATTTTGTTTCATATTATGTTGTAAAGTACATCGTTTATGAGAAACATGACGATGAACTAAAAGATGCTAAATGAATTTTTCAACAATAAAGATTTCAGTTTTACTATACTAAGTATTATGTTTCGTCTGCACGGCTAGCAGATCGTAAATAGGCCCAAGACTATTATCCTTGTCGTCTGCGAAAATCATCGTGGTAGGTGAAATATAGTTTTAAATGCTATTTATTTCCTCCTTCAATTGTGGTGAAGAGACAAAGCTTCGATGTGTGATTTGTTCCTTTGATTTATGATGCTGAGTACTTTGCTGTTAATTTGCTACGTTTGATTATTTAGCTGGTAATGATATACCCATTACATTACAAAGATTAAGTTTCATCTCCGTTTCCCATCCCGTTAACAAGCAATATTTAATCAACTATCAATTTCCTGATTGGTTGTAGTTTATGTTGGTTTTTCACCGTATTGCCATCAGGCTCACAGCTAGGTAAAATAATGAAAACATTATGATAATATTTAAATTTTGCGTTATATACTCCACTGAACCCGAATTTCATCTATACCTACGGTTGTATGTAAGATCTTATATACGTATCGCTTACAACCTAAAAAATACTTTACAGTTTTGTGTAAAATTAAAAATGTCTACTTCATAGATATTGCACTGTAACTTCTTAGTAGGTGAAGAAACCGTGTTTTACTCAGCTAGCTAATTTAAACTTTTTATATTTTATTGATTGTGACCGAAGATATAAAGCAAGTTATAAATTTTTGTTACAATTTTCCTTTTCTTCTACTTTTTTTTTTACAAACAACAATGGAATATAAATTGTAAACACAAAACAAATAAAACTTCAAACGAACGTTATATCTAAGAACAATTTTTATTGTGTTTCCAAACCATTTTCAACTTTTTTTTTTTATTACCTCCTTGGTGGTCTCTAGCTATGTAGTTTTCTACTTTCGTCGTTTCTATATTTATTTTTCCAGGAAATAAATGAAAAATTTCCAGACACTAATTATAAATGACGTAGCTATATATGGAATGATTTTAAATTGGTCAATTAAAAGACAAAATTCCAATGGCATTTTATAGCTGAAGGTGGTAGTGGGATGGAATACATGACATTTTATAGATGCGAGTTAAACTCGATCAATTCAGAAACGTATAAAAATAAAATTATATGTCGTAATCACTTAAAAATGTTTGTAATGTGATTTTGATATTAGTTCATGTGTTAAATTAATTTAGATTTTTTGTGGTACGTATTTACGAGTACATGATACGTAATACAAACGTATATGTGATCCAGGAAAATCCCATTTATCTTAGTTGTTGACATTATGCACACACACATATACATACATATAATAATACAGATAGAATTCGGACAACTAAAAACCGACAAAATATATTTCATTTTTGCGCTGAACAAAATATAAAATCCCATTGTCACGGAAATAATTTTCACCGCCATTTGTGGACATTCAATTGCACGTATACATCTATATTAATATACACATACAATCCAAACAAAAGAAATGGCATAACAATCGCAAGCCACGGAAGTGTTTGAAATAAATTTCGAAATGTCAACGAAAAATGGCGCTGGTGATATCAAAGTGATAAATTCAAGTTTTTTATGAGCTACACATGTACCAAGCTCGTTTAACGTTTGGTTTTTAACAATAACCGGGATGTTGTGTATCATTTTTATGCGCGTGATGTGTTTTGGTTGAACGAAATAATGCCGGAAAACTAAAATTCAAGATACAGCGCCTCAAATAATTATAAACTATTTATACTTATATGTTGGAATTTCTGGAATAGTGCAGTCGCTAGTTGAGAAATACTAGATGACTATCACGTGTCAATATTTTGACAACAATATATTTTTTTTAAATCAAGTTAGCGGTACTGAAAACAACAAAAAATTTCATCGGAACAAATGAATATTTTCAAAAAATTATTTTGTGGGGATCGAACTTTTGTGATTCCATCCATACAATGGGTGAAGGTGCTACCTTGTGTAATAGATGGTGTTTTGTACATAACTCTGAAGTTACTAAACGGTGCAATACGTTAAAATGCTGTGGAAAATATGATCAGTGGTATCATATTTCATTAATTTGTCATTTTTAGTTTTATAAATGTGACAAAATTTAATTTGAAGTTTGGAAAAATTAAATTACCTGTCACCAACATGCTCATGATTTATCTACCATAGCTTCCTGAATCAACTGAAGTGTTACCAGAAATACGGCATAAAGTGATGGTAGAACATGTCAGAACTGAACATTTTACCGCGTCATGGCATCCTGAGATCTTTGAAATTTCGCGTAGGTTTTGACGCGTTCACGAAAACCTCAACCAGCGTGTCCTTAAACGAGTTACTCATGGTCGGCCATATTGTTCAACTGACACTATTTGCAATCCTACTAAGACTTCGCTGGAAGTGCCGATGTTAAAAAGATGTACCGGCAGATTTTAGTAAGCAAGGAAGATGAAAAATTGCAGGCAGTAGTTTGAAGATGGAGCAAGGCAGAACCGATAAGGTTATTTAAATTGACATTAGAGTATGGGATTGCAGCGGCACCGTATCTAGCCACCCGAGTACTAAACGAGTTGGCAAATAAGCATAGTCAACAATCCCCTGCAGCATCAGAAGTATTTCTCAAAAGTACGTATGTAGATGATTTAATGGCTGGCGCAGCTACAGTATTGAAGAAGCAGTTGAATTAAAGGGTTATCTAGTTTAAATTGTCTCTGGGGCTGAAATGAAACTTCGAAAATGGATTTCGAATTCGAACGAATTCTTACGTATCACAATATCAGAAGACAGAGCCGATGTCATAAAAGATTTCATTCAGGAAAATGTCATGGTAAAAGTCCTGGGACTACAATGAAATCCGAAGTTAAACGTGTTCTCCTCACGCGTCAATATCACCGAATCAGTGTTAACGAAGAGGGAACGACTTCTTCGTTAACACTGACAGCAGCCAAATTGTTGATCAGTTGGGGTGGCTATCGCTAGTAATAATGAAAATCAAAATATTTTTCAGGCCCTTTGGCTGATGTCGTTAGATTGGACATACAAGTCAGAATGTCGAACTATACGGGTTCTGTGACGCAAATGAGAGAGATTACGCTGTGGTTGTGTACATGCGGCACAGAACTAGTCAAGAAGAGTACCACTGCAGTTTGCTGGCCGCAAAATCCAAAATTGCTCCAGTTAGGAACGACTCGAGGAATCAGTCGCAGAAATACTGCTGTTCTAGACTGGTTATCTGATATTGCTATTCGATGGTTGTGGGGAATAGGACTTCTCACATACTGGACATCGTAAAAAGGGATAGCTGGCGTCACGTTCCTACAAAGTTTAATCCAGTTGATTGTGCTTCCCAAGGAATTCTACCATCCGAAATATTAAAGCACTAAATATGGTGGGATCCTTCTAACTGGTTGCAGTATGGGTCAGAAGTTTGGCCAGAGCAGAAAAGGAATTAGGCAAATAAAGAGGACGAGCGTCCTAAATACTGTATGGCAAGATCAGCAAAGAGTCAAAATTTGTCATTTTTCACGGACTTAAGTGAAAGATTGTCATCATATCAAAAATTCATTGGGGCAGTCGCAATATTTTAAAGATTTTTGAATAACTTGCTTCACAAATTAGTAATTCGAAAAGGGCCAATAACTGTGGTAGAGAAAAAACAACTGTTCTCTTCTGTTTTGCGAATATCCAGGCGGCGTTGTTACAGGAAGAAATTGCCGCATTAAGCAGTCAAAACCAATAAAGACATCGTTAAAATTATTAAATCCGTACATCGATGCGGAAGGACTAATAAAGGTAAAAGAGCGAATTTAGAAAGCAGATGTCGCATATCAAACGAAGCATTCTATCATCCTACCACCATCGAAGTTCACAACACTACTTATCACGGATTACTACATACGATATTGCAAAGCAGGTCTCCAGTTAACGTTAACAATGATAAAGCAGCGATTCTGGAACATCAAAGCAAAACAAGAAATACGAAATGTTGCCAGAAGATGCATGAAATGTTTTCGAGCGAATTTTCATAGGTGCTAACAAATCTCTATACGTGAAATCTTTTCGTTCCTAAAAAAAACAATAATGAAATCTATAATTTTTTTTAAGGGATTAAATCACCTGGCACTTTAATTCACCAAATGCTCCTCATTTCGGAAGCCTTTGGGAAGCAGCCGTAAAACGATGAAACACCACCTTAAACGAGTTGTTGGAGACAATATACTTACGGTCGAAGAACTCCAAACCTTGCTTGCGGAGATAGAATCAATTTTAAATTCTCGCCCCCTTTGTACAATACCAACTGAGTGAGAAGTCCATGTGCTCACACCAGGATATTTTACTGTAGGACTCTAGTACTGGTTCCCGAAGTGAATATGGCGAATACCAAATGGTCGAAATTAAATAGATGGGAGATGCTGCATTAAATGAAACAACACATCTCAAAGTGGATGATATCGTTTTCGACATGGATAGAAATTTACCACCTTCAAAATGGTTACTTGGTCGCATTATAGAAGTATTTAGTGGCAACAACGGATTAATCAGAGTGGCCTCCGAGAAAACGGAAAACGGAATAATTCGTGCAACCTGATTGGAATCTTGTCGAAACACCTTTAATTAATAAATAATAATTTTATAACGTTGTGTGCTACGCTTTCAAGACGGAGGTTATGAACGTCCCTGGACTGAGATTATCGTTTGGAATTCATCTCAGTAAAATACATTGTCGCTGGTCTGGGATTATCGTTGTAGAATTCATCCCAGTAAAATACATGCCGAAAAAAAAATCGAAAACAAAATTAAAATAATCAAACAGATACTCAACAAATAATCAACAGCAAATCAAAATAAAGGACCGCTAGACTCCGAATCATATTTTCGCTAGGCCGCGAATCAAGTATAGTTTTTAGGAAAACAAATTTTATTGTAATTTTATGTTCAAGAAACGTGTTATATAAATAAATCTGATCTTTGAAAGCAGTCTCACAAAATTGCAAAGTTGTCATTGTCTGATCGTGCATTGTCTGATCGAACTGACCTCATTCATTAGATTTTTTCATAATTTGGAAGATCCCAGTGATTTTTACAGAAATCGGTCCACTAGACGTGACAGCTTCCATTTCCAAGAAAAATGACTGTTAACTAAAACATTATTAATAAATTTTGTAATAATATCGGCCCAATTTATTTTTCAAAATATTTAACCGGAAATTACGATTTTTCACAAAAAACAGTATATCATCAAAAATTTGGCGCTGTAGTACAGCCCAGACTGATTGAGAATTTCTACTGGTTTTGGCTTTATCGATTTTTTTTTGAAAGACACATAAAAAAATTTGGCTCCTAAAAATGTTCCCAATAAATTGGAAGAGCTATGCGAAATGTGATGAACATTTGCATACTAGAAGTAGCAGCTTCCGTAGGAGCTTCTACAATTTTTGCAACGAAGATTACATTTTTCAAACGAGTTTTCCGAAACTTAAGCATTTGTGATTTTTGATTGTACAAGAAAATTTTTATCACAAAGCTGGTAAGGTGAATGCTTCAAAATGTACTTGTGTTTTAATCGAAATCTATGTACATTTGTCGTAAAACAATGTATGGGTTGTGGGTACCACAACAATCACGCTCCTCCTTTTTTAATATAATATTGTTACAAAGTTGCCTTTTGAATTCTGGATTTTGAATACAGCTAAAAATTTGACCGTTTACAACACCAATTTCTGTCCTAATTCCTAATTCAAATTTCTGTAAATATTCCGGGAGCGATATATTCCCGAATATTTGGACAATATTCTCTGAATTATTTCCAAATATATACTGAAGACACCACTACTGGAATGTTCCCGAAAATACCAGTAAATAATATACAAACACTAAAACACAACAATAAACCATTGCAACAATTATGTTTTTATCCCACTATTATCACTTTTAACATCACTAATAACTTGTCCACTATTCAGTAATTTCATCTACAACTAGACTATTAAAAAACTACTTCTAATGTTACTACTTTAACTCAGATGCCACTATTTTTTATAAGTCTTTTTTTTTTTTTTTTTGGCACTGGCCAAATCAGTTGTCACATAATTCACACTCAATCAAATTGCGTTTCTTCAAGCATTCTTTCCAATTTCCATGATTCAGTCTCACACGTTCAATTGTTCGTAACATTCTAGTATCTCCCTTGAGTACCTATAGGTCTTTTATAAAAGAAAGGTTGACTCAAAGGAGAAATAACCAACTCAAAGTACTTCCTACCTTTCACCTGACATTTTTCAACAAATTCTCTCCCATTTTCTCCACATGCGAAGTACATCTCTTGCATCCATGTATTCATATTTATTTACCTCCTCAACCAAACAACCCGTTTTTGCAAGCATATCGGCTCTTTCATAACCGTCAATCTGTAGGTGTGATGGTATCCATTGAAGAATGACCTCACTCCTACAAGATTGAAGGTACTCATACAACATTTCTACATACACATTACCATGAGCTCCCCCACCCTTACTAATTAATTCCAACCCACTCCGGGAGTCGGAGAATAATACTACTCTCCTCCTCCCTTGTGTCATTGCCAACTTGATCCCTTCCATAATTCCAATCAACTCTGCATTCATTATACAGATACTGGCATTCACTCGTAGCATTTCCTCTTTTCTTATTGATGGAATAAAAATTCCTACACCTACTCGATCATCATTCACACTCGCATCTGTATACACTTCCACGTGCGCAAACTAATTCATTCGCGTTTTTAGAAACTCACTTTTAACCAACAACTCATTCATCATCGCTTTTGTTGTATCACCAAAATTCAAACTCACCATTAGATTGCTCGGAGGGACTTTCGGATTTACCGGTCGATTCTTGGAAAATACATTAAGATTCTCCAGGATCACCCGTGATCTTTGAGTCTTTTGGTAGTCCGTTCCTCTTTGCAATCTCTCTTTCATTTCATTCACCAATTTATTGTCCTTAGTCAACATTCACACAGTCTCTCGCACGGTGATCACCTCCCTCTTATAATTAAGAGGTGAATCACCCAATTCAGAACACAAAGTGTGTATTGGGGTTGAGTTAATCGCTCCCAATACCACTTTATCTCACGCATTCTCCACATTCATCAACTTTTTGAAACCGACTTTGGACCCATCACCATGGGTGGACTAGCGCCTTTCGTAACATATCAGTCACACCAGGATGATCTCTCCATTTCGGTTTGCTCACCTTTTTGATTACATTCAACCTACTCTTGTAATTATCGGCAACTTTTTCCATATGCACTTTAAAACTCAAGCGCTTATCAATCCAGATTCCCAAATACCTATTCAAATTTACACACTCAATTTGCTCGTTATAGACTTGCAAATCAACCCTACGATTCGTTAGAAACATTTTCTCGAATTGCCGTGCAAATTCATTTCAGTCAAACATTCTGTTACTTGGTTCACGCATTCTTGAGCTCGATTCAAGGCCTCCTCGATGGACCTCCCTTTGTCCATCAGGACAGTCATCTGTAAATTGCAAAATGACTTTGTCCGAGGAGTTTAACCTATGTATCGAACTCGTGTAAAGGTTGAAGAGAGTCGACGAGATTTTACTACCTTGGGGGAGGCCCATATTCATCACTTTCTCCAACCTGTACCCTCTACCACACACAACTAATTTTCTTTCATTCACGAACTCATATACTTATTTGTTAGCACAGTGGTTGCGACGGAATCCAAAGGTGGTTTCCGGCAACAAAATACCCTCATTCACAAATTTGTCTATACGAGCTTTCATCATACCATTCACAATTTTAACAAATACATTCAACATGCATATTCCCCTGTAATTTGTTGCCAGATTTCCGTCCCGATCCTTTTTAGGAATAGGTACCACCCTGCTTTCCTTCCAATTTTCCGGTATTTGAATACTCATCCATACTTGATTGAGAATTCGAAGCAAGGCCACCTTGGCTTCGAATTCCAATCTGCCAATTATTTTATAACTGACTCTGTTAGTTCCGGGAGTAGTAGATTTTGATGTTTCTAAAACCCCTCGGAACTCCTCCCATTCGAACTCCTTACACATATCGTTCATAAATTCACTTCCATTGTCAAGTAACAAAATTTCATATCTATCGCTCAAGTTACTACGTACATCCATCATCATTTGTAAAAAGACACCTCCATTCTCTCTGTCATCCAACACTGCATTTCTGCCTTGCGCTCTATAACCTCTCACTCTATTAAATTTATCCCATACATCCTTAGTTGTGGTTCTAATTGTCATTTTGGCCACATAGTCGCGCCAACTTTTCTTTTTTGCTCTACGGATAGCCCTTTTCAATTTTACATTCATCCTTCCATAATTTATTCTGCATTCATGACATATACACCTATTGAACTCTCTCAAAGCTATCCGTTTCCTTTCATACCAGTACTGGATTTCATTATTCCACCAACCATTCACCTTGAATTCATTCCCTATGACTCTTATAGTGCACATTTCATTCACTCTCTCTATTTCATCCTCAAGTTGGTTAACCTCATTTGCTTCATTCGTTATGAGAATCTCATTTATACGTTCGACCCATTTCTTCCCATTCATAATGTCCTTACGGTCTATTTCAACATTTATACCACCTAACCACATCCTGATCAAATAATGATCACTACTCAGATTTTCATCCGTAACGTTCCAAGTGACTTGGGCCGCCAACCCGCTAGATATTAAAGTTAAGTCTATCGCACTGGCTGTCGACCCCATGCACGCCATCCTAGTTGGCCGACCATCATTCAAGATTACGAGATCGGCATTCCAAATTGAGGTGAGTCAACAAGTTTCCCCAACCATCATTTCTTTCACACCCCCATACTCTCGAATGCGCATTCATATCACCCCCTAGAATCCCGTCACTTTCCCTTCCACCCAGTCAAACAAAATTTGAAAATCTCTCCGGTTTTTTTCTCTATCACTCACTGATTCAAAAGGAGCTGCATATACACTCACAAATAACAAATTTCGGTCCATATTTCGAGTTTTGGCAGCGATGACTTCGATACGCTCGAAAGTCATTCAAGTTAAGAATTTAATTTAATATCTGATCTAAGTGACCAATATTCGTGGAATTAGGTGAGATCGGAATAATAAATTATTATATGTTTTTGTAATTTTCACTTCCTGCATGCAACAATTTAAATTCAGATGTAACTGTTCTTTCACTTCACAGAATTTTTACTTCCTGCATATAATCACTTCATGTAACTAAAAGTATAAAAATTTTGTGATTCGGAAATAACTCAAATTATTTCTTTTTCAACACTCAAAACACAAGGTTTGATAAAAATAAGGGTTTTATGAGTTTTGGAATATTTCTTCGGGACATATAAAATTCATATTAACTAAGAGTCACAGAGAGTCGTTATTAGGTGATTTATAAATTTTTGTTATTTAAATCTAAAATTTAAAACCAATTTTATTTACACTTCCTGAAAAAAATAAAAAAATTTAATATCACAAATTGCATATTATCGAAAATTCTACGCTACGACACATAGAAAGTCAACTGGAATACGGAATATTCTTGGAATATAATTTTTCATCAACATATAAAAACAATACAAAAACAGACCTGATGAATTTGATATTAATATTTTATTGATGTGACCCTATCTAGAAATTCTTGCATAATGCGGGAAGTGGTTCTATAGGTGGACCCAGAAATCATATGAAAAAATAATGTGAGACAGGAGTCAATTCACATAAAAGTCAAGATATGAACAACAAACGAAAGAACATTACAGTGAAATATTTTTGTACCGCGTATGTCAAAGATTTGTGTGTGTGTGCTTTCATTTCTGTAAACTTCTTGTTGAAGACGAATAATAGTATCGCGATAGTATCACTTCCATTTATACACCTACACACCTACCATTTTTTAAACAAATAAAAATACGGATTCATTACAACCAATACAACTTAACCACTTAATTTATGTATAATTGCAGAATGCGCTCGATAACGGGATGAATTTGAAAAAATCTATATTCACATACATTATCATATTTAGTTGTGCTTGAGAAATCGTGTTTGTCGCATGATTTTTAATTTCCGGGAGAGTTGATTTCAGTATCAATCAATCGGCGAAAGTGGGTGTTAGTATTTTACTGTAGTATTTTAGTGTGTGTCGTGTCGTTGTGTGCATTTTATTAATTTTCTCATTTTTGGGTTACGATTAAGTATTAAAATTCAGAAACTGCGTAATATTTTTAATTTTTGTGAAAGTGAAGTGTTTTGTGAGGTAATCTAAATTATTTTTGAATGGTAAGTAATTAAAACAAATTTATAGTTTCTAATCATACATTTGAAAAATTTTAAGTGTTTATGTTTTAAGGTTTAATTTGTGTGTATAAAATCCTCAAATTCGACTTCATATAGCCACACAAAAAAAAATACCTTTTGCAAGAAACTATAGAACAAAAAAAAACGTTAAATACGATTAAAAAATGTCAACCAAATCTGGGCTTTTCAATTCTCAAAATCGACCACGCCATTATAAGTTTTAAAATTCTCCAAGAGCTTCCAGTAACTGGTTCTGTTTAAAATGTTTTTTTTAGCTGGCCATTTTTAATAGTTTGCAAAGGATGTTTTTCAAAGTGAACCTGGACTGTCATGATTTTCTAAGCTCTTGAGTGATTTCTTTTTCTAATTTTATCTCTCGCACGTTCTTCTGTTTACCCAGGTATGCTAACTACTTTGCTCTATTCGTATTTCAACCAATTCGGTGCTATGCTGCTCATTTTGCTGGTTTATCTTCGCACCTTTCTGGTCTAATTTGTTCTCTCTCTCTCTCTCTCTCTCTCTCTCTCTCTCTGTGTGTGTGCATTTCCATCATTTGAAGTAACAACGCCATCAACAAACCAATTATGTCCTGGAATTTTTTATATTGTTCATGTGTAATCTGCTAAACCAAAATTTTTGATGCTGTTTGATACATCACTCCGGTTTCCTTATTTTAAACTTCTTTTTCACAAGGCTCAACTTTCTGCCCAATGTTTGGGGTAGCTGGCGTAATTTTGTCACCCTCGTTAGCTTAGTAAGTAGAGTGCTTGCTCTGTTATTCGGGGGTCGATTTCTGGTGGTGACCAGTAAAACAAATGCGACTGGGTGTTTTTAACGTGTCAAATGTTATTTATATATGTTCGTCCACTTTCAAATTTTCAGATTTACAGCCATAGTAGTTACGGCTTTGTCCTTAATATTCCTGATAGTCCTGGCGTCTGTAATGATTGTTGCGATCTACCATCTACCCTCTAGCTTCAGGTTCCCCTTCTATAGCGTAGCCTTGAAGGAGCTGCGACTAACGCTGACTGTACGCCGTGACATTTATCGAGGTCGTTGCTGCAAAAATGCAAATTTATTCGTGTGTTTTTCTGTCGATAATAACGTTGATGATTTTTTTTTGCGTGAAATTTAGTCAACTCGCAGCTCAACCCCCTCATGTCATGAATAGTCAATATCGGAGGGAAGTTTATGCCAAAATAACAAAATGTACGCTGTTGTCCATAAGATTTTTGTTATTCGATTGAGAGTATCACTGAGTGTAATGCAAAAAATATTAAGCATTTTAAATTATGTACCTTAATATCTACGGATCAAACAGAAATGATCGAAGTAGGTATTCTGATTTAGCATGTTGTGTAAGAAACCAAACTTATCTACCCACATGCGCGGAGATCTTTATAATATTTGTTACTCGTAAAAGAATATCATTGAGTATAATACAAAGTTTCTTAAACCTTTCCTTAATAGGGGCCGAGTTAAATTAAAAAAAACGTTCAGAAATATTTGTGTTGCACTCAATGATATTCTTTCTAGAATACCAGAAATTTTAAAATTTTTCGAGCGTGTGGCTAGATAATATTGGTTTTATACATCAAAAACCAATTTAAAACCACTTTGAACATCTCTTTGTGATTCAAAACGACTGAGTTAAATAATTACAAATGTTTAAGAATTTTTGAATTCACTCTCGAATTTTAAACGTTAAAGAATTTTTTGCATTTCCATGATATTCTCTCTCGAAAAACAAAAATCTCCAAGTGGTTAGGTAAGATTACCTCCAAGTGGTTAGGTAAGATTGGTTTCTTACATCAAATACTAATTCTGAACCCCATCGATCACCTCTGTGTAATAGTTTATAGAGATTCCCTCTAAACTATTCCTAAAAATTAAATGTTTGCTTTCTAATATTTGTATTTAATCAAAATTTCCATATATTATTATGAAAATTTAAATTTTTCAGTGTTTTTCAATTCTAAGTACTTATGGGTCACAGTGTACATTTTGTTATTTTGGCATAAATATCACTCCGATATTGTCAATAACTAAAATGAGGGCCCTCCGTCATCGCCTCTACTACACTGCTTGATTGCGATTTATTTAGAGAGCTTACCGCGAGCACCGCGAGGAGGCACAATTCCATACTTTTCTCCAGCTTCTTGATATTACACATTGTTCTAAGATATTTTACAAACTGAGATTCGTTTCTGTTTTTTTGCATTTCGTGAGGACCCGTACAAATTTTAGAATAATTATTCGGGAAAGTCTTCAAGTTTACTTTAAACAAATGTTTTGTAATAATGTTTCAAATACCAATGTAGATCAGGTTGTGGCTAAAGAAAAAAAAATTTCCCTTACTGTTAAAGGGACAGCCCGAACGACAAAAATGAAATTATAAAATAAATTCCATCGGAAATCAATTCTGTTTCTGGTTTCAATTAAAATAATGCTAAACGTATATATGCACTGATATTTTTGGGAAAGGAAATCTCAAATTTCGGTTTGCCCACCCGCAGAAATAACAAAACGGTACAAAGCAAATACATATCATTTTCTGTTGGGTGTTATTTTTCCAAACAAATTTTCATTTCGACCATTTTGCCTCTAATGTGTTGACAAATAAATTTAAATTAAAATTGGAAAATAAAACTTCCACTTTGTGCCAAAATTATACAAATAATTGAATACGAACTGGTAGAATTATATATAAAAATATAAAGATTAGAGATTTTTTATATATCCAAGAAAAATTTCTTCTTCGTCTTCATATTTTTATTTTAAATTAAATAAGTTTTCCTTTTATATTACTCGTATACGCAGATCAAAATCAAGTATTTAATTTTTTTTTTGGTACGAGAACAGATAAGAAAACGAAAGTCACCCTAATTTTTTTTTTTTTGTTGGGTACTTCTTCTGTTAAATAGATAAGAAAAATAAGACCATTGAATAATTTTTGCTTGTAGAATAAAAGAAAATTTAATTTGAATTTTATTTCAATTTTTCGTCCCATTTTTTGCCTTTAAATGGTTAAGTAAGATTTTTAAATTTGGATTTTGTTCCAGAATCGGAAATAACTATACAAAACGCAGGTAAATTATGTATTTAATTTTTTTTTTTTTTTTTTTTGGACAATGGAGTAAGGAAGGTAATCGTGTAGTGAATCAATTTACTGATTTTTCGGCATTTAATAGATTTTTTGCTTTCGGTACTTTGTAAAAAGATTTTGGAACGGTAATTGATTTTGAATGGGAGAAATTCAAATTTTGTTTCGGCTTGACCCGCGCGCTTATAATTGGTCATGACATAATTACGGCGGCAGAAATACAAATTCGTGTAATTAAAAATTCATTATTGTACTCAACCTACTATCTCATTCGAATATATATTTATAAGATTAATGGATCATGTTTTTAATTTACTTCTTAGTATTCGTATTCTTAAGCTACATACGTTTTTATTATGTTATGTTTTAGATTTATGATAAAACTCTAAATTATGGTTTCAAATATTTTAAGTATAACAAAATATTTGTTGTTGTTGGTTTAGAAAGCTCTGAATTTTTTTACATTTATAAGATAAAGCTTTTTGATTTTCTATACTTGTGCTTTAAAGTTAATTAGATTAAAAAAATATATGAACTTAGCATAAAAATATATTTAATTAATTGTTGTGGTATTGAAATATGTAAACATCAGTTATACCGTTTTTTAAATTTTTTTGCAGAAATGTTAGCAATGTAAATTCAAAAAAATTTGTTAATAGACCATTATATTTACAATGGTTCCGACTGATTAAACTCTGGTCTCGGAGTAAAAGCTCTGGTTTATTTAAATTGCTCATGATAATAAATCGGATAGCCTACAATGATGCACAATGCATTGTGGTAGCCACGCCAATGCCAAGGCCAACGTGATAGCTTCTGCCATAGTTGATTTGGTTCCGGCTAACATGATTCCACTGGCACGATTGATACGAAAATATGTAAAAATAGAAAATTGTGACTATATTTATATGCCTAATTGTAGATACAAAGAATATTTGTTCTCCCTCTTTGAACTTCCTAATTTCAAATAACCCGTTCCTATACTCATTTCCGTGATAAAAGCTTAAACAAAAATTGGATAAAAATTGCAACGGGGCCCCTAGAATCCCTAAATATTTTAAGGTTGTTCTCGACATGCAACTTACACTTGGTAAAACTTTCATGAAGATTTGTTGAGCGACTGGAATCCACCTTAAATCAGGAGGCCCGAACGCAGCTTAAACCAGGAGGTCCGAACGCTTCAAAAATATTACGAGAATCATTTTGATATAAAATCCCTATGCAAAATTTGAATCTGCGATTAGATTCATGGTGTGGAAACTTATTAGAAGGGTTATTTAATCAAGGGGATGAACTCCTCGGATTCGAGCATATCATACTAGTTTCAAATATCTGTTTTACAATTAGTAAACAATCTAATAATCTTATTACAATATAGGATAAGTCATAAACCTTTACGGGTGTGGACACAATTTCTCGCCAAAGATGCATCGCATTTGGATGAACTGTATAGGAACACATTAGAGACAGACAAAGAAACATTCATTTATATGTAGATAGATGAAGTGTATATGTGTATATGTTACGGTTAAACAGCGAAATCACTTTCATGATTAAAATGGTTGTTAATAAGGTACATGCTACCGACATGTCTGCTGAACCCTTCACCTAAATGCTCGTAATTTTGTTTATTCACCTATTGGATGAAGAGTGAACCATTTCCGCATACATCAACACGCAATAAAATGATGCTTTATCAAATTGCCTAAAAAATATTTAGGCAAACAATGATCATTTAAGTTGCTGCTGCAGAATTATTAACCAATTCTAAAAAATGCCAAAATATGATGCAAAGCTCACTGGATATTTCAATCAGTATAGCTTTTTAGTGAAAAAGGATCTGGGAAAACCAACGTCAATTGATAATTAATTCGTGAATCTCTCGGCAGTAAATCTGAGCTAACCTGAACAAAATGGAAAATGAATATTGCTCACACTAAAAAATCCCTACATGTATACGAGTTCAAAAAAAGATTAATCTTATAGCTATCAGACAATATTGATGTGGAAAAATCATAAAAAATAATCATTGTGCTTAAACTCGTCGTATGGCCGCCATATTTGTGTGTCACATTTTATGTGATTTTTATTTAATTTGGGTCGTAACATAACCAAAAACAATGAAAGTCAAGTTTTTACCAAGATAACAATATTAACAAAATTTGCTAATCTAGCATGAACAAACAGTCGATAAAAGAAATGTTATCAATTTAAACCAATTCGAGTTGCATGTTTAAGTTTTGGTGAATTAACTATTGGCCAGATCAAAAAGATACTTAGAGGGTATCAATTCCCGACATTTTTTTGTTCCAGGGAAACGGGAAATTTTAAATTTATTTCCCGGTTTCCCGGGAATTCTCGGGAATTAAAAAATTAAAAATATATAAACACAAGAGCACAAAACCACAATTGATTTTTAATAACAAAACGGAATTTATTTTAAAATATAAAATTTATTTTATTTTAAAAAATAAAAAAGTATAATTTCTGCTATAAATAATTGATTTCCAAGAAAAAATTAATTTTACTTGAACAAGTAAACATTTTTTGAACTTATTTGTTCAGGAAATAACTTTTTAAAAATGTGAAGCAGTCTAGAGATGAATGAATAAGTGACGATCTTCGTTGAGGGCAGAAATTAGATGACAAAGAAAATGTTATCTCGCATTCTATTGAGGTTGGTTGTATCAATGCCTTCTAAACTACTGGCCGCTTACACCAACTGATGACGACACGCTAAGTCGACAATTCAACTAGATGGCAGATAAATTTTAAAAAGGAAAATTATATTACAAAATATATTTAGTTGTAATTATTACATCGAAGTAGAAGGTTATTCGTTTTTTATTTCCGTTTTCCAGTTTTTTCTAGTTTTTGTCTCCGCCTCATTCTCATAAAACCAAAATAAATTTCGTCATTCGTCCGTCAATACAAAATTACAAAACAATAAAAATATTTCTCTCCAGTTATTTTGTAATTTTGTTGTTTTAGTTTCGAACAAACTGTTGAAGCCGAAGGATATGCGTTTTTAATTTTTCTAGTAATGCATGTACACTTTTATTTTCGATTTTTGCGTTTTTTTGTCATTTTTATCCAACATAAGTCGATTTGTAATACCATCGAATTCGAAATTGTTGTAATTGGTACGTAGATTCAATAAAAATAGCAAAAAAAGTACGGATATTATGTAAAATCTAGAAAAAATGCATCGTACAGCTTCGATAAATTATGTGACACTAAATATAAGTAAAATAGAAATGAAACCGAAATGAAATGATAAAATATAAACAAAATATTCTCTGCTCTCACGGTTGTATTTATATTTTTGTGTAGTGAAATACACTTAAACTTCGTATTACGTTATCTAAATAGGAGCATTTCCTCAAATGCTAACTAAACTTTTTGAATATGGATCGGAAAAATTCAATTTATGAATTAAGAAAATCAGTTACACTAAAATTGTTCATAATTTATTAATTTATTTTATAATAATTTAGATTTTTATTTGTTAAGTTTGTGAAATTGAATGCCGCCGTAATAAGGATTCAAGGTGTTTTGTTTTTACTTAATTATGCTGACATCTGGTTGTCGACTTACGTTGACGTCATAAGCAAAAAACGAATGTTGTCACAGGCCAGTACTATAGAAGGCACTGGTTGTATGCAAGTTAGAGCATCTAGCAGCTTTTGTAAATTATTTGTAATATTTCCCGTATTCTCATAATTTGAAATTCCTTTTTGAGTTCTTTTTTTGAATCCTTAGTTGCAACACACTTTTTAGGTTTATAATGCTGCATTTTTAGCTATTGCCAATCTATCTTTCATATTTGTAACTGTTAAACAATCATCTTCTTGAGACGATTCACTTTCCATTTCAATATCAACATCTTCACTGAATAAACGATTAATAATAACTCATTCGCATAACGAATAGTTGCGGCTTTTGGTGATGAAGCTATCAGGAGTAGCGGTTGAATGCAAATCGAGTGTTTGGAGGTATTTAATCAAAGTAACAAAATCTTGATTTCTTCGCTCTTTAACGCGAAGAGACAGAGCTAGCAACATCTCATTTGAAATTTAATCATTATTGTCACGCTGGGAATCAAATAAAAATTTAAAATTGCATCACCTGTAATCAAATTTGCATCAGGTTTACCTAATGCTTCTGCAGCTATTTTGATTGGTTGAAGAGCATTCAAAATATTTTTCAAAACTGAAACATAAATATCGTTAAAGAGTTATATTGAGTTCAAGTCATTTAATGTTTTTTTCACTGAGTCTGCCAGTTTTAAAAATCGTTCAACCATTGTCACAATGCTGTTCCATCTGGTCCGGCAATGTAACAGTAAACTAAATTCGATTCCGTGCTCCACTTTTACATGGTCTTGTAAAATCGAATTTCTTTTTGGCGAACGTTTAAAAAACTTAACTATTTTTCTACCCATTTGTAAGGCCGCATTTATATCATCTCTTTCACATAAAAGGGGTTCAAAAAATAAATTAAATTGAACCTGCGATAGTCAATTACTACACAATCAGTCTTCAGCGCTCTAACCGTTGCATAAAAAAGGAAAAACAAGCTTTGTAGACATAGATCTGTTTTTAATTTGAATAAATAAATATCCTAATCTAGATCCTAATGTAATAAAATATATTCCTTTGAATTAAATTTTTTCCCCGGAAATTATTTTATTTTTCTCGGGAAACGGGAAATGAGAAACATCAAAAATTCCCGGGCGGGAAATCCCGCGAAGAACCCTCTAGAGATACTACACTGAGAGAAAAAAGAATTTCTTATCAATGAAAACCATCTTGAATCAAATAAAAATAGATGTGAAAAACGCAACAATGATTTTTGTAAATACAAAATGATTTTTTTTGATTTTCACTTATACAGGTGTATTTTTTTACTATAGCTATTATTATTATTGTTTAAGTTTTATATTATTGATAATTACGTTTGTTATTTATTTATTACGTATTATAATTTTTAATATTATTTTCCCCTGAAAAATTTGCCATTTATAATTTTTGACCACCGCTAGAGGCTAAAATCGATCTCGGTCTCGAGTTTTGTTTAAAATTTTATTTTCTTGTGTTATAATTTCTCTGAGTTAAAAAAATGCAAAAAAGTTATAAAATCTAAAGGAATTCGATTTGATTTTGATAATTAGATATGAAACCATTGATTTAAAATCCATATTACATTCAATTAATAGTTTCTCTTTGAATAAATATCAAAAACGAGATTATTAGAACCAATAATATGCGCTGATTTTATTTTGTTATGCAAAATTTTTCTTAGTGTACCGGAAGATAACTCTTTAAAATACAATTGGTCGAATCCAAAACACACAATAATTTTTACACAGAACCAATAATTATTAAACATAAAATTCCGTCAGCATATTCTATGCCACTCGATTTTTCCAGGCATTAACAAATGAAAAAATTTTAGTAGCTTTTTATGCGACCAACTTTATTTCAAAAAAACACCTCTCATGCAAACATTTGCAAAAATCGTTACACTGAAATCCTAAAATTTTCAAAAATATTCTATGCAACTCGATTTTCTGCGTTGGACTAACAAATGGGAAATTAATTTTATTTCAAAGAGCACCTCTTTATGCTATTATTTGATGTAACTCACCCGGTTGCATCTCTATGATCTGACAAATAATCTGCTCTTACTATTCTCTGCACAAGAGAATCGAAAGTTTGTAGAAAAAAAATGTATTATTTTCAAAACCAGATGTCTGGACTCTTAAAATTAGAAAAATCTTGTTGGATGATGTTTTTATAGAAAATGTGCTACTTGACAAAATAGGTTGACCAAACATTACTGAAAATCCTAATTTACTTCATGTTTCGAGGAGACTACGTAATCACACACTGTTGGACCTTGAACACCATTCCACTAACGATTGATATAACAACCCAATAAATTAAATGGCTAAATTTTTTAACACTACTACTGTTTTTTGTTACTTTTGTTTTTTTAAAAACTTCACATCCGTGCAGAAACACGAAAATCAATCTAAAAAACGAATGGATACATGAAAGTTTTGTTGTTGCCTCAATTACGTTGCTTACAAAACGGACGTTAAAATCACCATGAAAGTATTAGTGAATTTCTTGTACAACTTCAAGACAAGCTCATGAAGGTCATAGCACACCGACATTTTATTTGACCTCGCTACAAATCTAAATCTATCTATTCAATATACATCAACTGATTAAAATTTCCCAATCTCAACTATTCTCGGAACCAAAGCATGGTTCTTAAATTTTTTTAATGAAAATAAGCTTAAGCTTGGTCACAATGAGCCGAAAACTATTTGCATGTTTCTGACCGATTTTCGATTTGGATTCTGATGAACAAAAAAAAAATAATTTTGAACTCAAAAACAGGTTTAAAATTTAGCAGTTCTAAAGCTGGCGAGAACAATGGTTTTAGTTGGAAGGGAAATTTTTTAACGAAGCATTTTGGGATGAGTTCTGCTAGCTTTAAGGACGTGAAACGGTGTGAAATTGCATTGAAAACAATCATATAAGGATTACACACAAACTCTATAACGCTATTGAAAATATTATGTTCACGTTTGAATGCCTGAACCCCGGGCATGTGCCAAGATTATTTATCATCTCCTATATGTATTCATTGTGTTATATAAAACAATAATATATATTTTTACATCATGGCTAGAAATCCGATGTTTTAGAAAGTGTAAGCACACATATACTACATACACACACACATAGGTGTAATAATAATAAATCATGTTTTTATATCCGATATATTCAAGTGTTATACGTACGGTGTGTTTGCACAATGAAAATGCCAGACTGTACGTACATACATAATGTATGTAGAATATAAACCAACATGAGACGGATTTATTGATTTCATGAATTATTATGTATGTCGGGGAATCAATTTATAACTTTTGCAATTATAGAAACAACACATACGAGTACCTACCTATATATACATAATGTACATGTACCAATGTGAATAAATATTAAATTATTTTTCACTTGAAATACTTATTATCGAAGGGGATATACACGTTCGGAAAACCGACATAAAACAGAACAAGAAAGTCATAAAATCAAAATTGATTATAGCAGCGTAGTGCACGTGCTTTCGAAAAGCTAATATTAGATTAAGTGACATTAGCTGTAAAGCAAATTAAATTTATTTGCCTTTATTTACCAAATTTTGTACAGTCATGATACCATTGTTTATATACAAATTTAGAAAGAGCTTTCATGTGACATTAATACGTTTAATTAATTACTATAACATCAAGTTCAAACCCCAAGGTGATTAGGTAATTTTGAAAATGTAATGTTAGAACTTGTGTTAGCACATATGAAATCGAGAATGTTTAGTTTAATACAATATATTTAGTGGGAATGCTTTATGTTATGCTGGATGGTGAAATTTTAAATGTTCTCTGGGATTCATTGATATTTGTGTTTATCCGAATTTCTTTAATTCCCATAGGCAGACAGCCTAAACAAACTCACTGCGATCGTTTTAAAACTTATCATCTAAGCTTTTACCATAAATTCATAAGAAAAACAAAACATTTCCATATTCTCACGTCATTAGATAGAAATTCATAAATTAAGTAATTTGAAACCAAATTTTAAAGATCGTTAAGTTTGCAGGCGACGTTAAATAGATTTCATTTAGATCAAAGTCATGATGACAACAACAACTATCTGTGTGAGAAAACTCAAAAATTTCCAAATTTTCTCATGTAGTTCGATATAAATTAATGAATTAAGTATTTGGAACCGAATTTTAGGCTTGTTAAGTTTGTAAGCGCTAAATGGATGGTTAAATGGATTTCATCTTGATCAAACTTATGTTGACAACAACAAATATTTGGATAGCAAACGAAAATTTTCCATATTCTCACGTCGTTCGATATAAATTAGTGAATAACGTAATTTGAAACCGAATTTTAAAACCCGTTAAGTTTGCAAGCGACATCAAATAGATTTAATCTTAATCAAACTCATGTTGACAACAACAACTATTTGTGTGAGAAAAACAAAAAATTTCCATATTCTCACGCCGTTCGATATAAATTAATGAATTAAGTAATTTGAAACCTATTTATTTATTGTTACAATATTTAAGATTAAACTAAATAATTATTTACAAAAACCAAAATTTTTAAAACGAAACCGAAACAAATTAAAAGTAAAAACAAAAACAATTGTAATGTTTTATAATAAAATTAACAATTTATAATATAATATATAATATTTTGTAAATCAGTCAGTAATGACTGCGAATTTTAAATTTAATTTATAATATAAAAAAGAAGAAATTATTTTTTTTATAATAATATGTATACATATAGTAATTCATAAGCAGTCTTTTATTTTATTTTAATTAATAATTTTATTTTATAATAAATAAAATTAAAAAACAATTAATTATTTTTATTTACAAATTTATAAACAAAGGGCAAAATAGGTATTTACACAGATTTTAATTATTTTATTTATTCATCAAATTTTTAGAGCAATAAATTTTTATTTTATTTATATGACGATTTTATTTTCCGTTAAGATAATTTATAGTTTGCAGGAAATTTTTAAATGTGATTTACCCATGCAACGGAACATTAATCTTAATTTTTATGCTTAAGGGAAAGCATGAATAGAATTTACTGGAAATCGGAATAACGATTTAAAATGTTAATATTTGAATGAAGTAAAAATCAGCTTTTGGATTGAATGGTTTGATAAAACCTTTCAATCAATTAAATATTGAATCAACTAAATATTATGATTTGAAATTTTGAATGGTTCCATACAAAATATTTGAATAATTATATTTGACTGACCAATTAGTATTTTATACCGTAAATTATTAATTAATTAAATTATAAGTTTATTTTATACTGTAAATTGTATTGTTATGTTAAATTTTTTTTTTTTTGTACGTATCTTATAATTTCAAACATATTCTCGTTAAAAGGGAATCAGTGTACCTGGCCCGTGTTCTTTTGAACCAAAGGTACACTTTTCTTACCAATGTACATATTTTTATTATTGTATAATTCTTGTAAATAAAAATTGGTAATGAACTTAAAAAAAAAAAAAAAAAAAAAAATCTGAAAATGACAACCAATCTTCTCTCAACAAAATTTAACATTTCCGATAAAGAATTAATTTCTTAATCTAATAAATAATAAAAAAAAATTTTAAGAGAAAAAAATAAAATTTCAAATTATAATTAATCAATTTTTAATATTTTTTTTTAATTTTATCATCACAGTTATAAACATAAATTATATATATAACAAAAAAAACTTATCGATTATTATTTACATGATTAGTAAAACTAGGAGGGGGAAAAATTAAAATTAAAGATTAATAAAAGCTAAAAAGGGTAAAAATCCAAGAAAATTTTTAAGTATTATCTTCTTGAAGGTATTCGTTGTTGCCGCTTAAATATTTTGTTTTGCAATCAGGGCAATACCATTTGCCTTTCGGTGGAACCATAATGCCAACACACTCAAAATGAAACCATTCAATTTTACAATCCTCCCCGTCGCAAGCAATCATTTCGGATACCTCATCGTATGAACACTGACAATAACAGTATACCGATTCCCCCTCTTTTGGTTCGGTTCGGGTATACCTCGTGGCGGTAAAAATAGAGGATATTTCATAACAAGTCGACGTGGTGGTGGATGATGAACTTTCGGTTGTATCGTCATGGATTGCTGTATTAGTTGTGGTTGGAGAGTTGGTTGTGGCAGCAAGATCTGTTGGACAGGAAATATTTGAGCAGGCATGCCGGATGTTTGATGATATATCGGAGCAGACATTGCTGTAGGAGATGACGGAGTGAACGTTTTTGTAATTTTCGGTGTTTTGAGTGTCTTCGGAGTTTTTTGAGGCTTAAGCTGCTTTTTTGTGGATTCCTTCTTGACTCGTGGCACCATCGATGGTTTATTCAGTATAATTTTTGTTTTCAGAGGTGCCGTGGGCTTTTATAAAATCTGTAGACCGCCTTCATTGCTCGAGTCCGAATCAGAATTATCAGAATATTCAGAAAAACTTGAATTGGGAAACTCTGGCGGCAAAATATGATGTACGGGAACGGCGGGTACTCGTAGTGGCTCGACACGTGGTGGTTGCGCCAAAATCATTGGCGGTGGTATTGGAGGTGGAATTAATGAAATTTGTGATGGGATTGTCTGTGGTGGTGGTGGTGGACGTATTATAACCGGCGGAATCGGTGGATAGAAATTCACAGGTGAATAATTTTGTGATGTTTTTGTCTTGATTACCGATACCGGGGTTTAACTAAGCTTGGAGACCGAATTTTTAAAGTTTTAACGGGTGGTGTTTTTACATGGGTTGGCGATAGTAAATCTTCTTTGCGCCAGGTTAAATTTGGCGGAATCGTTGGTTTCATAACCGACATCGCCGCAGCTTCTTCATTTGAATATCCATAGAACGGATTTGGTATTCTTCTGCGTTTCGATCGCTTCAGTGCACCATCCGTTTCCGACCCGCTACCCGTACTCAATCGTGAATTGCTCGAAATTAATGCTGGTACTATACCTACCGGAGGTGTAGACGTAATGCCATCCAACCCTGCTTGTGTATTTGCAACCGGCAAAATCGGGACTAGATACACCCGATTCGTTTGAAAAAAAAAATTAATTTGTTTCGGGTGAATTTGCTGTGTTACGTTTTTTTCTTCTTCTTTTTTAGTTTTTTTGCGTTTTTCTCTTACCATTTCCTCAGGTAACGATGGCGTCGACGGGCGGCTACAATCGCGTTATTCATTGGATTCAAACATGTTTGTATCATAAGTTGTCGTCGCTTTTTCGCCAAAATTTGATTTGCTAACTTCTGTGGATGTTCGTCGTTAGATTTCTATCTTCATCGGTTTCTGATTCATCCGTTTCCAAATCCGATTCCTGTATAATCGAATCAGGATCAACGGTGATGTTAATTTTAGTATCGGTCGCAACCACAACGATTTGTTGAAGAGACTCGTTCAACTGGGCGGCGGCCGCAGCTGCAGCCACTGCAGCAGCTATTTCGTTTTTAGCTTTTTTGCGTTTCTTCTCGATTTTCTTGATTTTTTCTCCGTTAGCAGCCGCAGACATTTTTTGCGATTTTCTGAGCTAGACGAATTATTTTCATCGTCGGATGACGAGGATGATGATGAGTTTCCACTGCTTGAACTGCTACAACTGCAATCCGTACCGCACGAACATCTGTCCGACCCACTGCTAGAATCGGATGATGAAGAATCCGAAGTTTTTTGCGCCTTTTTACTTGGCGAATGTTTCTCCTTTTCCTTATTCTCAGCAATGCTTTCATCCATTTTTTTATCATCTTCATTGTCTTCTTGAATTTCTTTTAACGGCCGGTACATCATCGAGTAGTCATGATCAGATTGTACTACGTGCAGTATAGGTGGCGGAATGTTTGGTTCACCATCATCATCTTAAATTGGCTTTTTCTGACTAGCCTGAAACGATCGAAAGTTATCCCAAATATTCATGATTGGTGCCACATTATTTGCATCTGCTTCTTCCACAACTTCATTTTGATTGTCCTGAGACATTGCGGCGTTAGCAAATTGAGATTCAGATTTACTATCCATCTCTTTTTCATCGCTACTATCACTTTCCGATAGGTTTAGCGCCGGTAAATCCATTATGTCCCTTATAACGGGTTTAACATTTTTTCCAGGCGACTCCTCACAGAATTCTTTTTCTGTTTTGTTTTTCTTTCGCTTCTCTTTTCTCGTTTTATTACCTTCATCGACACTTTCTTCGCATGATTTCATACTATCATCATTTTCATCCGACTTTTCCAACTAGCTCTCTTCATACTTTTTGCGCTATTTGCCGTAGGCACTTGGCGAAACACAGTTATACTTAATAAACACATTTTATTAGACACTAAAATGTGTTTATAAAATGTGTTTATTAAGTCGCTCTGTTCATTATATTCTACATCTTCTTCATCATCCAGCATTGAAATTTCTTCTACAACGTTCGAATGTCGAGCTACATGTTTCAGCAACAATTTTCTTGAAATAAATTTTTTATCACAATTATCTTCCGTACACGGATACTTTGCATCACCATTATGCAACCGCTTATGCACCTTCAATGATACCGCCTCATGGAACATTAGGCTGCACGACTCGCAAGTAAACATTGGCGGTGAATACAAAAATGATACACGTATGGCCATTTCTTCTGGAGACATTTTTTACACACAACACTTTCGGTTTCATGCTTCCAAAATAGATGCTTGGTAATGTCGGGCTTATTGCGATAAGCAATCCCACACCGATAACATAAATGATGCAATTTATGCTTCCACACATGATTCGATAGCCGACTCTGATCGTAACACTCTTCTAAGCACACATTATACGCATTATGCTTTTTTCGTAAATGCACCATCAAACGGAACGCAGATGGAATATTTTCCAAATTGCACAGGCAACATTTAAACACTAAATCCAAGATCATAACTTTGTACATTCTTTGTAGCTGTAAAAATTTGATTTACACATACATAATACACAACAAAATCGATTTCAAATGCATTTTCCGATTATGTAAGTACAGTTCCTTATGAATATTTGTTATGAATCTGCATTGGAAACATTCGAATTGATGCTTAGCTGGTGCAAATATATCTCGCTTAACAATGCCACTTTATTCCAACGAATCTAAACTGAAATGTACTGAATCAAGTGTTTCCAGCTGCGATTTCAGTTTCGCTACTACTGTACTGGGCAGTAACTCTTCGGCGGTTATACTATTTACTGTGGCCGAATATCGATGAGCCGCTATTAAATAAAGTGCCAACGCTTTTCCATTTACTAGTATGCGACGAGCATGGTTACAGTAGAGACAAAAAGGAATCGAACTTTGTAGGCATATTCTGATAAACACTTTAATATCGATACGATCGAGAGGTGAATTAAGATGGAGCTCAATTAGTTGATTATCCTCGCCCGGTTCAACATTTCCATCATTAAACTCCTCAGTTTCCGTTTTTATAGTTGGTGTTTGGAATGGTGTGCCAGGCTTCAACTGAGTCAAATCTTCATCAATATCCATACTGATTGGTTCGGGGTCTGATTCAAATTCAATTTTATTTTCAACCCCCATCGAAATTTCTGATAGATTCGGTTGTGATTCGAAATCGATTTTCTTGATTACTTGCGCTGATGTACCCGCTAAATCCCCAAGCTTATCTTCGATTTCCGTTTTTTCGATTTTTATCTCTCTAGGTTCTTCTGGTTGCAGCTCACCTAGTAAACTAACATCAAGCTCTGGTTTAATTTCTGCTGGTTCCCTAATCGTTGCTCATACTCTTTAATATCCATTTGATCGTTATCTGGAGGATTACTTCGTTCACCACTATCATCATGACCACTAATATTACGATTATCTGAGTTTTCCTGTAATTTTAACTCAATGTAGTTCGATATAAATTAATGAATTAAGTAATTTGCAACGAAATTTTAAAACTCGTTAAATTTGCAAGCAACGTTAAATGGATTTCATCTTGACCAAACTCATGTTGACAACAACAACTATTTGTGTGAGAAAAACAAAAATTTCCATATTTTTATGTAGTTCGACATAAATTAATGAATTAAGTAATTTGAAACCGAATTTTAACGCTCGTTAAGTTTACACGCCACGTCAAATAGATTTCGTCTTGACCAAACATAATTTTTAATAATCTTGTAATTAAACAAAAATAGCGTAGAGTGCCACCTAGGTAGCCATTAAGGCGGTAATGTAATGTGACCTTGAACATAAAATGCATCCTGTATTGTTGTTTCAAAGTTATAGGTTCATAATAATGTAGTAGTTTTCGTTATTATACATTTTTCAACTTGTGTGAGAGTTCGGTTTGGAACGATATGAAATTGCAAAATATTTTGGTTAGGTGCAACTAAAATAGCACCTTCCAAATTTGGCTTAAATCGACTCATTTATTTTTCCGCGATTTAAAATCATTTATGCTCCGAAATAATTTTTTCTCATTCCCTCCCCCCCCCCCCCCACACCCAAAAAAAAATTTAAATCCCAACATAATAAATAAATTAAATTTTAACCCTAAATAACAAATTCATAAATATAAATCTTAAACCGAATGGCATATCAGCTATATCATTAATAAAATGTTAAATTTTAATCCTTTTTAATTATTCAAAAGACGAAAAAAAGTTTTATTTTGTATTCTTTCCAAAAATCGGAAAAATAAGAAAATGACGATGAACATTTTTTTTAATATAAGAAGCTGAGTTTTATTCTTATCTGTTCTCATTATGAAAATACAAATAACATCACCTCCTATGCGCGCTGCTAAATACACAAAAAAGGACAATATAAAAATTCAATTAAAAATTTATGACATTTAGAGATTTTGAAAATTAAACAACAAAAATTTTCTCGCATCAGTATATATAATTATCTTTAAATAGTAATTATGCTGTGTGTATAAAGGTGATGGACTCTCGATTAAAAATTCCATCTCGATTTGGTTAAGAATGCGACGATATCTACTGGGTTGTGCACATTGATACAAAATTTGAAAAAGTCGTTTAATTATTTCCAGCTTACTCGTACATAAAAATCTCGGTACATATAGCAAAAATATTTAACTTTTCAAATTTACACAATATTTGATTTAATTTCAATTCTCCCAATAAATAAACAAGTGAAATCTATAAATTTTCAACAAACAACGAAAAAATCGGGTTTTCAAATCGTTTTTCCCAGAATTATGTGTATTTGTTGGGGGAGATAACAAATACAAAAATTATTGTTGCTCTTTTCCCTCTATATATAACTCTTGCGTACGAGTATATGGTGACATAAATACACAAACATTTTATAAATTATATATTTGTTGAAAGGATTTTATCGCTTTTATCTATATCTGCACTACGTATATATGGATCCACAATTTCACATGATATTAAAATTTATTATGTTCCGAGAATTATTATTTGTATATAAAATGAATAGAATTTTATTTAATATCTGTGCATATCCGAATGATAAACAATCATATTATAAAGAGGACGACCCTGGCAAAAATTGAAAAATATTTCAAGCGAGCAATGGTATCCAAGTTCATTCCGGCAATCTAAAGTACGAGTACAAAAAATTTAACGTCAGTTTACAATATTTTTTGAGCTGGAATCCCCTTTAAGTTAATGATATACACGAAATATGGTGGTATAGTAATCAACCCGTATCGGGTAATTAAGGAACGATTTTCTTTTTATAAAAATTTACTATTTGTTTTCAAATTTACAGTTTAATTAAAACAAATTTTGTTTTTATTGTTAATTATCTATTTGTGTTAAGGCTAGCGAACAATTTTAAGTGGTTTAATTAAAATAATCGTAAAACAAATATTTATAAAATTATATTCAAAGCAATTTTTAATTTCGCATTTTTTTGATAAAGAAATAAATAAAATAAAAGCATCATGAAAATATTTGACTTTGAAGTTTTTTAATTTATTTGAATGAACTAGAAAACAAAGATGTGCGCCATACAACTACATCACTCCCCTGCTAGTGAACTTGTCAAATAATCGAGTCTATGTAGCGGGCAGGGGCTGTGGTTATTATACCCGTTCGTGTAATAGCAGGGTTTAAGTTTCCCGTATTAATTTGGATAGTTTCAAAAATAATTCCCACTCAAACTGGGAACTTTGAGTTACAATTGGCTCAGGTACACCGAAACGGGGAATTTATCCACTGAACAGAGACAGATGCCGGCCACCGAGTGAGTTGTTTGTTTTCGATTTCTGGTATAACTGCGGGCCAAGTAAATTTCTCAACAACCAATTTTTTTTTTTTGTGTAACATCCTGGATCAGGCAAGGTGTGAATTGGCCAGAAAATTAATTTTTGAAATGTGTTTGGCAGGTACGGGTGAGGTTAAGGTTTTACAGACAATACTTCTATCAGAACTTGGTAATGGAACTTTAAAAGAGAAAAAGAACGACCTTTTAACTCGATATCATCTTGACGCAAAGCATCACCCATCTTTTCGTAATTAATTGTTGTAACGTTGTTGGTATAGAAATATGTGGGACATCAATGGTTAACTGCCCTATAAAATGCTAGTAATGAAATTGCCTTGGGAGCACCATCGCCGGGTTTTGCTTGAAAGGAAATGTGAACGTTTTGTGATCCGTTTGTTGAAAAGCGATGACTGGTTTGGGGTGAACGAGAATAGTAGCCTCGGCTAATTGTACCGCTTTAATTGTCCACCTTATTTTGCACATGAAATTATTTTTGGCACCTTGGTGGTAATCATTTAAGATCGCATGATAACCGCCAGCATATAGGCGCCTTTCAATTTTTCAAATGTAACTCGTCGGTGTTCATAAAGCTGTTTAGGCGTGCGTGACGCAACCAGGAGATCATCGATACATAAAAAACAAAAAATAAAACTACCAAGTATGGAGTGCATAAATCGAGGTAGTTTCCCGAGGAAGGATCAGAATGCCATCGTAATCCCTTTTCGGAATATCACGTGAATATCGTAGATCCGATCTAAATAAAATAAAAAATTCTGCTGATGATGGAGTATTAATCAGGCGGTGGCGTTATATTATTTAAAACACGGTTGTCACCGAAAGGCCTCTATTTTCCGTTTCTTTGTAGATGAAGTCGACTTCCCTAGAAAGACTGTCGTAAGGCGAGTCCACAAGTTTTTATAATATGCAAAACCCATTATTTGATTTAATTTGGAAAGTTGAAGAAACCTGTCTACTTTCTTTAAACTCTTTTAGTCGTGATATTATTTAAGGAGCAATTGAATCGTTTTAAGCGAAAAGATCACATCTTCACGAAACAAAACCTTCCAGGAAATACAACAAACCGATTGTTTTTATTAATATTTATTTTTTAATGAAAAATACGAAAAGCACTCTAAATCGAAGACGTACGAGAATAGGACCAATTTTACCATCTGCGACCGATAGTTACCATCTGCGCATTGCATACATAGCCTTCATGTACTAGACATGGAAGATGGGTCGACCCATGAGTTTTGCACGCTGGTAGGAGGTCGTAGTTGTGTTCCTTTTAATTTCAGATTTCTTTTGCATACTGCCCCTTTCGGGATTTGAACCCGGTATCTTCCGATCAAAACGCCAAAGCTTTAACCATTTTATCTTTTGCTCGGTTCATGTTCGGCAATTTATAGCCGCAACTCGTAATTGAAAATTTGAGCTTAAATCATTACTGGTTTTCTTTATAAATCAGGTTTTATTTCTTTCGTCTTTAATGCGAACTTTTTCTCGGTTCATGCGGGCTAGCAATATTTTTTCCCTGTGAGCACTTATTACCATAAATTGAGCTTAATTGGTATTACAAATACGAAAGTTTCCTTGCTACAGTTACCCACACGTTACGTGGCATATCGTTCAGAGAATAACGATTAGGGGGGCTACGTATTTTTAGCAACCCATCATTCCAAGAAAATCATCAATCGTTTTATCAATCGTTTTCATCAAATTTCGTTAGGTAATCATTAGGTCAGGATGTCAAAACATTTTGGCGTTGGGTCACCAATGGGTTATTTTTCCATCCAATTGGAATCGACCATTCAGAAGAAAAAAAATTTCTTCAAAAACATAAGATAGACACAATTCAAATTTATGTTCTTCATAACTCGTTGAGAATTAGTCACTAGTTGATTTCGTTAGGTTATCCCCACATTATGATTTATTGCAAAAATTCGTTAAAAACTCTATTATTCCCACGATTCGAAATGTTCGAGGCTGGAAACTTGGCCAATAATATAAATCCAACGTTCGAAATCGTTTGGTCAAAAAAAAATTGCCACTGACGATTGGTCACTAGTCGTTTTCGGTTGGTAACGTAGCGATTTATTGCAAAATTTCGGAGCCTGATTTTATTGATTTAATAATTTAATACAATTTTGATTGGTGACCTAGCGCCAAAATGTAAATGTGTTGACCAATCCTCACCTTAACATTACCTAACGAAATTTGATGAAAACGATTGATAAAACGGGCATGGTTTTCTTGGACTGAGGTGCTATCCGGGAAATTTGTTTTTTAATTCTTTATTATTTATTTACCGTTTAATCGTTATTTATTTACCGTCATTTTTGCTAAAACCTTTGATGCTAAAATGACCATGATTACGCAACAATTTTTAAAACTCAAATTTAGTTCATTTATAAATTGGCCGGGTTGGCGCTTTAGGCAAATTGTTCGTCTCTTATAAAATATATTATTGTCGTATACGGTTGGAAAGGCCATCAAGAATGCCACAAAGTTAGCTAAATAACCTTATTACCAAAATATTAATTTCACTCTCACACAAATATTTGGCATACCGTTCGAAAATTTTAGAACATGAACATCTTTGTAATAAAAATTTTTGTGTTTTATACACGGGTTACCCACGTAATCCTTTATATTAAAATCCATTTTTTGCTACAGCTCGTAATATTTGAAAATACTTCCTCAAGTCGGTCTCAAGATAAATCTCCACTCATTCGGCAAATATGGGATACGATTAATAAGAACTTATTGAAAAGGTTGTGCTTACATATGTCTAAATATCGATGAACAGTTAGTGCCATTCCAAGGGCGAGTATCTTTTCGGGAATTCATCCCATCTAAGCCCGATAAATAAGGTATCAAAATATTTTGAATATGTGTTATTCTCTCTATGGCATTCCATACCTAGGCAAATAAGGGCCAAAAAGAGGTTGGATTAAAAAAATCTATTATTTTTACGATTATTTCAGGGCTATATTTAACATGGCTACAATCATTCGCTTTGGCTCAAATATGCGCCGTTTTTTTCGATAACTCGTTGCCATTTGTGGTGAAACCAGTCAGAAATTAAAACTTAACTTAATAAAAAAATAAGAATGCAATAATTAGCATGCCAGTGTTATTACCCAACAAAACTTAATTTTTACTTAAGAAACCGAATGAGACTTTTGTTAAAAATGGCTGTCACTTAAAAAAATGGCGTGCGCTATTTTTCGCCCAAAACTAAGAAAAACTTAAAAAAATTTATTGAAAATCTGATTTTTTATTACATATAAAATTTATGAACTTATATAAACCTAACCTAAAAATTGGATTGAATTGTGCACGTTGTTTAAAAAGTTTAAATTAAATAGTAGTCGTTCGCTTTTCTATTATTAAATGTTTGTTATAATAAATTAATCAAGATACATAAAAATCTAATCATGTTTTATTCTTACTTAAAAATTATAAGTTGTGCATGGCTGGAATGTAAAAAAAGAAAAACAATTTTTATCGCTAAATAATTTTTTTTTTAATTTTTAGTCTTGTTTGCGGTTGGCTCTTAGAAGGTTGTCATTATGCCGTTTTCCGATAACGTCTTGGCCCTATCAGCAAAAAACTGAGATAGCCAAGACATACAATGTAGATGAATAATAAGCTCCCAACTAAGCATCCGAAGCTTATGGTGGGTCCTCAACGACGTGTGGGACCTAGCGTTGTCTTGGTGGAACACCACGCGTCTCTGTTGGCGAATTTTGGCCACTTCTGGTCGATTGCTGTCTTCAATCGGCTCAATTTTGGCAGTAGATGTCCGAATCGAGTGTTTGTCCATTGAGTAGCAGTTCATAGTAGATGATTCCTTTTCAATCCCACCAAATACACAGCGAACCCTACCTTACCGTGAATCCTGGTTAGGCCTTCATGTGGGCCGCCTCGCCGGCTTATTCGCTTCAAAAATGGTTCCATTTCGTTCCGTTTGGCCAGAATTTGCAGATGGAAACACGGCCTACCAAGATTTTTGGCGTTAACTCGTGCGACACTAAACATCGAGTTTCTTTTGAAGCCAACTTTGTGCAAATGGTTTAAAACTGTTTTGTGGTTGATCTTCAGCCCTTGGGCGATGCAACGACAGCTCGCATAACTTAAAAAAACTACATTTTATCCACTAGGAAAAACCTTACACTGGAAAATGTTCTCTAAAGATAGGTCCATTTGACCTATATAGTGGTACACTGCCCTAATCTCTGCCCAGATTGATGAAATACAAATTATTTTGAGTGAAAAATTGCAATAACCATATTTTATATTTTTTTAAAGCTTTCATTTTATTTATTTGTTAACTTATTTATATATTTTGCTAATATCTTTTATATTTATTTTTTTTTTCAAATTTTGAAATGCAAATTATGGTTTTATTCAATATAATAATAATTTTTATAATTTTCACAAATTTGCATTTATAAAATATTAACAGTGTAAATCACCAATTTTAAACAATTCAATATGGCGGCTATTGAAATCTATTTGAATCCAATAAGAATTATGCGTCAGCCATGTTTTCCAATTGGAACCGTTTATGCATACGTAATATTTTTTATTAGAAACTTCACGGCTTTGTTTTAAAAATATTTAATTTTTAAATATTTTTTTATATAAAATTCCCATTTAAAAATAACAGATACGGATTCGTGTTTAGAAAGGGATAGAACTTCTTATCTCTATGTGATTTTATATAGCTGTCTCATTAAAAAATATATGTTTACAGTGTTACCTGGTATTACACTATACACGAAAGAAGTTTAACCCTTTGAGTGCCAACATAATTTTTAGAGAATTACCTAAAAGTGTCACGCTGCTATAGAGGAACATAAAAATTGAAAAATATATTTCATTTTTCGAAGCATTTTATTTTTAACGAGTATTTCAAAAACACTTTTATATTTTATTTTTCGAGTGTGTCGTACTAAAAATATGAAACAAATTTTTATGGGATATTGTTACGACAACTTGAGGGTCATAACATAATTCAATTTGAGTTTTTTAATTTTTAATTTTTAAAAATAAATTTCGTTATAACCGAGTAGGTGGTGCCATCTACCCCGCGGCATTCATACATTAAAATTTCATTTGAATAGTGTTTAATATTTTAATTCGTTTTCTTAAATCACTTTATTCTATTACATCAACGTCGAGAGAATAATTGAAGCGAGACCAATGTGAACCCCTTGTGCGTGTGTGCGAGAGCAACTAAGAGTAGTTTGGTTGCGTTTTCTTGTTTTGGTCCGTGTAGCTGATGCGGGTGTGACGGGGTGTGCAAATGTTGCGCACGAAAAAAAAAACAAAAATATTCTTCTATATTTTTTTTGGTGGTGACAGAAAAATATTTATTTTTGGTTCAAAAGTAAAAAAAGGGGTCGAATGAACTCCCTGCTTTGTAGCTTTTTTTTCTAAATTACTTTTTAATTTATGAAAGTTTATGTAGCCCGAATATGGGTAAGTATTGCTAAACTTATAAAAATGTAAATGATCTTGTGTAATAAAGTCTGGTTTAGAATCTGGAAGCGGTCGTTTAGTGATTTCCGTAGGATAGAACATAAAAAATGTATGAAACTCATAAAAATATATGAAACTATTATCGAAACATTTTTTTGTATAAAGATCCAGGTTGGCGAGCATCGAGCCAAGTTTTGTATGCGGACAATAAAATATACCATTTTTCTGTTCTACAATTTGGTAGAGCGGAAATATCGATAACATTCGAAATCTCTATGCACAAATCAAAATTTTTTTTTGCGGTAGAGGGTCGACAAAAGTAATATTCGAGTGGTTAAGGACTTCCACAAGGCAACGTGGTATACATGCCTTTCGAGAAGTGATATAGTGAAAAAACATATACTATAGCGGCCGGTAGAGCCGCGCCAATTACATTGCATTGGTGGCCAACCAAGAGGCCATTCATCCTTTCATGTAAATGGCAAAGGTGTGCCGCAAGGTTCAGGTGGCCAGCCGACCATTTGCATTATTTGGTATCGGTTGGAAATACCGCAACATTTTGGCGGCTTATCAAGGCCATATTTAAGGTTTTTATTGAGGCCACGCAAACAAATATTATCTTTGGGCGAGCCAATGCTCAACTCTATTGTTTACGGGTGACCTGTTGAGGCCACTTCAACTTTCTGCAGTTACGGCGAGCCAACGCCCAACTTATTGTGACGGCTTGTCGAGGCGGGACAACGCCCAACCATAGAATTTTTATCTAAAGGCTGGGAAGACAAACCGCAACAAACGGTATTCAGGGACGCCGCAACTTTCACGAGTGACTTTTCAGCAGGTACAATTTTTTTGATTATTTTCAAGTTAGATTTTGATGATCAATTAAATTTTTTCGATTAAATTTCCTTTTAAAATGATATTTTTTGCTCATATTAAAATTTATTCTATTTAATTTTTCAACGTTCTTAGTTTTTATTAAATATATGCATACTGTGTAAGCAAGTGCCCTGTCGGTTGCTTGGCACGCGCATTAGTTTCACGTGGGTCTCGCTACATAATTTTCTCACTTTCGGAGGTTAGATTTTTTTTTTGTTTGATTTATTTTGTTCCCACTCCAACATTCAGCGATCATTTTTGTTAATTTTTTTTCCCCTCTTTTTTTCCGTTCTTCCTCCTCTTATTGTTGGTGAAAAGATTCAAATAAAAGTTACCCTGCGAATTATTTCCGGCATTTGGGTTATTTCTTTGCTCCTCGCGGCCGGCTGATTCCTTATTTCTATTTATCCCTTTCTAATCATAAAATGAATTATTAAATATTTTTTCGGCATGGTATGATGGGGTAAGTTTTTTATTCTGTGTCGATTCCATATCTACAGGCTGGTAAGTCCAGCGTATGTGTCGTCCATTCGGAGATGACCGTTAAAGCCACACGATCTCGGTCATTATTAATTTTATTACGTTCCTGAAGTTTCGTTCGACAATTTCTAGTCGACGTAATTTAATTTCTGTTTCACCGCATGCTTAGTTGAAAATCGAGGGTTGGCTGCGAGCCATCCGTAACAATATATCGATAAGTATGAAAGAGAGATCGTATTAGTTCATTCGGGAGCAAAACCGCGATCACGCTCTTGGCCTTTTCAGTTAGTGCATTGAGGAGCGCAATCACGCTCCTTGGCACTCAAAGGGTTAATAATCCAATTGGATTGAGATACGTATAAATTTTTTTCATAAACATTTTGATGTTAGTCGTAAATCAATGATGAGGCCTGAAATTATATTTTACAAAGATTATCGTTGATTGGAATACCTTGGCTTATTTAACTGCTAATCTACGAAATAAATATAAGTTGTTTCATTTTAAATTATGAAACCCTAAAAAATTATTTTAATACAATAATGAGTGCAACATTTGTTTTGATATTTGGGTTAATAAATGTTCACGAAATGTAAATTTCGTATTATAAACTTAAATATAATTAATTAATTAAAGATTTATACTATTCCGAAACATATCTTCCAAAACGTACACCATCGCCACTGCTGTTGTGATACAATAACAATATTTCATAAACCATCCGCTAAAATAAATTTATATTATTTTGTTGAATAATAATATAATTTTAAAAATTATATTTTAATACATTTTGTCATTTTATTTTGATTACTTCAAGCTGATACCTTACTACTATACGTATTCTTCCTATATATTATGAACGCGGCAACAGTACCAATAATATAAAAAAGTATAAAAGGAAAATTAATTTTCTTGTTATTATACAACGCCCATCATCAGGGTACGGAAAAATAAAGTTTAAATTAAGGAAATTAATCAATTTTCATATTTATTCTGTAACTGAGCTGCGGAAAAAGGATGAGTGAAAAAAATATATAGGTACGAGTTATTTAATTTAAAGACGATTAGATGTTATGAATCTGTGCAGATTAGATAAGATGTTTAGGGAGTTTGATTTTTCGCTTAAAAAAAGGATAGTTGAAATTTAATACCAGCGAATGAAATATCCTTAATTTTTCTTTAAATATCTTTAATAAATACTTATTTTTTTTTAAAAAATCAATGTATAATTATATTTCAATGAATTTATTTTATTTTTTATTTCAGGTAAGCTTGCTCAATGAACTTTGGATCAAAAATATAAACGTAGAATATTCACAGCAAGGTATGTTTAACAGAAAATTTTTATAACGTTATCATTGGTTTACGTGACCCCTTAAACGATTTCAATTTCGAAAACTTTAATTTCTTCATATATTATCTAAAAATATCATCAAATAAAAACGAGATCCAATAACATTACCAAAAACAGTCTTGCAAAAAAATATATGCTAAAACAATATGCTACCAACAATTGATTTCAAAGTATGTTTCCATGGTTCACATAACATCAGTACATAATATTCATCCATAGAACCAAAATCTACATTCCAAACATTATTTTCATTTTTAATATTACATATAAGTGATTTCTTCTTCGCACACCAAAAATATTCTTCCTTTATATATATACAATTTTCATTTTCCAAAGTACATGAGTATCAAAAAAAAAAACCAAAATATCGTTAAAAGGAAATTCAAATATAGCTTACAATGTGAAAACGAAAAAAAAAATCCCCAAAATTGGTTTTCCATGTTATTTCAGTTTTTCTTTGGCTGCCGTTATTAAAAACCAGGGAACACATCTATTCATTGTCTACCCTTTTCATATTACGTTTGTATGTATGTATGTTGGCTATATAAATTCAACAGCAAACACACATCTCTTTATACAGAAAGACGAGTGAAGTTAAATTTCTCGTAACACTTTCTAGATGAATTCAAATCTCTTTATGATTGAACAAAAGATATTACACCGACTTATTGTATGCGCTGTATACATACGATATGCGGTTGAACACAGATTAAACCCAATCCAATCAGTTAAACAATTATTCAAATGTAATGATTAAATCATATATGAATATTTAACAAACGATTAGATTCGAGACGATCGTGTTTTCGAAATTTTAGATTTAGGAAATTGTGGAAAGAAATATTATTTTTGAATTATGATTCGTATTTTTTTATTTAGCAGCGCAAACACACGCCCGCCCCCCAAATTAATTTATTATTAAATAATTTTCGGATATCTTATGATAGGCGAAAATAATATTTATCCGGTTTCCCAGAATTTGGTATTATTTTCTTGAGAGGCAGACAATTAAATTTCCTGAATTTATTTCATAATTTTCATTGTAAAGCTCATTCGATTAAAATATTTTGTGTTTAGTACCCCCACCCCCTATATGTGCTTATCGATTTTGTATTATTATTCAATACAAAAGATACGTTTTGTTTGGCATCTACTCGATTAAATATTAATTATATTTTGTGTATGCGGCTGGTGATTATTGGAAAACCGGATGATGTATACGGAGATGAAAGATTAATTATTATTAAATTTTAAAATGAGAATTTTAAATGTACTGTTCTGTAACAATATGGAGTTTAAGTACGAAATAGGCTTAAATACCTTAGTTCAAAAATTATAAAACTATACCAATATTCCTTTCTCAACGTTGTTACCAATAATTTAGGCAGAGTATTCTAAATAGCTTTGATGGATGTTACGCGCGGCAGAAGCCTCTCTCACAGTGAATTTGCCGACTCCATCGACAAGTACAATGTCTGCTGAAAACCTCCCGAATGACCCATTGGCCCCTAGAGGCCAATGCCCTGCCACAACAAAGCAGCGTAATAAGGTAGGAGCGTTCTTCATCCGGAATGATCTTTAGGTAATCTCCCATAATCCGCACTCAAAAAGCTTAAAACTGCCGGAGTGCCACGATGAGACCGTGTAGATTTAATGGTCATTCCCGAATGGACGACACATATGCCAGACTCGCCACTCCGACCATGTGGTTGTCCTTCCAAGGAAATTACGGGGTGTGACAAGCCTAGCTTTCTACTATGGAACCGACATGAAATGAGGTTCCCTCTCTCATCATACCAGCCCGAAAACCTTAGTACTTCATTTTAGAAATTATGAATAAATTGTGTATAAAATAAAAATAAATCGAGCACAAATAAAACAAATCGCTGTTCTTGCGTAAATGGTATAGCATAAGCAAAAATAATAAAATGGACGATGATCTTGAATAAATGGTATAACGAGAAAACAGAAACCAAATAACAGCAGAAAAATATGCCGAACGCAAATTATGTGCGCGCCAAACAACCATTAGTCGGCACTCGATTACACTTTATATTTGATTAAAAAAAAAAATTAAAACAAAAAATCAAATTGAAATTGAGTAAATATAATCAAAAATAAATAAAATAAATTGTACCTTGTGATCTTCGGTTGAGCCACCGTAATGTTGGGCGTCTTCCCGCGTTTCATAATAAAATATCTTACCTCGATTGGCTACCCGTAAAATAAAGCCAACGTGGCTGCACATACGGCGTTGTAAAAATTTGGATACAGTTGGGGTCACGCCTTTTGTCCACCTATAACTAGAGTTTCGGTTGATATTGTTTAACTACTATACAGTTACCCCCTGTTGTAACTTTAGACCTCGAACTGGCAGTCTAATAAAATTAACTGTATAACTTCCCTAAATGTTATTATCCGGGATTCTGCATCAATAAATGTTAATGGTCCGTCCGCCAAACTTTATGTGGGTTGCGGCGTTTACCCCGAAACAATTTGACTTAAGGCCACGTAAGGCAACCGATGTGGGTGCGACGTCAATCCGCCCATATAACAGTTTGACCCAAAACACTACTTGAAGTGCTTAAGTTTTATTCACAAAGTCAAATTACCACCGCCAAAATGCACCAGGCGAGATATACGCGTAGCGAACCAAAGACATTTTAATGTCACCTTCCAAAAAAAATTAAAAACTCTTTACCGCAAAGCGGCTTTTACAACTTTATTTCTATACATTTTGTCTTTTTTTCTAATTTCGTATGTACAATTTTGGATAAGAACTCAAAAAAATTACTCAACTTTTATTTTTATATTAATTAAGTAAATCAAAAAATGGTTGGAAATCAAAAATCCAACATCAACTATCAATTGTCTCATAGAAAAAACCATAATGTAACTCAAAACTAAAAAAAAATCCTCGCACCAAACAAAAATCCACAAGAACCTTTTTTGTTTTTCTTTCGTGCGCGTTACTCGACTATCCCTTCACATCGCACATCAATCCACACGCCAAAACGAAAAAGGCACAACAAAAATTCTCCTCGACACTCTCACCGGTCGCACACACGCACAAGATGCACATTGGTTTCGCTCTCAAAATTACTCGATGTTTACGCCATACATAAGAGTTTTGACTGAAAACTACAAAATAAACTAAAAAAAAAAAATATTTTACATTCGTCCGGAAAAATCTCGATTTTAAGTATAGTTTTACAGAAGATGATATGTCAATATCTCTAAATGCTGAGTACAGAAAATTTGTGTATATAGCCACTATGTGGAAATTAGACGATAAGTCGATATCCAGCAGACAAATAAGACAATTATGTGAGCTAATGAACATTTCCATAAAACAGGTTTGGGACTTTTAGTTCAAATAAATCTAAACTAACTCGAAACTATTCTCGATAGTTCATATTTTAATTATTTTGTATCATAACATATTTTGTTATGTAGTTATTTCTAGCAAATTAGGTAAAATTCCATACAAAAAATCACTCAGTTTCAAAAAATTTCAAAATAATAAAGAATTATAAAAATTAAGGTCTACTTGAGGATGTAGTAACAGAAAAAATTTATTTTACGAATCAGTATGTATTTTTATTTACTTTTGAAAAACGCCGTTTTTTACAAACAAATTTGAGTGATATTTTAAAATTGTTTTCCTCACAAATTAAAAATTATGGATTTTGTTACACTCGCAAATGAGCGAAATCCTAAAATGTAGCAGTTTGTCGGAAAATTCCATTATGTGCGAATATTAAAGCTTTATAGTATAATAATATTTTTTTTTCGAAATTAATTAAGAATCGGATTGCAAGTGGCGCATTTGCTTTACCAGAGGCAGGACGCAACCCAACTTTAACTCTCTGTTACAGTACATAATTCAGTGTCGATCCACCGTCCATGTCCATAATTTGACATTTAAAGGACAGTAGATCCATTGGATGATTAGATTCGACTCAGAAAATTGTATTCAAATGGTTAAAGTCCACGGTCGGTGCGTAGGCAAATGTGAGATGGCCACTTTAGTTAAAATGCGTATTTTATATGCAACAGTTTGTTTTAATCATAATTTGTCCCTCGTTTATTTGAGAAACTCAAAATTTCTTGAGGTTCTGAAAGGAACGCAATTATTAAGATGTATCCAATGAAAAACACTTCAAAAGCTCCCGTTGCTAGGGTAGTCAGATTGTACGTTCTTGTATTTTAGCGTGATTTAGTAGCTCTATCTAAAATTTCTAGCCTTAATTAAGTAACGCACAAACTTATTTTGGATACTCTACATGTGACGAATACATGTGACGAATCGTCAATATCGGCAGTTCACGCGTTAATAAAGCCAAACATGGAGTTAGCTCTAACTGTTAAATGTCAAGACTAGTAACTTTCTATTATGTAAAAAAATAAAGCATCGAGATTGTGGTACATTTACCATTGACTGAAGTCAAAAATAATTTTTAAAAAATATGTTTTTTGTGTGTTTTTGTATGTGGTGCCGTGTTTACTGAAAGTCTATTAGTTCTCTACGCCCTACACGACTGATCAAAATCAAAATTCAAACTTAAGCTTTTCCCATAAATTGGGTGACCCAAATGATTATTGGGACCTTTTTGGCACAACCCGTTTTTCAATATAAGTTCGGCCCTATTCTACACAGAGGGTTTATTGTTTGGGATAAAACTTCATATGGAAGCTTTCCGCACAGATAACAAGGTTTTGGTGAAGTTTGGCCGAAATCGATCAACATGAATTAACGTCAACTACTATAAGAGCTTTTTCGGTTTGTTACAAGTATTTGAAAAAAAACATAATTTTCGAGAAAAACGACCGTGCAAACCAAAAGATTCTATGTTTATTTTGGAATGATATCGGCCCAGGTCAATTTTTTAAAATTTATGCGGAAATGACGTTTTTTTTACATAAACAGTTTTTTTACAAAAGCTCGGCCTCAGTGAATTTTGGTTGGAATCAGTCCATTGAAAGTAGCAGCATCCATATAGGATTATTTTTGTTTTGTGCATGTAAATCATTTTTCAATAAGGACATAACAATTTTGTATTTAAATAAATACAGAATAATTAAGATATAGGGTTTAAAAGGCTTCAGTTATTGAGTTAATTTGATCTTGGAAGGGTATAAGCAAAAATATTTATCCAAAATTTATCACAATGTTATTTGAGTGATTCTGAATTTATTTGAACCACGTGGAATCGACTCTACTGATTTTGCTCATTTTAAACTGAAGCACTTACGGTTGCGATATTTTCAGTACTTTGGGCGAAATTTTATAAACTTTACGTATACAACGCGAAAATTTATTGTTTACTAAAGTTTATAAGGGGGAAGCTAAATTTTTCCGGAAAATTTGCTGAAAAATTTGATTTATCACTTTTTCTATTTTTGCTTTGTAATTAATAAAAATTGCATACATAGATCAAAATGTTTTTATCGCTTAGATAGTGCCACAAATGTTAAAAAAATCAACTTTTGTAAATATCCAGATTTTATACAATTCTTCAAGTGTGAAATTTAATTGATAATTTTAAACTAAGTAAAAAAAAATTGAAAAAATTACAAAATTTTTTCCTGTCAATAAGGAAAAACGGTCGAAAAATTGTTAAGATTCAATTATAATATCAAAATTTTTATAAAAATTACAATGAATAAAAAAAATACGATTTTTTTTAAGTGAAAATTTTCCCGCGGGGAAAATCGGGTAATTTTCCGGAAAAATTTAGTTTCCTCCTCTTAAAAACTGTTGATATCTGCATATAAAATTTTAAAAATTTATACTCCTTACCTGATTTTCTCGATGTATACGTAAAGTAAACTTTAGCCGTACTTCGACCGGCGCGTTGTCTTACTTGCAAAAGGACATTCAGTATAGTGAATATTTTAACTCAAATTTATCCACTATATATTACATACATAGGCTGTCTGAAAATGGGAGTAAGCGCTCTTAAAGTAGCGACCACCGACTCAGAATTGCGGTGGTAATTTTAAAGAATTTCGTAACGTTCCATGGTAAAAATGTTAACCTTGACTGACGTTTTGACGTTAACAGATCATGAAAATCGTTCACTATTGAACTCGGTACTCGTATTAAAACACAAAATTTTTTGTCCCTATTAGAAAACTCGATATTTCGAAAAGTATACCATTTACGAGCAGAACAGTGATGAACTAAAAAACTCTAAATTAATTTTGCAACAATACCAGATAAGTTTTTCAAAATAATGATTCGGATTAAACTGTTGATTTTTGACAAAAAACTGTTTTTCTTTAAAAATTGGGTCTCTGTACCTCCTTACGGATTGATTGATCGAGATGAAATTTCATACCTACGGTTTTTCCATAAAATATGAAAATCCAGTGATTTTTAAACTAACTCAGTCCATGAGGTTTTTCGCTTTTTTGCAAATATTTTGAAAAGCTTCTTAATTATGAGAGGAATGACCGATCGTAAATTAATTTAAAAACACCAGTCTAAATCAGTTTTTCAAAATTGAAGGAGATGTGACAGTTATACAGGGTGTTTGGCCGCAGGTGGACCGACAAAAAAATTGGTAGATTGTTTAAAAAGTTTGCGTCGAGAAATATGAATCGTCGGTTCTTAACGTATAGGGCGGTCCTCCACAATGGTCCATTCTAGGCCCTAGACATTTTCATTTTAATTGTAAAAGGGAAAATCCAACTTTTTGAGGACGATGCTGCCTCTTTATAGTTCTACATCGTTGGAGCATCTTCAACGTGATATGGAGTCTAATTTTCTAATATTTTATTTAAAGAATAATCTAATGTTCAGAGTAAATTGTACTAAATTTAAAACATTCATGCATTATTCATTTAAACGATTTAAAAATTTTACAAAACAAATCCTTAAATAATAAGTTTCTAAAATTAATCAGATAAATTACTCCATGAAAAATTAGTTGATCGATTTACGTAAAATTTTAATACCTTTAGTTTGAATTTATATTTTTTTATAATTTCATGTCAAATTATTAACAATAAAATATTTTTTGATGAAATGTCAAAAATTTAGCTTGTGCAGAGTGTGTAGAGTCAAACAGAGACATCTATATTCTAAAACGAAAAAAAAAACAATTTCAGTATAGCTAAACCGTGTAACGCAAAATAAAATTCACCATTTAAATTTTCATTTTCGTTTTCGCTTTATGTAAAATTTCATTTCAGTAAGCTGCAGGCATTATTATATGAATATTCTTACATGTTTTCATTGGAAGATCGCCGGAAGTAACAGCTTCCGATTTTTGCATGTTTTGCGAGCTTTTTCGTTTTTCGCAGGTATTTGAAGAGTATATATCATTTACGAGAAAAACCGTTGCAAACTATAATAATCCAAATTATTTTCAACAATTCCGGTCCAAATCAATTTTCCAAAATTTTCCGATTTTTGATTAAAAAACTATTAGAAAAAATGTCTAAAAAACTGTTTTTCTTCAAGGAGATTGATTGATCGGGATGGAACTCCATAATAAGGTTTTTCCATAAAATGATTTTTGATTTTTTCAATTTTTCCAAATATTTTAAAAAGTAAATCGTATTTACGAAAATCGACAGTATTAAAATAAAAGGAATGGAAATTAAATTTTAAACATAATTTATTCAAATCATCTTTTTTTTAATGTTACTGGAAATGACGAGTTTTTATTAAAATAACACTTTGTTTCCAAAAAATTCGGTTTCTCTACAGTCCAGGTGGATTGAATTTTCTGAATCAAACTTCTTTCATAAGCATTAAGATTATTTAGGAGATTCTTGCAAAATTCAATGGACGACTGTGTTCGAGAAGTGACAGCTTTTATGGAAGCTTTATCAATTCTTGTTATGACTTTTAAAAGCATTTTATAAAAATTACAAATAATTAAATGATTTAAATAATTTTAAAAATTAACTTGCAACCAACAATGGCTGACCCCGTTGGCTTTCTGAAATTTAAGCAGGCATTAAGATGTTTAGTTGTTCAAGGGGAGACAATTTTACTACAAGTCCAATAAGTGTAATTTTTTGCTTTAGTAATCAAGTGTGGTATGTTAGATATCTGTGTATTTATTGTAAAAGAAAATCGGGTGTTGGCCACAACATATGCACCCCTTCATTTATTTTATATTAAAAGATTTATTTTATTTAAATGGTGGTGGCGAACGTATGTGGTGTTCGGCTTGTTGCTGCGATGATTGGTACCGCTGAATTCATTTTGGCGTTAGTACGAAACCCCAAATTACAAAAGAACGTATTCAAAATCCCGACTTTCAAAACACCGCAAATTCACAACAACGGTTTGGTATCGAAAGGCCAATAATTTTATTAGGGCAAAAAATTATCTCAAAATGCCATCCCGAAAATAGTAATCCAAACAACAAAAATCTCAAAACCCATATTATTAAAAATATATTTACCAAAAAAAATTGCTCAAACACAAAATCTCAAAAAAATAAAACTATCGAATAAAAAATCCCAAAATTTGCCGAAAATAAAACCAAATGAGTCGAAAACTTAAATAACTTATTTTTTTACTTAATAAATATGAAATTAAATAAAAATTTTGGATTTTTTTTTGAGATTAATTTTTTCGTTCAAACAATCAAAAATTTACAAAAGGTGATTTGGGATATTTTTCGGGATATTTGTTTTTTTCAAGTTGAAATTTGAGAAACTGCCTCCTAGTAAGTTATTGATCTAGTCAAAAACATCATTTTGGTAATAAAATATTCGGGAATACAATGGTATCCCCATAATAAAATGTAAAAATTCGGGCTTTTAAAAGTCGGAATTTTAAAATCAGTATTTTGAAATACGAGGTTTTTAAAAATCGGAATTTTAAAAGTCGGGATTTTGGTAATCGGGCTTTTAATTGCCGGATGTAAATTTCGAGATTTTGAAATGCTGGCAAATGATCCCAGCCTATAATTCTGTACTTACGATTTTTGCTTTTGCAGTTGTTTGCTTTAAAAGTGCTAGTTTTGAAAGAACCAGGTAATTCTAAAGTTCCGACCACTCTCGAATGTCTTTGATTAGTGCACAGAAGGGCACAAAAGGATTACCCATTGTTTGTAGTCTCACAATATTGAAGGGCATATCGATGGTCTGATTAAGTATTTTTAAAAAATATTTTTGCCATACTAAGAAATACGTTTTAATTTCGGTTTTGGACCGTTTCTTGATTTGGGTTCTGCTAGCTTTGAAGTGTTAAAGCCTTATGCATTTTTACAAATGAACCTATTTTAAAAAAAACTAGATACGGCAATTGATTAGCCTAAAACTATCCTTTAATTTTCCTATCCTTTATTTTTATTTTTTTCTGTTATTTTTTTCTGACGTTGAGATATTCTGTGTCCAACATTTTTTTATGAAAGCTTTCATTTTCTTCGACCAGTTGATGGTACTGGTCGTCGAACGAATCATTACATGATCTTGGTGGTCTTCTTTTAATTGCATTTTCCTCTGCTACAGTTAAAGCTTGCCACTGCACCTGGAAATAATAGAGAGTGCTGTAATAGAGAGTGTAACTAGTGGTAATAGTATGGATCCAACTACCAGACTATCGAAGTTCTTGTAGTACAAGCACGACCAGCGGGTACATTTCCACCTGATCCAAAATGTTTTGGAGTTCTCCTCTTCAGCTGCTTCTAACCTGGAGAATAGGCACGGATTTGCCTAAAAACAAAATTGTTTCTGCGTTACCAAAGTGGCATTGCATGGGAGGTATGAATCTAGAGTTTTGTCTTCCATGAAATAACCTCTTCGAAAAAAATTTAGACGTGTTACATCGTATAGGCGACTAATAAATATTCCCGAGAAATTATTCGATTGCCAAAGCATTCGCCCAAAAGATCAATAGATAATATTGCTGCATTGCTTATCAGTATCACCTTTACTCGTATTTTTCCATTTTCAATGTTCGGAATGGTTTTATAGTAAACATTTGAATAAATCAAATTATACCGACATAATTTAATTGGCTTGGTTCTTGCCCTATATGAATGTACGGAATTTTTAAAGTCTTCTTTAGTTACTTTTTTCAATTAAAAATGTTATACTATCAGAATTATAAGTAACCAATGGAGACGTAAACTTTTTTTTATAGCCAGCTGCATATCATATCACCACCATTATTTACCATTTCTAGGATTTAATTTTGTAACATAAAATTCTCAAAATAAAATACAGGGCTATATGGAACTCAAAAACATAATGGAAAATTCTTCTTTATACTTTTGCTTGACTTAGTTTCTTTATACAGTCATCGGTACCTTTATGTAAAATCTCTCGAAGTGGAAATAATATTGTAAAATGCGTGTTTATAAAACTTCCTTCTACGTAAACAACAATAAAAACTTGGTCAATTTAACTTTAAATTGACATTTGATACATTATTTAACTTGATTTGATCGTGCCTATTGATACCGGTGACATAACATTTTGTCGTGCCCCAAAAAGAACTTGAACCAAATTATGTATATAAAGATATGCTTCGACGAAAAAATATGTTGCTTAACCAACCTAGGGATATCGTATCTATATCTAGTTATGTATGTGTTGTGCGAACATACACAAAAAAAGATTAATTCAAGATTTAATAGATCCTAAAAATGTTGGTCTTAATTTTTTATACTTTCATCAAGATTAAATATCCGTATATAGGATACACGGTGCGGCAGAGCAACAAACTTGATTGATTGATAATCGGTTTTGTTAAACAACAAAAAGTATAGAAAAAATACGAAAAATAGATTTTATGATTTTCGTGTGTGTTTGTGTGCTATATAGGATACCCACAGACACACACACAAAATAAAAACCACAATGATATTTCATTACAAGGAAAAAGAGACCGTCGAGAAGAAGTCGAAAAATTCATGTTTAATTCTCATTGATTTTTGTGTGCTTTTCCATGACGTACAGATGATACTTATCAAATACAAATCCTTAGTGATTTGGTTGTCAATCAAGTAATGGGGGCATGATATAATTTATATTTAATTAATTCTATAATATGAATTGTGGTGGATTTGTATAGATGGGATGAATATCGTATACGACTGTAGGCCATAAAAAATAAATTCCATAAATTTATGTTTAAAAAATAACATATTCGAAATTTGACAGTAATTATTTTTATGTAATCAACACTCCATTATGCGATATTATTTTCACTGTAACTACCCTTATCGCACACAAATAACAGCAACAAAAATTCGATGTATAGTGAATTTTATGCTGTTCGACCGATAAACAAAAATTCAAATTAAATGCAGTCATGTAATACGTTTTTTTTTTGTTGTGGATTTTCGGATACACCCAAAAATAATTTACAATAAAAATATAATTTAAATAATAGCACAAAAATGATACAATTATTTAAATATATCGTAAATATAGTTAAAATGACTTGTTAGCTTTTGTAATAATAACAATTCGTGCATATTTAAAACAGCAAAAAAAGGTTTTTGGTAAAAAAAAAAAAAAAATGTTGAAAATTATAATAGACAACAATAAAAAACATAAATTGCTTTTGTAAATTTTTTAAACGTATTTAAAAATAAATAATTTAAAAAATGTATTAATTACACTTCAAACGATTTAAATAGTATTTTCGTTTTGCATGTAATTATGGTAATAAATTATAAACATATAGTACCAACTTTTTAGTAGTTTAGAGGCGCATACCATCATATATGCAAATTATGTACAACATGTTTTGGTTTTTAATGGATTTTTTGGATTGAAAAAATTTATTTTGTTTATTTCGAAATTTGTATCGTGGTTCGCGTTGTATCTAACAATATAAACTTTATTATGTGCCAGTTCCTCTATATATACTTTCGTGTAAAAAATATAATTACAAATTTGGGCGTACTAATTAATAAACGAAATTTTTATAAATATTAAAATGTAACATAAAAACAGGTCGCTAAAGATGGCAGAACATGGCAAGTAACTGAAAAAGCTTCTGTTTGCCTAGAGAACGCTGAGTTGTGAATTGACTCCTCGGCGCTTTGCGCCTCGATTGCGGCGCTTACGCGCCTTTTTATAAGAGAATTACTTAGTCATTCAGTGCCACTATTCTGGCTTTCCCTATAGGAATTGGGAATTGGGAAAATACCATTTTTGTCAAAATTATATTTTTCTGGCCTATACTAAAAGAATAAAATTAGTGCAAAAATTTTCAAAACAAAGTTAATTGGGAAACTTATGTTCCACAAAATTTTTATATGGAAAACCTATTTCCCATTTAACATTGTTTCAAAAATATTAACAGCAAACTTGATCCTTCGGTAGGCCAGATAAATACAATTTAGACAAAAATGCTATGAAAATATTTTTCCCAATTCCTACTGAAAGCCACAATAGTGCCACAGGTCTGCATAATAAAATGTAACATAAAAACATATCTCTATAAAGATGGCACAGCATTACAAGTTATGCTGGAAACACATGTGCAGAATTCTGCGTGCATCAAAATTAGAATACACAAGTGTATATGGGTTAAAATACATGCACGACGCATGCCATGCAGAATTCTGCACGTCGTCTCTATTTCTAATTTGACTGCGCATCTGGCGGTGTTGACAATATGAAAAAAAATAAAACTAAAAATCGCCGGCAACTTCATGCGACATTGTTTGATATTTTCCCCTTTTCACACTAAATTTTGTCAAGGTGGAATAGAAAATTACAGAATTTATGAAAAAAAAACAATTTTTATACGATACAAGACATTTGAATTGCAAAAATATTTATCTGTGTGACAAAAAGTTGATAGCTTGCTTTAACTCTAAATAAAAAATGCCGCACACAAGTGTCAAATAATTATGCTCATGTGATTTACGTGCAGATCTGCATGCGGTGTTGCATGCAGAAAATCTGCACATCTGTTTTCAGCATTACTAACAAAAATTTCTGATAGGCTAGTGAGCGCTGAGCGATCAAGTGACTTCTCGGCACTTTGCGCCTCGATTACGACGCTAACGCGCCTTTTCATAGGAGAATCACTTAGTCAAATACTAGGTTTGCCAAATTTTCATTGGACCACTTTAAATGGAATGTAAGATTTTCTAATTAATTCTGAGGATATTCTAAAAACCAGCATGCTATATAAGTGATGAAGTAAAATACGTTTCTTTATTCAAATTGAATAAGGGGTATTGAGGACAGCAAAATTTGAACAACTTGACCAAACAAATATCTTCTTCTAATAGATGAGACCTAGTAGCGTCTCAATATGTACGTCACTTAGCATGCTGATGCACAGCAGATTCTCGGAAAAACTCAGGAAATTGTTCGTGCGATATTTAGTATTAGATGTGCAAATAGAAACTCTCTTTTTTTATGTCAAATTCAACTTTATTGAAAATATTATTGTTACAAAGATTGTTACGGATGGCTTGCAGCCTTGCAGCCAAGTTATCAACCAACCACGCAGAGGCCTCCCTCACGGTGAAGTTTTGCCGGCTAGATCTCAGGGTAATGGCGTGGGTCGTAGGATAATTAAAAGTTTGCGTGCTCCTGGCCTACACTATGAAAAATAAAAATCATAATCATAGGTAATAATAAAACTGAAAATTAATTACGTTGACCAGAATTTGTCTGTGACAATTACCCAATCCGCTGAAGTGAGCCCCCCCCCCCCCCCCCCCCCTCACCCGAATTCCCCATCGACCCTGAAGAACGATGCCCAGCCACAACGAAGCAGCGTGAGCGGGTAGGGACGACTCACAACTCCGACCCTCTGGATGTCCTGCCAAGTGGATGAAGGGGTGTGGCAAGCCTAGCCTGTTAATATGAAACCGACACCGAATGGAGTCGCCTCTCTCACCTTACCGACCTTTATTAAAGCTTCGTAATTCATTTAAATAAACAAAATTAAGAACAAACAAAAAAAACGACCAAGAAAACAAAATGGAAGTAGAAATCAAAATATAAAAAAAATAAACTGAACGCCTTCAAAATTATAGGACGAGATCAACACGCACCGAGCGATAGCGACAAGCAACCGTTATTTGGCGCTCGATTATAATATTGAAAATTGAGTATAAATTAAAAATTGAAATTGAGAATTTAAAATTTAAAAAATAAAAAATTACAAAAAATTAAATTAAAAAGTGGTATACCTTCGATAAAGTCACCCTGTAGGACTGAAGCCTCCCTGTCGAACTGAGTTGCGGCTTTTCTGGAGAGCTGTAATGCCACAGGCGCCACGCCCGGACTGTTGGGGTTCTTCCCGCCGTAATAATAAAAATTTACTGTTGCACGTTGAATGAAGTGGCCTCACCTGGCCACTCGTAGATTTGTTACCCCGAATAAAAATGTGCCGTGATTGAATAAAGCACCCGTTGCGGCCCTCCCGCTGTTATTTAAATGTTATTGACCACTTTGTTGGCCACCCGTAAAATAGTTTGGTTGTGTATTGTCTCACCAAAAATTCGTAAATTCTGCCGTAGAAAAGTTGAGGTTGCCTCACAAAATCTTGAATGGCCTTACCTGGCCACCAATTAAATTAAGAGCTTTATCTCGTTAAAATACCGCCAAATGGAATGGCCTCAACTAGCCACCCGTATATAAATGGTTGGGCGTTGTCTTGCCGTAACCCATATAGATAAACTTTAAGTAGTCTCAACGGACTACCCGTGGAAAACGCAGTACTCCGTTACTTTGCTATTTGCGGCTTCAACGAAAATTTCGTATCCTCAACACAAATTCAAATATTTATAAGTCTCACTTTTTGATATACGTTCAATAATACACCAAATTCCACTAAATCGTACCATAATAATTCGATCACAATTTAAGGATGAACACCCATTATGAAAGAAAAATTTCGCACCACATTTGGATTTAATTTTATAAATTACAAAATGAATAAAATGCATTCAAATCACAATTGGAGGATATTTATTTCACTAAATTTTTAAGCACGACTCATAAAAAGATCACACAATGTTTCAGCGGAAAATTGTTGAACCACACCTCGTCAATTTTACAAAAAAAAATAAAACTTCTCTATATCTTCGCTGTTGCACACCCGCTCACGGTGTATACATTGGTCTCGCTAAAAAGTTACTCGTCGTCCACGTTTTTAATAGAGATTAGGGATGGACAAAAATAAAATACAATACAAAACGTGACGATGGAACAAATGACTTCAGTATTGCTACTTCCTCACAGATGCCAATGCTGGCACTACGAGGCATTAACCAACTGATTAAAATGAAATTAAAATCAAGAATAAAATTGGAAAACCATATTGTTAGGACCATAAAGTCGTAGCAAGATTAATTTTTAAAATATTCGCCACGGTATACAGGGTGGGCCATCTGTTAGTCCTTTTTTTATTTGTAAATAAAATACATGAAAAGTCAAAAATTTTAATGATGATGAGGGAAGGTATCTTAATGCCATTCATGTATGAAAAACAATATCGTTCATAAGCCCACCATGGTTTCGATGACTTTTATCGTATATTTCAAATAACCCCACAAAAAATATAATGAAGTGGTGTTAAAACCGTGCTTCTTGGTGGCCAAGGAACTTCACAATTTCTTGAAATAATGCGATCAGCAGATTTTGTTGACAATAAATGAATTCTTACACGACTTGCGTGACATGTCGCTCCTTCTTTGAACCCAAAGGCCGTTGACACGCGATTCATTCAGTTTGGGCAACAAAAAACCAGTTAACAAGTTGCGATAATGTTCCCCATTCGCTGTAAGGGCATTTCCTGTTCGCATTCCAAGAAAAACAGCCCAATGATGCTACAGCCCATAAATCACACCAAACAGTGACTCTTGGAGGATTAACTTCTGCTTTGTGAATAAAAATTCGAAAATTTTGCTTAGTGACGTACCCATTAAAATGAAAATGAGCTCCATCGCTAAAGATGATTTTTGATGAAAAATGTTCATTTCGTCCAAGCATCCAATTAACAAAACCACGACGATTTAAATGGTCTGGTGGCTTGAATTTTTGAGTTGATTGAATTTTGTATTTTCGATCAACATGCAAAATGCGTCGTAATGTGGTTCGTGAAATGTTTAGTTCTCCACTGAACGAGTTTCTTTAAAACGATCAATAATTTTTCCAATTGCACGTTCAGTAGGACGTCCAAGTTGACCAAAACTCACACGTTATTTACAAAATGTTGTTGTTTTTGGACGAAAATTTTCATAATAAATTTGGGCAATCGAAATGCGTTGTTGTGTTGTTGGCGACTCCATGATGATAAATGGCATATTTTTGACTTTTCATATGTCAAAAAAAATTTTAGAAAGGAGAACATTAAGTACTACAATTCATCGACAGATGACCCACCCTGTAGGTGATGAATTCCTTTGCTATAGAAACATGGTGGTTTCGAAGTAAGATAGTCATCGATCATTTTTGCACATCTTCAAATTCCGTAAACCGCTGGTCTTTAAACTATAAACTGGAAAACACGTTGCATGCTGATAAATTTTCCAGCTTAAGGAAAAGTTCTTGGGTTGATTTTTTCTGTATGTTACAGAGTTATATCATGCAGCAATATCACTTTCAGCCTTTCTAGGCTCGTAAATGGTCTTTTTACCGCCAGGGCATCACTTAATTTGATCCATTGGGTCTGGTTCAGCTGTAATAGTTTGACCATGTTGCAGAAGCTCGTAGTAAATAACTCCTCCGATCCTGCCAGACACACAGTATCACTTTCTTGGCACGAAAACAAAATAGAATGCAATGACGTAAATGTTGCTTGTCGTCATCCATCTCTTAAAATTGATGTACACTTGACGACCGACAGCTTGTAAATGACTGTACACACCTAATGTTTTTAGTTTCAAGATATAACAACGGTAACGTAAATACGGCCAGTTTAAAGATAAATTAATTCAAAATCTGGTTGGGGAAAAGAATTTTCAACGAATATTGTATGGAGACCATAGACGCAGAGACGAACAAACTCTGTCTTCTAATAGGATGTAACTCGAAGGCATACCACGGTAAAAACGGCTGTCAATCGAAGGACGACGAATCATTTCTTAATTTAATATTAAAAATTAACCGTGACAATTATTATGTCTATGAACCCTTAACCCTTAGCCTCCTATTATACACAAATAGATAGCTTACCAGATAATATTGCGCGTGCCTAAAACTTTTTTATAGATGAGTTTTGCCCTGAACTAAATTTAAAAGAAATTAAACAAAAAATCTACTCTTCGTATGTATGGACTTACCGGAAACCGCTAAGCATAATCTTTAATGAAATAAAAGCCTACGATTGAAACACCTACCTGTGAACCTTAAAAAATTTAACGGTGCACTAAAGAACACACAAAAGGAGCCTTATTTATTTACCATCAACCCATAAACGGCTCGAAGCAATTTAAATCATGCGGTTCAAACCGGACCATAATAGTGAAATCCAATAAAACTCGGGGATAATTCGATCTTTGTTGCACATGATAAATGTAGCATTTATTCTGAAAGAGTGAGAAACTTGAAATTACCTTCCAAAGGACTTGATTCGGCTAGTCAGAAGACCCAATCATTTTATCGTCGTTTCACCTGTTAACTCTGGAAATATTATTACACGTACAACAAATTTCTAGTAGAACTGGTGAGAAGAAAGAGGATTGTTCGCCTTAAAACACAACCGGCCATTGTGTCACATCAACTTTAAATGGATATACAAAGGGAGTGAGTACATGGTGACCGGTTCAACAGAATTCTGAAAATCAGTAATTCACCACGAATGATTTTTACTAACAGATCCAACGTTGGCGGTAGAGTCTTTAACGGTCAACTAAATTTCAGTATCGTAATTGTTTTTTCTGGCTACAGTGGTGCTAAACATGTTGATGATTGAAGAGGCCCTGATTTGGTTTAGGCTTATTAAATTATCCTCGATTATTTTTATATTTTTGGTGGGCAATCGGGTGGAAATCACGCTGTTGGAATCGATTGCACTGTCGTCTTATTAAATTGCCACTCATCTTGAAATGCGATGGGATAATAAAGCAATACCCAGATAATCCATGTTCCATGTTACTCCGACGTACAGAGCATCTATAAGGCGGAAGAACTCATAAGACAAAATTTTAGTTTACAACTTTAACCTGTGGCACAATTCTAACTTTCCCTGGGAAAAGGGAAGTGGGAAAATATTTTCATAACTTTTTTGTCTAAATTATATTTTTCTGGACTACTATTGGAGTTGTTGAGGATGGTGAGAATATTTTAGAAACAAAGAAGTATTGGGGATTTTTTTACCCTATACAAATTTAGTAGAACAAAAGTTTCCCAGTTGTCTTTGTTTCGGAAATATTTATACCAAACTAATTCCACATAATTAGTATACGCCAAAAAAGTACAGTTTGGACAAAAATGATATAAAAATATTTTTCCCACTTCCCTATTGCCAAAGAAATCCAGAATAGGGCCACTGAATGGACAAGATTAATGGATATGGCCAGATTCCCGTGAAGTTTGTCCTAAACCCAACAACAATATTAAGACAAATTTTGGCGAAAATTCACTCGACTATATAGTAACGTGAATTTTGTCCTAGACGTTCCTAATTTTAACAGTGTAAAATATTATCATATTTATTTTTCTATTGGTAGTTTAAAAAATTTGAATTAATTATAAATTATAATATTATATTTTAGTAAATTAATAATTAAGTACATTCTAATCAATCAATCAATCAATCAATTAGTAAATTAATAATCTAGAATAATAGAATTAATTGAAAAAGTATAATTTATTAATAAACTTACGTTTAAAATTCATAAGATTTGATTGATTGATTGATTGATTAGAATGTACGGGCAAGACTAAGCAGGGATCCCGGATACGCCGGGCCTACCGTACACCCCTTTTACATATAACAAGATGGAGGGAGAGGATGGGTCGTTAGATATGATAGAATTGACCCGGTTACAGACACCTAAGTAGTCAATAGTAAGTAATTGTTTGGCACAAGACAGCACATTTATTTTTGGTTTTATGGTATAAAAGTTCAGCAATCAGCATCCTAAAAAAATTTAATAATTAATGAAGTACCCTTATATTATAATAGTAAAATCTCTGCAATAAAACTTTAATATTATGAGTTGAACTTTCAATAAACTAGATAGTTCAATTGTCCATAAACAAAATTAAACCTGGTTCCCTAAAAACATAATAAATCATGTAAAATTAATCCAATCCAGAAAACACCGATAGGCATTAAAGAATAAAAAAGCAAACCATATTTCTATCTTTATTTATTCCATTTATTTGTAGAAAATGATTGGCATAACAAAGGTTTAAATTAAAATAATGTAAAAGTCAAAGTCACTGCCATCCCTGCCATAAATTTTTTTTTCGAGTTTTAATTTAATACAAAATGCCTTTATTTGATAGCTAAACTCAAATAAATCAATAGTTCACGGAATATACTGAACATTTACTCATAAACTGCAAATTGTAAAAACAGATTATTACACGCACGAAGTGAATGTTAATATTCATTTAGTAAGTTTTATTAAAATAACCAAATGTAATCAGAATATATAATACGTATACTTAAATTTCACTCAAGTAATAATAATAATATTTACACAAATATAGATTACATTTATTACATGCAGGAAGTAAATACTTCTATTGTTACAGTCATATATGTTTTCTAATTTTAATTTAAATACAAAATGCATTTATTTGATAGCTTAACTCAAATGGATCAATAGTTTGCGGAATATACAGCCCGTTTACTCATACACTACAAATTAGAACATAAGATTATTACATGCACGAAGTGAATATGAATGTTTATTTTGTAAATTTTGTTAAAATAACCACATGTAATCAGAATATATTTATATTTAAATTTCACTCAAGCAATAATAAAAATAATTACACAAATAAAATTAGATTTCAATTATTACATGCAGGAAGTAAATCCATCCGCGTCATATATGTTTTCTAGCTTTAATTTAAATAAAAAATGCATTTATTTCGTAGCTAAACTCAAATAGATCAATAGTTCACGGAATATACTGCACTTTACTCATACGCTGCAAATTAGAAAATAAGATTATTACATGCACGAAGTGAATTAATCTTGTTTAAAATTCATAAGATTTAGAAGAAAATATCAAAGTAAAAATCCTTTGTCGTAAGATACTTTAAAATAGGTTAATACTCATGGAAAAGGTGCTTTCATTTTGTACTAGACCCAATCCAACTAGAAAACATGAGTTTTTCGGAAAAATTAATGGAACAATGGGGCTAATATTCAAAAATAGCAGAGGTAAAAGTCGAAATCGCTTTGTCCTAAGATGTTTTTACATCGACTTCTACCTCTAAAACTTTTGAATATTAGACCCACCGTTCCCCTAGTTTTTCCTAAAAACTCGTGTTTTCTAGTTAAATTGGGTCTACTTCAAAGTGAAAACACCTACTCTCAAAGTTGTTAGCTCTTAGAAGTATCTTAGGACTAAGGATTTTTATTATTCCCGAACTAACATATTTTACACTGTTATATTGTTTTATTAATTGTAAACGTTGTTGTTTGGTTAAAGACAAGTTAGGAAAAACGTGCGACCATATTTACATGTAACGTAAGCATGAGGACAAAATTTAGACAATAGTTTTTCTGAAGATAGTTAAGAATATATGTTTACGGATTCCCAAAGGTACTTGCCTTTGATTAATGACTTCCGCTTAAGATACAATGATGAGGAGCAATTAAATTATTTTCGTTGGTTAAAGCATCTGTGGGAACATTTTCTTCTAGAGTTTTTTGATATTCTATAGCTATTATAGGAAACTCGTACTCAGTTTTCCTTTCATCGAAATATTTTGTTAATAGCTCTCAAACTTGAAAGTTGTGAAACCTCGATCGAAATACATACACAAACAAATAAACTAAATTTTTTGCTCCCAATAATAAAGTTCAATCCATAATCTCGTGTCTAGATTTGTTTGTTTTTAAATAATTTAATTAAAATTATTTAAAAAAAAATGTATTGAACTAATTTTCGTTATTCTGCTGTGCACTTTTATCACGAGATTTCATTTTTAAAATATTATTATAAAATGGGGATATCGTTTTTTCTTGATGTGAAAATACTTTTTTTTTTTTAATTTGTACTAGTTTTGAGAGTTCTCTCTTCGTCAGCTATTTACTCTATTTTCATAAACTGAGTAAATAGCTGACGAAGAGAGAACTCTTGAAACTAGTACATACTAAAAAAAACAAAATAATTAAAAAAAAGACACTGAAATTTAATTTTTGGTTAGGTAAAACAACAAATTTTATTATGTAAAGAACACTCTGAAGACCGTGAGAACAGACCGAATTACATATGCATAGCTGAAATAGATCCGAAGTGTGTCCTACTTGTCTTAAAACCAACAATAACGCTTATATTTAAATTTAACAGTGTACCTCAATATAGCATTAAAAGTGCTTTGTCCGTAGATAATGATAAGAGGTTACTACCGCTGGACTGGGAGTTTTTACTTTGTGTGTCTGAGTGAACGATTTTTTCGGATAAACTATAAACCAGACTTTTTTGAGGTGGCGTTACGCTATTCGCCGCCAGGTTACAAACAAACAGTCTTCTCGCGAGGTAACTTTTCAATTTAGTTGTTAAATGGCGTTATTTGGTATTTAATGCTGTTATTGTGTACAAATTTTTACGTGACACTTTTTTTTCTTAATCGACCTGAGGCACACATATACATGTTGCAATAGGCAATATAATAATTATGATGCTTTACTAAGATGTCGCTCTATATAAATTACGATAGTTTACGAATAGTCAAAAGTATTTATGTAATTTAATTAAATTTTTTAAAATGCCTTATTACTGTAGTCAAGCGATGTTCTACACGTGTAGCTGTGTATTGCAGTTATGTTTAATAGATGCCAGGGGTTGATTATGTAAACATTACAACTTCGAACATACGACTTGCGACAAATGACGTGAAAAGGATTTTTTATTGAAAGCTACAATAATAAATTGGAGACGCCTAGAAAATTTGTCAACAATATTTTTGTGTTTATGGTGGAAAAACACCTGTGGCGTTTGGTTGAGTGAGATTTATAATTTTCTTTAGTGGGTAATTTATTATTTTTCAGTTTCATATTTGGCGATGTTAATTTTGATTATTTTTGGAGGATGATGTTTTGTCTAGGCAGTATTATTAAAATTTTATTTATTTAATAATAATTTTCATTTTGAAATAAAGTTTCATTCATAAGTGAATGGTACTCGTAGCCACCTCTAATAATTTTAAATATTTTTAAATTGTCAAAATTTTGAAATTAAATGTTATTATTGTGAAATTTTAATTCAAAACACATCTTATATTTAAATATAGATTTAACCGGTATCAGAAATTGCTGTTCTTGAACTGCCATAAAATAATATTATAATTTTTTATAAACTTTAAATCAAGAAAATGTCATAAGTAATACACTTTTTGAAATTACCCATTAGTTTAATAAAATAAGAAATTCAAAAGATTTTATTTTTGACTAAATTGTTGTGCTCTTTGGTTTTCCCGTGTCATTTTTCCAAATATCCGTTTGTTATTTATTCTCAGTGTATACTGCATATAAATACTGAAAACTTTGCTCCCAGCAAAACAACAGATTGTGATTATTTGATAAGAACAAAACCCCTTATATTTGTTGTTATTTTATGAATGTACATCTTTGCTGTGGTGCTGTCTTGAAACCAGAAAATTCATAGAGCTATCCTGACTCTCATTTCAATTTAGAATTTTTTTTTATTTCTTTGAACGTATAGCGTTTTGGTACGAGTACGTAAATCAAAGCGAACTACTGAATTCTGTTTGTTTATTCTAAATATATATATATCTGTTATCTGAGACATTTGTGTTCCTCTTTTAAAATCCTGTTTTGTATATAAAAAATAAAATTCCTTCAAGTAAAATACTTTTTGATATAAGCAAATGATTAGCAAAATATAAAAGAATTGTTAATAACCGCAAAACAATTTGAAATGGAGATGCATGATTCTGTGTAGCTTTATAGATAATATCGTTGAACGGAAATCGTCGTTCCTATCCAACGTCTGCTGTTGAAATATTAGTTTATTGCTAGTTTGGATCCAGAATATATGTTGAATATGAATAAATCAGGTTGTTGTACATTTGGATAGAGAAGTATACTTTACCAGAATAATACATAATATAGTGGGTAGTGTCACGATTTAGGATAAAATATTAAAATAAATGAAATTGGTTTTGTTATGTTGCCGCACGTCGTAAAATATGTGAAAGCTCTGCAAACATAAAAAAATTCGATAGTAACGAAATTTGATTAAAAATTTAAAACTGCAAGGTATTTTTGTCACATACTTGAACAATATTAATACCAGGTACAAACATATGTTTATATCGCGATTAAAAATGCAATTTTAAATGAATTAACAATTTTGTTATCAGTTTCGCGCTATTTAAAATTATTTATTATTATAACTATACACGTATATGTTAAAACATAATTAAAATTGTATTAATTCGATAACTATTTCAAAAGCATGTAAATTTACAGGAATCCTAAAATAATAACTTATTTTAATCATTCAATTTCATCAAGTGTAATAGTATGGAGGGCTATAATTGTTGAGGCCAACAACACCCAAGTTTCTTTTATGACAAATGTGCATAGATCTCCAGTACACTGGCAAATATGCTGACTGCTAATCTTGAAATTGAAATTTTAATGAACTTCGAGCACAAGCACTAATTTCACCAAAATCCAAATTAGAAAATTTCTCACCTACACAAAATTATAAAATATAAGGGTCTAGTTACGATATTTTAAAAAATAAGAACCCCATAGTTTCAGGCGGCTTCATTACATTTTATCAAAAGTTAATTAGATAATGAAATTCTCACTAAACTATGTATTGTAGATCCAGGCAAGACCGTTTTCATAACGCATAAAATAGTTAAAAGACTCGATCAACTTTTGTGTAGATGACAGTGACTGTGCAATCCGATAGACTCAAACGCATCAAAAAATTAAAAACCACTGTTATGCAAATTATCGGGTCCGTTAGGACTTCGTATTAAAAAAAATCAAAAACCAAGACCTAACTGACAGTAGTCTCAATAAATAAGTTGACAGCTGTGAAATATTACAATATTGCATTTTATTCAGCTAGAGGTTTTGCACATCAAATTCACAGTTTTGCAAATGACATTCGATGTTTTTTAGTCAACTATAATTTTTTATTCTTCATTGTCAATTTTTTCTAAATCAACCTCAATTTTTTGCAAAGCAAATTCGTGTTTTTTCAAAGTAACTACAGTAAACAAATCCAAATATTTTTAAAACCAATTCAAGTTTTAATATTTCAAGTTCGTAAATTTTAACATTTCAAAATCGAATTTTTGCAAAACAAATTCAGTGCTCCCATTTTTTAACTGATTATGATGGGATTGGATATGTTGGATGGAAATGGGATTCTCAAATGATTTCTGGAAGAAGTTCTGGAATAAGGCCACATGGGAAGGAACTCGTTCGTTTCTAAACCGATTGATTTTTTTTTGTTCTTTAAAAATGAGATTCATAAACAGTTTTTGGAAGAAGTTCTGGAATATGGCCATATGGGACGGAACTCAGGTACTTCTTAACTGATTATGATAAGATTGGGTATGCTGGATGAAAATGCGATTCTTAAAGGATTTGTGGAAGAAATTCTGGAATATGGCCACCTAGGACAGAACTTGTTCATTTCATAACCGATTATGATAAAATTGGACATCGTGGATGAAATGAGATTATTAAATAATTGTTGTAAGAAGTTGTGGAAATCTCAAAAAGTTGATTTTGGATTGTCAAAACTTACGAGCTTGAAATATTTAAACTTGCATTTGTTTTAAAAATGTTTGATTTTATTCTTCATTTAATTGAAGTTACTTTGAAAAAACACGAATTTGCTTTGCAATAAATTGAGGTTGATTTAGAAATAATTGACAATAGTTGACAAAAACCCACTGAATAAAATGCAATATTGTATTATTTCAGAGCGGTCAACTAATTTATTGAGACCACTTTAAGTTAGTACTGCAATGTCTTCCCATTTAAATCCCATTTGTGGGATGAATGTGAAAGTGAAATGGAAATATCCAAAAACAAAAACGAAGAGTTACTGCAAGCCTAAACTATTGCTGTGTCGACAAGGAGTCTAACGACAATTCCATTTTACGTAAATTAGTAGGAAGTGTACCTAAGCGGCTTACTGGAGTCATTCAGCCGTTTCACTCGGGCTGTCAAATAAAATCGACTCCACGCTTAAAAATAAGCCGTAATAGGTTTTTTATTACTAATTTAAAACTTTATTTTAATCTCGAAAATAAAATTTAATCTAAAATCTACATCTCAAAAATGGCCTTTAGTTTTTTTTTATTTCATTTCTATTTTTCAACACAAATAGAAATGAAATAACTCTACTTCACCAAAAAAAAATTTGATGAAAAATGCGTCGCAAAATTCTTTTTCGGTAGATGCGACAGGCTGTAACCCAAGAGGCAGAAGCTAAAAAGAAAAGAAGGAATTATTTGAGTATTTTGTGGTAGTATGCAGGGATTACTAGGAATTATGTAGGTAAGTTTTCTGATGTGGGTGCGCACCTTACAGATGCACCACCGTTTCCCGTTGGAATCGCGGCTTATTTTTTCGTTAGGTTTGCTTAGTCGCAGTTTAGATATGTTTTCGGAGCAACCCAAGATTGCAAGATTTCATAGTTGGCAAGATTTCATACTCGTATTTTGTCTGTTGAGTTTTTCCAAAAAAGATATCGTATTGTGTTTGTTGCGTAACCGAGTGTACAGAGTCGTTATATAGCGGTTGATGAGTTCTTTCGTAGATAGTTCATTATATTCGTTTTGGAGGCATCGAATTATTTCTATTATGGTTGAATGAACGCACTCGATAGTACCGTTTACCGCGCTTTGTTGACAAGGTGTTAGATAAATTTGGCCACCCAAGGTATTTAGATAGTCTGTTATGATATGGCTCATGAAGCTCCTCCCATTATCAATTAAGAGTATGCGGGGTACAGTAAAATAGTCTAATGATTTAATTAATTTGTTACGTACATGTGGGATTGACTTCGACTTGATGCGGAAATTTTTTACAAATTTTGAAAATGTATCCTCGCAAGAAAAAAATTATTTTTCATTTTTGATCTCCATGATATCCACATGAAGAATTTCTGCCGGGTATGTTGGAAGAGGCATTATCTATATTAGCTGGTTTCTGGTAATAATGATGGGCACCTCGTAGTATCAAGGTAGGGACATAGAATGTTATTCCGCACTGTGAATGGATCAGGTGGTGGGCAAGGTGTTGGCCTCCAGTTCCAGTCTTGACAGAGCATCGGCCACCTTATTAGTAAGGGGTATAAACTAGCTCATAGTTATACTCCTCCAGTCAAGCTTTGCACTGCTTCAACTTGGCATTGTTGTTCCTTTTACTTAGTGTAAACGCGAGGTCTGCGAGGTCTGTAATAATTTTGATTTTGCGGACCCCATAGGTAGTTGCGAAAATTATCCAGTGCCCTTATTATGGCCGGTCTTTCCTGATATCTCCTTCAGATTGTACAGCTCCAATCGCAAATGAGGAATCATCGTTAGTTAGTAAAAAAAAGTTTGCTAAAATTTGGCAAAAATAAAATTTCCGTGGATTACAAGAGTTCCTTGATATTGCGAAACGTTTCTCTTTTTGGTTCAGGCCAATATTTCTTTCTTAGATTGTGACGCGGCTATGAGTACAAAATCGAGGATTTCAGGTTTTTTAAATTCTCAGATTTCTTGATACGTTGAATAGCCAATACCTTTCTTTGAACATGTTTGAGGATCTTGTTAGTTAGAAGGTAGCCCAAAAATTTCGTTTTCTGTTTTAAGAAATCCGTTTTGTCGAGATTCACGCGCAGGTTTTCTTCCTGCAGTTTGAAAAAGATTTTCTCGATACGAAGTAGGTGTTCCTAGCATAGTTCGCCGATGAATACTTTCATCAAACGTCTGATGAAAGATTGCGAGCGCATTCTTTAAGCCGAACGAGAGCCGCAGGAATTCATATTTTCCATTTTTGTTGGGAAAAAAAGTCTTCGGGATGTCGGTTTTCATCATTCGAACCTGATGAAATCACGAACTTAAATAAATGGTGGTGAGAAACCTGGAGTCTCCGAGATTTGCTAACGTATTCGAGATGTCCGGGATTGGTTAGGAATCCGATGTTGTTAGAGCATTTAGCCGCCTTGAAGCCAACTACCATTCGATATTTCTTCGTTTGCGTGGCGTCCGGTTTATTTAATGCGATTAATCGGGGAATTATAAGGCCTTTGGAGGATCGTATAATTCCGAAGAATCGCATTGCAATTTTCGAGATGACTGCGCGCAATTTTTTCTTAATGTAGGTGGAAAGATGACCATCCAGTACTTCTATATTATTGACTTGACAGCGCTGTTTATCTCGAAATGGAATTCTTATATTGGGTGTGACAAACAATTCATTATGTTTTCGATCGTTTTTCTCTTACGATGCCATCAAATGACTTCAACTCTGGTAGAACGAATAAATCTATGATATTTTCGATGCCAACGCTTTTGAAGAACAGCCCACTAACTTTGTTACTAATTTTAATATCGAATTCTGCAAGAAAAGAAATTTGCAAAAGAAATTAAAATTTTACGATATTGGAACCTATAAAAAAAAAAATTTGTAAAATATTAAAGAATTATAAAGATTAAGATCCGGTAGAGGATGTAGGAACAGAAAAAAAAATATTTTACTAATCAGAATGTATTTTGATTTATTTTTGAAAAACGCAGTTTTTAAAAACAATTCTGAGTGATTCTTTCAAATCGCTCTACTGAAAAATTAAAAATTTTGAGTTAAATAACCAGAAATTTACACTGATTCTTTTAAAATTGGAAATTGAACCGATGTGTCAAAGATAAATTGAATTTTTAGTGATTTAGCATAGGTTTACAATTATTGCGACAACTTTTCAAAAAACAAAATTTTACTTAATTTTTGGTTTTGAAATTTATTTCAATTTTTTTTCAATTATGTTTCTAGTGGGATTTTAAATCAAAACCCACGTTATTACGAAAATAGTTATTTTAAATAATTTTTCCCGATCAGGCAATCCCTTAATCGGAAATAACCGGTAGTAATGGCGGGGAGGGTAATGATCGGGGTGTGATGTGGGATAATTGCCAAGAGGTAATGACCGGCGGATAATATCCAGGGTGTTAATATCCGGAGGGTAAAGGCTAGGATTAATTGGCCGGGAATAATAACAACGGTATATTATCCACGGAGGTAATATCTGGGGTGGTAATATGTCTTGTTACGGTTTCACACGATCGTGTAACTTGTCGTTTCACTCGATCCTGTTATTTGTACTATCGATACCATACAATCGTCGATGTTATACACTTCAAGTCTAGTCAAGGATCTCGGATAGTAGTAGCATCTTTAATCAATTTTTCTGCATCCAGCAGAAATTTTAAATCTGTAGGCGGAGAGCAAATAAATTACGGTACTATGGCTATGAATGAAATTGTCTGTATAATACCGTCTGTTCATTACCCAATTTCAGCATACATATAGCATACATATATACGGTAGATACGGTGTCATGTGAATGGCGTCTGTATTCAATCGAATTTTGTTTGCCTGTTGGATTTACAAGTTTCATATAAATGAGAATTTGAGTGATTTAATCGGACTTGTCCGGCTTATTACGCAATAAAATGTTAAGCAATGTTTGTTCATGGTTTGTTTGTCACACGGTACTTCAGTGTCTATAAAGTTCTAAGTTAAAGCATTGGCTTCTGACTTTTTTCGAATAACTAAAAATATTTGGTTATTCTGGGTTATAGTCAGATATTATTTTTACATCGAGATGAATTTACAAGAAAATTTCGTTACCTCACTTCTATGCAAAAACAATATCAGACTATCACTTAGAAGAACCCCAAATTTCATATATAGAAATCGCATTTTAGCATCAAATATACTATAAAATTCGAAGTTAAGAAGAGATTGATAATTGCGTAGCGAAACATAATAATCCGCTAAAACATTATGATTATAGTTTGTATATGTATGTTTAAAGTATTATAAATATTTTTGTAGTTTGGTCACTGCACTCTAATGAGACGACCTAAACCAAACTTCATGCATTTTAAAATTGTGCCTAACACTGCTAAGGTAAATGCAAGAACTATCAAGTTTTATTATCATTCAAGAAATCACAGAATTTTTCTGATTTCTAACAGAAACAGTATTTTTCGAAATTGTCTACATTCTCTACATTGTTGACGTCAATGTTTTAATTATCTACATAAATCTCCTACAAGTGTAAAATATTAATTATCTACGAGGTGTAAGCAATACGGTACAATGTTGCTGTTGAATCATTTCACTGTTATTAGAAGATTGGAATCTTAACTATTTAGATCGGATTCATCTGTTTCTGGCAGTAATTTACCACTCTTTCTCGATTTTGTCATTAAACACCAAATTTTTTTTGTGGCGTTGTACCAACTTTCTCCTAAAATTTAAAATCACGTTAGATTTCAGTGGTTGCTATCGCACACTTAGGTTATTTATGACGTATTGTAATATTTTTTTTGCACTAGAAAACATTTTAACAATAATTGATATATTCAGGCGCTTTTTAGTTTTCAATAAATTAAAATTTTCGAGATTCGAAGTATTCACATTTACATATATTGCTAACGCTTCATAATAAAGACAAACTTTGAACAACCGAAACTATTGACAAATTGGTTTTGCCGAAATCCCAAACAAGGTAAGTCGAGTTCTCAATTCAGCTTTTTTTAACATGTCACAAGGCACATGACACATGGGGATGTTCAAACGCTAGATGTTTGAAAGATGGGAAATGTGCCAAAGAATTTCCCAAAGTTTTTGAAGAGGTAACTCGACAAAATAAAAACGGCTATCCCAAGTATCAAAGACGTGGTGTGGGTTTCTTTATCATTGGTAAAGAAAACCTACAAATTGCTAACTCACGAGGTATCTCTTACGATCCTTAGCTTTTGAAAAAATCAAACGGCCACATAAAGAAGAGCGTAAAATATCTTTAAAAATACTTTGTAAAGGACATGATGCTGCAAGCCTCAAAGTTACTGAAAATGTGATGGCAACTCAATCATTTCGACATGATGAGATTAAAAATGTTTTGGATTCGCGTTATGATAGCACTCCAGAAGGTATGTGACGTTTTTAATGGCTACTTGATGCACGATAAGTCGCATGTCGTTCGATTGGTGGTTCATTTAAAGAACTAGCAACCTTTGCGACTTTCCGACCTGGAGAGAAATTAGCAGCTATGCAAAGGGATGCATAAATGAAAACTGTGGTAACAGCTTTGTTACGAAAATGCCGCAAAATTATACCTTCTACACAGCACGAGGACGAATAGACCATTGGGTACCCCGACAAAGGTGTGCCAACAAAGCCATTACCAAAATGTATGTCGTTCAGTTTAATGACATGGAGCGATATTTCCTCAGAATGTTTATTCTTCAGATTAGAGCGCGAGGGGCACCAGAATGGAATGACATGTGTAAAGATCCCTTTATATAGTTGCAGATGTCAAAGAATGGGATACCTGTCTTACAGAAGCTTCTTTTACAACATTTCCTAAGCAAATTAGACTTATCTTTGCAGGGGTTTACATTTTTGGCAATCCACAAGATGCGGGAAAGATATTTCCTACCCATATAGTTACACTAATAGTCTAAGCTGAACGTAGACAAAAAGATGGACATGGTCATGAAAAATGTTGATGATCTAAAAGAAAGAGTTAGATGCTTTTTCGTCGATGAGCCTGTACAATACACTTCTCTGTACATTGAGATGTCGCAGTGACATTGTGTTACCGGTTGCATCCACAAGAATGAGGGAGAACTAACCACTCCAAATTTAAGATAGCAGTCCCAACAAAAACGGATTCGGTATCTAACAAGAAGGAGACGTCAGACGATGCTGTGAAAATCAGGAATGCCAAACTTATCGTTTTGGCTGAAACTGGAATGACTCCAGGGAAAGCCCTGACATGTGTTGACAGAATTTTGAAAGATATCAAGAGAGATGTTGATGTATAAAATGTGGTTAAAGGTCATTTGGCAATGACGTCAATCTTTTTGGATTCGATTTTTGCCAGACATTGCCAATTGTAATCGGTGGAGGTCGAGTTCAAATCGTGGAATACACTTTTAAGAGGTATCCAATGTTGCGCTATATTACTCAGATCAAATTATTTGAGAAGATGAGAGCTGTAATTGACTCTTAATATGCTAAGTGGCTAATATCACCCGGTAATTGCACACTCACCAATGGTCAAAGTTTTTGTTTCTTGAAAACTTATTTTATTCACTTTTTTGTGTGCTTTTGCCACGTTAATATTATATATAAAAAGAACTATTTTTAATTTTTGTTATAGTATTTTTGTTCCTTATAGTGACAAACAATTTGTCACTATAAGGAATAAAAAAGTTTTCGTTTAGCGTTTAGTTACATCTGAAAATAGACCCCAGGATGAAAGTGTAGCTGACGATGCAGTAGAATTTTTGAACACTCTAAATGTATCAGGCCTGTTTGTGCATAAACCAATTCTTAAAGTAGGAGTAATAATAATGATGCTCCGAAGTTTGAACTGGAAACGAGATCTTTGTAACAGAACAAAACTTATTATCACGAAGTTGTCAAACAACGTGATTTTTGTCAAAGTATAGGATGGCACTAACATCTCTTGAAACTCCTTTCCTCTTTGAGTTACAGAGAAAGCAATTTCCTGTAAGAGTGGCTTTTGCCATGACTATTAATAAAGCTCAAGGACAGACTTTTGAAAAAATGGGACTGTATTTGTCACAACCAGTATTTTCTTATGGGCGATTAATTATACGCTGATTTTTCAATGGGAAAAACCTTTGATTAGTATCAAAGTAACAGTGAAACAGACTGAAGAGCAGGGACAATAAGGTCCCAATTATGATAAAGTGTTCTCGCAAACTGTCGGTTACACAGAAATTCTTTAAATATTAAAGAAAATTGGGCGAGGTTCAGAATATCAAGGCCGAGTGAGTGGTAAGTGCCCTAGAGCACGTTTTTGATGTTCCATTCCAACCATCTATTTTTTCATATTTTCGCATTTTTTCAAATTTTAAAACAGCCCTACACCCAGTCATGTTACTTTTCCGTTCGATGAACGGGTCAATTTACTGTTTTATAATAAACAGGAAATGTTAATTGTGAAAAATAGTGAGAACTACGGTGAATTAGCAAATGAAAACACGATACCACTGATTGTACAGGGAAACCGACATGCCAATAATCTTAAAATGCAATTGCAACTGCCAAAAGTGCAACTGTTAAATTCTCCAGGTTTAGTGTCGACCGAAAAAATTAAGAGCATTACGTCGATGTTTGATTATATGCCACATGAAGATCAGGAGTTCTACCGCGTAGTTTTAAAATAACCTAATATTTTTTTTTTTATAAAAACTGACTTATTTATTTGTGTAAGTAATTTGATTTTTTTGTGATAATTTGTATTTTGAAAATATATTTTTGTAGTAAATGATTGAATGAATTTTAGGGCTAGTTTCGTCTTTTATTTTTTATCGTAAATATATCTAATGGTTTTTCTATATAAAATAAATGTATTTGGCATTTTTAGTTGAAAAAATTTTCCACGCTTCAACTTCAGCAAGAATTTCGTTTTACTTGTTGAAATATACTTCGAGATGTGCAGACTTTATAACAAAATTAAGAAACAGTAATAATTTCGTTGAGGAAAGGAAAACGTTTTTTTTATTAACTTTACTTTAAATGTCAATTCCTGTAAAATTTTGCAAATGGCGTATAAGGCGAACTATACTGTTCCCTAATTAAACCCTCATTAAACTGTGAATCTCGCATATATGCTGCTACAATAAGTATACAATATTATTATGCGAGCACATTTTAAAATGTAAGCACAACAATCGGAAAATCATAAAATATTTTCATTTTATGTACATAAAACATTGAATTTCATTGACAAGTAAGCAGAAATACACGAATTTATAAATCTTGAATCGCTTTTTTGTTCGACAACAAAGAACGTTTGCAATGCGAAAACAAGTCAAAACCGTATAATTATGAGCTTAAAAGCTTTTTCCTCGATTTTTCGTCAGAGTATACACGTTTATTGTAAAATGAAAGAAAAATGTTAAGATTGTTGTACAAAACGAAAATTTTTGCCGTTGTGTATTGTTGCTGTATGCGGGGGGTATAACAAAAGTACGCTCCGCTCTGTTTACTTTACTCATAAAATCAAAGCATTCACCGAACCATAATTTCACGTTGACCTATTGAATAATTCGTAATTCGATTTTTAAGTATATTAGGGCGGGCGATGTTGGGTCACAAAACATCTTATTATTAATATCATTTTTTATGACGTATATATAAAAACGTGTATAAATTTTTAATTAGGCCAATCAAGTGAATCAGTATAATATATCAATCCTTTTTAATGTGCCTTATAAAATATTAATATTTATTTGATTGATTGATTCCATACGTCATAAAAATAAAATTTTATTTCGTATAAAGGGTATCACAAAGCGTAACGAAATCATTTTAAAATGTCACAAAATTTGGGACAAGAGACACATTAAAAAGGGACAAATATTTTTGATTGATATTTAAATGGGATTAAATCGAGATTATTCTGTAATGTTCTGAGCAATTCAGAAATGTTTCTAAATTGTCAAATTATTATTTTTAATATTCTTAAAATTAAATACAAAAAAAAAAATGTTGTTAAGGAAATATCAACTAAAAAAATTTCGGATTATAAATGAATATAGAAATTAATCCGGAAAAGAAAAGATTTTTGTCTTGTTGTTGTTGCTGGTGTTTGCGTCTCTCGTTATCGGGATTAGCATAAGTAGTATATTTTAAAGATTTTAATCTGGTTGGTGTTGTATGTGTGTGTGTTAAGAGCCGTAAAATTAACGTCTTAATCGCTTTTTTGTAAAGCTACTGTTCATTCATTTATGTTTAACGAAACAATTCGGAAAAAACATTTTTAGTACATGCAAGAGGTTGAAATGTGGTCTACTCAACAATCAATATTTAACAGTCAATGTTTAACTGCCATCTACAACAATACTACTTCGGAAAATAGCCCGTCAGCAGAAATTTGTACTTTCAGAGGTCTCGCTGAACGGTCGATTGCGTCATGATTCAGGAGCTTGAGGTGTGATTTCGGAAATATGAAGATACCTCGAGTAGTAAATTTATCAACCTATCTGAAACAAACTAGTGCAAAAACGAAAACAGTCCAAATTCTTCTTTTTCATACTCAACGACGTTACTACCTTCGTATTTAAATTTCATTGAAAATTCGGAAAATATAATGAGATTGAATTACTAAATCTAGCAGCTAAATTTTGATGATATTCTAAATTGACCCTACAGCTAGACGTATATGCTGCGCCTATGACTACAACATAATTTTAAATATGTTTATATTATACAAGGTGTCCCAGAAATAGACAATTAAATGAAACAGGGTGATAGGGGAGCTCACTTACAACAAATCAGCCAAGTAAAGTTTTTTTCAAATTGAAGCTGGTATAAAAGTTTTAAACCTAAAAATTATTTTAAAAAAACATCAAGAGTTCTTTTGTTTAACGTTCCTTTTTAATACGATCTAGAAGAGTGTGCCTTTCCAATAAAATCATTTCTAAAAGCTGTGTTATCGTCTGCCTAATATAAAAAGAAAGGTTTTGAAAAGTCTTTTTGTTTCCTAAAATTGTTTGTTGATGTTTAAGTGACGCAACAGTTTAAGTACTACAGAAAGTTGGCCCGCTATCAGAAAAACATGCAACGCTAATACAGATTTTAAAAAAGTGCCACACTGAGCTCGAACAACTCAATTTTTAGTTCTAAAATAGCTTTCTCAGAAATAAAGCAAAATGAGCACATTCGTTTTAGTTTACCTTTTAGCATACCAATTTTTTTAAGCAAATTTAGTAGCCCGAATTAAACAAAATTTGTGGTAAAAAAAGGAAAAAAACATTTTGAAATTCATATTAGTAGTTCCATTCATACTCGAACGTTTACAATTAAAATGTCAATAAGAACCTATACGCAGAAATATCTTTTATTTATGGTTGATGTAATGGCAACGCCTGAGCTGCAGTAATCAAATACCAGAGTTTTTCAAAACCTACATCAAAGGCGATATTCATCAAACGTACATCGAAGATGTTATACCATTCGAATTATTTTAACCTTAATATAATATGGAGCTAGCTTTTACCCTTGTAAATTCGGTGGAGTTCGGTCGTGTGTTCTATTTCTTCAGGCAAAGGTCGTCGCATAAAAATTAATATCTCAAACTCTTTGATTTTCTTTCATATAAGCTCGTAGGGCCGCTAATAATGTTCTATTCACCCTCTTTCTTGCATTTGCTTGTGGTGAATATTTTGTTGTAAATATATGCCTTATTCCATATTTGCCACATAAATTAAGTAGTAAGTTAGAATCAAATTAGCTACCATTATCGGTAACAATCTATTCAGGCACCCAAAGACCAAAAGCGACGCTGCAGAAATTTTACCATATCGAAAGCGGTCGCTTTTTGCAGTGACATAACTTCTAAAAATGTACGAGTAATATTGGGTGTTTTTAAGCCTGATAGAACTTGAAATTGTAAAAAGTAACAAAAAAAATTAAACTGTATTCAAATTTATTTTTTATTCAAAAGATCAATACATGGCAGTAATATTCGAAAATGATTTTGGGCATATGGACACCGCGTCTGTCCTTGACGAAACGCGTTTTGGACGTCCAATTTTAGGCCACTTTTTCGAGCAATGCTGGCCGTATGTCACGAATAACACGAATAATGCTGGCCTCAAAGGCGTCACTGGTTGCTGGTTTATCAGCATAAACCAGTGATTTCACGTAACCCCACACATGAAATAATCGATAATCCATTTCTCGACATCAACTTATCGCCAAATTTTGATTTTAATAAGTCGATGGTTGCGGCCACCGTATGGCACGTAGTGCCATCCTGTTGGAACCACATCTTGTCCGGATGAATGTCATTTTTCTAGATGTAATGGAGTCTGTAGGGTTTCTTGTTAGCTAGTCCTACTCCATGATGATTTGCCAGAGTAAACTGAGATCTGCCAGAGTATATTTTCATAAAAATTTAACTTTGTGTTTTTTTTTTGTTTAATTTCAAGTTCTATCAGGCTATAGGACACCCTTTATAAGAAGCCGTATTTTCAGCCCGAGTACGTGGGTACACAGAAAATCTAGAAACGTTCTTTGCCGTGATCTAGAAGTGATTTAGAAGCGATGACAGAGGCAACTGAGTGACAGCTTCTATTTAGTTGACAGCTTTATTGATTTTACAATGTTCACACACACACATATTCTCAAACGTCTAGACACATATTCTCAAACGTCATGTGTAGCTTATCACCCAGTGATAAGCCAAGAAAAACATGTCTGTGAAGTTAGCCCGAAAAATATCCCGAAGAAATGCGATGGCAACACTATAAAACGAATATCACGACATTTTTCAGTGTCATCCCGAAAAATTTTCTATATTACGCTAGTTTTGAATGTCATCCCGAAATATTTTTACTATCATGACATTTTTACTATCATGACATTTTTATTTTTTTTGTTATCCCGAAAAAAAAATTTCAATAAAAAAAACTTCAGTAATCAAATAGCGACAGGTGTTTAAACCATCCCGAAACCAAAAAAAAATGTTTAAGCGCAGAAATTTATATCACGAGGAATTAATTTAATAACCTGGCATGGTTAATCCAAAAATGAAAAATCAAACATTATGGTTATTAGTAAGAAAGTAATTTTTTTGATCGAGTCCATGAGTCAAATTTTAGATATAGCCGTGTGAAGTCGTAGTAGATATTAGTTAACAGAGCAAGGTTGGTATGGAATTTGTAGAGGAAGGATCCACCTTTCAAACGCCAAAATTGTGAATCGGGTCTATGAATCGGGAATTTGTAGAGGAAGGATTCACCTTTCATACGCCAAAATCTACCTTTCATACGCCTCTACAAATTCCATACCAACCTTGCTCTGTTAACTAATATCGACTACGACTTCACACGGCTATATCTAAAATTTGACTCATAGACCCGATTCACAATTTTGGCGTTTGAAAGGTGGGTCCTTTCACTACAGATTCCATACCAACCTTGCTCTGTTAATTAATATCTACTACGACTTCACACGGCTATATCTAAAATTTCACTCATAGACTCCATTCACAATTTTGGCGTATGAAAGCTGGATCCTTCCTGTACAAATTCCATACCAACCTTTGCCCCGGTGGTAAAGTGGTTAGCATGCTTGCTCCAGCGACCGGAGGTCCCGGGTTCGATTCCCGGTGGTGACAAGGAAAAAATTTCACGGCTGGTTTAGGATCAATGAATTTATCACTCATTATCCGAAATGAAAATATGATTATGAAACCTCATTTGAGGCGGCCAAATCCCTTGATGGGATTTAATGCCAGAGAGAGAGAGAGAGGGTATCCATATGAACCCGTCAAAAACAGCGATCTGAGTTCTTTTCCCGTACTAAACATCAAAATTAATTCCCTGGTGCATCTGAGCCAAGTTAGGCTTATCAGTGATACCAGTGAAGGTGTTACGACTTCATGGTCATAACATTATTTTTCAGTTTATTCTGGATTTTAATATCATTTCAATCGGTTGATTAATGAATCGTAGTGTTGGCATTGCCATCTATGAGAAAGTAGGAATACTAAAGTCATTTGTTCTACGGGAATTAAACGTGACATTTTGTATTGTATTTTCTTTTTGTCCATCCCTATTGTAAACGTGAAGGACGAGTAGTTTTGGAGCGAGACCAATGTATACATCGTGTGCGCATGTACAACAGCGAAGATATAGAGAAGTATTTTAATTGTGTTTTCTCATTTTGTTCTATGCGTTTGGCGCGAGTTATATTACTCGTCGAGAGTTTGACTTTAAAAAAAAATATAACTTTTATTTTTAATTTATTTAATTACAATTTTTTTTATTTTTTGAAGTTTGATGAATTCAGTTTCATCGCATGAATTGTTATTTAATCCGTTTAAAATTTCTGTTTAAAATTTTTGTACCATTTTTATAAACTTCTTCGTAATCGTATTCCTCGAATTTTAGTCGTCGTCTCACAAGTTTTGAGTTTGGTTCTCTAAGAGAAAAGAGCCAAGTCAATGGTTTGTGATCTGTGACTATTTTAAATTTTTGACCGAAAAGGTATAGTCTGAAATATTTTGAAGCTCAGCAAATAGTTGCATCTGTCGTGAGTATGAATGGTTGAGAAAAATCTAGATATTGTAATATCGGGCTGTTGCATAATAAATTTTTACATTTTTCGAAGCATTCAACGTATTTGGTATTCATGATGATTTTAAATAAATTTGCGGTAGCAGCCCAATAAACCTAAAAAAAACTTAATTGGTTTTTCCGTTTTTGGTATAGAGAATTCTTTTATGACGTTTATTTTTTCTGGATTCGGTTTCACCCCCTCGGTTGTTATAAGATGTCCAAGGAATGCAATTTCTTTGTGGATGAATTCGAACTTATCAAGTTGCACCTTTAAATAAACTCTTTCCAATTTTTGGAATACTTGATTAAGGCTTTCAATATGCTTCTGTATAGTGATGTGAACACTATAATATCATCCGTATAACATAGGCATATTTCCCTTGAAGGTAATTTAGAACGTTATCCATAACACGTTGAAACGTTGACGGAGCGTTCTTTAATCCGTTATCTATCGTAAAGGCGGTTTTTGGAATATCCTCTTTCCTTACTACGATTTGATGGAATCCTGAGGCTAGATCGTGATAAAATTCATACATTTACCAAGTTTATCCAGTATCTCAGTAATTTTAGGTAGATCGTCTATAGTTTGCTCGTTCAGCTTCCTATAGTCAACTACGAGTCTCCATTTGGTTTTACCACTGACGTCTGTTTTTTTTTAACTATCCTATATTGGTTGATGACCATTGAGAATAAGTCGGTCTTATGATACCGTGGTCTCACATTTTATCAATTTGTCTTTTAACCCCCTCTTTGTGGATAAACGGATATCTGTAGTTTTTACTAAAGACAGGTCTTTCATTATTAAGGTTGATTTCATGTTTTACTTTTTAATTCATCCCGAGCAGGCAGTGCGGTGTCAAAAAATACTTCGTATTTTTTTATTCAACCTGGGTAATTTTACTCGGTACACTGCGTTTTTATTTGTGAACCGTGCTTTCGCAGTGCATACTCGGTTCTTCAAATTTTACTACTCTATGCACACCGGATAATTTTACCCAGCACAACCTTTGCTCGGTGTACACTACCCGGGGTAAGCCTGCTTGCCCGGGTTGAATTAAAAAATAGACCCTTGGTTTGTAAATGAGGGTTTGTGTGAATCCTTGAAAAATATCTCCTCGTATATAGTTTACAGAGTTTATGTATAGCTCTCCTTTCTTCTATATTCAAGTGATCGGTGCGGATTAATTCCGAAATGTTGTAGGATGTTTAACTAACATTAGCAACTGAGGAGTGGCAGTTTTCTACATGATAATTGTCGTGTAATTTTTCTACTATGATAACTATCATGGGTTCTACCATAAAGGATCGTTCTTCGCTCGAGAAGTTCGCTACTTCTACCAATGCATACCAATCATGTGATTGATAAATTCCTTCCGATATTATTAGTCGATCTTGCACCTCACCTGCATTGGTTTAGTATAAAAGTCTCCATTTTGTACATCAACTGGAACACTGGCTTTACTTTTGGCCATTATGTTGTAATGTTTCGAGATTAAATTTGGTTTGAAAACAAGAGGTATGATTACACCATTGGTTTCGATGGTAGATTTTTGAAAATAATTTAATATTTAGTTTTCGCATTGTTTCTAGTCCAATAAGTCCGTCAAATAATTATGGAACTTAAACACTGGGAAGTTTAATGGTTCTCGAGTTTTGAATTTCATTAATCCTTTCATCGTCACTTGACCAGTTACTTCATGGGTCTGAAACAATGTTTGTTGATTTTGCTTGGAGGAATATTTTCGAAATTGAGTTTGACATGAATATATGGGAGTAGGGAAGATTGGTGCGTATTTACATTTATGAACCCGATTGATTTCTCGAGGCTTATTTCTAAAAAACCCGATGGTCAATTTTCTGGGTAAATTTTTCATTAATTTGGGGTTCATATTGATTATCGAAGTTTTGCTGAACTGCATGGTCTATACTGGGAAGATAGTGTATATTTTGTGACACTTTCTCTTCAAAATATTGACAAGGGCCAACATCAGTATGATTTTCTATATGAAACAGTTCTTGAGTTTGGAATCGCGGCGGACCAGAAGGTTTGAAGCAATTTTGTGGTTTATTATAACCAAAGTTTTGATTTGGAAATTTCATGGGTTGCTTGTATGAATTGTTGTTAGATATGGGGCAGTATGTTGTACCATCACTTCGAATCGAATTCGAAAAAAGTCGAATCGAAAAAGTGAAAGTTGTATATTTTTTGCTTTCGAAAATGATACAACATACCGCCATTCGACTTTTTTCGAATTTCGATTTGAAGTGATGGTACAACATACCGCCCATGGTATCCATCGGTTCTTCTTTCTTATAAGGTTGTGTTTGTTATAATTTTAATAATGGATTATGAGGTCGAGGTTGGTTGAAGTTTTGATTATAAATTGGTTTAACACGTTCATTGTAATTTTGATATAATGATGGTATCTGGTTAAAATTATTTCGGGACATTTCTATTCGGGATGTCGATAGCCTTGGCTGAAATGAGCTATGGAGATATGTTGGTGTTTGATTACCTTAGTTCGTGCATTGTGGTGCCACTTGTCTGGGTGGTAATAATGTATGTTGGTGGATCGATGGTTTATTTTTTATATAATGCATGTTTTGTTCTTTTATGCATTGGCTTAAAGCTTCGTCAATAGTTGTAGGCTGCAAGGCCCAATTTACCAAGAGGTTCTTTTAACCCTGCTAGAAATGTAGCTAAACACATTTCTTCGTATAAACTTTGTTTCGTGATAAGTATTGTACCATAGAATTTCAATAATTCTTGAAAATTATATTTAAACTGTATCGTTTCCCTGATATATGGTGTGTAAGTTTCGTATTAAACTTGTTTCATTGCGCTTGTCTGCGTAATGTGTAATTAAATTGTCTTTGATGGCACTTCAGTCAAGAGGAGTTCCATACATGTTTAGAATTTCGTCGGTTTCGCCGATATTTTTGTTCCGTATTGCCCTAATGAATGTACCGGGCCCATTTTGGTCTGCTGTGATTTGATTACAGCTATCTAGGATATCGTCCACATTTTTAATAAAATCGTAGAGAGTATGTTTATTACCATCGAATTTTGGTAGGTCTTTGATAACGTCGGGTATATGTTCCATCTCAGACATCTTAGATTGTTTATTGTTATGACCTTTAATTTCACTATCACTATCACTATATGTTTGTTTTATTTATTTTAAAAAAGTTTGATTCTTCGTTTCTACCATAAACCATGGAATTACCGAAATTATTTTCTATTGATATAATTTTAATTTTTTCTATTAGATCCTCAAATCCATAAACCGTGGAATCTCTAGATTTAACTAATCTATGTTTGTGTACCGCGAACGTTTGAGAACCATACGAGCACTACTTTTGTGGGGATTCGGGAAGAATTGTTTGAATATATACAAAAATTTTGACTTACCAGGGAATCAACAACAATGCCGTTGTTAATCTCATAAAATAGATGTGTCCAGTGCAATGTATAGCACTTTTTCACAATATTCCGTTGTTTTTTCTTTTTTTTTACACCTTCACTATTTTTGTTTGTTCAATTATTCACTTTTCGTGTTTTTTTTTGGTCATATAGCGGACAGTTTTAGAATTTGGTACAAAATCCAAATATCTTAAAAAAAATAACGTCGAAAAGAGTATTTTCTATAGCTTTTGTGCATTGCTGTGGACTAGTAAAGCCGAGGCGTTATTCCACGGACGCTACAACACTACGGGTGGCTTACGTCTGGCTAGAAAATTGTATTTCGGTAGTTTAATGCAGCAATATTTACTGTGTGGCTACTTAATTATTATTATTGGGCGGAGCCCTTGCAACGTACGAGTAGCCAGTTGAGGCCTCTTGATTATACAACGGTATCCAATTATATAACGGCGGACGTTCCGCCATATTGGAACATTATGGATGCCTGTTGAGGTCATTAACACATATCCGGTTCACGGCGGAAAGACGCCCAACATCCGGATATACCAACAACGTGTGGCATGACGGCTCGAAGGCCGCAACACTAAAGTACAATCTTTTATTTTTCTGTAAATTTCCTTTAAATACATAATATATATATTTGTAATCGAGTGCCGAATAACGGGTGCTTTCGTCCTCCAATCCCGTTCAGCTTTCACATTTGTTGTTCGATTTCCATTCCATTCTGTGTCGGTTCCATATATACAGGCTAGGCTCGCCACTCTCCTTCATCCGCTTGGAAGGACATCCACGCGGTGGGGTGTTTTCACTCGGGAGAATCCAGTGGCTGCCGCATTGAAACACTCAGTTATTGTTAATTTATGTAACAGTTCCTAAAATTTCGTTCGACAAATTCTGGTCGAATTTATTTAATTTCGGTTCTAATAAGAACCTTATTTGTTTTGGATTTTGAATTTGTTGTTCAACGGTATAGGCCAGGAGCACGCAAGCCTCTAATTACCCCACGACCCATGCCATTACCCTGAGATTATGCCAGCAAATCATCACCGTAAGAGAGACCTCCGCGCGCCCAGTTGAAAACCGCGGGTTGGCTGAGAGCTACTTCTTAATCGCAATAAATGCAGCCAGATATTCAAACTCAGTGACATGAGACATGTACGATATGAATTGAATTTTGCCCAAAAAACACTGGTGCCTTCCAATTAATCCAAAAAGCTTTATAAATGCAAGTTTTAACCTGACCAACCAATCGGCCTGGTCGGTGAAGCGCCAACAGACACGCACACACAGAGATTTTTTAAAAACGATCTTTTGTGACTTCCGCGATATAGATAATAATAAATTTGCAAAAATTTCGAGGTCAAATTTTTTTGGCTACGTAAAAGACAGTAACAGATGTGTATTCGGTATATTCGGTCAAGCCAAAGGTGGCACAGGGTAGTAAAATTTCCCCACGTAGCACCTGTTATAAATTTCAAGAAAACACCAAATCTATGTTTTTATGCATTCGGGCAAATGTGCTTAGCAAGTTAGCACCCGATTATGATTTATCTTGATCAAATGTATGACATTGTAAACTTATTTTTCCCACGTTTACATTGAAAACAATTTGTTGTTTTGATACGGTAATACTAAAAAAGCACTCAAGTTCAACGGGATATAAATTATAAAATGCACTTAGAATGTGATATTCTATTTGATATCATTAAAAAACTGAATAAAGAATAACTGCTGGCAAATGCACATATAGGGAGATTAAATAAAACTTTACAGTCAATTTTATTCTACAAAATATTATGGTGGTCCAAAAAATTGTTGTACACAACAATGTTGGTAAAAAATGTTATATATAAATGTAATACCTTTAACTAAAAACTTTTTATATTCCCCCGAGTATGCAACTTAAGCTCTATATAGAGTAAAATCATAATTAAAGAAGAAATCACAAATTAAAAGTAATTCAATTTAAACAAAATATATAAAAATTTGTTCATATATAAACTTTTCAACATATTCAGTTAATTGGTAAACTTTGTTGCTGTTAACTTTTTTTAAAGTTTTGTACAACTGTATCAATAAAAATCGTATTTTTTTAAATTTTTAACTTGTTTAAATTGGTATACCGGTTCTCAGCTGCTGCTAAACTGGATGAAGCGATTATTCCAAAAATTGATTTGTATTTTCTAAATAATTTAAATTATTTAAACCATTGAACCGTTTTTTATAAATTTCAAGCTTTTATACTTCTTCGTGGAATAAAAGGTTAACGTGCAAATAGGTCACATGAAAATCACTTAAACATTCCTTTGAACTAAATAACAAAATAAAAATTTAAGCTCTTCACAAAAGTTTAAGCACACTAAATTTTTCAGACATTTTCTACTCTCCACAAAAAAAAAAAACAACAAAATAAATTAAAACTTTTCTTCTTGTTAGAAAAGTGCGGCACATAAATATCTTTCCAAAAAACATATATAGTGTTCGTTACGGGACAACAACAACTTGTCTATATAAAGCAAAGTTTTTAAAAGAAAGATATTGTTCTGTTAATTTTTTCTTACTTCGTCTAATTGGTAGAGATTTTATTTTATACTAAAATTTAAATAGACAGGGCGAGAGTAAAAAACTTTTTTTTTTTCGGTTTACGGAGAACACAAAAAAAAATACGTAAATAGATCACCATCTCAAATGTAATTTATGCTAATATAAAAGAAATTTTCAAAACAAAAGAAATTTAAGAGGAAAATCGGTTTTGTTTTTCAGTTTTAGCTAACTCCTCGCCCAATCTATATATTGTTATACATGTATGAAGCAGAAAAAGCTCAGAGCATAACACAAACGATAAAAAAAAATTGTGTACAAGAAAATAGAAAATTTAAACAGCTTTTTACAAAAAAAATTGTTTTAATTAAATTCATATTTTTTTATTTCATTAAATAAAATATTCTTTTGTTGTTGTTGTTATAAAAATAAATTTTAATTACATGTTTTTAAGAAAAAAGTTTTCTATTCTTCTGCGAAAAACAAGAAAGGAAATATTTCGTAGGTAATGTTTGTTGTACTCGTATAATACAAAGTAGTTAGTATACAACTAAGAAAAATTATTTTTATTCGTTTAAAAGTTAATTACCTTAGTGACACCTTTCCAAATGAGACTATGTGTTGTCTCGAACGCAAAGCAAAATATTATTTCTGTAATTAAAGGCGAAATTTTGTAAGCTATTTCTATTTATCATGTTTTTAATTGGATTCCAGGGAATCGTTTTTTTGTATCCTAGGTACATCATCACATAATGTAATATTCGTCACACAATGATTTATGATGTTGTATATATAAAGGATCACATATGTTGCAATTTTACTGATTATGATTTATATACGAGTTTATCTACAAAATGATAACATTTCTTATATTACAATGTGCAATTCGTAAATGTATATGTTATCTTTACTAAAACATATTATTATATTCTGACATAAAATACATTTACGAGTATATTTTTTGAACAAAACAGGATTTCTTATCCCAATATTACTAGTATACATAAAAAACACAAACCCTAATAATAAAAAGGAAAACAATGAACTTTGATGACATCGAACCGAAAGAAAAAAAGAAAAATCCAGCAACGATCAACTTTCTTAAAATATAATGGCATAAAATCTTATAACAATGTACCTATTTTAAATCCACAACACAATGGTCCCGTAATAATTTTAAAACCATATACAAAAAAAAAAATGTTTTCTTTATTGACATATATAGGACAAGTTTTAGTGATATATGGGTTGGTCCCTTAAGGAGATAAAAAATGAAAATTTAAATTTATATTTCAAAATTTTCCTATTTATATTAAGTCCGTATATAGAAACAGGCACTTAAAAAGTAGATCAATATTATTTTATCTGTAAACTTGATAATGGATTATTATTTTTTTGTTCGAATGCGTAACGAATATAAACAATTCATATTTTTCTGTCAAACTGAAGTAACAGATATTTTATGCTGTTATTGCACAGAAATATTAATTTTACACCGAGTACTTAAAAAGTCCCGGAATTTTGTTTGAAACAATTTCACACCTCATCCGAATAAATCAAAAATTGCAACTAAAATGTTGTTGTTGTCAAACAAAGTTGTTGTTGTCAATAAACAAATGACCGAAATAGATTCCAGTTCGTTAGGGGTAAACTTGCAATTTTAGTATTTGTATATCGAGTATTTTTATATCGAGTTCAAATCATTTCAAAGATGATGTTGTTGTTGTCAAATGAAATTGTTGTTGTCAATATAAAAATAGCCGAAATAGATTCCGGTTCGATCTTGGTAAATTTGCAATTTTTCGTAATGCGAACGAAATAAATTTGATGCTTATGTTGGTTATTTTTGTAGCAAATTTAAATTACAACCAAAAAGTAGTTGTTGTCAATATGAAAATGGCCGCAATAGATTTCAGTTCGGTGGTGGAAGACTTTCTATTTTTCACAATGCGAACAGAATCGGTTAATTGTTTTATTTTTCGTGTCTGTATATCGAGTTCAAATAATTTCAAAGAAAATGTTGTTGTTGTCATATAAAGTTGTTGTTGTCAATATAAAAATGGCCGAAATATATTCCAGTTCGATAGTGGTAAATTTGTAATTTTGATTATGTGAACGAAAGCAGTTTGATGTATTGTTGGTTATTTCTGTACCGGATTTAAATTACAACCAAAATTTTGTTGTTGTCAAATGAAATTGTTGTTGTCAATATTTAGTGATAAGCTTGCAATTTTTCATAATGCGAACGAAATCAGTTTGATGTTATGTTGGTTGTTTGTGTACCGAATTTAAATTACAACCAAAATGTTGTTGTTGTCAAATTAACTTGTTGTTGTTAATATAAAAATGGCCGAAATAGATTAAGTTCGTTAGGCAAGTTTTCATGATGCGAACGAAATCAGTTTGATGCTTGGTTATTTTTGCACCAAATTTAAATTACAAACCAAAATGTTGTTGTTGTCATATGAAATTTTTGTTGTCAATAAAAAAACAGCCGAAATAGGTGCCAGTTCGTTAGTGGTAAACTCGCAATTTTTCATAATGCGAACGAAATCAGTTTCATGTTATGTTGGTTGTTTGTGTACCAAATTTAAATTGTTACAACCAAAATGTTGTTGTTGTCAAATGAAATTGTTGTTGTCACTATATAAAAATGGCTGACATAAATTCCAGTTTGATAATGGTAAATTTGCCATTTTCATTATGCGAACGCAATCAGTTTGATGTTATGTTGGTTATTTGTGTACCGAATTTAAATTACAACCAAAATTTTGTTGTTGTCAAATGAAATTGTTGTTCTCACCATATAAAAATGGCCGAAATAATTTCCACTTCGTTAGTGGTAAACTTGCAATTTTTGAAATCAGTTTGATACTTATACTGGTTATTTGAGTGCAGAATTTAAATTACAACCAAAATGTTGTTGTTGTCACAAGAAGTTGTTGTTGTCAATATAAAAATGGGCGAAACAGGTTTCTGCTCGATAACGGTAAACTTCGATAATTTTAAATTAGTTAGATGCTTATGTTGGTTATTTGTGTACCGAATTTAAATTAAAAAAAATGTTGTTGTTGTCAAATAAATTTGTTGTTGTCAATGTAAAAATGATCCTTTTTTATCAATCTCACATTGCTAGAAATAAAGGAATACAGAACAAGTGTTTTTTAATATATTTAAAAGAAGAAGAACTGAATTTATATATGAATATAGCTACGGTGTCGGAATCCCGGGTATTGGTTTCAGGAAAATTCATTTAAGGTGACCTCCGGTAAGGTCCAGGTTCTTTTTTCAAATTGTTTTCTTAAGGGCGCATTTCAATTGGTTTAAATGCCGCATAAAAAGTTTAAAAGTTAAAAATTGTGGTGAATAAAAATGTCATACTTTTTATCTGCTTCCAGAGCTGATAAAATTTTTATGTGGAAAACATTTGGCTGACAAAAATATTTGTTTGTAAACAGAAATTTGTCATGTACAAATTTTGAGAAAAATCGTAATGATTTAGATTTAAACTGGCCATTAAATTATATACATTTAAATAGTATTTATTTTACATATTTCCATATTTAAACTTGCTATATACGTTCATAGGTTTAGGTTTCAGTGGTTGACACTTAGGCCATTTTTGGCCCATTGTGATACCACGCATTCACGCCACATCATTAACCCATTCACCTATTCACCTACTCACATAATTACAGTATACCACCTGCGCAATGTGCGCAATTGCAAGCTCCATGTCAACCTGTACATTGAAATGGAAGGTAGGTCGGCTTTGAATTCTGCACTCCATCAGAGGGTCTTAGTTGTGTTTATTAACATCACCGATTGTAATCGATGATGAAAATTCAATTTGCATCTAGCCTCTGATGGGATTCGAACTCAGTACCTCCCGGTCCAAGTGCCAAAGCTTTAACCACTGCAGGCGTCCAGCAAAAAACCTAGACTCACTAAAAAAAATGCGGAAAAACGTCTTACTTGGGCTAAACTTCATAAGAAGTAGACAATAGGCGACTAGAAGAAGGTAAATCGATTTTTAAGCTTTATATATTTTCAAAAATTAAATAAAAAAAAATCCCAAATTAAAGAGATTTTTAAAATAAGCAACAATATTAATGTCAAAATTTAAACCAATTGAAACAGATAAAAAGTTAAAAAGTTAAAAAAAATTTACCACGAATTTTTTTTTAACTTTTTAACTTTTTATGCGGCATTTAAACCAATTGAAACACGCACTAAATCAAAGAACTTTGCTGAAAAGTGCTGAGATGGTTTTTTGAGTGACAGGAATCGATTGCTGTGAGCCCTGATTTTGAAGGAATCATTCTGGAGGTCATCCGGTGGGGCTCGATCCCATTTTTTAAATTTGTTTAGGCTCGCACGATTTCATAAAAAATTTGTGAAGAGGGGTATTAATTTGCCAGGAATCGATTGCGCTTGATCCAGATTTCGGGAAAATTCTTTCAACATATTCAGAAGCCAGAACTGCTTCAAATCGTCCCCTTTCATTCAAAAATCCATCCCAGCCATAAAAAATGGTAATGAACGTTACAAACTTGCAGAAAGACCCCGCTACAAATTTAGAAAACATTCGACACCCTGATCAACGGAATTCTTCATTTAGAATTCCATGGATAGGTCGTCATGTTGCACCATGTTGCATGATGTTTTACCATGTCGCGCCATGTTGCGTGATGTTATTTCACTACGTTCCTTGATGTTGTGTCATGTTGCTTGATGTTACATCTCGTTGAAGGAAGTTGCGTTATGTTCCACTATGTTGCATCATGTTGGTTCGGGGTCTTATTTGCCGAGAAATGTTTACAAGGAGCTCCGGGTTCTGGATAATTTGTTTAGGTTGCATCATGTTATATTGGATGCGTGACGGTCACATAAGATGGTTGCGCTAATTGCGTCCTCTTAAAAATATTGGTTGTATGAGTAAAATTATCCGGGTCCGTATTAAAAAAAAAGATCAGCTCGAACGGTTTTGATAAAAAATTTGAGAGTGGGTATTTTCGAATATCAGGAAATGATTAGGAAATTTGGGTTTCGGAAATTTGCATAAAGATGCTCGTGTTTAACTACTATATTTCATTTTGCTCTACAATATGTTTACTATGACAGCTCAGTCGAAAGGGGCTGGAACTCAGATTTATCATGAAAACGAGAATGTTATGCCATAGCCACTAATTTGCAGCAATCAAAAACGGTTATTTTCATTCATTTCAGCATGAACAGGCTTACCCACTTGTAATGAAATACAATAATTTGTCTGTCTCAAATGATTTGTGATGCTTTTGCTAATTTTTTCCACAGCTCTTTCGATGATGACAGCACGAATATAGATCTAAGTCCATTAGATTTATAAACTGCTGCTAGGATTTAATTCACATTTTCTGAAGTGCATAATGGTTAGGCTGTCACCCAAAATTACCAAAAATTTCATATCCTAAAGAATAACACAAATATAGGAAAAATACTAAATAATTAATCAAAATCAATTACATTGCAAATTACATTTAAAACATATTTACCCAGACATTCATATATATCAATCCCACCCCTGTAATATGTACTTGGTATGTATTTCACATCAATTAACAATTATTTTCCAAAAATAAAATGTGTGTACGGAATCCGAAACGAATGTACTTCAATTAATCATTCTGCTTTTTATCATATTACGAAGCTAAAATGAAAAAATTACAAAAATTTTTGTGTTATAATTAAATAGTTAACTTTAATTTAAATAATTACATATAATATACGTAAATACGATATTTCTATATGAAAGAGTTAAGATAAATTAAATTCATCATTGTCAGAATTAATAATAATTTTTTAAAAAAAATGTTGTTCTACTATATACAAACGAAATTCTAAAAATTTTCTAATTTTTATAAAACGACATATACGATTCGTATGTAGTATATTTATATATCTATATGTGTGTAGATTTATGTAATATAAACATTTTTCTCTCATACATGTAAGTATGTCTTGACTAATGTCATTAAGCAGTAATGTCAAAAAAAAAGGATTGAAATGTTGAACAATCTGTACAAATGTTGATTTATTTTAATCTCATTTTATGTCATTTTATAGGATTTGTGTTCATTCTTTTTGTGTTAAGTTATTTAATTTATTAATTGCATTTTAATTAATATTTGGATATACTCTGCCATCGTTGTGTGCATAACACGTTGAGTTTTTAACGCTACCTTAAATTGCAAATACAAAATCTTCTACAACAATATCATTAAAATGTTGAAAATGTATTTCTAATTTTTATGTACAAAACACACACACAAACACAAAAGGTTTTTAAAAATTTGAAAATTAAAAGCTTATAAACGTATTATAAAATAAAAATTTTATTTTTGTATTTTATTTAGATTTTTGGCACTGAAAAAGTATAAAAATATAAGATTCTACTTTATGAAGCTTTTCGTTTAAAACTTTTGACTTTTCCACTGTTTTTGTATAGGTGTACGTACATACTTGCTCGAGATTAAAAAAAATATGTTTTTTAAACAAAAAGCTTTATCATTATTATTCTAGTTACCAGTTCTTTTATTTTTGTTTTAACGAAATTGAAAAAGCTTTGCGTACAAATTGAAATTGTTGGCCATTAGGGTTCAAAAGAAACTTTTTGTAACTCATAAATTATTTTTGTTTAACTTTTATTTTTCGTCTGCTTCTTATAAAAATTCATTGGCATAAAAGCGATTTTATTGTTCAATTTAATGAGCGTGAGGAATAACCTTTTTTTTGTGGTCGATACGAAAAACCATAAAATGTGTGTGTGCATGTGAATTGGTTGTATATTTATAACACTTGAATCGATGACCAAAATATTGGTAGCATAAAATTTTTTATTACAACAATAATACTATTATACAAGTGCACACAAATTAAAACTCGATAAAATATATGTATACTTGTTTTTATCACTAATCCAATTTATGGTTTATTAAATTTATTTACCTGGTACTTTCACTTTCACTTAATTCTAGTATTTCAACAAAACCATAATTAACATTTAATAAGGATGGGAAACTTATTACTGATAAAACGACTACAACTAGGATAGTGATCGGCCACTATCCTAGTTGTAGTAATTTTATCAGTAACAAGTTCAACACTGATTCTGTAGGGAATCGAACATTAAAAAAAAATATCGAGCACATTTTCTGACTTTGGCACAAATAAGTGATATTTTTTTTTTAATTTAGTCAACCAAAAATTATTGGTTTGATGGGCAATTAAGTCGCTTGAAAATATTTTTTGTGAGACTAGTGGTATCTGGGTTTAAGTAGTAGTATTAGGGTACTTATATAACAGTAATGTGGTATTGCACATTATAGTAGTCTGAATAAAAATGCACGAACACAATAGGCCAATCGTTGGGAGATTCTTAACTTAAAAGAAAATGAAATTCATTTTTGTGAGACTAGTGACATCTAGGTTTAAGTAGAAAAATTAGGGTGGTTCTATACGGAGTCCTGGTATTGCAGATTAAAGTGGTTAGAACAGAATTGTTGAACACCATTCATCAGTCGTAGACTGATTCTGTACGCGAATAATTAAAAGCGAAATTGAGTGGTGATAAGTGAAAATAGTGGTGTAATTAAAAATTGTAAATTGTGTTTTATGTGAGTTATATAATGGCGTCGGGACGAAATCACGACTTACAAAAGACGGAATTATAAAAATCAAGACAAAAAAAAATCCCGACTTTCAAAACCCGACTTTTAAAATCACGACTTCCAAAATCCCGATTTTCGAAATCCCTATTTAGCTGAAACCTTAAAAATCCCAACATTTTTATTAGGAACTCGGTCTCTTTTTGGTCAACTTTTGTTAAATTTGGATTGGATTATTGGATATAATTTGCATTTTAATGTGAACTATTCTAGAATTGTGCCTGCTCAATTGATCTTGGCCATTCTTCAACCAATAATTGTAAAATTTAATTTACAAAATTGGATTTGTATTAATATGTTCTTTTAATAAAATATATTTTTGGTCGTCCTGAGAAGAACGTTTGGATTTTTGGTGAAATATTAAATGCTACAAACATAAATTTAAGCGCTATTAATGTAACTTTATAGCATGGGCAATATCTGTTAAACAATTAATTTTACCAGTATTGTTTCTATTTACAACAACATTATATAAAAATTATAAAAAAATACCAATTTTTAGGAAATCCGATTTGAATTTTTAAAATTTGACATGTGGCAAAATGGGACTCTTAAATAATATTTTGATAAAATTCAAAAATGAGTTTGCGATAAAGTTCAAGAAAATTGCTAATAGAGATAGAATTTTGCCATTTCTTAACAGATTTTGTTGAAATTCGATACGTGAAATAGCTTTTCTGGGATCGATATATAATATTGCATTTAAAAAAGTTGCATATACAAAATATTACTTTTTTTATTAATCTTGCAACTACATACTTTTGCATTAGCAAAATGTTGCAACAATTTTTGTGGTGCAATTATTTTTCTTTAACTATTTCAACGGAGTTCAAATCCGGGAGATAGCAGCGGTCTTCCACGTGCCCGTGAGAGTTATCGAAGCTGTCACCATTGCATTTCAAAATGTTGCATTAACAAATAGTATTTTTTTATTAATCTTGTAAAACCATCAAAACCTAGGAACTCGACAACAACGGGTGTTAATGTATGGCACTGTTGTTGTAATTTGACAAAAAATGGAAGTTCAGTTTTTCCGACTCTGACTCCGATAAAATACCAGCGACTCCACGAAACCGACTCCCACCTCTTACTTCTCAGCCTTGGTTTTTTATAGTAAATTTCTGCGCATGATATCATATTTTTATGTGAAAATATTATTAGTCCGGTTGGTCCGAATTTAAAAAAATATTTTTTTCAAAATCAAAACTTTAGAACTAGAAGAAAAGAAAACCGGGATTTCTAAAACAGAGACTTGAAAATCTGGATTTTGAAAACCAGGATTTAGATAACCGTGACTCTGATACCGGGATTTTGAAAACCTGAACTTTCAAAGTGACATTTTTAAAACCGGAATTTCGTAGTTCACCTTAAAATTTCCAAAAAAGATTATATTGGGATTTTGAAATTTGGCAATTTGTATAGGAATTTTGTTTTATGGAATTTTATTATATGGCAATGTTTTTATGGGAATTGTGGTATTTGGAATTTGGTTTTTTTGAAATTTTGGTTTCGGAATTTCATTTAGAAATTTTGAATTTAAAGAATCGGACCCACCCCCGTTACTATACATTGTACTCATAACAAAAAGATATTAAAAAGCCCGAAGTAAAAAAAATTGTGAATTCGGACGCTCACGAGCCGCCGATCGGCCTGCGGGCGCCCAAATTCATAAAAAAAATTAAAAATCGAGCTTTCGGGCTTTTGAAAATTGGGATTTTGAAAATCGGGATTATGAAAGTGGGATTTAAAAGGCGGGATTTTGAAATTCAGGATTTTGAAGTCGGGATTATGAAAGTCGGAACTTTGAAAATTGGAATTTTGAAAGTTGGGCAAACAACCTCAACCCAAAAATTCCCGACTTTCAAAACCTGGACTTTTAAAATCCCGACTTTCAAAACCCTGACTTTCAAAATCCCGACTTTCAAATCCCGAATTACAAAAACCCGACTTTTTAAAAAAAAATGTATGATTCGGGCCGAATTCATAAAAAAAATCGAAAATCGGGCTTTTTAAAATCTCTTTTATGCAATGTAAAAACGGGGTTGGGTACGATTCGTCAAATTCAAAATTCCTATAACAAAATTCAATAATCAAAATTCCAAAAACAAAATTCCAAATTCCACAATTAAATTTCCAGAAAAACAAAATTCCTATACAAATTGCCAAATTTTAAAATTCCAATATACAAAATTCCAAAAAATGTCCATAGGTATAAATTGGATTTTTTTTGGATTTTGAATTTAAAGAATCGTACACACCCCCGTTACTAAACATTGTACTCATAACAAAAAGATGTTTAAAAGCCCAATTTAAAAAAAAAAATTGTGAATTAGGACGCTCACGAGCCGCCGATAGGCCTGCGGGCGCCCAAATTCATAAAATTCAAAAAAAAAAATTAAAAATCGAGCTTTCGAGCTTTTGAAAATTGGGATTTTGAAAATCGGGATTATGAAAGTGGGGTTAAAAGGCCGGATTTTGAAGTTCAGGATTTTGAAGTCGGGATTTTGAAAGTCGGAACTTTGAAAATTGGGATTTTGAAAGTCGGGCAAACGACCTCAACCCAAAAAATCCCGACTTTCAAAACCTGGACTTTTAAAATCCCGAATTTCAAAACCGTGACTTTCAAAATTCCGAATTTCAAATCCCGAATTTCAAAAACCCGACTTTTTTAAAAAAAATGTATGACTCGGGCCGAATTCATAAAAAAAAAATCGAAAATCAGGCTTTTTGAAATCTCTTAATAATGATTGCAATGTAGAAACGGGGTTGGGTACGATTCGTCAAATACAAATTCCTAAAACAAAATTCAATAATCAAAATTCCAAAAAACAAAATTCCAAATACCACAATTAAATTTCCAGAAAAACAAAATTCCTATACAAATTGCCAAATTTTAAAATTCCAATATACAAAATTCCACAAAATTTCCATAGGTATAAATTGGATTTTTTTGGAAATTTTAGGGTGTACTACGGAATTCCGGGTTTTAAAATGCCGGTTTTCAAAATCTCGGTTTCAAAATCACGGCTATCAAAATTCAGCTTTTTAAATCTCGGTTTTCGAAATCTTTGTTTTTAAAATCCCGGTTTTCTTTTCTTCTTAGTTCTAAAGTCTTGATTTTGAAAAAAAAAGTATTAATTCGGGCCGGCCGGACTAAAACAATCTTGCAAAAAAATGGACTAAAAAAATGAAAGCTGCGAAGTCGGAGGCGGGAGTTGGTTTCGTGGAATCGGTGCTATTTAATCGGAGTCGAAGACAGAAAAGACTGAACCCCCATTTTACCATTTTTTAAGATAAATTACAACAACAGTGCTATATATTGACACCCGCGCTAGAATTAGTTGAATTCCTAGTTTTTAATGGTTTTCCAAGATTAATAAAATAAGCAATATTTTTTGAGATCGCTGTAAACCACCCCCCTCCCCGCCTAGCCCTCCGAGGGGCTCCGAGGGAAGAAAACGAGGAAAGAATCACGACGACAGTGTCAAAGTGTGGAAAGGCGAATTGTTTACCAGATAGGTTAACCCTTGTTGTGACTCTAGAAAGCAGGGTTAATTTTTTTTTGGAATACCGAACCGTTCCCCTACAAACATACCAATAGTTCCCACTTGCAAACTTGTGTATGGTACAGTTATTAATAGATAAGTCCTGAAAAGTTTTAGCAAATTACAAGACACCTCTGAATAAGCCTTAGTTAAAGATTTCCTAATAATAAATTAAAATAAAATTTCGAAAAAAAAAATGTATACCCATGGAAATTTTTTGGAATTTTTTATATTGGAATTTTAAAATTTGGCATTTTGTATAGGAATTTTGTTTTTTTTTTAATTTAATTTTTTTGAAATGTTTTTATGGAAATTATATTTTCTGGAATTTTGTTTTTTAGAATTTTGGTTTTGGAATATCGTTTTAGGAATTTTGAATTTGACGAATCGTACCCGACCCCGTTACTACATTGCGATCATTACAAAAAGATTTTTAAAAGTCCGATGTTAGAAAAAAAATATATGATCTCAAGCAGCCCGCAGGTGCTCGAATTCATTTTTAGAAAAAACGGGCTTTTGAAAATTGAGGTTCTGAAAATCGGAATTTTGATAGTTCTGATTTGAAAATGTATTCAAATTATTTCATGAAACTTCTAAGTCGTGTATGGCACAATAAATATTGCCATAACCGTACCCTGTTCGGAACTATCGAAAGTTTTAAGTTTGAGCTATTCAAAAGTATAAACGTGATCCTGTAAATATCACTAGGATTGTGGGGTTTTAGCTTATTTGGGAATGTCAATTGGGTAAAAAATCCTCTAATGCTCCAAAATACCAAAATTTCCAATTGAGAATAAAATTGTAAACGAAGAAGTTTTAAATTTGGGAAAACTGGCGGAAATCATGATTCGTGTCCCATTTTCACAATATTGGTAGAAAATCGTCTGAACTATAGTTTCGATTTAGCTATTCGGTTATATAGGTGAGACTTTGTGAACATCACTAGGATCGGAGATATAAAAATAGAAACACTGTGTAAAATAGCCTTCTTTAAAATTAAAAAACAGTTTAGTAAATCATTTTATGATGTTGTCATGTTTATCTCAAATTGGTAGAAAATTATTTGATCTTCACAGCGAGACTATGAGTGACTTTAAATACCTGAACATTTGTAGATCTAGATACCACCGCAGGACCAAATGATTCTATTGACTTTAGTTTACTTTGAATTGAGTAGTAGAAAAGTGTCAAAAGCTTATTTACGTAAGGTTCGGTCTATTATTAAAGTTGAAACCATTGGTAACTGAAATATTTTATTTTTGTCGCAAAACTAAATTCAAATCTATAGGGATGAACTTATGAACCATATAGATATAGAAATACATGGTACGTTTAAATTCCACATGCATATATCAACCCCATTAACCCAAAATTGTAAAACCAATATAAACTTTATGGTTTTATTTGCCATTAAATTTTCTAACACAAACACAAATTTACGTCTACACATACATCCTTTTGTCAAAATTCATATGTAAACAGTTCACAATATCATTTCCCGAAATCCAATTTGCAAATAACATTAAAACACAATAAAATTATATTGAAGCTGTATATTTGTGCATTTTCATCAAGTTTTATATGCGATATTATATTAAACTTTTGGAAAATATCATAAAAAAATTAATTTCGAAAATTTTTATATCGGATTTCATTAGTATGCAAAATAGTTTGGTAAAAATGTGTTTATTTCATTACAGTGAATTAAGATATTGTAAAACTTTTAAAAGTCGTAATACCATTTTGTAATACCTTGGCTAGAATGTTTTAACCACAACACAACGATAAGAGAAAATAACTAATTTTCTAAAATGGAAATTGTACATTACTATTAAAAAAAAACTCCGGAATGTTACCATACGGATTTATCAATATTGACTTTTGGGCTATAAAATACTTTGTTACACGTTGCACAAATATATGATGGCGCGTACAATGTTTCGATAATTTTGTCTTCATAAAAATCAAGGTGCAATGTAAAATAATATTTTTTTTATACACTACACACAAGGGGATACTCGTATCTTAATATATGCAAAGATGCATGTAGATAATTTTTTTTAAATTTTATAAAAATTTCAGCGAACGAATCAACGCTAACCAAGTTTATTACTGACGAGAGCTTTTCATATACATTATTCGTAATATACAAAACTATTATTTTTTATTAACTCGCTATAATCGTTTATCTTGCTATCAACAAAACTATGTTGCATTTTAATGGTTTTTGCAGAAGAGAAAATTTTCATTCATTCATCAAGTGAATAAATCGAAACTATATATAAAGATAAAGATGTACAGTAAGTAGACGGTATTTAACTTTAAAACTTAACGATTTTTTATGAATATATAATGGAATATCGATATGGAACAACTAAATTAAGGAATTATTATTACTTTATACTCACATATTTAGTAATTTTTACAAAGTTGTTAGTGATTTATATAAAGTTAAATTTTTATGTGCGAGATAAAATACAAATGAAGCTAAGATTTTACTGGATATTTGCGGAGGAATTATGAAATCAGTTATGCATGTGAGTGGTGCGGGGATTACCAATGCAAAAAGCTGATATTAAATGGTCTCTCTCTCTCTCTCTCTCTGGCATTATATCCCATCAAGGGATTTGGCCGCCTCAAATGAGGTTTCATAATCATATTTTCATTTCGGATAATGAGTGATTAATTCATTGATCCTAAACCAGCCGTGAAATTTTTTCCTTGTCACCACCGGGAATCGAACCCGGGACCTCCGGTCGCTGGAGCAAGCATGCTAACCACTTTGCCACCTGGGCGGCAATTAAATGGTCTACAAAGGCTAATAATTTTAACTGAGTTTTCATTAAAAATTTTGGTAAAACTATCATGTATGTCCAAAAATCGTTACTCTTTCTTAAATTTCAGAAAAATAACCCAATCTTATAATCAATTTGAATCTTTATTACGTAATATTTAGTAAATGTTGAACTTTTCATCATCATTTTCTCTCTCTCTCTCTTTCTCTCTCTCTCTCTCTGGATTTCACATCCCATGAAGGTATTTCGCCACCTGCACTATATGGCTCTCCATCCATCTCGATCCATCGCTCTCGTCCTCCAGTTTCGACATCCTAATGTTCGTAGATCTTGTTCGATTTCGTCAATCTGGCTGGACCTTGCAACGTGGCCGAGCCATTTCTTTCGATTGAATTTGATGAATCCAATGATATCGCTACCCGAGGATTCATAAGAATCCGATATTCAATAACCGCAACTTTAATTGGACTAAAGATTGAACGGATGACCTTCCTTTTGAAGAAAGATAACGATAGAGGTAATCGTTAGAGGTCATGGTCCAGCTGTCGCTTCTGAAAGTCAGCACAGATCCTATGAGTTGTTAGTTTACACAGAGAAACTAGATTCTCTGGGATTCCCAGGCATATGAGCGCGCCCCATATATAGAAAGTCTATATATAGTTGATGTATGGTTATGTTGTACTCCCAACATTTTTCCAATGTCAGCCACAAGGTAATACACTGGTCAGTGGTCGATCGGTTGGGACGAAAACCACACTGAAAGTCTAACGAAAACCACCCTGATAAATTTTAAAAGACTCGTCAAATATTTGTGTTTTTCTTCACTTAGTTTTAATTTCTCCTTTTGGCATAATGTTGTGACTTCAAATTCATTTACTGATAGAACCTCTTCGACATTATTTCATGTTATTCTGGAAAAATGACGGGCTTAATGATCGATTCAACGGCAAAATCATTATTGAAAGATGTTTTATATTTTATGTCTGCCATGACATTGTTTCGAGCTGCGTAACTTAGTTGCTTCACTTTAGTGTATAAATTGTTTGAGAAGATAAATTTTTAAGATAAATCGGTTATATTTGCTTGTAAAATCTTTATATAAGCGCTAGCCAACTCATTGCCCCCTCTTTCTTGAATGGTTTCATTCCAAACACTGCAGTATTTCGTTTTGTTGTGTTTACAAAATTCGGTAAAATTGTAACATAAAAGCTTTCGCTTATAATTAAAACAATTAATACTGGCCGCCCGGTGGCAAAGTGATCAGCATGCTTGCTCTAGCGACCGGAGGTCCCGGGTTCGATTCCCGGTGGTGACAAGGAAAAAAATTTTTACACGGCTGGTTTAGGATAAATGAATTAATCACTCATTATCCGCAATGAAAATATGATTATGAAACCGCATTTGAGGCGGCCAAATGCCTTGATGGGATATAGTGCCAGAGAGAGAGAGAGAGAGAAATATTGGCTTTCAGCAAAGGAAATTTGTTTTGCAAATTAATGATCAAGATCCGAGTATTTGCTTCATCATTGGTTTAATCCATTTCCTTTTCTGCTCTTGCACGTAATTTATTTTCTATGAATCTCGTTTTCTTTTTTTTCGGTTACAGTAACACCATTTTGCGCTTTTATCTTGTGTTCCTCAAATTTGTTACAAAGATCCTGAGGTTTTCAAATTTAAATGTGGTTCCAAATATTTGTTATTAGTTGATGACCGGCAATATTGGGAGTAATCCATAGTAGCAAAACTGTTGATATGACTCGCAACCTCCGCTAATTTATTGCCTGTGGCATTATTCTGATAATTCCCTGCTAATAGAGAATTGAAGAAACAATTTACATATAAATTCTATTCAATTTATTTTTCTGTCGTACTAAGCTAAAAAGTTAATGAAAAATTTTTTGAAAACAAAATAAAATTGGGATAACTTTCTCTAATATTTTCGCTATAGAAAAATTATTCCCAATTTCTTGGACTAGAATTTTCGCTAAAATTTTTGGCCTTCATTTAAAATTTAAGGCCAAATAAGTTATTTTCATTTTCTAGACAATATCTCAAAAACTTCCACTAGTAACCAATAGTTCCGGTTGTTTTTCTAATAGCTTAGGGCATACAGAGACTATATGGAAAATTTGGGGAATATTCATGGACTAGAATTTTCACTAAAATTTTTTGATTTTCTGATGCCATATAAGTTATTTTCAATTTTTGGCCAATCTCTCAAAAACTTCTACTAGTAACCAATACTTTCAGTTGGTTTTCTAATAGCTTAGATCATACTGAGACTATATGGGAAACTTGGGGAAAATTCATAAACTAGAATTTTCACTAGAATTTTTAGATTTTCTGCGGCCAAATAAGTTATTTTCAGTTTTTGGCCAATATCTCAAAAACCTCCAGTAGTAACCAGTACTTTCGTTTGTTTTTCTAATAGTTTAGGTCATACAGAGACTATATGGACAATTTAAGGAAAATTCTTGGACCATAGCTATTAGAAAAACAGCCGAAGATATTGTCCAGAAACTGAAAATAACTTATATGGCCGCAGAAAATCAAAAAATTTTATTGAAAATTCTAGTCCATGTATTTTCCCCAAATTTTTTACAAAGTCTCAGTATGACCTAAGCTTTTAGAAAAAAAACCGAAAGTTATGGTCACTAGTGGAAGTTTTCAAGATATTGCCCAAAAACTGAAAACAACATATATGGCCGCAGGAAATTAAAAAATTTTAGTGAAAATTCTAGTCAATGGATTTTCCCCAAATTTTCCATATAGTCTCTGTATGACCTAAGCTATTAAAAAACTAACCGAAAATATTGGTTACTAGTAGAAGTTTTTGAGATACTGTCCAGAAACTGAAAATAACTTAAATGACCGCAGAAAATCAAAACATTTTAGCCGATGAATTGTCCTTTAATTTTTATATAGTCTTTGTATGACCTAAGCTATTAGAAAAACAACCGAAAGTATTGATTACTAGTGAAAGTTTCTGAGATATTGGCCAAAAACTGAAAATAACTTATTTGGCCGCAGAAAATCAAAAAATTGTAGTGAAAATTCTAGTCCATGAATTTTCCCCAAGTTTCCCATATAGTCTCAGTATGACCTAAGCTATTAGAAAAACAACCGAAAATATTGGTTCCTAGTTAAAGAAATGCCGGATAATCGGAATATTGTTAAATTTCAACATTTTATATACCGAGTTCCTTTAATTCGGAGATCAATCAATTTGCCATTTTAAAGATCACTTTTAATATTTTATTCCGCTGAGATGTTTTATTTAGTGAAAAAATATATACATAATGAATAAAAAATTTCCGCTGGTAATTACATTACAAAATAAATTATTTTTAGTGATAGTGCTGCGACTTGCGGCGAGTAGCGTAATCTCTTATTTTCGCTGTCAAAATTCCGCTATCTGATACAGCATCACCCAGAACACATATTTTTACCAAATTTCGGTAAGATCTCCCAACTGTAGCGAAAATTAAAGTTTATCAAGTTTTATTCCGAATAGTACCTGGACTATAGAAATTCCGAGTTTTGTGGAAAAAAATTTTTCTCTAAACTCCTCGTTTGCAGTAAAATTTAAAATTACTTGAACTAATTTGGCTTGACAATTAACTTGCAATCTTGCCGTTTATAACCATTTTCTCCTATAAACGCAATATGCTTTTAAAAATATTTGAAACAAATTAAAAGGGCTGCTATGGAAGCTGCCACTTCCGGTGGGCCATTCTCGGCCAATAAAAATTACTGGGATCTCCTAAGTTATGGAAAAAGCTTCACTATGCTCTAAATTTTAGAAAACTTATCTGGGCTGAAAAAATCCTACTAAAACTTTCACAACCGATGTAAAATCGAAAAAGCTCTAATGGAAGCTGGCCTTTTTGGTAGACCGATTTCGCACAAAATTCACTTGGACTGAAAAAAGCTAAGGTATGAACTTTCTTTTTATCAGCCGTCTGTGTTGTACAGGGGCCGAGTTTTTGTGGAAAATTTTTTTTGCTAAAAATCGTTAGTTTCGCTTATATGTTGAGATATTTGTCTGGAACGGTATTATTGCAAATCTCTGTTATGGAAGCTTTTACTTCGGACGGACCTTTTACAACCAAAATTCAGTAGAATATTCCTATTTACAAAAACGCTTTATTATGAAGTTTAAACACTATTTTTTGTTGAAAAACTGTTTTTGATAAAAGTCGTCTTTTCCGCTTAAATTTTGGAAAAATGATCAGAACAATTTCATTTGCAAATTAATTATGAATCTAAGTTTATGATAATTATGAAAAAGGTACTATAAACTGCCAGTTCTGCAAAAATCACTGGGATTTCTCAATTTATTCGTTTATAATCGTTTTTCTTGTAAATGGTATACTCTTCAAAATATTTGCAGTAAACAAAAAGTTCCTATTTTTTAAAAAGAATTTTTTTTTGACTTCGGTTATGTAGCAAATATCTTCAAAAATCTCGAGGTACCAAAATTTTTAATTTAACTCGTTAAGTATTTCCTTAACGTGTGCCGTACACCATGCCACTTCCGCTTAGATCTATAAATTATGCGCATAATATTGAATTTGTATTGTGCGTACCGCACAAAAAAATAATATTTCACCACAAATATAATTTACATCATCAATCACATAGAAACATAATTGAAATTCGCCATTTTCCAAAAAAAAATTTAAGTGTACGAGCACATATTTTATACACAGAAATATTTTCGTAAAATGTAAATCGGTAAACGAAACACAAACAAAACAAAAATCCAATAAACTTTTTCAAGAAAAATACTTTGCGAAAATACAAAGATTTTTAATTCAATAAAGTTCAATATATAGAGAAAAAAATTTAAAATTGATTATAAAAGTTTATTAACAAGTTGAAGGCAAGAACAAAAAGTTTTCCGATGCTTCTTCCGTGTACCTCATTTTTATTTATTTTTTATATTTTTATTTAAAATTTCATTTTGAAGTAAATCAAACCAATTTCAAAATAAAGGGTGGTTCATTATCTGTGAGATTACGTTACATGCCGTTTGTAATATGAATCCGGTATATTGGTACACCCATTATATATATAAAAATAAAAAAATTCGTATAAATCTTATTAATTTGAAAAACTATTTTTATTGAAATTTAAGCTTTATTAAGTTTAAAATACGAGAAAAAATTCTTTTAAAAGTTTTAAATATTTATGTTTTGTGAATGTGTGTGTGTACGAGTGTCTATGCTTGCGGAAAGTTAAAAATATTTTATTTTGTCTATTGGAAGAAATTTTAAGCATTTTATAATGTCAAAAGACGTTAGATGTTCTTTTTATCATCTATACCACTTCACTTGTTATGCTTGCTATATATAGAACGGATTTTCTAAAAATTGTTGGTATTTCGAAAATAACAAATATAAATTTTAGAATCGCGTATAATCGTGCGCTATAAACTAAATTGGATTATTGCTTTATTTGCTGCTATTAGAGTTAGGTTAATTTATATTTTATACGCTTTTAGTATAATATTCATAAAAAAATAAAAGAATTTTATTTTTATGTTTTTCGATTGTTTTCGGGAAGCTTTTGTTAAACGTATGCATATAATAGGTAAATGAGTTCAATTAGGTTTATTATTCATAAAATTATAAATTTAATGTTAAAATGAAAACTTTTATCTCTATATCTTTCTAAATGAGGTTAATGGCGCAGCAAGTTAACTAAAGCTCGGCAACAAATAATATTTCACAAGAGTTGAGCACCACAATAATATATAATTAATTATTGGGGATATCACATCGCATATAAAACATTAAATTTTATTTAACTTTACCTAAAATACTACTATAAACTACTTAATAAAAATGTTACATAACTAATTTTTCTTACTTTTATCTTATTGATAGAATTGCCAAAGCACGTTATTCATTACGACGCGTGGTGCTCCAATTGAATTTTTAAAAAAATTTCCCAGATGCTGATACTGCATATTGCAACTTCTCATATTCTGGGGAGGGGGAAGAGGGGAAGAGGCATTCATCGTTTACTTGTACAAGAATACCAACACCTGGGTAGACTATTCGAGTATTGTTTGGACTGGCGTGCCCTAATAATTCTGTTTCTTTTTTGAGAAACTCGCATTTATCAGGTTGGACTTTTAGATTAAATTGTGACAAACTTTTAAAGACTTCACCAATATTTTTAATGTGGTTAGCTGTATTATGACCTATATGACAATAATATCATCAATATATACGTAACAAATTTGCCCGAGAAGTCAATTTGGGACATCCTTCATGACCATTTGAAATGTTGCTAGACCATATTTTCAAAATAAAATCAAGACCATAAAATCAAAATTTTAATATATGAAGAGGCTGTTATGGCATTTTATGCAATGAAAAAAATTTAGCCTTCCGAGTCGAAATCGTGTAATTGCTACTCTTGGTTGTTCAGACCGTTAGGCTGTTTTCTACATCTACGTGAGGGTCTTTCCCTTTTTTCATGGCTATTGATCAACTTTCTAAATATGTTTGATTTCCCGAAAGCATTGCTTTCATTCGAAAGTTTATTCTATTTCACTTATAGCTATTCCTTGCCAATGAAGCTTTTGTGAACTATCAACATTGAATTTTTGGTTGAAGTTAGTTTGTTTTGGCTGCTGAAAATTTGTTTTGGCTGCTGAGCTGTTTTGTGCTCGATACATTCTCATTCAAGTTGAATTTGCAGATGCAGGGATATGCCACTTCTATATTCTTCGGTTTTTTCTGCTTAAGCATACCCGAAGTATGGCTTCTTTAAGCATGAAATAAAAGTGTAATATTCTAACCGCTACATGATACATTTGCCGTGATTTTTCTTATAGATTGTATCTGGAACATCCAAAATTATGTGTCAAAACTTATATTTAGCGCGCTATTATTGCATATAATCCTTTAACTCTAAACTAAGATTTTGCATTAACCGTTTTAGTTAAAACTTAGTTTACAAATATTTTGCTCTACCTATTTATGTGGAGCCATTATCCATTTCAATGGGAAACTTGAAAATGCCTTTGTTTTGTAAAACCCTGAAAACGCTGATCATTAAAGTTCTGTTTTATGGATGAATTTATTTTTATTTGAATGCGGTATAGCAACAATACGGGTAATAGCGGAATTTCGGATAGATAATTTCTCATTCAGCTCTCAGTAGACCGCTCCAAATACTGCGAATAGCGAATCATAATACAAATCAAACAATTGCAATTAATTATAAATTCTAAACGTTGCTATTTAAATTTAAAGATTGTGGTGCATCTTAGTTATTTCTCAAACGATTATGATGAAAGTTTATTTTATGTGATAAAAATTGTCTCTGCGTGTGCTTGGATCTGATGCAAACTAATAATTTGATACGTCAAGTATTGCGAGTATCAGTACTCAACTTTTATTGATATTTTTAATTTAAAATAATTTGTTTTATTTTATTCCAGAGAGTTATATCATAACACAACAAGTTATATCAGGTCATATCATATCATATCATAGCAGATCATATCAGATCATATCAGTTCATACTATTTTGTGTCAAATCATATCAGCTCATATTAGTTCATATCATATCATATAAAATCATATTATATCATATCAGATCATATCAGACCATATCAGATCCTACCACATCATATTACATCATATCATATCATATCATATCAAATGATATCAGATCATATCAGATCATATCAGATCATATCAAATCATTTCAAGTTCTATCGAAGCATATCAGATCATATCAAATCATATCACATCATATCAGTCCATATCAGATAATATCAGATTATATCAGATCATATCACATTTCAGATCATACCGGTTTAAACGATATTTTTCAAATGGACAAGCAACTTGCATCTAAAAAGTAATATTGTTGAACGGTGGATCCATATAAAGGCCAACCATAAAAAAAAAAATTAGAAAATAAAAAAATTTTGACGACAGTAATTTTTAATGACATTTCAGCCATACTAGCCATAACGACTATGCCGTAAATATTGTTGAATACTGAATGACAGCTATGTAATTTAATAGCACGATACAAATTTTAATTATTTTTATGTTTGAAAGCAAAATTTCCCTCCATAATAATTTTTATTAAGTGACAATTCATATATATAACGAAGCTTCGTTAAATTTTTAAATAAAATTAAATTTTCCATGAGCAAAAGCACAGAAACGGCATTTTTCGCAAACATAATTTTTTAAAGTTACGTTTCTAATTTTTTTTAAATTTTTGTATGGTTATCTTTTTAGAAATCACTATACTGGATATGGCCAATCGATGGACATTTGCAAGTAGTTATATTGTTTTACGTATTGTTTGTTAATTCAAGATTCAATAATTTATCTTTAATTTACAATTTTAACCTCAATGTACCAACATTCCTCATGTTGCCATATTTAACGTTCAGGAGTTTCTTTATATTGAAACCTTATAAATTACTTTTTGACAGTACTGATTTTAGCAGCGAAATACAGTGATATAATTTTATTATTGAATATTTTTGGTTTTGGCTGTTATGTTAGCTCACAGTACAGTTAACGCCAATAGAACATTGCAAAAGCCTGAGTTGAACAGTGGTTTAGAACTTCGCTGTTTACCATACTGTTTGTATTATAAAGTTATAGCCGTGTCGGAAATGTCGATACTCAAGTGGGAACAAGTCCGAAAAACAAAAACTTAACTTTATAAAAAATAAGAATTTGATAAATGGCGTGTCAGTGTTATTACCCAACCAAACTTAATTTTTATGTAAGAAACCCAACGAAACCTTCGTAAATTTTATCTGTCACTTAAGAAAAAAATCGTGCGCACTATTGCTCGCTCTAAAATAAGAAAAACTTAAAAATACGATTTGTTGTTGTTTTTTATGTACAGCAAATCGAGATAAATTTTTGATGCGGTAGGAAGCCATATTTATTTTATATTTTACTTTGTTTTTTTTTCGATTGTGATAGTTCTGTATATTGGTTTCAGTATACTCTCGAATTAAATTCATAGTCGTAGAAACACAATTAACTTGCCACGTTATATTTTTGTTTCCGTTAACGCTGGACCGCACCACGATTGAAGGAGGATATTGATGTGATTGTGTTTGGAGAAAGCTGGGTTCACGATATTAACACCATTTTGTTTCATAAAGACAGTTGTCGAAGTGTATTCTCGTGTCGTGATGAAAAAATCGGTGGAGGGTTTATTGGTTTATGAAAATCATAACCTAAACTTCTCACCAGGTTGCGACGACTGATGATGTATATTTAGACAATTGTATATGGAATATTGTTTTTATATACCGGGTGTTTCTTTTAAACTGAGACGATCAAATATCTAGAAAAATAGCCACTCTACAGAAAAAATGTCCATAATCAAAATTTAATCATACCGCGGGGGAAATACATTAGTGCAAAAAAATAGTCCCCCACCCCCCGTTTTGTAGGTGGGGCGGGGGTAACTTTTAAACTAAGATAGGAAGCCATATTTTACGACTAAAAGTACGTATGATTTGAATGAAATATTTTGTTCAGTTTATGATAGATGGCGTTGTAATCGACGATATTCAATTTTTTCAATTTCTTCTTCTTAGACCACACGCATTCGATTCTGCAATACGTTTGAAATAAAAAACATCACGTTTTCATCGGAAATACTCGAAATTCGTCATCACAACAATTTATTAATGTAAATGGCAGGTGAATAAAATAATTTTAGCTTAAAATAAGCGTTCAAAATGATGGCCTGCGACTTCAATGAACTTATTAATTCGCATTTCCTATGATTGTACACAACTGAGAAGTGTGTTTGGTTGAATTTCAGCACACGCATTTCTGATTCGCTCAATTATGTTCTTACGTGTTGTTGGTTCTTGTTTGTAAACTTTGTCTTTGAGATAGCCCCACAAAAAGAAATCTGGCGAAGTAAGATCTGGTGATCTGGCGGCCCAATTTATCGGACCACCTCTACCGATCCAGCGACCATTGAAATCACGATCAAGTATTTCACGTGCCACCACCGAATAGTGTGCAGGACAACCATCATGTTGAAACCACATGATCCGTCTCACTTCTAAGTTCAAATTTTCAAGTAATATTGGCAGTTCATTTTCCAAAAAGTTTCGGTACATTTGACCATTCAAGTTGCCTTCAATAATGTGGGGGCTTATGAGTTTGTTGCCAATTATTCCACACCAGACGTTGATAGTCCAAGGACCCTGACGTTCAACTTGACGAAGCCAGTGCGGATTTGTAACACTCCAATTATGCATGTTGTGTCGATTAACCGTTCCATGGTTTGTAAAAGACGATTCGTCAGAGAACATTACGCAACGAAAAAAATTTGGGTTTTGTTGTATTTGTTCACGTGCCCATTGACAAAAAGTTACCCGATTTTGGAAATCAGCGCCATGAAGATCTTGGTGTAAAGACACACGATATGGATGATACTTGTGCCGTTTTAAAATTCTTCAAACAATGGTGAAGGACAATCCGGAATTGCGAACTATTTCTCGTGTACTAACATGAAATTATGAGCCACTGCTGCCAATACAGCAATTTCATGATTTTCTCCAGTGACTGTTGCTCTACTGGTCCTCTTTTTCGGTTGAACATTTCCATCAATAATAAATTGTTTGATAGTACGGCCAAATGAAGCACGTGAACGAATCCTATCCGGAAAACGTTGAGCGTAAATAGCAACAGCATTTTCAAGATTTCTGCCAGCTTCTCCATAAACCAGAACCATTTCAATTTTCTCTGGCACAGTTAAACGATCCATTCTAAAGTATTTTATCGTTTATTTTGCATAATTACGAAAAACATGAAGATAAGAAATAACACAAACGTTAAATGTGATTTACAAAACTGAATAAATTGTTTTGATGACGAATTTCGAGTATTTCCAATGAAAACGTAATGTTTTTTATTTCAAACGTATTGCAGAATCGAATGCGTGTGTTCTAAGAAGAAGAAATTGAAAAAATTGAATTTCGTCGATTACAACGCCATCTATCATAAACCGAACAACATATTTCATTCAAATCATACGTACTTTTAGTCGTAGAATCCGTATCTGCAATAAAAAATATGGCTTCTTATCTTAGTTTAAAAGTTACCCCCGCGCACCTACAAGGGGGGTGGGGGACTATTTTTTTGCAGTAATGTATTTCCCCCGCGGTATGATTAAATTTTGATTATGGACATTTTTTCCGTAGAGTGGCTATTTTTCTAGATATTTGATCGTCTCAGTTTAAAAGAAACACCCGGTATATAGAACAATACCATTTAGTTGCAGGTTAATTTCGGGGAATTCCCTAAAATTGAACGATATTTTTTGTTTTATGAAAGCATTAGTGTTCAATTATAAAATTCGTATTAACCGAATATTTCTGTACTAATTTTATATAAAGAGACTGAAAAATTAGTTCGCGTTAAACGAAAATTCATGCTAAAAGTTTCGGCTTAAGCGAAAAATGTCATACTAAAATAATATGAAAAAACTAAGTATTAAAAAAAATTTCTTGTTATCCGATTTTTTTTGTTATCCATTTTCGTGTTAACTGAATTCCACTGTACATAAAACCATTACAATAAAATAACAACGTAAAAAAAAAACTAGTTCTGGAAAAGTTGATACAAAAGTTCCTTAAAACCACTGAATTTGATTTGGTCGACCCAGAAACAACGTTAAAATTAATTATTCAAATATTTAATATAGAAAGTCATACGGTTAATAAAAGTGTTGTTGCTAAATTAAAGAATAATTCTTGCCCCTGGATGACAATTATGGAAGCTTATTGGGAAACGGAATAGAATTTCCCCTTAGTAATATTCCTCTTTTTTCGAGCCTTCTTGCTGGAATGATTGTTAAAGTATTTGAGACTGGTGTGTATATTCAGATATTTTAAAAATTGTCAAGGTCGGACTTAATTTCTAATTACAGCCCCATCTCAATATTAACTGTATTTGAAAAGATTTTTGAAAAGTTATTAACACTCGTTTCAGGAGTTTCTTAAATGATTCAAAATTTTTCTATGCATATCAACATGGTTTTAGGGAAGGATCTGGTACTGAACAAGCTCTATAGTAGAGATTTCAAACATGATTTAATAGAGAAAAATATATTGGAGCATTTTTTCTTGATCTTAAAAAAGCATTTGATATCCTGTTGACCCCAAGTTGCTTCTTGATAAATTATACTGCTACAGGTTTCGGGTGGAGTCTTACAAATTAATTGAAAGTTATATAAATAACCGTCAGCAATCTGTCAAAATTAAAGAAACAACAAGAAACACTCTGACAGTGACCTGTGGAGTCGCTCAAGGCAGCACTTTGGGACCATTATTGTTCCTCATTTTTATTAATGATATCTCAAATTTGCCCTTGACTGGCCATTTAATATAAATAATATTGTTGTTGAGAGAGTGGAATATTTTAAATATTAGCGGTAACATTTGATTCTCGTTTGTCTTGGGACGAACACATAAAAACAATAAGTAATATAAAATGGCTCTTTTGGTAGGCCTTGTCAGAAAACTTTCTTTATACGTACCCAGATATGTATTGAGAATAATGTACATATTGTGCATTTATTCACTCTCGTATTTGTTACGGAATTATTGTTTATGGTAACGCAAACTGGAGTAAATTGGAAAAAATTCAGATAATGCAAAATAAAAGTGTCAAAGCTATTTTAAAACTTTCTTCAATTTTTCCTTCGTTGCGTCTGTATAAAACGGAGTCCAAAGGAATTTTGCCCATCAAACCATATCAGATCATATCAGATCATATCAGAACATATCAGATCATATCAGATCATATCAGATCATATCAGACTATATCAGTACTTTTAGCACTATTTGCCGTAGGCACTTGGTGAACTTAATAAACACATTTCACTTAATACTTGTTTTTCTATTTCGCAAAAAAATATCTTTGAATATTTTAATTAAAAAATTTGTTTAAAATGTTTAAAAAATCACACGATCGATTTCGACTTATTTATTTTATTAATAGTGTTAATTTGTTTTCTAGAAAGTTATTATCACCGACTACAGAAAACACTGACGTGTTGCTCGCCACCGATGCTTAGGACTACAGAGAAATTATGTGAACAGTCCGATAAACACCCAACTATAAATTGTTGCGTTATACAATCACACATTTGTTAGCACTTAGTCGTTCTGTAAAATTATAAATTATTATTCCCTGAAGGTCAATAAATACCCCTTTTCATACACGCATACACTCACCCATTCACCAACTCACACAATGGCAGTATACCACCTGTACATTGCAAGCTTCATGTCAACCTGTACACTGACATGAACGGTAGGTCAGCGCTGAATTTTGCACTCCAGGTTATTAGATGTGTTTATTGTTTATTGATTTGTTACATCAAAAATCGTAATCGATGAGAAAAATTCGCTTTGCATCCAGCCTCCAGCGGGATCCAAAACCAGTACTCCCCAACCAAGTGCCACAGCTTTAACCATTGCACCACTTGTCACTTGAATTTTAGACAAATTTTTAAATTTTAGTTTTGTACTCGCATAATACTAACAAACCATTTCAAATTTACTATGTACAGCAAACAATGTCGTGTAGCCAGGGGAGGACCAAAATTCGACTTTTTTTGTTTTCCTTAACAATAAAATCAAATACTTGTTTAAAACATTTTCAAATTGATTTGCAACATCAACCCAGATATTCTTGAGTATATAATTGGAATTTCCATTTTAACATTAAATACATATGGCTGTATTCGTATTGTCGTGTTTATGTAAAAAAAATGCCAAATTTCTTAGAAAATTATATAAAAATTATAAACTGTGTGTGTTCTTGTGAAATGGTATGGTACTTATGTCGAATCTAACCCACATGCTCAAGTATACGTATATTATTGTTCGACATATTATTAAAATCACTTCGGGCGGAATACCTTGAAAATATTTTTTCTTTTCTTGTTTTTTTTTCTGTTGGTATTGAATTAAGACATACCGAAAATTTTATACATAATCATGATCAAAATAAAAATGAAATATTCGTAAGAAATATTTCGAAGCTTTTAAGCTCAATTTTAGAAATTATACAAAACATTTTTTTTAATTCTTCATTTTCTTTGTAAACGCATATAAATTTTATTAAAAAGTTCGCAAAAAAAATAAAATTACATTTATTTTATGATTTTAATTTATTCTAACAAAAAAATAAAGCAAAAAATTAAAACAAAAATAAAAATTTAATTTTTATTGGAAAATATTAAATTAAAATTAATTTTGTTGTTGGTGTGTATAATATGCGCACGTTTTGTTGGATTTTTTAAAAATAACATTTTTTGGATGTGGATGGTTCTCTTGTCGTTGTTGTTGTTTTTTCTGTTTAATAAAAAACAACATTTTTTATTGGTATCAAAATAAACGAAATATTTATAAATTTTAACCCGAAATGTATATTATTTTATTATATGATAAAATATTTGTATAATATATTTTTTTATTTTAAATTTATTGTATATAACATTTTTTGTTTATTTGGCTGTTGGCTGTTATTTTAATATATTATGTTGTGACAATTACAACTTTTTATTCGCGGATAAAAATAATTATTTAGCGAGCAAAAAAATAAAAACCTATAAAAACGGATTATATTTTATTTGATGTAGGCGCAGGACGAACAGAATTTTGATTTGTACGAGATTAATAACATGCAAAAATATGTGTACATGAGGATATAAAAATTATGAGGATTTTTATTCAAAACTTTGGGTTACGTTAAATACAGATATCAAAATATAATCTGTCCGATGTCCGCCATATTATTTTACAAAGATTTATATTATGTTGTACATTCCGTCAAGCTGTCTTGCAAAGCAAAACAATATAAGACTTGTTTTTAAATTTAAATATATTTTTATGTTTGTGATTAAATACGCGCTTAAATTTTTTTTACTGAACTCGGATTTATATTTGTTCATAATTAGACTTAATATTGAATTCGATTTAAATCTTATTCAAAATTTTGTTTTTGTCAATCATTGTTGTTCTCAAAATAAACATGGCCGATAATATCACAAAAAATATTTATGAGGACTAGATGTCTATATAAAATTACTGAACTTGGATTTACATTTCTACAAAATGAGATCAATTTTGAATTCGATTTAAATCTTAGTCAAAAGTCAAACATTGTTGTTGTTGTCAAAATAAAAATGGCCGGTTATAAAACATTTAATGCTTATGAGCACTAGATGTTTATACATAATCACTGAACTCGGATTTAAATTTGATCAAATTGGGATTAATACTAAATTCGATTTAAATCTAAGCCAAAATTTTGTTTTTCTCAAACATTGTTGTTGTTGTCAAAATAAACATGGCCGGTTATAAAACATAAAAGGCTTATGAAGACTAACTGTCTACACAAAATTACTGATTTCATAATTAAATTTGATCCAATTGGGATTAATATTGAATTCGATTTAAATCTTAGTCAAAATTTTGTTTTTGTCAAACATTGTTGTTGTTGTCAAAATAAACATGGCCGGTTATAAAACATAAAATGCTTATGATGACTAAATGTTTACACAAAATTACTGATTTCATAATTAAATTTGATCCAATTGGGATTAATATTGAATTCGATTTAAATCTTAGTCAAAATTTTGTTTTTGTCAAACATTGTTGTTGTTGTCAAAATAAACATGGCCGATAATAATACATTAAATGCTTATGAAGACTAGATGTATATACATAATCACTGAACTCGGACTTAAATTTGATCAAATTGGGATTAATATTGAACTCGATTTAAATCTTAGTCAACATTTTGTTTTTGTCAAACATTGTTGTTGTTGTCAAAATAAACATGGCCGATAATAATACATTAAATACTTATGAAGACTAGATGTATATACATAATCACTGAAGTCGGATTTAAATTTGCTCAAATTGGGATTAATATTGAATTCGATTTAAATCTGAGTCAAAAATTGTTTTTGTCAAACATTGTTGTTGTTGTCAAAATAAACATGGCCGGTTATAAAACATAAAATGCTTATGATGACTAAATGTTTACAGAAAATTACTGATTTCATAATTAAATTTGATCCAATTGGGATTAATATTGAATTCGATTTAAATCTTAGTCAAAATTTTGTTTTTGTCAAACATTGTTGTTGTTGTCAAAATAAACATGGCCGATAATAATACATTAAATGCTTATGAAGACTAGATGTATATACATAATCGCTGAACTCGGACTTAAATTTGATCAAATTGGGATTAATATTGAACTTGATTTAAATCTGAGTCAAAAATTGTTTTTGTCAAACATTGTTGTTGTTGTCAAAATAAACATGGCCGGTTATAAAACATAAAATGCTTATGATGACTAAATGTTTACACAAAATTACTGATTTCATAATTAAATTTGATCCAATTGGGATTAATATTGAATTCGATTTAAATCTTAGTCAAAATTTTGTTTTTGTCAAACATTGTTGTTGTTGTCAAAATAAACATGGCCGGTTATAAAACATAAAATGCTTATGATGACTAAATGTTTACACAAAATTACTGATTTCATAATTAAATTTGATCCAATTGGGATTAATATTGAATTCGATTTAAATCTTAGTCAAAATTTTGTTTTTGTCAAACATTGTTGTTGTTGTCAAAATAAACATGGCCGATAATAATAAATTAAATGCTTATGAAGACTAGATGTATATACATAATCACTGAACTCGGACTTAAATTTGATCAAATTGGGATTAATATTGAACTCGATTTAAATCTTAGTCAACATTTTGTTTTTGTCAAACATTGTTGTTGTTGTCAAAATAAACATGGCCGATAATAATACATTAAATACTTATGAAGACTAGATGTATATACATAATCACTGAAGTCGGATTTAAATTTGCTCAAATTGGGATTAATATTGAATTCGATTTAAATCTGAGTCAAAAATTGTTTTTGTCAAACATTGTTGTTGTTGTCAAAATAAACATGGCTGGTTATAAAACATAAAATGCTTATGATGACTAAATGTTTACACAAAATTACTGATTTCATAATTAAATTTGATCCAATTGGGATTAATATTGAATTCGATTTAAGTCTTAGTCAAAATTTTGTTTTTGTCAAACATTGTTGTTGTTGTCAAAATAAACATGGCCGGTTATAAAACATAAAATGCTTATGATGACTAAATGTTTACACAAAATTACTGATTTCATAATTAAATTTGATCCAATTGGGATTAATATTGAATTCGATTTAAATCTTAGTCAAAATTTTGTTTTTGTCAAACATTGTTGTTGTTGTCAAAATAAACATGGCCGATAATAATACATTAAATACTTATGAGGACTAGATGTTTATACATAATCACTGAACTCGGATTTAAATTTGATCAAATTGGGATTAATACTGAATTAGATTTAAATCTGAGTCAAAAATTGTTTTTCTCAAACATTGTTGTTGTTGTCGAAATAAACATGGCCGGTTATAAAACATAAAATGCTTATGATGGCTAAATGTTTACACAAAATTACTGATTTCATAATTAAATTTGATCCAATTGGGATTAATATTGAATCCGATTTAAATCTTAGTCAAAATTTTGTTTTTGTCAAACATTGTTGTTGTTGTCAAAATAAACATGGCCGGTTATAAAACATAAAATGCTTATGATGACTAAATGTTTACACAAAATTACTGATTTCATAATTAAATTTGATCCAATTGGGATTAATATTGAATTCGATTTAAATCTTAGTCAAAATTTTGTTTTTGTCAAACATTGTTGTTGTTGTCAAAATAAACATGGCCGATAATAATACATTGAATACTTATGAAGACTAGATGTTTATACATAATCACTGAACTCGGATTTAAATTTGCTCAAATTGTGATTAATATTGAATTAGATATAAATCTGAGTCAAAAATTGTTTTTCTCAAACATTGTTGTTGTTGTCAAAATAAACATGGCCGGTTATAAAACATAAAATGCTTATGATGACTAAATGTTTACACAAAATTATTGATTTCATAATTAAATTTGATCCAATTGGGATTAATATTGAATTCGATTTAAATCTTAGTCAACATTTTGTTTTTGTCAAACATTGTTGTTGTTGTCAAAATAAACATGGCCGATAATAATACATTAAATACTTATGAAGACTAGATGTTTATACATAATCACTGAACTCGGATTTAAATTTGCTCAAATTGTGATTAATATTGAATTAGATATAAATCTTAGTCAAAATTTTGTTTTTGTCAAACATTGTTGTTCTTGTCAAAATAAACATGGCCGGTTATAAAACATAAAATGCTTATGATGACTAAATGTTTACACAAAATTACTGATTTCATAATTAAATTTGATCCAATTAGGGATTAATATTGAATTCGATTTAAATCTTAGTCAACATTTTGTTTTTGTCAAACATTGTTGTTGTTGTCAAAATAAACATGGCCGATAATAATACATTGAATACTTATGAAGACTAGATGTTTATACATAATCACTGAACTCGGATTTAAATTTGCTCAAATTGTGATTAATATTGAATTAGATATAAATCTGAGTCAACAATTGTTTTTCTCAAACATTGTTGTTGTTGTCAAAATAAACATGGCCGGTTATAAAACATAAAATGCTTATGATGACTAAATGTTTACACAAAATTATTGATTTCATAATTAAATTTGATCCAATTGGGATTAATATTGAATTCGATTTAAATCTTAGTCAACATTTTGTTTTTGTCAAACATTGTTGTTGTTGTCAAAATAAACATGGCCGATAATAATACATTAAATACTTATGAAGACTAGATGTTTATACATAATCACTGAACTCGGATTTAAATTTGCTCAAATTGTGATTAATATTGAATTAGATATAAATCTTAGTCAACATTTTGTTTTTGTCAATCATTGTTGTTGTTGTCAAAATAAACATGGCCGGTTATAAAACATTAAATGCTTATGATGACTAAATGTTTACACAAAATTACTGATTTCATAATTAAATTTGATCCAATTGGGATTAATATTGAATTCGATTTAAATCTTAGTCAACATTTTGTTTTTGTCAAACATTGTTGTTGTTGTCAAAATAAACATGGCCGATAATAATACATTAAATGCGTATGAAGACTAGATGTATATACATAATCACTGAACTCGGAATTAAATTTGATCAAATTGGGATTAATACTGAATTAGATTTAAATCTGAGTCAAAATTTTGTTTTTGTCAAACATTGTTGTTCTTGTCAAAATAAACATGGCCGGTTATAAAACATAAAATGCTTATGATGACTAAATGTTTACACAAAATTACTGATTTCATAATTAAATTTGATCCAATTAGGGATTAATATTGAATTCGATTTAAATCTTAGTCAACATTTTGTTTTTGTCAAACATTGTTGTTGTTGTCAAAATAAACATGGCCGATAATAACACATTAAATACTTATGAGGACTAGATGTTTATACATAATCACTGAACTCGGATTTAAATTTGCTCAAATTGGGATTAATACTGAATTAGATTTAAATCTGAGTCAAAAATTGTTTTTCTCAAACATTGTTGTTGTTGTCGAAATAAACATGGCCGGTTATAAAACATAAAATGCTTATGATGACTAAATGTTTACACAAAATTACTGATTTCATAATTAAATTTGATCCAATTGGGATTAATATTGAATTCGATTTAAATCTTAGTCAAAATTTTGTTTTTGTCAAACATTGTTGTTGTTGTCAAAATAAACATGGCCGATAATAATACATTAAATACTTATGAAGACTAGATGTATATACATAATCACTGAAGTCGGATTTAAATTTGCTCAAATTGGGATTAATATTGAATTCGATTTAAATCTGAGTCAAAAATTGTTTTTGTCAAACATTGTTGTTGTTGTCAAAATAAACATGGCTGGTTATAAAACATAAAATGCTTATGATGACTAAATGTTTACACAAAATTACTGATTTCATAATTAAATTTGATCCAATTGGGATTAATATTGAATTCGATTTAAATCTTAGTCAAAATTTTGTTTTTGTCAAACATTGTTGTTGTTGTCAAAATAAACATGGCCGGTTATAAAACATAAAATGCTTATGATGTCTAAATGTTTACACAAAATTACTGATTTCATAATTAAATTTGATCCAATTGGGATTAATATTGAATTCGATTTAAATCTTAGTCAAAATTTTGTTTTTGTCAAACATTGTTGTTGTTGTCAAAATAAACATGGCCGATAATAATACATTAAATACTTATGAGGACTAGATGTTTATACATAATCACTGAACTCGGATTTAAATTTGATCAAATTGGGATTAATACTGAATTAGATTTAAATCTGAGTCAAAAATTATTTTTCTCAAACATTGTTGTTGTTGTCGAAATAAACATGGCCGGTTATAAAACATAAAATGCTTATGATGACTAAATGTTTACACAAAATTACTGATTTCATAATTAAATTTGATCCAATTGGGATTAATATTGAATTCGATTTAAATCTTAGTCAAAATTTTGTTTTTGTCAAACATTGTTGTTGTTGTCAAAATAAACATGGCCGATAATAATACATTGAATACTTATGAAGACTAGATGTTTATACATAATCACTGAACTCGGATTTAAATTTGCTCAAATTGTGATTAATATTGAATTAGATATAAATCTGAGTCAAAAATTGTTTTTCTCAAACATTGTTGTTGTTGTCAAAATAAACATGGCCGGTTATAAAACATAAAATGCTTATGATGACTAAATGTTTACACAAAATTATTGATTTCATAATTAAATTTGATCCAATTGGGATTAATATTGAATCCGATTTAAATCTTAGTCAACATTTTGTTTTTGTCAAACATTGTTGTTGTTGTCAAAATAAACATGGCCGATAATAATACATTAAATACTTATGAAGACTAGATGTTTATACATAATCACTGAACTCGGATTCAAATTTGCTCAAATTGTGATTAATATTGAATTAGATATAAATCTTAGTCAAAAATTGTTTTTCTCAAACATTGTTGTTGTTGTCAAAATAAACATGGCCGGTTATAAAACATAAAATGCTTATGATGACTAAATGTTTACACAAAATTACTGATTTCATAATTAAATTTGATCCAATTGGGATTAATATTGAATTCGATTTAAATCTTAGTCAAAATTTTGTTTTTGTCAAACATTGTTGTTGTTGTCAAAATAAACATGGCCGATAATAATACATTGAATACTTATGAAGACTAGATGTTTATACATAATCACTGAACTCGGATTTAAATTTGCTCAAATTGTGATTAATATTGAATTAGATATAAATCTGAGTCAAAAATTGTTTTTCTCAAACATTGTTGTTGTTGTCAAAATAAACATGGCCGGTTATAAAACATAAAATGCTTATGATGACTAAATGTTTACACAAAATTATTGATTTCATAATTAAATTTGATCCAATTGGGATTAATATTGAATCCGATTTAAATCTTAGTCAACATTTTGTTTTTGTCAAACATTGTTGTTGTTGTCAAAATAAACATGGCCGATAATAATACATTAAATACTTATGAAGACTAGATGTTTATACATAATCACTGAACTCGGATTCAAATTTGCTCAAATTGTGATTAATATTGAATTAGATATAAATCTTAGTCAAAATTTTGTTTTTGTCAAACATTGTTGTTGTTGTCAAAATAAACATGGCCGGTTATAAAACATAAAATGCTTATGATGACTAAATGTTTACACAAAATTACTGATTTCATAATTAAATTTGATCCAATTAGGGATTAATATTGAATTCGATTTAAATCTTAGTCAACATTTTGTTTTTGTCAAACATTGTTGTTGTTGTCAAAATAAACATGGCCGATAATAATACATTAAATACTTATGAAGACTAGATGTATATACATAATCACTGAAGTCGGATTTAAATTTGCTCAAATTGGGATTAATATTGAATTCGATTTAAATCTTAGTCAAAATTTTGGTTTTGTCAAACATTGTTGTTGTTGTCAAAATAAACATGGCCGATAATAATACATTAAATACTTATGAAGACTAGATGTTTATACATAATCAATGAACTCGGATTTAAATTTGCTCCAATTGGGATTAATACTGAATTAGATTTAAATCTGAGTCAAAAATTGTTTTTCTCAAACATTGTTGTTGTGGTCGAAATAAACATGGCCGGTTATAAAACATAAAATGCTTATGATGTCTAAATGTTTACACAAAATTACTGATTTCATAATTAAATTTGATCCAATTGGGATTAATATTGAATTCGATTTAAATCTTAGTCAAAATTTTGTTTTTGTCAAACATTGTTGTTGCTGTCAAAATAAACATGGCCGATAATAATACATTAAATACTTATGAAGACTAGATGTTTATACATAATCACTGAACTCGGATTTAAATTTGCTCAAATTGTGATTAATATTGAATTAGATTTAAATCTTTGTTAAAATTTTGTTTTTCTCAAACATTGTTGTTGTTGTCAAAATAAACATGGCCGGTTATAAAACATAAAATGCTTATGATGACTAAATGTTTACACAAAATTACTGATTTCATAATTAAATTTGATCCAATTGGGATTAATATTGAATTCGATTTAAATCTTAGTCAAAATTTTGTTTTTGTCAAACATTGTTGTTGTTGTCAAAATAAACATGGCCGGTTATAAAACATAAAATGCTTATGATGACTAAATGTTTACACAAAATTACTGATTTCATAATTAAATTTGATCCAATTGGGATTAATATTGAATTCGATTTAAATCTTAGTCAAAATTTTGTTTTTGTCAATCATTGTTGTTGTTGTCAAAATAAACATGGCCGATAATAATACATTAAATGCTTATGAAGACTAAATGTTTACACAAAATTACTGATTTCATAATTAAATTTGATCCAATTGGGATTAATATTGAATTCGATTTAAATCTTAGTCAAAATTTTGTTTTTGTCAAACATTGTTGTTGTTGTCAAAATAAACATGGCCGATAATAATACATTGAATACTTATGAAGACTAGATGTTTATACATAATCACTGAACTCGGATTTAAATTTGCTCAAATTGTGATTAATATTGAATTAGATATAAATCTGAGTCAAAAATTGTTTTTCTCAAACATTGTTGTTGTTGTCAAAATAAACATGGCCGGTTATAAAACATAAAATGCTTATGATGACTAAATGTTTACACAAAATTATTGATTTCATAATTAAATTTGATCCAATTGGGATTAATATTGAATTCGATTTAAATCTTAGTCAACATTTTGTTTTTGTCAAACATTGTTGTTGTTGTCAAAATAAACATGGCCGATAATAATACATTAAATACTTATGAAGACTAGATGTTTATACATAATCACTGAACTCGGATTCAAATTTGCTCAAATTGTGATTAATATTGAATTAGATATAAATCTTAGTCAAAATTTTGTTTTTGTCAAACATTGTTGTTGTTGTCAAAATAAACATGGCCGGTTATAAAACATAAAATGCTTATGATGACTAAATGTTTACACAAAATTACTGATTTCATAATTAAATTTGATCCAATTGGGATTAATATTGAATTCGATTTAAATCTTAGTCAAAATTTTGTTTTTGTCAATCATTGTTGTTGTTGTCAAAATAAACATGGCCGATAATAATACATTAAATGCTTATGAAGACTAAATGTTTACACAAAATTACTGATTTCATAATTAAATTTGATCCAATTGGGATTAATATTGAATTCGATTTAAATCTTAGTCAAAATTTTGTTTTTGTCAAACATTGTTGTTGTTGTCAAAATAAACATGGCCGATAATAATACATTGAATACTTATGAAGACTAGATGTTTATACATAATCACTGAACTCGGATTTAAACTTGCTCAAATTGTGATTAATATTGAATTAGATATAAATCTGAGTCAAAAATTGTTTTTCTCAAACATTGTTGTTGTTGTCAAAATAAACATGGCCGGTTATAAAACATAAAATGCTTATGATGACTAAATGTTTACACAAAATTATTGATTTCATAATTAAATTTGATCCAATTGGGATTAATATTGAATTCGATTTAAATCTTAGTCAACATTTTGTTTTTGTCAAACATTGTTGTTGTTGTCAAAATAAACATGGCCGATAATAATACATTAAATGCTTATGAAGACTAGATGTATATACATAATCACTGAACTCGGAATTAAATTTGATCAAATTGGGATTAATACTGAATTAGATTTAAATCTTAGTCAAAATTTTGTTTTTGTCAAACATTGTTGTTCTTGTCAAAATAAACATGGCCGGTTATAAAACATAAAATGCTTATGATGACTAAATGTTTACACAAAATTACTGATTTCATAATTAAATTTGATCCAATTAGGGATTAATATTGAATTCGATTTAAATCTTAGTCAAAATTTTGTTTTTGTCAAAGATTGTTGTTGTTGTCAAAATAAACATGGCCGATAATAACACATTAAATACTTATGAGGACTAGATGTTTATACATAATCACTGAACTCGGATTTAAATTTGCTCAAATTGGGATTAATACTGAATTAGATTTAAATCTGAGTCAAAAATTGTTTTTCTCAAACATTGTTGTTGTTGTCGAAATAAACATGGCCGGTTATAAAACATAAAATGCTTATGATGACTAAATGTTTACACAAAATTACTGATTTCATAATTAAATTTGATCCAATTGGGATTAATATTGAATTCGATTTAAATCTTAGTCAACATTTTGTTTTTGTCAAACATTGTTGTTGTTGTCAAAATAAACATGGCCGATAATAATACATTAAATGCTTATGAAGACTAGATGTATATACATAATCACTGAACTCGGAATTAAATTTGATCAAATTGGGATTAATACTGAATTAGATTTAAATCTTAGTCAAAATTTTGTTTTTGTCAAACATTGTTGTTGTTGTCAAAATAAACATGGCCGGTTATAAAACATAAAATGCTTATGATGACTAAATGTTTACACAAAATTATTGATTTCATAATTAAATTTGATCCAATTGGGATTAATATTGAATTCGATTTAAATCTTAGTCAAAATTTTGTTTTTGTCAAACATTGTTGTTGTTGTCAAAATAAACATGGCCGATAATAATACATTAAATACTTATGAGGACTAGATGTTTATACATAATCACTGAACTCGGATTTAAATTTGATCAAATTGGGATTAATACTGAATTAGATTTAAATCTGAGTCAAAAATTATTTTTCTCAAACATTGTTGTTGTTGTCGAAATAAACATGGCCGGTTATAAAACATAAAATGCTTATGATGACTAAATGTTTACACAAAATTACTGATTTCATAATTAAATTTGATCCAATTGGGATTAATATTGAATTCGATTTAAATCTTAGTCAAAATTTTGTTTTTGTCAAACATTGTTGTTGTTGTCAAAATAAACATGGCCGATAATAATACATTGAATACTTATGAAGACTAGATGTTTATACATAATCACTGAACTCGGATTTAAATTTGCTCAAATTGTGATTAATATTGAATTAGATATAAATCTGAGTCAAAAATTGTTTTTCTCAAACATTGTTGTTGTTGTCAAAATAAACATGGCCGGTTATAAAACATAAAATGCTTATGATGACTAAATGTTTACACAAAATTATTGATTTCATAATTAAATTTGATCCAATTGGGATTAATATTGAATCCGATTTAAATCTTAGTCAACATTTTGTTTTTGTCAAACATTGTTGTTGTTGTCAAAATAAACATGGCCGATAATAATACATTAAATACTTATGAAGACTAGATGTTTATACATAATCACTGAACTCGGATTCAAATTTGCTCAAATTGTGATTAATATTGAATTAGATATAAATCTTAGTCAAAAATTGTTTTTCTCAAACATTGTTGTTGTTGTCAAAATAAACATGGCCGGTTATAAAACATAAAATGCTTATGATGACTAAATGTTTACACAAAATTACTGATTTCATAATTAAATTTGATCCAATTGGGATTAATATTGAATTCGATTTAAATCTTAGTCAAAATTTTGTTTTTGTCAAACATTGTTGTTGTTGTCAAAATAAACATGGCCGATAATAATACATTGAATACTTATGAAGACTAGATGTTTATACATAATCACTGAACTCGGATTTAAATTTGCTCAAATTGTGATTAATATTGAATTAGATATAAATCTGAGTCAAAAATTGTTTTTCTCAAACATTGTTGTTGTTGTCAAAATAAACATGGCCGGTTATAAAACATAAAATGCTTATGATGACTAAATGTTTACACAAAATTATTGATTTCATAATTAAATTTGATCCAATTGGGATTAATATTGAATCCGATTTAAATCTTAGTCAACATTTTGTTTTTGTCAAACATTGTTGTTGTTGTCAAAATAAACATGGCCGATAATAATACATTAAATACTTATGAAGACTAGATGTTTATACATAATCACTGAACTCGGATTCAAATTTGCTCAAATTGTGATTAATATTGAATTAGATATAAATCTTAGTCAAAATTTTGTTTTTGTCAAACATTGTTGTTGTTGTCAAAATAAACATGGCCGGTTATAAAACATAAAATGCTTATGATGACTAAATGTTTACACAAAATTACTGATTTCATAATTAAATTTGATCCAATTAGGGATTAATATTGAATTCGATTTAAATCTTAGTCAACATTTTGTTTTTGTCAAACATTGTTGTTGTTGTCAAAATAAACATGGCCGATAATAATACATTAAATACTTATGAAGACTAGATGTATATACATAATCACTGAAGTCGGATTTAAATTTGCTCAAATTGGGATTAATATTGAATTCGATTTAAATCTTAGTCAAAATTTTGGTTTTGTCAAACATTGTTGTTGTTGTCAAAATAAACATGGCCGATAATAATACATTAAATACTTATGAAGACTAGATGTTTATACATAATCAATGAACTCGGATTTAAATTTGCTCCAATTGGGATTAATACTGAATTAGATTTAAATCTGAGTCAAAAATTGTTTTTCTCAAACATTGTTGTTGTGGTCGAAATAAACATGGCCGGTTATAAAACATAAAATGCTTATGATGTCTAAATGTTTACACAAAATTACTGATTTCATAATTAAATTTGATCCAATTGGGATTAATATTGAATTCGATTTAAATCTTAGTCAAAATTTTGTTTTTGTCAAACATTGTTGTTGCTGTCAAAATAAACATGGCCGATAATAATACATTAAATACTTATGAAGACTAGATGTTTATACATAATCACTGAACTCGGATTTAAATTTGCTCAAATTGTGATTAATATTGAATTAGATTTAAATCTTTGTTAAAATTTTGTTTTTCTCAAACATTGTTGTTGTTGTCAAAATAAACATGGCCGGTTATAAAACATAAAATGCTTATGATGACTAAATGTTTACACAAAATTACTGATTTCATAATTAAATTTGATCCAATTGGGATTAATATTGAATTCGATTTAAATCTTAGTCAAAATTTTGTTTTTGTCAAACATTGTTGTTGTTGTCAAAATAAACATGGCCGGTTATAAAACATAAAATGCTTATGATGACTAGATGTTTACACAAAATTACTGATTTCATAATTAAATTTGATCCAATTGGGATTAATATTGAATTCGATTTAAATCTTAGTCAAAATTTTGTTTTTGTCAATCATTGTTGTTGTTGTCAAAATAAACATGGCCGATAATAATACATTAAATGCTTATGAAGACTAAATGTTTACACAAAATTACTGATTTCATAATTAAATTTGATCCAATTGGGATTAATATTGAATTCGATTTAAATCTTAGTCAAAATTTTGTTTTTGTCAAACATTGTTGTTGTTGTCAAAATAAACATGGCCGATAATAATACATTGAATACTTATGAAGACTAGATGTTTATACATAATCACTGAACTCGGATTTAAATTTGCTCAAATTGTGATTAATATTGAATTAGATATAAATCTGAGTCAAAAATTGTTTTTCTCAAACATTGTTGTTGTTGTCAAAATAAACATGGCCGGTTATAAAACATAAAATGCTTATGATGACTAAATGTTTACACAAAATTATTGATTTCATAATTAAATTTGATCCAATTGGGATTAATATTGAATTCGATTTAAATCTTAGTCAACATTTTGTTTTTGTCAAACATTGTTGTTGTTGTCAAAATAAACATGGCCGATAATAATACATTAAATACTTATGAAGACTAGATGTTTATACATAATCACTGAACTCGGATTCAAATTTGCTCAAATTGTGATTAATATTGAATTAGATATAAATCTTAGTCAAAATTTTGTTTTTGTCAAAGATTGTTGTTGTTGTCAAAATAAACATGGCCGGTTATAAAACATAAAATGCTTATGATGACTAAATGTTTACACAAAATTACTGATTTCATAATTAAATTTGATCCAATTGGGATTAATATTGAATTCGATTTAAATCTTAGTCAAAATTTTGTTTTTGTCAATCATTGTTGTTGTTGTCAAAATAAACATGGCCGATAATAATACATTAAATGCTTATGAAGACTAAATGTTTACACAAAATTACTGATTTCATAATTAAATTTGATCCAATTGGGATTAATATTGAATTCGATTTAAATCTTAGTCAAAATTTTGTTTTTGTCAAACATTGTTGTTGTTGTCAAAATAAACATGGCCGATAATAATACATTGAATACTTATGAAGACTAGATGTTTATACATAATCACTGAACTCGGATTTAAACTTGCTCAAATTGTGATTAATATTGAATTAGATATAAATCTGAGTCAAAAATTGTTTTTCTCAAACATTGTTGTTGTTGTCAAAATAAACATGGCCGGTTATAAAACATAAAATGCTTATGATGACTAAATGTTTACACAAAATTATTGATTTCATAATTAAATTTGATCCAATTGGGATTAATATTGAATTCGATTTAAATCTTAGTCAACATTTTGTTTTTGTCAAACATTGTTGTTGTTGTCAAAATAAACATGGCCGATAATAATACATTAAATGCTTATGAAGACTAGATGTATATACATAATCACTGAACTCGGAATTAAATTTGATCAAATTGGGATTAATACTGAATTAGATTTAAATCTTAGTCAAAATTTTGTTTTTGTCAAACATTGTTGTTCTTGTCAAAATAAACATGGCCGGTTATAAAACATAAAATGCTTATGATGACTAAATGTTTACACAAAATTACTGATTTCATAATTAAATTTGATCCAATTAGGGATTAATATTGAATTCGATTTAAATCTTAGTCAAAATTTTGTTTTTGTCAAAGATTGTTGTTGTTGTCAAAATAAACATGGCCGATAATAACACATTAAATACTTATGAGGACTAGATGTTTATACATAATCACTGAACTCGGATTTAAATTTGCTCAAATTGGGATTAATACTGAATTAGATTTAAATCTGAGTCAAAAATTGTTTTTCTCAAACATTGTTGTTGTTGTCGAAATAAACATGGCCGGTTATAAAACATAAAATGCTTATGATGACTAAATGTTTACACAAAATTACTGATTTCATAATTAAATTTGATCCAATTAGGGATTAATATTGAATTCGATTTAAATCTTAGTCAAAATTTTGGTTTTGTCAAACATTGTTGTGGTTGTCAAAATAAACATGGCCGATAATAATACATTAAATACTTATGAAGACTAGATGTTTATACATAATCACTGAACTCGGATTTAAATTTGCTCCAATTGGGATTAATACTGAATTAGATTTAAATCTGAGTCAAAAATTGTTTTTCTCAAACATTGTTGTTGTCGAAATAAACATGGCCGGTTATAAAACATAAAATGCTTATGATGACTAAATGTTTACACAAAATTACTGATTTCATAATTAAATTTGATCCAATTGGGATTAATATTGAATTCGATTTAAATCTTAGTCAAAATTTTGTTTTTGTCAAACATTGTTGTTGCTGTCAAAATAAACATGGCCGATAATAATACATTAAATACTTATGAAGACTAGATGTTTATACATAATCACTGAAATCGGATTTAAATTTGCTCAAATTGTGATTAATATTGAATTAGATTTAAATCTTTGTTAAAATTTTGTTTTTCTCAAACATTGTTGTTGTTGTCAAAATAAACATGGCCGGTTATAAAACATAAAATGCTTATGATGACTAAATGTTTACACAAAATTACTGATTTCATAATTAAATTTGATCCAATTGGGATTAATATTGAATCCGATTTAAATCTTAGTCAACATTTTGTTTTTGTCAAACATTGTTGTTGTTGTCAAAATAAACATGGCCGATAATAATACATTAAATACTTATGAAGACTAGATGTTTATACATAATCACTGAACTCGGATTCAAATTTGCTCAAATTGTGATTAATATTGAATTAGATATAAATCTTAGTCAAAATTTTGTTTTTGTCAAACATTGTTGTTGTTGTCAAAATAAACATGGCCGGTTATAAAACATAAAATGCTTATGATGACTAAATGTTTACACAAAATTACTGATTTCATAATTAAATTTGATCCAATTAGGGATTAATATTGAATTCGATTTAAATCTTAGTCAACATTTTGTTTTTGTCAAACATTGTTGTTGTTGTCAAAATAAACATGGCCGATAATAATACATTAAATACTTATGAAGACTAGATGTATATACATAATCACTGAAGTCGGATTTAAATTTGCTCAAATTGGGATTAATATTGAATTCGATTTAAATCTTAGTCAAAATTTTGGTTTTGTCAAACATTGTTGTTGTTGTCAAAATAAACATGGCCGATAATAATACATTAAATGCTTATGAAGACTAGATGTATATACATAATCACTGAACTCGGAATTAAATTTGATCAAATTGGGATTAATACTGAATTAGATTTAAATCTTAGTCAAAATTTTGTTTTTGTCAAACATTGTTGTTCTTGTCAAAATAAACATGGCCGGTTATAAAACATAAAATGCTTATGATGACTAAATGTTTACACAAAATTACTGATTTCATAATTAAATTTGATCCAATTAGGGATTAATATTGAATTCGATTTAAATCTTAGTCAAAATTTTGTTTTTGTCAAAGATTGTTGTTGTTGTCAAAATAAACATGGCCGATAATAACACATTAAATACTTATGAGGACTAGATGTTTATACATAATCACTGAACTCGGATTTAAATTTGCTCAAATTGGGATTAATACTGAATTAGATTTAAATCTGAGTCAAAAATTGTTTTTCTCAAACATTGTTGTTGTTGTCGAAATAAACATGGCCGGTTATAAAACATAAAATGCTTATGATGACTAAATGTTTACACAAAATTACTGATTTCATAATTAAATTTGATCCAATTAGGGATTAATATTGAATTCGATTTAAATCTTAGTCAAAATTTTGGTTTTGTCAAACATTGTTGTGGTTGTCAAAATAAACATGGCCGATAATAATACATTAAATACTTATGAAGACTAGATGTTTATACATAATCACTGAACTCGGATTTAAATTTGCTCCAATTGGGATTAATACTGAATTAGATTTAAATCTGAGTCAAAAATTGTTTTTCTCAAACATTGTTGTTGTCGAAATAAACATGGCCGGTTATAAAACATAAAATGCTTATGATGACTAAATGTTTACACAAAATTACTGATTTCATAATTAAATTTGATCCAATTGGGATTAATATTGAATTCGATTTAAATCTTAGTCAAAATTTTGTTTTTGTCAAACATTGTTGTTGCTGTCAAAATAAACATGGCCGATAATAATACATTAAATACTTATGAAGACTAGATGTTTATACATAATCACTGAAATCGGATTTAAATTTGCTCAAATTGTGATTAATATTGAATTAGATTTAAATCTTTGTTAAAATTTTGTTTTTCTCAAACATTGTTGTTGTTGTCAAAATAAACATGGCCGGTTATAAAACATAAAATGCTTATGATGACTAAATGTTTACACAAAATTACTGATTTCATAATTAAATTTGATCCAATTGGGGTTAATATTGAAGTCGATTTAATTCTTAGATAAAATTTTGTTTTTGTCAAACATTGTTGTTGTTGTCAAAATAAACATGGCCGGTTATAAAACATTAAATGCTTATGAAGACTAGATGTATATACATAATCACTGAACTCGGATTTAAACTTGCTCAAATTGGGAGTAATACTGAATTCGGTTTAAATCTTAGTCAAAATTTTGTTTTTCTCAAACAATGTTGTTGTTGTCAAAATAAACATGGCCGCTAATATCACATAAAATATTTATGAGGACTAGATGTCTACATAAATAGATTGATCTCATAACTAAATTTGATCAAATTGGGATTAATATTGAAATCGATTTAATCCTTTGTCAAAATTTTGTTCTTGTCAAACATTGTTGTTGTTGTCAAAATAAACATGGCCAGTCATAAAACATAAAATGCTTAACAAGACTAAATGTCTACATAATTACTGAACTCGGATTTAAACTTGCTCAAATTGGGAATAATACTGAATTCGGTTTAAATCTTAGTCAAAATTTTGTTTTTGTCAAACATTGTTGTTGTTGTCAAAATAAAAATGGCCGGTTATAAAACATAAAATACTTATGAGGACTAAATGCCTACATAAATTTATTGATCTCATAATAAAATTTTATCAAATTGGGGTTAATGTTGAATTCGATTTGATTCTTAGTTAAAATTTTGTTTTCTTCAAACGTTTTTGTTGTTGTCAAAGTAAACATGGCCGATAATAATACATTAAATACTTATGAAGACTACACGTACATACATAATCACTGAACTCGGATTTAAATTTGCTCAAATTGGGATTAATATAGAATTCGATTTAAATCTGAGTCAAAATTTTGTTTTTGTCAAAAATTGTTGTTGTCAAAATAAACATGCCTGGTCATAAAACATAAAATGCTTATGAGGACCAAATGTCTACATAATCACTGAACTCGGATTTAAATTTGCTCAAATTGGGATTAATATTGAATTCGATTTAAATCATAGTCAAAATTTTGTTTTTTTTCAAACATTGTTGTTGTTGTCAAAATAAACATGGCCTATTATAATATTGGTTTAACTGGCAAATTTGCATGGCCATATTGAGCCTTAAACTACGTGTTTGTCCATAAATCGGTTTTTTCATTCAAATTTCGCATGTGGTTCGATTTTTGATTTGGATTCTGCTAGTTTTAAATTGAATGACCTAATTTGGTCAAGAACGAGTAAAGCATAATTTTTTTTAGTCCATGCTATTTGTTTTGGACCGAAGCATTCCCTGCTCTTTAGCGGTTCATTTAAAGATGGGTCGGCCCATGAGTTTCGCTCAGCGATATGAGATTGTACCCCTATCGGGATTCGAACCCGTTACCTCCTGATCTAAACGTCAAAACTTAAACCAATGTTCCATTCGGTCGGTCATAAAACTTATAATGGCCATTTGATTTGGTCATAATGAGTCTAAAATTAGTTGGATGTCAATAGACTTTGATTTCCACTCCAATTCTGATTTTGATATGATTTTTTGAATTGGGCTTAGCTTTAAAGTGAAAACGCGGAAGGCTTTTTCTAGAACGAACGGACCAAAAAAAATTAATAGGTCAGTTAATAAGCCTAAAATTATCCTTTGATTTTGTATTTGTCTTAAATCATTTTTTGATGTGGGGGTCCATTATTTTAGTTGGAAATTACAGAACTGTAATATGTTTAGTCGAGCATTTTGCTTATTTTTATTTAATGTATCTTAGAATATTCTGCTAAAGGGGTTCTGTAAGCTTTAGGGACGTCACTCTACCTTTGTGAACTTTTTTATTTTCTATGGGTAGTTCAAAAGTTTGTTAAATGCTAAAGATTTAAATTTTAAAGTTTGGTACTGACGTATATATATATTTATGTATAATGGTCACTTGTATTTTTAGTAACTGTCTAATAATTAAACTTACAAAATGTGTTTAAGTATGTCTCCTTCTTGCATGTAAAAATGTAATCTGAATAAAAACAATAAAAAAATTATTCAAAAAAATAATATTTCATTTATTTACTTTCCATCTCTCTCTGTGTTTCTCTTTGTTTCTCTCTCTGTTCCTCTCTCTCTCTCTCTCTTTCTAGGTTTTGTTCGACGTTGCCATGCCAGTGTAGTCGGTGTCTTCTTATGTGACGCCCTCAGGCTGATAAATTTATTTATTGGAAAATCTGGTATAAGAAAAACCGGTTACCAACCATTACAGAATTGATAAATAAACAATGATATATATTCTCACCTAATTTATTTTGATAGAGTGTGTAGAATTTAGAAGTATATGTTAATAAGGCCCTGTCTAGGGTGCTGATACCCAGATAATACTTCTTTAGCAATTATCATACAAATAAACCTCTTGAAATACCCATTTAATCTACATAAAATATATTCCAAAATATAAAAATTTAAATTTGATTTCAAACTTTTAACTAAATATACATAAAACATATTTTTGGTCTTAAACATAAACCATTTAAGGTCTGCTATACCTTAATCTAGCAAATGTAAGATTTTCCTTTATATATAAATTTTTGTGTTAAATAAATAATCAAATTTTATTCGCTTACTTTGGGAGTAAAATTTTTTTATTTTTTTTTAACAATAATTTTGAAATAAATTAACTATAAATACTATTGTTTGTATTCCTAAATATAATATTATGCATTATACACAAAATATTTTGTAGAGCGTGTAGACTATACCCAAAAAAGTAGAGGACCAACCGACACAAAAATGGTTGGAAAATGGAAAATAAAAATCAAAGTGGTGCGAGGTTTATTATATATATTCGTAAGTAGTGGAAATAACCTAACGAATTTTCCATTTTTTTACTGTTTGTATTTTTATTATCGAACGTGACCAACATACAAGTGAATTAAAATAAAGTTTAATGTTGTACAAGGATTTTTTTTTCGTGTAGTATGTGCCTGGTTATTACTGTTTTTAATTTCGAAAATATACTGAATTATGGTTTTTAGTCCCTCCTGTTTATGTTATATTTTTTTCAAGGGTATAACATATATACATACATTCATTATAATTTTATGTTAATTGAGAAACCATAAAGATAAATATTATACTATATTGTATTACATATTATGCAGCATTTTTACAACATTTTTGTAACCAAACTGGATCGATGTACACATTGTTTTAAAAATAAACGAAATAGTTCACGTGGAGCGTGCGACTAACAAAAATAAATGTTTCGTAACACAAAAAAAAAAAAGTTGTCCAGAACAACATTCAACTAGAAATAAATTAAAAACTAATTTTGTATTGAATTTGATTGAAATTAGGGAGAAATGGACGAAGCGGGAAGATTTTGTATCTTTTTTATTACACCCAATTTAATACGTTATATATTTTTTGTGCTTTTCGTTGATTACCCTAAAGGCTTAACCGTTTTTTTTTTCTTGTTCATCTATAATTCCAGTGCAAACTTAATTTAGTACAAACAAAGTTAAAGAAAATCTGTTTTGATTGCTTGCCTTGCTGTGTAATGAAAAATGTTCTCTGCTTTACCCAAATGAAAATATAAAACTTTGCGAAACTAATACAAAACACAAAGAAATGTCTAACGGCGAACACAATAACAATAACAACAACAAAATAAAAACCAACCGGCAAAATTATTAATTAATCTTGTATACATTCGCAGTAAATTTATAATGATTTTAATCTCTACGAAAAACATTGTACTTAATTTACTTAAAAACCTTTTCTTTATGCTGAGAATATGGTCCTTTTTGCCGGTATATATTTAAGATTATATCTGGTACAAAATTTTATAAAATCTTCATCGTTGCGCCGCCTAATAACAAAAACCATTAAGTTTAGCTCGATTTTGTTTTGCACGCGTAACCTCGCATAATATTTTAAAGCAATTTACAACGAATCCAACTCCGTATACAAAACAAAATCATTTATGAAAAATTCATTAAACCATAAACAGACCAAAACAAATTTTATACAAGAAATCATTAACACAAAACTCTTTTTGTTTTTTAATATTATAAATATTTTTCGTTCGGTTCAGTTCTGTATAAACAGCACAAAGTTAAGATTATTGAAAGTTCCTTTAACCGTTTTTCATCTTTTACAAAAAAATTCTATACTTCATACTCCGTTGTAAATTATGGAAAAATCGAAAATGAACAATTACAATAATAATAGTACCCAGCGTAGCAAAGATCAACAAGAATATAGTACAAAGAAAAATTATTCGTAATGAAACAAATTTTTTACAATGCAGATACATTTTTTTTTACTACAGTAATTCAAAAAATACACAAAGAGCAAAAAATTGTTTTAATGTTTTACATTTTGCTATTGGTAATAAACAATTATTATTTTTGTTGTTGGTGTAATTTCCCTTTTTCAGATTTTGTTGAATAAAATGATTTTTAATGTATGTTGTCTGAATAATAATTAAAAATAATATTTTGACTAATTTTACAAAGATAATTAAAATTTTGCTCTTTGCATGCATCGTGCCTTGTAATGAGTTCTGATACTGAAACCTCTTTCATTTAACGTTGCTATAAGCAAAATGTGCAGATGTTATTTTTTGAGACCAACGCCCTAAAATATATTCTGTAACAATTTTTTTTTTTCGACGTATATAGGTGCTTAACCCGTTTACCGTATATTTATAACGGGTACAGACAAAAAAAAATTGTTTAATGCCATATGGAATAGGTTGCGATGAGTCGTAATTTCGGAACAATCAGTTGAGTGAGAGTTTTCGAGTACCGGAAGTTAATTCAGATGAATTTTTATTCATGGTGAAATCCCCCGCATGTATTCTTCCATCGGTTCGATGTTGCACCATTCCACACCATAAAGCAAGATGTTGCATTATATTCTAGAATGTTGCGTACTATTGCACCATCTTACGTGATGTTGCATTATGTTGCTTAATGTTACGATGTTGCTTTATGTTACGAAGTGCATTTGTCCTGGTAAAAATACGGCCGATTTCAATCGACGATTACACGAAAACTGGTCGTTGTTTCGACCCAATTTTAACGGATTATAATTCAAAATTAAATAACCTTTCATAATTGGTACAATTTTCTATGATTTGAAACCAAAAAATTGTTGGTTTCAAAAAAAGTGCATTTGTCCTGTTAAAAATACAGCCGATTTCAATCGACGAATACTCGAAAACTGATCGTTGTTTCAGCCCAATTTAAACGGAATATTATTTAAAATTAAATAACCTTTCATAATTGGTACAATATTCCATGATTTGAAATAAAGAAAATTTTCGTTTCTAAAAAAAGTGCATTTGTCCTGGGTGACGGTCTCTTTATCGTAAACAATTTACCGTAGAACAGTTTATCGTAGACACAATTTACCGTGGACACCATTTATCTTGTGGACAGTTCATCGTATACCAGTATATCGTAGTTTGAAAATTTGATTTGATGATTTGTAAATAAGAAGTGTGAAGTGTCTTCGGTTTATAAATTTTTTATTGAGTTCGGCCATTCCTATTAGGATGGCATTTTGTATGTTGAATGGAAATGGGATTCTTAAATGATTTTTGGAAGAAGTTCTGGAATACGGCACCTAGGATGGAACTCGATAGTTTCTTAACCGATTATGATGGGAGTGGGTATGATGGATGGAAAGGGGATTCTTAAATGATTTTGGAAGAAGTGCTGGAATATGGCCACCTGGGACGGGACTTAGTAGTTTCTGAACCGATTATGATGGTATTATGTATGTTGGATGGATGTGGAATTCTTAAAGAATTTTTGGAAGAAGTTCTTTTATATGGCCACATGGGACGGAACTCGATCAATTCTTAACTGGTTGCGATGAGATTGGGTATGTTGGATGAATATGGGATTCTTAAATGATTTTCGGAAGAATATGGCCACATGGGACAGAACTTGATGGTTTATTAACTGATTATGATGGGATTGGGATTGTTGGATGGAAACTGGATTCTTAAGTTATTTTTGGAAAAAGTTCTTGAATATGGCCACCTAGGACGGAACTCGGTAATTTCTTAATCGGTTATGGTCTGATGATTTTTGGAAGAAGTTCTGGAAAAGTTGCCTTCTGGAACGGATCTCGACCATTGCTTATCAGCATCTTGATTGGACGATTGTCGATGATAAATTGCTGTACTCGCTATTTGATGAAAAAGCCAAATTCTACTTCTTATTTTTTCTTATAAATTTTCTAGTAAAAAGTTTAATCGTTGATAGATAAGTTTCTGTCCTATATCGTCAATCTTATTATATCATATGTGGCGATAACATTTGGGAGCATAGATTTAGGTTTTTCACTCTTTGCGGTGCTGGCTAGCTAGTTCTAAACGAATATAAAAATCGAGAGAGGGAGCAATGCAGGATGGATTTTGCTTATGGCCATTGACACCACAGGTCCGTGCTATGGGCGAGACCAATCGAACACAGTATCAGCGTATGTTCTCCATGCTAGAGGTGGCTGAAGTGGGCGTCAGTCTTATAGCAAGGAGCTTGCTGTGTACATGTATATCACTAGCCCGTAACCCACATATGAGTCAACCAAATAAGTGGGTTGAGCGGCAAGGTAACTACCTGCTCTCACAAGGAAGGGTCTCCAGTTGTCCGGCTCCGATTTCGATGAAACTTTAATATGTTGTAGAGGAGTGGAAAATAAGTGACACGTATTTTTTTTAAGTGCTCAATCCTATTCTAAGGGGGTGAAAACCGCCCTTGAAGTTGGGGGTAAAAAAGTGATTCTATAATTTTCAAAGTAAATATAGCTTGGTGCGTCATTTAGAAAAATCAATATAAATATAAAGGTTTATTAGTTCGTGAAAATGAAAAAGAACCGATGTCATTAAGAAAAATATATATATATAATTCTACAGATATTTAAGAATATATATTTATTAATGGGGTGGAAATCACCATTCTGATAATGACGAGTTCGTTTCCGTGTTATATCAACTATATACAGATTGGAAATTCTTGAGATTTTGTATAGCTCCAGCTCCTCAAATGAATTTGAGTCACGAAAATAATCACTGATATTCTCAAATATCTATAATACTGATGCAAAATGGGACGATGTTCCTAAAAGTTCGTTGGGTTATCGATATTCCAACAGGGGTAGTTAGGCTCTTTAAGGAGGTTGTAGAATGAAATTTTTGAGCTTGTATATTTTCTAGAATTAATTGGCCGTATTTCAGAAACTTCATAAAATTTTTAACAATTTATGAAATTTTAGATTCCCGATAGGGTATGTGACAACCCCCACACATCATTGATAGTCATTAGAATCGATGGTAATCATCATATTGGAGGATAGCAAAACACTTCCAGTCTAAAAAAATCCTTAAATCCCCCAAACTTCTTTTTCATTGTTGAGTGATATTTATTTTTTCCACTATTTCCCGCATCAAATTGGTATTTTATGCAAGTTTTTTGATTTTCAACCCCCTCCTAGGAGTTGTTTCATCCCGGGATTTCCAAAATTTTTGAACAAATAATAAAAATCTTGACTTTCCGAGATACGTATTTCATAGTAAATAAACTTTCGGATTTTTCATGTTTTGTAAGAAAAATTATGGAGAGTCGCTCTTACACCCCTAAATTCAAGTGCGGTTGAAACCATTCAAAGCGGATGATTCATGAAATTTTTGAACGTGCAAACCTTTATCCTAATTTCGCGATCTTATATATTTTTTCTAGAATTATTACACCAAATTGCGAAATTTTCTTGGAATGTTTAAAATTTTTTACAAATTTCACCCCCGTTAGGGGATGTTTCACCCCTAAACATCAATGATATCGGTAAGAATCTATCTTAATGATCATAATTAAGGAGGACAAAGAACTTTCAGTCGAAAAAATCAGTGTCCTGAGCGAATTTCCAGAATCGTCTCTAGAAGTGGTTAACCCTCTGAGAAAGGGCGGTTTCGAAAAACCCTCGAACACGTCAACCTTATTTTTTTATGGAGTAATATAAATTTTTTCCAGAATTTCTCGCATTAATTTGGATTTTTTAGAGTTTTTTTTGATTTTTCAATCCCTTCCTAGGGGTAGTTTCACCCCTAGGTAGTACCAAAATTCTTGAAAAAATAATATATATGTAAGTTTCTGAAATACCTCTTTTGGAATAAAAAACTTGCAGATTTTTTCATGTTTTTTGAGGAAAATTATCGAAAGTCACTTTTTTACCCCCAACTTCAAGGGCGGTTTTCACCCCCTTAGAAGGAGATTGAGCACTTAAAAAAACACGTGACACTTATTTTCCACTCCTCTACAACATATTAAAGTTTCATCGAAATCAGAGCCGGACACCTGGAGACCCTTCCTTGTCAGAAAAACCTGGTTATAAAATCTACCTAAAGGCCTGGGATAAATTAAACATTTTGATAATAAGAACAACATCCGAAAATATATACGGGAGTATGGGGTGTGCAACGAAATATCGGTATTCAAAATCTCGATTTTTTAAATCCTGGTTTTCTAAATCCTGGTTTTGTATAAAAAAAAACTGATTTTTAAGAAATCTTGGTTTGAATTTTTTTAAATTTAGCATGTGGGAAAATGGCACTTTGAAATGATTTTTTGATAAAATTCAAAAATAGGTTTGCGATATAATTATAGAGAACGGCTAGTAGGGATGGAATTTGGATGAAGGGCTAAGTGCCCGTGAGAGTTATCAAGTCCGTAAGCTTCTACATAGTTCAGGCTCAGGTGGCCATATTCACGAACTTCTTCCAAAAATCATTCAATAATCCCATCTCCATCCAACATATTCTATTTCATCACGATGGTCAAGAAATGGCCGAATTTTTATACGAAATACAAATTGGAAAATTTTTTATGCTCACTTCAAATCCAAGACACTAATTGTGATATACGATAAACTGTCCACACGATAAACTCTTCTACGATAAATTGATTCCACGATAAATTGTTCACGATAAACTGACACTAAATCGGCAACGAAATTTAAAATGCAAAAACAAAACCATTGCACATATGAAAAAATGGTATCGCAACAATGAAGCAGACCTTGATGTAAAACTTTTCATAATTCAGGGGTGGGATGTTGTAACATAAAAGCAATTTATTTTAGGAAAAAGTGATATAATATTCGATAAATATCAAAAAAAATAATAATGTTACAACATCCCACCCCTGTTATATGGCGATCGCACGCTACTAGAATAAATTGTTTATTTATATATTTTTAAAGTCCCACCCTAGAACTTTTATTTTATGGCGGATTGTGTACTTTTTTCAGTTTTTAATACTTTGAGTTTGAATAAATCTGAAATGTATACACTTTTGTCGTATTAAGGAAATAAAAGAGTCTGATTTCAATTCACCGCGACCCAAACGAGATATCATTTCAACAAATAACTGCATCTCCACAAAAATGTTTCAGGCTCTGCTTATTTGGGTCAATAGGTAATCAATATTATAGTAATGCCTTCCGTTATACACACACTCACGTATTATTAACCAATTTTCATCATTTACCATTTACCACACACGCACAACATTTTAATCTGTTATTTAATGTACTTTTTGGCTATAATCATTTAATTAACTCTCAAAAAATTAAGTTCATTTTGTGTGTGGATATGTGTGTGGGTTTTTATAATTTTCGGATGGTTTAACCATAACAATAATAATAACAACAACACACACTATTATATATACGTACATATACATACATGTATTTGCAATTTTAATTACATTAAAACATGTTTCCACAAATTAAAAACCGTTATACACACATACCAACAAAACCCAGAAAACTTTAACTTAATACGGAACAAAAAAATTATTTTGTTTGTGTTTTGGAAAACCAAAATGGAAAATTAATTAAATAAATAAATTAATTTTTGTAAATATATGTGTGTGTGTGTATGTATACGAGAGTATAGAGTAATAGAGTAAAATACAAACGATAAACATAATTAATCAAAAGGCCAAGGGATGCGTTTAAATACGAGTACATATAAGCATCACAGATATATCTTGATATACAGAAGTCACACAACATATGTAAATGTAATAAAAATAATTGAAATTTTCTTCCGCTTTATGTAGGAGATACATCGTGCGGCATTTACAGATTTTTCTTCTTCTTATTCTGAGCTTTTTGTTGGAGCACATACCCGTATTATAAACGAATATAAAATTTTTTTTTGCCAAGCAATTTACCATTTTTCCACTTCACATACATACATATATTTGCAGCATTTTGTATACAGCATGAATATGTACGTACAATATGTAAAGAAGATATAATCTGAATATTTTCTCAAGTGACCTTAACTTTAACCTTAATTTGATAACAAATTGTATCATGATTGTATTTTTCTTGTTGTTAAAAATATCGTAAGCTTTCGTTACGGATATTATTTGAACAGCACAAAAGGTTAAGTTTCGATAAATTGCGGTTGCTAAAATAGTTTACAATTTCTTAGTGTTTCTCAATTTTTATAATTATGTTTTAACTTGTAGAAATCCAAGAAAGTGTACACAAATCTCAGTACCTCTAATTAAACTTGCCAAACTGCGTTTTCACCTTTAAAAGTACGTCGTCTATTGAAAAGTTATGAAGACCACTATCGCATGGAAACATTTTTTTTTAAAATTGAAATTTACAGTGTAAAGTGGAGTCAAGGTATTTTATGCAGACAATTTACATTTGGAAACTACTGTAGTCTGTGACAGATAATATGTTCTAATATTTTGCCGGCTGCGTAGCATATATATCCATGCGTTTTTCTCTTTGAGAAGTAGTTGTTACAGACGGCTCAGCAGCCGAACAGTAGATTTCAACTAAGCTCGCAGAGGCCTCACACGGTGGTGTTGCCGGCTAGATCTTATGGAGAAATGCCTGGATCGTGGGTATTTGAGGTTTGCGAAGCTCCTGGCTTACACCGTGTTTGCAGAATTGTTTTAAAAAAAACCAAAACTAAATAAAAATAAAAAAAACCGAATGTTCCGCCGAAATTTGTTGGACGAAACTAGAAGAAAATGTCTATAAAGAAATAATAACCGGGTGTGTCTATCCAGTGACGGCCAGATCTCCCAGAGTGACAAGTACCCAGTCTGCCGAAGACACCCCCCGAATGACCCATCGACACCAAAAGTCCGAGGCCCAGCTGCAACGAAGCAGCATTAGACGGTAGGGACGTCTCCCCAACAGACCAAGCCTCTCTTCATCCGGAGAAACCTCCAAAAAATTTCCCACAAATCACACGAGGAAACTGCTGGATTTTACGGTCGACCGCGAATGGACGACACATCTGCTGTCCTCGCCACTCCGACCCTGTGGACTTCCTGCCAAGGGGATGAATGGGAGTGACAAGCCCAGCCTGTAAATATGGCACCGATCCGACACGGAATCTCCGCTTTCTACACACCAAGCCGAAATATATTTTTAGTAATTCAGATCAGAATGAGCATAAAAAAAAACCTTGCCGAAAAATATTCAACCGAAAAACATAAAAAAAATTAAACAATCCAAAAATAATAATGAGGTTACTGAACGGGAAATCAAGTGACCGGGAATAGATAAATCAGCCAAAATAATAAAAAAATTTAAAAAAATAGAAAAATAAAGTTTTAAAACAAAAAATAAATATATAAATCGTACCTCCCAGTTGTGGCCTTGGTTCCGTCATCCCCAGGTGAAGTGCCACACCCGTAGCGTTTCGGTGTCTTCACCGGTAACCAAAAATACAATTGGGCGGCTGGCCACCTGTCCGTTGCGGTGCCTTTCAACAATAACCAAAATGTTGGGCGTTGTCTCGCCCCAAAACCCTATATGTGCAAATATAGCCTCAACGGGCCACCCGTAAATAAATTCAATGTGGCGACACGTCCGCCGGTACTTCAAATTGAACGACCTCGACAGGTTGCCGCAAACGATCCCGTTGGGCGTTCGATCGTCCTTTTCCGTAAAAATAATAGGCGTAGTCTCAATAAAACAACTTTCCTTTTCCGCACACCACAACACCTTTTATAGAAAATGGCAGCTTTTAACCTTATTAGTATTTATTTTTAAATAAAAAGAATATTTATATATTTATTTGTCCTTTCAAAAAGGACGTAAAATTTAATTCAAACGGACAGTGGATTCAGCCGTCCTGCATTTTTATATCGTATATAAAACAAATTGTTTTGTTTCTCCTTTTTTTGACAATAATGATTGTAGTCAACTTTATTATTTTTAAATTATTTTCACATTTAACGACTTAACTAGGTTTAGGGTAACATCAAAAAATTTTCCACGTTACATTTATTACCAATTATTTTCAAATTTTATTTATTTCGTTAAAATAAAAACTCAAGCGTCGAGTATCTGCGACTCGACCCTTTTTACAAAATTTTCAAAACGAGACTCCAAAAAAAAAATTCTTGCACCAAAAAGAAACTTTGAGATTACTCTTATTTTTTGTTTTTTTTTTGTACGCGTCACGTTCACACCCCCTCCAACGCGCATCACATTGCCCGCATATAAAATAAGAATACAACAAAAAAAAATATTCTATGCCGTCTTTCTATTGCACCTGCAAAATGCCGGATTATTTCCATTGTTATTGCAAAAGACAATATCAAAAAAAATAGTGCCTTAAGAAGAGGATCACTGGCATCACCGACTACACGGTCCAAAAAACGTTTAGTCATCAATCGATGCCGAGGTACGAAGCAGCTTTAGAGTCATATGCCGATTATTTTAGATATCTGTAACCCAGCTGCCTTTTTCGATATTCGTATATGATTTTGGTTAAATTGGAGTACTTTTATTAATTCGGAGCAACCAGTACTGCTCTATGATACGCTAAACATTTACTACTAGCAGCCGTATGGGTTCATCACATGAACCACGAAATAAAGCAACTTCCCGGAGGTAGCGATATTATCGGCTTCATCAAATCTAATCGAGTTAGATGGCCAGGTTGCGATGTCTCCACAACAACGAATGACTTACAAAATGTTCCATCAACACGCATTAGGATGTCGAAATTGGAGGACGAGAGCGATGGACCGAGGCGGATGGAAGGTCATAGTGCGGGCAGCAAACTCCCTTCATGGGATGTAAATGCTAAAGAGAGAGAGAGAGAGAGAGAGCCGTATGGTGATTATTTGTTTTGTTACCACTTTTATTACACACTATGCAATCTACGTCGTTAGTGCAGTTCCTTGATAAACAAACGACTTTTCTTACCACACTTAAAACCGAGTTGGGAGCGATCGATAGTGCTACGGTATACGCTCGATCTATACCAGTCGTGCACACGAATCGCACACTTTAGGCATAGACGGATTATTTTCCGCAAACGTAAGGCTAACTGTTTTAGTGATCTCCAATGCATCCGGATAAGAGAGCGTCTCCCGTCTCCTTTTAATTTTGCATTTTACCACGGCCCATTTTGTAGCTTTTTCGGCGACTCCGTTGTGTGTGTCTTTCTCCTCTATCTTTTTGGAATATCTAGATTCAATATTTCTTCTAGTTGCTTTTGATCATAATCACCTCGTAATTTCTTTACCTCTCGTGCTAGCATCGTCTGTTGACAGATGTCTAATATAAAGGCCAGAAGCTTTCTTATCTGGTGGTTTGCGTTCATGTTTTAGATCAACTCGCAAAGCTCATGAATATAATTTCACAAACACTAAATACGTTATTTTGTGTGGGGTCGGGTTTACTTGTTCTCAGTGATGACGGCGGTGTGAACATTAAACTGTATAAGAGTTTTTATTGGACACAATTTACCGTGGACACATTTTACCGTGTAATTGACCGTTTAACAAAATTATGTGTAAATAAAAATTTATAAAAATTATTTTAATTCGGCCATTTATTAATCCATTAAGTTGTGATTGAATATATTTGATGGAGCTAGGATTCTTAAATCATCCTTGGAAGAAGTTCTTGAATATGGCCACCTGAGACGGAATTCTGTAATTTCTTAACCGATTATGATGGGATTGGGTTTGTTGGATGAAACTGGGATTGTAACAAGTTGGAAGAAGTTCTGAAATATGGCCACCTATATGGTTTACAGTGTTGCTGATTTTGTCCAGTTATCCCCGAACCTAGGCATTTGTCATGCAACGAAAAATCTCAACCTTTTGCCTCCTTGCTATCATCCTTGCTGACCATATATTCAGTTATTACTTACTTGATCTGAAGCTCAAATGTGTGTTATAGACGTACTCAATTCCATAATAATCATTTGAGAAACGATCCAGTTCCTTCTCAGGTGACCATATTCCAGAACTTCTTACAAAAAATATTTAAGAATCTTATTTCCTTTCCATCCACCACAACCAATTTCATCAAAATCGATTAAAAATGACCGGGTTCCGTCCCAGGTTGCTAGAACATCTTCCAAAAATATTTTCAATCTTATTTCCAAGTCCGATAGTGCTACAATTGTTATGCGGAGTTCCTTCACTCTACAATTTTGGTACGCGGTGGTATGTTATTTCCCACCTATATGTGGTGCCGTGCAGACTTAACATCAGTACTCTCTCTAAGACCCAGATGGAGGCTTGATCGGAATGAAACTTCATACTTAAGCTTTTTCGAAAAATTGGTTGCAGATATTTTATAAATTTTCCCATTTACATGAAAAACGTTTGTCAACTGAAAGAGAGACTAAAAGAGTCCAGATCAGTTTTCTAAAATTTAAACACATTTAAGCCCTCCCAAAATAAAACCAAAAGCAAAGAAAATAAGGCCGAATACAAAAAATTATAGGCCGTATGATTTTCTATTATTATTCATATATAATCAAAAATAGATTTTGGCCCAACGGAAAAATGAAAATAAATCGGACCAAAGAATGAAGGAAAAAAAAACGTTGATAGCGAAAAATAAATTGAACAACAAAAAAAATAAAAACGAAACAAACAAATTGTACCTTTTTTGACAGGTCTACTGAAAAGGTTTAGGCGTCTTTCCGCCTTTAGTAAAAATGATACGGCTGGTCTTAACTGGCCAATGTTGGGTGCGTCTTCTCACCTTTGGTAGAAATAGTAATAATACGGCTGACCTCGGTTCGCCATTCGTAACCGCAATTCCGTATAAAAAAACTTTACAAACGGCCGGTTGGCCACTTGTAAGGTTGGGTGTCTCCCCGCCTTTGAAAGAAATTATAATACGGCTGGCCTCAACTTGCCGCCACATCCGTTGAAAGTGAAATGACCTCAACTGGCCACCCGCACACCTAATCCAACGTGCCGGCACGCCCACCGGTATATCAAATGGAATAGCCTTGGTTGACCACTTAGATGTGGGGTGTTCCACACCGATATATACCCTCAAATAGCCGGTTAGCCAGCCGTACTGTTGGGCGTTGGCTCGAAGAAAACCGTAGATACCGTTAAACGTTTGCTCCCCAATTCGCAAAAACCGTAGAGAAACTTAAGTAACCTCAACTGGCCACTCGCAAAAAAAGTTGTGATACCCGTTATAGTTGCGTTACACCAACCATAGGTACAAAGTCGGTTAGGTGTGGTTAAAACATAAAACAGAATATTAAAGCCCAAGCCAAGGTAACGAGCAATTTTATGACCGTGGGATCGTAACACAGTTGAAACAGGATTTATAGCGAGGGAAAAGATCGGTTGTTCATTGTTTTGTTCATGTTTCACCATGTTCATATACCTCCAATGTGGCACAAAAATCGACGATAAACTCGGTAATAAACTTATATGCAGAATTAGTTTCGAAAGTGGCGTGACCTATGACACGACACTACATACCGAGCAGCCGTGCAAAAATTTGTCGATACTGCTATTTTTAGGATTTCGATGTGTGGCTTCCATCGACAATTGACGGTTCGTATTAAACTGACCTTCGCTAATTTTTACGGTATGTTACACAAGAAATCATTTTTTATTCTGCTCCACGCATTGCGCTAGAAATTAAATTGGCTCACATATTGCTAAAACAATACGAACTGTGTTACGACGCGTTGGTCATAACAAGTATTTTCCTACTTACGGGCATTTTGTTTATTTTAATTCTATGGTGAGTAGATTATTTTGTGTGACTACAGTACCACCTGTGCTCGAACACAGTGTACTGTAAGTACTAATATTTCGTTTGCTGTCAATGAGCATCGAAATGTGGAGGCGAGACCAGCGTGCATCGGGTGTGTGTGTGGGAGAGCGAAAAAAGAACCTTTCTTGTTTTAAATTTTTAAAAGTGAATGTCGCATTTTTTGGTTATAAAAATGTGTGATTTTAAGTTTTTTGGAACAAAGCATATAAAAAAAGAAAGACAAGGACAAATTTGTTTGAGTTTTGGCGGGCCATGCCTGTGAGTGAGGAGGATAAAAGCTTGTATTTGTTTCTTTTCTTTTGAGTTTTGCTAACTGGATACTCGTATTGTATTCTGCAAAACGGAAGCAAAATTGTTTTCTTTTTTTTTATAAAAGGCAGAAAAGTGCAAGTGATTTGTGTTTTTTGGTGTGCGGGTGGTCGTTGGAAATTTAAAAGCGTACGTACCGGACCGATCACCAACTTGGTCAACGAGGTACCAAATTTAACGTAGGTAGGCTAGTTCAATGGGTGCCCTCCGTATAAGTTAACGGCTGGTGTATAAGTTAACGGGTGCCGGGTAATCTGATCTTCAGATTTTTTTTCTCTTTTTTGACAACGGCGCTACAGCGCCATCCACATTATTCATTTACTTGATGACAGCACCAAGGCTGCAACAGCAAAATTATGATATAGTATTGAGGTATGATTCTTCCTGTTGTTTTATTTTCTTTTTTTTAGTTTCTTTTTTTTGATATATTGATTGTTATATACCGATTTGTAATCATGTAATCAAGCATCATAGTATATGGTTTTCCTGCGCGCGACTTTGTGCCCATTGATCTCGCCCATAAAATTTTTTAAGGCGGTCATTTTATTATTTTTTTTTTCTTCTATTTTAATCTTAGGAGGTTTTGTTTCCACTTCCTTGGCGGTGAATTAATGAAAAAGAAGATATACTATAATTATCCTTCGGTTCGGTGTGATGGGAGCGGAGATCTAGTTCCGAAACCAGCGCGCGCTGTTTGAGTTCGCATACGGTTGCGCGTTAGTTGTTGTCGATCCTTAAGTTTCATTCAACAGATTTTGGTGTTCGTAAGTCAGCTTTATTTTTATTTGATTTGCGAGTTTCTTCAAACCCCACGAACCATAGCATTTCTCCCTGAGATCTAGCCGGCAAAATCACCGTGTGAGGCCTCTGCGTGGTTTAGATGAAATCTGCGGCTCAGCTGCTGAGCCGTCCCGTAACAACTGTTTATAATTTAATTTATGTTATTGATCTCGGATTTGAAAAACAAAATTCGAATAACGAGAGGTTCTAACTTAAAAACATGAATAGAAGAGGTACACACTTCCGGAAATTCAACGGGAAAATTTAGGCAATTCTCTCACTTTGGGATTGTTTATGATTGATTCTGGACATCACTCGATAAAATTTTAATTACATCAGCGATGATGATTTCAGTTTGTTGCATCAATCAACGAACAGAAATAAATGTTAATGCGTTTCGTTAGTAATAAGAGCAAAAAAAAAATTTGTGATACTGAAAATGTTTTCAACATTTTGAATGTACAAGAAAACAAAAAGCTTTCTTATTTTATCCGCGCCTAAATGTCTATTAACATAATTACTTTTAAGAGGTAATAATTCCCTCAAGCATGTTTTCATTTATATTCTACTTGTCGTCACAATCACAAAGTAATTTATTTTGAAACGTGACTTTTTCAAAAAATAAAATATTTCTATTTGTTTAAACAAAAATATATACATAAAGGAATATTAATTAATTAAATTTATATAATTAAATTGATACCCAAAAAAAATCTGTCTCTATTTTCTATTACAACAATTTCATTGTTACATTGAAACTCAATTAAATTATAAATAACACAAAAAAAAATATTATTTTGATATTGCAGATAACAAATCGATTTGTAGAAGCAAAATACAAATTTTCTATTTTCCTTGGTACAACCAAGTAAAATACTGAAAGTACGAAGAACATTTTTTTTTATCAAAATATAAATTTTAAAATGGAAATCTTTTATTTTTAATAGTAAACATAGACTGCAAAAAATTATTTTTCAATGGAATTTATGAATTTTCCAAATACGATTAATAATTTATTTTTAAATTATTTACAAAATAAAAATAATAATAAAAAAAAACATATATTAAAATAATTGAGAAAACAATTCTTAGAAATAATGAAAAAAATGTAAAGTTAAATAGAAATGTTTATTTTTGTTTAAATAAAGTATAATTGGAAGCTTAGTTTTGACCTTTACGTAGGTCCAACCATAAATATTCTTAAAATACAGAAATCGTATCCAAAGTTTTGACAATCGTATACTAAAATAAAAAAATCGATTCTCGCCTACATAAACCTATCTTAAATTCAAATCCATTTGAATTTAAAATTATAGAACTTTTCTGATTTGTTTTACCAACAGCAGTCCTATAATTTATGTAACAGAAAATTACAATGGAGATTATTTTTTTATTTGTTTTCTACCAATTATATTGCAGGCGTTGGATAAACTCACAAATAAGATTAGAAAATGGGAAAGTATTTGTTTACAATAAAAGATACATGCTTTAGGCAAAATATGGAGACCATTAATGTGAAATTTAATATTGCTGAACGTCGACCCACATTTTAATGAGCGCATTTGTATGTTGTAATAGCAAAGAGATCTTGGAAAAATGTTGGGAGTACAACATAACCATACTTCAACTATATATAGACTTTCGACAGGCATATGACAGTATAAACCGCGACAACATATAAGCCGCCCTCATATGCCTACGATGGTCAGAGAAACTCATTTCTCTGTGTAAATTAACAACGTCTAGATCTGGTGTTCGATAGGAAGATGCACTCGCGTTTGTGCTGTTCAGTTTGGCGCTGGAGTACGTCGTGAGAAAAAGCACCATTGAAACTTCGCGCTGTATATCAAATTTTTAAAAATTTTTTAAAAACAAAATTAAATTTTAGAAAGAAATTTAATTTAAATTTAAAAAAATTAAAAAAAAAATTTAGATCATTTAAAAAAAAAAAAATTAAAAACAAAATTAATATTAAAAAAAATTAAATAAATTCTGTGATACAAGTGCAGTGAACATAAAATGGATAAGACAGAAGCTGAATCATTTGAAGACATAACAACGAATACCGTTAGTGGAAGGGCCAAATGTTGTAAAACGTACAAAGAAGCAAAGGAAAAATTATATGTTATAGATGATTTAATTTGGCAAAACTGCTAAGGACGCCAAATCGTACGCTATGCCTACCCAAATAAGACAGCTTTCTGCATGTACTAGTGTATTTATTAGCTATCTGATACTTTGTTGCTTTCGAATGAAAACATGGAAGGCATAAGACGCAAATTGTTTAATTTAAAGGACACTCAATCCGTCTTATGAATTTTTGAGTTTAGTCTAGAGTCTCTAGAGGACAAATGCCTTTTGCTTGAAACAAAAATTTTTTTGTTTCAAATCATAGAATAGTGTACCAATTATGAAAGTTTATTTAATTTTGAATAATAATCCATTTAAATTGCACCGAAACAACGACCAGTTTTCGAGTAATCGTCCATTGAAATCGGCTGTTTTTTTACCAGGACAAATGCACTTGCATCTCATCATAATCCGCTAAGAAACTACCAAGTTCCGTCAAAGGTGACCATATTCCAGAACTTCTTCAAAAAATTTATTTAAAAATCCCATTTTTATCTAACATATCCAACCCCATCAATATCGGTTAAGAAACAAAACTGTTCTACGATAAATTGTTCTACGATAAATTGTTCCACGGTAAATTTTCTACTATAAATTGTTCCTCGATAAACTGTTTTACGACAAATTGCTCACGATAAATTGTTCACGATAAACTGACAGTAAATCGAATAAATTATCCCCAAATATGTCAATATATCTCTATCCAGGATATCCAGTAAATTTAAATTACAGTATCCTAGGACAATTGAGTTCTAGAATTTAACTAAATATCCTTCAACAATTTCAAAAATTGTAGGTAACCAATTTTTTTTGGAACGATACACCGCAATAATGTTTATGTTGGGCTCTACTAATCGTACACCAACTACTTGGCAAAAATTAATATCATCTACTAACATTTTCACCGCTTTTATGTTTAACCTTACGAAAATTGCTGTACCACCATATCCACCCTCTCTATTATAAAAGAAACCATTTGATGGTTCCACATTGGATATCAAAGAAACGATTTTTTTTTCGTTTCTTTCCCCGTTTTAATTGCGACTTAAATAAATTTTCAGTGAAATCACACTAACACAAACATAAATGAAATAAAAAATATTTCAAGGCTATTTTTGACTCATTTTAGTTTAAATTTTATTTTCGAGAGAGCAGAAAAAAACAAAATAAAAACCACATACATATACATAATAGATAATGACTAGATGGCCTTGTAAAAATAATCAAAAAACCTAAAATCTCATGTGGAATGGGGCATTATAATACTTAAAATTGAAAAATTTATTCTCATCTACAGGCAATCATATCTCCGTGAATACAACAAAAAATAATTATAAATATTTCAATGTCAAGAAACAAGAAAAATACGGTTTGTGTGTTTCCCGTGTGGCATCAGCCATTCTCATTAGAATAAATGACATTTTGTAAACATATGTTTTCAATTTGATCATCACTTGTCATCATCATGAATCAAGAAGAAGAAAATTCATTTTGGCATTTAAGCTAAGACAATTAGTATTATTTTCATTGGTTAGAAAATACCAGTACTACCCGGTCCAAGTGCCAAAGCTTTAACCACTGCACCACTTGTCCAGTCAGAAAAATAAAACTCATTAACTTGCAAGTTATAGGTATGTAGCTATAATAGCTGCCCTGCGTTTTATACATCTTATCTTACCATAACCTACGGGACCCACTTTTAATTTTCCAATATACAATTTACGCATATAAATTCGTAATAAAATCAAATATAGAATAAAAAAAAAAACGAAATGTCTCTGTCATCTTGTACATCATTTGACGCAATTTTAGAAGAATGTTTCTTCTATTAAATGCGTAACAGGTTGTCATCGTTATTAACATAAACACAAGAGAAATGTTGTTGTTCATTATACCTTGGCATTATTTTCCATGACATTTCGTGACATTTATTCCCGTTTGAGTATACACGAATCTGTTTAAAATTAAGTGACATTAATTAAAAAATGTTGTCATTTATATAAAACACCAAGAATTTATGCTCGTTACAATGAGATTACTCTACAATACCACAAGTTTATACATACGAAATACTATACAGGTATACAGCTCAATGATGTTGTAGAATTAAAAACTAATTAAAATGGTAAGAAAATTTTTGTTTTATAGTAAATTAACTTGAAAATCATTACTCCGAGTACCATTATTATAAAGCTATTAACGTAATGAAAATTCTAAAACTATTTCGGTTTCAAGTTGTACATATACACATACCAGCTATCTGTAACCGAACCGGTAACATTCTCAATTTATATATGGAAATGAAAAAACTTCCATTTAGTTTTCGTATACTGATTTCAATTAAATTTAATGTTATTCGTACCACACACACACACACACACACACACACACACACACACACACATACATATATATATATATATATATATATATATATTCATTAGAAAAGCGAATAAGAATAATTATTCTGTTATCGTACGTGTACATAAATTACATGCAATTTAACATACAAAAATCGCGTTTACATTGCTTTAAAAAATCAATTTCCGTGTGAAAACCATATAATAAAAGTTTACTGCTGTTAGTCGCTTTTTTATTATTTAAAACGACAAAATAAATTTGTCAACCAGATCCTCTCTAATTTATCTTCCATTAAATACATTTTTACACGGATATTACCTTGTTGTTCCGCCACCAAAAAAAAAAAAAAAAAATAAACACGGCGTGTACAACAAAAAAAGCCACAGTGCCAAAAAGTAACAAAAAAAAATAGCAGCGCAAAAAAAATAAAAAAACAGGCTTCAACTTCCTTTTTGCCTTGATATCACAAAACCGAATGTCTTGTTTGCCAAGTGTTGTTGTTAAAATTTAAATATTATAATTTTCTTTAATCCAATGGAATTTTTTTTTTTGGTTATAATAAATTCGGTATATATTTTTTCTTTTTGGTTTATTTATTTTCCCTCAGATTTTCCTTTTTAGATTCTGAATTCTGACAAAAGCTAAACAAAAATGTACGAGCGTATACATTTTAAACGTGAACGGAAGAGAAAGGAAAAGTTTTTTTTAATGCTTGTGTGACAAATCTGTTACAAATCACAGTATAAATGTAACACTGGAAAACGAAAAATAAAAAAAAAATAATAAAATTAGGAAAACAATCTGAAAACTTTTTTTTGTTTCATATTAAAAAAAAAACGCACCAACAAAAAATTATCGTCAAACCAATAATACTTGTTGTGTGTGGTGGATGTGGAATAAATTTACCTTCTGAACAGTTTTTATTTCGATATTCGCCTGGATTTTTTTTTTTTTTTCATTCTGACATTTCGAACAAAAATAAAAAAAAAAATTCTTCACTACATAATTCATATATGTGTATATATATTTATGTATGAATTTATGCCTATATATACAAAACATATATATAGCATATTTACATAACACGAAGAAAATGAAGTGTATACATTTTCACTTGAGTGACACAAATCAAATTAACTCAACAAGATAAATTGGAATTTAGAAAAGATGAAAACTGAGTTATATGTGCGATATGCGAATATACTCGTATGTTATGGGTCTTGCGTTATGTACTCATATTTTGAAATCGAGCGTATAATGAGATTTAAAATTTTGTATTAAGCTTGTACTTATTACGTATATAAGTTTATGTAAAGGGGACGTCAGTTTATATAAACATGTTATAAAATTTATTATACATATAAAAATAAAAGAAATGGAAAGTTTTGATTGGATTTTATAAATTGTGCCCATTATTCAAATTCGATCAGACTGCCTTACAGTATTGCTGTGCAATAAGTCTCAAATTTGTTCTAAATTTACAAAAACTAAACTGGTTACAAGTTTAGGACCAACTCCACGTGTCTGTACAAATTCAGATGCCCCAACTAAAACATAAAAAACTAAGTAGGTTAGGTTAGGTTAAGTGTTTACCAAAAAATTCGATTGGAATAAGGTGGAACATAACCTCTAAAGCACGTGTAGTTTTCGTCCTAAGCGCCCCGCTTATAAGCATACAGGGCGTTCTTTGCACCTTCTCCATCATCCTTATATATCCCACCTTATCCAGAACTGGCCACAACATGCCCACCCCGTTCATCAGCACAGATCTTATCGCTGCGATATAGAGCCAGTGTACCAGCTCTGGTTTTAAGTAAATCACTACGTTAGCCTTATTCACCCTTTTTTCAATGTTAAACTTCCAGCTGAGCTTACTGTCCAAGATTATGCCCATAAATCTTGCTCTGCCATTAAAAGCCAGTCTGATGCCGTTAAATAGTACCAGTTCTGTCTTGGAAGGGTTGATCCTTAACCCACATTTTCTGGCCCATTTCGTAACGAACAGGAATGCATTCTGCATGACATCCCTAATCGTATCCAGATATTTTTCCACTCTCTCTTTTCAGTTCCAACAGCAATCCATTCATCACTACACTTCAAAGAAAGGTGAACATTACCCTTCTCTGCTGGGATCCTCAACCACCCGTCTTCAGATGGTGGACCCTTTCAGTTCCGAGGTAATAAACCTGCTTACTGGCATCTGGTTCATCAACCTACTTAAAGGGTAGCCTACCTTCAAAAATTACAATCCTTCCATGATCGCTACTGTTTTTACATTATTAAATTTCAATTTCAATTTCAATTTCAATTTCAATTTCAATTTCAATTTCAATTTCAATTTCAATTTCAATTTCAATTTCAATTTCAATTTCAATTTCAATTTCAAGTGAGATTGAGATTGAGATTGAGATTGAGATTGAGATTGAGATTGAGATTGAGATTGAGATTGAGATTGAGATTGAGATTGAGATTGAGATTGAGATTGAGATTGAGATTGAGATTGAGATTGAGATTGAGATTGAGATTGAGATTGAGATTGAGATTGAGATTGAGATTGAGATTGAGATTGAGATTGAGATTGAGATTGAGATTGAGATTGAGATTGAGATTGAGATTGAGATTGAGATTGAGATTGAGATTGAGATTGAGATTGAGATTGAGATTGAGATTGAGATTGAGATTGAGATTGAGATTGAGATTGAGATTGAGATTGAGATTGAGATTGAGATTGAGATTGAGATTGAGATTGAGATTGAGATTGAGATTGAGATTGAGATTGAGATTGAGATTGAGATTGAGATTGAGATTGAGATTGAGATTGAGATTGAGATTGAGATTGAGATTGAGATTGAGATTGAGATTGAGATTGAGATTGAGATTGAGATTGAGATTGAGATTGAGATTGAGATTGAGATTGAGATTGAGATTGAGATTGAGATTGAGATTGAGATTGAGATTGAGATTGAGATTGAGATTGAGATTGAGATTGAGATTGAGATTGAGATTGAGATTGAGATTGAGATTGAGATTGAGATTGAGATTGAGATTGAGATTGAGATTGAGATTGAGATTGAGATTGAGATTGAGATTGAGATTGAGATTGAGATTGAGATTGAGATTGAGATTGAGATTGAGATTGAGATTGAGATTGAGATTGAGATTGAGATTGAGATTGAGATTGAGATTGAGATTGAGATTGAGATTGAGATTGAGATTGAGATTGAGATTGAGATTGAGATTGAGATTGAGATTGAGATTGAGATTGAGATTGAGATTGAGATTGAGATTGAGATTGAGATTGAGATTGAGATTGAGATTGAGATTGAGATTGAGATTGAGATTGAGATTGAGATTGAGATTGAGATTGAGATTGAGATTGAGATTGAGATTGAGATTGAGATTGAGATTGAGATTGAGATTGAGATTGAGATTGAGATTGAGATTGAGATTGAGATTGAGATTGAGATTGAGATTGAGATTGAGATTGAGATTGAGATTGAGATTGAGATTGAGATTGAGATTGAGATTGAGATTGAGATTGAGATTGAGATTGAGATTGAGATTGAGATTGAGATTGAGATTGAGATTGAGATTGAGATTGAGATTGAGATTGAGATTGAGATTGAGATTGAGATTGAGATTGAGATTGAGATTGAGATTGAGATTGAGATTGAGATTGAGATTGAGATTGAGATTGAGATTGAGATTGAGATTGAGATTGAGATTGAGATTGAGATTGAGATTGAGATTGAGATTGAGATTGAGATTGAGATTGAGATTGAGATTGAGATTGAGATTGAGATTGAGATTGAGATTGAGATTGAGATTGAGATTGAGATTGAGATTGAGATTGAGATTGAGATTGAGATTGAGATTGAGATTGAGATTGAGATTGAGATTGAGATTGAGATTGAGATTGAGATTGAGATTGAGATTGAGATTGAGATTGAGATTGAGATTGAGATTGAGATTGAGATTGAGATTGAGATTGAGATTGAGATTGAGATTGAGATTGAGATTGAGATTGAGATTGAAATTGAAATTGAAATTGAAATTGAAATTGAAATTGAAATTGAAATTGAAATTGAAATTGAAATTGAAATTGAAATTGAAATTGAAATTGAAATTGAAATTGAAATTGAAATTGAAATTGAAATTGAAATTGAAATTGAAATTGAAATTGAAATTGAAATTGAAATTGAAATTGAAATTGAAATTGAAATTGAAATTGAAATTGAAATTGAAATTGAAATTGAAATTGAAATTGAAATTGAAATTGAAATTGAAATTGAAATTGAAATTGAAATTGAAATTGAAATTGAAATTGAAATTGAAATTGAAATTGAAATTGAAATTGAAATTGAAATTGAAATTGAAATTGAAATTGAGATCAAATGTCATATTCAGCAATGATTCAGTCAAATTTAGACAATGCTTGTCGTGTGGGCTCATTAAAATGCACATATTGGACGAATAAAAAAAATCAAAGAAAATAGTTCTGGCAGCTTTTTTTTAAATTTAAAGTCCTTACATTGACAGACGACCAACTATTTTGAAAAATCTTCTTATTATCTTTAGCTACATTACGAGATGTTCCGCTTTAAATTTAGAGCCCTCGTCAATTAGACGTTGTTTTTCTGCGGCTTTGTTTGTGACTGATGTTTTGCACTCAAGGATTGATTGTTCATTTATGCTTTTGCGTTTGAATAGTTACGCTTCCATAATAGAACTAAAAACAATGTCTTTATGAATACCAGTATATCGGCTTTGTCAAAAATGTGTGAAACGAAATGAGTGTAACCGGAAAGATATATAGTAGTAGTACATATTTATGTTTCGTTTATTAGTGACGCGCGTATGTTTGTTTTACTTTACTTCACATGCAAACCACATGTCATTGTTTATGTTTATTCTATTATTCATTGTAAATGCCATATTTTTGAGTTGTTTACAAGATTGTGTTTTTTGCGTTGATTTTTTTTCTATTTATAGTAAACCCTCGATTTAACGGACCCTCGCTTAACCGGGCCCGCGATTTAACGGACAATTTTTTTATTTTAAATTTTTTGGTTACCGATTATGATGGGATTGGCTATGTTGGATGGAAATTAGATTCTTAAATGATTTTGGGAAATTTTCTTTAGAAATTTTGGAATATGGCCACCTGAGACGGAACTCGATCAATTTTTAACCGGTTATGATAGAATTGTGTAAACTGGATTGAAATGAGATTTTTAAATGATTTTGGGAAGAAATTCTGGGATATGGCCACCTAGGACGAAACTCGATCAATTCTTAACCGATTATGATGGATCATTTAAGAACTCCATTTCCATTCAGTATATACCCCATCTTATCATAATCGGTTAAAAATTGATCGAGTTCCGTTCCAGGTCGCGTTATTCCAGAATTTCTTCCATAAAACATTTAAGAATCCCATTTCCATCCAACATACCTAATCCCAACATAATCGGCTAATAAATGCATGAGTTCTATCCTAGATTATATTCGTTTGAATCGATTAAATTAAAAAACAAGGCAAGTTCGTAAAATCTAGGTTTTACTGTATTTTATAATTAGTAAATTAATATTTAATTTTTAAAATTTATGAAATTTTAATTAAATTTACTTTTATAATTCTATTAGTACAGATAAAATTAATTTATGACAAAAAAATATTAAATATAAAATATATTAACATGGTTATGATACTCCAGAGCTCGAGAGCAGAGGTAATGCATAGTTCGTAACGGACAGTTTCTAAATGCAATGAACTATATCTCGAATATTATCGAAAATTTATTTCAAATACTTTAAATGCTCCTCTATCACCCGATGTAACCCACTAGTCTTGCAAAGTATGACACCTACCCTTCTTTGACCTGACTGAGGCTATTGTCTACCCATTCATATGAAGAAAAATATATATTCCTATTGAATTTTGTTTTTATAATGAGAATGGGAAAATTCCGACAAGAATAATTTTTATGTTTTCGGATAGTTAATTTTAGAAACTGCCTTCGAGAGGCAAGCGAGGCAATAATGGAAAAATCGGCTTAAATCTGAAAAAGTCATAGTGAAAGCAAGTAACTTGCATTAGCTAACATATCTCAAAAACACAAGCTCAAAATATGTAGATCTAATCACTACTGGCGTGAATTACAAATAGTTGTTGACATTGTCGATGAGTAGCCGACGTTGTCTATGAGAAATCGACGCTTTCTATGTGTTGTCTACTGTGGTTACGCGTGTTGACGCGATCACGTAAAAATTAGTGGATGATGCGTAAACACCCATCCCTGGTTGCAATACGATCTTTTCCAAGAGTATTGCGAATATCATATGCTGGAAATTGTTTGGATATTGATTTTTCTACAAAAAAAAAATTTTTTATTTTTAGTGGTCACCGAAACTGTCGATTTGTGAAATTGTTTTTTTGGGTAATATTTATACGAAAAATTGTCTTTTGATAAGTAATTAAGTCTTCGGAGAATGATAGTAGTCTACTAGTCTGTTAAGTAGTAACAATTAAGAGCCTTATATGTTAAGCTTTACAACTAAATATAATATCCCATAAGTTTTTCCAATCCATTACTCGTAAAACAACAGAGAGGAAAAATTTTTTGTGTTTTCTCATATACTGAATACATTTATGCGAATCCATGTACATATGTAGAATTAACGTATGAGTAGATGAATGTAGGTTATGTACAAGTACATGCACGAGTATGCCGCAACCATATCAAATAATGATGATAATATTGTAAAAATTTAATACTTTATATTTTTTAATTTTTCAAATTACTCTTAAAACGAAAACAAGCAATATTAATAACAATAAACTATATAGAGTTTAAAATGAAAATATTAAATTTCCTACAAACAAAAAATAAAAAGAAAATTTCCAGAAGACAAAAAACAATTTCATAACTTTTTTATTTTCTAAATTGGTATATTTCATCGACTCCATCTCATGCTCATCGTCTTGAATTTCTCAGCGTCTTGTGTTTCAATTTTATGTATATGTGTGTATGGCATATTTAGATGGCACTTTAATATTGGCGTAAATATGTGGGTGCACGGATATACAAGATCAGGAGCTATATACATAAAAGTTGTAAAGGTTCAACTGTATACCATATACAATATCTTTGTCATCATAAAGTGTAATATTTTATAGGTACGTTATTTGTGTTTCGTACTGTTGTACTGTGTTATGGTGCAAATACAAATATTTTTTTGCCTTTTGGAAAATTTATTAAAAATATAAAAGTTTGTTGACAATATATCTAGTTTATGTTTGTTGTTTAAAAAGAAAGTGTAAGTGAAGATGAGTCCTTTGAATATAATATACTCCCGGATATTATGTATACACGATGATAATATATCAAAGGCTGAATTTTAATCAGAATAAAAATGATTATTTTTTTTGTGTTTGTTTGTTGTTGTTGTTCTCTATAGATTACGATAAAATATTTATAATACACTTGACTATCACGTCTCGTTATAAAAAAAATTATCGAGTTTAAATCATAACGAGTTGTCAACCTTTGCAAACATCATAATATGTATATACAGAGTGACCATGTATGTTCCTCATCAGTATATATAAATACCATATACGTTTTACACGATTACGATCGTAATGACATGTTTAAATAAATATTTACCAGTACAAATTTTGTTTTACAATAAATGTATACAAAATGACATTTAGACAATTTAATTATAAATTCAAATATTGTCAGGCTTTATATTGTAGGGACATATATAAAATCTTTTTGTGACAGCTAAATTTAATGTTTCATTTTTGTATCGCAAACAGAAATCAGTTCAGTACGATATCTAAATATATATTATAATACCCAAGATATACTTTTTAAATATTAATACGAAAATAATTATGTCGATTAAAATACGATCTATTGTTGCCGGGTTGTTGCTATCTAATTTGCATAAAACATGTATCCGCACATAAAAAAACATAAAATGAAATCATAATATCGATTTTCACTCAATTTGAATGGATTTACCAACAAAAACTCCAAATGGTTTTTCTTGATTATCCTTTCTGTTTTTTTACTAAACACACACACACACACCCATACTCGTACACAAAAAAAGCTTACACAAAAAAGGAAATGATGATAAAAAAGTATTCAAATAATAAATATATGTGTTACATCACATATACATAAGTATGTATATAGTAAAGATACAGCAACAAAATTGTTATGGCATTTCCCAAGATATGTATATATACGAATGGTAAATGGTAATATAGGAATGAAAACTTTTTGATACAAAAACCACAAAAAACACACATATGGGGTTTTTCATATTATTTTATTAATATTTTCATTTTTTATCTTCCATATAGTTTTGATTATTAAGAATTTTCTTCTTATTTTGGGTGTTACTTTTTTTACTCTTTTTAAATCGCTTTTTTGTAAGCAATGTTTGAAAATTCATTTCAATAAAATATTAAAAGTTCAATTTAAAAAAATAATAATAAAAATTGGGGTTTAATGCCCCATTACAAGAGATGAACTCCATATGGGTATATTACTCGGAATAAGATAATTTTATTTTATAGTAAATGTGGATGGGTTTTCTATACAACTTGCCCAACGCGTTTGATTGTTCAGCGACTCGAAATTTTAATGTTTTTTGTGATAAACTTAATTAAAAATATTCCGGTCACGTTTTCCATCTAGTATTTGAACAAATTGCTTCGGATCTCATTCGGTCTCATTCGGCAAACCGCTCTCTATCTACCAATGTGTATAATCCTCGGACTTGAAAGATCGAATTGACTTTAAATACGAATACGTGAAACCCACCATCCAATAAGTATCTAACCCGCTTCGAATATATATCTTCTAGGGCATCATGACTGGATATTCCCTCCCGTCGGCTTTTATTTTGACGCTTAAACTTCTGCCTATTTCAGATGCTCAACTACGTCTATTTTCCTTGCTTTTACTCATACCACATACCGCTTTTACTCATACCATATTTTACTCACGCCAAATTTCGATCAAGTTTTGGAACAACTTGAGCTAGTCCATTTAAACGATTTGTATGAGGCAGACGACAATGTTAACATTAAATTGGATAGCAATGCATTACTGAGCACTTAGTAGTGCACCTTGCAAAAATAAATCAACTATTCGCGTAAACTATTTTTGTGCAGAGAATGCAAATTATTTTCGGTGTTGTTTGAATAAATAGGAATAGGCATCATGCATACTGCTGTGTATTGCCTACTTCAACAAATGGTTCAAATCTCCTTCGGTTGTGAATTAAGAGGCAAGAATTATCGAAAATATATGTGTGAACAAGAGGTACCAGCAAAACTACACTCATCAAAATAATTGGGATTGACATATCCCTTCAAGTTGAGCTTTAATGCAAAATTCTAACAAATCATATTTTTAATCCACAAGTATTTTGTAATGCTAACAATTGCATTTACTTCCTGCATGTAATAATTTGATACAAATCAGATTTTGCCGAATCGTCGATTTTTCATAATAAAAATTTAACAATTTATACTATCAGTTTTAAAATATTTTATATTAATAATAGTTTGTAGTATGGACGATTGGTTTTCACTTCCTGCATGTAATAAATTTACACGAATCCATTTTTCCCGAATTCTACAATTTTTTCAGAAGCAATTTTTACAATTAAAATTATCAATTTTTAGATATCTGCTGGTTAACTTATGTAGTACTAACAGTCGATAATCACTTCCTGCATGTAATAATGTTACTGAATAATTATTAAATACTTAACTATTTGCATTAGAAGTTTCAAGCTTTCGTTGTTAATTTTTTAACATTGAACTTTAACAGATTGACGTATTATTTTTTAAATCTTGTGTATGCTTCACGATGTTCACTTCTTGCATGTAAACAAGTTTTAATAATTATTGTTTCGATAACTCTTATGATTTGTTTGTTAATCATTTACCACAGAATTGAAACAACTCAAATTATCAATTTGTAAATAATTAAAATAAAAATAATAATAATAATTAGCTTTAACAATTGAATTTCACTTCCTACATGCAATAATTCTTTATATGCTTATAGCCCGTTATGTACGGGCAGAGGTCTAGAATTGTTAAGTTTAATTATTTAGTGATTAACAGTTTGTACATTTTTTATTTTTTTCTTCCTGCATGTAATAATTTAGTTGAAATCAAATTTCGCAGAATTTTAAAATATTTATTTTTATCAATTTTTTATAGAAAAGTTTTAACAATTTAAATTATCAATTTAATATTTACCAGTGCGGACAATTAACTTTCACTTCCTGCATGTAACAAATTTACACAAATCATTTTTTTTAGAATTGTCAAAATTTTTTGTCCATACAATTTTAACAGTTAAAATTACAAATTTAAATAGAATTAAATATTTGCTGGTTAACCTATATAGAACTAACAGTTGATATTCACTTCTTGCATGTAATACTGTTACTGAAACAGTTTGCTATAGAAATATCAAGGTTTCTTTGTTAATTTTATAATATAAAACTTAACAGTTTAATTATTAAATTTTAAATCTTGCGGTTAGTGTCTTACAGTACTAACATTTATTTACTTCATGATTTTCACTTCCTGCATGTAAACAAATTTCAATAACTATTTTTTGGATGACTCTTAAGATTGGTTTCTTGATTATTTACCACAGAATTAAACAATCTAAACTATCTTTTTTTTTACCTTTAAATTGTTGAAGCTTTAACAATTGGATTTCACTTCCTGCATGCAATTATTCATTAAATGCTAATAACCCGTGATTTACGTCTAGACAAAGTTAGCAATTGGTAGAATATGCAGATAATCCGTAGTCATGTTCGATTAAAATTTTTTCGTTGTATTCCAATTGGTTTTAACACAAAAATCTAACAATTCGTATTGTTAATTTTCAAGTATATAGAGCTTAATATTTTGATATATTTTTATTTTACTTCCTGCATGTAATAATTTGGAAAAAATCAGATTTTGCAGAATTTTGAAAATATTTATTTTTGCCAATTTTTATAGTAAAATTTTAATAATTTAAATGAACATTTTTAAATATTTGTTATAGTTAATATGCATGTAATAAATTTACGGCAAAAAATTTTTCCAGATTGTCAAATTCTTTCTGTTTATTTTTACATACAATGTTAACAGTTAAAATTACAAATTTAAATAAAATTATATATTTGCTGGTTAACTTACATATGTAGAACTAACACTTGATAATTACTTCCTGCATGTAATAATGTTACTGAAATTGTTTTCTATAGAAATTTCAAGGTGTCGTTGTTAATTTTGTAAAATAAAGCTTAACAGTTTGAATTATTATTTTTTGAATCTTGTGGTTAGTGTCTTGAAGTACTTACACTTATTATACTTCACGATTTTCACTTCCTACATGTAAAGAAGTTTCACTAACTATTTTTCGATAACTCTTAAGATTTGATTCTTAATTAATTGCCATTTGATCTCTAATTTTTTGTAGGTTTAACAATTGAATTTCACTTTCTGCATACAATGATCTAGACAACGTTAGCAATTGGTAGAATTTGTAGACTTTATCGAGTAAAGCTGTTTTTTTGTTTCAAAATTGGTATTAGCACAAATTTTTTAACGACCCAAATTATTCTTTGAAGTGTTAACCATAAACTATTTGAGAATAGCATTCTTATGCAATTTTCCAATAGTTTGTGATTAACACTTCATAATACTTACTTTTGATTTTACTTCCAGCATGTAATATTTTGGTACAAATTAGATTTTGTCAATTTTTATAATAAAAATTTAACAATTTAAATCCATACAGTTTTTAAATATGTTGTATGTATAGTTAATATTTTATTGTATAGACAATTAATTTTCACTTCCTGCATTTAATGAATTTACACAAATCAATTTTTCCAATTTCTCAAGATTTTTTTGTTTATTTTTCTATACGACTTTACCAATTTAAATATTCAATTTTTAAGTATCTGCTGGTTACACTAACACTTAATAATCACTTCCTGCCTGTAATAAATTTACGGAAACTACTTGCTCTAGAAATTTCATGAATTCATTGTAAATTTTATAATATAAAACATCAACAGCTTGAATTATTAATTTTTAAATCTTGTGATACTATAACACTCATTCGAGGGTTCTTCACGATTTACACTTCCTGCATGTAAACAAGTTTCAATAACTATTTTTTCGATCATCCTTAAGATTTGTTTCTAATTATTCCTACTAAACATTTAACAATTTAAATTTTCAATTTTTAAATATTTGTTTTAGTTAATATTTTGCAGAACGTACAATTAATTTGCACTTCCTGCGTGTAATAAATTTACACGAACCAATTTTTCCAGAATTAACAAGATTTTTTTGTTTATTTTTTCCATACAATTTAACCAATTTAAATTATCAATTTTATAAATATCTGGTGGTTACACTAACACTCGATAGTCACTTTCTGCATGTAATTTTGTTACTGAAACTATTTGCTCTAGAAATTTTAACTTCACGCTTCTCACTTTCTGCATGTTAATACGTTTCAATAGCTAAATTTGAAACTATTTAAATTATCTCTTTTTAAATATTTAATCTCGAAGTTTTTGTAGCTTTACCAATTGAATTTCACTTCCTGCATGCAATAATTTTTTGAATGCTTTTAACTCGTGATGTACGGGCAGAGGTAAAGTATGCAGATAATTCGTACACATTGTCGATTAAGGTTTTTTTGTTGTTTTTCAATTGGTTTTGACATAAAAATCTAACAATTCGTATTGTTAATTTTCAACTATTTAGTGGTTAATATTTTATAATATTTTTATTTTACTTCCTGCATGTAATAATTTGGTACAAGTAAAATTTTGCAGAATTTTGAAAATATTTATTTTTAATAATTTTATGTAGTAAAATTTTAACAATTTAAATTATCAGTTTTTAAATTTTTCTTATACTTAATATTTTCCAGTGCGGATAATAAATTTTCATTTCCTGCATGTAATAAATTTACACAAATCAATTTTTCCAGAATTATCAAGATGTTTTGTTTATTTTTTCCATACAACTTTACCAATTTAAATTATCAATTTTTTAAATATCTGGTGGTTTCACTAACACTCTATAATCACTTCCTGCATGTAATAATGTTACTGACACTATTTGTACTAGAAATTTTAACTCCACGATATTCACTTCCTGCATGTTAATAATTTTCAATAACTATTTTTTAGATTACTCTTAAAATTTTTCAGTTTTTTTTTTATTTAGATAGTACAATCTTATCACATGATAATTTATTACTAATGATAAAACCGCACTTATTTGAAACTAATAAGTGGAGCGAGTGTGGGTTTACAAGCAATCAATATTCTGCTCCTAATAATAAATCTTTATTTATTAGAGGACCATCTCATACGGTTTAATTCTTTAAAAGCGTTTAATTCTAGTGTTATGTCAAGAAGTTATATTGCTTCACTGTTGGTATGCTGCAGTAATCTTCTTTTATGTTTGATGGCAAATTCCTGAATCACTTCATCAACTTAACATTTAGGTCTTAATATTTGTTTCTTAATTATTTACCACCATTTTATTTAGCAATTGGTAGAGTATATAATTAATTCGTACACATTGTCGATTAAGGTTTTTTTGTTGTTTTCCAGTTGGTTTTTACACAAAAATCTAACTATTCAAATTTTTAATTTTCAAGTATTTAGTGGGTAATAATTTTTCATCCTCATTCTTGATGTTACTTCCTGCATGTAATAATTAATTTGAGACAAATCAGATTTTGAACAATTCTAAAATACTTATTTTTGTCAATTTTTTACAATAAAATTTTAACATTTTAAAATACAAATTTTTTAATATCTCTTATAGTCAATATTTTGTAGTATGAACAATTAATTTTCACTTCCTGCATGTAATAAAATTACACAAATCAATTTGTTCCAGAATTCTTAAGGTATTTTTGTTTATTTTTTCCATACAAATTTATCAATTTAAATTATCAATTTTTAAATATCTGCTGGTTACACTAACACTATGATGATCACTTCCTGCATGTAAAAATGTTACTGAAACTACTTGCTCTACAAATTTCATGGTTTTATTGTTAATTTTGTAATATAAAACTTTAACATATTGAACTATTAATTTTTAAATCTTGTAGTTAGTATCTTGTAGTACTAAGACTTGTTCTATGGTACTTCACGATATTCACTTTCTACATGTAAACAAGTTTCACTAACTCTTTTTGAGAGTGAGTGAGTTGTTTCTTAATTATTTACTACAGAATTCAAACAATTCAAATTTTCATTTTTAAATATTCGATTTCAACAACTAACAATTCAAACTTTTAATTTTCAAGCGGTTTTTAGTTAATTATACTTCGTAAAACTAACTCTTGATTTTACTTCGTGCATGTAAAAATTTTATACAAGTTAGATTTTGCAACATTTTAAAATAAATATTTTTTGTCAAATTTTTATAATAAAAATTTAACATTTTAAATACATAATCAGATTTTAAATGTTTTGTTTAGTTAATATTTTATAGTATAGACAATTAATTTCCTCTTCCTGCATGTAATTAATTTACTCATAACCACTTTTCCAGAACAGTCGGTGTGCAAACGCCATGGGCCGACCCATCTTTCAAGCAAGTATAGGCTGGCATGAAACTTGCAATGCGCCCGTACGCATTGCAACGCAATGTACGTCCTCAAGTTGGCCGGAAAGCGTAAAGTAAGGACATAAAAAGCATAACCGCGGAAGAGCAAAGGTGAGCCATGAGATCCAAAACAGATTGCACAGTTATCAATAAAAAAAAAATAAAAAAAAAAATTATATTATCAATTTTAAAATATCTGCTTTTTAACTTAAGTAGTACTAACATTTAATAATCACTTCCTACTCGTAATAATGTTACTTAAAGTACTGTATATAGAAATTTTAAGGTTTTTTGTTAATTTTTAATTATAAAACTTTAACAGATTAAATTATTTATTTTTAAATCTTAATGTTAGTTCCTTGTAGTACTAACACCATTGAATGTACTTGACGATTTCCACTTCCTGCATGTAACTCTTTTTTCGTCATCCTTTAAATTAGGTTGTTAATTGTTTACTACAAAATTTTAACAATTTAAATTATCTAAGATATTTGATAAATTTGTTTTAGCCCTAACACTTTTTCACGTTTAGGCATCTTCGATTAAGGCTTTTTCGATATTTTCCAACTGGTTTTAACACAAAAATCTAACAACTCAAACTGTTAATTTCCAAGTATTTAGTGATTTACATTTTGTATTGTAATATTAACACTTGATTTTACTTCCTGCATGAAATATTTTTGTACAAATTAGTAAATTTTTTATGATAAAAGTGTAACAACTTAAATATATAATAAGTTTTTAATTATTTTGTATAGTTAATATTTTATAGTATAGAAAATTAATTTTCACTTCCTGCATGTAATGAATTTACACAAATCAATTTTTCCAGAATTCTCAAGATTTTTTTGTTTATATTTTCCATACATTTTTACCAATTTAAATTATCAATTTTTAAATACCAGCTGTTTAGGTTTTGTAGTACTAACACTTCATAAATACTTCCTGCATGAAATAATGTTACTAGAAATACTTTTTCTAGAAGTTTAAAGGATTTGTTGTAAATTTCTTAACATAAAACTTCAACAGTTTGAATAAGAAATTTTAAAATCTTCTAATTAGTACCTTGAAGTAGTAAAACTTGTTCTGTGGTACTTCAGGGTTTTCACTTCCTGCATGTTATAAAATTTCACCACTTTATTTTCGACAAATCTAAAGATTCGTTTGTTGATTATTTACCACAAAATTGTAACAATTGAAATTATACATTTTAAATATATGGTGGTTAGTTTGTGGTAGCTGTAACACTTGAATTTCCCTTCCATCGTGCAATTTTTTTTATAAATGTTTATAACCCGTGCTGCATTTCAAATGTATCTAGACAATGTTGGCAGTTGGTAAAGGATATACACGAGGTTTTTTTCATTGTTTTCTAATTGGTGTTTTTATAACTAGGACACCATTTTAGATTTCCAGTTCAAATTTTAGGATTTAATTGATTAAATTTTTGCAATCCAATTTATTATATTTAGTACATTAAAAACAATTCAATATATTTAAAAACATTTTCAAAGTTTTTATTAGCAATGTAATCTGTTTTTGTCTCTAACCAACGGCGACTTCACATATTTCATAGTATTACTGGACAAATTGATATTTTCTATATCTTAACATAGAAATTACATTTTTTCCAACAGATGTCACTATTTGTTTATTCCTTTTTGCATGTATAATAATTTTAAAACATATAAAATCAAAATTTGACTGTCTAGTTTAGCTTGAACATTTGATTTAAAGGCAACTATTGAAATTTTTAGTATCATCAACTACAACCTGCAAAAATCAAATGTACCGAGAGGTACTAAATTTAAATTTAATTATTTTATTTTATAAATAAATTTTAGTATAATATAACAAATAAAGCCTTTAAATTATCATGTCGGTTAAAATTTGCCTATAACATTTTTAATATTTTTATTGTACGAGTCATTTAACTTTTTTGGTCATAATAGTCTGCCACTAGCAGTATATCTGCAAGCATTAAATTCGTCATCATGCAACTGCCCATTGATTGAGCATCTGTCTCTCTTTCCATTAGAAAAACTTTTATAAGCTATAACATTTTATTGTACATTGGCATTTTAATAGCTCTGTTTTTAATTTCAAAATATATTTTTTAACGAAGATGGCTGCCGCTTATGTTTCAAAATTATACAAAAACAGCTAAAGTTGAGGAAATGTCACTTTTCTGATCATTTCGTTTTCCAAGCACAATGACAAAGAACCATATAAACATTTTATTACTTGAAATGAAACCATTTAGTAAATAAATCCTGAATGTTTTCCTGATTTCTATACATAATCGATGCTATTTTTTTAATTATTTACATATATTGTCCACACGTGTACAATATTTAGTAACTAAGTAGACTATATGGCACAACATTGCCAATGACTCTGTTAAACGAGGATTTCGAAATGGTCGACAAGTAAACGAAAAGAAAAATTAGTTTTCACTTCGTGCTTGTAATTACATAAAACAACACTAATTCCCCCAGAATTCGTCATAATTTCCTTGTTGATTTTACCATAAAAATTAAACAATTTAAATTACCAATATTTAAATATCATGTGGTTAATATCTTATAGTAGTAACAATATCTTATAGTAGTAAATATCAATAAATCTCCAAATAATAAAAAAAATCAGCAAAATGCATTTTTAAATCTAAAGTTATGAATTTTTAAATATTTATTACATTTTTTAATAAAATCACTCGACTTGCACATCCTGTAATAATTTTGGACAAAATAGCAATTGGAAAATTTTCTAAGAAACCTTTTATTTAAATAAGTTGTATTTATATTACTATTTTCACTTCCTGCATGTAATTAATTTAAACATTATAAAATTGTATCTGTTAAAACAGAATTCGTTAAAGTTTCTTTGTTCATTTTTTGCATAAAATATAAATATTTTAAGTTATCAAATTTTAAATATTTGACGGTTCATATGTTGTGGCGGTAGCTACTTACATGTAACAATATTACTCAAACAAAATTTAAGAGAATTTGTCAACATTTCCTAAAGCTAATCAATTGTGGAATGGAAAATATTTTCGAAAACAATTAGTTTATTTTCACTTCCTGCATGTAATAATTTTACAACAATAACCATTTTGGGATTTTGAAAGTTGCTTTTATGGTTTTCATCATATAATTTATCAGTTCAAATTATCATTTTTTTTAAACATTTTGTGATTGTTATTCTTTAGTGCCAAGAGTTTATTTTCACGTTATGGTTGTAATTATTTTGGAAAAACGAATTTCTTGAAAATTTGTAAAGATGCGTATATTTTTGCATAAAGTTATCAATATTAAAATATTTGGTGGTTAATATTGTTCAAAACTAAACATAATTCACTTCCTGCATGTAATTATTTTATAGTTTATACAAACCTTTTTTAGAATTCCAAGCCAAGTCTATTATAACTTACTTTCCTTTTATATTCCTTCGATTCTATTAAATTCTAAAAGTGTGCACGGTAGAGCACTGTCTTCTGGTTTTCATTTCTGGCTTAATGCATTGTTGTGCCATTCATTATTGGATTCATAAACATTATTGCGGATTTCATATTTCAAATTGAGAATAAAAGATTCACTGTTAAAAGTGAAATGCCAATAAAGGATGGTCAAAAACTAATTTTTCCTTTAACAATTGTCACTTGTTCAATCTCATTCTGTAATCCGTAAAGTTTGTTTCAGAAATTTAAAACGAGAAGATTATTGATTCTAATACTTATCGATTATTTACAAAGAAATTTACGTGAAGCATATGTTTACATAACACTAAAAGGTACTTTACTCTAATTACAAAATTTAAACTAAAATATGTATTCAATATAATAATAATAAAAAATATTATTTATTATTAACTTAATGTAATAAATTATAATAAAAAATATAAGATAAATAATTACATATTGTATATTGTCATTGTTGGTAGATATGCACAGGTAGACAACCACACCTCATTTACTCTGTACTTTATTGTGTTCTAAAACTATAAATAAAATTTACACATAAAATATTTGTATGTACATATGTAATATGACTATGTACTGTAATAAATAATAAAATATTGCCATAAAACACATGAATAAGCAAAATAACTAATTAAATTATAATTTAATAATAATAAACAATATTTAAATTTTTGTGTATGTAATTAATAAATTATAGTTTGTGTTATTTAAAACTATTAAAAAAAATTTAAACAAAGCAAGTTTTTATGGTCCCCTACTTCTTAAATTCTAAACACATTTTTTATAAGGAAAATTGTACATTAAACTTTAACATACAGTGATTTGCCACAAAGATAACAGTTTTATTATTACACAGAACCTTAGATTAGAACTGTCTACAAAAAAATAACAATAAAATTAATTGAACCACACACCAATAATTTATCTAAAAACCATTTATTAAAAATTAAATAATTAAACTCACAAACAATCGCACATATACGAGAAAATAGTATAGTATCTGTATTTCCAATTAATTAAAAATATATAAGATTTTCCAGCACGATAACAAAACGAGTTTTCCTTTAAAACTAAAAAAAAAATTGGAGCAAAACTATAAAGCTATTAGACAGTAGTTTTCCAACCACCCCCATACCAAACATATATGGTTTTCTATAATGTAAAATATATGGTATTTTATATTGCACTTATGTTATAATAGGGTTAGTTTTGAAAATAGTTTTTCCACCCAAAGAAGACACATTAAAAGGAAATTTAATTTTCTTTCGTTTCGTAATTTTTTTTTTTTAATTTTTTAAGTTTCCTTATAATTTCCAAACTAAATATACGGAATTAAAATTAAAAGTATGAAAAAATACATATATGTACATTTTTGTGTATATGTTGTTGTTCCTATAGTTGGTATTAAACGAGTGCTCCCATTAAGGCGCGATTCAGGGGACGATCTTCTGATACAAAAGATGCCGGTATCCTTTGCCATTCCAAATTTTATTAAAAGAAATTATGGTCGAATAGAAATAAAGTTTATACACAGAACCACCCAGATGTGGCTGGGCCCACCGTACACTTTTTTACACAAAACAAAACCGATAGATTCGGCGACTAATAATATATCTCCTCTACTGACCTGCACCCTACACTAAATAAAAAAAAAATTAATATTAGATATTTGTGTTAGTTTTTCATAAAGCAAGAAAATAATCTTGCAAAACTTGAAGGATGTCTGCCACATTTCGCGTAACTCTACCAATTTATGGAAAAAGGTCTGTAGAAATGGAAAATTTTGGTGAAATAAAGTTTTTAACAAAAAATTTCGTTAAATTTAAAATATGTTCAGAAATAATTTTAATTCTAATTTATATTACAATCATTAAGTTTTAAAAATATTTGAAAAAAAACGTAAAATTTCCTAAGGACAGGTCCTCTGGACCGGTTTCAACCAAAAAATGCTAAGATATTCTGATTTCACCCCGATCAGGCAATGCTCTGAGGTGTAGAGTGGATACAGACATTTAGTCAAAAATACTTTAGGTCAAAACTTTTATTATTACTATACAAAAAACATTTATTTGTCCCAAAATAATCTTCCTTAATTTATAGATTTTTTGTTCATATGTGAAACGTAGTTGGTTTAGTTCGGGCTAATATGGTTCAAGCTGGCACATTGGAATTTAGTGGAAACGAGATATCTGGCGGGCAGTGTGCCAACCTTCAATACAATTGAGTTAACGAGAATAACTTTGAGATTGATGAAATTGACGTTATATCTCCATAACATGAAATATCATTCTGTTTTTCAGTTTTAAATATTAAATAAAAATATTTAAACATTTGAGAGAAAATCCGTAACTATACTAAAACTTAGAATGAAAAGAACATATGACACGTTAAAACTAACAAGTCGCAACATTTTCTACTGATTACCAGGTACATTTTTTTTCAACTATTACCAAATTTCTGAAGTCCCTTAATAATGACCCCATCCGGACTGCATGCATAACCAAACATTTCTAGAGGGAGATGATTATCTTCTGCTCTAATTTCCGAAATTTACACTTGGTTTCGATTGACTTAAGTTGTATATCTTTAATGACGGATGTTGATATTGATTCGTATCCACATAGGGTTGTCAAAAAAGAGAAATACCAAAGAAATTGGAACAGAATGTTCAGTACATTAAGATGCTAAAATTAATGATTAAAATATTGAAATAGTACTAAATGGCTCGTCGAGGCAAAACTTCTTTATATAGGGTTAGAATAAATGTAAGAGTGCTGAATCTAGTCTACCCTGAATCTAGTCTTTAGTCTACTGACATATAAATTGTAATTTCTGTGAAAAATTTAATGAAAATGTGTTTTGAAAATTTTAAAAATTCGAAAATTTACAGTAAAGGAGGTACGAGTACCATCAGTGGACAAATTTTGGTCGTTTGTTTGAAATGATACCCTAAAATATTTACATTTAATTACTAAACTAAAAAAAATCACTCAAAAGTACAGGTTCTTATTTAAAAATCCTAACTTTAGTCTATATCTCATAAACTAACGAGTTTTATAGCCATTGAAGATCACTATTAGACATCCCGCTTGTCCCCTATTCCATTATAATAATTTTCTCCTATCTCGCACCATTCTCGAGATAAAAGCCTGGCGTTTAAAAAAAAACACCCTGTATATAAATCAGAAAAATTCGTTTATGAAATCTTCTAGTGAGGCCTAGCTGGATTCCTTTTACTTATTTTTCCCTCAGCTCAAACGACTTTGATGAAAATTGCTGAGGGGGTTTTCGATTATGATTGTCCTATAGTTTTCGAGAAAAGTCGTGTTCACCGGATCCTTTTTTTAAAATTTTTGCTGGCACGATTTTTATAAAAATTGGTGTGGGGAGATTTTTGAGTGCTGCAGGAATCGAATGTGATGAGTGTAAATTTCTTGACAATTTGTCTGGTGGAGCCCATAGTTTTTATAAAAATTGCTAGATGAGCGTTTTTGAGTACTAAAAACCGATTGTGAAGGGTCCGGATTTTTGTAAAATTTAAATCGGGAGACCTTGCTAAAGGCTATATTTTAAATGCCATGGAATCTTTTTCGATATGATAAGAGTTTTTATAATGCCACGAATGGATGGGCAATGAGCCCAAATTTTGGTAAATTCATTTGAGGTTTTTTAGGTTGAACTGCTTTTATAATAAAGGTTTTCGAGTGCTAAACAATCAATCATCAATTGCGATGAGATTTAAATTCATGAAAATTTGTAAAGGGGATTCTCAAATGAGATCTAGGTGGATCATGATTTTGAAAAATTTGTTTTGAAGTGTTCCGGTTTAGCCATTATGTTGCGTTTTTTTTCAAATTGGACCATTTAAATCGAAGTTGCATGAAATGAAGACATATCTCAAAATAATAGTATGGAAGTCTGTTGGTACTATGAAAATAACCAATTCGATTAAAGAAAAACAACGGGTTCTTTAAAATGTATAGAACGAGGCTATTACCAACTGTAGAATAATTTATACTTACTTTTACAAAGTAAAAGAAGTATAGAAATCATGAAAATTTTCGACCTCAACATTTCTGCAAGTTTGCGATTCGCCATACTACCGAAGTCCGAAAAAGTTGTTTTCGAGATAGATTCTGTCTGTACTGCCTCTATACAGATTGATTAATTTGAACAAAAAATCATAATTATTTTTTATATATTGGCAGAAACCGGCCTAACGATCATGCCTATTTCAGTATAGCGTCTGGAAAAAACGATTGAGAACAAGAGGATTCTAAATTAAATGTATAACAAATAACTAAAATAATGACTTTTTGATAAAAAAACTTTAATTCTAATTCTTGTTAACTGTTAAAATATACTGGTTAAGTGATCGGCACAAAATTTCATATCTAGTAAGAAGGAACTTCCATAGGATTTTTTTTTGGATTTTGTCAATATTTTAAAAAGTTTACCATTTATGAAAACGTATGTTAAGACAAATTGATTCTAAATTAAATTTGCAAAAATTGTGCGGAAATGCCAAATTTTGAAAAAATCTTTTTATAAGTAACAAGAACATTTTGTAGATTTTTGCAAATTAAATTAAGGATTTCATTTATTTGTCGGTAAACCTCGACTGTTCTATATAAATGCCCATTTATTTTTTATGCAAGTGACGTACTGATTTATGTCAAATAGATGTAAGTATTCACTAGTGACTGTATGTTAAAAAATTTGCTGGAATTCAGTATTTTTGTCTCTTCAAATTTGGACTATTCTGGGGGTCGGTGCCTCGTTGTTTTTATATTGACTCGACGTGATGTATATTTTGTTATTTTGGCAGTAACTCCACTTATGGGTTTTCTCCTACCTTCTATAAATAAAATCACTCTAGAATTTCTAAATTAATAGACCATTGAAAAGAACATCGGGTGATTTCAACATACTTGCTCGTTATAAAATAGACCCATCAATAATTTTTATGTCATTGTTCAATAATCAACGAAGTTAGTGAAAAGACCGTATTGAAATATTTCCTAATAAAATTCTAAGTAAAAATTGTTTGTTTGTATCAGTGATCACATACTAAAAAAAATAAAACATTTAGGCGATGCTGCACTTAACTAACGTAACTAGTTATTTGCCCACCTACAATCTTGAATCTCGATATTTATCGATTATTGATAAATGTGGAGAACCCAAGATACAGAACGGAGTTAATAATAATATTTTAAAAATCAGCCAGTGTGGTTTTAAATCTCCAGGGAAAATTTCTCACATGGCCGAGTGAAAGTGGCAAAATTGAAGCACGAAATTAATTAAAATCAAAAATTTTAAATATTAATCGAATATTGAGCGATTTTTAGTTAATTCAATGTAACTCCAATCTCATTGTGCATCCCATCATACGATTCCTAAACCAAATAAACCAGTAAACGACAAAAAGTCGTACAAGCTGATTTCACTGCTTCCTGCCATTTAAAAGTTATTTGAAAAATTATTGCTCAAACGGCTCAAGCCAATAATACAAGAACGAAATATAATTCCACCTCACCAATTAGAATTTAACTGGATTCCAGTAGACCGCAATTCAAGGCAGGTTCCAAATGCAAATATAGCCAAATACCTCGGCATAACTCTCGATTGCAAGAGTTCTAGCATTTCAAAACAATTTTTTTGATAATAATGACAATATATGAAAAAGTTTTTATTTATTGCTTTCAATTCGTCTATATGTGATATAATTCGCTAAATCGATATGTTCTTGTGTTATTCTAAACATATAAAGGTTTTAATCTTTGCAGTTTGGTCGTTGCAACCTGATGTGTAGACAAGAACTTAAGTAAGTTCTTATTATAATTTTTTAATGGTTGTGTGTATACACAAAGGCTTTGGGCGCTTAAAATTTTCTACTTTTGTTAAAAAATAATTATTTAATGATTTTTTCTCAGAGTGTATAGCTGTTTTTTTTTGCATTGCGATATTTGTCTCTAAAACTCGAATTTTCAATGTTAATCACTCAGGGATTATGCCTTTCTTGTTTTTTTCTGTTTGCCAAGTAAAGATTTGTCACATAATCATATGGTCGTTATGTTGTGCTGTTATGCTCAATCCTTTTCTCAATGGCTTTCAAGTAATCTTCGTGCAACCACTTATATCTATTCCCATGATGCTTTCGAAATGCCAATTTTTATATTATTCCACTAAACCTCCGAATAATCAGACATCAGTTGAGATTTTCTATAATATACTCGTTAAGGTGTTACCACAATTGGTTGACGTGGTTGTTAAAAGCATGATTGTTCCAACGTATGGTTCTATGTAAGCAGTAGTTGGTTTCTGTTTAAAATCGAAAAGTATATTGTGCAACTTCCAGGAACTACTCGGAGATGAATTCATTTTCGTCGGAAGTATGTGGTAGCGACAACCAAATTATGCTGCAAGCTAATTCGGTTGTGCATTTTCCGTTGTTGTTTTACAGAATGTCTCTGGGCCGATGGTTCCACGATGTATTTTGCCAGCATTTGAGCATTAACCTCTTGCGCTATCAATTAATTAGAAGAAATGTGTGCTCATCCATTCAAAAAAAACCCAAATGATTTTAATGAAATTTTATGTGTGTGTTTGACTGGGTTCCAGGATGGTTTAGATTCAATTTTGGACCCGGTATGTGATACTGCAATCGGATTCTAGGAATATTTATTTTTGTTTATATAACTCCAAAATTTCACCCCCCCCACCCGAGAAAATTACTCTTAACTAAAGAAATGTAGATCATACAATTATATGTAATATTTCTTAATACAAGACTCAATTTATTGCATTTTGAGATACGGTTACCTTAAAACATGAATTTGTGATCTTTAATGAAGAAATTGATATTAAAAATTGAGAAATCTACAAAATAATCTTTTCTTACTTTAAGAAATTGAATTTCTTTCAACGATAAAAAAAAAATTATTTCAATATTTAAATAAAAACATCAAATGAAGAAATTGATTTCATTCACTTTTTTTTCGTTGTAGACAGTTTTTTTTCGTGTAGAAAGTACTTTAGAATCGATCTGAATTTTTAAAATTAAATCAAATTTTCTGTAAATTGTCGTTTTCGAGGAATTATCATTTTCGGTAAATTGTCGTTTTGGGTGAGTTGTTTTTTCTTTAATTTGTTTTTCTGTGAATTATTTTTCAATTAATTGTCGTAGAACCCTTAATTTGCTATCTCAAAAAATCATTACCATCCAGTTTTGCCTCAAATTTTAAGTTCACCGAAAATACAATATTTTAAGTGAACTCGTAATTTACTCATTATAAACTATGTGCCTTTGATGAATTTTTAATGGGGGAATTCTTAAAAAAAAAATTTTAGGGATTGAAGTTTTATGAGTATCTAATCAAGATTTATGTAAGGTCTATAAAATCCAAATGTTTATGAATATTTTCAGAATTTTGTAATAGTTCTGGCCCTAGCAAATATAACGCCGAAACGTGTGAGTTATGAGTTATGCAATTCAAATCATCACTAAGATTTTGAGTTTAGTTAAAGAGGGTTTTTGTGTTTAACTTTGATTTAGATTGAAAAATTCGTTGAACTGATAATTTCCATATTTTTTTTTAGATAGTAGTTTCGTCAAAGTATCGTTTCGCCTCAATATGTGCTTTATATTGGTTTTTACTAATAGTAGCATGCATACAGGATTTCGTTAGGAAATATTTTACTGCTGTATGTAGGACTGTTACATTTTTATACTTTGAACAGGTTTTCCAAATATTTCACGCGTATGTGAAAGGTCCTTGTTTACTCTCATTTTAAAAATCTGGTAATCGATTTTTGGTGGACGGCTTGAAAATTCCATAATCACCAATTTCGATATTGTTGTGAAATAACTATCGTCTTCAGCGGATAACTCCTGATCACAAAATATTAAAATTAAATCCACACAAGAATCTTCTTTTATCGTTTTTGGATTATACATAAACATGTTTATCATAGATATTTTCAACATATTTTCTATGCCATACATATTCATATATACATATATGAAAAAATCCCATTTTCCTGACCCTAATAAATAGTTATTATGTAACATTGTTTTAATGCAATGTAGAAGAAACACATTTATACATATTCATTTATATTACCGCATATATTTATTTATAACCAATCAAAATGTGACCCCATCACGTATATTATTAATGCTCATTTATGTATAAATATGTTAACGGTTCAGTGCTTTACAAGGAAATGGTAGTGTTTTCTGTGCCATAGCGATTCCAATAAATAGTTCAGATACGAAACTTTCAATTTATTTCTCCCCTATACTTAGCATTTGATTTAAATTGTTAATGTGTATTTTATTATGTATCGAGTAATGTTAAATAACAACCATAAATGTGACATGAAACAACAGTAATGTGTTGCTTGTGACTTTTAGTATACACATTACGTCATATACAATAGAAAATTACAGTAATAGATTTTTCGATTCATTGATTTGTGATAAATTACACACCATCGGTTAGACAATCACAGTGTATTATGCAATTATTATTTAATGACATAATAATATGTGAGAAGTGAATTTAATCTTTAAATTTTTATTTGTCTCATTCCAGAAGTCCGCGTCCACCCACCCACATTTAAACCGATAAGACAAAAAACTCAATCGAATGACATCACCGAGCGAACCGCATTCTATTAAAAATGGCACATCACATAATCCAAATACTATCGCGAATATTTTGTACGATACTATTTATAACGATAAATATAACAGCTGAATCGGATTGGCTGCAGGAATGTGGCAAATGTAAATGTAAATGGAGTTCGGGTAAAAAATTTGGTGACTGTAAAAATATATCAATAAATCGTGTACCGGTCGGGCTCAGCACCGAATTGCAAGTGCTCGATTTATCGTTTAATACGTTCACCGAAATTCGAAAACAAGAATTCGCCAACGCAAATTTACAAAATTTGCACAAATTATTCTTAAGGAATTGTTCGTTGCGCGACATAAATCGTGATGGACTTAAAAATTTAAAAATATTAATCGAAATCGATTTATCGTATAATTTAATGAAATATATCCATCCAGGTGTATTCTATGGATTAATTAAATTAAGAACTGTGATTTTAAATAACAATCAATTAGAAAGATTAGATGATCGTTTATTTGAGAATTTAGATTTTTTACATAAATTGGAATTAAAAGAAAATCGTTTACATAAAATTAGCCTAAACACATTTGTAAATGTTCCTGTATTATCACAAATTTACTTAGACGCAAATAATTTACGAACGCTGCGTCGCGAATCATTTCACAATTTGGAAAAGTTGACGAGCCTCTCGTTGGCGGAAAATCCATGGAATTGTACGTGCGACTTAAAAGCATTTCGTGATTTTACAATAGAAAAAAATTTATATACACCGCCAACGGATTGCCATGAACCGCCTAGTTTACGTGGTAAACTATGGTCCGAAATACCAACCGATTTTTTTGCGTGTAAACCAAAAATTTTAATACCTCTAGCGGGTGCTTTACTAGATGCGTACACAGAAAACGTAACGCTGACGTGTCGTATAAAAGGGTCACCAACGCCCGACGTCACATGGTACTATAATAAACAAATCATAAACGATTATGAGCGACGGTATCACGTTAAGAAATTAGTGGAAAAAGTTACGCGTAACACAATGGAAACGGTAACGTCCGAATTAACCATAATCGGCGTTAAATCGACCGATAAGGGAACGTACACGTGTATAGCAAAAAATCGGGGTGGTAAAGATCAAGCCGATATTCTATTAGCGATATCGCTCGATGATGATCGAAATGCCAAAGGTTTTCAATCGATCAATCTATTAGTAGTCATATGTTTAGTATCCGCTAGTATATTATTAGTATTAATTATTGGTTTACTGTATCATATATTCAAACGTAGAAAAAGTAATCAAAATCATTTAGATAAAAATATAATGGAGGATAAAATTGAGCGGAATACGCAAGATGAAATGGACAATGTGATTTTAAATAGTAAATCGACGTTGGCGAAGGATACCGGAAAGGGTTCGCAAGAAGTTAATTTAATCGAGAAACCAATTAGGAGGGCGTATGTCGAATTGAATGGGAATGCAGTAATCGAACGACCAAACGAATGTAGTAAAATAAGAATAGACGAATCTAATTTTGGTAAGTTTTTTTTTATTTTAACCGTATTCAGTAACTAATATCGTTTATTATGATTTTTTTTTTTAAATTTGACTTAGATCGATTACAAAAAGAAACAGAATGAAATTTTTATGAAAGCTGCGGTGTTTCTTATAAATGAAGAAACACGCCGCTACATATCTCCCTCCTCAGTGAAAATGCCCCCTTTTTGAGGATTTTGTGTCCAAAACTAAATTATAGTGATGTAAATTGTTTACCAGCGAAAATTAATGATAAAAAACATGTCATTATACGATGTATGATCGTTATAAAAAATGATTTGTTATGCCCACCAATGATTGTAGTTGGTAGAATGCAGGGTTTTTGTTCTTGGGATGTGTATTATAGCTTTAGATTAAGTGATCTGAAGTTTGGGCAAAAATGAGTGGAGTCCAAAATTTCTTAAAGGGTCATCTGATTAGGCCATAATATGCCTAAAACTATTTGAATGTTCATTGATTTTGATATGCGTTCTAATTTCGTTTTTAAGTTTGGTCAAAAATCCACTCGTTCTTACACTCCACCCAAATTTTTTTAATGTGCCATTTGATAAGGCAATAATGAGCCTAAAATTATTTATCAACTCATGGGTTTGCGTTCATATTTCGGTTTTGGTTCGGTTCTTTATATTGATGCTGCTTGCGTTGAAGTGGTAAAGCCTATAATGCTTTTTCTAGAAAGAGAAGAATAAAAAAAATTAAATAGGGCATTTAAATAGCCTAAAATTCACCTTTAATTTTTCAATTGTTTTTAAATCATTTTTTGATATGTGTTCTGCTAGTTTTTCTAAATCTTGCAGTACCCATCATTTCAGTTGGAATGGATGGAACAAATTTTTTATTACAGTATTTACTATTTAGATGTCTATAATTGTCCATACTATCTTGTAATGTTCTGAGAATAGAATTGCTATATGAATGTCCCAAAAATTGCATTTCAAAAATGTGAAAATTGTGGTTCTAAGCCGAACAGTCTTGCAAATTTCACCGCAAAAATTATAAATTAATATTTTGACTTGAGTTACAGAAGCAGATGAAACTGGTGGTTTTTGATCTGCCAGTATTTCTGTTTTTTGCAGATGTCAGTTGTAACTTTGTCAATTTCAAAATTAATTTTATAATTGTTAAGCTTAGTTCGCGTATTTTTTGGAAACTAATTTTTATTGTATGTGCAAAAGAAATCCGTGCGTCCAGCAACCCGAAAATGGAGGCCTCTGAAAAGTGGTAAATTAAATTTCTCTTGTAAGAGAAAAAATTACCCATTTCTCCAGTAATTCATATAATATGGCGCTTACCATATAAAAAAAATTGTCTATGCTATTTTTTAGAGCAGCACTCGCACTTACGAACTTCGCATAGGCGTACAACACTGAAATAAAAACAAAAGAACTAAACAGTTTTGCATTTAGCAAACCGATTTCCTAAAAATATTTAAAACACATAACATCTGTTACAGTAAAACCCCAATTATCTCAAACACAAAAGATTAAAAACATTCACATTTAAAATTTCAAACTGAAATGTTTTTTTTTAGTTAAGGCACTAAATAGGTCGAATTGGCCGGTTCTTACAGGTCATCATCACATCATCATTTCAAGTATTTAGGTCGAAGAACGAGAAAAATGTGGTCTTGTTTGTATAGCAATTTTCCACAAAATGTTCTGAGGATTCTGTAAATCTGGGTCAATAACAAGCCAATTCAAAAGTTTTGGTCAAAGTAGGTAAGTGTATATCGGACGATCAAGCCTATCTTAAGATAACGTTTCCCGGTATTAGCTTTTTCCGAGCGTAGAACATGTAATCTTCCTTTACTTATACCGTTTTCCACCGTATATTTAAAGTATTTTATCAATTTGGGTTAATAGCAAGCCAATAACAGAGTGCCCAGTTATTGGTCCATACTGATGAAATACTGGTGATTTACAGTAAAAAAAATTATTATTAACTATGTAACATTTTCTCCGCTCATGAAAACCAAATGCTCAAAAATATTCTTTAAAGACAGACCGATTCGACCTATATAGTGGAACCTTGCCCCAATTTCTGGAAGTGGCTCATTATTCCAGGTTAATAAAATACTGAAGATTTACGGTGGAAAATTGCTAGTAACAAAGTTACATTTTCTCTGCTTGGAAAAACATAATACCGAATAATATTCTCTAAAATAGGCCAAAGTATATTGGTATTGGCCTATACAATACTCAAAGCAATCAGTGTAAAATTGCTAATCACAAGGTTCCATTTTATTTGCTCATTAAAAATTGATAACAAATGATCTTGGTTTCAGAAAAATTCATTTAGAGGGTCCTCCGGTATGCCCATGTTTCTTTTTCTAATTTTTTTCACCTCAAATATGACTTTGATAAAAAATGTTGAGGGGTTTTTGAGTATCATTGATTGCTATTGATCCTGATTTTGTATGAGTGGGTTTTAAGGGCCATCTGGTGGGACCCGGAGCCGGTTTAAATTTTTTTTTTTAGTTTGCGGTTGGTCGCGATTTCACAAAATTCGATCAGAATGCTCGCACGATTTTTTATATAAATTGGTGAAGGAGGTTTTCGATTGGTGGGAATCGTTTGCGATGGGTGCTAATTTCTAGAAATTCCGATTTTTGAGAATTTCCGCTTTTGGTGAAACCCGGAGTTTGTTTCTTTAAATTTTTTTCACTTCACATGATTTTTATATTGTTGGAAAAGCGTTTTTGATCCTAAAACCGTGGAGTTCAAAATCTTTTATTTATTTTTTTTTCGTTTTGCAGGATTTTGATAAAATGAAGGGAAGAATTGGTGAGTTTTGGTAAAATTCGTTTAAGTGGTCCTTCGGTGGGGCCGGGCTTAATTTTTTAATTAATTTTGGGCTTAGTCGATTTTGATAAAAATTGCGGTAATAAGGGGTTTTTGATGCAAGGAAATAATTACGATGAGTTCTAATTTTTGAAAAATCCGTTTAGAAGGTCCTTTGGTATGACCAAGGTCTCGATTTTTTGAAAAAAATAGCTATAATGATTTTGATAAACATCTGGTGCCAGGAATCGATTCCGATGGGTCCTCAATATTCATCATGATGCCTGGGCTTGGAGCCTACGTTTAATTTTTTATTTAGCTTGAACGATATCGATCAAATTTGGTGGGTAGGGTTTTCGAATGCAAGGAAACGATTACACGGAGTTCTCGTTTCTGCTGCGTTATGTTGCACTGTTTTGTTGATATTTGTTGATATTTCAATATGTCGTAACATGTTGCATCTTTTTTCATCTTATTGGACTAGGTTAAGTGATAATGCACCACATTGCGTAATGTTGCATTTATAAGTGATGTTGTTGGATGTTCCATTACTTTGCATCATGTTCACTGAGGCCTTCTTTTAACATTATATTTAGCTGGCTCAAATTTGTTAAAACTTGGCGGAAAATTGTTGTCAAATGAGCGGAATCGATTCATTACAAGGAGTTCTGATTTCTGTATAATTCATTTCTAAGAACTTCGAACGAGCCATTGCAGGACTTTGCAACATGTTGGGATGATGAACAATGTTGCAGCATGCAGCACCATGTTATGGTATGTTGAACTATGTTTTTGGATATTGCTTGTTGCACAATGTTTCTTCATATTACAGAACATTTACAGTTTGCAAGTTGAGTGATGTTGCATCATGTTGAATGATGAGTTGCTACGAAAAAATGCTACGTCATTTTTTTGAAAATATTGGTTGTTTTGAGTTTAAAATGTTGATTTGTGCATTTGCTATATAATTAACGATTTCAACTTCGTTCCCTTGTCACATTTTCTTGCACCTCAATCGATTTTCATGTCGTTTATTGGGGCTGGGTTTTTTTAATTAAATATTTTTCCGATCGATTTCGAAGGACGCTAATTTCAGGAAAATTTTTTTAGGGTTTCCTTTGGTTGGGATTTTTTCGATTTGAGCGATTTGGATAAAAATTGTGGTTTTAAGGATTTACTAACGGTAAGATTGGGCTTCGATGAGTTCTAATTTTGGGAAATTCATTTTTGTAACGGCTCGAACATTTTGAAAAAAAAAAATTAAGAGATAATATTTGGCGGAAAATCGGCGCAACTGAAATGGCTGCTTTCAAAGAAGCTTAAGGATTGCATCGAATAACTTAAATCACAATTTTTGATAATATAAACTTTTATTTTTTTAAACAGGTAAAAAATATGTTAAGTAATCGATACAAAATTGTATACTAAAGTTCTGATCAATTTCCAAATTTCAGCATTCATAAACAATTTTTCGCTCCTTGCTAAAGATTTAAGAACTATAGAAAGCCTTTAAAAGTATCAAAGTAGAACTGATCCAGACCATTTTCCAAAAATTATGCGGAAATGACCAATTTTTGAAAAAAAATCTTTTTTAATAGCATTTTTTCGGTTTATGCAAATATTTTGAGTATTACAGGATTCACGAAATATTACGACATATAATTATTAAAGCCAAAAATATTTTAAATTTAATTGGCAACAAAATTTGTAGCATATCATTTTTCTAAAATTTTATCGAAATGACGGTTTTTGATAAAAAAAAAAACTTTTTTTTGCTAACTAACTTTTCATTTGATTTTTCAACTTCAACAACTACGGTTTGAGATTATGAGATTACGAAACATACTTGTTCCAGTGACCAGAGGCCCGGGTTCAATTCCCGGTGGTGACAAGGAAAAAATTTCACGGCTGGTTTAGGATCAATGAATTAATCACTCATTATCCGAAATGAAAATATGATTATGTAACCTCATTTGAAGCGGCCAAATCCATTGATTGGATATAGTGCCAGAGAGAGAGAGAGAGAGAGAGAGCGAGAGAGAGAAAAAAGAGAGAGAGATTGAGTTGAGTGCCTATTCCATTCGCTTTTTTATCGAATTCAACACTAATGTGTTGAAAAGTGAAAGAAATTTCGATTCAAACTCAAGCATCTATTGAAAATTGAGTTGTTTTTTAATTTTTCTCTCAGTGTGAACATGGATTGGAGTCAGTTGGAATTCAAAAGAAATCGATCTATTTTGTTCGAGTGGAATTAAATACAGTGCATTGCAAACAATATTTTTCGTTTTGTTCTCTGGCACGTAAATAAACAATGATGATACTTCCAACGATTGATCTTTCAATTTGTTAATTGTCATAGCGGACGCCAAACGGGGAACTTAATGCACTTGAAATCGAACGGAAAGTCAGTTGAAATCAGAGGAATTCTCGGAATTAGAAAATCATCTCCTTTGAAAATGTCCTTTGCATTCGTCGCTTGCATCACGTTGATCATCAGTCTCTCTGCACAGTCAATCACGTTCCTTTACACATTTTCGGATGGCTATCACAGACCCGACCTTGAGCATCAAATTATGCGGTGATATTCTCGGGAAATCAATCGCATTCAAAAACTCGGTTGGGTAGTTGGTTTCCTAGTCTTAACGCATTCCTAACAAAGCATTTCCACAGCGATTTAGTTTTGAAATCAAGTAATTCAGAATTTGACCATTGCTAAGTGCCAACAGTTGTTGGGAAAAAACAGCAGGTGATTAGTCGTTCTTTAACGCGACTCTCATGTCAACTGCAACTTTTTCACATAGCTCCACAATCTCTACGATTTCGGACATGTGTTGAGTTCATTTGTAGCCGTTGATCTCGGAATGACATGAAGCTTTCAGCGAAAGTCACTGGCCAGCAGGATCACCGCTCCACCAAACGTTTTGGGTCACTTCGTAAATCCTTCATCAATCGATTGAACGCTTCCAATGATCGTTTTGTGCCATTGTGCACTCGTCTCAGATGATGATTCTTTCTTAAATTCAGAAAGGTTTTACCTGTTCCACCGAGAGCATCGAGGAAGAATATTCCGCAATTTCCTTCGTCAACTGCCTTCATCAATGCATCGTACACGTTAATTTTGCTGTACATTCAAAAGCGGAACATTCGTTCGTACTATTTGGGTCATTCAAACTCGATCGTACACTTGCCCTCGTTGCAATTCACGATTAAATGCATCGTGCATCGAACGAATTGGTGCTGGCATGCGCAATGTTGACAAATAGGTACCGCACATAAGCACGCACATTGCTTTTATCAAAATCAAAGCTTCGTTGCGTATCTCTTCGTTCATTTCAAGCTCATAATTCAATGTTGCGAGTTCGCATGCGATGCAAAAAGTCGTCAGCCATCTCGTCTTTGTGTTTGTTCCATAATTCCAATGCGCTCGATGGATGACACGTTTCTATATAATGATGTACAATGTACGAATTTGATTTGCTGGCGCAGAAACAGTATAGCATCGGCGAGTATTGAATCCCAATGTCAGTCTTTTTTTAGAAAATTCAGGTTATGGAAAGCCTCTCGATAAGTGGCGCAAAGTACACCATCTATAGTATGAAGTGATTTGCACGAAGTAGGACCACGAACATGAAACAAAAGCAAATGAAGATAGAACCATTCATCTTGTCGTGGATGAACGGTGTATCCTGCAACAGGTTTTCATTTATTTCGTCGTTGAAACTTCTTCATCGACTGGTTCGAAGTATAATGGCGTGACATTTCCCAGTAAAGCAAGGTTTGTGCGAAAAGATCGCTTTGGCAAATTTCGAAGAAATAGGTGAGAGTTGTAGCTTGTGGTCGTTTGACTCGTCTACATGTGCTTCATTAGCTTCCGTGAAATAGACACGTTGTCCTAGTGCACTGAAAAATGTTGAACAGTGGGATGACGTTCGTATATAGCAAATGAGAAAATACCCCAAATCACCTCATTGTAACTGACATAACCTTGACACTTCGTCATTTGCATCCGGAGCAGCAATGTCGAACACTGCAACGTCAGTACCTTCGTTCACGTTTTTGCAGACATATTTAATTGACTTAATGCAGTTACAGTACTCAACATTGCACTGTGTTGCGAGTGTTTTCGATATGAGTTTGCAATACGGAACGAACTAGCGGTTATTTTCCGATCTGCCGAATTTCCCGACGGTTTTTCCTAAAATTTTCCTCCGTATAAAGCGTCTCCTGTCAACTTGCAAACACAACAAAAAAGATTGATCAAAATCGGTTCAGCCGTTCTCAACAGAAGAAAATAATTTTTTGGTTTTCCGAATAGATCAACATTTTCGGTAAATTTTCCCAAAATTTTCTTTCGTAAGAACCATTTCCTGGCAATTGCAAACTAAACAAAAAAAAATTGGGAAATCGGTTAAGCCGTTCTCAAATGAAGAAGATCATTTTTCGATTTTCCGGTGGATTTTTCCAAAATTTTCTTTAGTAAGAACCATCTCCTGGCAATTTCGACAACAATAAAAAAACGTTGAGCCATATCGGTTCAGCCGTTCTCTACTGAAAAATATAATTTTTCGACTTTCCGTCATGGTAATTACGAACACAACAAAAAAAATTGAGCCAAATCGATTTTCCGAATTTTCCGACACATCCGGTATATTTTCCTAAAATTTCTTTTCGTAAGAACCATCTCCTGACAATTGCGAATACAACAAAAAAAGATTGAGCCAAATAAGTTCCCGTCTCAACTTGAAGAACATCACTTTTCAGTTTTGCGAATTTTCCGGTGAATTTTCCCAAAATTTTCTCATTTTCAAAAGGAACCATCTCCTGGAAATTTCAAATACAACAAAAACAAATTGAGTCAAATCAGTTCAGCCTGATAAACATCATTTGTTGATTTTCCAAATTTTCCGACTTTTCCGGTACATTTTCCAAAAAATTTCTTTCAGTTAAACCATATCTTGGCAATTTCGAACACAACAAAAAAAGGTTGAGGCGTATCGGTTCAGCCATTCTCTACTGAAAAACATAATTTTTCGATTTTCCGAATTTTGCAAACACGACGAAAAAAGATTGAGCAAAATCGGTTTAGCCGTTCTCAACTGAAAAATACGATTTTTCGATTTTCCAAATAATCCGACTTTTCCGGTTGATTTATCCAAAATTTTCTTTTATAAAACCATCTCCTGGCAATTTCGAACACAACAAGAAAAGTTTGAGCCATATCGGTTAAGCCGTGCTCGACTGAAAAACATAATTTTTCGACTTTCCCAATTTTCCGCCTTTTCCGGTTAATTTTCCCAAAACTTTATTTCGTTAAACCATCTCATGGTAATTGCGAACACAACAAAAAAAACTCAGCCAAACCGGTTCAGCTGTTCTCTACTGAAAAACATCTTTTTCCGATTATCCAAATTTTCCGACTTTTCCGGTGAGTTTTCCCAAAATTTTCTTTCGTAGGAACCATATCCTGGCAATTTCAAATACAACAAAAATAATTTGAGCCAAATCGGTTTAGCCGTTCTCAACTGAAACACATCATTTTTCGATTTTCCAAATTTTCCGACTTTTCAGGTAGATTTTCCCAAAATTTTTTTTTATAAAAATCATCTCCTGGCAATTACAAACACAACAAATAAAGGTTAAGCTCTATCGGTTCAGTCGTTCTCTACTGAAAGTCATAGTTTTTCGATTTTCCGAATTTTCAGCTTTTTCCGGTAAATTTTCCCACAATTTTCTTCGTAAAAACCATCTTATGGTAATTGCGAACACAACAAATAAAAATTGAGCCAAATTAGTTCAGCCGTTCTCTACTAAAAAACATAATTTTTCGATTTTCCGAATTTTCCGACATTTCCGGTGAATTTCCTAAAAATTTTCTTTCGTAGGAACCATCTCCTTGTTATTTCAAATGCAACAAAAATAAGTTGAGCCAAATCGGTTCAGCCGTTCTCTACTGAAAACATCATTTTTCGATTTTCAGAATTTTCCGCCTTTTCTGGTAAATTTTCCCAAAATTTTCTGTCGTAAGAACCAAGTAATGGTAATTGCGAACACAACAAAATATATTGAGCCAAATTAGTTTAGCCGTTCTCTACTGAAAAACATCATTTTTTGATTTTCCGAATTTTCCGCGGTGTTTCGTAATTATTTTAATATCGAGTTTTCACACTGGAAAATCTATGCGCGAAATTGGAAAATAAGATGGCCGAAGTCATTCTACAGTGGCCGAAATAATATCCAGATTCACCTTCACACAATCGGTGGAAAACGGTTCGCTAGAACAGGGTGAAAAGCAACATTTTACAATCAAGACCAGCAAAATATTTTGGATTTGGTGAGAGAAAATCCAAAAGTAAGCCCACCAAAATTAGCTTCAGAAGTAGAGAAGATAACTAATGAACGGTTTTGTAGAAACATGGATATAATGGCCGTGTGCCACGAAAGAAATCATTAATTTCGAATGCTAATTCAAAAAACAGAATTGAATTTGCAGAAAAGCTTAAATCAAAAGACCTCAACTTCTGGAAGACGGTTGGTTTTACGGATGGTGATTCAACATTTTCATAGCCGATGAGACTGGTAAAATTTGGAGGAAACCTGCTATAGCGCTGGAGTTAAAACACATCATCCCAACTATTAAACATGATAGTGGTTCGGTTATGCTATACGACTCAATATGTCGGCGAGTGGGGTAGGTAAACTGGTTTTTATAAATGGAAATTTGGGTCGCTGAAAGTAGCTAGATATTTTAAAGGACAATTTGAAACCATCCGTGGATCAATTTCAGCCAATTAATGTTTAATGTTTATATTCAATGACAAAAAATAAGTTTTCATTTCAACCAATTTTGACCGAGCGACTATGTTAACGAGCTTTTCAAAATGTATGACGTGATGGTGTTCTTAATTACAGCTTAATAAAAAACATCAGTTTTATAAGCCCCACAGTGATCATATACCGTTTACGACAAAATTGAATATCCGAATCATTCGTCATAAATATGGCTGATAAAGTTTATTATTGAAGAATAACATTCCTCTACTGTGGTATAATGTTTTGACGTCACACAGAAAATTTTTATTACACAAATATTTGCTGGAATCAACAATAACATCATTTTCACAAAAACAATTTTATCATGAACCGTTTTGTTTGTTTATGTTTTTTATGATTCATTTGACATACATAATTTCTATCCAAAAAAAAATTAATTCGACTTTAATGTTCAATTATATAAAATAAAAAATAAAATATTTTTTTTTGTATTTTATTGCTCTTATATAAATAAATTTATTTCCCTTTTTTTTTGTTGCAGCTGTAAATTTATTCAACGACAATGGCACAACAAATTCATCAACAATACTAACAGATCCATTACCAGTATCCAACCAAATACAAACAGCGACAACGCTTACAACAACCGGACCAACAAAATCATATCAAAAATTTTTTATTAACGATAATTCTCATTTACCACCTGATTTATTAACGCTTCCGACGTGACTGTTCTGAATTAATACGCACATCATTATCATCCGGAAAGGAAGTGCAGCATCCGACATTGTTTCATTTTTATTTTTATTTTTGGGTAAAAATCTTTTCATATTTTAAAACGTATAGATGTAGAATTTTTTTTTTAATTCATATTAATGTTTAAGTTAAACAAAAAAGTAAATAAAAGTTTGTACTTTTATCGGGAATCGAAAAATCAAAAATGGTAAGCTTTTAAAGTTAAACAAAGTGTTTTTGAACACACACACACACACACATACACAGTATATAACGAAGTAATATTAAAAAATTACACAAAGTGCTGTTCAAATATGCGAAAAGTAATCGAATCTTTAAGTATTTTTTAATATGTATTAGGTGTGCAAATAGAAACTCGACTCTGAAATTTCCCGCCATTTTGGATATATTTAGTCAATCCTATGGAATTGATTAATTTGATCTTAAGTGGGCATTCTGTGAGTCAATCAACAGTAATAAGAAGTTTATAAGATCTCGCGATGGGAATTTTAGTATTGAGGGCGAATGAAAGAATCTTTGCACATAAATGCAAAAAACCATGGGTCGATCTAAAAAAAAAAGGCAGTTTCTACTTGCACACCTAATGCCCTTCTAATTTTGAGTAATTTATAGGGGGAGTGCCATGTTTTTTAATTAAAATTTAATTAGTTGTTTTTAATTTAATTATATTTAAATAAATAATTTACAAGTGATTGGTAGAGGGGTGATTTAAAACAAACACAAAACATTTTTGTAATAAAATGTTGAGATTTTTTTTTTAATTTCGTGACAGATTTTTTTATTGGATTTTTATTACACATTTTTGTTTTCGGGAGAGGATATCATAAATATTAAAAATAATACAAATTAAACAAAACAAATATAAAACTTGACTTTCATTTGAACGCTTAAACAGCAGTTAAACAAAATAATTTATAGGATTTTAGTTTGGTATATGCAGTTTATGGCGCAATTGAAAGCTCAAGGGTGTGCTTTTGTGATTTGTTTATTTTTTATGGATATAGTAAAAAACTGGGTCAGGGTAATTTTAACCAGATACGGTGCACATAACCATTAAACTTATTGTAATGTGGGTTAACATAAATTTCTCCAGTGGGTCTCTTTTATAGTTCAACCCGAGCGATCAAAAAGCCGGTGTATTTTGCGCCGAGCAAAAGTTGTGTAGAGTCCAATATTCCAATATTGACATTCAATTCAAAATAAAATTTTACGATCTGAGCAGTTCACATAAAAGAAAACGTAGTGTGCAGGGTACTCAGTTTTAATAAAAAAAAACAAAGAATAGTTTTGACAGCGCTACCAGTGGCACTATTCTGGTAATTCCCCGGGAATAGGAAACTGGGGAAGAAATTCACATGAAATTTTTATTTAAACATTTTTTCTCTGGCATACAAGTAAATTCGTGTTCCGTGAAAGTATGAAAAGAAAATTTTTTTTTTCATTGGCAATCGAGTAGGTTTTGATTTCACAAAATAGAAATTAAAATTACGTGCGATTAATTCAAATTACTAGATTGCTAATGAATAAAACTTTTCATTTTCAATATTTCATGGAACCCGAATTGACGTCCTGAGGTAAAAAGTTAGTGTTAATTTTATTTGAAAACAAAATTAAATTTGGAATAATTTTCCTTACCATTTTAGCTATGGAAAAGTTATTCCCAATTTATAACAATTTATATCAATCACTTCTCCTCAGTAGGCCGGAAAAAAAATTCAACAGAAATTATGTATAAATTCTATCCTCAGTTCCCTATTCCCGGGGAATTAGCAGAATAATGCGGAATCATATTCCCAAAAAATTTAGGTGTGCAGTTCAAGCTTCAAGCACCAAGTTAAAAATATTATCAAATTTGTATTTTTTCATATTTGATTGTGTTTGGCATCTTGAACTGTCAAAATTTGTCTTTCAATAAATTTGCAGCAAAAGCTGTGGAGACATCAATGCTGCTCTCTATATGAAACTCCATAAACTGAATATTTAGTATCAGCAGCTCGATTCTGGTTTTTCCTATAGGAAAAGGAATTAGGAAAGATATTTTAATAGTATTTTGGTCACAAAATTTTTTTTTCTGACACTACGGTAAATAGTTAGTGTAAATTTTTTCAAAAACAAAATTAAATTAGGAATATTTTTCCAATCCAATTTCGATACGGAAAAAATAATTCCTAAATTATAAAATTTTAGATCAAACATGATTTTTCAGTAGGCCAGAAAATGATATTTTTGACCAAAATACTATGAAAATATTTTTCCTAATTCCTTTTCCTATAGGAAAAACCAGAATCGACCTGCAGACCAGCAAATTGTTCAGCGAAATCGTAAGCAAAATATCATTTTAGTTTGGTAAATTTTACGTCAAAATTTGTATGGAAATTTATCTTAACTCGCCCCCCCCCGCCTCCCCCCCCCCCTTATTAATTACAACTAATACTGTGCTCATCTAGCGATTTATCTTTCAAATTTTTACAAATATTACATTTCTTAAACAATTCTGGTTTGTCGGGGTGAAACCCAATGGTTAGTCTTATAATTAATTAAAGTTTACTAGGTCAAGTGGCCTAGCTCTTTGGAGTCGTGTTTCAACGACAGGGTTGTCTATCATATGGCAAATATAGGTGTTTCCGTGTTCCTGGAGCCTTATTTTGTGTTTGGCGCCATGCTTTTTTATTTGGGATAGGTACAAAAGGCCGAATTTCAATGAACCGAATGTCGAAGGGCCCAATGTCGGGCCGAATTTCGAAGTGCCGAATGTATTGAAGTGCCGAATGTATCAAAGGGCCAAATATTGAAGGGCCGAATGGGTCAAAGGGCCGATTTTTTTTGTTTTTTGAAATATATAATTTTTTAAATTTGTTGTTTCATGGAATATTTTGTAATTTTTTTTATTAAACATAAATGATTTTTTTATGAATTTAAGCATTTTACTATTTTACGTATCCAGTCAACGATACATTTTGGTGAAGGAAATTTTGTCATGCTCCACGTTAGACATTTGGCCTTATGTCAGCTCTCTGATAATAGGTATATGGTACAAAAAATAAAAAACTTAAATTAAATAAATAAATATAAACAAAAAAAATATATACATACATCCATAAACATATATCAAAGGTGAAATCAAAAGGATGATATCAAAAGGTCGAATGTCGAAGGTTTGAATTTCAAAGGGCCAAATGTGTCAAAGGGCCGAATGTATAAGGGCCGAAAAGGGCCGAATGTATCGAAGGGCCGAATGTGCCAAAGGACCAAATGGGCCGAAAGGGCCGATTTTTTATGTTTTTTTTTGTTTTAGAATTATACTTTTTTATTTAATTTATTTATTTTTTTTATTGTTTGTACCATATACCTATTATCAGAAGGCTAACATAGGGCCGAATGTCTCAGATGGCGCATGGCAAAATTTTCCTTCACCAATATGTATCACTGACCGGATACGTGGAATTTCATGTATATCCAAAGATGAAAAATAGTAAAATATAAAAAAAAATCTACAAAATATTCCATAAAACAACAAATTTAACAAATTATATATCTAAAACAAAAAAAACGGCCCTTTAGCCCAATCGACCCTTCGATTCAGCCCCTTCGACATTCGGCCCTTCGACACATTCGGCTCGTCGACATTCTATTTTCATTAGCCGTTTGTCTTGGTGGTGGTTGGTGGTATCCTCGAGATACTCCGCAAAGAGATCAGCCTTCTCTTTAGGACCTCTTGCCTTGGTTCCGTCCTCCATTTTAAGTGGAGGCACTTGCATTTATTGTCTTTTGGGTCCCTTCGTCGCCTTCTACAGTGAATAATCAGAATTTTTTTCATCGGTTAGGCTAACTAGATGATGTGTTGATTGATGAATTTTAAACTTCTTCGATTACCTAAATTGCTAAGAATTGTTTTGTTCTCCGTTGTTCTAATTATTTGGCAGGTTCCCTTGCCATGTTGCTACATGAAAGGTCTATTAGTAGTCTACAAAAAGTCTATGTTGGGGGAACCACCAGAGTAAAATTCACATTTTTATGTCTGCCCTGTTTGTATAAATTCTTTACCTTTTGACGTCGTAAGCCTGGATCCCCAATAGGTATTTTTTGCATTAAAATCACCTACAATAATAAAATCATGTTCAAGCGATTTAAATAGTTTAAAGTGGTCAGTCCTCCCTTTTCAAGTTAAGCCGGGGAGGACAAAATATTGCAGACACAGTAAGTTGTGTGTTTTATATTTTATTTTATTAGCAATGCCGAATCACCTCTTGCTGTTTTTGCTAGATGAATGGCGTGAAATAATTTAAAACTCCGTATTTTATCAAACGAAGATTTATCTAAACGGCTTTCAGATATTAAAAAATTTCGATTTTTTCTGAATTTAAAAATATTTCTATTTCTGGAATATATGCTGCATAATCAGATTGCTATTTTGAAAGTTGTGTTCTTACTTGTCATTTTTTGTTGGATTGCGTTGTAGGAGTAGCATTTTCTTCAGTTGAACAAGTATCATCCTTCATGTGAAGTATTCCTTTTATTTGATAAATGCTTTGAACATTCGCTTTGTTATCAAATACCAGCATAAAAAGAGGGAGTACCTTTTAACTGATAGTTTGATTCCAATCGTGGATCTCTTTTTTAACAATTTCACAACATCTATATTTTAAGACCTTTATTTTGTAAATCTTCCATTATTTGTTTGTTTGAGCAAGTGTGATGCAAACCTCTCGCCATGACTTTTATAGATCGGGCCTGTTGGTTCTAGACGTCATGGAATAGCGCATCTTCGAAAATTTAATCTTTTCTGATGTTCACTGATAATGCAATATATGGCCCTCGTCAGAATCCATAGGGCCAGTCTCCACAGAGAGTGGATTTACCAATGTTGAAGTTGGTGTACCACCTGGGATAATATTTCCTTTTGTTACTACCATTACATAGTTTTGATTGACTAATTAGTTCTTCTGTTGCATTACTACGAAACTATTGGGTACAACAACATTCGTTCTACAGACCAATGTCCAGAGTACGCCCGCATCCATTTATAAATAATTCGTGGAGGCTATCAATTTCGTACTCGGAGCTGCATACTAACCCACAGATTCGGAAGAACAGATTTCTATATAATTAGAAAGGCTGATGTAGCACCACAATATATTAACATCGTGCTGACGTAGAACATGGGAATACAGTTGTCTCTTACAGAAGGCAAAAGGGGGGAAGTAATAGTCATCCTCATCCTGACGTTTCTTTCGAGAGCTCTTTAATATTTCTAATCGTTTGTTGGAGCAGCGACGCTTGTTTGACGCGAGTTGTCAGTGCTCCACCGAATTATGTTGGTTTTTCACCCGAATGTTACTACTTGCACACTAATTTCACTAGTCACACACACACTACACCGAAATGTTAAATTTGCGGAGGAAATGTTATGCTTGCTGTTTGAAAGCTTGGATAAGAAGGAAGACATTTCACTTCCGAAAACGTCATGTTGATTTGTAGGGAATTGATCGATGTTATATTTGTTGACAGGTTTTCCGATGTGGTTCTATTTAGGGATGTCTTGGTGTTTGGCCTTGCTCGTAACTACTTCAGGGATTACAATATTGAAGAGGTTATCCGTAATTAATCCTCTTTAAACTCTGGCCGTTTTAAAAATTACATTTGAATATTTTCTTCTTTAAATGTTTGTCCTATTGTTTGCAATTTTTACTTGAACTGATACTAAAAGATAAAATTTAAATTTGATTTCTCCGAAATCTATAAATTATTCCCACCCCAAAAATTTCAAATAAAACCGTTGTGCTTGACTTAAAAAAATCCTGCTTCAAGCGGATTATAATGTTATTATAAAATAACGAACCAAGCAAAAAAAACATTGTCTGTGTAATTACACCATTTCAATTTATATTTACGTCTGTTATCCCTAACCTACAAAAAAAGCTTAAAAAAACATTTCACCTTTACAAAATCTTCACGTTTAACATTTAGAACAAATAGAAAACAAACCAGCCAACCAAAAAACAAAAATTTACTAATTATGTTTGTAAATAAAAGAATACAAACCGAAAAGTTGTTTTAATAATTAAATTTTATTTAATATTAACTTTCTTCTAATTATAAATTTTCAGTTCGTTAATATTTTTTTAATTGTGTTCTGTTTAATTTAAAGAACGAAATAAATTTTAATATTAAGTGGAATTATATTACAGCAGTTAATATTATTAATTTAAAAATAGAATTATTTAAAAATAAGTCAATCCCTTTTTATTTATAATATATTTGTAATTAATAGTACATTATACATACATACATACATAAAATAATATATATTTTTTATACTTAATTATTTCATTTAAAAAAAATGGACTGTAAATCTAAAAAACACAAAAAAACATTAAAGACAAAAAAATCATTTCATTATAAATATTTTAAGACCTGCATTCACATCTTGGTTTAGTAGTAGGTATCATCTCTCCCATATTTACGAAAGGTAAATTTAAATAAAAAATAATCCCTTTATAAAATTTAAAAATACATTTTTAAAAATAAAAAATAGAATATTATATTTCAATTAATTTTTATTTAAAACTAAATATGTAATAATAATATATTCTATATACAAATACACAAGCATAAACAGAATAAAACAAAAGATTTATATAAACATTTATATGATTAAGGAATAAAAGGATACATTAGTAAAAAATCTTATGCTACCTGTAAATTAATTTAAATATAATTGTAAATTGATAAAAATATTTATGACACTTATTTAACAAAAAATATTAATTAAATTATAGAATAATTTAAAATAATATGTATATATAGAAAATATAAAACTAAAACTAAAAGGATATTATAATTATAATAATAAAACCCTATATATACATAAATAAAAACAATAACTTTATGTTAATAAAATTCATTAAAATTTAATTTAAGGGAATTGTATTTAAAAAAAAACATAAAACCAAAAAACAAAACAAAAATAAATTAATAAATAAAAATTTATTTCCAAGAATGAAAATTAATATAATTTGAATTAATTATTATTTAACTAATAGATTACTTAATAATTATTATTATAAAAAACGTTTATCTACTCATGATTGCATTCGAAAATACCGGTTGGAGGCATAAGGAAAGTGTGGTTATTGGAAGTTTCGTATTTTGAAATTCGGGCACATTGTGCTTCGAACCTGGATTGTAGGTGAATTAGGCGACATATTGCAGCAAATTAAACGATGATCTACTCATAATTACATTTGTAACCGAAAATAAACGAAACATACGGAATCTGTGACAATAAATTTTATGCGTTCAAAATAAGTAAGGCTAACCATCAGGGATTTTCGCAAAAAATTGAAAACTTTTTTTTGTTGAAATTCCGGTTGAAATTGATTATAGGTAATGTATAAGATAAGTTGAGCTCGAAAATACCGGTTGGAGGCATAAGGAAAGTATGGTTATTGGAAGTTTCGTATTTTGAAATTCGGACACATTGTGCTTCGAACCTGGATTGTAGGCGAATTAGGCGACATATTGCAGCAAATTAAATGTTGATCTACTCATAATTACATTTGTAACCGAAAATAAACGAAACATACGGAATCTGTGACAATAAATTTTATGCGTTCAAAATAAGTAAGGCTAACTAACCATCAGGGATTTTCGCATAAAATTGAAAACTTTTTTTTGTTGAAATTCCGGTTGAAATTGATTATAGGTAATGTATAAGATAAGTTGAGCTCGAAAATACCGGTTGGAGGCATAAGGAAAGTATGGTTATTGGAAGTTTCGTATTTTGAAATTCGGACACATTGTGCTTCGAACCTGGATTGTAGGCGAATTAGGCGACATATTGCAGCAAATTAAATGTTGATCTACTCATAATTACATTTGTAACCGAAAATAAACGAAACATACGGAATCTGTGACAATAAATTTTATGCGTTCAAAATAAGTAAGGCTAACCATCAGGGATTTTCGCAAAAAATTGAAAACTTTTTTTTGTTGAAATTCCGGTTGAAATTGATTATAGGTAATGTATAAGATAAGTTGAGCTCGAAAATACCGGTTGGAGGCATAAGGAAAGTATGGTTATTGGAAGTTTCGTATTTTGAAATTCGGACACATTGTGCTTCGAACCTGGATTGTAAGCGAATTAGGCGACATATTGCAGCAAATTAAATGTTGATCTACTCATAATTACATTTGTAACCGAAAATAAACGAAACATACGGAATCTGTGACAATAAATTTTATGCGTTCAAAATAAGTAAGGCTAACCATCAGGGATTTTCGCAAAAAATTGAAAACTTTTTTTTGTTGAAATTCCGGTTGAAATTGATTATAGGTAATGTATAAGATAAGTTGAGCTCGAAAATACCGGTTGGAGGCATAAGGAAAGTATGGTTATTGGAAGTTTCGTATTTTGAAATTCGGACACATTGTGCTTCGAACCTGGATTGTAGGCGAATTAGGTGACATATTGCAGCAAATTAAACGTTGATCTACTCATAATTATATTTGTAACCGAAAATAAACGAAACATACGGAATCTGTGACAATAAATTTTATGCGTTCAAAATAAGTAAGGCTAACCATCATGGATTTTCGCAAAAAATTGAAAACTTTTTTTTGTTGAAATTCCGGTTGAAATTGATTATAGGTAATGTATAAGACAAGTTGAGCTCGAAAATACCGGTTGGAGGCATAAGGAAAGTATGGTTATTGGAAGTTTCGTATTTTGAAATTCGGACACATTGTGCTTCGGACCTGGATTGTAGGCGAGTTAGGTGACATATTGCAGCAAATTAAATGTTGATCTACTCATAATTACATTTGTAACCGAAAATAAACGAAACATACGGAATCTGTGACAATAAATTTTAAGCTTTCAAAATAAGTAAGGCTAAACCATCAGGGATTTTCGCAAAAAATTGAAAACTTTTTTTTGTTAAAATTCCGGTTGAAATTGATTATAGGTAATGTATAAGACAAGTTCAGCTCGAAAATACCGGTTGGAGGCATAAGGAAAGTATGGTTATTGGAAGTTTCGTATTTTGAAATTCGGACACATTGTGCTTCGAACCTGGATTGTAGGCGAATTAGGCGACATATTGCAGCAAATTAAATGTTGATCTACTCATAATTACATTTGTAACCGAAAATAAACGAAACATACGGAATCTGTGACAATAAATTTTATGCGTTCAAAATAAGTAAGGCTAACCATCAGGGATTTTCGCAAAAAATTGAAAACTTTTTTTAGTTGAAATTCCGGTTGAAATTGATTATAGGTAATGTATAAGATAAGTTGAGCTCGAAAATACCGGTTGGAGGCATAAGGAAAATATGGTTATTGGAAGTTTCGTATTTTGAAATTCGGACACATTGTGCTTCGAACCTGGATTGTAAGCGAATTAGGCGACATATTGCAGCAAATGTAATGTTGATCTACTCATAATTACATTTGTAACCGAAAATAAACGAAACATACGGAATCTGTGACAATAAATTTTATGCGTTCAAAATAAGTAAGGCTAACCATCAGGGATTTTCGCAAAAAATTGAAAACTTTTTTTTGTTGAAATTCCGGTTGAAAGTGATTATAGGTAATGTATAAGATAAGTTGAGCTCGAAAATACCGGTTGGAGGCATAAGGAAAGTATGGTTATTGGAAGTTTCGTATTTTGAAATTCGGACACATTGTGCTTCGAACCTGGATTGTAGGCGAATTAGGCGACATATTGCAGCAAATTAAACGTTGATCTACTCATAATTACATTTGTAACCGAAAATAAACGAAACATACGGAATCTGTGACAATAAATTTTATGCGTTCAAAATAAGTAAGGCAACCATCAGGGATTTTCGCAAAAAATTGAAAACTTTTTTTTGTTGAAATTCCGGTTGAAACTGATTATAGGTAATGTATAAAACAAGTTGAGCTCGAAAATACCGGTTGGAGGCATAAGGAAAGTATGGTTATTGGAAGTTTCGTATTTTGAAATTCGGACACATTGTGCTTCGGACCTGGATTGTAGGCGAGTTAGGTGACATATTGCAGCAAATTAAACGTTGATCTACTCATAATTACATTTGTAACCGAAAATAAACGAAACATACGGAATCTGTGACAATAAATTTTATGCGTTCAAAATAAGTAAGGCAACCATCAGGGATTTTCGCAAAAAATTGAAAACTTTTTTTTGTTGAAATTCCGGTTGAAATTGATTATAGGTAATGTATAAGATAAGTTGAGCTCGAAAATACCGGTTGGAGGCATAAGGAAAGTATGGTTATTGGAAGTTTCGTATTTTGAAATTCGGACACATTGTGCTTCGAACCTGGATTGTAGGCGAATTAGGCGACATATTGCAGCAAATTAAATGTTGATCTACTCATAATTACATTTGTAACCGAAAATAAACGAAACATACGGAATCTGTGACAATAAATTTTATGCGTTCAAAATAAGTAAGGCTAACCATCAGGGATTTTCGCAAAAAATTGAAAACTTTTTTTTGTTGAAATTCCGGTTGAAATTGATTATAGGTAATGTATAAGATAAGTTGAGCTCGAAAATACCGGTTGGAGGCATAAGGAAAGTATGGTTATTGGAAGTTTCGTATTTTGAAATTCGGACACATTGTGCTTCAAACCTGGATTGTAGGCGAATTAGGCGACATATTGCAGCAAATTAAATGTTGATCTACTCATAATTACATTTGTAACCGAAAATAAACGAAACATACGGAATCTGTGACAATAAATTTTATGCGTTCAAAATAAGTAAGGAACCATCAGGGATTTTCGCAAAAAATTGAAAACTTTTTTTTGTTGAAATTCCGGTTGAAATTGATTATAGGTAATGTATAAGATAAGTTGAGCTCGAAAATACCGGTTGGAGGCATAAGGAAAGTATGGTTATTGGAAGTTTCGTATTTTGAAATTCGGACACATTGTGCTTCGAACCTGGATTGTAAGCGAATTAGGCGACATATTGCAGCAAATTAAATGTTGATCTACTCATAATTACATTTGTAACCGAAAATAAACGAAACATACGGAATCTGTGACAATAAATTTTATGCGTTCAAAATAAGTAAGGCTCGTCAGGGATCGTAATCATCAGGGATTTTCGCAAAAAATTGAAAACTTTTTTTTGTTGAAATTCCGGTTGAAATTGATTATAGGTAATGTATAAGATAAGTTGAGCTCGAAAATACCGGTTGGAGGCATAAGGAAAGTGTGGTTATTGGAAGTTTCGTATTTTGAAATTCGGACACATTGTGCTTCGAACCTGGATTGTAGGCGAATTAGGTGACATATTGCAGCAAATTAAACGTTGATCTACTCATAGTTATATTTGTAACCGAAAATAAACGAAACATACGGAATCTGTGACAATAAATTTTATGCGTTCAAAATAAGTAAGGCTAACCATCATGGATTTTCGCAAAAAATTGAAAACTTTTTTTTGTTGAAATTCCGGTTGAAATTGATTATAGGTAATGTATAAGACAAGTTGAGCTCGAAAATACCGGTTGGAGGCATAAGGAAAGTATGGTTATTGGAAGTTTCGTATTTTGAAATTCGGACACATTGTGCTTCGGACCTGGATTGTAGGCGAGTTAGGTGACATATTGCAGCAAATTAAATGTTGATCTACTCATAATTACATTTGTAACCGAAAATAAACGAAACATACGGAATCTGTGACAATAAATTTTAAGCTTTCAAAATAAGTAAGGCTAACCATCAGGGATTTTCGCAAAAAATTGAAAACTTTTTTTTGTTAAAATTCCGGTTGAAATTGATTATAGGTAATGTATAAGACAAGTTGAGCTCGAAAATACCGGTTGGAGGCATAAGGAAAGTATGGTTATTGGAAGTTTCGTATTTTGAAATTCGGACACATTGTGCTTCGAACCTGGATTGTAGGCGAATTAGGCGACATATTGCAGCAAATTAAACGTTGATCTACTCATAATTACATTTGTAACCGAAAATAAACGAAACATACGGAATCTGTGACAATAAATTTTATGCGTTCAAAATAAGTAAGGCAACCATCAGGGATTTTCGCAAAAAATTGAAAACTTTTTTTTGTTGAAATTCCGGTTGAAATTGATTATAGGTAATGTATAAGATAAGTTGAGCTCGAAAATACCGGTTGGAGGCATAAGGAAAGTATGGTTATTGGAAGTTTCGTATTTTGAAATTCGGACACATTGTGCTTCGGACCTGGATTGTAGGCGAGTTAGGTGACATATTGCAGCAAATTAAACGTTGATCTACTCATAATTACATTTGTAACCGAAAATAAACGAAACATACGGAATCTGTGACAATAAATTTTATGCGTTCAAAATAAGTAAGGCAACCATCAGGGATTTTCGCAAAAAATTGAAAACATTTTTTTGTTGAAATTCCGGTTGAAATTGATTATAGGTAATGTATAAGATAAGTTGAGCTCGAAAATACCGGTTGGAGGCATAAGGAAAGTATGGTTATTGGAAGTTTCGTATTTTGAAATTCGGACACATTGTGCTTCGAACCTGGATTGTAGGCGAATTAGGCGACATATTGCAGCAAATTAAACGTTGATCTACTCATAATTACATTTGTAACCGAAAATAAACGAAACATACGGAATCTGTGACAATAAATTTTATGCGTTCAAAATAAGTAAGGCAACCATCAGGGATTTTCGCAAAAAATTGAAAACTTTTTTTTGTTGAAATTCCGGTTGAAATTGATTATAGGTAATGTATAAGATAAGTTGAGCTCGAAAATACCGGTTGGAGGCATAAGGAAAGTATGGTTATTGGAAGTTTCGTATTTTGAAATTCGGACACATTGTGCTTCGAACCTGGATTGTAGGCGAATTAGGCGACTTTTTGCAGCAAATTAAACGTTGATCTACTCATAATTACATTTGTAACCGAAAATAAACGAAACATACGGAATCTGTGACAATAAATTTTATGCGTTCAAAATAAGTAAGGCAACCATCAGGGATTTTCGCAAAAAATTGAAAACTTTTTTTTGTTGAAATTCCGGTTGAAATTGATTATAGGTAATGTATAAGACAAGTTGAGCTCGAAAATACCGGTTGGAGGCATAAGGAAAGTATGGTTATTGGAAGTTTCGTATTTTGAAATTCGGACACATTGTGCTTCGAACCTGGATTGTAGGCGAATTAGGCGACATATTGCAGCAAATTAAACGTTGATCTACTCATAATTACATTTGTAACCGAAAATAAACGAAACATACGGAATCTGTGACAATAAATTTTATGCGTTCAAAATAAGTAAGGCAACCATCAGGGATTTTCGCAAAAAATTGAAAACTTTTTTTTGTTGAAATTCCGGTTGAAATTGATTATAGGTAATGTATAAGATAAGTTGAGCTCGAAAATACCGGTTGGAGGCATAAGGAAAGTATGGTTATTGGAAGTTTCGTATTTTGAAATTCGGACACATTGTGCTTCGAACCTGGATTGTAGGCGAATTAGGCGACATATTGCAGCAAATTAAACGTTGATCTACTCATAATTACATTTGTAACCGAAAATAAACGAAACATACGGAATCTGTGACAATAAATTTTATGCGTTCAAAATAAGTAAGGCAACCATCAGGGATTTTCGCAAAAAATTGAAAACTTTTTTTTGTTGAAATTCCGGTTGAAATTGATTATAGGTAATGTATAAGACAAGTTGAGCTCGAAAATACCGGTTGGAGGCATAAGGAAAGTATGGTTATTGGAAGTTTCGTATTTTGAAATTCGGACACATTGTGCTTCGAACCTGGATTGTAGGCGAATTAGGCGACATATTGCAGCAAATTAAACGTTGATCTACTCATAATTACATTTGTAACCGAAAATAAACGAAACATACGGAATCTGTGACAATAAATTTTATGCGTTCAAAATAAGTAAGGCTAACCATCAGGGATTTTCGCAAAAAATTGAAAACTTTTTTTGTTGAAATTCCGGTTGAAATTGATTATAGGTAATGTATAAGACAAGTTGAGCTCGAAAATACCGGTTGGAGGCATAAGGAAAGTGTGATTATTGGAAGTTTCGTATTTTGAAATTCGGACACATTGTGCTTCGAACCTGGATTGTAGGCGAATTAGGCGACATATTGCAGCAAATTAAATGTTGATCTACTCATAATTACATTTGTAACCGAAAATAAACGAAACATACGGAATCTGTGACAATAAATTTTAAGCTTTCAAAATAAGTAAGGCTAACCATCAGGGATTTTCGCAAAAAATTGAAAACTTTTTTTTGTTGAAATTCCGGTTGAAATTGATTATAGGTAATGTATAAGACAAGTTGAGCTCGAAAATACCGGTTTTAGGCAAAAGGAAAGTGTGGTTATTGGAAGTTTCGTATTTTGAAATTCGGACACATTGTGCTTCGAACCTGGATTGTAGGCGAATTAGGTGACATATTGCAGCAAATTAAACGTTGATCTACTCATAATTACATTTGTAACCGAAAATAAACGAAACATACGGAATCTGTGACAATAAATTTTAAGCTTTCAAAATAAGTAAGGCTAACCATCAGGGATTTTCGCAAAAAATTGAAAACTTTTTTTTGTTGAAATTCCGGTTGAAATTGATTATAGGTAATGTATAAAACAAGTTGAGCTCGAAAATACCGGTTGGAGGCATAAGGAAAGTGTGGTTATTGGAAGTTTCGTATTTTGAAATTCGGACACATTGTGCTTCAAACCTGGATTGTAGGCGAATTAGGTGACATATTGCAGCAAATTAAACGTTGATCTACTCATAATTACATTTGTAACCGAAAATAAACGAAACATACGGAATCTGTGACAATAAATTTTAAGCGTTCAAAATAAGTAAGGCTAACCATCATGGATTTTCGCAAAAAATTGAAAACTTTTTTTTGTTGAAATTCCGGTTGAAATTGATTATAGGTAATGTATAAGACAAGTTGAGCTCGAAAATACCGGTTGGAGGCATAAGGAAAGTGTGGTTATTGGAAGTTTCGTATTTTGAAATTCGGACACATTGTGCTTCGAACCTGGATTGTAGGCGAATTAGGTGACATATTGCAGCAAATTAAACGTTGATCTACTCATAATTACATTTGTAACCGAAAATAAACGAAACATACGGAATCTGTGACAATAAATTTTAAGCGTTCAAAATAAGTAAGGCTAACCATCATGGATTTTCGCTCGCAAAAAATTGAAAACTTTTTTTTGTTGAAATTCCGGTAGAAATTGATTATAGGTAATGTATAAGACAAGTTGAGCTTGAAAATACCGGTTGGAGGCATAAGGAAAGTGTGGTTATTGGAAGTAACGTATTTTGAAATTCGGAAACATTGTGCTTCGAACCTGGATTGTAGGCGAATGAGGCGACATATTGCAGCAAATTAAACGTTGATCTACTCATAATTACATTTGTAACCGAAAATAAACGAAACATACGGAATCTGTGACAATAAATTTTAAGCGTTCAAAATAAGTAAGGCTAACCATCAGGGATTTTCGCAAAAAATTGAAAACTTTTTTTTGTTGAAATTCCGGATGAAATTGATTATAGGTAATGTATAAGACAAGTTGAGCTTGAAAATACCGGTTGGAGGCATAAGGAAAGTGTGGTTATTGGAAGTAACGTATTTTGAAATTCGGACACATTGTGCTTCGAACCTGGATTGTAGGCGAGTTAGGCGACATATTGCAGCAAATTAAACGTTGATCTACTCATAATTACATTTGTAACCGAAAACAAACGAGACATACGGTATCTGTGACAATAAATTTTATGCGTTCAAAATAAGTAAGGCTAACCATCAGGGATTTTCGCAAAAAATTGAAAACTTTTTTTTTGTTGAAATTCAGGTTGAAATTGATTATAGGTAATGTATAAGACAAGTTGAGCTTGAAAATACCGGTTGGAGGCATAAGGAAAGTGTGATTATTGGAAGTAACGTATTTTGAAATTCGGACACATTGTGCTTCGAACCTGGATTGTAAGCGAATTAGGCGACATATTGCAGCAAATTAAACGATGATCTACTCATAATTACATTTGTAACCGAAAATAAACAAAACATACGGAATCTGTGACAATAAATTTTATGCGTTCAAAATAAGTAAGGCTAACCATCAGGGATTTTCGCAAAAAATTGAAAACTTTTTTTTGTTGAAATTCAGGTTGAAATTGATTATAGGTAATGTATAAGACAAGTTGAGCTTGAAAATACCGGTTGGAGGCATAAGGAAAGTGTGATTATTGGAAGTAACGTATTTTGAAATTCGGACACATTGTGCTTCGAACCTGGATTGTAAGCGAATTAGGCGACATATTGCAGCAAATTAAACGATGATCTACTCATAATTACATTTGTAACCGAAAATAAACAAAACATACGGAATCTGTGACAATAAATTTTATGCGTTCAAAATAAGTCATCAGGGATTTTCGCAAAAAATTGAAAACTTTTTTTTGTTGAAATTCCGGTTGAAATTGATTATAGGTAATGTATAAGATAAGTGAAAATACTGGTTGGAGGCATAAGGAAAGTGTGGTTATTAGAAGTTTCGTATTTTGAAATTCGGACACATTGTTCTTCGAACCTGGATTCTAGCGAATCGTCATTTTAACTTATATTTTCGCTTCGCTTATTCATTGTTGTTTCAGCTGACGATGTTTGCGTAACTTTCGAATTTACATGGGCCCAATAATCAGCAAATTAGCGAAGCAGAATAAAGGCTGCTTCGTATGATACTGCACTTCTAAATTACCTTGTGTTAAGACCATTGGATACAAAATGAACAATGTGTGGAGAACTAAAACTACGTGAAAAATTTCCAACCAACTTACCAATTTAAAAATTACAGATTACAAATAACCTTCGAGAGTCCTTATAAAATGAAAAAATTCTCATGACCTAGTTAGAAAAAAAACCATTCAGAGATATAAAAATAAAATTAAATTTGTACAACATTTGAAAGTATCTAAGATAAAAACTGTGCATCGCATTATCTAAATTCCGTCATATATGTATATACCGAATACAATTTACATCTTAGATGGATTAAAATATTGCATTTATATTATGCGCTTAGCGATGCTGTCTTCATGTGCATATATTCATGTTATATTGATTGATTTAAAGTTACGCTTTGCATCATTGAAGTATCGCGCACGATGGGAGACAAATAATCGTCTTTATAGAAGAATCTTGATTAAATCCAAAATGACATATAAGAATGTAGTGTGTATGACTTTGTAATTTCCCTCTTTGGTATATAAAAAAAAAAAAATCATTGGTCATATGATAATACCAAAGAATAAAATTTTCATGTTGGTCTGGAGAGTTATGAATTTTTTGTTGGTGTCCGCTGTGTTTGGTATTGTGCGCTATAAATGTAAACAATTTTCATTTCTCAAACATCAAAATCAACATTTTATTAAAAATTTCGAGTTGTTGTTTTACTTTTATGTATGTAATGTCTGTTACTTGGGTATACATTTTTTTTGGTTCTAGATTTGTTGTTGTGGGTTTTCATCGTAAAGAGAGAATGAAAGTAATTGGGTTGTTTTGAGAATGTTGAAGATTTTTCATTAGGGAATATTGTCTTGTTCTTGCAGTCGGAATATGAATACATCGGTATATGCGGTTTTAGATGCGCTGTTTCTATTTATTTATATTACATGAAAGCTTTTTAGTACATAGGGGTTTGGTAAATGATAATAATATACACTTGCATCAATAAAATAAAAAAGTTATATTTTTTGTGTATATGATCATAATAAAGTTTATTTTTATTTTCATTGAATAATAAAACATTTTTTATTTGTTTATATTGAAATGAATTTATTTTACAGAAATTTTTATGTTGTGGCCACCGTTAGTGGAGTTGATTAAATGCAACGCGATATTATGAAGTACAAATCTCTATACTTGATACCACTTTTGTGAAAATTTCAAAATGAGCTCAATGTTTAATGATGTATAGCAGAATTGGTGTGGATTGACACCCACACTGAAATTGTTGTGACTACTCAGTATAAAATTTTTCCAATGTGTGGAAAATATTGTTTTAATACCATACTAAATTCTGTACTACAAAATACTAAAGACACATAAATATCGATTTTGGAGAAATTAATTGTCTTTCTCGTTCCGGTTTTCAAAAGCCCGGTTTCAAAATCCCGGTTTTCAAAATCCCAGTTTTCAAAATCCCGGGTTCCAAAATCACAGTTTTATTTTCTAAAGTCTTGATTTTGAAAAAAATATCTTTTATTAATTCGAGCCGGTCGGACTAATAATATTTTAAACTAAAAATAAGATATCTTGCCCAAAAATTTACTAGAAAAAAACAATACTGCGGAGTCAAAGGCGGGAGTCGGTTGTCGGTTTCGTGGAGACGGTGCTATTTTATCGGAGTCGGAGTTGGAAAAAACTGAACTCCCAATTTTTGGTCAAATTACAACAACAGTGCCATATATTGTCACCCGCTCTGTCCGAATGTCAAAATTCAACGTATCCTAGTCAGTGATACATTTTGGAGAAGGCAAATTTTATCGAGCAAATTTTATAAAAAAAATTACGAAATATTCCTGAAAACAAATTAAAAAACTTATATTTCCATAACTGAAAAGTAACCCCTTTGACACATTTGGCTCTTCAACACATGTGGCCCATCGACATAGTCGGCCCTTCGACACCTTCGAAAAATCATTTTAGAATCCTATTTCCATCGCACGTATCAAATTTCAACAAAATTTGTTAGCCAAATTCCATCCATATCAACCATTTTCTAGAACTTTATCGCAAACTCATTTCTGAATTTTGTCAAAAAATCATTTGAGTCCCATTTTCCTACATGTCAAATTTTAAAAATTCAAACCGGGATTTCCTAAAAATCGGGATTGTTTTTATACAAAGTCAGGATTTTGAAAACCGGAATTTTAAAAATCGATCAAAATTACCACTTTTTAAATCCAGACTTTCAAATTCCCGACGCTCAAAATCCCGATTTTTGAAATCCTGATTTTGCTGAAACCGACAAACATCGGAATTTTTTTAAAAATTCATTTTTATTAAGAACTCGGTCTTTTTCTAGTCGAATTTGGTTAAATTTGGGTTATTGGATATAATTTGAATTTTAATGTGAATTATTCTAGAGTTTTTGGGATTGAGCCTGCTCAATTGAACTTGGCCATTCCTCAACCAATAATTGTAAAATTTAATATACAAAATTGGATTTGAATAAATATGTTCTTTTGATAAAATATATTTTTAGTCGTCCTGAAAAGAACGTTTGGGTTTTTGATGAAATATTTAATGATAAAAAAAATAAATAAATAAATTTAAGCGCTGTTAATGTAACTTTATAGCATTCGAATTGCAAGTGAACGTGATGAACAAATGTGGCCGTCCGTAATGCCGCAACATCATAGCATGCTGCACATATTCAGGCATATGCCGTAGGCTGCCAACATATGTCGCTGAGAGAATGGTCAATTGACCGACGTTTGTTGCATTTCAATGTACTTGATTTATTGAAGCGATTTCGTCGCTTCGTCTCTTGTCAGCGCTACGATGATTTTATTGTGATCATCTGAAGTCGTTGTCTCAAAAGCGTCATTGTCCCTCTCTCGTCTTGACGTATTGAAAAGCCCAAGACGATAACTTAATTCAAATTCGGAATTTCCAGCGAAATAAATTTGAAGGAACTTGGGTCCTTCTTCGCTGGTGGCATCAACGCTCCGCTTCCAGTGATAAATTTGGCCATGAATCTTTAAAATTTAGGAAAATTTTGAATATGATGAGTACAATAGTTGAACATAATCGAAATGATGAACACGTGGTGACGTCATTACCTTATAGGTGGAATTGTAGCAGGCGTTTCTGCTTGGAACTGCAATGTTTTGCAATGTAAGCACACGGCAGACAATCTATAATCTACAAAAAAGAACTTACCGAACGAATCAATCTCAATCCCGCAATCCAATTTAATAACCACACTTGTCACGCACCATTAAATTTCTGGAAAAAATTATCAAATTTTAAAAATCTTACCGAACTTCATATCATTGTAATAATGGTACCGTCAATGGATGCAAAGCACACAATCCGAATATCATAAAACAGTGAATTAATACTCAAATTTACAATTTAATATCAAAATGAAAAAAAGAAAAATTACACGTTCGCTCAATCGAAAATGACAATGGGAAAAGGATACTTGTCGAATTGCACGACGCCTAAGTCAACGTACAATGCCATTTACTGGGTTGGGTCATTAATGATCACACCTCAGCACCATCTCTTATTTTTCTCGTTAACCTTGTGTTTTTATCAATTTATTTCACGATTTTCTGAGATTTTTCAAGCTTTGCATCGACTTTTCACGGTTCACAGCGTCCAAAATCATCAAAACATGCAAAAAATTCATAATTTTATAGAAAAAAAAATCAATATTCTTCGAGTTTTTCAGGAATTTTCCGAGTTTTACACTCAGATTTTCCAATTTTTCTCTTCTAAAAGACCATCTGGATCGGATACGAGAGAAATCCTGTACAAAGCATCATTTTGGCGCTTTCTGAATTTTCCGATTTTTTCGGTGGATTTTCCCAAAATTTTCTTTTGTAAGAACCATCATAAGTTTTTTTTTACACTATTTTTATATATTTAGATAATAAATAGATAAAATAAATAGATTTATAAAAAACAAAATATTAATTCGCACGCACTCCGGTGGGATTCAAACCCAGTACCACCCACACCAAGCGCCGAAGCTTTTACCACTGCACCACCTGTCTCATTCAAAATGTACATACTAAATTTATATTAAAAAGGCTTTTTATTCGATTTTTCGAGTTATGCGACTTTTCGGTGAATTTTTTCAAAGTTTTATTTCGTAAGAACCATCTCCTGGAAATTGCGAAGACAACAAAAAAAAATGGGCCAAATCGGTTCAGCCGTTCTCAACTAATGCGCGATAATGGAGACAATTATGATTTTTAATTTTTTTTTTTTTTTTTTTTTTTTTTTTTTAATTTCACCAACGCCATCTATTGAAAATAATCCGAAGTAGCTATATAAATGAATGATCATTGTCGGAATGCAATTTTCATTGGTGGTGTTGTGTATTTCCATACAAAATTTATATACAAAACGAAATTTTCCATTTTCCGATTATTTCTGATTTTTCGGTTTTCCTTTGGGGTTTTTCGAGTTTTCTTCGATTTCTCGATTTTTTCGAGCTTCATTTTCCTTTGGGTTTTTCAGAATTTTCCTTTTTCCTAAGCTGCCACTGTATTGAGACGAACAAAGCAAAAACAGCATGCAGCTTCTGGTGAGATTCGAATCCAGTACATCCCGCTTCAAGTGTCGAAGCTTTAACCACTGCACCACCACATGTCACATACACACTAAATTCGTATAAAAAAAACTTTTTATTTTGTTTTTCGTAAACCACTACTATATTGAGACGAACAAAGCAAAAAAGAATATCCAAATCGGTCGTGCCGTTCCCGAGTTTTTGTGAGACTAACGCACGGCAATTGATTTTTAAATACATAGATAGATAGATAAATAGAGAAAATAAATAGATAAGATATCTATAAAAAATGAAATACTAAATTGCATGCGGACTCCGGTGGGACTCGAATTCAGTACCTCCCAGTCCAACCGCCGAAGCTCTAACCACTGCACCAACTATCTCATAAAAATCTTACATACAAAATTCATATAATAAAAAAGCATCTTTATTCGATTTTTCGGCTTTTCTAACTTTTCCAGTGGATTTTTTCGAAACTTTAAGGTAAATTTCAAATCGGTACAGCCGTTCGAAGTAATTATTCATTTAATTAAATTTAATTTAATTGTCCTTGCGCAAACTATTACTCAAATATGATCCCCATTCAGCCATTCCACACTTTGTTTCTTTCGTCGTGATTATTTCCTCGTTTCGTTCCCCTTCATGTACAAACTAATGACAATTTGTTAGGAAGGAAACGAGGAAAAAATTATGGCGAAAGAATCAAAGTGTGGAACGGAGGATTCTTTACCAGATTTATTAACCATTGTTGTGATTCTTCTAGAAAACAGGGTTGGATTTTTTTGAAATACCGAACCGTTCCCCTACAAACATACCAATAATTCCCCACTAACAAACTTCTGTATGGTACAATCATTAATAAATAAGTACTGTACGCCTTAATTAAAGATTTCCTAATTATAAATTATAATAAAATTTCAAAAAAAAAATCCATTTACACCCATGGGATTTTAAAATTTGGAATTTTGTTTTTTTGGAATTTTCTTTTGGAATTTCGTCGGAAATTTTATGGAAATCGTGGTTTCTCGAATTTTGTTTTAGGAAATTTGAATTTGACGAATCGTACCCAGCCCACCCGATTACTTATTACATTGCACTTATTACAAAAAGATTTTTAAAAGCCCGATTTTTTAAAAAATAGGAATTCAACCAGCCCGTGGGCGCCTTTTGAAAATCGGGATTTTGATAGTTGGGATTTTGAAAGTAGGGACTTTAAAATTCGGAATTTTGATTTCGGGATTTTAAAAGTCCGGTAAACGACCCCGACCCAGAATGTGGTTTTTGCAGGCGAATGTAAACGGAACTTCGTCGGCATTGCATATTGCACTTCAAAAATGTTTCTTGTTTCATTTTGATATTTTTGGAATCCTACTTGGAAAGTATGCGATCCCACTTTTTATGTTTGGAACAGGCGACTAAACTTCAAAGAAGTAAAATTTGTGTATCTGTTTTTTGGCTCGTATTCTTCTTGGACTTCAAAAATATGAAAACCCAACAAGAAATTATGTTTGAAATAACAGGCCAGCAGAAACAAGAATAATATAACAAATAGTGAAGATCAAAACCTAATTCTGTTACACATGATCAATTTTTGAGTCGAACTAGGAAAAGTTCAACATGGTTGAGCTTGTTGGTTTTCTGAAATTTAAGCTAAAGCCGCTCGGTTTAGTTTTGCCCTTTAGAAATCAAATGTGGTAAATTCAAAAGCTATATACATTCGTGATAAAAGAAAGTAAGGTGTTAGCCACAACATGTTCAACCCTTCATTTTTTATGGCAACCCTTTTTGTGTTAATTGCAGATATAATTGCATTTAGAATGTTAAAACCAATATAAATTCCTTCAAAGGAATATATTAAAGGAAGTTTCATTACTAGAGGGAAAATTAAAACATAAAAGTTGAGCATTAAATATTCAATCAATCTGCCATCAATTAAAAGTTGTCAGTGTTCCAGTAGCAGCGATTCTGGTTATTAATAAAGCCAGCAAAATCGAAATATGTGTCGTCACTCAGAACCGAGCAACTCGAGCGCTAAACTCTTAGTGCTGTTTTTGTTTATTTTCCAGCAGCTCTTATGTCAATTGAATTTTATCCGAGCCAAATTACGATTTTTTTTGAGATTTTTACAACCTTGTGCACGGCTTCGATAGGAGGTACCTGGACCTTCAGCAACACTCTTCCTCACTGCATCAATATTTTCTGGTGAACGTTAGCTTATGTGTCGCCCAGTCTTTACATTATCTCCCAGTGTATGCCAATTTTAAAAATTATTCATTACACGCTGAATGGTTTACTTGCTCGGCATATGATTAACACCAAAAAAGTCTCACAAATTTTCCCATAGGAGACACTAAAATTTTACCATATGGACATCTAACTTTTGGTAAAATAACAATGTTTATGATAACATTTATTATGGTGGATGAGGATAGAATTTTTTATAAGAATTTAGCAGAAATTCTTGAATGTGGTCAATGGGCACTAAACTAAGCCATTTTTTAACCGATCATGGCGAAATTAGTTATGATGGGTGGAAATCTGATTTTAAAATGATTTTTAAACTAAACTTTGGAAAGGCCATTTATGACGGAACTAGGCTATTTCTTAACAAATTTTGACGGTGTGTTTTACGGTTAATAGAAATAGGTAAAATCGGCCAAAAGTATTTTAGGACAAGTTTTGATGTATGACAAATTCGGACGGATTTAAACCATTTCTTATCTGACTATCATGAAATTTCGCACGGTTGATGGAAATGTCTAAATTCTTGTCTCATTCTAAAAAAAAATGTTTTGGAAGAAAATTCACAAATTAAGGAAAATAGCCATCTGAGGCGAAACTTGCTTACTTCTGAGCAGATTAAGGTTGAAAATGGGATTCTAAAATGATTTTTGGAAAAAATTCTTATAAATGGCCAACTGGCTCGCAACTAAGTCATTTCTTTGCCGATCATCATAAAATTGAGTATAATGAATAGTTTCTGGAATAATGCTAACTGGAACGGAACTAGATTATTTCTGAACTGAGTGATAAATAATTGTTCCGGAATATGAGCAAAGCCTTTTCATAATCCGTCATGATTTAATTGAGTATGGTGAATCGTAATGAGAGTTTAAAATTATTTTTTGAAGAAGTTTTGGAGTATGGCTAACTGGGAGGGATTAAGCCATCTTAATCGGTCATGATGTAATTAAGTTTGGTGAAACGAAATGGGATTCTAAAATAATTTTCTAAAATATGACCAACAAGAACGGAACCAGGTTGTATTGTAACAGATTATGGTGAAATTTGCTTAGAGGTTGGAAAAGGAATTCTAAAATGGTTTAGTGCAAATTTTCCAGCTTGTTTGTCACAAAAGAATAGAATTTAATGCATAGTCGTTTTCTTGTTGTGGAAATCAGTCCTGTTGAACAGTACTATGTGAAAATTAATCGGTTGTTCGGTTGAATAAATAAGAATTTAAAATAAATAAAAACATCTACAATTTTCTTATGATCTAGAATTGAAGTTGTGATAGTTTCAACCTTAAACCCGAGTATAGCACCCTATATAAATAATTTGCCCAATATTTGTTTGTCAGATAGCTTCTAAAATTGTATTTCAGTTTTTATTTTCAGTTTATGTTTGGAAACCAATTTTTACACTATAATCATTTATGCAACTTTTGGTTAAGTACGATAAAAAAAATTAAAATTCAATAAATTTAAAATTAACTGCGTTACTGCTACTGACTTATCGTAAAATCCAGATTCACATCATTGCTGGTCACCATTATTCTTTTCATCAACTTGCACTATCAAAACTAATGTCACTATAAAACAGGAATTGATTATAGCAGGCACTCGCGAGTCGAGTTTATTTAACCTGGCCTCATTTTTCAGTAACACTTGGTCCCCTAATTGAAAGATTGGTACATTTGAATTTTGAAAAAAATCCCAAACGAAGTTCAATTGGCATATAACCAGTTGAAGAATGCTGAGTTGAATTCTAAGTGAAAATGGCATAAGGAATCCTATGGTCCCCTGCGAATGGATCCTCATGTATAAAATTTCTTAAAAATTCTGTAAGTGTGTGATGCAACCTTTCTAAAGCACCGTTGTGGTATTTATTTTACAAGGCTGAAAAAATATTTCTGACATAAAATTAAATCATTGGTCTGCGTAACGATAGAACTGGGTGAACCAAAGTTCCAAAAAAGAAGTTTTGAGAATGCTTTAGCAACTGAATCCGTATCTTGTGATGTAATAGGAATTGCCATATAAGCCATAATATTTAGTTAGATCATCTTGTATAGTTAACAGATAATTGTTTCTATAATGTGAAACAACCATGGGACCTACAACATCAAAAAAATGATGTTTTTGACGTTGTTGTTGTTTGCATAGAACATTTATTCAATCGAGTTACGTTGTTTTTCTGACACAACACACATTTCTTGATAAATAATCTTATTCGTTTATTTGAATTTGGAAAATCGTAATATTGCTTTAATATAACTCGTAATATAACCCTGATGCCACTATCTGAAACCGCACATCGTCTATCAAGGTTCCTGTATTGCTCACACACAATTACAACGTCCACTTCCACTTCCTGAATGGATTACTGCAGCAGGCCCTGGGCAGCCTCAGATTGACTAGGATGACTTTCATTTCCAACGCCCTATTTGCAGCGGTTTCTGGAAAGCCGGACACCTACCAGTTACGTGTTTGCTAATCCTTTGGCCGTTTCGTCGCATAACCTGCATTTTGAATCTTTTTCGAATCTATCTACATTTACCTATCCCTACATCTCCTGCAGAGCTTTGATCTATCGGCTTCACTTCTACAGTTCCATGATCAATGCCCATAACAGTGGCACTTAAAGCATCTAGTCAACTCAATTTTTTTCAGGATTCGACAGGAAACCCAGCCGATTCTAACTTTACCCACTTGTAGCACTTTCCCAAACATAGTGCTAGAGAAGCTAATAACCACTGTCTGCGTTCCTAAGTAGGCCTTTGTGAGTGATTAAAAATACAGACACCTTTCAGCCCTTCAAACTGTGCTTTCAAAGCCTCTCATCTTTTCAGATGTGGTAATCTCGTCAATATCTTCGATTACCAGTAGCGCCACCTAGGTCAAAGTTTTAACTGACGCATTGCACTCAATCGCTTTCGCTAGTTGCTCTCGAAATATTGCAGTCTTCGTCTGGACTCCTGTAGTTTGTAGCTCCAGCAATCGGTCTCCACTGTATGTTTGACGTATGTTCGATACCCTTTCACCAAGAGTATTTAGCATCGGATCCACCTTAACTTTCCTCAGCAGGTCGGAAAAATGAAATTTCGCCACTAATTTTTTATTAGCAGCGCATCTGCGCTTCGCTTTTTTTTGCGTTATTTTACCTTCCGCTTTCTTGATCTGAAGCAACTTGCATCCTCCAATTGATTTGTAACCGTGGTGTTTATATCTCCAGTATCCGACATAGATGCCGTGGTATTTTGCTTCTTGTTTCCATCCTCCATCTTAATTAGGGTATCCGACATTCGAAGTGCTCTCAGGACGTTTTGAGGATTAGTATAGTATTTCTTTTCTTACTTTCATCACTCTTAGGTGGCGTGGACCACTTTGCCCTCTTCAGTTCCTGTTTCCTGCTTACAGTTCGTAGACGCACTAAATTTTCCTTCCCGTCATTATTGATCGGCGAAGTTTGGCAATTCTTTTCCAAAACGTTTATCTTATTCATAGCTGAGCCATAAATCGTGCTAATGGTGCTTATCATCTTCTTGATCTCGCTAGGCACATTATTTCTCGGTTTTATGAACTCCACCAGTTCCTCAATTTACCTTACAATCCTGGTTAGCCTTATTTCTTTAGTTTCCTCCTTGTAACTCCCCAAATAAGGCGATGAAAAACATCTCTCCAATGTATTGGCCATCGCACCCTTCTTAGGGGATCTGTGCATTAAGGCACTCTTTCCAAACGGATAGAACACCCGCCAATTCTATCCCCATGCACGGATTCAGTGCTTCCTCTCTCTTCGTTTGTAGACATATCTGTCACATCGGCCAAGTTCCTGTTCGTTGTAACATTGCATTTGCGGGATCTTGACCGTTGAGAGCCTGCTTGCTCACTTCCTGCAGCCGGTAATGGGTTTCCTACTCAGTGCACCGTAACTAATTTTTTTTCAACCGCTGAATGGGAGACAGGCGCTTCAGGATTTTAAATCACATAACTTTTAAGTGCTTTATTTGCAAGTGACCTATGTGACCAGGGGGGTCCCCTGACTTCTGCCTCGGCAGAATTCCTTTCGATTCCTAGAACCAAGTTACCACCGACACAAGCTTGGACGTAATCAAGCGGAATAGGGATAGCTACGTGTAGTAGTGGAAGTACCAGATATCATCGCATCATATCCCATTCGTCGGTCTGATGTCTGTGTCTATGTCTGCGCCTGTGTGTGTGCGTATGTGTCTGTTTCTGTGTCTGTGACTGGTCGTGTCTAATATGTCTGATTTCTAATATGTCTGATGTCGGATGACTGATATCTGATGTCTGGCGTCTGATGTCTTATGTTTGAACTGGCTGATGTCAGTTCTGTGTCTGCGTTTAATGTCTGATGTCTGATGTCTGATGTCTGATGTCTGATGTCTGATGTCTGATGTCTGATGTCTGATGTCTGATGTCTGATGTCTGATGTCTGATGTCTGATGTCTGATGTCTGATGTCTGATGTCTGATGTCTGATGTCTGATGTCTGATGTCTGATGTCTGATGTCTGATGTCTGATGTCGGATATCTGATGTCAGATGTCTGATGACTGATGTCTAATGTCTGATGTCTGATGTCTGATGTCTGATGTCTGATGTCTGATGTCTGATGTCTGATGTCTGATGTCTGATGTCTGATGTCTGATGTCTGATGTCTGATGTCTGATGTCTGATGTCTGATGTCTGATGTCTGATGTCTGATGTCTGATGTCTGATGTCTGATGTCTGATGTCTGATGTCTGATGTCTGATGTCTGATGTCTGATGTCTGATGTCTGATGTCTGATGTCTGATGTCTGATGTCTGATGTCTGATGTCTGATGTCTGATGTCTGATGTCTGATGTCTGATGTCTGATGTCTGATGTCTGATGTCTGATGTCTGATGTCTGATGTCTGATGTCTGATGTCTGATGTCTGATGTCTGATGTCTGATGTCTGATGTCTGATGTCTGATGTCTGATGTCTGATGTCTGATGTCTGATGTCTGATGTCTGATGTCTGATGTCTGATGTCTGATGTCTGATGTCTGATGTCTGATGTCTGATGTCTGATGTCTGATGTCTGATGTCTGATGTCTGATGTCTGATGTCTGATGTCTGATGTCTGATGTCTGATGTCTGATGTCTGATGTCTGATGTCTGATGTCTGATGTCTGATGTCTGATGTCTGATGTCTGATGTCTGATGTCTGATGTCTGATGTCTGATGTCTGATGTCTGATGTCTGATGTCTGATGTCTGATGTCTGATGTCTGATGTCTGATGTCTGATGTCTGATGTCTGATGTCTGATGTCTGATGTCTGATGTCTGATGTCTGATGTCTGATGTCTGATGTCTGATGTCTGATGTCTGATGTCTGATGTCTGATGTCTGATGTCTGATGTCTGATGTCTGATGTCTGATGTCTGATGTCTGATGTCTGATGTCTGATGTCTGATGTCTGATGTCTGATGTCTGATGTCTGATGTCTGATGTCTGATGTCTGATGTCTGATGTCTGATGTCTGATGTCTGATGTCTGATGTCTGATGTCTGATGTCTGATGTCTGATGTCTGATGTCTGATGTCTGATGTCTGATGTCTGATGTCTGATGTCTGATGTCTGATGTCTGATGTCTGATGTCTGATGTCTGATGTCTGATGTCTGATGTCTGATGTCTGATGTCTGATGTCTGATGTCTGATGTCTGATGTCTGATGTCTGATGTCTGATGTCTGATGTCTGATGTCTGATGTCTGATGTCTGATGTCTGATGTCTGATGTCTGATGTCTGATGTCTGATGTCTGATGTCTGATGTCTGATGTCTGATGTCTGATGTCTGATGTCTGATGTCTGATGTCTGATGTCTGATGTCTGATGTCTGATGTCTGATGTCTGATGTCTGATGTCTGATGTCTGATGTCTGATGTCTGATGTCTGATGTCTGATGTCTGATGTCTGATGTCTGATGTCTGATGTCTGATGTCTGATGTCTGATGTCTGATGTCTGATGTCTGATGTCTGATGTCTGATGTCTGATGTCTGATGTCTGATGTCTGATGTCTGATGTCTGATGTCTGATGTCTGATGTCTGATGTCTGATGTCTGATGTCTGATGCCTGATGTCTGATGTCTGATGTCTGATGTCTGATGTCTGATGTCTGATGTCTGATGTCTGATGTCTGATGTCTGATGTCTGATGTCTGATGTCTGATGTCTGATGTCTGATGTCTGATGTCTGATGTTTGATGTCTGATGTCTGATGTCTGACGTCTGTTGTCTTGTGTCTGATGTCTGATATCTGTGTCTAATGTCTTGTGTCTAAAGTCTGATTTCTCACGTCTGATGTCTGACGTCTGATGTCTGATTATTATGCTTGATGTCTGATGTCTGATTCTGATGTTTGATGACTGACGTCTGATATCTGATGTCTGTGTCTGTGTCTGTGTCTGTGTCTGTGTCTGTGTCTGTGTCTGTGTCTGTGTCTGTGTCTGTGTCTGTGTCTGTGTCTGTGTCTGTGTCTGTGTCTGTGTCTATGTCTGTGTCTATGGCTTTTTTCGTGTTGGGAATGGCGGATATCGTAAATAACTGATTTTGTCATAAGCGAAGTTTGACAAAAATGGGTACGGATTTTAGGAAAGATGGAGTTTGACAATTATGCATTTGCTCGAAAGTGGTTTTCTTCTAAAAAGATGGATTTGAGCAACAGTGGATTTTGAAAATGAAGGATAACATGGGGCTCCCAATCTTTCCTATATATTCTTACTCCAACTTTCGATAGCATGCACATCATAAGCAATATTAGATTCTAAACTCAAATTTTATTTTTCGATATTTACCTCGTAAACATTAGTGTTTACAATACTTAGAGGAATTTCTACTTTAGAAAGGCATAAATATTCCTTCGCGATTTTATTCGGATTTGAAATAAAAATAAAATACCATCAAACTGAATTGGGAAATTATCTGCTACTATCTGAAAATTTTGGTTTAGCTTCGCCCCATCTATTAACATATTACATTTACAGAGAGCTAGTGTCTCTAATTTTACATTTTGCATCAAGGTAACAAAACGTTTTCGGGTTTTTTGTCCACTTTTTATAAGGCTAACATCGCAGCTCCGGTGTCCAGAAAACACAAATTTGGGTTTTCAGATACATTAAGTTTAAGTGTTACGAATTTAGTGTTTCCTGATAATTTTGAAATAGACGTTTGGTAGTAAATTTGTTGCGAATGATTTTGCAGAGATTTGTACTGAAACGTTTCCGTTGCCTCTACAGATGACAAATCCAAATTATGTAGATGAAACCAAATTTTGAACGGAGTTAGAAATAACAGAACTTCGATTTTCAATTATTTTTTCAGAATTTTGTAGAAAATTTATAATTTTGTGGAAGGATTTGTGACCTCAAATTTTGTTAGCTGTGGAATGGTGTGCGATCTCCCAAGTCTTTGTCAAAACCTTAATAATATCAATGGGGAACCGCATGCGAATCGATGTAGACGCAATGGGGGACAATACTAAGTATTGACCAATAAAATTGTTTTTGTTTTATTTGATTTTTTTGTAGCAATTTAAATTTAAATATCCCCAATATTTTTTTCATAATACCGAAACAATTTTCATGAAAATAGAGTCAATTTTAATTAAAAATATCAGACTTCCAAAAAAAACAATATCTCTTGTGAAAATCGATTAACTAAACACACATTTCTGTGATCGCTGAAGGTTTGAGTCGATTTAGTTGCTCGCTAGTGTAGTTTGAGTTAAAATGATGATCAAAATTAATTTAATACGAGTACTTGGAATAGTATTTTTGTAAAATAATTATATTAAATGTTTAATTTAAAATAATATAATATTAAATCTAAGTAAATAAATTTTTATTTGCCATCATATTCTTCTGTTGACAGTTTAAGGTACATAAAATATGAATCGTCATCATAATATTTACCTATTTCTTAACACTCCACTAAATACATAAAACCATTTCCATTATTGTGTATACCATTTCTTCATTGTTTGAAATTTCTCTCTCTAAATCTAGTCCAAAAACTATACATAAAACATCTCGACGAGCACAGCAAGCATTAACAAATATTCACGTCAAAATTCCATTAGAAATATTTACAGAAAACTTTTTATTAAAACATCTTATTTACGCTGCAAATACTGGGAAAAAAGCTTTAAGCTTTACTTTTTCGTTTTGTTTTTATTTTTTTTGGTCCAGTAGCTTTGGTACACAATACAGTACTCGTGCATGGTATACATTTTACTGAGATGAAATTGTTTTTTCTACTTTTTTTTTTATTCTTTGGTGTACAGCATCAAACATGATTAAGTTGTTTTTTTGCTTTCCTAAAATGTCAATAATACTTTTGTTTAATAAGATAAAAGTAAATTGGATTTTAAGTACATACGTAGTAAATACATCTCATTATTGCTATACGACGAGTAATTTATAGAAGTCGTACGTGAACATTTTACGATCTGCTAGAAAAATAAAATATTGTAATTTTCCAAAACTAATAGCAAAAATATACTTACAAACATCTTGGTATATTTTAAAATCCATTCTACATTCATTTAAGACCGATTTTCCATTTTAACGAACAAAGCACATAAAAATCATAATATTATTCAAATTTCCACGATGTTTTTTCCGCATCTTTTGCCTTGTCAGTGGGTGGTTATTTCCATTTAAATTAATAAGAAAAAATTTTTTAGTTGTTGTATTGACTAAATTACAAACAAACCAAAAAAATAATAATAGTAATAATCTATAAGTTCAAAACAATGAAATTTAAAAAAAAATCTGTACTTCTGTTTACTTAGTCACACAGTGTGAAGAAACGAAATAACGGAAAAACATTTACTGTTTTGATAATTGAAAAGTTTATTTTTATTTTAAAAATCATACTATTAGCATTTCGAGCGTGTGCCAGTATGACATTTAGTAGTTTCGTATTTTTCTAATGCCTGTGTTGAGTTTCATTAACAATTCAAATATGATAAGACCGACAAACACAAAAACAAGCAATAGATGAAAATGTTTTTGGTGAAAATGTCTTGTTTCCCGGCGGTTGACGTCTAATATTTTTTTTAAAACAAGTTCACAAATACGTTTTATGAGTACTGCAAATGTTCCGATTTAGCTGTAACAAAATAAATTTTCTCATATTCACTTCCTGCATGTAATAAATAAATTGCAGGAAAATACTACTGTCAATTGTTAAACGTGGTTATATTTTAACGGATTTGGTATTTTTGGTTTGATTGCACTTAGGTTCCAGGTTATCCAGGATTTCTGAAGCACCTGCGTAACAATTCGCAAACAATTCCCCTAAGTTTATAAAAATTGGAGTGTAGAATGTGTAAAATGTATCCAGAATATAACGATTAGTGTATTTTATATGTCGTGCAAATTCTCCAGTGCTATCGACCTCTGGCATAAATAAAAACACAATGCACGAAATTGTGAAAAATTCACAAAAATTAAAAAGCGCTTCAACAAAAATACTGAAAAAATATACACCCCAATTGTCGAAGTCGTCTCACGTCATTTTAGACGACTATAGTCACGTCACTTCATTTATGCTATTATCGAAGTCGTCTGCTACGACTCTAGTCGCATGATACGACAACAGTCACCTAATTTTTTCAAGTGACAAGAATATTTTATGCGACGTTCATTAATGAAACACATTTATGATTTTTTTTTGTAATACAATTTATATTCATTTTTTGTAATACAATTTATATTCATTCATATAAGATAAATTTATCATTCAATAATCGAAGGGTTTTGTTGAAAATTTGGATGCCTCAAACCACCCCTTCTCAATTTTTAATTACGATGGAAAATTACAAATTATGTACATCATGGATATTTTACCTTCATCGCAAATTACAGTATGATTTCTGGAAATTAATTTAATAATTAAATAATTAGATTTTAGTTACCTATTTTCAATTTACGTGGTTTTTACAATAAAATATTCGTAAATATTTTGATTTTTGACATCGAATGGCTTGTCAAATTTGAGGAAATTATAAGTGATGCCAGATATTTCTATTGTAGTGTGCGTGTCGTTTAAAACGACTTCAACAATACCAATTTTGGTGCGACGTGACACGACTGTAGTCACGTCACTTGAAGTGAGACGACTTCAACAATTGGGGTGATAATCTCAAGTATCTCAATAAGAAAAGTAACTGTTTCCAAGCTCTGTGTGCAAGTGAAAGTAAAATCCAAGAAGAGACTCGAGAAGGAGAGACGAAAGAACCAAAACAACGACCATAAATATGACGACTAAAAAATGAAACAGGTTGCCTACTTAGTTCAAGGTGTATAACTGCCGTAATAAATGGAATCGGGTTGTCTGAATCACCACAAGAAATAAACGAGGAACAGACTGTCAAGAGTTTCCAAATAAGAATCTTTATAAACATTATAGAAAGGGGGGGAATACTTGATCTAGTAGTATCTTCTGTGCTTTTTTATTCGCTATCCTGAGCGGACTATTAAGAGGTGAGTGGGAAAATTGTATTCAACCTTTATTTATTACCCGTATTGTCGTTTTACTAATGAGTTATAAGCAACTCCATCTAGCTTCATTTGATTATGTGGTATATCGAATTGTCATCTAGAGAAGAAACATGCTTCCGATAGCGGCTCCGTATAAATATGTGGGGCTAAATAAACTTCTACCTTTGTTTTTATTTGTTTTACCCAGTTAAATTAAAAATGCACTTTAGTCTTAAAAACACTGATTGCACCAGTAACTAGCAAGTTTTATTCAAGTTTTGTTAAAGAAAAATCACTGCTCCTGATAAATCTATGCTAATTAAAAAACACTGCAATAAAAAAAAAATTTGTCTCGAGTTCCGCTCGAACCATCGATCTTTGAATTGGTACCACTTGGTGATATATAACTTAACCACTGGGCCACCGAGTGTTGTATATGTCATGAGTAGAATACAATATAAATATTCAAACAATAAAAAAATTATTCCTGCAACTATTTACTCAAAATAATAAGTTCCTCAACGAATCCGTGAATATTATTTCTCAGAGAATGGCACGTATTTGAGGCCGTATGGAACTATGTCATTTGCGCCAATCCTCTTGTACGGCGTTATCTTCGCGATCTTGAGCGATGACCACCGATATTTGGTTGCCAGAAATTAAAAACATGGACTTGGACAATATTGGGTGTCAACAGGATGCAGCGACATGCCACACCAACCAGCAAATAATCGTTCTTTTGCGATCGCGGTAGTTGTTAGGTAATCGCATAATCAATCGCATACTTGGCGCAGCTGCGATTTGACGCTGTTAGACTTCTTCATGTGCAGTGCCACGAAAAAATCAAATTGTCCAGAAAAATTGAGCTCACTGGACCAATGTTACTTTGCCGGGGCAGCAATTTGACTAAAGCTGTATTACATCATTAGTCGGGAGGTTCGTCTTGGTAATAAAGTAACGGCATGTAGAAAAATATTGGTTTCTATATTTTATTTTATTACATTTAAAAAAAACTACCAAAATGGCAGGTGGTTATTGACAGTCACTTGTGGTAAATCAAAATACAAACTCGTATCAATCCTGTCTTTAAACGGGAGGATGCCCTCTTTCAAAGTTGTACGACTCAAGAATTGAGTGGCAAAAAACGCCTTTCGAAGCTTTAATGGTAATGCCAAATGTGAAGGGTCGTTCAAATACTGACTCAAGTTGTTAACTGATTTTTTTCGAGTAGACGGAGTAAAAGGGCACTTTGTTCAGGAAACGTTGGAACATTTGGGCTGAGTTGCGAAGACCATGTGGTGTTCGGAAAGACTCAAAAATCCCAAAAGGAGGTTATGCTTCACGGGGGAAGTGTAATTTAGAGCCTGAATGAGCGCGGAGCATTTCTTCAAAAGAGAATGCATCAGAAAGTCTTCTGTTTTATCGACTACGAGACATAATTTAAAGAGAAAATCAGCCTATTAGAGAGGCATGTCTGTTGCCGTGGCGATGATGGGATGTGTGAACGAAAGCCAAAGACCAGATCTCCACATTTCGCAGGGATCCCTTAATTGATGAAAAAAGCTTTGGTAAGAAATATCATTCTGAACATTCAATCGATAAAGCTTAAAAAATGATAAGAACTAATTTTGAATGCAAATAAATTTACAATCTTTTTTTTTTTTTTGAAAATATTATTACCAAAATAATTAAAAACAACGAAAAAGCGAATAAGGAACTGCAACTTCCAGTGGGTCAATTCAACAAAACATCACTTTAACCTCAAAAATTGTGGAAAAGCTTAAGTGTAGAATTTCATCGCAATTAGTCAATCCGAATATAGGCCGAATATTTGTTGAAAAAATTTTCTTACCAAAATCTTCATTTCCGCTTAAATTTTGGGAAATTGATGTGGAGCGAAATATAGTTATAAAATATTATAAAATATTTTGAAAATTATAAAATATTTTGAAAATTATAGTTATAAAATATTTTGAAAATTTTGGCAAAAAATGAAAAAGTTTTTAAAAATTAAAGGAATGTAAAACTGGGATAAGATGATTTATGAAAAGAACAAAAAGTGCACGCTTTCATGCTACCTGAATGTGAAATATATACTAAGTATCTCGCAAAAAACTGTAAGAAATGACCAGTTGTAATAAAAATAATGATTCCATCCAAATACTGCATCTCTAGTCAAAGCAGATTGATTATTCGGACTGAAACTTCATACTTCAAATTATATATTTAAACTTTTCTTATAATTTGGAAGATCCCAATGGTTTTGACTGAAATCTGGCGAACGGAAGTGGCGGCATCCAAAGGAGCTTTTTAATTTTTGAAAATATTTTGAAAACTATATCATTTACGAGAAAAACTACGATATATAAATCAAAACTAATTTTGCAATTATAACGGTCCAGATCAGTTTCCCAAAGTTTAAGCGATTTTTGATAAAAAAACTATTTTTACTTTCTTTTAGTTAGTAAATAAAGTATAGTAGAAATGAAAAATTTCGACCTTGAGATTTTTGAATATTTACCATTTGCTATTTGGTGAAGAAAAATTAATTAATCCGGACGAAAATGCTTTTTTATTAAATTAAGAAAACCCAGTGATTACGTGAACAACGATTATGAAGTAAATGGCTTTAACTAAAATCTTTAACAAATCCGTTCTAGATCAGTTTTCCAAAATTTTAACGAAAGTAACGATTTTTGACAAAAAACGTTTTTCAATAAAAATTCGGCCCCTGTATAGCCCAGATGGACTGACTGATCGGAATGAAACTTCAAGCCTAAGCTTTTTCCACAAATTGTGAGATAACAGTGAATTTTGCCGAAAATCAGACAACTGAAAGTGATAGCTCCGTAAGAGCTTTCCTGTTTTTCTACTGGAAGTGACAGCTTCAATAGGAGCTTTTTTTGTTTGATTTTAGCATGTATTTTAAAATATATATTATTTTCGAGAAAAACGATTATAAACTAAGGGATTTTAAATTAATTTTGCAACAATACCGGTCCAGATAAACTTTCCAAAACTTAAGCGAACATTACCATTGACAGTAATTTCGTTTTTAGTACAAATTTGTTCCCTATAGATCCCATACGGATTCATTGATCGTGATTAAATTTCATACTTAAGCTTTTCCCATAAGTTTTATTCTCGTAATGATTATTGGTCACGATCCGTCCGGAAATGACGAGTTTGTAGAGAAAAAAACTGTGTTTCCCCAAAATTACACAACTCTACGGTCTAGGCGGATTATCTTGTCGGAATAAAACTTTTTCCATTAATTGGGACATCTTTGCAAAATTTGGCGGGGTTCTATATACCGGAAGTAATGCTTTAATGAAAATTTTTAAATATTTGCAACGATGTTAAAATGTTTAGAATTTACGAAAAATGACTGAAGAATTAAAAGATTTAAAATATAAATTTTTCAGGCATAAACGGTGGACCATGTAGGTTTTTTGAAAATGTATGCAGCGATAATATTTTTTGGTTATACATTTTTTGCAAAGTGTGGTGTATTCGAGACTAATCTACATTCATCGTAAATGAAAGTCCCCAATTTTTTTATTTGGTATTAAAATTTAATTTATGAAATTCTTTGGAAGAAACAAATTGTGCTGTTAAAATCTAAAACTAGATTACTGATTTCCGAACGAGATTGTATTTTGAACAATTTTACTTGCTTCGATTCGAGTGCGATTTCCGTGCAGCGCACTTGGCCAAAAGTTTTTACCTATAGCCAAATAGTGGTTTCCCTTATACAAAGGCAGAGTATGGCTAACTAATTTAACGACTTCGGAAATGCAGTTTGTGCAGTTGGAATAAACAAATTGATCGAGCCTTGCTAGCTTTAATTTGTTATCAGTTTTGGAGAAAATTGTGATCCAGTAACATCGATGCTTGTTAAGAGTGATTACCACCCTAAAAAATTGGCAACACTTGGTGGGGTATACATTTGTGACTCGACCACCAAACGTTACAACTGTATAGAGTAGAACCCGTAACAATATAGTAATCGTGAAAATTTGCAACTTCGAAATTTTAGCAGATTTACCATTTGCTATATATAGCAGAAGTTTTGTTTTTTAACAAAAATTCTACCACTGTATACAGCCCAAAACGAATTGACTGATAAACCTAACTTTTCTATTAACTGAGAGGTCCCAGTGATGTATGGCCGAAATTCGTTCACCATAAATTTATAACAATATCGTGAAATGATTTTTTTAAAATTTAACCGGAATTGACCAAAACTGTTTTAGAAAAAAAATTCGCCCTCTGAAAGCTTTATCGTTTTTAATAGTTTTCCTAAATATTTTAAAAAATCATTTTAAAAAAAAATTTGCTGCGAAATTAGTGCTGTATAACACAGAAGAACAAAAGAGGGGTTCTGTTGAAAAAAAACTTAAATGTTTTATTCATTTTGTCCCCTTTTTTCTCAAAATAAAATTTTCCAGCGGAAGATAATCGTAAAAGTATTTCTTAAATTGACAAATGATCGTAGAAAAGAAACTCGCTATATATGAAATTTTTAAATTTTTCCTTTCTCCGCCATTTCTTAACGAATTATGATGAAATTTGGTAAGTAATATTATTTAGAGAATCTAACATGAGTTTTGGAAACAATTCTAGGATTTGTTCATGCTGAACGATACTTGGCCAATTTATTTCTAATCTTTATTAAATTTGCTTTCTAGATTGATTTTGGAAATAAATCGAATGCCAAAAGGAATCTCCGTGCACTTTCTTTTATTTAAATAATTTTCACGAGAGATCAGAGACGAAAAGGGGGATGAGAAAAATAAATCAAGCTGAAAATGGTCGAGAGAGAAAAACAAAAAAAAAATCGAACTAAAATATGGGCGTCGAATAGTAAATAATTTTGAGAGGGAAACCAAAATGTACCCTGGTCGCGCGCACCACAACCACTTATTTAATTTTCATATTTTTCACAATGAACTCACTTCCAATTTCGATACCAAAAACGTCAGTTTTATTAAAAATTTGTATTTATTTATTAATTAATTATTAATTATTTTATATCAAAATTCCAAACAAGACTAAAAATCTAGAAGAATATTTTTCGTTTGTCCGAACATCCATCCACCCACACGCCAGAACCAGAACATAAATACTCTTATCTGTTCTTACTGGTCACAAGTGCACATTAGTCTTGCTCTCAAAATTATTCCACGTTTACGAGAAACTGTAGGAGACTACAAAACGTAAACCAGAGTGTAAAGGCCAATTCACATTTACAAAAGAAACCTTAGTGACAAATGCTCGAGAACAGATGGCAATGCCATCAGTAAAAGGAATCGGTCGTAACGAAATTAAAAATTCAAAAACAAAACTACATATGCAATAATGACTCCTCAAGGTGTCGTAACAGATTCATTTATATATATATATATATATATATATATATATATATATATATATATATATATATATATATATATATATATATATATATATATAGATTTTGATATATAAGCTGCCTTCATTGAGCTAATTGTCGCTACTTTTGTTCCGGTTTGATGGGCAATATATTTAATTGTGTTAAAATCTTTGTCTGACATTGGTATATGGTATTCAATTTGCATATTAAATGATTATATGCTACCGCATAATCCTAGCCACATTATATAATATAAAGTGGCCTATAACTGGGTTGTGCACTAATTTAAACCTTCAAAATTTATTACGTGCACCTAATATATATTGGTTTGCCAATTCAAACCGAAAATAAAAATCACAAAACAATAAATTTTAAAACAATGTTAACCAACCTTTGGTGGTTTTCTTTGTTTCCCCCAAGCATGAATACAAACCTAAAAGCACAATTTTTCAATTAAAAACCTATTAACAGGCTGAAGAACACCAATTATATATAGTCATAAATTGGTTCAAATTCAATTAAATATCACAATCGCAAAATCGAAACCGAATACAAAGCAAAATAATACAACATCCATGTTATATGCATTAAAGCACATAAATATTTTATGCATTCACAATCAATCATTAAACTATAATCGACAAACAATTAAAATTATGTGCCTGTGTACATATGTACACAATGTATTACTGTATACAAACGTATACAGAGACAATATGTAATTACTCAACAACTATAAAATTGCTCCCATTGTATATAAATACACAAAGTTCATACATTGATTGGCATGGTTTCATATACGTTTTGTTTAAATGCATACTACATGTTCAGGAGAGCTTTATATACCCATACACATATACAATATACATAATAATATAATGAATGGTGTTTTGTGTTACACATAAAAATTACATTCGACGAATGAAGCTTTTTTTTTGGTACCTACAACAAGACTCGTCATAATGTCTTCTCGTTTCCATTTGTCGCTGTATCGTTGTTGCTTTTTAGTTCAAATTAAATTAAATTATTTGGAATAAACCTAATAAACAAAGCGGAATTAGTATGCAAAAGCATTATCATGTAAAGCACAATATGATAAATTTATTTTATTTTCTTTAATTAAGTTTTAAATTACTAAAAATTATTCTTCATTCACGTAAATTTTGTTGTCATTCGTTCTTCTCCACATCTACACTCCAAGAGCCTGTCATCTCAAACGATATATAAATACGATATGTATATGATGTTGGAAAAAATATTTTTAAAAGTGTACCTACTACATATATCTAAATATAAATATGTATGTACATAATAAGGATATGCATACATGATACGTAGGATGTACCGGTACTCGTATTTTAACATATTTGAATAATTAATCTTTGTGGTATATAAAATTGTACATTTGTATGTTTTGTCTATATACGACAATGTTGTCCAAGCTTTCCAGAGATATCAGAATAGACGACCAATCAAGATATTAACTTTGATTTTATAATTAAGTTGACCAAAAAAAAAACAGTTGCACGTGAAAAGCTTTTTCATTAATACGGTTAGGGCATTGCGACATAATTCGTTTTAAGTCTGTTTGTCTGGTGTATCACTGTACAGGAATATTTTAATTTTAAAATTCTATAAATATTGAAATTATTCACTGCAACAAAAAGCATTTGAGCGCAAAGGCGATTTCTGATATTTTCAGTAAAAAGTGCTACATTATGTAGAATGATTAACACTATTGTAATATTTTAAAGTTTTAAAAGCTGTTTTGTTTCCAAAGGCGCAAGCAAACAAAATCTTACCTTCCGTGTGCTTCTACAAATTTGACCTTATACAAACTACGCGTTCTTAATGTGTACATAAAATGTGTACATAAAACTTTCTAGCGTCGGCTCGAAAATTGGTTTGGTTCATATACGCTATTTTTGTGTTTTTTGACCTGAAAATGTTGAATAGGGTAATCGTATACGCTCTTTCAGAATCTATTGTCAGTTTTTGTTAAATCCTAACACATTTTTGCACATATAATCAATATAGCTGGACCAATTACTTATACTTAATTTTTTTTCAATCTCAATTTGTTTCATTGCATTTTTGAACGATTTTTTTTTTGATATAGCATATGGATATAGAAGTTGTTCTCTAGTAAGAAAGTAATGAAGAAATTAGTCGAGACCTAGTATTAATTTTAATTTCAAAATTCCTTCCATATTCATAGCCTTAGAGAATTTAAGTTCGCAAAAGTATACAAGGTATTTACATTTCGGTTGTCTTAATTTGAAAACTTAAATAAATTAAATTTCCAATAGGTGATGAAACCGGTGAAAATCCAACCTATGTGCCGGAGAAAAATAATTCAAAAAATTTATGTTGCGGTATGTTTTTTTAGAAATTATTTAAACCGATTTTATTTTACTTAGTTAATTTGTTTAAATTTGAAAGGTTCCAATGACAATCAAACGACTTTGTCTCCAAAGTATAATGGATTGGATGAAAATTGGAGAGATTTACCATCTACTCACGTCGCTTAAGCTAGCAGAACCCATAAGGCAGAACATTACAAGATAGTATGTATAAGTATAGGCTAATTAAATGCTCTATTAAAAAATTTTGAACTCCATCCCTTCCAACTAAAACGCGGGTTCCACTAGCTAGAAAAAGTTAGCAGAACCCATATCAAAAAACGATTTAAAAACAATTGCAAAATTAAAGGTTAATTTTAGGCTAATTAAATGCCCTATTTAATTTTTTTTATTATGCTCGCTCTAGGAAAAAAGTAAGGCTTTAAAATCACTTAAAAGCTAGCAGAACCCAAATCGAAAATCAGCAGACTTGTGATCTCAAATATTGTGTATAGTGTTTATTAATTCAATAAGTGATATTTGATAAAAATGCGATCTGCCACGAGCAGATGGTGATCTACCAATGAATAGGGGTCTTGATGACCCCTCAAATAACTCAAGTAACAAATCCATGCGAATAAAATTGATTACAACAATAAAATGTCACAATCACAAGTTAAAATCGGTATGGGGTACGGTAGATGTTGACTTGAACGATGCTACATGCTGAAATCAATAGCTATCAATAAAAATAATTTTCTGATAAAATAACAATCAGTAGGAACTAAAATTCTGTTTAGTGATATAATGCATTACAACCAATTTATTGCGCTCTTAAAGATTAAAAACACGAATTTTTTTAGCTTTGAGGAAAAACTTAATCTACGAATTAAAATAGTCCTGTCTGGATTAGAAGATTGTTGAGACTAAGGCTAACAACTTAAACATCTAAAATGGGGCTTGAAATTTTGCTTAATGCCTAAATAAAAAAGCTAAAGCCTACTGATTTGTTTTAGGCTAGATTACTTGTATTTATATAGGCTTACAAATAAAAAATTAAAAAGTTTGAGCCCAAAAATTGATTTTCGGCTATGAAATTTTGTTAATGCTTAAATAAAAAATTTTAAATATTTGATATCATAGGTGAGAAATAGGTGCGTTGAGAGTGTACTTATTGTATATGTAATAGATTTAGATTTAATTATTTAAGTGAGTTTAAAATTATTATTCAGTAAGGTTTTTTTTATTTTCCTAGTTTTTCCTTCACAATTAATAATATGATCAGCACAATATGCTAATAGGAATTGTTTACAATACGTGCAACAAAAGCGTGTACGGCAAAAACCTAAGTAAAAATATTTTAATTAATATTAATTTTTTTTTGTTTTTATTATGAAAGTTTGTTGTATTTTCTAAGGCGCTATATAGCCTTGCTCCTTTTGTCCATACTATCAACCTATTTCTCTGCATACTGTGGTGTTTTATTTTTCCATTTCTTTCGGACCACTCGCACTAGAGCTCTCAAAATTTTTATGTGGTACATTTTTCATCATCGATCGGATTGGGGAGAGTAGGCTATGGTGTTTTGGATCGTTGTCTTCTTGCAAGATCCAATTAGAGTTCCCCGCTCCAAACCATTTCAGGATAGATGGTAACAAACCTCGTGAATAAATTTTATTCATGAAAAGTGCGTTTAGGTTCCGTGAGGAAATGATTAATTTAACACAACCTTACTTGGTGAGGTATCCCCATACATGGAGCTAGGGCGGGTGCTCTACAGTTCGGATAATACTTTTTTCGCTTAGTTCGCCAAACACGCCTTTTAACATTAAAACGCCAAAAGGATCACTCATCAGTAAACACAATATTCGAAAAATCTTTGTGTTTATGTTCATTCGCCCGCTGTAGTCGCTTTTCTATGTATTTTTGTGTTGCCAGTGGTTTGACCAAAGTATTTCCATATGCGTAGCCATGATCTTTCGTATGGTTGTTTTTTGGTAAAAAAGTATTCTTTTTCGCCAATTTTGCCTCAGCTAAGCGATTGCCAAGCGAAGAATTTTCATCAAATAACTGTATGATGCCCTCATCCTCCTATTTTGTAGTGGTTCAGATTTTGCCTCTATTTGAAAAATATGTATTCCTCTTCTGTACAAATGTTTTCGACTTTTTCATATAATTAGCTGCACTTGCAACCGAAATTTTTGGTCCTTTTGGAAGTGCACTTAAAAACACCGCTTCAAATCGTTTTTTATAAATCGCACTCATTTCTTTCATATATGTCATCCGCTAAGCAGTTGCAGTTAAACTATAATGTTTGTTTTATAGCGCCTAAAAGGAATCAATATAAAACGGATGTAAGCCCCGCCCATATTTGTTCCAATAGTTTTAAGTATAGTTATGCCATACACGCTCTTGTTCAACATACTGTAATTAATTATTAAGAACTGAGTAGAAAATAATTTCACATTTGAATTTGAAACATTTTAAGCCATATGAACCGCACATTGAGCCAAATCAACTGTTAAATGATTTTCTTTAACAAAATGTATAATTTTGTGGAGCAATTCTTGCGTACCACAGAACCGTAACAAAATTAATAATACATCAATAAAAATGTTTGCCAACTCTAGAATGTGTTATTCAAAAATGTTCAGAACCAGGATACTCTAATATACAAGAAGTCGACTATGTGCACCCACTATCGATCTGTACACTCAATTTTGTGTGATTATTGCAACACCAGTACTAAAAATGTTTGTTTGGTCATATTACAAATAAAGCCAATGAATCTTAAAACATATTCGAATCCAGCTGGTAAAGTTGAAGTATACCAAAGTTCCATTTTATAGAATTAAATCTATCTTGAACAAGAAGAAATCGGAAGCTTTATCTTAAAATACAAGCTTTCCTTTCAAGAAATCGACTAAAAAAACTTGTTGATTGCGCAAAAAGGCATCTCGAAAAAGGAAAAAGTTCCGGATATTAAAGATTTTCTCCCGTTTCTTCCAATGGACTATCTTACTACTGTAATTTACTGAAAAATAAGAAAAGCTTGACATAATATTCTGATTATTATTAAAAAAACTTGAATTTTTTCGTAGCAATGAAACAAAGTTGTGATCAAACGTTGAGAATTATTTCGATTAAGAAACTGTATTAATTAAAATTTAATGCGTTTTATTTATAAAAAAAAAATATCTTCAATATCAAATTTAAAATATTTTACCAGATTTGGAATAAGTTTTATATAAAAAAAAGCTATACTTTCGGTTTTATTTAACGTCCAAGAAAGTAGTTCATTTTCTCGAGTTTTATGTAGATTACGGATGGACCATACTAATATTAGGGTGACGATACTTACTTTCGAAAACTGACTTGCTAATTTTTCTACACACGTGACCATTTTTTGAAAAATTGTTAAATTTGCACAAAGTTCAATTTTTTAAGCTTATTTTGGTAAACCATCTACTAGAGATTGCAAAACGGCAAATTTTATGATCCCGTAATTCCAGGATTTTCTTTGATCGATCCCGGGATTACGGGATTAAATTATACGAAAACCTATTTACCAAAAATACAGGTAACCCTCCTAGAACACGGTATTCGATAAGAACACAGATACCCCTTTCCTCAAAGTACACGGCTTCAAACAACACGATTTTTGTTATTCTCTTTTATTTTGTTTTTTGTATATCATAACAAAAAATAAAAAATAGAACTTAACGTTTTTTTTATTTTCTGTTTTGTAGTTTCGAACAACACGGTTTTAACGAACACGGAATGGATTAATCGGTTGGTGTTATGACCATAATCTACCATACTACCAAAATATTCTTCGCTTACCATCTTATATTGAAAGATGTAATAATTATCAAATCACCACCTTGGATAACAGAAGAAATCAACTTGATGCCTCAATGTTAGGAAATATTCTTCTTGGACATATTGACTCGCGAAACATTTTGGCTGACATCGGTTTTCATGTTCCGACAAGAACTACTTGGCAGAGTATTTTGATTAAATTAGACAAGCACCGTACGATCTATGGTGAAAATGAACCAGTGACTTTGGGTTATCCAAAATTACGTTAAAACGGATTTTAAAATTATTTTATAATTAGCCTTTTTTTGTTAAATCATTTTTATTTTTATTGTATATTATTAGTAATTTTATGTTTATTATATATTAAACATTTTATGTAAATTTGTCATGTATGTATTTGAGTAAAATCATAATTATTAGATTTTGTACTAAATAAAAAAAAAATCATGGAGGGTTGCCTGTATACCAAAATCGCCAAATGCTATAAGAACTTTAATTTTGAGATATTATACGCTCAAGTAAAGGACAACGTAAAAACTGAGTTCAAAAATATTCAGAAAGCAGGACGAGATAGCATTACATTTGATGAATAGACATCGAAACGCAATCGTCGTTATATGAATGTAAATATTCATTACAATTCAGCAAGTGAAACTGTTGAGAATCCGAAGTTTTTTAATTTAGGTATGGTAAGAATTTTTAGAGCATGCCCGCAGAAAAATGTGTAGCCATTCTTAAAGATAAGCTAGACGAATCTTGACTACGGGTGGGGCCAGCGTTATAATAAAGGTTGGGTCGTTAGTACCAAATTACCATCAGCTTTTATTTCGCTCACGGAATTCAGCTGGCCATTATTAATGTGCTTTATAAAAAAATCAACGGTCAAATCAAACTCTGAATAAAGTGGAAGATAAGAATTATGATGATAATGAAAATGATATTGAACTAAATAATCCTTCAAGTGATGATGATGATCCCCAAATATACCTTCTGGTTTTGACGAATCAAATGATATTAAACCAATAATCGACTAAATACGGCAAATAGTTTTTCGACGTTCTCCAACAAAAAACGACAGTTTTTTGCAAAAGTATGTCAGAGAATGTAGAAAGCAAGATAAGATATTGATATTAGACACAAGAACACACTGGAACTGCCTGGTAGATAGAACTGAACGATTTGATCTCAAATCGCGTGTTCAAAAATCTTTGATAGATATAAACTCGAATATATCCGAGAATGAATTTGTGCAGGCCTCAAGTTTGCTATCATTTTTGCGGCTTCTTAAATTAACTGTTGAAGCCGTTTGACGCAGAGATGCCAATCTAATCACATGAGATTCCGCTCTTCAGTTTGTGCTGAGTAAAGTACAAAATCAAAGCAACCCAATAGCTCGCGAGTTGACAAATTCTTTAAGGGGACATAGCACCGTCAAATTTTCAAAAAATCGAAATTTTTTTATGATAGAATATGTTAGAATGAACGTTTAATGATATAAACATGAAAATCTCAAAAAAAAATTATTTATATTTTTATTTTATTTATTGCGAACCGCGCCTAATTTAAAGCGCGATAATCGGCTTTCAATTTTTTGAGCTACAACTAATTGGGGGGGGGACAAAAAAGCTTCATTTTCGAAAAAATGCCACCATTTTTTTATTTTTCAACCAATTTTTTTCCTTTTAGTTCATTCCAAGAGCGATTTAATGCTGAATAAAATCAGTTATGATGCACGCCGCGAATTTTCAGTGTTTTTGGAAAACCCTTGTAGCAGACGACAGTGGTCTAAAAAAAATTTTTTTGGATACTTTCAGTTAAATAAAATGTCAATGGAAAGTTTCGTTAAGATATCTCTTTTTATTCCAAAAAAAAAATCTTTGAAAAACTTTTTTTTTTCAATTTTGAAGGTGCTATGTCCCCTTAATAATATTGGAGAAAAGAATATGATTTTAATGAAACAGACATATTTATTGTCCCAAGTCGAAACCGCATTAAAGTTTTTACTAACGATAATTTAGGATTACATGGACCAAAGATTATTACAACGAAAACACCAGTGAAAATGTGGTTTCATTCGATTTAGTCGATGTAGTATTAATTTTAGCTTAATACCCATTCAAAACCGCTTTGCAAATAATGAAATATTAACAAACAGTAAACTAGTAACCGCGATCGGGAGCAAATGAGAATATTTGAGCAATGCGGTCTTAGAGGACTACATTTGCAGCGAGTGTACAAAGATTTATTGACCCTTCCACAGACAAGCGTGGAAACGGAACGAGCGTTTTCAGCTTCCGGAAATATTATTTCCAAATTAAGAACCAAGATAAAAGGGTCAACGCCTTATAAAATCGTATTTTTTAAACAATTTGAAAATGTAAGGAACGAGTTTTTTATTATGGAAATTTTTTTAATTTCTGTTAATGAATTTTTATTTTAAGTAATTTTAGGCAATAAAAATGAATTAAGTATACGTTTTTTATTTAATACTTTTGTTTGTTTCTTAATTATTTGTGGTTTTTCATACAAATTTCAAATCCCGGGTTTTGAAATTTATGAACTCCGTAGTCCAGTTATTTATAAAACGGTCTGAGAGTCCCGGAATTTATAAAACACTAGTCTTTGAAGGTACTTTATCGCCAAAAGCCGAAATAAAAGTTCATCAATGCACTGTTCACTGTTCGCTGCACTCGCTTTCAAAATCCAAGACTCAAGTTATTTTTTGGCACACTTATTCTACATCACTATCGAAATCACTGATAAACGTTTCATCAATTTCAACATATCGGATCTTCTACTATTCACTACAAATGGCCTACTAGATTCACTGAAAATAAGCCAAATGATCCTCCGCATACACAAAGAGGTCTACACACAATTGAAAATATTAAAATTTTTCCACAGCTCATAAACAGTAAGGAGTGCTTTATAATCTAATTTTCCTAAAATATCGGCAAAAATTAAAAAAGTAAACATTATGCCTTGGCCTTGATGATGTTTTACCCCTCAACAGGTAAAAATTCAATTTTAACATTTGGATGCTGTAAATCTAATGATTGACTTGGAGAACTAATTACTATCTAATTGGTGAAATATCTTGGTGAGTCATCCAACCTTTTTTATTTGCCCGCCAACAGACTAGTAAATTATTCATATTAAAGCCTCTCATCGCTCGTGATTTTTGAGCTCGGATAATAAAGAGTGGCTTTAACATTCTACTCCCATAAAGCGTGGCTTTTTAATATGGTCCCGTTCATAAGTTGAAATTTTTGCACTCAGTGTTAACCCCTCGCCAAACTTTTGCGAATAGAATCTTCCTTCCGCTTTATTGTTCATAAAGTCGACTCATTCAAACCATTTGTTTTGCCACAAAGGTTTATCCCTGCCCCAATTTTAATTTATCGTTTAAGATGAACAAAATAATTTTCTAGACTATAAAAATAGTTTCGAACTATATTTTAGTTTGTTGTAGGACAAATAAAACAAACGTCAAAATTTATCTCTGTAACATAAACTGTTAAGCTTACTTAATTTATCTGTAATTTAGTGGAGACCTGTGGAGATCGCGTGAAAGTTTATCTCAGCGCGAGCTGGAAAATTTTTATCACTTTAGACAACCTTATCATCGGGTGGTTCCGCAATTCACTGTATACCTCCGTGTTTCACAAGAAATGAACGATAAACTATGCAAGCAATGAACACAGACAAGACATGAACTGGAGAAAACTGAATTAAACACTGATATTTTAATTGGTATCATTAATGATTGATTCCAACCAGAATTGAAATTACAATTTTCAATTGAGGAACACTGAACGCAGAATGTTTCAGAATACGATTGCATGTTGCAGAATGGGATTACACCACGACGCTTGCCTAGTATCAGTATACTACAAATAACGGATCCGGAAATATTACAGGATAGTGTTAAACGCCTGGGATCAAAATTACGGAAACTCCTAGCGTATACTAAATTAACATGTAAAGAGAAAAAAATTTGAAAATGTTCTATTGAAGCGGACAAGGACGTATATATACATTAAATGGAAAATAATACAATTCTAAAAATTGGACATAATTTAAGCAACTCACTCGTCTTAAACCCGTTTGATTCTAATCCTGGCCTGAAAAAAATTGCAATCATATGAAGCAGATCGAGCTGGTGGTTTTTATCTAGTAGTATTTCTGTTTTTATTTTTTAGATGACAGTGGATACCTTAACAGTTTTAAAAATAAGCCTTTTGAATAGTGGCATCATGGGGAAAAATTAAATGTATATGGTAAAATCAAATAACATTTACACTTCCATAAAGCAAATTGCTCTAAATTTTCTAAATTTCTAAAGATGAATTATCATAAGGTACTAAGAGATCACAGCCCGTACTATTTTGACAAAAATCTAGATCGTATTGATTGTATTTGTATTTATTTTTTTTTAATGTCAATATGGCGAATTATTTTTGTTTCATTTTCATATTCAGCATCATCAATATTGAGCAAAACCTAATATTAAATGCTACAAAGAGACTGAAATGTTCATCTCAACCTGCAGTTACAAGATATGAACGACCGTTTCTAAGTAACCATCTGGTCGATGCTACATGGTTGCACAACTTCATGCCATGTGTTCATAACCTGTGCTGCTCATAAAATTAGGCTACAATTTACTGAAACCTCTATATCAAATCTAGCACTAATTTAATTAATTAAAGAAAAATTGATACATGCGGCAACTTTGCGAAATTTGAGTCTGGAACAAACCTTAAGTAAAATAAGAAAAAAATCGTTTTTGTTTTCTAATTTTAATCAAAGGTCAGGCCCAATCTCGTTAAGTTGCCACTGAATGCCCATTGCCTTAATTTGCTAAAAGTGAGACATGTGTATTTATACACCTATATTTATCTAGAATCAATTAAGACAAAATCTGGGCTGGGCTAACTTCACAAAAGAGGAAGTGGGTTTTTTCTATATCTTAGTGTTGTCTGATGATTTTTTTTATTTTCTGGGATAGAATCGTGGGATAATTCCTTATATATGTATTTGTTTTTACTTCTTGCATGTAATAATTCGAATGTTTATCGTAGAAATAATCATTTTATAAATAGGCCAGGTATTCACTTTGTGCATTTAATGATTGAAATGAATTTAAAATTATTCAAAGAAGCATAAAAAACTACTACACTTTAAGTACGGGAACACTTACCAAACATCTTCAATTTACAAAATATTTTATACGGATAAAAAATATAAGTCGATTTATACCCAAAAGGTGTATAAAACCATGCCATTGTTTATTTTATGATATTTTATCATTATAACACATTACGCATACATATGCAATTAAAATTAATAACCTGTGTATAAGGGTTAATTATGTTGCCTCTGCCATAAAAATCATGATATAAATGTAGGTTGGTAAATTGTCATTAAAATTTTGTAAAAGGGACATTTAACGTGTGTCTATGTACACATCGACATCGGCAACATCAAAACTCAACAGCCACAATGACGAAATTAACAAAAAAAGGGGTATTTGCATATACATGTAATTTAATAGTCGAACGTTATTTAAATATGTCATGGGGTGATAATAGATAAAATAATTTATCAATATAATTAACTGACGATAATGGCTATAAATTTCATTTCAGTACAATATTTAAATGTAAATATGTTGTAAAGTGAGTGGTGAAGTTTAAAAATTTTATCACCGTCTAATTAGTGAAATCGTATCTTCAACAGTTGTCTGGTGGTATATTAGGTGTATACATATTCGACAGTTTAATTAAAATCATAAATTACAAAAAATAGTTACATTGAATTATAATTTAGATAAAGACCATAAATATTAATCTAGCCAACATATTTGCTTACAAAATTAGTAAACATACATTTTTACTAATTTTTTGGAGTTTTAAATGAAAACTTTTAATTTATCTTATTAAATGGAATTTATTTTAAACATCTTATTGTTGAGTACTTGAGAAGTTCAGTTAAAAACAACATTTTGAAGTAAAATAGTTGCTAACTTTAACCATGACTACATATATATTCTTCGAGTTCCAGTAACAATAAACAATATAAAGTTGTGTACACGAAACTATTACTTTTTATTTGTGAATTGTGTACGAATGCTCCCCAACGGCATACAGAGAACTATTATATATAAGAAATCTTATGGAACTTTCTATATTTAATTTTATATTCTTACTGTCTGATTTTTTTTTTCTATACAACATTGACTTCCTCTCCAAACTATATATAAAAAATATAAAAAGTAAAAAACCAAACGAGAAATAATAAGAATATAAACTTATGATGATAGTAAATATAAATTATTTTATTTGTCTTGAAATGTACGAGCATATATACATAGTTAGCAATATGTAGTAGGAAAATAATTCCGGAAAATACTGTTAAAATGAAAAACAAATTCGATAAATAAATTTAACTTTAAAGTTGGTATTTTAATTTTATTGCTGTTGTTGTTATTGTGAAATAGAAAAGCTGCTGATAAAATATGAGCTTTTTTTTAACATTATTGTATTTACAATGTATAAATATATACATAATGTATATAATTTGGGCTGGGAGGTTCCCGCTATTTATTTGTTTATTATCCATGCCATAGATATAAACTAACTGACTTGGTAGAATTTTTCAAATCCTGTTCAACCAAATAAAACTTATTACTATAAAATTTAGTTGTATATATCACTATTAATGTTCCGAGTAATTGGAAAGTTTCGTAATAATTATTACTCTTGCGGGATATAATAAATTTCTTAGTGCTTTGGATGTATTAATGGTGTTGTTCATTTTCTGTGAAGATTAATAATGATTTGTAGTGCAAAAAAATCAAAATTTGGTGGAATAGGCGTTTAAAATTACCATGCCTATATAGCTATTAGGGCGAGACACCTCGAAACCAGATTCGCTTAGGGAACCTAAATTAAAATCTTACAGGCTGCGTTTAAATTTGTCTCGATCGTTGAGGCTTAATCGGACTAACCTAATGAGTTAACTCATGGCAGCCTCGTTTAAAGATTTTAAATGTCGAAAATTCAAATGTTAATCTCACCGTTCGATTTACAAAGGCTGTTTAATAGCTAGACTAATTTTTGTAGTATAAAAAGTGAAAGTGAAAGTAAAATTTAACCACCAACAAAGCAGTCAAAATCATTGTAGGCAATATAGCCATTATAGGCTGTGTGTATTTGGAAGCGAAGCCCCGAAAATTAACTTTAATTTAAATTACACATATTATTATTATTCATTATTATATTTTTTTTAATCAACAAAGAATTCTTGAAAAATAGTCTTGTAAAGTTATTACATGCAGGAAGTAAATATAAAATATTAGTACTTTAAAATCCCGACCACCAGAAATTTGTAAATTAATGATATAACTTGTAAGTTAAGACTAGAAAATACCAACCAGCAAGGAGACCTTTTGCAAGGAGAAATGCATGCAGAAAGTGAAAGTGGTAGTACTACAAAATATTTTTTAAAAATGTATAATTACAGGAAAACAAAACTCCACGAATACTAGAAAAATTCATTTGTGCAAAATTATTACATAAAAGAAGTGAAAATCAAGTGTAAATTTTACAAAATATTGACCTCCAAATATATAAAATTGATAGTGTTAGTTATTGAAATTCTCTGGAAGAAACTAAAAAAGAATCCTCACAAAATCTCTAAAAATAATTTGTTAAATAATGTTAAAAGTTTATGGAAAATATCAACAATGAAGTTTTAAAAATTCTCAAAAAACATGGTTTGTACAAACAATAACATTTTTACATACAGGAAGTAAAAATCGCGTAAAGTAAAAACATTATTAGAAGTAGTACGTGTAAATCTAAATATTAACCATTAAAAATCATTAAATTTTTATGACAAAATTTACAAAAAAAACTTGAGTTGTATAAAAATTCACAATTTAAATAATTTAAATTTTATGAGCAAAACCAACAAAGAAACCTATACGAATAGTAGAATAGTTTTTGTAAAATAGTTTATGTGAAATAATTTTCCGTGCAGGAAGTGAAAAGCAACAAAAAATTATTTTACTACTTTTCGAGTAATTGCATGCAGGAAGTAAAGATTACCTGCTAATATTGAAAATTTTAAAATTTTAATTTGCATTCTTTATTTTTTGATAAAAATATACAAATAAAGATTTATGAAATCTCTGAAAAGTTGATTTGCCTAAAAATATTACATGCGGGAAGTGAAAATCAAACGTTAACAAAATATTAAAATGCAAATAGTTAAAAAATTTGATTTGTTTTTTAAGATTTAAAATTTTATTGCGAAAATTAACAAATTTACAAAAAATAACATGTAACAAACATTAACAAGTGGGGTGTAGCATTTGGTAGTAGTCCTACAAAAGTTCACAACAGTAAATTTAAATATAAATAATTAAATTTGCTCAAAATTTTATTGTATACAATTTATAATGAAACATCTTTTACTGTATTATTATTAAGCGATTTGCACATCAAATATTAGTCCCACAAGATTCTATACGCCAGAAACTTTTACGTTGGTAATATAATTTGGAACTTAAAATCAAGTGTTAGGACTACAAAATACTAACCACTAACTATTTAGTTATTGATAATTCTTATTATTTAAATTGTATGTTAAAAAACAAGAAGAAAAAATTTAAGAATTTTCGAAAAATTGATTTGTGTAAAATAATTACATGCAGGAAGAGAAAATCGTTACACTACCAAATATTTTGCACCAAAATTAAAAATTGACAATTTTATTTTTTAAAATTTTAAGGGAAAATTCAAGCAAGAAATCTTTCCTCATTCTGGCAAAATTAATTTTTGTAAATTTATTACATGGAGGAAATGAAATTCAAATGAATATAATGTAAACCACCAAATATTTAAGAATGTAAAATTATAGCAAAAAAAAATGCCCATGGATTTTAAATTGTGTTAATTTTACAAAATAATAACGTCCTAAAAAATAAAAATGATAATGTAAATTATTTAAATTCTCTAACTAACAAAAACTTCTTACGAGAAGGAAGTAAAAATTGTGTGCTACATATAATAAATCACAAAACATTTAAAAATTGATAATTTTATTGTTACAAATTATCAGAGAAAACTTAATCAATTTCGAGGGTGTATGCATAATTATTAGAAGCAGGACTCGTACTACCAAATATTAACCGACCGCTAAATATTTAAAATTTAAAATCTAAATTGTTAAATGTATATGGCAACATGTACCACGAAACCTGCAATAATTCTTTGATGGTATTAGATGCAAGAAATTAAAATCAAGTGGTTGTACAACAAAATAATAACTATCAGATATTTAAAAATATAAAATTTAATTTTTTTAAATTTTATGTGCAAAATCGACAAAAAAATCATTATGAATAATGGAAAAATAGTATACGATAAAATAGTTTTTCGTACAGATAGTAAAAATGAACAGTTAGTACTAAACTAATATTAAAAATCAGAAAACAAATTATTAAAAATTCTCTAAAATTTGATTTGTGTAAGATTATTACACGAAGGAACTAAAAAATAAGTGATAGTAGTACAAGATATTAACCAGTATTTATTTCAATTGTTAGTAAAAATCACAAGGAAACAAAAAAACTCCCCACAAAATTGATGTGTGAAAAATAAATAACATACGACAAACGGAGGTCGCCGCACTCAAAAATATTCAACATAAATATTCTACAAAATATTATACCAAATGTATGAAAATTAAAAAATCATCAAAAAGGTTTGTGTTTAAAGTTACATGCAGGAAGTGAAAATCAAATATTAGTTTATGGTAAAAATCAGCTAGAAGACCTTTACGAATTCTCAAACAATTGGTTTTTGAAAAAGAATTGCATGCCGGAAGTGAAAGAGGTAATATTACAAAATATTTTGTACCAAATATTTGAAAATTGGTGATTTTAAGTTTTAAAATTTTAAGAGAAAAACAAAAACATCGGATGCGAATTATGGAAAAATTAATTTGTGCAAATTTATTACATGCTGGAAGAGAAAATCAATTATCAGTACTATAGAATATAAATCACCAAATATTTTAATATAATTACAATCGCAGCAAAAAAAAGATTCATGAATACTCGAAAAATTGATTCCTGTAAAATTATTACATGAACCAATTGAAAATCCATTATAATTACACAAAATATTATTCTTCAAGGATAGTGTGAATTGAAAATCTCTGCAAGAAACTAACAAAAAATCCTTACGATTTCTTGAAAAAATGGTTTGTATAAAAGTATTTAATGCAGGAAGTAACCATCAAGTGTTAGTACTACAATATATTAAAAGCCAAATACTGTTAAAATTTTATGGAAAATATCAACAGTGAAATTTTTAGAAATTCTCGAGAAAATAGTTTTTATAAACAACTAGAATTTTACACGCAGGAAGTGCAAATCGAGTATTTCAAAATATTAATCACAAAAATATTTAAAAAATGATAGTTTTATGGAAACAAATTATCAGAGATATCTTTACGAATTCCGAGAAAATAATTTATTATTACATGCAGGAAGTGCATGTAATAATAAATTAAAAAATTATTACATGCAGGAAGTGAAAATCAAATATTAGTTTATACGTTGACAAATTCTCGAATAATTGGTTTTTGAAAAAAATGTCCATGCCGGTTTTGAAATATTTAAAAATTCTAATTTTAATTTTCAAATTGTTAAGGGAAAAAACACAAATATCTTCTGCGAATTCTGGAAAAATTAATTTTTGCAAATTTATTACATGTTGGAAGAGAAAATAGAATACAAATCCCCACATATTTTTAGGAATTCTCGCGAAAATGGTTTGTATAAACAATAAAATATTTATACGCAGGAAGTGAAAATCGAGTATTACAAAATATTAATCACAAAAAATATTTAAACATTGATAGTTGTATGCTAATTAGAATACCCGAATTTTATTATATTTAACGCATCCATGCGATTTCTAAATAAAATTTTGGGTTATGGCTATAACCTAAAAAACCCAAAATATACACATGACATATAGAATTAGATGTAACAATCAGTACAGAACTTTAATCCAGACGCTCTTTCCAGAAAATCATGATCATTAATGGTGAATATTGATGATCCCGTAAAACGATTTTCTGTATAGTATTTAGCTGAAAATATGGTCATTACAGAAATTTGTTACGGTGATCATATTTTCACTATATAAAATTATTTTCCAAGATGATCAATATTCACCATTAATGATCCTGATTTTGGGGGAGACATCTCTCAAATTACCACAAAAAAATTTGTAATTATTGAAAGTATCTTTAATTGTTTAATGCTGTGTTATGAAGATATTTTATTAATAAACCATAGTAAAATATTTTATACTACAAACAATATTGTATAATTCCCAAAAAAATCAAATTGATTTCGCGAACCATCACTTAGTAGCGATTAGATATAAAAAAATACATTTATGTGATCCAAAACATTTCATTCTCATTCCATCTTGTATGGTTTTAAATAGTTTTTTTATTAAAACAGCTAATTTAAAAATGCCGCGGAATTCTAAAATTCCAGCAACTTAATATTTTTATACTGGTTTCTCGGTGTATTTAAAATTGCGGAAAACGGGGAGCCTTTCCTTTTACATCCTGTCTGTTAGGTATCCAGCTTGCCCAAGCATTGCAGGTGTTAAAAAAGTTTTCTTTGTAATAGTTATTTATTTATTGTTTAAATTTTGCTCTAATTAGTAGTTTCTTGTTTGATTTCTAATCCCAGGTAGCAGAATGAATGACAAAATTGAGACAAAAAGTGAAATCCACCTCTTTGACAGAATCTCCTATTTAACAAAATGTAGGTTGTTGTCCAAAATTGTTTGTGTTTAATAAGTGTTCAAAAACTGACCGACTTGTTGTTTGCGCTGCTAGTAGTATTTCTCCCCCAACAATCGCACAATGCCAAGTATAGTAGAGTAATAAAACCGCTTCTAAGATACACAGCGCATCGATTATTTTTTTTGAGTAAATTCGACAGTTTTGTTTGGCCGATGGTGTTCATCCAATACGTAGATTCCACATCCATTAGTTTGATTGAATAGGTTTGCCTAATGAAACACCCAAATCTCATATAAGAATCTCGCATTCTAGTCGTACAAACAAAGATTTGGATTATAAATAGCTCAACTTTATTCAAATTCATAGCTCATTTTTTAAAGCAAATCGAAAAATTTGTGTTGAAATTTTATTTTCAAAATACAAACCCATTTCTTCTCAAACAGTTAAGAATAGGCTTAGTTTCATTCAAACTTTAACTTTAATTTTTACTGGTTCGGTTCAGACAAAAACTCATAATATAGGTAACCTGTTTTTGTCATTCAAAAAATCGTCAAATCCTAGTCACTTTTGGCTATTTTCCTTCTTTTGGAACTAATATCAAAATCCCATAAAATGAGTTTTAGTTCATTCGGCTACGAAGTCGATCTATCAAAGATAAATATCTTTATTTCGGTATTTTGTTTCAGGGATATTGATTTCCAGGATATATAAACAAAAATTAAAGCATTTCCTCTGTGAATCGTATAAAGGTTATCCGGTTGGTGTATACGTTTGGTCTTCGATTTTAAATGCAAAACAACTTATTATCAAAATCGAATAAATATTTCAATTGGATTTTTTTGATAATTTTGTATGCACTCATATAAGCGACGAACCCGCCCTTATTGGTTTAATCCTATTTTGATTCCGTTCCATCTCAATAAAAACTTGACAATGGTGACTATGACCAAACGATAAAATGTAGTGAAAAACGATATGATGATCTTTCAAAGTGGATTTTTTTTTACCAAATTTTGATTATTTTTGCACCGCATTTAAATGAAATTAAGGCAGAATGTATAATGACTAATTCTGACCAATCGATTCAAATTATCATTTCCATTGTAAACAATGCATGGGGTATTAAAAATGCGGATGTGATTATTTTACTTGAATAATAATTATGAGTGAATTCCATAAATAGTTTTAAAATTTTGTGAGGTACGGATACACATCCACCCCCTTCCAATGAAAAATTCACTATAATCCTCCAATAAATTAAAACCACCCTCTTCAAATGCCTTATGCCCACCTTGTTCTTTGTAAAATGTACACAGCTTGCTTATTAAACACCTATTATACGTAATCAACAGTTTTCCTATTTAAAATAATAAAATGTAAAACATTTTCTATTCCATTTTCCTATATACACGAGTACGTACATCACCTCCGCCTAAGAAATCATTTAATTTCTTTTATACCTGTTCAATTCAGAATTCATTCAAGCTTGTGTAAAAAATTGGGAAATACATGTTTAGGAACTCGAAATAAAAAAATTTCCTTTTATTTTATAATAATTGAATTATTATTATTATTATTAAACAAACATAAAAAATTGAATTATAAAATTTAACGATTTTTAATTCAATTCAATATACATTTTTTTAAGTATTTTATTCCATTAGAAAACCATTTTGTCGTTATATTACAGTTATAAGTGTTTATGTATTTTTATACCTAAGTATGTATAGACATGGAAAATGTATCAGTTAAAGGCATTTTTATTTTAACTCGACTATAAAATTTTATGATTATTATGGTTTTCTATCAGCGCATGAAAATGGTTGTTAAAGGTATAGCAGCATAAAGTAACATACAATGTTCTATATAGATACAAGTTACATACATATGTATTTTATAAAGATGTATGCGCAGGAGGCCAAAAACATTAAATCGAAATTAAATTGATACATTTCTTGATTGCAAAAAAAAAACAGGAACAGCAAACCTTCCTAGTAACGATAATTGTAATAAAACAGTATAATGTATAATCATAAAAACCGGAAGAAAATCATTCGGCCAACATCGAAACGGTTATGTACCTAATTAGTAACAATTAGTTGTACACAAATGATTGTCCCACAACCGACCATCATGATTGCGATGTTCGATGAGTTTTTATTTTAATTTGAAGATGATGTGTTATTCAGCCATTAGTGATAGTGCTATATGGCAAATTTAATACTCATACGTACGTACACATAAAGCTAAAATAATTTTTGTACATCATGTACGTAATATATTGGGGCGGAAAATGTATAATATTTAACATTTATGGGTTGCTTTTTTTATTGCAGAATAATGATCTAAGTTATTAGAAATGGCGTGATGATATATATATAGTTAGAAATGATGATGAATACAAGAAATTATACTTGCGCGTACTTGACTTGAATGTAAGGTAATTTAGAAGTCAATAACCTAGTTAATATGGCAATATTTTTGGTAACGACTTGCCATAAAATTCTGAAAACCAGACATATTCTTGTTGAATCGGTTAATTTATATGACAATAAAGCTTCAATGCCATTGGCGTGGGTTGATGTGCTCGTAAATGTGACTGCATGATTCCAATTACATCAAATATTGAAGACAGATCAGTAGAATAACGTTTTCAATTTTATCAGTTCAACTAAAGTGTAATAAATGTTTTCTAAAGTTGGATAGAAGCCGTGCTTTAACAATTTGCTGATAAAATGTTGTAAAGTACATCATGCGGGTTGTGATAATCTGCCTAGAAAAGAGGTTGACAAAGTTTCAAAAAACTGTTCGTGGGATTGTGAAAATGCTAAGAAAAATTCCCGGAATTGCACTAAGATAACAAAGAACTACTCAACTACTAAATAAACGTCTTGGTGTGCTTGATAGCGTATACTTGGAACAGTCGAAAATTTGGGAATTGAAAATATAAATTTGAAACCACAATTCACCACAACAACTGGCCAACACCACGTTATGGCCAACACTAAATTTTCTTTTACCGCGAATGTATACAGACATTTGATTGCTTAGGCGAAAAATGAAACTTACCGAATTTATGGCAAAACTGTCTTGTACGAGTATAATTCAAAATCATTATTCCTACTTAAATTTTAGAAAACCAACAAAGCCAACAAAGCCTTGTAAAAATTTTATCTTACTTATGGTACACAGATTGACACCAAATTTGGCAGTGTTTTGCAAAATATCGTCATTTTTGCTTAAATGTTGGAAAATTTATGTAAACTGATATTATTCAAAATTTAATTTAGAATCGTTTCGTTCATAGTAATTTTTCACATAAATGATGTACTTTTCAAAATATTAACCAAAAACGAAAAAGCTCTCATGGAAGCTGCAACTTCAATCAGACCGATTTTGAACCAAAATTACTAGGATCTCCCAATTTATAAAAAAATTCTAAGTGTGAACCTCTATCAGTCAATCCATCTTTTTTATGAAAGTTTTTTTTTGGGAAATATCGCCATTTCAACTTAAATTTTGGATAACTGATCTGGACCAGTATTGTTGTCAAATTAATTTAGATGTTTTAGTTCTTAGTTGCTTTTCTCGTAAATGATACACAAAGTATTTGCAAAAAAACGAAAAAGCTCCTATAGAACCTGATAGTTCTAATGAAACGATTTCGGCCGAAAACCACTAGAATCTTCCAATTTATGGGAAATGCTTATTTAAGAAGTTTTACTCCGTTAACGGCGGCTTTTTGGAGTAGGCAAGCAATAATAACAATGATTTTTCTGGTCGAGCCCTTCGCTGGGGCAACTAAAATTGCCAGAAGAATCACTAATACGAATCAAGGCCTAGTCTTTAAAAAGAGTGGAAAAATTCAGCGACCTCCGACCAAGAAAATGCCAAAAAAGAAAACTCGGCGATTAATTTCACTTACGAACCTACCCAAAATAAGCACCAAAAGAAACCCAGATGCGAGCATAGTGATTTTACTAGCAAGTCTAGGAACTAGAAATACAGAGCTCTCATGGTGAGTTAAGCCGACAAATTGGGAATAGGTAAGCAGGGTGTGACGAGCTAGCTCAAAATTAAGAATGAAAATGCTGCGAAAAAATTAAATAGACTCGACGTTGAATATTCTTAGTGAGAAGGAAATCTTTGTGAAGATGTATTGCTAAAGCTATAAACTACAGGAGATCAGGCTCAAATCTGACAAAAGCTTCAAAGACATCGATGAGCTTGCAATATTCCAAGAAGGGAGAGAGGCTTTGAAAGCACATTTCGAAGATTAGAAATGTGTTTGTACGATTAAATCACCAACAAAGGATTAAAAAGTTTGGCTGGGAAAGTGCTCGAAGGGGCAAAGTCAGAACCCACTGGGTTTCCAGTCAAATTCTGAAAAAAGTAGAGCTGATTAGATACTATAAATGCCACGGCTATGGTCATTTGGTGTTAAATGTAGAAGTAAGGTCGATACTTCAACGCAATGCATGAGTGCAGAAGGATCCGTTGTCACCCCATGCCGCTACGACATGTTAGAAAGATTCAAAATGCACGATCTGTGACGAAACAGCCGTAGGCAATAGCAAACACTTAATTAGTAGTTTTAAATGTTCGGCTTAAAACGCCACAAATAGAGCGGAGTAAATGAAAGTCATCCAAATTAACCTTAACCACTGTGAGGCGCCAGAATCTATGATACACTATAGTGTGCGAAGCTAAGGTAACGATAACTACACCCAACAGAAAATTTGTGTGGGTACTGTTTTCGGCCTTGCTGGAGAAAAAATTAACGGTATTAAAAAATCTGCTACACACCTCCTAGTACATGGATTAAGGAGTTTAAACCCTTTCTCAATCGGTTAATGGATCACGTAAGAAGGCGAAACCCACTATTATGGAAGGCTCTCAGCCAACCCACAGGTTGGCGCGCTTCTGGCCTACCTCGTGGAACAGAAAAAATCAAAATTAAAATAAAACAAAACTGAAATTAAATTAAAGGCACCAGAGTTCGTTGAACGAAACATACGCTGGACTAATGGGGTAGTGGCATGCCCAGCCTGTTATTTTATCTTATTCAATTTATCTTATTCATTGAACAAACCCAAAAAAATAAAATAAAATAACCATTTGAAATACCAAAAAACCGAAAAGTTATAAATGAAGCGGAATACCAAGATACATCCACCGTATGGGATTTTATTCAAAAAACAAAAGAAAACTAAATATTGTCCAACGGAAAAAAAACAAAATGGTCACGGAAACCAAAGATGAAATAAATCGAGCACACAATATGGCCACCGAACGTACAATGATTTTGAAAATAAAACGAAATCGGTGCTCGATCACAAAGTAAAATCGAAACAATAAAATTTGAAAGAAAATTGAACTAAAAAATTTAACAATAAAAAACCGAAAAATTGAAAATCAAAAAATTTAAATAAAAAATGTGTGGCTTGAGTCCCGGTTGGGCTCCTACTGGCATGTTAGGCGTACTCCCGCCATTGATAAATGAAAACGACTGGCCTCGGTTGGCCACCCGTATATTCGGGCGAAATGGCCAACTGAAAAATTCCAAAAAAATTACAAATGGCCTCGGCTCCGATCTAAGGTGGTTTTCACCGATATGCACTAAAAATGTTGAGTAGGCTTGTGGTGGCTACCCGCTGAATGGTGCTCGCTTTATAATAATGCGACACTCGTTGAAAAAAACTGGATCGCGGTGACATGGTACGTTGTTAATGTATTCCTTCTGGTTTTGGGATTTTTACTTTTCTTTCGTAGATTTATATACATAGAGATTTGGCCTCACTGAGCTTTGTATTTTTAGAAACTTTATTATTTTCTCAAAATACAGCATTTTCTTCTCATTAGAAAATAAACGAACCACGGAAAATTAGCACTGGAACTATTTTCTATTCTCCTCTTTCTTCATAAAAACAATTTTTTATTTTGTATTAACAAATAACAGAACACTGGTATGTATTTTCTGATACTATAAATTTTGTCATAAATTTTCCAATAAAAAAGAAATTTACAAATTAAACTTCAAACTTTTAAAATTTTTTGTCTTTTTAAATATTTTAGTTTTCGTGGAATTTATTTTATCGCCTTACCAAAATCACCAAAACATTTATCACCAAAACAGGAAAATACAACAAAAATATTCCTCTATATCTCACTCTCAGAATCATTCGACGTTTACGCAATACAAAATATTAATGCCCAAATAATACAGAGCATTAATGCCCCCGATGTAACACCAATGACACAACACAGATAGCAAGTAAAAACTCTACGCTCTGGAATGTGATGTTCGATGGCGTGTATCTTTCTGATCCAACAGTGAGAGTAAATTTGAGGAGAGAAAGAAAACTTTCCAGGTAACTGGTAAGGTTCCTCAGGGATAAGTGCTAGGAATGTGATGTTCAATGGTGTATATCTCTTGCTGATCCACCAGTGAGAGCAAGTAGAGTCCACAGAGCAGTCTCACGATTAATGCCAAACAGACGAGAGACGAGTTCTGCTCATCAAAACCGTTAATCCTGATATGTGGGGTACTTATTTAGGTCAATTCATTGAAGAGGGAAACGTCCAAACAAAACGTGGCACCAGTCTAAACGCCAATTATTACTATTGAATTTTTTTTTGAAAATTTAAAGGTTTTTGGGAACGATCTGGGAGGGGGACACAAATATGGAACACTAAGGCCCATTGTATTAATGATTTGACGTGTAAAACTTTTATTTATTAAATCAGAAACAATAACTTTATAATTTTGCGAATAATTGGTTGTGCAATATAATTACATGCAGGAAGGGAAAATCACATGTTAGCACTCAAAAATAATAATCACTGAAAAAATTAAAACTGAAAACTTAAATAGTTAATTTATGATACAAATTAGCAAATAAACCTTCACGAGTTCTCTGGAAAACTAATGTTTGTAAAATTATTATATGCGGGAAGTGAAAATAAAATGTTACTATCACAAAATATTAAAAAACAATTAAGTATTTGTATATTAAAAGACTATTAAGTATTTAGATTTAAAATTTTAAAAATTTATTTTAAAAAGAGTTACATGTAGGAAGTGAAAATTAATTATTATATAGACTATAAAATTCATACTTCCAGAAATTTGTAAATTGTTAAAATTTTATGGACAATATCAATAAAAAAATTTAAACGAATTCTGGAGAAAATAGTTTGTGTACAACTATTGTTAGCGGGAAGTGAAAGTCAACTATTAGGAATGTTTACCACCAAATATTTATAAGTTGATAATAAGAAGTGTTAAATTTTTGAACTAAAGCAAAATGTCTGCCGAATTTATTTAAAAACTGATTTGAAAGTTAAAATCAAGTGTTAGGTCTACAAAATACTAACCACGAACTATTTTATTATTGATCATTGTTATTATTTAAATTTTACGGTAAAAGTCAGCAAAGAATTCTTTACGAATTCTCTAATAGTTTTTAATTACATGCAGGAAGTGAACGTGGTAATACTTCAAAAAGAAACGTATGAATTATGAAAACACTAATTTTTGGAAATTTATTACATGCAGGAAGTGAAATTAAATTGGCATACTATAGATTATGAACCACCAAATTTGAAAAATGCATGTAAAATGTTAAATAAAATGTATAATCGCGAATTTTACAATTGTTGATCAATATCGTAAAAATATATCATTTTAAACGAAACTCAAAAATTGTGTTTCGTTCGTGCCTAATTTGCGTTTTAATGAGTGTTATTTGTCGATCTTCAAGCTGAATGATTACTTGACTCACAGAGGAAAACCACGATTTCTGCACATTATTTCCAGTCTTATTTTACAGCAATGTGATGATACGAGTAATGTAAGACATATGACGTTCCATTCAAAAGACAAACATTTTACAATATTTTTTTCTAGGATTTTAAAATTTTAAGGGTCATCATAATGAAAAAATATTAAAACAAAAATGTAAGAATCAATATTGTAAATTGTTTACGAATTGTAGACATTTCTAACAGCACAATATATCATCTACGCTATTTTCGATACAGACATGTAGATAACTCCTATTAAATTAATTTCAGATAATATTCTAGAATTAACGATCACAGAGACACAATCATTTTGAGTGCGTAGTACTCGTAAATCGAACCAATAATTTACAGACAAATAAAATTTTAATCGTTCTCTAGTACATAGTACCAGGTTTGCAAAAATTCACTTTATATTTTATTGTTAACCAACCAAAATGAATGTCCAAAAGCTCACAAAGCTTTAATTACAAATTTGATTTTGCTTCTACAAAAAAATAATTTGTTTTAAATTGTAAAATATGAGCGCGTCTGTCACGGATGAACCTGAATTGAATAAAAGTTTTCAATTATTTCTGTCCAGTCTATTATTGAATAGAAACATAATTTTTGTTAGTCCATCTAACACGTTTTGATCCATTTGAAAATATTTACGATACAATCTGCACAAGCAAACTTTCACAATTTATACCAACGTAAACCAATTCAAACCAAAATAAAACTTTTATATTTATTTTCTATGTCGAAAAATGCATTTATGTGTAAAGCTTCAACACCACACGTAACGTACACAGTAATATAAAAGCGTACACAGAAGTGTATTGTTTCAAAATAGAATTATCAGATTTTTCATTTTGTTTATAACCAAAAGCGTTAGAATTTTTCTAAACAACAAAACAAGCACGTATTAATTCATGAATGGAACAGACAATTCGAGAGAGCAAGAAATGCTTTTTGTTTATTACACAACATGTAGATGCATAGTCCAAAGCCACATTAGAATTTTTTGTTAGATATTTATCAAGATATAGTATCACAATTTAATAATTAATATCTACCATAAATCGTGCTTCATACACTGTAAAAAAGGAGTGGTTTGGTATATGGAAACGATCTTAATCCATCATCTGTAGTACTACATAACAAAAGCAAAAAAAAACTCTCTTACATAAAAAGCTCTTGCATTCATCATCATCAACGTATACATACTAGCAAAACTAAATAAATTTAATTTATTTAATTGAAATGATAAAATCTTTGGACATTAAATTATTATTTCATATTTTATTCATAAAGTTCTAAACGTAAAAAAATTGTCATATTCTCGTATATAGATTCCAAGAACCCATAATACAGTAAACGTACTCGTACGAGTATATCCGTATGTAAAACTTTTTTGTTCTTTTAAAGTAACCAACATGTAATTCATAATATTATATCTTAATTTTTTAATTATAACAGAATTTATCTTAGAAAAATTTGTGTTTCATTATGATATCAAAACTGAAAGCCTATGTAGGATAAAAGTAGATTTTTGAAGAGAAAACTTGTTGAAAACTTTTATTTTTTTATCAAAGCTTTTAAAAATTAAAACAAATTTTATTTTTTGGTTAAGTGAATAAGATGAGATATCTTAATAGGACTAAGAAGAGTGATGAATTAAAAAAAAATCTATGTTTCTTTATAGGTTATAGAATGGAAGCTTAATATCGCTTTTGTTTGTTTATAATCTTTTTAGTCTCTTTTGTACACGATGCAGTCAAAATTTCTCATGTTGATGTATCTAGACCATTTAGAGTGCTGCCCTTCGTCTGGTACCCTGGTACCCAGGAAAATCATTTTCGGTGTCATTGCTTTTAGCAGTTATACTCTAGCAGTTATACACTCGTTCTTCCGGAACTGCAACTTTATTGGATGGCGGTCGAATAGCACACTGCGCTAAACCTACCATTGAGCATGCAGTACACCGAAAGCCATACATGCAACATCCCTAAAACATCTGGAATGGCAAAAATTTCGCAACAATTTAAACTTATTGTATATGGGATGAGTATAAGGAAGGTGAATATATATAAGAAAGTGAACATAAGAATAAAAATACAATATTGTGCTCTATCTAGAATTTATAAAGCCACAAATGATTTTTTTACCTGACACTTATGTTATGACTTTCAATAGCATATAAACTAAACTATTTTACAATAATATATGTAAAGGAATTGAATTAGATTATAAATAAGATAAATAAAAACACAAGCAAAATTTTTACAAGAGCACTCGCAGCTGAATACATGCCAAGAATTAAAACATATTTAAATCATCTTAATTGAAATCAAATGAATTCAATGTACTTTTGCTAAATCAAAATATTTATTTGGTCATGCATAGAGCTGAAATCTGTTAATAGAACAAAATTCTCAATAGAATTTTATTGATCTTCTTGAACTTCGTATAACACGATATTCAATTGCCTTACTGGCTTTATAAATATGATATCAGCTTTAAAACAGATTTTTGACTGACGTCGTCGATTGTGTTGTTTTTATGTATAAAGACTAATTTAATTTTTCATTTATCTTATCGTTGTACTGTTTTGATAGGTTCCTTCGAAAAAAAAAGTATAAAAGTTAAATTATTAAATATTTTATATATACCAATCTTACAGTTTAATAATACATTGCTACAAAATCAAATCTGTACGATACGATACCGTATAACGAAATTTATTTTCTGTTCCGACGATGGAGACAATTTTCCAAACGACATTTTCGTTTTCCATCTTTACACGTGTTCTATGTGAATTAAGGTATTATTTTTCAATAAAAATTTTATAAAATTATTAAAAACTAACAATAAGAAAAAAATGTTTTATTATTTTTTATTAACCGTATATTCTTGTACCAATATAACAAAGACAAGGAATCCATTCAATAAGTCTTATCTTATATGTATTATCTAGAACAGGAAGAAGGTTTATAAACTTCGAAAAATGAGAACAATGAAAAATATTTTCAATTAATTCGTTTTATAAACAGATACTAAAGAAGTTAATGCAGTATGTGGTGGAAGTATGTATATAAAGATGTTCATCTCAATTTCCTATAAATTATAATTTGAAATTTCTAAAGTTATGCAAAATATTATTTTAGATCTTGTCCGATATTATAACGGCAGCTTGACCTACGACCTAACAAACAGTAAACCATTATTATTAACTTCCACCTAAAGGTACACAAAATCCGAAAATCTAAAATTTTCAGAACCCAAAGTCATTTTGAATTATAAGCATAAATCATATATAAATATGAATTGCAAAAGCTGTTATCCAGTAGAGGTTCTCATGGCTCTTCCGATTTAGATTTCTTGATTTCAATTTTCAAATCAAATCGTTTAAACTGTTATTGCCAACCTTTGGTATTTGGCCGAGAAGCACGGCATAATTCCAACGTCTTTTCTTAAACGCTTATTGAAATGTTATCACAAAAATTGCAAAACCATAACTTAAACCTGCAAGAGATATTTCATTTTAACTATCCCACTATGATTATCACAATTAAGAACAGCACTGTTGCTATGAAGCGGGTTAATTAAATTCTGTATCGAAATTAAGCAGTAATATCCCTTAACGCAGATCACAACAAATATGTTTGAATTGGATGCCGGAGTGTGTTACGAGAAATAGTAAAAATTAAATATTGGTATTTATAAAGAGCTCCATACTACCATAAAACGATGCACACATATTTCAGAGGCACGATCTTTATATTGCAACAAATATCTCGGCATGCAACTGCACGACTATTCAACTAATAGTGGTCAAAGTTGTAAAGAACAAAATTGTATTGAGCAAAAATCTACAAAGTCAACTGTCCAATTAGGCCAAATAGTAAATAAATCTAAAACGACCACATCGAAGACTCCCAGAATCATCTATACCACAGAGGTATTCAAAACAACAGTCTATTCATAATTCTAGCAAATGCTAAAATTCCAAAACTTGAAAATTTATAAATTCATAAAATTTTAAAATTCTAAAATTAAAAGATTCTAAAATTGTAAAATTGTAAAATTCTAAGATACCAAAATCCTAAAATTCTAAAGTTCTTAAATTCGAAAATTCTGAAATTCTAAAATTCTAAAATATTCGAAAACATTGAAATTGCAATATTCCAAAATTCGAAAATTTTAACATTTAAAATTTATAAACGACTATAATTCTTAAATTCTAAGGCTCTAAAATTCTAAAATACACAAATTCTTAAACTCGAAAATTTGAAAATTATAAAATTCATAAATTCTGAAATTTTAAAATTCTAAATTTCCAAAACGCTGAATTCTTAAATCCTAAAATTATATAATTCCAAAATTCCAAAATCCTAAAATTGTAAGATTCCAAAATTTTGAAATTTCGATAATTCTTAATTTCGAAAATTCGATTTTTTTTAATTCATTACCAACTTTATTTTTTATTATAAATAAAATACTAGTATAACATTATTAAAACTTGCAAAATTTAGATGGTAAGATAAGTAAACAATTGGATCAAACAGATCACGGGACTGGTCCCCTGATTCTTTAGTAAAAATATTTAGCTCGTATTTTAAAAATAAAAACAATTTAAATTGTATTTAAAATTAATAGAATAATTGCACAAATAATTATAAATACACATTCTTAAAATTCTAAAATTCTAAAATTCTAAAATTCTATAATTCTAAAATTCTAAAATTTTAAAATTTCAAAATTACAAAACTCTTCAATTCCTAATTCAAAATTTGTTAAATCCTAAAATACGAAAATTCGAAAAGTTTGAAATCTAAAATTCTAAAACTATAAAATTCCAAACATTTAATATTCTAAAATTCTTAAAATCTAAATTTTAAATTTCTAAAATTCTGAAATTCAAAATTTCGAAATTCTAATATTCAAAAATTTTAAATTCAAAAATTTAATAAATAAAAAATTCTTAAATTCCAAAATTAGAAAATTTTAAGATTCTAAAAATTTTAAAATTTTAAAATTTTAAAATCCTAAAATTATATAATTCTTAACATCTAAAATTCTAAAAATTTAAATTTTAAAAAATCAAATAATCTGAAATTCGAAATTCTAAAATTAAAAAATCCTAAATTCTGAAATTTCAAAATACCTAATTCTTTAATTCCAAAATTCTAAAATTCTTAAATTCCAAAATAAGACAATTTTAGGATGCTAAAATTCGGCATTCGAAATTTGATAATTCCTAATTTCGAAAATTTTAATATTTTAAAATTTGAAAATTCAAAAATTCTTTCGAATCGAAAATTCTAAAATTATAGATAGAATTCTAACATACGAAAATTCGAAATATTCGAGAATTCGAACTCTAAAATATTAAATTTCTATAAATATTAAATTTCTATAATTATAAAATTTTTAAATTCCTTATTTTTAAGATTTTTAAATTTCTTATTTTTAAAATTCAAAAAGTCAAAAATTTCAAAATACAAAAATCATTTCGAGGATTCTAAAATATCTTAAATTCGAAGATCCAAAAATTCCAAAAATTCTACAGTTTTAAATTTCCAAAATATGAAAATTCTTAAATTCTCAAGTTCTAAACTTCTGAAATTCAGAAATTCAAAAATTCTAAAATTTTAAAATTCTACAATACTAAAATTCTACGATTCTAACTTATATAATTCAAAAATTCTATAAATCTAAAAATCTAAAATTCCTAAATTCCAAAGTTCAAATATTGGTAAAACCCTAAACTTCTAAAATTCCAACAATTCTTAAATTCTTATTCTAAAATTCTAAAATTGTTAAATTCTAAGTTTCTGATCTTTTGAAATTCTAAAATTCTGAAATTCAATAATTCGAAATTCTTAAATACCAAATTTCTAAAAAATAAAAATTCTTCAAGAAATTCTTAAATTTTCAAATTAATTCTTAATACCAAAATTCTAAAATTCGAAAAATTTAAAATTTTGAAAATTGTGAATTTCTATATTTCTTAATTTCGAAAATTATAAATTACAAATTTCCAACCAAGTAAAATTTTTAATTCCTTGTGTCTAAATTTGGTCGAAAATTTTTAAATTCGAAAACTATTCAAATCATAAATTTTGAATATCTAAAATTTTTAAATTCCAAAATTCAAAGTTTCCAAATTACTAAAATTTTGAACTCTTTAATTCTAAAATTCAAAATTTAAACAATTTAAAGCTCCAAAAAATCGAAAATTCTAATATTATAAAATGTTAAGATTCTTAAATTTGAAACTTGAAACCTGAACTCGAGTTTTTATATTTTATAATATAATTATATTTTATAATTCTAAAATCTTGAAAATTCAAAAATTCTAATTCTAAAACATATACGAAATTCCTATAATTATAAAATTTTAAAATTCTAAATTTTTAAAATTTCAAACATTCCAAAATTCAAAAATTCAAAATTACGAAATTCCAAAATTCAAAAATTATAAAATTCTAAGATTTTAAAATTCGAAAATTTCAAAATTCTTAATTTCTTAAATATTAAATTTCTTAAATTCTAAAGTTCTAAAATTCTGAAATCCTAAGATTCTTAATTTCTTAAATTCAAAAATTCAGAAATTCAATTATTCCAAAATTCTAAAGATACTAAAATTCCAAAATTCAAAAATTCTTAAATTCTAAAATACTAAATTTCTATATTTCTAAAATTTTGAAATCTAAATCTTTAAAATTCTAAAATTCTTAAATTGTAAAATTATAAAATTTTAAAGTTCTAATATTTTAACACTAAGGTGAACAAAATTTAAGTCCCCGCACCTCATCTGTATGGCGTTCAAATATTTATAAAATTTTATTCAATTAAAATTTTTGGCATAACCAAAGTACATAAAATACAGTAATTATGTATCAAAATTAAAATTTAAAATTAAACATAACTAAAATCCTAAATAGTTATAATAATGTTGGCATATATTTACCATAGTTCTACGGCAAAAAATTGCAATGGTATAAATTTGTTAATTTCTCTTTATATTTATCTCATCACTGCAAATATAACTACGTACTGTACATGTAAATATGTACCATACATATTTATGCAACGTTGCATATGAATATTTTCTAGTTTAGAAGATTGGCTTTAATTGAAATAAAAATTAATTTTGAAAATTTCATATTTTAATCCCATAACAATATGCTTTTCCGTAACTAAAAACAAATACATGTACTGTGTTATTTATTAGAATAAACATTGTCACTGTCAGTTATAATTTCTTGTAGTGTTTGGTATCCATGCAACTGATTTGGTATATGAACGCTGGTTGAAAGGTCAACTGTTAAAAAAAATCCGAGTAAACACCACAAGCAAATTTTAACCGCATATGTTATAATTTTAATTAGTTACGACAATCTAATAATTTTTATGTGTATGATTTCACTGTCGACATATGTAATTACCACTTTGTCAGATCGTATGTTTATGTTTTATGTTATGTTTATATGCGAGGTATATGATTTTGTATAAATAATTCTGTTATACATTGTTGGTAAAATATTTAAAATCTAAATGCAGTTTTATTTTAAATAGAGCAAGAGAAATGGTTTTTGGCGCATATGATAATTGCACATTTTTGTTCTTGTTGTAAATAATGTTTTAATGAAAACCACCATTTTACCACGACACCATATTTATGAATATTTTATATCAAGCGTATATCTGCTGTTTTCTAGGCAACAGTATACAAACAAGGTAGTTTCGTGAATTAATATTCTTAAATTTTGAATATTATGAAGTTATCCTAAGGTAAATATTTGGTGAATATTTTATTGCAGTACCTACACAAAATAGCTCAAAATAAAATTTTATCTGTAAAATCGACTTATTCATTATCGAAATATTAATTAATTCAATATACAATTTGCATCTCGCATCATGATGCAGAACCCCAGAAATTCAAAATCACATACAACTTTAATATTATTTGCTTAAATCTTGAGCTACATACTAAAATTTTAGTATTCCGAACTATTAAAAAAAATTACAAACAACTTTTTTTAAACGTTAATCCAATTCCATGATGTAGAATAAAAATTTAAAAACATAAACTTAAAAAAAATTAAATAAAATTACTTAGCCAAATATTTTAATTGGATCTATCTTTGTTAAGCCAATTTTAAATTCCTCTACTAAATATTTATTTTGATAATTTTTTCTGCACAAAAGAAGAGAAAACTAGTTTTAATAAAAATAAACTTAATCCAATTACAGTATATTAAGTTATTTTTTTAACTTATTATTTTTTTTTTTAAATCGTTGAGGAAAATAAAAAAATGGAATATTACTTTTCAATCTTTCGATTCCATTACGGGAATGAATATTTTCACTTGACTTAACAATTTCTCTTTTTTCAATTTTCTTTAGAAATAATTATCTCGCATTTTCAGTCAATATTATTTTTAATATAATGTTTTGTATTTGTTCAAACAGAATATGCTTAAATATATCAGACAAGTGTGTCAATAATGTTATTAAAAATAGTACGGTTGAATTTTAATGCGGATAAGTTTTAAAAATCGGTGATGCAACAGTATTTGTGTTGTCAGTGTAGTTTTTTATGGGTTTGAACAGAATTCATATTAGGAGGGAATATTTTCATCTATAAGATCGTAGATGTAAGTTTTAACGTCTTTTCTGGGCTGCAAAATGTTCAGTCGCTTGTCAAATCATAGGCAATTACGACTAAAGCCTATTCGAGGGCCGTTTGTTAATCTTATTGGGCCACGAGTGTTTATCAAATTTAACTACGAATTGTACGCCCGAATTAAATTATTCCCGACTCACAATTTAAATTTTATACTGACCAGCAAATCAAACTCAATTCAGTCATACATCAGTCAGTTAATTATCCAGCATGTTTTATGTTTATTATTTCCAAACCACGAAAAACTTTTGCATCGTGGCTCTAAGGAACATAAAATCAAGGCATTAATACATTATTATCAAAATTGACCTTGAAATAACGTACAGAATGGAAAATTATTGAAAACTTCGATTCTGATCGATAGGAAAATTACTTCAAACGATAAGTTTTTGTTTTTACGCCGCAATGATGATTTAGAACATTAGAATGTTTTTATTGATGGCAAATTAATAAATAATAAATTTCTTCAAAGCAAGAAGTAAAGCAAAACAAACGAAATGAGCATAAATTTTGGTATTCCAACATATTTAACGATTCAAACTACCAATTTGTTTCTGAGTATCATACAGCCTTAAATTTCAAAAAACCAACAAGGTTAACTCATGTTGAAAATTTAATCATTAAATTTATTTGAATCTTTCAATTAATTTTCATTTTCTGTAAATGCTAAACTTTTAAACACCATTGCATATATTTAGAAAGCTCTGGGAGTTATATGGTAAGCTGTCGCTTCCTGTACACAGATTTCCATCATCTTGTGTTTTTAATTGTTTTTCGTAATTTTCATATACTTTTCAAAATATTTTCATAAACGAATTTGGAATTATTAAGTTTATAGTCGTTTTTCTTGAAAAACGGCAGTCTGATCGTTTACATCTTTGATCTTGAATGCCAATTTGGATATGAATTTGAAGATTACTGCAATTTGTCGAAAGGTTTATCCACCGATCGGGTCTAAGATCCTCTGAAGATCCCAAACTACCTCGCACTGAAAGTTGATTAGGTGCCTTGCGCCCAACCTTGCCGAAGAGGATATGACCAAGTTCCAGATTGATGCGTGTAAATGGTTAAGTTCAAAAATATCGAATCGAGCCGCAAGCCTAATACAAATTCGAGAAATTTATATAACCCGTGGGCGGCTAGCTCGCTAATCTGATGTGATGTGCTGTACTCTCTAATATGAGGCTAATTTTTTGTTAGAGTACGATACGATAGCGATCACTGTGGCAAACAGTACATCTGTGAATGGCAACGCGACGTGGATCGTGGTGACCTGAGATGATAATTCGACGAATAGCGACCACTCAGAGTGGAATTTTCCACTTCAATCATTAACGAAAAAATATATCGTTTTTTTTTGTGAACAAAAGCTCACAGTTAATGGCTTGACTTGTTCAAATTTAAAATTGGGAGTTCCATCGGAATGCCAAAATAACAAATTATACACTATGTCCTATAAATAGTTACAATTGAAAAAACACTCAAAAATTGAACTCCCATATAATATTAGAATTTTTAAGAAACTTGCAATAAGAAACAAATTTTATTTAGCCACGTGCTCTAAGATTCTTGTTATTTGTGAGAAAATATCAATGAGTGTAATATGTGGAATACTTAAAAAAATGAAATTATTTGACTCGACACCTAGGGTTCGCACAGAGATGATCGAGGTGGTTTGGAATAGTCTAAGGGGTTCCGAGCCACATGCTCGGAAATCTCTGAATTTTTTGGTATTCGAGAGAGAATATTATTGAATTTTATATAAAAATTTATAAATAAGTGAACTTATGTAACTCGGCCCCTAAGGATCATACAGAGATGAACGATGTGGTTCTGAATCAGCATTTGATATAAAAACCCAATCTTACTAAGCCACTTGCTTTGAAATCCCTGAGATTTATGTTATTCAAAATAAAAAACGTTGATTTTGTATGTCAATTTGTATCTCGACCGCTACGATCGCACTAAGAAAACCGCTACGATCGCACTGAGAAAACCGAATGTATCCTCCGTGCCATCTGTAGAAACCAAGAGAAATATTTCAGAATTTTAAAAAAATGTGTATTACACTCAACTAAATCTCGCGAAAAACAAAATCTCAGAGATTTCTGACCATATAGCCAAAACCACTTTGGTTACTTCTGTGCGATTTATAGTGTGTTTTATTCTAAAAAATTTCATTTTATAATTTGCACTCAAAACTTTTCCAAAAAATTATTTTTTTCTTATTAATAGTGTTGATTATTTATGTTTCTTAGAAATTTTCAAATATTATTATAAATTTTAAACTTTTAAGTGTATGTTTTGTTATTTTGGCATCAAGTTCAATCTTGGTTGCTTGATGTAGGTGTTGAAGTTGTCGCCTTAATCTTCTCTGCTATACTGTCTCACCCTATTAAGCTTTATTTTGAGAAGTCAGGCGAATCGAATGTGGTCGTTTTTTTAAGTACATAACTCACGCGAAAACACCATTTGATTAAAGTAAAAATTGTATACATTCAATGTAATTAAAACGACAAAATACGCTTACATTTAAACGGAGCGTGTTAATTTCAAAATCGTTGCACAAACTTATTTCATAACACACATGCATAACCAAATTAAATATATGTGAGTGCTTAATTTCAAAAATGAATTAATGCAAAAGCTTATTCACATAAAATTTTTGTTTATAGCTATAAAGTTATTATAATGCCAACATTTATGCTGTTATGTTTTTTGTATATGCTACAAACATTTATACGATGTGTTTCGAACAAAAACACATGTACAGAATCACACACGTTTGACACACAAAGCATATACATAACATTTACAAAACTTAGTCGGAAATTGTTGGGAATTAGATGAAAAAATATTTACGCTGCTGAAAATATTCATCTAAACGACGAGAATGGTGGTTTTTCATGTTCCTAAGAAAACACATAGTGTATTATGAAAAAATTACACTTGAGGATTCCGTTTTTTTTTTGTCTAAGGATGTGTGTGTGTGTGTTTAGTAGTTTTAAAAATCATTCGTACCCAATCAATTTAATTTAAGCTACAAAGCTAGATAAAAAAATTCTGTTTACATATAAGGATATCCACAAAATGATTATCCTCTGGTATCACAGTTTAATCAATACGATTTCCCAAAATTAATTAATTTGTGTTTTTGCCCTTTTTTACGACTTTCTGCTTTATTTTTTTCAGTATGCTTTTCTCAATTTTATGATGATCAAAATTGTATCTCATGGGTCTGATTATGTACTAATCGTGTGCATATGCTTATTTATGATAAAAAAAAACAAAGAACGGTTTAACAAAATGATATATTTGAAATGACTTCTGCAGCATTTGAAAAGTAAAGCTAAAAAAGTTCATCTTGCAGTAGTGATATATTAAAACTAAAGTTGAATGGTTACTCTTAACCACTGAAACTTTACTAAGGTACTGAAAGAGTTGTAGTTTATTTGATTTCAGATATTTTGAAAAAACGTAATTTATCCTAAGAGCTTAACCCATTTTATAATAATGAAAATGGTACTGGGATTTTTTATAAATTAATTACAAATTTGTTACACAGTTAGAAAATTTTTTACAGGTCCCATTATCCTGCAATTCGTGTGTGGGCTGGTGTTAGACAAAGTTTTTATATTTTTGTTAATATTTATTGTATCGTACTGCGGGTGGTACTAAAATTTTTTACAAATCATTTACAATAAAATGGCATAACTAAACCCCTAGAAAACTAGCCCAAATGGGAGGCACCGCTTAAAATCATTGTATCGTAATATATAAATTACAATATATTGAATTAGTTCAATTGCTAAAAACTGCCCCTAGAAAGTGCAGCTCTTTAAAACAATATTCCTTTGTATAGAGGTCATACCCCTCAAAAAGGTACCTCGGAACTTATTACAACAACCGACTCCCACAAAAATCAATTCCTCTGTATCGAACTTCCTTCCTGTGCAAGAAACAGGTAACCTTGAATTTATTACATCTGCCCACACTCACAAAAATCGATCGTAATGCATCGAATTAACTTCATTTGCAAGAAATAGGTATTCCTAAATTTATTACAACAGCCCACAGCAACAAAAAAACATTTATAATGTTTCGAACTTCCTTCTTGTGCAAGGAATGATTACCCCTGAATTTATTACAACAGCCCACACCTAGGGTTACTATCCGTCCTCTTTTCTCTTTTACTTAAAAAAATATTTTGTCCCCTTTTTTCTTTTTGTTCTCTTTTTTTCGATGAGTTTTAAATTTCTAAAAATGTATAACGTTTTCTTTCACTATTCACTTGCTCCGAAATACCTGAGATGTATGATATTCAAAATAAAATCTTTGAAAGTGTAATACAAATTCTTAACCATTCAGAAATTTTTATCTCGAGCGTTATGATCGCACTGAGAAACCTCGAATGGGTGTAATCTGTAGGGACCGAGATAAAAATTCCTGAATTTTAAAGAATTTTGTATCACACTCAACTAAATCCTCTCTCGAAAAATAAAGTCTCAGAGATATTTGGCCAAGTAAGATTGTTCCTACACCAAAAGCTAATTCAGAACCACTTTTAACACCTCTGTGCGATCCGTAGGACTCCAGATAAAAATTTCTGAACGCGTTTAATAATTTTGTATTACATTCAACGTTTTTCGCTTTAAAATGACGAAAATCATGTCCTTTTTCTTTTTGTAATTTTAATTCGTTTATACCTTAGAGGATGGGGGCTGGGCCAAAACCCCCGCTTTTTCCACAATTTATTTGCACAATTCTTTAACTGTCAAACTAAATAAAAAAAAATTTAAAACATTTCAAAATTCTCCTGGAAAAATTGAAAAATTTTCCCGGAAAAATTATTTGTACTGTTGAAAAACTGTTAAGATACAATTATAAGATCAAAATTTTTATAAAAATTACACATTTCTACGTATTTTGAATAGAATAATACGCAATTTTTTTTTAAGTGAAAATTTTCCCGGAAAATAGGACAATTTTCCAAAAAATTTAGCTTCCCTCTCCTAAAAACTGTTGATAAACAATCCTGCATTTAAAAATTTTTAAAATTTTTACTCCTTTATTTATACTCCCTGATTTTCTCGATGTATACGTAAAGTAAACTTTAGCCCAAAATAATGCACATTTCTGAATGTTTGTTAAAAGTCGAATTAAGATTTTTTAATTTATAAAATGAAATAAAATCTGCCTTTTTGAATTCATTTTGAAAATGAATTAAGGTAGGTGTTTTAAAAATGAAATAGTGTAAGCCTTTGTTAATTCATTTTTAAGTTTTCTCATTTTTCTAAATCGCTTTTTTTAATTCATAATTTTAAGTTAAAAATATGAATTAAAATAAGTAGCAGATGTTCATACAAAAATCAAATTTTTTAATTCATTTTTAAAGAACTTTTTTAATTCAGACTTTTTTAATTCGGTACCCCTATTTCTTCCACAGGAAAGAAGTTCTGTACATTATAATTAATTTTTGTTGGTGTGCGCTGTTGTAATAAATTCAAGGGTACCATACCCAATCCCATCTTAATCAGTTAAGAATTGATCGAGTTCTGTCCCAGGCTATCATATTGCAGATTTTCTTCCAAAAATCAATTAAGAATCCAATTTCCATCTATTCCACGGGTTTCCCGGGATTCCACACGGGATTGTTAACCGATTATTATGGTATTGGATATGCTGGATGGAAATCATATTCTTAGATGATTTGCATGTTGGATGGAAATGGGATTCTTAAACGATTTTTGAAAGAAGTTCTGCTATTAGTTAATCTGGGGCTAAAGTCGACCAATTCTTGATGGCATTGCGTATGCTGGATGGAAATAAGATTCTTAAAAAACAAAAAATTGTGGTTGACTCGTAAAAAGTTGTGCACTTCAAAAAATTGAATATCATTTGCAAAATCGTAAATTTGAAATGCAAAACCTATAAAAGACACATAAACGAATTCAACGACATATGACAAGTGCTCGTCAATCGCTTCTAATTCTAAGCTCTAACATTGAAATTTTTAATTAATTTTTCGGTACACAATGGACATCCATGAATCGCTTATATGGTAGTACTCAAATCCCTTTCATTGTTTTTAAACAAGGATTTTAAACAATATCATTACGTAAAAGACGTAAACGGGTTAAATTGGCGTGCCTTTAAAAGGTATTTTTCGGAAGACCATAATAATAAAAAACATATGAGTGTTACATCCTCATGATTACTTAAAATAAATAGGTTGTATGCCTAGATCTTTTCGTAAATTTTTAATGAATATGGATGGGGGCGCCTAACCAAATATGTTACCACCTCCAACAAATTTAAATTTATTATTTAGTACACTCATAACTGTCCGGACAAGTGGTACAGTGGTTAAAGCTTTGGCACTCTGGTCGGGAGGTACTGGGTTCGAATCCCATCAGAGGCTAGATGAATGCGTGAATGCGTGCTATCACAATGGGTTAAAAATGGCCTAAGTGTCAACCACTGAAACCTACACTCATAATTTGATGAGGGGTTGTGTGTAATTAATCCTTTTTAACTGAATCCTAAAGTTCTAAAAATTTAATTATTGTAATGTTTGATATAGTGATTTTTATGCAATATACAAAGATTTTGTAATTGGTGGATAGTTTAGATCTTATAGCTAATTGGGTGGATAATTTGAGTGATGATCGTTTTTCGATCGAATGGTGAATATCGTATGTAAACGGCTCCATGAATTATTTTTTACACAATCCAAATTCTTGCAATACGATCCCATTTAGAATTTTAATAATTTTTAGTCATAGCTTTTAAAATTTTTTTTGAGACCTCGTCGTTGAAAGAAACTGATTCTACCTAAATATATAATATGTAGGTAATAATTTACAAAAAGTGTAAATAATTTACTTTTATTGGTTTATCCGAAAAAAAGTTATATTCCTAAGAAGTTTGTCCTAAATTTGTTTTTGTAATTTTAGGCGAAAGTTAGGACATACTTCACGGAAATAAAATTTGAGCGCTCTAGTGTGAGTTGTACGGAATATATGGAAAAATTTACCACAACCACAATATGCAGAAAATTTGGTTGATGGTATGGCCAAAAGGAGCCAGGCAATTATTAACAGTAGTGGTGACTTTACTATGTATTAGTTGATAGCATCCTAGAAAATACAACAAACTTTCATAATAAAAATAAAGTATGTAGTAGTAGTAGTTTACTTAGTTTTTTGCCGTACACGCTGTTGTTGCTCATACTGTATATAAGAAATTACATTTCAGGTTGGCTTCGCCTAGCTTCAATTTTGGTGTGTCCGAAATTTTTCGTACGATGGTTTGTAATGTTTTTTCACTAACAGAAAGCGGTATATTATTTAGAATCGTTTTGATTTTTTTCTTGCTCCAAAAAATTAACTTTAATTAATAATATTCGATCACTTCTTTTGTAAGAATTTGTCTTTCTTCAACAGAATTTTCAACAACACTATTTAGTTTCTCATTTTCTTTTAACTGTTCACTTGAGCTTATACTTCTTGAGATTTTATGTCTTCGGCCGACATTTTGTAAATTATTACAAACACAAAAAACAAATATTTTTTTTTTACTAAAACGGATACCGCCGGAGAAATTGCAGTTCAAATGGCATATCGGTCGGTATCATTGGTATTCGCGGTATAATAAGACATGTTCTCCTTTGAATTTGCCATTCAATAGTATTGGTTCGATAATGTTATTTATCAGTTTTGACAGATTTGTTTGAATTAATGTTTGCAGCTCAATAACATTAAATTGCTGCTCTCCGTGCAAATCTCGATCGTATACATCATCTGCTAATCGATTCGATGAAACCATTTCTAATTGTATGAGCGTTCTGTTGACGATGGATAACACTTGTCCTCAATCAATTAGCGTTTCGTTATACATTTTTATCATTTTTCAGTAATTTTAATTTCTGGCATGCTTCACGTTAAGTTTGACATAATTTGGCACCAACTGTTCTCAATTGTTCAAACGATGCGTACAACCCAGCGATTATCGATGTCGACAGAGTGGATAGCCATCGTTGCCACTGATGGTTTCTTTAATAATTTGTTTGGGTATTTTTTTGGGGCATTTTCAATCTGTCGTGCACGGTCAACATTATGCTCTTCTGTTCACTGAGGCTTTCATTCCCAATTCCTGACAATTACATACTTGTAGAGTTAAATCGTTCATATGGACTCCATTTATTTTAGATAGAAGTGCAATAGCGAACAATCAAATTATTATAAAATACAATTTATTGATAGCTCTGATTAATTTGCAATGCATTTTTTGCGTATTTTGGAAGATATTTGTATGGAATACTAGACCCAGGTACCCGATCCCTTCAAAAAAATTATGAAACCCTGCTCATTGGTATAAAATCCCTATCCAATGTTTCAAACCGACTGGATAAATGGTGTGGCTACTTATAAAGAGGGCCCCGTTGGCCAATGGGGCGGGCCACTTTGAATTCAAGATGGCACTAATTGCATATAAGCTTTTCCTTTAACTCGTTCCCGTCAAAGAATTAAAAAAATAATAATTTTAGATAAATTTGTACCGAGGCACCTAGACCCCTGCATTCAACCCCTTCAAAAATATCAAAAGGTTGGTTCTGGTCATGCAACTTATATTCGGTCAAAATTTCAAGACAGTTGGTTGAGTGGTTCGCAATATTTGGTAGTGCTTTAGATACATTTGCACCGGGGCCCTTAGACCCCGGAGTTCAACCCCTTAAAAAATGTCGTGAGCTTGGTTTTAGAAATGCAACTTATAATCGGCAAAATTTCAAGACAATCGGTTCAGCGGTTCGCGATGTTTTGTAGTGATTTAGATAAATTTGTACCGAGGCTCCTAGACCGAAGGGTTCAACCACTTCAAAAATACCATAAGGTTGGTTCTAGACATGCAACTTATACTCGGTCAAAAATTCAAGACGATTGGTTGAACGGTTTGCGATATTTGGTAGTGCTTTAGATACATTTGTTCCGAGGCCCCTAAACCCCGGCATTCAACCCCTTCAAAAATATCGAAAGGTTGGTTCTAGGCATGCAACTTACACTCTATCAAAATTTCAAGACAATTGGTTGAGCGGTTCACGATATTCGGTAGTGTTTTAGATAATTGGGGCTCCCAGACCCCGTGGTTCAACCACTTCAAAATATCATAAGTTTTTTTCTGGTTATGCAACTTAAACACGATCAAAATTGCAAGACGATCGGTTCGGGATATTTGGTAGTGTTATAGATACATTTGAACCGGAGCCCCTAGACCCGGCGTTCAACCCCTTCAAAAATTACGTAAAATTGGTTCTGAGCTATATTGGTTCTATATATATAGATAATAATTATTTTTCGTAAGAGCAGTATATGTAATTATTTAACATTTCGCCATCGTTGGCCTAATTACTTGGCGAATTGCCTTGGACCGAATTACCAATGTTTTCCTGGCTGCACCAGAAATTTATATTTTCACAAGTAGATCACCAGGTAATTGGATAATAAACTCAATACAAAAATTCACACTTTTGTAAATTGCTTTATTTTTATAAATTATGTTGAACCTCCAACTGAATGACCTGCATAGACCAAGGTTAAGGACTACTAATTACTAATGGTTTTCTAATTTATGATTGCCAAACTCACATTGCTACCATGTTTAACGTAGCAACAATACATCAGGTATCTAGCTACTTGCTCTTTAGTTCGTAAAGCAATTCCTGATCCTTTTTAGTTAACAAGTTGATCTGATAAGATAGATTATTATCTTGATGGCTGTTATGGTTCGTGTTTACCCCATAAATTCCTACCGATTTCTGAACACCCAAAATTTTGTCTGCTGCTTTTCCTAGGTGATTTAAATTTGATTCGTCCATGCATGATAAAATTTCCAGGGCATGTGTCGGCAGTCGTTGCATCGCTCGGAGGCTCATCTTTTCTATAAATACAACCCGTTTTCTCCTCATCAGAACGCCACATTTTGTATTACACCCATAGATTTAATTCGTTTGAGAAAACAAGATAAGAAAATAAAATTTCATTTCACAACTTCTGTGATACATTGCCCTAATTAAAATCCATGCACACGAAAAATGTCTAAGATATTGCACAATGAATCTGGTTTTAAACGTCTTATAAAACTTGTATATTGCATTTTGTTGTATTTGTAATTTAATAATTGCTATACAGAAGAGTATATTGTATTTATAGTAAACAAAGAATTGGTTAAACGTTCCAAAAAAAAGATAAAATCAAGCAATTTTATTTTATAAATATAAGAAGATAGATGACATGGGCATTATTTGTTAAAATACATTTACCAGCTCTCATCTCTTTTCATCCGTGTGTAATGTACGTTATTCGTATTTTAGTCGTTTTCTTATTACAGTTTAACAAAAAGAAGCTTTTGGCAATAATATTATCCATTTTACGATTTTCTATTATTTTTTTGTTTATTTGTTCCTTATTTCATTCTACTTTTATTACATTTTGACATTTTTGTGTATTTTTCTTACATGAGAATGCGATGTTTGATTTGTTCCATATTTGAGTCGAGTCGACTAACAAAAAGTTAAATATATGAAAAAAAAAGTTTGTTGTATCCATACAATTGTGATAATATCTTAATAATCTTAATGCACTTAAATTATAAATAAGCTCGTATAAAAATATATGAGCCGATATATATGTTGGTACACAAAGGGGTGTATAAAGTCTTCGAGCTCTCAAGGATTTGTTACCGCCAACATATTCAAAACCAAACCGTATATAACGCTCATTTGCCGCAACAGTGACACAACTCAAAATTCACTCATTCCTAAGATATTCGAATCAAACGATTCCCAATAAATCATATTTTTATTATTTTGTCTCAAATTAGGTAAAATTTCATATCAAAAATCACTCAATTCGCGAATGGAATTAACATTTTAAGATATTGGAAACTATCCTAAGAAAACTTGCAAATTATTAAAGAATTATAAAAATTAAAATCCGACTGAGGATGTAGGAATAGAAAAAATTTGTTTTACTAATCAGAATGTATTTTTATTTACTTTTGAAAATCGCCGTTTTTACAAATAATTTTGAGTGATATTTTCAAATTGCTTTACTGCAAAATTAAAAATTTTGGATTGTGCCATCCTTACAGCAAATGAGCGATATATAAATATATAAGAGGAGTGAAATTACAAAATTATTATAAAGTGACAAAACATTAAAAGGATTATATTTCCAATATATATTTTTCGGTGCCATCAAAATTAATGAGCGGCAACAAAATGGGTTTTATAATAAAAATAAAATTCATTTTAATGATCTTCTAATATACGAGTTAGTGTTCGTACAAGAACAAAACAAATAATTTTAGCCCACATATATCCACCCATTCACTTATATTTGCTGTTATCATGTATATCTGTGCTATATATGGTATGGATGTGTATTCAATGGCTTTGGAATTATTGCCGTATCGTTTCCATTAACAGAAACAGACAATTTTAATTAAAATAAAAATAAATGGCTGTAAATATTAATTTTCAAAATGATTATTATCTTATTCGTTCAGATGCTTTTTTCTGCTTTCTAAATATGTTTATATGTGTACATAAAACACATATACAACCGTACTCAGAAAATGAGATGAAAAACATGTAAAATATAAAGAAAATAATTTTGTAATAATTTGATTCCAGGTATAAGCTGTACATTATAGGTAGCAATATAAAGGAGGGGGTTGGCACTCTTATATATTTATCGTTTCTACATAAAAAGAGATACAGGTGAATTCTGAGTTCTATAACTATAATATTTTATTGTATGTTAAAATCAAATTTTCCAGAAAATCTTTACGATTGTATAATATTTAAATATGGCTTTGCACTAGGTAGAGGTCAAAAGAAATTAATTGAAATGCATTTAATTTCGTAAGGATTAAATTGTAAAAGAATAAAATATTAATTAGACATTTTTGATATGTGCTTTATTACATAGCAAGTGTTATTAAATTTATCTCAAGCATGAACCCTAGTAATTTTAAAATTACTATTCCACAAATACATCGTAAAACTATAGTTGCAAATTTGCTCTATATTTTTTGTGGTTTAGGGCTAGTGTAAAATATTTTAATAAAAACATTTTACTAAACACTTATTTTTTATTTCGCAAAAATTAAATTTTTGATTAAAAAAATTTGACCAAAAAGTTTAAAAAATCACTCGATCGTTTTTGACTTGTTAGGTCATCATCAGGAGTATCTACTGATTTGTAAAAATAAAAATTTAGATTTTAAAATATATGGTAGCAAAAGTCATAAAAAAGAAATAAAAGAAGGAAAGACAAAAAATAGACAATAAAAATTAATCTATTGATAGTCCCAACCATCTGTTGTTTATACGGATTTTTTTTACATTAGTATACGGACATATAATGCTATATTAAATGCGATATTAAATTTACATAGGAATACGATTCTGCAATACGTTTGATTTAAAATAAGCACGTTTTCAATGTTAATACTTGAAAATAGTCTTAATCAAATTGTATTTCTTAAATTAGGAAAAAAAATAAAATTTAATATTTTTTTTATGTTTCAAAGAAATCATACGTACTTTAAGCCGTAGAATCCGAATCTGCAATAAACAAGGGGTTTCTATTTTAATTTCAAAGTAACCTACAAGTTACTTACCTATACCTACAAAAAGGGAGGAGGGGTACTAGTTTTAGCACTAACATACGTCCACGGACACTGATTAACATGAGAGTATAGACAACGATACAAAGATAAATAAAACATAAAAATAAATTGAATACACATACAATATGCCCATTCAAACATTCAACAAACTAATGAAAGGGAACCAGTCGCTGAAAAAAGTTAAATCATCATCCCACACGTAAACTTGCAATCAATTTAAACAATCGTTCAAGAACTAACAATCATTCAAAGTGTTCTAATGGCTACAAATGAGAAAATTAAAAAAAAAACTCAGCGACAATTTTTTGGGGAAATCCACCTGAAAATTCAGAAAATCGAAAAATGATGTTTTGTAGGAAATTTTGCACGTATCCGATCCAGATGGTCTTTTATAAGAAAAAATTGGAAAATATGAGTAGAAAACTCGGAAACTTCCGGAAAACCCCGAAGAAAATTAATTTTTTTGTCTAGCGCATCACTCGAGAACGAATCGATTTGGCGCAATCTTATTTTGCTGTGTTCCCAATTTTCAGGAAATATTTCTTACGAAAGCAAATTTTGTGAAAATCCACCAGAAAAGTCGGAAAATTCGGAAAATCGAAAAATGATGTTTTGTACGGGATTTTGCACGTATCCGATCCAGATGGACTTTTATAAGAGAAAAATTGGAAAGTCTGAGAGGAAAACTCGGAAAATTCCGAAAAACCCCGAAGAATTGATTTTTTTTCTAGCTCATCAGTTGAGAACGGTTAGATTTGGCTCAATCTTTTTTTGATCGAGAATTTGAACGAGAGCGGCAATACGATCGAAATGCTTTGAGTCAATCAGTACGGACAAAAGTCCAGCTTTTAAATTAGCAGCACAAAACCGCTTACGATACATTAATGATAGCAGCAAACGACAACTAAGTAGGAATCTTTTTCCTCGATGCACCAGGCGGAACTGGCAAAACCTTTTTAATTTCATTGATTTTAGCACAGAGTCAAATAGCACTGACATCATCTGGGATCGCTGCCACATTGTTAGGAGGAGGACGGACAGTTCATTCTGCACTCAAACTGCCACTGAATTTGCAAACGATATATAAATCGACGTGCAACATTTCCAAAAAAAATCAGCAATGGCAAAAGTAGTACAGACTTGCACAGTAATCTTTTGGAATAATTGAATGAGCATTAGAGGCGCTCGATCGAACGATGAAAGGTTTGACATAAAGGTTGCTTGCTTGAAGACATCAAATTTGTGGAGATACGTGAGAACTCTCAAATTAACAACCAATATGCGAGCCGCGTTACAAAATGACTAATCGGCGGACGTATTTTCAAAGCAATTAGTAGACATTGGCAATGGAAAAACTCAGGTTGAAGCTTCGACTTTCAATTCATTCGAGCTTTTTCAATTCACAACCTCTAAAGAAGAATTGATCACGAAAGTGTTCCCGAATATTGGTGCAAATCACAAAATACATGTTTGGTTGAGCGAATGAGTAATGTAGGTCAGTTTACAGAAAAACAATTCACAGAAAAACTCGCAGAAAACAATTCACAGAAAAACTCGCAGAAAACAATTCACAGTTTTTCTCGGAACTGTCCGGATACCACGAACGAGTCATTTTGACAGCGAGAAATAATGACGTAGACGATTTGAATATAAAAATTCAAAGTCAAATCGCCCGCCAAATGGCTGGCTGGTAAATATCATAATCTGGAAAATGAAATGCTCTTTGATAATCCTAAATCAAAATCATTCATAACCAAATTTGCAGAAAAATTTTCTATGTGTGCACGCCCGCAAAGATTTCTGCAAGTCAGGGCTTGACCCCAGGGCACAGTACAAATTTTCCGTAAAATTTCAATTTTGGTTATTTTTTTCTTGGGAATGAGTTTAGCAAAGGGACTATATGAAATTAGTGACATGTTCGAATCCGAAGAATGCGTCCTCTGAATCAAGGGAATCATTATTTTGCGTTCCTGTACCATTTACATGATTGCGATGAAACGTTGATGATGGGTTGCGTGCATGGTCGCGAATGTTTCTGAGTTGGCAAATTTAGGGCTGGGACCTGGGTCTAGAGGCATCGGTAAAATGTTTTTCTAAAATTTCAATTTTTATGCTTCCGGTGATGCTTCCGATACTAAATTCAGTAATGGATGGATTCCTGTCATAAACGATTGCAACTACAGTGGCGTCGAGAAATTGCCTGCAAAATATCCGTAATTCAAAGTAATTTAATTTCTCCCGTGCAACATCGGGTAATTCAGCTAGTTGTCAAATAAAATCAACCGCTACACGGTGTACAATATAAACTCCTCATCAAGCAAAATCTGTCACTGAAATTATAACTGAAAAATCAGAAATCATTTAATTTTCTCAACAAAATCAAGCAAACCAAGACGTTCAATCACCAAATCTAATTTATAAGCTAACATGTTTAACTATACTTGTAGATGCTACCCCAGAAGAAGAAGCCAGTACACGTTACTTTAACCAGGATTGTTGCTCAGTATTAATCAACAGCTGCGGCAAAGTGAGAGACAAACATCAAGTAAAACTGAAAACAAATCCGACGTGAAACTAGATCGGATTGAAGTTCCGTGTTTCCATGTTGATCCGTTAAAATGGACATCTTTCCGGATCATCCATGAAAACAACAATATAAGTAAAACCATCAAATTCCAACCATCGTCGAAGAAAATGAGTGGCTTACACTATAATAAGATCACAACTGACACAATATTAGTTCCTTTTCGTGTAGAAGCACGTTTCTCATCAAACTTTTCCATGAAAATGGAGCTTTGCCATTACTTACCGACCATAATTAGGTCACGGTCGATAACAAAGGCATTTAAATATTATATATTGGGATTATCCAATTTAAAACCAATCAAATAAAATTGACGTTCTATAGGGGATAAAACGCTAATATACTTTTAGATGAATTTTATGATAGTCCTAAAATCAAGCCTTACAAATTTAAAACAATTATAGTGTATTGAATCTCGGGAATCCAGAAATTAACTGCATAATCTCAATGGTTTTATGCCAATCCCGTGGATACCAATGATACTAGAAGAAACTCTCTCTCTCTCTCTCTCTCTATCTCTCTCTCTCTCTCTCTCTCTCTCTCTCTCTCTCTTTCTCTCTCTCTCTCTGGCACTATATCCCATCAAGGGATTTGGCCGCCTCAAATAAGGTTTCATAATCATATTTTCATTTGGATAATGAGTGATTAATTTAATCAAGTTTTTAAATAAGTTTTCTTTAATACACTGCATCAAAAAAAAAATATCGAAAGAGAATTTTTTTTGAAAAAATACCCAGATTTGGACGCTTGTAACTTGGCGAAATAACACTTTTCAAAAAAATGTGTGCTTCTAATTGAAGGGAATTTTGCGTTCTTTTCGATAAAAAAAAATTGTCTAAAACAAGAAAAAATATGCTGCTGTTTTATAGATAATTTGGAAAACGTGGAAACGATGCTGTGGAAATACAGGTGTGAAGTATTTAACATTAATAAAAAGTGTAGATACACATTTTAACGAAAAGTGTAAACTCATAATGTATCTACACAAATTATCAAAAAGTGTAGGTGCAAAAAAAAAAAGGTTTGAAATTCGAAACGCGTGGTTTAATTAAAATAAATATTGATTGAGAATCACGGTACTACAAAAATAAGTTTACTTTTTATTTTAAAGTAATTTAATTCTGAAAATCTTCGGAACCATAAGTATTGAGTGTCGAATTTAGTGTTCTCAACTTGGGATGATGTCTAAAATTAGTACAAAAATTTCTGAAAATATTTGCATGTTGTGATTAGTGAAATGGCTAAATTGATGAAGTTAGCCCGAGCCCGAATTTTTTGATGGATTTCTTTAATAAGTGTAGCCGTCCCGAAAAAATGTAAATATATTAAAAAATGTAGCACCATCCCGAAAAACAATTTATACTTGAGAAAAACCAAGAATACAGAAAAATAATTGTATTGTAAAAAAAAATTATTGGTAAACAGTTTTTTTTTCAAATTTATTTAACCCGAATAGCGATTTGTGTAGCTGTTATGGGTCCATACTAAATTCTATACCACAATACTTGGAGATTAAGCCACCAACCGGAATATATGGACAGACAGGCCAAGATACTAGCTAAGATGTAGAATTGGCACCAAGTCCATATCAGGTGGAAATAACCTTTTATTACTTTTTACGCTATTTGCCGTAGGCACTTGCCGAAACACACTTATACTTAATAAACACATTTTTATTAATCACTTGTTTTTTTTTTTTTTTTTTTTTTTTTTTTTTTATTTCGCAGAATATCACATCATATTCTGCGAAACAAAAAACAAGTGATCAATAAAAATGTGTTTATTAAGTATAACCTTTTATTAAATTTATTTGTTTAACCCGTATAGCGATAATTTGTGTAGTTGCTATGGGTCCACATTACATTCTATAAAGCAATACCTGTAGATAAAGCCATCAAGCGGCATATATGGCCAGACAGGCCACGATACTATCTAAGATGTAGAATTGGCCCTCAGTCCTTATCAGGTTGAAATAAAATTTTGTTTAAATAATTTATTTAACCTGAATAATTTGTGTAGTTACTATGGGACCACATTAAATTCTATACTGCAATATCTGGAGATAAAGCCACCAAGCGGCGTATATGGCCACACAGGCCACGATACTATCGAGGGTGAAGAATTGTCCTTAAGTCCATATCCGGTGGAAATAACCTTTTTTTAAATTTATTTGTTTAACCCGCATAGCGATAATTTATGTATTTCCTATGGCTCCACATTAAATTCGATACTGCAATACCTGGAGATAAAGTTACCAAGCTGCGTATATGACCAAACAGGCCACGATACTATCTAAGATTGGATAGGGGCCAATTCTACATTTTAGCTAATAAAGTGGTCTATCTGACCATATATGCCGCTTGGTGGCTTTAACTTCAGGTATTGCGGTATAGAATTTAATGTGGATCCATAGTAACTACACAAATTATTCGGGTTAAATAAATAAATTTAAAAAAAGGTTATTTCCACCTGATATGAACTTGAGGCCAATTCTCAATCTTAGATAGTATCGTGGCCTGTCTGGCCGTATATGCCGCTTGGTGGCTTTATCTACAGGTATTGCTGTTGCCTGTAGGTATAACAACTACACAAATCGCTATTCGGGTTAAATAAATTTGAAAAAAAACTGTTTACCAATAATTTTTTTTTACAATACAATTATTTTTCTGTATTCTTGGTTTTTCTCAAGTATAAATTGTTTTTCGAGATGGTGCTACATTTTTTAATGTATTTACATTATTTCGGGATGGCTACACTTATCCAAGAAATCCACCAAAAAATTCGGGTTCGGGCTAACTTCATCGACTTAAATGGTTCTACACTTGAAAGCATCTTTGGCCAAATTCAAGTTTTCAACTTGGGATAATAATGCAAAACAATCATCGGAATAATGAGCGCCAAGGGCGGAATTTAGTATTTTCAACATGAGATGGTGTCTGAAATTTGTCGAAAAAATTATATAATAAATATAAATAAAGTCGTGTGCTCCTTCTGTACTGTGTCTGTATAATGTTTACTACATTTTTGATTTAACATTTTAAAATCTAACTGCAATCGTCTCAATGTTACATACACACGATATTCCACAATTAAGATCAATAAAACCAAAATATTTTTAGTACATAGATAATTTAAAAAATATTTAAAATTATATATTTTATTACTTTAAAAAAAAAAATCTAAATAGAGCCATACGTAAGAAGACGAACCAGTACATGTATTTTTATCAGATAAGAAAATTTTTATATTGCTACTCGTATGTACAATTTTTTTTTTCATCAGCATCTCAATCTTCTTCTTCTAATATTCTAAACAACATAGAAAATGATCGCACAAGACAAAACATACAAACATAATTTTTGTTTCAATTATAATTTTGATTTTCAGTTTCATTTCATCTTTGATTAAAATAAGAATAAATAAATTAATTGGCATGAATCGATGTGAACAGTAATCAAAGAGTTATTATTTTTATAATGTAAATAAAATAGTGAATTATTTTGTAATTAAAAAATAATTTTATTTATTTTATGTGTTCTTAATAATACAAAATATTAGTTAAATATCAAAAAAAAAAAATATGTTTGTGATTTAGAAAGTGATCCGATCTAATTAATTAATAAAATTATTTTGTTTTATATAAATAGAAATAATTATTTATCGATATATTATTATTATTATTTTGAGATATATATATAGTGATAATTAAATTAATTATGTGATTAAATCAAGTAATTGATATATTCAATTATACCATAAAATATGCATGTGAACGTATTCATCTTGATAAATGTGCTTTACAACTATTTTTGGATTTTAATTTTTGTTTTGTTTGTGGAAATGAGTTAAAATGAGTTTTCGACCCAGATAATACGACCTCTCCGGTTAGGTAATTGTCAAAAAAAAATTGTTGAACTTTTATAGTAGAACCCTAATAATAAAATCCTTAAAATCGGCATATAGAAATTTTGTTGAATAATTGTATACTTATGCGTTCCGGACAAAACCGCATATGCAATATCACGAAACCAGATAAATTAAATATCCAAATACTCTTATTTCGTATTTTAAACGAAAAATTTAGTAGTATGACATAAAATTCTGAATTTAAAAACGTCAAAGCGTACTTTGAAAAAACTGATAAAAAGTGCATAACAAAGTTTTTTTTATAATTTAATCTTTGCAATCCGTTGTGGGGCCGAAGCACTCCCAACTCTTTTAAGGTTTACTTTTCACGTCCTACCTTACGCAGTTGCCTGCCAAATAGATAGGGTACGGCCTTAGGTCCGACTTACGTAGAACCATCTGCACATTGCATAGCTCCATGCTACTATAGGCTAGCATGAAAATGGAAGATCCATCCACTGATATGGAAGATCCTTAAATTTTTATTTAGTAAACATACTAATGAAATTTATACAAACTAATCCAAAAAATATAGCGCAACCAACATATTGCGAATTTATGTTGTGCAACTTCTACGAGTGAGAAATATTTAATTTTTTCAAAAATTACAATGTTCCCTGAAATTGTGTTCTTAGGTACATTTTAATGTCATTCTAAGAATTTTCTAAGCAATTAACAAGAAATTCAGTGATATTTGTAGAATGCTTAAAAAATGCTCAGAATGACTTTGAAATGTACCTAAGACCCGTAAAGATCACATTTTAAAATTCCCCGGAACTCCTTGTTCACGATTTCAATTTCAATTTTTGTCGCGATCGCAAATTTTTCAAATATTAGTGACACGATAATATGTGTGAGCAAACGCGATTTATAAATTTCATCAAACTTTATTCGACATAACATATACTCCCGCGATATACTCGACATGACTGCGACATTTCTAAATGTCAAAAACGTTATTCTCCTTCTGAAGACTCGTCAATCGCGTCGAATGTAATCAGTGTAGTTTGAAATCATATATTTTTACTTTTGAGTCACCTCGGTCATGTCGAGTATATCTCAAGGGTTACGTTCTGCCTTGTTTCAATTATTTGGAATCTGTCACAGTATTCAGAAGGTACAATAGCATAAGTTTACTAGAAATTGGAAAATTTTTAATGGCTCTTTTCATAAGGAAACCACCAAATTAACGAACAAAAAATTTTTTTTTTTTCTCAAAATATTTTTCATTATTTTCTGTTAGGTAAAAGTCATAATTTTTCTATTGGGGATGCGCGGCAAGTTATGGAACGCAGTAATCCTGTTTTGCCAAAATCGTGTGCTGACAGATAGAAAAAAATAACTAAGTCACCTCCAATTCGCATTTAGCTAGTTTATGTCTGTCGAGGGTATTCGACTCATTAGAAAATCCTATAACTCACTGGGACACTTCGTTGGGTCTAAGCAGTCCACCAATTTCAAGGAAGGTAATGGTAAATGCTTCGAAAATACAACGAATGGCTTTGGAATGTATCTAAGACCCCACATTGAAGACCCCACATTGAACATTGAAATTATTTGAAAATTTAATTGACATTCGTAGAAATCTCGTAATATGAGTTCTGCTCAGTTTTACCACTACTCTTACAATTAATTTGTTGTTGTTCTATTTTTTCGATTAGTTTCGATGAACTTCATTAGTATATGCTATATTTAATTACATGGCGTAGTTCGACAAAGAATTTATCGTACGAACTACAAACAAAAATTTAAAAAAACCGAAAACTTTTCATTTCACATTTTCTTATTTCAAAATACAAGCGGCTTGAAATCCTGGATTATCAATATCCCAAATTATCTGAATCCTGATGGATATTGAAACATTTCCGAAAATCAAAAATTCCGAATTTAAAATTTAGAAAATCGAAATTTCGGATAAGGAATAAAATTCTTGGTTGCCTGGTTGGTAAATTGCAGTTATATTTTGACTGGTAGTCAAAGAGCTTCAATAAACTACTCCTTTCTGCAAACCGCCAACTAGCATTTCCAAATATTTACTAAAAAATTTCCGTCTGTGGCATTATTCTGGTAATTCCCCTCGAATAGGGAATTGGTGAAAGAATTTGTAAGGAATTTCTGATCAAATATTTTTTTCCAGCCTACTGAGGAGAAAAGTTTGATGTAAATAATTCTTCCATATCTAAATTGGCAGGGAAAATTATTCCCAATTTCATTTTGTGTTCAAAAAATTTAACACTAGCTTTTTACCTCAGTATACCGGAAAAAATATTTGAACAGAAATTACATATAAATTCTTTCCCCAGTTCAATATTCCCGGAATAGAATAGTGCCACAATGACACTATTGTGGCATTCCCTGGAAACAGGGAATTGGAAAAAAATATTTTCATAGCATTTGTGTCTAAATTATATATTTCTGGCCTACTGTTGGAATTAGTTCGGTGTAAATAATTTTGAGATAAAAATATATTGGAAATTATTTTTCCCTATAAAAATTTTGTGGAACAAAAGTTTCCCATAGAACTTTGTTTCGAAAATATTTATACCAAACTATTTGTAACAGTAAGCCAGAAAAACAAAATTTAGACACAGATGCTATGAAAATACTTTTCACAATTCCCAATTCCCAGGGAAAGTTGAAATATAGCAACAGGTGTCTGTTGTCTGGTATTTATTGGCTCGATATTTTTTAATTAGTTTGCCATCATAGATCCATTGCGCCCTTGTTTCTGTTTCTAACGTTACGTTCCATGTGCTTTTCTTTCCCATAATTAAAGTCTTATCTGTCAGTAGTCTTAAAAATTGTCTTCGCTAATATCAGCGAAATACCTGGTCTTAAATTTTGACGTTTGATTATTAAACACAAAAAAATTATTAAAATATAACATAAATTTGAGTTTTTTTTTTACAATTTTGAATTGAATTATCGCTTTTCGTTCATAAACTTGTAACAATATGGTTTAAATTTGGTTTTGCTCTAGAAAAGGAGATTTCCTAATATATTATGTTTAAGACTACTGCCTTCTGAATTTCAATGAAGAATCCCCTTACTACATCAAAAGATTAAGACTGCGGTCGAATTCATGACTTATCTCGTGTAGAATGACTTATTTGAAAGTCTATATAATAAGTCACCTCACGAAGAGACTTATTGTAAACTTTCTTGGCTTATTTTGGAGAGTTTCCACAAAAATGACATTTTATACAGTTTTTGTTCGTAATAAAATTAATTCTCAAATGTTTTTTTGCCAAATTGGTATTCCCTCTTATATTTTTAGATATAATTCCAAAACTAAAGTGGGTGTATAATATTTCAAACTCTAGACCAAATATGAATTAGATTAATTGTTTTTGTGTGGAAAAATATCAATTCATTTTTTTGACCTTGACTCACATAAGACAGGAAAAAATTCGTTATTTTTGAATATTTGTATTTCAAATAAACCAATATGGGGTCATAATGAAGCTTTGACAGTGTATTTAAACAAAAAACAGTTATGTTTATTTCTAATGAAAATTTAAGGTAGGAAACAAATTTCTTATAGTAAAGCCTAATATTCCTGTTTACTAATATAGCCAGTAACATTATTTGACGCCGACGATTTTCCATTTGATAAATTTTTCCAAACGTATAATTTATATTTCCACAAACAATAAAAAAAGACCACTAATTATGAGAACTGTGAACTGTCAATTGTCAATTATGAAATGTAGGGTAACAACTTATTTCAAGCCGCCATTTTGAATAAGTCAAATAAGTCGATTTATTTGAATTAAGTCGTGAATGGGCCGCAGTCTAAATATGTGAAATATTGCTTATGACATTCACTTCAATTCAGCGATGGGTGCAAATCTCTAGGTCACTGCATATTAAAATGTTAAGTAAAAAAAATTGTAGGCGCAAAAAATACCTCACAATACATCACTTTTTCTTAAAATTTATGTTTATTTCTTTATATAGTCTCCTTGTAAGTCTAAATACACTTCTCCTAACGATGTTACCATATCTTCAACCAGTCCAAATAGTACTAAACGTCTTTCTCTGCAAAATAGTTTTTTACGAAAGTGATGGGCCTCCTCATTCGACGAAAGTCAAAAGTCGCTAACCACAAGCATCTGGTGAGTAAGGAGGGTCGTCAAACAGTAATTCGTAGGTTTTTGCAATGGCAACCGCTGAGGTGTGAGACAACTGAGAAAACAGTTGCCATCACTTTCTCACCCAAAGGAACAGCCTTTGCCTCCTTGATATTCCTATGTTTCGACTGTATTTTTGATTCTGGAGTGTAATGGTGTACCAAGCTTCTTTGGACATATCCATAGCCTCTTCTGTCTTTCTAACTTTAATTCGACGGTTATCTAACAAGATTTGGTGACCTTATGTGACCAGTGGTTGCAATTTTCGGAAGTCCCGAACGTCCATCGTCACCCAAGCTGGTACGGTGACGTTTTTATTTAGCTGCCCAGCTCGGTACTCGAATTATTTTCATTTTCACAAAATCACTCACATCGATTCACTCAAACGATTGTTAAACAACAAATGTGGTTTATAAAACAGTTGTTTGGGGTTGATTATTTTAAGAGTTGGTAACCCTGCACTAGTTTTATTCGTTTGGTCATTCCTAAAGTTAACGGTTTATTGCTAAAATTCGTTAAAAAGTCATCTCTCCATCAGATTTGGAATGTAGGCTTCTAGAAAGCTTACCAAAACTATAGTTTTATTTTGGCTAACTGTCATTGATGGTCGGCCACTAGGTGTTTTCGTTTGGCCATTCTGCGAAACAAGTTATCGTTAAAAACTGAAAATTTGAGAAACATTCCTAAATCGTATGTTCCTATTGTATTTTTTGTCAATTCCGTAAAATGAAATTCCAATTCATTTTCTTCCTATAAAATATTACACGCTGGTGGGTGATCAAAGGCCAAAATGAGGTGCAAAGCTTAAGTAACCAAACGATAAAAAACTAGTAACTAATACTGGTCAAACGATTCCATTCATCATTTTTATCAAAACCCTTAGATGGGTCTCTTAAAAGGTGCTTATATAGGAATTTTAAAGAGCACTCCAAATTGAAAAAAGTAGTTTTAGTTTCGGTCAATAATTTGAAATTATTATAACAACTAAATCCAATCGTATGGAATCTCCGCCAATTATTACTATCTTTATATTCCAAAATCAAATTGCCATCCAACGCTCCCCACCACCAAATATTTAAAATTGTTTGCTGATTTCGTCACTGTCACATAACCAAATAGTTTAATGCATTTTTTATCAAACAGCATAACCGCACTATTAAAATCGATTGATAAAGATATCACTGTACTCGCGTACTCGCGTATACATTAAAATCTTAAGAAGATTTCATTTTCTTATACACATATTTTAATAATAATTTTTCTATATATACCCGATGATAAAATAGTTTGTAACTTCCTTGTAAAGGTCACCAAATGTTATCAAACATAAAAAAAAATTATGACAAATAACGAAGAGTAGGCCCATCACCGAAATTCTAATCATTTTTTCGTTTAATTCTTGAATACTAAGATGTATTATTAAAAATAAAATTTTAAAAATTTTAAAAATGTGATTTCACTATACTCGTTTATATATATATACATATATGCAATATACCTTTAAATAATTAAATAAATTATAAAACAAAATAATTGTTAACGTATTATGTGATTTGTGTGTAATGATGACAAAACATTTAAAATATTAATTTAAAGTAGAAGATCATAAATTTTAATTATTTTTATTTTTAGTTTTATTTTATAATAACATATTTAAATTGAAATGAATGTTTTAGTGAATTTTTTATTATTATTTTTACTGTACTTTAATGGAATTGGATTAATTGACAATGCAGATGCAGCTATTACAAATAAAAGTAAGTTACATATGTGCACATAATTATAAATTTTACTGTATATGATTTATGTAGAGAGATTTTAATCATAATTATGTATGTGGAATAGGTTTATGGATTATTATTTTTTTCTTAATTACATGCCTAGTTAAATAGGCTAGTTACTATATATGTATATATAGAGTAATTTATTATTGCGATTGTAATTTGGTGCTAAGGTCGTTTTCAGACTTTAAGAAATTACACTTAACCCCTACCAAAAATTAAAATGGAGAATCAATACACAATCTACTGGGGGGTAATAATAAAAATATTTCGGAATATAAAAAAAGCTCGAAAATTTATGTTTTGATTTATAGCCTTAAACCAAACTTCGAATTTTTATATTTTTTTTTTATTATTTTATTTGCTTTAGACTTTAATCAGATGAATATATTTTGTATATGCTAACTTTTGAAATAAAATGTTGCTTTGAATTTTTTATGATATTTTTGGTGCGTGGGATAATCTTGTCTGACTGTGTTAGCTTCATTTTCGCTTAAGATAAATTAAATTAACATCTTTATAATGAGAATGCTTGGAAAATCGTTAATATCGCGCGTTTAGAAGGCATAATATTTTTTTATAATTTATGTACGAATACAGTCTGTGTCATAATCAATTTGTAATGAAATGCTTATCAAAGCGTATAAATTTTGTGTTTAAATCGAATTTATAAAACTTGACATTTCGTTTTGCCAGTTGGTCGAAAATCGACCACTTCCTCGAGGTAACCATACATTGGGTAACGTATAACATCAACAAAATGTGATATCCATATAAAGAAAAATTACATCTAAAATTCATTTGTGTTCGTAGTGTTCGTAATGACACTTACGACACCTATACACTTCTCCCAGTGATTATCTCATCTCTTCAACCCGTCGAAATAGTACTCGGCTTCTTTCATTAAAGAACAAAAAAAATCGTTTGGGTGATGCTAGATCTGGTGAGTAAGGAGGGTGGTCAAGCAGTTCAAACCGTAATTCGTGAATTTTCGCCATTGCAACCGCTGAGGTGCGAAACGGCACATTGTCTTAGTGGAGCAAGATTTTTTTTTCTGCATGTGATCGTTTCTCGGCAATTTCGGCCTTCTGCATGTCAAGCAATGATACGCAGTATGTTCATGTAATCACTTTCCATTCTTGAAGATAATCAATTAAGATAACTCCAAGACTATCCTAAAACACAGTCGCCATCACTTTCCCTGCTTTTTGGCTCAAATTGAGTAAACGCTACACCCAACGCGCGGATAGCTTTCTCATGTCTTGGACAAAATAATAGCCTCATCTTCTATGTCTCTAACTTTAATTCGATGGTTGTCTAGCCCAATTTGGTGAAGTTAAGCAATGCTTTCGTCAGTGGTGGCAGTTTTTGGACATCCTGAACGTTCATCGTCACCCAAGCTGGTATGATCAAGCTTAAATGGAGCTGCCCAAAATGTTGCGGTTATAAATAATGATGCAGAGTCCTCGTACTCGGAGTCTAACTCGCCTTTGACTTGCGTAAGCGTATTGTCATTCAAAAATTAATATTTAATGATAGGCTGATATATCGGTGAGTACCTTTACACTCCCCCACTTTTGTTAACGAGTGCAGATATGATATGATACGATGATATGATTATTAAGGAATCACCTGATAAAGTTCCATCGGGAAAAATTATTCAAAAAATTCATTTCCGTAATTACGTCAGTTTTGATACTACTAGAAACATGATGATTGACATAAAAATCGAGAAAAATCAGAACATGATAAAGTTTGGCAGAAATGAGCTGCATATAGAAGCAGCTAATGCATATTTCGTCAGAAGTAAAATTTTGTTTTTAATTTTTCATTATGGCGGATTTACGTTCAGTTTGCAAAGCTGAATAAACCTTTGTTAAATCTCAATAAATTGAAATCATCAGTTATGCGTCTGTTCAATCACCCATTTTTAAAAAAATCTGTGTAAATTCACTATCACTACTGCATTACTGCTAATAAACAAAAAAAATATTTTTATTTATTTCATTTTGCTGTGTTTTATTGGTCAGCGCAGCATAGCCTGCCAGCAACTGCCATTATTTTGTAAAATAATGGCAGCTGCTGGCAGGCTATGCTGAGCTGTCAGTTGACGTATTCTAGAGATAAGTTAAAAATAATGGGATAATAGGATCCAAAAAATACAGGTGCTGTACTCCTGATGCCTTTTCAAAGGTTCCCCCGGTTCAGCTTGGATGGGAAAATCCTCAAGTAGAGGTTTGATCGATTGTTGTATTTGGTCATATCTGTATTGATGGAAATAATTGTTCGCAGATGGTAATACTATCTCTTTTATGTTGCGTTATCTACCTTCAAGACTCGAATTTTCAATGTTAAGTACACATTGACTGCTCCATTATCTTACTTTTCCTTGCAGATCCGAGTGAGAAATTTCCTCGCAGTCATATGGTCGTTCTGTGACTGTTTTGTATTTTTGGAACGTTTATGCTGCCGCCCAACGAATCTTTTTTAGTCCTCGGCGAAGTTTCAAAAATTGTTGATGATGATATTGTGTTACGTGTCACGCCTGCCAAAATTTAATATTCAATTTTTCTCTGTATTCTTTTAACACGTATTTGAGTTCCATTCACCAATGCTTTCTTTGTATTTAAATTACACATGAGTGCCGAAAGACAATAATTGTTTAAGATAGCCAAAAAATTTACAATTTCAAACGGATATTAATTTTTTTGTAGTATGCTTTATCTTCTTGTAACATACGATTCATAATTTCAGATTTGATAAAAATTGCAATCAATTAGTTTCGAATAATCAGACTACACATCAATGTTGTCAAAACCTTCCTGAATAAACTTTACATATCACCTTTACCAATACATTTAAGGAATTTGCAAACTTAATTTCATGAGGGGCAAGTCTCAAGTTTCTTAATCCATTTACTAATTATGGTGGTACGCGGTCTTTTAGGTATTACTGGTAAAATCTTTGCGTTGCCTTACATCCAAATAATTTCTCCCTACTTTTATTCATACCTAAATTTCTCAATAGTGTATCATGCGCAATATTGATCTTAGAATTAAAACAACCGAAGCAGTTTCTATGTGCATATAGAGTTTGTATTTTTCTAAACTGTCTTAATACTTGAATCTTTTCCATTTTGGAAAACTCGAAAGACATTTTCAAATCTAGTAAAATAAAGTTTTGTAATCATGAAAAATTATGACCTTGAGATTTTTGCAAATTTACCATTCGATATATCGCCGTAATGTATAAAGTTTATGTTGGTTGTTTATTATACATTTTGCAATATGTTGCCACAGTGCTGCATGCCAATAGTCGGGTAAAAAACAATTTTAAGTAGTTTTTTTTGGTAAATTCATTTATTTTTCAAATAGTCCATGGCAAACTGATTACAAATTCTGTTCTAAATTCGATTTTCACCATAGTAAACGATTTATCTGACGATTGATAAGCAGCCCAGTGGCACTATTCTGGTAATTCCCTGAGAATAGGGAATTGGGGAAAGATTTTATATGTAATTTCTATTTTAGAATTTTTTTCTGGCATACTGAGGTAAAAATCTAGTGGTAATTTTTTTGAAAACTAAATAAAATTGGGAATAATTTTCCCTGCCAATTTAGATATGGAAAAATTATTCCCAATTTATAAATATTTACATCAAACTTTTCTCCTTAGTAGGCCGGAAAAAAAATATTTGAACTGAAATTACATATAAAATATTTCCCCAATTCCCTATTCCCAGGGAATTACCAGAATAGTGCCACAGATATCTCTTTTGGCGTTCTAATTAAAATTATGGACAAATCCATTGTACGACAGTTTAACGAATTATTCATTATTCACGTAGTGCATTTTATTGTAAGTTAAATTGTGCGAGGTTCGATATAACGCTCTTGAATCGGTTACGTATTCCTGCCGGCCGAAACGATTTTGTGTAGAATCGGTATTAAATGTATGATCTAAATGGTTTGCATTTGAAGGTTTGGTTCCATCGATAATAAACTTTCATTTTCGTCATAATCATCCATAATTAGTGCAACATTTTTCAAAATGATATGACACCATTCACTACTTGTTGACCAAATTGTATCAACTGACTCTGTTTTGAATTTTTGTTTTAGCAAGATAATTATCGCTGACATCCTTTCTCTGAAAACAAAATTATCTAATGCCCTCTGAATCATCACCCTTGATTTAAAAGCGAACAAATAAACTTACCGGACTTTTGGTAAAACTTTCTAAATAAAGTTGTTTGTTTCAAAGACGAGCTTTCCGGGAAAATTTAAAAAATTATCTGAACTAAATTTGTTAAAATAAAATTTATCATCTTTCTGCTTTAGTTTTTTTCGTAAATGCTATATACTTATCAAAATATGTATTTGCATAAAAGGAAAAAGCTGCTATTATTTGCAACTCTCCACACGAAAGCTTAATAGCCGAAAGACCTTTACCCAACATACCGAGCAATAAAATCATTAAGAAGAACAAAATAAAGAAGAAATCTTATACAGCAAATAATATTACGTCGATTCCTACTTATTGCTTGTCGGGTGTGTAACGAAATCTCGGTTTTCAAAATCTCACATCTTGGTTTTGAAAATTTCAGTTTTCAAAATCCAGGTTTTTAAAATCTCGGTTTTCGAAATCCCGGTTTTCAAAATCCCAGTTTTCAAAATGTCGTTTTTCTTTCCTTCTACATAGTTGTAAAGTCTTGATTTTGAAAAAAATATTTTTTATTAATTCGGGCCGGCCGGGCTAATAATATTTTAACATAAAAATAAGCTATCTGGCCCAAAAATTTACTAGAAAAAACCAAGGCTGCGAAATCAGAGGCGGGAGTCGGTTTCGTGGAGTCGATGCTATTTTATCGGAGTTAGAGTCGGGAAAACCTGAACTCCCATTTTTTTCAAGTTACAAGAATAGTGCCATATATTGACAGCCGCTCTAGAATTAGTCGAATTCCTAGTTTTTGTTGGTTTCCGAAAATCGAAATTGCAATTCCAATTTCTTAAAAAAAACGAATATAACAAAATTAAAATAGTAACACCCGTACACAGTAAAAAAGTAAATGATCGCGATATATAAGTCAGGTCGCGGTGCTCCTGTCGCTTCGATCCCTAATTAGAAAAGAAAGATTCAGTTTAGAGGAATTTGAAAATCGATAGGAGCGGGATTATATAGGATCGGATTATATAAGTCGGGTTGCTACGCTTCTATCGATTCATTTCGTAATTGGCGGAAGCCGAATGTCAAAATTACACGTATCCAGTCAGTGATACATTTTTGTGAAGGGAAATTTTATCAAGCAAATTCATTAATATTTGATTAAAAAAAAATTGCGGCCCTTCGAGACATACGCCCCTTCGACACGGGATGGAACTTGACCATTTATTTACTGATTATGTTGAAACTCTACAAGTAAGGTCTAAATGGGATTCTAACACGATTTTGTGCTAAAGCTCTAGATTATGGCCATTATAGAGACAGAACTTGGCTATTTCTTGACAGATTATGATAAAATTTGACATGTGTGATAGAAATAAGATTTTAAATTATTTAAGCATTTTAAACATATATTTTTTTTAAGCTTAAATTTTCGATGAAGTTTTTGTAACAGAAGTAACATCCTGTTTCGATCTGATAAGATCATGAAAAAATTCAATCATCTCATCAGGCCATGGCAACTGAATATTACTACGTAATGATTACATTTTGTGTTCTATATATGTAGACCAATCGTGTAATCGTAACACTAGTGAATTATAAGACAACTTACTAAATTTATGCTTACAAACTTTCATCTCACCGAAAATTTGAACTTCATCGAAAATGTAAGCTTAAAAAAGTAACTTGTTTAAAATGTTTAAATAATTTAAAATGGAGTAAAGTTGCTTGAAATAAGCATTGCATAATAATTGTTCGGCGTTTCTAATATATTTCGTGTTACTTGACGCAACACATTAAGCTGGCCTTAGTTGGGGCCAATATGTTCGATATCGCTATGAATTCGTTAATTGATTCAGTAAAATTATTAAAAAACTACTTGCACTGGAATTGAAACCAGTGTGAATGAGATAAAAGTTTGTAAGCATAAATTTAGTAAGTTGTCATATAATTCACTAGAGTTACGATTACACGATTGGTCTACATATACAACACACAAAATTTAATCATTACGTAATAATATTCAGTCGCCATAGCCTGATGAGATGATTGAATTTTTTCATGATCTTATCAGATCAAAACAGGATATTACTTCTATTACAAAAACTTCATCGAAAACTTAAGCTTAAAAAAAGAAATAAGATCCTAAAATGATTTTTTGACTAAGTTTTGAAATATATCGCCCTTTTTGTCCAGATGCGCAGAGCTTTATCAAAAAATCATTTAAGAACCCCATTTCCATCGCACGTAACGAATTTCAACATAATCGATTTTCGACATAAGCGGTTGAGAAATGGCCGGGTTTTATCCCTACCCGCCTTATTCCAGAACTTTATCAAAAACGCATTTTTTGAATCCCATTTAGGACCAACATGTCGAATAACTAAATCAGTTAAAAATGGCCAAATTCCATCCCTATTAGCCATTTTCTAGAACTTTATCGCAAACTCATTTTTTAAAAAAATAATTTAAGAGTCCTATTTTCAAACATATCAAATTTTAAAAATTCAAACCAGGATTTCTTAAAAATCGGGATTTTTCTAATACAAAACCTGGATTTTGAAAACTGGGATTTTGAAAACCAGGATATTAAAAACCTGGATATTGAAACCCGAGATTTTGAAAACCGGGATTTCGTTACACACCCACATAAAAATATAAACCATTGACTATTACTACAAAAAAAAATGAGAATTTGAATATAATTTATTCAGCCACAGTACACATACTTACCGATATTATTTTCCACCACGGGGTGGTGTACCACTGATGTGTTGCGGTTTCTCATTGAGTCACTTGTGCAACCGTCACCAAAAACACTTCACTCTTCACAACAGAACAACATCAAAAAATTATTGAAGCCAAAGATTGAAACTATGGAGTAAAGAAACACATTGGATAAGCATATATTTATTTTTATACTCGTAGATCAGCAAAATAAAATGGTACTTACGGTTTCCGTCGCAAAGCTTTGTAAATCCATGTGCTTTCCATTCATTATATCAAGCCCAGCCCCAATATAAATTTCCAAGTCAAGTAACCAGGTATCTAATCAAGGTAAATCTTTTGAAAATAAAGTGCGGTCTTGACTGCATTAATTACTTTAAATGTCAGACCGTGCTAGTTGTTGCATTGATTAATATTTGTGATTAGAAGAATGAAAACGACGAACAGAAAAAATATTTACCTTAACAACGAGCCGAAACAAGTTTGATGACGTATTCTCGTACGGTAAAATTTGTACCTCAATCAAATATCTGCACACTCAATAACAAAGTCGCAAAAACAATTTGTCATGTACTTAGGTTTTAAAAGTTACTGAAAGTTACAAATTACATGCAGGAAGTGGATACCCATAATACAATAGTTATTTTCTTTCACCAATATCTGATTAAGATATTTAAGAGAATAATTACATGCAGGAAGTAAATATATTCCCCAATTCCTTCTGCAATGATCACATTCCTTACCTAATAGTTAAGATTTAGTATATAACAAAAACTTAATTATGTCAGTATGTTTTTCCAATACATAATTAAAAAATTATAAATTATATTTAAATTACTATATCTTGTACATTTTTATATCTAGGTCTATCTATAGATTTTTACATTTCTTTAATAAAAGAAAAAATACTAAACATAAATAAATATCAATTTATTTTAATTATATTCTCAGATGTTATTTCTAGTCTTATCTCCGTACATATATACAGTTATACATTTATATACGTTTAGTATTACGAACGAACTATTTATTCTGTTATGCAATATTAAATAAATTTAGTTTATTTATTTAAAATTTATCGATATTATAAATAATAAAAAAAATAAAATATTGGTACAAAAATTTCCCTCCAGTAAAATAAGATCGATTATGTCACATCTTTCTACCAGCACACACACACCATACAAAAATAATATTCTCTGTTCAGTTGGAACTGACTGTTAAAAGCAATTTTTCAATAAAAATTAATAAAGCAAATTTATCAATTAAATTGATTTTATTATTTTATCTAAATTATGCAAACATATATATATAAATATATAGATTTTTTTTTATTTTCAATTAAATGAACTAGATATTTAAATTTTCGGTTTTAGTTTGTTGTTGTGCTGATGACGATGATGATGATGATTAAATTTTATTTTTACAATTTTGCGATATGGTTAAAATGTACATTGGAAAAATGTCAATTTTGGAATGGGAATATATTGTAGGATTTGTTGGTATTTTATCGTACATGCAGAACACACAGACAATCAATAGATTTAAAAATATTTTATAACTAAAAATTTATAATCGATAAAGAATGTTTACAACAATTTCGTATTATTTGCTTTCACTTATATAAGATGTTCCTAAAAAAAATTTCGTTTTGTTGGCATTGTTGAGAAAATGTAAAGTATTTTTTTAAAATGAACTTATTTTGTATAAAGGGATTTTATTGATATAAAAATTTTCAACAATTTTTTCAATTGATTTTGACTTTTTGAATTTCAAATGTGAAATCAATAAATTTTCTATGACGTTACTATTCGGTTACACTTTATATATTTTGAATATAATTGCTGCATACATCTACATCGAATCGAGCCTGATTAAATCAAATGAAACACATTTTTTTTATTATCCTTTGCAATCTGTTCTGGGCTATCCCAATTCTTTCGCCGGTCACTTTTCCCATCCCCTTACGTTTACGCCGTTGCAAGCCAATTGAAGCTGTCGAGGACGTGAAGCATGTGAAGTTAGCCCACTACACTGGGCGTTACTACGTTTACTCATACACTACAAATACGTTTACTCATACACTACAAATTAGAACATAAGATTATTACATGCACGAAGTGAATATGAATGTTTATTTTGTAAATTTTGTTAAAATAACCACATGTAATCAGAATATATTTATATTTAAATTTCACTCAAGCAATAATAAAAATAATTACACAAATAAAATTAGATTTCAATTATTACATGCAGGAAGTAAATCCATCCATTGTAACAGTCATATATGTTTTCTAGCTTTAATTTAAATAAAAAATGCATTTATTTCGTAGCTAAACTCAAATGGATCAATAGTTCACGGAATATACTTTACTTTACTCATACACTGCAAATTAGAAAATATGATTATTACATGCACGAAGTGAATATTAATCTTCATTTAGTAAAATTTATTAAAAAAACCACATGCAATTAGAATAAATTTATATTTAAATTTCACTCAAGCAATAATAATAATATTTATTCAAATAAAATTAGATTACAATTATTACATGCAGGAAGTGAATCCTTCCATTGTAACAGTCATATTTGTTTTCTAATTTTATTTTAAATACAAAATGCATTTATTTGATAGCTTAATTAAAATGGATCAATAGTTTGCGGAATATACAGCGCGTTTACTCATACACTACAAATTAGGACATAAGATTATTACATGCACGAAGTGAATATGAATGTTTATTTTGTAAATTTTGTTAAAATAACCACATGTAATCAGAATATATTTATATTTAAATTTCACTCAAGCAATAATAAAAATAATTACACAAATAAAATTAGATTTCAATTATTACATGCAGGAAGTAAATCCATCCATTGTAACAGTCATATATGTTTTCTGGCTTTAATTTAAATAAAAAATGCATTTATTTCGTAGCTAAACTCAAATGGATCAATAGTTCACGGAATATACTGCACTTTACTCATACACTGCAAATTAGAAAATAAGATTATTACATGCACGAAGTGAATATTAATCTTCATTTAGTAAAATTTATTAAAATAACCACATGTAATTAGAATATATTTATATTTAAATTTCACTCAAGCAATAATAATAATATTTATTCAAATAAAATTAGATTGCAATTATTACATGCAGGAAGTGAATCCTTCCATTGTAACAGTCATATTTGTTTTCTAGTTTTATTTTAAATACAAAATGCATTTATTTGATAGCTTAATTAAAATTGATCAATAGTTCACGGAATATACTGCCATTTTCATTTATTCATACGCAGAGCACAAAAACAACAATTAAATTAACAAATCTGGGATGGATATTTTGTTGTTGAGAAAAAAATTAAAAACAAAATTTCCGTCTTATACAAGTTTAAATTGAAAAAACTGGGATGAGATAAAATGGTATTGTTTGAGGATTTTTTTTTTTTGTGGGATGAAAAACTGGGCTAACTTCACATGCTTGAGGACGTGCGGTAATGACCATCTGCATGGAAAATGAGTCGGCACTGCGAGTTTTGCACTCTGAGAGCGTGTCATATTTGTGCAAATGAAAGACTATAACAGAATTTTACATATATCCTTACTGCTATAAAGAGTAAAGGGCCAACCATAAAAAAATTATAAAATTAAAATCAGTAAAAATTTTAACGACACTAATTTTTAATGACATTCCACCCATACTAGTCGTAACGCGTATGCCGTAAATATTGTTGAATATTGAATGACAGCTATTTATTGTTTATTGTTCTTTTATATATATATATATACATATTTTAATTTTTTTTATTGGACGCAAAATTTCGCTCCAATAATTTTTAATAAGTGGCAATTCATATTTAACGAAGCTTCGTTAATTTTCTTAATTTAAATTAATTTTTCCTTGGGCGAAAGCACAGAAACGACATTTATCGCAAACATAATTTTTTTAAAGTTAAAAGTAATTTTTTATGATATTTTGCGTTTTTATAACAGTCTCTGCCGTAATTTAGCACTTTCTATCCACATCCAGATGGCACCAGAGTACGATCAGCATAAATTTTAATACGAATTACATTTGACATATAAATTATCGAACATATAGATAGTTTATTTGTCAAATGTAGATATTTCGTCTCAATTAATCAAGCATACACACTCTCGATGGAACTAAATCAATTATCCATAATCTAAATGAAACCTTTATAACATTTTGTAAAATGAGTAATTTATACTTCCGACAGTCATAAATATAACAGAAATCTGAATAGTAGTAGATCAACAGAAAAATTGTATAGTAGTACAATACCATAAATCTATGTTCCAAAAACATAATTTGTAATCTGTTAATGAAATTTCTGTTTAGAAACAATATGTAGATTATCAGTCAAACATGTTAATGATCCGTGAAAATAGTTTTTTGATAACGTTATTTTTTGAGTACGCGCGGATATGCTGTCTAAGGCAATACCAAATTTTAAGTTGTGTTTCTTCATGTAACGGGGGAAATCAAAAGTCCATATAATCGAACACTTAAATAAAAACAAATTACAGCTAATTTATTTAAAATCGAAACCAATCAATCTTCAAAATAACGAATCCACTCAAGAAACATATAAACATATCAACCATAATAAGATTCGAGCGAAATTGTAAAATTTGAAAAATCAAAAGTGATAAAAAGAAAATATCGTATATTCGTAATAATAATAAACTTTGACCGAAACCCGATACACATTCATGCTCGTATATATATTCCAACTATTTATGTGTGTTATACACAATACTACATATTTTACTATATTTGTTGATAAAAGCCAATGAACTAGAAACTTATACGGTCTAGTAATTTTTGGTAATGGGTTATTACAATGATAAATCGTCCAATGAATTTTCCACATTCATCCTTCTGCCTTTCGGCCCATACCCAACCCATTACGTTCAAACCGTATATAAGTTCGGTTTATAAGAGAAAATATAATTTATGTGTGCCTAACCTACAAACGTACGGGAAGCAAAGAAGCATAAGTTAAGGTTAGGACAACAACAACAACAAGAAAAGCATTGAGGAAAACTTTATGTGATTAATTCATTTGTTTTTGGGCAAACAAAAATTGATTAGAGATAAGATTAATAGTTTTATGAGATAGGTCCATATATACAATCTAATTACATAACATATATGCAATTAATTCGGTTCGATATGGTATGCGTGCGTACGAAATATGCGTATGATGGGAATATGCGGGATACAATGTACGAGTTTTGTATATATAGCAAAATCATTGCCATTTAACCTAAACGCACATTCAATCAGTTTTGGATCAATCTTTTATCGTTATCAATTTATTTTAATTTAGTCATTTAGTTTTTCATCTATCTCTGTATTTTATAATATATATTTAGATAAGATTCAAAGATGTGTACACTACAACAAAACTAACGATATGCTAGAAAATGTTTGTGAATTTTATCAATTTGATGAGCGATGCTCTGCTATAAATAAATAGTTTTGTTGTTTAATGAACTTATTCGTAGCATATTGATTAGGTAATATATTTGGAATTGATAAGTTAATTTATCAGACGAGTTGAATTGCGTCTGTACATGCGTAAATTGAATACGAATTTATTTTTTTGGTATAATAACAAATCGATTGCATGCGTTTTCAGTAAATGTGCGGTATTTTAGTGGCATTCTTGTGTCTTTTAAATTTCATTTTATTTTAATAAGAATTATTTATTAGTTTGTAGCAACATTTGTGGATAGATACATCCGCATGAGATGAAGACACATCATCCTCAGAAATTTTCATCCGACTGCTTGTTTAAAGCTTTCGTGAAAATATCAGACAACTGTCCCTGCGAACTTAATTTGACTATCCCAACCTATGTCAACTCTCGAAGAAGTTTATTGTGACAGTTTCATTATTCTTTCAGGAAACTTCGTATGTCTGCATTTTGGTGCCTAGATATCCGATTTTTTATTTCTTCAGTGACATATTCGATGTTTAAGTCCCTATGTAGGTTATCATTTCTGATGTGCCATGGTGCGTTGAAATGCCACGCAGCACTTTGTTTTGAAAACATTGTATCATTTGTGTATTTGTTTTCTTGGTACAACCCCAAAGTTTAAGTATTTGCCGATATAATCTCAGAATTTCTAACTATTAGCCAATACATTTTCCTATATTTAATGTTCAATTCTTCTTTTTTCTCTTCTTTTTCTAAACATGCTCTTTCCATCTAAGCTTGCAATCGAGAGTCATGCCGAGGTATTTGGCTGTATTTGCATTTGGAACCTGCCATAAATTAAGTTCCACTGGAATTCAGTTAACTTTCTGGTTTGTGAAGTTTACGTGAACCGATTTTGCTTCGTTTAGACTAATGCGCCATTTCTTTGTCCAGCTATTCACTGAGTCGATTGCCTGTTGAAATTTTGTCGTTGCTTCTGATATACACTTTCCAGTTGTCAGAATAACTGTATCATCTGCAAATGTTATTATGGTAGCACATTCTGTATTTGACATATCTCTGGTGTACAAGATATACAGTATAGGACCCAGTACGCTACCTTGTGGTATGCCTGCTGCTATTCTCTTTAGTTTAGAGTACTCTCCGTTATATTTTACACGGAAATGACGATCTGCGATGTACGATTTAAGAAGTTGATAGAACTGTTCCTTATTGCCAAACTTTGTCGAAAACTTATGCTACAAAGAAGATACTGGAACATATTTTCTTTTTTTCAAGTGCATCTTCTATTATGCCCGTTATTCTGTGAACTTGTTCTATCGTTGAGTGATTTTCCCTAAATCCGTTCTTCTATTATTGGCTTCAGCCTCTTGAGCAGTAATTTTTCAAATAATTTTGAAATGACAGAAAGTAGTGAAATCGGCCTGTACGACTTTTTGTCGTTTGCTGGTTTGCCTGGTTTAGGAATCATAATTACTTCAGCAACCTTCCATTGCTGTGGGACATATTTTAGTCTGAAGGCATTGATTATTTGAATTAATTTTCGTAATCCCTTCTCGGGAATGGCTTTTACGACTTGGCCAGTAATTATATCGTAACCTGGAGCTTTTTTCGCATTTAAATTGTACTTGATCTCCTTTTTCAATTCCAGTAATGTTACACATCGTATATTATGGTCATCAATTTTGCTAATCGTTGTTATGTTTTCATCTGTAGTTTGCAGATGCAGGAAGGTTCCTTCCTCATTTTTAATGGGCGACACATGCATTTTGGTCCTTTTTAATCCCTTTGTTGCTTTCCAAAGAGACTAATCAGAGTCTTTATGTTCGGTGAGACCACTTAAGTACTTGTTAATAGTTTCGTTCTTAATTATTTTTATAAGTTATTTCAGTTTATTGCACAGATAATGAATTTAAATACGATTTTGTGAAATGCAATGTTCCTTCTTTGATTAATTTTTGATTGGACAACACTGTTCTACAATCTGAGATATACTGAGACATTATGCAGTGTCTGAGTTTTATAAAGTTTTAAATACCGGTCTTGATTTATTTGTATCAAAAAAACTCGTAAATTCCGTTTATTCTGAACCATGGCTTAATTTCCGTTGGAAAAATATTGCTATTCGCAAGTATAAAGCATTGGACTTAAACGATATGGTGACATCAATGCTAACCGAAGTACTGCGATTTGCCGTATAAAGTTCTTATGGCTGATGCTGATTCATTATTTATAGTCGGTTGCGACATCAAGGTGTGAATGTATTTCATTAGGTTAGCCTTAAGACTATAGTACTATTATTTCATTAAGTTCCATGCAGTTTCGCAGTTTACTCCAATGGTTTTTTCCAGGCAAAGACGATGTTTTCGTTGAAAACAATTTAGAGTCTGCGAACCAATGTTTCCAACTGCTTTATATATATATATATATATATATATATATATATATATATATATATATATATATATATATATATATATATATATATATATACAGTGTGTCGCATAACTATATAACCACTCGTTTTTTTGATTTTTTAAAATAACGGATTTAAAAATGTCAAAACTTTTAATGCAAAAAGCTACGTAAGGATGAAATATATAACATACAAAAAAACCGTTACAATATTCAATCGTTTTAAACAAACATAATAAATATTTGAATTTGCCTTGTTGCATAACTATAAAACCAGTAGGCCTTTTGATGGTTTTTCTCGCTCAGTTTTATAAATTATAAAAAATTTAGTATTAGTTCACCTTGCTTCCTTACAACTACAGTCTTAGAAAAATAATGCCACGTGGAAAATATTTATCGGACGAAGAAAAAGACAAAATTCTTGCCCTTTCCGGAGAAGGTTTTTCGTTAAGACGAATCGGGCAAAAATTAAACCGAAGCCATGTTACCGCTGACAATTTTTTAAGAGATCCGGTTAATTACGGGACAAAAAAAAGCGGAGGGCCAAAAAAAAGATGAGTTTACACAAAACTCGTGGGTTGATTAAAGCCGCGAGTAACTATTGGTACTATTGGAGAGATATGAGAAAAGAACCAAAATATATACAGTACCAAAAATATATATATATATATATATATATATATATATATATATATATATATATATATATATATATATATATATATATATATATATATATATATAGATGTTCTACACGTTCGCCGAAAGAGTAAACAATTTTTGATTTTTATTCTAATTCTAAAAGTTTTATTTCTATTACAGAAAATTTTATTTTTATTATAAATTTCTTGAGAGCACAACCAGGACACGCCATTGCTATACCTATATGTCATTTCAGTTGGAAATTTCTCGGTACTGGCCAATCCTCGATACAGTGAATCTGTAAATTTGCAAAGATTGAACAACTTCGGGTCAATAGCAAGCAGGTCTACCTCATCGTATTAAAATGGGGTTAATTTTTATTTGGTTAGGATATCTTAAACTAACTAGACATATATGCCATGTTATTTGGAAATCTCTGGGTACTTTCCAATCCTCTCTCTCTCTCCCTCTCTCTCTCTCTGGCACTATATCCCATCAAGGGATTTGACCGCCTCAAATGAGGTTTCATAATCAAATTTTCATTTCGGATAATGAGTGGTTAATTCATTGATCCTAAAACCAGCTGTGAAATATTTTCCTTGTCACCCCCGGGAATCAAACTCAGACCTCCGGTTGCTGGAGCAAGCATGTTGACAACTTTGCCACTGGGGCGGCTTGGGGATAATTTTTGTTTGTTTACGATGTCTTAAGCTAACTAGAGATATATAACATGTCGGTCGGAAATCTTTGGGTACTGGCCAATCCTCGATACAGTGAATGTGTAAATTCCATTTGCAAAGATTGATCAACTTCGGGGTCAATAACAAATGGGTCTACCTCATCGTATTAAAATGGGGATAATTTTTATTTGTTTAGGATGTCTTAAGCTAACTAGACATATATGCCACGTCATTTGGAAATCTCTGGGTACTGGCCAATCCTCGATACAGTGAATGTGTAAATTCCATTTGCAAAGATTGAACAACTTCGGGGTCAATAACAAATGGGTCTACCTCATCGTATTAAAATGGGGATAATTTTTATTTGTTAAGGATATCTTAAACTAACTAGACATATATGCCATGTCATTTGGAAATCTCTGGGTACTGGCCAATCCTCGATACAGTGAATGTGTAAATTCCATTTGCAAAGATTGAATATCTTCGGGGTCAATAACAAATGGGTCAACCTCATCGTATTAAAATGGGGATCATTCTAATTTGTTTAGGATGTCTTAAGGTAACTATTGTTATATAACATGTCGCTCGGAAATCTCTGGGTACCGGCCAATCCTCGATACAGTGAATGTGTAAATTAAATTTGCAACGATTGAACAACTTCGGGGTCAATAACAACTGGGCCTATCTCATCGTATTAAAATGGGGATAATTTTTATTTGTTTAGAATGTCTTAAGATAACTAAAGATATATAACATGTCGGTCGGAAATCTCTAGGTACTGGCCAATCCTCGATACAGTGAATGTGTAAATTCCATTTGCAAAGATTGAACAACTTCGGGGTCAATAACAAATGGGTCTACCTCATCGTATTAAAATGGGGATAATTTTTATTTGTTAAGGATATCTTAAACTAACTAGACCTATATGCCATGTCATTTGGAAATCTCTGGGTACTGGCCAATTCTCGATACAGTGAATGTGTAAATTCCATTTGCAAAAATTGATCAACTTCGGGGTCAATAACAAATGGGTCAACCTCATCGTATTAAAATGGGGATCATTCTAATTTGTTTAGAATGTCTTAAGCTAACTAGTGATATATAACATGTCGGTCGGAAATCTCTGGGTACTGGCCAATCCTCGATACAGTGAATGTATAAATTCCATTTGCAACGATTGAACAACTTCGGGGTCAATAACAAATGGGTCTACCTCATCGTATTAAAATGGGGATAATTTTTATTTGTTAAGGATATCTTAAACTAACTAGACCTATATGCCATGTCATTTGGAAATCTCTGGGTACTGGCCAATCCTCGATACAGTGAATGTGTAAATTCCATTTGCAAAAATTGAACAACTTCGGGGTCAATAGCAAACGGGTCTACCTCATCGTATTAAAATGGGGATAATTTTTATTTGTTTATGATATAAGATATATTATATTAAGCTAACTGGACATCAGCGGCGTTTTCTAGTGATGTTCTGCTCGTTCGCCGAACGACTTAACAGTTTTTGATTTTTATTTGAATTCTAAAAGCTTTATTTTTATTACAGAAAATTTTATTTTTAAAATTTTTTATTTTAAATTATAGTTTTTCTAATATTATTTTCTTAATTAATAACTAGTATTTTAATTATTTTGGGTGATCAAAATCCGTGGCAGAACACCTTGAGAACACAACCAGGAAACACCACTGGTATATATATATATATATATATATATATATATATATATATGTATATATATATATATATATATATATATATATATATATATGTATATATATATATATATATATATATATATATATATATATATATATATATATATATATATATATATATATATATATATATATATATATATATATATATATATATATATATATATATATATATATATATATATATATATATATATATATATATATATATATATATATATATATATATATATATATATATATATATATACATATATATATATATATATATATATATATATATATATATATATATATATATATATATATATATATATATATATATATATATATATATATATATATATATATATATATATATATATATATATATATATATATATATATATATATAATATATATATATATATATATATATATATATATATATATATATATATATATATATATATATACAATATATATATATATATATATATATATATATATATATATATATATATATATATATATATATATATATATATATATATATATATATATATATATATATATATATATATATATATATATATATATATATATATATATATATATTGTATATATATATATATATATATATATATATATATATATATATATATATATTAATATATATATATATATATATATATATATATATATATATATATATATAGGTCGAGATGTGGTGGAAAATTTGCTTCGCTCTGATCGGCCTCAACTGATGTTAACATCATTAAAGTGAAGGAATTGCTGACGGAAAATCGTCATTTAGGCTTGAAAGAGATAGCCACTGAGCTTTATGTGTCTCACGAATCAATTCGTACCATGGTACACGATTGTTCGGGCATGAAACGCGTTGTCGCTCGACTAGTTCCGAAACACCCGAATTTTCTTCAAAAATGCAACCGCGTAAAGGTCGCTGAAGACATGTTAGAACGAGTCAATTCCGGGTTTACGAATTTTCCATGCAAACCAGTCAACAAACTACGGAATGAATCCTTCCACCTGAGCTGGCTCCGGCTGACTTTTTTCTCTTTCTCGTTTCTTTGTTCGATATTTTTATTCATTATAAAAATCGTGAAATAAACTTGAGATGAACTGACAAAATAGAGCACTGTAAAAAAACTAAAGGACAGATCGCGCTTCTAACTTCAGGTCAAGATAGAGGACAGTTGTGCAAACTTAACGACAACAAAAATAGTATAATGCCTTTAAGAGGACTTATTATATTACCAACTCCCATTACATTTTTGACAGAATGTGAATGACACTATAGGGATAAATACGGCTAGTTAGGCCTTAGTTATGTCACTTATCCCTGAAAATCTCATTTTCGTATCATGGGAATAAATAGTTAGGGGCATTTATCTATAGGATAAGCTCCCCAGAATTTAAATTTGCGCTATATGTCAGAATTTTAAACTTTGCATTATTTATCTCCATGATTTGAAAATGGGATTCTCAAGGATTATTGACATAAGTGCCAATTTTATTTAACGTTGGTTCTGTATAAGGTTTCGCCAAACAAATATTTCTATTTTGCTTTGGTTTTTCGATTGTAATGGTGTTTTTGTCTAAGACTAAACTTTGAATGTTTCTATATTTTTGTGAATGATGTTGTTTACATTAATGTGATATATTTACCTAACTGAGAAAAAAAACTTGTAAAAATGAAAAAATGTACATAAAATACAAAAAATGTACATACATTTTCTGGGCAAACAGTGTCATTTTTAAAATTAAAAAGAAGCCGGAGTTTTCAACATTCCGGTTCTCAAAATCCCGGTTTTCAAAGTCCACCTTTTTAAATCTCGGTTTCCGAATTCCCGGTTTTCAAAATCCCTGTTTTCTTTATTTCTAGTTCTAAACTCTTGATTTTGAAAATATATTTTTTATTAATTCGGGTCGGCCGAACTAATAATATTTTAACATAAAAATAAGGTATCTTGCCTAAAAATTTACTATTTTGTCAAATTACAACAACAGTGCCATTACACTTACCGAATCAAATGCATTACACAACTTTTTTATTTAATTGAAATACTACACTTTACTCAAATAATTAAATCAACTATTAAATTCAATATTACACAAAAATTAAATTAAATAAAAGCTAACATATCACGCCGCACGAGAAGACTTTGATTGAATTAGCGTCACGAATTTTCTTGTATTACTATAAAAAATATAAACAACTGAACTTAATAATTGTTTTTTTTACAAAACGTAATTAAACAAAAAACGTAAAATAAGGTCCCATTATTATCAAACAAATGGTTTTAGAATTTCTAAAAATTTCTTTTTAAAATTAATTATTCTCGTCAAATAAATATTTTCTTTAAATTTAAAAGGTATTTTTATAATAATTTTACAACATATTTTATTAAAATCAAAAAACTTTTTATTAATTTTTAAAAATTTCATTTAATAACAAACAAATAATTTATAAATTCAAAAACATTTTCAAATTTTTAGAAATTGAAAACTTTGTTTTTTAATTTTACAAATCAAAATTTTTCTCGGTGTATAGTTAAAGCTTTTTTCCACACTCATAAAAAAATTTTTTTCATAAAAACAATTTCGTGATATTTCGGGTCAACTTCAGTGACTTCGTGTGTTGACCAGCTTATACAAGGTTATGCATTTTTTTTGTGTTCATTCAGTTGTCCTCTGTAAAAGTATAACCAAAATAAATATTTAGTCATAAATTATTCAATCAAATCACGAATTTACTGAAAAACTAAAATCGAATGGCCGATCCATACCCAATATTAAATAAAAATAAATAATCAAACGAACCTACATTATAAGAGCTAATGCAAAACTATAAATTACATAAAATCATCATTAAATGACGCTTTTCTGTTTACGATATATATATGCACTGAATGTGTGAGAATGTGAATAGTGTATACGAATGTGTTCCAGAATTACAAAATCTGATCTGACTATATCAAAAATCCATAAATTGTTATGTTTGCAAAGATAAAAATATTTATATGGAGCTTTGTTTTTTCTGTGTGTCAGATGAGTATATGATTGGTATATACGAGAGTATATGTACATGACGTGTGTGGTATGGTTAAATCAACGAAAGAATCATAATTTTATTTTTTGAGCTAAATTGCTTAGGCAAATATTACATTTGGGTCAAAATAATGTAGTAAGATGAAATAAAACTAAAATCCCTCTCGTCAACAAATGTACACCACACGCACACATACATACATACATAAAAAAAATCCAAAGCTCTTATAAATTTTTCGTGATTACGTAATGAATTTTAATCATATGTGAATAATAACATCCTTTCTTACGATATATTATTATATGTTATAATCCTATTTGTATCATGTCTTGTTATAAACAATAAAGCAAATATTTAAAATGTCTGTGTATATGCTTCTGGTACATAGCCCGACATACATACCATAACTACCTATAAAAACAAATATTTTCGTTTTGGTTTACAAGAACAGAAAACCCAGAAAGATGGTTTAATAAAGATATGACTGAGTTACAAAGTAATATACCGCACATAGATCAATATATAGATGAATAGATCCTCGTGCTAGATATATACCATATATAGAGTTATGTATTACTTTATTACTAACATTATTTATTCATATATTATTATATTTCGCAAATAAAAATCAACTTTTCTAAAAATGCGGTGGTGGGGTTAGATACGAACATGATTTGAGAAATATTTTGATTTTATTATCTATTATCCAAGAAAAATATTTATTATTTTGTTAAATAAAACATCGTCTCATAACACAAAATATCGTATACGTGTTTTATGTATAAACACTGATTGGAGCAAAAGCTCAAATATATAGCTTTAAGACGATTACGTATATTATGAAATATCCAGATTTTTAAAATATTTTGAAAAGATTGAGATATAAATAGAGAAATTTGTATCTATTGGTTAAATCCACTCCAAGTACATTTATGATTACATTGAAACCAGCGGCGTTTTCTAGTAATGTTCTACACGTTCGCCGAACGACTAAACAATTTTTGATTTTTATTCTAATTGTAAAAGTTTTATTTTTATTACAGAAAATTTTATTTTTATTATAAATTTCTAATATTATTTTCTTAATTAATTACTATTATTTTAATTATTTCGGGTGATCAAAATCCGAAGCAGAACACCTTGAGAGCACAACCAGGACACGCCACTGCTATACCTATATATCATGTCAGTTGGAAATCTCTCGGTACTGGCCAATCCTCGATACAGTGAATGTGTAAATTAAATTTGCAAAGATTGAACAACTTCGGAGTCAATAGCAAACGGGTCTACCTCATCGTATTAAAATGGGGATCATTCTAATTTGTTTAGGATATCTTAAGCTAACTAGAGATATATAACATGTCGGTCGGAAATCTCTGGGTACTGGCCAATCCTCGATACAGTGAATGTGTAAATTCTATTTGCAAAGATTGATCAACTTCGGAGTCAATAACAAATGGGTCTACCTCATCGTATTAAAATGGGGATAATTTTTATTTGTTTGGGATATCTTAAGCTAACTAGACATATATGCCATGTCATTTGGAAATCTCTGGGTGCTGGCCAATCCTCGATACAGTGAATGTGTAAATTCCATTTGCAAAGATTCAACAACTTCGGGGTCAATAACAAATGGGTCTACCTCATCGTATTAAAATGGGGATCATTCTAATTTGTTTAGGATGTCTTAAGCTAACTAGAGATATATAACATGTCGGTCGGAAATCTCTGGGTACTGGCCAATCCTCGATACAGTGAATGTGTAAATTCCATTTGCAAAGATTCAACAACTTCGGGGTCAATAACAAATGGGTCTACCTCATCGTATTAAAATGGGGATCATTCTAATTTGTTTAGGATATCTTAAGCTAACTAGGGATATATAACATGTCGGTCGGAAATCTCTGGGCACTGGCCAATCCTCGATACAGTGAATGTGTAAATTCCATTTGCAAAGATTGATCAACTTCGGAGTCAATAACAAATGGGTCTACCTCATCGTATTAAAATGGGGATAATTTTTATTTGTTTAGGATATCTTAAGCTAACTAGAGATATATAACATGTCGGTTGGAAATCTCTGAATACTGGCCAATCCTCGATACAGTGAATGTGTAAATTCCATTTGCAAAGATTGAACAACTTCGGAGTCAATAGCAAACGGGTCTACCTCATCGTATTAAAATGGGGATCATTCTAATTTGTTTAGGATATCTTAAGCTAACTAGAGATATATAACATGTCGGTCGGAAATCTCTGGGTACTGGCCAATCCTCGATACAGTGAATGTGTAAATTCCATTTGCAAAGATTGATCAACTTCGGAGTCAATAACAAATGGGTCTACCTCATCGTATTAAAATGGGGATAATTTTTATTTGTTTGGGATATCTTAAGCTAACTAGACATATATGCCATGTCATTTGAAAATCTCTGGGTGCTGGCCAATCCTCGATACAGTGAATGTGTAAATTCCATTTGCAAAGATTCAACAACTTCGGGGTCAATAACAAATGGGTCTACCTCATCGTATTAAAATGGGGATCATTCTAATTTGTTTAGGATGTCTTAAGCTAACTAGAGATATATAACATGTCGGTCGGAAATCTCTGGGTACTGGCCAATCCTCGATACAGTGAATGTGTAAATTCCATTTGCAAAGATTCAACAACTTCGGGGTCAATAACAAATGGGTCTACCTCATCGTATTAAAATGGGGATCATTCTAATTTGTTTAGGATATCTTAAGCTAACTAGGGATATATAACATGTCGGTCGGAAATCTCTGGGCACTGGCCAATCCTCGATACAGTGAATGTGTAAATTCCATTTGCAAAGATTGATCAACTTCGGAGTCAATAACAAATGGGTCTACCTCATCGTATTAAAATGGGGATAATTTTTATTTGTTTATGATATAAGATATATTATATTAAGGTAACTGGACATCAGCGGCGTTTTCTAGTGATTTTCTGCTCGTTCGCCGAACGACTAAACAGTTTTTGATTTTTATTCGAATTCTAAAAGTTTTATTTTTATTACAGAAAATTTTATTTTTAAAATTTTTTATTTTAAATTATAGTTTTTCTAATATTATTTTCTTAATTAATTACTATTATTTTAATTATTTTGGGTGATCAAAATCCGAAGCAGAACACCTTGAGAGCACAACCAGGAAACGCCACTGATTGAAACTGCAAAAAACTAAGAACTTATCTGTGGCAATTTAGAATATATTTGACTTGACACATAAATTAAATATTTTATTTCAATTTAATTAACGCTGTAATTAAAATAATAATGAAAAAAATTGCTTTTTAAGTGACGGAACACTTGTAACCATGATAAATTTATGAAGTTGAATCTAGATCAATTACATATGGTATACTTATTTGATTGTATATGACGCAAATAATAATAAAAAATTAATAAATCAGTGGTTAGAAAATTTAGCTTCTGGCGCTAGACATACTAAGAATAAATTAACGGTTTGTTTTTAAATAGTAAAATACCCGTATTTACAAATAACTTATTTGGTTAATGAACAAACCAGAAATACTCGATTAAATGGGTTCCAATTGCTGCAGATGGCTGCAGCTATAACTAGAAGAACCCTGCGTTGCACGCAAGAAATAAGAATTATATCGGACTTCATTGCCAATCATATATGACAGGAACTCTTCATACTCCGAATACTCAGCAAAACACGATAAAATATTTTTCCAAATCCTCTATTCTTCATGAATGGCTATAGACTAATATTTTGAGTTTTTAATTTTCGTACAACACAATCCATTCGGTAGCTTGATTTAGCGCTATGTACATTTTCGATTAATTTTTGTCATGTAACGGGAAATCCATAATTAGGCCACTGACCTTTTCTGTGTGAATTTTGCAGCTTTCCTTCTGCTGTACCACCTGAAGTATAACATTCCGTACTTATTGTACTTTATGCTTATTTTGTCTGGTAATACGTTGTTACCGTTCCCCTGAGTCATGGACGCGGCTGCTCCAAAAACCTCTGCCACATTCAAACAATTTTGACCGAATGGCGAACGCTTAGCGCTACAGGGACTGTATTTCAAACTTTTAAATAAAACAAATATCAAACGGCTGAACCAGTTGAAGTGATACTCTATTTTAAAGGATTTAAAAATCTAAGAAAATTTATCACTATACTTCTTTTCCACCCATTCACACATCTCCATTTCATTCGTAATGATTTCCACACACCAGAGGTCATAGTTAATTATTAATATTCTCAATCAGCACGCGATGAAAATTCTATATTGCAACATAAAGGGATTCAAACGACGAAATTAAAATTCAGATTTAAACAAACTACGGCACTTCTTTTATTTTTCTTGTCATTTCCATAATTAATTTCTCTCACTCACATCATGATTTAATTTTTGAATTAAACTTTGCTATTTTCTGTTACATAAATATTAATGATTGGAATTAACTTATCAAAGTCAAAAAAAACTTAATAATTAATTATATACGATTCGTATATCCTAAAGCCTCTATACCAGAATATTATTTATGTATATTTGAAAATATTTATAAAATTTTATGAAATTTTCAAAATTAAAAAAAAATAATAATATGTTGTCAGTTCAATATAATTATAACAAAACACAAATTTACTTTTACCAAAATACATTTTCGAAAATAATTTATATTGTTGGTATACTACGGGTATTTAATGTATATAGGGTTAGTCGTGTTGTTGATCTTTTATCTTATTAAAATGATTAATTTTTGTGAAAACCAAACATAAAATAAAAAATAAAAACTTAATTTAAAACATTTTTATTGCCACGGGGATTTGATTCAATCCAATTTATGTTATTCGTATATATGTAGAGAAATTATGTTAAAATTTTCATTTTTATATTTTAAACTGATTATTACAGCAAATTTTTTTGATTAAGCCCAATAGAGTTGAAAAAAAAATTTTAAAATAAAATCGGAAAATAAATTGTAAGTATTAATTATTTTGTAAATTAAATTGATTTTTCCGTGGCCTTTTCACTTAATCGCCTCCCTGATGATTGATACGGATTATTTCAATTGATTTTTATTAATTTTCAAATTTTATTAAAAACTCTGAAATTGGTAATTGTTTAGCTTGGACGGACCATATTAGAGACCGCCACAATAATTATTATGTGGTTATGGAATTCACTGGAGTATAAAGTATGCAAATTGCTTCAAAGTTACCGGGACCTGTCATTTGCAGCACCAGCATGCACTTTTCCTTCTTAATCGCGCGCGTTGCACAATAGCTACTAATTCTCGCATTCGTTTAGTCACCGTCAACACTCAAAATTTACGTTTCACTTCTACCTTTCTATTTTTTTTACATGTCTCGACCACGGAATTTCCACCGGATTACTAAGTTTTTTTTTATTTCTAGCACTCTTGCGAACCTTTTTTGCGAACCTTTTTTATTTATTTTCACTACAAGAATAACCGTTCGAATTTTTACAAAATTTATCCGCGTTCTTTTCTAATCTACAATAAATAATCAAAATTACCATGAATTTAAATAACAAAATTAACTCTAAAAAACTCTAAAAAAACAATTCGATATGCAACGAAAAACACAAATTAAATTATAATTCCATTCACCTCTGCACTATCTACTCTACAAAATCCTTTTATTCAACCAAGTTTGGATAACTTGACTGTCATCCTTCACCGGCTTCCTCGTCGTCCCTACATTCTACCCATCTCCAAAAATTTGATGTCATTATGTTGTCGCACTGCCACTTATGCATATCCGAAATTTCCTAATTCTTAAGGCGCCTTTATCTTTATGGTTGGTGTTCATTCGGTCGTTCGTTCTGATAATTTTTTCGATCATATTGCTCAAAAATAAAGATTTTTCTGGATTTTTCCACAAGAGATGATTAGTCGAAAAAATGACCGAACGAACGAACACAACCATAAAGGCGCCTCTAACGACGATCGCCATCTCCTTTCGTGACCTCGCCTAAATGGATGCTATTACAATGTATCGTTTCATGCTGATAGGTGTTCATAAAATTTTATTGTTCCGATCAGAATCTACTGGTGTAATGAGAGTATATTGGAAATAAATTTGAAGGGATGGCTTAAATCAAAACTAAATTTAAAAAATACTGCTAAAGTTGAATTGGGTTTTGCATTTTTGTAAGCTTCGTTAAAAAGTAAAATAACCTAGTTATAAATATTATCCAATTCGGTAAAATCAGGACTTCAATACGTTATATAAATTGTGATAACAATTTATTTATTAATTCAAGTATTCATAATATTTTATTATATAAAGACCAGCACCAAATTTTTGTTGGATGAGGCACCTTTGTAAAGTGCAAACCCAGGTATTAACAAATTTATTCAGTTCAGTTACGAACTGTAATATTTCATTCCGTCAATGTGGTCGTTTGTATAGCAATCAGTTAGATCGAATTAGCCTTTCTGTATATTTTATATGGACGATCAGCCACAGAATATATCAGAAACGACAGTTAAAAACCGTTTTTTTTACAATACTCCTAAAATAGTTTCGACATTTGCCAATAGATGGCTCTGAATTTGAAAAATCCTGTTGTAAACATTAAAAGTTTTTAGTAGTGTAAAAATAAATTCTCTCTCATTTCATATAACCAGCCCAGTAAACTCATTTTCGTGGAAAAATTTAAAGAAAATTAAAATTTCTTAAAAAATTTGTACCGCAGCCCCTAGACCCCGGGGTCCGGCCCCTTCCACAATATCGTAAGATAGGTCCTGAACATGCAACATTTGCATGGTAAACATTTCATGGCGATCGGTTGAGCTACTGAGAAGTCATTGAATAATCAAATATTTGTATCTATACATGTAAAAATTAATTTTTGATCCAGGGCTGGGCCCCTCGGATTTGAACATGTCAGTAATTTCATATAACCAGCCTCATAAACTCATTTTCGTAGAAAAATTTAAAGAAAATTAAAATTTCTTAAAAAATTTGTACCGCAGCCCCTAGACTCCGGGGTCCAGCTTCTTCCAAAATATCATAAGGTTGGTTCTGGATATGCAACATTTCCATGGTAAACATTTCATGGCGATCGCTTGAGCGACTGAGAAGTCATTTTTGAATAATCAAATATTTGAATCTATACATGTAAAAATTAATTTTTGATCCAGGGCTGGGCCCCTCGGATTCGAACATGTCAGTAATTTCATATAACCAGCCCAGTAAACTCATTTTCGTGGAAAAATTTAAAGAAAATTAAAATTTTTGAAAAAATTTGTACCACAGCCCCTAAACCCCGGGGTCCAGCCACTTCCAAAATATCATAAGGTTGGTTTTGGATATGCAAAATTTCCATGGTAAACATTTCATGCCGATCGGTGGAGCGACTGAGAAGTCTTTTTTGAATAATCAAATATTTGTATCTATAAAAAATTAATTTTTGATCCAGAGCTGGGCCCCTCGGATTCGAACATGTCGGTAATTTCATATAACCAGCCTCATAAACTCATTTTCGTGGAAAAATTTAAAGAAAATTAAAATTTTCGAAAAAAATTGTACCATAGCCCCTAGACCCTAGGGTCCAGCCCCTTCCAAAATATCATAAGGCTGGTTCTGGATATGCAACTTGTACATGGTAAAAATTTCATGCCGATCGGTTGAGCGACTGAGAAGTCATTTTTGAATAATCAAATATTTGAATCTATACATGTAAAAATTAATTTTTCATCCAGGGCTGGGCCCCTTGGATTCGAACATGTCAGTAATTTCATATAACCAGCCCAGTAAACTCATTTTCGTGGAAAAATTTAAAGAAAATTAAAATTTTTGAAAAAATTTGTACCACAGCCCCTAAACCCCGGGGTCCGGCCCCTTCCAAAATATCATAAGGTTGGTTCTGGATATGTAACATTTCCATGGTAAACATTTCTTGGCGATCGGTTGAGCGACTGAGAAGTCATTTTTGAATAATCAAATATTTGTATCTATAAAAAATTAATTTTTGATCCAGAGCTGGGCCCCTCGGATTCGAACATGTCAGTAATTTCATATAACCAGCCTCATAAACTCATTTTCGTGGAAAAATTTAAAGAAAATTAAAATTTTCGAAAAAAAATTGTACCGTAGCCCCTAGACCCTGGGGTCCAGCCCCTTCCAAAATAGCATAAGGTTGGTTCTGGGTATGCAACTTGTACATGGTAAAAATTTCATGGCGATCGGTTGAGCGGCTGAGACGCCCATTCGGAACAAACAACCAAACAAACAGGAATTCATTTTTATATATAGATAATTAGAAATACTTAAGAGAATTGAATAAAATCAGTACAAAAATAATTTGTTGGGTTTACCGCAATGCTTGCTTGTAAACCACATTTTTTGATTTTTCTCCCGAGGCTAAAACAAACAAATTTTTTGAAGTCCCTAGAGCGTGCCACATACAACTGAGAGAAGGCCATGAGAGAAACAAGGCCTTTCCAAATTCACGACTGCAAACTTAATGGATTGTCCGTGTTGTTGATGATTATGGCAAATGAAAGTCTAACTGGGAACTGGACTCATTTGAAGCTGAATGGCAGGTCGGTTGGTATCAACGGTATGCGACTTATGAATAGGTCCTCTCTTCTTGCAATCCACGTCAATACAGTGGTTTCGATTACATTTGGCAAAAGATTTTTGACACAGAGCCGTGTTACATTGCATAGTTTTGGATTGTCTAGATTCCACAGAAGAATTACTGATGATCCTTTCTTCAATTTCAAGATATGAGAAGGCATTCCAGCGTATAATAATTACGGACGATATACAACAAATATTTCTCTCTCTCTCTCTCTCTGGCACTATATCCCATTAAGGGATTTGGCCGCCTGAAATGAGGTTTCATAATCATATGTTCATTTCGGATAATGAGTGATTAATTTATTGATCCTAAACCAGCCGTGAAATTTTTTCACCACCGGGGATCGAACCCCGGACCTCCGGTCGCTGGAGCAAGCATGCTGACCACTTTGCCACCGGGGCGGCAAATACAACAAATATTGATACATATAAAATATTTGTTAACACTCCCACGGTTTTTCTCGGCTGTCAAAATGTATTCGTGCTAAAACGTATTCGTTCAAAATTTGAAAGCAATCGCTCAAGTTCATCAAAAGTTGTCATATTCACTTTACTGCCCACTAACACAATTGTGTGGGTACGGCAAAAGTACCATGTCAAAAATTTATTTTTGTATGTATTGTGAACCAACTTACATATTTGTGTTTTCCTTTCAAACTTATTTTCGTTCGAAAAAACACACTATACCTATTCACACAATTGTGTTGGTTGTACTTCAAATCAAGCAAATTTTTTTATTAAAAACGCCATTACATACTATGATTTTTTACTTACACATTTGTGTGGTTTGACTTTAATAGAGCCATTTTTTTTGGTTGAAAAAGGGATATATTGTAAATTCCCCCTTACAGGTGAGAATAGGGAGGGGGTACCATTTTATGATCACTAAACCCCCTATAATTTTTCTCGTGAGCTAAAAAGTTTTCTTGCAAAATTTGAGAGCAATTGCTCGAGTGGATCAAAAGTTTTTGTGGAACAAACATACATGTTCCCGAATTAAAAAAAAATACTTTTATCAAAATCAAGAGTTTAGAACTAGAAGAAAAGAAAATCGGGATTTTGAAAACCGGGATTTGGAAAACCGGGATTTCGTGGTATACATCCTTTTGTCGGGTGTGTAACGAAATCCCATTTACAAAATCCCGGTTTTCAAAATCCCGGTTTTGTATAAAAAAAATCCCGATGTGGGAAAATGGGACTCTTAAATGATTTTTTGACAAAATTCAAAAATGAGTTTGCGATAAAGTTCCCATTAAGCAGTTTGAAAATAAAAGTTTCTACAGCATGTTGATTTCAAAGGAATCCATACTTGATCACCTGCAACCTTCAATATATGGAGGTAGATCTCTGACATGCACCCACAACGCCTTACAGCAGTTAAAATTGAGTGTTTTACTAGCACAGAAAGTTAAAGACGATTTTTACACTGACTCTACTATTTTGATGTGGTTTTTATAATGAGAAGACAAAACACAAGATGCATATTCTAGCTGTGATCGAACTAGAGTCTGATAGACCTGAATGTTCACAGATTTGCAAACTCTTTCAAAGTCATAACTTATCAAACAAATAATTGACTCAAATAGTTTCATAATCTCTGACTACATCACGTAATTCCTCAGCCAGTTGTTTCGATTGAACAAAATTTACAAGGTCTGTTGCAAAGCATTGTCAAGTCTTACCATCAAGACTACACCCGTCTGCTTTGGATTATTTCCATCTCCAAAGCAGCTGTTTCTATCAATTTTAATACGATTATTTTTAAACCACGGTGGATTACTAGAATTTCATTTTCTATTACAAATAGAAACGAAGCTATTCCTGACACAGTGAGCAGAATGTCATAAAAAAGTTGTACATCAGGGTCAAAGTCTCATAATATAAAACGAGAATTCCAAATAATTGAATTTAGTTACGAAATCTTAACGCTTACAATTATACGTTTGAATATGTATAATGAAAATTATTTTGCTTCAAATTAGACAAGGACACTCCTACATCTACTTGAGTACATAATTGATCTGAACAAGTCCTTGAGGTAACATCGAATCAATACAAGAGATCTCCAAAATTAGATTTCATGTCGTATCGTACAATTTACCTCTTCATCATAGAAATGATGCCAGCAGGAAGGTCATTGACGACACACTAATGACTAATCAACGACAGTCAAGCACGACACGTATTTAGACATTTATCAGCAAATGGGACTAATTTTCTTCCATTTTCTAATATTTGTTCTGCTTGACAAAAAATTATTTTACAAGGATGAGCTCCGGCCTTGTATGGGCTTATAAAATATTTAGTTGTATATTTAACTTTTATTATTATTTATATTAAGATATTTGTTTTATTTATAATTATTATGTTTATTTATGTTAAAATATTTATTTAATGATATTTAATTAAAATGTTATTCAGATAAATAATGAATCAATATCAATAGCATTTTCATGTAAACTAATAAAACCCACCGCTTCTATGCAATTTCAGATATCGATATTCTACGCCAAATGGAGCTGCACACGTTCCCCGCGGGAATTAAAGCAGCCAAGGGGATGTGTGGCGAAACAAATTCCACAAATCCAAATTTTCCATCGGCTGCGTACACCATCAGTAAGAATACAATGTTAACGGCCGGCACAGCCCAACTATTTCCAAACGGATTTCCAACCGATTTTTCCATTTTATTAACACTTAAACCGAATCCATCAATTGGCCGCGTACCATTATTCACAATGTATTCGTCCGAACGCGAAGAAGTATTATCAATCGAGGTTGGTGCCCAAGTGGTGATGTTCTATCAGGATACCGATTTTAATCCGATCGACGACAATTATATTACATTTGATGTAGACATTGATGATAACAAATGGCATCGGCTGGGATTTAGTGTTAAAGGTGATTCTGTCACTTTAATACTCGATTGCGAGCAAACGCTTACAAAAAAATTGGATCGTCAACCGACTTCGAGGCTGGCCGCAGATGGTTTAATATTAATTGGGTTACAACTTCTCGAGGAAGCGTCATTTTTTACAGTAAGTCAAATTCATCTTACCAAATGTATTCTAAAATATGCTAACTATTAAAATTACAGGGTGACATTCAACTGTTTCAAATCGCCAACACACCTGATGAAGCCTATTCAATTTGTTCTCAATACTCACCGAATTGCGTTGAAAAATTTCAAACGATTGAGGAACATTTTACAGTATCGCATACTGGTAATCCATTCGTAATTGGCCCCGATTTTAACGAAAGAGGGCTAAATAACTTAGAAAGTGACGTACATTTCTCCGGTAATGGACAGTTAGGTGGTATACTAACCACAACTTCTACTTCATCGTTTTCCAGCGGAGGATTAGGTGGATTTAACCAAAATGAAAATATGAATTTCGACATTAGTGGCGGGCAGAGCGGATCCACGTGGCAAACCACTTCATCATCAGGTGGGCAAGATGGTGGTTTTACCACCAGTCATACTTCTTCATCTGGTGACCATACCATCTCGGGAGGAAATTATGAAGGTTTTCGTGATACTTCATTTGGCCAAGGTGGAGTAACTGGTCAGGGTTCAATAGGCGGCCAATCCCAAGGAACACTGCAAGGTGGACAGAGTATAATGCACGGTGGAGTTATTTTTGGTGATGGACACGGTTCGGATGGTGGCGGTGTTCTAAAAGTAGATGGCGAATTAATTGGTTTCGATGAGGGGGGAGGTAATTTATCGGGAAGCGGTATTGATTATTATGATTATTTCGATGGAAATACAGATCAGGGTCGGGGCGGTGACACTCGCACTGACGTAAATGTAAGAGGGCGAGGCAGAACAAATTCTACATCTACTGGTAAGAAAAAAACAACAAAGGTCCCTTCGAAAACCAAACCCGAAAATGGGTTAGGAATTAACGCGTCACCAGCCAGTGGTAGACTTCCAGGTGGAAAAATGTCGAATACTACTACTGAAAACAGAAATACAACAGAATCTACCACAGAAAATAATATTCCCAGTTATGTCTATCCTTCTACTAGTACAGTAATTGTAGCCCATGGTCCTACTGGCCCTAGAGGATATACTGGGCCCAGAGGACCACCAGGCGAACATGGCCCGAAAGGTGAATCAGGTCGTGATGGACTATCAGGCCAATCTGGAGCTCCTGGAGCGCCAGGTCACGTTTTTGTGGTGCCTCTAAGTCAACCAGGGAATGAAAAAGGTCCTGACACTCAAGCCGATATGTTTCGTCAGATTTTATCCCAACACATGGTGAGTTAAGTGGTGTTGACTTATACAGTATTGTATTTAACAGTATTGTAAAAATAAATCTTTATTTTTGTAGATGGCTATGCGTGGTGCTGAAGGACCTATGGGGTTAACGGGTACACCAGGTGCTGTTGGACCTCCAGGTCCTGAAGGCCCTAAAGGAGAACCTGGTGATGCAGGGGAACCGGTGAGTATGAATTAATTATTTTCAAAACTAAAATAATTTAATAATTCGATTTAGGGTCCAAGAGGCTCCCGCGGTCAAATTGGACTTCCTGGGCGTGAAGGACGTCGAGGCAGATCTGGGAGAGATGGTGAAAGAGGTGCTGTTGGTGCGATTGGTGTTAAAGGTGAGCCAGGACCAATTGGACTTCCAGGCTTGCCTGGCGAGAAAGGTGATCGAGGCAGGTCTGGGGCAACTGGAGAAAAAGGTAGCATGGGTCGAGAGGGAATACCAGGTGAAGATGGTCCTCCAGGAATGCCCGGTATGCCAGGAGAACTAGGACCTCGAGGATTTGTGGGACCTAGAGGATTCCCGGGACCAATGGGTAATCCAGGAATTCCAGGAACTGAAGGGCCACCTGGTCAAAAAGGAAACCAAGGACCTCTAGGCCAACCGGGGGCTCCCGGTCAAACCGGGCCTATTGGCCCAATTGGAGCACCAGGACCACAAGGAAACTTAGGACCACCAGGTATAGCGGGGCCAACTGGAAAACCCGGTTTACCAGGCCTACCGGGTGCGGATGGAACACCAGGACGAGAAGGAAATCCAGGAACACCCGGCCATAAAGGTGATTTGGGACCTCAAGGATCGCAAGGCCCCATTGGATTTCCTGGAAGCCGGGGTCCCAAGGGAGATGATGGACCTCGGGGCGCGGCAGGGGACAAAGGAAACAAAGGTGATAGGGGACTCGATGGAGAAAAAGGTGACCTCGGACCTATAGGGGATAAAGGAGGACAAGGCCCAATAGGAGCTCCAGGCCTAGAAGGACCTGAAGGACCAAAGGTATAGTTTTTAATTTGTTCTAAATGTGATACACGCATAATTTTTCTATAGGGTATTGAAGGTCCAAGAGGTGAAGTTGGTGTAATCGGACTACCAGGTGAGAAAGGAAAACAAGGTGTACAAGGATTTCAAGGATACCCAGGAGCATCTGGAGAAAAGGGAGACAAAGGTGCAGTTGGACCAACGGGCAGTGCCGGCCATAAAGGAGAACGAGTAAGTTAAAATTTGAAATATGCATATGAGGTAGTAACTTCAAATAAATTATATCTACGTTAGGGTAATGCTGGTAGTCCTGGTGAAAGAGGAGAAATTGGACCAAGAGTAAGTATACTTAGCTCAAGATATGTCCAAAAGGAAAAAGAATGCGAATATATCTAACATGAGTTTTCTAGGGTTACAGAGGGTCTAGAGGTCGAAGAGGAAGTGATGGTGTACCTGGTTCAAAAGGAGATACAGGGCAACCTGGTCCTCCTGGACCTCCTGGAGAGATTGGACCTGTTGGTATTGAGGGACCACGTGGATTTATTGGAATGCCAGGCCCGACTGGAGTAAATGGAAAAGATGGCCCACCAGGACCACCTGGCGAACGTGGGCAAGTGGTAAGTTGTACACAATAAATGTACCGTACCATATAATTTTTACTATAATAAAATTTTAAGGGCCCAACCGGTAACCCTGGGCCTATTGGAGCTCCAGGTGTAGTCGGCCCACCAGGTCCCATTGGAGAACCGGGACCAACCGGGTCATCTGGTGCGCCGGGAGCTCCAGGGCAGCCTGGAGAACCAGGTGCACATGGAGAAGCTGGAAAAGAAGGACCAGCAGGCCCAACGGGCCCACCTGGAAAATCTGGTCCAGTTGGTGCTGTTGGCTTCCCTGGATTTCCAGGTGAAAGAGGTCATACCGGACAGCCGGGTCAACCTGGTCCTAAAGGCGATACCGGTTTATCAGGTGTATTAGGTCCTAGAGGAGATAAAGGGCAACAAGGTGACACAGGAAAAGAAGGACCACCGGGACCTGAAGGGCGGCCGGGACCACCTGGTTCGTTAGGACCACCAGGACAAAAAGGAGAACGCGGGGAACTGGGTCCAATCGGAGCAGTTGGTAGGGATGGAGTACAAGGTCTACGAGGATTGCAAGGTCCACCAGGACCGGTTGGAGCTCCCGGAGAAGATGGTGATAAAGGAGATATTGGAGCACCTGGTGAAAAGGGATTTAAAGGCAACCAAGGTGATCATGGTCCACCGGGCCCACAAGGACCACAAGGTGTAAGAGGTGAGCCAGGTCCCCCTGGTTCACCAGGCGAGAAGGGCCCTCCAGGAGAAATAGGTCGGCAAGGTTCAAAAGGTGAAGATGGTCCAGTGGGTTTGAGAGGGCCTCACGGATCGCCGGGGAAACAAGGTTTACCTGGACCATCCGGTATCAAAGGTGAACGTGGTGACGATGGTCCTCCTGGACCAACGGGCTCCGCAGGACCACCTGGAGAACCTGGACGACGGGGGCCTCGGGGATCAGAAGGAGGGCAAGGTGCCCCTGGGCCAGCAGGTCATCAAGGACCAATCGGAGAACCAGGTCCAGCAGGACCTCCTGGACCAGTAGGTCCAGAAGGAAAAGAGGTATTACCATAAGGCCCATATTGGCGGTGAGTAACTCATAAATAATTTTAAATATTTTTAGGGAGAAAAAGGCTCACCTGGGCCTAAAGGCGAAGAAGGTAAACCAGGTGAATCTGGTCCGCCAGGGAAACCAGGTGTAGCAGGACCGGAGGGACCAAAAGGAGTAGCTGGACCATCAGGGTTTCCTGGAAGCCCCGGAGAACCAGGTTTACAAGGCCCAAAAGGCGAAATTGGTCCTGAAGGAGAGGAAGGAAAAGCTGGTGACCCGGGGCCACAGGGCATTGCTGGCCCTACTGGAAGACCTGGAGAACCAGGCCATCCAGGTAAACAAGGTCCTGAAGGTTCGGCTGGGCTACAAGGTAGTACAGGACCTCCAGGTGAGAAAGGTGATAAAGGGTCATTTGGTCCAATTGGTTTGACAGGTGCCAGTGGGCCTCAAGGTCTTCCTGGGCCACAGGGTGCACCAGGAAGTCGCGGTTCTCCTGGACCAGCCGTAAGTTATTTGGATTAAATTCGTGTGAGAATCTAGTAAAACAAATTTTTATAATAGGGTTTAAATGGATCACCCGGAAAGACTGGGGCAACTGGCCTTACTGGGGCAGCAGGTGAAACAGGACCCCGGGGTCCAAAGGGGGATCGCGGTAGACGTGGTCCTAAAGGACATAGAGGTGAACTTGGTTTAGTCGGAATTAAAGGTGATATTGGTGAAAAGGGCGAAAAAGGAAACAGAGGTATTCAAGGGCCTGAAGGAATCAAAGGAGAAATCGGTCCAATTGGACCTACTGGACCTAGAGGCATCGATGGACCTGTGGGGCCAGTTGGTCCAGTAGGAATAATAGGACCAAAGGGTGCTACCGGAATTGCAGGAAATAAAGGTGAAACTGGGCCACCTGGACCATCAGGTCCACCAGGTGCTCCTGCTGAAGCGCCACTCTTACCACCAGAACTACTATTTCAATTGAGTGAGTTTTCCATGACTAAAGGCGAAGATCGAATGAAACGAGATTTAGAAGCGATAGATGAACTAGAAGATGTAATGGACGATGACACAGACGACAATGACAACAAAAAATATAAAAAGGACGAATTAGGAGCTAAATTCCTCGATATGTACAGTTCAATATATTCAATGCGACAGGAATTAGACCGTATTCGGAAACCGGTTGGAACGCGGGAAAATCCTGCACGAACTTGTAAAGACCTGCATTATGCGCATACTCAATTCAAAGACGGGTGGTACTGGATTGATCCAAATCTTGGTATGCCGGACGACGCCGTTTATGTATTTTGTAACTTAACGGCTGGTGGACAAACATGCGTACATCCGGATATCCATAGTTCCCAAATGCCAAATATTCCATGGCGTAAGGAAAATAATAAAAACGATTGGTATTCAAATTTACGTGGCGGATTTAGGATAACATACGAAACGATAGGTACAGTACAGATGACATTTTTACGATTGCTCTCCCAGGAAGGACATCAAAATTTTACATACACGTGTATAAATAGTGTGGCCTGGTTTAGTGGCCATTCAAAAAATTATAAATCTGCCGTCAAACTACTGGGCGAGAACGAAGAAGAAATTAGTTACAATAATCCAACGCTGTCACCTACGATAATGTCTGACGGATGTCGGGTAAGTTGAAAATATGAATTTTAATCAATTACAAATTAAAACCTTCTTTTCGATTTTGTAGTCGGGTGGTAGTCGCAGTGAAACCATATTTGAGGTGCGCACAAAGAAAACATCATATCTTCCGATAATAGACTTTTTCCCGATAGATTATGGCCAACCGAATCAAGCGTTTGGATTCCAAGTTGGACCGATATGTTTTAAATAAATTTGAATTAACAAAATTTATTAACAAACAAATGAATGTTAATTTTAATTAATTAATTTAACAATAATTTTAGTAGAATCGAATTATTAATAATAAATGAGAAAATTGATGATGATGATGATTGTAAAGAAGCAACTAATGTAACAATACCACTGCCAAATATAAATTCCAAATATGTTTTGTTCCAGTAGTTAGAATTAATTTTTTTTGTACTTACCAGTAGGTTTCAACTGATATTTTTATTTTTGTAAAATATAATTAAAACTATTTTTTAAATTAATTTGGTGTTTTAAATATGAAGGACTGGACGAGGTTTGTTACTTTGGCCGTCTAATTTTATTTTTTAAACTTAGTGGAACTGCACTACGTACCGCGATCTGATCGAAATATTTTAAAACAAAAAGGCACTGTGCTACTGCAGTAAAAATACAGGAGCCTGATGCTTAAGGTCCGTTGCATATTTCACCTATGTTTTTTGGCTTATATGCAAGCTATCTATATGTGTTGGTCAAATCTCAGCTAATCCGCAAAACATTTACAACAAAAATCAGAGAGTTCATCAATAAGCAATATAAAGCCATCAAGGTTCTGGCAGTCTACAATGATTACGACCATTGAACACGTGTTTTTGACTATAGCTAACAATTTGAAAAACTTAATTGCAAATCACCAAAAAGCCTTCCAGCGCTCGTTGATTTGGGCTCCCAAGAGTTGTAGAATTCAAAATATTGACGAATTCAAAAAATGACGGGTACTACTCCAATAGAGAATAACTATTTCGCGAACATGAAATGTGTTAATATTTCAGCTAACCACAGTTACGGCATAACTTCCAAATTCGTGAAACAATATTCGCAACAAAACAAAAATGTTGGGACCCCTACTTTCACTGAGTTCGAAGGAGAACTGACATTGATTATTCACCATGCGCAATTTAAATGTTTTCCGAAGTGAATATTGAATTACACCAAAGGCGCTTTATTCAAATCGGTTGCCATCCGGGACTTCAAAAATATAAGTTTTCTCTTTAGACGTTCGCATTACAAGACTTAGATGTTCACTCACGACTTCAGCCACAGAGAGAATGGACAATTTGGATTCGGTAGTCTCGTCGGCCGGCAAGTGCAGCAGAATATCATTGACTTCTGATCTGACAACATGCAAGTGTTCACGGTTAAAAAAATCTAATATCACGATTCGACTGTCAATGCATGTGTGGATAACTGCAGCATGGAAACTTTCGAATTTCAAAATGAAACTTTGTATACCGATTAAGTCCAATTTGTGCTAATTATTGCTCACGGGAAAAAATTAGTGCTCGTCCAGGAGCCGGAAAAACGGGAAAAAAATTTCAAATTTCGCCTGAAAGACGAAAAAAAATAAAACCCAATTTCTAAAAAAAAAAAACAGAAATAATTTAAGCTTTATTTTAAAACTTCACAAAAGCAGCTACACCGACGAAATATGTGTTTATCATAGAAATTTGATTTTCATAAATTTTCATTCATAAATAGAGGAAAAACAAACTAGCCCCTAAAAGATACTATATTTACAAAATACGAGGTACCGTTCAATAAAATTTTTGTTGAACAACAAATTAAAAAAAGAGAAATAACTTATTGTAAAACCAAAGACTGAGCAATTCAGATAGCATATTCTTGTAACGCATGTTCATTGCCATCCGAAAAATATAGTGGCTGAAGTTGTGCTAATCCAGAATCGGCCCCGTTTCGTTAACAACAACAACCGTTGAATCAACAATTCTAGAAACCAAAGACAAATAGATAAATCAGTTTATTCTTTGTTGAGCCGCAGGCATCAGCATTTCCCGCACCGCACTAACATATCAAAATCATCATTGGCGGCTTTAATGCAAAATGCTATTGGTGCGCAGAAACTGGATCACCTAGTGATCCGGACAGCTTCCCACCAACTGCGTCAAAATCTACAAAATATCTGGCAAACGAATGTTAGAAAGACGAAAAAACAAGTTGATCACGTCAATTTGCTTGTTATTTTCAAATATATCCCTTTTTCAACCAAAAAAAGGCTCAATTTAATCCAAACCACACAAATGTGTGAATAAAAAAACATGGTATGTAATGGCGTTTTTGATAAAAAATTTAGCTTGATTTGAAGTACAACCAACACAATTGTGTGTATAGTTTTTTTCGGACGAAATAAATTTGAAAGGAGAACACAAATGTGTAAGTTTGTTCAAAACACCTACAAAAATAAAATTTTTAACATGTTACTTTTGCCGTATCCACACAATTGTGTTACCAGGCAGCAAAAGGGATATATAAATGCAAACTCTCCTTCCTTCCCCTCCGATTAAGACCGTGCGCTGTTATAAAAATGTACGACTAAATGACCAGCGAGAGCCACAAACATCCACCAAACATTCAGGAACTGTAGCTATATAACAGTCAGCCAAAACTACTGCACCGGAGAACTCATCGAAAATAAACGAATTGTGTGAAAATGGTTGGCTCATAGCTCTAGCAACACACAAACAGACCAGACCTACATCAAATACATCTGCTACCAAGAGGAAAATAGAAACTTAAAAAAAATACCAGAAAAATGAAGCTGATAACAAATGTTGAGCATGGTTTCTCTGTATGGCAATCCCACTTCCAAGATCCACTGTGTGTAATCCACAGAAAAGGTAATCTTAATTCAAGGACGGAATTCCCAAACAATTATTAAAACAAGGCCACTCTTGCATCTTATTTTTAAATTTGATACATTCTGAATTAACAAATCCCTCCGAATCTAAATCCAATGACTGAGCAATTAAGCCAGATAGGTACCGGACAAGTGGTGCAGTGGTTAAAGCTTCGACACTTGGACCGGGAGGTACTGGGTTCGAACCCCATCAGAGGCTAAATGCAAATCGAATTTTCATAATCGATCACAATCGGTGATGTGATATTAATAAACACAACTAAATTCAGCGCCGACCACCGTCCACGTCAATGTACAGGTTGACATGGAGCTTGCAATGTACAGGTGGTGGTATACTGTAGTTGTGTCAGTAGGTGAATGGGTTAATGATGTGGCGTGAATGCGTGGAATCACAATGGTCCAAAATAGACCTCAGTGTGTCTACCACTGAAATCTAACCCTAAGCCAGATAGGAGGTATCTAGAATGAAATAACAACAGGCCGTTATGAAAATAAACAATCGTACGTTTCTTGTAACATCTTTTTATTTTTCTAGGAAAATTACAATAAAAACAAAGGATATCTTAAATATACGACTTAAAATGAACAATCATCCGCCTAATTTTATAAAATTATAACAATTAAATTAATTAGTTTCCATATTTTGTTTTAAGAAAAACAGTTTAAGCTACAAAGTGAAAAACATAAAATAATATACAGAAAATAAATTAGAAATATCAAAAAAAAGCTCTTCATGAGCTCACACTGGAAAAATTGTGATTAATTTTTAAATTATAAACAAAACCTTATTTCAAAATAAAAAGTAGTTGTTCTTTCATCATTAAAATCTAAAAACTATAAAAAATATAAAAAAACATATAAGCGACATAAATTAATGTTTCCTGAGATCCTCTTATCGATCAATAATAATTAAAAAAAAAAACGAGTATCAGTCACAAAGTCTTTTCAAATTACGTTTACTTTGCTTTGACCCAACCACCGATACTTTTATTGGGCGGTTTTCCTCGTCCCGCTCTGGTGAAAAACTTCCAATCTCCGAACAATTTTTATTTGGATGGTTTTCATTTGAACATCGATTGCAAAATATAAAACCACATTTTTGGCATATTGCCGTATTCGAATTAACCAAAATACTTTCGTTGAACGAATGATTACCGGTAAATGGAAACAGTATTGAATGCGAATCGAAAAGTGACATGGAACCCGATGAATTATTTGATGTTAATGAGGATATATTAAAATAACTTTTATTCCCTTTAGTCGAGGCGGTACACCAGGAATGAGAACGCGTTACATCTTGTTTTGAAGAATCATTACGTTTCTCTAGTGCCGTAAACGAGGAAGCACGCTTTACATTCTTCGGCTGTATTTCTTGTAGTGCAAATAAACATTTCCGAGGTGATTTATATGGTTTGCGACCCGTTATAGGTGATGCCGGAACTTGGGGCGAGATTATTTCGCAGAAACTATTGCATCGAGGGCATCGTGACAATCTAGAATCCTTGCGTAAATTTTTCACCAACTGTAATATCGAGATAATAAAATTATTTAAAAAATATTGATATAAAATTAAATCTTACGCTTTGATTTTCATTAAATTTGGACGGACTTCTCGGTGGGGACGCCTCAATTCTCGACATATTCCTTGGCGAACAGTTATTTAAAGTAAACGGTAGCCGCAATGGTTTCCCAATAATTGTTTTACAAAATGTATGCTTCTTAATATTCTCCTTAACTGGTTGCGCTGTTTTTAAATATCCCATTTTCTTTTCGCGTGCTCTACTATTACTGTCCACAATATGCATCCATTTTTTAGAAACCATTGAGACCCGTACTAAATCTTCCCCACTTAAATTATTAAAAATTAAATCAAGCGCCGGTTTTATATTTTCCAAGTGAACTAAAATATTAAGACGATCAATTCCTTCGTAAGATGTGCGGGGGATTTTTTTCCGCTCGCACAATGAAAATCGCGTAGAATTTAAACGTTTTAGTGTTTTAGTTTTTTTCGGTGGAGTTTTTGGCAATTTTGGATGTAGAATCAAGTTTTTCTCGTATTCCCCACCGTTAAACTCGTTCTTTTTTGGTGTTACAAACGATTCGATTAGCGACAACGAATCTCGCCTTTTTGGTGACCTCAATATTATATCATGCGGTTTGCAGAGCAGATCAAGCGAATCAGTCGTATTCAATTGATTTTTTTCCTTACTACTATCACTATGACTTAAAGACGTACTTTTTAAAGCATCAAAATAGGAATGTATCGAAGGCACACTTATTTCTACACACGAATTATTCTCTATGAAACTACTAAATAACGAATCGGCCGCCTCAATCGACGATAACTGGGTATAAGGACTTTGTGAATTATTAATTTTATTAGTTTGTTCCTCCACGAGTTTCTCTTGATTTTTTTTGTCATTTTCGCTGCATAGATCTAGTATTGGAGCATTAATCAAATTCGAAAATTTATCATTTTCTGCACCGAGTGTATTACTAAAAGAAAAGTCACGCCAGGTATCATTTTCTAGGGTCGCATTTCGTGGTAATTCAAGTGACAACGATGTATCACACTCCTCTGTTATTACTTTTAATGGATCAGGTACGGTACGAATTTGTTTAATCGCAACGTCCCCACTACCAGTAGAATCTCGGGAACGTTCTTCGGGATTGATCGCCTTTTGCCGAGATAATTTTGGCCGTTTCCGATTGATCGTATCTTCATTTAGCCGCTCGGGCACAAAGCTTAATCGTTTCTTGACCAGCTCAATTTCATTGTTTTGGCTTACAGCTGGCTCACTTACATTTTTAAGATAACTTATCGGACTGAAACTTTGAAATTTTTTAAGAATACGTTTCTTTTTGCACGGTGATGTTGATTTAGGAATTTTTTGAGTAAAATCGAGCACGCGAAAATTTGGTGAAAATTTTGGTGTACTTGTGCTTAGGCTGCGAGTAAGTGGCATGCGATTTATTGACTTTTCTTTTAGCACATTGGTTGCAATATCGGATGAGCCAAATTTTACGCCGGTTGAAATTATTTTATCATCTAATATTATATTCGTATCGCCACCAAAGGTACGAACGGGTGTTGTAACACCACTGTGAATATTTTCATTGCCGCCTGGTTTTGACTTTTTGGGGGTACACTGGAACTTATCCGGTTGAGTTTTAGTTGCGCTGCGTTTTTGTGGGATGCGCATTAATGATGCGGCTTCAACTTTCGGGCTTGTTAAATGAAGAGCATTCATTCGTTTAATGCTCGCTGTTGTTGGCGTGGCCAAAGCTGACATAATTAATGAATTATTTTCGATATCTTCATCTATTTTTTGTAGCACGGAACCGAATTTGTGATTGAAATCGTGTGGCATGTGATGATTTGTAGAATTGTAGGCTTTATCGCCTGAATTATTTGTAAATGATAACTCAGGTAGGTTGATCTGCGGCATGTTGCTTGATTGTTTAACGGAGGACAAGCTATCGGGCGAATATCTTGCCATTTTTGTAAATGCGTTGCTAACTCATTGCGATAGGTCCAAATCAATTTCTGTAACAATACAAATACACCATTTAAATGTCAGATGCAACAACAAATTATCTTTAAAATAAAAAATATTTATCTATTACACAAACAAATCTATTTATAGAGAAGAAAATTTTAGTAGATGGCGGGAAATCGATTATTGTTTGTAAAAGGCCGTGCGTATTACTCAAAAGCACCATTAAACAGCTTTGGGGACTCTAATATACAAAACAAGAGTGTCATGCAATTTTTTGTAAAGAAATTTGCACGAAAACTAATAAAATGCAAGGGTATTTGATAAAAGGACACCTCTCACAAAATATGTCCCAGTTAAAACCAAATTATTTTAGCATTTTTAACACGAATTTAGACTAAATGAAATTCATTACGATCGTAAATTGGGTAATTCTTTATTCCATTTTCATTGAAATATTGGTGAAATTACAATATGAATCCAAAAAAACCGGAAGCGCCACAAAAAATTTCTATTTTTATAAATAAATTTCAATAATATTTTTGTGTGTAATAACAAAGCAATAACTAAGTACATGACAATGAAGATACAATAAGAAATGTATGAATAAAAAAATTAAGACGCGAAATAAGAAAAGATTTACCTTGTTTTGACGCTTCCATTATTTTGTCTCCTCTAGTGAAAGAATTTTTAGCTTTCTTTTTTCAATTGCAATATTAAGTTTTGCAAAATAACAACAAATTACACATTAAAACACAGTATTTGTTATGACAATTAATTACACACTATTTTTTTAAAATAATTACAATGATACACTAATAATAATTAATTTAATTTAAATGATATTAACAATTTGTCTAGTTTGTTTCTATTTTTTTATAACCAATTCCGCCATATGTAATTTAACTGCACTATACGAAAAATTGTGAAGTAAAGGCATGCGGACACATTTAAAGTTAAGCAAACACAAACTGAACGAAAGAGTGAGCAACATTTAAAATTTGTATAAAGCCTTTTCCGGTAATAAAATTTCGCCAATTATTTCAAAAAATCGTGCTTAATTTCTACTTTATGGGTCGATTATTTAATCACCTAAGGTTTATAAGGTTTCGATTGGTTGTTGGTCATTGTGTTCGTTCGCATAACAACTACCTTCTACTTTTTACACTATTTGCCGTAGGCACTTGACGAAACACACTTACACTTAATAAACACATTTTATTAAACACTTGTTTTTTATTTCATAAAAATTAGATTTTTGAATATTTTATTTAAAAAATTTGTTCAGAAAGTTTTAAAAAATCACTCGATCGATTTTGACTTGTTAGGTCATCATCGGGAATATCTACTGATTTATAAAAGTAAAAATTTTGTTATATATAGTACAAAAAAGCAAACAATAAATAAAAGAAGGAGGGACCAAAAATAGGCAATAAAAATTAAGTTATTGATTTTCCAACCAACTGTCATCCGGAAAAATTAATAAAAATGGGGGAGGATGATAGAAGGTCATCGGCTGAGTAACAAAATTCAAGGTATATATACTATTATTCCATTATGCTATCGACGATAGTATAAGACAACCCAAAATGCATTAAATAAAAAGCCTTTTGACGACATTTATCGTAAGTCGAAAGTCGTTATGGTGTATAATCCATCACCTGTGTTAAAACTTTGTTTTTCTAATTTTTGTTAATAGCGAGATCGTCGGTTGTTCATCAAACCTAGTTCTCGTTACTACAGGTTGTATCTTTAGTATTAGTAGTAGTTTTAATTATTATTAACAATTTTATCTTGCTTACTACGCTATTCTACTTACTATTTTATGTATAATAACACCTTTTAATTTCGGTTATTAATATTTATTAGTTGTTTATTATTTAATCTTCATACTTTTTATTTGGCTCTGTTATTTAATGGTACTGTCTAGTATTTTCGATAGCTTTACACAAATTCGCCTTAGTATTGCTATTCTACTCATACTTATTTATAACTTCGAAATACATATTCAAATATTTCTTCTTATAATAAAAAACACTAATTTAAGCACAGTTATTGATTTAAAAAAATACTAGGTTAAATTGGATTTTTACCAGGTTCATTTATAAAAAAGGATAGCCTTTCCCGGCCAGATTTTTTTTTTCAATTTAACTCCACCATACACAAATGTGTTTGTAAAAAATGACAGGTTTCGTACTTTAACGGATCTTAGTTAAATTGGAATTCTTTTTGAAAAAAACATTATAATTTGATAACAAATGAGTTATATAACATATTAATTATCTGTTTTTGATAACATATTCATTATTTAATCATTATTATAGTTATAGTGTATTTTTCGGACGAAAACAATTTAAGTAGAATGCACAAAAATAAATTTTTGACATGATTCTCTTTCGTACACGATTTTTACTTAGACAAAAAATACTTCTTAGTCAAGCGATAATCCCGTGCTCAAAGCTGTTACACCTCAAACCTCCAACAGCTCCTCAAATATTCGCATTATAACATCCCCAAAATTCATTTCTTAAAATGAGGAAATATTGTAATGTGCGACTCGTCCCACCCCTGGAATTTGTTAGCCATCTGTTATTTAATAGCCGAACACATAAGTCAACGAACATTGCTTCGTTAAATATTGACATCACGATGACATTTCAAATGTCAAAATTCCAATAAAAATTTTAAATACACAAATTTTATACATTTTTAATTATATTTAAAATATAGGATCAAATAAAAAATGAGTGATTTTGAGTGGCCTTGGGAATATAAATTTCCACCATTTTTCACGTAATTCTTATGAAGGTTCAGTACAATTTCGTATATTACAACAATTTTGTTATTACAGAATTCAACCCCACGCAAAAACCCTAGAGCACCAACTATCAACATGGACTAATTTAGTGGTCAACTATCACAAACACAATAAATCATGTACATGCTATCTGCAAGAAGATTGTGAGCTGTTTAAAAATGGTGAAATAAATCGAAAACTATCAATCGACGGTCGTATAGTAGTGTTTGATGAATTGCAACGCAAGGGGTATGCTGCACCCCTTGATAAGAAAAAATCACAGTGGCAAATCTATTGGTACCCCCTTGAAGAGCTGGGTGAAATGGTTTATCGATATGCAAGCGACAGTGGCCTCACAAACACGGTGTGCACGTTATTCGAATTAACGCAGGGCGACTCTACCGTAGGTCAAGAATTTCACGGGCTCGATAACGTTGTACTGATTGCTGCACTTAAAACCCTCGAAGAGAAAAATAAGTGTGAATTAATTCTAGACGACGAGATTGAAGGTGTTAAATTCTTTTGAACAATAAAAATATTTATTTATTAATGCATACATACAAAATGATTTAATTTAAAATATCTTTAAACGCTTGTTCAACTTTGTTCTTAGAGTTAAGTTCTGCCCGCCATCGATTTGGGTTCGTGGCGAATATATTTAAGCGATATTTCATCGAAATAATTTTGCCCGATTGTGATCCGGACAAGAGCCCCGATTTTTTAGATAGTTCACTCATGAGATATTCCTTTTGTTTATCACCGGCTGCATTAAATAGGGCTTCAAATGCTCGTGAACCGTTCCGCGACATCACCATTTCAAAATATGTACCTTGCATGTGTCGTATTAACTTCTCACGAGATTTATCTCCAATAGTTTTACTCTCAACAAACGCGTCTACTACTCGGGAACCAGCTGGCGTTGAAAATATATTTGCAAGTAAATCATTTTTGGTATTCAATAGATTCATAACAATATTGATTGGCTTGTTGAAATGTAATATAGTCTGTAGGATTAGTGAACCGTGGAGATGTACAAAATTAGATTTATCTTCCAAATAAATATGATATGGTTTCAGCTTAAGCACCAACAGCGGGAACATCTCTAATTTATCTTTTCCATCAGCACAATGTAACGCTGTCTGAAGAGCTTTAATAAATGGCGCCTGCTTAGCTTTTAGACGAACACAAGCTTTTGCCATTGCTAATACGACACCGGTATGGCCAATTTTTAGGAAGTTTTCCATACCGGGTGATAGCTCATCAAATATAGTTTCAAATTCTGCTACCTCTTTTATATTATCCAACAGTTTCTGGACAGCAAAATTGCATGATTTCATTTCACTTAACGTTACGAGTCGATTTATAAACAAAGTTGTCGTAATTTTGATTAATAATTTGTTGCCTGCTACCTGCAACATGGTTTCAAGTAACCGCACTGAAGCTTCTGTTGTAAACACTTTCGGTAAATCGCTTTTTTCACTCGGCATGCACAAGGCAGTTTCGATTAGTTTTTTACCAAACGATTTAAGCTTAGTCTTATCACATTTCTTGAGGGCGTTCAATAAACTTTGTAGTATTCCGGATGAATATTCATCGTACGGAAATTCTGGAAGTTGAGGCCAAAGTAATAATCGATCGGCATATTCAATTACGATTTCATGCCAAGCATCTGGTACTGTAAAGGATTGTTCAAATTTATCATTATTACCATAAACGTTATCCTTTTTAGAACGTTCACCCGTTAAATTGGTTAAACACGACCGAATTAGATGATTGGCGTATTGATCCCAAACAAAATCCTCTAAATTGTTTAATAAGAAATTGCTAGCTTTCACAACGAAATCACCACACTTGGTTCGGTGATCGTCAGTAAATTCCGTCTCAAGATTATACTCAATGTCATTAAGCACACCAAATCGTCTCTTTTTTGCACTGGCCTCCTGTAGTTTCGCCACTGCTCTTAAAAATGATATTTCGACCAACTTTTGAAAAACATGTGATGCAAATCGATCACTACAAATTGGTCTAAAATTACTATTGAACTCATTCAGAAAAGTTTCGAAGACGATCTCACTCGCGTATCCAATTAAATTTTCGATTACACGGCACGCTATTTGGTTCGAGGAGTATTTAACCTCATTTCCAGCGCATGCCTCCAGTGTATTATCCGCTAGAATAACTTTATCCTCTGTGTTTTTAAACTCTTCGCGCACTAAGTCACATATCTTAAGAAAATAACTTCCTTGTTCGGGGTCCAGTTCAGTTCCTCGGCCGAATATACCTTTGCGCCCGAAACCTTTTAAGTTTGTTACTGCACGTTTCTGTTTTCGTTTGTAAAGTTCTTTTTTTGTACGAAATTTGGAATCACCATCGCCACCAGTTTCCGTATTTTCTTTCTCGGGTATTATATTTGAAGGCTCTTCTAAATCCATTTTGATATATATAAAAAAAATGTTTACACAAAATCAAAATAAATAAACCAAACAAGCATGGTTGGTAAATGTCACATTTTATAGCAAGTACATAACCACCCTAGTGTTAAACATTTGTACTTTATGTAAAACTATAAAAATTGACAGTAAATTCACCATAAATTTAACAAGCGCAAAAAAGTGAAATGAGTTTAAATAAAACGTGTGGGTTTTGTCCAGCCTGTGGTTCTATATTGCCCCAGCTTCAAATGACTGGTAATATCATTTGCTACTGCTGTAAAAAAGAATTCGATCCCAAATTGTACGGTGATATGAAAACTGAATACACTATACATTTCAACACATACGAGAAGCCGAAAGATAGCGCGATAAATATTGAAACAAAAAAGGAAGAAGCAGATGGCCCAGTTGTGAATCGAGTATGTACCCAATGCGGCTATAAACAAATGTCTTATGCCACTTTGCAATTACGATCGGCTGATGAGGGTCAAACAGTTTTCTATACGTGTATCAGATGCAAGTAAGTTTAAATTGGTTTACTCTTCCAAATTAATAGTTTTCTTTAACCGTTCACGTATTTTCAGATTCAAGGAAACGGAGAATTCTTAAAGAAATTTGGATATAAAACAATCAATAAAAATTTTTCATCATAATAAATGTTTTATTTCTAAATTATACTCTAAATTATAATATTGTAGTAGTCTTTTAAAATAGGCAGGGACTGGATAGATTGTTTGATACTTGTTTAAGTATTTTGCCGAAATTTTTATCTTCTAAAATGTTGCTCCTATAATCAATGCCAAGAATTGTAATCAATTACCCCGGCATATATACTACCAGAGATAACACAAAATATTCATAATAAAGTATTAATCTCTGTATACTGCACAATTTTCTTTCTTAAATTAAAAAAAGAAAACAAAAAAAATTATATATAAAGACAAGTTCCAATATTATAACTGCTAGTTTCCCAGTGAACTTCGCGAAATAACGTTTCCATTTTGCTTAAACATCAAAATAATTGTGGTTAGTGTTTTGTTATAAATTAAGGTAGGTATTTATATTTTGTTTATTCAAAAACTTTTTGTGTTAGAATTTAACGGTTATATTTGTTGTGGTTTATTTTAATTGTTTACATTAAAATTTAGTACGCTCATATAAATTAATTGTTATAGTGAATTTAAATTGTACCAAAAAAAAATATAAACCGCCCGAGCAGGGACTTGAACCCTGGACCCTTGGATTAAAAGTCCAATGCTCTACCGACTGAGCTACCCGGGCTCTTGATATGAATTCCAAAAAAGGATTTCTACAGCATTGGTAGCTATTTAAAACCCTTGACCCTTGTGGTGAGGTCAAAATTCTCTTTAAAGATTTTACAAAGCTAAAACTCCTACTACAAATGTTTCAATTACTTTATAAATATTTCTTAATATTGTATCCCAAGGCGGATATTAAGCAATTTTTATTTCTGTTTGATAAAAAGTTACAAGATAATAAATATATCGATTGTATTTAAGTTACGCATCATTGACAAAATTGATTTGTTGGCTTGGTCAATCACGTCTTCTCAGCGGGATTTAGGTGTAATACTGCTATGCAATCGTTGATATTACATGTATTAGAAGAATTCTCAAGCCAAGCGTAAACCTAACTGTTGATTTCTGCAAAAAAATAGAATTCGACGAATGTTACTAAATTGTCAATCACAATATGCTCCAAATCCTTCATTCGGTCTCTGTTGCCATTAAATGTTTTTCTTTACAAATTAGTCAACGTATTTTTGATTTCACAAAAAAATCGTCTAATATCAACGTTTGAGCGCCTTCCAGCAATTTTAGTTATCCTCATAAATTAGGGTTGGTGATTGCAGTATGCATGATGATAAGCTGAAAACTTTGGCCATTTGACTGTATTTGATAACATTGTTGGTGCTTGATTCCGGTCCACCAAACACGGACAATATGCGATCACTATTAGATTTCTTAATAGTTTTAGCCCCGGCATAATTGGCATTAGCATAACCAACTATATAACTTCTTGTTACTGCGGCCCCTTTCAATTAAAACAAAATTCAGTTCAAATCGAACTAAACGGTTTTGTGAAGTGTAACTAGGGTCATGTGCTATAATTGAAAACCTCTCAGCTACATCCAGGCTCGTGTTTATCGCGATATAAAGTATCCATTTCGACAATATTTGGTGGTCTAACATGAGTCAAGTGCATCTTGTGAAATATTTTATCAAGTTCGGGTATGGGGATGTGATGGGGATGATTGGGAAAATTTTCAAAATCGATTTTAACGGATTGAACGACGTCTTCTTCAATGACTTCGTAAGCTGCGAGAAGATCGTACAACAGTTTTGCGATTGTGCATCATCCATTTTATTACAATTAAGCATTTGTCCTCTGTCGCAGTCGAAAATTTCTTTTACTTATCCATCCACAATTTGATCAAGCATGGCATACAAGTATTTTATTTCCTAAAATAAATATTTTTGTTATGACCCCAATGAAGAAATTGACAACTCAATCTCATTGAAATGTTAAATGCTTTCTGGTCAAGCTGTCTACGTGTTTCATCTGATATGTGGACTTTTCATTGGGACCCAAATCTTTGTTTGCCTTCTACCAAACCAATCCAGGAATGGTGTTATTTCCGCACCTCTAGCCCTCGTAAATACCTAACTTCAAAACATAGGCAAATCATTATAAAATAGCAAACTTCCTCCCATTTCAATTAGTGTTCTATTTTCGTTTCGGCAACACAATTTTGAAACGGACTTTTAATTTGCTGTATTCAATTGGAATTAAAAGCAATTAAGTTTTATGTTCTGTCTAACCATTAATTGTTCGACAAAATTTTCAATCTGGGCCTGTATGTTGTACCATCACTTCGAATCGAGATTCGAAAAAAGTCGAATGGCGTTATGTTCTATCATTTTCGAAAAGCAAAAAGCAAAATGATGGTACAACATACCGCCCCTGGCGTTCAATCAATATAGTTCTCCGTCTTCACAATCGCATGCCTACAAAACTTATATGATAACATAATATATGATAATACTGTTTAGGGATTAATACACGATTATCAAGATTAGCCTTGAAATGACGTATACAATTTTAAATCTAGTTAAAAAATAATTAATTTATCGATTCTGATTGATCCGCAATGGTGATTACTTTTGAATTTTTGGTTATTGTCACTAGATGGCTATCTATTAATAATGATGTTGTCAAATATTTATTGCTTCGAAACTCTAAATATTTATAATTAATTAATTAATTTATTTTACACATACGAATAATATAAATAAAGCAAAGTAACTGAAATATAGCTACAATTTTTGTAGCCCAATTTATTAAAGAAACAAACCATCTGTACCATGTACCATAAATCCTTAAAGCTGGCATAATTCGCCTGATATGATATATTAATGTTGCAAATTAATTTTGTTTTAAGTTCAATAAAATCTAAAAATGCATCTGATCTGAGCCCATATAATATTTCGTTTTGGATCGAAAGTTTGTTATTGCTTCGAAATAAAACTCCGCAGGCGTTGTATTGGGCGTCCACGTGCATAAATACTGTTCTTTTGGCTCCTCCTCTAATATTTTCCTGTATATGAGACTGGGTCAAAAATGGACCACCACGTGCTCCACATGGAACCATTAGCAATCTCGTAGAAGTTTCGATGAGTAGCTCTAAGACGGATTCAACCCTAAAAGTTTTCAATGAACCATACGGTTTAATCGAGTAACTGGGAGTGGTTGAATTTTAAATCTGTTGTTAAACACGATGAATTTCGAATTTGGAGCTCAAGTACGGGTGTTCAGAATATGATGATTCATCAGCAACTCTCGATTCTTTAGGCATATAAAAAATAGAATCGGAGGCGGGAGTCACATAAACCACGACGAAGGCTTTCCTTAAACAAGAAGATAACTGCAGGGGCCAGACTTACAGCACAACGTTTGAATAGGATCGGTGGAAGATCGTCGTCACCCGCTCCCTTACTAACGTTGAGAAGGAGCAGTTGATCCAGAACCTCCTGTTCGGTAAATTTGAAATAATCAAATATAATGGAGGTGGAAGTAGTAGGAGGCCCGGTGTCTGTCGAGTCGACCGAAGCGGCTTGTACGACGATGCAAACAAATTGCAAATATCTGATAGCTGACTGGCAGTGGAGGTCTGGTAAGACATATTCGGCGGAAAACCAGATACCTTTTTCTTACTGTTAATGAAGCTTCAAAATTTTTTGGGATTAGATGTCAAAACATGCTCGATTTGCACTACGTAATTATTGAAAAGGAACCAATTGATTGACTTAAATTCCTTGCGGACTTTGACAAAATCGTGATAGCAATCTATGCCATAAAGCCTGTACAGGGAATGAAACGTCGTTTTTCGAGCACCATCAACTCGGTATTATTATTGATAACCTGTGGAACGTGTCTCTCGATACCACTCCCAAGAAGCTCATTGAATATGTGCACCGTGTCTTTCAAATCCGCACCGCACTGTAAAAAGTCCCAATCGGCAGTGCTGAGAAGCTCATTCAAGGACTCATAGTCGGCCATTCAAAAATTAAAGAGAAAATCATTAGAAAAATAATTAATTGTACTAGTATTCGCAATTTCCAACAAAGGTGAACAAAATGTAAACCGTATTTTGCTATGAAGCAAGGGAGATTAAAACTGTCATAACAATCAATTTGACGATTCTCGTTCCCTTTGTAGACGTAGAAACCAACGCTATCTAACATTCGACGAAAATCTCCAATAAAAAAATATTTATCATAATTGGTGTGTGATAGATGCTCTCACGTCCAGTGAAGTCCAAGCACGGAGCAACATCGGCATGCAAGACATCGTTGGCAAATAGCAGGTCCAGGAATTTCCCTCGACTTTTACTGAAACGGTTAAACTGCGTTGTTGATATGGGAGCGAAGTAATCGATGATAGTCAATGCTTTCTCATCAGTTGAGGATGAAGAGAACACACCGTCAACAAGTTCCAAGATATACCGGGTAAGTTAAAGTCGCCCACAATCATAATTTGATCACAAGGACGAACTGAAGGTATAACAGCTGAGTCGTTATAGTGTATAAACGTGTTGTAGACATCCTGGTCAGATCCATAAGGAATGTAAACGGTGACGGCAACAATCGAGGTATTGTAAACTAGTCTGATGCGAACAGCAGTGACGTCAAGGCAGGGATATCAGGCGATCCATTCATTAGAGGCTTAATTCTTTACTGTAATTAAAACACCACCGCCCAATGCAAAACATAACCTTAAAAGTGTAGGTATTTTAATTTGACATTCCGTAAAAATTTTTTTCGTGAAATAGCCTCCGTGGCCCTATTCTGGCTTTCCCGGGGAATTTGAAAAATATTTTGCCACAATTACAAATTTCACTAATTCCCAAATTTTTATTTCCCGTTCCCAAATGTATATTCTAGTAGACTGGGAATAATTTTTGGGGGGAAATTTTTTTTATGATAGTTTTTATAAACTAAAACATTTATTGCGACCTTATTACAAGTTTAATTTATTTTAAAATATATATTTATTAGCAAAAATAATGTTTAAAAATTCAAAAATTTACGAATTACAATTTCCCAAAAAAATAATGGGGAAAAATTAACGTCAAAACTGCTATAAAATGGAATTATTTTTTACCAATGAAAAAATTCCAAACGCCAAAATACACTTTGGGGAATAAAAAAATTCCAACTGCTAGAAAAACGTCACTAATTCCCAATTTCGCTTTTCTTTTGGGGGTCTGATAACGTTACTACTTTGTTGGTCAAAACCCCTTAGGATTTCATCCAAACTTATAGGTTCGATAGGGAACTAAATGCATGTACTTGATACCTGCCCGAGATTTCGTCCTTGATGACAGTCACGAAGTTTGCGTTTGGCTACATCCCAATAAACTCCTGTACTGTATTTTTATAATGGTCTACTGATCTGCGGTTAGAGTACAAAGTTATAACGTAAGGCCACAGAATAGATACTATCCAGAAGTGCCTATACCTTTTCGCAAAGCAAGGCCAAAACAATGAGTCGATATTTTTCTATACAAAAATAGAGCAATGACGTTTCTGTCAATTCTGTGGTAAGGCGGCCTTGATACTATCTGGGATCTCCGTGAGGTTGTGGATATCCTAGATTATCTTTTAGGTTTTTCTAGAAGCTTGAACGAAACTCCACTTCCCCTTTGTGATGGTCTCGTTCCACAGTCTCCCGCCTATCATAACTATTCTTAAAATGGCGCTTGATAGTTTTGGCGGTTAAAGGTCCACGACGAAAACTCCATGGCTCCTTTGTTCGCTTCTCGTTTTCCTTATTGTGGAATCCCGTTCTTTTCGATGGAGATTTCCTTCTGGGTTGTCGCTGGTTTTTTATAATTTTATTTTTGTGTTCATATGCTGGTCTTACGAAAATTGGTTAAAATCAGCCTGCTTAATCGTGCTCTAAGGTGAAAGGCTATCTTCCACTGAATGTCAGTGTTGTGCTGTATTGTCTACGCTGCGTAGTTAATTATTATTCTACATGAGTAGACATGCATGTAGAGAATTAAAAAAATGGCGTCGACTATGTAGAGAATGTAGACAATATAATGACTTCCTACTGCATATGATTAAGACAATTCGGGAATTGTCGGAAGAGATTCCGGATGATTTCACTAAAAAATCATCCGTCTTGGACAGTGAAAAGTATAAATGGAATCGGTACGAAAGCTCTGAAAATCCCGAATTATCAAAATCCCGTTTTTTCGATATCCTGCTTTTTCGATATAACGCTTTATCTCAATTTTTAAAGTTCCGCTTTTTAAAATGCCGCTTTTGCTGAAATTTTAAAATGTCCCTCCAAAAAGCGGAATATTTTTAAAGCAGTTTTGGAAGAGAACCCTTAGCTTAATAAGATTAATATCATTTCAAAAAATTTCTTATTTATTTAATTTAATTATTTAAATTTAATTGTTCTAACCAATCAATACACAAACATGATTCCAGTTTTTTGCCAGATTAAATACCGCTTTGTGAATCCACGAACAGGGTTGCCCTACAAACATACCAAATTACAGTAAATCGTTGATTAAAATATAATCTTAGATTTCTAAATAAATCTTTTTATAAATTATAATAAATTTCCAAAATAAATTCCATTTTATACACATGGAAATAGGAAAGGTGTGCTTTTCAAATTTCCATGGGCATGAAATTAAACTTACTTTTGATTTTTGGATATAGGAATTTGGTTTGTTTGGGATTTTTTTATTGGAATTTTTGTTTCTGGAATTTTGTTGTTTAGAATTTTGATTTTGAAATTGTGGTAGTTACAAATCGTACTCAACCCGTTTTGAAATTCCGTCATTCTGAGCTTCTGATCAAATTATATGGTTAAATTTGGTATGTACAACTAGATTTTGATTTTAACGTGAATTTTAAATGAAGTTGGGGAATTTGACCATTCCGTACGAAATCAATTAACGGTAAATTGTTGTCCAATTATTGTCAAATTTTGTATTCAGCAGCGGATTTGAATTCTAAAATTAATTTTGGGCAAAGTTGTAAAACTCGACAATGCTGAATAGAATTACAATCAAATTTAATTTGCATGACAGATTTGGGAAACACATCGGTTTCGAAGTTGAATTTTTCCAATTTTAAAACTAATTAATGATTTAAATATCAAATCATATTTCATATTTCATTAAAAAACAGCCGTCCTTTTCAACACGACCATAAAAAATGTATTATCAAAATTTCGAGTTAATCCATAAAATATCGAGTTTATATTATTTGAAACTGCTGGTCTTTTATTTTATTATCAATCAAAAAATGTAATAATTATAAGAAAACCGGGTGAACTGTCTGGTTCCATTTAGCATAGCCGGACTCTAGAATTTTAACCGAATTTAATGTTCAAGTTTCACTACAGCTCTACAAACTCTTCCAAATTTGAAAATTATCCGTTGAGAAATGGCCAACTTTGATTTTAATTATAGTTCCATTTAATTCCACCAAAATCCAGAAATTCTTCAAACGTTTAAGTTAGAATTCCAATTCACCTTGATTCGGATACATCAATTATTTTATGCATTTTGTACATTGTATACTCACTTGAAACTATTAAAATCCCGCTTTATATTATTAGGATTGAGATTTTAAAAAGCTGGACTCTGAAAGGCAAGATTGGACAAATAAGAAAATGTTAAAATTTTAAACAAATCTAAGCCGAGAGATTGGGGGCCAGTTTCTGTATTCTACTAAATTCTATTTAATATGCGGCCATAAAAAATTGTATACTATAGTTTTAATTTAAATTGCTGGAACTAGTGGTTTTGTATCTGCCGCCATTTTTTTTCAAGTGGCATGACACTCTAATAAAGAGTTTATTAATAATTAAATCAGATGGCGTTAAAAAGTTATTTTTTAAAATATTTAAATATATTTTGTATCCATACTTTGTAACACTCATATATTTTGTAAAAATTGGATGTTAACTTTCAAAATTTTGGAAAACATCAACTACAAATTATTGACATTGTCTACGCAAAAATTAATTATCTACACTATTTTCGACACCAACATGTAGATAATTCCGAAATGACTCGAATTCACGACTGGGCTGTGTTGAATAACCTCCAAAGAGGTTAACGACCATAATTGCTTATTATATCTTGATCCAGGTCACTGTCCAGTTCGGAAGCGAAAGCAAAATCTTTGAGTAAATTAGATCAAAGATATTTCAAATTTTCTAAACCCTGAAACGGTACGAATCTGTATCTATAATACTAACACGTTTACTTTCTCAGTTGAGTGATATCACTTGGTTTTATTGCTCGTGTTTTTGTCATGTATATATTTTTCTGTAACTAATAGTGAGTCACGTAATAGCAAATTAACCTTGAAGGCTGCACGGGTATTGGTTCGTTTTATTGTACCAATAAGCAGCAACTTTTACTTTAATTATGACTTTTTCGAGTAGCATTGAAATGTTTTTAAGTTCATGAATAATTTGGGCAAATAAATGAAAGGTACCGAATTTGTTGAATTTGGAACGTCTGGGAGCGTACGTCTGTATACAAATGGTTAGTATATTTTGTCATTTATTATTTGTATTTGCGTATTTCTAAAAAATAAATATTCAATTTAAAAATATTGCACAAAATGTGCAATTTTATCTTTACACATACATAAAACATGATTAAGGAAATAATTAAATATTTGTTAAGATTTCGCTATCTATAGAGACACTTATAACAAAAAGGTACTGTTATGCACAGTATCAATATCAACTGTACGTATTCATATTGCATCAAGATGAAATTATACAATATGACACTATGTGTATATACGTTTACGAGAATGTGCACCGCTTTGTTTTTCTTCCATCGGTTATATAACTGAAAAATCAGTTTACGTGCAAAACAGCGGCGAAAACTATTGGTGGCATAATATATTATCGAACTGAATTGCATACATTTCCAATTTCTTCTTCTTTCTCGCGTGTTATACAATTCAGATTTATTATGAGTACAAGTTTATGCAGCATTGGATCTACATATATTACACTGAGAGAGTCTTACTGCCCTACTTACATATGTATTTTCGTTTTTCAGATTTTCTTTACACAGACACGAGACCAAATTTAAAAAAGTTACCAAAGAATGAGTAATAAAGGTATTACATCTGCTGATAATTATGAATATAATTTATCGGATGATTTAAAGAGAGTGGCGAAAAACGAGTTACGCGAAAGTGAGGGCTCGATCCACCATGCATTAAAATCGATGCGCGATTGGGTCGAACAAAATGAGCGAATCATCAATATAAGATTGGGTAAGCAAAATTTTTTATAATACAAACATTACCTTCAAATGTAGTATAGATTATCAAGTTGTTTACAAGTCTAAATCCGCACATAAAAAGCAAACATGTGCTTCCGGCTTTATTAAGCTCTACGATGTAATTGAAAAGAATTTCTAGTTTTAAATTAATTAGAATAGGCTTACCGTGCATCCCACTAAAGTCCGCAATGGAAAGTAGTTCCAAACAGATCTGCCTAGTTATTACACATATGGTTTGTGAATCGTGTATCTAAAGGTATTTAAACATTTACTCTGACTGGTCAGATAAGGGAAGTTTTATCTGTTGTGCCATATCGTTTAATTTTAGTCTTTTATCTGTCTATAAAAATGCGAATTATCATTACTGATTTACATCTCAACCTATTTATGGCTTCCTATCGCGATTAGTTTAGATTTTGAAAACGCTGCAGTGGGAATATTAGTCCTTAATCAGAATATCATTCTGACTAGAAAGTTTTCTAATAATGCATACTTTTAATGTGCAGAAGGCCTCCGTGGCGCAATTGGTTAGCGCGTTCGGCTGTTAACCGAAAGGTTGGTGGTTCGAGTCCACCCGGGGGCGGAATATTTTTATCTCGCAAGATTCAAAATTAATTTATTCTGTAATTTCATTTCAGATTCCAGTTTTTTCCTGCGATTTCTCCGTTCCAAAAAATTCAGTATACCAATGACGCAAGAAAGTATAGAACGCTACTTATTACTACGCGAGTACTATGATGGCCTTCTGTTCAAGAATATGAACTATACAGATCCATCAATGATGGAACTAATTAACTTGGGGTAGGTACCAAAGTGTTTTAATTAAATTTTTAATACGTATTTGGAATATGGCAAGTAATAAAACTAAACTGAATTAACATGAAATAACTAGCAGTTGTGGCCGAGCGGTTAAGGCGTCTGACTAGAAATCAGATTCCCTCTGGGAGCGTAGGTTCGAATCCTACCAACTGCGATAATATTTTGGTTCAAAATTGATATATTGTATATTTCAGGTATATATTTGCGGTACCCGAACGTGATAGTCAAGGCCGGCGAGTAATTATAACACGTCCAGGAATGTTTAATGCAACGAAACATGCCAACTATGATATGCTTCGTATACATGGCATAACATATGAGACGCTTTTGGAGGATGACGAAAATCAAATCCGTGGATTTGTTCACATTGTTGATGCAGCTGGCGTAGGATTTCCCCATATGACTTTGTTTACGCCAAAGGAAGCTTATAGAATAGTAAAAAACGCCGAGGTAAAATATATAACAAAAAAAATTGCGCAGCCGGTAGGATTCGAACCTACGCTCCCAAAGGGAATCTGATTTCGAGTCAGACGCCTTAACCACTCGGCCACGACTGCAGTTGAGCTTGATGGATTCTAGTTAATTTATAAACATGTTTATCATTACAGAAAACGCTTCCTATGCGCCACAAATCAATTGACGTGATAAATGTAAATCCATCGCTTAAATATGCCGTTGATTTTGGTCTCGCAATAGTTTCCGAGAAAATGCGAAGTCGTATACATTTCCATACATCTTTAAAAAATACGACTATCGATTTATCGCTGCTTCCTAAAGAATACGGTGGTAATATGCCAATGGCGGATATGATCGATTTATGGAAAAAGGAGTTGGAATCGGCCAAGACTATCATAATGAGAAATGATGAGATGACCGTCAATCTAGAATTGTATTCGGAGAAGGCAAGAGAGGGTGCAGTTAGTGCGTTGAAACAAAATTTTTCATGTGCTAGTTCGAACTCACAGGATGCTGGTATCTATGGATTACAAGGAAGTTTTAGAAAATTAGAAGTTGACTAAATTTGGTTTGGTGTGGTCAAATGGTATATTAGGGTTTCATAAATAAAAACGAATTTAATCTATGTAGTCTTATTTTATTAAATAAATTTTTTTACTTTCAATATTTGCATTCTTCATGAAATGTTTCGAGCGTACGAAAATCCCGCCAAGTTGGTGGCAGAGCGTTATTTAAACGATTGCCACACTTTCGACATGGGTCCGAAAATAATGTGATATAACTGTGTATCCATGTTTTAAAACTACGAACCGCTAGTTCGGGCAGTGTTGGCGAATAGAAATGCAACATGGCCGCATGAGTATTTTCTTGCACTTTACGGAATACTTGATGTCGTGATTCTGTCCATAAATCATCTATTTCTTCTAGCGGTTCCTCTAATCCCTTAACTGTGATCCATTCAATCATTAGACCTTTGAACACAATAGCTGCTTTGAATACCCGGCCGAGTGTTATTAAAAGAATAGCGTTCGAGGCAAAAGGACGCCATATTTTTAAAGTCATGTCATTGAAATTTCGTTCAACGCTTCCGAGTACATTATCGACAATCCTGAAAAAACTATTAGTACAGGCTGTTACTGCCTACAAAATAAAAGGAAATACATACTGTGGTTGCACATTATGTCCCGATGAAACTGGCCGCCTCCTTTTGTTCGTATTAGCATAGTTAGAACGCTTCAGAGCATTTGAAACTAGAAGAGCTGCAGTATGGTTACTGTACTCATGTATTTTGTCGATCCACTTGTAGCTGTTGATTAATTGGGAATACAAGGCTTGTTTTTCCTGGGTTGTTTCTTGGGCTAAGTACGCAGTATTTCCTAGGCTAAATGGCGCGGGTGGTGCAATTAAACTATTCACTGAGGACTCTACTTCTCTATAAAAGTAAATTTATCACAAAATAAAATAAATAAATTAACGAAAATATATTTTCTAACCTTAAATTGACATTCACAAAATTCAATAATTCTTGAAGTTCTAATAGGAATTTTGTTTCCTTTCCTTCCTCGCCATGTTCGGCACGTAAACCATTACCAAGCACTTCAAATACTTGTCTAACATTTGATCGGAGAGTACGAACGGCCAACAAAGCTGTGTTCAATGGCTCCATCGCACTTTTCACATCAAAACAACAATCGAACTGTCAAAGTGTAGGTTATGTCAAAATCTTGAGTGTTTTCAGGGGAGCGAACTAAGAATTGAAGGTCGTGTGACAACTCAATATAACCGTGGGGAATATTTTTGTTTTTCAACTTAATAATGTGATTCCCTGTTTTGTTCACTAGATTTCAGCCTTACCTAGAAACAAAATGATTGGCATTTTAAGACGTTTATATTAGGATTCAAGTTCATATTAGGTAAGACGTTCATATTCGGATCAGAGATCGAGTCGCGTTCCGTGAAATAATGAATATGAAAAGTATTTTTCATTGGCAATCTAGTAGTTTGAACTATTCGCACGTAATTTTAAATTTCTCTGTGTGAAATCAACATTTTTTATGAGGAATGCAGCAAACCTACTCGATTGCTAATGAAAAAAACTTTTCAATTTCATTATTTCACGGAACGCGAATCAACTCCAAGGCGCATATTGGGATTAAGGTTTAAATTAGGATTCAATTTAGTTTAGAAAAATATTACAAATACATAATATGTATGTTCACGGTTTAGTGTATCTCTTTTGAAAAAAATCGAAAAAAATAGTTGCCTCAAAAATCTACGGAACACGGTCTCATCCATAAAAGTCTGCCTCTTATAACTAATCTTTGACCATTTTATTCTTAAGCCAATTACAATATTTGATTCAACTTGGAAATTTAAAACTACTTACCAATTGTTTTAAATAAATCCATTTGCAGTGTATTATAAAATTTGGGATTAAACATCAGAATTTTATTCACCACTGATTCATAATTTTGAACTTTTCCTTACCGTTTGAGAGCCATCACATTTTAGTTAAAGTTCAGTGGATTTAAAGTTTTACAGTTACATAAACAAACGTCATAAATGTCATTCGTATTAATTGAATCGACATTGCAAATTCGATAGCCGTAAATTGTGTATTGTTCTGCATTGGTACAATTAAATTTGTTGAAATCACCACAAATATGGGTAACAAATCTTCATTATTGTTGACGCCAGAAGAAATCGCTCAAATTCAGAACGAGACCGGATGTAAGTAAAACTTTAAAATTGAGACCATTTATTGGTAATGTTTTATCTTTTAAGTACAAAGTGTAAATAAAAATATTGTTCCAATCAGATAAAAAAAATTAAATAATTTACCTTGGCATAATCGCAAAATAATTTGCATAATTTACAACTTGCTATTTCAGTTACCCCAAATCAAATAGAACGCCTATATTCAAGATTTACAGCATTGGATCGCAGTGATTGCGGTACATTGTCTCGCGATGATTTTCAACGTATTCCAGAGTTGGCTATAAATCCACTGTGTGATCGCATTATTCAAGCATTTTTGGCCGAAAGTGAAGATGACCGGGTTAATTTTAGGCAATTTATGAACACCCTAGCACATTTCAGGCCGATAAGCCGCAGTAAATCAACCAAATTGAATTCACGAGAAGAAAAATTGAAATGTAATTCACATGCACTAGAATAATTTTTGGTTCATTTGATTCTATTACTTGTTTATATATTTTAGTTGCCTTCAAAATGTACGATTTAGATGATGATGATTCAATTTCAAAGGATGAATTATTGAATATATTGCACATGATGGTTGGTACTAATATTAGTCAAGATCAATTGATCAATATCGCCGAGCGTACGATATTGGAGGCAGATGAAAAGTTAACAGGAAAAATATCGTTCGAAGATTTCTGTAAAGCTTTGGAGCGTACCGAGGTCGATCAAAAAATGTCGATCCGATTTCTTAATTAATTTTTTTATTTAAAGCAATGAATAATGCTTTGGTTCATTATTTTCAAAAATATAATGTAATATACTAAATTTATCACAAAACCAAATCTTAAATTAGTTAAACATTCCTATATTGTTTTAATAATATAAATAAATATAGGCACAGGTTGAAAGTATTAAATATTTAGGTATTTAAAATAATTGATTTTATTATTGTAAATGTGATCCGCAATGTATGCAAATTACTCTTTTGAATATCCCCTAAATGGTGAAATAATTTTTCTTATTCGATTTGAATCAGCAAAATTCGTCGAAAAATTTATGGCGCCACTGTTGCTTTCCAATGACAATTAGCATTCATTTCATTATTCATTCATCAGTCTTTACTACACAAAGTGCTACAGGCTTTTGCATTTTGTTTATAATTTCGCGGTGCATCCGTTTTAATTTGAGTAACTTGCAGCTTAAAATATTAACATAATGGATTATCAAGTAAGTATTAATAAATGTGTATCAAGAGAATCGTGGTTTTTGTGTAAATTGCATTTATTGTGGTTTAGCCCTTTTGTGCTACGTCACTAGTATGACGTATTAAGTTTTTGTTTATTTTGTGAATTATAGCCATTTCCAACCGTTTTCCCGGCTGATGGTTTTGCCTCCGCTGATGATGCAGCGGCATTGCGCGCCGCTATGAAAGGTTTCGGTACAGACGAACAGGCTATTATTGATATTTTGACGGCGCGCAGCAATTCACAGAGGCAGCAAATTAAACAGGCCTTCACTCACGAATATGGCAGGGTAAGCAAGTGTGATAATTTAGGTAAATTGTATTATTATGTAATATTAATGTACTAATAGGATTTGATCGAGGATTTAAAAAGTGAATTAGGAGGCAAGTTCGAAGATGTAATAGTTGGTTTAATGCTGCCTCCAGAGGAATATTTATGCAAGCAATTACATAAAGCTATGGATGGCATTGGAACTGAAGAAGGAACCTTGGTTGAGATACTCTGTACTAAGAGCAATGAAGAGGTTCAACGACTGACTGGGGTTTACGAGAACAGTGTGTACTCAATATGTATGTTTTTTACTTTGCCCCCTTTAAATAAATAATATTTTTGCAGTGTATGGTCGCCCACTTGCAGAGCATATGTGCAGTGAAACATCTGGCCACTTTAGGCGGTTACTTACATTAATAATTTGTGGTGTTCGTGATCCTATTGGAACTGTTGATCCAGGTCGCGCTGCCGATGAAGCTGCAGCTCTATATGATGCAGGTGAAGGAAAACTCGGAACCGATGAAGAAGTATTTAATCGTACTTTGGCCCACGACAGCTTTGCACAGTTACGTCTAGTATTTGAAGAATATAAGAATCTTTCGGGCATGACAATCGAACAAGCGGTAAAACATGAAATGTCCGGAGAACTATGCGAGGCTATGATGGCTATAATTGAATGCGTTCAATCACCTGGAGCATTTTTTGCTAACCGTTTATTCAAAGCAATGGATGGTGCCGGAACTGATGATCAGACACTAATTCGTATTATCATTTCACGGTCTGAAATTGATCTGGGTAACATTAAAGAAGAATTTGAACGAATTTACAATCGTACGCTTCTAAGTGCCGTACGAAGTGAGACATCGGGGGATTACAAACGCGCATTATGTGCCTTAATCGGAGAAGCTTAAATGTTGTGTACCGTTAAGATTTTTGTCGTTTTGCCAAATTTTTTTAATGTTTGAGTAGAATCTCGTACTTATAAATTTGAAATTATAAAATTTTTATTGAATTCAGTATTTTATGTTAATCTCAATGTATTCATACATATTATAAATTAGCGGCTTATTTATACATATTTTTATTTTGATTATAGAAAATATATGGAATGTTGTAAAGTACCTTCCCTTTTTAATTTTTTTCAGTTTGGTCCTTAGGAATTTTGATGAGTTGCTCGTTCTGTTTATTTTTATCAACAATTTGGCAAACATTTTTCGTTGAAAAATATTTTGAGTTTGAGATAAAAATAAATATAGAAAAATAATTAAAAAATGCAACACTACAATTATTAGCAGTTGCCACGTCGGTCACATATGTACATATTTTGATTGTATATGCGCGATACTGAGCCCACAAGCACAGTCCTCCCCATAAATTCATAGTCATAGTGCAGATTCCTAACTATCGGCTTCGCACGAGGAAAAAGCTAAATACAAATATAGCTTCGACCAATGGAATGGATAAATTAACAAAATTAAATAGCTTTAGCTGTGTAAACAGATCTCTGCATAGATGAACCTTTTCTTCTTCGATAGCCTTGGGACTCAAATGGATTCAAACTAAAATAAAAGTTCTAATAAAACCAAGACGCCGGCACCCGACAAAAGCCGAAGTAGTTAGGGATGAGTAACTCGAACCAGGAAGGTGAGGCTCACCCAATGGTAAGAAAGTTTGTTAATATCGATATTCAGAGATTCAGTGAGAGATCAGATCGATATTACAGAGATTGGCACTCAGCGTTTAGTGTCTTAGACAGGTGGGGTGCTACCCCGGATGGACTTATATAACCTGTGATTTAATCGACCAAATTTACTTAGTGATCTGATGTCATAACGGAACATATTTTAGTGAGAAAAGAATAGCAAGATAAATTCTGGACCTCGTAACGCTCATTCAATTGTATTCGCGCCTAAATGTCGGTCCCTAACAATACATATCTATTTATTTTGAATGATAAATGTTACGTGCGCGACCACCCTGTTGTGTGTTTTGAATACGAATTGTGTCGTTGTACTTGTAATTATAATAACCGGCTCGTGCAGCGGTAAATTTTCACATAAAATATACAAATACATATTTTCAAATCAGAACTTAACTTGTTCATTCGAAGTCACAGTTTCATCAGACCAACAACTGCATGGATTTGATAACTTGGTTTTTTATTTCGAGTTAGCTCAATTGGATCTACTACGTAAGTTGTTTCTTTTCTTACCTATGTGTACCTTAATTGTGCGATGGCTAATAATTTTTTTAGTTTTGTTTGTTCCTCCCATTAAACAAAAAATCCAGTATAAACTCGCGTCCAGATCGATTAACGACGGGACGGTTAGAGCAGAAAATTGTTTAGTGCAAAAAAGGGTATTCATGCGTTTAGCAACTTGCTAAACGCACGAATTTCGTTTTTTGCACTAAATGTGTGTGAATTGAAAAAAAAACTTTACAAATTATAAAAATAGGGGAAAAATTATAAAGAAGAAAAATTTCATAGTTTTAGGTAGATGTAGTTTAGTTCGTAATGATAATTTAAAGAAAATGTGAAATAATATTAAAAGCAGAGTATAGTGAAAAATCAAATATCATAAATTAAGTGTTATAAAGTAAAAATCGGGAATCGTGCAGAATTTTCCTTGTGTGGAAAAAAAAAACTTGAAAAATATTCGTGTGCCCACATATATACGTATTATATAGTGCTAGTGAATTTGTGTTGGGTTTGCCTTAGGGGTATACGCAACTACACGCCACATCACAGAGGTCTGGAGATCGGGTGAGTGTTTATCATTATTAAATTTTTATATTATAATCCGTATATATTTATTCCCATAATAATGTTTTTTTTTTAGTATTTTAATATTTGCAATCTGTTCTGGGGCCGAAGCCCTTCCAACTCTTTCGCAGTTCGCGTTTCACGTGCTTCCCTATCATACGTAGTCGCCTACCAAATCGAGGATCTACTGCTATAGGTCCAATTTTTGAAGAACCATCAGTGCCTAGCTCCAAGGTCTGGACTCAGACAGGGGTTCATGTGTTTATTTCCACCACAGATCGTAATCTTATGATGAAAACTCCTTTTTGCATCCTGTTCCTATCGGGGTTCGAATCCAAGTACCTTCCGACCCAAACGCCAAAGTTTTAACGAATCAGCTGTTATACCTGCTATTTTTAATTTCATTATTACATAGAATTTTGGTTCTTCATTTTTATTGTTATTTAATTTTCAAATTCATGGGCTTAACCCTTAAGAGTGAATGTAGCAAATCCTTGTTTTTTTCTGTTAATTGCGGAGGAGAGAACTTCTGATGGAATAGGCTTGGTGGTGCTAAGATGTGTGGATGATTTGTTTTAGGCACGTACATTAATTCAATTCTGTTTGTAGCAAATCCTTGTTTTTTTCTGTTAATTGCGGAGGAGAGAACTTCTGATGGAATAGGCTTGGTGGTGCTAAGATGTGTGGATGATTTGTTTTAGGCACGTACATTAATTCAATTCTGTTTGTGTTACGCGCGGTTCTTAATAACCAATTCCTACTCCGAACCCTCCGAAGCTCTTGACCACACGATTGTATCAAGGGCATGTCTGATTGCATATTCGGGACAGAGATCAGCGAATCTATGTAGCAATTGCAATCTATGTAGCCAATGTTGGTGCGCGGGAGCATGTGGCGGTTAGCACGGAGAAAGACACGTATTGGATTCTGATCGGGGGATAACTGGATGAAATCCTATAGAGATTATTCAAGCCAGTAATTCTATTCTTTCGTCCAGTAACTGTTGATCGCGTCAAGCAAGGGAAGGGTGAGGTGGCTTAAAAAAGACTAGTTATCCCACTACAGTGATTAATAAGGAATTCCAAGCTCTTCTTAGAAAAACAGGTTGAGTTATCTTTTTATTTATTTTTATTAACCTCGTCTTAGTCTGCGGGAAGAGTGAAACCGACAATTTACGAAGGCCGTGTAGAATCGTGAAAAAATAGTGAAAAATTACCTTAGGTAAATAATAAGATGATTTGTATGACATTAGATAAAAGGAGTATGGGAGTTATAATCGGCCGGGAAATATAGTTTCCTTTGGAAAATCTGGCTGTTATTGGCATATATGGCTTGAGAAACAAAGATCCCACCGGATCATTGCATAGACATCAATGAAAGGGATGATTATGTTTTTGACAACTTATTAAACATTAACCTCTCTTGTTGCCTTCGTTAGCAGACTAGGTACAGTTGTTATTGCTCTTACTCAATTCTGGAGTTCCAGGTTCAATTCTCGTGTTTTAAAGTGTCACGGATGGTTGATGGATATATTTAAGCGGGGATTCCTTTGAGCGTCTTATCGAGACTCACTTGGAACTTTGAGCCCATCCAGTTATTGATCGATAACACTCATACGCTAAATGTAGTGGGATATCGGAGACAAAAAATTAATCTTTTTTCAAAGATATAATCCTAAACCGATTAAAATCGACTGACCCGGCCGAGAGTTATACTAGCGAAAATCAAGAAAAAAATCTTTCATTCTATTGGTAGTACAAATAAATTCGGTCCGTTTTTTAAATATGAAAAATGCATTTACATATTTTAAAATAAAATGAATGAACAGATTAATTAAAACATTGTCCATCGCTACTTACGACTTTTTCCCACCTCTCAGGTAATTTTCGAATTCCATCTCGGAAAAAAGTTTCGTCTTTTAGGGCGATAAAAGTTTGAAGCCAATTTTCAATTTATTCGAAAAAAATGAACCGTTGACCTGTCAAATCGTGTTGCATACGTCGGAAGAACCAGTTATCAGAACCATTAATCAGAAGGTGCAATGTCAATGTTTCCAAATATTATTTTACGTCTTTTGCAACGTGAGGCCATTCGTAATTAAATGGCCAGGTTATAGCAGCTCTTAGTATACACAACGCCTCTTTGGTCCCACAAAGCATAACCCTCGAACCATGAATGTTCGTCTTTGTTGTTGATGTAGGAAATACAAAATTCTACAATGTCGACCTCTTACGTTAAACGCTAGTAGACTCATCGCTACTGGACAGTAATAGTTGGATGCCGAACTTTTCAGATTAAGTTAAAATAGAGATCTCGCATCTGAAAATGATAGTCTGGGTCCTTGATCACTCATACGGTCTCGAAAGGGCGAACGCTTAGTCAAATTAAAAGTGAATAAATGTCTTCTCATGTAACAAGGCAAGTTAGGCCAAAGTTGGGCTTGGGTAATTCGTAATTTTGATCACGCGTTAATTTTCCCCATTTTGGAATCGGGCATTTCAAGATGCTCCTTTCTCTCTTAACATCGTGTTGAAGAAATCCGTTGAAATAAAAACAACAAATTTTTACTTACGACATAACTTTAATAAATATTTTTTGTTTTTGAAATTTTTAAAAATATTTACATTGGGGGTTAGAAAATTTCCAACATTTTTGTTAAATATTATTTTGTATTTGTGGTGATTTGTTTTTAAAATGTATTTTCTTCTATTTTATAGTATATGTTATGTATGTAATATGTATAATTTTCAAAATGTTTTCTTCTTAATTTTTTTCTAATTTGCATAATTTTTAATTATTATTCATATACATGTTAAATGTATTACAATTTTTTTATGTTTTGCTTGCATTTTACAAAAAACTGAAATTTAAGAAATACAACTGATAAACTTAACGGTAATAATATTTTAGAGGAGATAGATACATTTAAAATATTATGGGGTTGATTCGGCCTAACTTATTATGAATATATAGAAGAATTTTACCGAACCGAACCAATTATTCAAAATATTTGAATGCAAGCAAATTTTGTATTATTTTAATGTTTATAATTATTTTTCCAAGTTGTATAAGTGCAGTAAATACAAAATATATTAAAATTTAAATTAACTAATTTATGTTCCATTAATATTTTTGTTTTTTTTTATAAAAGTTATTTCATATCATCTGTTCTTAAGTATTAAATTCTTAAGTATCTTATTTAGTTGATTTAATTTTAATTGTTTAAATGTTGGTTTATTTTTTAAATGTTTATGTTTTTAATATTATTATTGTATTAGAAAATTTAATGATTTGGGAAAGGATCTCTTAAAAATCTTGCAGATAATTCTTCTGAATGATCCGTTTACAATTTTCGTATTATATAAAATTTATTTAGTAAATTTTACTACATAACAAATTAGTTTTTAATTTAATTTTCAAAAAATAATTATCTTTAACTAAACCTATTGGCAGTTTGTGTTTTTTTTTTATTTATTTTGAAAATCTAAATTGATAAATTTTTTAAAATTCATATTTTTTATTTTAAGTATATAGGGTAATTGGGTGGCGGCCTGCGCCTTCGTCATTTCAGTTTTTGGTTTAGGAATAATTTTTTTTTATGTTTAAGTTGAACAATTCATTTAAATTCCATAAGTAGGGGGTGTTCAATTGAATTCGCCCAAAAAATGTTTGATTTTTAATGCAAAAATTAAATGGAAGACACGTGTAATGATCTAATCAAATTTATTGTAATGGACCCGTTTCTATTGTGAATTTTTTTTTTGGTTTTAATATAAATTCAGAACGATATGATAATCCGGTGCACGGAAATATTAACAAATACGAATCAATATATTATCCCACCTACTAATGGCACTAAGATTCAATTGTTCTTTAAAAATTTAAACAGCAAATATATTTTTGTGTTAGTTTTTTTTAGTTATAAATTTATTATTATTTATTTTCTCAGTATAAAATATATTTTATTAGTTTATTTTATTCTATTGTACGAGTATGGGATGTTGTATGTTATCTGGTTCTTCCGGTAAAATGACTTTTTTATTTTAAAATTTCGTATTCAAGTTGAGGGAGTAAACACTAAATTTTAATTAGTAAAGTGCAAATTTTAAATCGCAAAATAATTTTAGTGAAATACTTTTTAATTTAGTTAATTTTTAAGGAAGATGAAATTTATTATTATAATTTTAAAATCCAATTGTTAAAAAATTTATATAAAATGAAAAATTTAATATTAAGAGTCGAGAACAGCAAACGAATCGGGAAGTAGTACGGCATATTCAACTTGTCCATTTTGTTTGTCATCAGTGTCGTCTGACCCATCTTCCGATGTTCGACCCTGAAATATACATATAATAGTGGATATTTATATAAGGTTGTGGTTTTTTAATCAGCTCATTTTAAGAAATCTTAATATCAGTTTTCTTCTAAAAATTTGTGTCATTCTACTGTGTTTAAAAAGTTTTGCCTACAAATATGTCAACATTTTGTTTTATCAAGTATAAAAATATTTTTCGAGAAAAGCTCTGTGTTTCGTAATTTAAATCGCAATTGAACATTTAAATGGAATTTAATTGATCATAAGTTCACCTGTGTGAACAAATTGACTACTATGTTCATTACCTTTTACGTGAAGTACGAGTTCTAAAATATGCGTTGAACAAATGAGAGCAATAAATAGTTTTTCACCTTCCCTGATCGCCTGCAGGATCAGCCTCAATATTTTTATTTCACGAGGTAGGTGTTCTCAAAATACAGAGAATTAGAATTTTGGAGAACCTCCAACTTTTGACAATTTCCTCATTTACAAAAAGATTCACGCCAGTTTGAAACGAAATAACCCTACATTTCTTATAGAAATCGTATGAATTTCTATAGAAATTCGTTCGCGTGCGGTTTTGATTTCAACGCGATAATATTTGGTACCCGGTATGCCTAGCAATGCCACTCAAACAAATGAAGTATTTTTGTTTTAATTCCATTTAATGAAATGTTTTTGGATACACAATATTTTTTGGGTTTCCGTCTAATGCATGTACACAAATAAATCGGAAGATGTCCGAATTCGTGAGCAGGTCGGAATCATTAGTATGCGTGGTAACACGCTCCCGACCTTCTCCTTTACATTTTCTACATAAAATTGTAGCTTCACTGATATTGTTCATCATCTTGTTCACTAAATGCCTGGTACCATTGCAAAATTGTGGTGTATTGATGTTTCGAAGCACATATGGTAGACATGCCAATTTTCAATGTTAAAACGTGCGGCGATATGCATGGAAAATCAAGTGAATTCAAAAATTCATTTGGATAATTGACAACTTCTTCTTGATTCATTATCGATGGACTTAAACGCTGTTGTTACACTCCACATTCTTTGCATTGGGATTTACATTGCCATCATTATCAACTGCATCACGTAAATTAATGTTACTCTTGATTTTCGATTTTCGCATTCATATAGATAATTGATTATTTTCAGCGATTTCACGAATCATCAATCAATGTGAATAGTAATTCATGCCGCTGACTTACTTATTCGTTTCCTCATCTGTTTGTGGAATATGTCTTCCATAAAATAAATTTGAAAAAGTTTGTAATCTTTATTCGGTAGTGGTAGTAATAGTAATGTTCCTGTATACGACGATAAATTCACTCTTGCCATTTGAATGTTGGCAAGTAATTCTCGTGCACGATATTTGTTGCACCGTTCGATGCCATTTGAAAACATGAATTGTACTTGAGTACGTTTGTCAAGAAATGTTTCGATTGGCCTGTGTCACTTGATACCAACCTTTATAATGGTTCGGGTGTTAATTTCACTTTCCCACAAGCGCAGCACATTCCTGGTGTTTCATTCATAAATTTAAATGTACTGCGATACACGCCTAATTTATCTATTTTTCCAATAACACTTGGATGAAGACTGCAATTAGAATTAGAATCCTATAATGGAACGAATGCACCAAGGTTTAAATGTGTGTGTAGATTCCGTCTAGATTGAGCAATGTGTATTCGGGCGGTTTCCAGTCGAATCATTGTGAAATCACGACAACGCAAATAATTGTTATCCAATTGAAAAAACACTCAAATATTGAACTTTCATAATAATATCTGCATTTTTTTAATAAACACCAATATTTTTACACTATAAGTAGCAAACATTTAGTTTTTGTGAAAAGTTTTGAGTGAATTTTATAAAATGAATTTTTTCACAACAAAACACATTACGAATCGCACAGAGATGGTCGAAGTGGTTCTGAACTAGTACGTAAAATCTTATTTATCCACATGCTCGGAAATCTGAGATTTTTTTTATTCCAAACAGAACATCATATTGAGTGTAATATGAAAATTTCTAAAAATTTGAAATTATCTAAATAAAATTTGTTTCTTACATTAATTACTAGTTCAGAACCACTTCGATCGTCTCTGTGAAATCAGTAGGAGCCGAGATAAATATTTTCAAAATTTAAGTATTTTCATATTACACTCAATTATGTTCTGTCTCAAATAGCGAAAATCTCAGAGATTTCCGAGTACATATGTGTATAAATAAGATTTTACGTACCAGTTCAGAACCAATTCGATCATCTCTGTGCGATTCGTAGTGTGTTTTGTTGTGAAAAAATTCATTTTATAAAATTCACTCAAAACTTTTCACAAAAACTAAATGTTTGCTACTTATACTGTAAAAATATTTGTGTTTAGTAAAAAAAATCAAATATTATTATGAAAGTTCAATATTTGAGTATTTTTTAAATTCTAAGTACTTATAGGTCACAGTGTATATTTTGTTATTTTGGCATAAACTTCACTCCGATTCAAATTACCATAAAATACAATTTCTTGATAGCTTTGGTTAATTGGAAATGCAATTTTTGCATAAGTCGTAAATTCGAGTAAATGGAGACAGGTGAGCAGGAATTTATGTGAATAAGAAAAGAAGTTTTAAAATAATTGACATTTTGGATAAAATTGTCCAACCTAGACCCAGGGGGCAGACCCCTTCAAATATTACGGAAACCTTCTCATTTTGGTCTAAATTCCCTGTCCAAAGTTTGTATCGATCAACGATCGGTTGAGCGGCTGAAACACCTTTTCGGGACAAACAAACAGTTTAGGAAGCACCCTGACCCTTTCAAAAATATTACGAAACCTGCTCATCCTCATCCAAGAAGTCATGAAGTCGAAGTCAGTCGGTGGACACTTAGAAGACGACTTCGAGAAGTTAATCTGACTGCACACAGACTAGCAAACGGGCCGAAATTGACCGCAGCGCACCGACGAGCACGTCGTGAGTTCGCTCGAGAGCATTTGAATTGAACAGAAGAAGAATGGAGAACAGTCCTGCTCTCTGACGAGTGCAGGATATGTTGTTATGGCACCGATGGACGGATCGTGCAAGTTCTAGGGAAACATGTCATTAGAAGCGAAGACAGATCTTGTATTCATCACACGAGCCAATACTGGCTGTCGATCAAGAAAAATGAATACTCAACGGTATACATTGAGGAAGTACTCGAGGAGTACGTCATACCTTTTGCAGGGTTTATTGTTGAAAATTTTCTGTTTATGCAGGATAATGCGAGATCGCATACGGCTGGTGTAGTATACCAGTACCTTCAAGAGGTGGATGTGCCTGTTATGGAGTGACCAGCTCGAAGCGCGGACCTCAATCCTATCGAAAATTTATGAGACGAGTTGAAAAGAAGGGTTCGAGCTAATGATGTTGCTCTAACGAGTCTCCAGGAGCTGCAACAGCCGATCGTGGAGGAATGGGAGGCGATACCTCAAGATTTTGTGAAAACTTTGGTGAAATCAATGCAGCATCGAATTTCTTATTAATAAAACTGTTTTTTACTTTATTTCCATTGTTTTAATTCGATTTTTATCCTTAATTTTCATGCTGACAAATTCACAAAAAGGTGTACCTCAGATGTTTACCCCCAAAAATCAGTTTTATGGCACGTATAAATACAGAAAAGGTACCACTGGATAGGTATTAAAATAGACATTGAATCTGCATAAAAAAAAATTAAACAAATATTGGATTTTTTTTTTGATATTTTTGAACTTTGCGTGCGATTTTTTTGCACCCGCATGTGTATATAATTCTTCTGAACGTGTGTATGTAACTGAACTTCTCCTATAAACGGCTGGAACGATTTTAATGAAACTTTGTGTGTGTTGAGTGGGTTCCTGGATGGTTTAAATTCACAATTGGGCCCGGTAGGTGTCACTGCAATCGGGTTCTAGGAATTTTGTTGGTTTTATGACGAATTTTTATTTTTTTAGATTTCTCGCATATCAGAACATATGTATAACCCCAAAATTTTAACATTTTTCACGTGAAACAAACAGTTAAAAATGTGAGCTCCATTCATGAGAGCGAATCGTTCCAGTCCAAGGATACGACGGCATATTTATGGAAAATACATTAGGCTGATTATACACACACAGTCCATCCGAAGCAACGAGTATGATTCTTTTCGCGTTTGTTGTTGCTTAACGCTCCTAGACTGATTTTCTTAGAATACTTGCGAATTCTCCATTGTATTTTATACGAACCGTACCACAATGTGTGACGCGAAATGCATTTGCTGGAAGATGACAACCTGTAGAATATGACACTTGCAGATGCAGTACTGAGTTCCTCTTCTCATCAAATTCGTGAATTATTCGTCATATTGTTGGCGACAACATTTTCGTCGCAATTTTCGACGACACTCTACATCGTTCGTATTCGGACCACTGATCAAGATCCCAATATCGATTTTTCGCTGGAAATATACAACGGGGAGTTAATAAAGATTGACTCATTCATGTCAGTATGCCATTGCCTAACCTAACGTATTTTTTGATTTTGTATTAGGCCAGCCTAGGTTGTACCAACTTAGAACTCACCTATCAGATGACTGGTATAGGAGGAGTGCAATCGCATGAATGGTATAGGAACGCATACGGGGCACACATGGAAACATTCATTTTTATATACAGGGTGTCCGGTTTTGGGATGATAATCCGTTATTGGGTGATTCCTTGGTTGATTCGTGAAAAAACCATATGAGAAGGGGGGGGGGGGGGGGGGGGGTTAGGGGTCAATATTTGCTATCCTTGGCAAATTAAAATTAAGTAAAAAAATATAACTGTTTTTTGAGGATCATACCCATAGCTCTAATGAATGCAGATGCAAGATATCTACTTAGATCTTAAATAAGCCTATACGAGTACAATTACCAGACAAATAAGACAAGTTGTCTGCTCGTGGAAAGAGGATTTGCGAAGTTACGGTTTAATATATGTGTGTACTTTTTTCTGAACTCCCTGTATCTCAAAGGATATCAAAATGACCCTCCACGCTTTTTTCTCAGAATGGACTAAGGAATTTACTATACCTGTACAGGAATTTGTTAAGTGATACAGTTTCATTTTAATTAAAATTTCGAAAGTTATTTATTCAAATTTGAAAATATGGCTAGTCTGGCCGCTTGATCCATTATTCACGCTAACACATACCACTTCAAAATATCAATACCAAATTTCGGCTCAGCTCAAAGAAGTTATCGATTTTCTATTATTTTTAATAAGGCCTGTAGAACATGGTAGATTATGTAAATCCCAAAATACTAGTAACTGGAGAGCTTATTTTTTGGGTTTTTAATTGAGGGGGTAATGACTGGGGGTCTGCAGGAGTATATCAAAACTTTAATGGTTGGGAAGAAAATTATTGCTCCGTGACACCTGCCATTGCCGGATTTAATTTAAGTTCCGCCCTAACCGTTTTGTACATAGCAAAATTTTTCCGAAAGTTGTTTGTAAATTACATCCCTTCTTTCGCTACAGAACAAATTCGATTCACACGTTCAAGATAAACAAATATTTTAATATCTAAATTCTAAGTAGGATACTAGCGTTCAAAATCTACATTCCTGTGTGCAAGCAATATTGTGACTTAAGTGAAATTATTTGTATGTGTATTAGTGTATTGATTGACATAACCTGTATATTGTTGTAAGAAAGGATTGATATAATATAATGTTGTTGTTTTTATAGTAGGTAGTTTATGTACGATTAAGTCAAAAATTCCAAACCCCATCCCATACATTATCTCATAATGTTGTTTGCTGGTTATGTCTTTCACGTCCACTTACCCATTTCTCACCTGTTGTTGTGGTTTCACTATCAGCTACTGATGATATGATACTGGGTCGTTGTTCCCTTGGTGAAAATGTTGTGGCTGCTGGTTGTCTAGGGGAAATGTGAGTTTGTGATCTTGGCGATCTAGGTGATTCCGAGGCTGCAGCATTTGTACGCCACGGTGGCCACAGAGGCTATTCTTCAACTAATTCCCATATCATGAGAGTGGCATCAGTTCCACCAACAGTAACAATATAACGATCGCCAAACAAGAATCTTGCACATGCCACTGAATTCGAATAGGTTTTGGCTTCGGCATATTCAGCCCTTGAACTAATGCATGGGTACCTGAAGATGTAATAATTAAATTTAGTTAAATCTTCAATTTATTGAAATTTGATAACTTACCTGAATAATCTGAGATACCCATCGGCATCACCAGCAGCTAACATATCTTGTCCAGTTGATCGATTAGATGTTGTCATTAGAGCTCCAGTTGTTGAATAGTATCTATTGTTCCAGATACCTGAAATAAGAATTTTCATTGCAATAAACAGGGCAACATATTTTCAATATTGTAATTATTACCCGCAACTAAGAAACCAACAGTACAATTATGAGTCAACCATTTAATATCTTTCATAGCCACCGGACTCTTTTCAGGCGATAGAGATCGCACGTCCCAGAATAGTAGATCATAATCGACAGTAACCGTTTGTAAATAGTTTCCATCGATACTCCAATCGATGTGGCTAAGAGGTTGGGCTCCCCGGATTTTATTGACTTTTTTGTATGAAAAACCGTCACGTGACACTCTAAACAAATATATACTGCCGTTTTGTGACCCAATAGCAACCATATCCCCTACTTGATTGAATCCCAGACAGTTTAATGGTGATCCACAAATTCGTAGCGTTAGCATTACCGAACCGCTATCCGCATTCAATACAAGTAGATGTCCTTCGGTACTACCAGCAGTAAGTGCCGCTCCAAATGGATGGAAACATAGTGAAATACATTCATAACCAACTTGTGTTGTCCAAAGTAATTTTTGTTTCTTCCACAAACATATATTTTTATCGTGACCCGCCGTTGCGAATAGCTCTTCTTCGGGATGTGCGGCCAGGCCCCATAGTTGACGACCATGGCCAAATACAACTTGATTAAATCGTCGCTGTAGCGAACCTTCTAAAATGTTGTTACGTGTCGTGCCCACATAAATATTGCCATCGTTGCGTCCGGGACGCTGAGGATATATTGTGCGTACACCACCCGCCGACTCGGGTAGTTTTGTATCGGTAATTCGTTTATAATTTTGTAGTGAGTCCCATGCAGCAATTTTTCTATCCTTTTCACCACCCGAAAGTAAGGTACCCTCGGATAACATAACTAAACAACTAATACCCTTATTGTGGGCTTCAAATTCCATTCGAACAAAATAGGCACCATCTGAATCTACACTATAAACTGTTATGAATCCATCACTATCGGCTGTGACTACATCACCGTCCGGTTCAAATTGAATGCTTGTGACGTGAGTACGTGACGGCTGTAATTTTACAGTATATAAGTTAGGACTAGTTTGGTCTATAGTATGCAAGTACTCACTGGTTTTATAATATCGGTACGTTCGAAAAATCCATCTTTCCGTCTATGCCAAAACGCTAAGTGACCTCGGCCATGTGTTATAAGGAGGTTATCATCTAGTGGATGGAATGTGGCACCCGATAACCCTTCTTGTAATGTCTAGAGTACACAAAATAATTATTTTAAATTTGCTAAGTAATAATTAGTACAGCAATATTCTACATACCGCAACTTTTCCTAATAAATGACCCCATTGCCATTGCCATACCGATAAAATACTTTCACGCCCTGAATCAACAGCAAGTATATAACTTCCGCCATTCTATTTAATTATACAGTTAAAAAACCAAATAGATTATTAAACTTGTAGTTTATACATATTTTACGGAAATTCGCCGACACTTCCAATTTTTTAAGAAAATTAAAGTTTTTTAATTAACGGAAAATTAAAAAAATAAAAATCTGATAAATATTTTTGTTATACGTACCAATTGTGAAAATGCTACGGCTGTAACACCACCATCAAGTTCGCTCATTCCAAAAACGTATAAAGTTTGTAGCGATTCTGTACTCCAAATTCGTACATGAGCTTGTGATTTACGATCACGGCCGGCTCGTTGACCTGATGCTACTAATTCGCGTGATGGATGCACATCCATGCACATAATATCTTCGGTATGTCCCGTATAATGCCTTTGTGATTCTTCGTCCCGGTCGAATAGTACCGCAACGGCAGCTACATAATATAATAGTTCACCGGTCGGTAGTACCCATAAATTGCGTCGGGCATCAATGCCACGATACCCATGAACCCAGTGCAATAGTAATTTTTTATCTGGCGGTGCATTATCAAGTGGTGGATGATGTACGGGTGGATAAAATGTTCTACGTAATCCTTTAATTGTAACTCGGCTAGGTTCCTCTCTTAGCATATCGATCATCGAATAATCAGCCGCACGGACAATTTCACTTTCTGGTGCATATAAAACACGTGGACGACTTTTGCTTCGTGCTCGTGCCTGTCGCGCTACAACAGTTTGTTTTGTAACAGGTAATTCGTCTGGGATAATTGGTGCACCAGCACGTGATCTAGATCGACGTACTGGTGAACCAGGCCCAGTCATACCTGGTCCAATGGTACCGGGACCCAAATAAAACGTCTCTACATCTGCAAACTCATTACGGAGTTGAGAGAAACTTCGTATCTGTTAAATAATATTAATGAATATTTTAATCAATGCTAATAATAAAATAGGAAGAAATTATGGTGGGGAGAGAGAACGATAGTATGGCAAATATATTTCTAATTACGCGAATATATACATTTATATGAACGCTTAATTTTATCTAGTAGAGCGATATGAAATAATTTCTATTTACAACGTGTCAATATAGACACTTACCTATTGAAGAATTCATTTCTTAAAATTATATACATATAACTAGAATTAAGTTCTACAAGTGATTTTATACTATAATAGGTCGATCCGTTGAAGATACATCAAAACAGCAGTGGCCCACTTCTTGCATCTAATCTATCTGATTTAACCGTTGAGACCTTTAATCAGGAACATTTACCACATGGGAGGCATGGCCCTGTTTTATCAACTCTACATTGGTTTCGAACCAATATATGACACCCTAGAATGCCAAAGACACACTTGTCTGGCTCTGTGTAAACGAATAAGATCAGAATCTGTTTATAAAATTGAAGGAACCGCCTTCATGATCAATAAGTTAGTCTAGATTCTGATATAGTTAGATGAAATCGTGAAGCCTCTCTGAAGGCCAGACGATAGCACGAATAATTATGTACCACTGAACCAAACCGTCGATCTAACCAAACAAAAGTAGCACGAAAGTTCGATCACACCAAAAAATATCTCAGGGATCAACCGTCTGACTGCTGAAAACAATTTGATTTTTATCGAACAATTTACATCACAACAACTTCGATAGCCTGGCCGATATAACGCGCCCAGTCGAGATTATTGAGGTAGGAACATCTTTTTCACTCGTACGTTATACTAATCGGTCCGAGCTTACTTCTGAAAGTGTAAGCTGGATTATATGACCACCTCCGACTGCACTCCCCCCATTTGAGAGAAATGTCAAACAAGATATATTTGATCAATGTAGGATCAATGTAGAATTACCCTGAACATTAAAATAAAATAATGCTTTGGAGATTGTGATGTGACCCAACAAATTTAATATCCAACCAAATAAATCGAACGATCACTACCGAAGAGTTCATCTTCCAATCTTCCAGCCAGTGTCGTCGGGAAGAAACCCGAGTGAATTGTAAATTATTTAGCAGGCAATAAGCCTTGGACCAAGAAAAATTGAAGTCAACAGTGAAGGTGACAGATTCTCTCATACCTGAGAGAAAGATAGAGATACTCTACGAAATTGATGCAAGATGTATTCGGATCACTTCTATTGTACAACATAACACATCGCTTGAACACAAGCTTATGCAAGTGAATTTAGCCAAAATTCTTCAATTTGCTTATTTCTCGTAAACTATAATCTCGTGTTAAAATCCGAGGTAGAAGCGAGTTTAAATTTTGATTGTTTGCAACCAGGAATGTTAAGTCGGAAGTTTGAACCAGCTTCTGGTAAATATGAAATTTAATTTTGTGGTACTAATTACTTCAATTTTTTTTGACAAACTAAGCAATTTTTTATGTTCCTTTCTAACCGGCCTGAAGATTCAAGAACCCGAAGAAACAAACTTTTTTAATTCTACAGAAGAGGCTCCGATAGAAATAACCGCAATCAAGGTGGACTGGTGTACCAACAGTGGCAACAAAAATATTGAGCACTCAAAGATTCGTGGACTATGACAGCAGTCATTGATTTACCATGGTTACCATGCATATTGTCCTATTAACCTAAAGAACAATCGGCTAAGCATTTTTGAACCAAACATTTTCTCATCAAAGATGGGATAGGGTGGCCTTTAACAGGTGGAGAAAGCCTCCTTCTGGGCTTGACATTAAAGAACAAATGATTGACTATTCTAATTGCGGTGATAAGGACTCGGCAATGAGCACCCATACCCAGGATTAAACATTAATTAAATTAAAATCTCGTGCTTCAAGGAAAGTCAAGGGAGATGTGTACAAATGAACCGTTTGCCAATATTTTTTTGTCTGGTGAAGATTACTACCCGTCTCAAAGCAAAACATCTGCTTACTCGAAACAGTAGTGGCTATGTCTACTAAAAATCTAATAAAAACGAAGGTAACATGTTTTAGTTGCAATTCATAAATAAACAAAATCCACAGGAAATATGGCAAAACATCTATTTGAGGCAAGAACACTCAGAAAGGTGAAATATCAATGGTTTTGTCAAAGACAAAATTTTTGAAGGGCTACTTTAAACAAACAAAATACAGAGGTTGAACAACAAATTAAACAATAGAAATAAAAAGTTCTAAAATTCAAGAATAAGAAAGTCAGATAACATACTCCTGTCAGACAAGTTCCTCATGTTCCATCCGAAAAATATAGTGGCTGAATTGGTGCTAATTCAAAATTGGCCAAATTCAATTGAACAACACCGACCGTTAAATGAACAATTTTGTGATATCAAGTGTTCTAGAAACCAATAATTCCTATTATTCTTTACGGATGGCATTGAACATTATTTCCTGGAATTTGCAATAAGAAGTGCCAACTTCATTGGTTTCTAGAGCACTTTATGTTAAAAATTTGAGCTTGTAATTTACCCTATTTTAGGGGCAGGTTTGATTTTCCTCAATCTACGAAAGAAAATTATATTTCTATTTCAAGCACAAAATTCGTCAGTTTAGCCGCCATGGGAAAGTTTTAAAATTAGGCTCAAATTATTTCTGGGTTTTTTCTAGAAATCGGGACTTATTTGTTTCATTTTTCAGGGCAAATTTGGAATATTCTTTTACCGTGTTTTTGACTCCTGGACTAGTACTAATTTTATCTCGTGATCATTAATTAGCACAAATTGATCTTAATCGGTATATGCAAAATGTCATTTTGAAATTCGGAAATTCTCTGCCGGCTGCAGTTATCCACACGAAATAGTGATTGTTAAGGTAAACTTTTATTCTGTGTTACCAACTCTGTAAGTATGTGGCATGATACTGAATGGAATGATAAATTACGCTACTCCTTTTCCAAGGTTGTGGAATAGTCGCAAAAATTGTATGTTTAAAAAACTTGGAGTGTTTTAACCACCTGCTTGATTGATTGAAATGTGAACTATGGGAAGCAACTAAATCTGAATTGGTATTAGCATCGGTGAAAATGAACAATGAGCAGAAATTCCTAAATTTCCATATTATAAAAGGTTAATCTGCAATCAGGAAGTTGCTGTACATTTAGTTTGCATTAATAGTTTTAACCAAAGGCCTTTCAATCTCGCGACTACAGTGAGACTCTTAATTTTAGAATAAAATCCCAGCACAGCACCCATTGCTTGTCGTAAGAGACGACTAAAATGGTTGGATTATTGGGCTGCACCCACATTCGTAAAACAATTTTTCTTTTTTCGACCAAACGGCGCAATAATCGGCAATAATTGAATTTTCCAGAAATCCAATTTCATACTAATTTGTTCTCTGGGGAACGGTATGTATTCACGGCCCATAGTGAACCAAATAAATTAAAATTATTCTTATAATGGAGGTTGAATGGCATAAATGTATATCTAATTTTCGCTAACCCCGTAAACATCTCTAGGAAGATCGTTAGGAAAGTTTTTGATATTTAAATACACAAATGAAAATAGACGAATTTTAATTTTAACAGCGTAAATTGATTGTATTATTTATGTTAGTGTAATTCTAAAATTATTTTTACAGGACACATAATTGAAATTCATGTTTCCATTTTTATGCTGCAACCTACTAATTTTACTACGTAGTTATGTTCGCAATTTTAAGATAACGGGCCATAGATTTACCTGTCGTAGTAAAATTAATATTCTTAAGTCGTCTTGTGTTGTGTGTAGCATTATTTTAATTAAATTTCATTTGTTTTAATTATACGTGGAAATTAATCAATATGGACGCGTAACGTGTGTTTTTATTTTGTGTTTGTGTTTGTAGTGCACACTGACGATTTTCATAGTGTAGTGTAAATACAAGTGTAGTAAACGTAGTGTTTTAGTGTAGTGAACATTTTCAAAGTGTAGTGAAACCAGACTCAGCTTATGTTATTAAGGTAAGCTTATTTTCGTTTTCGTGTTTCCTTTCATGTTGCTACGAGTTTTGTTTGAGGCGGGTCTGGACAAATTATAAGTATTTATGTTTCCATACAAAATTGGTTATCAATAGGAAAAATGTGTTTATGGGAACTCAATGGGAATAAAAAAGGAAGTTTTGATACTGCGCCTTTTAAACAATAATGGAAAACTTGAAAAATTCGTAATTAAGCAAATCGACGGTTGCCAGCAGAAAGCCTTTCAAAATGTGAAGTATTTCTTAAACAGAAGCGAAATTATTAATTTTAAACGGTTTGGAACGACATAAGAATTGAGAATTTAATTTTTATGGGCAACGTGTCCATACCGTAGCACGCAAAAAACGTTTTTAAGTCATTGTCATACCAGTTCTTCGTTAGTTTGTCACCCCAGTAGTTGAGGGGTACGCCTATAGAATTCCACCACAGCACCCATTTCTTGACGTAAGAGACGGCTAAAATGGTTGAATTATTGGGTTGCATCCACATTCGTAAAACATGTATTTTCGTTTCTTTGTGGGATTGTGTTGTCACTCGAATAAGGAAATTGACACCCGATGCAGAACGACAACCGGTTTTTTTAAGTGGAAATATGAAGTTTCTGTTAAGTGGTTTATATTAAATTTATTATTTCTTACATGTCCTACGTGAGGTTTTTTGTGTTGCAGTCGAGCTTTCATTGAAAATTAGTTTTCAGAAGGCAATTTTGCACGAAAACTTTTCGATTTCTGGTAATCAGTTTAATTTGATCTCTCGGGAGTGGAATTAAGTCAAATTAAAGAAATACTTATGGTACCAAATATTCGGTACCGTAAACATTTCTTTAATTAGATTTAATTAGATTTAATTTCGGCTTGAGAAAGATTAAATTATAAAGTTTTTTAATGGTTAGGAAGCCGAAAAGTATTAATTTAGAATTCAATTTCAGGAGATCTTTACATGTTTGTGAAATAATAATATTTTTTTCTTAAGTGCTGATTTAATGAAGCAATTGTCGAAGATCAATATCATTAAACCTATTCTTTATTCTTTCTTCTAAAAGATTAGAATTTTATTGTCTTGTGCTGTACGATCGCTTGGTGTTTGCAACCGAACCGGGACATTCCGTCCTAAAAAAGAAAGTACTTTACAGATCCTTCCATCTTATTATGTGTAAAAAGGTTGTAGGTGTGGGACCGGCATTATTCGGTACATCTTGTGCAGTACTTTTTCCTAAAGTCCAATCAATCAAGAGATTAATCCAGGAACTTGTGCAAGTAGATGTTAAATTTTTTTATGGTTGTTTTGTGCTCCCAAAAAATTGATTCAAACAATTTGATCACTAGGATTTTTCGCTCTGAGTCTTTTACAATAGCCTTAATTCGTTTGAACCTGATATAATTTTATAATTTATCCTCTCTTCTTATATTAAATAGAGCTAAATATGTCAAACCTTGATAATCTGTAGTATATAGATGCATAATATTCAAATGATATTCAAAAGTTTGAAAACATCTCCGATACACAATTTCTGACCACAATTTAGAATTCGGTTCTCGGAAAGTAAACAATTAGTTTAAATTATTTATCGAAAATTAAAATATGTATACGAATCATATTCGTTTTTTAAAAATCAGGAAAATGAAAACAAATAATCGTCAAATTGAACGATTACTAAACGAAGACTAAACGATTGTATTACTCCATTACAAGAAAATAGTTGACGAAAAATATAAAAATACCAGACAAAATTTTTCAATATTGCAATAGATCGTTCCAAGACCAGTACGTTCCAAATTTTTGTAATCTTTGTTATCTGGAATAACCTAGCCTTTCCGTTAAATGTTGGTCTCATAAAAACAAACATACTGAACGGCAACAGAAGTTGGATTTGAAGAGGCAGTTATCTGACGTAATATTTAAGGGACCAAAAATTGCACAATGTAACCGGTCATTGTGGAATTATGGAATTACAAAACACCACATCAGATATACGATTTGCTATTAAATGACCGATTAGTTTTTTTTTTATCAAATAAACTACAGAGTTTGAATTGTGTATATTTTACAGATAACATTCAGAATTTTATCTAGAATTTTAAAGATAAAAATCAAAGTATACTCGATCGGCCTTTATTTAGTCAATAAGTACCTACCGACGAAAGTTAATTCATATCTCTAATATAACAACTGATCATAAACCAATAAGTGACTGATCGGTCCTCGTTCTGTCAACATGGATCGTTGAAAGTCTTCCAAAACATGGTTAATCTATTGTGTTTATGGAAACGAGTGTTCGGCCAAAAACTGCTCAGTCCATGATCGGTTATTTTACATTACGAAAATTACAAATTCTTTTTCGGCATAGTATATATAACCAGGAGATTGAGATGCATTGAGTTTTATTAAACAGAAACTACCTTCTGTTAGTAACCAGAAATTAACTACCATATATACCTTTATTCTTCCATCTTGTTATGTGTAAGAAGGCCGTAGGAATAGGACTGGCCTTATCCGGCACATTTTACCCAGTACTTGGTCCTAAAGTTTAATCACTCAATCAAGAGGTTAATCGAGGAACTTCTGCGAGAGGATGTTAAATTTTTTATGGTCGTTGGCGCTCCCAAAAATTTGACTCATACTGATCACTAGAATTTTTGGTTCTGTTAGAAGAGGTTCGAGTACAAAAAAGAATAACAAGCAGCAGGTTGGCTTTAAGATAAGATAATGCCTATAAGAGGAGTTTTTCTAAGGTTTATGTTAAAAGAGAGGCAGGCTGTGGTCAGAGGCAAGAATGAGATTAGATACATCCCTACTGAAGTTCAGATCTATAACTGTTACTGAATTAGAGTACTAATGCGGAGGTAATAGGGTTGATGTACTGATGCTTCCCAGTGATTAACATGAAATCCAAGATCCGAGTGTACGTGGACAGCAAAGCCGCCGCGTCTTCTAAACTATATTCATTAAGCTTAAAACATGCTGCTTTGGCATCATGCAAGTTTAGAGGTTCACATATCAAAAAAGAATTGTCTCTTCGAGCCAGAAAGAATTCTATAATTTATCTTCTCTCTCCTTATATTCAATAGAGTTAAATAAAAAAAGCCTCGATAATCTGTAGTCTAAAGATGCGTTAACATGAAAGCATCCCCGACACACGATTTAAAATTCGGTTCTCCGACGGTAAACAGTTGGTTTAAATTATTTATCAAAAATTAAAATATCTATGCGAAGCATATTCGTTTGTCCTCCAGTTTCGACATTCTAATGCGTAGGTCTTGTTCGACGTCGCCACGTTAGCGCAATCGAGTCTTCCTCTACGAAGCAGACCGGCTGGTTTTTGATAGAATACTTTATTAATTATCAATTGTTATGGGGGAGAAGTTCTTTTATCTCGTGATCTACACGAATCTGATTTTCCTTATTCGTATTGAATTGATTCAATTAAAACCAATCATAATCGCTAGAAGTGATGTTTAGATCAAATGTTTTGATTGGGCGTAGAAAACTCGTTGTCCGGCTCCGATTCTGGCTTTTATTTCTGCCTGCATATCTCTTAACGATGTTATAATTGACATGAGGCATTTAAAGTTTTCAACGCTATCAAAATTATTAATTAGTTCCTGCGGGTGTTGCTAAAAAATTTGGTTTTTATACTGTTCACATTAAAACCAAGTCTTCTTGCGCAGCGATTGAGCTTTATGAAACTACCCTTGATATTGCTACGCCTTCGGCCAAGAAGCACTATATCATTTGCATATTCGAGAATTTGGCGTGAAGTTTAAATGTGCTTTTCGCCATATTGAACAGCATAGGAGCGAATGCATCTTCCTGTCGAACATTAGTTGTTATTTCAAAGGAGTCTGATACAGTTCCTCCAATTACATACAGACCCAGACGTTGATTCTACATACAGAGTCAGACGTTGTTAGTATGCACAGAGAAACGAGTTTCTCTGGAACTTCAAGCCATATGAGCTCGGCCCATGAGTTGTCGCGGTTTATACTGTCATATACCTGTCGGAAGTCTATATATCGTTGTATATGGTTACGTTGTACTCCTAACATTTCTCCAAAATCATCCTCATGGTAAAACACTTGTCAGTGTTCGTTCAATGGAAACGAAAACCACATTGATAGTAGCCAATGATGTTTTCGGCGAAAGGGACGAGTCTAGCATGTACAACATTAGCCAATACTTTTTAAGCAGTGTTCAATACAGCTATACCCCGAAAATTTCCACATTTAAGACAGTCGCCTTTTTTGTGCAACATGAGCGCGATCTTTTAATTCTCCGGCAGCTCTTCGTGGTCTCAAATAGACACGGTTCGATCGTACTGTGGGATATTCGACAAAGACCTCTTCACCGGGAGGACCTATTGCGATAATGGAGGTCATTTCGATTCAGCAGATTTTGAATGTAGGTTTATCATACTGAGAGAACATCAGCCACCTTTGTTCTCAACTCTCTATTCCCGTCTTTATTGCTGTACTTCGTGGGTAGAAGAAGTCTTTAGTGAAATTCCTGGCGTTACCTAGACAGTCCTTGAATTTTCTTGATCCGTTTAGAAGCGCTTTTTTTCGAACGTACTTAGTCGTGGCTTCCCTACATCTACATGTACACACCTCCTATCCACCACGCCATTTTTATGACTGTGTCGACTTTTAAAGACGCTTGGTCTTTTAAAGCATTGCCATTCCGTGGAACGATCTTTTGTGCTTGGCTATTGAACGTAGATGATGGTTTGCGGTTCATGTCTGCATCTCTGTCCGATTTGATATCGGAAATGCTGGTGGAGTGTCTCTCAGATACCATGACGTGATCTAATGTGGAAAAACGCAATTGATACAAAACAACTAAGTTGTACATTAATGCCAGGTCGATGATGCGTTGGCCGTTGTTGTTACCAATTAAATGCAGGCTGTTAGGACCGGTGTGCGATGTATTTTCTGCACTTCTATAAATTTTGCAATGAAGTCATCTCCAGCTCGACAAAGGATAGATCTTTGATGCCATCTGATTTATCTTCGGGCGTGATATTAAATTTCTTAGTGCGAACGATTGTATTACGATATTAAAACAAAAACTTGACGAAAAATATTAAAATACGAAATACAGTCGATATGATAATACAAAATATGGTACTAAATTATAAAAGGCCAAAGAATACTAATTAAGGTGCTATATGTATGAGACCTTAGGCGGGTGAGAAACCGACTAAAACCTGACTTATGTGTCACCGTAAATAATTACAAAATAAAACGAAAATTCTTGTTTAGTTCATTATTATTAAAATTCGCTAGAACAAAATGTTGAAGCTTTATATATTTGCATACAATATTAGATTTTTTTTGTAGTTTGATTACTTCAATGAGCTTTCTAATGACATAACCGAAAATTTTATGTAAGTATTCAATATTGCAATAGATAAAATCAGCTTGCTACGTTCCAAATTTTTGTTATCTTATCTTATTGCGTAAATTTGGTCATTGTAATCCGGAATAACCCATCAATTTATTTACATTATGGTCCTATACAAACAAACATATACTGAAACAGAAGTTGAATTTCAAGAGGCAGATGACGGATGGATATGACGTTATGTTTGACGAATGAAAAAACAATATATATACCCGGCCATTGGGCAATTACAAAACACAACATCAGGGGCGGTATGTTGTACCATCACTTCGAATCGAAATTCGAAAAAAGTCGAATTGTGGTATGTTGTATCATTTTCGAAAAGCAAAGATGATACAACTTTCACTTTTTCGATTCGACTTTTTTCGAATTAGACTTTTTTCGATTCGAAGTGATGGTACAACATACCGCCCCAGATATGTGATTTGTCTTGATGACCGGCGATAGCACACCGTTAAATAACATATCGGCTGTCACTCAGTCAAGAAGTGCGGCACAAATTTAGTATTTTATCTAGAATTAAACAGTAGAACATTAAAGCATACCGTCCAAGTTCTTCCAAAACATAGTTAATCTATTGTACTTATGGAAACGAGTGTTCGGCCAAAAACTATGCAACCAGTATACGACCAGGAGATTGAGACACATGGAATTATATTACACGGAAACATGCGAGTTTATCTTCGTTACCAGAGTAAAATTTACTGTTTGTTATATCAAATTGTACTCTGTAAGTTTAAACTGTAAACTTTTACTACTTTACAAATAAAACTACTTCTAATTTGTGATGATTGCCTTATCTAATACTAATTTACTTCTAATACCTAAAGTATATATGAGATGTTAATTGCGATATTCCTAATTCTGGGTGCGATTATAATGATAATAAAGTGTACTGCCTACGTAAGTAAATTAAATAACACCAAACAGCGTGCCAATTTTCTAATCTCAAGAAAAGTTTTGTCTTACTTACAAGTATGACATAATGTAAAGTACAAAGCTTAGTTATTATGTATATTTCACTTTGAGAACAAAAATTAATTTACAAATCGCTGTTTTAATTATTTTTTTTTCCAAAATATAGAAACGACAAAAATTTTGAAATCGTTCACTTGTCGCTAAAAAAAAATGACGAATGCAAAATTACTTACTTCGTGTCCGCCAGCTGTATACATTTTTTTTGTTCCGATCATTTTTAAAACTTGTCCCAAATCATCTAATACTTCTTCGAATGGTTGTGATGTTCTTAAATTTAAAAGTACACGGCACTGGAATAGACGAAATATTTTTTATTAATAATATGCAACTAGCCGCGGTCGAAAATTTTTATTTTTTTGATGCAAAACTTAATGAATCACCCTATGATTTATAGAAATGAAAATAAAATAAAATGACGGAAGTTAAAGTCGTGGAAATTAGCATGAGAGATATATAACATCATATTGTATATGGAAAAATAATTTTCTTAACGGGTTTCTTGATATATGTACAGGTAAGTTTGTATTCGTTTTGTCGCCGTTTTTACGTAGGTACATATCACGATACCACATACTTTTACTATACATATCGTAGATTTGCTCGTCCTTTTTTAATCGATATTTAATTTGTATGTATTGTATGTTGAAAACAATGTGACGCGGGACTTAAATGAAAATCACATTTTCAAGGGTAAGAAAATAAATTAAAATGGAAATTTTTATTTTTTTGTCTGCAGAAAATCTGAAAATGACAATAAAAAATGGTTTGATATGATTGCAGTATGAAAAGTTGGGAAACTTTTCATTCATGATGTTTTCCATAAAGTTGTTAGATGTCTAGATATGAGCGAAATAGATAAGTGCGGTTTAGTGAGAGGATGGTAAAATCAGTAATGCACCCCCTTTTCTTAAGTACGGAAAGCAATCCTTTCGGTTTGCAACTGAATGCTGTTGCAATCGCAAGGAAGTAAACATTAGTTCGAAATGTACAAATTCTTTAAACAGAAATTTATGCGACTGTTCAGTGTGCACTTTTGAACAAAATTTCCGTTCTAAGGCAATAATTTCAGCTAGAGTACATTTTTAGTTGCGTATTTTAATAATATGAAACATTATTTTAATATTTTTAATATGAAACGTTTAGAATTATGTGCAGTAATATAATAAGTGAAAAATCTCAGAAATGGACTCAAATAGTAACCATAAACGTTTGAAAGGGAACACTTACTAACTTGGCTTAGTGCATTGTCCATATAATGTTAATTCAAATTCAATATACGATAAATTGGATAAACTTGAAAAATTCAGTACATGAGCCCTACAATTCATATCAAAACAGGGTTTACTAATTTTAATATCTTAGAGTCCCCCATTTTAAACGTATTTAGCCACTTTTAACCCGATCTGGGAGATTTTTGTTATTTACGTTGGAGCAGTGCCCAAATTTTTTTAATTTAAATCCAATACACAATAGAGTCACTATGTAAGCCAAAAAGAGAAAAAGTTGTATTAACCAATATTGGATTGACGAAGCCGACTTTGTCGACTAATGGATGAAAGGTCGTCTGATACAAGCGCAAATCTAAACGATAAGCAATTGTATTCCCTCTTAACCATAAGTCATTAAAGGGTCTCACAGGTCCAGATATTGGACAGGATTCTCCGTTTGAACGAAAAATGGGATCCAATTTTAAGACTTTTAACAAATCCATTTTTATGGAGAAGATGTTTGATTTTAAACAATTTTTTATTATTTATTGTCGGTTCTAGAGATGTCTACAGCAAGAGTTCTATCGATGAAATTATTGGTGTTCAGTTATGATCATATTTATTGTGCTATACACGACTCAAAATTTTCATATCAAATCCATCCAAATTTTCAATTTTTATATCGCCGCCCCTGGTGATGTTCATGACTGTTCGTTCTCGCCTACCTGGTTAGATAGATCGGTCAAAATCATATATGTATGTATGGTTAATGGTATACCGCCTATCCCAGACTTGTTCACAGGTTCTCGGTAACATATTTGGCTAGGTCAAAATATTTTTTAACATCGTAGTAATAAGGGGCTGCATCTGATAAATTTGACTATGGTTCTCAAAATTTAAATGTTCCTAATTTCTCAGTTATCAATTTTTGTCAGTTGGAATTTACCAAATGCTTGCTCATCGATCTTGTTATGTCCATCTGTATCTTAACCCATACCCTCATCAGACTTGCTTTAACTTTGTGTGTACTTTCTTGACATTAGGGAATAACAAATGTCCTCCTCTTATGCCTAACTGAGTAATTCAGAAGATTTAGAGCCTTTCATTATTTTAGTTAGGATTCATTAATAAGCGGTTATTTAGAAGCTACTGATCATTTTGTAAAATTTATTTTGAAAATTTCGAAATGATTCGTAAATTACACCTCTTACGCCTCTTAGGACTAGGACCATTCAGTTGGCCGAAGGGTTCATGAGCGAATGAGTATAATTCAATCATTCAATTATAAACCTTCAAACTCCTCAGACCCCCAATCATACTACAATATGAATTTTTCATACTATGAATAGGTATTTGATTGATGACCAACTGGAAAAAAATTTAATCGCTGAACTATTTTAACCATACAACATGAGAAAATTCAAATTTTTCTTAACTTCCGGTTAGAATTGGGACGATTAGGAGTCCCGTAACACCAATTATCTTGGGATAATTACCAAATTTCAATTAATAAGTTCCATCTCGAGGAGGCTTATTGTTGACTTGTTTCACTTTTTTGAACTTATCTCAAACCTGTTTCAAATAAATCATATAGAAGTCTACCAAAAATTGACCTTGACATTATCTTAGAACACGTACGAGTGTAAAATACACTTTTAACAAACTAAAACAGAATCCCGAAGAAGGCCAATTTCAGAGCAAGATCGTCTGCGGATAGTTAACAAGAAGTGATGGCTGGGCATTGGATAGGAAAACGCGCTAGAGCCTGAGTAAATTAAGAAATATATTTGAAATTTTTTATTTTGGTAAGTCCATTTTCAAAAATTTTGTATCCCACATAGTTTGTTACGTTTAAAATTTTGCAAAACGGGACACGCCTCTCTATTAAAAATAATTCTAAAGTATACATATGGCACATGCAGTTTCTGAAAATAATAATATTTATTGTTTAGGTAAACTTATAATAATTGTGGACACATCATGTGTTGTCCACACACGTGTGGAAAGGCACATTAAGTTCACTGTCAATTGTAGGTTGCTTTGCTACTTTCTAATATCAACAATTTAATGATTTTTGTGTAGTTAGCAGACTTTCAGATTCTATGAATTTGGGCTCCTCTCCTATTTCGATGTCACAAACATTAAATCTTTAATCTAAAAATAACTTCGTGTTCTCGCCAGTTTTTGCATCTCGTTTTAGTTTTGGAAACATACAACGTTAAAGGTTTATTTTTATGTCATAATAAATATTTATGAAAATATAAATACGTTTGCGATTTAGCATCGAAGCTCATTTTTGTATCGTTGATTTATGTCATTTGGTTCTTTATCCTTTATGCGACGAAAATATTACATTACTCTCGCAGAGTGACAACTAATAAAAAAAAACATTTTGTTAATTAACCGGGTGGTGAACATTTGAACTCCACGAAATATAGAATAATTCTAATCCTACTTTTAGGTGGAATGAAATTATTCATTCCGTATTAAAATTTATATCGAATTGTTGTTGTAAAATTCCCACAGTAAGACGTTTGTTGTATAAGCTTCCAGTTTACAAATTTTCAAGTTTGCAAAATGACGGGGGTAATGACTGAGTGAGGTAAATGACCGTTGGGTAATGACAAAAAGTAACAGCTCAGGGGGAGGGGGATAATTAACCGTGGACAAGTGGTCGGGAGAGGAGAGGAAATAACAGGGGGTTTTGTTAGGCTGTAATATTGTCTCAAATGGATTTTTTTTTTCGATTTTTGGATTGTAGATTAGGCAAGTTAGACGGCCAAACCTCTTTGCTCCAGAAACTGAGAAACTATACTCTTCACACACGGCGATATCGGTTTGGAAAAATGTGCTGATGTCCAGTGTTGCTGCAGCGGCGTTTATTTTGACATATTTTTTAGCGAAACGAATGGCAATTTTCTGAACGAGCATATAAATGCCGATCAATACGGACGCCGGAAAGTGCGTGCAAACGACAAGTGTTTTAATCGCGTGTTCTTTTTCTAACCTTTCTGCTCGATGGTAAAATTTTTTTTGTTAGTGAAGATCACTTTTTCGAGTTACCAGACGAATCATTCGGCAAGATATTTTGAATCGGTTCGCCTTTGTCATATCGATGAGAAAGTGACAGAAGTTAAATTTATAGTTCAAGTTTCCTCTTAATGGTATTTCGAGCTCCAAAACCATATTTGCCTCCAATGGGTCTCAATTTCGCTAAATTTTGAGTAGGACCTTGTTGACGTTTTCAACCGTCGCAGTTAAAGGTTGCCCGCCCCGAATATAGTCCGGAGTCTCACAAATGTTCTTAAAATGGCTTACGGTGTCATAAATCATTGATCACTTGAAACCAATCTTCTGCAATTTGATGTTAGAAATACGCTCAATTTTTCTTTACAATACCTCAAACAAATATCTAATTAAAAATCACTTTGTACATCAAAATTGCCTAAGGAATTTACTAAAAATAATTGTTGCTTTCCAATCGACTACCGCAAGTATTTATAAGCACTTAAGGGTTTTGTCTTTGCTAAACGAACTACTCACAACTGTTCTACCTTTTTATTATGAGTAGTTGAAAGTAGTCACGATAAATTTGTCCGCTAGGTGATTGTGTGTAGTATTTTTCTGTCAAAAGTATAATTGAATTTCGTATGCGGAGCGTTAATAAAATTCCGGTATAGCTATTTTTTTTATTAAAAACTTATCACAAATAAACTACGAATTTGTAGGTTATGTTTTGGTTTTGTAATTTTTCGTGCTTTCCAATCGACATTTGAGCCAATACACATTTTTCACACTTACAATTTTGGGGTGGGGTAAATATGCATTCCCTGTTAAGACCGGTGTGAAGTATTTAACGTTAATAAAAAGTGTAGCTACACTTTTAAACGAAAAGTGTAGACTCAAAATGTGTAGCTACACAAATTATCAAAAAGTGTAGCTAGAAAAGAAAAAAAGTTAGAAACTCGAAACACGTGGTTTATTTAAAATTATTCATTAAAAATAAAAAATAAATATTGAGATTCACAGTAATACAAAAATAAGTTTATATACATATTTTATAAAAAAATTGTTTAAAGTATTCAAAAAATCATCGCAACAATGATTGCCAAGTGTGGAATTTAGTGTTTTTAACTTGGGATGGTGTCCGGAATTTGTGGCATTTAATAATTTTCCACCAACCCGGTCCAAGTGCCGATGCTTTAACCACTGGTCCACTTGTCCCATAAAAAATTACTTTAAAAATTTCCATATAAAACGCAGATTTCGAGTTTCCGATTTTTTCAATTTTCCGTTTTCTCCTTAGATTTCCCGAATTTTCTTAGTTTTTTTATATTTTCCGGTTTTTCCTTTTGGGTTTCCGATTTTTCTTTTTCCTAAACCACCCCAGTATTGAGACGAAAAACAAAAAAAAAATTATCTAAATCGGTCGAGCCGTTCTCGATTTTTTTTTACAAATTCCAGACACCATCCCAAGTTAAAAACACTAAATTCCACACTTGGCAATCATTGTTGCGATGATTTTTTGAATTAAAATACTTTAAATAATTTTTTTTATAAAACATGTATATAAACTTATTTTTGTATTACTGTGAATCTCAATATTTATTTTTTATTTTTAATGAATAATTTTAAATAAACCACGTGTTTCGAGTTTCTAACTTTTTTTCTTTTCTAGCTACACTTTTTGATAATTTGTGTAGCTACACATTTTGAGTCTACACTTTTCGTTTAAAAGTGTAGCTACACTTTTTATTAACGTTAAATACTTCACACCGGTATTTACTGGGGTAAAAAGTTAGTGTTAATTTTTTGGAAACAAAATTAAATGGGGAATAATTTTCCCTGCCAATTTAGATATGGAAAAATTATTCCAAATTTATAAATATTTACATCAATTTCTTCTCCTTCAGTAGGCCGAAAAAAAAATATTTGGCAGAAATTACATATAAATTATTTCCCCAGTTCCCTATTCCTGGGGAATTACCAGATTAGTGTCACACTGCTTATCAGTATGAATTCTGGAAAGATTCTGGAAAATGACGGTTGGGATTGGGCTCGGTTTCTGTAATGAAAATAGGATTCCAATGTAGTTTGTGTTTTTGTATAAATAGCATCTAGCTTTGGATCTGGTTTTGAGAATAGCCCATTTTTATTGAATGTAATCAATTTCTCAACAAATTGTATGCAACCTATTTTCTGTGATGGGTTCCACAGTTGTATTTCTGGAGAATGGTCAATTTAATTGGAACTGGGCTACTTTTTGCTGAATCTCAAATGTGGCATTATTTGGTTTATGTTACTTGTCAAATTAAATAGAATAATGGTATATAGTAACAATCCTTATCCAAATCAACCGACAAATGGCTCTGTTCTCGTAAAATTTATTTTCACAATAAACCATATTTGGCCATTTTGCAGAACACATCATAACTGTATCGGCTACTTTTATTTGAATCATATTTTCATAATATAAACGTTATTTCATTATAATGATTAAAGAGAATAAGCAGAAATGGCTTAATTTTAATTTTGGAACAATTTGCGGAACATCTTGAGGAAAATCCACTGTTTTATGCAGTTTATGAGACGGTGGAATCATCCGTATATTTTCAAAGATGACGTGGCTAACTACGCAATGTTGCGGATACCGAGCACTTTTTTGCCTAAAATGATTTATCATTTCGGTCCGGTGAATTGGCTGGCCGTTTTGATCGTGCGATTTGACGCTCTTTACTATTTTTTATGGAGCTACATGAAGTCTCTTGTCTATGCCTATAAACCAACTACAATTGCAGAATTGGAAGACATCATTAAACGTGTCAAGCGAGACACAAACCGAAATGCTACAAAAAGTGGCGAAAAATTGGACATCTCGCATGAACCTCTTAAAACGTGGTCGTGGCCAACATTTACAGGAAATAATCTTTAAAATGTTGTATTTTTGAGTTTCAAACATTGATATATCGATTAAAATAAAAGTTTTTGCAATTTTACCGTTTTTTTAAATTATAAACCAAATGCTTCGAAAGTCACTCATCATTAGTTGCTAGGGAAGGCAATTTATTTAATTTATTCAAAATTAAAACTTCTCGGTTCATAAATTAATAAATTAGGCTGCTGGTAAACACAGTACACAAAACTGAATTTTATTCAATTTTGATAACCCGAAAATCATTCCGAACGCGTTAGTAATCGATACCAAACTGGAACCTGGATCGAAAACGGGTAACTACAAGTCGAGTAGATTACCTAAATCTATGCAACAATTTCCGGAAAAACGTTGCCTTAGGCGTATTTTAAAACTGAAAATCAAGATTCTCGATTCAGATCTTTCAGAACCTTGTTTTCGACATACAACTTATCTGTGAAGTTATAATTATACGAGTAACATCTTATGAAATAAACAGAGAAATCTTAATCCATTTCTGGATTGATTGTCTTTCAAATGTAAATATTTACCAAAGCCTAAAAATTGTTTATTTCTGAAAATGGACATTTTTGTAGATTTTTCACAAGCATGTTCTGCAATCAATGCCACACTGCGCTGATGGTACAAATCAATGAGATTCCATCACGATACGCAAGTGCGCTCGGCAGCTCTAGCAAACTGCACGAGCTTCAACCAGGACAGGGAACGCAGTTGACTTACATTGAAAGATTTTTAGTTAAGAAACCGAGACAGTAAGTGAATGTTGTCATTGTCTGCTTCGAGGCAGTAGATGGCGTTTAAATCGACCTTGACCTGTCAAAATAACAAACAAAATTCTTAGCTCTATATCAAGTCGTGAAAATACCAAGAATGGTATTGTATTTAAAGGACATGTCTTCCGTCCATTCTATAACATTATTAGCTGGCGCATATTAGGAGCAGCAGTTCCGGTAGTTTTATTTAGGGTCTCAAGAATGGATCCGCTACTGCCACGAAAAATTCCTACAATAAAATAAAAATGAGTTTTCCCAATTTTACCAAACCAAAAAAAAAAAATATCACGATTTAATCAAATACCCATAAATTAAAATAAATTTAATTATCTAAACATTTTACATTTTCGACCAACAATCGCGATAACTTGAGGAAATTGTACACCCAAAACAGAAAAAAAAATAGTTTCGCCTTTCGGACAACCGCTATATACACCAAAAATTAAAAAGGCTAATTGCAAGTTTTTTTGTTGGTTCGCAGCACTATAAATAAATCTCACCTACATTTTTTCTTAATTCTTACGAAAAACGCAAAACTCAAGTATTTTAATCACGAATAACAATTCGTATTTATTATTTTTATGATCAATCGAAATATGTTCGAGCATATAATGTTATTATATCGACCTTAATTTTATTTGAGCGTTAACGTTATAACTAAACAACAAATGGGTTCACTCTGGATTACGCGCCCGTTGTTATATAAATTATACCGAAAAATTTAGGATTACAGGCGTTAATTAGGTTATGTGACCAATTTTATATTAAATTAATTTCACGTATATATGGTGTGAGGCCAAAAGGATATGCGTGCCATAAAAATAATGATGGATCGTGTTAAGTATGTATAATATACTCACTTGTACACTATGGTCCATATTATTGATAATGCGTATAACACGGCCTGCACTGGGCTTAACGCCTCCTCCAGCTGGTTGTGAGACATCTGCCTCAACGATGGACGCTTTGCGTGCAAGATTTTTATTTGATCCTCCCCAACCTTGATTACCTGGTGATGCGTACCACATTCCGTTTTTCTTACCATAACTAGCGGGCTAAAATTACACAAAAAAAAAATATTAAACATTAATATTTTTATTAAATATGTTTTATTATTAACAATATAGCAGATTATTTCAGGTTTCATAAAATATTTTGACTTAATGTAATCGATTGGCACAAAAGCTCCATCGAAATAAAACCGAAACATTGTAGTAGCGCACGTCTCAATCAAATTTCAATCCTATTAGCAATAAATTTACTATTATTGTAAATAATTACATATGCTACTACAAAATATATAGGTTTTGTATAAAAGAAAGTATGTACATAGCCTTGTTTTATAAATTAAAATGTCGCGGATTTGTAATGTAGGCATATACGAAAAAGTAGAACAGAAATATTTTCTTATGTGTGCTTTATAAAAACACACTGGCGTATAATTACACGATTTTCTTATATTACTATATACACACATAACAATTTTCACTTCTTAAAATCACAATAAAAATTACCTTGACCCAAAAAATTAAAAAATATAATAAAATAATAAGCCTAATTCCAGAATCGAACCTGCATATTAATGACGGGTGCTGTTAACACCAAAAATGGAGCTTCTTCGTCACTGTCGTACATCAGGCACAAAATGAAAATTTTTTATTGGTAGTTTTTTTTAATATTTATTATTATTATATCACTTTAAAAAATATTTTTTATATTTATTTTAAAACACTTAATATTTATTATATCATAACTTTTAAACAATTTGTATACAAAAAAAAGCTTTTATCCGCATACGAGTACGAGTATAACGAGTTGAACACTTTTATTTAATTTAAATATTTTTCCTCACATTTCATATTTAATATTTAATTTAATATTAATATAATATTAATAATAAATATATTATATACAAAAAATTATGTTATTATGCTTGGATGGTTCACTTTAGACTGACAAAAATATTGCCGATGGATTTATTCAAGAAAAAAGCTTTAAGTGATTTTATTTTAATTTTATTTCGGTTTTTTTTCCTTTGTTGGTTTCTCGGTTATTGGTGTTTTAAAGAAGTGTCGTAAACTTTCGATATGATCCAACCACCAACTATTTCACTTTCTATTATAATACTAACCCTTTTTGGAAATAACAATAACAATTCTAACTATTTTATTATAACACGAATATCAAAAAAAAAAAAAAAATTCGTTATAAAACGCGAAAGAAGCTTTTTCGTGGATTTTGATTGCGACGAAATTTTTCATGTAAATATACTAAGCGTGCAAAAGACGAGAGTGCGGTTAGTATACCTGTGTGACTATGTCAATGATATTTAAGACGTTTTAATTTTTTTTTATTGTTTGATTTGTTTGTCTGACTCGATTATGTTTTATACATGCATGCATACATTTTCTTTGGGTGTTATTTAGGTCAATATATTACGTATCGTGTATGTAAGCTTTTTTTTCTATTTGTATTCATGAATGAGAATATCCTAATCTAATATCTTAACATTATTATTTAAGAAAATATTGACGTTAAGTCGCGACGGAGACAGTTTACTTTTTACATGAATTTAATTGGAATACATAAAATTTGGGTTATTGCATGTCGTGCTATTAATGTGCGGCAGTTGCATATCTGATTTGTTTAAAGTTGAAAGCTCGAAAATGTATTTACATTTTTTCAAGTACTTTATCGAATATGTATATACGCACTTGATAAACACCTGAACATTTCCCTATTCTAAAATCGTCAGCCCTTAATTGATTCCTACCGTTCATATTTCTAATATTATTTTATTGTAGTTAGCTAATTAGAGAAAATATTAATTAATTAATTAAATATTATTGTTTATAAGCCAAATGAAACGCGGGTAAAATCTCGAAGAGTGTTTGAACCTTGGGTGTATTGATTTAGGCTGCTTAATTATTATTAATGTATATTAAGTTAAATAGTGTTTCATTCTAATAATAAACAGCCAAGGATTTTGTAATGACCAAGGATAGACATATGATTAATATTGTGAGAGGACTTATTGTTCTAGATTTAAACTTTTCACGGTATTGAGAATTTGGGTGTTTTATTGACGAAAAGACCTTGTTCAATTCGTAACGTGTAACTAATATCAACGGACAAATCTTTGAAGTAATTTTCGCAAACCATAAACGAGGTTTAACACTGAATAAGTTTATAAACGGAAGTATTCATAAATTAATTGATAATCAAAATTTGAGTGGTTATTTTTTGGATATTGATGACCCGTACACGGTTTACAGAATTGTAACCATATGGACAACTTTTTTCCGATTTGCTCTTTGCACGTTTGTTGTTGTCGTGGTAACTAACAATGGCTGGAACCTTGAAACAAAATAAAACTTGCATCCTAGGCAGTTTTAAAAAATCCTTAGCTAAGTCTTTAGATTTCAGCATGTTCAGATTCATTGGTGATGGAAAAGTGAGCATTTGCTCGTACGTGCTATGGTTTATAAACCCGTTAAAACCGATTTCTAAAAACGTGTTTCAATGAAAACCAAAAACCCGGGTTTTCTGAATTTTGTAGTTTAAAGAAGTCAAACTACTATTTCTCAAATTTTGTAATTTTTATTTGAAATTCGAAGGTGTTAAATCAGAAATAGTAATTTTTTGAAAAATAAACATAATTTTGAATCGAATTTATCGGTTTTCTTTTGCTTCTTGGAATACTCTACTATGTATATATGATTCAACGATATTTGGTATACATGATGGAATACTCTACTATGTATACATGATCCAACGATATTTGGTATACTATGTATACATGATCCAACGATACAAAATGGTAACACATTATGCAACAAAGCGAAAGACGTTTCGGTGGCCACAGGCCATATGTTTTATAATATTATCGGTGTCGCTGCTCTGCCCTCATCTATAATTTATTGCGAAAATAATCCGAATGATCCGAAAAGGATCTAGGTAAACAATTAGCGATGCCTTAATGAGAATCGTGCGAGAAAACCAAAAGTGATGGTCCGATGCTCATCTCAAACTGCGATACAATGTATGATAGGCCGGTCTGTTATTGCTGTCGATGAAGCAGCTACCTCAATAGCTCAAAATGCAAACACACATGTTGGAAGCTGCTTTGATTGTAGATCCTTGTCATCCTTTAAACGCAAAACATGAAGAAGTTGTTTGATTTGCAAGCGACGAATTTGCAATGAACACCCAGAGGCAATTACTAATAGCAAGTGCTTACCAAAAAAAAATTTCATTTGAGATGAAAAAATTTTGGTCGAAAGTCTGACACGTTCTTTCCAAGTAAAAAAGGGGTTTTTTGGTCGCAATCAATTTTGAGAAATCTCAACATTTTCAAAATCTTAAAAATTTTGAAAATCGAATGTCAATTTTTCAGAGATACACTACAAAAAAAAACAATCGTGTATCAATTTTACGTTTAAAATTTATTACAAGAGGAGATTTACCACATTATAAATTAAGAAATTTAAAAAACAATTCCCTCAAATAAAATTGATTGAACATGTTTTAACGACCTTAATATTCCGGTTCACAGAAGTTGGCAGATATAACTGTATATGGCATTTAAATGACCTGGCCAACAGCATTAAGCACACAAATACCTGTTACCATAATGGGGGTAAGGGGTCTCCCCAGTGGAACTATTCTGGGCTGGGATGTTCTAACATCACCATGTTTCGATAATTTATCGAAGCTTATTTCTCGTTTCTGTAGAATAAAATTTATCTCCGTTTCAATTTTTATCTCATTTACGAGCCTGCTAGATTGCAACATTGTGATGTTTCGACTGTGTTTCTATCACCAAATATTTTTTTTTCGATTGTAGAACGAAAATAAGTGAATTAGATATTGTTCAAATATATTCTAGTAGGCAGTGATAGCAATAAAGAAGAAATAATTGATAATTGAAACAGAAATCAAATTAATTCTAGCTGTAAGAGACGTAGACTTCGATAAAATATCGCAAAAAGTGATGTTAGTACATCCCAGCACTGGTAATTTCCCGGGAATAGGAAACTGGGCAAAGAACTTTATGTAATTTCTGTTCAAATATTTTTTTCCGGGCTACTGAGGAGGAAAGTTTGATTTAAATTTATAAATATTTTGGGAATAATTTTTCCATATCTAAATTGGCAGGGAAAATTATTCCCACTTTATGTAATTTTGTTTTCAAAAAAATGAACACTAGCTTTTTACCTCAGTATGCTGGAAAAAATATTTGAACAGAAATTTCATATAAATTCTTTCCCAGTGCCCTATTCTCGGGCAATTATCAGAATAGTGCATGAATATCTGATTTAATATTCGCTTCTGTTAGATTAGGTATAGGATATTAAATCAGCGGATATTGAATTATAAAACAGACCCAGTAATGCAGTGTTTCACCATACACAAATTTTGATATTTTTATTTATAAATTTTTATATATAAGAAATCTATATTTTGTACCTGTTTATCACAAATTATTTTATATTTTTCCTTAAATTTGTTTAATTTTATATTTCTTTTATATTTGACTTTGAAAGTGTACACGTCTACATGCGTATTAATGTTTCCGGGATGAGACTAACTTTTTCAATGTGTAAATATTTTTAAAGATGGATACATTGTAGCAAATAAACTGAAAGGGAACCATAGATAAATGGCACTAGTGGCGTCTAGGTTTGTTCGGTCTTGGTGATGTAAATAATCTTGAGAACCCCATTTTTATATCATGAGGTTGAAAATTTAATCTTTATATTTATAGGAATCTTTTATTTCTTTGTCGTTTTTGTAAATGCTATACTCTTCAACATCATGTCAAATTGAGAAATCTATTATGAAAGCTGCTACTTCCGATTACAAAAGTTTCCATCGAATTTCGTAAGGACCACCCAATTTATGGAAAGTGTTTAAGCATGAACTTTTATTATGAATAGCCAATCCCCCTAAAGTGTTGAGATGCTAAATATTTGTAGAAAAAAGTTTTTTACAAAACTCGCTACCACTTCCAGTGAGTCGATGTCGGCTGAACATCACTGGGACGTGCCAATTTATAGAAAACGCTTAAGTGTTAAGTTTTAGCCCGAACAGATTATTCATCTAGGCTGTACAGAGGAAAAACTTTTGTTGAAAAATAGTGTTTTCTCAAAAATCGTTAGTTCCGCTTAAATATTGAAAAACTGATCTGCACCGGTATTACTGCAAAGTTAATTTAGAATATTTAGTTCATAGTCGTTTCGAAATATTTGCAATACACGAAAAAGCTCTTATCAATGCTGCCATTTCCGGTGGAGCAATTCGATAAACTGCCACTGGGATCTCCTAATTCATGGAGGAAGCTTATAAGTATGAAGTTTTATCCCGAACAGTCAATCCGACTGGGCTGTAGGTTCTAATTGCCCTTGAGGGTTTTGGTACCCTCTGGGAAGTGTTAGAACATACATATAATCATAATACAAAATTTACTGTAACATGATGTAATAGTTCTATACTATGGGTCGCAAAACCAGAGAAAACCTATATCGTCGGTTTGGTGCAATAGTGAAAGTGACACAACTCAAATTTTACTCATTTCTTGATATATATCAAACGATACCCAATAATTCATATTTTTATTATTTTGTATCAAAACATACTCGCTATGTAGTTATTTCTAGTAAATAAGATAAAATTCCATGTAAAAAATCATTCAATTCGCGAAAGAATTTAACATTTTAAGATATTGGAAACTATCCTAAGAAAATTTGCAAAATATTAAAGAAAAATAAAAACTAAGATCCCATTGAAGATGTAGGAATAGAAAAAAAATTATTTTACTAGCCAGAATGTATTTTTATTTACTTTTGAAAAACTCCGTTTTTACACTCAGTTTTGAGTGATATTTTCAAATCGCTCTACCGAAAAATTAAAAATTTTGAGTGGTGTCACTATTGCACCAAACCGACGATATGCAAACAGATCGAATTTTGGAGTTCTGATTAGCTTTGAGGGTTTGGTAATTTTTTAAAAATAGGTTTCCAATCAAAATTTTCAAAAAACACAAAGTCTATGACTAGCGTAGGACGCCTTATAATACAATGTGTAAAGAGGGGCTATTAACAAACTAAGGTCAGCACGGTTTACCGCAAAACTTATCTTCCAGTTAGAATAATTCATTATATAATCAGCGTTACTGTAGTGACGGAGATCAAAAAGCACATCACATATCCAAAGTTCCTTCCCCCTGCTAGAAGACTCTCGAATTCAATCCTGATCCAGGAATCTATCTCATCCGTATCATCTTGCCTGTATTTTATAACTTAACAAAAAAACAGTCTAGAAACCCAAAAACAATGAAAAAACATAATTTTATTGTGATCTATTAAGCAACGGCTGAGATTCATCACTAGGGCTCAATTCACATCACTAGGCTCACGTCATGAGAACACATCATGAAAATTTCACCATTAGACTCTAACACGCTATCCCTGAGGACAGCTATGTTATTCAAATCAAATCAATTTCAACTTAATCGTTTCCTGTTTCAAGGTGCTCGTTGTCGAGATACATGCCTCAAATTTGAGTGAGCAAAATCACTTCTAATAGTCAGATTCTAGGTCGATGTGGGTGTTTAAAGGTATTACAATTTGTCAGAAAATTAAGCCTCAATTTTGCACTTAGTAAAATATGACAACAAAAAATCTTGATGACAATCGACAGCCTGGTGTCTACTATTTTCTAGTAACAAACTGAAAAATATCTTATTCGGCCAGAGGATATATACATAACTTATTTCAATTACTTATATTCAATTATAAAAATACATATATTATGGAAATATGAACTATACGAAATTTCATAACTAGAGAAAAATAATGAAAATCAATAATAATAATAAATTGTAGATTTAAGGTGTGACCGACCGTTCTGCCTTTCGCCAACATGTAAAATTGGAATTAAGCTCAACCGGCCAAGGTCTGAAATATGCATAAGTTAATTAAAAATTTTGATTGACATCACTTATTGTACAAAAATTGTGCCCTATCATCAAACCACAAATTTGATATCAATCAAGTCGTCAAGGTCGTACACCACGTAACAATAAAACATATGTAAGCGAAATAATTTAAATTCATTCAAGAATTACAAGGAATATAGGTCACCGTATCAAGCGTACGTTACTTGCGGCACACAATTTACTAGAAAAAGCCCCTTATTGTTCATATTCTCTCTATGGTATAATTTCCTTAAAGAAAATTCCTTATCGTCAACAAATCTATACATTCCTTGTTGTGTAATATATAGTACTAAGTTATAATTTCACAACAAAACAGCAAATAACAAAAACGCGTTTAAAAGTATTTTTTACTTGTGTATAGCTTTTTGATCAAAACGAGTGAAAATTCTCGGTGAAAAAAAAGGATTTTTTTTTATTTATTTGTTTATAAAAAAATTATAATAAACGTCCTTCGACTTGAAAAATATTACAACAAAAAAAAATTTCGATACTGCGCATATTCGATGAACCAAACCAAAAAAAACTCGTGTGCGTTCTCCCTATAATAGAGGAGTGTCTGTAAATCGAAATCGTTTATATTTTTCATTTATTGGAAATGGTATGAAAACATCTTCGTTTTTCCGGCCCCCCTTATATACTATATGCACATAATTATATACGCTGTATAGTATTTCATTGTGCCAACCGGATATTAGGATTGGAGTAAATAGTAGTCATAAAAAATAGGAATATTAGTAAAACCACAACAAAATGACAGACATGAAATGGTTTGTGTATGCGGTAATGAAATAACCCATTTTTTATATTATGCGGCGTCGGGCACAACTTATATGTGAAAAAGCTACCAGTACATAAACTTTGTACTTAAACATGAAGAAAGAGTCGATAGATTTGAGGGTTGCTAAAATAATGGACTGGTCTAAAAATGGTAAACAAAATTAGTTATATACAATTATACGAGTATCGGAATTAGTTTACTCGCATGAGGTGTTTTTGTACGGTGAAATAATTTTTTTTATGGGTTTTTGTCAGATGAGACCAATTTTGTTAATTTATGAGTAATGCAATAAACATTTTATTATATTTTATGTTGTACCTTATCGATTTTATTTTAGCTTCATTGGACGTTGTCCAATTTTTACCAAAATATTTCATATCGTACATATTTTTGCGGCTCGAAATTGAATTTGTACATATAAAATATTTGTTGTCTGACCTACGCTGTCACTATTGGCTTCTTATGGAGTATCTGTGAGCGTTATATGTTATGATAAATAACCATTTAAGAAAATTTGTGTTTTAACTCACTTGTTTAACAACTTCTGAAAAGTTGTTTAATTTGGCTGCGAACCAACGGAAGAGTAAAAGTCAATTTTAAGTAAATTTTTTGGTAAAGTCAATTACTTTTCAAAAAATCAATGCTAAAACCGATTTTTATGGTGATAAACAATTTACCCGATTATGAATGCGTATACTTTGTAAAAAAATAAAAGAAATCTGCATTTGAAATTTATTTTTCTATGACTACTATAAAAAGTAGGTTTCTGTACATATATTTACATATGCTTTGTTTATTCGGCTGCGGTCCAATAGTCGGGTAAATCGTTTACTATGGTAAAAACCGGATTTCGAACAGATTTTTCGATCAGTTTGTCATACAGTTTTAAAAAAAATGAATTTACCAAAAAAAAAAATTACTTGAAATTGACTTTTGCCCGACTATTGGCTCGCAGCCCAAGTAAACAATTTCCTTGTATACGTTAAAGGAAACGAGCGACAAAGTTGAGGTGTTGTAATATTCTTAAAAGTACTATTCGTTCAACATAAACCATTTCAAGATCCAAAATGTTTTTCAAATTCAGATGCCGGATTTTGCACCAAAGGCGAGAAGCAAGTTTTATTTGTTTTTTTTTCTCGCCTTTCAATTTTGTCCGACAGTCAATTTTCGATTTTGCTGTATGTGCAAAGGTAGACTGCGAGAAGAGTGAGCAACTGTCAATTACTTACTAAAATTATAAAAATATTGTCAAGAAAAGATTGTAAAATTTAAACCTATTTAATTTTGGTAATAAAATGAAATTTCGTTCGATTAAAAATTATTCAATAGGAAATACATAAAAATATTTTCTTGACATGTGTCGCAGATAAATTCGCAAAAAAATGTTTTGAGCCGAAAACCGTATTTATAGAACAAATATACATTTGGTTTTTGATATTTTAAATTTAACGTAATATTTTTTAAATTCTAATGCACTTAATTAGTGTTTTTTGGAGAAGAAGCGAGAAGAAGTGTCTACTCGCGCATATAGCAGAAAATCTTGTTTCCGTCCAGGTGTACAAATTAGTTCTCTTGGGTTTCGTACTTCAAAATATTTGATTTAAAAAGACAACAGGGGCACTCTGGTCGGAAGTAATAAAGTATTTAACTAGTTTGCATCATATGATTTCGAAAGAGATTATTATTTTCAGTTGTGAAACTGTTATCAAATGTCTGGCGACTTGTACTTTAATATTTTTTATTGTTTTGTGCAAGTATAGCACGATTTTATTTTTACCTTACTTCGTAAACACTGAATTGAAATAAAGATCATGGAGTTGTTGCCTTTAAAACAAAACAGCCATCACATTCTGGACAGTTTGGGGTATGATATACGAAAAATGCGTATTCATCAAGCCGTTCGTTAACTTGGGTCCGTAAAATTCTCTGACAGATGAGAAAATCTTATAAGTTCATAGAAAATATATAGAGGAATTTATTATGAAATCTTAACCAAGTACCTATTCGAAATACTCCCTTAACTATATCAAATATAAATTTCAATTGGCTAATGCTTAGTCATCCACAGAAAATATCAAATACTATATCGTGATGTTGAATCTCTTTCCAAACCTCAGGCTGAATTAGCCAATAAATTTTTCCAGTTACGCAGTAGCTTTGGACGCCACATTTATAAGTTTATTTAGGGCTAAGTTAAATCTTCTGTCAAATCGTGCAATGGAATCAGGGCTCATATATTTTTAAAAAATGGTCCAGCATGTACTTCTCCGCTTCGCAATATTTTTAATTTGTGCTGAGAGAAGCGAAAACACTAGATCTTGCTGAATACAATTATTTCTAGAAACGCGCAATTGAACAAAAGGAGTACAAAATGGTTAATAGGAGCATTTAAGAAGTACAAAACGTTTAAGGAGTATGCGGTTACTGAAAGGAGTACTCTTCTTCCGAAAGAAGTACGTTTGATCACGTTGGACAGAATACCTTGTTGATTGCATAGCAACATTAATTCATTAAATAATTTTTAATGTAATTTTTGCTGCTATATTATAAATCAATTTAAGTAAATTTTTTGTTAAATTCAATTATTTTTCAGAAACTTCATGGTAAACTGATCGAAAAATCTGTACTGAATCCGATTTTTACCATAGCAATTTATTTATCCGACTATTGGTACACAGCCTTTGTCCACAATTAACTATTTTTCTACCACTACAGTTGTTTTATTTTCATTTTTAAATTTTTTAAATTTTTTTCTAGTAGTAGATCTTAAAAACAAATAATAGATCAGTCTTTTGGGACATATTTTATTTTCTGTTTAACTTGAAATTCGGGAAGCCTTAGTGCTCATAAAATAACCGTACAAGGTGAATTAAAACTGTTATATTTATTAAATTTTGGTAACAGTTACAAAATTGAATGAATATAAATGGTCTTTTTTTTCTCTAACAACGGTTTCTGGACCTTGATGGTGATAATATTGTCACGTTATCTTTGTCTGTCACGCGCCCCTGAATGTTTGTACAATAAGTTTTAAAAATAAATTTTTGGTGCAGTTCTACAATATAGCCGGTTTTACTATATTCGTATTGCTTTTCAGCTAATTATTATCAGTTTAGATTAGAAATGAAAAAAATCTTATAAAAATTTGAATAAAGTTTAAATTAAAGCAGGATAAACGGGCCGTTCTTTTAATGGTAGTTTATAGAGAGATCGTACTGCGTGTATACCTTATCTTAAAGTGCCAAGAGATTGATCCAAGAGGTCGGCCTCATAGGCAAAATTTGAAATCGAAAGCTTGAATCGAAAAAATTGAACTAAAAAAAATTAAAACTACAGATTTCAACCGACTACAGATATTGGCCACGTTGTATTTTCAGGATAAAATACATATTAGAACATTTTCAGAAATCACTATGTACATGGCGCTTTTAGATTTCAAAGTTTTTCATTGAAGCCTTATGCAAAAATCGTTCCAAATATAGTATATATATGGCCGACCCCTGGGATCGACCTCTTATACAATTTTTTTTATGGTCCAAGGAGAATCAGATTGACGGCCGATTTATTCGAGGCGAGCTGGCTGACAAATTAGGAAAAATAATTATCTAAATTCCTCTGATATTTTAAATGCTAGGCCTAATGAAAATATTGTAGTAAATAAAAATTTTCTGGTTCAGAAATTAGTTTAGTCAACTTAAGATTCAGGGAAATTATCGATGTTTCGATTAATTATCGAAAATGTTTTTTACACTGGAGCAAATCGGTGTTGTAATTTTGGGGTATTAAACACACAAAGCTATCCATAAAACTGAATTCGACATCTAAGATTCGTTTCATCCTCCTTTAGTACGGACACTACATTTTTACAACACATTCCAGCTGGAATCGAACGTAAACACAATCATCAAATCAAAAATATCGCCCGTCCAACGTTTGATAAAAGCGAGAATGAAATTCGCTCGAGTGATGCACAGCTCAATGTGTTTAGTAAAGCTCATATTTTCAACGAAAGTAACCCCAAGGTTTTTAGTTTCAGGTACTACCTGAAGAAGTACACCATTTATTTTTTAGTCTTCTGTAACAGGGTTGGCTTTCCGATGAGATGATAAAGATTTGCACTTTTCAACGATGGCGATTTCAGCGACTCCAGAAAATTAAACTCGTGCCATATCGCTAGATTGTCAATGACTTCTTGCAGTTTATTGTCATCGGAAACTGACTCGATACTCGAACTTGAAATGTGTTCCAAAGTTTTGCAGTGATTGACGTAAACTTGTTTGTGCTCAAAATTTCTTTAATAATAAGCAAGTAACTTTTGATCTTTAAATCTCATTCAGTCTGGATAATCAACTTTTTTGCGTTTAGTAAAGCTTTAAAATTTTTTCAGATCTGGGAACATAATTTGAGGTTTCCTTTATAAGCCTTGTCTTTTCTGTGTTTAAGACTGATAAGTTGGTCATCATACCATGGGGGATATTTGTTCGGTTTGCTCACAGACACACCTATGTCATTGCTGTTAAACTCGGCATTCCACTTTATATGAAATCAAAATATGAATACTTGAATTGACCTTTTTGAAGTTGAGGTATGGTTTCCGGCTTTGGTACAACAGTTTTGGATCATTCTCATTGTTTTCCTCATTGAATATCATTAATAGTGAAATGATTCTTGCGCTTTTTATAAAACTAGATAATTGGTAAAAAATTGGTCCAATGTTCTGTCTAGTTCGTTTTTCATTTTATGTTCATATTCACTGATTTATAGATCAGTGACTAAAAACAATCATTTTATTCTAGATCTTAATCCATAGTCTGGGCACGGTATAATCTAATTTAACCACTAATTTAGTTACTCTTATACTGCACGCAGACTTTGGATTAAGATATAGATTAAACTGATCGTTTTTGGTCGTTAATCTAAATCAGTAAATTCATACCGTCGACTAGGGATTAGTTGTAGTTTGTGGTTATTTCGACAATTTTATTTTTACTTACCCGTATGTCCGTTCTTATTTATTTTTATGGTACATAAAAAAAAAATTCCTACGTCATCATATTTATATCTACCTTTTCTTTTCTGAACTGTAGATGGCAGTAATGTTCGTAAGAAGTTCTAGACATTTAGAGGTCTAACGAAATGCTGTATTAATTGAGCAACTAAAGAGAATCGAGAGTTCGTTTCCGACATTTACATTACAGTTTATTATATTTTTTGAGTATTCAATAAATTAGAATTTTATAATTTTTTCGCACCATACACCCACTATAAAATCACTTAAAAACAAAAACAATAAATCGAATCAACCACACGAGCATAAAAAAATCGCTTTCCTAAGGTGCGTATAAGAAAGGATAAACATGAAGTTTTTCGAACATGCGACTTATTCAGCCTCTAAATCAAGCAAAGACACTTAATACAAGAAGTAGTGACATCCATTACGTCTTGGATTACATTGGTCATGGATATACTTTTTTACACGACTAATCGGATCTGTTTACTTAGATTTCACACGTGCCATTTTACTCCTTTTGTTCGTAAACACTCACGTTCCCACAGAAAACATAACCAAACAAACAGGTGCTTTCTATGATCGTTTTGAAATCGTTTTAATGCTAAAATCAGTACAGTGTTGTACCAGCGACTGATATTTCTTAGACCGTATTTTAAACATCAAAGATACGTGCACCATCGAACTATAGCTTCAATGAATTTTCTTGTGAAAAATATAGCCCTCCACCTCGAGAGTATCGAGAATTCTACATTATGGTCCCTCCTTAATGTCGCAGATTATACGGTAACGCTTCAGTATACACAATAGGGCAACACCATATTGAACTCTAGGTTTACGCAAGTTGCTTAATGCAGTATGACAGGAATTTAAAATCGAATCTACAGATTAAAGAAAAAGAAACAACAATAGCGCGTCAGCAGTTGTTAAATATTGACATTACGAATCTTAGGAGTGCCTAAATATGCCTATATCTTTGGAAAAATTTATCCATCAGCTCAACATGATCCAACACAGCGCTCTTTATTAAGCCAAGCTGGCACCTAATTTTCACTGATAATATCTAATTTCTTGGTCGCAAAGTCGTTATAGTGAAAGCACCCTCTTTTTATTAGAATTAACAAGGTTATTGATTGCCCTTTCTTCAACGAGATCGCAGAAGTCAAGAACTCCAGCAGTAAGACAGTTTACTGTAATTTAACATAAAATAATTGGTATGGATACCCGATTTCAAATGAAAAACCAAATTCGAAACTATCTCGATCACGATATAATAAGATTCAGGACATTTACAGGTTGCATTCTGATAGTGCAGCTTTTGAAAAATAAATAATGAATTGTTTATATACAATCCCATAAACGTGCTGATCGAAAACCGTGCCCTTGAAGAATTCAAATATATATTTTGAAAATTTACTACATAAGCATAAACTTGATGAATATTTTATAGAAATCAAAATCAGATAAAAATTTGTTTGATAATATAATTTTAACGAACTTTGTGTCTGTTTTATGGGCTTTCCGTACAATCAAAATGAAAATAAATAATTATAAGTTCAGTGAACCGCAAACCCAAACTATATATAGTTAAAAACTTTTAATTACTGTATATTGTGTGTATTATACAAAGCACCGAACCACCCTATCGTGATGGTATTTTCCATTTAATTTTTCGTAGCGATGATGAAATCGAAATAAATACATCAATTTGTGAAAATTTTCAATGAAAATAAAATTGTAGCCTTTACTCGATAGAACGGTCTAGGTAAAAAAGGCAATAATAATAATAATATTCAACAGGAAAAACCCGGTGTATATAGGTTGGGTATATAGACTTTAAAAGCAATTTACACAATGTGTATAGGTACGTGTATGTGTATAAAGCACATCCATCGTGTATGACGAATATATGCTGCTACATAAAAGTCCTTGAACTAAAATCGATTTGAATAAGAAAATTTAAATAAAATAAAGAAAAGCTAACAGTTTTATGTACATTTACCAAAAAAAATGCTCGAATATGAGAGTTATAATAGTTTAGTGGGGGGTGGTGGGCAACACAATACATATATAGAGTTAGAGTTTTGCTTGTGGATAACGGCACACAAAATAGCAATTTAGCTGATGTAATTTTTATTTTATGGTTATTTCAACACCAAACTAATAAATAATAATAAGAAGAAGGATTATTATATCAAAGTCGAAAAAGTAAAACGAATTACTAATGATAATCATTATCATAGTACGCGAGAAACAAAGAAAATTAATGAAAAACGCAGGAAATGAATTAAATTTTTGGAACGAAAAATTAAAATTCAAGGAAAATGGATAAATTGTAGCAAAGTGGTATTTTCGAAAATAAATAATATTTACAATATTTCATTTAGGCTATTATTTGGTTTTGTATATTTTATCAATGCAGATTAGAAAGCAAAGCTATAGAATCAATTGTGCAAAATCGTTTTGGAAAACGTCGTTTTGCGCTTATACATTTTAAAGATATCAAAAGCCGCTTACTTACAATGGACCAAAACTAGCAATGCGTCAATCACTTCAGAAAGCTTTTTGGAGCTGTTTTATAAACAGGATTTGCATCGGTTTGTGGGAATTGATGAAACATGGTACACCTGGATCAAGACGATGCTCTTTACGAAGACAATGAATGAATGCACTGTGTGAAAATCGTTATTCTCGGCATTCTCCGGATACTACCTATTTATGCACACCGCGAGAAACTGCTCTAGGGAAAGAGATTTGCGTCAAATGCCGAAACAAATGCATATTTTGAGGTTAACGATAAATTGTTCTACAAAAGAGCACTGAAATTTTAGAAGAACATTATTTTGATGATATTCGGAATGTTTTGCAGAGATTTCTGTTATTTGTTTTTTAAAAATTTACAAAACTTGCGGCAAAGGGCTAAACAGTAATAATATAGTTTTGTTTTAATTGCTAATTAATTTCATTTTGAATGAAATATATCTAAGCTAACTAGCCTAAATAATGTGCTCGCTATATTTTTAAATCATTGGTTATACCGCTGAAGGTTGTCCAGAAAACGAAAAGTAACGAAAGTGATTCTAATATTGCATTTAAGCATTTTGTTGATATTTTAACTTTTTACATTTACATACCCATGATGCTGAGTACCTTTCCTACAAGAGTACTAAAATATTAATCCCTAGAACATATTCTTTCTCATCAGCAGCATTGTTAATTAAACATTTTTAAAGAGCTTCATCAATTTTTAAAAAAAACCAACTAGCCGAATGTTGATACTAATTTGGGTTCGACTCCTCTTGAAGTATAATCAGGTGGGATTTAGTTTAGTATAACATGGCTCTGTTAAAATATGAGACGGATATCCAGTATTCTACTTGTTCTATTGCCAATTAATTTTTTCTGCCGAGTTGGAATTTCATTTCATTTAAATAGTAGATGTAAGGATAGAAAATTTTCTACATCGAAATTTTTATTCTCGGGTAAAATTCTTTTTTCTATTTCTATTTCTTCGAGATGGTGTGTTTGATTTGTGTTCTCCCTAGCGCCCAGACTTGATGACTGGTTTGTAAGAAACTTAAGATTTTGTTATAAATTCGAAATTAAATTTGCCGCCAAATTGTTGCATATCATTTTTCGACTGTGCGTAAATGACGGTTTCATAGAATCATCTTGTTTTTCACCAAAATTCGACAACTATGCAGCCCAAACTTGAGTGATCGAGACAGAACTTCATATTTATGGGTTTTCGATAAATTGGCAGATTTAAGAGACTTTTTGCGGAAATCGGATTATCTGAATTTTCAGCTTACCATAGGAGACCTTTCCGTAAATGTTTCAAAGTATTTATGAAAAAAAAAACGATTAAGAACAAATGGATTCTAAATTAAATTGGCAAAAAAACCTGGTTCTTAATGTTATCCAAAAATGTATGCGGAAATCACGAATTTTGAAGAAAAGCTTGTTTCAAAAGACCTTTATCGTTTTTTGTAAATATTTTGAAAAGTACACCATCCACGCGAAAGCTAGTAAGAACAAAAATATTGTAAATTTAATTTGAAAGTAAAGAAGTTCCTGTTGATTTTCTGTCAATTAAGTGGAAATGGCTATTTTTGAAATAAAACCTGTTTTAACAAAATTCGGTTAAATTTTTGAAAAATTTGTTTTCGCAACAAACATTTTTCATTGTTTTGTTTTTTTTTTTTTTGAAAAGCTACAAAAATTGGAAGTTGATATTATGAAAATGATGTTTTGAATTTTGACATGTGAGCTTCATAAAAATGAAACGGTGAGAATTACATATTTTTTAGTGATTTTACTCGGCATAGTATTCAAATGCGATGTATTCGCGATTTACGTACATTCGTTATAAAAAAAAAATCAGCCGCCCTATTCCTGAATACGAAACAAAAACGAAAGTACAAGATTCCTGTTCAATTTTAAATAAGAATCGTACGAATCTGATTCAATTCAAATATGAATTCTGAATTTTCGTTTTCGTATTGTATTCAGGAATAGGGGGCAGGTATTTCTCACAACATTAACACCTTTCCATTTTACTACTTTAACGTTTTACAAAGTATAGCAAGCTGCTTGTAGAAAACGGATTGGTTTACAGAGGCGGGATCATGAAACCCTACTGGAAAAATCAATTTTTCAAAATAAAGAGTGAGGATAGGAGGTACTTTTCCAATTGGGATTCTCATGCGTGACAACTGTCATGTTCATACAAAATTCAGCTTATTCAAGAATGGATGTCGGTTGACCTTCCTTTGCGTCATCGGTTTCATTTATGGGCATTGGAACAGCTCCAAATTGATCCTTTTTTTATAGAAAAATTGTGTTCAGCGATGAAGCTCATTTTTGGCTTAATGGATACGTCAACAAACAAAATTGTCGTATTTGGGTAGATAAACAGCCAGAAGAGATTCAAGAGCTTCCAATGCATTCTGTAAAATGCACTGTTTGGTGCGGTTTATGGGCAGGTGGCAAGCATCTGACCGCATTTATTTAAAAATGCGGAAGGACAGCTTGTAAACGTCAATGGCGCAAACTAGAGCAAGGATCAATCAATTTTTATTGCGACAAATTCAAGATATTGGTGTAGAAGACTTGTGGTTAAAACAGTATGGTAAGAGTAATAAGAGTTCGCATTCTGTCAATACGGGCTAGTACAACCTCTCAGACATACTCTAAAAATTGATCAAGTCTTAAAGCGTAGGGTGAAAAATTAACATATACTACATTTATAAGCTTTGGTCGGTAAAAATGCATTACGCTAATCGCAAATCTCCCAATTTTTGGAAAAAGCTTAAGTTTGGCCGTACAGAACTGATCTGGACCGATATTGCTGCAAATTTAATTTAGAATCGTTTAGATCTAAACTGGTTTTCTGGTAAATCATATTCTTTTCAAAATATTTGCAAAATTGAAAAATCACTGGGGTCTCCTAATTTGTGGAAAAGCTTAATAATGATGCTTCATTACGATTAGACAAACCGTATGGATTATAGAGAGGACTCATGCATTTAGTCAACCACATTTTTGACTTCGCTGATTTAGCGAAAGATAAACCTTATTTTACTACGTAAAGTTAAAACAAAGTAAATATATTAATGAGGCGGCCAAATCTCTTTATGAGATGTAAAATATTTTTGATGTTTAAAAATATTTTTTCGATATAAAATTCAAAAACTTTTGGTGGAAAGCTTAACCTACTTTTGAATTTTTTGTTATCGTTGTTACAAGTTTACGGCACAGTTTCTTGTGTTGGTATGGTGCTAATACTTGATAATATTAAGCTACTTCCATTTCCCTTTCACATTAGATCCTGTAGATATGTACAATTAAAAATGTTTAAATTTGGGGAAATAATTGTAGGAAAAAAATATTGCTATAAAATGTTTAAAAATTACATAGAATTTGCCGGAATTTCATGCAACGATTAAAGGAACTCTGGTTAATACGCCGAATTTGGGGTGCAGAAATGATAAATATGAACGGAAATCAGGATAAAATCAGGATAAAAAGGTAAATATATATATTTACCGTATGGTATACGTATCGCATGCAATCGCGGGAATGCGGAAGTATTTTATAAAAAAACCAGCTTTAATACGGGGTACATCATGTTGTTATAGTACCGAAGTTTATTGTATATTCCATCATCTACAACAATAAACAGTGTCATATAACCAAAAACTTGTATTTCATCCTAATGACATATCCTTGAAATATGAAATAGTTTATAGTATTATGAACGAAGGTTATCAAAATTAACTAATCCATTTAACGATGGCCCCAAAAAATAATAAAAAAAACTTTTCACCCTAATTTGATGACATTTTTTTATTTGCCAAACTGACGAAAAAAATTTAATACCTCGTTAGAATCAAAAACTTTACCGCAGCGGACCGCACCAAAAAAAAAAAATATATTTTCCTATTTAAATTACAAATTCGAAATAATTTCCGCTTATTTATTAAAACATTATAATAATATAGTGGCCGATTATAATCTTAAATCTGAACCATAAAAACATAAATATATATATATACTTAATATGTTTTTGTAAATCAAAACATTACGTGGATATGAATATATTACATGTACATAATATGTTTTGACATCATTCAAACACAAAATTGTAAATTCGAAATAATCGCACGACAATCAACTCGTTTAGAGTACTCGCATATATTGTATCGCGTTCTGCCACATATATGATTTTACTTAGTAGAAATGACCTCAAATCTTAGGCCAACATGTGTACGATTCCAACATACTCGTAAAATACCCCACATAAATATTCATATTTTGGAAATTATTTTTTTTTTAAATATATGCAGTTTACTAAAAAACTACTTTCGTACTCCCGTACAGCGGAATCATATGACCAACATACAAGTATTTTGTGTTTTTATATACAAAAATAAAACATTTAATAAGCTATCAAGAAAATTCAAACGACATTTTTTTCCACGTAAGGAAATTAATTATGAATTTTTAATGTACACGCAACATAAATTTTTTTTTTAGATTGGTGGACTTTGTTTTGGGTTTGCTTTAAGATATTACATCAAATGTTGGTTAATGTCTTTAAATAATTTCGTATACGTATATGACCTACATAAATTACATAATTATTAATTATTACTGATATGACGGGTTTATCACAAAATTATCAACAAACGCGATTTCCGTTTTAGAAATAATTAATTTGTAATAAAACTTTCGGTTCCACTAATTTGTGATAAAGCTGTGGAAATGGTTGTTATTGAGTGTATCAATTAGTCAAGTAGTTTTACCTTTATATGGCTTTAGTAAAAGAAAGTAAATTTAAGATTAATTTACTTCTATATATACCTGTGTTCATGCATGTGAAGCTGGCGCGAAAAACCAGCCCGAAAACACCTTTTCAATTTTGGTGTGTTTCTTTGCTTAATTAAATACTATCCCCAAAAATTTATTGAAAATGTAAGAAAAACGAGAATTCCATCCCGAAATATTTTTGAAGATCCTGATCTTAAGCAATTTGTTGATTTTTGGAAAAATTATTAAGGTAATTAATTGTTTGTGGAAATTCTAGAGATAACCCCATCGGAAAATTAAATTTAAAAGTTAGGTCCATCTATCACCTAAGCATACAAAAAGCTTATCTTGGAATCATGACTATAAGATCCTGATCTTAAGAAATGTGTCTTTATGATTTTGATTTTCTTCATGTTTGATATGAAAAATCGATTAAATTAATTAATTGTTTGTGGAAACTCTAAAGTTAACCCCATCGAAAAATTAAGTTTATAAGTTGGATCCATCTATTACCTAAGCAATACTTAAAGACTGGGAGAAAACGGCCTTCGTAATCAATAAGACAAATCCGATTTCGTACGACTACCATTCGGACTCATAAATGACTACTCATAACTATTTCTATATTGATCGCATAATCATCTTTGGGAAAAATCAAAGGCAGCGTTTTGAGAACATAGAAGCGATATTCAAAACTCTAGAAGAGGCAAACATGAAAGTCTAATTGAACAAATTTGAATTTTTAAAAAAGAGGTAGAATTTTCAGGTTTTATAGTGGGTACCAATGGAATAAAATTAAATCCCCAAAAGTTGCCAGCAATTGTTAAACTGCCTCAGCATACAAATTTCAAAGATCTGAGACCCTTTCTGGGCATGCCAGTCTATTATCCTAGATTTATCCAGGATTACGAGAGTCAAAAAATATCTCAAAGAATAAACCTCACATACTCAAATTGAAAAAAACTTTAAAATCCGAAGAGGCTAATCTATTCCAACATCGAGAAAACATTTGAAATAACCCCAGATATATATAATTTCGCGATCGGAGCTGTTCTAAAACAGGATAATGGACCAATAGCATCTATTTCTAGAACCTTAAGCAAGGTTGAAGAAAATAATGCCACTAGTGAAAAGGAGATGCTGGCAATAATTTGGGTACTTAATTCTCTGCGAAATTATATTTACGGCTTACGGAGGATGAAGATATTTACCGATCACCAGCTCAGTTACCAAATAAAAACTTTCTACTCTTCTAATTATATCTGGGAAATTTTCAGTTAGTCAGATTATTCCGAATCGGAGCTCATTAACATTTTCAAGCGATATCTCAACCCGAATGTTGTAAACGGTCTGTACACTTCCGAATTCAGTATCTGAAACATACTAAAACTTTATCCTATGCACTTCAAAAATTACAAAATTTGCGCGTTATACTTATAATTCGCTAGACTAAATGGTTTTTAGTTGATGAAAACCCGAGAAGAACAATCGCCAATTTTCATTGAAAAAATTCTAATTTTCTTGAGTTCGAAACTATCTACGATATACAATTTTTGGTAATCTCACCTTTTGCAAATAGGCAAAAACAGATCAAAACCGGACGAGCATTCATCCGAATGTACCCATAATTAATGAGTTTCTGGTACGAACTGAGCATTAAACTATCGTCAAAAACAAGAATGCAAGAAGTTTTGAAGATACTCGATGGAACATCTGGACCCTCTTACGCATTAATTACTTACGCGTTCGACCCCGGTTTTATTGGGACAATGTATAAGAGGACGAGTACAATTGTTACAGAGCGTGTCACCTATACTACAAATAGATCATTTCAAATTCGTACAAAGAAGTGAGTGCTACTAAACGTGAGAACTCAGTATGATCTACTACATTTACAGAACCTAGATTCTCAAATCGTCCTGAGTTAATTTAGCAGTACCCGTATGTGCAAAAATAAACAACAAAATTAAACAAATCATTAGGGTCTGGACAATCAATATCATTCCAAATTAAGTTATGTTGCACTGGTTGAAAAGTCTGAGTTAAATTAGAAAGATTGTACAAAACTCACCACAAGCGATATTAAATCTATATTTACGAAGGTTGTCTAAAAAGTTTCCGACCTAACAAACATTTTCTTCAAATTTATTTTTATTTCTCTGCATACCTTGTAAGTATATATACGCTTCTCGAAGCGATGTCGCATCTCTTCAAGTACTCCGCGTCTTTCTCTGCAAAATAATTGTTTACGAAGGTGGTCTCCTCATTCACAAACATCTCAGCCCTCCGAGAGTAACTTTTAGCTTAGGGAGAAAAATATCGCTTATGGCTAGATTGAGCCAAATCGTAATTAATGGATTCTCACCATGACAACCATGACACGGCGTAGTGTCTTGGTAGAGCAATTTTTTTCTGCTAATGTGGCCGATTTTCTTAAATTTCTGCCTTTAGCTTGTCAAATAATGATGCGGAATATGCTCCTATAATGGTTTTCCATTTGTGAAGATAATCGATTAAGATAACACCATGACTGTCACAAACAACAGTTGCCATCACTTTCCCAGCCGAAGGAACAGCTTTTGCCTCTTTTGGAGCCGATTCTCTGGTAGTCCACTGTTTTGACTGGTTTTTTCATTCTGGAGTGTAATGGTGTATCGAACTTTCATCAACAGTAATTTGTCGGCGCCAAAACTCTGGTTTATTGAGCCTAAACTGCACCGACAGAGCGTTGGAAATGTCTATTCGAACACGATTCTATATGGACGTATTCATAGCTTTTTCTAACTTTCGAACTTTAATTTGACTATTGTCTAGTACGGTTTGGTGAACTTGATCGATGTTATCGTCAGTGGTTACAGTTTTTGGACGTTGACACGTCGCTGGTATGCGCTTTTGAAGATCGGAAGTCTAAATCTTTTAGTCTCGATTTTTCATTGCCAATGTTCGATTTTTTATGGTTTGCCCAAAATCCTTTTAATATCAAGTAAATTTATTAGGAATGAAATATTATAAATAGCAAGAAGGAGAAGTTAGTAGGCTAATTGACACCTTGTTAAAGTTAGCCGAAAGATTCCAGCCGAAAGATAATGCAGATAGTGTCTTGACTATTTTTAAACTCTCTTTATACTCTCGCCCCTATCGATTTTTAAATTCCTATAAACTGAAATAATTTCTCCTTCACCCGAATGATGTAATTCGATCCTAAATTCTCCTAAATTCGGGTTCATGATTTTTGCTGTATTCAAGACACTATCTGCATTATCTTTCGGCTGGAAACTTTCGGCTAACTTTAACAGTATCTAATTGACTTGTTTATCTGGCATTAGCAAATTAAACTTTAGCCTTTATCTTATTATTGTTTCAATACATGGCCCAACATATTTTATTTCTTGGTTAAGATAAACTTAAGTTTTGTTGTGATCTGGCAATACATAGAGATAAATGCTTTTTCTAAGGCTTTAAGAGTGTTTATTATTTTGTCTTTACACCGAAGGTCAACATTTTACTATAAAGAATCGCAGTCCAAAAAAATAATTGTTTTTAATTTTCGAAAATTTTTTACTTTTGCATTTTCTCGTTGCGTCCTTGATTTATTCCGGGAGCTCGCAAGGTTATTTTCTTCTACGGTTCGATCTTGTGGATTCTCCTGTTTAGATAATGCGTTGATTAAACCCATCTTCTATATAGAACGCTCTTTTCTGGACACCCCTTCCATTCCTCTGTCTTGCCACATCCCAGCACTTCTCCTGCTAACCTCCAATGCGAGCTACTTTAGCATACCTCTGTCTTCAGCGATCATCTTCACTGCCGGACTCCCCGCAACAATCGTATTGGAGTCTTCTGCAATAGGCTCCCTGTATCCTCTTGCGTGCAATCTATACTCGCCGTCATTCTGTTTTTTTCAGATTATCTACTTCGGAAATCAGAATGCCACTTAGAATGGTCATTCCATCGCTGCCAGCAATCTCAAATACAGTGACTTAGCTTGTTGCACCTGGAGCATCCCCTTAAAATTTTCACGTTGTTTGGATCTACGCTTGATCGACACAATTCCAGTTGCTTCCGAACGCAGTATGCCAGGCTTCCCTTCGATCGCTCCACCATCTCTTCGATTAATGCAACATCGTCCAAACTGAATCTGCGCATCGGTGTTGATTCCACAGAAAATAGAGTACTTTTTCCGTTTAATGTCGAGGACTCCAAAACTGTACTCTAATCGGCATGTAAGGAATGACTCTTCAAACCGACACCAACTCCCTTGATTTTACTTTCCACCTCTTGCTGGATTTTTAATTCGCATTTGTTTTCAATTTGTTGCACCCTCGCCACTAAATACTAACTCTTTCAGCTCTTTTATTTTGTTATCTTGGGCATGTTTAATTTGATCGAGTTTCTCGTTCAGTTCAGCACGAATTCGTCTAATAGGTTGCTCTGCGAGTTTATTCGCATATATGCAGCTCGGCATATTGATCACATTGCTCCTCCAATTTGGCACCTGGCTGGTATAATTTAGCATTCCGCTGGTTCAGTTCAGGGTCTATTTTCTTTTATTGAAGTAGCACCGCCTTCCTCTCATATATAGACTTGTTTTCGGTTAATGCTCGGCAGTAAGTGACTGCACTAATTAGGTTGATTTTTTAATACGCTCCAAATCCCTCATTTTTTAACTGTTCTTCGCTAGGCTTAACATGTTGATTTTCTGATGATCAAAAATAATGATGTTTTGCATAACGGGGTTAATTATTTTTTATAAATTTCTTGATGGATTTTGCTAAATAGGTTTTAATGAACCCATAGTCCGTTTAAACTCTAATCTAAGACATGATCGTATTTGAATAGTTTTTTTGTAAATGATATTTGCTAGTTCTCAATTCTTTTGATAAATCTTTATGCGTATTTTCGTAACAGGCTCAGACTACATTTAATGCATAATTTAAATCAGCAAGCTCCGATTTGACCTCTCTGATATACTCACCATAAAAATTTGTCCTTTTTTATTTTTTTTAATTCTCGATTTCCGATCTATATTCTCGGAAAACAAGATAGGTAAATCTCTAATATTCTCGGGAAATAATTATAATTGTGAAACTATTGATGGAAAATCTGGAAGAGTTACAGCATTTAGTTTCGATCCGAGAAGATTAATGATATAAAAAAAAATCAGTTTTCTCCAACTGATTCCACTCTGACTGAAATCATTAATGTTCTGATAGATGTCTGACCTTTTCCCATTATTATTTTGTTATATATTATTTACATTAAATTTTATTTAACCGCAGGACCCGTATAATCCTTTAATTTTGGAAAAGAGTTTTTGAGCTTTGAAGCCTCGAAATGTATAGAGAAGAAAAAGTGCTGAAATTCACTCCGTCCTTCTAGAGCTCGGAATATGATTTATTTCCGAAATAGAAATTAGTTACTGTCTACTTCATACAGTAATGTGATTTAAATAAAAGTTGTGCAAGTTGCAACGTGCCTATCAACTTGAATTTTCTTCACAAACTGTTGAAATGTTCATATAAAAAATATATAGCTTTAATCCAAAAAATGTTAAGTTTCGGCACACGGAAAGAAAAGTGACTTAATGCTCGAAAATACTTAGGAATTCTCAGCTCAGAGCCATATTTCGGCAAGTTGGTTGCCATACTATCCGATCACCTTGAATTTTTTCCACCAATAAGTTGCTGGCATAGCTATCCCATAACTAAATAATTTTAATACGAGACATTTTAGGTTTTGAAAATGCTTAGTAATTCTCAAATCAGAGCCATATTTCGGCAACTTGCACCGTACCGATCATCTTGAGTTTTCTCTATTAATAAACTAATGGCATGTCCATTCCAAAACTTTATAGCCTATAGGTCTCAGAGAATTTTAGTTTTGGCACTATGAAAGGAAAATGGATTTAATGCTCGAAATATGTGCGAATATGCCGGTAAAATATTTAATAGGAATTACCTTTGTAGGAATAGGAGTTCAGATCTCTTTGGATATGCGTTTTATATATTTGCATAAAATATTCAATTTTTTTTTTGATGTCTAAAATATTTCATTTGAAAATTAGATTTTAGAATAAGCAGATTAAATGCTTTCAAAACACAGTTATCTGGTTTTTATATAAAAATTTAATTAATTTGTACACCACATTTAAAAACCGCTAAAATAATAATCGTAAGATATCTGAAATTGTTGGGATATCTGCATAGGAATGTTGCTAATATTTAAAAATACCTCCTCCTTCTCTTTCCGGGAAACGCTTGTCAATATGATGATACAGCTGTTTATTTGTACCGGCTTTTGAAGCCACGCGACACCAGCTGTAACCGAAAACGAAACGAATTCTTTTAAGCTCAGATTGAGAAGGATATAGTAAGAGATACAATTTTCTAAAGCTTTGCTGAAAATGACATTATTTGATTTCGTCAATTTGTTTTACTACAAACGTATATACGTATATAAGCATATACGTTCTATATAAATAAAGGCAATAACCGACCGATTTATTATTACTGTACACGATCCGATAAGATACTGAGCTAATTTTAGCGCTTTTATTATCCAACAATGGCTTTTGCCATTTTGTCTACCACTAAAAAGCTAATCTGTTGCATGCTATACGTTTGCACTACATATTTCTGCTATATATAGTCTATAAAATTAAAATTAAAGAAAACATTAATAACTCTACCACAAACGTATTACTGCTAATTAGATGTGGGTTAGAATTTGCATAACAATTACACTTTTTATAAAAAAAAACGTATATAAAATGCGATTGGTCGGGTGCTTGATTACGTTTATGTCTCACCTAATTTATCTCAAAATCAAACAGAATCAAAAATATATAATTTTTACGGTAAAGCTTTTTTCACTATAATGCCATCTAGTGGTAAACACGGGATATTAATATTTTGCTACTATTTAGTGTGTCCAGGCTAAATAAAATTTTAAGGGGAATCGAAACAAATATACATGAAAATTGTGGAAAATTAAAAATAAAACTGTTTTGGTTTATCTGTATGTAAATGTTTGTGTATACGTGCCAGAACATAATCAAAACGTAAAAATAAAAATGAAATGAAAATGGACACACACATAGGGGTATAAAATGTATTAGCCAGGTCAGACTTTATTATTCTTTAAGTCATTTTTATTCTTTCATGTTGAAAAAACTTGTGTTTATAATATATCGCATGCAGTGAAAATCAATGAAGATGAAAAAAATTAGTTTTTTAGGTTAGACGTATTTTAATTTTACTTTTTATAGTTACACTTTTTTCTTGGTGTTGTTGTGCGCTTTCACTGTGATTACGGTTTAATTAGTAATGGGTCGTAAATCTGGATGATAGAATGCGCCTAATGTGATGATGTAGATCGATGTGGTGTATTTAGGTTTGATTTAGTAGTAAACATTCACAATTATGTTGTACTGGTCATATTACGTATGTCGGTCAGTAGGGTAAGCATATTGGGTTATGTTATTTTTTGTGTTGTTGTATAGGAAATCTTAAGTATTTTTGGTTTCTTATATACGTCATATTTTTAATATATAGGACAAATCAATAAATAATAATTATTTAAAAATATTATTAATTAAATAAACGAAAGGTATATGGGGAGGAAAAATAAAATGGAAATCGCAAATATTTTAATAACCTGATAAGGCGCACGAAAGGAATTAGACTGTTTAACTAAAAGCTTCTTTCTCTGTTAAACTTTCAATTTTTATTTTTAGCTTATTTTTATTGTTTTTGTGGTAATGTGAAGAACAATTTTGTAAATTAATGCAATAATAATTTTATAATTTGCATTTTTCATCGTAATAACTGCAACAATTTTTATAATTTTCAAAATAGCAATCTATTGCAGCTACAATATTAATATTTAAACTATTTTTGGCACTTTACTCTTCATTATAGCTATTTTGAAAAGGTTATACAACCAAAAATGATCCTTAACCTTCAATATGCCAATTGAGGTCAAGGTTCATATTAATAAATTATTAAATTTGGTTTTTTCAATTATTATTCATTTACTACAATGAAGCATCTGACAAATATGACAAAAACACATATTATTAGTATTCGAGAATCCAAATTAAAATTATTTAATAAAATTTTCTCAAAACAATTATGATTTAGTACTAATAAAGTTGATTAAAAAGGTGCTTAGTAAATCGAAGTATGCCATCCTGTGGTACTTACGCAATCGCATCTTTTGTAGAAGCCATTTATGCGATCCGTGGAAACATAAAAAAATGGAAAGTTCAACCATTCGAAGTCGATCACATCTTTGAAAATGTAATGCTGATGAAGTCACGGTCGCATATTCAACTATTCATATTCATCATCCAACCGACGAAACCACGGCCTACGATGCCTTGCCAATGTTCTTCGAATGGTTGAATTTCTGATTTTTTTTATGATTTTAACATAGAAAACGTAAGCTTTGACGGGTCATATAATTATGATGGCTTCTACAAAAGATGTGATGGTGTCAGTACTTCACGATGGCGTACTTCAATTAAATGAGACATGTCTACGATGCTTGTCAATGGGCTGCGAATAGCTCAATTCGCAAACTTTGCAGAAAAGCCAAAGTAGCTCAGACTGGCCAACGATTTGTTCTTCAGTATCATTTATGTGGTAGCTATTCCTCTGTAGCATGCAATGTTGCTTCTTTGCCCTGATTTGAAAGTCGGTGTAATTTTCAATGTCTTCCATCTGCTGTGGAATAAGTCTCTACGTATAGTGACTAATTGAAACGCATGTTAAGTGGCATGATAAATTGATTGGTGTGTTTTTTTACCATCTGGACCGCAACCGTCCCCAATTTCATCGAACTTTATCATGTCTATAGTATGCTTCACCTAAATTTGTGACATTCTTCAAAACCTTTTTATTGACATGTCACACTTATACTATATTCTATTATAAATCAATAGTTAGCTACCAGCGCCAAACGGTGGATTTATCAACTAAATCCCTAATAATAAAATAGTTGCTTTTCTAAGACTTCACAACGTTTTCAGTATTAAGGTATCCGGGAAAATTGACGACATCTTTCAAGACCTTTTCAACGATATACGGCAAGTATCTAATAAACGTAAAATTAGCTATACCAGTGCCAAAACGGTAGATTTATGAACTAATGTTGCATCGAAACTGTTGTCTGATCCAACACCTCTCAAACGATATACTACATGAGCTTATGGGAAAATCGTGCAGCATTATCGCAAAGTTGTATGTGTGGTTGATTTCCTAAGGCAGATACCGGATGAGGCAGATACCCAAAAGCTATTCAATTCTCTGAGTTCGAAATAAAAGAAGGTTGGCTAAAAAAATTTAAATCGCATAAGTCGTTCTTGAGATATCATAGGTACATCCATTCAGCCATATCTATATGCGTCCAGATATCCAGAGATCCAGATGGATAAACGGACTGATAACTGGCTGAGGAAACACAAAGTATGGGCATACATATTGTAAAATAAATAGTCTTAGTTTTCTTTATTACTCACATTTATCCAGATTAGTGCTCGATTGAATTCAAGCGATCCACAACGCATTAGCTTTCAAGAAATTCAAAAAGTATACTTTGGAGCAATTTGGTGGTGCCCACAATCCGAAGAATTCCGAGAAACACGTTTTTTACAGATGCAGAGGCAACTGTTGAAATGCATATTGGGTGATTTTTTTAAGCTGAAACTTTCAAATATTTCGAAAAATAAGCACTCTACGATTAAAATGTCCATTATCAGAATTTAATCATTCCGGGGGGAACATACATTAGTGCTAAAATTAGTACCGCTCCTCCTCTTCTTGTAGGTTTGGCGGGGGATAACTTTAAAAAATTAAAAACCCCTAAAAAACCTCCCACAAGAAGGGGAGGAGGAGTACTAATTTTAGCACCGTATGCCTTCCCCCCCCCCCCCCGGAATGATTAAATTTTATTTAATCTGATGTGAGATATTTGAAGGTTTTAACTTCAAAAAATCATCCAGTTTATATATCGTCGGTTTGATGCAATAGTGACATAAGTCAAAAATATTCAATGTTGAGATATTCGAACAAAAATCCTTTAAATCTAACAATCTTTTATCTGGTATAGTATCACTTCAAAATTACCCATAGTTTCATAATAATCTATTATTTTTTAGGAATAATGCCACTTCTCGAAATACAGCTGTTGGAGAGCTAATTTGATTAGTGACAATTAAATATTTTATATGCAGCTCTGAAAAATTAGAAACTCTAATTAAATCGACCATAAATAAAAAAAAAAGTTACATAACAAAACAATTACATTTATTGTTTAATTTTTTATTAATAAAAGAATTACTACCAAAAAAATTTCATATCGATTTCCTTAAAAATTTAGTTTTTTTGAGATGTGACACTGTTGCACCAAACCGACGATATATATCTCTTGTTTAAATTTGTTATATATCTGTTGGCTCACTCATTCTCGTTCTGACTTTTATTATTTTTAATAATTTTTTTAATAAATTACTTCGAATGACGCGTTAGTTGAAGGGGAACAACTAATAGTCTTATATATACAATTTTAGAATCTGAGTGGTAAACGACCACAATCATACGTCAAATAAGAGTATACCAAACTTGTTGTAATTTTCATTATAGTAAAGCTAAAATTAAGAAAAGCCTTCCATTCTTTCATAAACCATTTTTTCCATTGTCTATGAAAAATTTGTTCGAGCCGCTTAAAAAAATATAACTTTATGTAAAATCCCAGAATGGTTCCGGGTCGGAAAAAAGTTTAGTAGGCCGTAATTGGCCCGCGGGCCATCATTTGGATATCGCTGGTTTAGAGCAAGTTTAGTGAGAGCATCACGAGACTTCCTTGCAGAAGTTTAATTTTTTGCTGAAATAATTATTAGCAAATTACAAAAAAAATTATAAAAAAAAAGATTTAACGCGAAAAAAGATTCGGTCGATCCGTTTACAACGCAATTTAAGCGTGTGTAAATTATAAAATTTAGAAAATAATTCAAATTCATACTTAGCTCTAAATTTTCGAGTAAGTAAGTAAGAGTGCCTCGATGATTGTGGTTTGCATCAGTTGTTCGAAAATACTGGCTGTAGGCAGTAACCTAAATCGTTAATTTAAAATGTGTTTTCGAATTTTACAAAATTTTCGTATAAATTTTCATATATTATACATTTTGTAAATCATGATAAGACTCAAAATACATTTATATCTCCTTCACAGGTTCGCTATAAGGACAGTAGATTAAAAAATTTGTCTAAACTTGATATTCGCACCTTCTGGACATCTCTGGATCGGCCTAAACATATTTTTAAAACTGCTAAATACCACGAGATTTTTTCAAATTTATCTTTCGCTATATCGCCGAAGTAAACAAAAGTGTTAACCTCTTGCTCTATTTTGACGTACAATGTACGTCATTGGTAATTTTTGTTTATACTGAAAATGACATATAGGGTACGTCCACGAGCGAATTTGACTTTGTTATTTTTACATTTCCAAAAGAAATGTTTTAACTTTTTCTTTCTTTTCTCACCGAATAGAAATAAAAAAAAAATATCGTGGGTTCTGAAAGAGAGGAGGAAAATAGTAAACAATTTTTTATTTTTTTTCAAAAAGTAAGGTAAATAAAATCCATATAAAACATAAACAACTTTGGAAGAGAGTCGAAAAAATATAAATAAGCGAAATAATAAATTTTAAATTAGAACACACGTACAAAAGAATTATATATATGTATATATAAAGATTAAGGGGTGGTGGGGTGGTAAAATTGTGTAGTTGTATGTTCAGATATGCGAAAAATTTAAACAAAAATCGTAAAAAAACAACAAAAAAAAATCCTAGAACCCGATTGCAGTGACATCTACCGGGTTCAATTGTGAAACTAAACCATGCAGCAACACACACGCAAAATTTCATTAAAATCGGTTCAGCCGGTTAGGAGGAGTTCATTTGGAATTTCTCTGAGTTAATGGGCATACAGTTTTCCTAATTAATTGATAGCGCAAGAGGTTAAAGGCCACTTTCTAAAAGTTTGTATTTGTCTGTGTATGCAAACTAACCTGTGTCCTTCCTACAGCCCAGCCGGCTTGGCTGATAGGGGTGAATTTTTTTTCATAAATCTCAGCGATTTACCGTACATCGTAAGTGACAGGCTTCATAGGAGGTTTTTCGGTCTTTGCGAATATTTGAATAGAAATCATCTACAAGAAAAATGATTAAGAACGAAACTATTCTTAACTAATTTTGCAACAAAATCAGCAAAGATCAGTTTTCCAAAAATTGAAGTGGAATTGACGGTTTTCGGCAAAAACTGTTTTTGGTCATTTCCTGTATGATTTATTGATCGGGATGAAACTTCTTCTAACTTAAGCTTTTTCTATATATTTTGGTAGATCTCAGTGATTTTTAGATGACATCGGTCCACCAGGAGGAAGGAGCAGCCAGTGTTAATTAATATTGTGTCGATAAAGTATGCTCAGAAAAAAATTAAAATTTTTTGTGTGGCTTAGACCGATGTCAAGTTTCTACCAAATAGAATTCATTTTGGTGAAATATTCAAACAACAATTACCGTTTGACTGTTGCACAAAATTTCCAACGAAAGGATTGAGTTCCATGATAAGTATAACATAAGTATTAAATTTTGTCCCATACAAGTCAAAAGTCCTCTGACTGACACGAATGGTACGGTTACATTCATTGATGAGAGCGAGGATAAAATTATTTGTATCACTTCGCACAACGTTAGGATCATTATGACTAGTTAAAGCCGTTTATCTCCTAAACTAGTAACTCGAGGTTAAAAATATTATATGCATTTGAAAGTTTAAAACATTATCCTTCGAAGGGAGTCCAGTAAATAAAGTATTTTAAATTATTTAGAACTAAAATTTTGTAAAAAATTAGAAATTTTAAATTTTTTCAAATAAACTTTTAGTTTAACGTTAAAATTTTTCTATAGCTGTGAGCAATAGCAATACTAGGCCAATTTAACAATATGGACAAAGAATCGACCCAGAAATAATGGAACCATTTCAATGTAAATATTTGGGCTACAATCAAATAAAAATAACTGATTTACATTTAATCGATGCAATTGTTATCAAATGATCGTTGGGAATCATCAAAAGTTTAAATACGGAAGTGAGCACAAGCAAGAAATATGCATCAGAGATCGAGGGACTAAAAAAATGGGTGCGTTCATTGACGGCATTCGGCATCCAAAGACACAAAGAGGTAATTTTGTTATCGAAGACAAGTTTAGTTGAAACTAACGATCATCGTTGATGTCATAATCAAGAAACCAAGGAAAACATTTTGAATAGGTGATATTCGAAATTGTTCTTCGAAATATTTAGCATATAGGTGAATAACTGGATGGAATCATTTTCGGAAGTAATCTGCGATTACTGGCAGATATTAAGTGGAATGAAAGTAGAACTTTCTAGAAGAAGGAAAAAATCGGTTAACAAACATTCGAAAGAAGGCTCGATAAGACATACGTGCAAACAAATAAAACTTTCATAGAAGGACAACTGGTATGGCTCTATAACGGCTCTATAATCCGAACGAAGAAAAGGGTTATCAGAGAAGTTCCAACAGGCATAGGAGGGGCATATGTTATCATCACTTAGATATAAGGCGTTAGTTTACAGAATTAAGAAAGCGCAGCTATTGAAATCAAAGGAAGTACATTTCGAACGGTTGGCACTATACGGAAATTTTAGTTCGGGACGAACATACTTTGGCGGGGGTAATATCACGATTTCGCTTGTCTGGCGAATTTCGGTGTTTATTGCTTAATGACATTTTTGCTTAATGACATTAGGGTAGTTTTATTACAGTTTACCAAATGTGATAGAAAGTGAAGTGAAATAAATTGTAAATTGTGAAAAGTAAATTACTGAATAAATTTTGTGGAAATTATTTGTTGTTGTGTTTTAGTGTTAGTAAAGTAATATCGAGAAAATTATTTTGGGAATATTATGGAAATATTAATTGCGTTGTAATATAATATTGACTCAATAATATTTGGCATTTATTCTAATTTTATTTTAAAAATATTCTGGAATTTTCCGGAAGAGATGTTATTGCGATAATTGTTGTTATAAAACGTCAAATTTATTATTTTATTCACAATCCAGTGTTATGAACTGGATTTGACAGGACAAATTCGTAACAATATGTTCAGAGACAAGCCGAACTCTGACGTTATATTATAAAATTCACATAATTTTATTAAAATTTTCTCCTAGCTATCTCGTAAAAACAACAGGTTTAAAATAAATTATAAAGAAGTCTAGTGAATCACTGTGTATGGTCGAGTGCTGACACATTTGATTATATAATAACACTTGCCGGTAAATGGCAATATTTTAATTTTAAATACAGACATATTTTGATGCAATTAAAATTAACCGATAGAGCGCGGTACGCGCCTGATTTTGGTTCATGTACTTAACAATTTCACTAAACTGGATAACAATATTTTACTAAACTATATTGAATAACATTTTTACTTTCTAGTTTCGGTTTAGAACTTTATATAAATTTATTTTAAACGAAACAATTAATATTATTTTATAAAAATTTGAACTAAACGTTCGTAAAAAATGTAATTACCCCAGTGTATAAATTCCACTTAGTCACCATCATTATTATTAGGGTCTTAGAATGTTATATAAACATATATCAAGATATGATAAATTGATAAGAAAAAGCTTCCTTTATATAAATAAAAATATTTTAACAACTTCACAAATCACAACATTATGGTTCAACCACTAAAATACTTTTCAAAATAAAAAGCTCGCAGAAAAAAGTGGCACGTTCACAAAAAAAAAAAAAAATACGTAAAAATCTAGAGCAACCGTTTTGATAAGCGCACACCAAAATGTAAAAACTTAAAATCACGCACCACAACCACTATAAATTTTTTCTTAAAAACAATAAAATTTTCATTATTTTTGGTTTGATGATTGATTGTGTGACGATAAGGATCAAAACGTAAGAAAATAGTAAGAATTCGTTTCGCGGTATATATTCGTAAATGACGGCGATAAACTTAACAATTTAAATAAAATACTCGTATAATAAAATTTTTGATTTCTAAATCATTGACTCGATGTTTTTCTTTATAATTGCTCTGATTTTCAAGTCAAGTTTAGGCTTTCGACTATTTTTAGGTATAAAGGAAAATGAGTGAAAATTTATTTTTAACAATTTTTAATGAGGGTCACACAATATTTTTATGATTTTTATTTTTTTATGTATTTGGGTCATTCAAAACAGTTGATCAATGTAACAATATATTGATTGTAATTTTATTGTATATAAGAAATGTAATATACATACGTAATATATAACGGTGTGGCACTATTAAGATTATCCGAGATATATATGATTTTGTCTTTGAATTTTTTTGTAAGTAGTAACTTACACGCAATTGCGCTAGGTACTTTGGAATTTTGATTTTTTTATGTTTCTTTAAACAGGGAGTGTTTTACGTACAATTATATATGCGGGTATACAAATTTCTTTGATTTACTGTAGTGTGATGGTATCTGGTGTACAATAATTAAAATGTATCGTGTATTTTACTACTGTTAGACATACAATAGATTGCATGAGTGAATTTTTGTTCTAGGTGACATGTTTAACAAAATTCTGTTATGCTGTTAAGTGTCATATTTTCTTAATTTATATTTGGCTAGATTTATGGTTAATTTGTAAGCTTAATAAGAAAATTATATTCAGTACATATTTTCTTTCTTTATGATTTTTTCAGAGATGGGTTTAGTCCATTGTACGCCATACTGTATTTAAAGTTTACCCGATGTACTGTGTAACGCTAGTTTCACAACTTTCGCACATTTGGCTTCGATATTCTACTTTACCCACCTAGCCCAAATTACATTACCTCAACGATCACAATGTTTAGCGTATAGTTATTGATATCATTGTGTGAAATTTTTTATTAAGATAGCAGTTCGAATATTTTGACAAAATATTGTAAACGTTACTATTCGAAACTACTCACTAGCTCATCGCTAACCTCAGAAAAGGACTCTGGACTGGCTCTTAAAGCAATAATTCTAATGCTGATCGCGTAATCTCGCTTTATTATTATTGAACACACTTATTACGGGGAACTTATTTAATGATAATCTGTCATATATAAAATATGACAAAATGTTATTAAATAAGTTCTCTTTGTTCTATTCAACACGCAACACGCATTCCATACGAAATACTTAAATGCAACAAATTTGCTCTGACTTATAAAACTCCATATCAATCCCAACAATTTCAATTATTTTAATCTAAAAAGTAAAATTTTATAAAGGTCCTCGTTATATAAACTCCGCATTATTATCGGCCATGTTTATTTTGACAACAACAACTATTTTTGACAATTACAACAAATTTTCTTTGATTCACATACAATTCAATATCAATTCTAATAATTTGTATTAATTTAATCCAATTTGTTGAATTAAATGTAGGTGTCGTTTGTTAAGTTCGGGTTAATATCGGCCATGCTTATTTTGACAACAACAATTTTTTTTTTGACAAAAACAACAAATTTACTGTGATTCACATACAATTCCATATCAATCCCAACAATTTGATTTAATTTAACCCAATTTGTAAAATTAAATTTAGGTTTATTCTGTTGTTGTTGTTTGTAAAGTCCCGGTTAATATCGGCCATGTTTATTTTGACAACAACAATTAGTTTTGACAAATACAACAAATTTACTGTGACCCATTTAAAATTTCATATCAATCCCAACAAATTTGGTTTAATTTAATTTAATACAATTTGCAAAATTAAGTTTAGGTTTCCCACGCTCGTTATGTAAATTCCGGGTTATTATCGGCAATGTTTATTTTGATAACAAAAACTATTTTTGACTAATATAACAAATTTACTGTGACTCACATAAATTTCCGTATCACTCCAAGCAGTTTGATTTAATTTAATCCAATTTGCATAATTAAGTTTAGGTTCCTGCTGCTCGTTATGTAAACCCCCAATTATTATCGGCCATGTTTATTTTGACAACAACAACTATTTTTAACAAATTTACTGTGACGCACATAAAATTCCATATCAATCCTAACCATTTGAATTAAATTAATCTAAATTGTAAAATACTATACTCGAAAGCATTTTGTTTTATTTCTGCTGTCAACATCTGTAAAAGACATAAAAATTACACACTGTTGACGAAGATATTAACAATTCTAACCAAGATTAATTATTTACAAAAAATAAAATGGATCAAAATCAATTTCAACAATTGGGCGAGCGTTTACATCACAAAATCGAGATCCAGGATCCCGACAGCAAAGACCGCAGAATTTCGAGTAAAAGGAAGTACGTGAAAATATAAAAAATTTTAGGTGCGAATAATACATCGCATCTCCTACATCATCGGCGGAAAATTTTGTCGATGCTTTTGAAGCACAGTGTCACATGAGGGCGCTCAATATTATTTTCCACGAAATCACGAAAAAGTGTATTTTACGGATGCCACCCCCATCAAGCCGTTTCATTTATTTGCATTCGTACAAAACGACGCAATTTTCTGGCATGGAAACACAATCCTTTGAATAGTACGCAAACGAGAAATTTGTCATGCCACTGATTTTGAAAACTTGATCGGCCGTTATGCGATCGTTTTGCAGTAGACATTTTCCATCAATATGCCAAAATTGAACTGAGACAAAGCTGGCCAAATCTGAAAACAACACGTTTCTTCAGAAACGTTGCCGGAGAGGAAACAGAGATCATGAAAGAAGTAGCTTTCAAAGAAGTGTTGGATGTGTGAACAACTAAATTTTAATAAAATACACTGAAAAAAATAATCGGAATAGGGATCGCACACTTTTCACAACCACAAAAGTAATAAGCAGACCAATGTAAACTTTGCGGATATATTGTATACGAGAAATGCAGACAGTGTCTATCGACACCATAAATCACATGCCTAAAGCAAGCAAGCGCATTGACATTCACGAAACGCAAATCGGAACAAATCGGTAAACCGGACAGGCCCTAATCTTAATACATGCGGCAGTTATAAGTTACCAACGTTAAGTCAAGCATATATACATGTTTATTCAGTTACAAAATGCATGAACGACTACAAATTCAAAATATATTTGAAAGATGATGCACCCCCGAAACGTCTCGATAGATATGTTTATTTCGGAATACTAAATAATGTTGAAAAGAAAATTTACTGATTTGTTATGAGGGCCTCTGAAAATCAATTACAACAGCAACTTTAGAATTTGTGGTGAATTCAGCGTAAAAAAATCGCTGTCTATATTACTGGAAAAACATTCAGTGCAACTGTTTAATAATTTACGGCGCACATAGCTGTTGGACAACGTGTCACCAAAATAGATTTAACGGAAGCTTACCTGCAATTTAAAGTTTTTCTAGAATCGGAACGCTTGCTTAGGCAAGGGATACTACAAATATATTCGAAAAATTGTAATCTAGCTTCTTACAAAATGGAATTGTATATTTAGGCAATCGTTTCCACTTATCAACCTTTGGACTTTGAATTTTAGAGGATCCTCAAAACATCAAATCTAGGAGAAAAAGCTCGATTGTGGCCTAAAATGAAATTATTGAATAGGGCTGCAAGACTCCAACATTTCAGCTTTCAAAACTCCGTCAACAAATTATAGATCGTATGTTATTTAAGCTGAAATAGAAATCCTTAAAGTTAGAATTTTTCACTTTTTTCGAGTGTGTACTGTTAATAGATAAAAATGTAATATTGAAAATTGCAATTGATTTAATAATTATGACAGCCGATTTCTTTTAGAAATAAAAAAATTTAATATGTACTTCGTGCATGTAATAATTTAGATTGATTTTAGAAGATATTGAATTTAAAGTTTGAATTATTTGGTCATTGCACAGAGAATATCTAGGCGGTATATGTGATCACAGCAGATTAATAAATTGAAAAAATCGCGATGGAAACCTCTATAGAATCAATCGAATTATTCATAATTCACCATACAAAATACAGATATCTATAGATACGACTTGCGGATAAATAACGAGCAGTAGGTACTCGTTTGCAATTGTTTGAAGTAGATAGAATTAGAGCAGAAAGAATCATTGCGACAATAACTTTATCACCAAGAAGCGAGAACATACCCGCAGCACATTCTGTAAGCTAAATGAGGCGGACAATTTCCGGAATGCGATGTAGCGCCAGTGATTAAATTTTAAATGTCATTGTTCATTGTCTTCCTTTTACCATTCTCTGATCGTCTGATACCATTTTTTCGGGAAAAATTATTAAAAAAATTGGTTTCCGAGATTATGTGAGTTTTGAAGTCAAATCTTACTAGAAAGATGATGGTTGAAAAAAAAAATCGAAAAATATTTCAAAACATGGAAAAGTTGGTTATGGGATACTATACCGTTTCATCAGGAGTACATGTTTTGTATTTTAATTTTTTATTATGACGGATTTGAGTTCAGCATGTTCAGCAAACTACCCAAATCTTGGTCATCGCATTTGGGACATTTCAAGAAAATGGTCATTTGTATGAGGCAAAAGTGTTTAGAAGTATTTTTCGATTTTGGGGCATCATTTGACGAAAAAAATCTTTAAAAATACTCCAATCATCATGAAAATTCACATTCATTTTTGGGTATTCTCTATGCCATGCTGAACGATTACGCAGAAATCAATTTTTGCTTAAAGTAATGGAACTTACCAAAAATTTGACTCACCAGCTAGGACATTTTTTTGGCAATTGTGAATTTTTATGATGATTGGGGTATTTTAAAAGATAGATTTTCCTAGTCAAAGGATGCTCCAAAACCGAAAAAATACTATTGAACATTATATTTCGCCTCATACAAATGACCATTTACAATGGCGCAAATGATTTGGGTACTTTTCCGTAACATTAGGCAAAACCAGTGTTCTACGTAATTGCGCAGCAAAGCGTAGAGAATACCCTAGTGAATTTTCATGACGAAGCGATCTAACCGACGTGTGGTATAATTTGAATTTATAAAGACTGATCAAAGGTTTACAATTTTTTGCGACCTCTAGTGGCTTATAGTTTTATGTATTTTTGTGTGATTTTTTGTATTTTTTTGTCAATCATCATGTCTATATTGACGTTTGACATCAAAACTCACGTAATCACAGATATAAACTTTTCGATTCTGTAATCATCTAATTCTTCCCAATAATATTCTGTTTTGACATTATTTGATTCATGGAACCACCACTTGGTCCCTAAGTTCCTGGAATGTTTGAATTATTATTATAACAATTGAAATAGTTTCATTATGATAGCCCTCATGACAGTAAACCGCTTTAAAATCTACTTAATATAGATATAATCTTATTTCAATGAATCGTAAAATCTAAATAAAGAACTCCTCCTTTGTGATCCGAATAATGTGCGAAAACGAATGGTTTGAAGATACAATTCTTGGGGTGGGAGGGGTTTGTAATAATGGGGGAATGACGGAGTAGTAATGGCATGGGGGTAATGGCTGGAAGGTATTCACAGGGGGTAGTGACCGGGGTTAATGGCTGAAGGGGGCGCAGTAATTTCTGGGAGGGTAAAATCCTACACCCCTTTTCAACATCATTTCAATTTGCTCAAAAATTTGAAGAATTGCCACCTCGCAAGGTTCTCCTAATTTATCGAAAAAGCTTTATTATGAAATTTCATCCCAAAGAATCAATCTGCTCTGAATGTAGTGATACCGAATTTTGGTAAACCAAGTTTTTTTTTATAAATTTATAATTACCGGTAAAATTTAAACATCATGTGAACTAATTTTGTATGAAATTTTATTTACAATCTTTTTGATTTTGATCGTTTTTTCGCACATGCCATATATACTTTTCAAAATACATATTTACCAAAAAAGAAATGCTTCCATTGAACTTGCCACTTTCAGTGATTCGATTTCTGTCAAACATCACTGAGACATCCAAATTTGTGGAACAGCTTAAATCTGAAATTTTATGTCAATTCTTCTGGGGCAAAGCAATTTTTGTTGAGAAACTGTTTTTTTTGTCAAAAACCGTCATTTCCGCTTAAATTTTTGAATACTGGAATTTTAAATTAATTTTGCAACAAAATCAGTCCACGACACCGATTTTATTGAAAAATTAATTTAAAATCGTTTAGTTTTCAATTGTTTTGCTGGTTAATGAAATACTGTTCAAAATATTTACAAAAAATTTCGATTTTTGTAAATATTTTGAATAGTATTTCATTAACGAGCAAAACAACTAAATATTAAACGATTTTAAAGTAATTTTGCAACAAAATCGGCCCACAACTATGTTCTAAAATTTAAGCGGAAATGACGATTTTTCTATGGAAGCTTTTACTTCCACTATAGACCAGTTTCGGTTAAGCATCAATGGGTCATCCAAATTTATCAAAATGGTTATATACGAAGTGTATGTTAAGTATTGTTGCACATTTAATTGAAATCTTTCAGTTTTTAGGCGTTCGTAAGAAAAATTCTTTTCGAAATATTTGAAAAATGGAAATATCTTCAAAGGATGTTGACCACTTTCGTTAGTACAATTTCGGCCAAAAATCATTGGGATCTAGCAATTTGTAGAAAAAGCTTGAGTATGAAGTTTCAATGGAATCAATGAATCCGGTTGAGCTGTACAGAGGTCGAGTTTTGGTTGTAAATCAGTTTTTGGTCAAAAATCGTCAATTCCGGTCAAATTTAGAAAAACTGATCTGATCATAGTCGTTTTTCTCGTAAATGAAATACTTTTCAAAATATTTGCAAAAACCGAAAATCGAAGCTGCCACTTCCGGTGGACCGATTTTAGCAAAAAATCACTGGGTTCTGCCAATTTGAGGAACAAGCTTATACGTATGCGTTGCGATCAATTATTCCGTTTGAGCTGTGCAGGCGGCCGATTTTTTGTTGAAAAACAGTTTTTGGCCGAAAATTATCATTTCCGCGTAAATTTTGGAAAATTGATCCGATATTGTTGCAAAATTTATTTATAACCTCATCATCGTGCGCTTTTCTCTTAAACGTTTTGCTACCCAAAAATGCAAAAAATGAAAATCACTGGGATCTCCTAATTTATGGAAAAAGCTTAAGTATTATCACCCCGGTCTGTCAATCCATCTGTGCACAGTACAGAACAGAGTATTTAAACTTTTTGTCTGCACGGCACGATATTCTATTTTCAGTATCCCATATTCTAGAATTAATTTTTAATTCGTGCCTTGCAAAGGGATTGTTTCCAAAAAATTAAAATTTGCCATTGTGAAATCACTTCATAAGAAAGGTTCACATATGGTTCTTAACAACTACCACCAAATTTCGTTGTTAAATACTTTTCGAAGATTTTTGAAAAAATTATTAGACTTAGATTGTTGAATACAATTTTTGAGTAAGAAACAGTATGGTTTTATAAAAAAGGTGTCATTTCTGTTTATTGGTATTACAAACGCTTTTGACACAGTAGCTGTGCTTCTTCATACTTCATCTGATCTGGTTCAGTATATGTTTGATCAAACAATGTAAAGCGGCTTACTACTCAAATCAAAATTTGTGATCTAAAATAAAATTTGGTTCAGATTTTCCATATAAAATTTTAGCTGATCATTTGTATCAAGAAACACAACAAGTGATTCATGGTAGATAAGGTATCACTTATAGGTGGTATTAGATCACTTATAAAGTTGTAAATGTTGAAGTCCGCCAAGGTTCTGTTTTCTTGTCTCTAATTTTCATCATCTATTGTAACTCGATTTTTGATTTTAATTTGCATGGTAGACTTGTGGCTTTTGCCACAGATGATATGAGAGTACTAAAGAAATGGTGGTACGTATTTTTTGTTACCTATCGAATGGTTTGAACTTAAACCAATTACATCTTAAGGAAATTGTGGCCAATTTGAAGAAATACTTAGACAAACATTAAGAATTTCTTTTTGCTAAGAAACATAATATACTCTGTTTAGTTTGATTCGCATCTCTAGTTTAGTATAACGTGTTGGGGTGGCATTTTTTTTACCAAATATCAAACCCTTGATTACTATCCAGAAAAAAGTCCTAAGAACTATGAATTATTTACCAAGACCTATGCATTCCTCTTGCATGTGAATTTAAACATTTTGCCTCTGCACTCGCTGTATGTTTTTGTGATACTGAGGTCGTTTTATTTAATGAGCAGACGTTGTCTAATGAATGTTTTCATTTTGGAACCGTATATGCTCCGTAATAAAAATAGAATTAAATTCTGCTAAATTTTATAAATATAATTTAAAAAATTATAAAAAATTTATAAATATAATTAATAGAAAACACAATTCGGAGAAAACAAAATTCCTTGAAATTATATTTAGAATTTCTTTTTCGCGCGATAAAATAATTTCTACGAATCTTGTTTTTCATTAATTGTGTGTTCTCTGAATTTTCCTTTTATCAGAATTTATGCTTTCTCTGAATTATTTTTCTCTGAATTGTCGTATTATGATACTATACAATATTACATTGTTAATCACATTATTAGAATAATGCCTTCATAATTCTTAGTGATCCAATCCCATCCACTATTTACTACGGGTTTTTTCGGTTTCATAATAATCTATAATTTATTCAATTTTTATGTGGGGCACATAATATAATAAATTTACCACCTGTTAATAATAATACTGTAGCAATTTAAAATCATAGCTTAAAACAATTATATACATTTTATTTAATCTAACGCAATGAAACACGAATATCACAATTCACAAGAAAAATTCGTAGAAGTAGTAATAATAACACACAAATGAAAAGTAAAATGTAAACTCTTGACCCTATTTCGAATAATCGTTTTTAGTTTACGTATAGTACAAATATATTTTCAGCGCGGTAATTCACTTTACAAAAAAAAAAAAAAAATATATAACTGACCTTGAATTGTTTGTATGACGACACAACATAAGATGAACCATCCTCTAACTCATCTAAATCAAATTTTCTATCACCATCCATTCCGAATATGTAACGTGCACCTCGCGGCAAATCCATTCGTACCGATATTTTATCTAGCAATCGTTCCAAATTGCTGATATCGCGACCTGGTTTGAAACGAAATTCCAGGCCGTTAAAAAATGCATCACCATTTCGATAGAATGTTAAACATCGGGCTTTCCAAAATGACAGTTGGTTTGATATTCGGCCAGTGGATCCGGTTATATTTGAATTACTGCCTGGTAACATACCAGATGGGCCGGCCATACCAGGATTTCCTATACCACCGCTACCAAGAGGTGTAACGCCAGTCACATCGGTGCGAGATTTTGATCTTGGGAGAGCCACACCCGCCGGTCCATTTGGCGCTTGTGACGATATTTCACTCATATTGTCCATCGTTGGACTTGTACCACGGCTACTCGGACGATCATGTACACCCCAATATCCTCGAGGCGTTACACCGGCGGGACTAGGTCCTTCACCAAAATCGTCGTCGTCGGTTAGATGCGATGCTTTTAAATTATGTATTGTTGTAACACTACCACTACCAATAACACCACCGCCAACCGCACCCGCACTATTTATACCACTAGTATTCACGTTATTATTGTTGGAATTATTATTCGGATTATTGGTATTATTATTAGGTGTGCCCGGATTATTAATATTCCCAGCAACATTTGTAGTATTACTTTTATTATTATTTGGATTATTGTTATTATTGTTAATTGCCGTATTTGTATTTTGCAATTGGGATCCGCTCGACACGAGTGTCGTAACGGCACTGGACCTTGGAGGTAAACCACCAACAACAGTTTGTATAGCGTCTGCGTTATTTTCACCACCACCGGACATATTTATTGGTGTTTGTATTTTTCTATTTTCATTCAAATCCGTTACTCCACTACTAGCATCTTGTGGTGCCACCTCTTGTTGGCCACCGGTAACATCAAGATCTGATTGTTGATTTGGTGTCCGTGATTCAACTGACACCTAAATCAAAACAAGTAAACAAATAGAAAAACGAACCGTTAATATTGTTTTGTTAATATTAATAAAAATTTATATAGGAAAATTGAAATAAAAGCTTTTTCTGTACATGGGGAATCTGAAGCTTTTATATCTATACATAAAATATATTTTATGGTTCGTACAAAACGCAAGTACAATATAGAGGGGGAAAATTTAAAACAAAATGGAAAAGTGGAGCTTTCAAGTTATATTTAATTTGTATAAAAGCTTTTTTATTTTAAATATTTACAAAGTCTTACAAAAAAAAAATTATAATATTTAGGTTAAATTATATACATAGTGGAAAATAGGTGAAAATTTTCATTTTCATTTATGGAAAATGATATTTAAACAAACGTAACAAAAAAAAAAAAAAATTGTTATTATAATATTATTTATAGACAAAATGCATGCATATGTTAATAAAATGGCAAATTTATAGTTAGTTAGTTAGTTAGTTAATGGCAAATTTATGTTAATAAAATAATAATAAAAAGCTTCATGCAATTTTCAAGTAAATTAAAATTATAATTCCATATCCAATTTTTCGACGTTATATTATTTTCAATAAAAAGGAAATCAAAATAAGGATATAATTTAAATATTATTACATTTTTGTTGTTGGCGTTGTTTGACGGTTATATACAAATACAATTCCGGTGGTGCAATGAAAATTAACGCTTATTAGCAGGTATTTTGGTTTACTTTCTGAAAATTTTATTATCTGAAAAATTATGATTGATATCATTTTGTTTACAAAATATTTTTAAAATGTAGATACATAAAAAAACAAAAATAATTTGAAATAAAATGGTGGGAATGTGGGTTGTCTTTATAAAATGAAAAATTGTTAAAGGACATTTTTAGATGGGGGAAATATGTGTGCCATGCGCATTTTATTTTGTGTATTTGGCGAAGAGACTATTAAAAATCGCTTTGTTGTATTTTAGATTATATAGCGAGTCAGTTTGTGTGTATATTTTTATTGGGATGATATTAGATTTTTTTTTCGTTCATCACACGGCGAAAGAAAAATTTTAAGTAAATTTTAATTCTGCAAGCACCGTATGAAAGTGGGTTCGTATTTAAATGTTATGTGTGTTTTATAAATATTTTAAACAATTATTGTTTTAAAGATTTTAGAAATGTTTGTAAATCGAGAAGTTGTTGCACAAATTTAGTTTCTTACTATCAACTGAGAAACAATTTGCCACGGCGAACAAGATCATGGAAAACGAAAGAAAATAGTAATCATGGTCAAACTACTCCAGCTGGCCGAAAGATTATGTAGTCAAGCTCGAGCTACAAAATCGAGGATTTTCATATCTGTCACACTCGAGAGCTACTAAATTTATTAATATTATAAAATTGTTTCCTTCAACTTGGGAGATTCCAAGTTTGTTAGTAAATTGTCTACTTGAATTGTGTTATGTTGCATATAATTTGAAAAGAATTCTGTTAAGTAAAGTTTAAAGATATTGTTAGAGGCCGAAAAAGTCAAATTTTCCTTTTAGTTGGAGCTTTGCTGTCTTATCTGCATGTAGTGAAACTTTGTTTGCTACGCACCATTTGAGTTTCGAATTACCTAGCACCACAATAACTTTGTCATCCAGAAATCATTTATCATACTTGTGTTAAACACGATATTCTAGATGAGTGGAAATAGAATAGAGCCTCTAGAACATCCTTTTGTTATTTGTTTAGTAACACAATCAACATGTCTCTTATTATTTAATTTTTTGGGAGATTATTTACAGATAAACTTGCAATGACGCTAGGGCACGTGAGCTTATTAAATGTCCGCCTTGTTCTATCCACGGTGTAATGTGGATGTCAAGTAACTCCTCTAGGAGGTTTTCCATAGCTGGTAGGATCATTGTAAGTCTGCATGGTTCAAACAAAAGTGGATCTCTATCACCAGGTTTCCTAACAACAATAAGTTCTCCCGATTTACACACCTTATAAAAGTTTTAAGCAGCTATTAAACAATGTTGTTATGCTTGGTCTAATGATAACCGTGCAAGTTCAATTATTTTAATGTTTAAGTTGTTAGAGCACTGAATGGTCTTCAGCGACTGGGGATGACTAACTTCCTCACACATATCCTCATGTGACACAGTTTCGTCAGGTGTTATTGGTCTTCCTAATGTTGTTTAAAACTTCTAGAGGTCTTGATTTACCAGCAACAAGTTAGTATTCAAGTCCGAATGAGTCATTACTACCATGTTTCCTGATATACTTTTACAAAAACTTTTTTCTAGCCCATCTAAAGTGGAATATTTTTAACACTTTCAAAGCAGCCTGTGCCTACTCTGGCTGTAGCAGGCGTGCTGCCGGTTTGTCTGTATTCATGAAATGTCTATGCCATGGTTGGCAGGGATGGACGAGGTAGATTACGCAATGTAGTCTTCGTAGTTGCCGACGCGTCATTTATTACGTAGATTACATAACGGTTTTTTGTGTCGTAGACAAAGTCGACCAAGGAAATGATATTAAAAACTCAATTTTCTCTATATTTTTTTTAAGTTTTACGTTACCCGATCTGATACACTTGCTGTTAAAAATTACATTAATATTTACTTAAAACTTATTCTAACTTTTACAACTAGTGTTTAACTACAACTTTGAAATATATTTAAAATCTTTAGCTAGAGACATCTCTGTTAAAATGATAAAGCTACTAATAATAAATATAATTTAAACTATTATTTGCTTTGCGCGCCATCTCTTATCAAATAGACTTATTTATCGCGATGGAAGATTTATATCGACCACGACAGTGTACAATTTTGATATTTTCTTTTTATTTTTAATATACATCTATTTATTTATTTAATTAAACTTTACAAAAATTTTGCAACTTTTGCACCCCATTTTGAGCTTTAAAAGCAGAGTGTGCAGTTTTCAGTCTACCAACTCTTGCCAAACGTGTTTTAAATTCGTTGAATATCGTGCATGAGTGTGATGAAACATTTTCATATATTATTAAAATTTCATTATGACTCTAGGAACAAATTTATTTGTGCTAAGAACAGTCTGTCCATCACGTAAGGAGTAAGGATGAAGCCGTTCACCTTGAATCAGTTCCATTAACAAAGAAACCAAATAATTTTTCTTATTGCTAACGAAAACAGTAATTTTTGACATTTTCGACATTTTGTTTACATTCTCTTCATAGTCGTCGACACCATTTGCTGAATTATCTACACATTGCCTACCCATCTAGAATATTAAGTAACTTCGCATCGTAAACTACACGGCACAACACTATACCCTCGAAATGGCATTAGTAAGGAACCGACCATTCTTCAGATGTATAGTTCTGAAAGGAATCGTGAATTTTAATCTTCAAACCAATATAACGACCAACAACCATACCTAATCCTCGAAACACAAGTTTGTTTCAGAACTACAAAGGCAAACAAACAAAACAAATGTTTATGATCTAAAAGGCTATTTTAAAATTTAAAGCCTTAGCAAATTAGGTCCAAAATGAATAAAATTTTAAAGAAGGGGAAAATGCTAACATACTATTCAACAGCTGTAGATTAAATTTTTATAGTATTGATAAAACTCAACACTTCCAGCAATCTACTTCAATGCCGGAGAATGTCTGTTCGTAATAAAATTAAAAATAAACGTAATGGAACTTGATTGGATTGGAAAGAAATAATTCGGAACTTTGCCTTAATATAATTTTGAGGTATACCTGCCGCATTATGGGGTACTAAAAGAAGCAGCACAACTAAATTTCGAATTGTATTCGATTCAAAATCAAAGCTCTCGCATTCAATTAATGTTTTGCTGTTCTGAAAATTCCACCATTTTTTACCAAAATCTTGATGCCTGTTGGATGAGAAAGACACTCGCTATCAGTGAATAACATGGCGCGATCACCCTTCCAAACATATTTGTCACTATAAATTGTAAATATCACATATACGACTTCATGAGCCACGAGGAATACCTCGTGTATTAAACGATACAGGTTACTAAAAAGCCAAACATAGAGAGGACGACTCTTAACACTTTTATATTCACGATCTCATATCGGCCGCAAATTTAGAAGAAGAGCTGAAAAGTAAAAGGAAATGTCCTGTTAAAGGAGGTTGACTTTTGATATTTTGAATGATAAAACGAGGATAAATGAAACAATTTCAATCACGATGAAAATGGGCTTGAATCCAGAAGAAGATAAATAATACTTCCACATTGATATGGATTTTAGCAGGTTATGACCCTTTTGGGATAGTTAGTGCGCAGCGGTGTTTTCTAGTGATGTTCTACACGTTCACCGAAAGAGTAAACAATTTTTGATTTTTATTCTAATTCTAAAACTTTTATTTTTATTACAGAAAATTTTATTTTTATTATTAATTTCTAATATTATTTTCTTAATTAATTACTATTATTTTAATTATTTCGGGTGATCAAAATCCGAAGCAGAACACCTTGAGAGCACAACCAGGACACGCCATTGCTATACCTATATGTCATGTCAATTGGAAATCTCTCGGTACTGGCCAATCCTCGATACAGTGAATGTGTAAATTCCATTTGCAAAAATTGAACAACTTCGGGGCCAATAGCAAGCAGGTCTACCTCATCGTATAAAATGGGGTTAATTTTTATTTGTTTAGCATATCTTAAACTAACTAGACATATATGCCATGTCATTTGGAAATCTCTGGGTACTGGCCAATCCTCTCTCTCTCCCTCTCTCTCGCTGGCACTATATCCCATCAAGGGATTTGGCCGCCTCAAATGAGGTTTCATAATCAAATTTTCATTTCGGATAATGAGTGATTAATCCATTGATCCTAAAACCAGCCGTGAAATTTTTTCCTTGTCACCACCGGGAATCAAACCCGGACCTCCAGTCGCTGGAGCAAGCATGTTGACAACTTTGCCACCGGGGCGGCATTCTAATTTGTTTAGAATGTCTTAAGCTAACTAGAGATATATAACATGTCGGTCGAAAATCTCTGGGTACTGGCCAATCCTCGATACAGTGAATGTGTAAATTCCATTTGCAAAGATTGATCAACTTCGGGGTCAATAACAAATGGGTCTACCTCATCGTATTAAAATGGGGATAATTTTTATTTGTTTAGGATGTCTTAAGCTAACTAGAGATATATAATATGTCACTTGGAAATCTCTGGGTACTGGCCAATCCTCGATACAGTGAATGTGTCAATTCCATTTGCAAAGATTGAACAACTTCGGAGTCAATAGCAAACGGGTCTACCTCATCGTATTAAAATGGGGTTAATTTTTATTTGTTTAGGATGTCTTAAGCTAACTAGTGATATATAACATGTCGCTCGGAAATCTCTGGGTACTGGCCAATCTTCGATACAGTGAATGTATAAATTCCATTTGCAACGATTGAACAACTTCGGGGTCAATAACAAATGGGTCTACCTCATCGTATTAAAATGGGGACCATTCTAATTTGTTTAGAATGTCTTAAGCTAACTAGAAATATATAACATGTCGGTCGGAAATCTCTGGGTACTGGCCAATCCTCGATACAGTGAATGTGTAAATTCCATTTGCAAAGATTGAACAACTTCGGGGTCAATAACAAATGGGTCTACCTCATCGTATTAAAATGGGGATAATTTTTATTTGTTTAGGATAGCTTAGGCTAACTAGAGATATATGCCATGTCAGTTGGAAATCTCTGGGTGCTGGCCAATCCTTGATTCAGTGAATGTGTAAATTCCATTTGCAAAGATTGAACAACTTCGGGGTCAATAACAAATGGGTCTACCTCATCGTATTAAAATGGGGATAATTTTTATTTGTTTAGGATATCTTAAGCTAACTAGAGATATATAACATGTCGTTCGGAAATCTCTGGGTACTGGCCAATCCTCGATACAGTGAATGTGTAAACTCCATTTGCAAAGATTGAACAACTTAGGGGTCAATAACAAATGGGTCTACCTCATCGTATTAAAATGGGGATAATTTTTATTTGTTTATTATATAAGATATATTATATTAAGCTAACTGGACATCAGCGACGTTTTCTAGTAATGTTCTGCTCTTTTGCCGAACGACTAAACAGTTTTTGATTTTTATTCGAATTCTAAAAGTTTTATTTTTATTACAGAAAATTTTATTTTTAAAATTTTTTATTTTAAATTATAATCTAATATTATTTTCTTAATTAATAACTATTATTTTAATTATTTTGGGTGATTAAAATCCGAAGCAGAACACCTTGAGAGCACAACCAGGAAACGCCACTGTTAGCGCGTATTGTAATAATAATAATCGAAATATTGTAACTGCAACTTTGGTCTCTATAACTTACTGGCGCATTGGAGGGCGGTTTCTCTAAATTTAAAATTATTGAGAGCAAAACATACGACGGCACAATCGCATATATTAGGAAGTTAAAAAATACTATAGTTCATCGAAACCAATTCGCCTAAGCGCAAATAAATTTAACTGGGAAGAATTGTTTGGGATCAGAAATCCTGTTAGAGTTTGTATAACATTTCTACAGATTGGAGTGGTTTTTAAAGGTTCACTAGCAATTAAAATTTCCTAAAAACTCTTGAAAAACTCAACTACTTACTCAAATTGTTATACTAGATGATATTAAATTGCAATTCCCTTGTTTTGCCTATTTTTTAGTTTAAATTTTCGTTAGGTAGGCTAGTTCATAACACTCATTCCTATAGATGGCACAAGACAAACCTAGTCTAATATTTTAAGGGACTATTTTTATTTTAGTTTAAAATTTATTAATTTTCAATGTATTTCGAATCAGCGGTTTAGCGGAACTGACCAGGCACACTTTGGATTATAATCTGTAAATTCGGTTAGTCGGAAATTTTGATAAAAAAATTGTTGGTAGGCGCACAGTATTTCGTCAATAATTGTGAGCGCAGACTTTGTTTGATTTTACTTTTATTTACGTAATATAAATCTAAATAAAGAACTAAAATATTCTAAATTAAATTTGTAACAATATTTGTCCAGATCACTTTCTAAAATTTAAGCGTAAATTTTTATTTTAAATTATTGATCGTAATGAAACTTTATGGACGTGACAGCTTGCATAAGAGATTAGGAGCTTTTTAGTTTTTTGGGAGTATTTTGGAAATATATAATTTAAGAGCAAAGCGATTATAACCTAAATTATTCTAAATTAAATTTACAACAATGTCGGTTCAGATACGTTTTCCAAAATTTAAGTAGAAATGACAATTTTTGACGAAAACGTACTTTTCAATAAAAATTTTGCATCTGTACACATAGCAGACGGTTTTACTTTTAGGGCGAAACAGCATAATTAATCTGTCTTTGTATTTCAGCAGTTGCTACTGATATTTGGCCGAGTTTTTTGGTTACATTTAGAAAAGTACAGACAATCCTCGCATTGCGTTATTTGAGGACGCAGTGATCCAAGCATTTCGATTTGACCACCATTAAAATGGTATAAAAGAAGAGGCGTACATTTAAAATTTCCGGTAGCATTACTCGGTTGGGTTCTTTGCCTTTTTTGAAATAAATGTACGAGCATTTTTCCCACGATAGTCTGATTTCGTCTGCATTAAATGGTTAACAAGGAAAAACTTTCCATCCAATGATTTATTTTAGGGTATCATGAAATATTGTTGCAGAATCCTCGAGTGTAGTACTTTTATATTACGCAAATTTTGACGATTCTTAATTTTTCCAATCAATCCTGGTTCGTCTTTAAATCTTTGTCACTTAACGAACCCGACTGATTTTGTTTCAAATTGCCGTAAATATGTAAATATGTAACTCCTTATTGGTTTTTATTTTAATCATCATCCATTCTATGCATAAGGTTTTCTGTTTTTTCAATCAGTCGGTGGTTCCTACTTTTGCAGTTACTTTTGACGACAACGATGTAGATTGAATAAATGACCATTCTATTTTGTCAGCATTTTGTCTTAATTTGCATATACTAGATTCGTCCACTATAAGTATTGCTTTGTCACCTTTCAACTTTTTTGATATAATTTCGGCTGTACAGCGTAGACGGACTCATTGATCGTGATCATAGTTCATATTTAAGTTTCTTACATAAATTTGGAGATTGCAGCAGAGATTTTTGGCAGAAATCGGTAGACCGAAATTGGTAGCCTCCATTGGAGCCTTTTGGTTTTTGCAAATATTTGATGAAAAGTGTTTGCATTTATGAAAAAACGATTAAAAACGGAGATTGTAAATTAATTTTCGAACAAAATTAGTTCAGATCATTTTTTTAATTTTGCCGGATATATTGAGCTTTGATACATTCAAGGTGGATTGACTATTCGTAATCAAATTTCATTGTTAATCCTTTTCCGTTGAAGGATCAAGTAGTACAACACAACGTCAACAAAAGAAGATGATAACAGAAACAATTCCAGAATTTCGGAAGACAACAAATTGTATTGTCGTCCAAAATGAGGAGTAATGTAGTTTGGCCAATTATGCTTTTAAATCTATAAATAACCAATTTCTGATATTGTACTTAAACTTCAAAAAGTGGTACTTCCAAAGTTTGAATCTGGATGAAATGTAAACCTCCTAATTTGATCCCTTGTTTACACACATCATGCTTACCTGTCTATTTTATTAGTATTTGAAACTCATTGCCAAATTAAAGAACGAAACTTGGATTGAAGGTGTTTTTAGTGTGTGTTTTTATAAGAAGGATTCAATATATTAAAAAAAAATATTTAAAAAATTTAAAAAAAAAAAAATAAAAAAAAAATATAAATAAAATTTGGCATGGGATACGTACTTTCTCAGTCCCTTGAGCTAGCCTAATAGCATTCAAGCACATTCGAAGTTTTGCGCTGCTTTTTGTTACACTTGCTAGTGGTGTACTTGAAGGGGCAGCACTCTCCATAATTTCACCCTTCATCGTTTGATCAATTTCCTCATCCATCTCCGTCTGAAGCACTGGATACACTGAGTAATGTCGTTTTTAGATTGGCATTTGACTTTTAGTGTCAATTTCACTTGTTTTATAGTGTGTTTTTTTAAAACCTATTTTGATGGAATAAGGAAATTGCTGAATTACTTGATGAAGGATCTTTTGTTCTTATTATATTCACATGTATAAGCCAAATATTTTGTACACAAGAACACTTGACACAACAATTAAAATGAAAAAAGTTATTTCTCCTTCCCTATATACAAAATTATTTACAAAATTGTATACAAAATGTCTTTAGTTTAATTAAATTAGTTATTACTATATATAGTTAAATATACAAGTTGTTGGTGCTCGACAGATAATTCATAGAATTCATCACACTTAGCTAGATTACTTGATGTATTAAGAGTCTTACTTAGATATAAAGGTTGCGTAATTTTGTTACAAATTTAATTTACAATCCTTTTGTTCTTAATCGATTTTTCCATAATTGTTTGACTTTTCTTAAATACCTGCAAAAATGTGAAAGCACCTGTTGAAGTTTCCACTTTCCGGTACTTCGATTTTCTCAATATTTCTTTGTAATATTTAAATTTATTGATTTAAAGCTTAAACACGACGTAGACTCTAGATAAACGTGAGACTCGTGATGTGGATTAGCGAATCTCACATGTGCAAACTACGAAATGCACTACTCTAGATCATAATCAGTAGTCTGCAAGTGGTATAAATCGCTGTAAGCTAAAACTCAAATACACATATGCTTGTTCCAATAAAGTAGAAGTAATCACTTCCTGCATGTAATAATTTTAGTCAAAATATATTGGTGTGTTTGGTAAAAATATATTGGTGTGTTCTAGGATATTGATAATATCGCAATTATCTTATATTATGAGTCCATTTTATTTTGTTTTGTAAAATATCATTTAATTTACTTCGTGCATGTAATATTTTATATATATTAATTGACTTATTAATATTAAGATTACAAGCAACAAGTAAATAACGCCATATACTATTTAATATTTATTGGTTTATAGAAATATAAAATTGTTACATGCACGAAGTGAATAAAAAAGATCATTTACCAAAATAATGTAAAATGGGTCCAATTTAGTGTAAATACACAATGGGTGCATTTTGAATTTTCAATGTGTGCTCAAATACCCATATGGTGTAACAATAAAATGGAAACAATCACTTCCTGCATGTAATAATTTTAGTGAAAATATATTGGTGTAGTGTTGTAAGGTTATTGATAATATTTTAATTATCTTATGCGTACACTTTATTTCGTTTTGTAAAAGATCATTTATATTTACTTCGTGCATGTAATAATTTGATATATTTATTTACTAATAAATATTAAGATTACAAGCAATAAGTAACTAACGCAATATATATTTCCATTTAATATTTAGTTGTTTATAGAAAAACAAATTTATTACATGCACGAAGTGAATTAAAGATCATTTACCAAAATTATGCAAAATGGATATTAAAATTTGTTGGTTTAGTTCCGCGGAAAACAATTATAAATTATTATTTACTATACAAAGACCGTTCAGAATTTAGAGCAATCCTGTATCATATACCCTAGATATACAAGAACTTTTAGTTTTTGCTTGCACAAAATGTTCAATTTCTTTACGATTATAAAATTAAAACATTTCAATAAAATTTATCACAAAATTATGCAATGCAATTGCACCTTCTAATAACATAATAATAGGTGTAATATAAATTTGTACAGTCCTAATTTTATAATTATTATTATAAACTTTAGGCAATAAAATTGAAAAATTGTATGAGAATTACGTATAGAACAGGAAGTTTTACCAGAAATAAAATAACCCTTTTATTAGGCTTTGTGATTCCTAAACATCAATATGTAAATTTTATTATTAAAATTACATTTTTACGTTCAATTGCGAAATAATTTATTTCCCAATATAAAATTAAATTTTATCAAATAATAAAATAAATTATAAAATGTACAACTGAATTCATTTTAGGTCGTAAACGTAGCTGATGAAATACCCTGAAGCATATATAATTGGAATGAAATGATTGAAAACATATTATGGCCAACATCTGACTTTATTTTATCACGAATGTATGCATATACATACATATTTCGAATATACCGCACTTGATTTCTAATCCGAATAATTAGATTTACCGGATTTTTTGGTACAACTGTAATTAAAAATCATTGTTCCGGCTTAAATTTCAGAAAACCAAAAGGTCAAATAATTCCAAATTTAAAGATTAAATTTCCAACAAGGAACCTGAAAATTTAATCTTTAAATTTTTAACATCCTGAAAAAGCTCCAATTAAACCTGCCACTCCCGGTATTCAAATTTCTAACAAACTTCACAAGGATCCCCCAATTTATGGAAAAATCTCTCTAAATTTTAAATCTTTTAATCTTACAAGTTTTTTCGTAAATCTACCTTTCAAAATATTTGATAAAAACGAGAAAGCTCCTATGGACGCTGCCTTTTCCGATGGAAACAGTTCGGCCAAAAATCACTGGGATCATCATCCCAGTTATTTTTGTTTGTTCTTTATGTTTTCAGTTGGTAATGATAAGGGCAAATTATGGTGAGCTACCGAGCCGTATGTTAGGATTGGCACAATCGCCTGGCTTTGATATGGACCCATATAAATTTATATGAAAACTGTCTCTAACTTTCAACAAGTTTCTTGGCCAGAAATGGTGATTGATATTATGAGGTGGTACGTGATGGGGTAAATGCTGACCAAATGGCATATGTTGAAATTTGAGTAATTGACCAAGCTCCAAATTTTAGTTGAAGCTAAATAAAACTTTGTATCTCTTAAGAACTTCCTAGGCCGTAAATGGTTTTTGTGTTTTGAGTTTGTGGTGATAAGAGAAAACGATGGTAAGCTTTCATTATTATTTCGAACTACAAATATCCAGAATTACTACTGCCAAACCACATTACAGCATTTCAATATATTTATTTTACATAAACAACAAATAAACGAAACAACTGGGATGGGACATTTTGTTGTTGTATTTGTTGTCCGATAAAGGTATTAAACGAAAAACTGGGATAGAATCGAGTAGTTTCGTGTAAATAATAAAAAAAAAATCCTGGGATCTCTAAATTTGTGGAAAAAGTTTAAGTATGAAGTTACATCCCGATAAATCATTCCATCTGAGGCACAGAGGCCACATTTTTTATTTTACAAAAATCATAATTTCCGCTAATATTTGGCAAAATATTTGATAAAATGGTAGATTCATGGCCAGCGAAGACAACCTCTCAAATTGTAATATTATAAGGGTTTAGTCGTTTATCTTAACAGAGTCGTAAGTTATTAACTTAACTGAATCATAGGATATTGCATCTACCGCATGCTATGGTGCCATTGTTATGCTTGCTTTGTTCAGCTTTCCAACAACTCATACATATTTTATCATACAATACGCTTGGTGAAAATTGTAAGACAATCAGTTGAAAATTCTAAAACTCTTAATGGATTTGCGATTTTGAACTCAAAAACAATACGTGTATATCACATCAAGCTAAACGATATTAATCCAGAATTAAATAAAATATATGAAGCATAAAATAGACCATGGTTGGCGTTATACATTTCCAGTGCGTAAAGGGTCATGGAAAATACACGATTATCTATTAAATTATATTTTTGAAACTATCTCTAAAAATATTGTTAATCCAGTATCTCTCATATTTATTGAAAGTAATCTCTAATCCACATTTTAAATAAAATTACAGTTCATTTATATTTTTCCGAAGCGCCACGGATGCAAAGGTCGAGATTTAAACCCCCTCGTTCTGTTTCCAGGGTAACCAAATAGATCAGGCGAATAAGTTAAAAGATTTCTGAAAATTTTTAGCTTTCTCATACCAATTTGGTGCCTGGTTTGTTAAGGGTATAATCCCCAAGAAGGACACTTATTAAATGAGGTACCCTGATATTATTTTACATTTATTGAATGCCTGTTATTGGCCATTTGGTTTCAACTACACAATGGCGGTATGCTCAAGTTTTTATAAATTCGATGCTGGGTTTATTGAGTTTTGCATTATTGTCCATGCTTAATAACCTGATAAACGCAGAGTTATGGCATACTCAAATATTGATTGACATTTCTGCTATGCCGTGTTATTAGCTGTAGAATATCCAGAATGCATATATTGCACCGCACAGTAAAATCTGAGCTCGTGAAATTCGCTTTATTGTAATGATCTTTTCTAACACACTGTAATCCGACATTCTAATAAAATGACATAATTAGACCTGAGTTGAAAATTTGTCAAAAAATATTGTCAAACCACATAACTTTTTTTCTTATTGGACTTTTGTTTTGGTATTATGATAATGATTCGAAAGTGAATAAAACTGTCTTGCATAGAATCAAAACTCATTCCTGCTTAAATTTCAAAAGATCAACCCTTGTTGAAAATTTAATCATTAAATTTTTTTAAATCTTTTATTTCTTTATTGGATTTTGTAAATGTTAAACTTTTCAACAACATTGCAAAATCTGAAAAAGCTTCCGTGAAAGCCGGTATTTCTATAGTAGTCAAAATTTGACCAAACATCACTGGGACCTACCTACCAGTACATTGAAAAGTTCAATTATGTAGTTTCTTGGCTATCAACCAATCCGTCTGAGCTGTATAGAGTCCCAATATTTGTTGAAAAACAGTTAATTGTCAAAATCATCTTTTTCCGTTTAAATTTTGGAAATTTTATGTGGACCGATTTTACTGCAAACTTTATTTAAACTATTTTAGTTCATCGCCATGTTACTCATAAATGAAGTGCTTTTGAAAATATTTGCAAAAAAGCTCCTATGGAAGCTTCCAGTACTAGTGGACCGATGACAGTCACAAAATAATGGGACCCAAATTTATGGAAAAAATTAAATATGAAATTTAATCTCGAACAATCAATTCATCTGGGTGAGCTCATTGACCATTTTTTTTTTAAAAACAGTTTTTAACTTTGGAAAAATTATATCCGTCCGATATTGTTTCAAATATAATTTTGAATCTTTATTCTGAATCTTTAATTTAGATCTTGTTGTAAAATTATTATGCTTTTTAAAAATAATTGACAAAACAGAAAAAGCTGCGTCCGGTGGACCAATTTTAGCTGAACACTATTGGGATATACCAAGTTACGAGAAAAGCTTAAGTAGGAAGTTTAATACCGATGAGTTAATCCGTCTCGGCCACAGACATTTAATCTGCAAAATTATTTGGTCCGATATTGTTTCAAATATAATTTTGAATCTTTATTCTGAATCTTTAATTTAGATCTTGTTGTAAAATTGTTATGCTTTTTAAAAATAATTGACAAAACAGAAAAAGCTGCGTCCGGTGAACCAATTTTAGCTGAACACTATTGGGATATACCAAGTTACGAGAAAAGCTTAAGTAGGAAGTTTAATACCGATGAGTTAATCCGTCTCGGCCACAGACATTTAATCTGCAAAATTATTTGGTCCGATATTGTTTCAAATATAATTTTGAATCTTTATTCTGAATCTTTAATTTAGATCTTGTTGTAAAATTGTTATGCTTTTTAAAAATAATTGACAAAACAGAAAAAGCTGCGTCCGGTGGACCGATTTTAGCTAAACACTATTGGGATATACCAAGTTACGAGAAAAGCTTAAGTAGGAAGTTTAATACCGATGAGTTAATCCGTCTCGGCCACAGACATTTAATCTGCACGAACCACGCACGCACGTATCACACATGCCAGTTTTAAAAATTGAAGTGAAAATTACGATTTTAGACGTTTGAACGTTATGAAATTTCATACTTTAGCTTTTATCACAAATTATCAGTTTCCGTAGAAGCTTTCTAGTTTTTGCAAATATGTATTTTTAAAATTAATCATCTACGAGAAAACGACTAAGTACTAAAAGATTTTAAATTAAATTTGCAACAATTCCGGCCCAGATCAGTTTTACAAAATTTAAACGGAAATGACGATTTTTGACAAGAAAATATTTTTCAAAATAAATTGGTCCGTATACGGATTGATTGATCAGGATGAAACTTAAGTTTTTTCATAAATTGTGAAATCCCAGTTACTTTTGGCCGACATTGGGTCAGAGGAAGTGACAGCTTCCATAGGATCAGATTATTTTTCAAATTTTACCAGGAATGAAGCTGAAATATCTACAGTCCGGGCGGATTGACTATTCGGAAAAAACTTCATACAGTATAGGTTCAACAAGAGCGTGTACGGCATAACTGTACTTAAAACTATAGGAACAAATATGGACGAGGCTTAAATAAGTTTTCTATTGATTCCTCTTGAACGCTATAAAACAAAAATTAGTTCAACTGCAACTGTTTAGCGGATAACATATATGAAAGAAACTAGTGCGATTTTTAAAAAAACGATTTAAAGCAGTGTTTTTAAGTGCACAAATGTGGGTTGCAACTGCAGCAAAATATATAAAAAAATCGAAAACATTTGTACAGAAGAGGATTACACATTAGTCAATGTATAAAAATGTTGACGTAAATTTGGAAAAACTTAAGTAGTCAATATTGTTGCAAAATTAATTTATAATCTTTTAAGTCACAGTGATACATTAAAATATTATAAATTAATTGTGTTCGGTCTAAATCGGCGGAAACGAGTTTTTTTTTGTCAAAATCCCGATTTTACTTTAAATTGCCAAAATCGGGTTCCCGGAAGTAGCACCTTCAGTATAAGAGATTTTGGAATTTTTACAAATATTTTAAACCGTATATTAATTATGAGAAAATCGAATTTGAAATAAATAATTCTAAATTAAATGTGAATAAATACCGGTTCAGATAAATTTCCTAAAATTTTAACGGACTAGTTTAGTAATCATGAACAATTTAACCTTGAGTCTATATCCTCTCCAAATCTTTTTTATAAACCGTAATATCCCAGCGATTTTAGGCCGAAATCGGTGTACCGCAAGTTCCAGCTTCCATGGGAGCTTTTTAGTTTTTCGAGAATATTTTAAAAAGTATATAGCATTTATGGAAAATCGGGTAAAAACAAAAAGATTTTAAATTAATTTGCAAATAAAATTATTTTAGAATATTTTTTAAATTTTACTGGAAATCTATTTTACAGAAAAAAAATATTGATTTCACCAAAATTCTGCATTCTGACTATTCGGAATGACACTTCATTCAAGTTTTTATATTAGTTGGGAGATTCTTGCAAAATTTGGTGGTAATGGAAGTAGCAGCTTTTTTGGAAGTTCTTCAGTTTTTTCAATGATGTTAAAAAGTTTACCATTTTACAAAAAAGTAAAGAACTAAAAGATTCAAATAAATTTAAAAATTAAATTATCCACATGGGTTGGTTTTCTGATATTTAAGCAGGAGTAGCGATTTCTGTGTATACAAGACACTTTTACCAAAATTCCAGTAAGTTTAATTTTTCACTTTAGAAATCAAGGTGTTTTCGGAATCTATGTACATTCGTATAGGTAAAAGGAAATTTGACTTTGCCCAATAAATGTTTTTATGACACCCCTTTCTCTAGGGGTGAATAGCAGAATTATCAAGTACTATCTCTCAATACGTATTTTAAATTTTTAGTGGGAATTGTTTGCTACAGCACTAGCGCGAGCAATTAAAGCTGATTTACAGAAAATTTTAGTACATATGACATAAATCTAAAATTAGTTAATATTCTCAAAATGAGTTTCAGTTTATAAAGAATTTTTATGAATCGTGATTTTTATTTTTAACATCTGTTGATTTTGAATTAAATAAATTAGTTGAATTTTATCAAGACATCTAAATGTAATTTTCTATGTTTTGCTCGCTTAGGGTATTTTCTAAACACCGACTTAGTACAGACTTATTGATTTTTGTTCACTATCTTGACTAAGTGGCTCAATGTAGAGCTACCTAGATGTGAGAGCCTCCCTTGTCGAGATTTTTTTACTAAACTTTATATATTGCGGGTAAACAAATTTTTATTTGTATTGAAAATTATGAAAACGGTTGTTTTTGCTTTATAAGTCTATTTAAACCATGAATGTTTGCAATATTTTTCTATAGAAATAATTACAGAAAGGTGCAAATTTTAATTGGTTATAAAAACATAATTTCGGAAAAAGTTTAAAAGTTGATGAAACCCGTCTTATAAAATGAAGAAAATAAGAGCTTTAAATTACAATATGGTTTCTCTTTCTAAAACGATAGCAGGGAAACGAAAACTATAATTTATGTATATATCATTTTTCTTTTTTTACATAGTAAAATATAGCAGAGTAAACATAAGAATTTCCGACCTCGAAATTTTTGTAGATATAAACTAAATGTCTGTGTCCTCTCTGCAGCCAACCCTGTTTGTCTGTTCTTAGTGAATCTTTATACCTAAGCATTTTTGTTTGAAATTGGTTCGCCAGAAGGGACAGCTTCCACATGAGCTTTGTGTTTCTTGGAATTTTTTTAAAATCATATATTTTTGGAGAAAAATGATTAAAAGATTCTAAATTAAGTTTGTAACAATACCGGTCCAGGTCCAGTTTTACAAAATTTGATCGGGAGTGACGGATTTTAACAAAACCTATTTTTCAAAAAATCAGCCCCTGTACAAACAAGCACATATTGATTGATTGATCAGGGTAAAACTTCATACTTAAGCTTTTCTTAGTAAATTGGGAGATTCCAGATATTTTTTATCCGAAATTGGTCGGTGTGGAAAGGGCAGCTTAGAAACGGCTAAAACAAAAGATTGTAAATTAATTTTCAAACAATTTTGTTCAGATTATTTCTTCTTCTGATAAAAAAAAAATATTTTTTCAATATTTGGCACTGGAAATATAGGAAAAATTGGAGGATTTTCAATTTTTGCAATGGTGTTGAAGAGTTTAACATTTACAAAGAACGACAAAGAATTAAAATATTTAAACAATTTAAACAAATAAATTTAAAGATTAAATGTTGAACCAAGAATGGTTGATCTAGTTGCTTTTCTTTAGGTTAAGAATGAGGTAATGTGTTTTTGATCATACAAGACAGGTTAACCATAGTCCGGTAACTTTAATTTTTCGCTTTAGAAATCACGAGTGGCGTATTTGAAATTTGTGTGAATAAAAGATAGTCGGGTATTAGCACAACATGCTACTCTTTTTTAAATTTTTCTTGATGGACAGCAAAATCTCCTTGTATCTGTTTATGTTGTATTCCCATATATGAAAGTGCAATTTAGTAGGGAGGCTTTATTTATTTAGGTTGGCTCGAATCAGAACATTTCAATTCATTGGTCTGACTGAGTTGTGACGTAATAAAAACGCGATTTGTATTATTGACCTTGTATTATTGACAAGGCCTCAACCAATTTTTTCATTATTTTATTTTTTTTCATTATACGCTTTACAAATAACATTTAATAGAATTATTTAAAGTTTATGGATGATAAAACTAGATTTGGGAACTTTTACCGTTGGCTTTAGTTTTCAAATATTTGCCGGATGTCGGACTCTTCGTTAAAAGGTGATTATGAACGAACTTTTTTCCTTGACATGATTGCCGCTGCTACAAGCTTTGCATATAAATGCTGCTGTATTGCATGCGTCCCTAAATTAACCGGTATTTGGAAAACAGCCTTGTAAAGTTTGAAAAACTAACATTATCATCAATTTTTTTACAGCGAGTCATTCGTTATAACATTATGCACTTATATGCATATCCTGCTTCATTCATCATTTACTCAATATGGGTGGAAGAAAAATCAAGATTAAAGTTTTTTTTTTTTTTTATTTATTTTTTATTTTTTTCCCTGCCATCTGATATGGGACGGAAGCAGTACCTGCTCTTTCGCGATTTATTTTTCCCGTCCTACTTTACGAATTTCTGCCAAATTGGAGACGTAAGGCTATAGGACCAATTTAAGTTCCCATTTGCGCATTGCATAGATCCATGCCAGCCTATAGTACTTGGCATGGAAGATGGATCAGCCCACGAGTTTTGCGTGAATAAGGCAAATTTTTCTTTGAAAAAAAAAAATATTTTATTATAATCTGTACTACTTTCGTACAGTATAGTTAGAGAGAATGTAATTTGCCTAATTTTTTTTTATTTAGATTTCTGTAAAATTGTATCATGATTGCTTAAGATTAAAGGCAAATCTTATCTATCTAAATTAATTATGATTAATTTGCGCTTTCGATACCGCATTTCGGAATTTGAAGGTCCAGTGCACCACTGCCTCCAACCAAAGTCAACTGTAAAAATATTTATATACCTGAACTATTTGATCTGTTATTATAGTCACGCATTAGTTTTGACTCATTCAGTACAATTTGTTGGTTTTGCACTAAGAATAATTGTTAATATATTTATTATTTGACATTTTTATGGAACGTATAGTAAATCAACAAACACTTGGTCTGCTCGTATATAATATATTTTAATTATTTATTCAAATTTAAAATCTACGAGTACAACAAGTGCAAAACAAAAACATTATGTGTGAATTTTAATAAGAAACGCAATCATTCTTGAGTTTATTATTGATTAAAAACATAAACTGAAATACATTTTAAAGCTTTACAAAATAAACACGCGAGCTTTTATATAAATGTTATATATTTTTTAATAGTTTAAAAATTTACCATAATTGCAAATAAATAAATCCAAATTTCAACAGTTTATTTGGCTAACATATATTGTCACTTTTCTAAAATTTAATATTGCACACTACCATCACTGATTTTTAAAATTCATTTCAAATTTGTCACATAAACTATTTTTTAGGAATTTTTTTCACTATAGTTTTGGCAACAAAATGCCAATAAATAAACTGTTCGACGGAAAATATAATCGTACACTGACCGATTCAATTTTCTTTCTTCATGTGTTGTACATTATAATGTGTTTCGTCTAAGGCGAACATTCTGGGTAAAGTACTTTTATATAAGTAGAAAAACACTTTGCACTGTATGTTTTATTTTTATGACTATTAATATTGCTATTTTACTATTATTATATTAATTTAATAGACGAAAATGAATTTTTGGGTAATTTCTTGCCTTTCCATCTAAGTAAAACACTTTGAATGTGTGTGCAATGTTTATATTTGGGTTTGATTTTTGGTTTGAACCCCCACTTGTTACAAAAATCACTAAATCACTATTATAAGTGTTGTTATTTATGGATAGAAGTTTTTGTGTTTTATTAAAAAATAATTTTTTTCTGTTTCAAGTTTTAGCTAAGCTCGTGTATAATAATATAGGTAGTCTCTAATCGATTATATAAGATTATAATTATGTGTTAGTTCTAAACGAGTTGAATACATTATGAAGGGGTACCAAAATAAGGTTACATTGAAGAAATTAATTAAACGTGGTTTCTTGGTTTATTGGGAAAATGGAGATTTCTTAGTTTGGTAGTAGTATATTGCAAAACTAACTACTACATATCATTAAAATCGGTTGTATTCTTTCGTTTTGGGAATCCTAAATTTGTATTGAGATATTACCTTCACCAATTGGAAGAAATTAAAGATTGAACTAAGATACCCAGTTCCAAAAGGGTCCTGGCCAACCTCCTTTACCCATACGTTAAGACACTGGCCTTCATGCTGACTCATAAGTCTGGCCTTCCCGGTCACCCAGTGGATAGATCGAACTTACTGGCAATATTTTTGTGGTAATAAATACGTTCAGTGTCTTCTTCGTGGGCCTAACTACGCCTATGCTAAACAGTATAATTGTATGCTGTATCAATTTATTATCATTCAGCCCACATTCTGCGTCTTCCACACCAAAAGCATAATTTATTTTAATTACATTTAACTGATTAAGAGATTATTATAAAAACGTAGTCGAACAACTAAAAGATACGGGTTGGTTGCTTTAGGTTAGTGAAAAATATTTTTAATATGAAAATCAGTTGCTTCAATTTTTTAATCAACCATAAAAATTATGCGGAAGGTGGGATTAAGCAAATGGATTATAAACCGGTCAAAAAATGGTAAGGTGTACAGTCTCCATTAACCTGCTGTCTCTTGTGTTAGCAAAGGCAAATTATAAGGAACAAATTACCTTAACCCATCAACTGGACTTAATCCTATACACAGGAGTATTACACCTAAATGTGTATGATGGTGTGCGCTGCAACAAAGCCTATTATACAAGCGGAAAAAGAAGTGGCACCAATATTCAACATCTTATAAGGATATAATAAAGCTAACAGACCAGACAAATTTGGAAAATGCGTTGATATTACTGCTATCGAACGAGGTTTTACAAGCAGTGGCGGTTACTAAAAATGACCAACCATTTAGCGAAACAATTTGCATTTTGCTTTTTTCTACTGTAGACGCCGACTTGCTTGTAGACCAATTAGATACTTAGTATAAGCGAGCTCCTTAACAACAATCACTGCTGGCCTATTTTTTATCTATCCAATTTAATGGTTGAGGACAATCATAGTCTTCTAAAACGGAGGGAAGCAGATGCTGTATAAAATAGCGGAATTTTGACAGCGGAAAATAAGAGATTATGCTACTCGCCGCAAGTGGCAGCACTGTCAATAAATATAATTAATTTTGTGCGGAAATTTTTTATTCATTATGTATATATTTTTTCACTAAATAAAACATCTCGGCGGAGTAAAATATTAAAAGTGTTCCTTAAAATGGCAAATTGATTGATCTCCGAAGTAAAGGAACTCGGTATATGAAATGTGGAAATTTAACAATATTCCGTCTTTCCGGCATTTCTTCCACTAGTAACCAATATTTTCGGTTGTTTTTCTAATAACTTAGGTCATACTGAGACTATATGAAAAATTTGGGGAAAATTCATGAACTATAAATTTCACTAGAATTTTTTGATTTTCTGCGGCCAAATAAGTTATTTTCAGTCTTTGGCCAATATCTCAAAAACTTCCACTAGTAACCCATATTTTCGGTTGTTTTCTAATAGCTTAGATCATACTGAGACTATATGAAAAATTTGGGGAAAATTCATGAACTAAAAATTTCACTAGAATTTTTTTGATTTTCTGCGGCCAAATAAGTTATTTTCAGTCTTTTGCCAATATCTCAAAAACTTTCACTAGTAACTAATATTTTCGGTTGTTTTTCTAATAGCTTAGGTCATATAGAGACTTTATTGAAAGTTTGGGGAAAATTCATGGACTAGAAATTTCAGTAGAATTTTTTGATTTTCTGCTGCCAAATAAGTTATTTTCAGTTTTTGGCCAATATTTCAAAAACTTCTACTAGTAATCAATACTTCCGGTAGTTTTTCTAATAGCTTAGGTTATACTGAGGTAATATGGAAAATTTGGAGAAAATTCATTTACTAGAATTTTCACTAGAATTTTTTGATTTTCTTCGGCCATATAAGTTATTTTCAGTCTTTGGCCAGTATCTGAAATACTTCCACTAGTAATCAATACTTTTGGTTGTTTTTCTAATTGCTTAGATCATACAAAGAGTATATAGGAAATTTGGGGAAAATTCATTGACTAGAATTTTCACTAGAATTTTTTGATATTCTGTGGTCATATAAAGCTATTAGAAAAACAACCAAAAGTATTAGTTACTAGTGGAAGTATTTGAGATACTGGCCAAAAACTGAAAATAACTTATTTGGTCCCAGACAATCAAAAAATTCTGGTGAAAGTTCTAGTCCATGAATTTTTCCAACTAACAGTCTTTATTCAAATTAGTGTAATCCATACAAATAAAAAAAAATTGTTTTCTCTGACAAAATTCGAAGGTTGAAAAGAATATTACGTGAGAATACACTAAATTAGCAGTTTATCTTAGAGTTTCCGCAATCCATTCTACCATCGAATAGTAGACATACTCGAGGGTTCCCTGAAAAAATTAGAAATGTTGACTACTACAGCAGTACTATCGAATAGCAGAAACTCGAGCCTATTTGTACGTACATGTAAAAATGTTGAGGCTCCTCTGACAAATGTTGAAATATTCAGAAAAATATTTCATGAAAGCCAATGACGTCCACACATCCAATTAGCCGAAGTAAAAAATGGATGGGCCTCTCTGACAAAATTCGAAGTGTACAAAAATATTACACGAGGGCCGACCAAACACACTAAAATTTACGTATTTTAGCGTTTATTAGCATCGAATAGTTATACTCGAACCCAGTCAAATTTGTATAGTCCGTACCGGTCAAAAGGGTTGGGCTCCGCTGACAAAATTCGAAGTGTTTACAAAAATATTTTGTGAGAGCCGATCATGCATACTCAATTAACAGTTTTATTAATTAACGTTGATTGTTGCATTATGAATGTTGACTCTTGCTATATACCTGGTTTACTCCCTGGTTACCAAAATTTATTTACAAATTTTCTTGTGAACCATGACCTGGAAAACTCTGACATAAATGTATGTATTCGTCCGTCCTAATTATCTCGACTAGCAACGATTTTTTCCCGTGGATGTTTCCAGCTATTCATTGTCTCAGTTATTTTCTGCTTCAAATTTGATTTGTGCAATGGCTGTGGAACAGTTCTTTCGTTCTTGCCTTAAACATTCCTTACAATGTAAATGGCATAATATCTTCTTCCAGCTGAATTATTGAAAGTCATCTGTCCCGGATTCCTTAAATCAGTTCGACGAACCAAATCTTGTCGGTTCTAATATTTATGAAAATATTTGATGATGTGTCCTCGATAGCTAATAGTTCTTTTCTAGTGTCACAGTACCTTTTCTCTGCGTTATCCCAAAAATTTTTTCTACAATTTCTCAAATGTTTTTTTGAAGATTTATATTTTCCACTTAAATGTTACACTTTTTCGTTAAGACTAATATATAGACTTTTTATGACATCAGTAAATTGGACCGACGAAACTTCTTACTAGCCTTTTGGTTAGCGATGCTAATTTCTTCAATCAATGTATTCCAGAAGAACTGCTGGAAGACGGAGATCAACAGATCGTCGCTAGAGCGATTCACAAGGTCTCCGCGAACGTTTAGTCAGAATGAACCACCGACGTCCGTAGTCACCAGAATAGGCCAACCTATTAATAACTAGAAACAACATAAACAAGAGGCAAACATCTTCTAACCATAAAGATCAGCCTGGGAAGAAGAAGATAAATAGGTGGATAGAGCAAAAATTAGACGGCTGGACTGAAGTCTTTAAATGAAGGAGTACACATTTAAAATGTCACATACTACATTTAAACTGTCCAGAAACGCTGGTAATAAGATAGAAATAAGGCAAAATATATGCTAAACTCGTCAAGGAAATTTAAGACGATGCAAGACCGGAAAATAACAATTTCAAAATCAATGAGACCACTAAAACTCGCTGTTTCAAATGCTTTGAATAAGGACATGTCAAAGCTAATTTGAAAGGGCCTGGCAGAAAATCAGGTAAGTCTAAATAACCAGAATGGTTCCTCTGCACAATATTCAATAAAGGTGGTTACCAAACGTGTCGCAAATTAGCTTCCGAGTGTTCCACAATGCAGTTGTGATTGTTAAAAAATATACGAAGGTGTTGAGAATTTTGTAGACCAAACTTAATATCAGTAGACTCGGAAGGCGGATGCAATCGGCAGTATGTATACAAAGAAAAAGACACCGTTGGTAATTCTCAGATGCCCTGGGTACAGACTGAGGGTTCTAAGAACCAATACTTTCTCAATAGAGATTGAAAAGTGAAACCTTTCATTTGTGTGGCTTATGTTCAATGAGATTGATTCTTCTGCTGCTACCTCATGCCAAATGAACACATTGATCAACTTCCGCTGAAATTGTACTTGGAAGATACGGTTTAAGGAACAAAAACTGCCATCATAATCACTGGCTATTTCAGTGATGGGACTGTTTAGTGGGGTACGCCTATGTAGTACCCGAGGCAGCAAAGTACTTGTGTTGCCAGTGAGACCACACGCGTTTTAAACAAATGGAATATACCAACATTTACAAGACCGGAATATACCGTGCCCATAACTGATGTTATCCTCTCGTTGGGTAGTTTGATGCAAAAACTAATGAACCGCCGATTCATTAAAACGTTTTCAAGCAGTGACCACCAATATATCATTTATGATGCTTAGCTTAGCGCTGATGCATCTGCGTGAAGAAATATCCTCCGGCACGGTCGTCACAGGGACAGAGAACCAGTGCAGTAACCATCGGTACGATGAACTGATTTGCAGAACCTGCGAAGCATTACTGCTCCGGAAGAAGCATTCGGTGTCAAAAATGTGAATATTGGTGAATATAGATGAAGTTACCGAACACCGCAGACGATGCCTAAAATATTAATATAAGATCACGAAGAAGGCGAAAAGACAGGCGAAACGTAATTAGGTCATAAAACTAAAAGTGACCTCAAGAGCAACAAAACAATTTGTAGAATGATGAGGTTACCAGGTACATATTTTCTATAGATAACTCTTTCAAGTGATTCCATATTCGTTCCAGACTGCCATTTAAGTGGTAAGTCTGTTGATACAGCACTTCCTGGAGTCGTGAAGAATTTACAGGCTGTTTAGGAGTTTTTTGGCAATCCATTCAAAATATAAGTATTCTAGCTGCATGTCCTGCACAATGGGGCTGTTTGGAAACTATTAGCATAGGTAGAGAGGATGGCTAATTGGAAATTGTGGAAGATGCTCGTTCCAAAGCGTTTACTGTTCTCGAAATTTTATCAGTTCTCCCATTTCTGGTTCTCTATAAATTATTTGGTGTGTATATCATTCAGCAATACTGATCCTGTGATATTTTCGAAAATTTTCTGGGAGAGTATTCATTCTTTAAATAAACCCGACTTTTAAAATGAAGTTGTGATCTGAACCAACTCAAGCTTTGACGATGTCATGCTTCAAAGCATAGTTATCGACAAGTTTAGCACTTTGCATCAAATAATTTCACACAAATTTTTTACCTGTCGTTTAGAATATTAGAATTTTATTGAATTCAAAGATCGGAAAAGAAGTCATAGCGATTTAGCGTCTCTTAGTGGCCGAACATGCCTGTTCCCTCAAACTTTAAATAAAATATTCAACTTTGTAAGATTAGGCGTTTCGCAAAACAATAATTCCTACATAATGAATTTTAATGTGTTTTATTAATATTTTATGTGGAGGACATTTTACTGTTGTAGAAAATGGTGGCAATTTACAATAATGTGTGGCAACCTCTACCTAGAAGGACGACAGAATGATTCTCATACTGGGATGTAATATAAATGAGCTGTTTAATAATTCCAAGCTTACCAAATTATTAAAATTTAAACACTCAATTGCGGTCAAATTATATATATAGAAATTTAGTTCGCAAACCCTGTTATTTGGTAACGAATATATACATTTTATAAATATGCAAATAACAAAAAGAATTAAAACAATAACAATATTTACGAGCTTGAATTTGAATTAAAATAATGTTGATTTGTATTTTATATGTTTTCCCATTTTCAAAAATTTTCTCTGTATAGACGGTTGTCGTTTGACCAAACACATACATACACACACACTAAAAATATGTAAATCATATATTTTTTTATTTTAGTTATTTTATTTTATTTTATTGTTTAATCGTCGTCCCTCGAGAAATTCTAATTTTATTTCCATTTTAAACGTAAAAAATTAGAATTGCGGGAGGCAAACGCAACATTATGAAATTGGGACATTTTTTTGTTCTGACGGAGACTACCAAACTGGGACAACGTACCTATAATTAAATTTAGTCTGTAATGTAATCTGCTTTAAAATTATGCTCGTTATAAAATAAACGACCGACTTTAACTTTAAGAGGTGCATGTACGTTTCTTAGTTGTATATAAAATTTGACATACATTTTTTTGTATTTTACCAATTTTATAAACGAATATAGTTATACGACAAAATATGACGTGGCAACAGCTCCTTTGAGTTTAGATTTAGAACTAAACTATACGGGTTAAGCTTGAGAGATTAAGGCCGCCGAATTCTTATTAATTTAATTTTTATCTTAAATGCTTAATAAAGAAATATAATGTGCCCAGTCAAAACCGGAAATAAAATATTTTTGTTTTACTATATTTCCGGTTAAGTCCTGGTATATATATATATACATATTTTGTATATATATATATATTCAGTTTTCACTAGTGGTATATGTTTTCCGTGTTCATGATAAGCGTCTGGTTTGTACAAAAAACGTGTAGCTAGTTATTTGGACGAAAATCAAATTAATTTTCGTTAACCGCATATACATATCAGATTATAATTCCGATTAACTTTTATTTTAGGTTTTTTGACATAAATTTTGGAAACTTGTTATTTTGGCCTTATACTCGTATAATATACAGTCGGTTGTAAATATTGCGGACGGTTAAATAATCCAGCAACCATCAGTCATGAAAATGTTGACATATTTATAGAAATTACAGTTCAAAATATTTTATTTTCTATACTTTACAACTTTACACGGTTGCTTCCAGTCACCATGCATATTAAAAAAATGTTTTATTTGTTCTCGGGCGACCAACTTTTAAGCGTCTCGTGATTGAGTGTACATCAAGATAATTGTGATTAAAAATATTTAAATACTGAACTGTTGTTGAACTGTTTTAAAGACATTTTCTAGAGTTCATAGTCGACGTGTACAAATTTTCAGGATATTCATCTTACTCGTATACCGCATGTACACCCGAAATATATTCACGTTTACTGGAATTTGTTAATTGGAAGTTTCACCTATATAAACGTTTATTTCATGCTTCTTCTTTAGATGCGGTGGAAAAAATATAAAATAGGGCGGAGAGTACGTTCATTGGACTGTTTCCTTACACACAGGCATATAACCCTTGTTACATGGAAGGGGGAAATAGATAAATTTGTTTAATCAATATTAAAGGGGTTCTAGCGATGCGCTGTTTATTTGTATTCGGTGTATAAAAAAATTATTTTTCAATCATGGGCTCAACCAATAAAAATCTGTTAGGCTTGATCTGACCATGGCAAGAGTTACTGGTTGAAAATAGGGTTTATTATCTAATTGACATAACTTCTCCATAGAATTATTTTTGTCTGTTCTATCTAGCCCTATATTGTTGGGAAATTCTACCCCTATTGTTGCGTGCGCACCGCCACTTCTGAAATTTCCATATCCTCTACGGTTGGCATCTGTAGGTTGCCTAAAAGCGCTGCTTATAATAACCCGAATCGGGATATTTATAGTTGGTTTTCTATTGGCACGACTCAGCATCCGTGGAATTCACATTTCAAATTTGCATTGATGAGTTGACGTATGTGCGGAATTCTAATGAAGCTGGTTTCTTATATTTTTCCATTTTTCTACGATACGACCAGGCAATTTTTCATCTCAACCAAACCCGCCTAACCACAAATTTTGAAGTAGTATCCTTGGGCATATTGTGTTATGCGTCTATGCGTATTTCGGAATTATCTACATCTTGGTGTCGAAAATAGTGTAGACAATTGTTTTTTTACGTATATACAATGTCGGAAATTTGTAGTGTATGTAGACCAGTGTAAATTTAGTAGGTTTTCCAGTGTAAATTTAGTAAGTTAGAGATTAGTAGGTTTAAAATAATTCAAGATGTTTCAACTTATTTTCAAATTTTTAATTTACATTACCATCCGTCGTTAGCGTTATCAAACGCCTCTACACCTACATGTGAAATTACATTTTTTACCGCAGAAAACGCAATTTGGTATTTTTTTTTTCAAAAATATGATAATTTCGAAAAATTAGTCTTACTAAACTGCTGTATACTGTCAAAAAGTTTATTATTTAAATTGCTAGTATCAATTGTCACGTGCTTTGTTGCAGTAATACCGATATATGAAAAACTACCAACTATGTTCTAAAATTGAGTTTTGTCATTGAATGTGAATATGCCACAAGCTGAAATAACTACCGTTGAATTATTGAAGAATGAATTTATCGAATTTATCGAAGCATATCGAGCTGTTGCTGAAGGCATCGTTGCAATTGTTAAAATTTTTTCAGCATATTTTTTATTTTCACTGATCACAATCAATATGCATGGATTTCAAAGTGATTGTATTCCCCAAGATTATTCATTTAATATTCGGTTTAATATTATCCTACAGATCCTGTTTATTAGTCAGTGCAGTAGTGCATGACCTAAAATATTTGCAGGTTCTGGTACTGGATCGACCGACCCTTTGTACAATCGATGCATCTCTTCTCTTATGGTGTTCGTCACAACTACCAACGCAGTAGCAAGACGCACGCTCCTTCCCCTAGAGTCTCTTAAGTACGCTTGGTGTTGATTCTAAATCGTATCTCTAATTCGGTTCTTGCTCATACTTTGTATGCTATATAGATTGTTACCTTCAAATTTGTGATCTTTTGCTAAAAACAACCAGTTTTTTTGAAGAATCTTCGTTTTTGCGGCCATAAACTTCTTAGGCAGTATTGTTTAACCTTTATCGGGGTCGCCGCGTTCCTTAAGGCTTACCCCTTTTAATTTTGAACAGTCAAAAGTTGCATGAATGCCTCAGTAATTCCAACAGGCTTTGCGTTTCTCGACATTTCTTCCATTGCTAATTGCTGCTATCGCTTGGAAACGGGCTTCCAAGAATGAATATAAAATTTCAAAGGTTGGAGGCTCTTTTGGATTGAATAGTACCTGCTCAAATGACCTCTCGCTTTCTGTATCCAATTTTTGAAGAGTGATGAAAACTACCCAAGGTGCCCAGCTGTCAATATTAAAGCCCAAATTGTCTGTGGCATATAAGCATTCTTTAGTTTGATCATATAATCAACTAACTCTTGCCGCAGTTTCTCCATGAAGTGTTGGTTGAGATATCAGTGTTTGTAACTGAGTATCCACTAATTTTCTTCTGTTGTTGTATCTGTCTTTAATTAGGTTCCAGGCTAGTAAATTGTTTTCATTAAATTAACGTTCACATATATGTCATGTACCACATGATATTTTCCGTTAAATTCGTAATATTTTCCGTTAAACACTGGTACAGAAGTTCTAAGCAATTTTACATTACCTCCTTTTCAGCCTGTCTCCATGTAGCTCATCTACCTGTAACTTTTTTGCAGCTGGATGACGTTGACATTATATTTTGTTGGAAACCTTTTACATCTACGCTATCACACATTTCTATTAAACTGTGCCTACGGATGAGTTGCCTGTTTATCTCATTGTTTGTTCACCGTCATTAAATGTTAAAATGGTGAATTGTTCCGTTTTGCCATTTCCTGATGGCTTCATTCCATTATCTTATCGAGCACTCTTGTTTTTAGTATATAAGTGCTGCAAAATTCCTTAGATTATACCATGCTTGTATTTTCTGAAGTTTTTCTAACTTGAAGTGTTCAACGATTGTTTGATGATCCTTTATAGAATTTTCAATTTTGCACCCCAATTCTTCTTGGAATTTTTTGAGGTGGTCCAATTTACTTGGCTATTCCGGAAAATGTCTCAGTTATTTTAATTGAGCTTGGATATCTGCGTTAAGATTTTTGACGTGCTTTCTGATGGTTGCGAGTTTACCCCAATATATGCATATTCTGAATTTTCATCTTGTACTGGCTTATTTCATCGTTGAGTGTTTTGACATCCTTTTTATAATTCGCAGAAAGTTTTGCGATTGTAATCAAAATTTCCACCTGATATGGGCGGAAATAACTTATTTTGCAGTTTGCTTTTTTAAACGAAAAGTAATTTTTGGTGCAGGCCCAAAAATAAATTATACTGAATTACAGGATAGATTTTCCAAATTCAATGGTTGCTTAAACAGTGAATTGCAGTACGTCTGAACAAATTATGCCTTATAGCTTCACCAGCTCCCAATAAGTGCCTTAAAAGAAATATCAAATACATTTGAGCATATGTGTTCAATCAATGTTCATTAGCACCGTTATCGAAATAGTAGACCAAATTTTTAGCCATCCGGGAACACCATCAAACCAAATCGCATAATTAGTAAAATTGTAAAATTTTTTCGGGGATAGTTAATTAGTGACAATTAAGGCAGAGTGTTGCTGAATATCCAGCTACCTCTTATCGACGCCGTGTGCAATAATTTTAAATTTTTACGTCATGTTTGTTAAAAAATGTCAATGAAGATTTATATTTTTACCCGTATAAAATTCAAATGACACAAAGGCAGCAGAAAAATGATCATGAACGACGGTGAGATTAGAGTGGCCGAGTCTTACAGTTCGGTACAGACAACCACAATTTTTGGTAAAAAACCATTATTAGCGACAAAGCACATTTCGGCTTGGCTGGCTTTGTTAATAAAATAATAGCCGCTATTGGGGACAAAAAGCTCTCAACACCAAAGACAACTACACCCTCGTAGAGTAACTGTATGGTGCGCCATTTGAGCTGATGTCATATTTCTGTCATGTTTCTTTGGGGATGCTTGCTTTGCAATGCTTTAACATTTAATTAATTAGACGTATACAGAATATGTGGTTCTAACAAGAACCAGAGAACATAATAGAAACGAAATTGCTGAAATAACACATCAGCTGCGCCTGCGAATGTTATATTAATGCAATGTCACGGCCAGAGGCGGCCATTTGACCGACATTATAATCTATACATGGGTAGCGTATAACGAATAAAGTAATTGGGTGCGAGCCTAATCATTGGCATTCTCCCGTAAAATAACACTTCTCTTAGAACTTACAAATTGCCGTTATGTCGAATGCTTAATATTTTTTATTTGTGTGTACATATTTAATTTCTCGACTAGTTTTTACAGTTGTTTGTTGTATTTAGTCACTCAGTTGTGTCAAAATTGTGGAGTTGAAATGAAGTGTAGCGTAGTATTTTTTCGGTTAATATTTAGGCAATTTTTATAAAGAGCATTAATTTGGTAAGTACTCACTTTATTTATATAGGCAAGCGAAATTATTAGACCAGTGATTGTTTAAAACGTAAAGCATTATCCGCAATTCATATTTTGTTCCAAAATCACAAAATTCCGGCAAGTCCATCAACAGTGTAAACAGCGGCGTTTTCTAGTGATGTTCTACAAGTTCGACGAACGAGTAAACAATTTTTGATTTTTATTCTAATTCTAAAAGTTTTATTTTTATTACAGAAAATTTTATTTTTATTATAAATTTCTAATATTATTTTCTTAATAAATTACTATTATTTTAATTATTTGGGGTGATCAAAATCCGAAGCAGTACACCTTGAGAGCACATCCAGGACACGCCATTGCTATACCTATATGTCATGTCAGTTGGAAATCTCTCGGTAATGGCCAATCCTCGATACAGTGAATGTGTAAATTCGATTTGCAAAGATTGAACAACTTCGGGGTCAATAGCAAACAGGTCTATCTCATCGTATTAAAATGGGGATAATTTTTATTTGTTTAGGATATCTTAAACTAACTAGACATATATGCCATGTCATTTGGAAATCTCTGGGTACTGGCCAATCCTTGATTCAGTGAATGTGTAAATTCCATTTGCAAAGATTGAACAATTTAGGGGTCAATAACAAATGGGTCTACCTCATCGTATTAAAATGGGGATAATTTTTATTTGTTTAGGATGTCTTAAGCTAACTAGAGTTATATAATATGTCGGTCGGAAACCTTTGGGTATTGGCCAATCCTTGATTCAGTGAATGTGTAAATTCCACTTGCAAAGATTGAACAACTTCGGGGTCAATAACAAATGGGTCTACCTCATCGTATTAAAATGGGGATAATTTTTATTTGTTTAGGATATCTTAAGCTAACTAGACATATATGCCATGTCAGTTGAAAATCTCTGGGTGCTGGCCAATCCTCGATTCAGTGAATGTGTAAATTCCATTTGCAAAGATTGAACAACTTAGGGGTCAATAACAAATGGGTCTACCTCATCGTATTAAAATGGGGATAATTTTTATTTGTTTATGATATAAGATATATTATATTAAGCTAACTGGACATCAGCGGCGTTTTCTAGTGATGTTCTGAAGGTTCGCCGAACGACTTAACAGTTTTTGATTTTTATTTGAATTCTAAAAGTTTTATTTTTATTACAGAAAATTTTATTTTTAAAATTTTTTTTTTAAATTATAGTTTTTCTAATATTATTTTCTTAATAAATTACTATTATTTTAATTATTTGGGGTGATCAAAATCCGAAGCAGAACACCTTGAGAGCACAACCAGGAAACGCCACTGAGTGTAAACTGAAGAGGAAGAACTATCCATCGTAAACCGGGTTAATGTATCTCAACAAAAAGGATTCGCTAAACGGAAGGTCAGGTGGAATATGTGTTTTGGTGAAAGGTAATATTCAGTGTTCCGTTGCATTCGAAAAAAATTTAGACAAAAATAATTACTTATTATTAAAACTGATCAAGGAAAATCTGAATATAACAGGTATGTATTTAAGTCCAGGATCACAAATTGAGATAATTTTCTAAGCGAGTTCGAGGGCATTGTAGAGACGTTTCTTAATGTGGAAATTGTTGGCGATTTTTAAATCGAAATGTTTTGGATACTAAAAATCCCAAAGTTGGCACCTAGATAAAATTTCTTCAAATGGTTTCATGCTTGTAAGTAAAAGGAATCCGGAATACGCAACTCGAATTTCACCTGGCAACTCAACGTTAATTGATCACGTATTGACTGATCAAATCAGGACAATAAATGGGTTGTTTTTGGAGGATATTTTCTTCTCAGATCACAGAGTGATTCAAATCTAAATAAGGTTCCGCTAGGATAAAAGCCCCGATATGTGCGATTTGAAATTTTTTAATTATGATTTAGCAAGTAAAAACTGTGTCACATTCGGCATTCTAGTTTTAAGCAACCGTGGATGACTCCTCGATATCAAAATGAGAGAGAAATTTTTTAAACTTAAGCTAAAATATCCGAATTGTGTTCATTTGATCGAAAAATATAATGCCCTAAAAGCTTCGGTTGCAACTAACATTAAAAGAGCAAAGCGTAATTTCTACGCAACAAATGTTGAACACTTGTAACGGAAAACAACAAGAACATTGAAAATTTATAGAAATGGTTATATTTAATAAAAATTGCAGGTCTATAACCGAAAAAATATCTCTCAATATAAGTGTTAAAGAACAACGAATAAACTAAAAATTAGACCTATCTGATATAAATGAAGTTGAGGTAACCCAAAATATTTGAGCCTTGAAAACAGCTACAGCTTCTGGGCGGGATGGGATATCAAGTACGTTACTTTAGTTTTTCACGAACAATTGAAGAAAGCTCTAGCCAGCTTGATAAATAAATAACTTTCCGAGGGAATATTTTCTGAGAAATTGAAAAAGGCAAAGGTTGTACCAATAAAATGGTGATACCCAGAACCCAATGAATTATCTGCCAGTCTCTGCATCATCGTGCAATATCTAAAGTATATAAAAGAATTGTTAATGCCCGATTCTCTGAATTCTTAGATATAAACAATATTCTAGCTCAAAAGCAATATGGTTTCACCAAATGATCTAGCACACAAGCCGCCTGCCTTGAATTAACAAACTTTATTTCGGAAAATGTATAGCCAGGAAATTGATTGTACCAAATATGTTTTTCGGTTTAAGGAAAGCATTTGACTCGGTAGACCATTACATATTGCTCGCCAAGCTTCAGTTAATCCTGTTCGAGTCTTATCTCAGATCCCGTTCGAAAGCTATCGCTGTAAATCAGACAGAAAGTGAACAACTAGTCCTTTCCAAAGGCGTTCTTCAGGGCTCCATACTATAGGACCTGTTCTGTTTGAGATTTATATAAATGATATCTGTACCCGATGACGTAGTTATAAAATATAGCAAGCGTCTGCGTTAAACTTGACACAGTTAATTCTGAAAATGTTGATGATCGAAATTTTTGATGATTCCTATTCTTTATTTTACCCCACAAAAGAGTGTAATTTTTCAAAACGTGCTAGTCTTACCTGTTCGCTTCGCAAAACTCAAATTTATTGGAAAACCTTAATAATAACTGATAAAATCTTAAGATGGCGTCCTCGTACTAAAAGAACTAATTGGAAAACAACAACAAAAACAAATAATTTAAATTGTCTACGAATTATCTACATATTCTACCAATTGACGAGATTGTCACATCAAATTATCTGTGGTATTTTCGATACCAACATAAAAATGAAAATATAACGAGATGCTGTGCATCTTCACTATTAAGTGTTCACGTAAAAAGTAAAATAAGTTTAGCATGGAACCCTTGGCGCTCGAATCTGAATCGCATTGTTCGAAAGCTTTCTCAATTAAAAAAGGTAGTCATGATTTCAATTCGCCTAATTCTATGCAAACTAAAGAAACTTTTATTAAAGAGAACACATCAATCCAGAAAATTTAATCTTGATATAAGAAAGGACTGCAAAAGTGCGCTATAATTGAATTTCGGAAATTTTGAGAAAATTCGCAAATTTCTAAACTCTTTACGGTTTGTAATTGACTGACAATGCCTGGGTGTAATTAAATCAAACAACAAATTTTTTTTTTCTTTCGTATTCGGGAGAGGTGCCTTGAATCATTATTTTATGTGAGTAAGTTATAAAGTGGGGGCAGTTGAACAAAAATAATAACTCTTAGATTAGCTCTACTAAAATTTCTCGAATTTTAATTCGAAAGAGCTTTGTGTCGCCGTGGCACATACATTTGAGGTGTTTGGAAAATTTTAATTGGTCAATTGGAATTAATGCCTGTACTAGTTAAAATCAGTTTAAATTATTATACAATTTTAAAACTGGGTCCTATGTCATATTTCCGAAAAAACAGAAACTCATGGTACCTATACCTTCTAATTTATCAACCACGCACAATTTAACTATTTTCAAACGTTTATAACAATGCGACTGTGGTTATAATTTACCCAAATTTCTTTTGTATATACACTTTTAGAACCTAGAATTATTGACTTTTTTATTCCAACCTCATTTGCATATTATGTTCATTAATTATTCATATTTACAGTAGTATTACATAGCAAATTAAATCCTGTGTGCGAGAGAACGACGTTATAAGACATCGAAAGTTCAACACCACTCTAACACTTATTTTTTGTTTATAGATTTATGTTTATATATGTACATTATGCTTATTTACATTAAATATGTGTATACAGTACAGTGTATAATATTTTGATCAGGAAGCAAACATCCGGATTTTAGCGATTACAATAATTATAAATACAAATAAAATACTAATAGTTAAATTTTTGTTTCACTCAATTAAACTTAATTAAATTTTAGGCTTTCAATCAATAAAAAGCTCGTTTATCACTCAAGAAATATTTAAAACAAAAAAAATAGGTTTAAGTAATGGGCACCGGTGCTTTCCTCCCATATTCTACTAATTATATTGAAAACACACAAAAATCGTGTCACGTAAACAGAAAAAGCTTTATTTACATGTTCGCTATATGTGTAGGCAGACGAATTTATTTAATTATCATAAAATTATAAACTTAAAATTAATTACTTACACCGAAAAATGTAATTAGATAATTTTTTTATATCGTTCCTTATTCCAAAATTTATTTCACTTTAATTAATTTAATGTATATTATTAATTAATATTCTTATTTAATTAAAAACACCAATCACTTTTGTTTATATTACGTGGGGTACTTTTAACGCATTAAACCTCTATACAAAACTTTAAAATTCACTAGAAAAAGCTGTCCAGTGTTCTAAACAAAATCGTCAATATATGACTTCACAAAAATTTCCTTCCGTTCGATTCAATACATTTAAGTAGTTTTCCACAAGGAAAATGGTTTTTGTATTTGAATGGGAAAATACGAGTATAGTAAATATAATCAAAAAGCAAAAAAATTTACTAAACTTAAATGAAAACGACCGTCAAGTAGAATGTCGTTTTAAAGAATGAGAATAATGTAAATATTCTTATTATAAAGAAGTTTCGCGTTTACTGTTGTTGGAAAAACCGAAATGGAAATGGAGAAAAACACAAAACAACATAAAATTATACATAACAATAACATAAAACGTATTGACTAGATTTTGGTTACAGAACATAAAATAGAAGAATTGTGTTCCGTTTTATTGTAAGTAGTTTTATTCGATTTTCTAGTACTTTGCAGAGTATTTTTGGTCGATTTCTCTGTTTTTTCTTGGCAAATTAAAAATTTTCTTTGGGGTCGTCTAGTATACCACACACTAAGTTATTTAATTTTTATTATTTAATAATAATTTGAAAAAGGGCTATAAACGATATACTTGTATACAATTTTTATTCGTTCATCTATTCGAATTCATCGACACACTACAAAACAATTTAATAGTTTTAGAAATTGTTAAACTGCAATATGCAAAGTATTTAGATATTTCTGTAACTCGAAAAGGTATATTTATGTACCAATCGAATAGTAGTGTTTTGTTGGCTGAGGCTTGCGGAAGCCTAGCAACTATTCCTGTGAAGTATGTACTAATTTTGGCCTACAACTACAAAGACCAACAATTAGGACAAGTTTAGAAGAAGCTTCATGTTTCATGTATAAATTTGTGAAACCCTAAAAATACAATTTTATCAAATAAACCAATAAAACTGAATTCTTTACTCTTTATAATGAATTTTGGAAAATTTATAGATCATTTCTAGATCAGTAATCAAGGATTATATAAAATCCGAGTTTTTGGAAAACCAGTTTCAATTTTGACCTTAAACCTCTTAAAAAGCTTTAAGCCGGTTCTCGGGATTTTTGCATGATTTTTTCATAACTTTTCAACAAAACCACTCTTTAATCAAAAATAATATGATCAATAATTGATTATCTGAAAAACCGCGAAGTCTTATAAACAATATGGGCTGCGGGATGTTACCACACTGTTTTCGACTTTCGACCTAGTTTATCTTCAATTTTTCAGGAATCTTTAATTGTTCAGGTTTTATATAGAAATTTCAACCTGTTGATGTAATATATTTTCTTTCGAAAAACCTATCACGAAGCTATTATTTAGTGATATATAAAATCAATCATTCTAGTTGTACCTTTCCAACTCCAAATATGAAACAATCATTTTGTGAATAGGAAAAAATCATTTGAATCATTTTCAAATTTAAAAATAAAAAACTCCGGCTATAGCCGTCATTTGTTCTGGGAAGAGAAAAAATGTTGTGATGAGCAAATAACAGATATCACCGTCGAGAGTTTTCATGGAAAAACTGTGAGAAAATTTGATAATTTTCACTTCCTCACATATAAATTACGTTCAATTTCATATGGCAGTTATAAATAATTGAAAACAAAAAAGTGTGTTTCTGAGCACTGTCGTCAATTTAAAAATGTGCGGCAAACAAATGTGCGGGTTAAAAAAACGTGTTTTATAAAAAATGTGTTTATTAACCCATTAAAACCCTAACTATGTTCTAGTGGCCCGATTTCTCTGAGAATCACAATTCATGTATATTTCAAGTCGAAAAATATAATTGTGCAAAAAATTCAATAAGTCATGGCAATGGGCCTCTGGAGCTGGTATGATATATCATACAATGGGTACAATCAGTATATTTTTTTTATATTGTTTCGTCTTTTTTATTTATTTATTTCTATTTCTAATGGTAAATTTAGCAAATAATAATATAAATAAAACATATTACAATCCATTTAAAATTAAACAAATAAGAAATTTTAACACAATGAGTAAATATTTGAAAAATCTCATAAAAAATTTGGAACGTCGTTTATGTAGAAGATTCTCTGCAGTATTAAGCCAACCAAATCTCTAGTACATTATAAGAATGGGACCTTTGGATGTGCTTGTCTGAGTTATAATTTTTATATTCTTTAAAATTAAACTAATTAGTATATCCTTTTTGTAAAAAAAATACATACACACAATAACAGTTAATGACCCAACTAATTTTTTTAAAGTCTCTATTTTTCGACGACGATCAATTTGTCCTTAATGCGCATCGATCAAAATGCAACTAAACCTTTTTTTATCCATTGAGCGATGGCACTTCCGTTCCTTTCCTCGTTTACCTATGATACAAGTTTTAATTGCAACTAAACAAATTTTCTGTGCAATCAAACAACTCAAACAAAATCTCTTCAAATAATGAAGTAAAAAATATTTCAAGGACATTTTTGACTCATTTTAGTTAAAATTTTATTTAAGAGAAGCACAACAAAACATAATAAAACTAGTATGGTTTGAAAAAAAATGCCAAAATATAAAAAACCCTCGTGTGGAATGGAACATTAGGTTTTAAATTATTTTACTAGTATACACCATCCTCAACTACTTAAGATAAAAAAAAAATGCATATATAATATTCAAGAGAGAAGTTAAGAAAGTAGGGATTTGCGTATGATATATCATATATCGGGCATTAATGGGTTAAGTGTTAGTTTGTTTCGCCAAGTAGTGGCAAATAGTGTGAATACTATCAAGTTATATGGGATTTAACATTGGACTGTACCGGCTTAATTTCAAGAAACACATCAATGAACTCATTCGCTTGCGTGGTTTTAAATGCTCCTCTTCTTACTTCGTAATAAATAAGACCCACGTTAGCTATGCATCCTACCATATGAATATTGGTGCCACGGCAGCCTGCTGCAATATATCTTGATTCCGTTTCTAATTTTATTTCTTCTAATCCCACATCGTTGCTTTTTAGCAGCTTTGCTTCTGTCCATTAAGCCACTAATATGATGTTTCTATTCCTAATGTTTTCGCGAGCACTCTCTAATCCTCAACATTCATTATTATACAAAGCACTTATTTGTTTCTTAATATTATCAGCTTCCCTCTACGGCATTTCTAGTGCAAAAATATTATATCTATAATACAAAATTAAGAATAAAATAATAGTGACAATACTAACAAATGAAAAACTTCCCACATTATTTTATCGTGCTTGGCCTGCTACTTTATCTCTTTTAAATTTGAAAATTATTATTTACTCTTTGAAAATGATTCTTTCCAATTTGAAGTTAGAAAGGTATACTTGTGTTAAAGCGATGCTACTTACACATCTAACGACAGACGATTCGAGCGTAGATTTGTTTTGCTTCGCCACACACAAGAAAAAAAAAATTGGGTCTGCGTCGGACCAGACAATGGAAGTGAAACTTCTTTGGCCATTCACTCACACACACGCACACAGACAGACAGATAGGATCCATAAACGAAATATAACACATTTTCCCTGTTATTTAATATATTTTTCTTCAATATATTATAAGTGACTTCAGTATCATATTATACACCTATATATTATCATTATCAGTAATTTCTTCTAAAATCATTCTTTCATCGTGTTTACTAGTTTGTCATTAGAAATCGTACTGTATTCCAGGAAAGACACAATCGGCTTATGAAAACTAAAGTAAATAACAAATATTCTACATTCAAACTTTTCAAGATATCTACTAAATACAGCATCGATGGTCGTTCCGTATTTGATCGTACTTTGATTTTTATCATTCGACATTACCAAGTCTAGTTTTTCTTTTAGAAAATTTATCAATGGCTGTTTTTTCGCCGGAAAAATTGATGTTGAAATCGCCGCTCATCGGAACTCTTTTGCAATATGTACTCGCATATTGAAATTGTGGAAAAGATCAAATACAACAAAAGCCTCCTCTAGTGTATCACAAAACTCGCATGTAGGTTCATGGATATTTCTTAGCTCATCTGTACTCGTACTTCTACTTGAGGCTAATCTAAAATCTTCAGAAGTATTGCAAACTTACAAATACCAATTTACTACAAGACGGCATAGATAGAATCAGCGAGTGGTGTGAAGTCAACCAATTACATCTTAATATCAAAAAATGTAAAATTATGTCCTTAGTACCAAAGGTAGTAACTAACCAGCAGTTAGTCACTATAACATCAATGTTATAAAAATCAAAAAAGTACGAGTCTCAAATTTGAATATTTTTCTCTAAATTTGAATATTTTTTTTTATTCTGCTCCACCATGGCAAACTCTTTTCAATTTCCAAAAAAAATCAAATGCGGTAAAGAATATGACAAACGTAAATAATTTTCAATGACGAGCTGATTGTCGAGCTAATAAATAAAACAAGCCTACTGCTATCCCGTAACGAAAGTGTTTACTACACAAAAACGTAACGGGTGATTTTTTAAGAGCTTGAGAACTTTTTTTTAAAAAAAAAACGCATAAAATTTGCAAAATCTCATCGGTTCTTTATTTGAAACGTTAGATTGGTCCATGACATTTACTTTTTGAAGATAATTTCATTTAAATGTTGACCGCGGCTGCGTCTTAGGTGGTCCATTCGGAAAGTCCAATTTTGGGCAACTTTTTCGAGCATTTCGGCCGGAATAGCCCAAATTTCTTCGGAAATGTTGTCTTCCAAAACTGGAATAGTTGCTGGCTTATTTCTGTAGACTTTAGACTTGACGTAGCCCCACGAAAAATAGTCTAAAGGCGTCAAATCGCATGATCTTGGTGGCCAACTTACCGGGCCATTTCTTGAGATGAATTGTTCTCCGAAGTTTTCCCTCAAAATGGCCATAGAATCGCGAGCTGTGTGGCATGTAGCGCCATCTTGTTGAAACCACATGTCAACTAAGTTCAGTTCTTCTATTTTTGGCAACAAAAAGTTTGTTAGCATCGAACGATAGCGATCGCCATTCACCGTAACGTTGCGTCCAACAGCATCTTTGAAAAAATACGGTCCAATGATTCCACCAGCGTACAAACCACACCAAACAGTGCATTTTTCGGGATGCATGGGCAGTTCTTGAACGGCTTCTGGTTGCTCTTCACTCCAAATGCGGCAATTTTGCTTATTTACGTAGCCATTCAACCAGAAATGAGCCTCATCGCTGAACAAAATTTGTCGACACAAACACTTTTCGAACCGAACACTGATTTTTGTAATATAATTCAATTATTTGCAAGCGTTGCTCGTTAGTAAGTCTATTCATTATGAAATGTCAAAGCATACTGAGCATCTTTCTCTTTGACACCTTGTCTGAAATCCCGCGTGATCTGTCAAATACTAATGCATGAAAATCCTAACCACAAAAAAATCACCCGTTATAATCGTCGATTTTTTTCACATGACGCGGTTTCTCGACCAACACTCCATCCCAGTGTGTAAAACGGGCGCAAAGAAGTTTCACTTCAAAATACAGACGATTTTTACTACAACAATTTTTTATACAGGTAACCCTCTAAGAACACGGTATTCGAAGAACACGGTTCCGACGAACACGGATACCAATTTCCGCAAATTACACTTTTTCAAACAACACGATTTTCGTTATTCTCTTTTATTTTGTTTTTGTATATCACAACAACAATAAAAAATAAAACGTAACGTTTTTTATATTTTTTTTTGTAGTTTCGAACAACATGGTCTTAAAGAACACGAAACGAATTAATCGTGTTCTTGGATTCAAATGAAATATGTTCCAAAAAAATCCCAAACTTGTTGCATGCAATAAACGATTCAAAATCAATAGATTTTTGCAACAAGTTTCAATTAAGAAATATGTTCAACAAATTTCAAAAGATTGAAATTTATGCTTTTTCGTGGTAAAATAACCGAACTTTCTCCTAAATGTTTGCTTTTCCATCTCGGTTGTCCCTAAATTTATGCTTTTTCCTTTCATCTACGACTGCGTCAGACTTTTTGCTCCTAAATGTATGTTTTTCATTTTTCTACTGGTATGCCACCTATGACGTCGTTTTGGGATTGGGATAAGCCAGAACATTATTGTTGAACAAATCTGTTAATCGAAATTTGTTGCAACCACCCGTTTGTAAAAGCCCCGTTTTTTATATCGCTGCCCCGGGAATCGTTCGATTTGTTTGTCCCACTATAAGAGACCGTATTACGAGCGTTGTAGAAAAACCTACCCGCATGTCAATCTTTTAAATTTTTTAGAACTAATTTCTAATTTTAATCTTGTGAGAATAAACTCGCTCTTTATTATTAACATTTTCAAAACTTACTTGTTTATACACCTGCCTTCGTATTTTAGTTTAGTGGTACGATTTTTTATTTTATATTCTAATAAATAAGTTTTGTGATTTGATCTGTTATTTATATTTCCAACATATAAGGTTATAACGTACAATACTAATGAAAATCTTTGGAAATTACGCAAATTTTGGATTTGTATGCAACAAATTTGTTTTTTTTGGGACGTACTTCACACGCCTGTTCTTGGAGGGTTTCCTGTATTTCGTTTATTTAAAGTGTCAAAGTGAAAATGGTAAACATACGTTCAAACGTGGTTTTAAACACTGAAATTTGTTTTGAAATATCAAAACTCAACGAGGTGAGGTTAAAACACAACAGAGAGAAAAATCGTTTAAAGTTCAATAATTGCAAAATTATTAATTTTTTTGTCTACTAATTTGAGATATTTTATTTATTAATTTAAGTCAAAAATATGCTGTAATAATTTCATAAATGTCAAATCTGTTTTTAGAAGTCGTCCGTATATATGTGTATGTAGCATTACGTTTATATTCTATACAAACACATTCCAAGTTTCTGAAGACATTACAATTTATTTTATTTATTAGGCGTTGACAAAAATGTCAACTGGACAGGACAAAAAAATGATTGTTCCTGCTAACTAAATCTGTGGCAATTCAGAAAACCACTTATTTTTTTTTACGCAAATTTTCAGAAGAACAGGAGCAAGTCCGTGCAATAAAATCGAAAAATGTAAACGGGTTCAAAAGTATTTTCAAAACGGTTTTGATAACCTTGCTACTATTGGCCTTATTTTTTTATTACATCGGAGAGATTATGAGATAAAAAGAAAGCCTTTTCCGTTTTTTTATTTTATCGGATCGCAGATGAATTTATTTTTGTTTTTTTATTTTCTCAGATCGTCATTTTTCTATCTGAATTTGTTTTCAGATAGTTCAGAGAAAAAAACGTATTTAAATTATTTAAACCAAAAATATGGCGGACGTTATGGAAAATGGTAATTAATAAATTAATTTGTAATTATAATTTGTAATTTATATTAATTTATAATTATAAATAAATTAATTGTAAAATTAATAATACGCTAATTTATTATTTGTTCGTGGTAGACACCCAAATTAAATGGACAACAACAAAAATATTATTTTTATTAAGTTCAATAATCTTCAAAATGGTATAATATTGTACCTATATGTGTTTTTAACTATTTCTATCAATACTAACATATTTTGATACATTTTTATTATAATTTGTACTTTTAAATATTACTCGTATAATTTGCTTTTATTATTTTGATGTTTCACAAGTCATCACTTCGGCTGAAATGTCAATCGGCTGTCTAATATTCAATGGTCTTTACATATTTTCAGTACAGTGTATAAAAATCGGTGAAAAGCCTTTTCATATAAAATATTTTCAGATTTGTCAGATAAATTATCTCTCTGATTTATCTGATACCTCGGACACAATAAAAAAAACAGGCCATATAAAGGCAAAATCAGATCCGTCTACCGGAACGAGCATGACCATAGTTTTTTAAAAGTTGACGTAGTATAATTTTTAGGTATTACCTGGACAAATGGAAAATAATTACAAGAATAATTTTTCTTTTTATTGAATTGATTTCACGTTTAATTGATGACCTCCATACTGTACCAGCTCCTACGGCAGCAATTGCTCTCATCCATTTGATACTGTAAATTTTCCGATTTATTTCCTTTTTAAAATGAGAAGAAAATGTGGAGAAAGATTTGCATCAAATGAAGAAATCATTGTAAATTTGAGAGATCGCATTATTTGGAATGTCAAAATATTTCAAGGTACTAAGAGATTATGTTAATATTTTGGTAAATAATTATTCCACTTTAAAGTCACCAATTTAGAGATACTGGGTTCCTTTATAAGAAAATTTAAATTTAAAAAAATTAATACCAGTTAGCAGATGCACGAATCAAATAAAATAAGGAAGAACCCAGTTTTAAAGTTTAATGCTGAAAACAGATGTGCAGATTTTCCGCGTGCAGCGCAGTATACAGATCTGCGGTGGTATGTTGTACCATCATTTCGAATCGAATCGACATGTTGTGTAATTTTCGACTAATGCGGTTTTTTTAATCTTGCAATACTTTTCCGAGAGCGAAATGTCAGCTACATTTATGATTAGTTTGGTTTTAAACGATGAAAGTTTATCATTGTCACGATTCGAAAATAATACACCATACCGCCATTAGACTTTTTTCGAATTTCGAATTGATTTGAACTTACAACACGCCACTTCTGCACGTAAAACACAAGAACATAATTTTTCGACATTTGTGCGCGGCGTTATTTTTTTTAAGTTAGAGCGCAAGCTATCAATCGGAGTGTTGTGATTTTTTCTGTTAGTTAACAAATCTGTCGAACAGTTTTCATTTTGTTGACAAAATTTAGTGTCAAAAGTGAAAAACAACAATATAGCATGAACTTAGCGAACATTTTTAGTTTTATTTGTTTTCATGTTGTCAACAACGACTGATGCACAGTCAAATTAGAAATAGAGACGACGTCCATAATTCTGCATGACATTCGCCATGCATGTATTTTAATCCATATACAAGTAGTGTATTCTAATTTTGATGAATGCGGAATTCTGCACATACAACAGGGTTGTAGAGATATATTTATCATGTAGAATGAAAGTTTTTTTTTAAGGTGCGGTTTGCAAGGTCGTCAGAAACGGCTGAGCTTAAAATATTTTGTGTTTTGCTAAAATCCAATAAAATAATTTAAATAATAATTAATATGAAATAATTATCAGTACAAGTTTACTTTAACGGATAATCCGATTTTTCAAGAGAATATCGAAATAATTTACACTGTTAAATAAAAAAATAAGTCCAATTGGATTTGTCTTGTAGTGAATTTCTTTAGATTATCTTGATCTTTTATTTCAGAGAAGTCCCTGAGTCCCTAATGGTGTCGTTGTAAAGATCACATAATTTCCAAACGATTTGGTATGAACACGAGAAAATTATGGACAATTTACTAAAGCTTTTTAACTCTAAGATAGGCTATTTTATGCACGTCTCACGGGAGACACGTACGATTTTTTTCACCATCATTTCCAAAATTAAATTTTTTTTATTTTTCAATTTATTCTTAATTCGATATTTTGGTATTTTCGTATTTTGGTAAATAAGGTACGAGCCTGATTTATTGTATGATCTATCAACTAACTGAAATCCTAGACAATACACGGTTATGTCGCATATCCTAAAAATGTTCATATGGGTTCTCTTTCATATATTCGAATAGGTCAGAAAATAGCCGATCAATGTTGTGAAATCGAGACGCATGTGATGATTTTCACCATGATTTCCAACTTTTTAAAATTCTTAGTTTTCAAGTTTGACCTCAATTGGAAATTTTGGTTTTTTCACCATAAGAAATAAACCCAATTGACATTTCCAAATAAACCGATTTATTGTAAAAACAATGAAATAACTGAAATTCTACAGATATTTACTGGGCCACGTTCAAAATTTCGATTATCGAACAAATTTTCAATTTTTATTTCACAGGTCGTAAAGATGTTCACGGAGCTCACCAATATGGTCAGATAGTTTAGCCCAAACGCTATGTGTGTGGTGAACGTTATCTAATTATGATGATTCTTATGGTTCTGAAGACAGTCTTACATTTACGGTTACTCTTTCATATATCCGAATAGGTCACTTTTTGGAATTTAACAGTGTAAATTTTTGATACTATTCTGGTATGTTTTTCACAATCATTTTTTTTATAAGGTTTTCACAAGTAGAACTGTTCTGAAAAGAAATTATTTTTTTAACCCATTTTACCAGAAAATCTTTAAAATCCTATGGAATCTTAATTGTTAATTTCTGTGACTGACGGAAGTAACAAGTGAAACCAAGCAACTAGTTGTTTTAATATGTGTGAATTTACGAGTACTTTTGTCATTCGAAAAGAAAGTTAACATTATGTCGGGAAATATGTTTTCGATTATAAGCGGTTGGACCAAGTACGGTCTTAATATTATTGATTATTATTTAGCATATTGCAACAGTATATTTGGTGGTGATTCGAGTGGTATAATTTATTGTTTAGGGATTATTATTTTTACATGCAGGAAGTACATATAATTGGGAGCAAATTGTCTTTGTAAAAGTTTATTGCGTTCCTTGTTAGAATAAAGTGTTTTTCTTTTGATTTTTATAACAAAATATACGTATTGTGGATATATTGTTACTATAGTTTAATTTTTTTTAAATTTACGATATATAAAATGAGGATAAATAAATAGATATAAATAAATATAAATAAAGACTGCTATAAAATTGAATTTCATATTTTTCCAAATAAAAAATATTTACATATTCCAAAATACGCGGGGAATAAATATTTTCAATGTGCTAAGAAATCGTTTCAAATTTAAAATTCCTTATGTTCTGAAGCGCTGATAAGACCAGTATTGTCTTTTGCTGATTTGTGAGCTCAAATTAGTTCGTATGACGCTGAATCGCGACCCGATATAATCAGAATAACCAGATCAGTAAGGCTTAGGTTACTTCAGCCACCAATGGGGTCGGGCGGGAAGCCTCGTATCCGGTGGATTACGACGTTGATCAGCATATACGGTAGAGCACTGTTGAGGCGGCCAAATCATTTTATGGGATGTACATATATAGATTTTTTGAAAAAAGATTTTTCGCCATCAACCTTGGCTTTTAAATATGCATGACACAAGTTCTATAATGTACGAGTAATATTTCCAATAACTTTTAAAAACTATACAAGCTACAACGACATTGTGAATAAATCATTATAAAGCTTTTCTTCTTTTTTCATACTCTAACCGTCTAACTGCTTTCACCCAGGAATGCATGGAAAATGATCGGTTACTTATAATCATAATTTATAATAATTTTTCATTTTAAATCGCAACCATATAATGTGAATTATAAATATTAAGTACTGAGTTTTTAAACCACTGTTTTGAATTGCTCGTCAACATTACAGCGACAAGTTAATTATAATTTATCGTGCTTTACATTTTCCGAGGAAATTCTCATTTAAATTTATTCAATTTATAAGGAAAGCTGCTGACTGCATGCACACGGTTGATTAATAATGTCCTTTTATAGTTTGTATATTGATATCATCTACATAATTTAACGATGAGTATTTATATTCTCACTTGAACTTTAACAAGTTCTTGGATTTGTACAAATTTTAGTGAACTTGCTACAAAAATGTCGATAAATTATCAAAAAATCATAAAAATACGTCTTGTTATCACAACGATGAAAGTAGAACTAGTAGGTAACTACAAAATTAAACTGAACAAAGTATGTATTATTATTCTTCACTCATGATAATTTTGTAGCTACTTGTACCCTCATTAACTTATCGAATATTTCGTGCTATTCAAGTTTTCTTATTACCGGTAGCAGTTTTGTTGTTATTTTTTATTTGCTTATGAATTGGAAAATTGTTTAAAGTTAAGACTTTTATTGGTCGCATTACAATGTGTCACAATTCTCTGCGGGATTTTTTGTGTTCAATTAAGTCGAACGAATAATTATGTCACTGAATTTTATTTTTCAACTACCTAATTATGAAGAACAGAAATCGTTGCCGGCTTGGATATATATTTTTAAAAGAAGGTCGATTTTTTAGGTGGTGTCTGTCTATATTTTGAATGGCACATGTCTAGAATATTAGTTTTATAAAGTTTTACGATTGATTAGAGTTAGCAGTTTATCATATATAATTAGTCAAATCTAGACGATAATTACGTAAATACTAATTTTTAATGGGAAACTAAAATGGTTGACCTTAGCCTCTTTTTGTAGAAAATTTTATTTTGCCTCTGGTTGTTGAATATTTTTACTCTTCTTCTTGTATGATTCATTAAAAAACATTGACATTGAACAAAAGTAGTAAACATGCAAAATATCACAGCAGTGATAATATTTCTCACTAGTCACGAGTAAGAATCGGTATACGGTAGATTTTTTTTTCTAAGATCAAAACTATACGATAAAACACCCGCACAATAATATTCTAGGTTAATTAAAAATAAAACATAATTAATTATGTTTAATGTGACATAAAAACTAAAGCACAAAACACAACCATTAAAATGATAACTTTAATACATGATCTGATAACACCTCAAAAAATATATAAACAAAAGCAATGACAATATAATGATTTTGTAATTAAAACAACAATTAAATTAAAAAAAAAATATTTAATTTTTTCCAAACCTAAAACTATTAAAATATTTTGACCATTGCGTTGCACGCAATATCACAGCCAACACATTCTTCTAAGAAATATATGCCCAAGGATTTGAAAAAAATTTAGAGTCACTTAAAAATAGTTTTTAATTTAATCAAAAGTACACTTTAAATTCCACACAAAAACGTTATAAATCCGAGTGAACTATATTATTCCACTTCCCGTGAGGAATATCGCTACTTTGTTCTGAATACCACAAAACTATTGTTTAGTTTGATGACTGATTTTAATTTAGGGCAAAAGGCACACAGTAAAAATAATTTTTATAAATTTTTTCTATAACCCAAAACTGAAATAATTCGGTTTGATTTTATGGTGATTTCGTTGGTCGAATTTTTTTCCCGTCAAGGACTTGCGTTATGGATTTGTAATAATATTTTGGTATACCAGTGTTGTGTTAATATTGGAATTGGTGCAAGTATTACGATTATTTGGGTAATTTATTGCGACGTGTATTTGGTGTGTTGGCATTGAGATGAATGTGCGGTTTGCGGGAGTTGTAAACATTTGGTTTTTAAAAATATTAAATTTAATGAGTTGTTTGAAACCGCTGATTAATCAGGTCAGTGATAGTTTTTAATTTAAGATTTTGAATGGAACGTCTTTTTATTACTGAAGCCTTTCGTAAAGTGACCCTTTTTAAAAATAGAAAGTTGAAACAATTCTTAATTGTTTTGTTCAAAAGTGTCTCAAAGTGGATCGCGTTTAAATTTCGAGTAATTTAATTGACTGCTTTTGGTCATTCAAAATCGAGAATAAAATAATGAGCATACTTGAGTGCACCTTTATTATACTTTGGAAACCAAAACGGAGATCGCGAAGAAATATTGTTTGAAACTATAGAGAAATTTGTTTTATAAAAAGAAATAAGCGATGATGCTCGCTGTATGAACAAGGTAAGAGTGGATGCCTTAACATGTATCACCACTACGGCATCCTGTAGGACGAGGACGGCAAGTCACGAGGTTTCTAATTTTTACGATTTGGGAACATTAACAGCTACCAGAAAAGTAGAAGATTTGGCCGCCCGCTTTACAGAAATTGTGCCTACAAGGTTCCCCAGCCCTTCGATACATACGGCCATTCGACAAATTTGGCCTTTCGAAATTCGGCTCTTCGACATTCGGTCCTTCAACATTCGGCCTTTTTAAATTCGGCCCTTTGTATCCTTTCCACAAAATCCATAATTTTTAATTTTTCAGATAAAAAATTTGAAAATATCACTCAAAATTATTTTGTAAAACTGCGTTTCTTAAAATTAAATAAAAATACATTGTTATTACTAAAATATTTTTTTTTCTGTTGCTACATCTGCAAAAACACCTTAATTTTTATAATTCTTTAATATTTTGGAAATTTTCTTGCAATAGTTTCCAATATCTTAAAATGTTAATTCTTTTCGTGAATTGAGTGATTTTTGAGAGTATGATTTGTTTTGATACAACATAATCAAAATATGAATTATCGGGAGTCGTTTGATTGGAATATCTTAGATATGAGTGAATTTTGAGTTATGTCATTGTTGAAGAAAATGAGCGTTTTATTTAAACTAAAACTACCCTTACCGAACGAGTTGACATAATTTACAAGAATAAAATTCAGAAGTATCCCATTTTTATGGAAATGTCCATTAGCTCACTTGATTGTCTTCTGGATATTGTCTAATTTCCAAATAGTGGTTTTGTACACAAATTTTCTGTACCCAGCATTTTATATATTGAAATATTATCTTCTGTGAAACTACTTAAAAATGAGCATTTTTCGGACTATTATGAAGAAAGTAAAATAAATTCTTTTGAGTTTATTTTCTAGTTTTCACTCAAAATTCTAATAATTATTTTTTTAACAGTGTATTTACTAACACTTGTTTATTTTTGTTATTTGGGAAATACTTCAATGCAATATGATATAGCCAATATTCAATTATTTCAGAAGTACAAATAATTGGAACCTCTATTTGGGGAGATATTTTCAAATAATACAAACTTAGTGGCCAACACTTTAAGGTTTGTATCGCTTGCTTGACAAAAATGCTAAAACTTTAAAAATTTAATGAAACGACCCAAAACCCCCGATTTCCTTGCTCAAACTGCCCATACACTTTAATGCGTTTAGTCGTCTATGCGAAATCAACTTTCCAATGAAACCAAATTTGTCTTACCAACCACTCTGAGTTATGGCCTAAAAGCCATTCATATTGATCTGCCAGTTTGCCAGTCAACAAGTATTGACGTTTATTCACTTCAATCTAATAAAATGTGGAAAACCAATTGAACTTAAACAGTAAAATTAAAAAAATTGTAAAGCTGGGTAAAATTAGATCCGTTAGGAAAATTCACCCTTAAACTGGAATATCTCTCATTTAATTGGCTGCAAGTGGTTTAATGATTTGATAATTATATGTTTATCTCGCTAAGGTTAACATATGTGGTTTTGATGTCGGGTATTGATCTGTAAACCGTTTTATTCACATCGCTTTTTTACGATATTAAACCTTTATGGCAAAACAATCCATGTAATGGAAAAAGATTTAATTTCTGTATAATTTTTGAATCATAATTTTAATGAATCCCACTATACCAATAAATTTATACTCCTGGCACCGCCAAATAAAGACATTTTGACTACAAAGCATCATCTCATCTCAGGTAACTTAATTAGTGAAACATATTTACTGTAATCATAAATAAACTAATTTCTTTTATTCCTGCTGACAACCGCCTATTCGAAGTATTGAACGGAAAAGGAAATACGTCATTGAATAAAAGCCTTTTCTATATCTTAATTTTATCTTAAATATTTCGCCTGATATTTGGCATCATCAGTACGAATACATAATTTGAATTTTCTAAAGATGATTACATCAGCAAAAAAATATCTGACAACTAAAAAGCCTTTTCGCTATTTTAAAAATACCTTTGCATGTTTCAAATATGAACAGATTTAACGATGACAAGAGGTACACTACCACTTTAGTCAAACAGAACTTAACTCCATTTTCGCAATTCCAACAATTCAATAGATTTTTAAGATGAAATGCCCTGTAATTGCGTTACTACTTCTTTTAGCATAATATTAAAAGCCTTTAACACCGCAATTGGAATATCGTCATCTGAATCAAACAAAGAAGATGACCAGCATGATACTGGAGATATACTCATATGATTTTTACAGTCACCACTAAAAATTGACTCACAGGTGTCGTAAACTTCGTGATAAGCAGCATGAAGATCCAGATGAAATGAATCTTTACTTGGCTTACCAATGGGCTTATTCAGTGGGAAGAAATTAAACATAGGTGACAGAAAGTCGAGAAACTGCCGATTTGTCGTGCAGTAAGAGGCCGCAAAAATAACAGTAGCTGATCAACGACGACGAATGAATCGGTAGCGCAACGCGACCATAGTGAAAAATTAACCAATTCTCGACGAGGAGTCTTATAGTGTGGCTGTACAATCCCAGGAAATGGCAAGACCGATCTGAAGATGCACAACGAGATTGAAAAGGTCCATACAAAATTATCAAGAGAATTTTGTAGGTGGACGAGAAGTTGTGCATGTTCCTAAATTGAAGCGGCATAACATTGGATGTGTTTGTGCGGGACTTATAGATATAAGGTAGAAGTAGTAGAAGTTGTTGTTATTTAGAGAACAGTGCAAGCTAAAAAGTGAAAAGTAAACAGTGCGAAAAGTAGTGATCAGTAAAATTGAACAGTAAAGTGAGCAGTAAACGAGTGAAATTTGTGCATTGCTGCAGAAATTAGAGGTTTTTTAAAATAAACTTTGTAACTTAATTCGCTGAGTGTCTTATTTGCAGAATCGTGTACGAACCTATATCGAACGCCCAAAATTCGTAACAATATATGTAGACTGACCATAATCTCCCCGTTCAATGCAAAAGTACTATGATTATTTGAGAACCACTCATCTAGCCGATCCTTACTTTGACACTTGGAAAATATTATATTAGGACCTAATAAATACACCCATAACCTAAAACCAACTTTCACTGTCATAACATGAGGAATTGGATATCTGGTAAATCACTTTGTCCAACCAGAAGCTTTAGAAAGCCACTTCAAAACAAACTTGACCATAGATAACCAGATAGAAGATATAAGGTTGCGCATTACCATTTACTACTTTATTTTCTAATCCAATACTACAGTGATGGACACATTAAAATAGTCATGTTAAAATTATGAAGCGTTGGTATGTTAGGCTTATTAGTATAAGTTGTAATCACAAACTTATAATTTTTAGAGTTATGTGGTGGTAAGTGAAACATATTAATGCAGTGGAATTCAATTATTTATTTCAAGTATTTTTAATAATACAGAACTAGCTGGTCTGTGACTGAATAATCAGTCACGTGATTACATTTTATTAAATTTTTGGTTAGATGTAAGTTTGGTGCACTTTTATCAAAAATAAAGTAAACTCATATACGCTATTAAATATTTAATAAGAAATGTACAAAAGGATAATAAAATATGAGTTTACATGCGTAGAATCTCTACAAAACAACATTCTTTGTTGTAATGCGCCCGTCCCGATCAGCTGATTGATCGCTTGTCTCAATCACAAACACTTTGAGTCCGTCAAATGAGCGGCATCGTGAAAAGGCCACAAATACGGGACCCGGAAAGTACACTTCTACCTTCTTCAAGCTTGGCCCTAACTCTTGTTGATGGTTATGGCGAACGCGAGCTGGACGGGAAATTGGAGGCGAGACATTTTAAATGAGAAGGCGCCTTCCGAGGGTGAGAGCTTTATATGTGGCAAGAGAACGCGCTCGCCTTTTGAGAAGCCCGACAGCAAATCACGTTCCAGACTGTAACGGTTTATTTTTGCGACTCGCATGCGTGTTCCATTGATAAAACCCTTGCTAGTGTTTAAATTCCTCATCAAAAGAACGATGGCGTTTACCTTTAGCGGGATAACATGGCGCGGATGTCCGGATCCTTCAATCTTGTTGAGAAACTCGACATGTAGGCGGAGTTCCTCATTCATGTCGTCACTCTCAACTTTATCAACACTAAGTTTGACTTCTTATCCGCCGGGCAGGAGGTCAAGCACCTGCTGATTGATTAGCGCACAATCATCATTCTTGGGTGCAAGGGTGGCGTGCTCTTCGATGGTGCCCTCGGCTAGTGTTGTGTTGATGTCACCATACACGAAATCGATTACACGTCTGTCTTTGATTATGAGCGCGACCGCTGGCATGATGCTGGCCTCATCTATCATGATGAGTCGCGCGCTTCTCAACTTGGTAGCGTGAGAGAAGTTTGGCTTCATTGATGAACCGGCAGTTTGAAAATGTTGGAAATATTGGAAAAATATTGGAACCGGCAGTTTGAAAATGTTGTGTAGCGTACGTCCACCTTCCATCAAGCTCGTGGCGAATCCAGTGAAGACGGAGCAAATGGACTCCAAGCCACGCCCCTTGGCAAATGCAATGAGTGACTGCAATACAAATGTCTTGCCACACCCATCGGGAGCGTCAACGTAAAAGACCTTTGCTGACAGGTCTTCATTTGCACTCGCATACATGTTGTCGAAAGCACCATTGCTAAATATTAAAATCTCAAAAGGGAAAAGCACACAATTGTCGTAGCGCGCAACTTTACAATCTAAATATTTAATAAGAAATGTACAAAAGGACCGCTGTATTTGTGTGTTATTTTCATTTGTATATGAATAATTGTGACGTACTAAACTAATGTACTTATGTAGATTATATAGTCGATAGTCGATTAACCACCACACAAAAAGCAGAAACACTTCACGCTAGTTCAAGCATGAAATTAAGAGCTTAATAAATTATCCGGTTACGAAATATACTTTGGACACAAATCAACCGCATATCGGGACGAAACTTCCCGTTTAACCTTTTCGCATAAATTAAGAGATCCAATGACTTTTACCTGAAATCGGACGAAAATGATTATTCCAAACTTTCCATAGATATTATGTTAGTGTAAGTACTATGGTCAATCTTCACTCGCAAAATTTTGTCATGACGATAGAGTGCCATGACAAAATTGTCTGTTTACACTGACAGAACACCAAAATGTTTGTATGTATGTAGAATCATTTTATGTTTTCTGTTTTGTTCTGTATTGTCACGGTGTAATGACGGTTCAATACAAACATATTTTGTTATGGCATTCTGGCGTCCTGATTAATTTATAAGAGGTACAGTATAGGAAAAACGTTTCTTGACTTTTACACCTATTTCCCGTGTACGTTCCTTAATAAAACACATATTCTGCACATCTATGAAAAAATAACTTTCACCTGATATATGTTTCATTAAGATAAGCGCACGGGAAATAGGTTAAAAAGGGAGTACAAACTAAAAATTAAGCGTATTAATATATAAGATAATAATAGATAATGAAGGAATTCATTGGACAAAATAAAATGGACAAATATTATTTTTTAAATAAAATTCAAAATGAAAGAAATTGATCAAACATTCAGTATGAAATGTGACCTCCACGATTAGTAATAACCGTTTTTAAACGGTTTGGGAAGCTCGAACCTAGATTTTTCAAAATTTCGCTGGGAATGTTGTTCCATTCGTATTATAGCGCTTGCCAGAACAATACTTTATTAATTCGCGATTTAAGCGGTATATTACGATCTAAAAAAGCCCACAAATTTTCAAGTGGGTTTATATCAGGCGACTGTGGTGGCCAACAAGTTTTTTTTTATATTATTTGCATTAACAAAATGTGTGGCGACCCGGGATGTATGCTTGGGATCGTTATCTTGCATAAAAATAAATCGCAGAATTTGCATGTGAAGGTTTTAAATTCTGTTTTATAATATTCACATACCCTTCACCAGTCATTTTCTTCTCTATTTTCGCAAAATTTCCAACCCCAGTGGCTGAAAATGCACCCCACACATGATAAATCCACCACCATGTTTGAGCGTAGCTTGTGTGTACCTGGATTGTAATCGTTTGCACGACTCACACCATACTCTCTTTGGCTGTTTATAATTATTTAACTCAAATTTAGATTCGTCCGTCCATACAACTCGTTTTCAGAACTCCATAGGCTTGTCATCATATTTTTTCGCAAACTCCAATCTTTTCCTAATATTATCTTTTCGCTAAAGGAGTTTTTTCTTTTCAAAAAAACTTTTTAAGCCGAGCTTTTGTCAAGTTCCTTGACTAGATGCGATTGTTAATGTTTCGACCAGATGCGTTTCGAATTTTAGTGACTTCTCTGTGAATAAGACGAGTAGTATGTATGCGCTTAATTTGAGTTTTCGGCCAGTACTTTTGTAACATTTCCCGTTAAATTAAATTTGTCAATTATGTTCTTCACTATTTGATGGTTTACGTGGAACCGTTCTGCTATGTTTCGAAACGAATAACATCATCATCCGAAAATTGTTTCTTTTTGCTGCGACCTTAAAGAAAAATTATTGACTTCCTCGTAATAATCAATTTAATACATTCAAAAATATTGATTTTATAATTATAGATGCAAATATTAAATATTTGTTTTACAATAGCGATGTGTTCTTTTTTTAGTCACACTGTCCAGTTTAATCTGTCCAGACGTATCGAAGTACGCAATAATACTAATCTTGAATTAGTCGAAAAATCTGCTGTGTCAATTTTATTATGTCCAACACTGTGGAAGAAATTGGGGTAGAGGAAATGTTACACAGATACTTACCATTACTATCTCCTCTATCATGCAGTTCTCAAAACTTTCAGCACTACTACCAAACGAGTGATACCTTATTGGCTGGTCCCACGACCATAATTGTGACTGAATTATGGTCAAATTTATTACGACTTTGCATCCTATCTCTTTGCGGACATTAAAAAAATGTACCGTCAAATATGGGTAAAAAGCAACACTCTTTCTAGCTGTTCGGTCGATGACTCAATTAGCGTATGATGGCGGATCTAAACGTTTATGAAGCTGGCACGAGAACCATCCCGAAAAAAACTTTTTAATATAAATGTTTGCATCCTCGCTTAATTTGTTAAAAGCCTTTAAGCCCACAAATAATACAAAATAACAGAGAATTAGAATCCATCCCGAAAAAATATATATAAAGTTTTGCTCCGGATCTCAAAAACTTGATCTTCTAATTTTCAAACTAAGTTTGTGGTAGATTTATATAAATCTGGTAATTGCCATCAGATTAAAAAAAAAAATAAATTCCAAAATAAAAAACTTCATGTTTCGGCAAATGTATCTTAGTCCACATAGGCGTAAAGATACCAAAAATGTGGCAATGCTTAAAAAGACTACTAGTATCAAAACGCATCTGCAAGGCCATTATTACAGAATTGGGATAAAGATCATGCACAAGAACATCACAATTATATTATGCAGATCGGATGTTCTATTTCAAATAGTTGTTGAGGCCCCGTATTAACATCTTGAGGATTAGCTGGAATATTGTTTGGAATCCGTAGAAGCGCTCAATTTCTAAATATAATTTTTGATAGACCAAATCTCAATATTTCTAGATTCGACGGTACAATATTTAGAATGGTGTCCAGTTTTACAATTTTCTTTTTAAAATAAATCCAAATGGAAAAATTTAAAATTTAACAGTGTAATTATTTAATAATATTTTTTTAGCATCAATTTTCTTTTCATATTGTTGACCCTAATCTGTAATTAGAAATAAGATGCTCGGTTTCACTTAGAGTTTAGCAGAAACTTAGTGTTCAACTATATTGGAATGCGCAAATATTTTGCATATTCTGAGCTTGTTAGAAATTTTACGTTGATTGCCTAGCGGAGCACAGTAAAAATAAATTCTGAATAATTGAAAATATTTTAAATTAGGTTCAACCTCAAACAAGGAAGTTGCTATACAATTCCAATGAAAAAATTCAATTAATTTTTATTTCGCTAAATATTTTCCAAAAGTAAAAGGTGTACAAAATCTCGTGGTTAAAATTCAAGTGGAATTAAATATTTTTCTCTTTGAATAGATTTATAATTGAATGTCAAGCAAGAAGTAAAATTTTGATGAATGAAATTTTTAATCGCTATCAGATTCAAACAATAAAATACAAGATATCAAATCACGGGTGAATCACGGCGACTGTACAGTATAAAGGATTCAAATTTTTATGAAACGTTATATTTGTATCCAAATTATGTCTAGATGTTATAATTTATCTAAAAAAAAAACGACAAGAAATTAGGACACTTCTACAACACATCACAAATCAACTTAAAATGAACAGTTTCTATTCTAACAATAAATTTCGTGTTAAAAAACTTAAAACAACAAAAAAGTTCAAAGCCAAAATACAAAAGCTGTTCATGATTAAATTTAATTAAAATAAAAATTCTTACATGAAAAATAAAATGTTGGCGTTCAGTTTTACTTTCTTATACATTTTTAATATCCTAATTATAATTTCGTTTTCAACTGACCTCACTTGATCTTTTTGTATATATATATACGACTAGCGTTTTTGGGGGAGCGTTGGGTGGTACAAAATACAAAAGAAATGAAGTACTTGAGATGCTATATAGTCTAGTAATATGTAGGTGTCATAAAAGATTTTCTCTCGATTAATTAGCTAAAATGTGTTTGGGTCGCGTTCCAAAACTATACACACGTAATTTCTTTGTACATTCACAAAATTAATTATCTAAATATATTTATATGACTTTATAATGGACATAAATATTTGTTTATGAGTCTGCGGCGTCCGCATGCTTATGCTAATTAAGTTAATTATTTCCGTAGAAATAGACGCGTGGACAACTAAATAAAACTTACGTTTACTAAAAGTCGAAGACGAGGCGCGTGTTTATTTGTACAGCGATGTCTGCTTTTATTATTGTGGCCTATAAACTTTCTAAGAAATTTTTATATAGGTTTACAATAATAATTTCAAGAACCAAGAAATCTGATAAGTTCCATAAATTGCTACTTTACAACTTTTTTACAAACAAAATGTGTATTGTTCACGAACACAGTAAAAGTATATTTCTAAAACGTGCAGTTTTAACACAAACGCCATTATAGACGTTGCTAATGTACATAATTAGATTTCAGGTGTGGTACCATAAGAAACAACTCGTCATAAGTTTGCAAGAATTTCCCTGTTAGGGTACATTTGTCTGGTCCAGAATCTTTCCCAAGATATTTTCTTTCATAATGAATTAGAGTGTTATTCTCTCTTCTAAGATGACATCATCATTTTTTCTTCCAGTCTTGGGTACGTGGAGAATGTAAAGTAGGGTTTCATTGTTAAATGCGGTTTGCGGTGTTGTGTTCTGTGGCGCTATTCTGGTAATTCCCTGGGAATAGGGAATTGGGAAAAGATTTTATATGTAATTTCTATTTTAGAATTTTTTTTCTGGCATACTGAGGTAAAAATCTAGTGGTAATTTTTTTGAAAACAAAATAAAATTGGGAATAATTTTCCATGCCAATTTAGATATGGAAAAATTATTCCCAATTAATAAATATTTACATCAAACTTTTCTCCTTAGTAGGCCGGAAAAAAAATATTTGAACTGAAATTACATATAAAATCTTTCCCCAATTCCCTATTCCCTGGGAATTACCAGAATAGTGCCACTGGAGTACTTTTGATTCCTTGATTTTGGAGTAGTTCTCTTAGCGACAATTTATTTTTATTTATTAGTTTCACTTTTGTAATCACTATTGCGTCTCATTTGTAGAAGACATACATGTGGTCTTACTTTAGGAATATTATTAATATTCGAATAGGAATGAAATTTGTGCCCAAAGTATCAGCCAAGCGATTTTTTTATAGTTTTATCGATTGGTATAAAAATTTAGTAAAATCAAACTAAGCATGCGATTTACTTTTATGTCATAACAAATTTTTATGAAAATATAAAATGCGTTTTCGACCTAAATATTTTTTATTTTTCAGATTAATTTAGCATCGAAGTTCAATTTTTGTATCGTTGATTTATGCCATTTGGTTCTTTATTCTTTACGCGATAAAATTTTTCCATTACTCTCTCAGAGTGACAACTCATAAAAATCCAATTATTTTATTAATTAACCGGGCGGTGAACATTTGAACTGTACGAAGAATGGAATAATTCTAACTATACTTTTAGGTGGAACGAAATTATTATTTCCGGATTGAAATTTACAAGGAATTGTTATTGTACATTGTAAAACGCTTACAATATTACTATTTCGTCAACTAGAATGGAGTTTACCGTGCCGATATTAATAATTTTTTTGGTATTGGGCCTTGGAGATATTTTGATGTTATATGGTTTCCGATCATATTTATGAATGTAGCAAAATTTGACTTTGCACTGCTTTTATCTCTCTAGACAAACACAATAACTAAAAAACTAGAATTGGAATTTCGATACCATCAGCATTGGCATTGAATACAAAGCATTGTTGTTGTAAATTGGCAAATGAAATATCGCTTTCATTTCATCCCAGTTTTTTCTATTTAAACTCGTATAAGACGGAATTTGTTTTTTAATTTTTTCTCAACAACAAAATATCCATCCCAGATTTTTTCATTTAATTGTTGTTTTTGTACTTTACGTATGAAGAAATGATTAAAAATAGTTTAAAAAATTGCTGGTCTTGATTAAAAATATAGTGACTAATATTGTTTTAAGTTGCCAATAGTAAGGGTTTGCAGTGACTAAAAGGGCCGTACCAGCCGTATGATAGTATTAGCGCTACTGGCCAAGTTCCATATGGCTCCATAAAGGAATCGTGCCATTATCCTAGAAATATGGTTTTCCGGAAATGATTCTTTATGTTTTGAATAACTTATACAGTACGGATTAACTGTGGTTAGTCGGACAGTATCAGCCATATGGTAGGGTTCGCTTTTATACATCACGGCATAATACTTAAAAAAAAACTTCTTTTTGGCGCCATCTCATTTAAAATAATTGTTTTGGAAATTTACATTTTAAATCAGTTGAATGCTACTCAATCAAATTTCGAAACAGGACTAAAATTCAAGTGCCATAAAAATATCGTTTAAATTAAATATTACAAAAAATAACAGTAAACATGTTTTTAAATATTACCAATAAATCATTTTACTTAGAAAAACAATGTTTAATCAAATTTATTCATACGTAGAGTACAAAAACAACAATGAACATTTCTGGGATGGATGTTTAGTTGTTGAGAAAAACTGCTAAAATTTCCGTCTTATACAAGTTTAAATATAAAAAACTGGGACGAGATAAAATAGTATTGTTTGAGGAAATTTTTTTTTCTGTGATGAAAAACTGGGGTAACTTCACATGCTTCCCACGATACCGTTTTGCCTATTTTCGCTTGTTACATATTCGACTATTTTGGTTACGGAAACAACATGGCCTTTTGTTAGATTTTTTTTGGATAAACCCAGGATTTTCTAATAAAGCGTATCATAGCTAAAATTGTTTTTTGTTTGGCATTTTATGAAATTTCCTTATGAGTTTCGTAATCTCTTCTTTCTCGAGGGATGGTTTTGAAATTATTTTTCTAATGATTTTAGGAGACATTTCTTTTGATATAATTGGATCAATTATAGATATCTTGAAAATTATTTGGTTTCAATAAGATACTGACTGTCAGAAAAATTTATCAAGTAATCGCCCGCTGACGTATCAACTGAATGAATTGATGAAAGCTACTTAGCTTCTACGGTGACTGGCCGCGACTTCGAACATACACTTAGAGTCATCGAATTTTCTTTCTTCTGCCATTATCGAGGTCCTGATTTTCGTTAAGAGGTTCATGCATTAAAGACCTTATATTAGTTTCTAGACCAATGATAGTCCCAAACTTGACTTGGTATTTCAGGCCGTTTTTTGTTGTTGGTATTTCGAAGCACTAATAAAAGGTCTCCCTTTGTCGTTCTGCGGATGTGTTTTACATTTTCCTTAAAAGAAACATGATCAGGGTCCAGATAACCTTGAGCAATATGTGCACATATGAGATACCCTCTGAGCATTGCGTTTCTTGTATTCTACTATCTTCCATTCTGCAGGTCGGTTTTGTCCTGGTTTTCGTCTTTTCTGTTACTGTCTTTGACATTGGAGATGCCTGCAGGTCATTTTCGGAAGTACTTTGCAGAGCGACCTTCAGTGTTACTTTACTTCATTTACCTTCTTTCACCACTTTCACGTGGTGTTACCATCTTCCTATTGCTAGATATGTCAAGTTTTGCTTTGCGTCTTTCTTTACACAATTTGCCGTAAATAAATACATTTTATTTAACATTTAAGCGATTTTATTTAACTTTTGCGAAATAGAAAAACAAGTGTTTAATAAAATGTGTTGCTTTTCGTCCGTAGCTTTCTCCGGTTTCTGTTCCTCGTTCACAATTCGTATACCAACTAAATTTTTCTTCCATTCATAGTTGGTTGGTGAACTTTGGCACTCCTTTTCTGATACGTTCATCTTACTAATAGCTGAATTATAGAGCGTGCTAATTGTGCTTATCATCTTCTTGTAATCGCTAGGTACATTATTTCTCGGCTCGACAAACTCGACCACTTCTCCTTCTTCAGAGATCTCTGAATCAAGAAAATCTTTTTAAAGAAGTTTGCGGGTGTGTTATCTTCAAATGCGGATTCTTATGTTTAAGTTCGCCAGTTCAGTTGCTGGATCTCGCTCGACTGATGTGAGGTACTGGGTTCCCTACTCAATGCACCTTAACTAAACACTCTTAATAAGTGACCTATGTGGCCCGCTCTGAGATTTACCTCTTCCTGGCTAACCCGAGGGATTTGAACTTCAAGCTTCGGCTAGAACCACTTTACCGACACGAATGGCGACGTTAGTAGAAATATTTATTCTCATTTCGATATAACCATGTGGCATATCATTTGAAAGGGCCAATCAAAAATTTTTTAAGTGCTTTTTTACAGTGCTTTAGTTTAAAATCCTCTATTTTGGCGCTAGTGACAAGTTGATTATTTGGAAAGGAATGTATGTCTTGAACATTGTCCCACATTTTTATGCACTTCCATCATCTGTTGGCTCTAAATCTAAAAGTCACTTCATTAATGTAGCACGATAAAAGTTGATCATTATTATTTATTTCTCGTGAATGTTCCGGGCTGGTGCTTAGGTTTATTAATTATATTCTTCTCCATTAATCGTTTCTCTCTGAAGAAAGCAAATTTCAAGCTGATCAGACTAGATTTAATTTTCCGCTCCATTCTAGGTCATAACAAAACTATCGAACCTGGTCTTATGATGTAGAATAATTTTATTTCTCATACATTCCTGATTTGCGGATAATGTGAGAAATAACATTATTTTACTTATAAATAATTACATCAGCGATGTATAAAATCCAACAATGAAACTGGTCTTATTTTCCCGACGGCTAAAAGTAAATTTTTGAAAATTACAAAATTTATAAATTCACTAATCAATCATAATCGAGATATTCCTGAGCCATTCTGTGATATATATTATCATATTGAAACTTTCGATATTCCCAAATTTCTTGTAATTTGCAGACATAATTTACTAATTACCTAGTGATGTTTCAGCCCCCACATTTTGTAGGTTACAATTTTTGAGATAAATTGACGGTTCCGATTCCTCTGAAACAGTTAAAATACATAAAAAGAGTTTTAATTACACACTGGTAACTTGTGTGTGTTATTTGTCATTCGATAATGGCCCTCCAAATTGTGTTCAAGAAACTGAGAAACCATTTCGAATTAAAATTAATTTAAACAAGTTTTAGCAAACCCTTCATCTGTTCACTTACGGAAATTCCTGCAAAAATTCTGTGAATAATTTGACCCGAAACTCTAGATGTCACAACATGTACTAACCATAATTCGTTACAACGAAATTAATTTCTAATTTAGTAAAAATACCCGAACTCATCAAACCAACAAATTAATTAAATGAAACAGGACATGCAATTAAAACATCTTTCAAAACAACTTTTTATTTCATCAGAATTTCACTTTTGAACCCGTCTCATAAAATGGTAATTATCCAGTCATAAAATTTTCCCACATCGGTAAACAAAACCGGCTGTGTAATATCACAACGTCCATCGGCAGGCAAAGCAACTCCAAGCGAAACAATCCCTCGCAAGTAAAATCGATTATTTATCTCCATCACCATTCCGCTACCACTATCACCCGAACATACCCCCGTGCCATTCCTATAACCACCACAAAAATTATTGTCGTTTAAAAATTGCGAAAAAAAATCTCGATTCGATGCGCGACAAAATTCGTTTGGTAAAATCGGTACCGGGGCATAGTTTAACACCTTCGCTGGGGTATTGATTTCATCGCGTCCCCATCCTGGTACCACACCAATTTCCGATTCAAAAATTGTTGTTGTATTTGTCAAACAAATTGGTTGAATATAGTTTGTAAACTCCACTATATTCTTGAGCACCAAGATCGCAATATCATTTTCCAAGAAGCTAGAATCATAATGGTTATGCGGTATTACCTCATAAATTTCATATTCTCGACTATCTACGGTCGATAAATCGACCCGATGCTTCCCCAGCTCGACGGTTAATCGCGACGGTATCACTAGTCCAGCCGCGGCATAAACACAATGTGCTGCGGTAATAACATTTTTTAAACTAATTAAAGTACCACCACAAATATATTTTTTGGTTTTTGTGTCTTCACGGCGATTCAGGGCAGCGTGCCATGGAAATTGGCCATGGTACGAGGGCTCACCGAACGTTATCAATGGTTTATGTTTTATTTTACGGTTACCACAATTTGGGGACGATTTGTATTCCGGCCAAATTATTGACTCGATCCATGGTACAAAACTTGATATGCGCGATGCTATTTTTCCTTCGGCCTCGTCACAAATGGTATTGATGAATGATATTGTGCCAACGATATGGAAATTATTTTTGTAGACTAATTGTATTGGATTTCCGGGTACTGCCTAAAAAGTAAAATGCGATAAAATAATTTATTTATATATAAAAGTATGCACTAGACCTACGTCACATATACTGTAGGTGCGATCCGTTGCGTTAATACATAGTTGATTTTCGTAAACTCCATTTGGAAAGTACTGCGATTTTCCATAATGCGTTTCACACACGCTATTCTGCAAAATATTTACACGAAAATTTTTAAATCGTTCGCGATGTTCTTCACCTGGGTTAATTCCACCCCAACCACTCATGTATAGTCCCTTATTAATTATAAACTCATCGGTCCATAAACATGCCGGCCTATGTTTATAATTTAGTGGCAATGCTGTATCAAGCTCGATTAATCCTATATCGAAATACCCAAACGATCCGTTGTATGCTGGATGCATATGCAATTTTTTCACCGCATAATGCTCGTTAATATTGTTCGAATAAAAATCTATAATGTCGTGGGTTGAAATGACAACGTACACATTTTCATGTAGATAAACGCAATCGATTGCGACTAGCACAAAACTTTCACTGATCAGAATGCCGCCACACAAATTAAAATAAACGTCTGAATCGAGTATACCAACACCTACGTTATGCGGATACGGATGATTTAAGTTCGTCTCGATTTTGGAATAATCTTCACATTCTAAAAAATTTAAATGTTTGTATAAATCACTTAAAACAAACGATCACTTACAAATACTAACTTATTTTGCTAATCACTTGGCCACTGACTAAATCACTTAATAACACCGCAGCTAAAATACATTTTTGCACAAACATTATTTTAGCTGTTTACTCTCAACGTACCGCCAGTAAACTGCTTCGCAATCACAACAAAGCATAATAAATTTTTAAATGGTGAATACCCTTGCGAGATTAGGTGCGTATAACAAATTCGAGGTAATTTGGATTAATCGCTCCGCGCTGGTATATACATACGCTATAGTTGATTGTTGTAACATTGTTTTTTGATACGTTTTTCGCGTTAAACTCGCGTCGTTAAGGTTTCGTTGAATCAAAATTAATTAGCATGATGCAGTCAATGAGAATAAAGTGATGACGAAAGAACAAGTGTTTGCAATTTTTTTTTATTTCTTTCTTCTGTATCTTCTTAGCGCTACATTTTATTTTTATATCAAACTCTCAGCTCATTCTACTAAAAAAAATTTGTTATGTGTCATATAGCTACACGAGATTGAAAGAATACCGATTGCTGAGTATGTACATTGTTTTCATAAATCGTTCTACTGTTTACAGATCTTGTTGCATGTACGAGAACTGGTTTAAAAAAAATTGAAGAAACTCCACTTATATTTTTTGAATCTTTTTATTAGATGCTAGGATCCCCACACCTGCGTATTGTTCCATTTCACTAACAAATATTCAATTGACCTTTATATGTTGAGGAAATCATCTTAAAATGCAGACTAAGCCGTAGCGTATGGTGGGCATTTTCTAAAATGCCACAGTAAAGTCTAATACAACCATCTCGATTTGATTTGTGCGCTTAATAAATTATTACTAATGAGGCTTTTTTACAAATTTTTGAGAATACGATAAAATTTTATTTGACGTTTGAATTTATTCATGAATATGAATATTGTAACAAAATGGAAAATTTAAATTGGAAGACAGTATAAGTAAAAGGCATTTCTAACATTCCATAAGAATCAAAATTCATTTAACTAAAGTTATCAATTTTAGTCCACAAAATTAAATAGAAGGCAATTTATAAAATAAAAAAGTCGATAAATCCCATATAAAATATAAAAACGGTTTGTTAAAAAAAATGGAGGGCAGTCATTGTTGTGGCCAACTTGTAGTCTTTTATGATAAATGTACATAGATCTCGGCTGCACCCCACTTAATTGTTAAATTGAAAAATTCAACCAATCGTATTTTTGATAAAAACAGTTTTGTGTAATAAAAAAAATAATTAGGCCCGTTGCACACTTGAGCTATGTTTTTTGACTGGTGTGAGTTTGTTTTCATTTTACAGCTTCCCGTTTTGGTTTCCAAAACTCGAATAAATAAAACATTATAAATAAATCATAGAAAATGAGCGATGTGAGCGATGTTTTTATTCAAAAGGTTTAAATAAATAAATTAAATAAACCAGGGCGTACTTTACTGAAAAAACATAGCTCAAGTGTGAAACGGACCTTATTTCTGCGTAAATTTCAGAAAACCAACAAGGTCAATCCTATTCGAAAATTTAATGTTCACTGCAAAAATGGCAAAAATTTCTACGCCGTCACTTTTAGTACACAGATGTCCACCACATTGCGCTTGGATCTCCCAATTTATGAAAATAACTTCAATACAAAGTTTCATTTCGATTACCTAGTCCATCTGGTTTGTATAGGCGGGGATTTTTTTTTTTAAAATAGTTTTTGTCAAAAATCTTAAATTTCGCTTAAATTTTAGAAAACTGAAATGTAGGAATTTTGTTTGATCCCGACGAATCAATTCGCCTAAATAATTTTTGTTGAAAAACGGCTATTTTGCAAAAAATGTCATTCTCGCTTAAATGTTGCTGGCCCCCCCAGCGGGGGGGGGGGGGGGGGGGGGGGGTTCCGTATTGAAGGAAGTAAATGTTAAAATTAAAACTTCAGGTGTTTTTCCTGAATGATTCTTGATCTCCGGGATTTAATTAAACTAGAAACCCGCACTTTAAAGCGTTTTCAAAGGAACAGTACTAAAATCTGGAAACAGCTAAATCATTTCATGGAACATAACGCTAATAATACGATCATGGGCTTAGGGCTCAGATGATTTAAATAAATTTCATTCTATATACGCCTATCATTAATTCATGTTTCTTTTCACCCTCTGGGTGGTTCTGAAGAATTATTCGCCATTTTTTTTTCTAAATTGCTAAAGTGAAGAAAAAAATAGAAAAATTTGGAAATAAAAATTGCTTACCAGATGATCGATTTTCTAAATAAATTTAAATTTTTCTATTCTCATCAGTATGGATGGTTCTGATACAGATTCGGCCCTAACAGACATTACTGATTTAATCTTTCCTAATTTTGACGGGCAAAACTATATATCTGGCTTCTTGATCATCGTAAAGCTTTTGAAAGCTGTATATAGATCATTTGTATAGATCACAATTAACTTCTTCAGAAATTATAAATTTATGGCTTTCGAGGCCTACCACACAAAATTTTAGCAAGTTACTTTATGAATCGAAGTGATACAAAATACCCAATTCAACTAGAAAACCCGAGTTTTCCTGAAAAATTGGAGGAACACTGGGTCTAATATTCAAAAGCTGTAGAGGCAAACGTCGAAGTAAAAACCCTTTGTCCTAAAATAATTCTAAGATGTTACAACTTTGAAAGTAGGTGTTTTCACTTTGAACTAGACCCAATCCAACTAGAAAACACGAGTTTTCCGAAAAAACTAGGGGAACACTGGGTCCGAATCGATTGTGTTGTATAAAAATTCAAAACTATTCTTTCCAGTCATGATACCAACATAAAATTTTGAATGCACCTACCTAGGTATTGACGTTAATAAGAACGGAAAATTCTAAAAACTTTACAATTATAGTCAGAATAAAAAAACGCATCTCTTAGTAGCTGGACCAGTTTTGAACCAATCTAGATCGGTAGAAAATTAAATTCTAAGAACTTTTCAAGTACGTCAATTTTCTCTACAATTGATAATGAAAAAGTTACATGCGGAACATTAATCGAAAATGTGTACATGGCGCTAAATCAAGCTATTGAACGATAGAGAACAATGACGCTTAGTAAGTAAGTAAAACGCTTTGAAACTAACTATATTGCAAATAAGTCCAATTCCGTTGGTGGTGATGGGACACCATTAAAGTTTATTAAATCGATTCTAGAATATATTTTACCAATTCGTTTCGTTGGTATGATATCAAAGGGCCGAATGTCGAAGGGCCGAATGTGGAAGGGTCGGATTTCAAAAGGCCGAATGTGTCGAAGGGCCGAATGTCGAAGGGCCGAATGTGTCAAAGGGCCGAATGTGTCAAGGGGCCGAATGTGTCGAAGGGCCGAATTTTTGTTTTTATTTTTTTTTGTTTATAGAAATAAATTTTTTTTATTTTTGTATTAATTTAATTATTTTTGTACATATCCCGTTTTCAAACAAGAAAAAAAAAAATTGGCACTATTTAAGTCCATACCACACAAATGTGGGTAAAAAAATCATAGTATGTAATGGCGTTTTTTATAAAAAATTTGTGTAGGATTGTTCATCTATCGTTTTTAGGAAGTGCAAGCCAAAAATTTCAAGAATTATCACATTTTTCTGGAAAATTTTGACCTTTTCATTTTTTTTGGTGACAAATTGCGTATTAGTTTATTCAAAATAGTACAAATGTGTAATCCTTTTTTTTAAATTTTGATATTAACATTGTATTATAACAGTTTTTCGACAGTATACAAGTAATTTTTCCAGGAAAATTTTGCAATTTTTCTAGGAAAATTGTATTATTTTTTTTTACTAAGTTTAAAATTATAAATAAAATTTGCCACTTGAAGAATTGTATAAATTCTGGAAAAGCGGGGGTTTGGGTGACGCAGCCTCCATCCTCTAAGGTGTACAACGAATTAAAATTACATTAAAAGAAAGTTTTATATTTAAAAAAGTTGATTTTTTTTAAAATTTGTGGCACTATCAGAAGAAGCGATACGAGCGATAAAAACTCTTTGATCTGTGTCTGCAAGGTTGATGAAGCAATATTATTAATAAAAATAAATAAAACTAAAAAAAATATTGCAAAAATAAAAAAAGGGAAAAATTTTTCGGAAAATCAAAAAGTTTTATTAAAATAACGCAAAAATGTAATTTGTTACCCGTTTCATGACAGTGTAATTCGAATTTTTATCGTTAAAATTAAGATTTGATAAATAAAAACTGCAGATATTTAATTTTTGGATGAAAAAAATCAAAAAAATATTTTTGGAAAAAAGTGAAAATTTTCCAGGAAAATATGGTGATTTTTCCGAAATTTTTGGCTTGCACCTCTTAAAAATGATAGGTATAGAATCCTATAAAGAATATTTTTAAAAAATTTTCATCTTACCCGATTTCGGCGATGTATACATCTACACTTAGGCCAAAATTTTCGCTTGTATGGTAGTACAACCAACCCAATTGTGTATATAGTTATATTGTGTTTGTTCGGGCGAAAATAATTTTAAAAGGAATGCACAAATGCGTAAGTAGGGTCAAAACACATACAAAAATAAATATTTGGCAAGGTACTTTTACAGTACCCGCACACAATTGTGTTAACGGGCAGGAAAAGGGATATACCTATTGGTGGCGCATGACAAAATTTTTCTTTACCAAAATGTATCGCTGACTGGATACGTGATGAAAAATAGTAAAATACATAAATTCATAAAAAATTCATTTACGTTTAATAAAAAAAAAAAAAAAATTACAAAATATTCAATAAAACAACAAATTTATAAAATTATATTTCTAAAAACAAAAAAAAAAAAATCGTCCCTTCGACCCATTCGGCCCTTCGACATTCGGCCCTTCGCCACATTCGGCCCTTCGACACATTCGGCCCTTCGATATCCGGCCCTTCGAACCATTCGGCCTTTCGACACATTCGGCCCTTCGACATTCGGCCTTTCGACATTCGGCCCTTCGACATTTGGCCCTTCGACATTCGGCCCTTTGTATCCATTCCATTTCGTTTTGGTAAATAGTCGTAATTTCAAGAGTTGTGCGAGTTGCGAAGTGTTTAAACCCTACAGATCTAAATGATCTAAGACCTATTAGCATATTTTTTATGTTGTTTATAGTCTCGACAGAGTCATGTGTGACCAAATAGTTCGATATTTGGAAATAAATACTATGATTGATTTCAATCTGGTTTCTGTTGCTCTGTATAAGAGTGTTGTTGAATTTTTAGTATTACTTGACTTTTCCTAGACTTTTGAATACATTGAATCATGGCATGTTGCTTGTGAAATTGGAAACATATTTTAATTGTTGACGCATGGTTAAATTGCTTGTAAACTATGTAAGTGGGGTCAGTCACAGTACGTCAACTTTAAGAAAGAAAATTCATATAGCATTAATGTAGAGCGGGAAGTGCCCCAAGGATCGAAACTTAAGCCCATATGCTATTATGTTGTGATGTTTGAAATACTTTTATTGTCTCTAACTAAGATACAAATTTTATAGTGTGTAAGTAGAACCCTTGCTTTGTTGTTCGATTCAGATTGGATATTAGACGAAAGTTATTACTTATAGTGTTTTTAATGTGCCTTGTGTTCAGAAATTATGCCAGGAATTGTTGATTTCTGATACGAATAGCGTAATACGAGATCTACCAATTAAAAGACCATCAAAAAAGCATAGGAACAAATCTGACAACCGTTATATAGCACAGTTGTTATATTTTACTACCAAAGTTACGGCAACATTATTTGATCAGCCTGTTATATCCTTAAATGGGGACTGTCTAAACAGAAATAACAAAAACAATTTGGGAATCAGCGGTGTTATCTCATCAAATTAGTAATTGACGATAAATGCTTTAGTTTGAAAAGATTAGAAGAAGGGCTTACATCAAAGTCGCTTGCAGTAGTTTTATTTAGTCCAATCGCGTTAATTTTAAAATTAGCTCATTTTTACTTTCTTTCTATTAAAGTAAATTAAAGTAAAGTAAGTGACCATAAAAAATTTTGTTATGGAAATTTTTCGAGATCTGCTATATCACCGATGTCCGACAAAATGTTTTTAAAAACTTCTCTGTGTGTGAGTGCATATGTTTCTATCGTCTCAACCCAAACGGATTTACTGATCGGAATGAAACTTCATATACTAAAGCTTTTATCATAAATTGGAAGATCCCATTGATTTCTGGTCGAAATGGATAAAACCTTAAGTATCTTCTGCTATTGGTGTGCTTTTCCTATAGGGCAGATCAGTTTTCGACAAACTTTAAGCAGAAATAGCAATTTTTGGCAAAAAAACATATTTTCCGAGAGTGATTGGGTATCTACAGCCCAGACAGATTTACTGATACTTAAGCGTTTACCATAAATTGGGAGATTCCAGTGACGTTTGGCCGAATTCGAGCTACCGGAAGTAACATATTCCATAGAAGTTTTTCGTTTCTTGTAAATATTTTGAATCATAATATTTTATTTATTTAAAATTCTCTACATCCAGGTGGATTGACTTATTCGAAATTAAACTTCATACTTATAGTTTTTCCATTAATTCCGAGATCCTTGTAAAATTTGGTCGATGTCTGTGACCTGAAGTGGCGGCTTCCATGAGAGCTTATTCAACTTTTACTGTTGAAATGTTTAAAATTTACAAAAAAAGACAAATACCTTGGTTTTTTTGAATTTAGGAAGGGATAACATTTTCAGTGTTGAAATGCTTGAGTCAACATGTCATTTTATTTTAGCCGAGAAAATGTCATTTCTCAATGGATTAGATAATTAAATTTTTTGAAGCATTGGGATATTAAAATTTGAGATTTTTCTATTCAGATCCGCGTATACATATCTTAAATTATTTTACTTATCTCAAATTATTTTAAACGTACAAATTTCACGTATTTAGTTTGTAAACTTAAATTTTAACTTACAAAATTTTTGAAGCCCCACTTTGGACTGCAAAACTATAGATGGTAACCTCGTATAAAACCAACAAAAAATTTATATTCTACATTGTCTACGAATTGTTTACGTATTCTACCAATTTTCGATATTATATACACACAATCCAATCCTCTACACTATTGTTGACATATGAACATGTACACAATTTCGAAATACGCGTGCACTACTGGTTAATTATATTTTTCGCAATTTATATTTTCTGCCCAAAGTAAAAATCTAGGAAACCCCAGTGAAAACATAAAATGGGAGCTTTATAATGCAACTATACATAGTTTTAATTACAAAAATAATGAAATACAATAACTAAATAAATAATGTTTTAAATAAAGCATAAGAATTACGAGATCCACCAACCTTTAATTCATTTTTGGTACAATCGATGATAATTTTGGCACATTCACCCCGATTGAGATCACTGAACTTGATGTTGCATAAACTTCGGCTACACAAATCATTCCGATCCATTACCTTATTTTTGGTAGTTGTATTACTGACCGAACTAATTTTTGTCACTTTACTTGTTTCGACCGGTAATGGCCCGTGATTATGAATTTTTAGAAAACTTTTATTTGTTATTGAAGTTTTTTCAATTTGCCACTGTTCGTAACGACTTCGCGAATTATTATTATTATTATTGTTGTTGTTGTTTGGAACTTTAAGCATTTTGAAAATATTTAATTTTTTATGATCTGAACACTTTGACTGATAAACACAATTTAAAGCAATTTGCTAATTTCTTCATCTATTTTGGTTATTGGAAAATTATTGATTGATAGGAAATTACTGTGTACCTCGTTTTATCGGAAGGCAGTGATGGAATTATGGTCGAAATTATGAACGTTTATAGATGGAAGTAAAGGTATTTGCATGATTACAGCTCTATACATTAAACGGGAAATTTAAAATCCATTAAAAAATGGAATATGGGTGTGCTGGCATGCATCTATTGTGGCATGAGATAATTCTTGTAAAGTCATTACACCTTGAGCGGTGGTTTTCTGTACATGAAATTGTAAATAATAAAAAATTAAATTTTTAACCACTTTCATTTTATTTGCTGTCGCTTTTTGTGTCGATAATGCAGGCATACGTAAACTTTTTCTTTATACGAGTATAACAGAGCTTTTCAGTACTAAACTATTGATTTTTAATTTTCCTTACACTTTTCATTACTAGATGTCACTATATGTGTCGAATATTGATATAAGGCGACATCTGTGCAATAGTTAAAAAATCAATACTTCTGTACTAAACGACTTGTTTTATAAAAAACACACGAATTTTGACGTAGTTTTAAAAGCTCTTTATATTTAGTACTCTACATTTAGAGTAACCACTTTTTCGTTATTCTAAGACTTTCCTAGGATACTCCTCGGTCTATTTTTTAAACATTTTTTTTTGATTATTTTCCAATTTCTCCCACAATGGCCACTTTTTTTGTAGTGTTGGCAAACAAAAGATAATTTAGTTTATCTGGCATAATATTTAGGTAATATGGTAAATATATGAAGGTTTTGGACACGGTTCGAACAATTTTCAAGAAAATTGCTGAAACGGGGGTTTCGAGTACCACCAAACGATTTCGATGGGTCCTGGTTCCTTTTTAATATTTTTTTAAAATCGGTTCATATTTTTTTTTCGGCTCGCACGATTTTTATAATAATTTTGTAGGAGCGTGATGGGCCCTGATTTAGTAAAAAATTATTTAGGAGGTTATCCGGTGAGGTCGGGTCTCATTTATATTTTTGTTTTGATCCGCATGCATTTGATAAAAATATGTGAAGTATAACATAAGGTTTTCAATTGTCTTAAATCGATTGCGATTAGCACAGATTTCGCTAAAATTTGTTCAGAAAATCATTGCGATGGATGCTTATTTTGAAAAAATTCGTTCAGAAAGTCGTTCGGTGCAGTCCGGGTACTTCTTAAAAAATTTCGGCTTGCATGATTTTTATAATAAATGCTGGAGGAGCATTTTCGAATACCAAAACCCGGCTTTCATATGGCCTTGAATTCAGGAAAATCCATTTAGTGCCTTCTTTTAACATTTTATTTGGTTTGGTCGATAATGATAATATTTTGCAAGATAGTTTTCGAATGCAAAGAAACGATTACAAGAAGTGCTGATTTCTAGATAATTCAATTAGGAGTCCTCCGGATGATGTTGCATGATGTTACACTATGTTGCTTCATGTTGTATTTTACGATGTTGCACCATGTTGTGGGAGTTGAACAACCTAGTGGGATGTTGCATCATACCATGTTGCGTGATATCACACCATGTTGCATCTTAATTTATTTTGTTAAAATTTTGCGAAACATTTTTGAATGCTAGGAAACTATTAAAAATATTTCTGATTTCCGGATAATTCATTTAAGAGTTTTCCAGATGAGCCGTCATGTTGTACTGTGTTGCGTACTGTTTCAACGTGTTTTACCATGTTGCAGTATTTTGCAACACGTTGCAACGTGTTGCATGTCGTTGTATAATGTTGCAATTTGTTGAACTATGTTGCACGAATTTGCTGCGTTATATTGCACCATGTTGCGTGATGCTGCACAGTGTTTTGAGATGTTGTACCATTTTGTGGGGTGATGCACTCTGCCGTGTTATGTGTACCATGTTGTACCAAGTTGAGTATGTTGCGCGATTTTTTACTATGTTGCATCTTATTGCTTCATATTAGATCTTGCACGTTTTTCGTTAATTAGATATCTAACATTATGTTCCATCATATGGTGGAATGTAGCACCATTTGATGGTGTTACTGTGACATTATATGGTTGGTCTAATCGTTTCCTTTTGAAAATCCTGTTTGTTATGAGTAACACTTTAATTGTTTCTTTATTAATTTTTTTTCGGCTAGCACGATGCTAATAAAATTTGGTGAAGAGAATATCAAGGAATCAAATACCAGGAGTCAAATCGATGGGTGTTTATTTCGGGAAAATTAGTTTAAAGAGTTATTCGGTGAGAGTTAGTTTACGCCGTTCATATGCAATCCAGGCTCATATTTTAAAAAAATCATAGCCTAGGTGCATGAAATGTCTTGGGGAAAATGACAGCACATATAGCTACCAACCCTTTCACGGGTGGCTTCAGATTCCGAAATATCAGAAGGCGTTGAAAAGAGCAGGTATATTATGATTTTGCTTTAACTAATTCTTAATCAACATGAAGCGGCACAAGATCTGTTTGAACAAACTATGCGAGAACAATATAGACACGGCGAGGAAGCTATCTGGGCACACGAGGTTTGTATAGTAGGTGTACCAGCTGCGCTTGTGGCCATCGGGCATTCCAAAGCACAAGTTTGAGGGAACTGGGCTTCATAAGGATTTTAAAAATTTGCTGGATTGGTTGGTGAAATACGCTCGAGATCATTATTCTGTGCTTGTCGCAGGGAACTTTAATGTTTGGTCTACCGAATGGGGCAACAGAGTATCGAACGATCGAGGAGATGCTTTATAAGAAGTATATTTGTCACAGTGCAGATCGTACTGCTATACGGGCAATATACCAACATTCTGCAGAGATAATGCCACATCTAACGTGGATTAACAGCATTTCTAAGAGAGTAATTTCGTGAAAAATAAGTGAGCGATCCTCATATAGGGAACACCAAGTTAGAAGCTTCGAACTTCGTGGTTTTACTCCTAATAATCGAAAGAGAAGGCACGACCGAACTATATCAGAAATGCCTGTTGGAGATACAAACTTTATTCAGGCATATCTTGCTGATAGATGCGATGATAGCACGAGGAGTAAAGAAAATAGCAACTGCCCGTGAGAAAAAGTCAGCAAAAGAGGAAGTGAACCTAGATATGCGAATGTAAGTAAGGTATCCAATGTCAGGCGGAATTAACCAAAACGGATCGCAACAGAGACGCCAAGAAAACCACATCCACGAGCCTGCTGGTCGATGGAAGGAGCATTTTCATTCTCATTCATGATAGCCTTTCTGGAAAATTTGATCATTAAATTTATTACAAGCTTGTAATATTCTTGATCGGTTGTTGTAAACTCTGCACTTTAAACCAGAATTTCAAAGAAAAAAAAATTAACAAAATTAAAATCTTTAAGCTTCTAATTCCAGTACATTGAGTTTCGCTAAATTTCACTATTGCTACCCAGATTATCTAAAAACTGTCGTTTAAAATTTAATACCGAGCAGTCCAGTCGTCTGAAAAACATTTCCGCTTAAATTTCGTTTTCTTATGTGGCATAAAATTAACTTTGATTTCAACATGCAGGGTAGGCCCTGCAAAGCCCCCTGCAAAACATATGATTTCATTTCATCGATAGTTCTTGGCCAACATGCCTTGCCATCGTATGTTTCCTCTTAATGGTGCTTTTCCTCTAATTATGCCTACTGATTATGCCTACTAATTATGCCTACTGATGAATTTAGAAGAAAAAATTCACAAATTTTTATATTAGGATTGGACAACTCAACGTCCAATCTTGATACAAAAATTTGTGCATTTTGCTTCTAATTTTTATCATCAGTAGGCATAATTCTGTAATGAAGGAATATTGCAAACTTGACTCATAAAATGCTCTAGGTAACACTGTGTGCAATACAAGGTTTCAAACATCTGTACAATTTTATCTTAACGTTGTTTTTTACGTAGTAAGTAAGGTATGATGTTTCTTGTTATATGTGGCACATCGTCGCTTTGATCTAAATTTGAGAAGTTCATGATTACTGGGTAACTTAGCTCTCTTGGATTATAATTTCCAAATTACTACAAATACCGTAACTGAAACTTTTAGAAACAAACCTTCGATTGGTTGCTAGTTGGTAGACTGTAATCGCCTAAAAGACCACTTTGATAAATCCGAGGCATCTCCTCGATGCAATAAAAAACAGATACTCGTTAATCATCGGTAACTTATTTTCTGCTGCATATTACAGAGCACGCTTAATTGCAAAATCAAACAAAACTTTAAAATTCAAGCTGATTTTTCTGAATCATAGTAGTCAAAGATTTATGAACGCTTTAATATTGTCTATAAAGCGCAAATCAAGTATTAAAAAAACCAATTGAAAAAGATTTAAGTTTAATTTAAAATCATTATAAAACCAATTCCCTTTTGAATGTCATCATGATCGATTGCAATTTGAATATGAATACGATTTAACTCTTATCTAAAGCTTTCAATATCAGCAAAAAAATCCATTTGATTATATTTTACATACTCCTCCTGGGATTAAAACTTCAGGAAGGTATCATACTGCTTTTTGAGATTAGGTTTTTCCGTCGCAATTCAACAATAGAATTAAATACAACAATACAGTATACAGTAGCTATCAATGTTATACGACACGTAATTAAAATTTACTCTGCACGACATCAAACAAAAATTGTGTTGTTTCTGCACATCATTAAATACATATTACATCCGCATGGTTTCGATGGTAATGGTACTCGAATACATTATGCAATATATGCTGCCTCTTATAATATAACTTGAATGGAATAAACCATTAAATCATCATCTTTTCTCATTCGTATATAATTTGGTAGAGTCGACGTTATCTTATAATAGACATTAGACATTATTATTCAGAAATATATTCGGTTTGGTATCACTCGCACGCATACCAAATTCTTTATGGTACGCTATTATCTTGTCTTGCATCTCTTCGCAAATAATAAAATTAACTCCTTTCCATATCAAAATCACATTTCTGTCTATCTTTATTGCTATTGTAATAAAATTTATTCGTTTTATTATCCAAATAGAAAATGTGGAGCACACCCACACTTTCCAGCATTAGCTGAAAAATCATCCATCAAGATGGTTCAAGAAAAAATTTAGTTCTTTACCATATTCCTATTCTCACCATTAATGGTTACATACTCGTAAAAATGATAAAAAAAAGGATTTTTTTTATTGAAAATCTGGTTTAATATATGTGAGATTTGAGCAACTGGATACTTATGGTATAAATCGAAATGGCTATTATATGTGGAAATGTTTATTATCGCAACCATACAAAAAAAAGTTACTTTAAATTTTTTTCTCGTTTTCTTAACGGTATGATATGGATCTAACATTCTTTTGAAATTTTTGTAAAACTTTTAAGTGCTCGATTTTGTCAAAAAAATTCTGTAAATATCCAAATCTAGAACCACTTTAAAATTAATTTCTTTCTATTGACCACTTTTCGTAATGAATTACATATTTATAAGTATTTATATAATTTTTTCACTTCCTGCATGTAATAAATATAATTGGTTGAAATTGCTGTAAATAAACATTTGTCACTATTTATGATTATGAATTTTAATTATTTCATGGAATATTAAAATTCTTGTGCAAAATTTTTGGTGTTTTATAAAAAAACATAAACATTTTTGTAGACCGGTTTAATTTTTCTCGGCGGTAATTTGCCTTAAGTCGTCCGGCATAAACAACTGTTGTTGTGTTTACGCACTTGGAACTACAGATTCGAATTATTACTTAAACACGTAGCTCCTGGGATTGGGTAAGCAATAATCAATTATGCCTGATGATATTCTTCATGTTTCATCCACCTTTTTTATTTATTCAATAAATATTACAACTAATTCATCCAGTAATTTAATTATTTTAAATTAATTCCTCGGTTGATTTTAAAATAATTTATGATTCTAATTAGAACTGACCAGTTCCAGCGATTCCTGCTTTTGGGGTCTCCTCACTTCGTTGGTGGTATCTAACATACTATTATTTCCACCATACATTTATTTTCTCGGTAACGTATGCCATTTTAAGACCCCCTTTATGATGAAGGTTACCATTCCTAATGTATCATGGGACATTCCCAATCCCTCGCAGTACGTTGTTTTGACAGAGTTGTATCATTTGCACATTGATTTCCTTCGAACTACTCCAAAGTTGAATACCATAGGCCCACACTGGTTTTAGCATTTGCCCCAGAATTTCTATCCAAGAGCCTCTACGTTTGACTATATTAGATTTTTCTTTTTTAGAATTTGATAAAATTGCTTAGGCAGGTCTCGATGCAGTTTAAATTCAAGTCTTTGGTGCCAAATTTTGTCGAAAGGTTCAGCTACAAACATCTTTCTTCTGTTATAGGTTTCAGCCTCTGGAGTAGCAATTTTTCAAATATTTTTGATATGACTGGAAGTAATGATATAGGTCTACAAGATTTTTAACGTTTGCTGGTTTTCCTGGTTTAGAAATTATAATTATTCAGACACGGTCTATTTTTATGGTAGATATTTTAGTTTGAAGGCTGCATTAATTATTTAAACTAATTTACGCAAGCCATTCTAGGGAATGGCTTTTACAATTTGTCCAGTAATTAAGTCAAACCCGGAATGATTTCTGATACTTAAATGGGGGATGTTTTTGTGTTGCGGAACACGAGTCCGCAACTAGATTTTACGAGCTTTCCGTTTCTCTCAAGAGACCTCAAGAGACATTTTTGCAAATTAAAGAGACATTTTTGCAAATTTTTTGCAATAAATGACTGTTGGTGCCCTACGACTAATGGTGTGTAACGAAATCACGGTTTGTCAAAATCCCAGTTTTTTTATAAAACCCGCTTTTCAAAATCCAGGTTTTTAAAATGCCGGTTTTCAAAATCCCTGTTTTCAAAATTCCGGGTTTGTATAAGAAAATCCCGAGTTTTAGGAAATCCCGGTTTTAATTTTTTAAATTTGACATGTGGAAAAATAAATTTTGAAAAAATTCAAAAATGAATTTCCTATAAAGTTTTAGAAAATGGCTAATAGCGATGGAATTTGGTCGTTTCTTAGAAGATTTTGTTGAAATTCGATACGTGCGACGGGAATGGGATTATTAAAAGTGATTTTTGATAAACCGGTCAATATAAATGGAACTAGGCCATTTCTAAACCGATTTAGTTGAAATTCGACATGTGGGTCCTAAATGGGATAGGTGGATACATAACCTTAACCGATTATGTCAAAAATCGATATATGGGATCTAAATCGGATTTAAGAATGATGTTTGATAAAGTTCTTGAATATTGTCATTAGGGATGGAACTACGCCATTTCTTAATCTCTCCTCCGACTTCGCAGCCGGTTTTTTCTAGTAAATTTTTGGGCAAGATATCTTATTTTTATGTTAAAATATTATTAATCTGGCCGGCCCGAATTAATAAAAAATATTTTTTTTGAAAATAAAGACGTTAGCACTAGAAAAAAAGAAAACCGGGAATTTGAAAACCAGTATTTTGAAAACCCGGATTTCGAAAACCTGGATTTTGTAAACCGGGATTTAGAAAACTGGGATTTTGAAACCCTGGGTTTTGAAACCGGGATTTTGAAAACCGGGATTTTGAAACAGGTATTCAAAAAACCGGGATTTCATAGTACACCCTAATTATAAGTTTTTCTTATAAATTGGGAAATCCTAATGGTTTTTGACTAAAGCCAGTCTGCCGGAAGTGGAAGCCTCCATTGTTGCTTTAAAACGGTTAAAAACAAAAAGATTGTAAATTCAGTTTGACATAAAATTAGTTCAAATTGTTTTTAAATTTTGTGATCAAAAAACTTTATTTTACCAAATTAAATTAAACAGGGGGGCTATTTGGGAATTCGATTCTATAACGAGAGTACAAGATTCATATTTGATTTGAATGTGATTCGAACGATGCTTACTTAAAATCAAATATGATTCTTGAACTCTCTCGTTATCGAATCGAAATCCCAAATAGCCCCCCAGCTCTATACAGTTCAGGCGGATTCTGTATAGAAAACTTCACTTTATTTTTGTTTTTTCGATTAAATGGAAGATCTTTCCGAAATTTTGTGCAAATCCTTCCTTTTTCTCTCTCTCTCTCTCTCTCTCTCTCTCTCTCTCTCTCTCTCTCTCTCTCTCTCTCTCTCTCTCTCTCTCTCTCTCTCTCTTTCTCTCACAACTTTAGTTAGACCTTAAGTTTTTCACAACTTTAGTTAGACCTCCGTTTCGACAGTATGTGGATAACATTTTACATTCGTTAGAGGTCAGAAGTTTTCGCTTCCGAAAGGCAGTACAAGTGTAATGAGTGCATTATAAAGCCGATGCACGACTATGACAGATGTTAAGTTCGCAATAACCTTCATTGGGCGGAGAAATCTTTATGTCCGCAGCAACTGTTCTGGCCTTTATGTCTGGCTGCATTTTACTTAATGATGTCATTACTGACTCGAGATCGGCGCTTGCTCTAATAGCGCTTTCTTGTTTAAACGCTTGCAATATAGTCTCTTCAGTTTCTTTGTTCCGCTTGGAAGCTGATGTTTTTTTCGGAGATATTTAGTCGTAGCATTTTCTAGCACGGAGATATTCTGTTAAAGTGCTTCTAGAGTTGCGAGCCAACCATTTATCATGAAATTTTTGCTTATTTTAGGCAACCAGCCGGCACTGACCATCGAACCAGTCATTGCGGCGTTTCAGTTATTTTTTTCCGATAGTGTTTTGCACTGCGGTGCTGATTGGGTAGCGAGTCACCTGTTGGGTGATAGTTTTTCGTTATTAGTGTGCTGGTCTCAATAGTCAATGACTGCTGAATGGACTTTGCGCTGATACTTGATATTTTATATATATTGAGAGTACAAATTAATTCGGTCCATTTTATTAATTTTTAAAATGCATTTGTTTTGAAATAAAATTAATTAACAGATTAACTAAAATATTGTTGATCGCTGCTTGCGACTTTTCCCATCTCTCAGGCAGATGCTATCTCAGAAAAACGTTTCGTCTGTTGAGGCGATCCAAGTTAAATTTCTTCAATTTCTTCAAAAGAAGTGAACCGTTAATCAGAAGGAGCAATTTCCGGAGAATATGACGGGTGCCGTACAATATCCCACTTGCGCGTTTCCAAATGTTTTTTTACGATTTTTGCAGTGAGGCCAATCGTTGTCTTGCAGAAGAATAACTTTACCGTGTCTTTCCCCATATTCCAGTCGTTTTTCTCGTAATGAACGGTTCTAACGAATTAATTGTAGTCTGTACCGCTCGCCCGTAAGGGAATTGCCAGATTGTAGCAGCTTGTACTACATCACGCTTATTTGATCCCACCGCAGATACACAGCATAACCTTCGAACCATGAATGTTCGTCTTTGGTGTTGATGTCGATGGCAACCATTGGCGGCAACCATTATCGTAGATGATCCACTTCTCATCACCTGTCACTATCCGATGTATAAATCCTTTTCTTGTGTGCCTTTGAAGCAGCTGCTCGCAAGAAAGAAATCGCCTTGAAGAAATTGTTTTGCTTTTGAATCATGCCCCTGGATTTCAATCGTACGGTGCTTGTGCAAACAAAAAATTAACACTTCTCGCAAATGCTGATTAGTTATCACAAAATCCGACATATTCAACACCGTAAAAAACACGTTTTGTATGAAACTCAAAGCAATACAAACTGAGTGTTAACGGCAGATGTCTGAAACAACGGAAATCAGCTATCACTATAAAAAATTTATTATAGTCAGAGCCCCTTTTTGAAAATGACCGAATTAATTTGCATTCCCAATATTTGAAAACGACAAGTATATGATCGTTGTTCATGTTGACATACCTCTGTAAGATCTTACTTCGGATATGCAGGTATAATGTCTCTTAGAGATCTTGACGTGACCAATTTGGTGTTCAGTTCTTCCGTTATACGATCGCCACCTTATTTTATGAATTTTCTAATGAGGAACACACGTACTTAAAACGACTAAATGGCAGTTAATTGTCAGTTCAGTGGCGCGCTGACCATTGATGTGACTGGTGAGGTGCAAGTTGTGAAGACGATATATGTATTTTCTGTTTTCTATTTTTGCATTAAAATGGTCGTATTGATGATTTTCTCCAACTCGAACAAGAGTTGATCTTTGACGTCATATGATTTATCTTCGGTTCTTAGTGCGCATATCTGCATATTGATAGGGCTGAATTCGATAAAGTGTTTCCTCACGCGCCAATGGATGATAAAACCAAGCCCAGTTTTTCTTAGTTCTGAAGGCGTGTGATGTGTAAATCTTTGCCTGATTCGAAAGGTTCTGAGCTATCCAGGCTTTAAAAGGCTAAGCACATTCCATGTTCACAATTTTAATGCGTTGTTCGTCTATAATTTCTGATGTGGTATTTGTGATGAATCTGATATGGTAATTCGAGTCCTTTAGAGTTATGGCGCTTGTGTTTCACGTTCTATAGTGAAGGATTTTAAGACATCCAGCGCCACCTTGAACACGCTATATAGCGAGCTGATACGAGACAGATACCTTAAATCACTCGTACCCTGAAGAACGTGCACGGATTTTGTATTGTGTTTAGGATACCAAGTTTGATCCATTTAGACTTTCCTGTTGGGCACTGAATAGAGGTATGCACCTAAGTTTTTACTCCCCGCAATTAGTGCAAATCTGTGTACCGAAAATGACAGCTTTATTGTGTGCATTTTCAATTTTTATAATGATGTTGAAAAATTTAGCACTTGCAAAATCGGCAAAAAATTGAAAAAATTACATATAAAATTTTCAAAATATTTAATTTTACAAAACAATTTTCCGTTAAATTCGGGTTAGTTTATTTTGCGCTTTAGAAATTATGTTTGTTCTTAAGGTTTATGTAGATACATTAATACCACCATGATTTCATCTGATTTGACCCCTTGCTTGGTCAAAACCGGCTCACCGGATGGTTTAGATTCAATAAAAGCCTTTTCGTTCACTGCAACTTTTTTGAAAAGTGTATCATTTTGAAGAAAATCGGTTATAAAGCAAAAGATAGGCAACTGTTCAGTCCAGGCATATTGATTAAACTATTATTGATTTTTGGTTGAAGTCGGACCACCGGAACTGGCACCTTCCGCATAGAGGCCTTTTTGTTTTTTTTATCACATATTTATGTTTTGTGTATCATTTATAAGAAAAAAGTATTACGAACTAAAAGATTCTAAATTAATTTTGCAATAGTATACGGTAGGAATCAGTTTTCTAAAATTAAAACAGAAATGGCGATTTTTTACAAACAAATGTTTTTCAATTTTAATTCGCCTACAACCTAAACTGATTGGTTGATCGGGATGAAACTTGACACCTAAGCTATTTCCATAAATTAAGAAGATCTTGTGATGGTAGGCCGAAATCAGTTCGTCGAAAGCGGTAGCTTTCATACGTCTCTGCGACTCTTAATAACACGAGAATGATTAATACGTAGATTGTCTATAAAAAGTCCGAAATAAGTAAAAATATTTTCTTTAAAATTAAAGCTTTATTAGATTTAAATAAATGTAAAAATCTTTCACATACAATTTTTATAACTGGGGTTCCATTCGTTTTTTTTTTAAATTAAGATAAATTATATATTTCAATTTGAAATTCATAAATTAGGCGTGTTTTATGTTCTATAATGTAATTTTTCATCGCGTAATAATAAATTACAATTGCTTTGTGCACCCGAATAATTTATTGACGCGTAGATATAAAAAATTTACTTTTTGAAATAAAACTTAAATTACTTTAAATAAATTTTATTTGCTTTTGCCTTCTTTATTGTCATTTCTTCATTTTATATATGTATTATGACTTTTATGTGAAGGTATCATAAAAAAATACTCGAGGTGTAACGGCAAAGAAAATTATAATTAAATTAAAAATATTTTATTGGAAATTGAGAGACGTATTATTGGGTTTATTTGAATTTACCAGAACTTCATAAATATTTGAGATCGAAAAAATTGATGGTATTGAAGCTTCTACTAAACCATTCTAATGTCAGTTTGGACATTCTGCTACTCAAATGCATAATAGTTGCAATGTAAAATCTAATAATCCTAGAAAATGATGAGAATATCAGGAAATGGGAAATATTTATGAGAATTAACTTTCTCACCGGATTTTTAGTAACTTTAAATGTAAAAAATTTCAAGACAATCCTATCATCGGCCTGATGTTACTTTTGCGTTAGCTTATTAGTTCAACATTGAATGTAAAAAATTTGAAGAAAACCGAAATGATGAATGACCAAAGCAAATCATCGATGATGTACACCATGTAGTGGTCTTCTATAAATAACATGTACAGTTTCCCTAATTTTTCCCGGGAAAATACTATAATCCGCTACCCTACTTGACGTGTATATGAATGTCCCAGAATTAGACAATCAAACGAAGGAGGGTGATAGGGTAGCTCATTTACAACAAAAACAGCCAAGTAAAGTTTTTTTGAATTGTTGATGGTGCAAAAGTTATTCCACCTTTAGTGTTTGTAGTGAAATCGCAGTGCACTCACCAAAAAATTAATTTAAAAGAAACTAAGAGTTATTTTGTTTAACTTCCTTTTTTAATACGATCTAGAAGAGTCAACACAGTCATTTTTATAAGCTGTATTATCTTCTGTCAAATAAAAATAATGATTTTGTATATTTGTTTTGTTTCTCAAAATTTTTATTGACGCCAACGGGAAAACAATGAATGTACTACAGAAAGTTGACTCACTATCAGAGAAATATGCGACAGTAATGCAGATTTTAAAATTACCAGACTATTCACAACAGAAAATTTTTTATCAATTTTTTTTGTACAAAGTAAGCCGTGTTTATTAAAAAACGCACTTAACAAACTTTCGAGTTCTACATATATCCGTTTCTCCGAATTTCCCGATTTTCCGCGGATTTCCCCCCGGTTTCCTACAGATTTCCCGAATTTCACTCCGATTTCTCCCGGATTTCTCCCGGATTCCCCCGGATTTCCCTCGGATTTCCCTCGGATTTTCACATTATTTTTCTGATTGTCCCTGGATTTCCACTCCAAATTTCCCCCTGAATCTCCCGGATCTTCAGTGAACTTACGATGAATCTGGAAAATCTGGAGAAAATCTCCCAGTGGATTGGATCCAGCGGAAATCCGGGGAAAAATCGGGCGATCTCAGGGGAAATCCGGGGGAACTCACCGGGAAATCCAAAGGTGGTGATCCGTGATAATCGGTGGAAATCTGAGGGAAATCCGGAGGATATCCGGGGAAATCCGAGAAATCCGAGGGGAAATCTATCTATAAGAAATCTTTGACAATCAGGGAAAGTTAGGGGAAATTTGGAACCATTTGGGAGAAGTTCGGCGGAATTCCGTTAACAATTCTGGAAATCCGGGGGAAATAAATTCTGAAAATCCGTCATAAATACGAAAAATCCGGGGGAAATTCTAGGGATATCCGGAAAATCCGTGGAAAATCCGGGGAATCCAGGTATAATTCGAGGAGATTCGGGAGAATCTAGTAGAAATCCGGGGTAAATATGAAAAATCCGAGAAAAACCCGATGAAAATCCGGGAAAAATCCGGAAAGTTCGATGAAAATTCCTGGATTTTCCGGTCCCAGCGCCCTCATTTCTTCTCGTACAGCTTTGGTCAACAGTATTGAGCACCCTATAAATTTAGGGTGTACACGATAACTATAACAGAAAACAACCTCATTTGTTTGTCTATTATTTTTTGACATCTAAAAAGGACTAAAACAGTGACTCGCACCGCAGGTGTGGCAAGAAACCATCTGGTGCAATAAAATTTGTTATTTTTCCATTTTGTATTTATTCGTGAGTTCGCTACTTTTGCTCATTGTTTGCACATCCAGTGATCTAGTCCGCTCTTGGTGTTTAGATATTTTAAATTTAGTGATATTATTGCAATATGCCGAAACAAAAGGAGTTAAATTTAGAACAACGTGTACAGATACAGTTTCTGTATGAGCAAGGGAAACTGTAAAAGGTTCTCGCCGATCTGTGCAATAAACTATTGAGCGATTCACCGCTAGTGGATCACACAGTAGTAGGCACAGAACTGGGCGCAAACGCATCACCATATACCGTTACGACCGAAAGTTAGTGAGAGAAGCTGTTACGACTGTGTTGTCTGTAACAAGACCTAATATTCGTTCTACGCATGACATCCCCATTTTTAGATTTTCGTGTTTCTATTTTACGCCCGGTTTCTTGCGTCCGTGTTTTTGATGTCTGAACGCGGTCCATGGTAGATGGATTCTCGTATGTTTTTGTTTGTTCGGTTGGTATTGAACGAAAATGGGAGAAAGAGAGAACAATGCGCATCGAGTGTGTGTGTAAAGCAAAACATTCCATAAGAATGTTTTTCTTATATGCCTCTCGTTTACATCAATGCGAATTGATGTAAACGCGAAACAGAGAAGAAAGACATTCTTCTGGAAGGTTTTGCGCGTCGTTTGTGCGGTGCGAGAATTTTTTATTTTTGATTCATTCGAGTTTTGATAGTCTGGTGTGAAATTTAGCAGAATATAAAGTTTAGTTTTGATTAAACATAAAATATATTAAATTATAAGTTTTGAGTTGAGTAATTACTTAAAATGTAAATTCAAACAAAATTATTAACTAAAATTTATTAAAAATCCTTCGTCTTCGTGCTTTTACGATAAAATATTAATTTATAATAATAGAATTGTGACGTCAATTTTGTGAAGGTTATGTTTAGCTAATAATGCTGTGCGAGAACTTAATTAATTTTATAGTTAAATTTTAAGTTTATTTTTGGCGTCTGGCCATATTTGTTCATTAATATATTGAAATATTAAATAATAATATACAAAAAAAAAACTTTAAAATTTGATATTTTCATTTTTCAAAAAAAAAAAAAAAAATATTTTACTGATTTTCCGTGAACGAATTACACAAAATGTTTGTGTGAATGCATTGTGACAAAATCGAGCGCCATATTTTGGAATTTTTGCGAGGCAACGCCCAATATATGGGTGGTCAGTTGAGGCCACCTAAGTTGTATTTTCGGTTAGTTCAGTCCAACTACTTTGTAATTACGGTTTGGCGAGCCAACGCCCAACCGAGACGCTCCGCAACAAGCAGGTGACGCTCCGGCCAGTTGTGAAATACTGTTCCAATCCAACTCACAGTGACGGCCTATCGAGGCGATAACGGTTTTTCGGCGAGCCAACGCCCAACGTGTTGGTTTTGTAATCGAGGAAAGGCCCCGCAACGTAACAGGTGGCCAACCGGCTATTCGATTATTCAACTGTTAAGACGAGCCAACGCCCAACGAAACGGGTTGCCCACCGGCACCTCGTCATTTTCTTTGGTATCGGGGAGAGGCCCCGCAACTCGAACGGCACCAAGGCCGCAACGGTCCGGACAGGGGTGTCTGTGGCATGACAGCCGCGCAAGGCCGCAACAGTTCGTAATATAATTAAGGTATTTTAACTTTTTTTGATTTTATTTTTTTTATATATTTTTCATTATATTTATTATATATTAAATTTAAAAATTTTGTAATCGAGCGCCGCACAGCGGGTGCACGCTCGATGCTCATTGTTCTCTCTCTCTCTCTCGTTCTCTCTCTCGTTCTCTCTCGTTCTCTCTTTCTTGTTTTTCCTCGTGGGAAGGTGGTTTCTTGATTTTTTTGTTGGGTTTAAATAAATTAAAAAATGAATTATTAATTTTTCTCGGTTGGGTATGATGAGGGGATTTCCCATCCTGTGTCGGCGTAGGGTGAGCGGTCCCTTGGTGCCTGCATCCGGATTCGAAACCGGTGTTTACCACCGTACGAGTTCGGCCGGATGCGCGCACCAGGGCACCTCTCTACCATTATGATTATTTTATTTTTTTTATTTTTGATTTTGGCTGTTCGTTCCTCAGGTTCCGGCCAACAAATTTCGGCGGAACTTTCGGGTATTATTATTATTATTTGCGTTCCCTCATTTTTATAAATATCTGTATTATCACGGTGTAGGCCAGGAGCCATGCATGCCTCAAACCCCACGACCCTAGCACTTCTCGCTGAGAACGTAGCCAGCAAAATATCACCGTGGAGGCCTCTGAATGAGCTTAAGTGAAATCTGCAGGTTGGCAGTAGCCAGTCTGTAACAAAGCTTCTCTCACTAACTTTCGGTCGTAACGGTATGTGGTGAAAAAACTTCTTCAAAAGTCGCGGCTTAGTTGTCAGTAGAAATTAAGAAACCAATCTGTGCTCGCACCACTTGCAGAAGGCTTCAGGAAGCTGGTTTGAAAGGCTGTGAAGCCAGGAAGAAACCTTAGCTCTCCGAAAACACAAGAAGGCTCGGTATAAATGAGCCTTAAATTACCAAAGTTTCACCGAAGAAGATTGGTCAAATATCGTGTGGTCAGACGAATCAAACTTTGAAGTTAGTTGACAATTCTATGCCCTAATAATATTAATTAATATCATTTTAAAATAAAACTCACCGATATAAATATTTTAGTTTTCCGAAGTCTCTACATTTTCTTTATTTCAGATTTTTGGTACACCTGTGGGTCGATTCTGGTTTTCCTATAGGAATAGGAAATAGGAAAGAATTTGAAATTTTTATAGCAGTTTTGTATTTTTCCCTTATAAGCTTATTCTAGTTTGTCTTATGGGAATTTTTTCTTTCCTATTTATGGCAGTTTTGACGTTAATCTTTCCGCACCTACTTTGGGTAAGGAAAGATATTCTTTTACAACACATGTAATATTCTTTTAATATTATTCTTTTAATTAGACAAAAAATTTATAATTACATGCTTACAGAGCATGGTTTTCAATATTCAACTTAATCAAGAATTTGGGAAAAATTTATTCCCATGTGTACCAAAATAAACCATAGAAAAAATTTTTTAGGAAAAAACTGCTATCAAAATGTTTTCCTAAATTGTAAAATTTCCTTTTTCCTAAAGGCACCAGAATCGACCCACTGGTGTGTTTTTTGTGCGTCGCCGGGTAGGCGAAACATTTAGTCCTGAGTGCGTGTTGGACTGACCGTAAAACACGGCGGGGCAGCATAATGGTCTGGGGCTGCATGACTAAATCTGGAGTTGGCGAAATGTTCGTGTGTGAGGATATGAACTCTTCAAAATACATAAACGTCCTAGTATCTGCGTTGCTGCCGTCATTTTTAACACTTTTTGGTGAAACGAACATGGATAGCGTTAAATTCCAGCAGGATAACGCGCCATGTCATAAATCTGCTCGCACAATGGCATGATTTCGAGAAAATGGCATTTCGGTTCTGGAGTAGCCTGCTCAGTTCCCGAATCTGAACCCCATAGAACATTTATGGAGTTTATTAAAACGCAGAGTCAGGCGCTACACAATAAATAACATAGAAGACCTAAAATGCTGCTTGAACCAAGAATGGAGTGCCATACGTCCTGCAGAATGTAAAAAACTTGTAAGCTCGACCCAAAAGAATTTCTGCCGTAATTAAGGCAAAGGTTGGACCCACTATTTATTTCAAATTGATACTCCCAAAAAATTGTAAGATATCATGGGTGCTCAATACTTTTTGCAAAGACTGTATTTCTACACTTTTTACACTATTTGCCGTAGGCACTTGGCGAAACACACTTACACTTAATAAACACTTGTTTTTTATTTCGCAAAAATTAGATTTTTGAATATTTTAATTAAAAAATTTGTTCAAAAAGTTTACGAAATCTCTTGATTGATTTCGACTTGTTAGGTCATCATGTAGATATTCCTGATGATGACCTAACAAGTCAAAATTGATCGAGTGATTTTTTAAATTTTTTGAACAAATGTTTTAATTAAAATATTTAAAAATCTAATTTTTGGAAATCGTACGAACGTGGTCACGGCCACTTAAAATCTGAAAAATTCTTGTAAACGTTGACTATTATTGAATGCGTATTTGTGCGTCATTTGGTTTTGACTCGTGAACCAATTGAATCTTATATCGGAAAAGGTGTAACTTATGTAAAATTCATCGCAAAGACCGCATATACATCAAAAACTGCTGAGAACGTTGCCTGGTGGAAGTTTCGGGGGTTTTCCTCGATATTTGGTTGCACCCGAGCAATGTTCATATTATTTCGAACTGCACAAGGTTTTCTAGCACGCGATACATAACAGACAGCTCTTGTTACCGAAAACGCTGAAGAAATCGGTTAATTGTTGGAGCGCTTGGTGCATTTCGAACATGAAAGAAATTTATCAAATTTTTCAAGTTTTTCAAAGTTAATTCTGAATAAACGAAAAAAAAAAATACGTAAAAAAAATTTATTCACTAATTAAATTACCAAGTTACTTATGCGCCATACTTTATCCAGAATTCGGGCAGTTTTCACCAACTTAATTAATTCTGAACTAAATGCTATCAAGAAAATCAGATAGATTTATTAGGAGTAATGTTTAAAATAATAGAACCAGTAAAATACTACTATAACTACTATTTTAAATTTCCAAATCAATGAACCGATTTAGCATATTTAGAGACTTAACAACTTATCTGCGATAATACCATTCAAAAGGTATTATATGTTTAGTTTCATAACATACTGTACGAAATGCAACAAAATCTAAAACTTTACAATTTATTTAGATATCAGAATATCACATAATAAAAAAAGTAAAACACACCCAAAAGTGTATAAAGAGCATAAAGCTTACAAAGCTTTTTTATAATATCGTATATACTATTTACGTAAAGTAGAGCAAATCAAAAACTATAAATTATTCATTTCTATGATATCAGAAGACACAAGTTTGGTAACAATGTATTATGTAAATGTAAATTCAGTCGAAAGATTTAGAAATGTAAATGAGATGCAAATTTATAAAGGGATTTGGTACAAGAAAATGTTGAAGTTATATTTTGAGTGTGGATATGGTATAGATAAACAAGTACTTACCTGGGTATATGGAAGAAAAGTTTTAAGTAATTGAACAAGATAACGATGTGCCAAGGTGAGTGGTTGACCTCAAGTTCTTTATAATTTCGCTTTTTCGTAATCTTTATTGCATCCGAATTTTAATTTTCTAGCTGTTCAAAAAAAAAATTTCGGGAATTGTCGTTTTCGGCGAATGGTCGTTTGTAATAAATAGTCGTTTCCGGTAAATGTCTTTTTTGGGTGAACTGCGGTTTTCAGTAAACTCTCATTCTCAGTGAACTGTCGTTTTCGGCCAATTGTAGCTCCTATGAATTTTCGGTTTCGGTAAATTGTTGTATGATAATTTACTGAAAACGGCAATTTACTGAAAACGACAATTCACCGAAATCGACAATTCCCCACAAAATACAATTTACCAAAAACAAGTCCATTGAATTGATAATTCTTGGTTTGCGAATGTGTTCTCTAGTTTACCTCTTCACCATTTTTTTTTTATTTTTTGTTTGGTGACCCAAATGGGTTTATATGATGAAAATTGAATTCGAATATGAGTTCCGAATGTAGCTCTGAAAATTATGCAATTTGTTTAGCTATTTGTCATTAATTAACATCGCACTAGAGAAAACTCTTAAGAATTGGTAGGACTACACCGAATATTTAATTTCATTCAAAATACTGAGATAGTATCGAGAATACGCTAACCATAATTTTGTAATCAGAAGCTTTTTGCCAAGTCATTAAAATATCCTAAAATGAATTTTTTTTAAATGCAATCAAATCAGGGACTTGCTTAAGCCGATAAAATATTAGCAAGTTTGAAGTAACACCTGAGGACAATCAGGAGAAAAAACCGTTTCATTTAATAGCTTAAAGTTTTCAGCTTTTATCAGAAACCACATCATAAAAGTCTTTTTGATATTCTTGCGCCGATCCATACCCAATTTCCGATCTCATTTCAATCCTAAATAAACAATTTTTTATGACCTGGTTTAAGATGGAATAGTTCCACCTCGTTAGCCATATTCCAGTAACTCTTCCAAAAATCATTTTTGTATTTCTCTGTTATACTATATATAGACTTGATATTTTATGATCGGGTTTGGAATGTGTTCTCTTTTAGGCGACCATATTCCAGAACTTCCCACTAAAATCATTATCAATCCTATTTACATCCTAATCACCGAATTTTATGATGATCAGTTAAAATTTCATGTAGTTGCGTCCCAATAGGCCATATCAGCAGTTCTTCACTGCTTCTAAAACTAATCGTTAGAATCAAATTTCCAAATTAATTCCTTTTGAAACTTTCACAGTCAACTTCATCACGATCAGTTATGAAATGGCTTAGTTCCTCAACTCCAAATTTTCCAAAACTATAAACAAATAAACAAATCCTTTGCAAAATCGGGGTACTTGCCAATTGAATTTTGGGTCGCTTGATTTTTTGTCAACAATGTTCAAAAGAAAAATGATTAGAAATTAGACCCTGAAAAACTACTCGTTTCACATATTTTCGTTGAATTGTCTTTTGCAAAATACTACTTTCGCTCTCGGTAAATTGACGTATTCAGTATGTTGTCGATTTCGGTGATTTAAAATTTCGGTGAATTGGCGTTTTTTGAAGACAAGAGAAACAATGAAAACTATTAAAAGCTTGATAAAAAAGTCTCAGGAGGACGATTTATATTTGTTTAAAGCACTGCTGAAAACTGAAAATTAATTAAAAACAATTTAGCCGATGAGAAAGGTCTTCAGATTATAAGGTAGATCGATGTTCCGAGATCGAAATAAGTGTTGTAAACTCCAAATTTCACCGGACCGGTGCGAATATCCGATTCGCGAACTAACGAAACTATCGTACAACTTCAAAGGAGAGAGGAATTTAAGTGGTCATGCGCTTAAAGAGATCTTTCAAGTGTGACAAGTGATGTTACTATCACCGAGACGGCTGGTGGCGATGTAATGATCGTTTTATGAAGCAGCCAGATTGTTAGAAAACGGAAAAATCCTGAAGAAAATGAGAATACTGAAAACCACGTAACGCTCAAAAATTGAACAAATGATGTTTTTTTTTTATTTTTATTTTGACACTAGCCCCAAAATTTGGTGCCATTTAGTCCAATTTTTACAATTTGGTTCAAATTTTACATTAATTTTTATGTATTCTTTTATTCACCTTCTACTACACATCGCCCCCCTTTCATACTTCTATTTGATTCATTCTTATAAATTTATACACATTCTCATATACGTTCATTCCCATTCGTAATATCTTAGTCAAGTTCCTTGCTCTCAAGAGAACTTCGAACATTTGTCTGTTCTGATTGAATGCAGAACATTTCAGAATCAAATGTTCGAAGTCCTCCACAACCAAACAACTTTCACATAATTCATTCAACTACCATGATTCAATCTTACACGCTCCATCGCTCGTATTATTTTAGTATCTCCTTTGAGCACCTTAAAGAAACGTTGGCTCAAAGGAGAACTAACCAACTCAAAGTACTTTTTGCCTTGTACCTGACATTTGATCGAGCAACGTGACACGCGTCAGAGAGACGGCGAAGACACAAAAGTGACGAATTTTACTATATTTACTCACAGAAATAACACTTGGTGGTCGTATTATCATCACGGTCGCTGGTTCGAGTCCAGTCGCAATTCAGAAATTTCCATAATATGTCATGTGGTATTTTATCGATGGCAGTTACTACACAATTTGAAGATGTAAATGCGAAGCACATCAATTTATAAAAATGGTGTAAAAAATGTATCTGCGCGCGCGTATCTGTAGAGAACGGCTAAGGCGATTTGGCTCTTTTTTGTTGTGTTTGCGATTACCAGGAGATGGTTCTTATAAAAGAAAATTTTGAAAAAATCTACCGGAAAAGTCGCAAAACCCGAAAAATCGAATATGCTTTTTATCTGAATTTTGTATGTACATTTATATGAGACAGGTGGTGCAGTGGGTAAAGCTTCGGCGCTTGGAGCGGGAGGTTCGAATCAGGTATTCGAATCCAACCGGATGATGTATGCAAATTAGTATTTTATTTTTTATCCAATCTATTTTATCTATTTATTTTATCTGCTATCTATCTATCTATATATATAAAAATGGTGTAAAAAATAAATAAACGCGCATCAAATGAGAACGACTGAACCGATTTGGCTTAATATTTTTTTGTTGTATTTGCAATTGCCAGTAGATGGTTCTTACAAAAGAAAATTTTGGGAAAATCCACCGAAAAAGTCCGGAAATAATGACGTTTTTCAGTTGAGAACGGCTAAACCGATTTGGCTCAATCGTTTGTTGTGTTCGAAATTGCCAGGAGATGATTCTTACGAAAGGTAATTATGAGAAAATCTACTGGAAAGGTCGGAAAATTCGGAAAAATCGAATAGTTATGTTTTTCAGTTGAGAACGGTTTAACCGATTGTGTTTTTTTCTTGTTGTGTTCGCACTTGCCAAGAGATGAATAAAATCTACCGGAAAAGTCGGAAAATTCGGAAAATCAAAAAATGATGTATTTCAGTTGAGAACGGCTAAACCGATTTGGCTTAATCATTTTCAGTTGTGTTCGCAATTGCCAGGAGATGGTTCTTACAAAAGAAAATTTTTTTGGAAAATTTATCGGAAAAATTGGAAAATTCGGAAAATTCAAAAATTATGTTTTTCAGTTGAGAACGGCTAAACCGGTTCAATCTTTTTTTGTTGTTTTCCCACTTGCCAGTACATTGATAAAATCCACCGGAAAATTCGGAAAATCGAAAAATGATGTTTTTCAGTTGAGAACGGCTAAACCGATTTGGCTCAATCTTTTTTGTTTTGTTCGAAATTGCCAGGAGATGGTTCTAACGAAAGAAGGTTTTGGAAAAATTTATCGGAGAAGCAGGAAAATCCGCAAGACTGAAAAATGATGTTATTCAGTCGGAAAAGTCGGAAAAGTCGGAAAATTTGGAAAATCGAAAAATGATGTTTTTCAGTTGGGAACGGCTTAATCGATTTGGCTCAATCTTTTTTAGAGTGCTTGCAATTGCCAGGAAAAAACGAAAATTTTGAGAAAACCCATCGGAAAGGTTCGAAAATTGAACGCGAACGTAGACGAAGTGTCAAGATTCCAATTGGGCGTTTTTCAGTTACAATGAGGCGATTTGGCATATTTTCTCATTTGTAATACACGAACGTCCCCCATTGTTCAACACTTGTCGGTGCACTTCGAGAATGGACAACGTATCTATTTCACGGAAGCGAATGCAGCACAATGAGCGGAAAGACCACCAGGTGCAACACTCACGAATTTCTTCGAAGTTTGCCAAAGCGATCCGTTCGCACGAACTTTGCTTTACCGGGAAATGTCACGGTATTATTCTTGGAACCAGTCGACGAAGTAGTTTCAACGGCGAAAGAAAGGTCAACCTGTTTTAGGATACGTCGATGTGTATTCTACTGATGCGCTGGCCATGTGTACACCGTTAATCCACGACAAGACGAATGCTTCTATCTCCGTTTGCTTTTGTTCGATGTTCCTGGTCCTACTTCGTTCGAATCACTTCGTACTATATGGTGTGTTGTGCGCCACTTATCGAGAGGCTTGCCATCGTCTTAATTTACTAAGTTCTACAAAGAACTGTTCAATAGATTTCGCACGTCTAATGTGAGCCCAGTCTGAATATTTCTTCTATATATAATTCCCTTCGCTGCTAAATCGACGAAAGTCATGAGTCTATATGGCGAAGGTATGCCATCGGAACTATGCGCTTTTTAATACTATTAAACAGGCTTTCTTCTCGATGCAGGGCAGCCCGCCTTTTATGAAAGCCCTGTCAAACAATTTCAGAATCATATCTGGGTATACTAGTGCTGCAATACTAAAGCTTCCGCTTTTCTTTAATTTATATTTACATTTACACTGGTACACTTCTAGGTCTGTTCATGTTTTGAAAAAAGAGCGTCTACTACTTCATGCATTGTGTGCGAGGCTAGGGGAGTAACCACACGTTGAAATAGTTTTGTAACAATTTTTTAGACGTCACCAGCGATTTGCGTCAATTCTAGAACTGAAGTCTTTCCGACTGACGGCTTTAGAGCGCCCAATTGTTTTGCACCACCGGTCCAAGCCATTACTCCTTCCGTAAGGTCTGTTTGGTATTGATTGTTGTCTATTTGGTTAATTGAACTACTAACCCTCCATCCGATAACCTTATATCCCCTGTGCTAATTTTACCTCCTTCTAGCGATGGCATCCACGTTACATTTATAATGCAACAATAATCTCTGAATGTTTCAGTCTCGCTAATTGGCCTGTTGTTTAGTTTTCTTACAGTCCGTTCTGATTTAAATGTTAAGTTTAATATGGATCTATAATTAACTCTTTCGAAAGTGGGAGCACCTGCGTTGTTAATGCGGAAAATTTTACATTAAGCGGTCCATTCAGCAGCTAGCTGCTCCCTGGAGTTAAAATCCCCATGATCACCTAGTTCTTTTTATCCCAGATAATAGAAGCCAAACTCGCGAGTATTTACGCGAATCCTTTCAAAGTTCTGGTAGACGAAAATTAACTGTTTAAAGTGGCAAGATCTATCTGCTTTATCCACACCCAGATTTTCTAAATGGAACACCTCGTGAAAGGATGATTTTCAGTCTACTTTCCAACTTGAACACATTTACTTATATGAGACGATATTAAGTCCTTATATACGTAGGTTCAATCTGTTGATTGTTTAACCTCCTTACATTCTCCCTTCTGGTAGCCGACTTTCTACTACTATAGCATGCTACGCAAGCAGCATGGGTACAGCAGCACGCAGGCATACTCGGCAGAAAACAATTTCTAGTCAGATTACAACCTTCTTCACTGATTTGTGTGATCTTCCGTTGAACGTACTGATGTGATTTTTTTTAACTTTCCCTCTTTTTTTGGCGAACCGCTTCTGTACCGGCAACTTTGTTCTAGATCACCTGTTTTAATGCAGTATTTTTTGTCTTGTCGCTCATTACACGACGCAAATCGTCCGCCGTGTTTTTTTCAAAGCGATCACTTGAACTGCTAATTCATCAATGTCGACGTCTGCTTTCGCATTTTTAAGGATTTCAGCATACGTCTGACACCTGCTTTGATTATAGGATGGTCTCCTGTTTTTTTTCCATTTTTTGCGAATCCTGAATGTCGTGAAACTCTGTTAGGCCTCGCCTATGGTGTTTCCTCTGATGTTTGTAGGATTTTCTTCATTTCGTCGGAGGTTATTTTATTTTGCTGCAGATTTTCTGTTCCGGTATATTGGTTTATACCTATTTGACGCGACACTTTTATATCTTCCGTGGCTTAGCGATATGCGGAATAGTTGAAATATCACTTATGATCTCTTGGTCATTGGTTATGGCATTTCTCAGCCTTTTAACAATATTGAAGGTCTGTTAGATAAACTCCGGGCTGTTCTCACTGTTTCACAGGCAAGCTACAAATACTGTAGATACCGTATCGGCAGTTTAAGCTCCCCTTCAACCCTTATCACATTCCCAATTTTGTCTGGGCGATTTCTCCTGGCTTCAGGGACCAGTCCTTAGTAAATTTTGCTCCTAATATTCTTGGCTAGCCTTTTTTTGTTAGCTCCTCCTGTTCCGTCGTTTGTGCATTTCTCTCGATGTGAGTCGTGTTAGTCTGCGATGCGATATCTCTTCTGCCTGAGTGGCTCACAGCACCTGACAAAATTTTTTGTTTCTTTGCTTTAGTATTGGGTTGCTCCTATACATGTTTTCAAACACATGTTTGCTGTTTCTTAGTCTGCACAAAACGATTCGTGGTCTCGTTAATTTTTGTTAGTTGTAGGTTGTTTCGTCACCAATGTGCTAAGTAAAGAAGTCATTTTATCTGCTTGTTGAGTCTTTTCAGAATTTACGCCACCCTATCCTGAATTGTGGTATCTTCGACACTGTCGATACTGGTTCGTTACTTCATTCCGCTACCGATATATGTATTGGGAAGCGAGCTATAGGGCTGTAGTGATCGCTTCTTTGATGATCTACCAAACTCTCGATTTTGTTACCCGTGGTGCCGACATGTTATTGCGGTAGATAAACTTTGACGGGAGTGCGCTTGAACACCCTCCGAAGCCACGGATTTTTCTCTTCCAGACCTGAAGAATGCCTGAACAGACAAAAAATTCTCTCAAAAGTTAAAATTTTCTTTTTTTTAAAAAAATACTATAATTGCGAAGATAAACAACAAATTTTCTAGCAAAATAAAAAAGTCTGCGAAGCGTGCATTAAACATCTAGACATAAAAGTAATAACTATTAGTAAATATTTCCAACCAAGTATTTTCCGTTTTGCTTTAACTTTACCATTTAATCTTTCCAATTTTTATTAGATTTCTTATTACATAATAACTTCTTTCATATTTCCCTCATTGTCCTTTCCATTACCCTGATGCAAGTGAATTATCTTTTGGGATATCTACCACAAAAATAAAAACTGAAAATATGAAAAATGAAAAATCATAAACTCTTTGTTTCTTTATTATTAAGAAAAAAAATATCAAAATTGATTCTTTTATTGAATTTTATATTCCAATGAAAAACCAACAACAACTGTATTCTTGAGAATAAAACTACATCAGCAAGAAATAATTCAGAAGAAAATGGAAACAAAACTTATATACAAAATATTCTGGAACAACGCGTCAGACACATGTTAGAAATATTTAAGGGTTGGTTACATCGTTGTTTACTTTTTGATACAATTATTTATTTGTTCTTTGGTTGTAGAAAACGATTGGTGTCGTATATGTTACGGTTAAAGTTCGAAATCGGTAAATGTGTGAAATTTAAATTTTTTAAATTTGTTTACACGATGAAAAATCGGTAGTCCGATGGTTACCGTTCCCTCTACATTTCTCGTAGTTTCATTTATTCCTCGTCAGAGGGCTAAACTTCATGAGGGGCACAATCAGCATCGTGAGGGGCAAACAATATTCCGTGCGATAAAGGATGAACCATTTCGGAAATATAAGACTGTCATTTCGTTAGATTTTACCGTTACGTATTTCGGACTTTTACCGTAACATATACGTAAGATCAATAACTATTGTGTAAGATGTTGTATATTATATTGTATTTTATAGCAAACTTGATTAATTTTGACTACGTACACAATTCTGTTGATTGTTAATCTGTTGTTAAATAACATTTAATTTTAATGATTTATGATTTTTAAATGATATAACCATCCATGTGTGTGGGATATTCTGTTTGGAAGTTACCATTTATCAAAATTTCAACCGCCGATTCTATGAAAACTGACCGTTGTTTTGAACCAACGCCGAATTTAAATAACCGTCCAACGAAAAAAACAGAAATGTGCTGTTTTTACCGGAATTGGTCGGCAAATGGTTTCATGTGTTCAGACTATCAACAAGACTAACAAATTATTGTAAATTGTATATAGGGAGTACGATATGTCATGTTTGCATCGTCAATAATAGCATAGTTGGTACAGCGCTTGCTGAGTATAACGGGGGTCACGGGTTCGATTCATGGTGGTGACAAAAAAGTTATGATGTGACGATTTAAGTTTTTTGTCAGCTTATCTTTTTCAACAAATATTTTTTTTTATCTCATTTTCCCAAAAAGTAGCTTATCGGCAGTCAGTTACATCAATGAGATACTGAACCTTGTCTTGTTTCCATTATCAACACAAATTGGATCAGAATTTAACTTAATGCATGACAATACCATGACACATACAGCAAGAATCACAAGAGGCTGGCTGGAAGCAAAGAAAATACATGAGTTACCATGGTCAGCACAATCCCCGGATGAAAACACAAAGTAATGTACACAACCTGTTGAACTCGAAATTACCGGATGGATGCATAAGGAACGCGTGGTTATTGGAAGTTTCGTATTTTGAAATTCGGACACATTGTGCTTGGAACCTGAATTCCAGACGAACGAGGCGACGGTTATCCAAAATAACCGAAATATTCCGAATCTGTGACAATGATTTTTTTCCGCTCAAAATAAGTAAGGCTAGCCATCACGATTTTTTGCAAAAAATTGAAAACTTTTTTTTTGTTGAAATTCCGGTTTAAATTGATTATAGGTAATGTATATAACATGTTGAGCACGAAACTACCGGTAAAATGCGTGGTTATGGGAAGTTTCGTGTTTTGAGACTCGGCCACATCGTGCTTCGAACCTGGATTGCAGACGAACGAGGCGACATATTACAGCAAATTAAACGTTGATCTACTCATAATTACATTTATAATCCAAAATAACCGAAATATACCGAATCTGTGACAATGATTTTTTTCCGCTCAAAATAAGTAAGGCCACGACGATTATTCGCAAAAAATTGAAAACTTTTTTTTGTTGAAATTCCGGTTCAAATTGATTATAGGTAATGTATATAACATGTTGAGCACGAAACTACCGGTAAAATGCGTGGTTATGGGAAGTTTCGTGTTTTCAGACTCGGCCACATCGTGCTTCGAACCTGGATTGCAGACGAACGAGACGACATATTACAGCAAATTAAATGTTGATCTACTCATAATTACATTTATAATCCAAAATGACCGAAATATACCGAATCTGTGACAATGATTTTTTTCCGCTCAAAATAAGTAAGGCTAGCCATCACGATTTTTCGCAAAAAATTGAAAATTTTTTTTTGTTTAAATTCCGGTTCAAATTGATTATAGGTAATGTATATAACATGTTGAGCACGAAACTACCGGTAAAATGCGTGGTTATTGGAAGTTTCATGTTTTGAAACTCGGCCACATCTTGCTTCGAACCTGGATTGCAGACGAACGAGGCGACATATTACAGCAAACTAAACGTTGATCTACTCATAATTACATTAATAATCCAAAATAACCGAAATATACCGAATCTGTGACAATGATTTTTTTCCGCTCAAAATAAGTAAGGCTAACAACCATCACGATTTTTCGCAAAAAATTGAAAACTTTTTTTTGTTGAAATTCCGGTTCAAATTGATTATAGGTAATGTATATAACATGTTGAGCACGAAACTACCGGCAAAATGCGTGGTTATGGGAAGTTTCGTGTTTTGAAACTCGGCCACATCGTGTTTCGAACCTGGATTGCATGCGAACGAGGCGACATATTACAGCAAATTAAACGTTGATCTACTCATAATTACATTTATAATCCAAAATAACCGAAATATACCGAATCTGTGACAATGATTTTTTTCCTCTCAAAATAAGTAAGGCTAACCATCACGATTTTTCGCAAAAAATTGAAAACTTTTTTTTGTTGAAATTCCGGTTCAAATTGATTATAGGTAATGTATATAACATGTTGAGCACGAAACTACCGGTAAAATGCGTGGTTATGGGAAGTTTCGTGTTTTGAGACTCGGCCACATCGTGCTTCGAACCTGGATTGCAGACGAACGAGGCGACATATTACAGCAAATTAAACGTTGATCTACTCATAATTACATTTATAATCCAAAATAACCGAAATATACCGAATCTGTGACAATGATTTTTTTCCGCTCAAAATAAGTAAGGCCACGACGATTATTCGCAAAAAATTGAAAACTTTTTTTTGTTGAAATTCCGGTTCAAATTGATTATAGGTAATGTATATAACATGTTGAGCACGAAACTACCGGTAAAATGCGTGGTTATGGGAAGTTTCGTGTTTTGAAACTCGGCCACATCGTGCTTCGAACCTGGATTGCAGACGAACGAGGCGACATATTACAGCAAATTAAACGTTGATCTACTCATAATTACATTTATAATCCAAAATAACCGAAATATACCGAATCTGTGACAATGATTTTTTTCCTCTCCAAATAAGTAAGGCTAACCATCACGATTTTTCGCAAAAAATTGAAAACTTTTTTTTGTTGAAATTCCGGTTCAAATTGATTATAGGTAATGTATATAACATGTTGAGCACGAAACTACCGGTAAAATGCGTGGTTATGGGAAGTTTCGTGTTTTGAAACTCGGCCACATCGTGCTTCGAACCTGGATTGCAGACGAACGAGGCGACATATTACAGCAAATTAAACGTTGATCTACTCATAATTACATTTATAATCCAAAATAACCGAAATATACCGAATCTGTGACAATGATTTTTTTCCGCTCAAAATAAGTAAGGCTAGCCATCACGATTTTTCGCAAAAAATTGAAAACTTTTTTTTGTTGAAATTCCGGTTCAAATTGATTATAGGTAATGTATATAACATGTTGAGCACGAAACTACCGGTAAAATGCGTGATTATTGGAAGTTTCGTGTTTTGAAACTCGGCCACAACGTGCTTCGAACCTGGATTGCAGACGAACGAGGCGACATATTACAGCAAATTAAACGTTGATCTACTCATAATTACATTTATAATCCAAAATAACCGAAATATACCGAATCTGTGACAATGATTTTTTTCCGCTCAAAATAAGTAAGGCTAGCCATCACGATTTTTCGCAAAAAATTGAAAATTTTTGTTTGTTTAAATTCCGGTTCAAATTGATTATAGGTAATGTATATAACATGTTGAGCACGAAACTACCGGTAAAATGCGTGGTTATTGGAAGTTTCATGTTTTGAAACTCGGCCACATCTTGCTTCGAACCTGGATTGCAGACGAACGAGGCGACATATTACAGCAAATTAAACGTTGATCTACTCATAATTACATTTATAATCCAAAATAACCGAAATATACCGAATCTGTGACAATGATTTTTTTCCGCTCAAAATAAGTAAGGCTAACCATCACGATTTTTCGCAAAAAATTGAAAACTTTTTTTTGTTGAAATTCCGGTTCAAATTGATTATAGGTAATGTATATAACATGTTGAGCACGAAACTACCGGTAAAATGCGTGGTTATGGGAAGTTTCGTGTTTTGAAACTCGGCCACATCGTGCTTCGAACCTGGATTGCAGACGAACGAGGCGACATATTACAGCAAACTAAACGTTGATCTACTCATAATTACATTAATAATCCAAAATAACCGAAATATACCGAATCTGTGACAATGATTTTTTTCCGCTCAAAATAAGTAAGGCTAACAACCATCACGATTTTTCGCAAAAAATTGAAAACTTTTTTTTGTTGAAATTCCGGTTCAAATTGATTATAGGTAATGTATATAACATGTTGAGCACGAAACTACCGGTAAAATGCGTGGTTATTGGAAGTTTCGTGTTTTGAAACTCGGCCACATCGTGCTTCGAACCTGGATTGCAGACGAACGAGGCGACATATTACAGCAAATTAAACGTTGATCTACTCATAATTACATTTATAATCCAAAATAACCGAAATATACCGAATCTGTGACAATGATTTTTTTCCGCTCAAAATAAGTAAGGCTATGTATATAATGTAATGTATATAACATGTTGAGCACGAAACTACCGGTAAAATGCGTGGTTATGGGAAGTTTCGTGTTTTGAAACTCGGCCACATCGTGCTTCGAACCTGGATTGCAGACGAACGAGGCGACATATTACAGCAAATTAAACGTTGATCTACTCATAATTACATTTATAATCCAAAATAACCGAAATATACCGAATCTGTGACAATGATTTTTTTCCGCTCAAAATAAGTAAGGCCACGACGATTTTTCGCAAAAAATTGAAAACTTTTTTTTGTTGAAATTCCGGTTCAAATTGATTATAGGTAATGTATATAACATGTTGAGCACGAAACTACCGGTAAAATGCGTGGTTATTGGAAGTTTCGTGTTTTGAAACTCGGCCACATCGTGCTTCGAACCTGGATTGCAGACGAACGAGGCGACATATTACAGCAAATTAAACGTTGATCTACTCATAATTACATTTATAATCCAAAATAACCGAAATATACCGAATCTGTGACAATGATTTTTTTCCGCTCAAAATAAGTAAGGCTAACAACCATCACGATTTTTCGCAAAAAATTGAAAACTTTTTTTTGTTGAAATTCCGGTTCAAATTGATTATAGGTAATGTATATAACATGTTGAGCACGAAACTACCGGTAAAATGCGTGGTTATGGGAAGTTTCGTGTTTTGAAACTCGGCCACATCGTGCTTCGAACCTGGATTGCAGACGAACGAGGCGACATATTACAGCAAATTAAACGTTGATCTACTCATAATTACATTTATAATCCAAAATAACCGAAATATACCGAATCTGTGACAATGATTTTTTTCCGCTCAAAATAAGTAAGGCTAACCATCACGATTTTTCGCAAAAAATTGAAAACTTTTTTTTGTTGAAATTCCGGTTCAAATTGATTATAGGTAATGTATATAACATGTTGAGCACGAAACTACCGGTAAAATGCGTGGTTATGGGAAGTTTCGTGTTTTGAGACTCGGCCACATCGTGCTTCGAACCTGGATTGCAGACGAACGAGGCGACATATTACAGCAAATTAAACGTTGATCTACTCATAATTACATTTATAATCCAAAATAACCGAAATATACCGAATCTGTGACAATGATTTTTTTCCGCTCAAAATAAGTAAGGCTAACCATCACGATTTTTCGCAAAAAATTGAAAACTTTTTTTTGTTGAAATTCCGGTTCAAATTGATTATAGGTAATGTATATAACATGTTGAGCACGAAACTACCGGTAAAATTCGTGGTTATGGGAAGTTTCGTGTTTTGAAACTCGGCCACATCGTGCTTCGAACCTGGATTGCAGACGAACGAGGCGACATATTACAGCAAATTAAACGTTGATCTACTCATAATTACATTTATAATCCAAAATAACCGAAATATACCGAATCTGTGACAATGATTTTTTTCCGCTCAAAATAAGTAAGGCTAACCATCACGATTTTTCGCAAAAAATTGAAAACTTTTTTTTGTTGAAATTCCGGTTCAAATTGATTATAGGTAATGTATATAACATGTTGAGCACGAAACTACCGGTAAAGTGCGTGGTTATTGGAAGTTCCGTGTTTTGAAACTCGGCCACATCGTGCTTCGAACCTGGATTGCAGACGAACGAGGCGACATATTACAGCAAATTAAACGTTGATCTACTCATAATTACATTTATAATCCAAAATAACCGAAATATACCGAATCTGTGACAATGATTTTTTTCCGCTCAAAATAAGTAACGCTAACCATCACGATTTTTCGCAAAAAATTGAAAACTTTTTTTTTGTTGAAATTCCGGTTCAAATTGATTATAGGTAATGTATATAACATGTTGAGCACGAAACTACCGGTAAAATGCGTGGTTATGGGAAGTTTCGTGTTTTGAAACTCGGCCACATCGTGCTTCGAACCTGGATTGCAGACGAACGAGGCGACATATTACAGCAAATTAAACGTTGATCTACTCATAATTACATTTATAATCCAAAATAACCGAAATATACCGAATCTGTGACAATGATTTTTTTCCGCTCAAAATAAGTAAGGCTAACCATCACGATTTTTCGCAAAAAATTGAAAACTTTTTTTTGTTGAAATTCCGGTTCAAATTGATTATAGGTAATGTATATAACATGTTGAGCACGAAACTACCGGTAAAATGCGTGGTTATTGGAAGTTTCGTGTTTTGAAACTCGGCCACATCGTGCTTCGAACCTGGATTGCAGACGAACGAGGCGACATATTACAGCAAATTAAACGTTGATCTACTCATAATTACATTTATAATCCAAAATAACCGAAATATACCGAATCTGTGACAATGATTTTTTTCCGCTCAAAATAAGTAAGGCTAACCATCACGATTATTCGCAAAAAATTGAAAACTTTTTTTTGTTGAAATTCCGGTTCAAATTGATTATAGGTAATGTATATAACATGTTGAGCACGAAACTACCGGTAAAATGCGTGGTTATTGGAAGTTTCGTGTTTTGAAACTCGGCCACATCGTGCTTCGAACCTGGATTGCAGACGAACGAGGCGACATATTACAGCAAATTAAACGTTGATCTACTCATAATTACATTTATAATCCAAAATAACCGAAATATACCGAATCTGTGACAATGATTTTTTTCCGCTCAAAATAAGTAAGGCTAACCATCACGATTTTTCGCAAAAAATTGAAAACTTTTTTTTGTTGAAATTCCGGTTTAAATTGATTATAGGTAATGTATATAACATGTTGAGCACGAAACTACCGGTAAAATGCGTGGTTATGGGAAGTTTCGTGTTTTGAAACTCGGCCACATCGTGCTTCGAACCTGGATTGCAGACGAGACGAACGAGGCGACATATTACAGCAAATTAAACGTTGATCTACTCATAATTACATTTATAATCCAAAATAACCGAAATATACCGAATCTGTGACAATGATTTTTTTCCTCTCAAAATAAGTAAGGCTCATCACGATTTTTCGCAAAAAATTGAAAACTTTTTTTTGTTGAAATTCCGGTTCAAATTGATTATAGGTAATGTATATAACATGTTGAGCACGAAACTACCGGTAAAATGTGTGGTTATGGGAAGTTTCGTGTTTTGAAACTCGGCCACATCGTGCTTCGAACCGGGATTGCATACGAACGAGGCGACATATTACAGCAAATTAAACGTTGATCTACTCATAATTACATTTATAATCCAAAATAACCGAAATATACCGAATCTGTGACAATGATTTTTTTCCGCTCAAAATAAGTAAGGCTAACCATCACGATTTTTCGCAAAAAATTGAAAACTTTTTTTTGTTGAAATTCCGGTTCAAATTGATTATATTTAATGTATATAACATGTTGAGCACGAAACTACCGGTAAAATGCGTGGTTATTGGAAGTTTCGTGTTTTGAAACTCGGCCACATCGTGCTTCGAACCTGGATTGCAGACGAACGAGGCGACATATTACAGCAAATTAAACGTTGATCTACTCATAATTACATTTATAATCCAAAATAACCAAAATATACCGAATCTGTGACAATGATTTTTTTCCGCTCAAAATAAGTAAGGCTAACCATCACGATTTTTCGCAAAAAATTGAAAACTTTTTTTTGTTGAAATTCCGGTTCAAATTGATTATAGGTAATGTATATAACATGTTGAGCACGAAACTACCGGTAAAATGCGTGGTTATTGGAAGTTTCGTGTTTTGAAACTCGGCCACATCGTGCTTCGAACCTGGATTGCAGACGAACGAGGCGACATATTACAGCAAATTAAACGTTGATCTACTCATAATTACATTTATAATCCAAAATAACCGAAATATACCGAATCTGTGACAATGATTTTTTTCCGCTCAAAATAAGTAAGGCTAACCATCACGATTTTTCGCAAAAAATTGAAAACTTTTTTTTGTTGAAATTCCGGTTCAAATTGATTATATTTAATGTATATAACATGTTGAGCACGAAACTACCGGTAAAATGCGTGGTTATTGGAAGTTTCGTGTTTTGAAACTCGGCCACATCGTGCTTCGAACCTGGATTGCAGACGAACGAGGCGACATATTACAGCAAATTAAACGTTGATCTACTCATAATTACATTTATAATCCAAAATAACCAAAATATACCGAATCTGTGACAATGATTTTTTTCCGCTCAAAATAAGTAAGGCTAACCATCACGATTTTTCGCAAAAAATTGAAAACTTTTTTTTGTTGAAATTCCGGTTCAAATTGATTATAGGTAATGTATATAACATGTTGAGCACGAAACTACCGGTAAAATGCGTGGTTATGGGAAGTTTCGTGTTTTGAAACTCGGCCACATCGTGCTTCGAACCTGGATTGCAGACGAACGAGGCGACATATTACAGCAAATTAAACGTTGATCTACTCATAATTACATTTATAATCCAAAATAACCGAAATATACCGAATCTGTGACAATGATTTTTTTCCGCTCAAAATAAGTAAGGCTAACCATCACGATTTTTCGCAAAAAATTGAAAACTTTTTTTTGTTGAAATTCCGGTTCAAATTGATTATAGGTAATGTATATAACATGTTGAGCACGAAACTACCGGTAAAATGCGTGGTTATGGGAAGTTTCGTGTTTTGAAACTCGGCCACATCGTGCTTCGAACCTGGATTGCAGACGAACGAGGCCACATATTACAGCAAATTAAACGTTGATCTACTCATAATTACATTTATAATCCAAAATAACCGAAATATACCGAATCTGTGACAATGATTTTTTTCCGCTCAAAATAAGTAAGGCTAACCATCACGATTTTTCGCAAAAAATTGAAAACTTTTTTTTGTTGAAATTCCGGTTCAAATTGATTATAGGTAATGTATATAACATGTTGAGCACGAAACTACCGGTAAAATGCGTGGTTATTGGAAGTTTCGTGTTTTGAAACTCGGCCACATCGTGCTTCGAACCTGGATTGCAGACGAACGAGGCGACATATTACAGCAAATTAAACGTTGATATACTCATAATTACATTTATAATCCAAAATAACCGAAATATACCGAATCTGTGACAATGATTTTTTTCCGCTCAAAATAAGTAAGGCTAACCATCACGATTTTTCGCAAAAAATTGAAAACTTTTTTTTGTTGAAATTCCGGTTCAAATTGATTATAGGTAATGTATATAACATGTTGAGCACGAAACTACCGGTAAAATGCGTGGTTATGGGAAGTTTCGTGTTTTGAAACTCGGCCACATCGTGCTTCGAACCTGGATTGCAGACGAGACGAACGAGGCGACATATTACAGCAAATTAAACGTTGATCTACTCATAATTACATTTATAATCCAAAATAACCGAAATATACCGAATCTGTGACAATGATTTTTTTCCTCTCAAAATAAGTAAGGCTAACCATCACGATTTTTCGCAAAAAATTGAAAACTTTTTTTTGTTGAAATTCCGGTTCAAATTGATTATAGGTAATGTATATAACATGTTGAGCACGAAACTACCGGTAAAATGCGTGGTTATGGGAAGTTTCGTGTTTTGAAACTCGGCCAGATCGTGCTTCGAACCTGGATTGCAGACGAACGAGGCGACATATTACAGCAAATTAAACGTTGATCTACTCATAATTACATTTATAATCCAAAATAACCGAAATATACCGAATCTGTGACAACGATTTTTTTCCGCTCAAAATAAGTAAGGCTCATCACGATTTTTCGCAAAAAATTGAAAACTTTTTTTTGTTGAAATTCCGGTTCAAATTGATTATAGGTAATGTATATAACATGTTGAGCACGAAACTACCGGTAAAATGCGTGGTTATGGGAAGTTTCGTGTTTTGAAACTCGGCCACATCGTGCTTCGAACCTGGATTGCAGACGAGACGAACGAGGCGACATATTACAGCAAATTAAACGTTGATCTACTCATAATTACATTTATAATCCAAAATAACCGAAATATACCGAATCTGTGACAATGATTTTTTTCCTCTCAAAATAAGTAAGGCTAACCATCACGATTTTTCGCAAAAAATTGAAAACTTTTTTTTGTTGAAATTCCGGTTCAAATTGATTATAGGTAATAAGTATGATTTTTTTCCGCTCAAAATAAGTAAGTGTTTTGAAACTCGGCCACATCGTGCTTCGAACCTGGATTGTAGACGAACGAGGCGACATATTACAGAAAATTTAACGTTGATCTACTCATAATAGCATTTATAATCCAAAATAACCGAAATATACCGAATCTGTGACAATGATTTTTTTCCGCTCAAAATAAGTAAGGCTAACCATCACGATTTTTCGCAAAAAATTGAAAACTTTTTTTTGTTGAAATTCCGGTTCAAATTGATTATAGGTAATGTATATAACATGTTGAGCACGAAACTACCGGTAAAATGCGTGGTTATGGGAAGTTTCGTGTTTTGAAACTCGGCCACATCGTGCTTCGAACCTGGATTGCAGACGAACGAGGCGACATATTACGGCAAATTAAACGTTGATCTACTCATAATTACATTTATAATCCAAAATAACCGAAATATACCGAATCTGTGACAATGATTTTTTTCCGCTCAAAATAAGTAAGGCTAACCATCACGATTTTTCGCAAAAAATTGAAAACTTTTTTTTGTTGAAATTCCGGTTCAAATTGATTATAGGTAATAAGTATGATTTTTTTCCGCTCAAAATAAGTAAGTGTTTTGAAACTCGGCCACATCGTGCTTCGAACCTGGATAGTAGACGAACGAGGCGACATATTACAGAAAATTAAACGTTGATCTACTCATAATTGCATTTATAATCCAAAATAACCGAAATATACCGAATCTGTGACAATGATTTTTTTCCGCTCAAAATAAGTAAGGCTAACCATCACGATTTTTCGCAAAAAATTGAAAACTTTTTTTTGTTGAAATTCCGGTTCAAATTGATTATATTTAATGTATATAACATGTTGAGCACGAAACTACCGGTAAAATGCGTGGTTATTGGAAGTTTCGTGTTTTGAAACTCGGCCACATCGTGCTTCGAACCTGGATTGCAGACGAACGAGGCGACATATTACAGCAAATTAAACGTTGATATACTCATAATTACATTTATAATCCAAAATAACCGAAATATACCGAATCTGTGACAATGATTTTTTTCCGCTCAAAATAAGTAAGGCTAACCATCACGATTTTTCGCAAAAAATTGAAAACTTTTTTTTGTTGAAATTCCGGTTCAAATTGATTATAGGTAATGTATATAACATGTTGAGCACGAAACTACCGGTAAAATGCGTGGTTATGGGAAGTTTCGTGTTTTGAAACTCGGCCACATCGTGCTTCGAACCTGGATTGCAGACGAACGAGGCGACATATTACAGCAAATTAAACGTTGATCTACTCATAATTACATTTATAATCCAAAATAACCGAAATATACCGAATCTGTGACAATGATTTTTTTCCGCTCAAAATAAGTAAGGCTAACCATCACGATTTTTCGCAAAAAATTGAAAACTTTTTTTTGTTGAAATTCCGGTTCAAATTGATTATAGGTAATGTATATAACATGTTGAGCACGAAACTACCGGTAAAATGCGTGGTTATGGGAAGTTTCGTGTTTTGAAACTCGGCCACATCGTGCTTCGAACCTGGATTGCAGACGAACGAGGCCACATATTACAGCAAATTAAACGTTGATCTAGTCATAATTACATTTATAATCCAAAATAACCGAAATATACCGAATCTGTGACAATGATTTTTTTCCGCTCAAAATAAGTAAGGCTAACCATCACGATTTTTCGCAAAAAATTGAAAACTTTTTTTTGTTGAAATTCCGGTTCAAATTGATTATAGGTAATGTATATAACATGTTGAGCACGAAACTACCGGTAAAATGCGTGGTTATTGGAAGTTTCGTGTTTTGAAACTCGGCCACATCGTGCTTCGAACCTGGATTGCAGACGAACGAGGCGACATATTACAGCAAATTAAACGTTGATCTACTCATAATTACATTTATAATCCAAAATAACCGAAATATACCGAATCTGTGACAATGATTTTTTTCCGCTCAAAATAAGTAAGGCTAACCATCACGATTTTTCGCAAAAAATTGAAAACTTTTTTTTGTTGAAATTCCGGTTCAAATTGATTATAGGTAATGTATATAACATGTTGAGCACGAAACTACCGGTAAAATGCGTGGTTATGGGAAGTTTCGTGTTTTGAAACTCGGCCACATCGTGCTTCGAACCTGGATTGCAGACGAGACGAACGAGGCGACATATTACAGCAAATTAAACGTTGATCTACTCATAATTACATTTATAATCCAAAATAACCGAAATATACCGAATCTGTGACAATGATTTTTTTCCGCTCAAAATAAGTAAGGCTAACCATCACGATTTTTCGCAAAAAATTGAAAACTTTTTTTTGTTGAAATTCCGGTTCAAATTGATTATAGGTAATGTATATAACATGTTGAGCACGAAACTACCGGTAAAATGCGTGGTTATGGGAAGTTTCGTGTTTTGAAACTCGGCCACATCGTGCTTCGAACCTGGATTGCAGACGAGACGAACGAGGCGACATATTACAGCAAATTAAACGTTGATCTACTCATAATTACATTTATAATCCAAAATAACCGAAATATACCGAATCTGTGACAATGATTTTTTTCCTCTCAAAATAAGTAAGGCTAACCATCACGATTTTTCGCAAAAAATTGAAAACTTTTTTTTGTTGAAATTCCGGTTCAAATTGATTATAGGTAATGTATATAACATGTTGAGCACGAAACTACCGGTAAAATGCGTGGTTATGGGAAGTTTCGTGTTTTGAAACTCGGCCAGATCGTGCTTCGAACCTGGATTGCAGACGAACGAGGCGACATATTACAGCAAATTAAACGTTGATCTACTCATAATTACATTTATAATCCAAAATAACCGAAATATACCGAATCTGTGACAATGATTTTTTTCCGCTCAAAATAAGTAAGGCTAACCATCACGATTTTTCGCAAAAAATTGAAAACTTTTTTTTGTTGAAATTCCGGTTCAAATTGATTATATTTAATGTATATAACATGTTGAGCACGAAACTACCGGTAAAATGCGTGGTTATTGGAAGTTTCGTGTTTTGAAACTCGGCCACATCGTGCTTCGAACCTGGATTGCAGACGAACGAGGCGACATATTACAGCAAATTAAACGTTGATCTACTCATAATTACATTTATAATCCAAAATAACCAAAATATACCGAATCTGTGACAATGATTTTTTTCCGCTCAAAATAAGTAAGGCTAACCATCACGATTTTTCGCAAAAAATTGAAAACTTTTTTTTGTTGAAATTCCGGTTCAAATTGATTATAGGTAATGTATATAACATGTTGAGCACGAAACTACCGGTAAAATGCGTGGTTATGGGAAGTTTTGTGTTTTGAAACTCGGCCACATCGTGCTTCGAACCTGGATTGCAGACGAACGAGGCGACATATTACAGCAAATTAAACGTTGATCTACTCATAATTACATTTATAATCCAAAATAACCGAAATATACCGAATCTGTGACAATGATTTTTTTCCGCTCAAAATAAGTAAGGCTAACCATCACGATTTTTCGCAAAAAATTGAAAACTTTTTTTTGTTGAAATTCCGGTTCAAATTGATTATAGGTAATGTATATAACATGTTGAGCACGAAACTACCGGTAAAATGCGTGGTTATGGGAAGTTTCGTGTTTTGAAACTCGGCCACATCGTGCTTCGAACCTGGATTGCAGACGAACGAGGCGACATATTACAGCAAATTAAACGTTGATCTACTCATAATTACATTTATAATCCAAAATAACCGAAATATACCGAATCTGTGACAGTGATTTTTTTCCGCTCAAAATAAGTAAGGCTAACCATCACGATTTTTCGCAAAAAATTGAAAACTTTTTTTTGTTGAAATTCCGGTTCAAATTGATTATAGGTAATGTATATAACATGTTGAGCACGAAACTACCGGTAAAATGCGTGGTTATTGGAAGTTTCGTGTTTTGAAACTCGGCCACATCGTGCTTCGAACCTGGATTGCAGACGAACGAGGCGACATATTACAGCAAATTAAACGTTGATCTACTCATAATTACATTTATAATCCAAAATAACCGAAATATACCGAATCTGTGACAATGATTTTTTTCCGCTCAAAATAAGTAAGGCTAACCATCACGATTTTTCGCAAAAAATTGAAAACTTTTTTTTGTTGAAATTCCGGTTCAAATTGATTATAGGTAATGTATATAACATGTTGAGCACGAAACTACCGGTAAAATGCGTGGTTATGGGAAGTTTCGTGTTTTGAAACTCGGCCACATCGTGCTTCGAACCTGGATTGCAGACGAGACGAACGAGGCGACATATTACAGCAAATTAAACGTTGATCTACTCATAATTACATTTATAATCCAAAATAACCGAAATATACCGAATCTGTGACAATGATTTTTTTCCTCTCAAAATAAGTAAGGCTAACCATCACGATTTTTCGCAAAAAATTGAAAACTTTTTTTTGTTGAAATTCCGGTTCAAATTGATTATAGGTAATGTATATAACATGTTGAGCACGAAACTACCGGTAAAATGCGTGGTTATGGGAAGTTTCGTGTTTTGAAACTCGGCCAGATCGTGCTTCGAACCTGGATTGCAGACGAACGAGGCGACATATTACAGCAAATTAAACGTTGATCTACTCATAATTACATTTATAATCCAAAATAACCGAAATATACCGAATCTGTGACAATGATTTTTTTCCGCTCAAAATAAGTAAGGCTAACCATCACGATTTTTCGCAAAAAATTGAAAACTTTTTTTTGTTGAAATTCCGGTTCAAATTGATTATATTTAATGTATATAACATGTTGAGCACGAAACTACCGGTAAAATGCGTGGTTATTGGAAGTTTCGTGTTTTGAAACTCGGCCACATCGTGCTTCGAACCTGGATTGCAGACGAACGAGGCGACATATTACAGCAAATTAAACGTTGATCTACTCATAATTACATTTATAATCCAAAATAACCAAAATATACCGAATCTGTGACAATGATTTTTTTCCGCTCAAAATAAGTAAGGCTAACCATCACGATTTTTCGCAAAAAATTGAAAACTTTTTTTTGTTGAAATTCCGGTTCAAATTGATTATAGGTAATGTATATAACATGTTGAGCACGAAACTACCGGTAAAATGCGTGGTTATGGGAAGTTTTGTGTTTTGAAACTCGGCCACATCGTGCTTCGAACCTGGATTGCAGACGAACGAGGCGACATATTACAGCAAATTAAACGTTGATCTACTCATAATTACATTTATAATCCAAAATAACCGAAATATACCGAATCTGTGACAATGATTTTTTTCCGCTCAAAATAAGTAAGGCTAACCATCACGATTTTTCGCAAAAAATTGAAAACTTTTTTTTGTTGAAATTCCGGTTCAAATTGATTATAGGTAATGTATATAACATGTTGAGCACGAAACTACCGGTAAAATGCGTGGTTATGGGAAGTTTCGTGTTTTGAAACTCGGCCACATCGTGCTTCGAACCTGGATTGCAGACGAACGAGGCGACATATTACAGCAAATTAAACGTTGATCTACTCATAATTACATTTATAATCCAAAATAACCGAAATATACCGAATCTGTGACAGTGATTTTTTTCCGCTCAAAATAAGTAAGGCTAACCATCACGATTTTTCGCAAAAAATTGAAAACTTTTTTTTGTTGAAATTCCGGTTCAAATTGATTATAGGTAATGTATATAACATGTTGAGCACGAAACTACCGGTAAAATGCGTGGTTATGGGAAGTTTCGTGTTTTGAAACTCGGCCACATCGAGCTTCGAACCTGGATTGCAGACGAACGAGGCGACATATTACAGCAAATTAAACGTTGATCTACTCATAATTACATTTATAATCCAAAATAACCGAAATATACCGAATCTGTGACAATGATTTTTTTCCGCTCAAAATAAGTAAGGCTAACCATCACGATTTTTCGCAAAAAATTGAAAACTTTTTTTTGTTGAAATTCCGGTTCAAATTGATTATAGGTAATGTATATAACATGTTGAGCACGAAACTACCGGTAAAATGCGTGGTTATTGGAAGTTTCGTGTTTTGAAACTCGGCCACATCGTGCTTCGAACCTGGATTGCAGACGAACGAGGCGACATATTACAGCAAATTAAACGTTGATATACTCATAATTACATTTATAATCCAAAATAACCGAAATATACCGAATCTGTGACAATGATTTTTTTCCGCTCAAAATAAGTAAGGCTAACCATCACGATTTTTCGCAAAAAATTGAAAACTTTTTTTTGTTGAAATTCCGGTTCAAATTGATTATAGGTAATGTATATAACATGTTGAGCACGAAACTACCGGTAAAATGCGTGGTTATTGGAAGTTTCGTGTTTTGAAACTCGGGAACATCGTGCTTCGAACCTGGATTGCAGACGAACGAGGCGACATATTACAGCAAATTAAACGTTGATCTACTCATAATTACATTTATAATCCAAAATAACCGAAATATACCGAATCTGTGACAATGATTTTTTTCCGCTCAAAATAAGTAAGGCTAACCATCACGATTATTCGCAAAAAATTGAAAACTTTTTTTTGTTGAAATTCCGGTTCAAATTGATTATAGGTAATGTATATAACATGTTGAGCACGAAACTACCGGTAAAATGCGTGGTTATTGGAAGTTTCGTGTTTTGAAACTCGGCCACATCGTGCTTCGAACCTGGATTGCAGACGAACGAGGCGACATATTACAGCAAATTAAACGTTGATCTACTCATAATTACATTTATAATCCAAAATAACCGAAATATACCGAATCTGTGACAATGATTTTTTTCCGCTCAAAATAAGTAAGGCTAACCATCACGATTTTTCGCAAAAAATTGAAAACTTTTTTTTGTTGAAATTCCGGTTTAAATTGATTATAGGTAATGTATATAACATGTTGAGCACGAAACTACCGGTAAAATGCGTGGTTATGGGAAGTTTCGTGTTTTGAAACTCGGCCACATCGTGCTTCGAACCTGGATTGCAGACGAGACGAACGAGGCGACATATTACAGCAAATTAAACGTTGATCTACTCATAATTACATTTATAATCCAAAATAACCGAAATATACCGAATCTGTGACAATGATTTTTTTCCTCTCAAAATAAGTAAGGCTAACCATCACGATTTTTCGCAAAAAATTGAAAACTTTTTTTTGTTGAAATTCCGGTTCAAATTGATTATATTTAATGTATATAACATGTTGAGCACGAAACTACCGGTAAAATGCGTGGTTATTGGAAGTTTCGTGTTTTGAAACTCGGCCACATCGTGCTTCGAACCTGGATTGCAGACGAACGAGGCGACATATTACAGCAAATTAAACGTTGATCTACTCATAATTACATTTATAATCCAAAATAACCAAAATATACCGAATCTGTGACAATGATTTTTTTCCGCTCAAAATAAGTAAGGCTAACCATCACGATTTTTCGCAAAAAATTGAAAACTTTTTTTTGTTGAAATTCCGGTTCAAATTGATTATAGGTAATGTATATAACATGTTGAGCACGAAACTACCGGTAAAATGCGTGGTTATGGGAAGTTTCGTGTTTTGAAACTCGGCCACATCGTGCTTCGAACCTGGATTGCAGACGAACGAGGCGACATATTACAGCAAATTAAACGTTGATCTACTCATAATTACATTTATAATCCAAAATAACCGAAATATACCGAATCTGTGACAATGATTTTTTTCCGCTCAAAATAAGTAAGGCTAACCATCACGATTTTTCGCAAAAAATTGAAAACTTTTTTTTGTTGAAATTCCGGTTCAAATTGATTATAGGTAATGTATATAACATGTTGAGCACGAAACTACCGGTAAAATGCGTGGTTATTGGAAGTTTCGTGTTTTGAAACTCGGCCACATCGTGCTTCGAACCTGGATTGCAGACGAACGAGGCGACATATTACAGCAAATTAAACGTTGATATACTCATAATTACATTTATAATCCAAAATAACCGAAATATACCGAATCTGTGACAATGATTTTTTTCCGCTCAAAATAAGTAAGGCTAACCATCACGATTTTTCGCAAAAAATTGAAAACTTTTTTTTGTTGAAATTCCGGTTCAAATTGATTATAGGTAATGTATATAACATGTTGAGCACGAAACTACCGGTAAAATGCGTGGTTATGGGAAGTTTCGTGTTTTGAAACTCGGCCACATCGTGCTTCGAACCTGGATTGCAGACGAACGAGGCGACATATTACAGCAAATTAAACGTTGATCTACTCATAATTACATTTATAATCCAAAATAACCGAAATATACCGAATCTGTGACAATGATTTTTTTCCGCTCAAAATAAGTAACGCTAACCATCACGATTTTTCGCAAAAAATTGAAAACTTTTTTTTTGTTGAAATTCCGGTTCAAATTGATTATAGGTAATGTATATAACATGTTGAGCACGATACTACCGGTAAAATGCGTGGTTATGGGAAGTTTCGTGTTTTGAAACTCGGCCACATCGTGCTTCGAACCTGGATTGCAGACGAACGAGGCGACATATTACAGCAAATTAAACGTTGATCTACTCATAATTACATTTATAATCCAAAATAACCGAAATATACCGAATCTGTGACAATGATTTTTTTCCGCTCAAAATAAGTAAGGCTAACCATCACGATTTTTCGCAAAAAATTGAAAACTTTTTTTTGTTGAAATTCCGGTTCAAATTGATTATAGGTAATGTATATAACATGTTGAGCACGAAACTACCGGTAAAATGCGTGGTTATTGGAAGTTTCGTGTTGTGAAACTCGGCCACATCGTGCTTCGAACCTGGATTGCAGACGAACGAGGCGACATATTACAGCAAATTAAACGTTGATCTACTCATAATTACATTTATAATCCAAAATAACCGAAATATACCGAATCTGTGACAATGATTTTTTTCCGCTCAAAATAAGTAAGGCTAACCATCACGATTTTTCGCAAAAAATTGAAAACTTTTTTTTGTTGAAATTCCGGTTTAAATTGATTATAGGTAATGTATATAACATGTTGAGCACGAAACTACCGGTAAAATGCGTGGTTATGGGAAGTTTCGTGTTTTGAAACTCGGCCACATCGTGCTTCGAACCTGGATTGCAGACGAGACGAACGAGGCGACATATTACAGCAAATTAAACGTTGATCTACTCATAATTACATTTATAATCCAAAATAACCGAAATATACCGAATCTGTGACAATGATTTTTTTCCTCTCAAAATAAGTAAGGCTAACCATCACGATTTTTCGCAAAAAATTGAAAACTTTTTTTTGTTGAAATTCCGGTTCAAATTGATTATAGGTAATGTATATAACATGTTGAGCACGAAACTACCGGTAAAATGTGTGGTTATGGGAAATTTCGTGTTTTGAAACTCGGCCACATCGTGCTTCGAACCTGGATTGCATACGAACGAGGCGACATATTACAGCAAATTAAACGTTGATCTACTCATAATTACATTTATAATCCAAAATAACCGAAATATACCGAATCTGTGACAATGATTTTTTTCCGCTCAAAATAAGTAAGGCTAACCATCACGATTTTTCGCAAAAAATTGAAAACTTTTTTTTGTTGAAATTCCGGTTCAAATTGATTATATTTAATGTATATAACATGTTGAGCACGAAACTACCGGTAAAATGCGTGGTTATTGGAAGTTTCGTGTTTTGAAACTCGGCCACATCGTGCTTCGAACCTGGATTGCAGACGAACGAGGCGACATATTACAGCAAATTAAACGTTGATCTACTCATAATTACATTTATAATCCAAAATAACCAAAATATACCGAATCTGTGACAACGATTTTTTTCCGCTCAAAATAAGTAAGGCTAACCATCACGATTTTTCGCAAAAAATTGAAAACTTTTTTTTGTTGAAATTCCGGTTCAAATTGATTATAGGTAATGTATATAACATGTTGAGCACGAAACTACCGGTAAAATGCGTGGTTATGGGAAGTTTCGTGTTTTGAAACTCGGCCACATCGTGCTTCGAACCTGGATTGCAGACGAACGAGGCGACATATTACAGCAAATTAAACGTTGATCTACTCATAATTACATTTATAATCCAAAATAACCGAAATATACCGAATCTGTGACAATGATTTTTTTCCGCTCAAAATAAGTAAGGCTAACCATCACGATTTTTCGCAAAAAATTGAAAACTTTTTTTTGTTGAAATTCCGGTTCAAATTGATTATAGGTAATGTATATAACATGTTGAGCACGAAACTACCGGTAAAATGCGTGGTTATGGGAAGTTTCGTGTTTTGAAACTCGGCCACATCGTGCTTCGAACCTGGATTGCAGACGAACGAGGCGACATATTACAGCAAATTAAACGTTGATCTACTCATAATTACATTTATAATCCAAAGTAACCGAAATATACCGAATCTGTGACAATGATTTTTTTCCGCTCAAAATAAGTAAGGCTAACCATCACGATTTTTCGCAAAAAATTGAAAACTTTTTTTGTTGAAATTCCGGTTCAAATTGATTATAGGTAATGTATATAACATGTTGAGCACGAAACTACCGGTAAAATGCGTGGTTATGGGAAGTTTCGTGTTTTGAAACTCGGCCACATCGTGCTTCGAACCTGGATTGCAGACGAACGAGGCGACATATTACAGCAAATTAAACGTTGATCTACTCATAATTACATTTATAATCCAAAATAACCGAAATATACCGAATCTGTGACAATGATTTTTTTCCGCTCAAAATAAGTAAGGCTAACCATCACGATTTTTCGCAAAAAATTGAAAACTTTTTTTTGTTGAAATTCCGGTTCAAATTGATTATAGGTAATGTATATAACATGTTGAGCACGAAACTACCGGTAAAATTCGTGGTTATGGGAAGTTTCGTGTTTTGAAACTCGGCCACATCGTGCTTCGAACCTGGATTGCAGACGAGACGAACGAGGCGACATATTACAGCAAATTAAACGTTGATCTACTCATAATTACATTTATAATCCAAAATAACCGAAATATACCGAATCTGTGACAATGATTTTTTTCCGCTCAAAATAAGTAAGGCTCACGATTTTTCGCAAAAAATTGAAAACTTTTTTTTGTTGAAATTCCGGTTCAAATTGATTATAGGTAATGTATATAACATGTTGAGCACGAAACTACCGGTAAAATGCGTGGTTATGGGAAGTTTCGTGTTTTGAAACTCGGCCACATCGTGCTTCGAACCTGGATTGCAGACGAACGAGGCGACATATTACAGCAAATTAAACGTTGATCTACTCATAATTACATTTATAATCCAAAATAACCGAAATATACCGAATCTGTGACAATGATTTTTTTCCGCTCAAAATAAGTAAGGCTAACCATCACGATTTTTCGCAAAAAATTGAAAACTTTTTTTTGTTGAAATTCCGGTTCAAATTGATTATAGGTAATGTATATAACATGTTGAGCACGAAACTACCGGTAAAATGCGTGGTTATGGGAAGTTTCGTGTTTTGAAACTCGGCCACATCGTGCTTCGAACCTGGATTGTAGACGAACGAGGCGACATATTACAGCAAATTAAACGTTGATCTACTCATAATTACATTTATAATCCAAAATAACCGAAATATACCGAATCTGTGACAATGATTTTTTTCCTCTCAAAATAAGTAAGGCTAACCATCACGATTTTTCGCAAAAAATTGAAAACTTTTTTTTGTTGAAATTCCGGTTCAAATTGATTATAGGTAATGTATATAACATGTTGAGCACGAAACTACCGGTAAAATGCGTGGTTATGGGAAGTTTCGTGTTTTGAAACTCGGCCACATCGTGCTTCGAACCTGGATTGCAGACGAACGAGGCGACATATTACAGCAAATTAAACGTTGATCTACTCATAATTACATTTATAATCCAAAATAACCGAAATATACCGAATCTGTGACAATGATTTTTTTCCGCTCAAAATAAGTAAGGCTAACCATCACGATTTTTCGCAAAAAATTGAAAACTTTTTTTTGTTGAAATTCCGGTTCAAATTGATTATAGGTAATGTATATAACATGTTGAGCACGAAACTACCGGTAAAATGCGTGGTTATTGGAAGTTTCGTGTTTTGAAACTCGGCCACATCGTGCTTCGAACCTGGATTGCAGACGAACGAGGCGACATATTACAGCAAATTAAACGTTGATCTACTCATAATTACATTTATAATCCAAACATCACGATTTTTCGCAAAAAATTGAAAACTTTTTTTTGTTGAAATTCCGGTTCAAATTGATTATAGGTAATGTATATAACATGTTGAGCACGAAACTACCGGTAAAATGCGTGGTTATGGGAAGTTTCGTGTTTTGAAACTCGGCCACATCGTGCTTCGAACCTGGATTGCAGACGAACGAGGCGACATATTACAGCAAATTAAACGTTGATCTACTCATAATTACATTTATAATCCAAAATAACCGAAATATACCGAATCTGTGACAATGATTTTTTTCCGCTCAAAATAAGTAAGGCTAACCATCACGATTTTTCGCAAAAAATTGAAAACTTTTTTTTGTTGAAATTCCGGTTCAAATTGATTATAGGTAATGTATATAACATGTTGAGCACGAAACTACCGGTAAAATGCGTGGTTATGGGAAGTTTCGTGTTTTGAAACTCGGCCACATCGTGCTTCGAACCTGGATTGCAGACGAACGAGGCGACATATTACAGCAAATTAAACGTTGATCTACTCATAATTACATTTATAATCCAAAATAACCGAAATATACCGAATCTGTGACAATGATTTTTTTCCGCTCAAAATAAGTAAGGCTAACCATCACGATTTTTCGCAAAAAATTGAAAACTTTTTTTTTGTTGAAATTCCGGTTCAAATTGATTATAGGTAATGTATATAACATGTTGAGCACGAAACTACCGGTAAAATGCGTGGTTATGGGAAGTTTCGTGTTTTGAAACTCGGCCACATCGTGCTTCGAACCTGGATTGCAGACGAACGAGGCGACATATTACAGCAAATTAAACGTTGATCTACTCATAATTACATTTATAATCCAAAATAACCGAAATATACCGAATCTGTGACAATGATTTTTTTCCTCTCAAAATAAGTAAGGCTAACCATCACGATTTTTCGCAAAAAATTGAAAACTTTTTTTTGTTGAAATTCCGGTTCAAATTGATTATAGGTAATGTATATAACATGTTGAGCACGAAACTACCGGTAAAATGCGTGGTTATGGGAAGTTTCGTGTTTTGAAACTCGGCCACATCGTGCTTCGAACCTGGATTGCAGACGAACGAGGCGACATATTACAGCAAATTAAACGTTGATCTACTCATAATTACATTTATAATCCAAAATAACCGAAATATACCGAATCTGTGACAATGATTTTTTTCCGCTCAAAATAAGTAAGGCTAACCATCACGATTTTTCGCAAAAAATTGTAAACTTTTTTTTGTTGAAATTCCGGTTCAAATTGATTATAGGTAATGTATATAACATGTTGAGCACGAAACTACCGGTAAAATGCGTGGTTATGGGAAGTTTCGTGTTTTGAAACTCGGCCACATCGTGCTTCGAACCTGGATTGCAGACGAGACGAACGAGGCGACATATTACAGCAAATTAAACGTTGATCTACTCATAATTACATTTATAATCCAAAATAACCGAAATATACCGAATCTGTGACAATGATTTTTTTCCTCTCAAAATAATTAAGGCTAACCATCACGATTTTTCGCAAAAAACTGAAAACTTTTTTTTGTTGAAATTCCGGTTCAAATTGATTATAGGTAATGTATATAACATGTTGAGCACGAAACTACCGGTAAAATGCGTGGTTATGGGAAGTTTCGTATTTTGAAACTCGGCCACATCGTGCTTCGAACCTGGATTGCAGACGAACGAGGCGACATATTACAGCAAATTAAACGTTGATCTACTCATAATTACATTTATAATCCACAATAACCGAAATATACCGAATCTGTGACAACGATTTTTTTCCGCTCAAAATAAGTAAGGCTAACCATCACGATTTTTCGCAAAAAATTGAAAACTTTTTTTGTTGAAATTCCGGTTCAAATTGATTATAGGTAATGAATATAACATGTTGAGCACGAAACTACCGGTAAAATGCGTGGTTATGGGAAGTTTCGTGTTTTGAAACTCGGCCACATCGTGCTTCGAACCTGGATTGCAGACGAACGAGGCGACATATTACAGCAAATTAAACGTTGATCTACTCATAATTACATTTATAATCCAAAATAATCGAAATATACCGAATCTGTGACAACGATTTTTTTCCGCTCAAAATAAGTAAGGCTAACCATCACGATTTTTCGCAAAAAATTGAAAACTTTTTTTTGTTGAAATTCCGGTTCAAATTGATTATAGGTAATGTATATAACATGTTGAGCACGAAACTACCGGTAAAATGCGTGGTTATGGGAAGTTTCGTGTTTTGAAACTCGGCCACATCGTGCTTCGAACCTGGATTGCAGACGAGACGAACGAGGCGACATATTACAGCAAATTAAACGTTGATCTACTCATAATTACATTTATAATCCAAAATAACCGAAATATACCGAATCTGTGACAATGATTTTTTTCCGCTCAAAATAAGTAAGGCTAACCATCACGATTTTTCGCAAAAAAATTGTAAACTTTTTTTTTGTTGAAATTCCGGTTCAAATTGATTATAGGTAATGTATATAACATGTTGAGCACGAAACTACCGGTAAAATGCGTGGTTATGGGAAGTTTCGTGTTTTGAAACTCGGCCACATCGTGCTTCGAACCTGGATTGCAGACGAACGAGGCGACATATTACAGCAAATTAAACGTTGATCTACTCATAATTACATTTATAATCCAAAATAACCGAAATATACCGAATCTGTGACAATGATTTTTTTCCTCTCAAAATAAGTAAGGCTAACCATCACGATTTTTCGCAAAAAATTGAAAACTTTTTTTTGTTGAAATTCCGGTTCAAATTGATTATAGGTAATGTATATAACATGTTGAGCACGAAACTACCGGTAAAATGCGTGGTTATGGGAAGTTTCGTGTTTTGAAACTCGGCCACATCGTGCTTCGAACCTGGATTGCAGACGAACGAGGCGACATATTACAGCAAATTAAACGTTGATCTACTCATAATTACATTTATAATCCAAAATAACCGAAATATACCGAATCTGTGACAACGATTTTTTTCCGCTCAAAATAAGTAAGGCTAACCATCACGATTTTTCGCAAAAAATTGTAAACTTTTTTTTGTTGAAATTCCGGTTCAAATTGATTATAGGTAATGTATATAACATGTTGAGCACGAAACTACCGGTAAAATGTGTGGTTATGGGAAGTTTCGTGTTTTGAAACTCGGCCACATCGTGCTTCGAACCTGGATTGCAGACCAGACGAACGAGGCGACATATTACAGCAAATTAAACGTTGATCTACTCATAATTACATTTATAATCCAAAATAACCGAAATATACCGAATCTGTGACAATGATTTTTTTCCTCTCAAAATAAGTAAGGCTAACCATCACGATTTTTCGCAAAAAATTGAAAACTTTTTTTTGTTGAAATTCCGGTTCAAATTGATTATAGGTAATGTATATAACATGTTGAGCACGAAACTACCGGTAAAATGCGTGGTTATGGGAAGTTTCGTGTTTTGAAACTCGGCCACATCGTGCTTCGAACCTGGATTGCAGACGAACGAGGCGACATATTACAGCAAATTAAACGTTGATCTACTCATAATTACATTTATAATCCAAAATAACCGAAATATACCGAATCTGTGACAACGATTTTTTTCCGCTCAAAATAAGTAAGGCTCATCACGATTATTCGCAAAAAATTGAAAACTTTTTTTATTGAAATTCCGGTTCAAATTGATTATAGGTAATGTATATAACATGTTGAGCACGAAACTACCGGTAAAATGCGTGGTTATGGGAAGTTTCGTGTTTTGAAACTCGGCCACATCGTGCTTCGAACCTGGATTGCAGACGAACGAGGCGACATATTACAGCAAATTAAACGTTGATCTACTCATAATTACATTTATAATCCAAAATAACCGAAATATACCGAATCTGTGACAACGATTTTTTTCCGCTCAAAATAAGTAAGGCTAACCATCACGATTTTTCGCAAAAAATTGAAAACTTTTTTTTGTTGAAATTCCGGTTCAAATTGATTATAGGTAATGTATATAACATGTTGAGCACGAAACTACCGGTAAAATGCGTGGTTATGGGAAGTTTCGTGTTTTGAAACTCGGCCACATCGTGCTTCGAACCTGGATTGCAGACGAACGAGGCGACATATTACAGCAAATTAAACGTTGATCTACTCATAATTACATTTATAATCCAAAATAACCGAAATATACCGAATCTGTGACAATGATTTTTTTCCGCTCAAAATAAGTAAGGCTAACATCACGATTTTTCGCAAAAAATTGAAACTTTTTTTTGTTGAAATTCCGGTTCAAATTGATTATAGGTAATGTATATAACATGTTGAGCACGAAACTACCGGTAAAATGCGTGGTTATGGGAAGTTTCGTGTTTTGAAACTCGGCCACATCGTGCTTCGAACCTAGATTGTAGACGAACGAGGCGACATATTACAGCAAATTAAACGTTGATCTACTCATAATTACATTTATAATCCAAAATAACCGAAATATACCGAATCTGTGACAATGATTTTTTTCCGGTCAAAATAAGTAAGGCTAACCATCACGATTTTTCGCAAAAATTGAAAACTTTTTTTTGTTGAAATTCCGGTTCAAATTGATTATAGGTAATGTATATAACATGTTGAGCACGAAACTACCGGTAAAATGCGTGGTTATTGGAAGTTTCGTGTTTTGAAACTCGGCCACATCGTGCTTCGAACCTGGATTGCAGACGAACGAGGCGACATATTACAGCAAATTAAACGTTGATCTACTCATAATTACATTTATAATCCAAAATAACCGAAATATACCGAATCTGTGACAACGATTTTTTTCCGCCTCAAAATAAGTAAGGCAAACCATCACGATTTTTCGCAAAAAATTGAAAACTTTTTTTGTTGAAATTCCGGTTTAAATTGATTATAGGTAATGTATATAACATGTTGAGCACGAAACTACCGGTAAAATGCGTGGTTATGGGAAGTTTCGTGTTTTGAAACTCGGCCACATCGTGCTTCGAACCTGGATTGCAGACGAGACGAACGAGGCGACATATTACAGCAAATTAAACGTTGATCTACTCATAATTACATTTATAATCCAAAATAACCGAAATATACCGAATCTGTGACAATGATTTTTTTCCTCTCAAAATAAGTAAGGCTAACTAACCATCACGATTTTTCGCAAAAAATTGAAAACTTTTTTTTGTTGAAATTCCGGTTCAAATTGATTATAGGTAATGTATATAACATGTTGAGCACGAAACTACCGGTAAAATGTGTGGTTATGGGAAGTTTCGTGTTTTGAAACTCGGCACATCGTGCTTCGAACCTGGATTGCAGACGAACAAAGCGACACATTACAGCAAATTAAACGTTGATCTACTCATAATTACATTTATAATCCAAAATAACCGAAATATACCGAATCTGTGACAATGATTTTTTTCCGCTCAAAATAAGTAAGGCTAGCCATCACGATTTTTCGCAAAAAATTGAAAACTTTTTTTTGTTGAAATTCCGGTTCAAATTGATTATAGGTAATGTATATAACATGTTGAGCACGAAACTACCGGTAAAATGCGTGGTTATTGGAAGTTTCGTGTTTTGAAACTCGGCCACATCGTGCTTCGAACCTGGATTGCAGACGAACGAGGCGACATATTACAGCAAATTAAACGTTGATCTACTCATAATTACATTTATAATCCAAAATAACCGAAATATACCGAATCTGTGACAACGATTTTTTTCCGCTCAAAATAAGTAAGGCAAACCATCACGATTTTTCGCAAAAAATTGAAAACTTTTTTTTGTTGAAATTCCGGTTTAAATTGATTATAGGTAATGTATATAACATGTTGAGCACGAAACTACCGGTAAAATGCGTGGTTATGGGAAGTTTCGTGTTTTGAAACTCGGCCACATCGTGCTTCGAACCTGGATGGCAGACGAACGAGGCGACATATTACAGCAAATTAAACGTTGATCTACTCATAATTACATTTATAATCCAAAATAACCGAAATATACCGAATCTGTGACAATGATTTTTTTCCGCTCAAAATAAGTAAGGCTAACCATCACGATTTTTCGCAAAAAATTGAAAACTTTTTTTTGTTGAAATTCCGGTTCAAATTGATAGGTAATGTATATAACATGTTGAGCACGAAACTACCGGTAAAATGCGTGGTTATTGGAAGTTTCGTGTTTTGAAACTCGGCCACATCGTGCTTCGAACCTGGATTGCAGACGAACGAGGCGACATATTACAGCAAATTAAACGTTGATCTACTCATAATTACATTTATAATCCAAAATAACCGAAATATACCGAATCTGTGACAATGATTTTTTTCCGCTCAAAATAAGTAAGGCTAACCATCACGATTTTTCGCAAAAAATTGAAAACTTTTTTTTGTTGAAATTCCGGTTCAAATTGATTATAGGTAATGTATATAACATGTTGAGCACGAAACTACCGGTAAAATGCGTGGTTATGGGAAGTTTCGTGTTTTGAAACTCGGCCACATCGTGCTTCGAACCTGGATTGCAGACGAACGAGGCGACATATTACAGCAAATTAAACGTTGATCTACTCATAATTACATTTATAATCCAAAATAACCGAAATATACCGAATCTGTGACAATGATTTTTTTCCGCTCAAAATAAGTAAGGCTAACCATCACGATTTTTCGCAAAAAATTGAAAACTTTTTTTTGTTGAAATTCCGGTTCAAATTGATTATAGGTAATGTATATAACATGTTGAGCACGAAACTACCGGTAAAATGCGTGGTTATTGGAAGTTTCGTGTTTTGAAACTCGGCCACATCGTGCTTCGAACCTGGATTGCAGACGAGACGAACGAGGCGACATATTACAGCAAATTAAACGTTGATCTACTCATAATTACATTTATAATCCAAAATAACCGAAATATACCGAATCTGTGACAATGATTTTTTTCCGCTCAAAATAAGTAAGGCTAACCATCACGATTTTTCGCAAAAAATTGAAAACTTTTTTTTGTTGAAATTCCGGTTCAAATTGATTATAGGTAATGTATATAACATGTTGAGCACGAAACTACCGGTAAAATGCGTGGTTATGGGAAGTTTCGTGTTTTGAAACTCGGCCACATCGTGCTTCGAACCTGGATTGCAGACGAGACGAACGAGGCGACATATTACAGCAAATTAAACGTTGATCTACTCATAATTACATTTATAATCCAAAATAACCGAAATATACCGAATCTGTGACAATGATTTTTTTCCTCTCAAAATAAGTAAGGCTAACCATCACGATTTTTCGCAAAAAATTGAAAACTTTTTTTTGTTGAAATTCCGGTTCAAATTGATTATAGGTAATGTATATAACATGTTGAGCACGAAACTACCGGTAAAATGCGTGGTTATGGGAAGTTTCGTGTTTTGAAACTCGGCCAGATTGTGCTTCGAACCTGGATTGCAGACGAACGAGGCGACATATACGACGAAATATACCGAATCTTTGACAACGATTTTTTTTCCGCTCAAAATAAGTAAGGCAAATCACGATTTTTCGCAAAAAATTGAAAACTTTTTTTTTGTTGAAATTCCGGTTCAAATTGATTATAGGTAATGTATATAACATGTTGAGCACGAAACTACCGGTAAAATGCGTGGTTATGGGAAGTTTCGTGTTTTGAAACTCGGCCACATCGTGCTTCGAACCTGGATTGCAGACGAGACGAACGAGGCGACATATTACAGCAAATTAAACGTTGATCTACTCATAATTACATTTATAATCCAAAATAACCGAAATATACCGAATCTGTGACAATGATTTTTTTCCGCTCAAAATAAGTAAGGCTAGCCATCACGATTTTTCGCAAAAAATTGAAAACTTTTTTTTGTTGAAATTCCGGTTTAAATTGATTATAGGTAATGTATATAACATGTTGAGCACGAAACTACCGGTAAAATGCGTGGTTATGGGAAGTTTCGTGTTTTGAAACTCGGCCACATCGTGCTTCGAACCTGGATTGCAGACGAGACGAACGAGGCGACATATTACAGCAAATTAAACGTTGATCTACTCATAATTACATTTATAATCCAAAATAATCGAAATATACCGAATCTGTGACAATGATTTTTTTCCTCTCAAAATAAGTAAGGCTAACCATCACGATTTTTCGCAAAAAATTGAAAACTTTTTTTTGTTGAAATTCCGGTTCAAATTGATTATAGGTAATGTATATAACATGTTGAGCACGAAACTACCGGTAAAATGTGTGGTTATGGGAAGTTTCGTGTTTTGAAACTCGGCCACATCGTGCTTCGAACCTGGATTGCAGACGAACGAGGCGACATATTACAGCAAATTAAACGTTGATCTACTCATAATTACATTTATAATCCAAAATAACCGAAATATACCGAATCTGTGACAATGATTTTTTTCCGCTCAAAATAAGTAAGGCTATCACGATTTTTCGCAAAAAATTGAAAACTTTTTTTTGTTGAAATTCCGGTTCAAATTGATTATAGGTAATAAGTATGATTTTTTTCCGCTCAAAATAATTAAGTGTTTTGAAACTCGGCCACATCGTGCTTCGAACCTGGATTGTAGACGAACGAGGCGACATATTACAGCAAATTAAACGTTGATCTACTCATAATTACATTTATAATCCAAAATAACCGAAATATACCGAATCTGTGACAATGATTTTTTTCCGCTCAAAATAAGTAAGGCTAACCATCACGATTTTTCGCAAAAAATTGAAAACTTTTTTTTGTTGAAATTCCGGTTCAAATTGATTATAGGTAATGTATATAACATGTTGAGCACGAAACTACCGGTAAAATGCGTGGTTATTGGAAGTTTCGTGTTTTGAAACTCGGCCACATCGTGCTTCGAACCTGGATTGCAGAAGAACGAGGCGACATATTACAGCAAATTAAACGTTGATCTACTCATAATTACATTTATAATCCAAAATAACCGAAATATACCGAATCTGTGACAATGATTTTTTTCCGCTCAAAATAAGTAAGGCTAACCATCACGATTTTTCGCAAAAAATTGAAAACTTTTTTTTGTTGAAATTCCGGTTCAAATTGATTATAGGTAATGTATATAACATGTTGAGCACGAAACTACCGGTAAAATGCGTGGTTATTGGAAGTTTCGTGTTTTGAAACTCGGCCACATCGTGCTTCGAACCTGGATTGCAGACGAACGAGGCGACATATTACAGCAAATTAAACGTTGATCTACTCATAATTACATTTATAATCCAAAATAACCGAAATATACCGAATCTGTGACAATGATTTTTTTCCGCTCAAAATAAGTAAGGCTAACCATCACGATTTTTCGCAAAAAATTGAAAACTTTTTTTTTGTTGAAATTCCGGTTCAAATTGATTATAGGTAATGTATATAACATGTTGAGCACGAAACTACCGGTAAAATGCGTGGTTATTGGAAGTTTCGTGTTTTGAAACTCGGCCACATCGTGCTTCGAACCTGGATTGCAGACGAACGAGGCGACATATTACAGCAAATTAAACGTTGATCTACTCATAATTACATTTATAATCCAAAATAACCGAAATATACCGAATCTGTGACAATGATTTTTTTCCGCTCAAAATAAGTAAGGCTAACCATCACGATTTTTCGCAAAAAATTGAAAACTTTTTTTTGTTGAAATTCCGGTTCAAATTGATTATAGGTAATGTATATAACATGTTGAGCACGAAACTATCGGTAAAATGCGTGGTTATGGGAAGTTTCGTGTTTTGAAACTCGGCCACATCGTGCTTCGAACCTGGATTGCAGACGAACGAGGCGACATATTACAGCAAATTAAACGTTGATCTACTCATAATTACATTTATAATCCAAAATAACCGAAATATACCGAATCTGTGACAATGATTTTTTTCCGCTCAAAATAAGTAAGGCTAACCATCACGATTTTTCGCAAAAAATTGAAAACTTTTTTTTGTTGAAATTCCGGTTCAAATTGATTATAGGTAATGTATATAACATGTTGAGCACGAAACTACCGGTAAAATGCGTGGTTATTGGAAGTTTCGTGTTTTGAAACTCGGCCACATCGTGCTTCGAACCTGGATTGCAGACGAACGAGGCGACATATTACAGCAAATTAAACGTTGATCTACTCATAATTACATTTATAATCCAAAATAACCGAAATATACCGAATCTGTGACAATGATTTGTTTCCGCTCAAAATAAGTAAGGCTAACCATCACGATTTTTCGCAAAAAATTGAAAACTTTTTTTTGTTGAAATTCCGGTTCAAATTGATTATAGGTAATGTATATAACATGTTGAGCACGAAACTATCGGTAAAATGCGTGGTTATGGGAAGTTTCGTGTTTTGAAACTCGGCCACATCGTGCTTCGAACCTGGATTGCAGACGAACGAGGCGACATATTACAGCAAATTAAACGTTGATCTACTCATAATTACATTTATAATCCAAAATAACCGAAATATACCGAATCTGTGACAATGATTTTTTTCCGCTCAAAATAAGTAAGGCTAACCATCACGATTTTTCGCAAAAAATTGAAAACTTTTTTTTGTTGAAATTCCGGTTCAAATTGATTATAGGTAATGTATATAACATGTTGAGCACGAAACTACCGGTAAAATGCGTGGTTATTGGAAGTTTCGTGTTTTGAAACTCGGCCACATCGTGCTTCGAACCTGGATTGCAGACGAACGAGGCGACATATTACAGCAAATTAAACGTTGATCTACTCATAATTACATTTATAATCCAAAATAACCGAAATATACCGAATCTGTGACAATGATTTTTTTCCGCTCAAAATAAGTAAGGCTAACCATCACGATTTTTCGCAAAAAATTGAAAACTTTTTTTTGTTGAAATTCCGGTTCAAATTGATTATAGGTAATGTATATAACATGTTGAGCACGAAACTATCGGTAAAATGCGTGGTTATGGGAAGTTTCGTGTTTTGAAACTCGGCCACATCGTGCTTCGAACCTGGATTGCAGACGAACGAGGCGACATATTACAGCAAATTAAACGTTGATCTACTCATAATTACATTTATAATCCAAAATAACCGAAATATACCGAATCTGTGACAATGATTTTTTTCCGCTCAAAATAAGTAAGGCTAACCATCACGATTTTTCGCAAAAAATTGAAAACTTTTTTTTGTTGAAATTCCGGTTCAAATTGATTATAGGTAATGTATATAACATGTTGAGCACGAAACTATCGGTAAAATGCGTGGTTATGGGAAGTTTCGTGTTTTGAAACTCGGCCACATCGTGCTTCGAACCTGGATTGCAGACGAACGAGGCGACATATTACAGCAAATTAAACGTTGATCTACTCATAATTACATTTATAATCCAAAATAACCGAAATATACCGAATCTGTGACAATGATTTTTTTCCGCTCAAAATAAGTAAGGCTAACCATCACGATTTTTCGCAAAAAATTGAAAACTTTTTTTTGTTGAAATTCCGGTTCAAATTGATTATAGGTAATGTATATAACATGTTGAGCACGAAACTACCGGTAAAATGCGTGGTTATGGGAAGTTTCGTGTTTTGAAACTCGGCCACATCGTGCTTCGAACCTGGATTGCAGACGAGACGAACGAGGCGACATATTACAGCAAATTAAACGTTGATCTACTCATAATTACATTTATAATCCAAAATAACCGAAATATACCGAATCTGTGACAATGATTTTTTTCCGCTCAAAATAAGTAAGGCTAACCATCACGATTTTTCGCAAAAAATTGAAAACTTTTTTTTGTTGAAATTCCGGTTCAAATTGATTATAGGTAATGTATATAACATGTTGAGCACGAAACTACCGGTAAAATGCGTGGTTATTGGAAGTTTCGTGTTTTGAAACTCGGCCACATCGTGCTTCGAACCTGGATTGCAGACGAACGAGGCGACATATTACAGCAAATTAAACGTTGATCTACTCATAATTACATTTATAATCCAAAATAACCGAAATATACCGAATCTGTGACAATGATTTTTTTCCGCTCAAAATAAGTAAGGCTAACCATCACGATTTTTCGCAAAAAATTGAAAACTTTTTTTTTGTTGAAATTCCGGTTCAAATTGATTATAGGTAATGTATATAACATGTTGAGCACGAAACTACCGGTAAAATGCGTGGTTATGGGAAGTTTCGTGTTTTGAAACTCGGCCACATCGTGCTCCGAACCTGGATTGCAGACGAACGAGGCGACATATTACAGCAAATTAAACGTTGATCTACTCATAATTACATTGATAATCCAAAATAACCGAAATATACCGAATCTGTGACAATGATTTTTTTCCGCTCAAAATAAGTAAGGCTAACCATCACGATTTTTCGCAAAAAATTGAAAACTTTTTTTTGTTGAAATTCCGGTTCAAATTGATTATAGGTAATGTATATAACATGTTGAGCACGAAACTACCGGTAAAATGCGTGGTTATGGGAAGTTTCGTGTTTTGAAACTCGGCCACATCGTGCTTCGAACCTGGATTGCAGACGAACGAGGCGACATATTACAGCAAATTAAACGTTGATCTACTCATAATTACATTTATAATCCAAAATAACCGAAATATACCGAATCTGTGACAAAGATTTTTTTCCGCTCAAAATAAGTAAGGCTAGCCATCACGATTTTTCGCAAAAAATTGAAAACTTTTTTTTGTTGAAATTCCGGTTCAAATTGATTATAGGTAATGTATATAACATGTTGAGCACGAAACTACCGGTAAAATGCGTGGTTATGGGAAGTTTCGTGTTTTGAAACTCGGCCACATGATCTACTCATAATTACATTTATAATCCAAAATAACCGAAATATACCGAATCTGTGACAATGATTTTTTTCCGCTCAAAATAAGTAAGGCTAACCATCACGATTTTTCGCAAAAAATTGAAAACTTTTTTTTGTTGAAATTCCGGTTCAAATTGATTATAGGTAATGTATATAACATGTTGAGCACGAAACTACCGGTAAAATGCGTGGTTATGGGAAGTTTCGTGTTTTGAAACTCGGCCACATCGTGCTTCGAACCTGGATTGCAGACGAACGAGGCGACATATTACAGCAAATTAAACGTTGATCTACTCATAATTACATTTATAATCCAAAATAACCGAAATATACCGAATCTGTGACAATGATTTTTTTCCGCTCAAAATAAGTAAGGCTAACCATCACGATTTTTCGCAAAAAATTGAAAACTTTTTTTTGTTGAAATTCCGGTTCAAATTGATTATAGGTAATGTATATAACATGTTGAGCACGAAACTACCGGTAAAATGTGTGGTTATTGGAAGTTTCGTGTTTTGAAACTCGGCCACATCGTGCTTCGAACCTGGATTGCAGACGAACGAGGCGACATATTACAGCAAATTAAACGTTGATCTACTCATAATTACATTTATAATCCAAAATAACCGAAATATACCGAATCTGTGACAATGATTTTTTTTCCGCTCAAAATAAGTAAGGCTAACCATCACGATTTTTCGCAAAAAATTGAAAACTTTTTTTTGTTGAAATTCCGGTTCAAATTGATTATAGGTAATGTATATAACATGTTGAGCACGAAACTACCGGTAAAATGCGTGGTTATGGGAAGTTTCGTGTTTTGAAACTCGGCCACATCGTGCTTCGAACCTGGATTGTAGACGAACGAGGCGACATATTACAGCAAATTAAACGTTGATCTACTCATAATTACATTTATAATCCAAAATAACCGAAATATACCGAATCTGTGACAATGATTTTTTTCCGCTCAAAATAAGTAAGGCTAGCCATCACGATTTTTCGCAAAAAATTGAAAACTTTTTTTTGTTGAAATTCCGGTTCAAATTGATTATAGGTAATGTATATAACATGTTGAGCACGAAACTACCGGTAAAATGCGTGGTTATTGGAAGTTTCGTGTTTTGAAACTCGGCCACATCGTGCTTCGAACCTGGATTGTAGACGAACGAGGCGACATATTACAGCAAATTAAACGTTGATCTACTCATAATTACATTTATAATCCAACATAACCGAAATATACCGAATCTGTGACAATGATTTTTTTCCGCTCAAAATAAGTAAGGCTAGCCATCACGATTTTTCGCAAAAAATTGAAAACTTTTTTTTGTTGAAATTCCGGTTCAAATTGATTATAGGTAATGTATATAACATGTTGAGCACGAAACTACCGGTAAAATGCGTGGTTATGGGAAGTTTCGTGTTTTGAAACTCGGCCACATCGTGCTCCGAACCTGGATTGCAGACGAACGAGGCGACATATTACAGCAAATTTAACGTTGATCTACTCATAATTACATTTATAATCCAAAATAACCGAAATATACCGAATCTGTGACAATGATTTTTTTCCGCTCAAAATAAGTAAGGCTCATCACGATTTTTCGCAAAAAATTGAAAACTTTTTTTTGTTGAAATTCCGGTTCAAATTGATTATAGGTAATGTATATAACATGTTGAGCACGAAACTACCGGTAAAATGCGTGGTTATGGGAAGTTTCGTGTTTTGAAACTCGGCCACATCGTGCTTCGAACCTGGATTGCAGACGAACGAGGCGTACATAATTACATTTATAATCCAAAATAACCGAAATATACCGAATCTGTGACAATGATTTTTTTCCGCTCAAAATAAGTAAGGCTAACTAACCATCACGATTTTTCGCAAAAAATTGAAAACTTTTTTTTGTTGAAATTCCGGTTCAAATTGATTATAGGTAATGTATATAACATGTTGAGCACGAAACTACCGGTAAAATGCGTGGTTATTGGAAGTTTCGTGTTTTGAAACTCGGCCACATCGTGCTTCGAACCTGGATTGCAGACGAACGAGGCGACATATTACAGCAAATTAAACGTTGATCTACTCATAATTACATTTATAATCCAAAATAACCAAAATATACCGAATCTGTGACAATGATTTTTTTCCGCTCAAAATAAGTAAGGCTAACCATCACGATTTTTCGCAAAAAATTGAAAACTTTTTTTTGTTGAAATTCCGGTTCAAATTGATTATAGGTAATGTATATAACATGTTGAGCACGAAACTACCGGTAAAATGCGTGGTTATTGGAAGTTTCGTGTTTTGAAACTCGGCCACATCGTGCTTCGAACCTGGATTGCAGACGAACGAGGCGACATATTACAGCAAATTAAACGTTGATCTACTCATAATTACATTTATAATCCAAAATAACCGAAATATACCGAATCTGTGACAATGATTTTTTTCCGCTCAAAATAAGTAAGGCTAGCCATCACGATTTTTCGCAAAAAATTGAAAACTTTTTTGTTGAAATTCCGGTTCAAATTGATTATAGGTAATGTATATAACATGTTGAGCACGAAACTACCCGTAAAATGCGTGGTTATTGGAAGTTTCGTGTTTTGAAACTCGGCCACATCGTGCTTCGAACCTGGATTGCAGACGAACGAGGCGACATATTACAGCAAATTAAATGTTGATCTACTCATAATTACATTTATAATCCAAAATAACCGAAATATACCAAATCTGTGACAATGATTTTTTTCCGCTCAAAATAAGTAAGGCTAACCATCACGATTTTTCGCAAAAAATTGAAAACTTTTTTTTGTTGAAATTCCGGTTCAAATTGATTAAAGGTAATGTATATAACATGTTGAGCACGAAACTACCGGTTGGATGCATAGTGAACGCGTGGTTATTGGAAGTTTTGTATTTTGAAATTTGAACACATTGTGCTTTGAACCTGGATTGTAGGCGAACGAGGTGACATATTGCAGCAAATTAAACGATGATCTACTGAACTCGTTCAAAATAAGTAAGGCTTTATCTATTCTGAATTGGCTATATATTCTGAAATTTGAGCCTCATCTTCTTTTCGATTTACTTACCTTGATAAACGTTTTGTTAAAGTAATTTTTGGTTTTAATATTCGATCTCTTACTATAAAGTAGGTGACATGCCATTTTCTTTCTTTTTAATTTTAATTTATTCATTTAAATTACAAATATAATTATATTTAGTTTGAAGTTTTAAGTTACATTAATTTTAATTAATAAATAAATTTCATAAATCTAATTAATCTTAATTATGTGGACCCGTTCAATTTCACCAAATATTAACTCACTTATCTATTGTACATTGTATGCTGGGCTATCGAACGGGTTGAATAGACTTGAATGTATTTAGAATTAACTTTAGCTTTAGTGTGTGTTGTATTTTAATTATTGTAATTTTAATTTAAAAATAAATCACAGAAAAATATTTAACGTATAATAAATTTAATTAAAACGGTTTTTTTTATTAACTAACTTATCTAAATCGTACACAGTTATTTATCGCCGGATTGAAACCGTATTTGATGTGTACGGCGGTTTACGGGTTGATTTGAAAAATCGTCTAAATGTAAGGCGCCAGAACGCGGCACGAAAATCAACACTATAGAATGCGTATATAAACGGGTTTATCGCACTGTTGATCCAGCCCAGCCACAATATTAAATATTGGAATAGCGGATTAACGAAATCGCTCGGTATAAACGGGGCGATTAGATAGTTGATGAAAAATGGTAGCCAGCATGCGATAAAACCACCTACAACGATGCTCAACGTTTGTGTCGTTTTGCTTTCACGTTTTAACGACGATATCCGATTTGATAACGATTTTTGGTGTACACGAACATTTTTCGTGGCGCAACATTCGGTCGAATTCAAATTTTTCACACTATGATGATGATGGTTATGATGATGATGATGATGGTGTTGATGGTAATTTGCACTGCTATTCGACCATTTATCGACACTCTGCTGTTTATATGTGACCGTAACATTTCGTTTCATCGACGGTGTATGAACCAATTCGTAATGTCCATTCTTCTCATTATTTCCCATTTTTTGATTCGAATCCTCGTTCAGGCAATCCAAATCGATATCATTTTGTGTGCTATCGTTTGTCGTTTTACTCAAGGCGGTAGTCAATGTTGACGGTAATGGAGTGTTGCGATTTGTTTTACGGGGACTAGATGGTTCTTGTTCTGATACATCCTGATCCAGTTCGGCATCTAGGTCATGTTCTCGCGATTTTGTCGTTTTCTTGGGCACATCGATTTCGGTCATTTCATCATGCCGGGCCGCCACCACACACGAAATCCTTAGATACACGTAAATCATAACCGCCATAGGTATGAAAAATGATCCCATTGCTGAAAATACGACATAACCCTCGTTTTGGTTATATCGACATTCACCTGAATCATTTCGGCCCGGTTCGTACCTGTGGATGGGACAAGCAGTAAAATAAAATAGTATATTGGAATATGAACTACGCAGCAAAATATTAAATTACCATCCCAATATTGGTGGACAGGTGATTGCTAATGCTAATACCCAAACGACTAATATCATTAGGAGTGCTAACCGTTTCGATCGTCTTCGTCTTGAATAATTTAATGGTTGTGTTACAGCTAAGTATCTGAAAATACAGGAATAGTCAAATTATTTGGTTGTGCCAATTTACTTTCTGGAAGCTTTTATGAGATTGATAAAACCGACATAATTCGGTGGTGCAATACCAACTCTCGTGAAGCAAGCGTCTTTACAGTCGGTCAGGAATCTAAGTGGATTACTATTACTTTATGGCGACTATACGAACTAAACCGATTTTGCGAATTTGTTCGTCAACCTCGTTCACAAACATAAACAGATGACCAATTCGCAGAAGCTACACTCTTCGCAGTCTGACAGTTTTAGGAGTACTAGTCACTACATGAGATATCATCTTAATCAAAAACGTGAAAGACAAACTGAATCCAGCAAATTCATAGACCTTGAGAAATTTCACTAACCCGAGCACGATATCCATTATATCAAGATCTGATCGATTTCCTGCGAAGACCCAATGGCAATCACTGGAATTATTTTTCAGTACTAAAACACAATTCAAGCATCTCGCAAACCTGTCACACGATCGACCCACTCACTCATCGTCACTTCGGATTCTTGCGTCTTGTGCGATCAATTCAAATTTTCAAAGTCGAATCTCGACATCACATCAGTTCGAATTGAAAATCCAGTTTGTGCCGGGTGTGAGATCGAATCCGAATACGAATTATGTCACATCGTCATTCACGAATGTAATGGTCGCCGCAGCAATCGCGATCGTAAAGCACTCAAACAAAAACTTGGGCATTTGTGCTTTGCTCGATTCGGGATTCCACGTCAGGTTCATATCGCGGGCACACCTGACGCAGTCACGATCAGTGGAATTTGTGCGAACGAGACGACCTTCTTCAGACGAACTGCGGAAGTGGGTCTCGAACAGTCAGCAGCCCTCAATGAGATACTTATCGAATTGCGCGGCTATCAGGGTCAACTTTGATCTCCTTTGGCCAATTGTCTAAGATTCAACATCATCGCGTCATCGGATATTCGTGCAACAATTATACGATCAAATTATCGAGACAGTTTCAAATCATTAGAGGCTCTCGGAATCGATCGCCTGATAAATCATTCGACAATCCACAATCATCTACAATTTTACACAAGTTCAAATGTAGGCATGAGCCGACTCGCAAGAGGTACTTGATTGGCCATTCGAGACCAACAGAGAGAACATCTATTAAACAAGAGCCAATTGCTACTCTGAATCTTTTCGCCACAAATGACGGTACACTATCGACTGGAGGACTGCTCTACGAATGGAGCTTGCCATACACACAGAAGCATATCTTCATTCTTCCCAAAAATAACTAGCTCACTCATTTTGTAAGCACATTGAAACACGGTGGTCCACAGCTGATACTGGCACACTTACGCCCAACGATATCTACGGTTTACGGTTACGGCCAGTTGAGGCCATTCCAATTTACGATTTACAGCGAGAAGTCACCCAACAGCATCTTTTTGGCCAAAGGCGAAGAGACGCCCAACACAGTTGGAACAGGGGGCCAACCGGCCCTTTGTAAATTTGGTTAGTAACGGTGAAATGCACTGCAACTTACGGGTGGCCTGTTGAGGCCATTCATTCGGAAGGTACATTTTTTGGAATGAGTACAAAGGGCCGAATGCCGAAATGCAGAATGTTGAAAGGCTGAGGGGTGAATGTGTCGAAGGGCCGAATATCGAAGGGCCGGATGTAGTAAAGGGCCGAATGTCAAAGGGCCGAATGGGTCGAAGGGTCGAATGGGTCGAAGGGCCGATTTTCTTTTTAGTTTTTAGAAATATAATTTTTTAAATTTGTTGTTTTATGGAATATATTGTAATTTTTTTTTATTAAACATAAATGAATTTCTTATAAATTTATGTATTTTCATGAAATTCTACGTATCCAGTCAATGATACATTTTGGTAAAGGAAAATTTCAGAGTTGAAGTCGTTTGCTCGACTTTCAAAATCCCGAAATCAAAATCCCGACATTTTGAAATGCAATAATTGTAGAGTCTTACGGCTTCCATAGCTCTCACGGTCACGCTTAGCCTTCCGAGGGGCTTTAGATTTGAACTTTGGGGGACATATGACTTTTGTCGGGATTTTTAAATTTTCAGCAAAAAAGGGATTTCGAAAATCGGGATTTTGAAAGTCGGGATTTTGAACGTCGGGATTTTAAAAGTCAGAATTTTCTGTTGGAATTTTAAAAATTCGGTCTTCAAATAATAGGTACAAAAAATAAAAAATATTAAATTAAATAAAAAAATAAAAAATATATATTTGTAAACAAAAATAAAATTGGCCCTTCGACCCATTCGGGCCTTTGACACAGTCGGCCCTTCAACACATTCGGCTCTTCAAAATTCGGCCCATCGACATTCGCCCTTCGACACATTCGGGGACATACCCAATTTTTGTTTAATTTTTTCCCTATTTTATTTAATTTTTAATTAATTTCGTTTAACGTCAGATTTTTTTCGTCTCAATTTTTAATTCTCAACTTCATTTTATTTTCAATTTTTCAATCTTTTTCAATTTTATTAATATAACTGTGTAATCGAGGGCCAAGTAACGGTTGTGGTGCACGCGGCATTGATCCGAATTGAGTTTTGCTCAAAATTATAACGTTTGGCGGCCATATTTAATTGTTGTGATTTTTTAACATTTACGCTTTAGATTCGACGACATTTTTTTTTTTTTCAAATTTTTTCTCTCGCTCCCAATTTTATACGAACGATCCTTTTGTCCAATTTATTTTTATTTTCCCGTTGGGCGATATGTTTTTTTGATTGTATTTGAATAATAAAATAAAACCGTATACGTTTTATATTTACAGGCTGGACTTGTCACTCCCCAACATCGCCTTGACAGTACATACATAGGATCGGAGTAGCAAGACCAGCATATGTGTCGTCCATTTGGGGACTATCGTAAAATCCACACGATCTCCTCGAGGCACTTCGGTGGTCTAATGCTGTCGAAATGGGAATGGTGGGGGATTTGCTGGAGATCTCTCCGGATGAAGAGAGGCCTGGTCTGTTGAAGAGATGTCCCTACCCTTTAATGCTGCTTCGTTGTAGTTGGAAATTGGCCTTTCGGGGGCAATTGGTCATTCAGGGAGGTCTCTTCAGCAGACTGGGTACTTGCCCCTAGGGGAGATCCGGTCGTCTCTGGGTGAACGCACCCAGTTATAATTAAATTTATTACGGTTCCTCAAATTTCGTTCGACGGATTATGTTGTCTTTAATTTAATTTCAGTTTCTATAGTTTTCTTTATTTTTCTTTATTCTGTTGCACGTTGTAGACCAGGAGCACGCAAGCCTCAACTTTCCCACCACCCAAAACCGTGAGATCTAGTCGGCAAAACCACCGTGAGGAACGGTTCTGCGTGTTTAGATAAAATCTGCGGAATGGCGTTGAACCATTATATTCGTATTTTCGTCTGCCTATATACGAAGGCACTACATTTGAGGCTGGTATCTGGACGTACTAAAAACGCATTCATCACGTGGTTTAAAAGGTTCACCGCACGAAGACGGCTTCAATCCAAAGCCTTGGGATTTTTTTTTCTCTGCATCGCAGCAACTTGGCGATTGTGGCAAGCAGGCGTAAGATCGGTCAAGCATCACTGTGTATCATGAGCAATACCTGTCCATTGACGAACGATTCAAATGACTATACGATCCAGATTCTACGGCATTTCTTCATTGGGGAGTCACTCGATCACGACACCTGAGCTAAAATTACTTGATGTAAAATTGAAAAGAGTTAATCGCCATGAGCAGCTTCAGAAAATGTACCATCTTCGAAATGGTCACACTGGAGGGTAATCGAAACGCGACCAGGATAAGTAACAAAGCAGTGCCTGCTGCCTATTCCAGGCAAGTATCAACATATTTTAGTGCGGTCGGCAATGTTGGAGATGACAATCAAACCCACCAAAGCAACACGGTTTTAAATATAAAACACCAACATCGGACAACATTTTTTCGCAGCGGTCGAAATCATCCATCCGCATATGGAAAATCTTCCTTCTTATTTCATACTTTGATATATTCCTCATTTCCGCTAAAAAAACCGGAAACCTCGACTAAGCACGCACCGATACTGATAAAATTAGCCGAAAGTCTTCAGCCTAAAAATGTCGATCATGCAGATTTGGCTGAAACGACCAATATGAAATGTCGAGATTGCAGGTTCAAATTGACACGCCAGTCGAGAAATGTCGATGTTGCAGATTGTATCGATATAGAAGATTAACTCTAATTTCAGCGAAAAATGTCGGTAACACAGATGTAAAAGTAACAAATTAACCATCAAGTTAGCTTAAAGTTTCCAGCCGAAAGGTAAAAAAAATCGATAATGAAGATAGTGTCTTGACTACTTCAGCCAAAAGTTAAACAAATTATATATTAAATTGAAATATCCTAGCCGAAAGTGGGTGGGTTTGACGAGGTTATAGGGGTGCAATTTTGTTTTTACCCTTCTGCTGACGATACAATCGGTTATCATTCGAGATTTCGCCAGATGAACACCAATCTGACTGTGCCGATTCGGTAGCCTATGACCATAGGTAGATTCTAAGTTTCTAAATTTTTTCCTCATTTTTCGTGGATAAAATCGTACGTCATCCGAGATTTTGGCATATAGACACCAAATCTGGGTGAAATTTTTATTTTTCCGTAGTCAGATATGGTGTCTATATGTCAAAATCTCGAATGACGATCGATTTTATCGATGAAAAAGGCGAACATCAAAATTTCAGCCATATAACCACATCAGGCCCACCCTTAACCTACAATCAAAATCTACCTATATTCATTATTCCTTGATAATTTTAAATCTTCTTTGTCGACTTCTCCCGGCTGTATGAAGCAGATATGCCATTTCATCCCTATAACCTAATCAGACCCACCCCAACCTATACTCAGAGTCTACCTATGGTAATGGGATATCGAATCGGCATAGTCAGACTGGTGTCCATCTGAAATCTCTAATGATGGACAGTTTTACCGTCGCAACAAGGGAAAATGGAAAATTCCACCAGAATAATAACCCTATCATACTCTCACCAAACATATAATCAAATTCTACTTAGGGTCATCGTTCAATAAATTGAAATTTTCAGGTCGTTGTTCATCTGTCAAAATCTTGATATACAAACCATTCATAAGCTAAACGTGACCGCGTCTCATGGCTATTGTACAGATGTCTGTTATTAACATTTTATGTAAGAAAATTGATGATTGATTTGTAACTTTTAAATCTGTATTGCCGATATTTTATGATTTGAATATTTATGTAAATCTTCGTTATCGATACAATCTGCATTACCGACATTTTAAAATATTTCGCTCTGGGATATATCAAATTTAATATATGCATTACCATCTTACGCCTAGGAAAGAAAAGCCACTATCTGCATTACCATCAATCTCCGGGAAAGTTTTGACTTACTTTAACAGTATGGCAACAGTCACGTTTAATTGATGCTAGATTTGTAAATCAAGATTTGTCCAGATGAATGCCGATCTAAGGTTTGTTCAGGTTACAGGCGCGAAATGTTCCATTTTCCAGTAAGTTCGAGGTGGGATGGTATGGCTTAACTTTTGAATTTCCTTGTCGATAAAATCGTTCAAAATTCGAGGGGTTTTCAGACATTGGACTGACTTTGCCTATTCGATGGCTTACGAGCCTAGGAAGGTTTGGATTACATGTTTTGGATGCGGTTGGTGAGGTTATAGGGGTGAAATTTTAATTGTTTCTGATATTTTGTGGTACAATCGTTCGGAAATTTCCGAGATAAACAACGATCTGGGTCTGATAAAGTGAAAGGAATAAAATTTTGATTTCCGCCATGTTTTATCTATATAACCGTTCGTTATTCAAAATAAGACAAAGTCAAATTGGTGTTTATCTAGCAAAATTTCGAATAATGGGAGTTTTATCAACAGAAGAAAATCAAAATTTTAGCACCACCCATCCCAAACCTATAACCAAAATCTACTATAATGCCAGTCTATCTGTCAAAATCTTGAATGACGAATGATTTTAATGAGTAACGAACGATATTGTCGGAAAATAAAAATTTCACTCATATAACCTTATTAAACTCACCCCCAATGATTAAAATGTAGCGGTGGTCATTGAACATCGAAGTGGCATATTCAGATTGCTATCTGTCTGGCATAATCCCGGATTGTATATCATTTTTACAACAATTACAAAACGTTGGGTGCTTGATGAACATTAAAGTTCTTTATCGACAATTTTCTACCTCTGGCCATGCGTCATCGAATTGGCATAGCCGGATCGGTGTCATCATTTTAACGACACTTGCCCCTTTGATCCCTATAACCTCATCAGACACATCTCAAACCGATTAATATTCGAAAAAGTTGCCTAAAGCAGGTATGAGGTGAACATTTTTGTATTTTCAGCTTAAATAACAAGGTCATGGTATATTATTTTATAAATTTTTATCCGAAATGAGAACCAAATTTATATTTTAATAAATTATCTAACCTCAAAGTTAAAAGAACAAATTATAAAAAAAAAAAATTTTTTGGCGATAAGATTCGGGTCGAAGGACATCCGAAAAAGGATATTAATTTTTATACGAAATTTATTATCTTCAATTATGATTTAAGAGATTAATTATTTTTGGGACGTTTTTGTTACTTAAACTTTTGTATTTTGTCATCTGTGTTATCGGAGACAAGAGGTTTTGTACTCATGTCATAAAATCACACCATAAATTGTTACATAAGCCATATGACCCCAATTTCCTCGTCTAATAAATTAATCGGTATGATTTTGAAAATATATTATTCGAAAAGTTAATAATAAGTCTATATATAAAGAAGGAAGGTGTTTTACTTACCTATCTATACTAATGGCACATAAACTAAGAATAGATGCGGTACATAGTAAGACATCCAATGAAATCCAAATATCACATAATATCCAACCTAATTGCCATGATCCTGCAAAAAAAAAAAACATGAAGGTAAAAGTTAGTATTCCAGATAAACGATATAGCGCCATCAAATTTACGATTTTTTTATGATCTTTAATATAAACATTTTTAAAATGTCAATACGTAAAATTTTCCACCTATTGTTTTATTTACCCCCACTTATTCGACCATAAATTTTTGTTTTGCCCATATTATCGATTTTATACAATCGTATTTTAAGAAATGCCCTGGATACACAGTTGCCTGTACACATCCTCCTGTATGCCACAAAAACCGAAACAAATTGGTTATTTACGAGCTTTAAGAAATTGTACGGAAATGGTATACGGGATTAAACCTTGGGTGCGATATTACAATTACTGGGTGCCTGTCTATACACTCATCCGCACATAAAAATAAATTTTAATTATTTTATTATTGAAAGTAAAGAAAAGCTTAAAAGCTTTTTATGACGGTAACATTCAACAGAACGGTTTGAATTTATTTATCTTTATAATACGATCATAACAGTAATCGTACGCTTTAATGAGGTTTTATTAAAAGCTTAATATTAATATTTTTTGCAATTATCGCTGTATGTGAAATAATAGTAGTTATTATGTGCGAAAAACGATTAAATTTTAATTAGGGTCGCCCATTATGAATGCCATACCGTAATTTTATAAGCACCATGACTAAATTATTTTATGAAAATAAAAAGTTTCTGGTGATCTGTATGGTAAATAACTTCGAAAATCGATATATTATAATTTTATTTTTTATAAATTCATATTTACTTCCTGCATGTAATTTTATTAAAGGACCTCTTATTACACATTAAACTATCTTAACAAGTTTATCTTTTAAATGGAATGCAAATTTTAAATAGAATTCAAAAATTGGGGGTGGCTCAAGAGTCACAGTTTGCTTATACGTTCGTGTTTCGTAACCAAATATTGTGATAATTACTTGGTTGTGAAAAAGGTGCTGTCAAATGTATAAATTTTTATTAAAAAAAACTAAGTTCTGTCAAAATTATCAAATTTTATGTTCAACGGAGTAGTAACTATACAACGTTTTGTGGCCAAATTTTAGTTAACCGATTCGATAAATAATCAGCCAATATACTCGCACATCATCGAAACGTAAGGTCTGCTGAAAGCATCGCCGCTGTACGTGCGAGTGTACGGGAAAATCTGAGACAGCCAACTTAGCTTTGCAATCCAATTTCAGCTTTGCAAATTTTGCTTGGAACCTAGGCCTATACCCGTATGAATTTCACCTAACGCAAAGATCAACGACCTTAGACATCGCTGATTTGTCTGTGGAGCGAAACTTTTACCAATGCACCACTTGTCCGGTGTTAATTGATCGAATCAAACCAACGATCAATAAAATTCATTAAAAAACAGAATTCGACCGCAATTGATTTATTGAATAAATCAGGTAGGTCAATTAATTTCGGAACTCAAAGGTCAAAATACTAAAACCAAACAATCAATCAACAAGATCGGTGGTGTATAGAAATGGATCGCATGATTGCTGGACGCAATCAACAAATCAACAAAATCAACAAATCAACACCCTAAGGAACCCAGCAAACGAGATGCTCAAGAAATTCTATTCAATCGGGTCTTTATTATCAGAGACGAATTTAAAGAGAAAGTCAGAGGTGGAAATCTATCGCTTAGTAACGGAACTGGAAACACTTCCCAATCCTATACGTTTTATCAATCCTCAAAACAAGTAAAGAAGACTAATGAATGCAAACCATTGACACAAAAATTTGCGAATTAAGTTTCCCAGAAAAGGTAAAGGAAGATCAAGAATTGAACGAATACACAATATTTTAAACAACTTCTAGCTATATATTTTTTATAACAACACTAACAAATTTTTGAATGAAAGTTTTCGATTGCAATACAACAACAACATTTGCCAAGAAGGAAGAAAAATCATTTCAAATTCTATCATCGGTATTGCGAACAAATATGTCAGAAAAGTGTATTAAAATTGCAAGAAATATTCAATGAGAACAAGAAGGCAACATAAAACTAAAATGCATATGGCGGTCTCATATGTCAAAGAAAACACCCCAACCAAACTATTTTTTTGTTTTTGTACAAAGTGATGACTTAATTTTGCGCTCCTAATAAATCTGGAAATTATTCATTAAAATGATTAAATATGTGAATAAAATGGTAAGTGTATAGTGTAGTAGTGCATCATTTTAGTAATTAGAATTGAAAACTTCTTATTAAAATAAAGTGTCTTGTGAAAAGTTGCCAAAACACACCTACAAAATTTAGATTGGAATTTCATACGATCAGTAAGTTTACGATGGCGTTTTTATGAAATAAAATTTAAATTATGTATGTTAAGAAAGTGGTTTAAACATCAAGGTCAAATTTAAAAAAGTCGTAATAAAAATCATGTCAGAATTCTTCGATGAATTCGGCCTAAGTTTCTAACATGATTTTTATTACGATTTGTAAAAACTTAATCTTTATGATTAAAATGTCATTATGCCCAGATTTGCTGTATAAAGGTCAGGTTTTTATATCGTAAGATTAAAATTTTTAATTCTGTTAACTTTTTACTAAATCTGTTATAAATATGTAATTTAATATTGAAGACGTTAATTAGAAGAAGAGGAGGAGATTGAATTTTTTACGAGCAGTGTAGCAACTCAATCATTCGGAAAATAATTGATAATACAACCATTGACACAAACTGGTCGTACGCCTATTCTGGCATTGACGTAATCAATAATAAATAAGCGACGTCCACTGAAGTTGATATTTCGATTTTTCTCTTTCTCAAAAATGTCAAAAAGTAAAAAAAAGAAAAATCTCTCTCTTACGATTTGTCATTCAACGCGTATGTAAAATTTTTTTGCATTAACATTAAATTGGAAATATAACGTATAATGCGTTGTTCACCTTGAGCGTTTTTAGCATCGAAGATGTTTTTGGCGTCGCATATATCGAAAAATGCAACGAAATTTTGTCCCAACAATATGCAACGAAATAAAAAAAATAAAAAAATAAAGTTAATACGAGAGAACAAAACACGCTGGTGTGCCAATTTTGCTTTGTACTCTCTCCATGCACCTATTTCTTATCTACGATATCAATTAGTAAGCGTAATATAACGGCTGATTCCACACGTAAAAAAAAATCCTGGATTTTTCTTTGCTCCTTTCCCCGTTTACCTATATCAGCCATGCTACACACAATTTTGGTTTTTGGATTCAAACTACTGCGCAACAGATTTTAATTTTTAATTTAAACCCTTATTTTAAATTAAATCATTAAATTTTTTTGTTTTGTTTTATTCTGTTTGCTCAAAAATAAAATTTAAACAAAAATCTACATCTCAAAAATGTCCTTAAATTTTTTTATTTGCATTTCAATTTTTTTTCATTTCGGATTCACGGACAAAAATTTTATTACGCAGCTGCGACGTAAAAATTTTGACCGTGAATCCGAAATGAAAAAAATTGAAATGAAAATAAAAAAATTTACGGACATTTTTGAGATGTAAATTTTTGTTTAAATTTTATTTTCGAGAGAACAGAATAAAACAAGACAAGAAAATTTAATTTTTTTTTTTTTTTTTTTTTTTTATTTATTTAAATTATTACAACTGAATACAATTCATCTAGTAATTTTTCTTTCTTAATTTAGTCACTTGTGAATGAGAAGACGCCCATTGGCCGGCTCCATTTATAGGTTATTTACTGTAGTAGTAGTCTTTGCTTTGGTGTCCTTAATCCATTAAATCAATTGGTTTCGTTCTCTGCAATCGTCTTACTGCATGGGAGGTGTCCAACATACCACGAAGCTCTTCATTTACGTGTTGATAAATACGTTGTCCATGTATTACTGCAAGTTTTTTTATTTCTTCTTGGACCGTCGGGATATTTAGATCCCGATGGAGGTCATCATTCCTAATGTACCACGGAGCGTTAACTATACCACGTAGCACTTTGTTTTGAAAAGTTTGTATTATTTTAGTGTTGGTTTTCTTTGTACAGCCCCAGAGCTGTATTCCGTAAGTCCATACAGGCTTTAGCACCTGTTGATATAATAGCAATTTATTTTCGGTTGACAATTCCGAGTTTTTCCCGAGCAGCCAATACATTTTTCGATATTTGATATTAAGTTCTTCTTTTTTCTTTTTAACGTGCTCTTTCCATCTGAGCCTGGTATCTAAGGTCATCCCTAGATATTTAGCCTTATTTGCATACGGAATCTGCTGACCGTTAATGATTACAGGTTTGTAACTGACTTTTAGATTAGTAAAATTCACATGCGTGGATTTCGATTCATTGAGCCCGATTCGCCACTTTTTTGTCCATTTTATGATTTTGTCACATGCTTCTTGAAGTTTCGTTGTCGATTCCTCGATAGTGTCTCCTACTGAGAGAACTGCAGTGTCATCAGCAAATGTTGCAACGGTAACATCGTTTAAATGAGGTAAATCTCTGGTGTAGAGTAGGTAAAGAATTGGTCCCAAAACACTACCCTGAGGGACTCCTGCCGAGATCTTTTTTAGCTCGGAGTATTCATCTTCATATTTCACCCGAAAGTGGCGATTCTTTATATATGATTTTAAAATCATGTAATATTGTTTTGGTAAATCTCTATGTAGTTTAAAGAGTAAACCTCTGTGCCATACCTTATCGAAGGCCTGTGCCACATCTAAGAAGATACCAGAGCAAACCTTTTTCCTTTCTAATGTATTCTCAATGACATCTGTAAGCCTGTGAACCTGCTCAATAGTTGAGTGTTTCTCTCTGAAACCAAACTGATATTCTGGGATAAGGTTTCGTTGTTCTATGGTTATTTTCAATCTTTTGAGCAACAGCCTCTCAAACATTTTCGCTAGTGTTGGTAGAAGTGAAATTGGCCGATAAGATTTTCTATCATTCGGTGGCTTGCCCGGTTTCGGAATCATTATTACTTCTGCTACTTTCCACTGCATTGGCACATGTTTTTTCCTGATGATCGCATTGATTATGTGCAGTAATTTACGGGTCCCTTTTTCAGGCAGCTCCTTTATTATTTGCCCTGTTATCAGATCGTAACCAGGAGCTTTCTTTGTTTTTATGTTCTTAATTTCAGCTTTTAGTTCTTTCAATGTTACAGGCCTGATATCTTCGAAATCAGATATTCTGGGCGTATCAGTAGTGTTTTCGTAACTGGTCTGCCGACCTAGAGGTTGAAATGTTTCTTCAAGATGTTCAGCAAACAGGTCAGCTTTATCTTTCGCACTTCTAGCCCAGTTCCCATCGTTTGTTTTGATTGGGGGGATCTGCGTTTTTGGTCGTTTTAACCCTTTTGTTGCTTTCCAGAGGGAATAGTCGGTATCTTTAGTTGGGGCTAGAGAACAGAGATATTTTCCAATTGTTTCATTTTTCACTGCTTTTATGAGTACCTTAAGTTTGATGCACAAGTTGTTTAAGGTGGTTTTATCTTGCGGCGCACGTGTATTCTGCCATTTCTTTCGGGCTTTTCGTTTTTCCTGCACTAATTCTCTTACTTCTATTGGGTAAATAATGGCGTTTTCTTTCCTGGATGATAATTTGGGGGTGCATTCCCAAGCAGACCATTGTATGACATCAAGGAGCCGGTCTAGTTCCTCTTCTATTTCATATTCACTTTTGATTGGCACTTGAAGTTCTATTTTTTCCTCCACTAACTGCTTAAACAATTCCCAATTTGTTTTGTTGTTTGTTAGTTGTGGTGAATTTGTTTTTTCTATTACATTTTCACTAACCGTCATAATAACAGGAGAATGATCAGATATTAGACTTTCATCATTTTCTAAGAAGATGTAGCGTTCCGATATGCCTTTAGTGATGTAGAAATCTATTAGGTCTGGAATTTTGTTAGGATCTGTTGGCCAGTACGTTGGTTTTCCTCCTGAGTAAAATTCACAGTTTGAGTATTGGCCAGCTGCAAGTAATTCCTTGCCTTTTGGAGAGGTTAATCTTGAACCCCAGAAGGTATTTTTTGCATTAAAATCACCTCCGACAATGAAGTTACTTCCTAATTTCTGGAACAGATTAATGTAGTCTTCTTTTTTTAGGTTATACCGTGGGGGGCAATATATTGCAGATATATTACAGGTGTTGTGATGACCAAATTTAACCGTCACGGTGGTTACTTGCATGGATTCTTTTTCTATTTTTAATTCTTCATGATGTTTGATATTATCCCTAATAAATATAGCTGACCCTCCTCTTGCTCGTTCTGCAGGGTGTGTGGTATGGTAACAAGTATATCTCCGGATTGATACATAGGAGCTGCTGGTAAAATGTGTTTCTGATATTAAGCATATATCAATTTTCTCTGTATTTAGAAAGAGTTCTAATTCTTCTAGGTGTTGTGTTAATCCGTTTGCATTCCATATGGCTATTCTTAATGAGTAGTTTTGATGTCTGGTTTCTGTTCCGCAATTATGAGTTGAACTAGGTATTGCAGACATTATTTATTTTATTTATTTTTAACTATTTTGGAACTTGGTATTTCCAGCAGGTTAAGTCGATTCAGAATTAACTTATTTAGTTTATTCTGTTCCTCAAGGCTATTTAGAATTGCTTGGACAGTGTTTTTGAAATTTTCGGTACCGTTTGCCTCATTTTCTTTCGAATTTGAAGCGGCCTGTGCATATGTATAATTCTCCCTACGCATAGATGATTCGTTTCTTGCTCGATTCTTGTTTGGATGATTTAGAGGGGGTTTGCGTGCCTGATCCCTCATTTTTTGTAGCTGCTTGGCAACCTCACATCCTCGGTAGCTGGCTGGATGCTGCCCATTACAATTTATACATTTAGCTGGTTCTTCTTTTGATAGTTTGCAAGTTTGTGTTGGGTGCTTTTCAGCACATTTCACACATCTTGGATCGCGCGCGCAATATCGTTGCGTATGGTTAAAGCCTTGACATTTTTTACATTGTACTATTCTTGTACTGCCTCTTTTAACAGCTTCGATCTTTACTCGCATGTTGAGTATGCCAGTTATGTTGTAAATGTTTTCTATTTTCTCGGATTTATCAAACGTTAGCATGAACAGGGGAAGCCCTCTTTTTGAAACCGCTTCTAGTCGGTTCTCTCCGCTACGTCTCTCTTTTTTAATAATGTTTACGGCATCAAGGATTTTAAATCCTTTATTTTCTAGATCCTCCATTATTGAATTAATTTCACAGGTTGGATGTAGCCCTCTTGCCATGACCTTGATGGGACGCTCGTTTTTATTTTCGTACGTGTACCACTGATATTTTTGAGTATTCAGCTTCATTGACAAGTTTCTGTATGCGTTTGGATTTGAAGTGTTAATCTTCCATACATTATTGTTCAGAGCAGTAATTTTATACTCTTGTTCCGTAACAGTACTCATTACACTTTGGATTTCTGAGTAGTTCGTTACTCCTACTATGAAAATCGGTGGTGGGGCTTTTACCTTTGTCTGTGCTTCATTTTGTTGAGCTGGTTGCCGTTCGGATGATTTTTCTACCTCATCGACATTTATTGGTGAAAGTGATTTCTCTTTTGGTTTAGCTGGTTGTTGGTCTAGAGCTATTTGTTTCTTGATGATTAACTGTTTTCTAGAAACCTCTTTTGAAGTTGATGGTAAAGTTTCTGCCATTTCTGGTGAGTGTTGAGCTTTCCTTTTCTTACTTGGTCTTTTACTTCGCTTCAACATCCAATTTGTTTCTCTTTCCAATTCTTCTTCATCCGTATGGAATGGATTGATTTCATCATCGATTGCAGGATTAGGTTTCGTACCAAGTTCTGCACGTGTTTCAACTGCTTTTTTGAGTTCTTCGTTCTCTTTCTTTAAAATTGTAAATTCTTCTTTCAATTTAGTTGTAAATTCCTTTATTTCTCGTAGTTGTTCACGGAGTTCAGCATTTTCCTTCTCGTACTGAAATATATTTTCAGTTGAAGATTTTGGTGATCTTGGTAATTTGGAACTTCGTCCAAATGGGTTAAACAATGATTGGCCCACCCCAGAATCTATTGGGCCTGCCTCCGAAGAGTGTGGATTTGTCAGCATATCTGCTGCTGTACCACCTGGGGTATTACATTCCGTATTTGTTGTATTCATTGTTTGTTTTAGCCAGTTTATACCACTGGCATTTGGTCCCCGGTAGCACTTTGCTACTGCCGAAGCAGTACCCACCCCCCGCGACGTGGACGCGGCTACCTTGGTGTTACCTAGGTGTACACAGAGACAGCCGAAGCCCTCTGAGTACCCTAGGCTGAGGGGCAGAAAATTTAATGATTTAATTTAAAATAAGGGTTTAAATTAAAAATTAAAATCTATTGCGACTTACTTTGAATCCAGAAAACCAAGTTAGGGTCGATTTATATTATCCGTTCCGTTCAGATCCGTTTCTTTCAGATTCAGACATCAACAATTTATACTATCAGATCAGATATTTTCATCGTATGGTTATCGTATATATTCGTATTTTTTGGTTACGTATAAAGTAACATAAAAATCCAAAATGTTTTAGTAGCAATTTAATTTTTGTGTATGCAAGTTTGGGAAATAAACTTTCGATCTTCTTAAACCTAACCCCGGCAAAATAGTATCTTTTATTTTGACCACAAAATGAATGATTTCTATGACAAATAGCATACCATTGGAAAGAGCATAAACTAGAGAATTAAAACAAAGCTAATTTCAAAATCACTTCTAGTTTTTTAAATGAATTTAGAAGGTAGACATTTTCCATACTTTTACACATTTTGTAGGATTTGGAAGGCCATAAGTCATTTTACTTTAACCAATTCTATTAAATAACGATTTATTTAGAATAAAATCACATTGCAGAATGCAATAAAAGTTATTTCGAGCCTTTACGATTACAAACAAAAAAGTTATAACCATTTAAAGGCGAGATTTTGGGTAATTTAAAAGAAACTTAAAAATATCATCTCAATTATCGTGACACTTTGGAAATCTGTTCCATACGATAAAAGGTTCCAAAATGACCCACCCTATTTGCCATAAAATTTTACCGTTCCACACATCAAAACCCTGTATAAACGTTAAATAACAAGAATAAAAAATTTAAAACGAATTCAATAGAAAATATGAACACGCGTTTTATTGCTCAGTTCTTCAGATATAATCCAGGTATATGCTCCTTACTTTATTTTACTTTAACAATTTTTTTTATATTTTATAGTTTATTAGACTAAAACAACTATAAAATATATGGGATAATTTAAAAGAGCATATAAGCAAAGTTTAGTGGTGACAAACATTAGCATACGATTGGCATGACGAGAATATAAACAAATATTATTAATTTGTTTCACACATGCTGCATCTATTCGTATCTTTGGTTACGTATAGACTAAACGATAACAAAAAATCCAAAAATGTTTTTAGTAGCAATTTAATTTTGTTTTGATTGTTGTTGCTGGAATATATATAAATTCCACTTTCCTCGCTATTCTTTCGTATTTTTTCGCGTTCAGACATCAGATAAAACATTCTTTTCAACAATATTTATCTGAAACGGAAAGTAAAGGATCTGAACGGAACGGATAATATAAATACTTATATAGAAAACATATGTAACAATATTTTTTTTGTCTGAATCTGAAAGAAACGGATCTGAACGGAACGGATAATATAAATCGACCCTTATAGTGTAGCATGGCTGATTGCGACTAAACAAATTTTCTGTTCAACCACACTAACACAAACATAAATTTAAAAAAAAAAATATTTCAAGGACATTTTTGACTTATAGATTTTAGTTTAAATTTTATTTTGGAGAGAGCAGAATAAAACAAAATAAAAAAAATTTGGAGTTATGCATCATTTGTAAAGAATGTTGATAATAGGAAAAATGTATAAATAAAAATAATTTATTTATAAATTTATAAATTATTTAATATTTGATTTCAATAAATAACAATATTTAATTATAAATTTATGTGTAAGTGCAAAATAATTTGTTTTCGAAAATGAACAGATAATTTTGCATTGTTTGCATTGTTATCGAATTTTATTATGTAATTCGATTACGTTTTAATTTCTTAAGAAATAGTCAAAAAGTCGAATGACTAGGAATTTATTAGCTGAATTGGAAACCGCAATAATATTAAGCTGAATGAAAACTCATTGCGGAAAGTTAAAAGATATCGCCACTGGGTCGATCTCCTGTAGTTGTGATACAAGGTTTAATGCAAGTCATAAATACTCGTAAGTTCCCAGAGTTATAATCCTGATTAAATTTCTATTTTATTCTTGTATGTGTTTATTTATTTTAATTATTCTAGATTATTATATTTCGATGAAGAAGCATTCGCGACTTCGAAATTTAAAGGCTTAATTGAGAAAACATGCACTTCACATTGAAGAAACTAAGGGAGCTTCTAACACAATGTCAAGAATCTCAAAATATTAATTCTTCGACGGCAATAGCGATTAACATCGAATGATGAACCAATTTCACGGACCGCCGTGTAATTGCGTTGCTCCATTTCAATACTTTTCTATTTTTTAAGAGGCCCTATACCGGATAAAAGGATAAAACATTTTGGAACAATTTAAAGAATTGGCTTACGAAATTACATATTTAGTTTACATTTAAGTGTGGCTACATGGCAAGATCATATGTCTTTGCTGTTTCATACACATATAGATCTCCGAGCGGAACACCGACCTGGATGACATCTATGAGTTAAATTCCAGATTTATTTGCAGACGTTTTGAGGTTTGTTTTTTGCGAGTAGTCGTGTTGAATTTTTGAAACAGCTAAAGCTGGAACATGTTATTGATGTACTCTGTGAAAGATGACGTTTGAACCATTATTGATTCGGATGGCGATTACAACAAATAGTGAATGCGTAGGACAATCGAATTACTTAAGCAGCATTACTTAATCAAATTCCATTTGAAAATTAAACGTATATTAGTGCAAGCCACAATAAAAAATTCTGAATACTATATGGAAGAAAAACTTTTCTTCACACCGAAACTTATTAAAGTTGTTTGCATTTTCAACGAGTTAAGTTAAAATTTTGGGCGATGATCTGTTGACCTACAACACAGAAAGATAACGTCATTTTGCAAAACGTTTGGGGCGATTAGTTCATGTTGTTTTGTACGTAAACGATACCCACGAATTTCACGTAAGTGTCACGAATTTATTCTGATTTGGCATACAAATAAAACATTAATTTCGTTTAATTTCAGATACCAGCCGAATAAGACGAATGATGTGGAACTTGTATATCGAATTCAAATTCAATATAAGTCGTTTATATTTCGAACTTGCACTATATGTACAATTCGCGACATCTTGATACTTGGCAATATTTAGTCGATTTACCATTTTAAACTTTACATAAGCGCTCATTATGGATTTTATTCTATTGCTTGACGATTGGGTTTCGTGAGAATTTTCTCTTTTTAAACTATGAAGAGTTACCGAACCAAATCAATAATGGAAATTTTGTAGACAAGTTCAATGATGTTACAACTGAAATAGATGTCAACCAGATGACATATTATTTGTTGCAAATATTTTGTAATATGATTTTATGGAGAGAACAGTCTGACCGGGAATTCAAAGGACTGTAAAGATATTTGAGGTAGAAATTTAAATTGCTTCTTAGTTCCTTCCTATTCCTACTAATTAAATTTTTTATTATTTTTTTCTTAGGTTGGATTCATTAATCATCCGACCAAAGATATATGCTATAAAATACATAGTTCGTGTTCTCCTTTTTAATATTTCGGATAAATATCCTGAATTGATGTCCAACATTTTATGGCGTGTTAAAGTATCCTTTGCCGAGAAAATTAAATCATTAGCATCCTATTTATTGAAATCGCTTCCGCTGCACCGGGGGAAGCCATCATTTGATGATTTTGAATTTTTATTAGCGTGGCTTATAAATTTTAATATTGCATTAAATAAAAGCTCAGCAGCTCGAGTTGTTATGTCATATAAATTGGAGATTTGATGAATATTATTGATGCTTACTTTTTTTTGTTAAATGTTTTGTTAATCTATGGAATGTTTGAATGATTTTTAATAAAATATTTATCTGCCAATTGTGTAATATTTTGTTTATTGGTTACTATGCAATCTGTTCTGGGGCTCAAGGCTCACCCTGCTCTTACGCGGTTATTTTTACGTCCTTACTTTACGCCTCCCACCCAACTCGAGGATGTACGGCTATAGGACCGATTTAAGACCATCTGCACATTGCAAGCTCCATTCCAGCCTATACTGGCATGGAAGATGGGTCGGCCCATGGGTTTTGCACACCGACAGGGGGTCATAGATATGTTACATTTCACCACAGATCGTAATCTGTGGATGAAATTTCACTTTGCATCCTGCCCCTATCGGGATTCGAATATTTTGTTTATTATTTTATTATTATTTAATAAAACTTTAAATCGAATTTATTTATTTATATTAATGTATTGCTGTGGAAAGTAAAATTCACCACCACACGAATCTTTTCGTGGAAAGTAAAATTCACCACCACACGAATAGAAAATTGAGCTTCTAAAGTCACGTCGTCGTATATCTGTTCACTATACAAATTTAGAAAAAATAAATTAAAAAGGGAGTGGGGGATTTTTATTTTTGATTTTTATATTTTCTGCTATAAAAAATACTCAGCTTGATATTTTTCAAGGAAAAATTATAGCAACTCAACAAAAACAAAAAAAATCGGAATATCTTTCTCACAAATAGAAATGGTTTATTTCCCTCTCTTTTTAATTTTGTACAAAATCTCGTATTTTTGAATGGAATAGGGCCAAAACTCCAAAACTTTTCTATTTTGTTTTCATTCTGCTCTCTCTAAAATGTAAATAAAAATCGATAAAGTATATTGCTACGATGCGAACTATGCGAAGACATTTCAAAAATATTTTTTTTTTGTCAATTTGGTTACACATACATATACATTATCTATGTATTACGACTAGTTGGTTTAAAAAAAAATGCCAAAATACAAAAACGCTTGTGTGGAATGGGCCAACGGGTGTTTTTTAAAGAACTTGAAATTGTAAAAAATAAAACAAAAAATTAAATTTTTGTGAAAAATATACTCTGGCAAATCATCATGAATTGACTGACGCTTGAACAACGCCACGACATGATTAAAATTTACTTTGAAAATCAGTCGTCGATTTGCGCATTTTATAAACGACGTCAATGGAGATCATTACTTCACCATGATCAATGATTTATTGTTTGAAAGTATGAATGACATTGAACCAGACGAGATGTGGTTTCACCAGGATGGCGCTACGTACCATACGGCGACGGCAACCATCGACTTATTAAAATCAAAATCTGGCGATAAGTTGATTTCGAGAAATGGCCCTATCACTTGGCCTCCAAGGTCATGCAATTTGACGCCTCTCGATTTTTTCCTGTGGGGTTACGTGAAGTCACTGGTTTGTGCTGATAAACCAGCAACAACTGACGCCTTGGAGGCCAGCATTGTTCGTGTTATTCGTGACATACGGCCAGCAGTGCCCGAAATCATTTTCAAATAGTAATGCCATGTATGGCTCTTTCAAACAAAAAACCAAAAAAATAAAGTAAATACGAGAGAACCAAAACACGCTGGTGCGCCGAAAATTAATTTTGAGGCTCAAACTTTTTCTTTTATTTTTACTATCTAAATACAAGTACTCTAGCCCAAAACAAATCAGTAGGCTTAAGCTTTTTTATTTAGGCATTAAGAAAAATTTCAAGCCCCATCATCTTCGATGTTTAAATTTTTAACCTTATGCTCAAACTTGGTATTTTTTATTCATTCCAAATATTCCGGTTGTCACGACCTATTATGCTTTTTTATTCATTCCATTCCTTCCATTCCATTACCTTGCTATTTGTTTTATTTATTCTAGACGGTCTGGACGTATTAGTTTTGTACTAGATGCAAAGGTAGAACGAAAGGAAGATTTTTAATATTAGCCGCACATAAAAACAGATGTGGTAAAAAATAAAATAACAATGAAAATATATAAAAATTTATAAAAATTTTAAACAACTAAAAAAAATGACTGTCAAAAATGTATTCCATTCCTTCCAAATCTTTTTTTTTATAACATTTTATTTGAAATTTTTTAAAGTTACGCGATCAGTAACTCATATTCTTTCTATTTCTTTTTTGAAATGAATAAAAAAACACTCACTTAAATGACAGATTTTCGAGAATGAAAAAAACCGTGATATATAATTCTCTAGACGTCGCTTATTTTATTGATTTCGTCAATGCCAGTATATGCGTGCGGCCAATTTATGAGTTTCGCGCGCTTATGTGCGGTTCATTAAGTTCATCGATTATTAAATTGTATCGCATATTAATTGCATGTCGCACGTTTGATTATTAATATGACCTGAATGAGTCGATGACTGTAGCATCAATTATTTACAGAAGAACATTACCGGATAGTATGGATAATTATAGGCTTGTAATAGGCTAATTAAATGACATATTAAAAAAATGTTGGGCTTAATTGACGAGATCAATTGACAAACAAAAATTTTTACTCTCATTATGGCCTAATAAAACGCCCCATTAAAAATTTTTAGACTCCATCAATTCTTTGTCTTCAGATTAAATGGCCTGAAGTTTGGTCAAGAACGAGTGGAGCACAACATTTTGTGTTAGGGGCATTTGCTTAGACCGCATTGAGCCTAACATTAATAGATCAAGTTTTTAGTTCTAAATTCGGTTTTGATTCGATTTTTGATTTAAATTCTGCTACGTTAGCTACCTTACCTGAAGTTTAGACAAAAAAAAGTGGAGTTCAAAATTTTTTAATTGGGCATCAGATTTTCGATTTGGATTCTGCTTGTACTCAAGTAATAAAATCTTATGCTTTTTCTAGATCGAGCAGAATAAAGCATTTTTAATAGGGCATTTAATATTAGCCTGTAGTAATTTTTAAATAAGTTTCAATAACTGTAGTTATCATGACACAAAACATGCAAAGAAATTAGAAGAAATATATTTTACATTTATAAGTTTTTAAGAACTACTTGGTGTAGATGAGCTCAAAGCTCAAAATAGGATTTGCAACTTTTCCAAAATTGATCATCATAGTTGATTTTATAATGATGAAGGATTTTGAAGTCAGAAATTTTTGGGGTAGGTATAACCCATTTTTATTACCACAGTAAATAACACACACCAGCTTTATTGATTTTCAAGCAAATTTATTTAAAGACCATCGAAAACGTGTAATATTCGGTCGTATCTTTTGTCTGCCTTAACGAAATTCTTATTTATTTAATATTATATTTGTCAAATAACATCAACCTACAAAAATAATATCGATTGTTACATTTTACGAATATACCTTTACCTTTATATTAAGTATATAAACACATAATTGTGTAAAGCATATGTATAATGCTGTAATGTTGGAATTTCTGGGGGGACTGAACACAACCAAAGCCATGCCATATACTAAGGCAATGTGCTTAGGTGTATGTTTACGAGATAACACCATCCTTTTATATAGAATATCAATCTCTGTAAATATATGTTTACATAAAATGTGGAATCCTAATATATAGCTTGGTAAATCAGATGGGGGTTTTTATTCAATTTTTCAATGTATCAGATGGTATTGTAAATTTCCCAAAATCATAAAATGGGGGGTGTTACGGGAATTAAACAATATACAAAATAAATTATTATTTGAAAAGTTGAATTTTTTTCGAGTAGTTTGCAAATTTATCCAGCTGAACCCATTAATTTTTAAAACAGTGTTTGTGTATTTGGCGTATAATAAGCAAAGAATAAATGAAATTAGTTCGAAATTCAAGTTTTATATACTTGGTGATAAAATTATCTACTACGTAGACCAGTTTATATTTGTGAGCGTTTATGTTACTATATGCGGCCTGTTATGCTTTCAGTCAATCGCCGCGTTCCAAGAAAATCATTTTTCCATAAATTTTATTGTTTTAATTTTTTTTTTATTTCTTTGTAACTATTTAATTTATATAATAATTCTTTGAATTATTTTCTCCATCCATCATTTTTAATTGAGTGCTAAGAGAAATTTTTGGTATGGTCTCGTACATATATACAAAATTTTCGAAATGATACAAAAATTTTGTTAACCTCACAAATATTTATTTTTCTTTAAATTTCAAACTATGTATATAACATAATCTCATACGTATGTATATAGTCCGGATATCATTTATCACACTTCACAATAAATTTATTAATTTGAAACATAAATTAATATAAACAATCTTATAAATTTTTTGCCATTTTTTATTTCGAAGGGGTATTAAAATGTCATGGACAATAAGATTGATTGCCGAACCTACAGCAGTCTTCATTTATTACTGGCATAACAAAAATAAAAAATAATAATAATAAAAAGGTAACATAAATCAAACGCATCTCTTTAGCTATATATTAGGTGTGAGCATAGGAAGGAAATTTATAAAAGAAAATTTAAAACAAATTTCCCAGTTGCACTATATGAACTCTCATGAACCATTAAATAAAATGTTAGAATGAAACGTTAATAAAATTTAAGAATACAAAAAACGTTTGTACGGTTTCATAATCGTAAGGATTCACTAGACTAAATTCGAATATATACATGTACGTATAAAGGCAACCCAAACTAGAGGCCCGGAAATTTAAGCAATCAAACTAAATTAAATGGAAATATATCGATTTTTACTCCGTATGGAAATATAACAACATTTAATTTAATGGTCGTGCTCAAATTTAATTTAATTTATTCAAAAGGATTCTAACTCGCAATAAAGGAATTTATTTCACCAGTAAGCATGTGCGGCTTTTAAAAATCTACCTAACTATGTATGAAACAATGAACAACATTTTCCTTTTAGATCTATACAAAATGAATGAAAACACAATTTCCGTTAAAAATAATACAAACCACAGAGGAAATAAATTAAAAAGTGTTTGAATATTTTTAGAATATGACATAGAAATTCGTGTTTGATAAAATAGGAATTTAGATGCACTAACACAATTTATAAACAGCATTTATGAAGTCAGAAAAAATTTTTTTTAGATTTTGCGGACGCACGAATAAATAGTTTAGGATGCACAATGCGCATGCCGATTTTTTTTTAAAAATATTTTTTATATCAACCTCAATGCAAGAAATGCCAATGCAAGAAATGCCAATTACAGTTTCACATATAGTTTAATTTTTAACTAAAGGCCGAGCCATCAATACGCCTCAATGACCTCTTCACACTAAATTCTTAAAGCACAAAAAATTTCTCAACCAAGTGAATAATTAATGACCGTGCTAGTTCATCGGTTCATAATCCTAATAAATGCGAAAACAAAACGAAACATGGAAACCCATCTTTGATTGATAATACATTGATGAATTCGTCGGCCAAATTGATATCTCAGTTGATCAGTTAAAAATGGATTATGTAGAATTCCTTCATCCCAAACGTGAAACAATCAACATAACCTTGTCGTGTGGTCATGCCGCCAGGGTTACAAAACAACCGAGATTAAACTTGGCAATTTCGTTTCGAAGGTGAATATGACGTTTAACTCATTGCAAAGTGAATTTCCTATGAGGTTGGTTTTAATCTCGTAAAGCGTTATGACTATCGATAAAGCCCATGAAAGCACATTTCGCAAGAATGCCTGGGGATCAATTCACGATCCATGAAATATTGAAAATGAAAAGATTTTTTCGTCAACAATCTAGTAGTTTGAATTATGCGTACGTAATTTTCACTATATGGATTCAAAATTTCTTATCATTCCCCAGATATCCAATGGCTAAAGGAAAATTATTTTTCGGTGCTCCTGTTTTACAAATTTCCTGTGAATTATAAGAAATGGATTACAAAGCCACTTGAAGGTGTGTATTAAACTGGAATCAGAGGTACGTTAGCTAATGGCTTACGCTAATTTACCAAGTTATATGGGAGAAATAATTTTTCACCTAAGGCGCGAAAACTTATGCTACTCGTAGCCTGTTAGTAATTAATATTTTTAAGAATTTGGTAGTTGATGTTGGATTTGCAAAACAATATAATTTCAATTCAGGCGGGAATATGATCGATTGTTGTTATACCGATATATGTATGGTACCATCGAAAGCATCGATTAATGAAAGAGCCGGTAGATGGAACTTTACAAATGAAATTGTACAATACAATACACTTTACATGCATTGAAGGACAAGAAAATTCAACGGACAAATTTAGACAAAGCCAATTCATTAAAAAATTAAAAATGCAATTTCATTAAAATTAAACATTTGCCGTGTTTTTTATTAGCACCTGTTAGATGTATTCGGAGCAGCCAATTTTCTATATCAAAACTTATATTTAGCGCGCTATTTTTACATATAATTGATTTATTTAACTCTAAACTAAGATTTTTCATTCACCTTTAAAGTTAAAAATCGATAAAACATTTTTTTGCTCTACCTATTTATCGGGAGCTGCTATCGGAAGCGCTATACCTATCAATGAGAAAAAGAAAAGGCTTTTATTTTGCAAACCCCTGAAACCATTAGAAACTTAATCTTACAATAAAAGTTTAAAACGCAGTAAAATGAATTCTTTTTTATAACGACATGTCAAAATAAATGTTATTTAGTATATTTCAAGTGATAAATGTTTGTTTTATGGATGCCTTTATTTTTTATTTTTATGATAAAGCGACACCAGTGAATAATAGTTGCAGTTTCAGTGCTCGAATAATAAAACACTGCTATTAGCGGCAATTCGCGTTACATGAAATAATAGCTGCGTTGCTTTCGCAAATCCTGCTAAGCTTTAATATTAGAGGCCAATTTAATAATTTTTTATCATAGTTGACGAATTTATCAGTAGTAATCAAAGTAGAGTTGGCTTTAAATTACTACTGACATAAAAGCCAACTATGACGAACAATTATTTTCTGTTACTGGAAATTTAAAACAAATATTGCTGAAAGCAAAATTGGCCTCTAACATTAAAGGCGACTGTTCGAATGCGAACTTTTGTGCGAATATTTAGAATCACACTTTTCTAGCGATTTATTGAGCACAGTGTAGCTCAAAATTTTATTTTTTTTTTATGATTAGATTGATCATCTGCGAATATTTTTCTTAAAGTTAAAAATATTTCATCTTTTATGGGCGTAATTTGATTATTGGAAAAGTGTGATTCTAAATATCCGCATAAAAGTTCGCACTCGAACAGTCGTCTTAAAGCTGCTAATGCTAAAGAATTTTTTTTCACTCATCTAGTAGTTTGGATTAGTCCCACTAAATTTCAATCCCACTTTGTAAAATTACAGATTATTAAAGGCAATTCAAACCTACTCGATTTCCAATGATAAAAAAACTGTTCCTTTTCATATTTTAACGTAACGCGAATATTTCCCCTAGCCCGTGAAAAATACAAATATTCTGAAGAAAATGTCATGGTGGCTCCGATGCTGCCAGTAGATAATGCTCGATGAGGCTGTTACGATCATAATTTTTCATTTTCTTTTTGTTACGACTCCATGGTTATAATATTCTTTCCTTTCCTTTTTTCGTCTTGAATTTTAGTTCTATGGTGATGTAGCCTTTTCTTGACGGCATTGCCGTATCTGTTGTTGAATAGACGCTGAAAGTTATATTTTATGGAAATTAGCCTTCTTATCCACGTGAATTTATAATAAATTGAGAGCGAGACCAATGTGCAACTTGTGCGTGAGTGCGACTGCGTAGCTATAGAGGAGTATTTTTTGGAATGTTTCTCGTTTTGGTAGGGTATTGACGCGCAAAAATCAAAACGGAAAAATATTCGTTTGGATTATTTCGGTGCGAGAATTTTTTTTAGTATGTCAAATGTTGGATGTAAAAAAGTCGAGTCTAGTTTGTAAAATAAAACGGTCAAGTATAAAATTATGAAAAAATTCGAGTGCTGATCGCTTACAAACTATTTTTTTTTTGAGAAATAAAAATTATACCTAAGAAAAGTAATAAAATTAGAGCTCAAACTTTGGGAAATACAGTTAGATTTTAATCCATTCTGTATATAAATTAAATAAATTATATTTCTAATAATATTGAGTTTTTTTTGTTTTGAAAAGATAATTTTTCTGGTGGTTAATAAAATAAACTTTAATTGCGTAAATTGTTGATGTACATTAGAAAGTTTAGTTAGTTTATCGTGGGTTCGCGATTTTTAAGTATAGTTTATCAAGAATATGGACATAATTTGGATCAGTGGGGAGTAACAAGAACAGTTTATTCCGTTAAGAACTTGGAAGATTGACAGTAACTGCATAAAAAGCCAATATTATTATAGTATTTTTTCAGGTGCTGCCACAATACTTTTATGGGTATCGTATTTTATTGGGGGACCAATTTGTGTACCATTTACAACTGGCGTCATCCAGTGTAACGGGTGCCGCAAATATTACATGATACGGGCGCCGTTATACATTGGCTGTTGTGCCACTACGTAGTTGAGGCCAGTCGTTTTTATTTTCGGTGTTATTTTTACCAAAGGTGGTAAGACACCCATTGTTTTTTTGTAGGTGGCCAGTTGAGACCATTTGCCTTTTTACGTTGTGGCGAGTTAACGCCCAACGTGTTATTAACGGTAATGGCGGAAATTTTATATTTCTTAATTTTCATTTTTTTGTTTAATATTTCAATTTTCCTAATTTTCGATTTTCCTATGTTTTGAATTTTTCATTGATATAAATTATATTTGTAATAGAGCACCATTATGGTAGTATTCGTTATTCGGAGTCATCGAGCAATTTTTTTTGTTCGATTTATTTTATTTCCCACTTCACAAAGTCGTTCAAGGTCCGCGATTATTTTTGTTGGAGCTCGATTTTTTTTTGTTTTGATCAAGGTTATCTACTATTTTATTCTTCTGTTCGATTTAATTATTTTTCACCACACAATTTCTTCAAGATCAGTGATTAGTTTGATGGGAGTGGGATTCTCAGTTCGTGTCGGTTTCATATTTTTCTTGCTGGACTTTTCACTCCCCATCATACCCTTGGTAGGACATCCACAAGGTCGGAGTGGCAGGTCTAACGTATGTATTGCCCATTCGGGTTCGATCGTAAAATCCACTCGGTCTCCCCATGGCACTTCGATATAGTATTAAGCTGTCGGAATGTGTAATGTGGGAGATTTGCTGGAGGTCTCTCCAAGTAAAGAGAGGCCTGGTCTGTTGAAGAAATGTCTCTACCTTATTATGCCACTTCGTTGTGGCTGGGAAGCGGCTTTTTGGTATCGATGGGTCATTCGGGGGCCGGATGGACACACCAGAGCGCGTTTTTTTTAAATCGGTGGATATTTCCATCTGCGAATTATAATTTGCATTAAAATTCTTTATATTATTCGAATTTTTAGTCGGCTACTACAATCGTTTTTTCAAATTTGTTTTTTTAAAGTTTCGTTCGACGAATTATGGTGTCGTTTAATTTAATTGCAGTTTTTTATTTTTATTTTTATTTGCTTTTATTTGTTCCACGGTGCAAGCCAGGAATACGCAAACCTCTACTTCCCAACGATCCAATACCCTGAGATCTAGTCAGCAAAACTACCTTGAGAGTGGCCGTTGCGTCTTTAGAAAAAATCTGAGGGTTGGCTTTATGCCATTCGTAACAAGGCTTTAACGACGTCAACGGTGATCATTTTGGTTTGCTGTGAGTGCTCAATCAATGTGCAGAAGCAAATTTTAGTACACAACGGTGCTCTGAAAATTGCATATATAGTTTTGCGTACATCGAATCGAATGTAAATGTTGTTGAAAGTACTAGCACCACACTATGAAACCTAAACAATTTGAAGGAGACGTCGAATAAAAAAAATACCGAAATTATAGGCAAATTTAGCCGGAAGAATTTAAAGGTTGTAATTGTTATATTCTACTAAATTTTATTTAATAAAAGTTTTAATTTGAACTACCGAAGGAAGTTGGGACTGGTGGATTTTTATCTGGATGTATTTACTATTGTTGCAAGTGACTGTTGACAAGTGCAATTTCAAAACAGAACGTTAAGTAAAATATTTTAACTAAACTAAACGATAAGTTTAGTTAGAAACTTATTATACTTGTGAAAATGAATCATTAAATACTGACATTTCGTGAAAAAAATAATAATTTCCCTGTTAAGGGAAAGAAATGAAATACCACAAATACAAAAATTTAAAATGGGTTTGCATTTGTTTAATTATTTTGAACATACTAATCTCACTTGTTTGATGTGCAAAAATTGAATTTATCGGAAAACCGTAATAAAAACTGAAAAAGTTTGAGGTGGTGCTTTCGTACTAAATAAACCAATTGGAAGACAACAATAAAAAACAATACTCTACATCGTCTAGGAATGATCTACTTATTCAACCAGTTTTCGACACTGTCTACACAAAAATCAAATTTCTACAGTATTTTCGACACTAACATTTAGACAATTCTGAAATACGCGTAGATGCATAACACTGACTATGGAGTATGCAAAGTACCGGTACAACTGCAAATATTAAGGCAGCGCAGTTAACTAATGTTATCGAAGAAAATCTACTAAAAATAATATGCCAAAGCAAAGCAAGAACGTGGTAAAGAAGCTTTACATAAGCAACTAGAAAGTCAAAAAGCCACGAAAAAATCACGCATCTCAGCAAATTAAAAAATTGTTTGAAAATATAGAGAATGTAGACAATGTCGAAAATTATTGTTTTAGTAGCAAACAGGAACATCTTATGGCTTTTTTTTCTACCTACACCTTAAAAATTGAATCAAAGTATTTATATGGCATGTAATATGTATTTTTAATTTGATCGTAAGACTGAATGATTGATAAAAGGTGTTCGTATTCACGTCCAAGGTGTATTCACGTTCGTAAAATAATGGAGGAACAACAGGGACACTTGGCAATTGATAGAATTTTAACCAAGAAATGTCCGAATGCCTATGTCCTAAATATAAATTTTCACGGACGTCCCTTTGGACATTAAATTTAAGATTATCAGACCACTTAATATTCTAAACATTGTAATAACCAGTATCTGAAATAATCACAGCTAGCACACAATTTTAAATTTTAGTAAACTCCCCAAACATACCTGGCACGTTTATATTTATATAAATCTGGAATTTACAGTAAGCCAAAAAATTAGCTGTACAGAATCTCGTCGTGTAGCCGTCATATCAGTTTCCTGCCCATGTTTCATAATAAACGAAACACGGGGATGAAATTCGAGATGTACGCGACATATGACAAACTTCATATGTTAGGTCTTACATTTTTGACCAAACCCATTACAGTATATTACACTACCATTCTATCTAGTCTCGTTAAGGATGGAACTCGATTCGGACTGTACAAAGGAATTACAAGTGTACGCTAATGTACCGATTGATACGCGAGAAATAGTTGTTGAACCAACATAACTGAGTGCGGGAAATTTTATGCTTTCCAAAATATTGCCGAAATTATTTCTAGTAACAAACTGAAACGGAATCGCTTATACCGAAGTATGGGTTTATATAGTCGAGATCCGACAATTACTTTAAGTTACATAATATGCTTTTCCATATAAACATGAATTGAATGATAATTTACAATTGCCGAAATTCAATTGATACACATTGGCTATGAACTCACTTTAACATCGTTCGTTGATCCTTGCCATTGAAAACTATAAACATTTTGAGAAATTTAATAAATAACCATCAAAAATATTTTAGGTCAGTTTTAATTTCAATGGCCGAAGGCAGAATGAGATGGTAGTTTTTTATCTGTCTATTTCCGTGTTTTGCAGGTGGCAATTAAAATTTTAAAAATTAACTTTTAACAGTTTAGTTAAATGCTATAGTGACATCTGTTGCAAAAATTGTAATATCGAAAAAGTTACAATATTCTTCATTGTTTCCGAATTGTTTACATACTCTAATAATTTACATAGACAATTCCATATATACGTGGATGCACAGCACTAGTCATTTGTTGAGTTATAAAAAATTAATATTGAGTGACGGTTACGTTACTCACTTCCGGGTGACTCGGAGCTCACGAATTGGTCGTGAAACGATTTGTTATTTTGGCGACTCTCGGTTCTTATGGACTTTTGTCTTTCGACGTCACAATATGACGACGAGACCAAATGTTGGTCTTCAAGAGATTTGTTAATTCCTAATATGATTCACTTTTAAAGTGTTCAGCTTCTATCTTAGTCTATACACCGAACAAGTGACCAAGGACGAAACGAACTACGTCTTCAAAATGTTCATTAAGGCGAAATTGTTGTTAATTAAATTTAATGGTTATGATTTGTGTACTCAATTATTTTACACATTGCTCGTCCATCGTCTTCCGACTGATGACGATTGCAGGTTTTAATCAAAGTGTCATTGTAGCTTATGAATAGTTCTAGCAATTCATGACTAAGCTCTTTAAAGTATTATTATTATACTTGAAGGTTATTTGGCTTTGACTTGAAGAGGTGCAGTCACCATCAGCATAGGTAGAAGATACATGACTTTATTGTTTGCTTTTTAACCAACCCAACTTCCTATGCTCGTGTCCGGGACTATCAGGCAGAAGACATAAGTACTTAGGTGTGTACAGCATGGACAGCCTTTCGGAACTCGCGGGCTGTGGAGTGCGAGATATTTTACGCTACATAAGTAGCTCCGGATGGTTTCAACGGGAGTAAAGGGGAGATAGGATCCTGTGGTATCACAATGGGCCACTACTGGCCTAAGTGTGCGATAGCAGCCACTCTAACCTAACCTAACCTAACCAACCCATCATCATTTCCAAAATAGTTTTGTTATTTGATGAGCAGGCACTCTGGGATTGATGCCATTGGTCTACCTACCTAACAGTAGATAAGTGTTAATGCCGAGGTATCATCTGTGACATTAATAGATTTGGCACATGCTTCTAGTTTAGTCAATAAAGTTGAAAGCTCTCCAAATGTTATTGGTCATAAACATTTTGTAGATTCATGGTTTTCCTTTAACGGCGCTACTTTAATTTTGGCAGTAATTATTAATTTTTCCGTTGTTATATTTAATTCCGCTATCTTTTTTCGATCCCGAGTTCTACCTTAGAATCGCAACTGAATCCGGATACCCATTGACCTTGAATAAATTTTTGATGTGATGACGACTGAAGTTAACCTTATTAATGGCTCGAAAATCGTTAATGCGTATGCTAGTATGTTGCGTTTGGTTTTAAATTTAAAAATGTCGCTGTCCAACACAAGAAAGCGTTATTTTAAATTCATCTAGAATGTTTTGGCTAGTGAGTTCAAGTAAAGCACTAATGTTTTAACAGTGTTGTCGAATTGGATTGCATGGAAATTACTTTCTCTGAGGCTTTCCAGCAAATGTTGAGTTAATGCTTTGTTTTTACAGCTCCATTTTCCTAGGATAAAACCACGCTCAGTATGAACTTTATAAAAGTTTTTATAAAGTGTCTGCTCCTGATATTTTATCTCCGTAGAAGTCTTTTCAAAAGTTTCTGTTGCAAGATAAGTTGCCAATGTTGTCCCAAATGTCATGTCTGGGACGCGTGCCATAGTATTATAGTATTAGTTGAAAATTGGAATCTTTTCCTGTTATGTTGACTTGACGGAATATCATTTCATTGTATTTTCCTCTTCTACAATAGAATTCACTGGTTGTAAGAGACGTGTCTTGATGTTTGGCAAGAGGCGAGATTAATATACTCGTTCATGTATTTGTATACTTTCGTTTTTTAAATATTGTTTCTTGTTGAATCGCTTCTCTTCTTTGCTATTTTTTCATCGTACTCTTCGATTTTAATTACTTCTGTTGTTAAATTGCTACTTGAATGCAGTTCTTCCGGTTCCAAATTATTTAAACGGCTTGTCAATATTAAGTTGAATGAAAAAACTGGTAAAGCGATCGGATAATTGTTGTTGTTCCTAAGGCTATCCGATCTGACTTTTGCCTATCCGATTTCTGATTTTTGGACCATTTAATTTGTGGTGCGGATCGTTTATTATGAGTTCAAGTATTGTTTAATACTAGAGAGTTTAATATTATAACAGTAAATTTCTTGGCCTTTGTAACCCTAATTGTTGTGCTGCTTCTTGCATTATAAAAGTCGAAAATTCCGTATATATTTCAAATATTAATACTTGCACATGATTTTTACTTCCTGCATGTAATCATTGTTTACAAGCCATCTAGGCGAAAATTAGTAAAAACTGCATAGCAAATTTTTGTCATATCATTAACGATTCAAATTGTCAATTTTGAAGTATTTGTTGCTAACCGTATTGTAATAAAAACACTGTCTTTTCACTTCCTGCATGCAATAATTGTACACAAACTAATTTTTCGAGAAAACGTAAGACTTCTTTATCAATTGTTTCCAAATATTTGTATTAATTAAAATCAACATTTTTAAATATGTGGGTGATAGTTTTATGTAGATCTATTCAGAGTATAATAATTTTAAAAACCAATATTTCGGAAATTCCTAAAACCTCTTATAGTTCATTTTCTCCATAAAATTTTAACAATTGAAATAATTAATTTTGAAAAAGAAGGTAGTTATTTTTATATATTGTCGACACATGATTTTCACTTCCTGCTTGTAAAAAGTTTTACAAAAACCAATTATTCATAATTCCGAAAATTATTTTTGTTAATTTTTCCTTCGATATGAACCTCATACTTCTCTCTATATCAGCTGTGGAGTAATTTGGATCACTATGATTTGCATGCAGTAAGTACGCAGTATGTATGCAGTGCAGTTGCAAAAATTACGGTTGATGTTTTAGTGGTAATTTATATTGTTCTAACTTTATTTAAATTGCTAATGCGGTAGTATCAATTTTTAATTAATTTTCACTTCCTGCATGTAATCTTTTTATAAAACCCGTCTCTTTGAGAATTAGTGCAAATTTCTCTGTTCATTTTTGTCATATAACTAATAATTTAAATAGTCAAATTTGAAGTACTTGGTACTTAAATATTGTAGCACAAACACTTGATTTTCACTTCCTGCATGCAAAATTTTCCGCCAATTTTTTTTATCGAGAATTCGTTAGATTATCAATTGTTTTCCTAATATTTGTATTAATTAAATTCAACTTTTTTAAATATTAGGATGTTAGTATTATGTAGTTCTATTGCGTGATTTTCACTTTAAGAATATAATAATTTTAAAAACAAATATTTCGGAAATTCCTAAAATCTGTTATAATTGCTTCTTTATATAAAATTTTAACAATTGAAATAATTAATTTTGAAATGATGGAGGTTATTTTGATGTAATATCGCCACTTGATTTTCACTTCCTGCTTATAAATTTTTTTACGAAAGCCAATTATTCGTAATTACGAAAAAAATTTTGCTAATTTTTTCTTCTGAACCTCATACTTCTCTCTATACAGAATTTAAGTTCATTGGTTCTCAGTCGGCTTTTGTTTACCAGGTCAGGAAGGTTGGAGTAAATTAACGTAAATTTATTACTTGTTTGAGTTATTTTCACCGGCTTGTGGGGTAATTCGTGCCACTTTGCTTAGTATGCAGCAGGTATGCAGCGCAGTATCAAAAATCATTATTGATGTTTTGGTGGTAATTTACATTGTTCTAACTTTATTTTAATTGGTACTGCGTTAATATAAATTTTTAATTATTTTGTAGAAAGTATTTTTTATTCTAGCACTTGATTTTTACTACCTGCATGTAATTTTTTATTAAACCAGTTTCTATCAAAATTTTAGTACATATAACTTTGTTTATTTTAGTAATATAATTAGTAATTCAAATTATCAATTTTTTAGTAGTTGGTACTTAATGTAGTACAAAAACTTTCTTTTCACTTCCTGCATGTAATAATATTCTACTATATAATTTTTCTAGAAATCAAAAGATTTCTTTGTCCATTTTTTTCGAAATATTTGTGTGATTTTCACTTAAAGAATATAATAATTTTAAAAACCAATATTTCGGGAATTCCTAAAATCTCTTACAGTTGGTTTTCTCCATAAAATTTAACAATTGAAATAATTAATTTTGAAAAAATAGGTGATTATTTTTATGTATTATCGACACTTGGTTTTTATTTCCTGCTTGATTTTTTTCTTCGAAATGAATCTCATTTTCTCTCAATACAGAATTTATTTTCAATAGTTCCCAGATGATTTTTGTTTACCAGGCCACGAGGATTGGAGTTATTTAACGTCAATTTAATCAAAAATTTTCAACAACTCGCAAAAAATTTTGAATTAAAACCCAGCCATTTACTTGACTTGTTCGAGTTATTTACCCCAAGCAATTGTATCATTTGTCCCAAGTAAGTGTGAGTAGCCCTACCATTGATAACCAGCTTGTGGAGTAATTCTTACCACTTTGATTAGTATGCAGTAAAGTATGCAGTGCAGTTGCAAGGATCACGATTGATCTTTTGGCGGTAATTTACATTGTTCTAACTTTATTTTAATTGCTAATGCGTTAATATAAAATTTTAATTATTTTATAGAAAGTATTTTTTATTCTAGCACTTGGTTTTTACTTCCTGCATGTAATATTTTATAAAGCCGGTTTCTATCAAAATTTTAGTACAGATAACTTTGTTCATTTTAGTAATATAATTAGTAATTCAAATTATTAAATTTTAGTAGTTGGTACTTAATGTAGTACAAAAACTTTATTTCTCTTCCCATATTCTACTATATATTGTAATTTTTCTAGAATTCAAAAGATTTCTTTGTCAATTTTTTCGAAATATTTGTGTGATTTTCACTTTCAGAATATAATAATTTTAAAAACAAATATTTCGGGAATTCCTAAAATATCTTACAGTTGGTTCTCTCCATAAAATTTAACAATTGAAATAATTAATTTTGAAAAAATTGGTGGCTATTTTTATGTATTATCGACAATAAGTTTTCACTTTGCTTGATTTTTTTCTTCGATATGAATCTCATTCTTCTCTCTATACACAATTTATTTTCAATAGTTCCCAGATGATTTTTGTTTACCAGGCCACGCGAAGATTGGAGTTAATTGACGTCAATTTAATTAAAATTTTCAACAATTTGCAAAAAATTTTGAATTAAAATCCAGCCATTTACTTGTACGAGTTATTTGCCACCAGCAAGTGTCTCCACTGTAGCGAGCTTGTGAGGTAATTCGTACCACTTCGATTAGTAGGCAATAAGTATGAAGTGCAGTTGCAAACATCACGGTGGATGTTTTGGCGGTAATTTACATTGTTTTAACTTTATTTTAATTGCTACTACGTTAATATCAATTTTAATTATTTTGTAGTATGTATTTTTTGCTCTAGCACTTGATTTTCACTTCCTGCATGTAATAATTTTGCACAAACTAATTTTTCGAGAATTCATAATGTCTTTTTTCAATTTTTACCATTTATAATTATAATAATTTAAATCATCATTTTTTTGCAGTTCTATCACTTTATTTTCACTTCCAGAATGTACAAGTTTTAAAAACCCATATTTCGGGTTTATATCTTTTTTAGTTGATTTTTTTTTCTCATAAAATTTTAACAATTCTAATAACTAATTTGAAACAGTTGGTGGTTAATTTAATGTATTATTGACAATTGATTTTTCCTTCCTGCTTGTAAAAATTTTACACATTATTTTGTGTGTAATACTCGGTTGTACTAAAATTTCATGTTTACTTCTCGCATGTAATATTTTTACATAATTAATTTTTTCGGAAATAGAAAAGTTTTTTTATTAAATAACTATAATAATAAAACAAAACCAACCAAAGATCTTTGGGGTTACTAACCTCACCAAGTTATGTTACAAAATATAATTTGAATTATAGAAACCTGAAAACTACGTTAAATTTAACCAATAAAACAACCAATCAAACTCTTTAAGAAAAACATAATTTTAGTTTTATCCGAATTTAAAGGTAAGACAATTATTTAGCCTGCCAAAATACAAGAAACCAATCTAAGAGCTTTACTTCCACGATTTGCTTTCGGTTAAATGAATAATTAATTATGCACGTCTCGTCACACAAAATGCTTTCGTATTCTACAGGAAACGTGGTATCCACAGATTTACAGTTATATTATTAGCCATGTTATGCTTTTAACCTTTTAGGGTGTATATCCCATCCCCCCTCCTCCATCGAACCAGTTTTATTAATTATTAAATTTACATTTTGGGGGACAACAGTCCAAAAATATAAAAAAGGTTAGCCTATTTTACTGCCGCTAATACTAACCTTTTTCGCGAACATTTGTTATTTATGTAATTATAAAATATTTATGACGCATTTAAAAATATAATTTTTATGATAAAGATTTTTGAGGTTAAAACAATCAATAAACACTTACCCATTAGGTGCAGTGGAATTGCGGGCGGCATAACAAATATCCCAACGAGCCAATCAGCAATAGCTAAACTCATAACAAAACAATTTGTTACGGTACGCAAACGTCTTGTCGTAATCACAGCTAGTATAACAAGTGTATTACCAATTACGGTAATCACAATCAATAAACATAATAAACTAACAATTAATATTTCTTTCCAATCAATAATCACTACATGATGATCACTATTTGCACTAGTGCCCGTTGTATTTGTCGATGTTGTGGCAACGAGCACCGATGCACTAACCACATCACTGTTTGTCACTGTAGTTGAACCGGCTACAACACCCGTTGGCGATATATCGGTAAAATTTGTTTCCAAATTATATAGAAATGACGATGAATTGAAATTAATTGTAAAATTTTTTTGCTTACTAATATTATTTCTAGTATTAGCGTTGCCACTATTATTTATATTAAAGTTACTATTTATATTAATATTTAAATTTTTATTTAAAAAATTATTTAATTCATTTAACGATAAAATATTATTTAAATTATTTTGAAAATTTATTCGAATTTTTTCCATATTTATCGTAATTTTTTATTGTTTTGCAATTTATTGTTCCAAATATGTAATTTTCTTAAAAATTGTATTCATTTTGTTGCGGTGATGTTGTTTTCGATTTAATATTGGAAAAATCAATTTATATATAGAAATAAATAAAATATAAATATTTCGTTGGCGCCCAGAAAGCAGAAGGAGATTTTTTTATTATTTTCATTTTGAATTTTATCATTTAAAATTTATTACTATTGATATTAGTAATAATAGTACGGATGCATAATTTTTGAATGAACACAGGCATTATTGTTAAAAATCGTAGTTTGTATATTGCTTCAATATCTCGATTCTGAAAATTAAAAAAAAGAAATAAATTTTTTAATAATAAATAATTGATATCTACAGAGAATGGTTATATACAGATATTGAAAATTTATTGTTTATATTTATTAATAAATTGGGTATTTTTAATAATAATTGTGTGCATATTATTTCAGTATAATTGCATTGCAGATTGCCTGCGGTAAATTTTACACTAATTTATTGAATTCATACTCAAATGTGCATTGGAGCGGAGGAGTTAATTATCGTGATGTATTATATAATATTATATGTAACGCAGAAAATGTACTGTTGATGTATGGGTTGTACAGTTTTATGATATTAAATTTGTATAAGATCCAGTCAATTAAAAAAAAACAATTTGGAGCCATAAAATGCGAAGCGGTTACTCACTATGAACCAAAGGAAGTTTCTTGAGAAAACTACTGTGTTGTTTTGTATATTTTTCACTACTTTTGACAACAACATTTTATTCCTGAAATTACTAAAATAATTATCCGCCCTCTTCCTATTTTAATCAATAAAACAGTCAATCCTAAAATTATTCAGCTCCATAATCCATGGGTCAAGCCATTCCTTAAAGAAATTACGACCTTAAAATTGTGTATTACTCGTTTTAATTATTTATTTTGTTATCACCAAACTTTAAACGACAACAGAAACCAAAAATATCACCATCACTTGAGGTTACTGTAACGCCGGTGCCACTATCAACCAAAATTCGAAGACAATCTCGTAAAATTATCTCAACAATATCAAACTATGACGTCATACCTGCTGCTACTATTAAAAGTTTAGCCGAAAAAACGAATTTCAACACCTATACAGAGTTAAATCAACACCAAGCTTTTCTCGAATTTTAAGATAATGCAATGCTGTCTATGCTCATACAAGAAATTATGACAGAAATAAAAGTCGAACCGCATTTCGAAGGTAACTTGTGACATATTTGTAAAAAAACTCTCCTAAAATACAGTAGCCCACCCAGTTCCGTAAACATAATCGGCTTGGGTTTCATGAACGTTTGGACCCATCTTTTGATCTTACAGACTATCGTAAGGGTCTTAACGTCACGACTTACTACATGAAAATGAACAAAATAACTCAGGTTACATGTGAAAAATGCGGAACGACCTGAAAAACACTTGGATTAATAAGAAATATAAAAATATGTGAATCAGAAGAGGAAAAACGTATCCATTGTATACATCAGGGTAAGGATTTTGTTCGAAAAATGAGACTTGAGAGTTGGGAGTTTTGCTGCTGTTTCACTTACCTACTAGATGCATAAAATTGTACCTTACCTACTAGATGCATAAAATGTAAATAATTAAATTTTATTTTTGCATCTAGTATGCTGATGAAAGAACATTCTTAAGTCGAGGTTTTTGAACCAAATTCGTGTACCAGCAGACGTGTTCACTAATTTTTTTGATAGATCTACTTTTCCAAACAATATTTTTTCGCGATCTCCATTTTGATTTCCAAAGTATTATAAAGGAAGCAAGTATGCTGATCATTTTATTCTCGATTTTGATAAAAAAAATCGTGGCTGACCTTATGGACACCTCCAGATACAATGTGCGGTAATCGTTTTTTAGAAATGAATATGCCGATTAATTGACGATACAGTTGTATGGTACTAAAAAGAAAGGAAATGTTTGAGTACATGGAGAAAACGTATGTTACGACTTCACGGTCATAACAATGCTTCTCACACTTCAAATTTTAATTTCATTGTAATCGGTTGATTAATGTATGTCCAAAATCACTCGTTGATTAATGTCTAAAATCCTTTGTACTGTCGTGTCATTGTTGGTTGTATTTTGTTTTTTGTACATTCTTTTTATTTAGTGGTTCGACGAATAAATGATGGAGCGAGACCAATATGTGTCCTTGTGCATGCGTACGAGCGGTTAAAATGTGGACTAATATTTTTTTCCCCTGTATTTCTTGTTTTGTGTTTTTCGCGCGTCACGTTCGTTCTCATTTTGCACCGCTCATGGATTATATGGGCGAGAACGAGAAACTTATGGAAAAGAAAAGTATTTTTGTGCAGGTTTTTCGTGCGAGATTGTTTTTTTGGTTTTTTGATTGAGTCGCATTGGTAAAGACAAAAAAGTCAAGTTTTGGATTTGGTACGGATAATTCGAGTGATAAAACTCGAAATATTTTGTTAATTGCCTTTGACCATTTGATTATTGGAAGTGAAAATTAAAAAATATAAATTATTTTGTGAATCGTTTGGAGTTGGATAAAACGCGATAATATAATTGAATGAAAAAAAGTAAGCCGTGTCTATGTTTTTTTATATAAAATAAACTGAAGAAAACAAAATATTTTGAATAGTGGTATGCAGTTTGGAAAATCAATTCCTAATTGATTATTGGCGTATAATAATCCGGAAAGTGAATTCTCGCGTGCCTGCAATAATACGGCAATCTACGTTTTATTGTAATTGTACTGCGGGATTTATAAAAGCCGAGAGACTCGTTCACCTTTAGAGAACGGGAAATGTGTCGCAACAAGCACCGGCCATTCGTGACCTTATATGATTCAATTTTGGAAATACCACAACATACTGGTGTCCAGTTTTGGTATAATGGAAGCCTAATAGTTGTACTACGGGTTGGCAGCCACGCTGTCGTTGCAATTTGGAATTTCGGCTGCGAAAGTTTATATTTTATGAGATTGAACGCCGCAACTGCCGATGAGGTAGCCAAAAGGCTATTCATTCTTTATGGTTTCGGGGAGAGGCCCCGCAACGTACGGGAAGCAAACCGGCCATTCGTTTTTATATGGTAACGGGGAGAGGTCCCGCAATAGACAAGGACGCCGCTGAAACTACCCTACAGGGTGACTTTGTGGAATGTCAAGCTACTATTTTTTTTAAATATATTTTTTTAATTTTTTTAATTTAACATTTTTTATTTGGCTTTCCTAATTTTTTTGTATAATTAAATTATTCTTTTTCCACCATTTTCAATTTTTTTTGTTGTTTAAAATATACATATATAAATTGTATAATCAAGCACCACATTACGGTGGTCGAGCACGCGACCATGGTCGCCCATTGGTCTCGTTCCGTCGTCTTGTGAAGCTATATTTTTCTTTTTTCCTTTTCCCTCTTTTTTTTGTTGTTGTTAATAAAAATTGTACGGTGATATTACGGTTGCATTAGGGTTATTACTCCCTCCTTTTGTTAATTGAAATGAATTACTAAATTTTCGGTTATGTATGGTGGGAGGGGAGACTCCATTCTGTGCCTGTGCCATATTTACAGGCTGGAATTGTCACTCCCATTCATCTTCTTGGCAGGACATCCACAGGGTTGGAGTGGTCGATGGGTCGTTTGGGGGGTTGGTCTTTTCAGTAGTGGCACTTGTCACTCGGGGAGATCCGGTCGTCGTCGGATGGGCACAGCCAGTTATAATTATTTTATTCCGACAAATTTATTTTATTTTTAATTAGCGTTTTTTCTTTTTAAGTTATCTGTAAACACGGTGTAGGCGAGAATTATGCAAGCTTCCAATTCCCCACGACCCAATACCCTGAGTATTAGCCGGCAAATCACCGTGCGTGAGGCCGCTGCGTGACAAGTTGAAATCTGCGGATCAGCTGCTGAGCCGTATAGTCAAAGTATAATCAAAAACTAAACAAGTTTTTTTCATTCTTAGCTTTCAGAAATTTTACAAAAGAAGTTTGTAGACTCAGAAGTAAAAGCTTATTAGGAATCTGTTTTCGCTGTGTAAAAATCAAGCCTTTTTAAATTATACATCGTCGGCACAAATATCAGTGGCCTCTTTATAAACACAAAAAAATTAATTGGCTTATCGTCCCATAATTAAACATGTGTCTTGTATTTTCAGGAAAAATCCTATAATTTACATCCGGAATTATTATTTTAGTTGGAATTTTGCAGATCTACAACTTCCCTCTCGTAAAATGTTTACTATTTCAGAGATCTTAACGACAGTTAAAAAATTGCTCAATACTTTGGTGAGGAACGGCTTACTTTTAAGGGTTCTAATCTTAAGTTTCATCTTTTATGTAAGCAACTGATGATGAAAATTCCCTTTTGCATGCTGCTCCTATAGGAATTCGAACCCAGTACCTCCCAATAAAAATGCTGTCAAGTGTAGGTTGTTGCGAAATATCCAAACTTCGATTTTTTAGGTTGAAAATTAATCGAGGAAATTATTTGATTGTGTAAATTTGATGCGTGAACAAATAAATTTGTACGAACGTATAGCGGCATTTGATTCTATATTGATTTAAAACTCTGACAAAACCGTCTCGTCGTAAAAACTTAAAATTTTCAATAAGGTAACAAACAATCACCATTTCTATAATTCAAAATGATAAAATAATTGTGGCCAATTATAAAAAAGATGTCATTTAGCAGATGAGCGCTGTACATACATCATTACACTTGTGCCGTTTTGCATGACTTCAGTGAGAAAACTAGCGAATTATTATCTTTCGCTACGCTTTTGGCAACCCCTTCGTAACCTCAAATTTTTTTACGATTTTTTTTTTATTTTTTATATGTAAATTGAAAGTATTTAAAATATTTTTAGAGTTTGGTCGCTTCAGTCTGACGAGACGAATTTTTTGATTTAACGAATTAAATGTTTAATGGTAACCCCACTTCGATGTAAAAGTAATATCTATATGGCTATCACCCAAAATAATTCAAAATTTTTTTAGGACTCCACGGTCACAACATTGCTCGTTTCCCGTTTTTATTTCGATTTTTTTTATTTCAAATTTAATTCGTTTGATTGAAGCATTTTACGGATGGCATTGCCATCTGTAGTATGTCATTAATCTTGAGCAAGGCCAACATATACCGTGTGCGTGTGTGTGACCAGTGGAAATGTAGAAGTATTTTTTTTGTGTTTCTCGTTTTGGTGTGCGGGATTGGTGCGCGGTAAGAGTGGGTAGGGTACTGACGCGCACAAAAAAACAAAGCGAGTGGCAACACAGAAAAATATTTTTCTACATTATATTAGTGTGAGCATTTTTTTTGGTTAGGCAGTCTAGTTCATCAGGTAAAGTAAAAACAAACAAGTGTTGCAACAAATATCAGAGAAGACACAGCAACGGCTGACCAACAACGAGGCCACTTAAGTTCGTTCGTCCGTGGCGTGAACGCCACCATCTTTTTGTTACTGTTATCCAAGACACCGCAACTGGTGGCCCAACGGGACATTAAACTTGGACAACAAGGGTGTTAGCACCTGTGTCGGGTGGGCACAGCGGCAGCGTTGATAGTGGTGGAAGGACACCGCAGAGTATATGGGTTGTTACATCAACGTAGCCATTCACAAATTTTTGGTTTACGGTGGGAAGTCGCCCAACAATTTCAGCCACATTAAAAGTACATTTTTTTTTTATTTTTCTTGTTAAATATTTTTTATGTTTCCTTTGTTTATTTTTTAAATTTCCATTTACGTTTCAAAATTTCAATTTTTTGATTTTTTTTTAAATTTCCATTTTAAAAATTTCAAATTTTTTATTCTTAATAAAATCTTATATACTGTGATCGAACGCCACGAACGGTCGTGGTGCATGTCAAAGTGGGTTTGAGATTTTTTTCCTTTCTCCTTTGATTTCTAGTTTGGTTTGCTTTTATTTAATTTTTTCCTTTATTTAAACCGGTTATTTAGTCATTTCTTCTTTTCTTTTTTTCCCTTTTGCTTGGTGAAACTTTTTTGTTTAAAAATAAAAATAGCACGGCTCTTCCCGGCATTTCGTTTATTTCTATCCTCCTTGGTCGGTCTTTTTCCTTCTGTTATGATTTCGTCGTTACTCCTACTTTCTTGTTTTGTTTATTTCAATTTTGATAATAAAATGAATTACTAAATTTGTTATGGGTCGGTATGATGGGAGCGGAGCTTTCATTCTGTGCCATATTTACAGGCTGGGCTTGTCACTTCCCATCATCCCCTTTGCAGGACATCCACAGGGTCGGAGTGGCGAGTCCAGCATATATATCGTTGTATTGCACAGCTGTTCGAAACTCACGGAATAAAATCCTAAACGACTCTCTGGTCTGGTGGAAGTAGACCACAATTTTCTACTGGTACAAAACCGGTGATTTTCATTTTCGCATACGTTTATCTGTCAAGTCACATTTTGTACTGCCAAATGGAAAAACCAAAACTAAGATTAAGGCATATATCTAAACAACAAAAAGAAGTCCTAATATACTTTGAAAGCAAATCAGGCTTATTAACACACTACAGGCTTACTACTACACACCAAAAATTATCAAAATTTTTTGACTATAAAGACGATTTTATTCGATTGAATTTCAATAATATTTGCCCAGGGGACATATTCTTGAAATCGGTGGAAAATTTCTTCAATTGGAATACAATTTGCTTTGAAATTCTCTATGTTTTTCGAATTTTCCGCCGACTACTTTAATCATTTTTCCAAATTTGTTTCCAAGTTTACTAATATATATTTGTCTCCCTACTAAGGGAAAAATTTTGAATAGATTTGCCTAGTTAGAATTTTAGAGAATTTCAAAGCAAATTGTATTCCGATTGAGTAAATTTCCCCCGATTTCAAGAATACGGCCTCACGTCTAAAATCACGTCACGAGTGCCGATCGTTCATATGGTTTTAAAAAATTATGTAAGAATCATTAACAAAATTTAAATATTGTTCAACTCCTGTAATTTTGGAAACATTTTGATTGGTTTCAGCTGCGGCTATGTATTTCCGACCCACAGTCAGAACTTGTAAACAGTCAACACAGAATTTTGTACAGATTCGTTTACTTCGTAAACGAGTGTCAGAAAATCGAGTGTCAGAAAATTTAATCAGTACATTTTTTTAGATTTTATGCATTCATTGACCATGAAACTCAAGTCTCAGAATTTAACTAACACTGCTACAGCTAAACTAGTAGAGATTTTCGACGATCAATTATCACATTAATCACGTTGCAAATATTTAAAATTGCTTGCATTAAAACAAAAGAATTTTCCTTTGTTGTTTAAGAAACCATACTAAAAGCTTTTCATACGTCCACAAAGACGCACAACCGCTTTTAACCAAACTCCCAGGAAATACTATTTTTATTTCGAAATTTTGTCCTCCTTGACTTACAACCCAATAAAAATTATTTTACCCCATAAGCTTTCTATTTTCGTAGTACAATATTTATAATGATTCATCAAAATAATTAAAATAAAGTTATCTTTACATAAAAGTCATGTAAACTTAGATGATTTATAAAAGTTTCTAATTATAAAATCATAATGTTAAACTTAATTAATCAATCTATTTATAGAGAGCTTTTGTTTATATTTCAAAACTATGATTAAACTAATTCGTTTGATTCGTCACTGTAGATGTAGAATTTTGAACAAAATGACAAAAATAAACGTTACGCTCGATAAAAGCTTGAAAATTCATTATTAATTGATTTAATTCCTCAATTTATAGATACGCATACAACATTAATTAATTAATTAATTTCAGATGGGTGTACGCTTTAAAAGCTATTTTAAATTAGCTTTAAATTAGCTGGCGCATATTTTTTTTAATTTTATTATGAAGATAAAAGTCGAAAAATAATTTTTCGTAATTTAAACCTATAGACTCATTATTTTAATTTAAAATTAAATATTCGAGGTCCGTAAAAATAAAAATCTGTAATGAAGATAAAATTTTCATATAGTCAACCGAAATGGAAATTTTCATTGCAATGTAATGTCAGAGGGCTGGAATTTAAGATGTTAGCTGTAGTCTTATTGAGTTGGAATTCATTCATTGTGCGTTAGATTTTGGGACAGCATATTTTTGATCGTAAAACCATTTTCTATATAAGACTTGAACAAAATGCATGGAAAACATTTCGTCCACGAAATGTTTTAATCCAAAACTTTTTGTTTGATCTATTGTTCAAGCAGAGTTTATATGGTCTGAAAACGGAAAACGGTCGATCGCGAAAGGTTCATGTGTAATAGAAGGGAGATACAGTTAAATTGATCAGAACCGATTTAGAATTTGTACATAGTCGATTTTCTCATAATTGAGATTCTTTTCAAAATATTTACAAAAAACGCAAAAGCTCCTTTGGAAGGTGTCACTACTGGTGGCCGGGATTTGGCCAAATATCACATTGAATCTCAATATTTGCCCAATTCTTCTGGATTGTTCAGGGCCGAATTATTGTTGAAAATATTTTTGTGTAAAGTCGTCCTGTTGCTTGCAAAATAAATTTAAATTGTTTTTCTCAAAGCTTCAATGGAGGCTGCCACTTCGAGTGCGGACCGATTTCGGAAAAAATCATTGAGATCTCGAAATATGAAAATGTTATTTATGAAGTCTCACCCCGTAAAAAGTACATTTTTTAGCTTCGGCGATATAGTCCGCCGGAAGTTACAGGTTCCATCGGAGCTTTTTTGTTTTTTTACCGGAAGAAGCAGCTTCAATAAGAGCTTTTCCGCTTTTTTATGTATTTTTAAAATAATATTCCTTTGTTCAAGAAATTTTCATTTACGAGAAATACTGCAGATTCTACATTAATTTTGCAACAATACCGGTCGAAATAAGCGTTTCAAAATTTAAGCAAAAATAACGATTTTTGTAAAAAAAAACTGTTTTTCAATAAAAATTTGTCGCTGTAGCACGTAGCGTTCATTGAGCAGGGTAAAACATTATATTTTAGCTTTTTCTATGAATTGGAAGATCTTTTTAATTTGTCGCCGATATCGTCCACCAGAAGTCGCAGTTTCCATAAGAGCTTTTTCGTTGCTTGCAAATAATTTAAAAAGTGTAACATTTACGATAAAAACGACAAAATACTAAAAAATTCTTAATTATATCTCCAAAAATATCGGGCTAGATTTATAATCCAAAATTTAACCGGAAATGATGATTTTTATACAAAAAAATGTTTATGAGCAAAAATGCGGCAATTCACAACGCGGGCGGGTTAATTGATTGCGATTAAATCCATACTTAAGCTTTCTCCACAAGTGAACTTATTGGATGAAATCAGTTCACCGGAAGTGGCAGCTTTCACAGGAGCTTTTTGGGTTTTTGCAAAAAGTTTTGAATGCTACGAATACCTACAAAATTTTGGCCCCTATCCATGCAATACATTTTATTAAAAAAAGCACTAACGCCGCTCTTAGTTCCGCAATTATTTTGTATAGCCCGCTTTATTTTTTCTCAATGGCAACGTTAACGCGTCTGAACCAAGCTTCGACTGAATTTTGGGTCGTTGGATTATTCGATCTAATAGAGTCTTGTATTGACCACAACTGGGGACTAAATTTAGCTTTTTCCGTTGTATTTTTTTCTAAAGCTTTTAAAATAATTACACCCCCCTTATATAAACTACAGTTTTAACAACATCCTAATCGAATTTAATTGGGCCAACCCTACGCTATCTCAAAATCAAATTCCCAAATGAGATTTCATAATCATATTTATAATCATATGCCTCAAATGAGATTTCATAATCATATTTTCTTTTCGGACAATGAGTGATTAATTCTTGATCCTAAGGGAATTGAACCCGGGACCTCCGGTCGCTGGAGCAAGCATGCAGACCACTTTGCCACCGGGGCCACTTTGCGGGAACGGGTCGGTCAACCAAAAAAGAAATCCAACTGACCTACATTTCCAAAATCCCAATTAACAAAAATATAAAATTCCATTTTACAAAATACCATAACATAAAACCAAAATTCAAAATTCCAATTGAGAAAATTCCAAAATTTATTTATTTTTAATTTTTATTGCAATTAAATAAATTTACTTTTTTAAATTTAATAATTCTGAAAAAATAGGATTTATATTTATTTAATTTATTTTACTAAAACATGATTCCCATTGTTTACCAGATTGATTAACGCTTATTGTTGTGATTCTAGAAAACAGGGTTTTTTGGTTTGGGATTTTGATTTTGAAATTTCGTTTTTGGAATTTTAGATTTGACGAATCGTAACCAACCCAACTAGCACCGCTCTTAATTTAATTTTCTATTTTCAGGAAATTAAATGCGAGATGAATTTTTAGAAATTTTGTCTTTAGGAAATTTGGATTTGAAAATTTATGTCTTTGAAATTTTAATTTTTAGAATTTTCGTTTCTGCAATTTTTGTTTTAGGAATTTTGCCTTTGAAACTTTGTCTTAAGATACTGGTGTTTGGCGATTTGTACCAAACTCTGAAAAGAACCCACCCAACAATAAAATTTGATCTTCTGCTTTCAAACTCTAAAAAATTATTTTTATAAAATTATTGACGCTATTTATTAATAAAAATAGAATAGGCTACAATAGGCCACATTGACGTATTACTCCCGATAGCATCTAGGTAGAATGTTTGTTTAGTAATTTGCAGATCTTGAGTTCGGTTCTACTTTCCCTAAGAATAGGGAAAAATACTTTTATACCATATTTGTCAAAATTGTATTTTTCTGTCATGCTGACAAAATTCAAAAATGAGTTTGCAATAAAGTTCTAGAAATGGCTAATAAGGTTGGGCTTAAGGCGGAGAGCTAAGTGCCCGTTGCATTAACAAAATATTGTTTTTTTTATTAATCTTGCAACTAGAAAATGTTGCAATTACAAAATGTTGCAAGTACCAAATCTTGCAATTAAAAAACTTTATTAATTATTTTGTGCAGCAGAAAATAAAACTGGGATTTTGAAAACCGGGATTTCGTAGTAAACCCGTTCCAGATTTTATGTAACATCAAGGTTGTTGTGTTTTTTCTGATTCACCCGTTGTTTTGGTGTACAACCAAGAAATGCAGATTCATTGACCTCTTTTATTATCTCTTGGTTTACATATCTGGGCGGATGTTGGTCCAACGTCATCGTCCTCGTTTATTGATATTAATTTTGAGGCCAATCTCCTTTGCTAGATCGAAAGGCTTCTACGCATCCTTGTCTAGCTCCCTGTCTGTTACAGAATGATTCTCATTATTGGCCTCTGGTCTAATGGTGAATTCCGTTCGTAAGACTAATTGTTGGTGAAATTCAATCCAGAAAGGTTGTGTTTATGAGACATACACCAATTTTTCCATTCTTTCAGGTTACCTTTTTTGGGAATCGTTATAGTCAAGCTTTCCATCTATTTTCGCGGTATTCAACAGGCATTCCACACTTTTGTTATTGCTGGTACATTTTAAATTTTTTTTATAATTTTATGTGATCCCGCTCTTTATCGGTAGTGGTACCTGTTGAGACATTAAAGCAGCGCTGAAAAATATGCAGATTTTTTCATAATTTGACCTATAGAGGCTTGACAGTAAATCACTTGCATTTTTATTAATTTCTCAATTTTTTCAGTTAGCTAAAAAAATGTAAATAGGACAAAAATGAATGAATCCCGACCGGGAACTACGATGAAACTCTGATTTTATAAGCGTGCAGTTCATCAAATGTAAAATATAACCAATTACCAAGGAAAAAATATCCCTAAAATTTTATTAGTTATCTAAAATTTCACATACAACGGTAAAAGTTTGGCAGTTGCGGTTACATATGATCAAATTCCATGTATACAGCTAAATTTCATCCCTCTACAGGACGAAATTCCATGTATACAGCCAAATTTCATCCCTCAAAATTCATATTAGAAATTATATAAGTATGGCCATAATTCTTTATGAGTTTTAAATGCAAAACACGAAGTACGAAAATACACTAAAGTTCCAGACTATCTAAAATTATTTTTTTGTCAATTTTTTGGAAAGCTCACACTACCGGAAATAAAATGTATATCAAGCTCGGATTGATGCTCAGCTCAAAAAAAGCAATGGCAACAATTAATTATCACTATCGTGAGAGTCTACCATCGCAGCCCGAAAAATTTTCACTATCGTGACAGTTAACAGTGTCATGATACTATCATGACATTTATAACTTTTTAAACATATCACTATCGCGAGAGTAAAAAGTTTCACGACATTCTGTCATGACATTTATAACAATCGGCCCAAAATTACAATTTTACTTGCATGTATTTTTAAGTTATTCTTCCTGGGAAGCCCAGACAGCTAGGCTGACAACAATAATGCGGAAACTCAATAAGCACTCCATGATTGACCACCATGAAGCTAGCAAGAATTTTCAACCCGAAATTTTAATTTGTAGTTTATGGATGTGGTCGTTTAAATCTCACCCGACAAACAATTAACAAGAAAAAAAATGTATATTGAACTAATGGGATATAGACGTTTGAACACAGACAAATGTCGAGCAATTGAAACATGCCTCTAAATTTGTTGAAATTTGGACTACAAAACTTTAAAGAAACCGGCGATATATGCCATTTGCTCGTGAGACGAGATTCAAACGACTATATCCAGATAATTACATATAGAATTTGAATGAAAATCTTTTATTGGAAACTTCTCGAAATTCGGCGGTATATGTCAAGCACCCGTGATTCACCTGTGAGGTTAGATTCAGACGATCTCGTTATTACTAGATTAGGACTTTTCTGCAAAATTCACAGTTGGTAGTCACGTGCTCGTGAATTGATTGCCTGCGAGGTGAGATACATACGACTTATCCCGTTAATTCCAGATAGAATTTTTCGAAATATCTGTCTCTTTGTAGTCAAAATTTTAGAAATTTCGGTGGTGCCAAATTATTCCTGATAACATTTTTATCAAGCTGAATAAAGCCCAGCAAATTCACCTGAAAACATTTTTGATTTTATTTTCTAAATTTGACCAATTAAGTTTGTTGAATCTAGAATTTACTTATTTCGGCCGGCATAAGTTTCGATCGTGCTAGTAGCGATTTTGCTGTTAAAAATTATTCTACTATCTTGTGTAATCATAAAACAAACATTTCCAACATCTTGAAATATTATTTTTTAGTAGTCTTCGTTTTCGCTTTGTTCAAATTAGATGTGTCATGGAAGAAGAAACGTTGAATTAATTTTGAATTAAAAATAAAGAAATAAAATTAAGTTGGAAATCACAAATTGTTAAAAGTTTTGTGTTATTATTTTAAAAGGTAAATCATCCAAGTGGACAGTGGTTTTTTTTTAGTATAGCTTTGATGTGAAGCCACGATCAATTTGACAGCCATTTTATACACTGGCAGTTAATTAATAGTTATAATTTGTGTAAAAGATAAATTTGCTTTATTGTTATAGTTTGCCCATATTTTTTGTCACGACAGACGTGGTATTGTCATAAGTAAGAAAAAAAAATTTTGCGCTGAGAATTCGGACTATCAAAAAATTTCAAAATCTGCATTGTTTTCTTATTGGATATTGATATCTTGGGATTACCTTTTACCATCTGTTTGATGTTTCTATATAGATTCGAATTTAGCGAAATCAAGATTACTTTGGGCATAGATGCGTTGTACGTTTACGATCAACAGTGCATATTTATAAAATTTCTAATCCCTATTCGACCGTATAGCTAGATTTAATCACTGCAGCACTAAAAAGTGCACACAGAAAATTCGGTTAGGTAAGGATGAAAGTTCAGCGAATATTTGATTTTACAAACCGAAAAATTTGTAACTGCGATGCGATAGTTAACTTCCAAATTTTTTAACGAAATACTCGTATCGGTTTGGATTATTCGCTAGAATAATAAAAATGCAAATTTAAAATAACACGAAATATGTAAAAAAAAATTCTTAGATCTGTACAATTTTTTGTCAGTTTTTGTGTACGAAAAATAGAGTCGTTTGTATCTATATAAACACTGGGGAACAGTATATAGACGTATTAAATCGTTTCGTTTTAAAATTGATTAAATTTTTCTACTAAAAATGTAAATATGTACACATGCTCCATTTTAAATATTTTTTTTTTACCACATCCATATTCATATACATAATTAAATATGTATTCCTGTTTTTCATTCAAACCAAGATAATAAAATTCAAACCATATAAAAAAGTTGTCTCCCGTTTGACGCAACTCGCAACCATTACGTAATCCATTAAAAATTGCAGCAGACGAAAATTTCATAAAATTTTAATAAACTCTGATTTTTTAAGAAATTGAATCACAATCCCCAACCCATAATTATACAATTTTTGGTTGTCACAAAATGCCAACAATTAAGCTAAAATTTTCACATATATCAGAGTCTACCACTTAACGATAATAATCTTGATAATCACGAGTGCAAACATCGATTATGTTTCGCTTATCTCATGTGTAATAAATATTTTATTTTTTGCAAAGTTTAATTAATCTTTTGACCTTTGTGATTGATTTATAAATCATAAGCATATTTCACGTATATTTTACTTTTTTATGCTGTCATCGTGTTTGGATGTGTATATGAAAGAGCATACAAGTTTAGTATAGATTCGGTGTCAGCATAAAAATTTGAATGTAATTTATTTTACCAAAAAATACGTGACGAAATTTTAATGTAAGTCATATTGAAGTATATTGTACGGTCCTTCAAACCAGCATCGCACACTATTGACTTTTATTATGTTTGATATGCGCCCATACATAATGAAAAATTTTAATTAAAAATCATTAAAATGTTTAAAGTAAAGAACTTTGGTATGATGCTGGTAAAAAGTTCTTCTTTTTTTTCAAACCGCTTGATATTTTCTAATTAAATTTTTATTGTGTTATGCTCGTGTTTTTGCCTAACATTGTATATAAAAAAAAGGATAACAATTTTTCGGCGGTTCGCATAAATTTACATTTAAATCATAAGAAAAATATTTGTATGGAACAAATTGAGCTTTTCATTTATTATACTTTTAGATTAACACGTGTCGCAATGAAATTATCTAATATTGAAAAGAAGAAAACAGGATTGTTCTAATATATTATATTTTTATTAAAACCATGTCTTATAATCAAATTGATAAAACAGCTCGTTTGACATTCAAATTCCCCAAAGAGGAGCTATACGTACAAAACATTTGTGCAGATAAAACCTACACCGTATAAAATTTAAATGTAAATGAGGTTATTTGGAAAGGACTCCAAACATAACGCAAGGCCCATTGAGTCTTGTATCACTCGATTACGATCCTTGTTGCTGTCGAATAATACTACGTTGCCTGTTATTAAATACTTGTCAGCTGCAAAGGTGCTGAAGAATGACATTACTGTTTAAACCGGGCAGCTTCCTATAAATTTTTCTTGTCTATTTGGTTGTTGTTTCATAATCGGATGTGCGTTTCATAATCGGACCAAATATCGATATAAAATCCTCACCTGGAAATGAACCAACCGTTTGTCTTCAGCAATGAAAGCTTTCGTTGTAGGACGGATTACTCTTTCTATATGAAGAAATTTTAAATTCGTCTGTATCACAAGAAGTAGAAAATTCATTCACCCCCCTTCCCCCCCCCCCCCTTATTTTTAACCCCAAGGGTACTTGTGTGTTCAAGGCTACACAACCCTTTACAAAAATGAAAAGTTGCTCAAGTGTCCTCTTTTGCAGTTTAGTTTCGTACCGATAAAAGTTGGTTTACTTATCAGGTTGCAACGACCAAACTGCAAAAATTTACCTCTTGCTTCACACCTATAGTTTCATACTGGTGAGTAAGTTTTCTACTTCTTTTTAGTAGAGATATTGTAAGTAAATGACCTCTTTTTTTGGTGGCCCGAAAGGTCTCAAACATTGTGAATGTCATAGAAAATAATATTTGTCTATAAAAAAGCCGAAAATCTTTAAAGTTCTGTTTCTATATGGTTGGCCTAGGTTCCCATCGTCGGCAACCTAGGACAATATATTAAAATCTCAATACCTGATAAAGTTGCTGTTAACTAGTCTAAGAGTCAAATACGTTTACACTTTGATACTAAATGAAATAAATTATTCATCAGTATATGAACCGACTCCTACTCCAACATAAAATAAATGAATTATCGGAGATACTTTTCACTGAATTCTATTCAAAATTATAAAGTAAGTTGCACACTATTCAAATACATGTAAATTGTAATAAACAATTTTTGAAACATCCATCTAAAAATATGAAGTAATAAATATATTATAACATATTATTTGCTTTGCGCGCCATCTCTTATCAACTAGATGTTTTATCATTTATTCATCACGATGGAACTTTTCTACCGACCTGAATAGTCTAGAATTTTAATTTTTATTTTAATTATAGTTATTTTAATATTTTTACTAAATTAGTATTAGTTGATTGTTTTTTCAACGATTGGATTGTTTGTACGTATCCTTGATATGCCAATTATTCTCGAATGTTGACCATGGGATTTGAAACAATTGTTACGACTCCTTGTCGCAATTTTCTTTTGTCAATTCGCAATTTTCTTTTGTATTTTTAATTTCTAAAATTTCGTTGCAATTGTATGATTAAATTATTTTTACTGATGGTATTACCATCTGTTCTGTGGTACTGATAATAAATTTTTTCGTTTTTATGGAAATTAGCCTTAATATTCTGTTTTACGTTGTAACCACATTCATTGTACCATGTAAACTTCCAACAATTGTGAAAGCAAGACCAAAGTTTACACCTTGTGCGTGTGTGCGACCAGCGGAAATATAAAGAGATGTTTTTGTTGAGCGTTTTTCGTTTTGTTGTGTGCGATTGATGCGCGGTAAGAAAGAGTAGGCGAGTGCCGCGTACGAAAAACAAAACCAAAAACGGCAACGGGAAAATATTCTTCTGGTTTTTTTGGTGCGACAATTTTTTTTTTGTAGTCTAATGCTTGAAACAGACGTGCGGAATTTCCGCATGCGAATACTACATGTGCATATTTTGTATTGAATTTTAATGTTGATGCAGTAGGTAGTTTTGAAGCGTGACTTTGTTTTCAAAATATATAATTATAATTGTTTAAAAATTCGGTGCCGCTTTTCATACATTTTAAAATGCATTTGGTCAAATATGACTATATAATAAAATAATTTTACTTTGTTTATGTTACTTGTCATATTTAAAGCTTGTTAAATTATGCAGGAAAAATGTAAGAAGCAAAAAAAAGAATATGGACTCAGGAAATTTATTCCGAAAACGAAAGAGAGCTGTATGGCTTTTTCTCCAATTTGTTTATGAAAATTAAACAAAATGATGAGGGGCAATTTATGAAAGCTACCAGAATGCCAATTAAAGATTTTGAAATTTTAAGTAATATCTTAAAAAGAAAATTGGAAAAGCAAACCCATATTCGAACTCCGATTGAGCCAGATTTTCGTTTAATGTTGACATTAGTGTAAGAAAGCTTATTATATTATTTTTGTATCAGGTTATGAATAAAATTTAAATTTTACTCCCACCCACTGACAAGGAATGGGACGAAATTATACGCGATTTTTACAATACCACTGGAATGCCAAATGTTACCGGTGCGATAGACGGAAAGCACATACGTATAAAATGCCCACCTCAATCTGGCTCCCTATACTATAATTACAAAAAGTACAATAGCATAGTATTACTTGCTATATGCGATACCAATTATATGTTTTCAGCCGTCGATGTTGGAGCATATGGGAGTCAGAGTGATGGGGGTATTTTTAAAAATAGTGCTTTTGGGGAGAAAATTTTGAAAGGAAAATCAATATTCGAAAGACAAAAAAAATTGCCAAATAGCAACATTGATTTTCCTTGTTTTCTCATTGGAGACTCAGCATTCCCGCATTAAAACCGAATTTAATGACGCCATATCCAGGACGACTTCTTCCAAAAGACAAAGAATTATTTAATAAGAGACTTTCGTCAGCGAGGGTAAAAATCGAAAATACTTTTGGCATTTTAACCGCTAAATTTAGAGTGTTGACGAACTCTCTAAATGTATTTCCCGAAAACGCCGAAAAAATTGTTAAAGCCACTTTGGCCCTACATAATTTCATTAAATTACATGATTTGACCAATTATGTACCATCTAATTTTGTGGATCATGATAACAATGAGTTTGTTTTGGGAGATTGGCGCCGCAAAGTCGAACCCTTACCTCAACATAAATTTTTCACTAGATTTAACTCATCAAAGGAAGTTTTTTCAATTATAGATAATATAAAAGACTATTTAAATATGTAATGTTAATTATTAAAAATAAAAATTTATTGATAAAATCCCATTAATAAAGTATTTCAATAGTATATCTATTTAAAAAACAAATTAATTCCGAATCCGAAAAATATTCACTTTAACTCATAAATTGTTTTGTTTATGACATCTAAAATGCCCATTTGCATTTAGCTAAACTGCGTGATGGTGTTATATTAACGTCGTTTACTTGTTTTGCGACAGATTCAAAAAACAAGGTTCCAGGTTCCACTGGGCACGAGATAGATATTTTTGCAATTTTAATAAGTTCTACCATCTCAGAACTTGCCTCTTCTATTAAAAGGTCCGATTTAGTTTTGGTGTTTGTTCTCCGCGGTGTACTTCGACTAGTTGAGGCCGAGGGTATGCTGCTCTGCTGTGATTCGAAGTCTACTGTGGAACTAGACTCGTCAAAGGATGGGTTGCTTAAACTAGACTGGTCCCATGTCATACTCTCCGTTTCTGAAAAATTTTCAGCGAAATCTAGTGCCTCGGCCCTTGTGAAATTGCTCGTTGTGCTACAAAAAAATTCGTAATCATTAACTGATTTTAATAAAATAATATAAACTTACCTTTGATTATTCGATGTATCAAAATCTTTAAGAAATAAAAGGTGTTCGAACCACTTCCATTTTTTCTTTGGGCTAGATGCTCCGCTACCCGAAGTACAATTATTATTATTTAATTTCTTGTGAAATTGGTCCCTTAAATTACGCCACCTTGTTTTTTATTTTATCCTCTAAAAAAATAATTTTTTTTATTCATAATTTTTTATTCGCTTAAAAATATATATTATGTACAATTTACATAAATACAGAACACAAACAGAAATGAGAAATGTAAACTATCCTATTACATACTTACTTGGTACATTTAATTTCAACGATAATTCATTGAATTTTTTATCTCGCAGATATATGTTTTTATACAATAATTTTTATTATATAAAAATTCATTTTCACGAATAAACTCTATAATTTTCTCCTCCATTTTTGTTTTGCGATTTGTGTCAAAACATAAAAAAAGCTACTGTGAAGTTAATATTAATTTATAATATTTTTTTTTGTTGCCGTACTGCTGCGGTGCGTTTTTTTAGAAATGGAGACAACTTGTCTGTTTCAAGCATAATTTTCAATTTTGTCACACGCATACTCCCTGCATTCTAGTTTGGTTAAAAGCGTTGCCATATACACATCTAATAACAGACGATTCGTGCGTAATTTAATTTTCACATACAAAAAAAAAAAATACAAACGATTTTTACAAAAACAATTCTTTATAAAATTTTCATAATACATAAGCTAATAAAAATAGCTTATAAAAATATTAAATTAATGAAAAATATATATTTTGTTTTGAAATTTTTTGACATTTGTTGAAGTTCACAGACAACAGTGAAAAAAATCGTTTAAAATTTTTTGATGAGTTCGGAAATCGTTTTAGATTTTTGTGCGTGTCACGTGTAAAATTATACCATTCAGAGAAAAAATCGTTTCTAGGAACGGCTAAATAGAAAATTGATAATTTTTCAATTAATATTATTAAATAATTCCAAATTTATTATTTTAGCTACTAACTTGAGATATTTTACATATTATTTCATTGATTTGAGTCAAAAATATGCTCTAATTAATTCGTAAATGCGAAATCTGTTTTTAGATGTCGTCCGTAGAAATGTGTATGTTACATCGCCTTATATAATGAAAGCTCAGTGTTACTTGGATTATAAATTTTCTAATTAAATAGTTAATAAATGGTACATTGGCTGCGGGCCAATAGTCGAGTAAATTGTTTACTATGGTATAAATCGGATTTAGAACAAATTTTTCGATCAGTTTGGCATAGAATTTTTAAAAAATAAAAGAATTTACCGAAAAATTTACTTAAAATTGACTTTTACCTTAAGTTTGGCACACAGCCTTATATTTAAATAAAGTGTGTTTATGTTGCGTATGCAAGTTTATCAACGCGGCCGCTATTTATATTAAGCGTACCACATTTTTCGACGGGTTCTACTATTATTTACGAGTAACAAATATTTACGGGTGGCCAACCGGTTATTCGAGATTTTGGTGGTTATCTCTGAAAAATTTCGCAATCTGTTCGAGTGGCCAGTTGCGGCCATTCAAATTTATTTTCGTGTATAACGTCAGAAGTGTCGCAACCAGTACGAAGGCACCAAATATTTGCTGGTGGTCAACAGAGGCTCGTGCGCATTGTTTATTAACGGCAAGGATGGGCCGAAACGGTTATGCGTGGCCAAGGAATTTACAGGTGGTCAACCGGCCGTTTGTAATTTTGGTATCGGTGAAAGGCTCCGCAAAGAATAGGTGGCTAACAGGCCAGTTTTTTTTCTGTTATCGGTGGAAAGACACCGCAAATGGTGACCAATAATTGCAACCCGCAAGGTCGAACTCAAGGAGGTTATAAGCTACAATTTTATTTTCTTTATTTTTTTTTCTTAATTTTTCTAATTTGGGCTGACTTTATTTGGCGTAGTTTAGCTTCAGTTGTTAATTTTATTTTTCTTGTTCTATTCGACGGTGTAGGCCAAGAGTATGCGAGCCTCAACTTCCTCGCGACTCAAAACCCTGAAACCTATACCCGGAATAATCTGCGGGTTGAATTACGAACCAACCTCCAACACAATATCAATCGATGTTTTAGCGATCTAGGAACATACACATAGAATGTTACGCCATTTGAAGTTTAGCGAGAGTTTGGTCATACTGTTTTTACTACTATAGGTTGAAATAATTGCCCGAATTGGTTTCAACCTCTGGCAGTATGCGGAATCGGCACCACGTCACAGAATGAGAATGAACCTTCGGTAAATCGGCGGTCCTCAATTTATCCATCAAATTATATTTTCATTATGCACAATAGTACTCGATTTTACAACAGCTGGATATACTCAGCTGGCCTATAACCCAATTTGAGTTAGGATTAATTTTTATCCTCCAAATCTATCTCACCCGTAATGTGCTTGGTTCGTATTTAATTACCTAACCAAAATTTTAGCAAATCGAGGATATTCTTGAAATCCGTTCACGCAATTTGATTTACTTAATATCACTTTCAGAGAAAAACTTTCAACAATTCCATCAGCGCCAACCAACAAAACGGGTCAAACAATGAAATTTGCTTCTGACAACACAGTCCACGTCGTGTGCACGGAATATTTCGGTAAGTGTACGCTGAACATTATTTCATCACATTCAGTATTCAAACATATTACCAAAACTTTCTATATTTGTGCTATTCTGTTGTTCAATTAAGAACGATATGTCACTTGATTCGCAATGATCTGTGCGAAGATCCTTTAGTTTCGATTCAATTTCTTTAATGTAAATTCGTACTGTCCAAAAATTTCTATCAACTCGTTTCTAATTGTTAAAATACCAGCCACACCGCATCGGCACCTGTCGTCACATCATTTGGGCTTGACTTCATTTCTTTTGCTCATGGAAAATTTTGCAGAAAATTTGCGTCTTAGGACAAACTGTGTGTGATGGTGCACCGTCTTGTTGGAACCACATATTCTGTAGGCTTAGTTAATCCACTTCTGGCACATGAAAGTTTTCCAACATCTCAAGAAATATTTCCAAATGATGTCGTTGTATATCAAAAAAGGTTTTCAGTATCCCAACAACATCTAATCTTAATAAACACATTTTATTAAACACTTGTTTTTTATTTCGCAAAAATTAGATTTCTAAATATTTTAATTAAAGAAATTGTTTAAAAAGTTTAAAAAATCACTCGATCGATTTCGACTTGTTATAGATCATCATCAGGAGCATTAGGAGTAGAACAAGCTCTTAAACCACGTCCGGTAGACCAATTCGGCCAAAAATATGCCGGTTGATGAAAAAACCTTAAATATGAAGTTTCATCCTGATCAGACAATTCTTCTGAGCTGTAAAGAGGACGCAGACATTTAGTCAAAAAATTCAAGGTCAACAATCTTTATTATTATTATACAACAAACCCTTTCTTTTGTCAAAAATCGAACGTTTATATACGATTTTCGAAATATTTCCAGAAACCATAAAAGCTTCTGTGGACCTTCTGCCAATTCCAGTGAACTGATTTTTGCTAAATATCACTCGAATCTCCAAATTTATGGAGAAAGCTTAAGATTGAAGCTTAGGATGTATAGGGGCAGAACAATTGCACATACCTTTCAAAATATTTTGCAAAAATGCAAATTTTACTGTCACTTCCGATGGACCACATTTTAGTTAAAAAACAGTATTTTATCAAAAACTTAATTTCCGCTTAAATTTTTAAAATACGCTTTGGACCGTTATTGTTGCAGTTATAATTTACAATCTCACAACTCTCACAAATTCACCATCGTTTCTTTCGTATATGCTATTCAAAATATTTACAGAAATGGAAAAGCTCTAATGACATCCGGTGAAGCGATTTCGGCTAAAAACCACCGATATCTCCGAACTAATAAAGACTTATGATGATCCTAAGTAGGAAGTTTCATGTCGAGCAAACAAACTGTCTGCGCTGTAGAGCAGACACAGTCATGGATATGGCTTTTTACTTCAACTCGTTGCTAGTTGCATGTATCCATTAAAACTTGACCCATCCAAATTTTGTAGAATGGTTTATCCACGCTGTTCTTGTAGCGTCATAAAGTTTCTTCAAAAGCCGATAAATTAGCCAGGAATGTCACAGTTCTGCGCTGCTAGATAGTCACAGAACGAAGGTTGCATTCTGTGCAATTGCCAGAAAATTTCGAAATGTTGAGTTTCGGAACATTTAAATCTGATGCAATGCGGAGATTAAGCTGAGTAGTATTGAAATACGACTTGTTATGTCCCAACGATCTGGGTGTAATAACCACCTGTGACACGACGGCCACAAGGCCGCAATATTAAGAGTTAAGACGATGGATGACCAACGATACGGGTGACCAGTTGAGGCCAGCGATATTATTTTCGGAGGTTACCGGCGGTTGGGCCGCATCGGTGGAGCGGGGTAACGGCATAACCAAGCCGAAATGGTCTGATTTGGGTATCACCCGTGGCATGACGGCTACTAGGTCGCCCCAGTAGGGGTACCGATTTTTTTCTTTTCTTCTATTTCTTTTGCTTTATTTTTTTTTAATTTTAAAATTTTCTTGGTTGGACTTTTAAGTTTTTCTCTGCTGGAAAGTAAAGTCAATTTAATTTTTTTTTGTAATTTTTTTTAAATTTTCATTTAATTTTCTTTTTCCATTTCTTTTATAAATTTATTATTTGCTGTAATCGAGCGTCGAACGACCGTAATTCGACATGGGTGCGAAGTGGTCGCACATTGGCCTCATCCCAAAATTTTGAGGCGGTTATTTTTATTTTTAATTTTTTATTTTATTTTCTTACGGATTTTTGTTTTTCTGTTATATTAGCCACGTTTGGGAATTAGTAATTACTTACTTTCTCTTTTCCGCTTCTTCTTCTATTATACATAAACAAAACTCCACTGCGATTCCCATAGATAGGCATGAGGATTTATTTATCTTTCCTTTTCTGTTTGTTCGCCTTTCGTCGTAAAATTGTTTTTTACTAAATTCCTTTATGTAGTGGCTATGGGCTGGCCACTTCCCTTCATCCCCTTGGCGTGACATCTACCGGGTCAAAGTGATGGAACATCCGGTTTTATTTTATTTATTTTTTATTTTCGCTTTTTTTAAATTTTTCTGTAAACACGGTGTAGGCCAGAGTCATGCGAGCTTTAAAATCCCCACCACTCAATACCCTGAGTATTAGCCTGAATGTTGCATTCAATAGCAGTTTGCAGGATGTTTTCCATTAAATTCGACCACATCGACAAGGGCTTTTTTCTCTGTTGGAAATGCAAGCCTTAATATTGAAGAGAAATCGAACAACATTACGGTAAAGACGACGAGTCGGGTATAGGCTCCTTGGTACTGGGACAAACTTTTACAAATTTTATACAACTATCAACTTTTACATGTATTTATGAATATGTATATCTATATAGTATTATTACAATATGCGACTCGACAGAACACAGTAAGGATTATATCGATTCACATATTTGGTAGAAAAATATTAACAAAATTTAAATCTAGACCAACAACAACACTGCACAGACTCTATTGGTATCATTGTTCCCGCATAATAAAATAATTTATGCAAATTAATTTATTATTTATTTTGATGCATTTAACAATTTTTTTTCATTATTTTACAATATTCATTTGGATATGTATGTGAAAGTTTCATTCATAAATATTAAAATGAGTACATATTTTATGAACATATACGCGTATGTTGAACATGCAGCATCGAATTTGATATAGAATTTATTTTAGGAGCTACATAAGCCGATCATGCATGAATGTAATTCAAATAATAATTAAATATCCATACCACCACCATTGTATAGTCGTAAATTAAATATTTAATTAAATATAATTATAATTTAATAAACAAATATACTTTTCATAAAATTTTTATAATTATTATTAATTTACAACATACCTATATACTAATAATCATTTAATGAAAATTAATTGGTTCAATTAAATAAAGCAGCTATGCCATCGCCCTCGTCTATAGATGCGAGTATATTAACAATTTCTTAAAAATGTTTTCTACACAATTTTCCTTTAAGTAATTAATAAAAATTATCGCATAATATATTATGTTATTATTATTATTCCATTAAATATTTTTAAAGATGATATAATATGGAAGATACTAAATCGGGGCAAGTAAATTCCGAAAACTTCACAAATCATTTAAATTTTAATTTATTTAAAAATATAAAAAAAAAAAAAAATAAAATCGCAAATCTCATTTCACGTTCCATATTCTTCGCATACAAATTTCTATTTTAAAATTATTCAACAAATTCAGTAAAATGACAACAACAAAATTATTAAACTTTTATAATCACAAATAAAATCAGGCAAACGAAAATTTATTTTCCTTATCTGATTATGTTAAGTACTTTAAATTTTTTCTTTTTCTTTTTCGTTTTATATTCCACCACCCTCGCATATATTTTCAGCCATTTAAAACTTTGCTTTATATAAGAAATTGGAACAAAAAAATTTGAAACAAATATCAAATTTTAGGTACTTTTAAGCTCATAAAATTTAAGTGTATGGGTAAATTAAATATATATGAAAAATTTTATGGGATTTGACTTCCTGTTTCGCTTAAACGGATATATTCTATTTCCGGATTTTCTACTACAAAAATAATATATTCCAAAGATTTAAACACTAAAGCTCGTTACGCTTAATTGGACCGCGAGTGTTAAAAACGAGTGCCAAAATTTACATACATAAACTGTCTGTACGGTACCAAAAAAGAAATAGTATTTAGTCGTTTTATGATGGCATGTTGGTGAGACCAATTTGTGACAGGTTACTTTCTCAAACGACTTCTCCAACGATTGTCCACTTTCGACGAATAATGATATGTTAATGTCATACCCAAATTTTGAATGTTTCTGATTCTTTGATTAACAAAAATGGGGAGGGGGGGGGGGGATGAGATAATGTGGTGGCCGTGACCCAAGCTACTTTTACCACGATTGTATATCTAGGTCTCGAGTAATTGAGAGATTAATGGAACATGTTTCGCCTGAAAATGATGCCGTATTTTGATCCGGTAAAATTTAAAATTTGATCTGAACTAATTTTGTTTGAAATTTAATTTACAATCTTTTTGTTTTCATTCGCTGTTTTTTCGTAAATGGTATGTACTTTTGAAAATTTTTCATTAAACGAATAAGCTTCTATGAAAGCTGCCGCTTCCGGCAGACCGATATCAGCCAAAAATCACTGGGATCACCAACATTACTATCTTAAAATTTTAATTAAAGTTTTATTGGAAAACTGGCTTTCATCACAAATAAAATTCGAAAATATCGCAAACATTTTGGTACCATTACGAGGATATCAGTAAACAAAATCAAAAAAATCTGTGATGATTAACAGTGGCATTTTCTTAAATTTTAAATATTAACCGAAAAGTTTGCAAAAAACCAAATTCCTTTGGTAATTTTTCCAATACCAAAATTGCATGATTTTATTCCTAATTAGTTTTACTAGAATCGACTAGGTGTATTTAGTTTCCAATATTACAGTAGTAATACTCTGTATTCGGACGCAAAACAAATAAATAATATTTTTGAGAATTGAATATGCAGTTTCCCAGCTAAAACCAGACATTTTATATCTAACTTAAGATGTTGGTTCTTCGTTTGCATATTTAGTGGATATGGAAGACAGAAGCAAGAGAGCGTTTGATGTACAGCTGCCTTTACTTAACCAACAGCTTTTGGTATGAAAAATTGCAATAAAATGAGTGAATGACCAAAATATTTGGTAGTGGCATGTACGAAATTAAGATGATTTTCTTTCAATCATTTCGTTTGTTGTTTTATTTTCTAGGGCAATGAAAAGATAATTTTGGTACTTTAGTAGTAAACATCAATATGTTAATATTTTCCAGAGGAGTGTAACAAAATCCCGGTTTTTAAAATCCCTGTATTTTTTATAAATTTCGGTTTTCAAAAGCCCGTTTTTCAAAATCCCGGTTTGAATTTTTAAAATTTGACACAAGGGAAAATTAGACCCTTAAATGATTTTTTGGCAAAATTCAAAAATGAGTTTGCGATAAAATTCTAGAAAATGGATAATAGGGATGAAATTTGGCCATTTATTAACAGATTTGGTTAAAATCCGATACGTGTGACGGAAATGGGATTCTAAAATGGTTTTTCGATAATGCGGCCGAATGTGTTGAAGGGCCGAATGTCTCGAAGGGCCGCATGTGTCAAAAGGCCAAATGTGTTCAAGCGGTTACTTTTCGTTTTTGAAAATAAAATTTTTTAATATGTTTTCAGCAATATTTCGTAATTTTTTTTTTTATCAAATTTTAATGAGTTTGCTTGATAAAATTTTCCTGCACGAAAATTTCCTTGTTGTATTGTGAATGACGTAGAATTTTGACATTCGGACAGAGCCGGTGTCAATATATGGCACTGTTTGAGTAATTTGACAAACAAAAATGGGAGTTCAGATTTTTCCGACTCCGACTCCGATCAAATAGCACCGACTCTACAAAATCGACTCCTGCCTCTGACTTCCCTTGGGTTTTTGTAGTAAATTTTTGGGCATGACATCTTATTTTTATGTTAATTAATAGAAAATACGAATTAATAGAAAATATTGGCGTAATTTTACTATACGTAAACATCGAAAAAATCAGGTAAGGAGTATAAATTTTGGAAATTTTTAAATGCAGGATTGTTTACTATCAGTTTTTAGGAAGGGGAAGCTAACTTAAAAGTGAAAAGTTTTCACTTTTTTAATTTTTTCAATATTTCTTTTTTTTTTTTAATAAATATTAGTTGCTTCGTCATCCTTGCAGACACAGATCAAAGAGTTTCTATCGTTCTTATCGCTTTTTTCTGATAGTGCCCCAAATGTTAAAACTTATGAAAATATAATTTTTTTTCAATGTTATTTTAATTCGCTGTATACCTTAGAGGATGGGGGCTGCCAAATCCCCGGTTTTACAAAATTTATACAATTCTTCAAGTGTCAAATTTAATTTATAATTTTAAACTAAGAAAAAAAATTGAAAAAATTCCAAAATTTTCCTGGAAAAAATGCAAAATTTTCACGACAAAATTACTTGTACTGCCGAAAACTGATAAGATACAATTCTAATATCAAAATTTTTATTAAAATTGCACATTTGTACGCATTATGAATAAAATAATACGCATTTTTTTAAGTGGAAATGGGGTAGTTTTCCGGAAAAATTTAGCTTCCCTCTCCTAAAAACTGATGATAAGCAATCCTGGATTTAAAAATTTTAAAAATGTATACTCTTTAACTAATTATCTCGATGTAAACTTTAGCCAAAATATTTTTTTCAAAAAGAAGATTTTAGAACTATAAGAAAAGAAAACCGGGAGTTTGAAAACCAGGATTTTGAAAACCGGGATTTCGAAAACTGAGATTTTAAAAACCTGAATTTTGAAAACCGGGATTTCGCAAACCGAAATTTTGAAAACCGGGATTTTGAATCCGGTATTTTGAATCCGGTATTTTGAATCCGGGATTTTGAATCCAGGATTTTGAAAACCGGGATTTCGTAGTACACCCATTTTGCAGGTGTATACTGTGTGTAAATTAGGAGTAGTACAGAATGATAAATTAACATACACAACCACACACCCTCGTAGGAGAAATTCGCACCAACAGTTCAGAACCGATTTCCTCTCAACCGTACCCGTGTCTTAAATGGCTGGAAAATGAAGTATAGATAAACAGATTAGACAAGGAGACGGTGTCAGATTTTCAAAACCATCATACATTTCTCTCGTATAGATCATCCTAAAAAATGGGGACGGACCAGGTTAGACTATCGAAAGTTGAATTGCCTCACCAACCCATTCACAATTGTAGATCTAAAAATTAGGTTTCATCAAACTCCGCTAAAACCGTCACATATAAAAAAAAACCGTCTCCTCTGTAAACCATGGTCAGTACTAGTTCACACGGTTCCCTTCCGGCCTTAGAAATGCTGCATCAATTTTTCAAGAGACACTACACGACATTTAATGAAGCCCACTGTTAAATTTTAATAACATCAACGATCGCACCGTATAGACAAAATAGCAGAAGCAGTTCAGTGGTAATTCAATGGAAACTACCTAATTAAATGCAGCAAGCATATACCCATTCACAACACCATATTTGTATCCGGGGAAAAATTCTAGTCAATTCTAGTCCTTCCGCCTATACTAACACCGGCACCTCAAGATGATGGCCACATAAGTATCATTATAACACGAATAAGATTAAACTACGACACTGCGAAAATAACATTCAAGAATTAAGAACGCATGGCTTCTTATAAATAAATAAATTTGTTATTCAGCATTGTCTTCAAGAAGAGTAAAATAAATCAACAAAAATGAATAATCTGGTAGCCAAAAATTGGTGTTTCCGAGTCTAATTTTTAAAAAAATCCAGAGGCGGTCATTTAGATGAAATCATTTTTAAATTGTTCCTGAATTTTACAATATGCTTTCAATTCGGCAGAGGAGTTTTTACTTCACTCAACCTTTTTTCTATTTTTTCATTTCCTTCAGTTGTTTTTTTGGGCATTTGCGTTATTTTCAATGAATAAAGTCAAAAAGAAGTAATTGATTTCGTGGAGTAGCGACTTATAATGTTAGTCGCACTGAAGTGCCTTAGATGAGCTTAGATGGGATTTCATCAATAACATTTTTGAATAACATCGCTTCAAGTTTCATTTTGAAGAAGTTTGGAATTTTAATGCTAATGTTGGTATACTGTCCACACTTTTGGCAGTGATTCTTTTCAGTTTCAATGTTTCCCGAGAGGCTGGCTACTTTTATTCTTAAGGAAACCATGGATGTGGGTATAATCTAAGAAGGTAATGCTTCTTTAAATTATAGTTCTAACCTAAACCCAAAATATTCTACAGGAAACTGAATTTGACACATCATTTTTTTTTTAATTTTTATGGCTTTGTGAGACGTCAAAAGGTTGTGGGAAGTTCCCACGTTTGTTACGACCCCATGCGGTCATAACATTGCTTTTCGTAGTTTTTATGTACATTTTTTTTGGATTCCATTAATAAAAAATTATAAAATTCCAATAATAAAAAATTATGGGGGTTAAAATTATTTGTGCAGTGTGTATGTGCCTTAATATAATAAACGTCGAATGGTTTGAGAGCGAGAACAATGTGTACCCCTTGTGCGTGTATGCGAGTGGCTAAGTTATAGAGGAGTGTTTTTGTTGCACTTTCTTGTTTTGGTGCGTGCAGAAATACATACTGGTGAGAGAAAGTATGCAAGTGACGCGCGCAAACACAACACACGTACTCTTCTGTACTTTGGCGTGGTGCCCAAAATTTTGAGATTTTTGAGTCAGTCACGTGCGATTGTAACGTCGAACAGTTTTATTCTTGTGGAGATAATTAAAAATTTGTTTTTTTATATACCAAACAAAAAAAATAATTCTTTGTGAGAATGAATGATAAATTAACCATCGGGTTTTGCTCTTAGAACTGGGCAATAGCTGAATACAAGGAAACACGTTCTATATAACAGCGCATCCCCAATAGAATTCCTTATGACTTTTTCTTTACAGAAAAGTATGAAAAAAATTAAGCGCCGTGAACATTTTACCGGTGCAACAAATATTTACAGGTGGCCACTTCATCATTTTTTTACGGATTTCCAACGGATATCTAACGAACTGTTTTCTATCAAGGCAATCCAAAGCCCAACGATGTAATGGTTGGAGGCGAACATCGCCCAACAGTGTCTTATTTTCGGGTTGTCAGTTGAAGCCACCTCATCAGTTCCGAATTTTTTTTGGCAAAAAAGGTCACCCAACGAAATAAAATATATACGGGTTTTTGGTTTTTCGAGCCCGCACCCATCGAAAAAAAAAGTTATTATCAAAAACAACAAGGTCGCCCAACAAAAAAAAATATATACAGGTTTTGGCGAGGCCGCGCTGAACAAATATTATTCAAGAGCAATTCAATTTTAAATTTCATTTTTTTCGATTCAATTTGATTCATTCGATTTATTTTTCAAAGTTTAATTAAATATATATTGATGTAATCCAGCACTACATAACGTTGGTCGTGCGCTCGACCTTGTAGAGCGTTGGCCTCGCTTCATAATTTTGGAGTCGCTCATTTCTTGTGATTTTAGTTTTCTCTTTCTTTTTCTCTCTCTTGATTGCAACATTGCGTTGTTTTTTTCGCCAAGGATATCTCATTGGAAAATTTGTTGTTTTTTGGTTGTTGTTTGCATTTGGTTTATTTCTTTTTTGGTCGGTCTATTCAGTTTTTTTTTGATTCCGTCTTTCATTTAATTTTTATGTTAAATTTTATATAACCAATAAAATGAAATACTAAATAGTTTTTCGAGTCGGTATGATGGGAAGGTTTTTCATTCGGTGTCGGTTCCATATGTACACGCTGGGCTTAAACATCCACAAGACCCGGTTTACACGTTTTTCATTATTATTTCCATTAACCGTTAACAAAAAAAAAATCGCAGAATGTCCAAATGATATGCCGCGAATTAGATTAGGCTAGATTTAGTGGGATAAATAACAAATTCAACCTTGCCATATTTTTATTTTTTTTATATAATACTACACTTTTTGTTAAATTGTGTCGCTACATTTTTGTTTTTTGTTAATTTGTGTAGCTACACTTTTGATAAATGTTGAAAACTTCACACCGGTACGACATAATCCAATATTGCAATACACGTACTAAAGTACTTCAGATGCTGCAATTGCATTACGGTTCACCAATTTCATGTTTTAAAATCGTCCATGAATCAATCATTCTCATCACAATGACACATATAATTTTACGACAAATTAGAAATACCTTATTTGATTGATACTCCACCTAAACCCACACTACTCAACCACCACATACATGTACGTCAGGGAATAATGCTTGTGCCTTTTTTATCGTTACCAAATATTTATTTTGCAATGAAAAATCGAAATGTTACGGGCAAATATTTTTTACTCGTTGTATAAAAGTATTCGCCTTATAACGTTCACTTTATGGATTTAACGTTTTTATAATGGAAAGCAACACTTTTTATGTATAGGTATTTATCGTTTCATTCGGAATAAAATTTTCCAATATTTTTTTATATTTGCCCACGTTAACTTTTAAAAATTTATTCAAAATGTTTTTGTATAGTTTTTGGGCGGTTTTCAATGACCATGGCATCACAATTTTGGGTACTATGGTTCTCTTGATGAAAATTAAATGTTATGTTGGCGAGGTGTAAACATGTGAGCCATGTGACGTGCATTATATTATTCGGATATAGATTTTTCAAATTCCTATTTTTTTTTTAATATTCACAGCACGATAAATGTAGTCATTGCAAATTTTTATGGCCATAATAAAAATGGATTTTTATATCATACCGCCCAATAAATTAAGACTGGGATGCCATTGTTCGACTATAATAAAATTTTGTATATGCGGGCAGCATGAGGATAAAGGTGAAAAATTTGACAATGTTTAAATTGGTTTTATGTTTTAGATGTTTGCATAGAGAGTATGACACTTATACGTATGACTCATTACAGATGTCATTGTTAAATTGATATATGTCTGCTTATTTAACACATTTAACGAGGGCGATTAAAAGTTTATGTTATATATGTTTTTTTAATGTTTGCAGCATGTGTTGCTAATAACGGTGTAGGGAAAAATATCACAAAAGAAACATTAACAGATTTAACCTTGTCCTAATTGCATTAAACGTATTCTGGAAAATATTAAAGAGAAACGATTTTTTTTTTGTTAAACGCAGATTAAGAAAAAATCTTGACCGTTTTTCCATGTTTTGTATCATTTGACAGCGGTCGGTACATTGTATGTACACAAAAAAGTATATGTTAAACGATCATCAATCAACAAAAATTTAATTGGATTCTGTCGCGCATAAATATGGCGAGGATAATCTCATTTTGGTAAAATAACAATAGTTTTCTAGATTTGTATAAAAACCCTGATTCAATTATATAAAAATGTGTTTTGTGTTTAACAATTTGCTTTGCATATAAACAAGATTTTCTTCATTTAATCTCAAATATCATCTTAACTTTAACAACATGATTTTTTGGCTATGTTATACTGTGCGACGCAGCTTCCTATATATTTTAAATTTCAAACTAAAAAAAAACTATTTATTTTCTTGGATGCTGGTGGTACAAGATGGTGTATTACGGAACACGTTTTGTTCACATCCCACTGTCTACCTATCTATAGTGAGTATCTCGTTTCTTATATATTACTCCTACCCTGTATATTTTACTAAGATTATAAAATTTATTTTGAATTTTAAAATTTTTCTTATTTTCCATGTGACATAATGTTCCGGATATTATCATATTGCACAGAGATTTTGTTTGTACATGCGATGATAGAATAAATCATAAGCTAGGATATAAAAATTCAAAAGCGATAAATTAAAAAAATTATGGTTTCGTTTTATCATGATTATAAAACAGTAAATATATTGTAGATGATCGAAATCATCCGTATTGCTTTAACCCTTAACCTGACGCGATGCATGCAGAACATTTTCAGTTTTGGGCTGCCTCCATTCTTATTCAAAAATGATATTACTGCAATTTACTACATATATGATAATATTTGACAGTATGTGAAGAATATTTTTCATTTTCTAGTTTTTATATTTTCCTATTGAGAAAAAAATGTTATAGGTAAAATGAATCAGAATTTTGTGTTTGTAATTTTATTTGAAAAACAGGATTTTTTAGATTAACTCTTCCATCGAGAAAGTTAAATAAAATAACCACAAATCAGAAATCTTCCACAAAACCTTTTTACGATACTCACTGCAGGTGGCAGCATTATCACTAAAGATAATAAATTTTGTTTTGTAATTACCAGCGGAAATTTGTTTTTCATTATGTATCTCTTTTTTCACTAAATAAAACATCTCAGCGGAATAAAATATCTGTTCGTGCTGGACTAAACTGGCCATTTCTCATAACCAGTCCTAATGAGAAATGGTATTTGTACATTTTACACGGCATAAATAAATTTTAAACTGGAGGGAACTCGGCTATTTCTTAATTAAATTTTGTAAATTAAAGTTTGCATCACATACAAGGACAATTCGGAAAAAATTTACGGACTAGAATTTTCACAATTTTTTGATTTCCTGCGCCCATATAAGTTATTTTCAGTTTTTGGCCCATATCTCAGAAAAACAACCTAAAGTATTGGTTACTAGTGAAAGTTTTTGAGATATTGACCAAAAACTGAAAATAACTTATAAGAAATTGCCGGAAATAAATATTCCGAAAAATATCCCAAATCACCTTTTATAGATTTTTGATTGGTTGGGCGAAAAAATTAATCTCAAAAAATCTGCATTTAATTTTAAATTTTATATTAAATAAAAATATGAAAATGCATACAAATCAACATAATAGCAATATATATTTTATATTTTCAAAAAAAATATCTTAAGAAAAATTATCTATAATAATTTCAATTATCGGACTCATTGGTTCAGATTTCGACTCATTTGGTTTTATTTTCGGTAAATTTTGAGATTTTTCGATTCGATATTTTTATTTTTTTTGAGATTTTGTGTTCTAACAATTTTTTTTACATATATTTTTAGTATTATGGGTTTTGAGATTTTTGCTGTTTGGATTACAATTTTCGAGATGGTATTTTGGGATATTTTTTTCGCTAATAAAATTGTTGGCCTTTCGATACTAACCCAAAAATTCTGATCCATAAATTTTCCCCAAATTGTCTATGTAGTCTAAGAATGATTTAAGCTATTAGAAAAACAACAAAATGTATTGGTTACTAGTGTTAGTTTTTGAGATATTGGCCTTAACTGAAAATAACTTATATGGCAAAAGATTGAAAAAAACCATGGAACAACGAAACCTTATCCCAGAATATCTGTTTGGTTTCAGAGAGAAACACTCAACTATTGAGCAGGTTCACAGGCTTACAGATGTCATTGAGAATACATTAGAGAGGAAAAAGGTTTGCTCTGGTATCTTCTTAGATGTGGCACAGGCCTTCGATAAGGTATTGCACAGAGGTTTACTCTTCAAACTACATAGAGATTTACCAAAAAAAATATTACATGATTATAAAATCATACATATAGAATCGCTACTTTCGCGTGAAATATGAAGATGAATACTCCGTTTTGGGACCTATTCTTTACCTACTCTACACCAGAGATCTACCTCATTTAAACGATGTTACCGTTGCAATATTTGCTGATGACACTACAGTTCTCTCAGTAGGAGACACTAACTTCAAGAAGCATGCGACAAAATCATAAAATGGACAAAAATGTGGCGTATCGGGCTGAATGAATCGAAATCTTCGCATGTGAATTTTACTAATCTAAAAGTCAGTTACAAACCTGTAATCATTAACGGTCAGCAGATTCCGTATGCAAATAAGGCTAAATATCTAGGGATGACCTTAGATACCAGGCTCAGATGGAAAGAGCACGTTAAAAAGAAAAAAGAAGAACTTAATATCAAATATCGAAAAATGTATTGGCTGCTCGGGAAAAACTCGGAATTGTCAACCGAAAATAAATTGCTACTATATTAACAGGTGCTTAAACCTGTATGGACTTACGGAATACAGCTCTGGGGCTGTACAAAGAAAACCAACACTAAAATAATACAAACTTTTCAAAACAAAGTGCTACGTGGTATAATTAACGCTCCGTGGTACATTAGGAATGATGACCTTCATTGGGATCTAAATATCCCGACGGTCCAAGAAGAAATAAAAAAATTTGCAGTAATACATGAACATGCAGTAAGACGATTGCAGAGAACGAAACCAATTGATTTAATGGATTAAGGAAACCAAAGCAAAGACTACTTCAGTAAATAACCTACAAATGGAGCCGGCCAATGGGCGTCTTCTCATTCACAAGTGAGTAAATTAAGAAAGAAAAATTACTAGATGAATTGTATTCAGTTGTAATAATTTAAAAAAAAAAGACAGAAAAGACTTATATGGCCGCAGAAAATTAGAAAATTCTAGTCCATAAATTTTTCCCGAATTGTCTAATTGTCTCTGAATGCGATGAAAATTTTACAAAATTTAATTTAGAAATAGCCGAGTTCCCTCCAGTTTAAAATTGGCCGGTTATGAAATGGCCAGTTTTTTATACTATGGATGACGACAGATCCTAGAACTTTGCCCAAAACTTACTTTAAAATCCCTGATCAACAACATCTGTGTGGTCTGCATGGACTAAAACATTGTGATCTCTCTACACAGGCCAGATGGAGCACTTCTGATCTTGGTGCTTCAACTTCTTTACATAAATTGGGAGGTCCCAGTGAAGTTCAAGAGAAGTGGCTTTCATTGGAGCTTTCCGTTTTATGCAAATTGTTTGAAAATTTGTACATTTACGATAAAGACGACCATAAACTAAAAAATTTTATTTAGGATATCGTTGAACGTCAGTTTTCCAAATTATAAGCGGAAATGACGATTTTAACCAAAAAATTGATTTTCAACATGAATTCGGCTAATAGCCCAGTCGGATTGATTGGCCGGAATGAAACTTTGGACTTAAGCGTTTCCCATAAATAAAGAGGTCCTAGTGAAGTTTGGCTGGAATCAGTTCACCGAAATTATTAACTTCCAAAGGAACATTTCCGTTTTTTCGCAAATATTTTGAAAAGTTTATATAATATAATAGCCCGCTATGCCGGTTGTGTTATTTTAGATGAAATATCAATTTTATATTTTATACAAATTTACAAAATACAAATTTTATTAGATTAAAATTAAAATGAAAGTAAAAATGTTTTAATTAATATATAAAAAATGATTTTGTTGTTCCTTCTGGCGCGAACACATATAATGTTAATAGTTTTCATACTCGTGAACATTAACTCGTGAATTTAATTAACCGTATGTGAGAAGCATGGATATTCCAAATTATAACCACAAACTTGAAGTGAATGACCTTGCAATTTGTTGGTGGTCATAGCCAGACCTAGACGTGTTGGAAATTTAACATTAACAAAATTTCATAGCCGAAAATCAATTTTTGGGCTCAAACTTTTTTATTTTCTTATTTTTAGGTCTATATAAATTCAAGAACTCTAGCCCAAAATAGATCAGTAGGCTTAAACTTTTTTATTTAGGCACTAAGCAAAATTTCAAGCCCCATATTCGATGTTTAAATTTTTAGCCTTAGGCTCAAACTTGCGATTTTTTTCTAAAGAAATCTATTCTGGGAGTACGCATGTATGATTTCAAATTAAAACTGGGCATTCACTTTAAAACAAAGATTAAATTAAAACAAAAAAAAAAATTTTAAAAAATTTTATTTACTAACGCCTTGGTAAAATTTACCCATAACGATCAAAAATTTTAAAAAAAATTGCCTAAACGAATTGCAACCAACTTCACACTTTATATAATCTAACCTCAATCTACAAATGTCAAGTTGAAAATTTAGTTAGTTGAGTTTTGCAATCGAAAGGATATGGTAGAGTAATTCTAATAGTTGTCTGGGTAAATTTTACTCGCGTTAGTTACAGTGAAAAAAAGTGATAGTGATTTTTGGATTGATTTAGGGATTGATTTGGGTTGAACGACTGATCTGGTAGAAATAAATGCACTTTTTGGCTTGTTCTGTTTATCAGGATTACATAAATCGTCATATGTTCATGTTAGCGATTTGTGGGGGACAGATGGAACGGGGCTAGACATTATTCAAGCAACAATGAGTTACAATCGGTTTCAATTTTTAATGAGATGCCTACGATTTTATGATCATGAAACTCGGTTGGCTCGACGATTGGTTGATAAACTTGTGCCCAATAGGCTGTTACGTTACCGTAAATGAGAAACTAGAAAGTTTCGGAGGGCGATGTTCATTTAGACAGTATATTCCTAGTAAGCCAGCCAAGTACGGAATCAAAATATTCTCCGCTGTCGCTTCCGTATCGGTTTATACTTCTAAACTGGAAGTTTATTATGGAAAACAGCCGCCGGGGCGATATAGTTTATGTAATAAGTCTTAGCAGGTGGTTGAACGACTAACAAGCCATATACAAAACGCGGGATGGAATATTACGGTAGATAATTGGTTTACCAGTTATTTTTTAATCTTAATCTTATTGGAAAAACACTACTTTTGTTGGGACAATTAAAAAAAATAAAACACCAGTGTTACCACCATCATTTGCTGAGACAAAAAATCGTACAATTAAATCAACCATATTTGGCTTTCAGAAACAGGCTACAATTTTATCGTACGTTCAAAAAAATGTGTAATAGTACAAGGAGTGGTGTAGACACAACCGACCAGCTTTGTGGCATGTACAACCTTGCCAGAAAAGCCAATAGATGGCCATGGTGTTTTTTTAGTATGTTAAATATGGCTGGAATAAACGCGAGAATTGTTTTACTAACAACCGGAAACGCTCCTGAAAAATATAAAAGTCTGAAACAAAAGTCAGTAATGGAGAAAACCAAAATCACGGATCTAATTTTTTGTTGAGAAACAGTTTCGTGTCAAAAATCGTCATTTCCGCTTAAATTTTGAAAACGCGATCTGAACCGGTATCGTTGCAAAATTAATTTAAAATCTTTTGGTTCTTAGGCCCTTTTCCAATTACTTACTTATTTGTGTAGACGTACTTATTCAAATAAGTAACCTCGCGAGGTGACTTATTTGAATAAGTACGTCTACACAGAAATGTCTCCAAAATTGTGTCTTGACTAAATGTAAAAAATGCCGTTTTTATTTTCAAATCTAGTGACAACGACTAACGTGTCAAGAAATTTTTTTCTTCCGTAAAAATTATAAATTGAATGGCAACAATACGTTATTTTCAGAAAACGTCAAAATATGTAAAAAAAAATTTGTATTTTTTGATGAAATTTATTATAGATAAATATAGATGTTGGTATGTTGAATGAAGCTACGATAAGATGCTGCTAACCAAAACAATATAACCGTCAGTTCAATTTGAACATCATATCCATGTCGCTCAATTGGAAAAAATTCTAATAATTTTTGGAAAGCCTCTACCGATAAATTAGCATGTTTTTTGATCAGTTTAGTGCATCTCGATTTTTAATAGCAGGTATCAAGAAGCTGCTTTTGGTGGAAAAATATTTTATACTCTGCAATAATTTGTAATTACATTAAATATATATATTTGAAAGTTTATCCTAAAGGAATAAAACATGCCTATCACATTTCACGTTCTTCTAACAAATAAAATTAAATATTCATCAATAATCACCTTTGATTAATTTTAGAGATATCTTCATATTTTTATTTATGAAGTAGTTTAGAAGTAAGACATTTCTTTTGTCCATTTTTAAATTTATTTTAAAATTTATAAAATTTTTGGGTCAGCAAGAGTTTGTTTATACTTTCATAAACAAGCTGTCAAAATAAGTAAGTACATGAATTGGAACGGCTTCACTTACTTATTTAAGATGGCGGCGAATAAGTCAATAAGTTTCCAATAAGTAAGTAATTGGAAAAGAGCCTTAGTCGTTTCTTTTGTAAATGATATCTTTTCAATATAATTGCAAAAACCGAAAAGATTCGATGGAAGCTGCCACTCCCGATGGACCGTTTTCGACCCAAGTAGTTTTGAGTTTATACAGTACTAACCCGATTTAGCGAAAGGCACAAAAAACTTTGCTTTTGTAAAATCGGACATTCATTAAATCGGATATTTTTTAAAAAGGGTTTTTGAATTTAAATTTTTATGATATCCAATATTTATCTTGTTATTTTATTGTTTATAATGTTATTATTTATCTAGTTTATTTACAATTTTTGGTTCAGGATAATTTATTTATTTTAGTTAAAAAATACTGTTATTTTCATTTGGCTAAAAATTAAAATCTCGATCGAGTAAAATTAAGATACGCCAATAAGTGTTCCACATTTTGTCTAAAGCTATCATTCTAATTTTCCGCAAATTTAGAATCTCGCTTAAATTTAACCCTATACGGTCCGGAAGTATTTCAAGTTTACTTCTCACCAGGACCAAGCTATTTTTTATACGAGAAGAAACGTGGTCTTATTGCCGGGTAGGTGTGCATAACTCAAGATGTTCCGGTCCCTCCGGTTGGGCATGCCGCGTGAGCTCGAAAATGCCTTTCTGTAAACAAATTTATTGTTTACCACCTGTGACCTTTGAAAAAGTATTGAATGGTATCCGAAGTGGAATGTCATCAACTTCTGCAACATCTTTTCATTCGGTACTCTCACCAGAAGTGTCATGTTCATCTTCTTCATCCGCATTGTAACTTATATTTGGTACTCTTTCTCTTTTTAGGAAGTACTTCGCTATTACTTCTATCAATAAAAGAAAAATTAAAGTAAGGCTGAATTTTCATGCGAAAACAAGTGCACGTATGCAAAAACGGTAAAAGATAACAGATTATGGATAACAAGGGGACAAAAATTCACAGACAGGACTTGGCACAATACTTAACCCGTCACTAGTAGATATAACAACAATAACAGTAATAAAAATAATAAAATATTTATTGCCGCCATATACGCGGCATTGCACCCAGTAAGCGTAAGTGCCAAGCCGCTTATATGGCGGCATCAATCCGTTAAGGGTTAAATAATTATTTTCAGTCCAAATTACACTCTGTTTAACTTGTTTAAGAACACTTATTTTTTTAACATCACATTGTTTCTTCAATACTATGTATAATTAAACAAATTTTAATTGTTATACCGAAAGAGGGCCCTATTAAGAAGTTATCTCACACAGCAATTGGCAGGTACGTTAGAGAACCGCTACTTTTTTTTAATAAAGCGGGATACACCTTTTTGCATTATTATTTGTCTCACTTGTTTAAGAACAGCTGTAAAATTAAAATGAACAGTTTTCGTATCTTTTTTTTTGTGTTTGTAAGTTCTATATAATTTAAAAGATTATTCAATCATTAAATAATGAGTATTTCCACCCTTATGTTCAATAACTTCAAGAAGTCCATTATGTATTGAGTTGTAAAGTAACCCCTAAGGGCCAAGGCAATTTGGTTATTCTGGCAGTAGGAATCGCGGCATTCCTGCTGAAAAATCCAACGCTGTCCATTCAAATGTTTGGTAAATTTTGGAAAAGCTCGTTCCAAATGGTTTTATAGGTATTTGCTGTCATTATTACTCTCTGAAAATCTAAATCAATTATTCCAGAAAAAGACACTGACCCCACACCATTACACCAGCCCGTTTACTGTGCGAATGTAAGAATAATTTCGTTTTTTCTTTGGTTATGAAAATAATAATTGTATCCATCTGAACTGTCCAAATTATTATTTTTTTCATCGAAATAGACAACCTTATGCTACGTCCGTAACACCGGTTTTAGCCCTTATTTTGCTAATCAACAGGGTAGAATTTGAAGCTTCTCTAAGAATGGCCCGTCGATCTTGGATTGTTGTAGCCATGTGCATACGTCCGTCACTGTTTTTTCGATAGCTTTGACGGTTTATTAGGTAAATATGCACAACGGTTGAACTTCATCCAATTTTAGCAGCAATTTCTCAGATACTTTGTCCGTCATTTTTGAAAGCCCGAATTTGGGTTTTTTCTTCTATATTCAAGAACTTTTCTTTAGCCATAGTTTCGCACACGTCAAGGTTTAATCACGAACTGATACCATAAACTCTTTTAGTTTTAATTTTTAGCCTTAGAAACAAGATATTTCAGTTGTCCTTAAACAAGTGAGACAAATAAATGTGCAATTTTAAATGGTGCTCCCCGTTTTATTAAAAAACAGGATCTCTAACTAAGCAATTTGAACGCTGTAATACACTCCACCATTACAGCTTTCAGATAATTGTGTGCAGTGGAATCACTGTCTACGACTTCTTGAGAATTCATATTTTCTTCTGCCGAAGTATTAGAAGGGGCTGATTCATCCTTATCATTATTTTGATTTTCGCGTTCTTCGGATTTTTCTAAAACTATCGATATAATATCATTATCAGCCAAGTTATTGCAACAATTCCGCTCTTCCTCAATTTCAGCTACCCGAAGTTCAAACCAATTATTTAGAAAAGCCAAAGAAACATAACCCTGATGAACTAGTTTACCATCAACAGTGAACTCAACTTCTCTCTACGACTTTTTAGTACCGATTTGCGAAATTTCATCCCAAGAATCGTGCAAACCAAATACCGCAACCTTGATATTAATTTTTTTCAAAATTGCTCCTATGTCTTCATTATCGCTTGTTCTATTTACCATTACCTTCTAGCATCAATATTTTTCTGTACGATTTCGCGGATACGTCGGTATATACCGACACAAACAAAATAATAAAAAAACACTGTAACGCGGAGGAAGCGTTTCTGTTTTCATTGTGCCCCAAATAATTTTTTTTGTGATATAATCTGTACTATAACCGGTTTGACTAAAATGGTCAAAAATCTAAATTATAATATGTGTCCTGCAACAACTATCCTTAAATAATTGTGCGTCCGCGAAAAATTTTGATCCATTGGCTGACAATTTGCAGTTACATTCATGCAATAACCTTTCAAGTTTTTTAAGTTTTCATAAAATGGGATACTTTTCTGTCGTATTTCGTATATACAGGGTGTCATTCTGTAACCATGTTGATCTTGAGAACCATATTGTTACGAGAAAAATAATAATAAATAGTGCTGAACTAGACCCCTTAAGCGGTTTCAAGAGTAATGGGGTGGGTATTTTAAGGGATTATTCAGCCCTGAAACCGCAGATGAAAAACTAAATTAAATTGAAAATAAGGAGATCACTTCCAACAAAAACAATCAGCTAATGTTTTTTCGAATTGTTGATGGTGCAAAAGTTATTATTGATAGGAAAACAGGAGTTCTTTTGTTTAACTTTCTATATTAATACGATCTAAAACAGTGTGCGTTTCCAATAAAATCATTTTTATAAGCTGCATTATCTCCAGTCTAATAAAAACTTTTGTTTTGTAAAGTTTTTTTGTTTCTCAAATTGTTTTTTTTTATGTTTAAGTGACGCCAGCGTTAAAAGGATGTACAACGAAAAGTTGACCCACTACTAGAAAAGAATGCAACACTAATGCAGATTTAAAAATAGTACCACACACCGGGCTATTCGCAATAGAATGTTTTTTATCAATTTTTTTTCACAAAGTAAGTCGTGTTATGAGAAACGCACTTTACATAATTTCGAGTTTTAAAATATGTAGATCCTTTTTCAGAAATAAAATAAAATAAATAAATTAATTTTTGTTTTTTAATTTTAATTATTATTAACCGAATTTATCGATTTTTCCGGATTTCCATAAAATTTCTCGGATTTCCCGGTTTTCTTCCGGATTTTCCCCATATTTCCCGGATTGTTCCGGATTTCCTGCAACATTTCCTCCGGATTTTTTCAATTTCCCCCGAATTTACCAGGATTTCACCCGGTTTTCTCGGGTTACTTGCGAATTTGCCTCAGATTTCCAGGAGTTCAATAGGATTATTCATGATTTTTCCCGATTTTCCGGTTTTCTTCTACATTTCCTGGAAACGACAGTAAACCCGGTGGAAATCCAATAAAAATCTGGGGGAAATCCAAATACGGGGGAATCAGGTAAAAACTCGGGAATTCCAGGAAATTCGACGGAAATCTCAAAAATGTTTTTTAAAATTAATAAAAAAAAATATTTTATTCATTTTGTTTTATTTCTGACAAAGCATCTATGTTAGAACTCGACATTTTGTAAAGTGCTTTTTTAATAAACACAACTTACTTTGTGAAAAAATTGATAAAAAACATTCTGTTGTGAGTAGCCCGATGTGTGATACCATTTTAAAATCTGTATTAGTGTTGCATTCTTTCTAATAGGGGGTCAACTTTTTGTAGTACATTCTTTTCCCGCTGGCGTCAACAAAAAAATTTGAGCAACCAAAAAAGTTTATAAACCGAAGTTTTCATTCAACAGAAGATAATGCAGCTTATAAAAATGATTGTATTGGAAAGGCACACTAGGAGAGTGTGTATTAAAAAACAAAGATAATTAAAAGATTTCTTGGTTTCTTTTAAATTAATTTTTGGTGGGCGCGCATTCGATTTTACTAAAAACCACAAAAAGTGGAATAACTTTTTCGCCATCAACATCTCAAAAAAACTTTATTAGGGTGTATTTGTTGGAAATGAGCTTCCTTATCACTCTGTTTCGTATGATCTGGCTATTTTGGAACACTCTGTATAGAGATCTGGTGCTAGCATGAAAATCAAATACTCGATCCATTCTACATCACAAATTAAAGTAGAATGCTACTTATAATAGAGAGGAAGGAATTTCGGTCCATCTTTGGTCCAATTAAAGTTAAGTAAAACGAATATCGCATTCACTTGCAGTAACAGACTTATTAACTCCCTTAGAGGTGCTTGAATGGGATGTCCTACCCTACCCGCCGTATTCATCAGACATTGGTTCATCCGTTTATACCACTTGTTCCGGTCGATGACTCCTGGCCTGGCCGAGCAGCACTTCATTGCTTACGGAAAAGCAATAGATTGGGTCGACTCTTGGATCGCCTCAAAACACGAGGATTTCTTCGACGCGGATTCCGCATGCTGCCTGAAAGGCTGGATTTTTAAATTCATAACAGAAAATGTTTAAATGGCACAAAATATGATAATAGGTGATCTAAATTGTTTCTTCTTCAAATATCTATGAGAAAATGATAAGAAAGCAATCCGTATGTTGACAGTGGAGCTATAGGCCCATATGTGGATGGCCGATTCAATTTATGTTTGAATTATTAATTTAAACGAATTGTTTCCTGGCACCTTAAGTTGGATGGTACACAGTACTACCTTCAAATAAAATTCAAATACTATCTGTATGTGAGGATTGGCGCTATGAAATCATAAATGTGAGTCGCCAAATGATTTTTAAGTGTTCAATTCGGGTTTTAGTTTAACACACATGATCCCTTAGTGCCAAACTTAACAAACGGATTATCTTGGACTTTTATTCGAAGGTAGTTTATAGTATATCCAATCGATATCAAAAGAGATCGGTTACGACACTTTAAGTTCAAGGAAACTATTCGTTTAAATCTGAAATGTAATATTTATATATGTAATATATTCCAGGATGCTTTAGCGCCACTTTCAACATACGGATCGTCATGTGAAATTTTATTATGCAAAGCTTTTAGAGATTTAAAACTATATATAATTGAGTATATTATTTTTAATAAAGCTTTAAACTCATTAATTATTTTAATGTACGAGAGCTACACGTACTCGCAACTAAAAACGCTAAATTATATTTTGTAGTTCGAAATGCATATACATAATAAATTTAGTTAATATTTAAAGTATATAATTCATCTGGCATATGTATAGATAGAAACGTGCAGTGCATTAAAATAATACTTTCTAGGTAAATACTAGATAACATACAATGTACATGTATACGGAGAAATAAACTAGCAAAATATATTTTTTTTTTAAAAGTATGTTACTCGAAACAACATTTCTTGAATATTTACTTAATACATCAACCTACTCATATAAACTACTATATACTCGTAGATAAAACCAAACAATTAATTTAACTTTGTATACTATAGATGCATAATAAATTAGAAATACAAATTACCGTCTGTACATGTAAATTTATACGAGTTTATGTGTCTATTGGTATTTCATAGTTTAACTAAACTTTTAAAGTATGAAAAAAGCTTTAAAATTTTTAATCAAAATTTGGCTAATGGATTTACAATATATTGGAGGAACAAATAAGTTTTGAGCAGCATACAAATTCCGCGTCCAAAAAATACTTCGTGTTTTGAGGCGATCCAAGAATTGACCAATATATGGACAATATATGGCTTTTTAGGCCATGTGCCGGCGACCGGAACAAAAGTGGTACGTTTCACAAAGTTTTAAAGTTTCTTTGACGAGTCTTGCAATATGTGGCTAAGCGGGCATACTTCACGATTTTCGGTGCTTTGGGTTGTCTTAGTGGATCCACTGTCACGATTAGATGGATAAATAGCTCTTCCGATTTTGTCTTTGGAGCTGTTGTTCGCACGTGGAAAAACGGCGTTCGGTCTTGAGACAGTTTTAAACCGCGTGTTAAGCAACTACCAAAATTTCAGCGAGCTCCTCTTGAGTGAGGCATGAATCTTGGTCCAATAACGCCTCCAACTCAGCTCCTTCAAACTTTATTGGCCTCACTGATGTTAACATCACCACATATGCTATGCACGGCAATCGATGTCCATCATAGCTGCAATGTTCATCATATTAAAATAAAAAAGCAGTGTTTCCCGCAAAATGTGTTTTTTTTGACACATACTGATTTTTAGAGGGAAATGATGATCCTTTAACATTGGCACGATTTTCATATAAACACTTATTTGTACCTCCAAAACTAAACATTTCGTCCTTTTTTTCAATTCGTTATCAGATTTTAAACTGGCAAAAAATATATTTTGATTATACATTTTTATGTATTTTATTAAAACTTACATATGGTTAAAAACTATATTCTGGGAAAGTGTTTGTGCTACTTTAAAGCATTTTTCGCAATTCCCTAGAAAATATCCTTGATAAAACATAAAACATTAACAAATTCTATATAATATGCTCATATGATTATTATAATTGCGTGTCATGTTGCTTATAAATGTTATAAATAATTTTACTTGAACATTCCTAGAAATGAAAGGACCTACATTTTAATACACAACTACACATTTGAATTATATCAGAATGTCATATAGTGCTAGTTTTTATGACTAGAGTGAATATGACGTATTTATTGGGTTGACATTATAATTTAGAGTGCTGACGTCATCTCAACTACCCACATTTAACCTATATGAAGTAAGCTGAATATCATATTATTATTTTGCAATGAGCACCCAATTTATTTTTTATTATTAGTGTTGTGAGCATATCTCATCTTTCGTATATTATTATATGACCAAAAGTTGACAATAAAAAAAAAAATAGAAAAACGTGATATAGTTATGTACGAACGGTATTCAAAATTCAAGTGTGGTATTGAGAAGTCCTTTTTGCCTGTATACATATACTACCATATATTTAAAACTCAATAATAATCTCATTTTTATTTATTTAGGATTACGACAACCGGTCGACATTGTATATCTGCTTGTTATTATTTATTAGTTTTTTCAAGTGTGACTTGGCAAGAAAAGCGTAAAAAATCTTATTAATTTTCTTGTTTTTTCGGAAGATATTTTTATATATATAGGGTGCCCAAAATAAGGGTATACGGTATAGTGAACTGGTATATACACCTTCAACAGAACGACAACGACGGCAGCAACAAAAAAAAGGGTAAAAAACCATTCGAGTACGAAATAAGAAATATGTCGATTTTTTTAAATAACAATATCTCAAAATTACACGAAAGATTGATTGAAGTATTTCTTGCGTATATTCGACATGATGTCAGGGGATTTGAGACAAGCAAAAAAAAAAAATAAAAAAAAAAACTTTTTCGATTATTTAATTTTGTTATACAGGTAGGTGCGAGAAGGATTTCCGGACCTAGGGATCAGTCGCTTAAGCTATTTTACATTTTATATGAAAATACGTTTCTTATACCCCTTCGACAAATTGAAGTTGATTTTTCTTAGTTGAATAAAAAAACACATTAAGGATATGATAATTTATAGCTTTAGTTGCTCTCTATAACATCAGAGGTGGTTTTTAGGTTTTAAAAATGAATTAGTTTCTTTTACCAGCTCCACTTTCTTGCTACAAAAATATTATGATGCATATTATTTTCTGGACTAATTTGGTTTCTGTTGCTTTTGTTAGAGTTCGAGCAATTATTTTTTCCTATTTTAATTTGAATGGGAAAATTTCTCTTATTATAATCGCATTGATTATAAAATAAAACAACGAAGAAATCTGTATTTTGATGACACTGGTTAAATGACACCGATTAGATGACACCGGCACGATGATGTGCCAAAACAAAGTAATCCCAAAATTCTCCATTTATTTCTGATTTTAACCCAGAAAATAATAATATTTCATCAGGTTACACTCACGACTAAAAGCCCAGTTGTGAAGTCAGCTCAGCCCGGAATTTATTAAATATCACATTAAATACAAAAAATTAAATTCGTTCCTTTTAAAGTTTGCGAATTTTAGCCTGCAACCGATATATCTAAAGAACATTTATTTGGATGAAATAAAATTACATTAGACACAATAAAATGATGACACAATAAATAAAGGCCATGAGGTTTCGAGGTCGTCACACGCGTGCCCTTCTTTAAGAAAATCTAGAAAAAAATCGTTCAGTGGCAATTTTTGGAAATTGGGCCCTGAGCCAGATATGTCCATAAAACTCGTATTTGAACAAAAATTACATTTAAATTTGTCGCGTTAAAAAAATAAATTTATCGGACTAAGGCTATTTGGTTTTGAGATCGTCACATGCGTGCCCTACTTTTAAAAAAAATTAGAAAAAAAATCGTTCAGTGTCAACTTTGTGAAATTATGACCTGGAGGTCAATTCGCAATCCGTGAAAAAATGAAAATGAAAAGTTTTTTCATTGGCAATCCAGTAGGTTTGAATTGCCTAAAGATATTATGATTTCGCACAGTGGAATTTAAAATTACGTGCAAATAATTCAAACCACTAGATTGCAAATGAAAAAGACTTCTCATTTTCATTTTTTCATGGTTCGCGAATTGACCTCCTGAGCCAGATATATCCATACAGCTCGTTTTTGAACAAAAATTACATTTAAATTTGGCACGTTAAAAAATTTTGTTGAATTAAGGCTTTGTGGTTTTGAGATTGCCACATGCGTGCCCTACTTCTTAAAAAAATTAGAAAAAAATCGTTCAGTGGCAACTGTGAAATTGAAACATGGGCCAGATATCTCCATACAACTCGTATTTAAACAAAAATTACATTTAAATTTGGCACGTTAAAAAAATTTGTCTGATTATAGCAATGTGGTATTGAGATCGTCACATGCGTGCCCTCCTTTAAGAAAAATAAAAAAAAGTCATTCATTGGTAACTTTGTGGCACTGGGCCAGATATATCCATAAAACTCGTATTTGAACAAAAAATACATTTAAATTTGTCACGTTAAAAAAATAAGTTTGTTGAACTAAGGCTATGTGGTTTTGAAATCGTCACATGCGTGCCCAACTTTTAAAAAAATTAGAAAAAAATCGTTCAGTGGCATCTTTGTGAAATTCAGTCATGGGCCAGATATCTCCGTACAACTCGTATTAAACAAAAATTACATTTAAATTTGACACGTTAAAAAAAATTTGTCTGATTATAGCAATGTGGTTTTGAGATCGTCACATGCGCGCCCTACTTTTAAAAAAATTATAAAAAAAATCGTTCAGTGTCAGCTTTGCGAAATTGAGCCCTGGGCTCAAATATCATTTTTCAACAAAAATTACATTTAAATTTGGTACGTTAGAAAAAATTATCTAAAGGAAATGCTTTTCCATGCCGGGTGGGACGATTTTAAAACCAATTAGCTTTAATCCGACAAATTTATACTTTTAATATGCCAAATTTAAATGTAGTTTTTGTTCAAGTCGGAGTTGTATTTTGCTACTTTTCTAAAAGTAATTCACACGACACTGGCCATTTCAAAATTATATAGCCTTAACGTGCCACGTATCGAGTCTAACGTAATTTTATTTAATTAAAATACGCGTTCTTTAGATATAACGGTAAGAATAAAAGGAACGAATTTAATTTTTGTTTTTAACGTGATTTTTAATAAATTCCGGGCTGATCTAACTTCACATATTATACCTTGTATTTTGAATCAATTTAAACAAATTCTGGGCTGGGGTAACTTCACAAATTGGGTTTTTTTTATTGCTTAGTGTTACATGCTGATTTTTTTTTCTGATATAGAATCGTCGGATAACTTTACATATGTCAATTCATTGCAATCAATAAAACCTTCAATGTTACCATTTTTTTCAAAATAAACTTACGGTTACAAGATAGATTTTATGAGGAAAAATCATTCTAAAGCAGCGTCTCGGACAGTTAACGAATTACGAACCCGACTGGTTTGACCCACAGTGATTTTCTGATTTTGCTTCAAAACGTGAAAAATTACGTCAATGCTGGAAGAAGGCAGCTAGCAGTTGTTTTTTTCTCAACCATAAAGTCTTTAACATATTACTAATGTTGATTTTGATTGAACGAAAAATGTTACACTGAGGGTAAAAATGGTACTCCAACTGCTGTCAAAATATTCGATTGAAAACAAAAAATACCACAAAGGTAATATTTTGCTACTCCAGGTTTTTTGATCGAATTACCCATTTTTTCTTGTTGTCATACGCCATTATTTTCTATACTTGTCAAAACAAAATATTTTCAAGCAATGTTAATTCGTTATTCACCGTAAAGATGAAACAAATATATTTTTTTGAAACTTAAAAGCGGTGTAGTTCATTTCTGTTCCATTGGTACAAAATGAGGGTACAAAATGAGGGACTATTTTCAGTGTAGGAAAATATCAATCGAAATCAACATAAAATCACAATTCGAGTACGTGTGGTCAATATAGTCTACCACCAAATTTTTCTGCAGAGATTGAATTCCTTGCCAAAGTCAAGTCCAAATCGGAACGGTGCTGTTGAAGCATTCCAACAAAAATTCGGCAGCTGACAACGAAATTCGTGGTTTTTCGCCATGGCAATAGCAAGCTGTGAGACGGCGCACTGTCTTAGAGTAAGATTTATTATGGCCGTTTTTCCAAAATTCCCGTCTTCGGTTTTGCGTCTATCGATCTTGTAATGGTTTTCCCGTTTTGAAGATAATCGATTAAGATCGACTGTCCCAGAAAATAGTCGCCATAACTTTTCCAGTGAAAGAAGCAGCTTTTGCCTTTTTGGAGTCAATTCCTCGGAAGTCCACCGTTTTGACTGTAGTTTTGAAACTTGAGTGTAATGTTGAATCCTAGTTCCATCAACAGTAATTCAAAAATCTGATTCTCCTTAAACTGCACCAACAGAGCTTGGAAACTCGCCTTTTATTTGCCTGTATTACCTTTAACAAGTATAAAAATTTAGTGACTGCTCAATACTCGATTTTCTCCATTTTCACAAAAACACTGACATGTCTGACACACTCAAAAAATTGTTAAACCTCAACTGCTTGTCCAAAATTGCTGATATTTTGATGAGTTTATCCAGCGTGGCTTCCAAAAGATGTTGTTTAAAACTGTACATTTCCAACTTCTCTTTCGAACTCTGCACATTAGCGACGAGTTTTCGGATAACACAATCGAAATATTTAATTTTAGTTCTTACGATGGCAAACAATTTCAAGTAAATATTTTTTAGTTCGTTTATAATATTGGCCAAGCTTCTACGTCATCTACTGAACCACAGGCTTCGGCATCAAACATAGATTGACTAAATGAGTAACGACAACTCTCGCACAGCAAATTAGCTGAACGAATTTTTATTCTACTTAACATTTCCTCTGACATGACGACACACTACATAGAAAATATTTTTACAAGTATCGCTATATTTTATGCCCGGGAACTTTATGAACGAATACTTGTAACATGAAGCGGACATAATGATAAGAGAAGCACGCAAGTCTAGTTTTAACGTAATAATTAAGATATTTTGAGCTGTTGATCCTTTGACGGCTAAGAATTGAATGAACTGGGAAGATTGTTGACTTGTTCAATTGAATTATGTAGACAACAGTCACAAAAACTTCAAATGGTTTCTTTATTTTAAAATTCATTTAAAACCAAAAGTTGGACAGGTTCAGCAAACCTCGAAACTGAAAAGAAAGGACTGTAATTTGCTTTTACTTTAAGGTTCGTTGTCAAACAAAATTGTTCTCAGATGGCATTACCATTTCATCGTGGAAAGACTTACACCCGAAGAAAATTCGTGTTCAATGAAAAATGTGTTTCGCAAGCAAGGGATTCATGCCATTGTTACAAAAGCTTGCACCAATTAGGGGGCTTAGAAAAGTTAACATTGCTGCTGTAGCAGCTAGTATTAATGAAGATGACAAAATGTCCAAACGTCGCAGAGCACAGCAATTGGGATTGTATTATTCGACTACGTGGAATATTTTAGGAAAGGAAAGGAAGGCATAAAACACATGTACTGCAACATTAGAACATCTTGAAGAAAGTCTCTTTTTTATTGCCGAAATATTGTGTTCAGCGACGATGCCCATTTTTGGTTAAATAGGCACGTTAATAAGCAAAATTGCCGGATTTTGAGTCTTTTTCAAATATGACGCTTCGTTACCATCAATGGCGCTCGCTCAAAATACTTACACTGAATTTGGTCAATATGCGTGATTTCAGCATGACGGCACCACAAGAGAAATGAGTTTGGTGATCAATTTATCTCACGTTTCGAGCCGGTGAATTGGTCGTCTATAGGCCGTGCGATTTAACGCTTTTAACTATTTTTTATAGGGCTACGTAAAGTTTCTTGTCTATGCCATAAACAGAGAAGAATTTCGAAAAGTGATGATAAATTAGACATCTCGCATGGACCAATCAAGTCGTAGCGCGTGGTCAACATTAACATGAAATAATCTTACATTGTTACAAAATTTCATACATGTAACAATTTTACTGCGTTTTTTAAGAAAATTATAAACCAAGCGCTTAAAAGTTCATCAATATTACATGTTTACGTTTGTTACCATGACTATTTGATATGCTTCCAAAAAGTTTAACTTCCAATAAAAATACTCCAAAAACAATTTTGTAATAAAAAATTCATGAACATAAAATTTTTTTTAATGAAAACTTATAAACAATATAAAATACCTCCAGTGTGTTATGATAAACTTTTGTAATAATTAGCAGTAATTCATATTTTCATGGTACGAGTGGTATGCAATGGATAAACATTGCCGAAATACATAAAATAAATCCAAATTAAACGACTTAAAGCACAAAATATGTAGTGAAAAACAGATACATATTCTCAAAATTTATAGCTCAAGAGGAACAATAAAAAATATTTCGTCGTCGATGCAGTACAGCAGTAAACCACAAAAACGTGATGGCATATGTTGCCTCTACGGTGGGGACCGGATGCGGCCGCATAGTTTGTAACAAAAACATATTTTTTTACCTCTAATCTAAAAATAATTTTTACAACCTCATAAAAATGAAGATGATGAAAGAAAGGCGGTGATTATAAATACTTTTTAGGTAGAGACTGAATAGTAGAGGGAATTGTGGAAAACTGGGAAAACATTTTCATGTTTGAGTTGTATATATACAGATAAAATACTTGTTTGATAACAAAGTCGTAGAAAAAATAACTTCAAGATATAAAAAATTTATAAAATAAATGTTATCGCTATATCATTATGGGTGGTCAGTTTCTTTTTATAGCAGTTTATGGTTTTTCCCTCTCTTCACATTGTATTACAATGAATTATCAACTAACTAACAACATATTTATTTTGCATGTAAGGTTTTTATAATTATTGGGACTATTGGAACTCCGCCTTTTCTAAAACAATTATGATGAAATTTTGTTGTAAAGTTTTATTGGGATTCTTAAATGCATTACCGGATCTGGAATCAGTTCATGCTGGACGAAACTCCTTACAATCGTAGCAAATGTTGATTGACCTCAGCTATTAGAAAATGGTTACGGTTTGTATCGGATATCGGTGGTAGTTTTTAAGGTGTTGGCCACAAAATTAAAAACTTATGTACGTATATATGGGTGCAAATATATTTAGAGAAATTTAGAAAGAATTAAAAATGAACAAACTTGCCCTATCTCCATATGCAATCCTATGTACTAAATTTAATTTTTAATTTTCAAAATGGGGAGAAAAGGCCTCAATAGAGACTTGATTCAAAATACATATTAGAACTAGCGGACCCGACTAACCTGCCTGAACGTTGGCTTGCCTGCTATAACCGGGTTCAGCAAACGTTTCTTCGATATTCGAATTTCCCATAAACTATTAAGTGACATTTTACATTGAGTTAAACATTTCAATCTTTTCGTATCGTCATTGTGTGATTTGCTGTTGCCCAAAGTAAAATAAAAATTGATTGCAATTTCTCATTATTCTGCGCCGTTCAATTCTCGTGTCACCGCTGGATGATATTTGGTGTTGTCATTGGTACATTTGGCGAACGAAAAAGATATTTCTGTTGTTACATGTGTGTTAATGTCTGGTGGTTGTGTTTTTCATATGTATTAGCTGTGTGGAGAACTGTGCGAAACTCAGTTGGTCGGTGAGCTCATAATGGATATACAAATTACTGAAGAAGTGGCGACTTATGAAAATGGATGCTTCTACGCTGTGGATCCACTGACAAATATGTACACATATGTACAAATTTGGACGATATCATTTTGATTAAATAATTGCAAACAAAGAAAAAACTCAACAGTGCCGATGGATCGTTTTTCAGTTAAACATGCATATTTATGTTAAGGTGTAATGTATTATCATTTCACCATAAGTATGATTGTTTCAAACATACGTTAGTTCGCCCACATATGTAACGCGTAGAATGACCGGCAATATCTATCTGAAATCACCGGACAGGACGACAACAGTAGGGCACCACCGAAAAGTCTGCTATTATCGTTGAGATCTTTCATCGCTTTATTGAGAGGTTCAAGTGAATACTTGTGAGTCATAGTGGATTCATCCCACGAGAAATCCTTCTATATGTTGTACATTCGGTCTGGATGTGTGTGAGCAGTCCTTCCACCACCAAGCAAATGCCAACGCAATGTGATTTTGTAATCGAATGCGCGTAAGTATCAGTGAGGTGAGGAATATTCTGCCAGTGTCGCCTAGTGCGTCAAAATAAAGGATCCGCTTCATTAATTACAACAAAAAGGCTGCATCAAGTCTGTAAGTGATGTCTGTTGCTGGAGGGTTAGGTAATGGCATACCGCAATGAATCAGTGGCATATTTTATCTTCAATCTATATTAATGCCTCGTTATATATTTGTGGCAAAAAAAAAACCAATATTGGGATCTTCATCAGCGGTCCAAATGCGATGCAGAATTGTAGGTTAGATTGATTGGCATTGAATGCGTATGTATATATAATTGAAATTCATTGAAGATCTTTTACGGTATTCACTTCAACATTACACCTTATAAATTTTTTCAATTTAAGTGTTTAAGTACACTTCATTTATGATCTAAAACGTTATTTCAATATGTGTCTCAAATATGATACATGGAGAATCGAAACACAGCAAACCAAAACTGAAATATCAAAACAACGCTAGGACGCAAGTGGGTTGCGCAACTATTGATACGTACGTCAAAATTCACTAGGCTTTTTATGATTTTAAGAAATATTTGTGGTCATGAGGGCAGGGGTGCTAAAATTTTGGGGTTACTTGTTTGGATATGAGAGAAATCTAAACAAAATAAAAAATAAAAATATTGTCAAAAACAAAATAAAACTTTCCTAGAACCCGAATGCAGTGCCACCTACCGGGTTCAATTGTGGATCTAAACCATTAGGGACCCACTCAAATAAACACGCAAAATTTGATTAAAATCGGTTCAGCCGTTTAGGAGGAGTTCAGTCACATACACACGTACAGAAAAATTGTGGGGGGGGGGTCACATTTTTGGGCTTATACATATGTTCTGATATGTGAAAAATACAAAAAAAAAATAAAAAATTATTTGATCAAAAACAAAAAAAAAATCCTAGAACACGAAAGCAGTGCCACCTACCGGATCCAATTGTCGATTTAAACCATTCAGGGACCCACTCAAACACACACCCAAAATTTCATTAAAATTGGTTTAGCCGTTTAGGAGGAGATCAATTACAAACACACGTACTGAAGAATTATATAATAAAGAAGATTACAATCTTATCGTAAAGCTCGTGACAGGTTTGTCTGAGTAGATTGAACCCAAGAACATAGATTCTTCCTTTTGTGAAAAGGTTTTGTGTTCCAAGAACGCTTCTTGCTGTTGTTGGTTTGGATTCACAATTTAATATTCTGTATCTGATTCTTGCCCATCTCAAAAATCTTCATGGTCCAAGTTGGAAATTTTCTGTTCCCCAAGCTTTATAAAAAGAAACTGTTGTTTATCGCCAAGGGCTTCTCTTGGAATTTGTTTAATTTCTTCAACATTTTTAAAGCTGCCAAGCTAGGCAAAGATTATCTTTGCCTTTTCCTTCGATTTTGTTTTGAACGGCTTGCTAATAGATTTTTTGGCACCATTAGTGGAATTTTTTGTAGGTATCTTCGAGTGTTGCAGTCATGACACTAATTGTTTGTGGTATGTGAAGTTATCCCGAATTCTATCCCCGAAATTATTAAAAATAATCAGACAACAAACTTAATTATATATCGCTCTAACTTTAGTGTGAAGTTAGCCCCGCCCTGTTTTATATTATATTTTATAAAATTTTAACAAATTTGTACCGTTGCAACCTAGCGAAATTAGGCTCCTAATAAAAAATGTATACATTTAACACGTTTTGGGCCCAAAATAATACTTTAATTTGATATGTAAAAAGTATTAATTTGTCTGATCAGAGCGATTTCGAAAGCCTTTAGAATCCTAATTTGGAGCCTAATTTCGCTTGGTTGCATAGGTACGATTTTTCTCCTCCCCTTTCTGATTAATTGAAATAAGTTTCTGGAACTGTCGTTGTCATGAACAAGTTACGAATTGTGTTTAGCTGAAGCGCGGCGAAAGTACAACTCCTCTTAGCAGTTAAGAACCTTCTGTCAGAGAGATAGAGAGATCACTTGGACTACATCACTTTTACACTATCACTGTAATGAGTTTATCTGGCAGCTAGTTTTTGTTTCTAAGCTCCTTATGACACTATTTAACACTTTATCTTTAAAACAAATTACTTCCGGCTACATTATCTTTTATTTTCACTAAAATCTAAATAAGAATCTCAATCATGGGAAATTACCTATACATCTATTTATGTAGCCAGGGGACAATTATATACAAAATGTTTTGAATTTCCATATTTCACGATTCGTCTTGTTGTTGATATTGAATCGAATTTTCCCAGACTCCCCACATGATAATTGACCTGAATTTTTGAAGTAAAACTTCTTTATGCACGCTTGACTTGGGGACTAAGCTGGCAAATGCGTTACGAAAAATGTAATCGAACGAGGCGAACGAAACAATAAACGCAAAACGAAATCATTTTCCTTTAGTATCAGGATGTGCCATGACAATTCATAAATCCCTAGGTGGAACGTGGAACATTAGTTGATTCCATTTGCAAAATTGGAAAATTTGTAAATTGGAAAACTATAAAATTGGAAAATTATAAAATTGGAAAAAAGGCAAATGGAAATTTGGAAAATTGGAAAATAGGAAAATATGAAAATATGAAAATTAGAAATTTGGAAAATTGGTAAATTGGAAAAATGGTAAATTGGAAAATTGAAAAATTGGAAAATTTGAAAATAGGAAATTAAAAAAATATGGAAATAGGAAATTTGGAAAGTTGGAAAATTGGAAAATTGGAAAATTTGAAAATTTGAAAATTGGGAAATTTAAAAACTGAAAAATTTAAAAGTCATACTATATAGACTTCTATGTCACTGACTGACTCACTCGAGAACGCATATGGGGGCCAAATTTTTTTTCCCCTTATTATAACATCTATGTCATTCACTCACTTACTCACTCCAGAACGCACAGCGTGAGCAAAAAAAAATCGTCCGTGTGATATATTTTATATATGTATTTTTTAATATATTACAGCTCCATTCCACACGAGGTATCACAGAAACCGATTCTTTCTTCGTTTCATTCCCCGTTTGTCTATGATACAGGTTTTAATGCGACTTAAACAAATTTTCGATGAAACCACATTACACAAACATAAATGAAATAAAAAATATTTCAAGGCCATTTTTACTATGCGAAGAGATTTTAAAAATGACTTTTTTGTCCATTTTGTGGACAACCATACATAAACATTATCATTACGACTAGTTGGCCTTGAAAAAGTTACCAAGTTACAAGGTTACCTCTTGTGGCATCAGACATAAATGGCTAGGTGACTCTCGAGAACGCACAGGGTGACCAATTTTTTTTTCAATATTATAATTTTTCTATATTATATTATAAATATTAAATATATATTAGAAGTTTTACTTCAGTAGTGTAGTCTAAAGCACACCTATTTTTTCCAGTTGTGAGCATCATTAATACCTTCCATATAAATTTATTTCCAGCCATTACACTTTAAACAGCCTGCGATATATTCGCCGGAATCTCCACTTGAAAATTGACCTGAAATTTTTCTGGGTGTGACCAGGAAAAAAAATTTCTAAAAATTGACTATTTAAAGTGGTTAATAAACAATTTTTAGAAATTTTCAAATTTGGTGTGTGCTAGTTTTCCTAAACTCCCGACACGAAAATTGGCCAGAAGTTTTTTCTGGGTGTGACCATCAATAAGACTTTACATTTTAATCTATTTCTAGCCATGATTAGACTTTAAAGCGTCAAATTTTTGAAATTTTCAAAAATTTTGTGTGCAATATAGTCCAATGAGTTTCATGAACTCCACAAATTAAAATTGGCGTGCCGTTCGTTTAATGACAATCACTAGACCAAGCATTAACAGTCACTATCATAACTTCCCAAACATCTAATAAAGCAATTATGCCCAGTTGCACAGAAAAATGTCTAACGGCCGGTTGTTAGTTGCGTGTGCCAGTTAAATATTTTCTCAAGCAAACTTGATTAAATATATTTTATGCATATCGTAAATATACTTGCCGCAAATTTTATGGCAGCACTCGCTTCAAGGATAAATGAGAATGAAACTTATATTTAGTGTAGAAATATATGGCTAAAATTAAGAACATATGAAACACTATAATAACAATTTTATAACGTACTTAATGTGTTCTAATAAAAACTTTATTCCATCTAAATCCAAAATCATTTTAGATTTACGTAAATCCAATCGTAGTACTAAATTTTTTAGTACAAAATCGACATAAATATTATTTTGTTTTTAAAATAACTCTAAAATATTAATAAAAACACGAAATATGCAAATATTCATAGGAAAAAACATTTAAAATTCAATATTTGAAGCCAAAAACTAAATCTGAAAATTGCTGTCATTTGGAAAATTATAAATCCAAAACTAAATTCTAATCCACTTTTACCAATGCAATACAGCTAAATATACATTAAAAAACCATTAGAAATGACAAAACAGTTTCAAGAAACAGGTGATTTTCTTGTTCGTATATAATAAACATAAACCAAGATATAAACAAAGCCTCTTTAATGTTTGGCTTATGACAAGGTTAAAACTTGTACCTGTTGACTACTTGTAACTATTTACAGATATTAATGACCAGTATTAAGAACTCAAAATAAATAACAGTAAAGTGAAGTGAAATATCCAGAAAAGCTTACTGTGTAAGGTAAAATCATCTCAGTCTTGTGAAACCCCGTAATCTGTTCTTAGATTAACGCGCAAATTTTTCTCTAGATACCACATCTCTTCAATTTGTAGAGCCGGTAGCATAAAGTCTACAGGATATTTAAATATTTATCTTAAACTGAAACGACCATGGCTTCAACATATCCGAAATAATCAATAAAGTCAGATTGCCGAGAGTTATCAAGTAATTTTAAATGCATTCGCTAAATTATTCTATAATACTCGTATATAACGATAGGCAGAAGCCCTCCAGAAAAATATTTCAATTCAATATGGAAAATTAAATGTTAAATATTTTTTAACGCATTCTCGTGGCAACGATGGATTTTGGTAGCTTTACAAAAAGTTTGAAGAACCCACTTCAAATAAAAAAACAAAAAATTAGGCTAAATAATTTGATTATTGAAAATTTTTAGACTCCATTATTTAGATAAAATTCTGGGTATTTTTTTATATTTGCCATCAGAAGCTTTTAGAACCCAAATCGACATATGGGTTGAAAATCTAATTAAGAATGTAGAGCAAGTTCTATTGACTTACAAATAATTAAAGGCTCCATCAAAATACATAGGCTTCACTGGATCTTGTGGGCACATTGTGATAAAGCCAAATTCAAAAATCCAACATTAACCTCTTATGTTCTATGAATAATTAAATGCTTTCTGCAAGCTAACCAAATACTTTATTAAACAGTTTTGGGCTCTTCAATTTTTTGATAAAATATTAGGTTTCTGTAATTTTTTAGGCTAAATTTGGCCACAAAACATAATCGTATGATAACTGAGGACAAAGTTGACAGCGAAACTAGATAAAGAGGCTGAAACATTTCGGTTTACCAACCTATATTTGATTCGACCTTTTAGGATCTTAAACAACCGGTTTCACTCTGTCATATGATAAATTAGATACCCTAACTTAGGTATATTGAGTAGCCAGGTATAAAAGAACAAAATATAATGATAATCCATTGTGAGTATTTCTATAAATGTTTCTGACTAGCTAAAATTTGAGAACCCTTTGTCAAAACGAAATGAAACTATTATAAAGTTTTAGCTTTATAAACAGCCGACCGTTATTGTATTTTTCAAAACATTTCTTGACCGAAATATAAACTTTCGCAAATAGAAGTTAACCTATATATTTTATACATTTCTTACGTAAATTCGAATAAATTAATATTTTAAAAATTATAAAGTTTTACAAATTTATCACTCTAATAAAATTTACCATACAGTTTAGAGCAAAACCCTAAGCTTAAATTTGATTTTATCATTGAAAATGACGAGCTGCCACCTGGTGGTTGAAAAAATATTATTTTCATTTTAAATGCCCCATCAAAATTGGTCATTTAAATATTTATACGCAAGCTAAATATTTTGACGGAATATAATATATTTAATCAAGTTTGCAATGATGTTTTTTTGACTGCGAAAATATATTTCATACAAAACATTTACCTGCCGTACAATTAGTCATTTTTCTGTGCAACCGGGCATTAAAAATTTTTTTTGGTGTATTAGTTTCAAATGGAAAATTTTGATTTTAATATTTTAGGTGTCTTTAGGAGCAGCAACGTAAAAATGTCTAACATGAATAGATCTGTGGTAAGTCGAAAGTGGTAAAGTCGACTTAAGTCCAAACTCGTATTTTATATTTTCCTAAAGTTATCACAATAAAATCATTTAAAAGCCTGTAAAATTTGGAATTATCATATTGTAATAATTATAAATTGTACAAAATTTTAAATGAATTTTCCGTGATAAGTTTTGGAAAATATAAAATACGAGTTTGGACTTAAGTCGACTTTAACACTTTTGCCTTGTGACCACAGAATTATTTTCCAAAATAAAATTTGTATCTGCATTAACGACATTTTCGACTGGAGTTTTCGAAGGACATTATTATTTCCTTACATTACCTCATTAGATAGGGGGCCGCATTCCTAAAATCGGTGGAAATTTCCACAAACGGAATACAATTTGCTTTGAAATTCCCTATATTATTCGAATTTTATTCGCCGGCTACTTTAATATTTTTTGTTAAATTTCTTTTCTTCTTTTAAATTAAGAAACGTAGTTTTTTCCCCCTACTAAGGGAAAACGACTGGGTAAATCGATTCGAAATTATTCCCTTTGTAGGGAGACAAATATTAGTAAACTTGAAAACAAATTTGAAAAATTTATGAAATTGGGGAAATTTCCATCCAGGGTCATGCTTTGCAATGGAAATGATTAGGAAAAGAGTGTTAGTGTGCCGGTATAAATTGTTTTGTAGTAACAGAAAAATAAAAAAATTATAATATAAATTATTACTTTTCGACCTATAATTTGTAACTGACAATTATCGGCTGTCATTTTCGTCTAAATTTTTAGCTCACTTAAATGAAGTCATACTTTACAATGGAAATTATTTGGAAAAGAGTGGTAGGGTGCAGGAAAGAAATCGAGTAAATTCAGTGTGGTACAGTGAAATTAACTATGAAAAACTATAAAACAAACAAAACATAAAAATTTTTGTATTTTATTAAATTTGGTTTTTTGTTTTCAATTTTAAATCATTTTATTGCAATGGAAATGATTTCTCAGAAGGGCGAAGATGTGCCGGTATACGATAGAGTAAATTCAGTGTGGTAACTGAAAATGCTTGTATTTTCAGAAAATATTTCTCAAAAGCGTGATAGTGTGCTGGAATACGATCGAGTAAATTTAGTGCGGTAACGTGAAAATTCTTATATTTTCTAAATTTTAAACGTGAAAATACTTTTATTTTCTGAATGATTTCTCCAAAGAGAGAGATGTTTCCGGTATATGATCAAGTAAATTCAGTGTGGTAACATAAAAATTCTCGTATTTTCTGAAATTATTTCTCGAAAGCGTGATAGTGTGCTTGAATACGATCGAGTAAATTCAGTGTGGTAACGTGAAAATTAAAATTTTAAATAATTTTTTGGCTATATTTAACATATTAAACCTGACTTCCTATCATTTCATATTATTAAATGTAATAAGCATGTACGGCGGGCCCAGCGTCACTCGGGATTCTTGCTAAATTGTCCGGTCGTTTACTTCGGTCAATCAATCATGTGCGGTTTTAAATTAATACGCTGTAATATGTTGCCGTTTAAGTTTGCATATCATTATTTAATTTATTTCCCAAATACATAACTATATGGATGACATAAATAATTATACACCTTTTCGTACATGACTAAAAAATTTGAAGGATTAGGTTTTCGATATTTTATTTTTCTAAATTTTGTCGAACAAAAATATTAGCATATTCTATATATTTTGCTTTTTAATGACAAAATTAAAATATCATTAAATATTTTATTCACGCAAAACGACTACACCGAATTTCTTATCGCATACAAATTAGTTTATGATATGAAATTTTCAACTTATATGCTAATTGATTACAAGCCCAACCAACAACAAAAAAAAACGCAAAAAATTCAGATTAATTGAAAAAATATGTAAATTATTCCCTGTGGATATAGGTAAGTAATATATAATTAAAAAGCGCTTCTGAAAACGTGTGAAGTCACAAAAATTTAATAAAAACACTCGAATATAAATACATCACCATAAATCTTGATGAGTACAGGTGGTTCAAAATTTGATAAAGAAGGATATATTGACCGCAAGTACATTTAGTTATGTATATTTTATGGTTAGATCAAAACCTAATCCGTATATTCTATGTGAAATACATTTTGACCTATAATCTAAACCGCAATCAAATCAGTGAGTCATGCTGTAGCAGTAATTTAACCGCAATGTACATTTCTTTCATGTGCCCAAATTGATGTATTTTTAATTAAAAATGAGGGCAAATCGTAATAATAGTAATTAAATATAAGAAACCACAAAATAATATTTACTTTGCTGCCTGTAAATTGACTGGAACACATATTGTTTTTCATAAAAATGAAATATTTATGCACGCACAACCATTTTATTGAAAACTATGATTGAAATCGCTTTGTCTGGTCACTAGCTTTTGTCGTTTAGTTATAAATCTTCATAGATCATTTTATCTTAATTTTATTTTCGAACCCCGTGCGAAGTATATTTTGCAGCTGATCAATTTTTGTGTTTAGATTGAACATGTTAATGCTTCAAAGTAGTGGAAGAAGGGCCCGTATGAAATTAACACTTAAAGCCATCACCCAGAATAATCACATCGCATAGAAAAAACAAACTTTATTATTTTTTAAGTGATGATGAAATTCGTTTAGTCAGGATTGGTCACTAGCTTTTATCGTGTGTTCACTTACGATTAAACGGTAAATAAATAATGAAAATTAAAAAAAAATCTTGGAGCACTTTATTACAGGAAAATCATACCCTCTTCATCAAATTTCGTTAGGTAATCGTGAGGTCAGAATTGGTCAACATATTTTTGCATTTGGTCACCAATTGGTCAGTTTTTATTGCAAAAAAACAAAATCAAAATTGTATTAATTGAATAAAATCAGGTTCGTCGCTTATTTGGGAATTTCATTTTACGAAATTAATAAATAATCCAATTGGAATACACAATTTAGATAAAAATATTTATTTTTTCAAAGAATTGCGTCTAAACTGGAAAACATAATATAAAATCAATCCAATTTTTAGGTTCTTCATAACTCGTTAAGGTCTGATCACTAGTTCCTTTCGTTTGGCCATCCATACTTAATGATTTATTGTGAGAATTCATTAGAAACTCATTTCCATACGATTCGAAGTGTCCAAGTATTCGCCACGGTTATTTGACACGGTCAGGGGGAACACATATTGGTTTCGTTCTCAGAATTGTTCACGTTCGCTGGCTATATTTTTGTTCGATTTACATTTTTTGTGTTACCCCAGTGGCACTATTCTGGTAATTCCCTGGGAATAGGGAATTGAGGAAAGATTTTATATATAATTTCAGTTCAAATATTTTTTTCCCGGTCTACTAAGAAGAAAAGTTTGATGCAAATATTTATAAATTGGGAATAATTTTTCCATATCTAAATTGGCAGGGAAAATTATTCCTAATTTTATTTTGTTTTCAAAAAAATGACCACTATATTTTTACCTCAGTATGCCAGAAAAGAAAAATTAAAATAGAAATTACATATAAAATCTTTCCCCAATTCCCTATTCCCAGGGAATTACCAGAATAGTGCCACAGTTATTCGATCCGTTTTCTTATTTCCGCTTTAAAAATTTCTGAAATTTTTTCATATTTTGTTCGGTTTAAATTGTTTTTGTTCTATCCAATTTTTGCATGTTCATTGATTATTTTGTCCTGGTTTTGTGTATGACAAACTGAAGTACTAAATTTTTTCGGTATGGTGGGAGGAGCTTTTTCGTTTAATATCGGTTCAATCTTTGCATGCTGGGCCTTTCACTCCCCATCACCCACTTGGTAGGACATCCACAGGGTCGTAGTGGTAAGTAAGTCCAGAATATGTGTCATCCATTCGTGGATGGCCGTAAAACCTATACACGACTGCCGGAGTCTCAAGCTGTCGGTGTTTGAACTGTTGGTGATCCTCTAGAGGTCTTTCCGAGTGAAGAGAGGCTTTGCGTCTTGGAACAACGTCCGTACTCTATTATGCTGCTTCGTTGTGGATGGACATCGGCCTCTAGGGGTCGTTGGGTCATTCACGGGAGTTTCTTCCTCAAGCGTCGTTTGACTGATTCTGGTGTCCCTTAATTAAATTTCAGTTTTTATTTGCTTTTTATTTTAATTGTTATTTTGTTACACGGTGTAGGCCAGGTGCACGCAAGTTTCACTGCCCCACGACCCAAAACCCTGAGATCTAGTCTAAAAAATCACCGTGATAGAGGCATCTGTGTCTTTTCACCCGCAACAGCTGGGTTTAATATTCAAAAGTTGTAGAAGTAAAATTCGAAATAAAAACCTCTTGTTCTGAGAAATTTTTAAATGATTACAACTCTTGGGATAGATGTTTTCACCTCGTACTAGATACACACTTAAAAATTTTGCAGCGGTTTTCGATGTAACCCTTGCATCGAGGCGTATACGAAGGAATCGTGTAACACATTTAGAAGGAAAGCATGCATTGAAAATATTTACGATGTAGTTGCTTCTAAAACTAATGTAACACGTGTGTCGAAAGAAAATTTCTATATAACCTGGGGTTAACCAATGTTTAGCGAATTTATAATAATTCGCTAAGACATTATGTATATCCTTTCAATATAAGACTAAAATTTTTTTCATATATTTGTGGTTTGGTGTATGGTGGGTGAGCGCAGTATGCTGAGTGCTGACTTGACGCGACATCTGAATTTTTGATATAGAGATTTTAAAATCTCATGAAGCATATAATATAATTTGACGGGTTTTTTTAAAACAAAATTCGTAAATTTCTTTTAGTAAATTTCTGTAAAATCTTTTTTACAGTAGAAGCAGACAAGATCTAATTCAAAAAACATGTGCTTCATACATTTCTTTTTTCAAAGTAATTAGTATCAAATTAATTTACGACACATTTTGTTTGCATTGAACTCCACTCACATCACCCCTGCTTCACAATTAGGCATAAGTTGCATCAATTCGTTTTAAAAGTAATTTATTTCATATTTTAATGCAAACTATAACGCTTTTGTTAAGATGCAAAGCTTACTTCTAAAAAGGATATACTTTTGCGCTGGATTCATATACGGAATTATTTGCATAGCATATCAAACTTTTTTTCGAGTGTGTACAATCCAACTAGAAAACATTATCTTTCCAGAAAAACTATGAGAACACTGGGTTTAATATTCAAAAGTTGTAGAGGTAAAAAATTGAAGTTAAATCCCTTTTTCCTAAAAAAAATTATAAGAGGTTGTAACTCTTATTATGATAGAACAAAAAATATAACAAAATCATTCTGGGGTATATATCCGACTCTGGGCTAGGAATTACATTGATGATTGGGCAATGAAATACCTAATCCAAAGTTCATTTTCAGGAGCGTGCCACTGAACCATTATCTTCTAATGTGGCTTAAAATTAGCTACATGTGTATATGTTGCGGTGAAAGTTCGAAATCCGTAAATGTCCGATGAACCTTTATGAAATTAGAGTCCTATATTCCAGAAATGATTCACTCTTCATCCCACGGACTACTTTTTATGGTAATAGTGCAAAGTCAATTTAGAATGGTAGGTGAAAATGGCTATTCACTAGCTTCAACAAGCCCGTGGAAATTAATGAGAGGAATCATGTCGATTAGCCCCCTAAGGCGAATAAGTAAAAGTACAGGGATGTATGGGGAAGATTAGCTAACATTTTGTTAACACTGCACTTATCCACTGCTTACAATTTTTTTTTTTTCTTTTATTTATTTACTTTTAATTTTAATTTATTTTTAATTTTTATTTTATTTTTTTCTAATTTGTATTATATTTTTTTACAAATGAATCGTGACTCCGTGACATTGTAAAATCAGCAGCTTACTATCTTGTTTTAGTTTTTTATGCTGTACTATTATTTTATTGCAATTGAATGGATTCCATAGGATTTTCTAAAATAAAACTATGACAATAAAAAAAAAAAATCCTGTACAACCAGTCTTTAATCTTATGTAAACGAATTTCAGACGGATTTCGAGCTTTAACCGTAACATGTACTTTTAAGATCATATAGCCCTGATCCAAGAGATGGCCCCGGAACGATTTTTATTATTTTTATATTACTACCATAAGAGTTGAAATCTCTTAGGACAAAGGGTTTTTACATTGATTTTTACCTCAACAACTTTTGAATATTAAACCCAGTGTTCCCCTATTTTTTTTCTCGAAAAGTGATGTGTTTTAGTAGGATTGAGTCTAGTACAAAATGAAAACAATCTCGAAATAATATATTTTACACTGTTAAGTTTTATTAAAATTAAACACATTTTTGTTGGGCTTAGGACAAGTTAGAAAAGACTTCAAATTCGCCAATATTTTTTTTATACGCGGAGTGCTCCATTTAAAACAAAACAACTTCTTAAATTTTCATTTTTGCGAAAAAAAACCAGACACCTCAATTTAAATGAGTATATGACTATTTTTGGGCATTAAATTCGTTGGTGTAGACTTGTACGTTCACCTCCACAGACGAGGGTAAATATTTTTCAAATGACATTCCGATGATGCAGGCCAATTTCAACTATTGACATTTTATAAAGTAATTATTAATGGTTTAGATTGATTTTCCAAAACCACATGCCCGTTGTACGCAGAATTAAAATACCCTTTAAAGATATTCCTTTTGAGTGCCATTTAAATAAAATATATGGAAAATATTAGACTCGACTTCTGTATAGGGCTGCAGCAATTCTTCGCCTATAATTTTAATATTAAAGAAATGCTCAACATTAAAATAAGTGTCTGTGAGTTTTCAAGAAAAATCATACATTTTGAAAGTTGATCAGGGTGTCTCGTTTTAAATGGAACACCCTGTAACATGTTTTCTTTGCTTAGCGTGCCTTCAAAGACTACGAATAATATAAAAGTTGAGTGCTGTTTCGCTGTTTCAGATCGAATTAATTTTCTTAAGGAATTAATTATTTTTCGAATATGACAGAAAACTAATTTAAATAAATTACTTCTTTATTGAAATTTTAATTAATTAATAGTTGGAAAAATAAGTAATGTAATTTATATTTATACGAACGCTAAAATAAACATTTTATAGAGTGAAGTCGAGAGGTTATTTTGTCTATATATTTTTCATATGTGGAAAAAAGATTTTTCTTCTTTTAGTTTCAGGGAAAACCAATTAAGGAACTAGTATATGGTATACACAAATAGAATTGAATATAAATTTAAGAATTAATCAATTCAATGTAAATTTATCTAATTAACTTTATTTAAGCTTGAGAAACATTTCGCGCCACATAAACATTTCTACATACCGTCTTGCTATTTCTATATCTTTTTTCTCGAATACAACCAGAAGGGTGAATAAATTATTATTTACATGTCGGTGGGGTGGGTGGTTTTCTTTTTACGATGAAAAGTGACAGGAAGAAAATTTTCTCGTGATCTTATAGATTATCGTAGTGTGGATTTCAATATAGTTGAATCTTTTTGAGCTTTTGATGATGGTGTTTCTATTTAAAGAATGAGATTTTGAAAGTGATACAAGAATTTTCACGATGCTCAATAAATCATTTTGGGCGAAAAATATTTTCGGTCAAAAATCGTTATTTTTGATTAAATTTTGGAAATCTGATCTGGACCGGTATTATTGCAAAATTAATTTAAAATCGGCTAAAAAGCACAGAATTTCCGACTTTTAGGTTAAAATCATGTGATTGCAAAAATTGTCCACACATTTGCCAAACAAATAAAACAACTCCAGTTTTTCTATTTGCTATAAGCTTATATTTTAAGAATACCAAAACTCGACCGCTTCGTTTCACGACTTTGAACACCATTTCCCTTTTTCTATTTTTATTTTATTTCATTCTTAACATTTTTGGTGTTTTAATGTGTCATCTATATAAAATAATACCATTATTCGTTCATTGCGATTGAGAACGGGATTTTGTAGAAGCCTTGAAATAACTACGAGAGCATTATGGTCGTAAAAAGCATACAATACAGCATACAGTCTACAGTGATAGTACCGAATAGCACAAAAATGTCGGAAAGCTGTTGGATACGTCGGATGAAATTATTCGAAGACTAAAGGCTTTGGGGAGGACGTATGATCAAGGGATTACTGGCTTATCCATATACTGATCACAAAACTAGATGACGATACCAACAGCGCAACAGCAGACTATGAGTGTGGCAACACCTAAACAGTTTTTTGATTTTCTATTGTAATAAAACGTAAGTCAAACAAAGGCTGCAATCAAAAGCAACGTCATATCAAGCCAGATTCAATCGGGTTCATTGTGTCTTGAGGAGCAGCACAAATTTTTCAGATGCGTGAAATTTAACGGAATGTCAATTTATGATAGAAAAACGTTGTTAAAAAGGGAGTATGGATGCTTTAAATGCTTAAACAACAATGTATAGATTCTGGATCTCATGTGCCATACCGGGTATTGGAGCATCTGCCAATGGATATGCCAAAGAAGTAGTAAAATTATTAATCACAGCGTGGAATAAAATACAATTTTTTCAAATTGTATAGCATATGTTTTTCCAAAATTGACAGCCAAACAATCACCAATTTCCCAATTCATTGACCTCGGGTATTTCAAACAATATGAGTTAGCCGATTTTTACAAAAGTGGGGAAATTGATATCATTATTGGGGCAGACACATTTTTCGACCTACTGTCAAATGGAAAGTTATTTCTAACAACAAATTAATTGTGCAGGAAACGTTACTTGGTTGCGTAGTTGAAGGAGACTCAGAAAATAAGCACTCAACAAAACAATCAGCTCGGCCAAGTCTATATCTTGAATTTTTATTATTTTCGAGGGTGAATATATATTTTTTTAATTGTGTTTACTGTACAATTTGTCCTTGGAATCCTAGCCTGCTGTTATCACATCACAATCCTGAGGATCCAATTTGAAACCGATCGAATTAATAAATAAAAATTATTTAAATTTTAAATAATTTTTAAATTGCTGCTTTATTGATATTAGGAAATTCGGTTACAGACACACGCACACCTTACGTTAATGATCACTAACTAACACATCCAATTTAATTGATCGCAGTTCGTGTACCACATCACTTTATATGTATCACCGTATCATAAACAACATCTGAACTTGGATTTTACGATCACACATATTATTCACCCAATTCCTCCATACAATTATGGTTTCATACCATATGAAACCTGCCTGACGGGGATACAGATTTATATCATCATAGCACCTGTTGTTAATTAACACATTTTCACTTTAATACTACAACTAATTACACATCTGATATCGAAACCTGGCAAATAAAATACAAAGGATTTTGAAGAAAAAGAAACACATTTAATTTGCATAAATAATTGGAATAAATAATTGTAGATAAAATAAATCTGTTATAAGATATCAATAAGAAAATATATTATAAATATAAAGCATGCAAATAAATATGCATGTGTGTATAATTATTATGCATATGTAAATAAATATGAGAACAAATAAACAATTTTGATGAACCATGGCTCTCAGTGTTAAATGTAGTAATTTATAGATTGTTCTTAACAATAAATTGATAATTTCTATATGTAATTATAAATTAGAATTTTAATAGTATGATCAAAATTAAGAAAATATAAGAGTTTTAAAATTAATATAATAAAATGACTGAGATTAATTAATAATTTGGCGCGTTTCGTGCAAACACGTGTCACACTTTTTGTGAATTACTGTAGTCAGATGTATGAGATCTTTTTTTCTAGCGTTTATCACAGATAAATTGTTTTTCTTTTTATGCAAAATACTAAAATTTTGCGCTTAAGCTTGGTGGCCATTTTTACATAAAAAGAAAAACAATTAATCTGTGATAAACGCTAGAAAAAAAAATCTTATACATCTGAGTACAGTAATTCACAAAAAGTGTGACACGTGTTTGCACGAATTGCGCCAAATTATTAATTAATCTTAGTCATTTTATTATATTAATTTTAAAACTCTTATATGTTCTTAATTTTGATCATACTATTAAAATTCTAATTTATAACACAGTATGTACTTGCCCCCGATTTTGTTATTAACAATTAATTTATTATTGTTTGGGTATATGTGTGTGTGTTGCTCTAAGCTAGATTTGTAAATGAATTACACACACCATTTATATTAGAACTAAAATAAATTTTTATATGAAAACCCAATAAAGTTTACATTGGTAAGCGTCTTATAATGAACGTACGCAAATAAATCTAATGGTTCAGAATCCGTATACACAATACCACACTTTGCAAATTATATTTGCAGATTATTTTGATTTTAATTTAAATATTTTTATTTTTTTTGTGTGACCAACTTCCACTGAGCACAAAACGATAATGAACCATCAAAATTGTTAACATCATTCTTGCTATTATAAGATGGGAATTTCGAATAAATACCAAACGTGTTTCCCCACCAACAAGCTGTGTAATGTGATTATTAATTATTGAAACAGTGCATCAATAAAATATTCGTACTAAGTCGGCGGCACTGTTGATTTGCTGTGCATGGTAGATTTAGGAATTTCAAAATTAATGTAACCAAGCGAAGGTTAAAATCGTGGGGACGACTCACACCCGGGAAATGTCTCATAAGCCGAAACCTTAAAATAATAATAATAAGAAATATTTGAATTTACCAAGATATACACACATTCACAGGGAAATGAACTATTCGGTATTTCAGCAGCTAAGCTGGAGTAATTAGGAACGAAACGCCGGTACCACCCGGTTATCTCCAGAAATCGGCGGATTTGTTTGGTACTGTTGACGATGTTGCATTCTCTCGATTTTTTCTGCACTTAAAAGTTTTTTTAATATAATATTTAAGTCTAATTTTACCTAACAAACGAAAATAGATTCTACAGGTGAGGGATCCACCATCTAATGTTTTTTTTTAAAATAATATCTTAACCGGAAGCTGTTTCCCGGTTGAAATATTGGCAAGAACATAGAATCATATTTCCTCAAAATTACCATATTTATGCTAGATCAACGTTTATTTCCAAAATGAGTTCTGCGTTGTCTAAACCGTGCCAATTTTGAAAATAAATTAGCAAAAGCACCAATTTGAGAAGAAAGTTTGTGAGATGGGCCTGCTAATAGACAATAGAAGCGGTCACCGTGATTATACAGTGCCTACAACTGAGAATATTTCTGTTTTAGTAGCCGAAAATGGGCGATTTTATTCAGAAACATGAACTCGCCACAGAGAGCCTAACAGAGTGACCACCAACTTATGCGGACAATCCAGACGTCATGCGGACAATCCAGAAACAATTCAAGCCCTTAAGCACAACATTGCTAAATTTATTCACGAAATATAGCCTGAAACCATCGAAAACCCACTGAAATTTGAGTAACAAATAATGTTGTGCTTGATAGCTCCACTTTAAATTTCAAATTACTTTGTATTGAAAAATTAGGAAGTTTTTTAAAATTATGTCCGTTACCTTAGATCCGGTTTATGATCTCGCACTTAAACTAAGCACTTAAGTTCCAGTAAAAATTGATCCATTTAATAAATTGCAGAATTTCCTTTATCCACAAAACTTTAATGGTCCATACGATTATATGAGCGTGTAGACAAATCATCAAACATTTCTCTTATGTATGTAACTCAATATTTTATCTAACATCTCTATTTTATTTATCTTTCAGCTAATGCCATTTTATTTATCCAATAGAAGAAAATCTCTTTTCAAGTACATTACCCAGTAGTTGATATTTTATTAAATCCATTTATATCCCTTTTATGTATTTACTTGTATTTATATTCCTTTTATTATACCTTAATTGCATTTTCAATTTATTACATCGTTTTCGTTTTCTGTTCCATTTATATATGGTAGATAAAATATATTGATATTTTTTGAATTATTTTCTTAAAGTGGGAGGTAGGTAACTGATGTAAATAATATATTGTGACCTATTTAAATTAATTTCTCAGGAAAATCGTTCGCAATTAAAGTGAATTTTGGAAATCGATTAAATAGCAGAATTTGTTACGCCGGAATATTGTATGCCGGCATATTTTACGCCGGAATATTTTACGCCCTACTATAGTTTGATAAATATATATGTCGTCATGACTCTTTAGAACAATATTATTAAAATGGTAAAGACTCGAAATAATTGTATTTTTTTTAAGTGGATTAAAAATAAATTTAATTCGGAATATTTTTATCTGGTACTCAAGACACTCTAGTTTCCATTTTTCTTGACGACACTTTGAAATCCGTGGAAATAGGTAGCGTGTCATATGCTTAACGAATTGACAATATTTAGATTAAAATGAAATTTAAGTGATCATAGCGGTAAAACTCTAAATGAAATCTGTTTTGAAAATGAAAATCAGTTTTGATTATGTTTGGTTTACCCTTTGATATTTGATCACTGATGAAATCATTGATAATGTGAGCACTTAATAAAATATCAATAGAAACACGCGTTTTGCACCTTGGGTTAGCCAGGACTAACTGACCATATTTTTAATTAAATCAAATAAATTACAAACTTTATTTGTCTTTACGTAATGGAGCTCCAATTTCTAACAGTGTTGGTCCACTTTTTCTTATGAATGTGTATTTATATGTGCTTGTGTATACGTTTAAGAATGGCAAACCTGATTTTTCATGACGCAAGGTGTCTTATTTCCGTTTGTGTACTGAGTCGTGGTGCATCTTGAAGGACTCCTATTCCATAGTGTGACTTTACCAGTGAACGGTAGGTGTGCTACGCCGAATTCTATGTTTTATTGAGTGACCCTCTATGTGGAAATTTCGGTCATATTTATTTTGACAACAACAAAATTTATACTTGGCTTTAAATAAAAGTCAATACCAATCCAATCTAAACAATTTGCAATTAATTTAATCAGAATTCTGAACTAGTGTAAAGAATTCTATTTCTAATTAAATATTTTGTGTAAATGTCGGCCATATTTACTTTGACAACAACAACAATGATTGACAAAAACCAAATTTATACTCTCATTAAAATAAAAATCAATATAAATTCAAACAATTTGAATTAAACCCTAATTCTGAACTTGTATAAAGGATTTTTTTCCCAATAAAAGATTTTGTGTAAGTGTCGGCCATATTTATTTTGACAACAACAAAATGATTGACAAAAACGAAATTTATAATCTGCTTAAATAAAAGTCATGCCAATCCAAACAATTTGCAATTAATTTAATCAGAATTCTGAACTTGTGTAAAGAATTCTATTTCTAATTAAATATGTTGTGTAAATGTCGGCCATAATTATTTTGACAACAACAACACAATGATTGACAAAAACGAAATGTATACTCTGATTTAAATAAAAGTCAAAATCAATCCAAACAATTTGCAATTAACTAATCAGAATTCTGAACTTGTGTAAAGCATTATATTTCTAATTAAATATGTTGTGTAAATTTCGGCCATATTTATTTTGACAACAACAACAAGGTTTGTAAAAAACAAAATTTATACTATGATTTAAATAAAAGTCAATTCCAATCCCAAAAATTTGCAATTAATTTAATAAGATTTCTGAACTTATGTAAAGAATTCTATTTTTAATTAAATATGTTGTGTAAATGTCGGCCATATTTACTTTGACAACAACACCAATAATTTACAAAAACAAAATTTATACTCTCCTTTAAATAAAAGTCAATATAAATTCAAACAATTTAAATTAAACCCTAATTCTGAACTTGTATAAAGGATTTTGTTCCTCATAAAAGATTTTGTGTAAATGTCGGCCATATTTACTTTGACAACAACAACAATGATTGCCAAAAACAAAATTTATACTCTCATTTAAATAAAAGTAAATATAATTTCAAACAATTTGAATTAAACCCTAATTCTGAACTTGTATAAAGGATTTTTTTCCTAATCAACATCTTTTATTATGTCGGCCATATTTATTTTGACAACAACAAAATGATAGACAATAACAAAATTTATACTCTGCTTTAAATAAAAGTCAATACCAATCCAATTGAAACAATTTGCAATTAATTTAACCAGAATTCTGAACTATTGTAAAGAATTCTATTTCTAATTAAATATGTTGTGTAAATGTCGGCCATATTTACTTTGACAACAACAACAATAATTGACAAAAACAAAATTTATTATTATATATATTTTAAGTTTTAATAAAAAACACTTTCTTAATTTTGTGATATATTTTTATATATATTATATAAACAACAACTAGTTTCGAGCTATCTGCTCATCATCAGGTTGATTTAAAAACTGAAGTAAAAATTAAACTGATACAATTAATACATATTAAAATTAAAATTAATTATATACTGCTTATATACTAATTATATAATCATATAATGTGTTCACTTTGGATCTATCGTTGAGTATATTCGGATTATGTCTGTGTTTGTATATCTCTATTTCTTCTAATCTATCCATCATGCTGCCCTTTTTTAATTTGTGTAATATGGATAGGTTATTGTCTAGGTCGGTGAATGTATGCCTATTGTTCTTGATGTGGAGTGCGTAGTTGGATTTGATTGTGGACGTTGGTTTTCTAATTTCTTTTGTGTGTTCATTAAATCTTGTTGCAAAGCTCCTTCCAGTTTGACCAATATAAAATTTCTCACATTCGTTGCATTTAAGTTTATATATCCCTGTATCCTCTGGTTGATTGGTTTTATATTGTAGTTTTTCTGACAATTTTTGATTTGTTTTGAAAGCTATTGTGTATCCATAATGTTTAAAGGTGTTCCGGACTATTTTGCTATATGGCTGGCTGTATATTAATGAGATGTATTTTTTAGGATCTTTTGGGTTTGGTGTCAATGTTGTCAAATTTAAACGTTCCATTTTATTTTTCAATTTTTCGTTCATATTTTGGATAATATTTATGTTGAATCCATTTTTTGCGGCTATGTATTTTATAGTGTCTAGCTCTTTATTGTAGTCGGCTGCTGTCATTGGGATATTGTTCAATCTATGGATCATATGTGTATATGCGGCGAGTTTGTGATCTATTGGATGATTTGAGTTTCTATGGATTGTGTGGTCAGTGTGAGTTGGTTTCCGGTGTATATTAAATTCGAATTTCCTATTTATATGTGTTATCGATAAGTCTAAAAATTGAATGGTTTTATTGACTTCTGTTTCTAGTGTGAATTCCAGTTTTTGGTTGATGTTATTGATGTAATTATGGAGTTGTATAAGTTGTCGATGAGTACCATTGAACAATATTAAAATATCATCAACGTATCTATGCCAGTATACGATTTTATTTCGATGTTGATTGTTGTCATTGAATATATGCACTCGTTCATTGTGGTTGATGAATATGTCAGCAAGTGTTCCTGAAAGTGGATTTCCCATAGCTAATCCATGTTTTTGTTGATATATCTTACCATCATGTTGGAAGTAGTTTTGGTTGGTTATTGTTTTTACGATTCTGGTTATTTCTTCCACTTCTTCTTTGTGTGTTCATTAACACAAAAGAAATTAGAAAACCAACGTCCACAATCAAATCCAACTACGCACTCCACATCAAGAACAATAGGCATACATTCACCGACCTAGACAATAACCTATCCATATTACACAAATTAAAAAAGGGCAGCATGATGGATAGATTAGAAGAAATAGAGATATACAAACACAGACATAATCCGAATATACTCAACGATAGATCCAAAGTGAACACATTATATGATTATATAATTAGTATATAAGCAGTATATAATTAATTTTAATTTTAATATGTATTAATTGTATCAGTTTAATTTTTACTTCAGTTTTTAAATCAACCTGATGATGAGCAGATAGCTCGAAACTAGTTGTTGTTTATATAATATATATAAAAATATATCACAAAATTAAGAAAGTGTTTTTTATTAAAACTTAAAATATATATAATTATATTGTGATAAAGCGTGTAAATATAGTGTGACAAATAAAGATGTCAATATATATACAAAATTTATACTCTCCTTTAAATAAAAGTCAATATAAATTCAAACAATTTGAATTAAACCCTAATTCTGAACTTGAATAAAGGATTTTTTTCCTAATAAAAGATGTTGTGTAAATGTCGGCCATATTTATTTTGACAACAACAAAATGATTGACAACAACAAAATTTATACTCTGCTTTAAATAAAAGTCAATACCAATCCAATCCAAACAATTTGCAATTAATTTAATCAGAATTCTGAACTAGTGTAAAGAATTCTATTTCTCATAAAATATGTTGTGTAAATGTCGGCCATATTTACTTTGACAACAACAACAATGATTGACAAAAACAAAATTTATACTCTCATTTAAATAAAAGTCAATATAAATTCAAACAATTTGAATTAAACCCTAATTCTGAACTTGTATAAAGGATTTTTTTCCCAATAAAAGAATTTGTGTAAGTGTCGGCCATATTTATTTTGACAACAACAAAATGATTGACAACAACAAAATTTATACTCTGCTTTAAATAAAAGTCAATGCCAATCCAATCCAAACAATTTGCAATTAATTTAGTCAGAATTCTGAACTAGTGTAAAGAATTCTATTTCTAATTAAATATGTTGTGTAAATGTTGGCCATATTTACTTTGACAACAACAACAATGATTGACAAAAACAAAATTTATACTCTCATTTAAATAAAAGTCAATATAAATTCAAACAATTTGAATTAAACCCTAATTCTGAACTTGTATAAAGGATTTTTTTCCTAATAAAAGATGTTGTGTAAATGTCGGCCATATTTATTTTGACAACAACAAAATGATTGACAACAACAAAATTTATACTCTGCTTTAAATAAAAGTCAATACCAATCCAATCCAAACAATTTGCAATTAATTTAACCAGAATTCTGAACTAGTGTAAAGAATTCTATTTCTAATTAAATATGTTGTGTAAATGTCAGCCATATTTACTTTGACAACAACAACAATGATTGACAAAAACAAAATTTATACTCTCATTTAAATAAAAGTCAATAAAATTCAAATAATTTGAATTAAACCCTAATTCTGAACTTGTATAAAGGATTTTTTTCCTAATAAAAGATGTTATGTAAATGTCGGCCATATTTATTTTGACAACAACAAAATGATTGACAACAACAAAATTTATACTCTGCTTTAAATAAAAGTCAATACCAATCCAATCCAAACAATTTGCAATTAATTTAATCAGAATTCTGAATTTGTGTAAAGAATTCTATTTCTAATTAAATATGTTGTGTAAATGTCGGCCATATTTATTTGGCAACAACAACACAATGATTGACAAAAACGAAATGTATACTCTGATTTAAATAAAGGTCAATATCAATCCAAACAATTTGCAATTAATTTAGTCAGAATTCTGAACTAGTGTAAAGAATTCTATTTCTAATTAAATATGTTGTGTAAATGTCGGCCATATTTATTTTAACAACAGCAACAAGGTTTGTTAAAACAAAATTTTTTTAAATAAAAGTCAATTCCAATCTAAACAATTTGCAGTTAATTTAATCCGAATTTTGCACTAGTGTAAAGAATTATATTTCTAATGAAGTATGTTATTTATTTTGACAACAACAACACAATGGTTGACAAAAACAAAATTTATACTTTGATTTAAATAAAAGTCAATATAAATTCAAACAATTTGAATTTAATCCTAATTCTGAACTTGTATAAAGAATTCTTTTCCTAATTAAATATGTTGTGTAAATGTCGGCCATATTTATTTTGACGACAAGAACAATATCTTTTTGAAAGATACCGAAAACCCTTTAGCTTATTAGATTCAGGTGAATTTGCAAAAAACCAAATGTTCCTATGGAATAAGCTGCCACTGCCCAAATACCGATTTCGGCCAAAAAAACAATGGGAGCTCTAAATTTATTGATAAAATTTTCAGTATGAAATTTTACCTCGATCAGACAAAACTGGGATATACAGAGGCCTATTTTCTAGGTATGCGAAGTTCCAATATTCGCAACTCCTTAATCGTTACCGCTGCGCTAAATCTGCGCTTAAGATAAGTAGACGAAGAGACTTGTAGCAGCATCCATAAGATATTTTAGATTTTTGCAAATCTTTTGCAATATATTTCATTTACGAGAAAAACTCGTAGGTATCTGCGGTACAGAAACTTTCTAATCTCTAATTTTTCCTGTGAGCACAGGAAAATTTAGTACTAGCCCAGGAGCCGACAAAACGGGAAAAGGACATTTTAAATTAAAGCTTTGAAAACGATAAATTTAAAAGCCGATATCTATCTAGAAAATAGACATAAATTGTTTAAACCCACCTTTAACATTTTCGAAACTGACGAAATTTTTGCTTATTATAGAAATAAAATTTTAATAAATTTTCATTCATAAATTGAGAAAAATCAAAGTAACCCCTAAAAGATACTATATTAAAAAAATACACATGCCGTTCAAATTAAACAGTAGAAATAAAATGTTGTAGAATCCAACAATCCAGAAACTTGGCAATTGAGATTGCATATTTTTATCAGATATGTTCATTGTCATCCGAAAAATATAATTCCATTAGCCAATTCTGAATTAGCCCAAATTCAACCACAATATTTTTTGGATGACAAACGAACATACGTAATATGAATATGCAATCTGTATTATCAAGTTTCTCGATTGTTGGATTCTAAAACATTTTTTTTTCTATTGGTTAAGTTCAACGGTATGTGTATTTATTTTTAATATAGCATCTTTTTAGGGGCAAGTTTGATTTTCCTCAATTTATGAATGAAAATTTATAAAAACTACATTTCTTTGATAAGAATAAATTCCGTCAGTTTAGGCACCTTTCGCAAATTATAAAGTTAGGCTTAAACAATTTCTGGTTTTCTCTCCAAACCGGATTTTATTTTTATCGTCTTTAAGGAGAAATTTGAAATTTTCCTTTCCCGTTTTATCGGCTCCCACGGCTGGCACTAGTTTTTCCCGCGAACACTAATTTGCACAAATTGAGGTTAATCCTTATGCACAGTTTCATTTTGAAATTTAAAAGTTTCCTGCAATTATCCACACGTGAAAAATAACTTAAAATAAAATGTTTCTAAATTAAATTTTCAACATTACCAGTTTAGAATAGCTTTCTAAAATTTAAGCGGAAATGACTATTTCTGACAAAAAAAACTCTTTTACCACGAAAATCTGGCCTCTGTTCAGCCCAGATGGATTGATTAATAGGAGTGAAACTTTATACTAAAGCTTTTCCACAAATTGGGAGATCCCAGTGAAGCTCAGTGAAGAATTGGCAGCTTACATAGAATATTTTTCGTTTTCGTTAAAAATATAATTTGTTTAATACATTTTTTTAATTTTACTGGACGAGGTTTGATCCAAAAATCTATGTAAAATGTAATTTTTCCTTTAATTGGGAGATCTTTGTAAAATTTGGTGGAAATTTGTGTACCGGAAGTGGCAGTTTAAATTGAAGCTTTTAAAATCTTTGGAATGATGTTGTAAAGTATAGCAATTAAAAAACTAACAAAAAATTAAAAAAATAAATTTAAAACTTAAATTTTCAACCAATTATATTTGACTTCTTGGTTTTCTAAAATATAAGCAGGGATGATGTTGTTTGATTATACAAGAAAGTTTTACCAAAAGCCCGGTATGTTTAATTATTCACTTTAAAAATAAAATAAATTCATAATTACATACATTTTTTGGAAATACCATCAAGAATCTGATGTGGCTAAGAAATTCACTGAGACAGCTTTACATCAAGCTGGCAAAGCGGAAAGAACTGCTTGACGTGCAACTTCTTCGGCAACAGAACCACAACTATAATATAAAAAATAGGGTTTCACTAAAGTGGAGCCCTTTCACCGTTTTAGTTGTTACTAGCAACGGCCTAACTATTACGTGAGAAATTTAAAATGGGAAATTTAATTTCCGAGGGAAAGTTTCAAGACATAACTATTTTCATATTGTGGGAATTATGTTTTATAAAAAACTGATATGAAAGTTCCACATCCCCTTAATGATGATGAACAATGTGTGATAAGACGTAGTTGGTGGGATTGTTCGCAAATTTTATAAATTTCACAAGAAGGTCAATAAAATGTGTTAACTTGTATTCCCTTAACAAAACTAATACAAGTTTTTGCCAACTTTAAAACATTTGCTTTAAAAAGCTCCTCAAATGAGACAATTTTTTTTAGCCCAGTTAACAATGACACAATTTATATTCTGCCCTAGTTAGCACATAAAGGAAAATGAAAACAAATACAATCGTACATTTTATAACTAAGCTTTTATCGTAAATAACACGATGGAAAATGGTATACAGTAAAGCTCACATAGTTTAACCAGAAATTATTCAATGTTGAACATACATTTCAGTGGAATCCGTTTGATGACAACTTTATTGCCATTCTGAATGAAAGCAACCATATTAATAATTGAAATAGGTGTGTGTATGATTGCTAAGGTTGAGCATAATAATTAATAACAGTTTCTCAACCAATTGTTAAAAGTACAATGGTGCCTACATTATTATGTAATGTTGGCGTTATATTTAAATTAAAATAATTTTTTTGTACTTACCAATATTTCCGGAAACTTTATAAGTTTTAAACATAAATTGATATTAATCTGCAATAAAAATAAAAACAAAATACAAAATAAGTTTTTATTTATTTTTTTTACATAATAACTAAAAAGTTTGCATTTAATGAAAAAAGTTTGTTTTGTTTTCTTAAAGGTATAAGGAAATATGTCCGGACAGGTTGAGTAGGAAAAAATTGTTATATTTTTTTCCAAAGTTGACTCGTACCAAGCCACCCAACAATATCATGGCAAAGATATTTGTTTTCAGTGGAATGAAGTGAAAATCAAAATATACTACATAACTTAAGTAAAAAGCTTTTGATTGTTCTTCTATATACAATGTTGCCCATATCTAGTACAAAAAAATATAAAAATTCACCTACGGCTAAATATTGGGTATATAAAATTGGACAAATTTAAACAAACTTTTAGTAATCTCGATATAAGACTCTTAAAAGTGAATGTCATATATAAAAAGCTCGTTATGCTATTAACTCGCGCTTCATTGTTCAACTATATTAAAATTCTTTACTTGATACGAACGGAAAAAAAAATTGTTGGAATTGTTTTTAGTTTTAAATTTTATAGATTTTAGCGCTATAAACGGTGGCAATAAATGTTGGAATTTATTCGAAATGGAAAATTCTTATTATAAAAGGGAATGAATTTTTAGCAACTATATGATGTCAAATTAATTTTCGAGATTTTCGCAAAGTGAATTTTTATCATTTTGAATTTTTATCATTGGTGTGCTAATCACAATGGAAAGATCTATAGTAGCACATTTTTTCTGTTATTTTTAAATTTGACATGCTCAAAATTATCAGTGTTGGGAATGGTGAAAATCTGTCTGTCAATATAAATCAACATATTATATTGCGACCAGCGCCAAAATGCTCAATTTGAAATTAAAATCTTGAAAAAAATATGCCATGTAATATGCAATTTAGTGGCATTCTTCAAGACCTTTTCATTAGACAAGTCACACCTATATTGTTTTATAATAAATCAATAATAAGTTACCAGCGTCAAAACGGAGATTTATCAACTAAATCGTTTATAACAACTGTAACTGCTTCATACTGTTAAAGTTAGCCGAAAGTTTCCAGCCGAAAGATAATGCAGATAGTGTCTTGAATACAGCAAAAATCAGTCATGAGCTCGAATTTAGGAGAATTTAGGATCGAATTACATTTCGGGTGAAGGAGAAATTATTTCAGTTTATAGGAATTTAAAAATCAATAGGGGCGAGAGTATAAAGAGAGTTTAAAAATAGTCAAGACACTATCTGCATTATCTTTCGGCTGGAATCTTTCGGCTAACTTTAACAAGGTACTGCTTCAAGCATTTTTGAATACTAAGGTGCTTCAGAAATATTTATCGCATTCTTCAAGACCTTTCTAACGATATACGACTCGTATACACATTATAAGATAATTGAATAATTAGCTCACTCAATAATCAGCGCCAAAACGGTATGGTTGCAAACTAAAACGCTCATTACAATAATACAAATTGTAACTGTTTCAAGCACCACAATGGCAGTTTTGAGTAACCACATGTTCAGAAAATTAACGACATTCTGTAAAAACTTTTTGAACTATACACGACCAGTTCATATTCGATAGTAAAATTGTGGATTTTCAAACGATATATGTACTACATGAGTATTTGGAGAAAATGTAACCAAATTTTTTTTTGGGACTTCTTAAGGTAGACACCCGTCCCCCCTGAGGTGGGATTGACGAAAGAAGAGGTGTAAGGATATCTGTACCTAGATATCACAAGAAATGCGATTGGATTTTTAAACGGCAATCTTTATTTTAGAGATCTGAAAAACTTTAAGATTATCTACCTCAAGGGGTCGGGTACAGGGCATCCCCCAATATGTATTGGGTGACTATTATATTACTTTACATTTCTTTCCATATACTCGAGTGGTATCACGAAAGGTCTTGAAAGAGACAATAATTTTGATACAAGTTTAGTTCATAAATCCACCGTTTCGGCGCTGTTCTCGGATTTTTCATTTAGTATACATTATTAACTTGTCGTATATCATTGAGAAGGCCTTGGAGAATGCCGTACATTTTTCTAACCACCTTAGTACTCAAATCTGCTGTTCTCATTCCCAAACAATCATGTAGCATATCATTTGAAAGGGTGTATAACGAAATTATTGTAACGAAATCCTAATCAAAATCTTGGTTTTCAAAATCCAGGTTTTCAAAATCCCGGTTTTTAAAATCCTGGTTTTCCAAGTTTCTAGTTTTGTATAAAAAAAATCTCGATTTTTAGAAAACACAAAATTCAAAAATAAGATTGCGATGTAGTTCTAGAAAATGGTTAATAGGGAAGAAATTTGGACTTTTCTTAACAAATTTCGGTGAAATGCGATACGTGCGATGGCAATTTATTTCTAAAATGATTTCTTGATAATATTCTGAAATATGGCTATAGAACTAGGCCATTTTTTACCCGATTTAGTTGAAATTCGACATGTGTCTCCTAAATGGGATTCAAAAACTGCGTTTTTGATAAAATTCTGGAATAAGGCGGATAGAGATGAAACCTGGCCATCTTGGCCGATTATGTCGAAAATCAACATGTGGGATCTAAATGGGATTTGAAAATGATGTTTGATAAAGTTCTGGAATATTGTCATTAATAATGGAACTTGGCCATTTCTTATTCGGTTATGGTGAAATTCGTCACGTGCGATGGAAAGGGGTTCTTAAATGAATTTTTGATAAGGCTGTGGAATATGGTCAATAGAGATGGAATTTGGCCATTTGTTAACCAATTATGTTTAAATTTGACACGGTCTAAATCTGATTATTAAATGATTTTTGATAAAGCTCTGCGAATCTGAACAAAAAGAACGATATATTTCAGAACTTAGTTAAAAAATGTTTTATAATCTTACTTCCATCACACATGTTGAATTTTATCGTAATATGTCAAGAAATAACTATGTTCTGTCGCTAATGGCCATATTCTAGAGCTTTATCAAACTATTATTTACCAAAAAATCAATAACCATATTTAGTGAATTTTGGACTAATTGGGATTGGTTTAATATTGCCGAGGTTTATGTAGGACTTGCTGTCTTGATCTCGAGTAATTTTGAACTAAATTCCAAAATCGACTTTGCCGGTTGAAACTTTGCCATTCCTTAACCGATTATGGATTTAGGATTAGTTTGCCAGCCAGGTTTCTCAAGTGATCACGTTTAATTTTTTTTACTGAGTTTCTGGAATTTGACCTTACTCAATTGAGTTAAGTTACATTTTAAACTATTTGCCGTAGGCTCTCAATTCATTTGAGAAAAAAAACTAGTTTTCAACAAAAATTCGGCCTCTGTACAGACCAAACGTATTGAAAATGGGGATCAAACTGACTTACAGATCCCAGTAGTGTTTGGTCGATATCGGTTCATTGTAAGTGGCAGCTTCCAAAGGAGCTTTTTCGTTGTTTGCATTTAATTTTGAAAGTACATCATTTACGTGAAAAACGATTATTAACTAAAACATTCTTAATTAAGTTTGTTCAGATGGTAAAAACTGTTTTTCAACATAAATTCTGCTCCTGTACAGTTGAAATGTATGGTTGATCAGGATGAATATTCGTAATTAAGCTTTTTCCGTAAATTGGAGATCCTTGTGATGCTAGGTAGAAATCTGTCCACCACAATATTTTGAAAATTTTGATAATTATGAAAATAATTTACTATTAACTAAAACATTCTAAATTAAATGTGCACTGATCCAATCGATTTTCCAAAATAAAGGCGGAAATGACAATTTTCGAGGTAACACTATCTGTAAACCAAAATTCGTCCTCTGTATAGCCCAGACGGTTTGACTGATCGAGATGAAACTTTATTTCTAAGTTTTTGCATAGAGAAGGAGGACCAATATTTAGCCGAATTCGATCCACCGGAAGTTGCGGATCCCATAGCAGCTTTGTGGTGTTTTGCAAATATTTTGCAAAGTGTATAATTTACAAGTAAAACAATTATAAATTAATTTTGAAATAATGGCCGTATTTCGAGACACCCACTGATTAGTTAATTTTGATATGAAAAACCTGATCCAAATTTTGGTTAGATCACAAAGTATGATTTTAAATCTAGTTAACAGCTTTGCCAAGTTTCATAAAATATGAACTGCACTGGATCAGATCACGCATAAAATAACCGCTATTGTCAGCCTTGATAAGTTTTCCAATATTTAAGAATACACGATAATTTTTAACAAAAACAAATATTTCGAGAGCCTCTAGGTACAGCCCAGACGGATTGATTGATCGGAATGAAATCGAACATTTTAACATTTTCGATAAATTCTGAGGTCTCAGTTATCATAACCGACATCTGTCCACTGGAATTGGGAGCTTTCGTATAAACTTTTATTTATGTTTTGTAAATATATTGGAATTTATATCATTTAATAGAAAAACGATTATGAACTAGAATATTCAAAATACTTTTATTTTAATATCGGTCAAGATCAGTTTTTCAAAATTTAAGAAGAAATGAAAATTTTTCACAAAAAAATGTTTTTCTGTCTAGTTATCATGAAAAATGTTTACTTCGAAATTTTTTCGGTATTACCATTCGCTATCGCTGAATTTAAAAAAAGTGGGATATAAAATTTTTTTTTGTGTATATGTACGTATGTCCCATTTTAGTGAAACGCCGACTTCATACCTAAGCTTTTTTCATAAATTGGGAGATCCTAATAAGGATTGGAATTGCCAACGATATGGGATACTCCTTACAAGCAGCTTTTCCGTTTTTAGAAAATATTTTGAAAAGTATATTATTTAAAAGAAACACGATCGAAACAAAATGATCTCATATTAATTTTGCAACTTAATCTGTCTAGACCAAATTTTCAAAATCTGAAACAAAAATATATATTTTCACAAAAAATTTGGCCCCTCGTACAGCCCATACGGATTGATTGATTTCATTGAAACTTCATGTTTAAGCTTTTCCATATATTGGGGGATAGTGCCTTTTAAAAGACATTGATCCTCCGGAAGTGGCAGCTTTCGTATGAGATTTTTCGTTTTTAGCAAATGTTTTACTAGTATATAGATTTTATAAAAAAAAACGACTTAAAACTACAGGATTTTAAATTAAATTTCAAACAAAATTAGTTCAGAATAAATTTTACAGGTAAAAAAAGTTATCCCAGACTTTCATCCCATAAAAATCAAATATACGCTTGAGACAATACTTAATCATGATATTATGTTATTTATATTATTCTATCACGACATAACAATAGAAATCTAAAATGAACCGAAATTTTTCAATTCGCTGGTCTTTATGAAACTAATTCTATATGAAGATGTTAATGTTCCGTATCTATAAATTATTCATCCTAATCCGACGCTTTTATCGATTGGAATGTTTAATCGGATAGGTAGAATAAGTTCGTTTTATTTAATAATTTTTTTTAGTAAATCCTATGATTTCTGTCGTCCCTTTAATATAATGGTAGGACTTTAGTTATTATGTAGTTGCTATAGTTTTTATGGAATAGGTGTAATTTTCAGGCTGATAGTGATCGGATTTTCTGGGATGATAGTTTTCTCTCATTATAATTTTTCCTGGAATGAAATATTCTGGGATGGTAAAATTTCTGGGCTGATAGTAATATCCTGGGATGAAAAACTGTCTAGATAGTTTAGTGTTGCCATCGTCGTTTTGTGGGATGAATCCTTGGCTAGCTTTATGTACATAAATTTTACCGAAAATTGTGAGTTTTCGGCATCTCTACCGTCTAGGCAGATTGACTATTTGGAATAAAACTTTTTCATTGGTTGAAATCTGTGGTTCAAAAGTGGAAACTTCAATTGGAGCTTCTTAAAGTTTCGCCCTTCGTTTAATCTTTTCAATCTTTTCAAGAGCTTCAATACCTCCGTTTTCTTTGTTAATTTTACTGTTTTCACCTTTTCGATTCAGCCAAAATAGGAAAGTTCTGAATTTTGCTTGGTCGTTTATACGACGCTATTTTACTATAGTTATTCAGTTTAAGTAATTTTTATTGATATTTTTTTAGGAAATATCTAAAACAGTGTCCATACGCAGATAAACAACACATGAGAGTTAACATAGTTGAGGCCAACTGTAACGAGCCAGAGGTGCCTAAATCGCTTTGTTCGGTACAAATAATAAAAACATTAAAAAAAATTGTTTGCACATGGATATAGCATCGTGTGAACACCGCTTTAGGACAGAAAAATATTTTAATAAAACAAAAATTATTAAATTGTGTTGTGATTCTTAGTAATGAAAACAAATAATAAAAAAAAATTAATAAAATAAACAAAATAATTAAATTAGTAAATAAAGCAAACACAAAAATATTGTGATGTAACAACATTCTTCTTATGTAGACGTCGGCAGATAGCATTTATTATATTTGAATGAAAATGAAACAGAAGCTGTTGTGAAGCATAACAAAATATGTTTAATTGTTGATTTGTGTATAGCAACATGATCTAATTAATTTAATAATTGAATTACAAAAAATTTGTTCCTTCATATAGTAGTACTCGCATGTTAAATCTCGCCGATGCATATACAAATTTGTTTTTGTGATAAAGAACGATAATTGAATATAGTTATATCATTATACACGACTATTCACATACCATTGATAATTCGTCGGCCAAAGAAGTTGTCCTATATAATTATTAAGTATGCCCAGTATGAATAATCGAGATATTTTCTAAGCATATGCGATCTTATGGTGTACCAAAATTTTTTAAATAAATAAACATATTCGTGTTGTAGTTTAGTCTAGAGTGATCTTGGCCTTCAATTTGATAAATACAACAATGTTTATGATTTATTTCAATTAGCACTTAGGTATTTTAACGAGGGCTTTTACGATTACGCCACGTATTTATAGTTGTTTACGCATGTTTCATTCATAAACGCATAAAATATTAATTACAAGTTTTGTTTTATAAAAGGATAGACGACCTGGTGCACATCAATAACATATGGCACAAGTAATGTTCATGCACAAATTTAATATTTTTCTAAACAAATATAAAAAAATTGTTTTGTCTATCCGTCTATATTTGAAATTATGCTACAAATCGTAGTCGTTAAATGCTGTTTAATTTATCGTGATATTATTTTCAATTTTTAGTAAGAGCTGCAAACAATAGTCTGGTGAGACGAGCAAAATAAACCATTGCTAGAATACAAATTTAGAAAACAGTAAATTATGGCATTGCCTAAGCACCGTACCTGGTCATAAAAACATTTCATCAGCTGCCACTAGACGAAGAAACCATATATTCCAAACATGTCTTGAAATGTTGAAATGTGAAGGTTTCCAAATGGTGAAGCAATTCAAGAGAGAAATATAAACAGTTCCGAAAGTTTCCAGCCAAAAGATGGTAATGCAGATAGCGTCTTTGCTATCCCAGCCTAAAAATAATTTTATAGCTGAAAAATATAATTGATATACATAGTTCCCAAATAATCAGAATACAGCAAAAATATGTAATGAGCAATATAATTTTATCAAACTGATCACAATTGTATGAGAAAAATAATTCACTTTCCCATCGATCCCACTATGTTTAGTAGATAAGTCATAATCCTAGGTAAGCCGGACCTATTATCAGCTATATTAAAATATAGACGAAACTATTCGCTGGCTGGGCTAGTGGGTTACATAAGATGATAGATAAAGGTTTGATGTATTTGAAATAATTTTTTGAGAATATATTATTCGATAATTTTTCGTAATTTTTCGAGAATTTTTGTGTGTTTATACAAAAATTCTCGAAAAATTACTTAAAATACGTTAAACCTTTTTTATCACTCCTCACAAAAAAAAGTTTATTGGTAACAAAAAATAAAAAAATTCGTTTTCTTGCAAAAATTAACAAAAAATAAATGTTGGGTGTAAAAAAAACACTTGGGTGTACTTGGGCGTTTGCAGATGGAAATCGGCAAAAAAACGATTTTATCAATAACAAGTATTCCTTCGCATAGCCCGAATGACAGCTTCCATTCGATATTTCATTGATTTCACCAAAGTTTTGACCAACTCTTGACGTGTCGCCTCCCATAAATGTCCAATAAATGTCCGATGGGATTGAGCTTCGGGCTGCGAGCTAACCACTCCGGCTCATGTACCTCTTGAAAAATTAAAATTAATTGAGTAAATAGTCCCAAATAGAAAAATATGATTTTTTATGGTAAACTTTGGTACTTTAATACAAAAATGCCAAATGGTCGGTTCCTTTGTTCAATCTTATGAATATACAAGCAGTAACTGCAGTAGTTGTTGCATGTACTTCAATGAACAATTTTGTTCTCAAGAAATCAAAAGTCCCATATATAGACATGGGTTTTTATGATGGGATTAGTATGCACTTTAATACAAAAATGCCAAATGGTTGGTCTCTGGGGTCAGTTATATCAATAAAAAGCAGTAACTGCAACAGTTGTTGCACGAAACTTCAATGAACAATTTTGTTCTACAGAAGTCAAAAGTCCCATATAGACAAGGTTTTTTATAATGGCCTTAGTATGCACTTTAATAAAAAATGCCAAATGGTCGGTCCCTGGGGTCGGTCATATCAATAACAAACAATAATTGCAACAGTTGTTGCATGAAACTTCAATGACAAATTTTGTTCTACAGAAGTCAAAAGTACCACATATACACAATGTTTTTTATAATGGCCTAAGTATGCAATTTAATAAAAAATGCCAAATGGTCGGTCCCTGGGGTCGGTCATATAAATAACAAGCAAATAATGCAACATTTGTTGCACGAAAATTCAATGAACAATTTTGTTCTACAGAAGTCAAAAGTAGTAGCATATATAGACATGATTTTATATGATAAGCCTAGTCGGCTCTTTAATACAAAAATGCCAAATGGTCGGTCCCTGGGGTCGGTCATATAAATAACAAGCAATAAGTGCAACAGTTGTTGCATCATATATTGTTCATTGAAGTTTCATGCAACAACTGTTGCAATTATTGCTTGTTATTCATATGACCGACCCCAGAGACCAACCATTTGGCATTTTTGTATTAAATTGCATACCAAGCCCATCATAAAAACCCATGTCTATTAATGGGACTTTTGACTTCTGTAGAAAAAATTTTTTCATGGAAATTTCGTGCAACAACTGCTGTAGTTATTTCTTTTTATTCATATGAACCAACCAGTTAGTATTTTTGACATTTAGTATATGGGACCGACCATTTAGCATTTTTATACTGTAGACTACATTATGCTTTAACTAACAAACACGGTTTTTTTTACGTTGCGGTTATTCAGCATATTAAAGCCTTACTTTTAAAAGAATATTTCGACTAGCTAAGTTTTTATGAAAATAATCAAGTTGAGTTCGCGAAAGTTTTTCCAAATTTGCCCAATTTAAAATTAAAAAATTAATTTTTTTAATTAAATAATTTAGATTTAATAATCCTCTAAGTATAACCTTTTTAGTTATACTTAAAGGTTTATTCAAACTAAATTATTTAATTAAAAAAATTATTTTTTTAATTTTAAATTGGACAAATTTGGAAAAACTTTCGCGAACTTAAGTCGATTATTTTCAGAAAAACGCACTTGATTGTGTTACACAATTTTATTTGTATTCGCCTAATTGTTTTATAATTTTTATTTCAATGTTTCGATTTTATTACATATTTTTATTTTAATTCGCCAATTTTATTTTTACCTAAGAACAACATTTAGGGAAAAACTAACCAATACATATATATAGCGTATACTTATATGAGAAAATTTGTTATTTTTTTACAAGAGAATTGCACAGTAAAACAAAATTTTTGAGAAACATATTTTGAAATTCAAATTTTCTTGGTAAAATTGATTGAGTAGCAAGTAATAGTATCTACCCCTGTATCTATCGATTTAACTATTTGCTGTTGGGTTTTTTTGTTGCGTTATTCCGCTATTGGTGTTTAGGAGTTCTTTCTGCAGTTCATTCGTTGTCGCTAGTGGTGTTTCACTTCCTTCTAGCAAAATATCTGAAACTGAATCCTCCGGTAAGCTCAAACTGTTGGTGTTGCCGTCATTAAACAATTGTGGATGGATTCTTTTCAATATTTTTTGCTTTAAGGAAATCGCGGCAGATTTTGTGGAATATTTAAAATATTCATTTGAGCGTGGAATATTTCCTGGAACAAATTCCAGCGTGTTTTTATGTTCAATTTAAGCCGATTGTTTTCCAACATTGTTGTGGAATGTTACGTGTCAAAATTGAGTATTTTGCAGGAGATACATTTTTATTTATTTTTTATTATTATCAATGAAATCTGTTTTGGCGCACAAGGCTCTCTCTCCTTTTTCGCGGGTTTTGTTTATTCCGTCCTTAATTAATATTCAGCCAACACACCTGGAGATATCTTAAACATCCCGATAATAGTTCTTATTTGTAAGTTGCACCGTATCAAGGGTTTTAACATTTTGCTAGAATACACATCTTTTGGCATTCAAGTTCTTAAAATATAAATGCCACTCAGATAAAAGAGAAGATTAACGATTTAATAGTAGTTTCTAAAATTTGCACGTAAAATAACGTAAATGTTCATTTTTCTCGCTGAAAAAGAAGAAATTTTGAAAAAGTATAGAAATGATCTCAATAAATCTGAAAATGTAGTATATTCCAATTTTCAAGGACTCATGGTCAGAATTTATCTAACACAACTTGTCGTTGCGAACCGAATTACTAAACATTCAATAATAACTATAAACGCATGAGTTCACTCTTTATTGGATCACCATCTAATAAAATCATAAAGCATATCGTTGATTTCACACATTTAATAATTTAACACCAAATTAAAAAAAATTTAAATACACACAAAATCAAATAAAACATGATCAAACAATTAAATTATCAAAATCAATTAAAGAGACATTGACTCATCTAATTTATATTTACGAAATCAAAAATTTTAAACCATCTCGTAATTTGTTTATTTTTGAGCTACATCAAAGTGCGAGTGTTCTCAACACATGTCAATGACGTAATCATTTTTTATTTATACGTGTCCGTAATAAATAATTTCAGAAACTGTGTACCGGACGATAATTTCCAACCAATATTTTTATCAAATTTATTAAGGAGCAGGATAACAAATGTCATTGAACCAAACCCATAAAATATTAGATATTCGAAGATAGTACGTTACAGTGGTAAGAGGTTTTCACGTTTAGTTAATATGGCGTCACGTATATCGCAGCTACCTGTAGACGCGCTAAATATAAAACCGTCTATATGCTCGTATATATCATAAAGCTTATGAAACTCGCGTACTCATCCCACTTTTGTATTTTACCGAAATAAAAAATACTTCAGTTTTGCACATAATTTGAATATACACAACGTAAAAGCTTGCGTAAAGCCAATATAAATAATTTTGTTGTAAGCTTTTATATTTTGTTATAAACAAATTGTTTTACGTCAAAAAAAAAATAAACAAATCGTTCGTAAGTACGTGCGTTTCATGAAAATTGAGATAATAAATTTTACATTTCTCACGCATTCCTACATTTTATTTTTTTATGTCAATCATTTAGATTTTTTCGAAACTCCCGAAATAATGAACGAATAAAATTAGTTAAAAATTATTAAATTACCGTTATTATTATGGGTATATAGAGTTCGGGTGCGTATATTTTATAAAAATCATGTGCTTCTTGAAAAACAAAAACGTGACTCTTCATCGAATCTCGATATAATATTGATTCAGGGTTCCGTAATTTGTAATTATAATCTGCGCGCTCCATTCACAATGTAACCCGAATACAAAAAAAAAAGTATTTTAAATTATAAATAATTATAGGTTATATTATTTTGTGTACGGTTTATTTTAGAACACGTACTACTATAAGAAAAATGAAAAAATTCATAGTCAACAAAAAAAAAATTCTGAGAAAAACATTTACCTTTTTGCGGCTTTATATATACAACAGTTGAAAGGAAATTTACTTTATAAAATAAAAAAGGATTGATTTTAATAAAAAATGATTCTAACATATATTACCAATTTTAACTTAATTTTCAATTGGATTAAATTGAATAAATTTATGGTTACTTGATAAATGCGTCTTTCTGGATACAAATAAATCCAAACGAAGAAACTATACCGCATTGAAATTTTGTTTAAATATTTAAGTTCTGCTAAATCTGTTTCATTTATTTAATAAAATAATATTTTTGCATTTAATCTTAATTTATGCACGAAGTAAATACCATAAATACACAAAGATTACCAAGTCAATTATTACATGCAGGAAGTAAATATAAACGTATTATTTGGTAAAATATTTGTTTAATTTTTTATTTTTATTTTTTAACACAGGTATTAATACAAAACGCGTGGTCTGATACGGATTGGTTTCAGTATACTGAAACAACTTATAAATTAAATAAATTATGACCAATAAATTTAGATCTGTTGTGCCAACATAATAGCATAACAAATAAATTCAGAAACTTTTTTCAGCCGCAGCTAGGTCAGTGCTCTTAGTTTTCATTTTTTTGCATCATATGCTCAAGAGGTCTTTTTTAACATACTGAAAATAATTTTCATTTTTAAGCACCATCTTTATCTATGGACATGGATGGTAAAAACTCAAGCAGACATTGTACAAAACAATATCGCATTACATATTTTGGTTGTGAACTTGTTGCTCCCAACAACAATTTTGAATATACTAACGTATTTAGAACAATTCTCCCCACCAGACGAATGACATCTGAAAGCGTTGTAACACAAACTGAAGAGTTTTCATTTTAAATTACAAACCTGGTTGATCTCTGGTGCTCGGTTTGGGTCGAATATCGTAGAGCACCACAAAAACGCTCACTAATTTTAAAATCTAAATTTGTTTTAAGTACGCAACATAAAATTTCTAACAATAGATGTCCTGAAATGTACCAAACGTACAGAATGTGAGTTTTTCTAAAAACATTTTATTATTTTTATAGAACTTGCTTGTAAGCAAGGAATATGCATAAAGTTTATAGGAAAGCTAAATCTCAGCTCTAGTGTAGTGTATGACAAACTATAAAAATCAAATAATTGCAACTTTAAGTTTTTACGAAAATGAACGTATTGTAGTGACATGAGGAATAATTTCGATTTCAGGAAAATTTATTTAGGGGGTCTTCAAGTGGTCGCCTTTACCTTTTTTTTCCTCAGTTTAAACAACTTTGATGATATTTGTTGAAGTAGGGCTGTCGAGTTACAAGGACTTGATTGCAGTTTGTCTTGGTTTTGTCCTCCAGTATACTGCGGGTTTTAATAAATTTTTTTATCTCAGTTCAACTTCGATAAAATTTGCTGAAAGTGTTTTTTCGAATATCAGGAATCGCTTGCAATGTTTCTTAATTTTGAGGAAAGTCGACTAGATTGTGCTTTAGGGAGGTCTTTTGCACTCCAAACAATTTTAACGAAAACTGCTGAAATAAATTTTTGGTTCCGTGGTAGGGGCTGAAGCTCCGTTTTTTGTTGTTCTTCCCAGCTCAAACGATCTTTATAAAAATTACCGAAAATTGATTGCAATAGGTCCTAATTTTAGGAAAACTTTTGTTCTCCCGTGGTTTCAGGTTATTTTTTAAATGGACTGTAGCATGATCTGTATTTATTTTTTTTGAGTTTTTTCGGATTGAATGATTTGGATAAAAATTAAAGGGGTGCAAATCTTCCTATCGAATCGTTATTTTAAGTTATGTTGCATCACACGTCACAAATTTTTAATAGAATACTATTCGTACAAAATATTCCAAACATCGTTCACTGGTGAAATCTTTAATTAGAAATTTGTTATTTTGTTTAAAAGTAAAAATTTTTATTTCCGGAAATTTGAAGAATTTCGGGATTTTGGTTTTTGGGATTTTGTTATTTTAGCAAGAAGAGACTGCCATCAATCATGATCATTCGAAAATTAGAGAGCGCTCATCCTTTCTGCTTGGATCACGAATATAGTGAATTTTTTTTGTTACCTTTTCCACCATCACAAGTTTCTCGCCCTCCTTCAGATGAGTTTGCTTGGAAATTTTATAAAATCTTGAAAAACCTACAATGGCACCGTACTCGATTTCAAAAATTTTAATTTCATCGCACAGCAGTAATTTTCCCGCACATAACATCAAAAAATTGCAAGTACCTGTCCTCCAGTGTTAACAGGGTAATTCGAAATTGTCGACATGTTGGTGTACAAATTAATGTTGGCATGATCAATGTCGACAACTCGTGGTGTATGTGGAATATTCGTATAAAATGTGGATTATGGCGTTTTTGTTGTTATTCGTTGTTTTTCACGAGATTGTCATCCCAAATTTTTCCAGTTCAAAATGCACATTTCCAGTACTGTGAAAGTTATAATTTAATTATCACAAAACAAATATATGCGATTAATTCAAGACATTCCAATCTATTTTCAAATATTTTATTTTCAATGCCCTATGTTTTTTCATTAACAGACATATGTCTACTAATTTTTACGTGATTTTGTCGCCCACTCATCGTTAAAGTCGAAATCTAATTATAGTTTACGTCAGTAGTGACTGAATGGTCTACGGGAATCTCTCTATGGGAATCAAATCTCTATAGTGCTGTGCTAATTCCAACTGCTCTATTCCTCGAAACAACTACTTGGTTTTCTGTTTCGTAACAATGCCATATTAATTTTAAACTTCCAAGATTTCTCAAACGGTTTAAAAACAAAGAACAAATATCAAAATGGTACAAGGTCATTGTCAAGAAAAATATTACATTACGATATATAAATCTATTTGGAAAGAGATGGCGCGCAAATTTTATAATCTATTAAAATATTTTTATTATTAGTAGCTTTTCCATATTTTTAGATAGACGTTTATAGTGTATTTTAAATTTGTTAAATGCTTGTGAAGGTTAGAATTATTTTTCAGTTTTAATTAATAAAAAAATTACCAAGTATCTAGACCAAATAAGAAACCAAATAAACCAGAGAGAGAAAATTTTAATTTCAAGAAAAGCATAAATTAAGAAATATTAGCTTATGATATTCACTTCCTGCATGTAATTAATTTTACTAAGCTGAAAAATGTTTAATTTTATTAATTTACTTATGTAATTCAGCTGATGAATATGTTGAGATGTCTTACTAGAAACTTAACACTTTGTTAGGTTAAAATTTCTTTAAATAAGACCAAGATAGAGGGAGAAACATCAATAAATAGTTTTGTTTGCCAACATCAATGATTCTCTTATATTTTTAAAGTTTAGTATTTGTTAAAATTTTTCAAATATTAAGAAAGATTGTATTTTACAAGAAAATTAAACATACTAAATAGTTAAAATTTCAAACTAACCTGAAAATTTTCACTTTAAGTTTCACTGAGTTTGTCATTGTGAAATAAATATGCTTTACAGAAAAAAAATCATATTCACTTCCTGCATATAGTAAATTTTACTAAGAATAAAAATTTAAAGCAGGATTATAAAATTTTTTTCCGGATTGTGAAATACAAATAAAATTGTTCAGAATACATAATCGGGCCTTGTGTTTTTACATTATTTATTTTCATTTCTGCGTGTAAATTAATTTTACCAAGTTTTTAAATATTTCGTTTTGTTTAAATATGTTGACACATTGCTAGTAGTAGCAGATATTTAAAATTGTGCTGTTCTGGTTTCAGTAAAAATTTCAAATTTAATCAAATATGAATTTTTACTATTACTTGTTTTAGAAATTTAACTTATATTCCGGCATATTGAACTTTATTTTAATATTTACTAAATAATTCACCAATTTAACATCTATTAGAATAAATAACAAGATTAAGAAATAGTTGCGGCTACCTAACTTGTATATATTATTGTGCTCCGAAATTGTTGGCAGTATTCGAGTTTCTGTGAAATTTTTTTTTGTACTGTTTTGTCCATTGAAATCGTTTGAGCCATTTTACAATAAAATAAAATCTTCCTACGTGTATTAAATTTTATCAAATATTTTTCAATTCTAATTTTAAGCTCGAATGATACTACTGCCGAGGTTAATTGCTGGCAAGAATTTACAAATGTTACTTCCAATAAAAATATTTAGCAAATGTGCAGTATTCATTTCCTGCTTGTAATAAAATGAAAATATTTAGAATATTACAAATATATCTTAAATTGTTTTTAATGCTTATAATTAAACTTATGAAGGACAAGCGACATCAAATAGTAGCCACAGTATCGTTACTGTCATACGGTTCATAAATAAAAATAAATCAATAATTCGGTTTTCGAGGCAAATAAACAGTAAATTTGTATTACTTATTTTCGCCAAAATAATTTATCGCGCCATCGTATTTTACATAAAATGGCCGGTTGCCCAAAGAATGGCTATCGATGCTTTATTTAGGAAGCCGGCAAATAAGAGCATCTTCAAAAAATGTTACTTCTATTTTGGTTTTGTTCTAAATGCCAAGTCGTAATACAAATAGAGTCAAACAGTGAGAATTCGGAAGTCTATGTGGTATCCAGAGTGCAAAACTTACGTCAAATTCAAACACATTAGGTCTAATTATGAAAGTGATAAAAAATTACGAATAATTCTGGTACGCCATATATTTTGGTTGCCCATGAAAATTATTACCACATTTTACGACCATGTGTAAAACTGTGCTAAAATATCGTTTGGCCCTTTAAATTTATATCATTGAGGTAACAAATTTTTATTGCCTTGCCTGTTCCAAATTAAGCAGCTGAGTCAGTTTTCATTTTTTTTAATATGGTGTAGAACAGAACTAGATAATTTTGTATTTCTTAAACAACAGGCGATTAGAGCGAAATTAGTCAATCAAGATTATTTATTTGTGTACGTATTTTCAAATTAGTTTGCCAAGATACTTCGTTAAAATAACTATACATAAGTACAAAATCTCATTACATTATTATAAATGTAAATTTTGCTGTTGGAATAAATACCGAGAAAATTAAAATATCAAATTTACATTTTTATTCAACTCTATGGATTCTTATTGTGAAATCGACAATCTGAATTAAAATGAATAAAAAAAACATTAAAATATTCTACGAGTTTATATTTATATTCCATTTTCATTTTATTATTACAATAAAGGTTATTTTAATATCTGTTTGACATTTCATTGTATAAATATTCCATGAATTCCCAATCAAGCGCACCGTTTTACACATGCACACAAGTACTGGGTAACACCAGTTGAAACTATTTAACAAATTATTCAAATTTCGTACTAAACGTATAATACATCTCATGTTCCAAAAATAAATATTGACTAATCTAGTTTTTGTAAAATAATTAATTACTGTTTATAATATAGCTAATTCATAATTCATTAATTTTCAAAACTACTTTGTATACTCGCCATCACACTGCTAATATTAAATTATTTATGTATGTTGTCGAAATATAATATGTTGTCTGAAAAAATAATAAAGAGATCATCCATCAACCTAAATGCAAAATATGTAAGATGATATAAAACATATTTAAGGTGTGAGTATATATTGCAACAAAATTATATTCGCATAATTGCAAAAACGCGTATTGATTTTGTTACTTTAATGATTTCAATTTAAAATTTAAAGGCTGATTGTCGTTAGAAAAGAAAAGTTTATTTTGTTCCTGTCAATATGTCATTATTGAATGAAATTTATTGCGTAAAAATTTTTTTGTGCAAATATGGAATCGCGTTGCGGGTGTCAAAAATATTCAAAAACAATGTTCGGTGATTTAATGAGATTTATTTTTGTGTTGGTTGATTTTAAAATATGTATTTACATTAGCGGTGGGAGTAAACTATACTAGAAATTTGTTCCCTCTTTCGTTATTGTTCCATTTCTTATCGTACTCCAACTTTTCATTTCAATTTTCGGGAGAGCCGGAAACAATAAATGTTGTCTGAACGTCAAAGTAACGAATGCACAATGCAAACATAACCAAACAAAGTAATTTTGAATTTTCCACCAGGAAAATTCTATAAAATATTTTTTTTTTCATTTCCATGTACAATTTGATTTCTGCAGGAATAATTAAAAAGTCTGCAGGATAATAAATTAATTGCCATATTCAAAAAAGTTTGGTTTTACACGTTTCACATAAAACATTAGACTCTTTTTTAGAAAGGTAGCATATATGTATTCAAGAATCGGATACATATATATTTTAATAACAGATATGATGAATTTACATTTGATGGTAACACTCCCAAAACAAAGGGAAAATATTTTTCAAGTTTAAAAATTCGTGTCCAATTTATATTTACATTCGCTGCATTTCCGTAATATAAATATTTTTTTTTTGCCAATTTAAAAAACATCGCCACTAGCAACTTTTAACTTTGAAGCCAGCCAGAACATTATCTATTATTTATAAGAAATCCGCAAAATGCAAATATTTGACTTTTACTCAATAATTACAATAACAGAAGATTTTGTATAACTAAGTGAAAAATCACATTTTACTGTCTATATTTTCTCAGAAATGAGAGTAGATTCAAGTGTATTTTTATAATAAAATAAGTCATATCGCACATGATATGGAAAAGTGACACAACTCAAAAATTTAAATTGTTAAGGAGAGCAAAAAGAAAAATAGAAATTATGTTATTTAATACCAAACACCGCTATTTATTTCGCGCTCTATCATTTTCGATGAAGGAAAAATAAAAATGTTCTTATTGCGCAACTTTCTAGTGAGTTAAATCAAAAAGTAAATTTTTTGAGATGTGTCACTTTTCCATATCATGTACGATATTGCCGATTCTGCGTTAATTTTAGATCACCCAAACACTAGATTTGTCTATTCAGGATACATATACACAAATAAAATATTCTTGTGATCTAAAACAAAATTAGGATTCAATTTTCCATTTAAAAGTTAAACAGTGTAGCATTGAAATGCTTTTGTGACATGAACGCTATTAGCCTGAGATACTAAGCAGATGAGGTCATTTGTGAGCACTGGGGTAAAAGTTACCTATATCAAATAAGTGGCAGAGCAAATGGAATCTCATACTTTCTTCAAGAAGGTTGTTGACTAACAATAAGCTAGCAAATCACCGATAAAAACGCCCTAGTTACCTCAGGATTTTATATTTTTTTAATGTGACTACGTTTTTTATGTGAAACGTGTAAATTTTGTTGAATTTATCAAATTTCTAATTCTATCAAATTTCGATAAAAAAAAAGTAAAAGCATATTAGAAATATTTCGTTTTAAGAGGATCATAGTGATCCCCTAGATCGTTGCGGATAATATTCGAATTTCTTAAACCAAACAATTAAACTTTCCGGACTTTTGATAATAACAAACTATGTATATAGGCAACCCTTGTTGAAAATTTAATCTCTACATTTATTTGATATTTTTATTTTTCTGTCGTCTCTTGCAAATACCATTGCAAAAATTGATAGATGAAACGCGAAAGATGTCACTTCCGGCATACAAATTTCAACAAAATTTCATAAGAATCTCGAAAATTTATAGAAAAAGCTTTAATATAGTTTTTTATTCCGAATAGCCAATCCGTAGTACTGAAAAGGTGAGGAACTTTTGTGAAATAAAGTTTTGTTCTATCAAAACTCGTCATTTCCGATAAAATTAAAAAAAATGATCTTAACAAATTTATTTGAAACTTAATTAAAATTGATATTGTTTTAATCGTTTTTCGTAAATTCGTAATTATTTTCAAAATAATTGCTAAAAACGAAAAAGCTTCTATAGAATCTACCACTTTTGTGAAACCCAAACATTATTGGGGTTTTAAAATTTAAGGAAAAATGTAATTAAATATAAAGTTTCACCAGTAAGTCCGTCCGCCTGGAATGTACAGAAGGCGAATTTTATAGAAAAACATTATTTTATTAAAATTTATAATTTCCGACCTAATTGAGACTGTATCTCAACAGCACCAACAATCAAAATAGCAAAAGGTTTCCTATAAAGACAAAGGCGCAACCACCAATTAATGTGATAGGCCTTACAGAGTTTGTGAATGCAAGCTTTAATAAAACTGGTGTCCACAAATGACTATAGAGAAGTATAATTAAACAATAATGTTTGAAAGATAAATACAAAATATCCCGATAAATAAGAAGCTCACTGAAGACTACAAAAAATGATATAGTTACGATACAGTTAAGGCCAGAGGTATTCATCCCAAGAATAATATTAAACATTATGAACAGCTTAGTACTGAAACGGAAATAATGCAAGTTAAAACTATAAAAGTTGAATCTCCTCGATTTTACTGTACCTCCACGCTATCAGTTAAAAACAGAAAACTCAGCCGATTTTTTAAATCTGTAGGATAAAATTTCATCATTGGTGGTCTAGACTTACTACCACGGAAGGAAAAAGTTTCCAATACAGCTCATGGGAACCACTGTGAATTTCACTCTGGCGATAAACCCACATATTGGTCTACTGACATGGATAAAATTCAAGATCTTCTTATCTTCTAAAAAATCAAGGAATATCATCTTACCACTCACCTATGATCATAACTCTGAGTACAATGATACCAAGAAAAGAAAGCTATAGGCTAAATTAACAAACAATGAAACCAACATTATATGTCGCGCGCGGTTAAAGTCCGAAATTGGTAAATGTCCAAAATTTTTATTTCGTTTACAGAATAACAAACTGATTGTCCGGAGATCGAATGTTAACGTAATGTTTATTGAACTTCCACAATAAATCCCTGTAGTTTTATTTCTTTGTGTTGCGCGACATTTTACCGTAACACGTATAATTTGTATATAATGTATGTTTTGTTTGGATATACGTTCTCATTCGAATCGGCTCGTCGATGGATGTTGCTGAAAAATCTTCAAGGTCAACTTTCCTGTTACGTGTTCGGGAAAATTGAAAGCAGTGAAATACACGTTCAAACTTTAAAAATTTGTTAAAACTTAACGTTTATTGTGTTATGTCTGGAAAAGGTCTCATTTGAATTGGTTCCCCCGATGAACCGGTGGTAAATTGATCAAGTTTCAAGTTATGAGTTTGTGAAAATTAAGGGGAGTGAAACAAACGGACAAATTTTAAAAACCATTAAAAACGTTTAAAGTGTCATTTTAACCGGTACGTATACCGGTATATATTTAGCTGAAAAAGGTTTTAGGTCAAGTTTCATGTTTTTGAGGGAGTAAAATACACGTGCAAACTTAAAAATTTTTTAAAAACTTTAATTTTAAAGTTTTATGTCTGGAAAAGTTATCATTTAAATCGGTAGTTATCGCTGGGTTTTCTTCAGGTCAAGTTTCATGTTGGGAGTGCGGGAAAATTGGAGGGAGTGAAATATAGCACAAATGTCGGAAATTGTTATAAATTTATCTTTTAAAATGGTTCGATGATGGTTATCCAGGGAAAATTTTCCTAATCAAGTTTCTTGTTGGGAGTGTGGGAACATTGAAAGAGTGAAATATACGCGCAAATATCAACAATTTGAAAAGTTTTATGTTTAAAGTGCTTTATCTGGAAAATATTTCACTTGAATCGAAACGTTAATGGTTATCGCTGGAAAATTTCCCAGGTGCGGTTTCGTGTTGGGAGTTTGGGAAAATTAGACGGAGTGAAATAAACGGTCAAACCAAAAATTTGTGACAAGTTAACGTTCAAAGCGTTATGTCTGGATAAGTCTCATTTAAGTCGGTTGGTCGATGGTAATAGCTAGAAAATTTTTTAAGCCAAGTTTCACGTTGGAAGTTTTGGAAAAATGGCGCACCCATTCACAAGCAAATTCAAAATGTTTCTGAAATCGTAGCTTCTTTAAAAGCTTTTTGTCTGAAAATACTTAATTTTTATCGGGGGGAAGGGGGGGGGGGGGGGGTGGAGCACAATACACATGCAAATTAATTTTTTTTAAATTTTAACTTTTCAAGTGTTTCGTCTGAAAAATGACTATAATTTGCTTCAGTTCGTCAATGATTATCGCTCTAAAAATTTTCAACTCTAGTTTCAAGTTGGGAATACGAGAAAATTTGGGGAAGTGAAATACTCGTCTAACATAACAATTTTTGTAAAATTTTAACTTTTAAAATATAATGTCTGAAATAAGTTTCAATTGAGTCTGCCCGTCGGTGATTATCGCTGGAACATTTTCCGGGTCAAGTTTCATGTCGGGAGTTTAGAAAAATTGGAAGAGTGATATATAATTTTAAACGTAAAAATTGATGAATTGAAAAGAGTTTTAAATCAGTTCGACGATGGTAATCGTATATGAAAATTGTTCAAGTCAAGAGTTTTGCTGTGAGTTTGGGAAAATTGGGTGGAATAAAATGCACATGCAAACTTCAAAAATTTGTTACAAAATAACGATTATTTTGTTATGTCTGAAAAAGGGCTAGTTTATAAATTAGTTCGTCGATCGTTATCGTTGAATGTTTTTAGGCCAAGTTTCATGTTGGAAGTTCGTTTAATGAAATACACGACAATTTTCAAAAATGTGTGATTATTTAACGTTTAACGGGTTACGTCTGAATAAGGTCAATTGGAATGGGTTCGTCGATGGTTATAGCTAGAAAATTTTCCACGTGAAGTATCCCAGTAAAATTATTGGGAGTGAAATAAACGACCAAATTTCGAAATTTTGTGAAAATTTAACGTTTAAATTGTTTTTTCTGGATAAGGACTCCCTCGAATCGGTTGGTTGATGGTTATGGCTGAACAATTTCTTATGTCAAATTTCGTTATAAGTGTAATATCTATTAAAGCGTCTATTAGAGTTCGGGAAGATTAAGGGAGTGAAATACACTTTCAATCTCCAAAAGGATAAGGCATTATTTGAATCGATTCGACGAAGATATTCATAGGAAAATTTTCCAAGTCAAGTTTTATGCTGAAATTTTGAGAAATTTGGGGGCAGTGAAATACAAGCCTACAAACTTCTAAAATAACTAAAAACTTAACGTTTAAAGTGTTTTGGCTGGAAAAAATATAATTATATTCGGTTTGTAAACATTATTATTGTTGAAAACATTCTCAAGTTAAGTTTCATGTAGAGAGTTTGAAAAAATTTTGGGAAGTGAAATACTCGTGCGAATTTAATGTTAAAATGTTTTGTCTGGTAACATTATACGAACTGTGTCCGTTGAAATTGTGTATTTTGCATGTTGCTGTGCAGTAAATTATTAAATCAGTATACATTATGGTAACTCGACCGGATCCAAAGGCAGTGAGTACGAAACCATACTGCAAATTTTGAAGTGGTAAGGGTTTCTGTTAATATTTTTAGTTTTTTATTTATTCATAATAAATTATTGTTCAAAAATATAAGTTTTAACGTATTAGCACTATAAATACCCATTCCTGACCACTTACCACTAGTCGGCTGAAAAATTCTACAAGAAACTTTGATCAGGGAGTCTGGTAACAAAACCGCAATTTACCCGTGTAAAATAGTTAGAAATGATTCTGTTACACTCTCGACAGATGGAGCGAGATTTGAGCTTTTTCCATAAATTTGAAACATCTCAGTGATTTTTGGCCCAACTCGTTCCACCAAAAGAAGCAGCGGCGTAATTTTACTTTACGTATACATCGAGAAAATCAGGTAAGGAGTATAAATTTTTAAAATTTTTAAATGCAGGATTGTTTATTAACAGTTTTTAGGGGAGGGAAGCTTTTTCAGTTTTTTTATTTTTTGATCATTTTTATTTTTATTTTTATTAATAATAATTGCTTCGTTAACCTTGCAGACGCTGACCAAAGAGTTTTGATCGCTCTTATCGCTTCTTCTGATAGTGCCACAAATGTTAAAAAACATCTTTTGTAAATATAATTTTTTTTCTAAAGTAATTTTAATTCGTTGTATAAAATTACTTGTACTGGCGAAAAACTGTTAAGATACAATCCTAATATCAAAATTTTTATAAAAATTAAACATTTGTACGTATTTTGAATAATGGGGAATTTTATAAAATGGGGTCATTTTCCGTTAAAATTTCGCTTCCCGCCTCATAATAACTGTTGATAAACAATCCTGCATTTAAAATTTTTAAAATTTTATATTTCTAACCTGTTTTTCTCTATGTATAAGTAAACTTTAGCCGAAGCAGCTTTCTTAGGAGTTTTTCCAAATATTTTGAAAACTACTTAATATTTGACAAACCCGAGACAATTAGAATCAGAATCGAGCCATCAAAATATGGTTTAACGAGAACAAATAAAATGTCATTACATGTAGGATCCATCTCTTATCATAACGCCATACGATGATAATTTCGCGGCTGTGAAAAATGGATTTAGCTCCTTATAAAAATATTGAGGTAGTTGAGTAGTTTTACAGGAATAACGTTTTTCCAGTAAATGGTGCGTTAACATTTTATTGCGTATATAGTGACGATCTTGTTCATCGAAGCATCGTCGGTCAAAGTAGTTTATTTTGACAGCTCTGTATTTGGTTTAAAAATTTAACTGGGAATAAAGTAAACACAGCTTTCTGATCTTTAACATTTTTTAATAAAATATAGAAAGTTGAAATCAAATTTTTTAGATCAGGGGTAGTTCTTTGAACCTGAAATGGTTAAATAAATAAAAAAAAAAAAAAATCATAGAATTTGTTTTTCAGTTATGAGGATTAGTCAATCAATTAATGTTGCTCAGTTTCATCGATAATCATATTATTATACAACCAGTTCAAAATTAAAGAATTGAATCAATGGTAATTAGACAAGAAGCACGAATTTTTAATTAGAGTCTCATGAGAATTGAAAGGTCGTTGTAGCACCGCGTCTGCACAATTTTATAAAAATGTATCAATTTTATATAATTACGTACCGGACAAGTGGTGCAGTGGTTAAAGCTTCGGCACTTGGACCGGGAGGTACTGGGTTCGAATCCCATCAGAGGCCAGATGCAAATCGAATTTTCATCATCAACTACAATCAGTGATGTTAATAAACACAACTGAGACCCTCTGATGGAGTGCAGAATTCAGCGCCGACCCACCGTTCATGTCAATGTACAGGTTGACATGGAGCTTGCAATGTGCAGGTGGTATACTGTAGTTGTGTGAGTAGGTGAATAGGTGAATGGGTTAATGATGTAGCATGAATGCGTGGTATCACAATGGGCCAAAAATGGCCTAAGTGTCAACCACTGAAACCTAACCTATATAATTACGTGCCATCTTTTATTCACGAAACAACACAATCAACAGGTGGTGTATTTATTACCCAATCACATTATATTTTATGATCCCATCAACAATCACTAATTAAGTAATTTATATTCAAATAAAATTGGCGTACTGTATTTTAAGTACACCATTAACATAAGCGTATATCGCACTCCAATATACATCAAATAAAATCTTTAATATAAAAATAATTAAATTGATTTATTAAAAAAATAAATTGCGTACATTAAACTGACGCGCGGCAATGTCTATTGTGCTCGTAAATATATAAATTTTTTGGAATCCATTATCGCGTAAACCGCCCTATCGTCCTATACGCTCGTATATCATGTACAATTAACGATTGCGTATCTATACTTTATGTGTTCCACAATTAATAACCCAATTATCGGCATAAAGCGTGTTTGGCACAATAAAATTAATTCGTTTATCTTGTATACACTGTACCCGCGCTCGCTTACAGTTTCCCGATACTTATAATTTGATTACGATATTGACGTTATACAGACACAACTTTGTTGGATTCATCACTTTGTTTAAATGTTGAAACATAATTTAAATGTGATATTTAGATTTTATACGAGATATGTGCATACATATAATATGCAAATTTAATAAGCAACTGAACACATATGATAGTAAATGTAGACAACATACGAGACTCGACTCAGATATTCGTTTTAATATGTGTAAACTGTTCTTTTGGGTAAACATGGATTGGATTTTGGAAAATTTGTTTTTTTTTTATTATGAAGATTAAATATTATTATTTTTATGAGTATTTTGTTGTATATCCAGTCGAGATAGAAAACAGAAAAAACAAATAAATATTTGCTCGACCACAAAAAATATTAATATTTGGGTATTGATTTTCTGATAACACTATATATGTGGGGTGGTGTCCGGAAAAGAAAAACGAATCAGAAACTAAGCTACAATACTAAACAAAATAATAAATCGGTTGAGCTTTATAGATGTAACATTATCTAATAAGCTGCTGGTATATGATTTTGTATAGTATGTTGAAGTGTGTTTTAGCTATATCTGACTCGGGTTTATATTTGAGTGACAATTGGAGAGACAGCATGTCTAAACAATGTGCTATTATTTTTTTACTGGTTAAGATACTTAGTAAAATAAAAAAAATTATAGTGGAATAACAGACAATTTCGCACATATACAGCGACCGATATCCGACTTATAGAATTCTTTAACGTATCATAATAATTATTTAACTACACATTATTGAAAACGTGTATGTATTCGTAATTAACATTGTTCTCAAATCATATCCAACTTTTTCTTGCAGCTTGATAACCTTGTAAATACTTCTAAAATCTGAATATAATTGAAATCAGGGTACTTAAATTTCTGAGTAGAATCGAAATATTTAAGTCTACATTAATCAACGAATGATGATATTGAGGGTAATGATTCATCGGTACCAAGAAAATTTTACGCTTTACAAATATTTCAGGATGAGAATTAGGATTCTCTAACTATCGAATCTACAAATATAAATTTAACGATTTACAGTGGCTCAAAATGAAACTCGGACAGTAAAAAAATTAAAATTTACAACGAAAAAAAGATGAAATTTTTTATCAAAATTTGTAAATACAAAATATTTTTGTTTAGTATGATTAAATCACATAAGCAAGAATTAAATACAACAACAAAATTCATTTAAAGAATGTTATGGAAAATAAAATAAACAAAAAACTAGAGTTTTACATCCAAATGAAACTTGAACATCACATTTGTTTTACGAATAGACGTATACTTCACGGTAATTGCGTGAAAATTTCGGAATAAAAATAGTCTCAGAAATAAACCCGCTCTGTGCGGTCTTTTTAAGTTACATGTGTGCCGATATTCATGGTCGGTTTCAGAAAATTTTCCATAATCTCTAGTTTACTCGCACTTAAATAATTATCTTGTTTGTATGGAATTGATTTTATCCATTATTTAAAAATTTAGTATTTGGTCGATTTTCCACAAATACGCATAATATTTTTCTATAGATTAAATTTTTCCACGCCAAAAATCCAAGTTTTCATAATTTTTTTTAGGAAATAAAAACTAATTGCATAAAAACAAGATATGTATCTAATTCAAAAACAAGTATGGTTTACTAATCAACGTAGTCAAGCATCAGTGGAGCTTAGGGAGTTAGTTATTAAGCACTATAAGAACAACAAAACCGTTCGAAAAATTGTCGTAATAGTAGATAGAATCCATTCAAGGGTTCGCGACATAATAAAACGCTTTAACACGTCAAAACAAATTAAAAATAAACGTAACACAAGTACACAAAAATTTTTTACTGACGCTGATGAACGACGGATTGTTCAACAAATCAAAAAAAATCCTCTTTCAAGTGCTCCAAAACTAGCAGTTGAAGCTGAACAAATTCTTAATGAAAAAGCCCATCCCGAAACCATTCGAAATATTTTGCGGAAGCATAATTTTAAAGGAAGAAGAAACCCTAGTTCGTGGAAAGAGCGAGTCATCATTACGATACCCATAAGAAGGACGATCTCAGTGAGAAAAAATTATAGAATTTATTATTCTTAATCATATTTCACCAGCTATTGATTCATTTTTGAGGCGAGAGCAAGCGGGTTTTAGAATGAATAGATCATGCAGATCACATCAACGCTCTGCGAATTATCATCGAGTAGACAACTGAATGGAATTCGCCTTTGCTCATAATTCTCGAAATTCCGGAAATATTCGTAAACCTTATCCGGTAATTATACAGAGATGCCAACTGCAGCATTCGCTTTAAGCGCAAGAACAGCGACAATTTCACCATCACCAAAGGAGTCAGGCAAGGATGTGTTCTCTCACCTACACTTTTTTTTTGTTATTCTGGATCAGATTATGGCGCAAACCAACATCAATACACCAAACGGCATTCAATGGTGGCTCGATGAAAGGATCAACAATTTCGACTACGCCGACGACATCAGTATGATAACTTACAGATTAGACGATATGACGCGTAAGCGTAAAAAAAAAAAAAAGAGAGGTTAAATTATCCTTAACACCAACGATGCAACAACAGTCATTTAAGACGTAGAGGAATTTAGCTTTACTTTTGGAGGCCAACTACAAAGACTGGCGGGTCCCAAACGGACTTTTACTTTGCTTACAATTCATTAAACAAAGTGTGGCGAGTGCATAACATCTCCAGGAGCACCAAGCTAAGGATCTTCAACTCTAGCGTTAAATCGGCCCTCTAATGGTTGTGAGACTTAAAAAGGACAATGGAATCTACTTGCCCTAACAAATAATGGGCCAATCATCACTGAATTGGCCACACCCTGCGGAAACCAGACAATGATGTTACAAAAATGGCCTTTCAATGGAACCCTAAAAATAGACGAAACCCCAGACTCCCAGTGAACACATGGCGCAAATCAGTCGAAAGGGAATTGCGACCAGTAGGTGCATGGCGTGAAATTAAACTGCTGGCGAGTGACATGCTGCGCTGGAAGGAGGTCGTTTGCGCTATATGACCCTCCTAGGCGCAATATCTTTTTTTTTGTTTGTTTGCTATTATTATATTATAAAAAAAAATGGAGGACACAAATACAGAATTTTTTTTTTAAAAAGTTTAATAATAATAATATTAATGGCCGAGTAGTTCGCAATAAATCTTTTATAAGCAAAACCAATCGAGTTAAAATAAAACAATATGTATAAGGAGAAAGATTTTTCGTTTTGGGAATATGAATTATTTACGGCCGAAAGTAAATTTGATATATTTCGATCAGACGGGCGGAGTAACATATGGAGAAAACCAAAACAGAGCTACATCTTGGGTGGTGGTATGGGGATGCATGTCGGCCGCAGGGCCTGGAAACCTAGATAACGACCAGAAACAAAAGGCACAAAAAGTTCGGTTTGGCATATATAGAATATCAGCAGCAAAGAACAGCTAAAACTTTCGTTACGAGAAGAATGGTGCAAAGTAGAGCCAGCTTATTGCGATACATTTGTGTTATCCATGCCAAGGCAACACGCTGCGCTGCGGAAAAGTAAAGAACTTCCTATACGACATATTAATTCATTGATATTATGTATCAATGATATTGTTAAATTTAACTATGGGCCTATTTTTTAGTTTAAATTGAGCAAGCAGTGTGCTGTCAAAAAATACACTGTGTTTTTTATTCAACCTTAGTAATTATACTCTACACACTGGGCGCTTTCAGATCTCCTATTAGTAAAATCATCGCCAATTTAATTTAAAAATTTAATTGTGCAAAATATTTTTATAGCATTGGCCGCGATTTTACTCAACATGTTCCCAACTGTTGGGTGCCTTGAAAGGGCCCACTGTGTTTTTATTTGTGAACTGTACTTACACCGGGCATACTCGGTTCTTCAAATTTTACTCTGAAATTAATGTAAGTGTACGAAGAGTGTGCAAAGTAAAAAACAATTTATTACCCTAGGCACACCGGATAATTTTACCCAGTACAACTTTTGCTCGGAGTACACTACCCGGGGTAAGCCTGCTTGCTCGGGTTGAATTAAAATCCGAGTTTCATTTTGATGTAAAATTGGAATTTGTTTGTTTATTTAATTTTTCATAAAATTGTTAAAATGAATTTTGTTGTTGTATTTAATTTTTTTCTTATATCAAACTAATCATACTAAATAACAGTACTTTGTATTTTATAATTCTGATAAAAATACCATGTGTTTACCATTTTTAATGTTAATTATTTTACTGTCCGAGTTTCATTTTGAGTCTCTGTATTTACATTTATAAAAATTATAAATTTTGGTAATTAACCGTTTTATGATATATACTGTTAAAGTAACCCAATAGTTTCCAGCCGAAAGTAAAAAACCAAAAAAAATTGAATTGCTATTTCATAAAAGAAATATAAAAAAAAAATCAAACGAACCGTGAAAATGGAAACTCTTGTCAAAATATATCATTCATTCAAAATTTGAAAATTTCTAAAATGGATCGTACAGAGTGGCCCAAAAATCACAACACAATTTAAAATTCAAATATTTGTCTACATTTGTTTATCTAATTTCAAATTATTAATGAGTCATCCTTGGAAATTTATTAAAGTAAGTCACCGAAGGGAGGTCACAGTAGTGGAAGATTTCCTGAACGTCGCTCCAGAGGATTGAAGGGATGCTGCACCTCTAACAGTATAAGACACATCTTGTGTAGGAACTGAAGCTAATCCAATAGGTGTGTATGCTGTCTAATTGCAAGAATTGGCAAGGCAAGAACCTGATTTCATTCAAACCTCATTATAAGCGACGAAGCCTACTATCATCTAAACGGATTTAAAAAAAAAATATGCGATTTCGAGGGACAAAAAATTTAATAATAGTCCACCAATATAGACTGCATCCCGTAAAAGTAACGGTTTTGTCTGGTGTACCTGCAGCAAGGGTTTATGAACCTTACTTCTTTGAAGATGAGGCAGAAAACGCGCCAAACATCACAATCGTCCTGCAGCCTTGGGCACACTAGAAGTAAGTGTGGGTACTTGAAACCAAGAGTATACCATAACAACCCTCTTACCATTAAGCAATAGAAGGAAAACATTCGTGATAAAATAGAAGAATAATCCAAGAAACATTAAAACAGATAATGACTCACGCCTTTGAAAGAGCGCGTCAGTGTGTATTTTCCAAACTAAGTAAAATTTATATCCATGAATTATGTTTTCTGCTTATGAAAGAATAAATGTGAATCATTAGGAAGTAAAAAAGGAATTCCATTTTAAAATGGTGTTGTCAATGTTAGGCCACCCTGTATAAAGTGTAATGGCGGAAATTAAATCTCTTAGATAAGGCTGGCAAAACTTGCTTCAATATATCGTAAATCAAAAATTTGAAAATTTCTAAAAATTAAATCTTGTTGCGTATCTCCCAACATGGGTGTCTAAAATGGAAACCTTGTTTAAATTTATCAAACATAGAAAAATTTAAAATTTTAACGTTTAAGGTAATGGCTGGAAAGCAGTTCAATTTTTAATTTGGCAAGCTTGGAAGAAGGCTGAGCGGTTGAAAAGAAGTTCAAATGCCAAATTTAGGTGATGGTTACCTCAAGAAAAATTTAAAGGTTTGTTGAAACTCCTTTGAAATATCAAACAAACTAATTTTGAAAATTTGGAAAGCTTGGCAAATCTTGTTTGGCTTTCAAGCCGTTACATACGTCGGACGGAAATCCGGGATTTTTACATCCGAGATTTTTTTTCAATTTTTTTAACTCTTTTGTATGAAAAGAGGCGTGACTGTATAATTTACGTGATGTAATTGGTTAAAACGATGGGATAGAAAAATTCAAAAATGAAAATTTTAAAAAAAAACTCTTTATAGGATTGTATACCTATCATTTTTAGGAGGTGCAAGCCAAAAATTTCGGAAAAATTACCATATTTTACTGGAAATTTTTCAGTTTTTCCAAAAATATTTTTTTAATTATTTTCATCCAAAAATTAAAAATCTGCCGTTTTTATTTATCAAATCTTAATTTTAATGATAAAAATTCGAATTACACTGTCATGAAACGGGTAACAAATTACATTTTTGCGTTATTTTAATAAAACTTTGTGATTTTCCGGAAAATTTTTCCGATTTTTTATTTTTTCAATATTTTTTTTAGTTTTATTTATTTTTATTAATAATAACTGCTTCGTCAACCTTACAGACACAGATCAAAGAGTTTTTATCGCTCATATCGCTTCTTCTGATAGTGCCACAAATGTTAAAAAATCAACTTTTATAAAACTTTCTTTTAATGTAGTTTTAGGTGTACTACGCCTTAGAGGATGAGGATGGTGGTTTGCCGCTCCCAAACCCCCGCATTTCCAGAATTTATACAATTCTTCAAGTGGCAGATTTTATTTATAATTTTAAACTAAGTAAAAATATAATAAAATTTTCCTAGAAAAATTGTAAAATTTTCCTACAAAAATTACTTGTACTGTCGAGAGAGAAACTGTTAAAATACAATGCTAATATCAAAAAAAAAAATACACATTTGTACTATTTTGAATAAAATAATACACAATTTGTCACCAAAAAAAATGAAAAAGGTCAAAATTTTCCCGGAAAATGTGATAATTTTCTCGAAATTTTTGGCTTGCACAGTCCCATAAAGAAAATTTAAAAAAAAATTTCATCTTACCCAATTTTTTTATTAAAAACGCCATTACATATTATGATTTTTAGTGGTTTGGATTTAAATAGTGCCAATTATTTTTTTTTTTTGAAAAAGTTATATGTAAAAAAATTATTAAATAAAATAAAAAAATATATTTCTAAAAACAAAAAAAAAATCAAAAAAAATCGGCCCTTTGACTCATTCAGCCCTTCGACATTCGGCCTTTCGACACATTCGGCCCTTCGACATATTCGGCCTTTCGACATTCGGCCCTTCGACATTCGGGAGGCTTACTGTAGATTTACTTTCAAATAAGTCCGTCTCCACAAAATTAGTAAAGAATTGGACCGCAGTCTTTCAACAGCATTTGAAGCCCTTTCAGGACAAAATTAATTTCATATGAATTTTCATTACATACGGTACATCTACCTTGCGTGTACGAATTCATAATTCATCTTATGGCTTGCTTCTATTGGCATAAGCGTTTCCTTTCTCGAAAAATTTAATATCACCATTAATGATTTCGTTCTTTTAATTTAACAATGCGACTTCAATCGAAGCACCTCTGTAATTAGTCGAGTAACCGATTTTGTGCAATTTTTATCTTTTCTGGAATAACTACCGGGCGTTCAGTGCGTTTAAACTCATGAAACGAATCGACGGTTCCGTTCCAGGAGCAGAGTAAAATACTTGACTCTCTATTGCTATATATTTGGGTACCCGGGTATATTTGAATTATTTTTTTATTTAAACGCAACAATAAATACACGCTGACATGTCTTGGAAGTGAGATGGATTGTTAGTAATTAATGAGTAATACAGTTCATCCGTTTCTTCTTTTACCATCATGATCCATTTAGTAAAGGATTGGGAATATATTTCTGTTGGTCTCGATATACAAAAACACGAGAGCATAATGGTTTGATCTTTTGTTTGATAATAGTTTTTTAATAATAAAAAAGATGGTCGTTTGTATTCGGGTAGCTTCATTTACGAAGAAGTAGGAGTAGCGAGTTATATTTTTTAACGGTTGGAATACGTAAAACAATGTACGTTTTGCTGAAATTAAGTTTGCATTCTGCATACTTACTTCTGCAACAGCAGTCTTTAGAGGTTCCAGGTCATATGAAACTTCGATTAAAATTTCAATTTAATTGCCGGAAATTTGCTCAACGAAAATTTTATTAAGCACAGAATTTATTTGCGGATGTTACCTCAAAAAAATGTTGACGAACGTTACTAGAGAATTCCAACGTGTCTTGCAGTCCAGAAGGACCTAAAATACCTTTCTCTTTTATTCTTAAAATTTCTTAAAATTTTATGGTTTTTAGGGCGCTTAATTCTTGTTACGGAATTGATTTCATAAAATAAGTTTCCGCCTTCATTGACCTCATCTCAAACACTGTAACTCACAAAATCGTCATGATTCTCTGATCCGGTTTCAAGATTTGAATTTTCATAGATTACTTTAAGCACAGCCAACTGCATGACGTGGTTTAGTATAGAAGGTAGCTTTCAACATTATAGATTCCTTCATATTTCACCAAAAACTCATTACCAAAAATTTTAAATGAAAATTGACGTTAATGTTTGAATTCCACAGTGAAACAATTTTTTAGTAAAAAATACTGGAAAAGCGAAAAGAGAAGAGTATATTAAAATTATACGTTAGAGCGACGAAGACAGCAACTTTTGTACATTTTTTATTATAGCAAAATGTATAGTCAAAATAGTGACATATTTGGGGTATATAACCTAACAAAATTTGAAAATAAATTATTTTACCCTACAATGAACGTGGTGTAGTAGCGGCACATAAAAATTATCTTGTGTTTCACATTTTCTCTTGACATTTGACTCTTAAATATTTTTAACCATAAAATTGTCGTAGTGTGCGAGAAATACTTCTCATTGTATATTTTTTGAAGGTGCATTAAAAATGTTGCCATAAAAACTATTGAGTTTCATACTTTTTATGGCAACATTTTCCCCACTACTCTATTATTTTGCCAGTAAATTTTACTGAAAAATTTTTTTTTTGTTAGTAACAAGTAAAGGATTTATGTTTTTATCTCTTGTTAATTTTATTGAAAAAAATTGTTATCAGTGGTTAGTAGCGGAATGTTTTTTTTTTAATTAACCAGGTAATCGATACTCGATATTGAAAACTACATTACTTACAACATTACTTTGCTTGAACGGTTATTTTTCCTATTTAATGATGTTTAATCAACACACTAAATTCATTTTTAAAATACGCAGATTTGAACGCTTCGTATCTTGAATGAAAATATAGCCGTGTTTCATTATTCGAGCACTATGCGGCGCTGAATAAGAAATTTCTACTGAAAGTGCAGCTATTATTCACTGGTGTTGCTATACCATAAAAATGAAAAATAAATGCATCCATAAAACAAACGTTTATCACCTGAAATATAATAATTGACATTTATTTTAACATGGCGTTATAGGCTGTGTTTTAACTATTTATTAAATTTCTAATGGTTTTTTAGCAGTTCAATTATTCGCAAAATAATTGATTCTACAAGCATTGACGAATACGATATATAATACGCGATATACAATTATCCGAAATAAATTGATCGACATAAAATAAATCAACATACATAAAGCTCACGAGCGCATACAAAACAGGCCGTACGAAAATACTGGCAATGTCGACTACACTGTAGACAGCATAAAAATAAAAAAAAAGAATGTAAAACAAAAAAAAACTCGAGACTTTTTTTTCCGCAAAATTATTCATTCGTTTTCGGATGTTTGGTTATAACGTGCAGTTTTTAAGTATTGGCGCGGTATTCTTGCCACCCATATATTTTTGTAATAATAAAATAAAAAACTTAAATAAAAACCTTAAACGGTACATGTATATGCCCCTCAAAAATATCGTAGAGGCCTCTTCAATTTTCCCATTGAAATAGATCCGATAGCGGCTCCCGTAGGTAGGGCACAACATTTTTATGTCGATTTTTAACTAAAAAGTTGAATGAAAAATATTAATTACTTTGGAGTTAAATAAATTAATTATATACCGAATACATCTATCGGGCTTTAACAAAAAAAACACGGCTTTTGTCTTTTTTCGATACTGGAATCCGTTTTATTTATTTTTATGGCTTCTGAGTAAAAAAAAAAATTGTCTAGAACAAAATAATGTGCTGCTGTTTGAGAATGTAAACAAACTTGCCCGATATTTCATTCCCAAATCCAAAAATAGCCATTTTATATAGAGAATTTAAAAGCCTTGGAAATGATGCTAGAGAAATTTTAGTACGATGACTCCTAGTCGATTTTTTGAAGTTTTAGCGAGAAAGCGCGAAAAAAGGACATTTTTTTTATTTTGCAAACTAAGCACTCTACGATAAAATGATGAATTTGAAGATTCATTAGTGGCGTTAGGCGAAGCCGGTGTAACTTATCGTGGAATTGGATGAATCTGTGATATTAGTGTGTCTGTTGTGAGTCGGTGTAAAGGATCTAGTCGATCAAGAAATTGCACAGCATGATTTTTAAGTTTTCTATGTTCTCTATAAAATGGTAAATTTGGAGTTGGGAATTAAATATCGAGAAAGTTCGTTTACAAACAGCAGCATATTTTTTTTTCTTTTAGACAATTTTTATTTTACTCAAAAAATTCATAAAAAAAACAAAATTTCCTTCAATCAGAAGCAAAATTATTTTTTTGAAAGGTGCTGTTTTTGTTACCATAGTACACGCGTTGAAATCTAAGAATTTTTCCGAAAAAAAATTCTGCGGCTGATGGCGAATCCCTGGGATATTTAAACATATACTGCAATGTCCGACGGACTTATGCCATCAGTTTCACTGACAATCGAAATAAAAAATTTGTCGCAAGAAATTTTATTGTTTGCAGAGAAAAACTGAATTATCGATAAATTTGAAAGGCCATACATTTCAATCCGATAATAATTGTTGTTGTTCAGTGTGAGTTCCCAAACGGAAATGTTGTTTTTTCAGCATTTTTACGTGTTTTGCAACAATAATTTAATCCGGATTTTGTAATAAAAATGACTTGAATATAAAACTGTTATTTATTTTTGTAAACACTTTAAACATTTCCATCCGAGAATTAAAATCACTCAAAGAATTTTCTATATCGTGTTTCTTAATAAAATAATAATTTAATTACGGTCAGATTTTCTACGAATTTTGCCCCACAACCGGAAAATGTTTTTGGTATAAATAAATAAAAAAAGTAGTCGAACGACTTCATCTCTGATATATACAGACTTCTACAAAAACTTAAGCATAAAATTAACCAGTTTAAGCTTTTTAAATCGAAAAAATTATTTACATACCGAGTAAATATTGATTTTAACATAACACAAATCGTTAAATTCTCAACGAATGGCCAACAATTACGTAGAGGACAACACCATTAATTATTTGTAACCCGTATATTATTTAGCTAACTTTAATATTTCACACCGCGCGTTACCGAATACATTAAAATTTCAAAAAAACATTTTAATTAAAATCGTAATTTATAAAAATAATTTTGATTCACTCGGCGACACATTTTTGTAGATTACGCACTCATTACAATCAAATTATATCACTTATTATATATCTTAAGATTTCTTATCATAAAAATAATGACTTCAAATTTCACTTTAATTTTTATTTTTTTTTATTTTTTGGTACTTGTAGATTAATATATCATCAACACTAATCACTTATACAAACTTAGATGATTAAATAATAAAATGCACAGTAACATTAATTAATTACATTCTAGTATGGGGTAAAATAAAATTATTTTTTAATTACCCAATCATTAAATCACTGTGTACTAATATTTATTAGTTTTATATATTTTTAAATAATTATTTGCACACACATACATACACACACTAAATATAAACCCAGACTATAGAGAGTTTATATCAATACTAAACGACCAGTTGAGGTTTGATTTAAGACTACAACTGCCAACTAAAATTCTTAATAATGTTTAGACCGCGATATGAAAGCAAAGAAACGTGTAATAACAATTTTGTTGTTGTTGTATATGGTAAGAGCGCAATTGCGGCGGCGCTACACTGGAATTTCTTAATTCCCCTTAAATTTTATATAAATATAATGGAATGCTATCTCCACATGGAAGCATAAACTCTCCAAAAACAAGAATTAATTTTTTATATTTTTTTTGTATTTCGTCACTCTGCATGGAAATGATTTCAAACAGTGATCCGTCATCACGTTTATGTGTTGTTTAAGTGCGCGGGGTGATTAAAATTGAAGCAAGTAAAACGAGATAAACAATAAATATTTTCTTTAAGCGCGAAATGTGTATATGCATACGTATGTACGAGAGTACGTAAGTGTGTGCTTATTGAAATTATGTAGTATTGCCGGTTGAATTTTTTATTATCGCATCTATATAAATATTGACTTGAATGGAATCTTAAAAAATACTTATAAATGTTTTATGATTTATTTTTTATAGTGGTTTATGTTTATTATGCTTAAGTTAAACACGTTTTGTTTGGGCGCGATTAGACTTCCTGTTGATTATATGCATACTGCATCCGAGTAAAAGGTTTTATTCGATTAAATAAAAGCACTATAGTTAGGAAGTTTGGATCGGGAACTGGGTTCGAATCCCGATAAGGGCTGGATTCAAAAGAGATTTTCATCTATGGAATGGTTCTACGAAAATCGAACCTATAGCCGTACGTCCTTGATTTGGCAGACGACTGCGTATGGTATAAGAACATGAAAAGCGGAAAAAAAGTTGGGAGTATCTCTCGGCCTTAGAACAGATTGCAAAGATTAAATACGACAAAAAAATAGAAGCGCATTATTCTGCGGTTTTTTTATAATACGACGTAATTATTGAATTGAAAAATGCTGATAGCTGATTGATTTTGACAGCTTCTTTAATATAATTGCTTAAATTTTTTTTTACAATATACACTACATCAAAAAAAACATACACCTTATTGTTTTCAATATATTTTCTTTACATAGCATCTTTAGTATTTGCTTTTTTTTACTAACTAATAATATCACATTTTCAAAAATAAAAAAAAAATATTAAATTACTTAACTTAAATTCATTTACTTAACAAAAATAACAGAACTTAGTCAAAGAAGAAAAACATACATCGAAAAAATATACTGTTCCTAGTATTATTTTTATTAAATATGATAAATAATTTATGTGCCAAGTTTTTTGAGCGAAGACCTGTTTTAAGCGATTCTGCATTGAATGCACGAGTTTTCCTGTTCTTCCGATGTAATTTGGTGCCACTCGTCGATTAATTTTGATTTGAAATCGTCTTTTGTTCTAATCTTATGTAGTCGCACCGGTTTTTATAAATTATCCCAAAGATGTTAGATGGGGTTGAGATCTGGTGATTGTGGAGGGTTCATATTTGAAATTGTTGTTTTTAACCAAGCTAATATGTCCAGATATTCTGTAAAAATTGTAAATATTCTCTCGATACCAATTGCACTCCATACTATGACGTTTCCTTCACTGTGTTTGACAATAGGGACGAAATTGTTACTATTTAATGCAGTGCCTTTTTGACGTCAGATTCAAGATTTTCGGATCAGATGTTAGGTAAAGCACCATTGAAACCTCGCGTTGTATATAAACCAGCATTTTTTGATAGCATTTTACTAATGGCATTGCCATCTGTATTATGACATTAAAATTAAAATGATTGTAAAGTATGCGTGGGCCTTATTCTGTTTTAGGTTTTATCCACCCTATTGTATTACATTATATTCAAATAATTTTGAGATTGAGACCAATGTGCACCTTGTGCGTGTTTGTGAACGGGTAACATATAGAGGAATAATTTTTTGTGGTTTTCTGTTTTAGTACGCGCAATTAATGCATGGTACAGAGAGATTGAGCGCAAACTCGGCCGAGTAAACATTCTGTGTTCGAGTTTAGTTTTTATGCAATTAAGTTTGGATTATTAAATCAGTTTGATAAGATAAAAGTGTAAAACATTATATTTTGGTTTTTATTTGGTTGCGTGAAACAATATTTCAAAAATACAGTTTTGGCTACTTGGTTGTATAAATTTGGCTATATAAAAAACACAAAGCTTTAATAAATTCTATGAATTTATAAACCGTATAGGGATATAAAAATACAGTAAACTCTCGATTTAATGGACGCTCGATTTAACGAGCCTCGATTAAACGGACACTCATTTTAACGGACATTTATTTTATTTTCCATTTTTTGGTTTCCGATTATGATGGAATTCTGGAATATGGCCACCTGGGACGGAACTCGTTCAATTCTTAACCGATTATGAAGGGATTGGGTATGTTTGATGGACATGGGATTCTTAAACGGTTTTTCTATAACTACCGTATTCCATAACATTTTCAAAAAATCATTTAACAATCCCATTTCTATCCAACATATCCAATCCAATCATAATCAGTTAAGAATTGGTCGAGTTCCGTCCTAGGTGGCCAAATTTCAGAACTTCTTCCAAAAATCATTTAAGAATCCCATTTCTATGCAATATAACCAATCATATCATAAAAGATTAAGAAATAAACGAGTTCCGCCCCAGATGGCCATATTCCAAAACTTTTTCTTATGATTGTTTATGAATCTCTGTTTCATCCAAAAGAATCCCATCACAATCGATTAAGAATTGATCGAGTTCCGTTCCGTGTGGCCATATTCCAGAACTTCTTCCAAAAATACTTTTAGAATAACATGATCGAGTTTCGTATCAAGTGGCCATATTCCAATAATTAATTAAATAATAATTAAAGAATCCCATTTCCATCAAACACACCCAATCAAAACATAATCAACTAATAAATGCCTGAGTTCCTTCCTAGATGGCCATATTCCAGAACTTCTACCAACAACTGTTTATGAATCTCATTTCCATCCAACAAGCAAAATCCCTTCATAATTGTTTAAGAGATAAAGGAGTTCTGTCCTAGGCGGCCACATTCCAGAGCAAAAACTATAGTCGATTACATTTAAAAACATTCGGATTTAACGGACTCCTCAACTAGTCCGTTAAATCGAGGTTTTACTGTATTTAAGTATTTTTTCTGAGTTGGTTGAAAAAACCACTTTGCTTGTGCTTGCTGCTGATGATAACCACCCCCCAGGTGGGGAAAAATATAAATTATCGATAGTTTTAATTATATCCAAAAGTGCCGTGTCAAACGAGGAAAGTTTACAACTAAAGAAAAAAAATTAATTCGTGGGAGCCACATAATTAACGGGTGCCGCAATTAATTTATCATAGTTTTTACAGGTGGCCAGGTGAGACCATTCGTTCTACTAATTTTGGCAAGATAACGTTCAACCTTTTCAACGACCTATCAAGGCCAAATTTTTGTATAACGGAAAGACGCCCTACATTAAGGTGGGAAGAAGCCCAACGAGATCTACGGTTTGCCATTCAATTTGATATTCCGTTCAAATCAGTGTACGGGTGATCAAACAAGGCCATTCACATTTTACAGTTTTGGCGAGACAACGCCCAACGGTGTTTTGTTATTACGAAGGGCGAGAAAACGCTCACGGACTTGCAGTTACGAGTGGCCAACCAAAGACAGCCATTTTGCAAAGGCGGAAAGCCGCCCAACCCATTTCGGTGATAGGCGCCGCAACCCACGGTCAACCTCTAGGAGGTCCAAAGGTACAACATTTTATTTTTATTTTTTAACTTATTTTTTTTTCATATTTTTCAATTCTTAAATTATGTTTGTGATCGAACGTAAATAACGGTCGGGGTGCACTTCACAGAGGTACATTTGTTTCGTCTCTAAAATTTAGGTCGTTCATTTTCTGATTTTATTTTTTTCCCTTCAATTCCTATTATTTTATTTTTTTTTACCATTTTCTTTTCGTCGGTGTTTTTTCTTTTCGGTCGGTATTTTTCTTTTCCCTCCTTTTCTCTCGTGAGGTTTGTTGAATAAAAAATTGCTCGGCAAATTATTTCCGGAATTTAGTTTATTTCTTTCCTCCTTGGTCCATCTATTTCCTTCATTTATGATTTCGTCATTCTATTTAATTTTTTTTGTTTTTTTTTTATATATAATAAGATGAATTGCTAAATTTCATTGCGGGTCGGTTCCATATTTGCAGGCTGGGTTTGTCACTTCCCGTCATTTCCTCGGCAGGTCATCGACAGTGTGAATTGTGGGAGATTTCTTAGAGGTCTCTCCGAGTGAAACGAGGCTTTCTTTATTAAGAAAACGTCTTTACCCTGTTATGCTCCTTCGTTATGGCTTGGCATCGGTTGTTAGGGGGCAATGGTTCAGTCGAGCTTTTTATTGCAGACATTGTAATTGTTCGGGGAGATCCGGTCAATCCTAGCTGGGCACACCTAGTAATTATTAAATTTAGTCCGGTTTCTCAAGTTTCGAATTCTGGTGCCATTTAATTCAAATTCGTGAAGACCAGGAGAAAACAAGCCTCAACTTCCCCACGGATCAAGCATTAACCCTGAGATGTATTCGGCAAAAATCACCGTAAGAGTGGCCTCTGCGTGCTTAGTTAAATCTTTCGGTGGGCTTCATGCCATCCGTAACAAGATGATATTGTACTTCTTGACCGAAGACTTAGTGACAACAACGACAGTTTCATAGCACTTAATTGCTTGGCAAGAAGACTAGGTTTGCAGGTAAACAGTAGTAAAATCAAATTTTTAACAACACACAGGAACATCTCAATGGCAAATTTAAAAAAATTGGCGATCATAATTTTGATAGCGTCGAAGACCCCTACTACGACTTTCAGAAGCGAGAGCTGGGCCATGAACTCTAACGGTTGTAGATTATTATCTACCTTCGAAGAGAAGGTCATCCAGTCAATTTTTGGTTCAATTAAAGTTGCGAACAACGAATATCGGTTTCACATATATAGTCCATAGAAATCAGGAACTATTCGTCGGCCTAACTAGCATTGCACATTGTTTGGTATAGGTGAATATTTGAGGAGCATGTACGATTTTTTTTAGAAGTTTTCTTTGTCTAGGGGTTGAGATATAGCCCATAAGGTCCGGAACTCTTTAAAAATTCACCCATCAAACGGTGTGAACCGCATAAAAAAATCCCTACATTTTTACTCCCAACCTCGAAAAATTTCTGTTGGCATGAGAGTTTTTAACTATCGTGATAGCAAGAATTTTTTGGACTGAGAGTAAAACTGTGGGAATTTTTTGGGCTGAGAGTAGAAAAGGTCATGAGACTGAATTTAACCAATCTTCACACACACACATATGAAAATTGGGCTTATTTCACAAACATGCATTTATACGTACTATATCTACTCTCAGCCCCGAAAATTTCAAGTCTCATGACAGTTTTTAACTATCTTAATAGCAAATATTTTCTTGGCAGAGAGTAAAAATGTGCAGAATTTTTGGGCTGATAGTAAAAAATGTCATGATAACAATAATTAGTGTTGCAATCGTATTTTTCGAGGATGGAATTCGGACTATCTTCACATACATATGGCGAAGCACTGGTCAATGATTGATCGGTTGGGACAAAACTCACACTGATAGTCGCTGACAACGTTTTCGGCGACGAGGACGAGCCAACACTTTGCACACAGTGTTCAATAAAGCATTGCCACGATAGTTTTCACATTTTTTATGCATCGGACATATGAGCGAGGTCTTCCAATTCTCTGACAGCTCTTTTAGGACTAAAATAGAAACGATTCAATCGTACAGATTTGATACAAAAATAATGCCTTTATGTGTTTAATCAACTATGTAAGGTTCAATACTAAGCACCTTAAACTTTTCTATCTCTACCTGCTTCTGCTTCCTCGAAAATCTCGGCACCCGGCTCAGCAGTTGGTATAATAGTGGTTACTTCGTCACTCCAATTTAGCAGCAGAAAGTTTTTCATACCGAAAAACAGCAACAAAGTTTATTATCAGCTTCCGCCTTTGATGGCTATACTTCATGGGTCCATATTTTTAGTGCGACTTCTGGTGTTAACAAAACATTCTCTTGAAATTCCGTGTTCCCTTTGAAAGCTAATAGTTTATTTTTCTTTTTCTCAGATGTTTGCTTAACTATCACATTTCTCGATGTTTCTTTTTGGGCGGCCCTGGTAATATGGTGAAAAGTTCTACTACAGATCTCCCCCTATTCCTGAATACGATACGAAATCGAAAATGCAAAATTCATATTTGAATTGAATCAGACTCGTACGATTCTTGTTTAAAATTGAATAGGAACCTTATACTTTCGTTTTCGTATCGTATTTAGTAATAGGGCTGCTGATATTTTTCTTGTGAGCGTTTTCTATTACATTAACACTGTTTACTGAAAAGCTTTGTAAAGGAGAATGAACTGTTCACAGTAGTTTTATGTTAACATCCACTCTGCTGGAACCCACATCAGCTGAATGTTAAATTGATCTGCTATCTGTTTACGTATGGAGATACGATTTGAGCAAGCCTGACCATCATTAAAAATGCGAATATTCATTATAGATATTCCATTATAATTCAACCAGACAATGACTTCCCTTTTCACGATTAGTTCAGCTTGAAAAACGCTGCTGTTGTACGAGAAAGGAAATGAGAAGGTTACATTTAATAGTTTTTCTTAGAATAAATGAGTGTCCCGTATTGTTACAGTATACCACACAGAGATGGAGTTGAGGCTTATAGCTGATCTTGCTGCAATTTTTTGACCTATAGGGATATCTAGGGATGTTAGTTGAAAGAAAATCACCTGTTCGTGAGTGGATGTTCTCCTAAGAGCCCCACTAATACACAAGGCAGCTGTTCGCTGTACATCCACCAATGATTTTAGATTGATTAGAATATTTAAAGCTGGCAATTAAAAGGTTACCTTACATAATAATATGGGCCTAATATAGTAGAAATAAAGAGCCAATGCCCAATGTACTCATTTTTTTGTGGATCTAAATTCAAACCTCAACTCTTAGCCCATAATTGAAGACAATGCCACACGGAACTGCCTGCATTCTTTTAAGTTGAAAAATATTTACCGAAGACAACAATTGCAACATCATCAGGTTTAATAACAGGTCCATTATGGCCAAGCTTCAAAGTAGAGCACAAATCTGCTAATAGAGGACGACTTAGGCTGGCCGTCATGACTAACTGCTCTGAGTCCACCCCAAAGAGGAGAGTTCCTGCGTCACCGTCTCTGGTTTGACATAGTTAAAGACCCCCCTCCGCCCATTGGTTAGTCCCCAATGGTGTGGTTTTTATTTTCTCGCACCAATTTGTATTTGATGTGTGTTGTTCGACCTAAAATCAGGTCACAGGTAAAATATAATACCCAAACAAATTTGCACGAAATTGATACTAGTTTTAAGCATTAGTCACAAGAAAAGTGCTATACAGATATTATTTTCATGTTTACCTAAAATATATTTTCTAACAATAAACATATTTTCTAACTAAACATAATTTTGTTTAGCTTAATAGGCCGAAGGACTGGTAATAGTGAGTTCCATACCGTATGTAACAAAATAGGTTAGATTAGGATTTAAAATATCCTTAATATTAGCGCATTTTGTTGGAATATTTTACTGCGTAATTTAGAAATTCAATTTATTCAAATATTTGGGATACGATATCTAACACTAAAAGTATAAAAAGGAAAATGTGAGAGGTGATCTTCTTCCCATCTTATATGTGTATTGTATATAATACATACAAGTACCTTTTATAATTCAAAAGGGTAATTTTCTGAAATGAAACTGAATTTGAAATTAAAGTATATCCATTATGTAAATTTATATTGAAAAACGATTTCTATGGAGCCACTTATCATTAAGATTTCTATTTAAATATTTATTTTGGTAGATTTTGAAGCCCTTAAACACTATATCCTTATTTTGGTAATGCCTGTTAGTGAAATAACATTTCATGATAGGTTTTTGTCTTACGAGTATACGAGTACATGTAAGTGTTGCATTATTACTATTTGATTACCTCGGTTTGTATGAATTAAGGTTTGAACTTAGGTGTACCCATAATTCTACATACACATTTCGTAAAATCGTGATGAGGGGTCCTGTCCTCCTAAAATATTCAAATAATTGTCAAGTAATTAAAATTCTTAAATATATAAACAATTCATTTAAATTTAATTATTTATTTTAATTAATTGGATTAAAATAAATGAACGACGATTTATTTTAAAAACTTATTCGCTGACAAAAAATAATAAGAAAAATTCGTTGAATGAAAATCTCAACTGAACATTGGTGAATTTGTGTTTCCCCCCAGCACACCGGTATAATTGGCTTTATTCATTTATATTTTGAATTTTTCATTACGATGTTTTTTGTTGCTGCCGGTGTTTATGGATCGTATATTTTTATTCCGTAAATATTGAGAAAATCTGTACAACATTATTTTTTTTTGTGAAATTTGGTATTTCCGATTTGGGTTTGGTAAAGTTGTTTAAAATGTAATATTTTTAGCAGACGTGGTTTATATAATGTAGTCAAAGGTATATACATTATATATATATATATTATATTATATTATATATATATTATATATATATTATATATATATATATATATATATATATATATATATATATATATATATATATATATATATATATATATATATCTATATATATATATATATATATCTATATATATATATATATATATATATATATATATATATATATATATATATATATATATATATATATATATATATATATATATATATATATATATATATATATATATATATATATATATATATATATATATATATATATATATATATATATATATATATATATATATATATATATATATATATATATATATATATATATATATATATATATATATATATATATATATATATATATATATATTTATATATATATATATATATATATATATATATATATATATATATATATATATATATATATATATATATATATATATATATATATATATATATAAATTCTTGATCGATTGAACTAAAAACCCAACGAAATAGAAAAAAGGAAAACTCTAATATAATATCACGTTTGGGAAAAACATTGTAAAAAAACCAGGCGACGTATACGATAAATAAAATTTCCTTTGTTGAACAAATTATTCTTATTGCCTGAACTGGTACAAAACATCGCTGGTATGCGACAAATTTAATTTGTCCGCTCCAAAAATAGAAAGGTGTCGTTACCTCTCAATATATACGTAGAATAGTTCTTCGGTAATCAAATCATCATCGCGCATACAACTAAAATTTTCCAGTTTGAATTAAGTCAACAATGAAAATACTGTACAAACAATTTTCATTCATATAATGAAATATAAAAATAAAAACTTTTTTAATTATTTTATGCAAACATAGTGAGAGAGGGTAGTGTAGTGGGTAAAACTTTCAATTTTCTCCGAATATTATGTATTCACAAGGACGCCTCAAATGAAAAAAAAAATGTGTTATAAAAAGGCGAAGACAATACAAACTATACACATAACAGTTTTTTTTTAGAAAATCAACAAAATGCGCGCGACACAATGAAAATGATGAAAACAGCAATAATCACCATAATGGAAATGCAAACAAAACGGTTTCAAAATGACAAAGCTAATTTCTGTTGATTTTTTGTTATAACAAGAAATTTTTTTTTGTTGTTTGGTTGATGGCGGCGAGCTATTTATCGAGCGTGAAAAACTAATACTAATAATTAAATTAATGGTTTCATCAATGTATAATAATAATGAGGATTTGTGAAAAAAAAAAACATTTTGAAAGTTTCAGAACCCAACAAACCCGATGTGCATGCGTTTGATGAACCGGGATGCAAAAATCTAGGAGTGTAATCCATATTTTATTTCAAAATTTTCATTAAATTGCGCAAGCTCACTAAAATATTTTTCAAAACACTCGATGCTCGAATCAAAGTAACACCAACGTAACACCAAGGCATACCAGCATTCATGTTGTGGGATTGGATACTGCTCCGGCAGTAAGAAAGCGCAAACGGGGACCAAATGGCAGTGTCACAAGAGCACAAAAAATACGGAATGTAATACCCCAGTGGTGCAGCAGATGTTGACAAATCCGCACTCTTCGGAGGCAAGCTAAACATTCTAAGGTGGACCAAAAATTGTTTAATGCATGTGATTCAAATTATCAAGGCCACCTAGACCTTCAACAAGAAATGTCTTTCAGTATGAGAAAAAAGAATTTAGAACTCAAAAAAGCAGTTGAAACACGTGCAACACTTGGGACGACAAAAAATTACTCCACCTTGGCTAACTAATATCAAAACCAGCTGGAAAAAATTCCAACAATTAGTTGATGATAATATTGATGCCATTTAAATATCTGATACAGCCAAAAGAGGTAGAGTAACTCAACAGCATTTTACAAGAAGCGGCGTGGAGCAGTACAGTATCTTCCTGAAAAAGGACGACCTTAACTCCACAAAATAATTAAAAATAATTAATGCAGTATTCAGAATTAAACACATTCATAATCAATGGAAAGTCGCAGAAGTAATCATGATATACCATTAACTAACAAAACAACAAATAACAAAACAACAAATAACAATAATTTCAAAAATATTCGAGAAACCAATACTAAGGAGACTCAAACCAATAAAAGAAGAAATAATTTTTATTCTTCAACATCAATGTGGCGTCAGAGAAAACCATTCAATAATATAACAAGTCCTGTATCCACAAGAGTACCACAAGGCAGCATTTTGGGACCAACTTTATAACTCTTCTATAATGAAATAAAATCTGTTCAAATAAAGTTCACCTAGAGAAAGATCAACTGGATACCAACCAAACAGTAGAATTGAACTCTCTGCAAATTCGCTATGGAAAAACGGAAAAATGTCTAGGAATGACTCTAGATGCGAAACTAAAAAGGAAAGAGCACATCAAAAAGAAAAAAGGATTAGTTTAACATAAAATACAGAAAGATTGATTGGCTCTTAAAGGAAGAAATTCTTAAGTTAACTTTACATAATAAACTGCTCTTGTACCGACAAATTTTAAAACCTGTGTGAACTTGCGGTATTCAGCTCTGAGGCTGTACAAAAAAAACCAATGTCAATAACATTTAGTCATTCTCGATTAATAGGATGGTATACAATTCTATTGTAGTCTCTGCAAGGAGTTGAATGCAAATGTCCAATGTCCAATGTTAAAGATGACTATTCTTATATTGACCATTTCGATGATGTTTCATAATCGTTAATCTAGATTAAGTCTAATAACCTGGAAGATCTGTTAGAAAAAATTCACCAACATTTTCATATACTATTTGTTATTGTAGTTCTACCAATGTTCCGTCGGCTGTCTATGGGTCATTTGCTCAACCATTTGAAGCAACTCAGATTGTAATGTGGTTCTTCAGTTAATTTTCCTATTCTAACTAGACATTTTCTCACAATTTCAGTTTATAATGAAATTAATTAAAGCTCAGAAGCAGAAAAGCGAAATTCAAGCTTAAATGAAGGTCAAAATCAAATGAGTCCACTCTATCGAGATTACAAGTACAAATGACAAGGACATGACATAAATTTACTTCATACACTGATTAAAAAAAACTCCTTATTACGGGACTAGACCATCACAATCAATGATTATTGGAAGTTGGCTTGAAAAATATAAGGAAATTCTAGGTTTATCTTAAAATGTCATTGAAATTACTGATCATACGAGTAACTGGAGAAGGATTTGATTGAGAACTTTAACTTAAAAAAAACAATTGAAATGATTGCCGAAATAGCACTTATATTACAGTTTCGACCGAATGATATTTCAAATAATTTTCCTCCTGAATTCTTACACGATTTACTTAAATCGTGCATACCTCCACCTAAGTTATATCTCCAATCTTGCTTCACAGAAAGTAAAATTCAAAGAGACTCCTTTGCTTGCAATGGAGCTGTTTCGAGGATTGCACGCACATTATCCTCAAATGAAAACCATTTCCTACAATTTAATCCCACCATTGGCAATAACAATAAACAAATCACAAGGACAAAGAACCCATTTTCTCACATGGACAACTAGAGATCCTCACAAGTTGAAAATTTGTATCAACTAAAAAAAAATTAGCAGAAAAGATATTTCTCAAAATGTTGTTTATAAGAAGAGTTCCAGCGATACTTCTGAATTCTGAAGTGAATCTTCACTTATGAGAAGAGATTGTGAGCCAATTTTCAGAGAATATCATTAGTTGCATTTTGAGTACATCATATTAACGAAATACTGTACTTTTTGCTAACATAACATGGAAAACAATACTTTATGACATCTTTTTAGACCCATACTTATCCGGGCATCACAGGCAATCATTCTATGATATGAGTATTGACGAGTATCAGGAACCCAAATTTGATCTACTTTTCTTAAAATTTCACTAAAATCAGTCAATTTGCGTGGAAAGCTGTTTTTTGAATTTCGACGATTAATCTGAACAAATTTGGTCGAAAATTTTCATAATTCTGAAAACGATTCTTTTTGCATTCGAAACCAATCACAAATTCCGGCACTTACATCTGCATTTACACCACATGAGACCATCGTGTTAAATGGGTTCCCACGGAAAATGGGTCGAAGACATTCTTTATCTTCTCTGCATTCCGTTTCAAATTCACCAATATACCAAAATCCAATGTTGGATTTGAAGGAAATTATAAGGAGACACCAGCCGAGGGGTCGTTTAAAGGTATAAATAGAACAGCAAAAGTTTGATGATGGGAGGACGAAAACCGAAACCAGACCGATCAGGCCAAAACCCAGGGAAGACAAACAGAGATTGTTAAGAAATGATGCGATACAAAAATGTAAATTTTGCCAATCAGATTCGGAAGAAATAAACTAAAATTTATACACCATAGATATTTTCGGAAAGGTTTTTTGTTGTAATTTAAATCATAAAAATATAAAAAGTTCAATGTACTGTTTGGAAAAAATATTAAACTCAAAAGAAAAGACTAATTTTGTCGTTCAAAATTTAACCGAATATTAAGACGGGAACAGTCAAGTGGTTAACTGTGCAGCTGATGGACAGAAGATCGCGGGTTCAAAATTCAGGTAGGGCGCATGAGACATTTAGTCGTGTGTAAAATATTTTTGTGTTGTCTATAAACCGCAGCAGGCGTGTGTTGTAAAAAATAAATAAATTATTCGAACTTGGGCAGTGAGTTAGTCCCGTGACTTTAGACTAAGCCAAGCTCAATTGAATGTTATTTTGTTGATTTTAATTCGAAAGCTGTTTTTAATTCAAATGATAAACAATTGTTTGTGTATAATCAGGTGGTTTGGTGCTAAAGTGCGTAAACTTTAAATTCCGAGACGTGGTTAAGAAACAGTGCCAGTAACATTTCTAGTGGTAAGTGATAGAGCGACCAGTGAAACTGAGCATTCGTTGAATAATTTGAGTTGACGTCGTGCGAATTCCATTAAGCAGCTGCCCGAAGCAGGAAGGTTGCTAGGACCTCCCCGCCATTAGGATGCGGCCAGCAGAATTCAGGTGAGTTGCCATTTTCTCACTAAATTTGTTTATATATTTTTTGCTTTGGTTTTTCAAATGTAATGGTGTTATTGTGAAGAAATGTATGTCACTTTCCTTAACGTTAATCATAAGATTAATCATAAGAAAACAAAACAAACAAATGTTCTGTTGCCGACATCAACTTTTATCTGACGGTGTAGATATTTCAGCTCTACTCGAAAGGTAAATCTTAATGTAAATGCTCGCGCTTTGAGAACGACACCAGCTTTCAGAATTGCTCCACATAGAATGACCTATGGCCAGAATGAGCCTATTACAAGAATGCTGCGTGAGACTAATAAATATTTCGAACTTTTTCACCACCACATCGATAAAGCAATTTTTGGTCTTATTTTTAGATACGTTTTTTTTGCTTTTTATTTATTTGACTTAAATACTCCATTAAATTATAAATTTTATTTATAATTTTTAGCATTTTTTTTTTCTGTTTGCTCTCTTCATTGCGTTTGTTTTAATTTTATTTTTGTTTACCTTTGTTTTTTTTTATTTCTCTTTTTTTCCTCTTTTTCCAGTTGTGAATTTGCTTGCTCTAATCAAACCGGCGGTCGGGGTCTTCTTTTTTGCGGTGGGGTATCATTCTCCTAAATTTAGTATACATAAATTCAGCCTTCTCATTTTCCTAATCATAGTTCTTTAAATACATTTTTTTTCGATTAATTGTTAAAAATTTATTTTTGTTATTTTTACTCCCCGCGTGCGGTCAGGAAGGGGTGATGGGTCGTTGGGAATTATTATTATTATTAATCATAAGTTTTTTGTAGTTAACTATATCACCGGATATCACAGTCAATAAAAGTGGTTGTTAAAAAATGTATGTGCTTTCTTATGTGATTCTGAGCAGACATTTTATCGCCGACTGAATGCTTAAGTGTCCTACAGACCACTTTTTACCAAAACGACATTTTAATAGAGTAAAGGATTATCGGCTCAGCTCTTTCAGTATTCGTGATAATAATTGTCCTATCTCCTTTAGTTTTGAGTTTTAGTTTAGTTTTTGTTATCATTTAAATTTTATTTCTGCTTAAATAGCGTATAACAATATTTTGTAAGCGTTAGAAAAGTTTCTTGAACAAAATTTTTGAAAGTAATTTTTTGCTGCTCAAATGTCCTACAAACCATTTTATGCTTATTTGTTTCATATCACATTAAGCGAAAGAACAACATAAGCTTTCGGGTTTCCTCTTCTAACTGTTCTAATTTTTTATGTGCTATTTGTCTTTTTTAGTTACTCAATTTTGATTGGTTTGTTTAAAATACTACACCCCTTCTCACTTTTAACTGTTGGAAAACGACAGAATGAAGTGAATTTATTTTGAAGATGTCAGTAGAAGACAAACACTCGCTTGATAAACATCGATTACGAAAAATGGATATTTAATAAGAAAATAATTTTTTATTTTTTAGTTATGAAAAATAAGACTCTTCTCCCTCTCCAAGCTTAGGTTCGAGTGTCGTTATGTAAATAATTTTGCTAAGATTATTTAGTTTAAAGTAAGCTAAAATAACTTGTTGTGAATTTGTTTGCTATTTTCATTTGAATCCAAAATCAATATTTTAAAAATCTGAATTTAATGTTATTATTATTTAAATTTCTTGTTAAAAATGTGGATGTATATTAAACTGAATAATTATTCGTCCTAAAATGTTTGTAATGTAAATTTATTATTTCTTGGCAGAGCGATGTCGGAAATTTTAAACTCAACAACATCGGATCATTCGATCGAAACATATGACGTGTCAACTGATTTTAGTTGCGATGACTCAATCAAGATCCAGATTATATCGCAGATAGAGACGATATTGAACTCTCGGAAGTAGCTGCTTATGTTCCATCAATGCCGAGACATGTTTCGTGCAATAATTTACTCACACCAAGATCCGTAAAAGAAACAAGCTAACCAGCTCGAAAACGAAAATTAAATAAATCAAACTGGAAAAAACAAATTGTCAAATGAAAAAGGCAAACAGGGAAAGAGTATATTAAGCTACAAGGTAAAACAATGCCTGCAAAACGAGTGCAACCAGCAAAATGTGATCTAGCCTGCCCTTATAAATGTACATTTTAAAATCCTAATGGAATGCGCGATGAAATCCATGGCCAGTTTTAGACGCTAAATGATGAGGAGAAAAAATTCTTTTACCCCAATTTTGTTACTCTTTCTTGTCCAAAGCTTTTAACAAATGTTTAACTATTTTTTTTTAAAATTGACAAATAAAATCACAAGTATGCTGATCACTATTCCTATTCATATACTTTCCATATCGAGACTGGCATTTTGAAGCCATCGTCGAAAAGAAAACATCAATAAACTAAAACATCTGATCAAAATATTTTGGCAATTCGTAGCCGCATTGAAAGTTTCCCATGTATCGATGCACATTCAACGGCGAAAATGTATCGATTAGTTAAAATAGCAGAACAGTTACGTTACGTTACTTTGTATTCTGTTTATCGGAAAATATTTAACACCGAATACGACTTGTTTTTTAGTCCCTAAAAAAGACGTATACGACATTTGCACCAAATATCAAAACATAAACGAGCCGAGCGCTGGCCTAATTTTAAAACAAGATAGGCACAAGAAATTAAATGAAAGAGCAAAGGAACGCCGATCTGAGGATAAATCATTAATCAACAACGAAATAGCAGTAATTTCGTATGATCTACAAAATGTTTTCTGGAACGCACCGAATTTTTATTACAAACGAAAATTTAGCACTTACAATCTTACTGGACTTTGTAATCTAAATGGAATAACCTATGGCACAATTTGGTATGATACAGGCAGGTCTGGCAATGATTTCGCTGTAAATACAGGCAGGTCTGGCAATGATATCGCTGTACTTGTAAACTATAGCTGAAATGATAAATTGTGGAGGTTTCAGAAAATTTTGGTCGAAATCGGTCGTATAGCTGTTTAGTTTTTTCGCAAGTATTTTAAAAAGTATATCATTTACGAGAAAAACGACTATGAACTGAATGATGTTAAATTAAATATTCAAAAATATCGGTTCAAATCAGTTTTCAAAAATTAAGTGGAAATAACGATTTTTTTTACAACAGACTGTGCCTTTTGTATAGTAATCATGCAAATTTTTGAACTCGTGCGTGTGTGGTGTCGTGCAGACTAAAATATTTAATTCTCTAGAACTAGACGTGTCAAGTTAGCAGGATGAAGAAACTTCAGTGATTTTTGGCTGAAGTCCACTGAAAAGTCCACCAAGACACCTGAAATGGCAGCTACCTTTGGAGTTTTTTCATTTTTAGCAAATTCTTATGTTGAAAAGTAAAAATGACGAAAAACCGATTAAAACAAAAAAAAATGTAGATTAAGTATCAAAAGAAAATTTGGTTAGATAATTTTCTACAGTCCAGGCGGATTGACTAGTTGGATCAAACTTAATACTAAATTTTTTGCAATAAATTGGGAGATCAATGAGAAATGTAGTGGGCATCTGTATGCATCGGAAGATGCAGCTTTCGTACGAGCTTATTCAATTTTTGCTGTGAAGATAAAATTATGGGGGTTGTCCTTGAGGGTTGAGATTGATTGATGAATTTTTTTTATTAAAAGATAGTTTTTACCAAAAATCCGGTATAGGTTCAACTTTTCGATTTAGAAATTAAGTGTGGTGTAAATTCGAGCGTTAGCTACAACATATTCACCCCTTCAGTTTTTTTTTACTATACCTCATTTTTCTTGGAAATAACATTTAAAAACCATCTTTCGATAATTCTGTTATACGAGAAACTTGTATTTACGTTTTTTAATTAAATTCTCGTAAAAATTCCTCACTAACTTTATACACGATTAATTTTCAGACAACATTACAAACTTGGACATTTCTTAAGAAATTTCTAGCAATTTGATGTTATTATACTTGGAAAAATAATAATTGAAACGTTGTACGTTGCAGTTGCAAAAGATGTTGAAAACTACTAATTAGATTATGAATCCAAAGAAATGAATGAAAGATTATATTCCGCCCATCAATATACGTATATCTGAAATAACAAAATTATCCTTTCGATTAGGTTTCCGGCTTTGCATAATCAATCTACATTGTTGTCGAACCTATAGATTATTCAAATTATTTTATAATCCCGCTAATCTCTATATCTACAACTTAAATCAATCTACATCTAAACGCTTTATTTAATCTCGCACAATTGATTTAGTTTTATGCGAGACGATGTACTTATCTATAAAATTTATGTACATCGATTTATGTTTGTAATACACGGAAAACTGAAAACTTGGGTTGGGTTTGTAATTAAATTATTTCTACAATCACGCGGATAGACGATACACATAAGAAGCTTTATTGTTTTGTCTGCGATACAAAATGTAAAAATACTGAGTTTGATTTTATTTTATAATTTTGCACAAAGGTATGAGACATGTATAAGAAAGCACGACTAAACAAAAAAGGAAGCTTTATTGTTATTTCGTATCTTTAACATTACATAGTCAGTTTAATTTAATGTAATGATACAATTATATGTATATGATGTCTGTGTGTTTTTATTTTGCCATTATATTTACCAGAAACGGAACCGAGAATATTTCTATCGCAATAAATAATGACATTAGATGAAATGATAACATTATCATATAATTTAATGAAATTATTTTTGTTTCGTTTGTTATTTAATTAGGAAATAAAGTATTATGTTTTTGATGATGATGATGATGATGATGATGATGATGATGATGGCAGTTTATACTCAGAGGGTGATAGTTTTACTATATATATATATATTCATGGTAGGATTTAAGTCTTAAATTGAGTCATTTAACCTACATAATTTTAAGCTGACATTATAAACTGTCTGGCATTGGGGTTTTGTTGTACATTTTATGTATTCAAAACAAAAAGGTAAATTTTTTGTGAATTTATGTTTTGGCATTATCATAAATGGTTTGGTCGGGATCTTTTCCAAAATGTTAACCTTGATACAGCATAATATATGATTTCAGGTTTTCTAAATTTTTCTAACCCAAATAATATTACTAAAGAAGCATTTTTATTTTGTTTGCATTACAAAAAATTTGCCAAAGAAATAGCCACCCGTAAAATGCGGTGATTTAAGTTTTTACTGCAAAAATATTTTTCGACTTTTCAATAACAAAATAATAAAGATTAAGTGATTTTTGTTCATATACCTAAAAGCACATATTATAGGTTTTCGTTACTCGACCAATCGGAGCCCAAAACACATAAATTATATCAAAAATCGAAAATATGTCAAATCGTATAATATTTTCTCTTTTGTATATGTATTCAACCTGCATGCTGTTTCTGACAATGACAAATTTCGATAGACGATATAATTAATTAGGTATTCGCTTGAATCAGCGATAATGATACCACGTTGGCAGTGACATTAGCAATATTTGTAATGTAGTAATAAATTTCACAATTCAGGGATTGCTACAAAGTCTCATTATAAGAGTAACAGGAATACAATTTAAAATGTTATATTTTCAACAATGCTATTAAAATCAGCACGAAACATAATGTTTCCCTATTATTTATGTGCTTTTGACATTAAAAATCGATTGAAAAATAATAGTGAAAGTCGATAAGATCACAATGTTTTTTGTATTGGCTGAATTTGTTTTGCAATTGAAATTTTCACGCTAAATGTTTTAGTATGAATTTTATATAACGTATCCTGAAAGTGTTGTTTTTAACATTAAAAATCCATCAAAATATTTTCTTATATCTGCTTACTTTAAAATTTCGATCAATTTCTAAATGACAACAAATAATTTAAAATTTATTGCAACGATCGTCTAAAACCCGGTATCCTGACTTATCTGTTCAATGCTAAATTAAAGCCTTTACGCGTACTAAAGGCCAATCTTGCTTATTATAAAAATATTATAAAAAAAGTATTTAAACTAAGTAATATATATTCAAATGTTTCCCCATAAGAATTTTTCTTAATTACAGAAAATCTACTACCTAGTACTAAGTGTACTTTTGAGTTATTCTGGATGTAAACTAACAGATAAACACAATTACATTGAAAAATCTAGCGTACCCAAGTGGTTTAGTAAATAAAATTGAAGAGGTCAATTTGAGAAAATCCGCTACCAAATACAAGCTCACTTTTGATGTGTTTTGGGCCAAAACTATACAGATTAACAATATTTCATTGAAAAATCCGAGGGCCCGGATGTTTGACGTTTGAGTTGTTTTGGAAGAGAACTAACAGATAAACATAATAACATTGACAAATCTAGGGGCCTCGAAAGCATTTTTCCAAATTCAAGAAAACCCGTTACCAAATATTTAGCATCCTTTTGAGTTGTTCTGGATCAAAACTAACAGATAAACACAGTTTCCTTTGAAAAATGTAAAGACTTCGAGTGTTTTAGTAAATTTAATTTCCAAAGAGGTCAATTTGAGAATCGTACGGTTTTTTCGAGCAGGTTCGAACACTACGCGCACTTTTGAGTTGTTCTGGATGAAAACAACAGATAAACTCATTCCATTGAAAAATCTAAGAACCCCGAGTGTTTTAGCAAATTTAAATTGTCAAAAGGTGCGGCATGTTGTACCATCACTATTTTCGAATTCCGAGTTAGTTTATGTCTCATTTTTCAGATTAAAATGGCAGCATATTTCACTTCAAAAATCACGCATTTTCTAATGTGTTCTCAGCTTGCTCGAGTAAAACGTCACTCTATTTCTTTTCTACGATTTCTAAGACTACTAGATTAATCGACTCTATTTATCATCAAAAATGTAGAAAAGAGAGAAAGCTCACAATTATATCAAGAGGTTGAAATTGCGATATAAAACACATAATTGACATAAACTAAATCGAAAGTCGAAAACACATTGATGGTACAACATGTCGCCCAATATCAGAGAATTTGCACATCACAGTTTTAAATTACAGTTTTTAAGCATTTTTGTTAAAAAAAAATGCTATATGGTTTCGGTTTGCCGTCTGTCCGTCTGTCCGTCTGTGTGCACGATAACTTGAGAACGAATGAAGATATCAACTTAATTTCTTCACTAAAAGTTCAAGCAATTCTTGGGAATGATCCCTATTGATTTGGACATTTCTGTGTTCAGGGTGTTCGGAGGTAAGTAGGGTTTTGTTAACCCCCCTCCTTAAAATTGTTAGATTTTTTTTCATTTTCTATTCTATTTTGGTTTCATAGAGCAAGTGAATGTGGAATCAAAATATATTTCGTTTCGATATGGTTTTGTGTGGGTGGTGTGGTTATGGAGGTGGTAGGAGTGGTGGTATGGGAGGTGGAGGGGTGGGATGAGGCGTTTTGGGTTTGATGTGGGAATTTGGGATTTGGTTGATGAGGGTTTGTGTGGGTGGTTTGTGTGTGTGTGTGTGTGTGGAAGTGGGTATGGAGGTGTTAAAGGGTGATAATATGGGTGGTGCGGTATAGGGTGGTGCGGGTGAGATAGGGTTTGAGGGTTTTGGATGGTGGGTGAGGGTGGTAATAATGTTTAGGTGTGATGGTTTGTGATTATTTTTTGTGGAAAAACTATTTTGTTTTATTTTATAGGCAACAAAAATGCTTATAGGGTTCGGCTCCGAACCTTTCCCGTCTTTTTTTTTGGTTAAAATTAGGAAAACTTTTAGGAAAACCGCTATCAACTACCAAGCGCACTTTTAAGTAGTTCTGGATCAAAACAAACATATAAATACCATTCCATTGAAAACCTAGGGGCCCGGGTGTTTTAGTAAATACAATTTGTAAGCAAGTCAGTCAATTTGCATATCGCATGTTTTTTCTGAGCATTTTGAAAATTTTAGAAAAAACGCTCCCAAATACTAAGGGCACTTTTGAGTTGTTCTGGATCAAAACTATCATTCCATTGAAAAATCTAGGGGCCCTGGATGTTTTAGTAAATTAAATTTTTAAAGATGGTATATGGTTTTATTCATTATTATTTTTTACTAGATAACTACTTTAAACAAAGATTATACCTGTACAAAAAACAATATATGAAATCGGGTTATTTTAGCAATTAAGCAATTAAGCAATTTTCTTATTACCGATGGGGCTTTAAAGAGATTAAAAGATCGTGATTTTACAACAGTTGCCATACAAAGTACATGCAAGAACGGACCACATTCTCATAGTGCGCGGTTAGTATGATGAAGACACTTAAAATTCCATCACAAATAAAAACCAACGATTTCGATCCCAGCACAGACGTACCGAGTTCGCATTTCACATCCGCTGCCGTATACTCAATTTGACAAGAACATTTTTCTGTTGTGTTTTGACATTTAAAATTAATTTATTCATGAAAGAAATATTTGTTAGTTCACTGAATGAACAATTTCTAACTTAATTCAACTTCACATTATTTTTAGTATTATCAAATGTCGGTAGATGTCAGCAAAATGTATATGGAAAAAGTTTTTTTTTTACCATTTTTATTGAGGTGATACTGTGCATTTATTAATGTGTGTGCCCCATGCCGATCTGTTTGTATAAATTTCGTACTAATTAAATTGTTGGAGATTGCAATTTTTTAACTTATTTTGCAGTTTAGAACTAACTAATATCAAACATATTTTTGTTTATGCATATCAGAGCCATCTATCACCGACTAGTATGAACCAACTGACAGTTTAGTTAGTCAAAAATTTAGCCAAAAAATCTGTCGTACAACATTAAAGACTCTAATACTTTGTATCTAATAAGAATTTCTTCGACTAAATTAGTCACTAGTTTCAATAGATGGCGCATATTTTATAATCCAGTATAATTTTAATATAACTCTCCAATATAATTCAAAAAATCAATTATGAAAGTATATATAATCGACAACGGATAATTTACGAAATTTAGTACTAAATATTAGACTCAGAACATTTTATGGCTACAGCTTAAATTGTTTTATTTATTTATTTATAAAGCAGTTAAAGCTTTTTCATCATCTGATTACGCTCGGTGATGGAAATAAACATAACTATGACCCCTGTCGGAGTACAAAATTCATAGGCCGACCCATCATCCATCGAAGTCCTATAGGAGGGAGTGGGGTAGAAAGTGCTTCGGTTCCAGAACAGATGGCAAAGGTTAAAATGAAAAAATATTTCTTCACCGTTGAAGGTTCTAGAAGGATCTTCAACAATATTGAAATTATTTTTTCTACCAAATAATTTTGAATTTGTATCAACCATACTAGGAGCTCGGTAATTGCATCTGGTATTCGAACCGTTAGATTTATTGTATGTCGCTTGAGAAAAGTTTTATACCACTTATTTTGTGATTTAGACATCTCAACATTATTAACCGCATTTCGAATACAAAGCTTACAATCTTTTCTTCCTCATCGGTAGTTAATACTGGTGATAGACCAAAAGTAAATTGTTTTGATCTGTTTTTGTAGCAATTTTGTAGCGAATACCTCGGAATCCCATATTTTAGAGATAAACCATTAATAATTTCAATCAAGCCAACCTAATTGTCGGTTACATTGTATTTCCATTGCTTTGGCATTTGGCAACCTTATAATAGATTTATATGGGCAATAGGTACAAAATTTGGCTTGTGCTGATCTAAAAAAAATCATCATAGACGTATAATCGACGTGTTAGAATTTTATTGGCCTAGTTATAAGCCCCTCGGTTCGTAACTGATTACTTGCCTATAAAAAACTATTAGTAGTGCGTCCATTCATCAACAAAAACCGTTGACGGTTTTTCAAAACAATCGATTTAAAAATATACTGACGAAGTAAAATTTTTTATGAACATAACGAAACAGGATTTTCTGTTATTAGATTTACCATTAGAAACACAAGGTTTGCAGATGCATAACATATGATGAGAGAGTAACAATATGAACATATAGATAAATCCCAAAAATTAGTATGGTTTTTAGGAGAGTTGGACGATCAGATTCACATAAAATCAACACTCCAATAGATAACAAAATTGCTATGATTTTTATTAACGAGGATGAAAAACTAACGTTTGAAAGAGACGTTAGGATTTATCAAATATGGATACAATGATATAATCACTTTTCTTTCCTTATGGAGAACCAGGATGGGAACAAAAATGACATTGTGTAAGTTACTAAGGATCAACTACATAGCTGAATATAAAAATGTTCCTATTACAATTAGAGATAACTTCAGCCATATATTACATGGTGGAAAATTGTTTCAACAGTTTATATATTTACATTTACAAATTGAGGCAAACAACTTATACATACAACAAAAACAGCCCCAACATCGAGCAGAACTTGATTAAAGATTTGCTGATCATATTTCATCTAATTCTGAATTATCAGCTGGAGAGATTTTCGAGGAACATCCAGGAGAGATGTTGCAATGCTATAGCAATTTTTTAGAAAACTGTTTACCACATTTATAGTCAACAAGTATATGATCGACCGGTTTTAGCTGCTGCATGTTTTAGAATAAAATTGTCAGATTTGATGGAAAATTTGACAAAAGATGGAATTTTAGGAAAAGTCACTGCATTTGTTTCCGTAATATAGTTCCAGAAAAGAGGATTACCACATGCTCAAATATTACTCACAATTAGGGTTGAGGAAAAATTTAAAAAAGCAGTATGCAGCTTTTTCAAAAATGAAGTGAAAACCATAGTTCACCAAGTATGGAAAGTAATCGATGTAGAAACCTGTTTCTGAAAAAAATTATCGAAAAAGCGGAAAGATCGAAGTAAATGTTAGACAATGGATCCACCAAATATTATTAAATAAATACATTATAGAGAAGATCAAGAAGCTTCCCGAGATGAAGCGACTAATTTAGCGACTAATAGATCTGACACTGTTATGTAACTTCCTATTCACCTTCCTATGGCCGTATTCTTGTTTTCCCTGGGAATAGGGAATTGGGAATTAGTAACGTTTTTCTAGTAATTGGGGAATTTTTTATCCCCCAAAGTATAATCTGACGTCTTGGAATTTTTTTAATGGAAAAAAACAGTTCCATTTCATAGCAGATTTGACGATTCTTTTTCCCCACTATTTTATGGGGAAGGTGTGATTCGTACATTTAATTTTGCTAATAAATATATATTTAAAAATAAATTAAATTTGTAATAAGGTCGCAATACGTGTTTTAGATGTAAATATGTATATAAAAATCCCAAAAAATTATTCCATGTATGCCAGAATATACATTTGAGAACGGGAAATATATATTTGGAAGAATGGGAAATATATATTTTCTCAATTCCCAAATCCTCGGGAAAACCAGAATAGGGCCACTGATAACCACTTAGTAATTTTTAAAGAAAGACAAAAATAACTGGCGTTGAATACAGCGGACCAGCGTGGAACAAAGTGAAGCCAATATTTCGAGTTAAATCAGTTAGAAGTGGAACCGTTTTTCCTGCATTTCAGCAAGCGAGTGAAAAATGTCTCTTCGAATCAGATTTGGAATGCAAAAAATGATTTGAGAAGTCTGTAATTTTTCAATACCAGACCTTTGATTTTAAAAATAGTCTTAATTTGTGGGAAGCATTTTGTTAATACATCAGAAATCAGCTTTACCTTAGTTTTTGGTGATTTCGCAATGAAATCCTTTTAGATCATGGAAAACATCTTCGGATTTTAACTTGCATATGCTAAGGCTTATATTAAAATTATTAGGTGCTTTGGTAGTAAATAACAAAAATTGCCCTTAAAAACAATATATGAGGGGTGAATCAATATATGTGATACTAGTGAAGCAGCCTGCATTGATGACCATCAACAAATCGCAAGGACAAACTTATGACAATGTGGGAATATTTTTGAAAAAGACAGTGCTTTTTCATGGACGGCTTTATCACGGTCAAGAAATCATAATATCATTAGTTTTCATTTCTCCACTATTACAACAAGGACAACTTCTTAAGCATACTATTTTTCTTTTGAAAAAAATGCAAATTAAAAATAAAGGAAAAGGGGGAAAAAATTAATATATTTAGTTTTATGTTTTCATTAAAATATTTTTAAAATAATTTTACGAGGAACTACAGTAGAATTTTAATAGAAAGTGTTGTCATCGGAGCAACATTTCTCAGCAAAGTCTAAATAAAATCGGGTTTTAGGAATTGGCTCAAAATTGATTCCAAAGTATGGTCATTCACCCGATGCAAACAATATACGGCATCGCTGTTCTTTGTGGTGGTACTCACAACTCTCGTTGATTCGATCCAAATTGTTAATCTACATTACATGTTAACAGGTTAGAATTCATGTGCTGCTTTAAATTTTTTTTATTTTATTCACGATATAATTTTATTCGTTACTGATAAATCTGATAAATTATTATTGGATTTACCGAAGGATTCATAAAACAGATATATGATTTTCTTATATATCACACGAATTATTTTTCCACGTGGCATCCCTATTTTCATTTAAACTCAAATAAATAAATCCAATTTTGATTAAAAAATAAACGTTGCCGATAAGAAGTCTGTTGTTGGTATATTCTGCTTTAAGATAAAATGATATTTTATTTATTGGGATGTATCTTGTTGTGACAATGAATATACGATTAGAGCTATGTATTTTAAACCACACTTTTGGCACATCGGTATATCAAATATTTCCGGTGCCCGGGTTGAAGAACTATGCGTTACAAGATATATAACAACTATAGAACCATAATATTTTATGTTCCAAAAAGAAAAAGGGTAAGGGAACATTTTTGGCTTACAACAGCAATAACATACAAGGCAAAATAAAAAATTTCATTTAAACACGAAATCATAAATCAAATCTATCAGAGCAACAAGAAACTTTCCAAGTTTTCTAAGAAAAATCAATTTTACATGAAACAAGTGAGAAACGTTGTTTATATACCAACAACATTTTTAAATTGAATAATTTGATTAAAAAGAATTAAAATGACTGGTAATTTGTTAAAAAATGTGTACGATACAAAATATTCGACAGGGTTTCGTACGGAAACGTTAATATATTTTCTCACGCCTATCAAAACATACTTGGCGTAAATTTTATGAATGAAAACCCACCGAAAAACTTTACATTTTTTTTTCGTTCGAGCACAACAACAAAATTATATAAAATTTTAAACTTGAACAATTGATATTTTTGTTATTGTTGGAGTAAGATGAGATTAGTAGAGATTCGTAAAAAATGTGTATATATTATTTTTAGTTGGGAAATAAATTTTTAAGAGATTAACGTTAATTTTACGAGTTTCTCAAATATACATGAATCTGCTGCTATATCGCAATATATGTTTGATGGTAGGGAAAATACGGTGCTGTATTTTTGATATCAGATATATGTGTGAAAAAATAAAATTTGGCTGATTGTTACATATTCAATATAGTGTGTGAAAATTTGAAAGAAAATAATCAAAATATTAGCAACATACATACAGGAATTAGATTACGACGCGCATAAACGGTATGAAAGTACAAATACTTTCATTACGTACTGTAACCATACCGTATAAAGGTCGTGACATCAAGATTCATAAATTTAAATAGAAGATGATTTTCGTTTTGTTTTATGTTTATATTATGTTGTATAAAATCTTATATTACAGATGGTAGACGCTTGTATATTATTAATTAGAGACATTAAATTCGTTTTACTTATGAGCTGTTGAATTACGGCGTAATTTTGCTTAAAGCGGTTTTATGTATTATATCCTTATGGTAAAGTTATTATATGTGAGAAATGTGTTATCTCTAAATTAGATCTTCCACCTGGCTGTTAAATTTCATACATAATACGACATAATAAATTAGATTAGGTTTAATATTCTTATGATATATCATTGAATAAATTAAACAATATTTTATAAAAATCTAATTTGTATTCCCTATTTTCGAATTTAACTGGTGGTAAATTGCGTTTCTTAAGAAGCTTAATTAATATTAAAAGGATATAAGATAGGTTAACGAGGTAATTCAATATTTTCAGTCCAAGCAGTAAAGTACTTCTCGAGTGTAGATTTGAGAGAAATGTAATTGGACTAGAAGTTGTTTTAGAACGTGAACTATTATCAGCACCTATATTGGATATTGTCGAAAATATAGCATAGCCCTCATATGGGTATGAAATTTGGAAAAGAATGTACCATTTCGAAATCTGTGTTGGAGTGCGAAATTAATAACGAAATATATTCCTTATCCTTACTTACATTCTACTCCTAATTTAAAACCAATATTAATTTTTTTTATCATATAAGTAAGTAGTTAAGGAGTTAAGGTAATCATCATAAAGCAACCTGCACTATTTGGTCAGACAACGCGACTAAGATTCCAGAATTCGAATGAAAATAAATTAAAAATATTTCAGATCCATAATTACATGAAATCGATAAGGGAACGTTAAACTAATGACCAATATTACCTAACAACTTGAATTAAAATTGATTAATAAAGAATTGGTTATTCCCGAAAATCATATGCAAATGTCGTTTCCAGACAGTTTTTTTTATACTTCAAATATGATCTCCGAATTCAAATTAGAATTAAATAAAATATTTTATAAATCACGATTTCAAGATATAGGAAAATATTGACCTCATTACAAAAATCACCCCAGAAAAGATAAGTTTACACTTTCATTAAAATCATTAGCAAAAGTTGAATATCGTGTATGATGTTCATACAAATACGGCCACAGAAATTGAATTCAAACAATTAAATAATTTAAAAAATCACATTTTCTTGAAAATCGTAATAAAATGTTGTTGTTGTCAAAAATAGTTTTTGTTGTCAATACAAATATGGCCGCAGAAATCGAATTAAAATTAATATAATAATTTTCAAATCAGATATAGTTAGAAGACTAATTCTAGAATTTTTAGAACTAAGATTCCAGAATTCGAATGAAAATAAATTAAACAATTTTCAAATTCATAATTTCATGAAAATGATAAGGGAATGTTGATCTTATGACCAGTGTTGCCTAACAACTCGAATTAAAATTGTTTAATCAAATTTGTAATTAACATTTTCACGAAAATCATATGCAAATGTCATTGATTTCAGACATTTTTTTTTGGATATATCAAATATGGTCTCAGAATTCGAATCAGAATTAAATAAAACATTTTAAAAATCACGATTTCAAGGTAAAATAAAATATTGTCATCATTACGAAAATGGTGGTTTGTTGTGGTATGGTTTGATGTTTATGCAAATATGGCGACAGAAATTGAATTAAAATTAATTTAACAACTTTCGAATTCATATTTTCATGGAAATCGTGATCAAATGTTGTAGTTGTCAATCATTGTAATTGTTGTCAATACAAATATGGCCACAGAAACCGTACTCAAATTAGTTTAATAATTTTCAAATCTATATTATCGTCAGAAAATCGTAATCAAATGTTGTTGTTGTTAAATATAGTTGTTGTTGTTGTCAATACAAATATGGCTACAGAAATCAAATTCAAATTAATTTAATAATTTAAAAAATCACATTTTTGGGAAAATCGTAATCAAATTTTGTTGTTGTCAAACATAGTTGTTGTTGTCAATACTAATATGGCCACAGAAATCGAATTCAATACAAATGAATGTGGCCACTGAAATCGAATTCAAATTAATTTATTTTCAAACCCATATTTTCGTCAGAAAATCGTAATCAAATGCTGTTGTTATCAAACATAGTTGTTGTTGTTGTCAATACAAATATGGCTTCAGAAATCAAATTCAAATTAATTTAATAATTTAAAAATCACATTTTTGTGAAAACCGTAATCAAATGTTGTTGTTGTCAAACATAGTTGTTGTTGTCAATACAAATATGGCCACAGAAATCGAATTCAATACAAATGAATGTGGCCACTGAAATCGAATTCAAATTAATTTATTTCCAAACCCATATTATGGTGAGAAAATCGTAATCAAATGTTGTTGTTGTCAAACACAGTTGTTGTTGTTGTCAATACAAATATGGCGACAGAAATCGAATTCAAATTAATTTAATAATTTTCAAATCCATATTTTCGTCAGAAAATCGTAATTAAATGTTGTTGTTGTCAAACATAGTTGTTGTTGTTGTCAATGGCTACAGAAATCAAATTCAGATTAATTTAATAATTTAAAAAATCACATTTTCGTGAAAATTGTAATCAAATGTTGTTGTTGTCAAACATAGTTGTTGTTGTTGTTGTTGTCAATACAAATATGGCCACAGAAACCGAATTCAAATTATTTTAATAATTTAAAAAATCACATTTTCGTGAAAATCGTAATCAAATGTTGTTGTTGTTAAACATAATTTTTGCAGTCAATTAAAATATGGCCACTGAAATCGAATTCAAATTAATTTATTAATTTTACAAATAACACTTTCGTGAAAATTGTCATCAAATGTTGTTGTTGTCAAATATAGTTGTTGTTGTCAATACAAATATGCCCACAGAAATCGAATTCATATTAATTTAATAATTTTCAAATCTATATTTTCGTCAGAAAATCGCAATCAAATGTTGTTGTTGTCAATCATTGTAGTTGTTGTCAATACAAATAAATATGGCCACGGAAACAGAATTTAAATTAAATAAATAATTTGAAAAATCACATTTTCGTGAAAATCGTCGTCATATGTTGTTGTTGTCAAACATAGTTGTTGTTGTCAATACAAAAATATTTCTAATCAATATTTTCATAAAAATTATAAGCAAACATTGTTGTTGTCAAACACAGTTGTTGTTGTCAATACAAACCGGGCCTCAAAAATCGTAATAAAAAAAATCAGGTCAAATTCATTATTTTTAATTATGATTACAAAAGCATCATACGCAACGGCTAAAACAAGGAAACCACAAAAAATTAATGGAATAAAAAAATAATTGTCATCGGAAAGAATAAAAATATTATTTTATTCCAATTTAATATTTGTTTCCCTTTAAAAGATACTCTTAAACAATTTATTTCAAGTTCAAAGACCACCAAAATTCTGCTTTATGACAGGAACATCCAGAATTATAATATTTTACCAAACGTACTTTATTTGGTGCAAATAAATCCGATTAACAATTTTTATTAAAATGAAAGATATTGTACACAAAAAATGTAAGACGCTCGTAAAAATGCGTAAAATATATATTCAAATTGTGTTCAGTACTTTTGATGTTGTTGCTGTTTATTAAATATTTTTAGCTTTAATTAAATAAAAAAAAATAGAACAGCAAAAAATTGTTTTTAATTATTATCTTCTTCATTGCGTTTTGGAATCCAATAAAAATATGGATTTTATCTATATATCGTAAGCGTGAGTTAATTCGTTATCTTACTCGCGTGTGCCATTTTAATCAGTTTTTTAATTTAATTTTAATTTTATCCTACTATACATTTTACACCCGAACACGTTAAATGAAAAAAAAACGATAAAGTTGAGATGTTTCCAGGTCACGCAAAATTATACACAAAAGTACACGATTGATTAATGGGATTGGGGGAATAAAAATATTGTAATGAATTATAATTTTGTTTTTTTTTTTTGTGGGAGCCATAAATCATTAAAATTGATGTGGTATTTCTAAAGATAAACAGAGGATTCGAATTTCAATAGGTTTGGCGTCTATGGAGAATATAATTTAGGTTAATGTATAAATAAAATGTTTTGTCATTGTACTTAACGGTAGACTTAAACAATTGTAATTTTATTTTTAGCACAGTGACCCAATTGCTTTTTTTATAGGTTGTAAGAAAAACAATTTAATTAAAGATAAGTAGACAACAAATTAGGGCCCACACCTATTAAGTAAAATAAATAATTTTTATTAATATTTCACTGGAACATTTATGAATGAACAATACAAACCCATTTTAAGATTCCATTTAATTTCAGCAAATTGTGACTCTTAACGATACAAACAAAATAGTCTAAATGTTTCTCTAAATTTTGGAAGAACACGGAAACTTGAGAGTGTTAATCGTTTGAGAGATGAACAGGTGTGATCTCCTCGAAAAATTTGCTAATATACCATCCGAGTGGCCAAAGATTTAAGCGAGTCTGATAATATATACAAGATTGCCGAACTTGAAAAAAAGATTTAAAAAAATACAGACGTCGGAGTAGAAAGAAATGCTTAATAATACGAAAACGTGGAAAAAGAGGGTAGAAAAAGCGATTCAGTAGTTACCACTAAATTTCGCATACCTGCATTCCGCCCGTGGAATGCGAATACTTCTAAGGCTTAAAATTTAAAAATAAGAATTTGTGAAAGAATATGAATTTGTTTCTAATAAAAAGCACCTTACTTTATTTACAGGATACAAAATTTAATAGATTGCCGATAGGTGCCTTAAAAAAATAAAAACTTCGCGTCAAAAAATCCGCTCATGCATTTTGATTTAAGTTTCCGCCTGCGTATCCGAAAGCGTTTTCCCGCACGCCTGTTTCTGGCATGAAAGACAATAAAATTCGAATTTATGAAGGTTGACAGTTGCGTTGCAAATCACAATAAATAAGGCATTGCGATTATACATACCTTGAATATAAGTTCAAAGTAGCTATTTTCAATATTTTTTGTGGTTTGGTCACTGCAATCTAATGAGGCGATCTAATTTTTTAATATAAAGAATTGAATGTTTCATTACGACCACATCAGCTACCAATTCAACCTCGTAGTAGAACAAGTTCATTTGGCTAGAGACGGCATCGTACTGAATATTCGAAACCTGAAATCCCAAAAACGAAGAAAACTAAAGATCTTGAAAAAGGAGAAAATAATTTTAACAAAATAATACTGAATAGAAAAATCTCGAATAATACTGAAAATTGAGATTCTGAGAGAATTTGAATACTGAGACACAGTATTCAGGCACACAAAATATTATTTGATAGAAAAACACCGATATTTTTCTAAATAACATAAACGACATAAATTACGATTTTAGTTTGACGTAAACGACATAAGTTGGTGGTAAAAAGCAAAGTGTTGACGATCTCATTAAAAATTTGAAACATTAGATATTTTTGTTTTTTGCTAATTCGGGAAGTTTAGATGTTTTAAAATGTGTATCAAACTGTATGTTCTTGATCAAATGTAAATAATAATATATTTAATTGACTCGAACTAAATATCAAATTATTAGTTTAATTTCATAGTAAAACGGCGTTTGTGTTTTTGGGGAAAAAGACTAAAAAAACACATTAACGACAGTAATTGCAAACGATTTTGGCGCAATTTTAATTGTATGTATTTAATATTAAAAATAAATTTAAGGCCCTATAAATTTGTCAGCTAATCAAAAATGAGCTCAAGAGGAAAAATGTTCGTTGAATTGGTTTTGGTACAAAAAAAAAACATAATTCCTAGGAAATCTTGTGCTGGTTTTCAGAATATGAAACCAGATGTTTCCATATCAGCAACAGAAGTGTCCAGTTCTAACAGAAACCGAACAAGCACATAATTCAATTATAAATAATGAAAAAAATATTTGTACCACTGTCCCTAATTTAATGAAAAGTGAATAGAAGAGGTTGAAGACCTGTTAGAATTCGAACTTTCATTAATATGTCCTTTTTAATTGAGCCCTTTAATAAAACAACAGCTATTATAAATTTCAAATAAGCAGAAAATTATAGCCAGTGACTAAAGAATATATTATGCACAATGTTAAAATCAAAAATAATATAATCATTATTGTACCACAAAAATATAAAATATATTATGCTAATTATTTTCATATAATACCACATGCACAACAATTCTTTGAGAATCAACGCAGATTTTGCTAAAAATGTAAAAATGCGCTTGTTGTAAAGAAAAATTGTAAAATATAGAAAAATCAAGAAAAAAAAATTAGACAACGATTGTTCAATGATTATTGGAATCTACAAACGCAAGAGGGAAAAGATAAATTTCTCAGCAGTTGAATCGAGAAGAAGTCAATTAAACGAAAGCGAGTAAAATATTTGACAGCGTGAAAATGCATCCCAGTTTATAGCTTAACTTATCCAATAGAAAATGTAAAAGAATCAGTTTGTAAATAGTTTTTAATGAGTATACGTTGAATAAAACCGCTGCCAGAATTTAAACTGTAACAAACGGAATGGGTACAAATGGCCGAATGTCGAAGGGCTGAATGTGTCGAAGGTACGAATGGGTCGAAGTGCCAATTTTGTTTTTTTGTTTTTAGAAATGGAATAAAAATTATTGATTCTAAAAATATAGAATTTTTTATGAAATATTTTGTAATTTTCCTTTTTATTAAACATAAATGAATTTCTTATGAATTTATGTATTTCACTATTTTTCATGAAATTCCACTTATCCAGTCGATCCCGATACATTTTGGTGAATATAAATTTTGTCATGCGCAACTTGAGACATTCTTCTCTATTTCAGCCTTCTAATAATAGGTATATGGGACAAAATATAAAAAAAATAAATAAATTAAATAAAAAAAATATATTTCTAAAAACAAAAAATAATATTAAAAAAAAATCATTAAATAAAACTCTTCTCTGGAATATAGCCCTTTTATTTTGTATATTTATATTTGTTTCGAACAAAATTTATGTTCATCATGAGGAAATAATGTAAAGGTGCTAAAAATGGTAAGAAAAAGTTAAAAAAACATAAAATAGTTATAAAAAAACAGAAAACTTACAATAATATAAAATATTTAATTAAATTAATTGAAACATTTTTTAAAAGAAATACAAAAAATTATTTTACATCAATCAATCAATAGAGGATAAAATTAAAACAAGAAAAACTATTTTTGTAAACATTTTAAAAAAATTTTCAATTAATTTAATTAATTATTTTATATTATTGTAAGATTTCTGGATTTTTGCTAACTATTTTATGTTTTTTTAACTTTTTTAACTTATACATTATTTCTTGATGATGAACATACATTTTGTTCGAAACGTCGTTATAAAATAAAAATATAAATATACAAAATGAAAGGGCTATATACCAGAGAAGAGTTTTATCCCGAAAAAATACTATTCAAAAAATCTGTTCTTCGGTCCATTCAGCCCTTCAACACATTCGGCTCTTCGACATTCGGCCCTTCAACACTCGGCCCTTTCATATTATATCGAATAAACAACTTCTAAGATGTTGATGTCATTTTAAAAACACTCCAAAATTATCAAATTATTACGCAATCTCAGCAGCTCCATTTGGATCAATTTATTTCAAGCTTGCCTGTTGTTCCTTTTCACTACTGCCGGTCGTCGTCTACCAAATTGTACCTACTTTCTGGTATCGGCACAGAAGCCAACTTACATAGACTGGACTGTACTGGCATAAGCGCAACCAAATTCACACAAAATCTTGTCACACAAGCGACCGAAATGCAGCTTTTAAGGTAAAAACCAAATCCTCATATTGTTTATAAAATATTCAGGAATACGATGGTATCCCGAATTACATATAAAAAATATGTTACGACCTTGAGGTGTCATATCATTATTTCTTGTTTGATTTCGTTTCATCGAATGTGTGATGCCTTTTCTTAACGGCATTGCAACTTGTTGTTGAATATGCGCTTCTTCCTGGGAACTGGCCGCTTTATTCACACATAGTGTCGTGTGAGAATTTATAATAAATTATGAGCGAGATCAATGTGTATTCCTTGAGCGTGTGTGCGTGCGAATAGGGCGCGGGGTAGAAAGAGTGTTTAAGTTGCATGAAAACAAGAAAAAAAACATTCTACAATAATATTTTTGTGGTGCGAGAATTGATAGAGAGTCAAGTTTTGTTTTTTTTAAGTATGTAATCAAGTTTTGTATTAAAAATAAAAAATGAAAAAATAAAGTTTGATATTTTCAATGCCGATTTATAAAATAAACCATAAAATTGATTGTAAAAATTTTTGTGTGACTAAACAAGACAAAATAAAATACAATATATCACATGAATCTCGATTATCCGGGATGAGTGAAACTTCCAGGAAAATCAAAAATCGCGGTTAATCAAATTATTTTTATTGAACTAAAAAAAAAACTGGTTAATCAGATGAAATTCAGATTAACCAAGAAGAGATCGAGATTCAAATTTAAGTGTTATACAAATCGCTGGGTTAAGTTAAGTGATGTATAACGAATATAGCCAATAAAAATATTTTTGAATTGTATTCGATTTAATTGTTTTGGATATAAAAAGTGAAACGGAAACCATTAAATTTACATATTTAATTAAAAAAAAGAACGCGATAAAATATTTTACGTGTATTTTTCAAGTGCAATATTAATTCGGTTTCCTGAATATTTGAAGGGATATACATTTCAAAATAAATTTGGTTTGTGTAACAATAAAAGAGACTCGACGTCATAAGATTTTGCATTGTGGCGCTTTGGCTGTCGTGATTTAATTTTGTGTACCACATTTTTAACGGTACGTCAATTTAACAACAAGAGCAAAAATTTTTTCAACAGTACCATATTTTCAACGGGTGCTGCAATTAACTATAGTGCGAGGGCACATAAATTAGCGTGTACCATGTATAATTAACGGGGTGGTCAACCACTAAGGCCACTTATATTTAGCGGGTGGCAACAACGTGGCTCAACAATATACGGTTTACAGCGGAAAAGGGCCAGCATTTTTTGGTGGCCAATCAAAGCCAAATTTACGGTTGGCCGAGACAACGCCTAATATTTTTACGGTTTTTGCGAGACGACGCCCAACCAGCTAGTTTGCGCGTGGTCAGTTGAGGCCACTTCATTTTTATTGGTTAAATCAAAGGCGGTGAGACACAAAACGAGGAGAATTCCACCGTTAACGGCTGTCAAAGGTACGATTTTTTTTTTGTGTATTTTTTATTTAAATTTTTATCTTAATTAGTCAATTTATTTTTTTGTTTAAATTCATATTTTTTTCAAATTTTTTTATTATTTAATTTATATTGTAATCGAGCGCCAAAGCGGTTGCTTGGCGCCCATTAAGGTGCACGTTGGTCTTGCCCCATAATTTTGAGAGCGCTCATTGTAGTATATATTTTTTTTTTCACTTTTACTCTTACACTTATTTTTATTTAACCCGTTCGTTGAGCCATTTCATCTTTTCTTTTTTTTCCTCCTTCTATCTTGATGACTATTATTATTTTGTTTAATAAAAATACACCACGGCGAGTTAATCCCGGCATTAGATTGTACTCCCGTCATTGATTGTTTTGTCAGTTAACATAATTATTTTTTTTAGGTTTGAATTTGCTTTTCTCCTTCCTTTTTTTCCTGAACCAATAAAATGAATAAAATAAATTATTATTAATTTACTTTTGGGGTAGGTATGATGAAGAGGGGATTCTCATTTCGTGTCAGTGCCATATTTACAGGCTGGACTCGTCCCTCCCAGTCGTCTTCTTGGTAGGACATCCACAGGGTCGGAGTAACGAGTCCAGCATATGTGTCGCCCATTCGGGGCGACCGTAAAAATCCACTCGGTGTCACCGTGGCACTCCGGTAGTGTTGAGCTGGCGAAATGTGTATTGTATGAGACTCGGTTGTCTCTATGGGTGAAGAGAACCAAGGCTTCTCAAGTTTTATGTACAGAGTTTTATATTTTTCAGTATTTCATGAATTTCATTTTCTGGATTTCGTGATTTCCTGGTTTCCTGATTTCGAGATTCAATCTTGCAGTGGAATCTCCTCAAATAGTGCATTGAGAAAATAAAATAAGCTCCGATAAAAAAGGAAAATTTCGTAAGTACAAGATTTATGCTGCAAAAAAAGAATTCGACAGAACGATTAGCAGAATAGCTTTGTTAGTAGAAACCAATCGGATATTTTCTCGTTGTTTAATTGAACCAAAGAATTTTCATTTGATAGGTCATTAAATAACCAAAATTAGTTACAAATGCAAAATTGCTGATTAAAGTGATAATATTTGTGGGAAATAAAATCTTCCATAAACTAATATTTTGGGAACGTAAGCGGTGCATATTTAGTTGACAAGTGTAAACACATAATAGATGAGTTTTTCACAACCACAGTACTTATTTTGTAAACAACTTCGATTGTGGGTAAAGTAAAAATTGTTTTTAAACCGTTGGGGATTGCATTATAAAAGCTGAAATTCAAATAAAAAATTTTAAATCACTACGACGTATAACGGAAACGAAAATACCTTTCGTTATCCATCTGTTCACATAAATTGAACTCACATTCGAACAAAATCAACTTCACTGTACGTACATACGTGCATAAAACATGTATTTCTTGTGTACATATGACAGCAACAGGCTTGATACAAATTGTTTTCTTTATTAAATTTTCTTTAAAAGTTGTTCTTGAGATTTTTTGTTGTTGTGCTGTCGTATGAATATGATGCGGTACTGTTACATCACTGGGTGCGGTGCGGGTGTTATTAGTTCTTGTTATCTTCTATTATTTTATATCTAAAAATACATTTTATTGTATTCGTTATATTTTCAAGTTTCTTTATAATTTTATTGGTGAACAATTTTATATATTTCGAATTATATTATACACATTTAGAAAAGAAGCTTAAAAAGCTTTTTACATTACTTTATTTAATTTTTTCTGGTACATATTTACAATAATTGCTGCCTTCTTCTCTTTGGTTGTGCCATGTGTAGCACACCACATACATATGAAAACGAATATAAAATAAATTTTCCAGCTTTACGAGCATATTTAAATTGCAACTCATTAAAATGTTTAAAGAGGATCATTTATTTCTTCCAAAATGGTGCACATCCTTGTAGGTACGGATTATACCAAAATGAGATAAAACGAAAATGGAATATTTTAAATTTTATATATTCGTTCAGATGGATAAGCAGAATATATACGAACTGGAAGACATTTGCGGATGGATGAAAATGAACGACGATGTTGACAGAGATACTTTTTGGGAAGTAAAAATTTTCAACGTGATTTGTCAAAATAGAAAATGAGATTTTTCGTTTTTGATTTTTTTTTTTAATCAGTGTGATAGAAATTAATGGAAGTTTTCTCATGATGTCAAAAAAAATTTTTTTTGTTGTTTTCATGAATAAATTTTTTCTGTATTTCAAAATTTTATCAAAAATTTTATAATCCCTATAATATATTTTATCAGATTTTGTAATTTTAAGAGAATAATTCATCTATTCAATTTTTTCAATGCCATCGCTTTAAATTCTTGTCTGTGTATAAAATTATAATTTACATTTTTCTCGTCTATATAGAACAGGTGCAAAATTTCGTAAGATGAAAAGTTTTTTATTGAAATTTTATACGGTCTGAGGATTATAAAAATGTTCACAGTTACCTACAGGATTATAAGTAGAGATTTAATTTATGGGTTATAAAATTACCACGTGTTGAAAATTTTGTTAACGGTATAATAAACGTATGTTTGGATTTAAATCTTATATGGCAATTACGAGAGCTTTATATTAAATTGCTTTACAAATACACCTAACGATTTGAAAATATGTGTTTTCTTCGTCCTGCTCCATTTATGGGTTGGTTGGTGTTTTCAAAATTTTCTGGTAATTTCAGAAGTAAATTTCTTGAGAAATATTCAACAAGTTTCTTGATTTTATCAGCTTGAAACTGGATATTAATTCTGTTACAAAAATTCGTTGAAAAATTAGCTTTATTTACTTATTGAAGACTTGGTTTAATGGAAATAGAGATTTCCAAGAGATTAGAGATTAGAAATCGTTATTCACTATTTCTCATTTCAAATTAATTTAATCCTCAAATGGAAGCGGAATTCAGCAGTTCCTATATGGAAGCATTACCTCAGAGATAAAGAAAGCGAAACCGCTATGTGTAAAATAAATACAGGCGAAAAAAATTACAAATTATCGTGAGGCCCACGAAAGGTCTACATATTCATCTTCAGCAAACCCAGAATATTTATAGATAAGCATCAAGCCAAAACACCAAGAAACTAATTATTTTTGTACTACGAAAAAACTGACAATCTCCTTGGATATGCAAGAAATCATGGCAGCTAAAGATGGAGAAGTAATTCAATCGATAATCGCGTCGGTTTAATTGCACGAGGATTATTAAGCGTCCCTAAATCACGTAACACAAACTGGTGTTAGATTACTGTATGGTGGTCAAAAATGGCATTATTAAAACAATTGTGGCAGAAATTGAAAGCGGAGTAAGATTTTCTTTAACATTTGACGAGTAGACATGGGCAGGGAATCGACGTTTCATGAATGTGAATATTTATGAAGCTGGAAAATTAAGCTGGAGCTTGGGAGTAGTAAGAGTTCTCGGATCTATGCCAGCCGAAAATTGAAATTCTCTTTTAAAAATGAGACTAATAGATTTTGAAATAAATTTGGACAGTAAATTTGTTGGTACAACTACCGATAGGCTGAACGTGATGAAAAAAAAAAAAATTATAACTGCTACACACAGTTCATCAATTATGATTCGCCCATGCTATACAATTGACAATAATTTCGGTTCTTTATAGCACCTCTAGCTATAATGAGGACGATTATATTTTTGATCTTAGTAAAATTTATTGACGATAAAGATGGATTTTTAGTGCAAAATGAAACAACATCTGAAGTAAATATAAGTCATGAAATGATTGCTTCTGTAATATAAAAAAATTCGCAAAATTGTTTTGCTTTTTAAAAGATCCCCAACAAAGAACGAACAATATGTAAAAATATTGGGAGTTTAACAGTTTTTTGTATTTTTTGCAGAAAAACCACGTTTATTTCTAAGAAATAGTAAATTTTATTTTAATCAAAATATTTTCCATCGTTATCTATGACTTTATACATCTTTCTGGCAATTTATGGATTCCATCGAAATAAAATGTTTGTCCTTTGATATTCGTTAAGTTATTTTTTGATTTATTCGTGGTTTCTGAAGCGCTGGTCTTAAAGATCTGGTGAGTAGGGAGAATGCAGTAGACTTTCCCATTAAAATCCAGCATATTTTTACTTGTTTTGCGACATGTGGTCGAGCATCGTCGTGCAACAAAATCACTTTACGCTGTCTTTTGGCTGAAATCGGTCGGTTTTCGTTCATTACATGGTTCAAATCTATCAATTGTTCTTGGCAACGTTCACCAGTAATAGTTTTGTTCACCACTTCCTTCTGGTTATTGTAGTAAACCCATTTTTCATCGCCAATCACAATTTGAGACAACAAATGCCATCTTCGGCGTCTTGTAAGCAAAGAATTGCAAACCATTAAACGATTTTCAATGTTGACTTCAGTCAGTTTATGTGGTACCCATTTTCCTTCTATTTAATTCATTTTCCTGGCATGTAAATGTAAAAGTTTGCTTATGGCCGCTTGAGTGACATTTAACTGTTCTGCAAGTTCTTTTTCTATTTGAGCTGAGTTTTTCTTCAAAAATGCTTCCAATTCTTCATCTTCGATTTTTTTTTTGGTTGACCAGAACGTTCTTTGTCACTGACATCAAAATCACCACTTTTGAATATTCTAAACCAGTTTTCGCAATTCTGTCATAAGCTTCTTGAAGCAAACGAAAAAATTGCAGCAGCTTTTTTATTTTGATTAAAGCCAAAAGTAATAAGCTGTTAAAGCTACATACTCCAGCTTTTTCATAAATTGGGATCCTATTGAATTTTGGCCGAAATCGGTATACCGGAAGTAGCATATTTTACAGGAGCTTTTAAGCATTTTTAAAAGAATAGCAAGTTTATTTTTTTTATGGGTTTTCAAAAGTATAGCCTGTTTCTAAATAAATTTAGAAACTAGCTATACTTTTGAAAATCCTCCCTCCTCTTTTTAAATTTTGCAGCATACGGCTCCATAATAGTTTCTTAAAATTTAAGCGAAAGTTAAGATTTTCAACAACATTGTTTTTCAAGAAAAAATCGGCCCCTTTACATACCAGATGGACAGATTGATTGGGATGAAACTTCATGCCTAAGGTTTTTGCACACACAAATTGGGACCCCAGTGAATTTTAGCCGAAATTGGTTCACCAGAATTGACTGCTTTCATTTGAGCTCTTTCGTTTTTTCACAGGAAGTGGCACCTTTATTTACGAGAAAAACGATTATGAACCAAAAAAATTCTCAGGAACTTATTGTAAGAAAAAATCGTTCTAAAACTAAGTATCCAGCTCGCGCTATGATAAATTTTAACGATAAAATTTAACTATATTTTTAGTAAGCTAAAAAGTTTATGTAGAGATAAATGTTGAAGTTTGTTTTATTGATCCTATACAACAAACAAAAATATATAGTTCAAAACTATTTTCATAGTCTAGAAAATTATTTTGTTCATCCATTTAAAAAAAAGGTAAATTTTCACGTTTTGTTGCCACAGTTTTTCTAAGTTAAATATTTTGTGTTATTTGGCTGGCTAAATTTTACATCAAATTTGATTGTAAAATTTATCTTAGCGCGAAGCTGGATACCGACCTTAAATGAAAACTAGAGAAATTCGTCATAAAATTATCAAAAAATATAAGGCTGTTACTGCGAGTTCATACCACGGACAAAAATCTCGGATATCTCTATCCCGCCATTTAGTTTTGTTTTTTGCTCAAATTTTTGGTCTATTTCACTTATCAATTTATTTTAATATTTTTATAATTTTTGTTTTAAATTCATTTCGCTGTATCGTGATTCTTAAAAATATCAAGTTTTTCGTACAATTTTTGGTCCTTCGGTTTTTTTTTGCTTCATACACCCTTAAACTTGGAATATTTATTGGTTTAGGCGTTTGTACAATGAATGTTACCGTTTGCACAAGCCGAGGAACCCAGTTCATCAATACAATCGCAGTAATCATCATTTACCATCATTTGCCATCGTGACATAATAAAATTCCTTACCCACCAGGCACATTTTACAACACAATAAAAATTGAAATCTCATCCCGAAGAACACCTTACAAAACACAACAAAATTTCTCGAGAAGTAAAATAGTCTATAAAATCTTACCCGATAGTTAAAATTTATGTTTGTTAAGTTGGTCGTCTGCCAGATATTTTGCTCAAAGATTAGAGTTTTTCAACTTTTTGGGATAGAAAGGGGGCGTGAATTTCTGTTTTTTATGCGATTTGATTGGGTAAAACGGTGGGATAGAAAAATCCGAAATTTTTTAATTTTGGTTTATAACTGGCAAATCTACCAAGGAGGCCCTTTTGCATTTTTAAGCCATATTTATTTTACAATTATAGCAACTCGCGCAAAGCTTCAGCGCTATTTTTAAATATCTCAAAAGACGGTATTTTTTTGGAATAACTGTCTTATATTAGAGTTAAAAGAAATATTTTAGATTGGGTTTCAAATTAAATTTAAAACTGTAGACAATTTGTTTCGTGTAATGAAACATTTAGTGGTCTGGGTCATCTAAAACGTAGGGTCCCATAAAAATCATTTTCGGAACTTTTATTATTTTTAATATATTTTAAATCCGTCTTTAAAATTTCCCTTTCAAGTAGCCCTAAGGCTTTTGCTAGTGATCTAGCTGTAATTTATGTTTTTTGATAAATTTTTTTCTCTCTCTTTTTTTTCTTTTCCTGTTTTTTCAGTTTTAAATTTGCTTGCTCTAAGCAAACCAGCGGTCGGTCTCTCCTATTTTGCGAAAAAAAAATCTAGCAAACTATGTAAAATTACATATAAAAACTTAATTCGAGGTAGAAATAAACAATTTACGAAATTGCAAACTGCTCTATGAAATTTCTCAAAATATTAAAGTTTTAGTATCGAAAAAACTAAACGATGGACACCTTTGTTAAAAAATAGTTGTGTTTGTCTACATATTCTATTAGTTGTTGACAAAAAAAATTGTGTACGCCATTTTCGAGACTAACATGTAAACAATGCTGAAATATGCGTAGATGCACAATACTGATCATAGTCGACAGATAAGAGTGCCGATTTTCGATGCAGTAAAGAAAAGTGTAGACTGGTTTCAAATGTTACAAAAACCAGAGCTGTACAGCAAAAATAAATAATTTTTTTTTAATTTGAATTAAATTTGTGTGTTCTACCCAACGAATTAGGTTAGAACGAGCTTTACTTTATTTCATTAAGTATACTTTTTGTAAATCAGTTTATTGTATTGATTATATTTCCTATCACATTTCAAGCAAATAAGAACAGGCTTAATTTTTCGCCACTACATTTTTCACCAATTTTTTTACCCTCTCTCATATTTTATTTTACTCGTAGTAGAAAGTGAAATGTTAAAACTGGTCTGATGTTGATTATCATGTTCGTTTATCAACGTTTCCCAATTTTACGGGAATTTTTCGAGATTGTCAGTTTTTAGACAGAAGTTCTGATTACCTTGCGCAGTTTCATCTTCAATCATTTTTGATAACAAATTCCTAAGATTCTACACATAAAAATTTATATGAAATAGCCGGACTTATCAAAAACTTTGGAGTGGACGGAGAGAAAAAGAGAGACATTTTTTTAAGCTACATGTTTTGGAGACTGCAGAAACTAAACTGAATAATTCTGAGATGAGTATAAATTTTATAAATTTTCGCTTGGTATTTATGGTGCTGGCAATTTTTTATTTACCGAATCGTTTTATTCAAATCATTTAATTGTTCAACGTTTTGAATACCAATATTTTATAACAAATCATTTTCAAAAACTTTTTGCATATTTTAATATGTCAAACTACACTACAATCTGTACAAACTAAGTATATAATAAACAACTAATTAAATAAAAACTTCCGTATATTTAATTTTATACCGAACACAGTAATGAAATTAATATCAGAAACAAAACTAAAGAATTATAATTGAAATTGAGTTTATTGTAAAGTTTTTCATTTGAAATTTTCTTAAAATGTTTTATTATAATTTAAAATAAAAAATTTAGTAAAAATCAATACGTTGCAGAAAAGTTCCTGTTATGCCTTCCTTATAATAATATAATTTCCATATTGAAGTGAATTGTACAGGGAGAAGTTTTAGTTTTTTGTTTCAACTATTTTATTTTTGTTGGTATACGTTTTAAGACAATGTTGCTTGAAAGTTTTCCCAGATTGAGTGGGTTTGGTTATTGCAGGTGGAGATTTTCTTAGTTGTATACATTAATCAAAAAGATTTTTTTAAATTCTTTAGATTCGATCATAATAATTTAAATGATTCAGTAACAGTATCAAATATTTCTACTGCAGTAGAACTCTTGACAAAAACTTTACACGTAGTGCCTACGGTTGGCTTGAGCTAATTTATGTCCCAAAAAATTTCAAGGTGTCGTAGTTTCTGTGTTCATTATTGATAGTTTAATAGTACTAATATCAGATGAACAGTTGCGCAATCCTCGACTGCCAAGACAACTAGAAAGCAGAATAATAAACCAAACCTCACAACTATATGCTAATCCTAAAAAACGACAGTTAAGAAAGTGTAGAAACAAAATCACATTCGAAACAACAACCCGCACGTCCATAATCACACCGGTGAGTATGATCCCTGTCACGAAAAGCCAATCCCCATCAATACAAAGAAAGTCTCAAACGATTACTTGCACACTAAAATACCAATTTCAAAATTGTAGAAGAACTGGATCAGGTCACCAAACCAATAAGACAGAATCGCGCAGCGGCAAACGTAAAACAACTTAAACATAAAAGTTTACCAATATACCATAAACCGTTTTAACAAATTAAAAAACATCTTGGTTTCTGCAAAAAAAGCTAGCCCATCCTAGGTTAGGTTAGGTTTCAGTGGTTGACACTTAGGCCATTTCTGGCCCATTGTGATACCACGAATTCACGCCACATCATTAACCCATTCATCTATGCACCTACTCACACAACTACAGCTTACCACCTGCACATTGCAAGCTCCATGTCAACCTGTACATTGACATGGACGGTGGGTCGGCGATGAATTCTGCACTTCCCTCTGATGGAGTGCTGCTGTGCTTTTTCGAAAATTTACGGTTTATGTGAAATTGGTTGAGTAAAATCAATTGGCACTGAACTTTTCCAAAATTTTGTCGGATATAAAATTTATTTTATATTAATGAAGGGCTAATTACGAAGTTATCCAGAAAGTTTCAGAATTATCTTATGAATTGTTTGTGTGAAATATCGATTCGTGCTCCGCATTTTCGAAAATTTCCCGTTTATGTGAAATTTGTTGAGTAAAATCGATTGGTACTAGGCTTTTCCAAAAATTTGTCGGACATGAAATTTATTTTATTTTAATGAGGGGCTAATTACGAAGTTATTGAGAAAGTTTCAACATTTTGTTATGATTTGTTTGTTAGAAATATCGATTCGTGTAGCGCATTTAGGAAAATTTCCCGTTTATATGAAATTGGTTGAGTAAAAATGAATCGTGCTGGGCTTTTCTAAAAATTTGTTGGATATGAAATTGATTTTTTACTCATATTTTACCAATTCCAAAATTAGTCAGATAGTTCCAGAATTTTCTTATGGATTGTTTGTAAGCAATATCGATTCGTGCTGTGCATTTTCGAAAATTTCCCGCTTATATGAAATTGGTTGTATAAAATCGATTCGCGCTGGGCTTATCCAAAAAATTCACATACTGATGATAATAAATTTTATTTTGAATTTTATTGTGTTATTAAATTGTCCTAAATACAACCAACCCAACACTCATATCATAATATAGACAAACTAAATTAAGCTGCTTTTCAATATATGTAAATTTCACTTCCTGCATGTAATAACTTTATATGCTAACAAAATTCCAATTCAATATACAAGAAATATTTTCAAAGGGAACTTCATTAAATAAGACATTTATGTACATCAGGTATGTAAAGGAACTTTATTGGCTTAAAAATAATAACCAATCCGTAAAACGATTACTAAATTTGCCTATTTGCGATCAGACGGTACGTCAATCAATATAATAAACAACGTAGTTTTCTATCTCATTTGATTAAAACGCCAACGTATATTAAGATAATCCGATTTATAATCCCAATTTCTGTACTCTACATAAAAAAGATAATCACAAAACCATTGCAACGGGGTGTTCCTTAGCATTATGGCAATTCATCATCATTCTTTAAATAAACGTTTGAATCACGATGATAACAGCATCAAATTTCTTTAATCCATAATTATTTTTCCCAGATCCTAAATCAACTCACAAACATACCGATTTGTATATGCTCGTGTGTGTGTGCAGAGAATTTTAATCTTAACCAACAAAGCCACAACCATCCAGCAGCAACTAATATTAAAATGTAAATTTAAGATGTGTAACTTATCATCATTTAAAATGAGCATTATGTACGACCCCATAAAATAAATTGGATGGCCCTATGCCCTGGAGATATACAGACAAATTGGTATACCTTCCAACATAGAGTTGATTATAGATGACCTACGATATATCAAAGATTTAAATTTACATAACCATATATGTACAGAATTCCTATTCTTATTTATCTTATAATACATCGTGCCTTATACATTTTTAATGAAAATTCTTACAAGATTCCCCATAGTAGATATCTCTGAAAGTTAGTATAAAGGAACCTAAAATTTTCCGTACATATATACAATTGCATGACCAAACGAACCAATCTCGCGATATAATAATTAGTTACGGCAATTACTGTACGTTTATAAAAAATTACGTTATTTAGCAAAATGATTGATGGGCAAGAATATAATTTATATCGATTTTCTTAACCCGTTTTTCACTTAACCAAAATAAGGAACTATTGATTTTTGGCAAAACGTACATCTAATTGTCCTAATCAATCAACCGTGTGTAAACGTAAGCACCAAGTTCTATTTTTATCGCTATCATAAAGTAATGACCGAGCATAATTTTTTCATCTAGACGAGAAGTTGATAAACATAAAACACTATGGATAAACGTTCGTAATAACGAAAGCTCGTATACATAATTTTATTATATTTTTAATAAAACGTCTCTTTGCAATTTAAACAGAATGTCAATACAATTTTTATTTATATTCGATATTGAGTAAAATGAAAATTTATGGAATTTTAAATTTATGTGGCAAAAGTTTTATGCGCTTCGATGTGTAATTTGTATATGGTGCTGCATTTGCGGTTGAATAAACTAAAATTCTATTGGTTTCAAATTAGAAATTTATACTGTAGCTGATTAGGAAGATTAAAATATTAATGGTTTAAATACAAAAACACTAAATATTTATTTTCTCTCCCTGAAGTGTAGATGAAATTCAAAAATTATATAGGACACTGAATGGAATATTAGAAAATGCGTACTGAACAACTTTTGTTGGTGAGGTAAACACATTGAAAGTCCTTTTCAGCAGATAAACCTTCGTAATGCACCCAAAAATAATCTGGTGCTATGATTCATGCAGATTTCAAGGGGTCGCATTGGTACTAAAACATGCAAATACCCTGAACGTCACACAAAAATCGGTACCCACTACGTAAAATGTCACTTGACATATTGACTTACCTTTGGTCAACCAAAATTCTTGTGGAACTAAACTCAACAATATCTTTCGGTCTGGATGGTGTTGCGATGTTTAATTTTAATGAAATCATTATTGAATCAATTGGGCTGTAATGTAATAATGAGTTGACTTGCCTCCCTCTAAGTTTTATAATTCCTTAATTGTCCAAAAAAGTTAAGCCAACCCACAGATGTTGTCTTAACACACAGAGGCCCTCACGGTGAGTTCGCTTACTAGATCTCAGGGTTTTGCGTAGTGGGGAAGTATAAGAGAACAAAATAAAAATAAAAAGCAAACTAAAAAACTGAAATTACTTTAAATTTACACCAGAATCCGTCGACCTAAATTTTAGGAACGTGAATAAAATTAATAATAACCCCGTGTGTGTTCACCCAGGAACGACCGGATCTCCCAGAATGACAAGTATAATGTCTGTTGAAGAAACCCCCGAATGACCAATCAACCCCTAGAGGCCAATGTCCAGGAGAGACCTCTAAAGGATTCCCCACAATTCACACTCCGACAGCTTGAAACTGCCGGAGTGCCACAGGGAGACCCTGTAAATTTTACGGTTATCCCCGAATGGACAACACATATGTTGGACTCGCCATTCCATCCCTGTGAATGTAATGTCAAAAGGATGATGGGGAGTGACAAGCCCAGCGTGCAACTATGGAACCAATACGAATTGAGTATCCCCCTCTCATCATACTGTCCCGAAAATAAATTTAATACTTCGTCTTATTTACAAAAAGGAAAAAAATACAAACGTTTTTAGGTGAAATGAAGAAATAATCAAAAAGAAATACCCCAACCAAAGAGGAAAGAAATAAACTAAATGCCGGAAATAATTCGCCGTGCTGGTTTTATTGAAATTCAAAATTTTGTCCAACGAAAAACAAATCAGAAGCGGAAGGAGGAATAAAAACGAACAAAATAAAGCAAACTAAAAATGGTGCTTGCTGCCGCCCCGATAGCAAACTGGTCGTCAGTACGCTTGCTCCAGCTGGAGGTCCCGGGTTTGATTCCCGGTGGTGACAAGGAAAATATTTCACGGCTGGTTTAGGATCAATGAATTAATCACTCATTATCCGAAATGAACATATGATTATGAAACCTCATTTGACGTGGCCAAATCCCTTGATGGGATATAGTGCCAGAGAGAGAGAGAGAGAGAAAAAATGGTGATTAATTCAAAATGGCGAAAAATAAATTGAACAACAAAAATGGTCGCTGAACCTGACTAATTCGGAGGACGAAACCATTCTGAACCCCGGTCGCGCGCAAAACCACCGTAATTCGGTGCTACACCACAATGTAATATTTTTAATAAAACACAAAAAATTGAAAATTAAACTGAAATTTCAATAAAAGGCAAAAATAAAAAAAAAAAAATAAAAAATATACCTATTTAACCTTGTGGAGGTTGACATTGGCGGTTACAGCGTTGCAAAATAAAAGAAACGTTGAACGTCTTCCCAACTTTATATAAATTTGCTAATGACCGGTTGGCCATCTGTTGTAACTGGGTTGTGCGTCTTCTTTTGTAAAATAAAAAAAAATACCTTTGGGCGTTGGCCCGCTTTGAACCGACAATAAAACGTTCGGCGTATTCCTTCCTTTGGAAAATAAAAAAAACACCTTTGGGTGACTTTCTACCTTTGGTAAACAAATACCTATCGTTGGACGTTGTCTTGCCTTTAATCGTGGTAAAATCATTGGGCGTCTTTTTGCCAAAACCGCAAAAATGTAGGGCGTTCTCTTCGCAAAAAACCGCGGACAGGAAAGGCCTCAACTGGCCACCCATTGCGGTACCCGTAGAAAACACGATAATTGTAAATTAATTATGGCGCCCGTTAGTACTGTTGCACCCATCAATTAATTGCGTCACCCGTTTGTTCTCGGTAACCGTTGATAATACAGTACCCGTTAAAATATATGGTACAAAACGCAAAGGAGGTATCGATTAGTAATGCGGTACCCTTTTGATGATTGCGACAACCGAAAAATGGGACCCACCGTAAAAATTAGGCCTTTCACATATCACAATAAATTATTTCCAAAATTATACTCGCCTCTTGTATCGAATTCACAATCAATATTTACGGACTTTCTCCCCAACAAAAGAAAACTAAACTTGTCTTGTACAATACGTCTCATAACTTTCGAGGATTATCCAAAACAAATCAAAATGTCCACTCACAAATAGAATTTAATATTTTTCATTATTATTCTTAAACTTGTTATATTTACATCAACAGAACTTAAATTTTCATATTTTAATTCAATCAAAAAAAAAAAAAATTTAAAACTAGACTAAATTCTCGCATCAAAAAATCTAGCAAAATATTTTTTTCCGTTTTCTTCGTGCGCTACACATGCCCACCTTTTCTTACCGCTTATCATTCCACACGCCGAAACAAAAATGTACTACGAAAATATATTTCTATACTTTTACTCGTCACACACACGCGCAAAGTACCAATTATTAATTATTCTTTGGTTTTCTTATTGCAAAATCTTTAAATATAAATAATGCCTAATTAAAATTTATAGTAGTTTTCCAATCCAATTTTGATTCAAAATGTGTCTAGATTAGTTTCAATCATATATAGAATCTAACTTTCCAATATTGAATAAATTTTAGTTTTTCTTTAAATAAATTTTAGATTTAAAATAATGGGGACCTAAATTTATACAATGTAGAGAATTTCAAAGCAAACTGTATTCCGATTGGAGAAATTTCCACTGATTTCAAGAATACGATCCCAGGCCAGATTTTTTTACGTACAGAGTTTCCCTAAACGAACAACTGCCCCTTACCAAAAGTTCAACAATTACTAATTGATAAAAAAAATGCCGTATATTTGTGGAGTGATCTCACAAATGTTTGGCCTTGGATTGGAACCAAACTGCGCTTTTTCGAAATTTGTGTGGGAAACAGAGTTTCTAGCAGCAGAAATTTTTTAATTTATTATGGCCGAGCTACCATTCAGTCGGGTCACATTTTTAGGGCTTTCTTATCAGCTAGTGTCGATTATGCTGGACCAGTTAACGTTCAGTAATCAAAACGTAGAGGTCTAAAACCTATTCATACCCTTCCTGTCATTCTGTTTATTGATTCATTCAATGCAGTGCAGCCTTTCGGCAGTTTATGCCAAATCTTAAATTATAAGTGACAACGGATCAAACTTCGTTTCACAACTTTTGCAAATTTGCTAATTTAGATAATAAGCCTTAGACTCTTACCACCAACTATCGTGCGAGTATATGAGGTTTTGTTGATCGTAGAAATTTTTACTATGTAAATTTGAATGAGCGTCCTCAGATATTCTATGAATTTGAGTAGCACAAATTACCTGGCCGATTTGTCATTGCCTATAGGTTTCCGCAATGTGCACCGATGTGAAGAATTAAACGTTTATATAATAAGTGTAGCTAGTAGATACATAAATTATCAAAAAGTGTAGCTGCAAAAGAAAAAAAGTTTGGAATTCGAAACGAGCGATTTTTTTTTTTTTTTTTTTTTTTTTTTTTTTTAATTAAAAGAAAGATTTAATTAAAATTATTAAAAATATTGAGAATTACAGTACTATATACAATAATAAATTTATATACCTTCTTTATAAAAAAAAAAGTAAAGTATTTTTAATTCACAAAATCACTGGAACCTCAAGTACTGAGTGTGAAATTTAGTGTTTTCCACTTGTGATGGTGACTGAATTTTGTAAAAAAAAATTAAAAACAATTTGCATGTTGTAACTGGCGATATGGCTCTAGACGTAGACGCGTCTTTGTCCAAATTCAGCGAAGAATTTATTAATTCAAAAAATCATCGGAACAATGTGTGCCAAGTGTGGAACTTAGTGTTCTCCACTTGGGATGGTGTCTGAAATTTGTAGAAAAAATTTCAAGATAATTTACATGTTGTGATTGGTGGTATGGCCTTGCACTTGGAAGGTCTTTAGCTAAATTAACTTTGCGTCTACAAAATGTGTAGCTACACTTTTTATTAACGTTAAATAATTCATATCGGTGTTTTTTGCCCTGTGGACCAATTTATGATAGAACATGAAGTTCCGCTGATCTTAGGAATTCCCGCTATTTGAGTATATGCGCGACACGGGAAAAGTATCGAGTTCATTTTAAAATAGAAAAATTCTACTACGACTAAAAATGTAAAAGGGCTGCAGATTTATTGGTTTTGGATACGTTTTAAACTTGTATTGCCATCTACCATGCGAGTTTGAGGACCCGCTGTTCTTATAAAATTGTGTGAGCTGCAAAAGTCGTAAAATCAAATCAGTCACTCCCCGGCCCCGCAGTGTCCCCTTGTTAACCCTAAAAGTATCAGATCTTTATAGGATTCGAAACTTACTCGAGGTCATACGGGGCCCAGGTTTTTTTTTTATTTTTTGTATTTTGGGTGCCATGATTTTGATAAAAGTGCGTGATGAGTGATTTTCAAAAACCAGGGACCATTTACAATTTGCTCTGATATCGCGAAAATTCGTTAAGGGGTCCTCCGGTGGGGATCGGGTTTGTTGTTGTATTTGTTTGTCAGCGTAAACGATTAAAATAAAAATTGTTGAAATTAGGTTTTCGAGTACAAGGAATCGATTGATCGATTTCCTGGAAATTTTTCTTATGAAATTTAGGTTGTAAAATTCGCCGGCCAAATCTCAATCCAATAACTAAAATTTGTGTAATGTACGAGTATGGTCGTATATATGAAACGTATAGAATTATGAACTTATTGCAATCATAATATTGAAACCATGCAATAAAAATCGGTTATAAAAGATTAATTCTACCAGCAAAGGAGGCAAACTCAATTTCTAGAAACAAGACACATGAAAATACAAAATTTAATTTCAAATACCCATAAATTATTTTTACGTGTGGTTGTTTCGGGAAAAAAAATTAACTTTATTGGACAAACAATAAAGGTTGAATTTGGACAGATTTAGTATACACGTGGATATCTCTTCAGCCGAAACGAATTCACTTATATATAATAAAACTACTTTCTCGTATTCAAACTTTTATTTTTATAGGTTTTATAGATATGGATGTATATGTTACGGTGAAAGTCCGAAATTGTTAAAAGGGAGTCGTATATATCCCTAAAATGTTTCACCCGTCACCCCGATTTTAAAAATTGAAAATTTCATACACTTACAGATTTTGGACTTTAACCGTAACATATACATGTAGATATACTCACACGTACCTAAGGACTTTTATTATTATTTTTATTATTATTTGGGTTTCCTGGATAAGAGCCGAAAAAATAAACAAATTCAATTACAAAAGTTTGTTTTCTTTTAGTCCCGTGTTCGATATTTGTTATCGTAGCTTTAAGTATCTTTATAAAGTCCATATATTGTTTGGATGTGTGTGTGTGTCTGTGTATTATAAGACATATACTATTGAAATTAAATAAATATTGTTATAAAAATATAAATTAATGTTTGTATTTTATTTTCACGCTTCGTACACACACACACACACTTTTCAAATGAAATGTCAGTTTTTTATCATTAATTATTTACTTGTGTATGTAAGCTAACATTCTCTGTTTATCATGAAACATATTATATTGACAGTAAATGTAAATACTGACAGTACCCTAGTTTGTTATAGATTTGCTATAAATAACAATTCCCCGGCGATTTAGGTTATATAAACTGGTATTCCAGTAAAATTTATTGTTTAAATATTAGATTCATTCCAGAGTTATCCATAAATTTTTCCAATTCTATATATATTTGAGCTTGTAAGCACACAACATAACTATATACCGTTTGTAATACTTGTTGTTTCAGATAAAAAAAAATTAAACATCGTTTATTTATAAAGTAAATATATAATTGTTCAGATAGAATATCAACTTGTTTCCAAACCAAATGTAAAATCTAAATAGTTTGAATGAGGGTAATTCCACATCAATAAATTTCCTTTTAATACGAAAAATGAATTTTCTAATAGTCATCATGGGGATTGAATAATTATTTAATTAAATTTAATCTTAAAATCCTAAGAATTATTTTTGTTTTACATTTTCTTGTTATTATTAAATCGTTTTTAATACTTCAAACGATGTAATAGTGAAAGGGTATGCAATAGATTATGCGTGCTCGCTCATTTAGAAAATCCAATCTTTTATAAATATAATCAAATATATTTTAACTATATGTACATAGTTTAGTTGACCTACGTGTATCCAATTTACCGTATAATAAAGGATAAATGTCATTGTAATAATTTGTTGTAATCAGATTTGACAACCAGCTGTGTGGAATATATCATTGACCCAGAAAGACCATAAAAATATTTTGCTTAGTCGACATTAAAAAGAAAGTTATGTATTCTGGAGAGTCATTCATTATGGATAGAAACATATTTGTAAAAATGTGAACTAAATATTTTTTATAATATTCATGATGACAAAACCATATTTGATTAAAATTTAATTTGCATAAAATTTGATAATCAAACAGTTTAAGCATTTACCAATGTAGCTAATATTTAGCATAAATAGTGCAGGTATATACTGTAAAAGAAACTTGGCAATATCTAGATTAAGAAAATGGTATTGCAGAATATATGCTGCAAAAGCCGCATGATATTCTAAAAATAGAGTAAAAACCTACCCATCACTTCATAAAAAATAATTCTTAGAAAATTTTTTGAAAGAATAATTCTTGTGAATGTACAAGATCCAAAACATTATACATTACTCTGTATGTGTAAATTGTGCAAATTTTTGTAAAATTGAGTAAAATTGTGTAAACCGTGAAAAATTGTGTGAAACTGTGTAAAACTCTAAAGTTGTTTAAATATGTGTAAAATTGTTAAAAAAAATGTGTAGAATTTTGTAAAATTGTGTAAAATTGTGGAAAATTGTGTAAATTGAGTAGAATTGTGTAAAATTGTACAAAATTGTGCGCAATTGTGTAAAATTTGTATAATTGTGTATAATTATGTAAAACAGTGTAAAATCTTGTAAAATTGTTTAAAATTATGTAAAATTGTGTAAAATTGTGCAAAATTGTGTAAAATTATGTAAAATTGTGTAGGATGATGTGTAATTGTAAAATGAAGTAAAATTGTAAAATTGCGTAAAATATTATAAAATGGTGTAATATTGTGTAAAATTATTTAAATATTGAGTTAAATTGTGTGAAATTCAATAAAATTGTCTAAAATTGTTTACGTGTATCCAATTTACGGTATAATAAAGGATAAATGTCATTGTATGTGGAGAATTGTGTAAAATTGAGTAGAATTGTTTAAAATTGTACAAAATTGTGTACAATTGTGTGAAATTTGTATAATTGTATATACTTGTGTATTTACTGTGTAAAACCTTGTAAAATTGAGTAGAATTTTGCAAAAAAATTGTGTATTATTGTGTATAATGATGGAAAATATAATCGAGATAAATTGTGAGAAATATTGTAAAATTGTCTAAAATTTTACAAAATTAATGTGTAAAATTGCGTAAAGTGATGTAAAATCATTTAAAATTGAGTAAAATTATGTAAATTTATTTTAAATAATGTACAATTGTGTGAAATTGTGAAATATTGTGTAAAATTGTTTGAAATTGTTCAAAAATGTAGAAAATTGTGCAATGTTGTGTAAAATTCCATAAAATTGTGTAAAATTATGTAAAATTGTGTAAAATTATAAAAAATTGTGTAAGATGATGTAAAATTGTAAAATAAAGTAAAATTGTAAAATTGCGTAAAATATTATAAAATGGTGTAAAATTATGTAAAATTATTTAAATATTGAGTTAAATTGTGTAAAATTGTGTGAAATTCAGTAAAATTGTATAAAACTGTGTAAAATTGTTTACTTGTATCACATTTACCGTATAATAAAGGATAAATGTCATTGTAATAATTTGTTGTAATCAAATTTGACAACCAGCTGTGTGGAATATATCATTGACCCAGAAAGACCATACAAATATTTTGCTTAGTCGACATTAAAAAGAAAGTCCATTTTGGAAAGTCATTCATTACGGATAGAAACATATTTGTAAAAATGTGAACAAAATATTTTTAATAATATTCATGTTGACAAAACCATATTTGATTAAAATTTAATTTGAATAAAATTTGATAATCAAAAAATTTAACCAAATTACAATTTAGCTAATATTTAGCATAAATAGTACAAGTATACTGTAAAAGGAACTTGGCAATATTTAGACTAAGACAATGGTATTGCAGAATATATGGTATAATCGCCGCATCATATTCTAAAAATATAGTAAAAATTCCCCATCCCTTCATAAAAAAAAATTATTAGAAAATTTTTTGAAAGAATAATTCTTGTGAATATACAAGATCCAAAACATTATAGATTATACATTACTCTGTATGCCTAAAGTTGTAGGGAAGTAAGGTTAACTAAAAGCTCTAGCTTTTATCTCCATGGCTGCTAAAAATTGGTTTCTTAAATTTGTTTTTAAAGTGTAAAATTGTGCAAAATTCTACAAAATTGTGTAAAAATTTTGTAATGTTGTGTAAAATTGTGTAAAATGTGTAAAATTATAAAAAATTGTGTGGAACTGTCTAAAACTATAAAATTGTTTAAATATGTGTAAAATTGTAAAAAATTGTGTAAAATTTTGTAAAATTATGTAAAATTTTGTAAAATTGAATAAAATTGTGGAGGATTGTCTAAAATTGTACAAAATTGTGCACAATTGTGTAAATGTTCGTATAATTGTGTGAAATTGTTTAAAATTTTGTAAAAAAAATTGTGTATAATTGTGTAAAATGGTGTAAACATGTAAAATTGAGTAAAAATGTTTGAAATTATTTAAAATTGTATCAAATTTTGTAAAATTGTGTAAAATTGTTCAAAATTTTGTAAAATTGTGAAATATTGTGTAAAATTGTTTGAAATTCGACAAAATTTTGTAAAGTTCAATAAAATTTTGTAAAATTATGTAAAGTTGTAAAATTGAGTAAAATTGTGTAAAATTGTGTTGTCTGTTTTAAAAGTTTTAAATTGTTTGTATTTTTTTTTTAATTTATTGTCTGTCATTTGGAGTACGGTATTGCAGCGTGGGGTGGTTCATTCGAAAATAATGGTAGTTTACTTGTCAAAATGTAAAAGTAAGCAATAAGGGTAATTTATTTCAAAAAAGAACTGATTCAGTCTCCGGTTTATTTGCGAAACGTAATATTCTACCACTACGTAAGCTTTAAGTTTATAAAGTATTGAAGATATTTTATAAAAGATCGAGCTATTTGAAATATGTTACGCCTAAAAATTAGAATACGCATTTTTCGGAATTTTATTATTACAAGGCACCATTTCCGTTCAATAAACTGCCCTTGGAAATTAGATCGGCACTTACATATCAAACATTTTTACACAAATTTTGTAAAATTATGTAATATTTTATAAAATTGTTTAAAATTATGTTAAATTGTAGAAAATTATGTAAAATTGTGTATAATGATGTAAAACCATGTAAAATTATGTAAAATTGAGTAAAGTTCTGTAAAATTGTGTAAATTCGAGTAAAGGTATGTAAATTGTGTAAAACTGTGTGCAATTGTGGAAAATTGAGGAAAAATGTGTAATGTTATGTAAAATTCTAGAAAATTGTGTAAATGCTGTAAAATTTTGTAAAATTATATAAAGTTGTGAAATATTGTGTAAAATTATGTAAATTTAAAAATGTGTTAAATTGTGTAAAATGACGTGAAATTGTATAAAATTTTGTACAATTATGTAAAATTGTTTAAAAATGTGTAAAATTTTATGAAAGTTGTATAAAGTTGTGAAAAATGGTGTAAAATTGTGAAAAGTTGTTTAAAATTATGTAAAAGTGTGTAAAATTGTGTAAAATTTTGAAAAATTGTGTTAAATCGTCTAAAATTGTATGAAATTTTGTAAAACTGTGTAAAATTATGGAGAATTGTGTATAATTGTGTAAAATTCCATATTTTTACGTTGTTTAAAAATGTGTAAAATGATGTGAAATTATGTAAAATTTTGTAAAATTATGTAAAATTTTGTGAAAGTGTACAATATTACACAATCTTATACGATTTTACATAATTTTACACAATTTTACTCAATCTTTCACAACTTTACACAATTTTATATGTAAAATTGTGTAAAATTGTGAAAGATTGTGTAAAATTGTGTAAAATTATGCAAAATTGTGTAAAATTTGTAAAATTTTGTAAAATTGAGAAAAATTGTGTAAAATTTTTCAAAAACCTTGTGTATAATTGTGTAAAATGAAAGTAAAATTGTGTGAAATTATTTAAAATTATATAAAACTGTCTAAAATCAAGTTAAATTGTGAAAAATTACACAATAATACAGATAATAAAACACAGTATACGAGTAATTGTGCAAAATGATGTAGATTTTTAAAATTGTGTAAAATTGTATGGAATTATTTAAAATTATTTTAAATTATGAAAAATTACGTTACATTGTGTAAAATTGTTTTAAATTTTGTGTAAAATTCTACCTACAAAATTGTATAAAATTGTGCAAAATTGTGTAAAATTGTGTAAAATTGTGTAAACTTGTGTAAAATTGTGTAAAACGATGTAAAATTATGTAAAGTTGTGTAAAATTGTGTAAAATTATGTAAAGTTATGTAAAATTGTATAAAATTGTGTAAAATTTTGTAAAATTGAATCTGAATTGTGGAGAAATCTGTAAAATTGTGTAAACTGTGTAAATTGTTTAAAATTGTGTTAAATTGTGAAAAATTGTGTAAAATTGCGTAAAATTGTGTAAAATTTTGTAAAATTGTGTAAATTTTTGTAAAATTGTGAAAAAATGCTCTTAAATAAAAACTTAATATTTTTTAAATTAATATTCAAATGAATTTAAAAAAATTAAATATTTATGTTTTCTTTCTACCACATTACTTTATGAATTGAACATCAACAAAAAAATTCTGGCCTAAAAAAATATGGTAAATTAAATAATTTTTTGAAAAAGATTAAGGGGAAAAATTTTTGTTTAAAAGAGGGCTTCATTATAGACGCCTATTTGTCGTCGTTTTTTTTTTTGTATCGGTAATTCAACATTTTTTTTTGATAAGAAGTTCTTGGTGCACGATGTGGTTTAGTCATAAAGAATTACACGGACGCACAATGCAGAGAAATTGTAAAAATCCACTACCAACATGGGTAGATTTTTTCGGAAATTTGGTTCAAAATATCGTGCTTTGTTCGATCACCATAAATCACTTACTCCCCGTTTAGCGGTCCGATTATTCAAGAAATTTGACGCAATTGGGTTCAAATCTACAAAATACCTGTTCGTGTTCACGCAGCTCGGTTTAATGAAGTAATTGCAGCAGTTAGTGAGAGTGTTTACCAGCATCCGTATCCCTCGATTCGCAATCGTTCTCAGCAACTGAGACAGGCATGTTTACAAAAAATTTCGACTAAAAATCGGCATTTGCTTGCTTTTAAGCTTCAGTTCACACGGCATTTGAAACCAGCAGACCATGCTCAACGCCAAAATCTTCTATCACGATGAGGCGCATTTCCAACTTCATGGCTCTGTCAACAAACACAGTTGACAGACCGCAACTCAGCCAGGTACGAATTTACTGTTTTCTTAAGTAAGTGACAGGTCAATTTTATCTAAAAATTTATTACTAAATGCGCAGAAATGTCTTACTCTTAAAAACGCAATCTCCATTGGTTTTGCTCTACACCTATAAATTTATTGTTCACGAAATGGAAAAGTTATTTGTACATAACTAAAAATACCAATCAATGTCAAACTGATAAAAAATCACAACCCTTTATTGAACCATAAAGAAAAAAAAATCCGATGAATTCAACAAATTTTTGTAGTTCTGTAGGTGTGTATTTGAATTTTAATCCCATACAGAAAATATTTCCGAATCATTGATCATTCACAGCAGTATATAGTGTGCTTTATATAATAATATTAACCATTTGATAAAGCAATAATTTTTGCCTCTATTGTGCTTTTGCTCTTTTCAATATTCAAAACAGTAACTTGACGTTCATCAAAAAATCAAAAAACATTTGAAGTAGTCATACATTAAGCCCTTTGTATACATATCGATAAAAGCTTTAAAATTTTATTTTCTTTTGTTATTAGAAAAACTTTTCTAATCACTACACAAAGGCGTATGTGTGCCTATTTAGAATCTTGTTTTATATGTGATCAGAATACAAAACGACTTAAATAAACGATTTGATATAATAAAAAAAAAAATGATTCGAACTAGGCGTGTGATGAAAGCTCACACGAGTGTACCATATACAAATTTTACAGTTCGTATAATTCTTTTAGTTATGGAACGTAAGCGGGAGTGAAAATTATTCGTCTTTGAAATTTTTTTGATTTGTGCAAAATCGTAATGTATGTAAAATATTCTTGGTATGTGAGCGTTCATCACCGTTTCGAGCATAGTGGTTACATAAAATCTCAAGTTGATAGATGGAAACTACACGTACGTTATACAAATTCTCGCTACCCTAACAAATCCAGCCAGATGAAAAACATTAAGTTTTTGTTTTGTGAATTTTTGTAATTAAGTTTTTATAGCTCCGTTCGTATTATATGGTGGTGGTTGGTGGTTATTTTCGTTTTTACTTCGAAATACGGATATAAATATGTAGATCTAGACTGGAAACAACAATTTATAATTGTAATACTTGTTGTTGCTGAAGCAAATTTAATCTTTCCTAAACTGCCTGCGGTACTTGTATTTTGAGAAATATTCACATTAAAAATAAATAAAATAAAGAGCGAATCAAGCTCAACGACCAATCACTCCTTCTTAACCGCACAAATCGGGCTCATAAGGATGGCGGGTTGGTACAAGCGGTGTATCGCTGATTTTTCTTCAGTGACTACATCAATTACTACCCTATGTGATGCAGTATTACAGGCTGTAGGATGTATTCAAGTAGATGTCGACACGTTGAAAGACGCAGTGTATGAGAAGCTCAAATAAGAGTTCAAATATTGCCAGACAGTACGGGACGTATACGTAGAGTTGGAAGTGGTATGTCTAACGATATGATAGAAAAGCAATATTATGCCACCATAGTGATTTGGCTGCGCTCCTTGAATTTTTTAAAACTCTGCGTCATATACAGGAGAATTGTTATTCGCCAAGGATGTCGGTCGACGTTCGATAATACGGTTAAGTTTGTGCGAGCAATGTCCATTAAATATACTGAAGTGCGAGACTTCGAGAATGCCCATCGGTGAACCAAGAGATACGACGCGTTCCAGGGAAATAACGGCCATTGAATATATGGGAACAGATCCGCGGTCAAAAATGGGAAACCGATTTTTGTTTGTGGTGATCGACGTGTTCAGCTTTGCATCGGAATTAATCTATGACTACGGTAGTCAATTTACTTCGTAAAGGTTTAAACATTTCCTTCAGCGATGGCAGATTCGTTGTTATATAGGCTAGGGCCACGGCAATTGGAATGACAAGATTGGGACAATTTCGAGCGCCATGAGAACACCAGTACATGACTCTTCCAAATACACGCCCTATTTTGTTAATTTTCAGGCTGTCAAGGCAAAATCTACAAAAAATATGCCTAGCGCTAGAATTTACGTATAGCTGTCCATTTAGTGTATAGGATTTCGTGCTAAAAGAAATTTCAAACAATCTAATGCCGCGAAAGGATAAACAAGCTCAAATTTGATGTAGTTTGTCATAAGTGTAAAATTAAACGAAAGATTGGAAACAACACTTATGAATTAAAAGATGTGGACGGGAAATCTTTAGGATTGCAAACAGCAGCATTGGTTGATCAAACACTTGTCAGTCGGATTCGTGCAATTGTATGAACCAGCGTCGGATTCACCATTAAACTGTCCCTTCCTCGTCCTAATATTCGGCCTTGGTCGTTGAATTCCGTTCCCACCTAGAAATCCCACCTATAGCCATCACACCAATTGGTTGTTGTTGCTGGAGATTGGATGGATGCAATTTTATTTTAATTGTCAACAGGCGAGTCTTTCAGGTGTGAATGGAATTCAAAGATCAAGACCGAAGGAGAACGCGGAAGGAAGAGTTAGACAGCAAATCCGCCTGGAGGCTGTCTGAACAACCCACGCTGCCATTACCCATAAACCCATTCCAGGCAACCGTTACATGTTTCGGGGCACAGTTGCGGCTCAAAAGTAAAATATAGGCGGATCTACATCTATGTGGTTTCTTTTCCCTGGCCTATTGACATAAGCTTATTTTTTACACCATGTAAAGCAAAAAATGAATAAAAAATGATTTTTTCATGTCAAGCGTGCTATCTCTTACATAATTTAACTATTATTTAATTACTATTAATTAAATTTGACTGTGTAATATTGAAAATAAAATTTAACATGTCAAATAATTTTACATTATTTTCATTCTTGAGTTTTCATACATCATTTTGATAAAACTTTTAACTATTGTGATTATTTTAGCTTTGGTGGTGAATACGTTATTATTATGAAGGGCGAGTAAGCCCCACCGAGCTTTCTTATTAACTAACTAGACATCTAGGTCGGCAGAAAAGATAGTAACCTTAAATGATAAAAAATTAAGTGACAGCAGAATTCACATACAATCGTTCAGTGTCTGATCTAACCTCACATCCTATACCTTGAGAAAAGTGGCAACTTTGTCATAAAATAAGCTATGTGAGGATCCTCCGTTGTGGCGCAGTGCCCCAACATATACCAAAATGTCGCTCTTTGAATACTGCATTGAGTTTATCTTCTTTAAGTAACAAGCAACAACCATAGGCCGTTATATGAAGAGAAGGTGCCACTTTCGAAGCACGAGCATTTACATTAGGAATTATTATTTCTAGTAGTGTAAAGAATTTTCAGTAGTGTAAACTACCTGTTAGAATGTTTCTTGACGTTACTGATCTGCACCAAACCTAAATTTGAAAAGTTATCATTAACCGAAGTTTCTTTTGCAGATTGTGAAGTTGCAGCAATATAATGGATATGATCCTCAGATTAGCTCCGTATAAAATACTGGAGGATAAGTTTGCCAATGACAAAAAGGTCAACTAAAATATTCGTGCCATATCAAAAACGAAATCGACAGCATTTACACCGAGCTGGTAGGTGTTTGCATGAATATTAGGGCGATATCGCACAGAACGTAAATATGTATAACCCTTTGTTGATTTTAATACAAACCGCTCAATATTGTCGGTAGTTGGCATTACCAAGTCTGAGCAGTCAAAGTTAACATGCACCGCAATAACAACGCCTTTACCGTTTAACAGGCAATCAGAGGCTGAAACATCTTTACGGAAAACATTACAACCTGACGTAAAATATACATTACTCTTGAAGTCGTTGGTTAAATATATTTCGGTGAGTGCAAACATACCATAAAAAAGCGTTTGGGTTTGCAGAAATAATCCGCGGGGTTTTGTGGCTCAGTTTCGTTCATTATGGTAAAAAAAGCACAAACAATACAATTTCAGTTAAAACATAAAAATTGAACACTTTACAAAACACTTATCAAGTCTTGCTAGTTCCTAATGACAACTGGGTCAACACTAGAGAAGGAAAATCAATTGACGCAGGTATCGTTTTTTTGTTGTGTTCGTGATTATCATGACAAGGTTTGTATGAAAGAAAATTTTTTGGAAAATCCACCGGAGAAGTCGGAAAATCGAAAAATGATGTTTTGTACGAGATTTTGCACGTATCTGATTCAGATGGAGTTTCAGAGGAGAAAATTGGAAAATTTGAGTAACTTCCGGAAACTTCCGGAAAAATCCGAAGAAAATTGATTTTTTTTCTAGCGCATCAGTTGAGAACGGCTCGATTTGGCTCAATCTTATATTGTTGTGTTCCGAATTTGCAGGAAATTGTTGTTTCGAAAGAAAATCTTAAGAAAACCCACCGGAAAAGTCGGATTATTCAATCGAAAAATGATGTTTTGTACGTGAATTCTTACGTATTCGATCCAGATCGTCTTTTAGAGGAGAAAAATTGGAAAATCTGAGTAGAAAACTCGGACACTTCCGGAAAAACTTGTAGAAAATTGAATTTTTTTCCTAGCGCTATCTGTTTTTGATCGAGAATTTGAATTTCGATCGAATTCGAAATGCTTTGAGTCAATCAGTACGGACAAAAGCCCAGTCATATATGATTGCAACTACAGAGACGTCGAGAAATTGGGTGCAAAATATCCGTAATTCACAGTAATTTTAATTTCTCGCGAGCAACGCCAGGTAATTCAGCTATAAGAATAAAAATGATTCAAATTCTGACGGAGATGATCCCCCTTTCAGACTTGCAGAACAAGAAACTGCTTAAGTAACAAGAAAAGAGACAGAATATCTGAGGACTTGGATTGGATTAGAAATACTCAAAATATGGCAACAAAATATATCACATGGTATTAAAAGTTGGTCGAAAATTAAAACGGTTCTTCGATAAACGAGATCTATTAACCTTAACAGAAACTTGGTGAGGTGGCTAATTGTAGTGATGTGGAATGGTGTGGAAATAAATAAATGAAGAAAAATAAATGAAGCCTGCCGCCACTCATGGGTACGAATTTAGATACATTCATTTCGGACCGAATAATACCCAAACTCAGTAATAGAACGCTTTACTATATGCAAAACTACATATAATTATTAGACAATATCAGTAAAAGAAAGAAAGTAGTAAACAGGTTCAAAAATTTGGAACATAAATTTTAACGAAAGTGTTGAGAACTGTACGAAATTTCATCAGCCGCCCACCTTATTAGAAACCCAAACCTGAATATAAGTGCAAATAAAATAAGAACACAGGAAAATGTGGCAAAAGCAAATCAAACCGGCTAGGGTTAGATTAACCGTTTAATTTTAATTTTTAATTGATTTTCCGCCTAATCGATGCTTAATAAACCGAAAAATTTTAGAAAAAAAGAACATTTCATTGAATGCACGAAATACATGATTTCTGTGCGAAGTGAAACTACTTTATAATCAAATTTTTAATCAACAGTCTATTTGCTACACAATAAATGGTTATGACTGTCGAGCGATTCAAAATAAGTTATTTTAAACTCAAAAAAAATCTACTAAAAGTGCGTGAGGATGTTTAAGATTAAAATTATTTTTGGTTTGTTCATATCACGCAAAAAAACGAAAAAAATTTCAGGTTGGCAAAGAATCATAGATATTAACCCATATAAAGGGTCACGTAACATGCTAAAAAGTATCATAGCATTTCATGGTTCGAAGAAACTGGACCTCAGAAAATTTTATGGTGTGACCTTAAATTGAAAAAAATATTTGAATGTTACATCGCTTTTGGCTCCGTTGAAATTGTATGTTACATCAATTCAGATAGATAAGAATTTTACTAACCAACAAGGTAGAGGAATTTGGTTTAATTGTTGATAGAGACATAGTCGGAATGTGAAAGCCAATTCTGTCAAAATTATCGTTTTTAGTTAGCAATAAAGGATTTTTTTAATTGACTGAACTGAATCAATCGAAAAATAAAATTAGTGCGGAAGATGAAAATAGTTTTCCAGACTCGGATGATGATATTGAGAGAGCGAATTATCTGAACAATAATGAACACATATTTCATAACCAAGAAAGTTTATTATGAATTTTTCGGATTTTTCTCAGGATCTCGAACAAGATTACGAGTACTATTCGAAGCAAGGAATTTATTAAAAAAAATTAAAAACTTTGTTTGGGATTGTTTCATTAGGTAAAATTCACTTTTGGAATGATTTATCCTCTAAATTCTAAAACACTGCATCAAAGCTTCCTATTGAAATGGATCTACCATTATATGAATAAAATATAACAGTTCTTGAAGAAATTCTAAGCGTAGTGAAACCACTAGAAGTAGTTGTTGAAAAACTTAGAAGAGATGACGCTACACTACTTATATGCAAAGGGGACTATAAATTAATGTTTTACAAGTTACGAGAACTTGACATGCACTAGAGTCTCGAATTGCTCGATACATTTAAGGATCATATGAATCAAAGACGAAATAAGTGTAAATTTTCAAGCAAAACATTTGTTTCAAATTCCAACATACATGAAATGCTTGAAATTTTCGAAACAGGTAAAGCCTATCGATCTTAGTAGATAATTGGAAGTTGTAATTACATTGATGCCACTTCATGTGAACTTTAGCCGTAAATCTTAAAAATGATTTCAAATTATTCAATGTGACATAAGCCTTGCTTCCAAATCGAGCAATTCGCGTCATAAGTGCGAGATATCTTTCTCTTTGGCAAGGAACTTAGTCACAAAATTAAAATCAAGGCTTAGATTGATACCACGGTGACATCAGAGGTAAGACAGCAGGTATTTTATTGCAATTTAACAAATGTTGATTTGATGATGAAAAACAATGCAGGAGAAAAAATAGATAAAAATTTTAAAATCTGTTGTTTCAATTTTCATATGTCTGAGACACTAAAGATACAACGTCAAATACCTGAGTTATGATGATCTCAATGCATACAAAAAAATCAGAATGTTTTAAATGAAAGAGAACAAAATAGTTGTCTACTCTAAGAAACTATGGCTATTTAACCAGAGCTGAATCTGACGAGAAAAACGCCGCGTATTTTTTTGTCGTTCCCAATCAAGCAGATAACAAATGAAAAAAAAATTAACTGACTCAGAACTTTTTCTTTGTCCTTGACTTTCTTTTCTTATCAGTTAAATATTTTCATCCATTAAAAAAAAAAGATTAATTAAAACGTACCATCACCAAAATTACGATTCTCAAGCTCATTATAATCTTCACTTACCAAATCAGAAATTTCTAAATTCCAATACAAATTTTTTTCATCTTTACAGCCACCACACAATGATTAAAAATTAATTTAGAGAAAAACAACAACAATGCAAAAGGTTAGATTACGCTTCGTTAACAAAAAATTTAGATGAATTAAATATTGACTTATACACTGTACACGCACACACACTAATGATGATAATAATACTACATAAAATTGCGGCCAGAATCCAGCAGCAACCGCAAGTAAAATTTTATTTTTCTCCATTTTCCCCACACTCCATTCACTTTACATTTTAAAGTTTCAAGGGAAAATTATTCACTTTTTAAACTAAAACATTTTAATTTAAAAAAAAAATTACTCCACGATTTAAGTAAATTAGAATTAAGTAGTTAATGTTTTAAGTTTTTACTACACTAATCTTAATACTAAACAAAATTACGAATTAGGCAACACAAAACAATAATTATTCCGTAGCACAATTTAAAATTGCAACCGTAGTCCAATCAACTTATCGACTAACAGCAAATTATTGACTGACTCGAGTTTATAATTTTTATTTAAATTACATTTGAAACGGGACTATTTTTAACAATATTGGTTGCATTGGTAATAAAACAAGTTTTATCTTGGAGAAGAAAACAATTGAAATAACCATAAAAGTCCCGTAATTAAAATATAAAAATTATATGTCGATACAGTACCACTCCAATAACAATTTATGAAATTATTTTGTTACAAGGCACTAAATGCTAAAATAAATTAGTATTAGTTATTTTTTTTAAATCATAGTAGAATGCGAAAGTAAACTAATTACATGCAGGAAGTAAAACTGAGAAATGTATGTCAGGTAAGTATTAATGCATTTTAAATCGAGTATATCAAGTACACGGCCGTTAAATATATTCAAGATATTCAATTTACGCTCTAAACTAGTCAGAGTTCTTCGCGAAAAGATATAACATACGAACTGGGAGTCTCCTAACTACCTTGGTTACGTCAGAAATCGCATTTTGGAGTATTTGATTGTGCAATTTTGTGCGTATACCAGTAAAATTTATGCATAATGCATTTTGGGAGATAATGCGAGATTTCTGAAATGATTATCACAACAGAAATCCCATAGATCCGTTTAATAATTAAAACATACGTTTTGCTTTAGTATAATTCTGCCAAACTGTGCATGCCAAAAATAATTTAGCTCTATTTCAGAATATATTCGGGATTTTTCCTAGAACGGCATAATCTGCCTATTAACATGCGATATGTACAACATCTATTGAGGTAGATGAACTATGTCAGAATATGTCATAGTTTTCTAGTCACAATGATTAGACTAGATGTCCATAACCTGATAAGAATTCATTGGTGGCATATTCCATATCAGCCAGAATTAAGAATAGAAATCCTTTATCTTCAACCCTATATTTACAAACTTTTAAAATACTTTTTATGAATGATTTTTGGAAATTTCACCTTTTCTTAATGAAATCAGTTAAACTACTAACATTTAGATCTGAGATCTTCAGGTTTTGTAAACAAATATTACATTTGTGATTTTAAGACTAGAGTTTAGTGCTTTTTAGTTTAGTTTCAGAGTAAAGTTGCATGATAACTGTGATTAATCTTGTCTTGAACAAAAAAATATAAGTGGGGATTTTTTAATGCAAGCGACATAATTTTTGTTCCCGTTAGGTCAGTATTACATTTGTCCGAGACTGGGATATTTGATCCATTTGTTTCGCCAATCACCAGAGATATATAAGACAACAACAACTTCATCACCAAAGCAACAATTGCTTGGGCTAGTACACATTTGTGTGACCGCATGGGAAAATCATAGAAGAAAGTCAATAATGGAATGAACGAAACCTCCACCCCCCCCCCCCCTCCTTCACTCTATACCTTACTCGGAAGCCCTGGGGGCTGCCTAGGGTTCAATGAACCAATCATTCATAACTCCAAAATCAAAATGATTACAGGTACGTATACAGAAATAACACAAGCTTATATCGAAAAAACCACCAACACACTCAGTGTTGAAGAACGCCGGCAACTCAATTTGCAAACAGCCTCAAAAGAAAGAAAAAAGCACCAGTGACGATAAACTCGGCGACGATCAATTTTGGATTGGCGATTTTGGAATTGTGCACTATTGGTTCGAGTGACGTTTTAAATAAAATAATAAAGTGTTTGCTTCATGAATTTTATTAAACTCAATCATATTTTATTTGGATTTAGATGAGATTTGATATGTGGGATGGTAATGTGATTTCAAAATGAGTTCTGGAGTATGGCCTGGGACGGAACTTGATCATTTCTTAACTGAATATGATTTTAATAATTTCAAAAAGTTTAAAAAATCACTCGATCGATTTCGACTTGTTAGGTCATCTGATTTGTAAAAATTACTGATTTGTAAAAGTAAAAATTTGTTATATATAGCAGAAAAAAGCAAAAAATAAACAAAAGAAGAAGGGATAAAAAATAAGTCATAAAACGCCATAAAAATTAATCTATTGATCGCGCAGGTGGGCGATTAGTCATCGGTTGAGTAATAAAATTCAAGGTATATTGAAGCACATTTAATTACCCGACGTATAAGTCAAAGTATAGAAAAAGGCGAGGCCTGTAATTGGTGAGAAACGAATTTTAGAATTATTAGAATATAGGTCTGCCATTTCATAGAGCAGGGGAGGGGAATAGAAAAACAGTTTTTCGAATTTATATTCGCACGTATAACGTATATAATATGTAGTACTCGCCTTAAATAGTATATCATATGCACTATTTATTTAAATTTGTAAAAACTACACTCAGAGTCTTTTATCATTTTCTAGACCGTACCTGTACATAAATATACAGAGCTTATCCTTTTTTTCTGTGCCATCCCATTAACCAACTTTATTAAATTATAAAGATAAAATTTGTTAACCGTATCCGCACATAAACATGACATGTGCTACATAATTTCAAAATAAAATTATGAATTAATTTTAAATTCATTATAACGTTCCAGTTTAATCCTAATCTCCACCGGCACCCAACCGATCTGGTATAAAAAAGGTGTTTCTTCTTTGTAATTTTTTAATCGCAATATTTTCTGTATACTACATGAAAGTTGAATACGACCATATCTATATGGATTTTGGTCATGGCCTTAATTAAATTGTACATTGTTTTTGGTGGCGCTGGTCGAATTAATTACGTAAATTTCCACGAATTTATGGGTGTCCGCGAAATTAACCTGATGTCCGACAAACAATCACGATAATTGTAATATTATACCGTGTCTGGTATCAATGTTTCATTTTAAATAACTTCAACGTATCTGTATTATATATATAGAGCCACATAGTTAGACAAAAGTAAAATAGTGTAAATGAACTTTGATTGGTGTATACCTAAATATAAATAAAAGCTTTTGACACAAATTTTCTTTGATGTATCATTGCTTTGTATGCGACGTATGAAATGCGGTATATCGCAGTCGAGCGGAAATCATTTTATACAAAGTAAATTCACCTTATGTTGAGATTGGAACTTTGTTTTGCGGTGACTTTTAAACATAAATAATAATTTAATTTCAAAACAGCTTTTTAATTGTGTCTGGTACCCTTTGTGCTGTATACTATACACAAAAATATTGCAATTGAATTTTTTAAAATTCCAAAGCAGTTGCCACATAATTTGAATAAATTTTGGTAACAAATCCCATTATAACTACATTAAACCCAAACATCCATTATTTAGCATAATCTGGAAAAAAGGATGAATGTAATTAAATTGAGAGTTTTGAAATTAAAAATAATGCGCAATATTCGTTTTGAGCATCGCAAAATAAAAAGGTCGGCGTCTTAGAAAGAAATTTGATGGATTTTGTACCAGATGCAAAAAACGTGTTTTTTATTGATTAAATTAACCAAAGCTTTAAATATTCATAACGTAATTCTATTTACTGGGATTATACGATTTACGAATACTACTCTATAGTTAAGTCAACACTAATATTAATAATTTACGTTATAATGACATGACGTGACGTTTCTTTATGTCACAGTAAATAATATTATATTGAAATTGAAATTTTATCGACAAATCAAATCTTTATGTATCCAACGTATCCAATACAAAATTTTGTTAAATTAATTTGATTACATCATGCGGCCTTAATTTCGCGTATTAATATTTACCACCCACTTTTTCGGCATCTGGCGGTGTAAAAATATATATAGAAATGGTAATATAAATTGTTAAAAAATTATCCAGCTATTTTCGGTTAGATATCTAGATATATAGTCAACAGATAAACACGTGATATTAGTAAAAGTTATGCGCATGTCCAGGAGGAAGAAGGAGAAATAATTTTTAGTTTGACATCTGGAAGTAATTCCCCAAATTCTCAATTGATTTCCAAGGCGAGAAGGGGGACTGGGGAAATTTTTATGTAATGATTACAGTCTGTAAGCAGTAAACTCGCAGCAGTCAATTAGTCTCGAATTCGATTTACAAAGAAAAATTTGGGATGTCATAGGTAAAGGAGATTATTACAAATAAACACCTCGATGGTGTCGAAAAATTATTATTTCTGTTGATAATCACCAAAATTCTATGTCTTCCTAGCTAATGGAACATTTCAAGGTGAGGTGCTTCATTCATTCCATATATTTGAAAGGTAGTTCGCAATGACGCACATTTATGTATATACGGGGTGTATGTTGTTACGGGGTCATAACATTATTTCTTATTAAACTTTGGTTATGAATTTTTAATTTCGTTTCATCGAATAATTGGTGCCTTTTGCTGATGGCATTGCCATCTGTTGTCTGTGCATTGATACTAAAGGTTTTTTTATTGTAAATTGGCATTTATATATGTCTCGCGTAAACGTCAAATAATTTTGAGAGCAAGACCACCGTGTTCCTTGTGCTAATGTGTGAACGGCTAAAATATAGAAGAATATTTTTTTTTGTGATTTCTTGTTTTAGTACGTGCGGTTGTTGCGCGGTAAAGAGAATGAACAGATTTTGGTTTTCTGCGAGAGAATTAGTTCAGTTTTGGAGGTTGTTGTAAACCAATCGCGTTTAAATTTTATTTTTGCCCAAAAAAAAATAGTTTGAGTTGGATTTTGAAATATAGCGTTTTAGTAGACTAAGAACATTAAGTTCCAATAATTAATTATAAATGAGAAAAATAATTAAAGCACTTTTGAAGGTGTGGTTTAATAAAGTATTTTAAATAAAAAAAAATATGGCTTAAACAATATTGTCGAAGCAAGTTTAACATGGTGCTTCATAGAGGGTTAACAGCCCATGTTTCCATGTAGGGTTAACATGCAATAGTGTCAAATTTTATACCATATAAGCATTTTCTTTACTGTAAAATTGTATAATTGTAACCTCAGCACTTTGTAGTTTGTATATAAACAGCAAAAATTAAATAAAGTTTTGTAGTAAAAATTAATACTTCAAAGACGTTATTTATTAATTCGGACCTCACCAGTGGTAATCTGAATAAACAATTACTTCACTAAATCAAAGCAAAAGCTTGAATTTCATTGGTTCTTTGAGCCGGATAGCCCGGTGTTCACACAAAAACGCCATTAAAGTGTACGCAGCAGGAAAATGCAGCGTATTGGGGTTCTATAAGACAACTAGTGGAGAGGTACGACCTATTCCTAGAAGATATGCGTCAACGGTTAAATAAAGGCCCACCTAGCACTCCGAAGGTTTAAGCGCCCGACCGGTCACAACCATCGTCATTCATCAGTCATGAATTTGAGATTCCAAAAAACAACGAAATGACCTCAAAATCAGGTGACCAACAGCATTCATTAGTGCTTTCCAAGGATCGGAAATCAACGGATGATGGAGATGTTAACAGCAAGTTATTTAAAAATCAAGACATCTTAATGCGCCAGTTGTACAAAAATATAGCGTCGATTGAGTACTCATTAGATACCGCAGAGTGCTCAAAAGAATATTTGCAGCAAAAGACTAACCAGTTGCAAAAACACATGGATGTGATCGACCAGTTACACACAGGAATCATGGTAGAAAGTGATGAAGGATGAACGAGTCACTTCGTATTTTAAAAGGGACTTCCACGGCACCTTACAGGCCAAGGTGAAAGCGCACGATTATCAGAATACAACAGCTCCAGAGAGAAATACCGACAACAACAGGAGGTCCAAAAATCAAACTGCCGACATTGGACGTGCCAAATTTTGCTGGAGACTGCGAAAATTGGAGTTCATTGAACGACATATTTACTGAACTCATTCACCGAAACAACAACATTTTGCATACAGTAAAAATGTGATATCTTAAGTCACACTTACAGAAAAGTGCAGCGCAACTTATCAGCCGGGGCGAAGGAAATGTTACACAACATAGAACGGCTAAATTTGAGATCACCATTTGAGTCATTTGTAACATTCATCTTGATCAAAAAAATGGATACATAATTCGCCAGGCTGTATGAATCAACGGTATCTAATCCAAGGGTAATACCAAAAATATCAGAGTATTTTGATTTCATGGAGAGAAGGTTCCAGTCACTAGGAGCAATAGGCAGCACAAAACCAATCGCATCGCGAGCACCTAACGTAGTACCATTGGTGGAACCACTAAAACACTATACATGCCGCACACTATCATCCCCCATTGTTTTGTTAAAATGTGTAGAAAACGTCATGGATTAGAGCCATGCAAGCAATTCCGGAGAATCCCAACGTTAGACAGAGCTAGTAAGTGACTGCAACCTTAGAGTAGATTGAAATGTACAGACAGGTATGGATTCATGAGGCAGATCGAGATTACCAGAGAATATTACAGAGGGACGACCCCGCTAAGCCTATGGTTACCTACAGATTGAATACGGTGACCTATGGAACTACAGCAGCCAGTTTCCTAGCAGTACGAAACCTGTTGCAACTGGCACAAGATGGTAGCAGCACTTATCCAATAGCATCCAACGTCCTGTCGTCAGATTTTTACGTTGATGACATACTAACTGGAATTGATACTCTAGAGGAAGCATTTTTAATTGTAAAGGAATTAAGGGAACTCACGGAGGAAGGTGGTTTGAACCTAAGAAAATGGACTTCCAATTCCGAGAAAATATTGGAACGTATACCAGGCGAATTACATCATAAAGGCAACGTACAAATCAAACTTCCGATAAGGTAAAAACCTTAGGGATCTCGATCCCTCTACAGATTCCTTTGAATTCGATGTATCAAAATTGCAACTATAACATGGTCAACCAACCAAGCGATCATTGTTGTCGTATTCATCAAAATTATTCGCCCCCATAGGGTGGTTGTCACCAATAACCATCACGGCCAAACTAATGAGGCAAGAAGCATGGACCATTGGAATAGGATGGGATGATTGGCTACCAGCGACACTAAACGATAGATGGATGAACTACAAGAAATGTCCATAATGAAGCAGATAATGTTTCCTCGGTGGATTGATACAACAAGAGTCTGCGTATGCTGCAGTGGTATACAGTCGGGCAATTGACAATATTGGACACATTACAACACACTTAATCACGCAAAAACACGAGTCGCACCTATCAAGACCAAATTATCAATCCCACGTCTGGAGCGTAATGCAGCCTTGCTACTAGCAAAACTCATAAGCCATACTCAATGGACCCTGAAACTCAATGGCATCAAGTTCTCAACGCCTGGAATGACTCCACTATTACATTATGCTGGGTTATAGAAAGAAGTATATGCTGCCAACAACTACATGGCATCATCATTGTCTAACTACATGGTCAATTGAAAATCCGGCAGACAAAGCGTAACGTGGAACAACCCTTTTAGCTCTTACTAACAGTAACTTATGGTGGAGAGGCCCGGATTTTCTTCATGAGGAATGACGGTTGGATGTTGATGTACCTGCACCAAACAACATTCCCAATGACGTACATCTGGTGGAATTAAAAGAAACTTCAATAGTTAATCTGGCTGGTGTAAAAGAAGTCAACCCGTTCTTACAACTTTTTGAGAGGCATTCAAGCTTCAACAAACTAAAACGCATCGTCGCGTATTGCAGACGTTTTATCTACCACAAAACGTCCACGGTCAACAAGCCAAGGATACCATCGAATAAAGAGCTTCAAGATGCAGAAATTAAAATTATTAAAATCATACAGGTCCCTTAGACAGTTAGACAAAAGAAATAAGCTCTTATCTTTAAATCCGTTATTAGATAATAATAGAATACTATAAGAGTGAATTGTCGGCTAAAAAATTTCACCTTACGCCTGCCAGCCGAAGCCCAATAATATTGCACAAGCACAACATATTAACGTTGCGAATAATCGAAGATGCCCACCACAGCACTTTGCACGGTGACATTCAATTAACCTTGTCACATTTAAGGAACAAATACTGGATTATTGATGGCAAGCGAGCGGTGCGAAACGTGATTCAAAAATGTCTAAAATGTTTCCGCCACAAACAACATTATGTCAGAACAACTAATGGGAACTTTGCCAGCTGCCATTGTGCAACCAGGAAGAGCATTTGCCAAAACAGGAATCGATTATGCTGGTCCTATTCAATTGAGAACAACAAAAGGAAGGGGGCACAAGGCCTACAAAGCATATAGCACTTTTCGTATGTATGGTAACTAACCCGATCCATATCGTTTCGTTTCCAGAAGAGGCTTGTGTACCGATATTTTCTCCGACAATGGGACTTACTTTGTCGGAGCAAATGCATTATTAAAAAATAACTATTGCATGGCCGCATGACATTACCGAGCGACATTGCAGCTATGTTAGCCATTGATGGAACCAATTGGCACTTCATTCCGCCTCACACTCCTCATTTTGGAGGTATCTGGGAGGCAGGTATAAAATCAGTAAAATTTCATCTCAAGAGGGTTATTGGTGATTCAACATTAACATTCGAGGAACTGTGCACGGTAACAACTCAAATTAAAGCGTGTCTTAACTCTCGACCTTTAACACCACTCACAAATAATGTCTCTGACTTGGCAGTAATAACTCCAGGGCATATTTCTTGTAGGAAAGTAGCCAAATGAAAAATACATAGATCACACTATCAGCAATAATAAGTAGACCAGACTGGACCTTATGGCACTAAAATAGGAGAGGGATAGCCGGCTGCGGAAAAGATCACATATTAAATGATGGATCAAGAGGCCATTGGCAAAAAGTGAGTTGGTAATTTTCTACAATGGCATTATAAATCGGGAGATGTGAGTACAAGTGGAACAAATACGAACGAGACTCGTGGTGTGCCGGCAGTCGTAGGAAGGTTTATTATCTAGGGTAAAGCTGAGGTAGAATGGACCTTGAATCGTGACTGCGAGGGAAGGGCTAAACTTCAGGACGAACATACTTAGGTGTATGTGGAATAGTCGGTTGGGCTGCTTGGCTTCGGTGTAAATTGACCTAGGTTTACGTAGCAGAATTAGAAGTAGTTTTATAATACTTCAGTTGTATTACAGATTGTAGCAAATTGGCGCGATTTTCGTATATAAATACGGGTGCGATTCACCCAAGAGCAAGTATTATGTTAGTCTTTTTTAAATCTTAAATTAGTTTTTGGTGAATCTTAGTTAAGGTGCGCTAAACGATAGTGTAAACGCAAACGGGAGAACCGGGAAATAATAAGTATGGTGTTAAAATGAAAATATTGAAAACACATTATCGTTTTAAACTCCTCTGCTCTCAAAATAAAATGCCATTTTTTACAGTTGTATCATAAATAGCTATTTGTGTTATTACAGTAGTATTTATTTTGAGTGCAAACTATTTTACTAATATGAAAAAATATCAACGAGATTGACATCCATTTATGCATATACACATTACAAATAAATATGAAAAAAAAATTATTATGAAACTTTTAAAATCCTATAATTAAAAATTGTCAAAGCCAAATGAAAATAGTTTTAAAGGAGGTTCAGTTGTATAAATTTTCAATGAATATCAAAAAACGAACGTAGGACAAATTATTGAATCATATGCTCCACCATAATATTCCCACTTACATTAACAAAATTAAATTAAATTTGTTTGTAGGTTTCACATAATATTTTTTTTGGGCATTCGCCTACACCCAAAAATATGTTTTCATAATAATTTTTGTAATAACTAATAGCATTTGATGTGATTGAATTTCGGATTTTATTTTTATCATAATTTTGTTAGATACATGAGTGAAACAAAGTTGTTGCAACTTTAGCTTTTCATTTAATCGCGGAAGATTTTAAAGTATATGATATAAAATACCCCAACATAAAATATTCCATCGGGATCTATTAGGCTCTGAAGTTGGTTACATTAAAATATATTGTGCAAAGCTCAAAGCAGCTGCTCAGCTTTGAGTGAACCTTCTGTGAGTCACCGAGCTTAAAGTTTTACTGGATTTAGGAGTCGCAGTTAGAAGTTACTCACCAAGCAATATCACTTCGATTGTATGCAATGGGAAAAACACAGAAGGAAAAAAACGGGTTCCTCATAAACTGACTGAAGGAAACAAAAACGTATAGAAGTAAGCCATAGTTGTTGCTGTAAAATATAATCCGCATTTGGAATTCTTGTTGATTTTGAGGAACATAAAGTACTACGATCACTGGCTATTTTATATTGAGGGATGGCTTTATTAGTGCTGTATTCTAGTTTCTGAACTCGCTCAACAAAAGTATTAAGATGGTTGAATGTCAGTTTGGGTTTGTGATGTATACTGTTGTCTTGGCCGATTTTTCAAGCTTGAGTTTTTTGGTATATGTGAGCTTCGTTTCGGAAACTTTTACCCTTATGTTTATTAAAATCTCTTGGAAATATCGGGTTTGTTTTTGGTAAGTGGTTGACTTGAATTTTTATATTCACCATCTTAGGCCTTCTTAAAGGATGCATAATCTCTTTAGACGCCATTAGTTAAGCGGATTTAATGTTTAAATATTTTCATTTGAAGTGAAGGTCAACATATACATGTAAGTTGATACTTCAGTCATTTTAAACCAGTTTGATTTTACGTCATCCATTATTTTTTCTGGTCTAAATGCAGAAATGTGAGTGTTTAAACCTGTATACCAACCAAATTAGCTCATCACAATGAACTCGGATCATAGCTTATTACAGTTTAGTACAACAAATCCTGATTACTTTTGATTTAGTGTAGAAAGCTGGCCAACCTCACTCAGCTATATAAAACCTTATTACTGCGTCCTATATTTCAATAATATATTTCTCAGACCGCCACTAGATTTTGGAATAAAGTGTGCTTTATGGACTATGTATAGAGATCAAACTAAACTTTTACTGTATAATAAAATATTGAATGTGATAAAATCGAAATATCTAAAGCCCGTACCATCTGAAGCCAACTTCGTCGAGACAGATAGAATAATAATTATTACCATACGGGATAAGCTTTGCCACTGACAAAACTCATCAAAGAACATTCAACTCAATATCTGATAGCAGTCTGATGTAATAAAATATTACAAGTGATAAAATCAACGTATCAGACAGGCCGCTACTGTTTGAAGCGTTTTCGTCAAATTATATTCAAAAATACATGTTTCAAAATACTGCTGCAGCATAGCCGGTCTCGTAGGGGATAGTAGTAACTTTTTGAGATGCTCGTCGTTTAAAGGTTTGCAAAAATGCAAATTTTTAAAAACTTTTTAGGTTGGGGAGAAATTAATTTCGGGTTTGTTTACTAAAATATAAAATAAATTTTTATGCAAAGAATTAACATTAACCAACAATGTATTTTCTAATATGTTAGATCCCCTTTGCCATCTTCTGGTTCTTATCAGCAAAAACAAGAAATGGTTTACAATTCAAAGATTTTTTCGAACTTCAAAATTAATGATAATGAGACGCGGCCAGATCAGTGGTTGTGGAAGGATGCGACATCACTTTGCACACAAGCTCTAACAATTTTCTACTAGTGGACAAACATGTGCTTTGCATTGTCATTACGAAACCCAATTTCCTTTGTTTTGATTATTGTTTCACCAAGTTTGATACGTTGTTGAGTGTATGTGAATTGATCGCTTGGTTCCGTCGAAGCAGCTCAAAATATCAAACACCCTAATCCTAGTGATTCTTGGAAAAAAATAGGAGTCATAGTTTTTTGAAAATATTTTGAAAAGTATGGCGACTAGTATGATTTAAATTTCATTTTGAAGTGTTTCCTTCATTTAGGAGGAACCAGGACCACAAATCAGATCCTGTTACTGTATTTTTGGAAATATTTTGAAAAGTATATCCTCTATGAGAAATACAGTCGCAAACTAGAATAGTGCCCGTCAACCGGAACAATACAACAAAGGCACAAGAAGCATGATGCAATGTGCATCATTATGCACTGTATCATTGTTCAGCCGGCACCTTATAAATCCAGAAATTTACGATTTTTCAGAAGAAAAAAAAACCTTACAAACTCAGCCGGAACCACACCCTCTACAGCCAAACTAAGAATGGCACAAGTAGCACGATGCATTTTGCATCATTCAGCACTATATAATTTTTCAGCCGGAACCTTATAATTTCGGAAAGTACAAGTAGCACGATGCATTGTGCATCATGGATCACTATATAAGTTTTCATTCGAAACCTAATAAATCCAGAAAAATTAAATTTTTCGGAGAAAAAACCTTACAATTTAAGCCAAAACCTTATAATTCCAGCCAAAGCCTGACAAAGCCAGCCAAAACTGTATAACAGTCAAACGAACTATGACGCAAGTAGTATGATGCATTGTGTATTGCACTATATTATTTTTCAACCGAAACCTTATAAATCAATAACTATGTGATGTATCGGTAGAAACCTTATAATTCCAGCCGGAACCGATAGTATGGTTATATACAGCCAAACTAACTATGACACAAGAAGGACAATGGATGTACATCATTTTGTACTATATGATTTTTCAGCCGGAACCTTATAAATTAGTTTTCGCTGGAACTATAAGGTTTCTACCAAAAAATCATACAGTGCTAGATTTATAAGATTCTGGCTGAAAAATTGTATAGTTCACAATTATGCCCAATTCATCGTGCTAGTTGTGGCATAGTTGGATTGGTTTCGGCTGATATGCTTCCGGATAGCGTGACGGACACAGAGCCTAAATTAAATTTACCACAATAGCGGTTCATATAAATTTTCCGAACATTTTATATCGAAACGGGTTTTCGACATAAATTTCAACGTATTTAATGGTCGGAGCAAAAATTCCTACTTAAGCTTTTTCCATAAACAACGAAATGGTTCTACCGAAGTGATAGCTTCCTTAGGAGCAAGACAAAGTTTAATTTTTCACTTTAGAAATCAAGTGTGGTGTATTCGAGATCTATGGTGTTGGCCGCGATACATTTTTATTTGCTTAGTAAGGAACAACTATTTTCCTGTGAAATGTCTATTGGAGGAAACTGACGCAAACTAGAAGATTTTTAACAGCGCTAATTTACACATTGATATTCGTACATACACAGTTTTCGGGCGCAGAGCAAACAAGAGATTTACTAGGCAAACCAGCATTTGAAAAATGCTAAACGAGCCAATGTGTAGGAGATCGGTTGTGATCAAACTCTTTAAATGTAAAAACTGAACTGACGATTACTTTGAATAAAAATTATTCTCATTTTATTAAAATGAAACATTAAACATTGTTTTATTAAATAAATTATTATAATTAAATATATAAATATTTTATAGTACATTTATTTACCTTAAAATCTAAAATCTGTACATTAAGATAGTTAAAGTAGTTGATCGTGGTTCATTTATATTAAAACAAAATAATTATTTTAATTATATATTTTTATTTCTAAATCTTGTAATCACGAACAAAAATATTTTGATCGACCTCTCATAAAATGCCCCATCGTTAGTTAAATTCTTGTAATAAATTGTTTTCCAACTAATTAAAAATTAGTTATTGAGCCAATAATAACTATTTTAATAAAGTTTTTTATGGTTTAGGACTCGTTTTTTATTTTAAATAAAATAAAACAATTTAATAACTTAGCGTTCGATGTCACCTCGACATCATTTTCAAAGCTAATGAAATTTTTTTTTATAAATTTCTCAAATTAAAATATTAGAGCCTTTACAGTAAATACAATTTTTTCCAAATACAAAGTAAATTTTTAAAAGTATACAAACTATATAAACTATTTTTAAAACTAAGTATTTTAACATTATTTAGGCTAATTATGTGACCTGAATTCTTAAGATGTGTGGTAAGTGCACTAGTACCATGTTATTTACCTTTATTTACACCATTTTCATGTTGATAAATCCTTTTTTCCAAAAATTGTTTCGTTTGACACGTATAAGAAATTAAATTTGACTGCTTAGGATCTTTAAGTTTAGAATAAAGACATTTATTTAAACAAATTGAAGAATTACCAACAATTTTGAAATTCTAATTTTTGAACAAGTGTTTTATTTTTTCATATAAATGTTTGACATAAGGAATTGAAAAACAATTTTTGGCATTGTTAATGGGCCGAATTTCAGAACTTCTAATAAAACATATTTGTTTCCAAATACATTGATTTATTAAGTTTGCTACAATGTTTCTTTTAATATTTAAAAAATTTTATTGTGAAATTTGGGACATGAAAGTTTTAAAAATTTATGAGCCAAAATGTTTACTGTATTAAATTTATAGGAAGTAGGAAGCCAAGAAAGAAAATTTGGACTCTTACCACACCAACTATCTTTGTGCGATACCAATCAAAAGAAATTTTGCCATCAGGCGCGTGTATCAAAAGTAAATCTAAAAATGGAATTTTTTTGTCAACTTCATTTTTCATTAAATTTGTTTTGTTTTCAGGAATAGCCGTTATGATATCATCAACATATCGATAATAAAATAATGGCTGAAAATGTAAAGAATTTAAACACTCGAAATTTCCCATTAATAAATTTGCTAATATATAGACCACCGTGAAGCTAGCAATCTTAAAAGTACTTAAAAGTAATTTTAAAATTTCGGGCTGAATGTTATAAATTTCATGACATTGTATCATGATCCTGTTTACTGTCACGATAGTGACATTTTTTCGGGCCGGTATAGTAAACTCTCACGATATTGATGTTTAGTGTTGCCATTGCGTTTTTCGCGCTTATGAGAGAACCCATTGGAGAACCAAAAATTTGTTTATAATTTTTATTGTCTAAAGAGAATTCCGAATTATCTAAAACAATGCTTAAACCTTCAAGGAATTGGACTTTCGCCAATTTTGATTTTGCGTTCTTTTTAATGTTTTTCCAATTTTTCTCGATAATTTCCGAAACTATAAGACTACCGACATTAGTAAATAACGAAATGATGTCTTAAGAAATTAACAAAAAATTTTGGGTTAAAATGAGATTTCGAATTTTTTTATTTTTATTTTTTTCCAAATAATAAAAGTTGGGGGCTATTATGAAATATTTTTCGATTTCGTAAAATACGAAATCGTAAATTCGATCCGCCGCGAATATTCCTATTATGAAACTTTTTTTAGTCGTAAAATTTAAGACCATGAAGTATGCTATATTGTGTTGGTTTTAGTTAAATAATGAAAAAGCTTCAAATTAATTGTAATAAATTAAACTAGTCAATTTTTATAAAATAATTGTGTAACTTACATTTTAAAAAGTTATTAAAGTATTTTATTTTAATACAAAAATAATAAATATACATTATTGTTTTCGTAAATACGATATTCGTCACCTATAGGGAAGTCGAATTTTGACATTTGATTTTCGTAAAATTCGATTTCGATTTTTTTTTTGTTCATTGGGCGGATTTTACGATTTTCAAAGTTTACTATAGAAATAAATTTCATAATACCAATTTTCACGGCGGATCGAATTTTACGAAGTTCAAAAAAATTTCATAATAGGCCCCTTAAATACGGTAATACCACAGTACAAAAATAAAAACGTTTATGAACGAGAAAAATATGCTGGCTAAATTAATTAAAAAACAACATTTCCTTTTCAACGTTAATATTGAAGTTTAGACAAAACCAATTCATCTTTGGAGTACTCAACAAGGAAGTTAAAGATACAAACACAGCCATCAACTCATCAAAAAATATTTTGGCAACCATTAAGCAAAATTTAAAAGATATTGTAGATATCTAAATTTTCATTCTTGGCTTCCTACTTCATATAAAATTAACACGGTAAACATTTTGGGTCAAAAAATTTAAAAACTTTCATTTGAGAAATTTCATAAATTTTTTTTTTTTTAATGTTGAAAGAAACATTGTGAATTAATCATTACCCCGCAATATTAATAAATCGATGTTGTCAGAAAATAAAATTTTTTATTAGAAATTCTGAAATTTGGCCCATAAACAGATAAAAATTATTTTTCAATTCCTTATGTCAAACCTTTATATGAAAAAATAAAACACTTGTTCGAAAATTATAATTTCAAATTTGTCGGTAATTCTTCAATTTGTTTAAATGATTGTCTTTTTTCTAAACTTAGAGATCCAATTTTCAACAATTTTTGGAAAAAGTATTTATCAACAAAAAATGGTGTAAATAAAGATGAAGGACACCGACCAAATGGCACAGTGGTTAAAGCTTTGGTATTTGGATCGGGAGGTACCGGGTTCGAATCTCTATAGGGGCAGGATGCAAAGGGAATTTTCATCAACAGATTAATTCAGGTCACATAATTATCCTAAATAATGTCAAAATATTTATTTATAAAAATAGTTTGTACAGTTTTAAAAATTTACTTTAAAATTTTCTTTGTATTTGGAAAAAATTGTATTTACTGCATAGGCTCTTAATATTTGTTTTTGAGAAATTTATATAAATAATTTTCATTAGCTTTGAAAATGATGTCGATGAGACATCGAAAGCTCAGTTATTAAAGTGATTTATTTTATTTAAAATAAAAAACGAGCACAAAACCATAAAAAACTGTTCCAACCAAGTTTTTCTCACAATTATTGACACCGGAAATAAAAATTATTTAATGAGATTATAATTGAATAATTTAGAAAAAAATTGTCTTAAAAGGTCAATCGCCTCTGTACATTACCCATGGTCATTACTCTTGCCCCTAATACTCCTCCTCCCTAATAAACATCTTCGATTAAGAAGTGATCTAATTATTTCGGTTTCCCGGAAATTCTACGACCAACAATTCATCGAAAAAATTTATTGCATCTAAAAGTTCGATTACGATTGATCGAAATAAAATTACGTAATCGATGGGAATAATGAAATAAAAAGAGGAATAATAGATCGGATAGGGGAGTAATTGTCCGAGGGATTGCCAGGGAGATATGGTGGCAGGGTATTTTTGTCCGGTGGATATCCATCGAGAGGTGAGTAATGCCCTGTTACGTGAGTCGGTAACTCCTTTTTCACTATTTTGCATGGCGTTTCACCTTAGCATAAATCCTGTATTTTAACTATAAGAAAATTATAAATTTGCTAAACAGAATAAAACGTAAAATGTAAAACAGTTTTAGTAAGGCACACATTGGGACAGTAAATTTCAAACACTTCGCCGCATTCACCGAATTATATTTTATTCACATACCATTACATTCTAATGTCTCAGCAGTCATAAATTAAACGAAATTAAAAATTATTACTAAATTTTAGAAATTATGGCATTTAATGTTTCAATAATGTTAAATTGTGTTTATTTTTACAGAATTTACGAAAAGTAAGTCGCCAAAATGCAATACGAAAATCGGCATTGTAAAATGCATAAATAAACGGATTTATGGCGCTATTGATCCAGCCGAGCCACGTCAAAAACGACATAACTATTTCGCTTTTTGATTCTTCCGGTAGGAATGGCATTAGCAGATAGTAAATAAAAAATGGCAACCAGCACGCAATAAAACCACCAACCACCATACTTAGCGTTTGTGCAGTTTTAGTTTCTCGCCTCAACGATGATATCCGTATTGGAACCCGATTACCATTACTATGTACCCGCAACTTATTATTCATTGTGGTCGATATAGTTGTCGTCGTGGTCGTGGTCGACGATAAACAATTCGAATCGAGCGGTAACGATATTTGTGACTGGCTAAATTGAACCGAATGAATCGGTTTCAAATTCGATGAATATTTACAGATGATATTATTGCCCTGACTAGAATTTAAATTATTTTTAATTATTGATGTGGTCGATGATTTCGTGGATATTTCAACTAATTCGTACAATGTGTTGTGCGATGGTTCACGTTCAAAATGGGTCGCAAAATTTCCATAATGCACTATCGAACAACTTTTTACCGAAAGATTACGTTTCGGACTTTGGCTCGTCTCAATCTCAGATGTACAATTTTCACATTCAATGTCGTTCGAACGTTCAAATGCCTAAAACATAGATGTATAGAAGAAAACGATTAATAAAAAATTTTATATATTGATTAAAATTTGGTTTTTACCTCGGTTTTAGCCATGCTTGAGTGTCTCGTCGTTAGTACACAACATATTTTTGAGTAGACGTACAGCATTACGCCCATCGGTATAAAAAATGATCCCATCGCTGAAAATACGACATATGCCTTATTCTGATTATAAGAGCAATCACCATTGTTTGCAGTTCGTCGATCTTTCTCATACCTGTGTGCGCGTCCAAATAAATATAATAAAATAAGATTTAAAATTAAATTTTCTTGGAAAATCTAATTTATACATGTAACAGTAGTTTATATCGGCAGGGGCTGCATAAAAGGGATTACGAAAAAAGAAAACTAACTATATATACGTGTGTAAGGTATTCTAGATTTTGGAATACGTAATGATGATTTCCAATTTCACGGTGCAATGCTTGATACAAAATTAACAATTCAACAAAAAAAATAATAATTAATGAATGAACGAACATTTATTGTAGAGGAAAACGCAAGAAAATGGAAAATTTTAAATTAAATTTTACTGTTATTCGTTTTACTGTACGTAATGAAATTGTTCCCATTTATATGATATTGTATACAAAGTTTTACATAATAAAATAAAGTAAATTCTTAAAAAATTTTCTTCTTTCAAAAATCTCGATTAATTATGTACGAGCAATTTAACTTGTAATATTTGAGTTTAACGATTAGGGCTGTTACAGAAAACAAGAATAGAAATGACTGAAAAGAACCAAAAGAGATCATGTTAATAAGACCATTACAGGTATATACTTTGTTTGGAAAACTTTCATATTTTCAGTTTTAAGATTAATTTTATCATTTTCACTTCCTGCTTGTAATAATTTTTATGCGGTTGTTAGTTTTTGTTGCATTCAAAATTATATATGTTTGACATCATTTACAGTATAAATTCATCAAATATGAAATTTTTTAACAGCTTATAATATTGAGATGAAATCCAACCCGCGTAGCTCTTTGTACATTCCCACTCTATCATGAAAAAAAAAATCAAAATATGATGTTAAATTACCTAAGGTACAAGTGCCGTAATTTTCCGGTGGCTGTTAAGAGTGTTCCTTTGATAAATTTTTCTTTGCAATTGAACCGCTTTAGCAATCCAAAAATGGGTTTGCCTTTGTGCAACTTTCGAACTGAATTAGTTGAAATGATTCATGCTAATGCGAATGTAACACCGGTAATATAATTTCAATTACTTCGCAAAGCATTACTCGGTGGTGTGGTGACGTAGAAAATAACCATGAAAATGACTGTTTAGAATCTGTTAGTGGGGAAGGCCTTAAATAATTGTAAACATATGAATGTTTATAAATTTACAATCGTAACTGCTAAGTATCCCCTCCCCTCTGAAAATTACCCATCTGGACAATACTCCTCGATCATTACCCTCCAGTCATTAACCACCGGCTATTACCCCCGGATATTACTCCTCGCTATTACCCCCGGATATTACCCCCGCTATTACCCTCCAACCGCCAATAACCCCCGGGCATTTTCCTTTCGCCATTCCCCGTTTATTATACCACTAATCTGCCCCTCCCCTAAATAATTTCGCTGAAGTGTATCTTTCCACAATTCGTTTTCGTAAAATTCTCGGCTCCCAAAGGTATTTGCTATGTAGATTTTACGATTCTACCCAATTATATAAAAACACAAATATTATTGGGAAAAATTAGTTGTTTAAGGGATCGACTGATATAAAATTAAATGAAACTAGAAACATATATTATGATGAAAAACAAAAACTACGTAAAAATTTAAAAACACGAAAATATTAGCAAAAAATTTAAAATATATACCATTCTGTCATAAAGAAAATTTTGATTTTTCATTTTTTTTATTATGGCTGATTTAAGCTCAGCTTCAATAGCTGAAGCTAAAACTATAAAAAATTGTAAACCTGCTCGGTCATTAGTTGGTTTGGTCGCCCATTTTTAAAGAACTTTGTAAATTTCAGGCAATTCACATGAATTTGTTATTTAACACAGAAATGCTATGACCCTACTCTTTTTAGGACGTCAGTAAACGCCGTTTGATGATATTTAACTATAGTACAGATAGGTGAAGTGACGCAGTTTCGTAATCGGGGCACTTTCGTCACACTGTGTTTGGCTATCTTGACAACGTTCAAAAAATCTAAAAAAAATACTGAATCACGCCATTATTAAATTAAACTTCTTCCTGAAGTTTGACAGTCATCACTGGAAACGCATCAAAAATACACGTATAATTGCGTTTTCGATTAAGATTATTTCGATTTAGAATAATTAATTATATTTGAAGTGTTAAGTGAACGAATTAGGCAAACATAAATAGTTAATTAAATTTGTAGTTTAACAATTTTTTGGTGATTTGATTCGTCTAGTTGTTACGCGGTAGCTTCGTCTGTGACGAATGTACACCTTAATACTGTCGCATGTGCCCGATAAAATAAAATTAAATTGTTTCGGGTTTTTTTAAAGGAATAAAAAAAAATGGTACGTAGTTACAAAAGAAAAAAATAGCGAGTTACGATTGACGAAGAAGATATGAAAAAAGCGATTTCAGAAGTCCTCGAAAAAAAACACCGACAAGCACTTCGTTCAAATATAACATTAAAAGACGTCCCTTAAACTAGCAGAACCCATACAGCAGAACATTACATGATAGTATGGATAAATATAGGCTAATTATGGGCTAATTAAATGTCCCATTAAAAAATTTTGGGCTCCATCCATTTTTGACCTAACTTCAGGTCATTTAATCTAAAGCTAGCAGAACCCAAATCGAAAATCGGATCAAAACCGAAATTAGAACTCAAAACAAGATCTATTGACAATCGAATAATTTTAGGCACGGTATGGGCTAATCAAATGCCCCATTAAAAAATTTTGGGCTCCATCCATTTTTGGCCTAACTTCAGGTTATTTAATCTAAAGCTAGCAGAACCCAAATCGAAAATCGGATCAAAACCGAAATTAGAACTCAAAACAAGATCTATTGACAATCAAATAATTTTAGGCTCGGTTTGAGCTAATCAAATGCCCCAATAAAAAATTTTGGGCTCCATCGGTTTTTGACCTAACTTCAGGTCATTTAATCTAAAGCTAGCAGAACCCAAATCGAAAATCGGACCAAAACCGAAATTAGAACTCAAAACAAGATCTATTGACAATCGAATAATTTTAGGCTTGGTATGGGCTAATCAAATGCCCCATTAAAAAATTGTTGGCTCCATCCGTTTTTGACCTAACTTCGGGTCATTTAATCTAAAGCTAGCACAACCAAAATCGAAAATCGGACCAAAACCGAAATTAGAACTCAAAACAAGATCTATTGACAATCGAATAATTTTAGGCTTGGTATGGGCTAATCAAATGCCCCATTAAAAAATTTTTGGCTCCATCCGTTTTTGACCTAACTTCGGGTCATTTAATCTAAAGCTAGCACAACCAAAATCGAAAATCGGACCAAAACCGAAATTAGAACTCAAAACAAGATCTATTGACAATCGAATAATTTTAGGCACGGTATGGGCTAATCAAATGCCCCATTAAAAAATTTTGGGCTCCATCCATTTTTGGCCTAACTTCAGGTTATTTAATCTAAAGCTAGCAGAACCCAAATCGAAAATCGGATCAAAACCGAAATTAGAACTCAAAACAAGATCTATTGACAATCAAATAATTTTAGGCTCGGTTTGAGCTAATCAAATGCCCCAATAAAAAATGTTGGGCTCCATCGGTTTTTGACCTAACTTCAGGTCATTTAATCTAAAGCTAGCAGAACCCAAATCGAAAATCGGACCAAAACCGAAATTAGAACTCAAAACAAGATCTATTGACAATCGAATAATTTTAGGCTTGGTATGGGCTAATCAAATGCCCCATTAAAAAATTTTTGGCTCCATCCGTTTTTGACCTAACTTCGGGTTATTTAATCTAAAGCTAGCACAACCAAAATCGAAAATCGGACCAAAACCGAAATTAGAACTCAAAACAAGATCTATTGACAATCGAATAATTTTAGGCACGGTATGGGCTAATCAAATGCCCCATTAAAAAATTTTGGGCTCCATCCATTTTTGGCCTAACTTCAGGTTATTTAATCTAAAGCTAGCAGAACCCAAATCGAAAATCGGATCAAAACCGAAATTAGAACTCAAAACAAGATCTATTGACAATCAAATAATTTTAGGCTTGGTTTGAGCTAATCAAATGCCCCAATAAAAAATTTTGGGCTCCATCGGTTTTTGACCTAACTTCAGGTCATTTAATCTAAAGCTAGCAGAACCCAAATCGAAAATCGGACCAAAACCGAAATTAGAACTCAAAACAAGATCTATTGACAATCGGATAATTTTAGGGTCGGTATGGGCTAATCAAATGCCCCATTAAAAATTTTTGGGCTCCATTTTTGGGCTCTCCAGTATACGCTTTAAAAAACGAATTCCTTGTCTTTAAGGAAGGCTGAATCAACCAGTTTGGCTCAACTCAGAGGATTTTATAGGAATGCCGCTTTCAGCCACTCGACGTGCGTTTTTGGTCCATTTAAAAAATATTGAACAACGTCATACAATGACTTCATGACCAGAACTCCAGAAAAAATCACAAGCATTTATGATATATCTGAATTAACTAGATCTTCATTTTTAAAAAGGTTTTCTTCTGAAAATATTCTAAGAGGCTTTAGTACGACAGGAATTTGCCCATATAATACGATAATCTTCGGTGACGATGAGTTTGTGGTGGGTAAATTTTGTTTTATTATGAATGACGTACCTATTTAAAAACATAATAAATTTCAGATGATTTGGAAGATGCTCAGTCCAATAAAAACCTACTCTCTGAATTCGTAGAGAACCATACACAAAATAACTTATTTTTGGACAAAACCCGGCTCGATCTGTAATGACTCCTGAAGAAATTCGTCCTATCTCGCGGATTAAAAAAATAAGACAAACGGAAAGAACAGGTAAATCGATAATTTTTACATCAACGCCAGAAAAAAAAGAATAGCGTTACCAAAACCAACCAATTCTACAACGGCTAAGCCATAAATCCAAACCTATCCGACAATGATTCTGACGTAGTACCTTACGCCGAATCTGATGATTCAGTTGGCTCATTTTGGGATGAAGAAAAATAAAATTTTGATCTTGTTCCAGAAATGCTTCTTATCGACTCTGATGTTTTCGAAAAGGGGGTGTCCTAGTCAAATTTACAGTAAAATGTTCCCTGATATTTTACGTGGGTCAGATAATCGAAGTTGACGATAGTGAATCCTACGCCGTGAGCTTCTAACGCAAGCAGGCTACAGGCCAATTATTTGTAGAACCAAATAAACAGGGCATTTCAATAATTTTTAGAAATGATGCTTATATGAAGCTACCAAAAAATATATGTTTATTTTTTTACTATTAGTGTTTTTTCTTCTCAGTGTACAGAGATTTTAGTGAAAAGTGGTGAATCTGCCCTAATCTACTCTATACTTTTTCTCGTCAAGTGATGCGCCAAGTACCTTTGAATAAATTATTTTTCCATTCAAACGACCTTTTCCTAAAAGTGCTCCAATCGTACTGGAAATTGACTTGTATATTGCCCTGCGCAAAATCATTTTTGCCAAAAGTCACTGTAAACTATCCAAATCTAGGACCACACGTTAGAAGAAAATCGTTATTTGTATGGAAAAATGTATTGTTCAAAATTACTTTTTGATTTTTCACTTGACGAGAATCCACATAGCTCAGCTCCTTCTTCAAATATCGTGAAAAAGATTCATTATTTCCCACTATCCTCCCACTAGTATCAGACGATTCCTTAATCGTCTAATATTTTTCAATAATATTCGTCTTCTATATAATTTGATACTTAGGGCCAACCACTTAGTCACTATGCAAAAGATTAAAGAAGTAAATTGTACTCAAAAAATTGGATAGATTCGCTAATTACGGCCAAATTCATGTCATGTTTAACACAAAAACCTCAGGTTTCAAGAATAACGCCATATTTCAACCAATTACGAGAAGCCACAAATGCGCAAACGGAAATTTATGAAGTTTTAATGTTAGATATCCAAACAACAAAACTTACTGTTCTCATATTCGGATTCGTAAAGTGATTCAAGTGGCGTGCTTTCAAATCGCAAGAAGATAAATGAAAGAAACTGTGCAATTCGAAAAATGCCGATGATGTGATAGTACTCGAAAAGTTCTAATTTTCGGGTCTTTTTTACTAACAAAAGCCTCTCGGTAAGATAAATTAAAAAGTTCTTGAGTTCCAGAGGTTAAATAAGCTAAATTTTTCGCTTTCGAAAGAGCCACAACGTATAGCTCTTGGTAAAAACTCTGGTGAATCGGGAAGGTTATTGCAATGAATGACTGATGTCCGTTAGGCCAAAAATCCGTGAAGGGTACACCTCACATTTATACAATGTCGATGAAACGAGGTTTTTATATAAAATGATACCAAAGAAAACATTCAAATTTAAAAAGGAAGCGTGTATAGGCGACAAAACTATAGGCGTTTTAAATCTAGTAAAGGTTTTCCTGTGGGCTATATACAGGTGATAAAAAGGCGTAGATGACGTCCGTTATTTAGGGTTGGTTATGGAAATGTTTGTTAAAGGTGGAGACAATTTTCTTGCAGATCCTTCGTAAAAAATCTAAAACTTATTTCTTTATCAAAAAGACAAAACACGTCAATGGGTTAACGTGTAATTAAGAGACTTTTAACTATTATCAATGGGATTTATACCGTCAAACAAGTTTTACAAATTTTAACGCCTAGAACGATACAGTGTTTTCAAGTCATGTTTGAATCCATGTCGTTATTCTAAAGAAATTTTGTCGTGAATATTTGGGTAGCTGCAATGTCGCTGGTTCCACTTTTGACATGCCATCTAGTACAAATATTTGAACAAAACTCCAATTTTACAAGAAAGAGGATTCCAACTACAACTGTAGTGTTGCTACACCTACAGTCCGTAGGAGCATGGAGGAGATGGTACTCTCAAATTATGAAGCAGTTAACTAATACAACTAAAGAAAATCTACTCAAGCGAGAAAGTGAATTTTTGTAGCCAACAACCATTTTCTTTTATCACAAATATATACATAAACATATAAACTTCGGAAGAAAAAAATTAAACTTACCTGACAGACTTTTGGATAAAATCATTAATCTTGATTAAATTTCAGAAAACAAACAAGGTCAACACATTTTGGAAATTCAGCCTTTAAATTATGCAGTAAACGCCGATCTTTCAACATCATTACAACTAAGTCGCATGCTGCCAGTTCTAGTGCATTGTGTGTACCAAATTTCGCAAGATTCTCCCGATTAATGAAAAAAGTTAAAGTGTGAAGTTACATTTCAAATAGTGAACCCACCTGTAGATATGTCGAATTTTCACAAAAAAAATTTTTTTATCAAAACTCGTCATTTTGAAAATTAATTTTAATTCTTCTGGTTTTAATCGTCTTTTCGTAATTGTTACAAATTTTTCTAATTATTTGTCGAAAAAACAAGAAGCTTCTATGAGAAGCACCATTTCCGATGGACCGATTTCGGCCAAACATCAATGGGGCCTAACAATTTATGATAGAAACACATAAAGCTCCACTGTGGTCGCTCAATCTGTGTTGGCCATACAAGTAGGGCCACATTTTTGACGAAAAGCAGAATTTTGTAAAACAAATCATTATTTCAGCCTAAATTTTGGGAAACTTCTAGATCGATATTATTGCAAAATTAATTTTGAAAAATTTAGTTCGTACTAGTTCCTCGTGTAAATGATTTACTTTTCAAAATATTTGCAACAAACTAAAAACCATCTATGGAAACTGCTGTTTCATGTGCTGCTGCTGTGAGAATCTCCCAATTTATGGAAAAAGCATATGTATCGAAAAAGCTGTAGTGAGAAAACACAAATATTTAGTCAACACTACACCACACACGCACACATACTTGAAGATTTTTTATATACTAATTTTTATAGCTTCCCCGAAAGGGTATTTGATTAATTTGTGTAATTGGCTTTTTATTCCTACTAAGTCAGGCCCAAGAGTTTTGGAAAGAGCAGACTACTGTTTGATGATGCAAACCGGCATGTGCGGGGGAAGGGTTGATCTCGTTTTAGTCAAAAAAAATTTTAATGCTGTTCGAAACGATATAAAACTCCTTCGTTGACAAAAAACGGTAATGGAACCCAGCGCCACTGTCAAATGCTTCAGGAGCATTTGACAGTGGCGCTGTGGTCCATTATCGTTTTTTGTTTCAATCGTTTTTAGTTCAGTTGCAATTTGTTTTACCAACACTGCACTTTACTATCGAATACTGAAAGCGAAAACAGTACTCGAAAACTCTATTTTACCAAATATGAATGAAAACCGTTCCAGTTATACAAATAACGAAAATGAGTAACGACATATCAAGGTATCCTAAGATCGATTTTTTACTAAGTTAATTTTTGTCCAAATTGCTTTTTGGCACTCAAGACCATTTGCTAATTGAAGCCAAAAATGTTGAAATCAAAACAAAACATGGATTTTTTCACGGCACAAGAGCACCTAAATACCAATTTTTATAAAAATGATTGAATCTGAGAACAATCCATCCCAGAGTCCAACGATGTATTAAGACGGGTTAAAATTTTTCCTAAATTGTCAATCTAGTATTGCCAATTGTTCATTATTGGAAGATTCAAGGTCCCATTTTTGGTGCTGCAACCAAGGTGGTATTTTAACCCTTCGAATATGGGAGTCGATAAACCCGCGTATCCAATCAAATTCGTTTATATTCATTTTATTTACATTTATTACATTATTTACATTAATTACATTATTTACGATGATTTATCGTACTTCACCATTGCCTACGTAAAAAATGTAAAAAACTATTTTTTAAGCCAATTTTCACAACTCTACAATCAGCGTTGAAGGAACCTGCTCTCACTCTCTCTTTCTTTTTCTCTTTCTGGCACTATATCCCATCAAGGGGTTTGCCGCCTCAAATGAGGTTTCATAATCATATTTTCATTTCGGATAATGAGTGATTAATTCATTGATCCTAAACCAGGCGTAAAATTTCTTCCTTGTCACCACCGGAATTCGAACCCGGGATCTCCGGTGGCTGGAGCAAGCATGCAGACCACTTTTCCACTGGGCGGCGAAGGAACGTTACCTCCAGCAATATTTTTAAATTTATGGATTAGGGATAAAATGGTAATGACTAAAGCAAACTACGTACTAGCCATAGGTATATGGCACAAAAGAAAACTTGAACCTCTATAGCACGACCGATGGTGACGTTAGTCTTGTGATATTTCCTAATTCTGTATTGTGAATGTTATAAGATTTCGGTCGATTACTTGATAAGAAAAATATACTACATTTCCAACCATTATACTATTTTACAATTTCTCCGAGATCTGGCTTATATAAAATTCCTTAAAATGAAATTGTTTATATAGTTTAGAACAAAAGAAAATTGTATTATCAAATTAGATTTGAAAGAATGTTATAATAGATAAAAGAAATGTTTTACATAAACAAAGAACTATTCAGAAATGCTTAAAAACAAAATCAATGTAGAATTTTAAGACTTGCTATTTACAAAAGAAAATATCTTTCTTTTGATAACATTTATGTTACGTGTCTCTCCACTTTTAATAGGTAAACCAATTATCATGCAGATTCAAAATTTCAGATTGTAGAACAAACCTTTAAAGCATGACACGTGTTTCAACAGCAAAAACAACCACCAAGATTTTTTTATAGACCAAACATTATTTTTACGGTCTACCGCAACGCAGCACAAAGACAAATTTCTAGAAAACCTTGTCACGGTCAAATTGATTTATTTAAAATTTAAATTCATTAAATACTGGTGCCGACATACCCACACGCCAAACGCCTTAAATAAATAAAATCAAAATAAAACACGAATCTAATATTTTCTTTCCTTTATAAATTCTTGATTTCAATTTTCTTTGAATCTGAGTATTTTATGATTTTAGGTGTTTACTTATTTACATTCAAGTTTTGTTTTAAACGAGAATCAGGGCTCGTAATTTATTTATTTGTTTGTCTTACTTTATTTCTGATATTAAGATTAATGGATGTTTGGGGAAGCATTTTATAAAAGTCATAATATTTTATACTCACCATCCTAGAATTGGAGGGCATGTGATTGCTAACGCCACGAGCCATACAACAAAAATCATAAGAAGTGCTAAACGTTTTGATCTTCTACGCTTCGAGTAGTTTAAGGGTTGGGTAACCGCTAAATATCTGAAATTAAATAAAAATAATTATGAGTATGTATAGATATTTAATCCGAAGATAATTAAAATTTTCAAAATCATTATATACTTTCCAGGAATGGAAGTGATTATGATAAACTAAAAAAGCTTTTAAAATTATTTTAAGGATTTTAGAAGTCAAACCGTAACACACTAGTAGTGAAAAATATTTTTCAATCAAAATATTAAAACCATTCGTGCCAGACAAAAAATTATATGTAGATCCATTACATACAGAACTAAGTTTGCGCGTTACAAATTTCTTCTAAATTCTCGAGGCACTTTTTCAACGAACAGCAACATGAATGAAATAATTATACATGATATAGAGGAAACCACGCGTCTGTCACAATTTCAACACAATATACATTCCCTTTTTTGAGTACACAAAACATAATTTGGCGGATGTGTACAGGTACACCACAAATAATTTTTTAGATTTTGTTATTTGGCTGTACGCGTATATTGTATAAAATATAGTATCACCTAAAGGCTTAATTTTGTCTAATGAAATGTCAATATTTGACAAAAGTTATCTCGTTATTCAATAAAGTAACAATATACAACATACATAGACGTGTAACTGAACAATATTTTGTACCAAAAGGCGTTGGTGGCACATCGCGTTTTAGTATATGTGAATCTTCTGTATACATAAAGGGTTTTCCAAAAAGAGTAATATGATTTCTTTTAAAAAAAACCCCTACTAATTGTTAAGGAAATCGGAATGTTTCTTATTTAATGTGTAGTACAATCGATACAATTAAGTTCTGAATAAAACGCCATTCAAATGGCCTCCACGGCTTTTTCTGTCGGAACGAATTCGATGAACCCAATTTTCGAGCACTTTTTCCACTAAATCAAGTCGTATGTCATGAATAGCACGTTCAATATTGACTTGTAAAGCTTGAAGAGAGTTTGGTTTATTGCTAAAGACCAATGACTTCAAATAACCTCACAAGAAATAGTGTAATGGTGTTAAATCACAACTTCTTGGAGGCCATTGAATATCACAATTTCTTGAAATAATCGAAATGTTGTCAATATCAACTTCTTACAATTTCGGCCATAAAAAGTTTTTTACCATCGATACCGATCTCCATTGACAGTAGCGGTGTTACCAGCTTCATTTCGAACAAAATACGGACCGATGATTCCACCAGACCAAAAACCATACCAAACTGTCAATTTAGGTAAATGTAATGGTTTTTCATGAATAATTTGTGGATTTTCTTCGCACCTGTATCGACAGTTTTGTTTATTTACCGCACCACTCAGGTGAAAGTGAGCCTCATCGGAGAAGATGATTTTCTTAAAAAAAATCTTTATCGTTTTCAAGTTGTTCAAAGGCAAAATCAGCAAACTCACGACATTTACGGTGGTGCAATGGCGTCAGTTCTTGAGTAAGAACAATTTTATACGGATGCAAACCCAAATCCTTTCTCAAAATCCGCCAGGTTGCGGTTTGAGACAGTCCCAATTCTTGAGAACGTCTTGGAATCGATAAATTGCGGTCTTCAGCAACATTTGCCTGAACGGAAGCAATATTTGCATTACTTCGAGCGTTTCTTTGTCTTATTGGCACTTGATTATGTAAAGAACAATTCGAAGAATAGCGAGCACACTTGGACGATTATTACGAATATAAAATGGCGAAAGCGCACGAAAAGTTGCAATTGGAGAACGATTATTTTGATAATAAAACGGAATAATTTGTAAACGTTGTTCTTGCCTATATCTCACCATGATGAAATTGTGAACATTGCTGAATACAATGACAAAACGACAAATCATGACATATTACAAATGGCCGAAACGTCACTTAAAAATCATATCATTCCTATTGGAAACCCTTATACAATCTAGAGATTCCGTGTGATGTTTCATCTTGAATAACCAATCTGTACATGGACCAAATTTATACAGAAAAACATTTATTTTCAAAGTTTCCCAAAAAATTTTGGAAAGCTGATCCGGGTTGTTTTTGTAAAAATGGTATATTTTCAAAGTACTTGCAAAAAACGAAAAAATTGCCCTCCGCCTGTCACTTGCAGTGGATAAATTTTGGCGAAATTTACTTAGATCTCTAAATTTAAGACTTTGATCGTCGTCTGGAATATTGCGATGTAATGATGGAGAGATATCTTGCTGATAATTTCACCTTTATTGGACGTGTTTCTCGAATGAGGCAGGATTCAGTTTGAATGGGGAGGTTAATCGCCACAATATGAGATATTGGGCAGGATGGCAGGATAAAATCAGTGTTTGGGCTGGTATTTTGAATAACCAAATAATTCGGCCGTTTTTTCTATATGAAAATTTCACTCACGCCCGTTACTTGGAGATGCTAGAACGGTATATCATTCCAGCAATTCATGCTGTTGTTGGAGATCAATTGGAGAACGTGTGGTATCAACAAGATGGAGCACCTGCGCATTTTGCATTACGCGTTAGGCAGCTTCTCAATGTTATATTTCCTGGGCGCTGGATAGGTAGAAGTGGCGCCATCGAGTGGCCACCAAGATCTCTCGACCTCATCCCTTTAAATTTTTTTTAATGGGGCTATTTGAAAAATAGAGTCTACGTAACCAAGCCTGCGAATATCGAAGAACTCCAGAGAAGGATAGTGAAAGTGTCAGCTACGATAACTCCGGAGATGTTGGCACGAGTGACTGCAGTGGGTGGACACCAATTTCAACACCATATAAAATAATCATATCCAGTACTGTGACAAGTTATAAATAAAGTAAAATCCGCAATAAAATGTAGCTTGTTATTTGAATTCCCAGGGCTGAGCCCTTTACCTGCCCTATGGGCCTACGAGTGTCAAATGGTTTACTTAAGGTCAGAATAAAACATATCCCATTACACTTCAATTGAGCCCTGTAACAGCGAAAATCTCCAGTATCAGAATATCGATATGGGCCCCCTGGTCTAAATGATTCAGACGCCCCCGATTATTTAACAAAAAACGCTGCATACGACCCAAAAATCGACGAAAAAATTTTTGGTTTTAAAAAATGGATGTAAAATTTCCTGTTGAATCCGAATCTGCAATAAAAAAGATGGGGGGTTTGCATTTGAAATTTCAAAGTTGGGCCTCATATCTCGTATAAGGCCCCATCAGGCCCAAAATCTCATGGACCCATTTGATTCCTCGGGTGAAATTACTAAAGACTCCAGTATCATAATTCCGATTTTCCACCCATGCGCGAAATAAATTCACCGCTTCCAGACTTTTGGACCACCCTGTATATATTTATATAAAAATGACGTGTGTGTTTGTAACATTAAAATTGAAGAACTGCTGCACTAATTTTTAAAAGGGTCCACCGTAAGGTGCAGCTCCATAGGACCATTTTTGATTGACAAACTCAAGAGCTACTGCACCGATTCCAATAAAAATTTATAGACATGTTCCATAGGAGGAGTAATTCTGTAATTTTTGGTTGAAAATGGTCAAGCGGAAGTGGCAGCTGCCATATATGTATTTAGAAAAGTATGCAAATCATTTTCAAAATTTAAGCGGAAATGACAATTTTGACAAGAAACTATTTTTCAACAAAAATTCGGTTTCTCCAACCATGTCATTTTCGGGAGTGCTTTTTAGGAATATGGCATCTGTTTTAAGAACAGAGATGGAGAAATTTTGTTTTAAGCAAGGCGCGGGGCGGTGTTGTTTTTGGTACCTACAAGTATCTAGTTTCCGGGGTATTAATTACGTTACTGATTTTGGTTTTTCACAAGTCGTGATGAAAAGAAGCGGGAAGGGTGAGGTGAGAAGGAGGTCATCGGATTGTTTTGGTATCTAACTACTATCTACGCCGATAATGCCAATATCAGTGTCATTTTCGGGGTTTTCGAGATACTGATTACGTTACCAACTTTTATTTTTCTCGAATTGTGATGAGCGGTGGAGGGGGCGGGTTCTGTTTGGTGCTCACCTATATTATCAACGGAAATATGGGGTACCAATTTCGGAGGTACCAATTATATTACTGACTATTGTTTTTCGCAAGGTGTGATGGAAAGAGGTGGTGTTAATTTTGACAGCTATACCTACCATAGGTATGATATTAGCAAGAAATCAAATGAACTGAATTTTTTAAGAAATAAAGTACTCTGAATCCATTTTCAAGGCATTTTCTGCGCCTTTATCGATTTCACAAATATTTTAGTAACTTTATAAGCAAATTTCAAGTGATATAAATCTGATGGAACAGACATTTTTCAGGATCAAAGTCCTAATTAATAAAATGGAGCAGTTAAAGTTCTTGCAAATTTATCGTAATTTTAAGTAATTTTGATCCTACGGATTTATTTCAATATAAACCATGAACAAACAACAACCTCATTTTAAAGGTAATATTTAACGAACCACAAGTTTTCGGTTAGCAAGCAGTGGGGTTTTAACTATGTTGAGTATACCCTGGTGCTGTTATTAAACTATTGCCAAAAGCATTAAAACTGCTCCAATCGTATCGCTCGATTTTACTTGAGGAATTTTTCGATTTTTCGAATTTTTTGATCTGTTTTACACATATCACTGCAATCTTTTAATCAAACGTGTTTGCCGTTTAGAACCAACATTGCTCGTTTGGTTATTAAACCTTCTTTTTGTTTGTATTGTTTATACCTTGGGTGGTTTACGTTAACCCACAAATTCCCGTTGTTAAATCCGCTGTCCAAATTGTTGGTATCAGCATTCAAAATTAATTTAATACATGATCTAGGGCTGGTTATTCTTTGTGTCTATAGATTTTTATTAAACTATCGCAAATAAAGCTTAGAGTCGAAAAATCTCATTTCGTACATTTTTGTGTATAGTTTTGAGCTTTCCGAGGACTCTTAATTTAACGTTAAATCTGAGATCTGCTCTTAAAATAACGATACAAACATATAAGGGATTTCTGTATATTTGAATATTACTGCCAAAATAATAAACTGCTTAAACATGAAACTTTAACTAGTGTAGATCTTTAAGAAGGTAAACCTCTATGTCCCTACAACTTTTCAAAGACAAAATTCACAGCCTATTCACTCCTAAGAAGGTTTGGTGAGATATATGTAATGGATGAAAACGTTAAAAGTAAGAATAGCGCGCGAATGAAGGTGGATGCGATAACTGTGCTATGCCATCAGGCGACCGATGCCATCAGGCGATGACTGGTACACTGGAACTGATTGTGAACTATCAGCCGCCACATTGGTTTTTTGTGTTATACCAGAGCCATCTAGATAAATAGAGCCTCCCTATTCGGGCATTTTTTCGCTAAACTTAAAATACGGGATATAAAAATGTTAGTTTCCTATAGGAATGTATGGAAAACGACTAATTTTATTTTTCATTTTAGGTATATTTAAACCATAAGCTTTCGACTTGGAAAATGAATAAATAATAAGCTTTTATATATTGTTGTTGTATTACGACATAGTTTCAAATCACAATATGTATCTCTCTCCATTCTCTTTCTAAAAACACGATTGCAGTGGAAACAAAACCAAAACGATTTTTTTATTTTTATTAATTATAAATAACGACATTCAGTCAGCCACCACTTTAATGTGGTTGTGAAAGGACGCGAGTAGCAATATTTTTCAATCACGGACATGTATAAATGCGTGATTAAAAAATTATGAACAATGTTTCCTTTGTTTATAATATGTCGAAACCAATTTGTGGCGCGTAGTAAAACCTATAAAATTTTCTTATATACCTATAAAATTTTCTTAAGGCAAAGCCTTTCTTAGTCACTTACTAAAATATTTTTTTCTTTGTGAGTATGGCGTCATTTTCAGCGGTGATAAGCGTCGTAGAAACACAGATAGTAGCTGTTTTGATAAACGATGGATTACTACCAAACGGCTCGATTTGATGGCTCAATCAGTAGAGAAAATATAACTTGTATAGCGAAAATGTTTTTAATAGTTTTTGTAGCCACGTGTCTTATGACATTCTTTCACCAAAAGTGCCAAATATTGATTATCTTCGATTCTCTATTGGGAAATTCGTGCCGTTTTCGTGTGAAAAATACACATCGAAACCAAAAGCCACAGAGCAATCTTTTGGTATATCATTATGGTCACTACTTTATTTTTGAATCACTGCCAATGGTCATTTATCATTCCTCCAATATCATTCACTGCCGTGTTTTTTAAAACTAGAAAGACTGAAACTAGTATATACCTTTATTGCCCAAAAGCAGTTAAAATGACTGCTTTGAAAAAATATTAAAAATTAATTTTTAATATTTTTTTTTAATATTTAAAGTTATATAACATGTTATTATAAGTATAATAAAGAAAATTTACTGCACTGGAAAAACAAAAAAAGTACTTTTGAATCATTATAAATATTATTTGTTTACTAATTAAAAAGCAATCAAAATGGCTTCTTTGGGCAATCTAGTATTAAATTATTTCAAATAAATATTTATCTGCATGCTTTCATTCAATCGCCACATTGCGTATGCAGTAGTTCGATTCCGAAATTTATTTAGTGCGAACAAATGTGTGAATAATATACATGCCTGATCAACAAACTATAGTGATAATGTGGTAATAATCATAGAAATTTTATTGTTTTTTTGTACAATAATAAAATTCTAATCTCCAAAACATAACCGCGATCTGAACGCGTATTTTGATCCAAAATTGAGAGACGAAACCACAAATTTGTGTATACGTCTACAACGTATAATACACAATTTTGAATAAGTGTTGTGTCATTTTTTACGTGTATTATACGTCGTATACGTATACACAAATTTGTGCTTTCGTCCTCCAATTCTGGATCAAAATAGGCGTGCTGGTAAGCCAGTTAGTCGTCTTGCCATTTAATTATCTGCCAGATCGAAACATTCAAGTAGCATTAAAATATAGCGAGACTTCATCTTGCATATTTGAACTATTCTAATTACACTTTCTATCACGATTTTGGTTCAATGGGGTCTAGTTAATCTTTGGCGAATTCATTAGGTGATCCATATCACGTATCGTATGATAATTTTTAGTTTGATTACGGATGGTGTGATTTCGGATGGCAATTCAGCAGAGTCAAACCAAAATTTATAACGTTCCGGTAAGCCAATTTCTGTATTTCGGTAGCCTATATAATTCCAATTCATAATCAATCTCCACCAATTTTAAATGATATAACATTTTCATTTTAAATATTTTAAAACATAATTGTTAGGCGACTCTCGAGCAGGAGCTTTTATTTTAGACTAAACATTTAAGTGTTATAACAGAAATTTATATTGGGAACCGAAATAACGATGAATTGAACCGTTTGAAAATTGTGTTCCAGTTACGGTTAACGTTCTATCTATAATTATAATGGTTACCGTTTCGGTTTTAAAATCATTAAAAATATCGGTTTTCGGTTCAGTTCTGTGAGAGGGTGAATCTCTGCATGCCAGTCAGAACACAATCTAACATTGCATTAAATAAACAAAAGGAAATTACAAATCAAAAACTATGAAAGTAAATTGTTACAATAGACACCAAGATCGCGAGCAAAATTCAATACGTTTTGGAATCTGGGAGATACTGATACGAGGTCATCCCTGCATGATCATATCGAAAAAGAAGAACAAAACTACTGAGATTCGAAAATCGAACATACTTTTTCAACAACCGTTCCACATAGATAAAAGTATGTCACTACTACTATTATGGCTACTATTTTAAAGTTTAAACTAAACAAATCAAATAGGTAAAAGCTAACTATTTTATTTTGGTTTTTGGGGCTTCGGATTTTATTTCGGATATTATATGGTTTACTCTATCTTCACCATTGAATTACGATTATTGCACTCTTCAATGCTTTTGATTTCGTATTCATATTGCCGTTTCTATTTGATGTCTTTTTTTTTAAACACATTGTTGTCTTTCTTATTTCTTATAAAATTTAATTTACTATTTCTCTCTAATAATATGACGTAATCAATTTCCCGTATTTTTTTAATTGTTGTTGTTGTTCAGCGAAAATCCCTTATATGTATTTTCATTATTATTTTGTAGAAAATGAGAAACCTACTGATAGCGGGCTTCAAATGAAATGAAATATATTTTGTCTGTCATCGATTTATGTCAAAATAAATCAATTTTACAATATTTTTAATTCATGTTTTATTTATTAAACGTAAAACTATCTCCCATACAAAATGTATGAAAAGTTAGTTTTTTGTTTAGGTTTTATATCCCGTATTTGAAAGTGCGATTTTATATGCAGGCTTGATTTATTTAGATTGGCTTTGGTAATACACTAGGTAGGCATTATAATAATAATTTATTCAGATATGGCTGTATATTTCAAAGTCACAATACTACTTTGGCAAATACTATACTAAACTTCGCTAACATGCACTCCATTGAATGAATTGAAATTCCAAGCGATTATGTTAAAACATCCAAGGAAGCGAATGAAGGTGGATGACATAAAAAAAATTTTATATGATCGTGACGACCGCATAAATTAAATTTTAATGATCTATTTCAAAAACTCCCAGTGACATGCAAAAAGGTGGCTTCTATTTTAAATTATCCACAGTTGAACAAACATCCACAATTACATCTTGTACTTACGGATTAGATAAAGAGCCCAAAATCTGAAATATTACAGGATTGTGACTCGTTTTACAAAAAACAAGTCATCTGTCATCTAACGATGACTATTCGATAAAAGGGTGGGAGTAGTCTGTGAAGTTTAAGAATATAAATTTCGTCTTTCCGCATCCTATTGATTATTGATTATGTTTTCGAGATTTTACCTATAGCTCTTACTATCAAACTAACTGTAACTAATCGATGAAGCAACGATTTACGTAAATTGGTTTGGTTGTAGGTATGGGGATCACATTTTAAATTGTCTAAATTATTATACGATAAAATCGATCCGCGTTCTAAATTTTGACAAAATCATAATCCATTTCTCGCGCGAAATATCTTCTTGTAAAAAAAAATTAGTATCCTTCAATTTATAGCAACAGCCAGCATTCATAGAATTCGATCATCGAATAACCTTCCTGAACAAGAAATGGGTACCCCGTAATTTATTATATAACAGCCACGCAGTAATCGATCACATACAATAATCGATACCTTCCTAGACGAAAAACGAGCATCAGTGAATTTATTACAAAACCAACATCCACAAACAATCGTTCATAATCGATCATAATGCAAAAACCCAAAAACCGGTGTAGGTGATCGTAATAAATTCGAGGGTTCCAATTTCTTAAAAAAGAAGGAATTTGATGTAAGACTATCGACTTTTGCGGGTGTGAACTATTGCAAAAAATCCAACGGTGCCAATTTCTTTAACAGGAAAGCTATTCGGTAAATTCGCTATTCGGAAAATCAAGAATAAAATCTTTCAATTTTTCCAAAAAATACAGGATTACTTACTGGATTTACCCGATTAAATTTATTGTCACGGACTCTGTAAGTTGGGCTGTTATTTTGGACAAATGTGGGAATTTTGAGTAGAGCTGCGTTTAAATTATTGCAATGTCTTGCATCATCCGCCTGCAGAGAAAGTTTTTCTTTACAAAATGCGACTAGATATCAAAATACGAAGCTTTCAATAACAGTTTGCTTCTTGCTCAACGTGTTATTCTCATTTTTTGTTATAATCTCTGATGGTCATGAACGAATTTTTGCCAAACTACGAGTCACTGTAATCGATTCCTAGCACTCAAAAAACTTTTCATTAATTTTCACGAAAATCGTGAGGACCCTTAACCGGAAATTTCCGAAACCAAGACCAAGCGAAATCGATTCCTTATACTCGAAAACCATTGTTCCGCAATTTCCAAAAAGCCGTTTGAAGTAAGCAAAAAAAAACTTTACATATAAGAAAGTTAGAATCCGCCGGATCTCTAAACTAAGTCTCAAATAGTTTGAAATGGAAAAATTTAATGAGGGACCCGGCGACAAATGAAAACCTATACACGAATTTTCCCGAAATTAGAACCCACCACAATCGATAAAATGTACTCCTCAATACCTTGGTCTCACTGTTGATTTCTCTTAAATAATTTTCCTTAAATCATGACCAATCGAAATCAAATGGTACCCCAAATTTTTTGAAATTATAGCCCATTGGAATCGATTTCTTGATCTCGAAAATGCAATTACAGCAATTATTAAAATAACTTTAAGCTAACAAATAAACAGGAACCTTGAAAACACCAAAAGAACGAATTTTTCCGAAACCATGACCCCTCTGCAATCAATTCTTAGGTACTCAAAAAATTCCAATTTTTTGTAATTTTCAAGTAAGTATAACTTACGGAAAATTGAAATAATGAAGAGCGTTAGCTGGTCGGGAAATTGGTGAACATTTGATATTAAAAAGTATGTAAAAAAGCAACTCCGGTCCCATTGCACGAACAAGTAAACGAAATTTCCGGAAACTCGAACCAATTGCAATGGATCTCTCGTACTCAAAAGCCCCATTCCAATAATGTTTACCGTAGTCGTTTAATCTGCCAAAAAAAATAAAAAACCGAATTTGAGCCCCACCGGAAGACCCCTAATCGGTATTTTTTGGTATCTGGACAAATCGAAAACGGTCTCTAGCAAAAATACCTAATTATTCCCTTTCGATCAGCAAGTGCTTATAATCATTTAAAAAAACAGAGAATGAACATACAAAATAATTAATTTATTTTTGCAAAAGGAACCATTTCTGAATAACGCAATATATAATAGCAGTACAATTGCTAAGATGTGTGTGTGTGTGTGTGTGTGTGTGTGTGTGTGTGTGTGTGTGTGTGTGTGTGTGTGTGTGTGTGTGTGTGTGTGTGTGTGTGTGTGTGTGTGTGTGTGTGTGTGTGTGTGTGTGTGTGTGTGTGTGTGTGTGTGTGTGTGTGTGTGTGTGTGTGTGTGTGTGTGTGTGTGTGTGTGTGTGTGTGTGTGTGTGTGTGTGTGTGTGTGTGTGTCACTTTAATCCGTGGCTAAAAAATATTCCATTAATTTAAGATCTGGAGGCAAACAAAATATACTTAAAACTTTTCAATCAGAAAATTTATTTCTCCTAAAAGCATTTCAAAAAGCTTTGAAAAGTTTATAAAATTCTCAGAAGAAACCAGCACGCATATTTCACTTTAAATACCTAAATTAGAATATGTTGATACCATACCCGCTATTTAGCGTTCTAAAATGCTGATTAATTTTTTTTTTTTGTTATATTCCATTTACATAATTTCAAAAATACATGATGATATGGAACGATATTAATTTGATCAGATATTAATTTATGAAGTATAATTTCCGAATAAATTGACAATGATGGACAAAGATTCGACCTTTGAATATTTTTTTTACAATAATCAGCTTTTGGGTCAATTTAAAAGTGGATATACTTAATTCATGGAATATTAAGACAGTTTAGATTAATTTAATTTCATTTTTTCCGTCTTCAGTTTATTTACCAAGAATAATTTAAATATCTCATTATTGAAATATACACCATGAAACTGATAACGTTATCAAAAAAAATAAAATTAATTCTTGGAAATTCAAAATCATTTTTGTTTTTGTTACAATTTCCTTCCTTTATCATAACTTATTCCCAAATGGACGATTGAAATGAAAACACCAAAAAATTCTATTCAATTTCATTTGGATTGAATTTTTTGATTTTATTTTTTGTTTATTTGCGGAAAATATAAATTTAAACTTAAAAACTTTAAGTTGTGGTTATAAAATATTCTAGGGAGTATTTTGTACGTACCTATCAACGCTAATAGCACATAAACTTAAAATAGAAGCTGTACATAATAATACGTCTAATGATATCCATATATCACATAGTATCCATCCGAGTTCCCACGAACCTGCAAAAATTGAAACGAATCAGTGACAAACTAATAATTAAATAATTTAATTTATAAAAATGTAGTAAACATCTTACCCACAATGAATAAAACAACCGCTGGTGGCATAACAAATATCCCAACCAACCAATCAGCAACCGCTAAACTCATAACAAAACAATTTGTTACGGTACGCAGCCGTCTCGTAGTCAGCACCGATAGTATCACCAGAGTATTTCCAATGACTGTGATTACGATTAATAAACAGAACAAAAATACTAGCGATAGTTTTTCCCATCCTAAATTTAAAAATTTTTCAAAATGTTCCTGATTTTTCCAAACACTTGTATTCACATCACTCGCATTTGTTATAATTAAACTATTCGTGCCGATAATTGTCGTTATTGTTGTGGTGGATGTGGTTGCGGATGAATTTTTTATTGTAGCCGTAAAATTTTGATAGTGGTACGGTTGATTTATTTTATAAATTAATTTATTTTGTTCCATTTTCTATAATTTATCGTATTTTTTGCGTCGTGTTGTTGTAATTAACATTTTTGTATGCGAGTTGAAAAATAATCGTCGCTTATACTTTTGGTCATATAAAAAGCTAATGATAGTTTATTTATTGTATTGCCCTTTACTCTATACGTTTCAGTGAGATGCTGCTACTTGGGTAAACGTTGTTGAATTCTGAAATGAAAATAAATGGTGATTACGGTTAATTAATTGTTATATGTATGTATCGTTATTTTAATTGTTTAAAAAAAGTAACTATATAGGTAATTATACCGCAAGTGCACGTTTCATATATTACTCGTAGTCGCAAGTTTATGACCTAGCATCTACCAATCAAAACTGTACGAAATTAATTTGTAAGCAGTATTTGATAATTGCAAGCAGGAAGTAAAACTTACAAAGCTTGTTATCATTAAATTTCTTAAATGGATTAAAAAAACGAATTTTTGAACTTATAAATAAACCTTTTAACCTGGATAGTAAAATATGTTTATTTGCAGATTTAATTAATTACAAGCAGGAAGTAAAAATCATATACCATAATCTATTCTAAAACAATATTTATATTACGAAGGACGGCTGAAGTTCAGAATTTAATAAATATTATTTTATTATATATTTCTAAAGCAAAATACTTATTAAAGTTTTTACATGCACGAAGTAAAATTCTAAAATAATATATAAATAATTTTTTTTTGTAATATAAATTCAATAATGTTTTTCATCACCAAATAAAATTTAAATTCACTAATAACATGGATATACATTTAAGAAACTGAATTTTCTTTTAAACAAGCAAATAAGTAAAACCTGTTTCAACCGAAAATTGATTCAAAATGGTTCACATTTAGGTATATTAAGTGAAACTAGTGATAACAAACTAATAATTATAACTTTTTACTAGCGGACAAAAATCTCAATTGTAATTACTAAAAACGGGTTGGTTAAGAAACATTATATGCAGGAAGTGAAAATATAAGTATAAGAAAAGGATTTTAAAAACTGACAGGGCATTCGAATTTAAAAGAATTAATTAAGTTTTGCAAACGAAAACTAAATAACAAAAAATAATAGCAACACATCTGTTAAGGTAAATGCCACTTTAATCGAAGTCTAACAGATTATAAATTTCTTTAAGATCTCGAGGCAAATTATACTTAAAACTTTTCAATCAGATTTTTTTTTTACTTAAAAGCATTTCATAAAGCTTTGAAAAGTTTATTTCTCAGGAAAAACCAGCAGCCATATTTTACTTTTAAATTGAAAAATGTAGATACCAAATCCGCTTGTTAAAAACATTAGTGTGAAACGGTTCGTAATTAGCTTCCTAAAATGCTAATTAAAATACACCGCGAGTTAAATTTCATTATATTAATGGATGACGATATTAATTTGATCAGAAATTAATTTATTATTTTTTAGTTAAATTTTATTATTTTATTAAAATTACTACGATTTATACAAATTTTCAAATAAATTGGCAATAATGGGGAAAGTTTACAATGATAAGCCTGGTTATAAAACGAAGACTTAAAATATGTAAAAACTAGTTTTGGCCATAAATATGTTGAATAAATGAAAATGTACACAAAATAAAATGATAGAGAAATTAAAAGGGAAAATTAAACTATTTGCTGGCTTAATTGATTACAAGCAAGAAGTTAACATCATATACCACAATGTTTCTAATAAAACATTTATATTGCGAATAACAGTTTAAATTTAGAGTTCAGCAAATATTATGAGTACATTTTTATAACAAAAGCGAAATATATACAAAAAAAATTACATGCAGGAAGTAAAATCTAAATCAAATTAAAATTTTCTTTAATTTTGTTAATTATCCATTTTCTTCTAAACAAGCAAATAACTAAAGCCTTATTTAACACAAATGAAATTTAAACTAACTTATATTTGAATTTTGTATACTAGCAAAAAGTAAAAACCGTAATTGCATATATTAAATTCAATTCTGAGTTTTCCTGTAACAAAACCTGTAACAAAAAACCTGTAACATGAAAGAATTAAAACCACAACAACTGTGAAAATAAAATTTTCTAATGTAAATATTTTAAATAAATATTGCAGAAGCAAAATGAAAATTGATAGTACGAACGTTTGGACATTTGTTTTAAAACTGACGAAACCTTAAATTAATACTGTATGCAATGTAAATTTATCAATTGGTAAATTAATTACATGCAGGAAGTAAAATGCCTCCAATGCAATATTTTTATTTAAAGAACGCATAGAAGATACAAACAAATATTGTAAACTGATTTTTCATAAATGGCGCATACTAATTTTTTTTATTTTTGCAGCAGGAAGTGAAATTCTTAATACTAGTATTTTCCATATTAAATTATTCCTCAATGAGAATTAAAAATCTTAAATTTGTTAATTAACAGTATGTTGAAGAATTTGAACTTACTTGCGCGAAATTTAAGAAAATTTTTATTAACTCATAACTAAAGCCTATTGCAAGCAAGAAAAAAAAATATTTTTTTTTAATGTACTAAGAAATTATGTGGACAGTTAAAATATATTAATGGTGAATATATTAATGATGAAGAAAATTTAAACTAACTCATTAACGACTTCCGTTTATTAGCAGAAAATTTAAATCGAGACTGAAATTTAAAAAAAATAAAAAATTACTAAGACAACTTTTTACATGCACGAAGTGAAACAATCACATTTCTTAAAATAATATTTTCTAATATTTTCTTCAATAATCTCCTATAAATATCAACAAAAAAAAATGAGAAAAATTTAAGCTAATTTTATTGGTCAAATTAGTCTTTTGCAGGAAGTGAAATTCACAACTTACTAAAGTTTTAAATGTAGGAAGAAAAACTCTAGTGATTTTTGTTTTAGTTATTTATTTATTTATTTATAGTTATATCATTTGTAAACGGTGGTTTTAAGTTAAATCAGGGCTTGCTGTGCCTGTTGAGTGTATATTCACAGCGGTTCCATAAAAGCTTGGTAAGTTCTCGGGAAAAGGACCCATTCCAAAATTCCCATTTAACCAATTTTCAAAACCGATTTCTCAGTACTCCAACCATGGTATTTGTCGGCTGTTGTTAGGTTCGCAATATAAATTGAGTACATAAACAACAAATAATCGAAAAGAGATAGCAACGTACAATACCATACACACACGGACAAGATGGGTAATTATATAAGGGAATGACGGTTGCATTGTTATATTTTTGATCAGTTTCGTGTCTAAGCAAAAAAAGAAAGTGGACATCATGTTGTGTGTTGTGTGTTAGAAAATTAGAATTTACACGAAAATTAAAACTAACAAGGAAATTAAAACTGTAAAGTATACGTTCATTGTTCCAAAGCGTGTAAAATAATCTATGATTAGATCGAGTGGTTGGAACACGTAAATCGTGATGTGAGCAATCGAGTGGTTATCGGCATAATTATTAACACGGGTACCTCGGTTTCGAATTCGAGATTATTTTCTACACGTAAGTAGTTAACTGTTTTTTTTTCCTTGAACATCCACGCAGGAGTGGACTGCTGGACAGAGCAAGCACGGTTATCCTTATACGCGCTAACAGGGTCTTTGGGTTGCCAAAAAAGCGTTCAACACTATTTAAGTTTACTTAGCCTGAAGGGAGGGAATCACGACGCCGTTTACATTTATAATTAAAACTTACCGTTTTTTCGTTTTCCTATTTTTTCTGTAAATTTCGAGAAGTCGTCGCGAAACACGAGGTTACAACCTAACAAATAAGATGAACAGATTTTATATATGCAGTATTCCAATGTGCAATCGGTTATTATACGAAAAAAAAATATTTTTTACTAAATATTTACTCGTAACTAAAAAAGCACGAAGATAGATGGAGCATAATATCTAAACTGGATTTTTACGAAATATGGCTTAGACTTGTTGTACTCGTACATAATTACGGTTATTGTTTACTTCTCAAATTGATTACATGCAAGAAGTGAAAATCACTAACAAGTTTTCCGTAAATATTTGTGATGTAAAAATCAGTAAGTCACCAGATTTCGACAATTATTGTGAATAGACTTCAAAACCAAAAGTGACATTAGAAAAAGTTGTTTAAAATCTTAAATTTGTATATAAATTTGTTAATTTTTACAGCAAAGAAAATTAAAATGTATATATAAAAGTTAAGTGCATTAAAATGTAAACTAATGGATGGTAAATGGTGGTGCAGAGTCCCCGTACACAGTGTCTTTGAGTCTTTGAGTTGCGTAGACGTATTGAAATGACTTTTAAAAATATTATTTAATGACTCAATTCTTTCACTTCAATCAGTCGCCCAATCTGAGCAGTAGATTCGTACACATTTAAAAAAATCACTCTTTTGGACTTTGGAAAAATAAAAATTACTACTAATTGATCCTCTTTCAGAGGAGAGTGAACATCGCTATTAAATTATTATATAGTAATTGTTGAAATGTTAAGTTCTGAGTGACATTCTAACAAAAAATTTGGAAGTAATAATTCAAAATATCAAAACAAAATTATTGTTTGAGATTAAAATCTTTAAAATTATAATTGTTCACGAGTTGAACTTATTACATGCACGAAGTAGAAATTGCATATTTAACTAATAAAATAAAAATAATTTAAAATGCAAACAAATTAAAATATCAAAATTAATTAAATATTGTAATTATAATTTGGCATTGAAAATGTAGTTATAATATTATTACATGCAGGAAGTAAATTTTTTAAACGCGACATGAAAATGGTTTCGTTTATTTTATTATTTTATATTGCGATAGATCAGCCTTAAAAATGTCAATAAATCTCGCATCAACCTCATATTTATTGAATGAATTGGAACTGAACTTTTAATGTTGCCTTAATTTCTTGATATATTGTTGTTGTCAATAAAGTTGTCTGAAACATATAAATGAAATAGAGAAGTTGACAATTGACAATATAATGTTGATGTTATTAATTAACAATTAAATATTAACAATGTCAAATATAGATGTCGTTTAGTGATCTGATCAGATCATTCATGATGCTTTTCCTGAATGTGCAGTCATGTTTAAGATATTTCAGCATGTGATAGTGTTTTTTTTTATTGTTATTATTTGCTCCAACTACTAGTTTAGCGTGGTTTTTGTAAACATTACCAAGATCTATTTTTAAATATAGAAAAACTATTTCAAGAAAAAAGGAAACATTATAAAAATTATAAAACAAACATCTGGGACGTTATCCAATTATGAAAGAAAACACTAAAAGCATTATGCTTAGAAAAAGTTTTAATGGAAGATAATAGTATTTCCTCGGCTTTTAGAAAAAAGGGAGAAAATTGAACATTGGAGAATAAATCGAAGGTAAGCACAGGCACATGTCACTTTTAAATAAATTTAGTAAATTACTAAATACGCGTTAAAATTTTCCCGTTTTTTTTAAAACAATATTTTATCATATTTTGAAACTTTGGGGAACTAAAATTCTAGAAATTTGGAATCAAGAAGTTTAAATTTTTATAATAAAACTAAAACTGCTTTCTATCATCAATTAGAATATATCGTCTGACAATTTATTGCTGCATGGATAAAAATGTTTTTTTTTATTTTATGTCACAATTTAAACTTAAAGCACAGAAACACAAAAACAATAAAATTCTACAATACCGGTAGATAAAATTCCATTTTATAGGACACATAAATCAGACGATAAAAACTGACCAAGTTGCATATGCAAAGCACACAATATAAGAATACGAGCGCAGGTACAGCAAAAAGCTATAATCTGCATTCTTTGTATTGTAATCGAAAAAATCCAATTTACAAATATGCTCGTTCCGTGAAAGATATATGTACGTTCATCTGGAAACTAATATAAACCAAAATTTGCATAAAACAAAAATGTTCCCTGATTTGGCTGATACGCAAAATGTTTAAGCTGATGTAATCTCTCACTTCTACCCAAAATAATTTTTAACAATTCTTAGTTTAGGAGAACTGCGAGGCATCATTGACTTTATCCTTCGAAGGAAAATTTAGAAAATGTGTTTACTGTTTTTATTGATTATTTTGTTTATGTTGAGCTTTCTGAAATAATTTTATTGAAAACAATATTGATATATTCTGTCCAAATGGTTTGAAAAAATTTTCGATAGCATAAAATTGAATAATTTTCGATATACGATTGATTACACAAGTCGAAATTATTAATAAAAAAAAATGGTATTTGTTATATCGATGCTTCATGCATGGCCTAAATTATTTGTATTTGTCATACCAACTAAACCTTGGCAGACTATATAGTGACTTATTTAGCGATATATTGTTTACTGTATTTTTTTCAATTTGATAGGCAAATTTGATCCATGTTGTTGACAATATAGTAAATCTTAAACTCAAGCCATCTTATCTCGCTTGTAAACGTCGTTCATTTTGTTGAGAAAAATATATGACATATTTTGATATAAAGAACAATTATGAGACTGTTAGATGTCGTGTTATAATCAATTTTTAAATTTCTAAATTTTTTGCTCTTAGAAATTCTTATTACTCATCCATAAAGAGCTATGGATGTAAAATAGAAATTACAACTATCGATCATTCTTTAATTGAAATCAAGACCAACCTGGATGAAGTAAAATTTATTACGAAGCACTGAATGCCGTGATATGTATTTGGTTGAATTTCTTGAGCCCCTTTTCTCGTTTAAATCTTTATTTGCTTTTCCAGTTTTAATTCTAACAAACCACTTTATGGTTTTCTAAAATTAATTTTATTCGTCTTGGCGGTTTTTTGGTAGATGTTCAAGAAATGTTTGTGTTGTGTCCGCAGTTTTTACTATTACCAGCATTTTACTTGTTAGATGGATTTATTTGGTTTCTTACATGCAAGTTGCATTTGGATATGATACGAAAATAATTCTCTTAATTATGAAAATTTATCCACACGCAAAATTAATTTTTTATATGCAATTTCCATAATTTCAAGAGAAAGAATTTCGCATACGTTGGAACGGTTCTTTAATGCATTTCTACACGATTCCGGTGACTATCATATTTATTGATGTTGCAGGTGTCTTCGGCTTGCGTATATTTTTTTAATATTCTCTGGGTTAAAAGTCTTTTCGCTATATGCCCTGCTATTGTTTTTGAAGTTATCCCGAAAAATAACACGAAGGAATGCGATGGCTACAAAACAACACGAATATCGTGATAGTGTTAGTGTCATCCCGATTAAATTACTATATTACGGTAGTATTGGATAAAAATTTTACTATCACGGCATTTTTTATGTCGTTGCGGAAAAAAACTATCGCGGCAAAATTGTTGTGTTATCCCAAAAAAATCCAAAACAGGAAATTTCAGCTCTTATCATCCCAAAATCTAAAAAAAATATTGAAGCGCCTTATTTTCCAGGTGGTCATATTCAAGAACTTCTCAAAAAGTTATTTTTGAAACTCATTCCTATCCAACAAACCTAACCCCATCATTAAGAAACGACTGAATTCTGTCCAACGTAGCCATATTCCAGAACTTCTTCCAAAAATCATTTTACAATCCTATTTCCATCCAACATTCGAAATCCTATCATGGTCGGTTTAGTATTCGCCCAATTCCGACAAGTCACACGTAACCCCATATTCCAGATCTTCTTCTAAAAATTATTTTATAATCAGATTATTATCCAACTTACTCCCTAATAATAATCGGTTACCAAAACTCCGTCCAAAATGGCCATATATGCTATAACTTCGTCCAAAAACATTTTTAATTTCAATTTTTATCCAACGTATCCAAACATCGTTTAAAAAATTGCCGGGTTCCGCCCCAGGTGACCAAATTTCAGAACTTGACCCGAAATATATTTTGGAATCCTATTTCCATCCGATATACCTATTTTCAGCTTGATCGGTTACATAATGGTCGAATCTGTTTATTTTGATTATAGTAATTTTTATTACAAGGATTTTGATATACGGGTTTTTAATTTCCGGGATTTTGTTTTCTGGTATTTCGAAATCCGGGATAATGATATACTCAGAACGTTTTTGTCGAGTAAACTTCTCATTGGCTCATTGTCATTTTCACATCTTCAATTTTCGAATAGTCTTTCAACTATGACAACATTGCTCTTAATAAGCGGTAATCAAGGAAAGCTGAGTCTGGTGAATACGCCGCATGCTGTAAAACAGCATAAGGAGGAGATGAATTCCTGGGTGGGCTATTGCTGCATGTGCGGACGAGTGTTGTCATGCAGCAATATCACCTTCCATCTTCCTTTGCCTGTAAATGGTGTTTTTCCTCCAGAACATCACTTAATTTGATCTATTGGGCTTATCGTACAAAATCCACTTTTCACCATCCGTAATGATTTTTTGCAAAAAAAAATTTGCTTTTGTACCGAAAAAGCAAATTCAGGTAGTTGTCCACTTTTCGGTTTTTGAGGAACCAATTTTCCATCCTTCTGTATTTTTCTCATTGCATAGAATAGAATTAATATTGCTTCGTGTGTAACTCCTAACTGTTCTGTAAACTCTTTTTGAATTTGACACGAATTTTCATCCAGTAAAATTTTAATTACTTCGTCTACCAATTGTTTTACTGCACCTGGACATGGATCGCTCTCAAGACTAAAATGCCTCACAAAATCTTGCAAACCACTGTTGAGCGACTCACGGAATGTTCACTTAAAGTTGAATTAATCAATTCCATAGCTTAAGCAACATATTTTTTCATTTGAAAACAGAATGGAATGCAATTACGTAAACGTTGCTTATTGACATCCATCTCTTAAAATTGATGTATACAGAACGACAACTTGGTTTGTAAATGACTGAAACTTATGTCATAACAACAGCAATGACTGAGCTACATATATCCAAAATGGCGGGACGCTTTCAATTATATTTTCATGCAACCAACTTTAGAGCCGAATTTCTACTTTCACACCCAATATATTAGGAGTTAGGAAAGCAGTTATATTCTCGACCAAACCCTCGTTTTAAAACGCGGAGGCGCTATCCATGCATTCGATTCACCAAAAAACTGCATAAGGAACAGAAGATCACCGTCATACATCAACTGCATAAAAAATATAATGTTACGAGAAAAATATAATGTTTCCGTTGCATCGAGTTGCTAACATCACAAAACGTAAATTACGCTAACATCAAAAGAAGCCAATGTGAGATTTGCTCAAAAAAGTAAGATGGTACCAAGAAAGTCCATATTAAAAAAGTATATACAATGTTTGAGGTCTAGTGAGTAGGGGTTACATATTTCTGATTGCATTTTTGTGCAACTTCTGAAATGTCTAGTAACTGAGTTTCAAAGAAAAATAGAGAGAGTTCTGTTGCGAATTTTGGTCACAAAAATTGTACTGCGCAAGTCTAACTTTGTTTGATAAATTAAACCCGTAAGAGTTATTCTTCCTATGTATTCCTATGTGGTTTCAATGTGGTGAAATCTCCACGATGTCGTGTTATTGTTAGCATAAATGAGATTCACTCAAAAATCATAAGGAGCCAATGAGAAGTTTATGGGAGAGATTATGATATATAGGATCTTCGTTTCCGATTTTTCCTGGATTTTGAAGTCCGGGATTATGATACATGAGGTTTTTGTTTCCGGGATTATAATTTCAGGGATTTTGATTTTCGGGATTAAAAAATATGGAATTATGATATACTAAATTTACGTTTACATGATTTTAATTTCAGGAATTCTGATTTCCAGGATTTAGAAATCCGGGATTATGATATATGGATTTAGGTGTCTTGCTTTTTATTTCCCGATATTTTGATTTATGGGATTTTTGTACGGTCCGACAATTTTGGTAATTCAGAATTTTGCTTTCCGCGATTTCAAGCGTCTCTCATTATAACTTAAGTTGGCGATTGATCGTCGTAGGAGAAAGACATGTTTTTGCCTTTCTCTAAAATAAATGCATTTTTTACTTCAAATGTGTTGTAAATAATTAATTATTTATTAGTAATAGTTTTAGTGGTTTGGGATTCATTGGCTTAGGCCGTTACGTATAGTGGCAGTGTAATCAGGTAATGATCCCTCTGAGCAACGAATTGATGTTTGGTTGAGGAAAAATCTGATTTATTGTCTTGTTAACATTCTTTGTTTGAAATTTAAAATTTTACATCTCAAACAAAGATGTGTAAGCTTCTGCTAACGTCTGTGGTTTCTTGATAATTGGCATTCTTGACAAATTTTCGTTTTCGGTAATAAATTTACATACCTATTTAATTTAATAGCCCGACTACATAAAATAATTTATGATTACAATGGACACAGAATCACACCACTACCTCATTTTCTTAGTAACAAATCACCTTTACACAGCTTCCGTACAGCCCAGACAGTTTGGGCGATCGGCGTGAAACGTCATAAGCTGTTTTCCCATAATGGGAGATTCTACTGATATTTGGTCAAAATCAGTTTACCGCAAGTGGCAGCTTTCATTGGAGCATTCTCTTCTTAGTAAACATTTTAAAATGTACATCATATACAAGAAAAATGAATATGAACTAAAGGATTCTAAATAAATTTTGCAACAATACCGGTCCAGATCAGTTCTTCAAAACTTAATCACAAATGATGATTTTTGAAAAGAAACAGGGTTTAACACCAAAATACGGCCTTGTTCAGCCAAAACGGATTGATTGATCGGAATAAAATTTTATTCTTAACCGTCTCCACAAATTGGGATATCTCAATCAATTTTGGTCGAAATTGGCCCACCGGAAGTGATAACTTCCATAGGATCATTTTTCTTTTTCCGCCAGAAGCAATAGAACAGATTCAAAAAAAATTTTACAACAACATAGATCAGTTTTCCATAATTTTAGAAGAAATGACAATTTTTCAAATAAACACAGTTTTTCAGGAGGGTACACAAGAGGATACAGTCTATATGGATTTATCGATCAGAATGAAAATCCATACTTGAACTTTTCCTTACATTTGGAGATCCCAATGATTTTTGCCCGAGATCTGCCCACCAGAAGTGGCAGCTTGCAAAGAAACTTTTTAGTTATATGCAAATACTTCGAAAAGTGTAACAATAACGAGAAAACCGACTATACACTGAAAGATTCCAAATTATATTTGTAACAATATCGGCTCAGACCAACGTTTCAAGATTTATGCAGAAACATTTCTGATCTCGAGTTTTTGATTAAATGTCGGTGTGCTTTCTACAACTCAGATGGAGGAACTAACTGGAATGAAACATCATACATAAACATCATTTTCCGTAAATCGGGAGATCTCAGTAATTTTTGATTGCAATCGGCCCACCGGAAGTTGAAACTTCCAAAAGGAGTTTTATCGTTTTTTTGCAAATATATCTGCTCAGATTATTTTATCCAAAATTTAACCGAAAATGATGATTTTGACAACAAAAAAACTAGTTTACAAAAAAATTTGACCCTGTATAGCCCAGACGGATTGAATAATACGGATAAAACTTCATTTCAGTGTTTAGATTTTTCTACCAATTAGGAGATCCCAGGGATTTTTGGCTGAAATCGGTCTACCAGAAGAAGCAGCTTCATTACAAGGTTTTCCGGGTTTCGCCAGATTTTGAAAGATTCGTACAACAATTAGCTTGCCATGCAGCCCAAACAGATTGATTAATCAGAATGATATTTCATATTCATAGAAGTAGTCCTTAATCAAAAATAAAAATTATCACTTAAAGAAACTGATATTCTCACTTTTTATATAAAGTTGAATTTAAATCTCGTGATAAAATTGCAAAAAAGAATGGAAAATATTATTTGGCCACTATCGTTTCACACTTTCCACAGAAGGTTTTTCGTTTTTTGCAAATATTTTGGAAAGTATCTCAATTATGAGGAAATCTACTTAAAACTAAAAGATACTAAATTAAATTTGCAACAATATCGGTTTAGATCAATTTCAAAAATTTTAGCAAAAAAGTAAAATTCGAAAATGTCGATCTCGAGTTTTTTGACAAATGTCTGTGACCTCGCTCAGCTCGTCGGGGGGTGAAACGTAATATTTAAATTTCTCTCATAAATTGGAAGATCTCCAATAATTTTTTGCCGTAATCGGTCTAACAGAAGTGGCAAATAAAAAAAGGGCAAAACATGAAAGCTTGTAAATTAAATTCCAAACAAAATTATTTCTCTCTACAGTTTAGGTTTTTCCATAAATTGAGAAAGCTATGCGAAATGTGGTGCACAACTGTGTACCTACCAGAAGTAACAACTTCCGTAGGAGCTTTTTCTATTTCTGCAGTAAAAATTTAATTTTTAACCACGGTTGACTTTGTTGATTTTGTTGGGTTTTACAACAAAATTTTTGGCACACAGGACTATTTTCAAAAAGAAGTTGTGGGCAATGATGATTTTTCAGTTGAAGAAGATGCGCCCGTATCGTGGTACCGCTGCCAGAATAAAATTTTCATCTTGAGTTGGAACGCAAATGATCTAACTATAAGCAAAAAAGGAAAATTTTTAAAAGTTCCCAAAAAGTTTCCCAAAATAGGAGTAAACAAAGCTTTTATTATCTCAGGTGTCTCAAAACAAAAAATCGGAAACTTTGGTAAATGTTATTGTCGCTGAGACGACCCAAATGGCCCATGAGTTCTGCAACAGCCAAGGAGCAAAACCAAGAAGAGATATGGTCCCCACTTCCGAAATTTATTTAGGTTGACAGCCGAATGAACCGCACTCTACAGAGTACACGCTAAACTAGGTCCATCGTTTGGTGCAGTCATGTCTTAACATAGGACGGACTATAACCATGTGGACAATTTTTTTACCAGTTGTAAATTAACAAATTAATTGATACGGTGGTGTGGTGTCTTACCACAGTTATTGGTATTATGAGTAGTGAATGAACCATACTCCTCTAAAGAGTTCGAACCATATATAATATTAAACTACAATTCCACCAAAGGAGGCGTTGACACACTGAACAAATTAGATAAATCAATTGTTCAATAGAAATGGTAGCAGGTGGCTAATGGTATTGTTTTTCAATATTAGTGACCATGGTCGCGTTAAACATCTATAAATTACCAAGATATTCCAGGAATCAGCAATTTAATTAGTAAACACTTATATTTTAGAACGCTTGGCAAAATCTCAAGCTTTGCAGAAGAGTGAGCGGCAATGCATCAAATTTTGTACAGTGGAATCGAGCAAATGTGTCAGTTATGTATGACGGGGAAACAACCATGTGTACTTTGCCGGAAATCAAATATTTCCCACACAAACAAAACCTCTTGCGACAGATGTGTTAACACCGAGGGGTCTTGATTCAGAAGAAGGAGAAGTATTTAATGATACTTCTCGATAATTTTTCGTTTGTGCGTCAAAATGTCACTGAAATAACATTTTTTGTTTTCTATAATATTATGATGAAAATATAAACAAAGCAAACATATAATTTTTCTATTTCCAATCTAAAATAGAAGAAAAAAATGTTGGGTTAGACAGATACCCGTACTCCTACAACCGTTAGAGGAAATATGTGTACCTCGAAGAAGAAAATAATTTGAAGGACAAGAAAAGGGCAAGGTCAAGAACAAAAAATAAATTGCGCTCAACATTTTTGGATAAATCTGTAATTAATTGATCAAAAGCTCCGAACAACTTTCACCACTCAGATAAAACAAAAATGTGTAAAATAAAAGTCCGTTTGTACGACTGCAAATTGTTCGCGAACATTAAATCTCACTCAGTAAATATATTTACAAAGAATAAAAATAATTTGTATTTTAGATGTGGGAAAAGCATTTCGAGTTTTACATATCACCCTGAAAATTTCCATTACAGTTGATATTCTGTCATGTTTTTGTGAAATACGGCGCGGCATATTTGTACTCGTGTCATAAAATGATAAAAAATAGAAAACCAGAAATTAATTAAATTTTATTTGCTTTGAAATTAACGCAAAACACATAAAGATAAATAAAATTGTTACATATTTACATACCCTAGAATATCTACATTATAACATTAACAACATCGGCTACCTCGGTGTTATTTAATACGCGTATGTAATATAAAACATATAAAATCGGGTGTATGTTAAATCGATTCGATACGTTGTCAACATTTCCTCTTTGTGCTACGTACGACTTTGCAGTATACGTATAAATTTCACTTCATTCGAAAAATGGGAAATAAGTAACTATACGAAAGCTCATTTATATAGATCAAAATGCTTAAAAAATAATGTAGGGAAATTTGGTATCGCGTGCTTCTTTTGTTTGAAACATGACATGTCGAATGAAATTTTTTTGGAGATGTATGGATTGATGCAGGATGTACTTGTTTTTTTTACATTTATCGTGTACGTGTTAAAATCGAATAAACAATTCATTATGTGTACTTCTTTTTAGTGTCACAGCATGTATAAAGAATTTCATTATTATTCGAAAACGTCCTTGATTAGCAATTGCTTTAATTGAAAGCATAATACTATTTGGGTGAAGCACGAACGATTCATATCGAGCCAAAAATCTGTATGACTGTGGCTGACACGACGTCAAAGTTCTAAAACCAACATATACTAAATGACAAAATAAATATTATAATTCAGAGACATCTAGTTTCCGGCATTGGTTTTATAATGTTATTTTAAAATTCGTGTTTTCATGTCTTAGACCAGCATATAAACTAAGAGTCAGATCGTATCCTCTATCGTGCTGCAATCAAATGAAATTCATCCTCGTATTAATAAAATAGCAAGTGGTATGACAAAAAAATCCTAACCGTAACTTTGCTTACATAAAAAAAACCAAGCAAATATTATTGACCAAATGGCACAGTGGTTAAAGCTATGGCGTTTGGATCGGGAGGTGCCGGAATCGAATCCCAATAGGGGCACGAAGCAAACAGAATTTTTTCCTCGCAACCAGTGACTTGAAAAGACAAACTATCAAATTGTTGCTTCTATACGAAAATCGAATTTAATCTCGAGCTCTTTCTAGCCAATAGAAAAACAGATCTATGCACGTAGAAACTCATTTTAACAGATGTTATGATGGCAATCATAGCGGCAAATTTTTTCTAATAGTTACGGTTGTTAGTCAATGTCAAAGTTTAACCCTTATTAAAAACCAAAATATTTCCCTTAATAGACAGTTGCCAAACACCACATAACAATCACCTGGAATAAACCCGACAACCTAACCTCCGGAATTTTACTCATGTTGGCTATGATTTAAATATAATTCAACATCAATCCCAATTTGAACAAATTTGAACCCGAGGTATAAAAATATCTAGTCTTCATAAGTATTTTACGTGTTATTATCGGCCATGTTTATTTTGACAACAACAACAATGATTGACAAAAAAAAAAAATTGACTATGATTTAAATATAATTCAATATAAATCCAAATTTGAACAAATTTGAACCCGAGGTATAAAGATATCTAGTCCGCATAAGTACTTTAATTGTTATTATTAGCCATGTTTATTTTGACAACAACAACAATGATTGACAAAAACAAAATCTTGACTATGATTTAAATATAATTCAATATCAATCCCAATTTGAACAAATTTGAACCCGAGGTATAAAGATATCTAGTCCTGATAAATATTTTAAGTGTTATTATCGGCCATGTTATTTTGACAACAACAACAATGATTGGCAAAAAACAAAATTTTGGCTATCATTTAAATATAATTAAATATCAATCCCAATTTGGACAAATTTGAACCCGAGGTATAAAGATATCTAGTCCTCATAAGTATTTTAAGTGTTATTATCGGCCATGTTTATTTTAACAACAACAACAGTGATTGACAAAAACATAATTTTGGCTATGATTTAAATATAATTCAATATCAATCAAAATTTGAACAAATTTGAACCCGAGGTATAAAGATGTTTTTAAGTGTTATTATCGGCCATGTTTATTTTGACAACAACAACAATAATTGACAAAAAAAAAATTCGCTATGATTTAAATATAATTCAATATCAATCCCAATTCGATGAAATTTGAACCCGAGGCATAAAGATAACTAGTCCTCATAAGTATTTTAAGTGTTATTATCGGCCATGTTTATTTTGACAACAACAACAGTGATTGACAAAAACATAATTTTGGCTATGATTTAAATATAATTCAATATCAATCAAAATTTGAACAAATTTGAACCCGAGGTATAAAGATGTTTTTAAGTGTTATTATCGGCCATGTTTATTTTGACAACAACAACAATAATTGACAAAAAAAAAATTCGCTATGATTTAAATATAATTCAATATCAATCCCAATTCGATGAAATTTGAACCCGAGGCATAAAGATAACTAGTCCTCATAAGTATTTTAAGTGTTATTATCGGCCATGTTTATTTTGACAACAACAACAATGATTGACAAAAACAAAATTTTGGCTATGATTTAAATATATTTAATTTTATCAATCAAAATCTGAACAAATTTGAACCCGAGGTATAAAGATATCTAGTCCTCATAAGTATTTTAAGTGTTTTTATCGGCCATGTTTATTTTGACAACAACAACAATGATTGACAAAAACAAAATTTTGACTATGATTTAAATATAATTCAATATCAATCCCAATTTGAACAAATTTGAACCCGAGGTATAAAGATATCTAGTCCTCATAAATATTTTAGGTGTATTATCGGCCATGTTATTTTGACAACAACAACAATGATTGGCAAAAAACAAAATTTTGGCTATGATTTAAATATATTTAATTTTATCATTCAAAATCTGAACAAATTTGAACCCGAGGTATAAAGATATCTAGTCCTCATAAGTATTTTAAGTGTTATTATCGGCCATGTTTATTTTGACAACAACAACAATGATTGACAAAAACAAAATTTTGGCTATGATTTAAATATAATTCAATATCAACCCCAATTTGAACAAATTTGAACCCGAGGTATAAAGATATCTAGTCCTCATAAGAATTTTAAGTGTTATTATCGGCCATGTTTATTTTGACAACAACAACAATGAACGAAAAAACAAAATGTTGTCTATGATTTAAATATAATTCAATATCAATCCCAATTTGAACAAATTTGAACCCGAGGTATAAAGATATCTAGTCCTCATAAATATTTTAAGTGTTATTATCGGCAATGTTATTTTGACAACAACAACAATGATTGGCAAAAAACAAAATTTTGGCTATGATTTAAATATAATTCAATATCAATCCCAATTTGAACAAATTTGAACCCGAGGTATAAAGATAACTAGTCCTTATAAGTATTTTATGTGTTATTATCGGCCATGTTTATTTTGAAAACAACAACAATGAACGACAAAAACAAAATTTTGGCTATGATTTAAATATAATTTAATATCAATCCCAATTTGGAAAAACTTGAGCCCCAGTTATAAAGATACCTAGTCCTCATAAGTATTTTAAGTGTTATTATCGGCCATGTTTATTTTGACAACAACAACAATGATTGACAAAAAAAAATTTTGGCTATGATTTAAAAATAATTCAATATCAATCTCAATTTGAACAAATTTGAACCCGAGGTATAAAGATATCTAGTCCTCATAAGTATTTTATGTGTTTTTTCGGCCATGTTTATTTTGACAACAACAACAATGAACGACAAAAACAAAATTTTGGCTATGATTTAAATATAATTCAATATCAATCCCAATTTGAACAAATTTGAACCCGAGGCATAAAGATATCTAGTCCTCATAAGTATTTTAGTTGTTATTATCGGCCATGTTTATTTTGACAACAACAACAATGATTGACAAAAACAAAATGTTGGTCATGATTTAAATATATTTAATTTTATCAATCAAAATCTGAACAAATTTGAACCCGAGGTATAAAGATATCTAGTCCTCATAAGTATTTTAAGTGTTATTATCGGCCATGTTTATTTTGACAACAACAAGGAACGACAAAAACAAAATTTTGGCTATGATTTAAATATTATTCAATATCAATCCCAATTTGGACAAATTTGAACCCGAGGTATAAAGATATCTAGTCCTCATAAGTATTTTAAGTGTTATTATCGGCCATGTTTATTTTGACAACAACAAGGAACGACAAAAACAAAATTTTGGCTATGATTTAAATATTATTCAATATCAATCCCAATTTGGACAAATTTGAACCCGAGGTATAAAGATAACTAGTCCTCATAAGTATTTTAAGTGTTATTATCGGCCATGTTTATTTTGACAACAACAACAGTGATTGACAAAAACATAATTTTGGCTATGATTTAAATATTATTCAATATCAATCCCAATTTGAACAAATTTGAACTCGATGTATAAAGATTATTTTAAGTGTTATTATCGGAAATGTTTATTTTGACAACAACAACAATGATTGACAAAAAATAAATTTTGGCTATGATTTAAATATATTTCAATATCAATCCCAATTTAAACAAATTTGAACCCAAGGTATAAAGGGTAAAAGTTTAATTTAGATCAAATTGTTGTATGATAATAAATAAAAAATTTCTCAATCGCTGAGTTTTAAGGTATTAGAGAGAGAATATCATTGAGGATAGTAAAAAATTCTAAAGCATTTAAAATTATTTAACTGGGTCCGTACGGATGCGGATCGCACAGAAGTGATCGAAGTGATTCTAAATTATTACTTGATGTAAGAAACCAATCTTACATACTACAGAAGCGTCTATAATTTCAAATATTTAAGAATTAGGATTGCACTCAATGATATTCTCTCCCGAATAACAAAATCTCTACTATATTTCCGGGCATTTGACTAACTAAGCTTGGTTTCTAACGTCAAATACTAATGCAGAACCACAATGATCACCTCTGTGCGATTCGTAGTGTGTTTTATATTAAAAAACTTCATTTCATAACTTTCACTCAGAAATTTCCTACGACTCATCATATTTTCTCGATAGCATTTTAATTGACCGCCCATTCCCGAAATACTTGATGTGTATAGGTACCTCTGCACTTATAGTTTAATGATAATCATAAATAGTTTCCAATTCATACAATGACAATTTAATAGCCTCATTTAACTAAATTGTATCGCTTATTTATAGTTTATTTGAATAATTTATTACTGTTCATAATTAATTATTGTGTAATTTATGATTAGATCAATTAATTTTATTTCGATTTATGGTTATTGAGCTGAAATTAAAAACATAAAAAAATTATGTGTTCATAAGACGCGTTAAGCACAGCTTCATGTCTATATTTATCCAGTTAAAATTTGTAATAGAAAAACATAAAAAAAGTTTGTCTTCATAATTGATTCTTTCAAATTTGTACACAGAAAAGCATCTAAAATTCAACAAAGAAAAAATAAATTTAGATTTTCCACCCATTTCCACTCCATTTGTTATAATTTTCGGGTCGCACAACAGGTAGATATTCGAAAATTATTTGCAGTGTTTTTATTAAAAATTTATTTTTCATTAGTCGCCATATTATTAAAATTATTGATTGGCATTATTGTACAGTTAAAAATAGTTTGGTATATGGACCACCCCGCCGCCTCTCATAACACAATTTTGAAATGTATTTTTGTAAGCCAAATAAAATATGTCGAATAATTAACCCAAAATATTTCATTGGTCTGTGACACAATATTTTTACTACTTTACCAGGTATATGCCTAATGTAATAAAACTTATGCTTAATGTAATAAAACATTCATCCATGGAAAATTATTTATAACAATTTAACCATTTTTTACGAAGGTCTATATAAAATGACAAAGCGGTTTTTATTACAAATGGATACAATCCTAAATATATAACACAACACCAACTACTGTCAACGACATTGATTTATGTACAAGATTTATTAAACATTTTGTTCGATTCTGTAACATTAATAAAAAAAAGCTCGAAAATATCAACATAAAAGCTCAATTTTATACCTAATGGTATTCAAGCATGGAATTTTCTGTAGACCTTTCTCTATCACCTGAAAATTCACAAATACATACAACCAGAAAATATTTTTGTTCAAAAATACGATAAAGGTTGAATTATGTAGAAAATAGCTATGCAAAAGTCAACATTGTGCTAAATATAAATGACATGAGATTTATAAATTGATTTACATATATAAACAGAATACGATACGAATTTTATTTTTATGCGCAACGACTTTTTAGAACGTCTTTGGTAATATTGATGCCAGATCACGATTGTCATGTTTCATTAAATTGTCTAGACTTTCTTCAAACGGAAAGTGCATAAAATATGAATCAATAAATGTATAACACCATTTTATGATATTTAGGCCGGAGAATGTTTTTTGTCTCACAGTCCCATAGCTCAAAATTTTTTTAATGGCATTAGAGAGTGTGGTGAGATTGAAATAATTCTAAGTTGCAAGTTCAAAGTATCTCAATTCGTAACAAGACAAGTTCGCCTCCCCTTCCGGGTAATACCTTTGACAAACATTTTCCCTAAGAGATTGCCCCCCGATTATTACTACCCCCCCCCCCCCCCCCTCTTTCACGCCATTAGCAGGTAATGGCTTGAGGTGCATAAGGGCTAAGTGGTTGATCCCAAGTCCCAAATTATAGAGAAACTCAAATATTATTGTGAAAATTGATTAAAGGATCAAGGGGATACCATTGATGTTGATTGACAGAAAAAAATGTTTTGAAGCATGAGAAATCAAAAAACTGCTGGATATGGATTCAAGTTCAGCTTTGAAGCTGGACCTTCAACTAACTATAACATATATATGTCGCCAGATGACACCAAATGTTGGTCATATGTTAGTCTGGCCCTAATACAGATTCTTGTAAATATTGGTTCTGATAGATGTTATCGAGTTATTATTAACGTAAACAGCACGATGACAACAATATTAATCACACGGTTCATCGCAAACAAAAAAAAAAAATAAAACACAAAAAAAATCTGTTCGACATTCGATGCGTGCGATGCTGTTCGATGTCGAAAAACAAATAAAAAAAATATTCGATGTTCGATGGGTTCGATGTTTTTCGATTCCGAAAATAATGTCCACATATATCTAGGATTATTGGCCTACGTCTAGCATTCTTGGTATATGCCTAGGATTCTTGGTCCAGGATTCTATGTCGAAGATTCTTGGACTAGACCTAGGATTCTTTACCTATGTCTATGGATTCTTAGCCTACGTCTCGGATTCTGAGCCCATGTCTAAGAATCTTGGCCTATGCCTACGATTCTTGGCCTATTTGTGGCCTGTGCCTATGATTCTTGGCATATGCCTTGGATTCTGGGCCTATGCTTAGGACTCTTGGCATGTGTTTAACATTCTGGGCCCATGACTAGGAATCTTGGTCAATGCCTAGGATTCTTGGGTTACGCCTTGGATTCTTGGCCTATGCCTAGAATTCATATCTAAGAATCTTGGCCAATGTCTAGAACTCTTGGCCTATGCCTAGGATTCTGGGCCTATGTCTAGCATACTGGGTCTATTTCTAAGAATCTTGGCCTATGCCTAGGATTCTTGGAATCGTGAAATATACCTGGGATTCGTAGCCTATGTTTAGGATTCTTGGTCTACGTCATAAAATTCATGCCCTTTGACTACGATTCTTGGCTTATTTCTAGGCTATTTATTTGGTTTTAATTCGTTTGAATAAAAAATTATATTTATCCAAAATTAGCTGAAACATTTATTACCAAAAATCCCGCCTGTGCAGAACAACATCCGCCGGGTCCGCTAGTGTTATATACTTTTCATGGATCGACATCGGCCAAAAAACAATGAAATCCCTCAATTTAGGGAAAAAGCTTTAGTTTGAAGTATAGGGACCAAATTATTACTGAAAAACAGTTTTTAGTCAAAAGTCGTCATTCTCGCGTAAATTTTGGAGAGTTGGTCTAGACCTAGAATATTTTAGTTTGTCTCTTAATAGATATTCTTTTAAAAATACATCCAGAAAATGAAGAAGCTTGTGTTAAAGTTGCAACTTCAGGCATATAAACTAAAAGCACATTTACAAGCTATTATACTTCTGGTGAACCGACTAGTGCCAAAATTCACTGGGATATCACAATTTTGGAATAGAGTTTTTGTATGAAGTATCATCTTGATCAATCAGTTAATCTGGGCTATACGGGGCCGAATTTTTGTTCAATTTTTTTTTAATAAATCGTCAATTTTGCCTTAATTTTCAAAAGCTGATATAGACCGATATTAAAAACTTGTACTTCATACTTCATTTTCAAAATGATACAATTTTCAAAATATTTCGAAACGAAAAAACGAAATACGAGTGGCTCGCATGAAAGCTACCTCTTCCGGTAAACCAATTTCAGCCAAAAACCATTGGATCTCTAAGTTTCCAAAAGGCATTTAATAGGTACGACATCATATTCACTAATACGCACACACACACTTACATACATTCATAGGTAACAACTACTTTTTGAGATCGGGGATATAGCAGATAAAACCAGCAAACATCTGCGTGGCCAAAATTTTTCACGATTATTGTACTTGCCTTTTGCGACGTCTACACGACGGGTTTTTTTCTTCGTTTCTTCCCCTTTTACCAATAAAATCAAGTTTCAGAAATCCGGTTTATATGTAAAGGGAGGAAAATGAAAAGAAGACCCATATTTCGCGTGCTCGTGTGGAGGTTGCGTTTGTACTTGACTTACTATACGTAAAAATTTATTTAATATAAAGACCGCTACCAGATGTTAGATTATTGGTCACTCTTATCTAGGTGTGTAATAAATTATTTTTGGGTAAGATTAGACCGATATGACTTCAGACGATAAAAGCTTCCGATATGTACCGATTCCAATCATTCAAATCATTCTGATTGTTATTTCTTAATATTATCGTGTCGATCTTGTCCAAGAAATAGCTTAACAAAGGTGGCACATCTCATGTGTCATCATTAAACGGCAGGAACAGTTATTTCTTATTAATCATCAAAAAGTTTTATAGCTGGGAGTTATTTTATTTGAACCAGCAGTAACGATATTAAAAATTTTACAAAGTTTGTACTCGTAGGAAGTCCAAAACACCTCTCTACGTTCAAATGGAATTCCATTTTAATTATATTTTCAAGTACCGCAATTTTAGAAACAATAACAGTATTTTTTATTTGCACGCGCATCAAAATCGTTTTTCTGGTTCCACGAAAATTCAACCGTTTATCATATTTCAACGAGCCCTCCTCTCCCGTATTTGGCTTGTTTGAATTTAAACGATTTTCTCGTGATTTCTATTTTTTTTTTAATTATTATGCTCCATTTAATTATTAATGTAAACAACATTCTTGGTAATTCTAAAAATTTAATTAGAAAATATTTCATTTAAAAAACAGTAGGAAACGATATGTCGAAATTTTTGTGTGCAGGGTGACTCTTAAGTACGTACAATAAATTCGGGAGGTGATGGAGGTCATTAATTTTAACAAAAAACTTTATGACAGCACATATCCTATATCTGTAACCGTTATAGAGATAATCAAGATTCTAGTGTAAAATTAATCCTTAATTAATAGGAGATATGGATGTTTCAAAATTGGAACAATGTTGATAAAATACGTATTTGGTAAAATAAATATTTAATATAAAAAAAAGCAATTTTAAAATTTCTTAGCCGATTCACTTTTTGCTGTGAAACTCCGGAGAACATTTCACCTGTAATGGAAGGTCAACAGCATTATCGGAGTACCATAAACATTTAAAAGTCGTCAAAGTTACTTCACGATGGAGTACCAATAGTGGCTTTGGTTTGTGTGATTCTAGTTCATGTAGACACTAGGCATTGAAAATTGCTGCATCTACATAATTTACAGATCAAGGTCACCGCCATTTCTTCCTTTTTATTTTGTTTCGATATATAGATAGATATATACCCAATGATACTCTGGCCTTTCCATAATTCGCAAAAGATTGCGAACCCCATTTTGGCCAAGTCCCATTTCTGGATGAAAGGATTCACTCTAACCACCTTTCCAATTTGAAAGAGAAAATAATCCATTTCAAATTTAAAAATGGTAAAGGGCCAGCCACAAAAAAATTATAAAATTAAAAAAAATTAAAAATTTTGACGAAACTAGTTTTTATTGACATTCCAGCCATACTAGTCGTAATGAGTATGCCATAAATATTGTTGAAGAGATTTCGTAGTTTTAATACTCATAGGAAAGAGTCTATCTTGAGATTTATCCATATTTCAACATGCATGGCATGAGTACAAAAACGCTTTATTTTGTCCCTCCTTCTCTTGTTTATTTTTTGCTTTTTTCTGATAAATATAACAAATTTTTACGTTTACAAATCAATAGATACTCCTGATGATGACCTAACAAGTCGAAATCAATCGAGTGATTTTTTAAACATTTTGAACAAATTTTTTAATTAAAATATTCAAAAAATCTAAATTTTGCGAAATAAAAAACGAGTGTTTAATAAAATGTATTTATTAAATCTTAGTTTAATTATTTGCTTGAATAATTTGCCCTTGGTTTTGACACAAATCAAACAACTTTCTTTCGCTAAAAAATAATTCAACTCCTGGTTTGGATGGGATTTCTAATAATGTTGTTAAAAAAATGTCCTGGTTCTTAGTTGATGTCTTATCTTTTATTTTCAATTTAAGCTTGGTAACTGGAATTTTTCCTACATCGTTAAAGCGAGCCTTAGTTGTTCCGATCTTTAAAAATAATGATAAAACAAGTATGAACAACTATAGACCAATCTCTCTACTTTCGGTCTTCTCGAAAATATTTGAAAAAGCCATAAAAAGTAGAATCGTTTTCTTCCTAGAAAAAAGAGACTTTTTCTCTCTTGACCAATATGGTTTTAGGAAAAATAAAAATACTGAACAAGCTATTGTATCTTTCCTAGAACAAGTAACTGAACATATTGATAAAGGGTCCAAGGTATCTACTCTATTTATTGACTTAACAAAGGCTTTTGACAGAGTTCAACATAGCACATTGTTGAAAAAGCTATATTGTTGTGGATTCAGAGGGATAACCCGGGATTGGTTGTCCTCGTATTTGCATGGGCGAACGCAATTGGTTAGAGTAAATGGACAATTAAGTAAAGAGTTACCGATAAATGTGGGAGTCCCACAGGGTTCTGTCTTAGGACCTTTATTATTTTTAGTGTATGTAAAAGGTATCTTTCGACAACAATTTCGAGGGTCTCCAACTGCTTTTGCTGACGATTTCTCGTTTACATATGCTAGTCCAAGTTATCAAGATAATATCATGCTCATAGATCATGTCTAGTTTGTCTATTTGGTTGGAAGCACATAATTTTGTTTTGAGTCACAAAACGAAATTATTACATTTTAGGGATACCTCATCGTTGTATCTTGAGACAACGTATCATACTTTCAAATGCAGCAGAAACAATAACACGCAATGCCCTCCTAATGACTGCTTCTTAGTGAACACTGTTGATGAATTTCGATATCTAGGTATTATTATTGATCGAGATTTAAATTGGAAAGCGCACACACAAGGACTGAAAACTAAACTATCATTGGTCTCCAGAAAAATGTATGTCTTACGGCTATTTTGTCCGCAATATTTACTTAGGACGATTTACTTTGCATTAGCGGACTCAATACTGCAATATGGTTTATCATGTTGGGGTAGTGCTTGCAATGCTACACTACGTCCTGTCTACGTGCGACAAAAGCAGTTAATCAGAATAATGTGCTTTAAACCATCTTTTTCGCCTTCGTGGCCATTATTTGAAAATCTCAGCATACTTCCTCTACGTCACATATTCGTCTTCAAGGTACTTAGAATATTCTATGTTAAAAGTGGGAATAATTTTGTGACTCATGCAGGGTATAATCTCAGATCAAATCATACTTTCTTGAAACATATTCCAAAGTTTAGATTAGATCTACGGAGAAACTTTATTAATATCGTTGCACCAATCATTTTTAACAATTTACCGTTGGATATTCGTAAGTGCGGCAACTTCTCTAGTTTTTCAATATACCTTAAAAAATGGCTTCATCAAACTAAAAATATTGACCATCTTTTTCAACTATTAGTTTAAAATATTATTGTTTTTGTTTTTATTGGTTTTAAAATTATATATGTTAAAATTAAATGGTGTAGTTTAAGAGGTTTTAATATATTCATGTGTAGTAATTAAGATGTAGTTATAATTTTATTATACAATATTTGTTTCTCTCAATTTTAACTGTAAAATAATTTGATTTTAAATTGATTTTAATTTTGTAAATAGAACTCAAATATTTTTTGTGGCTTAGAATCAGGGGACCAGTCACGTGATCTATTTGATCCAATGGTTCTCTTATCTTACCATCTTAATCTTGTTAGTTTTAATAATGTTTTACACACAATGTATTTTATTTATAATGATTAAGCTGGTAATGAAATAAAATAAAATAAAATAAAATAAAAGTGCGTCACAAAACTTGCTGCTGTGAGACATCGTGGAATGGATATTTCAACTGATTGGCATAGAGCATTTCTAATATCAAAACATGACGACAGTGTTTCTCCGGGCAGCTCATCATTCCATTCAATCTTCGGCAACTACAAACTTTCAAACAATATTTTCAATTTTTATGGTGATTAAAGATAAGAGTCCCAGTGGATCAAAAATTTTGCTCGCATTTATATAGGAGGATATGTCCTGTCTTATATATTTTTTGTTCAGATTGGTGTTCTCCATCACCTCCCGAATTAAGTGTAACCCGTTTATGACTTGTGGTTCATTTACGCACCATCAGATATGCTACTCCTTTTTATTTTTGTATAAAAAAACTAAACAAGTGTTTGTAATATATATTTGTTAATAAGAAATATAAAAAATAATTAAAAAATTTAAAGCATTTCCTCAATTTTACAAGACATACAATAGCAGTGCAACAGCGCACCATTCAACGATGTTTAATTTTAGGAAAACCCGTTAATTCTTGCGGGAGTACTGGATGCGCTGGAAAACCTTCCCGTTGATATCCAATTACCCAGTGCTATATATTTAAACCTGCCAGGTTTTAATTCTGACACGGCTGAAGAATCTAGAGAGTCCACTGAACCTGATCGTTTGAATAAAAATCAGCTTTTGGTCACCGTCGATCTAAATTTTGATGGAACCGCAGAGGATGCTGAACAACATCAGTGCAAGAGGCTGAAGAACCCAAATGTGGATTGGATATTGTAACTCCAGTACCACAGAAAATATTTACACAAAATTGAATAAGTCGCGATGAAGATTTTTTGACAGCGATAAAAAGTGGAAAGGCACACAAAATTATCCACTAAGTTTCAATGCAGAAAGTGACCCAATTGAATTTTTCAAGCTGTTTTCCCAACAGTCTTTAAAAACAATCAAAAATCGGTTTTTCTGGACCAAAACTTTCAATCGCACTAAAAGATGTTGAATGTGCAAGGACAGGTATATTTTGAGAAAATCGGCTGAAAAATATAAAGATGGTTGGTAAAAATCAGATCTACAAAAAGACAAAAAAATTGATATTCCTCAAGCGCAAGTCGTTGCACGATATAAAGAAAACATGGATGGCGTTGATCTTTTAGATAGAAATATCTCAAACAATCGGATGAGAATATGGGCCAATCGTATAATGGTGGATTTGGCAGTTGTTACGACTGTGTTGTCTTTAATAAGACCAAATGTTCATTTTGTGGATTACATCCCCATTTTTTGTAAATTTTTGTGTTTCTATTCTCCTCGGTTGTTTTGCGTCCGGGTTGTTTTGTGTCCGGGTTTTTGCGTCCGGGTTGGTTTGATGTCTAAACGCGGTTAGTGGTGAATGGATTCCTGGGTGTTTTTTTTTCGTTTTGTTGGTAACTGAACGAAAATGGGGGAGAGTGAGAGCGATGCGCATCGAGTGTGTGTGTAAAGCAAAACATTTCATAAGAATGTTTTTCTTATATGCCTCTGGTTTACATCAATGCGAATTGATGTAAACGAGAAACAGAGAAGAAAGACAATTCTTCTGGAATGTTTTGCGCGTCGTATTCGGCGTAAGAGTTTTTTTTTATTGATTGAGTCTTGTTTGGAATTTCAAAATAATAGAGTCTTGTTTAGAGTTTTAAAAAGTCGAGTAGTGGATTTTGTATACAGCGAATGCTGTCTTTCAAGTAATTAATAAATAAAAAGTCGTTTTTTTTTGTTTGTGAATAGTAAAAATCGGAAAAGAAAAATCCATTTCGTTGTGATACAATAAAAACGAAAATCAATTTTGGACTAAAATAGTCAAGTGTGGATGATTATAAAATAAAAATTCCAGCTTGTTTTTTTTTAAATTTTTTTTTTTCAAATATAAAGTTTTTCAAATATAAAGAAGAAAAAACATAAATTGTTTATTTGGGAAATTGTGTAATTGCGTATGCAATGGATGGCACGTAAAAAAATGTGCATTTTCCGAAATGATTGTGAATACCCGACTTGGGTGTAAAATGGGAATATTGATGAATACAAACGGGGAAAATAATATATGTGTTTGGTGCAATATCAGCCCGGCCACAGCTTGTTTTTCTTGTTTGCTGTCGTTTAGTGTGGTGTGTATCGAATTGTCTTGAGCTAAGCAATCAAGAGATTTTCCAAGGGCTATTTCCAAGGGCTAAGCCACAACCCAGTTTATAGGACAGCTCATACCCAGCTCGCTTCTTTTGTTTGCGGGTGGCCAGTTGAGGCCCCTTCATTCTACAACGTGGATTTACGTTTAATGCGAAAGGACGCAAAACGGCTTATTTACGGTTAAGGCGAGCAACGCCCAACGGATTTTGGCAGCCAGTTGAGGTCAGCCGTAATATAAATTTTGTGTAGGCTAATACAGTTAAGGTGGAGGACGTCGAACAAAAATTTTTTGTATACCACCTAAGGCGGGAATCAACCGGTAGTTGCCTGTGGCATGACGGCACCAAGGCCGCAACCCAAACTTTTTGGTTAACGGTGAGAGGCACCGCAACGGTCCGGGGCGGCGACCCTGAGGCATGACGGCCGCGCAAGGCCGCAACAGGAATTTTTTTTTATAAATAATTAAGGTACTTTTTATTTGGTTAGTTTTATTTAAATTTTTTTACTTTTATATATATTTTAAATTTTTTATTTTTATTTTTGTTATATTTTAAAACATTTGTAATCGAGCGCCGAAATAACGGTCGTAGGTCGCGCGCTCGGTGTGCATTGCTCTCGCTTCTGTCTCTCGTTCTCTCCTTTTCTTGTTTTTCTTCGTGGGAGGGTGTGTTCCTTTATTTTTTTTGTTTGTCTAAATTGAATAAAAAATGAATTATTAATTTTTCCGGGTTGGGTATGATGAGGGGGGAATTCCCATCCTATGTCGGTGTAGGGTGGGCGGTCCCTTGGTGCCCGCATTCTGATTCGAAACCGGTGTTTACCACCGTGCGTGTTCGGGCGGATGCGCGCACCAGGGCACCTCTACCGTTATGATTTTTTTATTTAAAAATTTTTGCTGTTCGTTCCTCAGGTTCCGGACGACAAATTTCGGCGGAACATCCAGTCTTTTAATTTATTATTTGCGTTTTTTCCTTTTTTTCCAAACTATCTGTAATCACGGTGTAAGCCAGGAACCACGCATGCCTCAATCCTCACAACCCTTCGCACTTCTCCCTGAGAATGTAGCCGGCAAAAATCACCGTGGAGGCCTCTGCGTGCGCTTAGTGATATCTGCAGGTTGGTAGTAGCCAGCCTGTAACAACACATTCGGCACTTCGTTATTCAGCCCTTCGACCTTTGGCCCTTCGACAAATTCACCTCTTCGTGATTCGCTCTATTGACATTCGGCCCTTTGTACTCATTCCAAATATTCCTATTTGATACTTAAATAGGCATGACTTAGCAAAATGCTTTAAGCTCACATTTGAATTAGGCGGTGTTATTTCAATTTTTATTTATGAATATGTATTATTATTATAAATTGTTGAATTTTTGAAGTTTTCTTACTATATTATAAACAATAAAACACAAAAAAAATTGAAAACTTAAAAAAAAAACTCAGCTCATACCTCGGTTAACTTAAGAGTCACCCTGTATATACACGCCTGTTTGTTGTTCCATTTTATACTCGTATTTAAACATAACAAATATTTATTTTCTTTCCCTAATGCATTATGCCATAATGCTCGTGGTGTGTATTATGGTGACCAAGTTAATGTATACCAAAGGAAATGTTTTTCTAATTTTCTTTCACTATTTGTTAGACATTACTGCAGTTTGAAGTGAAACATAGTTAAATATTACACATTAGGAGTAAATATTGTACCGTAGAGTTACAAATTTTTTTATTCGGTAAAGTACCTGCTTTGTTTAGTTCGTGATTCCACCTTGTTTCAAATAAAAGACAGCAAATTTTCATTGTATTCTCGCCTTTTCAATGTGGCTACATAAGAAACGGAAAAATAAAAGGAACTAGTATTTTGATTGTATGGTGCTTATGTTTTGTTGTTTAAAATTTTTAACATGAAATAGGTTGTGATTCGGGGTTAGGATAAACAAATTCGTAATAAGTGTATGGTAATTTATACAAAAATAAAATGTTTATTGTTTCGGCAAAACACAGGATATTGTATGGTGTACGGGATAATACAAGATAGGCCCTCGTCATATTTTCTTTTATATTGCATACTTTGTTTATGAAAATACCATCTTATATATAGGAGTGTGAAGGCGTGACCGTACAATATTAATAATTAATTAAAGAGATATGAGACTATATACAAAAAGGCATTGTTAGTGTCTAAAATACTTTAATTGTAAAGTCCTTACATAATAACATTGTGTTTTTGATATTAATTATGTCACGTATTTTATATAAAGTGCTGGTAAATTTATATACCAATGTTATCCGCACATTATACTTAGGAATTTAATATCGCGGTTTCCAGAATTTTATAAATTTACCTTAGAAATTTGCGTTTCACCCTAATTTCAGTAAATTAGCGAATAATTGTAGAATCGCGCCATTACATTCAATTAGAATCTCAATAAAAGCTGAAAATCAAAGCACCACGAACCAACGATACATAAAAATAAAATTAAGATTATAATCTTAAGAGAAAATTTATTTTTAATTTTTTTTTTGTATTCGACTACCTACAGTATATACGCATAATTGCTTTTTCGGGTAATTTGAATTTCTTTTAGACTCCTTTTGATCAAAATTTTCGATTTATTCAAATTACTGTATACTCTTCCGTATCGCATTTATATTTGTACCGCACTTTAAGCAACGGTTAATTACAAAAAATAATTTATCACGTTTTCGGTTACAGATTTTATGAGTTTTCCTTATATACGAATTTAGGTAACGAAAATGTTTTCTGTAAATCGAAATTAATTATACATTTAATCTGCGACAGTGAACATATGTTTATAAGATAAATTACTAATTAGCACTCGTAGCACGAAGCAAACGGAAAAAATATTGGAGAGGTATAATTTTCAAGAAGTGGAAGATTATTATTTGGTTTTAAAGAGTTTTTTTTATAGGTATAATGATTACGATGAATTTCATTTTGGTTTTCTTTAGCCGATTATCTATCAAATTAAATGAAATGGTGCCAAAATAAATAACCATGTGATTTACGTATTGGAATGTGATTGTATAACTTAATTTTTGTAAATGAAAATTTTAGAGCGAATTTCTACATAAAATTATACATGACCCCTAGCAGAAACTGTCTTCGGCCGCGTTTTTTGAACCATCTCATTTTATTTTTACTATTAAGTAACCAATTTTAATTAGGTTAAAAATACCAGACCATTTGAAACGATTTTAAAGCAGTTGTAAAATTTGTATTAAAACTGCATTTAAGATTTTTGAAGCGGTGACTAACCTAATTGTGCTTGGTTTTCGAAACACCGTAAAAACCCAAAAAATTCTGTTTTAACCTAGCTACGTTGAATGACCATAACACAAAAAAAATATGTTATGTAGTTTTAGTTTCAGTAACAAGCTATAATATCAAATCAAAATCGTCTATAAGTTTAAAAAAAAAGTTGGAATTCTTTTAAAGCCAAATTGTTTTTTTTTTCATTTCGAGGTGAGATTATACCAAGTGACTTGACTACTCTTTTCAAAAGATTTGTCCTTTGCCATGTTAAACAGATAGCATTGTGCAAACTCTAAAAATACATACAACTAAATTATTTGTACTTATATACAAACTAAATTCATATTGACTTAGCGAATTATTATATAAGTTGTTAAACCGTTAAAAATTGTAATCAAGGTGAGGTTACCAAGACTTTGGGGAGGTTTGGTTTCGAACTAATGAAACATTGAATTTTTTGTATTTAAAAAATTCGGTCGTCTCATCAGACTGCAGTGACCAAACTACAAAAATTTTGAAAATACTTTGAAGTAATCAAAGTATCATCACAATGCCTTAGCGAATTTTAATGATTCGCTACGCAATTCCCAACCCCTTCGTAACCTCGAATTTTATTGTATTTAACGCATGCATGCGATTTCTGGCACACCATCTGGCTATTATCCAGAATAACCCAAAATTTCATATAGAAATCGCATGTATGCCTTAAATACAATAAAATTCGAGGTTACGAAGGGGTTGGGAATTGCGTAGCGAATCATTAAAATTCGCTAAGGCATTGTGATTATACTTTGATTACTTCAAAGTATTTTCAAAATTTTTGTAGTTTGGTCACTGCAGTCTGATGAGACGACCGAATTTTTTAAATACAAAAAATTCAATGTTTCATTAGTTCGAAACTTAACCTCCCCAAAGTCGTGGTAACCTCACCTTGATTAAAAACACCATCTGGCTATTATCCAGAATAACCCAAAATTTCGTTAAAAATTGTGATAAATAACAAATTGATCAAATACTTTATTGTGGTTTAGTAAAAGTTCAGTTGGTTGAAAAGATCCATTACAATCCAAAACCACTCCAGCACCAAATTGAAACATCAAAAAATTATCAGGTAGAGCTGATTGTCTGAGTTGATCTTTGTTCTGATCAAAACTGATTGGTTTATTTCTTGTCAAAATTTATTAGTTAGTGATTGAGCAAACAGCTTATAGCGGTTTAATAAACGTTCAATTGGTTGAAATCCAAAGAATTTTTTTTTACATTTCAAAAATATTTTTAATTAGAAAATACATTTTCTTTACCTCGCTATATAAATATTTTTGTTTTAAAATATTAATCAATAATCCAATATATGAAACATTTGTTGAACAATTTTAAATCTGCTATTTTGGACCCTATTATGTTTGTAGTATATCGCTAAATGAAAAAATTCCTTTGTCTTAACTACAGAGTGACCAGACCAAAATTCCTAAATTGAGGCACTCGTAATTTAAAGTTTTACTTTTCAAATTAATCTCAAAAATTGGTATAAAATCCAAAAAATTTTTATGGTGGAATTTGGTCGTAATTGAAGGTTTTTTATAAAACACTGTTTAACCAAAATTCGTCTGATTTCTCGTTTCATTTTTGGAAGGATGAAAATGTGCAACATACACAGACAAACACAACACTTGACATTTTATCCTTAGCTCGGTGAACAGAGAAAGTGAGGCGATATCAGGGTTATGGAGATACATGTTGTTCACAGTTTTGGCATGTGAGCTTTATAAAAGTCAGATGCTGGGAATATCGTTGCCTTTAGTCGCAGTAGTATTCAAGTTCAGTATTGTTGCGGAAAGCGTATAATCGTGGAAGGCAGGGTCGGATGTTGACCACAACATCAATCAATAATGGGTTTTATTAAGCGATAAAATATGCGTTTTGTCTTATTCAAAATTTAATACTGCCGTTTATTAGCTAGAAAAAAGGTCAACCTTAAGTCATAACATTACAAAATAAATCTTTGAACTGCTGATAAGAAACTCGCAGATTTAAAAAATATTAATAAATGTCACAAATCCGTAGTCCATTTTATATTTTTGAATTAGGATATTTTGCAAATTGATTGTGAGAAAAGTTTTACAACACCCCAGAAAGGGGTACGTCTGTCCACCCTACATATATACACATCCCACCATAGGCAACCCTCGTCTCCTGAAAAATAATAGTTCACATTTAATTAATACAGCCTAAGAAAACATTTATTACTCAAACTGAAGACGGCGATGACGATATGGGGTGCTGTGACAGGACGGCATCTGCCATCCCGCAGATTTCATCTGATACCCCGCAGAGGCCTCACACGGTGATGGTACCGGCTAAATCTCAGCGAGAAATGCAATGGGTCGTGGGGTTAGAGGCTTGCGGGTATCCTGGCATACACCGTGATTACAGAAACTTGTATAAAAATAAACGCAAATAATAAATAAAAATAAACCGGATGTTCCGCCGAAATAAGTTGGCCGGAAATTGAGGAACGAACAACCCAGTTATAACCGAGTGAGGTGCCTTGGTGCGGACATCCACTCGAACTCAAACGGCGCAAGCGCCGGTTCCAAAATCTGATGCTGGCCCCAAGGGACCGCAAACATCACGCCGACACGGAACGGAGTCTCACCTCCCATCATACCTAACCCGACAAATTAAGCAATTCATTTTATAGAAAACAACCCTTACCACAATAGGAAAACCAAAAAAAAAAACCCGTAAGAGAACAACAATGAAATACTAAAAATAACCGGCAACACAAAAAAACGAGAAAAAAAAAATCGCACGAGAAAAAAAATTTGATGTAGTAAATTCCACTTGAGCGTTGCTTTGCTATCCATCCACAAAAAAAACTGATGTTGGGTCAATTTTCCGTCGACCCGCCAATACCAATTTAAACTCAACTTTTTCCCCAAATGATTTTTATTATCTTTCTAATTTTTCTTATTCTATTATTTTATTTTTATTGTTTTTATTATTTATAAACAAATAAAGAAAATGGTTGGAAAATTCGAGTTTTAAAACAGAAAAACTCGGATCATAAACTCAAAAATCAAATCGACTTTATTTATTCAAAATCCACACGAGACTACCTTTAATTAGTCTCCTTAAAAAATTTTCTCCCACCGCACAACGTACGCCAAAACGCTCTAGAAGCGTTTTTTCTTCTCTGTCTTTCAGAAACATATAACAAAAAATATTCTTCTATAGAGCGCATTGCTTCGCAAACACTCGATGCACATTGGTATCGCTCTCTCTTTTAATCGATGATCGCGCGGCATTATGGTAGGGAGAAACACGAGAATTAAAAAACAAACACAATATTTTAGTACAACCAATGTCACGTGTTCGTACACAGGTGGCATTGCTATCAGACACAACACGAGATTCGCCATAGAAATAAATAACCAAAAATGTTCGTAGGCAGGAAAATGATTGGTATGACACACAAAAAAGTCATAACAAACGAAAGAAACCATATAAGATTCTGTCCTAAAATAACTCTTAAAGTACACTACATATTTACAATAAAAATAAACAAATTTTATCCAAATAACATCCGTTCTGATTTGTGTATGGATAACTGTAACACCACGTTTATAACGTATTTTATTTACCAATAAATGGAACTAGGAATTAACCCCCCAAGACATTATACCCCAAATAATACCTCTCGCCGCCCGGCCAACTAACCTCCGGCTCACTATCTTCGAAGATTACCCCCAGACTATATCTCTGACATTACCCTCGCCATTACCCTCCGGTCATTTTGCTTTTGTCATTCAAAAGCCCCAGTCATCAAATTCAATTTTTGCTTGCTATTGGTGCGTCAATGAACCGGGACTAGGACTTAACCCCTGCCCCCATCTTAACTTAATAGGTCAGACTTCAACAACTACAACAAAGCAACTCTTTCCATTACTTGAGAATATGCTTCTTTTGGAAAGTTCAAAGCCTCGACTTTCGATAGTTCCAGACAGGCTTCGGTTTTGATGATATTTATTGTGCAATACACGACTTAGAAGTTTCATGAATTTGGCAAAACATGATCAACATCGTCATTCGTGTGCCGTTTTCACAATATTGATGAAAGAGATTCCGTGAACATTTTTGGATATTTTAAACAAGCTAAAAATCAGCAAAATTAGGGCTGCACACTCATAGGGTTTTTACTGATCTATCTGGCCATGTAGGTGAGACCCAGTGAACATCTCTAGGATCAGTGAAATTAAATTTGAAAATTTATTCAAATTCATGGTTCAAATTCAAGTAGCCTGTACGACACGCTAAATATCATCGTAAACTAACCAAGTTCATTTCAGTGTTAGAACTACTGTGCACATTAAAAATATGCTGGACTAGTTAAAAAATTTCAAAATTAAACACACGGGGGCCTCCGTGAACTTCCTTAGGATCGGAGATATAAAAGTAGAATTGTGGTCTAAAGCAGCCATCTTTAGAATTAAAAAAAAAACTTTAGACCACTACAAAACAAATCCAATTGGAATATTTTTTAATTTAACAAAACGCTTGGTCAAATCCATTTCTATTTAAAAAACGATTATTGAACTGAAATATTTTTGTTTGGTTTCAATAATTTTTATGAATGTTTCAAATCAAACAGTCACTCATAAAAACATTATAAGGTTAATACCCGTCTGAATAAATATCGATTAGGGAGCAGATAAACACAAATATTTGAATTGCAATATGAAAAAATCTAATCCAATTAGAATCACATACAACCATGTAAGTATTTGACTAAGGTCATTCACTGGTCAACATATTTTGACATTATGTTATATGTATTTAAGATCATGAGTTTTGATTATGATGATACCGAAAAAACACAACACAACAAATACCGAAAACGAGTTGGAAAAGTTTTATAAAATAAAAGATTAAAACAAACAAAGAGATAATCCGACTAAATCTAGTTTACTTTTCAAAATCGACATAACAATCAAAACCCAAGATTTTCTATTATGGGGTGGTTATACACAAACAACGAAGTTATACGATTAAAACTACATGTTTTTTAAAATTTTAATGCAGAGCGGTAATATTAAACAATGAGGACGTTAATTTTACAAAATCGTTACTCTATGAAATTTTTTTAAGGTTTCCTGTTATTATGATTATTTTATACAGAATGATCTCGCACTCAAGTATCGTTCCATCCAAATCGAAAATTACTATAGCAATCCTCTATGTCATTAATTATACATAAGTTGATCCCATATTTACATGCACGAAGAAAACATATTTTCACTTGTCAACGTTACTAATTTTTTTCATACATAATGAACATTTTTAAAATACATTTTAGAGCTTTTATTGTATCAAAAGTTTTACTAAGGCATTTTTTTTTTAGGCATTAGGCACAACAAATTTTATTTTTATTTACTTGTAAAACAAAACTTTTAATTTTATCAATTTCATTTTAAATTATTTGATGAAGACTTTTATTATTATTACATTTTGCAGGGCAAACTTTTCTATTTCGATTTATATTTCTATATGAAAAATAAACGAAAATTCTTTATTAATTTTATTGTTCAAAAAATAATAAATTAAATAAAATACAAAACTTTTGTTTTGTTGTTGCTTATATTACAACAAAAAGGTACAAGGTGTATGAAAAAAAACACATTAAACGTTGTAGTTGAATCGTTAAGTACGACATGTTTAGACACAAACCTAAAATCGAGACCATTTAGTATAAAATTTAGTACGATTACGTGTTGACGATAAAACCGATTATTTTAGAAAAAATAAGACGGCTAAAGCCGCAAAACCTGCAAACAAAAATCAACAATTTCAGCAATTCGCACCGATAGAGTGAACGCATAGATATTAATTCGGTATATGATTTTTAGTTTTAGTTTACATAACTCTTACATCGATTTAATTAGTAACCTCGAATCGGGCGTTTCAAATATCCATAGCAGCGCAATTAGCATATGTCCTCTATGGTGTTAATGCACCTGTTCCTATTACAAGGGAAGGTTACCGTTACCTAAAGACGTTAGGAATATTTTTCATTGCGAAATACAAATACAGTCAACTATGATCTAACATTTTTTATATCTAACGTAATTTTAATCCAAACGGAATGTTCACTTCCTGCATGTAATATTTCGTAAATGTTTAGAACTTCAAATCGTGTGGTTTAAAATTAAACTCTGATATTTAAAAGAGAATCATCGTTTAACCAATGCAAGAAACACTAATAGTGTCTTTCAACAGCATAATATGCTTACGAAGCAAGTCAAAAATTTAGATAGCAAACGATATAGCGTAACGATAATATTAAAAAGAAGATTAAGGAAGTATAAATGTTTACTTCCTACATGTTATTTTAAGTAAATTTTCAGATCTGTATCTTCTTCAAACGATGGAAGTGTTCATATATGCAGTTAAGATACGGTATTTAATCTTTAATTATCGATTGTTTAATAAACACCACCAACCAAATTTTATGGAGATATAATACACACGTAAAGTAAGGGCACTTGTAAATTTTAATTAGCAAGCAAAATAAATTTTCACTTCCTGCATGTAATTAAAAACCAAAAAAAAAAATTTAATTTTTATTTGCTGAACGCATGTAATTCGTACCAATTGTAAGAAATCTAAAATTTATAATTTCTCTGTGTAATTTGTAACCAAGTTTCCAAATATCTACATTGTGCGTTGAAAGTGATAATTTATAAGAAAAAGTTCGGATCATTAAACGAACGTTAACCGAATAAACAATAAAAGTGTTTTAATTAATGACGTAAATTCTAACTCCTCGAGTGCCTTTTAACAAACAATGTATCGTCATCACAAATTTGTAATTATAAATTCCAAAAAAAATTATAAATTATAATTAAAAAATTAAAAATTATTGTAATTATAAATTCCAAAAGTGTATTAATTTGGAAAAACACTCGAGCTAAACGTAACGTTTAGTTAAGCTGGCATATTTTGTTTAAAGTTCAAATTAAAACTAAAACTTGTATTAATAAAAAAAAAACTAATAGAGGCTTTTAATTATTCCGTCGGCCTAAATTTGCCTATAATTTTGGCATTTTTTTTATTGACGACTCCCTAAATCATTTGGGTTAGAAAAGTTTACCGGTAGTTCTTCCATCAATTATTGATGTTAAAATCGAACAAATACTGAAAAGTACCTATATGAAAATTAATTCCCTAGCAACGTTGTGTACTAAAATTGGTTATTACCCATTGATTGAGCATCTACAAACCAACTGAAACGACCCCCTTGGCCCCTAAATTCTTGTTCCTTGAAAATAAGAAAATGGATAGTTTTATTTCATTACCAATCGAGTAGGTTTGAATTGTCCGCAAGAATTTTTAAGTTTCAACACAGTGGAATTTAAAATTGAGGGCGATTCAACAAACATCAATTTTTTTAATTATTATTGAAAAATTGTTAATTCCCAGAATCTAATCAATCTAATCTTTGTAATAATTTTAAAGTGAGTGCATTGCCTTAAATTCGTCTGCTTTATTTTCGTATAGCACATATAGAGTACATACAGCCTAAAGCATTTATAAAATTATATTAGCTTCTCTTTGGTTAATCGTAATAAGTACCCGTTATAACAAAATAAAAAATGTTTACTTCCAGTATGTAATCCCATTGTAATCCCACAAAAATTTGAAAAAAACAACAACAAAAAACAATTGAAAGTGCCAAATTTGGTTAGCCATAAGTAAATTTAGATATTTTAACGTGAATCATATGTAATTAGTACTCGTTATAATAAAATTAAAATTCGTACTTCCTGTATGTAATTGGAACCCGTTGAAAGAAAATTACAATGTTATCTTCGAAAATTATAATATTATCAAAACACCATTTTTACGATTTGAATGTAATTCATTGTAAGAAAACCAAAATTTTTAACTCATGCAAATAGTTAGTACCCGTTACAATTAAATAAAATTTTTTTACTTCCTAATTTTACTTACTAATTTTATGTGGCTTCGAAAATTAAAATATTTAAACGTAAATCAAAAAACAACTAGTAATTTAACAAAATTATAACAAAATTAAAATTTTTACTTTGTGTATGTAATTCATGTATGTAAATAAATTAAGCATTTTAATTCCTACTTATAATTAACACTAATAAAAAATATACTGTTTACTTCCTGCATGTAATTAGTATCCATTATAAGAAAATTTAAATGTTTACTATACCTGAATGTAATTTGTACTCGGAATAGCAAGTTTGAAAATTTTACGTTCTGCACGTAATAAATAATTTGTCACCCAATAAACCAAATGAATAGGTTACTTCCTGTATGTAAAAATTTAAGAACCCGATATTACAATATCAATATTTGAACGTCCTAAATAGGTTTAGTTATTTTTACTGGATGCATGTACTTAATTATTACTCATTATAACAAAGTTATCATTTTTTACTTTTGAAATGTAATTCGTACTCATTGTGAGAAGACTAAAATTTTGCTTTCTGTTGACAACATTATAATTTTCAATTCAACGAATAACAAAATAAACATTTTTGCTTCTTGAATTTAGCATCCGTTATAACAAGATAACAAAAATTTAAAATCATGTACTTTACACAAAACTCAAAACGTCTAATTCTTGCGAGTACTGTTTACTAAACAAATAAAAAATAATTATTTCTTGCATGTAAAATGTATTAATTTTTAATTTGCTTAAAATGCATTTACTTCATAGGTTTTAAAGTGTAAATCTGCGCTTCCGTTTATAATATTTACATATTTAAATTCGCTTAACCTTAACAATTTATGTAGATATGTACATGCACTATAAATGAACATTTTGTCTCGTCAAAACTTCATAACATAATTTAAATTTTCAATTCTTGCATACAATTAACACCCGTTATAATAATATAAAAAAAAATCGTCCTGCATGTAATAGTACTTTCTAGTACAGATAATTTTACTTCTAACATGTAATTCGTAGCTATTTGAAGAAAATTGTGATGTGCATTTAAACGATTTCTGTATCTAATTGTAATGGATACTGCGTAAATTAAAAAATTATTTCACAAACATTATATCGTTATAACAAAATAGTAGTGCTCACTTCCTGCATGTAATTCGTACCCACTGTAACAAAATTAAAATTCTTACTTTTTGCATGTAATTCAAATCAATTAACGGTACCCGTCGTAACAAATTTAAGTTTTTACTCACTGCATGTAATTAGAAGCTTTTGTAATATAACTAAAAGTTTACTTCCTGCATGCAATAGGTGTGTGTTAAATTATATTTCTATTACTTGCGGTTTATTGTTGTAACGATATTTTAATATTTAGTTTCAGCGTGTAATTAGTTGCCATTGTAAAAAAATTCAAAATTGTACATTCTGCGTGTAAATTATATTTTGTAATTAGTACTCGTTACAACAAAATTCAAACTTCCTGTTTAAAATTGAAACCCATTTTAAGAAAATAACAACGTTATCTTCTTCTATTTAATTAGTTCTCGTTATTATAACAAGATAATAAAAATTTAATTGATTAAAATAATTAAACATCATTTTAAAAAAATCAACTACAAATTAACACGCGATATAACAAAATTGTGATTTTTACTTCCTGCATGTAACCAGAATCCAACACAACCAAATCACAATTTTTACTATCTGCGTGTAATTCAAACTCATTGTGAGTTTGTTGATACATGCAAGTAATTACTACTCGTTGTAATTAAATAAAATGATTGTACTTCCTGCATGTAATTTCTACTATGTCGGTTCAAAAATTAACGACATCAACGACATAAGCTTACGGTACAACGAAAAATTTAATTTAACTAATAAATGCATACACAAGTATGTAATTATAATCCGTTATAAAAATTTCACTTCCTGCATGCCATTAGTGCTCGTTATAAATAAACAAAATTTATTTGCTTCCTTCAAGTTAATCGTATCCCTTGTAAGAAATTTTTACTTTCCGTGTACTATTAAAGCTCGCTATTACAAAATTAAAATGTTTACTTCCTGTATGTAATTCCTTGTAGAAAAATTAAAAGTTTACTTCCCGTATGTATTTTACAAATTTAAAATTTATAAATCCTGCTTGTAATTCATACCCATTGTAAAACAATTAAAAATGTTACTACATGTATGTAATTTGTATTAACATTTTTATTTCTTATTGCAGAAAATGGCAGTTTTTACTTCCTGCACGTAGAAGATTAAAATTTAGCTTTCTACTGAAAAATTTATAATTTTTAGTTCCTGTATGTAATAAATAACCGAAAACAAAATAAAAATTTTTGCTTCCAGCATTTAGTATCCGTTATAACAAAAATTTACTCCATTTATGTACAGGTCGTATCCTTTATACGAAATTCAAAATTTCTACTTCTTGCGTGTAATTTGTACGCGTTATGGCAAAATTTAAACTGTTAATTCCTCGCCGAGGCAAAATTCAAATGTTTACTACCTGCATGTAATTAACACTTTTTCTAAACCAATAAAAAACGATTACTTCCTGCATGTAAATTATGCAAATTTTAAGCAATTTAAAAGCATTTACTTCATAGGTTGAACGTGTAAATGAGCACTTTCCTTTAAAATATTTAGATAATTAAAGTCGTTTTACCTTAATAATTTATGTAGATATATATGCACTATAATCGAACATTTTAATTGTCCTTCAACTGCATATGCTTACGCATCTAGAAATGTTATTTTTCGAAAAACAAAACTTTCTAACAAAATTATAATTCTGAATTCCTGCATGTAATAGTACTCGTTAAAAAAAAATTTTACTCCCTGTGTGTCATTTTACTTCCTGCATGCAATTAGTATCCAAATTTTTAGAGATATGTATTTATTTCAACGTTTTTTGTATCTAATTGAAATCAATAATGTGAAAATATTTTTTTTTTTTACAAATAACATATCGTTATAACAAAATAAGAGTTCTCACTTCCTGCATGTAAATTATACTCACAACATTAAAAATTTTACTTTCTGATGTAATTGGTATCAAGCGTACCAAATTTAAGTTTTTACTAGCTGTACATAATTAAAAGCCTTTGTAACAAAATTAAAAGTTTACTTTCGGCATGCAAATGATGGGTCTAAAAGTATTTTCCTAATGTAACGTTTTTAATCCTAATTTATCATAACTTAATTTGCACATGGCCCAGGTTTTAGAAGACAAATCCGCTTAATTTGATCGTGTTAATAAAAATTAATTACATTTAAAAATTTCCTCATAATATGTAAATACATTTTTGTATTAATTTTACTATCAACTTTTTTAATGAGTCACATATCTAAAAGGGTTTAGTAACGATGTAATAATTATAGACCCCAAAATTAAGAAAACTTAAGAATCATAAAAATGGAATGTTACAATAAAAATTTTAATATCCAAAAAAAAATAAACTGTCTTCACATGTGTGCCTCTCTCTATTCAGAAGTATAAATTGAATATCAAAAGAAAATTTGTCTTACATGGATTACACCATTATAGGAATTTTTGAGGCAAAATATCCGCACTTTTGATTATCAGATAAATAACAGCTTTTATCGTTCATTTTCATCAAATACAACACTTTATATACTGCAAGATAAATTTAACTGACATATTATTATTTTTGATGGCGTACGTTTAATTTCATTACAATTTATGCCAAATTTATTTATAAAGTTGAAAACTTTCCATCTTAGATGGTTTGTTGCTTGTTTTTTTCGTAGCACAACATAATTTAAATTTGATATGACAACATTTCCACAGGAGAGGCACTCATAAGAAGATGCGAACGTATAGTCATATACCAAAAAAATAACAAAAACATATATTACAGCGTGTTTGATTAAATTTAAAATTAGTTGGGCAAATTGGAAAATATAGTAATATTGGCCAGGACGGTAAGCTTTCCTGATGTATACGTTTCTTACAACTTGCAAATAACATTCTAATTAAAATAAAAATGTAAGCTCAAAATTTAGATAATCTTATATGCTTCCATCAACTTTAAAATATTAAAATTAATTATCTTACTTAATACAAGCATTTTTAAAGCATAATATTTGAGATTACAAGTGGAAGAACATACTCGTAAAACTATAAGAAAATTTCTTAGTATTGTGATAAAGAAAATATTTTTTATAGAATAAAATAAACTAGAACGTACCTTACGGTGGCTTTTAACGTAATTTTACCGTCTAATTATTATAAGAGTTTACAGATAACCAAGATAGTTTCATAAGGAAGCAACAGTTACCTTTCATATTTCACAGAATTTATGTATAAAAACGAAAGAATCTATTTTTAAGTGAAATTTATTTTCATAAAATTTTTTTATTACGCTTAAGCCAACAGTTGGTATCTTTGTTTAGGATTTTTCTGTTCTTAAAGTTTTCCCGAGCATCGTACATAAAACGTCTATATTTAGGTGTATATAAAGTACATAAAACGAAAATGTCACAATCACTTTTTATTACGCAAATAACGTGATGTTTTTAGCGGGTGTGTGGATGCCTTCCATGTACTGGTATTCCGGAGGCGTAACTTTTCATACTTTTGATTGTCAAATCTCGTTTACGTTGAATTTTTTGCATAATATATCAAAATACGACGTTATACACACACCATAATTTTTTAATTCGACATATTATTATTTTACAAGGAAGACACATAATGAAAATGTGCAGTTCGGCCAAATTTATTCACAAAGCAAAAGTTTTAAAATCAGGATTAGTTTATTGTTATTGTAAGATTTATAATTGTAGTACACTATAGTGTCCAAGTAATGAAGTTTTGTATTATGGTGGTGCAGTAACGACGTTTCGAGAATAAAGTTGTAAACTAAACATTTAGTTGAAACATAGTTGTGTTTCATGTTGTATTTGCATTAGCAGGAAAGTTGTAAATAAATGGCAAATTACGAATCATAAAGTAATAATTTTTTTCTAAAAATGTGCCTTTAAACAACAACAAAATCAACCTGATTTAGTGAGGTTAAACTGATCACTTAATATTTGCATTGCTATATTGATATATCCAATTTATATTACCAATTTTCAGTATAAACTTTCAGCCATCTTATAAAGCTATAAGGAAATTCAATAATAAACTTCCGTTAAATTGTATTCCCAGTTAATGCTTTCGTAAAATAGGTATGGAATAATAAACGTCAAAACTGCTATAATTGGGCTGCTAAAACTGCTATAAAATACAGTTTGGGGAAAAAGAATAAAATTGCTATAAAATTTTAAATTTGTATTCCGCGGGAATTACCAGAATAGCGTCCATGCAGAGGAAGTTGCTAAAATTTTTTTGCAAATAATGGGCTCGAGTTATTCAAATAGTTGTCTCGATAATGCACAATTTGGTTTTCCTATTTTATCACCGCAAATATTACATTGCGTAATTTCTTCATGTGATGCATTTCCAGCAGTACAATAATACCAAATTTATCTGTTTAACGAAATTGGAACGATTTGGTCATTTTTATATTTTTATAAATTCTTCCACAAGTTTAAAATAAATATAAGAAATGTTAACTATTTGTTGACTTTACTTTAATCAAAATTGGAACTGTTAAGCATTTAGGATTACTCTCAAAATATTCGAAGCTCTCGAAATGTAAGTCCATTTTTCAAAACAAATTTTCCACGTTAGACACCAACAAGTTTATTATTTGTTCATTTTTTCTACATTTTAGTCAGTTTCAGAATTAAAAAACTGTATATTTAAAAATATTTTAAAATAATTAGAAAGTTTAACAAATATTTCAAAAAAAGTTTATCAAGAATGAAACTCTTCTGACAGTTTTCCTAAAGAAAAGATAGGTGAAAAAACTGACCTAGTTTAAGTATTACCATTCCCAGAAACTTTTATATTGTGGAATGGCTAGCACTTTACAGTTTTCGAAAACAACACCAGAGAAAATTAATTACAGTTTTTTCCTCTTCGCCTTCATTGCATAATCTGTGCGGTGTTCTGTGAAAATCCCTAGGATCATTCAAAAATCTTGTCCTCGTAAGGAAATTAAAGTTTGTTGAGCGTTTAAATTCAGTTTTGGCCAAACTTAATTTTTTATGAGACAAGCAAAAATTCCTGTCGTCCTCAAAGGAAGCGCTACCTTACCTTGCATGCGAATTCCATAATCTATAACCATTTACCTCCAAATATGCGACTTGCTGAGAATGTGTATTACACGTAGTAAACCTTTATTTCTACAAAATTAATTAATCGTCTGTACCAATTTCAAGAAAATTTTCTTATAAACCTGTCGCCGAACAAATTTGTATTTATCACACAATTTATGGTATTATTCTAGTTGGCGGACATATGTAATTCTATCTACGCCACACTTAAAATGTTTACTCTTCCATACAAGACAGGTTGACATTTGCATAATTTGGATCATTTTTACAAAGCTTCTTGCGATGAAATTTGGCAAACTTTCAATTTTATGACTTACACCTGCAAACACGATGCTCATCAATTTTTTTCGAGAACCGGAACATGATTTATGTTAGGAGTTTAAAATTTTTCATTCTGAAATAGTAAAAATACACTCCTAATAATTCAATCCTTTAAAGATTATCAGATATATTTTTTTTTTCAAACCTAGTTTGAGTTGCAGTTCAGTTTGTTTTTTTTTGCTTTAGCAATTCGAACAAATTAATAAATTTTGCAACAAAAAATTATTTTTGCATGAGATACTGATTTCTCGCTATCTTTATCCTAGGTATATGTTTTCTCTAATGTAACATGTTCAATGCTCCGGAGCAGGCATATACATTAATCATTATCGAGTGTTATTTTCTAATCCCAACAAGAATTCTTGTGCACTGAATATTTTAACTTAACTGGTGAAACGAAATGTCATTCTAACAATTCATTATTTCTCACCGCAGTTAATTCTGAGTAAACCGTATCCCTTGCAAGAAATTTTTACTTTCAGAATGGTATTAGAGCACGCTATAAAAAAATAAAATTTTTATTTCCTGTATGTAAATAAATTAAAAATTGTATTTCCATGTAATTATTAATCGTAAAAAAATAATATGTACTTCCATGTGCGTAATTATTATAAAAAACATTTAATTTTTACTCCTTGCATGTATAATTAGTAGTCGTAATAATCCATGCCCATTGTAAAATAATTAAAATTTTAGCTACCTGAACGTAATTTGTACCTGTATTTTTTTTAATGTATCAATTTAATTTGTACCCACTGTAGAAAACTACAATTTTTACTTCCTGCATGTAATTTGTTTCCTTTAAAACCAATCCAAAAAGTTTACTTCCTGCGTGTAATTCGTATACATGTTAAGAACCCGTTATTAACAAATTAATGTTTGAGGTTCCTGCAGGTTCGTAACCATTGTAGTAAAAATAAGTTTTGTTTATGTATTTGGTATCCATTGCAAGAAAATTACAATTTATAATAATCATATGTAATTAATATCCGAAATAACAAAATAATAAAAATTGACTCCCTGTATGTAAATCGTATCCATCATACGAAAATTAAAATTTCTACTTCTTGCATGTAATTATTACGCGCTACGACAAATTTTAAATTTTAACCGCCGTATGATAATTCAAATGTTTACTTTTAATAATTTGTACCAATGATAATATTTAGATATTTAATGTCGCTTAACCACTAAAAGAGCCTTAACTGTTTATGTAGACACATGCACTATAAACAAACTTTTTGAATGTCATTCATGCTTTCGGTGCACCTAAAAACTACATTTTTCGAATAACAAAACCTTGTAACATAATTATAATCCTCAATTCCTGCATGTAATTAAAGCATGTAAGTACTTGCTACATGTAAGTAGTCGTTAAACATAAAAAAAATAAATGTTTTTTACAAACAAGATATGGTTATCACAAAATATAATAGTTCTGACTTCTACATTTAATTTGCACTCATTATAACAAAATTAAAATTAATACTTCTTGCTTGTAATTCGTAAAGTTTGTAACAAAATTAAAAATGTTACTATTTGCAAGTATTAGTACCCGTCATTACAAAATTAAAATTTTTTACTTTTTGTCTTTACTTCTTACCAATGTAAAAAAAAATGTCTACTGTCTATATGTGATTCGTGCCTATCGTAACAAATTTAGATTTTTACTCTCTGAATGCAATTATTGGTCATTATAACAAAATTTAAATTTAAACTTCCTGCATGTTAGTAACCAAGCTTCGAAAGATAAATTCACTTAAAACTACGAAAGCTCCAAATAATACTGTATACGATTATCTAAATAAATCGAACTATTCAGCCCCTCTTAGTCTGAGTTCCTAGTAATTGCAGGACAGTTTGTTTTTTTTTTTTATTTTTTGGTTTAGCAATCCGAACAAATTAATACATTTTACAACAAAGAATAATTCGTACATGATTTATTGATTTCTCGCTACCTTCCTCTCAGATATATGTTTTTTATAATGCAACATTTCTAACCTTGGTTCAGCAGCAGGCATATACGAAAATCATTTATCAAGAGTTATGTCCACTGAGTATTTTAACTTGATTAAATATAAATTAATTTTTTCTTCAACGGAAGGGAAATGGTAAACTAGTAGACTGAAAAAGTTTTGATGCTTAAATTACACAAATTTTAATGTAAAATTCAGGACTAGTTGGAAACACACGAATTATTTCACTGAAGTAATTTTTCGATGAATCTAAAAATTGTAAGGGTCACAATTTTTTTTTTTATTATTTTTGTTGTCCGTTTGTGTATTACCATAAAGGTAGTTTTTCATATCCGACGATTTTTCTGCGCCGAACATCACGAGACATATTCAACCAATCAGAAAGGACTTCTTTGCTTATCTGTTTTTTTTAAATTATGTATCAACAAATAATTTATGTATGTATGTGTGAAAAAACTGCCCCGCAAAATCGTCGTATATGCAAATCCACCTTAAAAGCGCTGTGAGTATATTTGATTTAGAACACAAAAAATTTAATGTTTCTTTAAAAATATCTTAGAAAATCGGATTTCCACTAACCCACGCGAGATGGACCTAAGTTTATTTAATAATATAAACCTACATGATTGAACCTAACAAAAGAACCATGAACTGTATCAATTTGTAAAAAAACCGAATTGCTGACCTACACGAATTGGGACTAATTTTACAAAACCCCTTCCGATACTCATATCCAAATGAATACAAACCATAATAAAAAAATCGTAATAAAACTAAGAAACAAGGACCAGTAAAATCAATACAAATAACGGCGGAGATGCACGGATGCGAAGTATCTCAGTCCAATCGTAGCGTTAATTTCATTGCATCTCTGCGGAGGAACGCAAATATAAGATGAAAAAATACTTATAAAAATAATAATCTTAAAGCTTAACTTAGAAAAAGCTGTCGTATTTTAAAATGTACTCCTAATAAATTTTCAATAATTTACAAAACTTCCATATAAATAACTTAAATATCTCTCAAACATTTATTTATATACACATTTAAATATTCATTTCAATAAACAATTTTATTTCTCGAAATGAATTTTTAAAATATCGAATATTTATTACGTACTCGTACTTATATATAAAATTCGTTTGCTACTCACCTTATCAATAAAATATATTCCTCTTGTGTATCACACACATCCATATATGCAATAAAAAAAATCCTTTAAGTATGAACCTTAATTTTCATCTGGATGGCTTCATCATATACCGTGAACAGAAATTATGCCAATGATTTCTAGAAATAGAGCCGAAAGAAATAACGGTTTTAATATATAAAAATATTTATGATAAGGGAAAAATAAATATCTTTGTTGCATAATTTTAAACAATGCAAAATATAAATCTGCTGGAAAAGGCTGTACGGCATATACGAATACCGCTTTTATGGATGTGATGTGCCGCCGAACGAAAAGTAAAAAAGCTTTTATATTTATCAAAATATGCAAATATTTGTGAAAATTTTCCTTTACTTCAGGGAAAATTATGGATGATGGTTTTTCTGCTATGGTTAACAACAATTCAAATATTTTGTAAACCCATAGCCTGGTTCACCTTTAGATAAAGGAATTGTTTATATAGACGGGTATAATAAACAAAAAAAAATTGTGGTCAACCTAAATATTTTAAAGTTCTGGTTCATATACACCAAGTTATTATTGTGCTTAGTTTATCGATTTTTTATGCATCAACAAAATTTATTCGGGTATCGAGAAATTCCTAAAATTTTATAATAGTCATAAAATAGTTAAAAAGAACAAATTAATGTTGACAAATTTAATTTACCATTTTATTAATTATTGCTTTACTTATTCCGCAAACAAGCTTTTATTCATGGTCATTAAAATTTGAATTGTTATTTTCGCAGAATCACAACCTAAAAAGATATCACATTCGTAAAAATATTTTTTTACTTGTACACAATGAAAAGTGGTTTGTCTATTTTTGAAACCTTTTAATTAATTTATAAAATTAATTAGATAAAATTATTATGTCGTCAAGCTTTATTGTAATGTACATATTTGTGTATAGTGTCCTTATGAATATTTATTTTTTAAATTATTTTATTACAAATTGGGTTAGGCTATCAACACAAAAAGTGGGTGGGTGGTCGTGCTATTGAAATGAGTTTTCATGAAAAATTTATTTTAGGATTGAAATTATCAAACATAATTCTATTTTTATTAACGTGTACTTCCTTTACACATTTATTACAACTAAATTCTTAATCTAATTAAAAATAAAAATAAACACGTCAAAGTCGATCAAAAGTCAAGGTAATGTTAACTGTTTTCTTTTATTATTGCGCTGTTGTGCACTCGGAATCCTTGCCAGAAGGTCAGATGGGAAATAAAGAATATTACTTGGGTGTTATATTTGAAAGAGCAAATTCGTCGAAAAAGGCCAGGATTGTGGAAAGAAATCTCATCGATTTTACAACAGGACAGCACACTACCTCTCAAAGTTATCATTGTGAACGAACTTTCAAATCTTGTAACGATATAAAGGACGAACATGGGGTCACAAATAATAGAGAATTCTATTTCAGAAAAAAAAGGATTTAGGCAGAGGTTTCACTGGTGTACTCGTTAAGCTCGGCTGTGGCTCAGCAGATGGGGTGGGATTTTGTTAGGTGAAGCATGACTAGATCTGGAATTGCCACCAGATTGAGAATCCATATACCACGACCACTCGCCAACCATACTTACCATAAAGAACTCACCCGTTATGTCGCAGCCACATACTCCCTTCCACTTAAATTACTTCATGCTGAAAAACTAAATCACTTACGACAGAAAAAAACAACGATATAGTGAAGAAAAAGAAAAGATGATTAAAGTAATCATTTAAAAATTGAAAAAATAGAAATGTTACTTAAGGGTTAGTTAATATTAGTAACTAACAGCACTGTCCTTAGTCACTATAAACAAAAAAAATTACAAAATAAATTTTTCCTAATTATATGAATTTTATATTGCTCCAACGACAATATAAAGAGAACAATAATAAGAAAACAAAATAATTCTAGAAAAGGATTGGAAATAATGTACTTTGTCTATAAAAAATAACTCTTACACGAGAAATAATTAAAAAAAAATTAACAAATGTAATTTTATAGTAATGGAAAAAAAATGTAATTAATAGAAAATCATGTATTAATTCTATTTAATGATGTTTAAATAAACGTTCGGATATTGAATATTATGTTGAATTTAGAAATATTTAGCAGCAATATTAATTTTCAAATTAATTAATAAATATAATATTAAATTACTTCCCTAATTGATAATGAAGGTGGAGTCCAAAATGGCGGTTATCAGCTGTTTACAGTACGCCTATTTTGGCTCAAAAATAAGGACAGGAGAGAAGAATTACCAGAACGCAATAGTGTAGAATATATGTGTTTTTGTATTAGTAACAACCAAATTTGTTCGGACGTCGCGCCACACCATTCGCAATGTTTTTATTTTAGGTTAATAATTTTATATTTTGTAAATTAACAAATTTTATATTTTATAAAAAAAAACAATTGTAAAACATTTCGTGTTCAATAAAGCGACACGTAAAAAATAAATTCAATTTCCTCAAAAATTTGAACCGATTCCACCCGGTTCGATAAATTTTGATGCTTATGGTCACAAAAACAACACACGTACATGCGTAACAAATTTTTTTATTTATTATTTTATTTCATTACCAGCTTAATTGGCCATGTTATTATCGGCCATGTTTATTTTGACAACAACAACAATGATTGACAAAAACAAAATTTTGGCTATGATTTAAATATAATTCAATATCAATCCCAATTTGAACAAATTTGAACCCGAAGTATAAAGATATTTAGTCCTCATAAGTATTTTAAGTGTTATTATCGGCCATGTTAATTTTGACAACAACAACAATGATTGACAAAAACCAAATTTAGGTTATGATTTAAATATATTTCAATATCAATCCCAATTTGAACAAATTTGAACCCGAGGTATAAATATATCTAGTCCTCATAAGTATTTTAAGTGTTATTATCGGCCATGTTTATTTTGACAGCAACAACAATGATTGACAAAAATTAAATTTTGGCTATGATTTAAATATAATTCAATATCAATCCCAATTTGAACAAATTTGAACCCGAGGTATAAAGATATCTAGTCCTCATAAGTATTTTAAGTGTGATTATCGGCCATGTTTATTTTGACAACAACAACAATGATTGACAAAAATTAAATTCATACTATGATTTAAATATATTTCATTATTAATCCCAATTTGAACTAATTTGAACCCGAGGTATAAAGATATCTAGTCCTAATAGGTATTTTAAGTTTTATTATCGGCCATGTTTATTTTGACAACAACAACAATGATTGAAAAAAATTAAATTTTGGCTATGATTTAAATATATTTCAATATCAATCCCAATTTGAACCCAAAGTATAAAGATATCTAGTCCTCATAAGTATTTTAAGTGCTATTATCGGCCATGTTTATTTTGACAACAACAACAATGATTGACAAAAACAAAATTTTGGCTATGATTTAAATATAATTCAATATCAATCCCAATTTGAACAAATTTGAAGCCGACGTATAAAGATATCTAGTCCTCATAAGTATTTTAATTGTTATTATCGGCCATGTTTATTTTGACAACAACAACAATGATTGACAAAAACAAAATTTTGGCTATGATTTAAATATAATTCAATATCAATATCAATTTGAACAAATTTGAACCAAAGGTATAAAGATATCTGGTCCTCATAAATATTTTAAGTCTTATTATCGGCCATATTTATTTTGACAACAATAACAATGATAGACAAAAACAAAATTTTGGCTATGATTTAAATATAATTCAATATCAACCCCTATTTGATCAATTTTGAACCTGAGGCATAAAGATAACTAGTCCTCATAAGTATTTTAAGTGCTATTATCGGCCATGTTTATTTTGACAACAACAACAATGATTGACAAAAGCAAAATTCTGACTATGATTTAAATATAATTCAATATCAATCCCAATTTGAATAAATTTGAACCCGAGGTATAAAGGTATCTAGTCCTCATAAGTATTTTAAGTGTGATTATCGGCCATGTTTATTTTGACAACAACAACAATGATTGACAAAAATTAAATTCAGGGTATGATTTAAATATATTTCATTATTAATCCCAATTTGAACTAATTTGAACCCGAGGTATAAAGATATCTAGTCCTAATAGGTATTTTAAGTTTTATTATCGGCCATGTTTATTTTGACAACAACAACAATGATTGACAAAAGCAAAATTCTGACTATGATTTAAATATAATTCAATATCAATCCCAATTTGAACAAATTTGAACCCGAGGTATAAAAATATCTAATCCTCATTAGTATTTTAAGTGTTATTATCGGCCATGTTTATTTTGACAACAACAACAATGATTGACAAAAACAAAATTTTGACTAAGATTTAAATATAATTCAATATCAATCCCAATTTGTTCAAATTTGAACCCGAGGTATAAAGATATCTAGTCCTCATAAGTATTTTAATTGTTATATTGTCGGCCATGTTTATTTTGACAACAATCATTGACAAAAATTAAATTTTGGCTATGATTTAAATTGTATAAAATTTGTATGTTTATGAATTGGACGTTGCTAACAGATGTAAAAAAAAATAATGGCACCGATGACGTGGTTTGTCGAAATGTACATTGACAGGCGGCGCCGTTTATTTGTAAATTCCGGTTTCATATTTACACTCTTAACAGTTCTGTGTTGAATGCGGAATACTTAACTCGATTTGTAAGAGTTCGTTAGAAAAGAGCCCTTATTGGATAATAAAGGCAGTTCAGAACCATTAGTAGGCCTAATGGTTCTGAACTACCTTCATTATATTGCTGTAATACTGCACTTAGATCTATATAAGGATTTGTCGGTGCGCTGTACTCCAATATCGACTGAAAGCAATTTAGTTCCAAGTATTAATAGTTCGAATTTACTAGTTTAAAGGGTTTGGCTTGTGAACATGTACATCTGTGTGTCCTCATACATCGTACATTTTGTGTGCTCTCGCGGGCTGTTATAGCGTTTGTGACTACGTGAATTGGGAAATTTATTCTTTCAACTCTGCTATTTAAGATTTATGTGTTGTCAATAATTGATTACAAGAAGTAGGCCAGCCGATCAAAGTGAACTGGAAAACTGCGAGACCCGTTAGTCCGCGTTTGAACCAATGTCACTCGTGGAACCAGAAATAATTATTTACGTTTCTAGTCCTGTGTGTGGCTTATTGTGTCAATCATTTTGTGGGGAAATGCGCCTGCGCCTGGTTCATCACCATCGGTTAAATAAAAATACTGGAAATTTACATTTATTTGCACTTAAAGGAAAAAGCGGAGAGGTAACTGCAACTGTAAGTACCGTGTTTCTATAATTCGTATCTCTTCTAAATATAATTAGTTTAAACAACAACAAAAAAAAATATTTAATTTACAAGCGTACCTTCAAACCAAAAAAAACTATATATGGAATCACCGAAAAGTTAAAAGTTACTGAAATAAAAATTTGTTAACTACAGTGATCCCTAGTATCTTTAAGTATTGAAAATAAATATTAGAGGATTCCTTTAAGATACAATTATGTGTTTAATTACATGCAGGAAGAAAACATCACTAACCAGTTACTTTGAAAAAAATTTAATTGAATATCCAAGAAACATTAAAATCCTGTGTGCCTTGATCGATAAATTTAAAATTTTCTCTTTTTTATTTCAAAAAATTTTTTACAACCAAAAATCATAAGGGAATATTAATTTACAAGCGGGAAGTACAATTACAAATGAATAAAACCTGGCTATATAGTAACTATATAGTAACTAAAAGTTAAATTTACTTAAATTAAAATTGCTTTGAGATACAAATTCCTTCAAGATACAATAATTCATATATTACATGCAGGAAGGAAACATCACTAGCCAGTTACTTCGTCAAAAAGAAATTTAATTGGATATCCAAAAAAAACAAGAAAGTACAAGATACGAAATCGAAAACATTCTGTTTATTAAGATGACAAACACAATTTGCCCTCATGTATAAATCACATATGGCATGTACACAAACGTACAAATAAGGCCGTCGAGATAAAAGACTTTTGAAGAAAAGTTAATTACTTTTGAACTCAATTTTTCATTAAATAATACACAACATGCTCTACCATCAGTTTATACACAATATTTGAATGTTTTTTTTTTTTGTATCGATATCATCTATAATAATGTACATTGCAAATGGGACCAAATCTAAATACACAAATGGGATGTGATCAATTTTATACCATTTATCTTTCCATATCTTAAGAAATATGAAATTGGATGTAAAATATTTTTTTTGCAGTGACACAAAGATGTATATAGTCCAATACCTATATCTATAAATCATGATATGATATGTAGCTCTTGAAAAGATAACAAAAATGGTTTGAGCAGGCGGATGGTTCATTTCGGTCCAATTAAAATAAGCAACTATTTGAACATTTATGTATTTAGAACCAATTCAAAATAGTTATTACAAACTTTTCACACCAACATTTTGTTGTACATTCTATTTTCAACTTGTCCATCAATCTTTTGTATACATTGTGAATTTTTGTTATGCAACAAGGTTTTTCATATTCTCCTTACATATAAGCATTATGAACGACGTTGTCTTGTAGTTGTCAGAATTCATATACGGTTTCAATTTTTGTTAGACGAGAGTTCGTTTGAGCTAAATACTTGTCAACAATGTTGATATATACAATATTTATGTATGTATGATACATATGTATCACGTACCTATAACAAGCGGATAGATGTTATGTAGAATTTCCAGGTATAGAGCAGATGTAATTATTCATAAGGTATTCTGGGTAACTCAGGCGGAATTAAATGAAAATCCCAATTGTTTAACATAAAATTATTATGCATTATATGATTTGGCATAAACATACTCGTATGCTATGTATAAATAGAATATGGATATACATATGCCAATGAGATTTTTGCTATTCGTATATGCAGAATAATTTTCTAGTCGCTAAATGTTTTAAATGGCTAAATGTTTTATTGTACTCTAGAATTTTTAATTGTTCTATGCATACGTCTCTGTAAATCGGTTTCTAAGGGGCATTTAATATGTTCTTATTATATGTTTCAGGGATAATTATAAATTGTTATAAATTGGCAGTGTTCATTTGAAAAAAACTGTATAATTGAAAAACATTATTTTGGGAGTAATGACCGTAAGATAATCATAAATCTACTGAAGAATTACGTTCCAAAAGCTAGGAAAATCAATTCAGTAGACTACAAGATACTACAGATATTTATAGGCTAATTAAATGCTCTATTAGAAAATTTTGGGCTCAACCGCTTCCAACTAAAACGATGGCGCATAAGTCAGCAGAATCATAAAAATCTAATCAAAGGTATAGCAAAACCTAAATCGAAAGGTTCGTAGGTTAATAATCGTAGGTTCATTAAAATCTAACCTAAATGACTTATAAAATTTGTAGACTTGATTCGTTCTTGGCCACGCCAAACTGTCGCATAATTTGTTTTCGGTTTTAAACCAAATTTCAATTCGGGTTCGATTTTAGCTCTGTGTTCTTTCAGCTTGCTTCAAATCGATATGAGCCTAATTATTTTTAATTGGGCTTGAATAGGCCATAGTGAGCCTCAAATCATTTATATGTTAATAGATTTTTGTTGCTTTCTAATTTCGATTTTAGCCTGATTTTAGATTTAGATTATGCTAAATAGCTTTAAATTAGATCATTTAAGTTTGAACAAGAACGAGTCGAGCCAAATATTTTTTATTGAGATATTTGATGAGCCCATAATGAGCCCAAAATTTATCCTATTTCAATATATCATATTTTGCTAGATTTAATTAACTCACAAATAATTTTAGGCCTTATTTTGGTTTTCGTGCGATTTTCGATTTAAATTCGGCAAGCTTTAAATTAAATGACCTAAAGCTTAATCAAGTAATAGTGGAGCCCAAAATTATTTTAATTGTGAATTTTAATGAAGCATTTGATGTGTAAATTTCCCCACAAATTAAATCAAAACTAAAGGATATAGAAAAATTACAAATAGTACAAGATCTTAAAATTTTATAGTTAGTCATTTAAATAATAGTTATCACACCAAACCGTTGTTTTGTCTGGATATAATGGTAACTATTGAAACTTGTCGGGTTGTTCTTCAGCCCAAATACGGCAATTTTGCTTATTGGCCATTAAACCAGAAATGGGCCTCATCGCTGAACAAAATTTTGATCGAAAAAAGGAAATCTTCTTCAAGCTTTTCAAGAGCCCACGGACAGAGACGGTGACGATTTAATAGATCGACCGGCTTTAATTCTTGCACGAGTTGAATTGTGTATATGCTTTTAAACCAAGATCCTTACGTAAAATACGTTAAGTTGTTGCATACTAAAAGCCAAGCTGTTGAGAACGGTGACGAATGGATTCATCACGGTCACGGTCATGCTGGGTGTGGTCTATTTGGTCGCGTATTACCCAATAATGAAAATTATGTTCAAAATATTTCAATGGTATAACGAATTATTCGTTTGGTAGGCCGATTATGTGGACCATGAGTTGCTCAAAGGACACGAAACACATTCCTCGTAAAACGCTGATTTTCGTAATACAACTGAATAAGTTGTAGATGCTGTGCCGCACTAAGTAAGTCTTTTCATAATGAAATGTCAAACAATACTGAAAAAAATACCATAACTGTTTGACACGACTCACTCATTTAAAATTTAAACTTATTTATTGAGTTCATCACCAAGCCTGTAACTCTAGACAAAAACGAGTGTACCTCTATCCACATTCGCGTTTTCAAACAATTAAACGACGCACACATAAAAATGAGTTTTTCACGTGAACAAAGAATGATTAAAATGTTTACGAAACAGAATGCCCAAAAATGTCTCCACCCCGAACCGAGAGCACACCCCAATCAATCAATACTTTTCAAAACAAATTCTTTCATGTTCAATTTTTGGTTGGACCGAATATATACAATGTTCCTTCCGATCACCTGCCAGCACTAAAACATTTATGCTCAGCTCATACGAAAATTATCTAGCTTCCATGTACAGTTAAAAGCGGCTTGTGTTGGAGTTAGCGTACATGGGAAACAGGATAGAGTTGAGTTTTAAATTAATTTTTAAATTATGGTGGCCGAATAGCGCCATTTTGAATATGACAAAAAGATAATTTCAGCTTAACCTAACTTTTACCTTGTTCATAGAAATATGGTAAATTATCAAACCCACTACTATATTGATAAATTATTTTAACTCCATTTGCAAAGATTGAACAACTTAGGGGTCAATAACAAATGGGTCTACCTCATCGTATGAAAATGGGGATAATTTTTATTTGTTTAGGATATCATAAGCTAACTAGTGATATATAACATGTCGGTCGGAAATCTTTGGGTACTAGCCAATCCTCGATATAGTGAATGTGTAAATTCCATTTGCAAAGATTGAACAACTTCGGGGTCAATAACAAATGGGTCTACCTCATCGTATTAAAATGGGGATAATTTTTGTTTGTTTAGGATATCTTAAGCTAACTAGACATATATGCCATGTCATTTGGAAATCTCTGGGTGCTGGCCAATCCTTGATTCAGTGAATGTGTAAATTCCATTTGCAAAGATTGAACAATTTAGGGGTCAATAACAAATGGGTCTACTTCATGGTATTGAAATGGGGATAATTTTTATTTGTTTATGATATAAGATATATTATATTAAGCTAACTGGACATCAGTGGCGTTTTCTAGTGATGTTCTGCTCGTTCGCCGAACGACTAAACAGTTTTTGATTTTTATTAAATTTTTTATTTTAAATTATAGTTTTTCTAATATTATTCTTTTAATTAATAACTATTATTTTAATTATTTTGAGCGATCAAAATCCGAAGCAGAACACCTTGAGAGCACAACCAGGAAACGCCACTGATAGAATCATAAATTGTAATATATTAATCCTAAGTTAGTTGAATGGTTATTTGTCCTAACCCATTATATATTTAGTACATGTTCAACTCATGGTTGAACAGTATAAAGTTATTTCCGGTTTTTTCTTACATGCGCTAAAAACTAAATTTATTACTCAAAACTAATCGACACTAATTCTGCTAACAATGCATTTGTGTATTTTAGATAAATATAATTTTATTTTATCTATGTCGCGGTACACTTATTTTTTCCTAGCGTTGCACTTTATGTGAATATAATTAAATAAATTTTTTGTTATTATTGTAATCAATGTAAATTGTTGTTAGTATAATCTACGATAAAATTGTATAAAATCAGGAAATTTTTCTAAATTAATTTATTCTGCTCAGTTCACTTAAATGTTCAGTTTCATTCTTAGAGTATTTGAGGCCTCACAAGTGGTAACCTCAAATACTCTCCAATAATTAAATCCAAAAAATAACTGTATTTAACAAAGGTCCTTCGAGGCCATTAAAAGTACTGGCACAAAATACAGTCTACACCGATCAACAACAAGCCGAACCACGAGGGGTCAAACAAGAACGACCAGGAAGACAAAGTTCCACCATTCGTCAATCATCCGAATCAACAAGAGATGAATCAGAAAATAAAAGTCAACAAAATCAACCCACGAAAATGATCCAGCAATTAAAACAACAGAACATTAAAATGCGAAATTTATATCGAGAAATTCGTGCGGCTGAGGACGTACTGGCAAGCAAGTCCAGAGCAGTCCTCAATCATAAAATAAAACGATGAAAAGAGCAATGATTCAAATCATGGATCTGCATGAACAGATCTGCATGGAAGCTTCTAAAGAACAAAAAAAACTCAGATTATTTCGTAGACCAACACTACGAAAGTCTAAACAACAGATACAAAGGTATCGTAATAAAAATAACAACGTTATTAGAGGATGATCAACAACCGTCCATAGCGAAACCATTGGAAATTCGTCTACCACGAATAGAAATCCCACACTTCCATGGGAAGAGCATGAAGTGGGCAAGTTTCGCAGATACATTCAAATGGCTAGTCCATGACAACAGTCAACTTACCAACACGAAAATGAACTACCTTAAAGGTGTCATGTACAAGGATCATCTGGGAGACTATTTAGCCATCTAAAAACCACTGGAGAGAACAACGATGCATCTTGGGAAATTTCAGAAAATCTATATAACAACAGAAAATTGCTCGTTTCCAACCTTCTGAACACTTTGCTGAACCAACAAGCTTGCACCACGGAATCGGCTGCAGCAAAAAAAGCACGACACGACATAACAACAGAGTGTTTATACGCCATCAAAAATACGGGGATCAGAATTGAAACGTGGAGCCCTTTCATCATTTTCACCTTGTTGTAGAAATTAGATGCCGAATCACGACGTTTATACGAAAGCTCACTGGAAAACCAAAGAGAATTTCAAGAAACAAGCCAATTCTTGAAGTTTCTAGAGAGGCGTTTTCAATCTTAAGAATCAGTTGGTCCCACCAAACAAATACCACCTCAACAAACAACGTTTCAAACTCAACCATTAAGACGTGCCTTCTTAGCTGCTACACAACCAAATCATATTGTCATGCTACACACTTTGTACAGAATCTGTCTTGGCCAAAATCATACGATAACAGGCTGTAAGAACAACAACACAACATGTTCTTCCTGCCAGGGCAACCAGCACACCTTGGTACACGTAAATAATCGGGAACGAGAGAACAATTATGCAAATCTGGACGTATCAACATTCAACAAAGATTGCGACCCAGTTCTACTAGCTACAGCCCTAGTCAGAGTTCAGAATATTTTCGGTAGTTCCAACATTCTACGGACGCTGATCGATCCAGGATCCCAAGTCGCAAATTTCCATCATACAAACCAATGCCTCGGTTTTGAGAACCATAACAAAACCACTTCCGGACAAGAACATCTTGGGTTTGGATGGAGATCTACCAAGGGAAATAAGTCTAGCTGATCCTACCTTCGACACTCCCGGACCTATTGATATTTTAATAGGTGCTGATATTTATGGAGAGATACTATTAAAAGGCACAAAAAGGGATCCACAAGTGTATTGCTCAAAAATCACAAATAGGATGGATAATATCCGGCCGTTTAACTCAGGTGGGCAACATACCAACAGCTCGACTAAGTAGCTACGTTACATTAGCAGATATTGATCACCAACTAAAGCGTCTTTGGGAATTTGAATAAAAACATCCAAATCGAACCCTAACTACGGATGAAGAGGAGTGTGAAGAGCATTATAAAAACACACATAAGAGGTTGAAAAAGGGGCGCTATAAGGTTCATATACCACTCAAAAATGACAAACTAAAAGAAGTGGGATTAGGAGAATCTAAAAGCAAAGCCGCAGCAAGATTGGTTCAAATCGAAAAAAGATTTGTGAAAGATGACAACCTTAAAAGGGAATACCACAAGTTTATCAACGAGCTCAACCATATGGAACTAATTAAAAGTGATTCGAGCACGGATCCTTCCCGAGTATACTACATGCCACATCACGCCGTTTTAAAAGAAGATAGCACAACGACGAAATTAAGAGTAGTATTCGATGCTACCTGCAAAACAACAACGGGCACTTCTATAAATGAAATGATTCAAGTAGGTCCAACCTTACAAGACAATTTAACAACAATATTGATCAGATGGAAGAAAACATCATTATGTTATTGCATCGGACATTGAGAAAATGTTCAGGCAAATACAAGTAACTAGCCAAGATCAAGACTTTCAACGAGTTCTATGGCGAACAAATCCAAATATGCCTATAGATTAAAAACAGTTACCCGTTACCGAACAGCCTCTGTAACCTATCTGGCCACAAAAAACTCTACAACAACTGGCCATAGACGAAGTATCAAAATATCAAATTGGGTCCAAACTCGCATTAAACTGCGCAGAGAGAGCTACAAGAACTTCTCTCACTATAGGAGGTTTCAACCTTAGAAAATGAATTCCAGAGAGCCTTAAAGAAACTGGTCTACACACGATAGAATTTGACGAGATAATAAAAACTCTAGGACTCCTCTGGAATTCTGAAACAGATACGTTTCAATTTTAAATGTCTTTGCATGGAACTAAACCAGCGATATCCAAACGAACATTTCTATCGGAATGATCTAGGCTTTTTGATCCACTGGGATGGTTAGCACCCGTGGTAGTTCAGGCAAAAATCTTGCTTCAAGATTTATGGGCATCTGGCGTAGGATGGGATGAAAAACTTAATTCAAAATTTGAAGAGAAACGGTCAAACTACAAACTATAACTACCACAGTTAGAGAAAATTAGAATTAATCGATGGGCACACTACAACACCCAAGCCAAATTGTATACAGCAAAATAATTAATAAAATAACACTAATTGCTGCTAAAACGAGAGTTGCACCGTTAAACCAGACAATATCGCTTCCAAGGTTAGAGCTAAACGCCGCACTGCTACTATGAAGGCTGCTTCAAAACGTCTTAGATGCGTTGGATATAAACAATAACATAACGACATTTTACTGGAGTGATTCTTCAGCAGTATTAGGTTGCATAAAAGGAAAACCCCAAAATTGTAAAACCTTTGTGGTAAATAGAATAACGGAAATTCAATCCAATAAAAATCCTGGCCAATTGTATTTAAACGACTGAAAACAAATCAAAATTTACAAAAGGGAAGCGCAATCATAACTCTCACTCCATTCATCGACGAATATGACAATCTTAGGATCGGAGGGAGACTGTCAAATTCGGAGCTTTCATATGAAGTAAAGTATCCAATAATACTGCCAAGAAGTCAAAAATTATCAAAACTAATCACCAAGGATGCTCACTTAAAAACATTATATGGTGGCAATCAAGCATCATTAGCACACCTGAGAGCGCGATATTGGATAATAAATGATAAAAAAACAATTCGTCAATACATGCACGAATGTATAATCTGTATTAGGTTAAGGAAGTTGGCATCGAACCAACTAATGGGAGTATTACCAAAATAAAGGGTAAGCCCTGCACCACCTTTCACAAATAGAGTAGAAGAGTAGAATATGAAGGTGCAATCAGCATAAAATTGTGGAAAGGCCGCTGTAACAGAACAACAAAGGGTTACATTACTATATTCATATGTCTAGCCAGAAAGGCAATTCACCTTGAACTCGTGAGTGACTTATCAACAGATGCCTTCCTAGCCGCATAAAAAAAATTATATCAAGACGGGGAATTTGTCTGAAAATATTCAGTGATTGTGGGACAAACTTCGTCGGAGCTGAAAAACAACTACGAAAGCAGGCTACACATCAGGAAGCTGAAATTAAAAGCAAAACAGCACAAATGGGCACTACTTAGCGTTTTGTGCCCATAGGAAGTCCTCACGTCGGAGGGTTATGGGAAACGGGAGTAAAATCGACGAAACAACATCTCCGCAAAATAATCGGAACTCATACTTTAACCTTTGAGGAAGTTTCAACACTTCTAGCACAAATGAAGGCATGCTTGAGTTCTAGGCCACTATCTCCTCTTTCAAATGAGCCAGAAGGTGATGGTTTCTTAAGTTTAGCGCATTTCCTAACAAGGAGATCCATGCCGGAGCCTGATATCGAAGGTTAACCAAACTCAGTGAAGGGTTTTAGAAGAAATGGCACACGGATTACCTTTCGCGATTACAACATAGGCAAAAATGGTTGCTTGAACAAACTAACCTTCGAGTAGGAGGATTGGTGATCCTCAAGGACGAAAATTTACCTCCTACGCACTGGCCACTAGCAAGGGTATTCGAACTACACCGTGGGCAAGATGGACTCGTCAGAGTAATTTCCTTTAAATACAAATGTTCTATGAATTTATGTATTTTACTATTTTTCATCACGTATCCAGTCTTACCCAAATTTTTTATCAAAAACGCCATTACATACTATGATTTTCTACCCACACATTTGTGTGGTTTGGAATTAAATAGTGCCAATTTTTTTTTCTTTGAAAAAGGAATATGTAAATAAATCAAAAATAAATAAATTGAATAAAAAAATATATTTCGAAAAACAAAAAAAAATTCGGCCCTTCGACACATTCGGCCCTTCGACATTCGGCCCTTCGACATTCGGCCCTTCGACACATTTGGCCCTCGACACATTCGGCCCTTCAACACATTCGGCCCTTCGACACATTCGGCCCTTCGACACATTCGGCCCTTCGACACATTTGGCCCTTTGAAATTCGGCCCTTCGACATTCGGCCTTTCGACATTCGGCCATTTGATATCATACCTTATAATCTACTAGCCATATAATACCAGTTCCTGACATTAACCATAACAACACCCAATCGCGCATCATCATATCAACAAAATACTTAGCAGTTTACAATCATCGGGAACATTTCGCATCTCTAACAACAGAAGAAGTGAATCGTTGCCAAAGATTTGAACCTTCGCAATATTTAGGCGAAATATTACCGATCTTTAACGCAATAACTAACGTAAATCAGTGCGAGGTAGCAATCTGATATAGGAATTATTTTGAGCTTTCAAAAATTTAAATGCGGTGCCGTGCTAGGATCGACAGTAAAAAAAAATTTACATCGACACAAATTTAAAAATATTAAAATTTGTAAATGGTCTTTCATTTCAAGGTATTGAACTTTAAGTTTGCAACACTTGTTCAGGGCAACCGTTGGAACATGTGGTTCCAACATGCTAAACAGCGCGCAAATCAATTAATTAACAGAAAGATTTGATTAACAATCAATATCGAGAAATGGGCCTGTCAACCGGCCACAGCGTTCCTGTGATTTAACAACGCTCCGACCACCAATCTTTTATTTGGCTTCGATGAAAAGCCTATAAAATATTCGAGGTCGTAAGCACTAACAGAATTCTTACGACGTGCGTGATCGCTGGTTGATACGTTTATACTGCTAGTTTTCTACAATGCATTTGAAATACGACGAATTTCACAATAACATGTCAAAAATGTTATCCTAAGGATTTTCTGTCGAGTATTGTGCGAAAGCACGCTAATTATACTAAACTGTGCTTTCCTTGTTGATTTTTAGTATTAGTACCTATTCTTTTGATATAGGTAGTGTTGGTGCAAACTTTTCCCCAACATATGTTAATCACATTTTAAATAAACAATATTATAAGATTATATGTTAATATATTTCAACCTCAATGATTTCTAAAGGAATCATAAAGTTTTGATTTCAGATTATTTATTCCTATTTATTACATTATGTGAAATGAGTTAAAATGTATAGGAAGCAAACTATGTGTTGATCTTTTAAATCGGTATAAGAAGTACGTGCCATTTTGAAAGTTGAAAACCTTAATATGGTATCGTACTATATGATAAACACATGCTATCATATTTTTTGTGTACTGTGTTTTTGTCGTTTTATATCGGACTAAATCTTTAACAAAATAAATATTCGAATACTTAAGCAGATTTATTTTTATATAATTTCGAGAGTCGACAGGTTGATAAATCCTTTTGTTGCAAATCCTTTAAGAGAATCTGCTAATACGTCTTTTGTCTAAATCGATACACGCGGCTATAAATCATATCCAAACGTATATAGATAACATAACAACAATAAAAAGTATTTCGATGATTTATAGCTATCTTACACATGAATAAAAAATAATTCGAATTAATAGAAATAATACATTCCATAATTTTGGAGTGATAATGCGTATCAAATTACGTGTTGGAGACCCATATAATTTTTTACTTTATACTTAGTCCAAAACATCGTCGTATACACATCTTGACATATCAAATTACAATTAAGCCAATAAATAAAATCCCAAAAAAGGCAGAACATTGGACTTTATTCGAGAAAAACAAATTATTTTAAATATTGATACTCGTATGAAATAAAATATTATTTGTATGTACAATGTATTACATATGTAATGATATCGCATCTGTATCATTATGAATGATCCACATCTACTTAGCAAAAGAGTCATATAAGAACATTTTATATTCTTTGTTGATTCTAATTTTTTCCCGTTTCTGTTTTTCTTGGGGGTGTTAATGGAGTATTGATGTTCATGTAAAAATCGATAAACAAAAGGATATACACACAGAGGACGTACTCACATATATAATGTTCAATGTCCTTATACATTTTTAATATTACGTTCATGTATATAAATTATCTGGGCAAACGACTGAGATAAATTTATGATTTAACGAAACAAAAAATAACGATATAATTACATCATACGTGTATGTAACTAAATAGGTCTCATAATCAGGTCATTTTATAATCAATTACAGTATTAGGAGTATAAATGAAGCTGATTTATTTTTTTCGAATATTTTTTCCAAAACCAAGTCTAAATATTGACTAAAAACATTTAATTTCTAACATGATTTGCAACTAGTAATTTTTTAGTGGCTCGTTGGCGACTGTTTCCACAGTAAGGTCTCAATAGAGGGTGATCCTATACGATTGCACCAAGGAGCATTAACAATTTAACTCCCCTTACCTACCCTTACCAAATTGTTTTGTATTTATTAGAATTATTTTACCTAGCTCGCTTTCTAGTTTGTCTGTCCGCGATAACTACATGTCATTTTCACCACCTTCTTGGTTTGTTAGGCACTCAAACTTATAATGCTTGATTTCAATGTAAGATTCGATCATGTATAGCACGCTTTGAGCAGTATTTCACGCCATTTTGAATAAATTACATTTCCGTTACATATGTAATATCAGGTTCGTCGCTTTTTCGTTTTATGTGCGGGATTGATGTCTTTCGATTTTAACTAGTAAATAGTGTATGTATGTAAAACGTATTTTAAAATTTTTTGTAGTTTTATAAATAATATTTTGAAAAACTCACGCGATCCTCCTGATTAAACTTTAATATTATGTTTTATTTCGATCGAGTTTGGAATATTCATTCGATCTCGAAAATTGTTAATATACTCACAAAGTGTTTGAAAAAGAATGTAAATCCCTTCTATACGAGTACAATTGATTCAAATGTGCGTTATTAAGTTTTTAGACGTTTTAGTCGTTTTTGTATCGCTTTGATATAATACCAGTCCAATCTAACGAATTAAACTGTCCAGGTCAGGTACTACTCGAATCATTCGAGGCTGGATCCAAAGAAATTTGCTAAAATGTATTATTTAAATCCTAACTTGAAATATTACGGGTTCAATCCAACTAGCTCTGTAATGATGTGGCAGTCAATGGCATAGTTTCTCTATTTTGGTATGGGGTATATAAAATGGTGAGATTGTGGGAATGCAGAAAATTAAAAAATCTCGGTTATTTGTATGAAATATGAACATTTCTAAACTCATGAATACTTAAAGCGGTCCATTGGAAGTTTGCACTACTGTCAGGGTCGGATAAAAACATGGTAGTAGTAGTGACGATTGTCTAAAAGAAGCTCGTTCGATATACTTGATAACGGTGCTTAAATCGATTGCGTTAATTCCGACGCTTAAAACTTGAGTTTAGAATTGTGTGGAAAATTAATAACTTCCTTTCTCAAGTCTGGTTAAAAAATGTAAAATGAGGTATCAGTACGATTGAATTCTTTGAATACTTTTCAACGGTTCTCATTTCGAACTGACCCAATATTTTCTTATAATAATCATATATAAAATCTGAATATCTATTTTTCTTCTATAAAATCTATGAAAAACTAAATTTTTACGTCAAAATTTTTAAAATTTTTACCGGTTAAATCCACGTAGTTTCAGTAATAACGGTGTAACATTAGCAATTGAGACACAAAAATTATACGTTTGTAAGCTGCTACATAAGTCAACGGAGATTTTTAAGTGGAAAATATCGGTTTACACCACTCGCGATAAGAGGCCGTAATGCAGTAGAAACTTGTATTAATTTTTAAGTATATGGTGTACCTCATTTTGAAAAGAATGATGCCAGTGGAAAAAATTCCAACATTTTTTCATAAATTGTCTGTTAGTATTTCAATATGACCTTATCTACTGTAAGTAGTGTCATGTGTTATATGTACGATTTTTATACATATTTTTAATAAAATTAAATATTACAATCTAAATTTCAGCATCACTGGTTAAGAAACGATCAGTATGGTCAGAGTCAGAACTTCATCTAAAAAGTTTGTTATGATCCCCATAAAACCATATATACCAACCCAACTTCATTATTGTTTAAGAAATGGGTTAAGCAGATTTCGTCTAGCATGGATAGGTATTGACAACATTTTGAGAGGCGTGAAATCTTGTTGAAGAGCTCCAGCTACCCGGAATAGAAATTATAGAACTACAATCTGAAACATAAAAAATAAGAATTCCGAATTTCTCGGAATTTTAAATTAGTTACTAAAATAAGTTAAACACATTTTTCGCTTAGATCGATTTCAATTGGCCAATAAAACCGTGTAATTTGACAACAACGGATTTCTTTCTTTTACGTTAACTAAAAAGTAAGGTCTTTGCCAATTTACAAGGAACAATTCAAGTACTAAATATTGAGATAATAAAGCATATTGATGGATTAGAAGAAAAATTATTGCCAGGAAGTTATCGTAAATTTGGACAAACGGATTGATATGTACCACTAAAGTCGTAGTGAAAATTTTTCCAAAATTATCTTTCAAACATAACTGCTATCGATAGTAAAGGGCTAAGGTAGCTGAGTTTCAAAAATAGTTTCAAAAACAAATTCATCCATAAAAGGGCAAATTACAATCAAAAAAGCCAATTTTAGAATTGAGTTTAAAAATAAATCCCAAATTTTATCTAAAAACAGAATAATACCATAGATAGTTTAGAACTTAGCTTAAGCATTTTGTTAAAATCCCAACTACATTTTTATTTGATCGAGTTGAAGTAAGAAAATCAAATATTAATTATCATATATATGTACAAAATGAAAATAGCCTATTTCTTCGTACTATACCATGTGGCACGAGCAGTAAAATTTTATAATTTTAACAAAATATGATTCTTACTACCTACGATCTGAAAGCTCCAGGAATACCTGTTTCCAAACGGAAAGGTGAAATGGAATGATTGTGGCCAACATCCGAATTTCTTTTACCACGAAAAATTGAACTTACCGTACTTTTGATAAAAATGTCTTGCGTAATTAAAAATCAACAAAACTCTTGTTGGTTAGAAATAAAATGTTTAACTCTATCTGAAGTTTTTAATTCTTTTTCGTTTTTGGTAAATGTCAAACTATTGGCTAAATGAATTAAAAAAGTTTTAATTCACAAAGTTTTTTTTCTGAATTAAAATAAGTGTTTTTAATTCATTTTAAAAATGAATTAAAATCAGAGTTGAAAAAGAAATAAAAAAGTTCGACAAAATGAATTTAGAAAGGCATTTCTTAATTCAGTTTTAAAATGAAATAATATAAGCCTCTTTATAAAATGAAACACATTAATGAAAACTTTTTGGAATTTGAATTTGAATTTGACACGTAAAAATTTGGCAATGCAAAATAAGGCGTAATTTTACTTTACGTAGACATCGGAAAAATCAGGTAAGGAATATAAATTTTGGAAATTTTTAAATGCAAGATTTAGTAAACAATTTTTGATTTTCCGGAAAAATGTTTACTTTTTTTATTTTTTCAATATTATTTTATATTTTTATTAATAATAATTGCTTCGTGAACCTTGCAGACACAGATCAAAGATTTTCTCTCGCTCTTATCGCTTCTTCTGATAAAGCCATAAATGTTAAAAGAATCAACTTTCGCTGGCCCCCAAACCCCCGCTTTTACACAATTTATTTGCACAATTCTTTAAGTGTCAAACTAAATAAAAAAAAAATTGAAAACATTTCAAAATTCTCCTGGAAAAATTTAAAAATTTTCCCGGAAAATTTATTTGGACTGTTGAAAAACTGTTAAGATACAATTATAAAGATTACACATTTCTACGTATTTCGAATAGAATAATACGTAATTTTTTTTGTTAAGTGAAAATTTTCCCGGAAAATGGGATAATTTTCCAAAAAATTTAGCTTCCCCTTCCTAAAAACTGTTGATAAACAATCCTGCATTTAAAAATTTTTTAAATTTATACTCCTTACCTGAATTTCCCGATGTATACGTAAAGTAAACTTTAGTCCAAAATAATGCACATTTCTGAATATTTGTTAAAAGTCGAATTAAGATTTTTTAATTTATAAAATGAAATAAAATGTGCCTTTTTTAATTCATTTTGAAAAAGAATTAAGTTAGGTGTTTTAAAAATAAAATAGTGTAAGCCTTTGTTAGTTCATTTTTGAGTTTTCTCATTTTACTAAATCGCCTTTTTTAATTCATAATTTTAAGTTAAAAATATGAATTAAAATAACTAGCAGATGTGCATACAAAAATCAACTTTTGTAATTCATTTTTAAAGAACTTTTTTAATTCAGACTTTTTTAATTCGGTACCCCTCAAACTATTCAACATCATATAAAAACATTTAAAACCATTTCATGAATGCTGCCATTTAGGGTTTTCGCTTTTCCTCCATATTTCGAAAAAACACTTCAAATTAATGGAAAAGTTTAAGTATGAAGTTTGATTCCGAATAGTAAATCCGCCTGAAGTGAAGAGATGTTGAATTTTGGTCAAAAAATGTTTTTTTAACAAAAATGACGAGTATTACCGGTAAAATTGAAAAAATTATCTGAACAAAAATTTAAAAATGCCAGTTCCAGTGGACTCTCAATTAATTTATTTATAAAGCTTATTTTTGTTAAAAAATAGATTTTTGGCTGAATTGGACATTTCCGCATACATTTTGGAAAATTGGTTTAGACGGGTTGTACATAATCGATTTTGTCAAATGATATAATTTTGAAAATATTTGGAAAAACAACAAACCTCCTACGAAAACCACCGCTTCCGATCAGCCATAAATCATTGAGATCTCCAAATTTATGAGAAAAGCTTAAGAATGTAGTTTCATCTCGATCGGTCAATCCGCCTAGGTTGTAGAGGGGACACAGACACACACACAATTTTTAAAAACTAACTGTTTTACTTTGGAGATAAAGCGGTAAATCTACAAAATTTCAAGTGTCAAAATTAACGTAAAAGAAAGTAAAAGCAATTAGAGTTTTGGCATTGAATTTTTTTTAAATTTACAATCACAACTCCTTTTAATTGTACATTCAAAGCCTAAAAATTAAGGGTTAAAAGCCAGAAAACCACTTCTGTTATGTAATTTCTATTCCACTTTAGTAAAAGTAATTCAGTGACATATAAAAGACTGGTAAACCGTTTGTTTAGTTTTCTTTAGACAGAAACAACTTATAATATTTTTCAAAATATTCCCATTAATATATTAAAAATATCGTGATTGAGTTTCTCATTGAATTTGACCACACACGGCTCCCAAATTTCATAAGTACGTGCAAAATTTTTAATATAACAACAATTCCATCACACGAAGTAAGTTTACCAAAATTTGTTATGAACTAAACTGTAAAACCAAAAATACAGGGTTTTCTCACATCTGTATACTGGCCTGACTAACCAAAAATGTGAAATATTAGAATATGTTTTTTTTTTAATTGATATCTCAAAATCCGAGATTTTCTTTGACCCGAAATTTTGATCGCCGGGATTTCGACGTCCAGGATTTTGATTACAGGGGTTGTGACTTACGAGCTTTGGCATTTCGGAATTTTAAATTCCGGGATTTTCATTGATTTTCGAGATCATGATCTTGATTTTCTGGATTTCGAAAACGTAATTTTAAAATTGAAAATTTCGGCGATAACCCGGTAAAAAACAATTTAAAAACAATAAACCATTCCACAATTTTAAGATTACTCCGACAAAAAAACCACTTCAGACTTTAGTCTTAAACAGTAACAGTAACCTTTGTAAAGTTTTAAAATCAGAAATAATATTTTTTGTAAATATAATTTGTAATATTGTAATACGATTTAAAGAAGTTTCTAGAAATACCAGAAAAAAGACTAAAAGTACAACTAAAAAATTTCTCTCATATCCGGTGGCTCTAAATGAACATGAAAAATTTATATTTGCTCATAAATCATGTTCCTACACTAAAAATGATTTAACCCATATGTACATTTTAATTGGGTTCATTGTTCATTTTTGTCGGTACATATACCATATGTAAAACAAATATCTCTAGCATGTAATTAATTGCTAATCAATATTTTTTTTTTGTACTCAATAAATAACCCTTCTACATATATCGACATAATGTTGAAATAGTCCATTGATTAAATCGACAAACATTCATATCCAAATATTTACATTTCCAAATCACAGCAAACAATCCTCGGTATATATTCTCGATTCAATTAAAATCAATCAAACATAAAATTTTATAAGCACCACACAATCCACATATGTGACTATATATGTGTAGGTTGTGAATATAATATCGATATGTAAATTACCTGTACCGCCAAAGTTTATCCATAGTAATAACGTGTCGATTTTAAACGTTTTAGGCTAAGCCACAACAATAAACCGCATAATAAATAGCATATAACATTGTGGTAAGGCTCTAATTACAATTTAATCCACAGAATATGTATGTTGCACGCAAACATCATATTAAGATAGTGAAAATTGTATTTACTCGTACACCACCCTCATTAGGTTTTGTGCTTCTACCAAATATTGTTACATCACAAGTATTGAGTAATGGGAAAATTTTTGTGCAAACGACTAAAGAAAAACTGTTAGCGAACACACACACACAAAATAAACTTTAGGCACATATACATTAAAATCAAGATACATGCAAACGAATCATTATTCAGAATATAAATTAGAATTCATTTCGAAAACGTTATTGTTCTTACTCGAAGGTAGAAATTTTCCCGTTTCCCAACATTTAAAATAACATCCTTTATAACAATAATTAAAGAAGGTACTGCGATAACAAAAGATATCGTATTTTTCTAAAAACATAAATATTTATGTAATTATTGAGGTTATTAAATTTGTCTTATCATCATATACTCTTCTCAGAACGAAAAATGCTAAGATTTGCAAATATGTTTTCCGATAAGATGCGGTGTTACGATATATATTTACTTTCCAAATGGCATTGTTGAAGCAAATCTAAGAAAAGATAAATAACATGTCAACATAAAATTACAGAACTAACTTTCTCAGGGGGTATTGGCCCTTGTTCTCAGCAGAGAACCAATTTGTTATAACTTGTTACGAAATTAATCGACAAAATTGGTTTACGCCAAATATAAACAAGATACGTTAAATTAATTGTCGAACATTTCTTATTTACACGTTGTAAATAAATCGCCCACACGAGCTATAAACACACAATTTAATTAAAGAATATGGAACATTTCTAACATACATCATAATATATGGTATTATATCGATATAACATTAGTTCTCAGAATTCGATTATTTGTATGTATGTTGCAAATTAACCTCATTGGCATTATTACGGAGATGAAAACACCTACCCGAGGTAAAAATTATTAATTGATAATTTATAGAAAAATTATTATTCCTACTAGTTTTACTTTTTTAATGTTTACTTCCTGCGTGTAATCAGACAACGATCTATTGCTTAATCAAATGAGTTCGCAAATTGAACGAAATATTTTAAAATTTGTAACGGATAGATAATTGCCGAAAAACCAGACCAATCTTTTAGGGATTTGGAACGAAATTCTGATGAACGTTATACAACTAGAAGTTGTTCCAATCGGAGGTAGAGAATGTAAACCACTAAATATTTGTCGCAAATAATGTGTTTCCAAACACACCAAATGATAATTTTTAAAAAATAGTGGGGATTAAAAATATATAACTTACATGTCAGATAAAGGATTGAAGTGTCTCAAAAAAGTTTTAGGCTAATCTTTATGGAAACAGAATATTTGTTCGGATGGTGCCACAAAATCGTTTTAAAACGATCTGGTGAACACATCAATCTTCCGAAAATTTATATTATAGCTAAAGCACATATTAACAGCTTTCCAGAGTACGAGTCATATTACACAAGACGGGATACTAACAAAAATTATTTACATAGCGACTAAGTCATTTCGACGATGAATGAGCATTGTGACAATCACAGAAACTAAATATCTATTTGGAAATGTACACAAACCCGTAATGAAACAAATTTTAAATTAAAAAAAAAACCGAAACAGATTCATGTCACACATGTGATGGCCCATTTATTTTATAAACGTCTTCCGTAGCATAAATTTTGTATAGTGGGCCAGACCCATATGGAGTGTGACACAGTTTACGCAACAATTTAAAAAAACCAAAGAAAAGAACGAGGTTTATCATTGAGGATCCTACGGATTGGTATCAATTCGTTCGATCTGTACGACCCCAAATTTTTGGTGTGACGTATACGACTTCCGACAAATATCGAAATCTAGGTTTGAATGGAGAAACGTTGACAAAGAAAATAATCGATGGTAAACTGTAAAGTGGAGATTCACTATTAATTTGGGAGAAATGCATTGCAAAAATTCGGGTTTGCTTTCTAAATCCCGATTCCCAAAATGTCATTTTTCAAAATCCCGATTTATTAAATTTTGTTTATGAATTCGGGTGGCCGGCGCTCGAGTTCATAAAAAAAATTAAAAATTCGGGGTTTTGAAAATCTTTTCTAATGAGTGCAATGTGGCAATGACTTAAAATATGAAATCAAATATATTGCGATCAAAACAGAATTTGACCCAGATGCCAAGTGAATTGCAAAATGATTCCAAAATAATTATATAAGATGTTATGGATACCAATGAAGACTTGCGCAATTCAGCGCAGATTTCTGGACTATATCCCAGAAACAACCATGTAGAAAATTTCCCTAGATCACAAAACTCGGTTCAGGCTTATCACGCCCAACTAAAAATAGTAGTCGGAAGACCTCATGTTGGTATAATTTAATCAAAGAATTGGCAAAGGTGATGATGATAAGCAAAACACGCATTGAGAAGTGGAAAGGTGGTGAATGCGTCCCACTAAAATAAAATAACAAAAAAAAATACTGATAACGTTATAACTATGAAAAAAATATTGTTCATGCTATCACGTTACAATTATTGCGGTCAATTTTAGTTATTTTATCATTAAATAAACATCCTTTTCAGGATGACCAAAAATATATTTTATTAAAAGAACATATTATCCAATTTTGTAAAGTAAAATTTATAATTATTGGTTAAGGAATAGCCAAGTTCAATTGAGCAGGCTCAATCCCAAAAAATTGGGTTGGGTACGATTTGCCAAATCCAAAATTCGGCAAAACGGAATTTCTAAATCAAAATTCCAAAAATAAATTTCCAGAAACAAAAATTCCAATCAAAACCATTCTAAAAAATAAGAAAATAACAAAATTCCTATACAAAATGCCAAATTTCAAAATTCCTATTTACAAAGTTCCACAAAATAATTCCATTTTTATGCCCATGGAAATATGGTGCGCCTTTCATATTTCCATGGGCGTAAAATGGAATTTGGAAATTTTATTATAATTTATATTTAGGAAATCTTCGATTAAGTTTTATTCAGCAGTAACAAGTATTAATTTAATTAATTGATATAAATAAATAATAATAATAAATCAATTAGAATTTTTGAGTAATGCTACAAATATTGTTAATCTAATGAAAAAATTGCATATGGAATTTTTTTTTCTAACATAAATAAATTTTGGAATTTTATCAATTGGAATTTTGAATTATGTTTTTTATGTTCTGGTATTTTGTAAAACGGAATTTTATGTTTTTGTTAAACAAGATTTTGAAAATTTAGGTTATAGTTGGAATTATTTTTGGCTAACGGATCATAGAAAAATTCACATTTAAATGCGATCCGATAAGCCTGGTGTGACCAAAATCGACACAAAATAAACCGAGTTCTTAATAAAAATGAAGATAAAGAATGAAAATTTAATATTTAATCGGAAGTCTTAAAAAAAATCCAGACCTATGTCGAGATTTTTTAAGGTTTCAGCGAAAGAGGTGTTTTGAAAGTCGGGATTTTGAAAGTAGCGATTCGGGATCTTAAAACTCGGGATTTTAAAATTCGGTATTTTTTGTTGGGAATTTGATAATTCTGGATTAAGTACCGACGCAATAATTTTAGTAGACAAAAATTTGGGGATAACTTCGTATTTCCGAATATTTTATTACCAAAATGATGTTTTTGGCCAGATCAAAAACTTACTAGTAGGCTGATTCTCAAATTTCAAATTGTAAAAAATAAATATTCTGAAAAATATCCCAAATCACCTCTTGTAAATTTTTGAAAAAATTAATCTAAAAAAAATAATATCCTTAATTTGCATTTAATTTTATATTTATTTAAATCTATTAAATGATAAAATGAAATATAAATCTACATAATAGGAATATGTATTTTATATTTTAAAAAAATATCTTGAATTGGTATCGAAAGGTCAAAAATTTTATTAGCGAAAAAAAAATATCCCAAAATGCCATCCCGAAAATAATAATCCAAACAACAAAAATCTCAAAACACATAATACCAAAAATATATTTACCAAGAAAAAAATTGCTCGAACACAAAATCTCAAAAAAATAAAAATATCGAATTAAAAATCCCAAATTTTACCGAAAATAAAACCAAATTTGGTTCTATTTTCGGAAGATTCGAAAAAATTAAATCATTAGATAAATGTTCGTAAGATATATTTTAAAATATAAAATATATGTATGTACTCTTATGTAGACTTATATTTCATTTTCATATTTTCATTTAATAGTCTTAAATAAATATAAAATTAAATGAAAGTTTTGGATTTTTTATTTTTTGAGATTAAATTTTTCGCCCAAATAATCAAAAATTTACAAAAAGTGATTTGGGATATTTTTCAGACTATTTATTTTGGGCAATTTGAAATTTGAGAAACAGCCTACTAGTAAGTTTTTGATCTAGTCAAAAATATCATTTTGGTAATAAAATTTTCGGGAATACGATGGTATCCCTAAAAATGTATTTGCCAAATTACTCCAACACAAAATCTCAAAAAAAAAAATATCAAATTAAAAAGCCTAAAATTTACCGGAAATTGAATGGAATGTAAAAATTGGGTTGGTATCGAAAGGTCAAAAATTTTATTAGCGAAAAAAAATATCCCAAAATGCCATCCCGAAAATAATAATCCAAACAACAAAAATCTCAAAACACATAATACCAAAAATATATTTACCAAGAAAAAAATTGCTCGAAAACATAATCTCAAAAAAATAAAAATATCGAATTAAAAATCCAAAAATTTACCGAAAATAAAACCAACTGAGTCGAAATCAGCGCATAAAAATTCATTAAAAATTTTGCCATCATATTCTTTGTTACCGGTGGAGTTAAAAAGAAATGATTTCAACAAATTTTGTGTTTTATTGAATCACAATGAATCTACAATGCAAGTCCATAAGAAATAATCAGGTTTGAAGGTTGATTCTTATGAAGTTTTCTTAATTTTAAGCTTTATAATTAATTGATTTTATTATTTATTATTTTTTTCTAAAATATTACATTTAATTTTTGTCATTTTATGAAAGGGTTTAATTGATCGCAAGGTTGTTTATAGTAAAAATTTTACTTTTTGAAAGAAAAAATAGTTTTTACATTTGATCTGAAGAGTCAATTTTCTAACATGGTTCTTCGATTGTTGCATACCTGTGTTTGCATAATTAATCTCGATTAAAATTCAGAATTAAGCTGTTTCAGGCTTAATACCAGAGTTAGTTCCTATTAAGGCCAGCACACCACATGTTGTAGTTTTCTTATTAAAGATACGGTAACGTTGATCGAATTGGGACTAAATTTTTATTCGAGCTTTTAAATAACAACCAAAGCTCTACCGGCAAAAATCGACATTTAATTCGTATTTTATATTTTATTCCATCGAATTTGTTATGTATCTATCGATAATTATGGCGGAACTGTGCAATACATAAATAATATATTCTTTCGAATTTAAATTCAAATTTCCTTTAAAAGTGTTAAGGATAAATTTTGTGGTATAAAACACAACACTCAATATATACGATGTATACTCGTCGACACCTAACCAACCTTAAAAACGTAATGCTAAGAATTTTATTATAAGTTTGCCTCGAGCCATATACGCACAAACAATTTTTTACATCACTGTTCAAACGATGAAATGTGATTACGACAGGGTTTTGAGCACGATATACATACATACAAGGGACAGACAGAAAATTTATTCAAATTGGTTCAAAATTAATTTAATTTTTTTTTGTTCTAAGTAAAAAGTAAAACACAAAATTATTAACTTTTTGGACAAAAGGTACAGAGCGTACGACAAAACAAAAGGAAGAAAAGCTCTACTAAATAAATAAGAAATCAAACGTATACGGAAAGTAATATAGACACAGAATAAATAAGGTAGCTTCTTGTACACTGTGGATATATATAATATTCAGTATTATGCACAGAAATATCATTTGATTTACTTTCCCAGCGGGGATTTAATGTTTCTGCGAAACAAAATGATACGATTTAAAATTTATAACATTTTTTTCTTGTATACCAATGTTTTGTTTGGTGAGTAGCTATCTCCTGGTTGAATGAACAAAACATAGTTATTAGGTGAGTTACACAAACATTTTATTTTTTGGTTTATTTTAATTATATGATTATATTAAAATATTAAAATGAATTTGAAGGATTCGTTTTGAATCCGAAAGTCATTTTCCACGTGGAATGAACCCACACAATTTTTTTATGGAGTTCTGTTGACTTGTGAGTCAGAGCTTTGTCAAATAGTTTCTTCATAATGCAATTAAGATCTCTGTTGTCCAGTGATTTCTCCATCTATCATACCGGTTTATGGAAAGATTTAATTGTTGGTATGTATTGTGTCTAGGATATAATAAAAAAAAAATCTCACGAAAATTATCTCTAAATTTTATATCCATCAAGCATTCTAAAACATGAATTTTACTAAATAATATTCACTTCGTGCATGTAATAATCTGTTTTTCAAATTTACAGTATATGTGTTAATGTGCAGTATATTCCGTCAACTATCGATCCATTTCAATTTAGCTATCAAATAAATGCATTTTGTATTTAAATTGAAACTAGAAAACATGTATTACCATAACAATAGAAGGATTTACTTCCTGCATGTAACATATGTAATCTTATTTTATTTGTGTAAATATTATTATTATTGCTTAAGTAAAATTTTAGTAGATATGTTTGTATATTCACGTGTGGTTATTTTAATCTATTTTACTAAATGAATATTAGAATTCACTTCGCGCATATAATAATCTGTGTTTGTAATTTTCAATATATGTGTATATGTTCATTAAATTTCGTGAACTATTGATCCATTTGAATTTAGCTAGCAAATAAATGCATTTTGTATTTAAATTGTAACTAGAAAACATGTATCACCATAACAATAGAAGGATTCACTTCCTGCATGTAATAATTGTAATCTAATTGTATTTGTGTATATATTCTGCTTACTTGTGGTTATTTTAATAAAATATACTAAACGAATATTAATATACACTTCGCGCATGTAATAATCTGTTTTTATAATTTGCAATTTCCACATTGATCCATTCGGATTTAGCTATCAAATAAATGCAGTTTGTATTTACACATATTAAACCTAGAAAACATGTATGACTGTAAGAATGATAGGATTCACTTCCTGCATGTAATAATTGTAATCTAATTTTATTTGTGTAATCTATATATCTTAGCGACGTATGAAGTTAAGTATGCGATTGTATCTCTATGTAAAGGGAATTACTGACGTGAGGCATGAATTATTGCCAAATTATTCAAGGGACCGGATGCAGCTACAATTTTTGAAGTGGTCAGATTATTTAATGTTTTGTGGAAATTTTTGTGGTCTTACCGTTGCTGTAAACATCGTGGTCTCCAATTATGCTTTAATCTAATACTTTAAAATTAGGATTTTTGAAATGTCAATCATGTTCAAATCATTGCAAAATCTCACTAAAGAAATTATAAATGTAATGAACATACTTAAAACGAATTTATAAATTGTTTAATTAATAAAATGCTGTTGAATTTTTAAATGGTACAGACTGCATTTTAATTTATATTTAGGATAACTTTAGTCAGTAGTTCGTACCATTGATTTTACCGTTGATCTATGTCACCGTCATAACAAATATGATTTAGTTATGACGTTAGAATAAAGTCCAAATTTCCGTTGGAATAAAGGGGCGCCTCATGAGAACAAACGTCATTTCCTTTACCGTAACCTTCGGTTCAAGATACATATACCACTAACATTAAACTGCCCAATGAAAACAAACCATAGACACCTAAACCGCAGAATATAGTAACTAAGATTATTTTTGCCTCCCTTCATTGTTATGATGACAGTCAAAATGACATTTGAAAATGAGGGAACGATTTTATTTTTTTGAAAACTACTAGCGCCATCAGCCGTTTGAGTCAAAACGAGTCAAAAAAAAATGCATACAAAAATGGAGTTATGTCACTTCTGTATTATATTCTGTGATATTTAGTATAATGTATAGTTTTTAGAATTAGATAAACCTTTAAACTTTTAAAAGTCTTCAGACATCAGGTGTAATCCTGAAAATGATGTATTTAGGCAATTAAATAATTTACAATTTTATTTGTAGTCCTAAATTAGCATTAGAATTAATATTAAAATAAATTTTGTGTATTGGGCTACAATCGTTCTTTTTAGTTCGATGGAAACTCATTCTTAAATATCGTATTTGGTCGCATAATTAAAAAATGGATAGGTGAATATGTTCGGGCCAACACCCGACCTTGCTTTGCCTGCACAAACGGACGTACATAGATCTCGAATAAACCGGTTTAATTTCCGAAACCCAACCCGTTTAATGATTTGTAGTTTTTTTGTAAATGCTACACTTTTCAACATCATTGGAAAAACTAGAATAGCTCCCGAGGAAGGTGCCACTTCCAGTAAACAGTTCTCTACCAAAATTAGCAAGGATTTCCGAAATAATGCAAAAAGTTTAAATATGAAGTTTTAGGACTTTAAAGATGCCGATTTTTGGTGAAATAACGTTTTTTTAAACTCATCATATCCGGTCAAATTTAAACAATGATCTGACCTAATTTTATTTTGAAATTATTTAAGAATTTTTTACTTTAGGTACTTTTCAAAAAAACAAGTCAAAACCGAAAAGACTACTATGAAACTGCAACATCAAGTGGCTGCGGTCAAAAATCATTGAAATCGCCCGATACATGAAAAAAGCTTCACAATTAAATTTCACACAGACCAGTCAATCCGTCTGAGCTAGAAGACACCCCTATTTAATCAAAAAACTTGAGGTCAAAAATTTCCATTAATACTGTTAAAACAGTTCAAAAATCTACCTTTCAGCATAAATTTTGGAAAATTGATCTGAACTCATATTGTTGCAAATTTAATTTAGAGCCTTTATTTCATATACTATTTCTCATAAATGATAATTTTCTCAAAATATTTACAAAAAATGAAAATTTTTTTGCCATATATCACTGGGATCCCAAATTTGTAGAAAAGCTCAAGTATGAAGTTTCATTCCGACCAATCAAACTATATGGGCTGTACAGTGTCGATTTTATGTTAAAAAAAGTTTTTGTCGAAAATAGTAATTTCCGGTAAAATTTTGGAAAATTAACTTTATAAAATTTTTTTATCACTTCGCATATTTTATTTTGTTAATTCGACAAATTGTACACAAGTAAACATTAAATTTTTCATTGTAAATTTAATATTGTTTGCTTTGCAAATTACACAAAATAAAAAATTATTTGTAAAATTTTACAAAGACCGTTGTTGTTTGTACTTAATTTTTTGTTAAATATTACATTTAAATAGGTTATTTCCACAAAGTTATTTTTCAATTCGGCTAAAAAAAATTAATTTTACAAATTTTACAGAAATATGGTTATTTCTTTTTATACAAAATTTTCATAGAAGTTCAATACTGCAAACACAACAAAATTTGACTTCTTATATTGAAGAGTAGCTGCGTTGCCTGAAAACGAACGATTTTTCTTGAGCTGATTTTGGCCAAATATCACTGGGGTCTCCAAATGTATGGAAAAAGGTAAGGTACGACCTCTGTGCTGTACAGTGCTGAATTGTTGTCGAAAAACAGTTTCTTGTCGAAAATAGCAATTTCCGGTTAAATTTTGGAAAATATTTTAAAGCACAATCGTTCTTCTCGAAACTGCCATAATTTTCAAAATATTTACCAAAAAAAAAAATCTCATGTGAAAGCTGCTGCCACTGTTCAATCTAAAATCAAATTACGAGTTCCTGAAATACATTTGTTGCCACCTGAAATACATTTGTTGTCACCTGGAATACATAAATCATCGCCTGAAAGAAAACCATCACCAATTTATCGTCAAACCCAACACTACAGCTGAGTTATTAATATCACCATCCGAGAATCGTCCCTCATTTAATATATGTAGTTATCTGAAATGTAATTAGATTAATTTAATTAAGTTCATACGTATATTATAATAATTACTTACCTTGTCATTATATTCATCTTGATTACCTAGAAATTAGTATAAATATTATTTAGATAACAAACCAAAAACATATGTAAACAATATACATAACATAATTTGCCCTTGAACTTGATCTTCAAAACACAACAAATTATGTCATGCATATTGTAACACAAATAAACATACACTAGAATTTCTCTATATATTTATTAACACATATAGATACTTACCTTTAAAACAATAAGGATAATTGGTTACCTAAAATAGTAATTAAGTTAAGATAAAATTCAGTTTATTATGTATATTAAATCTTTCTTACCAGTTTGTTATGACATTTCTGCATCACACAATTACTAATGTAATTATCTTATAGATTGTACTACCACCAATGTAATTCCTATTTATTAGAAAGTGCGTTTAATACTTAATATATAATTTGTAATGCCATCTAGTGGCAATTAAATTACGAGGCGATTGATAACCCTCTATGGTAAATATACCAACATTTTTGTAATTAATATTTTGTAAAACAAAATAAAATTCTCTTTGTCATCAACCACCATAGCGATAAGTTGTGTTTTAGAATTGCATCGCGTTGTAAATCAAAATAAATATAAATATAATAATATAAAATTAAATAGAAATTTGTACAGTGAAGTTATACAGTACCACCGGTTTATTATTTCTACATTTGTTGGTCCTTCGAGCCGGATGCGATACCAAAGCGCATCAAAGTGTAAAGTTAAAAACCGCGATTGCAATTCTAAAACATCCACGCCATTACTAACCAGCGGATAGCAAAAAAGCGCAGTGTTATTTTTCGATACAAGGCGATACTACAGCCAGCGTTCACGCGCCGAAATACCCACCGCCATTCATCGCATGGTATTTCTACGTGGTTACATTAATCTGCATAATTAATAAAGTGATAAAAACGGAAATACCCACCGCCATTCTTCGCATGGTATTTCTACGTGTTTAATTAATAAAATGCAGGATTAATAAAGTGATAAAGCCGAGATTCCAGTCGCCATTCGCCGAGTGGTTTTTTACGAGTTTGCATTCGCTCGCCCATATACAAACGAAGGCGATTGCAATTCGATACTGCAGCCAACATTCACGCGACGATATACCCACCGCAATTTATCGCATGGTATTTCTACGTGGTTGCATTAATATGAAGATTTAATAAGTTGATTAAACCCGAGATTCCAGCCGCCATTCACCGAGTGGCTTTTACAAGTTTGCATTCGCTCGCCCATATACCAACGAAGGCGATTGCAATTCGATACAAGCCGATACTGCAGCCAGCGTACATATTCCGAAATACCCACCGCAATTCACCGCATGGTATTTCATCATAACTGGTCAGCAGCCGCAATTCACCGCATGGTATTTCTACGGATTCGTACAAATCTTTAAAATTAGTAAAGGATTTATCCCGAAATACCCACCGCAATTCACCGCATGATATTGCATCATAACTGGTCAGCAGCCGCCATTCATCGCATGTTATTTATTATTTCCGGTTGGCAGATAAATAGACAAGTCCGGAGTGACAAACCAAGCACCATTCATCGCGTGCCCATATTCCAGCCGCCATTTGCCGAATAGTATTATTATCAGTCTCCAGTTGACAGTCGAGTACAGGATTAAAACCAGGTGAGCTGTTTCCATATCATTTAAGTAAATTGAACCCTAACCACAATATATTAAAAATATATTTTCGAATTTTTATAATTATATTTCGAGTGGTTCTTTGACATATTCCTTGTGCTCGCGCTGTGCGTATAAAATTATACATACTTCTGTTAAGTTATCGACCAATTTAATTATATTTTAACCTCGTGTTAATATGGAAGCATTAGTTAAGCGTAAAAGTGTGATCAAGGGTCAGTTAACGAAGATTGCTAATTTTGTAAATACGAAGGGCGAAAATGCCACTTATGACGAACTGTTAATTCGGTTAGCTAAAGTGAATGATATGTATAATCGATTTATTTCAATTGAGGAACAAATATTTAACTTGGATGCAGAAGCGAATTCGGATATGGATATTTTTGACGAAGCGTATTACTCAATCGTTGCGAAATTACAAGTGCTTTTAAGACAACTCTCGACTAAGTCCGCAATACCGACTCCTCGCGATAATGCCGATGTTTCTTTGAATACCACCCAGATTAATTTTCGATCTGATTTCAAATTACCGAGACTGAGTTGCCCTACTTTCGATGGCAATCTGAAACAATGGCAATCATTTTATGATATTTACATATCCACGGTCCACGAGAATACAAACCTATCCTCCGCCGAGAAGTTCAAATATCTCCTGGGACAGTTACGTGGATCTGCATATACAACTGTTTGCCATTTCCGTATAGACGATGCAAGCTATTATGAAGCGTTAAAACGATTGGTCAAAAAATACGATAGAAAACGGACTATAGTGGAAGGTTACATTCGCGGATTCCATTTGCCGCCGAAGTTTAGTAAACCGTCAGCCGTGAATAACACTAAGCTTCATGATACGTTAGATGAAACCATTCGAGGCCTAAAGGCGCTCGGAGATCTAGCAACGCACCGTGACCCGTGGTTAATCCTTTTGCCAGCCGAAAAATTGGATGATGATACAAGGCAGCTATGGAAATACGAGTCAGCTGAAACCGATTATCCAACGGGTGATGAATTCTTAGAATTTCTATCTAAGAGAATGATTTCACTAGCTGAGCCTGCAACCAAAAGATTTGCTGCCCCCAAGTCACCAACACCGATTAATTCCTATTATGCCGCTATACAGCTACCGCCCTGCCCACTCTGTGAAAATGAAGAACATAGATTGTACGAGTGTCCTAAAATTCGTGCAATGGACAGTATCTCGCGCCGCGAGTTCATATCCAAATCCAACCGCTGTTTAAACTGCCTTACTGATCGACACCTAATCACGAACTGTAACAGCAGAAAACATTATCAAAAATGTCTCAAACGACACAATACTTTGTTGCATTACGTCCATACCCCACAAATAACCAAAGGTTCAAAGAATGATAAAGGATCACCGAATACGAATGAGACCGTTCATCAAAATATCGTTCAACCAAATTCCAGTAATAATAACCAATCAGCTACCACGATGTTAGCAATACCGATGTGTCGATACCTAGAGAAACCAGTGCCAATTAAGGATCCAGTAGAAGATAGCCGTTCGATTAAACGTAACATCCCTATTTTACCTACCGCAAAATCGAACATACAGGATAAATATGAAAACTGGACAAAATGTCGAGCTCTGTTAGATTCGGGGTCGACGCACAATTTTATTACGAAAGATCTTATAAGCCGATTGAAAATTCCGCGTCCAATGTCGGATATTACAATTAGTTCAATTAATCAATCGCGATCATGTATCTCAAGAGAAAAATCCGAAATTAAACTACGAACTTCAGTCAATCCATCCTTTTGCATGGACATTGAACAACCTATTTTCAACACCAGTAAAACCTGTCATCATGTTGATTCTGAAACTCTTCAAAGGTTAGAGATAACTATGGGGAGATTTTGGCGAACAGAACAGGTGCTCTTACCCCAAGATAAAGACTACCATCGTATCCTGTGGAGAGAAAACCCAGATATGACATTATCTCAATACCGTTTAAAAGCGGCAACCTACGATAAGTACGAGACGATCTATCCCGAAGCCAGCAAAGTCATTAGGAAGGATTTTTACATGGATCTTAAGTATTTAAATACAAAAACCTTAATCCGTGTTTTAGGATACCTTCTCAGATGCAAAAAAATTCTTCAAACCCGAAAACTAATACGAAAATCTTGCATTCACTTAATCGTAAAGGAGGTTGTAAATGCCGAATACTGTCTATTCCGATTTGTCCAGCATGAAGGTTATAAAAGCGATATTAGTTTATTATTAAACCATAAATTATTACCGAATAATTCAAAAAATTTTATTTTTATTCATATATCGACAACTATGGACTGCTGCTGCGGACGTTTGGAGAAGGCTGCTATTATTCACGATGCTAAGCTCCGCATAACATTGCCAAGCAACCATGTTATCACCGAAGGTATAATCCGGTACATACATCACAGGAATTTACATGCCAGCCACAAATTGTTGCATACCATATTAAAACAACGGTTTGCCATCCCTAGAGCAAAAACCGTCATACGCCGGATTATCCATCTATGTATCACCTGCAGACACTTTAATACAAAGTTGGAACAACAACTTATGGGTCAGCTACCCAGCTGCCGTGTCAATCCACCAGCTAGGCCATTCATCGAGGTCGCTATCTACCTAGCTGGTCCATTTAATCTTAAACCATACAGGATTAGAGGTGCCAAATCTAATAAATCCTAAATAGTAATATTTGTTTGTATGGCCACCAAAGCCACAACGATTGAAATTGTATCCCTCAAATTACCCGGAGGCCGCTTTCTCAACCGACCGATAAGTAAACTGTGCTTCTTACCTAATATTGACTCAACTGAGTCAACGGCGGCGGTATGTTCAATCTAAAATCAAATTACGAGTTCCTGAAATACATTTGTTGCCACCTGAAATACATTTGTTGTCACCTGGAATACATAAATCATCGCCTGAAAGAAAACCATCACCAATTTATCGTCAAACCCAACACTACAGCTGAGTTATTAATATCACCATCCGAGAATCGTCCCTCATTTAATATATGTAGTTATCTGAAATGTAATTAGATTAATTTAATTAAGTTCATACGTATATTATAATAATTACTTACCTTGTCATTATATTCATCTTGATTACCTAGAAATTAGTATAAATATTATTTAGATAACAAACCAAAAACATATGTAAACAATATACATAACATAATTTGCCCTTGAACTTGATCTTCAAAACACAACAAATTATGTCATGCATATTGTAACACAAATAAACATACACTAGAATTTCTCTATATATTTATTAACACATATAGATACTTACCTTTAAAACAATAAGGATAATTGGTTACCTAAAATAGTAATTAAGTTAAGATAAAATTCAGTTTATTATGTATATTAAATCTTTCTTACCAGTTTGTTATGACATTTCTGCATCACACAATTACTAATGTAATTATCTTATAGATTGTACTACCACCAATGTAATTCCTATTTATTAGAAAGTGCGTTTAATACTTAATATATAATTTGTAATGCCATCTAGTGGCAATTAAATTACGAGGCGATTGATAACCCTCTATGGTAAATATACCAACATTTTTGTAATTAATATTTTGTAAAACAAAATAAAATTCTCTTTGTCATCAACCACCATAGCGATAAGTTGTGTTTTAGAATTGCATCGCGTTGTAAATCAAAATAAATATAAATATAATAATATAAAATTAAATAGAAATTTGTACAGTGAAGTTATACAGTACCACCGGTTTATTATTTCTACAGCCACTTCCGATGAAAATCCAAAAAATTTTCTACTAAACCATCGCTTTCGGTAGACTGATATCGGCGAAAATTCACTGCAATCGCACAATTTGTGGAAAAGCGTTGGTATGAATTTTCATCCCGCTCAATTAATCCTCTGTACAGGGCTCAAATTTTTGTTGAAAAACGGTTTTTGTAATAAATCGTCATTTACGCATAAAATTTAATAAACTAAACTGAAAGTATTGTTGCAAATCTTATTTGGGATCTTTTAGTTCAGTTTTAGAAGATTTAGTTGTTCTATGTTGAAGTTATATAATTATAACTTATTTTAACCGTTCGGCATCAGCTCTTCTATGCTGATGTATAATGCGGGACAGCACTTTTTATTACTAATCACTTATGTATTTTTGATTAATAAATTTACACATTTTATTTAATTAATTATACATGCTTTTTATTTTTATCAATTAATAAATTTTTCATTTTAACAAATTAAATATTTAAGAGTTAGCAGAAATATAACTTTATACAATTTGTGTCTTAACTATTTCTCCTGTTTTTATTATATGGAATCTATTACCATATGCTATGAAAATTTATAATAAACTCTTGTGTTGAAAATTTAAAACAAAACTTATATACTAATTTTTCTGGTATACAACCTGGCTAAGGACTCTATGTTTCAGCAGTTCAACTAAGGCCAGCTTGTATACCAGTTATAACAATTATACCATTTAAACTTCTCCACAAAACGCATCCATTACACCATTTCGAATTGTCACAAATTAGACATTTCTTACCCGATAATATGTCAAAACAAACAACAACAACAACTCAAACAACAAGGTAAATAATTTAATTATAAAAAATAAAACTTAATGGAAATAATTACAAAGTTTAATAAATTTATTTTTATATTAATATTTACATAGATATGCGACAACGAGAAAATGATACACCCACATACACTCCCCTTCCAGTGGAATTTAAGAAAATTGGTAAGTATTAAATTTCACGATACGAAGTCTGTGGTTTCTTAATTTTTAAATCGAACTGGTAGTTTAATTACACGACCATGCCTTGATAACACCTCTCTTGGTTCACTACTAACTTGCACATGCTGATCGAAAACTACTTTCTTTTTAGCTTTTGGAGTTTCTGAATTAACCACCTCATCAGCTTTCCCATCAACATCCCATGACAGATTAGTCGCTAATGGCTGATTGCTGAACAACTCATCATTATTTTCGGAATAACAAGGTTTGAGTCTATCTATCGAAATATTAACTTTTTTACCTTTAATTTCTAGCTCAAAAAATTTTGTATCCCTGTTTGAAATTTTAAAAGGACCGGTATATGGAGGTTGAAGTGCTCTTTTGACTGCATCGGTACGTATAAACACATGAGAGCAATCCTCCAATTTTTTGTTAATGAAAAATTTCTCCTTTGAATGTCGAGATGCGTTTACCGGTTTTAATTCTTCAAAATGTTTTTTTAGATTACTCACGAATTCGGACTGTGGAATCGAAGTATTTGGAGGTTCCATGAACTGCCCAGGAACTCTAACCGCACTTCCATACACCAACTCTACAGGAGTAGATTGTAACTCTTCATTAAACGAGGTACGTAAACCTAATAAAACGAGTGGTAAAATGTCCGTCCAATCCATTCTGTTATGACACATAATCGCTGCTTTTAATGTCCTATGCCAACGCTCAATCATACCGTTGCACTTAGGATTATACGCTGTAGTACGTCTTCTTTCAAATCCTAATAAATGTGACAATTCTGTAAACAGATTCGCTTCGAACTGCGAACCTTGATCTGTTACGACAAAATTTGGAACACCAAACCTAGCTATCCAATTTGAATAAAAAGCATTTGCCACCGTATTTGCCATGATATCTGGTATTGGAATTGCCTCCGCCCAGCGAGTATACCTATCAATCATGGTTAAGCAGTATTTATGATTATTGGATATGGGTAATGGTCCAACTAGATCAATATGCACTTCTGAAAACCTTTCCTTTGTCACTTCGAAATTACCTATTGGTGCTTGTGTGTGTCTTGATACTTTGGATATTTGACACGCCAAACATGCTTGTGCCAATTCCTTAATATCCTTTTTTAATGACGGCCACACTACATGTTTAGACACTAATTTGACCGAAGCTTTTATTCCCGGGTGCGACAGATTGTGTAGCGACTCAAATACCTTCCTCCTCCATTCTCTTGGTATGAAAGGTCTTGCTTGTCCCGTCGATATGTCACAGTAAATGAAATGTTCTGTATTGAAAGCTAACGGTCGTCTTACTAAATTTAGTCCAGAGTTCTCGTCTTGTAGTATGTCATTCAGTTCCGAGTCTTGTAATTGATCTGTAGCCAGTTTGTTATAGTCAATAGTCTCGTGAATGTCAATTAGCTCAACTCTAGATAATGCATCAGCTACAACGTTGTCTGTACCCGTTATATGTCTCAGGTCCGTTGTAAATTGTCCAATAAAGTCTAGTTGACGTCTTTGTCTTGGTGATGCTTTGTCTAAATTTTGTTTAAATGCGTAAATGAGGGGTTTGTGGTCCGTAATGAGGATGAAATTTCGTCCCTCGAGAAAGAATCGGAAGTATTTTACACCTAAATAGGCCGCTAACAACTCCCGATCGTAGGTACTGTATTTTTTTTGTGTTTCGGTTAACCTGACAGAATAAAAACCCAGTGGTTGCCAAACTTCATCAATTAATTGTTGCATAACTGCCCCTACTGCTGTGTCGGAAGCATCTACCATAATTGATAACTTTGCTGACATGTCTGGATGAGCTAGAAGGGTGGCATCACTTAACTTGAATTTACATTTTTCAAACGCTAATTTCGACTCTTCTGTCCAAACGATTGGTATTTTACTATTCTTTTTGTAACCTTTTAAAAAGTCATTTAAAATGGCCTGGTCATGTGCTGCAGAAGGAATAAATCTTCTGTAGAAATTAATCATTCCTAGAAAACGTTTTAATTGCTGGACAATGACTGGCTGCGGAAAATTACGAATTATTTCTACTCTATCTGGAGATGGTAAAATTCCTTTCCTATTTACGAAATGTCCCAAAAAAGCAATTTCTTCTTGCGCGAATACACATTTATCCATTTTAATAACTAGCCCATTTTCGGCTAAACGTTGGAAAACTTGTTCAACATGACATAAATGCTCATCCAATGAAGCGGATGCAATTAAAATGTCGTCTAGATACACGAAACAGAATGACAATCCCCTTAAAACCGAATGCATTAATCTTTGGAACGATTGTGCTGCATTCCGAAGACCGAATGTCATTCTATTGAATTCGTAAAGACCGAATGGTGTTGCTATAGCTGTTTTGTGTACATCTCGTGGTTCAATTGGGATTTGGTGGTAAGCACGTACCAAATCAATAGTTGAAAATACTGTACAACCAGCAAGTTGAAACGAGAAGTCCTGAAGATGCGGTACTGGATAATTATCGGGAATGGTCACATTATTCAACGCCCTGTAATCCCCACAGGGTCTCCACTCACCGTTTTTCTTAGGTACCAAATGCAGAGGACTGGCCCACTCACTTTTGCTAGGTCGACAAATTCCTTGCTCCATCATACTTTCGAAGTGTTCCCTCGCTATTTGTAACTTATCGGGAGCCAAACGCCTTGTTTTGCACATAACTGGTTGCCCGTTTGTTTCCAAACAGTGTGTAACATTATGCTTAGGTGTATTCATATTGCCTGTTTCCCGAGTAATTATTTCATATTTTTTTAACAATTCGTTGATTTCTGGATTAATTTTACTTTTATCTAACAGGGCTAACGAAGGACTTGAATTACTTGTAATGGATCCAACTGAATATAAATTTGTAACCGGATCAATTAATTTACCCTTTCTAATATCAACTACTAAACCTGTTGCTTTTAAAAAATCTGCCCCGATTATTGGCATAGACACATCAGCAACTATGAAGGACCATTTGAACACCCTACGTAAACCGATATTTAGTGAAATTGTCTTCGTTCCGTAGGCCTTAATTTTGGTACCATTGGCTGCATATAAGTGAAAATCGGGTTCATTAACCTTTTTGTTACTGAAATTTGCTGGCAAAACGGAAACGTCTGCGCCAGTGTCTACCAAAAATTTTCTTTTAGAATTTTGATCCAAAATAAGTAGACGATTTGCACAAATTTCATCAACATACGTCTCAAAATGCTGACTAGAATTTAGTTTTTTGACTTTTGAGATTTTACAACAATAAACTTATCGTGAAAACGACAACCTGAAACACACTTCGTTGCCTTATCTTTAAAACGTCGATGATAGAAACATTCGGTTTCATCATACGTTCGTTCTCTAGATTTTGACGAATTTCTAGCTGTGTTATGCGGACTACGAGTTCTTCGTGTTGTGCTACGTAAGGCGGATACTTCCATTATAATATCCTTACGGAACTTACACAACATCTCATGCAACTCTTCTTTTGTCGACGATGATTCTTTTTGCTGGCTTGTGTATGATTTGTCACTTATTTCCATTACGTGCTGCTGTGACATGGTTTCAATTAATGCGTCCGCTCGTTCTGCCAACTTTCCTAATGAAACGTCATTTTCAAACGGGACTAATACCAACTGTACCTGCTGCGGTAACCTTTGCAACCATAATCGCTTAACCGTGCCTTCTTCAAAATGCTCTCCTGCATTCATATGCATTTGCTCCAGCAATTGTGATGGTTTCTGGTCTTCTAACCTTAGTCCGTGCAACAAATTATTTAATTTTGATCGTTCTGATTCTCCTAAAACTTTAATTACTTCCTGCTTAAAAAACGTATAAGGTTGTTTTCCCTTATTTTTTATAATAAGATTGGCAAATTTATTATGCAACCTAGCATCTAATGCACCAACCGCATGTGAATACCTCGTAGTCTCTGTAACGATGTTTGCTACCTGGAACTGCTGTTCCAAAATAGCAAACCAGACCTCGGGATTCTGTGCATATAAAGGTTGGGGTGGCTTAAAAGCTACATGTGCAATCTCTTTTTGCGAAATATTTTTTGCCGTTTTACTTTCGTTATCTACAATATTTTCACTACCAGAGTTGCCACTAGAAGATGCTTCCGAAGCATGGGAATCTTTCAACTGTGCATTTAGAACGATTCGAACCTGATCTTGCACTAGTGAACACAATTGTTCACGAGTCAACGTGATCATTTCGTTACTAGAAAATAAAAGATTTTGCCTATCAGAGGAGTGTACATAGGTGGAATTCGTTTCCTCGTCGTCGGTATTGATACCACGCACAACGAAACGAAAAAAGAAACTTAAAAGTAGAAAAAAGGATGAACAAACAAAAAAAACGCAAGAAATACTGAACATTGTGATTATTTGAATAATTTTAATTTTTTATTTATTTTTTAAATAATTTTTAAATATTTTTTAATTTAATTTTTTTTTTAAAAATAATTTTTATTTTTGTAATTTTTAGACGACGCAAAAAATGGTGCAAAAATGGAGTACGTTTTATAAAGAATAAATAAATGGTACTTACAATTTTAAATTTATCGTCTTATTATACGGGATGATTGGAAAAACTCCCGGCTGCTTACAAACAATGTTTCCTCTTTGAAGCGGATTTTATTTAATACAGCTATGTTTAACGGGTGATCCGGTGAATGCCTGTTGCTGCTTCGCCAAACCAATGCTCCCTTCTAATTTGCGGTTGATTTATTAGTTGCTCGTTTATCTGGTGAATACATAGACGGCAAACTGCTTCCTCGGAACATATAATATTTTTTTTAAAATTTTAGTTATCCAAAAATTTTACGGATGACTTGTAGTATTTTGCGTTGGCTAATAAGTATTAGCTGCTGCCCCCGGTGGAACTATAATATCACGTCGGGGTCACCAATTTAGAAGATTTAGTTGTTCTATGTTGAAGTTATATAATTATAACTTATTTTAACCGTTCGGCATCAGCTCTTCTATGCTGATGTATAATGCGGGACAGCACTTTTTATTACTAATCACTTATGTATTTTTGATTAATAAATTTACACATTTTATTTAATTAATTATACATGCTTTTTATTTTTATCAATTAATAAATTTTTCATTTTAACAAATTAAATATTTAAGAGTTAGCAGAAATATAACTTTATACAATTTGTGTCTTAACTATTTCTCCTGTTTTTATTATATGGAATCTATTACCATATGCTATGAAAATTTATAATAAACTCTTGTGTTGAAAATTTAAAACAAAACTTATATACTAATTTTTCTGGTATACAACCTGGCTAAGGACTCTATGTTTCAGCAGTTCAACTAAGGCCAGCTTGTATACCAGTTATAACAATTATACCATTTAAACTTCTCCACAAAACGCATCCATTACACCATTTCGAATTGTCACAAATTAGACATTTCTTACCCGATAATATGTCAAAACAAACAACAACAACAACTCAAACAACAAGGTAAATAATTTAATTATAAAAAATAAAACTTAATGGAAATAATTACAAAGTTTAATAAATTTATTTTTATATTAATATTTACATAGATATGCGACAACGAGAAAATGATACACCCACACAGTGTCCTTTTCCCGTAAATGCTATACTTTCCAGAATATTTATAGAAAACGAAAAAGCTCCTATGAAAGCTAGCTGTCACTTCCAGTGGGATTTTCGAATTGATAAAAAAACTTAAATATGAAGTTTTATCCCGATCGGACAAACTGTCTTGGCTGTAAAGTGAACCCAGAAATTTAACATAGACGCACACATGCACGGACATACACACAGATTTTTTTAAAAGTCATTTTTAACTACGACGATATAGCGAATGGTCAATCTGCAAAAATCTCTAAGTCAAAATTGTTCATGATTGCTATAATTTATTTCACTATGTATAAGAAGTAAAATAATATAAAGACTCTTCGATAGGCTTAGGAGCTTGTAACGTGTATCGGTAATGAAAAAGTTCGTTGCAAAGTAGGTTTTGCAAATAAGTACAAATCTGATAATCCTGCCCGCCAGCTTTATGTTATATCCACAATTTAAAAAAAAAACTTTATACTTTAAAATTGTTTTTCCATGTTTGTGTAACGCTTGGGTAAATGAACAATTTAAGTAAAAACTAATTTCCCTTTTTTAGTTTATGAATATATTAAGGATTTATATTTGAAATTTAAAACGAGAAAATAATTTTTACAATTTTTTTCAAAATATCGCAAATCCCAATGGTTCGATTAAAATATAACGAAAGCATGCAATAAAAGCAAATTTTAAAGACAGAAAAAATTTTAATGAAAAATTGTTACGTCAGCATATTTTCATAACTTATGAAAAATGCTAATAGCAGCCTAATTTTTTCGTAACAGTAAATACTTAAGATATTTTTTGTATAAACTAAACAACAATTATTATCAGAATATACTGAACTCAAATTTAAATGTTTGTCGTTGATGCGTATGATATTGATATTCATATAGCGCCCACAATATATATTGCGGCTCATCGGTTCTGATTCTAAAAATTACAAATATCTGATTTTCAATTTTACTTGAATAATTTATGAGACTCAAATCAAGCGATCATATCATAACATTAAAATAATTTTACAATATAGATTTTCATGGAAAGGGCCAACAATGTACATCGAAATTTAGTTATGTTGGATTTTATATAGAAAAAAAAATCATCAAAAGCGTTCCTCGCAGTTTTCATTAAACCCTTTTTGAATATTTTTCGATAATCAATTAAAAATATATTAAAGTTGTCGGCAGTCGATGCTACTGGCTCTGCTTTAAACAGTAAAAAATTAAAGATAAAATTATTTGTGTTCGAACAATTTTTGATGGTTGAAAAAAAAACGTTACTAACAGACGATAGAAAGTTAAATATATTTGCCTTTGTTTTTATCTTTGTGTATCTTTAATACATAATCTGCACAAAGAAAGTTGAATATTTATAGTTACTTATTTTCTCGCAATAAATTGATAAGAATTTACATAATGCTAATGGAATAATGTCGGCGTCTGCATTTAAGAATAATATTCAATGCAAAGTTTTGTAAATTAAATATAATTTTTTGTTTCTCTGAAGCTTTTAACTTTACTCAAGTTCGTTTGATATTTTCCAATATTTTACTTTTTAATAATTTAATACTATTTCGATTAATATTTATGGATAATTTCTTCAATTTATTGACTTCAAGAAGTAATGAACATCGAGGGTGGATTGATAAATCTTTCAGGATATTTTTTCAAGCTCGATACTTTTCTTCCAACGTTTTCCCAATTTCATTTCTTCTCAAAAAAAAAAAATCGCTTCAAGCCATTTCTTCGTGTTTGGACGTATGAAAAGTCAGAAGGGGCTAGATCGAGTGAATATGGTGCATGCGGAAGTGGTTATATAAACGCGGTAACCATCTTTCTGACAAGAATTGAGACCTTTTTAGTTTTGGCGAAATAATCTTAGTTTTATCGCGCGGGACGAAAATTTATGTAAAATTCAATGAAATGCCTAGCCCAGAGTTAATTTATGAGAACTTTTCACGGAACGAATTTTTTCTTAGATGGCCTCTAATTTTATGACATTACTATATGCAACTCAGAATTTTACGTTTTCGTTTTTTCATTACTATTGATAAAAATTCTGGATTGGACTAACTTCATACACAAGAGCAAATTGGTTATTGAGATGTTACTTTTCCCTGGTTGTTGCCTGGTGATATTAGAATTCCGATGTACAAAAAATAGAGGTATCGTCAGTAAATAAGCGAAGTTGAACCTTTCGAGGAATTGGTTCCATAACATCAGCGGTCTAAACGGCATACAAAAAAGGGGAATGCACAACACCTTGAAGCACGCCGGGTTTAATTAGAAAAACTTCCGAATTTTGGTCGTGAAATGCATCATAAAATGTACGGTTGTCTAAAAATGATTTTATGAGATTAAAAATATAAATTAGACATTTATGCCAAATCTTGTCGAGTGCTTCTTCAATATCAAATGCACAAATATTTTATTGTAAGAAAGAGTGTTTTTTCATGAGTCAATAAAAAAATTTGTATAAAGAATATTATTCTTTAAGCTTAAAAATTATTATTTGTCTACGAAAAGTTTAGGTGAGCAATATTTCTTAAGTTTTGCAGGAATATCTTGATTTAAGAATAAATAATCGCAGAATATGAAATCATTTTTTGGTTTTTTATATTTTATTTACAGTATGTGCAACAAGAGTGTGTACGGCAAAAAACTAAGTAAAAATGAAACTACGATTTTTTTTTTTATTTTTATTACGAAAGTTTATTTTATTTTCTAGGGCGCTACCAACTAATACATAGTAAAGTCCGCATTACTGTTGATAATTGCCCGGCACCTTTTGTCTATACTATTAACAAAATTTTTTGCATATTGTAGTGATAAATTTTTCCATATCTTCCGGACCACTCGAACTAGATGGCAGAAATTTTTTATGTGATACATTTTCAGCTTAATCTTCCAAAGTGGCCTTATGTTTTTGATCGGATTGGCAACAGGTGACTGAGATGGCCAATCCAATATTGTGATACCCTTTTTCATTTTAAACTACGAACCGAACAGAGTTTCCTACGGTGTTTTGAATCGTTGTCTTCTTGCAAGAACCAATTCGAGTTCCCCGCTCCAAACCATTTAAGGACAGATGATAACAAATCTCATGAATAACTTTTTTTCAAGAAAGATGCATTTAGGCTCCGTGTGGAAACGATTAATTTGGTGAAGCATCCCCATTCATGGAGCTAAAGCGGGTGCCTCACAGTTCGGACAATTCTTGTTTATGCTTAGTTGACCAAACACGCCTTTTAATAATAAAACCTTAAAAGGATGACTCATCAGTAAACACAATATTCGTAAAATCTTTGTTTTTATGTTCATTCACCCACTATAGTTTCTTTTCCATGTATTTTTGTATTACCAGTCGTTTGGCCAAAGTATTTCCATATGCATAGCCATGTTCCATAATTCTATTTTGTATTGTTGCTTTTGGTATAACAGTATTCTTTTTCACCAATTTTTTTACAGCTGCATCCAGCATAAACGAGGAATTTTCATCAAATAACTATATGATGGCTTCGACCTCTTTTTTTGTAATGGTTCGGGTTTTGTAATGGTCAAATTGTCAACATTTTTATACATTGAATAATGTGTAATCCACTTCTGCACAAATGTTTCCGACTTTTTTATATATTTTGCTGCACTTGCAACTGACATTTTTGGTCCTTTCGGATGTGGACTTAAAAATGGCGCTTAGTTTTTTATAAATAGTACTCATTTCTTTCATTTGTGTTATTCGCTAAACAGTTGCAGTTAAACTAATGTTTGTTTTAGAGTGCCCAAGAGGAATCAATACAAAACCGGTTTAAGCCCCACCCAAAGTTATTCCTATAGTTTTAAGTACAATTATGCCGTACACGCTCTTGTAGCACATACTGTACGTTAGAAATATTTCTTTGGTATATGTTTTTATCATTTCAGAGATCATATCATTTTTTATTATAAGGAACAGATTTCGTATTTGGCTAGTCTCGTTCCTTATTTTAAAACCAGCTTTTCCTAAACATATCCAAATATTTCACTTTTTTCAATTTAAAATTTTTTTCTTGAAACATGAAACGAAAATAGAAAATGGTTTTATTAGCAAAAGCGACATTTCCTTCGCGGGAATTTTTTCATTGCATTATTTATCCATTTATACATACCTTATTTTATTTCAGTAAAACTTAGAATGATTAGGCAAATCATTGCTGTAACTTTCTTGAATAAAGAAATAATTTCTTCAAAATCATATAGTTTCATCTATCAGCACATAGGTGGTGAGGTAGTTCTACTTATTCTCTGCAACAACATGTTTCAGGCTCCTTTATGTGAAATATAAGTTATTTAGTGAGATTCGCATATTCAATTTCACTCTAATATTAAGGATGAATCGTAACATTATTCGAAATTTTTCAATTAGGTTACCACAGGTATCCACTCTCCTTCTTTACTGCAAAAATTTGCTCATTCTTACTCGCCTTGACTCAACTTGATTATCACATTCAAAGAATTTTGATTATGTAAAATATGTAGAAACGAATATAAATCAAAAAAATCTTTCAAAAAAATTCAATGAGCAAACGCAATATTTTGTTAATTTGTATTTTCTTCCCTTTGTTGGTTTTTGCATAAAATTATTAGTAATTCAAGTGCTCAAGTAGGCAAGAACGTTTTTCTATAGTTCCATAAATACTTTTAAAAGTTTTAATTTTTAAAAGTATTTATGGAACTATAGACTTTTTACTTTTAAATATGTATATCATATTTTTATTTCTTACTTGAAATTTAAAATACGTGGTAAAATGAAAAGAGCAAATTACGTTTTTGATTGGGAATTTGAATACTTTTGTATTTTAAATAATCGCAAAAACAATCAAAAATTTTACGAAAAATATAATTTGTAATTCAAATTTCCTTGGTAAAATTGATCGAATAGCCACGATTTCGGCTAGCAAATTGCTTGCTGGCTAACCAATCGAGTATCTACCCCAATCGAGTACAATGTTGCCAAATCCAAAAAACCCTTTGTTGAAGGTGCATTCCTCAAAAAAAAATTCGAAGAAGCTTGTAAGGCCATACTTGTGAGAAAAGCTTGGAATGTTTAAGTTCCATAAACTTATCGCACTGTAAAAGTAGGAAAATTGTAGATTGAAGTTCATATGTTTCTGGCAAACTGAAAGATTTGCTTGCAGATTGCAAATAAATTTCAAACGTATTAGATGAAACCACAGATTTATCTGCTACAAGTCAATTGCTAATTTTTGCCAGAATGATTTTTGAAAGTTTCACCCACCCATGAAAAAATGTTGAGTTGTGTACCTTTGCACAGAACTACCAAAGGCATTGTAATATTTAGGGCTGGCAAGCAAAAAATTATCGGGAGTGTGCACTGACGGAGGGAGCAGCTTCAATGGTCGGTAAATTTAATGAATTTAAAGGTATTATGAAAAAAATAATAATATTTCCGTGCCCTCTATCACTATGTTCATTTCACCAGGAAATTCTTTAAACAAAATCGTGGATGCCGTAATTAAAATAGTAAATAAATTTAAAGGAGGATAAAATTCCTTAACGTATACAGAGACGTAATGATGTTTTAAAAGAAACCGAATCAACCAAATGAAGATGTAATTTTATTTTGTTCGCTCGCTGAGTAGAGGAAATTTCCTGAATCTTTTTTTTATTTTACGAAAGGACATTTTAGCATTTTTGGAAACCCGAATATCTGAAACCGAAAACGTCAAATTGTTAGTTAGCAGATTAAAATGTAAAGAATTCATTACATATTTGGCGTGAATGAATGTTTTGTTAACATATTTGAATTCATTAAACTTAAATTTCCAAGGCAAGAATCATTTCGTTTTTCATGTTTTAGGAAATATTGATGGTTTTAAATTTAAACTTGAAATTTTTAGCACCAATTTAGAAAATAAAGAATTTTAGTAAAATATTTGGCCATCCCAAAGGGCAATGCGATTTCGAAACGGATATTGTTTTAAAAAAATTTAAGGAAACTACAACGGATTTTTGCAAACTTTCCACTACCGCCATTGAAATTGATTTTGATATTTTGGCTAATAAATAATTGGCATTATACGCTTTGAAATATACTTATTTTAAAACTATTGAAATAAACGGCCACAAAACAATCACTATTTCCGTGACAACCTAATAATATGGTTTTTCTTTCTATATAAACCCAATACGAAATTTATACGTATTTTCTGTTCGTTGCTTGTGCTTAAGTAGTAGTAACAGATTTGCATGTGTATGTTTACCATGTGTCTTCGTTTGCTTTCTTTTTTCTTAATTTTTCTACATTACACGATAACTGCTTTCCGATCATAAAGTATACAATTTTATAAATATAATTTGAGAAAAGACTAACATTATCAAAATGCTTCTAGTACAAGGTCAGACATAGTAAAAGCACCGGCTTTATTGGGAAAGTATAGAATTCATCAGTACTCCCGAGAATGGAGGAGTTTGGCTTGGCAAACTCACCCTAAAAAGTAGTGTTGGCGGTAAATTTAAATGATCAACAAAACTCTGCTTAAAGGTATTTTAATTTTTTTTTTTTTTGTCACTAGGTTGGCACAACGATTTTCGAAGAAAATTAGCGGTACTTGCATTTGGAGAGCTGAGAATCCAAGAGTGATCCTTCAACTGCCCAACTGTTTGTTGCGCATTTTGTGCTGGCGAAGTGATTGGACTGTGCTTTTTGAAATTGCTGCTGGCAATTCGGTGACCGTTATCACGACTCGTTACCGTGAAATGATAAAGAACTTCTTCTGCGCCGACATGTGGTTTCAACAAGACGGCTTAACTTTCCACACTGCAAACGAAACAATGGAATTTTGTTGAAGATGAAATTTAAAAGGCCGGTCTTAGTGGGACATCCTATATTATGTTGATATTGGCAAACGTATAGTTGTGTTCCTGTAAAAAAAAAATTCTTTGAATCGATTTTCTATGTAAAATTAATTTGAATTATTCTGTTGAGACAGAAAATATCTTATCTTAAGATGCTGTAAAGATAAAAAAATAAAAAATTTAGTTGTACGAGTATTTCTGATTATTGTTTTCAATCCTTGTTTCTGAGAAATTTTAATTTGAATTAATGTATTTCTCAAGTACAGTTTTAAGAGGAAAATAACAGTATAGATATTTAAAAATTAATCTGGATTCTGGATTGATTTTTATGCATGACTGTGACGTTTTAACTTGTCGAAATATATTTTGATTAAAAATCAATCTTCGAAGATATTACTTTATTTTCAATCATGTTGTTTTAACATATCCGTCCATAGTTTGTCTTCAAGATTTGTTTATGAATATATCGGTGTCTGTATATGATAACTGAATTGCCATATTAGCAATATTGTTTGCTGTTTAACCTATACGTTTCTTCTTTTTGCATTCACAGTTTCTTCTTTTTGCAACTTGTATCTTTTACCAGGTGAGTGCAAATCTGCTTCTAATCTAGACGTAACCGCAGACCAGGTGTGGCATTTAGAATGATAAAAAGGGTAAACAATTTTTTTTTAATTGATTCAAAAATAAAAAAAATAAATTAAAAATGAAAATTTTAGCAAAGCAAAACCGAAACAATACCGTTCACAACATGCTCCATATAGATTTTGAAATACACAGTGACTAAATGTGGTTGTTGAGCGGCTCGCATGCGTCAGGGAGTGTGTTGGGATCTAAAGTATGTGTAGGCCAGGTTTAACCGCTATAAAATAAATAATGCTAATTACCTCATATCGGGCAATCACCCTAATTCAAGCCATAACATTTTTAATTTTTGAAACAAAAATGACAAATTATTTATTTAAAATAAAAACACGACATCCAAGAAAATTGCGAGTAATAGAAATTGGAATTTAAACCTAACTAGCTAATACTAGAACCCTACACAACTTAAATAAATTTACCCGACACCAGATTAAGAAACTAACAACTTTCACTTAATTATCTTTATCCCCCCTCACCACCCCACCAACCCCCACCCCCACCAAAAAAAACATAAATATAATTAAATTTGCAGTTCAAATAATTTAAGTCGAAATTTATAAATTCTATTTTCAGAACCCAATGATAATAAAAAGTTTCTTACAGATCTGTTGAATTCTGATGAATTGACCCAAGCTTGGAGAAAATGTTGAATGATGAGATTGATTAATTTTGAATTTATGGGGTTGTGGATGTGGATTAATGAAATATTTTGTTATTGCGTTTGAAATTTCTCTTTCTATACTGCCTTACCGGAGAATCGTCCAAACAATCTCGTTGAACACACTCCCGTTTTACCGGTATCTTTTCCTAACTATACACTTTAACTTATATTTACCATAAAAACGAAACTCATTTATCTAGTTATTTTTTAGTTTGTGTAATTTTTCTCACAAAAGCAAATTAAAACACAGAATTTTCATCAAACCACACACGAAAAAAAAAATTGTCTGCCTTTTAGTAAATTTTCCATAAGTTATTTTCACTATATCACCAAACTTTTATTTTTATTTGTAATTTATAAAATAGTTTATTAGGATATACCACACTTGCATAGCGATTTACTTAACTTATATTTTAATTCTTAAACAAATCTTTAAGAAAATTATAGATTGATTTATTCTATATACCACTCAATTTTCTTTTCTTCTTCACCATTTTAAGTAAAACAAAATGTTTCGTCTTCACATTTCAAAATCAAACCAAAAACTGCCCTCAAAAAATCGTAAAATTTCTTCATCTTGCAAAAAAATCCAACAAAAAAATCGCACCAAAAATACTTGTCTCATTCTTGTTAAGTCTCTGCTATGGACCATTCTGATCGGACTGCCTTATCACCTGCAATCATTTTCAACTTACACAATATCATAATCAACATTTAGGAGTTAGTATGCAGAAAATTTAATCGAATTCCATTAATTCAAAAAAAAACTTGAAACGAGGCCATTCGGAATGGTTACGCATGTTTGCTGGTGAGCGGGTAAGGGCATTCTTCTATCCGTTAAACATTCTAAAGCATCGAACATTTCCCTTTCGAGACTCCTGAGATGTACTATCACTTCCACGGACATTGATCCACGTCTCCTCAGGGTTTAACATGTTCTGATAATTTTTCAGTGTCTGGCCTGTGCAAATAGTAGACAAACAAAAATTATATGCCCCACATTCTCCACCGCGTCAGTGCATCTTGGACAATAAGGATTGTAGTCGTGTTTAAACATAAAAGGTTGTTGCAAATAATATCCAGCTTGCCCACGTCTCTATTACATTCAAACTTAAGCTCGAGGAATCAAGCGATCAGCCTATCGCCTGTTCTTTGTTCGGTTAAGTCACCGAACCTATCAATTGTCTCCTTTAATCTACCAGGAATCACTCGTTTTAAAAAATTTGCCAAACATCTCGAGCATACAGTACGACAATGGATCTTCAAATTCATAATTCTTTAGAATACAGACCGGATATCTCAAGAGCCTTGACCTCTTCATCAATCGTGACGTTTAATTTTCGATCGTCTTTGTTTGTTACTATTATTCATCTGGCCGAAACGTACTCTTACGACCACATTTCTTCATTTTCAAAGTAAATTCGGAAAATTCTTGATGTTTGGATCGCCAAAACTTTGGATCCGATTAGGACTAGCATTTCGGATATAGTTCGGTTACCTTCTAATAGAAATAATTCTAATTTAATGCACTTAGTATCGACTACCTCCCATACTGTACGGGAAACTCAATCATCGTATTTAGCTAAACTTGGTACTCCAGTGTAATTTTTTTGATACTTGTGTTTTTGTGGCAGTAATAAAAAATCTCCTTTTTCACATTTTGTGAGTATGTTTTACATTTATCCCAAGACAACTAAGCTTAGTCTAATCTGGTGCAATTTGTTCTTTAACTTTGTAAATTACTTTGCGGACCAAAGCTGGTAAGGAAAACTATATTTAGTCAATTTTGTGTGGTTTATTTAATATTCTTCTTTTTTTCAATATGCACGATATTTCTATCTTTGACAAACTTAAACCAACCTCAATTTTTCTAACAGATGGTCAGTCAGAAGTCATATTTTCTTGCTTTTTACTTTTTTTTTTAAATAAATTGGAGAGTGTGCTATCTCCATGCACAGAATTACTGCCATATTTCCCTTTTGTAAAGCTGTGTGCTATACTGTGTGCTATGTGGATGCTTATTGTGTAGCTCAGATTAACATTTTGTATATCTAAAAATTTGAAATCATACATGTATCACAGAATAGATTTCTTTGAATAAAGAAATAAATCAAATAAAACTCAGATGGGTAGAAATAAAATTGTAGACTGAAACATTTCTCATAAATTTTTGGACAAAATCGGTCCACTGAAAGTGGCAGTTGCCTTATGTAAGTTTTCCCTTATTTTGCAAGTATTTAAAAAAAATTCATTTTTGAGAAACAGACTGTGAACACAAAGATACTGAATTAAATATGCAGTAAAATTTTATACGTAGCTCAAAGTTTCTGTTAAATCTGTTTGTCCACCAAAATTGAATCTTCGTGAAGGATACAGCCCACATAAATTTATTTGTTGAGATAAAATAAAATATTTAAGTATTTTTCATAAATGAGAAGATTCAAGTGAAATTTGACCGAAATTGTTGTGCTGGAAGTAATGGTTTCCATAAGAGATTTTTTGATTTATGCAAATTTTTAGAAAACGTAATTAATAAAAAAAATATTACAATTTATGAAAGACTAAATTCTTAAGATATAATCTTTTCCGGTGGTTTCTGAAATTTAAGAGCATTTTTGATAAAACGAAAAACATAATTTTTACAAAAATAATAGCAGCATATGCTAAAAACAGCAGCATATGCAGCGTTTGTATTTGCGGACAAACCTCAAACAAAATCAGAATTTACGTTCGTTATTCTCCTCCCCCCCCCCCTGTATACCCACATCTACCAAACTGCTTCATTATTCATGAGAGACCAAGGACTATCACCACCACAATCGCAAGTGGGTGGGCAGTGGATAGTTGTGGAGATAGGCGAGTGTTCACTAAGTGTTTTGAATTTTGTTTATTAATTACGCCACCTACATAAGGAATGTCAACGAAATAAATATTAATGTTTACTAACGTTTGGAATATGACCATAAATAAAACTTACATCCTGAATTCTAGTTACAGATTTTTTAAATATAATCCTTAAATCATCCGGAAGGCTAGAACCAATATTACAAATAAATTGTGATAATGTGTTATTACAAATTTTTCAGGCTTTTGATCTGCATGATTCATGTAGCCGCAGTTTCGTTACAGTTAAATATCATTAAAATTGGATTAAATCAGTCACATTGATGACATCCAATGTGTTACATATTCTACAAATAATAAGGGGGTTGAAAATAATCCACGGTATTTTCTTTGTTTCATTTTCCAAGCGTTTTCTTTCCGCAGCTTAAAAAAAATTATAACGTGGAATAAGCAGTTTCTCAAAGCTCCCCAATATATGCGAATACACAAGTTGTGAAAATTTCAGATTATATTTTGCTAAGCCTTACTTACCTACAAAATATTATACGCTAAGGAAGCCTGTTTTCAACAGATATTCTTTATGAACAAATAAAAATTTGATGTTGATTAAAAGCTGAGCTCTTCTACGCTTTTCACTACCAATTTAATATTTTAGAGTCAGGTATACCATTACATCGAAAATAAATAATATTCCTAAATTTTTAGTCCTTTAAAAAAAATGATGGTATTCTACATGGTTCATTAGGATTAATCTTGTTTTATTTAAATCACTAAACCATATTTATTGCGTAAATTGCATAGCAAAAATTAGATTAAAACAAATTTCGAAAATATACAAAACGCCATTAGTAAATCCGTATTATATTATTGAACGGTTTATCCACCTACACAAATAAAGGAAATCAGATTTTCATCGCAACCGAACGAAATTTTATTTTTATTTTATCATTATTATTTTTATTTTGTTCTACATTTTTTATCAACGCTATCTCAGGGAAAATATGGTTTTATGATTTTGTTGAATGATTTTATCTGAAATTAAATTTCAAATATGTACGTACGCGTTAAACATTTTCCGCGTATATATAACCTCCACAATACAGGAGATACTATAGCTACTCGTAGTTGTTAAAGATTTTTTTTTTTATTAATGATTCGCCTGCTTTCCTTTTTACGCTGTAACATTATGACGGAATCACGTTGTCACAAAACAACATAAAAATGTGAATGGAATAAAAAAAATTTTATCGTATTCGAAAATAGATTAAATCAAGTGCATTATTACATATACGATATTGGAATTCGAAGCATTATTCACGTATACAAGGCACCTACGCCTATCCTACACGATTTTTATTTTTGCCATCAATAAATTTAATTTTAATAAATTAATAAATATTAATGGGAGTTTACAGCATTTGTGTTTAATAATCTGCGGTAAACCAATTTGGTTTTATTACAAATTTATGCAAATTGCTTGATATAATTATGGGTAAAACCAAATATTAAATATATAATTTTTTCATTAAGCTGCAGTATTTTTAGGTAAAAAACTTTACATCATTATAAAAAATCAATGGTTGGTTCTTAAAAAGTCCTAATCCAAAAATTTTACTAAAGATTTATTTTAAGAGGTAGACGACTGAACTTCGTAAATAAAAAAAACGTAATCCGTCAGAAGATAGTTTAAATTTAGAGATTACGAACATTCGAGATTACGCTACTCGCCGCAAATGGCAGCACTATCACTAATGAGAACGTATTTTATTATGTAATTACCAGCGGAATTTTTTTATTCATTATGTATCTCTTTTTTCACTAAATAAAACCGAAGTAAAGGAACTCGGTAAATGAAATCTTGTAATTTAGCAAAATTCCGTTTTTCGGCCATTTCTTAACAAATTACGAAGAAATTTGGGTTGGAGTATTTGTCAAAGGTTTTAAAGTAAGTTTTAGACGAAATTCTAGGAACTGTTCGTACTGGACTAAACTGGCCATTTCATAAGCAGTCCTTATATAAAAAATGTGGAATCTGTACATTTTACACGATATAAATAAATTTTAAACTGGAGGGAACTCGGCTATTTTTTAATTAAATTTTGTAAAATTTACATCGCATGCAGAGACAATTTGGAAAAAATTTATGGATTAGAATTTCCACTATAAAATTTTGATTTTCTGCGGCCATATAAGTTATTTTCAGTTTTTGGCCAATATCTCAAAAACTTCCACTAGTAACCAATACTTTCGGTTGTTCCTCTAATAGCTTAGGTCATACTACGGCTATGTGGAAATTTTGGGAAAATTGCATATTTACAGAAACATACAACAACCTTACATACTTACAAAATGCTAATAAAAATAATTTGTTCCGAATTCAACGACATCGTTTGTTATTGGGTAACAGACAATCTAGGAGGGAATTTATTGTTAATATCAAATGAATTCTTTACGTATCTTGCATTAATTCATCAAGATAACGAGTACTGAAACTTCTATGCGACGGAATTTTTGTATAATATCACGCCAGTTATAGAGTCATGCGGTGTACTGTAGACATAAAATCGAAGTTATAAATAAAACTTTCTTCTTAGGAATATACCTCATATATTTTTCCAAATTAGTCAAAGGTGTGATTTAGTTCGAAAAAGCTTTCGACAATTATTATTTTGCTCGGCTTGAGGCTGCCCTTGCTACTTTCATTTAACCAATTATTCTAGAAAGTAACAATTCATGTTGCGCAGGATGGTAATGGCAAAAAGTTGCTCCCTCCAACACGAAAGCTTGCCACGTTTGAAATTACAGATAACATCAGAACAGAAGCATGCTTGAGTGTTAAGAGCCAATGTAAACCTAACATAACTTCTTTGTTTACAAGAAATAAAAAATCGAACGCCACACAATTGCGTGAAGAACAAAAATTGTTTTTCTATTCCTTGAAAATATCTTTCAATAAGAGGAGATTTTATGGTTGAAGAACTGCTCGAGTCCCACCATTCGTTTATTGGTCGATAAATTTGCTGAATTTGGGACTGTTGGAGATTCAAGACGTACGAGCAGATAGTTTAAAATATTGAAGTTATCAGACAGAGCGTCTCAGGAAATCCGGAGATATCAACGATAAAAAGTCTGTCCAGTTGAAGCTTGTCAATCGAAACCTTTGGTGAGTTTTGAAAAATGATTTGCACCCTCGTCCCGTCCAAAATCTAGCTATTCCAAAAACTAAATCCTGGGGAACCCAAATTGCGCTTAGAATACAGTAGAGCATTTTTAAATCTCGTTGAGAATGATGAAAACGTTTTTCAAATTTAATGATGGCCAATGAAGCTCAAAACTAAATCGTGGATTCCAAAAAATAAAAAAAAAGTGTGTCCGTCCGTGTGGAAACCTCGATCGGCCGATGTCTGTATCGATGACATCTCAAATCTTCACTTTAAGGGGTCGGATATAGCGGCCACAGAAAATCACCCCTAAAACAACCGACTATATAGTCAATCGATTGTGAATTTGAACATACGAGATTATAATTGAAGAGATCAGGAAATTTACAGTAAGGAACAGGATAAAACAAAATTGGGGTATATAGCTTTTAGGGTAAAAGCCCCACTGCTACGCAAATAAAATATAAAGAAACGAATTCCGCAAAAAAAAAAATTTTCGGCATATTATCTTATTGGAAAAGTGTCATCTGATCAGATGAGAGCAACTTTGAATTAGAAACCCAAAACGACAAAGTAGCGTTTTGATGCTAAAATTAACGGGGAAATGGTGGGAAATTCTTTCTTTCAGATTCTACAAGAAAACCATGCTGAATCCACTAGGAAAATGAAATTAAATCGTTTCGTGTTTTAACGAGACAATGGCTCGAAACATACGTCAAGTGTCGCAAAACAATATTTTGTTCGAAAAAGTTTAAAAATATTAAAGTGGCCGCAACAATCACCCGATCTAAATACTATTGAACACCATACCTGATCCATACAAGATCTAACTTACCGGGATTCTAGGTGAGTGTACAACAAGAGCGGTCTCCACTTACAAGGTAGTACAGAAGTTCATTCATAATAAAGGAGGACACATACAAGTGGTTTTCATTTTTTGAACAATTTTATCAATTTGTCTGTTTTTTTTGCAGCATAAAATATCAACCGCATCATACAAATTTTGTAGATAATGCAGGCTTTTTTCGGCTGAAATTTTCGCCTTTAGCCGAAAAAATCACTGCTACTACTCGCGGTTTCTATTATCATGTCGATTATACAGCTCGCCGGATTTACTGCGGCGGGATTTCATTCGATTCGCATTCAATTAAAATTAATTGCATTATATAATCCGCCGGAAAACTGTGTTAATCGATCCGCAAAGAAGCTGCAATCCCACCAGCTGTCAAAATATTGATAATTGAATTTAGTGTCTTAAACAAAATTAAATATTAATAGTCCAAAATTTAAAAAAGTGTTTTAATTATGGAAACAGTAAGCCTCTATCTAAATTTATACGATAAACTGCCGCCGCATAATAGAAAGAAAACCCGAAAAGCGATAAGAAATACGTGCAATGACATATTCCAGTTATCAAACATCCAGTGAGTTAAATATGTTTTTTCAAATATGTTTTCATAGAACTAAAATTCAGATTAACAACACTGGTAAAATCGCCTTCTCTTACACCGGAATTCAAATTGGTGACTGCTTTATGTTTTTTGGCTGAAGGTGCATACCAGAACGGTGTTGGCGATGATTTTTTCGCTGGGATGGCACAACTAACAGTCTCAGTCGTACTATCTGAGGTATTTCAAATTTTGGAAGAAGCGTTATGTGCAAAATGGATATCGTTAAAGAATATAGCGAGGAAAAGAAAACCGAAGCAAGCCTATATTTTCTTGCCAAAAGCAAAATCTCAGGTATCGTTATGTGTTTAGATGGTACTCGTATAAAAATCGCCAAGCCGACGGGTAATAATACGCTATGATAGTAAGTACTAGCATCCACCATAAACAAAAGATCCGGTCTGTGGATGCAACATATCCAGGGGCGAGTCATGACTCCTTCATTTGGAGCAACAGCGATTTTCAAGAATATTTTAAAAGAGTGTACACCAACGAAGTGTACCGTTACACCGTTTAGAACTACCGGAGTTAATACACCTAACAGCAGATTTAGCAAAAGCCACAGTGCATGCCATGAGCTGGTGCAGGCGCCTTCTTGGTGTTTACACTATACACCGGAAAAATCAGTGGGCATTATTAATGTTGCAGCCGTCCTTCATAATATTCGAATCCACTTCAATGAACTGGATTTCGAGGATCTATCGATTCAAGATCAATTCCAAAAGGAGTTTGAAAAACCTGATCACGGTGATGTACAGTCGCAAGAAGAACGAAGATTTTCTATAGAGGCGAAATTTGTTTAATTCGAACCGTTTATTGTATTATCACAAAAATGTAAGCCTTCTTGGCAGTTATCACTTTTTGCTTAAAATTAAAATATTTTATTTTATGTTTCATTAAAATATTTTATTTATATTTCATTTGGAACTTACTTCTAATAAAAAAATTAAAATTATTCAGCCTTAAATTTGTTGGTTTATCACAAATATAGAGCCAAGTGCTCCATCTTCTCATTATGCCGTTTATTTTCAATTAGTTGGACCTGCAAAATGACAATTGTTTGTTTTTGACGTTCACACAGTGTATCGATAGCCCTGTATATTTTTTTTTTTGATTTACGTTGGCTTCCTCCGACCGCTCATCATTATTTTTCATAAATAATGCAAAACCGTCGTACAATTTGTGGTGGATGTTATAATTTGCTTTTCCAAAAGCTGCAATGTTTTGGCCTTTGGTTCTTGGAGCGATAAGAGTCCCAATCTCAATGTTGGTTGTTTCGACTACGTTGCAAACTCTCTAAACTGTTTTCATCCACCAGATTTTCAATGCTAGCCATCAACGAAATCCCGAAGACAAACTAAGCGAATAACTTCCTCCTCTAAACGTGTGAAATCAACTTGGGTGTTGACACCACCATCAGTAGTTTTAAATATCAAAGAAGATTTATTATCACTCCAAACTTAAAATCGCAAATTAAAAAATTTAAATGTATCTTATAAATAACTTAAGCACATAACCTAACCTTCTTCCACGCTGCAGTTTCTTTAATAGGTGATCCCCGTGCATTAAATTCATTTTGTTTTGGTTAGATTCTTCGCTATATCCGGATGCTCAGTCATGATGCTCACAATCTTTTCCAACTGCGCTCGGTTGGTCGTACGTTTTCTATAAAATATCAGTTTTATTTTTTTAATAATTTAATTTAATTTAAAATTAACTTAATTTGTTTATTTATAGTGCAAATGTTACACTTTACTATTCTCCGTGACAAAAAAACTTAAACGCTACAAAACAGTTTTTAACCCGCAGCGAATTTGATGCGAATTTAAAATGACACTTATACTACAGAGTGCGTTTCAGTCGCGAATTCCATAATGGCTCTTTCAGAAACTTCATTACCGACATTCGATCATTTTCTATACGGCGTATTCGTAAATACGTAAAACGTCAAAAGAGCGAGTTGTATAATCGACGTGAATATGTATTTTTCGAGTTACATTGCACAACGTATAACATCGCAATGCTTACTATATGCACTAGCAAAATAATCAAAAATAAATTAACAACTAAATTGAAAAATAAGCTCGCCAAGTCACTTTTCTTTAGCCGCCTAGTGTTTAATTGCGTACACAACGTAATACACAACTTTTTGTACCACATTGATCCACGTAACCATTAAGATTTTTACTCGATTAGAAATTTTCCTTTTTGCAACATTAAATTACAGGCGCCAGAACCGATAAATAATTTATTGATTAATAATAAACGATATTAATATTGCATCCACTAAAGGATACAACGGCGACTTAGCAATTATGAAATTTAAACATTAAAATATCGCATAAAGTTAAATTTTATAGGTCTATCCATATTTAAATCCAGTGAAAAGTTCTCCTTTAAAAAAGATAATCGAGCTATATCCTCATCAAATTGTTTTGCTGTATATATTCATCAATGATATTCTTTAAAGTCACATTCTACCATTAAAAATGTGCAAGAAAATTTGCTCCGCAATGCTAAATTTAAAACGCGTCAGTTAGATGTATATCAACTCTAAACTTTCAACAACATAAATATGTACGATATATTTGTGATAACAGCACATATCAACACAAGACAAAACGGAAAGTTCTCGTTATGTATTATTGAATCAAATACAAAGAATTCTAACAAAACAATAGCAGCACACAAGCAAAAAGCACAAATAAAACTTTTTTTGCTCCTCTTTAGATTTTTTAAAATCGTATTGAAAATTGTGAACGCCACCACTATACCACAACCACCACCACACAAAAAAATAGCTCGATATGGTATATGGAACTGAAATCATTAAACAACTTTAAATTCTTTTATAAAAATAGCATAACTCATAAAAAATTTAAAGAACATAAATAAAATGAGAATCAGCGCAGCAACGAGAAAATACCGAACTCATAAATTCTATAAGCTTTGTAATTTTTTTTATAATATGGATTTTAATTTCTTTTCGTGTCATCTGCAGCGGTGGAAAACACTTGAAGAGAAGTCGTTGAAGTTAGCCCGAAATTTGTCAGCCCGAAAAAATTGGTGCGTTTCTTGGATAAAGTGTAGCGATCCAGAAAAAGTGTAAATGTAAGTAGAAAATGTAGCTCCATCCCGAATTAAAATTACGTTACGAATAATAAGGTAATTTTGTAGTTGAAGAAAATTAAATGATAATTTTTTATTAAAAAAACATTTTTCGGTATATCGCACTTCCATAGAAAAGTAACTCTCATTATTAAAATAAAAAATTAAGATTTAATAACTTGTAGATTGACAAGAATGTTAAGTTTATTAATAAACGATATAAATTCTCATCAATCGTAATTCATGATTCTAAACAATATTTTGTTATTATAATGGATCTAATCAACATAGAAAACTAAATGTTAAATATTTCAGCAAATATTTAAAATAAAATTCAATTATAATGTATAATTCGAACAAAAATGGAATCTTAAATTCGCTTGTGCCTATACTAGAGATAATCGTGTGTAGTGGAATATACGGCCAGATAGGCCTGAGTCGCACCAAGATGACATGATAACCACTGGTCCATATCATAACCAGAAAGCATAATTTTTTAACCCTTTCCACAAGACATTTACAAAATAATGAATATTTCGAACAAAAATGGAATCTTAAATTCGCTTGTGTCTATACTAGAGATAATAGTGTGTAGTGGAATATACGGCCAGATAGGCCTGAGTCACACCAATATAACATGATAACCACTGGTCCATATCATAACCAGAAAGCATAATTTTTTAACCCTTTCCACAAGACATTTACAAAATAATGAATATTTCGAACAAAAATGGAATCTTAAATTCGCTTGTGCCTATACTAGAGATAATCGTGTGTAGTGGAATATACGGCCAGATAGGCCTGAGTCACACCAATATAACATGATAACCAGTGGTCCATATCATAACCAGAAAGCATAATTTTTTAACCCTTTCCACAAGACATTTACAAAATAAAGAATATTTCGAACTAAAATGGAATCTTAAATTCGCTTGTGCCTATACTAGAGATAATCGTGTGTAGTGGAATATACGGCCAGATAGGCCTGAGTCGCACCAAGATGACATGATAACCACTGGTCCATATCATAACCAGAAAGCATAATTTTTTAACCCTTTCCACAAGACATTTACAAAATAATGAATATTTCGAACAAAAATGGAATCTTAAATTCGCTTGTGCCTATACTAGAGATAATCGTGTGTAGTGGAATATACGGCCAGATAGGCCTGAGTCGCACCAAGATGACATGATAACCACTGGTCCATATCATAACCAGAAAGCATAATTTTTTAACCCTTTCCACAAGACATTTACAAAATAATGAATATTTCGAACAAAAATGGAATCTTAAATTCGCTTGTGCCTATACTAGAGATAATCGTGTGTAGTGGCATATACGGCCAGATAGGCCTGAGTCACACCAAGATACCATGATAACCAGTGGTCCATATCATAACCAGAAAGCATAATTTTTTAACCATTTCCAAGAGAAATTTACAAAATAATGAATATTTCGAACTAAAATGGAATCTTAAATTCGCTTGTGCCTATACTAGAGATAATCGTGTGTAGTGGAATATACGGCCAGATAGGCCTGAGTCACACCAATATAACATGATAACCACTGGTCCATATCATAACCAGAAAGCATAATTTTTTAACCCTTTCCACAAGACATTTACAAAATAAAGAATATTTCGAACTAAAATGGAATCTTAAATTCGCTTGTGCCTATACTAGAGATAATCGTGTGTAGTGGAATATACGGCCAGATAGGCCTGAGTCGCACCAAGATGACATGATAACCACTGGTCCATATCATAACCAGAAAGCATAATTTTTTAACCCTTTCCACAAGACATTTACAAAATAATGAATATTTCGAACAAAAATGGAATCTTAAATTCGCTTGTGCCTATACTAGAGATAATCGTGTGTAGTGGCATATACGGCCAGATAGGCCTGGATCATACCATGATAACCACTGGTCCATATCATGACCATAAAGCATAATTTTTTAACCCTTTCCACGAGAAATTTACAAAATAATGAATATTTCGAACTAAAATGGAATCTTAAATTCGCTTGTGCCTATACTAGAGATAATCGTGTGTAGTGGCATATACGGCCTGGATCACACCAAGATACCATGATAACCACTGGTTCATATCATGACCATAAAGCTTAATTTTTTATATTATTACTTTATATTATTACTGAAAATCATTAGAAACCATCATAACTTCCGATCCTAATGCAATTAAGACATTCTGTAATGTACTCTGAACTTGGCAATGGACCCTTTACAACTTTCATAAATGTCGATCTGATCTGAGTTATGTAACTGCTTTAATTATGAGTTAATTTGGCCTTCTTTGGTATTCTTGTTTATTACAAAATCTTTAATTATTATTTCCTAATTAACAATAATAGTAGCTTTCCAATCCAATTTTGATTCAAAATGTGTCTAGATTTAATTTGAACCACACATATAGAATCTAACATTCCAATATTGAACAAATTTTAGTTTTTTTTTAATAAATTTTACATTTAAAAATTATGGGGACCTAAATTTATACAACAATTAAAACAAATCAATTAAATCTTTTTCCTCTCAAAGCCGACGAAAAATTCGGATAAAATAAAGAATTTCAAAGCAAACTGTATTCCAATTGGAAAAATATTCACCGATTTCAAGAATACGGCCCCAGGTCAGATTATGAAAGTTGTAAAGGATGCATTGACACGTTCAGAATACTTTACAGAATGTCTTAATTGCATTTAGAATGGAAGTTATAATGATTTCGGATTTCTTACACACGAAAAGAAGAAATAGATAGATATAAAAAATGGTGGATGGCGGGGGATGGTGAAATTTTGAGGTTATATGTCCTGATTTGCAAAAAAAAATTAAAAAAAAGTTTCGTCAAAAAATTAAAATAAAAATCCTACAACCCGATCGCAGTGCCACCTACCGGGTCCACTTGTAAATTAAAACCCTCAAGGAATCCACTCGTATACACACACACATACACACACTAAATTTCATTAAAATCGGTCTGGCCGTTTAGGAGGAGTACACGAATAAAAGAATAAATATAATAAAAATGAAAAATAAAAAAAAAATTTCAAAAAGTATATAAAGAATTTTTTTTTGTTTTAGTGCTCATTACATTTTTAGACTTTGTGCTATTCGTTTCCTTGTGTAATTTGCTATCGTTGATTTTTCGTAAAATATATACACAGTTTTCTTAAAAACTACATTATTGACATAATTTGTTTGTCTTTTTATTTTCTGTAAAAGAGTTTCTTATTTAATTGTATTTTGTATTTATTATTTAAGTTATTGTTTTGTGTGTACAACTGCTATTTGGAGTTTTACATCAAAAAATAATAATTTTTATAATTATTTATTTGTACCATTGGATTCGTCTGTTTGATATATTCAGCTATAGTTGAATTATTTTTTTGTTTCATATCGCATCGGTGCGTAAAGAAAATGAGTTCTGCACGGTATAACAATAAAAAAAAAGACACAATCTTAATGAGCATACTCTTGAGGACGCTTTACAAAGATTGTTACTTTTACATCATAAATTGACAATATCTGATTCCAAAGAAATGCATATGATTTGCCAAGAACTACGAGTTGTAAATAATAAAAAAAACCGTAGTTTGCTTTATAGAATTTGGAATTCAAAATTACGACAAAAATTGCTTTGCGTTCCTAGTTTAAACAATATTATCACCAAGAGACATTTTTAATAAAAACTAAAATTTGTTCAATATTGGAATGTTAGATTCTATATGTGTGGTTCAAATTAAATCTAGACACATTTTGAATCAAAATTGGATTGGAAAGCTACTATTATTGTTAATTAGGAAATAATAATTAAAGATTTTGTAATAAACTAGAATACCAAAGAAGGCCAAATTAACTCATAATTAAAGCAGTTACATAACTCAGATCAGATCGACATTTATGAAAGTTGTAAAGGGTCCATTGCCAAGTTCAGAGTACATTACAGAATGTCTTAATTGCATTAGGATCGGAAGTTATGATAGTTTCTAATGATTTTCAGTAATAATATAAAGTAATAATATAAAAAATTAAGCTTTATGGTCCTGATATGAACCAGTGGTTATCATGGTATCTTGGTGTGATCCAGGCCTATCTGGCCGTATATGCCACTACACACGATTATCTCTAGTATAGGCACAAGCGAATTTAAGATTCCATTTTAGTTCGAAATATTCATTATTTTGTAAATTTCTCGTGGAAAGGGTTAAAAAATTATGCTTTTTGGTCATGATATGGACCAGTGGTTATCATGGTATCTTGGTGTGATCCAGGCCTATCTGGCCGTATATGCCACTATACACGATTATCTCTAGTATAGGCACAAGCGAATTTAAGATTCCATTTTTGTTCGAAATATTCATTATTTTGTAAATTTCTCTTGGAAATGGTTAAAAAATTATGCTTTCTGGTTATGATATGGACCACTGGTTATCATGGTATCTTGGTGTGACTCAGGCCTATCTGGCCGTATGTGCCACTACACACGATTATCTCTAGTATAGGCACAAGCGAATTTAAGATTCCATTTTTGTTCGAAATATTCATTATTTTGTAAATGTCTTGTGGAAAGGGTTAAAAAATTATGCTTTCTGGTTATGATATGGACCACTGGTTATCATGTTATATTGGTGTGACTCAGGCCTATCTGGCCGTATATTCCACTACACACGATTATCTCTAGTATAGGCACAAGCGAATTTAAGATTCCATTTTAGTTCGAAATATTCTTTATTTTGTAAATGTCTTGTGGAAAGGGTTAAAAAATTATGCTTTCTGGTTATGATATGGACCACTGGTTATCATGTTATATTGGTGTGACTCAGGCCTATCTGGCCGTATATTCCACTACACACGATTATCTCTAGTATAGGCACAAGCGAATTTAAGATTCCATTTTTGTTCGAAATATTCATTATTTTGTAAATGTCTTGTGGAAAGGGTTAAAAAATTATGCTTTCTGGTTATGATATGGACCAGTGGTTATCATGTTATATTGGTGTGACTCAGGCCTATCTGGCCGTATATTCCACTACACACTATTATCTCTAGTATAGACACAAGCGAATTTAAGATTCCATTTTTGTTCGAAATATTCATTATTTTGTAAATGTCTTGTGGAAAGGGTTAAAAAATTATGCTTTTTAGTCATGATATGCACCAGTGGTTATCATGGTATCTTGGTATGATCCAGGCCTATCTGGCCGTATATGCCACTACACACGATTATCTCTAGTATAGGCACAAGCGAATTTAAGATTCCATTTTTGTTCGAATTATACATTATAATTGAATTTTATTTTAAATATTTGCTGAAATATTTAACATTTAGTTTTCTATGTTGATTAGATCCATTATAATAACAAAATATTGTTTAGAATCATGAATTACGATTGATGAGAATTTATATCGTTTATTAATAAACTTAACATTCTTGTCAATCTACAAGTTATTAAATCTTAATTTTTTATTTTAATAATGAGAGTTACTTTTCTATGGAAGTGCGATATACCGAAAAATGTTTTTTTAATAAAAAATTATCATTTAATTTTCTTCAACTACAAAATTACCTTATTATTCGTAACGTAATTTTAATTCGGGATGGAGCTACATTTTCTACTTACATTTACACTTTTTCGGGATCGCTACACTTTATCCAAGAAACGCACCAACTTTTTCGGGCTGACAAATTTCGGGCTAACTTCAACGACTTTTGAAGAGACATTTATGCAGTTTCTCAAACGATTCGAATTGTAATTAAATCTACGATTCCTTTATATAGAAATAGTTATGTACATTGTAAAACTATGTATGTATATAATGAAAATTTTATAAAATCGTTGGAAATATGAGATAACACTAAATTGATAATGCTTAACATGTGTTTTACTCTTCCTATATGAAATATAGATACAATGTGTAAATTTATAAAAAGTATACCATACACGAGTATCATGTAAAATGAGACTGAAAAAAAAAAAACGTTAACCTCTTGTAGAAATAACAAAAAAGCCATTACTTTATGGTCGGTGCATTTTGTGTAATTTTTATGCAAATAAAAACTTTTTAGCAATAACCAATATTTTAGTCGTGTATTTGAAATTTACAATCTGTTCTAAAAGATTAAAATTGCTTATGTAGTTTTAGAGATTATAGTTGGGTTGAATCGTATATGCAAGCTTATCGGTTACAGTCTTGTGGTTTAGTATTTTTACAAATCTTTATTTTATTTACAACATACTCTGGATTTAAATTGTATGATCTGTTCATGTTGAACTAAGCTAGACCATTTCAAAACCAATCCTTATGAAAATTGGTTTCTAGGATTATTTTTGATTGTAATATAAATTTTAGGTGCAAAAATGGTATCTGTATAACGTTTTACAAGATTTAAATGGATTTTAAACTGGAGAGAACTCAGCTATTCCTTTATTAATTATTTGCAAAGTCATAATTTATAACTAATAATTTGCAATTAAAATTTGCATCGCATACAGGGACAATTCGGACAAAATATATTGATTATAATTTTTAATGTCTGATGTCTGATGTCCGATGTCTGAAGCCTGATGTCTGATGTGCCTGATGTGTTTGATGTGTCATATGTGTCTGATGTGTCCGATGTGTCTGATGTGTCTGATGGGTCCCATTTGAAACGCGATATTTTAAACGCGATAGTGTACCAAATGATATAGTATATAGCGTGATATCCCTTTTCTGGCCAGACAAAATTTTTTATTCCTAAATGTAAGTCAACTATACATAAATGTGTACATATAAAATGACAGGTTGTAATGTCTTCCGGATTTTAACGGATCTTAGTTAAATCGGAATTTTTTAAAAAAAAAGCATTGGAATGCACAAATTGGTCCAAACTATATACAAAAATAAATTTTTGACATGATTCTTATTCGTTACTCACACAATTGTGATGGTAGGCAGGAAAAGGAATATTTCAGAACGCGATGTGGTGTAAAAACGTTAAGCAATAAACCAAAACACCATTTAATTGTAATATTTGAAATATCAAATGGGACCATAATTAGGAGCGAGAGTATACGATCGGGTTATATCAGGTGGGTCGCTGCGCTTCCGTCGCTTCGCAATGTACATTCTGGAAAAGCAGAAATTTAAGTTCAGTTTATAGGAATTTAAAAATCGATAGGAGCGGGAGTTTAGGATCGGGTTATATCAGGTGGGTCGCTACTCTCCAGTCGCTTCGCCCATTATTAGATTTTTTTTCAGTTTTTAGGAATTTTAAAAACGATAGGAGCGTGAGTATAGGATCTGGTTATATCAGACGGGTCGCTGCGCTCCCGTCACTTTGCAATGCAAATTCCATACCATATCGCGCTTTGTACCATATGCCTTTTCCGGTCTGCCATCCCAATTGTGCGTGGACGAAAGAGAATCATGTCAAAAATTTATTGAAGTAAAACTTCTTCAGGCATGCTTGACTTGGGGACTAAGCTGGCAAATGCGTTACGAAAAATGTAATCAAACGAGGCGAACGAAACAATAAACGCAAAACGAAATCATTTTCCCTTAGTATCAGGATGTGCCATGACAATATATAAATCCCTAGGTGGAACATTAGTTAATACCATTTTATTTTAATAATTGGTTAAAAAAATTGGAAAATATGAAAATAGGAAAATTGGTAAATGGAAAATTGAAAAAATTGGAAAATTGGAAATTTAGAAATTTGCCAAATTGAAAAATTTGTAAATTGGAAAATTATAAAATTGGAAAATTAGAAAATTGGAAAATAGGTAAATGGAAAATTGGAAAAATGGTAAATTGGAAAACTGGTAAATTGAAAAATTGGAAAATTGAAAAATTGGAAAATAGGAAAATAAAAAAATATGAAAATAGGAAATTTGGAAAGTTGGTAAATTGGAAAATTTGAAAATTGGAAAATTGAAAAACTGGAAAATTGAAAAGTCATAATATAGACTTCTATGTCACTGACTGACTCACTCGAGAACGCATAGGGTGGCCATAATTTTTTTTTCTATATTACATATAACATCTATGTCACTCACTCACTTACTCACTCCAGAACGCACAGGGTGACCAAAAAATTCGTCCGTGTGATATATTTTATATATGTATTTTTTTCTATATTACAGCTCCATTCCAAACGAGGTATCACAGAAACCGATTCTTTCTTCGTTTCTTTCCCCGTTTGCCTATGATACAGGTTTTAATGCGACTCAAACAAATTTTCGATGAAACCACATTACACAAACATAAATGAAATAAAAACTATTTCAAGGCCATTTTTACTATGCGAAGAGATTTCCAAAATGATTTCTTTGTCCATTTTGTTACACATAAATAAACATTATCTATTACGACTAGTTGGCCTTGAAAAAGTTACCAAGTTACAAGGTTACCTCTTGTGGCATCAGACATAAACGGCTAGGTGACACTTGAGAACACACAGGGTGACCAATTTTTTTTTTCAATATTATAATTTTTCTAAATTATATTATAAATATTAAATATATATTAGAAGTTTTACTCCAGTAGTGTGGTCTAAAGCACACTTAATTTTTTTTGTATGTATTTTGAACCAACGTACGCATTTGTGCATACCACTTAAATCGTTTTCGTCCGAAAAATAACACTAACTATAATAATAATAAATTAATTAATATGTTATCAAAGACAAATAATTAATATGTTATATAATTTATATGTTATCAAATTATAATTCTTTTTTTTCAAAAACCATTCCGATTTAACTAAGATTCGTTAAAATCCGGAAGACATTACAACCTGTCATTTTTTAAGTACATATTTGTGTACAGTCGGCTTAAATTTAAGAAAAAAAATGGTCTGGCCGGAAAAGGGATATCGTGCTATATACTATATCATTTGGTACACTATCGCTAATTGTACCATATCGCGTTTAGAAATATCGCGTTTTGAAATATCGCGCTTCGAGCTGATCCCGTGTCTGTTATGTCTGATGTCTGATGTCTGATGCCAGATGCCGGATGCCGGATGCCGGACGCCGGACCCAGGATGCCGGATGCCGGATGTTTGATATTTGATTCTGATGTCTGATGTTTGAATTTTGCTGACTGATGTGTATTATCCTGTTGTCTGGTGTTTGTTATCTGTTGTCTGTTGTCTGATGTCTGATTGTAACGAAGTGCCTGTGCATAGCGTCACACGATTTGTTTCATATATCACACAGACTGCCATATCACATTCAATGCTGGATGCCGAATGACGGATGCCGGATTCCGAATGAAGGATTCCGGATACAGTATGCCAGATGCTGGATGCCGGCAGCAGGATGATGAATGTCGTATGCCGGGTGCCGGATTGCCGGATCCAGGTCACCGGATGTCTGTTTTCGAAAGCCGGACGTGGGATGCCGGACGCCAGATGTATGATATTTGATGTCTGATGTCTGATGTTTGAATTTTTCTGACTGATATCTGTTATCCTGTTGTCTGTTTGTTGTCTGTTGTCTGGTTGTAACGAAGTGCCTGCGTGCATAACGTCACACGATTTGTTTTATATGTCACACAGCCTGCCATATCACATACTATGCCGGACGCCGAAAGAGTTAGATCAGCCGACATCACCACTACAGACAGACAGCATCATTAGTTAATGCACGTTCATCATGTTTCTAATAAGATCATACAGAACAAACGTTGTAATGATATTATCTAACAATCCATAAATATGTTTGAATTAAGATTCTTAGAATAGAATAGAAATATTTAACTTTTATCAAACTTAGCACATTTCATGAATAATAAAAGAAAAACATTTAAATTATCAACAAACATGCAACATATCATGTTATATGCATGATCATCGATAATACATTGTATGAAGGCATAACAAATATATTTAACTTACATGAACGAACTGAACATAAGAAAAATTGGAATTGTTATATTAAATATTGTACCATTAACACCAAATCTGTAACTAAAATATATTAAAATAAATTGATCTATGACGTATATTTTTCATAGATAAATAAATATAAATTTTGTCTACCGTAAAACGTAATTGAAGCCGAGTGCCGAATGTCGGATGCCAGATGAAGGATGCTGGATCTAGTATGCCGGATACCGGAAGCCAGATGCAGGATGCCAGATGCTTCGTATTTGATATTTGAGGTCTGACATCTGATGTCTGATGTCTGGTGTCTGACGTCTGACGTCTGATGTCTGATGTCTGATGTCTGATGTCTGATGTCTTAAGTCTTATGTCATGTCTAATGTCTAATGTCTAATGTCTAATGTCTGATGTAGGATGTCTGATGTCAGATGCCTGATGCCTGATGCCTGATGCCTGATGCCTGATGCCTGATGCCTGATGCCTGATGCCTGATGCCTGATGCCTGATGCCTGATGCCTGATGCCTGATGCCTGATGCCTGATGCCTGATGCCTGATGCCTGATGCCTGATGCCTGATGCCTGATGCCTGATGCCTGATGCCTGATGCCTGATGCCTGATGCCTGATGCCTGATGCCTGATGCCTGATGCCTGATGCCTGATGTCTGATGTCTGATATCTGATGTGTGATATCTGATTTTTGATTTTTGATTTCTTATTCTGATGTCTGATGTCTGACACGATCTTTTAAGGACTTCAATATGTACGTGATTTAACCATTACGGGTTCATATAATATCGAATAATTTATTTGGAAGCTAGGATAACTAGATAATTACTTAATAGCCAGACAGCAACTTTAACAGACCGCCTAACGTAAAATAAAGAGAAAATTATGAAAAAAATTGGCTTGGTGCTGACGTAAAAAATCGCTATGTAATCTACATAATTCCGTGTCGACAACCGTGTAGATTACATGTATTGCGATGGAAATCGTCGTGGTAAAATCTTGGAATGTTAAAAATAAATTGATGGTTGCCGCGAAATTCTAACGCAAGTTGCTTCTGTTGGCAGCTTCGATTAAAAAATACTCTCAATAATTTATAGACATACAAATGTTTTAATGTCTGATGTATGATGTTTGATGTCTGATGTCTGATGTCTGATGTTAGATGTCTGATGTCTGATGTCCGATATCTTATGTCTGACTGTAACTAAATGACTGTGCATATCGTCCCACAATTTGTTTTATATATTACACAACCTGCCATACCACTTGGATCGGATGCCGGATGCCGGATGCCGGTAGACGGATGGCGAATAACGGATGCAGGATACCAAATGCCGTATGGCGGATGCCGGATGACGGATTCCGCATGCCGGATGCGGGATGGCGATCACAGCATGCCGAATGCCTGACGCTGGACTCCAGACGCCTTGCTTCGCACGGAATAAAATAGCAGAAAAATTGTAGTAACCACACGTTCGCAAATTATTTGTTGATAACTAACCGGTGGCAAATTGAAAGTCCTATTTATCAACGACAAGGAGTGGCAAGTGTTTTCAGTGCGCTTTGACACACCACTATTAACACGGCCGAGGTATTTTGCAAATCGTGCAAATCGAGAAGCTTTTAAGTTTTTATTGTAATATCTACTGAGAATAAATGCCACTATTATTTGCACACTAGTTTGTTGTTCAACATTCAATGATATAAGCATTTTGTTTTCAATAATCGAAAGATTATGAAAACTACTGCCTAATTATAACGGTAAAGTTCAATTTTGAAATTCGAAAGTATAGTTTCCAACATGCAAACAATGTCCTGTTACAGAAAGTATATTAATAAAAAAAAAATTATAACCGTTACCTTATTGCACCGAACTAGAACCTTGAATGTCAAATCAATCGTTCATCTTTGTAATCAGATGTATCATTATTTATAATTTTAAATTGAATCAAATTTATTTAGCATTCATTTGATTTTTCAGATAGATAGTCGCACATAATAATTTATCAAAATATCTCGCGCTCCTAAATTTCATGCTCGTCTTTATTAAAGCGACAATATCCCATCAATACGCTATTGAAAATAATATAACCGTGATTGACAAGTATTGATTTATTTGTTTAGTATCTTGTTTTTCACCTTTTTCACTGTTATCAATTTTTTCCGGAAAAATTGTATAAATATTGTTCCTTTCCTAATCAGTACCTTCCAATCCAAAAACATATTTTGTATTCAATGTACCTAACTAACTAAGAAGAGAATCCCCCAAAAGTTTTATTAATAAATCTGAGTAATTTATTAAATTTGTTTTTGTTTATCAAGTCTATTGTGTTGACGTCAATAGGTCCGGAAAACAACAATAAACTTTGCTTCCGATACGCCGCATATACAAAACGAAGCGCGGTAATAATCTAGGCGATGAACTTATTACCCAAATCGGATTAAAGCTATTTTTATGTGTTGCCGTTAAACATCAACAGATTATAATTTATATATTTTGTACCATCATCATTATTCATTCAAATTAATTCATGTTTATTGTAGCCATCCATCCAACATTTAGCACATCAATAATATAAATTGTTATTTTTTTGATCTGAGAAAAACAAAACTTATTCGAATGGAAAATGCAAAAATTATTAATAATTTTAACGAACAGAATAAGCGTCTACTCGGTTTTAGTGGTGTTCATCGAGCAGAAAAATTTATTTTGGTTGGGCGGTGACCAATTAGAGTGGTGACACCTGGCTGGCAACAAACATTAGTCTTTGGTTTATGAACGTTGTACCTAGTAACATGTATCTACATACATTTTAAATCAATATACATACGTTTAAAGTGATGGAGCCCCTCTTCACATATTTTGGAAGACGCGAAAAAATGCGACTTCTCAATACTTCAATATCGATGGAAATCGATATCGTATATCCGAACTACTGTAATCGGAATTAAATACTTGGCTTCCTGATCCGTAATAATGTCATATTTTTATTTGAAGTGGATTTTTTTATTTTTGGGAAAGGATATTGTTTCATTACAAAAAAACTGTTTTGAGAAAGCAGCAAATCAAATCGTTAATGATTTGAAATGCTGTCATAATATGATGTGGAATTATTATCGCATATTCTTGTCTCGGGTGCCGGCGATTTTTTTTTTTTTGTGGAGCTGTGTTATTGGTCTGTTACATTTTCGACTACCTCACATATTTCAGGTGGCGTGCCGATTAAATCATCATTCTCCATTTTTCATTTTAGTTGAATGCCAATTTGACTCATCAAAATTAAAACTTCAAATAACAAACCAAATTGCAGTGTCATTTTAAATTTACGCTTACTACAATTCAGTAACAAATTCGGACTACTTCGACATAGTTAATATTATTAAGGAGCAAGTGTTTCCCTTATTAACTTAATTTTCTTGGTGGAAGTTAGTATTCCTAAATTATTAAACAAAAATTTAACTCATTAGCAATTTCTAAATCACTCGTAAGAAGTTCACCATTCTCAGATAAAAATAGATGTTTTAGGCTTACGAGTTAAAATTTCGTTCACTAAATTCCAGTTATTTTTATATCACCGCGGTTAACTGAAAAACGATTGGAATACTAGATTTTTTTCCTCTTTTTGATGTCCTCATTTATTGTGGCTCATATTCTAGCATAGCTTTCACAAAATACTCAATTACCAGGACGTTTATTTAACTTATGATTCGCAGTTTTTTACTTTTATTGACAGGTAATGTGGGTAGCAGCCTCCTAAAACAATCGAGATATTATCCAATGATACATCAAGAGCTATAGCGATGGATTGTCGCTGTTAAAATAAACCCCCAGTCTATATGGTCTAGTTTTGTATAACAATAACAAATTGAGATTCTTCGTGGAATTATGGTTCAACTTAGAGCCTCATAAAAGTACCCGAGCAAGCTTAAACAATTTCTGAATCAATAAGGGGTCAGAAATTTTTAGTTACAAAGCCGACGCAGATATATAAAGATCATCATCTGAAGCCGAACAAAAAAATAGATACCACCAGCCTATATGAAAGCAATTCATTAGTGGGAATCCAAATTTCACTCAAAAATATAAAGGAGGACTTTGTATTATACACATGCATTAATATTTGTAACCAGTACGTCAAAACCCCTTCGAATGCTTCGAACATTTTGATGATAACAATTGAAAAATCCATAAAACCACCCAAACTAAAAATATTATTGAACCGCGGGAAATGTAGTGAAAAATAAAGTACAAATAAAATCCACACGCCTAAATGAGCAGATAATTGTAACCAACATTAAACTTACAGCCAATTAAGCAAAAAATACGAAACTAAATATGATATAGAAATCACTACTATTACATCAACGATCACTCAACGGTAATGAAGATATGCAAATCATATAATTTTAGTTTTCCCCACGGAAGATAAGTCATTTAGTGAGGGGATATGCGTGTGGATTAGGTAAAGTATACCAAAAATCCAAAATAGCTTATTAAGCCTCGTGAGACATCATCTATTAAATCCCACCTCAGATTGAACATTAACTGGCAAACACTGCTGGTGATGACCACGAGATATTCTGATTAGGTGCGTCGTGTAATAAAAACCACTGATTATAACACATTTTTAGAGCTTCATATTATAATATTATTATACGAGGGTCGATAAATAAGTACCCGTGTTCGAAAACAGGTGGCGTTACTGAGGGAAATTGACATTACCACCGTGTACTGTCATCTGTCAAACGACACAAGTTAGTTTTTATTTGTCAGCCAGTTATATAATTCGTGCTCCATGGATCTCAATAAAATGGAAAAAGAGCAATACCAATCCGTAATTTGTTTTTGATTTTTGGATATATAAACATGCGAGCAGTAGGATGCTGTCTATGGGAACCCTTCACCATCTATGACTTTTGCGAGATATGGTTCAATGAATTTGTTTCCGAACAAACCGTTGAAAAGGTCCACGACATGATTCTCGCTGATCGCGGGACTATAGTGTACGAAGTATCAGAAGCCGTATACACAGATAGGATAAGTGTCAAAAAAGTGTCGGCCGGATGGGTGCCGCCATATAAAGAAATTTAGAAACACAAACAATTTGATGTAATATACACCATCTTTGCTAAAGAATTCGAGTACGTTATTTACTGAAAAACTTTGGAATGCACTTCTAAGTTCAGATTTTTCAGCCATTTCATATAGTCTGTTTCAAATTTTATTTGATTAATCGGGTTCAATAAACTGAAATAGGACATAGACAGTCGATTACCATACAAACAACCTCCGGCATACCACAAGGGTCTCACGTTGACCCATGGATTTTCATAACTTTCATTAATTTTAATAATAACTCAAGTGATAAAGAATTCCAACATCTTGATGTTCGCAGATCACCTCAAAACCTACAGAGCCGTCGAGTCAGTTGACGATGCCAATAATCTGCAAGAGCACATTGACAATCTAATGATATGGTATTCTGCATGTCCAAAGTATTGAGAAAATTCAAAAGAATTGTATACGCTACTTGACCTAGAAAGACGAATGAGTATATTCGAACGCTAGAATACGAACGCTAGAATTTCTAGGCGCGAATTGCTAAAAAAACTGAAGCCCTTTCCCAATTACCGACTTATTTGTGGACACCGACTTATTCAAATAAGTCACCTCGCGAGGAGACTTGTTTGAATAAGTATGTCTATACAGAAATCTCTCCAAAAACGTGTCTTGACTAAATGTAATACATGCCGGTTTTTTTTCAAATCCAGTAGCAACGACCAATATGTCAAGCAAATTTTTTCTTCCATATGATAGAAATTGCGTTTTGTTTTTTTGTTATTACGTCACAAATAAGTCGGTACAATGAATTGGAACAAATTGACTGACTTATTCAAGATGGCGTCAAAAAAGTCAATAACTCTGAAATAAGTCGGTAATTGGAAAAGGGCCTAAGTTCGTTTCAAGTTCCATCACAAACGATTGAATCGCTTAAGTTGATCGAAATTGACATACCTAAGCACTTTGTGTAATTTAAGCAAGTTTTATGTTTCATATTTTAAAGTATTAATTTAGATTGTAATTAAGCAAAAAACGCTTACGACAACTTAAGCGATTTTTTCGATTTTCCGTTAATACAATATGAAATCCTTAAAATAAGCTATTTTTTTATTTTTTTTTTTCATTAAAAATTATTTTTCTGATGTTTTTAACTAAGTTAAGCGATTTTTTCGTATCAAGTTTAGTGATTTTTGAAGTCTTAAAAATCAAATAAAAAATTAAAATAATAATCAAAAGAAAGAGAGAAATTCTTTGGAAGCACGGACCTGGATAACCACCCGAAGCCTTAATACAGAAAATAATGGTGAGCCAAAAATGCTTTTGTTACTCGTTAGGACAAACCGGAAGTTACTTGAAAATTATCGACAAAAAAAATATTGGTGGTAAAAGACACAAAAATAATTAGACCAACAAGGGCGTAGGAATCCAGTAAACATATTAACAGACGAGAAATTGGAAGAAGTTAAAAATCATATTATTGAGTTCGTGGCCTACGAAAGCCGCTATACTCGTCAACGAACATCTAAAAAGTATTTGCAGTGTGATTTAGTAATAAATGTTTTTCTTATTTTCACACTTACATATTGGGATTCATATTGAGACTTTACTTTATTTTATATTTTCACAGATGGCGTTTAAAAAACCAAAAAGTGACATTTGCAGCAAATGTGATACCTTCAAAATCCAAATAGTGATTGCGAAATCTGATGAAGACAAAGCGAATATAAGAAAAAACAACAAGAACATCACGATGCAACTGACATCGTATATCTTTGGAAAATTCGTGAAAATCAAAGTTTTGTGGCGGGTAAGCGTCGGTCGGGGTGGGAATAAATTTAAATGGTGTGATGCCAAGTGGTTGCGATATACAACAAATTTTGGTATTGTCCATTAAAAGAATTCCTTGAGGGAAGGTTAATAGGCTAAAGTTTACTTTACGTATACATCGAGAAAATCAGGTAAGGAGTATAAATTTTTAAAATTTTTACCCCATTTTCAAGGAAAATTACCCCATTTTCCGTACGTACAAATGTGTAATTTTTATAAACATTTTGATATTAGGTTGTGTTTTGTTTGATACTTTCAATTTTTCCTAGTTTAAAATTATAAATAAAATTTGACACTTGAAGAATTGTATAAATTCTGGAAATTTTTTGTATAAATTACATAAAAAAAATTTATATTTACAAAAGTTGAATTTTTTAACATTTGTGGCAGTATTAGAAGAAGCGATAAGAGCGATAGAAACTCTTTGATCTGTGTCTGCAATGTTGGCAAAGCAATTATTATTAATAAAAATTAATAAAAAATTTAAAAATAAAAAAGTGAAAATTTTCAGGAAAATCAAAAAAATTTCCGAAAAAATTTATGCTTTCCTAAAAACTAAAAACTGATAGTAAATAATTCTGCATTTAAGAATTTCCAAAATTTATACATAAGGTGTATATGATTTTCTCGATGCATACGCCGGGTAAAATTACGCCGCGGAGCCTTCCAAAGAGCTGTATATTCGTCGAAATGAGGCCAATTCTCTTCAAATTTCAGATGTTAATAATTTTTACGGTGGACCTCAGTTGATCAGACCATCTCATAAATAAAGCCTATCATAACTTCTACAGAGGTTTAAATGATGGGAATGTACCAAATGTTGATCCAGATTTTAACTCCGGAGGTAGTGTCGGATTTTGAGTTGAAATCTAAATATATAAGAAATGTTTTTTCTCAACATTGGATTAGTGAATCCTTGAATTTATGTGAAACATTTAGGTGGAACTAATAAATTAACTGATTTTTTTAAAGAATGCATTATGTTTTATTCTCAACGCAAAATTAGAAAGAATAGCACTGGACAAAGAGTTTGTTTCAACATCTTGCTTGCAGACCATTTAAAATTTCTTCAAAGCTTTTAATTTTCCACACACTATTTACAAACTTCAAACGCATTTTATGAGTACCTAAGCTAATTAAGCTAATAAAAATTGATTAAAAACATAATGATAGTAAAAACATTATAAACATTTTTATTATGATTTTAATAATGAGACCGTTCATATAAAGCTTAAAGCACTTGTCGAAAAGCAGAAAATATCTAAGACAACATTTAGAGCAAATCAATATAAAAGCTTTTGTATTTTTAGAAATGGAAGTTCTTCGCAATTAAATTAATTTAACGACCAAACCGAATATGGATTTAACGCAAGGCACATTCAATTTAATGACAGAAGTACTAAACTTTTAATTTGACAAAAGCTCATAATTTTATACAAAATGAGTAATTTACACAGCAATTTAATTCCAACTCAACAATTTATAATAATGTTATTGCACATCTCCAAGACGTCTAAAATTGTTGTAATGAAAAAGCTTTTCACCGCAACATTATAAACTTACGAGCACAACGAGTAAAACTACATAAAAATAAAAAGTTTTATGTTTTGTACTCGGTTTTATCCCATAGCTTTTGTCAACATACTAAAAGCATAAAAATCATTGTCTACTTTTATTGCCAATTAAATCTAATTAATTAAAAAAAATAAAAGTTTTTTTATTTTTATAACTTTATTTATTTAATTTTATTGTTCCTGGGTAAATATACCGTTGTATATGTTTGTTGTTAGATGGAAAATTTGTTTTGTTTAAGTTGAAAAACGTGCCGAATCAATATGTAAAAGTTATTTTTATAATTAATTAATTTTGTAAAAGAAAAAATTGTACCAACCTTAATATTTTATATCACATAATTCCACCAAACGATTTACGATATAAGGTATAAACAACAGCGGAAAATTAAATTTCCACTTTGATGTTACACATTTTCCTTCAAAGTATAATCAAATCATATATTTAATTAAATAAATATAATCCATACACACTTATGTATACTAACACACACACACACACACTTTACAAAAAATAAAATATAAAATTAAATTACTTTTTAAAAATTTTAAATTATATTAAAACCACTTTATCCGAAAGCTCTTTTTATGTGAACGTACTTTTTATATTTTTTTGTGATTTATTAAATCTAATTATAATCCACTTGACAAATTTTTATGTATTATATTATCTCGTCGGACGTGAAAACAAAATAAAAATTTCACTCAAAATTCGAAAATAAATTCCACTTGCACAAGAAAAAAAACACTCAGTATTTTGTTTTCCAAACATACAAAAAATAATTTACAAACGATTTGGATGTTTCACGATCCTGTTGTAGCATAGAACTAAACCAGAAAATCAAGTTTTCATAAACATCCAAAAATTCGCTTGTATTTATTATGTACGAGTAATGTAACTGTATATGGGCGATGAATGAAGAATATTATGTAAAAGCATGAAAGCAAAATTAAATGTTATGCAGCGTTGTTGTTGTTAGTAGAAAATTCACTCGGAGCAAATAAAGCTTCGGGAAATTTTCGTTTTATACATAGAGATGTTGTTGCTGTTTTATTTATACACTTTCAATGGAAAATCGTTTTCATTCATAAAATTTTTGCTCAACACATCGAAACATTTTTGGGTTGCGGTTACGAAACAGATATACAGTTTTCAAATACAGACGTACACAATAATATTTAAATTTATTTTATTGAAAATATAATTTTACCGTTATCTTATAATTATAACGTGCCTCGCTCATTTGATGCAAGAGTGACACAATCGAAATTTTTTATTTTTTCAATATAGCGATTTGAAAATATCACTCAAAATAAGTAAATATAAATACATTCTGAATAGTAATTTTTTTTTCTATTCCTACATCCTCAATCGGATATTTTCTTAGAATAGTTTTCAATATCTTAAAATGTTAATTTCTTTCGCGAATTGAGTGATTTTTTATATGGAATTTTATCTAATTTGCTGGAAGTAACTACATGAGGGAGTATGTTTTGAAACATTAAAATATGAATTATTGGGAATCGATTGATTCGAATATTTTAGAAATGAGTGATTTTTGATCTGTTGCAGCAAATGGGCGATGCATTAGGATTTAGTTAAATTATTATAAACTCGTCAGGACAACGGTTTTCGTTTGCGTGGAATTAGTATATTTATTATGATTGGTGACACTGATAAGAGTTTCTAGGTGTACGGTGGTGTAGGTTATGCAGCCGTTATGCGCCCTACACATTTTACTATTCAACTATTTGCGGCCAGCGGTTTGATAGTTATAAAACAAATTTGATAGTAGAAGCGAGCACATAAAGTAGAGCTTTCTTTTCATTCGGCGCCTTAATGTTATTGCCCCCGTATATTCAGTAATATTGTTTTTTTTTATAATGGCGATGCTCCATTAACAGTTTTGATGCTCATCTCTATGGAATAATCGAAATAAGAGTACTCGAATTTTTGCTTATTTACAAATATAATTTTCTTCATTTATACACCAATCGAGACACGATAGAATCTCACTATGCGTTATCCTCTTTGAAATGAAATCTTAAATTTCATTACGCCATATTAAAATACTTCAATTTATTTTGAATAGAATTTTATTTGGCTGGCAATCTAAACTGCGATGCTTTGATGCCAGAATATTCACAAATAAAATCACACAGCTGATTTTTCTGTTTAGCGAGAAACAACCCGTTCAATTTTAATAAAATTAATAATAAAAATTATATGGCACAAAATAGTGAATATTGTGAAGATCAGCAAAGGTGGTCAGGTGGTCATCAGCAAAGACAAATTAGGTTCTCAACTTCATCGGTGCCTACTTCACTGACGTTGAGAATTAAAATTAGATATAAACGTGACAAAATGTTTTTAATAAAACTAACTCAGTTTATGTCACGATCCATGAATGACTTACATTTCCGTTTAATATACCACCGCTATTTTAGCGTCCCCTTTTTTTGGTGAAATGCAGTGCAAAACTAGTAGTACTGAAAAAAGAAACTGTGGATGGAGGAAATTTCCGAAACTAGTATTCCTAATTTATAAATTTCTAATATTTGTTAAAAAGATAGTTTTTGTAAAATTACCGTTTTTCTAAATATTTTATTTTAAATTGAATGTTGTTTTTTAAAATAATTATAATTTAAAATAATAAATAAATAATATTCAAGGTCTTTAAAAAAAATATAAAGAATAGACAAATTTAAATCATTCATTATTTCCAATATGGTTTCGCAACTCAGGACAAACTTTGCTCACCAAATCCCATGTACTGTGAACAATATTACATAATTAGTGATTTAATATTATATATTACCGTTGGCATCTGTAGGAATACGAATTTCGCCGATTTTCAGAACCACATCCTTATACTGCACTGAACCACATAAGCACATCTGCATACTGCATACATTGCTGCAACATCCTGCCACGATGTCCACGACAAATTCATATTTCTTCATGACATAAATTTTGAAATTACAGCAAATTGTGACAACATATAAGTATTAAATGTGCGGCGCGGTTGGCGAACATATAAAGTATTGCGCAACAGCTATTCCGGAGGAGCCTACTACAACAGTAACTCGTTTATCTTTCCGAAGTTGGTGGATTTAAAATTGAAACGTATTATTTGTTTTTCTATATTTGTGGGACCTTCGTTGTAAACAAAATCATTATATGTAGCATTAAGGTTTTAAGATCTGTGCATTATATCGCCCGCCATGTCATTTTTGATTTTTGATTTTGCTATTAATATGGCAGACAGTTCTCCCACGTTGGCCGCTGATATGCATTGCACGGCATTTTTTGCTACATCCCAATTATTATCATTTTCTTATAGTCCTCTTGCTTCACATGTTTTCCTGAATGTTGGCCACGCACGTGGTGTAACAACATTCTCTTCGATGGCTCGACTTATATCTTTGTACTTCATCTATCGGATTTGTAAGGTCTGTGTTTCTGAAACTAAAAGTAACTTGGTCATTGCCGTGCCAGTTTTGACGAAATACGAGAAAAGGAAACCACCCAACCAACGTAACCGTTTCATGGCTTAATTAATAAACCCGTTTTTCTTGTACACGGTCTTTTAGTGAATCTGAATGCTGCATGGGAATTTTTTATTGAGTTTGCCATCTTTCAAGCAATGAACTTGAGAATTTTAAAATCCCCATGGAACATGGATCAAATTGTTTACAATAATGTCGTATATTGCCTTGTCTTTGGATCTAGTATTTCTCTAATAGCGACTTGTCATGGTAATAATTGACGGTTATCAATCAATCAGGATGATGAATGTGCGCACATACGTGAACGCATGAATAGAACGTACGGTTGACCTTGAATTGTAAATGCTGGAGAAAAATCTGCGGCATAATGACTTATCATTTTCAATATTTTTGTAGTTTGGTCACTGCTGTCTGATGAGACAGCCGAATTTTTTGCCTTGGAAAATTCAATTTATCACAAGGTGGAAACCAAACTATCAACGTCTGGGTAACCTCACCTCGGTATTTTTTGTAATCCTTAACAATAAAAGACTTGACTCATTGCACTCGAACACCGTAAAGTTTTTCATCAGAATTTAAATGACCTCGTCGTTTTACCTATTTTACCTCGTAACGTTCAGCATTTAAAGGCCTACGAGTTTGGGACTGCTCTATAAACTCTCAACATCTCGTATAGATTAATGACTCAATATCACAGGTTCGTCGAGCATGAGACTCTTTCAACGTCTCTCTACCTCTTAAGACCGTATAACGTTCTGCACCTAAGGCATGACAGACCTGAGAGTGCTTCAACGCCCCTTAGAGAAAACACGAGAAAACACTCTTAATTCATTTTTAAACAACACTAAATCATTTGTTTATTCAAATGTCTGTAGGTTAACAGACAAACCATAATAATCTTATGATTTTAACTTTTTCGATATTAAATTTTCCTTTGCTATCTCGCAAGAGGTGTGTAGTCTATATTTTAATTCTTATCAATAACCAGTATAGTTATAAATTGGATGGCGTGGTCTGTTAATAAAATTTGTAATTGCTGGATGGAAGTAAAACAAGTGTTCGAACATCACAAAATTGGTAGATGTATCTGGGTTGCTATATGTTAACTAAAATTCATCAATGTAATGTAGAATATTTCAAAATATTACTGAATCTTGCAGTGATCATTACCATAAATGCTCCTAAATTTTCCCTTGAACTCTCAACTTTAATAAAAGATAAACAATCAGAGCGTCTAAAAATTTGGTTATTTGGCCTGAATTGTAAAAATTTTTATAATGACGATGATCAAATTTTATAATCACCTCTAAAACCGGCAATTTAAATTCGCGGTTAAATCTATTGAAATTACCCGTTTGTGATCGGTCCTATAAATGAGTAATTCCATTCTGCGATTGCCAAACGTATGTGGATATAACGACTTTCCATGAACGGAATGATGTAAAATTCTGCAGTTGTAAGAGCAGATTTATGTTTTTCACCATTCTCTTACTTATGGCTCTTATGGCTTTTCTACCATTACAGACGTCATCCAGAACTACTGATGCAGCGTAAAATGTGTTGCAATATACAAAATTATTATTTTCGCTTACTTCTTAAGAAGGACACATAAACCGGCTCCAGACGCTGGTTGCATTTTCACCTCTTATTATTAAAGTGCCACTACTTCATACTAACCTGAAAATAGTTATGAATGTTTTGAGGCAATCGGTTGTGGGAGACACATTCTGTTCTTTTGAGGTTTTTTAGGTCCTGAAAAGATTTGACTTCTCTTCACTGCTCTGCATATGTTGATATACCACACTTTCTTCGGTTTTTCCACAAGACTCGCTGCATGTGATCCACCTTCACATACCAAACCAATTATCGTATTATCGGAATATCGAGAAGTTTACACCTTGGTTTCGTGACGTTCCAGTTACGGAACCAAGGTGTAAACTTCTCGATATTCCTCTCGATGTAGATCAGGTATTTGGTCTTATTTGGTTAATACCAAAGTGAACACCCCCAAATTAACGAAAAGTGAAACTATTAAAAAGTGTAGCAGTGAGAAAAAGTAAATAGCAAATCTTTGATAAAAATATGGGTGAGGTGTTCAAAATAGTTTTCCAAATTAAAATAAAAAGATTTAATTAGGTAAATATCATAAAAATTCAATTGATTGTGTCCGCGCATCTGATGTTGTATGCAGATTAAATGTTTGTATCTTCTCTACAGCCCAAATGGTGTATCTGATCAGGGTGATACTTCATATATATAATTTTTTCATATATTAAGAGAATTAGTAGACTTCAGGGAAGTTTTTTCATTTTTTTGCAATTATTTTGCAAAGTTTATCTTTTATCGGATAACAAAAATGTACTAAAAGATTTTGAATTAAATTTGCAATAATATCGGTTCATATCTGCTTTCCAAAATTTAAACGGAAATCATGGTTTTTGGCGAAAAACGGCGGAACTGTGAACTCTAAAAATGTTCCTTATTATTTTGTTGTAAATAGCTCAAAAGTTACAAATTATCCACGCTTATAAATTGAAGCACAATATCCAATATAAATTTCGAGCCAGTTTTTGAAGTGTTTGTAGTACAAAAATTTTTACATTTCAATAATTGCAGATTTATAAAAAGTTGGCTTTTGTACTTCAGAAATTTGGGGTGGTATTCGCGTAATAAGTTCAAAAAACCAGCTCAAAAATAAAAGTACACGTATTTCGCGATCTCATAAATTGGTGCATCATATCCGATATTGAAATATCTTATCTTTGAAATTTTAAATGAAATTGTAATTTTCAAGTAAACAAAAATACAAATATTTAGTTATAAAATCAAATTATGAAGTTTATGGTTTGAAAGATGAGCTTAAAAATCGACGTTATATTGTATTAAAAGCTCATAAATTTATTCTAATTCTACACTATAAATCAATTGAGTAGTAGTGTAGTCATAAGTGGTTATTTTTTTAAATTCGAGCTAACCTGAACTAAGTCAAATATTTTTGGCTATAAGGTGAATTCAGTTCATCTGCTCAAGCTTTTGAGGATTTTAATGAATATGAAAATAATGTAAATTAAAAATCAGCATTAGCTTCGGGACATCCAATTAGTTTAAACGTTTACAATATTCTATAACACGTTTACAAATAGTGATTTTGTAAAATTTTAAAACATCCGAACAAAATTTTAGTTAAGAGTGTTTCCAGTATAAAAGACCAGAAAGCGTCAAGCTTATAACTTGGGCAGGAGGACACCACGTACGTTGTACAAGTAAATCCACCTCACCATAACTCGATTGACCACCTTTTCTTTGAATGGAAATAATAAAAGTTGAAACAAGTAAATCAAAAAACATTTAAAGAAATGCTTTTATGCGCCTTCTTTGCATACCCATGGAATTCCGAAATATTAAACATGCTGTTTTGTGATATGTTCATTAAAAATGTGTAAAACATTGGAACTTGTCTTATTAGTACTAAAATCCTGTTAAATCATGACTGTAATAATGATATAATAATGCGTGGAGTAAATGTGGAACCGCATAAGCCAATAAATATAAAGCGAAACTTCTCATCCATCAGATGAGACAAGTTATAAAATTTAGTATTGCAATCAAATTTTTCAAGAATGCTACAAACTTATCCAAGGAATCAAACGACTTCATTTATTTTAAGTTTCCACTAAGGACCATAATAACTAGAGAACATAATCAGGAGCTCCCAAGCAAGACGAGTTGCCTAGTTTAAAATAATATGATCGTATTTATTTAAAAATTTAAATACCAACCTAGATATTCCTAAATATACAAACGCAACCTAAGATAAATCTCCGCGCGTACAAAAACATGTATTTTGTAAGAGGGCTTGGCCGATTTTTCTAAAACAACTTTTTTTAACAGCAATCTATACAGTACTTTTCCAATTAAATTCAACAATTTGCGTGCTACAATCTCCTGCATACTACCACGTTTACAGATATTTGCCTTCAGTCACTTATTAGACGTTGACCTGAACAAATCTTTACCAGTTCCAGTCGTTGTTTCCTCAAAATCATGGATACTAGTACTACTACAAAAAAAGTCACACAAGTTGTTGCTTTATTGCAAGAATGATGCAATCAACAAGAAGTCGCTCGTCAGGTAAACATGAGCCAATCTGTCTCAAGAGTATCCAGAAAGTTTCAATCGGAGACCACATACGGAGACCACATACCTATGTTTGCTTTAATTTTTTGTGTTTTAATATTTTTTTCATAATCATCAATGTTGGTTGCGTTTTTATTCAAAATGCGTTATAAAAAAGTGCTGAACTAATTTTCATGAAAACCGTGTAAGTAAAGTAAAAATATCAGGCTTTAAAAAAAATGTCTTGTGAAAGGTCCAGTGAGACAGTTCTCCTTTGGCAGGGAACTTAATCACAAAATTAAGATCAAGACTGGGATTGATACCAGAGCGACATCAGATGTGAAACAGTGCAATTCATTTTATTAGAATTTAACAAATGATGATTTCATGATTAAAAACAGCACAGGAAAAAAATAGTGGCGTAATTTTACTTTACGTATACATCGAGAAAATCAGGTAAGTAGTATAAATTTTGGAAATTTTTAAATGCAGGATTGTTTACTATCAGTTTTTAGAAGCGGGAAGATAAAATTTTCTAGAAAATTTTTTGATTTTCCGGAAAAGTTTTAACTTTTTTTTTAAATATTTTTTTTTAATTTTATTAATAATAATTGCTTCGTAAACCTTGCAGATACAGATCAAAGAGTTTCTATCTCAATAACAAAAAAAATCAACTTTTGTACATAAAATTTTTTTGTAATATATTTTTAATTCGTTGTATACCTTAGAGGGTGGGGGCTGCTGGCCCCCGCTTTTCCAGAATTTATACAATTCTTCAAGTGTCAAATTTTATTTGTAATTTTAAACTAAGTAAAAAAATTTCAAAATTTTCCCTAAAAAATTTTGTCAAAAAACTGTTAAGATACAATCCTAATATCAAAATTTTTATAAAAACTATGCACGTATTTTGAATAAAATAATAAGCATTTTTTTAAGTGAGGATTTTCCCGGAAAATGGGGTAATTTTCTGGAAAAATGTAGCTTCCCCCTCCTAAAAACTGTTGATAAACGATCCTGCATTTAAAAATTTTAAAAGTTTATACTCCTTATTTGATTTTTTCGATGTATACGTAAAGTAAACTTTAACCAAAATAGTTAAAAATTGTAAAATCTGTTCCTTCAATTTACATATGTGTGTACACAGTGTCTGAGACACTAAAGATACAATTTCAATTAACTGAGTTGCCGCGGGAAAAAATGCCGCGTTTTTTGCCGTCCCCAGTCAAGCAGACACAGACCATCTTCTTTATCCGCTTGGTCCATGTCCATTCAAAAAAAATTATTAAAACATAAAATCACCAAAATTGCGAGTTTTCAGCCCATATAAAGTATTCACTTACCAAATCAGAAATTGCTTAATTCTAATACAAGTCTTTTATCTTTACAGTCACCACAAAATAATTTCAAATTATATTACGAGAAAAACAACAACAATGCAAAAGAATATATTACGTTACGTTAACAAACAAATTTAGATGAAACAAATATTGACTTATACACTGCACACACACACACACAATAATAATAAAACACAAAATTGGAGCCAGAATCTAGCAGCAATGGCTAGTAAAGTTTTAATTTTCGCCATTTTCTCCGTCCACTCCAATCACTTTACACTGTACAGAGGGAAAATTTACGTGTATCTACTCTGTTCGCGTGTAAATTGTCACTAAAAATATTCACTTTTTAAACTGAAACGTTCATTTAATTTTTAAAAAAATTACTCCACGATTTAAGTAAACTAGAATTAAGTCGTCCATACTAAAAAAAAATTGAAACGCAAAACAATTATTATTCCGTAGCACAACTTAAAATTACGACCGTAATCCATTCAACATATCGACTAACAGAAAATTATTGACTGAATCAAAATCAACTCGAGTTTATAATTTTTTGTTTAAATTACATTTAAAACGGGACTATTTTGATCAATATTGGTTGCATTGGCAATAAAACAAGTTTTAACTTGGAGAAGAAAACAAATGAAGTACCAATAAAAGTCCCGTAATTAAGATATAAAAATTACATGTTGATACAGTACCACTCATTAGTTTTAATTTTTTTTAAATACATGATATAGAATGTTAAGTAAACTAAATTACATGCAGGAAGTAAAACTGCATTATTACACACTAAATCGAGTATATCAAGTACTCGGACGTCATTTTACGCTCTAAACTAGTAAAGCAGTTGAGGGAATAAGAAACTTATACCAGTATTCTCCGGAATAGTGGAAAGATATAATATATGAACTTGGAGTCTCCCAACCACCGTGGTTTTAAGGAACACATCAAAAATAAAAACATTTTGAATTTTAATGAATTTATAAATGGTGCAAGTTTAAATTTCTTCAGGTGTGACTTGGAATACTTCTAGAAGGGTTTTTATGTATTGCTACAATATACATAAAATTTAATCTAGTTTATAATGGACACAGGCAACTAAATTTTTGGTAATCTTTTCTAATCCTTATTTTCCTTGGTCACACCATAACTTGAGAACGAATTTATTGATTTCATTCACATTTTTCTAAGTTTCCCAATACTTTATAGAAGGTTCTTACGGAATGAAAAATTAAGCAAATTGCTCAGAAAATGGAAAATTTCAGAAAACTTAACGAATAAATTAAAGTACCTGCACCATTAAGGATAGTTGGGTAAAAATTAAGCAGCCTGTGGTTTACAATTTATTATGTATGAAGTTGTTTGCTTACTTCAAATAGTTTTCTAATGTTTAATTTTTTCCTGTGAAATCATAAAATGTTTAGAATCTGGCCCATTTCCGGAAACCAATGAATGTCGTGGATCTGGTGGCGGTACCAAAGGCCCGTATATAATGTCGGCCAAAATTATATATTGGTATTAGTGAAAAAATTTTCAAATAATTTTCTTCATTAAACCGTTGCAACGCCTAGAAAAACCTTAAATGTTTAAAATATGCCGCTTTAATTCACGGCATGGAAAAGTTTACCATCCCAATTTAATTTTTCTTTGAGGATATCTAATAAGTTTGATTTGGTGTTTTGACACTTTTTTCTTCTAATCCTTGAACATGCAGGTACCCAAATATTGTTGTGAAGTATTGGGCCTATTTTTTCATCCCGAGCAGGCAGTGCGCTGTCAAAAAATGCTTCGTATTTTTTTAATCAACCTGGGTAATTTTACCCGGTACACTGCGTTTTTATTTGTGAACTGTGCTTACACAGTGCATACTCGGTTCTTCAAGTTTTACTCTGAAAAAACAATTTATTACTCTATGCACACCGGATAATTTTACCCAGTACAACCTTTGCTCGGTGTACACTACCCAGGTTAAGCCTGCTTGCTCGGGTTGAATTAAAAAGTAGACTTATTGTAGTATATTGCGATGCGGCCGAAACAAAAAGGTTTGATTTAAATGACTTAGCTTATAATTTTAAGCATTTTTGCACCTGATGTTTCGATATTCTTGATCCAATTCATATTTCATTCACTTTTCCAACGTCTTCATTGCCCCATTTTTTCATTTACAAAAAATGGATGTATCGTGATGACTCAACGACATTAACTATAATTTAGGGCGATCACTATTCCCTTCAACTTTTCTTTTTGCTCGTCAAGAATGATAAAACAACATAAAGGGTCCACCTTTTATATTATAATACAATATTATACCATTGGTTGAAATTAGTATACAATCTACCCACATGTATATAAAGGATTCGAAAGGGATACCAAAATGGCTAGGTTTTCGTAATATTTTCGAACGGGTCGGATCTCTAGATCTAGCTACACGCCTTCCCCGATTTGAATCAAACTTTACACAAACATTGTTAAATACCTAAGGAAGGTCACAGAGCATTTCTCGCGCCTCTTCCTATCTCATGGAGGGAGAATCATGATAACGGGTTGCCAAGTTACTATGGAGAAATGTCTAAAACTTCACGGAATGATGTCTGAAAAATAAATCATCGCGGTGATGATGATGGTGGATGGTGGATCGTGGATGGTGCATGGTGGATGTTGGATGTTGAATGTTGGATGTTGGATGTTGGATGTTGGATGTTGGATGTTGGATGTTGGATGTTGGATGTTGGATGTTGGATGTTGGATGTTGGATGTTGGATGTTGAATGTTGGATGTTGGATGTTGGATGTTGGATGTTGGATGTTGGATGTTGGATGTTGGATGTTGGATGTTGGATGTTGGATGTTGGATGTTGGATGTTGGATGTTGGATGTTGGATGTTGGATGTTGGATGTTGGATGTTGGATGTTGGATGTTGGATGTTGGATGTTGGATGTTGGATGTTGGATGTTGGATGTTGGATGTTGGATGTTGGATGTTGGATGTTGGATGTTGGATGTCGGATGTTGGATGTTGGATGTTGGATGTTGGATTTTGGATGTTGGATGTTGGATGTTGGATGTTGGATGTTGGATGTTGGATGTTGGATGTTGGATGTTGGATGTTGGATGTTGGATGTTGGATGTTGGATGTTGGATGTTGGATGTTGGATGTTGGATGTTGGATGTTGGATGTTGGATGTTGGATGTTGGATGTTGGATGTTGGATGTTGGATGTTGGATGTTGGATGTTGGATGTTGGATGTTGGATGTTGGATGTTGGATGTTGGATGTTGGATGTTGGATGTTGGATGTTGGATGTTGGATGTTGGATGTTGGATGTTGGATGTTGGATGTTGGATGTTGGATGTTGGATGTTGGATGTTGGATGTTGGATGTTGGATGTTGGATGTTGGATGTTGGATGTTGGATGTTGGATGTTGGATGTTGGATGTTGGATGTTGGATGTTAGATGTTAGATGTTGGATGTTGGATGTTGGATGTTGGATGTTGGATGTTGGATGTTGGATGTTGGATGTTGGATGTTGGATGTTGGATGTTGGATGTTGGATGTTGGATGTTGGATGTTGGATGTTGGATGTTGGATGTTGGATGTTGGATGTTGGATGTTGGATGTTGGATGTTGGATGTTGGATGTTGGATGTTGGATGTTGGATGTTGGATGTTGGATGTTGGATGTTGGATGTTGGATGTTGGATGTTGGATGTTGGATGTTGGATGTTGGATGTTGGATGTTGGATGTTGGATGTTGGATGTTGGATGTTGGATGTTCGATGTTGGATGTTGGATGTTGGATGTTGGAGTTGGATGTTGGATGTTAGATGTTGGATGTTGGATGTTGGATGTTGGATGTTGGATGTTGGATGTTGGATGTTGGATGTTGGATGTTGGATGTTGAATGTTGAATGTTACATGCTGGATGTTGGGTGTTAGATGTTGGATGTTGGTTGTTGGATGTTGGATGTTGGATGTTGGATGTTGGATGTTGGATGTTGGATGTTGGAGGTTGGATGTTGGATGGTGGATGATGGATATTGGATGTTGGATGTTGGATGTCGGATGTTGGATGTTGGATGTTGAATGTTGAATGTTGGATGTTCAATGTTGGATGTTGGATGTTGGAGTTGGATGTTGGATGTTCGATGTTCGAAGTTCGATGTTGGATGTTGGATGTTGGATGTTGGATGTTGGATGTTGAATGTTGGATGTTGGATGTTGGATGTTGGATGTTGGATGTTGGATGTTGGATGTTGGATGTTGGATGTTGGATGTTGGATGTTGGATGGTGCATATTGGATGGTCGATTGTGGATGGTGGATGAACCTCAATGTTAATGTATTTTTGTTTGTCAAATTTGAATAGTGCAAATGAAAAAATTGAAAAATTTATTTAACCAAATCACTATTTTTCCGAGCAATGCCAGGTAATTCAACTAGTGCTAGAATAAAAGTGCATGCAACCAAATTAAATATTCCTAAGGATATATTAGAGCAATACCTCCTCATGGCCCATGTAAAGCACATCTGATTATTTTATCTTCAACAAATACTCTTTACACATAAAATCTTGAGTTATGAGAGTTATGATGATTTGGCTAACGAATTATCTTTTTCTCGATAAATTTGATCCTAATGTTACGCTCTACGTAATTTCTAGATTTTACGAAGCAAAACTAACGTATTTTCAGCTATTCAAAATAAATTCGGAAAATTGTTGGTTTTCTTTAGGTAATCGTGACATTTTTTAAGTTTTGAATCTTTGTAAACTGTCAATGCAGTCAAATATGTTGACATTCTATCAACTACTAATCTCAAGTTAATTTTAATTCAAGAATGGCAAAAGTTACACAAATCGTCAAATGCAACCAGGGAGCTACAAAATTTGTTGAAAACCAATAGTCAGGGTAAATCGTTTATGAAAAAAAAAATTGATTTTAGAACAGATTTTTCGATCACTTTGCCACAGTGATTTTGAAAAATAAATTACTTTACTGCCAATGTGCGTGCCCAGAATACTGAGGCCAAACTAAAAACAAAGAGTAATTTTATATAAAATTTGATGATCTAAGCAACACATTTTATTATTTAGCAAAAATCTAGTTTTCGGGAAAGTAAGAAGAAGAAGAAGATACAAAGATTGTAAGCGGAGGAATATAAATAGTACTATTAACTAGTACCTCCTAGTTAATGCAGTAGATTCGAACTATAGACTAATGGACTACAAAGCCCTGTGTGGTAAGTCATAGGCCTGATAACGAATATTCCACGACAATTCGATAGTGAAATCCAATTGCAAGCAACAACAATTTGCTGCTTTTGTTCCAATTTTTTTTACAATAAAATGCAAATAGCAAGCCAAAAAAATTCAATTCTTAAGAGATTCAATTGGCTCTCTTTGGACCATTTCCGTTCTGAACAGAATTTCTAAACACATATCTGGTATATTTTTGTCCAAACTCAATGAATTGATCTAAACGTTGCGATGGCCAGTAACTGTGATGCAAGATGAAGTGCAAATTAAGCTCTTACAAACTGTCTGGTTCAGACTCTACCGTAATCGAACGAATTTGTAAAGATGTTAAGGCCTGGTTATTGAATATTCTACTAACCAAACAAGGGAAATTTGTATTGGATTAGCGGACCAGAGCCTCGTTATTTGATTATCACATAGCATCACGTGTATAGTTGAGGTTGACAGTTGGGCTAGAACATAGACATTCTAAACCGACGCCCCTTACTCTGTTATATACGCTAACATGGTACCCGAAATTTTGCTCTACACACATGAGATTGTCTTAAAATTTGTACGCATAACTTAGTTGAAATAAAAAATTCTCTATACAATATTTGTAATATCTAATAAAAGTAAGTGTAAAGTGTACAGGATATATACAGCAAAAAAATTTGGTACACCTGATACTCAAACGTTATAACGTTGATCCAAAATATATTTGTTTTGTATCGCATGAAAATCGTTTTGCTATGTCTATCAAAAGGGTTTGTAATCCAATACGAACTAGTATGACCATTTTTTTTTTCAATTTAATTTTATCAATCTGTTTGTGATATAATAACACCAAAATACTCTCCACTAACGTACACGAATAATTTTCATCGACGATATTGATTTGCAAAATTCGATATTTCCATGTTAGGTTTAATTTAATTATATATCGTGTTTATGGAATACAGTGTGGCAAGAATTGTGTTTGATATTAAAAATTTGTCAAAGGTACAGAAATGTTAAGAATATGTTATTTAACGGCATATAAAAATCCAATCATATTTTTTTGATATTTGATACTAGGAAATCATAACCTTCTGTTCTTGATTGTTCAGTAGAAATACCTGTAAGTACAAAAAAAAATTTAATTTAAAAGATTGCTATAAGCCAATAATTTGTATATGCCGGACATGATAAGAAACGTACAAGTCGTCTAGAACACAAATGGCTAATTCTCTATGTGCCATCAACAGCTATTATCGCAATATGTCGCAAGAGGAAATAACATTTTATCGCGCCATTATGGAAAACCACCTAGGGACTGAATCATTTCCGCGAAAATTGAATTAATGTTATTTATGTGCATAGAAAATCAAAACCTGAAAAATAATCAGAGAATTGAATCTTTTGATATGAATAAAAGATATTTTTATGTGTCATCAACAGAGAAAATTTGTCTTATAACTCTAACTCGCCATATAGCTAACAAACTGCGATTGAATAGTAACCATCCTTCTAAATCATATTATCAATCTATTATGCAATACTATACTTTGTACACACGCATTTAAATATTTTTATTCGTATGAATGTAGTTGATTTGCATATGAGATGTTTTATTTATAAAATAAACCAACCCAAATATTAAAAAGTTTGTCCAAATATTGATTTATTTGTGTATCATCAAAATGATACCAAATTCCAAAAGAAAAGATAAAATAAATAATTCTGATATTTCAGATAAAATAATTCATGAATCTACAAAATTATTCCATATACAGGGGGTGTACATACATGTGTTCTGGGAAAAATTATTTTGTTCGGTATTTAGTTTAAAATTATTTTAATGTGCGCATAGGCACTTTCTGTTGTATTCGTAATTAAAATTTCTAATTTAATTACAAAAAAAAAACATTATTAAAGCTCAATTGAAATAGAATTTGCCCTAGAATTGCCCTATAGGCAATTTGAGAACGGCAGAACATACATGATACCGTGATGATAATAAACACAACTTAGACCCTCTGTTGGAGTGCAGAATTCAGCGCCGACCCACCGTTCATGTCAGTGTGCAGGTTGACTTGGAGCTTGCAACGTGCAGGTGCGGTACACTGTAATTGTGTGAGTAGGTGAATGGGTGGGTGTGTGTGTGAATGAAAAAGGGAGTATTAATTGACCTTAAAAGGACATTAAATCCACTGGATGATTAATACTTTCTTTTTATAAAAAAAAAAAAAAAAAAAAAAAAATAATGAAACAAATATTTAAAAATGTTTGTTTTATTAAAAAAAAACTATTAATTAAATAAATTAAAACCAATATGACACACATTTAAAAGTTTTCGTTTAATTTCCTCTTCCCACAACTCACACAGCAATTAAAGCTTTTAACTCCCAAGCGGAAGGGCTAATCAAAACCCAACGCACAATACAATATTTTACCAAGAGTTTTTTTATTATGCCCAACTAACCATTCATGTGCTAGTCAATTTTACATAATTAATTTCGATGCAAGTTGTGAAGACGCCACAATAGTTTTCTACCAGAGAGATCGAAGATCTATCGATACTGTAAGAATCTCTCACTATCTAAAAATTTTCCAGGAACCCGAGCTGTACATCCGTAAACTAGTTCAGCTGCAGATTGGTCGTAGCACATAATGGAAGATTTGACGACTCGACACCATCTCTCGATGCCATGGTCGCATGCCATTACATTTTGGATACATCAGAAATGGCCTAAAAAGATAATTTCGGTTTTTGCTAAAACGCATTCGCCCACATTTACAACAAGTCCATGTTCTTCTAATTTAGTAAAAATAATTTTAATATATTCGAGATGTTCATCATAATTTCGGCAGACAATGAACACGTTGTCGAAATATACAAAACAGAATTGAAATCCACGTAGGGCTGAATGCATAAGACGTTGGAACGACTGTGCTGCATTCCTAAGGCCGAAAGTCATTCTACAAAATTCAAATAGTCCGAAAGGTGTCAAAATTGGTGTTTTAGAATGTTCGTCGGTTCAATAGAAATTTAATGATAGGCCTGTACAAGGTCTGTCGTTGTGAATATAGTGCCATTCTTTTTGGGTACTAAACGTAGCGGGCTGGATCAAGGACTGCTACTAGGTCGGCAAATCCCGAGTTTCATCATGTTTCTGAATTCTGTCTTCGCAATGAGGAATTTGTCTGGTGCTCAAAAAGTCCACGCAGAGGAGAATTCATGGCGCAGTCCGATGTCAAGTTTTAAGAATTCAGTCCCACGTATGCGCATTTACGGAAGAACCATTCGTTGCGAACAACCAGAATAAGGGTTCGACCCTTGGATGCCGAACAAAACGGCCTGACAAGACTGAGACATCCGCACCTGTATCTATTAAAAAATGAGTCTGAACAAAAATTTTGTAGATCAAAAGGCGGCCAGTTTTAGTTACGTCATTGCACACCGCCAATTGTGAATAACTATTTATTTTTTTTTAAACATTGTTATCTGAGTTATTTGATACGAATTTGTGCCGAAATATTGATAATAAAAGCAAATGAATCTATTCACCATAAAATGAATTGAAGTCGAATTTGGCGAGTTCTTCCGTGAATTTTAGAAATTGATCGAGAATTGTTACGACTTCGTGAATTTGAATTAGATGGTGATCTAGAATTTTGATTAAAGAATGTTTTTTTGAATTCCGAAATTTTATTACCTATAGTGAAAAAGTTGAATTTGGGTTAGTAGAGCAGGATGCAGAAGTCTGATGCACGTTATCAGCCCGTTCTGCAAGGATTGACAGGAAGACGTCGTTTTCAAATAGGGTGAACACCATTTGAACTGACTGGTGAACCTCTTCATTCTTACTTCATCGCCAAGAACCGGGATCACCTCAGCCTCCCACCGCATGAGCATATTTAGTTGCTTCGATAGTAATTTCTGCCAATACGAATTGCTGCTCGAGTATCTCAAACCACACATTAGGATTTTATAAGTGAGATGCCTGTGGATGTCTGAAAATCACTCGAGCAATCATTCCAGTACTAGCAGACAAATTAGTATTTGGTCGTGATGTCTCTATGGTATTTCATTTGAGTTAACGTTTATCAGTGAGACAGCCTTGGCAACAGCATCGTTGATGAGTCTAGCCAGCTGAGTGGCCTTTATAACGTAACATTGGACTCCTTTTCCACAACATAAGCTATCATCGGCATCTGTTAAAAGGCTGTTGCAGAATGGTTTTGTTACACTCTCAAATTTTTTCCAAGATCATCCGTAGCGGTTAATCGTTGGGTGAAAAATCACATGTGCCGTCTTGCATCCCGGATGCAGTTCTTTTTATTCCCAAAACATCACTACAAGGTCATAAAGATTAGAGGCAAGAGTATAGCTCCCCCGTGTATTAATTGTTCTGCGGGGATTCAGAGATCAGGTGCATTGTAATTTTTTCTATTCTACTATGGAAGATATAAAAATAACACTTTGCATTGTGGAGCAACAGCCCGGATATGGGGCACTTCATCAATCTGAATTAGTAGATTTTGGAGGTAGGTCTGCCATACTGAAAGAACATCAGCCACGTTTGTTCTTGGCTCTCCATCCCTGTTTTGGATGACTTTGGACCTTCGATAAAAGACTACATTTCTTTTTCTGGCGTTGGCAGACAATCTCTCGAATATCTGTTTTTCGCGTGGAAGCTGATTTTCTTGAATCAGATCGTCTACAGATTGGTAAAAGTGCAAAGTGTCTTTATTTTTTAGTTCATCGATATTCCAGTACACGGCCTTGTTTGCTTTTTTATATTTTTAATAAAAATTTTAATTATTTTTTTAGAACGGTGGCAAAAATTATTTTATTTTAGATTTTGTGTAGGTGTGAGTGAATGGGAGATTTCCATTTTATTCTAATTTCGAAAGGAAAGAAATAGTTTTGTATTAATTTATAATCATAATTTATCAGGTTGGGCCTATCGTCACTCGTGATGTGCAATAAAAACTTTTATCTATTGTAATACAAATAAAAATGTTCAGACCAATAAAAAAAATCTAAATTTTACTGATTTCGTTATGATTCATAAACAATGACGATAACCATCATTGATTTAATAGCTTTTATTTACGATAATGTCTCGTCTTCCTCAACTCCTCAACCCCGTTCTAATTCTGAGTAATCGATTATTATTGTTTATGTTTTGTTAAATCGTACAATTCCAAAAATTCGCACAATATTATTATTTTGATAATCAATGTGTGTGTGTGTGAGTTATGAAAAATTATTTTGGTACAATTTCTGTTAATGAAAAACCCATAATCAGTTTGTTAATATAAAAATAGAAAATTCGATTAAAATCCAACAATAAGGTTTCACAATTATAAAATGTTTATTATTATTCGACGCACCTACGCGATATGCTTACAAATTTTAAATTCGCCTCCGTGTGAATCAAGAATCGTAGTCAATGGGAACAAAAATCAACAAATCTTACTGAAATCAACAGGAGGAAAAAAATATTTTATTGTTGCTCAAAACAAAAAAATTACCATGAACACACTGAAATAAGGGTTGAGTTTATTTTTAAATACTTGGCGAATTAATTGAATTTACAGAGACATCGCTATCATTACAATCGTATTTAGGACATTCCTGGAGGAATTAGGGTAATATTGAAGTATCATTAAACAAATTCACAATGAAAATTAAATAATAGACGCCTAAGCGAATAATTTATTCCGGAAGAGAATGTTTTATTTTAATGGGATCAGTTTTATAAAGAGAGGGTTAAATATTAATAAATGGCGGAACTTATTCGATAAGTCGTGTTTTATGAAATTCTTACATGAAATTCTCGTGATGGAACATGCAATTTTATAATCACGTAAGCAATCATTTCTATGGTTAATGCAAATTTAGGTATACCTCAACGGGAACCAAAGAAGAATGGATAAAAACGATTCCTAGTAAATTTCACTAATATTTCTGAGAAGCTAAAAATTCTAGCGACATCAACACCCACCTCACAACCGAAAACTGATATGATCGGAAAATATCAAAATATTCTAGATTTAAGGCCTTTTTCCAATTACTTACTTATTTGTAACATAGTGTGTGTTTCAATTGGTTTAAATGCCGCATAAAAAGTTAAAAAAATTTCGTGGTAATTTTTTTTTTTTAACTTTTTATCTGATGGGTTAAAATTTTGACAATAACATGGTTGCTTATATTTTATGTGTGATTATGAACGTATATAGCAAATTTAAATATGAAAATACATATGTAAAATAAATACTATTTAAATGTATACTAGTTAATTATAGTCAGTTTACATCTAAATCATTAAAATTTTTCTCAAAATGTGTACATGACAAATTTCTGTTTACAAACATATATTTTTGTCAGCCAAATATTTTTCACATAAAACTTTTATCGGTAGTTTCAGCTACAATTGAGGCTATTTTAAATGGTTACGAAACAGAAACAAAGAGATCGTTACGATTAACCAGAAAACTTTTAAATTGATTTTAGATATTATGCCAGACAAGAATCACGGTTGGTCAATAGAATACGAATTGTTAATATTTCTTTACTGGATGGCTTCAGGTTGCAGCTACAGAGTTGTCGGAAACTTTTCAGTGTTGAGTCGCTACACTATTAGGAATATCATTTCCAAAATGTTAATTTTTTTTTATGAAAAAATCAGACACGTTGTAAATCTACCAAAAGATGATGAATTTGAAGTTATTGGCACGAAATTATGTTCTCGGGCAAAGTATTCGCAGTTGGCACAATTGATGGCTACCACATTAGAATAAAGTGTCGCATACAAAAGCACGATGAATTATAAATTATAAAGATTTTTATTCTATTGTGCTTCAAGCTGTCGTTGACAGAGTAACGGAATGTTCTGCAATTATTTATTTATTAGTCTTATATATCGACGACACACATTTCCTCCCAAAAATTATTATTTATTAGGAGATGAAGGATACGCCTGTAAATTGGACCCTTGTACCATAATCACACCTTACAAAAATCCAACTGAAAACCAAAAGAAGTTTATTACAGTTCACAGTAAAGCCAGAAATATTGTGGAATGTGCTATTGGAATAATGAAAAGTCGTTGGCGTAATATATTCTATAAAGCCTTGGAACAAAATATTAAAAAATACGTCAAGAGCACTACGGTATCTTGTATATTACATTTACATTCTCGGGGATGATGATAATATAAATTTATTAGAAGCACAACAAGATTCGGAAAATATCGAACCAATAAACCAAACAGTAAATGATAGTAGCGAACGAATCAGATTGAGGGACTCATTATTAGAATTGCTTTTAAATGGAGAATGAATAAAGCCAGTTAATGAAAATATCTTATAAAAATTGTCTTATATATTATTATTTTATTTACGAGGAATCTACAGACTTGGAGATGAGAAAATTTGTTACGCCAATATCGGGAAATTGTTTTCGAACAATTTGGCCAAATATTTCTGATTCACTCCCTATAGAATAAACACAAACAAACATTTTTTTAACATAATTTTCATTTTCTTACATTTATTGTATGCAGACATAACCTGGCGTTTCCGTTTATTTTTAATTTGTATTCCCATCTGTATTTTTACAAATACAACTGTGACACTTATACAAATGTACACTACAAGCAAATCTGTACGATAAAAAATTTTAAGTGGTCCTCGGACCAATTAAAAATTTTGTAGTAAATAAAACGTCAAAATTTTAACTTTTTAATTTTGTATGCGCACTTACTGACTAATTTGTCGCCATCTTAAATAAGGAAGTGAAGTCGTTCCAATTCATGTATTTACTTATTTTGACTTTGGGTTGTTAATGAAATTATAAACAAACTCTTGCCGACCCAAATTTTTTATTAGGAATGGACAGAAAAAAACAATTCACTAAACTACTTCATAAATAGAAATAAGAAAAAACTAATAGTAAAGTTTTAGATTGCGTTAATACATTGAAACATGATTTCATATTGGCAAAATAGCTCCTTCAGACGAAAGGGACCAATTTGCCATCTTATACGCCACTGTGAACCTTATCATATAAAATGTTTCTACGTACGAATTTTCTTCAGTTATCACTTTTAATTCACATCAGAAATCATAAAATTATAAAGTAGTAATCATAAAATTGGAATCATTATTATTTTCTAAAAGATGCTTGCATAGGCAAAAAGACGGGAAAGCTTCGGAGCCGAATAAGCATTCTTGTTGCCTATAAAATAAGAGAAAATAGCTTTTCCACACAAATAAACACAAACCACCACACCTAAACAATATTACCACCCCCACCCACTATCCAATTCAAACCCCAAAAACCCATCTCACCCGCACCACCCTATACCGCACCATCCATATTATCATCCTTTAACACCCCCATACCCACTTCCACACACACACCACCCACACAAACCCTCATCCACCAAATCCCAAATTCCCACACCAAACCCAAAACGCCTCATCCCACCCCACCTCCCATACCACCACTCCTACCACCACCATAACTACACCACCCAAATAAACCCACATCCAGACGAGATATATTTTTATTCTACCTTCACATGCTCTATGAAACCAAAATAGGATAGAAAATGAAAATAAAACTATCAATTTTAAGGAGAGGGGTTAACAAAACCCCACATATCTCCGAACACCCTAAACACAGAAATGTATAAATCAATAGGAATCATTTCCATGAATTGCTTGAACTTTTAATGAATCAAGTTATCGTGCACACAGACGAACAAACGGGCAGACGGCAAACCGAAACCTTATAGCATTTTTTAACAAAAATGTTTAAAAATATTCCATTTAGATATCTGAAAAGAAACAAACAACAACGAATGAAAGAAAAAAAATTGAACATGTTAGTCGAGATTTGAAAATAAAAACGGTATGAATTATATCATAAAGCAAAATATACATAAGAGGACTCATGTAGAGATTCCGAGGTTAATCTAATTTACTTTTGGCAATCTGTATAAGCCTAACAAGAACAATGAACTTTAAAATAACTATACATGGATAGAAAAAAATTAAATTTGTCTATATAAATATATTAAAACTATAATATGAGATTAACCTCGGAAAAATGGCTTATAAAATTTGCACTACCTACTTGATTTCTCTTATATATTTATTGTTCGATTATTATATTTAGTCAAGACACAATTTTGGCGACATTTCTGTGAAGACGTACTTATTCTAATAAGTCACCTCGCGAGGTTACTTATTTGAATAAGTACGTCTACACAAATAAGTAATTGAAAAAAAGCATAAGTTCTGGCGGATTCCTAAGTGAAAAACTAATTTGTTTCCTTGGATACTGGAAGGTAGGAAAAAATAATCCCTGCAGGCCAATCGCAAATATCAGTACAATTAACTGTACATTAAAAGAAAATTTTAACCCGAACGGAAAAATTATTTTTTTTCCTTATCATCTCTCGCGACGTAAGGCCTATGAATTCTAGAGATATAGCAATGGCGTTAATTAAACCACAAAACTAAAAGAACTATTCCTGATAAGAAAGAACGATAGTAATAAAGAGTCTTTCAATATAGGGACGCTCAAAATTTGTTAGTTAGTAGCAGCCATGTTGTTAAAGCAACATTTGTCAAAATTATTATGAATTGTTCAGTAGAATAGATTTGCCGTATTTCAAAATCAGTGTTCCGTTCGAGAAAGGTAATGCCCTTAGTATCTGGTAACCGTTTTTCTAAAATTAGGAAAATGCTAGGAAAAACCATATGATACACAAATTGGCCTCTTTAACAATTTCATTTACTAAAATACCCGGGGCCCCTTATGATTTTTTAATGGAATGGTGTTCGTAATGGTGTTCGTAATTCGTACGTTCATGGATCAAATACCTTGTATTCATTCTAACAGGAAGGAGTTACTGAAAGTTTGCGACATAGCTGATGAAATAATTTCGCGGTTTGAGGGCGTTAGGATATTTGGCTCATTCACATTTTACTGTGTAAAACAAGTAACGGGTCGAAACAGTTGTGGGCGGGTAACGGGTCGAATCAGTTGAAACGGATTTTCATACAATTAACGAAATTTGCGATGTAATAACTGTTTCGAATTTTGAATTTCATTATAGTCGTTTGATTAATGTTTGGTGATGGCATTGCCATCTGTATTGTAACATTAATATTAAAATTGTTGTGACGTGTGCATGGATTTTAATATTCTTTCTATGTTCTTTTTACCCACCCGCAATACAATAATTACATAAACGTCGAACAATTTTGAGAACGAGACCAACGTGTATCTGGTGCGTTTGTGCGACCGGTGGAGATGTAGAGGAGTATTTTTTGGTGTGTTTCTCTTTTAGTGTGTGCGACTGATGTGCGGTAGGAATGGACACACAAAAAAAACAACAAAACGAGAGGCACAACGAAAAAATATTATTCTAGATTATTTGGTGCGAGAATTTTTTGCACTCTGGTTTTTTTGTTTAAATAACAGAGAACAAAGTTAAAAGCTCAGGGTAACAGAAATTATAGATTAGATAATTAATTTTGAATAACATTAAAAATTTGAGATTTTTATTTTCGGCTTTTCGGACAATATATTATTTTCAATGACACCCATACAATGTTTACGACTTTTCTAGCCTTAGCAAAAACAAAGAGGCCATTTACTCACAATATTTCTACAAAAAAGTAGAAATAAGGACTCCTTGCCATTTATAACCCCTAGTCCTATGTGCGAATGAATTTGAAATGTTTTACAAGAACAGCACGATCGCAAATGCAAAAAACTAATTTGTTGTAATGAGAACATCAGAGTTTGTAAGACATGCGGAACTGCTTGTGCACATGCTGTATAAAATAGCGGAAATTTGACAGCGGAGAATAAGAGATTACGCTACTCGCCGCACGTGGCAGCACTATCACTAAAGAGAATTTATTTTGTAATGTAATTACCAGTGGAAATTTTTTATTTATTATGTATATATTTTTCACTAAATAGAACATCTTAGCGGAATAAAATATTAGAAGTAATCCTTAAAATGGCAAATTCATTGATCTCCGAAATAAAGGAACTAGGTATATGGAATTTTGAAATTCCGTCTTTCCTTCATTTCTTCCACTAGTAGTAACCAATGATTCTGGTGGTTTTTCTAATAGCTTAATATTTGGGGAAGAAAATTTGACGAAAATTCATGGACTAGAATTTTTTGATTTTCTGCGGCCATTTAAGTTATTTTCAGTTTTTGGCCAATATCTCGAAAACTTCCACTAGTAACCAATACTTTCGGTTAATTTTCTAATAGCTTAGGTCATACTGAGACTACATGGAAAATTTGGGGAAAATTTATGGATTGGAATTTTCACTAGAATTTTTTGATTTTCTGCGACCATATAAGTTAATTTCAGTTTCTGGCCAATATCTCAAAAACTTCCACTACTAACCAATTTTTTCAGTTAATTTTCTAATAGCTTAGATTACACTGAGACTATATGGAAAATTTGGGGAAAATTCATGGGCTAGAATTTTCACAAGAATTTTTGGATTTTCTGCGGCCATATAAGTTATTTTCAGTTTTTGGTCAATATCTCAAAAACTTCCACTAGTAACCGATACTTTCGGTAGGTTTTCTATGGCCGCAGAAAATCAAAAAATTCTAGTAAAAATTCTAGTCAATGAATTTTCTCCAAACTTTCCAGATTGTCTCTGTATAATCTGAGCTATTAGAAAATTAACCGAAAGTATTGGTTAATAGTAGAAGTTTTTAAGACATTGTCCAAAAGTTCTTGTGAAAATTCTAGTCCATGAATTTTCCACAAATTTTCCATATAGTCTCAGTATGACCTAAGCTATTAGAAAATTAACCGAAAGTTTTTGTTAGTAGTGAAAGTTTTTGATATATTGTATACAGCATGTAAAACTCAAAGATGAAACAAATATAAAATTATAAAATTACAGTTCGAATGAAATCGAACAATCAAGAATTCTTGAATTCCTTTTCTCCCCAAAAACCTTAGAAATTATTGAGAAAGGAGAATTTGATAAGTTTTCTTTTAAGGTACACAGGGAGAACGGCAACAGTTTGGACCACGCGGAAATTTCTCTCAGCAGCATCACAAGTTTAAGATCCATTGAGGTGGCTTGCACCAACTGTCATTTTTCTCAAGGCATTTAACATCTCTACAGCACCCAAGCCAATTCTTGCCGGAAGTGGAGAACATAATTCGTGGGAAACAGGGCAGCGGAAATTATCGAAAGAATTCCTAGAGATAATTTGTACCATGTGGTCCCATGTTTTTGTTTATTTAGGAAGGTTTAGGAAATACTTCATCACCGTCAAATTTTAATAGAATAAAATTCCATTTTCCACTTCTCTACAAAAAAGCAGGGCATTTATTTCTGTACCATAAGCACACAGAGAGGTTGGCTAATGTTTTGTGAATGCTAAAAAAGGTGACCGGTAATTTCTGAGATAAATAAGAATGTTAATTAAATTTTCATTCATTTTAAAAATAGTGCTTTCCAGGAATACTCTATATTTAAATCTATGAAAGAGTGCTAATTGTAAAGGAAGATGAAGTAACCATTGTTGTATAATCTAATAATTAAAATTAATTTAATAAGATAAGAAAAACGTATAGAACCGGTGCAACTGTGCTGTCTTACCTTTTTGTGTATATATTTAATTAAAAAAATGCAAAAATTTTGTTAAACCTCCGTAACAATAACGTCAGATAATAACTCTATACTGTTTCATTTCCGCTATGAAAATCGTGCTGACCTAATTACAAAACTATACTCCCATATACGAAGAATATTCCGTTGAGGTAGACAATTTTCACATAAATTTTACATTTTACGTTATATTTTAAGTGAGATGGGCATTTGAAATTTCGGTAATTATCCAAAACAAATACGAAATTTTACTTACAATATACGTGTTTCTGTATTTTGACTTTTTAATCGATAAGATGGTATGCAAGAATAATATACGAGGATGGTATACAGAAATTTAAATTTTATAAACAATTTCCGAAAATCGTTTATTGATTTTGCGATAAAAAAATTATACTAATTAGCTACCTGTACATAATTTAAGGTATACGAGTGTTATTTATAAGAAGATAAGACTGGTTTCTTAAGTAAGACAAAATTTGCATGTAAATACGAAATACATTAAATTTAAATAATTTTACGATTATTTTGGTCTGATAATATGGTAATTATGTATCCTTATATACATATAGTTGCATTTCTTTGTAACATATCAATTGTTACATATATCAATTATATATAGTTAGATATAAAAATTTATGCCCGTAGCACAACATATAAATTTTCGGGTAACAAAGAACCTATTCATATGTACAAAAAATAATTTGGCAATATAGACATCAATAAAAGCTGATAAGGTTTTGCTATAAATAACCGATTTATGTATGTACAATAATCGTAACGCAGCATGAGGTGATTTTTCTATATATACACTTACTGTATACTAAAAAGGGGTGGTGGGGTCGAAAAAGTTGTGGGAATATATATTTAATTTCAAATTTGCCTGCAAGACGAATTTCTTATGAAAAATATGATGGCTGCTACACTTTATATATATAGTTGGTTGCGATGTGGGTGTTCTATATGCTGTGCTTATAAGTTTAATAATCTCAGATGGTATATACATGAAGACGTATATCGTGAGAGCTTTTGTTAATTTTAATGAAATAAAGTTTACACTTTGCTGGAAGTGGAAATAATTTTTATAAAATTTTTATTTCCAGGAAATATAATTTCGCTCGTTTACATTACTCGTATATATGATATAATTATTTCCTATTTATATATTGATTATACATGTTGATATTAGATCAGATTGATATGGATATATTTCAAATCATAAATTTTTGTTTTATCGGCAAAGTAAAATACAGTTCAATTTATTTGGTTAGCAGTTTGAAAAATATTAGAGACCAATAAACTCAAATCATTTAACGAAAATCTTAAAATTGATAGTTATTTAGCAACGTAAGATTCTAGTTCGATAACTGAATTCCAAAAATTTATTACAGTTTTTTTAACTAAAAAGGGGAAGAGATGTAATTGTTGTGGCCAACACTCTACTCTCTTTTACGAATAGTGTACCCCACACAATTTCTAAAGAGAAAATTGAACCTACCGAGTTTGTGGTAAAACTTGTCTTTTAATCTAAAATTATTAATAAATTAAATTTGAGAATACTAACAAGGTCCAACTCTTATTAAAAATTTAATTATCATTGCAAAAATTGATAAAACTCCCACGGTGACATGTGGCAGCATCTGCACCACAGTTCGCATAGCTCTCCCAATTCATGGAAAAAGCTTTGGTATGAAGTTTTATAAAGAATATTCAAGCTACCTGGTCTGTCAATTCACCTGGTCTACCTGTACCTAGTTTTGGTGCAACAAAGTTTTCTTTTTTATTAAAACTCGTCATTTCAGATCAAATTAAAATATAAAATCTGAACAAATTTCGTTTAAAATTTAATTTACTTTAATCTTTTTATTTTAATCGTTCTGTCGTAAATGCTATATACTTTTCAAGATATTTACAAAATTCGAAAAAGCCCCGGTTAATAATAATCCGCCTGGAATGGGGACAAAATTTTTACTGAAAAACTATTAACAAAAATCGTCTTATGCGCTTAAATTTTGTAAAACTGATTTGAAACGGTATTGTTGTAAACTTAATTTAGAATCTGTTACTTCATAAACATTTTACTCGTAAATCATATACTTTTCGCTATCTCTTCCGGTAAAACGATTTCGGACAAAATTCACTGGTATAGGTTTTGCACTTCAAATTCACGATTTTGCAAATCATATTCAATTTTTTTTATTTCGTTCACAACTTTTTACAAGTCAACCTAAATTTTTTAGAATTGAACCTCAATTTTTATACTTCATTGTCAATTTTTTCTAAATCAAACTTAAATTTTTGCAAAGCAAATTCGTGTTTTTTCAAACTAACTTCAATTAAATGCAGAGCAAATTCAAATATTTTTAACACAAATTCAAGTTTTAATATTTCAAGTTCGTAAATTTCTTGCACCTTTTTGCAAAACCAATTCAGTGCTTCCAATTCTTAACCGATTGGGGGGGATTGGGTATGCTGATTAGAAAGGGATTGTTAAATGATTTTTGGAAAAAATTCTGGAATATGGCCGACTGGGACGGAACTCCATCAATTCTTAACGGATTATGATGGGATTGGGTATGCTGAATGAAAATAGGATTCTCAAATGATTTTTGAAAGAAGTTCTGGACTTAGACCACCTGGGATGGAACTTGATCAATTCTTAACCGATTATAGTGGGATGGGTATGTTGGATGGAAATGGAATTGTTAAATGATTTTTGGAAGAAATTCGAGTTTCATCCCAGTGACACTATTCTGGTAATTTCCCGGGAATAGGGAATTGGAGAAAGAATTTATATGTAATTTCTACTTCAAAAAAAAATTTCTGGCATACTGAGGTAAAAAACTAAAGTTAATTTTTTTGAAAACAAAATTAAATTGGGAATAACTTTCCCTACTAATTTACGTATGGAAAAATTATTCTCAATTTACAAACATTTACATCAAACTTTTCTCCTCAGTAGGCCGGAAAAAAAATATTTGAACAGATATTACATATAAATTCTTTCCCCAGTTCCCTATTCCCGGGGAATTACCAGAATAGTGCCACAGGTGGCCATTTTCCAGAATTTTCTTCAAAAAATCATTTAAGAAACCCATTCTCATCCAACATACCCAATCTCATCATAATCCGTGAAGAGTTGGTTGAGTTCTGTCCCAGTGGGCCATATTCCAGAGTTTCTTCGAAAAATCCTTTAAGAATCGTATTTCGATCCAACATACCCAATCCTATCATAATCGGTTAAGAATTTGAAGCACTGAATTTGTTTTGCAAAAAGGTGCAAATAATTTACGAACTTGAAATATTAAAACTTGAATTTGTGTTAAAAATATTTGAATTTGCTCTGCATTTAATTAAAGTTATATAGTTTGAAAAAACACGAATTTGCTTTGCAAAAAATTGACAATGAAGTATAAAAAATTCAGGTTGAATTGTAAAAAATTGAAGTTGACTTGTAAAAAGTTGAGAATGAAATAAAAAAAAATTGAATATGATTTGCAAAATCGTGAATTTGGAGTGCAAAACCTATTTCACAAAATTTATATGAGAAAAGTATGAAGTTTAACCACGATCAATTATTCCGTTTGGGATGTACAGCACCGAATTTTTTTGAAAAACGTTTTTTTAAAAATAAAAATCGTAATAAATAAAATCGTAATAAAAATCTATGATACAGGTTGGTTCTGCGTAAGCAGTGGTAAACTGTTTTCAGAACTACCCACCCAAAATATTCTGGAATCACGTACTGAATCCTAAGATTAATGTAGGGCTCCTTCACAAATTTTATAGCTTCAATATCCTTTTCCTGCCGAGAAATTATCGGATATGGTATTAAGGGCGGCTCATTTCTCAGACCGATCGTTCCGTATCCTACCTCGTAATGGAGAACTGCCACAACGTTGTTTTCCTCAGTTTAAGAAATTTCCACAAGCCGTAAGATAAATTCGTATTAATTCCCGGTTAGTGATAATCGACGTACTGTCACTCCCCATAAACAGAAATAGTAGCTGACGTTCGAGAGTCTGTAATGGCCTGGTAAAGGGAACAGGAATTATACCGTGACCATTTAGATATCACTAATAGTTATGTTTTCAAGTCTGTCATAGCGGTGAGGATCACTCATCGAAGCTTATTCTACCACTGCGATTTAGAGATGAGCAGGCAAAATTAACAAAATTTTAAATTCACTTCCTTTTACCTCTCCTTATTTTAATCAGAATTAGGGTAATTTATACCTCACGATATCGGTGAAGAAACCGTGGTTGATTTTGTTTTATTTAAACTTAAATGATTTTTATTTTGTCGCCAATTTTCACTATACCAAACTATTCCATGTCCTAAATCGAAACGACCATAACCCTGATTCCGAAACATTTGACGATGAAATTGGCAAGATGAAACATATCTGGTACAAACTAAAGGATATCAGGTGGTCCATATTATAACACGATATTACGTGATAGTGTCAAACGAAACGAAAGCAGCTTGCTATATAAATGCGTTCAAGATATAGGACTGGGTGCTTTAAAATTATTTTTAATAGACATATTTTCAGGGGGACATATTTTCACCTGAAGAATGTATAGAAAGTGGTTTTTGGGATAATCAAAATTCACCATCAATCCCCGTTATTTTCAAACAGGCGTCTAAATATAAGTTCTATGCATATTGGCCCATCTAACTCCATATGCCAAGAGAAGGGGTCATCTCTGTGTTCGCCACTAGGGAATTTGGTACTTTCTTTCAGCTAATATAGTAAGTGATGGATAGAAAGTTACTTCCTAGATGATCATTATAGTAAATTTAATTTATTAATAAATTGTGCAGCTATTTTACTGCAAACAGTAATATAATTTTATAATTTTCTCGGGCTGTTTATTTTCTCTTTAATTTAACAAAAAAATTTTCGGGATGGAATTATTTTTATGTGATTTAGCAAAGACACACACTTTATGAGGAAAACCTTTTTCGGGGTGGAAATTTCGGGCCAACTTTTTATACATGCCTTCATGGGCGTTTGAAATACATGTCATTGCTATTTTTCCTATCAATATGCGAACATGCACGATAAAGGACAAGACTTCAATGTCTATTCCAAACGTTTTTTCCTCATAGGAGAATTCACAAAGTAGTTTGGTATCGTTCTATATCTTACAGAGGTGCCAACATTGACAGAAATCACGCATGTTTATCATTTTCAAATACGAGTGCAAATTGTCGTCTATGTTTAATCGACAAGTTCAACAAAACTGTTCGATGGAATTTCGATGATTTAATAGTGCATGAATTCTTACTCAGCCGTCATTGACCGGCAAAAAAACGCTAAGACCGTTAATACCCGTTAAGAAGCGCTTCTTAACCACCAAGAGTAGAGGAAATTCGGTCCGCGCAGGAAAGGCGCCCGCGCAAGTTTCTGACTTAAGATAGAAGGGGCTGGATCCCTGGGTCTAAGTGCACCGGTACAAATTATTTCAAAAATTTCAATCAATTTAAACTTTTTCACGGGGATGAGTTTGGGAAAGAGGTTATGTAAAGTTAGTGATATGAAATCCGTGGGGTCCGTCCTCTGGATCTATGATACCCTTCTTATAAGTTTCCACACCATTCATTTAATCGGATTCAAATTTTGCGTATAGGGATTGTATACTAAAATGACTAGGTTATCGTAATATGTATGAAAGGATCGGCCATATGAGGCTAGGTGTTTTCATACAAGTTTCTCCCAAAAATGTTTGTTTGTTCCGAATGGGCGTTTCAGCCACGTCTTGCATTTATTAAAATCACAAATCAAAATCGTTGACGAAACTTCGATTTACTTCCTGTCCGGTATAATTATCTTACGATATCTTTGAAGAGGTTGGTCTCGGGGTCTAGGGACGTTAAAGAATTTAGGAACAAATTAAGTTTCCACACTCTTCATGTAATCGGATTCAAATTTTGCAAAGGGATTTTATACCAAGATTAGCAAGTTTCGCGTAATATTTTTGAAGAAGCCGGCCCCTGAGTCTAGCTGGTCTCATAAAAATTTTTCCCAAAAATGTGTGTCTTCTATAACCGCTGAAATAAGTGAACAGAGTGAGACACGCGGCTGGAAAAAAAATCACCTACAGAAAAATTCAAAGCAGATTAAAAATTAGCTTTATTTCAGCTAGTTTGTTATTTTACAAACCTACAATACATGGACAATGTTGCTTGCTAAAAGACTCATATTTACTGACTCCAAATCTATGATCATGACTTCCATTTGTTGCAAAAAAACGAACCCCATTTTAATCGAATGTGTTTCTCTGTAAAAAATTTGGAATATTTAAGCATTTGCAACAAAAAAAAATTCAAACAGAAGTAAAATCCAGATGCGATGTCAAGACAGACTCTTTGACATTTCGAAATTAATTATAAGAGGTCTTTAAGCTTCTTGTAATTTATAATAAAATGGGTGGAATGTTTATGCCCTGATACTTGATTTAATGGAAACGGTAGCAAAAGTTTTTGTGTTACAGAAACAAGATATACGATGAGATTTCTAAAACATTAAATCCATCCTAACAAAACATATTGGCAACATAAAATATTCATAATTATGATATACACATACATCCCCATACAAACTATATCTCTATGTCTAATTCTATCTTTACTAGTATTGAAGAATAGTTAAACCGGATGAGAAGGGAAAAATAAAATTAATTTATACGGGAAATCAAGCAGAAATTTTCCTACGTATTGCGCTCGAATTTTATACAAAATTAAACTAGATAAATCATTCCTAAATAATCATCATTATACGAAGTTTTAGACACGAGTACTTAAAGAAGATGTATCAAAAACCGATATATCGACAAAAGTGAACAACATTTTCTTCTGTTCTATTTCCGTTGTATACCTACCTAGCGTTACAGTAGTTTCAGTATCAAACAAAACAATTTGGGTAATGAAAATTACATTTTGCCTTTCCTAAAAAAAATATGTACGTCTCAGTCGTCCTCAGTTTAGATAAATATTAAGTGTGAAGTTTTCACGACTCATATACGTTACACGACACAGTAACACTGTCACAGACAGTTTAATTTATTGATTTATTAATTATATTCAAGTACCTACTCTACATTGATAAAATGTTTTATGACATAAAAAAAAAAAAATTTGATTTATGGTTTACGTGCTTATCGCACGAGATTGTATTTTTGGTTTAATATCAATGCGACTTTTAATTGTGACACATCAGTCGCACACATTTGTTACGTATATGAACCATAAAGTTAAACTGCTTTACGAGTAATATTTGTTGACAACTTATTTGTTTTATTAATGTGTACATATTTTTACTCGTGACTGTCGGATAAAAATATAAGAGAAACAGTTCCAAGTTTTAATGATACCAACGGATTTTAAAAATTACTTATACAGAAAACCAACTTGTTATTTACTCGTATGTTCAAAATTTGAAGTACTTAAAAATTTACGAGCAGGAAATTTTTTTGTTTATGAGATTTTGAAATTTTGTAAAATTAAATAAATTCGTATCATAAAATTAGTTATTCAAATTATTTGGAATTAAGTAACTTAAAAAATAATAAACCCGTGGCCCAAAATAACAATCATTAAATGTTTTTGTAATAATAAAAAAATCGTTTGTTTCTTTCTTAAAGGCGACTTGGACTTGGTAAATCTACTTGGAATATGTCCATCGAAGTTTATTTATTTCTAGAACTAATCTTGGGGGAAAATAGTGATTTGTTGTCACATGTATTGTGCCTTATTGTTTACATTGTGTAGTAAATTAAAATTCTACACGTGTAGACAATGTATGTAGAAAATTTAAAAAATGGCATCGGCAATGTAGAAAATATTGTCGAAAATTTATCAGGAAATATCAATGATTCCTTTGTTAATGGAAGTATTTCAGGATTGTGAACTACATTTTTATCTGACTTTTGAGTCTCAAATTATATGCAAGTTATGTATAGGTAGTGCGATGGAGGACTAGACGATTTCTAGAACTCAAGCAATATTTTTTTTTGTATTTTGCTGATGTAAAAACCGGAAAGGGTAGTCCTATTGTCCTTGTTATAGTCCTTATATAAACATATTGATTTTTTCAGAATTAGACGGCAAATGGTTTCCAAATATATGTGGTGGGCAGAAATAAAATTCTTTAATACTTCAGTTCATCTTGTGCATTGATAACAGTAACGAAGAATTCAGAGGAGTTTGTGTGATTTTTAAATAACCAGGTCGGGTCAGAAGTCGGTTTGGTGGCAACGCCACCAGCTAAGAAGGTAAAATTTTTGAAAATTTTGCTCTAAGGCAACAGGCCCTGTTATTATTTAGCCAATGTTTTAGATAAAGAACTAACGCTTTCATGATTTAGAAAATCTGAGAATGAAAGATATGCGACCTCAGTAAACTTATCCTCGTATTATTCTGAATATGTACGAAATATTTTCACAATTCTATAGATGTAAAATTTCGTAACGTTCGAGTCTTTATATATCAGAAATGTAAAACTTTGTTCAAACTGTTTTGTTCCATCTAAAAATTACTTCAGATCTGTTAATTGCTTTAAAATGCTTCATATGTAAACCATTTTGTTGTTCTACTGAAAAATAGTCTTCAACTGTGGGTAATGTTAATCCGATAAATGTTAATCGGTTCATTTCGAAATCGGGTCATTACGAAACAAGACAATTATCAATGGAATTAAATAGTAAGAAACCTGATTTTTTGATACAAATTGGTAAAAATTCTAAAAATATTTCGACAGTAATAAAACTCTGATCTCAATAGATTTTATCATCTTTCTTTCCTTCCAATTTTCATCATTTTGTTCCGTCAAGATTTTCCCGGATTTTGTAAAAGAGGTTCATGCGACTGTTTATTAAAAATTTGTATTTAGCCTGAAATTGTTTACAAACTCAAATACTTTGTGCTTGATGACGTTTTTTTTTGTCGTCTAAAATACAAAATTATTGTATTTTAGTCAACAGTTTGACAAAAATTGATGCTCAGCTCATACTAGTCGTTCATAGTTGGCCCAAAACAAACCGTAAAAGATGCTAACTAAATTGCGATTTATGAATTCCTACAATACTTTTTTTAATGGCCTATTGATAAAACTGAACTTATACTGTGTCCCAGACACCGATTTCTTCTACCGGTAATTTACCGAGTTTTCTTAATTGTTTGTTATAGTGAGCATCTGCCAATTATAGATAGCAGTAGTAAAATGGTACAAGCTGTGCATGGTTATTTATGATTCTATTGATAGTTTGCTTGACAAAAAGTTTATTGGCAAAAAACTAGGCTTCAGTGGGTTACAGAAAATTGTAAAACTGGTAAATTATAAATGTAAATGTAAATTTTATCCTTTTGAATACTTTTTAATGGGCGATAACGGAAATCTTTATGTTTTGACGCCTGTGCCTGTAATAACTACTTTTCGGACAGATCGTATACTGGCAACAGAAGAAATTCATGTAATTGCTTTACTATTCTCAGTAGAAAACAAAATTTTATAGGAACGCCTATAATCGGAAGAAAGCAAGGTAATGTTTGCACATAATTGCACAATAATTTTTTTGTGTCCAATCCCGATAGGGTAAAATTCAGAACTTCCGTTTTATTTATCATAATTCTATTAAAATTTTCAAAAAGTAGATCAAATTCACCTAAAAGATTGTTCCCGGGAAAGAAGACCTCAGCAAAATGTATAGTACCCGTACTTTCATTTGGTAAATGAGTCTCTAACGGGATCGCGGTTAAATTTCTGAAAATCAATTGCTTTGAATTTCAAAAGTTTGAGTATAAATGGAAGCTGTTAAGGACTCGATGGAGACAATTCGTGCTTTTTAAACCTCTATTTAGACTCTTCGCAGAATATTTTATTATTTAGGGGCCTGGTGTTGATGTCTGATAGAGAAAGCGCGTAATAACAAAGTGGAGGTCTTTATATCGGAGATTTATTACACTTCCTCGCTGTCGCTCCTCCGATGTCCGTTTGTTCCGGGTTTTTATCCGCCACACACAAATTACCGATTTATTTTATGTTCTACCCGAAAACTCGAAAGGCTAATTTAGTTTCTAGTTCGAGCCTTTAAGGCTTCTCGCTAGTTGAGGTGATACAGAGATAACTGATTTTCTCTTTCGTTGTGTTTTTGCAATATCGCAAATCAAGCTCACTCGACTAGAGCTTGATTTTTTTTTGAAGTAAAACTTCTTTATGCACGCTTGACATGGGGACTAAGCTGGCAAATGCGTTACGAAAAATATAATCGAACGAGGCGAACGAAACAATACAACACACAACAACAACAATAAACGAAAACGAAATCATTTTCCTTTAGTATCAGGATGTGCCATGACAATTCATAAATCCCTAGGTGGAACATTAGTTAATACCAATTTATTTTAATAATTGGTTAAAAAAATTGGAAAATATGAAAATAGGAAAATTTCAAAATTGGTCAATGGAAAATTGGAAAATTGTAAAAATTGGAAATTTCGAAATTTGCAAAATTGGAAAATTTGAAAATTTGTAAATTGGAAAATTGGAAAATTGGAAAATTATAAAATTAGAAAATTAGAAAATTGGGAAATAGGTAATTGGAAAATATGAAATTTGGAAAATTGGTAAATTGGAAAACTGGTAAATTGGAAAATTGAAAAATTGGAAAATTGAAAAATTGGAAAATTGGGAAAAAAGGAAAATAAAAAAATATGAAAATAGGAAATTTGGAAAGTTGGTAAATTGGAAAATTTGAAAATTGGAAAGTTGAAAAACTGGAAAATTGGAAAGTCATAATATAGACTTCTATGTCACTGACTGACTCACTCGAGAACACGCAGGGTGACCAAAAATTGTTTTTCTGTCTTGACCAAAAAACAGAGGGAAGGTGCGATATTTTAGGAGAACGTTTTCCAATTGTTTGGCTTCTTATTGCGGAAAGGTTTAAGGAACGATATTTTAAAGTTTACATTTAAAGCGATACATCTATAGTAATGAGCAAAAGAGTGTGTTTTATTAAAGGGTGTCCAAAATTTACGCAAGATTTGAATTAATTAGTTTAGTGTTTGCAACCTAAAAAGAAAACAGTTTGAAACCTGACAGTTTAGGGTTAGAAAATTTGCATCACTACACGAATGAACGTCTAATGACCATTTGATTTTTCTAGCAAAATAATCTAATTGATAGAGCTCATTTTCACCTTGATGGCTTCGTTAATCTCAAAATTGCCGCATTTGGGGTTCAGAGAAGCCACATGTGATGGTCGAAACACAAATGCAACCGTACCGTCTCACGATGCGGATTTTGGCCTGGAGTCTTCATTGGACCATACTTTTTTGGAAATGAGGCTGTTCAAGCAGTTACTGTTACTGGTGCTCAATATCGCGACATGACAACCGAGTTCTTTATATTGCATGATATTGATGTGGACAGCATGTAGTGATGCAGGAGACATTTCCTGACCGTAAAATTGGCCTTCTAGGTCATGTGATTCAGCATTGCATTTACCCGCTGTGGTTTACAATAGCCTAAAGTTACCTCACAGCAGTTATTGTGCTAAAATATAATTAAATAGTTCAGAAAAGGCAAATCCTTATTCTTTATATTCGGGCTACGCCAATAAATGGGAAAAGCATAGTAAAGAGAGATAAAATGCATTAAAGACCTCACCATCCACGACTAACATCCTTGCTTGCGTAAAATTGGGTTAATCAATCATTAGCCCAAATATATTGATTATATGTAACCTGAGAAACGGGGCGATCCCTTAATATGGGATGTAGCACCAGCAAAATAAAAAAAGGACCTCAAGTGTGCTGAACATTGTAGCCGCAGACTACTAGGAAAACTAGCTTGTTTCTGCTACACGAAATAGGTGTCAACCAGCGCTACAGGATAGATAAATTTAATGAATCGTGGGCAACGATCATGGCCTATTCATTTTTCTAGAATCTAGATATTCGAAACCACTAGGCTGATCAAGATGTAATCCTACGTCAGTTTTAATTTAAAAATTTAGACACTCCGTACATTTTATCAAGTTCAAAGGATAACATACACAAAACAAAAACACTCTTAGAACATTTTTCTAAAAAGCACCAACTCAAACGACAAAAATATTTTGGCTTTTGGGAAAAAAGTTTAGCTGTTGTTTCATTACCGAACTGTATGTTAAAACTTAAATTTTATTTTATTTGCATGAAACAATCAAAAAATTAATTTTGTGTATGTAGTGAATTTGTGCAACAACCCCGTTTCTCATATTTTACAAGGTGGGAGGAGCTAGTGCTCTAACAAGAATACAAATATCTTAACTTGCATGATCCAAAGATTAGGTAATCGTGATCAGAATTTACAATTCGACTGTGAACGTCTTCATTTATTTTATATTAATTTCAAAATAATTTTATCAAAAAACTGTATCAGTACTCTTAACCGTCTTTTTATGATTTAAAACAGAGTACCTACACACACAGTAGTAACACTCCACCAGAATATATTTACCTAAACACGAATTGTTTGATGTTTAATTATAACGTCAGGACGTAATTGTATATGTACATCAAAAATCATTTTCCACCCATGTAACTGTTGAAGGTCGGAGGATTAAAAAGGTTAAAAAGCACGTATTATACCGAATGGTTTTTAATGGTAAATCTATTTTCTGTAAATACACGATGTAATTAAAACAAACATAATACATAAATAAACAAAAGCACTACATAATTAAATCGAAACTTTTCCATTTCTTGTTTTACCACCTGATGTATATGTCCAATCACTCACTTGTACATAACATGTATACATCTCAATCTAGATGCGGGTATATTTTGTACATATAGGTATATGGCACAATGACGCATGTTTACAAACAAAAACCAAAAAAAGCTGTATGTGTTTTCGAGCCACATACATAATAAATACGTACTCGTATATGTTATTAGACATGAATAGAGCTTTTTGTGCAAGGTGATATAAATAATTCACATTGTGTGGAGATTAAACGAAGCAAAGCATATATGTATGGATATCATATACAGTAATCATGGTTTTGGATGATGACTAAACATTTTCATTCATGATAAAATATAAACATTGTCCAACCATATATCGATACATTTATAAATAATTAGGTCAGAGCTTTTGGACATGACATAAATAATTTATACGATTTTGTATATCAATTGCAGTAAAACCGTTTGAGCTTATAATTAAGTTGTGTAAGTTTGCAATAAAACTGTCATCCAGCTTTCATAAACTACCTTAATATACTATATAACTATATTGTGTTATCTTTTTATTTTCAGATTGTAAAAAGAGATTGTCGCTGTTAAAGCGATATAAAATGAAATTAAATATAAAAGAATAATAATTTTAATTGGATTTTCGTTTTATCGAAATATATAAATTAATTTATTAATATTTAGTAGAATATACCACACCCGGCTAGATACCATTCCACTCAACACAGTACTGTATGCTAGCATAAAAAACAATGCTGGGTTCGTTTAATGTAGCATAATTTGTGCATAAAATTCACTCATATAAGTTTCAATTTATTGGAATACAAATTGTATTATTAAAAAGGGCTGGTTGTTTTAGACACCATTTTTACTTTATACAATCGAGATTATGGTATTTTCCATATTTAATTTTATTTTATGTGCAGTAAAGGGGTGGTTTATGGGCTGGAACTTGTATCATTATGTTGCCCTTGAAGCGGCTCGCTCTCTCGGTCACCCCAAATAGGTTCCACTCGAATTAGATTTCCTGATTTCTGGACGCAGTTCAAAATTGTTTCATGTAATAAGTTGAGAAATATGCTCGAGTGTTTTTTACTCTCGTACAAGCGGATGAGCAATACGATGAAAATATTATACGAACGTTTTGGTTACTCGATTACCAAAGAGTTTGTACATGACATTAATCGCTAGTCAATAGATGATATTCTTGAAATCGCTGATCGAATAAATGAAGCAACCGGACCTAATATTTCTTCCGTACAGAACTAATAGTTTCTTCTAGTTCCCAACGAACCTTGGATTCTACTTTAGAAAACATCGAATCTTGACTCGCTCACATGGACTCGGGGCTGACTTTCTGATGAAATACGGTCTTCTAGTCGACTTGCGTGAGAGGCGACTATTTGATAACAACTTTAAAGATGTCTACCTCTTTAACTGAAGATCCAGCTTATAATAGTCTGGCAAAACACAGTATGGTTCATCAAATTTATACAAAAAGTCGTTTGCCTTTCTCAAAACCACGCCTCTTGGTCCCGATTACACATAAAACCACGCTTGCCGAATTCCAGCATATAGTACAATTGGGCTTATGCTGACCGTCCTTTTGTGAGGCAGCATCTCCCCTTCACATTGTAAGAAAGAAAAACGGGACAGATTGGAGACCATATGGAGATTATCGAGGTCTAAATGCCGTTACAGAGCCAGATCGATACCCGATCCCTCATATTCAAGATTTATCTTCACACCTCGAACGATGTAAAGTATTCTAAAAATTAAGGGCATACCACCTAATTCGCATTGCGCTCAAGGACGTGCCAAAAACGGCAATCATCACCCCGTTTGAACTATTTCAGTTCACAAGAATGCCTTTCTAACTTCGAAATAAAGTCCTAACATTTCAGCGGTTTATAAACAAAGAATGACCATCGGCTTAGATTTTATATACGTATATATACATTGACGATATACTCATGACCAGTAAAAAAGAGGAAGAGCATAATGGGCCTATTCCATGGAAATAATCTCCTGTCAGCAAAAATAAAAGCGAGAGAAAAATATAGATTTTACTGGTTGTGTACGAAACAAAACATGTTGTCAGTAAAATTTTACTGAGATAATAGTTGTGATGGTGGTAGTTTGCTGCCATTATGCTGCTATAAAAAATGTAAATTGGAGTATTTTTTATTGCAGAATTTTCCACACATCTACAAAAAATGTATGTAAAGATAAGACATTTTTTTCACACGCATACAAAATAAGTCGTTCGCCATTTTTATAATATAAATGACGATTTGATTTTTTGAAGTAAAACTTCTTTAGGCACGCTGGACTTGGGACTAAGCTGGCAAATGCGTTACGAAAAGTGTAATCGAACGAGGCGAACGAAACAATAAACGTAAAACGAAATCATTTTCCTTTAGCATCAAGATGTGCCATGATAATTCATAAATCCCTAGGTGGAACATTAGACGATACCATTTTATTTTAATAATTTGTTAAAAAAAATGGAAAATAAGAAAATTGGTAAATGGAAAATTGGCAAAATAGGAAATTTCGCTATTTGCAAAATTGGAAAATTATAAAATTGGAAAATTAGAAAATTGGAAAATAGGTAAATGGAAAATTTGAAAATAGGTAAATATGAAAATTGGAAACTTGGAAAATTGGAAAATTGGTAAATTGGAAAACTGGTAAATTGGAAAATTGAAAAATTGGAAAATCGAAAAACTGGAAAATTGGAAAGTCATAATATAGACTTCTATGTCACTGACTCACTCACTCGAGAACGCACAGGGTGACCAAAAAAAATTCGTCCGTGTGATACATTTTATATATGTATTTTTTCTATATTCTACCTCCATTCCACACGAGGTATCACAGAAACCGATTATTTCTTCGTTTCTTTCCCCGTTTGCCTATGATACAGGTTTTAATGAGACTTAAACAAATTTTCGATGAAACCACATTGTGTACTGTGGTTATACATAAATGAAATAAAAAATATTTCAAGGCCATTTTTACTATTCGCAAAGAGACTTCAAAAATGATTTTTTTGTCCATTTTGTTACACATAAATAAACATTATCTATTACGACTAGTTGGCCTTGAAAAAGTTACCAAGTTACAAGGTTACCTCTTGTGGCATCAGACATAAACGGCTAGGTGACACTCGAGAACGCACAGGGTGACCATTTTTTTATTCAATATTATAATTTTTCTATATTATATTATAAATTTAAAATATATATTAGAAATTTTACTTCAGTAGTGTGGTCTAAAGCACACTTTGGCAATAATTAGCTACTTTTAAGCATTTGAATTGTGTTTATTTACTAATTTTACCGAGCGAGTTGACGTGATAGCATCCTCAGGTACCGCAACATCAAGACACTTGAAAACACATGAAACATGAACTAGGTTTTTTGTAAGAGTAGCATCCTCAGGCACATGAAGTCCGGAAATAGCAAGCTTGTTCATAATTTTATCTTGCTCGTTTAAATCGATTCTAGCTTCGAATTTGTTGATTCGCACTTCCTTCTGAGAGCATATAGAACTCAGTGATTTGAAATTTTCTTTAAGTGTTGCATTTTCAGCAATAAACAACTCGTTAATTAGACGAAAAACCTTGAGATTTTTCAACATTTTTAATTATTGATTTAAATTCATTAAGGTGCACAGACAATAAGCGAGAATCGGCTAACTTTTAGGCATGGCTCACATTTCCAAACAGCAGTACCTTTTCTCAAGCGTTCCATTAAGTCATCGGAGATTTTTACACAGGCAACGTGATAAAGACTTTTACATGAACCGCTGCATTTTACCCCCGGATTATTTCAGCTTCCGATATTGTTATTACACTTAGTACACTTTTGAGGTATTTTCAGTTAAATACACACCACTGATTTACAGAAAAATTCTCAAGTTCACAGCCAAACGTAAAAAGCGGGAAAAGCTTATGAGACACTTTCACATAAATAATGATGATAAATTAAATTATATTGTAGTTTATTACGAAGACGAATAACATTTAATAAGTTTCACTGTTATACTGGATAGATTTAGTTTTTTTTTAAATATTGTTCTATTATAAATTATGAATATTTTAACAAATTTCCTATATTTTATAGGTCTTTACAATTTGACGTTATATCATTTTTTTAAGTCTCTCTAAAAAATTCTCATGTACCTCAAGTGTACCGGGATCAACTGGGGAACAAATAAAAACAAAATTAAAAACAATTTTTGAAAAGAATTTAGGTTTGCAGTAGCTAAAAGAAATTAACAAAGTACTGCGAAATGCCAATCAACTCCTGTGATATTGAAAGAAGCTTTTCACAACATAAAAACATATTATCAGATAAGAGGCTAAATTTTAAAATAGAAAATTTAAATTTATATGTTGTCACTTATTGTAACTTCAAAAATTTTTATTATTGTACCAATTAAATATGTGTTAATTTTATTTCGAATTTAAATTGAGATCAAAAATTATTCTTTTCTAATCCCAATTTTGAATATGCGTAAATATAAAATAGTTAGTTCCGTATAGACTTAAATAAACTAAAAATGCATATTTTATAGGCAAAATGAATATGCTTTCTGTTATTAAAAATGCATAGGCGATCCGGTCTTTCTTATCATTATACAATATATTTATTTTATTCAAGTATAATTTAATTATGTATAGTACATTGTTCCGAAATAATGAATCTTTAACTCAAAATTAATGGTGTTTTATTTCAGGAATTGTTCCATTAAAAGCAGGTTCACGTATGCGATCAAAAAATTATTCGCGAATCAAAAGCCAATCAAACCATTAGAAACATATATGTATGTACAAATTTCCCCGTCCGAGATGAGATAATTTTAACTTTGGACAAATTTTGATCGCAAGCATCCAACATATTAAAAAAAAAACTAGTTATGAGCAATAATGACGGTCTGACTATTATAATCGGCTTGATTCGAGAATCATTTTTTGATCGCATACGTGAACCTGCCTTAAGATGGCCACTTAAATAATACATTTTTTAGGATGCTGATTCCTGAATAATTATATTCAAAAAAATCAGAATTAATTATGCTATCTTGTATGTTAACCACCTTACATTATATTTTCAACTAACAATTTACTGTTGCCTATACTAAGGTGTCTGTAACCGGGTCGTGTCGGTCATATTTAACAGCCTATCCAATCTTTCTATCTTGTTAAATGTAATAAAGGTGTTTTGGCAGGCCCAGCGTCATACGGGATTCTTGCTAAATTGCCTTGGCATACATTTCAATCAATATACTAGAGATAAGATTATATTCTCTGATGAGATGTTTCTGGTCCCGGTGCGAAATACCTCTCACACGAAACCTAATAGATTGCCCCAGCGCCTATGTCAAATTACCATCAAAGGCGCCATGCAGCTATACAGACTTCTGCAGTAAAACTCATTCCGTTTTACTTTGATAATAGTTTTGGGTTTTGTTACTTTAAGATTAGAAAATTGACCCCAAAAACGTAAATTTAGTATACATGATTTGCATACAGTTGTGCCGCTTGTTGCTGAACTCATAATTTGATTTGCATATTATTCCTGGAATCTGAAAAATGTTTTAAGTATTTTAGTTTGCATACAAGTATCGAGGAATGTTATGAATATAAATTTATTAAAATTTAATTCATTAATACCTAAAGATAGTATAAGATACGCGTATCTGACCTTTTTATTATTCTCCTTTTATTAAAATAACATAGTAGAATAAATTTTTGTGATTTATATTTATGTAAACCGAAAAAGAAGGTTAACGACTCTCAAACTTTGCTAATAGATTTTTAAAAGTTTTGAAACCAAATGTAAATTATACATATATTTATATAGGGAGTATCTAATTATAATTTTAAATTTTGACGGTATACAGTATCTTCCAAGATTTCTCAACATAAAGGTAGCTGACTGGAATGGCCTATATATACATAATACTAGTTATATAATGAAGTACTTTCCTTAAAACGGTACCCTTATTACAAACGAAAAAAAATCAAAAGACGTTCTCTCTAATGAAAAACAAACAAACTTTTTATCATAATAAAGCCACCTTTCAGTAGTAATTATGATATTCCACGGTGAAAGGAAAACAATTATTAATTATTCATTAAAATAAATTATGCGGTTGAAAACTTTATGAATTACTAAAACACCATCATTTTACGGACGGTACAACGCGCGTTCATAATATTTAAGTGAAAAACGTTAAATATTTATTTATGCAAATATGAATTCAAACTGAATATTGAAAATTGGTATATCTTGTCGTTTAGATGTGAAAATAGCCATTAATTTTCTTTAGAATAGTTGCAGATTCGGGAAATACGTCTACTCTGTTTGGACCGCGAAGACCAAATTTAAGGATTGAAGGTACCTAAGCGATTTGTGATGCAGTGCCTTTAACAGTGATTGACCAGTGTTCACTCAATTAGTAAAATCTATACTCTCGGATTCAGATATTTGGAATTGAGCTTTTGCGGTTTTGATTACATTTATTGTTCTATTTCTCTTCTATTTCTTATAAATAAAGTTTCGAAACTTTATCATACTCTTAATGGTGCTGTTAAGCCACGGTGGGTCAACAGTTTTAACAACTATTTAAAACAATAGGAACGAACTTATCAAATAAGTTTTGAATCCAGCTGGATAAGAGATTGATCTAATTATTCAGATATATTTGTTATAACGTAACAATACGTTATAATCTCAGCCAAAAATCTTATTTGTTTTCTTTAATAGATTACACGTGAAAAAATTAAAAATTCGGTTAGAAAAATTTTTTCTTCGTAAAATTCAAAATTTCGGTTGGTGACGTTTTATTAAAGATCCCAACAACTCAAGCCGTGCAATTCATCGAGTAATTTGACTGCCTTGAGATCCACCAAAAGTCAAAATGTAGGAATTCTTGAGTTGGATAAGAGAGAAGGCTAACGCTTCAAGTCAAATAGTGATACCTTCAGTAAATAAGCAGGTCGAACCTGACAAGTGCAAAGCCTAAGGTGTATTCAACAAAGAAATAACGTATCCTATCGTTAAAAATAACGCCCAGAAACCGTGCCAGTTTTGCAAGACAGCTGTTCATAGATTGAGTTATTGTGTTAAATTCCAGAAGATTGGCGTAAATCAAAAATGAGATTTTGTTACACAAAGTCCACACTGTTTTTCATGTCTCAGTCCGGGACATAGGCTGAAGTTTTACAAACAGCGAGAAGGTTGCGGCATCAAGAATTTTAGCCGACCACATCATCCGACGCTCGCCACAAAAACGAAACCAGCAACGGGACCGTCAAAGTGAACGAAACCTCACCTGACTAAAATTACCTGGTGAACAATACCGCGCGAAGATTGTTGCTTAAAATAGTGCCCGTCATACTCAAAGGCCTCAAGATGACGGTTGAGACCTATTCAGCCACTCAAAGTACAAAGGACAAACAATCAAGTGAAGCAGCAAGATGCTTTCAAAACAGTTAGTGTATCAATCAGTGGAAATTACGATCAAGCAAAGCCTTATACCCTACGACACGTGCAGACTATGAAAGACCTCTCGCTGTCGACACAGACCGTCGAGTTCGACAAGATTGTGAAATATTTCAAATATTCGCCCAACGTCACAAAAGTTTCGTTCAACCAAGGGAACCCAGTAATTTTAATTGGACAAAATAATTGTCCTGTGATCGTCAATCGTAAAGTCGTCTAAAGTCCCTGGAATGGCAAATGGAAATATTGAGGAGCTAGATAATAATCCAAATAATCCAAAAAATACTTATCACGTTTTCCAGACCGAATTTCGATCCACTGGGACTCCTGTCAAATCCTCTGATAGGCGGGAAAATACTCATGCAAAAAATATGAGAAAGTAATTTCAATTGAGGCGACGAGATCACCAACCGCCAATATGACTCGTGGGAAACTTGGAACATAAATTTACAATGGGTAAGACTCTATAAATTTCACGGAGATACACGTCATTTTCGATAAGCGTACCATACCAAGACTTTTTGCAGGCTGCTGTTTTGGTGGCGAGTTTGACCACACCTTTAAAGAAATCTTTGAATCGCCACATACTTTTTGAGTGATTCAGAAAACATTATTCTTTGGATCAAGTCACACGCAAAACGGTTCAAGGTGTTTGCGCCCAAAGAGTTGGTGACATTCAGGAATTGATAAATGCATCTAACTGGTATTCCGGAACCAAAGTAAAAAATTATCGATATAATTCAAGATGGTTCAAAGGACCGTCTTTTTCTATGGTCCTAAAACGACATGGCCAAAACAAAACAAAATTAGACCACATATTTACGATGCGGAATTGGAGGCATTGAAAACTGACAACAAAGTTGGAAGGTATTGGGAATTGTACGATTAACAGGATGCTACTTTTTATCGACAGATGCAAAACAAAACAAAATGCACATGACGTTAGATACGCTCTAAGGCCCTATTAAATTGCCAAGGCCGAAAAACTATTGTTTGTTAACTCTTGTCATCTGGTAGGATGATTACGAAATTTAGCTCCTTGGGTCAACTTCCGAGTATAGTGGATACGGACAAAATTATTCGTTTAAATGGTCGCCTGAGCAATACAAACCTTAAAGGCGACAAAAAGAATACGATTGTTTTAACCCGAGCTATTACATGACTAAATTAATCATCAAATGGTATTATGAACAAAATAACCACATGGGAATCGACAGTCACCTCTAGTATCCGGGAAAGATTTTGGATTCCTAAATTGAGAAATACCCAAAAGAAAATCTTCCGTGAGTGTCAGCACTGCAACAACAAAAAGGCAATGCCACAAGTTCCATCCATTTTACAACTGCCGTTATGTCGATTGGAACCAACAACCAAGCCGTTCATCAAATACGTTGTCGATTATTTTGGACTCTTTGAAGTTACTATTGCACGAAGCAAGATGACTTGTCAAGTATCGCCTTCATGTTCCTGTTTCCACAACTTGGCAGTCGACGAGGGTTTCCTGAAGAGATGTGTATTCAGATAACATTACAAACTTCAGGAAAACCGAAAAAAATACCTATGCAATTGCTAGTTGGAATCACGTCAAAATGCAGCAGATATTCAAGTTGTATTCATACGACGGATAAAAATCTCGGATTTTTCTATCCCAGATATTTTTTCAATTTTTTTCAACTTTTTTGTATTAAAAGAGGCGTGTTTGTTGTATAATTTACGTGATGTAATTTGTTAAAACGATGGGATAGAAAAATCCGAGATTTTTATTCATCGTATGAATACGACTTCCGTCGTATGAAAAACTCCAGATGGTATCTCAATCCAACAGCCGCACCTCACATGAGAGGCGCTTGGCAGCGTGTCATAAGAACAGTCAAACATCATCTATTCGAAATGTTGAAGGAGAGACATTCTCCTCCAGACATTCCTCCTTGGAGACATTTTCCAAGTGTATCCCGCCAAAGATGGACGGGTTCGAGTTGTAGACTTCAAGACAGGGATAGGCGTATTCAAAAGACCGAGTAACGAAATTGGTCAAATTGGATGTTCGACGAGAGTAATTCAATTAGCCAGAGTGAATTACAGGTGGAGAATGTTATGGGTTCGACAAAGAATTAGGGTTTCATAGGGTTTCTTTTCTCTCATTTTTTACGTATCTTTTTATAACTGTATTTTTTAGTTTATTTTTTTTTTTGTTGATTATTAAAAATTACGTGGAAATGTAAACTTGTATATTAAAAATAAAAAATAAACTAAGGCTGCGGGCCAAAAGTCGGGTAAAAGTCAATTTTAAGGAAAAATTTTCGGTAAATTCTTTTATTTTTCAAAAAGACTATGGCAAACTGATCGAAAAATCTGTTCTAAATCCGATTTTTACCATAGTAAACGATTTACCCAACTATTGGCCCGCAGCCTAAATATATTAAAATTGTTGTATCAGAAAAATTGGTCAATCGAGCCCGGGATAATAATAATAATAAATTTCTGATCATTTATGGTATGCCATAAATAACAAGTGTTGTGCCGTATTGTCTACACTACGTATATAATTAATATTCTATACGTCGTGTAGACCATGTATGTCAGAAATTAAAAAACTGGCGCTGACAATGTCGACAATGTCGAAAATTATTTTTCCGTTAGCAACCATCAACATTCTATGATTTCTTTGAAAATGAAGAATTCATTCTTTCTTCACCTTTAAAATTAGACCATATGTTTGTATATGGTAATGAACCACATTTAATGTTACGGTTAAAGTGTGAAAAAGCTTCACAGTAAGTCTTATACGTTGCATCAATTTATTTAAATGTAATTTGTAATTGGTTACATGTTTTGATGCAGACTATATATAACGCCTTTGTTATGATGCAAAATTACTTCTAAAATCGATGAACTTTGGTGCTTAAATGATATACACATAATTATTTGCGACGAATATCAAATTACGCATTTTTTCCAGTGTTCCGAAATTATATTTGCATAGAAAGAACTGAGATAATATTTCAAATGATGGATTTACTAGGAATTACTTCTTTCGTGTGTTACTCTAGGAAAGACCTTTTGAAAAAAAATTTAAATTTTGATTTTAACGTTAAATTAATATATCAGTTTCTAACCTGAGAGCCACATTTTCTAATTTCTTGCTGAATGAGGTGGTTTTCAATTTAACATCTCATTCACATAGTGTGCACACTAATTTCCCGTCAGTAGTTTCAATACCTTCAGGGCTAAACTCTTTGCGAATATGGAAATATGAAAAGACCTTTTTTGTTGTAATGAATTTTAATGACACTCGAATCATAGTTTCCAAAAATGAGACATCTCACTATAATTGGTGACGTATAGGCATTTTATTTAAAATCCGATCTTTAATGATAAGCATTACCCTAATTAATTTGGTTCTCTTAAAACAAATAAAATAAAAATAAAATAAATCGAATCCATACCACACCATACTGACCCAAACCAGTCCTGTTCAAAATATGCAAATCGTTTTGAAATGAAAACTAGAACTAAGAACTAACTGTGCAACCTTGTTTGGAATATAATATTTTTCGTTATTAGCCACCGATATATCTAGACTGATTAGGCTAACCTTTTTGATTCCTTTTCTATACTGGAGCTTATCTATACGATTCAGTGTCGCATAAAATACATTCAGTCAATAGTCTTTTATTCGTCATATTTTTATAGCACAACAAATACCTCTTCATTATTTTATAAAATCCAAAAATTGTAAAATTTTTAATTTTGATTTTAATATTTAAAATTTGACACAAAATTCTGGCCTAGAATAAAATTTCGAGATTGAACGGAATTACTATATTAAATTATGGGTTGGAATATCATTGCAGTTTTAGTGTTACCCGATGATTTTCTTTATTTTTCTGGTATGAAATTCTGGGCTAACTTCACATACATTTGTCTCCGGTATTCCGCAGGGCTCACCCCTTCGTCGACTATTATTTACAATATTTGTAAATGACTTGTCTGATGTATTGTCTAACTATCGCATTTTTGACCCCTCGGATGCCACTAAATTACAATCTGACCTGGATTCTTTATTTTTGTTGTGTAGCAGGAATCATTTAAAGTTAAATATTAAGAAGTGTGCTCTTATGTCTTTTTAACGGAAAAACACTCTGATAGATTTTGATTATATATTTTTTTTTAAGAAAGTATTAATTATCTAATGGATATGATGTCCTTTTAAGGTCAATTAATACCCCCTTTTCATTCAGGCACGCACTCACCCATTCACCTACTCACACAATTACAGTATACCACCTGCACGTTGCAAGCTCCATGTCAACCTGCACACTGACATGAACGGTGGGTTTATTATCACCACCGATCGTAATCGATGAAGAAAATTCGCTTTACATCCTGCCTTTGATAGGATTCCGAACCCAGTACCTCCCGGTCCAAGTGCCGAAGCTTTATCCACTGCGCCACTTGTACGGTATTTTTCGAACTTCGAAGTTTTATTCAGAGAAGTTGGTACAATATATTTTATTCAACTTATATTGTCCATCGTTAGCTACGATTTTTTCTCACCTTTCTAAACTAAAATATGTTTAAAATTTGAACTCGCTTCCTTTTTGAGGTTGAACTTCACAAACTTTAGGTTTTTTGAAAAGCTTTGGATTTAGTTTATCTTTGAATATTTTATGAATAGATTCCAAGGTTAATTTGCAGTTCAGTGGTCTCTTCTTTTGCAGGTCGAGCGACATTTTGGCGAACTTTCTTTCTGATTATTTTAATACTTGCTGGTGCAAATTTGGTGCGTTTACATCTAAATGTTATGTGATCAATAGAAGTGTTTGAGTGTTAAGTAGGTCGCACGAAGCACAGCACCATCCAAATCGCATGGGGCCCAATTTTTTTCATTATTCCAATACTTATACCATCTAACATGATTTGTGGGAGAAATAAAAATATAAAATTCGATATAAACTTTTAAAACACTAAAGCTCGTCCCATGGTTTCCATTTCATTCATGAAAAATTTACGTAGCAAAAGAAAATTTAATTTAGTTACAGAAATATTGATTTTTTTTTATTTTTCCCAGATTTTTTTTTATTTTTGAATCCTGTAAAAGCGAATATGTACTCAAGAAATATAGGAGCAGAAATATTTTATTAGATTAGTCCGTGTCAGCGAGTTAATTATGATTTGCTTAACAACATGCTTTGCGTAACTATCCAAATTCAGCCTAATGGGAAAAACGCTGATATATGAAAGTAAACTTCCGTTATTTACGAATTATAGTTCTACTAGTAAAAAATTGTTTATCTGTCCGAACCTGCCATGAAATTGAGGGTTTTAATTGCTTGAAGTAGCAGATGATTCGATTTTATATATTATATATCACAGATATTTATTTTTATATTCAATGATTGACAAATAAGTATATTTTCTTCTTAAAATTTGTGATACACTTAATATTTTTTTATACTAGGTGTGCAAATAGAAACTCTCCTTTTTATTGGTCAAATTCAACTTTATTGAAAATATAATTGTTGCAAAGATTAATTATGGAGTATGATTTTCTTCCATGGTTTTCTTCGTTTAGGATTATTGTACAAAACCCACTTTTCTTTACCCGTAATGGTTTTGCGAAAAAAAATCTTTCTTTTGTCAGAGGCACACATTTTCCTTCCATGTATATTTTTCCCATTGCATGCAATCGAAGTGATATTGCTTGCTGAGTAGCTCCCTACTGTTCAGCAAGTTCTAATTGAGTTTGACTCGTGGATCGTTCTCAAGACTAAAATTGCGATCACGAAATCCAGAATATTCACTCAAACTCGAATTAATAAATTCCATAGCTTGAGCAGCTTTTTTCCATTTGAACACAGAATAGAGTGGAATGACGTAAATTTTTTGGATTCGTTCAAGTATATTTTAATGCAACCGACTTCAGAGCCGAGTCTCTACTTGCACACCTAATACATATTGTGGAAAAGTCTCGTTCGGGGAGTCGAATAGGCTTACATCTTTTAATTTAATTCTTAAATCATAAGAGTACATCGCTAAAATTGAACATCAATATATACATATTGGGGATGTTTTGAAGATATTGAACGGTATGATTTATGGTTTAAGTGAAAGTTGTTTTTCTCATTTTTAGTATTCATGAATTTATATTTTATAGAGATAAATTGAATTGATTGATGTGACTGAGGATTGATGTGCATGTGACAAGTCACAATTCATATGCGAGTCCTATATATGAATAATTAATTGATTTTTGTTTATGATGGTATATATATTGAAGAAGCAAAATATATTCTGTTGTGAATCATAATCTTTTTAAGGACATTTTTGTAAATATTTATGATGTTCAGTTTAAGTTTTTTTACGATTAATGGCCGAACAAAAATTTTCGCACACATTTCCAAAATATATGGTTCACAAACAATTATTTTTTTTTATAGTGCTGAGGGGATTGGGAAATTATTAATAGGCTTCTCGTATCAGTACAATTCAAGGTAGTCTTTTCATACTGGGCACAGTTGCCAATAAAAATAGATAGGTAATTTTTGAACCAACAAATAAGTTGCTCGTATAAAGGACTTTCTATATAAAATACTATATGTTCACTAAAGTTGAATATGACCGAAAAAGCAAAGTTTCCACTTTGGGGATTATTATACATGAACTGACCAAAAAATATAGAATCACGGGGCAGTATCTAAACTTTTAAATTTTAGATAAAGAGAGAGAAAATAAGAAGTTATGGTTGAACTTGGGGGTTTTTAACCAATAACACTTGTTGGAGCACAACTGTGATTATTTTAGATGACAGCCAGATATTGCTTTCACATCGAATGGTCAGATTGTCAAGGGTTTAGTTAATAATACTGTAAGAAGATATAGACATCAAATTTTCATTCCATTAACTTTATATAGTCAAAAAAAAATCTATAACCTTTATTGGTACCATAACGGCTAAAGAAGTTAACCGTACGTCAATTTTAATGTTATCTATAAGAGTTTGCAGCCGAAACAATGTATTGAAATATATTATGAGAAAAATCAATAACACAAAAAATGTGTAGTGCAAGTAAAAAAACTCCGCATGAAAATCCATTTTGATAATATTTTACAAATCAATAACAAAACCATCAACCCAAAGAATATATCAAATTTTGTGTTTTTTTCGAACATTTCATAATACATAAAACCGAAAACTATTTCAGAAGAAAATCAGAATTTTCTTTTATCGTAACGAAAACATTATCCGACGAAAAATACTATGCGCCTTTTCATTTTTTTTTTTTTTGTTAAAAAAGTCTAAAAGCTTGTATCTTATACAAATCCATATAAATATATAGCTTATGTGAGTGAGATATAACCTCGAAAATATGATATGAAAAGTGCTTTTGCAAGTTCAACCTTCAACGTATCTTTTAAACTTACTAAGATGACTGTGTAAAATTGGAAATAAAGTTTATGCGTGAAAAAATATAAAACCAAAACTATACGAAAAATATGAAAAACGTTTCATGTACGTTTCAAAAAAAGTTATAAATAAACATCAAGTTTTTCAGCGTGAAGCTTAATAATAAAAGGAAAAACTTAAAACTTCAATATATAATTTTTGATACAGAAAACCGACATGATTTTTATAAAATGTGAAAGGGGTTTAAAAACCAGAGAAAAACTTAGAGAAAAATACTTGTTGTTTTGAGTTTATGCAAAATATACACCCTCAGACAATTACAAAGCTTTTCTAGAAAATGTATCAGTATTTAAATATAAATGTTTTTAAGAATACACAAGACTATACATATAGTTATAGTTTTATTATTATATAGTTTTCTTACTTAATGAAAGAAATATAAAGTTTCATGGAAAAAAGCTTAATTTAATTTTCAGAACAAAAAAACAGAAGCTGGCGTAACAAATTTGTGAAAAGTCTTTATATGACTCTTCGGAATTTCCGAATGACCTTCCTAAACTTACTAAAAACTTTTCCCATAAAAACATATCTTAGACGTTCTATAAAAACGAGTTTAATTTCTTCATTGCGAGGGTTTGTTAGATTTAGCAGTTGAAGGGATATTAAAAGGGGGGTAAACCTAATTCGAGTATGCCGAATTCAATGGTGCTAGTCCCGGTTCAAAGGTAGTTCCCATTTTTGAGATATCGCTTTCGACATGTTTTAGCTCTGAGTCAAAAATTTGTCGAAATATACTCATTTTCACTTTGATAACTCTTGAACCATTAGGATTTTTGTTTTGCTTTCTTCCCTCATGCACCATATATGTGTGGTTAACTTAGGCCAAGGTTAGGTTGGAGTGGCTGCTTCCGCACACTTAGACCAGTAGTGGCCCTTTGTGATACAACAGGATCCTATTTACCCTTTATTCCTGTTCAAAACCATTCAGAGCTACGTACGTAGCGCAAAATATATCGCACTCCACAGTCCGCGAGATCTGAACGGCTGGCTATACTGTACACCCCCAAATAACTATGCCTTCTGTATGATAGTGCCGGACACGAGCATAGGAAGTTATCTTAAGTCTCTTCCTCCTCTTCGTCCATGCTCCTACCTTGCCGTCTAGAGACACATGGGTCTACCTGTGCAAACATCCTTATACACAGGTAAGGCTAAATACAACTTGAGGTCGGCATACTTAGGCCAAAGAGGACGCTCATTTCAAATAAGATACAAAGAACACATGAATGGCATAACCAAATTTAAAAAAAACACTAAAATCAAGTTTCACACAACACATAAAAATTGAAAATCATCGTACAATAAATTCAATAAAAATTTCAGCACAGAATCAAAAAATGACCGAAATTAGACAGGTTAAAAGATCTTGGTATAAACTTTGGGCACAATTTGACTTATGACTCATGAGACATTTTATATACTGTACGTATACAAATTTCTCATGAGCCATGGGGTCAAATTACGGCCAAAATTCACACCCTGAAAATATACAAAAAAAAAAACACCAACAATTTAGTTAACGACAAAATCAACACAAAAACCAATAATATTTACGACTTATTGGGATAGATACACGATCCGCTAGCAAACGAGCAATTTGCTAGCCAAAATCCTGACTATTCAATCAATTTGACAGAGGAAATTTAAATTTTAAGTTATATTTTCAATACTCTTTTTGTTTTTTTTTGTGCAATTTTGTGCACAGTAGCACAACACAAAAGTTGCTGTTTAATTTTTGAAGCAGTAAATTTTACGGTAATATCGCAAAAATAAACAAAAATTTTATGAAAAATGTATTTTGAAATTTAAATTTCCTTGGTAAAATTGATTGAATAGTCAGGATTTTGGCTAGCAAATTGCTTGCTTGCTAGCGGATCGAGTATCTACTTTATTAACCATAACTTAAAAACAAAGGAGGTGCGAAAGAGCAGCGCCTAGCAACAGTATATAAACAGCTTCAAAAAAATGTATGTAATACATAGTAGTAAAAAAAACCGATTCTCGAAACCGATATTCCTAAAAAAGTTTAAAAATTGGCACAATAAGTAAGAACGAAGTTATTAAGAATATTCTAAGAAAATATGCTGACCGCTTTTCATAATATAAACGTTCGAATGTCATTGAAAAAACATTTTTCAAATTTTTCCACGTTGAAAAAATTTGCCGAAAAATCACCAGCCGAATGCGAGCGTTTTGACCAAGTAACGGCAAGGATCAAACATTGTTACATCGGCAAAAAGCTACATGCACTCTTGGGTGACATTTGTTGGAATTTGCAACAGGAAGAAGTAACCGAAGACGACACGAACGAATCAGAAAATTAAAATTAAAAATTAAGAAAAATCACCATAAAACCAACTGAATCGATTTAATTTTCTTTTACATAGTTTTTATTGTATCTACAGTGCTGGGAAAAAAATTACCTACATATTTTATTACAAATTGGAGTCTTTTTTTGCTAAAATTACAAAACTTTTGAAAGCAATCGGCTTATTGTTTTATTTTAAATATGTATAAAGTAATCTTTTGAAAAAAAAATACCTGCAATTTAGGGGCAAACCCCGAAAAATGCCAAAATATTCAAAATACGTTTTGAAATTTAATTTATTCCATACGTTAAAGTATGGAATAAATTAAACACCTATTTTTTAAATTTTGTTTTTTATTGATTTATAAAAGATCTATCTTTAAGGCCGCCATTTGCTTTTATTACAGATTCATTGAAGTTGATAAACTTTTCAAAGTCGTAGGAGGTATGGATTCCCAAATCGTCATCAACAAACTTTTTAAAGCTTGAATCGATTCTGGGCGCTTTCTTGATACTTCTAGCTTCATTATAGACCAAATATTTTCAATGCGATTTAAATCTGGACTATACGTGCGCAAGCTCAACACATCTTTATTTGTTTCTTCGAAGTATTTTTTTACCTTTAAATGAAGAGATAAGAAAAAAAACAAGTTTTTAACAAATTATTTATGATTATCTAAAAGCCTTGCTGCCGTGCTTTCAAATCAGCTTTAACAAGTCTTTTTCTAACTAAGCTGGCTGAAATTTGTTTTACCGTTGCTCGCCCAACATCCCGTCTTATGCCCGATGACGTTTTAAAACGGTTCCGACAACATTGTAATATTATGATCAGATCTTCCACTGGCGTTGTCTTTCTGGGCCATCCAGAGCCTTGCTTTCTTTGTGTACTGCCAATCTCTCGCATTTTTTTAAATATTCCACGTAAAAGTACGAACGTTTAAACTTTCTGCTATTTCACGCGTGGTTAAATTTTCTAGCGCCAAAATCAATATATTGAATTAACACTGCGCACTAGCTTTTCACATTTTTTTTAACTAAAATTGCACTTTATTCATTATTTGACTAGGATCACTTACAGAATAACCTAATCTTACAAAATATGCAAAAAATTACAGGCAATAAAACATCTGCACCCTAATGACGGCCACGAACGGTAGGAGTAAAATAAAATAATTGCTTGACCAATTTTTTGTACATCAGTTGCGGGGTTTTATCGTTGTAATAAAAACAAAAGGCGGTCGAAAAAATATTAATATTAAAGATAAAACTTCTATAAATCAATAAAAAAACAAAAACAAAATTTAAAATAAAAGTGTTTAATTTATTCCATTACTTTAACTCCAATGAACGTATTTTGAACATTTTGCCATTTTTCGGAGTTTTGCCCCAAAATTGCCCAAATTTTTCCCTTAACACTGAATTAAAAAAGGCTGAAGTTAAAAAGGTGAACCTAAGAAATGTGTTTTTATATGAAAAAATGGGACCTTTTTTAAATCATACTTGTAACAAATTTTCTGACTTAACAAAGGTGTTTTACAAAAACAAATTTAATTTCAAAATGACACAAGAAAGGCATATTTTATTTCACATTATAAACATAAAATTTACATTTGTTTTTAATACACATAAGAAATGCATGCGTAATTTCACGTTTTTAAATGCATTTTCAGAAATTTCAATTGTGAATTATTATTTGTGTATTAATTATGAATTAAAATATGCATTTTTTAATTCATTTTGAAATTTGCAATTGTTTTTTGCACATTTTCATTAATGTTAGCATTAGTTGAAAATTTGGAATGGCTTTAATTCAGCGGCGTTTTCTAGTGATGTTCTACACGTTCGCCGAACGAGTAAACAATTTTTGATTTTTATTCTAATTCTAAAAGTTTTATTTTTATTACAGAAAATTTTATTTTTATTATAAATTTCTAATATTATTTTCTTAATTAATTACTATTATTTTAATTATTTCGGGTGATCAAAATCCGAAGCAGAACACCTTGAGAGCACAACCAGGACACGCCATTGCTATACCTATATGTCATGTCAGTTGGAAATCTCTCGGTACTGGCCAATCCTCGATACAGTGAATGTGTAAATTCCATTTGCAAAGATTGAACAACTTCGGGGTCAATAACAAACAGGTCTACCTCATCGTATTAAAATGGGGATAATTTTTATTTGTTTAGGATATCTTAAACTAACTAGACATATATGCCATGTCATTTGGAAATCTCTGGGTACTGGCCAATCCTCTCTCTCTCTCTCCCTCTCTCTCTTTGGCACTATATCCCATCAAGGGATTTGGCCGCCTCAAATGAGGTTTCATAATCAAATTTTCATTTCGGATAATGAGTGATTAATCCATTGATCCTAAAACCAGCCGTGAAATTTTTTCCTTGTCACCACTGGGACTCAAACCCGGACCTCCGGTCGCTGGGTCTACCTGATCGTATTAAAATCGGGATAATTTTTATTTGTTTAGGATATCTTAAGCTAACTAGACATATATGCCATGCCATTTGCAAATCTCTCGGTACTGACCAATCCTTGATTAAGTGAATATGTAAATTCCATTTGCAAAGATTGAACACCTTCGGAGTCAATAACAAATAGGTCTACCTCATCGAATTAAAATGGGGATAATTTTTATTTGTTTAGGATATCTTAAGCTAACTAGACATATATGCCATGTCATTTGGAAATCTCTGAGTGCTGGCCAATCCTCGATTCAGTGAATGTGTAAATTCCATTTGCAAAGATTGAATATCTTCGGGGTCAATAAAAATGGGTCTACCTCATCGTATTAAAATGGGGATCATTCTAATTTGTTTAGAATGTCTTAAGCTAACTAGAGATATATAACATGTCGGTCGGAAATCTTTGGGTACTGGCCAATCCTTGATACAGTGAATGTGTAAATTCCATTTGCAAAGATTGAACAACTTCGGGGTCAATAGCAAACGGGTCTACCTCATTGTATTAAAATGGGGATAATTTTTATTTGTTTAGGATATCTTAAACTAACTAGACATATATGCCATGTCATTTGGAAATCTCTGGGTACTGGCCAATCCTCTCTCTCTCTCCCTCTCTCTCTCTCTCTGGCACTATATCGCATCAATTGATTTGGCCGCCTCAAATGAGGTTTCATAATCAAATTTTCATTTCGGATAATGAGTGATTAATCCATTGATCCTGAAACCAGCCGTGAAATGTTTTCCTTGTCACCACCGGGAATCAAACCCGGACCTCCGGTCGCTGGAGCAAGCATGTTGACAACTTTGCCACCGGGCGGCTTAAGGATAATTTTTATTGGTTTATGATGTCTTAAGCAAACTAGAGATATATAACATGTCGGTCGGAAATCTTTGGGTACTGGATAATCCTCGATACAGTGAATGTGTAAATTCCATTTGCAAAGATTGATCAAGTTCGGGGTCAATAATAAATGGGTCTACCTCATCGTATTAAAATGGGGATCATTCTAATTTGTTAAGAATGTTTTAAGCTAACTAGAGATATATAACATGTCGGTCGGAAATCTCTGGGTACTGGCCAATCCTCGATACAGTGAATGTGTAAATTCCATTTGCAAAGATTGATCAAGTTCGGGGTCAATAACAAATGGGTCTACCTCATCGTATTAAGATGGGGATAATTTTTATTTGTTTAGGATATCTTTAGCTAACTAGACATATGTGCCATGTCATTTGCAAATCTCTCGGTACTGGCCAATCCTTGATTAAGTGAATGAGTAAATTCCATTTGCAAAGATTGAACACCTTCGGAGTCAATAACAAATAGGTCTACCTCATCGAATTAAAATGGGGATAATTTTTATTTGTTTAGGATATCTTAGGCTAACTAGACATATATGCCATGCCATTTGCAAATATCTGAGTGCTGGCCAATCCTTGATTCAGTGAATGTGTAAATTCCATTTGCAAAGATTGAACAACTTAGGGGTCAATAGCAAATGCGTCTACCTAAGCTTATTAAAATGGGGACAATTTTTATTTGTTTAGAATATATTAAGCTAACTAGACATATATAACATGTCGGTCGGAAATCTCTGAGTACTGGCCAATCCTCGATGCAGTGAATATGTAAATTCCATTTGCAAAGATTGAACAACTTCGGAGTCAATAACAAATGGGTCTACCTCATCGTATTAAAATGGGGATCATTTTTATTTGTTTAGGATGTCTTAAGCTAACTAGAGATATATAACTTGTCCGTCGGAAATCTCTGGGTACTGGCCAATCCTTGATTAAGTGAATGTGTAAATTCCATTTGCAAAGATTGAACACATTTGGAGTCAATAACAAATGGGTCTACCTCATCGTATTAAAATGAGGATAATTTTTGTTTGTTTATGATATAAGATATATTATATTAAGCTAACTGGACATCAGCGGCGTTTTCTAGTGATGTTCTGCTCGTTCGCCGAACGACTAAACAGTTTTTGATTTTTATTCGAATTCTAAGTTTTATTTTTATTACAGAAAATTTTATTTTAAAAGTTTTTTATTTTAAATTATAGTTTTTCTAATATTATTTTCTTAATAATTAACTATTATTTTAATTATTTTGGGTGATCAAAATCCGAAGCAGAACACCTTGAGAGCACAACCAGGAAACGCCACTGTTAATTGTCATATTACAGTAAAAGCCCAATGATCCAGCATCCAATTAACCGGAACACTCAGTTAACCGAAATATTAATTTTTTGGAATTTTTTTGCTTGTCTTCTCTTTGAGAAGGGAAATTATTTTTTTATTATTCGGGGATTCACAGAAAATATACTTTCTTTTATTTTTTTCTGTTTTATGCATTATTCTATTTGAATTGAATGTGTAAAGTCGTATTACATAGCTAGGATAGTGAACTATTGAATATATGTATAATCAAATTTTGGGTACTCGTATGGGTGTACTTGTATACATAATATGTATGTATTTATTATTTGCAATAAACTCAATGAACTGATGTATAAAAAAATTAGTTTTTGGTACAGAATTTCAAAATAAAAAAACGAGCATCCTAGCGAATAAAGAAATTCTCGTAAAATTCCTAGTTTTAATGAAACATTCAATTAACCGGAATTTTCGATTATCCGGAATGCTCTCAATTACCAAGCATTCCGGATAACAGGGCTTTTACTGTAATATACACTACTGTGAAAGCCATGTTATCCGGAATGCTTGCGGATGAGAGCATTCCGGATAATCGAAAATTCCGGATAATTGAATGTTTCATTAAAACTAGGAATTTTACGAGAATTTCTTTATTCGCTAGGATGCTCGTTTTTTTATTTTGTAATTCTGTACCAAAAACTATTTTTTTATACATCAGTTCATTGAGTTTATTGCAAATAATAAATACATACATATTATGTATACCAGTACACCCATACGAGTACCCAAAATTTTAATTTTTTTTTTAAACAATAAAAATTCCAAAAAATTAAATTCCGGTTAACTGAGGGTGTTCCGGTTAATTGGATACCGTATAAATGGGCTTTTACTGTAATACGACAATTAAAGCCATTCCAAATTTTCTACTAATGCTTTCGTTGATGAAAATGTGCAAAAAACAATTGCAAATTTCAAAATGAATTAAAAAATGCATATGAAAGAGAAAAGAAAGAGGAAAAACAAAAAAAAACCTATAAATTAAAATTCACGTTAACTGAGTGTTCCGGTTAATTGGATGCCGGATAATCGGGCTTCTACTGTAATATGAAAATTAAAGCCATTCAAAATTTTTAACTAAAATGAGCAAAAAACAATTGCAAATTTCAAAATGAAGTAAAATATGCATATGAAAGAGAAAAGAAAGAGAAAAAAGAAAACTAAATCACAAAAATTAAAATTACGGTTGAGTGTTCCGTACTGTTATACATTTTTACATTTTATTTCGATCTTAAATACACATTTTTTTTCATTTTCAAAATGACTTAAAAATACACATTTTATGTCATTTATAAACACACTTCTTAAATTATTTTCAAAATGACTTACGATATGCAATAATAAAGTCAGTTTTTATCTTTCATTTTCATTACAGGTTTTAAGTCAATTTTAAAATGCAATAAAAACGCTGGTTTTAAATCCGAAAAAACGACATTTTTAAGTCAGCCTTTTTAATTCAGGAAGCCGTATATTTATCGATGCGATGTTTGTTCGATCTATTTCAATCGATTTAAATTGGACAAAAAATGGTAAAAAAAATGTTTTTCATCAAAATTAAAAGAAAAAAAAAAATAACACAAAACTGTGAATATAGATGTAGTTTTTCGGTCGTATATATTCGGCAAAGTTGTTTTTCTTGGCTTGCGCGGCGCTACAACTTTGCTGATGATTGCAAAACGAAAATCCTTATGGTTCAAGAGTTATCAACGCGAAAATGAGTATATTTTGACAAATTTTTGACTCAGACCAAAAACATATCGAAAGCGATAGGTATCTCAAAAATGGGGACTAACATTGAAATGGCACTAGCACCATTGAATTCAGCATACTTGAATTAGGTTTACTCCCTGCGTGTCCAGCTTGTCACAAAAAAAAGCTTGCGATTCAAGCACAGTAAAAATAAAATAATGTTCCAAACACAATTTGGGTCCAAAAAATTATTTAAAAGGCAATAATAAAACGGATTTATTTGAACTGGCTCAATATAATTAAAAAATCAGTTGCATCTGTCATTTTTTCCTTAGAATACACAGGGTAAGGGAGTCGGCGCGGAATTTTTATTGTTTCAAGCTCGTCAAGCAATTGGTAGTCCAATTTACGTTGTTCGCAATTTGTTATACTTGAAAAGAGAAAGTGTCTGAAAGTTTTGATTTCATGTTGCGAAAAGGAATTGAGGAATTATGGCGAATTTTATTTTGACTTTCAAAGATTAATTTCGCTATCACGTTCGATGAACATATCGTCAATATAACGGCTGTTCAAATTTGTGGTGCCTTTTTAAATATTTCGCCATTTATATTTTTTGTACTAGAGTATCATATGTGACGGATGACAAGTACAAACAACAAAGAACAAAATGCTACGATAAACCGTGCTATTAAACTTATATTATTGATAAATTTGAAGAAACTGGTTCAGTTCAAGATCAGAGAAGCATAACTTATCATCATAGTAGTTGTTCAACCGAAAATATTGCAGGTGTTAGCACAAGTGTTGCTGAAGAGAAAAGGACGTAGTGCAAATGTCAAACCAACAACTTTGTTCAATATTTGTTCAATATTTAAAACTCTCTAACCATTCATTAACAAATTGCAACAGATAAAAATATTTCTGTATCATCCATACCGTCAACTTTATGGTATATAGACATTCAATGTAGGTTTTACAAATACTTTATCAACTTATTATTTACAGTTTTTCTGAACTGCTATGCACATATTAGATGAGAAAATTTCTACGTTCAGTTCTCGAGTCTTGAAGCTTTCTATATGTACATTTCCTTTTTTATTTCCATTTAATTTTCTTCGCTAGAATGTGGGTAGTGTTCGGTGAGGGTTTATTTTACAACCTATATTTATATTAAGTACTTATATTCACAAAGACTATCTGTATATATAGGCAACTTCCTTTATAGTTATAACAAGGAAGGTCGAGAAATTTTTGTAACCATAAAAATGTATTATACATAGTACAGGATTTTGACCCCGACTCATCGCTTATAACACAATATCAGCAATTAGTTCGCATTTACATGAGAAAAGTTTCTTAATTTAGAAATTAATTGTAAATTAGTGCTGATACAATTCTCCTTAATTTATTTTATTTTACTTTATATCTATTTTGTGAGTTACTTGTATGATTTCAGATTTAAAACAGAAAATTCAGTTTAAAACAAAAAAATAAAAATGTTGATTTAACATTTAAAAATTTTAAAAATAATTCTTCAGGATATTTTTCAAATTGTCCTTTGATAAATTAAAGGCAAGTAGGTCATCGATGATGTTGAATAGTTTTGATAGCCTATATTATGGGGTTGTTTTCTCCGTAGTTTGTGGAATGTTGTTCAAATGCTAAAGACTCATAGTTTTGAAATGTCCTGCATGACACATAAATTTGCAGGACGTTATTTTGTTTATAAGAATAGGGCTCTTGGCGTTTACCTATCCCAATTCTCCGTTATATTTTTTTTTTATATAGAAGAACTTTAAATGTTTAATTAGAAGTTCAGCCAAATCTATAGAAACAGATTTCAAACACCACCGACAAGAGCAGCTAACCCAGTTTCACAGAAATGCCACGTCACGCAGTATGATTCCGGATGGTAAGTCGTTTCGATGATGCGGTTGTGGGTTTAGTGGTGCTTGGATAACAACCTATAGTTTGCTGCGGAAAATTTTTGTGTACAAGAACCAAAAAAAATAATAAGCGAAAGGGTGTGATTGGGGCTTATTTGGGAATGGACCCCGATTGATGTTAGTAATCCCTCACTGAGAAAAATTTTGGCTTGTAAAATTAAAAAACGAAGTTTTTAATTTCTAAAAGTTATAAATTTTTTTGAATTTAAAAAGAATTTTTTTGAAATTAAATGAGATTTTTAGAAACTAATAAATAGTTTTTTTATTTTAATAACATATTTTATAAAATGATTTATAAAATACTTTTTAAATTTAAAAAGTTTATTTATTTAAACAGAATAATTTATTTCAAAAGAATTAGAGTTCTAGAATTTTAAAACAATTTTTTTGATAGCTATTAATGACAACTTATGAAAATGTTTTTATTTATTGGTTTGCCAGAAATACCGTTGTTTTATTTTTCAATTCGTCTATATTTTATATAATTCGCCAAATTTATATGTTTTTGTGTTATACTAAAGGTATAAAGGTTTGAATTTTTGCAGTTTGGTTTTGGTCGTTGCAACCTGGGGCGGTATGTTGTACCATCACTTCGAATCGAAAAAAGTCGAATCGAAAAAGTGAAAGTTGTATCATTTTTGCTTTTCGAAAATGATACAACATACCAGTGATGAAAAAGTCGGTACAATTGTACTTTTTTCGATACAATTAATTTCTAAAAGCACAAAAGTACTTTAGAGCGTAATTCAGTACAATCGGAAAAATTTGGATTTCTTAATTTTTTGCTTCATTTTATCAAAATTTAACTATTTTGCTTGTATAGTAAATTGTTACGTAAAGTTGTTTGCTGAATTAGATCTGGGGCGGTATGTTGTACCATCACTTCGAATCGAAATTCGAAAAAAGTCGAATGGCGGTATGTTGTATCATTTTCGAAAAGCAAAAATGATACAACTTTCACTTTTTCGATTCGACTTTTTTCGATTTCGATTCGAAGTGATGGTACAACATACCGCCCCTGGTTTGTGGGTTGAAAAATTTATTTTGTATAATTTTTATATTTTTTTTATTTTATAAATCACATAAAATAAATTTTCAAATGTATTTTATGTATTCTACATTTTGAATAAGGCAATTTTCAGAATAAATTTTGAATTAAAAACTATTCTGGGTATTTCATATAAAAAAACATGAAAAAAAAATTAAATACAATTTAACTCGATTTAGTACAATTTCATTTCAATTTTCAGTAGAATTCAAAAAATCCATTTTCCATCACTGCAACATACCGCCATTCGACTTTTTTCGAATTTCGATTCGAAGTGATGGTACAACATACCGCCCCTGATGAAGACCAACTTTTTATCAGTACGAGTACGAGACCAAACTGCCAAGAAAGAACTTAGTGAGTTCTCATTATATTTTTTTAAGGGTTGTGTGTATTTTTATATAATGACCTTGTGGGTTAAAACCTGGGGAGAAGAAGTTATTTTTCTACTTTGTAGAAAATGTACTTTGTTTCATTGTATTTGTAAAGTGTATTACGGATTACTTTGATTTAATAAAATTGTGTGGCGTTTGTTAAAAAATAATTATTTAAAAATTAAAATAAATCTTTTAAAACTAGCCAATAGTTTTTATTTTTAAAAAACAATCTCTTAAAAATTAGGAAAAATCTTTGACAAAAGTAAGGAAAGTATTTTTGAAAATAATAACAATTTTTTTATTTTTATAAACAAATTTGGCAAAAAAATTATTTTAAAAATAAAAAGATTATCCTTTTGATTTTAAAAACGAGACTTTTCGCCTAAAAAATATATGTATATTTTCTTAATTTTATATGTATATATTTTTACTGTTTTTTTTTTCTCAGTGATAGTGATAGTGGTATGCTACCGAGGTCAGCAGAAAGAAAAACAGAAGCATATAGCGTGAACAATCTCGTTCCACTCACAGTCAGTGTCAACCCACTATCGTTATTTGGTTGTTAATAACGCCTTCCGCCCCTTACTTACCAAACTTAACTCTCAATGCAAAACAAAACAACAAAAATCAAAAAAAAAAATCACAATTAATTTTTACAAACACTGAAACCAAAAAACGCAAAAAACCAATTTCATAAACAACAAAGAAAATTAACGAAAGCACTAACACTCAAATCTCTTTATAACAAAAAAATATGAAAAAAAATATTTTTTTGACCACACACTGGTCTCTTCAAACTGACTGAATTCACCAAAAAACTCAAGCACAGTCTGTCTATTTTCTCATCAAAAATTTGGTTGAGAGAGGGGGAACTAAAATATTTTTACTACTTAAATTGAAATTTCATTCTCAACCAATTCATAAAATTTTTAATGATAATCGAAAGTAAATCCTAATTATCGGTATGTCATTCGTGTGAATGAATTATGTTACCTTTAGTTATATTTGTATTACTGCGGGATAGGTTAGTAACATAATTCGAATTCTGTTACAAATCCTCATTAACTTCTCCTCGTGGTGTGCAAAGAACAACCTTGAGTTGAACGAGGGCAATTGCCAAAATGTGCAAAGTTCATTTCTCGTGACTATTATATTAACAACGACCAGAGATGTTCATCATTTGGGTGTCATTTGTGACAGCGAACTGAATTTCAGACATCACATCGATACGGTGGTGAAGGTTTTCCTAAACTTACGAGTTATTCCTAAAAAAAACCACAACAACAACTAAAAATTTCATAGTATTGGTAAAACTACGAACTAACGGATAATTCAAAACTACGCATTAAAAAATAATAAAATTTTATTAATACAATCGAAATTTGTGAGGTGCAGTAAAATTATAAGTTAAAAATATATCAAAAAAACATTTATTTAATTTCCGTAATCAATTAAAACTACGCTTTCAGGCACTGAGGATTGACGATTTTTGAATCAGTTAACAATTTTTGAATATTCTATAGAGAATTATCGTCTGTCGAGATTCTCTGAATTCTCCTGGTTTTCCTAAACACCGGCCATCCTAACGGAAACTGGTTTTTGGTTAGACACGACCTACTCTATTAGAAAATAGGTCATTTTTAAAAAGAGAGTTCAGGGAATCTCGATAGACGATAATTCTCTATAGAATGTTCAAAAATTGTTAACTTATTCAAAAATCATCAATCCTAAGTGCCTGGGACTATAGATTTTTTTAAAATTCACTTATTTTCTGTTAGAGTAGATCGTGACTAACCGAAAACCAGTTTCCGTTAAGATGGCCGGTATTTAGGAAAACGAGGAGATTTCGGGGAATCTCCATATACGATAATTCCCTATAGAATATTCAAAAATCGTTAAACGTATTTAAAAATCATCAATCCTTTGTTCCTGAAAGTGTAGTTTTAACTGATTACAGAAATTTTATTGTTATTTTGTGATAAATTTTTATCTTATAATTCTACTGCACCTCACAAATTTCAATTGTATTAAAAAAAATATTATTTCTTAATCCGTAGTTTTAATTTATTCGTTTATTCGCACTTTTACCAATACACTGAAATTTTTAATTGTTGTTGTTGCTTTTTAGGAATTACTCGGCAGTTTAGGAAAATCTTCACAACTGTCCGGAGACGCGTAAAGTTTTTCCTAAAAGAAATTCCTAAAATATTTTTTATTATTTTAGGAAATACTTCACGTGTATACATCGATCGTATTGTTTATCAAGCAAACTCTGCACTCGCGGTTTCATCAAATGTTGGTCGAATGAATTCGACGATCCTTATGTTACGAAGGCTCTTTATTCAATTTTCGTTCGTTCTCTGCTCGAGTATGCTAGCCAACGTAGATTTGTTCGCTTTGCTTTGCACAGGCTACCGTGGGCGGATATGTTCAACCTGCCTTAATTAATACTAATACCGTCTCCAACTAGACCGTTTTCATTCCGTCCGCGACGGGTATCGTTATAGCTATTCACCTGCTTTGCCTATTTATAATCAGATTTGATTTTAGCATACAAATACATATTTTGCCGGTTGTTAGCTTCTATATTTTCTTTAATTTCCCTGGTTAAGCAGTTCGATATACTTGGTTCCTCCCTGGCCAGGATTTCTGGCGTGATTATCAAACCAGATATCTAATAAATCTGTTTAAACCCTGAAGTTTACTTTAGTTTAGTTTTGTTAAACTGTGCATTCCAAAAATAATTTAGTTATCCTCCATAGTTGGTCAGAATTCGTCCTGGACCGTCCGTATCTCACAATTTAAGCACATTGTGTACAGAATCTGTTGAGTTCGCTTTATGTTAGAAAATACCGCAGTTTTTTAGTAAAATTGTTTAAAGTAGATGTATATAAAAATGATTCACTCTCCACAACAGCCAGGTTTGTTCATACCTTACTTCAGCACTATTTTCACATGTAACTTTAAAAAAAGATGAGTGATTCCGGGAAACCCCGACTTTTATTAATGAAAACACTTAAACTAGTTGAAATGAGTGCCTACTTTCCATCAGCCAAAATCACCCGTACAAACCCCTTATTTTAACCTTAATCTTTGAAAGATTTCTGGAAAACCCACCTTTTATTATTGATACTTAATAAACACATTTTATTAAACACTTGTTTTTTTATATCGCAGAATTATGAAATCACTTAAACTGGTTGTACTAGACATACTAATCAAGCCCCGTGATTGTACCGTACCTACTGAATTGAAACTTGGTCAGTATGATTTGTTGAGTTTGTTCAGTTGTAACGAAATGGACTGAGAATTTCATGTATCGGTGCAAAATTATCCACACAGGGGTTAGGATCGGTGATTATAGCCGACTGGAACTCAGGGTAAGGCTCGTGGGGGTTTCCAAAGCGTGTGTGGATGTAAAGTACACCGCGGTAATAAATAAAAAAATAAAAATAAAGAAATACAATGAATCATCTAGGTCAATGCTATTCCAAGGTCACCATCTATCACGTAAACGCTTAAGAATCGAATATCGGTACAAGTGAATAGTAGAGTAAATAAAAAAATTTAGTGAAATGGCGCTTCTCTCTCTTTTTAAGAACAATAATAATGACACTGATTACTAATAAAAAAAAAACAAAATATCAAACTTGGTTTTCGTTACTTTGATTAACGCTTCGCATACTTGGTGAATGTTCCTCCACGGTAAGGTAAGTTAACCTTGTGAGTTGGTTTGGTGCAGGGTCCCAAAAATCACCATAGGTATAAGGTTAAGCTGCGTTAATCAGTCCAGCCGCCAATTATCCAAATCTCGCAAATCAACCAAGAGAAACAAGGTGTACTCACTATTCTCTCGTTTTTATTGGGGGTATACAAGAAAAAAAAATAAGTTTACGCCACGTACCTGATGATTGGTACGGAGTAGCGTACCAACCATCACGGTAAACAACGCCCTTCACTAGTTACCGACAGCGTCTTATTAAATTGTCTGTTCCCGATGACAACCGTGAGTTGGTCGTTTGAATTCTCCTCCCACCCTATAGGTATATCTGATTCGTAGAAGCGCTCAAAATTCTTAAAACCTTTAAGGTCGAGGTTGCGTTGACTGATAACGGCTTGCACCACACCACTCAATATACCGGACGGTTAATGGTTCACTTTTGCTTTCTTAACATTACAAAACCCTACTACAACTTAGGGTTCATAAGACCACTGAGCACAGTATTTTCGAAACAATAAACAAAATTTTTTTTATGCACATTATAATGCCGAATTTCATTAACCATTAATTTTTCTGACCCACAAAAAAACTACTAAATCTAATGTGACACTTCTGCGCCCGATTCTCTCCTTTTTTTAATTTGGTTAGTTCAACCAAAGCTAACCAAAACAAAACAAGAGAGCAGGTCCATAATCGGACTATTTATTGATTGCCCAATCTGTCCAAAAAAAAATTTTTCAATAATTAAGTCCCAAAATACTGGGAAATTTACGTAAATTCCAGTATTGGTAACGACGACAGCCGCGGATGCCGTTACAAACATGGGGACGACCCACACCCGGGAAAATTCTCATTAAGCCAGGCCTCATAGACGGCATGAAAAAAATGTTTTAAATCGCGTTAAAAGCATTTGTCTTTGGTGTGGTATGAACTCAACGGTTTCCCATCTATGTTTCTGATAAAATATGCCACAGTGGGCAATGTAGATGGCTGGGACGAACTTTGCTGACAGTTCTGCACAAAATTTTATCTTGGTTGCCCAAGAACAAAATTACGTGTTTGCCTGCGAAGATTATATTGACGGCGCGCCTTTTCGTAAGCTATTCTCAGATGTTCGCGAATTAAATTTAATCGGTTGGGTTAACTTAATACGTGTATTTCATTTTCATCATGACACGACAATAATCGGCGTCAGGGACATATGTTGCTCGAAAACGAGATAATGTGGAGAAAAATGGAGGACCGGAGTTAGTCGTCCGGATAAATCCTTTTGGGGTATCAGCCAACGAAGGCTGGCATGGTCCGTATTGATAGTGAAAGAGTACTCTTCAATCTACGAACGAAATTCCTCGACGCTCAGTACCACGGCATAGCACTCGAGTTCCGTCACAAAATATTTTCGTTGAGCTGCGTTTAGCTTTTGCAAAATGTATTCAATTGGATGCACTCCGCCATCTGTATATCAAAAGGGCCTGCTAATAGTCTGTGTTGGCCAATACAAGAGCGGAGGACAAAGCTTGTTTCAAGGAATAGAACGATTCTTCTGCAGCAGGCCACTTTAATTTAGAAAATTTACAAGTTAGGTCGGTGAGCGGAGCGGCTAATGAAAAGAAATTTTGCATGAAGGGGCGATACCATCCGCACAATCCCAGAAAACGTCAATAGCCGCACATAGATAAGAAGATAATTGATCTCCTTTAAAACAAATTGGATAGTAATTGTGCCACTTCTTCTAGTAATGACAAGTGTTCTTCCACGGCGAGGAACAAACCTACACCCTAAAGAGTTTATGCCATTTGATCCATAAAAAATGAGATGTCCAGGCAAAAATTTTCAAAAATGACCTTTTGAGGTTAGGGTTGAAATTAGTATGTTCATAGTACATCGAGTTTAAGTGATTTCATTGTTAAAGTTGGGATTTTCAGAAATCACCCATAAAATGTATTTCAAAAATTTTACTTTTGAAAATAGGGTAAAATTAACTGTTTTCTATTGCCAAATTTATTTGACGTGGAGAATGTACACTGTACAGTGAATTATGGTCAACTGTAACATTTTCCAACATAGTAAAGCGACATCTCCATTGCGTTTCTTTTAATTTTATATTTGTTTTACTTTGTTTTTTTTTTATTTCTCTCTTTTTTCTCTGTTTTTTCCTTTTTCTTCCAGTTTTAAATTTGATGCTCTAAGCAAACCATTTTTTTAACAAAAAAAATCAGAAACTTCTTTTGAATGTTTTCAATTCCTTTTATGAGCACAGCATGTAATTTCTAAATCCATAAACTTATTGACTATCTGCAATACTTCGATTGGATTCCTTTTACGAGTATAGCGAATTTCGATCATACCACTCACGTAATAATGGGTTGGGAGAAAAGAAATCCATTATTTTTTCGCTAGATGACTTTAGTGGCATATATCTCGTGGTTTATTTGCATAGTAGACCATTGGTACTCATACTCATTAAGCCTCGCCACACTTTAATTCTTTCGTCGTGATTCAATGATTTCAAAAAATCAATCGCCGTCCACATTTGATTTCTTTGCGCGTTTCAGATTTATTCGTTTTGTAAAAAATGATTATTATTTGCTGCGAAAACTGCTTCCTTCGTTGAAAAAATATATTTTTTGCACTCGAAGTGCAAATTAAACTAAAATTAACCCAAAAACGACAAATAAACAAGGTGTCCTTGAAAAATTTATTTTTGTTGTTGTGCGAGAATCAGTTGAACCAAAAAATTTTTTGTTGAAAAAAGGATCAAGAATTTCCCCGCCAAAAAATTAGTTTGTAGGTGAAGGGGAAGGAAACGAGATTAGAGAAGGGGATTTATGGACTAAAAAAATTATTTTGTAATTGTTTTAATTGATCGATTAAGTTGTGAGTTATAGCGTGTCAAGAATTTCCATTTCAAAGATGCACCACGCACTCGATGTTTAAGTGGCGCACAAAAAAACTTGACGAACCGTTTTTCTATCTGCGAATCCTTGGACAAACATAACGAAATCGAGCCATTTTTGAAGCGGATGGTGACTGGCGATGAGAAGTGGGTCAGATACGACAATGCCAAGCGACAACGATAACGGTTGAAACCCGGCGAGGCGGCCCAAATGATGGTCAAACCAGGAGTAACGGCCAAGAATGTTTTGCTGTGTGTTTGGCGGGATTGAAAGGCAATAGTCTACTATGGGCAGCAATTGAACCGACTGGTGTCCCGCCACAAGCTCTGAGAGTATGGTTTGGAGGGTATTTTGCATCCACCTTACAGTATGGACCTGGCACCAAGCGATTATCAGCTCTTTTTGTCCATGGCAATTGCTCTTGGTTGTGTAAAAATGGCTTCAAGTGGCTTGTAAAAACTGGCTTTCTGAGTTTTTTCAACATGGCGTTTTGGAAAAGCGGTATAAATGCATGCCGGTTTACTGATGTATGACGTGTAATGTCATCTCGTGTGGCCGATTTAAAAATAGGGATAATTTTTGAAATTTTGCACTAAAAATAAAACTCGTCCACAACAATAATTTAAAAATCCACACACTTTTTTTTCGATTGACATACTTAAAATAACATATAAGATCTATCAATATATGTCGTCACATCAGTAATATTGAAAAATGATATTTTTTTATTCATAGAGCACGTGCGTTATGATATAACTTTGCACTTGACACCCCATAGAACTACATGATGAAATCAATCTCCAAAAAGTCACTTAGTGGTCTACTAAAAGTTCAACAAAATAAACTTTTAATTTCTATGAACCATTCTCATAAATATAAATCCTAAAACTGTAATCAATTTGTAAAAGTTATAAATATTCTCTCAATATGTACACGCATCTTATGTTTTTCGATAAAAGCACGAGAAGCAACAACAACGAAAACGTGTTTAGTACGTGATGTATTTTAGATATTAAAATATCTAGATATACTCACGAAATAAAGAATTTATCTAGATTTATATAAGATACGTAATATAACGAAACCATTCATATGTTCAACAACATCTGATAGTTTAATTATTGAATAACCGTTTTATGAACCTTTTTTCTTTCATTCACTGAAATAGAATCTTGAAGTTATCTCGAATCCGATAAACATAATATACATTTGAGTATTTTGCTATTTAGATATATATATTCTAGTTAATATAAATAATTATTGAGATAAGAAATTTGAACGCTGCAGAATACTAATTTTGTATATAGATTAAAATAAGAATAATAAAAGCTTGGTATATAAATAATGTTGAGTAGAAAAAGCTCGTGCGAAATGGAAATTCAATTCTTTTTTATATTCATGGTTTTGAATTAATTTTTTCACGTGTTGAGTTTTTAATTAATTTTTATATATAACGAGCTTTAATTGTGTAGCATATACAGAAGATATGAATGGACTGGCAATAAACTGTAAAAATGAAAGTAACTAAACATTTTTTTTAAGTGTAAACGAATGGGCTTTCAAAGGGTATAACGGTATCTACTGCCTATAGTCGTTCCTACGTTTAAATGCAATGCGTTCACGTATGTTGCATATTGTTCCAATTTCCAACTGCAAATGACTGAAAAACGAGATGTAAAAAGGTCACATGTACCATGTCTAGTGTTTTTCCTATAGGCATAAAAGTCTTATCAGCCAACTATGATATAAAAGCACATTTTCAAAAAAAAAAAAATCTCATAGGACTTTTTTGCTTAGTAAATATGAATTTTTTTGCGATTAAGTATACGTCTTTATTAATTGTGTGTGCAATATTTTAGACAACTTGTGAGCATCGACATGTTTGAACAAGTTAAAGAATTTTGTTTATGCGTTGATATGATTTTAGTTTCAAAAAATTTTTATACTGGAAGGTCGCAGCAATTTTTTGTCTTTTTATTTAATATTGTTGTAACGTTGTTTGTTTTTATAAGCTTCTAGTTAAAATTATTAATTGTAAATACTGGTAAGTAAAATTTATTTATATATAAATTTGATCTGTTTTAGTTTTTTTTATTATAACATGATCGAACATAGCAAGATAGTTACTCTGAATCGGGCGCAAAAAATGGTTCTTTTAGCTAAAAAAAAATGTTGAACTTTTTATATAAAATTAGGAAAGACACGTTTAAGGACGTTGATCCGGACTTTCAACCAGATAAAAATATAAAAGCATCTTTACCATCGACATCACATCTAGTCCAGAAGTTCCATCGGCATCACATGAATGCGTAACAGAATTACAATCGATATCACCAATTCAACAATTAACAAAAAAAAAGAATTGGCCGAACAAGAAAAATATTGGCAATTTCTCCTAAAACGGGAAAAGTAGAAAAATTGAGAAAGAAAAATTCTAAATTCTTGAATTGTCAAAGAGGCATGCAATAAACTTTGTAAAAATAAGGATTATAGTAAAATTGCTGAAGAGCAGCGAATTGTAATCAATAATTAATTTTGCAGGTTAGTTGAATCGGAGAAAAAGTTTTGTATTTTCCACCACTTAAATATTTTGTAGTAAGTGTTATATACTCCTCCCTCCGAAGAATTAAAAAACCTCGATGTACATATGCTAAAAAATGTTTTTAGCACCCCTGGGTGAAACGAAGGAAAAAGTCGTCAAGTAAAGTGTTCGATAAAAATCGATCCAATATCATATTGATAGCTATCATCTGACAATATCTTATTACCGTTGGGCACATGCACCAAAAGTCAGGTCCGAGTGTCATAACTATAGGAAAATAATATTTCCTTTACAAAATTGGATCACGAGGAATGCTGGTCTTGTGAAAAAATATCAAACAATGAAAAAAACACGAGCTACACCAGGACTAATATAGCAACACATTGCGATGATTGCAATATTTGGAAAATTCACAATGAAAAACGCGTTGCTGCAAGACAAGAATACCAAAAGAATACTGTCTGCTTGATGAAAATGAAGAAACTGTTACTGTTTCTGTAATTGATTTACAGAAGATAAAAATATTGTATAAAACCTCACTATGTGATAATATTTAAAGAAATGTTTTCCTAAAATGTTATATAAGTTTTGTGCCTCTTGGAATAAAAAACAACAACTGCATGTTGCTGCTATTTGGCATGTCGTTGTCTCTGGCAGGTCCGAAGAGCACATAATTTCAACATTTTATGCATATATAAAGAGGCACAGGGATGCACAAAGTTTCGTTTTCTGGCTCGATAATTGTGCAGCTTAAAATAAAAATAAGGCCATACATTTATGTCGGCTGATGCCATTCACCATCAGGTTGAAATTCTTTAAAAAAAAGTTTATGACATGACGGATTTTAAAGATTGTGTCCAAATTAGTAATTCCGGTAAAGTTGAGGTATTCGAGATGAATATTGATAATTTTTTTTGAATTCAAGGACTTATCATCTCAACAAAAAATTTAAAAAAAAGTGTCAAGAATAAATTTAAAAGAAAAAATGGTTGAAGTTTAATTTAAGAAAAATGATAGGTTTTTAAGTTTCAAAAAATATTTTGCAGAAGAAATGTTCTGTGATTTAAATTTTCCAAATTTAAAGCGTCTATCTAAAACGGTCCCACGGAGTATTACATTAAACCGAAAATTAGGTTTAATTAAAAAAAAATTACCGGAAAACCGTTTAGATTTTTGGAGATCTCTGCCAAAAACACCACCAGAGCAATCTCACGACGACGATGATTGATTAAATCGTTATTTTTAAGTTTTTCTTAATGATTGATTTTTTTATTGATTGTTTTCGTAAACTATATGCATTTGATCATGTGATGATCTTTAGCAAAGTTGTTATGCATGAGCCCACGATGGTTTCTGAGTTGGTAGACCAATTTTCGACAGATGGCGCCACTGTCATTCCAATAAATTTCATATATTGCCGTGACAGTTCATTGTGATTTGAATTGAAACGAAAACAGATGACGTTTCGAGTTGTGGGTGACATAAGAATTTATGTAAATTGTGAAATTCATGTCCGGCTCAGATTGAACAGACAATATTTCAAGAGCTTGTTTCCATGAGCTGATTTTATTCATTCTCTACAGTGAATTCACGAAGATCATCGAATATGTATGCAAATCATCGTGAGTGGAATTAAAATCGATTTCAACAATTCTCGAATGGTGATTTTTTTCACTTCAAATTTCCCTCAGCGAATTGGTGATCACCTTCAATATTAACATTACCATCCGTGTGTGAACAGCCGGTTCAATTGGATTGGATGCATTGTGAGATTCGGATTGCTGATTGACATCTAATAAATTCAAACGCATTTTTTACGTCGTTCCCGTACAATTATGCCTCCAAAGCGACAAGCAATTGGCCAATCTACACCTCAATCATGGAAGAAAAGAGCATTACAAGCCCCAGAATCAGACGAGCAATGAGCATTAAGGCTGGAAAATTTCCAGTACATGCCGCTGAGATCCGTTCGTCTGAATCATCTGAACAACGAGAAGTGAGGGTAGAAACTGATCGAATATACGTACTACTAAGGCTCGTTCATCTAGGACAACTGAACGACGGGAAAGAAGGCTGCAAAATGTTCGAATAAGCACCGCTCGATCAAAACGAACACTGTACGCTGATTTAAATCTTTGTGATTTCCATTATGATGTGTCATCATTGGAAAAATGGATAAAATTTGCATGTATTGTAGCACCCTCAAATTTAAGAACGAAACGCCAGGAATGTGCTGTGCCAATGGAAAAGTTAAACTGCCAGAATTACATCCACCACCCGAACCACTATCAACGTTGCTATCAGGTGTTACACGTGAGTGAAACAGTTCTTGGAAAACATCCGCAAATACAATTCATGTTTTCAAATGACATCACAAATTTCTTCAAATTTATTTCGTGGCAAACAGTGATGAACAAATTGAACAACGATGTCATTATAATGCGGGCACTAGACAAGAAATCGTGGCTGCGTTACAAGCCCTTTTCGATCAACACAATGAATTAGTTCAGTTGTTTAAAACCGCCATTGAACGAATGCCAGCCGATGACTACGCAGTTGTAATTCGAGCAAACAAAAGACCCGTTAGCCAATATGAAGGACAGTTCAATGCACCAACAATCGATGAAGTGGCGATCGTGATAGTTTGCGAAGAATTCGAATCGCGCGACATAATTCTTCATCGCTGAAGTGATGACGTTCAGCGAGTCTCCGATACTCATCGCTCATACGACGGACTGCAGTATGGAGAGACACGCTGCTGGATGTATTCCATTGAATGGCAGAAAAGAGGATTGCCACATGCATATATTTTGGTTTGGTTAATCAACAAAATTACGCCAGATCAAATTGACCAAATCATCTCAGCATAAATACCAAATAAGGACATTGATCCAGACTTATTCGACGTCGTTGTATGCTAAGAATAATAATCGCCCAATAAAATTATGGCCCCGACTACACTCGAACCCGCACCTGTTGGTATGATAACACCTGGTGGTGAACACCTTAATATGTTATATATGTGTAGAGTAGAATTCGTATCACCACCTTAACTCGAATCGTTAGAACAGACACATCCAATTGGGTATTACTTCAGTCATTCACAACAATCTCAACACACAATCTCGTTGTGAATCTCGAAATCTGCTTTTCCGCTTCCTGGAATTATTCGGTTGCTTGGTAACCGATTTGCCCCACGTTTTGTCTGGCCGTACACTCTCCTCACGCAGTCTTGCACTATCTGAACTTGAACTGAGGTTTTGTCTCTTGACTTGGTTGTTTCTTGAACCTTCTGTGGTTTTATTTATTTTCGATCTCTGACCCTCTTGTCCGTTTTGGATGGTTTCCCGTTCTGGCTGCTAATCAGACTGCCTCATAAAATTATCATTTCACCGCTGCCAACAAGTTCGAACTTAATGACCTTACTTCCCGCAGCTGAAGCAACTTCTTAGCTCTACACTTAACTAAACTCCACCTCAGTTGCTAAACTCTGGCTGCTTCATACTCTAAAACCAACGTAAATACTTCATTCATGCATAGTTTTAGCTCTAGTTTGGTTCTCAAATCAAGTTTCAGACGGCCTATTTAATGATCATTTTTTCTGTGTTGCAGGCTCCCCCACGTAATTGTTGCTTGTTTTGAAACTGTATCTTGCATAATTTTTAGGCTTATGTCTGCCCATATTTTAGATCTAACTCAGTCGCATGAGCCGCTCATAGCTCCTTTTCGTTGCGGATACAGTTTGCAAGACAGCCAAAATGAGCGCGTTGAGCTACTCTCTTGAGCTCCAACAATTGTAATGTAAACTGCCGCTTGGAACTTCACCTATGCGTGCCTTAACTCCTATAACCTTATTTTTAAGCACCGTCTCGTATACGCTCTTGCATTTGAAACGCTTGAAGCTCGCATTTCACGCTTTTCGCATTTGCTGTTCGCATTTGGAACTTTGTTGGTCTAATTTTGAGCTTTTTGCTACGCAGAGATGATCAATTTTGCGCCTTGCTGTTTTTGTGCACAATCCCTGCAATTGAAGCCAAAGTGCCATCATCATATCTCTCACATCAAAGGCTGGTTTGTTTTGTTCTGGATTAGGCAACTGAACAGAAATGGTCATTATTGATTGATATGCAGCCCCAATCCCCACACCTTTTAATTGTTCTTCGCAAGGCTGAACTTTCTACTCATATCGTTTGGGGTATCCGCCGTTATCCCAGAGGATTTCTCAGCTGAGGTAATCTTCACAAAGTTGCTGTTCTGGTACATTTTCTGCCCAATCGAAGTGCTTCAAGCTCCCAAAATTTATCTAAGAGCTCTATGTAAAAACTAAAGTGTCAATTTTACTTGTTGAATTTTCTACAGTAATTATCTATATATCTTACATCCAGGTCGGCTCTATTTGTATTTCCAACTCCGGGAAAACAAGCAATGGCGCGTAACGCTTCTGCAGACAAATGAATCAGTGGCAAGATTGACTATATTTAAAACTTTGACCCTAAATCATGCAGTTGTATAACAGAATTTTGGAAATTCGCAGAATTATCGCAGATGCTTCGATTTACGTCTTTATACTACAGCCATTCAACGGGAGTTTTGAACATGAAAGGTTACGCCGTTATGAAGATTGATAACCTCTTCTATTTCGCCGATTCTCAGCGACTTGTTTCGAGTCTCGAGATTCCATCGCATCTAAACATTCTCAATGTACGAGTATTATCGTATCACGGGTAACATCAACGTCTGCGGCAAGAAGATTTAGCATAACAGCGAGATTGAGAAGTATTCGGTAGTCACGGGCCGTCATAATGATTCGAGCCAATGCAATGGTGGTTTTGCTTAAATCACACGATTCAATTCTCGGAAGAAAGATTTTCGACCATTGGTTGCGCATCGAATTCCAGGATCGAAGCTCGCCTCATATTCGCATGTTTGCTTGAGTCGAAGGTGTACCTAACTTCGATTCACTGGACGGAATTGCCAGAATCGACGAACTCAAGACATGTGAGCAGCCGAACAATGTCGCCAATACTTCCGACGAGCTCATCAAAAATGGAAGACGAACGTGCATTTTGAAACGCAAGCCCGAGAAAAATTTCATCAAGAATTACAACGAGAAGCGAGGCAATCGCAATGTACATCGCCAAGTGCTGCTCGAAGAATGAGATGACTGAGATGTCTTTCGGTAAGCTATTCGAAAGATTGGAAAAGAATTCAGCAATATTTCTGCCATCGCCCGTTGCAAGGCGAGTTGCAGAAACAACTCTAATAAGCTCCCTTCTTTGCGAATGACGACACAAAAATCCCAATGAAAATTAGAAGCCGCCGTGCTGTCGTGCGTGTGCTACCCTCTCGGCTTAATATTTGTCGTTCTGCGTGATGAAGAACGAACTATTGTCAGACACTATACAAGCCACCGGACATAAGACCAGAAGCTATAAAATGCGACTAATCATGCGAACGCCTTCATTCAGCTAGCCGATCCAGTTATTGACGTTATAAACGAGAACGACTTCCAACAGTCATTGGCGAAAGTGAATGTTAGTCAGAGAAATCTCTCCAACCACATCACATAAAGCGATTGAGTATGTTCATCACTGGCAATGCTGGTACTGGGAAGACTTTCACTCTAAACTCGACCAAGGAACAAATTTGGTGCTGTTACAATGGAGAATAGGACTCGGTGAAGGTTAGTACGCTTACTGGTGTCACAGCTAAACGGATTGCTGGCCGTACTCTACAGTCAATATTCACGTTGTCGGTTCAACGCAATGGAAAGCTGCAGAGACTGCCAAATCTCACCAGCGTTTACTTGAAATAGTTGTAACTTCAACGGCACAACACGGAGTTTCTTATCTTCGACGTAATTTTCATAGTTCCATATTACGAAATGCTCGACTGCTTGCATCAACTTCCTGAATGACTTCTGAGCTGGTGAACTAGTGGCGGATCACCTCAAGACTCTTCTTGACAAATTCGACAAAAAACCAAACCGGCGAGTTCGCGATTGGAAAAGCACTCCGCATTGATTCAACTACTGCGCTTGTCTGCGAGCACAACGCTCAGGCAGTAAAATTCCAAAGGCAAACAATTGGTTAGACTTAGAGCAGATGATAACGAGAAACTCATCCCAGAAGACATTAACAAAACTGAAGGATTACGAAAAATTTTGTCGCTGTTTGTCGGTGTAAAGTTGATGATTCGTTATAACATCGACACCACCAAAGGCCTCATGAATGTCGTGATGAGTGAGATTGCCGAAATCATTTGGCCACACTTTCATCGAGCTCAAGTATATGCTGAAGATTGGTTAAATGCAAAGATAACTTATCTTGAGATCGGCGAACACATCATCACGTTTTGTATTGAGCTGCGTAAAAACGCTGAAGGAAATTAAAAAAAATTCGGCTCGAATTTCGTGATTGCGCCAAAGTTTCCAGCAAACATGTATGCAACACAAAATCGTTGGCAGAGATTAATCGTTGGTGAAAACAGCCGAATTAGAAAATGATTTAAAACAATGTTTTAATTAAATGATGGGGGAGGGGGGGGGGGGGGGGAGGTAATATTTGAAAAGGAAATTTGAAATGTTTATTATAATATGCAAATAAAGCATTATTATACCTGTAGGGAGGGGAAAATATAAAATCCTTCGTGACATAGCAAAGTTTTGATCTTATGTCCCACCCTTCATAAATCGTAGGAACGCTAATACAACTTCCCGCAGCACAGTAAATCAATAAGTCGAATCAACACATCGTCGTGTGGATGTTATTTCTTCATTGATTTTAAAATAAATTCTGCCTTATTCAACCTAAAAGAGTTCTTAAACCAATATCAACACTAACGTTGACATTTATAATATGATATGTCATTCGTACAAATAAAGACATGAAATTTGAGCCAAAATACACAATTGTAAGGAAGTGTGAATTTTCTTGTGTGATTTAAATTTTCGTTTGATTTATTGAATCAATCAAATTAGAGCGAAAAGCAACACATTTCCAAGGGAAATAACAACATTATGCCTGTGGATCCTCATGTCTTTTCAACAAATTTCCCAATCAATCACAATAAAATGAAAATACGCACATACACGTTTATGCACGTACATGAAGGTGTAACTTAACGGTGAAAGGAAATTTTTTAAATAAAAATCATATTCAGTTCAAAATTAGTAACGATTTGTAACAAATTTGAGCTTCATATTAGCTATAGGGGCTTTGCCAAAGTATGTACATTATGTTGAGAATATTAAATTGGTATTCGTAATCGTTAGCCTTTTCTTTAAGGTAAAGATTGTTGTAGACTGCCATTAACATCATCACATAATTGAACACACCATTCAAAATCTTTGAGCTATTACCTAAAATAAATGGGATACTGGCGTGTTGATAAAGAGCTCTTTTAAAAGCATTGTTTTTCAAAGTGACTCGAAAAAAATCAGAAGTCCAAAAAAACGTTTTCGAGATGTTGTCTCTCGTCTGTTTTTTCAGCACGATTGACAGTTGAAGGAAGAATCTTCATACACAATCTTCATTCATAAATTGCCAGTTTCCAATAAAATTTCGCGACTTTCATATAGGAACATTACCGTTTTTTGAACACATAATTTTTAAAGTATGGCATAATCGAGACAAAAGGATCTAAATTAAACTTGCAACAAAACCGGTTCAGATCAGTTTTATAAAATTAAAGCGGAAGTATAAATGTACAATTCTCTCAAAATATGTTTACATTAGCAATACATTCAAGCCAATATACGCATCATTCCATTCAACCACTCTACAGGTGGACCCTATTAATCGATAATTTGAAGACGGGCAGTACGCAGACCAAACCATGGCATATAGGGAACAAAATATACGTTTTGTTGGGTGGCATATTTGGTATTCTTACATAACTTGAAGCCAGAGAATATGAAACGTAATATTTAAGGAATAAAGACCAAGGAAAGCTGAAGGCGGAAATAGAAAATAAAACGAATATTTCTGACGTACAGTGGGAATCAAGGCTGGATTTGTGCTGCACGGTACGAATTTTCATATCATTGGAATCAACTAATTCATGAAATTTTTGAATAATGTTATTCAATAAATCGATGGGCGAATCCTGATTCAATTTGGTTTAAGCCGTTAATATAAACAGAGTGGAAAGATAGCAATTTTATAGCTGTATTGTAAAACTGGACAATGTTTGCTGAATTGTGTGGAAGTATGTAGTCAAAATGTAGAATGAAATACCATAGAAAGAATGTGCTGCCATCTTAGAAGCTTCAAAAACACTTACATAAACTAGCATTTACGCAAACCGTAAATATGAACATTTAGGACATCTAGCGAAAATATGATGATACTTCAAGTTGTTTGAAAAAAGTCAGTGCCACCTTCAAACTAACACTAAAAGCAAGTATGTACTAAAATTAGTTCATTTTTTTGACATATTTAAATTTAGTACTAATTTTGTTCGTTTTGTCGAACATAATTTTACCTAAAATATCAAACACCCAACACAATGTAACCTAAAAATTTCTTTTATTAAATTCTTATTCAAACTCAATTTAAAAAACATCACAATCTAAACACTCTCATCCTCATTATCATCAAAATCAGATTCTTCTTCAGTCGAGAAATCCATATTCCGTTTACGCTCCTTCCGCAGATTTCGTTTTTTACCTTTGCTCACCTGTGATTCTCCGTCGTTGGTAGGTTGCGGTTGTGATTTCTTTTTCTTTGACTTTTTTGAGATTTTCACATCATCTATATCATTATCGGATTTTGTTTCGGGTTCGGGCGCTTCTCGTTCCAGCTCAGCTGGAACTGTTTCGATAGGCGCTTCTGCAGGTTCTTGGGCCTGTTGCCGTTGCATTTTGACGAGTTCTACTAAATATTTATATCGCAAGAGACATTCTTCTTTGGTTTTACCTGGTACACTGTTTGATATTTTTTGCCAGCGATCGGCCGAATTCGTTTTTGGATATTTTACAATTGCTAATTCAAGTGCTTGTTGTTGTTCTTGAGACCATGTTGCCTCAGGAACCAATATTAGTTCGGGTTTCTTTGTTTTTTCTTTTTTCTTTGGGGCCAGAGATTCCGCCACACTATCTGTAGGAGCATTTACACGATATCCGTTCTCCTTTAGCTTTGCCGCCATATGGGTTACCTCAGCAACATTTCGATAGAGCGCATCTGCAATTAATTCCCAGCGGTCGGTTGTTCCGCCCGGATATTTTTTAATAAGCCGCGTTAATTCAATTAAATCTTCATCAGTCCAAATGCCACCGATTATAACTTTAGTAGTTGCAGCATGAATCGGTTCGGCACGTGCTGTTGGATTAGAATATCTCGATAGTTCTTCTTCAGTTTTTTCAGGTGCAACAAACATAGGTTTTCGTTTTCTAACGGTTTTATTTTCTTTTTCTCGCGCCAACTCCTCTTCATACAGTCTATCGGCCTCGGCCTCTTCTAATTCTCGTTGCTTACGTTCATTTTCAACCTTCTTGTATTCTTTGTACGCGACAAAGATTTCTTTAATGGTCCGTGGAGTATTCCATATGGCACGTGGAATTTGAAAAGGAAGGGTATTTTTAATGCTAGGCGACGGAATTTCTTTCAGTATCTCGTCAATATTTACATTCGTTCGATTTTTCTTCTGCAACTTCTTCAGCTTCGAGCCAAACATTTGCTCGGCGGTATATTTCTTCTCGAGGTATGCAGCCCACGATACGAAATACTGACCAATCGTAATTATTACAAATAGAATGATAAACATTTCAACCAGCCCCATTTTCCGTACATGTCTGTAATAGTAGAGAGCCGATTTCCAGTTCGGTAAACCATTCTTGAGCACATTATCATATTTTTCCCGCCTGCTCGGATCCTTGAGTGTTTCGTAGATCGATACTAAATTACGGAACTGTACATTCGCATCCTCAGCGTCATTTTTATCAGGGTGCAATACAATCGATAAATTCCTAAAGGCGCGTTTTATCTCTTGCAACGTAGCATCCTGTTAAAAGTAAAAGTAAAATTAGATTATCACAAGAGAAAATGTGGCAAGTCTAGCAGAGCGTAACCGACCTGTTGAACACCGAGAATTCCATAGAAATTATCTTTAATCTCTTCGACTAAATCGAAAATCTCGAGCTCTTCTGTGTCCCATGCATTCACCCGTGTTATTATAAATACAAAAATAAAAATTTTAAAAAGATTTTTATAAAACATTTTCGCGAATACTGATCGAATTGATTTTTTCAAGTATTATTATTATTTATTCATTTATTTATGAGCTGGCGAAACCACCAAATTGCTCTTAAATATTATACAAGATGATATTTCATCCAAATTATTTTTCTCTATTAATTCAATATATTTTTTTTTCAAAATTTTCCACTTATTACGACTCACGATTCGCATTCTAGCACCCAAACGACGAACTTATCGATTCAAGTTCTAGAACACGAATCTTTTCAAGTAGATAAATAAATATTTTTGACAATTCAAAAGCTGATGTGGGTTAGAATTTTGACATTTGCGTAATCAGCAGAGTTCACAATGGTGAATTTTATATGCCTATTCGTTTTCGATATCGAATGGAAAAATTCAGTTGATTTAAATTTTTGAATCGGAGTCTTCATACTACAACCCGGTACATATATACGAGGGAGTCAAGTCGCGTTCCGTGAAAATATGAAAAATATTTTTTTTATCGGCAATCGAGTAGGTTTGAACTTTGAACTGCCCAGGCCGGACACACACGTACAGTTTTAACTGTACAATTAAAACTGTCCGTTAAAAGAGATTTTAATTCTAATGAAAAAAAAACTTTTCATTTTTATCATTTCTCGGAACGCGACTTGACCTGATTCAATCCCTTAAATACCTGAGCCTCAAGCTTTCTGCCGAGATCATTTGAAATTTTTTTGTGGTACTCCGAAACTTTGTATCCACCCTGATATTAAGTTGGCAGTATTGTTTCTGTGGGCATGCCAAAAATTGAAATCATATAAGTCATATGTTAAAAACGCTCGTTAGCATGGCATAAGAAGAAATTTCCGTTTTATTATAACGGCGATATTTTTGTTCGTTGACATTCTACATATGTACGAGCGAAATTGTTACGATCACGATTCATATCTAGCCATACGAATCGTGTGGTAACCAACTTTGTGGTTTCACGAATACCTGGATGTGTTAAATTATGTAGTTTCTTAAAAGACTGACGTCTTTGCTGTGGGAGAGTTTAGTTCCCATTACTGTACCATCATCTACTTTATTTTCAATCACCGGCCATTTCATGATTGATGAAGCTGAAACAGAAATATTTTTATTATTGACGCGTCCATTAAGCACCAATGGCAATACTTCGGTCAATCGGGCTGTTTTTTCGTCCATATCCTACCACATAACGCATTCAGCATTTGAAGTAATTCCAGCACCTTTCGGATGGGTATATCCTTCCTACGACTACGACATTATAACCATTGGCGAAACTTGGCTCACATCAAAGCTTCAATTCTTCAGAAAACTTCGTATCCAACTACATCGTATACAAGTGCTGTAACAAGTGTCGTGAAGTGCTCAATGCACAGTGAATTGATTGCTCATCATGCAATTTATGTCGCTATTGCCATTCGCGTTAAAATGGTTTACTTTCTGTGATTACCGTTGCGATATAGAATTAGATAGATTTAGCATTTGTGAATTCATTACAACTTTGATTTAAATTAATGAGATTATATGTAAAAAAATATAAAATAATAAACTTGCAATTATTTAGTAATTTTAATTGAAAAATAATTATTTTTATATTTAACCGTTTCTAGAAACGATTTTTGCCCTGAATGGTATAATTTTACACGTGAACGAACGCCAAAAATCAGAAAAACGAATTCCGATCTCACTAAAAATTTTAAACGTTTTTTTCTCTGTTGTGTTTTTAACTTCCATTATGATTTAACGTATGTTTACAATTGTTCTCATTGACACTTTGAAATTTTGAAGAGAAACGGCGGTATAAACCTCATGAGTCAAGTCAGCTCAAAACGAAATATAAAGAATCGTTGTTGTCAAAATCGTCTGTACTTTTTTTTTAGATGCGAATGTGTGACATCGCTTTTACGGTTCGAGTTTGGACAGCTATGTAGAGTTAACTGCGTTAACCTTCCGGATGCGGCCTGCTTTGAAACCCATGGCATATGTATTTACCAGTTCCTCTATCGCTGACAAAAGTTATAGTACTATTATCGAGTCTTTTTCTAGTATTAGCTGCTACGCAACGAAGCGAAATTCGCGATAATTTTACTGAGTGTTCCAGCATTTTTTATACTCCGATAGACTCCGGTATCCATGACTGATGAAAATGCTAGTTTTAATAATTCTTTTTCTAGTGGTTCTTATTTTCCAGGAGTGCTGATTCCAGGAGTGCTGATTATGTATGCTCTGAACGAATTCCTGGTCAATCTTGATTAGAGTATTCTTCAACGGATTGGCAACTTAAAAAAATTATTCTTCAGGTTAATGATCGTATCGAGGTTGGCATTGGTAACCATGTTCCTCTCGTAAAAGAATGGTCACGTAGTATATTCTAGACTCGTCACTCTTGAGAAACGTCGTAACAAGCTTAGCTTACAATAACTATTTTTTTGCAGATTAAAGAGGGCTTGACATCGACTCCAAAAAATCTTTGGAACTTAATGAACTCCAAACGGAATTGAGTTAGTGATTTTCGCACCGAAATGACATCTATGAACTGTTCGGTGTCCCAAACATCGGTGACCAAGATGGTGGGTCGTAAAGCGATCTTTCAGAGTTTAATTAAACCTTAAGTTTTTCCGAGGAGGAGATTTTCGATTTATTATTTGTCCATTTGGATGTCAGCAAGGGTGCTGGGCATGACAAAGGGCTATCCCGAAATTATTTGAAGCTTTTATCCATCAATCGCTGTTCTTTCAGCTGAAAACGGTCACTAATTTGATTTCCTTCTGCGATAATCTGTTCCATAATTAGCTGTGTTTCTAATCAAGACTTAAGATTTAAAACAAAATTGAAATCACGTTTTCCATATAAAATTTGAACTTTGATAATTTGGGTGTCATGAAACACGGCAATATGTTACATCTCGACATCAGCTCTTATGAGAAGTTGAACCTTCGCGTTTTTTACCCCTGCCGTTCTCAATTTGCTTTGTGTGCATCCAATGTCTTCTATTTGCGGACAATATGAAAATATTCGCACCGATAAGCGAATTATCTGACTATCTCCAAAAGGGTATGGATGCGTGAGTGGTTGACTAGCAATAAGTTGCTTTTGAACGTGACCAAGTATAAATCCATGTCACTCGGAGATTAGTATTCTTTCCATCACGGTGCCATTGAAAGGGTTGAATTTATTACGAACTTTGGAGATCCACTTACTTTGGAATGTTGCCTTGGAATAGAATCCGTATACAGAAGGCGTCTACCTTCCGAATATTTTGTGGAGTGCATCACTGATGCTTTGGGGTGGGTGAAGTTGCTTCCGTTATGAGACTATGTTCTGGGTTGTGTCGATTGTGCGGAAATCCTTGATAGACTAAATATTTACGTCCCTGAGCGTGGTCTGAGAAGACTCGTCGGTTTCTTATAGATCCATCGTGATACTACTATTGTTCAGCGTTCCGAGCTATCTCTGAATGCGTCGCGTCTCTTCGACAAGTATTTTGTTATATTGGATTGCCTGCCTGATCACGCAATCACGAAATTGAACCCTTGTAGAACTTTAGTGATCAATCGTTGTTGTGGTTGTGCCACGTTTTGTAATCTAAATTTTATGTACACAAACTCAAAAAGGCATCGTGATGTTGGTCTTCGGTATATCAGCAGGCTCAATCAGGACTTGGTAAAACGTTCTTAGTAAATCAATTGTTGAGAAAATTATTTTATCGTGCAAAATTCTTGCAAAATATCGAATAAATGGTATAGAAACCTGTCAAGTATGGTGATTAAATTAATGGTTTGTTTTAAATTAATGAGTTGTGAGTTCCATACTTGTCTGCGAAGAACGAAGTGTAAAGATAATCTTCTCATAAGTATTAATTTGGAAATCGTTTGCAGTATACAAAAATTTTGAGACACTCGGGGTGCAGCTTTTCTTTCCTATTAGGAACCATAACGGACACATCTCCGGCATTGATTAAAAATGTTAAGTGTATCGAATTACTGCAAATGTATAACCGATTTAATATCGTTTGTTCAACCAGTTGTGTCTCTCCAAGTGATTAATCGTCTAGATTTTATTTCTCCAAAATTGGCCTGTGGATTACATTTTATGGGTAAATGTCCGATAATCTCTGGGCATCGTGTCACCGTTTTCATGAAAATATCGAGCGAGCTTGAAGTTCGATTTTATTGATCCATTGCCTCAACGTTTGAATTTGATTTTCTAGCAACGTAACGTTACCGAATACTACAATACAGGATTTAAAAACAAATTCCATATGTAGATAACAGAAGTTTAAATTTAAGCCCTTTGTGGAAACTCTGTCGAAAGTTTGAGTTATTACCTCTAAGAAAATATCGGAACATCGAATGAGTTGAGCTATAGAGTGATTTTCCAAAAACTGAAATTGGTGTGGTGAATATATTTGAGTTAGATGGGTGCATTGATTATTTGAACTATCGGGTATACAAATAAGGGGTATTTCGGGCCCAGTTTTGAGAAGGATAAGCGTCATTTGCGGGAACTTTTGATTTAGTGCTTTAAATTGAAGAAATCTACAGACAAAAACGTAGTGGAAAACCGAAAGTGCAAGGAGTGTATTTTAGGAGTGACTCAACAAGCAATTTTAAATTAAATGTGTCACAGTTTAAAATCATTGGGAACGATTCAAAGCATAGAAATTTGGTTCCATATGAACTGAAGCTGAGAGATGTTGAACGTCGATTATTTTCATGTGAAACGCTGCTTGCGAGACATAACGATGATGCTAAGGGTTGCCGAATGAAATCAAAACTAAACCTTTCTACCAAACACATTTGATGAGATTGAGCCGAGCATCTGGAGACGCCCATTACTACTCCAGAAACGATAAAATTATTCTCCTGCATGATAACGCGCCTGACAAAACCTACTTGAAAACACTCAATTGGGAAGTTTTACCCCATAACCGTATTCAGCAGACATTGCCTGCTCTAATTACTTCTTCTTTGGATCGATGACTCATGGCCTGTCTGTGCAGCACTTCATATCATATGAAGATACCAAAAATTAGATTGATTCATAGATAGCCTCAAAAAATGAAGCGTGCTTCTGACGTGGTATTCGTATGGTGCCAAAAAGGTGGGAAAAAGTAATGACTAGCGATGGATAATACTTTGAATAAAACATACCTTACTGTTTTTGCACAATAAATACCCTATTTTTGATAAAAACTGAGGAGACTTTTTGTTTACCCAATAATTTGTACTAGCCTTTAATTGGAAATGGCTTTTACATATTGTCAGGTCGTCAAGTCAAATCATTGAGTTTTTCTGTAAATTATTAATGATTTTATTACATTTATATATTTGATATTTGATATTTTGTTTATATTTGACTTTTATTTATGTTGTGACTTTCCTCAAAGTTACTTTTAGTAGTAGTTCTTAGTCGTAGTTTTTTTAGGCGACACTTTGTTGCTTGCCAAAGTGCGTGATCGCCATCTTTTAGTTCAGAGAGATCTTGTAGACGCTTATTTATAGTTTTATTCTTTATTTATTTTGTCCGTAATTTTAATTTATTGAACAGGAACTTGAGGATATTGTAATGTAGTACGAGTTCGTTGTCAGATCTCCATTTCTCCCTAACTAGTTCTCGGACTTCAATGGTGTAAATTTGTTTCCTTAAGGATTCAGCAAGATGTTCAGACCTTTTCCTAAATAATTACTTTAGAACCATTTCTATCGATTTCTCATATCATGCTAGCGTTCATTGTCTCATATTTTAAACAATGATCTTCCTCTTAAAACGAGTTTCTGATAAAAAACATATATTATACGTATTATTTCTAAGTTTAGGAAAATTTCTAGCTCGCCAACTTGTTGTGGTATTCAATCGCAATTCAAGTGGGGTCTAGTTAGTAGTATTTGTTAACTATTAATTGAATTTCCTTCCCTTTTAACGTTAGAGTTTTACGTCGCTGCGTCTAAGAAAAGTGTTTGTTTCAGATTTTACAATTGTTGATCAATATCTTCAAAAATTAGGCATTTTAAAATCATTTTAAATGAAACGACTTTAAAACGATTTTAAATGATGGCTCCCTCAGAAACACCACGCTTTCTGCACATCGTTCTCTGTCTTATTTTAGGTCAATGTGGTAGTATAAGTTCCGTATGACATATATTCCGTCCAATTTAGGACATACAATTTTCACAATATTCACATTAATTGGTGGTGGTGCACTTTTCTTCATTACAACCTTAGTTGTTCTTGTCGATGGAGTTGTTGAGGCTCAAGTACTGGTTTTCTCTTACAAGTTCCTCATTGTCACTATAAAATGCAGCATCAATATGTACAGGCAATTATAACTAGTAAGATGAGCTTCTGGAACTCTCATCCGTCTGGTCTTCTTAGTTGGTACTGAACTCATATTCATTTTAATCCTAAACTTTTCGAATTTCTATGATTTATATGTTTTGAAGAATGCCAAAATTCACACAAAATCGAATATACATTGTGAATGACTAGAGCCAATTGGCTAGAGCGCGTTTTCATCAAAAGAAATTCTTATGTTAATTGGCTACTAAGATCATGCGGTTTGGCGATTTAAGATCCTAAGAACAACATTTGAGCTGAAATTGAAACCATGATGTGCGAATCTAGGCCTGTAATAGAAGCCGTGATGGTCACATGAACAATGTTGTGTTCCACACATAAATGGCATAGAACCAAATTCCATTAAACCGGAATCCAAATGCCTGTAATTATGTTTAAACTGATATTAATAATTTAGATGCTTAGGATTTTGAAATATAGTTGCGGTAGAATTTTTGTTAAACCTCAATTCAATAAAAAATCGAATTTTCTCAACGGATTCAAAATATTAAATTCAAATATCGAAAACTTAAATTTACAAACACTCTCAATTTCGAGATCGAAAACACCTTTTCATATCGTTTATAACCGCATCCAACTTCACCCTAGTTTTTCATATTAACGACACAAATACAAACACATTTTATAACCAGTGAGGTGTCACTTGATTTCATTTATTTTTTGTAATTAAAATAAAATCAAAAAATTTTTTTTTTCTGTGGTCAGTTCTTTATAATTTTGTTCTGTTATTTAATTTTTATTTAATTGTTAAGAATTTACAATTTTGGGACAATAATTTACACGTTTTAGTTAAAAAGAAAGACACGTAAAAAGTTTATTTTAGATTTTAAGCAAAAAAGGAAAAAAAAAATATTCCGTAGTTGTAAATTAAAAAAGTTGGGTGTGAAATTTTGTTTATATTATTCGTGCGAGAATATATTTGGCGTAAATCTATTTACGATTATCAAATATAAAATAAAAACTTATTAAATTGAATAAATATTCTTGTAAGTTAAATATATTTTTGGTGATAATTTATTCCCTGTATATGTCGTGTAACAAAAAAAGTGTTGTGCAATTTTTTCCGCTTTGAACTTGTGGGGTTCGAAACGGCGAGGAATTTTTACTTTTGTTGTTGTTGCGTTTTATTCACTAATTCACTGGATTTAGGTACATGGGCGCACTAAACTATTGTTGAGGTACGGTTACAAGTTCATTACAAAACAGGTGAATCAATTTACATTCAAAACTTGATTACTTTCTCTTCGGTTGGTCGTTTTGTGTGTGTCTTCTTACTTACAACATTCCACAATGAAATCTCTCCAAATCACATATTCGGCATCATTCATAGTTGGTTGACTTGACTTGATTTTTCATTCAGTCGCGATGTCGATGTTAATTTTTTATTTTATTTCATTTAACATCACTATCATTCAGCTATAATTTGGATGTTACGAAAAAAAAAAAATATAAAATAAATAAACGTGTCGTATATTATGTGAGATAGCCGTTGATGTATGTGGGTACATACAGTGAATGAAGTAGCGATTAAAATGTCAAATGTTGGTAACATTTTGTTTGCAGTTATGTGGTGATCGGATTATAGTATGGTATTTCTTTAGTATCGTATCAATCCTAGATAATCTACATATTGCGGGAAGGCTGGTTGAATATTAAAATACTCTGGGTTTCAAAGAACTGATTTTTAAAATTATCTTTTACACAATTCTGAATGTTAAAGGTTTAAAAATTGGTGAGACTCACTGGAATTTCTCCACAACATGTGTTTCGAAAAAATTTCTTATTTGTTTTCGGCCCAGCCCAGCCCCTTGTGTTTCTGTAAAGTCAACATTTCGGCAAATTTGTTTTGATTTAAACGTAGACAACCATATTTAGACTAATCTAGTAGAATCAATTTTTGAACAGCCTATGTCGAACCTCCGTCTAGGCAGGATTTTTAATCATATGATTATGATCGGTGATAAAAATGAACAAAACTATGACCCCCTATCGGAGAGCAGAACTCATGGACCGGTACTATAGGCTCTCCTGGAGTGGTTCTGCAGAAATGACCTAAAGTCGTAGGTGTCTCAGAAAAAATTATTCATTTCAAAGTCCAGTGGCCTATTCTCGCTCCCAGTGAATTGGAAATTTATGACGTTTTGTACCCTTGGGAAAGTATAATTCCAGTTTATAGCAGTTTTGTCGTTAAATTTAATTTTCTCCATGAGGGGGATGCATGTTTACTAAGAATTGCGTTTTCTGTATATTTTGAATATTTAAATATAAGTAGTTAAATCTTATGAGTTTATAATGAGAAATAAATTACCCTTGACATATACTCGACGCGATGGAAGTGACTTAAAAGTAAAAATATATGATTTCAAACTACAACAATTACATTCGACGAGATTAACATATCTTGAGTAAGCTATGGAGGACAACGTTAGAAATGTTTTAGTTGGACAAGTAGTGATTCTAAAAAGGATGAGTCTCTAAAAATAATTCTGTACAGCTTTCCTATCTGGCGGAGATCATATTCTTAGAGCCCCATTGTATGTGTATGTAAAGAAATACAATAAACTAATGAATTCTTTGGCTTAAATTTAGATTACTTAAACATTAGAGTTAAAAGCGTCTATTGTCTAGCCGCGTTGATCGAACGATAAGTAACCTGTCAAGTCAATAACATTAGAGAATCACCGTTTGACACTTTAACATAACATGATATAATCGATATATTTTGTTACAAATTTAGTTAATTCACTTATCAGTAATTTAAAAGGTGATGTACTGTATGTTTGATAAGCCAACTTGTTTATGTGACTGGAACATAGCGTTTTATAAAGTTATTGTAATAATTTGGTTGTTGAACCAGGCGTAAATTTGGAATAATTTTCGATTGTACATAAGAAATTCAAATAAACCATCAAATTAGCAGAGTTGAAATACGGAGAAAAGTCTTACCAGTACGAAAGCCCGAATTATCAAAATTCCGACTTTTAAAAAATCCGATTTTCCACCACGGATCCATTTTTTGGAACCACGTATCACTGATATCAAGTCCATCCAATTCTGGCGAAAAATAGTCTTCCAACATGGCACGATAGCGAACTCCATTGACAATAACATGAGCTGCATTGCAGAAGAGCATTTTTCGATGAAATTCAGGATTTTCTTCTATCTTTAGCCCAATCGGAAAAGTTTCGAAGTTTTAAATGATCAACTAAAACACTGACGGCTGCGATATTTTCGGTCCTTCGACCGGTGCGTTGTCTCACTGTCACAGGAACATCCGATATGCATATTTGAATGAATGTGTTGAATATTTGAAATTAATGAATGAATCGTCCCGACTATTACAACCGCAAATTAGAGCAAGCGCCCTTAAAGTTGCAACCACCTACGCAGAATTGCTGTAGCAATTTTTATTAACTTTTTTGTGAACTTTACCATGATACAAATTGTAACCTTGACTGACGTTTTGAGGTTGACGGATCATGAAATACGTTCAAGGGTGCGTTTGTATTAAAATAAAAAGTCGTCCATTGCTGTCTATATGAATTTGTAGCTAGAAAGTCTGGGGGACTATTATGAAATTTTCGACCGAGTTTTTTTTCGACATTGTCGAAAATTTGGTATTATGAAATTTTCGACCGAGTTTTCTTCTCAAAACACCATAATGAAATAAAAATGATTTTACGCATTCATAAGTAAAATGTAATTGTGTATTTTCCTTCAAAATTATTCATAATAACGATTTTCGACGTTGTCGAATTGTCGACAACGTCGAAAAAAAAAAATTCATAGTAGCGATTTTCGACGTTGTCGATTGTCGATGTTGTCGAAAAAAATACGCGCGTCGAAAATTTCATAATAGACCCTCTGTTTTCCTGCCAACATTCCAGATCTTCACCACGAAATCACGTTTCAGAAGCCCTTGGGATCTCACACACTGAATTTCATCAAAATCGGTGGAAAGTGAATTAGTTCTCCTCTTCAATTTTTTAAAATGGATTTTTTTAAATCCTTCCCGATCTTTCGTTTCAAATTTGATCGTTATGCATTTTATCGTTTTAAAAAAGCTCGTTTTGAAATATTTTTTTATATATGTATCTAATAGGTTTTTTACTCTTTTGCAAATTTTTAAAATCCTAATTCAGAAAGTATGGTGCTTAGCCGTTTGAAAAATCCATTTTAAAATCGCGCTCTGATCGATCTGGGGGCGAATGCTTATATGAAACAAAGCCAAGAGAGGTTTCCAAATTGTTCTTCGGTCGAGAACTTTAGTGAAACCGTAGATTACATACAGTAATAATACGATAACAGTAAGAGAGCTGTTCGGAAAACAGGCGGCCAAATCTCTTCGTTACGTGTGAAAGATAGAGAGAGAAAGTGAGGTTTTTCGGGAAGTTACGAACCTGGTCATGTTAGCTCCATCTGTGCCTTAAATCTATTTTGCCAGATTTGTTATGATAATAAAGGGATATTTTCCGCCCAAGTGGAGTGGTTTAACTTAAACACGATGTGAGCAACTGCAGCCACATAAATGCAAAAATTATGCTCCTCCCAGGTAGTCGTCACACAAGAAAATTCGAATAAACCTCGTTATTTATAAATGAAGTTTAAAACAGCTGTGTCCAGGAAGTAACAAACCTTCACAAATTAAGTATTTCGCTTTCCGGTAGATAGAATTCGAATGAAGGTCTAAGTTGGGCTAGATATTTAGTATGAACATGCAAACTGCAAAATTATGTTCAACAACTATTTCATTATTGAACAATTTTTTTTGGAAATGTTCTACTGGTAGAAATTGAATTTCGAAAATCTTTCAGTAGATTAGTCATGGCTTTTAAAATATTATAGAAATTGCATTTATGCTCCATCCTACATCCAAGTAAGGGCGGAAAAAGCAAACCGCGGAAGAGTTGGGAGAGCTTTGGCCCTAGAATAGATTGCAGGGATGCTCACACCTTTTCAACCCGTTTAAATAATGCTCAGTGTCTTTCTATGCAAAATAGTGGTTTAAGAAGGCCTCCTCATTCGGCAAAAATGTCTGTCCGCCGAGCGCAACCTTTAGCTTAGGGAACAAAACAAAGTAGCTTGGGGCTAGATCTGGCGAGTAGAGAAGGTCGTCAAGCAGTTCAAATCTTCATTCATGGATTTTCGCCATGGCAACGCTGAGGGGTGAGCCTGCGCAAATTTTGATTCAATATGTGACAAAACATGTTCTTTGCACATATTTCTAGCCTCTTCTATCTCTCTAATTTTAATTCACCATTTGTTGAACTAGAGCGACGGTATAACTTTTCACACAACCCTCAGTTACATATATTGATTGATTGATTGATTGGACTGTAAGACCAAATACTTGACAAGTGTCCCGGAATCGCAAGGCCTATTTCTACAGCCTGTTTACACATAACAATAGGAAAGATAGGAAGTGTATTTTTTTTTGGAACGGAACGACCCGGTTTCAGAAACCTAGCGATCGTACGACACAACACAATTAAAGGAAGGATAAAAGTTTAATAGGTTTAATGGGTTACGATGGTTTTGGTCTTTAAGAATTGCTTCTATAAATCAGCAACCGGAGGAAATTTTTTTATTATTTCACGTACATCTGGAAATTTCCTGAAATTTAATTCTAAATTAATATTTTCCGGCTTCCTAAATAATATAAACATTTATTAATTTAACGATCCTGCAGTTCCACAACTTACAATAGAAGCTATAATTATTTGATTTAATACTAAAAATGACTCCAAAATGTATTAGTATTTAACTCTTGAATTGGCAACCATGAGATAGCAAAAAAAAAATATAAGTTGCAAAAATTATGTGAGGCATTCCAAAACGCAATGGTTCCCGGAAAACTAATACTGCACAGGACATATTACAATGGAGCTTTACCATTCCTTAACCAATTACTGTCAAATATGCTATGCAGAATTGGATTGTCACTCTTAACATAATGGTCAATGTAACTAGGCCATCTCTCAACAAATGATGGTCGGATTCGGTGCGCAAAGCTAAATTTGACGAAATCTTGGGATTCGGATATAATGTATGAAACCAGCATGATTTGAATGCATGATTTTTTTTTCGACGATGTCGACAGTTAAATTTAAATTAATTTTTATTTATTAAAATTTTATAAGTAAGTTTAAATTATTAGTTTATTTTTACTAACAAACTTTTTTTATTTGTCAACACTTAACACTTTTCTTTGATGTACTCGACACCTCAAGAGCTGTCGTAAAATAGTTGACGTTATCTAAAAAAAACGCGTCGAGTATTTCATAATACATTTAAACGTGATCGAAAATATTTCAAAATACCAAATTTTCGAGGTCGAAAAAAACGCGGTCGAAAATTTCATAATATACCCCAGGCTGTTTCCTAACCGATAACTTTCGATTTTAGTTTGTAGAGCTGGGCTAGGATTCTAGATAAACTAAGGTCAACTTGATGAACGGAAGATAAGACCACACGGAAGGATTCTTACATAATTGGCGCATGAGGAAGTCGTTGAATAGGATTTAGAACTCAAATCAATCGATATTCATGTCGGACGTTCCCATCCAATTGTGAACGTGTTTTGAGAAATATTGTTGAGCCAGGTAAATTATTTTAAAGAAAATAGTGCCAGCAGTAAGCAATCTAAAAATAATCAAAACCACCACGGATTCCACGTAGCGGAATTTTTTTGAACTGTGATAACTATCGAAAAACGTTGCATTAAAATCTTTGTTTATAATTTTAAAGTATTTTAAAAACCATTTGCTGATAATAAATTATTGTAATTTTGTGGTTAAATAATTTCAACTTTTACCCCATTTATTTGTAATTATTTCGGTTGATATTGTTGCCGCGGGAGGCGTTTATTCTACTTTTAGAATCGTCAATATTTAAGGTGACGCTTACGAAAATATTTTAGGCGCCACACGTGTCTACTTCGTAACGACCTCGATATCGCGCAGCTCAAACAATAATGAATACATTTTTATCGGGCTACAAAATTTGACCTAAGTCTTATCTAGCATCGTTTATTGCAATCCAGACGTTGTAAATCATTTTATTAAAATAATTACGTTATAATTAAATTTAATCAGTATTTAGGTTACAGACTGCTTATACATTTAAATTGTTTTGCATACACTATCGTCGACACTTCCAAAAATGTTGCCATCGAATCATTATTTTAAGAATGTGGTGGTACTTCTCCGCTTAATTTATTTTCTTACACGTACAACCTACCTACATAGATTTTATATGGGACACCGTCAATATTCTTGTGCATATGTATATCATTAAGATATATGTAAGATATGAAATTTTCGCATTTGTACGTGTAAAATAAATTTTGTAATTTGTACATATTTACAAGTGTAAGTCAAATGGGTTTATAAATTACATACAAGAACTTGATGATTGTAACATTTTGTTTTTTTTTATTGTGGTGCAAATAAAAAATCGTAAAATCTAAATTAAATTATAAATTTAATAATTTTTATTTTTAAAGTATGAAGTTTATTTTTAAATACAAAAATAATGTTATATAATTTTTTTTTTTATTTTTATATTTATTTTAGTTATTATTAACAATTAAATTGACAACCCTGAACGTTTTTTTTTCATTCTTGAGTTGTGTGTATATTGCTGTTCTTACTTAGCATTCAAATAGGTTGACTGTTTTCTAGTTTTGTCCAATATTTTTATTAAGTTGTAGAAATAAATAAATTATAATTACAATATTATGATTTTTATGTATAGTTAGTTACTATATCATGATATTATATTTTTTTTTTATCAGAAATTATTTAATACATAAAATTGATTAAATTCCATTTAATACTGAAAAGTTGTGTGTACGAAACCGATTAGTTTCAGTTGATTGTGTTGTTCTACATATAGTGTTCGTACATATATTTATAGTTAATATACACATGCTAATTGATTATATTGATGACCAAGAATATTGACTCTAAGACTGACGTCAGACATTCAATGTATTTTGCTGTATAAATACGAAATATGTATGTACATTTATTTGAGAAATCTAACAAGCTGTGTCGATTGGCGTATTATAGCATGAAGATGCAATTTAGATATAGAATTTTCCTTCTTAAGTGTTTAGTAGCACAAACGATGAAATAAATATTTTTAGCTATATGTACAACTTGTATACATAAACTTGTAATAAATATTCGATTTACCTGTTGGAATGATTTTTTTTTTGTTATCGTTGTATGAATAGAATAATTAAGATCTTTACTGTATGTAAATCTCATTATTTAAAATATATAGTATATTGTCCTCTCTTAATTTGAGCGAAGTCATCCGAAACAATATTTTTGTTTATTGTTGAGGCAATACTTAGTTTTAAATCAGGGTTAAAGAACATGTTATGGGATGGCGAGAAATAGGCAGAGAAAAGTAGGTTAAAAAGGTATTTTATATTCCCTACTATTCAATTATTTTTGAAAATTAAAAATTATTAATTATAACAATTTGTAACTCAATTAATTGAAAGTTATATAAATAAACAAAAAATTAATAAAAATAATTTAAAATCAATAATTATAAGCAGCGAAAATAGGTTAAAAAATTAATTTATTAATAATCATAACGTCCGCCTTTTCTTTGTGCCATCCACGTAATCCGGTAAGGTAAGGGTGTGTACTCTTCTGGAACCCCTCAACACTTATTTGGGACCAAGCTTCAGTGATGAAACTGAGGAGCTGAGTAAAATTTCTTTGAGGTTTCTTTACAATCCGTAATTTGAGCAAGGACCATAAGTTTTCGATAGGCGGGCACGCTCACATTGGAATTTATTCGATATAGTTTTTTGTATTGGAGCATTATCTTAACTTTCACGATTTTGTCTTTAAATTCTTTTATTTGGCCAACAATAGCTGAACTATTAACATGCATCCCCAAAACAAAATGTCTTTTTCGAATGACTAACGTTGAATTGTGCACTTAAATGATAAAACTTCTGCCGTATTACGCTAAACGAACATACCACAACTAATTTAATCGGTACTGTCATCGCAGAACATGACGTTGTAATTTATTTTATTTCATCGCTGACTTGTCCTATGTTTAAGTCTCGATGGAGGTTGCCACTCCAATCACAATTCTACGGAGTACTCTGTTTTGAAACGTCTGTATGATCGTAACTATAGTTTTCTTTGTACAGCTTCAAAGCTGAATACCAAACGTCCAGATAGGTTTTAGGATTTGTTTATATAACAGCAGTTTATTGTGCATTGTCAGTTCGGAGTTTCTTCCAATAAGCCAGTGCATTTTTCTGAATTTCCACCTGAGTTTAGTGTCTAACGTCATGCCGGGGTACTTAGCGTTATCAGAATATGTATGGAGTTTGCTTCGAATTCAGTCTAATCGTAATATATTTTAATTTCCTTTTTGTAAAGTTTAATGTGTTGATTTCGATTCGTTTAGGGGTTTTCTCCAATTTTTGTTCAGTTATTCACTATATTAATGGCATTTTATAGTTTCTGTGTTGACTCAACAATACTAGCTTCAGCGGTCATAACAGCTGTGTCATCAGCAAACTTTCCTATTCTAGCTTCTACTATGCTTGGTAGATCATTTCGATACAGTTGGTATAATAAAGGGCCCAGACCTTATGGAAGCCTAGACTAAGACTTTTGCAATTTAAAATATTGTTTTGGCAAATCTCGTTGGAACTTAAATTTCAGACCACGGTGCCAAATTTTATCAAATGCTTGGGCTACGTATAAGAAAATTACTTAACATATTTTCTTGTTCAAGATTTCTTTCGAAAATCTTTGATATTGTTAGTAATGAAATTGGGCCTATGCGATGTTTTGTCGTTTAGCGGTTTATTAGGCTTTGGAATCATTTGATTTCAACTACTTAACTAAAATAACTAAGTCTAAATATATCATTGATTATGTGCTATGATTTCCTTAGTTTAAGGATTTTTTAACTTTGAGGTTTTTTTGGCACAATTTTGCTTATCGGCTAAATATTCATTATCCGCTTGTCCAGTTAGTGGTTTGAAGGTATTTTCTAGGTGTTCAGCTTTTTTGCTGATCGCTGCAAACCCAGATTCCATCAACTATTTTGATGGATGGTAAATTTTCATTTCAGGCCTTTTCGAACCATTGGTGGCTTTCCACTTTTCCTTTACCTTAGGAAGCTAGCAACTAACTCATTCTTAATCTCCTTTATAAGTAGTTTAAGTTTGTTGCACAACTTGTTTAGGAATATTTTGTCTTCAGAGGCTCTAGTGCTCTGCCAAGTCTTACCAGCTCTTCTTTTTTCGTTAACCAACTCTCTCACTTCAACTGGATATTATATATTTTTTTGTAATATTCTTTGCTGATCAGATCTATTTTCCCAGGCCGCTTTTTGTACACTTTCAATCAGGCTTTCCAGTTCTTCTTCTGTCTTGTAAGCGTTCGAGACTTGCATCTTTCTCCTACTAGCTGCCGAAAATAATCCCGACTGCTAAGTAATTTTGGGACATTCTTCTTGATATATAGAAATCCAGAAGGTTAGGAATTTTATTTGGGTTGGCTTTCTACTGGAGTGAAACTCACATTTTAATGTTCTGCTCCCGTCAAATAGAGCCCTTCCTTTGGGAGTACGTGAAATTCACTTAAAGCGACCTCGGATATAACGATCATTCGGCTATAGCGACAAAACTTCAAAGTCCCGTTTGATTTTGATATTTTCCCTTGTAAAATGCTTTCGCTTAAAACGACTTCACCTAAAACGACAATTCTCCTATAACGACATTGTGTTTATGTTACAAAAATATAAAAAATTCATTTGAAGCGACGAAAATGTATAAAAAATAATGTTTGAGGAAATATTTTACTGAATTTATTTTTGATAGTTTGTGTTAAAATACGTTTACATATAACTTATTTCGAAGTTTTATACTGTATGTATAAATCAACCGGGTCAATTTTATTACGCAATAATTCGTGTTGGGGAATGTTTACTGGCCGTGTATGAGACTATTGAGCATTAATATACATTTCATTGCTCGTGTAAGGGGTCAAAAACGAATAATTATTTGTTTTATCCTAAATACTGAAAATGAGTTCAGTAATCACAAAATGGAAACCATTTAAAGTCGAGGAAAAATCGGCAATTATATGGCGTTTAGAAGCTGGAGAATGGAGTGCCAAGCTGCCGTCTGAATTTGGAATGGCACACCATACTATATCTACGATATTAAAAATCGTGAATCAATACGAAAGTGTTCAGTCTCAATTAATAAAAATTAATAAACCCAAAAACGTTTCACATGACAGACCGCAAGCTCTGTTAGAGTGGTTTAAATTACAACGGAGTCAAAATGTATATCGATAAATGAACCAGTATAATTGCTCCGAAAGCTGGATGTACCGATTCAGACTACGACATGGAATAGTGTTCTCCCAAATATCAGGTGAACTAAATGCGGCTCCAATAGCAATCGCAGAAGATTGGATAAAGAAGGTTTGGCCAGCTTAATGAAATGAAATGTTAAATGCGAATCGATCGGCCTCTTTCAATTGTCTCCAATCAAGACTGAAATTTAAGGGTGAGAAATGTACAGGTGGAAAAATGGCAAAAGATCGAATAGCAGTATTGGTGGCAGACGGATACCTTAAACGAAAATTAATGGTTATTGGTAGATTTAAAAAACAACAATGCCTCAAAAACGTCCATACATTGTCTGTACGTTATGAGGCAAATTCTAAAGCTTGGATGACTTTTGCTTTGTTTGAAAGAAAGCTTCGTCTATCGAATGCCGAATTATTAAAGCAAAACAAGAGAATCCTTCTACTGCTTGACAATGGTCTATAACACACAAAGATTCAGCTACATGCAATATGATTAGAATTTTTGTCACCTAACACATCTTCGATCCTCCAATTGACCAACGGATAACTGTGATGCAGATGTTCTGGCCAGTTGATGAAACGAGTGTGGTTTCACTAAGCCTAGATATGTTGGATGTGATCATTATGGTAGCAGAAGCTTGGGATAATGTAACAGCTAATACAACCAGAAACTACTTCAAACATGCAGACCTGGCTGAGTGAATTTAATGCAGAAGACGATTTGCCTCTCGCGCAGCTATTCGGAAACATTAATACCGAAAAATTGGACGAAGATGACATATACCGATAGCACATTTAGTTCAAGATAATGATGCACTACAGAAGCTTGATACTCCCGAAGAATGATTAATATTCAAATGTGTGGATGATGCTCTTACAACTGATGATGACATAAAGATATAATATTCGCTGAAGTAGTGATGTAGTTGAAGCAGTAAATTATTAAGCAATATTTATACTACCATTGCCGATGCGGTTCGGGGTACATCAACCACAAATAATTTTTGTGGACGCGCGATTTGTCAGATGATTCTAACATTTTGTGTCCCTATTAGTTTTTTGAATTTTAATGACCATACTTGATTTAACATATACAGTACAAACACATGATGCACACAATGCATGTAATGTATGTAAAATATAGCTGTAGCTCTCACAGTGTTTTTCGCTGCTCTGTCAAATAATGCAGAAAATAACATGGCTGCATATGAATATATGATTATTATCAAAAAATTACAATTTCTTCCCATCCGCATATAACGACGTTCGGCTATAAAGACGAACTTTTTCCGGTTCCCACGCGGTCGCTTTAAGTTTATTTCACTGTAGTACTATTTGATCCCCAGAGTATTTTTTATTTTATTTTTCGCGTTTTATTTTATTTTTCGCGTTAATGCCTCTAATAATAAAATTTATCCTTAATAAAGTTTGGTGTCCCTCTAGTTCTTTCAGCTGCTTGATAGCACTGCTACCCATGTATTTTAACATACGAGGTTCTGATAAAATGTCTCTGAGATTAGGCCTATATTAATTTTGTTTTGTGTTTAAAAATAATTCTAATTCTGAAATGTGCTGCGCAAATTTAAATCATGATACGTATAAAACTGCAATATTTTCTACAAATTTATTTTCTTACAAAAAGAATTTTGCGTGCAACTCGATCGCACTTATTATTTTTACAGCTGGGACTCATTTCTTAGTTTAACTTGGATATTTCTTGTAGATATTTTGGACTCGGCATGTGATATTGACTGAATTTTTTTAATCTTGCCATTTTGTAGTGGCTCGTTTTCGGCCCTCACGCTTAATCGGTGCTACTCTACCTTCCATTTTAAAGCATTTATTACTTTAAAAATTTATGTGGTTGATTTGCCCAATAATTTAGCAATTTGATGCAATTTTTTCTTGTGTATATAAATTTACTGTAAGCTGCCGTTCTTCAATCGGTAAACGCTTAAATTTTAGCATTGTCTCTAGATTTGAATAATGGATTAGAAACCAAATTGGACAGTTTTATTTGTACACCGAAGCACCATACTTACGCTTGTGCACTTTATATATTGAATGAAAGTCGACTAAAATCCTCTACTTGACGAATATCAAACAATATTAAGGCAAAGTCCTTTCAACTTCGAACGATTTTACAAATGAATTTTATACAGATGAAATGAATGAAATTGTTCAGTTGAGGCGGATTCAGTGTTGCGTTCTTTCGTTCCTTCTTCCCATCTGAATATTTTTTTAAACCAATTTGAGTTGATGAAAAAATTTCACAAGAAAAAAAAAACGTTATTTTTAACAAATAAAATTGGTTTAAAAAAATTTCAGAAGGAAGGAAGGAACGAAAGAACGCAACACTGAATCCGCCTTTATTTTGATTATTAAATTTTTCAATAGTAGGTGTATTAAGAAATAAAATACTAGAGTTATTTCTGAATTTGCCAGATCAAAAGAAAATGTTTGACCTAATAAATTAGTAGTAATGAAATTATAGTTTGCTTTGTATAAATCAAAAAAATTGAATGTAAATTTAAATCGAATTTGAATCAAAATTGCCGTGTTTCTTGACACCCATGATCTAAATGTTGTTTCATTATCAAAATTACTACATATAGGGTTTTCCAATAGGAAAGATACGATTTTTAAGTGACGTTTTGGCCATTTGTAAAATATCATGATCTGTCATTTTTTGTTTCATTGTATTTAGTCATGTTTACAATTTCATCATGGTGAGATATACGCAAGAACAACGTTTACAAATTATTCAGTTTTATTATCAAAATAATCGTTCTCCAATTGCAACTTTTCGTGCGCTTTTGCCATTTTATAGTCGTAATAATCGTCCAAGTGTGCTCGCTATTCGTCGATCTGTTGAAAATTTTGAGCGTATATTTTCTTTACATAATGTTCAAGTGCCAATAAGACAAAGAAACGCTCGAAGTAATGCAAATATTGCTGCCATTCAGGCAAGTGTTGCTGAAGACCGTAATTTGTCGATTCCAAGACGTTCTCAAAAATTGGGACTGTCTCAAACCACAACCTGGTGGATTTTGAGAAAGGATTTGGGTTTGCATCCGTATAAAATTGTTCTCACTCAAGAACTGAAGCCATTGGACCACCGTAAACGTCGTGAATTTGCTGATTTTGCCTTGGAACAACTTGAAAACGATAACGATTTTTGTAAGAAAATCATCTTCTCCGATGAGGCTCACTTTCACCTGAGTGGTGCGGTAAATAAACAAAACTGTCGATTCTGGTGCGAAGAAAATCCACAAATTATTCATGGTAAACCATTATATTCACCTAAATTGACAGTTTGGTGTGGTTTTTGATCTGGTGGAATCATCGGTCCGTTTTTTTTCGAAATGAAGCTGGTAACATCGTTACTGTCAATGTAGATCGGTATAGATCGATGATAACTAACTTTTTATGGCCGAAATTGGAAGAAGTTGATCTTGAAAACATTTGGTTCCAACAAGACGAGGCTACGTGCCACACAGCAAGTGCAACAATTGAATTATTGCGAGAAAAGTTTGGAGATTCGATTATTTCAAAAAATTGTGATATTGAATGGCCTCCAAGAAGTTGTGATTTAACACCATTAGACTATTTCTTGTGGGGTTATTTGAAGTCATTGGTCTTTAGCAATAAACCGAACTCTCTTCAAGCTTTACAAGTCAATATTGAACGTGCTATTCATGACATACGACTTGCTTTAGTGGAAAAAGTGCTCGAAAATTGGGTTCATTGAATTCGTTCCTGCAGAAGAAGTCGTGAAGGCCATTTAAATGACGTTTCATTCAGTACTTAATTGTATCGATTGTACTTCACATTAAATAAAAAAACATTTCAATTTCCTTAACAATTAGTGTGTTTTTTTTAAAGAAATCATATCACTCTTATTGGAAAACCCTATACTAATAGAGAAACGAACTACGATAAAAAATTTTCTTCTGCTGTGATAAATTCAGAAACCAACAGTACTAATTCAAAAATTGGCCTCTAATATTTTATTTCTAGTGTTTTTTCTACAATCACGTAGGAGAGATGGCCCACTACTTCTGGTACGCAAAACATTTTGGGCAAATTAGAGATTGTTAGAGTAAAGGATTTAATTTTGTATACTATTTCTCCGAGGCAGTATATGTGACTGTACTGTTTTGGATAGGACTTACTTTCTAAAGTGATTTAGTAAGTAAATTTTAGGTCCTAGCCTAAACTATTTCAAATATTTACTATGACTGATTTTCACAGCACAGCTCTTATTATTTTTTTTTAATTGGTTAACAACATTTCAATAACGATATGTGAAAAATGTAGGTTTAATTTTTGTTGGGCATTTAAAGGTAATTTTTTTTAAAATCGCTGAATTTTAGTGATATTTTATTAACTCATTTGGTAGCGACATCAAAGTGGCCTTAAACTTCCTAAATGTTTTTCGACCTCCAAAATTTGTAAAATACTATTACCATGCATGTCGCGTAAAACGAGGTGGTCTAATGTAAAACAAATTTCATTATATAATTATTCTAATACATATAATTTGATTAATCAATTTTATTTTTTTTCCTAATAAATGACCTTTGATAACGAATTCAATGCGTGGAAAATATATTAATTTGGTTTTGTGTTTTATTATTCGGTACGGAAATAAAATTATAATAATTATTATAATTTGGAGAAATTTTGCAAGTGAAATTTACGCTAGTATGTAGAATTAGGGGTTTTTAAATGAAACTAATAAAATATTAAGTAAAAGTAAACAAAAAATTGTAGTCGACGATAATGTATACTTGTGGACGGACCTTTTACCTTGAGTCATTTAGCTTATAGTATTTCACTAATGTTGACCATCGTAGAATTATTATACTTGAAGTTTTTGTTTTTATTACACGTTAATAAAATAAAACATATTTTGTATAGTTTTCTCGGTATCATAAATTGATAACATGGCGCACAAGAATGTGTATAAATGTATAAGATTCCAAGTATAAATGTAATATAAACAAATATAATTATTTTTTGTTTTAATATGTTAAAAATGAAAGTTAGTAATGCTCGTTTCCAAAAAAAGAGTTATTGTATTTCTTATGTATATTTAAAGTTAGAGGTATCGATAGCCAAAGGCTACTCTTGATTTCAATAAGGCGATTATATTATGTAATAAAATATAATATTCCCAGTTAACTTTGAATTTGAAATCAATATTCCTAGTTCGAATTTATAGTTTCGAATTTTCGAGTCATACCATATTGTGTAATATGCATTTATATTGAAGTGTATTAAGCCAAGTACATACTTTTTTTTTACCGTGAACACATTTCGTTATCGTTGAAATTTATATCCGTTACTACTAACTGCTGAATTTGTGAAAATGTATTTATTATGACGCCGTGCTGATATATTATTGATTAACGACCAATTAGAGATAGTATTCTTGATTGATCACTGATCATTTTTGAAGATAAACAGTTGACCCGATTGTAATTTGGACTGATATAATATACTATGTTCATAAATTTTAACAGTAAATTCGAGCCGTTGATGTTATTTCAACAACGTATTTTCAATTTCGTTTGATGACCATTTGCCATCTTCCTGGCAACTTCATAATTCTGCACTCATAAAAGTTGTGGTCCTTATCAGTAAGAAACTGAACCAATTACAATTTCCAGTCATTATCATCCAACCTAGCTCCAATAATTGTTCACGAGTTGTCAAAGTTGTGTGAGAGTTTGTATCATCATGGTGAAACGCAATGCCTTTTCGATTTGCCAATTATGCCATTTTTCTTTAATTTTTTGATTCAGTTTGATCAGTTGTTGATAGTAATTATCTGAATTGATTTTCTGCTAGCCTCACCAAACTGACGATCATTTTTTTCCACGCTTATATTAGCTCACTCTGTGTGTCTGTTTGTATCGTCAAATTTTGTAATCAATTTTTCAACCACTTGCGATAGTCCAATTGAGCTGAAATTTTGCGTGCAGGCTTAACTCCGGTGACAATACAAGATTTTAACATTTTTGGACAATATAAAATTTCGATGACTAAAAAGTAGAAAATAAAATAAATTTAAAAAAACTTTTTAAAAAATCACGCTTATATTTAAAGGCTCTAAAAAGTAGATAATATAATAAAAGGCTTTGAAAAAAAGAAAATACAATTTTTCTTCCTTACTCCTTATTTTAATGTAAATAGGCTTTCTATGTACATAGTTTGTGCTGGATGAATGGACTATGATAGTTTTCGAATGATGTTGCTGTATTGCAACACATTTTTCAGCACCAATAACGATTCGTTACAAAAAATAATCGACTGCATTGCGTTTGTTGTGCGTAACGCAAAAATTGTATCCCAACCATTACATGAATTTCTATTAAATCATGCGGAACCAAAATATGGACCTTCTTACCCTTTCTGGGGGCGATCTCTATAATTATGACTTCCACTTGGTCGTCGTAAATTTCATTTAGTTGACCAGAATGGTCATTTTTTAGGGAAAAATCACCAGAACCGGATTTTTTCAACCGATTCTGTAAAATTTAGCGAGAATGTTTGCTTGTTGGTACAAAAAAAAAGTCGCATAACTTGCTTGGACCGTTACAAATTTTGAACATAGTTTCGCCGATTAATTTTCTCGTAGGAAGCGATAATGTAACTTAAGATTGACAATACTATAATTTAATAGTAATCCTTAAAATTTGTTCACTAATAAAGTGCCGCTAAGGGAAATCTTACTCCTACTACTCAGCCAAATTTACGCCAAGTTAAATCAGCCCCTCTAATGTTATTTCACCTTATTTCCTTCTTGGATGGCGTATTTAATTCCGATTGATTAAATTGATTGCTTAGTACCTGTGTGGTAATCTTGGCCCTTTTTGTTTTTAATCAAACTTGCATATTTTAAATTGGCCGGTATTTGGATTTTTGTTTCGGGACTAAGGCGAGGTAAGCCTATACGAGTTGCAAGTTTATAGGTTTGTTGAGCTACCTGTTTATAAGAGAACAAAACAAGTGGATAATTTATTTTAAATCAATTTTAAAAATTATTCATTCAAATCTAATATATCTTAAAGCAACTCTTGTCGTCGTGCTGTATGTTAAATTAAATTCGAGATTCAATGAGAATAAGTAAGCTCCACAAGCGCGATAGTATATTTTTCACATCATAGGTGGAGCGATTCAGTTTGAAGAATTTGAGAAATTCTAAATTAAAAAGAAATCCTCAAGGGAAGAATTAGAAACCGGCTCTTGAATTCATAAAAATGTGTTGGTCAGTTTTTCGGAAGCGCCTTTTCGCTATATACAGTATTAACACGACTTACGGAAATGCATATAACATTTTGATTTCGTTAAATCGGATATTTTTAAAAAGGGTTTTTCAATCTTAATTTTCTAGAAAATATCTAAGAAGAATTACGCATATCGTCCAGCGTTTTAAACGGTGTATCCACTAAGATGTGCTGCCGTCTGGTGAATATGAAGCGTGGGGGAGAACTTCACATTTCAAGTTCAAGAGAGTCTTCTGAGTCACGCGAGTAAGATGAAGTCGAGCGTTGTCATGTTGTTTCGGCGTCGAAGTACTGGGTTGGCCGGGATCTATCCACAACTTTTTTGATTGGGGTTCTCGTAAAAAATATACTTTTCACCACCAGTCACAATTTTCTACAAGAAGGACTTCTTTATTGCCGAGCAAGCAGTGAAAGTCACGTGTTACGCAGTGAATCCGCTGACCTAGGTTGTGCTCGGTCAAAACATAATTTTTGGATTTTTCCCATTCGGTCCAAACGCTTGGAAATATCTGTTTAGGTGACTCCTAGCTGAACTGCAAGCTCTTGTTGCGTTTGCGTTAAGCCTCCATCCAGTAGAGTTTGCAATTCCGCATCTTCAAACTTTCGTGGTTGTCCAGGGCGCGGCTTGTCACTAAGATCGAAATAACCACTTCTAAAACGTTTGTACAAATAATTACACAAGCGACAACACCGGCAGCATTTTTTCCTTATTAGAATTCGTTTAGAATACAATGCCGATTATGCTGTTTATCAGTTATCACCATAAATCCGGGTATTCTGAAGGGTTCTGTAACTCACGGTGACTTGACTCGCAATAAATTTTCAAGTTTTTTAGCTTTCGTAAAATCGGATATTTTTCTTTCGTACAATCGGATTTGACAAAATCAGGTATCGCCTAATCGGAGATTCGTTAAATCGGACCTGTGTTTTGAAAGTTTTCTGGAATGGTTGATATTTTCCTACCACCACTCCTGTCCTGAAGTAAATACATATTTTATCTTTATGGGAATTTTCCAGCTTTTGGATTCTGGAAATGGAATTATTAGAATTTAATTATATCACGTTTTCATTATTAGTCACGAAATTTTTCAAACGGCTCTTGTACGAGGAATATAATCAATTTCTTTAATTTCCCTTAATTGAAGGCCAGCTAAATTAGCAAACAAACTTTTTTATATTTCGTAGAATAAATTTTTCCATGTGCCGATTTACAAAGTGTTAAATTTAATCCAATCGTATTCTTTTCTAATTTCCAGAAAAACAGAAATTTCAAGTTATAAGTTCAGTCTGTATGAATGAAAAAAGAAATCTAATTCAATGTCTGTCACGCTAATTTTTTGCCTAAATTGATGGTTTGTTCATAACAGTCATTGATGTTATTGTGAGTTTGTATCAATTGAGGGCAGCTTGATAAGTCAGTGACTTTTTGAATAAAAGTTATTTTTTTCGGAAAAAAGCGTTTTATTTCTCAACATAGTCTCAACATAATCCAGCGTTTTTCCAATTTTTTTTATTCCTTCCAATTACTAATAGGTTTTCTCAAGGCCCTTAATATAGGCGTTTGGTACAGTAATGACCGTTTCGTTAGATCCAAATCTCTTACCCCAGCCATTTCGTCAGGTTTGGAAATAGGAAATAATCGCAGGGGCTAAATTTTAAGAATATGCTGGATGGGGTAGCAGCAATTCGTAGTTATATTTATGGATTCTTGCCTTGGTGACACACTGGTGCTCCCGTACATTGTCTTGATGGAACTACATTTTTTTCTTCACCAAATGCGGTAGTTTTTGCTTCACATCATTATCGAATCTGTCCAAAAGCTCTGAATAATATTCGCCGATCATCGTTTTACCCTTTTCAAGGTAATCGATGTGAATGAAACCGCGCGCATCCCAAACATGATCTTTTTGGCCGACAGACCCACCACCTTCTTTGGTGCACGTTCACTCGGAGAAACCAACCCCTTGCCTTGATTGTTCTTTGTTTCTGGTGTGTTGGGATGGATCCATGTTTGGTCCACGATTATGAAACGGCGTAAAAACTCGTTCGGATTGCGGCTGAACATCGCCAAACATTCCTTTGAAGTGGTCATACCGTTGCGTTTATGGCCGAGCGTGAGGAATCGCGGCGTCCAAAATTCACTTTTTCCATTTTCGTTAAAATTCACGAGGTTGTCTGCTTTCAATGGGGGTCGTAGATAGCAAAAAAGCAAAAAACGAACTGTGTCTGATGTTTTATTAAAATTTGCCAATTATCTTATACTCCGATTTGTTGATATCTGAATTCTTCTAGATGGAAATTGATAGATCTCTTGTTAGTTCGCTATTTTGAATTAAATAATAGTCACATTTTAGTTTTCAAATATTAAAAGGGGTGATGAAGAAACTAACCATCACCGTTCAGCGATAAAATCATCGGTAAGAGGCAAACAGTATAAATTTAGTAAACTTAATATGAATAAAGGTATTCGCAATAAATATTGAATTTATGAAATGTCGATTGTATCTCCTAATTGGGATATGTTTTACAGTTGTTTGATGAACTATTTAATATTTTAGAAAAACTTCTTTAGGGAAATTTTCTTTACGAAATTCAATATATGAATAATTGTTCTTAAGTAGTCGAGAAGTAGCCCTTTAAAACTGATCGCATCGAATCGAAATCTACGAATAACTTATTTTTATTTTTAATTCGAGAACGAACTTCAATGACCTAAAGTTTTTCCATTAAGCATTCATTTAATTTTTACACGTAAGCGTATTTTTTGGTGAAAACTTTCCCCTTTAGTGAAGATCAACTTCAAAATCTATATTAAATTTTGAATTTCACCTCACTCTTTATGTACATAATCTTTCGAGTTCGTTTACAAATATGCATTTGTCTATGAGTAGTCAGATGAAATATTAAATTTATCGATCAATATTGGCGTATGTGCTTCTAAGGTTTAGACTTAGGAAAGTAATCGGTTTGCTCAATATTTAAGCCTAAAGCAAGCGGATTTAAACTTTAATTATACACGATTTAAAATATGCTTGCTGTTTCTAGTCCATAGTGATAACTAATCAGCGCTGTATATAATACAGATTGTAAAACTAAATTCTTGTCAACATAGTAAATATTTATAATTTTGACTTTGAAATTTCTGGTGTACATATTACATTTAATAGGTTTGCGTGCCTCTAAGTATATTCATACATATCTAGTATACAAATCAAAAAATTAAAATGTGGGGGATTTTTGATCATGGTGTTGGTGAGCGCCTCAACATTTTTTCGTAATTATTGTTTCGTTATCAAATATGACTACAACAAAATACAAAATATTTAGTTCACTATAAAATGGCAATTTGTAATCATTCAGATATGAAGAAATTATTGTAATTTTAGTTGTATTTATTTTAATAATAATATATTGTATATGTTAACCTAATTGCAGCTCGCATTATAATAAATTTCACTAATGTTTTTATTCGTTTTACAGGTGACACCCGGTAGCAGAAAATCAATTCAAAATGCCAAAATCGGTAAGTTGTACTTGCATTGCTAACAATTTTTTTTACGCGAGCCTAATCTAGAGCTAGACGCGAATTATGTAATTTTTTTCTTTGTACATATTTTATTTGGCGGCGATTAAAAAGTAAAAATGTTTGTTGATAAAAATATTTTTTTTTTGGATATGGGTGACGTTGCTGTACAGTACACACTGCCTCTGTCTTCTTTTATAAATAAATAAATATAAGCGTTCGTAATGTAATTTGTTAAGCAAATACCCATAATTAATTAGATATTAGCATAGATATACGGTGTATGTATGTATGTATGTTTGTTATGATATTGATAAGAAACAATTGTTTTATGTTTGTATTCGGCAAAAAAAAAATTAATCATCGCCCTTTTATCGGATAAGATTATAAGAACAAGGGGCTTTGAAAGAAAGTGTGTCGCTCGAATTATTGTATAATTTGCGAATCCATGTTTGTTTGTTAATGATATATTAGTGAGTGCCATCCTACTACTTTATGTGCGATAAAGAATCATAATCATTTTGGCTGATATGGCAAAACTTTAATATTATGATGGTTATTGATAATTTTTCATTTCTTTACATGAGAAGGTTTAACTTAAGTCAAACAATTGTTTAAACAAACGTCTTTGTAGCCCTGAAGATGTTTTTAGTTATTTCAAAGGTGTGTAATTGTTGATAGAGTAAAAAGCTCTCTCTGGCCTATCGATAATATCGGAACGTCCTTCCAATGGCCCAAAATGTTTATGACTAAAGATTTAGGATTTTGATTAATATTGCTACAAACAGAAATGAAAAATTAAATCAAATAGCGAGCGGGTTAGGGTTAAGTTTGGAACTTTAAGCTTTACAAAATTTACGGCACAAATCTAACAATGGATTAAAAATTCGGAAATAATTCCCAATTTGGCGAAATTCTCTACTAGTGTTATATAAATAAGTCTGACTTGTTCAATAAATAATACATCGCAATACAGAAATTAAGTATACACATGCAGTAGTTTGAAGCAGATGTGGCAAAATTGTTCGTTTGCTAAAATATAAAAAGAGAGGTGCTAATAATTACGCGGGACTCCTTCGCAGCATGTGTTGAATATTAAGCTAAGATAAATTTGAATGCGGTCTCCACAAGTCTTCACTAAATTACAGATAAATTAGTAAGCTAAAAAGTGTATGTAGAGATAAATTTTGACGTTTGTTTTATTTGTCCTAGAACACAGAAAAATATAGTTCGAAACAATTTTTTTAGTCTAGAAAATTATTTTGTTCATCCATTAAAAAAAAATGGGCATAATCAAGCGTCATAAAAGCGAGTTTATATGTAATCGTGGATGAAACATAAATCTATTATCGTGATCGGTTTCACGTGGTCAAAACAAAAACGATCAAAGGATAATATAATGGCCCTTTAATGGATCAATTTCATGTAGAATAAATGAAAAAGCGTCCCTTATGGCAAAGAAAAATTTCGTTCCATCACGACCATGCACTCGCTGCAGTTTTCATTGCCAAAATTGTTGAATTTATGTTTTTGATCCATCCCTTGCGAATTCTTTTCCTTTCGAAATAAGAATTATCTTGGTGAAAACGATTTGCCTCAAACTTGGAGGTCATCACCGAAAAAATGCTAATTCGCACAATTTGATTTTTTTTGTTTTAATTCGGAAAAATGTTTGGTAAAATATCTCTAGTTAAAAGCAGGGGCGGTATGTTGACCATCACTTCGAATCGAAAAAGTGAAAGTTGTATCTTTTTTGCTTTTCGAAAATTATACAACATACCGCCATTTGACTTTTTTCGAATTTCGATTCGAATTGATGGTACAACAACTGCCCCAGATTATAATAAAAAATCGAATTTTGTAAAAAAATAAAATTTCCACAAATCCACTAATTTATCAAACATTCCTCGGAAATAAAATACATATTTGAATTTTGAGATTAACAATAATGTATTGATCGGTAATGAAATCCAATGTTCGGTTCAAACTTGCAATCATAACAATTATCCAGACACAAAGGTTGCTAAACTGGCTTAGACACCAGCCTTGCTTTATTATTTTCTATTGGTTACGGAATCTATAAATTGGCGCCTCAGATTTATCTTGTAAGTGTTAAAATTCTAATTTTCTTTCTAAATTCGTATCTTTTTCATCTCAAAACCTTTAATCAACGTTATCATGACGACGTAACATTTTTTTATAATTTTTGGTATTTTTAATATTTAGTAAGTTACCAATACTTTGTCGTTCATGCCATTTCAAAGTATGTGTTACAAATGCAAAATTCCATTTTGTAGAAAAAGCATTTGAAATTGGCCAGGTGGAATATCTAGAAGTTGTTCTTGACGTAAGCTTTCTTGGAAAGAACATGTTGTGTTGACAACAAGGTATATACAACGATAGCCTTTTAATTCATTATGCATCTATGGTAGTCGAGGTGGTGCTCTGAGGAAACACAAATTGCAACAATTCCAAAGAGTGTACCAACTACCTCCATGGCAGTAATTGTTGATATTCTCCTTCTCTCCAAGAAACCAAAATTCGACTTACAAGATTGGCGAGTAGAATTCCACTGGTATCTTGACGACATAGTAATCGGAATTTATCGATAATACCAGCAAGTCGATTCTGGCCTTCCAATAGGAAAAAGGAATTAGGGCAAAGTAATATTTTCATAGTAATTTTGTCACAATTTTTTTTTTTTCTGGCATACTATTTTAAACAGTTGGTGTAATTTTTTCAAAAATTATATTGGGAATATTTTTTCTATTCAATTTCGATACGGAAAAAATATTTCCTAAATTATAAAAATTTAGGTCAAACATGATTTCTCAGTAGGCCAGAAAATGATATTTTTGACAAAACTACTAAGAAAATATTTTTCCCAATTCCTTTTTCTATAGGAAAACAAGAAACGACCTGCAGCTAGGGTAGTAATTTGAAATTTGTATTTGATGCCTTCTCTCATTATTATGGTAAGACATAATATAAAGGGTTATCCAATTCGAGGTTGATAAAGTAAACTTAAAAAAAACACAAAATATTCGGAATGTATTGTAATTTTTATTTCATTTTACAGATTGATCCTTGCCATTTTTAGTTAAACAAGATATCATTCAAATGTCCTCCACGGGACTTCTTACAGGCCTTGATTCTTTTGAGGTAATTTTCAATGATTTTTCGGCACATTTCGGGCGGTATCTCGGCCATTACCTTACGAATATTAGTTTTCAATTCGTCAAGAGTTTGAGGATTGTTTGCGTAAACACGATCTTTCGCGTAGCTCCACAAAAAGAAATCCAAAGGCGTTAAATCACAGGATCTTGGAGGCCAATTGACATCAGCCAATTGCGAAATCAAACGTCCAGGAAATTTCTCTTGCAAAAGATCTCGATTTGCTCGTGTTACGTGACTGGTCGCTCCATCCTGCTGGAACCACATATCGTCAAGATCATAATCTTCGATTTTTGTAAAAAAATAATCGGTTAACATGCGGCCATAGCGCTCAGAATTGACGGTAACGGTTCGTCCATGGTTGTTCTCAAAAAAATACGGCCCAATCACACCACCAGACCACAATGCGCACCAAACAGTGACTTTTTCCGGGTGTAATGGCTTCTCTACAATCAATTGTGGATTTTCTGAGCCCCAAATTCTACAGTTTTGCTTATTAACGTATCCACCAAGCGAAAAATGAGCTTCATCACTGAAGAAAATTTTGTTCGAAAAATCAGCATCGACGGCCTGTTTTTCTGTTAATAATTTTAACGCGTTGGTCGATTGTTAAATGCTCCATATTCTTAAATGGCAGAATGTCAACTAAATAAATGACAGCGTACTTGACGTTTATCTTTGACAGATGTCGGTATACAGATTTCTACTTTATCAACCTCGAATTGGATTGTATTTTATAAGGGAGTTAGTTAATATTTTCACTAATTATGTATATCATTAAATTCTTCTTATCTCCTTCTTAGGATCAAAGTTTTTAATAGCTCTGCAATGGTACAAGATAGGTTATGGCGGGACATTACTGCATTTGGTATTAATTTTACGGGATCATGGTACGTCAAAACGCCATCTGATGAACGTTGCCGATAGCCAGCTTTGAGATCGCTGCCTAAGAAAAAACACATTGGGTCTATTATGAAACTTTATTCGCTTTCGAAAAATTCGATATCTAAAAATTTGAATATATTGAAATTTAAAAACAATAATTTTAAATTGCCTTAATTAAAAAATAAAAAAATACACGACCGAATTTATTTACACGATAAAACAATTATTATTTTAAAACAACATTAATACTACGACATTCGCCATCTAAAGACCAATCGGATTTTAACGTCACATTTTCGTTTAATTCGATTCGTATTTTTTTTTTGTTTCATAATCCGGCGAATTTGTCGATTTCGAATTATTCGATAGAAAAAAAAAATCATAATACTAAAATACGCCGCGAACTGAGTTTTCCGAAATCGAATAAGTTTCATAATGGACCCCAGCTTTTTTCGCGTCTTTCATAAAGAAGTGGTTGTGGAATGTGAGTTCATTACTGGCACCTCGCATACATTAACTTGCCAATCTTTAACATGGCTAAGTTCATACATCAATCAGAGAGATTTTGCCTCGCGAATTAATGTTTTTCGTCTCTTATTTTATCATCAAACAACATTTAAAGCATTAAGCAAATAAAGTGCAGGTACAAGTCCACTCGAAAGGTTTACTGCTTTTTTGCCTATTAAATTTTTTAAATAAAACAAAATAGATTTAATGTTTAGAGATCGTTTATTTACTGTTTGGAATTTTTTATGAAAAATTATGTTTGCTAAATGTGCGCCTTTATTTACCTTACACTTGCGGGTTTTTTTGATTACATTTTTAATCACTTTCACACATTTCACACGGTACCATGTTAATATTTTCGCTAATGTTCCTTTTAATTTGTTCAATATTATGTAGTTTATTTGCATAAAACTTCCTTAACCCCATAAAAAGAAGTCGGAAGCATTTAAACCGGCCACGTGGTTTGAACCACATGTCCTCTAAACCATTGGCATGCAATTCTGGACTAAAAAGTTTCCTTTTATTATCACGATAACCTTTGTCAGTGACTGTAACAGCTGATCCATTCGGATTTACTTAAAAATATTAAGCAATGACCCCTCCAGCCCAAATTATACACACCATACCGTCATGAATTATTTGTGGAATTTCTACTGCACAAGAAACCTGTGTGTTAACATGCTCACTTAAGTAAAAATGAGCTCCGTCACTCAAAATTAATTTTTCATAAAAAATCCAATCGTCATTGTCAAGCAACAGCATCTTATTTGCATACGTACGGCGCCGCAAATGATCTCTTGATAGCAGCTCTTGTGTTAATTGAATTTTATACGGGAATAAATCCAAGTCCTTATGCAAAATATGTATTGGTTAGTGTTGATCTTCGAAGTCCAAATTCTTGCGCACGGTGTCTGATTCATGTCGTTTGATTATCTCGTACACTTTCATTCATACGCACAGCAGCAATATTGTCTGGTGTGCTGACTATACGTTGTTGCACACACTTTGGCTTATTCACCACAGTCCATCTTTCTTCTAATTCTTTGATAATCTGGTAAATTGTAGGCTTTGAAGGCATCATATTTCTTCTGAAACTTTCACGTAATTTCCTTAATGTTAATGTAGTCGATGATTGGCTTGTGTAAAACGTTTTCATTATTCGAATATTTTTCCATCATTAATTTATTGTATGTGCATTTTACGACTACCAAGTATGAACTGTCAATATTAAACTTCCCCTAAATGGCGAGAAAAAATGTAAACCTTTCGGATGGACACCCTGTATTATTAAGTAATAATTAAATTTAATTGATTAAAAATTGAAGTATTATAAGCATTTTAAGCATTTATATTTAAGAAACATTTTGTAGTTTAAAGCTTATTTTGTAACTATGAATTCTTAAGCTTTACTCAGATGTCGATACTTTTTTTAAAAACGGGATTTTAAAATGGTTTTTATATGAATTCGAATGGAACTGAATCAATTTTTGGAGGCACAAACACATTTAATCGATTCTGCTGAAATTCGGTATATAGATACAACGGAAACGGAATTTATGAAATGACGAACGAAGTTCTGCACGCCTATTTTGATCCAGAATTGGGAGACGAAACCACAAATTTGTGTATACGTACACAACGTATAATTCGCGTAACCAATGACAGCACACTTATTCAAAATTGTGTATTATACGTCGTAGACGTATACACAAATATGTGGTTTCGTCTCCCAATTCTGGATCAAAATAGGCGCACTGGAGTTTTATTTTGATAAATTAAAACTATCTGATGAAATGTTAATTTTTCGTAACTTTGTTTACTTGCCACCTAAAATAGCATCTAAAATAAATAAATCTTCAGAAATCGTTGCAGTGCAACGAACCGTCTCTAATAGAACACAAAGTTTTGAACGAGTATATTGCAGAATTTTATTTCGAATTTTCGAATTATCAGAGTCAAATTGACGATGTAATTTTTTAAAATTAAATAATAACAACAACACATTTACTATTTAATTAGATAAAGAAATATTAGGAAAATGGCTTCTTCGTCTTCATCCAACGGTTCAGATTATCTGCTTAACGAAAAAAGAAGAAAAATCAGACATTTAAAGAGCTAATGCATACTGATTTTTCCGGCGACGATGAATTTTTCAGAAACTTCAGATTTACCAAAGAAGGTTTTCATTATATACTCAACCTAATAAAAGAGGATATTATTCATAAAGATAATAGGGGTTATCCGCCTCTAAGCCAGTTTAAGGGACAACCTAATATATTAGAAAGGGCGGAGAAAGCCATTACTTCGCTTTACTTTCGCAAAAGCGGCATGAGAGAGGGAGGGAATAGGGTTCATATCTCATTGAACTTCTTATATGAGCGTGGTTGTGGGTGTTATTACAGGACACTGTCTCATAGTTAAACATGCGAACAGACTTGCTTGTCTCCTCTCGTAATTGCGAAGTTGAAGAGGAGGAAGAAACCGTACTTCAGTCTATACCTGAATGTCCACACAAAATCCTTAGGGTTCTTCTGATAAATAACCTGAAGGAATGTCAATGCAATTTTACAACTAGTTGAAAGCTCTGAATGATGTCAAAGAGTAAGGAAGAAACTATGTGGTGCGTCCACGGACCAAAAAGTGTCCAGACAATCACCTTAGTCATACCAAAGATTAAATAAAACATTATTCTCCTTTATAAATGTGAAATCTATTACCGATAAATATTATTAAAAGTTGTTATGTCATTTTATCAACGTTTTGAAGGAAACATCATCGAGCATATGAGCCGCAATGTGAGCCAGGACAAGCATAAGACAACTATTTCTTAAATTTGTGGGTTATGTTAAACCTATTGTAACTTACATAATATAATATGATAGACACGTTTATTTTATTATTTTAATAACAATATTATCTTTATCGAGAGCCAATTTAAAAACGACGACCGCATCGTATAATTTGATAAACAGTCTCAAAGTTTCTAGACTTGTGGTCTACAATTTGTAAAGAAAAACCAAACTGATAAATCTTTAATTCGTCGTTGTTTCCAAGAATATATTTCAAATAAAACTTACTGGGCTGATTTACATTTACTAATAGCATTGAATGAATGTTCTATTTATAGTTACTAAATAAACCAAAACTATTCATCATTCAAAACATTAACTTCGGTTTTTGTGTGATCCACGTGTTGCAACAATGTAAACCATATTATTTCCAAATAATTGACAGATCACTATGATGATGATGATGGATCAATTGACAGATAAAGAACAAAATTATATTGTTTTTTGATTACTTCCTGCCACTTGATTCAGAGAAATTAGATAAATATAAACTACACTACCTGTGATGTAAAAACTTTTATTATTTTATATTTCTTTACAGTTTGTTGGTTCTATTTTACTGTTACATTACGACCTTCAAGTTTTAGTTTTATATATTTAAATTTGAATAAGAAATTCATATATTATATTCGCCTATTTACGTATGACGATGAAACGTAGGAAGTAGTTTTCCAACTTCATAAGATACACAGCATATACGTGTAGTTTCTGGAGTAAGTGGTAAATTAATTTTATCCTAAAATCTAATTGATATTTGTACATATTCATATATATATTCAATGACAAAGTTCTCGAGTTGCGCTTGCCTCTTCAAATTTAAATTTTGATTGATCAGCAATAAATTTATAATTGGTTGTTTTATAGAAGGAAATGTATAAATATTAAATGTAATGCAATTAATGCTAAGTTTATGATTAAATTAATAACTATATAGAAAACCAATAGAGTTATATAAATTATAATTAAAAACAGGTATTATAAAATACCAGCATACGTATTTTTTGTGTTGTAATACTGATAACGTTACTACTTTACTATATAGTTGTCCAATATAATTCGTAGAAATTTAATTGTATGCTTTTCATGGATGTTTGTGGTACGGCCTAAATTGATTATATTTTTAGACAACGAGACGGGGAAAAATACTCACTATATTCATCCCATCATCTCGACAGCCCCATATTCATGATTTACATAATTACTATTTCATTCGAGTTTATCTTGTCTTCTCAAGATAAGATTAGCCTATAGTATAATTTTGAGCATGCCAAGTTTATAAGATAGGTGTAATATTTGTATACACCAATTTATGATTTGACAAAATGTACCATTTTGAAATTATTTGCTTAGATTATAAAATAGTGACTAAATTTAGCATCTTGATCAAATAAATGTGTATTCATTTTTTCAAACGGCACAGAATTTACTCATCGATTTGTCATATTATGTGCTTTTCTGTGAAATCTTCAAAACTTGTTGTGTACAAATTTGATGTAAACAAAATTATTGATCATATCATCGTCTTCGCTGATAGACATGTATATAAAAATTGATCGATAAAAAAATTAGTTCAGTTACGTAATATTTTATAGATGAGAAAATTGTTTGAAGAATACAGAACGCGATATTTATATGACTGGCAATAATATGTGGTTGGTCTATTAATATTATCGTTTATTAGAAACCACAGAAAATATTAGGGTTTTGTTAGAATATGTTTCCTAAATACAACTTCATTTTTAAAATCCATACTTCCCTAATGTAGCTATTTTGATAAATCCGATCTTTTTAAATTGCGCGTTCGAATAAAAGTTTATGACCCTAACGTGTGACAAACAGTACCTGGCAATTGAATTAGTCATCCTTGCGTATCAAATTTTCGTTTCTAAACGGGTTTAGTTCTTCAAAAAATATCTATTTATATAAACAGCAACCCTTATATTATTAGGGCAATGCCAGTATTACCGGTCTTGGGTCAGGTACCTTGCTATTAGAGTCTAAACATACATACTGAAATATGTAGATGAGGTTCGAATAATAAGCTCTGTAATTTATTCGGAATTGAAAAAGTGAAAGACTTTAGTATTGTGGATCAAATTAAAATAGGGACTTTATTTAAAACATGTATGCATTCGAACCGACAAATTGTAATAATGCAAGAAGTTTCTCGGCATACATTCGACCGAATAGCCGTATTAATTCGAAAAAAATATTCCGTCATCGTCGCGTGGTAGCAGTCATTACCGTGGTGTCCGTAAAATCACTGACAGAGATGATCGGCTAATTATAAAAACAGCACTCGAAAATAGACAAAATTCTGTTAAAGAGCTGCTAAATAAATTAAAAGTGCATAATATTAACGTATCTGAGCTCACGATGCGATCACGATTGAACTGTGTCAGACTCAAATGTCGTAGACCAGCCAAGAAGCCCAGGTTGACACCAAAAATGAAGGAAGCACGCCTGCAATGGGCAAAAATGTACAGCAATTTTACGGTTGAAGATTGGAAAAAGGTAATTGAGTAGAAATTTTGTCATTAATTAATAAATCATTTCTTCAAATTATCAATTTTTATAATAAATTTCATTTTTACAACTCACAACCTCTTTGCAACAGGTGATGTTTAGCGATGAATCCCGCCTTGAAGCAATGACGGAGAGTGTTAATTTCGTTAGACGAAGACCTCAGGAACGTTATAGTAATGATACTTTACAGAAAAAAAACACAAACTCCCATCATTGGTCATGATCTGGTCATGCATAACCGCGAATGGCACCGGACCTCTGTATTTTGTGGAGAGCACTATGAATCAAGTGCAATATAAAAAGGTTGAAACTGTATTTTTGCTTTTCCTAAACTCACTAAATGAAGATGAAGCGCTATACACCTTCATGCAGGATGAAGCTCCGTATCATATAGCGAAAAAGATAAAAACTCTGTTTCAAGAGCATAACATACTCCTTTGGCATGACCCGGAAATACCAGATCTAAATCCGGTGGAAAATGTATGAAGCATATTGAAAAAGGCTGTGTATTCATCCCCGAACCCAACAATAACTGTTCTGAAAGATAATATTCACAGACATTGGCAAGGGAACGCAAAACTTAGATTTGCAATATGCCAGCTAAAATTAGTTCTGTCATTAAAGCCAACGGAAGATTAACAAAATATTGATTTAATATCTACTATAAAACATACATTTTGTATTAGAAATGTGTCTGTTTCTATTTCGTTCCTGATAAATTTGAAAAAATAGCAAAATCAGAAGGTGGCTCTAATTCAATTGCCAGGTACTGTACATTACTCATCAAAAAATTCCGGACACTAAATTTTTCAGTAAATATTTGTATTTACGGTAACCATTCGAAATAATATAACATGCGCCAAAAAGCACTAACGGAACAAGTTTTTGTTTAATAAAAATAACAACAGGATCAAAACAAGTGGAATATTAAAATTACCGAAAAGCGAATATTGATATATCTTCATTTTTATTTAAATAAAAACCAACAATAAAGCGGTCGGTACTATCGAGAACTTCCTCTTCGACCTCTGATCACATCTATCATTCTTTTTGGCATAATGTGCACCAGGTTTGCAATGTAATCCTGAGGTATCATTTCCCATTCTTCCTGCAGAGCTGATTGTAGATGATATAAGATTTCTGGAACGAATTCTCTTTGCCTTAAACGATGCCCTAGCATATCCCGCACCTGCTCAATGTGATTAATCAGGGCTGCGAGTAGGCTAAACAATTCGATCAATTTCCACCTCACCCAAACAATTATTGGCAGTGTTTGCAACGTGGGGTTTGGCGTAGCCATGCATTAATAGTTCAAGTGTCAAATTTTTTGACGAGCAGTGTACATATGATCTAGTAACGAAACTTTAAATTTCCAATATATGTATTAAGAAAACTATGAAGTTTTCCAATTTACAGGAAACAAGAGTTATTATTTGAGAAAAACGATATATCTCATGTACTGCAATAACACTTCAAATTAGCTTTAAACTAAATATGTTGAACATTGTATTGATTGAGTGCATAATTGCTTTGCCTATTTTTGAATGAATTTTAAACACAATTATGTTTGATGAAAACATATCATGTAATATCGAATAACTAAAGCATCGAGTCTTTTACCAATTTTTAGTTATGCTTCGATTACCATGTCTATTTGGTCGAGAATGGGTTTGAGTTTTCATCATTTTCATTAATGGGACAGCCGAACAGTCCAAAATATAGACGAATATCACGTCGGAAGAACGCTTCATCTTTTGAGGCTATCGACGAATCAACCCAATTTTTGGTATCTTCATATAATGTGAAGTGCTGATCATTGATCGAAACAAGTGGTAATCAGACGAAGCAATGTCTGGTGATACGGCGGGTGGTGTAAAACTTCCTAATTGAGTGTTTCCAAGAAGATTTTGACCGGCGCCGCAGCATTCCTTCTGATTTTCCTTGAATGCTCGGCTCAATCTTATAAATTGTGTTTGGTAGGGAGCCCCAGTAATGGTTTCGTTGGGATCTAGCAATTCATAATAAACGACACCAAGCTGGTGGACCAAATAAACAACATAAGTTTTTTCTATGAATATTGGCTTGGTTGTCGATGTTGAAGTATGGGCAGGTGATCCCCATGATTTCTTCTATTTTAGGTTATCGTAGTGGATCCATTTTACATCACAAGTGACTATGCGATTTAAAAAACCCTGTCGTTTATGGCCTGGCAAACAGTATTTTACATGAAAAAAATTGGCATGAAAAATTTCCTTACTTTTGAATCATTCCCAATGATTTTAAACGACGTGAATTGCATGTTGAGTCACTCTTAATGTAAGTGCAAGTTCTGCTTGCGTTTGGCAAGAATCTCTACGTTCTTTGTCTTCGACATAAAATTCACCATTCTTAAATTTTTGAAACTACTCTCGTCAACTTCTCTCACTTAAGGCAGCCTCATCATGAAGTAAATCAAAACTTTTCGAAAATGACGCTTATTCAGCTCAAAACTCGTCATTTTCACAAGAAAAAATATATGATGCTGATACAAAATCGCTAATATATTAAGGTTATGTTGTTGACAGATATCCGATATGACGCTTTACATCGTACAAGTTTAACCATAACTTACTGGTGGCACCATCTTTTGTCGAACGGTGGAGTTTTATGTGTATATCCAAGAATATGTCTATCATCTAGAAACTTGGTGTGTGTGACTCCAGCCATCTCATACTAAACATTAATAAGTGAAAAATGGAGAGTCGGAAAGTAAACCTTGCTACACAGCCCTTTATTTTCAATGTCATATTTTCACAAAAAGCATTCGAAATTAAAGACTTAAAGATCACATAGCACATAGCCCGCGCTTGGTTTAAAGCATTGAAATCTTATATTGTGGCTACGTCAGATCACAACTGGAATATGTTGTCAACGTGTTTACCAAGCACATATTTAGGTTGAACAGTATTATGCCCCAACCTAATTTATTGGCGATTGGAGCATTACGGATTCCACGTAGCGTGATTTATTTGAACTGTAGTAACTACAAAAAATTTTGCACTAAAATCTTTATTAAATTTTTTATAATTTTAAAGTACTAGAAAAGACATTTTTCGCTGGCGTTACATCCCATGTAGGGATTTGGCCTCCTCATTAACGAGATCACATAATCAGTTTTTATATTTCGATTAATGGTTGATCGATATTGTGAATCTAGCCAGGTCCCAGAGCTGATGGAGGATGTACCCTGCTAGATGAAGCATTCTGGCGTGCAAGGGGAAGGGGTTGGGATGATTTCGTTTCCTTCCAAGTTTCTACTAACTCAAATACTAATCGACGTTGATGATGATGGTGTTGTCGCATTATTTTTTTTTGCTGCGAGCCCCCTCAATGAAGTTACCCTCAATGAAGGGCCACATTGCTGCTTGATGAGGCATACTAGCATGAATTGGGATCTCGTTTTCTCAATTTTACAATTTTTTTTATGTTCCATGCGTTCATCTAATATTGTACTAACCCAAGCAATGGTTCGATGGTGATGCCGCATTATCCCTTTTCTGCCACGCTCTCCATTAAAGATAGTTATTGATAACAAACTTATAATTTTGAAATGTCAAAAAATTTCAACTTTTGATGAAGGCGTTCATTCTATTTTTCCAATCAAAAATTATGTTTGTTTAAAACTTGTATCTTTTATTCTTTTTCATTTGCTTCAATTTTCAAGTTAACTTTGTAGATTTTTCCAATAAATAAACCGTTCTGTATGGGGGGAACTGTTGGCGAACTTCTGAAAAATGTGCATGACAAAAACAACTGTTGATATGCGTAGTGTGCACGTTGCGCTAGATAATCAAATTTCTTGGGCTATAATTAAAATTTTGGGAAATACCCATGCAACTATGCCCCTTTACGAACGTTGAAACTGTCGGGACTTGTACATAATACTTAATTTATTGTACAGTAAACAGCATGTGGGCGAGTTCGGTCATATAATAACTTAAATTATAGTTTTTGAGGAAATCCCATTTATCATGAATCCTTTTATTTCACGGAGCTTATTGCTCAGTTCATGTTTCAGACTGCTTCACATCCATTCGTGACACTGTCCATACGAAGTGCCTAGAACTAGTCTATATTAAAGATTCCGAATGAAAATAGTTGAGTCGAAGGTTCTTTCGTGTTTCAGCAAGTGAAATAAAAATAAGCTAAATTACTGTACCAGAGAAGCATGAGGCAAACATCCCAAAGAGTCAGTGACAATCGTTGGGCATGATGACCGGTAGCGTTTACGATCCCAAATCAATCCTCGTCATTCAGAAAAAAATTTACATTATCTGAATTTAGAATTTCCATCACCATTTCTTTTTTACGAATGTCGTTAACCTCAACTGCAACGTTGCGTTCAATAAACTATCGCATCGTTGTCTACGATCGTTAAGAAAACCTAATTAAAGATGAGGAATTCAGAAACTTAAAAATGAAATAGGGTCAAAAGATGTCAATATTGCTGTGGAGTATGAAGTAGGTACATTTATTGGTATTTTTCCAGAATTATTTACCACTCGGAAATTAATTACTTACTTACATTTATAATTGTTGTTTTCTGAATTGGCATCACTGCGTCAAAATTTGACTCGAAATAAACATATTTTTAATGGGTGTGTAACGAAATCCCGATTGTCCGTTAAAATTCCGTTTTTTTTATAAATCGCGGTTTCAAAATCCCATTTTTTTATAAATCCTGGTTGAAAAATCCAGGTTTTCAAAATCACGGTTTTGTATAAAAAAAAAATCCCTATTTCTAGGAAATCTCGGTTTGAATTTTTAAAATTCGACATGTGGTAAAATGGGACCTAAATGATTTTTTGACAAAATTCAAAAATGAGTGCGATAAAATTCTAGAAAATAACTAATAGGGATGAAATTTGGTCATTTCTTAACAGATTTTTTTAACATTCGATACGTGCGATGGAAATGGGAATCTAAAATGATTTTTCGATACAGCGGTCAATAGAGATGGAACTAGGCCAGTTCTAAACCGATTTTATTGAAATTCTACACGTGCGATGGAAATGGATTTATAAAATGATTTTTTGGTAAAGTTCTGAAATACGGCCATTGCTATGGACCTAGGCCAATTTTAATCGATTTAGTTGAAATTCGACATGTTTTTGATAAAGTTCTGGAATAAGGCGGATAGGGATGAAACCTGGCAATTTCTTAACCGATTATGTCGAAAATCTTCATGTGGTATCTAACTGTCTTCAGGGATGGAAGTTTTAGAATCATTTGAGTTCTTTGAGGTACATAATCTAGTAAAAAATCTTGCAATTACAAAATCTTGCATAACAAAAGGGTGCAATTATTTTTCTTTTTAGAATGTGTTATTAATAGATTCTATATAATCCGCTCCTACATGTAGTAAATTTTTGAGCAAGATGTTTTATTTTTTTGTTAAAATATTAGTCCGGCCGGCCCGAATTAATAAAAATATTTCTTTCAAAATCAATGCTTTAGAACTGGAAGATAAGAAACCCGGGATATTGAAAACCGGGATTTTGAAAACCGAGATTTTGAAAACCGGAATTTTGAAACCGGGATTTTGAAAACCCGAATTTCGTAGTACACCCATTTTTAATTCATAGGGAACAAACGATTAATATTTCGTTTGTAGCGTAGTTTATTTACCAAATGTTGCTCGGAAAAATTTGATGTACGTAAAGTCGCCTTTAATCGTAATCACCAAGCGTAATAATTATTAAACAAGCTGCTGGCAAGGAATCTCGTATTGTCAACAATGAAATGTGGAAAATAATAAACCCTGAGGCACACAGTCGTCAGCGACATTTCCAAAACTATAGTCGTGATGGAAACTGCAAATTCGGAAGGTTTACGATTCTTTTCAAATAACTAGCGTCAGTCTGTGGTTGTTTTATTGGCGCTATCAATCGCGTAAGAAAGTAAAATAGTAACACAATTTAAACTGATTGCTATAAGAACATAGTGTCAAAACTAGGGCCAAGAGATGTCAGTAATTTCAATTGCATTATTCAACGCTTATAAAATGACCTTGTTGGCCACGAGATTGCACGAGGTATAGACCACAATAGCATTAAAACATTCTTCATGCAAAAATAATTAGGCGATAAACACGAGAGTGAGTGGCCTATGTATCTTGCCATGATTATTTTTCGGGTATGAACTCGTCTTAATACAGAACTACTTTAGGTGGTACAAATTATCTTTACAAGTCAGTTTTGGATATATGTTCCGCGAAATAGCTACAAACTTAACAACCACTTCCAGTTGAAGACCCAATGGGTGAGCACCAATTTAGGAGCCTCACGTGGTTTTTTTCAATCGGAGTCGAAAAACACAATGTATGTATTATAAACATATAGGTCGTGTTGATTAATATTATCTAGACCTCAGCAAAATAATAAAGAAAAAAAACTTAATAATCGCTGTTTTGAGTATTTTTACACCGGGTAATTATTCATAGGCATATTATTTTCCCTTATGCGTAATAATGCCCCGTTCCAATCAAGGTACGATACAAACTTAGTTTTTTGGTTTAAGCACGATGTATGGTGGCGCTCAAAGGATCTTATAATTAAGATCCTAGAGTATCCCATAATAAAATGCCGGTTCATTTCTAATCATCTAATGTCGATGTATTACTAATTTGTCTTTGAAACCTAATGACCCATTTCGTGGTTACAATCAAATTTGGTTTTATTATGCATAAACATTTTTGTTTTTGTAGAAAAATTACATCATCGGAAAATCATACTTATATAACTGACTTCTTGTCATGCAAATACAAAATTATATACAAAAATACCATAATATTAATATAAACAGCACTTGTCTAAGCTACTGTATATAATTTTGTTTTGTTCAACAAAAAGAATATTTCATGTTGTGAAAACCAGTTTTATTAACAATGTTAGTGGTAGTGTGTTGTGTCGGTTAAACAAATAAGATGCGAGATGCAGGATGCACTTAAATTTGCAGTATTTTTATGTTAACCGTTTAATCTCAGTGTAAAATCTCATTTGAAATACCCCTACTTTATTTTGTGTATGTGCTCAAAATTATATTGAACTGTGGTCTCTCACCAGACTATAATTTTTTTTCTTGAGTCATATGATTAAAAATTTGCGCTTTATGTGTTCTCTTTTTCCCGTTCATGTACATTTCATTGTATATATATATATACGTCTTGTTTGTTTTATTAGATGTTTACTTTACCAACTTTACCGGCATCTTTATATAAAAAAAAGTAGTTAGATGTAGTTGTTGTGTCTGTTCTATTGCACACGTTATTGTTGGTTGTCATGTAGATATTGGTCTCTTTCGTTTACGTAAAAAATTAAACTGACGTAATTTATATAATTGACTCATTCTGAAATGACCGTTGAGAATATAAAGTTTTGTTGAAAGAACCGGTTATTTTAGTTCTTTTTTATTCTTCTTTCTTTTTCAAATTTATTTTCAGTTTAAGTTTTGTGTTCATTTAAGTCGTTTTGTAGTGAATATTGTGTGTTTAATTAATATTTAATTTAAATTTATAAAAAATTGTGGTTATATTTTATAAAAATTTTGTGTTTGAACCAAAATGGTTGCTGGCGGAAAAATGGTTAGTTTTTGTGTTTATCTAAAGAAAAAAGTGTATGGTTTTTCTTAACTGAAAAATTTAAGTACGATTGGACATCCATTTTTGCTTGAACGGACCTTCCATTGTATTTCGTTTTTCCGCTTTTTTACGTTCATTGTTTCCCAAATATGAAATTTACATTTTCAATTAGGTTTCCTAATTGATTTTGTGAAGAAACGGTGTACGTATGTAATTGGATTAGTACTTGCAAAATACTCACGTGCTTTAATTAAATTATGTATTGATTTTATTTTCAATGTAAAATGTTTTAAATTTGAATATTTTGGTGAATGACGCCAGGTGTGATTTTCGTAACGGCTAAAAAAAATCCCTTAAGAAATATGTGTTTGTGTAAAGGTAGTGATTATGTATATGTATATTCAAATTATCTACAACAGCATGTTGAACATGTGAATTTTTTGGTTTTACTTGTTGCATATATTTTTACCCCCTTAAATCGTTATTTCCATCGTTTCAGTGGCGTCCCTTTTTTTCTCTCGGTATCACCATATGGATGAGTCATGTTTTATAATTTGTCATATATCAAAATTTGCGCGCCTAATCTTAACAATAATTTTTATTGTCAACAGAAATCTAATTTATCATAATGTACATAACTACATAAATAAGTTTTTTTAGTTTAAACAGCTTATAAAAATGTTTTGACGACATTTTTGGTTAACGGTTTTATACATGGCTTCGACATTGAAAATTAAGAAGCGGTTTAATTTTTTTAAATTATAATGTCACGTGATCCGCAGTACATACACTTTCAAAATATTTTAAAATTTAAGACATAATTTGACCTTCGATTCAATGCAAAATGGTAATAGAGTCATTTAAACACTTTTAACCTACTCAATAAATTATATTGTAACCTAGTCTTTGACCAAATCGTGGAACATATACTAATTATTAAAGCATAGATTAATATTGTACAAGGTACACGTACGTACATGCCATACGAAGGTTTAAAGTTCGAAACTATTTAAAGAGGACAAAGATTGTTCTGTAATTGTATGTAGTTAAGATCGGCTCGACCTTGATCAGTTACATAGTGAAATTAAAATACTTTCGTAAATACGTTATAGTTTTCAGTTATATTGATGACTCTGTGATTACATCATTGCGAACAGAATAACCGTATTTAGTAGTAAATGCATAATAGTTTACATACACGTTTAGCTGTTTAAAATGGCATGATATGTTAGGTACGTGTTTACAATAAAAACAGAATTATTTTATAACTGCAATTATTTCCGTGAAACAATTGCAAATTTTTTACAACTGCATAATGGTCCATAAAGATTGATTGGATAAATGGAACCAATTATGATCATGAACTCCAAAATTTTAAATAGCTGTTGTTGTAATGTATGACGTTAGTACAATAGATCATCATAAGCGGAATGAGTCATTGATAAAATGACAAAATCACCCAAGCTGTTTAACTTCGTATTAAACAAATGTAAGACGAAGTTTGAAATCTTTAAGTATGTGTTTGAGTTGGTAAAATTTATTACTAGTATTCATTTGTTGTGGAGATCCCATACCATCAATTGAAATCCAGTAATATTTTATGAAGGTTGTATGATACAGGAATTGTGAAATATAAGTACCGTAGAAATAGGTTCTGCTTGATAGCTTAATTTCTAAGCGAAGTTATAATCGACGTATTAATACAAGATTATCGGAATATAATTATGAGGTTAATTTTTTTTTACCAAACTGTGCAAAATTATAAGTTTAGTCGATTCCCAAAATATGTCTTTTGTTTTTACGCCGCAAGGACGATTTGAATCTTATTTTTGATCGTTCTTAGATGGAAAATACCGGACAAGTGGTGCAGTGGTTAAAGCTTCGGCACTTGGATCGGGAGGTACTGGGTTCGAATCCCATCAGAGGCTAGATGCAAATCGAATTTTCATCATCGTTTACAATCGGTGATGTTAATACACACAACTAAGACATTCTGATGGTCCATGTCAATGTACAGGTTGACATGGAGCTTGCAATGTGCAGGTGGTATACTGTAGATGTAAATATAAGTAGGTGAATATTTGAATGGGTTAATCATATGGCGTGAATTCGTGGTATCACAATAGGCCAAAATTGGCCTAAGTGTCAACCACTGAAACCTAACCTAGCCCCTAGATGGCAAATCAATCAAAATTTAATATGTCCAATACAAAGTAGAGCAAAAATATCGATTAGGTCCGGATAATTAAATTCCAGTGGTTTTAAAAGATAGATAACTCATAGTACACTCCTATGTACCTATAAGTATAATTGAACTTGACGAAAAGTTTCAATGAATTTTGTTTGCATGTATTTATTTTCTTCATACTCAAAAGTAAATCGTAGCTGCAAAGAAGCCAAAAAAACATTTTGAATATACTTAACACAAATGTAATTAAGATTTATTGAAGGATTATTTTATGGTCTGATGAAGAGTATAATAATCGAGACAGCGATTGCATTACCAATAAATATGGTGCGAGGGAAAACTAAAATGTGTTCAAAATGCATGTAAAAATGTTAAGACATTTTAAAAGTTTAGTTTATCAGTCACTGCTATGCCATGGGTTAGGTTCTTGGAACGGTATTAGGGCGACTATTTTTTTTAGTAGTCTCGGGATTTTGTAAAGCGACTATAAAACAAAATAAAACAAGCAAGGGCGTTTTTGTTTGCATTGTTATTAGACTTTAATTGCTGAATAACGGCCCTATTTTTGAGGTAAATCAAGTCAACGAACTGGCTCAAACTTGGCTGTAGCGCAAATTCACAAACGAGAATGTAATCACAAGTGTTGTCGCCTATTGAGTATATTGCTCAATCATTACTGAATTAAATAATTCTTATTGTTAGCAATTTTAGTATTGTTGTTATTGTTATTTTTTTTATTAATTAATTTTAGAAAATGTACAACAGTTTTAAAACTTTATATCCCTTATGCCCGGTTGCACAGAAAAATGACTAACCAGTTAAATATTTTATATGAAATCTGTTTTCGCAATCAGGGGCGGCATGTTGTACCATCACTATTTTCGACTTTCGACTTAGTGTATGTCCCAATTTTCAGAAATCAATTAACATTCTGTTTCGCGTAAATAATTATGTGTTTTATATCGCGATTTCAACCTCTTGATATAACTGTGAGCTTCCTCTCTTTTCTATATTTCGATAAACGTATCACGTATCAAACATTTTCGCAATCAGGGGCGGCATGTTGTACCATCACTATTTTCGACTTTCGACTTAAAATTAGATACTATTTTCCTGTCGAAGTTGAAGCCTCCGTGATGGTGGTTGCAATTTTATTAAATGTTTTTACTGGTGATGATGTCTAGAAAGTTGAAATTGATTTAAAACCGAATTAATACCATTACCATCATCAGGGGGACCTAAAATATAAAAATTATCACATTTAAAATTTATTATAAGATTTTTAATAAATGCTTAAAATAATTTAATCTTTGGGTAAAGATCATGATTTTCTATAGGAAAATCTAAATTTAGGTAAAAAAATTTCTTTAATTAAGTTTAGTGGTTGTGTCTTTAGCCGTCATGTCTTTTTGGGCATTTCGAAAACAATTAGGCTATAGAGGTCTTCTGTGTAGGCTAACATTACGAATATTATTTTAAAGATTAACGAAATTAATTCCTTTTTGAGAGGCGTCATGGAATAGAAATATCGCGAGTATTAAGCAGTAATACGATAAAATTTAACAAAATGGGTCACAAGATTTAAACTGTTAAATAGTTCAGATACATATAATATTTGATAAAATGTTTGTCACTTAGTTTGATAGCCATGAAGATATTATTTCTTCTTAATTTACATTCACTTGTAAATTTAAAGCTTTTGAGATTCTTGCACTTTGCCTTAAGTTATGTGCGAGACGATCCGTGCTGGTTAAAAAATTAGATTAGAGGGAGGGTGGTGTCTTGGTGTTTTTTGGGTTTTGTAAAACAGCAACGAGAAGTTATTTCAGATTTGTATGTTAAATAAGGCAAGAACTATTTTAAGCTGTTTCGATTTCAATCATTACTGGCATCATAAGTTAGGTTTCTTAAGGTCGATTATGAAATGGAATGGATGTCGTTCCACTTATACCTTTTTTAGAACGAAAGTCTCGACCCTGGAGGCCGTAGCTTCAGCCGCGAGAGTAATTCCAATTATTATATTTTATACTTAGTTTCAAGATCATCAGTTCCTCTTAGTCTGGGATGAAGTGTTTTTTATTACTTATGAACTTAAACTTAAGAGGATCACATATTGGGATGCTCCTGTTCAAATACGTTTATTTTGTAGCGTTAAAGCTCTCAGGTTCCGAAGCCATACGAGAGAAGTTTAAGTAATTTGTATTGATTTTTTTTAAATAAATAACATTAATTAATTTGTTTAAGAATTTTTTCGGCTTTTCGGACAAAATATTACTTTAATGGACACCCATACAATGTTTACGACCGTTTTAGTCGCAGAAAACTAATAACATTTCTACCACAAAAGTAGAAAAAATGCACTCCCCGAAAGTCCGAAAATCCGAAAATCCGAAAAAATTAAAGAAATTAAATTCACGGGCGATTATAAAATTCTTCTTAATTATATGTGTTGGCTTAGTACACATACATAGTATTTCCTGTGGTTTCTGATTCAGTGATATATAATTCGCTAAATCGATATGTTCTTGTTTTGTATTATTGGTACAAAGCAAGAGTTGGATTTTTGTAGTTTGGTCGTTGCAACAATGCAACCTGATGAGTAGACCAACTTTTTATCAGTACGAAACCAAGCTGCCAAGAAGCTACTAAGGGAGTTCTCATTTTTGTAGGGGTTTGTGTATCTTGGTGTACACAGTAACACAAGTGCCCTTGGGTTAAAGGTTTGCTGGAGGGGAGTGCATTTTTTCTACTTTTGTGGTAGAAATATTGTTAGTACATGGCCTCTTTGTTTTTCTGCGACTTTTTTTTGAAACAGTCGTAAACAATGTATGAGTGTGCATTAAAATAATATTTTGTCCGAAAAGCCGAAAAAATTCTTAAACAAATTAAATTCACGGATGATTATAAAATTTTCTTAACATTAATTAAATGTAAAATTTGATATTGTTAATTGAAATCATATTTTATAATTTGACTTATGTAATTCAAATAGATGAATGGGAACATAAAACGTGATCAATATTGATTTATGTAAGTGGATAGTTGCATGACTGATTTTTAAATTACATAAATTAGTAAAAACTAGTTATCAATAAGAAAATGACGTTGACAAATATTATCATTCCATCTGATAAAGCCGATATGTGCTAAACACGCGGCAAATAATAATTGATCAATAATTAGATTTAATTAAAAATTAACGCTTTTGTCTTATTTCGTGCGTATGAAACAGCAAAGCTTTAATTCCAATCTCCCCCAAAAAAAATATTATGACATAAGAACTATTTTAAATTCCAAAATGACTAATTTTACATACATCTGCCAGGTTTATTTGACAAGCTTTTGGCTTCGTATCACGATTTTATTCAAGTGCCAATGTCCAAAAGATTTGTAAAAAATCGAATCATAAATATTATGGCATATGAACTTTTATTGTAAATAAGTTAATTAATTTTAATTAAAAGGATATTTTATTTTATTTTTATAAATTAAACATGTGGTTGAATATAACACTTACTAATAATTTGTTTTTGTTTCATTTTTAAATAGCTGAATGTTCGCGTCACTACTATGGATGCTGAATTGGAGTTTTCCATTCAACAGACAACAACCGGTAAACAACTGTTCGATCAGGTCGTGAAAACTATTGGATTACGTGAAGTATGGTTTTTCGGACTACAGTATACAGATTCTAAAGGAGATCTAACATGGATTAAATTATACAAAAAGGTTTGTAAATTATTTATATTTTAATTTTGCCCTACATAAGTTATTTTATTTGAATGTTTTAATTTATATAGTTTGCGTTTATCATCAATTTTAAAAATGACCCAATTATTTTATTGTTATTGGTAATCGTGCTATTTTGTTTAATTAGTATTTATTAATGCAGTAATTTGGTTGAAGAGGGGGTTTTTCGTGTTTTGTTTTAGTAGACAAATTGATATAAAAGAATTCATTAGGGATATATAAAATTACATTGATAAGGTCGAAATTAAAATTATCGCTTTTAGACTTCACCGTGTAATAAAAATTTAAATTAAAAAATGTTTACGGTCAATGTAAAAGAAATTCATTAAATTGTGTATTCTTCCAAGATGCAAAAAATTTCATTATATTTTCTTGTGTGATATGCTTGATCGATTAATTTACAGATCGACTATAAAGCTCTAAAAATTATTTTTGTTTATTTTCAAGAAAATGTATTCGCTTTGTAAATTCATTAATTTCTAATTTCAAGAATTCCATAGAATTTTACTTTTTTTTACACATAATACTTGTGTTTATTATATTGTTGAATAATAATAATAAATTTTATGACTAATTTATATTTTGTTGTTGTATGATTGCTAACGTAAGTATTAAAATGAATCTGATTGGTAAAATCCCAGAGTATTGTAGGTAGATTTTTGTGTGTATGTTTCTTATTCAAACCATGCCTTTTTATCAGATTCATTAAAATAGATTTAAAACCACATTTTATTTTAATAAAAAATTTTCGACCTCAAAATTATTCATTTAATTATTGTATTTAGTTTGTGTCTTTTTCAGTTGAATTTCTGAATAGTTTCTCCTCAATGTATAAAGAGTTTGCACAATTTACCACAAGACTAAAATAAATTTGCAATTCTAATCTTATATTTCTATTTAAATTCGAAACGTTTATTTTGAATGATAAAATATAATTTTTATTTTGAACTGCAATAAATTTATATTATCGTGTCTCAAATGTATCGCCCTGGGAAGTATAGAAAATAATTTTTACAAGTTAACTGTATAAATCAAGGCCATGACATAAGTGATGATCAAAAATTAGCACCAATCAATATCTAAAATATTTTTTTTTATATTTGATCTATGACCACTTAAATTGTACAATAATAATTTCGAAAGATTTTCGATTTATGCTTGGTTTAATATTCCCATTTTACGTGGCAATATACTAATGCAATTTTTTATGTCAATCTGCCTCTACGACCATAGAATTATAAACTCGTAATTTACATGTAAATCAACAATTGTTTTAAGCCTTATTGTAATAATTTCCTATTCAACAAAGTATTGCGGTAATTCGAGAAAGTATAATTTTGTTTAGAACAAGAACCCAAGGAATCAAGGGGCTTCTTCTGTTGAAATAGGAAATAGTATAAAATAAATTTTAATTAGTGGATTTTCTATATTTACGTAATATAGGATGAACGACACCATATGATTCAGATTTAACAAACTTACAGTCACGTTGTACAATGGATAACGTTGGTACACGTTCGTAAACTTTAATCAATAAGTCATCATATTTATCAAATTTGAAGGTTATTGAACATTTTTTCAAGTTAAGTAAATTTTAATTTAATAATTTTTGCCTTGACCGCACGCACACACCAACTATTTGTAATTATGATTTATTATAAATTGAATGTTATCACAAAATCGACATGGTCAAATTCTACATTAGATTATCCGCACAAAATAAATCATACACCAATCAATTCTGGAAAAGAGCTATTATGCATATGGCCATTTCCATCAAAAACGCGAAATTTGTGTACAATTTACATTTTTATCAGGTAAACAACGTAATACAATAAAAGCGCATAGTGTTGTTGTATGTATGTACACCATAAATTCCAAAGCTTAAAAATACACATTTTTGTAGATAAACACCCTCAAAATTTATTTCTTTTGATTAAAATTTTGTGACATCATAATTATTATTATTTTTAGATAAAATAAATTTTTAATCAATTTAAAACTGAAAAAATTGACAGTTCTCCTCTTCATGCTTATATATTTTTCTAAGTACTAGTTCTTCAGGTCCGCAATGGTCATTTAAAAAATTTCGAAAAATTTTAAGATATAAAACACAACAGGTTTGTTATTTATGTTAGTATCATGCGGTACAGCGTCTATGTCGACATAAAATCTCCAAACCAAACTTACATATGTATTAAGATAAAGATATAATATATACCTAGAAAAAATATATATTTATATATTCCAGAGATTTTTTTTTAAATAAATATTTGTATAATAACGTCATGTAAGATTAAAATTATATAAGTAAGTGTATAAAACGCTTACATAAGTCACAAAATTTGTTGTTACTAAATAGCAACTGGATAGAATAAAATTCAAATGAAATATTTTTATAAGACGATTTTTGTATGGTCACTATCGCATTTAGTCAAGCTCTCACGTCATCGTTTTGATTTTGGTTTTATATATTCGGCGAAATAAACCGTAAAAGCTATTTTTATCTGTGTACTTTTAATGAAGTAGCCGGTTACCGGCCTGCACTCGTCTTATATTTTAGGTCAGTGTATTTTATACAATTGGTTATATAAAAGTATTTTAGAACAATTGTTGTTTATAATAAAATCTAAGGTCTCTCATAATATTTGGAGTTTAAACAATAATAAAAAAATTCATAGCCAGTTTGAAATATTGTTGTAAAAGTAATTGTTGTTGTGACCTTCTTCGAAATTCGCGTTAATGATTTTAATTTATTTTTACATAAGAGCGGTGTTTAATTTTTAAGAGATAAGCTTTTATTGCTGCGGGATAAGTAAATTATATTGTTAATGTTGTTTTAAAGCAAAAGTGGACGAGAATTTATGAAATTAGACCCGCAAAGCTACATTCTGAAACGCTGACACTGAGCAAAAGATTTCCAAAGCCTTCGTCTTGGCGCAGGCTTGGCATTTTTGCAATTGAAAAAGTTTATTATTATTAATAGACTTCTTGTTCGAACTCATCTAAATATTCCACATTTGTTGCCATTGCCCTAAATGCATGCATTTGTTATTTTAAACGTATCTTACAATCAGAGATTGGCAGATGGTCAAGCACTATAAAATAACAGTATGACTATGATAGATGTTACTGGTTACTGCTTAGAGATTAGACCTGATGACAACTCTATCAAGTATTCGTGGTATCCGTGGTATTCCAAGATATATAAGCTCGAACCATACGTTCTAGGTTTTGATAATGTTATCTTGTTCAAAATCGATATAAACTGAAATATGATGATTTCGCGCTCGTCACACTTTCCAGGAAAATTCTTTGTTTTGAATTTTTTTTCGGTTGGCCGGTTTAGCCAAAAACCATAGTGATCGACAGAAATATATTTTGTGAGCGGCTCGGGTTTGGTGACCATAATATTGGAAAACGCTTTTTAGGCAGAAATTGCTGCGATGTATTAAACACAAAATTTTTTCTTCAGATGGCCATCTTCTGGTTTTTTCTCCTGGTCTCAGATGCCGTGTTTAAAAATTTCTCCCGAGATGGTGGAGCGATAGCTTTGATAGTCGTTACTTCGTTCCGTTTCAAAATATTTCAGAAGTAGGGTTGCCGTACCTGGTTTGCTTTTTGGATGGAGTCCTTAGTCTAATTTTTGAAGTTTCTAAAGCAATTTCTTGATTCATTATCCACCCTGAGTGTTTTCAACGTATTTCTTAAATATGCCTACCCAATTTGACCAGAAAGTTTGGTCGTTTCTTTTCTTGCTCGAAAATGTTTCATTCTAGTGATCTAACTAGCCAGCCACTAAGAGGTTTCATGAACTTTTCCTGATATATTTTAGGTTTTGAATTTCGTGTCGAGTGAATGTTGTTTTTTTCTCTTATACTTTCAATTTTATTTGTTTATTGCTTTACTAGTACTAATAATAGTTCTACAAAAATTCGGTAGTTTTGCTTAGTGATAGGTGACCTCTTTTAATCCATCAATCTGTCTAATTTCGAACAACACAGATGAAATGTACTCGAAAATTTTGTGAATCTTACTTAATTAAAATTTGACCCGAATTTACACTCGTGTGTTATTTGTGTTAAGTCTGCTGAGATATTTAGGCCTATATCAAGACTCAGGCTTATTCTGATAAAAAACATTTTTTCGCCTAAATGATATCCCATCCCAAATGATCGAAATAATTCAAAATCAAATCGAGCTCGTTTCTCAAATGATTGAAAAATCTGTAGTAGGAACCTTTTAAACTATTGTTTTCCTGAATTTTCGGTTTCTAATTTTTGCACATTGGCCTAAATTTACGAAGTATTAAAACCGCATGGGTAACCGAAAAGGTAAATCGAGAAATACGTAACTTCAATGCCTATTCAAAAGTTTGAACAGAAACAGAACCAAAGAAATGTTTTTTATGCTACGGAATTGTATTGTACAAAAACAAACATTTATTTATTAAAAATGGTTTTATAGTTTTTCAAATATTCTCCTTCAAGATCAATACAATTTTGCATGCGTTTGACCTAATTGTTTGAGAACCGATTGAGGTACCTCCAAAACATGCATTTTGAACGCATCAACCGCTTTTTTTAGGTGTCGAAAAACGTTGACCTTGAAATACCCAGGGCTTGCTTGTGCCGATGTGAGAAAGCTCGCACTGTCGTGTTGGAGAATGATCCTTCGTCGGCGGTTGGTTTTATTTATTTCGCCAAAAATTTCTTACAAACAAAACAAATGGTTGTGTATCATTCAAACTTCACCGTTACGACATGTCTAGTTTTCCGAAAAAACAGGCGACCATTTGTATCATCTTAATAATGATATTAAATTACGTTAATAATTTGCTATCATAAAATAGCAAAAAGCAACGGTGATCTTTAATTAAGATGTTCGTCTTAAAATAGGCATTTTATGTAATTGAGATTTCCCTAAAGATCGCGTAAATTTATTAATTGTTTGTATAATTTGTATATTAACGAGTAGGATTTGTATATACACTTTTTCACTCGTATTCAATTAATTATATCCACTATTTTGCAATTTATGTAATAAATGTAGTTGTAGCACTCAAATAGTAAATAGATAATCGCTTTGTTGTTAAGTATTTAATACGATTTTTTTATTGAGAAATCTTAATAATATTTATTTTATTTATTTTGCATGCTGCGCATTTACACATACATACTTTTTAAACCAAATCGGATGAAAAATTATGGTTTTATAATTTAATTTTAATCAATATTATTTGTTAAAATGCTTAAGCCTGAAAATTATGTTTGTGAACAATTAAGAAAATTGAAACGATTGAAAAAATATTTGAAACAGGCTAAACATTTTCCGAGCGGGGAAAATATCGATGACGAAGAGGATGATATGGTAAGACATTTTGATAGGTTTGTGAAAACGCAATCACATAATTACATTAAGTTTTGTGTAACGCAAAATCGTGGGTGGCATCACACAAAAATTATTTATCTTATTCATTTTAAATTGTTTTGCGTCATTTTGCTACACCAATTTGTGCAGTCACCAAATAAACTTTAAAAGGTATTACACTCCCTCCTACACTGACATTTTATATAAATTATTCTAAATTGTTATTTTTTTTGCTTCGTGTACGAAATCAAAAGCATCCATATTAAAGTGAAGGCCTTGACCCGGAAACTCGATAAAATACTTAATTTTTAGCAACAAGTATATTTTGCTTTTGAAAATGAAGAAGACCACAAATTTGTTACATTATTTTTTTTGTAAAATTTGGCTTCGCGAAAGTGTTGAAAATAAAAGTAAATACAATATCAACTAAGCATGCGGTATGCCAACTCATATTATATGAGGTCAACTCTGACTTAACCATAAAATATATAAACGTAAGAATATAAATAAACAACAAAATAATCAACTTCTATATATACATATTCCAAAATAAATATTCAACATGGAATACAAAAATAAATGGACTCCTTGACACAAATAGAATTTAATGACACCGCGAGTTAAAATCGCGAATGTGTATTACATTCATCCTCAATGCATATAAATGAATCATAATACACAAGTGTATAATTAATAATTCGCGACAATCCACCGAAATATTGTTTACCGAATACACAATTAATCGAAAATAAAAATAATGAGTGGCGCACATCTCCGATTATTGCACATTGCTCACGTGCGGATTATAATTTTATTGAGGCTTGCGTGATTTTTTTTATAAGTGCCAGTTTAACTAGCTGGAAACCTTGGCCTTTCGTCATCATTATTTACATCCAACCTTCATGTATAAAACAAATTAAGGTGTAGTAGCTGGATAAAAACAATTTATTTGACAATAAATATGATACAATTGTATATGTTACGTAAGAACACAATTAATTGTAAACACTAATGTCTAGTTTTACTAGCTAGTTTGTGTTTAATGAATGGGAAATTATAAAAATAGCTTGTTTTTGCATCAAAGAAGTTCAGAATATATTTCAGTTGATTTGTTGTATGCCGTTTTCATAAAGAAAATTTATTTTTTTCTTCACAACCAAAATGACAGCACCGAGATATTATGTTTGTTTAAAAGTATTGTAAAATATATAAACAGACCGGATATGAATACGTCATACCAAACATATTTTTATGAAAGTTATATATTGCGTTTGGCAAAGCTGAATACATATACAATATTTTTATTTTATTTCTGAAATAAATGCAAAATGTAAATTTATGATAAATAAATAAAAATATTCGAACGCAATTGAAGATGTATCACTTGTATATAATTTATGAGTCTCTCTTTCGTCAGTTGAACAACCCACCACACGTTTAAATTACAAAATTTAAAAATAAAAAAAAGTCAGCCTTAAATTGCAATACAAGTGTCGATCCACAGGTAGTTGAATACAGAAAAATGAATTTAATTAACTTTAATTAGAAAACAAAATCATGTTTATGTATATATTCCGTGATGACCTTCATATAATAGTTAAAAGATGTTAATAAATCTTTTTTATCTTTATTATTCTCTCTGAACGTAAGATGAAAAATAAATCGCATTTTATACTATATTAAGTGTTGAAGAATTAGTAATGAACAAAATATAGAAATTTAATCATCACACAAGTTTTGTCAGTTTAGTCCGATTCCATGTCGATCGTATATTATTTTTATTATAAATATCAAAGTATTATATAGTTTTATTCAAAAAATATATTATAGGCACATAATGTTTTCAGATTTTCATTTTACGGGCAACCAGTTTTTTTCTGTACACAAAGTTGGTAAAAGGCATGAAATTGTGCAATTCTCAATTTGGTTAAGATAAGATCGTAATTTTATAATTTTGAGTGGTTTAGCGTTTATTAACGTAAAATTTATTTTGTACTCCGCTTTAGTATAAAAATATATGCGAAGTGACCTGATATAATTTGTAATAAACTTTGTAATCAGTTGGTTTACACACAGGAAATCCGACGATATAATTAGGCAATCACACCAAAATGAGATTAAAATTTAATCGTAGTTGGTTCAGAGTAGATATAGTTTTTTGATTTCGTTGATTTCAAAGCCACAGAAGTATTAATTTTGAATTACAATAATGAAAAACACTCATATTTTATTGTTGTGATGCAAAATTTGTACTTATCGGTAAGGTCCCACCGATACTTGTTTTATGGACTTAAATATTCGTTTAAAAAACGATATAATGGAGTCAGACTGAACAGAGGAATTAGAACAGTCATTGTGGCTAAAAACCAATACCTGAAATATTTGTTGATAAACAGATCATATAAAAGATAGATATTTCTAGAACACCATCTTGATGTAGTGTCAGCTAACCTACTCAACCTGATTAGATGAACTCTATCAGTCTCACTATAATCTCTGGAAGACAGTTTTCTCTTATGCTTAGAAGCGTCCGAGTCCACTAATAAAGACGATATCGATCCTCAATGTATTTTAAAACATTTAACGCAAGTTTGCAAACCGTCCTAAAAAATAAAACAAACTGTTCCAATCGATTCCACTTCATTTGTGCACGTTTTTGACGTATTTGTGATAATAAGAAAACAACAAAATGATATTTATTTATATGAAAGAAAACGAGGTATATTTTTGACCTATGGCCCCACTGTGTCAACAAGTCTGCGCCCACAAAAAGTCGTCGCTTTGAAAAGAAAAATATGTAGTTCCAAAACTTACCTCGATCGATTTAAATACACTGCTCGTCAAAAAATTTCGGACACTATATTTTTTCAGAAAATATTTTTGTGCCCCAGGTTTGCCATGTACTCCTGAGGTATCATTTTCCATTCTAGGCGCAGAACTAGTTAAGATAATCTAAGGCTTCTGGAACGACTTCCCTTTGCCTTAAGCGGCACCCTAGCATCATACCCTACGCGTGTTCTATGGGATTAAGGTCAGGGCTGCGAGCGAGCCAAACAAGTCGATGTACATATGTAACATTTGACCTCTTTAGACCATTTTCGAAACAAAAATTGCCGATAATTTCGCCTATAAAATAAATTTTAAAGTAGGCACGTTTGCAGCAATAATTTCAAGTGCGGCTCGTGTTGTGTGCTCACTAAACACAAACGAAAAAGCAAAAAAAAGTTTAGGGTCAGAATGTTTTTTTCGTTTTTACACGATTAGTATGAAAATGAATTTTACATTTTGTTTCAATTTAAATTTAGATTCAAATTTTTTAAATCTAATTTTTGGTTTTATCGGTTTCGCTCAAGCGTTCAATGGGATTCAAAATAGTGGCCAACGTAATGAAAAGATTTACAACTATGAAATTTAAAAATCAAACTGGCGATGATTTCACTAATCATGATAGAGGGCCTAACATGGACTCTCCAACTGTCTCCACCTGCTATTGCTATCTAGTTATGCTAGAAAATTTCGATCAATTGGCAATTGTAGACTCGCAATAATATTTATATGCTATCTATATGCTATGAATACATGCTATGCCGGCAGAACTAGATAGCATGTTAATAGGATCCATATTTTGACGTTTCTTCTATTTCAATATGTCGTCTACTAAATTTTTAAATCGCGTTCATACAAAAAATGTTAACAAAAGATGACAAAATAATGATTTCTTAACGTCAAATTATAGCAAGTTTTCCACACCAGACTCCATCTTGGCAATTTTTGATAGAAAGAGAAAATAGATTGCAATAGTATTCAAATAGCAGGTGAAGAAGTCGTGTAAAAGCGCCCAATATAAAATGAAAATAATTGTACATGTACATAGACACGCTTGGGTTTTGTTGCAAAATGCAGTGTGTCGAACGAAAAATTTCCTCTCTTTCTCGAAGTGTGGAACGGCTGATTCAAATAAGTATGGTCGTGAAGTCGCCACATTTAAATTAATAGTCTCCACAAAAATTGTTCGGTCGGTAATTTTTGTCGTGAATCTAATAACAGTCGACTAATGTACCAAAAATATTTTTTTTTGATACGAAACGTTTCTTATTGTTTCGATATTTCGTAGCAAATAGTTATGCAAACTTAATTCGGATGGTTTTGTATATTTAAGATGGCGGCCAATAACAGAATAAGTGCACAAAGACCATTTCGGAAAGGGCTGTTTTCCAAACACCGAGACTACAATAAATTTCCTCTCGATTATACTTATTTTATAATTATTTGATATATTTGAATAAGCTAACAATTTTTGTAGATGCCCCTCAAAAAAATCTAAAATCTTCAATAAGTCTGTTCGAGAGGAAACTTACTGAGGATTCTCAAATAAGTCATGAGTTTGACCGCACTTCGATTTATTTCTGCACATATTCAAATAAGTCAATTAATAAGCCGTCTTTCGAGTAAAAAATACCGTTTTGTTTTGTTATTACGTCACAAATAAGTCGGTCCATCTGTCGGGAAGAATTGGCGAACTTATTTAAGAGAATACGGCTTATAGATTTACGATCGTATTTGTATCTGTTAGAAAACAATTCCACTTTTGATTGACAAGAATGTTCGTCGCGACTAACGATGATCATCAGATGAGTCAAGAGATCAATAAAAACAGATGTATATTTTCACGCAACGCAATAGTATTACCTCACAAATGCGATTCAAGGAAATAAAAGTGGGCAGCCAAACAAATTTCATTCAAGGACTTATCTGCCTTTACTAATCTAATCAGCAATCGGTTCCATCATCAATTTGATTATATTAATTAATCATAAATTAGCGACATTACAGTAACAACAAAAGCATAATATTTCCACTAAAAGATTGTGTCAAGCATAAAATATTTTTTTTATAGTTATTAAAATATTCTTTAGAATTTATGATGATATGAAATCGCGAATCGGCACAATACCTTGAAATAATAAATATCGTAATACGTAATCAATAAATATTTTGCTGTTGAGACACGATTGAAGTCAAATATTTAAATGCCTAAGTTTTATTTTGCGAATCGTATCAATTCTATTTTTTATAAACCAGAAATGACCCTTATCCCTCTTTCGAGCAATTTTTGAATTAACTATATACTGATAAGATTGCTAAATAACGCGCGACGCACCACTAATGATAAAACGAGCATAAAAACGATACGGGTGGTGTGGAGTTTTATGAAAATGATTAAGTTAAATTGGTATTTAAAAAATTTGCTTTTTAATTATTTATTTTATCTATTAATTTATTAGTTTGTTACGATTTATATTATCTTATTTTTGAAATACTATTTTCTTTTATTTCTTTTCTTTTTTTTTAAATGCAATCCGAAAATTTAAAAAATAAATTACTAAATAAGCCAGGATCAATGCCTTTCTCACAATGGGTATGTGATGAAAAACGACATCATACAATAGTTAATTATGGAAATTTGTAAAGTATTTTTTTGTTTATAGAAAGTGAAGTTTATGAGAATCTTCAGCTAAAATTTATGTTGAGCATTTTTTAAATTCATAATTTATTTTAGTGAAATTTTTGAATTATGTTACTTTTGAGACGTTACCTAATTTCAAATTTAATTTTATAATAATTTCTAAATGTTAAATGTGTTTAAGCATTGAAACCATTTTATTTAGAAGTTTCAAGCCAGCTAAGAGCTTCGTTATAATTTATCGCAAATTATAAAAAAATGTTGATACATTATAGTTTGACATTTTTATTTATGTTTATTTTATACTTTTATAGGTAATGAGCCAAGATGTTAAAAAAGAAAATCCGCTTCAATTTAAATTCCGCGCCAAATTCTACCCAGAAGATGTTGCCGAGGAATTAATTCAAGACATAACATTACGTTTATTCTATTTACAAGTTAAAAATGGTATTTTATCGGATGAAATTTACTGTCCACCCGAAACATCAGTATTATTAGCATCATATGCTGTGCAAGCACGATATGGTGATTATAATAAAGGTTCACATAATGCCGGTTTCCTTTCAAACGATAGATTATTGCCACAACGGTGAGTATTCTATTTACAAAAAAAAATCTATTAATTTGAAGTATTTATTAATACTTTTAATATTTTTTTTATTACATTTAGTGTTATTGATCAACATAAAATGTCAAAAGATGAATGGGAAAATTCAATAATGACATGGTGGCAAGAACATCGCGGCATGTTAAAAGAGGATGCCATGATGGAATATTTAAAAATTGCCCAAGATCTAGAAATGTACGGTGTCAATTATTTTGAAATTCGTAATAAAAAGGGTACCGAATTGTGGTTGGGTGTTGATGCGCTCGGCCTTAATATATACGAAAAAGACGATAAACTAACACCGAAAATTGGTTTCCCATGGTCTGAAATTAGAAATATTTCGTTTAATGAAAAAAAATTTATTATTAAACCGATTGATAAGAAAGCACCTGATTTTGTATTTTTCGCACCCAGAGTTCGTATCAACAAGAGAATTTTAGCATTATGTATGGGTAACCATGAGTTATATATGCGCCGTCGTAAACCCGACACCATCGATGTTCAACAAATGAAAGCACAAGCACGCGAAGAAAAGAATGCCAAACAACAGGAACGTGAAAAATTACAAATGGCATTGGCAGCACGAGAACGTGCCGAGAAGAAACAACAAGAGTACGAGGATCGTTTACGGTCGATGCAAGAAGAAATGGAGCGATCCCAAGCTAATTTAGTGGAAGCGCAGGAGATGATTCGCCGTCTCGAAGAACAGCTGAAACAATTACAAGCGGCCAAGGACGATTTAGAAAACCGTCAAAAGGAACTACATGTTATGTTGGAACGTTTGGAGGATGCTAAGAATATGGAAGCAGCCGAGCGCACGAAACTGGAGGAAGAAATTAAAGCTAAACAAATGGAAGTGCAAAGAATTCAAGAGGAGGTGGAGATTAAAGATACAGAAACAAAACGTTTACAAGATGAGGTTGAGGAAGCCCGTCGCCGACAAGTTCGTATATTCGATTACCGAATCATGTGATTAAATGTAAAATTATTATTTTTTGATTATTTAGGATGAAGCCGCAGCAGCTTTATTGGCAGCATCGACTACACCACAACATCATCATGTTGCGGAAGATGAGCAAGAAGATGATGTTTCTAACGGTGAAAATGGTGACGTATCACGTGATTTAGCAACCGATGAAGACATAAAAGATCCAGTTGAGGATAGAAGAACACTCGCCGAGCGCAATGAACGTTTACATGATCAGCTAAAGGTAAGTTTCTGTGGTTGAAAGCTTTCATCGTTTTCGTTTAAAATTTATTCTCTAAATATTTACGATTGGAAACTACATATGATGAAATTATCGTGTTTTATAGGAGTCTGAAGATGCTGACGTTACCACTTTAACTGTTCTGGCTAGAAATATTTCCTTGCACGATCAAGTAAAGGTGCTCGTGTTGTTTTAAACAATTTTTTTTTGTTTTTTTTTTTACTGAGTTGAGCTTCTCTTGTGTGATTATTTGGTGTTGTTATTACATATTTTATTATTAATACAATCAAATTGCGAAATATCGTTCAATTTTTTCATCTCATGACCACTAACGAGCATATTTTTATGTCACAATCACAAACGACTTGCGTAACTTGTTGTGAAAATGCTGCTTTATTAAATTTGTAATGCTTTTAATTTCGTTTGTCGTATACTCTTTTTACACTGTGACAGAAGCAGCCCCTTAAAATGTATTAATATAATATGGAAGTCGTTTATTAATAATTTATCTCACCATTTGATCATATTCATCTTTCAGATTGCATTCTCGTTTTCCCGTGAGCGGTATCCTCCTCTCTAACGATAGAAATACAATTTGAAAGTGACCCAGATAGTGATTTTTATAGCATCGCTAAATAGTGGTTAGTAATTATTTTGAAATGACCATGATCTTCTAGGATTCTACTCGTCCCAAAAATAGTGTGCGCGACTCAACGGGGAAACCTCTGGAAGCACGATTTTTCCAAACCCAAACTTTCTAATGGCTAAGCGCGCCTATCATTTGCAAGTTTATGCCAAAAAATGCTTGTATCCCATGTTGAATTTTTGTCCGATTTCTTGACGGAAAAGTGATTTTGAACGATATGTTTCATTTGAAATCTCGTACATTTTGATTTGAACATGGTTGTATTAAAGTATTTAGCGTTCATTGCCAGAACGAACCTTTTTTCGGTTCCCATAATGAGAGTTTCATGCTTAGTAATCATAGTTTTGCCGGTCTGTTTACATGTCTTATCATTTCATTGTGTTATGAAAGTGGGACGTTCACCTTTGAATGATTATTTTGTCTTTCGGGAATTTGAAATTTTTCTTCCAATGCATTTCTGTTTCTTTCGGAAACACTTGAACGGTAACAAAAACTCACCAGTCACCACCATATTATGTGTAGAATTTCACTTGAAATTTACTTGATTAAAATAATTTTTCCAACTCTTCTCCGAAAACCTTTTTATTGTCTGTTGGTACTTGTTATTTAATCTAAAATTTTTACATCTAACGAAGGAACCGAGGGCAAAAGAAGGGTATTCATTGATTCCGTACCTTAATTTGATTTTGTGGATCGTCGTTCATATAAAACTTAAAACGACTTGCTTTCATGATCGCACACTTCTTAAGCGGAACAGGATAAACATGTCTACAGGTTTGGGAATATTAATATTCAATTAAGGTGTTTTACTAGAAATATTAAAGTTACACAACAAAACTATTTATTTAATCCTGTATTTCACGGTTTAAATGTGTTTTGTAGGTTTGCACCGGACAATGGTTGCGATCAGTGATCAACATTCGTCAAATTGCAAGTATTTTAGATTATTGAAATAGTTTACGCCATGGAAAAAATGTAAGACACATGGTACGGTAAACTTCGCGTATCCTTAGTTTGCAATATATGTATTTTAAACATCAACGAATAGTTAACTTTTTTAATTTCATATTTTTTTTACATACTTGGTCATTAGTTAAAATCTCTTTAAACAATTTATTAATTAATGCCGATGAGAAAGTCAAACTTTGGAGCGAACGTGGCATGTGTCTTGAATACAAATGTGGTCTCGAGTATCAAAGCCGGACATACGTCAAAATTCCGAATTTTCTACTGTTGTTTAATACGTTTTGAAATGTGTGAGGTTTTCTTAGGAAAAACGAAGTTTTCGCAGTTTTTCACAACTAATACCAAATAAAGAGAGGTTTGAATAGTAATTAAAATCTCCAAATGAAAAGCAACATATCGTTTTTTGTGCTATACAAAAATTATGTCGTATGTCCGTCTTTGATACTAGATGCCCCAGATGAATCTGGAACCAAGTTTGTACTTTTAGTACCTTATGGATCTTACTTACTTTAATTTTCAGTATTGCCAAAAATCTATCGTTAGAAGAAGTTCAGAGCAGGATTGTTGTCAGGATTAATTAATTTTGGAACAACACACTTTGTTGGATTCGTACCATTCTAATGTCTTGCCGATTTGGGGTCCGTGTAAGAAAGGCATAAGTTGTTGATGGAGGTACTCTTGCTAATTTTTTTTCTGATGATATTGTCTTCTTACGTGATGTACGAATTATTTCTAGAGCCACATAGGAGTGTAAATTGCTGAATATAAACTTAAATGCAGACCTATAATATTTATTCTACCGGCTACACCCTGAGGCCTTTAACTCCTCCTTTCTGTTGAAAACCTTGAAAAGGTTGGTAGATTTAGGTATTCGAACAAAAATTGAGCCCAGGAATTGGGCAATGTCGCAGCATGCGTACTGTAGTCAATTTACTCGCGAGGGTTTTGTATGGTAGCATTTCTCGACATTGAGGAATAATGTAAAAACCTTCATGGAAGGTTTGTTATTTTTGAAGGTAGACTACTCTATAAGTAGGTTGATAAATCAGATGCTTGTAAGCAGGATTATTACTTCGGAACTGGGGGAGGCTACCGCAAGGAGGTGTAATGCCCCCGTTCTTTGGAGTGTAATGATGAATGGATTGCTGTTGGAACTGGAGAGAGAGAGAGAGAGGATGGGGGTTGTAACGTATGCAGATGATATAGCGTTAGCTGTCTCAGGCAAATATCTGGACACAATTAGGGATGTTATACAGAATACCCTCCTGGGGCGGTATGTTGTACCATCATTTCGAATCGAAAAAAGTCGAAATTCGAAAAAAAACCGAATCGAAAAAGTGAAAGTTGTATCATTTTCGATTTTTATCATTTTTTAATCTTGCAATACTTCTTTTAGAATGAAATAGCTACATTGATTATTTTGATCTTAAATGATAAAACTTTTTCATTTATCGCGATTCCAAAATGACACAACATACCGCCATTCGATTTTTTACGAATATCGATTCGAAGTGATGGTACAACATCCGCCCCTGTTACGAAATTTGCCAGCAAATGTGGATTAGGGATCAACCCTTGCAGAACAGAGCTGGTACTATTCACTAAGAAATTTAAAATTCTGGTAATAATCCTCCTATCGTGAACGGCACTAGACTGGCTTTTGCTGACGGAGCGAGATTTTTGGGCTTAATCTTGGATGGTAAGCTCAGCTGGAAACCTAACATTGTGGAAAGGGTGAATAAGGCTGATATAGCCATTTACTCGTGTAGGAACGCAATAGGTAAGATATGGGGTTTAAAACCATAGCTGGTACACTAGAGACAGTAGTAAGACCTGTGCTGACGTACGGGTGGGCGTGTGGTGGCCAGCTCTAGAGAAAGGATGGTGGAGAAGGTGTAAAGAACAGCCTGTATGCTTATAAGCGGGGCGCTTATGACAACACATGTAGGTTATATACCTTATTCTAATCTAATTTTTTGGTAAGCAGATGGCAGATAATGTGGTTACGAGAATCTCGGCTGTCTCTCAGTGGAAGTGTCCATGCGGGACACTCGACGATAGTTAGATCACTAAGTGAAGAACTGGTTAATCTAGATTATATTAAACCAACGTTGTGTTTCGATAAAGGTTTCCGGACCATCTGTCCTTCAAGGGAATCCTTGAGCAACGGATCAATCGCCCACGAATATCAAACTGTAGGGTAGGCGAACTAGCTAGGTACGATTCGACTCCAGATGCAGCCAGAAAGAGCAGCTCTGGGGATACCTATAGCAGCACTCAAATTGGCGCTCATTAAAAAGGCAATCGTTTTGACAAACGAGAGGTGGACCAACACTCATGTGCAGGGTAGCGAAACAGGTTTAGCCAAAACTGATCTTGCGGCGCTCGAAAGCACTAGTATCCCTTTGAAAACGAGAGGTAGGATTGGTCGTAGGGATACTGACAAGATACTACCTTTTTGGGGAACATGCGAGAATGCTGGGTCTACAGACGAATCACTTTTGTAGAAATTGTTTGGACGAAGAGGAGGAATAGACTTTAGATCACTTTCTATGTTCGTGTCCGGCTCTATCATACAGAAGGCATAATTACTTAGATGTGTACGGTATGGGCAGCCTTTCAGAACTCGCGGACTGTGGAGTGAGAGATATTTTACGCTAAATAAGTAGCTCTGGATGGTTTCAGCGGGAGTAACGAGGAGATAGGATCCTGTGGTATCACTATTAGCCTAAGTGTGCGATAGCAGCCACTCTAACCTAGCCTAACTTACACCCTGTTTGTGGAAGATCAAATACATTATGTTTATTTTCTGGGGTGTTGCACCACAAAATTGATTCATTGATTTTTCTAACTATGTACCTCTAATTCATGATTTTTGTTGATGAGCCCGCAATAGAACGGAAACAAAAGTTTTGTATAATTTTTTCATCATCTTTGCCCAGAACACGTCGTCCCATTAATTAAACATCTTCCGCGCTCACTGACAAAGTAATTGGCCGTCTTCTTTGGCTTTTGGAATCATTCACGGTTTCCTGCCGAATACGTTGTCTGAACATTGAAGCCAGTAAGGACGGGCATGACATTGCGTACACTTATACAGTCCATAATTCCAGTTCATATATTTATACCGTAAAAATAATAAATCTAACATTAGTCGTCGTATTTCGTCTGCTAACTAATTATTTTTATTTCCAAAATAAAATTCATCATTTTAGTCGAATCATGTTATACTTCCAAAAAATTCTCGTATTTAAATCATGAATATAACAAACCCCATTTCAATTGTTCCAAAGTTTGTTTGTAATTCGTCCAATTACAATTTAGCAAATTATTAATAATTTCCTTTTTATTTTCAGGCACTTAAACAAGATCTAGCTCAATCACGCGATGACACAAAGGAAACCGTCAATGATAAAATTCATCGTGAAAATGTCCGCCAGGGTCGTGACAAATACAAGACGTTACGTGAAATCCGACGAGGTAACACGAAACGTAGAGTGGATCAATTTGAGAATATGTAATGTTTTGGTTTAGTTAGAACCGCAGTAATTTCCAAAATTTATTATTATTATTTTTTTTATTTCTATTAAATTTTATTAATTATAAAGTTATATAATATTAAAAATATTGAAAGATAATTATTTTTGTTTTAAAGTAAAATATATAATATAATATTTTTATATATTATAATATTAAAAAATAATTTAATTAAATAATTTAATTTTGAAATAAAAAAAAACAATGTTTTGAGGTGGTATGTCAAAAATGATTATTAGAATGTTATATAATTTTTTTTTTAGAAGTTTTTTGCCATTTTTTATTCTTTTTTGTTGTTAAGATCTTAAGAACTAACAGAAGGTGCTATAAACTGGAGTATTATGGTTTCTGAAATCTTTATTTTATATATATAAGAATTTTTCATTTTCGTAATCAATTCTCGCGAGTAAAATAATTTTCCGTCCGGGGGGTATCATTCTAGTAATTTTCACATATAATATATACGTTTTCATTCCAGTTTGTAGATTTTGTGTCTATTTAAATTATATTCTCAAAATGAAAATTATTGTGGAAGCCATATAATAATTTTTTTTGTTTTTGCATTTTTAATTTTTTGATTTGTAGTTTAAAAAACTAAAAGTAAAATATAATAACGAAAAAAAAAAACACTATTGGTGGCCTAAAAATGAAAATTTATTGTTTGTTTTCGTTTTATAAATCATATGGAAAATAATTTTCATTCCTAAAATTAACGTGTAAAACTGATAAACGAAAATAATTATTAATAATTATATACAATTAGTAATTAAATAATTTAAAAAGAAAATTAATAATCGAGCGGCCTCTAATTTATATATGTTTTTTACAATAAATAAAATAATATTTAAAAATGAAAATTAGAAATCAAATCGTAATAAAGTGAATATTTTTTGATAAATAAATAATAAAATAAATTGAAAAGAATTAGTAACGTGAGAAATATATATTTTTTGTCTTAATTTTTAATTTCATAAATAAATAAAAATAAATACTATTATTATTATTATTATAAAAACTATTATGTATTATTTTATTATTATTAAACAATAAATAATTTAAAAAAAATATTGAAATATGAAAACTGGAAAAAAATTACAAAATATTAAAAAATTGAAAAAATTATATTTGTTATGTTTTATTTTTTATTTTGTTCTTTTTTTGTTTATAATTATAATTATAAATTGATTTTAATTATGTAACGCGAATTTTATTTAATTTTATTTTGTTTTTGTTTAAAATTAGAAGAAAAAGGAAAACGTAATGAATACAATTTTTTTATTCCGACACCATTAAAAAAAACAGAAAAGTGAAAAAAAACGAAAGAAAAACATCAAAACAACAAGTAATCAAATAACAATTAAAAATATATATAAAAAATCGAAATAATTGTATAAATTGAAGTAATAATAAATAAAAATATATATTATTAATAAAATAGAATAAAAAAGGAAAATATTGATGTTGGTTTTAATTTGGTGGCTGATAGTGATACGAAATGCATTCACACCGTAGTGCATTACGTTATCATTGTGAGTCGCCAAACGTACCACGCGAAGAAGTGAAACTTGTGTGAGTAATTCAATTTACTTATTAATAAATAGAATAGTACATGATTTTTAAGGTTCAGAAATTATAAGATTGGTTTTTGGATTGAATTATTTGAATTTTGATAATGACGCACGCAGCATAGGGATCTAAATTCCCCCACACTAAACCCGGAGACATCAATTAACCACTTGATTGCTCGTGTTAGGTTTCAGAAGAACATCAGCAAGCAGAAAATCCTAAAGAACGGTTATAAGTGCAGGATTGAAGAAAAGGTTTAAAGTAAATGGTCGACCATCTATTATGAAAACATTTTCAACATATCATTTATATTTATTACATAAACCTGGGAATATTATGAAATTTTTCCGTCTCGGATTTTTCCACTAACAGAAATATTCGATTCGTATTATCGAATTAAAATATAAATCACTTTTCACTATATTTTGATGAAACGTCAAAATAACTTCAATCGAATACAAAATACGTCAACTAAATAGTAGTCGGATTTTTTCTAGTGTGTTCGGATAAATTCGATTCGATTTTATTTTTTAGGTTCATATAGTACGGATTTAACGGAAAAATTTCATAATAGATCCCCTGGGCGCAAATTCCTGTTTAATGATAAATGACAATTAGTAATAATTTCATTATTTATTAGTAATTTCTACCTTAGTTTTCAAATAATTATCGGTTTTGCTTCTTTAACCAGACTAATGAACCCCAATGACCGGAAATATAAATATTTTTAAACTAAATGAATGACAAAAAAATACAAAGTTATTAGTCATTCTCGTAGTATTGAACCGTAGACTATAGCATTCCGCCAATTTTTCGATGGCGAGGAAACTGCCGACAACAAAACGTTCAAAATTAACATAAAAAAATTAAATAGCAAACTATAAACCCAAAGTAATGTCGTTTACACCGACAAATGTGAAGTCATCATACTTTAAATAAGTGGGTTATGGCGTTTAAAGGGTGTCCTTACTATCTTTTCGATAGAGGAAATCATGATACAAAAATTGACGCGGGTCGTTAAGCGGAACATTCTATGTTTCGCCGCTAAAATCATGATAGGACCAAGAGTAAGCCCGGATTGAGTTGAAGATAAGTTGTTGATGCTGCTTCAAGTTATGCTTGACGTTCGATGAAAAAATTTAAACCCCTATTCTCTTAGTCGTGTCACCTGTCGTTTCTTTCGACAATCATTTTTTCATATTCTCTTAGTCGACTGAAGTGACAAGAATGGTATTCCGATAGCCGTTTAAAAAGTTTCATGTCACTTGAGGTGACATTTGTAGTCGTGCGAATTTTTTAGGCGATACAAGAATGGAGTGGGAAAAACTGTAGGTTTAAGATTATATATTTTTTGTCACGTCACCTCAGTCGACTAAGAGACGAAGTGACACGACAATTGTCGCGTCGTATAAAACGACATGACTAAGAGAATAGGGGTGTTAGATAAACTTCCTAAGGTAGTAGAGTATTTGCTATCGCAGATCTATCGGTTGATGATAAATTTTGCTTCACTACCCAAACTAACTAACAGTAATCTGTAATTATGCCCCGCATTTTTAGGACGTTATGACAGAGAATGTGCTTCCGCAATGGCCAACAAAGCACTCTGGCCTTTCTAAAAGGAAAACTGCGTGAAATTTTTATCATTTACGTTTCTGCTAGTTTTTACGATTTCCATGTAACTGGAAAGTGATTTCTCTTCCAAAAAAGGAAATAACAATGGATAATAATTTTGGACAATCATTTACTTTTATCAGATGAATGGTTTCGGTTTCTTCGTCGTTGATCACAATTTGATTACTTCTCACGGATTTTTGGAACCAACAATAAATTAAAGCTCACATTCTAGAGCTCGTTATTTGGAAGATTTTTGATTGGATTTGGGCCAAAAGTTTTCTGTTTAAATTGAGCATTTGTTTAATAATTATTTTTAATTTCTCTCTCCTCTTTTCCTGGTTTTACTACTCTACCGCAAAACTACGGCTTTTCGCCTGAATGAAATATAAAGCAATTCCAGGGAGTAGCAACTTCTGCATTGCACAGCTTTTATCCTCTATTGGAATGGGGATACTCAGTGCCGACTCTGTATGCAGATCGTATACTGTCATTGCGAGTAGGTGAACGATAATTATGTTAGCAAATTAGAAAGGTAATAATATTCAATTTGCCTTAAAGGTACATAGTTGGTTTGGTAACAATTTTAAAATTGCATTAATCCGGACAATTGCCTACTGAAAAACCTCAAATTAGTGACGTGTGCTGAAGTCCTGAAAACAATACTTATTTACGTTAGGACTCACCATTTGAAAGGAAAACTAGTTAGTCGGCACTCTGTAGATGATCGATAATTGCGATTTACGTAGTTTTAACTCAAACATCCTCTTTTCAGAATCAATAGGACATCACTCCGATCACGGTGTCTGAAACAATTGTTCTGTTTTGTTTCCTATAAAATTAAAGATGAATTTTGCTAGCTCATATTTTTTTAATCACAATTACTTTTTAACTTTTTTCGTTGCAACACTTGCTTATTACAAGACTGCGTTGTGGTTTAAATCAATAAATTTTCAGGCGATTAAAATCGTGAACAGCAATAGGGGGCCTTGCGTTTTTTTGATGGTCTTGCTGTAGGCCAACTTTACCGGGAACGGCAACCGTTTTAAACAGGAATCGATCGAAAAGTGTACTTTCTCTTCGATAGTAACAGTAATAAACATGTATTGGGACGAGTTTGTTTACTTCTACCCGGTGAGTTTTTAGCACGCCTTTATTTCGTTGGTTGGTGTCGTTTGACGAAAATTACCTGATAATATTAGCAAAACCTCATCCATTCCCGCGTTGTCTTGCACGGAACGTAATTAAGAGCTGCTAAGGATTTTTTGCTAGTCATTGTGAATTCGTCATATGTCAATTTGTCACTGTATTGATATTTGCCCACGTGCCGACGATATTGTGATGCCACATATCAGAAATTCATATTCAGCTACATTGAATGGTATACTTTTAAAATAATAATTAAATTTAATGTTACTATAATAACTGATGTTACCGCACACAAAAGTAGACAATTTTGAAGAATAAACTGTTTTTGTATTCATGCACTGTAAAAGTTCACAGAAAAATAAAATTAAACAATAAAAAAAGACTTCAATTTAATATAGCAGAGTGAGCTAGAATTTACAAAGAAATTTCTGTCACCCACTCCCGCCCTCACACACCACAACTACCAAACTCTCTTATTATCGACGGGGGACCAAGGGCTATGTATCACCATAATCAACAGTGGATAGTCATGGGTGGTTGTGCTGAAAAGTGGGTGTTCACAAACACCCACTATACTTTTATTATGATTATTTTGAGTAACCGTGCTTCCGATCCCAGTTCGGAAATATTGATTTTATTGAATCACATTTTGGGGATTTCTGAGCGAAAAATCAGTAAACTAAACGAATAGAAGGTGGCACTAACGATTATGTATTGCATTTTAATTATAAATTGAAAATTACACTGAAATTTGTCAACCATCGAGGTATTTACTTCCCGAATGGTAAATTATCGTCACATTTAAAAATAACTAGTCGAAACTATCACTAATTTAGATTAGTTAGTGTTATAATATAAGTATTAGCTATACTGAAAAATTTCAAAGTGGACTTTGATGGTTAACCTCTGCATGATCATATATTATGGCATATTTGCTTTTGAAGGAATTTTTTTGATTTTTTCGCTGAATCTACATTACTTTATGGGATTTGGTCTCCATTATTGAGGTTACGTAATTCGTTATTTAATTCCGGATTACTGTGTGATATGCCGGTCCATTGAATACTTACTTGCCAGGTACTAGAGTTGCTGGAAGGTGTATACTGCTACTAGATGAGACATACTGGAATGGGGGGGGGGGGCGGTGTGATCTCGTTTCCTTCCACGTACAATTGGTTTTATGTTGTGTTTCCAGCAGTCATCCGAATTGGTACCAATTCAAGCAACTGTTGCTCGACGTTGATGATGTCGCCATCTACAAGGAAATTACAAAAACAAAAAACGAATAATGTCAGGCCTTTTCTTTTCTCATCACTGACACATTTCTTTGTGTTCGTCAAACATATTTTATGAAAGGCCAGTTTAAAGTCAATTAAATATTCTGCAACACTGTATAATTCGGTGTACGGTACCTAATTCAAGAGAAATTGTTTTCTCCTGATATAATGGCTCTTCATAGTAAATTTTTAATAAAATTTAATAACAAATTCAACCAGGTGGCCGATTGGAGGTTATTTCTCTTATAAGTAGAAGTTTTTAGAGATAAATACACTTTAATAATTTTGGCATAGATTTAATGTTTATAATTATAGTTAATTATATATACACATATTAAAATTTAGATGTGTTTTGGTGAACACTTAATTTCCTCCTCAACCATTTACTACAACCCGCTCGAGGTTGTTGCGGTATATAGTAGTTGACCCCTCATCGGTAATAAAAGAAACTGCTTGCGCTTAGAGTGCGTGGAAGAGTAGGTGGCGATAATCAATTTTTGAGGAACGTCTTCTATATTAAATTGAAATCTTTCGTATTTGGGGTCTGATTTTTATTGTGGTATGTACAATAAAACCATTAAATCGAGATTTGGCAGAAACAACGACACGAACAACTGTGAAGTTTTCTTCGAGCTATGTCAAGACAACCCATTTACCAGGGCCTTACTCCTTCCTTCCGGAAGGTACATGCTAATTTATACATGGGATGTATGTTCTTTCATTTTTTTTTTCTTAATTCAATATTTTAAGTATTAATTGGGTAAAACTAAAATTGTTTTAAGGCCAGTACTATTTATACCCATGTGTGTTGGATGTAATTTAAAAAATTTCCAGCATTGGTAAAAATTAGAAACCGAATATAACAAATACAGCAAAATACAAAGGAAAGAAAAAAACTTTATGGACAGCATGTGGCAAAAGTAAAAACTGCATATTTCGTTATGAATGAGCTTTAAGCTCAAAATGAGATGCATGGTTTGCAAAGGTGCTGTAGATGATGAATAAATAAATGAATAAATGTGTGGGGGAAAAAATTAACTGATGAGAAGATGGACGGCCAGGGCAAGGCCACGACAGAACGAGCCAATGGTGCGGATCTGCACAATGCACCCAAAATACGCAGTATCAACGACTATATTCGTGAAACGTCAGCGATTAAGTCAGTTAGAGAACGATTACTACCAGGACTTTGTTATGAGAGGGACAGACAAACCGAAAGAGTAGATCAAATTCGGCAACTATATTTGCTTTAGATTACCGATGTGTAATTCAATAAATCAGAGTTGACTATGAGAGAAATATCAATAGAGGATGAGCGACGAGATTCTGCCATAATTACGATGACAAAATCTGGATTTGGAAAGCAATATCAACAATAAATTTTTAGTCAAATCCTCGTGTATTGCTGTTCATAATAATACGAAAGCAAACGCCCCCTCAACTGGGGTCGTTCCACCATGACGAAGTGAATTTATTTTCACAAACTTGATTTATTAAGGGGAAACGTTACAATCTAATGCGAGTTGTGGCGCTACGTCTAGCACATCAAATTTTTACTACCTCAGAGTGAAAATCAAGTTCATATACAGAAACAATTCTTAATCAACTTAATCCTGGTTGAAATTTCGTTAGACAAGTAAATAGTGCAAGCCTTGACGTTATCGGGATTTGTGGGAACACAGTATGAATTCCCTCTTCATGACATCAAATATTAAAACATAATATTGTACAAACTCGTATGGAGCTAAATTTAAATGGCACACAGAAAGGCCCTAAGTACATTGAGCGGCCTTTATTATCGAAATTTGCCTGACATTTCAAGGTCTTAAAATACTGGAGCATGAATTTTGGGAGACAAAAGAGCAGAGGTATTTACCGAAAAACTTGGAAAAAACACTATAGCCTAAAATTCTTTTCTAAATTGTACTGATGAGTCACACAACATCTGCGGCTATTATGAAATTTTTCGATTTCGATTTTTTTAGATAGCGAGAAAATTCGATAAGACGGGAATTTACCGTAGTAGAAACTAGTTTTGGCAGTGAGTTTGTTATTTCGTTTTTACGTAATTAAAATAAAAAAATATTTTCATTTCAACAATTCATAGATTGAATATATGGGCAGTATCGGTTTTTTGCCCATTCAATTGATGAAGATTCTGAAGATGATGTGACGCTGATGTAAATATAAAGAAAACGTTTCCGCACAGATTCAAACTTTTTGATATGAGTAATAAAAGGTTATTCGAAGTTTTTTACAGTTACCATTGTTTATTAACAATTAATTTTTTTGAGATTTATTAAAATATTTCTGCTATCGAATGACTGCTTTAAAGAACTTCTTGCACAGGCGGAGCCCCATTTTGCTAAACGAGCAAATAAAGACGCAGTATCACCTATATTAAATCTAGCGGCTACCATACGGGTTTGGGCGAAGGTTCCTACCAACAAGCTGTAGGCCACGATTTTTTAATAGGAATGATACAATTGACAGTTTCGGCACTAATTGCGGAAATACTTAATATATTGGATTCAAAAATTTTAAATGTTAGATTTTATTTTATATATTTAGTTAACATTATAATTTTATAAATAATTTGAAATACATTTTTTACACAAATAAATGATTAATATCTTTGGAAAAATTCGAACGGTCGAATACAAAATTCGCTTCAATGTTTTCTTTTAGCTTCATAGGGCGAATTATTTCGATAACATGTGCGTTCGAAAAAACTCGCCTCGAATTTTGGTTTTAAGGTTTATAATAGGGCGAATTTTATCGATATCGAAAAAAATCGAAATCGAAAAGTTTCATAATAGTCCCCCTTGTTATTGCCGAAAATTACGCCGACCTATAGGATGGCTATGCGAACGAACCATAAAAAACTTGTCAACGATATTAACAAGACCAATGAAACTCAAATTGGACAGTTTCCTTGAAATTTCTTTAGTTCGAAGCGTGAAACTGAAGGTTCACTTTTCAGTCATTATTGCAGCGGACTTTAGTTTTAATCCAATTCAATCCCCAGTAACGTTGGTCTACAGTATAATCATGGGCACAGTTCAAGGTGAAACATTCCGATAATGTGGCGTCAACTTACAGGGAATGTTTTTTTTCGAAAAAAAAAATAATAATTAAATTTTGAGAATTATTCATTTACGAGCAACAAGGCTCCGATTATAGAGTACAGAACATCCGTGTTTTGAATGCTATTCCATTAATTACGATGGATTTTCTTGGCTCATTCTGGGAAAAAGTTCGTTTGGGCTGGAGTCAATTTGTGATACCACATGTGTTACAGGTTGTTGCAAAAATTTGATTCAGAATAAACTTACACACAATTAATAAATTATAACATTCCCCCACTGGAGCTTAAAGTTATATAACTTGCTTAGGCTTTTTTTAATTTAGTGATAGTTTAGTATTAACATGTTCACCATGCGGGGAACGTAAATTAAATCATTTGACATGCTGGATGTGGCGTAACTGGTTCCTCCTCATTGCTGTTAGTGTGCTGCCAATCTGAATTGCCAGCAATGAATTTTAGAATTGTTTACATGTTGATTTCGAAAATAACGTAGACCGTCGACAATATCGACACTTGGTGGAATATGTAGTTAATGTAGAATATTGTGGTTTTTTGTGGTTTTCCAATTGGAGGTTTCAGTACGAGGGCGAATAAATTCGGCTCTGGGGTGGGTTAAAAAATTATTTTCGCTTATTACTCGATAAATTAGCATCCGCCGTTATAGCTCACGTGATTTTGATACATGTTTAACATGAACCTCCAAGTGTCGATGTAATCCGAACCGACAAGATAAAAAAAATGGTAGTGGACAATCGTAATGTTGGCTCGTGTGATGATGGGTTCGTATCATGTGGCCCATGTTGAATTATCGGTCATGAACTGGATATACAGTTCTTTTAAATCATGGTTGGATTCTAGTTTCTGCACTAGCTATACGAAGCGTTGAAATGCTTGTGATCTCTAACTTCCTAATTGGCCTAATTATGTCTTCGTTATGGGCAGGTGTACTTAATTCTTTTTGGTCTTGCTTCGTGGTTTTTCGAAAGAGTAATTTATATTCTTAGATTGCCTCGTCCCACTATACTTCTTCACTATTGGAGAAGTGATACTGAGGAAATAATCGTAAACAGAATAGAGGTAGGCCTTTTGAACCTTGGGGTTAGTCGAGACTAACAATTTGTTGGTTTTCACTTGATTGGACGTTCCGGCACTGTCGTCGTATAGTTTTCCAACGCCATTTATGGAAGGAATACGTCAGCTGCAACAGAATCAAATTGTATTTTTTTTGTGAATGTTTTCACATTTAACTGCACTGAACTAATTCATGGACCTAAGAAATATTTGTCAGTTTGGTGAACAAAATATTTATACACTCAATCCTGTTTTTACACGGTCTTTTGTAACGCGTTTTTGAAATATCACGGCCGACAAAAAATCTGAAAACCTGTTTTTACACGGTACAAAACCTCAATGAAATTTCTTTGGTGCGATTATTGATTTTGGTGACGAGTTCTTTGTCGAATATCCCACAGTAGAAGAAGTAGAAGCAGCTGATAGAAAATTGGAAAGTGGGACGGCACTATTTGGGATGAGGAAGAGCTGCCGAAGATCTGTTCCTCTCGCCGAAACGATATACTACACGAGTATATGAGAAACTTGTAAATCACTATCGAGGTATTGGGTGGTATTTTGGTTGATTTCCTATGGCAGGTACCAGACCTTCTTGATGTAGAGATCCCAAAAGCTTTTCAATTCTCCGAATAAAAATAAAAGAAGATTGGCGTTGTGTGAGCAAGTCGTTCTTGAGATCTGTACATCCATCCAATCGTCTAAGGCATCCGGACATCCAGATGTGTCCGTTCATCCGACTTTTTTTGTTTGTATTTTTGATTGCGTCGAGAAAAGTGGGCTTTGACCAGGATAATTTTTCATTCTTCTAGGTAGATTTTAAAATTATTTATGAATGAGTATCACGGAATCATTTATGTGGAGTCCAGTGTCAAGGGAAAGCAAACAATCGGTGCTCGTGAGAAATTATTGAAATCAACAGGAGTTGTTAAATACACCAAACTTAAATTTCCCGTCTTTCATTCACTCATTTTGCAATATACACAACTATGTACAATGACATTTTAAATGATAAAATGTATGGCGTAATTAACTGCTGTTCGAAAACAACTTTTATGTTTGTTGTATTTTGTGAAACCAACGGGACATCTACAAATTATAAATCATATAATTTGAAAACAGTTTTTGTTAGTTAGTGGCGAGGTGTGGTGTGTGTATGTGCAGAAATTAAATTAATTAAATTGAAAAATAATAATTAAAATCAAATTAGTCGCCGAGTGCAAGTGAAATATTCATGAATTAGGCTTTTGTAGGCTTTTTGTAAGGCAAAATAAAAAATAATTAGTGTCGTCAATACTTGATGATCGCCATGATGAGTTCACCATTTTTTTGAATTGTGCTTGCGCTACAAACAAGATCACGTGAGAACATAAGTGATAATAGTATAGGAGAGTGTTTAGCAACCGTGTTTTGTGTTTTTATTGTTTGCTGTTTCAGGCATTGTTTATAGTTTTGAAGCAGTAACTGGCCGAGATAACACAAGGTGGACTTGCATAAAATAAAAACGTCATGTCTGAGTGAGTATTCCAGTCTTTTAATTCAACTTCGTTTTATAATTCCTTATCTTTATATATATAATTCTTCTGTACGTGTGTAAGTCACTGAACTCCTGTGTGTGTGTTTGAGTAGTTTTCTGGATGGTTTAAATTTACAATTGGATCCGGTTGGTGGCACTGCGATTGGGCTCTAGGAATTTTTTATTATTTTATTTTTTTGAGATTTCTCGCATATCAGAACATATAACCCCAACATTTCATCCCACACGACCCCAAATGTTTTATCATAAAAATCATAAGTTCAAGAATATTTGACCTTTAAAACCTTCCGAGAAGTTTATGAATAATTGAACTTCTGTGAACAATTTGTGTACCATAAGTGGCTGATGTCGAATTCTGTGGTATTTGACGTACGCATCAATACATGCGCCAGCCACTTGCATCGTAGCTGGGCATTGTTTTATGTACATATTGAGTGTATTATCAGAGCCATCTACGATTTTAAAGATCCGTTATATTATACTTATATACGGCTCTTTAAGATCGTTTAAATTAGGGTGGAAATTTTTTCTATGTTTCCATGAGAAACCATGTGAAATAATCAATTTTTGAATTAATATTTGCGAATCAAAATTTAATTGAGTAATTAAAATTTTTATTTTATAAGATTAAGAATATATTCAAAAAACATATTTTTGAAAATAAGCCATTTGTATTTAGTATTTAATTAATGAAAATGAATTAAAGAGATGCATAATTTTAATGTGTTTCTATACAATTGAAGTTTCTGTTTAGTTGTGTGGGTTAGTAAAAGGTAAAGTTGTATGAAAAGTTAACCAGTTTGTACACCAATAAGTGACTTAAATTCATCAATAAAATTAAAATTTCTGATGAAAATTTTCCCATGAATATGGGAACCAAACATGTTGATTTATTAAATTAAAATTGCAAATTCAAATTAATCATTTCGGTTTTTATTTATAAAAATTTATTAAAAAAATATTAATATAAGCTGAATGAGAAAGAACAAAAAAAGCTCACTATAAAAATGGCGGATTTTACGGCTCTTATATCTAGGTGGCTCTGGTATTATTTATCGAATTAGCTTCGCGTTGTTTTGACATTTCAATTTCTGTTCGCTGTTTTTCGATATCCCATGTATCTATGTGATTGTGCATATTGAGTGTTCAAAACATCCAGTACATATACTTTTACAAGAATTATTGGTGAAAATTCAATTTACGTTACAAAATGCCTATATTTTTTGTTTAATTTTCTAGAATGTGTGAGCCATTATACAATCAAGAAAGATGTTTTGTATGAACTTTGTATGAACGGGGCTGTCCGATTAGCATAGGATTAAGGGGTCGGGTACGCTAGTTCAATATATTTTTGTATATAAGTTATATGCTGGTTATTACTCACGTTCATTTAGATTAGTGCTGGATCGATCGACTTCAAGCGATCCACAATGCATGGAGCTTTGCAGAATTCAAAAAATACTTTGGGGTAGTTTGGTGGTGTCCACAATCCGATCAGCAGATGCGTGAATTATATGCAGTTGTCGATGGTGTCTGCGAGTAGTCGACATTGTCTACTAGTAGTCGATTTTGTCTACGTTGTTGACGTGTTGCCGACGCGATCATGTAAAAATTATTAGATGACGCGTAAACGCTCATCTCTGAACAGAATAAACCAAGTAACCAAATATCTTTGAATCCAACGTGAACGGATTGATTTGCTTCTCAATTTAATCTCAAAGGCTTATACTCTCCAGTTTCAACTTGATAGAAGTCTAATCAAAACTTTACGAGTTAGCTTAAAGCCTCTATTTCGATTCTAAGAAAGTAAAATCCAATCATCTCACCTTGGACGAAACGTTTGCTAAGTTCTAAAGCAAATTCAAAATTAATTACTGCCGAGCTAAAATAATTGTGCAGTGAAATTTCTAAAGATGCAACTACTGGCGACAGTGACGATAACAATTTTAAACTCATTACATTTTTAGTAAATGAAAATAAAGCTCTAGCAAACTTGCAATTTTTCATAAAATCCATATGAATTTCTTGTGCTAGTACTTTGAACATTTAGATTATAGTCGTACAAACATACATGCTCGTACATTTTGCTGAATGAAACTTGATATGACAAAAATTTTATATGCTTATTATTTTTATTATGTATATACATTTTCATAAATAAAATCCTGGAAAAATATTATCATTCATTCATATGAATATACACACACACACTCATAATATATTATATTATCCATTACGCTTTCTTGTGTATAAAAATATTTTTCTTTACCCATCCAAAGTAAAATTAACTATTCTTAGCCTGATGTTATTATTAATGGATACACCACCACACAAAAATAATTTCTTTTGTTTTTACTGTTATAACTTTTTGATTGGCCATCTTAATTTCACCACTGGAGGTTTAATGTTTGATGTTGGCTGTTACAATATAAAATTAAGTTACCTACAAGAATTTTCTGAAAACAAAAGGTGTACCAGTTGCTAGACAGACAGATATGATATCCATTACTTGCGATGAATAAATAGTTTTGTTGTACCCGACATATACGTACATGTCTAATTGTCGTATACAACGGGCAAACATTATTTATATTATGGTGCGGTGATATTCCCAAGAGATGGTTTCCACCAGAAAATTTGATTGATAAATACTTTTATAAAAATATTCGGTACTCTTATCAGACTAATAGTCAACATCACTCTCGTATATAGTGACCCAACATCCCGCATCTGAAGCATCGTCTTTGACTTTTGATGTTACTTGTATCTACACTTAGTCGACGCAACTCCTCGTAGCTCCGAACCAATTTACTGTATGCCAATTTACTCATTACTGGCACCAATTTACTCATTACTGGTATCGATGAATTTGTCCCAGACTAATCGGTTAAAAATCAGCGGTGTTCCCCCAAATGTGAACGACGAACTTACCGCAACAAATAAAATATTTTGGATAATTAGTTAAATATTTGTCAGAAGAAGAAAGGGTAAGCGAACAATTATTTCTGAGAACTATAGAACAGAAGTTGGTAGATATGTTGTATCATTTTCAGTCCTCAAAGATGCAGAACTATAGACGAATTAAGAAGCAGTGCATTAAAAAATGTTTATTATGTAGAGAAAAAAAACTAAATTCTAATGCTGACTTAAAATTAGCATATTTCGAGTTCATGAAAGAATATACCTTCGCTTATAGAACACATGAAAGAGGTCACACATTTCTCAAGCCTAACACATATTTTTTGCCTCCAGTTGTAGTATAAAGCTTAGGCTGGTTTTTGTCGCTTCGGCTAACACGACGAATAATCTTGATGTAAATAAGGCCCAATCGTGCAGCAAGACGTTTTGTCAATAGTCTGGTACTTTAGAACAAAACGCTATGACTTTACTGCTGATATTTCAAAGATGTACCGAGTGATTCTTCACAATACTTTGGTGTGTGGACTATACGGATCCGTTAAAATTATTTGAATTGTTTATTTACATGCGGTACAGCGTCAGCTCTATATTTGGTCACTCGAGTGTTGAAACAAATGGCTGACGATGAAATTTCTGGATCCAATACCTTAGATGATGGTTTGCGTCTGCGGAGCGAGCTAATTAGTGTTCTAAAAATGGACAGTTCTGAACTTCATAAGTAGTGTATGAACCAGCAAAGGCATTAGAGGTTATATCTCCTAAAATCACGAGCTCAGAAAAATCGTTTTTGACTTTAGGTCTTATTTGGCGACCCGACAAACACAGTATCCGTTGCTGACAAAGCATTCATTCTTACTAAAATTGCGAAATTGTACGATCCTTTAGGATAACTTGGCCCAATCATAATGGTTGCAAAACTACAAATTCAAACGCTATGGAAATCACACATCAATTGGGACGGTGAGCTTCCTTCACGTATGGAACTAATTTTGAGCTATACTTCACTTGGTAAATGAAATTAAATTGGCATGTCGGTTGGAACTAAGCTACTTGCTAGCAAACCTATAGTACACAGTAATTGAGTAAAGTTTTCCTATGGTCGGACTTCACAATAACGTTATGCATGATCAATACTGCATCGTTTAAGCTAAAAAGTTTTATCACCAACAGAGTTAATGACATACCGGATTTGGCAAAAAATTACACTTAGCAACATATTTCTTCAAGTGACTTCTTCAGGTAGCTGATTTCCTTACACATGAAATCTCACCTAACGATTTACGTTCACCAGATAATGCAAAAACTTTCATTGGTGCTGGCCAATGAACTAGCGAAACGACTAATGGAATTTAACAGGCAATTACAAACAGCATAGTTATTTTTTGTTGTTCTGAAAGCATAAAATGGAAGTTCCTATCCCCCATACTCGTAACTGTGGTGGTTTATGTAAAATTAAATAATTTATAATTTATTAATTAATTTATAACGTCCAAACACCGAAATAACAATAACCATCGATTACTACCCGGTGGCATTTGACGAAAATCACGGATATAGTTTTCAAAAAATCCGGAAACGTAACATAAATTTGACATTTGAAAATCATTCGTTTATTGATATTCAACAGCGTCACTTGAGTCTTATGTCACCAAACCACATCGAAATGTCACCACAACTATTGACGTCATTTTAATTTTTACGAACTGTCAAAATATTGTATACCATTAAGCTTCGCCGGTATTGTATACTATAATCGTAAATTCGTAACGATTATAATAGTTCGATGGCAGTGCATCGCAGTCTATCGCAAGCAGAACTCATATACAGCTGAATTAAATGATAGTATGGATAATTAAATGCTGTATTAAACAATTTTGTGCTCCATCCCTCCAACTAAAACGATTGGTTCTGCTACTTTTTGAAAAAGTTAGTTGAAGCCATATTTAAAAAATTATTCAAAAACAGTTGGAAATTTTTTTTTTTTTTTTTTTTTTTTTTTTTAATTAAAGGTTAATTTTAGGTTAACTAAATGCCCTATCAATTTTTTTTTGTTGTGCTCGTTCTAGAAAAAGGATTAGACTTTATCATTTCAACTTATAACGGAAACCAAGATCCGTTAACGTACCAATAGATTTAAGCTTATTATGGCTTATTTAAATTCCCCGGTAAAACATTTTGGGCTAAACTAGTTATTGACTAATCTTATGGTCATTTAATTTAAAGCGAGCAGAACCAATATCATAGCAACACCGAAATTAGAACGCAAAATCAGATCAGTCGTCATATAAATAATCTTAGGCTCATTATGGGTTCCACCTTTTTAGCGCCCCATCTAAAGGTTTTGAGAAAAATGATGATTGAATTCGTTTGGTCATCGTTAGGTCAGGATTGGTCACCACATTTTGGCGTTTGGTCATCAATCGATCATTTTTTATTGCGAAAAAACAAAATCAAAATTTTATTAATTCAATAAAATCAGGTTCGTCGCTTATTTGGGAATTTCATTTTACAAAATTAATACAAACTCCAATTGGAATATACCATTTAGATAAAAATCTTTCATTTTAAAAGAATTGTTACTAAAAGACATACGATATAATCAATTAAATTTTTTGGTTCGTCACAACTCGTTGAGGATTGGTCAGTTGATTTCATTTGGTCATCCCTATCTAATGATTTATTGCGAAAATTCTTTAAAAGCTCATAATTTCCACATAAATCGAAGTGTTCGGGGCTGTAAACTTGACCAATACTAATAATTTTATAAATCCAACGATCGGGATCGTTTGGTCAATTGCCACTGAGGATTGGTCACTAGTTATTTTCGTTTGGTCATCCCTACCTAATGATTTATTTCGAAAATACTTTAAAAGCTCATAATTTTAACATAAATCGATGTATTCGGGGCTGTAAACTTGACCAATACTAATAACTTTATAAATCCAACGATCGGGATCATTTGGTCAATTGCCACTGAGGACTGGTCAATAGTTATTTACGTTTGGTCATCCCTACCTAATGATTTATTTGGAAAATTCTTTAAAAGCTCATAATTTCCACATAAATTGAAGTGATCGGGGCTGTAAACTTGACCAATACTAATAATTTTATAAATCCAACGATCGGGATCGTTTGGTCAATTGCCACTGAGGATTGGTCACTAGTTATTTTCGTTTGGTCATCCCTACCTAATGATTTATTTCGAAAATTCTTTATAAGCTGATAATTTCCACAGAGTTTTTAAAGAATTTTCGAAATAAATCATTTTCTAGGGATGACAAAATTAAATTAACTGACCAATCCTCAACGAGTTTTGAAGAATCAAAAAATTTAATTAATTAAATCTTATGTCTTCCACCGTAGTAACAATTCTTTTAAAATGAAAGATTTTTATCTAAATGGTATCCATTCCAATTGGATTTTTTATTAATTTTGTAAAATGAAATTCCCAAATAAGCGACGAACCTGATTTTATTGAATTAATACAATTTTGATTTTGTTTTTTCGCAATAAAAATGACCGATTGGTGACCAAACGCTAAAATGTGGTGACCAATCCTGACCTAACGATTACCTAACGAAATTTGATAAAAACAGTAGGATTTTGTTGCAATGAAGTGCTACCCGGGAAATTTTTTTATTGAATTTTTCATTATTTATTTACCGTTTAATCGTAAGTGACCAAACGATAAAAACTAGTGACCAATCCTGACCAAAGGATGACCAAACGAATTCAATTATCCCTTTTCTCAAAAGCTTAAGATGGGGTGCTAAAAAGATGGAGCTCTCATTATGGCCTAATCAAATGATTTATTGACATCGACAAAAGTATCATATGATATTGATACAGCAGTTCGAAAATTAGCGAAAGGTTGCTTTAGCGTCGCTGGTAATGTAGATTTGGGCAATATAATCTCATTTATGGAAGTTCTTTAGCTTTAGATCAATGAAATATAATTATCAGGGTTATTTCTATATCTCAAATCTTGCACATCGGTGTCAGAAGTTTTGGGCGATAAAGCCACTTAACCGACACAACCAGATCGTCGACAAGCCCGCAGCAATGTGAGAAGATTGTTCTCCCAGACCATTTAAGCATTTATGTATAGTGCAGATACATTTTAGGTGTAAATATTGGCATGATTCAAAGGTTTGGGAGATGTGCAAGGCTAAAAACGGTAAGATTAATTCACTTTGTCAGTTCATTCACTTTGTCAGTTTTTGTGAGCGAAGGTTGTTAACCTCTGTCACTCAATCGCTCTACAGCCGGATTACCTTGTTTGTGTGATTTTAATCAGTTAATTTAAATCGGTATCGGACGATTTAAACTGATTCAATTAACCCAAAAAGGTGCGAGTGAAGTCAACAAACATGTTTAACGAAACTTTGAAGTCATACACAAAAGATTAGCCAATGATACTGAGAGTATGCACTCAGAGAAAAAAGTTGTTGAAATCACAACTTTCATATGCAAAATCAATAAAAAACATAGGTTGTTTTTGGCCAATAAAGGAAGTTATTGCCGTAACAATTTTATAGTTATTGATTTTACTATCTTTAAATCGACACAATAATTGTTATATCAATAAGAATTTAGTTCCGTTCAATAACTTGACGTTTTACATTGGACGTTCTTTAGTTATTATTCCAAAAAATTAAATTATTAATTTGTACAAAGAGCGTAATAATCATAATAAAGGATATTCTGGATAATATGGGGGTGATGGTACGGGTACCCTACCTACCATGATAGTGTGAGGTTGAGGTGAGGTTACCAATACCAAGTCGTTGCAACTTGGAACGCATTTTGAATTTCAAGACCATCTCGCATTTAACCATAGAGGATGCGAGGCCCGTATAGTAGAGACTATCATCTTGCTTAAGAAGATCAAGATATCGTGTCGTGTTGCTGATATTGCGGCACTAACTTGGTGGATGGAGTTTTGCCTCAACCAGTCAGACTTAAGAGCTTAAGTTACACGCCGATTGCACCATTTCGGTTAGTGCTACAATCACCAAAATTGTATAGGCTTCTCGTCACAAATAAACAACTGACCTCTAAAATTTTTGTGGTCGTACCGCTCTCCTAAGTGGTCCAAAATGGAGCACAACTTAAGAACTTAAGTCTGACTGGTTGAGGCATTTACCACCAAGTTACAGCTGCAATATCAGGAACACGACTCTCTAGAATTCAATATTTCCATTAGTGTAAAACCAAGCAATGGAAACTTGGTTTCGCACTAATGGAAACACTGAATTCTTTACATTAAAAATTCGGTCGTCTTCGTCTCATCAGACTGTAGTGACCAAACTACAACAATATTGAAAATTTTTGAACTTACATATAAAGTATAAGTATAATGCTTTAGCGAATTTTAATGATGAACGAGAACAGTCACGTTGTAAATGTAATAACTTTAGTTATTGAATTAATAAGTTAATCAAGTCCTAATGTTTATTTTAACAACGAACATTATCCGATCAATAAATTTAGTAAGTGTAGACTTGATAACTAATACATTGTCATTACAATAAGTGTATTTATTAGTAAAACTATTTTATTTTATTGATAAAATACATGTTTTTGTTAAACTTAAAACTAAGTTATTCATTAAACAATTTTATTGCTGATTTTCGAAAAATACGATTCAATAAGTCGTTCAATAAGTCAAAGTTATTGAATTTTTCTGGGTGTGCGACGAACATAAAGAAATATTGGGTTGTTCGGAAAGTAATTTCGTTTTTTTTTCATCGATTTTTGTATAGTAAGTATATAAAGATTTTATTGCATTAAATATTTTTAATTTTGATCCAATACCGTTTGCTATCTTTTTGGCAGTAGCATAATTCCACTCTTATAAAACTTCTGTTTTTTACTGGTAAAAAGTTGATCCAATGCATTTTTGACGTCCTCTTTTGAAGAAAAGGTTTTACCTCCTAAACAATTTTGTAGAGACCGGAACAAGTAGTAATCTGAAGGTTTCGAACCTGGAGAATATAGTGCACTGAAAAAATGTGGCAGTCATTCTGAATAAATTGGCAATCTTTTTGATAAAACAACCATCAATATAACGCTAACAAACTTTTTTATTAATTTGAATAAAATTTGACAAAAGTTTATCAAAATTTCTTCACAAACATGGTAGTAATTTTGATAATTTTGCTTTCGTTTTCATGTAATTCTAATTAAATTTGATATACATTTTTATTTGATTGATGAAAGATTTGATAAAAATGACATATTATTTAAAAAAATGTTACTTCAATTTCAGTAAATTTTTATTCGAGAGAAGAGAATTTTCGAGAGTTTTATTGGATACATAATTTAGTTTAATGAAATTGACGAGTTATTTTGTTAAATAAATAGAAGATTACTGTTGAATTTACTTTTTTAATTTTTATTAACTTGATCAGTAAAATAAAAATGCTACTGAAGTTAGCCGAAAATTTCAGCCGAAAAAAAACCTGCATTATCGACATATTTTGTATCATGTGGTAGTAAAAAATTTTGTTGTTATGAGCCGAAAATTACATGTAATTGAAGTTACAGCAGTAAATTTTCGCCGAAAAAAATTTATTTTATTATTTAATAATTCGAATGTTTAAAGGTAATATAAACTGGATGAAGTTAGACTGATTCGTAAATAGCTGGATCCCGTATTTATAATTTGTCGTGTTAGGGGGCTATGAATTTGAGTTGTGACACTAACAGTGAACACCTGTGCCAAAAATCAGGCCATATTTTATGTAGCATCATAGTGAAATAAATTAAAATCTGAACGCATGTTCAGTGGTAATTTGGACTGGATGAAGTTGGACTAATTCGTAAATAGCTGGATCCCGTATTTATAATTTGTCGTGTTAGGGGGCTATGAATTTGAGTTGTTAACTAACAGTGAACACCTGTGCCAAAAATCAGGCCGTATTTTATGTATAGCATCATAGTGAAATAAATTAAAATCTGAACGCATGTTCAGTGGTAATTTGGACTGGATGAAGTTAGACTAATTCGTAAATAGCTGGATCCCGTATTTATAATTTGCCGTGTTAGGGGGCTATGAATTTGAGTTGTGACACTAAAGGATGAAACACACCAAGTGCAGCGCAACATATTCCAAGCAATCCACACTAACGGCTGCTTATGGGCGTGCACACCAAGCAGCGCAGCAGATTGTTTTGTTTTAGTAGTAGAATTGAGTTGTGTAAATTTTGTCGAGGTTATGAGTAGCAGCAAAGAGCAGTAAATTGAAGCTGCTGGGTGTGGAACCTATTGATGCCGCGACAGATGCAACTTCATTCAATACAATTTCTTTAAATTTAAATTTTTCAATTATAATTACAAAATACTTAATGTCCTTTAATGAAAATACCTATATTTATACGCAAACTATAATTTTGTATCATTAAATAAGCGAATAAGCCAAAATTTAAATTTGCTGCTCGCTGCTGCTGCTTGGTGTGTTTCATCCTTAACAGTGAACACTTATGAAAAAAATCAGGCCATATTTTATGTAGCATCATAGTGAAATAAATTAAAAGCTGGTCACATGTTTAATGGTTATTTGAAGTGGGTGAAGTTAGATCTTTGTGGCAATTAAAACAGTTTCGCATGGCTCTTCCTGTTCCTCCACGTTTAACTGCAGCTGACGAACTAAACGTGTGCTTGAAATTATCAAATTTGTGGCGGTATGTGAAGACCCTTCGATTGACGACTAACATACGGCTGTTTTTGCAACAAGATCGAACTGCAGATTTGTTTTCAAGTGATTGTTGGTAATAGGAAAATTTCAGTTGACATCGCGGCCGGATTCATCACATTAGGCGCTTTCAGGCCACCCAACAGTTGGGAACATGTTGAGTAAAATCGCGGCCAACGCTATGAAAATGTTTAACACTATGAAATTTTCAAATCAAATTTGCGATGATTTTACTAATCATGATAGGGGATCTGATAGTGCCCATTGTGCACTAATTTCTGACATGTTTATTCGAACATAGTGCAAAATTAAAAAAAAACATAATTGGCTTAGCAAACGAGCCATAATGGCGCCGAAAAACTGACATGTCGATGATCTCAATGCGACCATTGAAAATATTATTCTGGAACAGTGTTTTTCCTTCATATCGGTTGACACAGCTATCAACCAGGATTAGATAGTCAACTATCTCACAAAATTCTTGAATTCGCTGGAATTTTCGGAATTGCCGAATTGACACCTCACAATTTGCAATTGAAAGCAGGCTAAATTACCAATAAACATGCGTTCAGATTTTAATTTATTTCACTATGATGCTATACATAAAATATGGCCTGATTTTTGACACAGGTTAGTGCCACAACTAAAATTTATAGCCCCCTATACGAAAAATTATAAATATGGGATCCAGCTATTTACGAATTAGTCTAACTTCATCCAGTTTATATTACCTTTAAACATTCGAATTATTAAATAATAAAATAAATTTTTTTCGGCGAAAATTTACTGCTATAACTTCAATTACATGTAATTTTCGGCTCATAACAACAAAATTTTTTACTACCACCTGATACAAAATATGTCGATAATGCAGGTTTTTTCGGCTGAAATTTTCGGCTAACTTGAGTAGCATAAAATAAAATAATATTTTTTTTCAAATCATAGATTTATTTAATTCATTTATGTAATACATTAAACTTTATCTAAAAATAAATCATTTTTAAATTAGCGATTCCATTGCTATAACAATGGTTTACAATCCGCGCAATTAACAAATAAAAATTAAATTAAATATAACTTAAAAATAAAACAAACATTTTATTTTGTTAATTTTTAATATTTGCTATATGATTTAAATAATTCATTTTAACCTTAAATAAAATAAAATCTAATCATCAATACCTACATAAATGTAATTTCATGTACAAAAAGTTATTATACTCTGTATTAATGGATAACTAAATCTAACTTTACTTTTGATTACTAATTTAGTCGTTAGTCAATCCGAGATTTTAGACTAATTTTCAATATAAATTTAGATAATTGTTTAAATACTACGAATTAGTTTTTTTTTTCAATTCTGCAGTTATACTTCCAATCGTAGGATGTTTTTTGTCTCGATGATTATTGGCGATAAGCTCAAAAAAGTACCGTAAAGCTCCATACTAGTATGGATGCTATTGGAAAATTTAAATTTAAGTCGTAAAATATTTTAAAACATATTCCAACTGCACGAATAATAGAAAATACTTGATGCTTTGTTAAAATTTATAAATATTTCTTCCGGGTTCCCCAATGAGCCTTTTATTACTAAAAACGGTTGTATAGCTACACCTTCGTCAAGCTTTTGTTGAATTAGTTCTTCAATATGTTGGACTGTAGCACCATCCAACATAAATGATTGTTGTGAATCTTTACCTAATTGTAATTTTATTAACTATTTTCTGTCCATTTACATTCTTAACCATTCTAGCGGGGTACCGAATTAAAAAAGTCTGAATTAAAAAAGTTCTTTAAAAATGAATTAAAAAAGTTGATTTTTGTATGAACATCTGCTACTTATTTTAATTCATATTTTTAACTTAAAATTATGAATTAAAAAAAGCGATTTAGAAAAATGAGAAAACTCAAAAATGAATTAACAAAAGCTTACACTATTTCATTTTTAAAACACCTACCTTAATTCATTTTCAAAATGAATTAAAAACGGCACATTTTATTTCATTTTATAAATTAAAAAATCTTAATTCGACTTTTAACAAATATTCAGAAATGTGCATTATTTTGGGCTAAAGTTTACTTTACGTACATCGGGAAAATCAGATAAGGAGTATAAATTTTTAAATGCAGGATTGTTTATCAACAATTTTTAGGAGGGGGAAGCTAAAATTTTCCGGAAAATTGTCACATTTTCTTGGAAAATTTTCACTAAAAAAAAAAAAGCGTATTATTCTATTCAAAATACGTACAAATATGTAATCTTTATTAAAATTTGGATATTAGGATTGTATCTTAACAGTTTTTCAACAGTACAAATAATTTTTCCGGGAAATTTTTTCAATTTTCCCAGGAGAATTTTGAAATTCTTTCAATTTTTTTTTTACTAAGTTTGACACTTAAAAATTGTACAAATTGTGGAAGAGCGGGGGTTTGGGAGCCCCATCCTCTAAGGTATATAAACGAATTAAAATTACGTTAAAAAAAATTTATGTATACGAAAGTGGATTCTTTTAACATTTGTGGCACTATCAGAAGAAGCGATAAGAACGAGAGAAACTCTTTGATCTGTGTCTGCAAGGTTGACGAAGCAATAATAAAAATAAATAATAATATTGAAAAAAGTAAAAATTTTTCAGGAAAATCAAAAACTTTCCGGAAAAATTTTGCATTTTTTGCAAACAATCCCGCATTTAAAAATTTCCAAAATTTATATTCCTTACCTAATTTTTCCTATGTATACGTAAAGTAAAATTACGCCTAATTTTGCATTGCAAAATTTTTACGTGCCAAATTCAAATTTAAATGGCAAAAAATTTTCTTTAATGAAAATAACATTTTTTTTTTCATTTTATAAAAAGGCTTATATTCATTTTACAAACATTTATATTAATTCATTTTAAAACTGAATTAAGAAATGCCTTTTTAAATTCATTTTATCGAACTTTTTTATTTCTTTTTCAACTCTGATTTTAATTCATTTTTAAAATGAATTAAAAACACTTATTTTAATTCAGAAAAAAAAACTTTTTTAATTCAAACTTTTTAAATTCATGTAGCCCATTCTAGCGGTTGTCAAAGACGAGCAAACTGAATTAAATACAAAATTGTTGCATGTAAGCCGTCTGAAAAAATAAACATTTTCGATTACCAAAAATAAATTGAGTTGAACAAAAACACTTACTTTCAGAGATATTTCCTTGCATTTTTATCTTTAATTTTTTTTCAAAGACCTGCATAATATGCAAATGAATTAAACGGGGCTTCTATGTTATCAGTATCCGGATACATAGTTTTAAAATCAATAGCAATCTAGTAAATGGAAAAAAGAACATTTTTAAAAACACAAGTATGTAAATGTATAAAATGTCCCCCTCGCTGGCAACTCCATCCTCTCGAGGGATTTGACCACGTGAGCAATTAATTCAATGATCCTAACCAAGTCAATTATTTTCATGTCATCACCATGAATCGAACTCAGGACCTCCAGTTAAAGCATGCTAACCACTTTGCCATCTTATGCCTGTTTGCCATCTTTTCGAAAAGACTCAGCAGCAGAACTTTATCATGATTACTAATTAGTTCGAAGTTTGGAGAACAAGTCGGAAGGAAAAAGGTTCAAATTCGAAAACGTTAATAAAGTTAAAGTTAAAATAAACGTTGATCATTAAATTTTAAACAATTGAAAATTCAAATTTAGAGTATAAAAATTACATCTGCACGTTGCAAGCTCGATGTCAGCTTTACTCACATTGAAGAAGGATCGGGGCTGAATTCTGCACTCCAACAGGGGGTCATAGTTGCGTTATTAACATCACTGACCATAGTCAATGATGAAAGACACAAAAGATGACAAATAGTGTGATTTACCAAAACCAATGTTTTTCATTCGAAATAGGGCCAAATCCTATGACGGGACCATGTAATCAGCATTGAAAAATAAACAGATCGAGAAACCTTTTTTTCTTACCCGTTTAAAAACAGTATTCATATTTAGTTTTATTGCATAATTGACAAATTATAACGAAGTTTGTCTCTCTCTGCAGGTTAATGCCTAATTATTTAGGTAAAATTCGAAATAAAACGGAAAGAGATTAATGAAATTAAAACAAGAACAGGCCAGAGTACGAGCAAAAGTGTGATAAATGTAGACAATTCATCAGAAACAAGGCCAGGTGGCAACTATACAGGTATATAATGCAAAATATCTCAGACTATAAATCGTGTGCTAATTTCCGTGATTTCAATAAACATGTTGCTATAACGTTTAGCGAATCTGGAACTCTATTTCTGAACATGATTTGAAAACGAAAGAACTATATCGAATTTTACTTGAGTCAAGAAGATTCTTACGGTTTTTAATACTTCAGCCATTTCTGCAATATTTCTGCCGTTGAATTAAAATTTGAAATTTGTGGAATTCTGTAATTTGTAGTTGCTGAGTAGTGTTGTTCCATTTCGGCCCAACTACAGTTGTCTTTAGCAATTTTGCTTAAATTTACTTCACTACTTAACGGTGATAAACGACTCCGTTTGTTGTTTTTTTCTTTTGCACTCTTTTCTTCCAAGCAGTGTTTTTTCTTAAACCTGCATTCTGAAGCAATCTTATTTGGTTAAAATAGTTGGAATAAATTTTACCCATGGGTTTTTCTCCTGGTACTTTAAAATAATACACCCCCTGAAAATAAATTTTATCTAGTTTTTTATACTATACTAAACTTTTTCGAATTTTATTAAAATAAAACGGTTTACCACATTTTCTTTAGGAAAAAGTATTTTTTGCGATTTCCACCGGCATTTAGATATGGTTGCTAATCAAATATTGAGAAATTTTAGTCAGGTGTGACTTTCGTTTAATAAACCACTGATATTCAAATTCGCAATTTTCTTAAGGTCCTTATAACTAGGATAGATTCAAGGTATTCTGTCCAGCATTTGAACCATTTTGTTCTTTTGTCATTGATTTATTTATTTCGTTGGTTTGTTGCCATTTCGTCAAGTCATAATGCCTCCACATCTACGAAATTTTCTGTAAGAATATAATAAATAATAACAATTATTAAATTTCCTTAAATGATTTTTGTGATACCGTTACCTAAGCACCTTTAAATCAACAGTTCTAAATTCCACGATTTCAGAAATTGATAAAGTTCTTCCCTCAATTCAAAAGAAAACTGAAAATTTTCCATATATAGATGGCGGACAAATTAGTATTAGTTATTTGATGATTAGCTAACTTATGTAAACAGAATTTACAATCGTGACAGCATCACATTTTTGTGATGATTATCGGCTTTCGAAATGCTTTGGCCCGGTTCATCTTTTTTACTTCATGACCTATCCCATGATCGCCCTCAGTAATAATTTGCTTCAAAAATGGATCATTTTTTGAAGCAAATTACGGACGTCAATGTGACGGAGGAAATTCCTTTCTGTAAGAACATGTTGAACTAATAAACTAAACCTATCAGCATCCTCACGAGTTGTTATTTGGCGGTTTGCATTTGCATTAATCGCACACATTTCTTCTTGCTTGATCAGCATTTTTGATAATAAAAAAATAAAATATGCCGATAATGCTGCTTTCAATTTTCCATATTTATTATTGCACCGCAATTTTTACACAAGTAAGCCCAATGCGGCTTAAGTTTGAAGTTGAAAACGAAATTTTCTTATAACCTTTATATTTCTTTATCTTTTGCACAATCGACTGTGCAAAAAATTTCAGAGAACTAGAAAAAAATTTCAACTATATATCATCCTAATTTAGGTAAAATACACAGTGGCACATGTAATACTGAAGAAGTAGCAATTTGGAAGCAACTCGAAAACAAATGTTCCACTTTTGGATTATCATTGCGCAAAAATATGTTTTCTGAATCGTGAATCGATCTTTAGATTTTAACCAAGGGGATATCGGTTCATTCTGCAAAACAGTTTTAATTAGAAATATTGCCTATTTCTTCAAAAAAAACTATCATACCCTGCAGCGATTTAATGTCGGCAAAGTGCATCTGTGCTTGGTTGTGTCAGCGCTGTGATTGGGTGGTGAAGTGGCTTGTCGCCTGTCGGCGGTCTAGATGTGTATTCTAACTGAGGTCCTCGGTCAAAACTTCTGTTCGCCATGCGGATGCTCCTATAGCGGTACAACTATTCCAAGGTCGTTTAATTCTAAACTAGCAGAACCCAAATCGAAAATCGAACTAAAACTTAAATTCGAACGCATAACAAAGTCAGCCGGCATACATATAATTTTAGGCTCATTATGGCCTAATGAAATGCATCATTAAATAATTTTAGGCTCCCTCCTCCATGAGCAAACTGGAGGTTGTTTAATTTAAAGCTAGAACCCAAATCGAAAATCGGACCAACACCGAAATTATTACGGTAAAATTGATTTATTGACTTACACATAATTTAAGGATAATTATGGGCTAATCAACTGACCTATTAAAATTTTTTGCTCCAATTGTTCTTGACAAAATTTCAGGCCATTTAGATTAAAGCTGGAAAAACTGAAATCGAAAATCAATCTAAAACCGAAAATAGCATCTGTATCAAGATCATTTGACACACAACAAATTTTAGGCTCATTATGGCCTAATCAAATAACCCAGTAAAAAATTTCAAGAACTAATGAAGCTCAAAATTTTTAATTAGGGCGTTTCATTAGGCCATAATGAGGCTAAAATTATTTGTATGCCAATTGATCTTGTTACGCTTTCTAATTTCAGTTTTGGTCTGATTTTTAATTTGGGTTCTATACTAGCTTTGAAGTGAAAAAGCCTAATACTTTTCCTAGACCGAGTAGAATAAATGGCGATGTCGCCAGAAACGTTCATAAAATTACATTTACATATTATATTCCAAGTTAGATTAAACAAAGCTAAAACAAGGACAATGAAAATGCAACTTTATACTCATACAATAGAAATAATTATACCAACAATTATTTTACCCACTGTATACACACACTATTATTTCAATTTTTTTTTTGTGGTTGCCATTGTACCATCCTCCGGCCAATCTAATTGTTTTGATGTTTTATTAAGTATAAAAAGATGCTGATAATAACGAATTTTAATCAGTCCATCAAGATGACTGCTTTAGTAAGTATCATCTAAGATATAATCCTTAAATAGGATAAAAAAAAATAAAAAAAAAATTCTGCTCACATCATAATAAAATTACCTAAGTGTTTAATGTAATATAATATAATTATATATTTTCTTTTCTTGTACACATTTTCCCTACAGTCGTTCATTTTCTTTGGTATTACGTTAATAAACGTAATCAGTGGTAATAAAAATACTGATTCAGGAATTATAACAATACCATCATCATCGACGTCATCGCAATCTGGTTCACCACTGTCGGCCCTTTCAAATTTTCCAGAATTTTATTTATTCCGCCAAAAGGTACCGATCGATTGCACCGATGAGAATTGTTTGAACTATAAAATCGATAAAAATGGGTAAGTTTACCGAACGAATTTTAATGCGATCCGTTGCATGTTCGATACTAATATAAAAAAAAAAAATTTAATTTTATTGCAGCCCATATTCAAGTCACTACGATGACACGTCATTTGGCCAGGATTACGATTGGAATAAAATTAAATCAAGTGATAATTTTGATAACAATGAAGTGGCACCACAAAAGCGACATAATATAAATTCAGATGACTATCTGCAACATTCATCGTGTGCGTGCCAAACAAAATTCGAGCTACGCGATTTAGGATATACACATTTTCCGCGACACTTAGTGACGGCAGTGTGCCAAAATCGACTCGACAATAATCGAAAATGCTGGCATGGATCACAGTGCAAAGAAATTCCGTATAAAGTGCGCGTACTAACGCGTCGCCCCGAAAACGAATCAATCGAGGATGATCGATTGTCGTCTTCGCTGCCCGATTCATTACGCAGTATGTGGAAATTTAAAACGTTTACGGTTACAGCGGCGTGTCAGTGCTCGATGTAAAATTCTCTAAAACTATATATATGTTACATTATATAATATGCTGTGTAATTTATTTATTAAAAAATATATATATATATATATATATATATATATATCGAAAGTTAAATATGTGAATAAAAATTTATCATAAAATATCAAATATATTATATATAATGGCAATGATATTTACGGTTTATTAATTCGTGGAAAAATTGGTGCATCCATAACGGAAATTTCGTATAGCAGTTTCTCTTCGAATTTTTGTGAATCCGATTTAATTAGTTCACCTTCGCTAAGAATTATCGCAATTTCTCGGACGGCCTTTACAATTTTCTCGTTTTCCGCCTCAAGCCTTCCAATTTCTTTTAGTTTCCCCTCGATGGCATTCACCGTTATATCGTAGTCGCGGAGTAATGGCGGCTTATCAAGAAGGCCACATTCAATACTGAGCTCAGCATGCTTTTTGCGATACAAATCTCGTTCCACTTTCAACTTATTACAACGTTCCCGTTCCGCATCAACCTCTTCATTTGTTTCCTTTAAGATTTCACGCTGATGCGTTATTATTTTGTGTAGCATGAAATCTTTCTCGCGTACGTGCGCTAAAATTTGGGTGTCCGCATTACATCGTAATCGTAATTTTTCCAATTCATTGTTTCGCTCCTCAATTTTATCGCTTAAACTTTGCGTTTCGGATCGTAGTTGTTCAAAATCAACCATACGTAACCCGTTCCCTAAATCTTCGAGGCTTTTTGCTTTCTATGCAGCGGCAAATAAACGAAATTAATAATTTTATATGTACATATATTAACGAGCTTTAATCTGATTCACCTACCACTTCAATTTCGGCAACTAAATTTTCCGTTTTAATAAATTCAAGCCGCTCCACATTAATAATATTTCGGACATTTTGCATTCGCTTGATAATATTCAGAACGGTCGGTTCTTTCATTTCTTTACCACCTGTCTGCAATGTTATTGCGGTATCGTAAAATAATTTGCCGAACGATTCACAATGATAAATGTACTCCTGTTTAGTGTGTTCGATTGCCTTTTTGAGTGGCTCAATTAAATTTTTGCGATCGAGTGTGTATTGCTTTTTAGTTGCCATCCGCTGAAATTGCATTAAACTGAATATATGTCGTTTCGGTTTTAAGCGTATTTTTAATACCACATACCGCATCCATTTCTAAGAGTAGCGCTCGATATCGTAAAATATAGTCCTTTTGAACGGAGATACTTTCTTGGTTAAATACCCCATAGTTCTGTTGTCGGCGGTAATATTCACTTACTTTGCGATTTAGAAGGGTTCTTCGTCGCTGGGCATGTTTTTTATATTTATAGCTCTCTTCAAATACGTTAAGCAGGCGGGTTTTATCCAATTTCTCGTTAGGATCTACTTGAGATACTACCGAACTTGCTTCGGTTTCGGATTTAACAGATTCTTGTTCTTCTTCCCCTTCATCTTCACCTTCTAATTCTCCTTCATCTTCTTCACCTTCCATTGCATGATGTTGTGGTATTGCGTCACCACCACCACCATCATCTTCACCAATGGGACCAGTCTCTTCGTATATTTCTTCTTCTTCACCATCGTCCGCTTGCTCAATTAGCGGGTGCTGTTCTTTAGTACTTTCCACTGTTAATCCACTATGTGATTTTTCGGGACGAATTTCTTTACTACCATGTCCATCACCCTCTCCTATTTCCGGAGCCGAGGGTTCATTATGGAGAGATTCATGAACCGATCCATGCTCAGAACCTTGTACTGAACCTTGAACTGATCCTTGAACTGATGTTTTTGCTTCATTTTCATGTGAAGGTTCGCCTTTGCTCATTTTCTCCTCATCACCCATTTTGTAGTAAAGTTTTTATTAACAAAATATGTTGGATTTTAATTTTACAATCTGAATTTGGTGACAGTTTGCGTATTTTTAAATTATTATTTCGCGATGACTACTAAGCATTCCGACGTTTCACATTTCACTTTATCAATGTATTTATAAAAATCCGTTAACTTCTTATAAAAAAACAAAAACAAATAATTCTCAGCAACCTATGGAGTACCACGTGGACTAACCCTGGAAAAAAATTTACAGAAGAAATGGATTTATTGACAGAGATCTAAGCCATATCTTGTAATAAATCAGTCTCATAAATTTTGACCATTTGGCCTCCAACCAATCTTTTGTTTAAGCTATGCAAAGGGCCACAAACACAAACCACTTTAGAAGATTTAGTTGTTCTATGTTGAAGTTATATAATTATAACTTATTTTAACCGTTCGGCATCAGCTCTTCTATGCTGATGTATAATGCGGGACAGCACTTTTTATTACTAATCACTTATGTATTTTTGATTAATAAATTTACACATTTTATTTAATTAATTATACATGCTTTTTATTTTTATCAATTAATAAATTTTTCATTTTAACAAATTAAATATTTAAGAGTTAGCAGAAATATAACTTTATACAATTTGTGTCTTAACTATTTCTCCTGTTTTTATTATATGGAATCTATTACCATATGCTATGAAAATTTATAATAAACTCTTGTGTTGAAAATTTAAAACAAAACTTATATACTAATTTTTCTGGTATACAACCTGGCTAAGGACTCTATGTTTCAGCAGTTCAACTAAGGCCAGATTGTATACCAGTTATAACAATTATACCATTTAAACTTCTCCACAAAACGCATCCATTACACCATTTCGAATTGTCACAAATTAGACATTTCTTACCCGATAATATGTCAAAACAAACAACAACAACAACTCAAACAACAAGGTAAATAATTTAATTATAAAAAATAAAACTTAATGGAAATAATTACAAAGTTTAATAAATTTATTTTTATATTAATATTTACATAGATATGCGACGACGAGAAAATGATACACCCACATACACTCCCCTTCCAGTGGAATTTAAGAAAATTGGTAAGTATTAAATTTCACGATACGAAGTCTGTGGTTTCTTAATTTTTAAATCGAACTGGTAGTTTAATTACACGACCATGCCTTGATAACACCTCTCTTGGTTCACTACTAACTTGCACATGCTGATCGAAAACTACTTTCTTTTTAGCTTTTGGAGTTTCTGAATTAACCACCTCATCAGCTTTCCCATCAACATCCCATGACAGATTAGTCGCTAATGGCTGATTGCTGAACAACTCATCATTATTTTCGGAATAACAAGGTTTGAGTCTATCTATCGAAATATTAACTTTTTTACCTTTAATTTCTAGCTCAAAAAATTTTGTATCCCTGTTTGAAATTTTAAAAGGACCGGTATATGGAGGCTGAAGTGCTCTTTTGACTGCATCGGTACGTATAAACACATGAGAGCAATCCTCCAATTTTTTGTTAATGAAAAATTTCTCCTTTGAATGTCGAGATGCGTTTACCGGTTTTAATTCTTCAAAATGTTTTTTTAGATTACTCACGAATTCGGACTGTGGAATCGAAGTATTTGGAGGTTCCATGAACTGCCCAGGAACTCTAACCGCACTTCCATACACCAACTCTACAGGAGTAGATTGTAACTCTTCATTAAACGAGGTACGTAAACCTAATAAAACGAGTGGTAAAATGTCCGTCCAATCCATTCTGTTATGACACATAATCGCTGCTTTTAATGTCCTATGCCAACGCTCAATCATACCGTTGCACTTAGGATTATACGCTGTAGTACGTCTTCTTTCAAATCCTAATAAATGTGACAATTCTGTAAACAGATTCGCTTCGAACTGCGAACCTTGATCTGTTACGACAAAATTTGGAACACCAAACCTAGCTATCCAATTTGAATAAAAAGCATTTGCCACCGTATTTGCCATGATATCTGGTATTGGAATTGCCTCCGCCCAGCGAGTATACCTATCAATCATGGTTAAGCAGTATTTATGATTATTGGATATGGGTAATGGTCCAACTAGATCAATATGCACTTCTGAAAACCTTTCCTTTGTCACTTCGAAATTACCTATTGGTGCTTGTGTGTGTCTTGATACTTTGGATATTTGACACGCCAAACATGCTTGTGCCAATTCCTTAATATCCTTTTTTAATGACGGCCACACTACATGTTTAGACACTAATTTGACCGAAGCTTTTATTCCCGGGTGCGACAGATTGTGTAGCGACTCAAATACCTTCCTCCTCCATTCTCTTGGTATGAAAGGTCTTGCTTGTCCCGTCGATATGTCACAGTAAATGAAATGTTCTGTATTGAAAGCTAACGGTCGTCTTACTAAATTTAGTCCAGAGTTCTCGTCTTGTAGTATGTCATTCAGTTCCGAGTCTTGTAATTGATCTGTAGCCAGTTTGTTATAGTCAATAGTCTCGTGAATGTCAATTAGCTCAACTCTAGATAATGCATCAGCTACAACGTTATCTGTACCCGTTATATGTCTCAGGTCCGTTGTAAATTGTCCAATAAAGTCTAGTTGACGTCTTTGTCTTGGTGATGCTTTGTCTAAATTTTGTTTAAATGCGTAAATGAGGGGTTTGTGGTCCGTAATGAGGATGAAATTTCGTCCCTCGAGAAAGAATCGGAAGTATTTTACACCTAAATAGGCCGCTAACAACTCCCGATCGTAGGTACTGTATTTTTTTTGTGTTTCGGTTAACCTGACAGAATAAAAACCCAGTGGTTGCCAAACTTCATCAATTAATTGTTGCATAACTGCCCCTACTGCTGTGTCGGAAGCATCTACCATAATTGATAACTTGGCTGACATGTCTGGATGAGCTAGAAGGGTGGCATCACTTAACTTGAATTTACATTTTTCAAACGCTAATTTCGACTCTTCTGTCCAAACGATTGGTATTTTACTATTCTTTTTGTAACCTTTTAAAAAGTCATTTAAAATGGCCTGGTCATGTGCTGCAGAAGGAATAAATCTTCTGTAGAAATTAATCATTCCTAGAAAACGTTTTAATTGCTGGACAATGACTGGCTGCGGAAAATTACGAATTATTTCTACTCTATCTGGAGATGGTAAAATTCCTTTCCTATTTACGAAATGTCCCAAAAAAGCAATTTCTTCTTGCGCGAATACACATTTATCCATTTTAATAACTAGCCCATTTTCGGCTAAACGTTGGAAAACTTGTTCAACATGACATAAATGCTCATCCAATGAAGCGGATGCGATTAAAATGTCGTCTAGATACACGAAACAGAATGACAATCCCCTTAAAACCGAATGCATTAATCTTTGGAACGATTGTGCTGCATTCCGAAGACCGAATGTCATTCTATTGAATTCGTAAAGACCGAATGGTGTTGCTATAGCTGTTTTGTGTACATCTCGTGGTTCAATTGGGATTTGGTGGTAAGCACGTACCAAATCAATAGTTGAAAATACCGTACAACCAGCAAGTTGAAACGAGAAGTCCTGAAGATGCGGTACTGGATAATTATCGGGAATGGTCACATTATTCAACGCCCTGTAATCCCCACAGGGTCTCCACTCACCGTTTTTCTTAGGTACCAAATGCAGAGGACTGGCCCACTCACTTTTGCTAGGTCGACAAATTCCTTGCTCCATCATACTTTCGAAGTGTTCCCTCGCTATTTGTAACTTATCGGGAGCCAAACGCCTTGTTTTGCACATAACTGGTTGCCCGTTTGTTTCCAAACAGTGTGTAACATTATGCTTAGGTGTATTCATATTGCCTGTTTCCCGAGTAATTATTTCATATTTTTTTAACAATTCGTTGATTTCTGGATTAATTTTACTTTTATCTAACAGGGCTAACGAAGGACTTGAATTACTTGTAATGGATCCAACTGAATATAAATTTGTAACCGGATCAATTAATTTACCCTTTCTAATATCAACTACTAAACCTGTTGCTTTTAAAAAATCTGCCCCGATTATTGGCATAGACACATCAGCAACTATGAAGGACCATTTGAACACCCTACGTAAACCGATATTTAGTGAAATTGTCTTCGTTCCGTAGGCCTTAATTTTGGTACCATTGGCTGCATATAAGTGAAAATCGGGTTCATTAACCTTTTTGTTACTGAAATTTGCTGGCAAAACGGAAACGTCTGCGCCAGTGTCTACCAAAAATTTTCTTTTAGAATTTTGATCCAAAATAAGTAGACGATTTGCACAAATTTCATCAACATACGTCTCAAAATGCTGACTAGAATTTAGTTTTTTGACTTTTGAGATTTTACAACAATAAACTTATCGTGAAAACGACAACCTGAAACACACTTCGTTGCCTTATCTTTAAAACGTCGATGATAGAAACATTCGGTTTCATCATACGTTCGTTCTCTAGATTTTGACGAATTTCTAGCTGTGTTATGCGGACTACGAGTTCTTCGTGTTGTGCTACGTAAGTCGGATACTTCCATTATAATATCCTTACGGAACTTACACAACATCTCATGCAACTCTTCTTTTGTCGACGATGATTCTTTTTGCTGGCTTGTGTATGATTTGTCACTTATTTCCATTACGTGCTGCTGTGACATGGTTTCAATTAATGCGTCCGCTCGTTCTGCCAACTTTCCTAATGAAACGTCATTTTCAAACGGGACTAATACCAACTGTACCTGCTGCGGTAACCTTTGCAACCATAATCGCTTAACCGTGCCTTCTTCAAAATGCTCTCCTGCATTCATATGCATTTGCTCCAGCAATTGTGATGGTTTCTGGTCTTCTAACCTTAGTCCGTGCAACAAATTATTTAATTTTGATCGTTCTGATTCTCCTAAAACTTTAATTACTTCCTGCTTAAAAAACGTATAAGGTTGTTTTCCCTTATTTTTTATAATAAGATTGGCAAATTTATTATGCAACCTAGCATCTAATGCACCAACCGCATGTGAATACCTCGTAGTCTCTGTAACGATGTTTGCTACCTGGAACTGCTGTTCCAAAATAGCAAACCAGACCTCGGGATTCTGTGCATATAAAGGTTGGGGTGGCTTAAAAGCTACATGTGCAATCTCTTTTTGCGAAATATTTTTTGCCGTTTTACTTTCGTTATCTACAATATTTTCACTACCAGAGTTGCCACTAGAAGATGCTTCCGAAGCATGGGAATCTTTCAACTGTGCATTTAGAACGATTCGAACCTGATCTTGCACTAGTGAACACAATTGTTCACGAGTCAACGTGATCATTTCGTTACTAGAAAATAAAAGATTTTGCCTATCAGAGGAGTGTACATAGGTGGAATTCGTTTCCTCGTCGTCGGTATTGATACCACGCACAACGAAACGAAAAAAGAAACTTAAAAGTAGAAAAAAGGATGAACAAACAAAAAAAACGCAAGAAATACTGAACATTGTGATTATTTGAATAATTTTAATTTTTTATTTATTTTTTAAATAATTTTTAAATATTTTTTAATTTAATTTTTTTTTTTTAAAAATAATTTTTATTTTTGTAATTTTTAGACGACGCAAAAAATGGTGCAAAAATGGAGTACGTTTTATAAAGAATAAATAAATGGTACTTACAATTTTAAATTTATCGTCTTATTATACGGGATGATTGGAAAAACTCCCGGCTGCTTACAAACAATGTTTCCTCTTTGAAGCGGATTTTATTTAATACAGCTATGTTTAACGGGTGATCCGGTGAATGCCTGTTGCTGCTTCGCCAAACCAATGCTCCCTTCTAATTTGCGGTTGATTTATTAGTTGCTCGTTTATCTGGTGAATACATAGACGGCAAACTGCTTCCTCGGAACATATAATATTTTTTAAAATTTTAGTTATCCAAAAATTTTACGGATGACTTGTAGTATTTTGCGTTGGCTAATAAGTATTAGCTGCTGCCCCCGGTGGAACTATAATATCACGTCGGGGTCACCAATTTAGAAGATTTAGTTGTTCTATGTTGAAGTTATATAATTATAACTTATTTTAACCGTTCGGCATCAGCTCTTCTATGCTGATGTATAATGCGGGACAGCACTTTTTATTACTAATCACTTATGTATTTTTGATTAATAAATTTACACATTTTATTTAATTAATTATACATGCTTTTTATTTTTATCAATTAATAAATTTTTCATTTTAACAAATTAAATATTTAAGAGTTAGCAGAAATATAACTTTATACAATTTGTGTCTTAACTATTTCTCCTGTTTTTATTATATGGAATCTATTACCATATGCTATGAAAATTTATAATAAACTCTTGTGTTGAAAATTTAAAACAAAACTTATATACTAATTTTTCTGGTATACAACCTGGCTAAGGACTCTATGTTTCAGCAGTTCAACTAAGGCCAGATTGTATACCAGTTATAACAATTATACCATTTAAACTTCTCCACAAAACGCATCCATTACACCATTTCGAATTGTCACAAATTAGACATTTCTTACCCGATAATATGTCAAAACAAACAACAACAACAACTCAAACAACAAGGTAAATAATTTAATTATAAAAAATAAAACTTAATGGAAATAATTACAAAGTTTAATAAATTTATTTTTATATTAATATTTACATAGATATGCGACGACGAGAAAATGATACACCCACACCACCTTGTTGAGTGATTTTAAAACTCCTCTATAGGGATAATAATATGGTTGCGTCAAATTGGACATCAAATTGAAATGTGACACATATTTGCTGGTTGGCCGCATTTCTTATGGTTGCGGTACATCTCATTATGGAATTTTACCGCCTCATTCGGCTTTATCTAATCATACAGTTTTCAGATTAATGGAGGATTGGTTCAATCAAACCTAAGACAATGACTCTGCTTTCATCACTCGCAGATTTCTGCCTAATTCAGGAGCCAAATTTTCTTGTTGGTTCTGTAAGATGATTTAATTATGTCCACGTACCCTATTCAAATTCTTACAGTGATTTTGGCTTTCGCATATCTGCCATTTTACTCACCAAAGGCTACTCTGTAGGAACAGAAAATTAACCAATTGCGGGTCGATTCTGGATTTCCTATTGGAATAATTGGATTTTAATAAAAAATTGGATTTTTTTTTAAATTTTTATAGCAGTTTTGTGTTTCTTACCGATAACTTTATTCTGGTGTGTCTATAGGAATTTTTTCGGGTTTACTACGAAATCTCGGTTTTCTTTTCTTCTAGTTCTAAAGTCTTTATTTAAAAAAAAAAATATTTTATTAATTCGGGCTGGCCGGACTAATAATATTTTAACATAAAAATAAGATATCTTGCCCAAAAACGGCTTTAGATTTAAACTTCGAGAGTCGTAGCAGCGGGGATCAGCAATCAGTTAATGACACCTACTAAAAAGAAAAATAATTGCACCATTTAGTTACGCACGGTTTTGTAGTGTCAAGATTTTGTACTTGCATCATTTTAGAAATCCATTTACATCGCACGTGTAGAATTTCAACAAAATCGGTTTAGAAATGGTTTAGTTCCACCCTTAATGACAATATTCCTGACCTTTATCAAACATAATTTTAAAATCATATTTAAATCCAACATGTCGATTTTCGACAATCGGTTAAGAAATGGTCAGGTTTTATTCCTATCCGCCTTATTCCAGAACTTTATCAAAAACGAATTTTTTTGAATCCCATTTATTACCCACATGTCGAATTTCAACTAAATCAGTTAAAAATGGCCTAGTTCCATAGCGATGGCCATATTTCAGAACTCTATCAAAAAATCATTTTAAAATCCCATTTCCATCGCATTTATCGAATTTCAACAAAATCTGTTAAGATATAACCAAATTCTATCCCTATTAGCCATTTTCAAGATGGAGTTGTCAAACAGTACCATTTTACCACAATGTCAAATTTTAAAAATTTATGCCGGGATTTTCTAAAATTTGGGATTTTTTTTTTTTTATAAAACCGGGATTTTGAAAAACCGAGATTTTGTTACACACCCAATTTTTCCTTTCTTATTTATCGCAGTTTTGACGTTTATCTTTCCGCACCTACTTTGGATACGGAAGATATATGCTTTTGCAACACATACAATATTCGTTTAATTTATTTCTTTTAATTTTTAAATAGACAAAAAATATTACACACAATTAATGTAAGTTTGACATTTCTTAACCGCTTACATGGTTTTCAATACTCAACTTAATCAAGAATTTTGGAAAAATTTATTCCTATGTTTACCAAAATAAACCATTGGAAAGATTTTTTAGGAAAAAACTGTAATCAAAATTTTTTTACAAAACAGGAAAAATAATCCTATTTCCTAAAGACACCAGAATCGATCAATTGAGATCTTTCCTCTTTCAAACTATCGGTGGTGTTTTATCGTTTAAGAAAATTGTCTCTATGTCATCAACGTTTAGCGTACTATTTCGACTGCTTTTGAAAAGCTATATCCAATTCAAATTTCTCTTCACTCGTGGTACTCCGGCAAATCCAATTACTCACAAACCTGTCGGCTGTACTGTACGGGGTTCGTTCAAATGGTACTCCAACATTCTATTACTTTATTCTCAATTTGTCGAAGTTTGTGGTCTCTTACTTGGTGGTGCACGCACACTTCACTCTGTCCGGATTTAGCCTATCGGGACGAATAACCGATTTGGAAACTCCGGTACTTTTTTGGATTCATGCCAATTAAATGATAAAGTGTTTTCTCGCCTCGTCTCTCCCTTCAAAGCCCAATTGCTTCATTGTACATCGCCTTGTACATCACTTACACCTCTATGTACTAACAATCCCTCGAGTAATGTTGGCTCGGCTTGTTGCCATAGGAAACATGATGGGGAACGAGAACGAGAAGCTTGCCGTGGTTTACTTATCTCTTTTTTTATTAGAATTCAGCTTGCACAACTTTCCTTATTCAATCGCTAAACTTGCTCGTTCTTCATTCTATTGGTTTTACCTGAAGTATTGGTTACGCGTCCACTTTTAGTCCATTCCGCATATTAGTATTACCGTAACCTTCACGCATCAATTTCGTTACTTCTTTTTCAACGTCCTGCAGGCTAGACCTATCTCTCTCTAGTGTGTGACTGCCCATTAGTTCCACAGTCATGGGCCACTTATAACTCCGGTCCATGGCTGCAGCTTTTCCTCGATGAGAAAATGAGCGCATGGAGCTGCTCCCCAGTGACCTAACTATTGTGTTTTATTTACTTTAAAACGGACTTTAAAATTGTCAAATGGGGCTTCATCCTTTCATCATCGACCGCTGTAGGTTTTAAAATTCCCCTTGAACTATCGAGCAGGAAATTCATTGACACACACTAGTGACAATCAAGCATGACACGTATATAGATATTTATCAGCAAATGGGACTAATTTTTGTTTGTGAAACGTCTGAGATGAATCGTTTACGACATGTCAGAGATTCTGAAGTAATTTAATGTATGTACATATATGTGTATAAATAATGAACCATTTTATTTACATGAAGACTAATATTTCTAGTTTTATTTAAATACATAAATTATAATTATAAATTAACTTATTTTAAAAATAATAAAGTCATCTTTCCGGTATATGTGCTGGTAGTCCAAATGGATGAGTTTTGCATTTTTACCGAACATAAAAAAATGAAAAAAAAATTTGGTTACAATTTAAATTTTTTTGTAATAAATCAATTACAAAATATTTACTTACCAATTCCATAAACAAACTGTTAACACTTTATACAGATAGAATAAGAAAGACCGAAGACTTGTCATATATGTTTCGCGTAAGAAAGTGAAATTTTTTTCATGTATAAGAAGACATGTATATGACATGTCTCACAATTTTTGTTGAACGTAGACTACATTTAGACAAATCATACGAGAAAGTAATATGACTTGAATTACCGTCAAAAATCGATCGGAAAGTATTTTTGGTCTTTTTCTTACTCATTTATAAAAAATGTAAGAAAGAGCAAGGCATATCTTTCGTAAAAAATTATTCGCATGCATGTTGACAAATTTCCAACTGAATACTTTCAACTGGTTCTGTTCAAAACGTTTTACAACGAATTTCTACAACGTTAAGGAATTTACTTCTATATGTGTGCCTCAACTTCTCTAGTCAATTTTCAAGCTCCTTGACCAAATGTTCAACTTCTTCATCAGGATTTTTGATCTCTCGCTTAAGTTCTTGCATTTAAAGCTCTTGGGTTTGTTTATTTTGATCGACTATCAGAACTTGTTGATGAAATTTTTGATTTTGTTCTTTACCCAGCTCAGCAAATTGACCACCTTGTTCGTTTAATTTTGATGCTGTATAAGATAGCGGAATTTTGACAGTGGAGAATGAAAGATTACGCTACTCGCCGCAAGTGGCAGCACTATCACTAAAGAGAATTAATTTTGTTATGTAATTACCAGTGAAAATTTTTCATTCATTAAGTATATATTTTTTCACTAAATAAAACATCTCAGCGGAATAAAATATTAAAAGTGATCCTTAAAATGGCAAATTGATTGATCTCCGAAGTAAAGGAACTCGGTATATGGAATGTTGAAATTTTACAATATTCCGTCTTTCTGGAATTTCTTCCACTAGTAACCAATATTTTCGGTTGTTTTTCTTATAGCTTAGGTCATCCTGAGACTATATGGGAAATTTGAAGAAAATTCATGGACTAGAAATTTATAACTTATTTTCAGTTTTTGGCCAATATCTCAAAAACTTCCACTAGCAACCAATAGTTTCGGTTGTTTTTCTAATAACTTAGGTCACAGAAAACCAAACAGTTCTTGTGAAAATTCTAGTCCATGAATTTTTCCCAAATTTTCCATGTACATATAGTCTCAGTATGACCTAAGCTATTAGAAAACAACCAAAAGTATTGGTTACTAGTGAAAGAAATGCCAGAAAGACGGAATATTGTAAAATTTCAACATTTCATATACCGAGTTCCTTTACTTCGGAGATCAATCAATTTGCCATTTTAGGGAGCACTTTTAATATTTTATTCCGCTGAGATGTTTTATTTAGTGAAAAAATATATACTTAATGAATGAAAAATTTTCACTGGTAATTACATAACAAAATTAATTCTCTTTAGTGTTAGTGCTGCCACTTGTGGCAAGTAGCATAATCTCTTATTTTCCATTGTCAAAACTCCGCTATCTTATACAGCATCTAATTTTGTGGCTTGTTGGTCCAATTTATAGCCTTGCTTGTCTATTTTTCCACCTCGCTGGTCGAATTTAGCGCCCATTCCCTTCAGTTGAAACAAGAGCGCATTCAAAATTTTTCCCATGTATAAGGACGGCTGCTGTTATTCAGAGGGAAGTACGCGGCTTAAATGAAATTCCACTTCTAGAAAATTCCACTTCTGATTAAAATTTTACGAAATTGGGGCGTTTGATACTAATTCTTAAAGTATTTTACGTTAATAGTGTTTATTTATAGTAGAAGGGGAGTATTAAGTCAGATAAAACGTGTCTTCACACCTACTTTTATCTGATGGTTGATTCTATGATTTAAGTTCCGCAAACGTTACATGATTATATATCGAACACACACAGAAAATTCGGAAGTAAGCAGATTTGGCATAGAAAGTTGGACATAACATCAAAGTTAGCAGCAAGACAAAGGCTATGAAATTGAACTCGAATTTTAACCCGCATCAACATAGAAACAATCGATTTATGTGAATAAGTTTGTGCTTACCTTAGTGGTTCTGTAGCAAAAACAGACGGAAGGGACGGAGAAATATAGATAATACGAGCAATAATAACGATAACGAGAATCGGAATTTGCTTCGAAAATTTAACGCAATTTTAAAATATTTTGGCATAGTTGTAGTGCTAATCTTTTACTAACCGTGGTATGGAACCAAGTAATAAAGAGGAATTGGGGTATTTTCTCCACCTTTAGCATACCCTCCCCTTATTCTACATGTAAAAATTGAAGAAGTATGGGGGAGGGGTATGTGTGGGAAATTTAGGTATTGGCCTGATATGAAATATTAATTTTGAGTTTAAAATCGACTACAATAAAATTAATAAATTTAACCGCAGTTTAACACGCACTAAAGAAATATTCGAGGCGGGTTGAGAAAGTTGCTAACAAGCAATGTTTTGGTAGATCATCTTCAGTGCTCCAATCGAAAACGATTTTGTATCGGTATTCGGTAGTCACAAGAAATTATATGCGCAAATATGATTTTTTGTTGTAAAACTTCATCGCACATTACATAACAACACGTTTAGCAAAAAAATGGTTATCCCCAATTTCGCACATAATAAAATTTTTAACATTTCAAAATTCCTTGATTAAATCTTATATTTTTTAACCTACATTTCACTTAAGATATACAACTAGAATTATTTGGTTGATTTAAAAAAATTAACTATAAATTTTACGTTAACTTTTCAAAGTTAAAGTCACGATAAATAATAAAATCATACTATGGATAGGTCTTGGTAGGTAGAGATGAGTATTTAAAAAAAAAACTAGTGATTTAGTATTGGCCCGCAGCATCCTCTTTTATACTAGATAATTGTGTTCTAGTCAAAATTTATCATCGTTCATACTCTCTACGCTTATATTCAATATCGGCTTCTCCAAATCGATTAGCTCCGGTGACGATTTATCATTCGAATTCTCGTTCAATGTAAAATTCGGTATGTCCAAATTATCCGGGTGTTTATCATCTAAAATTGTTTGATCTAAATTTAATATACATTCAGTCTTAAAATTTTCCATATTGAAATGATCAACATTTAAATATTTCATTTCGTCGTACGGTGACTGTGACGATGTATCCAAATTAAGACAATTCGACGAGATTGTACCGTCCGAATTCAGTGTGTGATGGCTTGGTGGTTGATTTGAATGTTTCGCAAATAAATTACACTGTTGAATTAGGGTTGTCGTGGATGAGGACGATGTGGATGAGGAGGTGGTCGTTCCCGTACTAATCATTGGATTATAGTTACCCCATTCGAGTGACAATTGATTTCGCTCCATACTCATATTGTCAAAATTTAAATTTAGGAATAAATTTGGTGATATATGGCCCGGTGATATATGTCCTAGATTATTTTTATTTTCTAAATCGAGTAATGACGTAGGCATCGTGTCATTCAGTGAACCACCGGATGGTGACATTTCGGCCACATTCAGGAGCATTTCATCGGGTGAACCATCGTAATTTAGTACGCTCATATCACAATTTACACCTTTCATCAATGATTTTTCATGCTTTCGCCATTTTGCACGTCGATTTTGAAACCATACTTGTACTCGTGCCTCGGTCAAATCAATTCGTACGGCTAGTTCCTCGCGAAAAAATACATCGGGATAATGTGTCCGCTGAAAAGCTCGTTCAAGCTCTTGTAATTGTATTGAGTTAAACGTGGTTCTGAAAATAATCGGAAAATTTTATTTAGAAAATCAATTGTTCGCCATAAAAATTATGGTTTACCTGTATCGGCGTTGCTTTCGTTTCATTTTTTATAATATTTGTAATACTATTTATTCTGCGATATTTCTATATCGTTTCTCCTCTGTAAAGTGCTCAGTCTATTCTTTCTAACTATTTCTATTACACACAGAATAAAAAATAAACTGTCAGCTAGAACGAATATTTATAAAAAAAAAACTTAAATATTTTTAGATTTTATGGTTTCATCAAGAGTTTTGCTATAGGGTGAACAGATTTTAGTGTAACTGAAAGTATTCCAAATTTCGAACTTTTCACTTAAGCACTTATTATAACACCTTCGTAAATCTTTTTGTTACTAAAATAAAATTTTAAATAAATTTTAATTTTTTTTGATTATTCACTACGCCGAATTTAAAATTTAGATTTAGTACCGAAAATCCTCAATACGAGTACGATTATTGTTAAATTGAAACTAAATAGAATTTGTTTTTTTCTCTATTTTCTATTTGGAAATTTTTTTATTTTTTGTTAGTGTCGTTTTGGTAAAATATATGTGGAAAACTTAAAAATGCAATTTTTTTTTTGTTATTTCGATTTTAGTTGATTTTTGTATTTGTTATTATTTTATTTCATCGGTGGTTTTCTATTTTCTTTTTTTTTTTGTTATAGAAAATAAAGAATTTATTGCCGATTATTTAAGTACAGAGTTTATCGATTGATGTTGATCTTAGATAAGGACGCGATGTTTTATGTAATGAATATGGTTTATGTTTAAGACTTGCATGGGCAGTTTTCTTGTCTTTGATTCTTTTCAGAATTATCTTTTAAATTTGAAACTTCAACCAGTTGAATCCAGTTGAAGCTGCAACTAGTTCATAGACTGATTTAGGTAGTTTCAAATAATAAATAAGAAATTGCTATTTTATGGGTTATTATTAAAAATATTCGATTTATCCTTAAAGAAATGTAAACCATGGTAAAGATGTCAATTGAAATTCATTATAACGATAATGGTAAAAGCAGGACTGTTGGACAGCATAAAATCTTTTGAACTCCTCGTGGTCCTTCAGTACGACGTACATCGGCTGGCTGTTGTTGACACTTTATTTATCATGCATTGAAAGTGGGGACCTTGGAACAGGGTCCATCCAAATTACTTGGTGGATCAGATGATATCGCTGCCTCCGAAAAGATGTTTTATCTTGTGGATCATTCCATTTCGATATTCGTTCTTCCATATTTAGTTGAATCAAAGATCGAACACATGAGAATTTTTTTTCTCTCACCTTGAAAGCGATGTTAATTACGATGTGACCCAAGTTACTGAAAATTTTATACGACAACAAAATTATGGTCGTTGATTCCAAGGTTTGCGATGGAGGTACTCCTGAGTCTAGGGATAAAAATTTAGTTTTGTTGCTGATCACTTTCAAACAAAGTCTTCTTGCGTATTCCTTGATATCGCCTCCCGAAACGGTAAAATTGTGATGCTTTATGTATGGGTAAAAGGTAAGTGCTAACATCACATAATAATGAATTAACTTTCCAACCTAAGTAATTATAATCTTATTTTATTTTTATGATTTATTTTATATTTTATAGTTTATTTATATTTTAATTTACAACGTTTGGCTAGGATTTTTTTCATATTTTAATTAACAATGTTTTATTATTTAAACACACTTGTTGGAGAAGCGGCTAAGATCTAATTATTAAATATTTCATTCATACAGGTTTGGTTTTTCCAAGGGATTTCATGGCACCTCATTTTACCCAATCAATTCAATAATTCTGAAAACACACTTAGTTTAGAAATTGCTACTTCGATAAAAACAAATCGTTACAAATTTGCTGGTTGAACTGCCACACTATCATTCCCCCGTAAGAATTGAAAATTTGTCGTCTGTCGGAATGGTTTTGAACCGAATGGATGTTGATTGCCATTCGAGATGTCACATAATATGTATTTTTCCGACCCAAGTATTGGTAATTTTTGAAAATTTAAATTTAGATTTGATTCGATCAATGCGCTAAGTTTTTTATCTGATTGTTATCCACTTGTTGAATCCGTAACAGTGTCCCGGAAACAACATTAGAACTTCCCGAGATGTGTCGAATATCGGAAGTAAATTGTGCAATTAAATCCAAATGGCGTCGTTGCCTTGGTAAGGCGTGGTTCAAATTTTGATGCAGTGCAAATGTTAGAGGTTTATAATCCCAAAATAAATTGAACTCTCTTCCCTCAATAAAATTTTTAAAATGTTTCATTGCTGCATATGCTGCCAGTAGTTTGCTGTCGTATGTGCTGTAGCATATTTCAGCCGCTTGTAACTGCGAGAAGAAAAATAAAGGTTCAAAACCTTTTTCTGTAAGCTGCTGTAATACTGCTCCTACAGCTAAATCAGACGCGTCAACAAATATTGCGAACTTTGCGTTTTGAACCGGATATATTAATTGTGTATACATTTTGCCAATTTCGATTTGCACAATCCGAATGCTTTAGATGTTACAGTCCAGGGAATTTCTGATTTGTCCTTTTTTCGACTTTTTAAAAATTCATTTAATGGAGCTGGGTTTGATGCTGCGTTAGGTAGAACAATTCTGCATTAATTAATCATCCCCAGGAATCTAAGTAAACCGTCGATGGTTTATGGTTGTGGAAATCCTTGTATTATTTTAACTCTTTGTTTGTCTGGTGGTAAGCTCTGATTGAAAATTCGAAACTTAAAAATGATAATTTATTTATTTTTGACGAATTCATATTTATTCAAATTAATGACAAGACGGTAATTATGAAACGACTGTTAGAATTTAGATTCCCGACACCCGTCGTAAAAAAGCGTTGAGTCTAATGGTTTTTCAAATTCGAAACTGCCGTATTTAACTGATCGAAATTCCACGGTTTTCTGCTCTTTGCATGAATCTCATATCTAAAATGACACCAGCAATTTGGAAATTTGGCGACCTGTTCCTTGGATCGCGATAAACTGCAATGTCGTTTGTTATACTCTTTGACCGTGGGGATTCAACTTTTTGAGTTAGTGTTTGGATTTGAAAATGTACCTCGCTTTGTTGCATATTATCAATGTTTTTGAGAGTATTTACGCTGTATAAGTTAATTGGTTTTTGTATTTCCACAATCTTATCGGCCGTCTTTGCTATAATTGAATCAAATTACATTCATCCATACTTGATAATAGTCGGCCGACGCTGCATCCATAAATTCCTTAATACCGATTCAGTAACCTGATCGGTGGATAAACACTACATCTCGAATCCACTTGACCGTTTGAGTGTCAAGTGCCGCGATTAAATGACCGTATTTTGTGGGATCGGAAGTAATATCCCCTATTATAAATTGTGCTTTAAGGGATTGAAGGGCGCATATTTCATAGAAACCTTGTATACATCTGTTGTAACACCAACATTGTGATTGATATTTTGTGGTGTTTTAACGATGTCTCAAATTTGTTTAATAAATTTAATAAAGTTAAATTTTATTACAATAAAAAATAAATAAACAATAAACAATAAATTTTGTTACAATAATAAAAAAACGCGTTTCCAGAAATATTACGCTGAATGGTTTGTGTGGGACAGTTGCAGCTGATGACCATATGTTTCACATTAACCCATAACATGTTAAAACATTTAAAAATTTCGATAAAAAAGTAAAACGCATATTTTTAATTTTAATTAACGCAAAATAGACGTTTTTATTGTGTTTAATTTGAACATATTGAAATTTAAACATACATTATTCCTGCTTCAGCTTTCATTTCAGAAAGCCAGCAATCATTAAAAAATTTGGCCTTCATTGCAAAAATTGAAAAGTTGCCACGGAAGTTGCCACTTACACAGATGAACTAATTTTTGAAAATTAATTTACTGAAATTTAATTTACAATGTTTTATTTTAATCGTTTTTTCGATGATGTTATATTTTTGTATAACTTTTCAAAATATTTACAAAAAACCAAAAAAACTCCTATAAAAGCTGCTACTTTTGGTGGAGCGAAAAATCACTGGGATCTACCGATTTATGAAAAAAGCTTAAGTATTAAGTTTTACCTTGAGGAAACAGACTATTTCAAAATTTATTTATCTTTTAGTGTATAGTCAATTTTCACATAATTGAGAACCTTTTAAAAATATTTGCAAAAAAAAACTGCCACTTACGGTGCACCGATTTTGGCTGGTCACTGAGATCTTCCAATTTATTTAAAAAACTAATTTATGAGGTTTCACTGATCACACAAACTTTCTGGACTAGAGAGAGAACAAGCACACACAAATATTTTAGTTTCGGCGGTATAGCGAATGATAATTAGCTTTACTGACGCATACGTCCACTAAAATAAAATTTTCTTCAGCTTAATAAATTATATTTTATAAATTTTTTATTTGAAAAAAAACGGCATAATTAGGTATTATAATTTATTTAATTACAAAACTGAGGTATTGCCACAGTGATCCCCACACGTTCGTTGATACTCTAACTATACTTTGTTTAAATTTTATGTATACAGGGATTCTTCACAGCAATACTCACATTTGTTTTTATTGAAAATTAGACCAAACCTGAATAGTTCGTTATATCACACGTTTATTTTTTTTTGTTCTACCAAAATAATCAATCAATAAATTTCTCCCACCAAAACTAACAAAGTAGAAAAACCGGTATTGATCATTTCCCAGCTGTGTACACCAAAAAACGTTGAATGATTGATGACGTTCGTGCTTTCAAATCGTGGGGACGACTCACCTCGGAGATGAGTCTAAAAAACCGAGCCCAATTTTTTTAAAAGTAGTACCAGCAATAAACTTAGAAGGTACTTTTTTTATTTTATTAGCAAGGTTTCTGTTCAATTTTAAATAAGAATCGTACGAATCTGATCCAATTCAAATACGAATCTTGTACTTTCCTTTTCGTTTTGTATTCAGGAATAAGGCCGTAGGTTATTCCTGCTAAAATGTATCACGGATTTCTTGCCATTCGGGATCAGTTGCTTCAACTGTTTCAAGTATCCATTGCTTTTTGAACTACCGTTTTGAAAAAAGAGTAAAGTCTTTTTCATTCCTGAAGCTCGTAAGTAGGATCCGTATAGTTCGGACCCCGGGGCTTTTCATCTTATTATGTAGTCTTCTATTAACTTTTCTTAAAGCTGTGGAAATAATCGTTGACAAATATATTTGAAACTGTCACTCATTTATAATCCCACTCAGGCACTCAACATGCGTATAGAGTTCGAATATCAAAAACAGCTCAATAAAGCTGAATATTGTATCTCTTCCGTTATTGAATATTGTATCTCTTCCGTCCTTTATTGTAATAAGAGAAATTGAACGTGATAACTATATCGATAAACTCGCTCAACCCACGATAATAACAGTAGTCTGTAGCATTAGTTTCGAGTTAGAACAAAAATGCAACACAGAAAAAAACTATGCTTTCTAACTTAACGCATATCAAAATACATTTTTTAAATTTTCACTAACGTATTTTGCGTTCGAGAAGAAAATACAATATACTTTAGAATATATTCAGAGAGAAAAATTTTCAAAACAGAAAAATTTCAGAAACCTTCTAAAACTAAAAATTCTCAAATCAAGAAAATTAAATAAAAGTTTGAGAATTCAGCAACCGATTTCTGAGTGCAAACAAGCAAGCAATTCTAAAAACAAGAAAAGAAAATATAATTGAGAATGCAGTTGACGATTCCATAATATTTTGGGGGTAACCAATTCTTAAAACAAGAAAATAAAATACAAGTTTGAGAAGACAGTGTACGATTTGTACGAGAATATTTTCCATTTTTTTTTGTTCCCAAAACAAGAAAGAAAAATATAATCTCTGACTAACTGCACGATTCCAGAATACTTCCAAAGTGATCAATTCTTAGTTCGAAGTTATGGATTATTCTGTAGGATGGCCAAATATTTATTTTATATCGAGGTGAGGTTATACCAAGTCGTTTAAAAGTTTGGATTCGTGCAAATGAAACTTTGACTCCTTTAAATTAAATTTTTCGGTGGTCAAAGATCAAACGGACAGAGGATCAAAAAAGATTTAAAATACTTTAAGCTTTATTCAAAATATAATAACAATGCCTTAGGGAATTATTAAGTTTCGCTACGCATTTGTTAACCCTTTCGTAACTTCAAATTTAATTGTATTTGACGCATACAGGCGATTTTTATATGAAATTTTTTGTTTATATTGGAGATGGCCAGATATTTGTTTAAAAAATTCAAATGTTAATTGTGAATTTAATTTTTTTAAATTATTTAAATTTTTTTAATTTACCGACCAAATGGCATAGTTGTTAAAGCTTTGGCATTTGAATCGGGACGTACCAGGTTCGAATTCCGATAGGAACACATCTGTGACCCCCTGTCGGAGTGCAGTGTAGGCTGGCATGGAGCTTTGCATTGTGCAGATAGTGATAGCCGTACGTCCTCGAATTGAGAGCGAAAGAGTTGGAAGAGCCTTGGCCCAGAACAGATTTCATTGATAATAAATAAATTAATAAAAGACGATAACGTTCACAAATCTGATTAAATTTTATCAATATTGAATGTGTGAAATTAATAAGTTTTTTAGGAACATTGCTTTGATCAAATCATAAAATTAAGCATAAGTTAAGTATTTGAATTTACTTCACGGCCCAAAGCAAAATAATTTGATAACACTCTGTTGGTTATCCAAATTTCAATCTTTGTTTGCCTTATTACAGGGCAAGGAAAATGCCCATCAAAAGTACAGAGTACGAGAGCTTTACAATTTTACATCGAAACATAAGTTTTTCGGTACTCACAAATTTCTGCAATTTAAATTATAAAAGTTCCTGCAATTTAAATTATAAAAACGAAATTCATTTGTAAAAAAATCTAACTCAAAATTTTTTTTATAGTTTTGTACAAAAATCAATTTATTTAAAATTTAATTTTATCACAATTTATTTATCATCATAAATTATCGTACTCCGTATAGGCAACAGGTGACACGTTGGCGAGTAAATTTTTCCTATACTCTTCATGTCTCAGCTCGAGTACGAAAGATCGAACGCACAGGAAGAAGTAAACTTTCATCGCAATAAAAACGACAACGATTAAAAAATTTATAAATCTTCCGAACGTATAAACAAGAAATAGTCGTTCAACGGTGACAAACAGTATTAATCCGATTGCCACGATATACAAGAGTTGTAAATAGAACCACGGCAACACGAGTGTAAGTATTCGCTACAAACAAAAAAAGCATATATTAGAGAATTGATTAGAAAATAAATCGTATTTTATATTACCAATGTGGTTCCAATATACAGCCCGATCGAAATAATTAAATAAAACAGCGATAAGAACATGATGCATACGTAGATTGTGTATACGTAATGATCATGTGGGTTATGCAATACCGAATTTTTCATTTCTTCGAAAAAATATCGTCCATATACTATGGGTCCTAGTATTCCAACTGATAGAAATAAACATGATGTTACAATTCCAATAATGCTTATCAGTTCACTCCCAGCTTTGAGTGAAAAACATAAAAACGAATTTTTGAATGTTATATTCATCATCTGAAAATAAATGCGGAATTTTATAAAATCCATTAAGCCTTTTTTTTTTACTGATTTCTTATATACTTGAAGAAAAAATGGTTCATACACTCCCACTCGACTAGGACAATCAGATACAGACGGTAAACGCATCAGACAAACACATATTAAACAAGCATACAACATATTACATATATAAACCGAATATGACTCAAACTTTCATTTTACCTACAATTACTTGGCATTACCTACACCAATTTTTGTAAATTCTTATCATCTACACTTAAACTATTTTACTACTATAACTACATATTACAAAATTATATCACCGTAAAATTTTATTTTAACGTACCTATAAAGCGGTGTACACATAATACAACAAACAATTTCGAATTATGAACACACAATTGAGTAAAACTATAATCCGGTATAATTATCAACATATGTAGTTCACAAAAAAAAAAAATGATTGCAATATTTTCGAATAATAACTTTTATCTCATCGCGAATATCCGTATATAAATTTAAAAATAGCTACTTGGGATTGTGGCACGTATTCAGTTTGTACAAAGTTACTGCAAATTACTCTGCATGGCTGCAAAACTGATGTATTATTCCTTAATAAATCGTGGTCAGTCGTTTGCTGTTAGTTTCGATTCAATTAACAAACTAGCGATTAATAAAAATTCAACAATTTTTTTTTCTAATATTAACAGTGTAACAAAAGTGCCGTTTATTGGTGAAAGAGGACATAGTAAAGAAAAAAAAAGCTTTAACGATTGTGGTGCCACACATGTATTATTAGGGGAACATAATAAATAAATCAATAATTTTATCTTTAACGCTTTTTGTTTTAATGCCATCTATGATTGACTTCGAAAGCTGATACAATTTATGGGTGGTATGGGTGCATTTTGGAGTACTAAATTTTATAAACCTGAAAATTTTCAAATTTATAATAAAATCATTATCTCATTATTTAAAATATTTTGGGAAGTACATGGTGTGGACAATAACCGAATTTACCCAAAATTTACCGCCATACCGAATAACTGTCTCACTTAACGGTGCACTAATCCTCAGAACCCGCTCTGCTACCTAATATCAGAATAATATTTCGGCCAAATTTTCCCTTTTTGATTAAAATTTTTTGTCGATGCCGATGTTGCCAGCTACTACGTAGTAGATGTACTATCGTTTTGCATGTGTGCATTTCTAAATGTTATTTGAAGATAATTAAATTTGCGCTAAAAAATTATTAAATAATTACACTGTTAAATTTGTTATTTTTCCAATTGGATTTGAAGTTCAAAAGAAAATTATAAAAGTGGACACGATTCTAAATGTGGTGTGCCGCCAAATCTAAAAATTCCTACAAATTTTAGAAGACATTCTTGGGATGGTAAAGCATATGCCTATTTCTAAGATTTAAATAAAGTATATTTTTAAGATTCGTTCTATTATAAATTATATTTAAAAATTGAATTTATTTACGTATTTCAAATAATATTCCAGCCAGTCCGATAGATGTCATTGGGGTTTCAACAACATCTTCACATATACCATCCAATTTAGATGACTGGATCTTTAGCGAGAGGCATATATGTAATTATGATGAATATTTCAAGTTTTATAACGGGCGTGCTCAATATATTCATACAGATCCCGGTCAGTGTTTACAAATAGATCAGACAAATCTGTCCTCTCGAGATGACCAATACGGTATCCTGGAGACCTTTTAATTATTTTATACGCATTTTAACGGTTTCGTGATTTTTGGAATTTGATTATTAATATTTTTGCAATCAATGTCGACTCCTAACAGAGATGTTATTATACATAGAGGAATCATTTTTAATCTTGCTAATTTTGGACCTAGGAAAATTAACCGAAAGCATTAGCGTGCTAATTTATTTGTAATCCTTTGGAGACGCTATGAGGTTTTCCTTAATAAGCCTAATATTTGTTTGTATTATAGCCTGGACAGACTGCGGATTAGTTAAACTGGTTTAGCAAAATTCAATCAAGCACTCTATGGAAAAACTTGAATTTGCTAGTAGATTTTGAATTTTTCGTAGTGTGTCAAGCTGAATTGAATTTTATTTCCTACAGTACTTGACCGAATTTTGCTAAACCAGTTTAACTAATCCTCAGTCTGTCCAGGCTAGTAGGTTTATTTTTTTGGAGTTTAAGATCAGATCACAAATGGTTCATTATGAGCTTTATGATAGTGATAAGAGGGGTAAACTTCGAGACCTGTCGTCATCGCACGCACTTTTATATCTTTGGAGATAAGGATTTCTATTGATGGAGTAAGTAAAGAAACCAAAATAACTCCCAGGAGGACGTTATAATCGAATGTAGCTGACTCGCTATATTGCAAGTTAATCTTGCAAGTTGTATGAACCTCTCAAGCACGCATTTTTTGCGTCTTCTTTGTATCGTATGTACTTCTGTGTAAGCTTAAAACGCTGTTAGTTTAAACTAAATAATAGCAACCGATAATGACTATAATAGAGGTTCTACATAAAAAAAAAATTGCCGTGAACAGACCTAAATGATGGCCTAATTTAGTCCATCTATATATTATAATAGACCTGCAACGTGGTTTTTCTCTATAGGGTTTTCACTTCTAATTCAAGCTTTTTCATTTATAATTCAATTTTATTTATTTCAAAATCAATTTTTTTATTTCTAATTCATTTTTTTCATATCAAATTAAACTTTATTTATTTCAAAATCAATATTTGTAAAATAATGTAAATAATGAAACGACGATGTTTCATCCACAAGTGAAGGAAGTGTATTGAGGCACTGTACAATCAAATAATATCAAATTCATCTGTTAATGCTAATATTTTTATTAGATTTAAAAATAAATACAGATTTTTGTACAAACATTGAATTTGAAATAAAAACAATTGATGTTGAAATAAATAAAATTGAATTTGAAATGAAAAAAATGAATTTGAAATAAATAAAATTGAATTTGAAATGAATAAATTTGAATTAGAAGAGAAAAACCATCATACAAAATCTTCTATTTCATGCGTTGTCAGTTAAAATTGAATGCATATAGAAAGCTCTATTTATGTCGCTGATATTGATGTTGCTATCAACTACAACAAACGGAATTTGATTAGAATAAATTCTAGAAAATCTAAAATTAATCAAAATTGAAACAAATTATTAATTAAAGTTACAAAAACTTAGCATTCCAAAGTGTATTCGTTTGTTTTTTTTTTTAAATTTCAAACACCTATTTTAACGAAATATACTGCGCCAAGAAAAAAATCGGAACCGAATTTTTTTTCGATAAAATACCCAGATTTGAGCGCTTGTAATGACACCTAGGTGAAATAACACCTTTCAAAAAAAATAATTAGGTTTCTAATTGAAGTAAATTGTGTCATTTTTCGATACTTGAATCCGTTTGATTTTATTCTTTTTGGATGTGTGCATAATAAAAAATTTTTACGCTATTTATGCAAATTTACATACATTTAATGGTAAAATATTTACATCATTTATGTAAAAATTTTGTGTCCATAACAAGTGACGGAATATTCAGTAAACCAGTATGGAACTTATAGAGCTCCACGGAATATGCTGAAAAAGTTTTTATTTTATGTAGAGATTAGTAACCTGTCTATGTAATTTTAAGTATCTTGTAGAATTTTGCGAAATTATGTAAGAAAATTATATCCTTTCCAAAAATGTTCCATAATTACTATATAGAATATTGTCGGATATAAAAACGACAAATAAGAAACCTACGAGTAAGAATAAATGTGACGCGTAAACATTATTTTTTCTTTAATGTAATATAATTCGCCAAATCGATATGTTCTTGTGCTATACTAATATAGATATAAGCAAGATTTAAGTTTTTTTAGTTTGGTCGTGTGCGAAACTAAACTGATAAGAAAGCACTTGTGAAGGTTGTCATGTTTTGTAAGGGCTATGTGTATTTTGTCACGTTGACCATGGGGGATAAAAATGGGGGGGGGGGGGTAAGTTTTCTACTTTTGTGGTAGATACATATATTATGAGTATATAATTTCTTTGTTTTTTGCTGACAAAACGTAAACATTGTGAGTGTCATGCTAAATATTGTAATATTTTGCCTGGAAAAAAAGCCAAACAAAAAAATTTAAATAAAAATTAATTTCCCATATTCGCCATAAAATTCTTCATACATAGTTTATGTAGGTTAGGTTTATGTAACTTTTAGGCAAATTTTATAAATTTCATTATTAATATATGAAATATTACCCTTACCCAGTATACAGAACTACATAATGGTATATTGAGAATTACATATCTGCACTGTTGATTTTTACGTAAATCAGGAAATGAAAGTTCCATGTGTTATGTACGGTACATACCATATGTAAAATTTACCCTTGTAAATATGCATTTTTTTTTTTACTGCGTAGGTCAACCTTATCTAGTTGTGAAATAAAATTATGTTTGTGTCAGATTTGGCGGGAGTGGCCACAGACAAAGTATTCATCAAATTGTAATTTAAAGGTCTTATCACATTATTGGATCAAATGTTAATCCGTGAGCCTCGTGAAATCCACCGTACCCAGATAGGTTATAAATTATTTTTGTGCCAGGTTAGTGGAACTGGCTTCCAATGGTAAAGACTTCAAATAAGTAATTTATAGGTCGATCTATCCAGGTAGAATAATTTATTACACCAGATCGCCACCAAATATTATATACGTTAAGTGTTACTCCACGAGCCTTGTGGTGGGCTCTCCACAGGTATCTAATTAATTAATTTTGTGTCAGCTTAGATGGAATTAGCTTTACACGCGGTAAAGGATTCAGATATGTAATTTAAAGGACGGTTTTACCACATTAAGGTTATCCAGGTATACAATAAACTATTTTTGTGTCTGGTTGGATAGAACTGAATTCTGCATGTGTAATTTAGAGGTTATATAATTTACCACCTTCAATAATTTATAACCCACCTTGATAAGGCTGACCTGCCCTGGTGGCGATATGGTATAATTGATTATGAAAAGTGGTGAAATCGACATTAAACTGCATAATTTAATGTGTATACAATAATTTGTTACTACCTGAACAAGGTTGGCCTTTAAATTACACATTTGAAGCCTTACATCGTCTGACTTTCGTCTAATCTGACACAAACATAATTAATTATACTCCCCGATAAGTTTGACTATCAAGAGTTCTAGAGCAACATTTGGCCCATAATCTGGTTGCGGTCTGTTGTAGTAAATTAATAAAAATGTTTAAATTGTCGTTTTTGAAATAAATAATCGTTTTGGGGTAGAATTTTCCTTTAGGCAAATTATAGGAGTGGTCTTGAACTACCAAATACTTAGTTAAATTAGTTTAGTTGTTTTAACACAAAATTCTGAGCTAGATAAAAAAATTTTTTGTTTAATTTAGGAATTTGGTATTTCCTTACTTAGTTACTACAAAAATTTAGTGAAATTTACCATGTTGATACGTAGTTTTGTTTAATTTAACCACAAAGATTTTGTTAGGTGAACGATATTATTGTTATAACTAACAGAATATTTTGGTTTTTCTTAGTTAATTATTTTGAAGACTTGTTAAAAATTACAACATTTACGAAGCGGTTGTCAATTGCGAAGCAAATCATTAAAATTCGCTAAGGCATTGTGATTATACTTTGTATGTAAGTTCAAAATATTTTCAATATTTCTGAAGTTTGGTCACTGAAGTCTGATGATACGACCGAATTTCTTAAGATACAGAATTCAATGTTTCATTAGTTAGAAACCAAACTTCCAAGTTCCAACTTCTTGGTAAAAAGTCAATTTTATCAAAACATTAAGCTATATTTAGCAATATAAAGTTTTACTTACTAAGACTACTTTGTGTATTTTAAGGCAGTATATTCCATGTGTTATTGATAAATTTCAGTTAAGCTAAATAAGTGAATGCATTTTGTATATGGATTGAAACTGGAAAGAATGTATTACTGTTGCAATGGATGGATTCACTTCGTGCATGTAATAATTGTAATCTAATTTTATTTATGTAAATATTAGTATTATTGCTTGAGTGAAATTTAAATATAAATATATTCTGATTACATTTCGTTATTTTAATAAAACTTGCGAAATGAAGATTTATATTCACTTCGTGCATGTAATAATCTGTTTGCTTAATTTGCAGTGTATGAGTAAACGGGCAGTTTATTCCGTGAACTATTGATCCATTTGAGTTGAGCTATCAAATAAAGAAATTTTGTATTTAAATTAAAATGAGAAAACATATATGACTGTAACAATGGATGAATTCACTTCCTGCTTGTAATAATTGTAATCTAGTTTTTATTAATTAAATATTATTCTTATTGCTTGAGTGAAATGTAAATATAAATATATTCTGATTACATGTGGTTATTTTAATAAAATTTACTAAATGAATATTAATATTCACTTCGTGCATGTAAGAATCTGTTTTACTAATTTGTAGTGTATGAGTGAGTGCAGTATATTCCGTGAAATATTGATCCATTACAGTTTAGCTATCAAATAAATGAATTTTGTATTTAAATTAAAATTAGAAAACAAATATGACTGTAACAATAGAAGGATTCACTTCCTGCTTGTAATAATTGTAATCTAATTTTATTTGTGTAAATATTATTATTATTGATTGAAAGAAATTGAAGTGTATTATATATTCTGATTACATGTGGTTATTTTAATAAAACTTACTAAATGAAAATTAATATTCACTTCGTGCATGTAATAATCTGTTTTTCTAATTTGCAGTTTATGTGTATTTGTGCAGTATATTCCGTGAACTATTGATTTATTTGAGTTTAGCTATCAAATAAATGCATTTTGTATTAATTTAAAACTAGAAAAAAATATTTATGACAAGGATGGCAGTCACTTTGTCTGTTACATTATTTTAATTTGAACCATTGTTATTCAAATTATTTTCTACAAATAAATGAAACAAATAAAGACTGAAAGATTTTTTGCTCTTTATATATGTATTTGGGTTCTTAATTAATTATTAAACTTTTTTTCAGAATGCTGAATTTTTTTACCAAAAAACCAAAAATAATTGTGCTGTCTTGTGCCAATCAATTACTATCTATTGACTACTTAGGTGTCTGTAACCGGGTCAAGTCTATCATATCTAAAAGGGGCGTACGGTAGGCCCGGCGTATCCGAGGTCCCTGCTTAGTCTTGGCCCTACATTCTAATCAATCAAACAATCAATCAATCAATAAGACTACTTTGTGTATTTTAAAAAGAATTACTTCAATGTTAACAAATAATTGGTTGTTTTAACCTAAAACGTTCTCAACATTAACCTCCAATTTGGTTACATTTACTAAGAAAATTTGGTAAAACCAACAAGTCATTAGTAAAATAATTTTTCCCTTGGTTGATTTAACAAAATAGTTGGTCACTGCTACCAATTTTATTCCACTTATATCCATTAAAATAACCATACTTTTTTGGTTAAATTAAATAAGTTGAAAATTAAATAACCACGATTTGTTTATTTAAATTTAAAATTTTATTTAACTAAGATCTTGTTCTTTTTTTTAACTACGTGGTTTGGCTGATCAAAAATCGCCAAGATTTTTGCGAAATAGACTCAGATTTTTATTTCTTTTGACCCAAGTTTTTTTCTGAGTGTATAAAGAAACCATAGTCTCAGATGTCCGAAAATATAGGCCAGTACGTGTGTACATCTGGATTATTCGTAAACATTAAGTTAAGTACATCAGAACACATAGAATTTTGTTGAAATTTCTAAATTCTGTAAAAATCGCAAAATACGGGTTTTGCACGACTTTTATTACAATATATACCTAACCATTATAGTGGTAATCTCCTCGGGAATAGGGAACTGGGTGAAAAATTTATATATAGCTAATTTCTATTTAAATTATTTTTTTTACTGCATGCGGAGGTAAAAACATAGTGGTAAATAATCTTCTCTGCCAATTTTGCTATGGAAAAATGATTCCCAATTTACAAATATTTACTTCAAACATTTTTTCTCAATAGTCTAGAAAAAATAGACTTAAAAATAAAAGCTACGTAAATTGTTTCTCCCGTAAATTAAAACGGGTTCGTCACTTGTTTGGGAATGCCAATTTTAAATCCAGTCCAATGTAATATGAGCAGTGTTGTGCGTCTAAGCATACTTCAGAATTGTCTACTACATGTTGGTGTCGAATAAAGCGTAGATAATTAATTTTAGCGTACATTACTGTTGGGGTTTTCAGTAGGTATTTAAATTTATTTTCAAATTTTTGATCTGTTTTTGTTGCTAATAAACGTTAACGTCATAAAAGTATTACTTGATAATCTCAAATGATATATGGGTTATAAGATACTCCGACTAGCAAGCAATTAAGCCGAAATCCTGACCACTCAATCAATCCCAACAAAAATTTGAACTTGAAATCCTATTTTTCATAAAATTTTTGCGGCTGCACAGTAAAATTTACGGCTTCAAAAATTTTACAGCCAATTTTTTTTTTTACTGTACAATCGCAAAAATAAACTGATAGCAAAAATAAACTGACTTGTTACCCAATCGGGTATTTACCCCATAGTCATTTTTGCAACAGGTATAATAATTTGGAAAAACATTTTAGATCTAGTTTTCTAAATTTCTAAACTTTAGAAATTGGCCGCATCAACTGACAGTCAGTTCTAACTTCCTTTGGTAATTGAAATTAAAACTTTTACTAAATAAAATTTATTCAGGCTACTTAAATTTTGGCATCTTTTTATTCTCACTCCATTTGTTTTGGCGTACCGGCCGCCGTTTTTGGCGTACTGGGTTCAACATTTATTTCTCGCAAGTTACTCGGTAAATTTTCGTACGTCCGTTTAGCTCACGTAACTATGATCCCAGTTCAACATGAATCGCCAAGTGTCGACGTAATCCAAACCGAAAAGATACAAAGAGCCGTGGTGGACAATCAAAATAAGTAAAAATTTATTAATTTATTAAAAAAGTAACCATTTCTATGATTTTATAAAGGACGCCTTTCAATAGAGACACTCGAAATCTGTTAGGTGATTATCTGAAGGTTCAACGACTTATGTAATTTATCATTTACTTTCAAAATTAGTGCCCGGTTCGAGAAACGTTCCACACATTACGTGATTTTTATTCTTGCCACTGTCCTGCTAACCGTTCTGCCAAGTTTGAGACAACCGGAAACATGAGGTCTACTGAAACCATCGCTCCTGTGCATGAGAGTGTACGTTCTTATGGCCTAAACTTGATGATATGGATAACAACGACATGTCAGCGTGTACCACGATGAACATTCTTCTCTAAATAATCTTTGTGTGTGTGCGTGTCTGTATGGGCGTGTGTGGTACAGTGCAGACTAAATATTGTTGGTTCCCTACATTTTCCATATCGGCTTTCTCGTTTTATATATGAAAATACTTTACGAGAAAATGACTTAAAATTACATGATTCTAAATTAATTTTGCCACAATACCGATCCAGATCAATTTTCCAAAGTTTAAGCGGAAATGGCGAGTTTTGATAAGAAGCTGTTTTTCTACAAAAATTTGGTCCCTTTACAGGGTATAAAACGCTTCACCGGGAGTGACAGCTTCAATAGGAGATTTTTTTTTCCGACCGAAATCGGTTCAACGTATAAGACGCATGGTTCCATATAGGATATTTTTCGTCTCTCGCAAATATTTTCAAAAATAAATAGCGCAAATGTTCTATATTCTTTTTGAAAACACGTTCAGATCGTTTTAAAGTTTTACCGGAAATGACGAGTTTTAATAAAAAATGCTTTGTTTCAATAAATGTTTGCATCTGAAACTATTCTGAATCAGACTTCGTAATAAGCTTTTTCCATAAATTTGGAAATTCTTTGAAATGTGGTGGACAGCTGTATGCCAGAAGTGGCAGGCTCCTTAGAGGCTTTTACAATTTTTGCTTTTTCAATATCTCGTTGGTTTCCTAAAATTTGAGCAGACATTATGATTTTTGATTTTCTAAGATAATTTCTATTACACATTTTACTATCCTTTTATCTTCAGATTGTTGCCAATCCATTTTCTCAGATTGAAGCCTCCTTTCCTTACCGCTTGCAGCTTTGGTTGTTGCGATCGATTTGTAGGGCTATATGATGCTTCCAAGGACGAAGCGTTATTCAAGAAACTTCGTTTTCCTAGCGACGGTAATGGTGGTGGTCTGCTAAATGATGTAGATTGCATTTATTCTACATCTGCATGTTTTTCGTCACTAGAAGTATCGCTACTAGAACGGCGTGTTCGTTTAGGACAAATTCGTTACTAATTTTGTATACAATTTTAATCATATGTACAAGTAAATATTACATCTGTGGTGGCAAAGCAAAAAATTCAATCACGGATAAAGTTTCTTTACAAAAAAAAATAATTCTAATTAAAAAAATTTTCCATATGATAAATCTAAAGTTTAACGTAACTTATTATCCCATAATTTTATAATAAATTATATTATAACATCCTCGTATAAATAAATAGTGGTGTTTATTTTTAATTAGTAAATTTGTATGAAAACTACACATAAGCAAATACCATAAAAAAGAAATGTTAAACCGAAAAACTCAAATTCAAATAAACTTTTAATTTAGTTGAAAGCTTAATTTTTTTATATGAAAAAGCTTTTAAATAAGTGTTTTAGATTTGGATTACAGTAGCACACATAAAACGGATTTTTTTTTTCTGTATACACCTAGCGCAAGTTATTGATGAGCTACTGTACTCACATATGCAAATTAAATGTTGTTTTACGTAGTATAGTATTTTATTTAAGAAGAAAACATCCCAAATATACCGTACGGTCTTATAGCGAATATAAAATATTTTCTCGTCTAAGTATATTTCTTAAGGAAATGAAAGTTTCTAAAAAAAAATCAAACCAAACCAGAAAAAAAAAACATTTATAATAAAATTATCTTACATCAAAATATAAAAACTGGTAAAGTAACTTTCATTTTTATTTATATGCCAGTGTGTGTGTGTGTGTGTGTGTGTAAAATACTTGTGTGACTTGACATTTAACCTGACATATTTTCATTTTCTTATTTTTCCTCTTGTTATGGTAGTATAATACAGCAGCATATACGACACAATCACACACACACACACACCAAACATGTTTATCCAGTTTTATCTCATATGTTGTATCAAATAAATTTCTTTATGGAAAATAATAGATTTTTTTTTTGGGTACATATTCGTTTAGAGTTTTAGACGAACTCGGGTTAGGGCTAAGATTTTTTTTTGTGTGTAAATAGATAGTAAACAGTTTTGTAAAATTTTGGAATTCGCCCAATCGCTATTTGACATCTGAACGGGCGGTTTGTTTATGAATTGAATATTGATTTACTATTATTATCGGAATTGTGTTTTTAACACGCTCTTTTGTGTTACTAAATAAGTGAGTTGTGTTTGTTTGATTTTAACTTGAGTTAAAAAATCGGAGATATGAGTTAGTTGGATGTCTTTAAGTTTGTACGATATTTAAAAATTTAAATTTAAAAAATAAGAATTTTCATATGAAATTCTCGATCCAACAAAGACAATTTTATTCGCTGAAAGTTGCTACATCTTTAGGAGCAGCGTACATAAAAGGTTTAGTGATTACTTTGTTCGCACAAAGTTGAATTATATCTTTTGCGATGATCTCTGCAATGAGCCATCACCAATTTTTTGTAGTGAAGAAAATATTTTTTATAACGTAACGCTTATATCAGAAGTAGGACATTTTTGCGGAATTTGCTGAATTTAAAATAAAGTCTCTAATATTAACAGAGTTGGAGTACCGAAAATCAGTAGGCACAAGTTTGTTGAATTTTAAGTTCAAGTTAGTTGTTTGCCGGATCTAAACGTCTCAATGGCTTCTTTTACATCCATAATTAGTTTTTTTTACAAGACTATTTACAGTGCTGGCAGTTTCGTTCCAATCAAATGGGATATTTTCATTTTATCAAATGAGCTCCATATTATTTTGTTGAGAAAGGATTTCCCATTTTACATTTTAGAATCCTTTGTTTAACATACAAATAGAGTTTATCTCCAAAGGTAAGAAATGGCCTAGGTCGATTCAAATTGACAATTTTCCAGAGACATGTGTATTTCTACTTGCATTATAAATTCTATGACCCATCCCCACCCTTTAAGAAATAGATTAGGCTTATTGTGGTAAGAAAGGATTTTCCCTAAATGATTTTGGGCCAATATTTTTTTTTAGATAAAGATCAGAATCATTTCTGGTACTTGGAAACCCCTCCCACTTATTGCAAAAATTATTGAACCCGATGTATCCAGGTCCCACTGGGCGACCAAAAAACGAAATTTTATGAATCCTTTTGGCAAACATTCCAGTTTAAATTACTCAAGAACACGTTAAGTAGATAGGAAAAAACACAAACCAATAACGTATAGTAACGAAACCAAAGCAACATGACAAAACTGTGTGAGACGTCTATATAAAAGAAGACACATGACTCAACAAGAAGCAACATGATGAAGTGCGATTCAAGAAACTTGTAACACGATGGGGCAACATTTAGCAAAATTTCATTATTGTCGAAAAAACTCAAAAATATGATCGGTCACACCGGAGGACCCAATTAACGAATTTTAGCAAAATATGGACATGCATTTTCCTGATCTCCGGACCAACCACAATCGATCTCTATAGTACCGCCTTTCAGCAAATTTCATCAAAACCGTTTGAGCTGAGAAAAAAAAAATACAATAAAAAAAATCCGAGCCCAACCGCAAGATGCTCTAAAGTCTAAACGACCCTCTTATTTGAAAACTCAATAAAACACAAACTTTAGAGGAACAACCTGGTATTAACAAATCCCCTTTTTGCAATGTTGAAAATTGTTACAAAACGGATCGCAATGCTTCGTGGCTTCAATAACTATGCCCTATTGTTTCGTTGGAGATGAAGCTTGTCTATTATTGGGAAACATTATGTGCCCTTATCCGGGAAGGAGATCGATACTTTTGACCGACGAACAGGATGTTTTTAACTATCATTTGTCGAGAGCCAGAAATGTTGTGGAAAACTCGTTCGGGTCTTGAGTTCAAAATGGCGTATTTTTCGCAAACCTATTATTGCCAGCAGAAAATCGATCGTCAATATGATAAAAGCAGCATTGGTTGCGCATGAACTCAGGTGACACATATCAGCAGTTTCATAATGAGTTCGTCGACCAGTATATTGGGAATGATGATTTAGTATTGGAGGAATGGAGAACGGATAATGGATTGCGGGATATCGGAAGGATGGGTTCGAATAACGTAAATAGTTCTGCTATGGAAATAAGAAATGTAGGCAAGAAGAATCTTGGCAAGATGACCACATAAACGATTAAAAAAAGAATTACAACTTTTTAATTTTCAGTATTACATTTTATTTTTTTATTTCCTTTTCCATGTGATGGCTTACAATATTTAAAATGCAACTTAGGCCTGTATTTATCCCTCGCGAGAGAAATGATGAAGGGATCCACATTTTAGTCCAGTGTGCTTGATACACGCCTTTGATTATTCTTCATCGTCTTCAACAGTTCGGTGAAGACGTGCCGGTAAAGGGGTTGAAGTCGATGACGAACTTAGTTGGGTTTCGACTGCAAGTGAGCTGGTTGGCTTACTGTGCGCATAAAATTCATCTCCTATGTCGCTTATTCCGTCGAATGTTTCCTTTGAATGTTCCACCTGGGTGGTGAAACTTGTATCTGTTGGTCTTGAATAAAAAATTTATAATATTAGGTAAATGCAAAATTAAAAATTCTTACAGGTTATCAATTAGATATTGCTTAAAACTCTCGAACCAACCATTTGTCTTTACGAGACAGTACTTTCGGAGAACTTCAACTTTTCGGCTGGTCGTTTATAAGCGGTTTGTATCTTTGTTTTAATGCTCGCCATTTGGTTTGACCTTCTTGTAAAAAATAAAATTTCTCTAATCCAAAATTATACAGCTATTAAATCATACAAAATGGGATGTTGTTTTATTATGTCGATTATTCGACTTTCAAAATAAAATTCTAAAAATAAAAAAGAACAAATGTGAGGTTAGGATAATTTCGGGAATCCCGAATTTCACTTATCTTGAGTCATTTTTATTTATTTAGTGTGAATTAGTTACTATCCGTTTTAATTTGGATGGTTTTGTCTCTTTTTCTCCATGTTCGTTCAGTATAAAACATAAAAGTTGCTTATCTTGATGAAAAAAATCCAGAAGAAAAAAACATCATTTTTGGGAATCTGATTGGTTAAAAAAAACCAACGAACGAACGGACGCAACCATAAAAGCGAAGATTGGGGACTTTGTTATTTCGACTATATCGTGCTGATTGGGCAACCCATATAGTCTCAACCTTCTCATTAAAATTTTAGCAGTTCCTCGCGTCTTACATCAAGTAATTGCGCTTGGACGTTTTGGTGAACGAGAGAGGATTAATATCACTCAACTCAGTTTTCTTGAGAGTTTTCATTTTGAATAATTACACTGTGCTTGTGTGCTTGAACCGCAAATTTTTTTTTGTGACAAGCTGGGCACCCAGGGGGTAAACCTATAATTCAAGTATGCTGAATTCAATGGTGCTAGTCCCATTTCAAAGTTAGTCCCTAAAATATACACTCATTCTCACGTTGATTAACTATTAAGATTTTCGTTTTGCTTTTTCGTCATTGTAGTCTTTGGGAAAAAAGAAGTGCGGTACATTCATGACAAAATTTGATGATATTTATCATTGTTTGCGCCGAATTATTTCCTCGTTTAGTTTTTAGTTCCTTAGTCAGTGAATGGTGTAGCACGAAAATTATTGGAGGTATGCCAAGCAATGTTGGATGTTGTAAAAAAGTTTACAACACTGATTACAACTGATGGATGACATTGTTGAAGGCATATGGTATGGGGTATTACAGACAGAGTAACCCCGATAATAAATTAGGCAGATGAATTTGCGGATGTTGCTAGATCCCAGGTCTCCAAAGGAGTTTTTGGTTATATTAGGACTAACATCTAGATTAACGGAATTAATTTTTACGTTGTTCCTTCGCTAGAACAACTTTTATATTTAAGTATTGATTTTGGAAATCGTTTTAGAATTTCCCCTTAAACCGCCGTGCTTTATACTTCTTACGAATTAGTCGAAACTAAGAACATACCCTAATTTCATAATATATTTGTCGAAGATAAACGTATATTGAATAATATTCGAGAATTTTGAGAACGACGCTTGTAATTCATAAGATCTATGTTGGTTCAGCAAAGCCGGTTAAACATCACAGTCATTTTTTTAATCAGGCAACACTAACATATCAACAACCAAGCTCTTGTGTGAAGTTATCCCAGCCCAGGTTTTGATTCATTTCATTCAATTATAGTCGCCAAAACTAAAAATGTCTCGGGTCAGGGCTTCATGATTTTGAAATATGTATACACTAGTAGCTAAATTTAGCTAACTTAGAAAAAAACATTCCGTGGGGAGTTCCTAAAAATGAACTGTGGGCTAGGAATTTCATTGATTTTTAAATAATTTCAAAAATCAATGAAATTCCTAGCCCACGCTTGAAAAATCTAAAATTTTTTCGCCATAAACTAGAAATATCTCGGAGGGCTACATGATTTTGAAATGTATACTCTAGTAGCTAAATTTACGCTTAATTAGAAAAAAAATCGTTCCGTGGCAAGTTTCCGAAAATGAACCGTGGGCTAGGAATTTAATTGATTTTTAAATAATTTTCCGGCCCGCTCGATAAATTTAAAATTATTTCGCCAAAACTAGAAATGTCTCGGAAGGCTATATGATTTTGAAAATTATACACTAGTAGTTAAATTTAAGCTAAACTAGAAAAATATCGTTCCGGGGCAAGTTCCCATAAATGAACTGTAAGCTGGGAATTTTGTTGATTTTTATATAATTTTTCTTCCCGCTCGCTACTAGTGTATACATTTCAAAATCATGTAACCCTCATTTGAGACATTTTTACTTTTGGCGAAATACTTTAAAATTTATCGAGCGGAACCAAAAATTATATAAAAACCAATTAAATTCCCAGCGCGGGAAACTCATTTTCGGGAATTTAATAAATTTGATAATTTTTTGTTTTTTCATCAAAATTGATAACAATTGTGCAATTCTGGGCTGGGATAACTTCGCACAAGAGCAAATTGGATATTGATATGTTAGTGTTGCCTGATTAAAAATTTTTATTTTCTGGGATAACTTCACATACGTGGTCTATGGGGAATCACCAAATTCCTGGTGTTCACCGGTCACGATGGTGCTTAAGGTTAATAACAATGTTCGTCTGGTGTAAACCAGATTTATGTCATCAATCGATTTAAAAGAAGCACGTTCACAGTTCTAACTCGACCATTCAATACGCTATACCACACCAATTTCACGATAAGGTTGCTGTGTATTTTGATGGCTTTCCGCTCATATCCTCCACTCTTAAAAATATTTTGTCTTATTAAACAGTGTTTTGCTGAATACTGACCCAGACGCTGGACTAACAATAAATATTGTCAACAGTAAGTTTTTATTGAAAAAAATATTACTTGGGTTATATCGTGGGGGACGGTTGCCTCCGCACAACCGACCCAGCAAATTTACGGCTATTCTGGAGTATCCTGTGCAAGAAAAATGTCTGAGTCCTCCCCGCAGCTCAGACGGCTTGTCCGATCTTAATGCGAGTTAAGCTTTTTTAATTAATACTAGGGTCTCATTGATTTTTGGCCGAAATCGGCCTACCAGAAGTGCCAGCTCCTATATGAGCTTTTACGTTTTTTTTTTAAATTTTACGAGTAAAACAACTATGATCTAGAAGATTCTTAATAAAATTTGCAACGATATCGTTCCAGATCAGTTTTCTAAAAATTAAGAAGAAATTACTATTTTTGACAAAAATGGTGTTCCAACAAAAAATCCAGCCCCTATACAGCCCAGTTGGACTGATTAATAGAGATAAATATTCAAGCCTAAGCTTTTTGCATAATTGGGTAATACTTGTGAATTTCAGGGGAAATCGGTACACCTGAAATGACAGAAGCTGTCGATCGAAGCCATATGAGCGTTTTCGTTCTTTTACCAGAAGTGAAAGCTTCAATATGAACTTTTTCGTTTTTGACATATATTTTGAAAAGTACGAATATATCATTTACGAGTTCAAATAAATGTAGAACCACATTAGCGGTCCAGATCAGTTTTTTTTAAAATTTCAGGGGAAAGGACGATGTTGGTCAAAAAACTGATGCTCTAAATTAAATATTTTACTTACTAAGCCTGACTAATTATTTGGTTTTTTCAACTAGCCAAGTTTCGACGAGAGATGGTTAGCAACATGTTTTGTTGCATAGAGAACCCTGTAACGTGCGTACGCGCAACATCATATATAATTGTTTTTGAACGGTTCTTTGAGCATTCCAAACACTTAAAGTCAGACCAATAAATAAACGTTTCAGAAAATTTTATTTGTGTTGCATGCACATCTCTTTGTGTAATCAAAACTTTCAGTTTGTCCTTTTATCAAACCCACGCATGCGCAGCATTATAAATCAATCTTTTCAACCGTTTAAATATGTTTGCAGACCTCACCAACTATTGGGTTTACCTGACCAATTAACAGAATTTTGAGTTTTACTTGATTTAATTTTTGCAATTTGTTCTGGGGCCAGAGAACAACCAACTCTTTCGCGGTTCGCTTTTCACGTCCTACCTTACGCATTGCCTGCCAAATGGAAGACGTAGTCTGAATTATGTAGAACCATCTGCACATTGATTAGCTCTATGTTATCTTATAGTACTGTCATGGCTCCACGACAGGAGGTTCATAGTTGTGTTCAGTTCCATCACCGATCGTAATCATATGATGAAAATCCCTTTTGCATCCTGCCTCTACTACCACAATTTTGCCACCTTCTTTAATTATACATGACAGACCGACATTTTTATGTTAAACTGGAACAAACATACATACAAATTAAAGATATCAAAGCTGGAGTATCATAAGGTTTAATATTTATGTCTCCATAAAAGTTCCCCGTCAAAATAGTTTAACTTCAAATATTTGCTACAAAAAACTTAATTCAATATTGGTTTGTTGCGTTGTATTTCATGATAGTATCAAGATAGAATCACAAAACGCATCTGTATGGCATGTATGCATGCCTCAAAAACGTATACCAGAAAAATGCTTTCATAAAAATGCTATGAAATTTACGAAATAAAGTAAAAAAAAAAAATCTTGAGAAATCTCGAAAAAGTGTTTTTCGTGTTTACGTTTTTTGGGCCTGCATATGTACGTCCAAAGTCTTTATATTGTGATATGGCCGTATACATACATAGGCACTGACATAAGTAACGGGATCGATTTTATAAAATCAATATTCAAATTCCTGTTATTTTTTTAGTTGTTTATTAGAATTCGAGCGCGTCGCACGATTTTTAATTTTCGCGAAAATTGATTTTAAATCACTCGGTAAATGTGAGTGTTAGTACATCGATATAGTGTTAAGTGTATTTATGTTTAAAATTTATGTTGTGTGTGTTTAAAATTTAGAGACTGTGCAATATTTTTAATTTTTGTGTTAAGTGAATTATAATCAAAATGTTGGGTGAGGTGTGATCATTCTCTTTGTATGGTAAGTGGTACATTAAATTTTAAAATTTGTAAGCCTATTTGGTGTTGATTATTAACGCTTTGCTTAAATTATCTAAAAAGTTTATATTATGTGCTAGTGATTATTTGTTTGAAACCTAACTTCTTAAACTAAAATATATTTTGTATTAAAAATAACCACTCCAGTCTACAAAGTGCAACCGCGTGCACCTAAAGCGCTTGCGTATTTATTATTGCACTAATTACATTTATAATTACATATATTACATTACAAGTACATGAACTTTACCCGATTTGGAACTCATAAAATATACATTAAAAATGTATTTGTGACTTTAAATTGATTTTGATTGAAAATACATTCCACAATCAAGAGGGGATTGACAACTACTCTACCATTTCAAGGCGGATGCGCTTTATAAAATAAAATTTTGCTATGACTGAGACTTACGCCTCTCATACGACATTCTTAGTATACGGAACAACCGCTCTGACTGTACGCACTTTGTTTAAAAATATCTTTGGTTGGGGCGCCTTGTATATAAAATGCTACGTTGAAGAGTAATCCCAAATTTACAGCATTCTGGTTCACCAAAATACCAAATATTCCCGAACCTGAATTTTGCTAATTTAACCGTATACCAACAAATTATTTTTACCAGTGTGTAAGCCATCGACAAACACTGACCATTGATGGTGTTGTTGAGTTAACCCACATCGTAAAAAAATTGTCACACAAAAATGATTTAGTTCCATTTTTGCACTGAAATGACATTTTCAAATCACTTTAAACTTTACGATAGGGACGTAAGTTACCAGATGGCAGTGGGTTTCTCAACATGTGAATGTGTGGCATTTTTAAAGCAGCTTCTTGTTATTCCGTTTACTACTTGGAAGTTGTTGTTTTCAATACAGGCCTTGTATATTTGCGTTTTTTTTTTCTGGAGATGAATGGTTTTATTTTTTATATAGCTAGCCAATGCTCCTGGATGTTTGGTGGAATTTCGCAGTTTTAATTATTCCGGTTTAGATGTTCAGTGATAGATGATTGGTACTTTTGCAGAGCATTTTCCCTTTCAAGTGCATCGATATTTGCTTTTTTGCTACGTGACTTGTTGGATTTTTCTCATGTTCCAAAACGTATTTGATACAACTAGGTTATATATGTATACATTATTTCACGATACGTCGTCCGTTGTAGTTACTCAGCTGACGCAAACTGTATGAACCTATTTATGTGATGTTCTATCCTCGCTCCTACAAATTTTAGCGATGATGTCGCCCACGATAATTTTGATATAATGGTGCACGATGTTATTTATGACGTTTTGCACTCAACAAAGAATAAATCTTTGACCTAATCTGATTTGTCTCCGGGGCCGCATTGGCAAGTTGCTATAATGCGCTATTGATTAGGTATTAGAATTTTTGGGGTTGCGGTACTCCTCACGGAAATGCGTATATGTATCATATTTCACTGCCCGATAAGCGTTTAGAAAATATTCGTTGTGTATGTCTGACAGTTCTGGCAGACGCTGTGCCACGGTAGTATTTAATATATATCGCCCGATATTTTTTTGGAAATGCTGGGAAAACTGGTAAGTATTTGCAATTGGTGTTGAGTTACACAATGAGATCCTGGTTGACACACCAGTGGTTGATTTTGGTGTTACTGTTGTTACTCTGCATGTGGTAAAGGATTTGGTATTCGCTTAAAATTTTCTCATACATGGTTATCGAAAATGCTCATTTAATTTGTATTGCCTTTGCAAATTGAGTATCCTTGAAATGGTTTGTAGGTAGATACTAGATCCCTAGGATTTGTAAAACGGAAGATTTATAATGAATTGCCTTCTGCACGTATAACTTCTACAATCGTCCAAAATTATTTCAACGTATTTAAAGCAAATGAGTGCATCGGTTCTTAATATCATCAAAATTTTAACGTAGTCACTTTTCATTCCCTAACTTTTATGTTAGGTGATCTTGTACGGGGCATTGATGATCTCCGTTGGTAACCTTTGGATTAGCGGTTATAGCAATTGCCTTTGGGTCAAAATGGAAGAAAAAAAATCGGCGGAGCGTTTAATCGAATGGAATCAATTAACTGTTTTTCACACGTTAGACTTTGTTTTTCACACGTTAGACAATTGTTATTAGTTATGAGGTATACAATTTTGTAATCGGTGGAAACTTGGAAATCAAGGATTTCTGCTTTAATTTTCGTCACAAACATCGGAATACTTCATAGAATAATTTTTTAAAGTTTGTGGCACTGGCTACTTTCACGTAGGATTATTTGATTAAGTTACGAATGAAGACGTTATTCATATGACGCTTATAGGCTTATATTTCCTTGCCCGTGGTATTAATTTATTACAGTTTTTTCCAGATTTTCGGACAACATATTATTTTTAATGGCATAGTGTGGAAATTGCTTAGATCAAAATAATATAAAAGAGTGTTCCATTGCTCGATGATACGGTCAACTGCAACCTAAAAATATGAAGAAATCAACTTAAAATAAATAATTATTTTATTCCAAGGTTTGTTTTGATATGTACTTTAACTATAGGGATTTTTTTTATAATAAGAATGAAATGAAATCCATTATGTTATTTTAAATGATAATTTTATTTCCGATTTAATAAATTCAATTTTCTGTTCAGATACAATGTTTATCTAATATACATTGTTCGTCTGATCTTAGTAAATAATAATTTATTTATAAAGACAACGTGTGGACAATATTTCTTGTTTCTCCATTTTCAATTGTTGGGTTTACCAACTCTGGAGCAGGCTTAATATAATTGACCATGAGCGAAGCATAAATTTCCAAATCCAAGCTGCAGACTTCGACTGGCCTTGAGATTTGTTGATTGTTATTGCATGTACCAGACGAATTGGGAATTGTAAGCGTTTAAATGCAATTGGAAAATCTGTTGGAATCATCGGGCTTCTTGGCAATAAAACATGCTCTCAATATTTTTTTGTCAACCAACCGTGTTCCTTTGCATAATTTTGGTGCATTTAGGTTTCGTAGCAGTATGATTGATGATCCAACTTTCAAAATTAAATTATGTGGTGGAAGACCTGGCAAATCAAGTGTGTATAATATTCGATGTCTAAATCATATTCAAATGTGATGCGACTGAATGATGATAGTGTTAGCGCTCTTGTTGGTTGCGTACTCGATTATTCAATTGCACCACACTTCTGTTTGAATCCGTCACATGATTGCGTGATCTTTCAGTTGGAATTCCCATTTGTGTAAGACGTCTTTTCCTGTGTGCATCACTTTATAATGCGCGGGTGCGGTTGAATTTAGCAACCGTGCATCTTGCTCTCTTGACGCTTCGTTGTTGTGGTGTTAAATTCGTTCTTATTCGTTGCCTATTGCGAATTTGTCGGTCACTACGACCAATGTTTGAACGCCGTCGTCCAGGCATTTTTCGCGGTATTATTTGTCTACAATTTGGGGTGTCGGATCTATGTATGCTAAAATGTATGGTGTTCGGGTTTATGTATGCTAAAAAGGAAAATTTTCGTTGGTTATGTTATTTATGCCTTTAATCGAATTATGTTATTTATTACATTAATATCACTATAAAATTTACTTACCACTTCACGATCACTTTAAAAGTATTTGTTTTTATATTGTAGATAATCAATATTGTTTTGAAATTTCGTATCATAAATTCACCTATTTAAAATTGATTGAAAGTTTATGATGAATGTTAATTGAATTGAAAGTCCCAAATGTTTGAAATTTTCGTCAAACTTATTTCTATAAACAGCACAATGAAAGATCTAATACTGAAACGGCAAATGAAACCCCATTTTGATTTTGTTTTTTCAATAAACACCATTTTGAAATATATTTAAGGTTACTACGATCAATAGTTTTACTTTTAACATTATTTGCAACAGGCACATGGCGAAATACACTTACACTTAATAAACACATTTATTAAACATTTTTGTTTTTTTTTTAAACAAAGAACATAGTTTTAGTTACTGTAAGATGATTGTAACCTGGAAAATATGTAATGAATATGTATGTATACCGGGTGATTCTTTTAAACTGAGACGATCAAATATCTCGAAAAATAGCCACTCTACGGAAAAAATTTCTATAATCAAAATTTAATCATACCGCGGGGAAATACATTAGTGCAAAAAAAAAGTCCCCTACCCCCCGCTTTGTAGGTGGGGCGGGGGTAACTTTTAAACTAAGATAGAAAGCCATATTTTTTATTGCAGATACGGATTCTACGACGAAAAGTACGTATGATTTGAATGAAATATTTTGTTCGGTTCATGATAGATGGCGTTGTAATCGACGAAACTCAATTTTTTCAATGGGGGACTATTTTTTTGCACTAATGTATTTCCCCCGCGGTATGATTAAATTTTGATTATAGAAATTTTTTCCGTAGAGTGGCTATTTTTCGAGATATTTGATCGTCTCAGTTTAAAAGAATCACCCGGTATATCATATATTTTTTTTTTTTTAAAAGAAAGTATTAATTATCAAATGGATTTAATGTCCTTTTAAGGTCACTTAATACTCACCTTTTCATTCACGCACACACCCACCATTCACCAACTCACACAATTATATTAAATTTGAGAAACAAAAAAATTCATAAAAATGCATTAAAAACAACCAACGCCAGCTATCGGATTTTTGTGGATATTTTTTTGGTTATACATTTAAACTCAATATTGTTGAAATGAAAATTTTATACCGGGAAAACTACATTTTCGTAAATATTTTTACCTCAGCCCCACCTATCGGGTCCAAATTTTGCCAAATACTTTCTTTTTATTTAAATATTGTGTGGTGTGAATTTGAGCCTAACCGGTCTAGAAATACGAATTTTCGAAAAAAGCAACCCCCTCGTCTACGCCTATGTAAGTATAAGCATCAATGGTTCTTCTTTGCGGTAGTAACTCCATTAATAGCAGTCCTTTGATAAGGGTGTTTTTTAAGCTGAATTGGCGGCTCTTCTCCGTGAGGCAGCCAAACTGCACGGCGTTTATTGTTATCGTATAAAACCCATGATTCATCAAGAAGCGATTTGCAAATAGACAAGCGACTCATGCGATAAGCCTCGGTCATTCGGTGAGGTACCCATTTGTTTTTTATTTTCCGATATTCTAATTGATTAAGATGATCGGCAACGGTAGTAAAATGGCAGCCAAGGATCTTTGCTAAATCACGTACATTAGCCTCCGGATTTTCTTTAACAACGCGTTCGAGCTCGTCATTATTTGTACTGCAAGGTCGTCCAGTACGAGGCTCGTCATCAAATGTAATATCTCCAGACTTAAACCGAGCAAACCATTTGTGTACTGTGGAAACGTGAACACTAGACTCCAGAAATGTGCTGTTGATATTTGTTGTGGCTGTACTGGCGTTGGAGCCGCGCAGCCATTCGTAATAAAAAATTACTCGCAAATCCCGTTTCGACGATTTCCCCATAACTGCCCTAAAATACGCGCGGGTCAATATGGTACGAACGTTCTAGAATATTCCTGTAGATTTTCGATTTTCAAGAACATTCTAGAAAAATAAATTTAGTTCAAATTTTTTGTCGACGAAATTTTCTTACAACCTAATAAATAATGTAATAAAATTTAAATTAATTTGCCTCACGTGATAGCGAAGCGTATTTAAGCATTTTGTGTACTTCACTGCCGAAATATTTTTGAAACTTTATGAAATCCGTTTGTCTGCTAGCACTGTTATAAAAATGACGGTTGATTTCTCATATGAGTTGGTGAATTGAGTAAGGAAGTTGAGATGCCGCAGATAACGAAATTTTATTAAGATTATGACATATACACCAATTTACTACCAATTTGGGTACCAGCTCTTTCAATTCCGCCTGGGCGCCGTTATTTTTTCCCATTATAACGGATCATTTGTCAGCTGTAAATCCAATTCGGTTTTACAAGGGGATGTTGTTTTCCTGCAACATATTCAATGAAGCTGTAAAAATACCGAAACCTGGAGAATTTCCAACAAGTACCAATGCCAAAAAGTTATCGTGACATTTTTGGTCGAAATTTCGGATGATTATTTGCAAATTTTTTGATTAAATGACGTCGGTACTTTCGTCAATAATAATTATATAATATTGATTATTGGCTATTTCGGAAATAAGTCTGCTATTCTCCGGACCCATCACCTGTCTTATAATTTTTTGTCCTTTAGCTCGATGAATATTTCTTCACTATTTTTGAATCAGTAATTGAATTTTTTAGCAACAAATTTAAATGGTTGAGGACAGCGAAAGGTTCATTGTGCTCGGCTACCAACAAACTCAATGACATCTCGAATTTTTTCGCCTCGTTGTTACAGTGGTTTCAATTTACAGGTGGTACAGTGGTTTCAATTTCAAAAACCTCATTTACTTTAGCACTTTTTCTAGCACTATTTATTGCACGTTTGTGAAAATCACTCGAAGCATGTCTCTCAATGTGGAGTTTTCCACCAGCTATTTTAGAATAATATTCACTATAGATTTTTATCTGCGTTTTTGAATTCGACGGAACTTCCATTAACCACTCATAAGCTTTTTTCAAAATTTCTTGCAAAAACTTCTAATAAATATCAAGATATGGTATTATCACAATGAAAATATTTTTATTCAACTTACACGTTTAGCTGGTGGTCTTGAATATCATGACCCTAATGACCCTGATGGCTTGTCGCTTCATTATTTAAAATTTGATTTGTTTGATGCTGGTGATTTGGTATTATTCTTGATTCCGAATGTTAACAACATCATTTTGCTCGATAATAATTTCTTTTCCATTAATTGGTAATGATGTCGAATTTTCTATTTTATTGAAGCCGGTCAAATCATTTGTTTTAATTAACTATGTACATTATAAATTTTTCAAAAATATAGTATTTTATTAAAAATAGAATTTCTAATGCAATTCTTAAATTATTTTTGTTACTTGTCCATTTTCACAGTACTTTTGAAAAAACTGTCAAACCTTAAAATGTATACTTTATCAGATTATGGGCTAACCACAAAATCTCCACACAATACGCAATGACAACCACATTGAGTAAAAAATTTTAAAACAAGAGAGAGTCATAGACAAAAATTCGAAAATACGAAAAAAACGGCAACATTTCCCAATAAACCATCAACAGCAATATCAGCAATATTGGTGAATTCATAGAAAGTCCATTGAATCGAAAAAAGTACAATTGTATGCCAATTTCATCACTGTATTTAAAAATGGGGGGAGTGTGTTTTTCTTTTTTTTGTGGTAGATCTATTGTGGTAGGCCTCTTTGTTTCCTATGTCTAAAAAAATCGTAAACATTGTATAAATGCCATTAGAAATAATATTTTGTCCGAAAATCCGAAAAAATCTTTAATAATTTGCCTCATTTACTTTAATGTTGTCTCAGCCAATAAAAATTACATTTTCTCTAAGCTTACCTACACAGTCTTAAGCTTTTAAAGTCTGTGATTTCTGACCATTTCAAACAAGGATTAATTTTCCGTTTTATGAGATGACACGGTTCGGTAATTCTACCCTCAATAAGTTCGTTATTACACTAGCGTTGTGGGCCTTAGTCCAATCTTTCCAAAACCATATGTTGCAATTATTGTTGTTCCTTCGCACGAGTGAAAAGGGGGAGTCTAGAAACATTGTTCTCTATAGCGATGTCCATTGACGTTTGCCCCAAAATCTGAAGTTTTGCTTGTTCACAAGCCCGCTCAGGAAAAAGTGAGCCTCGTCGGTCATCATGAAATTTGAAAAAAGAATAGTGCTAAATACTGGACTGGAAACAGGTATCATTTAATTTGAAGATTTTTCGGAGATTCATCAAAACTAATTCCAATTTCAAGACGCTTGAAAAAACTAAATTACGAAAGTGTGGTTCTATGGACTATAAAGATTAAAGCTTGAAAATAGGTACCAGGTATTGAATAGCTCCTAAACATATAAATCAAAACCAACAAAAAATCAATTATCCTGTTTTCTCAATCGAATAAATAAAATAAATTAGAAAACAATTATTTTTTTTAACACTTTATGCCATTTTCAAGAATATAAATTTTCCTTTTTTCTGTTCCTCATTTTCATTTGATTTTTATGTCCATTATCGTAAATCTTATTTGCTCTTGTTTTTTTTTTATGTACAATGTCCTCTTATTCTTGCGTTCTTGTGAACACAGTGCGTTAAAATACTTGGTTGATATAAACCATATGCTACCGCTTGTAACCGGCGGCGGATTTTTTAACACACTGTACGGTATCGAAAAAAAAATCTTGTTAATGTCCTAATAAATAATTTCATTTCGTTTGATTGATACAAATAAAATGTGAATATCCTACTAAAAAACATAAAAAAGTTTTTGTAAAAATTAGAAATGTGTCGACGATGATGAAAGATGATGGTTATGGGGCGACTGTGATATTTATACGAAAGAGAACTGAATAAATAATGTTTAATGAAAAGATAATTATGTATAAAATGATTGACCTATTATTTAATTTTGGTTGTCATCATCATCACCCATTTTGTATACCCCATTCCTCGATTTGCTTCAAGCAATTTTGGGGTTTTCTTATAAATTTATTTATTTTTTGTCCAGTTTAATTTCTATATCGTTTTGTTTGGGATTTAATTATCTTAACAGGTTTTATATTGTTTTCCATTACATTTTCATGTTTTCCATCATTGTGATTTTCTTTTAATTGTGTTGTGCGGGAGATAAAATCAGGGTCGTTAATAGACCAATTTTATGTAGGCAATTTTTCCGTTTTAAGTACGCGCATATATGGATTAGTCATGCATATAAAAATATTAATCAAAACGCGTTGTTTTAAAGATATGATTTATGACTCCCTGTTGAATACCAGAAAATAGCAGTAAATAAAGCTTTCAATTAACAAAAACGTTTCGGACATTTTTGGAACTCGCATTTTATTGTAAATACAACGCAAATACAGAATTAAATCATCTTTACTACGTGCTGACTTAGCAAAATTTTGCCAGACTAATAATGTATTTATATATATACTTTCAAAGTACGCACCCGAAATTTTGTATAACAACACGATGGAAACCCCTCCCCCTCCACAAATATTTACAATAATACCTCATTTATCTTACTGTTATCATTCCTATATAATTATCTTACACATTTAATGATTAATTTTCTGTATAACTTGTTCTACTTCTTCGTATACATAATCATAATACCGTAGATATTGCGGATCGAGGCTTTTGTTGTTGTTTGGAAATTTTTCTAACGCTTTTCTCATACTTAACATTTTAATTTTCAACAATCAAAATAAATTTTCATGTCACGGAATTCCCGAAAAAATTTCTTTCTCGTTTTGTATATTTATTCTGACCCTCACGTATAAAATACACAGAAAACCCGAATCGGTAAGAAAAAGAAATGCAAAGTAAAAAAATAAAATAAAGAAACACGAAAATAAGACGTGAAAAATGAAAATTGAAGGAAAAACTTTTCGTGGAAATAAAACAACAAAATATCTCGTTAAGATATATAACAAAAAAAAAAAAAAAACTAAAAGAACAATGAATCAATTATTGGATGGAATTCATCGGTTAAAATGGGAATTTTATTTAGCTGACGTGAATGACGTCAATAAACTATATAATTCATCAGTACAGAACTGGTGTATTGAATTATAGACGAACGTTTTATTTGGGAGTGCTGACCAAATAATAAACGTCCACATTGCCATAACCAATACGGTATAGTGTTATGGATCTATTGAGAGTGATTTGCATGTTTTTATACTAAATGGGTGTTTGGGGAGCCATAAAGTTTCGAAAGTTGAGGTTTGATTTCACTTTTTGAAAAGATTTGGGATACGTATCGAGATTTTTAAGCAAATTTGTAATATATTCAACTTTAAGATTTCTAAACCTTTTTTTTGATAGAAAGGGCAATTGGAATCGTTTGTTTATAATTCGTCACTAAGTAGTTTTTATTATTTGGCCATTTATAATTAAACGACAAATAAATTATGAAAAATTATATAAATGTGAGTTTCATCCCGAATTTTTTTTTCCAGAAAAAATATTTATCAACAAATGAAATTTGTTTTAAACATAAAACTTTATTTCATCCCGAGAAAGTAATATTTTTTATAAATTACGCAATCCTTTTTTGTAATCGATCGATCGATTATTTCAATAATATAAATACAAATATTCACTAATTACGATATCATGGGGAATACTGTTAGAAATAATTTATTGAATCAATTTTTTAGAATGAAATTTCCAAATTTTTACCAGTATTTCCCATGATATCGTAATGAGATGTTGTTGTCATTTTATCTAATAATTCAGAAGTCGGAAACCAATACATATTTGGTCCAGACAGTTCTGAGATCGGAGTTGGAAAATTCCAGATTTACAAGAATTCATAATACTCGGGATGATTCAATAAATTATTTCTACCAGTATTCCCCATGATATCGTAATGCGATTTTGTTCAGAAGTCTGAAACTATTACCAAATTAGTTCAGACAATACTGAGATCGGAGCTGAAAAATTCCAAATTTGAATTTGAATAAATTATTGTGAATTTCTGTAAATTTGGAATTTTCCAGCTCCGATATCAGAAATGTCTGGACCAAATGGGTATTGGTTTCATACTTCTGAATTATTAGAAAAAATGACAACAAAATCTTATTACGATAACATGGGGAATACTGGTAGAAATTTGGAAATTTCATTCTAAAAAATTAATAACAATTCCAATTAAATTTTTTGGTTGTTCACTACTGGTAAGTTTGAAAGAACGCATAATGGGAATTGCCTATGACTTTGATCGAACCTAGTACTTTCACCAAATCATTGATCGAAATCAATTGGTGATCTGTCACTGAGATTTGGTCACTAGCTGTTTTCGTTTAGTCATCCCTACTAAAACTCATCATTGCAGCACAATTTACAGTGTTTGGGTCTGGAAGGTGATGACTAACATTGTTAATTGGTCGCTAGTTTAGTATTTATCAATTTTCCAGATCCGATTACTACAAATTGCGCTGAATGATGCGTTTAAGTAGGGATGATCAAACCACAACAACTAGTGACCAATCTTCTATGACAAATGACCAACCAAATCCGTCTTTGGATATGTAAATTTATAAGTACTGGTCAAATTTTCAGGCCCGAACATGTCAAGTCGACGAATCGAAAATAACTGGTGAACAAATTTTCTGTGATACTTGACCAACTGATTCCGATCTTTGTGTTTATAAAATTATTTGTTATTATTACTTTGTAACAAAACCTCGCCTAAAATCGTGACGAAACAATTTTGAACGAATCTCAGTGACAAATTAAAATGAAAATAAAATTTTTAAGATTCTTAGTGTTGGTCAACTTTCCAGACCTTAACACTTCGAATCGTGAGGTAAGATGAGTTTTACGAATTTATGCAATAAATGACAGATAGCCAAATGGTTTCGATAATTTTATTTATAAAATTGGTAAATTTTCTAAATCTGCGCAGTCCGAATCGTGAAAAAATGATGATTTTTTGTTGAATTTTGGCAATAAATCTTAACGGAGGGCTGACCAAAAGAAAACAACGGGTTAACAATAATCGACCAAACTACTTGACCAAACAATTCCGATATTTGGATTTATACATTTTTTAGTATTGGCCAACTTTCCAGACCCGAGTCAACATGTTTTCGCAATAAATCGTTACGTTGTGATAACCAAACGAAAACTAGTGATCAATGCTGAGTGACAAATAACCAAATGATCATTGGATTTTTTTAATTATTAGCTTAACGCATCCGTTACGCACCCATAATATGAATTTTTCTAAAAATCACGTTAATTTCGAACGCCAAATTTTTCTACAATTTATCAGAAACATGAGTTCGGTTATTTACAAATGGGACCTAGATTTGCCAAACTAACAAATTAAATTTAAAATCACTTGATTTTATTTCACAAGATTTTTATGTTGGCAGGGACAGAGCTGTGAACTTTTGTTGCTTAAATTGATGCAATAATATTTAAATGCAAAAATTCAGTAACTAATAACTTTACTTTTTGCTAAAATATGCTCTTAAAAAGCAGAGAATATCAATTGTGTCATCAAGGTCTGACCTAATTTTAGTACAGATTTTTTCCCGAAGAAGGAAAAGCTCTTTCAGCTTCTACGCTGGTTGGCGGAATCGTCACTGGTACCGGTATATCTTCAAACTGTGTTAGTTCTCTTCTTATAACGGTCAAGAAATTTAAAGATTTTTTTTTAATTAAGAGAAACGGCGGAGCTCTTATCCCTTTTTCAATTGCATTTTGCATCATCTATTTCATAGTTAGTTAAATTTGTTGTTGGTTATCATCCGATGGTACTTCTAAGATATCTTACTCAGAATGGGGTTATCTGGTGGTTGTATGTTTTTTTCCTGAATCTTGTCGCCGAATCCGTTCGCCTTTCATTAATTCGTAATTCTAGTTACGATTTCATTTCATTTGAAAGAACACTATTTATATCCTGCAGTCTGGATAACACGAAGGTAACAGCAGCGTTCGCAGTAAGGAGATTTGCATCTCTTCGGCACAAAGCCTCTACTGTTAGCTTTATTGGCTCAAACACATGCATAATCTCCGCCAATAATATCAAATCATTTTCACAAAATTAATATTCGGTGAGGTTTAGTTCTACGATCGCCATCTGTAGACTAGACTTTATTTTGTAAACCCGATCGAGCATTATCAACAGGCTGCTCCATCGCGTTTTAGAATCTAAGGTTAATTCCAATTCTTCCCCTGGTACAGTTTTACATATTTTTTCAACGTGTTAATTCTTGTTGGAGAAGCTGTACAATTTTTTATTACTTTACGGATTTTTATTATCAGGGCGTGGATAATAGGATTATACGTTCAAATTGGTCGGATAGTTCATAATTTAAATTATGGTTTATTTGAAATTTAGAAGTTGCTCGCACCGGGATTTGCATTATCCTCGCATCCGTTTTTTGAATCTACAGTTTCTGGGCAATTTACTACGTCAAAAGTTATGCAGTTTCGGATAATTCGTCAAACCCGTCAAGCACTGCTTGCTGAATGCCATAAGCAAGCCAAACTGATGTTCTGTCTCAATCAACTTCCCGAGTCTTTTGACAATGCCCTTTTCAAGCAATAAAGAAAAATCGTTTAATTTATTTTTAATTAGTTCAATACACTTTTCGGCGGGAGCACTACGATAAATACGGACTAAGCCTAAATTCCATATTTTTTCACGTACATTTATATTTAAGAATCGACGGTTTCTTAAAGAAGCCCACTCACCAAAAGTTAAACTGCATCTTATTTTATTCATTTTCTTCTCTTACTTTGCAGAATTTTTGCAAAATTTTTTTTATGGTGGTGGGTGATTTTGGTATTTTATTGCATGTGAATCCTTTGGCCACAAGCAATATCCTGAGATCATTTGATGTGCAAAATACAGAAATTTGGTATACCATCTCTTGCAATTAGCCGAGGTAAAATCTTGTTTATTTTCACCAAAAATTCTTTAATTTTGTTGGCTGAACTTGAATCAGATAAATTTGGTGCAGATGGGGCACTTATCTTCCGTTTTGCTACATTTATATTGTGGATTCCACCGCAAGATTTTATTTGATTTCCACATTTCTTGAATTTAGCACAACTTCCAGTTTCTTCTCGTAGATAATGAGTCCATATCGAGTACTCATCATTCTTGTCTTTTCTATATTCTTGAAAAATTTTAATTTTCATGTTTTACATTCAGTATTTTTAAACGATTTGAATTACGATTTGATTATTTTGATTCAAAAAAGACAAAAATGAATGAACAGAAATGTAGAAATATCAAAATGTCAAAAAAACCAACAAAAACATATAATTTGTACGAATATCGAAATAAAAACTGGACGAAGATCGAGAAAAATAGGCCGAACGTATATACAGAGTCATCTCTTATAAATATTCCGAGGTTTCCAGTTAACCGGTTAATCGAAAACTGGGTTTGCAATCACTATGTGTAATCCTTCATAACAGAATTCAGACGATAGGGATGACGGAACAAAAACTTCTCTCTCTCTCTCTATAGCTTTTACACCTCTTGAATGGAATTTTCCACCTGCACAGCGGTGCTCCATCCATCTCGATAAAATGACCTCGCCCTCCAGTTATGTCATCTTATCATGCATAGGTGTTGTTCAATGTCGTCCTGCCAGTGCAGTCGTGGCCTTCTTCTACGACACACACCGGCATATGAATCCGATATACGTTTTTAATATTTTTTTTATTTATCTTTAATCTGTTCTGGGGCCCTCTACGACTATACGCCCGATTTTTTGCAGAACCATCTGCGAATTGCACAGATCCATGCCAGCCTATAGTACTGGCATTTGCGATTGGTCACCCCATGAGTTCTGTACATCGACAGAGAGTCATAGATGTGTGCATTTTCATCACAAACCGTAATCTGAGGATGAAAAATTCCTTTTGTTTCCTGTCCCTATCGGGATTCAAAGCCGGAACCTTCCAAGCCAAACGCAACCACTGTGTCGTTTGGTCGGTCCGACATTCGTTCTTCGCCAATTGAACCAAAGATGGAACGGATGCAGTTTCTCAAACGTAGACAGTCTTCTACAGCCAATAAACGTCATGGCTCTGCTCTCGCTTCCAAAAGCCAGCACAGGTCTTATGAGTCATTGCGCGTAGAGGACTTGGTGTCCGGTAGCAGTTTGGGCTTTTAATTCTACCTTAAATTTTCTCCCCTATCAAAATTATGGTCGCCGATTCTGAGATATGCCATGAAGATACTTCTTGGTGTTAATAAGGATTAAGGTTTTGCTACTGTTCACTTCCAAACCATTTTTGCTTGCGTATAGCGATCTAGCGGTATGAAAATGTTCTTGATTCCGCTAGCAGAAGAACGATATGATCTGTATATCCAAGAATTTGGCTTGATAAATAAACGTGCAGTGCAATGTTTCAATGTGGTTTTTTTTACCATGTACTCGGGTACAAAATGGAGCCTCATACGAATTCTACATGAAGACTCAGAGTCTGTTAATTTACACAGAGAAGCGAGTTTATTTGGTATTCCAAAACATATAAGCACGGCCCAGAGGCTCTTGTGTTTGTTAGTGCACTATGCCTGCTAAAAATCTTAATATTGTTGATTTATGGTTATGTTGTACTGAATCTATCAAGTACAACATTAGTCAACACCTTGTAAGCAATGTTGAATAGAGCTATGCCGCGTTAGTTTTCACATTTTAGTTGGACACCTTTTTTGTGCAGCTTCCATATGGTCGAGGTTGCGTGCTTTCCCATTTTGCAACCTACTCTTCCGATTTATGAGGTTTTTGAAGTAAGTTTGTTAAACTGAGAGAACATCAGCAACGTTTTTCTCAGCTCTCTATTCTCGTCTTTGATGGCTGTACTTCAGTGGATGGAAGTCTTTAGTGAAATTTCTGGCGTTAGCAAAACAACTTCTCAAATTTCCTAGTTCCGCTTTGGAGCTGTTGTTTTCGACGCATTTTCTTTAATGTTCACGCTTCTTTTGCTGGAGATATTTAGTCTTAGCTCTCCTGGGAAGAAAATATTCTGTTAGAGTGTTACGAGCCAACGATATTGAATTTTGATGACAGTTTGTTCTTATTGGTGCACTTAGTAATGATACCAGACCATATCTGCATTATTAGGATCTAACGTTAGATCTGGTGGATTCTCTTATATGAAAAATGTACTTGATACAACTAAATTGACATTATGGCCAGGCCATTGATGTGTTGACCGTTGTTGCTTCTAGTGAGGTGCAATCTGTTAGGACCAATGTGTATTTTCTGCAATCCACATGAAAGTCACCTCTTTAGCTCCAGAATAAATGAAAGAATACACCTTTTAAGCCATTTAGTTTATCTTATCTAAATTAAAGATCGTGCGATGTTAAATTTATCAGAGCGGATTCTGACTGTGCCGGATATTGATAGATCGGAAGTCGATGATATGTGACTTCACTTGCCGATGGATAAGAAAATCAACTTCAAATTCTCCAACATTCTGGTGGCCGCTGTAATCAAAGGGTGTATCCATTACTGGTGCCACGGATCCCATTCGTAGACCATCTATATTTACAGTGTGAGTACGTACCAAACGAAAACCACTAGTGTATGAAAATTGACTCCATGAAAGTTGACCAAACGAATTCGAATACAAAATTCAGACAAACCGAAATTTGATTTTTTTCTGAATTCACCAATAGTAAAAATGGTACATCCTTCAAAACCTCTCGATAAAATTTTTTTATAATAAAGGTGTTCCATATGTTACTTTTTGTTTATATTAAAAAAAACATATTAAAATAAAATAAAAGTTGGTTCTGTACCATTTATGTACTGAGTACAAGAAAAAATCGCCTAGTAACCCTAGAAGACGGTCGTGTTTGTTTTTCTGTCCTAAAATCAAAATATTTAATTTTTGGGGTTAATTTTGATTTTGCGGCTTTCTCTACTGGATTTTGGCTTGTAGGATTTGTTCAATTGATAAGTATCGCTCCTCTTACATAGTTTTCTGTTTCCTGTATTATTTGGCTTTTCTTTATTTGTTTCTTTTTGGATTTTGACATTTGGAGTCGTGAGACCCTGGTTTACCTACATTTGAAGTGGATACTATTTATTTCTTTGGATTTTTTTTTGCAAGTAAGTATTGTTGTTGAAGTGCGCCACGACTCACGATGCCCGCCGAAAGCATTTTTTTTGCCCTCGGTTCTGTTAAAATCTATGCTTTGGACTAGGTCCAACCTGTTTGATGTAGTTAGTTTGAATGTTCAGAGTCTTATTTTAAATATTGGCGAACTTCGTCATATTTTTAATGGGGTCCCAATTGATGTTATTTGTTTAACGGAAACATTTTTGTCATCCAATATTTCTAATTCTGCGTTGGCCATTAGTGGCTATAATTTGTTCTGGCGGGATAGGATTATCCACCGGTGTTGTATCGGTACCCCCTCAATTTCTCAAAGGCCCGTTTCTGACTTTGAGTTTATTTTTTATGTCTTCGTGAATAAGCGGCAATTTCTTTTAAGTGTGGTTTACAATCCTCCTTAAACGAACAAGAGGTTTTATGCTCGATTTAAAAATCCATTTTAGACATTGATTGTCTTTTTACTTATTTTGCCTGTCGGCATGATAAGGTTTTCATTTCAGGTGATTTTAATTTGGATATTTTTCTAGAGACTTTATTTTCTCGTAGCTATTTAAATATCTTAAGTAGCATTAATCTTTCGGTTTAGAATACTGAAGCGCCCACTTACTCTTACGCTACTGCAAGTGGTGGTTCTTATTCGCTCATTGATCATGTTGTTGCTTCTGTTGATAATTGCATTTGTTTTTCAATCAATTGTCTCTTGGTATTGGCTCTCGTCATGATCTTCTAGTTTTTTCTGTTAATTATTACTCTCAACCTAAACCTTAAAGTTTCAACTTTAGTGATTTTTCTAAAATTGATGAATCTCACCTTTCATCAACTTATGGCTCAATTTGTTGGGACAATAGTTTTACTCTTTGTACACTTTGTCTACCTTGACAATTTTAATTCCTCTATTAATTATGTATTTAATAATTGCGTTCCTCTCACTACTGTTTATTTTAGACCTACATCCACCCTTTGGATGACGCAAGAGATTTTGAGTGCTTTTTGTCGTTTTTTCAAATATCGTCTTTTTGCAGTGCCCTCTGTAACAAATGAGCTTGAGCTCAATGCGGAGGGTACTAGCACGGAGTATATTTGTTTTTTTGAAAAAATCTAAGGTTATATGCCTAATGGAAGTATCTTTTTGGTGGTTGTTGTTGTTCATTTATATTACTACTATATGTGCTTTTCCTTTACCAAAATCGTAATGCCAATAAATAAATAAATAAATAAAGTTCGTGTAACGACCACGGCTCCTGTTACAGGCTTCATCTGAACATCAAAATTATTGATGACTTTTTCCAATAAAACATGCCACGATAGGGCTCGCTTTTCCCTGTTACTGCACCTTCACGTTAAATTTCGAAGAAATAGAGTCCTATGTTGTCACCAGCCAGCAAGCCTCACGAAACAGTAACTTTTTTTTCGATGAATTAGTTATTCATGAATATCAAAAAAGCGACAGTTTCGTTTATTGACGTATTTGTTGGGGGTGAAAATCAGCTTCTTCTGAAAATATGATTTTTGATGAAAAACGGTCATTTTGTTCGAGCCCAAACTTATTGATAACCAAGACACGATGTTGTGTTGTAAACAAACACGTGACTAAAAATGGCATAGTTTTGGCTTTACATTTTTCAAAAAATGTTTGGGTTGCCACCGCACAATACATATTTTTAAGCTTAAAGAACCAACTGATGGAATAAACTTTACACAAAACTTCTTTCTTCTTTGTAACATAATGTAAAAGTGCAATTGCATCCAAAAAAAGTTATAACAAAATACAAAGAACCATTGATGGGGATCGACCGATTAAAATTATTTTACATCTCTAAATTTCAAGAGGTTTTTAGTTCGTTTTAAAAATGTATGTGAAATGAAAATGCAATAAATATTTTCAAATTATCAGTACTTTATTTTCGACGGTACACTTTCCTGATTAATAACGAAACCCTATTTCATTAAAATCAGTGGTTTGGCTGGATCTGCAGAACCCCATTCTGTCGACCAAATTTTTCAGTACATTTTCAATCGTTTGTGAAGAACGCCGAGATGAAAATAAGCTTCCTCGCGGAAAAGATGATTTTTTGGCAAAATGCTTAGCTTGTTCTAAACGAGAATTGACCTATTCAGCGAAGTAAAAACGTAATCGACGGTCAACTGCCTTCAATTCTTAAACAATTTGATTTTTTAGGTCTGCATGTGACGGCAGGTTGAGGTGCTCGGAACGAGTTTATTGTGTTTTAACACGTAAGTCGAAGGATTTTCATTTAAAAAATTCCGCCGCACTGTTTTCAATTGGCGCTTCACTCTTATTAAATTTTGTACGTAATATTCGGCAAGTTTCAACAACTGACTGACTACTTTAGAAATAAGTTTTCAATATTTTCCAACGTGATCAAGCGTATATCGACCTATTTCGTTCGCCAGGAATATAATAAATACTGAAACATCTTTAAAATATTAACTGGATATTTCGAAATGAACGCGCAGGAACTGATACTGAACTCAAATTATTATTTTTGATTTGGTTTATAATACACGGCTGACTTTAAAGCCACTATAGAATAATTGTGTTGCTATAAATTCTAATTTGGTTGTTGTCCACCACAACCTCAATCAACAGCAAACCGTACATAGAGAAAATAACATGTTAATAATTATTGCACTAACAAAATAATATCACATCCATATATAACCACAGATATATCATCACTTTTTTCGCGTTTACAAACAAAACCAAAATTATATAATTTTTAATTCTGTAAACCATAATTATATAATTACACAAAATATATTCCATTAGCAAATGCAAAATATATTTTAACCACCTTCTAAAATACCAAGTATTTAAAACCGCGCATCGCGGCAAAATAATTTTCATTGGATTTAATTAAAATTATTATGTTTGGGCTAACATTTAAATATTTATTATTGTGTTGAGTCCGTTAATTGAATTCGCATAAATTATTTTCGTACCCTTAAGGGTTTACCATAAAGCCGAAAATAAACTATACGTTATATATTTGCGAATACGTACCCATAGGAAAAACATGTGTGCAATAAAATTTCAAACATGCATGTGTATAGTAAAAAGTATTGCAATTGCAACACTAAAAGCTTCATCTATAAATTAAACTGTTTATTGTGAACTTTTTACTATAAACAAAAAAAGTAGCATACATTTTAATATTTTTGTATATATATATATGAATATGACTACATCAGGTGTTTTATAACCCTTGAAACTGTTGTAAAAAAAATGGATGTTTTTATTGCAATACAATTTTTCCAAATTTATTGTGATGTTTTCCTATATGTGAAAATAAATTTATGTATTATTATAGTACAAAAAAAAATATTTAAATAAAATAAATAATTTCGTTATAATAAATATTTTAAATAGCGATGTGAGTGCAAAAAATGTATACATATGATTTATGTTTAAATTTTATAAGATTTATCTGGCGAGTTCAATATGCAACAAACTTCAAATATTTTTATATAATAATTTTGGTAGGACCAATGGTGGATAATTAATTTTTTAATTAAATATCTATTAATAATGTATATACTATTTTGTTATTAACCAAAAAAGAAGGTGGGCTATCTGTATTTATATGTATAAGTCTACATATATACAAATAATTACATGCAGGAAGTGAAAATCACAAATTATGTAAATGATAATAAATATTTTATTGAATGCTAATTTTTAATAACAAAGCATAAATATAAAAATATATAAGTTGGATTACATAATTATTAAATTCAATTTAGCTGAAAATTTTCGCATAAAAATTGGTTTCACATAATTCGCATGTTCAAAGCTAATATGGACTAGAAGAAGTTGAGACCTAGAGTATTAGGAGGAAATGAATTTGAGTTGTGGCACTAACAGTGAACAACTATGCCAAAAATCAGGTCATATTTTACGTAGCATAATATAGTCAAATAAATTAAAAGCGGGACGCATGATCAATGAGGCCAATTCGTAAATTGCTGGATCCCTCTTTCAAAATTTTTCTTGTTAAGGGGCAATGAATATGAGTTGAGGTACTCACAGTGAACGTTTCAAACTACAGGGCAGATTTTATGCATCATAGTTAAATCTGGATGGGATCCAGCAATTTATGACCAGTCCATATTGTCTTTAAACATGCGAATTATGTTAAATCAATTTTTAGTGATAATCCAAATTTTTTTCGGCGAAATTTTTTTTGCTAACTTTATAGTTCGTAATTTTTGTTTAACATTCTCATAATTTTACACTACTACCTCCTCTCCTTCAAAATATGTTGATGCAGCAGATTTTTTTTTGGCTGTAATTATCGACTAACTTCAGTAGTTTTTCTTCATCATAATTGTTTTGTTTCACGCTATATAGTTCAAATTACGTGGAAAAATCAGAAAATGAAAAAAAAAAACAAAAAACAATTGCTTACTTTGACTTAAATTTAATTTAACAAGACCCGTAATTTAAGTTTGAAGTTCCATTACCAATAAACAATCTTCAGATGGTTCAACGCATAATAATTTTTATCCACGACTATTTTATAAAATGCACTTCATACTTTATTTGTATTCACTATTTGCAATGATTAATCAGTACTCACCATTACTAACAAGCCCATCATTTCAATTAATTTTATGAAATTTTTTATCGTGTAACATTTTCCTAAATAGCACCAGCCACAATAAGAATACACAGATTGTTCGTTTAGAACAATTATTTGTGTTTTAGGATAATATATATTTCTAACGTAAAACAACAAAAATGAATATTCTGCTGGCACCGTATAAAATAACAAGATTTCAAAAATAGTTAACTGTTGTGGACAGACTACAGTATTCTAGTCGAATTTAATGGCTGTTATTCACTTGGATAATTTACGATGATTGCAAAGATTTTGAATGATGTACGACAGTCATCTAACTGCTCATAATAACAATCGTTCTACTTAATAACGTTTTCACGAAAATTTTGTCTAATTTATTTTATAAGCTATAACAGTTTCTAATTTTCCACTTTGGATTTATCTTTTTGTTGTTTAGATATTGGAATCACTACCACTTTTGTAAAATAACCTATTTTGATAATGATAAAATCGGGCCTTTAGCCGCACGTCCTCGAATTGGTTGGTAAATAAAGGATGAAAAAAGCGAACCGTGAAAGAGTTGGGAGTGCTTTGGTTCCAGAACAGATTGCAGGAATAATAAAAATCCTATTTTGAGACAAGCATTAAATATTTGTGTTAGTAAAATCACAGCGTTTTGGGGTTCAGCAGAACGTTTGATAGTCTATCTATACCGGAAGCTTTCTTTATTTAAATTTCTTTGGGGTTTAATATTTCTTTACCTTTTAAAAACTAAATTAGTTTTAACGTTAATGACGCTGTTTATTTTTCTAAATCGCTTTTCCTATTGAGGCACTGAGTTATTTTACGTAATATTATTACGATTTTTTTGGACAATTCAAAGTAGGTAGTCTCAAATCAGCGTTGACTTCCGTGCTAATGTTAATCAGAAAATATGTGTCTCTATCCTTCGTATATGCGGTGAAATATTAACATAGTTTGCAGTTTCTTTATCTTCATACCCACCACATTAATCACGACAATCGTCATCAAGTTCTTTTGGCAGATGAGTGAGCAATAATGTATTAATTAAAAGTGAAATATTTTAGAACTTGACCTAATATCCCGTTATGATTTTGACCAACTCGAAATATGTAACCGAATTTAAGTAATTTTTTTTATGTTTGGTGCGGTGGTTAAATCTTCGGCACACGAACAGACAGGTATTGAGTTCGATCCAATCGAATCTCACAAAAGACAGAATTCAAACGAGAATTTTTTTTATTGATTACAATCGGTAATATTAATAAAACATATAATTGTGATCCACTGTTAGAGTCGTGAATTCAGTACCAGAACAAACTGAAAACCAAAGCCCATGATTTCCATTTGATGCATCCTAATCGATTGAGAAATTGATTATTTCCATTCAAATAGTATTTCCATTCATATAATTATCAAAAGCAACAACCAAAACTTACATGGTGAAGTTTTAATAACATAAATCAAAATTTATGTTCGGCATACGTTAAAAACATTTCTACTTATAATTTACATATCTACAAGAATTATACATAGAAGTTACAAACACTAAATTATTAAACTCACCCACTTTATAATATTCACTTCCTGCGTGTAATAAATACCCAATATGATAATAAAACCGTTTTGCAACAACCAAACAGGTTAAATCAACTTTTGGTTACGGAGCCGATTTCAAAAAATACAACTAATGCACGATTTACATGTTCCGATTTTTTTTTCCCAACAAATTTTTACAGAAAAATAGAGCTGCACGCAAATAACAAAAAGTTACTAGATTAAAAAGAGACAGCCATATGTAAACAACATTTGCTCAAATTAATAAAAGAAAAAAAATCCAATTTTATTTTACTGGAATTTGTTTCGTGCTCCTTTCGCAAACGAAAATCGTAATATACTTAACCCTTCATTTTTTACTGGAAAAAATAATTGGAACATGTGAATCGTGCATAATGAGGGCGAAATTGAAAAGAATGCCTTGTTCCAGAATGAAAGGCTTTCAACAATATTTAAAAAAATTTTTGACGAAAAAAATACAGAAAACTTTTTCTTCATTTAAATTTCCAGAAGATTTAGTAATACGATGGGCTTCGTAATTTAAAATATATAAATAGTGGAGATACTTGAAATCATGTAAGGGTCTTAATTTAACACAGACTTAAAACAGTAATTTTTGAAAAGCGAAATATGCAATTTGGGCTATGTAAAAAGGTGTCTTGGCCTTTTTGAACTTGCAGAATAGAGAAATGACAGAACCTATAGAGTGGGACGAACCAACGATAAAGGACGGCATGTAAATCAACTCAAAACAATATCCCCGATAAAAAAAATTAACATTTGATTATGCCCTGAACTCTATTCAAAATCTTTTAGATTTTGTACATATAACTGATATGTTCTGATGCTGCTTGCAAAAATAATGGACCGACTGAAGGACCCGAAACAGATTTTTTTTTTCAATAATTGTCATTTCCGCTTGAACTTTGGAAAGTTGATGTGGACCGATATTGTTGCAAATTTGATTTAGAATCGTTTAGTTCATAGTTTTTTTCGTTTTCTTCCACAGAAGCTTCCACTTCCAATGAACCCATTTTGAAAATGTGCGGTTATGTGTGAAGTTTCATCCCGATCAATAAGTATGTCTGGACAGTCTGGAAAAAAAATTGTCAATCCCGCTCAAATTTTGGAAAAGTGATGATATTGCAAATTTAGTTTAGTCTGTGGGCCAAACTTAAAGTAAATCGTTTACTAGGGTAAAAACCGGTTGAACCGATTTTTCGATTAATTTGCCATAGAGTTTTTGAAAAATAATTGAATTTACTGAAAAATGTACCTAAAATTGACATTTGCATAGAGTTTGGCACACGGCGTTACAATCGTTAAGTTCTGGAGTTTTTTTCTCATTGAGTATATACTTTTCAGTAAAATACCTAAAAACAAATTACCTCTTATGGAAACTGACGCTTACGAAGGACCGATTTGGGACAAAATCAATAGAATCACCAATTTATGAGAAAAGTTTATATATGAAGCCCGATCAGAAAAACCTCCGTCTGGGCTATTGAAAGGACACATTTAGTCAACACAACACCACACACGCAGAGCGCTTCTTAAAAACCATTTTTTCAGACCGCCGATGTAGCAAATGGTAAAACTGCGAAAAACCTCGAGGTAAACATTTTTCATGATTTTTGGTAGGAAAACCTAACTTTTGGGATACACATATAGGACACAGCGGTCTAATTTATAAGAAAACTTCTGAATCCTAAATTACTTCCGTTTTTGATTTTAAATAATATACTGACTTTCCAGAGAACAATGACAGATCAAAACTTGCATTTTTCAGGACAAATGTATATTGATTGACAAATAGGTCAATCGAACTGACCATATTTTAATCTATGTTCTTTCTATTCACTATTCACGAAAGTTCTAGTATCAACTCTTGATTTGTTGTTAACAAAGCATCCTGAAATCGTTTTTACGATCAACAATCTGTTCGTAGTTCTCAGTTAAATACCATATTGTGAGCACACTTAAATGGGTACTGCAGAGCTAACTTTGTAGTGAGGGTTTAGATTATATGAATTCACAGTAGTTTTGTGCGAGGTTATCTTATGCTATAATGCGTTATCTGAAAGTAAATTTTTCAGAAGCAACAGCATAACGTAATATTACATGCAGGAAGAGAAAAGCATTATTTCATACTCTTAATCGAGGAGTGATATCTACATTTGTCATATTCAATTATAGAATAGTAGATCAAATTTACGTGATATATCAAATGAAATTCATTTTAAAATTAATTACATGCAGGAAGTAAAAGTCGCAAAATGTTTACGAGTACAAATGATTTATTTATAACATTGATTAATTCACAAGCTTAAACAACTTTTTGCGTATTTCAAGTGATAGTTGTCAAGACATGTTTTTTGTTTATAAACCACATTTATTACAAGCAAGAAGTAAATTTTAACATAAGTTGTGGCGAACTAAAATGACGATTCAAAACCTCAACTTTAAATTTCCGACATAAGTGCAGCATCTTATTTATAGATATCTGGGGAAGGTGAGAGCATGTTAAATAAATGTACAATTTAGTTCACTACATATTCTGAGCAATGAATTGACAACATCGCTACATGTATATTCACATGTGTTTTTCCATTCATATAGTTAAAGATAATTTATTTAATTGTATAAGTAAGACACTTTCTGTATTTTATAAATTTTTTTTACACAAACTACCATTATGAAAATAACCAATTGTTGTTATTTTTAAATGTTTTGAATGATTGATTAATCGATGATCGAGAACTATATATTGTTTAATTTAAATATTTTGCTTTATTATGAAAATTAAATAAAATGGTAAATTACATGCAGGAAGTGGAAATCATAGAAATTTCGTTTATACAAATTGATAATAGTGGATAGAATTGTGATTATCGTTAAAAACTTTTTTTGATAGATTCAAAAGTATATGTTTAGATGAGTTGTAGACGATAGCCTTTGGTTTAACTGAAATTAAAATTTCATTTTGTCCGTTTTTCGTATTACCGTTCTGTTTATTTATTGTATTTAACAAACGCCAGTTGAAGGAAATAACTATATGGGTCAAATGCCTTTGCGAAAGTGTTTTATTTTTAATTTTATTATTGTGTAGTAAAAATAAACAAAATTATATTCGGTAGCAATAAAAAAACGAGTTAATTATTATTTACAATAAAAGTATAATTTATTGTTACTCAAAAGTAATTTTTAAAGAATTATGCCACAAAGAACAAAATTATTAGCAAGGACCGAATAATTTAGAGAATCTGGCGCTACCATTCGTTAGTTAACCACAACACTACGAAGAAATGAAAATACGATCTACAACTTTTAAAAAATCCCCAATAGTATAGCACAATACAAAGACAGGGACTAAAGCCTAAAATTGACGCAAGCACTAAGAGGGAAATAAGACGCCTTGCATTTCAGAAAATAATGGGTTCATCCCAAATAAAACGTGACTTATATCTGAACGTCACTAAACAAAGAATACAACAGAATTTAAAAGAGGATCTTTATCCGCAATCCCAGAAACGAGTATGAAGAGTGGCGATCAACAATTTTTTGAAATGCAAAAAAATTTAATTTTGACGGACCAGTTAGATGCCAGTCACCTTAAACACGTCATTCGCGTAATTTTTAAGTAGGATCACTTATGACATGGGGTAGTGCTGCTATCGCGCGAGACCCCAATTTCTTTTGTTTCTCATAAAATGAATGCTTCCTGTATGTGCAGTTTTAAGACGACGTTTTATAAATTATGATGGGGGAATGTAGTGTGGAGGTTGGAAATTTCAGCAGGATAGTGCGCCTGTACACGCTGCTAAGTGCACCAAAGATTTTTTTCTGTCACGAAATATACCAGTCTAAAAATATGGGCGTCAATTTACTACTTTAGCAGAGCTTAAGTCAATTATTTAAGGGGAATCGGCAAAGATTGATGTTGGTCTCTAATCGTTAATAAATTTAAAGCCACGTTTTAGATGTTATTAACAACAATGAAAGTTATGTAAATTACTAAAATACACTTTTTGCGAGAACATGATTGGCAGTAAAAGCTGTTTTAAGGAGTTCATATGAGTTGATTTATAATGAAATTTCCTTGTTTTTTATAATCAAATATTTGATAAATGATCGGGGCAACGGAACAACCATTTATAATTAATTTCTCACCGGAATTCGAATTTACGATTGCCCCGATTTTCAAGTTATATGACCCGAAAAAAGTGCAAGAGCAATTTGGTTATTACTCACAGAAAATTTTGAGAATGGTCAAAAGGAAAAATTATTTATAAGTCAAGAGCACACTACGAATTAGACGTAGAGTAAATTTTTCCGAAGATTTTGAAATTTACAAATAACGATCATGTAAGAGTATACTCTCTAAGAAATGTCACTCAAGAAATTACAACACCATTGTAACTTTTAGTTATACTCAATTTAATAATAAAGAGTAGTATTAATTATCGATTGTTAACTGGAATTCAATTAAATTTATTACATGCAGGAAGTGAAAATCACGTTAATGTTTAATTTTTATTTGGATTAATAACCAATGTTAACCTAAATAATTTTTTTGAGGTGAAAATTACAAAGAGAGATTTTTCGTTTCTAAACTATATTTATTACAAGCAGGAAGTAAATGTTTTAATATAAATACCTACAGCGTGCCATTCTATTTTAAATTGGCACAAATTGGCTTAACCAAAAATTTTCTTAATATTAAAAACACAATTAAATAGATTTCAAAGCTTATGTCAAATAACCTTAAAATGTATAAATCGTTGACAGTCATAAAACATGAAATATAAAACATAAAACTGAAATATTAAATTATCCCAATGAGTTTTTGCCAAACAAATAAAAAGTTGTGTCTGTAGGAAATGTTGTCAGAAATGGCAATACATACCCGAAAAAGGTAAAATTGGATACATACATGTATCTTCTTCTACGAACATACGTATGTTTAGAATGATAAAATTATAGAATACATATGCGATTATGTATAAGTCGAATATAAAACATATCACAACATGCTAGACAACAAAAAAATATAAAAAGATTAAATGTTTTTTGTTTTGGTTTATATATCCTCAGCAGCCTTCGTGTCTTTTTATTTTGTATGCCGTTGTGGTATATTTAACTGGAAGATGGATATCAACATGTTAAAAAATATATGTACGAATTTATACATATGCGTATAAAATATATTTTAATCTAATCAAAGTGTCATATCATACATATATAGTCGTACACATATGAAATGAAAATATTTGACAATATAAAATGTTTGTACCAAAAAAAAAAATGTGATTCTCTTGTCTTGCCATTTATATTTTTTTAGTGATGTTTAAAAGTAAGATTAAGCTATTAACTGAAAATGTTAAAAATAAAATGTTTACTTTTTCATTGTTCTTACTTATAGACGGTAACAGAAAATGCTGTATCGTTTGCGGCAAATATAATTGGTTTTGATGGAACTCCTGTCTGCGATAAGCCGTTTTTTTTGAAACAACAACATGATGTATATATAGGAAGAGTGTCAAAATAATCTTTTATATATATTTTTTTTATCGACGCCACATTTTCACTATCCATGCGCTTCCTGGATTTTATGTGTATAATTCAGTGATGGGTAAAAAATTTAAATAGTGAAATTTATTTATCACTCTAAATACTAAATATACATATTTTAAATAGAATAATATAAATCTACATTCACAGTATGTTAAAATATGTAAAATATAAACCATTTATGACAATTAATATTTTTTTTATTGCCTTTGTATAACCTAAAACATTGCACAAAATTTGTGTTGCACAAATAAAAATGCCAGGGTATGAAATTCCATTTCATTAAATCGAATTGCTCACAAACGTGAAATAAAAATAAAATAAATAATTTAAATATTTGTGTATAATCCAATTTAAAATTTGTTTTTGTTTTATGTATATATTTTATACATAAAATATGTTACATTTAGTTTTATATTTGTAATTTAATATTTATTGTTTAGATTAAATTTTTATTATCGAAATTGCACTTTAAAATCCTCTATTTATTTATTTAATTATTAATCGATTTTTTATTGAATAAATTGTTTCTGCTTTTAAATATTGGAGTAAAATATACAACAACAATATAATTTTTATGTTGATGTAGTTTTCGTGTATATGCAATAAAATGTAAATAGATTTAACTATATATATGTATATATATATATTGTAAATAATTATTATTTTAATTAGATAATATTTTATATTCACGTGAAGAATTAAAATTAAAAATAAATAATTATTTTTCCTCGTAATTCGTAAAATATTAAAAATATTAAATTTTTTTTTTTGAAATTTTGTTATTTTATGTAAAACTAAACACATTTTATTTTTCACTCATGCCAATAGCAAATACAAAATTTTGATTGAATATTTGTTCGATACGATTTTTATTATTTATAATAATTATGTTGATGTTAATGTTCATTTATGAATGCCTTTGGGTAATTCCACTAAATCATCAAAATGCAAAATACGCTACCTAAATGCACATAGGCTATTTTGAATTTTAAATGTGCATTTAAAATTTAGTGATTACATTTTTGAGAATCTGCTCATATTATGATGTTAGCCGTAATAGTGATATTTACTTCCTGTATGATATATCTATAAATATATAAAAATGGTGTAAAAAATGTATATGCATCAGTTGAGAACGGTTGAATCGACTTGGCTCAATCTTTTTTTGTTGTGTTTTCAATTGCCAGGAGATGGTTCTTACGAAAGAAAATTTTGTGGAAATCTACCGAAAAAGTCAGAAAATCGAAAAGTGATGTTTTTCAGTTGAGAATGGCTAAACCGATTTGGCTCAATGTTTTTAGTTGTGTTCGCAATTGCCAGGAGATAGTTGTTACGAAAGAAAATTTGGGGTAAATCTATCGGAAAAGTTGGAAAATTCTGAAAATCAAGAAATGTTGTTTTTTAGTTGAGAACGGCTGAACTAGTTTTGCCTAATCTCTTTTGTTGTATACACAATTGCCACGAGATGGTTCTTACGAAAGAAAATTTTTGGAAAATTCCCCAGAATATTTGGAAAATCGAAAAATGATGTTTTTCGAAGAACGACTAAACCGATTCAGCTCATTAGTATTTAGTTCTATTCGCAATTACCAGGAGACGAAAAATTTTTTTTTTGGAAAATCGAGCGCAAAAGTCGGGAAATTAGGAAAATCGAAAAATGGTGTTTTTCAATTGAGAACAGCTAAACCAATTTGGCTCAATGCGTTTTTGTTGTGTTTGCAATTGCTAGGAGATGGTTCTTACGGAAGAGAATTTTGGGAAAATTCACCGGAAAATTCGAAATGTTCGGAAAATCGAAAAATGATGTTTTGCAGTTGAGAACGGGTGAACCAATTTAGATCATTTTTTTTTGTTGTGTTCGCAAAATTGCCAGGAGATCGTTCTTATGAAAGATAATTTTGAAAAATCGGTAAATTCAGAAAATCGAAAAATGATGTTTTTCAGTTGAGACTGGCTGAACTGGTTTGGCACAATCTAAAGTCGGAAAAGTTCTGAAAATCAAAAAATGATGATTTTTTAGTTTAGAACGGCTGAAAATCAGAAAATTCGGAAAATCGAAAAATGTTGTTTTTCAGAGAACGGCTAAACCGATTTGGCTCAATGATTTTTATTGTGTTTGCAATTGCCAGGAGATGGTTCATACGAAAATAAATTTTGGGAAAATCTACCGGAAAACTCGGAAAATTCGGAAAATCGAAAAAATGATAATTTTCAGAGAACGACACAAACCGATTTGGCTTAATCTTTTTTAGATCTATTTGCAATTGCCAGGGGATAGTTCTTACGAAAGAAATTTTTTGGAAAATTCACCGGAAAAGTCGGAAAATTTGGAAAATGAAATAATGATGTTTTTCAGTTGAGAACGGCTAAACCGATTTGGCTCAATCATTTTTAGTTCTGTTCGGCATTGCCAGGTGATGGTTCTTACAAAAGAAAATTTTTGGAAAATTTACCGAAAAAGTCGGGAAAATCGGAAAATCTAAAAATGATAATGACTATGAAATTTTCAAATCAAATAAGCGATGATTTCAATGTTTTTTTTGTTGGGTACGCAATTACCAGGAGTTGGATAATTTTCAGAGAACGGCACAAACCGATTTGGCTTAATCTTTTTTAGTTCTATTTGCAATTGCCAGGAAATAGTTCTTACGAAAGAAATTTTTTGGAAAACTCACCGGAAAATTCGGAAAATGAAATAATGATGTTTTTCAGTTGAGAACTTCTAAACCGATTTGGCACAATCTTTTTTAGTTGTGTTCGCCATAATCTGGTGATGGTTTTTACGAAAGAAAATTTTGGGAAAATTTACCGAAAAATTTGGGAAAATCGGAAAATCTAAAAATGATAATGACTATGAAATTTTCAAATCAAATTAGCGATGATTTCAATGTTTTTTTTTGTTGTGTACGCAATTGCCAGGAGATGGTTCATGCGAAAGAAAGTTTTTGGAAAATTGCCCAGAAAATTTGGAAAATCGAAAATGATGTTTTTTAGAGAGCGCCTGCACCGATTTGGCTCAATTTTTTTCAGTTCTGTTCGTAATTACCAGGAGATGGTTCTTACGAAAGAAAATTTTTGGAAAATTTACTGGAAAAGTCGGAAAACTTGGCAAATCGAAAAATGATGTTTTTCTGTTGAGAACGGCTAAACCGATTTGGCTCAATCTTTTTTAGTTGTGTTCGCCATTGCCAGGTGATGGTTGTTACGAAAGAAAACTTTGGGAAAATTTACCAAAAAAGTCGGGAAAATCGGAAAATCTAAAAGTGACATTGACTATGTGTTATTTTGCTTGCTGCCATTAAATTGGAAATGTGACCATTAATTAACTGATATTTAATTGTGTGCATTACGTCCATAAACGGTACCATTATTACAATCATATGAAGTTCGGTGTAATTTTTACTATTTCGATAGTTTTTTCCAGAAATTTATTTGTGCGTGACAAGTGCGATTATCAAATTGGATTGCGGAATTTAGATTGATTTGATCAGTAAGTTCATTTTTGTAGATTAATGATTTTAAAGTAAATGAGTTAAATGTATCATTGTAATTTTATTGAATTGATTTTTGATTAAAATGCCAGCTATCAGACAATCGAACCTGTAGGACGAGGAAACCGTAATTCCCAAAGAATGCACGGTGTCCGTGAGAATGAGATGCAAGAGCAACGCGGACAAGTTCGTGCTGCGCGGGCATCAGCTTAGGTTCGACAAAACGAAACTCGACGAAGAAGTGCGGTGAACGTTGACTTGAATCGCGCAGCTTTCAATTATGACTCTAAAATCGCAAACAAAGATCTTCGCTGCCTTGATATTGCCTTGTGCCGACATTGCCAAGCGTTGAAGTGAACTTTGCCACCGGAGCCGATGCGTATACTTATCTCTATAGAAATACAAATTCCTGATTAAGAAGGTACTGCTGTGTATTGTATTGCTGTGTATCCACTTAACAGATCGAATGGCGTGAATTTTGCTATAGAATGAATAGAGTTGTTATAGCAGAAGATAGCATGGTTCATTATCTCATTAATGCTTAGCTGGGGAGAATTTAAATGTGCAATTTTGATAATTTCCTGAAGGGTTGAGTGCAATCGACCAACAGGGCAGTTCCTAGTTGACGAATATGATGAAGTATGGTATAAATGGACGGAATGTTCATCTAAGAAGGCGTTGAACGAAGGTGTGTTCATTATATTTACTTCATTGTTGGTAATAATTTTTGTGGGTTTACAATGTATGCTAAAGTACTGTTCGAGTTTCCTTTGAATTTTCCACTAATGCGGGTCTTCATGTAGAAAGTGTGAGAAATGCGTTACTATGGAAGAAACAAAAATTTATATGGAGGAAGTCCTTTTGATGAACTCGTGGTTTTTGACTATTCCTCGATGATGATTTTCTTCATGCCGTTTCTTTATTATGGCTTGTTAGTCCTCAGGATGGAACACATCCATGATTTGTGGGAGTTTCCAAATTTCTCACGGTATCCTTCCGTAGCTTTTTGAAAAACTATATCGTCACACAATATTCCAGTCACTGGATCTTTCGTGACTTGTGTTCCAATGTTAAGGCGGATTGTTTGTATATGATGCAAATAAAATGGTTTATGGGTGTATCGGTAATCGGTATAATAATTTGTTTATCATTATTTGTGAGTTGGAAATCCATTTCGGAGGTGTTTAAGTTGCCGATAACGATAAGGTCGGGTTGCATTCGTGAGAGTGCATCGAACTATTTAAAAGCCATGTCAGTGGCTTACGGCCTGTGACAGTTTTAAACTTTTGGCAAAATAAGTACGGTCAAAAGTACGTAGTTGCTCAGACGATGGCTAAAAGCTTTTTCTTTATAGTAGAGTAGTTTTGTTTTGTGCCCCTTAAGGTTTTGGATGCGTAGCCAATAGGCTTATTTTTTCCTATAGGTCCTTGTGAAAGGACGGCCCTTACATTGCTCGTCTTTGGTAAGGATACATACCTTAGAAATATCTGGATACTGTAAGATGGGTTCCTTGCATTACAATTCTGCAGTTTTCGAAATATTGTGTATATCTAGTGTCAAATTTGATCTTTTGATATTTTCTTAAGCATTCCGTTAAGGGGAAATTGGGAATTTCGAAGAAATTTCTGATGAACTTACGATAGTTTCCTAAAAGGCCTAAATAGTTTTTATTTTCTTACTCCGTTTTAGGAATTGGAAAGTCTTTAATTGCTTTTATTTTATCGGGGTTTTGTTTGACCCAATCACTCGTACTTTTAGATTGGAAGACAGGAAATCCTGAGTTTCTTAAAATCGTGTTTTAGGCTTTTCATGTGCTTTTGGAGCGATGTGGAAAAGACGTTAATATTATTCGTTTTCAGGATTGTATTGGCTAGATCTAACGTAACACCAAGTTGTTGCATTATTTCAAGTCCCATTACCCATCAAAGTATTCATGGAACTTAAACAAAAGGAATTCCATTTGTTCTCTAATTTTGAAGTGCATAAGTCATGGAATTACTACTTTTTGGACTATGGCATGGGTGTTAAACATGGTTTTTATATTAATAGGATATAAGGTACGTATCCGTGGAGGATGTACGAACTCTGGGTTTAAAAAGGGTTTATCAGAGCCGCAGGGTCAATTAGTATCTTTGGTATTTTTTGCGGATTTAACCGTATGTGTATGTACGGAAGTGTATATGTTTGATGTATATTTATATCTATGTAGCCAACCCCCTTGGAGAAGCTTAACGATGAAAATTTACATCATCTACTTCACCTTCTTCTAAGTCAGGGAATTATAATGGTGCTTCCTCATCATGCTCTTCCAATTGTTCTTCGAAATTGGTCTCAGTATTGAAAATTTCCTGAGCCCGAAACGAGGATGTCTATTCGATTGGATTTTATATTTATTTTGTTAGTTAGACATGTTATAAAATGCGTACTGGGTGTAACCGTTTGGATTGGATGCCGTATCTATTTTATCAAACTTTCTTGGTGCAACCATAGGAGGTTTATGCACGAATCTATTATTATTACATGGGAGCATTTTCACGAACATTTTTTTGGGTAAAAGGCCTATGGTTGTAATACTGAAGTGGAGGTCACTGATTAGCTTGCAGGTACAAATTTCTATTTTGAAGAATGGGTGGATTACTTGAATAATAATGCCTGTGAGGATTTATTGATCTTGATACAATTGGCCTTTATGAGGTGAAGTTTGCTTGCATTCGTGGTTCTACCTTTTTTCATGTACGTCATGTTCTGTTCCTTCAAGCAATGCGAAATTGCTTCTGTCGAGCTAGATGGGGCTCTTTGAGTCCAGCAAGAATGTGTTGAGGCACAATCTAAATTTAATTGCTTCTTAATTTAACCGGGTTCCGTACATTGTTAGTACTTCGTTAACGTCATCTCGAATTTTGTTGCTGATTGCTCTTACAAATATTTTCCAGCACGGCCGCCCGTCGATGTCATTACACAAATTTAGAATTTCCTCTACGTTTTCGATAAATTCGAAGAGAGTGCGTCGGCTTCTCTCGTAACTTGGGATGTCCTTGATCACGTCAGGGATCCTAAGGTACTTAATCACATCCTTGTTACAAATTCCACAATCCCTCACATCATCAAAATAACTATTGACAGACATTTTTTTAGAGGTGAGTTATCATTAATACTTTCAACTTTGAATTAAGTTTCTACGTGTAACGTTTTAAATCTATCTATTAAGTTATCTAAATATTCGTTTCTTGTATTTTAAATCATTATACAAACCGTAGAACTTTGTTGCGTGTTAACATTTAAATATTTGTTTCTATTTGTATGTTAAAATTCCGTAAAAATTCGGTGAGATACTAAGCTATTTCGATTAGGAATTTTATCTGGATAATTTTTGAACATAAATTATTGACAGTTATTCACTTAGTATCGATGATCCGTCGATACGAGCACTTTCTACACTCCGAAATAACGAAATAACTTTTTGACCATATGGTTTTGGATGTTAAAAAACATCCGCTATAGTCCGATAATGGTAAGTTTTTATAAGGTTTCATAATGCGAACGAAATTATAGTTTGAAGCTTATGTTGGCTATTTGAATTAAATTAATTTTATTTATAAAGTTGTTGTTGTCAAATGAAGTTGTTGTTGTCAATAACAAAATGGCCGAAATAGATACCAGTCCGATAATGGTAAACTTGCAATTTTTTATAATGCAAACAAAATCAGTTTGATGCTTATGTTGGCTATTTGTGTACTGAATTAAAGTAATTAAAAAAAATATTTTGTTGTTGTCAAATAAAGTTGTTGTTGTCAATATAAAAATGTCTGAAATAGGTTCCAGTCCGATAATGGTAAACTAATATAATTTTTGATATTGCGAACGAAATCAGTTTGATGCCTATATGTTGGCTTTTTGTGTAATGAATTAAAATAATTTTAATAATAATATTTTTGTTGTCAAATGAAGTTGTTGTTGTCAATAACAAAATGGCCGAAATATATACCAGTCCGATAGTGTTAAAGTTGCAATTTTTCATAATGCAAACAAAATCAGTTTGATGCTTATGTTGGCTATTTGTGTACTGAATTAAAGTAATTTAAAAAATTATTTTGTTGTTGTCAAGTAAAGTTGTTGTTGTCTATATAAAAATGGCCGAAACATATTCTAGTCCGATAATGGTAAAATTGTATAATTTTTCATAATGCGACATTTATTGCGCGTGGATTTGTATTCTATTAATCCGCACGCTTTTGAAAAGTAGACTCCAATTTCATATGTTTTTCATTTGGGTTAGAGCATCGTAACTCTAGCTCTCTTAAACACCGTTTATACAAAGCGTTTGCTAATGTGGTATTTGCCAAATCATCCTCATTGCTGAAAATATCATCGGCGGCTATCAATATTTCAACCCAACCGATCAACCAGTGAGCTTTGTTTCACTTTGAGTCATCCTCCTGGAAAAAAATAATGGGTAATATAGTCATTTACCACATGTGACATTATCAGATTCTTTAAATCTAACTCGATTATATGGTTGGGCCACGTTGTACAATCCACAGTCACAGCGAATGGTAAGAAAAGTGTCTCGGGCAACAACCAGTCGGCGTACGTCGTAGGGGAGGCCAAGTCTATACTCTCGATTCTGAAGAGTGCGTATACGCACTTTAGCGAAGCTTTTAATTTCATTAGGTCACATATAGTGAGCTTTTGCTTTATTGAAAAAATCTTTATTATCAAACTAATTTAAAATTTAAATAATTAATTATTGATTCGTTTCACTTTACATGATTTTGGAATATATAAAGGTCTTTCCATATTATATATTCATAAACGAAAAAGTTATTGAAATTTAGTTTGGCACATTTATAAAACTTAAAAGTTAAATCATAAAACAATGTTAATTTCACGCATAATAAATATTGTAATGCTATATAGAATACACCTACCTACCCCAATGAATAATTAAAATCACTCGGATTTTATTTTAATTATCTTTTTCATTATTTTGTTGATATATGTTGTACATACATGTGTATAAAATTTCCACTCAACTAATATCAATGTTTATGTACTCGTCTGTATAATATAAATCCTCCTAAATCCCCCCTATATACGTATATATAATACTTATACACACTTTAAGCGGCCCTTATACAGCCCAAGTAACAAAAAAGGTAGCAATAAATTAAACGATAAACTGATTCGCATATCAACATTCAATCTAAAATCCTTCGTTCATTTTATTCAACTTGGTTTTTTTTTTATATTCAAAACTCAAATAATCATAACTATATAATCCTGGTAATTTTGTTGTTGTACGATATCCTTTTGTTTTCCTTAAGATACGTATAGTATATTTTTATCTAAAACGAATTTGATTAATGTTTATTTTAATTTTTGTTGTAGTATTCTATCAACCCGGCACACAAAAAAAAAGCTCAAGAAAGCAAATTGAAGTAAAAGTCAATTTGGTAGAACTTTATATTCGTACAAAAAACATTGTAATTTGTTTATCGATTTGTTGAACTTCTTGTTATACTACTATTCGCTGTACTCGTATTGTAGTATATTGTTGCTGTTTATGGCAAACAACACAATGTACGAAAATTTACTTGAACGGGTACAATAAGAAGGAATGATAGATTATTTTTAAAATAATAATTTACTTCCAACTTAGATTTTTTATTTTAAGATTTTTTATAAATGATAATTGAAATAATAATTTATTATTATAGAAAAGCAAAAAAAATAAAAAATATTACCGAAAATTTGTAAAAGGTGGATTTATTGATTTTTATGATAAAGGTAAATTTGAAAAGAGAATGAATGACTTGCTTTGTGAAAAATTGTACCTGACTGTTGTTTTAATCAGACCTAGCTTTATCCATAGCCCAAATTTGGATTTTTCAATCGTTTTCCATTACGGATATAGCTTTATTGTTATGGACATATGTAAGTCAAAAATAAATACGATTACGCTACTTAATTGATTATTAATATTTATAAGGTTATTTTAGATTTTACGAGTTGATAACATGAGAAATGATTAATGGCATGTAAAGGTTGCAAATGTCAAGGAATAATATTTTAAATCAATTTAAATACAAAAAACAGTAAAATTGGTAAGATATATTCCAAAGGAAAACTGGATTAAAAATGCACCAACTTAACTATCCAGCTCCAACGATTCTTCGGCCAACAGTGGTCAAAAGATTTGCTCGTCTTTGGTGCGTTGAAAATTTTAAAATAAAAAAATAAAATAAAATAAATTAATTGTTTTTTTTAGCATTTGTATATCAAGTTCAAATCATTTCAATAAAAATGTGGTTGTTGTCAAAGCAAGTTGTTGTTGTCAATATAAAAATGGCCAAAGTACATTCTTGGATAATTTTGTACGGAATTAAAATAATTTTAATAATAATGTTGTTGTTGTCAAATGAAGTTGTTGTTGTCAATTACAAAATAGCCGAAATAGATTGCAGTCCGATAATGGTATATGTGTATTCTTTCATAATGCGAACGAAATCAGTTTAATGTTTATGTTGGCTATTTCTGTACTGAAGTAAAGTAATTTTAATAATACAGATGTTGTTGTCAAATGAAGTTGTTGTTTTCAATATCAAAATGACTGAAATAAATTCTAGTCCGATAATGGTACTTTTATAATTTTTCATAATGCGAACGAAATCAGTTTGATGCTTATTTGGCTATGTATGTATCTAGATAATTTGAATGACAATGTTGTTGTTGTCAAATGAAGTTATTGTTATCAATATAAAAATGGCCGAAAAATATTTTAGTCCGATAATGATAAACTTGTATAATTTTTCATAATCCGAACGAAATTATAGTTTGTTGCCTATGTTGGCTATTTTGTATTCAATTAAAATATTTTTAATAATAATGTTGTTGTCGAATGAAGTTGATGTTGTCAATATAAAAATGGCCGAAATATATTCTAGTCCGATAATGGTAAACTTGTATAATTTTTCATAATGCGAATGAAATTAGTTTGATGTTTATGTTAACTATTTGTGTACTGAATTAAAATAAATTTATTAATAATATGTTGTTGTTGTCAAATGAAGTTGTTGTTGTCAATATAAAAATGGCCGAAAAAAAATCTAATTCGATAATGGTAAACTTGAATAATTTTTCTTAAAGCGAATGAAATTAGTTTGATGCTTATATTTGTGTGCTGAATTAAAATAATTTTAATAAAATTGATGTTGTCAATAGAAGTTGTTGTTGTGAATATAAAAATGACCGAAATAAATTCCAGCCATATAATGTTAAACTTGTATAATTTTTGCGAACGAAATCAGTTTGATGTTTATGTTGTCTATTTGTGTACTGAATCAAAGTAATTTAAAAAAATATTTTGTTGTTGTCAAATAAAGTTGTTGTTGTCAATCTAAAATGGCCGAAATAGATTCTTGTCCGATAATGGTAAACTTGTATAATTGTTCATAATGCGAACGAGATTAGTTTGATGATTATGTTGGATATTTTTGTACGGAGTTAAAATAATTTTAATAATAATGTTGTTGGTGTCAAATGAAGTTGTTGTTGTCCATATCAAAATGGCCAAAATAGATTCCCGTCCGATAATAGTATATTTGTATTCTTTCATAATGCGAACGAAATCAGTTTAATGTTTATGTTGGCTATTTGTGTACTGCATCTAAATAATTTTAAAAATAATGTTGTTGTTGTTGTTAAATGACTTTGTTGTTGTCAATATAAAAATGGCCGTAATAGATTTTAGTCCGATAATGATAAACTTGTATAATTTTTCATAATCCGAACGAAATTTTAGTTTGATGCTTATGTTGGCTATTTTGTATTCAATTGAAATAGTTTTAATAATAATGTTGTTGTTGTCAAATGAAGTTGATGTTGTCAATATTAATAAGGCCGAAATAGATTCCAGCCATAAAATGGTAAACTTGTACAATTTTTGATATTGCGAATGAAATCAGTTTGATGCTTATATTTTCTATTTGTGTACTGGATTAAAGTTATTTAAAAAATTATTTTGTTGTTGTCAAATGAAGTTGTTGTTGTCAATATAAAAATTGCCGTAATAGATTCTAGTCCGATAATGATAAACTTGTATAATTTTTCATAATGCGAACGAGATTAGTTTGATGCTTATGTTGGATATTTTTGTGCGAAACTAAAATAATTTTAATAATAATGTTGTTGTTGTCAAATGAAGTTGTTGTTGTCAATGTCAAAATGGCCAAAATTGATTCTAGTCTGATAATCGTTAACTTGTATAATTTTTCATAAAGCGAATGAAATTAGTTTGATGTTTATGTTGGCAATTTGTGTGCTGAATTAAAATAATTTTAATTATAAAGTTGTTGTTGTCAAATAAAGTTGTTGTTGTCAATATAAAAATGTCCGAAAGATTCCAGGCCGATAATGGTCAAATAATATAATTTTTGATATTTCGAACAAAATCAGTTTGATGCTTGTGTTGGCTTTTTGTGTAATGAATTAAAATAATTTTAATAATAATGTTTTTGTTGTCAAACGAAGTTGTTGTTGTCAATATCAAAATGGCCGAAATAGATTTTAGTCCGATAATGATAAACTTGTATAACTTTTCATAATCCGAAGGAAATTTTAGTTTAATGCTTATGTTGGCTATTTTGTATTCAATTGAAATAGTTTTAATTATAATATTGTTGCTGTCAAATGAAGTTGATGTTGTCAATATAAATATGGCCGAAATATATTCTAGTCCGATAATGGTAAACTTTTATAGTTTTTCATAATGCGAGTCAAATTAGTTTGATGTTTATGTTGGCTATTTGTGTATGGAACTAATTTTTTTTATTAATAATATGTTGTTGTTGTTAAATGAAGTTGTACTTGTCAATATAAAAATGGCCGAAAAAAATCTAGTTCGATAATAGTAAACTTGTATAATTTTTCTTAAAGCGAATAAAATCATTTTGATGCTCATACTGGCTATTTGTGACTGAATTAAAATAATTTTAATAAAATTGTTGTTGTTGTCAATAGAAATTGTTGTTGTCAATCTAAAATGGCCGAAATAGATTCCAGTCCGATAATGGTAAACTTGTATAATCTTTCATAATGCGAACGAGATTAGTTTGATGCTTATGTTGGATATTTTTGTACGAAAATAAAATAATTTTAATATTAATGTTGTTGTTGTCAAATTAAGTTGTTGTTGTCAATTTCCAAATGGCCAAAATTGATTCTAGTCCGATAATGGCAAACTTGTATAAATTTTCATAATGCGAACGAGATTAGTTTGATGCTATTATGTTGGCTATCTGCGTGCTGAACTAAAATAATTTTAATAATAATGTTGTTGTGGTCAAATTAAGTTGTTGTTGTCAATATCAAAATGGCCGAAATAGATTCCAGCCTTATAATGGTAAACTTGCATAATTTTTGATATTGCGAACGAAATCGGTTTGATGCATATGTTGGCTATTTCTGTACTGGATTAAAGTAGTTTTAGTTATAATGTTATTGGTGTCAAATGAAGTTGTTGATGTAAATATCAAAATGGCCGAAATAGATTCCAGTCCGATAATGGTATACTTGTATAATTTTTCATAAAGCGAATGAAATTGGTTTGATGCTTATATTGACTATTTGTGTACTGAATTAAAATAATTTTAGTAATAATGTTGTTGTTGTCAAATGAAGTTGTTGTTGTCACTATAAAAATGTTTGAAATTGATTTTAGCCCGTTAATTGTAAGCTTATATTCTTTCAAAATGCGAACGAATTTAGTTTGATGCTTATGTTGGATATTTGTGTATTGAATTAAAATAATTTTAAAAATAATGTTGTTGTTGTTCTCAAATGAAGTTGTTGTTGACAATATACTATTATTTGAAATCGAATTCAATCTGATAATGAAAAACTGGTAATATTAAAAATTTTAAGAGAATCAGTTACTGCAATGAATCCAAACCATTTCCATGAATATTTCGTTGTTTCCATTTTCTGAGTAATATTCAGTTTTCCAAATATTTCTGTGAAATACGATCTCGCTTTTTTGTACAAATATTTTATTAAATTACGCGTTCTGTCATGGTTTACAATATTTGTTATTTAATTATATAAAATGCAAAAACAATTTTGGCGCAGTTCCCTATAGCGTTCAGACTTTGGACATCATATGCGAATTTAATTTATGAAACTATTTTCCCTAACCTATTATAAACATGTAAGATACATATTTGGATTTATATCCTCATCACATAAATACCTTCATTGCAGGTGCTTGTCATTTCCCTTTCCCAATAGAACATTTGATTAATTTCATTTATTTTGTTCGTTTATATATTTCATCGATAATAAAATTGTCAAAATGAATTTGATTATGATTTATGTATAAATTTTATAAAACGCAAGAAATTTTTGTTGGCCATACCCCCGTGTACATAATTTCAACTATAGAAAAACGAATTAAAATACAAAATTCATTTGACATCATCGTTTTATTTTTTTGGTGTTAGATTGGGTCAAATTAAATTTGTGTTTGGAAAATGGTTCAAATTTAGTATAAATTCATCGAATTTTTGTTTTGGTAAGACAAATCAATTTCAATAGAATTTTATTATTTATGTATGGATATGCGAAGAATACAGCTATATGGTAGGTATACAGAGATACGTATTACAAGAGAATGGATTGATTCAAATCTGATTTATATTCATGTCACAGGAATTATCACCATCAGGTTAGATTTGATTTCACATTTTTACAAAACATTGAATTAAATCGATACTTTTGAATGTTAAGATACCGTATAAAAAAAGGACGATACCAAATGTACCTTTAATCAAGCGACTTTTTTGTCGATATAATGGATTTCTTGTAAATATATTCAAGAAAGCTCTCCTCCAATCAGGCAATGTATACAGATTTTGATTTATTTGGCACCCTATTCGTGTTATACATCCATTCAGCTATGACATCATTTCCAATTATCACAAAACATAATACATCTCTTCGTAGATGAATTTCCATTGTTTTAACAGATTTTTTTTATATTTTTTATTTATTTTATTTTAAAAATAAAATAAAATGTTAACGTCATCCGTTTCAGTAATTACATCGATATTGCATTTTTATGCTGTACATATAATATTTTTGCAAATCAAACTGAAATAGAAAAGACTATAATAGAGTATAGGTAGTGGCAAAATAATGTAGAACGATTTAAAAACGTACTCCGGAAGAAGGAAGTGTAAAAGTTTGGTAGTCTAGCTGTTATTTCAACACGGGAAAAATACGAATAAATTTGTCACTACCTGTATGTCGTCTGATGGATATACGAGTAAAGGGATGCAGTAAATGCTATTTTACTCATTTAAATTCATCACAATAATTGAACATAGAATAAAATTCAAAATACAAATAACGATTTGTCTATAGAGATGTACATTTCTATATCTACCACATATAATCATGAAATAGTAGATGCATATCTGTCATAACAAGGAAAACTGTACGAGTATAAAAAATCCTGTTTATGTAGTTTATTATCCGCTCATTGTTGATTTTGTGCTTCTGAGCGAAATTAGTTTGCCTGTTGATTTTTACTGGTTTATTGTATATTGTATTCTCTGGCTCACGTCTGGCATTATATCCGAGGCTTTAAATTGGAAACAAAAATTTAAACAACTCCTTAGTATATTTATAGACTTATACGAATTAAATCATCCAAATAAGACGCTTGCTGGAAAATATTATAATAAGCTTATTATTATTAGCTTTTGCACATATAGGCTCCACTAATAATAAATAACAAAAGTTTACCCATTTCCACTCTGTGGAACGTAGGTCAAGTTGAAATGGTTCTCAAAATGGGTTTTTCGTTATATTAGGAGAACAGTAATTTTTACAAACAAAATCTTTTAAACAATGGTTGTAGCAAGAAATTTTCATTCAAACCCGAAACTACCCGGATTTAAAAGAGACTTTTTCAAATGTTTAGTATGAAGTGTGATTAATTTACCCCTCTTTTTCCGTAAAAGCTAGTATGCAGCTAACGTGATAAGGAATTTTTCGCTTGTCGCCAAAAATAAGCAAATAAATATTCCATGAAAAATTACTTTGTAGAATTTCGTAAAATTTTAACGCACATTTTAAATATTCAAAATTAACAAAATTTTCATTCGTCATATATAAAAATACTTAATACAATTAATTATGAACCCGTCTCCTGACGGAATCTTCCCCCATCCTCGCTATGACCCTTCTGCTTCCTAGCAAATGATCAATCAGCCTGATTACGGAGTGCCCGACCTCAAGTGGAAGCAATCCTTCTCTAATTGCCTCCACCTTCACGTTGTTCAAATCACCCTCGATATCGAGAAACGCGATCGATTCTTGAAAATCCGGCGGCTTCTCAATTTCTTGAACCTAGGTGTGTTGTGCCGTATCCACGGACTTAACCTTATGGTACGCATGCTGAAACTGTGCCAAGTTCCTAGGTACAATTCTCGACCGAATATATAGACATGCTTTGGGGATGAAGATCCCTGAAGCTTACCTCCATTTCATCGGGATGTACCCCAACTTCAGACACATTTTGAAGATAACTTGAAGCCAGGTGAGCAAGACCTCCGAGTTTTTCTGAATTTCTGCTGGTATAATCCCATCGGGGCCAGCTGACTTAAAAGGCTTAAACCCTTTAATAGCCCATTTTATCTTCCGTGTATTCAGAAGATCATCTTTACGTAACAGAGGAACTCCGCAGTCATTCCTAGACCCGCAGTCGTCTAAAGGCTCCGCAGTTGACACATCCTCACTTCCAGGGAAGTGAGTTTCCATCAAAAGATCAAGAGTCCGTTCACTAGACACCGTCCATTCGCCATCCGGTTTTATCAGATGGAACAGCTGGACTACTGGAGAGAATCTTTCTTATGCGCGAGGTTTCTGAGACCCCTTCCATTCTATCACAGAAGTGCCCCCACGACTTTCTTTGCGCTTTCATTGTTTCAGTTTTATAAACTCTGAAGCATTCCTTGTAGAATTACTAGTTTTGAATTTCTCTAGAGTACGCGTCTGCAAGCCAGAATCTCCTCCCATCCATCTCTATGCAGACCGCAGTTATGTCCCCATTGCAATACTCTGGAAGTAGATAAGCATTTATATTATTACCCACCAGTATACATGATCTGCTCTTTTCTGTCCCATAAAGGTAAGGAAGGGAGTACCCCTTCGCACGCAGACCACATATCTTCTTATTTTTGATCAAAGGTTCTTGGATCAAAACTATTTGCTCCCCTGACTTAGCAAGTCTGAGAAGTAGTGCCGCCGATGCAGCCTTGGTATGATGTAAGTTTTTCTGCACAAACCTGATCATTGTTAACAATCACTTACCTTATTACGACAGCCGTGCACTGAAAAAAATATTCGATGCGATTTTTTACTTAATCTGCTAAGTAAGTTTAAAATTGTAAAACTAACCTGATATTTTACATTACTTACCCATATGCTAAGTAAAAATTTAAAATTTTCTCCATACTTAGCCTAAGTTAAAAAAACAATTTTTGAAATGTAAAATCAATTTATCGAAATAGAACGACATAAAACCTTTTAAATAGTTAAAAGAGATTTATGTCATACGTGAAAATTAAAAATCATAATTATATTCTTATGAAAATCATTATATTACAAAAATCATCATTATAGTTACTTCTTTATAATTTGACATTTTGGTTTTAGTTAAATTTTCTTATATTTTTTGTAGATTTTCCCTTATTATTTTTTTGAGTGTGTTATGTCGATTAATTGGACCCGACGGAGTCGACGGTATCCTCCGTCTCGCTCAACTGCAGTCTCTTAACTTAAAGAGATCTACATCTCCCCCTTCAGTGTCTGATGTGTCCGTCTTCTCCCTGCCAACGAATAGTCGGTAACGAAGTTCGCTAGTATGCTCCTCATTAGAGTTCGCCACTGGCTGTATATCCTCTAAAGAGGAAACCATACGTCGCGCTTCTTCTTCCAGGATGAACCTCTTCCTTTCCCTTTTCGGGCGGCGCAGTACTCGGTTTTGCTCCGACTTCGTCTTTTCTGAACACCTTGAGTGTAATAGAACCAAAGCCGAAGTTTTCGTTTTTGCCAGAGGAACCAGGGATTCGTTGTTGATCCGTTGATTCGTTGTTGATGAATGATGGTCTGAAACTGCCCTTAGGCTCCTCCTGCTTAGCAATCTTCTAGTTCCCTGTCGGAAGATTTGGATTACAAACTTGGATTACCGTCAGGGATTCATCCAAGTTTGCCGGATCCGTGAGAATTCAGACCATTGCTCTAGGTCTGCTTGGTATTTCCTCCTTGGGAATTGTCCTGAGCTTGGCTCCTGGCCTTGATCGCCTTCCTATATAAAAAGGCCGATCGCTGATCTGAGCACGCGGTCAGCTTCAGCCTTCGCTGATACCATCCCGCATCTCTATAAATTGGCGGATGTCCCGGATATTGTGCAAGGACTCTGAGGAAAACTAGGTTAAGTGCCTTAAACATTAACTTCCCCGATGATGCTCCCATTTTCATGGCTCTCGTCCATGACGGCTATCAGCACCTCCCTCTCTTTTACAACGTCGCTAAAGAGCTTAAGCCCCTTTTGCGATTGTTGTCCTTCCTGAAGCCTGACCCGTTTCCTAGACCTAAGATCCTCCTTTTTTCTTTAGTTACATCGGCAACGCGAAGGCTCACTTAACCGATTGCCTCTGTTCCTCCGTACATTGCTCATCCGGGACTGTAGCCAGTCTGTCCAAGACACGTAAGGCCGAATCTCCGAACCGAAGGAGCAACAACCTTCTCCTTTTTTCCGCTACCACTATTTCCTGGCTTGCAAGCCTCGGAACCAGTCTTAGCAACATCGACGGCTGGAGTCAAAGACCCTTGTCACCCCCAGCATTTTTGAAGTGCTGGCCGCTTCTTTATTATTTTTAATTTTGGATTCCATTTGATTCCCTCGAGTAACGGAGAAATGATGGTCCGGCACATCCGCCACCATTTAGCGTGACAATGAAAATTGTTTGGAACTTCCATGACAATTTTTTATTCTAGCTACGTCAAAATCTCTTTTAGCTTCCGTACTCTGCTAACAATCGAATATTTTATTAGATTGAACTAAACATTTAAATGTTCATAATCAGGGTACTTTTCGGTTAGTTTAAACAATATATACTACCCCTATATAATTTTAAAACTAGAAAATAGTTTTTCAGCTAATCTTTACCAAAAATCCCACTTTTCGGACCAGTTTCACATCGGGGACTATTCATTATTTATTTAATTTGTGTAAAACATTGGATTTTTTTTTACAAATTTGGAATTGGAAATATGTTTTCACTTCCTGCGTGTAATTTCTAATTTTACCATGTAAGTAGAGCTTAACAAATTATTATACTTAAAGTTTAAATAATTTATTACATACGAGCTCAAATTTGGCAGTTCCAGTTTTCTGTACTATCTGCATATTTTCATTGCGAGGTCGCTACGAAGAATAGACATTCACCACTTATCGAATTTTGTTATCTATTATCGTTCATTTAAACCAAAACAATATAATAATGCTGCAAATAGAGCGCTTTAAATAATTTATAGTTTGGTAAAATCTCTAGTTTTTAGCACTTAGTGCATATATTCCGAAAACTTTTGTTATAAATCATTCAATTACTATCAACCGAATTTGAAATGACACCGGGGATTGGATTTAAATCGGTCCACCACATAACACAGAAAAAGATAGAAAAAAATTCCACCACGTGAATTAAAAAGCACAAAGATTATTTTGTATACGTTCGGCATAGCTACATCATCCTCCTCTTCCTCCCCTCACCTTCGTAGAACGCAAAAAAAATGTTACAACTAAAAGCGGAACATGTATAAATATACAACTAATATTTTGTTACTGTTACACGAATGACAAATATTTGATAAAAGCTCAAAAGCTTTTTTTGTGTGTGTATGTGTGTGTGTTTTCGTCGTGTATTCATGAATCACAAAACCATTTTATTTTAAAATTTTTGTCTTTTTGTCTCGAATTAAATTTTGTTGCTTTTTTCGAACTGAGAATACTCGTACTCGTTTATATACGGGGAGGTTTTTTTTTTTGTTATTTGTTTGTGTTGTTGTTCGACATTCTTTTGTATTCTAGATGTCGTTGTTCTTGTTGTTTGTTAAAATTTATCTATTTGAATTTTCTATTTTCTAAAAAAAAAAAAATAAAAAAAAAATGTTTTCTTGCTTTTGTAAGATATTTAGATTCAGTTTGAGTATCTATCAACTCAATTTTATTTCGTTATCCCTAAGTGATACTTGTATTGTATGTTTTATTTAAATAATAATAAAAATAACGAATGAATAAGAAGTCTATAATATGAAGAAGGAAACTTTAACAAGAAACGAATTTAGTTCTTGTTGTTGTTGTTGTTGTTGTTGTTAAGGAATAGAAGAATAAACAGAAATTGAATTTAAATTTATTCTTGTTGAAAGATACAGATAAGATTAATAGTATATAGATTTTATTTTATTTAAATTTAAGATAAAATTAAATGATGATATGATGAATAAATTATTTAATATAAAATAAAATAGGATAAAATACAACAAAAAATAAAATGAGACTGAAAAATTGGAATAGAATTGAAACGAATGAATTCTAAAAATGTTAAATTAGAAAAATGTAAATAATTGAAAGATGCTTTTAAGGGCAGTTTTTATTTTGTATATTGAAATCGAAAACAGTTTATATCTTAATTAGGATTACTAATGGTATTTATTATTTATATTTTGAATTGAACTTTGATTTGATGTCTAGTATCTCTCGTTTACGTTTTTAAATAATTAAATACGTACGAGCAAAGGACAAAATGGTATTTTCATTTCGATCGGACAAATAATGCCGCTTATAAATAAATTTGAAACATTTTCTAACTTTAAAATTAAAATTTGAAATAAAATTGAGATGAGAAAACTTGCGTAACTAAAAGTTGTATATAGAAAAAATATAAAGTTGAGTATTACTTTTCCCACAAACGAAGTTACATGGGATAAGTATTTTGATCGGAAAAATATATATGTGGGTGTGTTTTTACATTTCGCGATATCGCGTCGTTTTCTTGGTTCCCCTTAGCTATTGAGAAAAATCCCTACGCTTCTTCCGGTTAGTTGATTCAGTTTTATTTAAATAAGACGAAAACCAAATTTTGGTCAAAAAACTGTCATTTTTATCAAAAATCTTCAATTCGATTAAATTTTAGAAAAATTATATGGACTAATGTTGCTAATTTTATTTCAAATCTTTTGGGTTTTAATTTTGCGTAAATCGTTTATTATATTGAAGTACTTAGAATTTGTTATTTCCAGATATGTTTATTTCCTGCCCATTTTCCGATACTGAAAATTTACCAGAAAAACTTAAGTAATCAACTTAAGTACTCAACCTGTTAGGACTGTAGAGTGGTTATTCTGGTAAAATAACCGTTTATTATCTAAGATCGTTGTAAAGCCTAAATTTTGCTGAAATGATTTAAAATTTGTTACAAATTTAAATAAGAATTCTCGATTTTTTCGCAGGTATATTTTCCGTGCTATACAAATGCAATTTCCGTCAAATTTCATTAGGACCTTCCAATTAGTGTAAAAAAATTTAATCTGAAACTACACCGAATTTAGTAAATACTTTTCATAATATTTTCAAAACGATATCAAAAACGAGAAAGATTTTTATGTGAGCTGCTACTTTTGGTATACAGATTTCCTCCTTTCACTGGAATCTTTGAATCTATGGAAAAAGCTTATGTATGACGTATTATCTTGATCACTTGATTTAATAAAAACTTCTCATTTCCTGCAATTTTTTGAATCAGGAACAAATTTCATTACAAATTTTATTTAGCATCTTTTTTTACCCATACTTAAAATTTTTAATAAATTTTATACTATTGTCAAAATATTTGCAAAAACCGAAAGAGCTCCTATCAAAGCTGCCAAAAATATAAAACAGCCTAAGTATGAAGTTTTATCTAGTTTATGCTGCACCACTCACACACACACAGACACACAGAAGTTTTTGAAAACAATTTCAAACTACAAACATATGTTTCTCTATAATTTTAAAGGTCTCAGTAATTTTTGGTTGAAATTATGTAGTTCTCGAAGGTAGCAGCTTCTGTAGAAAGTTATTCGTTTTTGGCAATTAATTTAAATAGCATATCATTTTTGAAAATGCGACTTTAAAACAGAAAATATCCTTGTTGTATATCTACAGGAATTGTAAAATTCTTTGACCTTTAATTCTGCTGAAAAGGGGAGGGGGATTATTATTTATTATTTGTTTCTAGTGTAGAATTTTTGAAATCTTATTTAACTTTTAATTATTGTATAAGTCTAATCCCATTAATCCATAAAGGCTAGAAATTCTTAAGATTTTTTGGTTTTACATTTCATTAACCCATTGAATATAACATTATCGGACACTTGATGTGCTTGAAATAAAATTTTAATATTGACGTGTGGAATTTTTATTTATTTTGATGTTAGAAAGACTGTCTGTGGAAGTAGATTTTTTTTGATATTTGCCCACTAGAAACAGATCGTTTTTGTAAAGTGATTTAGAGGCAATCAACTAAACCTGACGTAATGCGAGAGTTTTAAATATTTTTTTATGGGAATTTGTCTTTTGGATTCCACTAATAAAAGTTGTTCCACACACAATTTTGTAAATTCAAACTATGTGGATAATTAATTTCAATTTAACATACTTTTGAAATGACTCAGTAAAGTGTTTGACCAATGGGCAATATCCTAGTATATTCGACTGAAAAAACTGTGCCTGACGAAAAGTCATCTATAGGCGTTCATGTCAGTTTATTTCGTATAGTAAGTAAAACGTGTTTGATTTGTTAAAATCCAAATGAATTTGATTAATTATGAAGCCCGGGGTAACTGCTGCGACTGGGATTTCTTATTTCGTGGCGAGGGAGCGTGTTGGTTTTGTTTAACAAAATTTTACTTTGACAACAGTTTATATGATAGGGTGGCTATCATGTCTCGTTTGAAGAAAATTTGTTGTCTTTTTTCATCTTTTTTACTCCTTAATTCATAAATGTTCTCTTTTATCTTAGTTTTCACTAACCTTTTAAAACGAAATGTAATAATATATTTTGTTTATTTCGAAAAACTGAAACTTTTCAACGCTGATGCAATCTGATTTAGTTTTTTACAGCATGATAAGGACACTGCACTATCTTCTCTCGTTTTTTATTAAATATTTGGTATGTCTTTTGTAAAATTGTAATAAATTTCAAAATTTTCAAAAAGTGCCTATTCAACGACGAACTTAGCAAAAAATATCCGTGTTTTAAAGCTCTTCAATCCATGTATGAAGCGCTCTGTATAACAGAACCCATAACTACATGCGGGGATCTGCACAATAAACCTGATACAAAAATGTTCACCGGCTCCGAACCTGCACAACGAATTTGTTCAGCTCTAACCAAAAAAGGTCAATTATGAAGAACCTCATTGTACCATATTGTATAAAACAAATAATTATTGTCCAGCGTTGAATTTTTATCTGTTTCAACAGATGCAAGCAACCATGGCGCAATTAAAATTTTCCCCATTTTAATTCAATATTTCTATCTAAAATCGAATTTGCATGAACAAAGCCGGTAACTTAATACAAATTTCGGTGTAATCAATCGTGGAAGTGATTGAAATGTATTTAGTAAATTAAATATTGCAATACTAGGAAAAATCTGATTGGGTTTGGCTGTCAAGTTCATATAATTCACAATACAGCAAAATACAGGCTCGTTGCCTTGCCGTCTTTCGCAAAGTTAAAGGCCCCCTTACCATTGAGAAGTTGCGTCGTTTACAGTGGAATTTAAGTTATAAAATTGAATTGTTACAAGCAAGTGTGAATCAATACTGGTTGAAATGATTTAATCAGTTAAATCTAATTTGCTCCGTAATCCTGAACTCTTGAGGCCTAAAATAAGAGATATCATATTTTAAGTCAAAGCAGTTGCATTATTTGTCCCTCAAATTTCAAGTACAATTTCAGCAAAATTTATTTTTTAAATTAAATTCATCGCATCAGGATTTTCTGTATTGAAAATTTGATCTAACTTTAAGTATAAGTAAAAGCGAACACATGATGTAAGGATGTAATGTAACTTTTCTATTATATTACATAAATTCAAAGCAGGTGGTTTGGCCATGTTCTATAATAATGTCAGCCGGGTCTATGATTTTAAAGAGCCGTAATATTAAAACTAGAACTTTAAATAAAGGATTGGAAAATTTTTGAACAAAAATGTATGAATAAAAAATTAAAAAAATTAACTAAATTTTAATTTTATATTTTTTAATAAAATATGTAACCAACACATACAGTAGAACCTCGCTATAACGACCTCTGATGTAACGTACACTAGGCCTATAACGTACAAATCAATTAGTGCGTTTAACTTCTTTGAAATACAATATAAATATATTTGAAAATCAGCCATCATAGTGTAGTATTTAATTATTAAATTTAAATTAAAGCGGAGCATATATTTATTAATTTTCTATAAAAATGAGCATTCCGTTTAGTTGTAAGTTAATAAAGAATGCTACCGGAAATTTTTCTTACATCTACTTTAAAATTTAGTTTTATAAAGATTAAATTTCGTTAGTAAATTCTGGTCCTATGAACGATGGATTTAAGAACAATCTAAATGATCACATTTCATACAATAAAATTTTTCATCAAAATTTATTTACTGAAAATGTATATAACATCGTTGATTTTCTCTTCGTCGTGCTTTCTGTGATTTTGAATTCTGCTAAGTGCGAAATTTTAATAAAATAATTTAACGTAATTAATAAAACTCAAAACAATTATAATTTTTATTTACAATGCCGTTCTAGAAGATCTTTATAATCTGTTGAACCAACCAGTGTACATAATGAATTCTTAAATTTTCTAAACAAACATTTTAGTTTTAAAATTTTCAATTTTTTCGATATTTTTGGCGATATTTTTTGATTGGTTTAGTACCTAATTGCGAAAAGCTTTCATTATAGCCTGCGAATTTGTTGCAATTGTTTTATAATGTTTTATATTTATTATAAGAAATGTTTTATGTTTATGTGTTTATATATATTTTTTATGTTTAGTTATATTTTATGTTTGTGTTTATATATATATGATTATATGTAGACGGAAGAATGATTTAAATTTTAAGGGGATGAATTATATGATTGAATTGATAGGAATACTCAAAGTGTATTTCCTAATTAGAAAATAAATATTTTATAATATTTTATTATATGCTTTGATTACTATTTTATGATCGTATGTTTTGAGATTTGAAGTTGTATGAGTGTTTTGTAATGTGATGATTGTTTTTTTAGTTGTATATAAAAAATGTTTTCTTATAAATGGGAAATTTTTTCTGAATTCGGATTTGATATTACGTGTTTTCGTATGTTAGTAAGTACGTTTTAATTATTATATTATCCTTATATAATTGATCGATTTAATTCGATCAATTATAATTTGCGTAAATCTTTCCCTGGAGCAATAACCACCATGTATCGGGTCATGTATCAGCTGTGCACATCTATTGCAGCTGGGATAGATTAACGGGATAATGTTGCGGGAGCTTATTATAAATTATTTTGTTATTATTTGTTATTTGAGTATTTGTCCGTTTTCGGTTGAGCTTATGGTGATTGAACACCTTTGTTAGTAAGTTAAATTTTCAGCTGGTTATGCCTATTTCAACTCACTACCCTTGGCTTGGGTAGACGGACTTAAAGGTCTAGTCCGGTGAGTACAGACGTGTATATGATATTATTATACTTACCAATGTTGGAATCTTCTTCACTTTTAAAAAAATTTATTTATTTTTTTTATTTTTTATTTATTTAATTGGATAACTAACAACTCTAGGTATCAACTAACAACTCTGGATGTCAACTAACAACTCTGGATATCAACTAACAACTCTGGATATCAACTAACAACTCTGGATATCAACTAACTTATTACTAAAAATCTCGCGGTTTATATACAAATTTAGTACCCGCTCATTCCTTTGATTTCATTGGTTTACGAGTACATTGATCGCGGCTCGCGTTGTCGGTATATTTAATTTTTTTGTTTGGTTATATTTAATTACATATGTTCATAAAAATATTTGTACTTAAATGTTTAATCTCTTTTTATTTAAAAATGTTCCCGATTTGTGATTTATGAGATTTTGAAAAATCTTCTAATTTTGCTATCTATGATTTTTATGTTCTACTAGAATGCTCTTTATAGTTAAATTATTTCATTTTTATGTCCTTTGATATTTTGGATTATTCGAAGATGTTAAATATCGTGTTTGAATTTTTTGTTGTTCTTATGTTAGGGAAATTATGTTTCTATATTTTTATGATGTTTGGTAGGTGATGATACTTTTATGTTTTAGAGAAGTACGTTCGGGTTTAGTCCTTTGTAATTTAATGGATTCGGTTTTCTTATCATTAACAAATTATTCATGATCAATATTTTACGACTAACAATTTTATATTTTATTTATCTTCGAAAATAATTTCATCTTTTATGATATTTTAGGAAGTGATTTTATTTTGGTACTTAGGAAATATTTTTAATTTTGTTTCTTGTAATTTAAGCGGTTCGATTATCTTATCCTTTTTAAATGTTCATAGTCAATTGTTTTATGACTAACAATTTTATATTTTATTTATCTTCGAAAAATATTTTATTTTTGCGAAGTGATGATATTTTTATGTCTAAGAAAATATGCTTGGTGATCGAATATTTTGTGATTTTGCTTAGAATACTCTTGTTATGGTTTTTTGTGTTTTTAAGGAATTTATAATCAACGTTGGGGTCGATATCCTGAAAACACAACACAATGTAAAATCTAATTTTTAAAAAGTAACGAAAAAACATCTCAAAATTTGTTCATCAACAATGTTAAAATAGAATCCAAATTACAATAACCATCATATTACATTGGTACTCCAAAAGCATTTTTTAACGAACGTTTGTTTTGGAAAAATAATGCTGAAATTTTTATGGAACAATTTATACTAATTTCTTATATGCTAATTTTTTTTACATTCACATATAAATGTTAACAAATTCTTGTTTCTTCAAAAAAAAATGTGTTAGACTAATTTAAATGTGTTTTTGAATAATAAACTAACCCTTCAAATTGAAAATTTAAACTAAGCATTTATGTTTTTATTTTGAAAAAAACTTCTGAAAAAAATATGAAAATACACCGGTTAGTATGAAAAAAAAAAACTCTCAAAAAATGGTGGCTCTTTTATATAGGAGGCTCTGATAATGTTCCTTGAAAATATTATATCTATTGTACATGGCTTTTGTCTAAAATTTCAACTGCAAAGGCCAGATACACACATTGTATATAGGCTGATTAAGATTAGATGGACATAATAATCTTGAGTCCATAGACAGATCTACAAGTGTTTTTATCATTCCTTATATCATAAAATATTTTGTCAACAATATAAGAATTTTGGGAAAAGTGTTGTCCAAGAGGTTGGTTAGGCCATTTTTGTTTCGGTAATATGAGGTTATTAAATTTAGTTGTTGAAAAGTGAAATTAAAATTTAATTTTCCGACATGATGAAAAATAATCTAGGAATATCACGTCATTAAAATACATTTTAGGTTTACAGAATTAGTTCAATTTAAAATTGGTTTTTGTAAAGTTAATATACTGCAATATATTATGCTGTTGTACGTTATCTAATTAAAACCACATCTAAGATAAATTCGAAAGTATATAAAATCAATTAATCATAAACTTATTGAAAACTCATTTCTTAGAATTTCCAACAGGTTTCGTAAACAAAATTATAATTTATTGTACCGTCTTTACTATACACATATATTTACATAACATATGTACATATATACAAAACTATAAAAAATCAGACATCCATAAACCTCTTAAATTATTTCAATTTAATGTAAATACAACTCTACTTTTTAGCTCATTGTACACACTGAAATGAAAATAAAAATAAACATCAACAGTAAGTAAAGCAATTTCTATGTCAACAAAATGAATGATACTCTACTTGAATATTTCTTCTAATTCAAGCACAAAAATAAACTTTTTTGTAAAAAAAAATAAATAAATGGAAACCCTTTTTATAAACATTCCAAGTCTTTTCTATTTTAATGCCATATAGATTTTCTATCTTTTTCTTGTGCAACTTTAGAATATTCTTACTTTGTGCTTTAGAAATATGTAAATAAATGTTTAAAGTTGACCATTTTTGGTTGTTTACACATTCTATTTGTTTAATTTGTGCGGGAATGATATATTCCGACTATATAGGGAGTGGGTTAAAATACGGTCAAAAGCTATATTTGTTTGCTATCTAAGTTATATGGTAGAATTTTGTCCCGCGTATACAAATTTTGGGTTTCTTTCTTTCCACATTGGTATGGTTTGAATGCGGTCTAGTCCCAGAAATTAAATTTACAATGATCTTGCTGCAAAAATTTAAATTGCGGAATGGTTCAAAGTACACACTCAAAATATTCAAATTTAGACAGAATTCATCACGATTATATATTTTACTAGCTGGTCCGGTGAACCTCGTTCCGCCCTAAATTACTTCGTACCTACGTAATACTTTTGTCCTTCACGTAAATTAATTTTGATTAGAGAAAAAATCAAACAAATTATCTCGATTCTCAATAAACGATTAAGTTGAGTGGATATTCCATTCACTTTTTCATCGAATTCGACACTAATGTGTTGAAAAGTGAATGAAATTTCAAATCAAACTCAGACATCTATTGAAAATTTAATTGTTTTTTGGATTTTTCTCTCAGTGTGGAAATGAGTCAGTACGAATTCCAAAGAATTCAATTCAAACTAATTCACACCGATTTTGGTTTGCCAACTCTCGAACACGCGACGTACAATTGACCATGAGAAAAACAAAATTTGAGATTTATTCAGCACACTTCCAACGATTGACCTTGTGAATTGTTAATCGTCATAGCGAACGCCAAACGAACGGAATGTCGAACGGAATGTCAGTTGGATTCACAGGAATTCTCGAAATTAGAACATCCACCCGATTTTCTGAATTTTCCGACTTTTCCGTTGAATTTTCCTAAAATTTTCTTTCGTAAGAACCATCTCTAGGAAATTGCGAACACTCCAAAACAAGATTAAGCCAAATCGGTTTAGCCGTTCTCAATTGCAAAACATCATTTTACGATTTTCGGAATTTTCCGACTTTTCCGGTAGATTTTCCCAAAAAATTTTCTTTCGTAAGAACTGTTTTCTGGCAATTACGAACACAATAAAAAAAGATTGTGCAAAATCGGTTCAGCTGTTCTCAACTGAAAAAGATTTTCTGACATTTCCGGTGGATTTTCCAAAAATTTTCTTTCTGACTTTTCAGGTGGATTTGCCCAAAATTTTTCTCGTAAGAACCATCTCGATTAATCCAAATCGGTTCAGCCGTTCTGAAAAACATCGTTTTTTGGTTTTTCGAACTTTCCGACTTTTCTGGTAGATTTTCCCAAAATTTTCTCTCAGTTAAACCACCTACTGGCAATTGCGAACACAACAAAAAAAATTGATCCAAGTCGGTTAAGCCGTTCTCAACTGATGAGCGCACATACACACACATAAAATTTTTGCAGCAATTTATAATGCAATCCTTGCATTAAAATTTATACGATGCAATCGTGCATCACTGGAAGTAAAAAAACTGGAATCGGTGGAGTTTGCTTTATACAATTATTTGGGAGTTTCTAATGTAGTGTGCTTTACTGTTTAAAGCACTGGACTATACAACTTTAGTGCCACTTACCACAAAAAATGATGCTTCCAATATTTTAATTAATTTTTTTATACAATGTGCTGTACAATTTTAATATAACTTGTAACAATTTTAACAAAATATTCCGTTAAAGTTTAATGTAAACTACAATAAAAGTTAAAACAATTAGCATTAATATCTGATGTAATGCAACTTGTGCATTAGTTTCTAATGCAAGGTTGCTTCGGACGTATATGTAATGCAATTTGCATCCTTTTGACTTATGAAACAAGCTTATGTATTAAGTTTCAGACCGATCAATTAATTCTTCTGAGCTGTAGAGAGGACGCAGAGTTTTAGTCAAAAAAGTCAAGGTAAAAAAATATTCTTACTTCTTGACAAAAAAAAAAAACAGATATTTGTCAAAATCGACCTTTCTACTCAAATTTTGGGAAATTGATAATAACCAATAATATTGCAAATTTGATTTGTAATCTTGAAGCGCATAATCGAATTTTTCATAACTGAGACACAAAAAATGAGAATGATTTTATGGGAGGTGCCACTTTCGGTTGACCGATTTTAACTAAATATCTGTGGGTAGTGGTATCTCTAAATTTATCAAAAAAGCTTAAGTATGAAGTTCCTTTCTGATCAATCAATCTGTCTAGGCTGCATTGGGCCCGAATTTTTGTACATGCCTTTCTAAGTATTTTGCAAGAACCGTTAAATCTGCTATCGAAGCTGGTACTTCGGTGGGCCGATGTTGACCAAAAATCAATGAGATTTTGTTGGAAACCGTTTTTTTGTTCCAAAATCGTCATATCCGGTTAAATTTTGATTAAATAATCTGTGGCACTATTCTGGCTTTCCCCGGGAATAGGGAATTGGGAAAAATATTTTCATAGTATTTTTGCCTAAATTGTATTTTTCTGGCCTACCGAGGGAACAAGTTTGGTATTAATTTTTTCGTAACAAAGTTAAATGGTAAAATATTTTACCCTATAAAAAATTTGTGGAACAAAATTTGCCCAACTCACTTTGTTTTGAAATTTTTTGCACTAATGTTACTCTTTCAGTAGGCCAGAAAAATATAATGTTGACAAAAAAGCTATGAAAATATTTTTCTCAATTCTCTATTCCCAGGGAAAGGCAGAATAGAGCCACTGGGCTGATACTTTTGCAAATTTAATTAGTGACCTTTTATAATGATATTTTTTAAGTAGTGACCGATTTTATCCAAAAATTACTATTTTCTTCTGATTTTTGGATAAAGCTTAATTATTAGGTTCACCCCGATTTGCTATTTTGTCTGAGCTCTATACAGCTACAAAGACATTTTATCAATAAACTCGAGGTGACATTTTTTTTATGATTAGGTACTCTACAAAAAACAGTTGTTTGTCAAAAATCTGCTTTTTCTTCTAAATTTTGGAAAATTGGTCTGAACTGATATTGTTGCAAATTTAATTTATAATCTTTTAAAATTTTTTATTCAAAACACTCGAGATCTTTCTTCGGGTCGAATTTTTGTTGAAAACATTTTTTTTTTTGCAAAAATCGACGGTTTTGATCCAATGAGGGAAAAGTGGTTTGAGCCGGTGTTGTTGCAAAATTATATTAGAATCTTTTAGTTCATATTTTCGTATAATTAATTTACTTTTCAAAATATTGCCATAATAACGAAAAAGCTCTTCACGAAAAAGCTGCTATTTTCTTTGAACTGATCTCAGTCACAAATCAATGGGATCTCCAAATTAATGAAAAAAAATTTATGAATGAAGTTTCATCTCGACCAATCAACCCGTATGGGCTGTGCAGGGGCCACAGTTTTACTGAAAACAGCTATATGACAAAAATGATTTCCGCTTATATTTTGGAAAGCTGATTTGCACCGGTATTGCTAAAAAATTAATTAAGAACCGGTTTTCTCGTAAACCATAAACTATTCAAAATATATGCAAAAATCGAAAAACTCCTATTGAAGCTGCCATTTTTGGTGGTGAAACGAAAAAGCTCTTGTGGAAGCTGTCACTTTTGTTGGACCAATTTCGGCCAAAATTCACTGAGATCTCCCAATTTGTTGAAAAAGCTTAGAAGTTTCATTCCGACTAACCATAGTCCATCTGGGCTGTACAGGGCCGATTTTATTTTTATTGAAAAACGGATTTATGCCAAAAAACGTCACTTCCGCTTAAATTTTGGCAAACTGATCTAGAACGGTAATGTTGTCGGTAATTAATTTAGAACTTATTACGCTCCAATGGAAGCTGATACTTCCGGTGGAATGATTTCGCCCAAAATTCACTGCTGATTTGTGAAAAATGCTTAAGTATAAAGTTCTATGCAATGTGCAGATGGTTCTACGTAAATCGGACCTACAGCCGTATGCCCTCGATTTGTCAAGCAATGTATAAGGTAGGTCGTGAAAAGCGAACCGCGAAAGAGTGGGGAGTGCTTAGGCCAAAGATGATTTTTTTATGTCCTCTATATCTTCGTTAATGCTAGCCCTGCATTTGGCCAAAACGTTACATTCATTAACACGGTGCTTATGTATTTTTAACTCAATTTTATTGCATGGCTTAGTTTTATGCACCACTGGCCTACAATATCCTTATAAAAAATTCTGGGATAGCGAAATACGGAGATCTTTGTGGCCATGTTTAGTATTTCGTAAAGTATTGTCAAATTTTTCACGTATGGCCATCATAATTAATTTCTATATATAGGAAATGTATTGATTGACAGCGTAATTCTGAAAAAAAGCTGGGTTCGTCCGAATTCTGTAAACAAATGTTTAGACAGCGCTCTACATTCTCTGTAATATTGACACTTTTCCTTCTTCTTCAAACCAAAAAAAGCCAACGATAAAGTTTGCAGATACTGCACATCACACATTCACACGTTCTACATGCAAGCTGATTGGGTGAATGTTTTGAGAATGTTCATTGGCCCATATCGTACAATCAATGTATTTGATTCAATGTCAATCATAAATAAGCTATTTATGAAGTTAGAGAGCGATTTATTGGTGGATTCAACAAATTCAAATCTTTTTACAAAATACGCGAAATACTCCTTCGACTGATAGCTGAATTTAACGTTGGTTGTCTTGTTGAAATGCGGAGATGATGTTTATTGAACCTTTCTACGATTCGATAAAAAATTAAAATGAAAACATTTAAATTTTTTAATTAATGAATTTCACAGGGATTCGGTATTCTCAAATTGAGTGGCATGATTCACAATCTGAACACAACTGTAAATTTTAGATTAAATATGATTTTTTCCGTGTTATTGATAGCAAGTATTTTATAGGGTTAATAAAGTTTACATAGAAAAAAATGGCAAGCGCACACCGGTTCGTGGAAAAGTGAGTGATATTGCATTATATTTAGCTCGTTGATTTGGTGTTCAGATGGAGATGGCTTAGTCTTGAACTGCCGGTGCTGTGTATGTGAACGAAAACTATTTAGTTAAATTACCTGGACGGTTTGCTTGATATGGCGCCATTTTAAAACTGGGGGGGGGTGCTGCGGGGTTGTAAATTGTTTTAGAAACAGATTTGAACGGTTTAAAATTATGTACAATTACCTAAATTTTTTCATCTCTAGTAAAGAAGAGAAATGAAGGAATCGTTAAGTACCTCAATTAAGATTTTCATTTTTTGTGAAATTGGCTTCTTAACATTCATCGCAAAGGTCAAACAAACCGATTGATTGTTTACTGTGCCAGTAGTACATAGAACTTGTTGGTAATAAGTTCTTTTGCAATGTTAGAGTGTTAACGTAACAAATTATAAATTATGTTTATTTTCCCAATAATTTTGAGAGTAGAGCAGGTTACACAAACAGTAAAAAAGCATAGCCAAAATCAAGTCACAAGAAAAGACAAGAACAAACGTTTAAGAAATTCGAGGGTCAAAATTAAAAAAGTATAAACATTATTTTAAGAACAAATCAATTACCAAAATATTCCAACATCAAAAAAACGATAATCAGGCTGTGCCCGAACAAACAGGAATCATCAAGGAAACTCATCGTTTAAAGCTGGACATTTGTAAAGATAGCCCAAATTTCCATCCCCGAAAATAGAAAATGTTGCTTATGGCCCCAACATACAATATTATGTATACTATTGCGACAATTAATTAAAAATGATGTCAACAAATCTAAATTAGGGTATAAATATTTCCGATCGGAGTGAAGTTTTTGCCAAAATAACATAATATACATTGTGCCCTATAAGTACTAAGACTTAAAAAACAACACTTAAAAATTGAACGTTCACAATAATATTTGAAAATTTTTAATAAACACAAAGATTTTTACACTATAAATAGAAAACATTTAATTTTTGTGAATAGTTTTGAGTGAATTTTATAAAATTGCCCCTGCTCGCCTCCACTACACCACTTGATTCATTTAAAGTTACCCAGTGAGCACCACAAGGATTTATGAACCTTGTGAATTGAGTTCACAATCATGAAATACTTCCATTAATAAAGTAATCATTGACAATTGCAGTTTAATTTTAGACATAATCTACATTGTCGACAAATTATTGTTTTAATAGAGAACCAGAATGAGGCCCGAAATTACTAACCCGAAGTTAGTAGACAAATAAACCTAGTTAGGAAATAAATAAACTTATTTCCACGGAAATTTAATCCACGTCACGAAAACATAAATGTTTATGGCAGTATATCCCGTATTTTGTATTTAAAGTAAAACTAGAAAACATATATGATTGTAACAATGGATGGATTTACTTCCTGCTTGTAATAATTGTAATCTAATTTTTATTATTTAAATATTATTATTATTGCTTGAGTGAAATTTAAATATAAATATATTCTGATAACATTTAATTATTATAATAAATTTAATAAATAAATATTAATGTTCCCTTCGTGCATGTAATAATCTGTTTTTATATTTTGCAGTGTAAGCGTAAACGGGCAGTATATTCCGTTGACTATTGATCCATTTGAGTTTAGCTATGAAATAAATGAATTTTGTATTCTTATTAAAATTAGAAAATAAATATGACTGTAACAATAGAAGGATTCACTTCCTGCTTGTAATAATTGTAATCTAGTTTTATTTTTGTAAATATTATTATTATGGATTGAGTGAAATTTAAGAATAGTATATATCTGATTACATGTGGTTATTTTAATAAAATTTACTAAATGAAGATTAATATTCACTTCGTGCATGTAATAATCTGTTTTACTTATTTGTGCATTTTATGTGTATTTGTGCAGTATATTCCGTGAACTAGCTATCAAATAAATGTATTGTGTATTAAATTAAAACTAGAAAAAAATGTTTATGACAGGGATGGCAGTCACATTGTTTTTTACATTATTTTAATTTAAACCATTGTTTTTCAAATTGTTTTCTACAAATAAATGAAATGAATAAAGACTAAAAATGGGTTGCTCTTTTATTCTTTAATGCCTGTAGGTGATTTTGGATTGGAATAATTTTACATGATTTAATATATTTTTAGGGAACCAGGTTTAATTTTGTTTATGGACAATTGAACTATCTCGTTTATTGAATGTTCAACTCATAATAATAAAGTTTTATTGCAGACCATTATATATTGGTTCTTAATTAATTATTAAATTTTTTTTCAGGATGCTGATTACTGAACTTTTATACCATAAAACCAAAAAAAATTGTGCTGTCTTTTGCTAAACAATTTACTAACTATCGACTACTTAGGTGTCTGTAACCGGGTCAAGTTTATCATATCTTAACAACCTTTCCTTTCCCTCCGTCTTATTATATGTAAAAGAGGTGTATGGTAGGCCCGGCGTATCCAGGATCTCTGCTTAGTCTTGGCCGTACATTTTTATCAATCAGATACTTATTCCAGATATAAAGAATTTTAAAGATTTGATAAAAAATCGCGATATGAGTCAGGTGGATTTGTTGTAAATCGTTTTTTCTATGAAAAATTTTCCGATATGTAGTACAACTTTCACTCAAAACAAAAACCTTGTAGATATTGTAGCAAGTCTTGCCCATTTTCTAATACGATTGTATAAACATTCAAGAGCAATCGGTTATTACAAAGGTTTATAATACCAAATTATGGAAATAATTTTAAATATTTTCACGTCTGCTTAAAGCTACAAAAATTCGAATGGCTCACGGTACAAAACCACAAATCGATAAAATCAATAAAAACGCTTCGTCACGCCAAATACACGTCACGCCAAATAGGTTTGATTTGTACCAATACCCAATACTATCACACATATAATTCTTTTATAAGCAAGATAACGGGATAATTTGGTAGACAAAATCAATTTTGATGTTAAGTAATTTAGTTGCGTATTATAAATCAAGTGCGTCGTGTATGATTTATGATTTACGGTGAACATTGATTTTTCTATTCGGTATAGTGGTCGCGTCTAGTGCTTATCAAAATAGTAAAAGTAAAATAAATTTTCATTAAATGTATTAAATATGTGATTGTTTAAAGTAATTAAAAGTGGTTTGTTGTCGCATTTTTAGGGGAAGTCAGGGTTAGATTTACCAAAAGTTTCAAACCAATTTTCTTCACTCGATAACTAATAATAAATTTCCGGAAATTTTAAAACTGTTGGTTGGTTAATTTAATTTGAAAGATCAAATTTAGGGGAAACTTTATATAACACACCATGTCGTATTAACAGAAGGTCCCTTCTTAAAATCTCAAGTACGATTCCGATTGAAATTAAAAATAACCAACAATATAATTTACGCCCAAAACGCACACAATTCGTAAAATCATAAATCATTATAGTATAAGCAAAGGTTGTGCAAAACCTGTTTCCAATTTGCGTTAGCACAATAACATACCATTTTAATTTAATTTGAAATTACATATTGATTTAATACATTTTATTAAGCAAAAAAGAAAAATACGTATTAAAGATTTAAATTCATTATATTTATTGTATACTTAAAGAATTTGAATTGTCTACATGAATTAAAATAGTATATAAAATAATAAAATTCATAAACATAGTTAAACCTACATATGTATATATAGTTATAATACATATATGTAAAATGACTTAAAAATCTGAATGAGGTTTTAATGGCTAACGTGAGTGGAATATACACTCTCAAACTGATATTCCTGGCATATAGTTTATATGACATTGATGTTTTGCAACGAACCGCAAACACCATAAACATTTTATTTGTCCCAGTTGTCGAATCACGGTCGATTAGTGAACTAAATTCTGGAATTTTGGTTTCAATTTCTGTATACAGATAATTTTTGATACATATTATTATGAATTTCCACCAATAAGTCAAGTTCTTTTAAAGAGACTTCCTCGAATCGCGGCCGGAGTATAGTGTCAGTAAGCTTCATTAGAACTATTAGAAATTTATAAATGGTATTTAGACCTAGATTAACCCTAGCCCTTGAGCTAATTTGAAACATATTATTTGGGGTCCCTGTTTTGTTTGAATTGTTATTCCATCTACTTCAAGTGATATAAGCACTTCTAATAAAGTTTGTAAAGAAAGTTTTGTCTGACGATTTCATGAAAGTCTGACGATTTAGTAAAACCCGCGACGAAAATGTTTTTTAATTTTCCAATTTGATAATTAGGAAACACTGGAAAACTGTTATATAAACCACATATTTTATGTCTACCTGATTTTGATCCTAAGTCGTTTATTTCGAAATTGTCAGTATATAAGAAATTTTTCTCAGTGTCTACTTCGTTTTTATAATTTTTCAATTTAATTTGAAACTTGATATCAGTAAGACAACCTTCAGTCTTACACGGTTGTAAGCTCGGTGTAATTTTTTATACAACTTCCGATAACTTATAGTCAATTATGAAACAAATTGGGGGCTCCCAAATATTTAAGCATTTTATATTCTGATTATATTTCGGAAAAGGGATTTAAAATTAGCTTTGAAAAATTTTCGTGATCTTTATGATAATCAGGAAATTATTACTCAATTATAATTGTCCAATAAAGCGTGAATTGGTTTCATAATGAATCCTACTTTTTCTGAAAATTCTGTGTGCTCATGCAATTTTAATAAAAATTTAATAGCAGGCTGCTTTACTTCAACAGAAAGATTTATTGCTTCGTTAATTTCTTGTATTAAAGTATCTCTAATAAAACATGCTTCTGGTTGAGTATCGATTTTAAAAGATGGATCTAAACAATTCTCGAAAGCTTGCAATTTATCAGTATCATTATCTGTAAAATTGGTTGAGTGAAATTCATGTTTTTTTTTAAATGTTTTTTATACAAATGAATATTCTGTGATTTTTATCTGCAATGTAGTGGTTTACACTTGAATCTAAACATATTTGGAAGTCCGTGAAACATTTTAATATGTTGTATATTAACTGTGATGAAGACTGAGTCTCATATTCACATAAAAAGCAAAGTAGCATCGACATATTAGTTAATTTTTGTTTATTGGAAATTTATTAATTAAATTTGCAACAATAAAAAATTCTTCTGAAGTTTGCTTTTATTGGAATATTTAATATTAAAAATGTATGATAACTTATAATAATAACATCCACACATCGGATGAAGTGGTCACTTTCATACCGAATCCCGTCACAATAAATATAAAATTCTCTCAGGTTTTGCAAATCTTTACCTAAAGAGATAATTTTTGATTGTATATTACCAGTGAGTGATGATATAGTAATCTTCCTGTGCATCAATTATATTTGGCTTATGATTCCGATTGATTCTTAAAGGATGAAGTATCGCGTAGAGTAATAAAACAATTCAGCAGTTTCTCGATTCTGGAATATAATAATGATCAAACTAGATTAATATAATCTTACGAAAAAAGTGCGTTCACAACTACCTATTTATTACCTTTAATTTCATTAAGGTGTTGAATTTCTCGCTTGTCTTTCAATTCCTCCTCATTGTACATCAGAACTTTCGGAACGTAGCTTCACTACTCCAGCATCTTTGCTCCATATAAAAGGACCAATAGTACTGTAGACGTAAGAAGTCGCTGCTTGCTGGAATTCGGACCAACGTTGTTTGTCATTAGTCTGTTTAAGGTCATACAACCCTTTACCGCTTTATTAGCTATGTACTTTCGGAATTTATTTCTGTCATAAAAAAATATCATAGAGCTCTCAGAAAAAATAATTTAGGTCTGAAATCATTTTTTTGTGTGAGAGGTTCAAAATGGGTTTCTTTATTTTAGTATAAATTATAGGCCGGAAAATGTAATGTCTCTTCAAAAATGCTACTGAAGTATATCCAAAGTAATCCAAAAAATAAAACAACACACAATTGAGATAGTATTGTTGTAAGCAAACATTCAGGCGAATTTTTATTGTGTATCATTTAGCAAGATTTTTAGTGATATTGGTGGACTACTGAAACGAAGAGCAGTGTCCATAGCAAGTTATTTGATTTTCTAATAGGTCTGACTAAAAATGTAATTTTGAAATGGACCTTACATTGCCTATCAATGTTTACTGAATGTACCTAGGGCGCATTAATTTAGCCTGAATGTTTATTTACACAAATACGATTACAATAAGTTTGTTGTTGTATTTTTTGGATTAGTTTGGATACACTTCACTAGTATCTTCAAAATACATTTATTAAAAGGAGTTATGTTATAGTCCCGCAAACACACCAACTATTCGTTGGCCAAACTATCGGCTGATGTCTAGTGTTGGAGGAAAATTTAAAATAAGTTTTGTAAATTTTAAAGTTTTTCAATGGGGTGGAGCCCCTCAAACTCAGCATATTTGTTGGCCGGACTATAGGAATATTAAAATTTCTGTAATTTTTAAAAATGTTTTAGATGGAGTGGTGCTTAGATATGAGGGAATATCGTACTATTTCTCAACTCCAGCCCGTCCCCCTTTATTAGAAATAAGCCAATAGTCCAGCCATCGAAAAGCTATAGAGTTTGACGGGCTATATTTCTACTCCATCCTCCAGTTATATACTATAGAGTTTGACGGGCTATATTTCTACTCCATCCTCCAGTTTGCGGGACAATTTCACAACTCCACTTCATTAAATATTACTAAAAAACAAACACAAATATATTACATAAAATTTCACAAAACAAAATCCGGGAATGGGCAAATAATGCCATCATGAAAATGCCTTTTTTTACTACCGGCCCCGAGAAATGTTTGTGTTATGATAGTTTTAGCTGTAATGACAGGAAATATTTTGTTGCAAATAACGTGATATTAATAATTTGTGCTGCCACCTTATTTTGCGGGAATGAAAACCAGGCTTCTAAGTCGCAGCATCTGTAGAGATGGCCCATCCATTCACGTAAGTGACACATTTGATAAAAATTTGTTCATTGTTCAGTTCATCGAGAATTCAAACATCATATTATTGTTTATTAAAAGTAATTATTTTTTCAAACTATGGATTTTTCCAAATTGATTTTATTTTTTTGCCGGTGGACACTAAAAATAATCTATTTACAAACGGCAATATAATTGTACAAACAATACAACTGAAGAATATTTGCGGGTTTGCTAATTGATCAAAAATAACATTTGTTTTGGAAATTTATAATTTGTAAATTAATTAATTCCAGAAAAACAAAACACATATCTCCCGGGAAATTTGAATCTTTATAGATTTTATCTATATTACCAGGAAGGTACCGATTGGGCACAATCTCTTTTTACCTGTTATTATTTCTTTCTTTTATTCAGGTTAATGGCAACCGATATATACAAATTTGTTTTTTTCAATGGTTTATTCAAATAAAGCACAAACATATGCAACCACAGTTAACGTATACAGGAAGTGCAACCAAACAAAAATATATAATAAAATTACGCCAGAGTAATTTTCATTCAATTATGTATACCTATAAGCTTTTAAATACGAAAAAAGCTCCCAGAAACACACAACAAAACATTTTCATTGATAACCAAAGCATCAGTTAAGCAGATAGTATAGCCAGACTAAAAAATGGCTTGCCATTTGCATATATTGTAAAATATACACACACATCTACACATACACACAGGCACACAAATAAAAAAGTCAAATATAATAAAAATAAATACTGCACTCAACTGAAAGTATAAAAATTCAAAGCTGATATTAAAATTATAATGAAAACGTGGAAATAAAAAGTTTTATGTCATGAACATTTTCACGCCGTTTATTTTTACCGTATATACATAGATATAAGAGATATATGACCTCAAAAAAATAAACGACGAAAAAAACTTCAGTTGTAAAACAGTAATTTATTTTGCAAAAATATATAGTGAAATGCCAAAGTACAACCATATTCAGTGTACATGCAGAATATACTAAATCAACAGTCTGAAATGTTTGTTCTGGTAAATACACATTTGTACTCTACATCTCCATGAGTTAAAACATTTTTTTAGCAAAAAATTTCCGCCACACACACAAAAATAACACAAGTTTTTCATTTCAAAAGAACATTTCAAATTGTATTCTCTATTTGTTTTATGATTACCAAGTATGTACAATTTATACACATAGTGATTTGTTTGTAATTTTATATGATCTGATTCAAATACATCTCGTTTCAACTGGCAGAAAGAAAAATATGTATATACAGGTCCGCATTTGCCCATATCGTATAGGGTCTATGTTTAAGAGCAAAGCGGAACATTTTTTTTCTAAGATAATTCAATTTCCTTTAATAGTTAGTGTTTTGAGGAGATTTAAAGTTTGAGCCCGATCAGGATTGTGATAAATCCGGCATTGCCGGAAAATATAAAAGAATTTTTTTCCATTTCAATATTAGTTGTTATCTGCGCGAAAATATACGGACTGGAAATTTATTACTGTGTATTATAATGGAAAGCCATCAATTGTATATACAAATAACAATTTTATTTACATTGTTGATGATTCCGGTGTACGTTGTAATTATCTTTCCTCATAATTAATTTAATTTTAGTCCACCGCAAATTTGCCGTCTAGAAGTGTTCATAAAACAAACTAACATCACAATAATTTATGTGCATTATGTATCACCATAGATAATCTGTTTAAATTCCGTACATCCTTTTGATCATCCCATTTCATTTTACACACATTACAGCATCAAAGCAAAATCCTAAATTAAATCACTGTAACATAATAATTCTAAGCTCTTTATTGTGCTACATCCAAGTATATGTGTACCAAGATAATTTATTTTCTTTGTGCTTTTTTTTTTATTACGTAGTACTACCTACTGTATGCTGTTGCCTAAGGGTTCAACTTTTTGATTTGAATTAGGGATTAGATAAAAGAAAATAAATGTAATTATGGTGTTAATAGGTAAATTAAATTAGACGAAAGGAATGCTTTATGTAATTAATTAAATAAGAGCTTTATGAGTTAATTTATTTGGGTGAATCATGGTTTAGATGGCAGGAGCATTTTATTTTATGTAGGTAAATCACAAATGCCAATGTGCTGGTAGCAGGAGATTTCGTATTACGTAATTGGATTTGGTATTTTGTTGAAATTGAAATAACGGTTTTCGAAAGATTTCTCTGACTATATGGCCTCTGTTAACATTTTTAAATAGGGTTCGATACCTTAGCCATTTTATTATTATCGCTCATTCTAATTTGATCAAAATCCGATTTGAGTTTCATTCACCATTATTACAGACATCGATTTGAACTAATGCGATTCTATTATATCCAAATACTTCACTGTGGCATTCTTCAGGCTTTCCATAAATAAAAGGAGAATATTTTCGAAAGGCGGCTGTGCAGTTTAAATGTCTGTGTCCCGTCTACAGCTGAAATCTGTCCATCGAACGTGGAAGCTTCTATAGAAGTTCTTCATTTTTTGAAAATAATTATAGAATTATATTATTTACAAGATAAGCAATTAAAACTAAAAAATTCTAGATTAAATTTGCACAAACACCTTTTCAATTAGTGTTTCAAAATTTCAGCGGAAATGACGGCCTCTTTACGGTATTGCTGTAAGTTTGATTTATAAACTTCTAGTTCCGAGTCGTTCTTCTTATAAATGATGTAATTTAAAAAAATGTTTACAAAAAACTAAAAAGCTCAAATGGAAGCTGCTACTTCCGGTACACTATTAAACAATCCATCTGGGATGTACAAGTTCCAAATTTTTGTAGAAGAACAATTTTTGTGTCAAAAATCGTCATATCTGCTTAAATTTTGGAAAACTATAATTTGGGAGTGATATTGTTGCAAATTTTGCCCAAACAGATTGATTGAACTTCATAGTTACGCATTTTCAGTGATTTTTGGTTGACATCGTTCATCCGGAAAATACAGCTTTCGCAGGAGCTTATTAAATTTTTGCAAAAAATATGCCATCTCTACTGTCCTCGGAGATCCTTGCAAAATTTGGCGTAAATCTGTGTACTGGAAGTCGCAGCTTAAATGGGAGCTTTTTCAATTTATTGCAATGTTGTTTAAAATTTTATCAGAATTATATGAATAGTTTTAAATAAAATTATAGATTAAATTTCAACCAACAAGGGTTGGCTTTGTCGGTTTTCGGCAATTTATGCGGGGATTATACAAGTCAGTTGTACCAAAAGTACAGTAACTTTAATTTTTTGCTCTTTAGAAATCAAGAGATATGCGCATTCGAAATCTGTGCAATTTTTTTCAATTTCTAATTCCCACGAACAGCTAGAATAGTGCTACTGGTTATTTAGGGAACCGTCAATGCTTTGCTTGGTGTGGTTTTTCAACAATAATTTATGTCAGAAAAACCTAAGGCATCATCTTCTAACCAGAAATATGAATGGCTATGCTTAGAAATCTCTTATACTTTTGTTAATTATACTTAGCGTTACTAATAAAAGTTGTATCTCGAACTCTGGATTACCAAAATTATATATTCTGCCTGCATTATAATTTTTTCCAATAAATCCGAAAAAATCCAAAGTTGACTTATATCGCGTGCAATGACTCTTTTTCCATGGTTGAAGAAAAGAGGCCAAAAATAATTCCATAATTAATTCCTTACCTTATTTACAAACATATTCTCATCGAGAACACAATCTATTCATTCTCCTTCTCCAAGGGACGGTCAATTTAATAAATTTTTATAAATTATTTTGAACAGTATTTTTGGGTTACAACTCCAGTGATGGGACTTTTCACAATACACTGAACACAGACTAATAAAAAATATTGATTTATTTTGAAACCTGGTCAACCAGTGGGCCAGTTTTATTTTACTGTGAATAACACAGCTTGAAAACTTTGGTTTTTGTTTGCTGTACTAGGTTGTATATTTGCCAGTGCCTCAACTTTTTTCTAGTTAATACCTTGGTCTTTGTAATATCCTTTAAATTAGGCTTGCTCTATATCTCTTTATATTTTTCTTTTGCTTTTTATAAATCTTGCAAACCCGGAGTTGTATCTTGCGTAATCCTCTGCCGTGGGACTACCAATATCTTAGCGTGGAAACTGCTTGCGATTGAATAGCAGCTTTTCTTCGAATATCTAATAAAACTCATTGACTTGCTCATCATATATTCAGTGAGGACTAGAGTTCTACTAGTTTTATGTTCAGATTATAATTTAATTATAATCTGAACATATATAAACTATTAGAATTCTAGTCCTCACTGAATATATGGCGTGTAATATTCGGCCATGTTTATTTTGACAACAACAACAACTGATATAAATAAATGTCAATATCAATTCCAAACACTTAAATTTATTTAATTCCATTCTGAAATTATATAAACTTGTACAATTCCGGTGCTCACTAAATATATTATGTGTTATTGTCGGCCATGTTTATTTTGACAACAACAACAACTGATATAAATAAATGTTAATATTAATCCCAAACATTTTAATTTATTTATTTTTATTCTGAAATTATATAAACTCGTAAAATTCTGGTGCTCACTAAATATATTATGTGTTATTTTTGGCCATGTTTATTTTGACAACAACAACAACTGATATAAATAAAGGTCAATATCAATTCCAAACACTTAAATTTATTTAATTCCATTCTGAAATTATATAAACTTGTACAATTCCGGTGCTCACTAAATATATTATGTGTTATTATCGGCCATGTTTGTTTTGACAACAACAACAACTGATATAAATAAAGGTCAATATCAAGCACAAACATTTAAATTTTGTTAGTTCTGTTCTGAAATTATGCAACCTCATACCATTCTGGTGATCACTAAATATATTATGTGTTATTGTCGGCCATGTTTATTTTGACAACAATAACAACTGTTATAAATAAAGTTCAATATCAATCCCAAACAATTAAATTTTTTTAATTCTATTCTGAAATTATATAAACTCCTGTCTACGAGTTTATATACTTTTTCTGGTCCTAGGCACGCGTGGTTTGTATTATAGCTACTATCATTAATTTTAGCAAGTTGCTTGCATTTTTCAGCTTAGTTGTTTCATTAGCTCGAAACCAAAGTGCCAAACCTTTCAGTAACTTGCCTCTATGGTTCTTTTCTAAATTTCAACAGAGAAATTTGGACAGTCTAGTTGAATGTATGTGCTGGCTTCTGGTTTTATTATCTTTATTTAAATTTAATTTTTATTCTATTTAAAATAATTTTATTTTATCTAAAAGTGTCAAGAAGTTATTTTACCATATACGTTAAATTTATTAAATTGGGTTAGAAAAACCGTAAGAACTGCATGCTAGTATAAATAATGTGTACGGTACAAAATAATCACCAACAAATCCAACGTTGGAACATCATGCTTTCGATAATCTTGAGTACGCAATTTGAAAATATTATTTTAGGAATTTTGGAAACCTTTTCACCTCATGAGTTCATGTTACTGAAGGCCCTCAAAATTTGCTATAGAAAGAACATATACAATTATCCTCTAATGGAAGATTTAACTTGTTAAATTTATTACAGGTCAAATTAGTAATGCTTACTAATTCTTAATAACGTGAAGTCTAGATGCATTTATCGATTAAAAGTTTTCGATTAATAAAAAATATCAAATTAAAATAACTCAAAATTCTTTGCAATTTTCAAAATACACGTGTTATTTTATTATTCAAAAAGTGTAAACTTGTTTTATTGAAATTTAGCGATTAGCGGTTTTCCCGATTAGCGGGAGTAGCAAAAATTAATCGTTTTCCGAATAAAAGAGTATAATTATTAACCTTTACCTCGGAAATTAACCTAAAAATAAAAATAAATGTTTGTGGTATGGTTAAACAAATTTCATCTAAATGAACGGTAACATTATAAATCGATTAAATGTACCTAAAAGATATTTTGTATAATAAAATTATTTTACGGGGTGTCTCGGTTTGAGATACTCATCCATCACGTAGCCATGATTCATTTCGATTTACAACTACTATTTATTCTTATAACTCCTCCCGAAAATTCCGAAAATATTGTAGATAACTGATTTTTGCGTAGATAGGGTTGGTTGAATACGTAGACAATTTGAGGACACGGTAAAATATACCTACTTTTGATTTCTTCCCATTATTTTTCAGTATAAGCTTGTGAACCTTTAGTTTTCCACTTCAAAATGTTGTTTTCGGGACTTAAAATTAATTTTAGTCAAACATGGGAGAGGTTAGTGCGTTTAAAATAATTCAAGATACTACAAATATTTTAAAATTTTTCATTTACTTGGCCAGATGAAATTTAAATTTGTCTTAGAGATTTACAATTAAATTTTTTTATCATCGAAGATGTTTTTGGGGTCGCATTATAGAAAAACTTTTTATACGAAATTTTTACCCTAAGAATATGCAACGAATAAAAATATCCCAAGTTTGAGCCTAAGTCTAAAAATTTAAATAACGAAGATGGGGCTTGAAATTTTAAAATAAAATAAAATAGCCTAAATAGAAAAGCTCAAGTCTGTTGATTTGTTTTGGGCTAGAGTGTACTTGTATTTATATAGACCTAAAAATAAAAAATGAAAAAGTTTGAGCCCAAAAATTGATTTCCGGCTATGAAATTTTATTAATGCTTAAATAAAAAATTTAAAATATTATACACTCGCTATTTGATATCGTAGGTGAGAAATAGGTGCATAGAGAGAGCACAAAACAAAATTATTTTTTTGTTTTTTTTATTTCGTTGCATATTCTTGGGACAAAATTTCGTAGCATATTTCTATATAATGCGACCTCAAAAACATCTTTGATGTCAAAAACAAAAAAACAAAAAAAAATAAAGTTAATACGAGAGTATTAAAATACGCTGGTGCCACCAATTTTGTTTTGTGCTATTTCTATGCACCTATTTCTCACCTACGATATCAAATAGCGAGTGTATAATATTGTAAATTTTTTATTTATGCATTAACAAAATTTCATATTTTTGAGTTTTTGACTTATAGATGGAAAATTTGTATCACAACAATCAGTTTCGAACGGAGATTATTGAATTGAAGAAATCAGAGTTCTCATCAGTTCGTGACGACTGATGTTGTATTATTTTACATTGGAATATTGTCTATATATATAGAACAGTACTATGTAAATGTACTAGTGAATTTCTGCGTATCGTACGGAATTCGATTCTTTCACAAGTTCCATCTATATTCTATTCTTACATTTAACTTTTCGTATTTATGAATTTTTATATTTTACTTTGGTTTTTCGATTGTAATGGTGTTATTTTGATTGTTCCGTATATTGGGCTTTCTTCATAACTCTCAAATTAAATACACAATCGTAGGAAATTCTTTCGGCTCAAATTTTTTTATTTTATTTTAAATATCTATATGCGGTCTATATAAATACAAGTACTCTAGCCCAAAACAAATCAGTAGGGTTTAGCTTTGTTATTTAGGCATTAAGCAAAATTTCAAGCCTCATCTTCGATGTTTAAATTTTTAGCCTTAGTCTCAAACTTGGGATTTTTGTACTGTAGTTATATTGTCTAATATCCAGCAAGCCGTTGACCAGTCTTGAGCGATTATTAGGATTGTGAACCGATGAATTTTTATGGCCATTTACCAGCTCAATTCTTATGGTCGTGTCACTTCATAAAACTATACTTAAGCTCTTTCTGAAACGATTACTTATTGTGGACATTTACTTATTGAAATAAGTATACTCGTGAGGTCACTTATTTAATTAAGCGGTCTTCATAAAACGTGCTGAACATTTTTGTGTTAAATTCATAGTAGTTTACGACTAGCGTAATACTTTTTTTTCGGCCACCACTAAATCAACAGTGAACATGAAGTGATTTGTTGGGAATTGGAGTGGTATAATGTTTTCCTGTCTAGAATATTTTTTGTTATTTTACATTTTATTACGAGAGGTTCATTGTATAGTATATTAAAAGGTAGACAGCCGTGTGTTTATAAACATAACTGTATGTATAAAGTTCAATTTTTTGTCACAAGTGTCTGTCGTTTTTAGATTTTTTCGAAATTATCCTATAAAAAAGCTAATGTAAACCAGAAATTATTATTATTCCGTGCAATATCCTGATTGCTAACAAAATCAATTATTTACGCCTGTTGATACATTTTATACATTCTCTACATTGGCGACGCCATTCTTCTATCACTTTAATTATACAGCACAACATGAAATGGACTAATAAAACACATGGTACTAGATTAACGTTCCCAACCAGGACACCCTGTATACATTTTTTTTCCACAACAAATTATTTATTTATATTTAATAAATACAATTTCCATTTTATATTTATTATTATAATTTTATTATAATATATATTATATAATATATTTTTGTTTACAAAATAAAAAAAAAACTTAAAAAATATTAAATAAATTAAAATTTTTGAAAACAGAACTTTTTTGAGCTTTTTATGTATGTGAACTTTATTTGCTCTTCGTTGTTGGGGAAATAATTTTTTATTTATTTTTTTCTGGTTCAAAAGTTTTTTTCTGTGTTTTTTTATAATTTCCAAGTAAATAAATTTTTAATTTATGAATTATTTATTATTTTAATGTTGTTTTAGGGAATACGTTTTTCTTAACATTTTTCGAGCGATATTTGTTGCTCGATTTTATTGGTGTTTTATTGGCGTATGTATGTTATATTTTATTAGTAGGTGGAATCTTGTTTTATTAAAATGTCTGTCTTAAAAGTGATAGGCACGTGTAAGTTGGTAAGCGAATGCCGATAAAATTTTTATCAATTTGGTATCAATAAAGGAAAATGATGTCGACATTTCGGACAATTAAATGAAAAGTATTGAAACATTTTATAATTAATGCTTTATTTAAATTTGTTTTCGTGAATCTTTGTGTGTCTCACCACCGTATTTATTCATAAAGGTACAACAATTTCGTCCATATTTCACTAGGACCTTTGAATTTATGGAACTATGAATTAATTTATTTAGTTCTATTATGAACTTTCATCAAAATGAATTAATTCGCACATTAGCTGAATTTTGGTAGAATTTACTCGTTTTCCCCATGTCACCTAATTTTCGCAATTTTTTGATATGGGTTCTGCTAACTTTTTCTAAAGCTAGCAGAACCCACGCTTTAGTTGGTAGGGATGGAGCCCAAATTTTTTAATGCGGCATTTAATACGCCTATAATTAGCCTATAATTACCCATACTATCTTGTCTTGATCTGCTGCATGGGTTCTGGTAGCTTAAAGGACGTAAAATTGCACAAAGTTTGAGGTACTTAGATCGAAATGGAAAAAGTGCATCGAAAATTGGTTTAAACGCGTGCAAAAGTGTATTCTTCGTTTTAAAAATTTAAATAAAGAAAATTAAAAAAAAAAATTAACAAAACTAATATTTTTTTTAAATAGTTAATGTGTTATCATTTGTCTTAATCTAAAAATTACTAAAAATTACATTAATCAAAGCATTAGGCGTTGGACAAGCTTTACCAGTTATCACTGTAGAGGTATACGAGCAGGTGAAATCAATGTATGCAAAATAGTTTCTATAAGTTGATTTGTGAGCTCAATTACGAGCTTTTGAATTTTCGAGATTTTAATTAGAAATTGGAGAGGGACGATTTCTAGAAAATGAAAATCGAGAAATCTAACTTTCAGAACATTGGAACATTGAGAGATAATTTTTATAAAATATTATGTCAATTTTGTTAAATTAGTAACATTCATTCTATAAATGTAAATCATTGCACGATATACCATTATATTAACCAGACACTTCTGGTTCTACAAATCACTAACTACATAACTATGTCTGAGCAATTTATTATGGGATAAAATAATCCAAAAAATAACATTTTCACAGCATAACTATTAAAAGTTTTAATAAACTTTATACAACTATGTACAGTGCAATAATGGCATAATACCAAATCGACTGAACAACAAATAATAATTTATAAAAATTCAATAAATTTTAATTCCCATCTGCAGATCTATCGATACAGCAACATAACTCGTACATACACAGAAATAAACGTATACTAATTGAAAAAACTACCTAAAATATTCGAAAACTACCAAACTACAACTAAAAAAAAAGATTTGTTGCTGGAATTACGAAGGAACAAATTTTACTCACGTTGCGCTTCTATATCATCGTACTTTACTAGAATTACGAGAAGTTATTGGCGGGATATATATGCAACCGTAATACTAATAAACTATAATGAAGAAATGGGTATTATTCTATGGAATTCCAAATTCTAAAATTTATTTAGCATAGTTTTATGAATAAAACATAATTTTTATGTACCTAATAAATTTTAATTAGTTCTCATGTTGTAAGCTATAAATTTTTTTATAATCCATAAACGTATTTCCAACACGTCTCAAAAATTATGATTTAATTTAATTTCGTATTAAATGTTTGTAATTAAAATGTTTATGTGTATTATTTGATGACAAGTAATTCGATTACATTCTTCTAATACCTCTATCAACCACTTGACGATTTCCTGTGTAAAATAACGTATGCCGCATACGTCACATTATATCTATAAAACATCTTTAGCACTAATCCAAAATGTTATAAACTATATTCGACGATGAGATATAAGTAATTTGATTCACTAAAATATAAAAGAGAAAATCACAAATGAAAAAAAAAAAAAAATGAAACTTAAATTACAAACGTACATCTATAAATTCTACGTGTAGCTAACAGAATATAGTTTACGTGACTGTAATAATAATTTTACTATATATAGTAGTAATATAGTGTTTCGGTGTGTATGTATATACATATGTGAATTTTGTGAAATTTGCTAAAATAAAAATTCTAAATATATACAAAAATAACAAAATTGGTTATTTGTAGATTTTCCTATATACATTTTCTTGTAGGGCAGACACATAATTTTCATTTTTCTAGTTTTCAGGTTGAACTTACTAAAATTACTATAATTTTTAAGATTACGTTATTTAAGGAAGAATATGTATGTAGGTTTATATATCGTATATCCTTTTGTGTAATTCAATAGGTAGGTACAACACATAAATGTTTATAGGAGTATGTAATTGACATGGAAGGGCATTGCAGTCATTTGAGAAGTAATCGTTATATGAATTAGTCACGATCGCAATATTGACGATAATAACTGTAAAGATTTTTTTTTTTTTGCTATTCGATTGCAACTAAACTATATACTTTGTACACTAAATAGGTTTTCCAGTAGAACGAGCAATGTATCATTTTAATTAAAGGTATATTTTTTTGTTATCTCAAAATTGTTAAATTCTGTGTAACAAGCGTATCAGATATAACAATGGAAACATTTAACTATGTATATTTTATGAAATTGGTGTGGGATTTTATCTAGAGGCTGGGGTCAATTTTATAACTCAAACATGTTTGAATATTTTTTTCCCATGGAATTCAGGCTGCTATCCTATAGTTCGTAAAATTTCACCAGTGTATCACTTGTCATTTATGTAAAATGGCAAATCGTTTATTATTTGTAATGATTTTAATTAAATTTAGTTTTATTAACCAAAATTCAATTTCTGAATATTTACAGAGCAAAGGAAGCATTTTATTAAAAAGAAAAAGGGTGTTGTTATACTGTAACATCATACCATGTTAAATAGAAGCCAGCAGAAAATGTAAGGTGTCTCATAAGTATAGTCGATACCCGACTTTCCAACACTAAATAATAGTACCAGATTCAAACACTTATAAATTGGATCGGTGAACTTTGGATTTTTAAAATTTCCTTAATCTTCCATATTAAGTTCAAACATGTTAATCGCAACAGTTATCAAAATTTCCCGCAACAGTTATCAAAATTCATTTTTTAATGCTAATATTTTTATTATGTTCCTTGATGAATTATTTGTTAAACTGGCTGAAGCTGATCACAAAACTGAAGGAGTGTGTGATAAAGTTAGTGGGACAACTTATACATTAGTTTTTCTTTCTCCGTACTTCCCGATTTATGAATCCCATTGAAAAGGCTTATTCAAAAATAAAATTGTCAGCGGCTGAATATTTTATCCCTCGCTGACAATTTTATTTTTGAAAAAACCTTTTCAATGGGATTCAAAATCGGGGAGTACAGAAAAATGGCTGGCTTATTCACAATCTAATATAAATTTAGTAAGTGTAATTAAAAGATCCGTGGTAACGAACAGGGCGAAAAGCATCATTTTCCAATCGGAATGAGCAAACGATTTTGTTTTTGGTGAAAGAAAATCCAAAAACAACTAGCTTCACAAATGGAGAAGAAAACATTAGCTTTGTGAAAACTTAGGTATCATGGCCGTATGCCAAACAAGAAGCCATTCATTTCGGATGTGAATTCCAGAAAAAAAGAAAAAAATTGAATTTGCAGAAAAATTAAAAACAAAACACTAACTTCAGGAAGACGGTTGTTTTTACGGATGAAAGTAAATTCATCTTGGAGCCGACGAGAGAGGTAAAATTTGGTGAAAACCTGGTAAGGCGCTGAAGTCAAAACACATCGTCCCAACTATTAAACCTGGTGGTGGTTCAGTTATGGTATGGGGTTCAATGTCGACGAGGGGAGTAGGTAAACTTGTTTTTATAAATGAAAATATGGATCGCTGGAAATACTTGGGTATTCTAAAGGACAATTTGAAACCATCTATGGAAAAATTGGGGCTGAGACCACCATGGATCTTCCAACAAGACAGCGATCCTAAGCATACAGCACACGTTGCGAAGGAATGGATTCAGTATAACGTCCCAAACCAGTTACATTCGTCACCCCAATCGCCTGACCTGATCCCCATAGAACATTTATGGGGTCATCTGGAAGCCAAATTGAAAAATACAGAATTACCGACAAAAAAAAACTTTGCAAGAAACAAAAATGAAAGAATGGAAATTTTTTTTTACAGGAAATTACCAAGAAGTTAGTAGAATTAATGCCTAGAAGACTGAAAGAGTATAAAAATAAAGGAGGACCAACTTGATATTAAAATAATAACCGAGACATTTCTCTTTATATTGAACAATGGAAAAAACCTTTCATTTTATGTTGTGTTTTGTTTCAGTGTATGTTCATTTTCGTTGCAACAAATCCTTGTTTTTTTTGTTATAAACGGTAAATGAACTTCTAATTTGTAGTTTTTGATTTGTTAATTAACAAAATAATTAATTTTAATAAAAAACTGCAAAATATATTTTATAGTCGTTATATTGTGGATTTTTTTTTTTCAAAAATCAATGTACATGATCATTTTCTTACAGATTGTATATCATATGGCGTCTTATATGCAGGACATCTAACTCTGTTATTGCTTTGATTTCCAGCTATGATTTTTGGAGTTGTTTGTTCCTGCGTTGTCGCTGCTTGTTCCACTTTCAAAAAACACTTTCCTTTCACTTTTTTAGGGTCTTTTAAAAAACCGCCTGATTTTGAAATGTAAATAAAACAAGTTGTATGCGAAAGATATTCACTCAATTTTTATTTTGTTTGAAAGAATATTTTATGGCATTACGCTGCTTTTCTTGGTGGCACGTATTCGAGTGGCACAATTTTGGGCGAATTTGTTGCATAAATCTCTCTGAATTTGCTGAATCACGTTTATTATGTTAACTTTGAAGTCATCAACTGTTTGGGGTTTACTCGCGTAGACCTGCGATTTACGATATTCTCAAAGAAAGAAGTCTAAAGGCGTTAAATTACATAATCTCGACAGCCTGTTTACGTCGTCGCCGCACGAGATAACCATGCCTTCCAATCGTTCGTGTATAGCATTCTTCGTGGCATGCGCTGTGTGGTACATAATCACCCAATTTATACTACAAGAGATGGCTTGTCATTGATGTTTCGTTTTTAAGAAGTATGGAATGATGATTCCACCAGGCCCAAATCCGTACCTAGAAGAGAATTTCTCGGAATGCATTTGATGCTGGTGTATCTCGTGTAGATTCGTATAGCGCCAAATTCAACAATTTTGCTTGTTCATCCAAAAATGAGCCGCGTTGCTAAAGATGATTTTGTGGTGAAATTTGAGTCAACTGCCAACTGCTCCAGAGCTCAATCAGCGCACACGTGGCGTTATCTTGGTCGTTTACCTTGATTTTCGAAGTAAATTACATTTTATACATATTTGCACCGAAGTTCCAACGCAAAATTCGCCAAGTTGATATACCAGTAAAACCAAGCTATTGTGATCAACGAGAGATTCACTGCCTCTGGTTTTCTATTAAACTGTTATGCACAGCACCGATGTTTGCAACAGTCTTTGCGTTTCAGTGATGTATGTACATGTTTTGGCCGTATATTTATTGAACCGGTCGACTTAAATTTTTCCATCAAAATTCACCAATGCGATTAGTCGACTTGACAGGACGGTTGTGGCGAGAATATTGTTTAACTAAAGATAATTTAAAATGTAGATTTAGGCAATTTTATGCCTCTCAGTGATTTATACATATTTGTTACTTTACTTTCATATTTTTGATTTTCAAATCCAAAGCGGATTCATTATATTTTTTTATTTTATATTAATATTTTTTGCCTTGTGTTTAGCGTCATTGTCTTCCTGATAAGTATTTTCAAGCTATTCGAAAACTCCTTGGTGGCTACGTCGATTATCTGTATCCCTGTGTATATTTTGTGTAAGTTCGAGTTTAAGATACTCGAATTTAGGATACAAAATGCCATATTGCGTTTCTATGCATTTTGTCGAAATCAGGTTTGAAGTTCACGAAGAGCTGGTCTAGTGGTGAAAGATTATAATGGCTCTTATTTTTATGCTCTTGTTGAGGAGACATATAAAACGCCGGGTTTGGTATTCTCTTAGTTGTTACTTCTCTTTTCGCGGTATTCTACAGGAATTTCATACTTTTTTTTAATGGCTTTTTTTTAAGAGCTCTGGCAGTTGTAGATATGTCTCGTATAAATATTTATTGGTGATATAAAAGTCCGTTCCAGTGGCCTGATGAATAATATTATTTTAGCAATCACACCACTAACTTCCCGCTCGGTTGATGGAAGGGAGTTGATATAGTTCTTTTTATTAGCGCCCGTTGTTATTTCCAAGATTTGTATCGTGTTGGTGATATTCTCTCCGAAATATTCCATCTCTTCAACTGGACTTAATTTGTTACTGAGATTTGATGCATACCTTGTTGGTGGTATACATTTACGAATTTTCCAGTTGCCCGTCGTTCCGGGTTGCTGAAGTCTTCTGCTACCTTAAGATGTTTTCAGTGTATTGTTTATGTTTTGGTGTGTTGCTTTTTATTTCTCGTGCCTTATCTATACTATTAAAGTTAGCAGATAGTTTCCACCCGAAAGTAAAAAAAAATCGATAATGCATTATGTTGGATTATGATTCAATCGAGTTTTCCCGAGCTCCCCACATGAAAATTGACCTGAAATTTTTTCCAGGTGAGAATATCAGTAAGACCTTTCATTTGAATCTATTTTCAACCATGACACTTTAAATGGTCAATTTTTAGAAATTTTCAAATTTTGTCCGTGCGATATATTCAATCGAGTTTTCCCGAGCTCCCCACATGAAAATTGAAGTGAAATTTTTTCCAGGTGAGAACATTAGTAAGACCTTTTATTTGAATCTATCTTCAACCATCATACTTTAAACAGTCAATTTTTAGAAATTTTGAAATTTTGTCCGTGCGATATATTCAATCGAGTTTTCCCGAGCTCCCCACATGAAAATTGACCTGAAATTTTTTCCAGGTGTGAACATCAGTAAGACCTTTCATTTGAATCTATTTTCTACCATGACATTTTAAACAGTCAATTTTTAGAAATTTTCAAATTTTGTCCGTGCGGTATTTTTATATACAAGTTTCCTTATTGGAAAATGAATTTTTTAAACAATATGCTATTAAAAATATAGTTTAATGTTTTGTTTTTAACCATTTCAGTTGATTTTTTTTTGTAGAAAACAAATATTTTTGGTAAAAAAGTACTTTCGGCTGAAAAATATCGGCTGAAAAATGTCGGCTGATAACTTTCGGCTGAATATTAATATGTGACATTTCATAGTATACTCGTATATTTTCGGCTGAGATAGCAAAGACACTATCTGCATTATCGATTTTTTTAATTTCGGCTGGAAACTATCGGCTAACTTTAATAGGGTGCCTTATCTTCGTATTGACGTTTCAGCTCTGACGTGTTTTATTGGCACATTTGCAATTTAAATTATCTGCGTTTTTCAACTTTTTTAAAATATGGTTTAGGATTGGTTCAGGGTTTGCGTCTTTATTTTTAGTGTTTGTGTGTGATTGTTGTAGGTTGCTTCAATTTGTTTTCAATATGATCTACATTGATATCTGCCTTTTCATTAGTTTGGAGGCTCTTTGAGCATCTTCTTGATGCGGTGTATAGCGCCAGGTTTAATTTTGAATTGTGATATTGCCAATTGATTGACTGTCACCTTGAGCCTAAGCACGTTTCATTCTCCTGATATTTTGCAATGACGTGAACAATTTCTTGTGGATCATTACGTTTTTGGGAGGGTTACCTCCTTCTATGGACATCTTACCTAATTCGACGAGTCGTTCTCCATTATTGTTACACACACAGTCTGACTCATAATCATGTTTATTAACTAATTATAGTTGTTAGGCCGGCGTTTTCCGTTCCAATTTTTGTATTGAAATTTCCATATATTATCTTGACATTATCTCTGTGTGAGCTTGCTATTGTGGTTTGTAACGGGTGATTTTTTAAGAGCTTGAGAACTTTTTTTAAAAAAAAAACGCATAAAATTTGCAAAATCTCATCGGTTCTTTATTTGAAACGTTAGATTGGTCCATGACATTTACTTTTTGAAGATAATTTCATTTAAATGTTGACCGCGGCTGCGTCTTAGGTGGTCCATTCGGAAAGTCCAATTTTGGGCAACTTTTTCGAGCATTTCGGCCGGAATAGCCCGAATTTCTTCGGAAATGTTGTCTTCCAAAACTGGAATAGTTGCTGGCTTATTTCTGTAGACTTTAGACTTGACGTAGCCCCACAAAAAATAGTCTAAAGGCGTCAAATCGCATGATCTTGGTGGCCAACTTACCGGGCCATTTCTTGAGATGAATTGTTCTCCGAAGTTTTCCCTCAAAATGGCCATAGAATCGCGAGCTGTGTGGCATGTAGCGCCATCTTGTTGAAACCACATGTCAACTAAGTTCAGTTCTTCCATTTTTGGCAACAAAAAGTTTGTTAGCATCGAACGATAGCGATCGCCATTCACCGTTGCGTCCAACAGCATCTTTGAAAAAATACGGTCCAATGATTCCACCAGCGTACAAACCACACCAAACAGTGCATTTTTCGGGATGCATGGGCAGTTCTTGAACGGCTTCTGGTTGCTCTTCACTCCAAATGCGGCAATTTTGCTTATTTACGTAGCCATTCAACCAGAAATGAGCCTCATCGCTGAACAAAATTTGTCGACACAAACACTTTTCGAACCGAACACTGATTTTTGTAATATAATTCAATTATTTGCAAGCGTTGCTCGTTAGTAAGTCTATTCATTATGAAATGTCAAAGCATACTGAGCATCTTTCTCTTTGACACCTTGTCTGAAATCCCGCGTGATCTGTCAAATACTAATGCATGAAAATCCTAACCACAAAAAAATCACCCGTTAGTTGTTCGTAGACTTATTTGTGGTTGTTTCAAGTGCGTCTTCTGTTGAGACTTAGCACTGAATTATGTTGCTATGGTTGTTTAACCTTTTAATTTATTTAACCGCAAAATTTCAAAAAATTATTATGGAAATTCTGCAAAATCAATTTTCTCTATAAACTCTCTATGTGTCCTTATGATGACTTTAGCTATTAGAAAAGTAAAGTACTTATTGCTTACCAGTGAGAGTTTTCGAAATATTTGCCAACAAACGAAAATAACTATTTTGGCCTCAACAACTTCAAAAATTAGATTGAAAATTGTAAACGATAGATTTTTCCCAAACTTCCTATGCATACTCAGTATAACCAGAAATTGAAAAGAACTTAAAAGAATAAGTTTATTTATGTTCAAATCAGTTATTTTCTAAAATTAATTTGCCATTATCCATCATGTACTATATTTTGAAATTATACTAGAATCGATCTATGTAAATGTGGTTTAGTTTAAATATCCTATTTTTAACAACGAATGGGATAATTTTTATTTTTAATTAATCTAAAATTATGAACCCTCGAGTCACATATTGAACTAAATTTAAAAAAAGAGATTAACTACAACGAAACAATTACAACACACGTTAGACAACCCTTCGCAAAGGAACCTAAGCCCTCTAAACAATTTTTCGAACTGTTTCTGACCTTTCTGACACAAAAAAAAGAATTCGTAGTAACCGAACTTAATAAAGACATTACCTGGTTATTTCCAAGTTGATAAATAAATAATCATAACTCTCCTCCGTAAACTTGGTCTTCCTCCAAAAGTCGCATAAAAATTTTATTTTTCATTTTTACAATTCATGATCGACATTAAGAAGGCGCTAGACATGATAACCAAGAACTTAAAGGTCCCATTCTAAGTCGTCCATCCATCGAATAATGAAACTCCCACGAGGTCATGTCAAAAGTACTTTGAGAGACAGGATGTTACGACGCAAGATGCATTAGTCTTTCGCGTAGGCTAATCGTTGGCCTGATTTATAAGATAAGCAGCCTGTGCTATGCTATGTTGAGTTGGCGAATGACATTCTCTAACGAAAGGTTGAATAGAATTAGGGATATTGGGTCCCTCATATTAAGTTTTGAAGGAATGCCCAAATGTGATGAGAGAATTTACAGTGTGTTCTCTGGATGCTTGTCAGTTGAAAATCTATAATTAGAAAATATTACCTAAAAATTCGCCGTTGGAGTAGTTTTTATCACCAATTTTATTATATTTCACTGTTTTTCCAGAGAATGGGGTAGTGGTTGGCTGCCTATGGGTGATTTTTATCCATCTTTCTATATGTCATCATGATCGATTAATCAATGGTCTAGTTTCTAAAATTCACTTTAGAGTCCAAATTCCGTTAGCTAAAACTTAACTAGTTACGTTTCTGTTGGGTATATTGCAGTCCTTTAATTTGTTTAACTAATTAAAATGTCTATAATCAATTGAACAATAACGCTAATAATTTTCTTAACAAAACAGATCAAATTAATATTAAACAAACTTTCAACTGCTGCAGTATTCTTTATTCCATGTACTCAGATGACTGTTAAACAATGTTAACCAATTTATGGTTAGTGTTGGTTTTTAATCAATATATCAAAATTACATGCACGAAGAAAAAACCAGTGTGCGGTTACAAATTATTATTGATATCGTTGTTCACTATAAAATATGAAGAACAGGTTACAATATTACTACTCATTGCTAACTAATCATTTATCACTCTGTACGTACAATTTTAATAAATGCATTAAAAATATTAATAATAGGTGCGACGATATAAACAAAGAAGAAAACGCTACAGAATTTATTAAAAATAAAAAAAAAATTCATAGAATTCGTCTCAACCAGCCGCCTAAACAAGTCATGATGCAAATATATTATTCGTCACACACCACGATGCCGAACACAAGGCATCCGCCATTACATATGGCGGATAATAATAATAAAAAAAAAATTAATTTTAATTTATTAATTAATTAAAAAATAAATAATTTAATTAAATATTTATTTTAAAATAAAATAGGAGTCATAATAATAATGTTTAAATAAATTAATAATATTAACAATAAATATATATTGTTATAAATATTGAGAAACATTTTGAATTGATCTATTAAAAATAAAATTTTCTGGTAATTTATATATTACATGCAGGAAGTGAGAATTTTTCTACATAAGACGAAAAGTTTATATATCGTAAAAGCAAAAATTATACCCCAAAAACAAAAGAAATTTTGACATGTTGTGTATATCGTTGCATGCAGGAAAAGAACGCCTCTTCCCAGTAAGATTGTCTTCCAAAGCATAAATGCGAAATGCTATTAGCGGAAAATAAAGAAGTTAACAATTGCGTAGCGAACCTTTAAAATTCGCTAAGTCATATTGTGATTATACTTTGAATGTAAGTTCAAAGTATTTTTAAATATTTTTTGTCGTTTAGTCACTGCAGTCTGCTGATGAAAACACCGAATTTTTGAATATAAAGAGTTCAATGTTTTATTATTTCGACCTTCCAACGCCTTGATAACCTCACGTTGATGTAAAAAAATCACTATCTGGCTATTATCAAGAATAACCCAAAATTTCATAATTTAATTTTATGAGTTGTTCGTTAGTGAGATTAAAGTTAATCTTGCGATAACATTTAAAAATTATATGCGATACAGGGACGAGGCAGGTTATCCTCTAGATTTTCTGGCCAAATGGTTCAGTGGTTAAATCGTTTGGAGCGGCAGGTACCGTGTTCAAATTCCGATAAAGCAGGAGTCAAAGTGTAATTTCGTCAAAAGATTACGATCTGTGGTGAAATTTAGGACACCTATGACCCCCTGTTGGTGTGCAGAACTCATTGGGTGGCCTCTGGCATGGAGCTGTGCAATGTACAGATGGTCGTTAATCGGTCCTACAAAACAAATTGGACTGAAATTAATAAAAAATAAAAAAATAAAGTTCTCTGGATTTACTAGCGACATTCGACCGATAATCTTTAGCTCACCTCGGACCTATTTAAAAAAGATAAGTGCAAGATAAAATAAAGATAAATTTCATAGTTTTTCGTGTGTAGAGTCAAAATTATTCTTGCGACAATATTTGAGAATTATAGGCGATATTGCGATTAGTCGCTCAATGAGTATTCTTTACATATACTCTACCGATAATCTGCAACCGTGCTAGGCCTTGTTGTTAAATATTAAATATGTTTTGTAAAATATTTAAGAATACGAACAAAAAACCCATAAGAAACCCCTTGTAACGGTTATTCTGCGTTTGCTATATTTTTTTAACTTTTAACCAATCAGGAATGCGTTACTTCTTGTGTCAAACATTTTTGAAATAGTTGCCGAACGCAAGGTGTCCGCCATTACATATGGCGGATAATAATAATAATGAGAAATTAAATTTATTCAAACAAACATTATATAAATTTATTAATCAAAATTTTTTTACAACAATAATAATTGAATACCATTTATATAAATAATTTAATTAAATATTTATTTTATAATTAAATAGGAGACATAATAATAATGTTTATCTTAATAAAGATGTTAACAATAAATATATTGTTATAAATATTTATATTTTACATGCAGGAAGTGATGATTTTTATTTTTGGGATTTTTTATTTTTGTTGAAATTTTTACTCCACAAATAAAAGTAATTTTAACATTTTTGTTTCTTGTTGCAAAAGTTAAACATAACAAATTTTTTGTAAAATATTAAAGATAACTATTGATTGGAGGAAATCACGAGACTCCCCTGGTATTTGTTATTCTGCATGTGCTGTATTTTTTGACGATTTATTCTACCAGAAATAAGTGAATTCTTGTGAAAACTATTTTTAAAATATTCTCTAGCTGTGCAGTAGTCGCAATTAGAAGTTGAATTTTGATATATAGTCTTAAGGGCTCTAGGTAGACCGTTGGATGGTCTTATAATGCAAATGGAATTTATTATCAAGTATGTCTTCTTTTCACTCTTTAACAAGGTTAAAGTTATATTCGGGTTAAGAAATCGAAATCTAGTATCGTTTCTACTGTTTTATCCAAAATATATATATAAAATTGTTGAAGCTAATTGAAGTAGATGCTGTTATTCGCAATATGGACAAAAGCCATCACAAATGACATTTTATGTAAAATTTTACACGTTTCGTCATTTCGTGTATCCTGCATTGTTTTACTGATGGATTAAAGCAATTTTATAAATTGAAAACGGCTTATGTACGATATTTTTTACACGGTAAAATTCGATGATGTAGTTATTACACAGTAACGACGTGATTCAAATTTTCCGCATAATGAATACATAATTCAATCTTTTTTAAACCAGTTATTTAATTTTTTAAAAATTTATTTTCGCCTCGATCTACAGATAAACCAATCTGTGTGATGATAACCATAATTCAACATCATAGTTATTTTGATTTTGGGACATAATACATTTTGCATATTTTCTGTTTATAAAGCCCTCAAATAAATTATGAAACCAACTTAGCCACATAATTTTATGGATGTATCATGGCTACATGAAATGGTAGGTCGGTTGCGTATTGTTTTTCATCGAACAATAAGTTTGATCGAGAAAAATCTACTTTATATATCTAATTAAAATATTTTCGTAACTAAAAACAAAAAAAAAAAAAAAATTTACTTTGAAATACTTTTCCAATATTAAAAATTTTCTTTTTTTTCCAACAAAATGAAAATGAAATTTTTATAATATTGTATATAAGGATATTGAGAGCGAGAAAAAAATATAACAACTTTTCAAAAAGTTTTTACATAAAAAAGCACACAAAGAAAAAGTTTATTTTATACACTTTTATTGATGATAGATAGAAAATAAGCACACAAAATTATTTGAAGTGTAAAATCGATTAAAAGTTAAAGAAAATTGAAAGAAAAACGAAAATACGAATAAAGGAATTTAAATGATGATGTAAATATTGTTGTGTGTTGTTTGTTTGGGTAATTATAGGTGTTGTAAAATGGGGCGGCTTATTGTGTTCGTATATCGAAGGACTCCTAAAGAACTAGCTTTATGATGAATAGAATCTTTAGAAAACGTTTTGTGATATGTTTCAAGACAGCTTAATTGTTTTTGTGAATATCTTAGTGAATATTAGTAAAACTTTAAAGCTGAATGTGGTGGCTAACACCCGATTTTCACTTTCACACCATTCACATAAACTTATTCGCATCATTGCAAACATTTAAAAAGGTTCTACGGAAGTTGTTGGTACGGTACCTAGATTTCCACGACATTTGGAGAATGTTTAATTATGAAGTTCCATTCTGATTAGTCAGAAAACACGTCTTTTTCAGTCAAATTATTAAAATAGTCCGAACTTATTTTGTTTGATTTTATTTACAATCTTGTTGTTTTTTATTTAAATTAAAGTAAACGTAAGAATAAACTATATCAAGCAATGCAAGCTGTACGTGCACAAGTTTCTCTCGTATCAATTTTAGCAATTTTAAAGATCACCTTGAATATGATAGCTGGTCTATTGTTTAGTCCCAATCTAATTTTAGCGCAGCCTTAAAAAGTTTTACATATAAATTTTAAATTAGCACATTGAGTTGACTAAAGAAGTATTCTCTTCTCGTCATAATTCAAAAACAAATTTTAAGCAATATAGGCACTAGCCCATAAATATAAGGAATGCACTTGATAATATTTTTCATCCCAAAAATCATAGATCTCAACGATTTTTGTAGAAAAGCTTAAGTTTACGAAAGTACAAAAATTTAGCATGCACGATACCTCATAAGGCACACACAGATGTTTTTTAAAAGTACTGCATTTTTTTTCTTCGGCGATATAGCGTATGGTGTTAAATCTGTAAAAAACTCTAGGTCTACATTTTCCATGATTACTTCACTTTATTTTACTACGTAAAATTTCCTAAATGACTTCTGGATGTGATTCTAAAAATAAGTAAAACAGTATGGCACTGGGCCATGTCAATTTATTAGTTTCCGATAAAAAAAAAATTTTTAATAAATTTATGTTAGGTCATCGGGAGGTATGGGTTCGGTTCGGCGAAAAAAAGTTACTGCCTGTTCGAAATAAAAAATTGATTACTATACCACAACTAATTATCATACAACCAACTGTGGCCAAGCGAAGCACAGTGTACTTACTCCAAGGGCTTTTGCTTGTAAATATGAAATTGATATTGAACATTGCCATCTTTTCCGGCGTCGATAAGCTCGATGTCTTACACTCGTAACAACTTTTTTCACGGTTTGGCCTTAGACAGACTGAGTTAAAATTTATTGGAGCTTACCTCAAACACATTAAAATTACCCACCGCAACGATTTCTGGCTTTATCTCTTTTTCAAAATTTATTATCAAATGTTTGATAAGCGTTTAGGATTTTTAAATTATCATGTTCACATAAACGACCATGATTGGTAAATAAAATAGCTGACTAAGTAGCAACCCTAAATGTCATTAATTACAGACGATCAGTAATCGAATTTGGAGGGAACAGTTGTTATAATGTTGCCGTTATACTTTACGAATTTGTAACCCTGAGTTTTCAGCGAAAAAGTTTGTCCTTGAAGTTTTGAAATCGTTTGAAGGAATCGATGGTAGATTCATTAAGGGCAGAACAATGTAATTGAAAGAGTATTTAATAGCGCATATTTTGATACAAATATAAATCCGTGTATCATGTTTCTCAACGCGGCCAAAATATGAATTATAAATATGAAATAACTTTTGCAAAACATCTTTTTTGACCCTTGATTTTTTTTATTTTTATTTTGGTAGTCTTTGGTGCAAAAGTTTGAGTCACTACAATATTCCGAAACAAATTTACCTACCCTCAAATCTTTCGCAATTAAACGTATTCAGCTACACGTACTAACATAGACACTTCCCAAAACCATTTTAACATTTTTTGTTTTTAATTTACTTATCTTTTTCATGTCAATTAAAATGGAATCCACAAATTTTTAATATTATAAAAGTATTTTGTTCATGTTTCATTTTAATTTTAAGTTTTAATTTTTTTTTCTTTTCAATTTAACGACGTACAAAAACTAACAGGAAAGAATACACAAACGATAAAAGCTCGTTTTGTTATATACAATTTCTGTACAACTGAAAAGCTTAACTGTACAACAAAAATGTTTTAAACATAAATTGAATTGCATTTTACAATTTTGAGTATAGTTGTTGTTGTGTGCCAAAAATAGTAATGATGCTGTGTAAAATTGCTTATTTATAAAATTTTCTTTCAGTTTTTCACATGTTGGTATACATATACGGGCACAAAGAGTGTTGGTGCTTTTTATTTATTTACGTGTGAAACGAATCGGATACATAGCGGGCACGTAAGAAACAAAAATATAACATATATAACACATGACATAAATAGAAAATGAAAGAGTGCAAGAAATTTAATTCATGTCATGAAAAGTGCCTTTTAGAAATAGAAAATTATTCTGTAAAAATTAAAAAAAACTACAATTTTTATTTACTCGTTAAAAACGTTTTGTTTTGAGTCGTTTAATTCCGTTTATATAAGCTTTTACAATACCAATCTTTGGTGTAGATAAAACGTATGCTCACCTGGTGGATATAGTAACACACAATAAAACCACAAAATATGTACACAAAAGTGAAAATTAATTTTCATCTGGGGTATTTTACTTATATTTTTCTATTATTTAACGAAGTAATGGCGTAATAGCGTATTTTCATCGTATGGTTATTATTATTTTTTGTATAATGGGCTTTTATTGGAAAACCATGTTTCCTCAGCAGAAAATATAGAACTTTTCTGTTATTTCATTTTAAAAGCAACAAATTCTTTGATTGCCAATTAAAGTTTAATTCGAATTTAATTTTTTTAACTTACTTATGAGTCTTTTGTGGGATGGCCGGTAGTGTTCGAAAGTGTTCGATTGTGAGACTTAATGTGGTTTTAAAAATACTCAGTGTATGCCTATGCTATGTTATGAAAAAATGCAATAGCACTTGGAAGCAGCCTCTCTCACCGTGAGTTTGCCGACTAGATCTCAATGCTTTTTTGGTCGAGGGGATGCTGAGGCTTGCGTGTTATGGGCTACCGTGGAACAGACTAAACAAAAATAAAGCAAACTTAATACAACTGAACCAAACTGAAATTAAATTAAGGGCGCCAGAATTCGGTGAACGAAACTTGAGAAACGCGATTTGTAGTGACGACCGGATCCCCCTGAATGACAAGTACCCAGTCTGCTGAAGAGATCATCACGAATGACCCAATCAATCAAAACGGCCGATGCCCAGCCACACCGAAGCAGCATTAAAGGGTAGATACATCTCTTCAACAGACCAGGCCTCTCCTTATCCGGAGGCTTTCTGCTAATCCCCACAATTCACACTTCGACAGCATAAGAACGCTGAAATGCCACGGGAGAACCGTGTGGATTTTACGGTCGTCCCCGAATGGACGACACATATGCTGGACTCGCCACTCCCTGATTTTGTGGATGGCCTGCCAAGGGGATGACGGGGTGTGACAAGCCAATCCTGTAAATATGGAATAGGTACAGAATGAGAGTCCCCGAGAATTCATTTGTTTATTATTTTATTTGTTAGATATAAAAAAAGGGAATTCTTTCCATTCATTGACCATTAGAATAAATAACCCAGAATCAACAACAATAAAAAAATATCAAACCGCCATGTTGTGTTTTTATTGAACAACAAAAAAATTCAGTAAAAGACCAGAGGCGAAAGGAGGGATGAAACGAAAAAATAAATCAACCTGAAATGATCGCTGAACGGGAATAATTCAGAGCGGCACCCAATGCGCGTGCCAAACAACCGTTATGGTCCTTGATTACAAAATAGAATTAAATAAAAATTTGAAACTTGAAAAATTAAAATTAAATTTGAATTTACTTCAACAGAAAAATAAGAAATCATAGAAATTGGAATTAAAAGAAATAAAAAAAAAACAAAAATTGAACCTTGTGGAACTTCTTCAAGGTCCTACCGAAAAGGGTTGCTGAGCGTCTTCCCGCCTTTGGTTAACACTCTACTGCTGGCCGTCTTCCCGCCTTAAACCGAATTTTGCAACGATAGACCGTCATTACTTGGGCGTTATCTCCAAAGCCATGTAACCGTTGAATGGCCGAAAACTTGTTGGGCGTTCGCTCGCTAAAAACCGTAACATATGTAACGGTTGGCCAACTGTAAATAACTTTTTGGGCGTTGCCTCGGCACAACCGTTAAACCGTTGAAATGCGAATGGCCTCAATAGGCCACCCGTAATCGTAGATAATCAGGCGTCTCCGTCCGGATATGGTTTTCTAAATGGTTACGTAGCTAAAACCAAAATGATTTTTCTTGTTCAATTTTCACCACACAAAATGAAGTCTTTTCATTTATAACTTTTTATCTTCACAAAATTTTTCTCATAATCCAATTTATTTTGCCGAAGCAAACTACACTGTAAGCATTATACAATTTTTTTAATTTTTTTTATCTTCTATTTTTTACTATTTTTTTAGTACTGCAATTTTAATTTTTATCACTAAACAAAGTTGAATTTCACATTTATGATTTTCAAATACTAAACGGCAGCAATGCCAAAATCGAACTCCCTTTATTCTTTACTCTTTACTTTAAGGCCCGTAAGTTTGAACGAAGATTAATCCACAACCGAGGATTTAATATTTTAAGTTTAAACGACGATTATTTGATCCATGGTTATTTTAAAAATCCACCGATTTCGATGCATTATTTTTATTTTTCTATGATTTTTTCGTCCGAATTTTTATTTGAATTTTCGAATTGTCTTGTCAAATTAAACTTGATTGTATTTACTTTTAGTAATTTTTTTTTATTTTATTTTACAAAATGTTATTGTTTTTCTCGAGGAAGCACCTAAATTTTACGATGTGCAATTCTTTATGTCAAATTTACTATTTTATTTACATAATTTTAGGAAGGCCACGTTTCATGGCCGTTCGATTGAAAATGTATGTCCCAATAATATAAATTGGGGGTACGGGAATCGTAGTTTCCGTGAATTGGATTATGATAAATTTGTTCGAAGAGCAAAAAATCAATATAAAAAAAATAAAAAAAAAAGATCAAAAATGTTTTTTTGAACTGTTGGATAAAATTAATACAAAGCTTTGTTGGTTTTGGTCAATTATATGTCTACCTAGATTTCCGTTGCGCGATACCTGTTTATATAATAATATTTGCTCATCCAGAGAGCACAAAATAAAATACCAAAGAAAAATAAGTTCTTTTTCTTTCAGTGTTGTTTTATTAATTGTCTTACTTTATAAAAAATACAAATTTTAAAATACATATTTTACTTTTACTATTTGATTCGTCCAAATATCGTAATCGATCGTATTTGTTTGATCGATATTGGTGGCCTATCTTCAATTACTTCGCGATTAAAATCTTGAATAGGTTGAAATAGTCGTGGAGATCGTCCCCCCCTTTGTAAATGTAAATCTGTTGGCATATCTAGTGGTAAATTTAATCCTTTTAATCCTTTCGGGACAAAAACCGCACCGCAAATCCCGCGTATGCAATCAGAATTAATTCGTCAACAGTGAATTGCATTATTTTGCTGGTTGCTCCTGGCTCGACGTCTTTTTGGAAAAATTCACCATCGTGTAGCGTTGATATGAGACGGTATACGGGAACAGAATGTTACCAAGATTGGTATATCTTGATTGAAATTTACTGGCGGCACAAAATAATTTTATTAATAAATTGTTTCGACAATTATCCAATTTTACTTACAAATTGCAAATCCTTTGGCCAGCATCGAGATTGGAGACGAAAATTCATTTTCACCAAAGTGAAAATTCATTTTGATCAAAATGTTTTGATGAAGGTTGGCTTGACTGTCAATATAAATAGTAATCTAAAGTAAAACGAAATTGTTTAGTTAAAAACTTTACCATTTGTTTATTGAAAGGCTTACTTGTATTCATAAACCACCACTCGATCGTGCCATCAAATTATGACAAATCCTACACAGGCAATGCATGGGATCCGGTTCCACCTTATAACCAGTCGAAATTCTGATCCGCATCGTCTACCTGAATCAGGTATTCCCATTCTGCTCGAACAACAGAGCCCCGCCTCTGTACAAACATTTATTAAAGCGGCATCGTTAAAATTATCCGACAATTTAACAATGGCTTCATAATTAATTTCACCATGTTTGACGATAGGTTGGACATGAATTTTTAAAACGTGCCTGTTCATTAGGAAACAGAATTTCCATTTTATGTTTTAAGCGTCCGGGATGTAATAATGCCGGATCTAGCGTATCCGGACAGTTTTTAGTCATAATCATTTTAAACTTTTCCAACGAAACCGTTGAATTTCATAATCGGCTGATGTGCTCTCGGAAAAACGATGACCTTCAATTGCATCAATTTCATTCATAAATATAATGCACGGTTGATGATCACGAGCGTAGTTTTTCACACATTTAACATTTCACGTATTATAAACGAGCACTTCATATATCAGGAGCTACACTAGTTCGTGCCTTTAATTTTGTCTTCTCTATAATTGACGTCGACATCAATAACATATTCTCACCCGTTTGTTGCATTCACAATAACTGTAAAAATATAGATAAACATAAATTATCGTTTCACTGAATCACTGACATATTTGAGGTACTTACATTTATCCTCAGTCAATTGTTTGAGTACCTCCCCGATAATTTATCCAACACTTTTAAATCATTTTCTGATTTATCAAATTTTTTCGGTAGATCTTTTAACTGTTCTCGCAGTGAAAATAAACATATAAAATACCAATTTAGGTACATTGGCTTACAGTCGGAATGATTCTGCTATTTTCCATTTCACTGTTGTTATTATCCGGTTCGATACACATTTTACAAATATTTAGATACAAATATTTTGACGACTGGTTTTTATATTAGGATTTTTTTTTATTTATTATTCATAAAATAGAGGTTATCCGCTTTTCCCTATTGAAAACACAATTATTTACAATTATTGCTTTTGTTTTACGTATATCGAAATGAAATCAGAGATTTAGTAACTTTTTCTTTTTTCGGGCATTTGTTGGTAACCATGTGTGCGATGTTCGAAAAAATCATCGCCGATTAATCGTCGTTTAAACTTACCAATTTAAACCATGGAAAAAACCACGGATTTTTCGAAAAATTTTCCTTGTTCAAACTTACGGGCCTAAGATATCGCACTTTTTGTACAATCTCCAAAAGAAAATTTTCCAATTTTACGTTCAAAACGAGACTGACTCAACAATAAAATTCTCGCACCACACAAAAATAAAGAAGAACTTTTTTCTTTTGTTTTCCATGCGCATCACTTGCACACTCTTTCACATGCAAAATACTCCTCTATATCTTACCAGTCGCACACACGTACAAGGTACACATTGGTCTCGCTCTTAATTTGTTATAAATTTACACGACAAAGCGTCTATTCAACAATAGATGGCAATGTCATCAGTATTAGTCAAACGACTATACTGAAATTCAAAATAGAGTTGAAACAAATGGTCCAAATAAATAGAATGCATCCGGATCAGATTGATAACACTGCCAAAAAAACTCATTTAAAATCATCTGGTTACAGATTTCAGAACTCCTGGGTGGACCAATCTTCCATCTCAGTATTATATAGGCTGACATGGAGCTATGCAATGCGGAGACGCTTTTACGTAAATCGGACCTATAAACATACATCCTTGACAGAGCAGATTTCAAAGATTTGAAAAAAATACCAGAATCTCCTAAAACTTATATGTTCATCAGGCAATACTTATTTTATCGGTTTCCATTATTTTTAAAATCATCCCAGAAAAATTTAAGAGAGCGTCTAAAATATTTTAATATAACTAATTGTTACTTGGCGCAAGGGGCTCATAACTTGGACTCAGGATAATGTCCATTGTATAAAATAAAATTGTCTTGAAGAAGGTTCTCTGGAATCTAAAGAACTGTCTATAACATAAATTCACAGGACTCTTATTGTCGTGAAATTCTTTTTTCCACATTTGCTTGTTTTGGTAACGAATTTTTTTCGGTACTTTCTCGGTAAATAAACAAAACATTTCTCATTCATTCAGAGAAAAATAAATTGAGTAGGGATTCTCGAGAAATCAAGAAAAGAATTATCGGGCTCAATTTCTACCTGGAACTGAAAATGTCAGTCATTCAACGGTTTTTGTTTTTCTATGGAATTTAGCCATTTCTGGATTAGCACAAATTCAGCCATTATATTTGTCTGATGGTACTAAACATGCTTGACATGTTCATGCTATTTCAATTGCTTGTTCTTGGATTTTGAACATTTTACTTGTTTTGTTTAATTTGTTGTTCAATACAAATATTATTGAACAGTTTACCTCTGTATTTTGTTTGTTTAATATAGTATCTTTTAGGGGCAAGTTTGTTTTCCTCAATTTATAAATAAAAATTATATTTCTATGATAAGCACAATTTTTTCAGATTAGCCGCCTTTGTTACGGGTTAAATTAGGCTTAAATTATTTTTGTTTTTTTTCTAGAAAACAGGTTCTAGTTGTTTCGTCTTTCAGGCGAAATTTGAAATTTTCTTTTCACGTTTTGTGAGCTTAATCGGTATGTACAGTTTCATTTTGAAATTCAAAAGTTTCCTTGCTGGAGTTGCTCATACTTTGGCGTCAGATTTTATAATCTTAGTTAACTCTCTACTCTTGTAGCAATTTCGTAGCAACAAAATCGTAAAATTTTTGTATATACATATAGTTAAAAAGTACATAATTCAACACTATACAAATTAAATAATAATAGGCTTTTCCACTTTCATAATTATACACACAAATCATATAATTAAATTAATTAGTATTTACCTTAAAACTAAAATGTACACATTTGCAAATTTATAATTCAAACATTATGCTTATATAGATAAATAAATACAAACTAGGTACATTATAATATACAACACACATCTGTGTACATAAATATATATTTACAGTAAAACTAATGAATTTGCATTTGCTTTATAAAAAAGGCCTAACGATTTTTGTGCTTTTAATAAAATAAATAAATAAACATTTTTTTTTCGCGCCACACCAAAAAAATCATCGAAAAATACTTAAACTACAAAGTAGAAAAAACATTTTATAAAGGGCCTTGTGGTCTTAATTAAATATTTTATAGTTTTTTTTTTGTATATAAATGAAATAATGATAATCCTTTTAAAACATCTTCTAATTGTTTAATCGTCTAATTATTCAAATTAGATACTTTGTATTTAAATAAATTTTTATTTTATTTTCCCCACTATACACATAATATGCTCGATTGTTTTTATTTTTAAAACTAACGTATATAAATAGATATAATCATAAAACGAGAATCTTAATTAAATTAAAATAATAAAAATAAAATTGGTTAACTTATTTGTGTTATCCGGATAATTAAGGTTTTTTCCTTTTTGTGTTACACAGGAAGATTGTTTTAAATCCAAATGAAAATGTTGAGTGAGTAATTTTTTTGGATTATCATGTTGCTTATATATTGACTGTTTAAAAAAATTATTTTTAATTCCTTCTGCTTAGAAAAAAAAATATATTTACCCAAAAATTAAATGGTTTTATGATAATTAAGGCAATATAATGTAATGTAATTGATCTTAACTTCATTTATTATGTATATACGGATTCAACATTTTTAATTTTGCGTTCACTGGAGTCGGATGTTTGCGGTTCAACAATTCGATTATTTTATCACGTTTGAAAATAATGGTGAATTTTATTTAAAGTATTGTATTTTAAATATTAAGTAACCTTTTATTAAACATCCGTACGGAATTAAACATTTGTGGTAATGGTAGTTATGCGGAACCGTTTCGGAAACTATAGCTAAGATAATTTAATATTATAAATTTGTTAAAAATCATTTAAATTTTCTTAAACATAATATATTTTTATTCTATGTACTTAGCTCTTGTTCCAAATATTTCTTGAGTCTTCCTTCAGGAGTAAGCAGCCACATAGAAGTATAACTTATACAGAGAAAAAACTGCGTACAAAATTCTACAACGTATGTGTGAAACTGGCCCGAAAACCATCCCGAAAAACGCCTTTTTAAGTTTAGGTGTGTTTCTCCACTTAACTCATTAAAAGACTCTTCAGCCCGAAAAAATTAAAAAATATATAAAGAAAATCAAATTCCATCCCGAAAAAAATAAAAACAGTCTCACGTACACAAAACAATATTTAAGCAGAAAATCTATTACAAGAAGAGATTTACAACACTTAATATTAAGAAATTTAAAAAGAAAATCCTTCAAATCTGAAAATTTTTCAACGACCTTCATATGTCGGTTTTTCAGATATAGCAGTATATGACTAATTATTGCACTAACCATCAGCATTAAGCACACAATTGCTCATTACGTTACAGCGGGGATGAGGGGCCTCCCTAGCTGATTTAATATTTGCATCTCATAGTTATCGGAATTATGCTCATATATCACCAGAAATTTCTCCGTTCACAGAGTTTGGCAGATATAAAAGTCTGTTCCCAATTAATGCAATGACGACTAGCATTAAGCACACAAATGCTCAATACGTTACAGCGGAGATGAGGGGCCTCCCCAGCAGGTTTAATATTGATTTTCTTCTAATATTTTTTAATTTTTCGGGCTGAAGAGTCTTTTAATGAATTTAGTGGAGAAACACACCTAAATTGAAAAGGACGTTTTTCGGGATGTTTTTCGGGCCAACTTAACATACGTAATTCTACACAGTTTCCAACTGGGGTTACAATCTTGATTTGAAGCCACAAAATAAATTTAAAAAACCAAAAATGATTGAAAGCAGCATTTTACTCTGCCGAATTTACTCTCATCGTTTTCATTGCGTTATCTTGTTAATATTTTTATAATGCAAAAACAGAAAGAATGCAACTTTATTTGTTATTGTGTTTTGCGTTTTTATTAGATAAAAAACAGGACACATTACACGACAGGTACAACATAAAATTTATCTAAGTAAAATTTTGTTGCTTCACTTTATTTAAATGTATATAATATTTAACATTTAGTATAAATACCCCGAAATCTCACTCAAATTTTGGGCTGGTAGACGATCGACGCCTTATGAATTGAATTTGAATATTTATACAGATATGGTATTTTTTTTTATTACAATGTCAGTTATCCTTAAAAAATTCAAATAAGTTCCATGAGATTTTTGGGTGGTAATGTATCGGTGGTTAATTAATTGAAGACAGATGAACTGACCAACAAATGAGTATACTAATAATTCTTGTTTTTTAATTTTTATTAATATTTTTTATTTTTCGTAATTCATTGATCTAAATAATTTTGTAAATATAAGAATAATTCATTTATGTAAATATATTAATAACGAGTTTTAGACGAATTCATATTTTAAATTATAATTATTCTGTCGATAAGACAAATACATGATAAACATTAAAATTTAAGCCAATCATTCTGAAAAATAATTTTTGATCGATGAGGTGAGAAATAAGACGAAATTTTCTAAAGTGAGTTAATGACAGAAATGAAAACCAACTTTTCACTATACCACATAAACACCAAACTATTTTTTAACTAGTTTTATTCTCAAATTTTTTGTCATAAAGTTATTTTGTGTGTTTAGAGTAAAGTGACGAATTAAGTGACGTGTATGATGAAATGTGTTTATATACATAAAACCAGAGTTGAAATATTTATAACGGGATATATTTCGTTTTAATGTTTCGATAAACTGGTTATGTATAAAGATGCATTAAATCAGAGAAGTATCCTTTATATACATTTATATATATATATAATATATACATATATACATACTTTTATTTATGTACTTTTCATACTTCGTATATAGATTTGTGTGTAGCATCAAAATTTACCTAAATAATACATATAAATAGTTATGAGTGTGTGCTTCTGTGCGTTTAGATGTATATATATATGGTGTGTATATGCAGGGATGTAACAAAACCAATAATCGCCCCTTTCACACGGGATGTCAAAGAAGCAGCTTCTTTTTCGTCTCTTTCCCCGTTTACATATGAAACCGGTTGCCAAAATGTTTTTCGGTGAAGCAGCTCCAACACAAACAGAAGTGAAATAAAAAATTTAATTACATATTTTATTTTACTTTAAATTTGAAATTTAATTTTAAAAATTAATTTTTTTTTTCATTCATTTTTGAGATGTACATTTTAGTTAAAATTTTATTTTCGAGAGAGTAGATTAAAACAATACAAAAACATTTTGGTTTAAATATAAAATAAGGTTTTAAATTAGCAATGAATCATCTATTACGACTTATTTTAAAGTGTGAACCAGTGCTTCTTTTAAATCCCGGGTGGAACGGATGAATAAATTTGATATGTTAATTGTTGTTGGTTTTGGATGTAGACTTATGTATACATGTGTGGATGGTATGTATATTTTTGTGGTTTATTATATATTTCCTTGTGAAGCGTGTGTTCTTTGAATCTAAAATTGATCTTCGTCTCTTTCCCTATTTGCCTATGAGATTGGATTTGATAGCGACTCCTTTTTGAACCAAATTTTTTATTGGTGTAGAGGCGCTGGCCCAAGCGAAAATGAGATGGGGGATTCAAGGCCATTTTGTTTTTTTTATATGTAGGTTTTGATTTGAATTTTGTTTTCGGAGAGCATAATAAAACCATGATGAAAAATCATAGAGAGGTGAAATATTCCCAAGTTTCATTTTCGTCGTTTTGTGCACGTTGCGTCACTTATTTTTTTTTTTCTTATGTTCGAATATTTTAGATATTATGACACATATAACATTATATATAGTTACATATAAATATTAAAATATATTAAATAAAATTCAGCTCACAAATTCTTGTTAATGATATTATAGCTTTGTTCCTCGATTTACAATTTTCAAAAATATTCGTGATCTTAAGAATTCATTTATTTAAATAGATTATGTACTTTAAATTACAAATTAAAATTTATCTCGATTTTATTTTATTTGTTATTTTATGATTTCCGCAGTGATTAAAATTCAAATTTTTAATGATTTTAACTAAATTTTTATTTTCTGTCATTTTGCGTGTTAAAATCATGTTTTAGTATCTTGTTTTTATGTTTCTTATGGCGTTTTCTTTTAACAAAAAACTGGCAAAAAATTTTGTTTTTGATGTAAATCACATTTTAGCGGAGAAAATAGCAAAAAAAAATTTTTTTTGATGTACATCAAAAAATGGAAATATAGATTTTTACTTCCATTTTAACTACCACGTACACATATTTATATATGCACATATAATACGTCAACCGTAAATATTGTGAAATACGTCAAACGCGTCATTTGAAATTTTTTCAAAATGGTCTGTTATTGTTTTCGGTATCCCTTTCGGGTTTGGACACGGGTAGACACACTACGCCACACATCAAATTTTTTTTTCATTTTCTTTTTAACTATCCGAAATTTGATTTACATCAAAAACGTAAAAGAATCCGCTATTAATAACTTGAACCGTGAAGCGTAAGTAATAAGTTTGAATATATTGAATACAATTAAGAAGTCAATAATAAGCATACAGTTTGTTTTCAGGTTTAATAAATAATACGAGTATATGTTTACTGACTATTTTAACGGCCAGTTTGCCAAATGCTAATGACTTTAGAGAAATTATTAATGATTTAATATTAATTATTAATATACATAATTCAATTTGTTATTGATGTGGTTCGGATAGCTGTGGGTTCAGAAAATTATATTAACTTACAATATAATTTTCTGAACCCATGGTTGTTTGAATTGTATTAGTAATAAATTGAATTATTGAGTTGTAGAGGATTAAATTAATAAATATTTATATTATTTAGGAAACCGGTAGATTAATTAAGAATGAATTTCAGAAATCTTTAGATGTTATGAAGAAATATTTCTTTGAAATATTAATTGCTGGTCGTGTAGATTAGAATTGTGCTGTCATTATGTTAATAACTATTGGCTTTACCTAGGTATTTGTAACCGAACTGATCCAATTAATCAATTAATCAATTTTGTTTAGGTAGCTGATAAGTATTAATGTAGAATTATATTACAGAAAATTTCCAGATGCACGTGAAATATTATTTTTTCTCAGGTTTTGATTTAGTGAGGCAATTGTTGACGATCAAAGCAATACCATCGTTATCCATTAAACCTATTAAGCCTTTATCCTTCCTCTAGTAGATTAGAAGTAGATTAGAATTGTGTTGTGCCGTACGATCGCTAGGTGTCTGCAACCGGATCGTTCTGTCCCAAAAAAAAAAAAAAAAAAAAAAACCTTTCCTATCCTTCCTATTGTTATGTGTAAACAGGCTGTAGGAATAGGCCCGGCGTTATCCGGGACTCTTGGCTAGCACTTGGTTCTACAGTCCAATCAATCAATCAATCAATAAAGTTATTTTGTGTGTTTCGTAAAAGTACACGCATTAAGAAGTCTATAATGATTTATGTTCTGAACAGGGATTAGTTTCCGAAAACCAATAACTATATTTTGAATGGCAATTGGTGAACTTTTCAAACAATAATTCTGTTGGTGCATGTAATGAACCAAAACTATGATTATTTACATAATTTTCCGTAAAAATAAATTACTCTGAAATTATTGAAATGCGGTCACTGTCCTGTTTCAACCATTCCGTTTTGTATAATTTAAATATAGCACAGTTAGTACAAATCATTGCAGATCATTTCGACATTTTTGTTATGAGTATTGATCAGGATTCGGACGCTATTTAACTGCGCTTGCACCTCCAGTGCCGGGCTGTTGAAAATTATAAAATTTTGAATTAGTAAATCGTCATTGTCTTCGTCGCAATTGTTTATTGCAGAGTTTTTTAAAATTTTTATTGACACTATGTGCCCCAGTATATCGTTAAACTCTTTTACAGTAGGGTTTTGCCGATTATCGACGCGGCCTCTTTGCCTAATTAAACTGAACAAATTCTCAATCGAATTTTTATTTAATCAAACAAATTCTTAATCGGATCTTGATTTAATCGGGACGCAGAAATGAGTAGAAAGAGAAAAGAATAGTAAAAATTTCAAACATTTGTCTTTTTTCTTCATTTGTGTTTTTCTTCTACTATAGGAAAACGATAGCCTTCGAAAATGAATGTCGAATTCAATAGTTAGGCTCCAGTTCACATTAAATCCTATTTCAAAGAGTATTGTACTATTTTTTTTTAATTATCTCTACTAAATTTTCCCCTTTAATATTTGTAGCATTTACAAAATATGACACAACATATTTATAGTTCATAAATAATCCTCTGATCATAAAAACACAAATATTTTTAGCCAATTCTTTACACCGAGCATCACTGGAATCTGTAAATCCATCAATTTTATCGTTAACTAAGTCATATTCAAGTGATTGTCGAATCATTACTTCATGGAACACTAGTTCAACTTGCTTTTCTATTGGGAATAGTTCCTTTATTTTTTCTTTCTTTCGTTTATTAAAATCTTCCCTCACCATTTTAAGAATAAAATTCGGAAAAAGTCGAATGTTAAATCGTTCGCAATGTCGCGGTTCAACAACAACTAGGGTCTCTTTATATTCGAAAAAAATTAAGAAAACTGATGTCTTCAATTTTTCTGCCGAGAGCCCATTTCAATCTGGATTCATATTAAAATTTTACATGAAATTTGTTGAAAGGTTTTCTAAATGTCAAAAATATTAAAATATTTAATTAACAGGTTTTTGAATTGGAAGTGAAATTGGTTCCGACCAGCATTACTCGATGGTTTAGGGTATTTTTTAAAAGCAAGACACAGTAGAATCCTTAAATCCTCCCTTGGAGGTTTTGGATACAGGTGAAAGTGAATTGTATATATATCAAGTTTTGTATATTATTCGATACGTCAATTTTACATATTATATGTCATATGATCACATATACATTTATGTATAACCACTCGTAAATTTAACAAATACAAGAAAATAATTTACCACCTAATCAAACAACGATTACAATTAAAACTTAATTTTTTGTCAAAAAAAAAAAAAAAAAAAAAAATAAGCGACTGAGTCATTTTGTACGATACACGACGATGTATGTTATTAGTGTTTTTGTTTTGCCAAAATAATTGTAACACCATATAATTAATTAAAATAAAAGCTAAGCTAAAAACTCAATTGAACATTTTCTTCAGTTTACCGTTTTCTTGGTAAAAAGTTTATTGTTTTCCATTTTGCTGTGTGCTCAACAAAAATAAATAAAAATGAAAAATCACTCTATTCGTGATGTGTGGTAAATTTTGGTAGTCACGTTCCGATTTTCTTCTCTAACTTTAGTTTATTTTATTATTTTTTTTTTGTATTTTCAATTTAATCATTGATTTTCGTTATTTTATACAAAACTATATAGTTTTTTTACCGGATTTTGTTGTTGGCAGTTTTTTTTATATCAACAGCTTTTAAGCTTTAACAAATTTAATGGTTTTTTTTGTTGCTGTTGTTGTTGTTTCCATAATATACTCATACGGTGATGTTACTTATATTGTTATTAGATAGTTTGAAAAAGCTTTTAGGAAGTTATTCGATGTTTTGATAAATTAATGAAATATATTTTGTCTTGCGATGCTGAGTGGGTTTTGTAATATGAGTGCTTACTAAACGATGATGTGGATTAATAAATATAAGCATGATGAAATGTTGATAAGTTGCGGTAAATTTTTGGTCGATGCCGTATATTTCAAAGTTTAATACAATTCTTGCAACTATTTTGCCATCAATGGAACATTAAATTTATCAGATTTTCACAAAACTTCGAATTCCACTAAACAGTATTAAATCTGTAAAAGTTTATTTTTTACAATTTAAATGTGTGTGTTTTTCTATTGAAAATGCCCTCGTTAAAACAAAATTTAACACAAAAAAGCAACAACCCGTGTACTTTATGCAGTTCATATAATATTGAATACAAAAAAGCTCTGAAAGTTGGGAAAAATTTATATAATGCAATAAACTTTTTTGTCGTGCAATAAAAAGTCTAAAATTTGTTTAAATAAAAAAAAAGTTTCGGAAAAGGTAAATAAATAGAATTGTAACACTTTTTATGGTTGATGTAATAATATTTGAAAATGTCAAAGCTTTTATGAAAAGCACAGCACATTTGTTGTTAAATACAAAAACAAGTGTTTTAAAAAGTTTTGATAGTTTAACGAGTGCACTTTTTTGTGTTGGCATATTATGTATGCCTTTTGTTTATTTGAAATGAACTATTTGACTATACACCATAGTTTTGTATGAGTATATTGTGGTGTAGATTTCGATTTTAGAAATTTAGTTGAGTGAATTATTACAACTTTTATTGTTTTTGCACTAGAGATTGTGTGATTCGATTTACTAATAGCTAAAATCCAGTAAGATTAACAAACAGGTAAATATACAAAGCTTTTGCTGAGAAGCAAATGAAATTTTCAATTATTTAAATACAGTTGTTAGTCTTCTAGAAAAATTTAAATATTTTTGGACCATTTTTAATTCTTATCTTACAAAGTCTCCAAATGGTGTCGTTGAAAAGATTAAAAAATTTCCTCTGCTTTATGAATTTGTAGATGGCTATTTTAAACAATATTTCTTCTTTTATATCTCGGATCGTATATAGATGTACAGCCCGCTTCACCATATGTGTATGATGAACTACATTTAATTATGATGAATTTTAACTTGACCAGCATGTATTAAACTTTTGTTATGTGGTTTCAGTCAATTTTTAAATCTATCTATTGCCAATTCTAGAGATTTTCACAAGTTCATGAATGTTCTAATAGTTAAATTAACGGAATTCGGTTACGAAAATATTTATTAGACCATATACGACTTACAAATGTAGAGGATTTGAATAAATTTTGATAATTTTTGAGAAATTGATGAGGACTGCGATTTAAATTTTGTGCCAAAAGTTAAACCGCTCCAGCCATTTTGTTCATAATATATTTGGAGAATTTACAAAAAAAAAAGATTAAGACCGACGCGTTTAGAATACGAATAAGGAATTTCGTCTTAAAAAGATGTATTAACGAAAATGATCTTAGGTAGGACAGTAGAATCGGGGTGTATGCTTCGATCTTTTGATATTTTAAATTCGAATCATTTTTTTTGACCTTTTGTATAATTCAACATTTCGGTTGGTTGATTGTATATTCCGCGCGGAATCCAATTTTACTCGCTATTTTGTCCTTTCGCCGATTGTGGCGGTTTCTCTATCCCGTTCTCTATCAGATAGGCTTGGTATACTACATGTACATACGTCTTTTGGTGAAACCGCTTTTTTCAGTTTTGTTTAGTTTAATGTTTTTTTGTTTGCTTTTTTGTTTCAAAAAAACATAAACATTTTAGAATTTTATAATCGATTTTTCAATTTCGATAATTAAATTTTTTAATTTTATATGAATTTCATATTAGTTTTATTTATCTGATGATTTAATTTTCATATTTGTTTTTAATTTTTTTATAATTAAATAGAAAAATCCAATAAATGATAACTGTTGTGCATACTTTATTAACGTTAGTCGAAAGGGAAAAAATTGACAACGCTGATATTGTTTCTAATAGCCGAAAGACCTTGTATATATTTTGAAGACCGCGGGTAGATTTTGATTATGGGTTTGAAGGGGGTATGATGAGGTTGTGGAGATAATTCGATTTCTCATGAAGTAGATTTAGATTATAGGTTTGCGGTGGGTGGATCCACGATTTTATTAACGGTACATGGGGAGGATCGGGTCAACAAATCAATAATCCGGGTCTATCTGTGATAATCGCCTCGCGTATCGGTATGGTCAGATTGTTGTCTATATGAGTAGAGTCATGATTCAGGAGCGATTTTGACGAGAAAATGGAGATGGTCAGGGTTTCTTTTACTCCTATTGCCGGGTTCTATCTATAGTCGTGGGCCGTTGAATTGACGTGATCAGATTGTTATCTATCCGATAAATGAGGAAGGAATTTATCGACAAAACATAGGGATAGTCAGGATCAAGGATTCACGCCTGTAGCCTCATTGCACTCACCCATGCTCGTTGGTTATCGAATATCATGGTAAAATTGATATCTGTCTGGTAATATCTCAACTAGCGATCGATTTTATCGAAAGACCAACGATAAGCATCTCAAATCTATAATCTTACTTTTCCTGTGGCAAAACATGGGGAAAATTTCACTCCTAAAACCTGACCTGACCCACCCCAAACCAAACCTTTTATATAGTAAATATCTTCTTAGGGTAAAGGACCTTCGAACTGGCTAAGTCTGACCGGTATGTTTCGAAACCTCAAATAACGAACGACTTTATCGATATACATGGAAAAAATCTCCTTAAATTTAGAATTAAAATCCATCTAGGGTCAATGGCTATAGAATTGGCTTAGCGAGACTGAAATAATTTTTCTGGCAAAACTTGAATGGGGGACAATTTTATCGTCGAAAAAACGAAAAAGCAACATTTCGCTATGGTATACATGTCTGTTATTAATATTTCGGCTGAAAATTTATGTTTTCGTTTGTTACATTTAAATCCGTTTTTAGAACCTGCATTGCCGACATTTGTTCAGTCGATTTTAATCATTTGTGTACCGACATTTAATGTTACATGCACATCTGCATTGCTGATATTTTTCGTCTGAAAAAGATTGCCGACATACTTGTTTTATTCGTTTTTTTAGAAAAATTTTATGAATGCTGATAAGTGCTAGTTACCACAATAATTTGCTAAATTCGCTAATTTTAATTTAAACTTTTTGTGTTAACAAATCAAACGAAATATATAAATAAGAAATAATAATTTTTTGGCATAATACATCGTCTTAAAATTATATAAAACAATCCTTCGCTCAGGCATATTTGAAATTTTTAAGTTTTTATTAGTCTTAAATTAATCCTCATTGTCTCTTTCAAGATTTTTAATGTGCTTGAGAAGATGAGATAGCAATAAAATGGCTTCATCGTTTTGGTTGTTTATTTTGAACTGGGCACATTATGAAAAATTCCAAATTTTTTGATTTGAATATTTCTAAATTAAGCATTATCCATAAATTTGGCGATTCCAGTGATTTTTGGTCTACAGAAGTCTGCCGGAAGTGACAGCTTTCATATGAGCTTTCTTGTATTTCTATAAATAGAATATAAAACAGTTATGATAAAAGATTGTAAATTACAAAAAAAGTTCTTGTTTCAGGTAATAAGACTTCCATAATTGGAAGATGTTTTACCAAAATTCCGGTTTTTTAATGTGTGTGTACATTCGTGGTGGAAGAATGCCATATTTTGGCAACAACATATTAACCCCTCCATGTTATACAATTCTGACGGATTATGAGCAGCAATTAAAATAATATAAAATAAATATCGAATGGCCGGTAGAGGATCACATCACAAACTTTGCTAGAATATTCTTTAAATAAAGGTGTTGTGTCTTATTCGTTAGATGAAAAACTCAAAACTCGTTAGAAATCAAAACACAAAATAATTACCTTCATTTCAAATGTCACTTTAATATTGTTAAATAAAACTGTGTTGGCAGAAATAATAAAAATAGATCTTTATGTTTCAATAATCCATTTTAATTTGATCAAAACATGATAAAAAAAACTAATTTCCGCAACAAAACCAAAATTATATTTTAATTTTACGATATTTAAATATTTATCCCGATTAATTTGTAAATAATCAAAATCGGTTTGTTCACATCATTTCGAATATGTATACATAAATATGGATTGCAAATTTGCAATTAATTTTGGTTAAGTTTTAATCGATTAAAACCTGCATTGTAATAAAATAATAATTAAACGTAAAATTTTTTACCCTTTTATGCATTAAAGTTTTATTAAGTTTGATGGAAGTTTATTGATTAAATATAAGATTTTTTTTTTTCAAAGTTTTTCGATTAAATTGTCTGATTTTAAGTACGAGTATATTTTTCTCAAGAATATCGATAAACTGTACGAGCGAAACATAAGGATTATGATAAGGAAGTTTGATGTTTTTTTTTGGTGCGCGTTGCTCTCGTAAATTAAGGATGAGTTATATATTTTGTTAAATAAATATCAAGAAAGTTGTGAAGTGGTAGTAACTGTCTCTACTCTTTATCTACACACATACGAGTAGGTTCTGTAATATAAAGTATGATACACTAAATATTTATGATTGATTATATATTAATTTTCTTTTAGTTTTCCAATATTTTATTATTTGTTTTGGAGCTTTCACCGTATACACCTTGATTATGCTCATAAATGTGTGTTATACTTAAATATTGAATTTCATCCTTATATCTCAGCACATAGTAACCAAGTTTTCTGTACACTGGATTAAAAAGTTTTGGTTTGTCGTTAACCTTTATCGAAAAGCATATATTGATTAAACATGGAACTTATTCTTGTGTTATGGATTTGATGTTTTTGATGTTCTTCCTAATAAATTGAGAATTCATTTTCTAGATCTCATTTTTAAAAACTTTTATAAATTTAAGTAGTATTATAATAAATATTATATGACCAAGCACTTTTCAAAATTTTAAAATTATAATTTTTCAAATATGTATTTACAATTTTCCATTTAGGGTAAACTATCAAATTGTTAACCTCAAAAACTGTTAGTTTTAAGTTTAGAGTAATTTTATGTGTATCAATATAAATTTTTACAAATAAAATTCATTTTATTAAACTCTCCGAATATAAATTAGTTAACTGGCGCCGAAACAGCTACCAGGGGCCGCATTTTTAAAATCGGAGGAAATTTCCCCAATCGGAATACAATATGCTGTGAAATTCTTTATATTATTCGATTTTTTCGCCAGCTACTGTAACATTTTTTCCCATTCGTTTGTTTTTTTAAATCAAGAAACATAAACTAAAGGAAAAATTCCGACTGGGTGAATTAATTCGAAATTATTCCCTTGGTAGGGAGACAAATATATTTTAGTAAACTTGAAAACAAATTTGCCGGCAAAAAATTCGAATAATATAGCAAATTTCAAAGCAAATTGTATTCAGAATGGGAAAATTTCCACTGATTTCAAGAATACGGCCGCAGTAACCAAACATTTTAAAAATAGTAAATTAAAGGGAAAATAGTGAAAAAAATCTTAACTTTCAACACTAAACATGAACCACACGTTTTTATTCAGAAGTTACACTGACTTACCCTGAATTGTATTTACCCGGCCCGTACATTTATAATCGGAAGAAATTCAGATCTTTCGATCATCATTTCGAATAACCACATCTTAAACCAATTAATAGCAACAAGTGAATTTTTTTTCAATGAAATAATAAAAATAATAATGATTAAAAAAAATGACACTACTCGAAATGTCAGTAGACCAAATAAATCAACTCACCGAAGCAATCACCGTTCAAATAAACCTAAGGAAAAACGTAGATAAGCGAATTTCTAAACTCGAAACCCCGATAATCACGAAAAGAGATACACTAGCTGACCCAAAAATGAAACAAGATTTATCGGATATCTACTGGCTCCCGATTGCTTGAAAGATCAGGATTTACAATGTCGAGAACATTTTAAAGGACTAACAACCCATTGCACCGATTGATACTTCAAAGCACAAAACAGAAAATTAGAGGAAGGCCGATGCAGCATTAATATCCATCCATCCCAATTAAAACGGACGATTACGCAGATATAATCGAGGTACAGATAGAATCATTTCGAAATCGCGCATTCGATGTGTTTATAATAGTCTTCTTGGCGACTTATTAGAATACTGATGGTCCAACGCTCATATACTCCAAAAGATCTAGACTACACAAAAAAGGCCTAAATAATTCGGCAGTAGTTCAAAAAAATCAATTAAAGTCATCTTCAGTATATCTATAAAAAAAAAGCGGTCAGGATCCCAGTGCGAAAACGAAACATAGCATCCGAGCTAGAACCACCAACATGATGTCCGTTGATCTGCCTACTTATAGAGAAGACAGATAGATTACATCAACCATCAAAGTCATCAAGATTATAAGGCAAATCAACCAAATAATCAATAAAATTATCAATCAACATTTAAACGCGATTATTCCGACCAGCAGCTCGATTCTGGTTTTTCCTTTAGGAAAAACATTTTCATAGTATTTTGGTCAAAATTTTTTTTTTCTGACATGCTATGTTAAATAGTTATTGTAGATTTTTTCAAAAACAAAATTAAATTGGGAATATTTTTCCTATCCAATTTTGATACGGAAAAAATAATTCCTAAATTATAAAATTTTAGATCAAACATGATTTCTCAGTAGGCCAGAAAATAATACTTTTGACAAAAATACTATGAAAATATTTTTCCTAATTCCTTTTCCTATAGGAAAAACCAGAATCGACTTGCAGAACGTATTACGGAAAAACTAGAGGAATTATCATTTAAAAACCGAAGAAGGAGAACAACTATAATGATTTAATTAACGAGAATTCAGGCGTGGGCATATGCGAGCAGAAAAACGAAAAGAAGGGTGAAAACATCGAGTTAAATTTTATGATGGGCGCCAAACTTAAGGTTAAAGTCAATTTTAAGTAAATTTTCGATAAATTCAATTATTTTACAAAATCTCTATGGCAAATTGATCGAAAAATCGGATTTTACCGTAGTAAACGATTTATATTAACAATGGCACACAGTCTTAGAATAAAAAACTAGAATAAAAATTTCATTATATCCGAATTATCTAAAAATCCAATTCCGACTAACATCTAATTCATATAAAATCGGCTGATGGCAGCATTCGATATTCCGATTTAGGAAAAAATTGTCAGAAAATTTGGAAAGTGTCAGAATTCACTAAAAATTGGATTTTTTTTATATTACCAAGACTTTAATCATTCGATGGAATAATCGGGAACGATACCCCAAAAGAAGTATAGGAGCCGTAATCGTAACAGCAAATATAAAGATACAACTAAAGAAAAATCAGTAATCACCAGCCGACAGTCTAGAAATCCGGGGCAATCGTCTCTCCCAACGATTCAAGCAAAAACTCCTTCAATTAGGACTACTACGGAGGCCTTTCCGGATTTATTCCAATTCCTATCCGTACCCAGTAAGCATGAGGAGTAAGGTAGAAAAACAAATCGAACAACTGTTAAAAGTTGGCATCATAAAACCTTCCAGGAGCCCATATAACTCTTCAATCTGCTTCAAAAAATACAGGATGGTCATTGATTTTAAAAAACTCAACACACGAGGATAGTTAACTAATTTTGGTTTGGTATTTGTTACCAGTTGCCAAATAATTATACTCCATTTTACAAACCTTCAACCAGATCAAAGTAAATAATAAATATAAAGATATTTTAGTTAATATTTTTTTTTAAAAACCTTTTGATAAACAATATTTTTGGATTTTCCATTTGGTGTGTAAATAAATAAATTTTTTGGCATTCCCACTCTGGAGCAAGCAACATACAGTTGGCCATGTGAAAAGCATGAATTTTCCAAAATAACACCAGCTATTTTCAATGATTGCCCCTGGCCATTGCAAAAGCAAGGCGTAATGGGAGTTGTAGTCGCTTGAAGTCAAACGGCAAATCGGTGGGAATCATAGGAATGTGCAGAATTAGCACATCTTCCCCTTTACTTTTACCGGTAATAATAATGTTTGCTTCAATCACATTCGGCATCAATTTCTTCACACAAAGCCGTGTTCCGTTGCACAATTTCTTTGGATCTAAATTTGGGAGCAGTATTATTGGTGAACTCTCTTTTAAAAATAGTATGTGTGGTGGAATACCAGGTAGCTCCAAAGAATTAAGAAATTATTGGATAATTGACGGATTGATTCACATCAGTAACCGTGTCGGTAGATTTGTATATCATTAGTGGCCCGGTTGAAGGTAGTTCCGATTGAATTTCATTATTTAATTTATTAACGCCGTCATTTTTTGGACCAAAAAATTGTCTTAAATTTAAATTAATAAAATTAATTTGAATAATTAAATCAATTATAGTAGAGGTATGATTTGTGTATAACAATCGCACGCTAGATTTCCTTTTTGGTGTCTAATTTTTTTCGACTAAGGCGCTATTTCGGAACATTTAAATAATTGTATCTATACATACATTTAAAAATGAATTCTTGATCCAGGGCAGACTTCCGGATTGGAGCATGTCACTAATTTCATATAACCCCTTTCCTAAAGTCATTCCCTTCAAAAAATCTTAAAAAAATTGAAATTTTAGGAAAAAATTGTACCACAGCCCCTTGACCCCGGGGTTCAGCCCCTTCAAAACTATCGTGGTCTTGGTCCTGAACATGCAACATATACATGGTAAAAATTTCATGGCGATCGGTAAAGCGGCTAAGGCGTTATTTCAGAACAATCAAATAAATGTGTACCTTTACATGTAAAAATGAATTTTTGATCCAGGGGCGGACCCATTGAATTCGAACTTGTCTCTTATTTCATACAACCCCTTTCCAAAACTCATTCTCGTAAAAAAATTTAATTTTTTGAAAAAATTTGTACCATGGCCCCTAGACCCCGGGGTCTAGCCCCTTTCACAAAATTGTAAGATTGGTTCTGAACATGCAACATTTCCATGGTAAACATTTCATGGCGATCGGTTGAGCGACTGAGAAGTCATTTTGGAATAATCAAATATTTGTATTTATACATGTAAAAATTAATTTTTGATCCAGTGCTGGGCCCCTCGGATTCGAACATGTCAGTAATTTCATAAAACCAACCCCATAAACTCATTTTCGTGGAAAAATTTAAAGAAAATTAAATTTTTAAAAAAAACTTGTACCGCAGCCCCTAGACTCCGGGGTCCAGCCCCTTCTAAAATATCATAAGGGTGGTTCTGGATATGCAACATTTCCATGATAAACATTTCATGGCGATCAGTTGAGTGACTGAAAAGTCATTTTAGAATAATCAAATATTTGTATTTATACTTGTAAAAATTAATTTTTGATCCAGTGCTGGGCCCCTCGGATTCTAACATGTCAGTAATTTCATAAACCAGCCCCATAAACTCATTTTCGTGGAAAAATTTAAAGAAAATTAAAATATTCGAAAAAATTTGTACCTCAGCCCCTAGACCCCGGGGTCCAGCCCCTTCCAAAATATCATGAGGTTGGTTTTGGATATGCAACATTTTCATGGTAAACATTTCATGGCGATCGGTAGAGCGACTGAGAAGTCATTTTGGAATAATCAAATATTTGTATCTATACATGTAAAAATTAATTTTTGATCCAGAGCGGGGCCTCTCGGATTCGAACATGTCAGTAATTTCATATTACTAGCCTCATTAACTCATTTTCGTGGAAAAATATAAAGAAAATTAAAATTTTCGAAAAAATTGTAGATTTCGGGGTCCAGCCCCTTCCAAAATATCATAAGGTTGGTTCTGGATATGCAACTTGTACATGGTAAAAATTTCATGGCGATCGATTGAGCGGCTGAGACGCCCATTCGGAACAAACAAACAGGAATTCATTTTGATATATGTATATAGATAAATATATCGAAAATATAAAATAAGATTAACCTCGGAGAAATTAGCTTATAAAATTAGCACTACTTGATTCCTCTTATATATTTATTCCTAGATGATATTGTACAGTGCATACAGTAATTTAGAAAATTGGCGCAGTTTGAAAATTTTGGACTAAATTTATCGTAAATTTTCTAATTCTTTCTAAGTAATCACCATGATGAAAACGGGATGACCGAAACAACTTTGAAATTAATTTTGATGGCATATAAGATGAAAGATCCATATTTTATTTCGTATTGCTTGATGACATAATCTCCTGAGTCCAGTTTCTCCGTTACGTTCCGGTCGATTATGACATTTAATGGACAGCCTCGATTTGAACGGCCAAAGTACTGAGTTCTTCGAATGTGAGCGATGAAATTCTGACGCGAATGTGAGCAATGAAGTCGACTTATTCGCGGTTTCCTTTTCTGTAATTTGATAATATCGTTGCTAAAGTGGACGGATTGAATATTCTTTAAGAGTGCTAGTAAGCAGTTTTCGGTTCCTTGTTTTTGGAGGACTTACGTTTAGAACAATTAAAAATGAGGCGACGATAATATGCGAATATTCCTTGTAACTTGGCAAATAATTGTCTGTGGTTTTCTTCATCTACAAAAGACGGACTTGTTCCGGATCCAGACGCTAGCAGAGTTAATGTCAGTTGTACCAAAAGTACAGTAAGTTTAATTTTTTGCTCTTTAGAAATCAAGACATATGCGCATTCGAAATCTGTGCAATTTTTTTCAATTACTAATTCCTACGAACAGCTAGAATAGTGCTACTGGTTATTTAGGGAACCGTAAATGCTTTGCTTGGTGTGGTATTTCAACAATAATTTATGTCAGAAAAACCTAAGGCATCATCTTCTAACCAGAAATATGAATGGCTATGCTTAGAAATCTCTTATACTTTTGTTAATTATACTTAGCGTTACGAATAAAAGTTGTATCTCGAACTCTGGATTACCAAAATTATATATTCTGCCTGCATTTTAATTGTTTCCAATAAATCCGAAAAAATCCAAAGTTGACTTATATCGCGTGCGATGACTCCTTTGCCACGGTTGAAGAAAAGAGGCCAAAAATAATTTTACAATTAATTCCTTACCTTATTTACAAACACATTTCCATCTCGAACACAATCTATTCATTTTTCTTCTCCAGGGGACTTTAATAAATTTTTATAAATTATTTTGAACTGCATTTTTGGGTTACAACTCCAGTGATGGGACTTTTCACAATACACTGAACACAGACTAATAAAAAATATTGATTTATTTTGAAACCTGGTGAACCAGTGGACCAGTTTTATTTTACTGTGAATAACATAACTGAAAACTTTGGCTTTTGTTTGCTGTACTAGGTTGTATATTTGCCAGTGCCTCAACATTTTTCTAGTTAATACCTTGGTCTTTGTAGTATCCTTTAAATCAGGCTTGCTCTATATCTGTTTATATATTTTTTTGGCTTTTTCTAAATCTTGCAAACCCGGAGTTGTATCTTGCTTAATTCTCTGCGGTCGGGCTACCATTATCTTAGCTCCACCTCAATCGTGGCTCTTGAATTGCTCCTGTGTGGTCAAACCATTGTACTGTTCTGACCCCATTGAACTGCACTTTAATATTCTCAAATATACTTCATCATAGAGCAATGCTTGTAGGCCATACGAGTCGTTCTGTGAGAAAACAAATCTATGTGTGCCTCTACTTCCCGAATTTTATTTAACAAGTTCTAAGTCTAACCTGTAGCATTTATATTTCTTGAGCTTGCTCTATTTAATCGAGTTTCAGCTGCCAGTGATCAAATTTGCATTATGCTCTTTATGTATTGGGTCTGTTAAAATGACTCCGCCATTTTCTGTTTATTTTGACAACAACAACAACCATATTTGTCACGAACGAAATCTATAATCTGATATAAATAAAAGTCAATAGCAATCTGAACAATTTGAACTAATTTAATTATAATCTGAAAATATATAAACTCGTGCAATTCTGGTGTTCACTAAATATATTATGTGTTATTGTCGGCCATGTTTATTTTGACAACAACAACAACTGATATAAATAAAGGTCAATATCAATCCCAAATATTTAAATTTATTTAATTCTATTTGAAATTATATAAACTCCTACACTCCTAGTGCTCACTAAATACATTATGTGTTATTGTCGGCCATGTTTATTTTGACAACAACAACAACTGATATAAATAAAGGGCAATATCAATCCCAAACATTTAAATTTATTTAATTCTATTCTGAAATAATCTAAGCTCGTGCAATTCTGGTGCTCACTAAATATATTATGTGTTATTGTCGGCCATGTTTATTTTGACAACAACAACAACTGATATAAACAAAGGTCAATATCAATCCCAAATATTTAAATTTATTTAATTCTATTTGAAATTATATAAACTCCTACACTCCTAGTGCTCACTAAATACATTATGTGTTATTGTCGGCCATGTTTATTTTGACAACAACAACAACTGATATAAATAAAGGTCAATATCAATCCCAAATATTTAAATTTATTTAATTCTATTCTGAAATTATATAAATTCCTACACACCTAGTGCTCACTAAATATATTATGTGTTATTGTCGGCCATGTTTGTTTTGACAACAACAACAACTGATATAAATAAAGGGCAATATCAATCCCAAACATTTAAATTTATTTAATTCCATTCTGAAATTATATAAACTTGTACAATTCTTGTGCTCACTAAGTATATTATGTGTTATTGTCGGCCATGTTTATTTTGACAACAACAACAACTGATATAAATAAAGGTCAATACCAATCCAAAACATTTAAATTTATTTAATTCAATTCTGAAAGTATATCAACTCACACAATTCTGGTGTTCACTAAATATATTATGTGTTATTGTCGGCCATGTTTGTTTTGACAACAACAACAACTGATATAAATAAAGGTCAATAAATCAATCTCAAATATTTAAATTTATTTAATTCCATTCTGAAATTATATAAGCTTGTACAATTCTGGTGTTCACTAAATAAATTATGTGTTATTGTCGGCCATGTTTATTTTGACAACAACAACAACTGATATAAATAAAGGTCAATATCAATCCCAAACATTTAAATTTATTTAATTCAATTCTGAAAGTATATCAACTCACACAATTCTGGTGTTCACTAAATATATTATGTGTTATTGTCGGCCATGTTTGTTTTGACAACAACAACAACTGATATAAATAAAGGTCAATAAATCAATCTCAAATATTTAAATTTATTTAATTCCATTCTGAAATTATATAAGCTTGTACAATTCTGGTGTTCACTAAATATATTATGTGTTATTGTCGGCCATGTTTATTTTGACAACAACAACAACTGATATAAATAAATGTCAATATCAATCCCAAATATTTAAATTTATTTAATTCCATTCTGAAATTATATAAACTTGTACAATTCTGGTGCTCACTAAATATATTATGTGTTATTGTCGGCTATGTTTGTTTTGACAACAACAACAACTGATATAAATAAAGGTCAATATCAATCCCAAATATTTAAATTTATTTAATTCAATTCTGAAAGTATATCAACTCACACAATTCTGGTGTTCACTAAATATATTATGTGTTATTGTCGGCCATGTTTGTTTTGACAACAACAACAACTGATATAAATAAAGGTCAATAAATCAATCTCAAATATTTAAATTTATTTAATTCCATTCTGAAATTATATAAGCTTATACAATTCTGGTGTTCACTAAATAAATTATGTGTTATTGTCGGCCATGTTTATTTTGACAACAACAACAACTGATATAAATAAAGGTCAATATCAATCCCAAACATTTAAATTTATTTAATTCTATTCTGAGTCCGTTTACAAAGAATTGGCTTGAAACAGTATAGGCTTCAAATTTGAAATTTACCGGTTGATTTTAAAACAATTAATAATTTATTTTACCAAATCGCCACCAGAACATGAATTTTGTACGCTTTTTTTCCATCCCACTGGAAATTAACCGAAACGTCATAGTAGTGGTGTACGTATTGGTGTGCGCATCTATTTTCTTATCATCTTTCATTTATTCCACTGCTCGCGAGCAGGAGAAAAATTCTCATGTTGCATCCACATGCATTTTTTTCAACCGATAAATCGAGTCAACATTTGAACACACACAAAGATAGAAAATGGCAACACACATATTAAAATTGAATATAATGCACTGTGTACGTATACAATTGCTCGTGAGAATTTCATGAGAAAGGCGTACAAAATCCATAGCCAGATATTTAGTCAAATGATATACTCCTTGGGGATATTGAGTCAAGTGGTACTCCTTGGAGGATGACCTGCCCTCCACAAAGTCGCCGTAGTAACATTTGACTCAATATTTGGTTGCGGTCTGGTGTAATACATTATTAAATGTTGTAAAATCTTAGTTTTTTTTTATAAATAATCGTTTGTGGTGAAAGTTACTTTTAGTCAAGTTATAGGGTTGATCTAGAACTAATTAATCAATCTGGTGCAAGAATTATTCAGATATCACAGCTACATCAAAAGTTACAATTTTGGCGGCATAGGTTTAATTATAAGCTAAACCGACCACTCGTTCCTCGAAAACCGTAACTACAACAAAATTGGGAAATTTTGTAATAAATTGTAATAAATGTGTAACTAATTATAGTATAGGTTTCATTGAGGCGGGCTAATTTAGTTGGTGCAGATTTAAAGCACTCGGGATGTGATCAATATTACAGCTTTGTTATTTTGAAAGTTAGGAAATTTACGGATTCATTACAAATATCCTTTGCAATACATAAAGCATTCAATATACACTGAATCGAAGAGTATTTTTTTCTTCTTCAGGACTGGGCTTTACTAAGTCGCTGGTAACAAAATCTCCTAAAAAATCAAAACATCGATGAAGGAATTCCGATTGCCTCGCTTCGTCATTCGAGTTGTTTAATTTTTAATTTGCACATAAATAGTTTTTAAATTATCGTATAAAAATTTGGACCGCCAATTTTTATTTAATAGTACCGCGATAATATTTTAATGAGAACACATACAGAAATAATCGACAAAATTATTCCAAGAAATAAAACGTAAAACAGTATGATGTGAAAATCTTCAATGATGAATATATGATCTACTTTCTGAATCATTTCAACTGGAAATATAATTAAATTTTAGTAGAGTATATAGGAAAATATTATGTTGACAATATTATGTACCTTTTAAATATTTGATGCAGTTCAGTGACTCATATTGCGATCTTGCACATATATACCCATCATCTTCCTTAATAACATTACATTTTATGTCCAGTGGAACTATCTGATCTATTTCATCACGAACACGAATATAATTATTATTTAATTAAACTAATGATGATTTATTACCAGTTTCATAACATGCTGATTGGCAAGATTTAATATCTGATGCAGCCATCATCGTTCTAGCAATAGCCTCAGTGTTATTTAAATTTATTGACAGCGGACGCTTCATCTTTTTTATATTATCAAGTTCACCATTTAAATCAGTTACCGTCGTGTCACATAATACATGTTTTCTCCCTTGGCAATATTTTTCTTCAAAATCGCAAAAATCATTGTAACTCGTAGCACTTGCTAATTTAATTACTAACCAAAAGTAAATCAAACAGAACATTTCTAGTGAACTATGTATAGTATATTTGGATTCATAATAGTGTTATCGGTCTATACTGGAAGTTGACTGAATTTGGTATATATAGATATTGAAATGAAACATCGCTTTATCATGTGATAAACCGTTTTCCGTGAATCAGTTTATCTGTTTTTATAATGAAAAATATCATATATTATGCATGTCTATATTTACAGTCACGAGCAACTTAATCGATTCAACCTTTCCGCGCTCACAGAAAGGCGAATTTTTTAAAACTATTTAACCGACTTCCAAAAGATTTTTTTTTTTTTTGAAAACCTGATATTTTTACTTTTTCTTACACTATTTTCATGAAAATTGGTTCAGTACGTTTTTGTAATAAATTTTGAATGAAATTGCAATCTAAATTTATGATTATGAAAAAAAAATATTGGAGATATTTAAATTTAAATTACAACAAAAAATTCAACCAAAACAAAAACAATTTTAATGTTTGCCCCTCCCCCCCTCCCCCCACGCATGCATTGTAATACGCAACACTTAAAATGGTTGCGCTGTACCAAATCACAGATGGTGTTTTCGTTGCGTGCAAAAAATCCTAAACGGATGATCGAACGAAATGACAGATATTTTATTTCCGCATATCAAAATTATAAAAGCGCGAAATTAACGGGGTGCCGCCGGTTTCTTGTTTCTCGCCGATATTATCTGGAGAGTTTAAGAGAAATACAATAAAATCATAACCTAAAGTCCACATCAAAATCTTTGGCGTGTCAACAGCAGATTTGGTTTCACGAAGAATCGATTTATATGTCTTTGTCTAAGATTTTAAGTGCGGATATTGCTCTAAACAATGCAAACGAAAAGTCAGACTAGCGGAATTATGATGAGGCTTACACGGAGATTGCCATCCAGGATGCACAACTTATGGACAAGCGGCAAAAAATGAGCGAGGTAGTGTTTATTGCTAGTATTCCAGAATAAGAAAACGTTAGAATACGATTCAGTTCAGCTCATGCCCAGTGAAAAAACAAAAACTTGCTACTAAATTTTAGTGCAATTTATTTTATATATAAAATTTGATCTGATCTGAATATAAAATTTGATTATCTATAGTTTTTAGAAAATTCAGTTATTATATGTGAACATTTTACAAGCACGAAGTGAACACCGCATATTAGACACACATAAAAACAATAGAAATTGCACGTTTTTAACTTAACTATTTATCGGGTCGAATTAAACTACAATTCAAATTTATAACATGCTGATTTTTCCTCAAAATTCTTTTTAAATTTCAACAAAACAGTAAAATAGCAAAATACTTTAAAATTTTGTTTCTTTAAAAACTTGTTCTCTTTAAGCCAATCCAGCAACATAAAAAATATTGATCAACAGATTTTCGTTTTCATTTTATAAAAATACTTATAAGTCGTAAGCCGTTAATTTCAATTTTGCAAATGTGTTTTTGTCAACGGGAAAGCTTTCAAAAACTTTGCTTTCTTCGTTATATGTTTACGTTCGAGTAACAAAAAAAAATGAAAGTTTTACTCAAGAATTTAATGAAAATATGATTTGAGTTTTTAGTATATGTATATAACAGAGCTTTATTATTTATATTTTATTCAAAAGTTAAATATTTTTTTTTCGAAAGAAATTCGTATTAAATTTTTTTTTGATTGTTGTGTTGTGGTATAAAAATCAACAGTTTTGCCGAACTAAAGATAAAATTGCTTTAAATAACCAGAATTTCATTAATTTGCCAGACTAATTTATGGGTTTGCCAAAGATTTTATGTACGGTAAAATACAAAAGCCATTTACTCTAATTACATTGTCTCGTGTAATTAAATTATATGGTTTAAATAAAAGCCAAAAAAAACACGCATTTACACCACGTTTGAATTATGGAGCTTTTTGTACTATATGCACATAAATGGTATATGATACAGCTTTTACCTGAGTTCAAATTTTTTCTTTATAGTTATACTATTATTAAGTAGTCGTATAACCATTAACCCTAATTTATCTCTGACTTAAATTTATTTCTATCTTGTTGGTTGCCAAAAGTGCTACTCTCTTTTAGCCCGGCAACACATATAATGGATTTATTAGTGTACAGTCCTACTTTGTATGTAACATACGTAGCATGATAATAACATGAAATATGAACACATGTTGACCTCAAACCATTTTTAATACACGCACATCTAACTTTAATTATTATGTAATCTATTTTAAAATCTGCAATAAAACCAATATTGCATAAATGCATTATTTACATTACGGATTTTAATTTAAAATAAAATTTTAAAATCACCTTAAGGCGATTTAATTAAAATTATACAATAATAATAAAAATAAAAATTATGTTTAATTAAATTTTATGCCTGGTATATAATAAAAATATAACAATATGTAACAACAATCATTTTGTGTACTCGAACGTGTACGTACACTGAAAAAAAATTCTAGGTAAATATAAACAAAAACATTGGTTATTTTAAGCGAACATATGGATTGTTTTTCAGCCAACTAAGCGCTTGTTTCATAATACTAAAATGAATAGTTCATTTTTAATAAAATGAATAGTTCATTTTCAAATAATAACCAATGTCAATTATACCTACTTGCTTTAGTCAATATAACTAAGCAAAACGTTAATACAACTTAACACGTCGGTTAATTTAAACAACAATTTAAACCATTCGCTAGTTTATGTTGACCTACAGCATATGTTCACACAACTATTATTAGAGTTTAGTTTGACCAATAATTATACGTATAACCAACCATGTAGGTTAATTTTAACGAAATTTTGAGCCAACACACAGTTTAGTTTAAACAACAAAAATGCGATTAATATAACTAAGGACGTAGGTTAATTTAAACCGAAGCTTTAAACTTTCACTAGGTTCACAAGGTTTCACTAGGATTAATTATTATAATTTAGTTACTTAGTTAAATTAACCTTCAGTTATTTAGAACCCTTAAGAAATAATGAGGACATCCTCAAGTTCTTTCTTGGCAGTTTGGTTGCATACTGATAAACAGTTGGTCTACTCATTAACTCATCAGGTTACAAAGACCAATTTTCAAAAATTCAAATCTGCTTTATACCTTTAGTATAACACAAGAACATATCTTTTTAGCGAATTTTATCCAGTATCACCGTTTAAATGTCCGTAGTTTAATTAAACTATTGCTATGTTATTTCATATGAAACATACGTAACATATAAAATATGGTTTAATTTAACTACTACATTGTTAAATTATTAGTTTTTAAACAAATGCTTAGGTTATATGACATATTTGCAAGATCAAAATGTTATGAGATGATTTTGCCTATGTTCAGATTAAACCTAGCATACAATAGTTGAGTTGATTACCAAGCTCAGTTGATTTTACTTTTACATGTGTTAGTTTAACTATTCCGAAGTTATCAAATAAATGCTTAGTTTGAATTGACATACAAACAAGTTCAGTGTGGAAGAAAATAAAGCATTATTGATTAAATTGAAATTAACTTAGCCATTTTTGTATTATGAAACATGCATAAGTAAAATAAACCATGGTCATTTTTACCTAAATTAAGCAAAGTCTGGGTTATAATAACTAAAACAAGTTGAACTAGCATAAGTTCAGAATATTTTTTTTCAGTGTATCCATTATTTTATAAAAATGTAATTATAAAGCATTATTTATTATTATTATTATTATTATTATTGGAACATAATAGTTTCTTTAAAATATTGATTAATCTAATTATACCATATATAGTTAATTATGAAATGGAAGCATTATATTGCCATGATATTGCACCTTAAGCAATATATTAGTGTTTGATTTTCTATAACAGATGTTTGTGAATTTACAACAAAAATAATGAATGTATATCATAGTTTGTTCAACATTAGAATTTAAATAAAATGTACTTGCAGCAAAGAAAAAGTTTAGTAATAGTAATTATTTTAGTGAAAATGTATCTACCTGCATTTTCACATCATTAAAATAACCGGGAATTACATGCAGGAAGTGAAAATTATAACAAAAAAATTAAAACTTGTGTTATGTCAAATACTTTCCAAATTTGGAATTCAGGGTGTTTAGGGTAGCCAAATTTGTATTGATTTTCTATAAATCATATGTACGATTTTCAAAAATTTTCCGGGCAAATACTTTAATTTGCGTCTCTAATTGGCGGTTATATACAGATACTCCTAGGTCCTGATAACCACGTTTATTTAACACGTTTAAGTTGCTACATACGATCAATTAAATTCAGTGAGACGCCTCTTCAAAATTGGTAATAAATTGGAATTTTATAATTTTTTGGAAAAAATTTTCAAAATTTTGAATTTGTTTCAAAGTCATCCTTGCCACACCAAAACGACGTGTATAACTGTCGATCCCAGAATATATAATTACGGGAACGTATATTAAGGATTTGCATTCAGAAAATCTGGAAGTGACCAGCAAAGCATTTGCAAAGTATCGTCTTCACCTGAAGGAACTTCCGGACTTGTCTTAATTAAACTTGGATCAAATATTACTACACATAATAAATATTTCATTAATATTTATTTAATTAGGTAATATTAGGTAAAATCAAATTTGTAGCAAGTTCAATTTACATTAGAACGTTAAAAAATATCAATCAATGGTTTCATCGGTTTATCCAAATTTAGTATATTATGTATATTATACTGTATTTGATTGTACTAACTAACACATTTAAATGTTTTTAAGATTTAGGACAAATTTCATTAGTTTGTTCAGTAAAGTGAACTTTGCCCTAATAAATCAATTTTTTTTCGGACAGTTTAGGGCAAACTAACTCGGGAATAAATAAAATTTACTTCCATCAAGGTCAAAGTTTGTTTATTTATCATAATAGTAATTATTTTAAGTAAAAACGCTTATACTGCCAGCGTTTTCATGTCATAAAACTCACTGCGAATAATTACATGCAGGAAGTGAAAATTTTATAAAAAAAATTAAAAATTGTGTAATGTCCAACTATTGCTCTACTTAAACTGATGAATCTTACGAAGAACGATTTACACCGAGAAAAAAAAATGCATATACATATCGAATCCTTGTAATAATTGAAATAAATATTCTTTCGTATTTAGCCCACGAATAATTCGTTAATAGTATGTAAGCAAGTTACTTAAGCATCAAAATATGCATTAAATATTTTTTTTTAAATTAATTAAATTTCGTCAAACTATAATTTAAGATTACATTAACTTTGCTTTATTTTAAAGAATATTATTATTATTAATTTTAATGAAGCGTTCGTTATAATATTGGGGGTACAAATTGAAAATGCGGGATTTTTTTCTATTTTTGAACGTTTATTCTGAAAAAATGGTAACAAATGAATTATTCAAAATATTGTCCATCGCTAGCCACAACTTTTTCCCATCTTTCTGGCAATTACGGATACCGTCGCGAAAGAATTCGGCCGGCTTGGCTGCTATCCAGTCATCGACCCATTTTTGGGCTTCTTCGTAAGAATGGAAGCGCTGGTCAGCTAGGTCATGTGTCATCGATCGGAAAAGGTGGTAATCGGAAGGAGCAATATCTGGGCTATACGGCGGGTGGGGTGAGACTTCCCATTTCAGCGTTTGTAGGTATGTTTTGACCGGCGCTGCAACATGTGGCCGAGCGTTGTCATGTTGCAAAATTACTTTGTCGTGTCTTTGCTCATATTGTGGCCGTTTTTCTTGGAGTGCGCGGCTCAAACGCATCAATTGAGTTCGGTATAGTGCTCCTGTGATGGTTTTGTTCGATTTCAATAGCTCATAATACACCACACGCAGCTGGTCCCACCAAATACAGAGCATGAGCTTGGCGCCGTGAATAGTTGGTTTGGCCGTCGATGATGATGCATGGCCGGGGTAACCATATGATTTTTTGCGCTTCGGGTTATCGTAATGGATCCACTTTTCATCACCAGTGACAATGCGATGCAAAAAACCCTTCCGTTTTTGCCGTTCGAGCAGCAGTTCGCATGCAAAAAAACGGCGCTCGACGTCTCTCGGCTTCAGCTCATACGGCACCCAATGTCCTTGCTTTTGGATCATTCCGAGGGCTTTTATACGATGGGAAATGGCTTGTTGTGTCACTCCCAATGAATCTGCGAGCTCTTGTTGAGTTTGACACGAGTCTTCATTGAGTATGGCCTCCAATTCAGCATTCTCAAACTTTTTCACTTGGCCCGGCCGCTCTTTGTCCTCAACGTCAAAATCACCACTTCTTAACCGCACAAACCATCTCTCGCACGTTGAAACCGATGAAACATGACTCGGATAAGCCTCGGAGACCAATCGATGTGCTTCAGCAGCACTTTTCTTCAAATTAAAGAAGTAAATTAAAACTTCCCGCAAATGCTGTTTTGTTGGCACGAAACTCGACATATTGAGAGCTCAAAAAAACTATGAATTTGACACTGCGACAAATTGACACATACTGAAAATTAAAGCTATAAGACGTAGCTTTGACATGAACATAGTCACAGTACTGCCTGATGCGTATAGCGTTAGTAACGCCATCTGTTATCAATCCCGCATTTTCAATTTGTACCCCCAATAATAAAAAATTACTTCAGTTTAAATTTAGTATTTAACGAAATTTAATTAATGTAATTATTTCACTTTGGAATTAAAAATTACGCTTAAATAAACTTAATTAATTAAATTGATTAATTATAACTTTCAATTTTTAAGAATTTAGTCCAAAGCCATCTATGTTTTATTTTTTTCAAGGAATGAAGGATTGATAATAAAACACCAATAATTCAAAATATTGATTTTTTATTTCATTAACAACAATTTAATGTTTTAAAAAAATATAAAAATTAAAAATTTAATTCTTGATTTCATTATCAAAATAAAAATAATTAATACTAATAATTTAAATAATTAATAATTTAAAATAAAACCTATTCAATTAATAATTTAATTAAATTTAAATGACGAAAAATATCATCGTTTACTAATTAATTTTGTTTTAGTTAATATTATGTTTTAACTTATTTATTAATAAACTGACCGTTAGGAATGCATCGTCGTATTTGGTCTCTGTTTTGTAGAAAAATTGTTGGATAAACTGCCAGACTGGTTTTGATTGGGGTGGATATTCCTAGGCGAACGTTTGGAAAAGTCTAAACGGACAGTCCATGATGGTCAATAGGGGGTTGGTCATGAAACCTCGACGATCGTTATCTCGAAATCAAAATCTCGAAATCAAAATCTCGAATTAATAAAATAGCGAATTTTAAAATATCGAAATTTCAAAATATAGAATTCAAAACCTCGAAAATATATCTCGAATCTCGAATAATAAAAATAATTTTGTAAATATTATTTGCAGCGCCGCAAATAATATTTACAAAATTATTTTTATTATTCCAGATTCGAGAATACAAATTACCTAAACCACACTATGAGCCTTAATTCTGGTCGGTTGCCGATGCTGTTGCTAACAATTTCCCGAGTACTCAAAATTCAGTTGAGACATGGTGGTTTCTACAAAAATGGTGGTTTCTACAAAATATTTAACGATTTTTCAAAAGAATTAATAATATTTAAAAATAATATAGAACGAATGAAAATACGTGAAATGAAGCCATTAAATAGAAAAAATTTGATAAGATATCAAAAAATTAAAAGAATTTTGAAAAAAGGCAAAAAATTGATAAGTTAGATTTTTTAAAAAGGTTCGCTCACAACATATGTATATACATTTTTTAATTGTTAATAAAATTTGAATTGAACACTATTAAATAGCACAAAAAAAAATTAAGTGCATTTTTACCATTCTCTTATTTAGAACATCTTTTTAATTTTCGAGATTTTCGCATGCGAGATTTTCCAAATAAACTATTTTGAAATTCGATATTCTTAAATTCGAGTAAATTTTTTCTTTCGGTATTTTGTTCATTCGATATTTGGTTTGGCGAGTTTTTAGGACTATCCCGTCAATAGGCTAAAACATTTATATGAATCGCATAGTTTATGAAATACTGATTTTTTACTGTATATGTTTACGACGATTACAAATAAAAATGGTTGTTTGAACTTCAATAAATTTATCGATATCCTGTGCTGTTCGCAAGAGTTTTAAAAACGAGTTTTGAGAGTCTTTAATTATGAATTCCATGTACTAATTATTCAAAGTTTTTTTTTGTCGTTGGTTCTATAATCGCATGCAATGGCAGCAAAATCACACATGTTCGATCCTCTAAAATTAAACAAAAAAAAACCTTGAATTTTTTTGGAAAATCAAATTTGGTACTATTATTACCTGAAACATTTGTTATTGCTTATACTCTTAAACAACTTAACAACAACTTAATCTGGATACAAAGTAAGAAAATCCTATCTATAAGTCAAGGACGCATATCACTTTGAGTAAGAGGGCCATTCATCAATAAATGAGTTAATATTTTTGTCGCTAACTTGTTTAATCCAATCCAGTCTGTATGCAGGAGATAATGCCCAATTTTCTTGTATGTCATCCAAATTGCTGTCGTTTCTATTGCACTCCAAATTTTGCCATAACTCGGGAACGGTTTCCGCATCTGAGAAATTAAGCATTACTATATAAGGTAAGCATTACTATATAATATTAAAATTATAAGCAAGATTAAACATTACCGTTGAAATTGTTTTCAATTGCACATTTATTTGATGAAAGTTTTATAATTCTATTGTTATATCTGCTACAAAGTTGTTCTTTAGATTTAATTTTTTGGCGTATTTCGAAGTATATGAACTGAAATATATTTTAAGGAGAGTTAATACAAATATTTTTTAAGAATGTGTTGCTGTTTTTCCACTTACCGTAGTTTCATTCGGGAAATAGTGCTAGTGTAACACCCATTAAAGTAACATTATTTATATAATAAGTAGTTATATAGAATTTAATTTATTTCTTTAAATCGATAGTATTGCTTTGCTCGGGATAATGTCTTGTATAAGGTTTCTTTTAATAAAACCTGTTTATCTTGCGCGCTGGTAGAACGCTCAGATACCGTATTTGTTAAATCGCACGTATAGGCCAGGTTGTGTTCTTATTTTGCCATTTAATTAAATTTTCCCGTGAAATTTGTTCGTTTATCTAATAATTCGTGTTTAAGATGTTCTTTAAAATGTTGTTCCTTCATGCCTTTCACTGCTGCCACGTTAACTTGTTTTGCTAAAGAATAAAATAGTATTAGCTATATATACAGATGATAACTGGAGGGGAATAGGGACAACATTGCCATTTTTCTACGAATGTAAAATACTACGAGTTGCAGACCAACTGATAGGATATTTGAAGTTGAAGGAGTTGAAACATCTATAAATTCTGTCATATATAATTCGTGGTCATCAATTTTTGATTTAAAAATTTTGTTTTAAAATTATTTTATATGAAATTTTTGAGGTGCTTACTAAATTGATACTTTGTTTTTTCGATGCTAATTTATATAATGATTATGTTTGTTGTAACGAAACCAATACGTTCACTATTTTCTAATTTTCTATTTAGATTACACAAAACACTTTCTTTAAAAATTCGGCACGTGCATTTATTTTTGTTATTCATAAATTATAAGCAAATCACTTACCTTTGAATTTTGATATAATTGGTAACACAATAATTCATTCTTTTTATAAATCCCAAATTGAGGATGGATCCGCCATTAGACAATTTTAAATTATTTTTTGTTATTTTGTGTTTTACATTAACACGAACTCAGAACACACAGTTAGGCATTCGAGAAGCTTTTGATGTGTTCGATTGTAAAGAATTTATTCTTTAATGTGAATCATCTTATTTTGTTTAAAGAATATTATTTAAATTAATTAATGGTTAATAATTAGCTGACGAATTTTAATACAGGCAATTAAGTGTTTTTAAACTTATTAATTTTTAATTATTATAAAGAATATTAATTTATAAACATTTTATGAAATATAATTAATAAAAAGAAAATTAGTTACCCAAATAGAGAAGCTAAGGTTTTCCGAAATTGGTTACTCACAAAATGAGTAATGAAAAAATAATAATTGCATTAACGAAATATACTTATATAGTAAAAATAATATTCATGAATATTCTTAAAATTTTGAAATAATCTTTGTCGTAACGTCGTTGTTTATTAATGATTTAAATTTAATTTTATTAATTTCATTGTGTTGGAGCAATGTAAAATTCATAAAAAACTAATAAACCATTTTAAGAATATTATAGTGTATTAAATAAATATATGTGTTGTAAAACATTATTCTTAAATATAATGAATTTAATTAAACTTTTTTCATAGAACATGAGTTCGTTAATAGGATGTAAAAATTTCTCTCGGTGTAGATAATTTGCATTCTCAATATTTTATTATTATTATTATCTTTGGTCACTTCTTGGGAAAACAAAATTTTTTGGTTTTGCCATTTGGTGCGTACATAAATAAGTTGGCGGTTTCTCCGACGCGTGAAAAGGCCACGTATATCTGTTTTCTGAGAACCAGGGATTTTGCGGATTCAATTCATAAACTTGAAGGGAATGTCTTTTTGCTTTATTATTGCACTGGCAATTGAAATTTTTTAAATTCGAATGGCATATCGGTCGGTACCCTTTGAATTTGCCATTCAATATTGTGGCTTCAATAAAGTTATTCGTCAAGCGTGGCGCTATTGCACAGTCATGACGGACCGATATTTTGAAGCGTAGTGTCGGGGGCACCAATTTTCAATATCAATTCGTGTGATGGTAATCCTGGCAAATCAAGTGAATCCAGTAATTCGGCTAGATAATTAACAACTTCTTCTTAGAGTTCGTAGAGTTGCCAGATATATGATTTTGAATACTTGTATTAATAGCATTGACATCATTGTTTTTGGCCGCTAATAATGCATGTTCGTTCACCTATGCATTGGTGATTTTTGTAATTGCAATTAATGTTTGGAAATACGCTGTTAATCAATTCGTCAATTATTTGTGTAAAGTTACAAAAAATCTGGGGGAATGGTAATGCAATTTGTGATGTCATCGACGATCAACTCACGTTAAGATAGATTTAGATCCACGATCTAAAAGTTGCTTAGCGAACCGGGCAGCGGAATCGTCTTGTTGCAGTTGGACCCACATGTTGGTGGTCAAAATAATTTCCTGAAGATTTTGCCAAGGAACAGATGATTTGAGATATGCGTTTAAAAATACTAGCCCGCAAAATGAGTGCACATCCGAATGCCTCTGTATTACTTCTTATGTCTTGGAGCGTCCAATGCATTCTTCCCATACTATTAATTTACATGTTTTGTTTTTCTGTTGCATATGGGAGGCTTAGTAAATTGCAAGTTCAATAGCAATTTGAACGCAGAGTGCGCTATTCTACCTCCATCCAAAAGAGTTGCTACAATGCCAGAAGATGCGACGTCCAATGCAATGGTTTTTATCTGAGCAAATGATCGCTAAAATCAATGAAAACAGAAATGTTTTGCCCTCTTTCCCCCCTTTGCCCCTTTCATCGAGCAAAAACAAACCGCCAATTTGTTTGAAACCGTATTCCTAATGCGTTTATATGCGCATTGTGTTGTTATTTCGTCAGTTTTAGCAGATTTGTTTGATTTAATATTTACAGCTCATTGGCATTAAATTGCAGCTCTCTGTGCAAATCTCGATCGTATACGTCGTCTGCTAATCGATCGATGAAACCTTTTTTAATGGCGTTCTTTGGACGATTGACAAACCCTTATCCTCAATCCTGATTAGCGCTTCCTTAAAAATTACCGGTAAGATCTTCATAATTGCGTTTTACTTGAAGTAAAATATTTTCACTCCTTTGGTCTTTGTATTGTTCCCAAAAATCTTTTGGATTAGACGGGAAACAAGTTGTTGCAATGATGGAAAATAATATGCGAATTTGGCGCGGTTGGCATGTGATTGATGCGGTTGCTAGTGATGTATTTTAATGTGTATCTTCTCCCAGTTATAATTTTAATTTTTGGCATGATTCACGACAAGTTCGACATAATTGGGCACCAACTCTTCCTAATTGTTGAAAGGATACAGGTTTACGTACAATAACTAACAATAATCAACCAACAACAACAAGTAAAAGCATTCTGCATTGTTGAAATGAACGGAGTATACTCTATATTCAATGCATCGGTTCAAAATAAATTTTTGTATTCTTCTACAACTTTTCCCTGTTTACTGTAGGATGTGTTTCCATGTTTGCATCTTTGAAATATCTTTGATGTTGCGTTCCATTAAAGTATGTAGGCATCTCTGACTATAGCAAGGTCTTAGCGAATTCACCATTTTGGTTTAATGTGAAGAATGCTGTCAATCAACCACAACTGGTGGTGTATCTCCTCGATGTCTTGCATTTTCAGCAGTGGAATAAACGTGATTTCCATTTTCCAGATGAACAGCAAAATGAAGCGACCCATTTGGTATCTCACGATTTCATCGTTTCTGTTGGTCAATGCGAAGGCAGTCATGTCCGATCGTTTGGTGATATATTTGCAGATATATTTGATCGATTTTACCTAATTGCAATATTCCACATTAATATGGGATTTGTACTCAGCGAATTTCGATGTCGTTGTTTTGTACTTTTATTATTGCCGAATGTAGGTCGATAGAGTAGATAACCATCGTTGCTGGCAAGGTGGTTTCTTTAAATAATTTGTTTGAGTATTTTTTTTGTTCATTTTCTATCTGTCATGCACAGAGACGTTGGATTGATGATCCCGTATGGTCCATGTATACTATTTTTGGTGACTAGTTCAGATAAGTCTAGATCAACTGCTTTTTGAAGTTATACAGAAATTATATAATGTAACTTTTTCTATTAATTTTTATTTGTTACCATATTTTGAAAATTGACTTAGTCGAATATTAAGCCTAAAGTATTATTATTTATATCACATCTATTTGATTAAGCCTCACCATTTAAATGGGAGAAAACAGCTTTAAAATTGCAAACAATTTATTTTAAATTCAAATTAATTAGTTTTGAATTAATAATATCTTTTTATATTCCTTTATTTTATGTGTGCTCTTCTGTTCACCGAGGCGATTCCATTCCCAATTGCTGACGATTACATATCTTCTTTTTTAGATAGAAGTTAAGTAACGAACAATCAAATTATTATGAAATACAATTACTTGATACCTCTGATTAATTTGCAATGCAATTTATTGTACTTTCTAAAATATTTGTATAGAGCACCAGACCCAGGGACCAGATCTCTTCAAAATAATTATGAATTCGGTATAAAATCCCTATCGAATGTTAGAAACCGACTGGAAGAATAAAAACAAAAAAAAAATGTCAAATAAATTTGTACCGAGGCCCCTAGACATCAGAGTTCAACCCCTTCAAATATATCGTAAGGTTGGTTCTGGGCATGCAACTTATACACGGTCAAAATTTCAATACGACCGGTAGAGCGGTTCGCGATATTAGGTAGTGTGACTCGTGTGCCACCTATTGTAAAAAAAATCGTACTACGCTCACGATCTGGTCGAGATACACAATGTGTGAATGTTTCATGTCCATCGGCCATATAGTCTTTGAGATTTTTGCGAAGATACATACTAACATAATTTAACGTTTATTTTATATAGGTTTATGATCAGAATTTTCTAAATCTTAAGTTAGAAAATTCTGATCCAACATACTTCAAAATGTTTTAGCTCAAACATTTTATTTCATTTAAAAAAATTAATCGTTCAATTCAAAATGTATCATGTTTCATGTTAATTTCAATATTCATGAAAGACTATCCGTTATATATGTTATTTTGTGAGGATTTACTTCCTGCATGTAATAATTATATTCTATTTTTATTTGTGTAAATATTTTAATTAAATGAATAAGTAAAATTATTTTAGTTATGTTCTTTTTGAAAGTGATTATTTCACAAAATTTTGCTGTTTACAAAATAATATTCACTTCGTGCATGTAATAGTTTGTTTGTTTAATACGCAGATATTTAGATTATTCTATATATTATACCGTTGATTAATTTAAATTTAGATGCATTTTGTGCGAAAATTTATAATGTAATACATATTAACTATGATAAGAGAAATATCTACTTCCTGCATGTAATAATTTTAATCTGATTTTATTTGTGTAAATATTGTATAGAATGATACAGTTAGACTTTCTCACATTTACTCCTCTTGAATTTGATTATTTTACAAATTTTTTTTTGAAAAGGAGAATTAATATTTAGTCCTTTAAATATTATAAAAATCGCATAATATAGATGATAAGTGCTAGAAGTGCAAAAATCGCATAATATAGATCTTGCCTATGTCAATCATAAAGAAATTAGTCATGTTTGGTGGAAATGAGGCTTTAAAGTAATTTTTGGTTAAATTTTCTGGAATGTCTTAGCCGATTATGATAGGTTGAGTGTGTTGGATGACTACTTATCCGTTCTTAGTTTCATTTAAAGTAAGAGCTCAATATAATTTGAAAAATTGGTTTCAACTTATACGTGTTTCACGTTGCAAATTCGTGTTAGTCTAATGATGTTTTAATGATGAAATTTTGGTTTTTCCAATGATTCAATAACATATTAAATCGGTGAATCGTCACTATGTTGAATTTGATATAATGTTTCGAGTGGGGTAGATGATGAAATGTTACAAAACATAAGAGTTACTTCGCTTTATCGTACTTAGGGTGTACTCAATGTCCCAATATTTTTTTGGTGGAAAACTAACAAATTTTTTTGTGCGACAGAGCAACGAATTTTTTATTTGGAACTAAAACGGCCATTTCCAAAAAATTTATTGCTCTGTTCTACGCAAAAATTTGTTTGATGAGGTATTTTGAATACATTTGATTTGTTTTTGAAAATATATTACATAGCTATTTTTCCAAAATATTAACATATAATTTGGTGAATGCGTTTGGTCATGGTAGTGCAGAAGAGGAGGTGAATTGCACGGGCAAGTTATTCAAATTACAGTCTTCTTCTTCATCAGTCACTATGGGTATGCGCTTATCGTATAGCACTGCTCTCTCTCTCTCTCTCTCTCTCTCTCTCTCTCTCTCTGGCACTATATCCTATCAAAGGATTTGCCCGTCTCAAATGAGGTTTCATAATCATATTTTCATTTCGGATAATGAGTGATTAATTCATTGATCCTAAACCAGCCGTGAAAATTTTGCCTTGTCACCACCGGGAATCGAACCCGGAACCTCCGGTTGCTGGAACAAGCATGCTGACCACTTTGCCACCAAGGCGGCACTGCTAGCATACCCTAATATTGTGTTTGGAGCAAGTTGCAGTGCGACAGACATCACAAACTGCAAGGGTTTTCGTATCAACCTTTTGCTCTTTTCGTTTACGCTTGCAGGCTTTGCATCTTTGTTTTATTTTATTGTTCATAATTTCCAGGAATAGTTTTATGTTCGTAAACTCATAACTGCAAAGCTGTTTTGATTGACTTGTGTAGTGAAAGTTTTGAAATTTTCTTTTGAATATGTGCGTCTGCCAACTCTTTGGCTAGAGATTTCAAAAATAATTTTCGCCTTTCGATTAGTCACACCAGTGGCCCTATTCTGGTTTTCCCCGGGAATTGGGAATTGGGAAGTAGTGACGTATTTCTAGCAGTTGAGAATTATTTATTCCTCAAAGTGTATTCTGGCGCTTGGGAATTTTTTTTATTGGGAAAAAATATTTTCATTTTATAGCAGTTTTGACGTTAATTTTTCCCAATTATTTTTTTAGGGAATTGTAATTCGTTCTTTTTCGAATTTCTAAACATTATTTTTTGTAATAAATATATTTTGAAAAATAAATTAAACTTGTATTAAGGTCGCAACATGCGTTTTAGTTTATAAAAAACAAAATAAAAAAATGTTCCCCCAACAGTTATTCCCAGTCTACCAGAATAAACATTTGGGAACGGGGAATAAATATTTGGGAATTATTGCAATTTGTAATTACAGCAAAATATTTCCCCAATTCCCTATTCCCTGGGAAAGCCAAAATAGGGCCACAGGTGGGATTACTCAGTTGAAATACGCAATAAGCAACAAGGGCACATACATCCAACATGTTATAAAACAGTGTGGCGGGCCAACGATTAGTATTTCGTTTTTATGTGTACCTTGCGATTTTTGGGTGTTAGGATCTATCGCTTCATCCACGTGTGCTGTAGACAGAAGCAAAACGTTTCTATTGCGTCGTAAGCAACTAGTAATACACAAATTATCAGAGAACATTTCGAGATCTGTGTTCCCCTGGCTGTTTGCCCAAATATATTTTTCTTGCTAGTGGATAATTTGTAATAGCATCGACAAACTAAAAAATTTGTAACACGTATTTCCCCGGTTTGCTTAGGATGTACTATATTGTTTGAAGCTACATCTTCCTGGGTTGTAACCAACTGCTAATCAACGCTTATCTCTCTGGACGGGATAAAGTGCACTGTTTGACGAACAATCCTCCAAGTTTGACCAATAAAGTGTAAAATTGGCAAAACGACGAGCGTAAAGAACAAAACGCCTAGTTGGTAGAACTACAACCAGAACAAGGTGGCCGGTTTGCTAGATTAGATCAGAATCTCAACCAAATTCAGCATGCTCAGGATACCCAAGTTCAATAGCTACGAGAAACAATGAAGTCTCCCGAGGCAATAATAGAAGGACAGTTCAACAATTTTGAGAGACAAATCATTCAGAAACTTCAAAATAAAATTAAGCAGGTAGAGACTCGACTGGAAACACCTACATCGCAAGCTATTTTAGATGATCAGCTAAATAAAACGTTCTCGAATTAACCGGCTGCTGGGACGTCAAAGAGAATTTTAAAGTCTCCAGCATTTGATTGGGCAAGCCCATTCGCGAATTTTAAAATGCAAACTCTCTCCGCAACAGAAAGGACCTATGAGCCAGTTATGCCTGAGCTGGTACTAAGATACGGACAGTCATACGTCAGAGAATTATGCAAGAGAACTCCGAGCAAGCTGCAACTATGTGGGGAGGGTAACGAAATTTTTGAATCAAGTTTACGACAGTGTACCAGCAGATGTGTGCATAGACTAACAGTGGACGCGTTTATCAGTGCTCTCAAGGACGAGCATCTCAGACTTCATTTAGGAATAAATATACTGAAGGTAAACCCATTTGAATGAAATATTGGCATAATAAGGATAAGTTGAAACAATTAACACAAAGCTATTAGAATCACAGTGATTTGACGTGGCATTTGTCTATTCGGGACGAACAGGTTTAAAGTGGGGGTAGTGTTAAGACTCTACACACAAAGAACTTTCCCACAGTGAGGTTTGAATTCGTAACAATATTTGCTAAATTCGGGATGATATGTTGGTAATTTTGATTTATATTGAGAATTATATTTGAGAAAATAAGAATTTTCATTCTAGTGAGCATAAAGTGATTACGAGATGTAATTCGGAATATGTAGATATTTTATCTATAAAATGTTTTTTAGTTGATTATTTTACCGATTAAAAATAATACAATTTTGTTTAGTGGAAGTTCAAGTGGAAACAATTTTAACAAAAAAGAAAAATTCAAAATTTACCAATTGAATTGAAACTTACCCCGCACACTTATTATCAATTTTACAAAGTGTCATCTGGATCCGAATTTTTTTTTTACACATAAACCTCTTACCCACTATAAATTTTAAATCACATAATCTTAAATAAACTGAATACATAATGCAAAAAATAAAAATGAAAACTTTCTAAAATTTCAATTAAAACCAAATTAAAATTCAGTTATATTTACATTTTCGTATACATAGTCGTCTAGACATCTGTCTTGAAAGTTTTTCGTAAGACGGTGTTTATTTTACGTAGCACAATATCTAAATAATATTTGAATATGCACAAGATTAGTAATTAGGATAAGAGCTTTACATGTAAACGATTCATTATTATCAACAAAAAAAAAAGGTTTAGGGTCCATCACCCTTTGGTTCGGTTCACAAGGTACATTCAAATTTATAATGCCATTTAAAAAAAAAATAAATCATCTTTCCTATAACCCACATCCTTACAAAGGTTTGACAAGGTTGTGCGTATATTTAACATTTTTGATAATACTTCGCTATTATTACATAAATATTATATTTCATTGTTGTGTGCTTTCAGTTGACCCATGCTTTAACACGACCAAATGTGTCATCTATACTTAAAATGTTCGTATTAAATTATGTTAAAAATGTCACACACACAAAAAAAATGTTACAGGACATGCCAGGCACAAAAAAAAATTAAGATGACTAAATTTATGTATATAAGATAAGTAAATATATACAAGCATTTTACGAAGACAATATAAGTCAAAATAATTCAATGGGAAAATATATTTATATACACGGATACGTACCCAGGTATCAACGTCAAACAATAAAGTATGATTTACATCAGATTTTCTTTAAGATTAGCATATCAAATTTATGTTTATACAAGTATGTCGGAAGGAGCGGAATAATATATGTATATTGTGTGTGCTTAACGAAAAAAAAAAACACTGTAAATATATTTAAATCCTAAGGAATAGATGAAATAAAATCCAGCCAAAAACAATCGTACTGTCATCGTATGTAAGTCTCTATCGTATATACTTACTACTTATCCGAATAAATTTACATACTCGAATTGATCTTGTAGAGTATAGAATTTTACGGTATTTACGAGTATTTCTAACATTTGAAGACGGTACTATACATTCTCGATTCGGTTTAACGGTTAAATTGAATTCTAGAACGAACTCTATAGATTTTCCAGATGGATGGAGGATTTTAACAGCTGTAGAAGTGTTTTATACTTAAAACGATGTTGCCAGTGTCGCTTAATTTTCGGGTGGCCACCGATAGATGTCACCTGCAGCTATGTTGGACACTTTTGGAGTCGTTTCCAACATTGCATTAATCGAAATTTAAATTTTTAGGATTTTTTTGCTTTTTTCTCTTTATTTTCTGTTTCAAATGCATTTTTTAAATCATTTTGAAATTTGCAATTGTTTTTTGCACATTTTCGTTAATGAAAGCATTAGTTGAAAATTTGGAACGGCTTTTATTTACTTATTACAGTAAAAGCCCGACTATCCGGCATCCAATTAACTGGAACACTCAGTTAACCGGAATTTTAGTTTTTAGGATTTTTTTGGTTTTTTCTCTTTATTTTCTCTTTCACATGCATTTTTAAATCATTTTGAAATTTGCAATTTTAGTTGAAAATTTGGAATGGCTTTAATTTTCATATTACAGTAAAAGCCCAATAATCCTGCATCCAATTAACCGGAACACTCAGTTAACCGAAATTTTAATTTTTAGCATTTTTTTGCTTTTTTCTCTTTATTTTCTCTTTCACATGCATTTTTGAAATCATTTTGAAATTTGCAATTGTTTTTTTCACATTTTCATTAATGAAAGCATTAGTTGAAAGTTTGGAATGGCTTTAATTTTCATATTACAGGAAAAGCCCAATTATCTTGCATCCAATTAACTGGAACATTCAGTGACGGGAATTTTAATTTTTAGCATTGTTTTGCTTTTTTCTCTTTATTTTCACTTTCACATGGATTTTTTAAATCATTTTGAAATTTGCAATTGTTTTTTGCACATTTATTAGTTGAAAATTTGGAATGGCTTTAATTTTCATATTACAGTAAAAACCCAATTATCCTGCATCCAATTAACCGGAACACTCAGTTAACCGGAATTTTAAGTTTTAGGATTTTTTTGCTTTTTTCTCTTTCACAAGCATTTTTTAAAACATTTTGAAATTTGCAATTGTTGAGGAAGCCAATATGAAAATACAGTTGGACAAGTGTAAATTCCTCCAACAGGAAGTAGAATTCTTAGGATTCGTTATCAATATAAACAGAATAGGTTTAATTCCAAAAAATAGATGCATTGTAAAATTAACATCCAGTGAAAGTCTCAAAACTTTGAGATCCTTCTTGGGCATGTCATGGTATTGATGGTCGCTTTACATCCCTCTTAAAATGGGAGGACTGACAAGGGTCCAAAAATATCGCAAAGAATAAACTAATTCGCCCTAGCCTTAGACCCGCTTTCGATAAATTATAAAATACCTTCGCATCAGAAGAAGTACTACTATCTCACTCGAACTTCAGAAAGAATTTTGAGTTGACAACAAATGCCTCCGATTACGCCACTTGAGCTGTCTTCATGCAAGGCGATAGGCCTATAACGCTTATCACGTAAACAATGCTTAAAGTCGAAGAGAAAATATCCCTATGGGCCAAAGAAAGTAATGACTTGTCATCATCCTTTGACCTTTGCTCTTCTTGCGACCCACAATTTGAATCTGACTGTCTGTTTGATTCCGTCCAGTCAATTATTTTAATTATTTTTTTTTTCAAAATTTACAAGGCACATATTTACTCGACCAAATATCATCAATGAGCTGTTTATGTCCGAATCCATACTGGGAAAGATTTAAAAAAGCTGCCCAGTTTATTTAAGTAACAGAATTCGCTCGTGCGAAGTATAGCCGAACAATATTGAATAAAACTGTGATTTTATCAGCTCAACAAATTTTTATAACCCATTTTGTTCTAGTCAACATTTAGCCAACAAATTCATTAATTTATTGATCAATTGAAAATTGTTTTTTCTGTTTCTTTTTGTGCGTATACAGTTTATTGCCTGGTGTGGAGGTCGCATTGTAATACGTCAACATTTTGACGACTCTGGCCTTTGTTTAGAAATTAAACGGTATCCAAAGCTCTTAGATATTGAAATGGTTATATTTAAAAATGAAATCCTGAACATTTTGCAAATTGCTAACAGAAATAACAATTGTTGACATATTGTTTACATTCTTTACATTGTTTACTTCATTTTTTTCAACTATCTATATACATTGTCTCGACGTGTAAAGTATCAATTAACTACGTAGTGTAGACAATATGGTACAACACTGTTAATTGTCTACGCAGTGTAAACAATACGACATAACACTGTTCGAACTATACACCTACGCATTTTAAAATTAAGTTACATTAAATAAAACTCCAATTTGTCTCTTTACTTTGAACATTACAGGATATAGGAACCCATATACATACGCACAGTTATTGCCGATGTATGCAATTTATCATTTCGAAATCTATTTATTTTTATCAAACAGGAATAAAATAAATATAGAAAATTCTAACAATTCAATCTAACAAAAAAAAAAAAAAAATTGAATTTTTTGCACAAAACTTTAAATCGGAAAATTTATTATAATAATACGTATACATTTTCACATTCGGTTTTAAAATATAAAATAAAAATAAAATAAAAATCGTTCGGGGATTTAGTACAATAAATAATATTTTATTTTGACACCAATCCATTTTTCCTTCCTCCAGTTTCAACTTTTTCAGATTTTCCAATTTTTTTTTTTTATTTTTTTAATGGATACCTATAAATAAAATAATATGATTTGATGGAAGAAAATTAATAATATTTTTGTTTTGTATATTATTTTTGTTGAGGGTTGTGGTTTGGGCCTATAAAATTATTACATTTTTGAATGGATTTTGTGCGATATGTAATGTATTTTGAAAAATGAGCATGACAAGGTGTTGTAGTTTTTGTGTTATTAATTTATAAAATATTTAATCAAAGTTTCGAGCTAATGTTTCTATTAAGTATTTGTTGCAAGAAACCAATTTAAGGTAACGATTTAGCTGTTCAACCAATTTGTTAAGTAAATATGGTGTCATTTTCCCCGCCATTGTAGTGATACAAGATAGTCATTATGCCAAATTTTCCATAGGACTTGCAGCAGTTTTTCGATCAATCTCTTCCCTCCAGAACAAGCAGAATTTGTGTGGGAGACAATAATCCTTTAAGCTGATTTTTGGAACAAATTATTTTTCAAAAGCGAACTAAATGGAAACAAAACATAAACTGTCAACTGTGCTTTATTTAAAATTGTTTATTCTAACAGGATTGAATCATTATTGGTAAATACAGAACAAAAAATTTTCACTCACATAAAAGACATGAAGGCTAATCATCAGGCAAATTTGCAAAAAATTGCGGTGAGAATTATGTTTCCCAATTTTGATCGGTAAGCCACTGTGGTAATGTCCCAGTAATAACTTGCGTACAAAATAGCCAAAACGTTATTTTTTGTCGATTATATAATTGTGATTTACGCATGGTACGTCGTGGTGTGATGGTTAAGTGTCTTGCCTTTCAGCTTGCGGTCTCGGGTTCAAGACTCGCATCTACATAGGTTTTTTTTTTTATAAAATTAAACACTTTAATTTAATTATTAGATAAAACAAGTAAAATTTTTTATTAATGAAAAGTACAACAAGATTTTAATACAATATCTTGATTTTTTTAAAAAGTCATGTCCTGTTTCAAACCGTGGTTTTGGGTTCGACTCTCGTTGTTACCAATATTTTTATCTGTAATACAAAAAAGAAAAATTAAAATAAAATCAAATTAAAACTAAAGTTAAAACAATTTTTAAATAAAACAAGCAAAATTTTAATAAATTGCCAATTCAACGCAATTTAATAAAATTTCACATAATTTAGCGGAATTTGGCTGAAAACCGTTAGATCATCAAGTTTTGACAGCACTTTGAATTTATTGTTTTATTTTGCTGTCTAAAAAAATCATAGAATACTGCAGGTTTATGTAGATAGCACGGTTATTGGAAGTTTTGTATTTTGCAATTCGGACACAAAATACACTGAAAAAAATAATCGGTGATATTCACAAAAAAGCGGAGTAATATTTAATGAAAACTGATTAAAAATTCAGCCACATAAGCGCTTTGTATTTACTGCGATTTTAGCAAATCAATTATTACAACTTGCTGAGCAAATTTTATTGTTTTTATTTCACGGTGGGTAAGCAATAGTTGCTATTGCTTTGATATATTTACTCTGCAGTTTGTAAAATAATTTAGAAATTCTTTACATAGCGCATGGTAAATATTGACAGTAAGGTGGATAATGGTTTTCAATGCATTTTAAAATTTGCGGATCGAGAAAATTGCAGCGCATTAATATTTACTCTGCACAGAAGCAAACACTCGAAAGTTCTAGATTGGAGGAGACAGAATTTAATATTTAACATATTTAAAACCAATTCTAATAAAACACATTTTTATAATTAATTTTTTTATTCACTTTTCACAAAAAGGCAATCGATTTTTCTTAAAATAAAGACTATATAATTAATTACATCTCGAGATTGACACTAAACTTACGTATTAATTTTGATCAAACAAATTTTTCCTTTACAGCCTTGAAAGATATTGAATTGTTGTAATGATGCTAATAACTAAATTCTCCTCCTATAAGAAACCATTTAGTGTTCAGGGAACTGAGTTGGTCCTTTCCTCCTAAATTGCTATATAAAATTCTGAAATTAAAACAAGAAAGCAACAAATATAAGTTAATGCACATAAAGTTTTGTAAATTTAATTTGTGTTTACCGTACATCGTTTCAGCACTTTCATGGTTTAATCCTCAAGGCTATAGCTGCCATTTGTTGCGACGCGAAGAAAGGTTGCAAAAAAACTGCAAATGATGATAAAAATTAATATAATTTATATTTTAATATATTTTGAAATAATTACCATTTTTCCCAACAATTCCGGAAACTAGACGAACTGGCATTTTTGTGGCAATTTGTGTGCTGCTTATAAAATTCACTTTAAGACTAATTTTTGTTTGAAATTTTAAATAAAATTTGGAGAACAAAATGCAAAGTGGGATAGAATAAGTGATTTGATTGGTTATAATATCCCCGCAAAAATTATTTTACAAAGTGCAAAGTAAATTTTGAAAAGTATTTGAACAGTTTAAAAACACTTTGTAATTTATTCTCAACGAAAAAATCATTTTTTTTCATTTTTAGTATGTTTGCAATGAAAATGATGTATTGAAATTGCGCGGCTCAAATTTACCTAGCAGCATTGCAATATGATTAATCTCATTTGTCATCAGACGCTGCTCAGCAATAATTTTAATATTTAAAAATGCACTGTAAATATTGCACTGCAAACTTTACAAGGCTCGTACTTTATAAAAACATTATTGGTAATAATTGCAAATTTGGGTTTACACAGCAAAATGTGTAAATATCTCCGCGCGATTTTTTTCAGTGTAAGTAAGGCTAACCATCAGGGGTTTTCGCAAAAAACTGAAAACTTTTTTTTGTTGAAATTCCGGTTCAAAATGATTATAGGTAATGTATATGACATGTTGAGGTTTAAATTACCGGTTGGATGCATAAGGAAAGTGTGGTTATTGGAAGTTTTGTATTTTGAAATTCGGACACATTGAGCTTCGAACCTGGATTGTAGGCGAACGAGGCGACATATTGCAGCAAGTTAAACGATGATCTACTCATAATAACATTTGTAACAAGAAATAACCGAAACATACGGAATCCGTGACAATAAATTTTATGCGTTCAATATAAGTAAGGCTACCATCAGGGATACCATCAGGGATTTTCGCAAAAAACTGAAAACTTTTTTTTGTTGAAATTCCGGTTCAAAATGATTATAGGTAATGTATATGACATATTGAGGTTGAAATTACCGGTTGGATGCATAAGGAAAGTGTGGTTATTGGAAGTTTTGTATTTTGAAATTCGGACACATTGTGCTTCGAACCTGGATTGTAGGCGAACGAGGCGACATATTGCAGCAAATTAAACGATGATCTACTCATAATAACATTTGTAACAAGAAATAACCGAAACATACGGAATCCGTGACAATAAATTTTATGCGTTCAAAATAAGTAAGGCTAACCATCAGGGATTTTCGCAAAAAACTGAAAATTTTTTTTGTTGAAATTCCGGTTCAAAATGATTATAGGTAATGTATATGACATGTTGAGGTTGAAAAAACCGGTTGGATGCATAAGGAAAGTATGGTTATTGGAAGTTTTGTATTTTGAAATTCGGACACATTGTGCTTCGAACCTGGATTGTAGGCGAACGAGGCGACATATTGCAGCAAATTAAACGATGATCTACTCATAATAACATTTGTAACAAGAAATAACCGAAACATACGGAATCCGTGACAATAAATTTTATGCGTTCAAAATAAGTAAGGCTAACCATCAGGGATTTTCGCAAAAAACTGAAAACTTTTTTTTGTTGAAATTCCGGTTCAAAATGATTATAGGTAATGTATATGACATGTTGAGGTTGAAAAAACCGGTTGGATGCATAAGGAAAGTATGGTTATTGGAAGTTTTGTATTTTGAAATTCGGACACATTGTGCTTCGAACCTGGATTGTAGGCGAACGAGGCGACATATTGCAGCAAATTAAACGATGATCTACTCATAATAACATTTGTAACAAGAAATAACCGAAACATACGGAATCCGTGACAATAAATTTTATGCGTTCAAAATAAGTAAGGCTAACCATCAGGGATTTTCGCAAAAAACTGAAAACTTTTTATTGTTGAAATTCCGGTTCAAAATGATTATAGGTAATGTATATGACATGTTGAGGTTGAAAAAACCGGTTGGATGCATAAGGAAAGTATGGTTATTGGAAGTTTTGTATTTTGAAATTCGGACACATTGTGCTTCGAACCTGGATTGTAGGCGAACGAGGCGACATATTGCAGCAAATTAAACGATGATCTACTCATAATAATATTTGTAACAAGAAATAACCGAAACATACGGAATCCGTGACAATAAATTTTATGCGTTCAATATAAGTAAGGCTAACCATCAGGGATTTTCGCAAAAAACTGAAAACTTTTTTTTGTTGAAATTCCGGTTCAAAATGATTATAGGTAATGTATATGACATGTTGAGTTTGAAATTACCGGTTGGATGCATAAGGAAAGTGTGGTTATTGGAAGTTTTGTATTTTGAAATTCGGACACATTGTGCTTCGAACCTGGATTGTAGGCGAACGAGGCGACATATTGCAGCAAATTAAACGATGATCTACTCATAATAACATTTGTAACAAGAAATAACCGAAACATACGGAATCCGTGACAATAAATTTTATGCGTTCAAAATAAGTAAGGCTCATCAGGGATTTTCGCAAAAAACTGAAAACTTTTTATTGTTGAAATTCCGGTTCAAAATGATTATAGGTAATGTATATGACATGTTGAGGTTGAAAAAACCGGTTGGATGCATAAGGAAAGTATGGTTATTGGAAGTTTTGTATTTTGAAATTCGGACACATTGTGCTTCGGACCTGGATTGTAGGCGAACGAGGCGACATATTGCAGCAAATTAAACGATGATCTACTCATAATAACATTTGTAACAAGAAATAACCGAAACATACGGAATCCGTGACAATAAATTTTATGCGTTCAAAATAAGTAAGGCTAACCATCAGGGATTTTCGCAAAAAACTGAAAACTTTTTTTTGTTGAAATTCCGGTTCAAAATGATTATAGGTAATGTATATGACATGTTGAGCTCGAAATTACCGGTTGGATGCATAAGGAAAGTGTGGTTATTGGAAGTTTTGTATTTTGAAATTCGGACACATTGTGCTTCGAACCTGGATTGTAGGCGAACGAGGCGACATATTGCAGCAAATTAAACGATAATCTACTCATAATAACATTTGTAACAAGAAATAACCGAAACATACGGAATCCGTGACAATAAATTTTATGCGTTCAATATAAGTAAGGCTAACCATCAGGGATTTTCGCAAAAAACTGAAAACTTTTTTTTGTTGAAATTCCGGTTCAAAATGATTATAGGTAATGTATATGACATGTTGAGGTTGAAATTACCGGTTGGATGCATAAGGAAAGTATGGTTATTGGAAGTTTTGTATTTTGAAATTCGGACACATTGTGCTTCGAACCTGGATTGTAGGCGAACGAGGCGACATATTGCAGCAAATTAAACGATGATCTACTCATAATAACATTTGTAACAAGAAATAACCGAAACATACGGAATCCGTGACAATAAATTTTATGCGTTCAAAATAAGTAAGGCTAACCATCAGGGATTTTCGCAAAAAACTGAAAACTTTTTATTGTTGAAATTCCGGTTCAAAATGATTATAGGTAATGTATATGACATGTTGAGGTTGAAATTACCGGTTGGATGCATAAGGAAAGTGTGGTTATTGGAAGTTTTGTATTTTGAAATTCGGACACATTGTGCTTCGAACCTGGATTGTAGGCGAACGAGGCGACATATTGCAGCAAATTAAACGATGATCTACTCATAATAACATTTGTAACAAGAAATAACCGAAACATACGGAATCCGTGACAATAAATTTTATGCGTTCAAAATAAGTAAGGCTAACCATCAGGGATTTTCGCAAAAAACTGAAAACTTTTTATTGTTGAAATTCCGGTTCAAAATGATTATAGGTAATGTATATGACATGTTGAGGTTGAAAAAACCGGTTGGATGCATAAGGAAAGTATGGTTATTGGAAGTTTTGTATTTTGAAATTCGGACACATTGTGCTTCGAACCTGGATTGTAGGCGAACGAGGCGACATATTGCAGCAAATTAAACGATGATCTACTCATAATAACATTTGTAACAAGAAATAACCGAAACATACGGAATCCGTGACAATAAATTTTATGCGTTCAAAATAAGTAAGGCTAACCATCAGGGATTTTCGCAAAAAACTGAAAACTTTTTTTTGTTGAAATTCCGGTTCAAAATGATTATAGGTAATGTATATGACATGTTGAGCTCGAAATTACCGGTTGGATGCATAAGGAAAGTGTGGTTATTGGAAGTTTTGTATTTTGAAATTCGGACACATTGTGCTTCGAACCTGGATTGTAGGCGAACGAGGCGACATATTGCAGCAAATTAAACGATGATCTACTCATAATAACATTTGTAACAAGAAATAACCGAAACATACGGAATCCGTGACAATAAATTTTATGCGTTCAAAATAAGTAAGGCTAACCATCAGGGATTTTCGCAAAAAACTGAAAACTTTTTTTTGTTGAAATTCCGGTTCAAAATGATTATAGGTAATGTATATGACATGTTGAGCTCGAAATTACCGGTTGGATGCATAAGGAAAGTGTGGTTATTGGAAGTTTTGTATTTTGAAATTCGGACACATTGTGCTTCGAACCTGGATTGTAGGCGAACGAGGCGACATATTGCAGCAAATTAAGCGATGATCTACTCATAATAACATTTGTAACAAGAAATAACCGAAACATACGGAATCCGTGACAATAAATTTTATGCGTTCAATATAAGTAAGGCTAACCATCAGGGATTTTCGCAAAAAACTGAAAACTTTTTTTTGTTGAAATTCCGGTTCAAAATGATTATAGATAATGTATATGACATGTTGAGGTTGAAATTACCGGTTGGATGCATAAGGAATGTGTGGTTATTGGAAGTTTTGTATTTTGAAATTCGGACACATTGTGCTTCGAACCTGGATTGTAGGCGAACGAGGCGACATATTGCAGCAAATTAAACGATGATCTACTCATAATAACATTTGTAACAAGAAATAACCGAAACATACGGAATCCGTGACAATAAATTTTATGCGTTCAATATAAGTAAGGCTAACACCATCAGGGATTTTCGCAAAAAACTGAAAACTTTTTTTTGTTGAAATTCCGGTTCAAAATGATTATAGGTAATGTATATGACATGTTGAGGTTGAAAAACCCGGTTGGATGCATAAGGAAAGCGTGGTTATTGAAAGTTTTGTATTTTGAAATTCGGACACATTGTGCTTCGAACCTGGATTGTAGGCGAATGAGGCGACATATTGCAGCAAATTAAACGATGATCTACTCATAATAACATTTGTAACAAGAAATAACCGAAACATACGGAATCCGTGACAATAAATTTTATGCGTTCAAAATAAGTAAGGCTAACCATCAGGGATTTTCGCAAAAAACTGAAAACTTTTTTTTGTTGAAATTCCGGTTCAAAATGATTATAGGTAATGTATATGACATGTTGAGCTCGAAATTACCGGTTGGATGCATAAGGAAAGTGTGGTTATTGGAAGTTTTGTATTTTGAAATTCGGACACATTGTGCTTCGAACCTGGATTGTAGGTGAACGAGGCGACATATTGCAGCAAATTAAACGATGATCTACTCATAATAACATTTGTAACAAGAAATAACCGAAACATACGGAATCCGTGACAATAAATTTTATGCGTTCAAAATAAGTAAGGCTAACCATCAGGGATTTTCGCAAAAAACTGAAAACTTTTTTTGTTGAAATTCCGGTTCAAAATGATTATAGATAATGTATATGACATGTTGAGCTCGAAATTACCGGTTGGATGCATAAGGAAAGTGTGGTTATTGGAAGTTTTGTATTTTGAAATTCGGACACATTGTGCTTCGAACCTGGATTGTAGGTGAACGAGGCGACATATTGCAGCAAATTAAACGATGATCTACTCATAATAACATTTGTAACAAGAAATAACCGAAACATACGGAATCCGTGACAATAAATTTTATGCGTTCAAAATAAGTAAGGCTAACCATCAGGGATTTTCGCAAAAAACTGAAAACTTTTTTTTGTTGAAATTCCGGTTCAAAATGATTATAGGTAATGTATATGACATGTTGAGGTTGAAAAAACCGGTTGGATGCATAAGGAAAGTATGGTTATTGGAAGTTTTGTATTTTGAAATTCGGACACATTGTGCTTCGAACCTGGATTGTAGGCGAACGAGGCGACATATTGCAGCAAATTAAACGATGATCTACTCATAATAACATTTGTAACAAGAAATAACCGAAACATACGGAATCCGTGACAATAAATTTTATGCGTTCAAAATAAGTAAGGCTAACCATCAGGGATTTTCGCAAAAAACTGAAAACTTTTTTTTGTTGAAATTCCGGTTCAAAATGATTATAGGTAATGTATATGACATGTTGAGCTCGAAATTACCGGTTGGATGCATAAGGAAAGTGTGGTTATTGGAAGTTTTGTATTTTGAAATTCGGACACATTGTGCTTCGAACCTGGATTGTAGGCGAACGAGGCGACATATTGCAGCAAATTAAACGATGATCTACTCGTAATAACATTTGTAACAAGAAATAACCGAAACATACGGAATCCGTGACAATAAATTTTATGCGTTCAAAATAAGTAAGGCTAACCATCAGGGATTTTCGCAAAAAACTGAAAACTTTTTTTTGTTGAAATTCCGGTTCAAAATGATTATAGGTAATGTATATGATATGTTGAGGTTGAAAAAACCGGTTGGATGCATAAGGAAAGTATGGTTATTGGAAGTTTTGTATTTTGAAATTCATACACATTGTGCTTCGAACCTGGATTGTAGGCGAACGAGGCGACATATTGCAGCAAATTAAACGATGATCTACTCATAATAACATTTGTAACAAGAAATAACCGAAACATACGGAATCCGTGACAATAAATTTTATGCGCTCAAAATAAGTAAGGCTAACCATCAGGGATTTTCGCAAAAAACTGAAAACTTTTTTTTGTTGAAATTCCGGTTCAAAATGATTATAGGTAATGTATATGACATGGTGAGCTCAATATTACCGGTTGGATGCATAAGAAAAGTATGGTTATTGGAAGTTTTGTATTTTGAAATTCGGACACATTGTGCTTCGAACCTGGATTGTAGGCGAACGAGGCGACATATTGCAGCAAATTAAACGATGATCTACTCATAATAACATTTGTAACAAGAAATAACCGAAACATACGGAATCCGTGACAATAAATTTTATGCGTTCAAAATAAGTAAGGCTAACCATCAGGGATTTTCGCAAAAAACTCAAAACTTTTTTTTGTTGAAATTCCGGTTCAAAATGATTATAGGTAATGTATATGACATGTTGAGCTCGATATTACCGGTTGGATGCATAAGGAAAGTATGGTTATTGGAAGTTTTGTATTTTGAAATTCGGACACATTGTGCTTCGAACCTGGATTGTAGGCGAACGAGGCGACATATTGCAGCAAATTAAACGATGATCTACTCATAATAACATTTGTAACAAGAAATAACTGAAACATACGGAATCCGTGACAATAAATTTTATGCGTTCAAAATAAGTAAGGCTAACCATCAGGGATTTTCGCAAAAAACTGAAAACTTTTTTTTGTTGAAATTCCGGTTCAAAATGATTATAGGTAATGTATATGACATGTTGAGCTCGAAATTACCGGTTGGATGCATAAGGAAAGTGTGGTTATTGGAAGTTTTGTATTTTGAAATTCGGACACATTGTGCTTCGAACCTGGATTGTAGGCGAACGAGGCGACATATTGCAGCAAATTAAACGATAATCTACTCATAATAACATTTGTAACAAGAAATAACCGAAACATACGGAATCCGTGACAATAAATTTTATGCGTTCAATATAAGTAAGGCTAACCATCAGGGATTTTCGCAAAAAACTGAAAACTTTTTTTTGTTGAAATTCCGGTTCAAAATGATTATAGGTAATGTATATGACATGTTGAGGTTGAAATTACCGGTTGGATGCATAAGGAAAGTGTGGTTATTGGAAGTTTTGTATTTTGAAATTCGGACACATTGTGCTTCGAACCTGGATTGTAGGCGAACGAGGCGACATATTGCAGCAAATTAAACGATGATCTACTCATAATAACATTTGTAACAAGAAATAACCGAAACATACGGAATCCGTGACAATAAATTTTATGCGTTCAAAATAAGTAAGGCTAACCATCAGGGATTTTCGCAAAAAACTGAAAACTTTTTTTTGTTGAAATTCCGGTTCAAAATGATTATAGGTAATGTATATGACATGTTGAGCTCGAAATTACCGGTTGGATGCATAAGGAAAGTGTGGTTATTGGAAGTTTTGTATTTTGAAATTCGGACACATTGTGCTTCGAACCTGGATTGTAGGCGAACGAGGCGACATATTGCAGCAAATTAAACGATGATCTACTCATAATAACATTTGTAACAAGAAATAACCGAAACATACGGAATCCGTGACAATAAATTTTATGCGTTCAAAATAAGTAAGGCTAACCATCAGGGATTTTCGCAAAAAACTGAAAACTTTTTATTGTTGAAATTCCGGTTCAAAATGATTATAGGTAATGTATATGACATGTTGAGGTTGAAAAAACCGGTTGGATGCATAAGGAAAGTATGGTTATTGGAAGTTTTGTATTTTGAAATTCGGACACATTGTGCTTCGAACCTGGATTGTAGGCGAACGAGGCGACATATTGCAGCAAATTAAACGATGATCTACTCATAATAACATTTGTAACAAGAAATAACCGAAACATACGGAATCCGTGACAATAAATTTTATGCGTTCAAAATAAGTAAGGCTAACCATCAGGGATTTTCGCAAAAAACTCAAAACTTTTTATTGTTGAAATTCCGGTTCAAAATGATTATAAGTAATGTATATGACATGTTAAGGTTGAAAAAACCGGTTGGATGCATAAGGAAAGTATGGTTATTGGAAGTTTTGTATTTTGAAATTCGGACACATTGTGCTTCGGACCTGGATTGTAGGTGAACGAGGCGACATATTGCAGCAAATTAAACGATGATCTACTCATAATAACATTTGTAACAAGAAATAACCGAAACATACGGAATCCGTGACAATAAATTTTATGCGTTCAAAATAAGTAAGGCTAACCATCAGGGATTTTCGCAAAAAACTGAAAACTTTTTTTTGTTGAAATTCCGGTTCAAAATGATTATAGGTAATGTATATGACATGTTGAGCTCGAAATTACCGGTTGGATGCATAAGGAAAGTGTGGTTATTGGAAGTTTTGTATTTTGAAATTCGGACACATTGTGCTTCGAACCTGGATTGTAGGCGAACGAGGCGACATATTGCAGCAAATTAAACGATGATCTACTCATAATAACATTTGTAACAAGAAATAACCGAAACATACGGAATCCGTGACAATAAATTTTATGCGTTCAAAATAAGTAAGGCTAACCATCAGGGATTTTCGCAAAAAACTGAAAACTTTTTTTTGTTGAAATTCCGGTTCAAAATGATTATAGGTAATGTATATGACATGTTGAGCTCGAAATTACCGGTTGGATGCATAAGGAAAGTGTGGTTATTGGAAGTTTTGTATTTTGAAATTCGGACACATTGTGCTTCGAACCTGGATTGTAGGCGAACGAGGCGACATATTGCAGCAAATTAAACGATGATCTACTCATAATAACATTTGTAACAAGAAATAACCGAAACATACGGAATCCGTGACAATAAATTTTATGCGTTCAAAATAAGTAAGGCTAACCATCAGGGATTTTCGCAAAAAACTGAAAACTTTTTTTTGTTGAAATTCCGGTTCAAAATGATTATAGGTAATGTATATGACATGTTGAGCTCGAAATTACCGGTTGGATGCATAAGGAAAGTGTGGTTATTGGAAGTTTTGTATTTTGAAATTCGGACACATTGTGCTTCGAACCTGGATTGTAGGCGAACGAGGCGACATATTGCAGCAAATTAAACGATGATCTACTCATAATAACATTTGTAACAAGAAATAACCGAAACATACGGAATCCGTGACAATAAATTTTATGCGTTCAAAATAAGTAAGGCTAACCATCAGGGATTTTCGCAAAAAACTGAAAACTTTTTTTTGTTGAAATTCCGGTTCAAAATGATTATAGGTAATGTATATGACATGTTGAGGTTGAAATTACCGGTTGGATGCATAAGGAAAGTGTGGTTATTGGAAGTTTTGTATTTTGAAATTCGGACACATTGTGCTTCGAACCTGGATTGTAGGCGAACGAGGCGACATATTGCAGCAAATTAAACGATGATCTACTCATAATAACATTTGTAACAAGAAATAACCGAAACATACGGAATCCGTGACAATAAATTTTATGCGTTCAAAATAAGTAAGGCTAACCATCAGGGATTTTCGCAAAAAACTGAAAACTTTTTTTTGTTGAAATTCCGGTTCAAAATGATTATAGGTAATGTATATGACATGTTGAGGTTGAAATTACCGGTTGGATGCATAAGGAAAGTGTGGTTATTGGAAGTTTTGTATTTTGAAATTCGGACACATTGTGCTTCGAACCTGGATTGTAGGCGAACGAGGCGACATATTGCAGCAAATTAAACGATGATCTACTCGTAATAACATTTGTAACAAGAAATAACCGAAACATACGGAATCCGTGACAATAAATTTTATGCGTTCAAAATAAGTAAGGCTAACCATCAGGGATTTTCGCAAAAAACTGAAAACTTTTTATTGTTGAAATTCCGGTTCAAAATGATTATAGGTAATGTATATGACATGTTGAGGTTGAAAAAACCGGTTGGATGCATAAGGAAAGTATGGTTATTGGAAGTTTTGTATTTTGAAATTCGGACACATTGTGCTTCGAACCTGGATTGTAGGCGAACGAGGCGACATATTGCAGCAAATTAAACGATGATCTACTCATAATAATATTTGTAACAAGAAATAACCGAAACATACGGAATCCGTGACAATAAATTTTATGCGTTCAATATAAGTAAGGCTAACCATCAGGGATTTTCGCAAAAAACTGAAAACTTTTTTTTGTTGAAATTCCGGTTCAAAATGATTATAGGTAATGTATATGACATGTTGAGGTTGAAAAAACCGGTTGGATGCATAAGGAAAGTATGGTTATTGGAAGTTTTGTATTTTGAAATTCGGACACATTGTGCTTCGAACCTGGATTGTAGGCGAACGAGGCGACATATTGCAGCAAATTAAACGATGATCTACTCATAATAATATTTGTAACAAGAAATAACCGAAACATACGGAATCCGTGACAATAAATTTTATGCGTTCAATATAAGTAAGGCTAACCATCAGGGATTTTCGCAAAAAACTGAAAACTTTTTTTTGTTGAAATTCCGGTTCAAAATGATTATAGGTAATGTATATGACATGTTGAGCTCGAAATTACCGGTTGGATGCATAAGGAAAGTGTGGTTATTGGAAGTTTTGTATTTTGAAATTCGGACACATTGTGCTTCGAACCTGGATTGTAGGCGAACGAGGCGACATATTGCAGCAAATTAAACGATGATCTACTCATAATAACATTTGTAACAAGAAATAACCGAAACATACGGAATCCGTGACAATAAATTTTATGCGTTCAAAATAAGTAAGGCTAACCATCAGGGATTTTCGCAAAAAACTGAAAACTTTTTATTGTTGAAATTCCGGTTCAAAATGATTATAGGTAATGTATATGACATGTTGAGGTTGAAAAAACCGGTTGGATGCATAAGGAAAGTATGGTTATTGGAAGTTTTGTATTTTGAAATTCGGACACATTGTGCTTCGAACCTGGATTGTAGGCGAACGAGGCGACATATTGCAGCAAATTAAACGATGATCTACTCATAATAATATTTGTAACAAGAAATAACCGAAACATACGGAATCCGTGACAATAAATTTTATGCGTTCAATATAAGTAAGGCTAACCATCAGGGATTTTCGCAAAAAACTGAAAACTTTTTTTTGTTGAAATTCCGGTTCAAAATGATTATAGGTAATGTATATGACATGTTGAGGTTGAAAAAACCGGTTGGATGCATAAGGAAAGTATGGTTATTGGAAGTTTTGTATTTTGAAATTCGGACACATTGTGCTTCGAACCTGGATTGTAGGCGAACGAGGCGACATATTGCAGCAAATTAAACGATGATCTACTCATAATAACATTTGTAACAAGAAATAACCGAAACATACGGAATCCGTGACAATAAATTTTATGCGTTCAAAATAAGTAAGGCTAACCATCAGGGATTTTCGCAAAAAACTGAAAACTTTTTTTTGTTGAAATTCCGGTTCAAAATGATTATAGGTAATGTATATGACATGTTGAGCTCGAAATTACCGGTTGGATGCATAAGGAAAGTGTGGTTATTGGAAGTTTTGTATTTTGAAATTCGGACACATTGTGCTTCGAACCTGGATTGTAGGCGAACGAGGCGACATATTGCAGCAAATTAAACGATGATCTACTCATAATAACATTTGTAACAAGAAATAACCGAAACATACGGAATCCGTGACAATAAATTTTATGCGTTCAAAATAAGTAAGGCTAACCATCAGGGATTTTCGCAAAAAACTGAAAACTTTTTTTTGTTGAAATTCTGGTTCAAAATGATTATAGGTAATGTATATGACATGTTGAGCTCGAAATTACCGGTTGGATGCATAAGGAAAGTGTTGTTATTGGAAGTTTTGTATTTTGAAATTCGGACACATTGTGCTTCGAACCTGGATTGTAGGCGAACGAGGCGACATATTGCAGCAAATTAAACGATGATCTACTCATAATAACATTTGTAACAAGAAATAACCGAAACATACGGAATCCGTGACAATAAATTTTATGCGTTCAATATAAGTAAGGCTAACCATCAGGGATTTTCGCAAAAAACTGAAAACTTTTTTTTGTTGAAATTCCGGTTCAAAATGATTATAGATAATGTATATGACATGTTGAGGTTGAAATTACCGGTTGGATGCATAAGGAAAGTGTGGTTATTGGAAGTTTTGTATTTTGAAATTCGGACACATTGTGCTTCGAACCTGGATTGTAGGCGAACGAGGCGACATATTGCAGCAAATTAAACGATGATCTACTCATAATAACATTTGTAACAAGAAATAACCGAAACATACGGAATCCGTGACAATAAATTTTATGCGTTCAATATAAGTAAGGCTAACACCATCAGGGATTTTCGCAAAAAACTGAAAACTTTTTTTTGTTGAAATTCCGGTTCAAAATGATTATAGGTAATGTATATGACATGTTGAGGTTGAAGTTACCGGTTGGATGCATAAGGAAAGTGCAGTTATTGGAAGTTTTGTATTTTGAAATTCGGACACATTGAGCTTCGAACCTGGATTGTAGGCGAACGAGGCGACATATTGCAGCAAATTAAACGATGATCTACTCATAATAACATTTGTAACAAGAAATAACCGAAACATACGGAATCCGTGACAATAAATTTTATGCGTTCAAAATAAGTAAGGCTAACCATCAGGGATTTTCGCAAAAAACTGAAAACTTTTTTTTGTTGAAATTCCGGTTCAAAATGATTATAGGTAATGTATATGACATGTTGAGGTTGAAAAAACCGGTTGGATGCATAAGGAAAGTATGGTTATTGGAAGTTTTGTATTTTGAAATTCGGACACATTGTGCTTCGAACCTGGATTGTAGGCGAACGAGGCGACATATTGCAGCAAATTAAACGATGATCTACTCATAATAACATTTGTAACAAGAAATAACCGAAACATACGGAATCCGTGACAATAAATTTTATGCGTTCAAAATAAGTAAGGCTAACCATCAGGGATTTTCGCAAAAAACTGAAAACTTTTTTTTGTTGAAATTCCGGTTCAAAATGATTATAGGTAATGTATATGATATGTTGAGATTGAAAAAACCGGTTGGATGCATAAGGAAAGTATGGTTATTGGAAGTTTTGTATTTTGAAATTCGGACACATTGTGCTTCGAACCTGGATTGTAGGCGAACGAGGCGACATATTGCAGCAAATTAAACGATGATCTACTCATAATAACATTTGTAACAAGAAATAACCGAAACATACGGAATCCGTGACAATAAATTTTATGCGTTCAAAATAAGTAAGGCTAACCATCAGGGATTTTCGCAAAAAACTGAAAACTTTTTTTTGTTGAAATTCCGGTTCAAAATGATTATAGGTAATGTATATGACATGTTGAGGTTGAAAAAACCGGTTGGATGCATAAGGAAAGTATGGTTATTGGAAGTTTTGTATTTTGAAATTCGGACACATTGTGCTTCGAACCTGGATTGTAGGCGAACGAGGCGACATATTGCAGCAAATTAAACGATGATCTACTCATAATAACATTTGTAACAAGAAATAACCGAAACATACGGAATCCGTGACAATAAATTTTATGCGTTCAAAATAAGTAAGGCTAACCATCAGGGATTTTCGCAAAAAACTGAAAACTTTTTTTTGTTGAAATTCCGGTTCAAAATGATTATAGGTAATGTATATGATATGTTGAGATTGAAAAAACCGGTTGGATGCATAAGGAAAGTATGGTTATTGGAAGTTTTGTATTTTGAAATTCGGACACATTGTGCTTCGAACCTGGATTGTAGGCGAACGAGGCGACATATTGCAGCAAATTAAACGATGATCTACTCATAATAACATTTGTAACAAGAAATAACCGAAACATACGGAATCCGTGACAATAAATTTTATGCGTTCAAAATAAGTAAGGCTAACCATCAGGGATTTTCGCAAAAAACTGAAAACTTTTTTTTGTTGAAATTCCGGTTCAAAATGATTATAGGTAATGTATATGACATGTTGAGGTTGAAAAAACCGGTTGGATGCATAAGGAAAGTATGGTTATTGGAAGTTTTGTATTTTGAAATTCGGACACATTGTGCTTCGAACCTGGATTGTAGGCGAACGAGGCGACATATTGCAGCAAATTAAACGATGATCTACTCATAATAACATTTGTAACAAGAAATAACCGAAACATACGGAATCCGTGACAATAAATTTTATGCGTTCAAAATAAGTAAGGCTAACCATCAGGGATTTTCGCAAAAAACTGAAAACTTTTTTTTGTTGAAATTCCGGTTCAAAATGATTATAGGTAATGTATATGATATGTTGAGATTGAAAAAACCGGTTGGATGCATAAGGAAAGTATGGTTATTGGAAGTTTTGTATTTTGAAATTCGGACACATTGTGCTTCGAACCTGGATTGTAGGCGAACGAGGCGACATATTGCAGCAAATTAAACGATGATCTACTCATAATAACATTTGTAACAAGAAATAACCGAAACATACGGAATCCGTGACAATAAATTTTATGCGTTCAAAATAAGTAAGGCTAACCATCAGGGATTTTCGCAAAAAACTGAAAACTTTTTTTTGTTGAAATTCCGGTTCAAAATGATTATAGGTAATGTATATGACATGTTGAGCTTGAAATTACCGGTTGGATGCATAAGGAAAGTGTGGTTATTGGAAGTTTTGTATTTTGAAATTCGGACACATTGTGCTTCGAACCTGGATTGTAGGCGAACGAGGCGACATATTGCAGCAAATTAAACGATGATCTACTCATAATAACATTTGTAACAAGAAATAACCGAATCATACGGAATCCGTGACAATAAATTTTATGCGTTCAAAATAAGTAAGGCTAACCATCAGGGATTTTCGCAAAAAACTGAAAACTTTTTTTTGTTGAAATTCCGGTTCAAAATGATTATAGGTAATGTATATGATATGTTGAGGTTGAAAAAACCGGTTGGATGCATAAGGAAAGTATGGTTATTGGAAGTTTTGTATTTTGAAATTCGGACACATTGTGCTTCGAACCTGGATTGTAGGCGAACGAGGCGACATATTGCAGCAAATTAAACGATGATCTACTCATAATAACATTTGTAACAAGAAATAACCGAATCATACGGAATCCGTGACAATAAATTTTATGCGTTCAAAATAAGTAAGGCTAACCATCAGGGATTTTCGCAAAAAACTGAAAACTTTTTTTTGTTGAAATTCCGGTTCAAAATGATTATAGGTAATGTATATGACATGTTGAGGTTGAAATTACCGGTTGGATGCATAAGGAAAGTGTGGTTATTGGAAGTTTTGTATTTTGAAATTCGGACACATTGTGCTTCGAACCTGGATTGTAGGCGAACGAGGCGACATATTGCAGCAAATTAAACGATGATCTACTCATAATAACATTTGTAACAAGAAATAACCGAAACATACGGAATCCGTGACAATAAATTTTATGCGTTCAAAATAAGTAAGGCTAACCATCAGGGATTTTCGCAAAAAACTGAAAACTTTTTTTTGTTGAAATTCCGGTTCAAAATGATTATAGGTAATGTATATGACATGTTGAGGTTGAAATTACCGGTTGGATGCATAAGGAAAGTGTGGTTATTGGAAGTTTTGTATTTTGAAATTCGGACACATTGTGCTTCGAACCTGGATTGTAGGCGAACGAGGCGACATATTGCAGCAAATTAAACGATGATCTACTCATAATAACATTTGTAACAAGAAATAACCGAAACATACGGAATCCGTGACAATAAATTTTATGCGTTCAAAATAAGTAAGGCTAACCATCAGGGATTTTCGCAAAAAACTGAAAACTTTTTTTTGTTGAAATTCCGGTTCAAAATGATTATAGGTAATGTATATGACATGTTGAGGTTGAAAAAACCGGTTGGATGCATAAGGAAAGTATGGTTATTGGAAGTTTTGTATTTTGAAATTCCGTCACATTGTGCTTCGAACCTGGATTGTAGGCGAACGAGGCGACATATTGCAGCAAATTAAACGATGATCTACTTATAATAATATTTGTAACAAGAAATAACCGAAACATACGGAATCCGTGACAATAAATTTTATGCGTTCAAAATAAGTAAGGCTAACCATCAGGGATTTTCGCAAAAAACTGAAAACTTTTTTTTGTTGAAATTCCGGTTCAAAATGATTATAGGTAATGTATATGACATGTTGAGGTTGAAAAAACCGGTTGGATGCATAAGGAAAGTATGGTTATTGGAAGTTTTGTATTTTGAAATTCGGACACATTGTGCTTCGAACCTGGATTGTAGGCGAACGAGGCGACATATTGCAGCAAATTAAACGATGATCTACTCATAATAATATTTGTAACAAGAAATAACCGAAGCATACGGAATCCGTGACAATAAATTTTATGCGTTCAAAATAAGTAAGGCTAACCATCAGGGATTTTCGCAAAAAACTGAAAACTTTTTTTTGTTGAAATTCCGGTTCAAAATGATTATAGGTAATGTATATGACATGTTGAGGTTTAAATTACCGGTTGGATGCATAAGGAAAGTGTGGTTATTGGAAGTTTTGTATTTTGAAATTCGGACACATTGTGCTTCGAACCTGGATTGTAGGCGAACGAGGCGACATATTGCAGCAAATTAAACGATGATCTACTCATAATAACATTTGTAACAAGAAATAACCGAAACATACGGAATCCGTGACAATAAATTTTATGCGTTCAAAATAAGTAAGGCTAACCATCAGGGATTTTCGCAAAAAACTGAAAACTTTTTTTTGTTGAAATTCCGGTTCAAAATGATTATAGGTAATGTATATGATATGCTGAGGTTGAAAAAACCAGTTGGATGCATAAGGAAAGTATGGTTATTGGAAGTTTTGTATTTTGAAATTCGGACACATTGTGCTTCGAACCTGGATTATAGGCGAACGAGGCGACATATTGCAGCAAATTAAACGATGATCTACTCATAATAACATTTGTAACAAGAAATAACCGAAACATACGGAATCCGTGACAATAAATTTTATGCGTTCAAAATAAGTAAGGCTAACCATCAGGGATTTTCGCAAAAAACTGAAATTTTTTTTTGTTGAAATTCCGGTTCAAAATGATTATAGGTAATGTATATGACATGTTGAGGTTGAAATTACCGGTTGGATGCATAAGGAAAGTGTGGTTATTGGAAGTTTTGTATTTTGAAATTCGGACACATTGTGCTTCGAACCTGGATTGTAGGCGAACGAGGCGACATATTGCAGCAAATTAAACGATGATCTACTCATAATAACATTTGTAACAAGAAATAACCGAAACATACGGAATCCGTGACAATAAATTTTATGCGTTCAAAATAAGTAAGGCTAACCATCAGGGATTTTCGCAAAAAACTGAAAACTTTTTTTTGTTGAAATTCCGGTTCAAAATGATTATAGGTAATGTATATGATATGCTGAGGTTGAAAAAACCAGTTGGATGCATAAGGAAAGTATGGTTATTGGAAGTTTTGTATTTTGAAATTCGGACACATTGTGCTTCGAACCTGGATTATAGGCGAACGAGGCGACATATTGCAGCAAATTAAACGATGATCTACTCATAATAACATTTGTAACAAGAAATAACCGAAACATACGGAATCCGTGACAATAAATTTTATGCGTTCAAAATAAGTAAGGCTAACCATTAGGGATTTTCGCAAAAAACTGAAAACTTTTTTTTTGTTGAAATTCCGGTTCAAAATGATTATAGGTAATGTATATGACATGTTGAGGTTGAAATTACCGGTTGGATGCATAAGGAAAGTGTGGTTATTGGAAGTTTTGTATTTTGAAATTCGGACACATTGTGCTTCGAACCTGGATTGTAGGCGAACGAGGCGACATATTGCAGCAAATTAAACGATGATCTACTCATAATAACATTTGTAACAAGAAATAACCGAAACATACGGAATCCGTGACAATAAATTTTATGCGCTCAAAATAAGTAAGGCTAACCATCAGGGATTTTCGCAAAAAACTGAAAACTTTTTTTTGTTGAAATTCCGGTTCAAAATGATTATAGGTAATGTATATGACATGTTGAGGTTGAAATTACCGGTTGGATGCATAAGGAAAGTGTGGTTATTGGAAGTTTTGTATTTTGAAATTTGGACACATTGTGCTTCGAACCTGGATTGTAGGCGAACGAGGCGACATATTGCAGCAAATTAAACGATGATCTACTCATAATAACATTTGTAACAAGAAATAACCGAAACATATGGAATCCGTGACAATAAATTTTATGCGTTCAAAATAAGTAAGGCTAACCATCAGGGATTTTCGCAAAAAACTGAAAACTTTTTTTTGTTGAAATTCCGGTTCAAAATGATTATAGGTAATGTATATGACATGTTGAGGTTGAAATTACCGGTTGGATGCATAAGGAAAGTGTGGTTATTGGAAGTTTTGTATTTTGAAATTCGGACACATAATGCTTCGAACCTGGATTGTAGGCGAACGAGGCGACATATTGCAGCAAATTAAACGATGATCTACTCATAATAACATTTGTAACAAGAAATAACCGAAACATACGGAATCCGTGACAATAAATTTTATGCGTTCAATATAAGTAAGGCATCAGGGATTTTCGCAAAAAACTGAAAACTTTTTTTTGTTGAAATTCCGGTTCAAAATGATTATAGGTAATGTATATGACATGTTGCGGTTGAAATTACCGGTTGGATGCATAAGGAAAGTGTGGTTATTGGAAGTTTTGTATTTTGAAATTCGGACACATTGTGCTTCGAACCTGGATTGTAGGCGAACGAGGCGACATATTGCAGCAAATTAAACGATGATCTACTCATAATAACATTTGTAACAAGAAATAACCGAAACATATGGAATCCGTGACAATAAATTTTATGCGTTCAATATAAGTAAGGCTAACCATCAGGGATTTTCGCAAAAAACTGAAAACTTTTTTTTGTTGAAATTCCGGTTCAAAATGATTATAGGTAATGTATATGACATGTTGAGGTTGAAATTACCGGTTGGATGCATAAGGAAAGTGTAGTTATTGGAAGTTTTGTATTTTGAAATTCGGACACATTGTGCTTCGAACCTGGATTGTAGGCGAACGAGGCGACATATTGCAGCAAATTAAACGACGATCTACTCATAATAACATTTGTAACAAGAAATAACCGAAACATATGGAATCCGTGACAATAAATTTTATGCGTTCAAAATAAGTAAGGCTAACCATCAGGGATTTTCGCAAAAAACTGAAAACTTTTTTTTGTTGAAATTCCGGTTCAAAATGATTATAGGTAATGTATATGACATGTTGAGGTTGAAATTACCGGTTGGATGCATAAGGAAAGTGTGGTTATTGGAAGTTTTGTATTTTGAAATTCGGACACATAATGCTTCGAACCTGGATTGTAGGCGAACGAGGCGACATATTGCAGCAAATTAAACGATGATCTACTCATAATAACATTTGTAACAAGAAATAACCGAAACATACGGAATCCGTGACAATAAATTTTATGCGTTCAAAATAAGTAAGGCTAACCATCAGGGATTTTCGCAAAAAACTGAAAACTTTTTTTTGTTGAAATTCCGGTTCAAAATGATTATAGGTAATGTATATGACATGTTGAGGTTGAAATTACCGGTTGGATGCATAAGGAAAGTGTGGTTATTGGAAGTTTTGTATTTTGAAATTCGGACACATTGTGCTTCGAACCTGGATTGTAGGCGAACGAGGCGACATATTGCAGCAAATTAAACGATGATCTACTCATAATAACATTTGTAACAAGAAATAACCGAAACATACGGAATCCGTGACAATAAATTTTATGCGTTCAAAATAAGTAAGGCTAACCATCAGGGATTTTCGCAAAAAACTGAAAACTTTTTTTGTTGAAATTCCGGTTCAAAATGATTATAGGTAATGTATATGACATGTTGAGGTTGAAATTACCGGTTGGATGCATAAGGAAGGTGTGGTTATTGGAAGTTTTGTATTTTGAAATTCGGACACATAATGCTTCGAACCTGGATTGTAGGCGAACGAGGCGACATATTGCAGCAAATTAAACGATGATCTACTCATAATAACATTTGTAACAAGAAATAACCGAAACATACGGAATCCGTGACAATAAATTTTATGCGTTCAAAATAAGTAAGGCTAACCATCAGGGATTTTCGCAAAAAACTGAAAACTTTTTTTTGTTGAAATTCCGGTTCAAAATGATTATAGGTAATGTATATGACATGTTGAGGTTGAAATTACCGGTTGGATGCATAAGGAAAGTGTGGTTATTGGAAGTTTTGTATTTTGAAATTCGGACACATTGTGCTTCGAACCTGGATTGTAGGCGAACGAGGCGACATATTGCAGCAAATTAAACGATGATCTACTCATAATAACATTTGTAACAAGAAATAACCGAAACATACGGAATCCGTGACAATAAATTTTACTCGTTCAAAATAAGTAAGGCTAGCCATCAGGGATTTTCGCAAAAAACTGAAAACTTTTTTGTTGTTGAAATTCCGGTTCAAAATGATTATAGGTAATGTATATGACATGTTGAGCTCGAAATTACCAGTTGGATGCATAAGGAAAGTGTGGTTATTGGAAGTTTTGTATTTTGAAATTTGGACACATTGTGCTTCGAACCTGGATTGTAGGTGAACGAGGCGACATATTGCAGCAAATTAAACGATGATCTACTCATAATAACATTTGTAATAAGAAATAACCGAAACATACGGAATCCGTGACAATAAATTTGACGCGTTCAAAATAAGTAAGGCTAACCATCAGGGATTTTCGCAAAAAACTGAAAACTTTTTTTTGTTGAAATTCCGGTTCGAAATGATTAAAGGTAATGTATATGACATGTTGAGCTCGAAATTACCGGTTGGATGCATAAGGAAAGTGTGGTTATTGGAAGTTTTGTATTTTGAAATTCGGACACATTGTGCTTCGAACCTGGATTGTAGGCGAACGAGGCGACATATTGCGGCAAATTAAACGATGATCTACTCATAATAACATTTGTAATAAGAAATAACCGAAACATACGGAATCCGTGACAATAAATTCGACGCGTTCAAAATAAGTAAGGCTAACCATCAGGGATTTTCGCAAAAAACTGAAAACTTTTTTTTGTTGAAATTCCGGTTCGAAATGATTAAAGGTAATGTATATGACATGTTGAGCTCGAAATTACCGGTTGGATGCATAAGGAAAGTGTGGTTATTGGAAGTTTTGTATTTTGAAATTCGGACACATTGTGCTTCGAACCTGGATTGTAGGCGAACGAGGCGACATATTGCGGCAAATTAAACGATGATCTACTCATAATAACATTTGTAATAAGAAATAACCGAAACATACGGAATCCGTGACAATAAATTTTATGCGTTCAAAATAAGTAAGGCTAACCATCAGGGATTTTCGCAAAAAACTGAAAACTTTTTCTTGTTGAAATTCCGGTTCGAAATGATTAAAGGTAATGTATATGACATGTTGAGCTCGAAATTACCGGTTGGATGCATAAGGAAAGTGTGGTTATTGGAAGTTTTGTATTTTGAAATTCGGACACATTGTGCTTCGAACCTGGATTGTAGGCGAACGAGGCGACATATTGCGGCAAATTAAACGATGATCTACTCATAATAACATTTGTAATAAGAAATAACCGAAACATACGGAATCCGTGACAATAAATTTTATGCGTTCAAAATAAGTAAGGCTAACCATCAGGGATTTTCGCAAAAAACTGAAAACTTTTTTTTGATGAAATTCCGGTTCGAAATGATTAAAGGTAATGTATATGACATGTTGAGCTCGAAATTACCGGTTGGATGCATAAGGAAAGTATGGTTATTGGAAGTTTTGTATTTTGAAATTCGGACACATTGTGCTTCGAACCTGGATTGTAGGCGAACGAGGCGACATATTGCGGCAAATTAAACGATGATCTACTCATAATAACATTTGTAATAAGAAATAACCGAAACATACGGAATCCGTGACAATAAATTTTATGCGTTCAAAATAAGTAAGGCTAACCATCAGGGATTTTCGCAAAAAACTGAAAACTTTTTTTTGATGAAATTCCGGTTCGAAATGATTAAAGGTAATGTATATGACATGTTGAGCTCGAAATTACCGGTTGGATGCATAAGGAAAGTGTGGTTATTGGAAGTTTTGTATTTTGAAATTCGGACACATTGTGCTTCGAACCTGGATTGTAGGCGAACGAGGCGACATATTGCGACAAATTAAACGATGATCTACTCATAATAACATTTGTAATAAGAAATAACCGAAACATACGGAATCCGTGACAATAAATTTTATGCGTTCAAAATAAGTAAGGCTAACCATCAGGGATTTTCGCAAAAAACTGAAAACTTTTTTTTGATGAAATTCCGGTTCGAAATGATTAAAGGTAATGTATATGACATGTTGAGCTCGAAATTACCGGTTGGATGCATAAGGAAAGTGTGGTTATTGGAAGTTTTGTATTTTGAAATTCGGACACATTGTGCTTCGAACCTGGATTGTAGGCGAACGAGGCGACATATTGCGGCAAATTAAACGATGATCTACTCATAATAACATTTGTAATAAGAAATAACCGAACCATACGGAATCCGTGACAATAAATTTTATGCGTTCAAAATAAGTAAGGCTAACCATCAGGGATTTTCGCAAAAAACTGAAAACTTTTTTTTGATGAAATTCCGGTTCGAAATGATTAAAGGTAATGTATATGACATGTTGAGCTCGAAATTACCGGTTGGATGCATAAGGAAAGTGTGGTTATTGGAAGTTTTGTATTTTGAAATTCGGACGCATTGTGCTTCGAACCTGGATTGTAGGCGAACGAGGCGACATATTGCAGCAAATTAAACGATGATCTACTCATAATAACATTTGTAACAAGAAATAACCGAAACATACGGAATCCGTGACAATAAATTTTATGCGTTCAAAATAAGTAAGGCTAACCATCAGGGATTTTCGCAAAAAACTGATAACTTTTTTTTGTTGAAATTCCGGTTCAAAATGATTATAGGTAATGTATATGACATGTTGAGCTCGAAATTACCGGTTGGATGCATAAGGAAAGTGTGGTTATTGGAACTTTTGTATTTTGAAATTCGGACACATTGTGCTTCGAACCTGGATTGTAGGCGAACGAGGCGACATATTGCAGCAAATTAAACGATGATCTACTCATAATAACATTTGTAACAAGAAATAACCGAAACATACGGAATCCGTGACAATAAATTTTATGCGTTCAAAATAAGTAAGGCTAACCATCAGGGATTTTCGCAAAAAACTGATAACTTTTTTTTGTTGAAATTCCGGTTCAAAATGATTATAGGTAATGTAAATGATATGTTGAGGTTGAAAAAACCGGTTGGATGCATAAGGAAAGTGTGGTTATTGGAAGTTTTGTATTTTGAAATTCGGACACATTGTGCTTCGAACCTGGATTGTAGGCGAACGAGGCGACATATTGCAGCAAATTAAACGATGATCTACTCATAATAACATTTGTAACAAGAAATAACCGAAACATACGGAATCCGTGACAATAAATTTTATGCGTTCAAAATAAGTAAGGCTAACCATCAGGGATTTTCGCAAAAAACTGAAAACTTTTTTTTGTTGAAATTCCGGTTCAAAATGATTATAGGTAATGTAAATGATATGTTGAGGTTGAAAAAACCGGTTGGATGCATAAGGAAAGTGTGGTTATTGGAAGTTTTGTATTTTGAAATTCGGACACATTGTGCTTCGAACGTGGATTGTAGGCGAACGAGGCGACATTTTGCATCAAATTAAACGATGATCTACTCATAATAACATTTGTAACAAGAAATAACCGAAACATACGGAATCCGTGACAATAAATTTTATGCGTTCAAAATAAGTAAGGCTAACCATCAGGGATTTTCGCAAAAAACTGAAAACTTTTTTTTGTTGAAATTCCGGTTCAAAATGATTATAGGTAATGTAAATGATATGTTGAGGTTGAAAAAACCGGTTGGATGCATAAGGAAAGTGTGGTTATTGGAAGTTTTGTATTTTGAAATTCGGACACATTGTGCTTCGAACGTGGATTGTAGGCGAACGAGGCGACATATTGCAGCAAATTAAACGATGATCTACTCATAATAACATTTGTAACAAGAAATAACCGAAACATACGGAATCCGTGACAATAAATTTTATGCGTTCAAAATAAGTAAGGCTAACCATCAGGGATTTTCGCAAAAAACTGATAACTTTTTTTTGTTGAAATTCCGGTTCAAAATGATTATAGGTAATGTAAATGATATGTTGAGGTTGAAAAAACCGGTTGGATGCATAAGGAAAGTGTGGTTATTGGAAGTTTTGTATTTTGAAATTCGGACACATTGTGCTTCGAACCTGGATTGTAGGCGAACGAGGCGACATATTGCAGCAAATTAAACGATGATCTACTCATAATAACATTTGTAACAAGAAATAACCGAAACATACGGAATCCGTGACAATAAATTTTATGCGTTCAAAATAAGTAAGGCTAACCATCAGGGATTTTCGCAAAAAACTGAAAACTTTTTTTTGTTGAAATTCCGGTTCAAAATGATTATAGGTAATGTAAATGATATGTTGAGGTTGAAAAAACCGGTTGGATGCATAAGGAAAGTGTGGTTATTGGAAGTTTTGTATTTTGAAATTCGGACACATTGTGCTTCGAACGTGGATTGTAGGCGAACGAGGCGACATATTGCAGCAAATTAAACGATGATCTACTCATAATAACATTTGTAACAAGAAATAACCGAAACATACGGAATCCGTGACAATAAATTTTATGCGTTCAAAATAAGTAAGGCTAACCATCAGGGATTTTCGCAAAAAACTGATAACTTTTTTTTGTTGAAATTCCGGTTCAAAATGATTATAGGTAATGTATATGACATGTTGAGCTCGAAATTATCGGTTGGATGCATAAGGAAAGTGTGGTTATTGGAAGTTTTGTATTTTGAAATTCGGACACATTGTGCTTCGAACCTGGATTGTAGGCGAACGAGGCGACATATTGCAGCAAATTAAACGATGATCTACTCATAATAACATTTGTAACAAGAAATAACCGAAACATACGGAATCCGTGACAATAAATTTTATGCTTTCAAAATAAGTAAGGCTAACCATCAGGGATTTTCGCAAAAAACTGAAAACTTTTTTTTGTTGAAATTCCGGTTCAAAATGATTATAGGTTATGTAAATGATATGTTGAGGTTGAAAAAACCGGTTGGATGCATAAGGAAAGTGTGGTTATTGGAAGTTTTGTATTTTGAAATTCGGACGCATTGTGCTTCGAACCTGGATTGTAGGCAAACGAGGCGACATATTGCAGCAAATTAAACGATGATCTGCTCATAATAACATTTGTAACAAGAAATAACCGAAACATACGGAATCCGTGACAATAAATTTTATGCGTTCAAAATAAGTAAGGCTAACCATCAGGGATTTTCGCAAAATACTGAAAACTTTTTTTTGTTGAAATTCCGGTTCAAAATGATTATAGGTAATGTAAATGATATGTTGAGGTTGAAAAAACCGGTTGGATGCATAAGGAAAGTATGGTTATTGGAAGTTTTGTATTTTGAAATTCGGACACATAATGCTTCGAACCTGGATTGTAGGCGAACGAGGCGACATATTGCAGCAAATTAAACGATGATCTACTCATAATAACATTTGTAACAAGAAATAACCGAAACATACGGAATCCGTGACAATAAATTTTATGCGTTCAAAATAAGTAAGGCTAACCATCAGGGATTTTCGCAAAAAACTGAAAACTTTTTTTTGTTGAAATTCCGGTTCAAAATGATTATAGGTAATGTAAATGATATGTTGAGGTTGAAAAAACCGGTTGGATGCATAAGGAAAGTGTGGTTATTGGAAGTTTTGTATTTTGAAATTCGGACACATAATGCTTCGAACCTGGATTGTAGGCGAACGAGGCGACATATTGCAGCAAATTAAACGATGATCTACTCATAATAACATTTGTAACAAGAAATAACCGAAACATACGGAATCCGTGACAATAAATTTTATGCGTTCAAAATAAGTAAGGCTAACCATCAGGGATTTTCGCAAAAAACTGAAAACTTTTTTTTGTTGAAATTCCGGTTCAAAATGATTATAGGTAATGTAAATGATATGTTGAGGTTGAAAAAACCGGTTGGATGCATAAGGAAAGTGTGGTTATTGGAAGTTTTGTATTTTGAAATTCGGACACATTGTGCTTCGAACGTGGATTGTAGGCGAACGAGGCGACATTTTGCATCAAATTAAACGATGATCTACTCATAATAATATTTGTAACAAGAAATAACCGAAACATACGGAATCCGTGACAATAAATTTTATGCGTTCAAAATAAGTAAGGCTAACAACCATCAGGGATTTTCGCAAAAAACTGAAAACTTTTTTTTGTTGAAATTCCGGTTCAAAATGATTATAGGTAATGTAAATGATATGTTGAGGTTGAAAAAACCGGTTGGATGCATAAGGAAAGTGTGGTTATTGGAAGTTTTGTATTTTGAAATTCGGACGCATTGTGCTTCGAACCTGGATTGTAGGCGAACGAGGCGACATATTGCAGCAAATTAAACGATGATCTGCTCATAATAACATTTGTAACAAGAAATAACCGAAACATACGGAATCCGTGACAATAAATTTTATGCGTTCAAAATAAGTAAGGCTAACCATCAGGGATTTTCGCAAAAAACTGAAAACTTTTTTTTGTTGAAATTCCGGTTCAAAATGATTATAGGTAATGTAAATGATATGTTGAGGTTGAAAAAACCGGTTGGATGCATAAGGAAAGTGTGATTATTGGAAGTTTTGTATTTCGAAATTCGGACACATTGTGCTTCGAACGTGGATTGTAGGCGAACGAGGCGACATTTTGCATCAAATTAAACGATGATCTACTCATAATAACATTTGTAACAAGAAATAACCGAAACATACGGAATCCGTGACAATAAATTTTATGCGTTCAAAATAAGTAAGGCTAACCATCAGGGATTTTCGCAAAAAACTGAAAACTTTTTTTTGTTGAAATTCCGGTTCAAAATGATTATAGGTAATGTAAATGATATGTTGAGGTTGAAAAAACCGGTTGGATGCATAAGGAAAGTGTGGTTATTGGAAGTTTTGTATTTTGAAATTCGGACACATTGTGCTTCGAACGTGGATTGTAGGCGAACGAGGCGACATATTGCAGCAAATTAAACGATGATCTACTCATAATAACATTTGTAACAAGAAATAACCGAAACATACGGAATCCGTGACAATAAATTTTATGCGTTCAAAATAAGTAAGGCTAACCATCAGGGATTTTCGCAAAAAACTGATAACTTTTTTTTGTTGAAATTCCGGTTCAAAATGATTATAGGTAATGTATATGACATGTTGAGCTCGAAATTACCGGTTGGATGCATAAGGAAAGTGTGGTTATTGGAAGTTTTGTATTTTGAAATTCGGACACATTGTGCTTCGAACCTGGATTGTAGGCGAACGAGGCGACATATTGCAGCAAATTAAACGATGATCTACTCATAATAACATTTGTAACAAGAAATAACCGAAACATACGGAATCCATGACAATAAATTTTATGCGTTCAAAATAAGTAAGGCTAACCATCAGGGATTTTCGCAAAAAACTGATAACTTTTTTTTGTTGAAATTCCGGTTCAAAATGATTATAGGTAATGTATATGACATGTTGAGCTCGAAATTATCGGTTGGATGCATAAGGAAAGTGTGGTTATTGGAAGTTTTGTATTTTGAAATTCGGACACATTGTGCTTCGAACCTGGATTGTAGGCGAACGAGGCGACATATTGCAGCAAATTAAACGATGATCTACTCATAATAACATTTGTAACAAGAAATAACCGAAACATACGGAATCCGTGACAATAAATTTTATGCGTTCAAAATAAGTAAGGCTAACCATCAGGGATTTTCGCAAAAAACTGAAAACTTTTTTTTGTTGAAATTCCGGTTCAAAATGATTATAGGTAATGTAAATGATATGTTGAGGTTGAAAAAACCGGTTGGATGCATAAGGAAAGTGTGGTTATTGGAAGTTTTGTATTTTGAAATTCGGACGCATTGTGCTTCGAACCTGGATTGTAGGCGAACGAGGCGACATATTGCAGCAAATTAAACGACGATCTACTCATAATAACATTTGTAACAAGAAATAACCGAAACATACGGAATCCGTGACAATAAATTTTATGCGTTCAAAATAAGTAAGGCTAAACATCAGGGATTTTCGCAAAAAAACTGAAAACTTTTTTTTGTTGAAATCCCGGTTCAAAATGATTATAGGTAATGTATTTGACATGTTGAGGTTGAAATTACCGGTTGGATGCATAAGGAAAGTGTGGTTATTGGAAGTTTTGTATTTTGAAATTCGGACGCATTGTGCTTCGAACCTGGATTGTAGGCGAACGAGGCGACATATTGCAGCAAATTAAACGATGATCTACTCATAATAACATTTGTAACAAGAAATAACCGAAACATACGGAATCCGTGACAATAAATTTTATGCGTTCAAAATAAGTAAGGCTAACCCATCAGGGATTTTCGCAAAAAACTGAAAACTTTTTTTTGTTGAAATTCCGGTTCAAAATGATTATAGGTAATGTATATGACATGTTGAGCTCGAAATTACCGGTTGGATGCATAAGGAAAGTGTGGTTATTGGAAGTTTTGTATTTTGAAATTCGGACACATTGTGCTTCGAACCTGGATTGTAGGCGAACGAGGCGACATATTGCAGCAAATTAAACGATGATCTACTCATAATAACATTTGTAACAAGAAATAACCGAAACATACGGGATCCGTGACAATAAATTTTATGCGTTCAAAATAAGTAAGGCTAACCATCAGGGATTTTCGCAAAAAAACTGAAAACTTTTTTTTGTTGAAATTCCGGTTCAAAATGATTATAGGTAATGTATACGATATGTTGAGGTTGAAAAAATCGGTTGGATGCATAAGGAAAGTGTGGTTATTGGAAGTTTTGTATTTTGAAATTCGGACACATAATGCTTCGAACCTGGATTGTAGGCGAACGAGGCGACATATTGCAGCAAATTAAACGACGATCTACTCATAATAACATTTGTAACAAGAAATAACCGAAACATACGGAATCCGTGACAATAAATTTTATGCGTTCAAAATAAGTAAGGCTAACCATCAGGGATTTTCGCAAAAAAACTGAAAACTTTTTTTTGTTGAAATCCCGGTTCAAAATGATTATAGGTAATGTATATGACATGTTGAGGTTGAAATTACCGGTTGGATGCATAAGGAAAGTGTGGTTATTGGAAGTTTTGTATTTTGAAATTCGGACACATTGTGCTTCGAACCTGGATTGTATGCGAACGAGGCGACATATTGCAGCAAATTAAACGATGATCTACTCATAATAACATTTGTAACCAGAAATAACCGAAACATACGGAATCCGTGACAATAAATTTTATGCGTTCAAAATAAGTAAGGCTAACCATCAGGGATTTTCGCAAAAAACTGAAAACTTTTTTTTGTTGAAATTCCGGTTCAAAATGATTATAGGTAATGTATACGATATGTTGAGGTTGAAAAAATCGGTTGGATGCATAAGGAAAGTGTGGTTATTGGAAGTTTTGTATTTTGAAATTCGGACACATAATGCTTCGAACCTGGATTGTAGGCGAACGAGGCGACATATTGCAGCAAATTAAACGACGATCTACTCATAATAACATTTGTAACAAGAAATAACCGAAACATACGGAATCCGTGACAATAAATTTTATGCGTTCAAAATAAGTAAGGCTCATCAGGGATTTTCGCAAGAAACTGAAAACTTTTTTTTGTTGAAATTCCGGTTCAAAATGATTATAGGTAATGTATATGACATGTTGAGGTTGTAATTACCGGTTGGATGCATAAGGAAAGTGTGGTTATTGGAAGTTTTGTATTTTGAAATTCGGACACATTGTGCTTCGAACCTGGATTGTATGCGAACGAGGCGACATATTGCAGCAAATTAAACGATGATCTACTCATAATAACATTTGTAACAAGAAATAACCGAAACATACGGAATCCGTGACAATAAATTTTATGCTTTCAAAATAAGTAAGGCTCATCAGGGATTTTCGCAAGAAACTGAAAACTTTTTTTTGTTGAAATTCCGGTTCAAAATGATTATAGGTAATGTATATGACATGTTGAGGTTGAAATTACCGGTTGGATGCATAAGGAAAGTGTGGTTATTGGAAGTTTTGTATTTTGAAATTCGGACACATTGTGCTTCGAACCTGGATTGTATGCGAACGAGGCGACATATTGCAGCAAATTAAACGATGATCTACTCATAATAACATTTGTAACAAGAAATAACCGAAACATACGGAATCCGTGACAATAAATTTTATGCTTTCAAAATAAGTAAGGCTAACCATCAGGGATTTTCGCAAAAAACTGAAAACTTTTTTTTGTTGAAATTCCGGTTCAAAATGATTATAGGTAATGTATATGATATGTTGAGGTTGAAATTACCGGTTGGATGCATAAGGAAAGTATGGTTATTGGAAGTTTTGTATTTTGAAATTCGGACACATTGTGCTTCGAACCTGGATTGTAGGCGAACGAGGCGACATATTGCAGCAAATATAACGATGATCTACTCATAATAACATTTGTAACAAGAAATAACCGAAACATACGGAATCCGTGACAATAAATTTTATGCTTTCAAAATAAGTAAGGCTAACCATCAGGGATTTTCGCAAAAAACTGAAAACTTTTTTTTGTTGAAATTCCGGTTCAAAATGATTATAGGTAATGTATATGATATGTTGAGGTTGAAAAAACCGGTTGGATGCATAAGGAAAGTATGGTTATTGGAAGTTTTGTATTTTGAAATTCGGACACATAATGCTTCGAACCTGGATTGTAGGCGAACGAGGCGACATATTGCAGCAAATTAAACGACGATCTACTCATAATAACATTTGTAACAAGAAATAACCGAAACATACGGAATCCGTGACAATAAATTTTATGCTTTCAAAATAAGTAAGGCTAACCATCAGGGATTTTCGCAAAAAACTGAAAACTTTTTTTTGTTGAAATTCCGGTTCAAAATGATAATAGGTAATGTATATGATATGTTGAGGTTGAAAAAACCGGTTGGATGCATAAGGAAAGTATGGTTATTGGAAGTTTTGTATTTTGAAATTCGGACACATTGTGCTTCGAACCTGGATTGTAGGCGAACGAGGCGACATATTGCAGCAAATTAAACGATGATCTACTCATAATAACATTTGTAACAAGAAATAACCGAAACATACGGAATCCGTGACAATAAATTTTATGCGTTCAAAATAAGTAAGGCTCATCAGGGATTTTCGCAAGAAACTGAAAACTTTTTTTTGTTGAAATTCCGGTTCAAAATGATTATAGGTAATGTATATGACATGTTGAGGTTGAAATTACCGGTTGGATGCATAAGGAAAGTGTGGTTATTGGAAGTTTTGTATTTTGAAATTCGGACACATTGTGCTTCGAACCTGGATTGTATGCGAACGAGGCGACATATTGCAGCAAATTAAACGATGATCTACTCATAATAACATTTGTAACAAGAAATAACCGAAACATACGGAATCCGTGACAATAAATTTTATGCGTTCAAAATAAGTAAGGCTCATCAGGGATTTTCGCAAGAAACTGAAAACTTTTTTTTGTTGAAATTCCGGTTCAAAATGATTATAGGTAATGTATATGACATGTTGAGGTTGAAATTACCGGTTGGATGCATAAGGAAAGTGTGGTTATTGGAAGTTTTGTATTTTGAAATTCGGACACATTGTGCTTCGAACCTGGATTGTAGGCGAACGAGGCGACATATTGCAGCAAATATAACGATGATCTACTCATAATAACATTTGTAACAAGAAATAACCGAAACATACGGAATCCGTGACAATAAATTTTATGCTTTCAAAATAAGTAAGGCTAACCATCAGGGATTTTCGCAAAAAACTGAAAACTTTTTTTTGTTGAAATTCCGGTTCAAAATGATTATAGGTAATGTATATGATATGTTGAGGTTGAAAAAACCGGTTGGATGCATAAGGAAAGTATGGTTATTGGAAGTTTTGTATTTTGAAATTCGGACACATAATGCTTCGAACCTGGATTGTAGGCGAACGAGGCGACATATTGCAGCAAATTAAACGACGATCTACTCATAATAACATTTGTAACAAGAAATAACCGAAACATACGGAATCCGTGACAATAAATTTTATGCTTTCAAAATAAGTAAGGCTAACCATCAGGGATTTTCGCAAAAAACTGAAAACTTTTTTTTGTTGAAATTCCGGTTCAAAATGATTATAGGTAATGTATATGATATGTTGAGGTTGAAAAAACCGGTTGGATGCATAAGGAAAGTATGGTTATTGGAAGTTTTGTATTTTGAAATTCGGACACATAATGCTTCGAACCTGGATTGTAGGCGAACGAGGCGACATATTGCAGCAAATTAAACGATGATCTACTCATAATAACATTTGTAACAAGAAATAACCGAAACATACGGAATCCGTGACAATAAATTTTATGCGTTCAAAATAAGTAAGGCTAACCATCAGGGATTTTCGCAAAAAACTGAAAACTTTTTTTTGTTGAAATTCCGGTTCAAAATGATTATAGGTTATGTATATGACATGTTGAGCTCGAAATTACCAGTTTGATGCATAAGGAAAGTGTGGTTATTGGAAGTTTTGTATTTTGAAATTCGGACACATTGTGCTTCGAACCTGGATTGTAGGCGAACGAGGCGACATATTGCAGCAAATTAAACGATGATCTACTCATAATAACATTTGTAACAAGAAATAACCGAAACATACGGAATCCGTGACAATAAATTTTATGCTTTCAAAATAAGTAAGGCTAACCATCAGGGATTTTCGCAAAAAACTGAAAACTTTTTTTTGTTGAAATTCCGGTTCAAAATGATTATAGGTAATGTATATGATATGTTGAGGTTGAAAAAACCGGTTGGATGCATAAGGAAAGTATGGTTATTGGAAGTTTTGTATTTTGAAATTCGGACACATAATGCTTCGAACCTGGATTGTAGGCGAACGAGGCGACCTATTGCAGCAAATTAAAGGATGATCTACTCATAATAACATTTGTAACAAGAAATAACCGAAACATACGGAATCCGTGACAATAAATTTTATGCGTTCAAAATAAGTAAGGCTAACCATCAGGGATTTTCGCAAAAAACTGAAAACTTTTTTTTGTTGAAATTCCGGTTCAAAATGATAATAGGTAATGTATATGATATGTTGAGGTTGAAAAAACCGGTTGGATGCATAAGGAAAGTATGGTTATTGGAAGTTTTGTATTTTGAAATTCGGACACATTGTGCTTCGAACCTGGATTGTAGGCGAACGAGGCGACATATTGCAGCAAATTAAACGATGATCTACTCATAATAACATTTGTAACAAGAAATAACCGAAACATACGGAATCCGTGACAATAAATTTTATGCGGTTCAAAATAAGTAAGGCTAACCATCAGGGATTTTCGCAAAAAACTGAAAACTTTTTTTTGTTGAAATTCCGGTTTAAAATGATTATAGGTAATGTATATGATATGTTGAGGTTGAAAAAACCGGTTGGATGCATAAGGAAAGTATGGTTATTGGAAGTTTTGTATTTTGAAATTCGGACACATAATGCTTCGAACCTGGATTGTAGGCGAACGAGGCGACATATTGCAGCAAATTAAACGATGATCTACTCATAATAACATTTGTAACAAGAAATAACCGAAACATACGGAATCCGTGACAATAAATTTTATGCGTTCAAAATAAGTAAGGCTAACCATCAGGGATTTTCGCAAAAAACTGAAAACTTTTTTTTGTTGAAATTCCGGTTCAAAATGATTATAGGTTATGTATATGACATGTTGAGCTCGAAATTACCAGTTGGATGCATAAGGAAAGTGTGGTTATTGAAAGTTTTGTATTTTGAAATTCGGACACATTGTGCTTCGAACCTGGATTGTATGCGAACGAGGCGACATATTGCAGCAAATTAAACGATGATCTACTCATAATAACATTTGTAACAAGAAATAACCGAAACATACGGAATCCGTGACAATAAATTTTATGCGTTCAAAATAAGTAAGGCTAACCATCAGGGATTTTCGCAAAAAACTGAAAACTTTTTTTTGTTGAAATTCCGGTTCAAAATGATTATAGGTAATGTATATGATATGTTGAGGTTGAAAAAACCGGTTGGATGCATAAGGAAAGTATGGTTATTGGAAGTTTTGTATTTTGAAATTCGGACACATAATGCTTCGAACCTGGATTGTAGGCGAACGAGGCGACCTATTGCAGCAAATTAAACGATGATCTACTCATAATAACATTTGTAACAAGAAATAACCGAAACATACGGAATCCGTGACAATAAATTTTATGCGTTCAAAATAAGTAAGGCTAACCATCAGGGATTTTCGCAAAAAACTGAAAACTTTTTTTTGTTGAAATTCCGGTTCAAAATGATAATAGGTAATGTATATGATATGTTGAGGTTGAAAAAACCGGTTGGATGCATAAGGAAAGTATGGTTATTGGAAGTTTTGTATTTTGAAATTCGGACACATTGTGCTTCGAACCTGGATTGTAGGCGAACGAGGCGACATATTGCAGCAAATTAAACGATGATCTACTCATAATAACATTTGTAACAAGAAATAACCGAAACATACGGAATCCGTGACAATAAATTTTATGCTTTCAAAATAAGTAAGGCTAACCATCAGGGATTTTCGCAAAAAACTGAAAACTTTTTTTTGTTGAAATTCCGGTTCAAAATGATTATAGGTAATGTATATGATATGTTGAGGTTGAAAAAACCGGTTGGATGCATAAGGAAAGTATGGTTATTGGAAGTTTTGTATTTTGAAATTCGGACACATAATGCTTCGAACCTGGATTGTAGGCGAACGAGGCGACCTATTGCAGCAAATTAAACGATGATCTACTCATAATAACATTTGTAACAAGAAATAACCGAAACATACGGAATCCGTGACAATAAATTTTATGCGGTTCAAAATAAGTAAGGCTAACCATCAGGGATTTTCGCAAAAAACTGAAAACTTTTTTTTGTTGAAATTCCGGTTCAAAATGATTATAGGTTATGTATATGCCATGTTGAGCTCGAAATTACCAGTTGGATGCATAAGGAAAGTGTGGTTATTGGAAGTTTTGTATTTTGAAATTCGGACACATTGTGCTTCGAACCTGGATTGTATGCGAACGAGGCGACATATTGCAGCAAATTAAACGATGATCTACTCATAATAACATTTGTAACAAGAAATAACCGAAACATACGGAATCCGTGACAATAAATTTTATGCTTTCAAAATAAGTAAGGCTAACCATCAGGGATTTTCGCAAAAAACTGAAAACTTTTTTTTGTTGAAATTCCGGTTCAAAATGATTATAGGTAATGTATATGATATGTTGAGGTTGAAAAAACCGGTTGGATGCATAAGGAAAGTATGGTTATTGGAAGTTTTGTATTTTGAAATTCGGACACATAATGCTTCGAACCTGGATTGTAGGCGAACGAGGCGACCTATTGCAGCAAATTAAACGATGATCTACTCATAATAACATTTGTAACAAGAAATAACCGAAACATACGGAATCCGTGACAATAAATTTTATGCGTTCAAAATAAGTAAGGCTAACCATCAGGGATTTTCGCAAAAAACTGAAAACTTTTTTTTGTTGAAATTCCGGTTCAAAATGATAATAGGTAATGTATATGATATGTTGAGGTTGAAAAAACCGGTTGGATGCATAAGGAAAGTATGGTTATTGGAAGTTTTGTATTTTGAAATTCGGACACATTGTGCTTCGAACCTGGATTGTAGGCGAACGAGGCGACATATTGCAGCAAATTAAACGATGATCTACTCATAATAACATTTGTAACAAGAAATAACCGAAACATACGGAATCCGTGACAATAAATTTTATGCTTTCAAAATAAGTAAGGCTAACCATCAGGGATTTTCGCAAAAAACTGAAAACTTTTTTTTGTTGAAATTCCGGTTCAAAATGATTATAGGTAATGTATATGATATGTTGAGGTTGAAAAAACCGGTTGGATGCATAAGGAAAGTATGGTTATTGGAAGTTTTGTATTTTGAAATTCGGACACATAATGCTTCGAACCTGGATTGTAGGCGAACGAGGCGACATATTGCAGCAAATTAAACGATGATCTACTCATAATAACATTTGTAACAAGAAATAACCGAAACATACGGAATCCGTGACAATAAATTTTATGCGGTTCAAAATAAGTAAGGCTAACCATCAGGGATTTTCGCAAAAAACTGAAAACTTTTTTTTGTTGAAATTCCGGTTCAAAATGATTATAGGTAATGTATATGATATGTTGAGGTTGAAAAAACCGGTTGGATGCATAAGGAAAGTATGGTTATTGGAAGTTTTGTATTTTGAAATTCGGACACATAATGCTTCGAACCTGGATTGTAGGCGAACGAGGCGACATATTGCAGCAAATTAAACGATGATCTACTCATAATAACATTTGTAACAAGAAATAACCGAAACATACGGAATCCGTGACAATAAATTTTATGCGGTTCAAAATAAGTAAGGCTAACCATCAGGGATTTTCGCAAAAAACTGAAAACTTTTTTTTGTTGAAATTCCGGTTCAAAATGATTATAGGTAATGTATATGATATGTTGAGGTTGAAAAAACCGGTTGGATGCATAAGGAAAGTATGGTTATTGGAAGTTTTGTATTTTGAAATTCGGACACATAATGCTTCGAACCTGGATTGTAGGCGAACGAGGCGACATATTGCAGCAAATTAAACGATGATCTACTCATAATAACATTTGTAACAAGAAATAACCGAAACATACGGAATCCGTGACAATAAATTTTATGCGGTTCAAAATAAGTAAGGCTAACCATCAGGGATTTTCGCAAAAAACTGAAAACTTTTTTTTGTTGAAATTCCGGTTCAAAATGATTATAGGTAATGTATATGATATGTTGAGGTTGAAAAAACTGGTTGGATGCATAAGGAAAGTATGGTTATTGGAAGTTTTGTATTTTGAAATTCGGACACATAATGCTTCGAACCTGGATTGTAGGCGAACGAGGCGACATATTGCAGCAAATTAAACGATGATCTACTCATAATAACATTTGTAACAAGAAATAACCGAAACATACGGAATCCGTGACAATAAATTTTATGCGTTCAAAATAAGTAAGGCTAACCATCAGGGATTTTCGCAAAAAACTGAAAACTTTTTTTTGTTGAAATTCCGGTTCAAAATGATTATAGGTTATGTATATGACATGTTGAGCTCGAAATTACCAGTTGGATGCATAAGGAAAGTGTGGTTATTGGAAGTTTTGTATTTTGAAATTCGGACACATTGTGCTTCGAACCTGGATTGTATGCGAACGAGGCGACCTATTGCAGCAAATTAAACGATGATCTACTCATAATAACATTTGTAACAAGAAATAACCGAAACATACGGAATCCGTGACAATAAATTTTATGCTTTCAAAATAAGTAAGGCTAACCATCAGGGATTTTCGCAAAAAACTGAAAACTTTTTTTTGTTGAAATTCCGGTTCAAAATGATTATAGGTAATGTATATGATATGTTGAGGTTGAAAAAACCGGTTGGATGCATAAGGAAAGTATGGTTATTGGAAGTTTTGTATTTTGAAATTCGGACACATAATGCTTCGAACCTGGATTGTAGGCGAACGAGGCGACATATTGCAGCAAATTAAACGATGATCTACTCATAATAACATTTGTAACAAGAAATAACCGAAACATACGGAATCCGTGACAATAAATTTTATGCGGTTCAAAATAAGTAAGGCTAACCATCAGGGATTTTCGCAAAAAACTGAAAACTTTTTTTTGTTGAAATTCCGGTTCAAAATGATTATAGGTAATGTATATGATATGTTGAGGTTGAAAAAACCGGTTGGATGCATAAGGAAAGTATGGTTATTGGAAGTTTTGTATTTTGAAATTCGGACACATAATGCTTCGAACCTGGATTGTAGGCGAACGAGGCGACATATTGCAGCAAATTAAACGATGATCTACTCATAATAACATTTGTAACAAGAAATAACCGAAACATACGGAATCCGTGACAATAAATTTTATGCTTTCAAAATAAGTAAGGCTAACCATCAGGGATTTTCGCAAAAAACTGAAAACTTTTTTTTGTTGAAATTCCGGTTCAAAATGATAATAGGTAATGTATATGATATGTTGAGGTTGAAAAAACCGGTTGGATGCATAAGGAAAGTATGGTTATTGGAAGTTTTGTATTTTGAAATTCGGACACATTGTGCTTCGAACCTGGATTGTAGGCGAACGAGGCGACATATTGCAGCAAATTAAACGATGATCTACTCATAATAACATTTGTAACAAGAAATAACCGAAACATACGGAATCCGTAACAATAAATTTTATGCGGTTCAAAATAAGTAAGGCTAACCATCAGGGATTTTCGCAAAAAACTGAAAACTTTTTTTTGTTGAAATTCCGGTTCAAAATGATTATAGGTAATGTATATGATATGTTGAGGTTGAAAAAACCGGTTGGATGCATAAGGAAAGTATGGTTATTGGAAGTTTTGTATTTTGAAATTCGGACACATAATGCTTCGAACCTGGATTGTAGGCGAACGAGGCGACATATTGCAGCAAATTAAACGATGATCTACTCATAATAACATTTGTAACAAGAAATAACCGAAACATACGGAATCCGTGACAATAAATTTTATGCGGTTCAAAATAAGTAAGGCTAACCATCAGGGATTTTCGCAAAAAACTGAAAACTTTTTTTTGTTGAAATTCCGGTTCAAAATGATTATAGGTAATGTATATGATATGTTGAGGTTGAAAAAACCGGTTGGATGCATAAGGAAAGTATGGTTATTGGAAGTTTTGTATTTTGAAATTCGGACACATAATGCTTCGAACCTGGATTGTAGGCGAACGAGGCGACCTATTGCAGCAAATTAAACGATGATCTACTCATAATAACATTTGTAACAAGAAATAACCGAAACATACGGAATCCGTGACAATAAATTTTATGCGTTCAAAATAAGTAAGGCTAACCATCAGGGATTTTCGCAAAAAACTGAAAACTTTTTTTTTGTTGAAATTCCGGTTCAAAATGATAAAAGGTAATGTATATGATATGTTGAGGTTGAAAAAACCGGTTGGATGCATAAGGAAAGTATGGTTATTGGAAGTTCTGTATTTTGAAATTCGGACACATTGTGCTTCGAACCTGGATTGTAGGCGAACGAGGCGACATATTGCAGCAAATTAAACGATGATCTACTCATAATAACATTTGTAACAAGAAATAACCGAAACATACGGAATCCGTGACAATAAATTTTATGCGGTTCAAAATAAGTAAGGCTAACCATCAGGGATTTTCGCAAAAAACTGAAAACTTTTTTTTGTTGAAATTCCGGTTCAAAATGATTATAGGTAATGTATATGATATGTTGAGGTTGAAAAAACCGGTTGGATGCATAAGGAAAGTATGGTTATTGGAAGTTTTGTATTTTGAAATTCGGACACATAATGCTTCGAACCTGGATTGTAGGCGAACGAGGCGACATATTGCAGCAAATTAAACGATGATCTACTCATAATAACATTTGTAACAAGAAATAACCGAAACATACGGAATCCGTGACAATAAATTTTATGCGTTCAAAATAAGTAAGGCTAACCATCAGGGATTTTCGCAAAAAACTGAAAACTTTTTTTTGTTGAAATTCCGGTTCAAAATGATTATAGGTAATGTATATGATATGTTGAGGTTGAAAAAACCGGTTGGATGCATAAGGAAAGTATGGTTATTGGAAGTTTTGTATTTTGAAATTCGGACACATAATGCTTCGAACCTGGATTGTAGGCGAACGAGGCGACCTATTGCAGCAAATTAAACGATGATCTACTCATAATAACATTTGTAACAAGAAATAACCGAAACATACGGAATCCGTGACAATAAATTTTATGCGGTTCAAAATAAGTAAGGCTAACCATCAGGGATTTTCGCAAAAAACTGAAAACTTTTTTTTGTTGAAATTCCGGTTCAAAATGATTATAGGTAATGTATATGATATGTTGAGGTTGAAAAAACCGGTTGGATGCATAAGGAAAGTATGGTTATTGGAAGTTTTGTATTTTGAAATTCGGACACATAATGCTTCGAACCTGGATTGTAGGCGAACGAGGCGACATATTGCAGCAAATTAAACGATGATCTACTCATAATAACATTTGTAACAAGAAATAACCGAAACATACGGAATCCGTGACAATAAATTTTATGCGTTCAAAATAAGTAAGGCTAACCATCAGGGATTTTCGCAAAAAACTGAAAACTTTTTTTTGTTGAAATTCCGGTTCAAAATGATTATAGGTAATGTATATGATATGTTGAGGTTGAAAAAACCGGTTGGATGCATAAGGAAAGTATGGTTATTGGAAGTTTTGTATTTTGAAATTCGGACACATAATGCTTCGAACCTGGATTGTAGGCGAACGAGGCGACATATTGCAGCAAATTAAACGATGATCTACTCATAATAACATTTGTAACAAGAAATAACCGAAACATACGGAATCCGTGACAATAAATTTTATGCGTTCAAAATAAGTAAGGCTAACCATCAGGGATTTTCGCAAAAAACTGAAAACTTTTTTTTGTTGAAATTTCGGTTCAAAATGATTATAGGTTATGTATATGACATGTTGAGCTCGAAATTACCAGTTGGATGCATAAGGAAAGTGTGGTTATTGGAAGTTTTGTATTTTGAAATTCGGACACATTGTGCTTCGAACCTGGATTGTATGCGAACGAGGCGACATATTGCAGCAAATTAAACGATGATCTACTCATAATAACATTTGTAACAAGAAATAACCGAAACATACGGAATCCGTGACAATAAATTTTATGCGTTCAAAATAAGTAAGGCTAACCATCAGGGATTTTCGCAAAAAACTGAAAACTTTTTTTTGTTGAAATTCCGGTTCAAAATGATTATAGGTAATGTATATGATATGTTGAGGTTGAAAAAACCGGTTGGATGCATAAGGAAAGTATGGTTATTGGAAGTTTTGTATTTTGAAATTCGGACACATAATGCTTCGAACCTGGATTGTAGGCGAACGAGGCGACATATTGCAGCAAATTAAACGATGATCTACTCATAATAACATTTGTAACAAGAAATAACCGAAACATACGGAATCCGTGACAATAAATTTTATGCGTTCAAAATAAGTAAGGCTAACCATCAGGGATTTTCGCAAAAAACTGAAAACTTTTTTTTGTTGAAATTCCGGTTCAAAATGATTATAGGTTATGTATATGACATGTTGAGCTCGAAATTACCAGTTGGATGCATAAGGAAAGTGTGGTTATTGGAAGTTTTGTATTTTGAAATTCGGACACATTGTGCTTCGAACCTGGATTGTATGCGAACGAGGCGACCTATTGCAGCAAATTAAACGATGATCTACTCATAATAACATTTGTAACAAGAAATAACCGAAACATACGGAATCCGTGACAACAAATTTTATGCTTTCAAAATAAGTAAGGCTAACCATCAGGGATTTTCGCAAAAAACTGAAAACTTTTTTTTGTTGAAATTCCGGTTCAAAATGATTATAGGTAATGTATATGATATGTTGAGGTTGAAAAAACCGGTTGGATGCATAAGGAAAGTGTGGTTATTGGAAGTTTTGTATTTTGAAATTCGGACACATTGTGCTTCGAACCTGGATTGTAGGCGAACGAGGCGACATATTGCAGCAAATTAAACGATGATCTACTCATAATAACATTTGTAACAAGAAATAACCGAAACATACGGAATCCATGACAATAAATTTTATGCTTTCAAAATAAGTAAGGCTGACCATCAGGGATTTTCGCAAAAAACTGAAAACTTTTTTTTGTTGAAATTCCGGTTCAAAATGATTATAGGTAATGTATATGATATGTTGAGGTTGAAAAAACCGGTTGGATGCATAAGGAAAGTATGGTTATTGGAAGTTTTGTATTTTGAAATTCGGACACATAATGCTTCGAACCTGGATTGTAGGCGAACGAGGCGACATATTGCAGCAAATTAAACGATGATCTACTCATAATAACATTTGTAACAAGAAATAACCGAAACATACGGAATCCGTGACAATAAATTTTATGCGTTCAAAATAAGTAAGGCTAACCATCAGGGATTTTCGCAAAAAACTGAAAACTTTTTTTTGTTGAAATTCCGGTTCAAAATGATTATAGGTAATGTATATGATATGTTGAGGTTGAAAAAACCGGTTGGATGCATAAGGAAAGTATGGTTATTGGAAGTTTTGTATTTTGAAATTCGGACACATAATGCTTCGAACCTGGATTGTAGGCGAACGAGGCGACCTATTGCAGCAAATTAAACGATGATCTACTCATAATAACATTTGTAACAAGAAATAACCGAAACATACGGAATCCGTGACAATAAATTTTATGCGTTCAAAATAAGTAAGGCTAACCATCAGGGATTTTCGCAAAAAACTGAAAACTTTTTTTTGTTGAAATTCCGGTTCAAAATGATAATAGGTAATGTATATGATATGTTGAGGTTGAAAAAACCGGTTGGATGCATAAGGAAAGTATGGTTATTGGAAGTTTTGTATTTTGAAATTCGGACACATAATGCTTCGAACCTGGATTGTAGGCGAACGAGGCGACATATTGCAGCAAATTAAACGATGATCTACTCATAATAACATTTGTAACAAGAAATAACCGAAACATACGGAATCCGTGACAATAAATTTTATGCGTTCAAAATAAGTAAGGCTAACCATCAGGGATTTTCGCAAAAAACTGAAAACTTTTTTTTGTTGAAATTCCGGTTCAAAATGATTATAGGTTATGTATATGACATGTTGAGCTCGAAATTACCAGTTGGATGCATAAGGAAAGTGTGGTTATTGGAAGTTTTGTATTTTGAAATTCGGACACATTGTGCTTCGAACCTGGATTGTATGCGAACGAGGCGACATATTGCAGCAAATTAAACGATGATCTACTCATAATAACATTTGTAACAAGAAATAACCGAAACATACGGAATCCGTGACAATAAATTTTATGCGTTCAAAATAAGTAAGGCTTAACCATCAGGGATTTTCGCAAAAAACTGAAAACTTTTTTTTGTTGAAATTCCGGTTCAAAATGATTATAGGTAATGTATATGATATGTTGAGGTTGAAAAAACCGGTTGGATGCATAAGGAAAGTATGGTTATTGGAAGTTTTGTATTTTGAAATTCGGACACATTGTGCTTCGAACCTGGATTGTAGGCGAACGAGGCGATATATTGCAGCAAATTAAACGATGATCTACTCATAATAACATTTGTAACAAGAAATAACCGAAACATACGGAATCCGTGACAATAAATTTTATGCGTTCAAAATAAGTAAGGCTAACACCATCAGGGATTTTCGCAAAAAACTGAAAACTTTTTTTTGTTGAAATTCCGGTTCAAAATGATTATAGGTAATGTAAATGATATGTTGAGGTTGAAAAAACCGGTTGGATGCATAAGGAAAGTATGGTTATTGTAAGTTTTGTATTTTGAAATTCGGACACATAATGCTTCGAACCTGGATTGTAGGCGAACGAGGCGACATATTGCAGCAAATTAAACGATGATCTACTCATAATAACATTTGTAACAAGAAATAACCGAAACATACGGAATCCATGACAATAAATTTTATGCGTTCAAAATAAGTAAGGCTAACATCAGGGATTTTCGCAAAAAACTGAAAACTTTTTTTTGTTGAAATTCCGGTTCAAAATGATTATAGGTAATGTATATGATATGTTGAGGTTGAAAAAACCGGTTGGATGCATAAGGAAAGTATGGTTATTGGAAGTTTTGTATTTTGAAATTCGGACACATAATGCTTCGAACCTGGATTGTAGGCGAACGAGGCGACCTATTGCAGCAAATTAAACGATGATCTACTCATAATAACATTTGTAACAAGAAATAACCGAAACATACGGAATCCGTGACAATAAATTTTATGCGTTCAAAATAAGTAAGGCTAACCATCAGGGATTTTCGCAAAAAACTGAAAACTTTTTTTTGTTGAAATTCCGGTTCAAAATGATTATAGGTAATGTATATGATATGTTGAGGTTGAAAAAACCGGTTGGATGCATAAGGAAAGTATGGTTATTGGAAGTTTTGTATTTTGAAATTCGGACACATAATGCTTCGAACCTGGATTGTAGGCGAACGAGGCGACATATTGCAGCAAATTAAACGATGATCTACTCATAATAACATTTGTAACAAGAAATAACCGAAACATACGGAATCCGTGACAATAAATTTTATGCGTTCAAAATAAGTAAGGCTAACCATCAGGGATTTTCGCAAAAAACTGAAAACTTTTTTTTGTTGAAATTCCGGTTCAAAATGATTATAGGTAATGTATATGACATGTTGAGCTCGAAATTACTGGTTGGATGCATAAGGAAAGTGTGGTTATTGGAAGTTTTGTATTTTGAAATTCGGACACATTGTGCTTCGAACCTGGATTGTAGGCGAACGAGGCGACATATTGCAGCAAATTAAACGATGATCTACTCATAATAACATTTGTAACAAGAAATAACCGAAACATACGGAATCCGTGACAATAAATTTTATGCGTTCAAAATAAGTAAGGCTAACCATCAGGGATTTTCGCAAAAAACTGAAAACTTTTTTTTGTTGAAATTCCGGTTCAAAATGATTATAGGTAATGTATATGATATGTTGAGCTCGAAATTACTGGTTGGATGCATAAGGAAAGTGTGGTTATTGGAAGTTTTGTATTTTGAAATTCGGACACATTGTGCTTCGAACCTGGATTGTAGGCGAACGAGGCGACCTATTGCAGCAAATTAAACGATGATCTACTCATAATAACATTTGTAACAAGAAATAACCGAAACATACGGAATCCGTGACAATAAATTTTATGCGTTCAAAATAAGTAAGGCTAACCATCAGGGATTTTCGCAAAAAACTGAAAACTTTTTTTTGTTGAAATTCCGGTTCAAAATGATTATAGGTAATGTATATGATATGTTGAGCTCGAAATTACTGGTTGGATGCATAAGGAAAGTGTGGTTATTGGAAGTTTTGTATTTTGAAATTCGGACACATTGTGCTTCGAACCTGGATTGTAGGCGAACGAGGCGACATATTGCAGCAAATTAAACGATGATCTACTCATAATAACATTTGTAACAAGAAATAACCGAAACATACGGAATCCGTGACAATAAATTTTATGCGTTCAAAATAAGTAAGGCTAACCATCAGGGATTTTCGCAAAAAACTGAAAACTTTTTTTTGTTGAAATTCCGGTTCAAAATGATTATAGGTAATGTATATGATATGTTGAGCTCGAAATTACTGGTTGGATGCATAAGGAAAGTGTGGTTATTGGAAGTTTTGTATTTTGAAATTCGGACACATTGTGCTTCGAACCTGGATTGTAGGCGAACGAGGCGACCTATTGCAGCAAATTAAACGATGATCTACTCATAATAACATTTGTAACAAGAAATAACCGAAACATACGGAATCCGTGACAATAAATTTTATGCGTTCAAAATAAGTAAGGCTAACCATCAGGGATTTTCGCAAAAAACTGAAAACTTTTTTTTGTTGAAATTCCGGTTCAAAATGATTATAGGTAATGTATATGATATGTTGAGCTCGAAATTACTGGTTGGATGCATAAGGAAAGTGTGGTTATTGGAAGTTTTGTATTTTGAAATTCGGACACATTGTGCTTCGAACCTGGATTGTAGGCGAACGAGGCGACCTATTGCAGCAAATTAAACGATGATCTACTCATAATAACATTTGTAACAAGAAATAACCGAAACATACGGAATCCGTGACAATAAATTTTATGCGTTCAAAATAAGTAAGGCTAACCATCAGGGATTTTCGCAAAAAACTGAAAACTTTTTTTTGTTGAAATTCCGGTTCAAAATGATTATAGGTAATGTATATGACATGTTGAGCTCGAAATTACCGGTTGGATGCATAAGGAAAGTGTGGTTATTGGAAGTTTTGTATTTTGAAATTCGGACACATTGTGCTTCGAACCTGGATTGTAGGCGAACGAGGCGACCTATTGCAGCAAATTAAACGATGATCTACTCATAATAACATTTGTAACAAGAAATAACCGAAACATACGGAATCCGTGACAATAAATTTTATGCGTTCAAAATAAGTAAGGCTAACCATCAGGGATTTTCGCAAAAAACTGAAAACTTTTTTTTGTTGAAATTCCGGTTCAAAATGATTATAGGTAATGTATATGACATGTTGAGCTCGAAATTACCGGTTGGATGCATAAGGAAAGTGTGGTTATTGGAAGTTTTGTATTTTGAAATTCGGACACATTGTGCTTCGAACCTGGATTGTAGGCGAACGAGGCGACCTATTGCAGCAAATTAAACGATGATCTACTCATAATAACATTTGTAACAAGAAATAACCGAAACATACGGAATCCGTGACAATAAATTTTATGCGTTCAAAATAAGTAAGGCTAACCATCAGGGATTTTCGCAAAAAACTGAAAACTTTTTTTTGTTGAAATTCCGGTTCAAAATGATTATAGGTAATGTATATGATATGTTGAGCTCGAAATTACTGGTTGGATGCATAAGGAAAGTGTGGTTATTGGAAGTTTTGTATTTTGAAATTCGGACACATTGTGCTTCGAACCTGGATTGTAGGCGAACGAGGCGACATATTGCAGCAAATTAAACGATGATCTACTCATAATAACATTTGTAACAAGAAATAACCGAAACATACGGAATCCGTGACAATAAATTTTATGCGTTCAAAATAAGTAAGGCTAACCATCAGGGATTTTCGCAAAAAACTGAAAACTTTTTTTTGTTGAAATTCCGGTTCAAAATGATTATAGGTAATGTATATGATATGTTGAGCTCGAAATTACTGGTTGGATGCATAAGGAAAGTGTGGTTATTGGAAGTTTTGTATTTTGAAATTCGGACACATTGTGCTTCGAACCTGGATTGTAGGCGAACGAGGCGACATATTGCAGCAAATTAAACGATGATCTACTCATAATAACATTTGTAACAAGAAATAACTGAAACATACGGAATCCGTGACAATAAATTTTATGCGTTCAAAATAAGTAAGGCTAACCATCAGGGATTTTCGCAAAAAACTGAAAACTTTTTTTTGTTGAAATTCCGGTTCAAAATGATTATAGGTAATGTATATGATATGTTGAGCTCGAAATTACTGGTTGGATGCATAAGGAAAGTGTGGTTATTGGAAGTTTTGTATTTTGAAATTCGGACACATTGTGCTTCGAACCTGGATTGTAGGCGAACGAGGCGACCTATTGCAGCAAATTAAACGATGATCTACTCATAATAACATTTGTAACAAGAAATAACCGAAACATACGGAATCCGTGACAATAAATTTTATGCGTTCAAAATAAGTAAGGCTAACCATCAGGGATTTTCGCAAAAAACTGAAAACTTTTTTTTGTTGAAATTCCGGTTCAAAATGATTATAGGTAATGTATATGACATGTTGAGCTCGAAATTACCGGTTGGATGCATAAGGAAAGTGTGGTTATTGGAAGTTTTGTATTTTGAAATTCGGACACATTGTGCTTCGAACCTGGATTGTAGGCGAACGAGGCGACATATTGCAGCAAATTAAACGATGATCTACTCATAATAACATTTGTAACAAGAAATAACCGAAACATACGGAATCCGTGACAATAAATTTTATGCGTTCAAAATAAGTAAGGCTAACCATCAGGGATTTTCGCAAAAAACTGAAAACTTTTTTTTGTTGAAATTCCGGTTCAAAATGATTATAGGTAATGTATATAATATGTTGAGCTCGAAATTACTGGTTGGATGCATAAGGAAAGTGTGGTTATTGGAAGTTTTGTATTTTGAAATTCGGACACATTGTGCTTCGAACCTGGATTGTAGGCGAACGAGGCGACCTATTGCAGCAAATTAAACGATGATCTACTCATAATAACATTTGTAACAAGAAATAACCGAAACATACGGAATCCGTGACAATAAATTTTATGCGTTCAAAATAAGTAAGGCTAACCATCAGGGATTTTCGCAAAAAACTGAAAACTTTTTTTTGTTGAAATTCCGGTTCAAAATGATTATAGGTAATGTATATGACATGTTGAGCTCGAAATTACCGGTTGGATGCATAAGGAAAGTGTGGTTATTGGAAGTTTTGTATTTTGAAATTCGGACACATTGTGCTTCGAACCTGGATTGTAGGCGAACGATGCGACATATTGCAGCAAATTAAACGATGATCTACTCATAATAACATTTGTAACAAGAAATAACCGTAACATACGGAATCCGTGACAATAAATTTTATGCGTTCAAAATAAGTAAGGCTAACCATCAGGGATTTTCGCAAAAAACTGAAAACTTTTTTTTGTTGAAATTCCGGTTCAAAATGATTATAGGTAATGTATATGACATGTTGAGCTCGAAATTACCGGTTGGATGCATAAGGAAAGTGTGGTTATTGGAAGTTTTGTATTTTGAAATTCGGACACATTGTGCTTCGAACCTGGATTGTAGGCGAACGAGGCGACATATTGCAGCAAATATAACGATGATCTACTCATAATAACATTTGTAACAAGAAATAACCGAAACATACGGAATCCGTGACAATAAATTTTATGCGTTCAAAATAAGTAAGGCTAACACCATCAGGGATTTTCGCAAAAAACTGAAAACTTTTTTTTGTTGAAATTCCGGTTCAAAATGATTATAGGTAATGTATATGACATGTTGAGCTCGAAATTACCAGTTGGATGCATAAGGAAAGTGTGGTTATTGGAAGTTTTGTATTTTGAAATTCGGACACATTGTGCTTCGAACCTGGATTGTAGGCGAACGAGGCGACATATTGCAGCAAATTAAACGATGATCTACTCATAATAACATTTGTAACAAGAAATAACCGAAACATACGGAATCCGTGACAATAAATTTTATGCGTTCAAAATAAGTAAGGCTAACCATCAGGGATTTTCGCAAAAAACTGAAAACTTTTTTTTGTTGAAATTCCGGTTCAAAATGATTATAGGTAATGTATATGACATGTTGAGCTCGAAATTACCGGTTGGATGCATAAGGAAAGTGTGGTTATTGGAAGTTTTGTATTTTGAAATTCGGACACATTGTGCTTCGAACCTGGATTGTAGGCGAACGAGGCGACATATTGCAGCAAATTAAACGATGATCTACTCATAATAACATTTGTAACAAGAAATAACCGAAACATACGGAATCCGTGACAATAAATTTTATGCGTTCAAAATAAGTAAGGCTAACACCATCAGGGATTTTCGCAAAAAACTGAAAACTTTTTTTTGTTGAAATTCCGGTTCAAAATGATTATAGGTAATGTATATGACATGTTGAGCTCGAAATTACCAGTTGGATGCATAAGGAAAGTGTGGTTATTGGAAGTTTTGTATTTTGAAATTCGGACACATTGTGCTTCGAACCTGGATTGTAGGCGAACGAGGCGACATATTGCAGCAAATATAACGATGATCTACTCATAATAACATTTGTAACAAGAAATAACCGAAACATACGGAATCCGTGACAATAAATTTTATGCGTTCAAAATAAGTAAGGCTAACACCATCAGGGATTTTCGCAAAAAACTGAAAACTTTTTTTTGTTGAAATTCCGGTTCAAAATGATTATAGGTAATGTATATGACATGTTGAGCTCGAAATTACCAGTTGGATGCATAAGGAAAGTGTGGTTATTGGAAGTTTTGTATTTTGAAATTCGGACACATTGTGCTTCGAACCTGGATTGTAGGCGAACGAGGCGACATATTGCAGCAAATTAAACGATGATCTACTCATAATAACATTTGTAACAAGAAATAACCGAAACATACGGAATCCGTGACAATAAATTTTATGCGTTCAAAATAAGTAAGGCTAACCATCAGGGATTTTCGCAAAAAACTGAAAACTTTTTTTTGTTGAAATTCCGGTTCAAAATGATTATAGGTAATGTATATGACATGTTGAGCTCGAAATTACCGGTTGGATGCATAAGGAAAGTGTGGTTATTGGAAGTTTTGTATTTTGAAATTCGGACACATTGTGCTTCGAACCTGGATTGTAGGCGAACGACATATTGCAGCAAATTAAACGATGATCTACTCATAATAACATTTGTAACAAGAAATAACCGCAACATACGGAATCCGTGACAATAAATTTTACTCGTTCAAAATAAGTAAGGCTAGCCATCAGGGATTTTCGCAAAAAACTGAAAACTTTTTTTTGTTGAAATTCCGGTTTAAAATGATTATAGGTAATGTATATGACATGTTGAGCTCGAAATTACCGGTTCGATGCATAAGGAAAGTGTGGTTATTGGAAGTTTTGTATTTTGAAATTCGGACACATTGTGCTTCGAACCTGGATTGTAGGCGAACGACATATTGCAGCAAATTAAACGATGATCTACTCATAATAACATTTGTAACAAGAAATAACCGAAACATACGGAATCCGTGACAATAAATTTTACTCGTTCAAAATAAGTAAGGCTAGCCATCAGGGATTTTCGCAAAAAACTGAAAACTTTTTTTTGTTGAAATTCCGGTTTAAAATGATTATAGGTAATGTATATGACATGTTGAGCTCGAAATTACCGGTTCGATGCATAAGGAAAGTGTGGTTATTGGAAGTTTTGTATTTTGAAATTCGGACACATTGTGCTTCGAACCTGGATTGTAGGCGAACGACATATTGCAGCAAATTAAACGATGATCTACTCATAATAACATTTGTAACAAGAAATAACCGAAACATACGGAATCCGTGACAATAAATTTTATGCGTTCAAAATAAGTAAGGCTAACCATCAGGGATTTTCGCAAAAAACTGATAACTTTTTTTTGTTGAAATTCCGGTTCAAAATGATTATAGGTAATGTAAATGATATGTTGAGGTTGAAAAAACCGGTTGGATGCATAAGGAAAGTGTGGTTATTGGAAGTTTTGTATTTTGAAATTCGGACACATTGTGCTTCGAACCTGGATTGTAGGCGAACGAGGCGACATATTGCAGCAAATTAAACGATGATCTACTCATAATAACATTTGTAACAAGAAATAACCGAAACATACGGAATCCGTGACAATAAATTTTACTCGTTCAAAATAAGTAAGGCTAGCCATCAGGGATTTTCGCAAAAAACTGAAAACTTTTTTTTGTTGAAATTCCGGTTTAAAATGATTATAGGTAATGTATATGACATGTTGAGCTCGAAATTACCGGTTCGATGCATAAGGAAAGTGTGGTTATTGGAAGTTTTGTATTTTGAAATTCGGACACATTGTGCTTCGAACCTGGATTGTAGGCGAACGACATATTGCAGCAAATTAAACGATGATCTACTCATAATAACATTTGTAACAAGAAATAACCGAAACATACGGAATCCGTGACAATAAATTTTACTCGTTCAAAATAAGTAAGGCTAGCCATCAGGGATTTTCGCAAAAAACTGATAACTTTTTTTTGTTGAAATTCCGGTTCAAAATGATTATAGGTAATGTAAATGATATGTTGAGGTTGAAAAAACCGGTTGGATGCATAAGGAAAGTGTGGTTATTGGAAGTTTTGTATTTTGAAATTCGGACACATTGTGCTTCGAACCTGGATTGTAGGCGAACGACATATTGCAGCAAATTAAACGATGATCTACTCATAATAACATTTGTAACAAGAAATAACCGAAACATACGGAATCCGTGACAATAAATTTTACTCGTTCAAAATAAGTAAGGCTAGCCATCAGGGATTTTCGCAAAAAACTGAAAACTTTTTTTTGTTGAAATTCCGGTTCAAAATGATTATAGGTAATGTATATGATATGTTGAGCTCGAAATTACTGGTTGGATGCATAAGGAAAGTGTGGTTATTGGAAGTTTTGTATTTTGAAATTCGGACACATTGTGCTTCGAACCTGGATTGTAGGCGAACGAGGCGACCTATTGCAGCAAATTAAACGATGATCTACTCATAATAACATTTGTAACAAGAAATAACCGAAACATACGGAATCCGTGACAATAAATTTTATGCGTTCAAAATAAGTAAGGCTAACCATCAGGGATTTTCGCAAAAAACTGAAAACTTTTTTTTGTTGAAATTCCGGTTCAAAATGATTATAGGTAATGTATATGACATGTTGAGCTCGAAATTACCGGTTGGATGCATAAGGAAAGTGTGGTTATTGGAAGTTTTGTATTTTGAAATTCGGACACATTGTGCTTCGAACCTGGATTGTAGGCGAACGAGGCGACCTATTGCAGCAAATTAAACGATGATCTACTCATAATAACATTTGTAACAAGAAATAACCGAAACATACGGAATCCGTGACAATAAATTTTATGCGTTCAAAATAAGCAAGGCTAACCATCAGGGATTTTCGCAAAAAACTGAAAACTTTTTTTTGTTGAAATTCCGGTTCAAAATGATTATAGGTAATGTATATGATATGTTGAGCTCGAAATTACTGGTTGGATGCATAAGGAAAGTGTGGTTATTGGAAGTTTTGTATTTTGAAATTCGGACACATTGTGCTTCGAACCTGGATTGTAGGCGAACGAGGCGACATATTGCAGCAAATTAAACGATGATCTACTCATAATAACATTTGTAACAAGAAATAACCGAAACATACGGAATCCGTGACAATAAATTTTATGCGTTCAAAATAAGTAAGGCTAACCATCAGGGATTTTCGCAAAAAACTGAAAACTTTTTTTTGTTGAAATTCCGGTTCAAAATGATTATAGGTAATGTATATGATATGTTGAGCTCGAAATTACTGGTTGGATGCATAAGGAAAGTGTGGTTATTGGAAGTTTTGTATTTTGAAATTCGGACACATTGTGCTTCGAACCTGGATTGTAGGCGAACGAGGCGACATATTGCAGCAAATTAAACGATGATCTACTCATAATAACATTTGTAACAAGAAATAACCGAAACATACGGAATCCGTGACAATAAATTTTATGCGTTCAAAATAAGTAAGGCTAGCCATCAGGGATTTTCGCAAAAAACTGAAAACTTTTTTTTGTTGAAATTCCGGTTCAAAATGATTATAGGTAATGTATATGATATGTTGAGCTCGAAATTACTGGTTGGATGCATAAGGAAAGTGTGGTTATTGGAAGTTTTGTATTTTGAAATTCGGACACATTGTGCTTCGAACCTGGATTGTAGGCGAACGAGGCGACCTATTGCAGCAAATTAAACGATGATCTACTCATAATAACATTTGTAACAAGAAATAACCGAAACATACGGAATCCGTGACAATAAATTTTATGCGTTCAAAATAAGTAAGGCTAACCATCAGGAATTTTCGCAAAATCTGAAAACTTTTTTTTGTTGAAATTCCGGTTCAAAATGATTATAGGTAATGTATATGACATGTTGAGCTACTTCCTTTGAAATTCGGACACAAACCTGGATTGTAGGCGAGTGAGGCGACATATTGTTGCGCCAATTCGGTTTTAATCTCAAATGATTGAAATTTTTTGTTACTGAAGTTCATCTTACAATTCCATTCAGAGTTTCAAAATGGAATTGTTTCTTTGGACTTGTGCTTATATAATAAAAGAAATAACCAAAATGTGCATGATACAAAAAATGTTAATTAAATTTAATAAACCCGAAGCGTATATTTTCCCACAGCGAACCAAATTATTTCACACATTAAACGATCGAAAAAATGGGAGCAGTGTATTTCCCACAACAAAAAATATTCTTCCAATAAACAAATAAATTTTCGTTTCCTTATCTCTAGTAAAATAAAAATTAATTATATCAAATATTGAAAAAAAAAACTTTTTATTACGAGAAAATAAAATATGAAAGTTTTCCTACCATTAAAAATTGGAAAAGTTTCGCCTGTTTGTACATACACCCACCCGTATATGTTTCTATTATGCGCTTAAATGTATGTATGTACATACATAAACACATACCGTTAAAAATAAAATAAAAAATTTAGAGAACGAAAGAATAAGAAAAATTGGAAAACGAAAGAAAATTATTAAATTCCCTTCTTCTTTTTGTTATTACTCTTATTATTTTATAATAAATAAATAAATTATACGTATAAATTTCTTGGTTTTGATTTATGAATCCTCTGTTGATACTTAAAAGTTTATGTTTTATGTATACGTATCGATATATTATTTTTGTACGTGTCAATAGATATATCGCTTGTTAAGCATACATGGGCGGTATTCAAGTGATATTCATTTAGTTAAAAGGGTTAAAAACTATGTGTTATAAAAAATATAATCATGGGCGCAAAGGTGTTTAAAGTTACAAGTTCGATGTTTTATAGTTAAAGTTATATAGTACCAATTTAACCAAAACAAATTGGTTTTAAAACTTTGCTTTTATTGCCGATGTAAAACTCAACGCAACTAAATACATCTCGGTATCATATACTACAGTAATGGAAAATACCGAAAGGAGCTGTAAACATTTTTTTTCCTTGCAGTACAAAATACTTTGTTATAAATGACCATAATTTATTTACTTCGTACTTTCTTTGTTTAAGATTTAAGTAACCAGCCAGAAAACAAAACAGAAAAAGTTCTTTACTTCCGCATTTTAATTATGGTGACATAAATTTTCTTTGTTTTCTTAATGTGGTTTCACTTTTATGGGTTGCATTTAGTGGAGAAAAATAAATATTTTTTTTATGTAATATGAATTTGTATTGAGAGCAAAAAACCATTTAGTGATATGAGTCAACAAGGTGCTCGATTTTCATCAACATTATTAAAACTATATTATAGAGCTAGGCCCTGATTGAAAAAAAACACTGCAGTCCCTAGGGCAGATACATCAGTAAGCCTTCGTAATTTTTGTGAGGGAAAATTTTTTGTCCTGTTTTTCCAAATAATGGCTCATTCCTGTTAGAACAGACAATTTTAAATAAACAACAGTTGACAGTTTACTAAAAATCAGCTTAAATCCCTGATGACTAGCCTTACTTATTTTGAGCGGATAAAATATATTGTCACAGATTCCGTCTGTTTCGTTTAATTTCGTTTGTTGATGTAATTATGAGTAGAACAATGTTTAATTTGCTGCAATTTGTAGCCTCACTCGCCTGCAATTCATGGTTCGAAACACAATGTGGTCGAATTTCGAAATACAAAACTTCCAATTACCACGCTTTCCCTATACATTATACCGGTAGTTTCGAGCTCAACGTGTTATATATATTCCTAGAATTATTTGTGAGCCCGAAAACCACCCCGAAAAAATATCTTCTTAAAGAATATTCAGCAGAATATTAAGAAATAACTTAAAATAACATTCCATCCAGATATGTACAAAACAGATATTTTTTGAGCCGGAATATTTTAAATACACAAGAATTATTGCTATTTTACTATCAGGTTCAGTAGTGTCTTGCTGTGTACCAAATAATACTACAATATGACGTATGAATAACTGCAGCAGGGAGAATTTCGAATTTCAATAGAAATTTTGCATACCGATTAAGAACAATTTGTGCTAATTAGAGCTCTTGGGAAAAAATTAGTGCTAGTCCGGAAGCAGGAAAAACGAGAAAGGAAATCTTCAAGTTTCGCCTTAAAGACGAAAAAATAAAACGCAATTTCTAGAAACCAGAAACAATTTAAGCCTAATTTTAAAACTTCACAAAAGCGCTACACAAAAAAAAATTGTGCTTATTACAGAAATATGGTTTTCATAAATTTTCATTCATAAATGGAGGTAAACCAAAGTAGCCCCTAAAAAATACTATATTGAACACACAAAATACAGAGGTATACCATTCAATAATATTTTTGTTGAACAACAAACTAAAAAATGTCGATTTATGGCCGATTTTTGATTTGCTGAAAATCGTTAAGTATCATGATTATTTTGTTGATAATCATGTTTTATTCCAGATGCAAGACGGAACGCCACTGCTATAGTTGTGCCGAAAAAAATGGAATGCGAAATTATTAAAAAAAAAATTGCACGACCAAGGGCATTTTGCTGTTCGCGAACCAGAGAAACTGATTAAGCGGCAATTCCACATCCCTGAACTTGCCGAAAAGATTAAGTTTTACAATTGCGTTCGATGTATTGTCACAGAATAGATGATGGGAAAACAGGAAGGATTTTTAAATTTAATGTCGAGCACTTAGCAAGAGGTGGGTGAGTAGCTTTTCCAAATTTACTTGGGTCTACCCTACAAAATCAAGAAATGGCAATATTATTCCAGCTTTAGCAAAATTATGTTCCAACAATTCAGAAGAATGGTACAAGAAAAAAGGTGGTCTTCACCGCTAACACCACTCTATATGAAGATACTAAGCTTAAGCCTCTGCCTACAGAGATTATAAACTCACTGCTATTTTATTGGTAAATCAGATTGGATATTAATACAGACCAACTAATTACCTCAGTTTCCATCACGTCCTATTCGATATACGTTACCCGTATTATAAAAAGTGTGGGTGACTTTCAGTCTTTTATTTTCCTTTTCTTCCCATTCAATCACGATAATACATTGAGAATTGATATCTTAAAAACAAGAAAAGGAATGATGTTCAACAGATTTTCTATGACCATAATAAATATTGATTACAGAGTAATTTAAAATCAATAAACTGAATTTTGTTGTTGTTGTATGAGTAGTCTCCTTTCAACCAAAGTATTTGATATACTCGTATTGATGCGACTTGCAAATAAATATTTATATATTCTTCAGGACATCTTATTGAATTATTAATCATTATTTTGTTGTCAATTTATGTAAAAAAAAGGAATAAAAACTATTTTGCATTTTACGTACATAGACTTTATAACGAGATGAATGTGATTTCTATTGAATGACTGTACAGTACCTAGCTCTTTACAAATGATGTGCCAATCAATTTTGTGACAGGACATTTTAACAAATTTACAGTTTTTTTCGATTTTCGATCTCTAGATTTATGCATGTATGTTGTATCAACGATTTTATCGCACCGTGAATAAAATTCGAATTTAAAACTGAATTGAGTACGCTGCTTCTCAATTGTCAATTCAAATCTTTTAACAAAAGCACCAAAACGTACACTTGCACACACTAAATACTAACAAAAAGCACACGAGTACGTGCTTGTCTCTTTGACATGATTACATTTTAGATCTAATTCACTATTATTTCAATTCAGTTAGCAGCAGCAAACAATACACACGATGTATGTTCCACATATACGAAGAACGATATATGGCACAAAAAAAAAAATAGCAGCAAACATAAATTTTTCGCAATAAATGATTCAAAACACGATATTTTAAATAAAGTTTAAGTTAATATTTACTTAAGAATCGTATATACAGATGAAAAGAAAAAATTTTGGTAACGCAACATTGTAATGTATAAACAATTTTCAAAATTTCAAAATTGAATGATACTTCTCTCTCGATATTGTTAAGGAGATGAAAATGTATAAAGGAAAATTCTAAATTTTCCCCAAAACTTGTTTGGTGATGTTATTGTTGGTACACAAAGTCGTAGTATGGTAATCTACCTTTTTCTGTGTAAATCTAACAAAATAAAAAAAAATCCTTTCTTCCCCCCTACATACAGACATACATGGCATTACGAGCATAATGCCATATGAAATACAATACACAATGAATTTCGTTTTTGTTATGTTGTTCTTAAACATATATTCTCGTTGAATTCACATAAATTCCATGAATTTAGATTTTATTTTAACATATAAAAAAAAAATGAAAATACAGAAAAAAATCTTTGAAAGGATCCAAAACACGAAGAAAACGAGAATAGAGTAGCAATTTTTTGAAAACTTAATCAGAATCTTTTCTTATATATGTATTCGGATACATGTACACACTACACATGCTTCTATGTAAACTATGAGTGGAACATAAAAATGGATATATTTACATAAAAATATAATCAATTATTCAATAAATGATTGAATAAAGCATGTATCGGCAAAAAGGATGTGAAGGTGTCAGTTTAATTTAATTCACTCGAATATCACTCTCGTCTATTGTGACAACAAATTTGCAAATTAATACTTTACTTTATATGTAATATGTATAAAAGATAGTGTTCAGCATAAAATAGGAATATATATGTTTTGATACACATTTTGGATTTAGGTATACATGGGATTTGTTGTGATTTGAATTTTAATAGTATCCGGAATTGTGATACTCGTCGGTTAAATAGGAAGGTAAATAAGTGGTGTATTTGAACGAAATTAAGGAATAACAAAATAATTTATTCTAAAATAATTTATATAGAAAAATACTTCCCAGAAATTGCAAAGGTTAAATTACAAACAAAGAATTTTGGGAGATTATGTGAAACGCCCATCTAATGTAAAATTTTCGTTATAATCATTATTTTTATTAGGAGATGCGGGATATTTGAATATTCGCATTTGTTTTTCGAAACTAAGGCGAAATATTTAGGAGAGACGTCTCTAAAGCTAGCAGAACCCACACAGTAGAACATTTCAAGATAATATGGCTAATATTAGGCTATTCTTTAAAATCAATAAACTGAATTTGGTTGCCAAACCAAACAAAAAATGATTTAAAAATAATTGGAAAATTAAAGGTTAATTTTAGGCTAATTAAATGCCGTATTTTTTTATTCTGTTCGTTCTAGAAAAACAGAAGGCTTTATCACTTTATAGCTAGCAGAACCAAAATCGAAAACCGGACCGAAACCAATATTAGAACGCAAAACAACTGATATACAAATAATGTTAGGCTCATTAAAAAAAATTTGGGCTCCACTCGTTCTTCACTAAATTAAAGGTCATTTAATTTACAGCTACTAGAACCCAAATCAAAAAACGAACCAAAACAGAAATTAGAACGCATATCAAGATCAGTCGACGTACATAAAAATTTTAGGCTCATTATATATAATCAACATCAATAGAGTTCGTTTTGCGTTCCAAATTTGCTTTTAACGCGGTTTTGTATGTAATTACTACTTGTAAACTGAATGATCGAAAGCTAGCACCGAAAACAAGTGGAGCCCAGAAAAAGGGTTAAATGACCTCAAGTTTGGTCAGGAACGAGTGGAGCCCAAATTTTTTGATCTTAATATGCGTTCTAATTTCGGCTTTGGTCAATTTCTGTTCTGCTAGCTTTATATAAAATAATCTGAATTTTGGTCAAAAATGAGTGGAATCCAAAATTGTTTAATGAGTCATTCGATTAGGCCACAATAAGATGCTCTATAAAAGCGGAATTTTGACAGCGGAAAATAAGAGATTACGCTACTTACTGCACTATCACTAAAGATAATTAATTTTGTTATGTAATCACCAGCGGAAATTTTTCAGTCATTATGTATATTAAAACACTAAATAAAACTTCTCAGCGTAATAAAATATTAAAACTGATCCTTAAAATGGCAAATTGATTAATCTCCAAAGTAAAGGAGCTCGGTATAAGAAATGTTGAAATTTACAAATATTCAGTCTTTTCGGCAGTTCTTCTACTAGTAAACAATACTTTTGGTTGTTTTTATAATAGCTTGGGTCATACTGAGACTATAAGGTAAGTTTGGAGAAAATTTATGTACTAGCATTTTCACTAGAATTTTATAAGTATAAGTTATTTTCAGTTTTTGGACAATATCTCAAAAACTTCCATAGTAACCAATACTTTCGGTTAATTTTCTAATAGTTTAGCTCATACTGAGACTATTTGCAAAGTTTGGGGCAAATTCATGGACTAGAATTTTCACAAGAATTTTTTGATTTTCTGCGGCCATTCCAGTTATTTTCAATTTCTGGATAAAAACCCAAAAACTTCCACTAGTAACCAATACTGTCGGTGGTTTTTCTCAAAGTTTAGGTCATACAGAGGCTATCTGAAAAATTTGGGGAAAGTTCATTGGCTAAAATTTTCCCCAAATTTTTTGATCTATTGATAAAGTTTGGTTACTAGTGGAAGTTTTTGAGATATTTCCCAAAAACTGAAAATAACTTATATGGCCGCATAAAATCAAAAAATTTTAGTGAAAATTCTAGTCTATGAATTTCCCCCAAATTTTCCATATAGCCTCAGTATGACCTAAGCTATTAGAAAAATATCCGATAGCATTAGTTTATAGTAGAAGTTTTTGAGATATTGGCCAAAAACTGAAAAACACTTATACGGCCGAAGAAAATCAAAAAATTTTAGTTAAAATTTTAGTCCAAAAATTTTCCCCAAATTTTACATATAGTCTAAGTACAACCTAAGCTATTAGATCACCAACAGAAAGTACTGGTTACTAGTAAAAGTTTTTGAGATATCATCCAGAAACTGAAAATAAATTATTTGGCCGCAGAAAATCAAAAAATTCCAGTAAAAATTCTGGTCCATGAATTTCCCCTTAATTTTTCATATAATCTCAGTATGACCTAAGCTATTAGAAAAACAACCGATAGCATTAGTTACTAGTAGAAGTTTTTGAGATATTGGCCAAAAACTGAAAAACACTTATACGGCCGCAGAAAATCAAAAAATTTTAGTTAAAATTTTAGTCCATGAATTTTCCTTAAAATTTCCATATAGTCTCAGTATGACCTAAGCTATTAGAAAGACAACCAAAAGTATTGGTTACTAGTGGAATTTTTTGAGATATTAACCAAAAACTGAAAATAACTTACAAGGTCGCAGAAAATCGAAAAATTCTAGTGAAAATTCTAGTATATAAATTTTTCCCAAATTTCCCATATAGTCTCAGTATGACCTAAGCTTTTAGAAAACCATCATAAAGTACTAGTTACTAGTAAAAGTTTTTGAGATGTTGTCCAGAAACTGAAAATAACTTATTTGGCAACAGAAAATCAAAAATTCTAGTGAAAATTCTAGACTTTGAGTTTTTCTTAAATTTTCCATATAGTCTCAGTATAACCTAAGCTACTAGAAAACTAACCGAAAGTATTGGTTACTAGTGGAAGTTTTTGAAATATTGGTCAAAAACGGGAAAATACTTATTTGGCCGCAGAAAATCAAAAAGTTCTAGTAAAAATTCTAGTCCATGAATTTTCCCCAAATTTTCCATATAGTCTTAGTATAACCTAGGCTATTAGAAAATCAACCAAAAATGTTGGTTACTAGTGAGAGAAATGCCGAAAAGGCGGAATATTTGTAAATTTCAAAATTTCATATGCCGGGTTCCTTTACTTTGGAGATTAATCAATTTGGCATTTTAAGGATCAGTTTTAATATTTTATTCCGCTGAGATGTTTTATTTAGTGTAAAAGTATATACATAATGACTGAAAAATTTCCGCTGGTAATTATGTGCGGCGAGTAGTGTAATCTCTTATTTTCCGCTGTCAAAATTCCGCTATCTTATACAGCATCACAATAAGCCTAGAATTATTTGTATGTTAATTGATCTTGTTTTGCGTTTTAAATTCGTTTTTGGAACGAGTGGAACCTAGCTTTGGGTTCCGCTAGCTTTAAATTAAATAACCTTAAGCTTATATTCAAGAACGAATGGAGCCCAACGTTTTTTTTTTACAGTGAAATTTAAAGAAGCCGTAATAAGCCTAAATCTAATGGTATGGTTGGATGGATCTTGATTTTCGTTATAATTTCGGTTTTGGTGCGATTTTTGATTTTGATGCTGCTACCTTTGAAATAATAAAGCCTTATGCTTTTTCTAGAACGAGCAGAATAAAAAAAAATGAAAAAGGTTATTTAATTACCCTAGAATAATTAACCTTTATTTTTCTAATTTTTTTAAATCATTTTTTGATATGGGTTTTGCTAACTTTTTCTAAAGGTAGCAGAACCCATCGGTTTAGTTGGAAGGGATGGACTCCAAATTTTCTTAACATAGCATTTAATTAGTCTATCATTTGCCTTTAAAATTATCCACACTATTTTGTAATGTTCTGTTGTATAGGTTTTGTTAGGTTTAAGGACGTTAAAAGAGACTATATGTTATACAAATCAGTAATTTTGCTGATTATGGGCAGGATGCAAACGCCATGGTTTGGTTAACTCAACAAAAAATTTTGTATGAAAACGTTGATAAAAAATAACTGATTTTATTGGAATTTATCAAGAAGTATGAAACCTTGAGACTCAATTAAACGACTTTCAAATTATATCAAAATATGCTCATATTTACATTGCAATCATAAATAATCAAAATTTCGATATTATGATTAAACTTAAATCAAGATACCACCTGCAACATCGATAATTTGGATGATATTTCATAGTCAAAATTCCATCATGCAAAAAAACATTATATTTTTCTCAAATTTACTAAGGGCTCTTGCTGTTTTTGCACAAGAAAATTTACGGAATATTTATGAAAATCACTTCTTTAAATAACCGGTCAATTACGAGAATTACAAATATATATTGATTGAAACGGTGGTTAAATTGACTAAAAACCCGAACCATTATTGATATTAAAATATCCCTACAAACATACCTCTGTTCATACTTACAAATTTATTTATGGCACAGTCATAAAAGATTTGCTCAAAATTCACAAGGAAATACGGAATGTGTGCCTTTCTTATTTCCAGCATCATGAAATGGGAAGCATTTTGAATTTTGCTATATAGGAATTTGGAAATTTAGTAGTTTGTATAGGAATTTTGTTTTTATTTAATTTTTTTATTGGAATTTTTGTATCTGGAAATTCGTTGTTTAGAATTTTTATTTTATAATTCTGGAATTGGAAGAAGCCTATCCGTATGTGTGTAAACAATTATAATGGTTAAAATTTGTATATAAAACTTGATTGAGAGTTAAGCGTGAATTTGGAATGAAGTTCTGGAATTCGATTATCTGTTCGAAATTTGGCCAATTATTGTCAAATTTGGTATTTAAAAGCCGATGTGGGTTCTTAACTGAATTTTGGACGCAGCTCTAAAATTTGACGATCCTGAATAGAACTAGGCAATGGATTTTTCTACTACACTATGGTACAACTATAAACTATTCCTGTTAATCCATAAAAAAATCAATAACCAAAGAGTAGTGAAAAGTGTTCGGTTCTGGAGCATCCCAAATCCCAAAAAGACGTCATAGGTGACGTATAGTCATTTATGATTTGAAAACGATACATTTAGGGGCTAAAGTATTACGTGGTCGTAGATTATCGACAAAACCATAAATTTACAGGCAAGCGAGATTGAAAAGCAGACATTTAGGAGAAAGTCTAGTTTACAAAAAAAAAAGAAATTTATGGGCATTGAATGATAAACATTTAGGCGAAATAAAAAATACATTTAAGAGAAAGAGTATACGGCTACGTCATGATTAAAAAATTATACATTTACGGGCAATCCAGATTGAAAAGTAAACATTTAGGTGATATCTAGCACGTAATATAAGCCAAGATAAATTTAGGAGCAATAAAATTATGACGTAGTCGTAGATGATTGGACGACGTATTTTTTAAGTAACATGACTTTATGAAGAAGGATACATTTAGGAGCTTAAGTATGATGAAGTCGTAGATGATCAAATGAGCATAAATTTATGGGCAATCGAGATTTAAAGCTAAAATTTAGGAGGAAATTCACTTTGTTTACCAAAAAAAAAAATCAAACTTTGTAGGCAATTTTGAATGAAATTAAACATTTAGGCGAAATAAAGAATACATTTAAAAGAAAAAGTTTGACGTGGTCAATTAGGGGCAATTGAGACTAAAAAGTAAATATTTAGGAGGAATAAAAATTCAGGAGCAACTTGGCATAAAAACCATACATTTGTGAGAAATAAAGCATACATTTTAGAGAAAGAGTATTACGTAGTCGTACATGATTGAAAAATCCTAAATTTAGAGGCAATCGAGATTGAAAAGCAAACATTTACAAAAAAGTTCGGCGCAAAAAAAGCGTAAATTTAAGAGCAATACGGTATAACGTACATGATTAAATGACATACTTTTTGAGCATAACGGCGTCATATAAAACGTAATCTTTTAAAGTAATTATTTGTGTTTGTCATCGTATAAAATCGTTCTACGACATTCCATTGATTGTTGTTTTTATAGGACAACGTCTACGACTCATCAAATTATAATATATACATTCGCTGTATAAATAAAAAAAATCAAGATCATGGTCGACTATTGATATTCAATCTGAAGAAATTATTCTTGATCATCATAATATGATGTCAACGAATTACTTATGTATATGTTACTTTTTAATCCTCGGGATATTCAAAGTTTATTGTCCTAATAAAAAATAAATTCATATCAAAAAGATTGTAAGTTACGTATAATTTGCATATAGAGTTTTGCTTATCAAATCTGTGCTTTTCATTAATCTTAATTTCCCCTAAATGTATGCTTGCGTCCCACTTTCTCTCCTAAGTGTTTGCTTTATTTCGCCCAAATTGCTTTTTCCTCGAAATTGACCATTTTTTGTGTTTTTTTAGTAAACTAGGTGAATTTAGCCTTTACAATAACGTCATTTTTGAGACTGGGATGATCCAGAACCGGCTACTTTCCTATACTCGAAAGTAGTATTTAGAAGCCGGTGGCTTTTTATTTTATTAATTTATTAATCGAAAAATGTAATAAAATAAAAAGGGGAAAACTTCTTGGTTTCATTTAGCATGGCAGGGCTCTAGAATATTTTCCTAAATTAATTTTCAAATTTCTCGTTGTCTCAAAGGGCCAATTTTCATTACCGAATGCTTTATAAATCTAATTTGATATTAAAATTATAATTCGCAGGTGTTTGATATCGAAAGTAAATTACTGCTAGAAATTGCGCCAATAACCAAAACATTTGGAGGATTGAACAAATAAGGAAATTTTAAAATTTTTAACAGATATAAGCCAATAGATTCATTTATCGGCTCTAGTTGGTGTATTCTATTAAATTCTGTTTTAGAAGCGACCATAAAAAATTGTACACGATAGTTTTAATTAAAATTTGTAGAGCTGGTGGATTTTATCCTCGGGCATTCCTTTTTCGAGTAACAGGTGACAATTTAGTTTAGCTTGCTTTAATACCATGTCAGATAAAGTTTATTAATGACTAAAATAGATGGGGTTGAGAATTTTATTTAAATATTTCAAAATACAAATTTTTAATAAATAAAAAATATTTTACACGTACTTTTGAAAACCCCAATTTTGACTAGAAAGTTATACGATAGCAACCTCGTACTGAAAAGCAATGCAGCTGCAAAATCTTTTTTTTTAACTACTTTTTCTACAAATATTCTACAGCCTTTACTAATTATCGACATTGTCAATGCGAAATTCAAGTATCTACACTATTTTCGGCACCATTATGTATATGTACACAACACCTGGCCTTCCGCATTCATATGCCATATAATCAGTGTTGTGTGCCTAAGTGTATTTCGGAATTATCTACATTATCTACTCACTGAATAGTTTTTTGTTCTTACCTCAGAAGTCTCAAGTCAAAGCGTCAATTGTCACGAGAAACAAACAGAAATACCGCCTTTAAACCACGTCAAAAAATTTAAACTTTTTTTACGCCTAATAAAATCGTTAAGTGAATCTATTGTGGAATTTTATCCGTTTTATTTCTGGAGTTCTTATCCAATAATTTCGCCGATGCAGTAGTACACGACCTTAAACCTTTTAGTAGACCTTAAACGACAGCCGCTTTAGTTAATCGATGTCATCGATATTATGACAGCCAAGGATCAATTAAATAAATTATATTATATAGTAGTTGGTATTGTTTTAGCAACATTGAAGTTAACGTTAGCTCTCGTGCACTCAGTGGAGTCCCTCTTATCACTCGGTAAACTATCGTACACTGGTAGTCCCTGTAACTTTCATAATATGCGTTGACTTAGAGTTTTTGCAAGACTCTTTCGCAAGAGCGATTTTAGCGATTTCCAATTATTTCAGGTCAAATGGGATTTCTATTTAATCCAAAATTCATCAAATTCTTTTCAATTGATGCTTCTTCTTCCAGGAATTTTTTAACTGAAGGTGTATCGCTCTAAATATCCAGTAAGCCTTCGGCCAGAATAAAATTGTATGATGCCAGGTTTTTATTCCTTTAACATATTATTACATGGAGATGATGGCGATCATGTTATTCATTGCAGCAGAACATTTTGATAACTCTGTGTTTAGTTTAAAAATATAACAGGATTTAAAGTTCTAATTTTTAACACAGACATCTGTGAATTTTTGTACTAAAACATGTAAGGCATACAGGAAACATCTGCTTTCTCCAATCACTTCATTTTCATTTCTTCATAATACATATTAAGTAAAAATTCTACGATTAAAATGTGAAATCCGTAAATGTGCGAATAAAAATTGACCAGTGTTTTACTGATCCGAAATCGTTGACATACGGTGGTATCGTTCGTAATGAATTCGCAAAATGTTTCATTCTTCACTGAATGGACTAATTTGTATGGTTTACCTACCTAGTCCAGTGTTTCTATATTGTAAAGGCCATTTTTGAACTATCTCACATACCGTATTTCCTGCTAAACATAAATAAAAAAAAAATCGTCAAATTTACCGAGGGATACATTGCTGTCTTTGTACCAAAACGAACGAAAAATTTATGAGACTCAATTCTTGAAATATTACGGCCACATGAATTCATATACGACATCTAAAATTAAAATATTTCCTCAAATTTACCAAGGGATACTGTTGCTGAATTAGTGCCAGAAAAATATAAAAAATTTATAAGATCCCAATCATAAATTACTAAGTCACTTACAAATGGTTGGCCAATTTTGAATGAAACAGCGTATAAATTGTATGAAAGCGTATGAAATTTCTACAAGCGATTCAACAAAAATTGAGACATCACACCCCGCATGAATATTTTAAACATTATTTTATAATCAGTGTGCAAATCTGAGCAGCCAAACTCATGTGCCATCTAATTCCTTCAAAAATTAATATTAGACTATTCCAAAAGACCACTTGTTGTTTTTGTGCCAGAAAAATATCGAAACATGTATGAGAATCAATTCTTAAAATATTCGTTCATACACCGAGATACGACATTCCTCGTGAATAATTTGCACATGATTTCATAACCAAGTTGGCAATCTGAGCATCCGAATTTATGTGCCATCTGATTTCTGCAAAAAAAAAATATTCAATGTTGAATGTTTGATCCAGTTTGAATAAAACGTCGTTTAAATTGGATCGAAAAATGGTCACGTTTATCAAAAATCAATAATCGGCATTTTGTTGAATGATCCGATGTGTAAGCTGAGATACTATACCGTGCATGAATAATTTGCACATATTTCATAGTCAGGTTGACATTGAAAAAATAAATGTTTCCCCAAACTAATCAAGCGTTACACCCCTTGCTGTTTGTACAACAGAAAAATATTTAAAGTTTATGAGACTAAATTCTTTAGGCATTAATACCATAACTCGATGCACGAATAATTGGCACATTATTTGGAAGTCACGTTGATATAGTCTGGGCATCCGAATTCATACGCCTCTAAGGCGGTTTTAATGTGCTGCCACGTTTGAAATTCTATTTTTTCTTTTTGTTTTGAGTACAATTTAATTATCTTTAAAGATTTTTAATTTTTAGTTTAAATTTTTATACGCCAGACGAAAAAATCGAGATTTGTTCGATTTAAGAGATAAGAAATTTCAATACCAGACGAAAAATTTATATATATAAATTTTTTTTATAATTTTATTTTATACAATTTTATATCATCAAATGAATAATTAATAAGATAATTACTCCTCTGTTGTTTTAAGTGTGATCTATACAGATATAATTTTCAATTTATAATCAATTAAATATTAAGTTGCTAAGATAACGAAAATTTAACTATCACAATATAAATTTTATTTTTCATTGTAAAAATCGATTTAGAATTTAATAATTTATTCATTTAACTATTGTGTGGAATATGTTTATGTGTATATCATGACTTCATATGAAGTGTAAATAAAGAGGCTATAGTTCTTAGTAGTATCTACATATACAAATTTTATTTTTTTAGATTTTTTATAGATTTTTGTGACGCTGATTATGTAAATTTTTTCTTCCTGCATGTAATTAATTTCTATAAGTTTACACTATTTTAACAATTAAATATTTTGTTGTATTCACTTACACACACTAAACAACAAATCACTTGCTTAGTAAACATTTTGTGAAGTTTGACTCATTTTTTGTATCATATTGGTTTTTCCTTCGTGCATGTAATTCTTTAATGTTAAATTGTTTGTAGAAAACCGAATATTTAAATCAATTCGAATTTAATTATTTATCTTAAAACGAATTTATATTTTAAAATAAAGAATTATTGAGCCCTAGTGACGTTTTCTTGGAAGCATCAAATTCATTCAGTGTTATCGTTGTTTATTACTAGAGTAAATCTCCATAGTATACTCGTCCATCGAATAGTGAATAGAATGGAGAATTGTTTATTTATTATTATTCTTCTTTCAATATAAAACAAGCGTGCCGCTGCTTTTTTTCTGGATTTCTTTGATTTGAGTCCTTTCCTATGAAATAATGGCAATCTTCTCATATATCAAGGTGATTATTCTGCTTATATGTATTAAATTTATGTTCGGTAACGGTTTCATTTCATTATTTATGATTTGAAGATATTCAAGATAGTAACTCTGCACATTCGAGTATAGTGCCATCGGGTCGTTTTCTCCTCGAATTAAAAAAAACATGAAAATTCAACATGTACAAACAAAACTAAGGAAATAACGAGAAGTACCGCTCACAAAGCAGAAGTACGATCATCTCCCTATATGAGACATAGCTGGCTTAGTTGTTAATTTAGGCTTAGAAAGTCAAAACCGGGACCAGCTGAAATACGAAAGGAGTTCTCAGAATTTAGATAGCTTATAAAAAAAACGGAACACATTAATATCCGGGGACCAGTCATTTTGAAGAATAAACTGTCTTCACAACTTTGCTTTCGAGAATCTGCCACAGCAGTTTATAAGTTTTGGGCAATCGGTAATATAACTTTAGAAGTGGAATTTATTTTAAAAAAATAAGTCAACTGTACAACGTAAAATAAAAATTGTTAAAATATATGAACGAATTGAAAATAAAAAATATTTGAAACTGTCTGTAATAAGTTGTTTGGGAACAAACTTGGTGTCAAATTAAACTACAAATCGTCAAATCCTACCACAAAAGGCATTTTAATTCGAGGAATTTCACCGTTGACTGTGTTAGTACGAAGGAAGCATATTTAACCCATATAGTTAAAGTGATCTGGTTCATTCGGGTGGGTAACGAAATGCTGGCTTTCAAAATCCCGATTTGTCAAAATCCCAGTTTTTTTATAAATCCCAGTTTTCAAAATTCCGGTTTTCAAAACTCCGGTTTTTAAAATCCAGATTTTTAGGAAATCCCGGTTTGAATTTTTAAAATTTGACACGTGGGAAAGTGGGACTCTTAAATGATTTTTTGACAATAGTGAAAAATGAGTTTGAGGTTAAGTTCTAGAAAATGGCTAATAAGGATGTAATTTGACTATTCCTCAACAGATTTTGTTGAAATGCAATACGTGCGATGAAAACGGATTTCTAAAATGACGCAAGTACAAAATCTTGCAATTGTAAAATCTTGCGTAATAAAAAATGGTGTAATTATTTTTCTTTATAGTAGGTGTCATTAATAAATTCTATATATAATCCGCTCCTACCCCAGAATTTCAAATCTGGAGCAATTCGGAGTGCTAGCCGGGAAGAGGAGCAGGGCGCAGCGACCTCCGGCATGCCGGTGAGAGTTATATCAAAGCCGTCAGCCTCTACAATTATTGCATTTCAAAATGTTGCATTTAAAAATTCCCTTGGTTTTTTCTAGAAAATTTTTGGGCAAGATTTAAAATATTATTAGTCCAGTCGGCCCGATTTATTAAAAAATATTATTTTCAAAATCAAACCTTTACAACTAGAAGAAAGGAAAACCTGGAGTTTGAAAACCGAGATTTTGTAGTATACCCGGTTCAATTTAGTGAAATTTTATACAAAGTAGTTTTAATGATGCAAAATGATGTTTTTACATTTAAACCACTACATGAGACGGCCAATTTCAGAAAATCTAATTTTCATTTTCGAAATTAAAATAATCTCAAATTTTCAACATTTAACCACCAAGCTATACAAAGGACAGGAATTTGCTTTAAAAACAATTAGCTCTTATTAATGCAGGAAAAAATATAGGCAGAAAAGCAGCAAAACATCAACAAGCAGATAAGAATTTCATTCAAGGCTTTAGTTAAAAAAAACCCTTGCTAATAACTTAAACAAGGTGGAAGGATTTAAAATAACTATGAGAATTTAACCTTTTAAATCAAAAGCATAACGTATTTTTCTGGTCTACTTAAGGAATAAGTTTAGTGCAAACATTTTTAATGTGACTATTTTATTAATTGGGAATATTTTATTGCACAAAATTTGTATAGAGAAAAATATTATCCCATTTAACTTTATTTCGAAAATATTTACATCAATCATATTCCCTCAGTAGGCAAGAAAAATACAATTTAGACAAAAATGTCAACAGTTCCCTATTCTCAGGGAAAGCCAGAATAGTGTTAATAGTGTTATTAATAGTCTAGTCCACATTAAATCAACGATTTACCAATTGACGTTAAATAATTTTTTTTGTTATTTATTTTTCATGAATTGTGATAATGTATTATATTAAATAATTTTCTTTTAAAATATACTCGTAAGTTATAAATAAAAAAAAAAACTTTTTATAATTATCAAGACACCTAAATATTGTATTGCTAATTAAATTTCAAGTAAAAGTATGATTTTACGAGATATCATACGACGATTCAAATAACTCTAAAACTTTCTATACCGGGTATCGCCTATTACAGCGCCATCTATCATGAATCGAAACATTTTTTTCAAGGAAATCCTACGTATTTTTAGCCGTAGAATTCGAATCTGCAATAAAAATGGGGGTTTCTATCTTAGTTTCCAAGTTCCCCTTCCCCCTTACAAACAGAGGTGGGGGTCCTAATTTTAGCACTAATGTATTCCCCTTCAGAATGATTTAATTTTGATAATGGTCATTTTTATTGTAAAGGGCTTATTTTCCGAGATGTTTGAAAGTTTCAGCTTAAGAAACTCACCCGGTATATGATAACACTTGAAAATTTAAGAAATTCCTTCGAAACTAAGATTTTCTCAAATTTTAGAGGAAACATTTGAAATATGATGAATTTTGTAAATAATTTAATTTCTGATATTAAAATGAACATTCCGTTCCAACATTTGTATTTGCTTATATTATTTCGAATTACATCCTAGCAAAGAGAATACATATATTCAGAGTAACGAAGCAGAATAAAAAATTTCATACAAAAATTCATGGGTTATATAATCGAAATGGGACACCACGCAAACGCAATTTAATGTTATGCTGCATACTAAATAAAAAAAATATGTTATGTAGATATGCAACTTCGGTTACGCATATACAATACATACGTACCTTATTTGTTTATATTCTTCATTCATTTTTCAGTAAAAATAAAAGCGAGAAAAAAATATAGATTTTACTGGTTGTGTACGAAACAACAAATGCTGTCAGTAAAATTTTACTGAGAGGATAGTTGTGATAGTGATAGTGTACTGCCATAATAGAGAAGTGCTATGGGTGCTACACCTTGATTACAGAGATTAAAAAAAACGCATATAATAATAATAAACCCGAGTCCCGCCAAAATTTGTCGGCCAGAACCTGAGGAACGAACAGCAAAAAATAAAAAAATTGTAATGGAAGAGAGGTGCCCTGGTGCGCGCATAGGTCCAAACTCAAACGGTGGTAGGCACCGGTTTTGACTTTTTATGCGGGCACCAAGGGACCGCCAACCTTACGCCGACATGGAAAGAGAAATCCCCTCTCACCATACCAAACGAGAAAATAAAGAATTCATTTTTTTAGTTTATTAATTAAAAAAAACAAAGAAAAGGAAACGACAACTTCGAGAGAAATGAGGGAGCGAGACCAATGCCTACCGAGCGCGACCGTCGATTACAATCAAAATTTTCCAAATTTTTAAAAAAAATTTACAAAGTATCAAAATAAAAAAATAAAATAAATGTATATAAAAAAGAACAATCGTACCTTACAACTAAAAAAATTCACCATTGCGGCCGTGGTGCCGTCATGCCACAGGTGGTGCCACACCTGGACCGTTGGGCGTTATCCCGCCTTCGTTGAGCTTTGTATGCCTTCATTGGGCTTTGTATGCCTTCGTTGGGCTTTGTATGGCTTAAACCGTTGCTGTCTGAGATTGCCGATAATTATTTAAGGCCTTGACTGGCTACCAAACTAGGTTGGGCGTGGTCTCGCCAAACGTAAATATATATGTATATACGAGTATATTTTTTTTTTTGGTTAACGGCAGATAACCCTAAAAAAGAATCTCGAGCATTGTCCCGCCGGAAAAGCCGTAGAAGTTGAATGGCCTCACTTGGTCACCGCTAATCAGTTTGATATCCAACCACTTTCCACCGAATATGAATAATTTACGAACGGCCGCGTTGTCGGCCACCCTTTATTGTTACTGTGCGTCACCCGTTATTTATTATGGTTATTTATGATACAACACCGTTCTATTTATTAGTAAAATGATTAAATTAATTAAACTAATTATGTAAATATTTGAGCGCATTTTTTGTAATTAACTTCATTACACACTCGCAACCAAATGACCTAAACTTCATATATATTTTAATTCACAAAAAAATCTACACTTTCGAATGTTCAATTCAAATATTATGTGCCAAATTTGTCGAGATATTGATTTTTGAGGGGAAAAAAACACAAAACTTTTCTCGTATTTTGTTTGTACTCAAAATTTTATGTATTTATATGTATTTTTTTTTTACAAAAAAATGCAGCCACATGCCGAAAATAAGCCTTCTCCATACAAAATCACTTTTATCATAAAAAAACTTAAGTTTTATAAAAAAAAAATTAAAACTGACCGATTTCTACAAACTTAGCACTCGACTTAACTTAGAAAATCAAAACTCGACTCGAAACAAAAAAAAAAAAAAAAAAACTTGCACACAAAAACAAAACAACGATGCGCAAAACGTTCTAGATGAATCTTCTTTCTTCTCTGTTTTTCATTTACATCAATTCGCATTGATGTAAACGAGAAGCATATAAGAAAAAACATTCTTCCAGAGCGTTTTGCTTTGCACACACTCGATGCATATTGGTCTCGTTCTCAATTTTTATTTCTTCTTACCAAACCAAGGTGTACCAAAACAATTAATACCGGAAGCGAAGTCACAAACCACCCAACCGATTAAGCAAAGACACAAATCGAGGGGAATACAATTTAAAAAGAGGTAGTTACGAACACATAGTCGTAACACATTGTTAATCTCTAGGACGGCCATAAAGAGTAAATATATTTTGATCACGAAACAAGAAAAATGGCTTGTCTACCGAACCTTGTTCACAAACAACCACAACAATTTTAAACCCAGTGAACCGGTTTATATGATCGTGATAACATTTATAATATAAACCACGTTTTATATCAATCTCATCAAAAACGATAACACTTTTCTTTTAAATTAAAAAAAATGTAATTTATTCCGTCTTTTAGTTGCCTTTAGTTCGATAGTAAACGCAATTAGTTTGTATCTCACAATAACTGCGGACATTTTCGTCTAGTAAAGCTGATTTTTTAATAGGGGGTTCATGTCTTTTGAACTCTTCTAATGTTAGATCTCTACTAATAGAGAATGGTTGTGGACATTTAGAACTTGATTTGAAACATCAAAAAAATCATATTCGTCTTGAAATAAATTTAAAGATGAAATCGTTTCGATTCATTTTATCGGGATTGCCCGCCACAAATACATTATTTATTTAAAAATTCACGATATTCAGCATAAATATGCTATTTTCTCGTTGGCTCAAACTAACTACTCTACATCTCAAAGAAACATCTTACTTATTCAAATACAATTATTATTATTTCAGTTTCCTTGTCTGTCGAAACGGAATAACCTATAACGAAACTCAAAATCTTTTGAAAACTATTCGATTTTGCATTTTTTTTTTGATAATTACACATAACCAAATTTTAAAATATGAAATGTTCACTTCCTGCAAGTAAAACTACTTCCTGGTACGAAAATTATTCGTTTTATTCGCATTATTAATTTTCTCTTCCTGCATGTAATTAATTTGCATAATTTTAATATTATTGTAAACGTTATACAAAATATTTTTAAATTTAGTTTAATTTCAATTTAAGTTTTTAAATGATTATACAATATTTTTAGTGTAATGTTCCCTTTATGTTAGTTGGGTCAGTTAACCTCGACAATGAAAAATAATTTCTTAATAAATTTTCATCATAGTAAAATACATTTAGTATACGAGTATAGCATTTTTTAAAAATCACTAATCATTTAGTTGACGCAGATACGCAAAGTCAAATCGCATTATGTTCATTCCAATAATTTAATTAAATTAAATATTATTTATTATATTTTATAACATAAAATAGTTGATGCTTTTTATGGAAATAAATTTTGTGTATACGATAATTTTTTCATTTTACGATAAATAAAATTAATGAAAATTATTATACGAGTAACTACTCTTGTATATAAAACTTTTTTTTTTTTTATTAAAAACTATTATGAACTATACATGATAATGCCAGACAAATGATATGATGTATTATATGAGCTATTTATAATGAAATTCTGTATGTGTATGTAGTATGCATTATTGAAATGTATGTACATATATATTTGTAGAGTACATAAAGCGATGATAGATTATCTTGAATCATTTTCGTAATAAATTTTTTGTGGATGTATGATTTTTAGTTATCTTAAAAATTAAAATTTCCATCATACATTTATATAATATTATATAATTGTTTTTGGTTCATAATTATTTAAAAATTTATCTTTGTGTGGTTGTATGTTATATTGTTCGTTTTTTATATCGCATATATGTTTGTATGAAATACATGTATAGTTGTATGTGTATATATAAACTACTTGAAAAGTTAATTGAAATTATGCTGATGTTATCGCACTTGAATTAATTTATGTGGTTATCATAGTTTTCGCTATGTGAGATTTATATCGGCACCAAGTAATGTAGTTTGATAATTCAGTATCAGGTTAGGTGATGTTATTATGTCCCAGACTCCCAGCAGTCGAGTCAAGGTCGCCTCAATCACTACATTATATTTTAGCTAAAATTTAACCAATGTTGTAAATTAAGAGGTTTGTGATTAATTTCAAAGTCGTTTATGTTTTTCTTTCAGAGATTGTGTGAAATACATTTGGATCACATTTGAATATTTTATTGATTGTTTTTAATCTAATTTGATGCAGATTGTGTTTTCATTGATCTTTTATTAAAATACTAGGTAAGTATTTAAAGAACTACCATATCTTATGGGCACTGATGGGCAAAAAGACGTAAAATAATATTTTTACGTTTTTAGTGTAAAAAACCGTGTAAAAAATTGTAAAATAATGCAAAAAACGTAAAATAAATAAAAAAATGGTGAAAAAGATCTATTTATTAAATTGTTATTAGTAATAAAAATAAATACTGCTAAATAATTATGACATATAAGTATATATGAACGCATATTCTAATTAAACGAGCATTTTTAATTTTATTGTTGTTTAAAAAATTAAACGTAAACATAAAAGTATTAAATCTTTCCATATCCCATAGCTTTATTAGTACTACGCGCAGTCTCTTCACATACTAATAAAGTTCTTTTGTTTTAACTCAGATTTGGCTGATGTTTTTATGTGCTATTCTTTGCTTTTCGCCACTCTCTTAGTCTCTTCGCAAAATTTAACCTAGAATTTTCTTTTATAATGTGATGTCGGCCGAGTGTGAGTGTTACAAATCTCAGTAAAAGTTGTTTATTTGATTTTATGTACAATAATATAGCGATTTTGAAATGTCGAACTGAAGACCAAAAATAACAAATTTTAAGGAACTAGATTTTCATTTGGTAAAATCTGTTAAAAACAAAAAGTATATGGCTCATTGTAATATATGTAAAAATATTTTTCCGATAACAGACTTAAAGCGCAGCGGTAAGTTCAATTTATTTTTTTAGTGGTTACTGGTTATATCTGGACATATTCTGTAGATTACATCATTAAATAGAATTTTATATTTATTTTAATAGCAAAGATGCGGAAATATGAAGAACTCTGAACCAGGAATACTAAATTCCAGCTCGTCTAGTACCATGGATATTGTAACATACACTATCGGAGACATTAAAATCCTAGAAATAAAAAAGTAAAAGGTAAAGGAAGTTCTGAACCTCATCTGAACATTAATTAATTTCTGCCAAAAGCCAGATTCTTCCTTGGTCGATGCAGCCTTTATGTTGCTTTCATTTAAAATTAAAGATAAATACAAACACAAAATGCAAAAACATTACAAACGGCGGCTACTTGAATTAAAAAAGTTTGAAATATCAAAGTTTTTTTTCTGAATTAAAATAAATGTTTTTAATTCATTTTAAAAATGAATTAAAATCAGATTTGAAAAAGAAATGAAAAAGTTCGATAAAATGAATTTAAAAAGGCATTTCTTAATTCAGTTTTAAAATGAAATAATATAAGCCTCTTAATAAAATGAAAAAAATGTTATTTTCATTAATGAAAATTTTTTAGAATTTGAATTTGTTACGTACAAATTTAGCAATGCAAAATAAGGCGTAATTATACTTTACGTATACATCGGAAAAATCAGGTAAGGAATATAAATTTTGGAAATTTTTAAATGCAGGATTGTTTACTAATTTTTTGATTTTCCGGAAAAATTTTTACTTTTGTTATTTTTTCAATATTATTTTATATTTTTATTAATAATAATTGCTTTGTCAACCTTGCAGACACAGATCAAAGAGTTTCTCTCGCTCTTATCGCTTCTTCTGATAGTGCCACAAATGTTAAAAGAATAATTTTTTTTTAATGTAATTTTAATTCGTTTATACCTTAGAGGATGGGGGCTTGCCCCCAAACCCCCGCTTTTCCGCAATTCTTTAAGTGTCAAACTAAATAAAAAAAATTGAAAACATTTCAAAATTCTCCTGGAAAAATGGAAAAATTTTCCCGGAAAAATTATTTGTACTGTTGAAAAACTGTTAGGATACAATTATAAGATCGAAATTTTTATAAAGATTACACATTTCTACGAATTTTGAATAGAATAATACGCAATTTTTTTTAAGTGAAAATTTGGGACAACTTTCCGGAAAAATTTAGCTTCCCCCTCCTAAAACTGTTTTAAAAATTTTTAAAATTTATACTCCTTACCTGATTTTCCCGATGTATACGTAAAGTAAACTTTAGCCCAAAATAATGTGCATTTCTGAATATTTGTTAAAAGTCGAATTAAGATTTTTTAATTTATAAAATGAAATAAAATGTGCCTTTTTTAATTCATTTTGAAAATGAATTAAGGTATCGGTGTTTTAAAAATGAAATAGTGTAAGCCTTTGTTAATTAATTTTTGAGTTTCTCATTTTTCTAAATCGCTTTTATTAATTCATAATTTTAAGTTAAAAATATGAATTAAAATAAGTAGCAGATATTCATACAAAAATCAACTTTTTTAATTCATTTTTAAAGAACTTTTTTAATTCAGACTTTTTTAATTCGGTACCCCCAAACGGCGATTTGATACGGCATTGAATGATTATGCGTTAGCTGGGTACTTACATCCATTTAACGACAACTCACAGCTTACAGGTAATTATTTAAAATGAATTTACATATAAGTATTCATAAATAACTTCATTAAAAATGCCAATTTATCTTTTTTATAGCAGCCTACGAAAACAGAATAAACGACTGGCTTCTAAAAAACTTGTCAGGTGATGAAATAGAGGAATGGCATTTTTTTAAAAACAAGCTAGGTTTATTTGAAATTCTTTACAATAAAGTTATTAAAAACCCCATATATTTTGGAATTTTGAAATGAATTATTAAAATGTAAATATGGGGATGATGTTTCAGGGTAAGTAAACTCCCGACTTTTATATTCGTTACCCCCTAATTTAATTCTTTCTCGAGTGGTGTATTAAAATATATGTTAACGCTCTACAAACCCAACAACAAACCGGCTTTAGCCGGCTAGAACCACCTCGTAGAGATCGTTATCAAGTTAAATCTGTTTACGGTGTTTGAAAATGATTTTCAAATTCCTATACAGATTTTATTGCTGTAATGCTTTACCAATTTAAATGTTTTTATTCTACATGTTTAAGACCGTAGCAGCCAAATGGATGGTTTTCGACAAGAAGTGCAACAAAATGTCCAATAGTATCCAATAGTATATGATGCAGATGCGATCCGTTGATATGTGATGGGCAATTTAAATCCAAATGATAATTTAAAGTTTCACCTGATAGGTGTGGAAGAGACCTTTATCAGTCTTTTGAAATGGGGACTGGAAATTCAAGCTTATTTTCTAAAATTTGAAAATAGAGGGATAATGTCCGGGATTATATTTTTACATTAGCAGGTTATGTTTTTTTAAAAGATCCTGGTGAATGTGCACCTTAGTACTGGTGCCTCCTCTATTTTTACTTCATACTTTTCAAAATGTTTGCTAAAAACGAAAAACCTTCTATGGGATCTGCAATTCAAAAAATCTTTATGATCTCCCAATCAATCGGTATGGGTTTGACAAAAGCCAAATTTTTGCTGTTTTTGAAAACGAGTTTTAGTCAAAAGTCGTCATCAAATTTTTGAAAACTGATCTGAACTGAAATTGTTCCAAAATTAATTAAAATCTTTTATTTCATGGTTGTTTTTCTCGAAAATGAGACATAGAACTTATAAAAACATTTGAAAAAAAAAAACGAAACTGCCACTATGAGGCAGAAAGATTCGGTGGACCGATTTCAGCCAATAATCATTGGCATCTCCAATTTATGAGTAAAGCTTAAGCATGAAGTTTCATACCAATCAGCAGTCCATCTAGAGTGTAGAGAATTAAGAGATATTTAGGTGGCAGGGCACCACATACGCACGAACAGAATTTTTCTTAAGTGACGATATAGCGAAGTGTAAGTCTTTCCTATGCGGCTTCGGGGTACGGGCCTAAAAAGTCTATAAAAATTTTCTGGAAGGGCCGATGAATCTGTAGGGATTCCTTCATTTCAGATTGTGTGGTATAGCACGGTGCTTCGTGTTTTTACACATTTCATACTTACGAATGTAATTTCTGCCAACACTCAATACAAAAAATACTAAACCCGATACTCAATAAAAAATTAAACCCTTGAAATAGAACGCTCAACCGGGAAAGTGTACCTCTATGGACTTAATTATTTTACACTTAGGGCGGCAGCTAAGCATTCGATTTTTATGACGCTTTATTTACGTTGAGCGAAATTTGGTTTATTGCTGATAATACGTTATGGGATATGCTTCTCCTTCTTTGGTTTTTCTAATAAAACACGAATTGATCAGTCTTATCAATATCAAACGCACAGACAACGGCAGGAGCTAGGCAAGATAATTGCCAAAAATCAATGCTTAACTATAGCGGTTACACCTTGGTTAAGGATTCTCCGCACTCTAGAAACTTTGCTGCTGCACCACTCTATGCTTTGTTATTGAGCTCGCGGACAAAAAATGCTCACAAAATATATATTGATCTTGGCGGCACCTCAACTTGTAAGAGGTTACTACAATTTGCCCGTGTATTTCATACCCGACAATATATACACATTTTTATTGTATTATCTGGTGAAGGTGCAGTTTAATTGTTTCTTCGCCACCTGGAAGCTTAAATGACAATCTACTACCGTTAAAAGAGGACAAGTGTCCTATATTTTCTAACCGGATTTCTTTTGGCGGTGGCTGAACTACTGAAGCTTTCTTTCTTTTTAAATCTATTCGCTTCATAATATCACGAGAAGGTCTTCCAACTCTTACTGGATCTGCATATTTCATTAAAATTTCCGAAATGTCTGCTTTAAAATCAGCCAGACCTAACAGTTTCTTCTCGGGTGTGCCACGTTGTTTTTCTGCTCGTTTGTAAAGTATCCAAGCATTTAAATCTGTGAGATCAAGTATATGATAGAAAACTCTCATATATCATTTTTTGGATCTTATTTTAATTGTACAACTTTCCAAATTGGCGTCCAGCAGGTGCAGACCCCCAAAATTTATTATATTCCTTCACTATTGGTCAACATAATTTTTCTTCTTTCTCGACGACAAATGCAATGGAATTCTAGCAACAAATGCAGACATTTGAGTGGCAATTTTTGTGTCTTTCCATTGAACTACTTGGTTCCCTCAATTTAAGACACCATTTCAAACGAAGAGCCTCTTTGTTGTGGTTTCCAATATGAATCATCCGGCAGTTTGGAATTCGTTATAAGATTTTTTTGAGCTATTGCTATAAGCTATGTATTTTCCGTTTTACAAATTCGGGTAATAATGGGATAGATGAAAAAAGTTACCAGAAAATAACTTATAAATCATGTTTGAAGGAATTATTCGTGCAAAGCGATTTACATCATGGCAGTGTTTAATTCTAAATTAAACGCAATTCCACATTAAACGAAAATTTTGAATCCCAATTTATGAGGTTTAGCAGGCATATACTGCTTAAAGAAATATCGTGTTTTAGTGAACACGTTTGTTGATCTACCGGAAAACAGTATTCCAAAGACACTATCTCAATTGTTTTAATTAAATTGTTGAGCAGTGGCCTTATTTTGTACCATCGGTCGTGGTCTGGGTGAGTTCTAGGAAGCAGTCTCTCATTATTATTAAAATGAATATTTTGTCTAATTGCCTTAATAGCATCGTTTCTTCGAGTGTTGGTGATTTGCCAACTGAAGTAAAAAGGCATATCTCGATAAAATTCTTCACATCTTTGGCGGTAAACGATTTGGTATTATTCGAATTTTTCTGAAATCCGTATAAATTTGTTTCTTTAAAAAAATTTGCCACTATACTATCGTCGAAGAAATAATTGAAAAATGATTGGCCCCTAAAAATATATGCTGCTCTGAAGATATTTCAATATCCTTTTTCTTTTTTTCGTTATCTTTTAATCCCTTTAGTTCGTTCAAAGCAGTCACTGTATTGCTAAATTCAGGCTCACTATCGGGAAAAACGATTTGCATATTTGCAATATCAAAAGCCTCATTTACATCATTAGACACAATTTCATTTTCAATTTCCAAAACTTCATGTTTAAGCCCTCTGCGATTGTTTCCACCACCACTTCTTCGTATATTACGTCTTCTTCTTCACCATCTTCATCAAATCCATCTTCCGAATCGGACCAGTTATTAAAAATTACTTTCGCGGCTTCCTCTACGGTATAATAAGGACGTCTTGAACTCATTATATTTCAATAACAATAAAATAAAATATTTAAGAAAAATTATATCGTTAACGCGCAATATATCATACTTGATATGATATCATATATGATATACGGTAAAAATAGGTACCTCTTGCATAAAATATTATATATGATATAGTTTTCTAAAATTTATAATTTCTATAAAATTAATTTGATTTTACTTCCCAGAATAATAAATTAGGATCGTAAAACATATGTACATATGTTTTTAATTTACTGCTCACATTGAATAATTTTTGCATAATTCTTAAATAAATCGAAGTACATCACTAAGTATATTGGTAGAATTAAATGTTCCCGCCAACTGTTTTTGATAACCGTTTCACCCGAAAACAGAATTGTCATACAGTAATGCAATAATTAAATGGATTTGTGGCATAGTAGTGATGAAAAAGAAATTTTTTTACGAAATATAATTAATTGAAATTAACTTATCAGATATGATATACGGTGCAATAAAGGGTTATTACATTGTTATTTTGTTGTTATTACAATTCTAAAAATTTTCAAATTAATATTCCTGTAGATTTTCTGTTTGAATCGAATAATTTTATTTTTTTTTTATTATTTTGCATTTAACCAAATATTACGCATTTTACTCAACACATTACAATACCTGAAAAAAAAGAAGGTACATTTGGTGATTGAATTTATGTAGAGTTGGATTACAACCAACCGAGTAACAGTTTCTCCGAAATGCCCGGTTACACAGTCAATAACGCTGTTGTTGCAGGCATATCCGAAATTTCGATTTTTGCAAAACGTGTTTCTATTTTATTGTTCGTTGGATTTTCAGATGTTCAGACATTCTCTCGGTTTTTGTTTGACCAGCCGGACGTGCCTCAGAGAGTCTGTAGGTTTCTTTTTTGGCTGTTAGCCGTAATATTTACTAACGGCTTACTGCGATACGTTTGAACGGTCTCTGAACTATTTTATTAAATTTTGTAGTATATTGTTTGCTATCGTATAATTTTTGATTCACTCTTTCACTTTATATTTAGCACTGTGTGGAATAGTATTTTCTAAATTTTTAAGAAATGTTAGTATTTCATTATAATTTTGCTAGAGCACATTATTTGCATTTTTAGGCTTTCACTGTTTTTATTATACACAGTTATCGAGTTAAATTTGAGTTCTACTTATTTGAATAAATGTATCAAATTTAAAGAACTACAGCTGTAACAATACTCACCAACTGCACTACAACCACTCGGTATCTCAATTAAATTTAAAATGTTTATTAAAACAAATCACATTAAATTATATCAATTTGGCAGCTTTATTTTATTTTTTCTTGATTTTATTTTTTTTTAAATTATTTTTTGTTGTTAAAAATATTTCATTTTAATTAGTAAACCCATTTCATTAATTTAACTTAATCATAAATTTGTTATTAAAATTTTCACATTTTATCGTTTAGTTTTTAATTTTGTTTTTATGTATTTTATTTTATAATATATATATAGATAATCATTTTATAATTATAATACTTTGTTAACTTAAAATTAATTATTTTTAAAATTATTATTATATAACATTATTTACAAATTATGTTTATTTTATTTAGTTTTTAATATACATATATAAATTTAATTTAATTAATTATATTTGTTTTAACTAAATATACTTTGTATACACCTCATAATAAAATGGTTAAAAAATAAAAAATAAATTTGTCATGTTGTGTTGAAAATTAATAATTATAAATTATAATTAAGAAACGTAATGATTAAGGTATTTTAGAGTTTCGTCGTGTATTATATTTTATACCTTAAGTTTAAACCAAAAATTATAATTAAATTAATTTTTTTAATTAATTTTTTTTTTATTTACATGCGAACATTAATTTTGATTGAAATTGACTTGTTTAGATTTGTGTTTGTGAAAAAAGAAATAGAAAAAAAAATATGTACGAGGGATCACAAGGAGGATATTTTTATAGACCAGATAGGGCTAGACTAGAATCGGTATTGTAAATAAATCATAAATTTTTCAATTGATCCAATTTTTATTGTAATTTTTTTTTTCGGATTTTGTTTAACTTTTCATATCACGTAAAAAATTGAGATTTTTTTTTTGTACTGCTATTGCATATCTTCCTGGAAGTCTAAAACAATAACAATCTTTTTCTACAAGAGATAATATTATTTTTGCTTTGTTCTAGATAGACTAGAATAACGTAGGGAACTGAAATGCAATCAGCTTATATAAATTATGTCGAATGTGGTCGGGTTACTTAAATGATAAATGTAATTTCCTTAATTGTTTCATGTACATATTACATAATTTGTACTCGTTTATACGTATAAAATATGAGGGCAGATAATTCTGAGCTAATTTAGGTCATGCATTTTTAGTTTTTAGTTAAAGAAACGTGCTAAGAATATGAAAGACAGGTCATACAACCTTTGTACCGCGTGTGAAAGAAATTGTTTTTTTTTTTATGAATTTATGTTGGATTTTTGCCAAAATTGAATTGAAAATTTGTAAATACTAAGGCTACATATTTTCGTAAGGCCGCATTATAATAAACAATGATTTTAATTGAGGCGGCAGTAATTTAAAACATTTTATGAGGGAGTTATCTGTCTAATTTTAATATGTACATTTTATACAACCGTTTATAATTAATTTTGGTACCCTGCGATCCCCTTAAAAATAAAGTTAATTATTTTTTTTTATTGCGTTAAGCGTATATAGTTTTTAGTAATTTCTCAACACCAAAATATTTTGTTAATTTTAAAATTTCGATTTTTTGTTAATTAAATATAATATAATATATGTATGGATGGAATCAATAATATATAGAATTTAACTAAAAACAAAAAAAAACAATTTGTTTAGAAAAATAATTAATAGTTTTAATTTTTACCTAAATATTAAATTATTTATAATAAATAAGGAAAACTGTTTCGAAAAAATTAGTAAAAAATAAAAATTTAAATTTAAATATAATAATTTAATTGATTTGGATGCTTCTAAATTACCTCTAGTTACTTGTTCATGACATTTACCTATTGAATATATATCTATATCACTCATTGGCCTACCATTTACCTCTAGCGGCGATATACAAAAATTTTTTGATAAAAAATCATCCTGCTGGTAGGTACCATTTGCTAATGGACTATCTAATAATGTATGAATATGACAACCGCACGGAAAATGATTATTGACAACGGATAAACTATCGACACCGTCTATGATTATGGTACCGGGTAGCGGTGTCTCTAATAAATGATTACCATGAAATTTAATTTGTTTTATAAAATGTGTATAAGTTATATTAAGCTCTTGTATTGCGTCTATTTTATTATTCATAATATTTAATGAATTGACATGTGATAAGCCATCAAAAGCGTTTGAGCATACTACACCTAAATCAGATTCCTGTAATGATAGTAATTGAACGTTGGTTAGGCCACGGAATGAGAACGGGGCCAACGATGTAAGATCCATGTACGCTAGTTTTATAAAACCGACCGTGTCCAAACCGAAAAATGCATCTTGTTCGATTGTTCGTATACCCGATGGTAAAATTAAATGTTCGACATTTGTTAGTCCCGTGAATGCGGACGTTTCAATACGTAGCATTGGATTATTTGTTAACAGTACGAGGCGAATATTTGATGCGCCCGCAAATGCGTATCCCTCGACTTTTAATATTTTATTGTGGCTCAGTAGGATTGTTGTGATATTTTGTAGGCCGGCAAATGAAAATGGGGCCACTGTCGTTAATGGTGTATGTTGTATTGATAATTCTCTTAGCCTAGGTAAACCACGGAATGCGAATGGTTTTATTACGGTTATATTGTTACCGTCTAATGATAATTTTTTTAATGCTCGTAAACCACCAAATGCGTCACTTTTTATGGTGGGAAAATGGTTTTTCGTTAATGATAAATTTTCGATAGTCTTTGGTAATAGTGTTGTTGGTATTTCACGTAAACCTCCCGTATTGCATAAAACCTATTTAGACAAAAAATTTAATTCAAAGTCCAAAAGTGGTTTTAAATATAGTTGGTGTAATTTACCTGTGTTTGTGATAAGCAAATGCATTCGGTTGGACATGCGTATATTACTATGAAGCCATGATGTAAATCCCACAGGACGCTTAAATAAATTAATAAACGCCAAATGCTGAACATTGCACATGTATTTAAACTAGTTGACTTATCGAAATTCCGTCTGAAATATAAAAGAAAATATTTTTTTATTAAAAGGATGCGTTTGTTTTTATAATTTGAAATTGGTTTTGAATTCGGTATGGAGATGAAATTTATATCATTTTAAAATAATAGAAATGGAAGAAACATATGAAAAAGAATCGGCTGTTCCGAAAACATTATTCTGTTTAAGATTAAGGCCGAGCTTAAATCCGATTTTTTCTGTACTACTGGTGCGAGTTCGGTTTGCTTGACCAGATTAAAATCTGTCACAGTTCCTGCCACTTGGAAGGGCATACTAGTCTACTATCTTCTAGTTCCTGCTCTGATAATTATTTTTTTATTTTCTTTTTTTTTTAAGAAAGTATTAATTTTCCAATGGGTTAAATGTCCTTTTTAGGTCAATTAATACCTCCCTTTTCATTCGCGCACCCATCAGCCATTCACACAAATACAGTATACCACCTGCACATTGCAAGCTCTAGGTGAACCTGCACACTCACATGGGCGGTTGGTCGGAGCTGAATTCAGCACTCCAACAGAGGGTCACAGTTGAGTTTATTAACATCACTGCCTTATTAACATCTGCCTCCGGTGGGATTTGAACCCAGTACCTCCCGGTCCAACTGTCGGTCATAACTATGGATAACAATTACAAAATCCTATATCCGAGATTTTTTCAACTCATTTGTGTGATTTAATTGGTTAAACCGATGGATTGAAAAATCCTCGATTTTGGTTCATAGTTATGAACTGAACTTAACATCTCGCAAACTCATCGCTAACTCATCATTAATCACTCTTTTCGTTCAAACAGACATAGAAATTATAACACAATAATTCCCAACGACCTGTTGCCCCTCCAACTGCACGCGACCCTCCATCTGTATTACTAACATTTTTTTTTGGATATGGTTCAATTGAATTATAAACAAGGATATCGGAACTGCTTAGCCAGTTCGAGAAAATTTAGAAATTAACCAGCGGGAACGGGCTTAGAAGTTTACGAGCGGGCGGAAGGAAAACGGAAGTCTACTTAGTACAAACAGATTTAAATAAAATTAAAATAGATAAAAACAAAACAACAAAAAAAAAAAATAAGTTAAATAAAATATTAAACCAATGGCCCTATTCTGGTGATTCTTAGAGAAAGGAAATTTTAAATTTTGTATAGCAGTTTGATTTCCTTTTTCCCTAAATTGTTTTCTGGCTTTAGCGGAAAAATTTTTGAAGTAAAACTTCTTTAGGCACGCTTGACTTGGGCACTAAACTGGCAAATGCGTTACGAAAAATGTAATCGAACGAGGCGAACGAAACAATAAACGCAAAACGAAATCATTTTCCTTTAGTATCAGGATGTGCCATGACAATTAATAAATCCCTAGGTGGAACATTAGTTGATACCATTTTATTTTAATAATTGGTTAGAAAAATTGGAAAATAAGAAAATAGGAAAATTGGAAAATTGGTAAATGGAAAATTAGGAAAATTGGAAAATTCGAAATTTCGAAATTTTCAAAATTAAATAATTTGAAAATTTGTAAATTGGAAAATTTTAAAATTGGAAAATTAGAAATTTGGAAAATAGGTAAATGGAAAATTGGAAAATTGGAAAATTGGAAAATAGGAAAATATAAATATATGAAAATTGGAAATTTGGAAAATTGGAAAATTGGTAAATTGGTAAATTGGTAAATTGGTAAATTGGTAAATTGGTAAATTGGTAAATTGGTAAATTGGTAAATTGGTAAATTGGTAAATTGGTAAATTGGTAAATTGGTAAATTGGTAAATTGGTAAATTGGTAAATTGGTAAATTGGTAAATTGGTAAATTGGTAAATTGGTAAATTGGTAAATTGGTAAATTGGTAAATTGGTAAATTGGTAAATTGGTAAATTGGTAAATTGGTAAATTGGTAAATTGGTAAATTGGTAAATTGGAAAACTGGTAAATTGGAAAATTGAACAATTGGAGTATTGAAAAATTGGAAAATAGGACTATAAAAAAATATGAAAATGGGAAATTTGGAAAGTTGGTAAATTGGATAATTTGAAAATTGGAAAATTGAAAAACTGGAAAATTGGAAAGTCATAATATAGACTTCTATGTCACTGACTAACTCACTCGAGAACGCACAGGGTAACCAAATTTTTTTTCTACTTAATAACATCTATGTCACTCACTCACTCCAGAACGCACAGGGTGACCAAAAAAATATTCGGCTGTTTCATATATTTTAAATATGTATTTTTAAGCATTTTTGTTAAAAAAAAATGCTATATGGATTCGGTTTGCCGTCTGTCCGTCTGTGTGCACGACAACATGAGAACGGATGGAGATATCAACTTAATTTCTTCACTAAAAGTTCAAGAAATTCATGGGAATGATCCCTATTGATTTGGTTTTTTTTAACCCCACTCCTTAAAATTAATATTTTTTTTTATTTTCTATTCTATTTTGGTTTTATAGAGCATGTAAATGTGGAATAAAAATATATCTCGTCTGGATGTGGTTTTGTATGGGAGGTGTGGTTATGGGAGTGGGAGGAGTGGTGATATGGCAGGTAGAGGGGGTGGGATGAGGCATTTTGGTTTTGGTGTGGGAATTTGGAATTTGGTAGATCAGGGTTTGTGTGGGTGGTGTGTGTATGGAAGTGAGTATGGAGGTGTTAAAGGGTGATAATATGGGTGGTGTGGTATAGGGTGGTTCGGGTGTGATGGGTTTTGGGGGGGTTTGAATTGGATAGTGAGTGGGAGTGGTAATAATGTTTAGGTGTGGTGATTTGATTTGTGTTTATTTTTGTGCAAAAGCCATTTTCTTTTGTTTTATAGGCAACAAAAATGCTTATAGAGTTCGGCTCCGAACCTTTCCCTTCTTTTTTTCTATATTAAAGCTCCATTCCACACGAGGTATCACAAAAACCGATTCTTTCTTCGTTTCTTTCCCCGTTTGCCTATGATACAGGTTTTAATGCGATTTAAACAAATTTTCAATGAAACCACACTACACAAAAATAAATGAAATAAAAAATATTTCAAGGCCATTTTTACGATGCGAAGAGATTTCAAAAATGATTTTTTTGTCGATTTTGTTACACATACATAAACATTATCTATTACGACTAGTTGGCCTTGAAAAAGTTACCAAGTTACAAGTGGCATCAGACATAAACGGCTAGGTGACACTCGAGAAGGCACAGGGTGACCAATTTTTTCTTTTCAATATTATAATTTTTCTATATTATATTATAAATATTAGATATATATTAGAAGTTTTACTTCAGTAGTGTGGTCTAAAGCACACTTAATTTTTTTTTTGGGAAAAAAATATTTGACCCCATTTTAGTAAGCAGTTTTTTAATTAACTTAGAATAGAAATATACGGAAATTTATTAGATTTACTTATAGCAATATTGTGGCTGTAAAATAATACTGAAAACTGGTAATATCAATTGGAAATTTCAGTATTCAATTTTTTACTTTGAAAAACAAAATTAAATGTTTCAGTAAAATTCGATTCGACAAACATCGACAAAAATCCATTACCCCTGAGATATACTATAAGCGACCGACGTGACTAACAAAAAATAAAAAGTTGAAATATATGAGTTTACACCAAAGCGATTATACTCGACGTGACTCAGAAGTAACAAAAAAAAGTTGATTCAACGTCAATTTTTTGTTGTTGTTGTTCAATTAAAAGTAACATCTTACGGCAATTTTTTAATAAACATTCTACTACAAAAAAACATTCGATTACCCAAATTCAAATTAAAAATGAGTTTTAAAGAAAAATCAATATCTCTAGTGCAAAACACACTATTTTATATGTATGTGAAGATAGCCCACATTTCATCCCCGAAAAATGCGATGGCAACCCTAATTATTGCTATAGCAATATATATCATGACATTTTTTTTTACTCTCAGCCCAAAAAACCACTAAATTTTAACTCTCAGCCCCGAAAATTTACTGTCATGACAGCTAAAACTATCATGACACAAACATTTTTTTGGGCTGAGAGTAAAAATATTGCATTTTGGTGAATGAGGAATATTTAAAGTAATTTTTGATTTTCGCTGTCAGAATATTTTTTTGATAGTAGAATTTAATTGTTTTTTGTTTATTTACGCGTTTTATAACTTTTTATTGTTGTTATTAAACTCTTAACATTTTTATTTATTATTAAGCTGTTATTAGGAAATATTTGAATTTGTATTTATTGCTATAATTATTAATTAAATGTCGCATACATAAACCTGTATAGTATTGCCATAAGCAACTATTTCGATTTTCGCGGATAAAAATTTAGGCAATCTTCACAAAAGTCTATTTTATTTGATAAACCCTCAAGGGGTTATAAAAATATACAAAAGAAATTTGAGGTTTTGATGAAAATAGGAGAGGAGCTCGAAGAAACAGGTAAAATTATAAATTTGAGGTTATGCCATAATTGATAATAATACATTTTCTTTGACTCTACAATTATATTATAGATCAAACCTGTATCCAAAGATAGAAAAGCCTTAAAAGACAGATAAAAGACAGGCCGAAAATCAGCCTTCAGCAAGTTTCGAAAATTTGGAATATTTTGAACAAATGTTGTTCCTAACCGACTTTATAAAAAATAGAAAGTAAGTTTAAGTTTTATTCATACACACACTTTGTATTTATATATCGAATTTATATAGCCGAAAGAACCGGACGACGAGGCGTTTAAAAGAGTTCGCAGTTTGTACGACGCAATCCGGAGCATAACAAAATACTTATTTGTGAACTACAAATCAGAGATTTTAAAAATAATATAGCCGTTGGAGTGGTATATAATCTTGGTGATAATTAGTCTAATAAATAATATTCCTGCTATGATGAATTGATGGGATAAATAACGTCCCCATTTGTGATACCGTAATTATTACGTAGTATGTTATGAATTAGTCGTTTTACTTTTATTAAAATAATAGTTTTTTTTATTAGTTTTTAATTATGAAAATGTATTATTATTATTACATTTATGTACATGTATATATAAATTGAAATACCTATATGGGTCTGAGTTTACTACGTAATCTTTTTTTGGAGCAATATTGCCCCCTCGTTATTAAAATAATCTTTCAAATTATCGCGCATTCTAAAATTGATTCGGGTGGTATTGTTTGACCCAAGCCTTAAATTATGTCCCGTGAAAGTGTTGGATCCAATATCGTCCCTCCAATGCCGTGGAATGACGTTGCCAGCATGATCTTCGCCATCTACTAATAATGGTGGTCAATGTTGATGCACTTAATTTATTTAGCATTAGAAAATGGTGCAGTGCAACGGTTGCGAAGACAATCTGGAAATAAAATTATATTTTAATAAGTTTGGTTTAATCCATACCTGCATATGCTATATTTACTTTTTCTACATTTTCTGGTAAACAATTTACAGTTGGGCATAATACACATAATATTCTCCATCTGCCTACTAGGATCCCAAAAAAATTCTCAATAGTAACTCTTCCTCGTGATAGCCTGTAGTAAAATATTTTCTTTTCCCGGGTAAGGTTTTTGCCTGGACAAGCTCTCAATAAATTGGTTTTTAATGAAAACACTGGATCTCCTACAAAATAGTAAGGAAATTTGTGTTGTGAGTTTGGCAATTCTGTTTCACTCGGCAATGGTAATTTCCCCTAATCAAGTTTTTTACCAAAAATACTTTTCGATAAAATGCCTTAAATTTAAATTAGTTAATTTAGGGTTATTATACGGTAAACCTATACCGTGCATCACACACCGCCAGCATTACCACGCTATAGAATTTTTTATAATTAAAAAATTCAGAACCAATGTGTAGGGGACACTGAAGGGAAATATGTATGCCATCAATAGCCCCAACACAGTTTGGTAAATTCCACTTCTGTTAAAATTTGTTTGAAATTTGGCGATAATCTTTTCCGTTTGGCTTAGACACATAGAGGGGCGATAAAACTTCACAAACTATCTCGCAAGTTTCAAGTATGATCACTCGAGCTGTTGACCTACCTATTTTAAGGCTTCAAAAAAGGAATTGATGTGATACGGCTTGAATAATACTCACGATAGGGTAATAACCAAACGCTCTGCACAACTTATGGTGTGTTTAGTATTGCGCTTAAATAAGGCACTTTTCAAAATGGAGAGTAGAAAATCAAAAATTGGTCCTATCATTCTACCGTGCTTAAAGAATTCTTCTTTATTTTTTTAACGTTTTAAAACGCCATGGAGCTCTTTATTTGCCCTTTTATCTGCCCTTCTGAAATACCGACGGTTTCTTTTGCGAATTTTATTTTATTTTTTAGATAATTGGTGAGCTAATAAGCAAGCCAATAATCCGGCCTTAATTAATTTTAATTTTCTTATTTTTTCTTTATTCAACACTACTAAAATGAGCTTACGTCAAAATGTCAAAAACGCGATTCTAAATTGTTGACTTTATTTTGCGTGTCAAAGTAAAACTTTTTTGACATAAAGCAACGTCTTAGTAACGTCGAGTATATCTCTAGCATTAAACGTAGTAAACTATTTTTAGACATTTGTTATCTTTTTTTATTGCGATCGCGAATCGGCCGCAAATAATTAAATTATTTTCCCGTAAATTTATTCCCCAATCGACAGAATTAATTCGTTTCGCCATGTTAAAATCAATGAAGTGACAATATTGATCAGCCTAGTGCAGTATTCTACAGATATGCCCGTTTTCACCGTAGTCAGTCCTGGTCGATTTGAAAGATAAGTACCGTTCTTAAAACATGCGAATTTACAGTTAGATTGATCTTTTCTAAAAGAACAGGAGCAACAACATTAGCACCAACCCAGTGCTTACTATGTGGTTGTAAATCAAATAGTTTGAGTTGATCTTGGTATGGAGATAAGATAACATCCAGTCAAACGTTGAATTTGGGGAGAATAGTCAAGAGCCCAAAGCTTAAACAAAATAACTCCAAGAGAAATCCTGTCGAACGCGTTACTAAAATCGGAGACGATAACATCAACCTCATTCCTTGCCTTTATCATATTTAATGTTTGTGAAGTGAACGGAATAAAGTTTGTAGTCGCTAACCATGCTTTAAGAAAACCATGCTGATTATCAGAAGTCAACGGGTTACAATAAAAGTAAATAAGTTGGTCAATCGGTCTGCAATTACAGATGTCTGATTTGCAGCCGTTCTAATGGATCGGAACTTTAAACGAAATTTTCCAAATAGATAAAAAAAATTCCAAGCGGAAACGACTTTTGGAAAAGCGCCGTTAGCGGCTGAGTAAGAATGTCACTGCATTTTTTTAGGACTTTTGTACCACGGACTCATAAACGATTTGAATGGAAAGCAAGATTGTTTGAGTTATTCATGTATATGAAGTAATCATCATCATATTGAAAATCTCAGCTTATAAAAGCCAGACTGTGAAGTAAGCAAAATGATTTGTTATGGCTTAGGATCATTAGAGGAATGATCTTTTTACTTAAGAGTGGAAGAGTATTCGTTGGATTTTTTTTTTCAAATTTATAAATCGCCAGAAACAATTCAGCAGCAAGTTTGTCTGACAAACTTCTGAAACCATTATGACTGTTTAAATATTTAGAGATCTGAGTACGATTTAGTTTTAAGGAATCTTTACCAATTTTTGTTTCTACGCAGTTACGTAACGTTCGTAATTCACTATAATACTAACGAGATGAAGGCGATACAGTTGGGTGTTCAATGAAATCTCGGTTTTTAAAATCCCGGTTTGAATTTCTAAAATTTGACATGTCGGAAAATTGGATTTTGAAATGATTTTTTTCACAAAATTCAAAAATGAGATTGCGATAAAGTTCTAGAAAATGGCTAATAGGGATAGAATTTGGCCATTCCTTCACAGAAATGTTTTAATAAAATGATTTTTCGATAAAGCGGTCAATAGAGATGGAACTAGCCCCTTTCTAAACCGATTTTGATGAAATTCTATGCGTGCGGTGGAAACCGATTTCCAAAACGATTTTTTGTTAAAGTTCTGAAATATAGCCATCGCTATGGAACTAGACCATTTTTTAACCGATTTAGTTGAAATTCGACATAAGGGAAGTTCGCCAAAATGATAGGGATGAAACCTGGCCATTTCTTAACTGATTATGTCGAAAATCGACAAATGGGATTTTAAAATGATGTTTGATAAAGTTCTGGAATATTGTCGCCAGGGATCAAAATAAGCCATTTCTTAATCGATACTGTTGAAATTAGTCACGTTACGTGCGATGAAAATGTTCTTAAATGATTTTTAGATACAGCAGTGGAATATGGTCAGTAGAAATGGGATTTGGCCATTTCTTGATTGATAAAACTCTGCGTATCTGTGGGCAATATATTTCAGAACTTAGCCAACAAATCATTTTAGAATTTTATTTCTATCATCATTGAATTTTATAATAAAGTGTCAAGAAATTCTGTCGCTAATGGAAAATATTTTAGACCTTTTGCATAAAACCATTTTAGAATCCCATTTAGACCTGTCTTGTAGAGTTTCAACACAATCATTAAAAAAAAATTTCAATTTCACCCTATCAACCGTATCCTTAAGCTCTTAAGTCGTGACTGGTTGAGGCATAAATCTAGAGCAGGTGTTAAATTTATGAAACTGTTGTTGTAATTTAACAAAAAAAAAATGGGAGTTAAGTTTTTTCCGACTCCGAGTCCGATAAAATAGCACCGACACCAGGAAACCGACTACCGCCTCTGACTTCGCAGCCTTGGTTGTTTCTAGTGAATTTTTGAACAAGATATGTTATTTTTATGTTAAAATATTATTAGTCCGGCCGGCCCGAATTCATAAAAACTTATTTTTTTCAAAATTTGAAGAACTAGAAGAAAGAAAACCGGGATTTTGTAAACCGGGATTGTGAAAACCGGGATTTCGAAAATCGAGAATTTAGAAACCTGCATTTTGAAAACGACAATTTTGAAAACCGGGATTTAGGAAACCGGGATTTTGAAACCGGGATTTTGAAAACCGGGATTTCGTAGTACACTAGATACAGTTTTGGGCAAATATACGGTATGGACTGTTCAAAATATTGAAAAAGTGCAGAGTAAAAGTTAACAGCTTGAAATAGTTCAGTAAATAGAGTTTTTTTGACAGTTAGTGTGTTTGAAGCAACAAAGTGAATGTTATTACCTGAATAATTCCATTTCTGGCCCGAGAGATTAAAATCACCTATAACAAAGATGCCATCTTGAGTATATCCATCAGGTCAAAGACGAATACGTGGTACTGCCATATTTGGTTTTAGCGAGAAAGCAATCTGCGGTACAATCTAAGGAGGAAGAAATTTGTAAGAAACTAATTTTGGTTAGCAACAAGCTCGGACGTTTTTGAGATTTTTGTTATTTAATGGAGAAAACCGTTGAGTATAACATACAAAACTTGTATATACATTTAGAAGTGTTTATCTCGTCATCTACCAATCCCACATGGATGATCGTAATGATTCTAAACTAGATTTTGATGTTATATTCCAAAAAATTTTTTCACATGCTCGAACATTTCTGAAATTTTTGCTATTGTTGAGAGGAATACAAAATTATTTTACGTTTAAAAAAAAAATTGGAAAGTATTGGCTAGCAAGACGAAACTGGATTAATATTCGAAGTAAGAAAAAAATTTTACAGAGCCATATGCTCGGAAGCCTCTCAGATTTTTTGTAATTCGAGACTAAAAATCATTGAGTGAAGAGTAATACAAATTCATTAAACTTAGTCACTTGCTGAAGAACCTCTGAAAGTTTTCATTTTCGAGGCAATGTATATTTATTTTTCGGGCTCTACGAGTTTCGTAAACATTCGAAATTATGTAACTTGGGTCCTGAATTAGTATTTGGTATTTGATGTAAGAGACCAATCTTACTTAACTACATGCTCGGGAATGTCTGATAATTTTATAATTCTAGAGAAAGCCAATAAGATTAGTAGACACTTTTTTACAATTTAGAAATTTTTCCTCCGCCTCAATGTATGAAACAGATGATCGAAAGGATCCTCTGTGCGATCCGCATAGGGACAGAAATAAAAATTTCTGAATATTTAAAAAAATTATATTACTCTAACCGATATCCTCTTTCGAACAATACAATTTTTAGTTCCGATCATGTGGCCAAATTAGATGGGTTTCTTACTGAGAAACAAAAATTATTTCACTCAGGAGCTGAGTGAAATAATTTTAAAAATTTACAGTCAATGATATTATGTCACGAATTAAAAGAATTTCAAATATTTCCAAATATTGGGTTTTATACATACTTATTTATACAAATTCAGAACCACTTTGATCACGATCCGTAGCGGCCGAGTTTCATATATAATAATTTTTTTTATTTCACTCAATGAATTTCGAGACATTGACAAAACTCTCACTCATTCCCAAGCATGTGACAAAGAAATTTTTGTGTTTTACATCAAGTACTAATTCAGATCCTCTTAGATCTTTCACTCTTGACTATTCCGAGAGAAGTAAATTTTTTTCTATTTAGCAGTGCTTAAATATTTGTTATTATGAAAAACGGTTAAATATTATTATACAGTATTTCATCGCAGAAAAATAAAAAATGTTCATCAGGCAATACTAGTTATATCCCATCGCAGTACTTTTAAATTTGTTTCTTAAAATTTTGAATTGACACACATATGATAATAGTTGATCTAACAAGTGTTTATTGTACAAATATCTGGCCCACTTTAAATAAAATGTACAATTTAGATTTAAATGTCTTAGCCGACCTTGTTTGGGCATAATGTGTGCTACCTTCGAATAAAAATCCAAGATAATCAGTTTATGGAGTGGCGCTATGGGGTCGTATGTGTTAATGGCCGAATTATTTTTCAGACCACAATTCAGATTTAAATTAGTGGACATAATGCTAAGTTGAAATCAAAATAGATCCGTCACGACACTCGTGGTTGCCCAGAAAAATTATTTTAAATCAATAATTCATACATGCACAGAATGGGCCATTCACATCAGGACCTCATGTGCCAATCTTATCATACGGTTGAGAAACAATTTTAACATACGAGTCGCAACATCAATTTTATTTTATTTTTAGATCAGTCACGACACGCGTGGTACCCAGGAACCATTAATTTAAATAAATTATAATTACACGTGAACCGGCCATCGAGATGCTCTATTTTGTGTCATTGACAAATTTTCTGTGATGAATTTCCTGGGGTGGGATTTCTAGTATTACCTGATGAATATTTTTTATTTTTCTGAGAAGAAATGCTGGGATAACATCACACACTTGTGTATATTGTAGTACTTTGACATAAACTCACTCCGATATAGCTCTTTTATAAAAAAAAAAATATTTTTTTTATGGCGTGAACGATAGATAAATAGTTGATGGAAACTTTTTATTGTTGAAGTGGCTAAAAAATTTACAAGCTTCATACATAAAAAAACTTTAGACACCAAACGTCAATGGATTGACTTTCAAAAAAAGTCCAGCCCGGTTTAACATTCAATACTAAACTCTCAAGTATTTTACCATTTTGTAGCAGGAGTGTCGAAATGAATATATACCAATTATATCCAATAAAATATAATAAAATAATTTGGTCATTGAACTGTAACCACCCCCCATTATGTAGCTTAATTACCTTTCATCGACTTTATATAAGTTCACATATTTAACTTTATTCCTATAAATAATTCGAATAAAATTCACAAACATTTTCGCTTTGGTTAATTGCAAACGAAATCTAATTCAATTATTCTTAGGTATTTCTATGTAATTTTCTTTTAATGTAACAATTTATTAAATTCTCATCAAATTAAATTATCTTAAATAATTAAAGGTAAATAAGGTATAAAAAGTACATTGAAAAAGAAAAACACGAGTTTATATTTCGTTTTCTTCTAATTTTCATTCAACGTCTTATGTACATTGTTATCCGTTTTGTTCTTTAACAGAAATTAAAACAATTTCATTAAATGTAATTAAGACAACTACTTGAATCAGAGTATACAAGCGTAAGTATCTTATGTTGAAAGAAATGAAATATTAAATATGTATTAGTAAGGTAATATATATAGAGTAGAAAATGTAAATGGATTCAAATATGCTGAATTACATAAATATTGTGTCTGGCGTTCTGTTCATCGTCTTACGATTTTCCTTTAAGATCATCACCATCATCCTCATAATCATAATTATAATTTGGTTTTTTTTTTCGGGGGGTTAATAATTTATTTTCTTTTCACCATTTTATATTCTTCTTGCTGCCATGTATACTGTGTGCAGAAATTAAGTTAATTCTCCTATTATCACATTTATTTTCTTGTGTTGTGTGCTTTTCAACACAACTTTTTTTTTCAGTTTAAATTTAATGAATTTTACGCCTTGTGTAATTATAATTCTCATCTCAACTGAAAGTCTGCTAATTTGATTAATCATTGAGTAAAATTTTTATTGTTCGCCCTGGTATGAGAAATGTTGTATCCTTCATTTTGGTCCAGTTTTATTATATTTTTCGCGTTATTTCCGGGGTTTTCATTTCACAGCGTAATAATATAATTATACAATGTTAGATAACAAACAGATTTTTATTAGATTTTATTGGAATTAGGTGTGGGTGGGGATACTTTAAAAATATACAACAACAATAAAAAAAAAAGTTTGCGGTTGGTCATTTTTATGCGAAGCTTTATGGAGAATGAGCAAAAGCTGTGTGAATTAATTTGGGTTTAAAAAATTCAACTTTAATGCGATTTAAATTGTTTAGGGATTATTTTGCGGTATATATTTTGAAAATTTTGTTGGTTTTCAAATTTTATTTGTTTAATATGAATTGAATTTGGATTTTATCCAAAATTTAATATAAAGCTTTGACGTAATATATATTTTATATTTAAGTTATCTTTAATAAGCAAAACTTTAAATATTTTATAATTATGTCCATGAGCTACACGTATCTGTGTATGGATCACACATGTATGTAAGGATCACACCGAATAGACCGAACCGAAAAGCCCAACAAAATGATATTCTGTAAAATTTTGTGAACATACTAAGCTATTAAACCACGGTTAAGATTCAATGGACTTAATTACCACCTCTGTTCGCAATCAGAGTTATGTATTTAATAGATGTGTGCAAGCAAATCCGCGTAGCTCATAATAAATTTTCTATTTTTTTTTGCTTAAACCTGATAGCGATAATCGTGAAATATTAACAAAAAATTGAGAACACAACGCAAAAACGGAAGTTCAGCATTGTCATGCAATTATGTCTCTAAATGCAGTGTTAAAAAAATTCCGCCAATATACTTAAGAATCTGCATGGCATTGCTAAACAGGCAGATTGATAACTTGTTCAAGCACTGACTTCAAACATAAAGATCATTGATTGTCGCACATTTGGTAAACAAAAATTAGTTCCAGAGACCCACCCAGCTTGGGAACATTTGTTACAATCACGAAATTACACCTAGGCTTTTAAACAGATTTAAAAACCTAGGTGTAATTTCATGATTGCAACATTCATGGGGACCTACCACACACCATGAATGTCGCAAAAGCCGGGTTAAAGAGGATAGATAGCCACATATATATACATCTCATCCTTTTATTAATTTATACGTTAACGTTCGAATATCTTTAATATGGTAAATTCTGAGGTTTTTACCGAGCTCCTTTACTAACTCATAAGCTGTACTACCTGAAGGTGTATTAACCTGAACATCTAACATATTTAGGTGCAAGTTTTACTGAACATTTATCAACCGCACTGCTCTGAACATAATTTTTAGCGAATAAAATTTGACCAACATCTCAAAAATTACGATTTGCATCTATCGAAGTTTGAGTCGTTTTTTGGATTTTTTCTCTCAGTGTGGAAATGAATTGGAGTCAGTTGGAATTCAAAAGAATTCAATGTATTTTATTCGAGTGGAATTAAACCAATACAATGCGTTGTGGTAAACCAAACTTTTTGGTTTTTTATACGGCGCGCAAATGAACAGCGATGATGGTTAGGCGGCTCTCGAACACGCGACGTACAACTGAAGATGAGTAAAACACTTCTTCTGGGTTTTCCGGACGTTTCCAACTTCCGAGATTTTCCAATTTTCTCTTCTAAAAGACCATCTGGATCGGATACGTGAGAAATCCCTTACAAAAACATCATTTTCGGTTTTCCGAATTTTTCGATTTTTCCGGTGGATTTTCCAGTTTTCTTTCGTAAGAACCATCTCCTGAAAATTTAAAATACAGCACAAAAAGATTGAGCGAAATCGGTTCATGATGCGCCAGAAAAAAAAATGAATTTTCTTCGGGTTTTTCCGGAAGCTTCCAAGTTTTTCAACTCAGATTTTTCAATTTTTCTCTTCTAAAAGACCATCTGGATCGGATACGTGCGCAATTCCACAAAAACATCATGTTTCGATTTTTCGAATTTTCTGACTTTTCCGGTGGTTTTTCAGCATTTTCTCTCGTAACAACCATACCCTTGAAAATGAGCACACATAAAATAAAATTTAGTCAAATCGGAAAAAATAGAATTTTTTTTTCTAGCGCATCAGTTGAGAACGGCTGAATTCTCAATTGATGCGCTAGAATTCTATTTTCTTCGGCTTTTTCCAGAAGCTTCTGAGTTTTTTATTCAGATTTTCCAATTTTTCTATTCTAAAAGACCATCTGGATCGGATACGTGTAAAATCCCTTACAAAAACATCATTTTCGGTTTTCCGAATTTTACGATTTTTCCGGTTAATTTTCCAGTTTTCTTTCGTAAGAACCATCTCCTGAAAATTGGAAATGCAGCACAAAAAGATTGAGCGAAATCGGTTCAGCCGTTCTCAAATGATGCGCTAGAAAAAAATCAATTTTCTTCCGGTTTTTCCGGAAGCTTTCAAGTTTTCAACTCAGATTTTTTAATTTTTCTCTTCTAAAAGACCCATCTCGATTTTCCGAATTTTCTGACTTTTCCGGTGGTTTTTCAGCATTTTCTCTTGTAACAACCATACCCTTGAAAATGGGCACACATAAAAAAAATTGAGTCAAATCGGTTCAGCCGTTCTCAACTGATGCGCTAGAAAAAAAAATCTACTTTCTTCGAGTTTTACCAGAAGCTTCTGAGTTTTTCATTCAGATTTTCCCATTTTTCTATGCTAAAAGACGGTAGATTTTCCCAAAATTTTCTTGCGTAAGGACCATTTCCTGATAATTGCGAATACAACAAAAAACGTTAAGCCAAATTGGTGGTTAAGCCGTTCTCAACTGAACCGCTATAAAAAATACAATTTTCTTCAAATTTTTAGGGAAGCTTCCGAGTTTTCCACTAAGGTACAAAAACATAATTTTTCGAATTTCCAAATTTTCCGACTTTTCTGGTGGAATTTCCCAAAAATTTCTTTCATACAAACCTTGTCCTTTCAATTATGAACACAAGAAAAAATAAATCAGCCAAATCGGTCAAACCGGTCTCTAGTGATGATCAGTCATACATGCGCCATTTGATTTTTTATTCAGCGTTCTCGAGTGAGTCAGTGACATTGACGTTTATAATATTATATATATATATATATATATATATATATATATATATATATATATATATATATATATATATATATATATATATATATATATATATAGTTTTCAGAAATCGATCCCAAGATACAAAGGTTTTATGAGACTAGGAATTAAACAGATATTCATAAATTTCTGATTACCATTGAAGCCGTCGGACGCAGTGTGTGACCACTAGCTGTTTTAACATTTGACGAAACGTAAATTTTGATATCCGAATTATACAAACAATTTTCAAAACCTAAACCAAGATCGGTTATTGATGCACCACTATCTTTTAAGCCTTTATATGGTATTCCATTTAAATTTTCAATGGCGTGAGGTCGATCATCTGATTCTTGGGTAAATGATGATTTAGACATCCTGTGCACAATGTGTGTAGTTTTGAATTTTGAATGAACACAAAATTAAATGAATTATTTACGTCTGAGATTTGAAATTTTGGTTTTGTTGAGAATTGCTCCTCAGAATTGTTGTTGGTTGTGTTGCTTGATGCTGCTGGTCGTTTCGAGGATTGCTAATTGTAGCTGGATGAGTCCCCAAATTTTCGTTTCCCGTACTATTACAATTTTGACAGTTTATGTGTGTCCTACATCACGACAGTTCCAACATAACAAATAATTTGGTTGTTTTGAATTTGAAGTTTGATGAAAAGCATCAATTTGATTTGGTAAACCAATGTTATTAATTTGATGCGAAATAAAATTTTGATTTCCAGAATTTGGAACCAAAAAAAACAATTAGAATCTGGAATAAAATTTTTATTCATAGTAACCGGAACAGACTGAACCTCTGATTTGATTTAAAAGTCGGGAACACACGGGAACAAACAAATTTTTTGGTTGAGACGAAAATAAAGGAAGTTGAAAGTTTGATCAAAACGTTGATTTGGAATATTAGAATTTTGAAAACAACCTGGAAAAATATTAGATCCAGAATCAAAACACGGATTTTGTGAAATGTGGTTTAAATTTCTTTGTGAATTATTGATGTTTAATTTAGCAAACTGTCCTAACATTGAATTGCTTCACGGTCAATTATTAAAATAATTTAGGTCGTGAGTAAATATGTTAAAAACTATTTATAGAATTAAAATTTTGACATAACAGTTTAAAAAAAAATGTATTCACAACAAACAAAAATAACAAAATGTAGCTGGTACGAACCGTATTTAAATTTTGACAACTAGATTAAAAGAACCTAACCTTATGTTTCAGTTATTATAAACGTGCCGACAACTTCGTTCGTCGTAGAAAATGGATTCAAATATGTTAATAAAAGAGCGGAAAGGACCATAAATAAACCGCATGCAACATTCTAATTAAGTTTTTTTATTCATTGGAGGTCAAATGAAGAAAGAATAAAACTTTTAAAAACAAGAATTCGATTCAATTCTCTATTTACGAGAAAAAATTAAAATTCCAGTACCGGTTGAAAGTAATAAACTATTTTATTACTTCAACCGGTAGTTGTTGAGGAGTGCCAATTCGGCCCTGAAAAAATATATTTAGGCTGCAAACAACAGTGGTGTGTGTGGATGCCTCACTAATTTATTGTTCATAGTTTTGTAGAATTTAATTAAATTAAGCACGTGAGCCGGAGATGAAGGTCCTGCAGAAAAAGTTAATAGGGAAGATTGGCTATATATATCTTACATGAATATGCAAGTAATAAGGACAATAACCATCCTTCCTATTTACTATCAAATAGTCGAGAGGTGTATAAACGGCCAAGTAATGACCAATCAAACAACATAATTGCCACAATTCTGACGCCTTCTACATTTTATGGCACAGGTGGGGAAAAAAGTGAGATATTCAGTACAACCCCTTCTTCATCTCGTGGCAGTGGTAAATCAATAAAGCTGTAGAAATCAGTGAAGCTGAAGAAAATTATTTTATTAATGAATTTACGGTTTAATATTGTGAGCAGTCTTGGATCTGTGGATTCACTATCAGTAACTTATTTTCCATTAAAAAAATACAATTTACCGTATTTTACAATTTACCCGTTTGTTGTTGAGGTGCAAATGCGAGCTAGTGATGCAATTTTTTGGATTCTAGTGGTTACTGTATTAAAAATTGGCCAGATCACAGAGTTTTCCCAGGATATTAAATTTACCAAAAGTTAGCTTAAGAAGTGCTCTCTCAAATAAAATTGGCCATTTAAAAAATTATTAAGTTTCAACAAGTTATAATAATTAGAATATTTTATATATATGGTATTCATTTATACAGAGAATTTAAGCCTTTTTTAATTGGTAAGGCAGGTTTAAGTGTTTTTAGCTTCATGTATTTGCTTCAAATTGTATTTTAATTTATTACACAAATATTGTAAAATTTCGATGAATTAACAATTTAAAATTATTGGCCGACTGTTCACTCAACTTACTAATACATATATAAATTTTGTTATTTGTTACAAACTTAATATTCGTTGTGGCTTATGAAAGAAAAATTTGATAGACCATTGCAAGGTGCCTCAAAATTGTAGATCTTGAAAAATTTATATAAAATATACACAGACTAAAGGGCCAACGAGTCAAGAATAAAATTTAAAATAAAAATGTAAAAATAAAAATTTTAACGATACCAATGGTCTTCCTTTTTTTTGACATTTCAGCCTTCTACAAATTATAATTCTTAAGTAATACCAAAATCAGCGCGATGTTAATTTACAACTTTTATGAATAAACATGATTAGATTTTAACAAACACAACCACGAAAAGCAACGACTAATATTTTATTTTTACTTTTTTCAACAACGTGCACAAATCAATCTTATTTTTAGGTTAGGTTTCATTAATTCAAAAATTTTATCATATATAAGTGAAAGTTACATGTAAAATTATTCAAATAACTGTAAATATTAATTTAGTAATAATTATACAATTAAAATAATTTAATAAAAAATTGGATTTTTAATACAATTTTTTAAGTTTTTCTTATTTTTGTTCGAGAAATAGCCCACACTTTCTTTTAAGTGCCAGCTAAATTTAACGAAAGTTTCGTTGGGTTTCTTAAGTAAAAATTAAGTTTTGCTGGGTAATAACACTGACATCCCAATTATTGCATTTTAATTTTTTTATAAAGTTAAGTTTTTATTCCTGACTGGTTCCACTTTAAGCGAAACGCAGTGGACTCAATTATTCTAGTTTTGCTTAGGAGCTACTTTTTTTTGTTGAAGGTGGTACTATTACAATACCTTCAAGAATATTGGAATTTTATCCAGTTCTGACACCGAATTAGTATGCTGTTTTTAACTCAAAATGGACGATACATGTAACCTGTGAGAGATGGTCTGTATTATGAGCTTAACAATATTTTAAAAGTTATATTTAATAAATTCATACAATATCGTCAATAATATCTTTGGAATTTGCTTGGAACCATTTGCACACTGCCATAGAAAATAGATTAGCATCCAGCTCCGCATGAGCACATTCAAGCTTTGTCAAATATAGACGCCGCTAATATGGTCTTGACTTCAATAGTAGAAAAACGATCAGGCGATACTAACACCCGTTCAACCAGTCGTAACAGCAGCTATACGATGAAATTAATTGTAAGGATTTCTAATCACCACAATCACCCAACAAATTTGACAATCTAAATTCAAATGCGGATTGTAATGAGCAAGCCGATGCCATATAAATCCATAATTAAACCATCAAAATACTGCCCGCAGATTACTAGCCAGGGACAATCGTGTGCCAACATTGTTAAATACCTCACAGACGCTAACGTGCAAAATGATAAAATAAAATTAATCTCCAAAGGACACAGAATCCATGGTCCATCCACTTAGATGCATGCATCGTTGCACTTATCAACATTCACAAACAACTGAGATTTGTTCTCATGGGATTACCAAAAATGGATACACCCGAAATTAAAGATGAATTAGTTAAAGATGAGTATAACAGATATGATACTACTCAACATAAGAAAGGGGCGTTGTGACGATCAGAATGTTTATCTCGTAAAATTTAAAAATAAATCCACGAATATAAACAAATTGCGAAAAATTAAATCAGTATTTCAAATACTAGTATCTTAGAGATATATTATCGTCCAAAATATGGCGGACCAACCAGTTCATGATGCCAAAATCCCGTTGTTCCTTCTGTGGTGGCCAACACAAAATACAAGAATGCGATTAGATTGGCCCGAAGCCGACCAACGGATTTGAGATTAATCCAAATTCAGACAACGTATATGAGATCTAGCCGACTTGCTATAACTGTAAAGGTAAATATAGATCATACTAGTCAGCAGATTGTCTACAAAGACAGAGTTTAAAAAATAAAATGTAGTTTATATGTCACGCATTTACATATATCCATATAGCAATGATTAACGAAACCTGGTTGGATTATGGTGATAAAATCAGAAGCAATTATTGGAAATTCTGGATTCATAGGTAGACATATCTTATACCATCCAAAGAAAAAAGGAGGTGTTGCTGTAAAGTGACCGAAAGTCTGAAGCATGTTACACTCCCTAATTTATCGCGTTTAATAGTTATAGAGGCAATTGGTGTCTATATTCCAAGGCGAAAATTTTCCAGTCTCGACATATATGTGTGAAAAGAAATATGGTGACAACAGCACATCCGCTATATTGTGAGCATTAAGACATTAAACAATTCTTATCGTGGCACCTTAATATGCGGGGACTTCGGCGCGTTATTCTTATTTTATTTTCTGAGTCAATCTCAAACGTCTTCGTTAATTGTCTCGAATTCACATAGATGTACCTCTGAAAAGGGGGAAGATCTAATAATTTTCAATAGTAAAAATTACATCAACCAGCCAGTTACGTTCACCAATTTTAAATCCGATCCATTTGTCCATATATTTTCAAATCAATTGTCAAACTTCTTATGTTCGATTTAATTCACGAGATTACGATTATTTTTAAGCCGATTGGCTAGGCTATTCAACATACATAAACAATGATGTAGATTTGTTGAAAACCAAAAACCTTGTGGAAAAAACGCATAGCGGGATAAGTCTTAAATTTGATGAATACTTAAATGAATTTACCGAAATACTCAAAAAGCGAAGAACTCCTGTACTCAATTCAAATCTATAAATGTGAATTGTATTCAAGGCGAGTTATTACCAGTCAGCATATAAAAAGCCAAAACTCTCAGAAGAGACCTTGCGTCGCAGGCACAACATGTATTTCGAACATCACATAAAGCTAGCAATCCTTGCCCTAAGCAGAGATATTAAATTCCATCCTCTCTCTAAAAAAATTGAATGCTGAAGCGCATGAAACCAATAAAATATTGCAGTTATCTAAAATATTAAGGAAAAAATGTCGATCTAGAATCGTTGCTCTAAAATTAGTTACAGGCAACGAAGCCGAATGTATATTGAAAGATGAAGAAAAAGTAGAAGCGATTACTAAACAGATCCATGTCACAGTATATGTGAAAGAGCCAATTTCCGCTTGATCAAAGTTGAATGCTAACATAGTGTGGCATGAAGGTCTCTTATATAAATTACGCCTGTTAGTGTTTCTACATTGCAAAAGAAAAATAATCAAAAGCTTCCTAACCGATCGTAATTTTCAGGTCTTTTTTAACAAATATGCATCAGGCCGAAAGCTTATTCCATCTGAATTATCTCAAGGATCAGTCCTTAGTCCAATTTTATTTTCGTTAAACATTTCGGATAAACCGATTCCCAGTAATTGCATTATTGCGTGTTTTGCGGATGACACAGCAATATTAAAATCAGACGAGTTATCCAAACATATAATTTATCGCATAAATAATGAAGAAAAACACAAGCTATCTATTCCACTTGGAAAAGGGCTGCATGCTATACACCACAACGATATTTAATTCTAAGCAACACTGAAGTCGAGTTTCAGCAATCAATAAAATATCTTGAGATTACCCTTGATCCCAAACTAACATTTCAGGCGCGTACTAGAGTATCGCTACAGAAATCGAGAAATCTTTTAAATTTGCTCTAAACGAATTTATTTCGGTACATTTGTTACACACTCATACATGTTACTAAAGAACTTTAAGAAGATTACCATCATAAATTCCCACACATTTACTATTTAAGTATAATAAAAATTAAAACCGTATAATAATCATGGTAATAATAATAATCATAATCATTACAACAATCTTTTATGTTACACAATCAACAGGTTCGAAATAAAATAATACATTAACAAAATATAATAATGTTATTTATTTAGTCAAATAAATAATTATTATGCCAAGCTGAAATTTTTTTTTTTTAACCAAGTTTAATATTGCGTGGCACGTGCTGTTTTTTTATTTGAAAAGAGCTTTATATTATACTGTTGGGGTATCGTTGTTTACATCTTAAGAAATAAAAGCGAAATTGGTTTCCACTGAAATTTTACAAACGAGATACTCGGTTAATAAAATATTTTTGATATCATCAAATAAACTCTGGAAGGCAAAATAAGTTAAATTTAACGTTACCGCAGAATTTGGATTTGAGATGGATTAATTTGTAATTGGTGTAATTTAATAATTAAAGTTTGCTCAGTTGCTTGTCAAATTTTATTTACTCTTCTAAATTGCTTCTTTGTTACATTTTTAGGGTGCTTTCATTAGTTTCTATTTAATATGCGATATAGCGAATGGTAAATTTGTGAATACCTCTGGTTTGAAAATGTTCATAAATCAGATGATTTCGTGTAGAGTTTATTGCAAAAATATCTCATATTATTAAATAATTTTGAAAGCGAATATTTAGGGATGTATTTTGTTTTTGAACCACTTTCAAATTTTTTAAAATAAACAGATTTATAATACAACCAAAATATTTAAATAACGATAAAGTTACTAAACCATTCTAAATTATACTTCAACGATATACAAAGAAATTCATACGAGTATACCATAATTTTTGTATACAATGCACACAAGAAAACTTTATCTGTTTATTTTAATTATTTTGATGTTTTCACTTGTTGTATTCATTTCTTTAATCTCATCTACAAAGTTAATTGATGTTCGTTACAAAGATAATCATCTCGCACAGTAATGATCGTTAGATAAGAAGCAAGCTCTTTGTGTACGTGTATGATAAAAAAAACAACATTGTACATAATATATCGAAATGATGTTTGAAACATACAAGTTTTGATTACATTTGGCGACATGAAATGTTCACAAAGTACACCGCACATCATCACATGTATACATATGTTCCAATTAATAAGCCTGTGTACATGTATTGTAAAATAAAAAGTTTTGGCACAACTTTTTTACTCTGTTTCCGCATCACCAATAAAAGCACAAGTATAATTATTAACCATATACCTATTCTAGAATACTTTATCACACTTCTTTAATTAACAAAACCAACAGCGAGGCAGCAGCAACTAGGGCAACAAAAGAAAATTCTGTGTAACATTAACCTCTTTCATTTATTTTTTGTTATGCTCGTTTTTTCACCGCAAAGGTGTAAAATTTTTTTTTTTTTTTAACAAATACCAGAATATAGGAGGTACAAAATCTTCCTTTCTAATTTATTTTTATCTATTCCCTAGAGTGATTATAAAATAAAATTAAAAATACAAACAGCACACACAAAAAATAAACTCAAGTAATTTATAAAATATTATTACAATTTTCATTATTATTATCACTAATATTAGTTAAAAAATTAATCTTAATAAAAGAAAATGTAAGTAAATAAGAAAAAAATAATTTTATGTACTACGAAAAGTTTTTTTTTTGTATAAAATAAGTTACGAGTTGGTTGATACAACAAAAATGTTGGTTCATAATTTACATAACAGAAAAAATAGAAAAAGTTTTTTTATTTTAAATAAAATTTTAAAATATACTTTTCTCGTATCACCTTCTCGAATAAAACATTATTGGAATAAAAAATGATCGTGAAGGAAATAAAAACTCAAAACTAATTATTTGAAAAAAAAAAATAGGAAATGCTATTGAGTTTTTAAAACAATGTTCTTGTAATTATCACCTTGGTTACAATTTAAAAGAATAAAGTGATACTTTTTTCATCAAAACTTTCATCGGGTTTCAGTTATAAAAATGAGTAAACCCGAAACATTGTTAGCAATAGGCTAAACTTTACAAAATCTCAAAAAATGTAAGGAATTATGTGAGATTTTCCATTCTGATAAAGAAAAGTTATGGTTATATATAGATGTCAACAATTTTAAATTTTCAAATATCTAGTGGTTTATATTTTAAATCAAAATATATTTTAGTTTCACTTCCTGCATGTAAAATTGTGCATGAAACAAATACTTTAGACTTCGTCAAGGTAATTATGTTGATTTCTTACCAAAATATGCTATCAAATAAATTATTTTCACTTCTTGCATGTAATAATTTTAGACAACTTACTTTAATTGATTAATTGATTATTTTTTTAAAAATTTAGTGGTTAGTAGTAGTTGTAAGGATACTTGACCTACATTTTTGCCAAGTAATATTGAATAAACGAAATTTACCAGAATTCGTCAATTTTTTTGCCATAAACGCTTAACAATTTAAATCATAAACATCAAAAAATATAAGTGTATAATATTCTGCTTACAACTTATTTTCACTAACTGCATGGAATATTTTAATTACCGGCATTTCTAAATTTTGTCAAGATTCTTTTGCTCATTTTACCACAAAATTTGAATAATTCTCATTATCAGTGTTCATAGAAGCCGCGGTGAGGTTTGTATAATGTTTTACCAAATTAATGATGGTTTCGACAATAGTTGTTTGATTTGTGATGAGAGTCAAGAAACAAATTCTCATCACTGTTAATTTGATTAAAAAAGGATTCATACTTGTCAGCTTCTCGCTGGGTGGTACTCCAAATAGGTCCCCTAGCACAAAGCCCACTGAGTCACCGATACTCGCTTCATTCGTTTATGATCCTTATTACTTTTAAATAATAGTCTGCTATCAATTATTTATATTGAAATAACAGTTGCTGAAGAATGATGTCACATTTTAAACCAAACAGCTCCCTATAAACTGATTTTAACTCTGTGTGGGCTCTTTTAAAGTTGTCAATTTTCTCCCAGTAGGACGATAAATTGTATTGAAGGACTAATGTCCATTTTGTCGCCACAATCTCCAACTTGCCCAATTCCTCGAAATGTATCCCAATGGATTGATTGAACGGCCTTATTTCGATGTTGTTGCTCACGAGACCGAATAGGTTGTACACTGAAAGGATGGCTAGTGCTATGTGGTTCATTATTCCTGTCGTTTTGGTTTGACGGTGAGGTTCTTGCATAGATACCGGCTTGTCGTTTTGAGTTGTAATTGCAGTGGCCTTCCCGGTGGTTGTTTCCTTGAGCGATGAAATGGTCTTCATAGGTAATAACTCACTTGGATCGTCGCTGATAGGGAGTTTGCACAGATTTGTTATTGGTCGCTTGTAGGTCGCGTCCTTACACTTTATTGTTGCGATTCGTAATAACTCATCCTTGCCAACGTGAGTGTCAGTGATCCGTCCCGTGATCTGTTGTAATATTAAAACTGGATATTCCCTTCCTGCATGTAATAATATTTTATTATTTTTATGAAACAATTTTTACATTAAATATTATAAATTTTTAATATTTAGCGGTTTATTGTTTGTAGTATTACCACATACATTTTACTTGCTGAATAAGATAATTTTTTGGAAATCACCATTTTTCGAAATTTCAGATTTCTTTTTGCCAATTTAATTTTATCAATTAAAATTACTAAACTATGAACAAATTTGTATGATAATACTTTGACAAATTACGTTTGAATTTCAATAAAATTAATAATTAATTTAAAAAAAATTGTGGGTTTATTTAAAAAAAAAAAAAAAAATATAAATAAAATTTTTGAGAATTCGTTCCTTTGCTGATTTTTACGATAAAATTTGTTGTTTAATACTTCGTACCACTATTGCTTGTTAATGTTTTTTTTAGGTCCGATTTTAATCACCATCTGCACATTGCATAGCTCCATGCTAGCCTATAACATGGAAGATGGGTCGGCCCATGAGTTTTGCACTCCGACAGGGGGTCATAGTTGTGTTCCTTTTTATCCCCGATCGTAATCTGATGATAAATATTTCCTTTTGCATCCTGCCCCTATCGAGATTCGAACGCGGTACCTCCCGATCCAAACGCCAAAGCTATAACCACTCTGCCATTTAGTCGGTGCTTGATAATGTTGTTATTCATTTCCTACCTGTAATAATTTTACACAATCCATTTGATAATTCTGAAAGGATTTTTTGGTTTCCTAATATAACATATTTAAATTTTTTTTGTTAACTACGGAACATTTAAAGGTTAATATTATAAAATATTGTCACACTACAATTATTTGAAATCGGTAAAGATTTTTTTACGTTAAGAATGAATAAGAAATTTTCAAATATATACATATTGGTTATTGTATTGTATTATTGCTAACGTTTGTTTTTCAAATAAACCTATTTTTCCAAATTTCGCTGTTTTTGTTGATTTCTACCGATAAAATTTTAATAATTTAATTTACCAATTTTTAAATAATTTTGTACAGACTAAGGTCAATCGAGAATTTGAATTAAAATTTTAGCAATATAAATTAAATTAAATATTGTGAATACAATATTTTAAAGTACTATACTAGGCTTTCAGTTTCTGCTTGGATTGATTTCAAAAAAAGATTTCTGGAATTCGTAAACATTTTTTTGCTGATTTTTACCATAAAATTTTAGCATTTGTAGTCATACACAAACTTGATTTTTTAGAGTTCGAAAAGGTTTTATTGTGGAGTTTTTCTAAAATTCGTGCAGCTTTTTTATAAATTTTAACCAAAGTAGCCATTTTTAATATTGATTTTCACTTCTTACTGCGTTGACAAAACCAAATTAAATTTTTATTATTTAATGCCTAATAATTAGAAACCAAGTTTTCACTTCCTGCATGATGTAACTAAAGAACACCAAGATTTTAAAATAAAATTTTAATACGAGTATTACATTGGAAAAAAATGTAGTTCGAAAGATTATGTAGTACTAAACTTGATTTTTTCTTCCTGCATGAAATAGTTTTACACACAGTTTCTTTGAGAACTGATAATATTTTGTAATACTAACAGTGATTTTTTCACAAACCAATTTTTTCCAAAATATGTTGGAATTATGAATTTTATAATACGTTCCCACCCTGCATGTAAAAGGCATGCATTAACCGAAATTTTAGAATTCGTTAAAGTTTCTTTGTTTATTTTTATTAATAAAATTTCTTTAAATACTATTTTAAAGAATTAAATTTGACCATTATTTTTAATACATTGTAATTAATATTTTGCTACTAAATATTGAGTGAGTAGCAAAAATGTATTCTAATTTCTGCTTAAAAAAAATTTCTTGATATTTATTAAACAATTTTAATAATTCATCAATTCTTGATATTTAGTGGTGATATTATCAATTTAAGTTAACATTATTTAGGTAAGCAATTATTTGTCAAACAATTTATATTCACTTCCTGCTTGTAAAATTTTTACACAGTCCAATTATTTTAAATGTCGTTAAGGTTTCTGTGTTTATTTTTTCTAGTAATTATTATTCATTCGCAATATAAATTTTAGCATTTGGTGGTTATTATTTAGTTCCCTGCCACTTGGTGTGTACTTCCTGCATGTAATCATTTTTAAACAAACTAAATTTTTGAGGATTCGCAAATTTCTTTCCAATATTATTTTGTAGTACTAAACATGGTATTCACTTCTTGCATGTAATAATTTAACATAACCAACAAAATATTGTTTTGATATGTTTTATGGTTTTTTATAATTAATTTTTTCCAAATATTTTGTGTGTACTATTTTACAGTACTTTAATGCTTGATATTGACCTACTACTTGCAATAATTTTAGACAAGCTAATAATACCAGAATTTGTAATTATTTGTGTGTGAATTTTTAACATGATGATTTTACCAGCCATATTCTCAATTTTAAAAAATTTGATTATTGTTGTTATCATTCACAAAACTTTCTCTTCGTAGGTGTAAAACTTCAAAATTTTCAAACTATTCGAGTATTTGTACGTTTTAAAATTCAGTAGTCGAAACACTTCAGTTCCACTTTCGACATGTAAAAATTTTGCTCAAAAATATTTGGTGTTTAATTATCACGTTAGTCTTCAATAAATGATGACCATTGGTTTCCCATAAACAAAATGTTTGCTATTTATTTTGCAACAGCGTCAATTCATTTTCTTGGAAAGGTTTAGCTTATTAAAAAAATTTAATAGATTTATATTAAAACCTACGATACTCAAAATCATTAACTTGAAAATAGTGTGAAAATATTTTTAGGTTTTTTGTTATTCATACTCGACAAAAATTCTCAAACCACTAAAAAAATTTACATTTTAATGTTCTTCCAACATTCCTATACATTTTTGTGGTACTGATATTTTGCAGAATAATTTTCGATAAACGAAGTACTGTATACATTTTTTATGGGATTCCAATTGATTCTGATATTATAAACTAGAATACATACATGTTTATCGGAAATGCTTGTGGCTTTGATAAATACATATATGAGTATATCCTTGTATATATACTTTAATGTTGATAAATAAGAACATTCATACTCATATATCTTATATTTACATTTTATGGTTTTCCAATTTAAATTAATTTATAGCTTTTTTGGATATACTGTCACTGAAAATTGGAATTATTCTTATATGTATTATTGACTTAATTTGAATATGTTATGTATGTTATCATTTTCGTTAAGAAAAATAATATCGATTTTATATGCCTCGAACATTTGTGGTATGTTTAGATTCGTTAACTTAAATAAATCCTTGTATACTGCAAAATATATATATTTGCATGCTGCGAATACGATAATACCATATACTTTATCATTATTAAATACATTGATTGTGAACTCTTATCCTCGAGTGAAGAGTTCTATGTAAAAAATAATAATAATCGGGAATATTGAATTCAAGAAAAACTGATATACTCGTATCGTGTAATATGACGGAAATTTTATAAAAACGGTTTCGAAAAATGTTCATGACATAAAAATAAAATTTAAAATTTCTGTTTATTCATTCCATTCACTTCGCGTTCGATTCCAGAGAAATGCGAGAAAATTCTGTATAACGACCGAAATAAAAATAGCGATTTTATATAAAAACGGCATAAATAAACGTATTTGGTTCGTTAATTCGCGCTCATTGTGAGTTGGTGTAGTGTAATACGGTTGGTCTGGGTTTTTTTTTTTTATTGTGTAAGTACAACAATAAAACTTATCTGAGAACTGTAAAATACAATCACTATACATTGTATTTTCATTATTTGTTTGGAAAGCTTTTCCAGTTTTGTTTTTATATGTAAAAATTGTTACACAACTAAGACAATAATAATAATTCTGAACTTTGCTAGTTTGAATATTTTTTTAGTAGCTTCATTATGTATTCTATTTTCACTAAAAAAAAAATTGGAATGAATTTGTTCTGGTTTCCTTTTCGATATAATGGCAACCGGCTAAATTTTTTCTTCTTTTTTGTTAATTTTATTGAGCAGAACGAATTATGTTTCATGATGCTTAGTGCTTTGCGATTCTCTACTGCCGTAAACAAGTATATTGTTTGTATTCCCTTTTGGGATACGGAAAAATAAGAAACTAGAAATTTAAATGTTAGTTCTTTTGTTTTATGTATAAAAGGAGTTTTACTCGCTTAATTATAATATGACTCGATGTAGAATATGTAAATATAAAGAAAGAAGAAGGCAGTTATAATAAATTGGATTAAAATACCGTTAAACTTGGCTTTGTTAAATTTTAGTTTAATTTTTCGTAGTTGAAGATATTTTTGACCAAGCATGGTAGTTTGTATTACACAGCATAGGCACCACCAACTGTTCGCAAATATTATCAAGTCCTTATTAGAAATGTATTAGATGTGTAATTAGAAACTCGGTTTTAAAGTTGGGTGCATTAAAATATACTTGAACGCATCCAAATCGCCCGCCATTTTGGATATATGCAGCTCAGATTGCTGTTTTAGTGCCATAGGTTTCAGTTATTTACAAGCCGTCGTTCCATGTGCATGTGCATTTTTAAGAGATGGATGTCGATAAGCAACATTTTCGTCATTGTATTCTAATCTGCTTACAAATGAAAAAAAATGCTGCTCAATGGAATTGATTATTAAAAATTTGAGTGAACATTCTGTGAGTTATTAATTAATTTTAGTCTTGAAGACGATTTACGTCCAGATGCAGTAGAATTTCACCACCAAGAGTTTACTAGTTCCAGAAACTAGCCAGGCTGCACTTTGTTTTTACTGATGGCAATGCCATCTGTATTAGGACAATAATCTTAAAATATTCTTGTGAAGTTTGCATTGGCCTTTATATTTTAGTGCACGTTTTACCTTCTTCCACTGTGTAGCGTAAACATTGAGCAGTTTTGAGAGCGAGACCAATGAGCACTTTGTGCATGTATGCGACAAGAATAAAATAGGCGAATATTTTTTTGTGTGTTTTTTGTTTTGGTGTGTGCGACTGACGCGTGGTAAGAAAGAGTGTACAAGTGACGCACACGAAAAAAAACAAAGCAAGAAACACAAGCGAGGAAAATATTCGTCTGGATTTTTGAGGTGGTGGGAAAAGTTTTATTAGCTAGGTTTTGAATTTTAGCGAGTCTACAAAAATCATATACGCTGCAACGGCTGGCCTATCGAAATATTAGCACCTGCGTTGGTTGAGCACAGTGGCAGTGACGGCTCCACAACCTACGTGAGGCCAATCAAATTTTCGGTGGAAGGCGGAAACACGCACAACGTGGTTTCGGGTTTTGGTGAGAAACGCACAAGGTTTTTTTTTCATTATTTACGTTTAAGACGAGCCAACGCTGAACGGTTTTATTTGGAGTTTACGACGGGAAGATGCCTAATGTTCTTTTTAGTTTATTTACGATTTCGGCAGAAAGACGCCCAACGTATAGTTTACGATTTTGGCCAGACAACGCCTAACCTTTTTTGGCAGCCTATCAAGGCCCAATTTACGGATAAAGGCGGAAAGTTGAGATCATTAGAATTTACGGTTTACGGCGTGAAGACGCCCAACATCATTTTTGGTCAAAGGCGAAGAGACGCCCAACTCATTTCGATGAAACGCACCGCAACCCAAGGGTGACTTATCCAAGGACCAAGGTACATTTTCTTTAATTAATTTTATTTCCCTATAAGATTAAATTCAATTCAAAATTTAGTTTCTAAATTTTTCAACTTTTAAATTCAAATTTTCATTTTTATTTTCAATTGCAATTTTTTTTAATTTTTTTGCACATTTGCAGTCAAATTTTATATTGTCATCGAGCACCAAAACCCGGTTTACGTGCACACGACCGGGGGTCAACACATTGCTTTCGTTTTCAAAATTACTCATGTTCAACGAAAATATTTGGATTCTATTTGCTTTCATTTTTCTCACAAGCATTTTTTTTTCTAGGTCGATTTTTTACTTCTCTTCTCTCTTGCCTTCCTTCCTGGCATTCGGTTTTATTACAGTCTCTCACCAACCTTCATTTATTGTTTCGTTATTATTCGGGCTATTTCACCCATTTTGTTTGGTTTCTTGTAAATGAAATAAAGTACTAAATTTTTCGGGTCGGTATGGTTGGAGGTGGTTTCTCGTTTCGTGACAGTTCCATCGTTGCAGGCTGGGCCTTCGCTCTCCTCGGAAGACGGGGTCGGAGTGGTGAGTCCAGCATATGTGTCGTCCATTCGGGGACGGCCATAAAATCTTAACGGTTTCCCCGTGGAACTCCGATATTCTCAAGCTGTCGGAGTGTGAATTGTAGGAGATTTCATAGAGGTCTCTTCGGATGAATAATGTCTGTTGAAGAAACGTCCCTACTCTCTTATGCTGCTTCGATGTTGCTGGACATTGGTCCCTAGAGGTCGATAGGTTAATCGGGGGGAGGGGAGCTTTATTCCACAGACATTGTACGTGACGTTCGGGGAGATTATGTCGTTCCTGGGTAGGCACACCCAATTATTAATAAATTTAGTTTCTCAAGCTTCGGTCAACGGATTTTGGTGTCTTCTAATTTAATGTCAGTTTTTAATTATTTTTATTGTTATCCTGTTACACGGTGTAGGTCAGGAGCACGCAAACCTCAACTTCCCCACGATCCAAAACCCTGACCTCTAGTCGGCAAAATCACCGTGAGTGAGGTCTCTGCTTGCTTAGATAAAATCTGCGAAATGGTGTTGAACCATTCCGTAACAAGTTATTTATCTCGATGTAATATTTATTTTATTTTTGTTTTTTTATACACGAAATAGTTAATTAATTATCTTTTGTGTTTTTTGCAAACGTTATACCCACTATTTATCCTCATAAAAGACTTTATCTAAATATTTATTAAACTATATTTTCAATCTTTTTTTCTTGTTCAAAATAAATTGGCGAGAGAATGCTTTGATGCAAAAATTAAAAATTTTCAAAATAACGTAAATTTAGAACTTTAGAACTCAATCACAGTACAGAAATTCCTTAACATCCCTAAAAGGCTGCCGTTCCTTTTCAGAAATAAGAAGTTTAAACTTATACTGCAAGATATTCAAAATAACCAGCTAGAACCTTATGCATTAAATACAAGTAATTCTGATTATTCAAAAATTAAAACCTTTTCTAAATGTTCTAGCGCGTTAGGTAATTCGGTTAAACAATTTTTTAGATCGAAAGATAAGATTTCTCGATCAAATGAGAATGGTTATGAGACTTCCTTTAGGCCGCGTTTCGGGGAACGTCATAATCGAGATTTGTTTAAATTAACAGAATGGATGGAGCATTGTTTTCCATGGTTCAGTACCATGAGAGAGTTCTAGTAGAAAATTTCCTCTATAGAGTCGAGAAAAAGGCTCTGGCGAATGGAGTTTCTTGCGAACGGTTGAACAACAACTTTTCCGTGTCTTTTCAAGATAGAACTCTTGCGTTGTATTGGGACTACCGACAGTCCGGTTGTCAAATAACAAAGCCAAGTTTCAGATCTAGTATGACCCATAGATTTCTTGTGAGGAGAACCGATGGCGAACTGAAGGATAATACTGATCGCACCAAATAAACATTTGAGGAACGATTCTTAAATTTTTATGATGTTACAGTGAATAAAACTATAAAATTATCAACTTCGCTTTCCGATCAAGACACTATTGGGTATAGGAGAAATATGCAACCTGGGATGCGGAGGATCATTTCGCTGGTCAACGTTATGATAATCTTACTTCATTTGTAGATAGATGTGTTATGGTGGAAGATGATTGGATGATTGGTGGAGACCCAAAACTCTCAAGGCGAAATTTTCATGTGCAGGCCATCACTGAATAGTAGTCCAAAAGGCTATTTAGTCGCTTGAAATTGCTAAAATCCTGGGCATGTATTTTCGAATTGGCTATTGTAAGGTATTTATTCTAATACGTGTGTAGAGCTCCGGGAATCCTTAAAAATGTTCATATTGTCATCATAAGGGAAACTGGATAGGGAAATTCAGGACCAAACAAAGTCCAAGTCATTTGTTACCTGCCTTTAGACCAAGTAAGTCCAATAAATGGAATTGATCACTAAAATATTTCAAAGTCCCGCAAAATATTAAAACGAGGATTGCTGAAACCACAATAATTTTGGACTTGAATAAGCGGCCTACGCCGACATCTTAATTACTGACATTCCGTATCGAGGTCTTCTTGACAGTGGAACCAATATCTCCGTTTTGGGTAAAGGTTCTGAAGAGTTTCTCAAGCAGCACAATATTCAAATATTTAATTTTCCTTCAATTCTGTGCACCGCCAGTGGGCAACCTCTACGCATACTTGGACGCTGTCTTGTAAATATTTCCTTCGGTGGTAAAACCAAACATCTTAGATTACATGTCACTCCTTCATTAAGCAAACCGCTTTATGTTGGTATTGACTTTTGGTCGAGTTTCGGATTAATGCCCATGATGCTTGACAAAATGAAGACCGCAAAACCAATGCGTACCCTTACGGCTGAAATATTGAAGATTATTTTTGATTTGTTTTTTTGTTTTGGTGCGTGCAGCTGGTGCGGGTGAGAGAGATTTTTAAAGTGATGCGCGCAAACACAACAAAAATATTCTTCTGTATTTTTGTTATAATGGATGAATCTTTTTGTTTTAAGTTAGTCTCGTATGGATTATTGATAATATAAGTTACCAGGCAGTTTTTGTACCAGCCAGTTTTTGTGGAGGTTAAAGAAAGCTAAGTTTAAAATGGAGTACGACTAAGTCTTGTATTTTTGAAGATGGTCGATTTTTATAATTTTTTTGTGAGCAAAGAAAAATTGGGTTTTGCATAAAGACATTAAAATTAAAAAGTAAATCGGGAACGATATTTGTGAATTAGTATGTAAATATTGAGGTTTATGAGGACCTAAAAACTACAAATAAACGGAAAAATTGTAAAGTGCCGAAATCCGCACGTTTTTTTTATTTCATTACTTTCCACGGGTGTCAAAAACTATTTATTTTGATGGCGTGATGAATTTCAGCGGTAAAGGGTGAAACGCAACTGTACACAAAAATTTTTAATAACGGCCTGGTTAATCCACTTCAATTTTTTTTCGGTTTTGTGGGACAACGCAGAACACATCATTCAACGGTGTTGTAGTGTAACAAATGTTTACCATTTTGGCGTGACCACGCCAACGATATCAACGGCGGAATTTTCCTGTTCTGAGGAGCAACGCTCCACGAGTTGTTTTGGGGTGGCCAGTTGAGGACACTACGAAGGCGAGCCAACGAGAAACCAGTTATCGAAGTCCTATCGACGCGAGTAACCAATTTTAGTGATGGGCTATTGCGGCGACAACGTTTCTTTTTTGGCGTAACAACGTTTAATTAGGCGTTTACAAGTGGCCAGGAGAGGCCACCTCCTCATTATCATACGGCTTAAGGCAAAGGACACCCAACGGTTTTTACGAGTGGCTACCGAACGGGTGACCAACCAGTCCCGCAACCCCAAGATCGACCTCCATGAGGTCTTAAGGGGTAATTTTTTTTAATGTTTTTAATGTTTGTTAAAATTTTTTAGTTTCCATTGGTTTTCAAATTTCAATTTAATTTATTTAATGTCAAAATTCAAAATTTAATTTTTTGAATTATATAACTATATTGTAATCGAACACCACATAACGGTGGTCGTACGTTGGTCTTGCCCTATAATTTTGGTGTTGTTCAATGTTCGGCGACAATATTTTTTTTTGATTCAATTTTTTCTCTTTGGTTTATTTTGTCGTTCGGCCATTTCCCCGTTGTATTTATTTTTCTTCTCTTCTATATCCTTTTCTTCTTTCGTTGTTGTTGCTGATTGAATATAAAATTGCACGGCGATTATTAATTCCGGTATTAATTCCGGTATTCAGATTATTCCTCTCCTGCCCCATCGGTAATTTTCTCTCCTTTTGTTTTATCTTTTCACCCAAAATTTTTGATAATATGAATTACTACTTTTTATACGGGTCAGTATGGTGGGAGGGGTACTCTCATTCTGTGCTGGTACCATATTTACAGGCTGGAACTGTCACTCCCCTTCATCCCCTTGGCAGGACATCCATAGGGTCGTAATGGCGTCGAAGTGTGTAGTGCGGGAGAATCGCTGGTGGTCTCTTTGGATGAAGAGAGGCCTGGTCTGTTGAAAAAACGTCCCTACCCTTATATGCTGCCTCGTTGCAGGTAGACATCGGCCTTTCGGTGTCGATGAGTCATTCGGGAAGTCTTTTTAGTAGATTGGGTACTTTTATTTGGGTGAATCCGGTCGCCACTGGATGGACACACCCGGTTGTAATTAATTTTCACGTTTTCTAATTTGCTTTTTTTAATTTTATTTCTGTTTCACGGTGTAGGTCAAGAGCACGCGAGCCTCTAATTCCCCACTACCCATGTCAATATTCTTAGATCTAGCGGCAAAACATCACCGTGAAAGAGGCTTCTGAAACTACCAAGTTACTAAATATCATGAAGGATAATAATTGGTCTTTGTAAAACATTTATATTTTCAATGAAGTTTAATTTGACCAAAAAAGCAGAGTTTGTGCTTGCAGGCCTAATAAGATTTAACGTCATATTCCCTCTCATATGATTTAGTAATAATTATACTAAATGATTCTAAACAGAGTGTCTTGTGGCCATGAAGACAGAGCGAATACAATTCGTTGAAAGTATTCCTACTTTCTTCTAGATTCTATGTTGTCCGACAGCACATTTCTATATAGTACATCTCTATATATTAATCCATAGATCAAAAAAGAAGAAATCCAAGAAAATGTTTAGTGAATCAGTCGATGTTGAATATAGCCCCGACATTTCCTGTGATTTGTGTGTTCCTCTCGAATTATATATGTAAATGTAAAAATAATTAAATATTTAGAAAAATAATTCTCAGTGGTGTACTTACATACAATTAAAATAAAATACAAAATTGTTTTCGGACAATTTTGCGTTGCACAATGTTTCGCAAATCGAAATAACTATAGATTTTTAAATATTACATCCAAAAATTCAAAGTTTGTTTAGTAATTATCAAATATTGTCAACCTGTACTACAGACTGAACAATTCTCTGCAACATTTTTTGTAAAACTACAATTTTTTACTATTTTATTTTTTTCATATATGAGAACATTTCTGTTGTTATTTTTATTTCGTTAAACTTTTATGTAAAACTTTAATCCATGCAAACAAAAAAACTGTAGAGTTGAGTATGTTTATTCGACTATCTATACAACCGAGAATCTGATATCAAAATAATGCTTAAATAGTATTTTTATTACCATTATAATGACACCAACATTGTCCATGGATATAACAATGACAAAACTTCAAAAATATGTGTTCCTATACCATGTACATTTATGTAAGCAGCATGTATACATAAAAATAGGAAATGACCGCAATTCAAGCATAGACAAAACAAAAAGATTATATTTGTTTATGAGTTTGTGCTAAAAATGACATAAAAAATATGTTTTTCGTCATATAAGTATTTAGTATTGCAGCGCTTTTAATCTTGAAACAGCTTACTTTACCCATAAAAAAATATTTACAGAATTACTGCTTTTGAAAAAATTATTAAAACAAAATATTTTATTTTGTGAATATAATAAAATTTATTATACTAAATTGTTGTTAGTCACTTGAATCTATATAGTACTTTGCACTGTTAAATAATAAATCATCTCGGTTGCTTCTTGCAAAAAAAAATGTTTAATGTTTCGCCATATTAACTAAAAAGTAACGTATATAATTCACACACACACACACACACAAAAAAATTCAAACTTTATAGGTCTTAAGAGAACTTAATAAGTCACGCCTCAAATATGATAAAAATGTAATTAACATTAATTTAGAGAAGAAAATGAAGAATATTCTTTTTTTTTGCTATTCTTTCTTTGAATAGGAAATCACGTTTACCTGCCTCCAATTAATTTTCTTTTTTTTTCCGTTTCTTAAACTTATTTTAGGTTAAGAAAAAAGAAACACAAAATAAAATAAAAGTTGAAATATAATTATCTCTAGCTTTAACGCGTCTATCTGATTCATAATTTAACTTTACAATAAAAAGTTTTTTTTTTGGTTGGTTTTTTATTTTATTTTTGAGAAACTTAACGAGGGTGATGAAGATATTAACTTCGGATTGTTTTTCGTGTTTTATAAGCACATGCTAACATGTACGAATAATCTCAATTATGTTATAGGGAACTATATGAAATTCAAAATTAGGTACTATGATCACAATTTGCTGGGATTGGACGTGTATAATTTGCATTTCACATATTCCATTATTTTTTGGATTACCACTTTAGTTCCTATGTGCCTATACTCGTATGTAGGCTTGATCAAATTTGTTGATTAGCTTGGAGAGTTACACAAATTTACTTCGTACTTAATTATGAAATCTTTTCGTATCATTTCCAGAATTGACGTTAATCATGAACAACGTGCCTTAAATTGACATAGCATGCGGTTTGTCATTTCTTTAAACGTGCTTTTGAATGTGTTGTACATAATGGATCGGATTTTCAGAATTGTTGAAGTTCTCACTTTGCAAAATCGAAGTTCGTGTCTGTGTCACTTACTATCTCAGCTGGAATCCATATCCGAGCTTTCTTGGTTACGAAACATATCAAAAGTGTAAAAAAAGTGAAAAATTGGCGATACGATTCTTGATACCTTGGTCAATGATGAGAACTTGTTTAAAACTTATGAAAAAATTGCATTGGATTGCTAGCTGAATATGTGTTACGACTGGCGCTGTTCGATGTTCTTCGGCCAAGTTTGTTCATGAATTTTACCAACATTGTTGTACTGATTTCTTGCGATGCAATATCCTCAGCATTTTGTTCAATTGTACATAGTATCACTGATGTGTACGAATCCCTTCCACGACTTAAGTGAACATTTTAAAAGTCTTCCATCTTCGCGGGTGAAAAATATTTTCCATTTGAGTGATGTTTTTATACAGCCTTGTGAATCTTATGCTGCGTAAATATACGGCAGCAGCATATGACATCTCAAAATGCGTGAATTTATATATATTTCTCTGTTAGTTAGGTTTGGGCCCCGAAGTAGTGGACTAACATCATTAATTCATCCTATGAGAGTATCAACCATAGACAATTTTAAGTCCCCCAATAGGCTTAAGTCAGCATAAAATTGTCTCATACATTTGTTCTGTGACTTCATATATCAACAAACCGAAGGTCTTTTTATACAAATTAAGGTTAATAACATCTTATTAGCTCACTTTAAAAATGAAAACAGACTGGATTTTAAATTTACAACATTTCTTGCAGCAATTGCTAAAAACAAAATACCACAATTGCCCGATGTTTGAAACTTTGTTCTATCAATACTCGATAATCCCGAGCATTCTCTAAACCCATTCGTCGAATATTGATCAAGTAAACTGTTGTTTACCATTCAATGTAACATCTAACCATTGTTGGTTGGAATGATATCATTTCTAAATAATATCTTAAGTATTTTTAGTAATGTGACCTTAAAAACCAAAAAACAATATCAAAAATGTTAAAGATACTTATTTTGAAAATGTAGAGTGGCTACCTAATTTAATTTATTTATAGTGATTTAATATTTAAATTGTTGACATACAAGAAGTACAAAGCACAAATTTCTAAATTTTCCGTAAAATAAATTCACAAACAAAATTATTTTGATACAGGCATGTCAATAAAGCAGATAATAGATCATATTTTTCAAAAGATAAGCACATTAATTAGTTTACACATAAGAGAAGTTTTAGGAACAAAAATTCAACATTTGTTAGAAAACAGACAAAACAAGAATAGAAAGTAATGAGAATTTTAACATTCAAATCACCCATGAGTTATTTAAATATAATTTTAATTATAAGAAAATTATAATAAATTTTGACTATATAAAATTATTACATGCAGGAAGTGACATCTTCAAGTTAAAAATAAAATATTAAATTCCATCACGAAAATTAATTCATTCCTGAACAATTTATATCACAAAATATGTTGGAAAATCAAAAGTTCATATATAATAAGTTAATTCCATACAGGAAGTATGGAACTTATCACCATGTACCCTTATAGAAATTTAATTCTTGTTTCATATGTCCCCAAATAGGTAGATTTTCAAAATTCTCTGTACAAATTTTTCATAAAAAATTTATATTTTTACATGCATGTCAATAAAGCAAGTAATAGCTGACATATTTTCGAAATACAATACATATTAAATTCATATAAGAAATGTTTTAGGAGCAAAAACTGCACATTTAGTAGATGACAAAACAAAACTAGAAAACTACCACACCAAATCTAAACATAAGTTTTTCAATATAATTAAAATTATAAGAAAATTGAGAAAGAATATTAAAAGTATTTAGTATATAAAATTTTACATGCAGGAAGTGACAGGTTTAAATAAAAAATTAAGCTAGTAATTCAGTATACGGAAATTAATAAATACATTAATAATGTAAATCGCTAAAAATATGTTCGAAAAACGAAAATTTTTGTAAACACATTTATTACAAGCAGGAAGTAAAAATTAACACCATGTATTCATATAAAAATTGAAATCTTGCCTCGTATGTCTCAAAAAGGCTTCCCAATCGGTAATTGATTATTAAGCATCAATCAGAGTCAACGCAACGACATCAAAATTGTTAAGCCATGCATGAAATTGTTAACAAATAAGGAACGTTTGAGTAGCAAAAACTAAACTTTTGTCAGATAACTACACTAAACTAGAAAATATAATAATCTGCACCTTAACATAAACATTAGTTTTATACTAATAATTTAAATTATATGAAAATTTAAGAAGTGTATCATCTATTTTTATTATATTAAATTATTACATGCAGGAAGTGACATCTTCAAATATAAAAATTAAATAATAAACCATTATACGGCAATTAATACATACACCAATAATTAAAATCTTAAAATATGTTCAAATAACGAAAATTGTTGCATATAAGTTTTATAAGTAAAAACTATCACCAGGTACTCTTTCAAAAAATATAAATCCTTGTCAGATATGTCGAATAGGCATCTCAATGTCATGCACCTTTAAATCCACAAAACGACAATTGTGTTAAAGAGAATTATTTAAAAAGACACCAAACGTAATCAACTAATTTTAATTATTCGTTTTGATTAATTGGATTCTGACTTTGTGAAAACGATTCATTCCATAAAACAAGAAGTGGAGAAAAACGAGACAAACGAGACATACAAAAATGGATTTTTAAAATTCCTTGTAAATTGCAACTTTAGTTACTTTTAATTTTGTCATTTTACTTATTATTAGAAAAACTTTTTTTGAATATATACAGTTAGGAGCCAATCATTTGTGCTGACATTAAAAATTTTAAAACATCAACAAATTGAGTTAATCGGTTTTGCTTGTGTACCATCCATTTATTTAAATTGTTTACATGCAAAAAACCAAAGCATACATTTCTAAATTCTCTTTACGATAAATTTACAAACAACATTTGAAGGTGCTGTAATCGATCGTTAAATGATATACATAAGCTTAACAATATAAATTGATCGGTTGAATTATTTTAGTAGATAGTCAATTATACGCTTAGTCGAATATACACACTAAGTCTCTTCGTAGACATTAAAATAAAATTGTAACTTATAGTGTGTAGTGTATAGTAATTATAAATCAAGATTATAGATTAAAAACATTAATACTATAATAAAAAAAAAGTCAAAATATTTTAATATATAAAATTATTACATGCAGGAAGTGACATGTTTCAATAAAAAATTAATCTAAAAAATCAGTATACGGCAATTAATACATTCATTCAAGCGCAAAATGTGTTCGAGAAACGAAAATTCTTGTATATAAATTTATTACAAGCAGGAAGTAGAAATTATCACCATGTATTCATATAGGAATTAAAATTTTCCCTCATATATCTCAAAAAGGCAACCTAATCGGTTACTGGTGTTATCATACACCTTGAAGTCTACTCAACAACATTAAAACTGTTAAAACATGCATCGAATGGTTTAAAAATAAGGAATGTTTGTAGCAAAAACCATTTATAATTGTAATTTAAATTATAAGAAAATTTAAGAAGTGAATCATATATTTTTATTATATAAAGTTATTACATGCAGGAAGTGAAATCTTCAAATATAAAAAAAAATAATAAACCTTTATACGGCAATTATTACATACACCAATAATTAAAGTCTTAAAATATGTTCAGAAACGAAATTTCTTTTAAATACGTTTATTACATGCAGGAAGTAAAAATTATCACCAGGTATTCTTATTAAAATTGAGTTTTTGTCTCAAATGTCTCGAATAAGCAGCTCCGTTGCTAATCGATTGACATCACCTTTAAATCCACAGAACGACAATAATGTTAATGTTAATTATTTTAAAAAAGGTACCAAACCTAATTACCTAATTTTAATTATTCGTATTGATTAATTATTTCAATTAATAAATTTCTAAATTTTCCGTACGAATTCACATAAAAAAATTAAATTGCTATTTGTTTGTCAATAACGCAAATACAAAAAATATTAAATTGTTTACATATAAGAAACTTTTGAGGAGCCAAAGCTGAACATTGCCAAACTAGACAAAACTGAAAAATATTTTAATGTGTATCTTAACATTTAAATTGAGTCTAAACATTAGTTTTATAAAAATAATTATAATTACAAGAAAATTGAGGAAGGATATCAAAAGTATTTAGTATAAGAAATTATTGCATGCAGGAAGTGAAAATAAAAAATTAAGTATACGGCAATTAATACATACATTAATAATGTAAACCGCTAAAAATATGTTCGAAAAACGAAAATTTTTGGATATAAATATATTACAAGCAGGAAGTAAAAATTAACACCTTGTATTCATATAAAAATTGAAAACTTGCCTCATATGTCTCAGAAACGCACACCAATCGGTAACTGATTATCATACACCTTGGAGTCAACGCAACGACATTAAAATTGTTTAAACATGCATTAAATTTTTTACAAATAAGGAATGTTCGAGTAGCAAAAACCAAACATTTGTTAGATAATTACACCAAACTAGAAAATATAATAAGCTGCACCTTAACATTCAAATCGATTCTAAACATTAGTTTTATAATAATAATTTAAATTATAAGACAGTTTAAGAAGTGTATCATATGTTTTTATTATGTAAAAGTATTACATGCAGGAAGTGACATCTTCAAAAAAAACAAAAAACCTGTTTACGGCAATTAATACATATATCAACAATTAAAATCATAAAATATGTTAGAAAAACGAATTTTTTTCAATATAATTTTAATATATGCAGGAAGTAAAAATTATTACCATATACTCTTATAAAAATTTAATTCTTGTCTCATATGTCTAATAGGCACCTTAATTGCTGACTGATTGTCATAATAATTATTTTAAAAGAGGCACCGATCCTAATTATATTTATTAACAATTTTATGTTTACATATAAGAAGCTCAATGCAAATATTAAAAATTTTCAAACGAATTGTTAACAAAAAAATTATATTGCCGGTCAGTAAAGCAGTTTTTTTTTCCAAAAATGAATTTTTCAAACTGTTTTTTTGAGATTAATATGTGAATTGTGTCGGATACAAGAATCAATGGCTCAGTTGTTAGGGAATTTCCTTGAAAATGTTATCTTTTGAAACAACATTGTTTTGTTGAGTGGGATTTGTATATTTTAAAAATTATGCTTAGGGTTTATCAAATTTTTTATGGTACCGTTTACTTGATCGCGAATATTTCAATATACCGAAGCTTTTTTTCTTAACAACAAACGAACCATTTTTAATAAGTTTTCTTAATTTAAAAAAAAGTATTTTAAACTTACAATGGTTCTATAGAGGCAGTTCACAAATGATGTTCCTTGATGTTTACTAATACTAGGCATAATTCATTGCGATAAAAATTCATAAACATGGTTTAGGCGCTAAAATTCCCAGTGCCTAGGTCTTAAAGTTCTTTGTGTGAAAACCAGCCCGCCGAAAAAAGTGGGTTTCTTAGTTCTGCTTCGATATTAGAAATAAATATAACGTGATCGATATACATTTTTGCTTAAGTTTTTCACATAACATTCAAAGATCTAGAAAAGGTCTTTTTTATTTATGAGAAAAAAACTACCGCTGAGTTCCTCAAAAATACTTCTATTCTTTTTGACGGGTGATGGTTATAGAATAAAAATTTTAAGAATATTATTGTTGAGTGGACCAAACGTTATATATTGTATTTATAACAACTTTATACTCAGCCAACAAAAATCAAAAAAAAAAAATATTTTTACCGGCAGTTTACAGCAGAAACTGCATAAAAGCTTTATCATTCAGAAAAAAAAATAAATTTCAACGTGTTCAAAACATTCATAGTTTTCGACGACATGCATACATATACATATACCCATTAATATACTGCACATAAAATAAATTTGATATGTAGGTACCCGTATACAAAGCAGCTACCAAATAGTCTGGGTACAGTAAGTATTTAGTGTAAAGAAAACCGCATTCACAAATTAAAATTTTCCTTTTTTTTTTGAAACATAATTTAGTACGTGTTGCGGAAATAATATGTTTTCCTTTTGTTTTACCGGTTAGGCAATCCATTTTTTTTTTGTTATTTTATTTTATTTTTTATTACCTTTTTCAGAAAATTGGTTGTGTACATGCCTGTCCAGGATCTGTATATCATAATACATATTACACATTCGTTTGTATTTATACGTAAGTCGAGTTATGGTTAAAACTGTAAAGTGGTAACATAAACAAAACAAAAAAAAATTTGATTGATTTGAGGTATGAATCCTTGTAACAGCACCACAAAAACAAAATTGTTTATATGATTTATCGTTTTTTCAGTAAAGGATTTCGATTTGACCATGGCTTATTTATACTGCTTTTTATAGAAAACCATTAAATACGTTTATTAAAATTTTATTTTGCATTTTACCTAGCTAACAGACTCTATGTAACTTTGGTTTTTCTTCTCTTAATAAGTTCCGCAATTTTGTTTCCTTTATCCTTTAATGATATTGTATCATAATTATTATCAATATAATCATAGTTATTATCGATCATAGTTATTATACGTTAAATTGAGTTTCAAAAAATTTTTATCATCATCACCATCATAATATTCCCAAAACTCAATGATAATATAAACAACAACAACAACAACAACAAGGATTCTACATCCGCCCACCCCACCCACAACAGAGACAAAAATATATAAGATCTGTTTTTATTTCCCGTAATGAAAATCTTATCTAGTTGTAGTTGTTGTCATATTCACAAAAAATTGACAAAGAAAGTTTATGTTGCTTATGGTGGTTTCGCTCGTGGTTGTCTTTTAAATTCAGAAACAGAAAAAAAACGTAAAAATTTATATTTTTGCACATGAAAACAAAATACAGAAGAAAATTGAAAATCTAGAACATTAAAACAATGACAACACAGTATTACTCGTTTAAAGAATGTATATAAAAAAAAATATTTTGCAAAGCTTAACATGGTGTACACGAAGGTTGTGCGGTTGAGTTGTGTATATTGATTGCGGAAATTGGAAAAACACAAATTGAAATTGAAAACAAAAAAGAAAATTGAAAATTTTATATATATAGACCAACGTAAATATATAGAGTGTCGAGTTGTGGACGGTCTTTTATGTGGTTGCTAGCACATATAGGTATTTGATATATTGGTTTTGCAAATTAAATATGAATAATGCAAATTAACCGCACATATAGTAAAAGAAAATATGATATAATTGAATGGTGTGGTGTGAAACTGCATTTATTTCTAATAATAACATTTAAATTTTCATTTCAGGTAAATTTATTTTGGGATTAGAAACATGTAGGTTAAATGTTTGGGTAAATATAATATTTGTTTACAATCAGCATTATTTATAAAATTAAATGTTTGTTCTGAATTTTATGAATTTCTCTTTCCAATATTCTAATATTTTGGGTCATTCTTCAAATAAAGGTGAGTTTACCAGAATTAGAGGCCGATGCCCAGCCACAACGAAGCAGCACACAACGCAAATTTACGGATACGGATGGCTAACCAGGTGGACATTTGTATTTTTTTGGATTTACGGTAAAAAGACGCCGCAACTCATTTCGGCGGGACATTTTCTGAAGGTTTTCCATTCAAATTTTTTTCAATTTTTTAATTTGTTTTATTAAAATTAATTAAAGTTTTAATTTCTTATTTTCAAATTTTCATTTTTTTTTTTCAAATCTTAAAATATATATTTGTAATCGAGCGCCATAACGGTTGTTTGGCACTAACAGGGGGGAGGCACATTGGTTTTGCTATCAAAATTGTTCACGTTCGGCGACCGTATTGGAGTATGACTTTTTTTTCTCTTCTACCATTTTTAACTTGATTAGTCCCCTTTTCCCTCCTTTCGCCTCTGATCTATCGTAAAAATTTATTTAAATAAATACAGCATGCCAACTTGTTTCTGACATTTGAATAATTTTTTTTTCTTCCCTTTGGTTTTGGTCTATTTCTTTCATTTATAGTTTTGTCATTTCACCTCAAGTTTGTCCCTCATTCTGTTTGCTTGATTAGCTGAATTATTTAAATTTTTAGGATTGGTTTGATAAGAGGGGAGATCTTATTTCTTGTCGGTTCCATAGTTGCAAGCTGGACTTGCCACTCCCCGTCATTCCCTTAGCAGAACATCCAAAGAGTTGGAGTGGCGAGTCCAGCATATGTGTCGTCCATTCGGGGACGACTGTTAAATCTACAACGTCTTTCCGTTGCACTCCGGCAGTCTCAAGCGTTAATCGGAGTGTTAATTGTAAGGGATTACTGGGGGTTTTGGCTGTTGGAGAAATGACTCTCTGGCGTCTTACCGCATTTGACCTTAAAATTCCGTTGAGCGTCTCCCCGCCCTTTTCCCTAAATGTTGGATGGCCACCTTATGTGTTGGGCGTCTCGATGCGGCATTCGTAGCTGCCGCTGTGCCCGACCGCCGATGCACCACCCGTTAACAAATTTTAAAAATTCATTTAAAATGGCGGCACCCGTTATGGGGCGATAACCGTTGAAAAATGTCGTAGCGAAATTCGTTGTTGTGTTTTGTAATTAATTTACACCATATGCTAGAGATATGATATAAGATATTTGTTCTAACAATGAATTTTTAATTTTAAATGATCCACCAAGCGTACAGAATGACATAATTAATGGCATCGATGCCGCTTTTCCATGTACCATTTACTGCCCCGAAGTGGAAATCAACTCCAACACCATTCTATATATAATAGCGTTATCAGAGATAACCAAATCAATCGATAAATATTTAACTTGACCAGAAACATTTTTGCGAAAAGGAAGCAAACTGCACAAAAACAAAAAAACCGTTTATTGCAACTTCACCATTATGGATTAAACTGGAAGAAAGTAAACGGCAACAAAAGCAAAAAATTCTAATAGAAAAAGCAAATCGAAAATCTGAAAGAATTAAAATTGGCAACCGGTGAAACATCAGACCAGCATTTTAGCTGCCAACAAAGTTTAAGTTTCAATCGAAAGTGATATTGTAAACCAAATTATTATGGAACCCTCTATATTGGATTCGGAGAACGACGGACATACCATCGAGCGAAGTTGTCAAAACGAAAATATTTCAATAGAAGTCTTGAATGGGCGCTCAAACGAGAACAAATAACCAGTCAACATGAATAATAAATAATAATTGCACAACCTTCAAAACCTCTTGATCTCTGGATGAAGTATGCAGATGGCATGACTATCGATTACAGCCGAAACCATATTGAAAATGTAGCTATAAATTTTGCTCTCCACGACATCAACATAATTCCTAGACAGCACGGATTTCCTTGCGCTATGATCGGCTTACCAACTTCATCGGGAAGTCCTGTAAAAGTGCAAGTTTTCGATCCAGTTCGGGAAGCCGAAGAAGCTGAATTATGTATTCAACTGCTAAACGAAAAGCAGTTGGATGCAATTTCATAAAATAACTGCTGCACTGGATAATAAAAATGTCTCCAGCTGAAGTTTCTATCTTGATGGACTAGGAGAATATGGCAAAACGTTCCTATACGCAACAGTGATGGCTTTCATCCGAGGAAAGGGAAAAATTGTGCTTCCATTTGCAACAACGGGATTCGCAGCTACTTTGCTGAAGGGCGGTCGAACAATTCACAGCTGATTTAATTTACGGTACTAATTGACACTTCTGTCTCTGCGATGCAATTGACATCACCCGAAGCAAACATTTTACGAGAAGCGCCACTTATTATTGTCGATGAGATTTCAATGCTGACATAGCTCGGACTACGCTGCATTGACAAGCGTGAAATAATGGCTGTGAAATGCCTTTCGGCCAAATGTTTTTCGTTGTGGGACTTCCAGTTGTTGTGAGAGGAACGCAAGCTGACATCATCGAGTGCTATATAAAATCAAGCAATCTTTGGGGAAATTTTCTTCAATTGTCGCTTACGATAAATATGTGAAGTGCAGGTCAAGAAGAGAACAAAACTGGTTGTTACAAGTTGGTATGGGCAATCATCCTTTTATCAAATTTATCAACAATGACTGCATAGTTCAAATTCCTCAACAAACGATCGGAATAAAGTATTTTTGTAACAAATATTTCTGAAATATCTGTGTAGAAGTTGGCAAAATGCGTCATTGTTGTCTCGACAAATCAACAGACTTTTAGGATGAATCGTAAGATCTTCAACATGATGCCAGGACACGATGAAATTTATTACAGTGCTGATTCAGTGATCTCATAGGATCCAAATGATATACAAAATTATGCAGCAGTGTTTCTCCATGGTCAAACGCCATCAGGAATGTTTTTACCACCTGATGATTTACGTAATGTGCAATGTACAAAAAGTAATGTGCAATGGCACTCGAATGATTGTTAAGAAGCTGCACTGAAACTTTGTAACAACTGCAATTTTATCAGAGTGAAATCGTGGGGATATTGTATTTATTCCGCGAATTGATTTGGCTCCAATAGACAATATATTGCCATTCGTACTGAAGCGACGACAATTTCCAATCACTCCTGCATACGCCATCACAATCAACAAATCGCAAGGTCAAACTTTCGATCATGTCGGATTGACTGAACAAAATAAATGAAATAATGTTATGCGTCCACAAGGAGTCGTAACAAAATTTCAATTAAGAAGTCTGTTCAACAGATGTCAGAACATTGTCATGTTTATAGTTTTTCCGAAATCATGATATGTTCTTTTGCCGTGAGAAACGGATCAACTTTCCAGAAAAACTACCAACGTGTCAACTTTTTGAAAATCTTTCATAAATTTTTTGTTTATTTTGCGATGTTACAGTAAAATTTACGACTTCAAAAACTAAACAGCAAATTTTTGTGTTGTTCGTCTGTGTAATTGCAAAAGAGAAAATCCCAACTTTGATCCTAAGGTTAAAAATTTTAACATCGAATGTAGGGCTTGAAACTTTGCTTAATGCCTAAATAAAAAAGCTTAAACTGTCTTTATAGAGACCTAAAAATAAAAAATAAAAAGTTTGATTCTAAAAATTAATTTTCGGCGTGTTTTGGTTCTCTCGTATTTACATAATTTTTTTTTATTTCGTTACATATTCTTGGCAAAAAATTTCGTTACATTTTTCTTTCGATGTTAAAAAAGCCTATTGTAAATATAATTTGATATTTAAATTTTCTTGATAATTGATTTGATTGAGTAGTCAAAATTTCGGCTAGCAAATTGCTTGCTTGCTTACCAAACGAGAATCTACCCCAAATTCACAGAAGTTTGAATAATTTTTAATAAATTTTCAACTGAGAAACTCGGAGCAATACAAATTTTAAGTTCGGAATAGATATTCAGAGTTGGATTAAAATTTTCAAGATTATGACAGCGATGCGCTACGATAAAGACCTGCTTACATTGAAAAATAAGTGGTTTGTAGTGTTTTGGTGCGGATGGCAAATATTAACTAAATGGAACTCGCTTTGTAAATATGGGACCGCGGATTGAAAGAATATATTTTTGGCGATATTTCATTTTTGGTCATATATTAAAGGGAGCAATTTAAAAAAAAATAATTAGAAAATTGAACGTACAATCGATTTTTTTTTGGTTTAATAACGTAGACATAATGGGACGCCGTTTACCGCAACACTCTCTGGCGAGTGTAAACTGTATCCTCGCAGCGGTTATTGCTTAGCCCACCGCTTGCGAAGATATGACTTCTTGCACCGCAATATTCTTACCACGGCAAGTAAACACAGTAAGTTGTAAATTTTTGGATATTACTCTTCATAAGAAAAACCAACGGGTTAAGCAGCTAAAAATAAAAACTTTTTTTAGTTTTCCTGAGAAGTGGTGTTTTTAAAATTAAGGAACTCTTCTCTAAAAATAATGGCTGTAAATTTATTATGGAATTTTTCAATATTTAAATTTTAATTTTTTTACGAGCCACACAAGAAAATTACTAAACTTATGATTCGTATAAAATTATACAATACCTCGTATGTTTTATTTATAACGGACAAGCCTGCCAAATTTGGTACAGAACAGCTCATAAAGAACAAGTTTAACTATTCTTATGGAGCGTGCACCACAACTTGCACTAAAAATATAAAGCAACATTTAGAAATTCAGTAAGACGCTATACAAAGGACATGATGCATTACGAGATTATTAAATTTGCAATCAAGTTAATTGATTAATTTGATTGATAATCTTGCCGGATTTATACGAGTATCCATTCAGTGATTCTCGAGCAATAATTCTAAAATGTAATTTAAGAAAGACCCTAAGTACACGAATTCAATATATACATAGTTGTATTGTATAAATTAAAACTTTATACGGCACTGATTAAATTAAGAATACTACAAATAAACTTGTAGCAATATCTAAGAATTGTGTTCGGGTAATTCAATTGTCCAAAACTACAACAATTGTGCATCTTCCTTATTTTTATAAGTTCGTTCACAGCAACTACATCAAAAAAGAAAAAAAGAGTGAAAATCCAAAAGTATATAAACTTTGCCATTTTTCCTTATGTTTTCAAAATAAATTCACTCTAATTGGCCTGATTCCAAAAAGAATAGTGATAAAATAGATTTTCTAGCTTATTTTATTTTTAGATATAGAAATACTGCTTGATTACTGTAACAATCAATTTATAGATAAGGTTGTACTACATATATGTATACCGATGGTTCAACTAGGAATGATCTACAGCTCGCTTTGATGAAAAATTGACGAAATATCAGTCATTATGATAACCGCGATTATATTGTCAACGCAACAATTTTGTAGTGAGGTATAACAAAATACAATTTTGCCAAATTCATGAAAAATAAACATAAATCCCAATTTAAAATGTAACAATAATGTTTACTTTCTTGCCGAAATATCGTAAACTGCGTTTGATATTCTGGTTTTTGTCATTTAACAAGAAATTCATTTATTGTTTAAAATTTAAAAACGACAGCAACAATAAAATGATTTTTTGTCATCTTATAAGATTTTTCTCATTTTGAACCAAAACTTATTGTTTGTTTAAGAACAGATATATAGTTTTAGTATTTTCTATTTTCAATGAAAATTGTTCTTTTGCTTTTGCCTTCTGATGTTATTGTAGCTTCATTGTTACGGGTATCTAAGAGAAATATGTTGAACTAGTGTCATATTTGTATAAATTCTTCTGAAAAGTATACAAAATTTTGTTTCCGTTTTATTGAGGGGTTAAGTTGGTTGTTTACTATAGAAGTAACACAAATACACATACGTATTGTGTATATTTTAAAGGTTTGCTGCAGAAAAATTTAATAAAAATCTTAAAGGTTACATGCATGTGTTCGATATTGTATAACGAAAACACAAAAATCAATCTGTCATATTATCTCGTTATCTATATATCTATAAAATAGTTATATTCCTGCCACCCTCGAGGGAGAAATTTCTTGGAATCAGCAAAGAGACAAAAATTAATATTTTATGATTTAATCGAAAATGTTTGTACTTTTCCCACATGTTGTTGCCGATATACAGTTATAAACAGAAGGTTATGGCTAAAAATCGATAAAGCTTGAATGACCCTAGCAAGTAAAAACCCCAAAACAAAAAAAAAGGTTTATATGTGATGATAAGAAATGTACTAAACGACTGGTTAGTATGTAGGTTATACAATTATGGGTTTAGCACATATATGAAATACAGAAAACATATCGGATAAATATAAAACTGGTGCGACTGGTGCTCTGTGTGTGACAAAAAAAAAACGAATAAAAAACTCGGTCATGAAACGTGATGTTAGAAAATTGGTCCAATATTTAAAAGGTAATTTCAATAAAGAGATACAATTTAAAAAACACAAAGTCCATATGTAGTGCTACTAAATGATAAACTTTTCATTTGTTATATTAAAAAGAAATATTTTCCCTTTATGCGTAAACCCATGACATGATATCTTCATGTCATGGGTTCAGATATCATACAGACAATTTATTTTAATTACACTAAATCAGTTGAATATACTTTTGAATAATCTCTATACCATAGAGCAAATAGCGTTAAAAGTTCTATACCATAAAATAATGATATTTTAAATCTAATAATTCTCAAGAATTCATTTTTTTATAAGAGTACATAACGATAATCCTTACTTCCTGCATGTAATTAACGTATATACAAAAATTTTCGTTTTACGAACATATTTTATGATTGTAATTATTGATGCATGGTTTAGTTGCCGTATAGCGGTTTATTATTTAAAGATTGCACTTCCTGCATGTAACAATCTTATATATGTATTAAACATTTATGTTACCCTTTCTAAAATATTCTTGTAATTTTAGTTATAGCTATAAAAGTAATGTTTTGTCTAGTCATCTAACGAATATTTGTTTTTTGCTCCTCAAACATCTCTAATGTGTCACAATAACTTAATATTTTATTTGGTTTATTAACACGCCTGTAATTATATAAAGGTTTTATTTGAAATAATCGTACGGATAATTGAGTAATGTATGAGTAGTACTTTTATATAAGCACCCTGACCAATTTTAATGTCAGTGGATTTCATTCAAGGTGCATGATAAACAGTAGTGTGTTAAGTACATTTTTCAGACATATGAGAAGAAAATACAATTTTTATAAGAAAGCATGATTTTCGTTTTTTACTTCCTGCATGTAATAAACTTATATACAAGATTTTTCGAGTTTCGAAGATATTTTGTGATTTAAATTAGTGTTGTATGTATTATTTTCCGTGTACTGAATTAATATTTTAATATGATGTCACTTCCTGCATGTAATAATTTTTTGTATATAAAATTATGACACTCTTCTTAAATGTTCTTATAATTTTACTTATAATTATGAAACTAATGCTCAGAGACGATTTGTATGTCTAGTATGTCTAGTCTCTTGTTTTGTCTAGTCTTGTAGCACATTTTTGCTTTTTTTTTAAACAATTTAATAATTTTTTTTACCTTTCGAAGATATTTAAATTATTATTTGTTTAATGGACAAGCCTTTAACAAAATAAATTTTAGTTATGAATTTATCCAATGTAGAGTTTGAAAATTTATGCTTTGAACTTCTTGCGTGTAAGTTATTTATTTAATTAACACAAATAATCAAAATTAAATAATTAGGTGCCTTTTTGATGTGTAAACATCTTTGCGCGCGCCTACCAAAAATTTTTGTATTAGAGTAAACTTGTAAATGAAACGAACGGAAATGACGTACCTACTTCGTTTAAAAAAAAAGCAACAAACTCAATAAAAACAATTTTGTACTATACATGGCATGCTTGTATGGATATGTATATATGTAAAAAAGTAATTTAAAAATTAAATAGAAACCATCGACATTTTCATCGATCAGAAAAATCAAAAAAAAATTTACGTAACGAAATTCGATTACGAAATTACATACTGTTACGATTAAAAACACAGTCAACAACTTGTGTATGTTGCTTTATCAAGAGTAACGAGTCTCTAGGAGTTGTTCATCACATCGGCTATCAATGATCTTGTCTTCTACTAAATGGGGTTATAATGACGTCTCGATTTTCACATTGAACTGCCAGAGTCTCAGGTCACAGTCACGCAGGTATGCTCAATTCATTTGCTTTCAAGTTGCTGGAGACCTGGCTGCGCAATGACGAGCATGTTAATATTCGTACGTGTGAATGCTGCGTTCAGTTCAAGAGAGATGGTCAGTGGGCTGCCGGAGTAGTAATTCCTTCAAAAGATCCATAAAATGAGCATAGTGGATACAAATAGTTTGCCGTACGGACTTTCTCTTGTCACAGGTTGGCTTTACTTTCTCGAAACCAATATTGACGTAACAGATGGACTGGCGAATGGAACTATGACAGCCTGAGGTATATCGAATGCAGCCATCCTGACCGGGACAACGAGAACGATGAAAACGTCAATAGTAAAAAATGTCAAACGACTCTGGATGTATTTCAGTACAAATTCATAAATTGGCAAGAAAGTGAGGCAGCTTAAAGCTGGATGGGCACAGAAAACGAATATCAGCCGATGTTTGGTGCCCATTCCTAGAAAATTCTGAACGGTTAATCGAAACACCAATCGGACAATTAATGTTAAGCGTAATCATTTTCCAGTCGTACCCCCATGTGCCACCACAATTCATGCATCACAGGGTGGTACTTATAACGAGATAGTCAGTATACTCTTACGATAAAAGGCACAGTCAACAACTTATGTATATTGCTTCATCACGAGTAACTAGTCTCGAAGGACTGTTCATCACGTCGGCTATCGATGATCATGCCTTCTACCATGGATGTAAAAATGGGATCTCAACGGGTCTTCTTCAAAATGAGCTATCGCGCCTTACTACAAATCCGCTAAGTATAACAACTCAGGTTGTAATGGTGAATTTTGAACGAGACAATAATAACGTCTGGTTTTTAATATTGAACTGCCAGAGTCTCAGGTCATATCACCTCGACAGTCACGCAGGGATGCTCAATTTTCTTTCTTTTCGAGATCTGCGGGTACGCAATGGCGAGCATCTTAATATTATTAATTTTGAATGCTGCGTTCAGTTCTATAGAGATGGTCAGTGGGCTGCCAGAGCAGCAATATATAAAAATACAAATGGAACTTATACAGTCACGTTGCATAAGGAAATCATCGTTCGACAAACAACTGCGGTATGAGCGTAACAAAACAACTCATTGATGATGCATACACGGCTGTACTTCAGCTTCTCAATGGGAATAAGACGCTTTCTGTAACTGTATTCACCTCGCCGAATAAATCTTTCGAAGACATAATGAAGTTCATACATTTCGTCCTTGCCCCATATCCTAAAGAACTTCAAAAATTCTCCAAGGAGACTATCATCTTTTGCCGATGATTATGAGCGGGGATTTCAATATTGCTGTTCCTCAAGCTGGACCACTTATAAACTACCTGCGAGACGAATTCGATTTGCACATGAACTCATGATCGAAATATGTCGACTGCGAGATATGGAACGACCATTGTGCAGTTTTTCAATGGCTGATGCCACGCTAGTGTAACTGGTATCCAGTAACTCGTTTGTTTCCCCTTTACCAATAAAATCAATCAAAAAATTCCGGCGTAGATAAAACCGATTTTATTGGTAAAGGGGAAAGAAACGAAAAAATTACCAGATAAAAGTTACCCTAGTGTGGATATGCTCAATGAAAATAAGAAAAGTTAGAGTCGACAGTATGTGTATCTTATTTCAGCTACCATAATCCAATTGCGTCGATTATCCCAAAAGAGTAATAGACCAATTTAACGAGAATAAATAAATGACAAAACCCTGGTTAGAAAAATTGCATTCCTTTTTCCTTCAATGTAAACTGTACACACGCGCTATAGACACGCCATGTTTACACATCACCTTGAGAGTACTAATGAACTCACTCTTTTTTTAAAATAAGTATCTTTAACTTTTGTTTTGTGGATTTCAATGTACATGGCAATCATTTAACGGGCGGAGTGCTATATATAAAAGAATTTTTATGTATTAATTAGGGTTTATTTTTTTATGTGAAGATGTAACTTCCTGCATGTAATAGGTTTACGTAGTAAAAAATTATGATACATTTTAAAAATTTTATTTTAATTTAAATTATAATTATAAAACTTTTGTTTGAAGGCGATTTGTAGGTTGTTCTGTCTAGTAATCTATTAAATGTTCCGTTGTATTTCAAAGCTGTGTAAAATATTACCATGGAGGAACTCAATGCAAAAACGTTTATTTAAGATTATTTTAATTTTTGTGTTGGCAAAATCTCTTTTCCAATTTTTGTTTTGTTTTGCTAATTTTTTCTTCTGGGACCGCGGTTATAATATCGTCTACTTGTTTGTCATAACATATTGGTTGATTTCATAACATAATGGTTGAATTTTTCCAAATTTTTCATGCTAAATTTGCAATTATGAGGTTTATTTGAGAACCTATTGGTGAACCAAATAATTGCCTTAACAAATTATTCTGTGGCAATTCAACAAAATTACTTATCTATTTTATACCTACTTTATAAATTTTAAATTAATTTGTGAAAAAAATATGGAACGTAACTAAACCATTTTTGGATCCATGGTATCATGGTTTTTAAAGTACGTTTATTGACACCTTCAAGTATTTCTTACCTGCTCTGGGTTCGCCGAAAATTCCAAAAATTTCTTGCGAGTCGCTAAAGCTGTGTGCCAATCTCAAGGTAAAAGTCAATTTTAAGTAAATTTTTCGTTAAATTTAATTATTTTTCAAAAAAAATAGCAAACTGATCGAAAATTCTATCCTTACACCAGTATTTACCGTATTAAATAATTTACCTTAAGTTTTGGCTTACAGCCTAAGAACGCACTTTTTGTTGGCAAACAAAATCAAAATATAACTTTAGCTGAACTAAACGTATTTATCGGCATACTTGTAGTAAGCAAAAAATCTGATCAATTAAGCTCTGAGTCACACTGGTCAAGTGAATCGGGTTTTTTTAATGAAATGATATATAATTCCATGAGAAAAAATCATTTCAAATAAATATCACGGTTCCTTCATTTTGAAGTCTGCAACAAGAATGACGGTACTGATAAAATGTGGAAACTTCGTCCACTTATAGATCATTCAAAATCTAATATGATCAAGCATTTTCATCCTGAACGGTCGTCACGAAGGTAAGCAGTTTATAAATGGGAAACTACTTCTTTTCAGCTTCAATTTATGGTCACTTTGCAATCAATCTGGTTACTTAGTAGTTGTTGAAATATACCAATGAAAAAACCCTTGAGCAAATACGGCATATGAAGAAAGCTTTGGTAAATCAATTGCACCAATGTTCAACATGCTCGATGATTTGGATTCCGATGTAAGGATGCTCCTATTCTAATTTGATAACTTGTTTACTGGGATTAGAGCATTAGTGCATTTAAAATCCCGCCGCTACGATGCAACAGGAACGATTTGCAAAAATCGAACTCCAAAAAAGTGCACTTTGCTAAAAAAACTGATCTCAAAAGTAACGAGCGCTGGTTCATGACGAGCAAATCAATTTTAGATTTAGATATTCATTTGACGAAGTGAGTTGACAATGCAGTAGTTTGTTTGGCATTAATTTATTCAAAGATATTCCGCGGCAGCCAAAAAAAAATATATCAGTACCTCGACCAACATTAACGTATGTACACAATAAAAAAGTGGCTTTCGAAATTTGAAACAAAAACTTGAATTAACAAATTTATCAAAATATAAACGTATTTTCATTATAATCTATTCAAAGTATCTAAACTTATCGGCCAGTGATACCATCAGGTATCATTCGTAAATCACCCTTCCAAGATAAATAAATTATTTAAAAAAAAATCCGTAGTGTAGAAAGGCTGTATTTCCATTAAGAAATATAATTTTTAGCAAAAAAAAAAAAAATCAAAAAATTGGTAAAAATTATTTCTGGCCGAATTCTAGTATTTCACACAATTACATTTTGGAAAACTGATCTGGACCGAAATTTTTCCAAATTTAATTTAGAAATCTTATACTTTACAATCGTTTTTCTCATATATATTTTTCAAAATATGCTGCCAATAAAGGAGAACCCATTTCGTAAAAAATTCACTGAAATTTCGCAATTTTTGAAAAAATATTAAGAATAAAGTTTCATCTGGATCAATCAACCCATCTGTGCTGGGTCGAATTTTTGCTGATAAACAGCTTTTTTGTCAAAGATCGCTATTCTTTAGAAATGAATTTAGAGGTTTTCAGTTCATAGTCGTTTTCTCGTGAATGACATAGTACGTTGTAAAAATTGGAATAGTCCAATGATAGCAGCTTTCTCCATTCGACCGGATCTCTCAACTTACCGAAAAAGCTTAAGTATACAGTTTTATGTCGTATCATTCGTTCATCACACATAGTACAAGGTTACACATTACAAATTATAATAAGATTAAAAATGTCATTATTAATAAATAAATAGATTTTACTTCCTGCATGTAATAACCTTATATACAACAATTTTCGTTTTCGAACATGTTTTGTGTTTTTAATTATTGATGTATGTATTAATTGTTGTTAAGGGTTTATTATTTAATTTTTTTATGTGAAGATGTCCCTTCCTGCATGTAATAATTTTTTCTGGTAAAAATTTATGATACCCTTTTTTAATTTTCTTATAATTAAAATTAAAATTATAAAAATTATAAAACGTATGTGCATAAACATTTTTTGAGGAATCGGAACTTTAAAGGTTCCCCAAGAGTACCATTCAACGAACGTAATTGATTTTAACCCGATACGGATTTAATGATTTAGCCCAAAACTAAAAGTTTAGTATTTATTTTGTATTGATATACATTTCAGAAAAAGAATTATATTTTTTCACTACAGTTTTAAATAATGACTGTTATCAAGCATAAAGTGCTCAGGTAAAAAATACGTGCAATCATAAAACTAAAGTAAAATAAATATAACTTCCGACAAAAAATTAAACATAAACTTTTCTATTTTTAATTACTAAAAAGAAGTTTAATTATTGTTATTTTCAAAATATTTTACTTAAACTTTATTCCATTGATAAGTGCTTTTGAAATTTCAGAACAAAAATAAAATAATAATTGTATCATGGTATATACTCTACATATATTCATTCTCATATTCAAGAAGCAAGAACATTAAAAACAACATACAGCATTAGAAGAAAGTCTTGTTTTGTCTTTTCGGATGTCAGAAGCACAAATTGTTTTTGCTTTGCTTTGAATTCGTTAACTGTGTATATATGTACATAGAATGTTAAAAGATACTGTAACTCTATATATAATTCTAGGTATACATGCATTTGAATACGTAAGTTTGATGTCAAAATAAAACATTAGGATGGAGATGTAAAACATTTTTCATGTAATTTTGATTTAGAATTTTCCATTTTTACTGTTGTGCTTTTACGTTATTTTTAGATCGCTGTATTACGCTTTTAAAATGAACAATTCAATTAAAATAATTGTCATAAGAGAAAAAGCGCTTGTAAGCGCTTACCGTGTTAGCGTCAAAAACGATTTAAATACAAATTTAATAATAGCTTTTCAAGAAGGAAACAGATTTAATTTTCACAATATTTTGATGTATTGTGTGAAGCCTATATCAAATCATTGTAGTTGATCGTGTTTAGATGAACCAACCCTTAAATGAAAAAAAAAAAACGTTAATTACACACCAATTTGATTTTTCACATCGGTGGCACACAATAACCACAATAAAATATGTAGAGGAACTCAGAAAATCGTGTGTACCTCATGTTTGTACGGTGTTAAATTTGTAATAACAATATCAAATTTCTAAATGTAGAATAATTTATTTGTTCGTTTGCTATAGGTTTGTGTTGTTTCGTTATACACCCACCCCCCAAAAATGTATATCAAAAAATGGAAACGTATATTTCTACAAACATTTTTTAACATTGGTAGTGGTGTGGTTCTGTTTTCTTGCGTTCCACAAATTCATTTTTGCCATACATATAAATTTTAATATTTAATGAAAATTGGCTTTTCTTTCATAAAAAATAATAAAATGAATTCATTCCCGAATAATGTATACCACTTTCTGTTTATAGTTGGTATTTTCGAATATTCTTGGATTGCTGTTGAATTACGAATATACACAATAAATTTATGGTTATCGTGTAGACAATTGATTGTACTTATTGTTTTTATTATACCGATTTTCCTTTTTCTTGGTTTTCATTCCATCACTTTACACTCTTCTATATTCTGTTGTTCGTTTCGTATTCAACTCGTCTTATATTAATATTATGTCTATTGTATGATTGAACAAATAAAATATGAAAATTTATTATTATTTTTTATATTCGGGATAAATAATTTTTATCTTCAAATATTAGATTTATTTTTATGAGTATTTTAAAAGATAATAAGGCGATAACTGCAAATATCCTTTATACAGAGGGTTGAATTTTATCGTGATTGCAGTTTTTCTGTATACTATTTGCTCACTACTTCACTGAAATTTTCTGACCAACATCCGACTTTTTTGATGAATTTAGATCTCGTAATAAAATCTCGTATAATCAAAAACACTTTTCCTGTAAAAATGTCAGAAAATCTACAAAACACAATGGTTGACAATTTTGGTTCAATGTTTTTCAATTTTGGGCGCGCTAGTTCCGGAAATTATCTGCTGAATAAAAAATGGTGTGTTTCACCTTCTCGTCCATGTTCCAATTCAACAACACTTTTACTTTACAATATTCCAATACCTTTAACATTAATGAAGTTTTTAAATATGGTAAAACTAATAAGAAACTGAATTACAAACAAGAAAATGTTTATTTTAATTTCAAAAAATTATTCCCAAACTTGAGAAATTGCTTCACGAAAATAATTTCGGATTTTCTTTGATTAGGTGGAAGCATTTCGTGACGTAGTAGCTTTAAGTGGCATGATAGATTGGCTTAGTGAATTTTCAAAATTTGTATACATAGTCCCTCGGCGATTTCTTAGGAAATTATGCAATCTCTAGTGTTGCTGTTGCTGTTTTTTCGAGACAAAACTGCATATAGGTGCTAGGCATTCATGAACACGTGATGGCATAATTCCAAATATGTTTTCGACTTTTACTAGTGCTAAACTCAAACATTAGTTAAATTGTAATTCATTTGTCGATAGATTTGCGTAATCAAATGATTTTAATAAATCATTTCGCAAACCAAACGCGTCATCTCTAACAAACACATTTGGCAAATTTTTTTCACCAGGATATACAGGCTCTGGTGGCAGTATATTTAGTCGGCCTTTATTTAATTTATTGTAAAATTTTGGTTGCAGTAAAAATTCTCCATCAGAACTTATACCATTAATAGCAACTGGGCTTTGCAACCCATTTAAAATCGGTTGCTAAAAACCGGGGTTTTCAATGAAAAAAAAACCGAATTCCCGGTTTTCTAGAAAAATACCCAGGTAATTTTTCAAACTGCATTTGAAAAGATTTAACATAGATTTTACACAAGAAGACAAACTAATAATTCTCAAATTTATAATTTTTATTGGAAATTCATCGACATTTCACAGAAATTCGCAATATTTGTAAAAAAAAAACATGGAATGCAAAGGTGGAACAGCTTCGATTTTGGAGCTTTTTTACAGCTTCAACTAAAAGTTGATTAAAAACGAAGCGACTGCCAATATAGAGCCAAAGCCGGACTTTCAAAAAATCACTCTTCGGTCCAATATGTTATGAATCCAAGCTTGGAAGAAATTATTGTATCAAGACTATCTGCTCTATATATGGTTTTTCTATAAGACAAATTACTAGATCCATCTTTATTCGAGAATAAATAAATGCTCGTTGAGTGCCCCACATCGGAATATACTGCAATGAACTAATTTTAAATGCTACAAAAATTTAAAATGAACTTAAGGAAAAAATAAAATCAAAAATTTATTGATATCATCAATCAAGTTAACGTGAATATTTATAATGCCGGTTTGTAACTTATAAATTTTGATTTAATCCGCATACACGGACATTTTGATTTACTAAAATGAGGAACAAATCTGGTTTGGTTTTGAAAAATGATATTGTGGCCACAACATGTGACGAAATATCAGTATAAATATTCAATTTGGCTGAGAATTAGAAGTTGAAATTATTCAATGTATGAACCTTGGCATTACGGAATTTTTATATTAAAAATCACCCCAATAAGTGGAAGTAGCAAAAAAAACTAATGAATATTGTAACATTTCATTCGTGCTATGCATTAATTCAATATTACACAATATTTCAAGCATTTGCCTGTACGCAATACAATTTTACAGCAGTATTTAAGCAAGCGTTCAATTTTGAGATTGGACTAATTTTAAACTCTAAAACTCGTTGGAATTATTTACTTATTATGAGCCGATGGTTTTCGAAGTTCGTTTATTGCGTAAGAAAGCACTAGATAATTTAGAAAAATTAAATATGCTCGAAAATGTTTCTGCAATAATGCTTAAAGATTATTGTGATGCTTTATCACCCGTACAAGTAGCAGTGAAAGCTTTTGGACGAAAAGACGCTACAATAATTACGGCCGAAACCATTACCAGATTCATGTTGAATAAAATTGATGGTAAATATGGAAATTAGTAAAAGTTTGTTCAATTCATTAAAAAAGAGGGTGCTAGAATGTAGAAATATTATTGGAAAGATTGTTTCAAATAGAAGCACGACCAGAAATTTTGGTGTATGGATAATGAGATTAGCGTAACAAATGTGAATAATGAAGTTGGATGCTGCTTATAATGATGGCCTTAACATGGCTTTTGAGAAAGAGTGTGATCACAAGAAGTACATTAACCGGAGCCCGTTAAAGGAGCCCGTAAATCTAAAACTCTCGTTGGGTTTCAATGGGTTCGGTTCTATAGAACCATGGATTGCCGACAAAAAACTGACAGATTAGTGAGAATGTATGTACAATAATATTTTACCGCAACAATATGCAGAAATGCAATTCCTGTTATGAACATGATGATTTCGGGGTGTCTGGAACCTATGTCTTTGATTTTCATATTTATTCTGGTGATTTTATTAAAAAGATCTTTTTGCAAAGTGAAAATAAATGGAGTTTTGGCCATTTCAGAAATTTTAGAGTCACTTGAGTAAAAAAAATCGTTAGTAATATCGGATCAATGGTCAAGAATCAAAGCTAAAAACGTATAAAAAATTTATTTCCATCAACATAAATAATTAGCCACATTAAGAAATTTTTGTAATTATTTGTTTTATTTTGTGCCTGAGTTTGTGATTTTATTTGAAATATTATTTGTAAAGGAAATAAAGTTATTTTATCTTTCTTTTATTTTCCTCAGTCTTCCGTTTTAAAAGCCAATATTAATTAACTTGGCGACGATGAAATCGACGAAAGTCAACTCGCCGAAACCCAACTCGGCAACAACAAAGTCGGTGACGGGCAACTCAGTGATGGTCAACTCGGCAACGCTCAACTCGACGACGGATAACTCAGCGACGGTCAACTGTGTGACGACCAACTCGGCGACGGTCAACTTGGAAACGACCAACTCGGCGATGGACAACTCGGCGACAGCCAGCTCAGCGACGGTCAATTCAGCGACAGATAACTCGGCGACGTGGAAATAATTGAACAAAATTAAAACTGAAGATAAAATTTTACTGATTTCGGGATTGCACATCATTGGTTCAAGTGACGTAATTTTTTTGAAAAGTGATTGAGATAAAATAATAATGTGACTCTCATTCATGAAATTTTATTAAACTGGACCATGTATTTTTACAATCGATTAAAATGACACGGGGTTTCAATTGGCGCCATGTATTGGTGCGATCGTGAGCTCGTTAAATTCATTTGCACCATCTGATCGCCTATATCTGAAATATCGAATACATTAGCTAAATCGCGAGAATTGTTACTGTAATATTTTTCGAGTTCCGTTTTCATTTTTGATTTCTTTTTCAACTTATTTCCCTTCGCCGAGTTGACCGTCGCCGGGCTGTCCGTCGCTGCGTTATACGTTGCCAGGTTGGTCGTCGCCGAGTATAACTCTGTTGGCGTGAGAACATGAAGAAATGCTTGTTTTAATTAAGATAGGCTGGTCAGAAGATTTACGAGAACTTCATGTCTTTTTTGTACGCAGATCGCATCATTCGTCAGTTCGAAGAGGCATAATTCATTTTTTGGCATTTGGTATGCTTTAGAAAGCTTGTTTCATATTGCATATTACCATATAGGTTGCTATCGTGTCTAATTAGGAACAGTCGTTCCTGTAAACTCATTTCTATATGAATAATAAGGAAATTTTTCAAAATTTTTCGAAATTTCAAATCACTTGTATGATTGTTCTGAATATAAGAAAATATTTAAAATGCAATGAAATTTCTGGAAAAGGTCTTGTCCTTACCCTCTTCTCTCTCTTTTTTCTCCGACAAGGCTCTTTTTTTGGATATTTGAAAAAATTGAAAATGTTGTTTCTATTTCAACAACGTGGAAACTTTCCATTGTTGTTACTTTTAGTTTCTTTGGATAACATTAGATTTCCAATAGCCTTTCAAAAATAGAATATATATTTTTTTCAAATTACAAAAGTAATTTAATAAATTTTTTTTTTTCAATTTGTAGATATTAATAATTTTACGATGTTATAAAGTTTATTATAAACGAAAAAATCGTTTCTAAGTTTTAACACTAAACAAGTGTGCAAACTTAGTGTTGTTTTTATTTAAGAACACATTTTGGACATGATTTACCAACGTTTCAGTTACCGATACAATCGACGATATATTTATCATAAAGTAGCTTTAATTGATTTTATCCTCGAGTGTTATCCGCACTTAAATATTGATTTATATCAACAGTAACAATTCATTAACACCAAAATATCCAGGTTTAAATTTCTCAAGTATTTTCGTCTTCTATTCGATTCAACACCAAATTAAAACTTTTAATTAATTTTATTATAAAACAATTTACATTTTTATTACTATAACGTATTCTACTTCAGAACGTAAAAAATATAAAAAAAAATACTAATTAAGAAAATTTCGAGTAGTCATAGACTGAATACAAACATAATTTTACATGATATACAAAATAAGTTTTGTAAAAAAGCTCTAGATTCTAATTTTATTCAAAGCACAAATAAAATAATAAATATTAATAACAAAAAATATAAAAAATACCAAGAACAAAAAAAAAATAATAATTCGGAACGTGCTACTAGGAAATAATAATTTTTGATAATAATATTTTTTGTTGCTGTATTTGTATTTTGTATTATGTTGTTGTTATGTTCTCCAGAAAGGATAGAGAAAAAATACTTGAACATGGAAAAATGGTTTTTCATTTTCCATTTGGTATTTTATTTTATTAGTACGATTATTATTATTTAGTTTTACTTTGTATTTATTTTTTTTTTTTTACAAAATATATAATTTTTTTTTTGGAGAAAAAACAATAATGATAATAATAAATGTAAATTTATGGTACAAAATACAATAATTTTTACGATTTCCTTAATGTTTAATGAACATTTTCGTAACAAATTGCAATAATTGTTTCGATATAAAAATATTTTACGATTATAATGGCGCATGCATGTTTCACGTATACCATTTTAATGTTCACATGTGATGTTTTATTCTGTATATATATATAAAGTAATAAATTTTCTCAGCTGTTTATGCGGAGGCGAATTCTTTTTTAAAGCTTTTCAAAAATTCTAATCGATTTTATTTATCCAAGTATAATACATAAAAAAGGATAAATATCCCGATATAGATTACATAAATTTACGGAGTCCTTAAAGGCATAAACATGTAATTCGATAAAAATCTAAAAATAAATAAATTTACATAAATTGCGTAATGTATAGACGTAAATCTCTATTATCATTATTTATTTTTATTTTTTGCGGCAGTGACACAATGAAAAATGATTTTACGATATATTGAGATATTTGAATTTTCGTGTATGTACGTCTACCGAAATATAAATTTTTTTTGTCTATTTTCCATACCTAAGAAACATATATATATATACAATACACACAAGTGAACAACAAAGAAGTACATGATATAATTTTTTTGTACCAAAGTTCATTTTTGGAAATTCCCTATTCAGGGAATAAAATCAGAAGAAAATTTCTTCCTTTACTATCGTATTGTCTATGTACGTGTGTGTATCCTTTTGTTGTTCTTATTGTTGATAAGTCCATTATTGTAATTGGTTTTTTTGAATTTAAATTTTCAAAAAATAAAAAAATTTGATTTTTTGTTGTTGAATACAAAAATTTATCGTATATCTACAGAGACATCCCGTTGCTCTACATTCCTCTATTATATGTATATAAAAAAAAATACACAATTTGATTTGGGATATACATATAAAATGAAAATAGTTCAATTTTACTTTTTCAATAAAAATTTAATATTAAATCACAAAATTTACTTTTGCAACCAATGGACATTAGTTTTGCTAAAATTATTTGTGGCATTTTCTAGTAAAAATTGATAGTGGTTTTTGAAATACATTTGAGACTAAAAAAGATTTGATTTTAGGCAAATTATTTAAACGCACATCGGGTCGATTTTGACATTTCGATTAAATTCTCAATTACACTCTGTCGTTCGAGTTGATTTAACGTGTAAAATTGTATTTGTGTAACAATCTGTCGAGTGACCTACAACAAAAGGCCTCAAATGGTCTAATAGTCCATCTACTGTTCGTAGTGATCGATTAGCTTATTTTGTATCTGCATGTAATAATTTTACACAATCCATTTCTTTCCTTACATAACATTTTTACATTTATTTATGTCAATTATCAAATTTTGTATTTAAAGTTTAATATTATGTAAAATTGCCGCTTTATTTTAACATCATGTATGGGGATATTTATTTATTTTCCAACTAGTCAACAATTTTTTTTTTCAATATCTAAAGATTTTGTTGCTGATTGTGTCATGAAAATTTTAATATTTTCATTTATAAAATTTTCACTTCCTGCATGTAAATTATACACAGGCAAATGCTTCGTAAAGTAATATTTGGATATACTAATGCTGTATATTCAAAATAAAAATAATCAATATGTTACACAAACCAACTTTTGAGAATTTTTAAAGATTGTTTTACTGATATTTATCATAAAATTTTCATAATATTTAATGTTCGAGTATGTCTTGCTTATTTTGTTTTATTTTCACAAAATGTGTTCTCTTCTTGCATGTAATAATTTTACAGAGGCTAATTACGACATACATGATTGGAAATGGGTTGGATATTAATTTTCTACCATTTAATGTTGCCAATTTTTAAAATATTGAAACTTTTGATGGTAAATATTTATTAGTTTAACATTTGATTTTCACTTCTTGCTTGTAAAAAATTAACACAAACCAATTATTTCAGATTTCGGAAATGTTCCTTTGTTTATTTTTACAAGCAAATATTAATAACTCCAAATATAAATTTTAATAATTAGTGGCTATCAGTTTTACACTTTATGTTTACTTCCTGCGTGTAATAATTTTACGTTAACTTTTTAAGAATTGTTCAATTTCTTTTCAGTTGATTACCATAAAATTATATTTTGTTTATTATATTTGCACGTGTACACTAAACGTGGGTTTTTCTCCTTGCTCCTTGCTTGTAATACGCAAACAAAATATTTCGTACAGATTGCATTGCAACTTTTTTTCTAATGGCAATTGACCCAACAAAAACCGCTGCACGAATATAATCATAACAAATTTTTATTTATTCTCAGTGCTCCGATTATTCCAGTGTGTTTCTTGTAGAACTTCTCATATCCGGTTGTATATGATTGCACAATTTGCTGTTTGTTGTTGTTGCCGTTGACCGATTCCCAGATTTTTCCTTGCAAACCATGATCTTTTATTAGCGTTTGCCACTGCGACCAATTAATTTCAACAATGGTGTTTTCAAAATTTATTTTTTCAACTTGCAAAATGAACTCATTAGTTTCCTTTTCATCTTTCAAATGTCTGTTGACACAACCATTTTTTAGATTCTTAATGAATTCATCCAATATCTATGTAAAATTCATTTACTTCATCTCTTAGACATTACTTATAATAAATTGCACAAGTGCTTTCTATGTATTTCATCTGCATTGCGGTGCAATACAACTCGACGCTGTTCAGCCCTGAATTTGAACGCTTATCGATTAATCCATCTAGATCAAGAACAAAGTCTTGCGAAGACCGCAGAGTCAGTGAATGATCTTTCTCTGATTGTGGTTTGATATTTGCTGCCATTTCAGAATTTAGTTTAGCTCCTCAGCTGGACTTTGTTTACGAGCTCACGTTTAAAACGCGTTCATAAGTGCATACAACAATGCTTTATTTTTGACATTCGCAGACTCCCCAACCCCAATCTTGGTATCCCAAAGGTCACCGTCTATTTGAGCGAAGGTCATTTTCTTGCACATCCGTGCTATCTCGACCCTGCCTTTGTTTTAAACTTGCAATGCATTTTGTTCACTTCAGCTTATTTAAAAGAATATCTCAAAATTGCTCCAGCTACGATAAACTAATGTTTAAACGACATTCAAACGTTACGTTTAAGGGTTTACCCTCTTTGACTAAGGTAGATTCACCTGTTACTCTGGGCAACTTGAAACGGACAACAACCAACTGTCTTATTAATTGTTTTTTTTGCTTTGTACGTCACCTTCTTGAGGCTGCTGTGCAATTAATTGCTTATAATCCCGCAAACTAGCTAACTCTGGAAGCTTGCAAAGAAATATTTTTATTTGCGTGAAATCATCTGGATTCAATTTTGCGCAATTTGCCTGATTTAGTTGATGTACTTGTACTTGCTACCTTATATTTAAAAGCCAAAATCCAATACTTTATTGATCGTCCAGTAAGTTTTCCTTGAAACACTCATAAACACGTTTTCATCACCTTAAGCTGGACGCGCTTATTTGTTTATCTTTCTCTCTAGGCCTTGCAGGGCCATCTTACGCTTCTTTCGCTTGCTTTTGACTTGTTTCTTGCATAATTCTCCGACGTGAGATTGCCTTTAAGAAAAAGGTCATTTCAAAGAATTATCCAAGAGTCCACCTTAAGCATAACCCGCTCAATAATCCCAACTGTTGCCAAATTATTTTGCTTTACTGCTGTTACTGCTGGAAATTAAAATTCTCATGTGAGGTCTCACTATCAAATAGCGAAGGCTTCAATGTTCGCCTTTGACCTCCAAAAAAAAAGTTTTAGCGGAGCACCACTTGTCCAATTTTTTGATTTGTTGTTCAAATTTATTTAATTTGCTATCGACTTTTTTCAAATTTTATCTCTGCTTTAAGCTCCTTAATTTGAAGGTCATGGATGTGCAGAATTAAGTAAAAGTTTTCATTCTGCTGCTTTCACAGGCCAGTACTCTAACCACTAGTTTCTGCAACCTAGATATGAGCTCGCTTTTTTGGCCTTCTCTAGAAAGCCCGAAATTATTTATGGTTTTGACCACGGCACCAAATATTATCGATTTCGCGCCATCGATACCTATCGATTTCGCGCCTCCGATACTATTTTTTGCCAACTCTTTAACATTTTTCGCCAAATTCACCATTTTAAAATTTATCAGTTTCACAGCCAAAATTCAAATGTTTTACAGTGCAATACCATTACCGGGCCAGATAGAATGCGTTTTGCAAAATCACTTTACACAACTAATTGTAAAATGAAGAAGATTCTTTTTTATTGACATATGCTAGCGCCTTAAATCCTACGCGCCGAAGTCAAAATCCAACCAAAAACGAGCTGTTGTCGCTACATACTACGTTAGAAAAGCTGACAAAAATATTGCTAGATTATGTCAAACTGCTTTTTGTGGCATATTGGGCATTCAAAAAGATAGAATAGTGCGTCTAGCAAAATATCACTTAGATATCGGTTTAGGTCCAGTGGAACGTCGTGGAGGGGACAGAATCGGTTCCAAAAATAATTATAAAAAAATTTAACACCATAGACCTCCACTATTGTCACAATAAAATTGTAAAAAGACAATATCTGCCGAGTGAGCTTAACATATGTAAGTAAGATATTTCGGATGATCAAGGCAGGATCACATGAATCAGATATAAAAAATCCAGTCATATATTTAATACCTGCTTCAATATTGGCTTCAAGACACCCGCGACGGATGTGTGTTCAATGTGCATTCGGCTGAAGGAGGAAATGAAATTTGAAAAGACTCTTCAAAAAAAAACAGACGATAATGGTGAAGCTGATGGTCCACAAAAGGCGCTCAAAAGCACTTTTTAATTTGTTGAGGGAACAAGCAGCTTCTCTGGAAGTAGCTTGTTATTGGCCCAGATGATAAAATATTCAAAATTTACAGTGGAAAACTGCTATTAACAAGGTTACACTTTTTCCGCTAGAAAGAACCTTTTACCGGAAAATGTTCTCTATAGATAGGCCAACCCGACCTATATAGTGGTATCTTGCCCTAATCTCTGAAAGTGGCTTGTTATTGGCCCAGATGATAAAATACTCAAAACTTAAGTGGAAAACTGCTATTAACAAGGGGTCATTTTCTCCGCTAGGAAAAACCTTATACCCGAAAATGTTCTCTATAGATAGGCCAATCTAACCTATATTGTGGTATCTTGCCCTAATCTCTGGAAATGGGTTGTTATTGGCCCAGGTTGAAAAATACTCATAATTTACAGTGAACAAAGTCACGATCTCATTTGATTGCCAGAAAAACATGGTCCTGCCTAAAGCCGCAGACCAGGCAGCATATTATAGACGCCAAATTAATTTAAATAACTTTGGCGTAGTGGTCGGCAGGTCCAAATCACATTTAACGAAAGAAAATGTTTTTCTGTACATTTGGGCCGAACATTCATTTTTAACAGGATCAGCCCAAGTAGATTCTGCTTTACACCATCGCCTTTACAACATGGATCTTAGGAATAAAAAAAAAGTTCGGTTAATAGCAGACGGATATGGAGGCCAAAACAAAAATTCAATTGTAATCGGTATGTGTTGCTACTAGTTATTAAAAGATGCACCAACGAACATTAACAGTTTAGAATTATTTTTTTTCGTCCCAGGACCATCCTATATACCCCCCGACCGAGTATTTTGATACACTAGAAAAAGAGGTAAATCCAGAACATCTTAATTTTTAATATTGAAATTTACAAGTAGCACGCCACTTTGATAAATTTAGGGGATGTGACATGTCCAGTCAAAGATTGGAAAAAAGAAGCTGCAAAAATAATTCGGCCACCAGGAAGCTAGCATTTTAAATTTAATGAAGCAAAGCGCTTCATAATTTCTAAAATAGACAGAAAAATATTGTTTCGAGGGGAAGTAGCCTACAAGTCGGACATACGGGCAGCAAAATTTATAAAAAATGTGGCAAATACCTATTTCAAATGAACCCGGAGTAAAACTTAGCGACGCCACGATAAATGATGTCAAAATTTTATTGACTAAGCATTTTGGAGTAATGGCCAGAAATGGAGGAGCTGAAATTTTATAATAACGTGATTAATGTAAACTCCGTTGATCTAGCAAGTGATGCATTCCAGAGCCTGTGGTGCGAGGTTCACGAAGATCATGAAGGCATTCATATTTAGTATTATTCTAAAACGGTTTGAATGAAGTATTTTCATATAAATTGAATTTTATGATACATCTTCAGCAATGGGCGCTGCTGATTATTTTTGTTTTTTTAAATCCTAATGTTAGGAAATTAAAGAAAATATAATTTTATTTTGTTTTGTAATGAATTTATTAATAAAAATGTTTATTTTTAATATTATCGAAGGTGTATAATTTTATTTATGTATATGGCAAACTATCCATTTCAGCTGACATTCGGCCTCTAACTAGTAAGTGTCAAAATTCGCTATTTACAATTTTAAAAGGACTCTAAAGCGGAAACTATCACGATTACAGTTTTCAGATTTCTATTAAAATTAGACTTTAGCATAGCGTCGTATTTCACCAATAAAAAATTAGCTTTGTTGTCTAATTTAGCCATAATCAGTTTTTTTAACTTTAGAGTAAATCATTTATATTGTAGGTTAACGCATTGTGCATCTAATCGTTTCGTTAAGAACGTCGTTGCGTTGAAAATGTTTGAGCACTCGACCTCTAAGTGTTTTATCTCTGTAGAGTAGAATTCGTAACAATATTATTTAAATTAGGTATAATAAAAGCTAGGATAATTTCAACCCCGTAGTATATGCACAAAGTGTAAAGTAAGAAACATCTTAATTTAATTAAAGATTTTTTTTAATTAATCTTATTATTTATTGTACTGAAACTTTATTTTAAATATTTATTTTACTTTTTAAAATATAACGAGCACATGGAAGGAAAAAGTACATAACTTATTGCATAAACTTTTCCGTATTACTTTTTTATATTTACATATTCTTTAGCTTAAAATATTTTTTTCGTGTCTACTTTTCGCATGCACATGAACACTCAATACTCATTTACACAGTACAACCCAATATTGGAATTATGTATGCGATGTAGCAATTTTATCGCCACACAAAAATTCATAAATCGTTCCATTATTATAAAGTCCAACAAATACTTTAATATTTACAAGAGTAAACCTTAATACTAAAGGTTAGGTATATGTAAATCTTAATTAGATGTGTAATGCAGAATGAAATTAATTCGTTACAATAATAAAATACAATTTTCATTGAGGAATAATAATACAGAGTAAACATGCAAAAAAAGCGTTACAGCAAAAACGCTTCTCACTCGTCTTATGTACATTTAGCGGCATAGCTATACCAGTAAAACACAGTTAAACAAAATAAATTTACATTTCTTATTTTAATTCCGATTGTTATGGTTGTAATACCCATTCGCCTCCTACATTTAATTCGTTCAGAGGGAAGCAACACAAAAACTGCTTATGTTCTGTGATATCATAACATAGTTTTATGTCTTTATATACAGTTTCCTTCTTCATTGTTTTATTATTTTTACACAACATACGTGAACATATATACATACCTTATACACTTATTCAAGAAACACATATTTTAATGCTCTTATATAGTTTCATAAGAAAGCAAAAAAAAAAAACAAGAACATTGAGATGTGAAAAAATTTCTTTGGAAAGTTTACTGGAGAACCGAGTAACAATAACAATAACAACAACAAAAAGGGCATGAACAAGGGTAAGATATTATAATTGTTATAATTTTAAAAGATTATGATTCTTCTTAAGAATTTTTAATTATTATTATATTCTTAATTAATAACATAAGTTTTATATTGTTATGGTAGATTTGTGCTTGCGTAAGTTTTGTATATTTTTGTTTTATTTGAAAAGTGTGACAGAATTAAATTTTTTGTCGATATATGCTACTAAACTGAATTTTAAAGTCAGTCAATCCTTGTAAGTGTAAATAAATCCACTGGTTACGATGCAACTTTGTATTTTAACTGTATTAAGGGAAATTCAGGAAGTTAAAATTTTACAAAAAATTGAATAACATTTATTTTAATGGAGGTTAGACCTAGTCAACTTTTAAACATAGCGAGGTATCTAATTTTGATAACGTTTGTGAGCGTATACGGTTTGTTAATTTATGTTCAAATTACTGAACTAAAATCAAATTATTACCGAGCAAGATGTTGCTTCTCTTGGTGGTTTAATTGCTTCTAACCGAACTTTAACAGATTTTGATAGAATTTTTTTTTCAATTCTTTTATCTAAAGTGCGTTTAATTGGTGTTCTCTGAAGTTTGCTATAATGGATTAGTACCTCTGATTGAAATCTCTTACAGTAAGATTTGTCTCGCTCGTTTAAGCGAATTTTATTTTAGTAAATGTCGGATGTCGAATCATGAATTTGCGGCAAGGGAAAGTTATACTCGTATGAAATTTTGATTGTAGTGTAAACTATTTTATTGCACTGAAAATTCACTCGATCTCTTAATGGCCGACTTATTTTGCTGAATGTATATAGATCTAGATATTTATTTATATTACGTAATTTTCACTTCCTGCATGTAATTCTTTTAAGCAAATCAAAATTTTAAACATTTGCTAAGATTTTATTGTTGATTTTTACTATTATCTTGTTACAGGAAAAATCATATTTTTCTTACTATTTCAGGGTTATGTTTTATAACTTAAGATACTTCAATTTCATTAATGCTTGGAAAAAAAATCTCTTAAACCTTATTCATTTTTACCATAAAATTTTAATAATTTAAATAATCAATGTAAGAATTTATATTTTTTAGTATTAGCATTTGATTTTTACTTCGTGCATGTAAAGTTTTTATAACACAAATTATTAATTTTTTTATTTAATTATTTTGATTAATTTCAATTATTTAAATTATAAATGTTTTAATATTTGGTGGTTATAGTTTTGTAGTATTTATACAGGAAATCCACTACAAGTATATAATAATTTTACTTCCTGCCCATTTAAAAGTAAGGGTTTAATAAATTGTTACCAATTTTTACAAATTTCACAAACGCTTTTTTAATATTTTTTACTCATTTCCTATATTTAATAATCATAAACAAACTTAAATTTTTTTGGTTTTGTTTGTAACTTTAATCTAATTTTTTAGTATTTGGTGATTAATATAGCAAAATTGCATTATAAATATTACTTTCACTTCCTGCATATAATTATATTGAAATAACCGATACTCCCAAACGAAGCGATTTTGTAGTATTGTAGGAGGTTTTCATCGATTAATTACAAAACAATTTACCTATCTTAGTTAATAATTATCAAATTTAATTAACGGTTAACCACTAATAGTGGTTTTCACTTCCTGCATGTACCAGGTTAACATTAACTTAATATTTTTCAAAAACAAGAATAATTATTATTTATATTGTTTAAGATTTAATATTAAGAAACTTGGTTTTCACTTCCTGCATGCACATTTTTTAATGATTTTTACCAAAAAATATTATATGGGTTTTCGTCAGCATTTTTTCGTCAATTTCTACCATAAAATGGTATTGATTAAAATTATCAATTTGTATTTTACGTTACAAAATTTTGAAGATTTAAATTTGGATTTCTCTTCTCTTATTTCCTTGACGGTTTCGTTCATACAATTTTAACTATTTAAATTATAAATGTTCTAATATTTAGTGGTTTCTATTTTGAAGTACTTGTGCGCGAACTCCACTTCCTGTATATGATAGTTTTTTTACATAGCTATTTGTCTCATATTATCGGGAAATAAACAATATTTAAAAGATTTAAGCGTTTATTTCATGGTTATGTATTTTTACAAATTTCATTGAATTGCGTTTTTGTTTATTTTTTTATCAACATTTTTTAATAATTTAAATTAACAATTTTTGAAATCGGTGATGTTAGTAATTCGCTATCAATTTTTGTTGATGTTTACTTTACAATTTAAATTAAAAATGATTAAATATTCCGAATAAAGTATTTTAAAATATTTAATTTGGCTTTTATTTCTTTCATGCATAATTTCCAAAAACAGTGTCCAGAATTCCTAAAACTTTATTGCTTGATTTTAACCATACAATTTTACAAAATTACTTTATTAAATTTAAAACTTTTAGTGGTTGATATTCATTTAATAGTCATAAGCAAACTTAATTTTTCTGAGTTCGATAAGGCTTTGTTGTGAATATTCGCTGTACAATTTTTATTTTTTACAGTTTAAATTATCAATTTTCAAATTTAATTAGGATTTTTTTCGTATCTAAATTAATTTTTTTACTATTTAGTGCTTTTTCACTTCCTGCATGCAATTATAATGAATTAAACAATTTTCCCAAAGGGATGGATTTTATAGATTGTAGAAGGTGTTCGTTTAATAATTACAAATCAATTTACCATTTTTAGTTAATAATTATCAAATTTAGTCAATATTGTGTTGTACCAATATTGGTTTTCACTTCCTGCATATAATAGCTATACATTAACTATCTTTCTAAAAATTTAAAATTAATTCTTTGATGATTTTTCACAAAAACAGGAATAATTATGAATTTTATTATTTAATGTTTAATGTTGGTTTTCACTTCCTGCATGTAATATTTTTTACAAATTTTTACCGTAAAATATTTATAATTAATAGATTTTTATATTTAGTAATGGTGTAATTCGTCACCATTTTTTCCAATTTTATCGGGAAATAATAAATTTGTTTTTTTTTACCAATTTTTAAATTCGATGGTTAATATAGTAATAGTTCGTTATGAAATTTTGTTGATGTTAACTTTACAATTTTAACAAAATAAATTAAAAATGATTAAATATTTTGAAAAAAGTATTTTAAAATACTATATTTAGTTTTCAATTGCATAATTTCCAAAAACGGTGTCCAGAATTCCTAAAACTTTATTTGCTGATATATCCGAAACAATTTTATCAATTTTCTATATTAGATTTTTTGATGGTTAGTATTCATTTCCTATATTTAAAAGTCATAAACAAACTCAGTTTTCTCGATACAGTTTTGTTGTGGTGTTTTACGATATAATTTTTCGAAGGTTAAATTATCAATTTTTAAATGTTTGGGGGTTTTGTTTCTAACTAAATTAATTTTTTGCTATTTGGTGGTTTACAATTTCAAGCAAAACTGCATTACAAATATTATTTTCACTGCCTGCATGTAATTATATTGAATTAACCAATTTTCCCAAAGGAAGCGATTGCACCAATATTGCGTTTCACTTCCTGCATGTAATAGCTTTACATTACCTATCTTTCTTAAAAATCGAATATAATTCTTTGCTGATTTTTTCGAAAAACAAGAATAATTATTAATTTTATTTTGTAAAGTTTAATATTTAGAATCTTGGTTTTCACTTCCTGCATGTAACCATTAAACAAACTATTTTTTCCTAAATATTTTCTTTGTTTTTTCTTTTTTCATTTCTATTTATAATTTTTCACAATTTATTTGATAATATTTTGTAGCATTAAACATGAATTTTACTAAAAAACCAACTGTTCGAGTTTTTCACATAGTAATTTTTTCAGAAACCAGTTTTCAGAAAATGTCTGAGTATGGTAACGTAAAGTGAACGCGAATTTTTCAATTTATTTTTGTTTTCTGTTTTAAATCATTTTATATAAAGCCATTTTTCGATATGACCCAACTTACCGTGTATTGAATTTAAATTAGTACTTTTGGACACTCCAGTAAACTAAATAGCAAAAATCTCGAAGATAGGCTCAAATAATTTAAATTAGTAATCCATGTTTCGATATAACCCGTAAGGCTCATGTGTAGAATATTCGAAACCGTACCAATTTATCGTGTATTGCATATGAATTAACACTTTTTGGACACTGCACTAAACGAAATAGCAAATGTGTCAAAGATGGGCTCACAAAATGACTACAATCTTCTGATATGTCCCTTAATTTAGAGGTTATTTTTCAGAATTTTACAATTTACTAGGGCAAATGGCACACCTGTGGCCAGAAAAGTTAATTTAAATCCAGTACCCGATATTTTTTTTTAATTTTAAAAATTCATACCATGAGCCATCTGTATAGATCATGGTTTAATAATTTGAACATCTCAATTTGTTCCCAGTGTTCCTCGTTTATAGCCACTTTGTGAGTCTATCATTGAGAATTTTGCTATTTGGTTTAATACAGTGTCCAAAAATTGATAATTCAAATCCAATACATGGTGAATTGGGTTAATTGCAAAAATTCTTACTATCGCCATACGGGTGATATCGAATCATGGTTTACTGATTTTCATATATGTGTTCTATTTCATTCGTTAATAGCCATTACGTGAACCAATTTCAGAAAATTTTGTTATTGCAAAAAATTGAAAATAGTTTTTCGAGTAATAATAAAAAACACTTTATTTCACCAAAATGTGGCATCTTTACAGTCTAGGTGGAAATCAAACTAAATTTTTAGTCTGAATCTATTTTTTGGAAAACTCTTGCAAAATTTAATGAAATCTGACAAAAAATTAAATTATCTATATATAAATTAAAGATTAAAAATTAAACTAGGATTGACCTTGTTGGTTTTCTGAAATTTAAGCAGGAATAATGATTTTTCATAATACAAGACAGCTTTGACACCAAAAGTCCGGTAAAATTGATTTTACACTTTGGGAATTAAATGTGGTATATTCGAGATCTATATATACATTCGATGTTAAAGAATGAATGGAAAATTTTAATTTGATAAAATTTTCACAATTTTTGAGTTTCGGTAATTAAATGTTTTTTTCATATAAATATCGTTGCAGAAGCCATATAAATATTTTAATTAAAACAGAGTGTTTTTGAAGGAGAACATAAAGCTGAAGTTATCAGATTTGATTGATAATTAAAAAAATATTTTAATCACTGCCCATGCCATTGCAAGTAATACTTAGATACTTACTTATTTTCAATTTGCCAATAAATTTTTTCTCTAATTTGTTGTGTGCATATTTCGAGCATAAGTAGAAATTTTTAAAATTTAGAAACCCACAAAACGAGGTTTCGGGCAGCTTAACTCTAAATGTGAACATTGCGTCCTACCACCGTACACCCCACCTCCATATTGATTATATTATCTAATATAAAATTAAAATCCATATTTTTCAAGTATTTATTTTTACAAACAGCCCTAATACTAATAATAAACTAATAAACCCCAAAACGGCAAAACCATAACATTTCAACAATTTTATTAGGCGTACACCACCAAAAAATTTAACTAATTTCTCAAAATAATGTTTATAAGTACCTAAAAATAAATTGAAAATATAAACTGGTAATAATATAATCTGGCAAGAAATTTGGTTCTAAAAATATTATGGATCTACCGTCCCACTATATATATTCAATAAATAATTACATAAAAAGGTTAATTCTAAATTTTAATTCCCACAGAATATCTCTTTTCTAAATATAGTAAATTTTGTACATAGCCTAACAAACCCAGCTAAATTTACGTAAAATGGGTTAAGCTTAATGTTTCTATATGTTTTACACGTAAATATGTATACATCGATAGACATACACATTTTCATGAAAATTAAACAATTATAATTAATATCAATCATGTCACATGACTAGGATTAGTTTTTTATCACAAAATGTGATAAAGAATGAAACCATTACACTAGATGTAAACGTAAAAAAAAAAATATTTAACAACAACAACAATATAAATAACAACCATGTATACGGCAGTTTCATAATTTATTTATACTAATCTCATTTTATGTTTAAAATTAATTAAAATTTATTATTCTATTTTAACTTGATGTAAAATATACACACAACATAACCTCAGAAAGCACAAACACTAAAAGCTTCTGAAAATCCTGATATAAATAAATGAAAGGTAAATTAGGATTTACCTGGGTACTTAACATAAATGTGTAGTGTATCTATACACTATAGGAAGGAGATACACACCTCTATTTTATTTTATTAAACTATGAACTTTTTATAGTGTTTGTAAATATGTGTTTGTTCAACGCAAAATGTCATTTTGAAATAAAAAAAAAATCCGAATTAAACAAAAAAAATCAATTATGGCGCTCAAAACTCGGTGCCGTGAAAGAAAGCTCAATTTATTAAAAAAAATCTTACCGTAATTGTTAATGTTATAGCCTTAGTGAAGTTCGTATCATTTTATTTGTTCACATTGTATTGCCTGTAAATAAAATAAAACTTAATTAGTGTCAACGGTTAAATATTATTCGAACATAATATTGTTCGTCCATAAAAATATTTCAGTAAATATTCTAAACTGCTTAACCTAATATTTGGCTTTCCGGTTTCAATGAGGCAACTTTACCATACTTCCATGTTTGTATATTACGAATTTTTTGAAGAGCGTTAAATTTATAAGGATTGCTTTTCAGGTAATATTAAACTTGACAATAACAACATCTTCGAAAAATTCAAATATACGAGAAAATTCAAGGTAAGCCAAGAGTTTTAGCCCACGTGTTTTTTTATTACTTCGTTGTGCAATTTTTTTATTTCTGTGTGTTCCAATAAAACAATGATCTTACTGAAACTGCGTTATAATTTTATTTTGCTGATGTGGTAAAATGTGGTACAATGATGCCTGTGTCCCATTCACTACCTAAAATAACTATGCCAAATGTGCAGAGGCAATGTCGTCAAGCGGATTAATAAACGGAATTAAAACTAAATATTAGCGACCCTAGTGGATTAATTGAGAAACACAAAAGTGCATTGTCGTCAAAGGACGATTATATAAATGCGCAAAGTGCATCGACAAAAAATGACAAAAAATAGATAGTGATGGATGTCAGTATTTAGTCCAAACGGGTTTAGACAGGTATATCACTGTGCATCCCAAACAAAAAGGGAGCTCTAGATCAGCAGCCAATACGAGCGCGAGTAAATTCACTAAGCTAGTTCCGGTTGAATTGGCTCATGGCAACCGGTTTTTTAGTTTAATAAACGCAGATGAAGCGGCTGAAAATGCTGTACCAAAAAAAAACACATCGAAAACTGAGAAACCACCACCAATCTGTTTGAGGGAAGAATGAAATAGAGATTTAGCAAAAACCATCGACATCTTAACGGAGGGTAACGGCGGAGGGCAAAATTTCGCCGTCAAATATTGCGGCATACATTGGCCTTTATATTTCATTTTGATGAAGTGTGAAAACACTACTATATTTATCAACTATAGAGAGCTAAATGTGTTGGTGGTGATGTTAAAAGGAATTGAGAGCTTCGTTGACTCAAACCAAATATAAGCAGATCTCGCTGAAACAAAACTTCCGTGTCAAAAGAGAAGCATGAAATATGTGCTCTAAGATATCTTCTTCATCCAAGAATTACTGTTGAAGGACCCAGAAAAAGAACAAGACCGGTACGGTGTGTTAAGTGCCAAAACTACGGCCACACTAATGCTTATTGTACTTTGAGCGATGTTTGTGTAATCTGTGGTGATCTCCATAATTCAACGAAATGCGATAAAAATAAAACTCAAGCTTCTGTCAAAAATTACAGTAACTGCGATGGAAACCACACAGTGAATTACAATTGCCCAGTTTATATTGAATCCTAGACAGCGAACTGAGCAACGATTGCTTAGATTACATTCAGAAGGTAAAGCTCTAAATGGAAATCAGAATATAAATGTGAACAGTAGTGTGATATCAGTAGTGTACTGCCCTTCAGAATGCGCTATAAAAAAATTCTAGTTTATTGACTATTTTGGTCAGCTGAATAATAAATTTCTCGCGGGGGGTGATTAGAACGCCAAACATACTCAATGGGGTCCAAGATTAACCACGCCTAAGGCAAACAACTTTATGAAGCTATAGAAGAACATTTCCTGGACTTTTTATCTACCGGTTATCCTACCTGCTGTCCCACGGATAAAAAATGTACCTAATCTAATTGATTTCTATGTCACCAAAGGAATTGAACACTAAAGCCACCGATTGCTATGATCTGTCATCTGATCATTCACTGGTAATAGTAACGATAAGCGCTGTTGTTATAAAATCAGAAACACCGAAGCATTTGCAAACAAAAAAACTGATTGGAATAAATATAGGAGGCTAGTCGAACAAAATTGTCTGTGACTGCATAAAAGCTTAAAGAGACACTGGAAATATTAGATGAAAAGGCTTTATCAATCATCAACATTTCTGAAAAAAATAATAAATTATCACATAAAATCCAGCCACTAATCCAGGTAAAACTAAAAATTCGACGGCAATGGCAACAAACTAAATCGTCATTGTTGAAATGTAAATTAAATCGAACTATTAAAACCCTGAAATTTGCACTGCAGGAAGAAGAAAACCAATGTGTCCAGTATTATTTAAGTGAACTCTTGGCAACTCGAATCCACCGATTAGATTACAAAGTGCATTTTGGGCGAGAAGCAACGAAGAAAAAGACAATGCTTACGCTGATTATTACTGGAAAAATGATAAAAGAATTACCAGGCAGAAGCATAAAACTAATAACCTATAATGCGATCATGCGCAAACTGGCCATATTCCTCAAACGTGGAAGATATTGTTGATAACAGTGATACATAAGCCTGAAAAAAACTAAACTCAAATCTCGTCGTATCGTCCAAAAAGCATGCTTCCCACAATCTCAATGCTGATTGAAAAAATGATAAGTCAAAACTGAAACTAAGAAGCAAGGAAAATCATCCAAGACCATCAATTTGGGTTCCGAAACCAACATGATACCATAGAGCAAATTTTGGCACGATGGCCTTGTACATGACAGACTTTTCTGTTACCGATAATGTAATAATAACAACATTAGCTGATGATACAGGCATCCTGGTTTCACACGAAAACCCGCAAACAGCCTCAAGATAAATGCAAAGTCATTTGAGTAAAATTGGGGATTGGTTCAAGATCTGGCGAATAAAAGTAAACGAAAAAAAAACAACTCATGACATTCATGCTGAACAAACGCGCCTGCTCACCAGCATACAAATAATACGAATAAACTGGATGCGTTCATTCTAAAACTGTCAAGCCCGAATCCGAAAGATTTTTAATTTTTGCTCAGTCCATGGCCATATTTATGCACGTTGCATATTACGAATCATCAAAAAATTTTAGTTTCGGCACACAGAAATAAAAACTAATTCATTGTTTGAAAATGTTTCGGAGTTCTCAGGCCAGATTCCAGCCATATCCCGGCAATTTGCAACCTTAAATTTTCTCCAGCAAATTAACTGTTAAGCTCAATTCGAGCGATTTTTAGGTTTGCTACACGGGAAGAGAAACTGATTTAATGCTCAGAAATGATTAGGATTTCTTAGCCTAGAGCCATTTTTCGGCAAGTTGAACATACTGATCATTTTGAAATATTTTCACAGATAAGCTGTTTGCATCTTCATTCTCAAACTGTATAACATCAGTCCAAAACATTTTTAGTTTCTGCACAAGAGAAGAAAAATTGGTAGAATGCTACAGAAATTCTCATACTAGAACAATATTTCAGCAAGCTGCAAAATACCGAAAACCGTGAATTTTTTCCACAAAAATACTGTTTGGTAACTCCATTCCAAAACTGTTAGGCTCAATTCGAGAAATTCTTAGTTTTGCTACACGGGAAGAAAACCTGATTTATTTCAACCCCCTATTTCAACAAATTGCAACCGATTACCGTAAACTTTCTCCGAAAAACTGATTTCATGCTTGTCCAGAGCCATATTTCGGCAAGTTGCAAAACACGGTACGGCAAGTTGGAAAAGAGAACAAGAGAATATAAAATGGTAATTATTTATTATTTCTGATTTATGGACCAAAATGAAAAATATTTAATTGCTCGCAACTAAATAGCAAAAACGCAGTGAAATATTTGATATCATATTTCATAGTTTGAAAAATTTAACAGGACAAATCTATTTTCACCAGCAAAGTAAAGCCACCGATCATAATCAATCTCAAGCATGCTGGATCAACTAAATCTAACAACGAGTTCATCGAACTCCAAATGTACCTTGCAGAAAACTGTCTGAATTACATGTTGTTAAACAAAGGTACTTTAGGCATATTTTAAATAGGTGCTTTAATCTGGGATGTAAGGCAATATCATCTGACAAGTGGTCAACGTCTCATGTACGGGAAGAGCAAAAATAAAAACTAACCATCTCCTTCGATTATACCGGAAAATATGGTTCTTCGAAAAATACCATCAGGCAGCCTATTTTTCGAGACAACTGTGACAACTCATTGAAGAAACCGTATTTTTATATGTCTGGCTGGAAAGGCCGTAACGAGATTGTATCGGCAATATATCACCGATTATCCTCAATTTTATGTTGGTAAAATTAAATTATTCGACTGATTTGCGATGGCTGCGGTGCTCAACATAAAAATTCAACCGTGATTGGAATGATCTATTTTTGGTAAAAGAAATTGCACCTGTCCAGTTTATCCGCTTTTCAAAATCCCAAAATCTAAATCCCGATTTTCAAAAGCTCGAATTTCAAAATCTCACGTTTCAATATCGCGATTTGCAAAATCCCGCTTCTCAAAATCCCGATTTTCAAGCTTACTTTTTACAATTTTTTCCCGACCGGCATGCACGGGTGCCAACATTTATATGAGATTTTAAAAAGCGGGCTTCCGAGAATCTTTTTCTCAATACATTGACAGTACAATGTAGTATATGTATAAAATAGTTGTTAGTTCCGATTCAAACTGGATTAGAATTCTACATAAGTAGTTTAGAAATTTCAAAATTCTATTCCATAAAATGAAGAAATAGCCTAGTTCCATTTAGAATGGTTTAATTGTAGAATTTTACGTTAAATACACGTTAAAATTCATATCCAATTCTTAATTTTTCTAGAAGTGGCCTAGTAACATTCCGTATTCAGCATGACCGACTTCTGGAACATCGATCAAAATTCATGTTAGAATCAAAATCCAATTCTGCATACTAAGTTTAAAAATTATTGTTAAGAAATAGCCAAGTTCAATTGAGCATGGTCAAATTCCAAAAATTCATGTCAAAATTACAAATCGCATCCCATTATTTGATCAAGATTAATGAAGAAACGACCAAGTTCTTAATCAAAATGTATTTTAAAAAAAACAATTTAACACGTCTTAAATAAAATCTTGCTTTATGGCGGGTTTTTTGAGATTTCAGCATTCGGGATTTTATAATTAGGCATTTTAAAGGAGGGATTTTGAAAAGCGTACTTTTGATAAATTGTTATTTTGTAGCTTTCGCTTTCGAACCTATCCCGCACAGAAGGAAAATTCGTAGTGCAGTTACCGTTGAAACAGAGGACAATCGAACTTTGAAAGTAGCTAAATTTGACAGTAAGCCGGCAATGGAGAGAAACTTCCAGAAGGATGCGATATTTAAACAACGTTATATATATTTTATGCGGGAGCATTTAGATTTAGGTCACATGTTGCAAGTGAAAGACACCGAACAGATCTTAATTTTTGATGATCTTAATTTTTTTGCCCTCGGATCATCGAAATTTCGAGTAGTTTTTAACGTTTCCGCGAAAATCTCGATCGGCGTGTCCTTGGAAAGACTGCTCATGGTCGGCCTTACAGTTCAACCAACTCTATTCGAAATCTAAGGTTTCGCTGGAATAATAAACTGATTAATGCCAATGTTGAAAAGCTACATCGGTAGATTTTAGATAGCTAGAAAGACCATAAGTTACAGGCAATAGTTTGGAGATCAAGTGATGCAGAACCGATAAAATTATAACTAAACTAACAACATTGACCTTAGGGACGCCGGAGTATTAAACGAGTTGGCAAATAGGCATAGTCAACAATTCCCTGCAGCGTCTACATTATTTTTTAAAATTACTTATTTAGATGATTTAATGACTGGCGCATAATGTTAAAGTTAGCCGAAAGTTTCCAGCCGAAAGATAATGCAGATAGTGTCTTGAATACAGCAAAAATCAGTCATGAACTTGAATTTAGGAGAATTTAGGATCGAATTACATCATTCGGGTGAAGGAGAAATTATTTCAGTTTATAGGAATTTAAAAATCGATAGGAGCGAGAGTATAAAGAGAGTTTAAAAATAGTCAAGACACTATCTGCATTATCTTTCGGCTGGAATCTTTCGGCTAACTTTAACAAGGTGACTGGCGCAGTTACCGTTGAAGAGCAGGCGAACAAATTACTTCTTATGTTTGAGTGAAATTTAGAAAATGGATTTTTAATTTAAAAGAGTTATTACAAACTACAACATCACAAGAGAAAGCACAAGAAAGATTTCATTCAAACCTGGGACAACAATCGATGCCGGAGCTATCTATGTCGATGTATTGGGATGATAAACCGCCACAAAAAATCAGACAAAAATGATTGGCAACTAGAGATCAGCTGCCGCTATTATATAATGTTCGTATACCAAGATGGTTGCACATATACCTATCAGAATGTCGAACCACAAGAATTACGTGTACATTGGTGTACATGTATGGCATATAAATAGCAGACTGTTAGTTCAGAAGGATACCACTCAGGTGTGCTGGCCGCAAAACCTAAGATTTCTCCAGCCAAGAAATTGTCAGTAGTAAGGTCGATTTTCACTGCTTATCTGACGTCCTCTGACGAGGAGTTCTACCATCCAAAATACTGAAACACGAAATATAGTGAAATTTTCTTAATTGGTTGCAGTGGGTCAAAAATTTAGCCAGAGGTTTGCACTTCAAATTCACTGATTTGCAAATCAAATTCACTCTTTTGCAAATCAAATTCGTCCGTTTGTAAATCAAATTCAACTTCAAGTAAACAATTATTTAATGATGTTTAATACACTTGTTGAACGTTTACAATGCTTTTGTGATAATTTTACTAGGCGATTTTGTATTTTCCGACGTTGAAAATTTTATTTTAAAAAAATTATGTAAAATTTCAAGAACCTAAAATGATTAGAAGAAATTCGAGAGCGAAATGACGAGAATCCTGTGCGTATTTGAGAAATACGCGGTGGAGAATGTAAATAAGGTGACTTGGAAAGATTATTGGTCTATCAGAAATTCATTGTGCCAGTTCACTGCAGTATAGGGAGAGAGAAGGTTGTTGTTTTTTGTTGTAAGAATATTCAGATGGAGCCTGCCACCACTGAAGTTTACGGGACAACTAATCACGGACTACCACATACGATATTGTCAAACAGGTCTCAAGTTAACGTTAACAAAAATAAGGCAACGATTTCGTCAGAAAATGCGTGAAATATTTTAGAGCGAAATTTGATTGAGAATCTTTTCTAGGCCAACAATAAAAAATAAAACTTGACATATTCATTATATGCTTTCAAAATTTGTAATTTTTTTTGTAATATAAGTTGACTAAACTTGTTAAAATCCCAATAATGATTTTACCTAGCAATCCCAAAACAATAATTGATTAGTTCATCGGCAACCATGTAACACAATATTGAATAAAAAGCTGATGATAATAGAATTGTTCACCATAGTTACTGGTCTAGATATATATTTTCAAACATATTTTTCAATTTCAATAAATCTATAATGAGACTTTTTTTTTACTATAAAATACGCTATATGATCATGTACCATGAACATCTTCGATTTTAAGTAGAAAAAGTAAATTTAATTTTATTTCCGTTCCGAATTAAAAAACAATAAAATATATTTTTTAGTCTGTTCAAATATAGCTTTAGAACTTTATTTGTTCGTATAAACTTTACCCTATACCGAACAAACAACGAACCATAAAAGTTCAAAACAATGTTTTATTTCAATTAAAAATTTTATTAGTTTTCTAATAAATTTTTTCTTCTTTTTAGTTTACTCTATGCCACCAACAAAAAAATAAATAAGGTTTTACAGAGTGGACGAGAAGCTTTCAAGTAAATTAATTGTATCACAAGGTTTGGCACTATAGCAATATAGTTCGTCGATATTTTACTTTAAATAAAAACACTTTTGCCATAATAATTATTCAGCTAAAGTCTAGCGGCCATTTTGTAGATTATCGGACGTGTTAAATTGTATGGTTTTAAACTGTATTAATTTAAAAACCGAAACTTCGTTTCGAAATGTGTAATCCCAATAGCATTTAAAATAAATAAATACATTTTTATAAAAATATGTTTAAGCATTAAATACTGGGAAATAAAAATTATTATAAAACAAAAACATTTTTAATTCATCAAAATTAAAATAAAGTCATTCAAAGTCGTAAATAGTTTATGGTGTTATATGGGTTTTCTCAGCTTTTCATTTTGTTTGTTCACAGTTTATGGTTGTGGAAATGGAAATATGAGAAACAAAAAAAAATATTTTGTTTGCCAATTTATAAGATTCCAATTTAACAGAATTATTGATATAAGATTTTAATTAAGATTAGGCGAAAATGAAAATATATAGCAAAAATTACATTCTGCAAAAAATATAAGCTTTATCATAAAATTAATTATTTAATATTTAATTACTTTTTTTTAATGGTCAAATGATTCTAACCAAATTTGTATTAGGAAGCAATCGCCCTTTAAAGATAATTCCCGGTCAAAAACTTTAATATTACATAATCAGTTATGCGGTTTGACAAAACAGATTTAGCGAGATTTTGTTAAGAATATTTTGACAACAACACAGAAATCAGTTGATGTTAAATTATTTGAGTTTCGAATTGATTGAAACTTTATTGTCAAGAGTACATCGCCAATCCGAGTATTTCGCAACATTTCACCAGTGTATACTTAAAAGAGAACATAACTAAATCGAAAACAAATTCTTTTGGATTATCCGAGAACGAATTCGAAAGAAAGAAATATGAATATATTTAGATTATCTCTGATATCTGATATTTTTTAGCCTTGTCACTATACTGTGGCACACCAGAGGTTACACGAGATCAATTGAGGATGCATCTTAAATTTTAACCCTTCATAGCAAACATTTTTATTTATGTTGGTTAATAATTTTTTTAAGTTAAAGCATAATGCAAATTTTACAAAGACTATTTTAAGGGATTTCCCATTTTCCGCGAAAACTAAGTTTTCATGTGGCGGCAAGAAGTGTTATTGCTTTCTATCAAACCGATCAACCATATGTTTAGGATTCTTGCTCACACAAATTGGTGTTTTTGATATCTTTGTACGAAACGGCAAATATATCTATGCTGTACAAGATAGCAGAAAACTTCCAGCAAAAATTGTTTTGCTATTCACCGCTAGAGGCATCACCATCACAAAAATGAAATTTTTTTGCTGATATTTTTTGACATCAGCAAAAAATTTTTGAAATTTGTATGCAAATTATAAATTCTCAGCAGAAATTTTTATGAAAAATCAAAGAATTTATGAAAATGAAGAGAAAATATATGTTTAAAGGTTTTGAAGCGATGAAAGTTAATTTTGTTTAAAAAAAACGATTTACATATGTAGTGTGTAAGGACTCTCAAAATAAACAAAAATTACCATAAAAGTCATGATGCAAATACACAAATTGCGATCGTTCAAAGCACTCCATACAATTCTGAAGTCATTTTAATGTGAATGTTTTCAGTTTTTTAACAAAAGGCAGGTGTGAATCTTATGTTGCTCATGTATATAGGATATGATCTCAACTACCATAAAAACATACACCCAGGGTAGTTGCAGGGGTTTTTTTTAACACTTTTGTTAAAAAACTAAAAACATTTCACATTAAAATGACTACAGCGATTTTTTTGACGTTACCCTGTATTTGCATAATGACGATTATGGTAATTTTAGTATATTTTGAAAGTCCTAACACATCGCAAATCGTATGTTAAAGAAAATTTACTTTTTAATACTTAATAAACACATTTTATTAAACACTTGTTTTTTATTTCGCAAAATTAGATTTTTTGAATATTTTAATTAAAAAATTTGATCAAAAAGTTTAAAAAATCACTCAATCGATTTCGGCGTGTTAGGTCATCATCAGGAGTATCTACTGATTTGTAAAAGTAAAAATGAATGATTTTTTAAATTTTTTGAACAAATTTTTTAATTAAAATATTCAAAAATCTAATTTTTGCGAAATAAAAAACAAGTGTTTAATAAAATGTGTTTATTAGGTGTAAGTGTGTCTCGCCAAGTGCCTACGGCAAATAGCGTAAAAAAAATTAACTTTCGTCGCTTCAAAACGTTTTAAACATATATTTTCCTTTCTTTTTCATAAATTCCGTGATTTTTTCATAAAATTTTCTGCTGGTGTCAAAAAATATCAGCAGAAAAAATTTCATTTTTGTGAATATGATGCCTCTAGCGGTGAATAGCAAAACACATTTTTTCTGCTGAAAATTTGTGCTATCTTATACAGCATCAACTATCTCAGCTCCATCAAATGTGGTTACAAATTCAAATGATTTACCGCGTTTTGCCTTATTCATCTCGACATCGCTGGGTACCTTACAATAAGGTAAACGATTTGTATGCACCGTGCCTAAGCGCAGATCACCTCGGATTTGCTTATTCGCTTAAAAGCGGAACAGTCGCGAAATAATTATCGAATACTACAATATGGTTGAGTTTGTTTGGAATATAGCGCAGCAACCGAATGACGATCTTCGTTCAAGATCCTAAATTTTGTTCCGATTTCAATCGCAATCGGTTGCGTCCCGTTATATTCCAATTTGTGCGGTTTGGCTAGCATATTCTGCTTCATATTATGTAGCGTTTTGGTGGAGCATAATTGATCGTCAAACAATAATTTCAAATTGTCAGTAAAATGAAAATTTGGTTTAAATTAACTCTCTTAACTTTGTTTAACTAATCCAGATTTCCTGATAACATTACACAAGATTTTTTTACAATTAAATTTGATTTGCAAAAGGTTTCAGATGGAAAAACAATGACCATATATGAGCTTACAAATTACGTTTGCGTTTCGGTTGCGGTCGTCATGGTATTGTCAAACCCATTTGCTTTAGATGTTGAGGGAACTCCGGAATTACTAGGAATCTAAGACCCTGGCCTCTTACTAGAATGGTTACGATTGTGAACAACGATTAACCGTTGTTACTTTTTTATCCAAAACAACTTTTTCACCACCTTTCTTTTACTGTGGTAGTACCACGCCCCTTCGCTGTCAGTATTAGCGAAAACTCAGTTTCCTTGAAAATCCGAGCCCGAAGTTTTTGGATTAACGTTATTGACAACCGGCTTTATGTTGAAGTAATTTTAAGTGGCTAGGCAAATACCTCTGTTTACTTGGCCACAATTACAGCCATAGGGTTGCGAAGGGAAACATTTTTGAAAGATTCTCGATACAGAATCTTAAACACGCCTACTATAAGAAAATCTGCTTAAATAGACCTTGTTAGGGAATCTGGCTATTCGTATGCCACCATCAAATAAATCGGCTTAAAAGTAGCTCGAAAAATTCATATCGCTCCTAATCGCAAGAAGTATCGAAATTAAGTCAAACGATTCAACCCAAGAATAAATTTATTTATCACGAACTTACCCCAACATACTAACATCTAAACACGCGATTAAAAAATATTCAATATGTTGTAAGTTAGGTTTAGATCGAACAAACCTCTTAAGCGATCATGTTGACATAAGAGGCGCCAAACCCACACTATAAAGCCATAATGCTGACTCTAGGGGTAATAGAGGAGTCAAACAGTTTTGAAGTTTCCCGGTAATATTAGTCACAAAATCTTATTCCACAGAATGAAAAAAATGACGTTCAGAGATACGTTCCCTTTAAAATTAATTGATAGGCTCTGGAGTTGACTGAATTAAACCAAATTAATTTGTAGTATCACATAAAAGATGCGATTTAGCAGATCCCGTTGCCTCAAGAGTCCAGATATAAAACTGCGTACACGGCCCCTGATCGTTCCTTGTATTAGTTGAGTAATTCTACGCCTACGGCAAGAGAAGATCGTCGTTTTGACGTTTATATTTGGCTTCTCAAAAAAGTGGCTTTGCTACTTTAATCCACTGGACTATCCTTGAATTTTAGAAAAGATAATTTCTTATTTAACGAAAAACGTTAACAATGGGGGGAGAGGGCTATGTGGTAGAAGACGTTCCGTAGTTCATTTCGTCTTGTGCCATTTTTTATGAGTTAACATTGGCACTATTTAGTGTTCCAATATTAGTGCACCCCAATTCTACTCGATCTACTTGTATACCATGTAAAGCCAGAAGTACTGATGTGTGCAGTATGTTACTCCAAGTCCATGGTAATTGAAGCAAGCGCCCATATGTGTCAAAATCTTAAAGCAGCAAAACAGCAATATTCGGTTACCGATTGGAATGTCTAGCCGTTGTGTTCATTATAAAAATAAAAAAAATGTTTTTATTTTCCAAAATATTTTCCTTACTTTTGTCAAAGAGTTTTCTTAAATTTTAAGATATTGTTTTTAAAAATAAAAAACTATTGGCTATCTTTAAAAGATTTATTTTAATTTTTAAATAATTATTTTTTAACAAATGTCACAATTTTTTACCCCTAGGGTCATTGTTTAAAAATACACACAACCCTTAAAAAATATAATGAAAACCTCCTCAAGTTCTATCTTGGCAGTTTGGTTTCTTACAGATAAAAAAATGGTCTACTCATCAGGTTTTAACGACCAAACTGCAAAAAATCAAACCTGCATACCTTTAGTATAACACAAGAACACATCGATTTAGCGAATTATATAAAATATAGATGAATTGAAAAATAAAACAAAGGATTTTGGGCAAAACAATAAATATAAACATTTTAATAATTTGTGATTATTTTCAAAATAATTGTTTTAAAATTCAAACACTCTTCTTTTGAAATAAATTATTCTGTTTAAATAAATCAACTTTTTAAATTTAAAAAGTATTTTTTAAATCATTTTACAAAATATGTTATTAAAATGAAAAGCTATTTATTAGTTTGCAAAAATATCTTTTAATTTCCAACAAATTGTTATTAAATTCAGAAAATTTGTAACTTTTAGAAATTAAAAACTTCGTTTTTTAATTTTACAAACCAAAATTTTTCTCAGTGGTGAAAAAATTTCGGCCGTATATCGAAAATTTTACTATCATCACCTACCAGTCAAATATTACAGATATTCGTTAATAGCTGAACGTTTTTTTATTATTGTTTACAGTTTATGATTTCCATATAATTATTTTCCCGGCGATGAGAAAGTCTGTGGTCGATGAGTACGTCCCCACGATAAAAATAAAATAATAATTTTATTTTTATAAAACAAAAAATAAAATAATTTTGAGCAGCGATTTTGTCCAATTTAAAATGTAAAGGCCTAAATTAAAAACCAAAATTTAAATCTTTTTTAAATATAGGTGACAATCATTAATTAATCCTGTCACCTATATACTTATAACACTTAACCAATGTGTTCACACAAAAAAATGTCGCGGTGTGAATTGAATTTTATCCGAACAGATAACTTATTTTAGTCTAATAATATAAAATTAACACCGCAAACCACGGTGTAAATTAAGAATGATCTAAAAAAGTAAAATTTTATTTGGTAAACACCGTTTGGTGTAAAACAATATCTACTTACAATATTAAACAATGACTTGTTCGGGGATTTTTTTAAAAGGTATTTTTCATGGGTTGTTTTACTACTTTTATAGTAAAATATTAACACCGTTTGGTGTGATCACTACCGAATGTATGATTCGGTTGACTTTGTGTCTTGTGTTTCTTTTTTTTTGTTATTTTACAAATTCTTTGCGACAGAAAATAGATAATTTCAGTTTCGTCTTGATATTTAAAGTCGGTTCAGGATTAGTTTACGCTTATTAAATAATTTTTTTTATTGAACTTTGTGTGTGTGTGATTAAAAGTGGTGTGATTTTAAAAGTAATAATTGATTCAGTTTCTTAAAATGGGACATGCGTTTAAACTTATATTTAATAATTTTTAAAAATATGTAGTGATCAATTCAATTTTGATAATTGATTTAATAAACAAATGACAAATGACATTACTAGATAAATTTATTGATGTGTAAACACAAACTGACCAATTTCTGACTTTTGTCGAAGAGGCTACCACACAAACTGAGGAAAATTACCAACCGGGTCCGGTTTTCCAACAGGATAGTTTTAAAGGTTCCTTGCCAAAAAATTACAACTTCAAAAGGATGTGCTCAAAGTGGTAGTAATTAAATTAATTGTTTAGGGTTAAGATACCCAATTAATTTTTATTTAACTATTTGCGATTAATTTTAACGTTTTGGAATTGGTTTGGGACTATTAAACGAAATACGTACAAATTTATTTAAATGCATTTTTTGCAAACATGTTAAATTATATAGGACGTACAATTTTTATGTTAATAAACAAAATGAAACAAATTTTTAATTTACAAAATGTATTCGAATTCAGTACTAAATTAAATTATTAAATTGCATGAAGCAAGCCAAAAACACTAATTGAATTCAATTCAATCAATGAAAAATTCTCAAATGGCATTTATTTGGTATTGATTTTATATTTTTTCTAAATTATAATTTATATAAACTCTTAAGGAAATGGAGTGCTTCTTAAAGAGTCATTTTGAAGGACAACACATATTAAATAAATACAACAGCTCTGGATTTCTAGAAAAAAAAAACTTCGCATAATAGTCGTTAGCCTTACCTTGTAGAAATTCATGGATCATATCCATCATCGAAAAAAAAATTTTATGGGCGCAAGCAACAGCGCTTATATTTCCAAAACTTTGTGAAGACCACAATCTAGATCGATTTGTAAGTTTATGTAGATATAGAAGTATAAATTGTCAAATATACTCGAATAATATATAGTATGGTTCCCCCGAACGCAAATATGTATTACAAATATGTGTATTGCTTTTGTATACAGAATTTTTTTTGCATTTCTAAGGAAATCTTCTACAACTCTTCAAACCGTGAAGGATTTTTTGCCTTTCCTCTGCGAACAATTAATCGTTCACTGTCAAATAATTCGGGACAAAAACCAATACCGGAATCCGAAAGTGTTGATAATAACTAGGTTTCAGAAGATGACGAACATTTCGACGGTATAAAATGGCTTCAGCAGGCCTGCCCCAAAAATAATTTACTGAACATTTTTAAAATAATGGCAAAAACCATAAATTTACGTAAAAAAAACATTTTCCATAAATGAATATCCCAGTTGGCCGCCCCGGTGGCAAAGTGGTTAACATACTTGCTCCAGCGACCGGAGGTCCCGGGTTCGATTCCCGGTGGTGACAAGGAAAAAATTTCACGGCTGGTTTAGGATCAATGAATTAATCACTCATTATCCGAAATGAAATTCTGATTATGAACCTTCATTTGAGGCGGCCAAATCAATTGATGGGATATAGTGCCAGAGAGAGAGAGAATATCCCAGGTTCTGGGATACTCCAGGATTGGTATTTTATATTTTTTTGCTTTTTTATAATATTGTCGAATTACGTTTGCGAATTACGCAATTTTTTCATCTTAATAATTTGCGCAAGAAATTAACATTTTGCAATATTCTTTTTTTCTATATATAGATTGATCAAGATTTTAATTTAAAATATAAAATTGAAGACATATTGTGTGACGATAAGTGGCGAAAACTGAAACAAAATATTGAAAAGCTGGAAAATTCAAATAATGTTAGGGTTTACGATAAATACACAGAAGATGATGACAGTAAGTAACAATTATGGTTTTCAAAACAATTACACACAATTTCTTATAGCCAAAAATTCAAAATTGATAATAATTATTTTTTCTTTTTTTATTATTTCCAGAATTTAATGGTTGACGGAAAGGAGTTGCCACATCCTAGCAATTTGCTAAATATTGAATACTTTCTGAGCCTTTTCAAGACATATTTCGTTTTCAATTGTAAATACCCGGACAATTTACAATCATTTTTTTTGTTTATCCAGGAAGAAATTTTAAAAATGGGTCACTCAACTTTAACGTCCAGGTTAAGAGAATTAAAAGTTGTATTAAGTTTACACTTTTAAATTTAAATTAAGTTACGTAAGTTTTTTTAAATTAGTTACTTTATATTTTTTATTTTTTTACACTTTTAATTTTAAGTTGAATTTAAGTTGTTTTTTGGTATTGAATTCCTTTTTATTTTTTTTAGTAAAATTAAAATAAATAAATATGTTTATTTTTCAAATAAAAAAATGTACCCAGATTTTTATAGATCATAAGCTATATATCAGACATTTATGACTTATACATGCGCTCATTAATTTTAAAACGAATCTACCGTGTGGTTTTCAAAATTGTAATGCTCAATTTAAAACCTGCAGTGGTCTTACTAAACACATAATAAGTATACATAAGGTGCTTTTAGACGTTATTGTTAATAACGATACCGAAAAAACAAATCTCGATTTAAACTTTAATAATGAATTTAGTAACGCATTTATTGTGAAGACGGTTAATAGTGATGATATTTTGCCACAAGTGGATTAAAGTTAAACTACAACCAAACAAACGCAGTATTAGACTCTCAATAGCTACATATCTAAGAAAAAAAGAAATTTTTTCGAAAGTTCCTCAACCGAGAGAAATCGCTTTAGCTGTAAGACATGATAATATATGGAACAAACAACATAATATTTATGACTGCCAACGCCCTGTGACTAACAGTTTTTCCTATGTATCGATTTTAGATACATTAAAATTTCAATGCGAAAATGAAAATTTTACGGCAAAAATTTTAGAAAATAATTCCAGCTGCAGCAATTCATTGCATTACACGCGGTGTAGTTATACGTTAAGGAAAACAAGTTCTTTTCATCTGGACCGAGCTTCCATCTTGGCTATCACAACAATACTTTGCTAAAAAAAAATCATTTAGTTGCTCTTTGCCATAATGCTGACGTATAACAATTGGATTATGATCTCATTCTAGAGCCCATTATAAACTACCTTAAAACTCTCGAAACAGAAGGTATTAACGTTCGACATAAAAATATTTTAATCAACATGAAGAGTAAAATATTCTCCTTATCTCACGATAATCTTTCGGCTAATGTTTTATATGGTTTAAGTGAGTCGCTTAAATCAAATTATTTTTGTCGCTTCTGTAGAACTCATTCAAAAAATATAGATAAATCATTAAATTTTGATCTAGATTTATTGCGAAGTAAAAATGATTACATTCGTTACGTTCCTAATCGAGAGTTTGGACTTCAGAAATGTTGCTCCTTAAACGATCTTTACTATTTTAACACATTCGAACCAGTGTAGACATAATGCACGACATATTGGAAGACAAGTTAATTTCTGCTGATGATTTTAATTTAAGAATTAAAAGTGTAAATTTTGGTTATCTTAACAGGTCAAACATACCCTCATTAATAAATTTAGACAGTAAAACTAAAAATTTGAGACAGTATCCGCATCACAATTTTGGTGTTTACTTAGATATTTTCCAATGTTGATTCATGATTTAATTGAAAAATGTGACTTTTGTTTTTTAAATAAATTTAATGTTATATTACTTCTCATTAAAATAACTAACATAGTATTTTCACAAGAGTTAAATCATGAAACTGCTGAGAGACTTAATAGTCTAATTATTGAACATCATAAAGAGTTTATTACAAAATTTCCTAAGCACAATGTTATTCCGAAGCATCATTTAGTTTTACACTATTACTCAAATACATTGACAAAAATATGTGGACAATGCGATATGAAGCTAAGCATACCAAATTTAAAGAAATGCCAGGGATGACTCGCAATTTTAAAAATATCACTAAACAATTACCTTATAAGCACCAACAAAGAAACTATATAAACTACGAAAGAAATAAATTCGATATCAAAATGCAATTTAAAATTAAAAAGCGAGTTACATTCAAACTTTTAAATATAAATTTAAATGATATTAAAATTAAGCTAAATTTTGATGTTGATGAAGAAGTTAATGCTCTTATAGAAATTAAATATGGATTTTTATATAAAAAAACTTTGTTATTTATTTAATTTATTGTTCCTAAATATGATATTATGTAGTTAAAATATATTAAAATAAGAAAATATATTAAAATCAACAAATATTTAATTTATTTGTCCGTCACTTGTAAATAAATTTTTCCGAAAAAAATGATCTGTCTTTTTATTGTACAAGTTTTTATCCAGAAAAAGTAAATGGTGCACAAAATAAATGCTCCGATTGGATTAATAAAAATTGTATCCGATCTGTGGGACGCCGAATCGAAGTCAGGGCAACTCCGTTTTTTTCTGTGTTCATCTTCAAATTTGTATACTGTAACAAATATTATAATTTTGGTAGAGACTAAAGATATAAAACACAAAGATTTATGGTTTGTCAACCATTTTGCCCTTCTGACACAAAAAACAAGTTTAAGTTACAAAAAATTACCGAAACTAATTTGCAAGCATAATTTACTGTCTCTAGCTATTTAAATAATATTATGAGCAGAAAATATTTTAAATATGTACGAGTAGTTTATATTTTTGTGGTACTACTTGTTGAAAGTTCTGTGTAATGCATAAATCCCAAACTGAGATGCATATAAATAAATATATAGAAACTTTTGTTGTTATATACATTTCAGCCAAAGGCAAACATTATGTTGTGGATATTATTATCATATTTTATTTTTCACAAGAGAACAACATTTTCTATTTTTATTCCTGTCTATAGCAAACTAAGTTTTCACGTGAATACTGTTGTATAAAATTTTTATGTCGTAGTTTTGTTGTTTTGGTATATACGAATTGCTTTCTTTAGAAGTACGCTCCGAAATCTGATTAAATTTGTTAATACCATTTTCAGTTTACGACTTTTATAAATTAGCTGTTTTATATTTTGCCATCACCTAATAATCAAAAATTCGATGGAAGCAAGTTCGATAAAAGTTTTGTATTTCTCAATTTATTTACTTTTTCTATATAGAACCAATTTTGTGCAATTTTAAACTTTTCGTGTACACAAAAAGAAAAACTATTTTCCAGTTTAAAAACGTCTGGCAATAATATTTTACAGTCGATACATGCGACAATGTTGCAACTATATACCAAATAGTTTTTGTGGGTAAATATATCCGACTGTAATTTGTCTACTTATGTACGTTTGGTTAAAGTTTACGTACACATTTCATATATTTTTATAAGGTTATGAGTTCAAACTGATATTGACCCTATGCAAACAGCATTTGCATAAATTTATTTATCACAAAAATTTAATATCATCGTGCCATAAATATATTTTGTGCAACATGCACATAAGAACCACATATGAGGATTGAAAAATATCGAATATAGAATTAAATGTCATTTCATATATTTTAGAAGAATTTTGGGCAAATGCATAATTTTATCTAGCATCCAACTTTTTATATATGGCCATGAAGATATCTGTATTATACCGAGAATATAGTCATTTTAAACTTTCGAAACAAAAAAAAAATCAGCAGGTTACAATATAATTTTGCTTTATATATGACTAACATAAAAAAGCTTCAAAATATTATATATTTTTTTATATCCGGTTCCGGTTATGGTATTTTTTACAGATCATTTCACATTGTTATCTTCCATTTACTCTATACATTAAATTTCGGTTACGTAGGTGTATGTATAAAAGTTTCATGAATATATTATTAAAAATATATATATGACCTTATATACTTTGTATATGATACTAAGAGCTTTTACTTACTTCTAATATGTGTGTAAGCTTTACGTGTTGGAACACATATATAAATATTATAAAGTAGATAGTGAAAATTTATAACATTTTTATTTCAAGACATAAGGATTCATACTACACAATATGAAAAATGAAAATGTATGTACAATATAGGAATATCTTTAAAAATAATGTTTAACTAAAAAAAAAATATTTTATTATTTTAGTTAAGTGAAAATTTTAGAAATATTATATTTTATTCTATTATTTAATGATTTTGTACCTTGTTCTGAAAGTTTTTATCGTTACAATATTTTTCTTTCAGCCACACTTTTCAGTTCAAATAACTAATGGGACAACCCCTAAAAATGTGAGGTTATACCTAAAACTTAAATAGAAAAATATTGAAAAATCGAAGCTGGTTTAGAGGTCGCGATTTGAGCGCGAAGTTGGATAAAAAACGTATTTTTTTTATTTTTCGCTTCCAAACGAACAGAAAAATGATTTAAAATGTTTTCTTAGTTTAAAAAAATTTGTGGTGAATAGAGAAGATAATTTTTTATTTTCTATGTTTTTCCAAAACATCAAAAATATCGAAAATTAGTTAGCTAATAGCGACTTTATTGTCAATTTCCGAAACTGACTGGAATTTATAATCAAAATACAACAAAAATAAATAAATAAATAAAAATTCGTAATAACGACTACACAAAGAAAAGTTTTATCATGTCATAAAAATCGTATGAGTCATAAGGAATTAACATATTTATGTTTTATATAAAAATAAATGCAAATTAATTTCATTTTAAGTCCAGTTTAAGTTTAAGTTCAGTTTTAATATTTTTAAGAAAGTGCTACTAATGTTGACAAAATAGCAGCTAATTTACGGTCCACTACAGAAGTTTATCTTTTTGGCCATGAATACTGGTCAAACTATTCGTGCTAAGTTATGCTCAAAAAAGCAAGTGTTGTTCCTTTTTCAATCACTGTACTTTAAAGTTAACTATTCGTGAAATTCCAGCTCTGACAATCCAGAAGGTGTCCATTTTTTGGCCAAATGCACGAATTCCAGAGAAAACATTAAAAAATTGCATGACGAGTGGGAAAATCTTCCAAAGAATAAAAATAAACTATCAAAAGTTTACCGTGAAAGAAAAATTGATTTTAATTGTAAACTGGATGATATTTTCGATATCGCACATAAAAATGCCTTGTACATGATGACCAGCGAAGACAACAAGCAATTTTTTTCCCACAGCGTGAAAAAGGACGTCCTGGATATTAAACCGCAAACAATACGAAGTTGAAAAAAAAGGAAATGGGACTGTGGAGGCAGACAAAATCGTACTTTTATCGTCATCGGAGAGTGAGAACGAAAGGATATCTGATAATACGAAGAAGACCCTACACGAAGCAAGAAAATGTTTAATTACTCCTAGAATTTTGTTAGCTTTGGATAAGTGGAAGATTTCTGATCGTGTAGCAAGGCATTTAATCAGTGTCGTTGAACTCGTTTTGAATCAAACAACGCTGAGACGTCTTCGTGAAACAAAGAGAGTAAAAAAAAATTGGGATGAAAATTTACTTCCGTAGTTATCTAGAACGGAGACCGTGGATTGTTTACTGGTGATTATTTCCCATATAGACAGCAGTTATTTGGCTAATATAGGGTGATTTTTTAAGAGCTTGAGAACTTTTTTTTTAAAAAAAACGCATAAAATTTGCAAAATCTCATCGGTTCTTTATTTGAAACGTTAGATTGGTCCATGACATTTACTTTTTGAAGATAATTTCATTTAAATGTTGACCGCGGCTGCGTCTTAGGTGGTCCATTCGGAAAGTCCAATTTTGGGCAACTTTCTCGAGCATTTCGGCCGGAATAGCCCGAATTTCTTCGGAAATGTTGTCTTCCAAAACTGGAATAGTTGCTGGCTTATTTCTGTAGACTTTAGACTTGACGTAGCCCCACAAAAAATAGTCTAAAGGCGTCAAATCGCATGATCTTGGTGGCCAACTTACCGGGCCATTTCTTGAGATGAATTGTTCTCCGAAGTTTTCCCTCAAAATGGCCATAGAATCGCGAGCTGTGTGGCATGTAGCGCCATCTTGTTGAAACCACATGTCAACTAAGTTCAGTTCTTCCATTTTTGGCAACAAAAAGTTTGTTAGCATCGAACGATAGCGATCGCCATTCACCGTAACGTTGCGTCCAACAGCATCTTTGAAAAAATACGGTCCAATGATTCCACCAGCGTACAAACCACACCAAACAGTTCATTTTTCGGGATGCATGGGCAGTTCTTGAACGGCTTCTGGTTGCTCTTCATTCCAAATGCGGCAATTTTGCTTATTTACGTAGCCATTCAACCAGAAATGAGCCTCATCGCTGAACAAAATTTGTCGATAAAAAAGCGGATTTTCTGCCAACTTTTCTAGGGCCCATTCACTGAAAATTCGACGTTGTGGCAGATCGTTCGGCTTCAGTTCTTGCAGGAGCTGTATTTTATACGGTTTTACACCAAGATCTTTGCGTAAAATCTTCCATGTCGTCGAATAACACAAACCCAATTGCTGCGAACGGCGACGAATCGACATTTCACGGTCTTCAGCAACACTCTCAGAAACAGACGCAATATTCTCTTCTGTACGCACTGTACGCATTCGTGTGGTTGGTTTAATGTCCAATAAAGTAAACTGAGTGCGAAACTTGGTCACAATCGCATTAATTGTTTGCTCACTTGTTCGATTATGTAGACCATAAATCGGACGTAAATCGCGAAACACTTTTCGAACCGAACACTGATTTTTGTAATATAATTCAATTATTTGCAAGCGTTGCTCGTTAGTAAGTCTATTCATTATGAAATGTCAAAGCATACTGAGCATCTTTCTCTTTGACACCTTGTCTGAAATCCCGCGTGATCTGTCAAATACTAATGCATGAAAATCCTAACCACAAAAAAATCACCCGTTACTTATGTGAATTTAATTATTATAACTTCATTTCATATTTCACAGTTTATTACATTTTATTAACATTAAATTCACAACACTTAAATTATATTTAAAATAATTTTTTAAGAATACTGCTTATGACTATATGACTATTTAATTAATAACTAATGTGCATTTTCCGAGCATTTTCATTTCTTATACGCAATTGTGTTTATTTTGTTAAAATTGAACGATACCTTACTAACATTGCGGAAAAAAATAAATGAATCGACTTTTCCGGTAGATTAAACAACAGTTCTCAAAATATCAAGGTCAACTGGTTTGGAAATGGCGGAGCTGTTTTCCAAAGCTTAATCGATTGGAGAATAGTTGCCGATGTCGTAGCGGCTTGCTTCGATACAACATATTCAAATACTGGAAGATTAAATGAAGCAGCTATTATTTTAGAGCAGAAACTGGAACACTGTTTATTATATCTTTGGATTTTTGCAAGAACAAATTGGCAAAGGATCATGCTCGGGATGATTACAAAAACAGCGTGAAAATCAGTTAAATTTTTTGGGACATTATATCAAATGAAAATGTCCGTTTCCATCTGCAAGGGTCTATACATTATGCTCGCTGGACGCCCCAAGCCAATTATGTATTGAAATTATTTATATTTCGTGAAGAATTAAAGATGTAACATGAACAGAATAATTTACAGGACATCTGCATTTTTGTCGTACGATTTTTTGTGAAAATTTGGCCCCATTGCACTAAAACTGGTAAAGCACCAAAGCTGGATTTGAACTGTCCGATGAAAGCATCGCATTCTTCATTTTCGACGAGAACGTCTTTTGTGCAGAGAAAGGACGAATAAGCAACATTTGGATATGATGTAGGATGTAGACGCCGAGTTTAGTAAACGCGTCGGGGTGAAAATTCATCATGTGAAAACATTCATAACGAAAGAATTAGCAGATTGTGTTACACCAAACACTGGCGATTTTTTTAAACGGTTCCAGATTTTGATAGATTTCTTAAACAAAGATCTGGTTATGTAGCCTCAGGCTGATAATTTTAATGACGAAATGAAGATTATCGAATAACAGTCGTAAATGATATCGCAGAACGTGGTGTTAAGTTTATACAAGATTATGCAATAATTACTACAAGTGTAAATGACTATATACAGAAGTTGTGTACAAGTGTAAAGGACTATACACAACATATACCAAAATATCCAGAAGATCATCCTAGAATTAGTCCAGGGAAGTTAGGAAAAATAGCAGAAATTTTTAGGGACAGTAGCAGTTTTTGAAAAATGCTTTCTGGGCCGAAAAATGGTTTCGAGGCACAAAAGACTTCCAAAGCAATTGTTTTTATAACATACGTAATATTTATTTTTTTAATATTCAATCAAAATTTTTTTTTTCATACCCCGAGTAATTTTAATGCCAGAATTGAATTCGGCATCCCCGACAACCCCCGAGTAGTGATTTTGCAGTGATTTTCTTGGACGCTGCCATTTCCCCCTATCAACCCCAGACAACCCCACAGAGGGACCCCCGAGCGCCCCCGTGGTTGGTTTCAAATTTGGGTTCAATCTTGAAATGGTTCAGTTAACAAAGTAATCATGCCTAGACACATTTGGTAATTGTTATAAGCTAACAGAAACAATAATTTTCGACGTTTTCTCTATTCTCTACTTTCTGGACGCCACTGTTTTAATTATGTAACTATATTGACATGTGCAGAATTGTAATTCCTTATACTACGAAGACCGTACAGCACAACTACACCGGTCATATTTTCAAGGTTCCGTGCTAATGAAAGTTTAAACGATAATCACAATGTGCTAAGAAATTGTTATACTGTATGTTATTTTATTTTTGATTAATTCGGAATACTTAAAATATATTTTTTTTTTAATTTTCGACGACAGTTAGCCATTACAATAATTCCAACAATTATCAAATTTATGTAATTTATAGAAGTATTGGAGATTGATTTTTTCAAATCAAATTTAAGCAGTTTTATTAAATTAATGTTCTAAAAAAACTGAACTACCCAGAATTAAATTTCAAATTTCTTGCCCCATATTTAAAATGTATATAAAACCCTTGTGAACATCTAGCAAATGTCAAAAAATAAATAATTCAATACCATTTAAAAATTAAAATAAATACAAAAACTAAATAAAAATAAAAATAAAAAACTTTACCATAGAAAATTTCCCGGACTACAAAATATAACTTTTTAAAAACGACCATTTCAATTATTTATTTATTTTTTTTATTTATTTTTCTGTCAAATAGATTAAAAGTTTGCTTTGCAGAAAAAAAATCAACAACAAGCATAAAAAACTTTATATTTAAAATAAAAGTTTTCGATCAAATAAAAATATTATAAGCAACACAACAACAACAATAAAAATTCACTATTTTTCCGGAATATATAATGAGATTTATTATGGTACTGTTAACGTATACAATATACATTTAAAAAAAGAACTGGTATCCGATACTTTAATTTTCAGTTTAAGAAAGCCGTTTTTCTGGAAAATCCGATTTATTTATAAAAGACTCTCTCTTTCTTTTTCTGTATTATATAAACATCGTTCGTATATATGAAGTATCTAAATCTCTGCTCAATCAATTATCGAATCATTAAAGAAAAGCCGAAAAACCGTATACAGATAATATTACAAAAATTTCCTATCTCTTACCACTGTAATACCCGTGTATATACTTTGGTACACAGATTTGAGGAACAATTTACTGTTGAGTAAATAAATTTAAAACAATTTTCTATTTAATAAGATTAATCTAGCGAAAGGAATAATTTCCCCAATAACATATTTATCTATTTTATAAAATCAACAAGCATCACAAATGATTTGAAATGATTCCTTTTTTCCCTGCTAAGCTCCTTAATCTTATTTTCCTCTTCAGTTTCCTTCTACTTAAACAGGCCAAAAACAACAACGAGGAAAAAATAACAATCAAATTACAAGATTTTTTTTTTTTTTTGTAACTTGGCTTTTTTCTATTTTTTATGTTTATCCAAAATTAGTAATTCGACTTTGTGTTCAAGAGTATTGAAATAATTTTTTTTGTAGGTATTGGTTGCCGATGTTGTTATTTTTTTTTTTTTAAATCAACCAAAAAGTAAATTTCATTGAGTAAGCGAGAAGAAAATTTGTGTTTGTAGAGGATAAAGCTGGGCTGCCGAATGGAGTATGATGATGATCAAGCAAATCGATTCTTAAGAGATTTGTTTTGTTTTTCTCGATTCCAGCGTAATTCTTTTTTTTTTTTTTTTGGAAGAAAAGCAAAATAATAATAATAAAAAAATCAATTTCTTTCTCGTTGGGTTAGAAAGATATAAGGTTAAAAGATTTAAAAAATGTATGTATATGGATCACATAGAGTATAAATGTTTATCTGGATGTACAACAATATTAAATTCGATTTAGATAATTCAATGAAGAATTTAATGTCACGAAATAATTTGAGTATTCTGTGTGTATCGAAAATGTGTCTACAGTCTAGACAAATTGTTGATTATACGTTTTCAATTTTATTTTCAGACATGGATTGACTATAAAAATGGTAGCATGTGGTGTTCTCAATGCACTGCCCCATTTGATCCTGACCTTTGTATTTATAAATATTATTAGAACTTATTTTTCAACAGTATTTTGACAAAAACAGTTTTTTGACAAAAAACTTTAAATCCACTTAAATTTTGAAAAATGATCGGGACCGCAATTGTTGCAAAATTAATTAATAAATTGTTGGTTATTTTTTGTTTTTCTTGTAAATAATAAACGTTTCAAAATACATGCAAAACATTGCAAAAGGCTCAAACTGAATCTGTCAAGTCCGGTGGGCTAATTTGTAACAAAATCCACTGAGATAATCCTATTTGTCGCAAAAGATACGGTTTGAAGCTTCATCTCGATCAAACACTGTATATGATAATGAAATACTTTTCAAATTATTTGGAAAAATACAAAAACATTTTTATAGAAGTAATCACTTCTAGTTGGCCGATTAGGATCTCCTAGTTTGAGGAAAAAGTTTATTTATACAATTCCATTCTGACCAATTAATTTTTGTTAGAGAGCAGTTTTTCGGTGCAAAATCGTCATTTCCGCCTAAGTTTTACAAAATTGATTTGAATCGGTATTGTTGAAAAATTAGTTTACAATCTTTTGGTCATTAAGGTTTTCCTTATTAATGACATTATACTCTTCAAAATATTTGCAAATATCGAAAATGCTCCTATACATGATATCACTTCCGTTGGATCGAGGCCGGCCGATCAAGCAAACCATCTGAGTTGTAGAATAAATTTTTTAAATTTTGGTCAATACCTTTTTTGAATTTGGTGATATAGCGAATGGTAAATCTCCAGTTCAAAATTTTTAATAAATTTTATAATTTATTTTAAATTTATTTTAAATTTATTTTAAAATTTATTTTAGAAGAAAGTAAAATAGTTATTAGGCAAAATCAACCTTTCCGCTTAAGTTTTGGAAAATTGATCTAACCCAGTAGTGTTGTAAAGTTAATTTCGAATCTTTTAGTTCAAAGTTAATTTTCTCATAATTTATATACTTTTCAAAATATTTTAATTAAATTAAAAATTTGCTATGCAAACCGGCATTTCCAGATGGGTGATCTTGTTCAAAAATCACTGTTATTTTCCAATTAATGCGAAAAGCTTAATTATGTAGTGTCTTATATGGATAAACCAATCAGTATGGGCCAAAGGGGACCAAATTTGTACGCAAAACAGTTTCTTGGCCAAAACCGTTATTTCCGCTAAGATCTTGAAAAACTGATCTGAACCGGAATTGTTGCATAATTAATTTAAAATCTGTTAATTGATAGACATTTTGCTTGTAAAAGACGAAAAAGTAGATCGATTTAGGTCAAAATTCACTGACATCTCCTATTTCGCGGAAAAAGCTTTAGTATGAAATTAAATCCTAGTAAATCACTTGGCTATAAAGAAACAACATAACTTGGCTGTAGAGAAACAGCATCATTAAGTGGGGACGACACGACGCACATACGCACGCGTGCCTACACAAAAATTTTAAAACACACTTTTTTTGCTTTCTGCGATTTCGCAAATGGTAAATCCGCAACAATCCCGATATCGAAATATTTTGTGATTACTAAACAATAAACTGTTTGATTTTAGAAACTATAAATATTTCAATAATGTTCGAATACAGTAGCCGCGCAGTATTGAAAATTCGACAATGATGATTTGTGTTTTGTGTCAATAATAATTTGTGATTGCCCATATGTGTAATTAGATTTCTTCTTTCCGAAAGCAGATTAGATCTGGTTATCAAGAAAAACTTGCAACTTGTAATTTTGTAAATTTGGGTGATCTGGATAGATTTGGTCTGAACCGTGTCTAGTGATCTCGAAAGAAAATATGTTTGTCTTCGGTAAATTACAACCCACTTGACTTAAGTGAATCAATTCTTCTTTTTATTGTACGGTACCTGGTATTTGGCCTTTTGTCGAGTTTGTCACCATCAGTGGCAATATTCTGGCTTTCTCTGAGAATAGGGGATTATAGGAAAAATATTTACATAACATTTATTTCCAAATTGATTTTTTGTGGCCTACTGAAAAAATAAGTTTATTGCAGCTATTTTCAAAACAAAATTAATTAGAAAACTTTTGTTCCACAAAAATTTTTATAGGATAGGGAAAAATATTTTCCTATATAACATTGTTTTCAAAATATTTACACCAAACTTATTCCCTCAGTGCGGGTCAGAAACATAAAATTCCGACAAAAATGCTACGAAAATATTTTTTAAAATCCCCTATTCCCAGGGAAAGCTAGAATAGTGCCACAGGAATACTTTTATGGTGAAATTATTTTTTGAGATATTACACTTGGGTACAACAACATCGAAATATTTACTGCATCTGAAAGTATTAAAAAGATATTTTTAAAGGCTGTACTACGAAATCTTGGTTTTCAAAATCTGGTTTTCAAAATCCCGGTTCCAAAAATTCCGGTTTCAAAATCTCGGTTTTCAAAATCCCGTTTTCTAAATTCTCGGTTTACTATTCTTCTATACTAATTGCACAAAAATAACTAATAAACTTTTTTAATTGCAAGATTTGGTACTTGCAACATTTTGTAGTTGCAAGATTAATAAAAAAGCCATATTTCGCAAAAATTGTGTATAAAAATCAAAAAATTATTTTTATTTTCAAAAATACTTTCTTAATTTATGTCAAATAGCTTTCTTAAATTTTAAGAGATTGTTTTTTAAGATTAAAAAACTATTGGCTTTTTTTAAAAAATTTATTTTAATGTTTAAATAATTATTTTTTAACAAATGTCATAACATAATACAGGTATCTACCACAAAAAGTAGAAAATTATATTTGTAACCCTTAGAGCCATTGTGTAAAAAAATACACACAACCCTTAAAAAAATATAATGAGAATTTCCTCAATATCTTTTTTGTCTACTCATCAGGATGCAATGCATATGCAACGACCAAACTGCAAAAAATTAAAACCTTCATACCTTTAGTATAACACAAGAACATATCGATTTGGCGAATTAAATCACATATAGACGAATTAAAAAATAAATCAACGGCATTTCTGGCAAAACAATAATTATACACTTTTTCATAAGTTGTCATTATTAACAAACAAATAGTTTTGAAGAACTCTAGAACTCTTCTTTTGAAATAAAGTATTCTGTTTAAATAAATAAACTTTTTAAATTTAATAAAAATTTAATTTGTATAAATTTTAAATTTATACAAAACCGGGATTTTGAAACCCGAGATTTTGAAAAACTGGATTTTGAAAACCGGGATTTTGAAAACCGGTATTTTGAAAATCGAGATTTTGAAAAATGGGATTTTGAAAAGCGAGATTTTGAAATCCGAGATTGAGTTATACACCCCTTTTTCAAATTTCGCATTTAGTTTTGTTATTTTCAGTTTTTGACATTAGATAACTTTAAAAATTCCAATAGTTCCTTATTCTCGTCAACGACAATTTCATATTTAACTGTTGGTTTCGCGTTCATTTCACCATATCTCGCATCGCGCTTTTGCAGCTTTTTTATAAATTCTGCTTCAATTTTGGATTTATTATAAAGGTTTTTTAAATTGGTTGTGCTATATAGCAGCCATGTTGTTTAAGCAACATCTGTAAGGTTTGATGTTAATTTTTCAGTAGAGAATGACAAATCACCATGGCAGTATGCAAGTATTCAAATTTTGTTTTCAAAATCGTGGACGCAATTGTCCTTCATGGTTGACTATTCAACGTTTGGTGTACAAATTCGAGTCAGCTGAAACTTGTTTAATTTTGCGTCAAGACTTGGGTCTGCACTCTTGTCAAATCCAATTGACCCAGGAAATTATCTTAGGATTGGGCTGTGGAGCAAATGGAAGTTGACCTAAATTTTGCTAAAAAATCATCTTGAGCGATGGCAAATGATCCGTCCTTACTTCTTATAATGTAAAACAGGGATTTCCTAACCGTTAACGGCGAATGGTTTAGATCGATGGGATGCGAATTCTTGAAGCCTTAACTGGATGATATTGATACCGACGGTATGAGGTTCAAACAGAGCGCCATGTTAACACACGCGACGGTGGCATAAACTGGCCACTTCTTTTTATAAAGCTTTCGTAAATCGCTAATATTAGCGAATAAACCGCAAATAATTGATGCTCTTAAGGTCAAAAGTATGAGCGCCACCAGCGTATGTGTCACCAAACAAAGCTGGGACAAATATTTGGACAACGATATATGCCATAAAACATTCGTTCAAATAAAACAAAAAATTGAGTGGATACCTCACACACATCAAGTTTTATTTATGTTAAAAAATCAAGCGTCTTTATTGAAAGACCCTTACACGTTAGAGCAAAACCAAAATGGCCGTCGCTTTTCTTACATTCACTTCATTAAAATAAAATTGCTTATTTACAATATTTTGGCCCAAATTATTCGTTGAACAGGTTAGGTTTGCTTTGAAATTTAATAGAACTCCTCCAAATTCAAAATAAAATATTGTTTACAAAAACTATTAATTAATATTCTTTGTGTAAACGTGTAACAGAAATGATACAATTGTAATGTACTATTGTTACTTTATATATTTTTAAAAGAGTTTTGAATTTAGAAACTGACTTTATGTAGCTTTGAATAAAATTGATAGCTATGTTTAATTCTAGCAACACATCAACCAGACCAATACTCGATGGCGGTTAAATCGAAAATCGTGACATTTTATGAAAAACAAAATGCTATACTGAGTCCTATTTCACATAGCTGTATATTAAGTTGGACCTGCTTTTTCGAAAGTTTCAATATCTAACAGGACACCCCCTAGAAATGTGAGGTTATGCTAAAAACTTAAACCGAAAAAATATTGGGTCAATCGAAGGTAGTTAAGAGGACGCGCTTGAGCGCAAAGTTCGATAAAAACGTAATTTTTTCAATTTTTCACTTTCAAAATATGACAAAAATAATTTAAAAAATTTTCTCAACCTGAACGAAAATTTTCTTGAATAGAAGAGATAATTACCTTTCTAAAACATCAAAGATATAGAAAATTGGATAACAAACAGGGTAATAGGTATGTTCTTCAGAAACTGGCCATTGAAAATTTATGAGATTCAAAAATTGATATTTTTAAATTTTGCACCACAAAAATACTACTTATTAGCACAAAATTAAATTTACATAAATAGTTTTAGTTTAATATTCAAATTAAATTAAATTTTATTCATGCTGATATGATTGCAAACGGTCTTGTAGTTGTGCACGAGAAGAAGTATAAATTAGTATGATCTGGACCATTTTTAAATGATCAGAACTAGTAGCATTGTACATGGTCTGAAACAAAAACATTACACCACAACAAAACACAATCGGAACCTCTTAAATTCGTATAGTATTACGATTCAAAAGAAAAATTATCAAACAAAACGAGCTTTATTTTGAAAATAGTAATGACAAAAACAAAAAAAAAAAAATTAAAATTCAGCACGCCGATAAAGCAGAAACTCAAACAAATAAAACAGAAAGACAAAAACCAACAAGCACCATTTAGATTTTCACCACATAAACACAAACAACATTTTCTATTAAATTCAATAAATTTAATGGTACAATTGATTTCCAAATTGATATTTATTTTCCATATTATGTACATGTGTCTATAATACACATACGTATTTGTGTTCGAATATATCAATTTTTCCAATTCAATTAACATTTTCATTTCTGTTGTGTACGAAGTTTTTCCTGGTGATGCTTTCTATACTGTATTTTATTTAAATTTTTTTAAATTAAATTTTTTCTTTTTTGTAGGTGTGTGTGTGTGTATGTAATTGCGATGTGTGTATACGTGTGTACAGCGCATCCATCTATTTGTTATTTTAAAACAAAATTAATTTGATTTTTATTATTTTGTTTTAATTTTTTTTTTGGAGCTTTTGTTTTGTTTTGAAAAAATAAAAAATAATAAATAAAATTATTTATCGTCGTCGCACTGGAGATGAAAATGGTATGGAGGATCGAATGGATATGGTTGGTGTTGTTGGATGGGTGACAGATGTATTAATTCACACGAGTGTATACTATTCGTATAATGTTTACTTACATATGTGTTTGATATAATTAGGTTGGCTCATAGATCATATCATTTTTTTAGGTTGCGTTTTCTTTGGCGGGGTTATAATAAACGACTCGATATCAATAAACCATACTTCAAGTATCTGGGAGCCAACCAAAGAATTTTTTTTTATAAGTCTGAGCAAATCTCATCAACCGCTATATTAAATTTATAATACTGGTTCGAGAGATGTTGGGCAACAAACACTATGATATAGAGTTAAAAGATCCTTTTCGCAGTCCTCCATCCACCGAATAGGAGGCCTTCCACAATGTTATTTTTCAATTGTGCCGATTCCACGCCTGAGCCATTTAAGCCTTGATTTAATTATTTCAATTATTGTAAATTTTGTCCAGATCATTTCTGATCTTGCAATTTAAACGCGATTCAAACTCATTTCTCCTTCATTCGCATCATACGAACTAATTTGCTTGCAAAATAGCAAGCTTTGCGAGACTTGAAAATATTCTCCTCCAACCTTTTTGTATTGTGTGTCGTTTGTTAAAACCCTTAACTTGTATTTGAGCCATATATGGTAATTATAACAGACACTTTCGTTTTGTTTAGGTTTTCGTTGACCGAAGTATTTTGACACAGGTCGAAAAAACAGGTTTGCTGTGGTTGAAAATCATAGATAAAATGGCATGCCCTCGCGCATACGTTTCTCATTAAATGTATATGTCCAAACCGATAAACAAGTCAAAGTTATTGTGCAATTTATTTTAAAGTAAAGGTTTTTAGTCAAATAAGTACGTAAACTTTACGTACATATATGACACAAAATTTTTTGATATCAATTTTCAAACATGTGTCATATATGCTCAGTTAGTACATACATTTTTTTTAAATATTTTTGATAACCAAAATTAAATTTAGTAGAGTGCAGCGGAATTTGACCCCAATTCCCGAAAAATGGCCTGACAGTAGCGAGGAAGATGTAAATGACAATGAAGGTGATGCACTAATGAATGATGAATGAGATTCAAGCATCGAAGAAAAGATGGAATGCATAGCTCTGGATTTGTATATAGAAAATATTCAAATAATATTGGCCAGCGAGGTGAAAATAGAGGGTGCCTAAATTTGAATATATTGAAATAGACCGGGCTGAACAAAAATGCATTAGTAACGAGGTAAAGTAAAATAACTGAGGGAAAAATATTAAAATACTGCTTTGGAAAAATGTTCCCTTCGGTTTTTATCTAGAAATGTCTACATTTAACGCAACGCCTCGTATTATCCAAAATGGATTTGAAAAAGTTCCTAGGAATTTGTTTGATTTTTTGTATCGATGAAGTTTCCAATAGAAAGCTGTGTTGGAATGCCCTTGTTGGAAATAAAACAATTCAGGAGCCAATTTGCCTAAAATCTTTAAAAAAAATTAAAAGCACCGTGCATTTTGTAGAAAACCAACAGGGGGTTTAAAATGTTTGCATTAACAGGGGGATGAGCTTCTGAGAGGGTCATACGTAGAATACACGGTTAAATATTACTTTACGTATACATCGAGGAAATCAGGTAAGGAGTATGCATTTTGAAAATTTTTGAATGCAGGATTGTTTACCAACAGTTTTTAGGATCGGTAGCTAAATTTTTCCGGAAAATTACCCCATTTTCCGGAAAAATTTTTGCTTTAAAAAAAATTGAGTATTATTTTATTCAAAATACGTACAAATGTGTAATTTTTATAAAAATCTTAAGATTAGGATTGTATCTTAACAGTTTTTCGACCGTACAATTAATTTTTCCGGAAAAATTTTGCAATTTTACCAGGAAAATTTTGAAGATATTTCAATTGTTTTTTACTTAGTTTAAAATTTAAATAAAAATTGTCACTTGAAAAATTGCATAAATTCTTGAAAGCGTGGGTTTCGTGGCGACAACCTTCATCCTCTAAGGTATACAACGAATTAAAATTACATTAAAAAAAAATTGTATTTACAAATTTTTTTAACATTTGTGGCATTTACAGATTAAGCGATAAGAGCGATAAAAACTCTTTGATCTGTGTCTGCAAGGTTGAGGAAGTCATAATTCCAAAACTAAAGTTGGATGTACAATATTTCAAACCCTCGGTCAAATATGAACTAGACAATATACTATTCATACAATAAATACTTTGATGCATTCTCTTCTCATAACACGAGTTCATTCATTCAGTTCAATCATTTCGAATGCTGTATTAACACGGGCAATGAAATTTAATGTCAAGGTTTCAAAAAAATCCTTGTAAAGGGCCATATGCCATAAAAAACAAAACAACACTAATTTCAAACGATTATCACAACATCACCGCAGCAGGACAAAAATATTTTATTACCGATTTGCGCCAATTACAATACACTTCCAATGTAATGCCAAAATCACAAATTCTTTAAAAAATAACCGTTTTTCCTCGGTTATATTGCGAACGAAGAAAAATATCGAAGAGATAATTTCAAGATTTGCAATCAATGAAAACTCACATTCATAAAAATTATTTGGCATTGTATGATAATTTGCCGCATTTTTAATAAAATAAAACATTAAAGAAATGGACTGAACGTCAATTAAAGGCTGAACAGTTTTAAAGTTAAAATGTCCGTGACACATAATTGTGCATCAAATACATATTGAAATCTAGCTGAAATGTTCAAACAGAAAGAAACCGACCAACTGGCACAGTGAGTTAAGCTTTGGCATGTGAATCGGAAAGTACCGGGTTCGAATCCCAATAGGGGCAGGATGCAAAAGGAAAATTTCATAAACAGATTACCAGCTGTTGTGAAATGTACCACATCTATATGACCCCCTTTCGGAGTGCAAAACAAATGGGCCGACCCATCTTCCATGTCAGTATAACTGGCATATGGAGTTTGCAATGTGCAGATGGTCTTAAAATCGGTCCTATAGCCGTACGTCCTCGAATTGGTTAACATTGGCGTAAAAGTAAGGACGAAATAAACAAACCGCGAAAAAGCAGGAAGAGCTTTGAATTGGCTCCAGAACAGATTGCAGGGATAAAAAAAAGACATCAAGAAAACTAACTGTTAAATTGAAATTTTATTTGGCGTATACTTCCTTTAAAATGTAGGTGCATTTCAGAGAACACAAGCGTGTATATATGCATTTTAAAATATAAGGACAAAATATTTTTAAATATTTAATATTAGAATTAATTTTGAATAATGTTTAGAAATAACTTCAGTTATACTTTTATATTTAAAGTGATTTGAATTTAAATGAAATGTTTTTTTCACCCCCTGTAAAATTACGAAAAACGTAGATACACACGCCATCGATTTGTTATGTTGCATGATTTTAAGAATTTTTCCGTTTATGGACTGATAAAGATTTATGGTAGTGTTGATGAGACTTTACGAGGCTTGAAGTCCTTGTGCCTAAGGGCCTTCGAGCGGGATCCTTTGATTTTTTAATTTAGCCACGGAGAAGTTGGATGAGGAGCCCAAACAAATGTGGAGATACGAAACCTCTGAATTTCCTACCGTAGACCAGTTTTTAGCATTTGTATCTGAAAGAATAGATGTTTAAGGAAACGGGTCTAAACAAGTTCATAATGCACCCAAATTAACTTCGTCGAGTAGGTTTTTCTACGTAACATATTTTGTAATATGCGGGCCGATAGTCAACGAGAATTAATAAAAACTCTAAATCATTGCTACAATTTTATTTTCAGATAAGCAGGTTGTAACCAATGTTAGAATTCGTAAAGCTGTTTAATGGCAACAAAATACATAATATACCTTACTACACCTTGAAGAAGTCATTATAATCCGCCAATCTCTACCAATAAGGAAAAGACGTCTACCACAGAATCGAGCGCATCAACCTCAAAACAAGCAAAATCTTATTTGATCTACCAAATTCTGAAATCCTCAAAAATTTTCATATTCCGAATTCACCAACAATATCAATACTTCCAACAGTGGAGATCAAAATTGAGGATAATTTCGGTAGATGGATAAAATGTTTTGCCCTTCTTGACTCTGGTTTGACACATTCACAAACAGAAATAATTGGGTGACGGGCTGGACTAGCCAATTGAGTATTCGATCTCAAGGTAAAGTCTTTTCTTGATCATGACTATAAAATTTCGGCCCAGGCTTATATTATACCTAGAATTTGCTCTAAACTTCAAACACAGTTAATTGATGTGAGAAATTCACACATTAGATCCATCAATCTGCTGGCTGACCCCGAGTTTTTCAACAAAAGTAAATAGATGTTCTACTTGGATGTGAACATTTATTCCATGCGCTCATTGGTGGTAAAATATAATATTTTGAAGGTAGCCCCATATAGCTTACAACACTCGGTTTGGTTGTGTCGTTGAAGTAAATTTTAACTCAACTAATCTGAATTTGTTTCTTTACCAGAATCATTCAAGATTAATATCAATTAAACCAAGGACATCGAGAATTCTTAAGTATTGAAAATTTACTCCAGCAATATTGGGGGACTGGAGAGATTCTTAACCCTAGTAGTGTCACCGATGACAAAAGCGTCAAAAATTTCCATGATAACGATATTTGTCTCTAGAAAAAAGACTTGATTCAGATTTTCCACTTATTCAAGCCTACGTAACTTTTCTGCAAAAATCCGAAGTATTAAACCGAGATTTTTTCTTGGGAGATAGGCGACGAATCAAAAAAACGACTTCTTTTAAAGACGACTTCTTTTTTCAATTATCCCTCCCCAAGACAAATAAGTTCACTAAAAAATCCTTTCATTCGGAGAGTTCCAGAATTTTAGATCTGCTAGGTCTACTGAACAATTCGGCTGAAAATATTATTCCAATCAATTTGGCTAAAGTGTATTGGTTGGGATGATGAACTCCCTTCAGATATCGAACTGGAGTGGGTTCTAGTTCTAAACCACCCTAGGATTGGAAAACCTATTTAGCTAATAGAACGTCCAAAAGCCTCACTTGAATATCTTGCAATCTATTTAACCAGAAGATTTACTACAAAATAGGTTTTGGTTTGACGGTCTCGATTTCTTTCTAAAAAAAACATAACCTCCTGGGTCAAGTATCAGCACCTGAATCGTTTTTTTGCGACCATAAAACAATTGCCGAATTTCATCTATCTACGGTCCTGAGGCAACACTCAATTGTCGATGTTTTGGCTGTGTAAGAGCCACCGATAAGAGCCACAGAGATACCCGAGGCCGAGATTGTTATTTTTCGACACATTCAAGAAACGGAATTCGCTAGTGAAATTATTCTCCAATTTACATTTTTTTGTTTCCATTTATCGATGCACATGGACTGCTGAGAGTGGTAGGAAGACTAGGTCATGCAGACTTGGAATATGATGTAAAACATCCTATTATACTGCCTTTCAGCCACATTATAATTGAGAGAATGGTACGAGAAAAACATGTTCAACATATGCATGCCCGCCCAAAATTACTACTCACTACGTTAAAACAGCGAATCAAGATTCCATTCTTCGCGTTAAAACACCAGCCAGAGCATTTATACAAACAGGTATAGATTTAGCTGATCCATTTCTAGTCAAGACCCATCGTCACCATTCAGCTAAAATATTTAATGCATAACCCAATTAAATACTTTTGTATGGCGACCCTTTGGTATCTGATATAAGTAGTAACACCTTAATGGGGGCTCTGCAACGGTTCTGTGTCACTCGACGTGTCCCTTCAACTTCGTGAGCTCTACAACCAATACAATTCCCAAGTGAGGCAAGCAGATAAACTAAATTGATGTACCGATTCTTATACCCAATGGCATTTCATCTCTACTGCAGCCCCTACATTTAGCGGTTTGTGGGAATCAACTGTGAAATCCGCTAAATACCACCTGTGTCACGTGATTGGAGACTCGCGTGATAGAGATCTCGTTAACAACGAATGTAATTCCCTTCTTTCCAGACATTTTATAACTGGCAATGGTTGGCGGGTTATTCGAACATAGCCTGCATCATAACAAAATTAATCACCTTAACAGATGGCCGTTACTACAATCGATGCTAACCTCATTCAACAAATTGTATAAATGGTGTACCCCTAATCACCAGATAAAGGTGGGAAGCATAATTCTCGTCCGAGAAAAAAATCTGCCACCATCAAAATGGTGGTGGGCAGTAAAGGAGGGGGACAGAAAATCTAATTAGAGTAGTGACCATCAAACTTTCAAATGTCAAGCTTTTGAAACGACCGATCACTAAAATCATCCTTTTCCCAAGTTTTGATTTTAATGAGTGATAGTGGTTTCTAACGAAACATTTTAAAAACTAAACATTTACGAGAAAATCTACGAGTATATGTAACACTTGTAACGAAATTAACCCTTGAAAACAAGTGCAGTATTTTTGCGATTCGTACAAACATTCGTGGTAAAAGGCGCAAAAGTTGCGTGTAAGCCGCAACTTAAACATTCTTTTAATGTTCACGAATGCTTGTTACCATTCTGGCCGCGTAAAGGATATAATGAGTGATGTTTGTACTTATTAAAGATGGCACTTCAAACCCAATTTCCAATTCGATTAAAATTAAACAAAATCATAAAGCAAGTATCCAAAACATTAAAGCGATTAAATTTTTTGTATTCCAAAACTTTTTTGTATTTTTATTTTTAATTAAACATAATTTTTTATGTCATCTGTAATTAAATTTCTTGTTTCTCTCCCGCGATATTTTGAGGAAGATTAATGATTTTTTTATAAAACGAACATAAGAAGAGAATACTACTAAAAAAAAAATAAACAATTTTCCGTTAAATTAACAACAACTTTTCATCTAGCATGATGTATAGATTTTCATTTCCTCGTATATTAACGGACCCCGCAACGCTCAAACCAACTACTCGTAACAGAATGATATCAAACAAGTATTAGCTATCTGGTTTGCTTGTCGTTGTTGATTACAAATTTACTTTGTCCTTTTTATACTTATCGTATTCATGTACGAGCACATTACAGGGTGGCCACCTGTTTCTCGAAACTAGCCAATTTCGGATTGGGTAAGATAAATATTTTACATTTTCTTAAAACAAACAACAACATTTGGTTATAAAATAATATTTAGATTTTTATACTAGTTCTAATGAGCCAGTTTAAAAAGGTGGCAGCCCTGGTATATGCATATACTCAAAAATTTTCTTATATAACAAAGTAAAATATATCACATATTATTATTTGTCAACAAACACATTGTTAAAGAGCAGAAAAATCTCTATGGGATAAAAATAAAACAAAAAAAAAATTTCGGTGTTGTAACCAAACAGGAAAATACAAAAAACGGAAATCGTTAAAGGGAAATGAAAGAAAATTGGTATAAATAAAATAAATCGTGGACGAAATATTAAATAAGTAAATAATAATACAAGCAAAATGAAAATGAATCAAGAATTTCGTATTTTGTTTTGGTTCGGTTCGGTCTGCTTATGGTGATATATATTCATGAGTTCTGGGAAATATAAACAAACAGAATACGAAAAAATTGAATCATGGAAAATACAAAATCATGATGATGGTCAATTCAGTGCTGTATAAAAAAGCATAATTTTCATGAAAATTGATATAAATAATATAAGTGTTATTAATTGTGAGCTATTTGTTACAGTTAAGTTAAGATTAACCGTCTCAATTTTCCCGCCTTCTGTTTTTTTTATACTCCTCATACTGTAATAATGATGCTGGGCCACAATGATAAATTGTTGTAATTTTTATTTAATACAATATATTTTACTTGTCTTGTTGATTAAATAATATAAAATATATAATACTTCTTACCATAGTTAAAGATGTATGGTCATTTGGGGATTTTGTGTTTGTTTAAAGCAGATTAGTGATTTTATATTTCAAGTTGGAATGAACGCAGCATTTCATTGAAACGGTGCAACAGTCTCATCATAATCAAATTTTATGAAATCATATACAAAATTAAAAAAAAAATCTTTCGAATCTTCAGAGTCAATTAAAAAAACATTAAAAACTAATTTTCTTGTCAAATTAGCCACACAAAGTCGTAAACCAAAGACGGGAACATATAAAACTTTACCCTAAAATGATTTTTTTTTAATTGAATTTCAACCCAGTTTACGAACAGTAGAAATATTTAGTTTTTTGTGGTAAGTCGAATAATTTAATTGAAATATTTGTGTTGGGTATATGGGGGGTAACAAAACTACATCCATTTATCCAACTATGCATTTTATATTGAAAGAAAAGAAAAAACCGATTGAACTTAAATGCAGTAAAAAAGCTTTTAAGTAAATTTAGTGACTTTACATCGTAAAATAAATTTTTTCCTGAAGCAAAAAACTAAAATATTGTGGAATGGTTTATAAATTAAATTTTATTTGATTTGGCTATAGTTACATTGAAGTTATAGTGGTTATAGTTACATTGAAGATAACCTTAAGTCGACTTCAATCTGCAAAGCCAATCAGTATATTGAATACCTGATCAAAATGTTGTACATCACTCTGGTCCAAAACATTTTTTCTCAATGTTTTGATTTAATCCCAAAAGTATAACTAACAAAAATCGATTAGTGGTTATTTTTTGGCCAACACCCGACTTTCTTAAACGACGAATGGACATAGATATCGAATACACCAAACGTCAGTTCTAAAGCGAAAAAATAAACTTTAACTAAAAATTGTAAAAACCGTTTTATACTATCAAAGACCATTATACGACTTTAAATACTAGGACACCAACATGACCAGCCCTTGTTGAAAATTTAAACTTTAAATTTATTTCAATCTTTCAGTTCTTCATTTCCTTCAAAATTAAAAAAAAAAATTGTACATGTTATAAAGATTTTAAAATAATTGCAAAAAACGTAAATTTTGTAAAAGCTTATATGGAAACTGGCTTTCTTGATGGAAGAATTTTGGACCAACATACTGGAACTTCAAATTTAGGCTGAAAGGTTAAGTATGCAATAAGATCCCGATAAGATCCGTTTGGGTTGTCGGGGGTCCGGAATTTTGTTGAAAAAATCTTTTTTCCAAAAATCGTCATTTCCGCTAAAATTTTGAAATACTTTGATGCAAACCGTTGTTGTAAATATAATTTAGAATCGTTTAGTTTATAGGTATTTTTCTCATTTATGGCTTGTACTTTTCCAAATATTTTCAAAAAACAAAAATTTCCCATTTAAGCAATCACTTCCGCAGCGGACTGTTTTAGGCCAAAAATTTTTGGGATCTCCTAAATTATGAAAGAAAGTTATGCATGATGTTTTAAGGGGTCAGACAAATCGTCTGGGTTGTAGAGAGCAGGAGCACTTCTCTGATAGTACTTGGAACTTCCAAAATCTTTCAAAAATGTCTACCCATAGTGGGCGGCTCATTGGTCACCGTTCGTTTTTTAGGAGGATTGGCTCATGAATACTGCGAGTTTGCAGAAAATATAAAATGCTAGGGTAGGTACACCCGAAAATTGTACTCAATGCTAGGGGAGTCGAAATTGATTTTACAGTACACGGATTCGGAATTGTAGTAACGACGGCTCAAACAAGTGGGCAAGCAAGTTTACTGTCGTCAGGCTCACTAATATGAACGAGGACGTGGTCTTTCAAAGGGGAATAATTCAATAATGTCTGACCAGGAACGTGCCGAATAAGAAAATCGAGTGATCGGTTTCGCGCATGACCGTGCCAATAGGAAGGACAAAAAAAACTCATATACGAGCATGGTGATTTACTTGCAAGCTCAGAAACCAGAATAATGGAGCTTTTAGAGTTCGTTAGGCCAAGAAATAATATTGCGAATTGGTTATGGACCAGGACAAGCCTGGAAAAAACAATTTACAACGGCGCCACATATTGGACATATCAGAGAAATGAAAATAATGGGACCAAACCGAAAAAAACAAAGAAAAAAAATAAAAGATAACTACGGAGGAAACGGGTTCGCCCGGATGCATTTTAAATGAAGTAGAGTGAAAATATTTCATTCGACGATCTGCTGCGAAAAACTAAAATAGACCCGACGTGAAATATTAATTGCGAGAAGGAGTCGAACATATATGCCAAACTTTTAGTGGAGATATACAGCTACAGCTGGAAACTATACTTAAGCTCAGACACATACCACAATATTTCGAGATCACCAGCAGACAAAGAGTGTAGCAGCAGTTCAGAGGCTCAGCGCTCTGAAAGTATTTTAAGCATTTTGGATGGTACCAGATGCTACTGCTTGTGTCTTTGCGGGGATGTCTCCAACATATGTACTAGCCAAGGAGTGCCAACCCATAGGCGCCATAGACGTGGTTAAACATGCTATATACGGAGTGGTGAATTGCTACCTAACGCAGTTTCTTACCGACCATGATTGTTTCATAGTATAGCTATTTAGCTTCAAACACGAGTCATCAGAGTGCCGTTTATGCGTCGGAACACTGAAAAGGAAAGTAGTATTTTGTGCACCTAGGCTCCAACTAACAACAGAAAACGTACTGGAGTTTTTTCTGGCGACCGTAGATTAGTGGAATGCGAAAAGCCAACCTTTTGGCAAATCTTCCAGATCATGGTTTTAAATTCTTTAAAGATTGACAAATCTCTAGATAATCTGGTTATAAAAAACCTTTATCTCTTAAATCGGTTTAATAAAATTGGAGAAAATTGATTGAAATTTTATCTCTGTATAATTGATAAAATAATCAAATTTTGTAATGCTTGAGAAATTTGAAAATATATTTTTTTTGTATTTGACAAACATTACAGTCTAATAATCTAGCCTGGTACATACTCGAACATCATATTCAGATGACATTTATGAGATCGAAACCGGGTGTAATATTTCATATTTACAAATAATTTTAAAATTCATGTTTACAAATATTGCAGATTATCTAAAATTTTAAATTAAGTTTTTGAAAGGTGTCCTATTACAGCACACTACACAGTTTAATTCTACCTCGGAGATATTTATACGTCACATTTGTAAACAGATTTTAATTGGAATAAACAGATAAATACCAAAATTTTTTTTTTAAATTTAATATTTTCATCCATTTTCCGATTTTACATTTACATTTTATTTTTGCTTAGAAAAACTATAAATGCAAATTAATTTTTTGCTATTTGTTCATACAAATTTTATATTTATGTTGTTTTAAAATACGTGATATATACGAGCATACACTTTACATATTCATGCATATATTTACAAATAAATATTTTCAAAAGTTTGGTGATTTTAATTGAATATGTTATCCACCCACAACACAATAGCCTTCTGAAGAACATAATAATTTTCATCATTTGGTTTTTCATTGTTATTTTTCATGTTGGTCTTGTATTACATTAAAAAATAAATTAGGTTTGTGTATAGTCACGGTGGTAAACTAGTTTAGTCGATGATTAGCAGTAATTTGCCATAGTTACCAGATATACCAAAACACCTCGTTTAATAATGAGACTTCAGGATTTTTAGTAGTAGTGCCACTCACATTGGTTATGCGTTGAGCACCCATAAAATAATGATGGAGCAGTTTTCCACGACACGAATAATTATCTCGATAAAATTTCAATTCCATTGTTTGCGTATATAACAAATAATTTAAATGCGATTTTAATTTAAAAAAAAATTAACTGTAATAAAAAAAAATCTGTTTTATATCCACCATTTATTTCGGATATTAGTTTATCAATCAATATCCTTATTTGAGATAATTTTTTTTTGTGCTCGATTTTTCTACAATTTTTAGGTTTCATTTACGATTTGGTTGATTTACTAAACAAACGGAAACACTATTTTTTATAGTTTTACATGAATGAGCAATGAATGTTTTTATCGGTGTGAGAAATGGGAAAATTTTGTAGAAAGAAAAAATTAATTATTTTGTTTTGTGTAACATTTAAAACGCGATGAGCTTCTGAAAATAAAATGTTTGCTTATAATTGTTGCTGAATTGATTGAAATAAAAAATTAAAAATCAATATAGATATTTATACAAATTTTGTTGATTGTTTACAAAAGAACTTGAATTTTGCGATGTACCAGTTTTTACGATAGGAAAAATTCAACAATCAACAAATTTTTACTTTTTCTTTTTCAGTTTTGTTTGTTAAATTTTCAACAGAAGTATAACTAGATATAAAATAAAGGAGTTTCGATTGTTTTCCTCAAATTTGTTAAAAATAAAATTAAATGTGTTTTTATCATGTACTTACTTACCATATGATAACATTTTAATTTATACATTTCCATCTAACTTTATCACTAAAATACTGTTTATGATTCATGTTACACACATATTAATGTTCGACTACACATAATTTACCGAAATTTGATGATATTTTTATCCTATTGAAATCATACCTGGAACGAGAATAAAAAAATGATTACCATTAACTTGAAATAATTTATTTTTATATTTGTTTAACAATTTTTCCTAGCCTAAATTCATTTTGCAAATGTCATATAATTGAATACTAAATTTTATTTGTTACGTAGGCACATGTAGATCACACGTTATGTACAAAAAGTTCGCTTCAATGGCGGATTTATATCAACGTTTTTCTGGTGTACACTTCCTGCATGTAATTAATATTGATTCAAATGATTTCGCTCCTCGAACGTACTTAAACTTATCCTACCTTTCTATCTAAAAAAAATAAAACAATTTCATCAGGATTTTTTTATTTACTTCAACGTTTTTCTAGTGTACACTTCCTGCATGTAAAAATACTGAGTCAAATGATTTCGGTCGTCGAACGTACTTAAAATTATTCTACCTTTCTCTCTAAGAAAAAAATAAAATTTATCACCATTTTTTTATTAACATCAACGTTTTTCTGGTGTACACTTCCTGTATGTAAAAATATTGAGTCAAATTATTTCGGTCGTCGAACGTACTTAAAATTATTCTACCTTTCTCTAAGATAAAAATAAATTTATCAGCATTTTTTTATTTACATAAACGTTTTTCTGGTGTACACTTCCTGCATGTAAAAATATTGAGTCAAATGATTTATTACCTAAGTTATCCTACCTTTCTATCTAAAAAAAAAAAAACAAATTCATCAGGATTTTTTTATTTACTCCAACGTTTTCCTGGTGTACACTTCCTGCGTGTAAAAATATTGATTCAAGTGATTTCGCTCGTCAACGTTATTAAAGTATTGTACGTTTCTATTGAAGAAAATAAAACAAATTCATAAGGCAACACCAATCAATAAACGTCTACTTTCTGTATAAAATTGTACAGTAAGTCCAACCCAGAATTTGCTTAATTTATTTCAAGTATATAGCTATTGGCTATCTTAAGCCTAGCCCGAAATTTATTACAAACTACCAGTGCAGCACCGTATTATTTACACCGCGTCACAGCTCCACAAAAAAAAAAAAAACTCCGGCACCCGAGACGAGAATAAGTGTCTTATATGTTTTTGGGGTTCTGTATCGCATCAAAATTATGAATAAATCGCAAAAAATCTATGAAAATCGATAAAAATCGATAAAAAAGCCCGCCTGCTCGTCAGCCTGCCAGTTCACCTACTCGCATGTCTACCCGCCTGCCTGTTTGTCTGTCCACGATTTTTTACGATTTTTCGCAATTTTTTCGGGACTTTAGTCTGTTTTTTGGCGATTTCTTTTTTTTTCTATTTTATATTTCATTTTAGCATAGAAGCAATTTTGAAAAAAATTGTTGATGCGATACGGCAATTCTGAGTGCAGATTCGTGATCAACGACCCCAAAAACATATAGGATACCTATTCTCGTCTCGGGTGCCGCAGATTTTTTTTGTGGAGCTGTGATTAATATTCTACATGTGTAGAGAATGTATGTATAAAGACAATTAAAAAATACGTTGACAAAGTAGAGAATGTAGACAATGGCTGTGGATCAATTCTACGGTAAATCTAGGGAAATGACGTTTTAACAGTGTATCCGCAAATTAAAACATTGTATTAAAAAGTAGGGTAAAGCGAAAACACGAACAGTAGTTATCTACATTATCGACTAATAATTGTACTAACTTTACGCACTATCGACATTGTCTACGCCAAACTGAATTGCCTACGCTATTATCGACAAAAACATGTCGACAATTCCCAATTACCAGTAGATGCACTGCAAATGATTAAAAATACTTAGCTCGACACCTTTGAATTATATGAAATTGAGCTCGTATTCCAATAAATTTGGCAGATAAAAGTTTGTCAATAGTAAAATATGTTTAAACATAGTGATGTGACCTAAATACTCGTATAAGTGAAGGAAATTACTGCCTGCGCCAATTGTAAAAAAAATTGAGATAACGATGATGTAATATTTAGCTGAAGTGGAATTTGTAGGATAAACCAATACTGAACTCAAAACATTTAGAAATTTCCGACTAATTTCCAAATGAATTAACAAAAATTAAAAAAGGTTTTGCAGAGATTATAAAAAAATATGCTGAATCAAATAAGATTTTTTCTACTTTTACACGCAAAAATGTATTAAAAGAACATCAGTGAAACTTGAAGATAAACATCCGTAGTAATAAATCTGAAGCAGTGTATTGAACAAGATAAATTTAGGTAGGCGACGGAGAAGGTGATTTCACAAATTAGCGAGAATAGAATCACTCTATGGTCGTCAATGGCCATCAACAAATTAGGATACAAAAACAAAAAAGTTTCCAGACTCCTGTTAGGTAACTCTGACTTGAATCACGATCTCTGGAAATGATTAAAATTTGGTATCTAAATTTGGGTTGAAGATTATTTAACAACGAGAATAACCAAAAATTTCATACCTAATTTTGAGTTATAAAGACATCGGTACAGAAATCTCAAATTCATGAACTATTAAGAATAAGTAGTTTTATTGAGAGCTAGATCTGAATTACAATCTCTGAGCAAAGCCGATAATGATGGCCATGTCCGGCCAATCACAGAGATCGTTTGTCAGGTCGGGCTAGTACATAATATTGGCCATTGAGTCACTTAACTAAAACCACCTAGTGCTAATAATGTACGAATTCGTGTTTTTTGCTACGAATTTTGATCTTTTAGATGGGTTGGTATCGAAAGGCCAACAATTTTATTAGCGCAAAAAAATATCCCAAAATGCCATCTCGAAAATAGTAGTCTAAACAAAAAAAATCTCAAAACCCATAACACTAAATATATTTACAAAAAAAGAAAATTCTTGCACACAAAATCTCGAAAAAATAAAAATATCGAATTAAAAATCCCAAAATTTACCGAAAATAAAACCAAATGAGTCGAAATATGCGCGTGCAGATTCCGACTCATTTGGTTCTATTTTCGAAAGAGATTCGAAAAAATGGTATCACTAGATAATTTTTCTTAAGATATTTTTGTTAAATATATATTACTAGATAGCAACCCGTGCGACCCATGCAAGCGTGTGTCGGAATTTATGGTTTGATTTGAAATAAAAGATGAATTAAAATAAAAATTAAAAATTAAAAAAGAAAAAAAAAGATGCGAAAATTATCGACGTGAGCTAATTAAATTATTCCAGCTCTCGACTAATTAGATTATTAGCTTGCGTAGGAATTTTCTAATCGAAGTGAAAGCGGCCACGGCACAGGATCCCACAGAGTATACATCCGGCGAATAAAAAAATCTTTCAATTACCTTGCATTACGAGGAGCTTAAAAAACAAAATAATAAATACTACCATTAAATTTTGAGTATAATTTATGGCATACAAAAAAAGGTTTTATACGGGATAGTCCTGCTATACTCTTACGCAAAAGCGTTCAAAAATTTAGTTGTCCTAACAAGATATAAATATTTAAAAAAAATCATAAAAAAAATATATATAAAAAAACCTAGAATCATAAGTTTTAAGGTTAGTGCTAAAGTTTTTAAATTAAAACTAAAAATTTAAAGCTTTGTTTTGCCTATTTATGGTATAATTTATTTTTTTTTGTTCAATTTAGAATATTTCTTGAAATATTATTGACTCAATTCCAAAATCAATAGAAGATTAAAGAAAAATTTTAATTATAGTGTGTGTGGAACGTTTTAAGCTTTTTTTTACAGCCACCACGGGTTTAACGGAGAGTACTCTACGAAAATCTGGGTGAGTTTAGATTTAAGTATTCCGTTTTCAGCATTATTTCCTTCACTTTGAAAATTTAGAAATATATATAAAACGCAAATTGTTGTTGTAAACGAATGTTAATCGTATTTGGTTTTGAAAGTATCTTTCTTTTAGTAGATTTTTTATTTTTATTTTTTGATACATTCTTTTCTTTATAAATAAATAATTGTAAAATTTAAAATGAAGTAATCGTCTTTCTAATTGGTCAATGGTGTGGTTAGTGAGACATAACACAGTAATTTTTTTCTTTTTTCTATCGTATTTTTAACATAAATGGTGTCTCATTTTTATAATTATATGTTATCAGTCAATTTTGTTGGCCGATCATATATATGGAGACATGGAACACCTTGAATAAAAAAATCCGCAGTTCCGAACTTTTTCATCTCAATACGTTTTGAATAGATGTGATTGCACATTAACTGGGACAATATAGACAAATCTCATACACTGCTCTGTAACGGAATGCGTGTATTTTCCCCACCACTGTCACTAAAATTAATCGTTATCCTCCGTGGTACAGTAAAAAACTAATAATAAAACAAAAATAGAATGTAAGCTTTTTTCTATTTTTGTTTTATTTTAAGAAAAATTATAGATGATTCCGAGGATAGTAAACATAAATTTACAACATGCAACCAACTCCATTAAATTCTACCTTTACCTCGGGTATTGGTCACGGCGTATTTTACCAAGCTGCATGCCGCATCCAAATTTTTCTTTTTCTATTCATTTTTTTTTTTCGTTTTATAAGGAACCGGTGACGATTTTCTTGTAAGAACTTCATAAATGTTTTTTTATTAGTATTGGTGCGGAAAATGCTTTTAACTAGTTTTTGCTAGTCTAATGCACGATTTACATGTTCCAATTTTTTTCAAGTAAAAAATGTTGGGTTTAGTATAACAGTAAAATAAATTTTTTTTTCTTTTTAATTTGAGCAAATTTTGTTTAAATATGGTTAACTCTTTTAACGAGTTACTTTTTGTTATTTGCGTGTAGCTCTATTTTTCAATAAAAAATGTGTTGAGAAAAAAATTGGAACATGTAAATCGAGCATAAAGCTCAAATATTTTTCTAAATTTGCTGAATGGTTCAGTAATATAATTTTTTCGTTATAGCTGTTTCGATAGGCGACAAATTAAACGATACTCAAACTATTACACTGTCCTTAACAGCATTCACAAATTATTAAGACGGTCAACTGAAGGATGTATTCGAAATTACATTCTTTAGTTGACCGTCTTGATATTTTGTGTTTTTATTGTCTCAAGGATAATTTTTTTGTGTGTGATTTATTTTCTGTTACCTTTACGGGTTATTAATACGTAGTACGTTACTTGTTTTCAGAGCGCGTATTTTGATCCAAAATTGAGAGACGAAACCACAAATTTGTGTATACGTCTACGACGTATAATACATAATTTTGAATAAGTGTGCTGTCATTTGTTACTCGTATTATACGTCGTATACGTATACACAAATTTGTGGTTTCGTCTCCCAATTCTGGATCAAAATAGGCGTGCTGATAACCGGTGTGTGCCATTTATAACTGTTTTTCCTATGTCACCTTGAGAAGTTTTGACCTCATTTTGTTTTACTTAGATAATCTGCTTTATTTTTTTTTATTTCTTATAGAGTTTGCAATTTAATTGAACAACTACATCTTAAGTTTGTTAAATGATATTCTCTACAGTGAGAAGCGACCATTTTATGTAGGCAAATAACATCGTATAATCAATATTTATTTAAGAAGGTAAGAGATCTTAAACGTTCTAGTAAAGTTAAATATGTGTTAAGAATGGTAATATTTTTTTTAGAAAATCTGATGACTGTGCACCAGAGAAAGAATTATTAATTTTGACGATAATAAAGTTCGATGTCTAATTTCAGTTCAGATTATTATTTATCAATTAACTCAGATACAAAAATTTGTCAAGGGCCAGAGAACATTATATTAAAAAATTCAAATTCGCTTAAAATTTTATATCTAAATTATAGAAGCTTATCGCCTGATAAAATTGTGGATTTATATCAAGTACTTGATGTTTTAAAATTGAAAATTACGATAATTTCAGTAACAGAAACGCAGGTATATTCGAGTATATGCTGAAACCATATTATTTTAAAAATAACAAAGCAGCATTTTCGTTCTTTTGTCTAATTAAAATCTAAAATTCTTTGATTTTATTTTTTTGTGATTTCCTTTTTTAATTTTTACAATTTGTTTTAGGACCAAAGCACACTGAAACAAACACTTTTGATAATTTTCTCCTTAGTTACTTAGATCTTCTTAGTGCTAAAAATGATTAAACCACGTAAACTTTTGAAACTCAAGCCAATACCCACAAATAAACATTTCATTGAGATAAATTTGTTTCAATTTAGGTTGGTTGCTAGATTTAACTTTTTATTTTCTGGTATGGTATTTAACTAACCGTAAATGGTAAAACAAAAAATCGATAGGCCCAACATAAACCCCAACAGACATTCTTTATGAAATTTCAGAAAAACAAATTTTGCTTTATTAAAAACAGGATTGCAATCAACGCAACAAAAGATCTCAAAGCGTAATTATTATTATTGTTATTATTTTTAAATTACTTGAAGAAGGAGTCAAAACCGAAATCAAAATATATTTTTAAAAACCGAACCTAAAATTCAATCCAAAACTAATTAAGTTCTCGGAACAAAAAAAATATATTATTAAAAATAGAAATAAATTATTATTTTTTGTGCAAATTTATTCAAATCATATTACCATAATTCTTCCACAACACCCATAAACAAGTTTATAAGTAATTTTGTATTTGAAAAATTTATTTCTAAATTTGGATATATACAATATAAAAAAAAAACTGAAATAATTTATTTGAAACATCAAAAAAATATAGCTATATATATTTATTTTTTTTAAATTAAGGAAAATAAATAACGAAAATTTATTGATTTTAGAAAACCCATATAACCAAAACGAAGGAATACAAGAAAAATTCAAACTTGTTTTTAGCACAATACAAATAGTATAAAGGGAAAATATGAACACATAAGAAGAGCGAAGCCGAGGGTGCAACGATGGTGATGGTGATGTACTTAATCATTAATATTGGATAACGATGAATTATTTAAGATATTTTCAGATTTATTTTCAATTCAATCCGAAGCTCTAGAAAATATTTCCTTTTTTTTGTATATATTTATATAAAGTATATTAAGTGTTGTATGGATACGTTACATACATGTAGAAGCTTATTGTGTGTGATTTACAAAAAAAAATCATTTAAAGTAAACAGGTTTTGAGATTATAACGATATATTTGTATTTCTTTAAATACAATTTAACATATATAATATCCATGTTAAAGCACAAGGAAATTAACTTGCATATGTCAGGTGATAAAGGTTATTCTATCGTCCAAGTGTCAAACGACAGTAATTTTACATGAAATTCAATCAATTTATTATGTATACATCAGTGGTTTTGTATTTATTCTGAGAAATTTTGATGAATACATACCTAGGTGAGAAGAACCTCTTAAAATTCTCAGAGATTTTTAGCATAACTGTAAAAAGCGTATTATGAAACATTTCGTTACGATATTGGTCACAAGCAAAGACCGAAAAACACTACTATTGGAAAGCTAAATTTCTTTCAAAATTGCCTATGAATTATATCGTGTGCTACAATTGGGACAACAGCACGGTGAATTATAAAATTTATGACGATTAAAATAGGCTAATATTTGTTTAATTATAGTAGAAAATAGAAATTTCCAAAACATTTTTCAAATTCAAGATACTACGTACATTTATTAATGTGAGGCTGTGCAGGGTGAAATCACGTTTCTTATATATTATTGTAACTTATTGCAATTAATCCATTTGGCAATGGTTATTCTCGCTTTTGTGTAGATGTACGTAGGCAGTAAATATAGTTATTTACTGTACAAGGAAGGTCACTCTACTAGTTTGAGTTGATTCTGTTTGGGCTATGTAATGCGGCCTAGTCCACAAATTAATCCTACATGAGCGCCTCGATACTATTACAGAATATTTGTTTATTTTGCTATTTTTTCCATCTGCGGCAGATCAAAGAAACACTTTAAGCTGTTAGGTATGGCTTAAGACTTATGGCAAGAAAAACTTTAAACAAAAAAAAAGCAGCAATTTACCTTAGATATTTATTAGAAGAAACCGGCTTAAAATCCGACCGTTAAAATTTGATGCTTTAATAAACCTACTTCACCAATTAACGTCAAGTAATGACGCTGCTTTCTAGTATTGTTTGGTTTGGATGATAGGTTTATTTTTAATACGTCACAATACCAATCAGTGATTGTTTAAAGAAAGAGAAATTCGTACGGAGTGTTATAAGCGTACATTACGGAATACATATTCACTTTCATAACCGACCACCACGTAATTTTAAAATGGCTGATACGTCAAAAGGTCTTGAGTGGTAGATCAATACATTAAGGCATTGGAGGTTGAAACTTCAAAGCTTTATCGTCAAAATTAAGTACCAGAAAGGAAATGATAACATCGTACCCGTTAAACTCTAACGCATGTATTACGATTCGTTAGAAGTTCATCAAACAATAGCCTTGAATATAAACAAATTATCATATCATCTGAAACTGCTAACGTACCGTTGCTGCTAGGATTCTATCCCCGAAATTAAAAAAAAATAATCAGGCAACACTAGCATAATTATATCCCTCTAACTCTTGTGTGAAGTTAGCCCCGCCCCGTTTTATATTATATTTTAATCCAAATCCACTTCATATGTGAAGTTATCCCCGAATTTTTTTATATGAAAAATAAAAATGTTTATTAAAATTATTTTAATTCGGAAAACATATAAAATAAATGTAATTATTTAATAAAATGAAGTATAATAATTTTTAAAATGGCTCATAAATTTGTCAGATTATAATAAAAAGATGGAACATACACAACACACGAAACACTTGTACCACAGAAAAAAATAAATATAAACAGAAGTAAAGCTGCATACAAAATTTTTACGCATATTTTCATAGTAAAATATGGGGTCACGATCCGGTTTTATGTTTACTAAATTTAAAATTACGGTTATAATCTGAACGAAAAAAAATTGAAACAAAAACAATATGAAAAGTCAAAGAAACGCTAAATGAATATTCGAAGAGTTGGATATTCTAAGTTTATTATTTTAGTCGTAAAATGAGTTTGTATTTTGGGGTTACAATCTGTTTCAAAATTTTGTATGCAGTTTTACCTCTGTTTATAACTATTACTTTTCTCTATGCTTGTACCGTTGCAACATAGCGAAATTAGGATCCGAGCAAAATATTTCCATATAATTTATTTTGGACCGAAAGTAATATTTTAATTTGACATGTAAAAAGTATTAACTTGTCGGATCAGAGCTATACAGTTTTGAGATCGTCAGACCCTTACGTCACTTTTCGCTAAATATCAACAAAATTTGGCAAAAAGTGACGTAAGGGTCTGACCATCTCAAAACCGTATAGCTCTGATCCGACAAATTAATACTTTTTACATGTCAAATTAAAATATTACTTTTGGTCCAAAATAAATTATATGGAAATATTTTGCTCGGAGCCTAATTTCGCTAGGGTGCAACGGTACGATTTTTTCGTGTGTTTCTTTCTGAGTTATTTATGTTCCATCTTATTATTATAATCTGACAAATTTATGAGCCATTTTAAAAATTATTTTACTTCATTTTATTAAATTATTACATTTATTTTGTGTGTTTTCCGAATTAAAATAATTTTAATAACCATTTTTATTTTTCATATAATAAAATTCGGGGATAACTTCACATATGAAGTGGATTTGGATTAAAATATAATGTAAAACGGGGCGCTGCTAACTTCACACAAGAGTTAGAGGGATATAATTATGCTAGTGTTGCCTGATTAATTTTTTTTAATTTCGAGGATAGAATCCGGGGATAACTTCACATACGTGCAATATCATATGAAAAAAAGAGTGAGTGGGACAGCAATATTTTTTATTTTTCAACATAATCTCCTTTAAGGGTTATACATTTGTCACATTGATCAATTAACTTGCCTAAACCCTCTAAAAAAAAATTTCTTTTGCTCCATAAAATATTCATTTACAAGTGACTGTATATACTTCATCTGCAAAATTTCCGGCCCCTTAGTGTTTTTTTCAAATTAGGAAACAGGAAGGAGTCACTGGGTGCCAAGTCTGAACTGTACGGTGAATGAGAAATTTCCACGAGTCCTTCTTCGAGTCGTTTTTTACGTGATTGTGGTTTCCGGTGACATATAATCGATCATCAAAATTCCTTCAGCATCCCAAAAAATTGTTGCCAAAACCTTACTAGCAGACAGTTAAGTTTTGAATTTCTTTGGTTGTGCTTCACTACGTTTAATCCATTGCATCGATTTTTGTTTGGATTCCGGATCCCAGTGATAAAGTCATGTTTCATCGCCTGTTATTATGTTATCCAAGAAATTCTCTGGATTTTCTATATACATATCTAAAATCGCCTCTGAAGTTTGAACACGAACTTTTTTTTTGTTATGCAGTCAACAAACGGGGAACCCATCGCGCACTTACTTTCGACGTGTGAAGGTGGTCATTTAATATAAAATATGTGGTACCGTACGAAAGAAAAAGTCTCCCCGCTAACCGCGAAACAGAAATACGCTGGTCCTCCAATACAAAAGATTCGGATATAAATTACGTTTTCTTTTCTAATAGCATCTGCTGGACGACCCGAGCGGTTGTCATCTTCTAATGACTCCCGACCAATTTTGAATAATTTTACCCACCTTAATGCTGTGGCATATGATGGTGCAGGTTTGCAGTAAACTCTTGATAAATAATTGAATATATAAATTGGATTTCGTACATCTTTACAGAACAATTTAATAACGACACGATATTCAATTTCATTTATTTTAAAAAAAATTCAAAACACGTGTTACTAAATTGAAAAAAACAAACGAACTGTAAAATTTACATCAAAATGTTCTTCTAGAAGTTTCATCGCGACAAAAAATGATTTTGGAAAATATATTGTTTTCTCACTCACTCCTTTAAATTTTATTTAAAACTTTTCTAATTTATAAATTAGCAATACATGAATAGTGTTAATATTCTTTAAGCAAAATATTTTTTTTGAGTTGTTTTGAATTATAACACTTTAAAAAATGGAGCTGTGAAACTACCCAAGCACTACTTAAAAAATGTATTTTTCAAAAAAATTGTCTTGTTTATTTAAAAAAGTAAATTACTCAGGCACCACAATAAGTGGTTTCAGCAAGATCGTGCAATGTGCCAAACATCTCATGACACAATCAATTTATTGAGAGAAAAGTTTAATGACCTGGTAGTCTTCCAAAATTCCGAAGTGAAATAGCCATTGGACTTTTTCGTTGGGGACAATGATGACTTTAAAACCAACATTATCCGTGTTAGTGGTGAAATAAGCTCAAATTTGTTTGAAAAAGTAGCCAAAAATTGGTCTTTGTGATTTTTTAAAGAAATTCAGAAGTGGTCATTTAGATGAAATCATTTTTATTAAAAATGTCATGAACCAATGTCTCAAATAAAAAGAAAATAATATATTGGTATCTTATATCGTTTTATCTTTACTTCAATTTAAAAATATATAGCTAATATTTTGTTACCCTTTGGAATCAGTTTTTTCTTAAAAAACGCCAAAAATTATTGGGATCTTAACAAGTAGAACTAAAATTTCCAACAATTTCTTAAAGATAACGATAATTAAAAAGTTATTTAAATTCTAAATTTATAAAACTAACAAAACTTTTAAATAATGAAGCCACTTATACAATTTTAACAATGAAATTTAGTATAAAACTATATTGCCCAAAAGCAGTCAAAATGACTGCTTTGTGAAAGAATAACTAATGCCAAAAATATTTTACTTAAAATTAATTTTTAATATTGTTATATAAAAATTAAAGTTTTATAATATGTTATTATAAAGTAATTAACAAAAAATTTACTGCACTTGAAAAACAAAAAAAAATATTTACAGGAAAGTGGAAATTTTCTGGAAACTTTTTACATTTTTCCCCGATATTATTTCTTTTGTTATTGTGGCAAAGTTGTACTTGGCAAATTCTGCGTATGTTAGGATGATTGGCATTTGATGATGTTACAACTGACCATTTTGGCTGTTCAGGGTCTGGTGAAATTACATTGGATGGAAAGCTGTTCTGCTAATTCAAACAAAAACAAGCTTTTGCTGTGCCTGTATATGTTCTGGCCATTTGATCGGCCATGTCAACAATAAAAATGAATAGATTCCGGTAAACGTTTTTTATTACTTTTATCAATTTTGAAAAATTTATGCTTAGAACTTAGAACAGCCATACTCTTTTGTTTTCTTTGCTTTGTCAGAACACAATTCTTAAATTTATAGCAAAGTGGAAAACCGAGGCATGTCGTCCTTCTTTTGTTTGGCTGCTTTTGGTAGTTCCTTTTATTTTTTCAATCTGTTCTTAGAGTCCTTTTTCAGCCAATAAGTATGTTGCTAGTGACATGCTAGTAAAAAAGTGATATGGCTGGAAAAGTTTTAGAATACCGAATTCACTTAGAAGCATTGACGATCGTCGTTGTTCATTTTTCCCCAAATAAGGAAAACCATCAAAATATATTTGCTGCTGACATTTGCTGCAAGCCAGAATTTGATGCCAAATTGATTGGGTTTATTAGGCATATACTACTAGGTAAACTGGCACCTGGCTTTTGAAGAAAATCATTGTTCGTCAACTGTTATATTTTGGCTTGTTTTCGATGTACTTATTTCATATTACTTCAAAGGCGCCTCCTTTATTCGATTTTTCTGTCAAAATGAATAAACCTTAGGATTTGCTTAAACTTTTCTCCGACTAGAGTTTTTCAAAAAAAATCGTGACTCCACTTTGCTGTCCATAAATAACTCAATTTTATTATTTTGTATCGTAAGAGATAGTTTCCGGTAAAGATAGTATTATTTTTCAAAAATCGGCGTCCTTCTTCCGTGCACATTCATATATTCTTCATAATTTGGTCGTCTAATATCAACGACAATACAATAATAACATTATCTGCCATAATGTTTTTTTTTTATTAGCTTGTTGGTCCTTCTACATCCTTGAAAATACAAGGAGATGGTAAACTGCCAGGAAATCACCTTCGCCAAATTTTGACCTCACAGTACCATCATAAGCTGTTTCGTTCTCCTGAGAGGTGTTTCCAGTTTTTTCATCAGAGTCTGAAATAATTTGCCCACATTTTTTTCGACATAAGGATGACATTTTCACTTTCATCATCACTGGCCTATTCTTCATCGCTATCTTCAATTTTAGATGCTTCATTTTGAATGTGAACCTTTTCATTTTCATTTATCAAAAGTGTAGCTAGACAAATTAACAAAAAATAAAAATGTAGTTGCACACAGAAAAAATGTGGCAGGGTTGCAATTAAAATTTTTTTAATTTACATTCAACTTTTTAAACCTAAAAACAAAAAGTAGAGTTAAAAAAAATTACGGTGTGTAAATATCAATAAGATTCTTGAATAAATATTTGAATGAATATGAATGATGAATATGAATATTTTTGAATAAAATAAATCTATATGGTTTTGAATTAATAAGGATTTTAAAATATAACTCGTCTAGTTCAAAAAATACAGTTTGATGACCATTAACACATAATTCTAGAGTTGGCTAGAAAAGTATGAGTATTCTGGCATTTTTAACTTATCTTTGTGATTTGTTTGAGATATGCGGCATATCGATGCGAACCTCGGGGAATTTTCTATTAATTTTACAATAGTTGTGAATATCGGAAAGTGTACGTTGAATAGTGTGGGTGTTTGATGGCCAATAACACATAATTCTAGAGATGGCTAGAAAATTTTTGCTAGAAAATATTTGAGTATTCTGGCATTGTACAACTACATTTTGATTTCTTAAATAACTGATAAATGTTAAAAACGTACAGCGCTTATCTCTACACGAAAATGCAGATATCCGTTATATGTTTGACACCCCTAACGGAGTGAAGAGACTCCAAAGGCAGAAACCCCTGGAGCTCTCTGAATCAGTTGTAATTTTGTAGAAATAAATAAATAATTTTATTAAAAAAAAAAAAAAAATTAAAAATGTTGCATTCACAAAATATTGCTTTTTTTATTAATCTTGCAACTATAAAATATTGCAATTACAAAATCTTGCATAACAAAATTGTGGAAATATTTTTCTTTTAAGTATAAGTGTCATTAATATATTCTACATAATCAGCTCCTACGTGCGGCACGCAGTGCGACATGTTTGCTAATCCCGGCACCTTCGTCCGCCGAAGTTCAAACCTAAAGCCCCTCGAACTGGTTTTTTCCTGTTTTTTTCTAGTAATTTTTTGCACTTATCTTATTATCTTATTAGACATTTTATATCTTATTAATAAATTTTTTTTTTTTGAAAATCAAGACTTCAGAACTAGAACAAAAGAAGACCGGGATTTTGAAAACCGATATTTCGAAAACCGAGATTTTGAAAACCTGGATTTTGAAACCGAGAAAACCGGGTTTTTGAAAACCGGGATTTTGAAACGGAGGTTTTGAAATTCGGGATTTTGTCACGCAATGACTGCTTTTGGGCAATCTTGTGTAAAATGTAATAGGTACAATTACGAAGTGGAAATATTTTCATAAAACATATGTTTGTCACTGGGCACCAACCCAAAGTATACACTAATAATGTTCTTAATTACCAAAATCGAGTAATTGTATATAATCGACGAAGTCAATATTTTAATAAATCGGAACCTCAAAATATAATTTTCTAACAACTTTGTTATAATAATAAATACTTTTTTACACTCCAAATGACATTTGATAATAAATTAAATTGTGGTTTAAATCTCTGATAAAAATTTATAAAACCTATAAAGTAATCCAAAACTCATACACCATAATTATTTATGTCGATAAATAAAAGTAATTGTCGAAAATCGAATCCAGAAGCCGTACACAATAACCATAAATATTCATATCTGAATTAATATCGTTCAATCAATCACATTTAATAAATAAATAAAATAAATATTTAAATATATATAGATTTAAATTTTTAATTTGATTAATTTAATATGGTTTCTGAATACAAACAGAATAATATTGTTCGTCGATAATGTTTAACGTACTCGTATACACAATGTACATAATATACATAATATGTTTTATTTATAATGTGTCGTATATATAAAAATGCTGGTGACGTCAATTATATGTTATTAAATTGTCGTCTTTTATTTTATTATGTGCTCGTATTAAAATACACATTTGCTGAGTACAGAAGATATATGAATAAATTATTAATTATCTTGATTTACTTTTCGATACATTTTTATTATTTGGTGTTTAGTAGGTATTGTTCGATTTTTCATTCAATAAGAAATTTATAATATCTAGGTGTCATGATGGCGATGGTAGGAGGTATTCAATATGCATGAGCAGGTGATTTTTATTTCTCCTAATTCTTATTTATCTACACGCCAAGCCAATTGTTTTGTAATTATAGGGTGACTTGGTATCGAGTTCTGAATTATTTATTATTAGTTCTCCAGAATGAGGAAAATTTTATTTCGATTAGCCTAATTTAATCAAATGTTGTTATAAAAGTACGTATTATCGACCATTTGAAAATCGATGTCTTGAAAATTATATTATTTTAATTTGAATAGATATACCATAATATAACTAGAAAAGTAAAATCCAACATTTTGTTAGAGAATTGACGAGAAAGTATCATATCGCTCTGCTGACACCCAAACCTGTAACGTCCATTTTGATACAACTTAACGCCAACATCGCCCGCACAAGAGCGACCGATACTCACGTCACCGCATATGTAGCAATTTGGAGTTCGAGAACTTTTCATAAACCGTAATTTAACTTAAGTTGAAATAATGCAGAAGTTTAAAATTGGTTTATTTTCCATTAATCTAACGTTTCACTAACCGTCGATCGACAGGCGTTTGAGTAGGTAACTATTAACCTTAGTTGCATTGCTATGGTTGAACAACCGTATACAACCAACTAAGGTGTAACGTACTAGTTTCAAAAAGGTTATTGTTTAACCGTTAACCGCAAAAGCATGGTAGGTCTGGAACTAATTCATGGTTTTTCCTAAACCCATATTCAACATTGATGTTTGTTACTTTTCGAGTTAGGGATGTACATCAAATTAACTAACAGGTTGGGATCTACTAGTTATGCAATCGGTTTCTATACCAATTAGTGGCCATCCAACTTTTGCAGATTTACAGGGTGTTCCAGCTATGAATACCATAAATTCACCATCTGATTCTGGTTTCAAAAATACGTAAGTCGAAAATATCTTAACAAGATTTTCGTATCTTCCAGGACCATAGTAAAAAAATATTCGTTTCCTAGCTTAATTTGGAATTGTAAGGAAAGGAAATGTTTTTAACGTATTTTCTACTAATTTTTGGATTATTCATAATTAGCTGGATTTAATAAATAAAACTAACAATTGAAAAAAAATGTTTTGAATAAATTTATCATTAAAAGTTATATAATATATATTGTATATTTCATTAAATAAAATTTAAAATAAAAACATAATCACAGAGTGTCACATTGAATAATTGCAGAAGTTCGGTAGTATAAAAATAAAAATTTTCCACAATTTAAATAAAAGAGAATATTTGAAATATAAAAAAGAAATATAAAAAAAATTGTTAGCATATAATACACCCAATTTATGCCGGATCTGCATTCACTTTACCTCCGTTAGTAATGTTACAGCCTAATAAAACATAGTCAATTTATTAATCGTACTGATTACAATGAAAAAAAATTACGAACTAAAAAAATTACATTGCTCCATATATTTTTATGTAAAACTGACGGTATGGTATCAAAGGGCCCAATGTCGAAGGGCCGAATAGGTCGAAGGGTCGGCCTTTTTTATTTAATTTAATTATTTTTTTTATTATTTGTACATATACCTATTATCAGAAAGCTGGCATAGGGCCGAATGTCTCAGGTGGTGCATGCAAAATTTTCCTCCACCAAAATGTGCCGCTGACTGGATACTTGGAGTTTTATTAATATCCAAAGATGAAAAATAGTAAAATACATGATTTCATAAGAAATTCATTTATGTTTAATAAAAAAAAATCAAAATATTCCATTAAACAACAAATTTGAAAAATTATATTTCTAAAAACAAAAAAAAATCGGCCCTTCTACCCATTTGGCCCTTCGACTTTCGGCCATTTAATAAATTCGGTCCTTCGAACACATTCAGCCTTTGACATTCGGCCCCTCGACATTCGGCCCTTCAACACATTCGACATTCGGCCTCTCGACATTCGGCCCTTCAACACATTCGGCCCCTCGACATTCGGCCCTTCGACATTCGGCCCTTGGACATTCGGCCCTTCGACATTCGAACCTTCGACATTCGGCCCTTTCACATTTGTCCCTTCGACATTCGGCCCTTCGACATTCGGAACAACATTCCAAACAGACTACTATGAAACGAACAAAAAAAAATCAAAGTATGCTCAGAGAGCTTAACAATTTGGACTCTTTAAATTCAATTCAACCAGAATTCTTGAAAAGCGGGCTTATTTTTTGAATGCTGCATTTAAACAAATCGGCTTTGGTCTTCACGGTAACTACTCTCACAAATCCGTCAGCACCGCGAGTGACATCAGTGATTAATTTAGGAATCCATTTAGCTGGTAAGCTTAGCTCTGGATGAACGAGAACGACTTGACCCACCATTAGATTTGAGACCGATGATTTCCAATTTATTCGCTTCTGGAGAGATTGTGAATATTCCATAGACCATTTTCTCCAGAACGCTTGAGTCATGTGCTGATGCTGTTCCCATCGCTTGAGTCGGTTGATATTGTTTGCTGTTATGTTTGGCTCGTGAATTGGCATGAATGGACCCCCAATCAAAAAATGTGCCAGTGCTAGTGGCTGCAGATCATTAGGGTCATCGGAGAGCACGCTAAGAGGTCGACTGTTTAGGCAACCTTCTATACGAGCCGCTAAAGTTGAGAGCTCCTAAAATGAGAAAGAGGATGTTCGTTGGTTACGCATCGCAGATCGTGCTTTACGACTTTTACGACCGCCTCCTTAAACCGCCATGATAAGGAAAACATGGTGGTATGAAATGGCATGAGATATTAAGTTCATCACTGAAAGCTTCAATGGCTGCTTGGTTGACATCAGATTTGAAGAAAGCCTCGGGAGTTCTAGTCAAAAACGGGCCACAGTAACCTACCCAACCAATAACTGTTGAATGCCATACTCTTGAGAGGGCAGCCACGTGAGAGAATATCTGCAATATTTTCCATGCTGTCCACATGATACCATTTTATTACATCAGTCAGCTCCTGTATCTCAGATACACGTGACGCAACAAATTCTTTCAACTGATCTACGGGTGTTCTGATCCATGCCAGAACTATAGTCGAGTGCGTCCATAAGCAAGCCTTATCAAACTGGATGCCTAAAACGTTGTTGATTTTGTAGTATAATCGTGAAAGCAAAAGAACTCCGCATAATTCGAGTGGCTGAATAATCTGATGCTTTAAAGGTGCAACTCTACTCTTGGCACATAATAATATTGTTGCAATGGTCCCGTCGTGATTAATGTCACAAAAGGATTTTGGCTCTGATTACTACGCGAGAACCAGTGGGTCAAAAATGCTGCCCACGATAGAGAGTATCTCGCGTTTTGTCGTAGGCTTCTTATCGCAAAAGTTCTGGAATGAAAATATAAGCCTATCGTTTGATGGCTTCCACTTGAGTCTTAAAGCTGGATTAATTGTATTAAGCTCAGTTGATCCAGATCAGCCTCAATTTCTTAACAATCGTGATGAGTTCGATACAAACTTACTTAGCCTCATTCCTCCCTTAGGCAATAGTTTGCATAATTAATGAAAAATCTTGATTTCGTTGATAAGACACTCGATGTCATTATCTTCGGTCATGACGTCATCGACATAAAAATTACGTAATGCTCGTTGACTTAACGGAAATTGTTCACCTTCACCAAAGCCGATTTGGTTGAGAACGGCTGTTGCTAGATAGGCAGCCGGTTTAACACCATAAGTAACGGTAGCGAGTTCAGAGGCTGCAATTGGTTCGTCTGAAGATTCTCTTTATAAGATTATCTGAAATCGTCGATGTTCAGAGGCGACCTTCATATGTCTATACATCTTCTCTACGTCACCCGAGAAGACGTATTTCGCAATCTGAAAGCGCAGAACGATGTTCAGTAAATCATCCTGGGTCGTTGGCCCGTCGAGAAAAGTATAATTCAGAGAGAGCCCCGCCGTAGCCCTTGCAGACGCGTCGAAGACAACTCTAAGCTTCGTAGTCGTACTGAACGGTTTGACAATACAGTGGTGAGGCAAGTAGTATGCAAATAAATGGTCGATTGGAACCTTGTACATGTAGCCCAATGATATATATTCTTCCATGACTTTTGCGTACTCCCGACTCAACTCTTAATTTTGTTGTAATTTTCTCCCGATTGACAAAAACCAATTTAGCGTGCTGTTTTTCGATTCACCAAGTTCTTGAATGTTGTTGCGAAATGTTAGTTTTATGACGTACCTTAAATCGTGGCTATATGCGTGTATACGAAATGATCTTGACATTTGGCTTGCTCTTCGGATAGATGCGTTTTTGTGGTGACTGTATCAAGGCTCCATAACCTAGACATCATATTATTGAGATCATCGTCCCGATTTTGTGATGACATAAGCGCGAAAGATTGTCGATCGAGTTTGCCAGCAATGACGTAACCAAATTCAGTTGCGTGTATTGGTGGTATATCTTTTGATATTTCGATGCGCTGTTGTCTGAGTAAATCAAAAAAGTATTGAGCACCAATCAAAACGTCAGTTGGTGATGGGAAATTAAATGATGGATCAGCGAGTTTTCCATCCAACCAAAAACTGTAACTTGTAAACTAACGGTCGGATTGTCCATTACTTTGATGCATATCGTTTTAAGTATGGTATTTTCTAAAAATTGTATGAATTTTTATTAGATGTATTTCTATGTGTTTACGATCTATAAACTAGTGCAGAAAGATTTGATCCACCACTGTTTTGGTTTGATGAAGTAATGGTGGAAAATGATTAGATAATAAAATTTTTATGAAGTCGAATTTTATCATTTTATCGCCAGGTAGATTTGTTAAAACTTCCAGTCGCAGAAATATCATCGAATTAACTAACGCAATTAACTTTATATAACAAAGCGAGATACAAGCGATTCGGAGAAGTTTATATGAAGAAAATTAAATTTGACGTTCCAGCTAACAACAATCTATATAATCTTACTACTTAAAAGTGGGTGTACAATTTTGATCATGGCTGTAAAATTTAAAAAGAAAAAAATCTATTTTTAGGTAATACTCGCGTATATTATTCCTTTGGTGTTTCGAACGATGTCGTACAAATTAATCGTGCATTGTTCTAAAATAGAATAAAATGTATACCTAGGTGTTCTTGGTTATAACGATTTTAACTTTACACCCACAAACCCGGTGACAATATAGCATTATACTACATATTGATCCAAACCAATATATAAACAACTTATGTCATTGAAAAATTATGGAAACTAATTAATAAAAATTTTTAAGGTTTTATTTCAAATACCATTTATATAAAAACACCTAACAACCCAACACACACAAAAAAAAGAAAATTATTTTATATTTAGTAAAATAAATTATTTATTTCAATTTTCGTTATAAGAACTCATGTACACAAAAATAAATTTCTTATTTTATCTTCCTTTACCGAACGAATGTGCTGTGTTATTTCCAAGAAACGTACGGTACCATAAGACAAGAAAAGTTATAAATGGATGAAATTATATTTACTTTTTGCGTAATCATTTAATACAAAACGAGCTAAATTAATTTCATTGAGGTTAAATTAATTGATGACATTCATTTAATTAATTGACTCAGTATCAAAATATAATAGATTTAAGAAAACTCAGAGCAGTAGCGGAGATTTAAATTAGAGTTTTTGTATGTTTTAGTAAATTTATTTGATTTAATTAGGCAAATATCGTGACTAGGAATACCCTTTATTGGATGGGTGTTTCGTAATTATGACATTATGGGGCATTGATTTATACCAATTGTTGATATAACGCTATAACAGATCTTGTTTTAATTTCTTAAATCCTTCCAAAATATAATTGTATTTGAATTAATCCGAATGTGAACAAATTTAAAACCGAGCTCAGTAATTATATATAAACATTTACTCCACATAAGTATTTTATGTTTTATTATCGGCCATGTTTATTTTGACAACAACAACAATGTTTGAAAAAAACAAAATTTTGACTATGATTTAGACAGAAATTCAATATTAATCCCAATTTGAACAAATTTAAATCTGAACTCTTTAATTTTTATATATAGACATCTAGTTCTCATAATAGTATTTTATGTGTTAATTTCGGCCATGTTTATTTTGACAACAACAAAAATTATTGTCAATAATTTTTTTGACTTTGATTTAAAAATAATTCAATATAAATTCCAATTTTAACAAATTTAAATCCGAGTTCAGTAATTAATTATAGATATCTAATGATCTTAAGTACTTCATGTGTTATTAACGGCCATGTTTATTTTGACAACAACAACAATTTTTGACAGAAACAAAAGTTATTTGCAAAAGTTAGTCTTATTTCGGTGACTAGATATAAACTTATAGTCCTACTTAAGTAAATAATTTGCTACTAAATAAATTCCTACTTAAGTAAACAATGATGGTTGCATAAAAAAAGTTAACTGCAAGTTTTCCTAAACCATTTTAAAACCGGAAATTTGCGGTTGTTCCCAATTTTTGGTTTTTGACAATTTCTAAACCGAAGTTCTGAATTCCGCCCGTAGTAGTTTTTTAATTTTTATATACCGAGAATTTACCGAGAAATATGGTTTGGATTATTTGTAATCGTTTTTATATCATAACGATTTCAATAACTTACTGACCGAAATGAGTTCAGAATTCCATTTTCACCATTAGCCGTAAAATCAAAATTTATTTTCATTGAAAAATATACATTTTACAAATCCACTTATTGCGGTAAATTTTGCAAAGGTTAAAGGTAGAATTTTCCCAAGAATTTCCAATCAAGATTTTTGAACGACACCACAGAAATGCATCTAAACGATTTAGGGAAGTCATTAATCAGGTAATTATCCTATAATAAACATGAAATCGATTTTTTCGCTACTAATTTCTCCTTTGACAAAACATTTTAAAATCAAACACGTATCTAAAGAAATTTCTAAGTATTTCATATATACACAAATCGTAATCGATCGAAGAAGTAAAATCGAAAGAATTATAAGTATACGAGTTCTACATAATATTTATATTATAATTTCCTAGATTTGGAAACAGTAAATATTTGGTTAAGTTCATATTTTCTGATATTTATTCATATTATTATTTCGTAGAATTTTGATAAATTCATAAAATATAAAAATATTTGGGGGTGTCTTCTTGACGATAACATAACAAAATATACAATGTGTCTGACATAAAAGCTGAATATTGTTTGTATACGAAATTTGTAAAGTGAAATTGCTTTCAGCAAGCATAATTAAGAATATCGGTCTATCCTTGTTTTTGCCAAAATCATAAAAAAAATTTAAGATTGATGTCGATTCTTGAAGGAAGCACTCTTCTGGTGGTGTACTCTCAACGGCATGTACTAGATAATGCAACAAACGATTATCATTGAAGAGGCATATTATATTAAACAAACCTTCGTGTTATTCCATCTAAAATTGACTTAGTCGTTTATCCTGATCAGAAAACCCTAGGTGGCCTTACCGTTTTTACTCTTTTACTGAGTACGAATAAAAAAATAAGATTGTGTTAAAAATTTAAGAACTATCCATGGTTTCTAATTTTTATGGAATTCTCATGCACAAACTAGAAAAATCTACTGCTATCTTCTGGCAGTGCCGCATGTCTTTTGGTAAATCGTAGGGGTTGTTCCCCAAAATATGATATTTTATTTGAAACTCGATTGTACCACCAATGCCAACTTAGCTTCTGAACAGAAATTAATTATAGAAAAGTTTAAATCGTCCATATCAGAAATTAGTATGGGTTATGATAGATTACTTCCGGAATATGAGTTCTGAAAATCTTTCTTTGCGGACCTTAAGATAAGATCATCGGGATGTCTGGGTATGTTATCGAGTTCAAATATTTTCTTGTACAATGAATGAACGGACGTCCTCAATTCATTGTCTAACCGTTAAGTTGTTTCGAAACTTTTCAGAATGTGTAACCCTCTTACTACTTTTCAACGTCAAGGAAATAATGTCGCACACCTCATTGTGACAATCAAGAGAATTTGGTCTCAGTTTCATTGGCACTGAACCTGATGTACCAATATCATATAACTGTTTTCAGACTGGAATTATATTTTTTTCTGAGCGCAGTTGTAGCCAAAAATTTTGTTAGCGAAAAAAAAATCCCAAAATGCCATTCCGAAAATAGTAATCCAAACAATAAAAATCTCCAAACCTATAATACTAAAAATATATTCACCAAAAAAAAATTGCTCCAACACAAAATCTCAAAAAATAAAAATATGGATTCCGATTCCGACTCATTTGGTTCTATTTTTGGAACACTCGAAAAATGAAATTAGTAGATAATTTTTCTTAAGCAATTTTTTAAAAATATAAAATATATATTACTATTATGTAGACTTATATTACATCAAATTTTGGATTTTTTTTTTAGATTAATTTTAAAAAGTGGATTTGGGATATTTTTCGATATATTTATTTTTGGCATTTTGGAACTTGAGAAACAGCCTACTAGTAAGTTTTTGATCAAGTCAAAAACATCAATTTGGTAATAAAATATTATGAAATTCGTTGGTATTCTCGGAGAGGTTCATCATTGAACCAAACCGCTTGTAAGTCAAATTCGTGTCTGCTCAAAAGAAGATTTTTGTAAAGCAAGCCAGTAATACGAGAGCTTCATGTAAGTGATAGAGGACAGTATTCATTATGTGCGTAATTGTTCTGCATTTGTCAAGATAAAATCGGGTTTATTAAACTGTTGCAATATTGAAGATGATCAATTGCATTCTCTTCCTTGGTTCATGCTCTTTCAGCTTGCCAAGGAGGTAGAGGACAATTTGAAAGAATTTCCGGTTTGCACTTTTCGCAACTAAGCAAGGTTTGTTTGAAAGATTTGGTACTTTTTGGATTGTTTGAATTATGTTGCACTTAATCATATTTAGGCTATCGGTAAAAATATAATATGGTAATTGGATTAATATGAGAAATGAAGGTTTTTTGCGAAAATGGCTGATCCTAACCTCCGTAAGGCTCTTTTTCTTATTAATGGTAATTTTTAGATAGCCAAGATACCATAGCACCAATCTATATTGTTACTTGTGGTACTGCTTTAAATGTTTGAATTTTTTTAAATATAATAATTAAACATCATTAGACTATACCCAATAGCATTTCTTGAATATAAGAAACTTATTGCCTGAAACACAGCTTGAATCCAACAGCAAGTAATTTGACAGATCAATGGTGAACGGTCAATTTAATAATCCGGTTTATTTATGATTCAATACTCTGCAGATTCTTAAAACCTTTTGATTCAACGAGCAAATGAATTACGAGACCCCACCTCAGTGGTAATGAACAATTTTTAACAACTAACCACGGAATTCTAAATAACTTAGGAAGTATTTCAAAACAAATTTTAAAATGTATTTTACTCAGCCAAAATTAATACTCCTACTCTCGTTTTTGTATGTGATGCGGGGTGAGTTTTTGAAACTAAAAACAAAAAATAGTATACTTATCTCATTTTTAATATTTACGCCCGCTGGATGAAATTGATACATTTACAGTTTTTTGGATAAAATTTTAAATCAATTTAATCGAATTCGTAAAAATCAATTCAATCGAATAAAATGTAAACTTGAGTTAAATAAACTTTATAAAATCGATTTTTTAAAAATGTAAATTAAATTTCGAGGTCGTTGCCTTCATTAATTTTACCCAGCCAAAATTTGTTTTTATTTTTACCATAAAATTATAGCGTTTCAAGATAATCAGACCGTAACAGTTTTTATGGTATAAATATTCAAATTTAAGCATTATACAATTGTCTTGTTTAATTAAAATGAAAATGAGAAAAATCTAGTTTACCAAAAATAGATAAAATTAAATTGAAAATTAAGTTGTCTAAATGGTGATTATTGTCCAAATTAAAAAAAAATGTTGTGTAAAACGTGAAGAGGGACCAGACGAATGTTAAATGTTGATGTTTTAATACGAAACCATTCCACAATCTGCGTGTACTCGTACATATATTTATACACCTTTTATCCTCTTCAAAAAAAGGTATTATTACATTTTAATGGAAATTGTTAAACAACAAAAAAATAAAATAAAACAATTTTTGAAAAAATATAAAACACATAAAACCTACGAAAGTTAATTGCGCGGAAAATAAACCAGTCATTTAATTTTGTGTTTGGTAAATGGTAAATAATCGACTGATTATAATTTTCTCATTTTAGTTGGTTTTATTCTATTTCAAGCAAAAGTCCTACACACTTTATACGTGATATATTTAAAAATGTTTATATAATGAATTATTTATGTTCGTCGCGGTGTTTGACTTTGTATTGAGTATTTTGATGAATAATAAAGTAAACGCTTTTGAAAACAAATTTGGTATAATGGTGGGGCAGGCGCTTTAGACTGCGTTTATCAGAAATCGATTCCATATTTATAATATTTTTAAAATTAATAAACTTACTTTTACATAATATTTTACCGAAATATCTAGCAAAATCTTGGCATTACACATAAAGAACTTTATAAACATTTACGTAACGTTGTCAATACCAGTCAAACATACATAATTTGTAGGAACAGCAAAACCAAAAAAGTTTTGGGTAAAACTTTTCTGACATATAAATCTATATTTTTCTAATATTCCCTATAATGTGTTTAAAATACACTACTCGTACACATGAAAAAAATTTAAATGCTATTTATGGAAAAATAAATAAACATTTGTGAAAAGCGTAAAATTAGAAAAATCGTTCTTAAAATTTTTCATTGATATATCCTAAATCTTGTTTAATATTTGATAGTTGAACGATAGTCAAACCGAATTGAATTTTATAATTTTTTAAATCCGTGACTTCAGTTATATGTCATAAAGTTTCGGAATGGTAATTGATTGTGACATTCCAAAAAATTAAACTGGGAAGTTAACGTTGATGCTTTAATTAAATTAGCGGTTAAACATTTGGTTGAATATATTAATTTGTTCAAGGAGGATTATTCATTGAAATTATAGATCTATATAATTTATTTTATTGGAATTTGCTGGTTTAATTTTATATAAATGTTAATAAAAACAAAATTAATTTTTAAGATATAAATAAATTACAGATGTTGTTACATTCGTATACATTTTTTATACGATGAATAAATTTTTTCGACTTAAAATATTGATCGTATTGTGCTTAAAAATTAAATATTATAATATTATGAGATGTATATCAACGTATTTCACCAAAAGTTAACGATTCAGTCATCAATTTGTTTATTCGAGAGTATCTAAACAAATTATTTATACGCAATGCAAAGTAGTTAAAGCAAACTTTACAAATATAATATTGTTACATGCAGGAAGAAGAAATCGTAGTGTTGAAAGCTAGCTTATGTATTTATATAACCAATGATCTAAAACAGTTGTATTTACGACGTAAAAAATGAAAATTAAAAATATAAAATTTGAACAAAAGAATTACATGCAGGAAGAGATAGTCGATTCTTTCAAAATCTTATAACAATATCATTCAAACTGTCAGTTGAACAAAAATTGATTCAAGGATAATTAGTCGTTGAAATTATATAAATTGATAGATATGAATAAGGTTTATTTTGAAATATTTATGTGTTTCTTCAAACTGATCTACATAATTTATTTTATTTGAGATTGCTGCTTTAATTTTATTTAAATGTTAATAAAAACGAAATTTGCTTTTAAGATAGTAATAAATAACAGATGTGGTTATATTCGAATAAAGTTTTCATCTGATAAACAAACTATTTCGACGACTAAACTTTATTAATATATTTTTATTACATGCAGGAAGGGAAACTCGTAGTGGTAAAAGCAAGTTTTTTAAATTAATATAACGAGTGATCTAAAGCAGTTATATTTAGGAAGTAAAAAAGGGAAATTAAAAATATAAACTTTGAAGAAAATCACATACAGGAACAGATAATCGAATCTTGCATAATCTATAAACAATATCATTCAACCAGTTGGTTGAATATAAATTGGTTCAAGGATGATTAGCCTTTGACATTATATTAAATTCATACCTATCAATAAACTGTACAATATTTCAACATATTTATGTGTTGTTACAAGGTGATCTTCAAAATTTGTTTTATTTGAGATAATTAATATTTGGGGCTTAAAATAAATGACAGATGCTGCTACATTCGTAAAAAGTTTTTTTCTGATAAATAAATTATTTCTACTAAAAATATTGATCGTATTATGCTTAAAACATACATATTAAAATATTGTGAGGTGTATGTCAAAAATCAATGATTCAATCATTAATAAGCTGTTTTGAGAGTACCTAAACAAATTAATTATATACAACGGAAAGAAGTTAGACCAACTTTACTAATATTCTTTTATTACATGCAGGAAGAGAAAATCGCGGTGTTAATAGCTAGCTCTTTGTATTTATATAGCCAATTAACTAAAACAGTTACACTCAGGTAGTAAAAAATGGAAATTAAAAATATAAAATTTCACCAAAATTATTACATGCAGGAAGAGATAATCGAATCTTTCAAAATTTATTAACTATATCATTCAAACAGTTGGTTGAGTACAAATTGGTACAAGGATGATTAGTCGTTGACATTATATTAAATTCATACCTATTAATATTTCAAAATATGTATGTGTCTTTACAAACCGATTTTCATAATTAATTTTATTTCTATTGTTTTTATAATTTGCATGAGGTGTAATATGTCAACGTATTTTACCAAAAATTATTGATTCAATCACGAATTTGCTTCTTTGAGAGTATCAAAATAAATTATTCATATGTACTGCAAAGAAGTTAGAGCGATTATTATAAATATAATTGTATTACATGCAGGAAGAGAAAATCGTAGAGTTAAAAGCAAGATTTTTATATTTATATAACCAACGATCTAAAACAGTTACATTCAGGAAGTAAAAAATGGAAATTACAAATTTAACGTTTGAACAAAATATTTACATGCAGGAAGAGATAATCGAAACTTTCAAAGTCAATTTTGATCTTAGCTACACACTTATTAAAAATATTTTGCTAGAGGTTGAAAACTATTACAACACAAGTATGGAAAGCAAATTAAAAAGAACATAAGATTGCACACGCACTACGCTCTGCTAAATAGCCACCAACCTAGTGAATCAGATGTTATAGTTAGTTTAGTCAAATACTCGAATATAATTTATGCGGTTTTTATTCGTTCAAATATTCCTAATATTATTCACAATTTTTTTTTCAATATCGGTGTGTTAAATCTTGAATTTTTCTTAGGTCATTATTTGAAGGAAGCAACAATTAAAAAGAAATTTTTGAATTCTGTGGATCAAATCTTATAAATGTTACAACAAACTCAATTACAATGGGCAAAGTTGAGTATTTTCAAAACTTTTAATAAATTTTTAGTCTTTAAATTTTGAAACAAAACCACAAACATATAATGTCCTAATATGATAGCTAGGGGTTACTGGATGATCATTTTTTGGTGGTAATATCACGTATTTATATCAATATTGGAAACTTTTTTTGTGATGTAATTCAAAACAAAGTTGTCTAAAAATGTAACCCTGCAAAATGCAATAATGGAAAAAATGAACTAAAAGTTATGTTGTGACGTTTTGTTTAACGAATATTTTTGTTTACGTTTAGTCATATGAATGTGTTCTTACGAAGTGCTTTTTTACGGACAGGCAAATAATTCAAATAAAATAATTTCGGAGGTAGGTTTTGTAAGTCCATTATCATTAAACCTGAATGAGTCAAACTATTTTTTTTTGAAAAGTAGAAGAATGATATTGCAATTTGTTTCATTCAAACATGACGTGACATAATTCAAGCAAAATGGAGCTACGACATTTTCTTTATATGCCAAAATGTGATATAACCACCATAAAATGTCACCCTGATCTTGATTCAGTTTTTGTAACAAAAGTAACTAAAAATCTATCAATTGAATTTTTTTGATCGAATCGTAAAAATTTAGCCACATAACATACATATTAATTTTGGAAAATGTATTCAGTCTGTGCATTAAGATAGAAACTTCCTTGACACTGATATCAGTAAGTAGTGCGGATGCATTTTTGAAAATTATTATTAATATCCAAATCGATCATTTACAAGCTATACTTAACGTATAAACATAAGAACTGTATTTATTTTTTATATGCAGGAAGGGGAAATTATATTTTTAGTAATACAAATTTTGTATGATCTGTGATCTAAAAATAAAATGTTTCTAAATCGATTTTGTAATAATACCAGTCACTATTTCAAAATTTAAGCGGAAATGCCGATTTTTGACATACATTTATTTTCAACGAAAATTCGGTCTCTCTACAGCTCAGAAAGAATATGTGAAGCTTCTTACTTAGGCTTTATTCAAAAATTGAAAGAAACCATACCAGTGGTTGGACGGAATCCATTTCCCGGAAGGGCTAGCTTTCAAATAATATTTTACGAGATTTCGGTCGATTTGTTATTTCATATGGTAATCATGAACATTTTTGACCTCGAATTTTTGAATAAAATCTTTGATGTTTCTGCAGCTGAGATGAATTAGCTGAAAGGGGTGAAACATCATACTAAAGCTCTTCACAATAAATCGAGAGAGCTTAGTGATTTTTGATTGTATACGATTGTAATATTTTGTAAAGTACAGCATTTATCAAAATATTGAGATGTGAATATGGTCTGGCGAAAAATTAAAATACCGAACTTTTTGAAAAACTGTATTTATTATTCTCGTTTAAATTCTAGTAAACCATCCAACTCAACTCACGTTGGTAAAAAATTTAGTTTTTAGAATTTATTTAAATCTTTTAATTCTTTGTCGTATTTTGTAAATGCTAAATATTTCAACATATTTGCAAAAACTGAAAAGCTTCCATCTCTTAATTAATCTATAAAGTTTAAAAATGAAGTTTTATACCGAATATTTAATCGACCTGGATGAAAGAATTTAGGTGAAAAAAAGTATTTTTTAATCAAATTCGTCATTTCCGGTAAAATTTAAGAAATGGTCCAAAATAATTTTCTTTAAAATTTAATTTACAATCTTTTTGTTTTAAAAATTTTTTGCAACCGCTATATTTTTGCAATTTCGTCCCAATCAAACAATCCGTATAGACCGAATTTTTGTTGAAAAATTTTCTTGTCAAAAATTGCCATTTCGACTTAAATTTTGAAACTGATCTGGACTGATACCGTAGCAAAATTAAATTAGAATTTTTTGATTCTAAGTCGTTTTCTTTATCATGTGCTTTTCAAAATATATTGAAAAAACGAATAAGGTCCTATGGAAGCCGTCACTTCCAGTAAACCGATTTCTGCCAAAATAATCAACTTTTTTATGAACTTTCATCCCAAACAAACCTTCTATCTGGGCTCTACAAGTCCAAATTTTTGTTTATAAATGGAGGATCTCCCACTTTATTGAAAAATCTTAAGTAGGAAGTTTTATCTCGATCGATCTGTCCATTTGGGCGGTACATGGGCCAATAAATTTTTATAAAATAAGGTTATCTTATCTAAAATAGCCTTTTCCGGTGGAAAATGATGGTGGAAAAAAATGATGTGGGCCGATATTGCCGCAAATTTAATATAGAACCTTTAAGTTCATAATCGTTTTACTAGTAAATGTGGTTTAAAAATAATTTTTGCGTTGCATAAGCTTAAACTAGACAACAGGTTATACCCGTGCACTTTTAAGTAAATATAAACCAATGTTACTTTCCATATTTCACATTTAACCTTTTCTCACTCAGGTCGCCCAATAAACAAATTTATTATATGAATTGTATATGTGAAAAATATTCTATGCCGTATCAACCTTCACAATATTTTATATAAAATCATATCCATATAAAACTATTTTTTGAACTTGTTGAACTTTATTGAAATCTAAATAATTTTGAATAATTTATTAGCTTTATTGATGTTACCACATAAATTATACTAATAATAAATTCATGTTACACTGTTCTCACAATAACGAATTTTTAATATGTTGGGTTAATATTGGAAAGTGAAAAACAACAATTGGGCATATCGAATTAAACCTTTTTTGCAAACTGTTAAAGTAGCTGTGACGTAAATTTGTTTAGGATTTGACTCGAGTTTTTTTTTTGTATATTTAGGAATATTTAACTATTTTTTTGTATTACATATGATATACTTGTAATATGTGCTGTTAAGTGGGTATCTGAACAAAAGCCATAACCACGAAACAGATATATCTTGCTCGTTTTTACACAAATATTAAATTGTTGGTTAACATGCAACGATTGGGTAAAGCAAGTCGTCCGTTTAAGGGGCGAGGTTGATAATTAATATCCATCCAACATTTCATAGACATTTTTCGTGTAGTGTGTGTATTTCAGGGAGATCATTCAAACTATATCCTAACACCCGCACCAGTTTAAGTTCGTCAATATTCTTCTGGCAAACATAATTCACTCCAGCACTAATTTAAGAATTAGTATTTTACTGAAGAGTTTACGTCTCCTTTGTCGCTTTGAAAAGTGAAAGTGGGTTTTGTAGTGTTTGTAAAATTCACTTTTAGTAAAGCAAGGGACATCAGTGTTGTAACTAGAACCAACATTTGGACGTATTTGCAAATAGGCCAGTATACGTATGCGAGACGTTGACTTTTTCAATATGGGTTATGTGCAAGACGACCTCACAAGAAGCAACGGTTAAACGCTAGAATGACACAACAAAGAAAAACATGGACACATAGGGAAAGGGTACATAGCCCTTCTTTTAATAATATTTTAAAGTTACACTTTTCAATAAATGTCTCTTTCAACTTTATTTTCTCCTATTTCTTGAATAGGTTGAATTCAGTGACGATATGCCCAGGATCAGTTGGAGTTATGGTTTGGTAGCAATATCATCAACAGGACTCTTCCCGCTTTATGTAGTAAGCGGGATAATAAACGCGAATCATTATTCAACTGTTCTGCAATCACCACTGGCACTGACTATATATGAAAAATTCAACAGGGACGGTGTTTTTATGCATGACAAGGCTTGCCATATGGCGAAAAAAGTAACCGACTATTTAAGGACCAACGACATCCAAATTCATGATTGGCTAGCGAATAGCACAGGTAGGAATCCTACGAAAATATCTGTACTATTCTTAAAGAAAAATTAATAGAAAAGTGCCCGCACACCAAATCAGAATAGATATCAGCAATGAAGGAAGTTTTGTTAAACCACGCCGAACTACTCATCAGAGCCAAAATTGCAATAAGTGGAATGCCTCGTAGGATACAAATTGTAAAAAGTGCTTGAGGAATGTTCACCAACATAAAAAATTTTAATTTTTATTTTAAAAATATATCAAAATGTGATATTATTATTTTTTGTTTGTTTAAATTTTTTTTTTTTTTTTTTATTATTTTCAATTAGATGTTAATAAGGCGTAAAAATAAATGTGACATAAGTTTAGCCACATATGTATTTGCCTACAGGCATTTAAAGGTCGGTACAGAGGAAAATTACCTTCAATGATTTTAAAACGTAGTGAAAGCAGGTTTCACATGCAATCATTCATTGTCTGATCAAATTTCACATCCTACACATTGGTGTCGCAGAATACTAATATATCGCTCATTAAATACTGCGTTGAGTTTATTTTCTTTAAGCAATAAAAGCTTCCTCCAGATTCTGAGTTATCAAATATTTTTGTTCTGCTAAAATCGTGACATTTACGTAAACAAATAACAGTGTCGATGCATATACATTTTAAAAGCTAAAAATAATTATGATTGACCATCCAAATGAACTGTTTGATTGATATTTATGATATGAATTAACATTTTAAACATTTGGATCAATTATTCAATATCTTCAGTTATTTTTCGGAATTTCTACGTTTTTTTTAAATATTTTCTGTAATGGTTTAAATGAGTGCTAACATTGATTACAAATCAAATTGTAATCAAAAATTTCAATTTTACCGTTATTATCCACCGGGAAATTTTCACCGCCATAGGTCACATATGACACTTCAGAAAATGGTGAATGTGCCTTACTAAGGTATATAGAATTAAATAGTGGAATATCTATTTAACCGGGTGTTTATACAAGGCCAATAATCACATCACACTTATTAGAATTTTAACGACTGAGCCACCAAAAGAATTACAAGACTCACTTTCAAAATTAATAATTTCGAAGCCATAAAACCCAAACTCATTTATGGAAATGTAGCTTTGTTACTGAGGAAGATATAAAAAAGATAATTTGAACAGACCAATGCAATGAGCCTGAATCTAAATTTTTCATCGACAAAATTTACAACAATCTTATTGAAACGAAATGAAATATTGTCCGCTACAATAGGAGTCCAGTAATCAATTACTCCATGTCATGAAACACATCGATGAATATATCGACATTCAAATATCCCCTAGTCAACGCCTATTTGGGTAGTGCCCAAAATCGTAGGGCTTCTGGAAGAAGAAAATTACTAGTCGTCATTCAAAGCTAAACGAAAAAACTGGCGACGGTAAATATCCAATTCCACAAATTGCGGAGAAACTAGATAATTGAGGAAAGTCCCTCGCATTTTCATCAAACAAGGTAAATTTTGAGTTCTTAAGAATCACTTGTAGCTAAAATTTGTCATGTAAAAACATTTAATGACGTTATTCTAAAAAGATTCTCGAAATTCAATCTTATATGACTCAACTCAATAAGTGTGAATTCCTTGAGTGAAACGGAAGTTTTGGGTCATATAATAACCCAAGTAGATATGAGACCGAACAGGGAAATGTTCAAAAAATTTAAGAAATTTAGCATTTTCTTGGGATGCCTCTGGGTACTGCAAATGATAAAGGATTATTCCAAAATCACAAGAAATACCACAAAGTATCTAAAAAGAAAGGAAATGTCATTAGACCTATCAGACCCCGATAATATCAGGTCATTCGAAATGCTTAAAAACAAAATAGCGACAATCTTAAACCTTTCATTTTAACGAAGGATGCTTCAGATTTTGTCCATGGCGCAGTCTAAAAAACACAATTCGTTGGTCACGTTATAATAACCCAAGACGGTTCGAACAAGGAAAAAGTTTATAAAATCTTACCAAGAAACCAATTAAACAATTTCTTGGGTTTTCTGGGTACTACAGATTATTCATAAAGAATTTTTCCAAAACCTCACGAAATATGACAAATATCTAAATTGGAATGAATATCAATAAAACAACCAAACCTCATATCGGCTCATTCCAAACGCTTAAAAGATACAATAGCAACATATCAAATACTTTTACCTATCCTGATTTTACAAACCCGTTCATGGTAGCGAAGGATGCTGTAGATTTCGTCCTTGACGTAGTTCTCGAACACTAGATTCAACAGAAATAAGATACGCAACGAGCGAAAACGAAACTTTATATTTTATTTGGACCGTAAAATATTCCAACCTTACCTGTACGGTAGCAAGTTCAGGTTGGTTAACAAATCAATAACATTTATTAGTTTGTCAGAGAAAAACTCTAAAATTAATAAATAGAGGCTCGAGCTGGAGAACTATGTCTATGTAGTCAAATATGATGAAGGAAAGCAAACGACGAGGCTGGTGCCGTAAGCAGGTTATTATTCGTGTTAAATACAAAAGAACGTCACGATAACACTTTACGTGACTCGGAAGCTACACCAAAAAATAATTCCTAAGAAATAGAAACAATACCAAAAAACACAAAGCATGGATAGTTGAGCCGCCATATCGTTGTCGGTTGCTTCATACTATAGCTAGGTACACTCTGCAGAATGTACCACAAACGAAGTAATACTCAACCAAAAAAACTTCGTAAACCCAAGTTGGTTACAGTAAATAAAAAATAGTGAATTTAAAATATATAAGGGGATTAAAAAATATTTGAAAAGTATGAGTAATTTAATAAAAAAAAAGGCTTGGATTATTTGTGCGAAAGGCTAAATAAAAAAAATCTTGATTATTCAAATAAAAGTAAAAAAGGCCATCAAGAAGACCATTTAGCTTCTAGTGTGACCGTTTGTGCAACTACAAGAAATACTACAGAAAAAGCAAAATACATAATCGAGGTAAAATTATTGATGTGTTTGTTACTTTTTTATTTCATTGAGAATATAAAAGTGATAAATACCAAATTCGAAATCGTTGCACACATAACTTGTGCCAAATAAATTCAGCGTAAATATTTTACTACAGGTGATGTCAAGGGTGATGTTGTGTGGATTATTTCCAATTTTATGAGGCACTGCAATGCGCATGCCGAAGTGGAAATGAAAAAACAAACCATAGAATTGTTGATGGAGCCCGGTGAATCTCTCATTGAAAAGGTTGAGGAACTCGACGATTCTTTGGGGGAAGCAGTGGATGGGTAAACGCTAGATCCAGTTTATCTCTCCACCTCAATAAGGCTCTAGACACATCTAAGTGGTCCAATCCTCCAAAATTTTCAAGAACAGAACGTGAGCGCCGAAAAAGAGAAAACACTATTTGTTATAATCAAACAAACATTGATGACTTTTTCCCAATTTTAAATAAAATTGCAATTTTGAAGAAAAGAAAGAAAAATTCAGTTAATAATGTAAAAGTAAAAGTAAAATTGTTTGCCACTTATATTTTTATCGTAGCTGGACGACAGTTTTATTTGAATGTATGCAACAGAATCTTCAATTGCCATCATTAACAAAGATATTCAATTACATGAAAAACAAGTTACCAACGCCAATAGAACGATCTTTACCTATCAAGCAGCATATGTTTGGATAAGTGAGGATGCTACAAAAAATTGTGGAGAAACTAGAATACGATACAGGATCAAATCAAATTATTGGGTTTGTTCTGGCAATTGATCGCACTACAAGAATACCTGTTAGACTCTCTTTTCATGCTAATTCGGCTTTGGTAATTTATAAAATATTTAAAAGTCAAGAATATTCTATTATGCCGATTTTGCAGAATAATTTTATTTTAAACCCAATTAATCAGATTTTATGAAAATCATGAAATTTTTTTAAAATAATCTCGATAGTCTTCAAAATTTTAGATAAATTCATTAATCAAAAATAATCGGATGGAAATTAAATAATCTAACACGATTTCAAATAATCGCTTACAATCACTTGACTATCTCTCATAGGTGTTTGTAATCGGTGTACAAAATTTGCATTATTCCCTTGGAAAGAACATGGAAATGTGCTGCTTCGACTATCCAATCCACGAGTTTTAAATAAATGTGAAAACCGCGATTGGATACAAAACTTTAGACGTAAGAAGCTTTTGAAAAACAGAACAGGCGATGATTCCACCGATGTTAAAACTTAATCGGAATGACATTTTTGTAGTCAGCCATCCCAGTCATGAAAAAACCGTGTGTATAGAATGCTTCAAACAAGATGAACATGAATTTAAATGTTTAATGAATTTGAATGTGTAAACTATATACGGAGTGAGGGTTAAACAAGCAAAACACAGTGTTACAACAATATGCGACACTTAAAAATAGGACAAATTTTATAGAAAATATACTTTAATTATATTTTTTAAGTCAGTGTTTAAGATTTAATTCATTTCATCAATAATTATTAATAAATTGTAAAAATAAAATATATTTTTAAGTTTAAATACGTCCGTGAAGTGGAATTGTATACTCTTTGAGAGATGCGAGAATCGTTTTTTGGTTGCCAACGTTAGAGATTTCGAAAGAACTACATGCATTTCTGTGCTGTTCCTAACTTTCAAAAAACTAATTTTTTCTACTACTTTCTTTAAATATGTAGCTTCCACAAGATTCGTGGCTTGGATCCAAAATCTGATTTTTTTTTTCGTCGTTGAATTTTTGGCTTTTACAGTTCCCATTAACAGTTTTCATTTATGAGCAGATTGAATATCATGTACTGCCAATTAATGGCTTCCTGTTTTATTAAAAAACTTAAACTCTCACTTTCATAATTGAAGTGCACCATATGCTGGGTAATTCAAAATTTCTTTACTGTTTTTAAATTTTTAGTAAAGCAAAGGAAAAAATTTACCACTCCAAAATTGACTTAAAATCAATTTATAAAAGATCTAAAGAACATACAATGTGAGAATATTTTTAAATCTCAAATTCCCTGCGATATTAAGGGAAAAGTGTCGCCTAAGGAGTTGAATAGACCCTAGAGTTTTATAGTTTGGTTTATTTTTAACTGGCTATATACTACAAACTTTGTAAATTAAATTTTATTTTTTAATTATTTCAGGAAGTTGCTATATAAACATAATAATCCTTTAAGTAATTTCTCGACTTGTAAAATTTCTAGTATTACATTTACTATGTACATTATACAAAATACATATTTATTATTTATGTACATAAACCAGATAAATCTCTGCCTTTCTAATTAAAAAATAAATAAAAAATAGTAAACGAAAAAATATGAAAAACCATAATAGTGAAAAACTAAAAAAATGATAATAATAGTAAACAAAGAAAAACTTCCCTAACAAATCCTCATATTTTTAAACCACATATAATAAATAATTAATTACGTTATTTTTTAATAAATCAATTTTTAATCCACTTAATCCTTTTTGTATTGTTTGCACAGAACAACAACAATAAAACTATACAATGATAATAATATAAAATAAAAGACAATTACTTGTTTTAAAATTTCCCAAGAGTTTTTCTCATTTCCATTCGTGCACCACCAGAGTGACGAATTATTTATAACGAAATCACAATATATAATTACGTATATAACTATTATATTTATTATTTTGTATTAATTTTATTATAAATTTTATTCCACATAAATAAATAATTAATCACTTATAATTAATTCCAAGGCATAATTATAACTAATTTATACACAATTTATTAGATTTTCAGTTATAAATACAATAACCATTTTTATTTCTTTTTTGCTAACAATTATTTATTATTTATTTTCTAGAACGGTGCGAGACAGAATATTATTATTTATAAAGTTGTTATCAAAATACATATTCATTAAAACAACACAATACTATACTAAATAAGGAACAAAAAAAAAATTATGAATAGAAAATTTATTATTTTTTAATATTTTTTTGCTTTTCACGAAATAATAATATTCAAATTAATTTTAATCACGATTTCAAAAATATATATATATTTCTTTATGGAAATATATTAGAAATAGTAATAAGCTCAAAATCATAACAAAACTATAAAATATTCACTTTGTTCGACTGGCTTTTTTGCTATAACAACCCCGAAAAAAATAATAATAATTAAGCTTTTTTTGATTAAGCTTTTTTAATTTCTTATTTTTTCTGTGCGCGCGGTACAAAGAAACAATAATCACAATACGTAATAATAAAAAATAGTAATAGTAATATAGAGTCTGTATATATAGTGGCAATAATAATATTAATAATAAACACAACAACACTGTATGCAGAGCGAATGCCCACCAAGAATATATATAACCAAAAAACAAAAACAAAACAAAAATTTATCGTCTTCAATTTAATTTAACGTGTATTCCTACGAAAATACAAATTATTACTGACGTGAAGAAAACTTTAAAAAAAATTTTCTTCATAAACATGTTAAAGAAAATCAGAACTTACTCCGCCTGTATTTGTGTTATAATTTTTTTACGTGTTTTATTTTATTCGTGTATAACAGTTTTATTTTCTCTCGCGTACCAATTTTTCCGAATTACGTTTGTATAGGGGAAATGCTGAAGCTTTTTATTTTATTATTCGATACGATAATGTGCCAGACAAAAATAAAAAGTTTTTTTTTTTTGTATTTTTTGATATCGGAAAATGGTGTCGGCAAATGTTTATAATGTGTAAGTGATTTTTTCGTGTATTTTGACTGCTTTTATATTATATACGAACAGGATGAATATTAAGCTGACACGCATTATCGATGGATTTTCTCATGTTTATCTTTGAGAATTTTGGGTTTTAAGTTAGCCAATTTATATGGAACTATTTACTATTTATGTTTATTTAAATAGCGTTTGGAATTAAAGCTCAGTTTGAGCTGACTTAATCAGCGTTGTTCGCCTTCGCGTATTTGTTATAATGTTATAATTTTGAAATTAGGTATTTTCATGTGTCACCAGCAAAAATATGCTGACAGACAAAAAATTACAGCCCTTATCGGTTTAATACGGCCAGGAGTATTTAGTAGAAAATAAAAACTTCAGCCTGTAAATCAATTTGTTGGCTTAACCCTTCTCTCAATGAATAGGACTAGCCGGACCTTTCTGATAATCGAATTACGATACGAAAATTCGTGAATTCCTCAAACCACATGTTTGCTATAATTGACTAAAATTAGTTGTCTCTAATTACTGAATTACTGAATTCGGTTTAAATCATAATTATTTATTTTGTCAATCATTGTTGTTGTTGTCACAATAAACAGGCCCGATAATGAAATAATTTTGAGGACTAGATGTCTATATATAATTACCGAATTCGGTTTTAAATTTGTTCAACTTTGGATTAAAATAAAATTATATGTAAATCATAGTCAAGATTTTGTTGTTGTGATTGTTGTCAAAATACAACAATTTTGTTGTTAAAATAAACATGGCCGATAATAACACATAAAATACTTATGAGGACCAGATGTCTGAATTCGAAATAAAATATGTTCAACTTGGGGTTAAATTTATATTTAAATCTTATATTTAAAAATATTGTTGTTGTTGTCAAAATAAACATGATCGATAATAACACATAAAATATTTTATGTGACCAGATGTCTGAAGTCGGAATAAAATTTGTTCAAATTGGAATTAAAATTGAATTACATTTAAACAATACTCAAAATTTTGTTTTTGTCAAACATTGTTGTTGTTGTCAAAATAAGTATGGCCGATAATAAAATATAAAATACTTATCGAGGACCAGATGTCCGAACTCGGAATAAAATTTGTTCAACTTAGGACTAAAATTGAATTATATTTAAATCATAGCCAAATTTTGTTTTTGTTAAACATTGTTGTTGTTGTCAAAATAAATATGGAGGACGAGATGTCTATATATAATAATTACTGAAGTTGGCTTTAAATTTATTCAATTGAGAATTAAATATGATTTTTGTCAGTAAAAGGAGAAAAATGAAACATCAAAGGTAGCTGTTTATCAACCTGGTAGTCCACCAAAAAGTAATTACTATACAAACAAATTAGTCAGTTTACTAATTTGTTTGTTCTTGAAAGGCGGGATGTGGGTCCTACAACGGGCCCTACTATGATACAAAGCGTACCTGAATTTCTACATGAAGCAACCGAAATAGTGGGCAAGGCATAATTTGTACACCGCACATTTTGTTAGGATTATAACATTAATCGGCAATTATATCAATTATTATTTATATCAAAACTAGTTTAAATTTTAATTTAAAGATAACATAACCGCAACCGTTTCATAAATCTCACTAGGATTTTGGTAAAGCAATTTGGAAGGTACTAAATATTTTTGTTTGCAATTTTATTTCACATTTTATTACTATTGTGTAGTATCATTTAATACGCCATCGCGCAACAAAATCTATATATATACACAACAAACACAAAAGGAATGAAAATTAAAAGAAAAACTGGAAAATTGAATTGCATTTTCACACAATAAAAAATAATGTTTATTTCGTGCTGTTATTGTTATGGTTTTTTTGTATTTTAATGGATAAACACACATATCCACAAAAAATCTGAAATGAACTACATTTAGAATTGACAGATTATATAAGATGACAATCAGAATGTGCAAATTCCAATACTTTTATCTATAATTCGTGTTTATATATGGATGTGATGCTGAAATGATTATTTACGAAATGTTTTCTTCGAAAGATTGTTGTTTGTATAAAAAACTAAACTATTTTTTCTTTGTGAATCATTTGAATATAGTGCGGACTTTAGTAAGAGAGAAATATATTTAATTCCTACTTCCTAGCAGGAATTTCATTGCACAGGATAATAAACAAAACAATACCCAGACCTCTCTTTTAGGTGTTACATAATTAAAAAAGATTTTTTTCAACGTCACTTAACCGTAATACTTAGAGGAAGTGAAACCAGCCACTATTGAATCTAAAATACATTTACTAAAATCCAGCACAATCAAAATGCTTTTGCTGTCTCACTTGGATTGTGAAAGAATTAAAAAAACCAGAGTCCAGGAAAAATTCCTATGATTATAGCCTCACCTACTAATAAATATTTGTATTATAATAATTTTCACCAAATTTTTTACATGCAGGAAGTGAAAATCAATTATTTACTATAATGATTCTGTTCGAATATTGTACATAAAAAATATATATCATAATTATATTAGATAAATCTTAATTTGGTGAAATAGTAACTATTTTTTTTCCAAAAAATACGAATAGTAAGAGAAATGTTATTCTTTGGGTTTTTTCATTTGGGACAACCGAACTGTTGCAAACTGCAAAAATATTTTGCTTTTAAATTATTTATGAGAAAATGGGATCTTAAATAAATAAATTTAAAATAAAATTGTAACAATATCGATCAAATCACTTTTCCAATTTTTTTTGGAAATTACGACTTTTGCTGTCACTTGGATTGTAAACAATTTTCAGAAACCAAAATCCAGGTAAAATTCAATTTTTATAAGCTAGAATTATTTGATAATTACTATTAAATAATTAAGGTAAATTAATTAGACTAAAAATTACATGCAGGAAGTAAAAAGCAATTATTTACGAAAGTGGTTTTGTTTGATTATTTATTTTAAAAAGAATAAAAAAATTAAACATTATCATAAGATAAATATGGCAGAATTCGTGGCAGAAATAGTGGCCACAAGTACAAACAACTACTAAATGCAGAAAGTAATTATTTTTTTGCTAAAAATAAGAACAGAAAAGAATTTGTAAAATATCGCATTCCACTTTTATTTGTTCTCTTAAAAAGTATTATATTTCTTCAGTAGTTTTAGCAAGCATGAAAAATTCAGAGCCTGCACGAAATATTAAATCGTTTGAAACAACCCGAACAGTTGGAGAATGTGCACGATAACTAATTCGTCGCATTTTAGAACTTGAAATATTTTTCGTCACATTTGCATAAATATATAAAATGAAATATGATGAAAATAAGAGAAAAAATTTGAAAAAAATATATGTTAATCATTTTCTAATAAAGAGGGAATTCCCCTTAAATGGTTAAACTACCATTTGAGATGCAATTTTCTCATTCGTTTTCTTACTTTGCTGAGTATTCGTCAGATTTGAGCTTGATCTTCATTTATTTAAACAAATTATTTTGGTATGTATGTACTCTCCCTCTTTCTCTCTCTCGCACTATGACGGAATCCCATCAATGGATTTGGCCAAATGAGGTTTCATAATCATACTTTCATTTCGAATAATGAGTGACTAATTCCATGATCCTAAACCAGCCGTGAAATTTTTTCCTTGTCATCACCGGGAATCGAACCCGGGACCTCCGGTAGGTGAAGCAAGCATTCTGACCATTTTGCCACCGGGGCGGCAAAATTCTTTTATATGTACTATTCGTTTTAAAATCGGTGAATATTATTATGAATAAATTTCATATTTTATGTTAAATAAGAAGTACGAGTAAAGCTTATTTTAATTGAAATATTGATCGTAAACATGCAGCAACAATTTAAACAGAAAAAAATGTACAAACAAAGTAAAAAAGTGATATCATTGCAAGAATATTACATTTAGCCTGAACCAGTATTACTTCTAAACGGAATGCAACAAAAATTACAGCTCTATCCATACTTAAGCTCAAGTTAAAACCACATAGTTATAACCAGACATTTTCTGTTTGTTAAAATAAAATCTCTCCTTTCACTATGAACTGAATAGCAGAAAGAAATCACATACCGTATCATTACGAAGTGAAATGAAATTCAATGACGGTTAATGAAAACTTTAACTCTAACTGCGGTTGGTTCAAGCGATCTAACACTCCGATTCCAAAGCCCAGTCAGTGACTGAAGAATGGTCATAGGTAAGAATTTTTGACTTTATTTTGAGTTTAGTCTTATTTATGAGACTTTTCGCTTTATGCGCGTAGTCTGCCACCAATAAAACTACGAAATATGTGTTTCTTAGGTAAACAATTTTTTTAAAACCAATGTCAACTAGAACTATGAATAGAATATGAAAAGTGTCCTAATTAAGTTTAACCTCAAAACAAAGTCAAAAATCTTTCGAAAGGCATATACATCTTCCGTGGTCTTACTGGTCATATTGACTAAGCGCAGAATACAAAAAGTCTCATAACTACGACTAAAATCAAAATAAGAACAAAAATTCTTACCTAAGACCATTATTCAGTCATTGAGTGTGCTTCAGAATCGGGGTATAAATCACGCAAATCTTCACAATATTCATTTAAAGAAAAAGCAATATATGCATATCATACCGTTGCAGATGAATTTTGTTAAGTATTAAAAGTAAAAAAATAAATAGTCGAAGATGGGTGCACTTCCAAACAAATTTTTAATGTTGCCAAAACAGGCTTGTGCTTGAAGCGTCTTTCAAAGAAAATATATCTTTAAAAATTGGAATTTGTTGCATTTGACGTCCCGGCTACAAAGTAAATAAAGATCGGTTAACTCTACTTTTTGGTGGAAATGCGAATGGCGATTGCAAACTGAAACCCCTTCCCATGTACCATTCTGACACTGCAACGACGGGTTAATCGTTTTCGGAATGAGTGGCCAATTGTGCAATATCACAACAAAAAACAGACAATTTTGATTTTAAAATATTAGTTTTACTCAGTAACGCATCCGGTTATCCAAATTATTTGGAAGAAATAAGTCTTATTGAAAATTTTGTATTTATACCACAAAACACTACTTCAATTATCTAATCATATATCAAATTTTAATCCATATACTATCTTCGAAACATTTTAACGCCACTTTTAAGTGTCACAGCACAGATAAAAATGAAAAAACGACAATTAAAGACTGAAGGCATATAATATTTTAAAATCCACTGAGCATATTGAATATTTTTGGGTTGAAGTCAAACGAACCCGTATGAGTGGTTGGTGCCAAGCGCCATTCAAACGGGTTCGCTCAACTGCAGCCCAAAAATATTCAGTATTTTCAATGTTTTCTGGCCATATTGCTTTATCCAAAATTTGGTCTCAATTATTGAAATTGACAAGGTCCCTTTAATGCTCTAAATAATGCAGATTTGAATATTTCCAACTCAGGATTTAAAAGAAATAGCTGATAACATTGCAGAGGATTTTGACAGTTCAAGGATTAGTACTAGGAATTAGTATTAGGTGCTACGCAGAGTACTCTTGATACATTTGGTAAAAATCAACATCAACAAAAATGTTTATCCACCGATATCGATGGTATAAATTAGATTCGAGTTGCCTTGATTTAAGTGGCGTCGCATTTTTCTGGCACAATTTAGCAACGCAACTCAAGGCTCTATTCTTTCTTATTATTATTATTTTTTGTCGGTAAAAATTTGTGAAGAGAAACGGCAGATTAAACATGACTTTTGCACATCGTTTCTACTTTTTTGCAAATATTTTGAAAATTATATTATTTATGAGAAAAATAACTATTAACTAGAAAAAATTTAAACAAATTTCCACTGACCAAACGGCAAGGTGGTTAAGGCTTTGGCGTTTGACCGACCTGCGTAGGGTAGGAAGAACACAGTTTCGAAGAACACGGATACCCGTTTCCTGAAACTACAAGGTTTGTTGCAAATTTGTTGGAATTCTATGTACCCAAAGAAGAAGCTTTCATGGGGGCTTTTAAATTCGCAATGATGTTGAAAAGTTTATCATTTATTAAATACGACAAACAGTAATAAAGATTCAAATAAATTAAAAAATTAAATTTTCAACCATCATTGGTCTGATGTTAGTATACGAATTTTGTTCGACTTGAGAGTTTGGGAGTTTTTCTGTTGTTTCATCAGCATACTAGAAGTAAATCTAAAATTCAATTAAGATTTACAGCAATAAAACTCCTAACTCTCAAGTCTCAGTTTTTGAACAAAATCTGTACTCTTGTGTGAATTAGCAACTATTTCCCTGCTAAGGGAATAAATCAGCATCGATTTACCCAGTCGGAAATTTAAATTAATTTTTTTAGTAGGGAAATAAAAAATAGAAAACTTCGAATGATATAAAGAATTTTAAAACAATATATATTCCGCATGCAACAATTTCCACCGATTTCAAGAATACGCGCCCTGATTCACTAATTTTCTTTATACGATTATTATTGTCGACATTTCCGTATTTTGTGTGTATACACCGTTAAATCAGCGTAAGGTGTAAGCTGGTAAAAGCAAACCGCAAACGAGTTGGGAGTGCTTCGGACTCAGAACAGATTGCAAAGTTAATAAAAAAAACAAACAACAAACTTCAGTTGATATTTGTACTAAATTATAAATAGTTTTGTAAGAAAAGACTTCTTTTCACTAAACCGAAACATTTCCACTTCACATTTATAAACTCATAATAAAAATCCAACAGTCATTCATATTACAGCATTTCTTGTTGAGCGCAAAATATAAGAAAAAAATTAAAATACGAAAAACGTAAAAAGTTCTTCGGCATCGAATTATATGGTGAGCAAGAAAACTCAGCAGCGATAAAAAAAAATTCAAAAAACAACCACTCTTAAAATTTAAGAAAACTATTTGATAAAAGCAAGGAAAGTATTTAAACATTTTTTTTATTTTTACAAACAAATTTGGCAAAAAAATTATTTAAAAAAAAAAAGATTGTCCTTTCGTTTTTAAAAACGAGATATTCTGCCCCTGTATATTTTTTTATTTTTTTCTCAGTGTGGCATTTTATTTAATCTTATACTCCCAAATTCGACAGTTTCCGATTTAACAGTTCCAGTCTGGTAAATTGTGCAAACTACTAATCGAAGACCAAACTAACGAAGCATTGTTACCAGTTGTAGATACCAAGTTTTATAATTGAATTTTAATTGACAGTAACAACCAGGGTAAAACATGTACCACATAAGCAAACCTGGCATTAATTCAACATTAGTTTCAAATGAAACTTTTAAATCAGTCTATACGCCTTTTAACGCAAAGTGGCTGACATCTGACGGAATATTTTCGAATTAAATCAAAAGGTGATCGACTTCTCAAAAAGCTAGTTTTAATGTAATATAAACTTCATGGATGACTATAGTACGACTGTGTATTATTTAAAATCTTCAATTAGTTTACAATTAATGTAACAAATGATGAAATAATAATAAAATTGAATGAGGCTTTTTCTCGTATAAACAAATATCACCTTTCGCTCTCATAGGATGTTTATTGTGATGAACTTGGAGCAAAAGCCAGTGGATGCAATTTTGTGATGCCCCTGGTGATTAGAGATGATGAACTTAACTGTTGCGTAGATGGCCGATTGATGAGTTATACAAACAGAAAAGAACACTGCGATCGCGGATTGAATTGTATATTTTACTTATTTTGAATTTTTTTTTGGGTAAATTTCAAGTAGCACACGGGGGACGGGGTTTTACTGAGCTGTCCGGTTTAAACTGCAATGTTGTTCTATATGAACTTCTGTGGCAATATAATAGATGAAATCAAACATTGGGAGGCTAGCAAACCTATACTTCACTAATCGAGAGACAAAACTTGTAAATCACAATAAGAAAACAAATAATGAAAATTATCATAACAAAAACTGTACCACAATATATTACATCAATAAACAAATTGATAAAAGTCGGCAATTAATCAAATAAAGAGCTTATATATAGCAAGGAAATATAAGATTGGCGTTATTAAATATTATTGAAATGACGTTGAACTAAAGATCCTCCAGGATTTGCAACAATGCTATAAGATGGCGTGCTCAACCTTGCACATCGAGACATCAACCTAACTCAGATAAAAAGAGAATTACAATTAATTCGACAAAACTTGCATTTGAACATTCCTCTAGTTATGCATCAATTCCACAGTGAAACAATTTTTTCAGTAAAATTAACACGAGATAAAAATATAAATTCTTTACTTGTTAGAGAGAAACAAAAAATGTTTTCAGTAAAATTTACTGGCAGTAAGCGGGGAAAATGTTGCCATAAAAAGTATGAAACGCAATACTGTTTATGGCAACATTTGTTTGTCTTTATCACTCAACGTAATTTTAATATGCATACTTTCTTCTTTTTGGTTTCCCACTATTTTTTACTGAAAAAAATACACAGCTACATGTACCATTAAACTTAGATTTTGGATATATTGGGAAGGTGGCACTGTATAGTTGAGATATGAAAAAATGTTTTTCCCCTGGAACCAATGGGCCAAATGACACCCAATTTTGGTTATATGTTAGTCTGGCCGTAATATAGGTCCTTGCAAATTTTGAAACCGATAGGGTTGGCGTTGTTATCGACTTATTATAAAAATAAATAGATTTTTTAGCATTCACTGCGCGATCACAACAATAATAAACACACGGTTCAACGTGAACAAAAAAAATATGTTCGATCTTCGACGCGTCAGCATTTGCATGTCGAAAAACAAACAAAAAAAATGTATTCGATGTTCAGTGGGTTCGATGCTGTTATAACACATTTTAGTTTGGTTATAGTTGAAAAAATTAGACAAGATGAAATTGGCAATATAATTTCTGCGGAAATACCAGATGAAGATATTGATCCTGAATTATTTCACATTGTTACGACTAACATGATTCATGGCCCATGTGGTGCCCACGACATCAATTCGTCCTGCATGGAAAATGTTACATGCACAAAGCGTTATCCAAGGGATGTAATATCAGATACAATAACTGGAATTTGATATCCGTTATGTCGTATAAACGCTCTACAGATAATGGACATATAAAACGCATATTAATTTCGAATATTTTAGCTTGTGAAATCCATCAAATACATGATACGTAAATATGCCCACAAAGGTAGCGATATGGCTGTTTTTGAACTTCAAGTGAACGATTGTGACGTGGAAACATTTTATCAGATGGGCAGATATATAAATAGTAATAAGGCGGTGTAGCGTATTTATTTCTTCACTAACGAAATTTTAATGAATAAAACTTTTCTTTTCGTGTATAGGTAGGCACTTTTTCTCATGTTTTGATGCAGCTGCTTAATTGTAAGTTTCTTCTTGCAAGGCGAGCACCGCTTCATTCCGGCAACAATAACGGGTAATATTTTCCTGAGCAAAATATTTATAACTTTCAACATTTCTCACCAAGGATGGTTATGGTTATATATAACTCCCAATAAGTCCGTTAGAAATAATTAAAAGTTTACAATATAATATAAAAAAATTAAATTAAATGTAAATATATTTAAATGGAAAAACACGCGACTGTTTGACACGAAAGTCAAAGCCAACATACCTTCATTTCCAATTCAGAGATTCCTCTGCGTTATTCATTTAGCTATACATCTGGAAAAAGGTCAATGTGTACACTTTACAGAACCAAATGTAGAACAAGGAGCAGCTACACCACCAGCCACCTTGAGTTCTTCAGTGCATTAATTTTGTTGTCACGCGATGTTAGACAAATATTGCCAGTTATTCCGCGATCAACGCATGCTGCTGAAATAAAAGCCTGTTTAATCAGACTTCTTATGGCGCAAATGTGTGGACGCATTTAGATTAACGAAATATTAGAGAGCAAAATATTATCTGATCCTTCTGCTGTAAGATTTTATATTCAATTACTTGAAATTGGTAATTTAACCATGAATGTGAACCGCACAAGCCATCTTTTGAAAGACGATTTCTGCAGTCATGTACAATCTAAAGACGATTTAATTCAATTTTTTTTCACACATATTAGTCAAAATTACAAAAGCGATCAATATGGTTTAGCGAAAAAGCTATTTTAACAGCTAAAAATGATGATGTTAATACCATCAATATTAAAATACAAAATATGCTGGACACAGAAACACGTACATTTTAATCCATTGATATAGTCGTTGATGAAAATGAAAGCGTTAATTTTAACACCGAGTTTCTAAATTCAATAGATCTACCAAGAAAACCGTCACATATTGCCACTAAAAATTGGTGCTATGCGGTGCTTGGAAAATCCGTGTTTCTCTCATGGATAATTATATGTCGCATACTCTCACGATGAAAAACCGTGCTGAGTATATAGTGCTTAGTAATGTGAGTGCAGCGTGCACTACGTTCTTTGTTTCGCCAGCTGCTGCTTTACGATAAACATTCATCAACATTTTTCTCTTATTCTCTCAATAAAAAAACATTTATTGAACTTTCCATTTATTTTTTTTTAATTCGTTTGATTAAAAAGTTAAATTTATCCAAAATTTACAGAAACATTTATTACCAAAAACCCCGCCTATGAGGGACAACTTGTGTCATTGTGCAGGTTACATTTCTTAATTTACCTCGTTAATTGCAGAAAAAAATTACATTTAATATACAAAATGTAATAAATGTTTTAAAAAATGAAACAGTCTTCTATGTACACATTATATGGGGACGAATTTTGCTAATTTTTAGTCCCATCAACAACCGCTTGAAATAAATCTCACAAGTCAATTCTCTTAAGAAGTTAATTTTTTAAATAATGCTTACACTGGAATACCGTATTGCAGTGTCATCATTACGCGGATTTGCACCACAAACATTCAATATAAGTTAAACCATTACATATTTATTACACGATAAAATTTAAAACACTTTAGTTAATTACAAACTACTTACGGATTACTTAATTCCGTAAATTTTAAGATACCAACATATTTACTTAAAAAATAAATCATTAAAATTAATAGTAGACAAAGTAAAACACAAAATTAATTAGAATAATTAAAATTATAATCAACAAGACGATATAAAAAATGAGAAATCCTAAAATCGTTTGGATTATCATCATCACCATCTTCATCATCAACAATATAACATCATTCCATGCAAAATATACGATACAATATATTAACAACCCAAAACACAAAACTGTTAAGAATATAAAAAATAAACATAATGGTTAAACATAATTTAAAGGGTATGATGAAACATGAGATGATGAGAAAATATTTGTATAAATTCACACAATTCATCATCAAAAAAAAAAAGAGAAACGAAAAAAGAAAATTCCATAAAATATTCATAACTTTATTTTCATATCAAAATTCAACAAACAAAATACCACCACCACCAGAAAGTTCATGATTAACATCATTTTATCTCATTCTAATGTTAAACTTTCTATTTCAGTTTTCTCGTTAAGAGCTTTTTTTTGTGAGAAGCTTTATTTGATTATAGCCTTTTCGTTTTTTTTTTTAAATTATAATCCCAAATTATCTAATCTAATTTTCAATGTGGAAAACTGTATAAAGAATAAATTTAGATGTGTGTATGTGGATGTCTATATAAAGGTAAGTATGTACGTGTATTTTGAAGGTAAAAAAGAAAAGTTTTCCGTTAAACGTTTGAATTTTTATGACTAGCATTTTATGTTTATTTTAGCGCTTCAAGGAATTTTTCACGCTAACAATTTTTTTTTATTCGTATGTCGATATATAAAACAGAAGGTGGTAGGTAGACCTCAAAACATTTTAGCACTGTTCTATATGTTTAAAAAAAATATTTTTTGAATGCATTTTACAATTTTGTATTCCAAGCACAGCGAGCATGATGTTATATATAATAATTTGAGTTATAAATAATTAAAAATATTCAGGTATGACTCAGACAAGAGGTGATATTAAATATGAGGTAATATATTTTGATTGCAATCACGTAGCTGAGCACAAGCCGCTTGTGTTCGGATTAGGTCATGGCTAATTGATTTGTTGTAGTTACTTTATATTTTTAAGAACCACAAGAACATTTTCCTTTCATCCACAAATCAAATCCACATTATCGTTTTATCTCTACCAATAATAACTAATCATTGATTTTATATCAAAACCGTCGTTGAAAATCAATACTCAATATAAGAATACCAACATGATTGTTTGACTTCATTCCTTTCAAAAACATACACAGACATTTTTCAGTAACTCCTGTCGCTTGTTGAAAAAATAAAATAAAATCACGAATGAAAGCTTTGGATTTCTTGCTATTGTTCGAAATAATAACATCAAACCGTAGTATCACGTACTCGAAAATTGACATTACCATCAATAGAATCAAACAATAAAACATAAAAATCATGAGGAGAAGAATACGAGTTGGTATGAAAAGAAAAATCTTCTCAAGTCTACTGCTGCGTTGTTGTTTCAAGAATATGATTAGAATTTTTATATTCAAATTATATTTTCATTCATCGAACCTATAATTTTTGTAATCATTTTACTACTTTATATTATTATATGTAGATATCGACAAGAAAACATATTTTTTGTGTGTCGTCATCTCATAAAAATAATAAGATTTTTTCTTTTCGCTCTAAACAGATTTAATTAATTTTTTTTTTTGTAAATTATAAAAGATGAACAGATCACAAATCGGTACGCAGGCTACAATTAATAAAACAATTTTCCTATTTGTCTTGTTTATCCAAAAACATGACGTCTATATGTCTATCAATTTTAATTATATATTTACATATCTTCTGCCAAAATTCCATACTGTGAAAATATCTAAGACGTTAAAATAATTTTCAATTAAAATTTTTAATGAGATTTTTCTTCAATTATTATTAACGACCTCCTACTTAGAACTTTATTCAAACTAAAATATAAGTAAACAAATTATTTACGAGAAAATTAATAATGTGCAAAATTTAATGAGATGTCATTTAGTTTACAAATTTACACTAAATCACATTAACATGTTGATGAAAATTCCAATTAACATTTGACATTATTGTAATCACAATACCTTCACGCCACCGGTAACCCATGACAAGGGATATCAAATATTTAAGACATATTTTTTGTTTTTATTGAATTTGAGTTTTACTAAAATCCTCAAACCCAGAAGTAACATGTTTGAGACAGTACTTCAATATTGATTTTCGATAAATCACCAGGGAGGGTCTACATAAATCCTTCGTTCAGATATCGCAATGCAAGTTGGATTTTTTTGCCCTTACAACTTCGATTAGCACGAATTCTAAACAGATTGAAAATAGATTACGTAAAATGATCATTTGTTAAATCGAAAGCCCCAATGATGGGCCAACCAGTACATACTGGTGATTAAATTTCTGTTTCCAAAAGACACGATATTAGGTAAAACAATATTTGAACAATAGCTAGAGAAAGGACTGTCTAGCTGATCATGTAAAAAGCAAGACACGAATGCCACAAACAAAAAGCGCTTTAAAACAACGAATATACGAAGAAATACAAATATACGGCTGATTTTTCCAAATCCCCTCTGTATGGTGGTTTTGGATCTTTATATACAGTTGAAGCTTTAGGAAATTTAAATCTTTTAAAAAAGCAGACGCTCCATGTGAAAATATTATGCTTTGATGTTTAACTCGCTATGTTTCAAATTTTGCAACGACTTGTTTGAGGATTCTATAGTTTTTAGTGTTCGGTGTATCTCATTGCTCGCCAGCCCAAATCTAGGAATACTAGACTCGATTTCGTTCAGGAGTAAAATATTATAACAAAAAAGCATTTTTTTTTTTAATAAATAAGGTTTGAATGTTACAGAAAACAACGGACATTTGTCGGCAGAAAACAAGAGAATCCGGTACTCGCCGCAGGATGCAGAACTATCACGAAAAACTTTTATTGTTATTCAAAAACCATTCGACATTTTTTCTTAATTTTGTACCATTTTCACAAAATAAAACATTCCAGCGGCATAAAATCCTAAAAGTGTTCGTTAAAGTGACTTAACGATTGACCTCCGAATTAATGATCCATTTTTGTTGAAATTTAGTTACGGATTGTAAAGTGAGTTTTGACCTAAATTCTTGGATTCAATCCTGATGAAATTCTGTTTCAAAACTGATTTTGAGTTTCTGGTATTTGTTCATTCAACACGTAAAAAATGGATTTTAAACTAGAGATAGCCCGACCAATTTTTAATCATTATTTGTGGAATTTTCATCGCAGGTTCTCAAATGACCTCGAAGGATATGGTGCAGGGTTGTGTTTAATTTTAGATTGGAACTTACGATTCTAATAAGAAATTAATGAAAATTTTCGTTTATAATTTTTTAAGTAATAAATATTTGAATTTTTTGAGCCCAAATAGTTAAGTTTTAGATTGTCGCTGATAGCAAAAATTTATGGTGAGACAAAGAAAATGTTCAATATAATTGTCTGGGCCCACTTATACGGGCTTCATTATACGGCCTACTTATACGGGTTAATGCCCCAAAAACTCTCACAAGTAACTACTACTTTCGGTTATTTTATTATATTTTATTAATTTTCTGCGGCCATACAAATAATTTTCAGATTCTGGCCAATATCTCGAAAACTCTCCAAAGTAACCAATATATAAAGTTGTTTTTCTAATTGCTAAGAACTTACTGGGGCTAGATGTAAAATTAAGGAAAATGCTATCGGTTTGAATTTTCAAAATAACTATTTGTTTTTCTGCTGCCACAGAAGTTCTGGTCAATACCTCAGAAACTCAAAAGAATTTTAATGGTCGCAGAAAATCAAATAAAAGTAACGGATAAATTTGCCTCAAATTTCGGATGTTGTCTGAGGTATTTGTTTGATAAACAACCGCAGTGGTCGATTATGGTTACTTGTCATGATTTTTTAAATATTGACCCGAAACTGAGAAAAAAGTATATGGCCACAGAAAATCAAAATATTATAGTGATAATTCTAACAAGTAAATTTTTCCCAAATTTTATAAATAGGCTAGGTTTGCATGACTCTATTTTTTAGAAAAATAACCGACAGTAGTGGTGGGAGTGGGAGTTTTTGAAATATTTTCCTGAAACTCAAGAGAACTTATATGGTCGCAGAAAATCAATACATGATAATAAAAAACTTAAACCCAAAGTTGAAGCCCCTTTCTAACAGTTCGAATAATGCAGTATGCAGTCTTATGAATATTGTTTAACATCTAGTTACGGCATTTAACATTTAACTTTACATTTAAAAACGTTGAGACAAAGCTTGTTCAAGGTAAACCATTCGCTGCAAATATTTAATTCTTTTTGTAGATTAAATAGATCACCATCATTTCGCTCTACCATAAAATTTAAACAACATCCTCTCTCTCCCTCTCTCTGGCACTATATCCCATCAAGGGATTTGGCCACTTCAAATGAGGTTTCATAATGATATTTTCATTTCGGATAATGAGTGATTAATTCATTGATCCTAAACCAGCAGTGAAATTCGCTGGAGCAAGTATGTTGACCACTTTGCCACCGGGGCGGCTAAACAACATCCGCATAAATCAAAAACTCACTAAAACTCACTAAAACTCACTAAAACTCATTAATACGTAATTTATTATGTGTAAAACGGTTGACTAATGTAAGTCTAAAATCACTTGTGTTGTCACGACATTTTGTGTTGTATTTTCTTTTTGCCCACCCCTGTTGGTTTTGTAAACGTTTATTGATTTTTGAAGCGAGACCAATGTGTGTCCTTATGCGTGTGTACGAGCGGATACAATGCAGATTAGTATTTTTTTGTGTTTGTTGTTTTTGTTGTGGCGCGTCACGTTCGAATATCGGCCATACCGGCAGCGGCCCGGGCGTGGCAAAACGGCTGCAATACCGTAACATTTACGATTTAAGGCGAACGAACGACCAACGGTCCACGCATGGCGTCTGTGGCATGTCGGCACCAAGGCCGCAAATGTAAACTTTTTGTATTAAAGTACGAATTAATTTTATTTTTATTTTCAATTTTTCTTAAATTTTGAATTTTACGAAAATTGTAATCGAATGCCGTAATAATTAATTAATAATTTCCTTAATTTCTATTTCTGATTTTATTTTTGTTTTACTTATTAGGGTTTTACGTTTCTTGACTTCTTTTTTTTGGGGGGGTTGCCTATAATCAACCCTGGCCTTCAGCCATTTCTGGTTCTCTCTCTTTTCTTAAAAAAAGAGTAATAATAATATTGCGCTGCGATCCCCAGTATTTGGTTTCTTATTTCTTTCCTTCTTTATTTTCTCCCTTGGTCGTATGGTTTCTTTCTTTCAAGTTTTTTCCTCTTTTGTTTGTAGATATATGAACGAAATTTATTTATAATTTTTTTTTTCGGATCGGTATGATGAGAGGTGGACTCTCATTTTGTGCCGATGCCATATTTACAGGCTGAGCTTGTCACTTCTCGTCATCCCCTTGGCAGTACATGCATAGTGTTGGAGTGGCGAGTCTCGCAGATGTGTCGTCCTTTTGCGGGCGACCGTAAAACCCAGCAGCCTCCTTGTGGCACTTTGGCGGTGTCAAGCCGTAAAGTGTGAATTGTGAGAGATTGGTTGGAGGTCTCTCCGGGTGAAGAGAGGCTTGGTCTTTAGGAGAGTCGTCCCTATCCTCTAATAATTATTATTCTTTCATTGCAGCTGAGCATCGGTCTTTCGGGGTAGATGGGTCATTCAGGGGTCTCTTCCGCAGACTGGGTACTTGTCACTATAGGGGAGATCCGTTTGTTGCCGGATGGACACAATCAGTTATTATTTCTTTAAACAAATATTCCTCAAGTTTCGTCCAACAAATTTCGGCGGAACATTCGATTTTTAATTTTATATAGTTTGCGTTTTTTTTATAAATTTTCTGTAAACACAATGTTATCCAGGAGCATCGCAAGCCCCAAATTCCCAGGACCCAAGCATTCCTCCCTGAGATCTAGCTGGCAAAACTATCGTGTGAGGCCTCTGCGAGCTTAGTTGAAATTTGCGAGTCGGCTACTGAGCCTTCAGTAAGAAGGTTAGAATATGTCAAGAAATATAACTCCATTAAAAGGAATTCAAAATAATCAGTGATTGGAAATTAGTCGGCGAAACCTTTGGATACCTGAAACTATCGGCACCTGAACGCCACTTGTAGAAAAAATTTTACGTGACCACAGCTTATTTTAATCAAGTAAAACCACAAAAAATAATTGGTTGGATACAAAATCGTCGTGTGACCACCGTCATACACCACCGTCAATGCAGGTGGATCAAATTTCGAAAATGTTCATGTAGACGGAATTGCACGATGAATTGATTAAAGTCATGAAAGAAAGGGCGTGCGCCGGTGCTTCTATTTTTTTTATTTTTTTTTATTTAGGAACGCCTAGCATTAAATTTACGGGAGCTGCCGATGTACGGTATAATGTTAAAGCAATACCAACTATTGATAATATAATTTATTTTATTAATCCTTAATTTATAAAACAAAATAAATTTATTTACCGAACGAGAATGGAACCGCTTATGTCTTTACCGATATGGAAAACGGTGCCAAAACCTTGCAAATGTTTACTACTGCACTGGCTTATAAACGGGATCTTTAGGATAATACAAGTCGCTCGATATCACTCGATTAAATTTTAATCAAACCAACGGTAATTATTTCTGCTTGTCATAAATATGTCATATTCAATAGAAAAAATCAATTTTAGTACATAGTAGTGCAATGATTGTAAACCAACAAATTTTTACGAAATTTTTACATATAGATTTATTTTAATTTTCCAAACAACATTTTTTATGATTTATATCTGTTTATTATTTAGTACAATTTGTATTTTTCTGCTCAATTTTAACGTTTTAAAAATGTTTGTATTAAGCTGACCAAACTGCCATTTTATCATGTTGCTGCAGCAGAATATCACGCTTTTGACCTACTCTACCTAAATTTAAGTAAAATCTTACTTGGTTTTAATCGCTAAGCATAGTTTGTTTTCCAAAAAATTTCAATTTTTGGTAATTTTCCGAATATAAGTTTAACTTTTTCAGTTTATTTTGTTCAAAATCTTGATATTCTTGTTTATAATTCATCTGAATTGTATTCAAAAAAGAATAATTTTAGAGACGACCCGTGCCAGCAGGAAAAGATAATTGGCTGTTGTGAATTGTTATAATTTTTATTTAACCTTGGCCAAACTAAATTTAAAATTGGTGTTTAGTATAATACCGATAAATGGCATAGAAGCTTATTCGGAATTAGAGCTTATCAAACTTTAAATCAGATTATTTAAATTTTTAATGAAACTGAATTTAAAACTATAAGTATTCCCATTGGCTCAATAGAATTGTATCTAAAGAAATAATCGTCTCACGATACTCGCCAATACAAGAATTGTATCTAAAGAAATAATCATCTCAATTTTTAGGTTCTTCATAACTAGTCCACACGATTCGAATTGTACGAGTCTGGATACTTGACCAATACTAATAATTTTAAAAGGCGATCGGAGTCGTTTGATCAATTGTTATTTAAGAATGGTCCATAGTGTTTTTTGATTGCTCTTCCATATGTAACAATTTAAACATTTTAAACCTATTTCAAAAAAATTTTAATATCACTTTATAATATATTATCCTTATATTACAATCAGTCAAACGGTTCCGATAGTTGAATTTACAAAATTTGTAGAATAGGTCAAGTTTTTCGCCTCTTTCCCATGCTTCGAATCCACACATTCATGATGCAAATTTAAACAAATTTTCACAATAAATAATAATGTAACGATGGGCAAACGAAAACAGTGACCAATCCTCAATTATACAATGAACCAAAATAACTAGCATTGGTCATGTTCCAGCCTCGTACACTTTGAATTGTGCGGAAAGATGAGTTTTAACGAATTTTTGCAATAAATCGTTTCGTATGGATGACCAACCGAAATCAAAGTGTGACGAAGTTGAGGATAGCAACGAGCTATGAAGAACCTAAAAAGTGAATTGATTTTATCCAATGTTTTCTACTTTAGATACAATTCTTAAGCGACGAACCTGATTTTATCGAATTAATACAATTTTGATTTTTTTTTTCGTGACCAAACGCCAAAATGTGTTGACCAACCATGACTTAACGATTGCGAAATTTCATAAAAGCGGGATGATTTTCTTGCAATGACGTGTTACTCGGGAACTTAATATTTTGGATTTTGATAAAAAAATAGTGACCAATCCTGATCAAACGATGACCAGATGAAAACCTTTAGATATTGGGCTAAAAAGGCTGAGCCTTTGATATTAATTAAAAATTCATAATCTGGTGCTATCATAAACTTTTATTTTCAAAATTGCATGAGAAATAAAAAAAAATATTTATAAAACTAATATACCAACTTCATCTGTATGATTGTTTTATTGGTGTACTTTGAAAACGATTAAAAAGGGAATACATATCTCTTCAGGTTGAATGCAATACAAGGTATACCTGTATATTATATAAATTTGTTTCTGGATAAGCAAAAAATATTAAATTATAACATGGAAAAACTTTCATAATTATATTTTTGTTTCAATTTTTTACGTGATTTGAATTATCGTCAACAAAAATAAAAATTAAAGGAAAATAATTTTCACAAAATTTTTTTTACAAGAAATCCGATTTTTCTACTTGTCTGGTTTCTCAGTGCTCCTCAGTAAATTATACATTCGTAGAGTAAAAATATAAAACAACAAAAATTACGATGATGTTAATGATTAAGATTATTTAAGAAGATAACAACTCAACATAATTCATGGAATTAATATTTACGTTTTATTAAATAATTAATTTAAAAATATATTATCATAAAAGAATATTATACATAGTCGCATGTATATGACGTACTCGTATACATAAAACCAAAATATATAATTATTCTTTTAACTAAAAATTTTGTGTGTAAGCTTATCCTTTTGGCAATTAATCACACCATAAACATACTGAATGACACGAATATTAATTTTACTTTTTTTTATTATTTTCGTTGTGTTAATATGTTCGTTACACATGTAATCCACATGTGTTTTAATTATTTCCGTGAAAACATAACAAACAAATTGGTTCACTATGTGTATATGAGAAAATATGTTCATGACATGAAAATTAAAATGACATATCAATATATAGTTTTGTTATTGCTGCGATAACTATATCACTAAAGTTTAATATGCCATCATACAGTCAATTAGCATACCTACTTCATATTTTACTTTCGGCATATTTTATGCCTTTTAAACATTAAAAACTCTATATAACATGAGCATCTGTATCGTTCAGTAAATTAGTCAAATAAAAATAAAACTTCGCTGCTATATTGCAGAGACATATTTATTTTTTATTTTGCTTTAAGTGTGTGATACTTGAAATGTGTATATAAAAAATATATTTTACGAAATTTAAGTTTCGTGAAGTGTACTTAAGACTGCTATATAATTCTTATTTGAAAATTATAGAAAAATTAAAACACTACAGTATTCTGGATGGTAATTTTTTTTCAAGAATTTCCTGAGAAATAACTTTAGAAGATTTTGTGTAATGTAGCTCTCGTCTGGGTGGTCTTGGCAATATATCGATTTATTTCAACGAAAAGGTCTAAAGATTGGTGAAACCAAGCTACATGCATTTAATGTGCTAAAGGCAATCATCACTCAAAATTGTTACTAAGAATTTTAAATCGAAGAAAAAAAGTATCATGAACCATTTCCATATACAGCAAATCAGGGTTGGTGATGTACAACACAAAAAAATGGGGGAGTGCGTAGGTGACCAACGCCCAATTTTCCTTGATAACGAATATATGCATATAAAAGCAGAATACACCACACTGGACTTCTTAAGCGAAAAATTAATTTTTATTTAGTGTTTATATTATCGTATATAAAGGAGCAAAACATGAATATAAACTTCATTCCACAACAACCTGTGGCATCAAAACCTGTAGATTATCAACAGAATAACTATACCCAAGTGGTTCACCTGTCCATCAAAATAGAAATTTTTCTCCGCAAACTATGCCTTCGACCTACACCTAAATATTATAATCACAGACAATTCACCAACCAAAATATGCGTCACAATTCTCCCATGAAGCATTACAACAATAGATTCGTACATAAACCTCTTCATAGATTCGACCAAAGAAAGTTGAAAAAATGGATATCACCTCCAATCAGAATGGGGGTATAGACAGTATGTAATTTATAATAAGACTATAACCCAAATATATGTATAGGTTTTGCACTTCAAATTCACGATTTTGCAAAACATATTCAATTTTTTTTTAGTCCATTCACAACTTTTTACAAGTCAACCACTTTATACTTCATTGTTAATTTTTTCCAAAATCAATGCCGCAAGTTTGTTTTTTCAAAGCAACTTTAATTAAATTCCAGAACTTCCCATAAATCATTTAAGAATCCTATTTTTACTCACCCAACTTGCAAAATTTCATCAATATTAGTTAAGAAATTTTCAAGTTCGGTTCTATGTGGTCATAACTTCTTTCAGAAATGATTTAAGAATCCCACTTCCCTCCATCATTCCCAATCCCATCAAAATCGGAGCTGCGATAAATATTTGAATTTACTCTAAATTTGATTGAAGTTACTTTGAAAAAATACGAATTTGCTTTGCAAACAATTGAGGTTAATTTAGAAAAAAATGACAATGAAGAATAATAAAATGTGGTTGGTTGACTTGCCAAAAAGTTGTAAATGATCTAAAAAAATTGAATATTATTTGCAAAATCGTGAATTGGCAAAACCTATAATAATTCTAATCAATGGGACCCCGAGGTTCCGGACCTAAGAAATTTTTAATGCTGAGATCAATTTTGAGGAAAAACAAATAAAACAGTACGAAGTAAAAGCACCAATATACTTCCTCGACCTAGAAGACACAGAGTGCGGCGTGTGGAATTCGATAAATTCGAAATGGTTTTCGTAAATTTTAAAAAATTGTTTTTTTTAAAAACAAAATAAAACTATTGGCTAGCTTTAAAAGATTTATTTTAAATTTTAAATAATTATTTTTTAACAAATGTCACACAATTTTATTAAATCAATGTTATCCGTATAATACACTTTACAAATACAATGACATTCACAAGGTTGACGATTGTTCCAGCCAGCAAAAACAAAGAGGTCATCTACTTATAACATAATATATGTACCACGAAAAGTGGACAATTAACTCCCTCTCCCCAATTTTAAACTCCCAATTTTTACAAACCAAAACTTTACTCAGTGCAGACCCAGCAATCGTGGCTCCACAATTTATTGAATAAACTGGCTGAAGCACCCGGCTTTGCCCATGTTAAAATTGAACTGCAGAACTTCAAGAGCTGATTTTTTTATTTTATAATTAAAAAGAAGTACTTAAGTGATTTGAATAAAATCAATACAAAAATAATTTGGAGCTAAAACAAACAAATTTTTTGGAGTACCCTACTCTTGAGCATGCCACATTTTTTTCAGTTTTATCCCTGCATCTGGTCTGGGGCTTTTTCAAGTTTCTCCTTGCTCCTTTGCGGTTTGCTTATTCCGTTCTTACTTTTATGCAAGTCAGCCAATCTGAGGACGTAGGGCTATAGGACTGATTTTAAGACCATCTGCACATTGCAAGCTCCATGTCAGCCTATACTGACATGGAAGATGGGTCGGCCACTCGCTGTAGTGGATCAAAAGTTTGCATATATTATAAATACATGCTTAGAGGTGTGCATATGGGCAAGGGGTTTTTCTTCCCTATGTTTTTCCCTATGTTTTTCTCGGCTGTTAAAAAGTATTCGAGTAAAATTCCGGAACAATCCCTCGAGTTCATCAAAAGTTCTCATGTATTATAAATTCCTCATTACAGGTGAGCATGGGGAAGGGGTAACATTTTAAGATCACTATAACCTTCCTATGTTTTTTTCTCGGCTGCTAAAAAGTATTTTTTTCAAAATTTACGAGCAATGGCCCGAGTGGATCAAAAGTTTTCATATATTGTAAATCATTCCTTACAGGTGAGCATGGGGAAGGGGTAGAATTTTTAGATCACTAAATCCCCGTTGTTTTTCCTGGGCTGCTTAAAAGTATTGTTGCAAAATTTGAGAGCAATTGCTCGAAATCATGAAAAGTTTTCATAAATTGTAAATTCTTGCTTGCAGTTGTGCATAGAGAAAGGGTAGCATTTTTTGATCAATACTCCTCTATGTTTTTTCTAGGCTGCTAATAAGTATCCGTGTAAAATTTGGGAGCAATGGCTCAAGTAGAACAAACATAGTTACATTACACACTTTTCTTCTTTATATATTTACATAGATAGATAGACAGATAGATAGATAGACAGACAGAAAGATAGATAGATAGATAGATAGATGAAAGTATTTAGTCAATTTGGCCTGATATGTTCTTACTTTTTGCATGATATCGCCAATCATAACAGGCAAATGCTATTGATTTAGTTTACAAATTTGTTACACCCTTCCAAATCAAACCCACTAATTTTCACATCCGGCACTCATTGTGTCAGTGAATTGTGAAACCAATATAATAATTAAGTCAAAATGGCTATGCCACGCATAACGAGCATATTGACAATCACAACATTTAAATGGCTTTGAATATTGTATCCTTAATCTTGGATACCATGCCAAATCAAATTCTTGAGGTATTACATCTGGCACTTATTGGCTCGATGATTTACTGATTTATAATTTCTTCCTGTGTAACTATACTTTTTGATAATTTGTTTTTTTTCTCGGTTAAAATATGTACAGAAGAGAATGAATGAAGTTTTTTGTCAAAAAATTGGTGGGGAACATCTAAATACGTAAAAAAACTATTTTTGAATGATTCAGGAAGCCGTCAAAACCTAAACTATGAAAATTTCTTGTCGTGCTTAATGATTTAAGGCAACACTAGTTGACAACGATCTTAATATTCTGGGAATTTTAAAAGTGTAGCATTTTTTGGGTAACCAAATGAAAATGGTTTCATGCTTCAGAAAAGTTATACAGAAAAGATGCAAAAAAGTTATAATTATCATCAACAGAATAATTTATAAACCATAAGAATGCAAATTTCAGGCTAATAATTAAAAAAAATCAGTTTTGAGGGTCCAAACATTTATGTGATATTTCCTAGAGCTTTGCTGCGGCTTGGTGTATCCACCGTAAAATTATGATGTTCATACAGTCAACCACAGTAAATATTATACTAGTGGAATCTAGAAAATAAAGATGAAACCATTCTAAACTCATTTCTGATATACGGAAAGCCGATGCTGTTAAAATGATTATTGAGATCAATTTCATTTTTAGAGTTTGTTAGTAAAATTAAAATTAATTCTGACTTCATCAGTTTTGATAATTTATACATTTTCCCTAACTCGAAATTCTTTATGTGCTTCAATTTTTAATTTTTTCAAATTTTAAAAATGGTGATCTAAATGGCTAAATACAAATTTCCATGAATGGTTAAAAACATGTTTCGTTTTTTCGAAGAATTCAATAAACAATATTTCATGGTATGCCATCATCCTTTCCAAATTTCACCATTTCCAAATTAATCACGCAATACTGGTCAACGCCGTGAGTACAATATTGATGTGATGCGCTTTTAAAGCTTTATCTTAGTGTCGTAGTATGAGTATATTTTTGGTGATGATTAAACCAAATTAAGTCAAGTTCACGGATTTTACGTAAGCCAAATTATTGAAAATTTAATGCCACCAATTATTAAAGACTTCAAAAATTCAGAAATGATTGTTTAACCAATCAGAAAAAAACATAGAATAAAAAGTATACTACTTACCTTCCAGCAGATATAAACGATCATAGTAAGTCAACATTTTCTCTTATTTTCATTCACTAAAATTACCATTTTTTTCAAACCGTTATCTATTTCAATAAAAATACAAGTTTTATTAGCGATTCTAGTCGCTCAACCAACTCTTCTCCACTCCATATGCGTATGAGATGGAAGCCTTAAACTACACGAATATTAGCACTGTAACTTAACATTAGAAAGCACTCAAAATTGACACACACAGACAAGCTCAACTAATTTTATTATTTCACTCAAAAGATTTTTGTTTTACATCATCACAACAAAAAATTACTGATTTAGTAATTAAATAAATTAGAAATTTTAATTATTTATACAAAATTATTATTTTTAAATATTCTAATTTATTTTAGCACGTTTTATTATTTTAGAAAATGAAACACTAAAAAAAATATTATTTATATTCGCGACAACATCACTCCAAACAACCACAACTAAACTGAATTCGTATGTTCATTTATTGGTCTATTTAATCAACAAGAACATAATAATACAATTTCCCGTTAAGAGTTCATCAACAAATTTACTGTTAAAAAGTACAAATCGGGTTTTAACATTTTATTATTTGGATGCACAGGGTGGCACAATTTTAATATTCAATGGACAAAATGCACACGCAAAAAATTACACGAGCGTTATAAATTTTAGCGGTGACTCACATTATAGGTGCACTAACGCGACATAGGGCTCTACTATTTTATTATTATAAATAATAAATTTTTAGTTACCCACTGGAGACTAGGATTTTTAAGCCGATGTTGGACGTTATGGCCCTGCTCCAAAAACCGACGATTTAAAGGTCACTAGTCCCAAAAATTAAAAACAATGTTTGTCCTTATAAATGTTTGAATGTTCATATATCTGTACCGATGATATCTCAACTAACTTCGGTCGTTAAAACCAAGTTATTGATCCTGATAAAAATGATCAAAATAGGTCTTGCGGTTCAAAGTCATTTTCTCTATGTTTTAAAGATTGCTGATCCCAAAAATAAAAAAATTTCCATCTGGATGTTGAGGTGTCTTTACCAATGCTATCTCGTAACTTTTTTCACCAATCTTCTTTTATTTTTAAATCGGAAATTTCAAAATGTTTTGGAGATTCCACTCCTCAAGAGTCGGTACCTGCCATAGGAAATCATCCCAAAAAAAAACAAAATACTTCTATCTTGCACTGTATTATCCCATATAGTGGTGTAGTGTATTATTTGAAAGGCCTTAACTCACGCAACAATTTTCACTATAGTTCTTAATTTTACCATTTTGGTTCTGGTAATTAATTTTTCGTGTATTATAGAACATATAATTATTGCACACCGTTAAATAGGTCGGTAAGTACTTCGTAAAATTTAATGAAGCACCTTAGTTGTTAAAACTAAAGTCGTCGTGCTTGAACCAGTTACTATTTTTGTTATTCTAATATGATGATGTATGCATTTAAATGGATTTGGAAAACCAATTTGTTTGTAATCAACGGAGCTGCTCTTATACGAGTATCTCACAATTATCGACAAGTTGGTGTCTAAAATAATGTAGTTAATTGATTTTGGCGTAGGCATTTTTAATAATTATAATCAATAACTTTTTTTTGTTTTCCTCATTGTTTTTTTTTCAGCTGCAATCTTGTAATTTTTCTATTAAAAAATGTGGTTTTCAAAAGTTAAAATTCATTTTTGTAAAACAAAAATTTAGGGTTAAACATATCTGACAACACATGTTACACAGTTTTACCGAATAAATGATTTTTCTCGCATACCACAGACATTAAATTTTTGCCACAAATGTCTTTATCTGGTTATTTATTAATTTCAAAAAAAATATATGTCAAAATGTCAACGGCAACCTGTGGTGATTCGCCAATTGGTGATTGAAAATTGCAACTTTTGTGTTCATTTTTTATGGTTGTTTTTTAAATAAAATTTTGTTGAAAATAAAAACGTAATTCTAATCATTGATGTTATGCTGGCAGATTAATTTATAGGGTGAAGTTGTTATTTTCTAGATAAAATTTGCTTAAAATATTTGTTATTTTCTTATTCGTTCATACTCCAAATCTTTTGGGAATAAAAGTGTGGCATCCGTGTCTGTCAAATTCATGTTTAGAAGCTGTGCAGTAGTATGCAACCAAAATTTTTTGTGAATTGCAGTCTACCGGCTGAACCAAGCATAAGTGTTAGTTTTACAAATCTATGATCAGTAACGCAGTGGTGTAAATTTAAAAGAAATCCGTTTCAAATAGAAAACATGTTTCCCGAAAAAAATAGGGTAGCACTAGATTATATATTCAAAAGTTTTACAGGTAAGAATCGATGAAAAACCCTTTTGTCCTGAGGCACTCTTAGGACATGTGTTTTAGCTTCGAACTTCCAACTAAAAAACATTAGTTTTCTAGGAAAACTGGAATAACACTGTGTTAAATGTTTAAAAATTGTATGTTTAAAAGTTGTTGTTATCGAGCGGGACGAAAACTTAAATAAAAATCAATAAAAAAGGCAACAGGTCATTTTCGGAAACTTGCCATGGAATGATTTTATTCAGTTTTGTTTACCATCAAAAAAAAACGTAACGACTTAGGAGTATCTTAGGACAAAGGCAGAACTGAGTGTTAGTCCAGTTTTCCTGGAAAACTCATGTTTTCAACAGTGTCTTAGAACAAATGGGTTTGGAAGTAAAAAATTATTTTTAATTTATTTAAGCACTTATCTTGGAATAAGTTTTTATTTTGAAATTGATTTTGCGATGTTAATTAAAAATTTCCGGTGGACTCAGAGCAGGTTACAATAAACGTTAGTGTCCATAAACGTAGTTTAAAATCCCTGCGATACCATAGATGCAAAAATAGTTTAGTTATGCCCCATAATTTTGGCACAAATTAATTTAAAATTTAAATTTGGTTACCTGAAAAGTAGCTACAAAATAGATAAGTGGTTTTGTTGAATTGTCACAGATATACTATCAGCTAATTTTGAACCAAAGTCGTTCCGTAGCAGGTTCCGGAAAATGAACTCTGTCAAGGAATTTATTTGATGAATATGAAACAAATAGTTTTTGTTTCATCGAGCGAGACGAAAGTTTAAATAAAAATTAATGAAGGATAGAGAACGATTTTATTTTAATTTGACTTAAAATTCGCTACTAGGGTAAATATTATGATGCAAATCGAAAATCGGCAAAAGTTTGAATAAAAATTAGGAAAAAAAAATGTTTTATTGCTCCAAAGCCTATGAAATGTGAGTTATTTATTCCCGAAATGATTCACCCTTTACCCCAGGAACTACTTTTTATAATAATAGCATAAAGTCATTTGGAATAGTAGAGCAAGTGGCTCTTTACTAGATTTTACGGGCTTGCGGGAGGTTGTAACCATATGTATGATCATTGAAAGATGTTGTTTACCCACACAAGGGCTCTGACTCTCTATCGCTGACTAGACTGAGGGTAAGGGGTGGGTATTGTCAGAACTTCTGTAGATCTTACTAGACCACAAATTCATTTTTTAAGAATGGCAAAAAAAGACTTAAGAATCTAAACTATATTTTACCTATCAAAATACCATATTCATAATTTTGCCGCTAATACAGAGTGACGCGAGAATACCCACCTTCGTAACATCTCCCAACTTTAAGATTTACGATCTCATGTTAAAAAAGATAATGATGAAAAAATGAAAAGAAAATTAAGTATTAAATAAGTATAAAATAATCACATTAATTTAATTACCATCATCAAGAGAAAAGATTTTGACAGTCTTAAGAAAAATTTGACTTTAGAAGAAGTTTTTGAGAAACTACAACTTTAATCGTAAAGAAAATATTCGTTTAACTTTAGGTTTTTAACATAAGTTTTGTTTTAAATTATATTAGGTTTTGCTTTACGAACTGTAATTTGGACATAAAAATTCGGGTTACAGTGACAATTTTAGTGAATTGATGCATTTCTCGTGGTACTTTCTCACGCATGATGTAATTCCCACATTGTGTACGATTTGTGCTTTTTCAATGGTTTTCGTTTTCGAAAACGAATATGTACAGTAATAGTACATTGAGCATTTGGCAAGTTTATTGATTCCGATGTGAACAAAAATTGAGTCTCTCTCGGTTTCACAATTGTCCTATCCATTTTCAAAGCTAGTTCTTATATGAACTTGATTTGGAGCTTTTTTTGACGAAATGATATATTTTGAATAAAAATTTAAATTTGTTATGATGCTTTTCAATTTCATGCGGATGTTTTAAAATGTACTCAAACATTTGTATTTTGAAATTTTCAACAATTTCAGCAAATTATTTTAAATTTAAAGAACCACTTTCTGTCTGAAATGGTGGCGGTGAACGTGGAAGGACGATTTCAGCCTTTAAAGAAACATTTTAACTTCGTCGTCGAACAATTTTCAGAAATTCCTAAAGCCCAACCTTGAGGTAATGATTTGCAAATTTCATCTGATACTCTTTTGTATTGGTAAATTACCATTAGTAGGCTGGTTTCACCACTAGCGGTTAATGTACACAAACCAGTTAGGTTAGACTTGGTAGCCCCCCTCTCAATTTCATAAATATTACGATGAACCTTTAGCGGCTAACACAGATCAAGTTTTGAGGCATAGCAGGAAATAAGTTTCATCTTTGACTCTACCAGGAATCAACAAACTCCTTCACAGCATGCAAAACGTCTTCCTTACGCTTAGGGAATCCCGCATATGACAAACCATTCTGCGATTTCGGTTTCCTTGCTTGATGTTAAAATAGTTCGGCGCCAGGTTCAGCTTTTTTAATATGCTCTCCCAAACGGAAAATTAACGTTGTAAGAGGAATATTATATTTTTTTGAAGTTTGTTTATTTTTAATTTTTGTAAGTGCTTCTTGAAGTGTTGCAAAACAAATCCAATCACCACTAACTTGTAATTTTTCAAGCTCTTTGTTTTAAACTTTCGACACTCACCCTTACACCACCATTCTCTCCCAATTGGGCATTTTTATTAGAATTTCTTTTCACTCCCCTTATTTAACCAGTTATTACATGTTTTTAAATATGTATTATTGTTTTTTTGTTATAATTAACAAAATTATAACCTCTACAACTTTTGAATATTAAACCGAGTGAAATTATAGTGTTTCCGGAAAAGTCATGTTTTTTGTGAATTCGGGACCAGTCATGTGATCTAATTGATCCAATTATTCACTTATCTTACCATCAGCATTTTGTTATTTATAATAATGTTGTATACTAGTTTTTTATTTTTATTAAAAAGTTGCTAAAGAAAAAAGAATGAAAATAAAAAACAACTGATCACCACACGTTTTCCATTTTATAAATATTTTCTTTCTACAACACAACGTTATTCGATGTATACCTTTAAACTAAAACTAGATCAGTAGACAATATTTTTTTAGGTTTTCGATAAAGTTTCTAAACCACAGTATAGTCTTACAGTTTTCTACGCCATAAAACGTATACCGCAGCGACACCATACATAACTAATCCATTTGACAATTTTCATTTCTCTGGTTGCCCATAAAAATTACGTTTTTTGTTTTATATCAATTTATATTTATATTTGTATACGTTCTTAATAGAATGAAGTGTTTATGACTTGTGAGCTTTTCATAAAGTTCTATGCGAAAAAAAACTCTTTATTAGTTTTTCTTCATTTTTCCTTTCTACTTTTTATTTTTCATCTTAATTAATTTAATTTCATAAATATAAATAGAAACAAATAAAATTTAAGAATAGTATACGAGTATATTTTTTAAAATTAAATTAAATACAATTTTTGAGCTGTAAGATGAAATAAAATTACTTTAAAATGTCTTGAGTATTCTTCGTTTTACGTTCTTGAATTATGAAGCTCGTAGTTTATATACCACAATATAAGAATGTCACTAAGATTTCAAAACATATATATCATATATTTGGAAAATTTACAAAATTAAATTGTTTCTGAAAAAAATAAAATAAAAAAAGAATGAAAATTGATTTATTAAATTTATCTTTTGCAGTTAGTTGGAAACACAGAAAATTCGCTTCATTTGTAATTAATTTTGAACTTTTATCCTGAAATTTATTTCAAGTAGTACAGACTCGGAAATTCCGAATTTTGTAACAGGTGTGTTCTTTTATTTGATTTATACACAAATTTAATATTCTCTATTTGAAGTGAAGAATGATTCCAGCAAACACTTTGGTATAATAATGATAATCAATTTGGGAAAATAATTTAGAAAATTTGGTTTCACAGCAAACATTAGATTAACTCCCGTCAAATCAATTTGAAAATTTCTTAATATTGTGTGTGCGCCGGATTTATACGTAAATAGCGTATACAGCTTAGAGGAATACAGCAGCAAATATAAATTTTGAAGCAAAATAAAAAAAAAACCTATATAATCGTATCATTATCAATCCTCAATAGATTTTCCGATAATCAAAAGGTAAAAAAAAAAAAACAAAATAAACAAGAAGCAAACGTAAATCGTAATTCCCAAACGCGTTTCTTTTATTTCTTTAATAAAATCCATAGAATATTTTTTTATTCTGCTGGTACAAAGCTACCTACCTACCATACAGCTTTCTTAAACGTATCCTCGTACGTATACATTTCGTATATATATACATAAGACAATTTAAAAAGTTAACTTTTCGTAATAAATGGATTTTTGGTGAAGATAATATATAAAATAATTCATTTTGGGATTTATTATATTTATGATTTTGTTATAATCTAATGAAAAGATAACTGTTACGCTGTTATTTACTGAAAAGTTATGGAAATGATTACGAGCAATAATTTTTATTATCAAATTTTATGATGTAGTAGATAAGGTGGTGGTATACGGTTATGCTCTCGCATATGTATATCAAATATGTATTAAGAGAGTTCTTATTATTATTACTCACATTGAAATATATAAAATAACATATACTGTTTTTATTACATATACTGTTGATTTGTTGTTTGTGAATGAAGGGTAGAAAATATTCTGGCTTAATATTTTTGTTGAGTTTGTCGTATAAATTTCATCATGTCATACCACATGTTGAAATGTTTTATTACTTTAAGAGCTTTTATAAGCAAAAAGCATAAGAGGAGAGGTGTGAGATTGGATTTGATAATTTAAAATTAAAGTACATTGAATATATAGGTCAAATGTTAGTTCTCACTCGGAAAATCATTTAACAATCATCATTATTTATAGGTATATAAAGTTAGACTGGAGGTGAACATTTGAACTACATGAATAATAGAAATATTCCGAAACCTGCGGATTGGAATTTTTTATCAACACGCGAGTATTAAGTTTTTGTGGTCAAAATAGGTTTCCAATTATTACTCGAAAAATGTTGTTGTTGTTGTTATCAGAAAAAGTTGTTGTTGTAATTATTGTAAAGGCCGAAAATATGACTAACCCACATCAAGGAAAATCTGCATTCATTAAAAATGCAACTTGAATATTATTTGTATTATCATATAAAAAACTCCAATTATTATAAGGAAAATATTGTTGTTGTCAGATAACGTTGTTGTTGTCAATAAAAAAATTTGCCGATAATATAACTAATTCTATGGAACTTGCAGCGATCAGAATGCAATCAATCTTTGGCATGCTAAGAATTTATTTGCTACTATTGTTGCATAACAAAGTTGTTGTTGTCAAAATAGGGATGGCCGAAAATGCCAAGATATAATTGACACAATTACATATGTAATGTTGTTGTTTTCACATAACGTTGTTGTTGTCAATACCAAAATCAGTAGACTAGCGAATTTATATCAACACATATCAACTTGCATTGATTCAGAATGCCGTCAAAATTAAATGTTTGATATGCTAAGAATTTATTTGCTATCATGTACAGATTTCTAAATATAAGAAAGAAAATATTATTATTTTTTAACAAATTTGTTGTTGTCAAAATAGAGCTGCCCGAAAACAAAATTAATTTCCATAAAGTTAAACTTAAATTGATTAAAAATGCAATCTGAATCAATTGATTGCTGTGCTGAGATAATTACTGCACCTATCATATACAGATTACAATTATTACATGGAATATTTTGTTGTTGTCAGATAACGTTGTTGTTGTTAATTTAAAAATGACCAATAATATAATTAACTCTATGGCACTTGCATTGATTCAGAATGCAATCGAAATTAATTGTTTAACCTTTACATTGTCAATATTTACCCGCGATAGCGATTTTAAGTTTCCAGTATCTCGGTTTATTTTGAAGCAGTTTCAAAACCGTTTCGACTCACTTACCGAATTCTTCTATTTCTAATTTACCAATTTTCACATTTTTCCAACCATTTTGAAGATATTTAACTTTGAAGAAATTTATACATTTTTTTGGTTTATTTTATTTCATATTAGAAATTTATCACATTTCATTATTCTATCACAATTCAAATTCATAAAATGCAAAATAAAATAAAATATTATAATATATAACTAAAAACGAACTTAGTTCAATTGCTAATATGGCAATCTTGGCACTTGGTTTGAGTTAGGCTGTGCGCCTGGCATATCGGTTTTAAATATCGAACACAAGCTTTAATCGTAGATCTCTTTGTTTTACCTCCCTGTACCTCCAAAACACTGACCTTTATCATCCCGAAGAAGTCATCCCGATGAATTTAGATCGTCTTGATGATCAGGAATGAAAGGAGCATTGAGTTCTCATAATTCTTCGATTTGACAACCTATAGGACACATTGGGTTGCACTTCTGATAGCAAAATGTTGCACCACTATTCGGTTTAGTGCCCTCTTTTTTATTAGCGGAATGTAAAATCGATCTCCTAATTTTTCCAGAAATGTATTTTTTATATTTTTTATGGACTGTTTTTTTTAACTGTTTTGTTTGAAGAATGGTGGTTGTATAAAATATATACGATGCGAGAGATGCAATATCTATATACAATGTTGAAAAACATTGCAGGCGGCCAATGGTTAGTTGTAGGTTTCGTTGTATATTCTGACCACATTTTGTTCATTGTATCCACCATTCCTTTTGTGGCGTTGTAATTCAAGATTATATCCGACTTTAGCTTGAGTGTTATATCCGGAAACACTATCATCACTGTACTACGTTGATAATAATTGCCGTGTTTCATGACACCCATTGATCCGGATCATTTCCATTTTTATATAGAAAACCTGATCCAAATTTTGTTTTATGTTATAAACACATTACTGGTTTCATAACTATTGTTTCGAGTTAACCATGGTCTCGTAATGTGTCACCCATAACAATGGTTTGCAACTTGGTTTTTAAATAGTGAGAAAAAATATCTCATTCCGAGGCATTTTTGTGCTTCCAACGCCAAATACATCGAAAATGGAGATTCCGGACACTAATAATTTACCAAGCAAATCAAGTTTTCTTTGAATTTTCTATTTGGTATTGTGATACTTGGTTGGCGGGAGCAATTTTGTTCTGTTCTGTCAATATAAAAGTCATTTCTGACAATTTAAAAATCAATTAAATGTCAATCTTGACATTTTTGTCGAGGCCTATTCCATTCCAGAAAATTTTTAGCTAGTAGCATGGAAGTAAAAAAATTGTCAGTAGTCGCATTGCGGCCACTACATTTATAGGGTGCTTTAAGCCCTTTGCAACCCGTTTTCCTTGAATTTTCACTCGTATATTGCCAACTTTTGCTGCATAAATTTGCTCGTCTAACAGAGGAACATTTCTCGAATCGCAAGCCAACCATATTTTTATACCGTACTTCGCGGGTTTGGAAGGAATGTACAAGGTAAACTTATTTCGTCCCCTAAACGACAATAGCTGTTTATTCACAGTAATTGGCTGATCAGGTCTAAAATTATTTTGTTATATAAATTTGAATATATCAAACATTTTGCTTTTGGATGCTGTCTTATTTGTTTCCACCAGCATCTGTTGAGTAGCATCAGAATTAAATCGAATGAACCGAGTTATATTGAAGAAACAAAGCTGCATCACTGGTTCATACTTTAATTTGTGAGTTCCAATTACAATTAGAATTCCAATATACGCTAGTAGTTTAATACAGATACAGCAACGTGTCCTGTCCCATTGATTTCACCGTCATTATCTTCATCACCAGGACCATACTCACCAGAAGTTCAACTATTTCTGCAACTTACCCCCAATGCATAATTCTGGCGCCTTACAAAACATTGAAAGTTGTACGAACTAGTACACCTGTTAAAACCTTCAGATATGCGCCAAATTTAATAAATGAAGCAACGACAAATGTAAATATTGATGAAAATACTTTTTAATTTTTTTTTTTTGTTATAAATATATGTATATTTGAATTTAATTAAATGTACAATTTTTAAAATATGTGTAATTATTAATTAACTATTTTCCATTGTCGTTCTATTGCCCCATCAGACATTAGGTATTTAACAATATTTTGCCTGGTTACTATAGCCATTTTGTTGCATTCGACGTATTGAATGCTAATTGGATCAAAAATATCATCTTCTTGAATAGTGTGAACATATGGTTTTGTTAAAAAAATTATGTAGAGCGCGCGCCTTCACTATTAAGTCTGTTGTATCTAAGGATGTCTCTATAACCCTATTTGGAATATTCTAAATCCTGCAACTAGCCTGCCAAATGCACATTCCACTACCATTCGTGCCCGGCATAGCCTATAATTAAAAACTTGTTCAGATACAGTTAGGGCTATATTTCTGTTGAATGGTTTGAACAAATGGCAAGATGATGGGAACGCATTATCTCCAATAAAAAAATTTAGTTTCTGCTTCTCGTCCTGGTAATTTCGCGAAGGTATATCTAAACTTCCGCTTATTAAAGCACGATAGAATGGACCTTGTTTATAAATAGTGCTATCTTTGACTCTAGCGTTTGATCCAACACCAATAAATTATAGCAATAAAAATTGGAGCTTGAATTAGCCGGACCTTTAATCCTGTCATTTTTCCTCAGCGTTCTATATTTTGTGGAACCTAATACAAATAAATGAAAATTAATAAAAACAAATTGTTGCTGATTTTGTTACCTTCTGATGTAGGGCCGTTCATATGGCTTCTAAAACTTAAGATACAAATGTTGAAATGGTTTTATTTATATGATAACCTCGAAATGAATTTCAATGAACGATATGAATCACCGGATGCAATAAACCTAAGCGTCACAGCGAGGCATACACTGGGTGATATAGCATCTCGTAGCACAGTGTTTAGTTTTTTATGGCAGGTTCAACCTTTATTAAATTAATTAAAAAATCCGATTTAAGGGTCCAGGTAAAAAATACTTCATATAAACAATTTTAATTAAATATGAACTTATTATATAAAATATCTATCTGTGTCTATGATATAATAGAATTAACTTGTATAATATCACCTATTCTGAATGCCGGAATATGGCATAAAAACATTGTATGTTATATGTTGTATCCGACCTGTTTCTCGGTTAGGCGTCCATTATTTTGGCTTTATATCACAGTCTTTTCGAAAATTGAAACACCCAACTGTTCACCTTTTTATTCACAACTTTATTTATTTAAAATAAGGACGGGTATTTAAGAGTTTATTCAGTTTATTATATATTATATTACTTTTATTAAGTTGATATTTATTACAATAAATTATTTTAGTAATTCAGAGATTAATCTAATGGTTTGTTTAGCTAATCAATATCTCTAAAGCTAAACTCGACACTTTAGTATAGAATATGATCTCTGCCTTTTCGACTCGATCTCTTCTCGTATATATATATATTCTGAGGCAGCGCCAAAATTCCCAATGTGGCTATACCGGTAATCAATCCCGTACAGTGCTGAACTCACCAAATGTTTTTCGGAGTTGTGGTGAGTATACCTTTGGATACATAACATATATTAATAAAACAGTAATTAAATAAAATTTACATTAAAATTCAAGCTTGTTTAAATCAAAACTATTTTATTTATAAGGACATGTAAACTCACCAACGCTAGAATTTCTTCAAATTGCGGAACATGCATGCTGGTAAAATTCTGAAAATTTTCTCCTGAACCCCAATACAATACTATGCATTTCAACATCATGTTCACTTCTTTGAATCATGAACGGGTTTACCCAAAATTTATGTGCTTTTCGTTTTCTTCTAGTTTCATTTTTTGGAGTTCTTTTAAAACTTTTATTCCAAGCGCAATTTTTATTTTTTTCTGAAATGGTATTTTAAGTATTTTTTCAAAAGACTAGTAGTCGAATGATTTCTAAACATCAAATTATAGCAAGTTTACCACAGTTTACCAGGCTACATCTTGTCAAATTTTGATATAAAAAGAAAGTAGATTGCAATAGCATTCAGATAGCATAGGTGGAGAAGCTGTGTAATTGATGTGTCAAATGCGGTTTCATGTTCAAATATTTGAAAATGAAAAATCAAAATCACATAGCAAACAATCGGTTTCACTGTTCAAAAGCAAGGGAGCAGAAGAGGTGAAGTAGACGGCAGCATCACAAGTATTCATCCGGCTCAACTGGAAATTTTTAATTTTGGTGTAATTGCCATTGTAAAATTGACGGCCAGAATGCACATAAAATACAATACAAATATAAAATTGTATATTATGTGCACTGTACATGTACACAAAATTATTCTTCGACACGCCTGCTCACGCTGTCCTATTTGGTAAAAAGTCGACACTCAGATTCTTCACTATCATTTATAGTGGAGTCTAAATGATCTAAAACGCTTTTCATATAGTTTTGATTCTCATCGTACGAGAGTCTATAACGGAAAAACACAATTTTCACAATTTTTCAATATACATCTCTACAAATTATTTTATTTTAAATTACCTGCTCATTTGTACACCAGTGGCCCTATTCTGGTAATTCCCCTGGAATAGGGAAAAGTTTTTTTTTGTAGCAGCTATTCCCACACATTTTCCTCAATTCCACGTTTCCAAAAAGATAATTCTGGCGATTGGGGAATAATTTTACGGGAAAATAATTTAATTATTCGCGACCGACACGCAATCGTAATAAAATAAGAAAACAAATTTCTAAAAATAGTTTAATACGTTTAATTGGTTTTTGTTGATAGTTTATTCGAATTTTTCTTAAAAAATTTATTTATTTTTTATACATGTCCGTTAAATTCTATTCCCAGTTAATTCTTTCCTAAAATAGGTATGGAATATAACGTCAAAACTGATATAATAGGGAATAATTGTTCCTCCCAAAAAAAATCCCCAAAATCCGTTTTGCACTTGTTTGAATTGTATTCAGCTCAACACTCAACTAGTTAACAAACAATTAATTAACAACAATTTATAAAGAAGAGAGAAATAAATATTATACCATAACCAAAAACTTAGAAAAATTATGTTTTTTAAAAAAATTCCTTTTGAAAATAAACGAAACATTTACTAAATATTTTCTATAGTCAAAATTTCGTTTTTTTCTTGTCGACAATGTGAAGGTTAATGTACTAAGAATTTATTTGCTATCATGTGCTGATTTTCAATATTACTTGGAAATTGTTATTGTTATCTCAAAAAGTTATTGTTGTCAAAATAGAGATGGCCGAAAACAAAATTAATTCTCGTAACTTAAATTGATTAAAAATGCAACCGGAATTAATTGAATACTGCGCTAAGATATTACTTGCAACTGTCACATACAATTTTAAATTATTGCAAGAAAAATGTTGTTGGTGTCAGATAACAATATAAAAATTGCCGATAATATAATGAATTGTGACACTAGTATTGAATTAGAATGCATTTGAAATTAATTGTTTGATATGCTAAAAATTTATTTGCTATTATTAGGTACTGATTTCCAAAATAACTTACAAAATGTAATTGTTGCTTATCAAAGTTGTTGTTGTCAAAATAGAGATGGCCGAAAATAAAGTAAATTCTCTTAATGTTAAACTTGAATTGATTCAAAATGCATTTGGAATTAATTGTTAAATTGTGCATTTTTCGGTTTAATTCGCCATTTTAAATTGTCATTTTCAAGGTCATATACACTGAGTGAAAACCAGCATTAATAGTAAGAAAAATGCGTAAAAACTGCGCCGATGCAGCCTTTCATTAACAGTACAAAGTTTGATTCATCAATATTACGTAAAATTTAAATTTCTTAAAAAAAATTTTGCTCCGGTTAAATGTGGTATTTATGATTTCATTCATAAAGGTTAGTAAAATATCTTTTAATACGAGAATGCAATTTGACGTGTTTCGTAATATTAACACCGAAAATATTATTTACAATTAACGCCGGAATTCATAATATTAAGTAATTTCTTCTTGTATTTTTGGATCGAAAAAAAATACTTTATTACTAACACAAAAAATTGATATGTGAAATAAAAACTCGAATTCATATTTTTAATTAGTTTTATCGCCAATTTTATTTAAAAATTACATCAAACTTTTACATATAGCCGTAAACAAAAACTTGCTCCTTTGGAATGGTTAATTTTAGGTAAATTTGGTCCTGCTCTTATGTTGCAATATTCACTAAATCCAGTGAGCCAGATACACCGCATCTTCCAGGATAAAAATTTATATCACGTTGAGTTGTCGGCGTCATCTAATAATAATATGTAAAATAGAAAGAACCACATTAGATGCATTAGCCAAATTTAAAGCACAGATACAAAACTGTTTAGAAAAATAATGAATTTAATTTAGAAACTAGAATTTTAATTTATTTGGTATGACCAAGAACCACTTTATTCACACGAAAAAGCAGCGCACAATTTTACTTTAATTTATTATTAACTCAACCAATCACATTTCACACAATTAGAATTTTTGTAATATTTACCTTATTATTATTTCCCACAGGTTAATATAATCAGCATGCGCATTCGTAGCAATCACATTGAATTAAAAATTATAATTAAAAAATTCACTATTAAAATTGAAATTAACAAATAAGTTTTTTCAACCTGTTAGACATGATGCCGATGCTACAATGATTGAAAAAATGCAAAATGGAGTAGGCGTCTTTTTTTGTTTGATTTAAAAAATTTTACAATCGGAAACTTCAATAAAACGTAAAAATTGTAAAGACTATTAATTTGTTCGCTAATATCAAAATTTATTTCTTCTGATCTACTGAACCATCGTAATATTAAAAAATTTAATAGTAAATCATTAAACTATGAACTTGTTCATAATTATTACTAATAATTTCATATGGTTTAAATTTGGATTCTTAGTATTAACGCAATAATCTTTACGACAAATTTCATTTATTTGGTTTTGTGCATCAATGTGATGAATTTGACATAAATAGTATGGATTTGGTTTAATGAACGAGATTCATAAATATAATGCTCAAGATTTTTTTTCAGTGTATGCAGCAATATTTCTTGATTTCGTGTAAACAACATAAATAAAATCTTTACAAAAACAAATAAATTTTAATTAGCTTGAATCACTTAATTAGATCATTGCGTGTTTAACCTAAACAAAAAACCAAAATAATTTACCGTTTATTGTTATATACAAAATCAAGATAAAACCTTTTATATACAGAGCCAATTATTTATGTGTTTAAACACCACAAAAAAATGCAACAACCCCATAATGTTTATTAAAACCATTTTGGTTTCGCTACCTGTATAATCCATATGCGCACCACAACTCTGTAATTATTTATTAGATAATTAATTATTTTACAATTTTGTGTAGAATTCTTCATCGGCAATTTCAACACATAATTTTCGTTATTTTTTAGTTCCTAAACACATTGTGTGGTTTGAACAGTGTATTTATCCTGTATAGCCTATATAAAGCAAAGGACCAGACTAGAAAATTTTAACCAGAGTACAATACAAAAAATTTAGTGGCTTGTCTTTATCATTATTATATTTTGCTGTATATACAACAAAGCTTTTTTTGTTATAACCAAAAAGTCACACAATATAAAATAGACTTTTCTTCGATGTACCAACATGTATATATATATAATCTAATTTTACTATGTCCATTAGTACATAATAACATAACGTACTTGTTGTGTGTATGACAAAAAAAATCCTGCATCGTTACGGGTATACCAAATACGTGTAATTTTATTTAATTTTATATATTCATTTGAGATCATAAAGTTCAAAATGTGGTAACTTTATGTCCTGTTTATTTTTTATAATACGAGTAAATTAAATAAAAAAAATATAAAATTATATATCATAAGCTTTACAAAAACAAGAACGAAATACAAAAAAAAAAAAGTTTTGTTTGGTGCTTGAAATTTTATGTGTTTGCCATGGAAAGTTTCCATGTTGACAAGTTTTCTATATAGTTGTTCCTGTGTTATGGTTTTTCTTTTCTTGGATTATTGCAATATAAATTTTATTTTTTCGATTATGTTTTATATTACACAACTTTTTTTTGTCCAGACAATTTTTTTTTGTTATCGAAATGTACTGGACAATGTTCTTACATAAGATTTTATAAATAAATATACGAGATATTTTTATTTTAAAAAATTATACTTTGAAATACTTATGTGATGTCAGTAATTCGTTTTAAAAACAAAAAAAGGTTTCTAGATAGTGGTTTTCATCCAAGTTATGTTGAAAACATATTTCACTAAGTTTTGAGTTTGTATTTTGTTTGTTCACCCAGTAAGTTTTGTTCCCCTTAATTAGAATGTGTGAGTAACTGCAGGTGGGGTACTTTCGAATTTCAAAATGATATAGAAAATCTGTTTATAGAAAATCTGAAGACATTTACTGCGAGTTCATACGACGGATAAAAATCTCGGATTTTTCTATCCCAGATTTTTTTTTCAATATTTTCAACTTTTTTATATGAAAAGAGGCGTGCCCGTTGTATAATTTACGTGATGTAATTGGTTAAAACGATGGGATAGTAAAATCCGAGATTTTTATCTGTTGTATGAACTCGCAGTTAAGCCCAGTTTTATCATTTTCAAAGAGTAGGTAAACTAACGAAATTTGTGTTTATCATAAAAATATTTCATTTTCATAAATTTTTATTCATAAATTGAGACAAAACTTACTTACCCATAAAAGATACGGTTCAATAATATTTGTGCTGATCAACAGATTCAACAATGGAAATAAAATGTTATATAATCAAAGAAACGTGGCAATTCTGATTGAGTATGCCTATCGGCAATGTTCATTGCCATCCATAAAATGAAGTGATTAAATTTTAGCTAATCTAGAATTGGAACAGTTCCATTGAACAACAGAATGCTGGAAACCAAATTTTTATTCAAAAAATTACAGCACCAAACAGAAATTCAATAACCTTCCATCTCACGTCAAAATCCACAACAAACAAAATAAAAAATCCTGCTTTTGTTTGAAGCGTGGCTGTATTTCGATTTTTTTTGTAGTAAAATTGTGTAAAACTTTTCTTGTGTGTTGGTACTAATGAAAATAAGTAGACGACTGAAATATTCGATAGAATCAGTGTGTACTCGAGAACGGTTCGGCTTGTGAAATGACTTTGTATTGGTTTCAATATGTGGCAGGGTCTGCTTAATATAACTGGCTAAAGATATATTGGTGTATGAGTAGATCTAGGTTGAATGGTTATATGTAGATGTGTTGGTACGGAAGCAAAAACAAATGAGGGAATGATTCAAATTTACGTTCCATTACGAACCGGATCTAAATTAATCATCCGTTGCAAAGTTTCTCCCAATATTTTTATAATGTTGCACGAGATCTAAAAATACACGCTCCCCTTGATTTACATCTCTCCTATTTCCCAATTTTCCAGTATATATTTGGCCACACAACTGATATTACGTTTTCTCATCACATGTCCACCACACTTTGATGCCATACTTAGCCGGTTTTGATGATATGTATCGAGTAAATCTGGTTCTGCCTCTGAATGGAAATAACTGCTCGTCGACGGTAATATTTTCCGATGCTTTATAACTTTGGCAAAGATTTTCCACTACCATTTGGAAAATTTCAGTTATTGGTGCTGCCTTGTCGATAGCAATTCTTGTAGCCCTAGTAGTAGCTCTATATGCTACAATAATTGTATAAGCATTTTGTGCCAAACTCAGAAGGTCCCGTAATTTTAGAAGCACAATTGGAACATAATACTGTTAATTGTGGGCAGGTTTCTCAAATAAACAAGACTGACAAGAATGACAAGATCGTTAAAACAATTGACTAACATTTAAGATGGGTGACGACTCCATAGAAAAAAAAAATACAAAACTATGTAAATAAAATATACCGTTCATTATTACATCCTCAGCATATGCTAAATTTGAAGAACAAAAGCAAAAGGGGAAACTAGTAAAAGAAATCAAAAAGAACAACGGCAACTTTAAGGAATAGGGAAATAAAAGAAATATTACAAAAGGAAAAATCTAGAATAAAAATTCTTAAACCGAAACAAAATTCCAAACCTAAATTGAATTTAGTTAAAAAAGATCAGTTGAAAAAACTAGCGTTTGATGAATTTATTCCTCCGGAGAATTTAGTGCGAAATGTTTCACAAGAATCAAATGATAACTTGATGGTTTCGAAAGAAAAATAAAAAAATTTATTGAGTTACCAAACAAATCAACCCAAGCAACAAAATAAAACCTAGATTTCCAAAAAACCGTTTGGCCATTTTAAAACGTTTTCGGGACGTTATTTAAGTGTCCTGAAATTTTGTTACGTTTAAGGTCCGGTTTTTTTTGTCTTGAACAACGCTTTTAAGTTTTTTTTTAATTTTTGAAATATTTTAAAAATACTCATTAGAAACCGTAATGTAAAATTAACTTTAAAACGTACTTCAAACGCTTCAAAATCCATTTTGAAAAACCAACTTGAAACCATTCTTAGAAAAAACAAAATAAAAATCATTTTTGTGGGGGATCGTTTATCCGAATTTTTTGAGTCTTTCAAAAGAGTGGGTCACATGAAGGTGAGTCATTTTATTGTATTCTACTACTCTTGTTAGTATACCTTCCTTCTTTATGTATTTTTGGAAATCATTTTATGCTGAGTACTGCCAATAATAATTAAAAAATAAGTAATTACTATTAATAAAAACAGTGTGTACCTAAAAACACAAAAAAGGCATTTTAATTGAAACAGAGTAATTATTAAAATTTTGCCATGCGAAATACAAAGGAAAATAAAATATATACATTTGTTAATACCGCCCATAATATAAAAGCTACCAATGCTAAAGTTAAAAAATAGAGAATTTAATTCATCAAAAGCTTGAAATTCGATAGTGTGTTCCTGCATAATTTCTGAAGAGGGCTCGGATCTTTACATGAAATTTTCAACAGATGAGCGAAGTATTTGCCAAAAGCACGTCACCATAGCTATATTCAAATTCCCAAGATAAGTGAATGCGTTCTACATTTCTTTTTGTAAAAAAGTTGTACTTTGTCTTAGCAAATTATTATAGTTCTCTGCGCAGTTGTTAACCCTTTTGTAAACTCCAATTTTAATATAAAGACGCATACATGAAATTTCTATATAATATTTTGGTATATTCTGAGTACCGCAGATATTAGCTTTACATCGACGTGAAAAGGGACCAAACTACAAATATGAGTTGGGATTAAAATGCCAAATTTCAAAACCCCGTATTTCATAATATTATTAAAATCCCGTACCGTTGATAATAAATGTGTCATTATGAAAAAATTAGGCTTGCTGGACGGAAACGGGGTTTAAAAATAATTTTTGGAAGAAGTTATGAAATATGGCTACCTGGAATGGACCTCAACCATTTTTAACCGATGATTATGATGAGATTGGGTATGCTTGACGAAAATAAAATTATAAAATGATTTTGAGGCAAATCAAATAAAACACGCATTAAAATACACAGAATTTTACTGCGATTCGAATTTCTAAATTTTTGCATAAAATCTCAAAATTTTTTAAAATCAAAATATTCACTTTCTTACAAATATTTTACCACCAAATAATCAGGTGGCCTCTAGCGAGTTGCAAATTACTATACAAACCAACTAAATAATGTATTAATGATAATATTTACGATTCTAACCAAAACCAAACTCAAAAAAAATTTTAAGCTAGTACGAAAGCTTAAAATTCATTGGTTTTTTCCTTATATGAGTGCTTCGTCTATTTCTAATATTAAATCCGATTATGAATTTTCAAATTGACAAACCAAATTTTTATATTTAAAAAAACTAAGCACCAAAACTTTATATATTTCATGCTTCTTCCAATTCATTTCATTTCAGCTTCAACATTTTTTTATTTTCGTTCAAACTTTTCGTTATACATTTTCAATTTTTATCTCCACGATTTTTCTGTTTTTTTTTATATTTTTTATTCTTCAAAATGAATGAATGAAGTAAAAAATTTAAGCGCAGCACAAAAAAAATCTATGATAGTTTTTTTTTTTATTTTTGAGGTCAATCGATTTCAATTTATAAAGTAGATTTTATGCTTTCTCGTGCTATCCAGTTTGTTGGTAGAATTTTTGTTTCGCCTTTTTTCCAATTTCCAATCAATTAATTTTTCTTATACTTCTTGTATATACATTCTATATCTGCCCGAGATATTGTTGTATTTCCCAATATGAAAAACTAAAACAGGGGGAAAACCATGCAGAACATATTTGGTATATTTTTTTTTTTATTGGTTCAGTTTATAGATGCCGAAATGCATTTTATACGACACAGGGTTATCTGTGTTGCTCGCGATCAAATTTTTGCAACATATTCAGATGTCTTTTCTGTATGAAGATATAATCCAGCGATTAAATAAATTGTACAAATAACATCATAATTCTTTGGTACAAACTCATAAATTTGTCTTTCGCATCTGAATAGTTTTCATATCGCTCGTATATATGGACGGATTTGAGAGTATGATTGATTAATCGGAAATTTCACTGGTTTATATTGAGATATTATATAAACGTAAATTTAGTTGTTTAGTCGTAAATTTAGTTGAGCTTGGTTTACAGTAAAATTAGTAACTTTTATTTTTTGTACAAGTTCGAAATTTTTTTAACAAACTAGTTCACGAGTAGGTAACTGAAAGATACTGTGAAAATATAATTATTTGAGTTATCAAGCAGCTCAAAAATAATTTTGCACCTCACCGATAGACGTGACATATACGATAGTAATGTAAGATGATTCCAAATTACCCAACAGAACAATAATTATAGACACATTAAACATGATGATGAACATTTAACATTTAATTTTAAAAAAATACAACTGAAGTTGATAATGTTTTGGTTTGTTGACAACTAAAAATGTTATCCAAAAAATAAAACTTTTGAATTTTTTCCTTCTGGTGATTTATTTAAAATGAAATGTTTTTAAGCTTTTCACTAGAATGAATATAACCGTAGCAGAATAAGTTTTTTGCGCTTTAAACGACACAACTAAGTTTTTTTGTTGTAACTATTTTTCTGAAATATGTACACGAATATACCTTGTAATCAGTTTAGTGATAAGACAGTTTGATATTTATGATCATAAATCGATAAAAGTGACGTCTAATTGCATTTTCAATGGGAAACCAATTTAAAATTTGTGCGAGCTCCGTATTCTGTTTCTTCCATATATTTTATCACCTCGCGGTGATTACTGGGCAACAACCTCACTATTAGGTATTTGTAGTATGTTAGGCTGCAACGCGGCACAAACTCAGTCTTTAACGGTGTATCCAAAATGGACATTTTTTCTCCACTAAAAAAAGAGATCCAGCTCTCTTAAACCCCGGAAACTAGTAATGGTGGGTGTTTCAACCTAACGCCTGGCCAAGCGAATAGATTACTATCATGGGACGTTAATCATTAGGCCTAGACGTGCGAATTAAAAAGAGAACAAAATGTGATACAACCACGAACAAGTTTAATTCCTTGTTTCAAACAAAAATTGTTCCTTCGTTTCAACTTCCAAACCCCTGAAAAGTGCCATTAGAGATTAAGCAAAGCACGGCAAGAATCTGTTGGCAGAAAAAAACAAACAAGGAATGCTCTCATGTGCTAAAAAGATTATTGAAATGAAGCAGTCAGGCTGTAAGCATAGACCGAGAGCTTGGCTCCCAGTTGAACCCGGCGATCCAAAATAAATTCTGAAAATTCTACAAATTAGCAATCCTGAACTGCCGACCGCCGACTGAAAAGTGACCAAGTTGGAAAAACCAAAGGCTGATTATAGGTCAATAATTATTATCATACTAAATAAAGAGTCGCGAGCTGCGCCGCCGGGAACTAATATTTTAAATAGTTATAGTTTCAGCTTAGTCACTCTCAAGATTTATAAGAAAATGAGTGCTCGAATACTTCGACTAAAGATCCCAAGGGACGGAAAATTTATAATGAGGATCCCACTTAAGGACGATCACGTCAAATTAAGGGCTTCCAGAAGTAGAGGTTGAGAAGCGAGAAACCACTAGGCCAAAAGTCTAAGTAGTATTTCATAATTCATTCAAGACAAAAACAGGAGTGTCGTTAAATGACATCAAAGTATAACCGGCCCAAAATTACAGGAGAATTTTTCCTGATTTTTGATGGCACAAACAAAAATACGTTATGACAGCTGATATGGAAAATATGTACCGGCAAGTTTGGCTTAATCAGGATGACAAAAATTATTAACGCATAATATGGAGAAGTGATCTTGTAAAATCAATTGAATTAAATAAATTGAACACTGTTACTTATAACACCATGCTGCTAGTTTAATTATTAAACCAGTGCCTTAAAAAAATTAATGTACTTTATAAAATAAAATAATAAACAATTTCACCACATAAATTGAAATTCGTATCACAAAATTCGTATCACAAAATAATTGTTTATGGCAGGGTATTTGGCGCGTGGGCCAACAATTTTTTTTGGCAGATTAAAGGGTCATTTGGAAACTGTCATCCTTTGGAATGGATTTTCTAAGTGGAAATATAACTGAAATAGATAAGATAAGATAACTGAAATATAATAATTTTAAGATTTTTTTAAATTATCCAAAATCTCGTCTTTAAATGGTTAGAGAATCATTATTTAATACAATTGGTTATGATATGATTATGAAATTCGCAGAGTTTATTAGCACAGCCAAGACCTAAATAGCCGTATATACCGCTAGTGCAATTTAGCTCTGGTATTATGGTTTGCTTATTTTATTGTTATGAATTGCCAATGCACCTTTCGATTTAGCCTAATTTTCTAATTTTACTTTTTTTGTATGTTTTATTCCAATAGGCTTTTAAAAATTTTAAGAATGGTTTTTATAAAATTATAATATTGCACGGTTAGTCCACAATAAGAGGTTGCAATAATTTTTGACAGTTTTCAAAAAAAAATGTTTTAAAAATGTGTAAATTAAAATTAAATTTGTATTAGATTTTAATTTCGGGATAATCCTACATTTTTATGTAACGATTGCTTTTATGCAAGAAATACTCAAAAAGTTCGGGGTTTTGGGATAACACTACATTTTTGTAACGACTACACTTTTTTCGGGTTGACTACACTTTAGCCAAGAAATGCACCAACAAATTCGGGATGGAGTTTCGGGCTAACTTCACCGACTTTGAGCATAAAACAAGAAATCAAATTTTAAAAAGTTGGAACCATTTGTGCATGAGTGCTTTTTTAACCATATTTTAAAAATTCAAGATTCGGCACTAAAATAAATAATTGCCGGGACTTTAAATGATCATTTTATCCAGATTAATTTCCGATTTTTATTTTCATTTTAAATTAAAATATGATTTTTTATTGAACAACAAATGGGGAGAATATAAACAATATAGTCATAATGGTGATAATATTATTGATAATAATAAATAGTTAAAAATAAATAATAGCTTTTATTTTCATGCATACATAAAATTTTATTGATAAATAAATATGTTTTATATTTATTATTATATGATCAGCACATATAAATTATTATTTTGTTTTACATATTATTATTTTATTTAACAATAAAATTTGTTTTTATAAATAAAACAATTCTATGGTTTATATGTACAAATAATAATATAATTGTATAATGCAATACACAAATATAGATTTTATATATGCGGAATTATATTGCTTTGAATATATATTTTTTGTATCGTTGAGACTTTACAGAATTGGGGTTCAATAAAGGATGGCTATATATTATACTTAAACGCCCAATTACATATCAAGCCAGCAATAATTTACCGGTATAGTATCATCCGCACAGATACACATAAAAACCACATTTAAAGCTACTTAATTTTAAATTCTTATCTCAAGAGCAACAATTAACGGACGTAGAAATTTATATACAGTGTCTTAATATGCATATAATCACATTATTTTATCTTTTGCATAATTAAACAAGAATATTGTACCAGAGGCGCATATACACATACATATAATAAAGATATACATATATATGTGTGAGTAAATTTGGTTGAAATTATCATATAAAATGGAGTGTCCTAAATTCTACATTCCAAAATTATCTTTCTATTCTTATGTACCATACGATATACTGTGCTAGTTAGTTAAGGCAGAATATATATACACCCTGTATACCGGAGTACATATACACAATAGAAACTCATTTCCAAATAAAATTTATTTATATATTTTTGATATGCAAATTATATAAAATGTAAATATATATATTCTGAGCTTTTTTGTTCTTCTTATTGCTGTGCAGCTAAATTAGAATTGTGCTTTTCCTTTTCTGTATAATGGTGTCAGTGCTTTTATATTCTGAATTTTTTCTATGTACTCAAAAAAAAGTTTGTTATGTAGTACTGATTTATTGCAAACAATTATTTTAATTTTTAAGTTTCGTTTCGAATATTTTTTTACAGTTTTGTTTCGGTTTTTTTTTTTTAAATTTTAAGAGCTTTTAAATCTTGCTTAATGAGAGTACTTATAAATTAAATGCTTTTAAGATGATTTTTTTGTTATAAAATTATAAAAAAGTTGTTTAATATAAATAGGTGGTGCATAATTTAATGTTATACCCTTTCAAGGAAAGTTATAGAAGTGGCGTGCGCGTGAAAAAGTGGTTTTTTAACTGTTTCATAAATTTATGTAACTATAAACTTTACTGAAACGCAAGACTAAAATAAATTTCAATTGTGTCAGTTTAACAACTCTGTTTGGGTTGCAAAGCCAAACGGTATCAAATCAATTGTTCAAGCTGACTAATTAGATTACCGTGGTTCGGGTCTAATTAGCCGAGGAATACAAATGTTGGTTATTGCTTAATATTAAAATTTTAGCATATTTTTGGGTTTATATACAAGACACTTATGTACAAAATACCCCAGTAAAAATAAAATCATACTTAGCAAAATAACAAAAATTCTAATGGCCGGTTGCACAGAAAAATGATTAACGGTCGGTTAGTTGTGCGCCAGTTAAATGTTTTATATGAAATTTGTTTTCGCTAACAGAAAAAAATCAATGCAAACTAACTTTAAATATATTTTATTTTGTGGAAATATTTAGCTGGCATATAAATATTTAAATGTCTAATTTTGATTCAATAAATTTTTAACTATACGTTAAGAGCCTATTTCATGGAATAAACTTACTGTTAGTAAAAATAAAAGCGAGAAAAAAAAATAAACTTACTGGTTGTATACGAAACAAAAAAATACTTTTATGGCAGCATTGTTAACACAACTTGAAAAAATGTATGTAAAGATAAGAAATTTTTCTCACACTCATATAAAATAAATCGTTCGCCATTTTTATAGTCAAATGTCAGTTTGCTTTTTTATTTCGACATTTGAAATTCAATTAGTGTTTTTAACGTTTTTTAGGTGAAAATATAAAAAAAATCAATACTGTTTATAAAATATAAATAATATTATATTAAAATACTAAATCATAAATTAGTATGGAAAATTACGGTAAGTTTGATTGAATATGTAATAATCTATTTATATATATTACAGCATTGAGGAAAAAAATCGTGTATTGGAAAATATCCGAGTTGAGCACATAAAGACAGCAGCAATTCCCGCCAAACTTCATGGAAAGAATTATTCTTATTTGGTGAATTTATTATTAAAGCGTGTGCCGGATGCTTGGAATCAAATGGATTGCAACAATTGCTCGAGATGTCACGGGTACAATTTCCAACCTCAACAAATATGGCCGAACTGCTATAGCATACAAAATTATTATTATTAAATACACATCCGACTCTAGACTCGATGGAACCACTACTACCTATAAAAATTTCAGGTATAAAAATTTCAGAAATCGCGTATTGAAAAAAAACTTATGGGACGAAATTACAAGTGACTCAAGTAAAAATATTTTAAAACTCTAAATTGATTTAATTTCATTAAAAATTTCGGTAAAAATTTAAAAAGTTTCACACAGATTTGGAGAATATCGAAATTAATGTTTTACGGGTGAAAAAATATTGGGAGAACATAAAGGCCTCATATATTTGATCGAGAAAAAGACTACCATACAAATTTGTCAAAATTTTGCCATTTTTGGATGATGTGGGTGATCCGAGAAGGGTTAAATATACATTCTCGGTTCACCCACACCATCCAAAAATGAGAAAATTATAAGCCCATTTAGCTTGAGATTTAGGCTTGATGAATTTTCTAACATTTTTGATCCTGTACAATTAAACTAATTGAAATATTTAATTTTATATTTTATTCATTTATGCTAATTATACGGAAAAGCACATACGGCAACTTATAACAAAATTCTAATTAAAAATGAACCCGCATAAAAAACTTATAGCATGTAAATATGTTTTCGAAAAAAATTGTAATATATAAACAAAAATTCAATATAGAAATAATAAAAATTTAATATATAAACGCTTAAAACGCTTAAACAACAAAAAATGCATACTTAAAATCTGGAAAATTTCAATAAAAATATGAAACGATGCTTGTCTTTCAGTTTAAGCTCTGACACGTGATTTTCTTTTTATATTTGTGAGTCCTGCCGTTATACCGGTCTGGAGTAATATATAGTTCCTGCTTTTTTGTCGTAGCCGGTTATGTAGGCAAACACAAGACTGGATAATGTTCTCGGCCAATGCTAAATCCGCAATGATCGGGGCTCTAAATATACGCCATTTAGAGCAAAAATTAAAAAACAATTTTAAATAATGCGGCAGGCCCGGCTGAGCCGATAATTGAATTTTTTTGCTTTTTTAATGGCGTAGTCGTACACGGTTTCAGCATATTTTATTCCAAAGCAAAAGCATCATTTGCTACAAAAACATATGGCGTTGTAAAATTATCGGTGACGTTTCTTGGTTCAGGAATACTAGAAATATTTAAAAAATTAAATTGAAGTCTACTATTTTCAAAATCGACGCTATACTTGCCGAAACGTTTTTTCATAAAAGTGCTTTTAAAACAGCGTTTCTCGAAAAATTCCTAGATCACTCTGGCGACCAGTAGCACCAACATTACACATTATAAAATTGTAATCATTATCGCTGGAAAAAGATTTTTTGTATAATTCGGAGCCCGAATTATTTGGTGCCTAAAGTAAAATATAAATTAACAAAATAATTGTGGAAATCAAAAATTGTCTCACCTTTATTAAAACATGTTTTCCATCAATGGCTCCGATGCAGTTTGGAAAGTTCCGTCGGTCTTCAAATCCGGATGCAACGGTTTTGAAATAAGCCTTATTTATTTTAGGAAACACTCGACTTTTTAAAACTGTTGTGATGGCCTTTGTCGTTTCCGTCACAATTCGGTTGACACTTGCTTGCGAACACTTATTTGTGATAGTCTAACTCGTTTGTGATTCACCCGTAGCAAGATATCTACAACGTATTAAAGGTTCATGCAGAAGTAATTACACATTTTGACAAAATATTCGATCCTTATTTTCTGTAAGGTATTCTACATGTGTATATACCTCAATGTCACTGCCAATCTTAAACAAGGGTTATAGGGTATTCTAACTATACAGTTTCTTTCGAAATCAGAGGCCCAACCTACGCCAGTAACTCGTCAAATCCGTTCACGCTCATACGGGTGTAATTATAAAACAATTTCGGATCTTGGCGCAACTCGTTAAAAATACAATTGTATCCCCCGGTTCGATCCCGCTCTAAATAATAAAGACGTACAAAACATTTACGTTTCTCTTTTCCCTTTTTTTAAAACATTTTTTAGATTCATTATGTTTAGTGGATCTAAATAATCAAAATCATTTAAATCCATATTGGTGCGATAATAATAAAAATTATAAAATTAATGGCAGATTACAATTTTTTTGTTTAAAATGATCTACTAACTACAACTTTTATGAAAATTATATGCCAAAATGTAATTTTTAAATTTAAACCATAAAATTTTTATATAAAAATAAAATAAAAGATATTTCTTTTCTTTGTCACTCTTATGGAATTTTAAGATTTTTTTTTGTTTTAGTTTTTCAAGTAAAATAATACAGTCAGTAAAATTTTTCCATGGAATACACTTTAAATATTTCCACGAAACAAAATATTTTTAATCAAGTTTGCGTTGATTTATTTCTGATAGCCAAAACAAATTTCTTATCAAACACATAACTGGTACACAACTAATCGTCCGTTAAAAAATTTTTCTGTGCCATAAAGCGTCAATATGCTAAACACCATTTAAAATTAAGAAAATTAACGTTTAATGCTGTAATTAAGCCTGTTTAGACTACTGAATATAACTGACGACTAAATATAACTGCGAGGCCCCGTTGTGAACAATGTAAGTAACGTCGATAATCTAGTAAATGATAATAAAAATTGAATGTTCTTATTATATTTTTCTTTATTTTACGTTAAACGACCTGATAAAGTAGCTACACTCCTCGTCAAAAAATTCCGGACACTTGAAGTGAGAATTGAGCGATTTGTTTGCCCCACTCGCAGTCGTGACCTTAATACCATTGAACACATGTGGGATATGCTCTAGGGCATCGTTAGAATACGCAGTCGTGGTTCCACCATAATAAAATTACCGAAAAAGATAATTCAGTAAAAGTCCATTTATTGTATATTTGTATAACGCAATAATTCGCATAATGCAGCAACACACATAACGCACTATTTTTGAAAACTTAATCCACATATCGCAATAATTATAAAATTCTTTACGATATTACGTAAAAATTTGTTTGCTGATTTTTCTTATAACACCTGAACAGTTCAAATTATTAATTTATAAATATGTAATGGATAATGTTTTGTATAGTACTAAATTATGATTTTCACTTCCTGCATGTAAAAATTTTTGTGAAGCAATTGCTTCAGAATATGTATATGTTAGGTATTTAATGAATTTATGGGCAATTTGAAATAATTTTGGATTCGAAAATTTCCCAATTGTCCTCAGAACATATTTTATATTGGTGCCTGAATGCCGAAATTTCAAAATAATCAGTAGGATTTAAAATGTCGATCGCGATCGGCCGGTTGATCGCATACTGACTTTTGGTCGATCGCACTCAATTATTTTTTGTCTGAAAAATCAAAACTGTTGTTAATGTTATGTCTGAATATGTCTAGGTTACATCAAAGTTGTTTTATTATAAATGATCAAGGTTCACGATAAATATCCAATTTTTTTATCCTATCATTGAACACTTCCAGATCTCCTAATTGTTGGTAACATGGTTTAGTAAACTCACTGCCAACGTTATGCATATTTTGAAATTTATAAAATTTTGGAAAAAAATTGGCGACGATACCACTAATTATGATCCCAACAATTGATGGATGACATTTAAAATGTCGAGCTCAATTCGAGGAAGAACGTTACAGGAGCTTCAGTTTAAAATACAAGATGAAAAAAATGAAATTTAAATCTACACGTATTAGAAGTTAGTCCAGAATGTTAGCCCAGAAAATAAAAAAAATTAATCAGACAACACCATTAAATTAAAACCTCATTTACTCTTATGGTATCCCAGCACAGGAATTTAAAACATGTTGGAATTTATTGCAGCTCAGAAAATAAAAAAAAAATCATTGTACTATGAAATTAGTCTTAGGCCAGAAATTTAAAAATATTACATTATTAATGAGAAGTTAGGCCAGCCTAGTATCAAAACAAATAAGTATAGTTTAAAATATTTAAGTTTTAGTTTATATCTAGGATTGAGACTATACAGATTCAGAATGAGTATGCAAACAGCTTATTCGGGTAAAAATTTCAAAATGATCGGTATGTTGCAACTTGCCTTGAATATGTCTCTGGCCTGGGTACTCCTAAGCATTTTCGAGAAATAAAACATTTTTCCTCCCCGTGTGTCGAAACTAAAAATCTCTCGGATTGAGGCAATACTGATTTAGAATGGAAATACAAGCAGCTTTTGAATTTACTACCGATAATGAATTCGCGTGTTGGATCATGAATGGTTATTTGGCAACGGTGTGAATTTTGCTCCTACGCCAAACAAAATCAGCCTTTGATCATTCGAGAATCTCACGGTAGAAGCTGAGAGAGCCTTATTTGGCTAGACAACCCAACTAAAATCAGTTTGTGCGCTACAAATAAGGAAAGGTACTGATAACTCTTCTTCTCCATTAAACTCTTCTTCTTCTGCTTCTTATACTAACCTCAAAGTGATTGGTGCGATAAAGAAAAAACTACGTGACCGCATGACCTGATAGCGTGTAAAGCGAATAAAGGTAATAAAATCGCTGTGCTTACAAAAGTCGATTATTGTAAAAAAAAAATCTGATTTTATTAAAGAAAGGAAAGCAAAACGGCCTGGCAGGGATCCAACTTAGTCTTTAAAGAATTCGGTTAGTAAGTGTATCAACTAATGCCAGAAGTTGTTTGATGGAACTGGTTGATAGTACTCTGTCATGAATCCATCTACTCCGACCCTTTATGGTTTACCAAAAATTCATAAGGAGGGTATTCCGATTAGGCCAATAGAACTGATTTACAAAATTCAAGACATTTTATTAAATTCAAAACTAGTTTCGTTTGACGTTGCCAGCCATTTAACCTCCAATTAATTCCAATTAAAACTTTGTTCCAAATAGTTTGTAACTACATATATAGGTATGTTGTAGATGAGGGATTACGTCGTGAACTGAAGTTGTTGCTGGAGTGGTACTGTATCAACAATTTTTTCATATTTCAAATACGAAACTTTATTGTTCTTTCAATTGTTTTCATCTCCATGTTAAAATTTGTTTTATTACCGATGCCAACATTATTGATAAAAAAAAGTCCCGTTGCAAATGTATTTTAAATAAAAATTATAAACTCGAGTTGATTTTGATTTAGTCAATAATTTGCTGTTAGTTGATCAGTTGTATGGATTGCGGTCGTAATTTAGAAATCGTCCTACGGAATAATAATTTGTTGCGTTTCCTAATTCATAATTTTCTTAGTATTAATTACTTAAATCGTGTAGTTTTATTAAAACTAGAATGGACGTTTTAGTTTTAAAAATGAATAATATTTGTGACAATTTACACACGATCAGATACACGCATTTTTCCCCTTCAACTGTAGAGTGTAATGCGAATGGAATGTGGGGAAAATGGAGAAAAATAAAACTTTACTTGCCATTGCTGCTGGACTCTGGCTCCTATTTTGTGCAGTATATTATCATGATTAGTGTGTGTGTGCAGTATATAAGTCAATATTTGTCTCATATAAATTTTTGTGTTAACGTAACGTAATGTGTTCTTTTGCATTGTTGTTGTTTTTGACTAAATAAATTTGAAATTATTTTGTGGTGACTGTAAAGATGAAAAAAACTTGGGCGTAAGTGTAGATGACGTATACATCGCCGAAATCGGGTAAGATGAAAAATTTTTAAAATTTTTTTTTTGTAGGATTGTGTATCTATCATTTTTAGGAGGTGCAAGTCAAAAAATTCTGAAAAATCACCACATTTTCCGGGAAAATTTTAAGTTTTTCCAAAAATATTTTGTTTTTTTTTCATTCAAAAATTAAAAATCTGCGGATAAAAAAATCAAATTTTAATGATAGAAATTCGAATTACACTGTCATTAAACAGCTAAAAATTGCATTTTTGCGTTATTTTAATTTTTAAAATTTAATTTTCCGGAAAATTTTTCACTTTTTTTATTTTTTCAATATTTTTTTTAATTTTATTTATTTTTATTAATAATAATTGCTTCGTCAACCTTGCAGACACAGATCAAAGAGTTTTTATCGCTCTTATCGCTTCTTCTGATAGTACCACAAATGTTAAAAAAACTCAACTTTTGTAAAGATAAATTTATTTAAATGTAATTTTAATTCGTTGTATACCTTAGAGGATGGGGGCTGCCCCCAAACCCCCGCTTTTACGAAATTTACACAATTCTTCAATTGTCAAATTTTATTTATAATATTAAATTTTTTCATTTTCCGGAAAAATGTTCACTTTTTTTATGTTATCAATATTTTTTTTATTTTTATTAATAATAATTGCTTCGTCAACCTTGCAGACACAGACCAAAGAGTTTCTCTCGCTCTTATCGCTTCTTCTGATACTGCCACAAATGTTAAAAGAATCGAGCAAACCCCCAATTTTCCAGAATTTATACAATTCTTCAAGTGCCAAACTTAGTAAAAAAAATTGAAAAATTTTCAAAATTTTCCTGGAAAAACTGCAAAATTTTTCCGGAAAAATAACTTGTACTGTCGAAAAACTGTTAAGATACAATCCTAATATAAACATTTTTATAAAAATTACTCATTTCTACGTATTTTGAATAAAATAATACGCTATTTGTCACCAAAAAAATTGAAAATGTCAAAATTTTCCCGGAAAATGTGATAATTTTTCTGAAATTTTTGGCTTGCACCTCCTAAAAATGATAGATACACTATCCTACAAAAAAAACAATTAAAAGTTTCCATCTTACCCGATTTCCGCGATGTATACGTCATCTACACTTTAGCCAAAACTTGTATTGGAACTTAGCAATTTCTGATTTGGTAAGTGAAGATTTTATATGAGTTTATGCTCGTAATTTTGGTGACGGTACGTTTTAATTATTTTTTTTAAATGGACCGATCGAATAAAGAAAAATGTCTGAGTCAGTTAATCATATTTTCTTTCATTAGTATTCTAACAAGAAAAACATCCGGTATTTTCCTCTCAGACCCAGCCCCGTAGTCAAAATTTCTTAGGGTAGACCACTATTTTATTCAATATATGAATATTTTTTCTCTGTCGTGTTTAAAACATACGAACTTATACCTCAAGAAAAGAGTTGTAACTGCGGTACTCGGTTAACGACCTGAATTTGTATAAAACCTGAGCAACTTCGATCTATTTAAGATTCCTGACCCAATAAAACCGATTCGGCTGTTTGATGAAAATAAAAAAAAAATGTCAGGTAGGTGCTTTGGCAACGTCCATTTTAAGAAATCCTAGTTTTATGAAAGAAAGAAGCCTAAGCTTTTTAGCTCAAGACTGTATCGAGCAATTCAAAAAGAGTTCCCATACCTCCGAAAAATAATTTCAAAACCAGAAATTCAGAACCAAATTAGTTTAAAAAGATACCTTGGACCGATCAATAAATAAACGAAATTACACCAATGGACATCGACCCATCTTTAAGATCGAGGAAAGACTTTAATAAAAAGACTGTTAATAATTAATACTTACGAAATTTTCTCACAAAAAAAAAAGATTTCGAAGCGGAAATAGGGGTTTCTTTCTTTCACTGGGATCTCCAAAAACACGTTAACGAACCAAACAATTAAACTCCTAATCGATACAAGAGCTAATAAAAATATTATTAAACCCGGAATAATAATCTACCCTAAAACGAAGACCATTTATGAATGAGGTATCACTTCCGTATGATCTGGTGCAACCTATAGTGAACAATAAGTTAATGAGTTTGCAACAAAAAACTGGATTTGCTGAAACTGCAAGGTCGTAGGTCACAAGAATCGTAAAGTACTGCATTTTATATATAATAGAAAATGTGTCTGTAACCTGTTTTTATTTCATTCGCAAATTTTACAATTCAACCTCAATTTTTTCTACTTCATGGTCAATTTTTTGCAAAGCAAATTCGTGTTTTTTTCAAACTAACTTCAATTAAATGCAGAGCAAATTCAAATATTTTTAAAACAAATTCAAGTTTTAACATTTCAAGTTCGTAAATTTTTTGCAACTTTTTGCCAAATACTTCAGTGCTCTCAATTCTTAACCGATTATGATGGGAGTGGGTACACTCTAAAAAAATTTTGTTGAATTTTACTTCAATAATTGAGTGTAACTAATTACACTCAATTATTGTAGTAATTTTAAACTCGAAAGAAATATTCAACTTCCGGTTTAAACGTCAACTTTTAAAGGAGAGAATTTAAACAAAAAAGTTATTAATAATATTTTGAATATTGTTGAATTATTAACAAAATGTGTTTACCATTAGTCAATATAAAATTATATTTAAACACTTTTTAAACATTTTTACAATTAAATTGAAACAAATTAAATATGACTTTCAACAATAGTTGATGAAATTGTCATGTAAAATTGTTAAATGTTTAGAAGATATATGCTGAATTTTTCATAAAATTTGTTTTATCTTAATCCCTCGTTGTTCGAATTTAAACTCAAAATTGTTGATATTTTAGTCCAAATTTGCTTTTATTTTTAAATTTATTATATTTAAAATATATGTTATATATATAATATTTAATTCAAATAACAATTGTATCTAAGTACATTTTCCAATTATACATAGTAAATTTCTAAATTGGGCTAACATAAAATTTCGTCAATTTTTATTTAATACAATAGTACTCGTATAGACATACTAAATTCAATTCAAAATGAAATTTTAAATAATTAAAGCGGAAAATTTAAACAAAAAAAAAAAAATATTCCGCGACGTTTTGCTGGAGCAGAAATCTAACCATAAAATCCAAAGATTGTGAAATATCCTTCGGATACTGTAAATTAAAATTGTAATAGTAGCATATCGCTTCGATAATCAATTGAAATAGTGAAGTATTTGTTGTACACGGTTAGAAATTTGACGTTATTTTTGACGTCTTTTGGCTTACACCAGCGAGAACTTAACTTCGAAACGTGTAAAACAACTACCCACAGGATACATTTTACGATAGGTAGTTTATAACAATTTTGCAGACGTGAAAAATAAATTACCATACATATTTTATTAAAAGTAGTGTCCAAAAATGGTCACCTATGAGAAGTGAAGAGAATGAATTTTAACTCCCAATATTTAAGTTAAAATTATATTGCATTTAGAGGCAAAAATGTTTTTCCTTATTATTTAAAGTTAAGTAATTTATGTTAATTTACACTGATTCTTATTTTAAGGAAGTGGAAATTTCAGATTGATAATGATTTGTATGTGAATTTTTGCGAAAAAATGTAAACAAATATTTGAAAACTAAACGGGTAATAAAATTGACGTACTATATTTTTTTTAATGATATTTGACTACCCACATTTTGACTACCAAAATTGGAAAGACGTCCCATTTTTTACCGTGTAGTGTTGCTGACTTCGATTTTTTTCAATAAAAATGTACCCGATTTTTGTTTCCAAAGTTTCATCTAAGGAGTAAAAATATACGTTTTACATTTTACATCGAACTTGAAAAAACATCACTTACCAATTATTGCGATCCATGGCCTATTCGTAGGAATGGTCTTGATGACATCTTTTATTTGTGTACCCTCCTATAAATGATAAAATTTTAATAAAAAACACAATTGTTTTAAATCAATTTTTACCGTAACTTTATAGACGCTTGCTTTACGCAAACTATTGGAAACGAATAATCTGACACGTATTGGACACGACTTTATTATTACAGTATTTTGATAACATTTTATATCGTACTTACCTTTAAGAAAACATATCACACAAATTACTTAAATTTTACTTTCTTGATTTTTAACTTTTAATGCTCGTTCTGCAGTCCAGTCACTTCAGTTTTAATGCATTTATACAATATGGCATCGAACTCTAAATGAATTTTGTTTTATTTTGTTGAATATTCATCAATTTTATGTTTAATATTTACCACAAAATGGTTTTATTCAACATTTCTACTGAAAATTTATCAATTGATTAAAGTTCAACAAACGTATTGTTTAGTTTCCAACAACAAGTAAATTTGCAACATATTTGTGATGAAATTTAAACAACTAATTGAAAAAAGTCAACATTTTATTGAATAAATAACCAAAATTTTCATTACTACATTTATTGTATGGAAATTGCTAAAATAATTTAAATAAAATTAATTGATCTTTAGTTTAGATTTGATCAAATTTTTTATAGTGTATGTTGGATCGAAATGGGATTTTTAATTGATTTTTGGAAGAAATTCTTGAATATGCCCCCCCTTACTTGGAACGGAAATCAATCAATTAGGTATGCTGGATGGAAATGGGGTTCTTAAATGATTTTTGGAAGAAATTCTAGAATATGACCACCTGGGACGGAACTCGATTAATTCTTAACCGATTATGAACGGATTGGGTATGCTGGATGGAAATAGGATTCGTAAATGATTTTTGGAAGAAATTATGGAAAATGAGCAACTGGGACAAAATAATGTTAATTGATGGAATCGAGAAAACAGATGTTCAAGTTTAGGGATTAACGTGCAAACAATAAAACAAAAAAATTCGTAGTAGAAGAAAAAGTAACACCGCCAATAAAAATTAGTATTTTAGGATCGTATGATCAGGTAAATTTTGGTACATTATTTTGGATTTATTGTTTTATTATATACTGTTTTATTTATGAAAAAGTTTAGAGAAGGTATATAGGACTAAGAACTAAGAAATAGTATATAAACCGATAATTTGAAATGTATGAATCATTATTCTAGGTGGTCAATCAGCCAATCTTATAGGTTAAATTGCCAGGCAAGGTGGCCATATTTCAAAATTTCTTCCATAAATAATTCAAAAATCCCATTTTCATAAAACAAGCCCAGTTACATTATAATCGGTTAAAATGACCAGTTCGAGGTAGCCTTTTCCAAAACTCCTTCCAATAACATTATAGAATCCCATTTCAATCCAATATATCCAATGCCATCATAATCGGTTGAAAATAGGCGGAGCGAATTCCGCAAAAAATAACAATATTCCAGAACTTTTTCCAAAAATCATTTAAGAATCCGTAATAATGTCCGCTTTCATCCATCATACTCCGTTAAGAATTGATCGAGTTCCATCCCAGGTGACCATATCCCAGAATTTCTTACAAAAATCATTTAAGAATAATCGGTTAAGAATTGATCGAGTTCCGTCCCTGGTGGCCATGTTATAGAATTTTTTCCGAAAATCATTTAGGAATTCCATTTACATCCAGCGTACCAATCCCATCATATTCTGTTAAGAATTGATTGAGTTCCGTCCCAGGTAAGGGGGGGGGGGGTCATATTCCAGAATTTTTTCCAAAAATCAATTAAAAATTCCATTTCGATCAAACATACCCACTCCCATCATAATCGGTTAAGAATTGGGATCACTGAAATATTTTGCAAAAAGTTGCAAAAAATTTACGAACTTGAAATGTTAAAACAAGAATTTATGTTTTAAAAATATTTGAATTTGCTCTGCATTTAATTGAAGTAAGTTTGAAAAACCACGAATTTGCTTTGCAAAAAATTTACCATGAAGTAGAAAAAATTGTGGTTGAATTGTAAAAAATTGAGGTTGACTTGTAAAAAGTTGTGAATGATATAAAAAAAAAATTATTACCTATGATTTGCAAAATCGTGGATTTTAAGTGCAAAGTTAAGCACGAAATTATTAATATAATAATTTAACATAATTAATAAAACTCAAAACAATTATAATTTTTATAAAAATATCACAATTTTTCCAAATTTTTTCTTTTTTTATTTCAATCCAATTCGCCCGTGATGGGTTATTTTCAGTTCCAGGAGATCTCCATAATCTATTGAACCAGGCATTAGACATAATAAAATTGTTAAATTTTCTAAACAAACATTTGGGTTTTAATTTATACTTAGTGACATCTTTTGATTGGTTCTGTAATTGCGAAAATCTTTAACAAATTTCAATGTTTTTTTTTTGTTTATTTTGGAAAAAAAATGCTGAAATTTTTGATGGGACACTCTATACTTATTTCTTATTTTCTGTACATACACATAAAAACAAATTCTTGTTTCTACAAAAAAAATTGTTTTAGACTAATTTAAATGTTTTTGTGTTAACTCAACATAATATGAGTTATTTATAAAATATCATTTTCAAGAATATTGAATTAACCATTCACATTGAAAATTCAAACGAAGCTTTTATGTTGTTATATACAAAAAAAATACAAAAAGCTCCCCTTCTATGGAAGCTCATGAGGAAAATGGCGGAATCTTACAGCTCGTATATTTAGGCTCTGCTACTATGCGTTTCAGTTCAGAAAATAAGTATTGAGGGAATAAATGCTTATGACATTTCGCCTCTTAAACGAGATTATGACAAATACTTGAGTAAAATATCATGCATATACCTTTAAATACTATAAATCAATTTTGTAATAATTTTTATTTCAATATCATTTCACTGAATGCAATGAATATAATCTTTAAGATACACTACACATTCATAAACATTTAGGTTGACAAAAAAATAAAACCGAAATCACTTATGGGAATGTGACTAACATAAAAATATACAAGAGAAAGCACAAACAAGATGCTGAAAATGAAACTATTCCATAAATTATATTGAGAGCAAGAAGTTTTTTGTTATTTCTTCACATAATATCGGTATTATGAAAATGACACAAATTTTTCAGTTTTTGTTATGAAAAATTTATTATCCAACCATTTGTCATCAAATTGGAGAGACACGAGTAGCATGTAAAAGAAACGAAATATTTGTTACAATATCAAATTGTGTATAATTCTCGCCTTCCCCATCCATGCTCGAAATGCTACTTTGTGGAATATGTATGACATTTTATGTAATCTCCTATTTAGTAGTTATAATAAATAATAAATTAAATAAGAAATTTATACGGGTTATAAATGAATAAATTTAGCAGGTATTTAACACCTTTCTTATTATTATTTTTGATTTGTATTGCATAATGCGTACTTTCGTGCTATAAAATGCTAAGCAAGGTGTTAGACTCAGCAAGGATACCGAATCGGGGGGTGGAAATAATTTTTTATTTATTTTATTTTTCTGTTTGGACTAGTTTCGAGAGTTCTCTCTACGACAGCTATTTATTTTTTTTTTCAAATTTTTGGTTCGATCACATTTGTCAACCAAAAATTACAATATTATAGTAAATACCTGACGAAGAGAGCTCACAAGCATTCTGAATGAACTTTAAATAACAGCTTCCTTCCAGGAGTTTCATTTGCAACAATAACTGTCCAAATCAGTTTCTGAAAATTTAAGCGAATATGACGACTTTTGACAAAAACTGTTTTACAACGACATTCGGCCTCTGTATATAGCTTAGATGGATTTGACATGAAACTTTATACCTAAGTTTTATCCACAAAATGGAAGATCCGACTTATTTAGGGCTGAAATATATGGCACAAAGATAAGTGCCATTTGTAATGGCAGTTAAATAAATAAAAATTGTTGTTAGAAAATTTTAATGATGGATTTCTTTTTTATGGGATTTTTTCCTTATTGGATCCCATTTTATGGGACTTTTTCCTGAGTAGATAAAATTTAAAAAAAAAAAAAAAAAAAAAAAAAATTTAGAACCAAATGGAGATGTTCTCGGCTCGGAGATTTATTGAACAAACTCGCTGTCACTTCGTTGGGGTCCATTTAATTCAAAGTTTTACCCGGCCTCAGCAAATTTGCGAATTTCACCATTCCATCTAAGATCCTTGGTCGTAATCATGAAAACGACGACTTCTTCTGCAATTGTTCACTTACCCCGAAAATTATTATTTTATCATTATATTTCTTTATTGTCACATTCACATCGCTTTAACGTCAGAATCGTCATGGTGACTCATTTTACTCTCTCCGTTTGTGCTGTTAACAGTTAACCAACCGTTTCTCATTATACAGTTGAGAACGTTAAGGCTTACACCATCCATGCGAATGGCTGTTATTGGCCCTTCGATTCATCAACTACAACATTAACTCAGCCTAATTATTTTGTAATCATTGGTCTTTCGGTCAGTACCTTGGAGCATAGGATATTTTATTTCAATAACATCGGTTTTCATAGCCTGAGTCTACTGATTTACTTCGTTCGCCTTTCATTTGGAAAATCCTGTCGTTGGTTTAAATCTGATATGATGCAACTCTCTCTGATGGAGGATCTAGCATTTATGGTGTGACATATGCGGAAAATATACTATAATTGAGTCCGGGCGGCCGTAGTACTAAGTGTCATGATAACAATCTGAGGTAGGGCCTTAAAAGTCACTGTTCTCCTCAAATGTTGCGAATACAAGAGCGATATCCTTCAGGTTCCTTTTTCGGTAATACTATTCATGCAGTAAGCTTAACGAGGAAAGAATATTCGCGATATCAGAATGCCTACGCCATAATGAAACAGATACCCGAAATGTTTTCTTCGCCCCTACGAGGTTTTCTCTTTTAGATCTGATGAACTTTGCTAGACCGGATTACGTCGGTTAAGATGGGTGTTTCGCCTTTTAACGAGTTTAAAACATAGGAGGCTTCAAAGTCAGATTATCAATTACTTATTTCGGAAGAACCCGAGAAAAACCACTGCTTTTTCAGGGCTGTTAACGTGACGTTTAAACATGCTCCCGTTTTATTTTTTTTAATAACAAAGAATAAAATAATTTCTTCTACTTGAGGGTATAGGTATTATATCTTTAAATAATGATTGTGAAATATATACATTCCAAAACAATACCAAAAATGTACACTGTTAAATTTTAAAATATTCCAATTGGAAATTTTTAAAAATTTTCAATTTTGAAATGAACCTTTTGGCTGATGCAACAGTAACCGGGGTTGTTAATTATAGTATTTTCAATACGGTGATTAGGTTTGGATACATTTCAGATAAATTGTTAGGTACTGTTGAACTTCTAAACAAGTAATTTTTTCTTGAACAATATTTCTAAAGAACAATTCCTGAATTAAATCATCCGGATGAAAATCTCCTTCGAGCACAGAATGTAAATTTTTGCACTTATTAGGAATGTCTAATTCGTTCATATACTTTTCAATTTATCTACATTATTCAAATATCCAAATATATTGTTGTGCTTTTCATATGATTCGAATCGTTCCTTAAATGACACAATATCAGTATCGACAATTCTCAAAAAATAATCAAGTTTAAAATTTTCTAAATAATGGTTGAATTTTCCTATGACTCACGATTTTTAATATTGGGTCAATATTTAATTCTAACACAATCTCGTTGGCTTTATTAGCCAAAGACAGATTGGAACCCGTTTCTCTATACTTTTCAAGAAATGATAACAACTATTTTAGATGTTTTATTACCAAATTCACTTGCATAGTTGAGCAATGTTTTACTGACGAAAACAACTTTACTCAACAAACCGTACCAAATCGTAATGCTTACAAGGAACTTATACGAAGCCAACGGGTTATTTATTGACAAAATTCTGTGCTTAATTTTTTTTGTCAATTACGGTATTTCCAAGCTCAGTCATAGCAAGTAAAATTTTTAGCAATTCTAGATATATATCTTTGACACTGTCGTTACGGTATTCCCATCTGGTAGCTGAACGAGGTTTCGGTGTTAGGTATTTCATATGTTTTATTAAGATATCCCATCGTGTCGTTGATGCAGAAAATTTTGTTTACACTTTCTGAACAATACCAAAGAGATTGAGAGCTTTGACGGAAGATTTAGCAGCATCACCGAGTAATAAATTTAAATTACGGCAACCACATTGTACGAATAATGCGTTTGAGTTCTCACTTGTAATATGGGATTGCACTCCACTATATATTCCGTTCATATTTGCTACATTGTTAAATCCCTGCCTTCGACAATCTGATAAATTGATTCCCTTACTTTGTAAAATGCTGATAATTTTTTATGACAAAGATCGTCCGGTTGTTTCTTGAACCACCTCGAATGATAGAAAACTTTCTTCTAATTTCCACAGCCAATTCATTAATATCCAGATTACAGAGAACTGCTTCTTATGGAGTACAATCTAGTACTTATTATCGAATAATATTTCACTGAGCACAAACTTGAAGTAATGATCCAGGACTACCACTATATACGAATTGCCACGCTTTGAACGAGGATAAGGTCCCAGAAACTCGACATAGATCTTTTGAAAATGACGTGGTGATGCCGTTGGTGTTCGCATTGCTAGCCGTGTATAAAAGTTGACCGCTTTGTTCATCTTGCATTTTGATCACTCCGATACATATTGGCTTACTTGATATGCCATTCGAGGCCAATAAAATTGCCGCTGCAGCCGTTGGAGAGTTTTGCTGGCGCCGAGGTGCGCAGAGGTTGGAGCAACATGATCCATCTCGATAAGATTGTGAGTAAAAGCCTCAGGCACGACCAATTTCTAGTCTGGAAGATCCTTATTTTGATAACACCTGCCGTAAGAGCTTATGCGAGATATACTCTATGGAATGTTCCCCACCATCGGTGTCCGTCTGGAACAGAACGCTGTCTACGCGGATGGTACTGGTATCGAACTGTATATAAAAGGGCTTACTGTTATCTGGCTTCGCAAGCGCGGGGCCTAGGATAAAGGTAGTTTAAGCGAGTTAAATGATTTTTCCGCGGAGGCAGACCATTTTAAGGTAGACTTACGCGTGAGGTCAGTGAGCGGAGCGAAGCCGAACGAAGCGAAGTTTTGGATGAACCGACGGTACCATCCGCACATCTCCAGAAAATGTCTTATCTGTTTTGTCGTTCTCGGTTTTGAAAACTCCATGACAGCTGTACACTTTTCTCGGTTTGTACGGAGTCACCCGTCTCTTACGATATAACGAAGATAGTTGCCCTCCCTCAACACGAACTGTCTTTCAATATATGTAGCCAAACACACGTTGAGATTGTCCACTCGCTGTATGGATATGGGTTGGAAAATTGTAAAATTTAGTAGGACGATTTGATTGAAATGGTTTTGAACCGCTGCATAACACGATTATTCTGGCCCAGCTATCCAGGAGAGCCGTAAAATAGATGAAATAAATGATGATTTTCACCTTGTTTTTGACACCTCGTGAATCTCATGTTAATTTCAGTGTTGTAACTTTGTCTACAATATCCTAAATTACATTTTAATAATTTTGAACGTTTCCAGGAGCGGTAATAGAAAAATTAGAAAATGCGCTATTCGGTCATATAGATGAGACCCCGTGAACATCTCCAGGATCGGAGAAATAAAAGTAGAAATATAGTCTTAAATAGCCTTCTTTAGAATTAAAAAGGTGGATTATAATTGGAAATATAAAATTTGAAAATTAGTTAGAGTATCTTGAATTATTTTAAACATAAAAAAATCTCTTATAATTGTTTTAAAAATTTAAATTATAGCTTTCACAATATTGTAAATTTGTAATTTGAAGAGAAAAACTGCGATATGACAACCTTTTTCTGAAAAACAACAGGGAAGGCAACAAAAAGCAACAATATACATTGTCTACGACATCCTACGTACTTCGCAATTTTTTACATGAACATGTCGATAATTTCGAATTACGCGAGGACTCACAACGCCAAACGCAATTAAGAAGCCGCCGCAGCTTTGCTTAGCGTACATGTTCTGGAGGTTCACTTTTCGGTATTTTTGGTGCATACATTTGCGAGATGGCGTTCGTTATATCAACTTGGCGACGCTGAATAAAAAAAAAAACATTTTTTTTGGTTTGTAATTTTCTATGGTCAAATCTATTTTAATGTTAAAAAAACGAGGCGGGGAAATAAAACTACAAAAAATAGAAAACGAGAATAAAACACGAATAACTACCACTTGGATAATTTATGGTGAACCGTAGCGCTTCCTCGTCATTTTAGCTCAGAGACCAGTTAGTATACATTATTTATTTAAGAGCTCCAGTAAATTTGCGCAATGGTCTGGTAACGCAGTTAAAATTCTAGATTATAGTGGATTCAAAATTAACTCTGTATCAAGTGATTTAACTATAATTTAGTTTTGATCGAAGTAGAGCCAATAAATCTGGATTGTAATTCAAAGTTCTCCGCATCTACCACTATAACTACCGTTACTTATGATAGTACAAATTTTATTGCTAAAATTAGATTATACGATTGGAAAATGTCGAGGCTTTTAAGAGTTCAGTCTCGTGATAACTGGGAATTATGGAAATAAACTCTTTAAGATTGTGTATGCAATTCAAATATCGCGTTTTTTGTTAAAAATATAACACTCCAGCTACGCAATAACTGCTTGTCTTGAAATAACATTGCGGAAAATATTGAAAGAAGAATGGAATATAGTCTTTCTTAAATATCAGAACATTTTTTGTTCAACAACTCAAACAGTTTCAACATAGTTAAGAATTAAATTAACAAAAATTTCGTAGTTATCGTTTTTGAAACTTTTACAATATTCAGGTTACAAATTATATCCCTGGCAAATGATAATTCGTATAACGAATCGAATAAATATCATAAACTGTTATGTTCCTGTACACGTTCGATAATAATAACCACAGATTAACCATAAAATTCTAAAATTTCCAAATAAAACCATTTATCACCGAAAATATGTTGCTGTCTAAATTTTTCATAGCAAAAAAAAAAAAAAAAATCATGTCAATGTTAAATTCACAACAAATCAAAATGCCTTTATAATTAGACATTCATTTCTAACATCGAATACATACACGAAATAGATTACACTGATTGATTGATGGATTGATTAAATCGTATGATGGTTCAATTTTATACAATGCGAATATATCATACAAAATTTTTATATTTTTGTTCGTGTAATCCTGTACGAGCATATATATGATGTATATAGCGTACCCGAATCCATTTTTTTTTTATTTATATAAATTTTCGATGACATACGAGTAATAGCTAGATGTCTGCCTTTTCTTCTGGGAACGCAAAATCAAATTTGCAACACAAGACAAAATATGTTGATATTATTTAAGATGAAAAGGTAAATGAATAAATCGTATACCGCATATCTTTCCAATTTCATTTTTTATCATTTGGAAAATTTTGTGTTAAGATAAATTGAATTCGTATGTGATATAAATGCGTGCCGTTTATTATAAACGTCGGCAGATATAGATACACAAGGAATGACATTTTATATATAAAATATCTGGAAATATGAAAAATTAGTTTGCCCGTATAAAATTTTTAAAACTTTTTCTTCGAACAATTTAAAATTTTTGGTCAATTCTGCAGAGTAAACTGCTTGTGGACTAAATTACCGAAATTTTTGTGACTCTGCCTAACAATAACCGTAAATTATAATATACTGATATAACGTAATGACTTATTATCTTCATCATCTTTTTTGGTTGCTTACATTGCCGGCTTCTTGTTACAATTTTTCATAATTTCCATAAATTTTGATGTGTAACGTTTTATTTTCCTCATTACAAAAAATGTACAGACTTCTTATTCTTCAGCATCATCATCATCATCGTGTGTATTGTGTATTATAACTTTTATTTTTTAAATGAGTTAGAACGTAAATTAGATTTTCCGCTTCTTTTTTTATATAGTTAGCGAGTACAGTATAGAAACAAAATGTATATAAAAAAAAGTTTTTTAAGCTTCTGATGTTTTTTTTTATTATTTTTGCACAGAAAAAGCTTACCGATGCTTTGTTACTAACACTGTTCTTTTTTATGTTTTCTGGTAAACCGAAATCGTAAGAATCGTAATAATATAAGTTCATTATGGAATAAGGGAAGGAAAAATAAAATTTAACTTCAAAAGTCAAAATAGGTACACAGCACCACACAAATTGAATGGGGCACAAATCTTTTACACAAAATTATTTTCGGGGGTGTAAACGTAATACACGGTAAAATATTTAGAGGTTGAATTATTACACCAATTCCTCATCGGTATATATTGTATATACAGTACTATTCACCAAAATATTATGTTATTATTGTGCCACTTTATATGATACAAGACTGTACGTACCAGTGTACCTATAAAAAAAAATCCTTTTGTTTGGTAAGGCGATGATGATGAAGATAAATATTTCCATTATTTTACTTTTTTGTGCGTTTTGCTTCATTTTTGTTGTATGCTCATTTCCCAACCTTGAGGAAATTATATATAATAAAAATGATACAAACACAAGAAGAAAATTATGTGCTCCTTGTTGTTACTATAATATATATATAACATGAGCGCGAGGAATCCATGAGGAATATAAAAAAGATTTTCCATTTAAATTTCTTTCACTTTACATTTAAGACATACGGATTATTTAAATGTTAAGTTGCCATACACAAAAAGTTTTCATATTATTTTGTTACTTTTGAGGAATCTTAAGATGTCAAAATGTTGTTGCCGTATTTTATACTGTATAGGAATCACTGTGTGGGAATGTGTAAGACATACCACTATAGGTGGTCTTTTGAAATTAAAAATATTGGTTGTGTTTTCCAGCTAATATTTAATAATGGAATAACATATGAAAATTATTTTGAATTTATGCTTCATACGCATTTTTAATATCAAGAAATTATTTTTAATTAAACATTGAGAAAGCTAAGCTGTTTGGCTAAAAAGCCACAACGAGGTAGCTAACCTATATTGGCGTTTCTATATACTAAGAATAACTATGTTCCTACAACTGCATAGATATGTTATCATGTCTACCCCATGGAGGCATGCATGATCTAGACGACAATCGTGGACTTGGTAATTACTGTTGGCAATTTTCTTAGCAAAGACGTTGGGATAAAACATCTGCTTTTCCGTGGATACGACTGGGTTTATGTTGAACCGCCAATAATCCCTTGCTCGTCGTGCAATATTCCCGTTTGGCTTTACCTAACGTTTTGCCAATGTCAATAACTCGTTCTACTGCGCATTCTGGTGCCCAAACGAAATCCATAAGTTCCGGAATAAGTTGTACTTTATCCGAGTGCCGTCTTGAATGTATTTCTATTTTAAATAATGTCATCCAAATATACCATGCAGGTGTCCCAGGTCAGGCAAAGCAAAACGGATGCCACTAGCCTTTTAAACTTAGCGGAGGCTTCCAGGTATTTCGAAAATTAATTGTACCACACTAACATGTTCAAAGCCTCAACAAACAAATGGGTTTCCTCAAGAAAATCGTCTAATGCGAATTCTTCCCACATTTTAGTACTTTAAAGCAGGTTTGTGAGTTGCGAACAGAATTTACTTACACCTTACAAAAATTTCCAAAAATCTTCAGCAATTAGTATACGAATTTCTAGCGCTCTCTTAAAGAATGGGTCACAATTATTGAGAAACCTACGGTTCTCGTTTTGGCTGATCACCTCTGATCACCGCTGACATTAAACTTACTTTACTTGTACCAATTTCTTTTTTAACAAATTCGCTACTTTGGCCTATGTTTGAAGATCATAATAAGAAGCTCTTAAAAACAATGTTTGAATACTTCATTAATTGTAGTTTAAATAAAAATACCTGGTCCACCAAGCACATGTAAATGTTTCGTGAGGTCGTGAATATTGAATGTAGAATGCCGAAAATATCCATGGTGTTGACTTGTGCAATCGAACCAGACTGCACCTCGTTGCGAATAAATAATATTAAATGTCCGTCGTACTTATGCTATTTTTATGTGTGCTATTTAATTCATTTCAGTATTTGCTACGATCACCAAAGTTCTATAGGCCTCCCATGAAAACCAAAAAAGTCGTCCTAAAAATATTAGCAGACAATTTAAACTCCTACTTGTTCCCTTGTTGAGGATTTGTTCGACCTTCTTGTCAAATACTATCCACTAATACTATTAAAGAAATTTTAGAATCGGGGTGAATTAAACTCGAATTTGTTAAGGGGCCCAATTATCAACACTAAGCAATAGTGTATTATCTAACGTTATTAAAGATGCATCACGAAGCCAAGAAAGTGACCTCTAGGTTTTAAATGAAGAATATCAAAAGGTACAAATTGGTTGTGGTTCAACGTAAAATGTTTACGTTCTCTGCTAAATATTTATATTACTAGCACAGAAAAACAATTGTTATTTTGTGATTTAGTGAATGAGGTGGTACCATGGCCACTATGTAGCAATAAAGGACACGATGCATTATATTTCATTACACAACAAATCATTTACAAATGAGGCCGGCACGACGAGGTCGGAATTTTCAGTGAAAATTATTTGAAGATTTGCTTGAGGGGTCAGTATATTGGTTGAGTCAAATATCATCGTTAAAGTCATTTTTCAAAATTTCCAAATTTTTCACAAATTTTTGTAAATTACCCGAATTTTTATGAATTTTAAGTTATTTACAAAAAAATGTTATTACCCAACAGTGATCACTCGTATCTTTCATATGGAACGATATTTTTGCAGAATCTTTTAGTTTAACATCGCTTTTTTATTTAATGATTTACTCAAACAAAAAAACAAAGAAATAAAACCGAAAAGCTCTAATGGAAGCTGCCATTTTCAGTGGACCAATCTCACCAAAATATTACTATGATCTTCCAATGTATACAAAACAGTTTTTTTTAAAGTTTGACGCCACACTTTTGGTCTGCGCAGATCATTTAAAAAGTTAAAGCCCCCGCGTACCAATAACGGCAAAATTCACTGTATCTTGTAATTTATGGAAAATGCTTCAGTATGAAATTTGTTCCCAATCAATCAACTTGTCCAAGCTGTAGAGGCCACAAAACTTTAGTCTGTGATGGCATACATTAAAGAAAATAAAAATGTGTCCGATCATAATATTTCGTTGGCTTTAAAATTTAATTTTTTTGAATTATGATAAAACAAATGCTTTGACCAAGAAATCTGCCTCTGAAAGTTATCGAACATTGTGACGACTCCTTTCGAGGTTATAACGTTGCGCTCACCTCAGGTCATTTTTTTGTATTTACATATTTCTAGAAAATTTCGTTAGCATCGACACTTGGCGCCATCTAATACCATCTAACCTTAGTGGTACTAAATTTTTTCTATGAGTGTGAATTGGCCTTCACCTGGAGTGGATACTCTGGTTCATGCTTTGCACGAAAAACCGAATATATTATCCTAGTTTGATTAGTCTAGTTTGGAATGTAAAAAAATAAAGTAGAATGTAAAAAAAGGTTATAGGTCACATCACCGACAACAACATTGCCGAACGGACAGATGGCCAACAACCACATCACCGACAGGAATTTTGGGTGAAAAGCCCACATCGCCGACAAGCCACTTCGCCGACACCCACATTGCTGACAACCACATCGCCGACACCCACATCGCTGATAATCACATCGCCGACAATCACATCGCCGACCGGACAGATCAACAGACTATCACACGATGTGCACCGCTGGTTGGGCCAACGAATAGTTCTTGACTTCTGTGGACTATATAGGTCAATTTTGTACATAGAAAAATTCTAAAAGAAATCGTACATGTTCCTTAAACATTCACCTATCAAACTTTATGCACCGCTAGTATATAGCAATAATTTTCGGAACTGTGTAGATTTTTTGGGCTGAGTGTAAAAAATGTCATGATAGCAATAATTTTGTTGCCATAGCATTCTTCTGAGACTGAATTTAGCCTATCTCACACACATATAAAAATTGGGCTTATGCCACAAACATGTACATATTTATAAATATTATAACTACTCTCAGCCACAAAAATTTCATCTGTCATGACATTCATGATAGTATCATGATAGCAAATATTTTCGGGGCTTAGAGTAAAAATGTCGAGATTTTTTGGGCTAAAAAATGTCATGATAGCAATAGTTAGTGTTGCCATCGCATTTTTCGGGGCTGGAATTTGGGATATTCTTCGGCAATCTGGCTGTGTCGGCGATGTGGGCTTGTCGGCGATGTTTTTGTCAGTGATGTGGCTGTCGGCGATATGGCTTTCGGCGATGTTGTTGTGTCGGCGATGTGGCTCGTCTTCAATGGGGCTCGTCGGTGATCTGGTTGTGTCGGTGATGTGGGCTTGTAGGCCAAAATTTTTGTCGGCGATGTGGTTGCCGGCCATCTGCCCGTTCGACGATGTGGTTGTCAGCGATGTGGCTCGTCGGCGATGTGGCTCGTCGGCGACCTGGTTGTGCCGGTGATGTGGGCTTGTCGGTCAAAATTTCTGTCGGCGATGTGGTTGTCGGCCATCTGTCCGGTCGGCGATGTTGTTGTCGGCAATATGGGCCGTTTCAATAAAAAAATAATTTTGATGAATATAGTTTTTGAGTGATTGTAAAGAACCGCCAACTTCTATATTTTTGAATGGTAATTTCACTTTGTAAGTTTTTCTTTGATAATAAAAGTGAAGTAACGTAATAATAAACCAAACTTAATAATAAAAAAAAAACGTGTAAAAACTATTGTTATGTGTTTTTAAAAATTAAAATTAAAAATTTTTGTGTTATCTTCGCTACCCAAATCCCGATTCTTTTTTGTGTGTTATGGGCTTCAGAATGGCCGATTTGAAACAAGGAATTGATTTACACTGACATACCAGTTGTGGAAATTTATTTTTTTTATTGCCTTCCACATAGGTTACATTTTGTTCACATTGTGTAAAATTTGACTGAGGGAATTGTCTTTAAGTTTACTATACAATAAATTCAATGGGTGTCGACTCATAGCGGATGCCGCAATTTATTACGTGTACGTCATTATCGACGGTACCAGATTTTCAACGAGTAGGTACCGTATTTCAGCTGGTGCCGCTATTATTTATAATAGTAAATTTTTATTAAAGCGGCCGATAGAGGCTCGCTATTTGCACCAGACACCGGTGGCTAATTCACATTTTCGTTACGGTGAGAGGACGCCTAACGTTTTATTTTTATTTGTTTACGGTGAAAGGCGGGACGCCCAACCAAGTTATTTTCAATTAAAGACGGGAAATCGGCCAACATGTTCATATTCGGTTTACGGTGAACCAACGCCCAACGATATTATTTTCTGTTTAAGCCGGGAAGCCTCCCAACGATTTATTTACGATGGCCAACCGAGGTCAGTCGCTTTGGCACCGCAAGCCTCTAGGCCGGCCTCCATGGAATCCAAAGGGACATTTTTTTTGTATTTTTTGTTTTTAAATTTTAATGGTATTTTTTTTTGCATTTGTATTTATATTTTTATATTATTCCAACTTTCAAATTGTTATTGTTTTTCCCAACTTTCACTTTTTGTTATTATAAATATAATCTGTAATGGAGTACCGGATAACAGATGTGGTGCGCGACCAAGGTGCACGTTGGTCTCCACCCAGAATTTTGAAGCAGCTATTGCTTTTTTTGTTTTATATCAGACATTTTTGATCAGCAATTTTTTCTTTTCTCTCTTTCCTGTTCTGTTATAAATTATTTAAAGAAACGTAAGGATTACAGATTATCTCCGGGACTTGGTTGATTTCTTTCCTCCTTGGTCAGTTTTTCTTTCCTTTATGATTCCGTCATTAATCATCATTTCTGTGTTAAAATGAAGTACTAAATTCTTTTCGGGTCATATGTTGGTAGGGGGATTCTCATTTCGTGTTGGTTCCATATTTGCAGGCTGGGCGTGTCACCCCTTATCATCCCGTGCCAGAAGTGGCGAGTCCCAGTATATTTGTCGTCCAATCGGGGATTACCGTAAAATCTACGTGGTCTCCCCGTGACACTCCGCCCCTTTCAAGCTGTCGGTGTGTGAATTGTGGGATATTACCTAGAGGTATCTCGGGATGAATAGAGGGTTTGTCTGTTGGGTTATAATTATGTGTACACCTGGTTATAATTATGTGTATTTAACTTAATTTTTTTAGGCCACGCAAGCCTCAACTGTTGCATGACACAACACCCTGAGATCTAGTCGGTAAAATCACCGTGAGAGACTTAAATAAAATCTGCGGATTGGCTTTATGCCATCCGTAACAACATGTTTAAAGTTGTCTAGGGATATTTAAATTTTTAGTTTAGTATATTTGTTTAGAAAAACCTAGGTTAACATCGTATAAATTTAATTCCTGAACGATAAAATAATTAATTAATTAATTTGAAACTCGAATCTAGTACTTACACCTGAAATTCCAAAATCTATATCTGCAAAGATCTAGACAAAGCTTAACCAAGTACACTGGCACAATTTTACACAGAACTCAATGAAATACAAATGTATAAAAATTTTAACATTACAAAAAGTATAAATAATTTTAACCATTTGGTTTTGTCACATATATAGTTTTTCATATCATTGAAGAGTGTATATGACCATACATTCAGAGTTTGCAAAACTTTCTATGAATCCAACTAAGAATACAATCAAAACACGAGAGAAGTCTCCCCCACAAAAAAACAACTTCCAAATCATATATTCAATTTAGTATGTAATTCACATTCATCATCTATGACACTCGACTTAGTATAAAAGTCGTACACTATACATCCGCATATATACAACACAACACAGCACAACACACAAAATTAAATTTGAAACACAGCAAACATACAGTCGAGAAAACTTGAACAAGAAATAGTAGGAAAAACTAAATTTTCCAGATACATAGGAAACCATAATGTCCACATGATAAACAAAATGTATATGTGAATATGTATACGTACTTACATGTATATAACAGATATATTCTGGACCAAAAATAATATACACTAACAATAAACCAAACTTATCCATTTTGTCTGCAAAATAATTTAATGAATTTTCGTTTTTATATAGAAAAAAAAAAAACTTTAGTCTATATATGTATGAGTTCTCATCCTTTGGCCAATTTGTCCTCCTGTGTGGACAATTTTTATCTACACAGAAATAAATTAAAGTATATAATAACGAACCACTATGAACCATATATGTTGTGTAGCTATTTTCTATACACATATTTGGAAAAATTATAGCACATAGTTTACTCTAGTGTCATGGTTATTTTCACGCCGCGTTGAAGCTATCGGCTCCGAGATATATGACCTCTATGGGTATAAATATATGCGCGCTGTTAAGTTAAGCAATATAATGAATTGCATTATACATTGTGAAATAAAATTGTAACACAAATCTTTGTGTAGTAAAAATTATATCGGTTTAAGAATTCCTTATTAAGAAGACGTATCTATGCCAGTCATAAAGCAATTTATTATCACAATTTGGAATTGCGAAAATGTGCGATAAACCAGAGCACGCACAAAATTTGCGTTACAACTATGTTTAAGTAGTCGTCTTATGCTAATATTGTCAAATCATTATAAAATCAATCTGCACAATCAGAAAATACTCAGTGGAAAGGTCACCTATTGAGTGAGCTGATGATCGTCTATTTTGCCTATTGTTATATTTTCTCAAAAAGATCTTGACTAAAAGCTTTACTAAAATATTAAAGTTAATAATCAATCACTTACTTCATACATGACACCGATATTCCACTGAAAATGGCAAAGGTCATGGAATTCGCTAAAAATCAAAATGACGGAAGTAAAATAACAGTTTCAAAATAAGAGAGCAAACTGTAGTCAGAATACAATTTTTGGAAAATTGTTTATTCTTGTACTTTCGGTTCTCCAGTTTATGAGATAATTATCAAATTCGAATGGAAAAACTTCACTTTTAACAAAACGACAAAAATACCAAAAAACAAATTTGTTAAATTAACAAAAACAAACAGTTGGTAAAAGCAATGTTAACAATGGAAACCTGACAACAGACGAATTCCATTTAACTGAAAATTATTGATATAGTAAAACTATTTACATGAAAACATATTGTAGTATGCACTATTAAATATTTAGTTATATGAAGTCATTAGCAATGAAATCCAGTTGCATACACGAATAATATAAAATCATGGCATTAGAGGTCAGTGTAGTAATTATTGGCCGGATCACAGAGACACTACCGAGTAGTGGGTAGTATCAAATGATGGCTACAAGGTCATCATATTTGTGGATTTAACATACGCTTCTTTTCTTAAGAACACTCGCTTTGAGATTTAATTGTATATTATACTGCCTGTTCCATTTGGAGTTTTCCAGGAAGCACCACGAGGAAGTGTAAATCGTGAACTTCGCTCTCATTTTTTTTTTTGCTTTCTTTTATCTTATTGTCGTTATGCTTTTTTGCGTTTATTTTTTTTAAATTTTTTGGATTTTTTTTCAATAATTTTAAAATAAAGTTGTTACAATGACTGTTATTCAAAAATAAGTAATTCAAAGCTAATTTAGGGAAAAATCGCGTAAGGGGGTTTCTGGTAAGCCCCGGATTTATTTATAATTTTTTTTGCTCAACTCAAGCGATTTAAATAAAAATTTCTGGAAGGAAGTTTTCGAGTACCAGAAACCGATGGCAACATATCCTGATTTCAGGAGCATCTCTTATGACATCATTTGATACTAGCCACTACTCGGGAGTTTCTCTGTGATCTGGCCAATAATTAATACACTGACCTCTAATGCCATCATTTTATATTATTTGTGTATGCAACTCCATTTCATTGCTGTGGCACTTCATATATAACTGAATCGTTAATAGTACGCACTACAGTTTATTATCATTAATAAATTACATAAAATGTTTTGTTTTACTAATGTAAATATTTTTAAATTGTAATTTTATTTTTTTTTATTTCAATAAAAATTAAGTTTATTATACTTTTATCAATAATTTTCAGTTAATTCGTCTGTTCTCAGGTTTCCATTGTGAACATTGCTTTTACCGACTGTTTGTTGTTTGTTATTTTCGTTGTTAAAAACTTCACATCCGTTTTCTTTTTAATATATTTTATCTGGGTTAGAAATTTAGTCTGTTAATTAAATTTGCGTAATAAAGACGTGGGTTTATACAAATAGTTTTTGTGGTCAAACAGACCGATGTTTGCTAAGGAATTGTAGTTTGTAAGTACTTTATATTAATTTAATAATTAAATTTAAATAATTTTCTCAATAAAATGTGGTGTTTTAATCACGTTTCTGTAAATCAGCTATAGCTACATATTAAAGGTATTAATGATTAGGTTAATCTGGGAATAATATTCGTTTATTGACGTAAGTGTCAAAAACAGTTGACAGCATGTCAATTGATGTAGTTTTATAGAGTGGTAATAACTAAGATGCTTTACCAAAGTTATACTAGAAATAAACAATGCCTAAAAATAATAATAATTACTCCAGTAGGATGGCCAAATTGCTCTTACAAAATCGCTTTTTAGAAAAATCAAAAGGAGCGGCTGCTGCAAAATATTATGGCATTCCCAGAGCCACACTAATATGGGAAAAAATTCAAAAAAATTGACCCGGCCCTTCGATAGTACTGGAGAACAGTTGTAATGCCGCGTTGTCCACCACAGCGTTAAATTATAGTACAATCTATAATTGTCGTGACGTAAAATGTACCGTCAACCAAACTTGATTGGTATGAAACATTGCGACATGCATGCTTGCTTCGGTCAGCACCGTTACGACATTTTGATGATAGAGTTGACGAGGAAAATTAAAAATTGAGAAAAGGGGATTAACTTTTTGATTCTGCTATCGATCGGATCGCTTTATTCAATTGTATATAATAATTTTAATTCTAGTTATCTTATTCGTTCACTAGAAACATATTTTCTAATATTAAATGGGAATATTTGTGCATTATATATATATAGCTATATTTGACGGGTTTTTTTATGCGACCGATCGCGTGATTTGTACAGTTTAACTTTTTGTGATACGAGTTTTTTTTATTACATAGTGCAAAATTAAATTGAATATGTATATTTACTATATTTAAGTGTATATTTAAACTATATTTAAGTGATAATTCTAGTGGTTGAATTTAAATTGATAATTATAAATTAAATGACATGTGCTCGTATTTTATACATTAAAAACGGTGAGAGTGACCTCAAGGACGTGGTTCTAAAAAAAAACGGAAAAATTTTTAATTGGGTGTGGCTCACAAAAAAAAACACAGGAAAAAAACCCAAATACAGTGAAATTATTTAAAAATATAACTAAAACTACTTAAATAATAATAATGGGATAATAATTATAATAACGATAATATTAATAATAATAATAATAATTATAATAAATTTCATATGTGATATTACGTGATAAGCATTCCGCTTCATAAATATTTCAAATGAACTGTAAGTTGCCGTTCAAAATCCAAGTGGTCATCGAACTGTGTAAAAATATAAAAAAAAAATATCACGGTATGTAAATCCCGTGCTCGAAGTGGATTTTTGTGTACAGTGAAATAGACTTTAATTTAACTTGTACATAACAATTGTATAATAATCATATTTAAATATAACATTAAATCACATAAAAAAATAATAATAATCTAAATATTAATAATAACATATACATAACATTTGTGTTCCGGCTGCATCTACATATATATATGCAAACTATAAATTCTTCGCTGCGTTATAATTCAAGTGAATATGCAACAGATTGCACAACGTTTACTGCGCAACCACCATCGTTACCACAATCAACATGTCATCTTTATTCATCATTGCCGTACACATCTCATCTCACCAGGTTTTTTTTTATCATATTTTTATATAAACTCAAATTGAATTTATTAACTAAATCTAATTTTCCTATTGCTAGTTTAACAATTTTTTTTTTGTAATTTAGCATAGAATTAGTTAGGCTGTAGCATAGGGTTTTCTTTAGTTTAATTTTGCATATTCGGGAACGGTTTATATTCTTTCATTTTAAATTCATTATGGTTATTTTTTTTATATTAAATATTCTTATATCAAGTGTTATTTTAAAAAATTAATAAATTTATGAATTTATGTTATAGTATGCATCGTAAAAATCTAATATTTTCAATTATTATCATCATTATGAGACATTGAACGAAACAATAATGAGGCCAAGGTAGGTTCCGTCATGACAAGCAGAGGTTTCAACATAACTGCTATTGCTATTCTATGATTTAATTATATTCTAGTTCTGATGATTGGTTTTCCTATTTTCTTTTAGTCCCAGCTTCTTGGTTAATAGTTTCGTCCCGGTCAGAATTCATAAATTGAGGTATTTCTGTGTCAACTATCAATTTGTCATTTTCAATCCGCTACAATTTTATACCTCCATACCGTTAATTACGTGCTATAGTCTTTAATGTCTTAAATCTTTATCGTTTCTCTTTTTCCAATTTTTTTTAAACTTCATACTCGCGGTTTAGCCAGACTGATTCAACCCTTAACAAGCCCACCCCTTAACTCCTGAGATCTAGCCGCGCTATACGCGACCGCGTAAGGGCTCTGAATTAGTGCACACACTTATAAATTTCTATAACAGTGTGTCTCTAAAGTCATGCTGTTACACAGTGGAGAAAAAAAAACTTTAGAGGAGTTTCCCCAAAGAAAAGAAGATGTCCAGCATGTTGTGTAAGACTTTTTAGAATGCACACAACGGGAACATCCTTTCGGTTATAATAATAATCCCAGTAACGGATGGTTTCGCGCTTTCCTTAATATGTACCCGGCTATTTCCTTAAGAACACCCGATCCGGTAACTGCAGTGAGTGCCACGGCAGGATAACAAATATTTTGAAATATATTATTCGATCTCGCAAGAGTTTTAAATGGGGACAAAGCTAATTTTTAGTTGCGTCCAAAAGCCAAGGCGGTATTAGCAGCAACAGGTGCTAGAAATATTTATGAAGTCGATCGAGGATTAGCTAAAGTTAATTAAACTATGATGTTTTCGTTTGCAGCTTCTGGAGCTTTAGACCAGGGATGGGCGGGTAGATTACGTAAAGTAATCTAAGTAGTTGTCGACACATAATCTAACACGTAGATTACATATCGATTTTGTGCTTTCCAGACGTCGACGACGTAGACAACGTCGACAACCTAGAAAATGATATTAAAACTTAATTTTCTAACTATTTTACATTAACCTCTATTAAATTCGTGAATAATTACTTAAATCTAATTCTAATTTTTACAAGCATTTTATAAATTAAAAATACATTTAAAATCTCTGAACTACAGACATCTATCTAAAACTTTTGAATATTTCAAATATTTTTCTAGATTATATGCATTGCGCGCCATCTTTTATCAAATAGATATAAATCGCGATGCAGGATTTCCACCATGGCAGTGTACAATTTAACTCATTTTGACAAAAAAATAATAACAAATTCTGCCATATTGTAACGCAAGTATGTATGTACCCGCCATAAATTTTATTTTATTTTTTAGTTGTTTGAATTTATTTGATTTATTTTAGTTGATGAATTGCCACGCAGCGATGTTCATTTTTTCCCAGAATATGTTTTATAAATTAGTTGACAGATTGATCGATAATTTTGAATGAAACACCAAATTTGAACTCGATTTGGGGCTGGAATATCTGGGTTCTTGAATTCCAGCATGTGGATTATTCGGTTTCGGTTGAGCAAAATTTAGTTGTGAACACGCTGCTAGATATTCCAGAACATCCTCAATTTCAATAAAATGATCTCGTCGATTATACTTTCATGGTTTGGTCATTCGAACACTTGAATTAATACTTGCAATAAGCTTGGCCAAAATGTGACATAGTTGGGAGTAAACATTAACGGCGAATCGCACAAAATTTGTGTCAGCCATTCCAAAAGCTACAACCTTTTTATATAAATTTTCTAAAACCTTCCCCACAGTTGCTTTCAAACGAGTTACGTCATCTGACGACTTCACAACCTAAACAGTGACAACAACATCAAATCCGTCCAACAACATCAAACTTCGAGCTACAGCGATGCAATCCCATACATGAAGAAATATGTGTAATCGGCCGGATTATCTTAATAATGGGATAAGTGATAATGGGTGGATGATTGAGGAAGTATTTTACAAGTCTATTTCTCTAATGTACCGTACCTTGTTGGTAAGATTGAAACGAAATTTGCCGTAGGAATTGTTTTGACCACTTTGTATCCACACGCAACGCGCATCTTACAACCTGCATACGTAAGTGTATTTAAAACCCTCAAAAATGAATGTAACAAAAAATCACATGAATGTCAACGGCAAAATCCTGTCAACGGCCAAACAAGTGGTTGAATCCAGTATTATAGGTTAAATCAATTCGATTGGTTTTCCCAGTTGTTTGGGCAAAGCACCGACGAGTCGAAGAACCAATGAGTACAGCCGGCAAATCAATTTCTGATGAGCGATTCGAACAAATAATAGGTTAAAGAAGCATCCAATGAATTTGAAGAAGCGTGCAATATTGTCACATTGGTCAGATGATACAATTTTTTTTTTATTTTATTCATTCAATTTAAACCTGGAAACTTTCTTCCAAGAACACAAATATTTTGTTTAGTTAACGAAACTAATACAGCTCTGGAATATAAGGTATTATTGTTTAACCGATTAGGTAACCTAAGAGGACCCTGAAACAATAACGATTGGCTGATAAAACCAGAAAAACAAGCCTATGACCTATGACAAAAAGAAAACTTTTTTTTTTTTAACTGTTTGTTGAAATGAATCGGTCATTGTGAAATAAGTCTGAACAAATCAAAAGGAAAATAAACTGAAGGAATTAGTAGACAAAGAACAAGAAAAAATTAAAAGGCTGGAAAACAAAAATAAAAAAATCAGGGAACTTTTTTCCCTGATTTTTTTATTTTTGCTTCCCAGTTTTTTTATTTTTTCTTGTTCTTTGTCTACTAATTCCTTCAGTCTTTTTTTCTTTTGATTTGTTCAGACTTATTCCACAATGACCGATTCATTTCAACAAAGAGTTTCAAAAAAAAAAAAAAACAAAGTTTACTTTGTGTTCCACTCTATTAATACAGATGACAATAAACCTTCGCCGCTGCGCGTAGAAGCCATAACAAAGTTTCCCCAAACCAAAGTCAATTAAATTGATTCAAAAATTCATCGGAATTGAGATTTATTCCATGATCAGCAGAATTTCGCTAACCCATTCCCGCGCAGTTAGAAATTTCATCAAAGAAGCCCGAAACACCCAAGAATTTCCATTGGTCTGATGATTGCACAAAGGCATTTATTAATGTTAAACGAGCGCTTACAGAAGCAACGTTATTGGCAAATCCACATTTGAAAATTCTCAATACAATACCACATATGACGCATCAAATATTGCCGTAGCTGCATTATTACAACAATATAGTAATGGTAATTGCGAGCCATTAGATGTTTTTTTCTAAGAAGCTCTTGCAAACTGAAGAAAAGTATTTCGCATTCGACACATTCGACATATTCGAAGAATTCTTAGTCATTGACTTAGCGTTAAACATTTTCGTTATTTCGTAGAAGCTCGTATGTTTTCAATTTTCACGGACCATAAGCCGTTGATAAATGCCATTTACTCGAAGATGAAATGCAGTCCACGTCAAAGCCGACTTTAGATTACTGATATTCGCCACAATTCAAGCAAACATATTATAGTCGCAGACACTTTGTCACATCCATGCGATCAACAAGAGGCCTCCATCAGCGAAATTCTAAATATTCATAAAATATTAGAGTTACAACGTTCGAACCATGAATTGAAAATCCTGATAAATAGGACTATTTCGGAAAATACAATATATAAACTTAAGCTTATTCAATTCGGTGGTAAAGAACTCTGTTGTGAGTTTCAACTCAATCATTACGACGTGTAGTTTATGATTCATTACACTGCCTTTCACATATCCAGGAATCCGTGCCTCACTTATCCGTGTAAACTTATTTCCACTCGATATTTTTGAGCCAAGATGTTAAAAATTGGGTAAAAAACATGTTGGTCATGTCAAAAATCGAAAATTGTGCAACATACTAAGTCACCGCATGGCAGCTTCAAACTTCCGGAAATGTGGTTCCAACACATACACAAGGATATAATTTGTCCGTTATACCATCATCGAGATTCAGGTCAATGCAGCCAATTTGAGCCGAAATTTTTTTCAGAATTTACAAAAATCTAGGGTGTGCACATAATTCGCGCCACAGCATAAACCATGCTCAGGCATATCCAATTAAGGAGCGTTTTCAGAAGACACTAATTATCGATTTTAATCCGGGATTCCGATTTTCGATTTTAATTTTAAGTCTCGATGCTCTTAATCAACTATAGGGAAACATAAAATTTAATTTGAAAAAACTTCTTAGAAAATTTAGTCTTTACGTCTGTTGACTACACAATTATAAAATTTATAATAAATCGTTTAAATAAATTACACAAGAATAATTGTATTCATAAAACGATCATGCATTTACCATTTAAAGTCACCGCTTTAACATAATTTACAATCTAATATTTTGCATAACACCAAAAATCGACAAAAATATCATAAATATCAAAAAATAATATTATGTAAATATGTATCAACATAAAAAATCAGAATACAACAAAACTTTATAATTTTACCAAGTTTCTTTCATGCTTTGACCGAAAAATATAATTTCACAATTCTTGGAAAAAATTATTGAGATTCTAAGTATACACGCCTGGAATACCGAACAACACTAACAAAAAAAAAACCCTAAACAAAATTCTGTTACTCTTAAATATTTTCTGTTTGGTGTTATGGAAAATTTTTTGACTAAAAATTTGGATTTATTCGTTGTTTTTACGCTTTACTGTAACAGCTATATACTTTCCCACAATGAACATTAAATTCTTGGTTTTAAAAATTTGACAGCAACATCCGCAGAATAAAAAAAAAATGTTTTTTGTGGTATATAATATTTTAATTAAACAATAGGATTTGGAATTTTCAATGGGATAAAAAATTTATATGGGGTCGTACTAAAGAACCAAACAAATATTTAATTAGGTTTTGTTTGGTAGAAAATCTTGGAAAGTTTCGGGAAGTACATTAAAATGTTGGTGATGTAACTGGAAATTTAAAAGCTGATTATGGTATGCTTCCTTTTTATTCTTGTTTTTCGTTATTTTGATTTAGGTTTCAGCAACGTTTCAATCGTATAATAATTGAATTTACTCTTTATCTTTCGAATTTCTAATTGAAGGTGCAGTATCAAAATAAGTTCATCAAAGATTGTTAAAATATACACTTTTCTGAACTCTTCACCTTCATATTCAATTTTTTCCACTCCAAAAAAATACTGTGGCACATCAACTTTGAACAGTTGTTAATATACGAACCGGTGTGAGGTTTTTAACATTTATCAAAAGTGTAGCTACACAATTTAACAAATAACAAAAGTGTAGTTACACAAAAAAATAAAAAGTGTATAGCTGGTTTATTTGTGTAATCGGTTTTATTTATTTGTAAAAATTGGTTTTTAATAAGAAAAATTGAAAAATCAACCCTTCCGTATTTCTTTTATGTATAGCTACACTTTTTATTTTTTGTGTAACTACACTTTTGTTATTTGTTAATTTGTGCAGCTGCGCTTTTGATAAATGTTAAAAACTTCACACCGGTAAAATACGAATGAGTTGCCAGATTTAAATGAAACTTCAAACGTGTTCATAAAAAGTAGTACAATTTTTAGAAAAACAAAACGACGAACCTATACTAGCGCTATCTCTTATCGAACGACAAAACTTACTGAACAACCTACTATATGCATATCCATTTCATAGTTATCTTAAATTTCTATTTCAGTTTATTTAAACGTCATTTATAGCAGAAATAAAAAATTACACGACGACTGAATTCATTTCAGTGTTTTGCTATACATTATCATGACAAGCATTTTTCTCATTTTCGGGAAAATCTAAAATACAATTTTTACTAGAAGGTAGGTTGTATATACACACACACTGGTTCTTTATTTTAAAACGTTATTTCCAATTTTCAGTGTGATTGATGCCTAATTTATTTATATTTATTTTATTTTGTTATAGCGAGATTTTATATAAGTACTTCAAAAAAAAAATTAAATTGAAAAGACAGAATGTGTTTGTAAAGAAATATATTTATCCATTAGACAGATTTAAATTTAATATTCTCAAAAATTAATTACCCAAATTAACCACATAATTAAATGAACGAGGCCAAACACTTCTAAATAACCACTTAATTGTTTATATAAATATTTACCATTTTATGTTTCGTTAATAACAACAAATATTTTTGTTTTTATTATTTTGAAGGGGTTGTTAAAATTAACAAATTTAAATTAATTTTTAGCATCATAATGATTGTTTTGTGTTTAAGTACTTTTAAGTTTAATGTAAGCACGTATACGTAATAATGTGTATATGTGAACAAGTTCATGTATTACTCGTATAACAATGAAAATAATGTAGAATGTACTCGTGTATGTTCAAAAGTACTAAAAAAAAATAACATTAGTTAATTTTCCCGCGATGGTATGTGCGATGGTATGCGCGCTCGTTGTGCTTTTTTCATATTTATATACGTTACACACCCAGACCACCCTCGTATACTACGTGTGGGTGATGGAGCACAAAATTTTATAATTATGTATAATATGTGAACTAAATAATTAGTAAACAGTAGCGAGAAGTGGAATAATGTAAATTATTCTTGCTTTACAGAAGGTTACGGTTAACTGCCTATTCACAATATGTTATGAAAAACTTAAATTATTTATAGTATTTTGTATGCAAGTATACTGACGTTGACGATGTACTGTTCACATGTTTATACAACCTCTTTTCAAAAGAATCTTTTATTACACGTTTAAATGTGAAATTTCATTGCTTGCCAGAACAACCAGGTCTTATATATAAATAACAATAATTTATAGGGAGTTTATCGATGTGTCTTATGCCTTCACACCATTCTCATGAAGTATGTTCTAACTTTGTCCTTAAAACGCAAATGGACAAATTTAGGACGATTTTCAAGTTTCTGTACAAATTTGTGAAGTTTTTCCTAAATCCTAAAAAACTGTATATGTATGAGTGATTATAATATTATTCTTCCGAATAAACCAATTAAACATGATTTACTCTTTATGACTTTTGAAAAATATTAAAGGTAATTCTTTTGAATAATCAGATATGTTACATTTGCAGGCCAATATCAATTGTGAAATATATTTCCTAAAAAGATTTTAGATTGAGACAAATATATTTCGTAAGCAAAACGACCTCTCAAAAAAATGAAATAAAATGTTTTTTGAAACGACGAGGTGCTAAATCCATCTTGAGCTAGACCAGACCCTCTCCCCCCTCCCAGCCTACCGTAAAAATTGGAAACAAATACAGTGAAGAATTATGAGGTAGATATGAGCTCCTGAAATTTGCAAACCAAAAATTTTGAGCTCGACTTGCCGTTCACCGTTTGTTTAGTTAAAATAACGGATAAAATTGATTGTCAAAGATTCTGTAATTTTCGGTTATTTTGGATTAATAAAGAAACTTTGAGAAGAGCTTCGAGAAAAAAATTCAAAATACTCTGGTTTCAGTAGCGAGGATCCTGCCCCCTCCCCACAAGATGTATTTAATTAATTCTGCCCAACTAAGTAGTTATTTAAATAAATCTGGTGTAGTGGGGGTCTCGTTATTAAAATCAAAACATTTTTTAATTTTTTTCGAAGCTCGTCTCAAAATTTCATTATTAATCCAAAATAACCGAAAATTACAGAATCTTTGACAATAAATTTTATCCGTTTAAAATCATTAAAGCTAACCATCAGGGTTGAAGGTTTATCAACATATTATTTTACAATTTCAAAAAACCAAACGATATACGGCAAGTCCTCGTTAATCGCCTTTAACATTGAAATTAGGAATTAATTTTTAATTGTGTGGTAGACACTTTTGAATGGTTTTTAATGTACTACTTTAATCATCATATTTCCTATCAACGTCATAAAAATTTCGTAACCCACGACTTATCCCAAACTCACGCAACAACTATTTTGAGATTTCACAAATTTTCATTTTTCCGCTAAATCAGCTGCTGAAAATGAGTTGTTAATTTACGTTTGTTAAACGTTTCTTTATTTTCTATTCCTTTCTACAATTTTTACGAATATTTAAGTTCATTATAATGAACGCTTAACCAACACATACTCACTATAAAAATTTTGACAAAGTTAGGACATACTTAACACCGATTGTTCAAAAAAATATATACCTACTTTAATAACCTGTGTTATGAGTGGTAGAAGCTGTGGCGTTTGGATCGGAATCATATGAAGCAGTGGTTTATATAAACACCAAGAATATAGTCGAGCAAATTACAACCAGATTGTTGGTGGGGAAAACCAGAGTTGTCAAAAAAAAAAAAAGAGAGCTGAAAGTTCCAAGACTAGAACAAAATGCACTGCAGGATTGTAGTGTATATGTAAAAAATACCATGAACTTCCAAGTTGTACAGATGTTCGCTTGCAGACCGACACCACCATAGTTTTGGACTTGATAAGAACTGATATCACAAAGTTAAAAACCTTTGTAGCGATTGTATCAGATCACAGATAATTTACAACGGTTACAATGAAATAATGTACCTACAGATAAAAACCCAGGTGAAACGCAATCTGACAACGAAGCAGGGCGGTGCGACAGTTATCATTTGCCTCACAATAATCACTGGGACAAAGCAAACACGTGAGTCGGTTTATTAACCTTCAAGTTCCTAAACAACAGCGACATACGAATTAAGTAACATAACCAGAACTAAAGGTTGCAGAAGCCCAAATAATTAGGACCTAGCAACGTCGACAAAGAACTTCAAACATATAGAGGAAAGGAACAACATTGGATAATAAATCCAAATTATTGGCTTTAAACCCGCAGTTATCAGCAAAGAATGGGATATCACGATTACACGTACGTTTGCAAAAATCACAAATACATGAGTTAAAAGCAGGGTCGATGCATTCATATCGTCCTACCACAAATTCACGCCACACTAGTGATTTGTGCACACATATCTATTCGAACAACGGAATCAAGTACGGTGGTGCAGATTTTTAAAAAACAGAGCAAAAGGATTGCAACTCTAGAGCCAAACATTGCAAGGTCACTACAATAGGATGAAACAACCCGGAACTTTATACCGCCTGTTGCATCACATTATGGGGTAATAGAGGGCAGTAGTAAACTCACTAAATTGGCATTCCTGTACTATACAATTCCGAAAACTTGAAGTTTCTAACACCTGTGCACTTTTTAATAGTTGGGCCAATTAACGCACTTCCTGAGCTAGGAACACACTAGCATCTAGTTGGCCTAAAGACTATAATCGTTTTGATACAGCAAGAGACGCTGCCACCTGAGCGTTGGAAAATGGGGAGAATATAAAGGAGGTGCATACTGACTCAGATGGCTTGGTCTGTATGGCGTCAACAAAGTGAAACCACAGTGTCTATAAACGACAAGTCAAGGACACATACATTAAACTGTCATTAACACATACATTTTAATCACCCTCTTAAGCTAGTCATCGCTAATGGAAACCTACGAGACGTACAGGAAGTCCAAAACAACTTGGACCGACAGACAGCAGCCATCACAGAATATATAGCAACCTCCATAATAATTCCTGGCCACGGATTACGCGCGAGTTAGACGAATGGTTTGAAAATATGAAAACCAGGGCACAAGTAACGAAGGGATATGCGATAATGTCTTAATATAATTATTGGACTCGGGTTTAAATTTTGTTCAAATTGGGATTAATACTGAATTATATTTAAATCGTAGTTAAAATTTTGTATTTGTCAAACATTGTTGTTGTTGTCAAAATTAACATGGCCGATAATAACATATAAAATACTTACGGGGGCAATATGTCTATATATAATTACTAAACTCGTATTTAAATTTCTTCAAATTGGGATTTATACCGAATTATATTTAAACCGTAGTCAATATTTTGTTTTTGTCAAAACATTGTTGTTGTTGTCAAAATAAACATGGCCGTTATTTACACATAGAACACTTATGAGGACTAGATGTCTATATATAATTACTCAACTCGTATTTAAATGTGTTCAAATTTGAACTAATACTATAAATTATTGACAAACATTGTTACTGTTGTTGTCAAAATAAACATGGCCGACATTTACATATAAACTACTTATAAGGACGCGATGTCTATACATAATTACTGAACTTGTATATAAATTTGTTCAAATTTGAATAATTACTGAATTATATTTAAATCGTTGTCAACATTTTGTTTTTGTCAAACATTGTTGTTGTTGTAAAAATAAACATGGCCGACATTTACACATAAACAATTTATAAAGACTCGATGTATATATATTATTACTGAACTCGTATATAAATTTGTTCAAATTTGAATAATTACGGAATTATATTAAAATCGTTGTCAACATTTTGTTTTTGTCAAACATTGTTGTTGTTGTCAAAATAAACATGGCCGATATTTACACATAAACTATTTATAAGGACTCGATCTCTATATATAATTACTGAACTCGGATTTAAATTGGAATTAATACTGAAATATATTTAAATTGTAGTCAACATTTTGATTTTGTCAAACATTGTTCTTGTTGTCAAAATAAACATGGCCGATAATAACACATAAATTACTTACGAGGACAAGATGTCTATATATTATTACTGAACTCGGATTTAAATTTGTTCAAATTGGAATTAATACTGAATTATATTTAAATCGTAGTCAAAATTTTGTATGTGTCAAACATTGTTGTTGTTGTCAAAAAAAACATGGCCGACATTTACACACAAACTACTTATAAGGGCTCGATGTCTATATATTATTACTGAACTCGTATTTAAATTTGTTCAAATTTGAATAATTACTGAATTATATTTAAATCGTAGTCAACATTTTGTTTTTGTCAAACATTGTTGTTGTTGCCAAAATAAACATGGCCGATATTTACACATAAACTACTTATAAGGACTCGATGTTTATACATAATTACTGAACTTGTATTTCAATTTGTTCAAATTTGGAATAATACTAAATTATATTAAAATCGTAGCAAACATTTTGTTTTTGTCAAACATTGTTGTTGTTGTCAAAATAAACATGGCTAATATTTACACATAAACTACTTATAAGGACTCGATGTCTATATATAATTATTGAACTCGTATTTAAATTTGTTTAAATTGGGAATAATACTGAATTATTTTTCAATCGTAGTCAAAATTTGTTTTTGTCAAATATTGTTGTTGTTGTCAAAATAAACATATCCGAATAATACATGTGTCTACATAATTACTAAAATCTCGTTTTATTTCAACTCAATTATCATACACCTGGAACTATACAATATTTACTCCATAGTAGTTTTGCCTATATTACTAGTAGCAGTAGGATGACATATATAGTGTCAAGGAGTGAATATTTTGCGGTTGATCTCCAATAGTTAAATGTTCATTTACACAAATTACGGTCACTGTAATACGTGGGTCAATCACTAACCACCAGTAGTTATTCTGATATTCAAGTAAGACTAATGATGTGTCCTAAGAGATGAACACTATAGCGCATCGGTCTCAAAAGAAAACTACGCGTTTACAATGCCTTCCAAATGTTTTTACTTTTATTTGAATTTCACATTTTATATTGAATTTTATAAATTAATTACAAAGTTTTATACTACAATTTTTGTAACATTTAATTACGAAAAGTTTCGAAATAATTTTAATAACATTATTATACCAACTCATCCTAAATCGCCCACAACCATCATGGTCAGCCGGCCTACTAGAACACTCCATAGTAATAAAACTCTCCCATTTTAACATTTTTTATTAACTTTCCTTTCTAAAAAAAAACTCCTTCAAAAAAATTTAAAATTAAAAACGAATTATTTTTTATTAGTTTTGTGATACTAAAGTTTTATTAATTTTTATACGGAATCTGAAAAAAATCGAAAATTTAATTTATTCCTTTTATCCTTTTATATAGTTTCTGTTATAACTTAATACAATTTATTTTTTATCTAATTTGCATATAAATATAGTATGAAAAATGAAGTAAAAATAATTTTGTTACGTGTAATATCCTCTCATATGTACTCATATAGATATAGATATATAGATTATGAACAAGAACTGATAGTTTTCTAATAATAGTCTTCCTCCGTTTTTTGTTTTGTTTTATAATATACCAAAATCATAAAAATGTTTTTTTGCCTTCTACGTTCTCAAAAAAAAAAAAGTTTGGCAAAAGCTCAACATCCTATATTATGTATTTTACTCCAGTATTTTAATTTTGTGCTACCTTTTATGTATAGATCGTACACAAAAGTTACAATTAATTTAATTGGATGTATGTTCTGGACGATTTTGTTCTTTAGCGTAATAAATTGTTTAAGTTAGGCCAGCCTGTACCCCTCCTTATTATTTTTTTTTCAAATATTTAATTAAAACATCATTTTTAAATATTGTTACCGCGCGATATGCTATTCAGTCACATATTACTCGTATAATATTAATTTCTCAGTTCTCGTGTATCAATTAAAAATTAATATATTTTATATATGTTCGTATATAAAATCGATCCAGATAGCTCCGATATCACAATTATATAAATCACAATCAACTGTGTACATGTTAAACTCGTACATGTTGTTTAAAAAAATTATGAAAAACTATAACACGAATTCAGCACGGTTTCCAAAAAATAAATTCGTGATAAAAATTTAATTGAATTAATTAAATAAATAAAATCGAATATTTGTAACTATTCGTACTTTATCTACCAATTTTTCAGCTAAATTAACATTGTTATACATTAACAGTTCGAACACACAGTTTACACCTTACATAAGATGATTTCATTTTAATTTCTTTGATTCCAAGAATCTCCAATTCCAACTTCACTGCCACATTTGTTCCCTTCACGAAAATCACAATCCCACCATCTTTTCAATTTTATAATTTCGCGATACATATTTTTGCCTGGGCTGGCCATTTCAATTGTCTAAAAATAAATTTATTTTAGTTACTTAATTAAATCGAATATTTATGAATTTGAAATTATTACCTGATTTTGCGAAATTAATTTAAAGTTTTTGGCAATATATTTATCGCCAATTCCGTAACTAAGGAGATACTGTAGACCTTCAAGCTGTTCGTTTGTTGGTTTGTCAGCATCAAAATTACCAATTAAATGTATGAGGATACTTTTATCGTTGTAATAGTTTATATAATCCCAACTTCGGCCTACATACACGTAACCATCTCCACCAATCTAACAAAATATTATAATTTATTGTACTATTAAAATTCGGCGAAAGTTTCGAGTAGAAATTAAAAAAAAAATTGTAATGCAGATGATGACCACCGAAAATAAACAACCGGTGACGTTAATCGATATTTTTTAAATTTTAATTAGCAAATCCCCACCGCTTTGGCAATTGTTGCAAATTTTTTATTTATTATGGAATAAGCCAGTTTTTTTTAAATAGGAGCCGGATTCCGTTTGATAGCCCCTTAAAAAATTTCCCCGGATTTAGAACTCATCATGCAATAATAGCGAATGAACAATCTCGTAAAAATTTAATTCAATGTGCCGCAAAGTCCTTGTAACATGTCATCAGATGACGATCAAAACTTAAAAATGAAAAATGGTAAGATAATTCGACTCGCACCATGCAAAGCCAAGATTTTTTCAAAATTGTAAAATAAATAGAAATAACAAAATCATCACAATCGTATCGTTTCATCAGAAAACTAAACTCATCGATTTTTTTTAAAAAGTCGACCCGGAAAGCCCTAAATGAATTTTTATTAATTATGACGGTTAGCAATTCATTCTTCGCATTTTTAAAACCATTATTACCGCATACAAAATTTTATCAGAATCGAAAATGTTGAGAAGGCTCCACACCAACATGATGCAACTTAGTGGAGCATCATAAATTATCTAACTTTGAACAAGATGTAACATGGTGCAACATCATACAACATATTGCAACATGTTACGTAATCTATCATGGTGATTCCTAAATGTTTTTCCAAAAACAAAAACTCCTTGTGGTCGATTCTTTGCAACGGAAAACCTCGCCCGATATTCGTTCAAACCAAATAAACTGTTAAGAGAAGGAGCTTAGCCCACACGGCTCAACCGGATAACTCGCTGCACGAATTTTCCCGAAATCTGAACGAATCGCAATCGATTCCTCACAATTAAAAACTAACCTTTACCATTTTAAATCTAGAAAAAAAGAAGAAGAAAGTTGCATTTTGAAAAACACTCTAAAGTTATTTTCGCCAAATTAGCACCCATCGCAATTGACTCCTGGCAATCGTTAACCTTCCGTTACTAATTTTTAAAACTCGAGCAAGCCAAAGAAAAATTATTGATAGGGACTCGTGGCCTACCGTTCGACCTTCTGAACGAATTTTTCAGAAACCGATATCGATTTCAATTCACAATTAAAAACCAACCTTCGTGAATTTTTATAATTGGTTGCCGCAATTTAGATTTAAACGTTCAAGCCGAACAAATAAGAACGGAAAATCAAAACAATTAAGAAGGGTTTTATGGCTCCACCAAAGGGACCCCTATACAATTCTACCTGAAATAAGCACACACCCAATTTTATTTATTTGCTTCACCAATTTTCATCAAAACCGTTCTAGCCGAAAAAAAATTAAATAGAGATTCCCGTGCCACATCAGGTGAAATAAAAATGTTTAAGGCGTAGCAAACTGTGAAAAACGGACCAAGGTCGAAACATTACGATAGCGAATACAACACATCAATTTTGTTATATTAATAATGACCGACATTTTAAAAACGACGATTAGTCAAGGACGATATAATATAATGCCACCGCAATGTAACTAACATAACTTAATGCAACATTTCTCAATACGATGGAACTTAACGCCAGGTATTTAATAAACGATAAATACAAGACGAAGCAACATGACGATAATAGTACGAAATCGCGCAACATGGTGCAACAATCAGAACTTCTTGTAATCGTCTTCTAGCTTTCGAAAACCCTGTCTCATCATTTATCTTAAACGATTCTGAAGTTTTTCAGAATCGTTTAAGATAAATAAAATGTTAAATGGCCTCATGCTATCTAAACGCTAGCCTAAATGGGAGGAAATTCTGATGGCCGGATTTAAAACAGGTCCAAGACTACACCAAAGGGCCCTTAAACGAATTTTGACCAAATAAGCACCCATCAAAATCGATCCCTTGCATAATTAATTAGAATTTTCTAAATCAATTTTTATGAAATCGTGTTAGGCGAAAATAAAATTAAATAGAAAGACCCGAGCCGCACCAGATGACATAAAAGTAGTGTGAGGCGGAACAACAAGTGAAAAACGGGTCAAGGTCAAAAGTTTATAGGATAGCGAAAGCTACATGTGAGCTATAAACCGACATTTTCAAAAGGCCGAATTTAGTGCAACCATGTAATGTCGCCGTAACGTACCACCATAACTGAGCGCCACATTCCGCAAAATGATGTAACATAACGCCAGATATTTAATAAACGATAAACACAAGGCGAAGCGACTTGTAACAATCAGTACTCCTTGTAAACATCTTCTTGCATTCGATGACTCTTTCTCATCAAAGCTTATCAGGATCGTTTAAGATAAATAAAATGCTAAAAGAAGGTCCTAACCAAACAAGACGCAACTAGTGGAACATCACACATTATCCCCCGAAAAGTATACAATATGGTGCAGCATCATGCAACATATTACATTTGATAACCTCGATCAGCGAAATTTTATCAAGCTTCTAGGCCCAAACCGGATGGCCCTCCGAACGAATTTTTTGTCGAAATCTAAACCAATTGCCATCGATTCCTGACAACTGAAAACATCAACATAGTACAAAATCGCGCAACCTAGTTCAACATACAAAACTACTTGTAATCGTCTTCTTGCATTGGAAACCTCAGTCCTACAAAATTTTATCAGAAGGTGCAACATATTGATACAGCATGCAACATAATGCAACATCATGCATCATGGTGTAAAATCATGTAACATGATAAAACAAGGTGCAACATCACGTAGCATGGTGCGGTGCAACATGGCGGCTTATTCGGTTAATCTTAGATGAATTTTCCAAAAATCGAAACTTGTAATCGATTCTTTGCATTCGAAAACCACGTCCAGCCAAATTTTATCATAATCGTTCAAGCCAAATAATATGTTAAAAGAATGCTCATAGCTCCCTGGCATCTACAATCTGGATCGCTTTCTGACAAATGAAAACCATTGTTCACCACTTTTTATCAAAATCGTGGTAGCACAAAAAAATTAAAAGAAATGGACTTGGGGCTCATTAGACTACCCTCTGAAGTTTTCTTTCCAGATAAAAGTACCCTTCCCTTACGATTTTAAAAATAAAGCATGCCAAAGAACAATTTTTGAAAGGGACCCGGGCCTACCGCTGGACCTTCTGTACGAATTTTTCGAAAACCTGGACCAATCAATAAATCAAGTTTTCTCAATTGAAACCCCACATCGACCAATATTTATTAAAATCACGGTAGCCAAATAAAAGCTTTAAACCGGGGCCAGGGACCAGGGACCCGGGATCCGAGCCTCGCCAGATTACCTTTTAATTAAAACTTTCCGAACTCAGGGCCCTTTGCAATCGATTCGTGGTACTCGAAATATGCATCTTCAGCAAAACGATCCAACTGAGAAGAAAAAAGTTGGAAAACCCGGGACTCTCTGGAGGACCCCCTAAACGAATACTCCTGGAAAAAAAGAGTTTGCGTCGTTTTCGAAACCCTATAAAATTTTAAATTGACATACAATTATTGCTCGTATCATTAAAATTGGTAATGATGACTGGTAGTGGCATACATTTTTTGTGGGATCTACTTTTCCAAACAATATTTTTTCTCGATCTACTTTTTGATTTCCAAAGTATTGCAAAGGTTCACTCAAATATGCTGATTATTTTATTCTCGATTTTGATTCGACAAAATGAGTCAATTTAATTCCTCTGACTTATAGATAAACTAATTGAGAGATGAAGAGAAAAAGGTAGGCCACGGCGGCAGATGTAAATAAAATGTTTTGACAACTTTTTATAAACAAGAACTAGCAGAACTATCAGATAGTTTTCTGAAAAGAAGATTTTGAAAATAGTTACCTATTGAACAAAAGCTGGTACTTTTCTTACAATATAAGAACATTGCAAAAATTCGCGACGAAGCAGAAAATCGGCTGTGATATGATTAAATTTTGCGACACAAAAGCAAATGTTCTCAATTCCTGTCATTCTCAATGCCTTTTAACCAAATAGAATTTGAATGATCATACAATTTTTGTCGAAATTTCTAAACAAATACAAATAAATTTTACGATTCCGAATTAAAGCAAAAATGTTAAAATTCAAGGTTTTGTGGATGCTTCTGCAATGCCAATGCCATATTTGCGGTCGTTTATTTGAGAGTTATTGACAAAAAGGTGAACACAAGGTTTATAATGACAGAAATAAGCATCGATAAGGAATAAAATTACCATCCCTAAGGCTTCAGCTCAATGCAACCCGGTTACTAGTGAAGCCAATAAATCATAGTTGAGCTTCCGGCTTTTATGTACAACTACGAGTGACCCCCAAGATCTTTAATTTTGCCGCTAGTCATTTTTAAATTGATGAATCATTATTTACTGTACCATAGGATACCATTATGGGGAATCAGAATTACTACAACAACTAAAGTGCCATTTCTAGAAACACTATTTTAACTCGCTTCACAGAGATGCCAACAAAAATAATTAAGAGAACAAATATGGTCAAGGGTCAAATTGCACTTATAAAGAACAAAGATGGGTTCCCTAGTTAATGGCCAATGAGAAAAGTAGTAGAGGTCCATCCAGGTGATGACGGTACTATTACAGTAATACCAATAAAACATGAGAATAGTGTTACGAAACATTCGATAATAAATTTGTGCCTTTGCCAATTGAGGCAAGATGCAGGTGCAGCTAACGTAAAACAACAATAGCGAAAGAGAAAAGCAATCACCAAGTCCAAGCTACTATACTTGCAAGATTCAATAATTAACATTAATGAACCGTTACTCTTTGTCATTTGATAAATCTGAATACCTGCTTACTCTAGCGCAATTGTTAGGAAATTTTGATAGAACTACGGAGTTGTAATTTAACAAAACTTCGATAGATTTCTATCAACGGAAAATTCATTGAATAGTGTGGCTAACCATTGCAACCATTAATGCCACTTGATAAGCCATAATACCTGTTAACTGCAACCCAATTGTGAAAGATAGTTCTAATTAAACTTTTTCACAAATGGGTTACAGTAACGGATCTTATTGTCTATCAAATAACCATAGTAGCATAAATGCAGGGGCGGAATCATGAAATACGACCGGAAAAATTTAAACGGATCTAAAAATATTTTCAAATTTATTAGATTAAAAGTATTCAAATTTACTATGATGGATGCAGACTTATGTATAAATGCAACTTCTATAATGTTTCAAGAGCAATAGCTAATCTATTAGATTTTCAAAATTCATTTTCCTCGCCCCAGGTTCGTCGCCTTTTCATTTTATGAGATGGCATTGAAGTTTTTTGTATTTCAAAATTGTAAAAATTCCGAAAATATATAATTATTTTGATGTATACAGGGGCAAGCAATTAGAAAGAATTGTTAGAAAATATTTCAATGGACAAACACAAAAAGTTCGATAAATGGTCAAAGTTGGTGTAGATATTTTGTATGAAAACACAAATAAATAAAAGTTTAACCTAAAAATTGTATTCGACAGCTATTTCATAATCGAGCAGTTTTAAGCGGAAATGTTGTACCGGTAAAAAAAGAATTTCGAAAATCTTAAAGTTGCATTTATACATCAATCTGCATCCATTATGGTAAATTTAAATTTTTAAATCCGTTTAAATTTTCCGGTTGTATTTCATGATTACGCCCAGGTAGCACCAGACCGAATATTTAACTTATCATTAATTGAGTTAACGAAATTTTGTCAAATTTCTGATTTTATTATTAAAATATGTTTTCGATTTTTAAAAAATGGCATTACGAACTCTGAAAAAAAAATTGAGCTGGATTATATTGATCAACGTTATTGGAGTTGTATATCTTTGGCTGGTATGTCAAAGACAAAATCTGCATTATCGATAATTTTTTCCGTTTCAAAACTTTCGGTTAACTTAAATTACTAAATATTAAGATTACTCTATCTAATTTACATAAAAATTGGCCTTTAAATCAATCAAATGTTGATCAGCTATTGAACTATCCTGTAAATTTCTCATATCTGCCGAACATTTGTGCAAACTGTAACATGGTTTGGCATCAATATTTTGGCTGTGTGTAATCACGACATATGGCACCGGATGCTGCATTTTTCTGGTGTATCGATTAGCTTTTTCGAAAAACTGTGTTGATCCCCAATTTTTACGGTCGATAACAAAATGACCATTACCTAGATTTGGAACTGAAAACACCAGGTTTGTTTTTATGTGATTCGATATGTAAGAGGTTTTTTATATACTCACTTGTGTTTTCGTCGTAATTCACACCAAATTGTATTTGTAATTCTTTATTACGTTGATGCGGTAAATTTTGTTCATGGGTTATTGCCAGAATTATTCCTAAAGATATGCCTAATCCAATTGCGATGATCAGTAAAATTAAAATCCATCTCGGTATGTTTTTGAAGCATAAGCAATTGCTGCACGTTTGTGTTGGGGCACCTTTGACAGCGGCTGTAATAAAAAAATATTTTAAATTTAACACATGGTTAAGTGAAAATTATATAAATTGGTTTCTAGTGTTTTACCGCGTATTGTCAACACCGCGTGGCTTATATAGGTATATAGGTAGATAGTTAAATAGCGTGGACAATATAGAGAATATGCTTTACCACCTTTAGTATCGAAAACATAGTGACGGATACGTGTGTTAAAAAGCAGATTTTATATACAGTTTAATTTTAAAACAAAGGCAGACCTATCAAAATATCAACCATGCAATAATTCTCCCTGAACACTTTAGAGGAGAATCCTATGTCGCTTGATTTAACCTCGTACAAACCCATATAAAGACAGTACTGAAATCGATTAGAATTGAGATTATTCATTTCTATGTCGAACAGCTCTGAATGCAGAAAATCTATTTGTCAATTTTGTTGCTCCTATTTTACCAATATCCTGCGACAAATGATTTATACACTGTGGATTACATCAAAACGCTCTCTCCAAGCTCTCTTTAATTTATCATCAAAACCAAAATAAAATAGTGCTTTATAAACTGAGTCTTTAAAAATGCCGAAAATCGATATATAAATTTCAAATCTAAAAATTGTAACTATAAAGAAAACCCAATAAATATTTTAAATTCCAAAAAGTAAAAACTAGTTTTTTATTGAGAATTCATACAAATTGTATGGGAAAATAAGATTTTTGTAATTCTATGCGGTTTTAAATTAAAAATAACCAAAAATTAATGCACGGTAAATGGAAGTTTGAACATTGATTTACATACAACTCACAGGAAATGGCTGCCATTTGAATGAACTCCATGAAAACTTAAATTCCGAGTAGCACCCCTATCTTTTATTTGTAAAGTCATACTTCGGAATGAAAATTCTCATACTATCAAAATTTGTGAATTAGAGTCGGTTGTATTTGAATTAGAGTCGGTTGGCCCTGGCGATCCCAAGGTTCAAAACGACTGCTGCTATTGATATTTTATTGACGGCTGAAGTTTACAATGATTTCATCAGTGATTAAATATTAAAGGATAACCAAAAATTACGATATATGGTACACCTGCCAATAACGGAGACAGATAAGCAATTATAATCCAATAATTCATGACCGAGTACTTCAACAGCGGTCTCATGATATGAACATGTCACCATGCGGGCCGTACCAATAAAACTACAAGTCTTTAAAATTTGAAAATGTTGGCCAAATGACCAGAGTACTGCAAAATTCTAGATTCATACCTCCTGGCGGTGCTCTCTGGGTAACATTAAATAAATCACGAGGTGTAGTGTGGACGAACATAGAAAATTCGGTTGCTTATCATCGAAGCTACATGTCACGACGAGTCAATAGTACCCTAAAATCAATACCAAATTCGCGATTGTTCTTCATATTAGGAGAGATTGAAACGAGCGTCTTTATTAGCAAGCGGCTATATTAACACGTTCAAAGTAGGACTGGATGCCTAAAGTTTTTCATCAATGCTTGATATTCAAACGTTATAAGCGAGTTGAGCGCCAGGCCAACAACTTTTTCTCACTAAAACAACTAATGATTGATTGAACTCACGCTACCCAAAGGCATCAGATTACCGTATCGGTATTATCACACACATGACCTAGAATATTGTATACCAGGACAATGCATGGAATGTGCTTGATCTTTAAACCTTTCGAACCATATAAAAAGAGTTACACATTAGACGTACTTGCACTACAAGACCTTAGATGAGGTCTATGTTACAAATAAGAGTTACACTCTTCATAACAGCTGCCATCAGAATAAATAAAAATTTTGAACTGGCTTTTTCGACTTTCTCCCTATCAGCATGCAGATATGTACGGTCAGACTCCGGATTAAGAATTTTAATATCTCGATCGTTAGTGTACAAGCACCAACCGATCACACCACGATATTAAAATCATTGTGGATGACTGTAAATACATCGCACATTGGTACTATCAGCTTCTAACTCAATAGTAAAAACAACGACCAACAAGTCACTGATTTGGCAATAATGTACAACTCAGTTCGATGATGTCATGGTCTCTGAAGGACTTACTACCAGCTTATTCGACGTAAGGCCTGATAGAGGTGCCGACATTGAGAGGGACCATTTGCTGGTCAATAGACCAGCGCAAAAGAGCGTTGGAATGAATGTCGATGCTTTAAAAAATTAAGAGTTACGCACCAATACGCTGTCACTGACTATGTAGACCGACCCAGAATTGTTGACCATTTGATTTGTTGCTTACGTACTAGCATTTTTATTGGATTGAAAAATGGAAAGGAACCCGGCCTCGATGGAAATCGTATCTATTCGACTAATTTTTAATAACAAAATTATCGTATGTAACTCGGGAGCGCACGTCATTTATTACTCTTCTTTAGTTACAATCTTTTCACAATCGTCGCCTGTAAGTAATTTCTTCATTCGAGTAATAATCTTCTTTTTTACAGCCTTTGCCATTAGTTAGAGAATGAATATATTACATTGATTTTGTAAAACGTCAGTTCATCTGTCACCATGTACATCATCTATTCTAAAATATCACTTACTAAACGGAACCCATTTCAAAATTTTTGAACTAAGGTCACAACATATCAAAGTAAACCAAAATTTCATGTTGCATTCTATTTTAAAATTCATTGTTATCAACTTGCACCCAAACAAAATTTCATGAAAGCGGTTTTATAACGTCATAACAAATTGGAAATACCCGAAACGATAACACATAAAAAAAATATATAAATACGCACATTATGAACTAAACAAAATTAATGAACCACCATAATATCTACTTTTTCGTTTATTACAGGTTGCACTGTACAGAGAGTAAATTTTTATAATAATAATTAACATATTTACAACAACACCAACAAAACAAGTTTTTTATTATCACGAACAAATAATAAATATCTTATGATTCAAATCACTATATAGATAATGCTGGTCATTCCGATTTTTTTTTTTTGCTTTTCGTTTTCTTACATGTCCGTCGTCTTTATATATATCGTTTAGAGGTGATTCAATAAATCTTAATAAATACAACAAACATCTTAACAAAATACAATAACAAAAAAATAATTCATATTTACATAAATTTGGTCCGTGTCCATGCCGTGTCGAATCAATTGTCGCATCCATATACTGATATATGGTAACATCACTCTGGTACTGTGTCATCGGCCCGATCACAACATCACTCGATTGCGTTAAATTTATTGTGTTTGAGCCGGTTTGCGGTAATCCAAGTAATTGGGCTAAATTTGGTACAGCACCAGTATTTGGTGCGCTGTTGTTGTTGTTGGATGGAAGATATGCTGAATTACTATTGTGATTCGATTGCAAGCGCATTAATGTATTGGCTGCAGGTGGTGGCATTGGTATCGAATTTGGATCCATAGTAAATATTTCAATTTATATTCAGATCACTATAGGCACTTACAAAATAATATCACTTGTTCGTAAATACTTAATACTAAATACTAAAATATAAACTTTATTTCTATATATAGAGAGTCAACTGTTTACGATAACACTTCAATAAATACTGAGAAGTTTTATTTTCATTATTTTTGTATTTCTCTTGCTGAATATACATAATTTATAGTTTAAAAGCGTTTCATGACAAGATTACGTACTCGTAATTCCCCGTAGTAAAATTAATATTATCTAAATAAATGTTTGTAGTTATTCGCGTTCTGCTGTTTGTTGTTGTCGTGTGTGCGACTGCATGCGATGTGATGTGACAGATTCCACTCTATACAATATTGAGTCAATTATTTGAAGCAAACCAATTGAGAGAAACAGAGGGAGTGTGAACTTTGTGTGACGTTTAAATATAAAATAATTAGGCAAATCGAGTGAATTCAAGAATTCAGTGGGATAATTGACGGTTTTGTTTACATCAGCCACAGTGTCGACCGATTTGAATGACATAATTTAGCCGGACAATGTTTGTAGAATTTGGAAATTCATTTAATCAACATCGACATTTTTATAGCTGCCAAAATCGTTCTTTCGGTGAGCCATGTTTAGTTTATTTAGGGTGTCTAAAATTGGAAGCATTTCCAACAAAAACAGCCAAGTAATTTTTTTTTAGTGGAACAATAATTCCTTTTTTTGTGTTTTAGTGAAATCGCATGAAATTGCACCCACCAAAAAATTAATTTAAAAAAATCAAGAGTTATTTTGATTTGTGCTCCCATTAAAATCATTTTTATACGCTGCATTTTTTTCTGATACATACAATAAAAATGGTATGATATTAAAGTGCCTAATGTCGAAGGGTCGAATTTCAAAGAAGAGAATGGGTCAAAGAGCTGAATGTCGAAGGGCCGAATATCAAAGGGGCCCAATGTGCCGAAAGGGCCGAAAATGTCGAAGGGCCGAATGAGTCAAAGCGCCGCATGGATCGGGCCGACTTTTTTTTGTTTATTTTTGTATAATTTAATTTTTTTTGTGCTATATACCTATTATCTGAATGCTGACATAGGGTTCGAATGTCTCAGGTGGTGCATGACACAATTATGGGGTCTGTTAAAAATCCTGAATTACAAAAGTTCGAATTTAAAAATCCTGACAATCAAAAAAAAATCCTGACTTTCAAAATCCCGGCATTTAAAATACTTATTTCCGATATTCCGATTTTGCTGAAACTTTCAAAATTCCACAAAAGTCGGGATTTTTTTAAAAAATATTAAATATTAAATTTTATTTTTTTATAGATAAAACAACAAAATTTAATATTAAAATTTTTTATACCTATACCCACTAGAGTAGTCCGTAAGAGTTATGGAAACCGGCCCGCAGGCACCCGAATTCATATTTTTTTTAATCGAGCTTTTGAAAATCGGGCTTTTGAAAATCGGGATTTTGAAAATCGTGATTATAAAAGTCGGGGTTTTGAAATTCGAGATTTTAAAAGTCGGGCAAACAACCCCAACCTCTAAATTTTCCCTCACCAAAATGTATCGCTGACTGGATACGTGGAATTTCATGAATCCAAAGATGAAAAATAGTAAGATACATAAATTCATAAGAAATTCACTTATAAAATTTACAAAATTTTCCATAAAACAACAAATTTAACAAATTATATTTTTAAAAACAAAATCGGCCCTTGGACATTCGTCCCTTCAACAAATCCGGCCTTGCGACATTCGGCCCTTCGACATTCGGTCCTTCGATATTCGACTCTTTAAAATTCGGCCCTTTGTACCCAGTCAATAAAAACAATGGTTTTCTAAATTCATTTTATTTTTCAAAATTAAGTAACGCCAGCTGGATAAGAATATACTTCAGAAATTTGACCCACTATCAGAAAAATATGCGGCACTAATGCAGATTTTAAAATAGTATCACACACCGTGCAGTTGGCAACAAAATGATTTTATCAATTTTTGTGGCAAAGTAAGTTGTGTGTATATTAAAAAATGGACAAAATTTTGAGTTGAAAATAGATGCTTTGTCAGAAATAAAACAAAATGAATAAAATATTTTTTTTTATAAATTTTAATATTATAATAAAAGTTCGAAGTGTCGACCATTTGCGAATAAATTTTGCTTAATAGTTGCGTTACGAACGTTTCGTTACTTTTAATAATATTCGATGCTCCCATTATACGTTGCAGCATCTCCTGATCGGTCTGGTGTAATCTTTCATAAACCAGTTTTTTTTGAAGAAGAGAGTCTAAAGCATTAAGATCACGATTGATGTTGACGCATTTTTTACAATATAATAAAAGCAAACAAACAAAAAAAAGATATTGTCACTCGTCAGTGTGCGCCATGTGTTCACTGGGCGTCCGGGGTTTCTGCTACCTTGTGGGTTGCATTTTTGCAATATCATTGTCTGGTTACCACAGTCTCCTACTCATTGCCATTCCCTACCTTTAATTTCGGTGGTGATTGGTTCATTATTTATAAGGGCAAGTAGATCGGTGTTTGAAATCGTGTTTGGCAAATACACGCCACACATTTGCCGTAGGATCTTGTTGATAAATACTTGTAATTTTTGAAAAATGTTGGTTATTACTTTCCAATTGTTACAACCATATAAAATGACCTATTTAACGCTAGAGTTGAAGATCCTTAGCTTGGTGCTCCTGGTGATGTTATATCAAATATTTTATCGAAGGCCTGATCGAAATCGACAAAGAGGATGTACAAAGGCGAATTCCATTCAGTTGACTGCTCGATGATAATTAGAGGAGTGTTGATGTGGTCTACGCATGATCTATTTATAACCCCATTCGGGCATTGCAATTAAGTAAACCATAAATGAAATTAACGAAGATTTTTATTTATAAACAAAAATGTGTTTATTATGTGTAAGTGTGTTTCGCAAAGTGCCAACGGCAAATAATGTTAAAATTATAAATGAAATACATTTCTGCGATTTCGCGGTGGAAATAAGCAACATGGTTAATGAAATTTTAATTATAAACGTTCTAGTATGTATATGGAACTTCCAGTATGAATTAAAAAATATTTTTATTTTTATACCACAAATTTTGCTTAATTTGGGCTAGCAGATTTGCTTAAAACAAATGGTATAAATTAGTTTACCATTGTGTTACCAGTTTTATTTCTGACAAATCATCGATTTTAGAATTCGAAATTTTGTTAAGTGAAGTTTTTAATAAACACTACTTACTTTGTCAAAAAAATGATAAAAAGCATACTGTTGTGAATATCCTCATATACTGTAAAAGGATATGATACTGTAAAAGGCCGATCATCCGGCATTCAGTTGGCCGAAATTTTAATTTTCTGGAAATTTTTTTGCTTTTTTCTCTTTCACAAGGGAAATTATTATTTTTTATTTTTCGGAGATTCACAGAAAATATACTTTACTTATTTTCTGTTTTTTATTATTCTATTTGAATTGAATGTGTAAAAGTGTATTAAATAGTTAGGTTAGTGAAATATTGAATAAATCGTCGGTTTGGTGCAATAGTGACAGAACTCAAAATTTCGCGAAAGAAACTAACATTCTAAGATATTAAGTATCTTAAGATAAATTTGCAAAATATTATAGAATTATAAAAATTAAGATCTTGTTAAGGGTATTGGAAAAAAAAGTTTTTGCTAATCAGAATGTATTTTTATTTACTTTTGATGAATGCCTTTTTTACACTCAATTTAGAGTGATATTGTGTCATTCTTGCAGCAAACGGGCAAAATGTTTCTTGAATTATAAATTAATTTGATCAACATTGACATTTTTAGCTGCCAATATCGTTCGCTCACTAAGCAATGTGTAGTTGATACATTGATCGATTAAATTAGGGAATACACTTTCGATTAATTCATTTATTGTCTGGCAATTTCTGACATTGTCTGGCAATTTAATTAATGGCGTATCTTCATGCAAATTAATTTTACTATCACCGGATATTGGTGAGCAATTATTTTGAGAATGTTTCCGCTGGCATTGTCTGTTCATGTCGCCAAAAGCTGGACAATTTCAAACATTCGTTAATCTCATCCGCGAATAATTCGTTTCTTAATTCATTTTCAAAATGAATTAAAAAAGGCACATTTTATTTTATTTTATAAAATAAAAAATCTTAATTCGATTTTTAACAAATATTCAGAAATATGCATTATTTTCATGTTTTGACAAAAATGTAATAAATTCTCTTGCGAGGCTTGTTTCGTTCTTTTACGCCTACTGCACGATTTACATGTTCCAATATTTTCTCAACAAATTTTTTACAGAAAAATAGAGCTGCACGCAAATAACAAAAAGTTACTAGTTAAAAAGAGTGAGCCGTATGAAAACAACATTTGCTCAAATTAAAAAGAAAAAAATTCAATTTTATTTTACTGGAATTTATTTTGTGCTCCTCTCGCAAACGAAAATCGTAATATACTTAACCCTTCATTTTTTACTTGAAACAAAAATTTCAACATGTAAATCGTGCAAAAATACATTAAAAATTCGCTTTTTCATTAATGAAAATACAAATCCAAAATTATCCAAATTTTTATATGCCATAATTAAATTTAAATTTCAAAAAATTTTCAATAATGAAAATAATAGTTGCATGGATTTACATTGCCTTACAGATTATTAATAATTCAAAAAGTTTAAATGTAAGGATCGGAAGGATTCCGTAAAGAAAATTATTTCGAATTTCGTAATTCGAAGTTTTGTTTTACTACAAATATTTTAATTTATTTTTAAAACGAAATAAAAAAGGCTTATATTATTTAATATTCTAGACATTTATATTAATTCATTTTAAAAATGAATTAAGAAATGCCTTTTAAAATTCATTTTATCGAACTTTTTCATTTTTTTTCAACTCTGATTTTAATTCCGTTTTAATATAATTAAAAACACTTATTTTACGTCAGAAAAAAAACTTTTTTAATTCAACAGATTTTATACTTCCGCCTCCAATGTTTTGACTATCGACGGTTTGTTGCAACTGCAGTCTTAGGGCCTATTTTTTAATTCAAACTGACGAAGCAGTGCGCTGTCAAAAAATACTCTGTGTTCTTTTATTCAACCTGAGTAATTTTACTATGCACACTGCGTTTTTATTTGTGGACGGTGCTTAGACCGCTGTAACGGAACTTTTACAGTAACTTCCGTTAACAGAAATTCGTCAATCTTTGTTCTCCGAGCAGCCATTGGCCCGCCAGCTGAAGTCTGCATGGGAGTGGGGGTGGGAGAACCTTGACGAACCTTTAGAAGCTGCTATTTGGATTCCGAAGCAAAAATGGTAACAAACACAAAAAAATTAAGCACGCATGGTGCCTCACCAGTTCTCTGTTGAGACCCTTCCCATTTCCCCCTCTTAAAACACTTTAGCTCATAAATATAAACATAATTTATTTATTTAAATTAATTAAATATCGAGATAAGGAAATCATTTTAAAAATTTAAGCAGATTTATTTTAAAGAGTGGTAAAATTAAATAATCAAATTAAATGGGAGGTTAATCTTCCCAAACAAAAATAAAAACATTTAACTCACTTACCCCAACATACCGGCAAAGCGCTTTACGGATGGATGCTGGACGACTATGGCTATCTACCAAAATTTAAATTGCTAAAAAAAATAATTTAATTTAATTAATTACACCACTATAACATCAATTGTTAGGAATAACTTTAAGAAATCCACAATGAAACTTATTTTAATAAAAAAAAATACTAAACAAATTGTAATTATACCGAAAACAAAATATAAATTTATATGAATGACATAAAAGTAGACATAAAAGTATTAATTTTTGTACTTTTAAATATTTGAATTTCATACATTACACTAATAACATTCTTAATAAGAATTTTAAGTAATCAGACGGTTTTTCTACGTCAGATTTACCACAAAATAACACGTATCACTTAAATGAAAATGGTATTATAGGTGAACGACCTTGACTCGAGTCGACCGCAATCTATCCTACACACGGTTTTTTCTTCTTTTAGCGGAATTTTCAGCGCGCGTAAATTTTGTTTGGACGGTGGCGGATACTCTATCACACCATCTCACCACCGTCGCTGTTTTGGAGTAATTAGGTCCAATTGGTATATATGTACCGCCAGTTAGTAAAACGAACCCACAAGAAGCGATTTGCGGTTGGATAGCTAATAATCAACGGTTATGCCACTATCCGCGATATAGGTCCCTGCTTCCTATAGAAACCAAACGGACATAAATACAGAAAACGGCGTTATTTAATTATACGAAAATCACTTGTAGAATTAAGTTGTTTACCTTAATGATTTTGGTACGTGGTGTATCAATATATTTGGAATATAATATAATTTATAGTCAGTCGGTATATTTCATAAATTTCAATAAAAATATGATAGATAGTGGGTGATTATAATTAGGCACTCAATTTCACCACCACAGTATGTACAAACACAGTATTTTTAAACACTATTAACTTTACAGTATTTTTAAAAACTATTAACTTTAGCTTCACTTAAATTAGAATTATGTTTCCACAATGAAAGCACTTAATAGAATGCCAATTTGCAATTCATTAGCAATTAATTTGCAAGTACAAAACAATTTTGTGTGTGTGTGTGTGTGATGTCAAAACAAGTAAAAGAAGAATCCCAGCTGATGAAAATTATTGATTTTGGTTAACGGCAAAACGGATGGCTGAATTTTTACTACATAGCCATAATTATTAGGTTGATTCGGAAGTAGCACCCTAACATGAAACAGGGTTACTCCTATGCTCAACGTAATTTCTGTTTCACCGCGCATACTCGATTCTTACAATTTTACTCTGTAATGAATGTAAGTGTATACGAAGAGTATGGAAGGTACCATAGAGACCGTTAATTAGAAATATTATCGACTCTCGTATCAATTGCACTAAACTCTTGCAATGCATAGGCCACATTAGCCGAAATTTAAACAAATTATATATTAAATTAAAATATCCTATCAGAAAGTGACTAACCTGCATAATCATTTTTACGTTGTTGTTGTTTTATTGTAATGGTTTTGTTATGATTGTTCCGTACATTGGTCTATTTCAGTATATCTCGAATTAAATACACATTCGTAGGAAATTCTTCCATTTGGCGTCAAATCTGTATGACAACGACTATGATAATTCATACTTACTTATACACAATCAACTTCCCAACCACTCCATACTTTTTCTTTCCTTTAACGCTGGATCGCGGATAAATTAGAATTTAATTTTGAATTATAGATGGAAGATCCGCCCCGGTGGCAAAGTGGTCAGCATGTTTGCTCCAGCAACCGGAGGTCCCGGGTTCGATTCCCGGTGGTGACAAGGAAAAATTTCACGGCTGGTTTAGGATCAATGAATTAATTACTCATTATCCGAAATGAAAAATATGATTAGGAAACCTCATTTGAGGCGGCCAAATCCATTGATGAGATATAGTGCCAGAGAGAGAGAGAGAGAGATGGAAGATCTGCAAGAATCGCAACAATCAGTTTCGAACTTAATGAGATTATTGATTTGAAAAAATCAGTCATCTCATCAGGCCGCGGCGACTGACGTTGATATTTTTACATAGGAATATTGTCTATATATAGAACAATACCATGTAGTTGTACTACTAGCGAATTACTGCATAGCGTACGAAATTCGATTCTTTCATATTCTCCATCTATACTTCATTTTTACCAATTAACTTTTCATTTCAATATAAAAGTAATTCGTACACAACGAAAAGTTAATTGGTAAAAATGAAGTATAGATGGAGAATATGAAAGAATCGAATTTCGTACACTATGCAGTAATTCGCTAGTAGTACAACTACATGGTATTGTTCTATATATAGACAATATTCCTATGTAAAAATATCAACGTCAGTCGCCGCGGCCTGATGAGATGACTGATTTTTTCAAATCAATAATCTCATTAAGTTCGAAACTGATTGTTGCGATTCTTGCAGATCTTCCATCTATAATTCAAAATTAAATTCTACATAATCAGCCGAAAATATGTATATATATATATATGCATTATAACAAACAACAAATAAAATTTTCAATTTAACCGATAATAAGTTATTGTTTCATATCATTCATATTTTATTTATTTAAAAAGATTTTTAAGCGGTAAAATCTGTTTCGTAGATCTGAAAATTGTCGATCGAAAAGTTAAAAATTTTCAAGCATTAAATGGTTTGTAATTGTCGTTAAAATTGTTTGCATCTCAAGATTATGCCAGTCAGTCACCGATCTGACTACCCCTGTCAATAACCCACGATCATAGGTTGATTTTGATTATGGGTTAGGAGGAGATTATAGGGGCGAAATTGTTACTTTCCCACTTTTCTGACGATAAAAACGTCGTATTCGATAGCAGGAAGATTTTTTCGATGAAACATGCGCAACATCAAAAATTGACCCCAGTAACCTCATCAGACCCTACCCTATACTCAAAACCTATGAGCATGGACTACTGAATCGGATAGTCAGATTGATGTCCATATGGCTAAATCTAGAATGACGAACCACCGTCATCTTTGAAAAATAGGAAAAATAAAAATTTCACCCTATGTCCCCATCAAACTCACCCCTTACCTATACTCAGGGGTGTTATGGGCTATCGAATCGGCATAATCAGATTGGTGTCTATCAGGCAAAATCTGGAATGATGGAGAATTTTACCGTCGGAACAACGAAAAATGAAACATTTCACCAATAAAATCTCATAAAACCCACTGCAAACATATAATCAAATTCTACTTAGGGTCCATCAAAATGGTACAGTCAGATCGGAGTTTATCTGTCAAGATATTGAATACAAAACATTTTATCACATAAATGTGACCGCGTTGAATGACTATTGTATATATTTCTGTTATTGACATCTTTTTTCAGAAAATTGTTGATTCATGTGTAACGTTTAAATCTTTATTGCCGGCATTTTTCGGTTGGATATTGAAGTTAATCTTCTTTATCGACACAACCAATCGATGCATTCTGCATTGTCGACATTTTAAAATATTCTCGGTTTGGTATATCAAAATTTATATCTAAATTACCATCTTTCGGCTGATTATTAAAGACACTATCTGCATTACCATCTTTCTGCTGGAAATTTAAAGAGTATCGAAAAATATCTGTATTAAACGTGCGACGAATCCGAGTTGATTTAACAATCGCTTTCGCATTCATCAAGTGATCAGGTGCACATTCACATTAAGGCACTATTGACGAAGAATCACTTTTGTTCACCAATTGTTTTGCAGTGTAGAAGTTCAACAGATTCTTATCTTGGACGAACCACACATATACATATATTCGGAAAATAACAAACTATACAAAAATTCGTTAGTTAAATCCGATGGGCATTGCTGTTAAAACCATAGAGTTATGACGTTGAATACTTTCCCTAGACACGAAACATTTTCTCACACATTTTATCGCGAGCGTCAACTACAACGCAAGCATTTGATGCGGTTGCAATACTATCGTTGATTTTTTTAAATATATTTTGTTTTTTTACAGATTACAGAAAATTCTGAAAATAAAGTTGTTTTTGCTGGGTAGTATTTGTACCGATCGAATGGTTATCTATGCGGATAATTGTTCATTTATAATTATTTGTATTGTGCGGTGTTTTTGTAATTTAAGAGGCATGCTGCTTACATGTCAACCGTATCATACAAACATATTTTTGTGTAGTTGTTTGCACTCAATGAATTTTGAACTCAAATAAAACTATTATTGTAAAATTCAACACAATTTTATTTTTTCATACACCACCATAACCATATAGAAAATATACATACGTCTTCGTTTCCGGAAAATTATACCAGGAAACGTGCACAACTTAAGTAATAAACATAAAATGATATAAACAATTTTGAATCGGTATGCAATGAAATTTTTTCTAACTCTACTACTTGGTTATTTTATGCTTGTCATTTAGCTGAAAATTTATACGGGAAATTGCTAGCGCAACAACAACAGCGTTGAAAATTATGTACAGAATGGAAAAAGTGTACTGATACAAACACTTATTTGCTATTAAATAATAAATAATTGTTTTATGTTTTGATAGCAACATGCAGTCACCTAAGCTGTTCATGAGAGTAATTTAAAAGTTTGTGGTACATATAAAAAAATAATAAATTTTAGTTGTAATTGCTTGTAAAATTAACTAAATAATTTCACGTTTCATAAATGTCAAAATTTTCTTCTTTTATATTAATTTATTAGCATTATCTTAAAAATTGCCGTTCATCTACTATCTTAAATAACAAAAGAAAATATTAAACAACATAATTATGAACAGCAAAATAATATTTAACTTCATTTCCCCCCAACAAGAACCGTTATAATCTATAAAAAGATAAATTAATTTTCAATTTCCACAATCTTATTTTCCATTTAATTTCATTTCTCTTTACATCCCATTGTTCCATTATATATATGACAAAAGGGAAAACTGATGGAAAAACAAATGAAATTATTTTAATAATTTAATCTGTTTTTGTTGTGAAATGATTTTCCACGAAATTTTCTTTTCCGTTTTATTCATCATATTTTTCTAATAATAAAATATATATAATAGAAATTAAAGGTCGTTGTTATATCAGCCCTATAAAAGCTATCACCCAAAAAAAAAACAAAAGTTATATCTCAACTTTGAAGTATTGTATATAGAAAGCACAACAACAGAAAAAACGTTTGTGCTTGTCTGATAAACAAAGTTATGAACTAATATAGATTATGACGACAGGTTGGATTTCGATATAAACGATTTAAGATTAGTGAATTATTAACATATGAACAGAATAGCATATACAACAACTAATTATAAGCTAATCTAGTCCAAAACCTGCAGCCGGAGGAATCCATTTAAAGCTATTTAATTTTCATAAATCACTTTATTTTCTATACCGGTAGGTCATAACGAATAAAAAAAATGTTCCGCTCCTGAATAATTAATTTTGTGCAAACCAAAAGAATATTATTTGGCGAATGGTATACACCGCGTCTTTACCTCTGTATACGTATTTCACCGCTGACGCCTTTTTCCACGAACGAAAAATCGTTACCGTTAATAATACATACATAAATTTAATCAAAATGTATACACTGAAAATAATGTTAATGCAAAAACTTTATTATTACTCGAGGAAAATTATAACAAATTATTTTTATTGTGTAAGTTATATTTTTCAATGTGTGTGTGTATAAGATTTTCCATGCTTCGTACACTTTCTTTTTTTGGTGCTTACATTTTAGTAACCAAGAGTAAAAAATGCTCCTGTAGTATTGTTGTCTTAATAAAATAATTTTTATCTTAACGTACATAAAAAAAAAATGGTAAACTTTATAAACGTGTAAGAAAGAAATATTTTTTTTAGAAAAATATGTGTAAATTACTACGTTTATTACATTTTTTGATGAATTTTATTTGGTGGTGAAGTTTATACAAGAGAATAAAAAATATGTGTTGGAAACATGTAAAATTAGATAGTTATTTGTCTTAAGTTTTGTTATTATTTTAATTATTTTATATCTTGTTAACATAATTTTTTGTTTTAAATCCTTGGTTTAATTAAAGCTTGGATTATAAATTAAGATATTACTGAAATTTTATGGCTTGCAGTAAAACGTTGGAAACAAATCGTAATGAATCTTGGGAAAACTTGACCATTGATGCACGATGTCATTACAGATTGTAGAAATTACGGCGGTCTGTTTTTAACTTTCTCATTTTTAAAGTTTACCAAATTAAGATTTTTTGGTTATATAATGAAATAACTAAAAAAACGTTTGTATATTTCGAATGCTTTAATAAAATAATTTAGAAGGGGCTTAGAAATTTTGATTTTGATTTATGTCGTTTGAAAATGTAATTCAGGTGTACTGAATTTGGAGAGAAGGTTTTCCAAAATTGCATAAATTCATTAGATTGGGTCAAAAGTAATAATTTACAAAATAACTTTTAGACCGTTGATATATACTCAGCAATAAAACGTGATAAATTATATTCTTATATAAATTATATTCCCTATTCCGGGATTAGGGAAGCACAACTAGTAAAATTTAAAATAATTTATTGTTATTGCACGAATTTCTTCTTATCATATAAAAATAATAAAAATTGGTAAACAATTTAAAAAATTAGTGATTCTTACATATATTTTCAAATTAATTTTCAAATTTCCTGCCTATTGGTACAATAAAAATATTCATTAATTTATATTATTGTATTGCGTATGTTTTATAAAGTTTGTCTAAAACAATTATTACAAAATTTACCGAAATAAAATATTACTAAAGTTTTACATGCAGGAAGTGAATCAATCCAGTTTTATAGCCAGATATGTATTTTTCATAGTTAAAATAAACACTAAAATGCTCAAATGGATATATAAACAAAAGTATAAAGGAAATTTTACAGTAAAATATTTATTATTTATTAAATAAACAAATTATTACGTGCAAGACGCGGATATTCAAGTCCCATTACTAATATTTAGTAAAAAAAACCTCCGCAATATATTATAAACTGTTGTCTAAAATGTTTGTATCACTATTTACCCAAATAAAATTACACTAAAATTATTACAAGCAGGAAGTGAAACCATCCATTTTAATATACCAATATGTAATAAAGTTGAATTCAGAAAAACAAATTAGCTCAATTGGGTATATATACTCAAATGGGTCAATGTAGTACTGTAGTATTCTGTCTATGGTGCACAATCTGTAGTGATTTTTAATGTTCATTTACCAAGATATAGTAAAATGGTAAAACTATAATACATCATTCAAGTATAATTAAAGTATTTTCACGATTGAATAAAATTATTACATGCAGGAAGTGAAACAAATGTATAGTCGTTTTTGTGTTAGAAAACAATATGTTATATGAAAACAAATGGTTCAATAGAAAATTGGGATATCCTTCTTAGTGTGAGTAATCTAAATAATTATTTTCTCAATCAAATAATTACATGCACGAAGTGAACACCAATGCTCATTTGCAAAAATTTATTATGCAGTCTTAAAGAAAATTAGTATTTTGATAGCGTTTTTTTAAGGCATTTATTACCATATTTACTTAAACTAAATTTGACTAAAATAATTACATGCAGGAAGTTAAATCATCAAATTTTTTAGAGCCATATATGAGTATTAAAGTTTAAATCCAAACACAAAAAGGCTCAATTGGGAATAAAACCTTATCTGAATCAAAAGGAAATTAAATTATATTGCTTATTGTGGGCAATTTAAATATTTAATTATTTACATGCACGAAGTGGATATTAATCTTAACTTTCAAATATTCAGTATAAAAACCGCATACAATATGATTTTTCCGTTTTATTGTCGGCCAGTCTATCCAACTACTCAGAACTATTTTAAACAATTTGGTCGTCATACTATTACGAATAATTATACATAAAAACCAAATATTTATATTCTTATACATTTTATTACAACAATAATGTCTTGTAAACATACTTAATTTCACAAAAATACAATAAACAGAATTTTTATTACAAAACATTAAAATTTCTTTATTGCACAAGCATTTATTTTTGTTTTTATATTTATGCCATTATGTTTTAAGCTTCGTATGGTTAGAATAATGTTTTGAACTTTACATGTTGTTTCCTTATTTTGCATAAAATTGTATTTTATTGTAAACACATATAAAACGATATCGAAAATTCATCCATTTGTTGTGGTACGAAAATTTATTAAACTCCAATGCAGACTCATAATTTTAATTAATGCAATTAAATCGATTCTATATTTCAGCTGGATTCTATTTTACTCAGCAGTGAAAGCATAAATTTTAAGTTTAACTTCTAAAATTTTCATTCGTTTTTGGATTGTGATGCTTTTTGTGTATTGATAAATTTATACCTGCATCTACATAAACTAAAGTGAAAATTTTATTTTTGGTTCAATACAAAAACGATACTTAAATTTTAAAAGCTTTTACCAAGGTACTGCATTGATATGCTCAACATAAAATGAGCTGCAGTAAACTTCTAATTATTTATGCTGGCTATTTTGCATATATGGCAAGAGTTAAAAAATTTTCAAATGGATTTTAAATATATTATTAAAAGCTCAGTCTTTGTTATTAGAAAGACAGGTTTGTTCATCACAAAACTTTATTTCATATGACTTATTTTAAAATCTTTTTAATTAAATTAAAATAAATTTAATTTTCAACCAGCATGTGTGCTGTGCATTGATTATATATTTTTTAAACAATGAAATCATGAAGTTTTGTTCTAAAATCGCCACGCTAAGTTTTTCAATTCTCAAATAAATTTTATTTGATTTAAAATGCTGTATTTGAACATTAGTATATAGAACGTCACAAAAAAATGTATATATAAAATTTAATTGTTCTTTCGAAAATATGTTAAGTATTTTTCATTTCGAATTTGGAACAAAAGTATAAAATACCAAGATATTGAAATAAATACGAGCAGAATAAAAAAATGCTTGTTATTTATTAGAGAGCTTTAGTTTTCTGATTATTTGGAATGACAAAAAAAAAACATTTAATGTGCAATAATCATGATTTTTGGTAAATTGCATGGATTATGTTTATAAAATCTAATCCCTCTAATTAAATATTTAGTTGTTTGGTATAATCGAATACTTTTATTGAATTATTAATTCTGTGCACTTAGACCAAATCGAAGCAAGATTTTTCTATCATATTTTACATGGATGTAAATATTTAACCAAACTGTTACTGTCTTGAGTATATTATGAAGATATTGATCTAGATTTAATATATAGTTGTTGTCATAAAGATATTGCATATTATTATTACTGGTATGCATTTCTTCTTTCTACGATAAGAATTTTATACTGATAGTTTATTATATTGTCATCACACACACAATGGGAACATTTTTTTGAATAGAAATTCTCCCATTATTTTTTGAAACTTTGCTTTATTAGATTTTTCGTCTTGCTACTGGATTTTATTGTTGTTATTGTGCATTATTCAATATAAACTACTGTATATACACATATAAAAGACTATATCATTTTCCAATTGGGAAGAAGAGAGAATAAATAAATTTCCATTCTTATCATTTATAATCTACTAGAAAAATATTTGATTTTTGGTTTTGGTTTTTATATTTTTCTTCTACTCTATGTAGTACAAGTATATTGAAAAAGAAATTTTCTTATTGTTAATAGAAATAATAGTCTATTAGTATTCCTATAATTCTAAATGTATGTCATGCATATATTTAGTTTTTGCGTTGTGTTTAAGAATCTATAGAAGAGAAAAATTTTTATTATGTCATCTAACTTGTACCTACTATATTATATAGTTATATGATCAAGTTAAAACAAATTAAATTATTTTCATTAAAAAATTGAAATTTTGTATGATAACTAAAACTATGGAATACAAAATGACAAATCAAATTAATTAAAATTATTTATAAGTAAGAATACCGTGTTTAAACCAGCATTGAGTAAAATTGATTTTTTTTTTTAAATTTCAGTCGGTAAAACAGATCATTTAAGCAAAATCTAATTCGACAACGACTTGTTTTTTTAATAAATTCCAAAATTTAGTTTTTCTCATGTGTCGTCAACTGACCCTCTAAAAGGAAATGCGAACCAAATAAATCTTATCTAATTAAAGGAAGTAAGAAAGGGAAGAACATAACAACGTATTTTAAAGCTCACCTCTTCTACAAGCATTTGCATGAGTTTGTTCTATATAGGTGATTTTTTAAAGTACCGTTCCCTTAAAAATGCCCAACAAAAATTTTACGGTTCTATTTTCATAGTCTTATTCAAGAATCAAGAATCGATGCATATTGTTTAATGAAGGCCGTCATTTTACTAGGTAGTGTTCCCCCACAACATATCATCTAGCCATAGCCTGAATCAGATCCAATCATCCTATGGAGGTCCCTAAAGCATTTTCTCCCACATAAATCTATTTATCTACTGAGTCGACAAAAGAATTCAAAACAATTGACCTTGAGAGACGAAATGGATATCTCTTGTAGTGCGAATCAAGCAGTTTCTACTTATTTTATTCAAATTTTATTTGAAAAAATATTATAATAAATGATTGAGAAAAACATCATTCTCTTCGAGTATATAGATAGTTCTTTACTTAACTTTGATAAATGCTCATTAATTCTCACTTCGTGCAAGTAATATTGTGGCTTATGTAAAAACAATAAATATTAAGATTTAAAATAGATAGCAGGATATTGCAATACAATGTTGATCCATTTTAGTATAGATCTTTATGGAATGCGTATCGTATTTGGTTTATAAACGTAATAGAAATATGTCTGTAAAAATTAAACAGAATTATTCACTTCCTGCATGTAATTATTTTATTGAAATTTTATTTCTGAAAATATTATTATACAAGATTGAAAAAAAACTAATTCTCTTCGAGGATATAGTTATTTTACTTAAATTGATAAATATTTCTTAATTCTTTCTTAATTTCTTCGTGCATGTAATTTTAGATTTATGTAAAAAAACAGTAAATATAAGGGTTTAAAGTATTAAGCAAGATATTACAATACATTGTTGATACTTTTTAGTTTAGATATTCAAGGAATGCGTTTTGTATATATAAAAATAATACAAAAGTTTTTACTTCCTGCATGTAATAACTTAATTCAAATTTTATTTTGGTAAATATTATAATGCATTACTTAATTTTGGTAAATATTCATTAATATTTACTTCGTGCATGTAATATTATGACTTATGTATAAAACAATAAATATTAAGATTTTTAGCAGTAAACAGGAAATTACAATACATTGTTGATATATTTTAGTTTAAATATTCATGGATTGCGTTTTGTATTTAGATTTATAAACCTTACAGTAATATGCCTGTAAAAACTAGATGTATTCACTTCTTGCATGTAATAATTTTATTGAAGTTTTATTTCGGAAAATGTTGTAATTCATGATTGATAAAATTGCTTTCTCTTCTAGCATATGGTTATTTAACTTAATTTTGATAAATATTCATTAATATTCACTTCCTGCATGTAATTATTTTATTCAAATTTTATTTCAGTAAATTGTGTAATAAATGATTGGGAGGTATGTCATTCTCTTCCAGTATATAGTTATGTTACTCAATTTTGTTAAACGATCATTAATATTCACTTCGTGCATGTAATATTATGGTTTATGTAAAAAACTATAAATATTAAAATTTAAAACATTAAGCAAGATGTTACACTACATTTTTGATCCATTTTAGCTTAAATTTGCATAAAATTCGTTTTGTATTTTGATTTATAATCTTAATAGAAACATGACTGTAAAAATAAACATAAGTATTTATTTCCTGCATGTAATAATTTAATTCAAATTTTATTTGGGTAACTATTGTAAAAAAAAATTGAGAGGAACCTCATTCTCTTCGAGTATATAATTCTTTTTCTTAATTTTCTTACATGATTATTAAAATTCACTTCTTGCATGTAATAATATGATTCATGTTAAAAAAATATTAAGATCTAAAGCATTAAGCAGGACATTACCAGAGATTTATAAACCTAATATAAATATGCCTAATTACAAAACACACATGTATTGTATCAATTTAAGCGAAACCATCGAAATAAAAGGCAACAAATTTAAAAAATTGTATTTTAGATACTAAACCCAATATTTGCTGTATATAGTATACTGTATTTTGGATACTAAAGCATACAATTAAAAATCATTTATTCGTATCAGGTGCCCGTTCAGATATACACTGGTGAAAATCTTGTGTTATTATAACTTACTTTACTCTTTAGTAGTATCCTTTTCGTTCTATTTATTGATTTGACTTTAGTAACTTAATCTACTTTTTTTTGCATTATTCTGTAGAACACAAAACAAATGAAAATACAAAAACAAAAACAAAGTTTCTTTTTGATCCGAATTTTCTGACTTTATATTGTTGGTTCTTTGATTTATTTTTTTCCGTTTTTCCTATATAACCAAAAAAAAAATAATTCGTTAAACACCCAGCAGCGATAGACTGACAGACAAATAATAGAATTAAATTTCATCTCCAATATTGAAATCTATTCAAGATATACTCGTATAGTTATTCATTTTTTTGTTGTTGTATATTTACGATATTTTAGGTTTCTCTCTGAAAATTTTCCTGAAACTTTTGTTAGTTATTTTTTGTTTGTAACGTGCCGCAAGGTGAAAATATCAAATCTATTTACGATATGATATTATGAAGAAATGAAGAAAAAACCAATTGATATTTTATAATTTTTTTTGTTGTGTTGTGTGTTGTCGAACTATGAAACGTTGTTATCAATAACATACAGAGAATAAATAGATTGTTTGGCATGGTTTTTCAATTTTGTTAAGATTTTTAATGGGTATACCTTTAAGAGTTGAATTTAGGTTACCGCCGTAAAGGAAATGAGAATTCCAAAGAGGGTGAAATGATTTTTATTGAGTATCTTGTGTTTCCAATTATAGTTCTTTATTTAGTTCGGGTGAAAGTTCTATGAAGCGAGTAACTAGCTGTGTGCACTTTGAGTTTCTAAAAATAAGAAGGTGCTTTTTAACCAAACGAATTCAAGGCGACGTAAAATTTTTAAAATGGTAAATTTTCGAAAATTTGTTCATCATCTCAAATCACCTTAAAACTAGTCTTCATTATAAGCTGCAATCCATGACACCCACACGTCATTGATCCAGATCAGTTCAAATATTACGTGGAAAACGTGATCCAAATTTTATTTTGGATCACTAATTTTGAAAAGAAATATAGTAAGCGCCATTGCGTTGTTTTATGGCGTTGTTTCACGTTTTTGAAAGTTCTAGTACGACGACCACGGTTCGTGTGTTTTTGGTATGTCCAACAAAACTGTCAACTGTATTCTATTTAAAACTGTCTATTCTCACAAGGATTGGGACTTGGGAAATCCAGAATAAAAAAATGGTGCTTTCAAAAAACAAGAAGGCTAATTTTTAGGCAAATTTGCTAATAAGTATATGGGTTATTATGTTGCGGCCAACACCCGACCTACTTTTATTACGAATTTATATATATACATTTATTGCTTAAATTAATACAATACTGAATTTTACAACGTAAAATAAGGTAAAATGCATTGTTGTCAAAAAGCCTTAATTTTGAAAAAATGATCTTGACATTGTTGCAAATTTAATCTGTTACTTTCCTCTTGCAATTTTAAAATTTTAATGAAGTCAATCAAGTTATCTCAAATTACGAAAAACGCCAAATCCGGTTTAATCTGGATTAGTAAACCGTTTGGTTAGTACAGCTCCGTTATATTGAGAAAAATGTTTTATGTCAAAACTGATCATTTTCCCGTAAATTTTTTAAAATTTTAAAATAATTTTCAAAAAATTTACAAAAAACCGAGCTAATTATATGAAAAAAACTTAAAAAGGAATATTTACTCATATAAATCAAATGGTCTGCGCAGTTATGGTCAAAATCGTCATTTTCGCTTAAATTTCGGAAAAATAAAGTGAGAGGATTTTGTTACACTTTTGTTTCAAAAATGTTTAAATCATAATCGTCATAAATCTGTCCTATGGAAGCTATCTCTCCGGTGAACTGATTTCTGTCAAAATCATTCAGAGCTTTCAATATATGGAAAAATCTTAAATATGATCAATCAATCCGTCTAGGTTCTAGAGTAGCTACAACATTAAGTCTGTTCGCGCACATACGCATGCACAAACAGAGATTTTTAAAAGCAACTTTTTTGACTTCGGTTATAAAGTGAATGGCAAAAATCGTTAGGTCACAATTTTTCATGACTACTTTGCTTTATTTTACTACTTGTAAAATACTACTTGATTGGTAAAAACCAATCATTATGCGACCTTACCACGATATGAAAAAGAACCAACAAATTCAACTTTAGAACTTATTGACAACATCAAAATATTATAGGAGCAAGCTGTACCAAACCACAATAAATTATAAGAGCATTGCAATTCAAATTTTTAGCAGACATTTTAACTATAAATCTGAATATAGTTTCAATTTTTAAACAAGAATTGAGCGCGGAACTACCGTCTAACCCAGTGTTTCCCAAAGGGGCTATATAGCCCCCTCCCCCCCTAGGGAGGGATACCATATATCTCAGGAGCCATTTTACTAAATTCAAAAATTAGGAGCCTTAGACTAAAATACTAGGATTATGGCTAGTACATGCTCTTTTCTCATAAAATGTTTTCCTATAGCAGCTCTTGGAGTCGACACCAATGGAGTCAGAACCTTACAAGAGGGCCGTTATTCAATTTTATTAATCGGATAAAATTTCATGGAAGAGGATTTTTGAGATTGTCGATACCCTTGATAGACTGTAGCTGACAATGTTTGTTAAAGCAAACAGAACAAAAACTTTATTTGGTGAAGATATTTGAATAGAGCTCAACGTTTTTCATTTACTTAACCCAGCAACCTACTAGCTATTGGTACTTAGATATCTGGAACCGGGTCAATTTTGTGATAACTAATGAATCTGTTTTATTCGTTAAGCTTTTAGACGTCATCCAAAAATATCACATAAATTTGGCCATATACTTCAATCAATCAATAAATTGTTGTTGTGAACTAACATATACGTTTTGTAGTAATCGGAAATTTAATAAATTTCTTTATAAAAAACATTAATTATGTGGAATGATTGAATTTGATCTGAATGCTGACTAAAGATTGTTTTATAAGAAATATTGTTGTTCTTTCCAATGTACGGATGGGATGACCTAAATTAGAATTCCCTGAATCATAAAATGAAAAATTAGATATTTTCATTATTAAAGTAAAACCAATACATTAAATTTAAACCTCATTTCTGTTACATAATACAAAGAAAATATTGTTGTTTAAAATTATAACAAATAAATAAGCCAGATAAATAATTTGTTTATGGAAGAACAACGAACACATTATCATATGTTTGTTGAAATCCTAACATTACAATAAAGATACAATTTAAAAATCGAGGACATCCAACACTACACAATTTATAACCAAAACTTTGTCCATACTCATTTCACATGTGTAAACATTATCATTTGATTTAATAAACCCATTTATCTCTTAATAGAACGCCAAACAACAAAAACAAAAAAAAAACTGAACGATAATTGGCTTACGTTTGTATAACAACAAAGATTATCTGCTTTAATTACCACAGTATTTAGCAGTATGTACAATAAACGAAGAACAACAAATAATTAAACAAACAACTCCGGAAGTAAACATTATTCTCTAGTCAAATTTCGTTCGTTAAAATTCCAATAAAAAGCTTATTTTTGTTGTTGACGTGTAAATATTTTTCTCGGTTGTAATACACAGGAAGCTTTTGTGTGTGTTATTTAGTTTATCGGAGAAAGCATATACAAAAATACCGACAGCAAAATGTTTACAAAAACAATACAAATATTACATAAAAATACCACTGGGAATAGAATAATCGAATAATTTCTTTTTTCTCGTATGCCGGTGGAAAAATATTTTTTAAAATGAGGAAAATTTTACTTTTCATTTTAATATTTACCAAAAATAGAACATTTTGGTTTATAAGCAAAATGAAAATATATTTTTGCATTTTAAATTTTTTTTTCAAAATTAGTTTAACTATTTTTTTATACCGCATTAGTTTCTAGTTTTTGTGAGATACGAAAAATTTTTGTTACGTTCAACAAGTAAAATTTTATTGTTAAGCCGGATAGCAACTAGCACGTTTGTAGAGGTGATGAATATTAACAAAAATAATCTCGATTAGTTGTAACTCGCTTCAAATCCGTTTAAATCAATTACGATGACAATCAAAATGTTTGTACGATATGAATAAGTAACACAATTTGTGTTCAGTGGTGTCTTCCAATTCAGAATGTTATATTGTGTTTAAACCTTAATCGTAATAAAATATAAACTATATGCGAATATGAAGAAAGTATATAATAAACGATAAGACCATGGATTTTATACGTTGTACTTATCGTTTTCTTAAAATTAAATAAAAATCAAAGTGTGAGTTTATCGTTTTTCTTTAAGTTCTATGGGCTTAAATCCATTATGAGAAACGAATTTAAGATTACATAGAATAATGATCAATAATTGACAACATTTTGAATAAACAGCAAGCACCTCTCTTATAAAAGTTTTGATCTTTAGGTATTTTTGATGTTTTAGTTAGCCTTAAAGATTTTAGTAACTTTGTGAAAATTCTATTTTAAAAAAAAAAAACGTAATAGGAATACATCGGGTATTAGATAATCACGGGTCAAACTTAAATATCACATGGTAATATAATTTGATAATGGCTTGCAAAACCAGAAAAAACCATAAATAAAAACCGCAGTATTTTTTGGGTTCTAACTAGCAACTGGTCAAATACTATCACTAAAATTTACAATTTAAATAATATTTTTTATTCCTGTACAGAAAGTGACGATCGAAACCAAACAAAAAATTATTTACAGTATTTACAATATTAATTACCACAATTGTATAAACTTATTTTTAGGCAATAATAATGCAAAACACAATTGATTAAATTTTAATATAATACTCTCTGTTACGCGCATCTTTAGTCACGCTGTTGCAATCAGAAAATGGATTTTCTACAGGTATCGTTGTTGAAATGAAAATCAAAGAAATTATTTAGGCTAAATATATAACAAATAGGAATTAAACATTAAAATTAAACCTTTTAAATAGTTTGTTCTATAAATTCAAATTCTTATGTGAGCCGCACTGAAAAGCTTAAACAGCACTATTAACAAAAATACTTACACATATTAAATCTTAATTATAGTTAAACTGACGAATTTTATATAATACAATATTTTTTCTATAATATTAACAATATTCCCGCACACAGCGTTCAAAAATACTCTTTACTTTGTTTCTATTCCATTTATATTCTCTCAATTGATGACTCTTTAATTTTTTCCCACTTTTTCGATCGTGAATAGTAAAATGAAAGATTAAGAATAATATTCAGTTTTCAACCAATACTGAGCGAATAATGAAAAAAAAACAAAGAGATCGATGTTTTGAATAGACCAGAAATTATATTTGTCTACTGTCTGCTCCTTGCTAAACGAATAGTTAGCGAATACTTTATAAACTTGTATTTTGGAGTAAAATTTTTTCCATGTGGCAATTGATTTTACTATCCAATATTTTTTGTTTGCGAGAACTAAACCAAAATTGTATTCTCTTCTTTTGTTTTACTTTTCATATTTGATTGAATAATGATGGCTCTCTACAGTGAGAATAGAATGCATTTTATTGGTTTTCTATTCTATGCAAAATGAATATAATCAGTAAAATTTTGCTTTCTATTCACTATACTAGACGATCAGTAGTAAAAAATATTTGTTCGATCAGTAAAGAAAGAATAGTAAATTGTGTAGAGCGAATTTTAGAACCCTGCCTGCACAAAAAATTTATCCTTGAAATTTTGAAATTATTAATGATTTTCATTAGTTTTTTATTTTAATTTTTAAAATGTTTATTCGTTAAACTCAAAATTTGCAAACATATTTTATTTTTGCTTGAGCTTTCGAGACCTTTTCTTGTAATATTTAACTGTAATTATTCATATGATAAGCCAGCAAAAAAACAAACCAATATTTTTTTTTGTTGACATATTGGGCTATATGATAATAAATTAAATTGCAGGTGATTTTTTTTTAAAGATTTAAAATTACCAACACTTCTGAATAGCAACTTTTAACATTTATTAATTAGGTAATTATTTTAATTTATAGGCAAGCAAGAAAACCACGTGAAATAGGAAATGTTTTTGTACCTAATTAAAAAATTGCATGCAGGAAGTAGAAATTAAATGGAAATTTTTTATGCTTATTTGCAGTAGCCTAAAACCAGCAAAATATTTACAAATAAAAGTTAATCATTTAGCACTTATTAATTCTGCTAGTGAAACGGATAAAAAACATTACTAGCAGGATGTAAAAAAATCAAAACAAATCACAATTTTAATATTATTTTTATAATTTTAAAATTGTATAACTGTTGTACTTGTACAAAAAATTAAATATAACTTATAAAAGATAACAGAGAATATTTTGAAGGTTGCGAACGCATAACAAAGGAGTGCTTTTATAATGCAGGTCGTTGATCTTTTTAATGCGAGCTCTTTTAAGCACAATTTTCATAACATTTTTGTATGTATGTACATTTTTGTATGCACCGAAGTTGTGGTTGGTTTATTGGTGTGCACCTTTCTCTTCAAGTACTTGAAGAAGTCGTGAAAAGTCAGGGGATAGTGAGGAATTTTTGCCATTATTCGACAAGGAAGATTTCTTGGCACCGTCTTGTTGGAACCACATGTTCTGTAGGCTTGACTAATGTTATTCAGGAACTAGAAAGTTTTCCAACAGATCTCAATAGCGGTCACGAATCATAGAATTTTAAAAAAAAATTGAAAGATCCCAAAGATTTTCAGAAAACTTTATTTTATCAAAATTCGCCAGCTTTACAGTTCAGTGGCACTGTTCTGGTTTCCCGGGAAATAGGGAATTGGGAAAAATATTTGCATAGCGTTTTTGTCTAAATTATATTTTTCTAGACTACTGTTGGAATTAGCTTGGTGTAAATGTTTAGGAAACAAAGTTTATTGGGAAACTTTTGTTCCCAAACATTTTTATAGGAAAAAATAATTCCCAATATATCTCTGCTTCAAAAATATTTACACCTAGATAATTCCATCAGTCGGCCAGAAAAATATAATTTAGACAAAAATGCTATGAAAACATTTTTCGCAAATCCCGTGTAAAGCCAGAATAGTGCCACAGGTAGATATACTATTTGAAATAAAATTTCAAGGCGCTGTCACGGATGCATTCTAATGAATTGTTCATTTCGAGTTTAATCAATTTTGTTTTTATAATTTCATAGTTGCCAACAAATTGCCGGAAAGATTTTGCTACCATCTCGTCCATTGTTATTGAATTATCTGACAAATTTCCGGCCCGTATGCACCATGAAATGTGAAAATTTTGTTTCATTTCATTTAAAAGTTTGTTTCGTTTTTCAAATTTCAATGATACAAAAATAACAAATTTTTTTCTTAAAAAATTACTACTAGCTCTGATAACTTGATGGGAAAAACTTCGAACAAAAAATAACGTCATTTTGACGATTATAGATTGGTTTAAAATATATATGTCACGCCAGATTGTCGGAACGAATGCAACCGTGAAATCGCCTTCAACTTTAACAGTTTTCCATTTATCCGGTGATCCTGCAGTTCCACATATTATATTTGGGAACTTATAAGTTTTACCAAATTTCTTTGTCTGCGAAGTGACTATAATTTATATTGTTTATTAGTTCAACTAAAAACTTTTTTAAAAATAACATGTTTTAATAGTTAATTCTAATTTTATAAGCGGGGAAAAAACAATACTCTCCCGTCAATAGCGTATTTCACACTAGTATTTACTTTCTGTTTATTACATATTACTTTATTGTCTTATTAACCTAAACTCCACAAACATCTACTCTCAACACACATTTTAGCCTAGCTACATTTTTTAATAAAAGCCCTACAGTTTCGACCAATCTGACTACTACTCGACCTCGAGTAATTATATTACTAAAATATGATCACATTATCAAAATTAATTTACAAAACTAGCGCTGTGTGCATCAGGTCGATTTTTACGACTAAATTATGAACTAAACTATTTTGAGGTGACGTTACGCTATTCACCGCCAGGTTACAAAGGAAAAGTCTTCTCGCGAGGTAATTTTTCAATTTAGTTGTCAAATGTCATTATTTGGTATTTATTGCAAAATGTGTAATTGTGTACAAATTTTTACGTGACACTTTTCTTACTTTTAAACATTTCGTACTTTTTAATAACATTTACAAATAATACAACTTCCATATCATTAATATTTCCTTTATCCACGAAAAGTCGACAATTTAGTATTTCGAATAGTCAGGCACAGGTTGTTTTGTTCATGTGACTGCCACCTATAAATGTTTAGTGTGAAAACTACTGAGCAATTTAGTTTAGTTCATAATTTAGTCGAAAAAATCGACCTGAGGCACACAACATAAAGTTTCAATAGTGTCGTTACACTTATTATGTTACAATACAATTTCGTTACATAGAATTTAGCATTTCATTATTTTTTTGTTGAACAAAAATATTTATGTAGTATTTGATATTCTAATTTTCGGTAGTTATTTATTAATTGTTAAGAAATTCATAAACTTATTTCAATTGAGAAATACATCGGTTTCACGCGACTTACTTCAGATACTTTCAAACGGTTTTTGAGTAATTTTAAATCCTACAGTCAGATATTAAATAACGGTTACTCCCTAAAGCTTGTTTCACTGTCCAGCAGAAAAAATGTGTTTTGCTATTCACCGCTAGAGACATCACGATCACGAAAATGAATTTTTTTCTGCTGATGTTTTTTGAAAGCAGCAGAAAATTTTTGAAATTGTGGTGTAAATTAACAATTCTTAGCAGAAAGTTTTATGAAATATCAAACAATTTATGAAAAAGAAGGGAAAACATATGTTTAAACGTTTTGAAGTGAAGAACATTAAAATATTGCGGTTCTGCTGTTGTGACAGAATAAGTTTTGATTTAACATATCGAAAATACAATATATTTGGCAGATTCGTGATACAATAGCTGTTCGTATATTTGTGTTATACCTTCATACTTTTGTGGTTAGGATTGTAGGTCCCACTTCAAATATTATGTTTTTATTAAGCACAACAATTCTTATTAAAATATTTATTTTTTTTTAAATTGTAACATTGGCGAGTTTGTATCTTATTATTTTATAACATGATAGTTTCATTTTTTCACGACCTTTGCATTAGTGTTTGCAGGTTTCAAATCAGGAAAGAGAGGCGTTGTCTTAGATGAAATGATTTTTAAATAAGAATGTCATAAACCAAAGCCTAAAATATATAAAAAATTGTATTGATATCTTTTACAGTTTTATCATTATTTCAAATTAAAAATAAACAGCTGTTTCCATATTTGATCAGCCTCATTTATATCATTTTTAAGGCATTTTGATTTTATTAATTTGTAATGTACATATCTTTTATTTATATATAGTAGGAGGTATAAGACAAAGGTTTAAAAATACACGTGCAACTTGCAACTTGCCACTTCATAATTTAATTAAAAGGAAATCAGCCAAACTGGATGAGAGTTTTTTATATGGGGAATTATTTACCAATAAACAAATAGGGCACTAAAAATAAGAACATATAAAATCCTGACTAACCAAATAGAAAACTTAGTTTACCAAAATTTAAGTAAAAATTATTGTTATGTATAAATATAATTCCACGCCCTGATGAACTTAGCTGCCGGGGTGGTAAAAATAAGTTGTGCACTATAAAAAAAAACGCCAAATAAGGAAACACCGTAACAAACACTTTGTAAAATAAAATGTTCAAAGGCCTCTTCCATTAATTATATAATCGACAAAAAATAACCAATATTAAAATATAACTAAATGCTAACCTAACAGAACTTATACATTTCACCTCTTATTAAATAAATCGTTAACCACCTTTAATTAAATATCGCATAAATTATATTTAACGTTCCTAAATTTCTTTTTTGTATTCGTTTGCCACCCCTACAATACATTTAAAAAACACAATACCAGACATTTTATCGATAGATAGTTCGAAACCTAAAACAATATATTCTGTATATAAGATAATTGGTATTGTGGTCGAAAAATAACAATTTATAAGTTTTAAGAAGTTAAATTAAATTTATTTTAAATTTATTTTTAAATTAAATATTTCAAATACAGCCTTCTTAATTGATAACAAAATGCCATAAGAAAATAGATTGGATTTCGAGTTAATATTTTTTATTTTTTTGATAGCACAAAACACATTTTTTCCACATCACATCCCAGTAATTACAAACAATAGTAATTTATCAGATTTGTTAATTTTTTGTATATATGTACATATAATAAATAGTCAAATATTGATGTAACCATGTACAGAGATTATAAATTTTCCCAATATTGTACAAAAACCAGTTTAGTCTATATATTTTCATAGGTGTTATACAGGAAGTGTAAAACAATCGATGTTAATTGTTTATCGAAATAGAATTATTGTTATCTCACAATACTTATTTGTTTTATATAATAGAATTTGTACCTATATATAAAATTTTATATATTGATTATATTTACATTTGACTAAGCTCATGTTTTGTTGAACAATAAAATTTTAAAATATTATAAAATGGTTTCCATGTAATTGATGTTCTAAAACGAGAGCTTTTGAAAAATATTCGAGATACTCGTATAAGAATTTTGTATATAACAATATCATGTAAGTAGGTAAATCAGACAATATTGTTACTAATTTCAAAAACTTACTTTTTTTTAAATTATTCACTGGGAAGCAGCAATGAACATAAAATTAAATACTTTTATCAATTCGACAATAATTTCATTCCCATAAATTTTGAACAATAATAAAATTTTAAATAAACATTTTCGAGAAGGCAAACAATAAAAAAATAAACTTGTCTAACATTCCTTATTTCTACATAATATATAGCACAAGAGAGCGAATAAAAAATTTTAATTCGCGAACTTTTCAGCAAAAAATGTAACTTTTGTAATTGTTCATTTGAAAGTGAAATAAATTTATTTTGGAAATTTTATTTATGTTTACATTATATTGTAATTTTTTTTTTTTTTAAAAGTTAGTAATTTGATGTGAAATTTGCCTAATGACTGTTGGCTTGTGATGTTTTATACTTCATCAAATTGCTTTTCATCGTCATATACTCTTGATTTACAATTACAAAATCGATTGGAAAATACACAATATATGTATATACATTATTAGAAAAACAGAATATAGTTATACACAACATGTATTGTTTCTCATTACCAAGTCATTATAGGCTGATTACCTAACACCACTTAGGAAGAATGTATACACCATAAACGTTGATATATTATATCGACATGTACGTGTCGAACTCGTGTATACGTAAGTACGATTAGAAAATTGATTTAAAAATTTTTCGTTCACAAAACGTAATGAATTTTGCATGAATCGGAAATTGAATTTTAATTAGTTCTGATAGAAATTCCAGGTACACAAAAAAATCTTAAAAATGTTAGGTTTATTGAAAATCTTAAATATTAAAATTTTGGTACGTGATCTCAACTAGTTTGATTTATCTAAATAAAGTGCAAATACGACGTAGTATTTCAATGTATGTCACCTGCAGTCTAAAATTCTTTCGTATTAAGCAAATATTACGATAAGCATTTCTTGAATCAACATAACGTTAAAAAATGTTAAAACATTTACTCAAACATTCAATATCAAACATATATGCGATTTAACGACACGTCTATATAAGTTTATAATGGTTTAAAAATGATAAAAGTTAAATGATATTACAAAAATATAAAAGCTCTGTTTGTATAGTCGAGTGCATGTGTGTTTTGGCATTACTTTTGGCAAAAAAATTGAAATTTAAAGAAAATTCTTGTCTGTCTCGTCTTGTCAATAATTCAGAGTTATCAAGACTTTACTGTCTAAAATATATAGAGCCTAAGTGTGTTTTCCTTCATCTCTTCTTGCCCATACGATTTATCTCTATAAGTTTGTATTCGTCAGCAAATGGAAAAGCGAGTGCCTCCGTGAACAAAAGAAATTACTTTCGATTCTGAATTATATTTTACTGATTAATTATAAGGTTTTTAATTATGTATGGAATATAATTTCGTAGAAATAGCCGCTTCCGACTGTAGCGCAAAGCCGAGCTATTTTAAGCACATTTGAACATCGCTTAATGATGCCGCCGCAAATGGTGGTTGTCTATATACCGAGCTGTAAAACTCAAGCACTGAAATCTCGCCGCCATCATTGCGATTTTCCTGGATCAATTAAATTTTATACGGGTGAATTTTTAACAAATTTGATGGAAGCATTCCCAAATATTGTGCACGGAGCCGATTGAGTTACCTAGACATTCGGCAATACGTACGGTTGCTTAACTTTCGTACAGTCTTTACTTTATCTCGAAGTTTATTTTCAAAATTACTCATTACTCGCTGAATGGTTGACTATTTACAATTCAACAATTATTTAAATTAAATGTTTTCTATAATTTCAACACGTTACTGCTGCGTTAGATGCTCAAAACTCAATTTTTGTCGACCAATTTTTTAGCGACAGTCATTGAGAACTATAATTTCATCCAAAGCAAAATGGTGGCTAATCAAAGTGGACCTGGAAATAGCATTAACCTTTTATATATGTAAAAAATGGCATTCTCGTGGTCATTTTCAAAAAAAGTTCGCATAGAAACGTATCGAAGTGACATATTTTTTATGATTTTGGCCAATCTAATACTAATTTCAATAATTCATTTCTTCCGAATGCTCGTTTTTTACTTTTTTTTCGTTGCATGAATATTTTTGACCTGGGGATTTATCGCTCGATATGTCACCGAAGTAAAAAAATTGGTTTATAACAAAAATTCTGTGTGTATGTGTGTGGTTCCGCACGTACTAAATATATGTGCCTTTTCTATAGTCCAGATAGTTTGTCCGAAAGCTGTTTATTTTGAAAGCTTTTAAATGAGCTTTTTCGTTTTTTGTAAATATTTTGAAAAGTATAGCATTTACGAGAAAATCCATGCACAAAGATTTTAATTTAAAAATGCAACAAAATCGGCCTAGATCATTTTTCAAAAATTCAACGGATATCATATTTTTGAGAATAAAATGTTTTTCTAAATAAATGCAGTCCTGTATAGGACTAGGCGGATTGATTGACTGGGGCGAAACTTTTTGCTTAACCCTTGTGTCTATAACGGATCACACGGGTGGTTTTTGGATTTTTTAAATGCTTTATTTTCCTTCGTATGATTATTCGCTTAAATTCAACGAGGTCACACGGGTAACCCGTTATAGAGTAGTGTAAGTATTTTTTCTTATAAACGCAAGGGTTTTATTTTTTTTTTGCCCAATTGGAAGATCCCAGTAAATTTTGGATCAAAAACAGTATACCGGTAGTCACAGCTTTCATAGGAAATTTTCACTTCATGAATTTTGAGATATTTGGCCAAAACCAGTTCACTGGAAGTTATATCTTCCATGGGAGCTTTTTATTTTTAATTTTTTTGCCAAAAATTTCAAAAGTATACAAGGTCTTCTATTGAGACGGGTTCAAATGAGTAGGAGGTGTTGCTGTCCAAATGATTAGGAGGTGTTGTTGCAGTTGTTGTTCTTTAATTTTAAAGCCACAGAAACAAAACGAAAAAAAAACAAAACAAAAAGCATTTAATTAATTTTTTATCAAAAAACTCACTTAACAATTTTTGTTTTTTATTTTAAATTTTTTATTTAGCGATTTACTAAAAAATTAATTCTCCACTTTTTTTTTAATTACGCATAGTTTTTATATAATAACAATTAAATATTGTACTTGTTGAAAAAAATAATTATTACAAGTTGTGAAAAGTCTTCTAATTGGGGTAACCATGCTAAAATCTCGTTAATTTTCTTCAATTTTGGTGCCAACATTACTAGTTCGGGCAACCAATTGCTCTCTACTGAATGTTTCTTGCTTAGACCTCTCTCTTCCCCATACATAGAAATCTTATGGTGTAAACTCCGGAGATCTAGACGGCCAAGCTAAAGGTTCTGACCAATCTATCGCCCTTGATAATTTGTTTCCAAACAATCACGAACTTGTGAAGGAACCCTATCTTGGTTGATAAAGGAAAGTATTTTTCATGATGAGTGGAACTGAATCAAGAACGAACCTGTTTCATTGAAAAATTGAATATAGTATTGTGAGTTCAAGGATTTCAGGTAGTAAAATTGGCCCGACAAAGTTATTTAAAATTATACAACACCATATATAAATTAGAACTGAATCATCTTTGAAATTCTCGCTTAACATTTGAATTTTCTGGTTGCATTGCAACTCATAAAGGTTGTGGAAATTTCTTACTCCATCTTTCGTAAATGTTGACTCGCCTATTTGTCTATAAATGAATGACAAACATGAAGGATTATGTCCAGAAATATGCTCTCTTTGTAAATCGACCGGTAATAATTCTTGCATTGGAGTGTGGTGAAAGACTTGTTACGACTTCGTGTGTAACTCATAGCATAACCACATAGTCAGCATTTTTCTGTTGTTAGCGGGTTTGCGTCTGTGGTATGGTGTCTTCGATCCACATACATTGTTGTCAAGATTGGTATTTAATTTTGATGGAGCGAGACCAATGTGCACCGGGTGCGTGTGTACAATAGCGCGACGGTATAGAGTATTTTTTTTTGGTTTTTGGTTGTTCTCTTGTTTTTGGTGGATGTTGATGCGCGGGAGTATAAGTGCAAACGTGACGCGCACGAGAAAAATATAACCAAAACAGACAAAATATTCTAGAAGTTTTGAGTCAGTCTTGAGTAGAGGGTGATAATAAACAGTCAGTTTTTCTTAGCGGGTGTTTTTTTTTTGTAATGCAGCCGAGTTTGGTTTATATAAAAGAGTTCGGTTTTGTTGGTTGGTTTTTAAAGACAAAATTTTGTATTTGGATGGATTAAGGAGTTTTTATAGTTGAAAAAAATTTAATAGAATTTTTGAAAATAAATATAACACCTACTTAATGGGTAGTTGGGAAAAAATAATTTCTGTTGAATCAATATGTGTGATATTGAGTGGTGCACTTTGAAGAATATTAATTCTAATTGGTAACAAATCGAGTGCAAAAGAAACACGTGTTCGTTAGGTTGTGAAAAGAAAAATCCATATTCGTGAACTACTGTGAACGGATCACGGTACAATATAAAACAAAATTGTACGGGCCTCGTCTACCTCATCTAAACATAATATTATTTTATGATCTAGCATACCAATTTTAAAGTATAAAATGGCGATGAACGGCCATTTTAATAAATAAATAAACGGTAAGGAGAAAGGACGCCCAATATAGTGCCCAACCAGGCAAAGCCGCGACGGCTCTTTAACGCCCCACGGGAGTGGACATTTTAGTATACCAGGCGAGGCAACGCCTAGATTATTTCGGCGGCAAGTGGAGGTCAATTGAGTTATCGGCCAGTACGCCGCAACATATTCAGTTTAAGGCGGGAGAACGCTCAACGGTACAGGGCGACGAATCCTGTGGCATGAAGGCTATCCAAGGCCGCAACAATAATTTGTATAGCATTAAGGTCCGACTTTTATTTAGTTTTTATTTTGAATTTTTTTTTTGTTTAAATTTTAATTATTTTGTTTTGAACCTCATTAAGGCGGAACTCGAGTTATAATTTTTTATTATTTGCGTTTTTTTACCTTTCTGTAATCTGTAATCACAGCGTAAGACAGGAGTTACGCAAGCCTCAAAGCCTCAAGACCCATCGCATTTCTGAAAGAGATTTAGCCGGCAAAACCACCGTGTGAGACCTCGGTGTATAGTTAAGATGGAATTTGCGGGTCGGTTGCTGAGCTGCTAAATGTTGAATTGGTACAGAAGTCAAAATTTGTTCATCGACATTAAACTCGTGCTGAATATGGCTAACATTTTTATATTCATAACGGAACAATGTTCCTCACTCTCGAAATCTTCTGTGAACTGTTTCAATCATTATATTATCTGGTAGCCGCCTATTTGGATACTGGTTTGCGTATTCACGCTACGCAGCTCGCGCATTTTCGTCACACAAACCATAAATAAAATAGATGTTGCTAATTGCTTCGAATGTATAGCATGGCATTTTATTATTTCTGCAACATTCAATTACTAAATTATTGATTGAAATACGATGAAAAAAGTTTGCTTCTAAAACTTCATAATTAAGCTTACATAAAGAGGGAGATCTCAGTGACTTTTGACCGACATCGGTCTAAAGAGAAGTGACAGCTTCTTTATTTCATTTTTGTAATATATTTTGAAATGAACGTACAAAAATTTTGCCTCTTGACATTTCAGATGTATTTTATAAATTTGAAGATCCTAAATGATATTTAGCCAAAATTGTTCTATTTAAAGTGATATTCCTTCCATAGGAGCTTTTTCGATTTTTTCAAATACTTTGAAAAGTATAAGTAATTTGGCGAAAATCGACTATGCACTAAAAGATGCTCAACTAAATTAGCAGCACTATCGGTTCAGATCAATTTTATATAAAATTTTAGCGGAAAGGTCGGTTATTGACAATTAAAGCTTTCTCTGTAAATCAGAAGATCCAAATAATTTTTGACCGAAACTGGAAGAAATAGTATAGCTTCCATTAGAGATATCTTCAAATATTTTCAAAAGTATATAGCATTTTTTAGCAAATTTGAAACAAATTTAGTTAAATTTTATATACGAGCCATAAGCGCGTCGACAATTCGGAAAAAACTTCATACAAAAGCTATGTCTATAAATTGGGAACGCTTTGCGAATTGTGGTGGACATCTGCATACCAGAAGTCACAGCTTTCGAAGGAGATTTTTAAATTTTTCAATAGTTCAATAGTTTTCGGAAATTTAATCAGGAGTAATGATTTTTGATTCAACAAGACAACTTTTAACACAGGTACGCGGTAGGTTAAATGTTAACCGTAAGATAAAGTCGGGTATTGACCACAACAAATAAATTTTTTTTTTTTTATTTTCTGTAGGTACGTTATAGCGAAATAAGTATTAGGTGACTATTTTGCATGTATATTAATAATTGTTTCAAGCGATTATACATTCTATAGTGCTGTGTACACGAGTTGTAACTGCAACACAACATTGCACAACGTTTTGCTTATAAATTAATTGTAGGGGAAATATTCTTGTTGCATTTTTTTTACGTAAATTTTAGATCAGCAACGAGTTACAATTCACAAATACAAAGACAAAACAATAACAACATTTATTGAGGTTCGATTTTTTTAAACTGCTTTTATTTCAAATTTGTATTTGTGCAAAACCGAAAATAAAATTATTTTATTGATTTTAAAATTTTAAAAATAAAATTCTGTGATTTAAACGTAATAAAATATTTAAAAGAAATGTGATGTCTGAAACGGAAAGTAAATGTGACAATTGGAATCGGCAACACGCATTAATTTTAATTCGTGAACTGCGGAATAATCCATGCTTATGGAATCCGCATAATAAATATTTTATGAATAAAGGGAAACGGAGTGAAAGCTTTAATTCAATCGTAGAAGAATTACATAAAGCTACAAAAACTGTAACAGTCCAAGAGATAAAAAATAAAATACGCACGTTACAAAGCCAAATATACAGAAAAAAGACAAAATTGTTAATTAAAAAAAAAACGGAGCCAGACAAATACGTCCCAAAATTATAATGCTATAATGAGCTATCTTTTTTGGAACAATGTAATGATGCAGAAGATAGCACATCCACAATCGAGTTGGACAAAGCTCGTTAGTTTTATTTAAAGTTATTTATTTTCTCTAATAAAATATGCATATACTAAGTTTCGAAATGTGGCATTACAAACATCCATGATCGCTTTTGATAGAAACGGCTTAGACAATTTGGAATTATAATCTAGCTCCATAAAGTTTTCACCGGTTGCTAGAAACCTTAATGTAATCGCTAATTTTTCTTCAGCTGTTATAGCCCTCATCATATTGGTGTCTTGCTTGGTAATATCGTGTCTGATAGCTCGTAATATGAAATTGAAAGTTCCTTCCTACAACCTTAAAAAAATTTTGAAATCATCTGATTTTGTATATTATTCCTTTATCAGATGTATTATATTACCATATATTTTTCTAGTATTTCTAGTCTTTAACCCAAGATCTTCTAGATTTTATTATTTTTTCCTCTTTTATTGCGGCTGCCAAAAAAAAACAGGTATGATTTTCTGCCATCGCAATTTTTCTTAGCAATATTTTTAATTACACATTTCATAAATTTCAAACGACTTACCGTTAATTTTAACAAAATACAATTATCTCCATTATTCGAACACGTCTTAATAATTTTTGGTGCACAAAAAAAATTTCCTGTGCACAATTGACAATTAAACAATTCGCTCTATCGAACAAAATGAAACTTCGAGACAAAATTTAAATTCGATCAAAGGTTAAGCACCACAAAATATTTTTAATATTAAAACAAATTTTTGAGTAGACACAAGTAGACTGGTCGTATCACTTCAAAACACTGAGCTATACATGGATACGACATCAATGTCAGAAACCATATAAAACAACAGCAAAAAATGGGAGCACTTTTTTTATAGTCATATCGCTCGTTTATATACACCTCTTGCTTTAAATTTTTTTTTCCGAAAAATAGGACCGTACCGAGGATAGTTTTTATTTGGAATTTTTTTTAAATTCGTCTGTTATTATTATAGTCAATGAACAAATAATAATGTTCAAATAATTTAAATTATAAATCACTTTATAATTCATTTAATTCATGTGGTAACGCTTTTGTATGCAAATTTCTTCTTGCAATTTTCCTTGATATTTCAAATCCGGCCTGCAAATATTTCAAATAAAAAAAAAGAGTTCTTGTCGTCAAAACGTCAAAAACTCATAAGAACCAGGTTTCTGTTTAGATTAATTTGATTTTCGAAAAATCAGAATTCAAAAAAAGACAGAAAATTTTTCTTTCCTTGTCACAAACGTAGAACAATTTTTGCTCTACCATATAGTTTTTGTCATGTGGTATCCATGTTATATAGATCAGCGCTTCAAAATTTAAAACGAAATCAACAATTTTCTTATTTCGTCTAAACATAAGCAGTTGTAGTGTTGCGTTGCAATGTTAACTTCGAGTAAACAGCACCAATGGTTGCTTTTTGTTTACTATTTCATTCATGTTTTATTTAACCCTTGTCAGGCGGAATAGGTACAATTGTACCTTTTCCGTTTTTAAATACTAATAAATCTTCTTGTAGAAGTCGGAGAGGGGTAAAGTTTTGTGAGATCTATACATTTTTTTGCTGGACCATTCAGACCATATTTTAGAAAAATATCCCCAGCCTCTTCAGATATAGGAGATCGAATAAAATTTTGCGTTGTAAAACACTTTTAGCGTTGTAAAGTTATTCCGCCGGACGAAGGTTAAAATATGTCACCAAAGTAAAGATCAACAAAAAAAATTGACTCATATAAAGAAGGCTAACCATCAGGCAAATTTCTAATAAAATCTGATTAGTATTTTGTTTCCTAATTTTGACTTTTTTGAATTTTCTTCCAAATTGTGCATTGAAACCGGGATATTTAAGGAGCTTCATTTATACGGAAGTTTAGAAAATTATTTAATCCAAAGCGAATTAGAATCCATCGAGATATAAATGTAATAAACTGTAAATGGTGCTCCATTTAGAATTGTTAATTCTTACATATGATAAGCCAATATTAGGAAATCCGGAACAAAATTTTATAGCTCTAATAAAAAAGGCAAAAAATCTGGAGATTATTTTGCTCCCTAATTTTGACAAGCTACACCATATGACAAATGTATATACTTATTAACATTTTCACTTAACATACGCAAAATATATGATGAATAACTTTACTCGTACTGTATATAGAAAATCTACCGACTTGTTTGAAATGCTTGCGAGTTTTTTGAATGTAATCTGTTGTTTGAATAAATCTCAATTACAAACACATAAAATATTCATAATAGTACACATACATAGTCTAACCTTGCGATTAAAACATACATATGCAAACATATTTACGTATACATAAATTCATAAATAAAACATAAAATTAAATCCCATTCATAAATTGTACAACAATTTACGGTTTTAAACAACTAACTCGCTTTTTCACTATGTTCAAGTCGACAGGAAGCTCGTGTTACATGTTGGTTGTTGGATTTACCACACTTTTATACTTTTTTGTCGGTGTAATGATGTTTCTACGAATTTCTATTATCCTTTTTTGTCTGTGTACGCCGTGTTTGCGTATATAAATGTTGAATATTTATGCTTTTCCTTTTATTTATATTCAAATCAAGGAAAACGGAAATTTTTGTATTCAAATGTAAATTATTGAGAAAGAATAATGCAAATAAAGTTATGTTTCACATGTAAGCATATAGATTGTAATTTAGCGTGAATACTTTGAATGCGGTAAATGATGTGTCAATTACAAACGATAAACTCCTTATGCTGTAGTATAACGTACCAAACGAATCTTTAATCCAATTCATTTTTATTGCTTTCACTTAATATTAATATTCTTACATAGTCCAATTTTATTTAATATTTATTTTTTGGAAGTCGAGTGCAAAAACTGTCACAATAAATTAAAAAAGGGAAACAGAAAGTAAAAATAATGAAGAAAAAAAAAAACACTTTAATTTATCTTCAAAAATTCAATAAAAAAATTCAAAACCAATTTTTCACTTTTCAAAAATTCAATCGCACCTTTTTAGCATGCCTTTGTCTCCGTCCGCCTTTTATCGATATGCCGATAGATACATAGATTATATATAGGGTGTCGTACCCCATTAATTAATCTCAATAAGAAAAAAAAATTATTTTGCAAATGTAAATTCTGATGATACATGACACCTTTCCTATAAACACGAATAGTGTAAGGCTACTCGTATAACAAAAAAAGGTAAAATCCATAAATTTTGTTATATTATTATAGATAATTTTCGATTGTCCACCCTTCGATACGTAATGTTTTTGCGTGTATACTTACTAAACTATATAGATATTACTATATAAAGGTAGTGTACACACAAAGAAGACAATTCTGGAAAATTGTTATTTTCCCATAATAAATTTTTATGTTATTATTATCACATGTTTTAGAATTTTTGATGTTAATTGAATCATAATTTATTATACGAGTATCTATCGGGAAATGAAACCAACCAGATTATTTTACACAAAAAAAGGTGAGACTTTTTACTTTATATATAATAGGAGTCGTTGTGAGAAATGGATTAAGGGTACATGGGTGAATAATAAAAAGCACGTGATATTTCAATAATCGATGCTTAACCTGAATTTTCATTTCATTCGTTTTTCAAGTTATGCTGGATAGATGGAACATAAATTGTTTGAACTTTAATATACAGTGATAAAATTAATTTGTTATTTTAGTTGGCCACTCTGGTCTCCACTTTCAACAGAAGTCGCAACATTTCGCTGCACACAAAGGACGCTTGCCACGTGATGTAAACAATATCTAGCATATTATAAATTTATCGAGAGGTCACCATTTCCATATAATTGCCATTTTAATGTTTCCTAAAGCCCGATTTTTATTCTCTTTTATAGCCGCCTCCGCTTATTAGATTTGCATTTGAAATTTATGGAAGTGGTTTCGCAGTTCATTAAATGAATCCAATTTTAAAATTTGATGATATCATACGCAATATAACTCGAATATGAACATAAACTATATACAGACAAGGTTACTTTTGAATCGATTTCAACTTCATTAAATAAGGTTCATTATAATGTTTATTAAATACTATTCATTAAAGCAACACACTAATATTCCTACCCAAAAAGTAAAATTAAAACGATAAGAAATCATTTTCATTATCTTATTTCTCATTAAGATGATATGAGATTATTTTTAAACAAAATTTCAAGATTTTTTCGTACTCGTATAAAGAAGCATAATTTAAATACATAACAAAACCGTAAGATTATTCATTCCAAATATGTAAAGGAGTACATGATGAATTTTATAAATTTACAGTGACGTGTGATTTTTTGAATTTGAAAAGGTTGTGTTTACCAGAAATTCCCTATGAATATTTTATTAAAATTTGTATAAAATATTCTTTTGTTTTAATAATTACTAAAAGATGTGCTTTTAATTATTAATTTTAATTGTTTGCAATAAATTTTGAAGTATACGTGTTAAATACTTTGATATGTGTAACAGAAATCGATGATACGGCTTTTGTTAATCTGCGACGTTGATATAAAACTGATATGTTTTCAACATACAACGTATATCATATTTTATAAGACGTACGAGGATCAAATCAATGTGTAGAAATAGAAACACTGCTTTTTTTGGTCAAATTCAACCATTCAATCAAGCAGATGTCGAAGTGATAGTGCTTGGTGAGTAACTCCTTACTTTAACTTCCTCGTTTTCAAATAACTTGACGAAATACTGCAAAACAATTTTTTTTACTAGAAATCTGTATGTGATAAATGCTATATGATATTCCAATATGAATTTAAATTATAAAAAATTATTATATTTCGGCCGTTTTTAAATATTTTGACAACAACAATTATATTTGACAACAACAACATTTTCCTTGAATTATTTTGGAAATCTGTATATGATAATAGCAAATAATAAATATCCATGGTAAATCGTTTATTTCAATTTCACTTTAAATCATTATAAAAAACAATTATATTTCGGCCATTTGTAAATATCCAAAATATTTAACAACAGCAACTTTTTCGTGAAATATTTCGAAAAAAAATTCCATATAGTAAATAGTGTGTTCCAATTTAAAAAAAAAAACATTATATTTTGGCCTCTTGCAAATATTTTGACAACAACAAATATTTTTGACAACAACAACATTAACCTTGACAGATTTGAAAATCTGTATATGATAATAGCAAATAATTTATTTTTATGGTAAATAGTTTGTTCCAATTTGAATTTAGTTCATTACAAAAAAGCATTATATTTCGGCCGTTTGAAAATACTTTGACAACAACAAATATATTTGACAACAACAATATTTTCTTTAAAATATTTGGAAATATGTATATGTTAATAGCAAATTATAAATTTCCATGGTAAATAGTTTGTTCCAATTTGGATTTAAATCATTTAAAAATCATTATATTTGGGCCATTTGTAACTAATTTGACAACAACAAATATATTTGACAACAAAAACATTTTATTTGAAATAACTAGAAATCTGTATATGATAATAGCATATAATGAATTTCCATGGTAAATAGTTTATTTTAATTTGAATTTAAATCATTAACAAAATTATAATATTTCGGCCATTTTTAAATATGTTGACAAGAACAAATATATTTGACAACAACAATATTTTCTTAAAAATGTTTGAAAATCTGTGTACGATAATAGCAAATAATAAATTTCTCTGGTAAATAGTTTATTTCATTATGAATTTAAATCATTGTAAAAAATCATTATATTTCGGCGATTTGTAAATATTTTGACCACAACAAATATATTTGACAACAACAATATTTTCTCTAAAATATTTGGAAATCTGTATATGATAATAGCAAATAATAAATTTCCATGGTAAATAGTTTGTTCCAATTTGGATTTAAATCGTTAAAAAAAATCGTCATATTTCGGCCATTTGTAAATATTTTGACAACAACAAACATATGTATATTTGACAACAACAACGTTTTTCTTGCCGACCAAATGACACACTGGTTAAAGCTTTGGAGGTTGGATCGAGAGGTACCGGGTTCGAATTCCGATAGGGGCAGGATGCAAAGTGAAATTTCATCAACAGATTACGCTCTTTGATGAAATGAGGCACATCTATGAACTCCTGTCAGTTTGCAAAATCCATGGTTGTTTGATTCAATGCCTTGTTGTTGTTTTTGCGATGTTACATTTCTTTGTTTTGTTTTGTTTTATTTTATTACATTTTGTAAAACTGTTATATTGTTTTCGCTTTAACGATTGTCTCCTTCCTATTCATGATGATCGTACAATGTTTTTATGGTTTTAATTTTTTTTCCTCGCCTGGATGAATTTCAATTTTGTGTTCGTGAAAAAAATTTGAAATTCGTCTCGTGTCAGAGAAAAGAGAAAAATTAACAATTTATTGCTTACGGATCTTTTTATTGTAGACAATAAGCAAAAATTGCGCCAAACTAATCTTCAGTAACAACAACCGCAGTTAGTATGATAGCGATTTTATTTTATTTGTCAACAGATAAGTCGTTTAGGTGGGAACGGAATACAAAGATCGAGGCCGGATAGGAGAACGAGAAAACATGAGTTAATTAGCGTGTGTCCGATCAACTCACGATGCCGTTTGCTATCAACGTTACCCATAAATCCATTCCCGGCAACCGTTATAGATAAGCTATAATAATTCTTTGATAAAATTTCGACTGATTGATTATTATTGTTTTGGAGCGTTTCTATGAAAAAAATATCTATGATTTCCAAAAAAATAAAATCAATGTTACCAGGCATATATTTAAAAACAATTCTCGAAAATATTTATTCGACAAATTAGAATGTTTTCCTCTTATAAAATTTATCAATAACGTTACAAATTTGAAAGAATTTTTGTTATAAACAAATATTTCTATTGTTTGATATCTCATTGAATACTGTTCTCGCAAATTGATTTAAATTGCAAAAATAATTAAAATTGTAATTCCTAGAAAAATCAAAAATAATTTTCCAATCAATTTGTTATCTAATATGTAATGAAAATTTTTTGTGTTGTTGTTTTAATTTACAAATGTTGATTTGTTCTCAAGGAAAGGGTGAAAAGCTTTTTGTCCTTTAAGCATATTTTTGGATTCTACGTTCCCACAGATTAGGCTATTTTATAAAAGGCTACAGCGGCATGCCTAATTAATCTAAATGGTGTAAATATATTGCCTTAAAATGTATTTCAAATTCATTGATCATTTATACATCTAAATAATTCTAATTGTCATGCAAAACACAAAGAGTACCGCACAAAAAAAAAAATAATAAAACCATTATCTCACCATCATCTACCACAAATAAATTAACAATCTCTATAGAACCATCAAATCCAGCAACAACGATAACAAATCATATCACATAAAAGTAATTCAACAAGTGTTGTTCTTAAAATATGTAAATAATAAATTTACCATGTTTCCCTCATTCTTTATGCAGATTTTTTCCTTATTCGTATCTATATTAAACCGAAGCCGGGAGGGGACAAAGTTGACGAGGCGCATAAACAAAAAATAAAAAAATACGAATAAAATGTATTCTTATTTTAAATATTATTTACATAATAACAATAAAAAATATGCTTCAAATTTTATGTAATTTTTTTTTGTTTGACCAAAAAACATTAAACGCTCTGCATTATACAAAGAAGGATGGAACATAGGAAAATAATTTTTTTTATTTTTAAACGGATATAAAAATGACGGAAGGAAATGTTGAACGGAAATTAAAAGAAAAGGAATGAAACGTAACACAAAATAAAAATTATTTAATAAAAAGGGAAAAAATGTTAAAATTTGTGAGATTTCTCGATATTATAACATTAAAAAATTAAATAAAATAAAAATTATGATTTGCGGTCATTTTAAATTTTATTTATACGAGTATACGCTATATACGATACTCAACGTTAAAATATTATAAAAGAAACAACAAAAAAATCTTAATTTAATTTTTCGAATAAAGTTCAAAATCGTTTTTATTTTTGGTTCTTTTTAATTTTATGTTTCCGGAGATAATATTCTCTACATTACATATATAAATTTTTTGTGGTTATGTGTGAATTATATTAGAATTTTTTATTTTTTGTTAAGGATTATTTATTATGAATTCGGTGCAAAGGTTATACAGATAAGATTATATGTGACAACAAGTGATTTAGATTTTATGAATGTGGGTTAGATATTGAATGGAAATATAACATTTTTTGGTGATAGGTGTTTTAATATGTTGTCGTCTATATTTACCTGGAAAATGTAAATTTTTTAATAATACTCCATACCTTTTTAAATGTCAACAATTTCTTGATTTTTATGTTCTTCTGCAATTCTGCAATACACAATATAAATTTTTTACAGCCTCTGTCTAATTAATTTAATTAGTTGACTGCTGCTGACAATGCAAATGTTTTGGTAGTGAACTGGTTCGATGTATTCGGTATTCAAAATCGGCGTATCGAAGCGGCTAAAGTGTATTTGTTCTCTATTTCGTGCGATTGGGAAACAAAAGTCATTGGTCGTATCGTATAATTTAAATACGTCTCGGTTAGGATGCCACATATTTCCTAAGGTTTGGTGGTTTAGTCTTCAATAAGTCTTCAATAAGTGTTAGAATATCGTTAGTAGTATAACTTGTTAACGGTTGTAGTAATGGTTGAGAGTTTGACAACAACTTAGGAAAATTAAATCCATCGCTAGGAAGTAGTACAAGTAAAAATGTTTTCTATTTCAAAGCACTAACTGACAATTTCTAACAAATTCCAAGTGGCATTATTTATTTGATTTATTATAAATAACTATTTTTTTACTTTTATATTTTTATTTTTGGTCAAACAATATTTCCTATGATTCGAGTTAATTACAAGCAGGAAGTAAAAAATGATAAGTACGAATAATTTTTAAAATATCATTATGATTTGTACTTTCTGCGTGTAAATCTCTTTAGATAGTTTATTTAATTATGTATTTTATGATTTAAATCAAATCAATATTTATTTATATAAATCAAATTTTTAAAAATAATTCTGCAAAATATTTTTGAAATTGTCCTTTTATAAATTAAAGACAATTTATGAAAGTACAACTTCAAAAATATCCTATAGAATTATTTTTCAAATTTTTAAATTTAAATCTTAAAAAAGTTTGAAATTCGTTTACATATTTTGTCTAAACCAGCCGAAAATTTTTTTAAATTAAAGATAAATCAAACTTTGATTTATATTTTTTTTTTGTTTTAAAGATTTTTGTTTGAACTTTTGTTTTCAACGATATAACCGGAAATCGCACATGTAATTCACAGAATGGATTACTTTAAATAAATAAACTATCTAAAGCAAATTACAAGCAAAAAGTACAAATCATAATGATTCTTTAAAATTAGTCGTGCTTATGATATTTTTTTTTTGTTTGAGCAAATAAGAAGATCTCAAAATAAAATAAAAATATTTATAATAAATCAAATAAATAGTATAACTTGCAATTTACATTTTTTGAAAGTTGATAGTAATTTATATTTAAATATCCTGCACCAAGCAAATTAACCCGCCTAAATGAAACATATACTATAATTAGTTACACATTTATTACAAGAAATCCAAATTTTATTACAGTTACCTTATTCGAGCAACGAGTAGTCGTTGGAGCATTTGCACCACCAAAATTGTAACTTTAAACTTAGCTATGATATCGATGGTTCGTGGAACAAAATTTATTGTAAATTAATAATATTTCATTGGTTAGTTCAAGATCACCCCTATAATTTTCCACCCACAATGATTATTATAACTAAACACTTCAAAGCAATAAAGAAAACTCTTAAAATATAAAACACGATCAACAAAATATTTTATAAAAATTAATTTAAAATAATTAGTCCTACACAGATGAATTAATCTTTATTTAGGATGAGAACATGATTAAAGCAAAAACGTTAATTTAGTCACACTTAATAAATTAATATACAAGATTGACTCCAGAGTTTGAACCAAATGTTGCCCTAGGAGTCATGTAGAGGGCATTTTAACATTACCCAGGTGAGAAATTAACTATTTTTGTATCAGGCTAGAAATAGAATTGTCTTCAAACGATAATGGCTTTGAATGTGTAATTAAAAGATTTTACTGCTTTTAATAATTTATTACACCAAACCGCCACGAGATGTAAGTAGATATAAGTATGTTGAGTTAACCCGAAAAGCAGCCCGTAAAAATGTGTCTTCAGTACAACTTTAATATTTTCGGGCCAGCCCCAAAAATTATAGAAAGTGCTATATATATGTATATACATTTTACTCAATAGTTCGAACCACTAAATGTGGGCAACAAAATTAAATTATATGATAAAACTTATAATCATTATGTTTAATATTAATAATAATAATTAATAAAGAAATCATAATAGATCTACTGAAAATATATACTAAGTATTTTCTTGTGTAGTCGCAGTCAATAGAATTTCTAAAATCTACTACAAGTACCACGAAAAGATGTTCTATATCATGCACCAACAAATTTACTATCATTATCGTGTGAGCTGAGTAAAAGGTTCAAATGTACCCTGGTCCCGACATGATTACCGTGACACACAAGGGTTGGTCAATAGAAATTTAAAATAGATAACCTTATTACCATATCAGTTTCTAGGTTGATTATCTTCCCGCCTTTAGAAACGTCTTCCAGCCTTTAATCGAAAATCAGCGATTAGGCCAAGGCTGGCAGCCTTTAAAACTGGGTTGCAGTTATGTTAGGCCCCGACCGGCAGACTTTAGATTTAAAACTGGATTGAGATATCCCCGCTGATATAGATGCACTCCGCACTACCATCAATTCTGTTCTAAACAAATTATTCCAGGTCTAAATGGTTTGTAGATCGACACAACTCGTACCAATTTTAAATCGCCAACACTGTCTAATGTATGTTTGAATTAACTGTATTCACTAAAAACCATAAACTGTACTCGACTTTACCCGAAAATAATTCTCGAATAAACGCAAACTTATAGCTTTTATTACAACTCAATTTTTATTTTATTCGATATAAATTTAACCATCAAATATTAAAGGTTTTCAAAAAAATTTATCGAAAAATTTCGATTTGTTATAAAACTAATCTGACTCGTTTTACCAAAATTCCAAAAAGCCTTATTTTTAAACAAAATTCCAAACGGAACAAAAAAAAAACTTTCGCATCAAAAATCTAGAAGAAAATTTGTTGTTTTTCGTTTGCGTCACTTGCACACTCTCTCTACCGCGCATCAATCGCACGTCGATAAACAAGAAACCACATAAAAATATTCCTCTATATTTAAGACGCACGCACACACGCACAAATTGTTCGACGTTTTTGTAATACCATAGGGTGGGTAAAAAACATAGAACAGAATATTAAGGCACACGCACACCACAACAGTTTTAGTATTATTGTCATAATACAGATGGCAATCACATCAGTGAAAGACATTAATCAAACGAAAATCATAGAAATCCTTAATGCTTATGTTCTCACAATATACGCAATTTTTACCAAATTATTAGTTTCTAAGCGTGTATCCGACTCTCTGAGAATCAGAAAAATCGTATTTTTTTTTTAATTTTTCCCGCTTGGTTTATCGCTCTAATTTTATGTTCAACCATCATTATGCCCAATTAATTATTTGTTTCTTACTTAAAAGTTTTAGCATGCATCTTTCAAATGCGACAGTTCTTATCAAGTTTGGGTAAAAAATAACGGAATTATATTTCTTATTTGTGTAGTACCTGGAAATGGAAAAGTTAAATGTAGATAACTCAGTTTGAAGTGTGAATATTAATAAAAGTCAGGAATAAAATCGGGAGATCAGATATAATTTTTAATGACAAGTACTACTCAATTTGCAACCATTATGGGTTCAGATATTGAAATATAAAATTAATATTTTATATGTTAACATTGTTGCAAGTATATTTTCATACTATTAAATTAAATTAATAAATTTCTAATGAAATTTCAAATACATGCATTTTAGTTTTAGGTTTTAAACATTTGGTAAGTGTCAGATGACCAAACACTAACGTTAACTTTTTGTAAATAATAAATATTAAATGTGAGATTTTTGTCGAGTTATGATTATATCGTATTTATTTTAGCAGTTAGCATTTCGGATGCATCCGCATATAATTTTAGCAAGATATAATTTGTTATAATAATTACTTAAATGTAAAAAAGTAAATTACAAGCAGGAAGTACAAATCATAATGAATTTTTAAAGATAATCAGCTTTATTAACTCTAATCAATTTTTTTACTTCCTGCTTGTAATTATCTCGAATCCCAGAAGAATGATATTTTGATCAAACATTGGTGTTTAAAAGTATAAAATAACAACTTATAATTTATGGTAGGTTAACACATTTATGGTTATTGTTATGCACAGTCTAATTATTCACCAATGAAAAAGAAATTTATCATCAAATTTTGTTCAAAATTCTATGTTTTAAATCATATTGATAAAATGAATAGAAAAACAAAATTTATAAACGATACTTATACTTAACCAAGAGCATATTCCGCTAGCACTACTAGTAAAAAAGGTTTTCATTTGCCTTCGCAGGACACAAAGGCTTTTGCATCCATACTTAATTTCGAATATCTCTTAAATCTAAGAAAACTTTATAATTACCAGATTATCCGAATATTCGCTTACTAAAAATAAAACATCTAATCCGATTTCAATTAGCAAATATGATCGCATTTTAATTAATTCTTATTGTAAATTCCAAATGAACAAAATTCAATTACCGAAAAAAAATTTTCTTGTTTTCAATTTTATTTTGTTTTTCTTTTCTGTTTATCAAAAAAAAAAAAATTAATTAATAATATTTTTATATTATCAAATCTAATTTATGTCAAATCAGCTAAACAAAAGATTTTTAACCATACAGACAACAAATTCAAGACGACACAATTTTGTACAAACAGAAAACTACTACACAAATTAACTTCTAGGGGGATACCCTTATCTCTGTTCTAACCAAAACAAACTTTCCATTATCTATTGTTTATAGAAATGGAATTTATACGTAAAGTTTTTTTTTTAGATTAGTTAGTTTTTTTTAATACGAACTTAATTAAACTGATAAAATTTGTATTCATAAATTAATTATTAGATATTTGATATGTACGCTGGATTTGCATATATAAAACATGTTCTGCACTCGTATCATTATTCTGTGTACGCTAATTATAAAATTTGAATACCAGCGAAATGTTAAAAGTTGTACTCATTTGCATCGTAACAACATAAATTAATTACGAGCGCAATATATAACATAAAAAAATATTTATTTGCATTCATCAATAATTAATTAAGGCTTATTAATTATTTGTTTTATGTATTTAATTGTATCGATTTTAAATTGAATTTAAATAAAAAAAACACAGAGTGGTTATATTAAGATAAATTATGTATTGTACTTTGTCGCATTTTCAATTTTCCGATACATAATTATGATTAATGATGATTTAATTAAAGAGTTTTTCAGCGCAGTGGGTACACGACTTTTGGTTCTAAATTTCAAAATTTTATCTTATTTATAACAAATATTGAAAAAATGAAGTCTCATATTATTAAGAAAGTCTCTTAAAAGAATTTTAAAATCTCTTTATTCGAGGTAGGTCCGTAAATATGAGGCAGTGCCACACTTTGGAAAATTTTATTAATAACGAGACAATCGCAATATATATTGCCAAGGACTGCTCAAAGAACGGACCGTCTTCTAGTTTCCCTGAAACCATTCGAAATATATTTGAAGAAATCGGTAACAACTCAACACGGCTTTTCAAGATCTGCTTGAAGATTCTGCTTCAGCAACAATTTTCTGCCTGTGAGTGCGTTTAGCGACTCTGTCAGCTCCCATTAACTGTTGACGAAGACGATGGTGTTGAAGAGGCATACAACACATTGGCTGCTCCTCAAAATTTCTGTTTGCAGCTTATCTTAGACAGTACAAAAATTAAGAGTACCTGGACTATTATATCAGCCTTCTGCTCTAATATTTGTGTCTTTGGGAACTAGAAATTTTTTTCGTAAAGGAAAAAATGTTGATAACTTTTCGTATCCAAAGTAGTAGAAAAATAGTAGAAAAGTATGCATCAAAACTGAGATAAATAGGAAAAAAAAAATTCCTATAAGACACATTATAGAATAAGCTGATTATAGGAAAAACACACAAAACTGCTATAAAAATTTAAAATTCTTTCTTATTTCCTATGCATATAGGAAAACCAAACTCGTTGAGGAAAGATTAGCTCCATGCCGATCAGCAGCTGCCAGAACGAAACAGTCTAGTTTTATACCAACCAAAAATCTCACCACAATCAACTCATTTGTAAAAAAATTTGTCGTTCTTCGAGCTCGTTCAAAATATGCGACAACAATGAGATACGACTTTCAGCAAGCTCCCGAATAACTTGCTAATTGTTGGACTAAAGGCGGATAACGTCAAGATTCTTCTTGACATATTCACATTGTTCCAACAAAAGAGCTTGTCAGCAAACGTAACTGTCAGGTACTCCAATACCATAACCAACAAGGCATACATTTGGTGAATCGTCGAGTAGTTGACCTTATCTCCGACGCTACCAAGAAGCTCAGCCAATAAGACATCAAAAAGACTATTAGAGGCCTTAAAGGTTTTAAAAATGATGTAGTCCATGTGTCGGTTTTTTTTTTGATTTGATGTTTTCGATTTTTTTTCTAACCATGTAGCAAGATCTTTTTAAAAGCTTTATAGGTCCACGCCAAAGTGGCAAACGATGCTAACAACTAACTATTGGATTAGTTTTTAAAGGCATGTTGTGCTTTTTATCAGATGGCATAATTGATAGGTTACTATATCGATTGAAGATGACTGGCATTCGTACGAAGCTGCGTTTCCGTTACTGGGACCTAATTTTCGTTTAAAACGTTTAAAACTCAATAAATTTTGAACCGCAAACAATATTGTATCTATAATATGTCGAAATATTCAGAATTTCATCCTACAACTTCGCATCAACCCCACAATACTAAAAAAGAATTAGCTTGGATAATGGGTTCATCGAATTGGCAGAGTCGGCCGAATTTGAGAAAATAATTTTTTTGTATACGAATCATATTTCACTATACGCATCCTACATCCTTAATACAACAAAATTACACGAACAGTATTAAACTTCCTTCAGAACCTGAATTAACACTACCTTTGGATTTTCGGATACAGCCTACATCAAACTGTACGTTATTTACAATATTCATAATAAAAACAAATTGGGACCATAAACAAACCATCACCACATTTGGGTTAGGCTCCGGAAATCAAAACTTATTTCATAATAATTCCACTTTGTACAACGGAAGTGTGTTAGTTTTTTAATGTTATGTCAACATATGAAAAAAGAATTTGCTCTCGACACCAACTTTAAACTTTTATTGTTTCAAAAAAATTCTAAAAATTATTTATCGCAACGTAAATTTCAATTTCTCTCTGGGGTAATGTAAATGGACAACGATAACTTATCACAAATATTACTTATAGAATACTGAGCTAGAAAATAATCCCAACCGCCGATATCAAATCGACACCAAAGTCATCGTACGCATGCTCGTCAAATTATAACAGAAATTTCTCCTACAAGGATACGACAAACACTCGTTTAGATGAATTTTTTTTTATGTTTGGAGAAAGAGAGAGAGAGTTGTTATTCATAACTTCTACTAAAACAAAACATAAAATTTTTATTGTGTACCTGATTATTACCAACAATAACTCGGCTAAAAATAACAAAAAAAAGGGAAAATCAAATAACAGCTTTTCACAAATAAATTTTACTTTTCGTACGACACAGGTAAGCATTTTACATAAATATATGTATCATAACACACAAATGAAAAGGAGATTCTTTTTTGTTTTTGTTGTTTTTAACAAATCGTGAATAGCGCAAAGTAAAATATTAACAAGAAGAAGAATAAAAATACGGAAAATTTATGAATAAAGGAAATTTGATAATATATTTCAAATGACATAAATACATTTTATGTTGAAGAGATTCTATCAGACTCGAGTCGAATACATAATAATATAATAAAAATATAAAATACGAGCGTTTTTTTTTTCATTATACGAAGTATAAAATGTTCGTTATGTAACAAAAAAAAAACAAAGTGTTTTGTGCGGGCATTTTTTCAGAACTGACCCTTTTTCCGAATGATTTATAATAAAATAGCTACAATATAATAAAGTTAAATTAATTTGTAGATTTTGTTGCTGTTGCTTTTGTTTTAATTTATTACATTATTTATTCATTTTTTTTTTGTTAATTTAATTTTGTGTAATTTATATTTATATTTTTTAATATGCAAATTAATCGTCCGATTTTTTCTGCATTATGTTTTATGATCGTTTTGAAGTAGAATTATGATTTACAGAAATATGGTGATTTTAGAAGAGTCGTATACATGATTTATTTTTTATTAATGTTTGGCGATGTCCTTGCCGTGAGATTTTATTAAAAAATGCAGTACATGGTTATTTACACCAGCAATATGCAACAGCTTTTATCAGTGATGATAATCCAGTGTGACAATTTGTAATACTCGATCGAATGGTGTAACAAAAGCGGTATATTTATTACATACTCTTCATAAATCGGAACATTAGCTGAAATTAGCCCCGCCCCGTTTTTATCATATTTTATTTCAAATACACTTCATATGTGTAACACACAAAAAATGAAATAATTTAATAAAATATAGCTCAAAACCATATAGCTCTGATCCGACAATGTAATACTTTTTTACATGTCAAATGGAAATATTATTTTGGCTCGAAAACGTATTACGTGGTAATATTTTGCTCGGAGCCCAATTTCGTGTTTTCCTAAATGTTATAGATATGTGTATTCCTTCTTATTTTACTTCATTTTATTAAGTTATTACATTTGTGTGTTTGCGAATTACAATACTTTTAATAAACATTTTATTTTTCATATAATAAAATTCGGCTAACTTCACATATGAAGTGTATTTGGAATAAAATATAATTTTTTAAGTTTTTTCTTTCGGCTTTATCGGACAAAATAGTATTTTTAGTAATAAAACAAAGATACCATTTACTCACAATATTTCTACCACAAAAGTAGAAAAAATCTCCTTCCCCCCATTTTTAACCCCAGGCCACTTGTGTACACAAAGATACACAAACCCTTACAAAAATGAACACTCTTTTAAGTAACGTCTTAGCAGATTGGTTTCATAATGATAAAAAGGTTGGTCTACTCATAAGGTTGCAATGTCCAAGTTAGTACAAAACAAAACTATATCACCAAATCAAAAACTTCAGGAGATTCTCACTATGTATATACTGCAGCAAAAATGGGGGCACCATCACCTTTATGAAGTTGGCCCAAAATTTTAGCCTAAAAAATTGCGGGTTGAAAAGCAGTAAATTGTTGTAGTTTCTTATGTATTAAAAGTTACACCAAAAAATCTAAACGAGCATTTACTGCATCAAGTTTACTGCATCTGCCGCATACATTTTGTATTTTCGATATATTAGATCTAAACTTATTATGTAGCTACAGGAAAACCGCTACATTTTAGTGCCAGCCAAAAAAAAAATTTGTCGTGAGACTATCAGACCCGCATGATAGATAAAACACTACCCTTAAATCAAAAATGAAAAATTAGCATTTATGTTAAAATATACATCAGAGATTATATGACATAAACATTTTTTCAGGAATCGGATGCATAAGGCCTAACTTTAGACTTTATTCCGATGATAGTACCATTCAACGTAATATGTAATTGACTTTAATTCTGAATCAGAGGCTCTGATGCATACTTTAATACAAATGCCAATCAAAGTGAGGGGCCATACTCAAACTAGTCAGATACAGAATTAAAATAATTACACATCCGATGATTGGTATTATCATCGTAATAATGACTACGGAGGGCCCTAAATCCTATGATTCCCCAACAAATGTCGTATAGATTGCTCTGATGTATTCCATAAAACCCTTTCAGCACCGTTCAATTCAATTGTGTAAGTAAATTTAAGCCTGCATATACAATCATTAGCAATCCGATTTTTTTTACTAAATTATGACCAAGTAGCATATTTGTGTATGAAAATTGTTGACACCTATATAAACCAAAAACGAGAAAAATATTTTATGAGTTCATGACCATGTGTGACAATTGTGTATCAAAAATTGAAGTAGTCCTTAGAACTGCCAGACTTAAAACAAACATTTTTTGGAGGATTTTGCTAAAAACCATATTATTGTGACTCAAATATTATTAATTTTCAAATTTAATTTGCAAATTTTAAATAGTTTGACCGTGGGAGTACCCGAACAATTGTGTGATTTGTATTCATTGTACAACCGAATTGTTATAGGCTCTTATTCAAATTCATTCAATAAAAAAAGACAAAAATAATATTCATTCATGGCGAAATAAATAATTCAAATATTGAGCTTAAAACTATTTGAAAAATTTATCGATGGGACCTTTTGATTTTCATTGTATGAAACATATTAAAACAGGACGATACTAGGATCGAACAGCACAAGCGACAATTTTTCCATTTTGTGTATTTATATCATTGGAAAGCGCTGACAATATGCTATACGATAGTTTGAATTTATTTTATATTTGAGGCCCTGATTATGAGTATCGTTTCCCCAAAAACGGGAGTTTTTTTATTTTATTATCTTTTGTTTCTGGTTCTTGTTGTTCGTTTGCCTCATCCTCGATTATATTGATTTGTATCGGCTCCTCACAGATTAAAGAATCTGCCACGTCTATGTTGTACGGTAATAAATCAAGCAATTTTAATAATCCAAGAGTTAACAATTGTCAGGTCAATAACATGATGCGCGATTTTACCAGACCATTTTTTGTTTTTATATATACATCCTATAATATTCCAATTACTAGTCACAAATATCGACCCCACCCATATGGCTGTTATAGTCCTGTTAATAGAACAATCGATTTTTAATGTCCTTTTTCTTTGCACAACCGATCGATAGTACAGGCAGAATTGATGCAGTTGATAGTTGATATCGTGGTTACGCACTTTGTGTCTTTCCATTTGCTCAGTCAATACAAAGTCTTGTGATTCCCCTCGTTTAAACTGTTGATCATTTTTGAAATTAACCTGTTTTAATCGGTTTAACATTATTGTTCCTGTGGCTTGGAATCCCATTTTATCCAACTGTTTAAATAACCCCACTGTCGAAAAATATCTGTCAAGATAAAGCAAAATGTCAGGAGTCAGTGTTTCGTTTTATTTTGTTTTAATTTTAATTTTTCCAGTCCACCCGACACATTTAATGAAAACCGTTGAAATTATGTCAAATGTTTAAAGAAGTTCAAGCCCCACCAAGAATCCTCGTAAATAAGGTCATATAGGAATCAACTTCTAACACTCGAAAACCACACTCACCATTTTTTTTTTTCAAAATCGTCCGAGAAAATTTTTTGCTCAAATCGGATTTTCAGTTTCCCAGTTACAATTGGTGTCTTGTACTCGAACACGCTGTCCGAGCAATTTTGATAAATCTCGTACGAGCCGGAAAAAACCAAAGAAATGAGTTTTGGCCCCACTGAACGATCTGACCCTCGGAAACCCTTCCAAAATTAAATAAAAAATATTGAAAACCCCGTTTTAAGTACCCCTAAACGGTTTTGTCAAAAATCCAACCCATTGCAATTGCAACATAATACAATATCCCACATCATGCTGTGACATAACACATGTTTAGGCTACATGATGAAACACCACACAACATTATGCAACACGACTACCTATTTAGAGAATTCCTAAATAATGAAAATCAGTATTTTTTGTGATCGATTTCAGGCATTGGAAACTCACCTCAACAATATTTATCAAAATTGTTTGCGCTGGTATTTCTTGTTGGAACCCTGTTCCCACCAAAGAATCACCTAACGAAATTTGCTAAAAATCAGGTCTCATCATAACCCATTCCTACCATTAGAAAACCCGTAACATTTCTTGTCAAAATCGATCGGTCCAAAAAAATTAATGAAGGATTCTGGGTCCCAGCGAAAGACCGCTTAATTGAACTTTCCCGAAATAACAACCCATCGAAATCGATTCCTTTCACTAACTTTTATCAAAATCGAGAGAACCGAAAAATATTAAATAATGGAACCCGGCCCGAAACCAAAGCGCATCATAATCGGTTTTTGGTACTACAAAAAGCTCCTCCAGCAATTTTTATAAAAGTTATAGCTTGGAACTCGTTTCTGACCTAACAGCCCTTTACGCGGATTTTAACGTAATTAACACTCATCGCAATCAACTTGTCTCACTAGACAACCCTCCAACATTATTTTATTAAAATCGTCCAGGCAAAAATTTGTAAGGAACGTAATCCAAACCCCACCGGATTACCTCCTAAACTCAAACAAACCCTTCTTAGAAATTTTCATCAAGGCGGTTTCAGCTTTAAAAAAGAACCCATAGGCTCAAACGTAGGAACACCTAAACGAATTTTGCTGAAACCAAAATCGCATCTAAAGAAAAATAATGTTCTTTCAAATCATTTGGGACATTTGGGACATCATTTGGGACATCAAATAGTCGCACAAATATGGAGAATATGCTGGATGGGGTAGCAGTTCGTATCCAAATTTATGGATTTTTACCATGGTGATCATTTTACACTTTTCGAGGTAATCAAAGTGAATGGAACCGCGTGCATCCCAAAAAACTGTGGTAATGACTTTATTGGGACTGGACTTGTGCTGGTACGACCACAACACATTTCAATATATCACTTCTTTACCATTGAAATTGACTGGCAGAGTTCTCATAGTAATTATTAAGGATTCCCTTAGCACAGGGAAATCACTTTTTTCATTTTCTTTAAAATTCATTAGGTTGCCTTCTTTAAATGGTTGTCAAACACAAACGAACAAATTACGCAGAGCTTGCTCAAAATTTGGCAGTAGTCTATTAACAGACTTATTTAACTATGCCCTCGAATTTTTTACAAGATCTTTTTAACTAAAGAAAAATTTTGAATATATAGCAGACATTTATTTTCGAATGGTTCCTTTCTTAAACAGCTAATCTTAAACAGCGACATGCCAAAATTTATCTATGGCATCGAGGAAATCTGATATTTCCTATAGTATCAAAACGTAAACCCGATATGCCTTAATGCCATAATGTGTAGATTTTGCTTTTATTTCTTGACGACGAATCTTCATTTTTGTTAAATTAATATTAATTTATCAAGTAATTAACTCATCACCGATTTTACCCAACCATCATTCTCGCGTTCATCAAAACTCTCAGACAATTTAAATTTAACGACCGACTGTTATTTTAATTAAATTTAATAGGCTGCTATTTTATTAAAAGTATTTAAGGATTTTCCAACACTTATTATTAAATTTCCGTATTCTTGAACAACTGTTGTTGTAAAGAAAATAAATTTTTTGATGCGTCTTTCTGTTGTTGTTCCATATAGATTTTTTTCGGGATATATTACCCATCAAAAAAATAATAATTAAATTTTTAGTGCAAATAATAAAAATGCGGCCGATTGATTATATGAAATTTACGGTTAATATAATCTGTTGTTGTGATTTTACAGCACTTTGATGGATTTGCATTTTATCGTGCGCGCACACTAAATATTTTCGCGCGGTACCATACACCATTGAATGTATAAACACCCAAACGGATCATTTTTGTGTATTTACCGCGTATAAAACAATGGGTACCTATATATAACGTTACGGATACGGTTATGAAATTTAACACATTTTTCAACACAGATTTTCATTTTAGTTTGCCAAGTTGTTTGTGTGCGTGATTTATGAGATTTTTGTTGGGAAAATAAAATTAAAATACCTTTTAAATGATAACTTAAGGGAAATAAATATAATAAAACGGAGCAAGTAAAAACAAAAAACTCATGAGTAAAACCATCACCCATCAACACAATAAAACTAAAATGACTTTGGCGGCCATAAGAAGCATAACAGAAAAAAATGGTAATAATTTAAAATAATAGAAACGGGCGAAAAAAATAAAAATAAAATAAAGGAATAAATGTCCCCATTGGGATGTTAATTTATGAATTTATTTCGTTCGTACTTTTGTATATTTGTGAGTGTTTGTATACTGTTGCTGTGGGTTGGAACTTTTTCTTATTTTTTGTATTAGAAGTTGCAAACTTGTAACAAACTTGGTTTTGTACCTAAGTCAAATATTTATTCGAATAAATCATTTTTTTTTTGCTTACGATATGAATAATTTATAAAGAAATGTATTTTGATTTTTCACCTGTTCTTACCCTACCGTTTAATCTGTTATTCTATTTATTTTTAAAGTGTAAACATTTCTGCAGTTAATAACAAAACAGATTGACTTAAACACTAAACTGTTTAAATATTAATAGCAAAGCAATGGAAAATAATATTAACCACCCCCTTTCCACCCTCTTTTAAATATTTTTAAAACTTTATTTTTAATCTAAAAATATTTTCGTACATATCCCACATCATTAAATTCACCTGACCATTACGTGTTCGATATATAAACGGTAATCGATTTTCTCTTTGCAGCAGAATACGAATACAATGTTAAGGACAAATAAAGTCTTTATTTTTATATTTTTCTAAGAGATACAAAAAATTTCCGGTTGGTTTGTTTTTAAATATGTAGGTGTTGATATAAGGAGTTGAATTCAATTGAAATGGAAAAATACTAAATTGGACAATGACAAAAATAACTTATCATAAACGACTTACCTTATCGTAACTTAGCATGAAAATTTATAATAGAAGCAATATAGGATGCAGTCCTAAAGAATAAAAATTAAAATTTCTTGGGTAGTTGGTCTTAACAATTTTATAAAATTTAACATGTCTGCGTGCATACCGAAATTCCAATCATTTTATTATCGTTTTAAATTCCCATAACAAAATCGAATGAATACACAAAAATCCAACTTATTAAAATTAAGATAATTTAATATTTTATTCCTCTTTGCACTATATATACCATCGTGACAATGATTCTTAAATCCTCGACGGTTGGCAATTTTCCAATAACCCATAAAAAAAATATAATATTTTTTTTTACGTACGATTAAAATTAAATATGGTGCCCTCACAAAAAAAAAAAATAATAATATTGAAAAATAAAAATGGACTTTATTGATTTAGTCGGTCATCAGTATGCAATAAATTTTTATTAAGTTTAGTTGAAAAGCTGTGACCTGCTTCAAAATATAATCAGTTGATTGTTGAAATTTATTGAGCGAAAACATTTTTTTTTATAGTTGGATAAAAACTAATGAATTTTTAATTTTTATGCAATTTTAAAGATAAAATAAAATATTTACAAACCATTCACACCTTATTTTGTGGAAAGCTGGACAGTAGAGCTTGTTGATGTTATTTCTAAATGAAAAAGCTCGGAATTCCGCACCTAAAGATACTAATTTATATGACCTTCAGTTGCTATTTCGTGAATAATTTATTTTAACGAGTTTATGGACATCTTTATCCAACCTCTCTTACGAAATATAAGAAACTTTCGCTTGTTCTTTAGATTAAACAATTTACACAAAACGCTTATTAAGTACAGATTGCTGTGTTGATGTTGGATGCTACAAAAATATTGAAATTAAGTAAAATCTGGCCGCAAAAAAATCAGTAAAATATAATTTTTGAAATTTTTAACTGGAAAACATTTTTCTAAATAAGAAAACAAATTTTTATTTCTATTCTACGTAGTTAAAAAATGGAGGGATGTTATTGTGGCCAACACTAGATTACTTTAACCAAACATTTTTCCTGCTTAAATTTCAGAAAACAGATGTTCACCACATTTCGCATAGACCTCCCAATTTATGAAAAAGCTTTAGTACGAAGTTTGTTTTCGAACAGGAAATCGATGTAGACGGGCTGAATTTTGACATTTTGGAAGTTCCTTCCGACTTGTTTTGATTGGTTATGTATTAGTGTTATTACCTGTATAAGGCGAAAATCCATTTAAACACCAAACATTTTAAAATATTTTGGTACAAGGAAAAAACTAAACCTACCATGGATACCAAATATAAACCAATCTTTGAAACCACCAGGTTAATTACCATTATAGACCAAAATGAATCAATTCGAAAACCAAAGACCACATTCGAATTAAATCCATAACCATCAAAATTGAGAGAATACATCACTACGAATCGAACGATTACAATCGTACAATTTTATCAAAAACGAACTGCTGATCATGATTCAAAGAATGATCAGACACTTTTAGACTGTACTCAATCCCAGGAAAACCTTTGATCCAAGCAACGAAATTGACCAGGTTTTGGCAATTATAAAAATCACGCAAATTATAAAAATCACGCAATGCACGGAACGTTCCTCGAACTGAACACTGATTTTAAAAATAAAATGATGATGTGTACCCCTTGTTCAACGCTATAACCTTCCATTGTGGTTTACCATACTATAACCACAGACAATCAAAAGAGATTTTTCATTTGAACTAAAATATTTAAACAAAATTTGACAATTTGGGTTTGATAAAATTTTCTAATAAATTTTCTCGAAACTACAAGTTGGGGCCCTCTTTTTGTAAGCTGACGATATGAAACAATTTTTAGTGATTCACGTAGGTTATGCTCCCTATAACAAGTACGAGTAGTTTGATTGAAAAATTTGTTTAAATTTTTCATTCATAATTTTAATTTTTTTATACATACGCGTGTACTTCACTTTATAACGCTTTGCACCATTTGCTTAATAAAAATTATAACCCTAGATTATTTTTTTTTCGTAAGCAGCCCCATCTTCGCAAAACAGCAAAACCTACAAATATTTGCCGCAGTTAATAGTTTTATAATTTAAACATTTTCCGTAAGAAAGCACGCGTATAACTTTTATTGAAAAGCTCAAAATTTAATATGAGTAAAAATTAAAATTTTAGTAAGGACAATATTTACATAAATTAAAGCTTTTCAATTTATTTGTGTGAAACAATGCTAAAAAATATGTTTAAGGTTACGGTACGTTTTCATTAGATGTCGCACCATATTATACTATAAAATTATACGAAATATTTAAAAAAAAATCAATATTACATTTCTCCTCACCTTTGAGTTGCGCAGTATACCGGAATAAATTGAAAACTAAAGATTTCGATTATTTCATAGAGATTGTGCTGCGAACGTTAACGAATATAGAACACGTGTCGTAAATACAATACAGAAATATTGTGCAGATTAAAAATATAAATCGGGATTATTTAAATCTATTTCGATGATTTAATAAAAATAAAAGTTAAATGACATTAAAATTAATTAAAAGTTGCTAGCAGATTGGATCAATATTAATCTTGTTTTCACAAAATCAGTTTTACAATAATCTACTTATTTCGAATGTAATTAATATGTTTTGCAAATAAAAATTAGGTACTCGAGTAATATTGCAGTTATTTTGAAAGAATCAATTTAAATTGCTCGCGGGTAGTGGCCATCTCAAAAATTTAAAATTAACGTAAAACGAAAACTTAAAAATTAACGAGATAAAAATCATTAAAGTAATTTAGTTGCTGTACCGGTTTGGTATATAGCAAATGAAAGTTTCTTTATAGAAAACTTGCTACAGTTGAAGTCAAAAATTTTTAAGCTTAAATTAGCTTTTCCTAACGTCCTGTAATAAGCTCATTCAGTCCATAAATAGTTCTATTTATAATATGTGATCATAAAGATCGGCACTGTTCTCAATTCACTAAAATTAACATTTATGAAAATCTTTCCAAGTACAGTACAAGTTGGCTGAAACCTGTAATGCAGTGGCATTTGCATTATTTCTAAACAATCAAGGTAAGAAGGCAAGTTTAAAATTCTATGCCTTTGGCATCCCCCGTATACCAAAAAGAAAAGATGTGCGAGGGAGCAAGGGTAGGGCAGAATTCATATAAAGGGTTTACCAAACATAAGGATTAAAAAATTTTTTTTGACCAACGGGTCACGAAACCAAGCAGAGAGTTTGCTTTATTGATTGTATTTTCAATATGTGCTGTAATGTTCAATTCGTTGTCAAGAGTAACCTCCAAATCACGAACGGAATAAATCGCTGATGTAGTTGTTGCGGGAAGGGGAATGACTGACATTTGCTCAAATTCAAGTGAGTTTATATTTAAACTATTTTTCGCCCACCAATGTCAATGCAAGTGTAAATTCTTTGAAATATTTTCATATTGGCGGCATATATTGAAATGACCAAATTCTTAATCAACGTCACATGATAAAAATTATTGGCTCCAGATGACTACCCCGGAAGGACCTAAAAAGCAACATTCATTTCTGCAAATATGAGCTCACTCGTAACAGAAATTGAGCTTTTTCTAAAGTCAATTGTGTAAACATAAACCATATTTCCTAGGATGGTAGTGATAGATCTTACTTTTATGAAAAAGGATCTTTTCAGAAGGACGTGAAATTTCCCAAGGAAGCGATTTTTGAGAAAGGCCGCCATTGGCTTCGTGAGACTGTCAATGCATTTTTTTTAAATGACAGGGTCGGTGATTTTGTCGGATTGCATACGGCTAATGTAGTGATGATGAAGTTCATTATACAAATTTAAGAAACCATACATTAAAACTTTTCAGATGGCTGAAATATTCTGAGATTAGTAGCATGATGGAGACACGGAAAATTTTTTGGCGAGTGTAATATATATGAATTTTGGATACATTCAAATATTGAAGGATAAAAATTGACAGTTTCAACAATATAATTTTAAATTAGAATTAGAATGTTGGAATAGATGTTTGTTGGCATTGCCTTAGGATGAGTGATCCAGAGCCTTAGTTTTAGCCCTAACGTACCCAGAATTGGAACAATATCGGTGAATAGTATACATCAAAATTATAGAGAGAAATAAATTTGTTTCTTCAACAACACAATTACTGATATCAGAAGAAAATGTTAGGTCGTATCTCTTTAGCATATTGATAATTTCTTTTCGGGCGTGTCCACAGCAAAGCCTGACTAAACTCTTTTTCGTTGTAATAAATTTTTCCGCTTTTCAATAAAATTCATCGCAATATTTCTTTCCAAATTTAGTCACTTGTGAATGAGAAGAGACCAATTGGCCAGCTCTATTTATAGGTTATTTACTGAAGTAGTCTTTGCACTGATGCGTCCTTAATCCAATAAATCTACTTGTTTTGTTCACTGCAATCGTCTTACTGCATATGTGAAGTGATTCACGGGTTGCTTTTTTAAGCAGCTCTATATTTTCTAATTCTTCTAGGTGTTTTGTTAATCCGTTTGCATTCCATATGGCTATTTTTAATGAGTCTGTCTTGCAGACATTGTTTATTTTTAGCTATTTTGAAACTTGGTATTTCCAGCGGATTGAGTCGATCCAGAATTAACTTATTTAGTTTAGTATGTTCCTCAAGGCTATTTAAAATTGTTTGAACAGATGTTTTTGAAATTTTTGATACCGTTGGTGTCGTTTTCTTTCGAATTTGAAGGGGTCTGCGCATATGTATAATTCTCCCTACGCAAAGGTTCTTCATTTCTTGCTCGACCCTTGTTTGGATGACTTAGAGAGAGTTTGCAAGTTTGTGTTTGAGGCTTTCCAGCCCATTCGACACATCATTGCGTTTGGTTATAACCTTTGCATTTTTACATTGTATAATTCTTTACTGGCTCATTTAACAGCTTCGATCTCTACTCGTATGTTTAGTATGCCAGTTATATTTTATTTTTTTCTATTTGCTTGGATTTATCAAACGTTAGCATGAACAGGGGAAGTTCTTTTTTTGAAAATATGCCATTTTATAGTAAGAGTAGCATCAACCTCGGCTAAAGTACCAGGGGTCGATTTTTTCCAAAATTCGAAAAGTTGACGAAATAACCGCAACGAATGTTAGTACGAATACGCGCCATTTAATTTTTTTGGATATGACATTTCTAGATATCATTTCCATTTATCATATAAAATATGTAAATGCAAATAAATATGCTTTAAATAAAATTAAATTTATTTATTTTTAGTTCTAAAAAAATTTCTAATTCTGTGTTTCTGTGAAAACAAAACATTTATTCGACATCTCATTGAAAAAAAAATTAAAATATGTGTAGTTATTTTTTTTTCTTAACAGAAACACAATTGATAACTTTTATCATTGTAATGATATTTCGTCGCAGATAGAAAAGTATTGTGAGATTTGAAAAATAAATGTCGAATAATTCCTTAAAAAATGAATGGCATTTGCGCAAACGAGTTAAAAAACGAAAACGTTGTTTGACCGTTATAGCAGTCATTTCCGCGAACGTGTTAATTCACCACTCAAATACTTGGCGAGATGTTAAAAAGCGAGATGACGAAGACGACATAAGCACCAAAAAACTGAACCGATTTGTACCGATTCATAATTTTTGATGCTTACATTCGCAGAAAACAAACAAATATAAGCACAGAAAAATTACACACACTAATTTAAAATTGTATACTATACTCCTTATACGTATACGAAAACGTCATGTGTCGTTCGTCGAATTTTGGAAAAAATCGACCCCCAGATGAAACAGGTGGCACGGCATACACATTAACTCCAGTTGCTACGGATGTGAGTTCTTGCTAAAGCGTGCGCTTTTTTGAAGCAACTGATGAAGGTCTTCACTAGAAACAATAACGGAAATAAAAGATTCCCCTGGTGTTTTTAAATCTATCTCGAAACTTGTGAACCTTCTTGCTTCGTTCAACTCTTTGTTCTTGTTTGCTTTGTTGAATGCTGACTACGTTTCGCTTGGTCTGTTTGTGATTTATAGTTCTAAAAACTCCCCATTTATCTTAGATTTGGCAAGAACTGAATTTAGCTGCATTCGAAACCAATATTTGCCAGGGTCGGCGATTGATCGTCGTCGAGGAAAGACGTGTTTTTGTCTCTCCTCGAAATAAATAAATTATTTAATTTAAATTTGTTATAGTTAACTAATAAATAACTAATAATTTTATATGTGTTAAATAAATAATAATATAATAATAATTTGTGTAAATTGATGAGTAAAGTGAAAAGTTGTACATATTGTATGTTTATATAAATTTGTGTGTGGTGTGTTTGCATTGGTGTAGAATATGTACGTAACAATTTGCACTTATATTACATATTTTAATACCGTTGCTTGAATGCATCACACGCGATATATGTAAACCTTCAATATGTATGACTTTTTTGATTCCAAAGGATGCATAAGATAAGTGTTGTCCATTTATTCATTGTTTTAATACATATTTTAATTATTATTTATACTTTTTCCAAATACATTTTAAGTATATAAACCTTTTAACTGTATTTTATAACCCATAAAGTTGTAGAGAGTACTAGTATTCTCATCTAGTGGGTCAATCGAGTATAGTTTGCGCGAGAAAGGGATTTTTAATGCCGTTGTTCTGTTTTTGTTACACTCGCTTAACAATTTTTGTTGTTGTTTTGCTGCGATTATTTTTCGTTTTTTTTTTACCGGTAATTTTGGATTCTACGTTTTGTTTGGTATACATATATATTTACTCGTACATTATATATTTTACATGGAGATTAGTATTGGAGGTGTATAGCGGGGTATACATTCCAATATCCACTGAAAATGTGGTTTTGCGATGTATATAGCTTGTTATATGCTTTTAGCTTTGGCTATATTGGCCGTTGGGTATATATGTGTTGGTTACGAAGAAACAATTTACAAGATCAGGGTTGTTTTTGTTTTCATATTATTTTATTTATATTCATTACATAATTATTATATATTTGTTATATGCAAAGGTATTTACTTTTTGTGCTTGTGTGTGTAAATGTTTTTCGATATGAAAAGACACAAAAAAACAGAAGATCAAATCATAGATTTTAGTTGTTGTTTTCCTAGTTGTTCGCCTTTTCATTGATTTCATTTGTGTGATCAATTTTCACAGAGGCGGCGAGGATGTGGTGGAGCCGTATTGCAATAAAATTTCTTTGTTATTTGTGGTAGAGTGCGAGTGCTTTGAATAGATTTCGTTCATGATGAGTGGTTGGTCGGTGTCTGCGGTTTATGATGGTTGTTCATTGAACATTGTGTTTCTCAACTTACGGAGGGTTATATTCATATAACATGCTCTGTCGTTACCTGTATTTGTAAGCTATTTTGGGCTATTTTAAATCGTTTTGTTTGGGAGTTGATTTCAATCAATTATCAATCAATTGTTGGTATAAAAAGGCAAATTTGCGGTTTTGCATGGAACCCTTGTCTGAGGTTTGGATTTGTGTATCCAGGTTGGTATCTTTGCTGAATATCATAGATGTTTTTCTTACACTTTACCGTCGGTTTCGCGGGAGTTGAGTCATTTTTGAAATTTAAGGATGATCGGTCGTACGTTGGGGTTTTTGAGCTGTAGGATTGCCGCGATACTTTTATAATCTCGGCTGTATGAAGCATGGGTGTTGTCGAATAGTGATGTTGATTGGAGATCGCTTGGCGAATGGTAGAGGTGTCACGGGAAGAGGATTCAAACGGTCTTTTCGGGTTGTTTCGGATATAACTTTGTGTGTTGCAGTGTGTTTTTTGTTTATAGAGGGGGTGGGTATCGAGTACTCCTGGATAAGCATAACATATTCTTTGGTACATTTTACTATGACTATTTATAAAATAATTCTTTTCACAATGTTATTTCAGAGATTATCAGAATTTTACTAATATTCCTTCATCCAATCATTCAGCGTTTGACTTATTCAATCCAGTTCCTGATTAAGCTCATTTATTTAGTTATTTCTAATGAAGATTTTTGATTACAGGATCTTTCAAGTCGTAATATTTTCTAATTAAAAATAAAATTTTAATTTAAAAGTCAGAAGAGCAGACAATAGGAATAATAATGGCTATCGGGTTTCTAATAAATTTGATATTTCAGCGAATACTTTTTGGAATTGCAGATATCTTGGAAGCTACAGATTAAATTTGAAATGCAGTTAAATATTGCTGTACTTATATAGTTTTTCAGGGATCATGGCTTTTTAATTAAATTATTTTCTAGGTTGTTTCAAGAGACTGTCATGAAGAGGTTGTTTGGAAGACAGTAAATTGGTGAAGGTTTTGATTAACTTGTTCTAGGTTTGATAAACAATTATCGCTGGTTGTTCTTTTTATGATTTATTTAATACGATTGGGTTATTTGGAAAATGGATCCTACAGTTGTGCTAGCTACTTATTAATTCTGCCATCTTACAGATTCCTGATTGCTTTAAAATAACTATTCAATTCTGGTTTAATTTGTTTAGGTATTGGGGTTCTAAAACTGTGCCAAATATACATTATTGATATTACCTTACATATATCAGATTAGCTGTTTTTGAAACCAGTTTTCATTTGGCCATTAGGGATCGCAAGGACAAGTGATCTTCACATTATATAATTTTTTTATTTAACTATTTTTTTATAAATAAATCCATTAATTCAACAGATTCACAAAGATTCTACCAGTTGAAGATAAAAAGAAGGTCGTCCGTTCCTTTCGTGCTTTGATACTAGTACTACAATATTTAGTGATTTCTGGATTCGATTTGTTTTAATTTATTTTGATTTAACTTGTTTTAAGAGAAATTTAGTTAATACTAATCATAACATTACATTTATTTCATTCAAGCTAATTTAACATTTAACATAGCTAATGACATTTTATTTCAGGAAATTTACTGCAACTTAATTAATCAAATTTTTTAATTATAATTATATTTTTTTTAGAGTGCTGAGTTCTGAATACGTATATCGAAAAAAAAATCAAAAATACATAATTGTGTTGTCTTGTGCTAACCGTCTTATATTACATTTCAACTAACAATTTACTAACTATTGACTACTTAGGTGTCTGAAACCGGGTCAATTTCCATAATAATTAACAAACCTCTCCTATCCCTCCATCTTGTTATATGTAAAAGAGTGTGCGGATGGGCCCGGCGTCAACCGGGAATCTTACTTAGGTTTGGTCGCACATTCCAATCAATCAATCAATCATTAATCAAATTCGAAACCAATATTTGCCAGACAAAATAAAGCCATATACTTTTAGAAACTAAGATGTTAATTGTCTGTTTTGATTCAAACATACACGACCAAACAACTGTTGTTGCAAAAAGAATTACCACTCCTATGTAAGATCGACTATTTGTACTGTGTGATTAAAGGTTTCCGACGTGGTTCTTTATTATTAAAATATTTTTCTCTGAGGAAATGTTCTTGACAGCGGAAATAGCATGATAATATAATTTTCCTCAATTTAATAAAAAAAATTGTGATTTAGTGGAAAACTGCCAAAATCAACTGTTGATATACATAAATAAGTCAATGCGAATTTATTTTAATTTTAATTTTTTTTGTTTTTAAGTTGCACTACAAAATTAATATTCTCTCTGTACACCAATAAAATGTTTATGTAACCATAAAATTGTTACACATCAGCTACCATAAAATTGTTTACGCGGTTTTAATTTCATATGTATATATACGAGTATATATGTACCTAAACATTATGTATATATGTACGAGTACAATATGAACAAAAATTGGCGTACAATTTAATTTTATCGCAAAATCCCAGTTACAAAGTTGAGAAAATTAAAAATAAAACATATAACTATAATTGCTGTTGTGGCTTTTCACTTTCCGCAGAGCACATTTTCTCGCCAACATTAAAATGTCATCAAATTATACATAATGTACTTGTAAATGAACATAGTCGTTAGTCGGTTTAAATTATTATACGAAGTTGTCCATAAGCTAATGATTCATTACTCGCGATGGGCTAATTCTGATTTGATTTGAGTTTTTTTTAAATTATTGAAGCACAAATCCAAGAAACCAAAAACAGTTTAGTGTTTTTGTAGTAATCGAATATCTGCGGCTTTGACGGTAGCCTACATCAAATCTGAACGTCATTGAGATATTTTCATCAAGAATTTTCAATGTGGCTTGGTGAAATTTATGTGAAATTTGTGTACTGGAAGTTCCTCTCTAGCTTGTTGTTGGTTAAGATTGACATTTCATATTTTTAGACATTTAGTAGGCGAGATTTATTATGAAGCTCGTCGACCAGCACTAGTCGCCCTTAGCGAGCCCTTGGAGAATACTGCGACGATATAGATAGAATGTCTACTGCAATAGATGATAAAGTGCCGCGAAAACTTGAAGGTGATTTATAGTGCCATATATGGAACTTGGCACTGCCCTCTTACTATTACCTTACTATTAAACAAGCAATTAGTACCAACACAAATCATATTACTTAGAAAACAACAACTTTTATTTACGAATAGGCAAAAATAACAATTACTTTAAAATATCTTGGATGAAAATTTTATTGTTGAGTAAAAAATTTAAAATTTTATTTTTTCTTGGGAGGTCCCAGTGATAATAATTTCGAGATCACAGTGATATTTGGCCAAAATGTGGAAGTGGTTTACAAATATTTTGAAAAGTATATTTTTTACAAGGAAAACGACTATGAACGACTATCTTGTTTTCAAAACTTAAATGGTAAGGACGATTTTTGAGGAAAAACTATTTTTTTATTTGTAAAGCCCTGCCGGAATGAAGGAATTGGTTTAAAATATATATTCCAGATATCAGTTTAACTGTAGTCCAAACTTTCATATATTCAATTTTGCTTTTCGCAAAGATTTTGATAAGTACAGCATTTCCGAGTAAAAGTCTACGAACAAAAAAATGTTAAGACAAATTTGCAACAAATTTAGTCTTTTTTATTGGTTTTCTGTATAAAAGCGAAAATCACAATAATCCAAAAAATTTTGTCGCTGCCGCTTACCTATAGGTTTTACTTTTAAGGAAATCCTAAAACGACGCATAATGTCTCCTTTTATTTAAATTTTGAAACTTTATTTTTATTGTTTTATTTAATCAAGATAAAAAGGGGTCTGGTGTTAGCTACAACATAAACAAACGTCATTTTTTCAGAGCATCTTGTGAAGTGCGAGCTTAATGAAAAATCAATGGATTCAAATATGTTAAACCAGAGTCACGAACAGCAACAAATTTAAATACAGGCTAATGCGCCTAAAATACATTTTAAGACTAGACCATCATTTTATGTTACACCCAACGCCAGTACGAACACTATATGGGATTTGTGGTGTTTGCAGTAAGGAAAATCATTTTAATTTGATTGTCCCGAGTGTCTATTGTTGTCGACTCATGAACGATATGACACGATCAAAGAATTAAAATATTGCACCAATTGCTTAAAAACCTTTCGATTAAAAATTGTTCATCTCACGGATGTAAAATTTATTCTGAGAAATATCATACTTTATTGCACCATGTGCAACCGAGAGCAATTCTAAATAAACCTTTAATAGTCACTTAAATTTGCGTTTATCCCTTAAAGTAAGAGAGAAAATAGTATGCCGGATCAATTAAGTTTTTATACGGAAAGAAAAAAATGAGTGAGTCCATTAGTACTCTCAAGGAGATGTGTAAACATGGCGTGCGTATAGTACGTGGGTACAGTTTACTTTGAAGGAAGAAGGAATGCAATTTTACTAACCAGAGTTTTTCATTTGTTTATTATCGTTAAATTGGTCTATTACTTTTTCGGTATAATCGACGTAATTGGATTTTGGTAGCTAAAATAAGATATATTATATACTGTCGACTCTAACTTTAAAAATTTTCATTGAAAAACTGCACAATATGGTCGTCCCATATCTAGTAGTAAATATGTTTCGATCTGAGTTCATGTGCAAATCGAATTCGTCTCGCAGGAAGTTTATAAGTGGTTCAGCTTGAGGAACAGCAACATTAATATTGAAATCCCCTCTCATAATCACCGGCAAAAGATGATAGTCTCCTTGGAGAATTTTTGAAATTCTTTAGGATATGGGGCAAGGACGAAATGTGTGAACTTCATTATGTCTTCGAAAGATTTATTCGGCGAGGTTAATACAACTACAGAAAGCATCTTATTCCCATTGAGAAGCTGAAGTTCAGCCGTATATATATCATCAATGAGTTGTGTTGTTACGCTCATACCAGTTGTTTGTCCAACGATGATTTCTTTATGCGAGGTGACTGTATGGTATGAGTATTCTATTTGAATTTTTATATATTGTTAATCCGGCAGCTCACTCACCGTCTCTCTTGAACTGAACGCAGATCTGGAAAAGCAAGAAAATTGAGCATCCTTGCGTGACTGTGTCAGTTAGGTCGAGGTGATGTGTATGACATAAGACTCTGACCAGAAACCAGACGTCATTATTATCTCGTACAAAATTCGCCATTACAACGGATAAAGCGGATTTGTGGTGAGGCGCGATAGCTAATTTTGAAGAAGACCCATTGAGGTCCCATTTTTACGTCCATGGTAGACGACATGATCATCGATAGCCGACGTGATGAACAGTCCTTCGATACTTGCTCGTGCTAAAGCAATATACACAATTTATTAACTGTTTTTTTTATCGTAAGAGTATATACTGACTATCTCGTTATAGGTACCACCGTGTGATGCATGAATTGTGGTGGCACATGAAGGTACGACGCTTTACATTAATTGTTGTTTATATGCTTAACATTAATTGTTGTTTCGATTGTTGTTTCGTTGAGCTTTTTCTAGAAATGGGCACCAAACATCGGTCGATATTCAAGCCACCTGACCTTCTTGCCAACTTGTGAATTTGAACCGAAATCCATCCAGAGTCGTTTGACATTTTTTACTGTCGACGTTTTCATCGTTCTCGTTGTCCTGGTTAGGATGCCTATGCATTCGATATACTTTAGACAGCCCATAGTTCCATTTGTTACGTCAATATTGGTTTTGAAACAGTACGGCAAATTATTTGTGTCCACTATGCTCATTTTATGGATCTTTTGACGGAATTGCTACTCCGGCAGCCCACTGACCATCTCTATTGAACTGAAAACAGCATTTAAACGTAGGAACATTAACAAGTTCGTCATTGCGCAGCCAGGTCTCGAAAACCAAATGAATTGAGCATACCTGCGTGACTGTGACCTGAGACTCTGGCAGTTCAATGTTAAAAACGAGATGTCATTATAACCCCATTCAGTAGAAGACATGATCATTGATAGCCGACGTGATGAAAAGCCTAGACTCGTCACTCGTGATAAAGCAATATACAGCAGTTGTTGACTGTGTTTTTAATCGTATGAGTATGCAATTTCGTAATCGTAATTCGTATTTCGTATCGTAATTTTTTTTTTATTTTTCTGATCGATGGAAATGTAGATGGTTTCTATTTCATTCATTAAATATTTTTTTCATTTTCCATACTATTATACATATACATAAAAGCATGCCATGTATAGTAAAAATTGTTTTTGTTGAGTTTCTTGCTTTTTTCAAACGAAGTAGGTATACGTCATTTCCGTTCGTTTCATTTACAAGTTTACTCTAATACAAAAAAATTTGGTAGGCGCGCGTAAAGATGTTTACACATCAAAAACATTTGCGACAGCTGCCTTATTACCAACTGCCTTTGTTTTAGTTAGAGATGTAACTTAGAGCATTGTTGCACTGATGCAAACTACGTAACAGCACATTTTGCATACAAATTACAATTACCTCGTAGAAATAATATAGTTTCAATACCAGAGTTAATGCACTCTAAGTCATCAGCAGACGAAAAGATTTCGAAGTTGTATTAAATTTTAGCGTCGTCCCAGTGATTTTACATTCCATTCCAAGCAATTCTGATATCACTCTGTGGGATATTCCACTAAGTCTAAAACTTGCAGATCAACATTTTAATATGTTACGTCCAATAGATATTTTAATTGGCGGAGAGATATTTTTCGAAATTATTTCCCATAAAAAATATCGACTTAGAGAAGGTCTTCCATTATTAATCGAAACCGTTTTCGGCTGGATATTGTCCGGAACAATAAAGGAACAAATACGTACGAAGCATCACACAAATTTTCTCCTTCAATCAAAAACCAAATTTGATTTAGACACAACACTTCAAAAACTGTTCGAAATCTTTCAAAAGAAGGAATGGCTTGTGAGCAATATTTTTTAAATACTCACTATCGTGATAAGAGCGGTAGGTATAGAGTTTCAATCTCTCTTCGAGAAAATTTCATCAATCTCGTCGAATCAAAGACCCAATCTATACGAGTATTAAGCGTTTTTTACATCTTAAACAAAAACTTGACGCAAATTTGGATTTTAAGGAACAGTATAGCGAAGTTATTAAAGACTATTCTTTTTTAGGACATGATGAAGCAAATTAAATTAATTGATCATTCAATAAAAGAGACAAGCCCTGTATTTTATATGCCTTGCCGTGCGATAATTAAACCATCTAGTTCTACGAAAGTAATTATTAACAAAAGGTGCGTGTAGTGGTCGATGCTTCAGCTAAATATTTCAATTGTCATTAAACGAAGTGATGGTGGTTGGTCCTACATGTTTTAATATTACAATTCGATTTATGAAGTTACTTGGAGCATTGATTAAACAAACAAAATTCATTAAAAGTTGGTTTGTGGCAAGACAAGAGTAGCACCTATCAAATCTATATCATTACCACGACTTTAATTGTGTGCTGCACTGTTACTTAGCAGAGTCTTACATTCCGTTATAAATGCTCTCGTGTTAACGATTGATCATGTTTTTTTGTGGTCTAATTCATAAATTACCCTCGGATTAAAACCGAACCATATAAACTTAAAGTTTTCGATGCCAACTGAGAAAATGAGATTCAGGATCTTACTGCTGACTTTACATGGAATCATATTCCTTCTGATCGAAACCAGTAGAGGTCATTACAAGAGGCATTTCGCCTAGTGAATAACAGAACTGTAAACTCTGGTGGAACGGGCCGGAAAAAGTAAATCCAACTGTCAATTTCTCAACAAACTTGATTAGTATCAATTCAAATTTAAACATAAGTACTCCTGAAATAAAGGCGGAATACACAACTCTTACTTCAATAGCAAGAGCTATAATAACAGATAAAATTGATTTGATAAATCGCTACAGTTCATATATGAAACTTCCTCGAATTTTCGCATTCTGCGAAAGATTTGAAAACAATCTAAATAGGATGAATGCTCGAGTTAATGGATCTTTGGCTAAACAAGAAATTCCACATGCTTTATATTGCTTAATTCGAGTAGTTCAAAAGAACAAGTATATTTTAAAGAAGAGGGGCAAATTAAAGAGCAATTTAACAAAAGTAATATTTCGATTTTATCATATAAAATTTACATGCCGGTGCTCAGATGCTTGTGTCTTTAGTAAGGCAAACGTTCTGGCCTATTCATGCTGAAAATACAACTTAATAATGCGTTTACTGAGAAAAATTTTGGTTTGTAAAATTAAAAAACGAAGTTTTTAATTTCTAAGAGTTATACATTTTTTTGAATTTAAAAAGTATTTTTTTGAAATTAAATGAGATTTTTACAAACTAATAAATAGTTTTTTTTATTTTAATAACATATTTTATAAAATTATTTTTAAAATACTTTTTAAATTAAAAAAGTTTATTTATTTAAACAGAATAATTTATTTCAAAAGAAAAGTTCTAGAATTTTAAAACAATTTTTTTGATATAAATTACAACTTTTCAAAATATTTATATTCATTGGTGTGCCAGAAACCCCGTTGTTAAGCATTTTTGTTAAAAAAATGCTATATGGTTTCGGTTTGCCGTCTGTCCGTCTGTCCGTCTGTGTGCACGATAACTTGAGAACGGATGGAGATATCAACTTAATTTTTTCAGTAAAAGTTCAAGCAATTCATGGGAATGATCCTCATTGATTTGGACATTTTTGTGTTTAGGGTGTTCGGAGATATGTAGGGTTTTGTTAACCCCCCTCCTCAAAATTGATAGATTTTTTTAAATTTTTTTCTATTCTATTTTGATTTCATCGAGCATGTGAATGTGGAATAAGAATATAACTCGTCTAGATGTGGGTTTGTGTGGGTGGTGTAGTTATGGGGGTGGTAGGAGTGGTGGTATGGGGGTGGTGGAGGGGGTTTTGGGTTTGGTGTGAGAATTTGGGATTTGGTGGATGAGAGTTTGTTTGGGTTGTGTGTGTGTGCGTGGAAATGGGTATGGAGGTGATAAAGGGTGATAATATGGGTGGTACGGTATAGGGTGGTGCGGGTGATATGGGGTTTGGGGTTTTAATTGAATAGTGGGTGGGGGATGGTAATAATGTTTAGATGTTGTGGTATGTGGTCGATTGGAGTCAGTTGAGATATGGTAGATTGGGATCGGTTGGGCTGGGTGTAGATGGGGTTAGGTGGGTATGGGAGTGGGTCGTCGTAATATTAAAAATACTCCAATCACACGGTATAGAAGTTCTTTATAGGCTACAAAAATGCTTAAAGAGTTCGGCTCCGAACCTTTCCCGTTTTTTTTTATTTTTCAATTCGTCTATATTTACTATTTTATATAATTCGCCAAATCTATATGTTCTTGTGATAAACTAAAGGTATAAAGGTTTAAATTTCTGCAGTTTGGTTTTGGTCGTTGCAACCTGATGAGTAGACCAACTTTTTATCAGTACGAAACCAAACTGTCAAGAAAGAACTTGAGGAAGTTCTCATTATATTTTTTTAAGGGTTGTGTGTATTTTTACGCAACGACCCTGGTGGTTAAAAATTGGGGAGGGGGAGGTAATTTTACTTTTCGTGGTAGATATATTTTGTTACAAGTAGATGACCTCTTTTGTTTTGCTGGCTTGAAGAGTCTCCCCAATTCGCAAATATTGTGAATGTCATTGTATTTGTAAAGTGTACTACGGATTACTTTGATTTAATAAAATTGTGTGGCTATGGCATTTGTTAGAAATAATTATTTAAAAATTAAAATAAATCTTTTAAAACTATAGCTAAAAGTTTTTTATTTTTAAAAAACAATCTCTTAAAATTTAAGAAAACTCTTTGACGAAACTAACGAAAGTATTTTTGAAAATAAAAACAATCTTTTTGGCGAAAAAATAAGAAGATTATCCTTTTGATTTTACAAACGAGACTTTTCGCCTAAAAAATATATTTTTTTGATTTTATATGTATATTTTGTTATTTTTACTGTGATTTACCCGTAGAACATATAAAGCCAGCACGTGCGTTTCATGCATCAGGCATACATTTTTGTGGCCTATTTCTAATGAAAAACAAGTTACAGCGAAATTCCTCAGCTCACAAAGTATGAACACGAAAATATGTGTTTTAGTATGTTTTGTCACGAAAGCCGTCCATTATGAACTAGTCACAGATCTTACATCAAAAAGCTTCATTTCGTGCTTAAAACGATTTATATTTCACCGGGGTGAAATTATTTATTATTATTTTTTAAATTAGTATTTAAAAAAAAAAAAAAACGTGTTGGGATGACGACCTTTAGGTTGCTTGGAAAAATTATTGAAATTTTTAAAGGTACGATGACAAGGTTCGGGTTGCCAAAATATTATCAAAAAATAAAATGACATTTTATACGATCAATATGATAGACTTGACCCGGTTAAAGACAACTAATTAGTCAAGAGTTAGTAAATTGTTTGTCACAAGACAGCACAATTATTTTTTATGGTATGAAAGTTCAGCATCCTGAATCAGCATCCTGAAAAAAATTTAAAAATTAATATATGGTACATTTCCTGCAATAAAACGTAAATAATTATGAGTTGAAGTTTCAATAAACTAAGTAGTTCAATTTTCCATAAGCTTAATTAAACTGGTTCTCCAAAAACATATTTAAATCATGAAAAATTAATCCAATAATAATGGTTTAAATTTAAATAATGCAAAAGAAGAAGGCACTGCCACCCCTGCCATAAATATTTTTTTTTCTAGTTTTAATTGAATACAAAATGCATTTATTTGATAGCTAAATTCAAATAAATCAATAGTTCACGGAATATACTGCACAATTACTCATATACTGCATATTAGAAAAACAGATAATTACATGCACGAAGTGAATACTAATATTCATTTATTAAATTTATTAAAAAAACCACATGTAAATAGAACATATAAAATTTACTAAAGCAATAATAATAATATTTACACAAATAAAATTAGATTACAATTATTACAAGCGGGAAGTAAACCCTTCCATTGTTACAGTCATATATATTTTCTAGTTTCAATTTAAATACTACGCATTCATTAGATAACTAAACTCAAATGGATCAATAGTTTATGGAATATTTTGCACATTACACATACACTGCAAATTTGAAAATCAGATTACATGCACGAAGTGGATATTAATCTTCATTTAGTAAATTTTACCAAAATAACCACATGTAATCAGAATATATTTATATTTAAATTTCACTCAAGCAATAATAATAATATTTACACAAATAAAACTAGATTACAATTATTACAAGCAGGAAGTGAATCCATCCATTGTAAGTCATATATGCTTTCTAGTTTTAATTTAAATACAGAATGCATTTATTTGATAGCTTAACTCAAATGTATCAATAGTTCACGGAATATTTGCACAATTACACATAAACTGCAAATAAAAGAAAATGATTATTACATGCTCGAAGTGAATACTAACATTCATTTATTAAATTTATTAAAATAACCACATGTTAACAGAATATATTTAGAATTAAAATATGTCTTGATCACAACTAACCTTTGTAAATTTATAATAAGACTTTTATTGTATGCCAGATCCTTTCAAGAGGGACTGTATGGAAGAATCTAAATTCTAATGTTAAATTAATTAAATAAGCAAAGTAGATTATAAATAATGGTAATTCGTTTCTACCCTGCGAATATACATTTTTGTTTTGTAAATGAAGAATTAGAAAAATTGTGTTAAATGGTTGAATAAAAATTATTAAAATATAAACACGTGGTAAAATTTTACAGTGTCCAAGCGAAGGATTCGACGCCTCCCTGTATAACATCGTTAAAATCGAAAATTTCGCCAACAATTATTTTGTTATAATAGAAGTGATTATGTTGGTTTTCGCTAAAAATTTTGGTGAATGCTTTGCAGTATCACACGGCAAAAATATTTAAAGGACCACTAATGTAATTAAAAAATATTTAAAATTCAGTAACATGCCAATTTTACTCTTAGTTTAACCCATAAATTTAACCCTAAAATAATAAAAGCCAAATAGTTATGTAACATAAATAATTATCAACAAATAACATTGCATTAAAGGTCAAAAATCAAAAACCATATAAAAAATCCGATCAATAAGTCTACATAATTCAATACACATATATTGTTCGATAACAATGTAATATTAATTTCATTTTCTTACAATATAACTCTTTAATAAATGACTTTATTGTGTCGATGTACATAATATGTACGTACATAGAACACAATTATAGTGCTATTTTGTGTTAGCTGTGTTAAAACCACTTGTTAAATCTCTATTTATCTATAGTTAGTTTAATTTATAATTCACGAAGAAATTGTGTAGACAATAAAACTACATAATACACAATGGTGTTCGATTAGAAAATTTATTATTCATTATGGTAAAATCTTTCTTGTTTACAGTGTTTTGTAACCATATCATATACCATTATAACGAAAAAGGAGGCATAACAAAACTATTTTCATACCATACACTATAAAAAAGTGTTATAGGCGAGAACGTAAATAATTTAGATTTTAATTTAATGAGTTATTACTGTTATTGGTATCATCAATAAATGCCAGATGTCACGATGAAAATCTGAAAAAATATGATAGAGTAGACAATTTATGTTTTTTCATCTCTCATCACCTGTAAAAAAAATACCGAAGTTAATAAGGAAGTTTTCTTGAATGTTATTTTTATCAACAAAAATGTTCTAGGATTTTATTTTTTATTTTTCATACTGCTGCTGTGTATCCATGTCAAATGTCAAAACTTTGTAATAAATTTTCTTGTTTGCACAAAAAAAAAATTACATTTTTGTGATAAGCCTTCAAAAAGTTTTCTCATTTAGGTGTTTATTGCTGCAGACAACGTATATATAAAATGAGAATTAGGCAACACTGGTTTATTATTTAAATATGAGCTTATCCTTATACTACTCGTACATACATGAAGTATTTTACATAATCCAAATTATAATGGCTGGTTATTTAAGATAGTAACAAATTAATTTATTATTCATAACTATATTTACGAAAATATTTTCTGCATATAGTTCTACAGTCGGTATAGTAATTTTGTGCCAATTAGTCAGGACTAATTTAGTGGCAGAAAAAAGTTTACCGTCATATTGTTTGATGCCACGATTGCTGCAAAAAACCTATAAATTACGTCACAAATAAAAATTAGGTTATTAACCCGACCAAAAAATTAATGTAATTCTAACTAAAAGGAAACCTTAATTACAACCGTATATATTTATGTATGTAGATACACGATATATTTAAATTTACACAAATCAACTTTTACCTTTTTTACACTTCGACTGAATCCCTTTATTTCACTTAAATAATCAGAATAGCTCATTCCGTTTAATAACTTGGAAGTGTTTTTCGTTCTGTTTCGTTGTTTTATAAAAAGAATTTTTTTTACCCCAACTACAAAAAAAAACTTATATTTAATTTGCGTCAATAAATTAAAAAGGAAAAACCTTTTTTGTGCTTCAAGGATGTAAAATGTGTTTAGCATTAAACTAAGGTGAAATCCGGCAAATCATTAATTTAAGGTGTTAAATGATAAAAGATGTTATGTCGTAAGTAAATGCTGCTTAAAAATATTTTTCAAAAATATTAAATATGGTTGGAAGATAAATATTTAAAATACTATGTTTTGCTTTTTTGGATGGGAGAATTTGAATTTGAAAATATGTCCTACGACTTTTTCGGTGAGAACGACGAGTCTGCAATTCTATAGTTCCATATCCCATCTCATTTTTCCAATAACTGCGACTTTTTCTGGGATATTCGAAAAAAACCCTTCACCCGGTGGTACAATTTCTCTAATAGGCGTAGCTTCGTCTGCCCGACATAGTAAATTAGAGAAGATATGATACATGTTTGTTCTCAGTTTTTTATGCCCGTCACAGCTTTTTTGGCATGGAGATATTGTTCAAGAATTTATCACGATGCTTTTGCTCATTTTGGTAACAAAGCGTCTGAGACAAACAAAAAGTTGGATGTTTTAAAAATTCATAAAAAGGATTTTATTGTTTTTCTAAGTGAATTTCTTTGGATTGGGCCGATGCAGTAGTTTGAAGATGTTGTTTACTTTCGCGAACCACAAAGTGTAATTTTGGTGGAATTTCTCTCCCAGCAACAGCATTCATTTTCTTCAGGTTTCCCAATAAAACTGGTAATGGGGACAAACTAGGAGGAGAGTTTTATACCACTCGTAGGCTTCGTTTATGAAAAGGAGTCCAAAATCTTCAACCAACCGATATTGTTTCTGAACATACTAATCTCAGTCTTGAATGATCGAGTTGAATAATTTGTAGCCGACAAATTTGTTGTATTTGTTTTCCGAATAGATTTGACAACTCTTCCGAATTTTTTTTCGAATTTGTAGAGAAGAAAGTTTGTGTTCTGTTATTTAAGAAAGCTGGTTAATATGTTTGCCAACTAATCTGTGTGCTTTTGTCAAAAATTTGTCTTGTCGGTTTTCGATGAAGATATCGATCTAAAATTTATGATGTACTCACTCCGCGTGACCAAGTTTGAATATTCTTCTATAGGGTAGGCATTTTGTTCGCCAACAGTTCAAATTACTTTGGCTTGAATCCAATTACTTTGGCTTGAATCCAATTACTTTGGCTTGAATCTTCTTCTTCGATGTCCAACAAATATAAAGAAAAGGACAAACGCTACCGAAAGCTTTCTGTAATTGGAAAAGATTACAATATTTTTTGTCAGGTCGTACACTATACCAAAATTGAGCTGAATGGTTGACGTGGCCATCTTTTCTTAAGTTACGATTTTTGTTATCTCAAAATACGGTTTGCCTCGACTTGTTTGTTCTGTGGGGATCTTTTCCGTTATTTATCCATTCGGTATACTAACCTTAGTTGGTAATTTCTCGCTCCAATCTACTTTTAGTATACCCATAGTTTTTGATACAGTATTTTTATAAGTATTGTTTTTGGAAAGACCACTTTCAACAGGCCCAAAAATTCCACTTGCGTCGTGCATTTTCGCTTGTCATGAGGAGATTTATATTGATTTGAAATATAAATGCATATTCGGATTGACGTGCTTTCTTGGTCGATCACTTATGCTTTTTGTGGTTAATGCCACTTTGATTAATTTACTCTTGTATCAATTTGCGATCAGAAGAAATTTTCCGAAATATAAATGCTCCATTCTTTATGATTTTAATTATACTGCTGTTAAATTCTTATAGTTCTTTACCTTGCCGTTACACCGTTTGTGTTATTTGGTGTTTCGTATCTTGTTTGTCGATCATCACAATTTAATTGTAACGTAACTATTTTTCCCTACTCCGTACTGTGTTGATATAAAACGTATTAATAGTGTTTGTATATTTATGTAGACTTTTCCCATGATAGTCTCTCATGAAGTCCAAATGCAATCTTCGTAATTCTGCACTAATTAGAAATTTCCTCTTCATGGCCAATAACATGAATAGCGTCAAATTATAGGTTTGGCTCTTATTTTTAACGTTTTCCTTGAATAGGAGTCTTCTGACAGTTCTGCCTTAGGACAATCTAGATATATATTTGTCCTTTATTCGGGGACACTGTCAATATTTATAACTGCTTTACTAGTTCCACTGCCCCAAAAAATACACCACCGATTATTTATCCCAGTTTCGTATTCTGAGTGACAAGATTCGTAGCTCATCGTCTCATCGTGGTTTATGAAAATTGCGATCTTCTAAATCGATTCAAATTAACATCTTTAGTTGGTTAATATTTTGCTCTATCTAAGAATGTTGTGCTGTTTGTATAGCTTAGGCCACCCATCCGGTTTAAGTGCACCTGTAATTGGAGGTTTGTTGGATAGCTAATGCTGCACTGGATGGGTTCTCATCGATATATTTTAGTGAATTAGTTTGGCGTGAACATCGGCGGCACCTTTTCCGAACGTGCAATCATATTCGGCATATAGTTAGGATTAAAGCAATTGACACATTTTTTGTTCTTTCTCGTGCTTGCGTATATCTACAGAAAATTATTTAAAATTGTCACAATCGATTAGTTTGTGATCATTACCATTACCAAGCAATTAATTTTGAATTTATAAAATTCGTAAGAGATAGTGTATACTAATGCTGTGTAATTTGTTTCATCGGTCCTAATTGATCACGTATCAAAAAATCGAGAACTCCTCCTCCTTAGCTTTTTTCTTCCACTGAGTTCTCGTTTCGTTGTCTAGTTGGTGCACCAACAAATAGATCAAACATGCATATCTGGACTGTGCTTGTTCACACAAAGCAATTAGTTTTTAAACAGCCTGTAACCCTCATTGGATGTTTTCTGAACTAAACTTTTTAGGTTAGGTTGTTCACCGATCTTTCAAAGAAACACATTGTTGCAGTAATGATAACTACACGGATTAGGAACGGGCAGAAACTTGTTCGCATACCCAATCAAGAGAAAAACTTGGCCGACAATTAGTTCTAACAGGACGACGCCACTTCCTACATAGCCAATGGTAGAATTTTGAGCCCTATCTTCGAAATTCGCATTATCAACCGAAATGGCGATGCCAAATAGCCATCTAGATTCTGCCATTTGACTCCGTTGGACTATTATTTGTTGAGACACCATAAAGGACAATTGTTAAGTTAATCATCCACAAATGACTATGGTTTTGAACGCCAATTAAAATGACTATTGGTGAAATAGTGGCTCAAACGATTTCAGCCGAAACAGTAAATGGAATAAAATTGTATCCCATTATTAATTTGAAGGTGTACTCTCAAAAATAAAGAAATATTCATTTTAAAATTTAACATTTTTACAACGAATAACTTTATTGCGCCCTGTATTAACTTATCTTATAAACTTTTTCTTTCGTAAAGCTATAAGTGTTCGTTGGTGAAATATGTCCTAAATGTGTCCTAAAGTATAAACAACACTAAATTTGCGCGCTTGCATTAGAGTAGCAACTGCAAAGTCTCGTAACTATGAATTTTTTCGTTTAGAATAAAATGTATAATACTGACTTGGAATAAAGTTACGCGATCCAAAATTTATTAACGTTGGCGCTCCCCAGGTTTCAGAATTACGCTCTTTGCTTTTTCTCATTTATACTAACTCTGTGTTTAAATTGAATCTTCATGGTTATTCTACCGGGTTTTCTGATGACATAGCTCTGGCTTACTGTGGGAATTCTCCCAGTAACGTTATTTCCATGATCAATTCTGATCTAGAAGCTTTATTCTCCTGGTTCGACAAGCATCGCCTGATTTTAAGTCGAAAAACTTAATTCATGCTGTTTAAACTATCTAGTAGCTTTAATATGTCTATATCTTGCCGCGGGTGACTAATCACAGCTTCACACAAAATCGCTTTATTTTTTAATTTCCAATCCCATCATAATCGGTTAAGAATTGATCGAGTTCTGTCCCAGATTAAATTCGATCGAATCGATTAAATTTAAAAATATTCGGATTTAATGGACAATTACTCATAATATAACGTTAATAAAAAATTCCATTTAGGAAAGTTAACACAAATGGCCCAACTTACACACATTAACCTAAGGGTCTAGACATAAAAAAGATCTTTAGGTTTTGTTAATATAGTGAAGGGAAGCGAGGCTACGAGGCTTTAATTACAAATATTTTACAATAATGCATAAAGTTTATAAGAAGTTTAATAGGATTTATAAAATTTATCAAAAAATTGCCTTCATTCTCGTATTTAATAAAATTCAGTTTAAATGATAAACCATTCAGTTTCATTTGTTTATACGAAAGAAGTATAGTACATTCACTTATACGTATACAATTTTTAGCATTTAGAACAACAAATATAAGTGCATCACAAGAATTCTTATAATTCTTAACAAAAAATCCTTAATCATATTTTCGCTGTAAAATTTTTTCGCTAAGCTTAATATTTTGATGAAGCTTTTCACTTTTATGTTTATTTACCGCATTACATTTCTAACAACCCGTAAATTTTCCAGGTCAACTAAAATTTTAAAAGAAAAAAAAATTATTTCGTTTACATGTGTTTACCAAGAAGGCTGATTGAAGTATCTACAAAAAAAAAACATCTTCTCTCTACAAAAAAAAAACTAAAAATTTTATAATTCTTTGCTCTAGTTGGTATATTTTATTTTGTCTTTATACTACGAGATCTTCCAGTTATTCTACAAGACTTTACATCTTCTTTCTGTCGTGTTAATCTTACCAGCTTAAGAAACTGCAAACTGTTAATTCCTTAACTTTTTTTTAAAAAATATTCGATGTAACATTTTTTTAATAATCTTAAGGATTGGCACAAGCCTTGAATGCATTTTTTTTTTTTTTACGAAATTAGTCTTTATTTTTGTATACTTAGTTCCTTGAATGTCTTATTTCAACAAATATTATTATTTATATAAATATATAAGACGAGATTAAAGATTATTTTTGAAATATTTAATTCTGCTTTGAAAAAATTCATATTTGTTCAACACAACAAAGACATTATTTTGTAATACTTGTATATTTACATAAAATGGGTTATACCGCGTTATCCAATATTTGAAAGTAAAATTTTTGCTTTCAATCCAAATAACAATATAAATAATGATTTTCTGTTAAAAATGGAAATAATAAATATACGAATTGTCCTGAATTAAATTTATACACCCTGTGCAAAACACATTTTCAGAAGATATATACATTATTAATATTTTAGAATAACGTATTTCATAAAGCTCTTTGTTTTTATTAATTGAGCTTCCTTACTATACGTCATGTTTTCGTTACTTTAAGCAATTGAAACGAAACCAATTTATCTTGTTTGTTATTCAAATACGTTAATTGAAAATAATACATAATATATTTTCGATATGGTGTTTGAAAATTTCACTTTGGTTAAAATAAATAATATTTTGATGTTCAGCTTTTGGTAGGAAGAGTCTTTTGTGCTGTTTACAGTTGAGTCTTAAATAAATGTAATTTTTTATGTTTATTTTAAATTAATAATTACTTTGTCATAAATAATAAATATTTTAATTGAAAACCTACCCACATATTATTTACAAAAATTCTAATTGAAATGCATGTATATAAGTATAAAGTTGGCATGTATGAATTATCTCATCCCTTTGTTTGTTTGTTTATGCTGTTTGAAATCTGTTTTGAGATCCTACTTTACGCAGATGCCTAATCGAGGGCGTACGGCATAGGTTTTAAGAAAAACTGTTATGTCAGCATGCATTAATAACGTAGACCTACCGGCGCTTATTGGTTCGTTGTTACCATATAGTTGTTGTTTGTGCGTATCTATAGATGAAGGAATTTATGGTTACGAAAACTCCTACAAAGAGTATGAGTATTAAAATTTTCTAAAACAGACGCAGCATCGATATGGTCTAGCAACATGTTTCCAAAAAAAGATCACTTAGGCAGCTTGCGTCTAATAACAAAAAGATGTTAAGGTCTACACAAATTAGATTAAATCCTCACCCAATTTTCCGCAATTTACTTTAAAAATTCTTTAAGTCTATTATTGATGCCACCACTATAAAAAGCCCACGCTAAAGTTTTCGAAAATTAAAGTTAGAACCTCGCACGAATGATAATACAGAATTGAGAGAAATATTATATTTCTAGCCAACAGTGAATTATTTTATTTATCTTGGTCTAAAATACTTAAATCTATTTGACTAAAAAACTGATAAATTCCACAAAAATAAATTTTTGGTACAATTTGATTTGATTCAAGAAAGTTATGTTCCATGAAGATAAAAAACGTTTTTTTTTAATTTTTTTAATTTTAAACAACGAATTTTGATTTTATTTGAGTAAATTATTGCCAAAACAGTGATTAAAAAATTTATATTTTAGGACAATATTTTAGAAAATTATGGTCAAACTGTATTTCTTGAAAATTGATAAAATTGTTTCAGATTTATTCGAAATTCTAGTTAAAAATTTATCCACATATATAAAAAGAAAAATATTTTTTACTAAAATTTGATTTGATTCAAAAAAGCTAGATCAAAACTGTAAAGAAATTTACAAATTTAACCCATTCGATGTTGATATAATTTATTTTGATTCGAGAAAATTATGGTCAAATTTCCAAAAATTTGCGAATTTTCCAAGTTAATATAATATTTTTCAGTTTATATTTACGTTTCTTGTTTTAAAAATTGTTCGCTATGAGAAAATTCTGAAATCGAAAACTATATTCTCAAACTTGTATTTTATTTTATAGTTTTGAGAACAGTTTCCGTTAAAAACATTCCGAAATCGGGAGCTTAATTCTCAAGTTAATGTTTTTTCCCGTGTTTTGAAAACGGTTTAATTTAAAAGAATTCTTCAATCATGGAAGTCCTTGAATTATATGCAAAGTTTTCTGGATTCCTGCAATTCCAAATCAAATTTATATTTTATTTATGTGATTTGCGAATAACACCGAGGTGAGGTTACGAAAACCTTTTAGATCTTTAGTGTGAAACTACTGAAAAATTATGCTATTTAAAACAAATCCATGGATATCATCCAGAATAAACCGAAATTTCATAAAAAAATAATTCTTGATATTTTTGTAGTTCTGTCACTGCAGTCTGATGGGACTGCCAAATTTTTAAAATTTAAAGAATTCAAAAATTAATTAGTTAAAAATTTATATTTACCTTAACCTGTTAATTTGAGAATTGATAGCTTCGAAATTATTCTGAAATTGCCTAGTTAATTCTCAAGTTTACAATTTTCTTTCTTAGAATCGTGCACTATATTTTCCAAATATGTGAATTGTTTGTTATGAATTATTATGGGGTGCAACCCCAAATGCACCACCCTTTTTTAGATGATACTTGTTAATAGTTTGTATTTGAATACTAATGAAGTATCACCTGAAAATCGCATGAAATTTTATATATTCTCTAAATCGAAATTTGCTGAAAACCCCTGAAATCATGGTCAAAATAAAGGTAGGAACGAACATCTTTACTTTAATTTTAGTGTTTTAAACGCGACTACAATATTTATCGTTATATTTCTAAATCCAGAGACTTTTCTTATTACTGTGGATGTTTAGATGTGCTTTATCCTGACTGTTTAAATTTTTCGGAAAATTGAAAAATCAAAATTTTCGTCAGAAGGACGATCTAATATTCGTCAGCACTCACTCGAGGAAACGCTCCATCTGTTTCATTTTTACATCAAAGTTGGAACTATTTTTGCTATTCGTTTTTCAAATTCTTCTATAAGTATCATAATTTATATAATTGTATCAGCTGCAGCGAAGTAGCAAGTGTGAAGGCAGCGTTTATCTAAACATTTTTGTAAAAAACATAATTTCTATCTTCTATTTCCTCTCTTTCCTCAATTTCCAAATATCCAATCTCTACTACCTTTAATATAGTCAGATAAATTCGAAAAAATCCTAGTAAACGTAACAAAAATGTGTGTGGATTCACAGGCTCTGTTCAATCCGTATGCGGTTCGAAAAAATACATTTTAGGGTATTTCAATGTTCATGTTACGTTTAATGGAAAAACTTGTCTCATAAAAAATGCACATTCCTTCAAATTACAAATCTTTTCTGTCTGGGTTGCGATTTTTTGGGAGTCTTCGGACTAAAACCAAAACTATTTGGGAAAACCTCGCTTGATCTAAATATTCTGGATAATAAAGATTCCCCTAAAGATAAAGAAAATCCCACCTCCTTCAACCATGGAGATGCCAAGTTTTTTATAAGCAGTGTTACTATGTTGTTTTACTTGCCGTTCAGGTAAACAAAAAAGTAGATCTCCGATGGTAGTGGTAAAAAAAATGAGAATTAGTGCTAACAAAAAAGAATATAGATCCGCTACCCTTAATTGAAGAATTTAATAAAATGGCAAATATCTCGTGTTAAGATTAAGAAGATGCTTTTTGACACGTGCCCTTGAATCCAGAATCAAAAGTATCATCAATCATTCGGAATGTATGTTTTTGGGCTGTGTAATATTGTCCAAACCTTATCGTTTACCTCTCGTTACTGGAAGATGTTGTGAAACGCTTGTTAGCAGTTTGTCTTACGCTAAAAGAAAAAGGATTGATTCCGGTTCCAGACAAGTTGCTTGCCATTACTCAGTTTTGTCAACAGAAATCCGTACGAGAAATTTGTAAATTTATAAGGATCACATTATGGTTTCGCCATTATGGTTTCTTTTTGGCGACTCCCTTAAATGACAATTTGTGATGAATTCAGAATCTTTAGCCTTATTCGAACTTCTTAAAGTGCACTACAGTTCGGCAGTTTTGGTAAATCCAGATATTTCAGCAAGATTTTTAATCTAATGCGACGCGAGTTGAACCGGCGTCGTAGGTGCTCTTTTTCAAGACGATCAGAATTTGGATGACCAACCCGTTTCATGTATGCCTCATATGACGCACGCGGCTTTACAAGATTAGTGGAATTTAAATTAAAATTTTCTATATTGTTAATCCACAACATAATCGTACTTAAATTAACTAATTAGAAGGATTTATATTGCAAAGTTTGTATTAAACTGATGCTTGAATGATGATGTTAGATTGATGCTTGAACCTTCTATTTCCACTGATGTTTAATGATCTCATTTCTGTTGATCATCTAAAAAAAACCAAAAAATATATTTTTGTTCGAGCTGCAAGTAATGATATCGAGCAGTAAGGATATCAAGTGTACCTTAAATCTATTGAATTTTAATATTCCAACGGATTTCTTTGGGCATTTTGGCTGTTCATTTAACCCTCTGTTGTTTGCATATACTTTTTATTTCTGAACTAATATGATCCGCAAGAAAATGCCTCTGATAAAGTTAATCGTACTCTTTTAGCATTTATTTGAAAGAGAAATACGTCACTGAAAGCGTCAACTTTTCACAATTTACAATTTAAGCAGAAGCTAATAGGAAATGATACTTAATTAGAAGAAATAACACAACATTTTTCTCAAAAGGTGACCATCACCTATAGGATAAGCTCAAAGACGATCTCACGATTGGTCTAATCGACGTAAAATAACCCCTAATTTTCACTTCGACCAGCCTGTTTATGTGTGGAATATTAGGAAAAACAACGCTGTCGATTATTACGCATCGAAATTGACACAAAAATATAAAAACGAATTAAATAAAAAATTCATTGGGCGCGAGTGTTGTAGAAGTTGATGAACTACACAGGCGAACCTTTTGGAGAATGTATATGAATTCAAAGATGTTGCAGAAACTCAGAGAAAAACTTGGTTCAAAAGAATCAAAAATTTGAGTTTATTTTGCGGAAAGTTTTCTGATTTTCAATCAACCAAACCTTTTAGATAAAAAACGAACAAGAGAATTTTAAATAACCAAATCGTGGTTATTTAATTTTTAACTTCCTTATTTAACCAAGTTCCACTTACCATTCGATTTCCTATTTAGAGTTATAGTCTGATGCTGTTTAATTTTAGATCAAATTGTTTATCTTTATTATATTTTATATTTTTAATTCTAATGTTTCATAACTTTTAATCATAATTTTTGGATAAAATTGATTTTTCACTAAGACGTCGGAACTTCGTAGTATGGTTTTGAACTAATGAAACATTGAATTCTTTATAATAAAAAAATTGGTTCTTCTCATCAGACTGCAGTGACCAAACTACAAAAATATTGAAAATACTTTGAACACACATTCAAAGTATAAGTAAATATTGTAATTTTTAGCAAGTCTTGTTTTATTTAATGTTAAAACAACCTAATTGTTTTAACCAAGTATTTGGTAGTAATCTTTTTTCTGAGTGAAGAGACCCAAGTAGCAATTTTTGGTTTCAAGTTGGTTTTACAAAAAATACGAAACTTTGGTTTTAAAACCAAAAGTTTTTGAAATGGTTCGAGACACGTTTTCGACACGTTGCGAAGCCTTAGAAGATACTGCTTTTGACCGCGGTTCTTGATACCATCTCATTTTATTTTTACTAATGAGGAACCGTTTATAAACAGTTTTAAAAAAACCACACATTTTTTGAAAAAGTTTTAAATGAATGCAAATATTTGTATTAAAACTACATTTAAGTTTCTTTGGAGCGGTGACAAACCTAGTGGTTCTAGGTTTCATAAATACCGTAATAAAAAGCTGAAAAAATCTTTTTTAACGCGGTTTTTAAAAAACTGAAAAATGGATTAATTTCAGTTTCAAAGAACAAACGGTCTATCAAATTCGAGTGTTAACTGATTTTATAAAAACTTAAAACAATTTTAAGTTCCGATAATATAGTTCAAAAATTTTGTATAGCCAGATTTGGTTTTCACTTCGAGGTGAGTTTACCAAGTGACTTGACAAATTTTATTATATGTTGAGATTCAACATTCATCACGTTTATCAGCAGACGCCCAGACGGTATTGTCCGAGTCCGACTCTAAACATACCAAGCACTATATTGTTTGTTCTTATAAACAAAATACATACTTAATGATTTAGCGAATTATTTTTAAAGGTGGTAAACCATTATAAATTCCAGTGTTAAAAATACCTAAATAGAAGAAAATTATTAGAAACAATAATACGGGTTTTTAACCAATATAGAGTTACAAAAGGGTTTATATAAACCGTTTCAAATACGTTGCAATTGTTCCAAAATAAAACCGTTTTAGAATGGTTTCAAAATAACCAGTAAATTTTTGGATATTTGGAAACCATTTAAAAACTTTTGCTGGTGGCAAAAGGGTTTTATAAAACACGTCCAGAGACGTTTAAATTATTCGAAATTGAAGACATGTTAGAACCGGTTCAAAAATACTAGTTACATAAACTCTTAAATGCAACCTGGAATTTGATTTTTCTGAAACTTTGTTTTCATTTTGCTACTTGGGGAGAATCCCGGCCTCATCGCAGTGGCTCTTCCCTACGATTTATAACTTGCACTCGTTCCAACGCTTGATAAACACCCCTGACTTATTGTTACACACACCTTACGTAAATATTAAATATTGAAGTACATTATAATTTTAACATGCCTTGCGGAAACAAAAAACTGTATTTTTCCGATTTTCAATAATTTGTTTTTAAAAAATTTATTTATTATTTTTAATTCAACCGAATTTTACAGAAATTTGAAACACAGCCTAACCAAATTGGTACAGTTAAACTACGATTAATGTTGAAATGGTTTTGTTGGAATATGTTGTAACTCATTATTGACATATTTGATTGAAAAGTAACTTTTTGATAATGTGTTCCTAAGATCTATGAGTATTGCTTTTGCCTAATTTTTGACGAAAATTATAATCTACCTGAAATTTGAAAATATTTGAAGAAGTCCGAGGTCGCCAAAGCAAATGAACAATTTTAATTAGAGATTATACAGGGGGTCCCATAATTCGCATATCAATCGAAGCAGGCTGGTAGAGGGGCTCATTTCCAACAAAACGTGTATAAAAGGAAGCAGGGATATAGAGGAGCTCATTTCTAATGAAAACAACAAACTAAAATTTTTCGAATTGTTGATGGTGCAAAAGTCATTCCACTTTTAGTGTTTTTTAGTGAAATCGCATGCGTACCCACCAAAAAATTAATTTAAAAGACACCAAGAGCACTTTTGTTCAACTTTCTTTTTTAATACGATCTTAAAGAGTGTGCCTTTCCAATAAAATTATTTTTATAAGCTGCATTATCTTATGTCAAATGAAAACTTTTGTTTTGTAAACTTTTTGTTTTTCAAGATTTTTTGTTGATGTTTAAGTGGCACCAGCGGGAAAAGATTGTACTATAAAAAATTGATCCACTATCAAAAAAATAAGCGACACTAATGCAGATTTTTAATGGTATCACACACTGCGGTTTTCGCAAAAAAAAGTTTTCTATCATTTTTTTTCACAAAGTAAGTCGTTTTTATTAAAAAACAAACGTTACAAAATTTCGAGGTTTATAATAGATGCTTCGTCAGAAATAAAAGAAAAAGAATAAAATATTTTTTTTCATTAATTTTAAATATTATTATATAGATTTCCCTCAAATTTCCAGGATTTTTCGTATTTCCACAAAATTTTCAGGATTTCCTGGTTTTCTTCCGAATTTCCCCCAAATTCCTCCCAGATTTCCCACATTGTTCCGGATTTCTGCCAGATTCACCCGGAATTTCCAGAACTTCCCCCGATTTTCTTGGGTTTCTTTCGGATTTCCTTTGGATTTTCCACAGATTTTCAGGATTTCCCTCGGATTGTTCCAGATTTTCTGGATTTCCCGGTTTTTTTCCGAATTTTCAGAATTTTAGGAGAAACCCGGTGGGAATCTAGTGGAAATCCTGGGGAAATCCAAATCCGAGGGATAATTCGATGGATAAAAAAAAACATTTTATTTATTTTGTTTTATTTGTGGCGAAGCATCTATTTTAGAACTCGAAATTTGTGTGCGTTTTTTAATAAACACGACTTACTTTATGAAAAAATTGATAAAAAACATTCTACTGCGAATAGCCCGGTGTGTAATACCATTTTAAAATCTGCATTAGTGTCGCATAATTTCCTGAAAGTGGGTGTGGTACATTTTTTTTCCGCTTGCGTCACTTAAAAATCAACAAAAAATTTTCAAAAACAAAAAAATTTACAAAACTAAAGTTTTAATTTGACAGAAGATAATGCAGTTTATAAAAATGATTATATTGGGAAGGCACAGTTTTTTTGATCGTAAAAAAAAGTTAAACGAAAGAACTCTTGCTTTCTTTTAAATTAATATTTTGGTGAGCGCGCATGCGATTTTACTAAAAATCACTAAAAGTGGAATAACTTTTGCACCATCAACAATTGGAAAAAAAATTTACCTGGCTGTTTTTGTTAGAAATAACCTCCCCTATAACCGTGCATCGTGTTATACGCAATTCGCGTATCGGGAGACAACATGTATACATCTGGATTTTGCTGCATGAGTAGCTCAATACTAAACTATTTAATCATTTACATAAGTACGTAGCTCAATACTAAATTATTTAATCATTTACATAAGTATGTAGTAAAATAAATTATAGTGATCAAGAAAAATGTTAGCCCCAAAATTTTTGTAGATTTACCGTTCTGTATACCTTCGACGGTATCAATCCCTGTGTGTGTCAGTCTGTGTGTTACAGTGTGCAAAATAAATGTTTGTTGATGCTCTATAGCCCAAACAGAGCTTTTTCGTTTTTTTGTAAATAATTGGCAAACGCGACTATGAACTAAAAGATTCTAAATAAGTTAGGCAGCCATATCTGATTCGATCATTTTCCCAAAATTGAGCATAATCGGTGGTGTTTGATCAAATAAATTATTTTTCATCAACAGTTTGGCATCTGTACAGCCTAGGTGGTTTGATTGATCGGGAAAAACTTCGCTATTCACTTTTTTCACTGGTTGATTCCAGTGAATTTAAGTCAAAATCAGTCTACCGGAAGTGACAGTTTCCATAAAGCTTTTTGGTTTTTGGTAAATTTTTTCTCAGTAAATCATTTAATATAAAAATGATTATGCGGGCTGAACAATTCTTAATTCAATTTGCAACAATATCGGACCTAACTAGTTTACCAAATTTAATTTTCAACAAAAATTTGGTCTCTGGGCAGCCCAGATGGATGGATTGAACGGGATGAAACTACATAAATTAGTACGAAGTCAATACGAGCTTTTTCATTTTTTGCAAATATATATTTTCAAAAGTATCTAACATTTACCAAAAAAAAAAGATTTAAATCAAAAGATAGTAAACTAAATATCATGCAAAACTCATTATCATATTTTTTTAAATTTTTCCACAAATTATAAGTTTTCAAAACACAGTTTTCTTTCACCAAGATTGGCGAAATCCTTCCAAATTTTTCTGGACATTTGTATAGTGGAAGTGGACATGAAAACATTTTTGTTTTTGCAATGGTGGTCAAAACTATAGTATTTACGAAAAACGATGAATAACTAAAATAAATATAAAGACTAAATTTTCAGCAAGTGTCGACTTTATTGGTTTACTACTATTTTTTTGCGAGTTCTTCGTTCCCTACTAGGAGGTATGGGTTGACTTATTTTCGATTTAGTTAAAACTATAATATTATTAAAAATAAAATTTTATTAACTAGCAAGAAATAAATTAAATATAATTCCTAATGTAGGTAACACGATTAGATTGTAAGATGATGCAGTGAGTGTAGTGATTGCAGATCATTTCTTGTGTTTTAGCTAATACAATAGAGAAAAAATATAACATAATTTTTTGAAAACAGGGATTATCGGAACTAATCGTCTTGCTAGAAGACGTATTTAATGTAGCACACTAATGGCCTCGCTCGTACCTAATACAGTTATTATTAAAATCATGCTATAAATCGTAAAAGAGCTTTATAATAATAACCAAAATTCCCATGTGTCTTATAAAACATATTAATTAAAAAAGAAATCAGCACAAAATCTAACATGACTCAATATGTTTTCCAGTCCCTAAAAATATTTGTATTTTCCCACAAACGAAGTTAGATAAGAAAAGTATTGTGATTGAGAAAATTTTATGACATATTTTTACATTTCCTGACGAATGCACGAAATAAGTTTTAAACCATATTAGTCTTCTGACACTGCAGAAATTATGATTCATCATTTCTGAATGAAGATTTAAAGATGTAGCTAAATACAAAATTAAGATTACATCAAATCTTGAAATGTTTTAAATATAATCTAGGTAATATGGGAAAGGATCATCTAAGGAATGGCATTGATGTAATTTTTTTATGATTTCTCCCCAGCAAAATCAATACCATATTATATATTTTTCACAAATGTTCTGTAATATGTTATTGCTCTGCTTCTTCAGATTGTGTGTTGTAAATTTTGTAACACCAAATAATTATTGTCCATTCTTTACATTCACGTACGTGCATAAAGAGTATGGGAGATGTGTAAACACGAACACAGAATGGTGGTTTTCTTAATATATAGAAATTGTGTTTTATGTTGGGCATATATAGGCAAATTGAATAAATAAACTAATTTAGATGAAAAATCCACTCTCATTTTCCATTTCCATCATCAAAATAAATTAGTAATAAAGATATAAATATTCAGACTAAATTAAGAACATACATATATACAAAATTGGTATTATAAGTCGAAGATCACGTAATTTTTGTTGGCTTGAATTTTGGAATAACGATGTACGAGGGTCACAGTTTAGGATTTTTTTTTTAATTGCGCTTGCTTAATTAACAAAAAATATATATCTAATATATTTTGATTCAATATATTACACCTTAATTTTAACTTTGGGATATGCAATTTCCATAAAACGACCCCATCAAAAAAATTCGTATGTATAAAATTATTTTTTTTATATAAAAATGGAAATCGTCTCTAATTGACCATGACCGCGTTTAAATTTCCGGTATTTATACATAAATCAATTAGCAGGATCGCCCTTCATAATTAATTTTTTAATAATTGGTATCATATAAAATAGGTGCCCGACATTTAAATTATGTATACTAAAATGGTTTTACATTTAATTTAATTTGTATAAATAATTGAATAAATATTACATTGTAGCATGTTCTGATTCCCAGCAATTTTATAACAAATCTAATTTTATACTTACCTTCTTATCTCTGCTTGTGTATCAGCCTAAAAATGAAAATAAAATATTGTATAATTATTTGTTACTTAATACAAATTTTATCTGTGGCATCCTACTCGTAAACAAGATGCGTGTACAAGTATACATATATCAAATATGTAAATAGAAAATTAAATCAATTTTACTTTTGCTATTTTTAGAGAAATTGACAAAAGAAAAAGTTTTTCAATATTTTCTTTTCTCATCTTTATCAAGGGTACAAAATGAAAAAAATAAACGAATTACACGGAAAAACTGGTACTGGTGTGGAACTTTACGCGTGCTTACGGCATAAAAGGGAGTAGTAAAAAAAAATCAATTAAGAAAAAAAAAAGTTGAAAATGTTAAAAAATTCAATTAATAATATTTTTAATTAAAACACGCTATGCACGTTTTCAATTTCGCTTTATAATAAAAAAATTAGACACTCTCCCAATTAGGAGTTTAAGAAAAAAATCTACGTGTTTTCATCTCAACAAGAATTATGCACGCATTTTACTTCAACTTTTTTTACAGAATGATAGAATACAATGTGTTCAACAGGTATTATGGTTGTAAATTGACAAAAACCACTTTACCTGACAATAACAACGTTATTTTATAAATAATTGGAAATCTGGAATAAATAATATCTCGGCATAGTTAAGAATTTCGATTGCCTATTGAACAAAATTTTAACAATATGAGTAACGATTACATTTTTGATCATTTTTAAATTGACAACAACAACTTTATCTGACAACAACCTTACCTTCCTAGTAATTATTGTAAACCTGTGTATGATGACAGTAAATAATTGGTTAGCTTAGCAAATGATTAATCCCGATTGCAATTGCAATCAATACTAGCCTATTATTGTTATAATAGATGACAACAACAACTTTAACTGACAACAACAACATTTTCATAATAATCATTAAGAACCTGTATATGACGGCAGTAGATAATATTTCAGCTTAGCAAATGAATAATCCGATTGCATTTTTAATCAATACTTATTATTTTATGAACGAATTATATTGTCGGCCATTTATATATTAACAACAACAACTTTATCTGACAACAACAACATTATTCTATTTAGAATTGGAAATTTGTAGTGAATAATCTTTTGGTATAGTAACGAATTTCGATTGCATATTGAATCAAAGTGTAGCAATATGAATAATGATTACATTTGCGACCATTTGTAAATTGACAACAACAACTTTTTCTGACAACAACAACATTTTATTTGTAATAATCAAACATTGTGGGATGTAGCGCGAATAAATCGTGTTTAAAGTTAAGTTTTAATTTAATTTCGTTTGCATTAGACATTAATTCTCGAAATTTGTTGTAGCGTACTTTAGGATTAGATTTACTGATGTGTCGATAACCATAATCAAGGAAGCTTTAATTGGAAATGTGAGATAAAACATTATGTTCTCGTCCTCTTCTTCAGTTATAATTACAATAAATGGTTTTACGAAAGAGAGATATGTGACAATTGGGTCAAAAGGCATGGAGCCGGCTACTAAATTTGCTACTTTCAAATAAAATTTGATAAAGTCAAATAAAATAATTTATCGGAGAACGGTAATTTATCTGCCGCTGGCAGTGTCAGTGATTGCTGACTTTCTGATCAAAAAAGCAAGCACCGGAAGATCTTAGATGCAATCTCGAGCGAAGAGTCAGTGTAGCTTGATTCGCAGCTCCTACAATTTTCAGAACAAATAACTTTCTGCAACTGTGCTTATGGTTTTCTACCAGTCTCAATATCGCAGTTAAAATTTTTGAATTAACAACAGAAAAAAAGACAATTAGTCTTAGTTTCACTACGGACCGCCATGATTTTTCCGTTCGCTTGCGTCTTAATACGAATGTTGTTTAAGCCGCTTTTATGGTTGCTGATTTTCTTTCGTTCGTTCGTTCTGATTATTTTTTGTCCAATCATATTGCTAACATCGTCAGCAATACGATTGGACAAAAATATATTCAGAACGAACGAACGAACGAGAGAAAATCATCAACCATAAAAGCGGCTTCAGGGTGAATAGGAAAGGATAAAAGATAATTATTTTGAAATTGTACATCAATGACAAGTCATAAACATTTAAGTAAGAACATGGTTTAAATTTATATTTTTTTTTTAAATTTTTGATTTATAGATGGAAAATGTGTAAGATCTCAACAATCAGTTTCGAACGGATGAGATAACTTATTTTAGTCGATTTTTATAGCATGTGAGTGTGTAAACATGCATGTTATGCGACGTTATTACATAATTTGAAGTTCTTAATCTAACCTCAAATCTCTTCTTTTGTAGTTTAAAGAGCACCTGGGCTCAAGCAAAATTTAGAGATTATTCATTGGCCAGTGACTGTGCCACATGTTGAGCTGCTCAATAAGTACTTGACGACAGGTACGTATAAAATTTAATATTCGCTTGTAGTTGTAAACATAGCCAGGAACCCCCTAAAAACAATTGTAATGGCAGACTGCAGTGGCGATAAACATGGCGCTTACCTAACTTGAGACAAAAAGCTATGCAGAGAGTAATATTTAAGTAAAGTAAGATTTAGTTCGTCGCCACTTAGTTAATCCAGCAAGAGTTTTCAAATGTTTTAATTCTTTAAAATTAAATGATTTTGAGTATACATAAATTGGAAAACAACTAAAATTTGGTTAAACTAGCTAGTATTCGATGCATTCTAAATATAACCTATAAATTTAAAAAATTCTTTAATTTAGGATTTTCTTTCATTTAATTTTTAAAAATATATAATGAGTGCTTAAAAATTTGATTTAACTTCTTCCAGTCGTCTATTGTCTAATGCTTATGATGTTTTGCCAAATAAGACGTTGTTTCCGCATTCTTTCTATGAGTCTGGGTTTATTTGCTGGACGCCTGTATTTTACATTATTTTCATATATCATTCGTTGTAATGTTATCGCTGATATCTTTATCGATTCTTCACTAAGGTGCTATTTTAGCTCGCTCGTCGTTGCTCTGCGCTTTTCTTAGGCCGATTGAATAATTTTTCAGTCTGTTTTGGGCATTGTTTTCCAGATTCCCATACTGTTTTTTCTGTTGGTCTCATAAAATGAAGCACCAGAATGAAAAATCATTGCCAAGTTACTTACTGATGAGATCGAATTTTTTTCCATTTTTGCGATCTCTCGATTTTTTGTTTTTAATAACCCTCCCATAGCATGTTTTTTCACTGCTTCGGTTTCGTTTTCGACCCATTTTTGAAAATATATGTCTCAGTCTAGACTTTTCAAACACACACACACGCTTTAACTTAAACACAAGTTGTTTTTACTAAGTGATAAAAGTCATATAACGTAGATTATTTCTTACTTGAGCTCAGTCACAAAATTTCTAAGAACACCTTGTCAATCTGTGCATCAAACATAAAATTAAGAATTTCCATCAATTGGTATTCGTGATAAAAGAGTTAAAAATGATCCGCCTAAAATTGTCAATATTTTTAATGAACTTTTTATTAAGGAACCTAACAACATTTTGATTGCGAATGACGAAAACGTTTGCATTGATGATACTGTTAGAAATTCCTTCACTCGAATTTTAACTGGATAAGTTTTTTCTTTTTCCTTGTTTGTGAAAATCAAATATTCACGAACATGAGTGATCTAAGCAATAGTGCTTCTTACATTGACGTGATATCCCATATAACAATTAAAACAATAGTTGTAAACGTAGTTTATGTTTTTATTTTTATTTTTAATATTTCTTTCGCAAAAACGGGTTTTCAAATGAAAGTTGGAGTCATCCACTATTTATAAAAAATTCTCACTTAGATACAAATAATTAGCACCCAATTACTCTTTTAAGTACGTTTTCAAAAATTGTTGAGAAAATAATTAAGAAATACTTCAAATAATAGAGCTATCGCTGAAGATTTTTTGAGTCCATTGAACACGTTAGTGGCGAACGGATCTCAGATTCCAGTTGCACCAACACTTCCTAATGATTCGGAACAAATTTTTGGTAATCTGATTGCGTGTTTTTTGCGAGGACTGAATGAGCAATAAAAATTTGCATCACAACATGACTCACATGGCTGATGTTGTAAATCTAAAGAATAAATAAAACACACATTTTATATTAAATATTGCGCACATCTATACAAAGCCCTAGTGCCAACGGACCGAGCCATCAGTCATAAAGTATCCTGCAAGTGTGTCTCTTAAGACTATGGTTGTTGAAGCTAAATTATAATTCCCTTGTCTCGAAATTGAGGACAATTTTACAAATCTCCTCCATCCCCATGTCGGACCTCATTTTGTGCGAATTCTCCAGCGAACACTTAAAATTTCGGAAGCAATTTCAATTACTCGTCTAGCCCTCGATTGACGGTACCTAAAAATGCTTCTTTCATAGTCCAATTTCCCACTTGATTTGCCAGACTATGGGGTTATCATATAAGGCTTTAAACCAAAAGCCTCATCACCCAAGAAATAATACGGGAAAATTGGACCACTCTTACATATCTTACCATGTTTTCGTGCAAGTATTGGATGCCAATCGCATAATAATGGTTAAAAATTGTTTATAGTTGTGGTATTCCGAACCAGAATATGGTGGTGCCTACAATATAAAACAAACATATAATGTACATACATTCACTAAACAAATATTAACTAAGACGAAAATATTAAACCTTTATTTCAATACGCTTCTCATCTATAGCGCCAATGCAGTTAGGAAAATTCCATATAATTTTAAACCGTTCCGCGATTGATAACCAGTCGATTTTCGATGGCAATGGTAGTACTACATTCCTCAAACATTTGTAAATGGCCGTTAGAATTTCCTTTATGATGTGACTACTGCCATTTGCTAAATACTTGTCAAGATTCATGCCAATCTGGTTTCTGGCCGGGAAATTGTTGGACCAACTATATTCGCGTACAATCGCAAAATGATTCATGATTGTTTAATCGCATTTCAGCTAATAAATTATGATCTCCGTGATCGTTTCTTGCCTGTTCCAAGAAAATATTTTGCAATGTTCGGTTTTTTCTAATTCAATATTTTGGCTGCTTCACTATATACATTTACAGCAACAGTAGATGTAGTCACATTTCTAGCACGATCTCCATTGATTTTCTTAAAGTCAATTATATCAGAAAATAAAAACAGAATTGTAGCGACGAAAGCAGTTATTGTTAGATGATTGAGGATTTTGTTGGAGAAATAAAATGTCACTTTTAAAATAATATATTTCAAAAAAGCAATTATTCCTTTACAGCGGAAGAATCAATGATGTACAGGCAATGGTTCACACTCAGGCACATTCAAACCATACATATATACATACAAAATTTAAAAAATACGTATCTTTGTTACAGTTTTTGAATTAGTGGATATATTGCAATTTTACATGCGCGAAGTAAAACTAGTTTTTATTTTTTTGAAATTTTTCCTAATTTTTTTGTTGATATTGTAATATGAGCGATGGGTAATTTTTTGACAAAATTAACGTTTTATTTTGATCGAAAAAACACTATCTAATTAACAGAATAAATGTAGAAATTTATGATACATGGTTTTAAACAAAAATTATTTCAAAACGGGCTACCTCAAATTTAAATGTCAATCTGTAAAATTTTTATTTTTAAAATAATCGCAATTTGATGAAAATTTTCTGATTGGGTGTAGGGAAAAGTCATTTATTCAACCAACGATTCGTATATGAACGGATATTTAGTGCCAGATAAATTCCTCTAACGGTGATGAATTATTCAGAGAATTAACATCAAAAAATTACACCGAATTATTAATTATTAATTTATTTAAAAACAACTATGTATACTCTTCTAATTTCCGACTAGCAGCAATGCCTATCAAATTTAAAAATTTATGGCAAGGACTTATAAAAACTTATATTTTATACATGTTTCACATTAAATCTTGGACAGAATGTTATGAACGTGAACGAATATTACATCCAATAATGTTTCTTGATAAATTATATACTAAAAATTGTTTGCAGATTTCATATTTTAATTAATTCATATGACATTGTGGAATAAACCGAGCACATTGAAAGTAGTTTTTAGGTGAAATTTGCTATAAAATAACGTAAGTGTCTTCAAGTGCTTTTCAACTAAAAATGAAAATTTCTATAAATTTGCAGTGACATAGTACATGAAATATACATATACACAACTTGCTATAAAAAATTGTAACTTTATCGTATCTACGTATCTCAAGAATTTGTTTTTAAAAAGCACACCGAAAAGTGCATATTCCAATAAAAAAAAATTTAGTGTTATTTTGAAAAGTTGTTAAAAATTGCATGTTACAAACTTTGGTTGCGGAAAATCATAAAAAAAAATATTTAAGTTCTATATAAAGCTATGTAGTACTTTGGAAACTATATGAAGTATTACGTAAATGGATGAACATTTTTGAAAAACTTTTGTATCGCAAGCACACAAATTTGTCTCGAAGTTATGAATTTAAATCTTTTTACAGAAAAGTTTTGATTTTTTTTTAAACCATATAAGTTTATGAAGTACATCGTACACTTAAAATAGTATTTTTCTGTTGATTGATGATGGTAGAAAATTGCCATCGTCAATTTATTCATGTAACTTGTTTATTTTGTAATAAATTATAGATAATTACATTTTTTGCACACATGGATTATATTTTTATATTATAAAAAGGTAAAATCAGGTAACCGTACTATTATTGTATTTAGATTTGATTTGATTTGATTACTAAACGGATACAATGAAAAAAAACGAAAGTTATTTTCCTCATCTGACTTTGATACAAAAAAAATACGTGAAGGAAAAAAGATAAATAATATCCTGTATACCTGAGCTTCCTACCCAATGTAGATCTGAATATTTACATAATAGGAAATATTTTGTATATGTAAATACATGCATATTTATTTAAATACAAATGTAAATAATTTTACCAACATTTTATTAATTTTTTTTTCTGTGTGTGTGTGTGTGTGTGTGTATTTGTTGGGTTTGGGAATCTGGCAAACAAAATTACATACATATATAAAAAAGGATGTGACCACAATTTATTTTTTTTTATATATGTAAATCTGTTGGGAATATTGAATATGTACAGAATTTTTCGGAATAAAAGGTTAATTTACAATGGTATGAATTTGATGAAGTAGCTCATTTGGAAGTAGCAACAAAGCTACACCTCGATCAATTATCCATATAATACTTTATACCGAATACGTATACGAAATTAAATCAATTTGATTTGACTGAGAATAACCATATATTACCTTTATGTGCATGGGGAAACCTGAATTACACAGATCATTTAAAATTTACATTCAATTATATTAGATAAATACAGAACTAGTCCCCCGTTGTGACTTCACTATACAGACGATATAATAGAGCAAGTTAGAAAAACTATTTTATATTCATGATATAAACTACTGATAGTGATAGCATTTTAATAGAAACTGATAGTCGATTAAAATGCTTTAAAATATAAAAATAGAAACGTAATGTTTTTTTTTTGTACACTCTGTTCTTCTATATCGTCTTGCTAATGGTATCGATTAATCTGAATGGAACAATTGAATAAATTGATGGGAATAACAGATAAGCTCTACGTTTATTTACTTTGTGTACTGGAATTGAATTATTTAGTAATAGAATAAGTATTGCAGATATAGCTATGAACTGTGAGCATTCCATCACATATTGGTTTTCGATTCAGCAAAATAACCAAAGCATTACTTTTATTAGATATCTGGATGTTAAATGCTGACTTTGTTCAAATTTAAATGAAAGGACCAAATTTGTTTTGTAAATAAATGACATTACAACCTTCGTCTAAAATAAGCAAATCTCTTCCAGTTGTGCAAAAACTGAAAATTTTAATAAGAACAATTTTAAACGCATTTTACTACTATGAAAATTAATTCGTGTTTATTTTAACAAGTTAATGCAATATAATTAAATCTCAAAAATGAACTATTAAAAAAATCTTTATAACCCACATTTATTACTAAAAATGTCGTAACCTAACTGCTCTTATCAGCCTAAAAGAACAAGCTTAAGAACTTGAAAGATTGATAATTTTATTTAAGACGATGTTGTTCCTTGTGAGACCCAATGAGCACTAATGCCTCAATCATAAAAAACGTTCATCATTTCAGAGTATTTGAAAGTAATCATGGGCTATAAATTGGTCTTGGGCATAAATTTGCTTTTCTGCACAAAAAACGGATGACATAATGAACAAATTTTTTTCCCTAAAATTTCTCTAACCAAATCATGGAAAAATTAGGTTTTCCGGAATTCCAATAGTGCTATGTGGTAGGTTGTTTCCACAAACCAAATTTCCATCTCCAACTTGTGTCATATAATTATTACAGCCATGATCTAATAATTTCAACTAAACTAAGCTTCTCAGAATTGTGGATGTTTTCCGAATACTTTAATGACTGAACCATTGCTGACCGCATTGCATAGAAAACGATAGCTTAACATTGCTGGAAATCCCATAGTTGCTGGAAAAACTAAGTGCTTTCCGAGTTTCATACAAATGAGTCTTCCGCTACCACCAGAACCATCAAGACTAAATTGAATTATTTAAAAGGTATTCCGTTTTTGCTGCTTATCATGGTACGTTTTATAACAATTGACCCCTTCGTTAAACGCAATCGTTCTATTGTTTTCTAATGAGTCTATTTTTTTCTTATGTTGAAGCAAAATGAAATCTTTCAGAAACCTGGCGTCTTTTATAATCCCGATTTTTAAAATCCCAACTTTTAAAATCCCGATTTTCAAAACGACAAAACTCGGAATTTTTTTAAAAATATTAAATTTTCATTTTTATTGAAAGACCTTGGTCTTTTTCTGGTCGATCATGGTTAAATTTGGGTTATTGGATATAATTTGCATTTAAATGCAAACTATTCTAGAATTTTTGGAATTGGGCCTGCTCAATTGAACTTCGCTATACCTCAACCAATAATTGTAAAATTTAATTTACAAAATTGAAAAGGACGTTTAGATTTTTCATAAAATATTTAATGATAAAATAAATAAATTAAATTAAGCGCTATTAATGTAATGTTATAGCATGAGCTATATTTTTCAAATAGTAAACTTTATCAGTATTGTTTTTGTTATCAACAACAATTAAAATTTTGCTATTTCTTTTCACATTTTTTTTAGTGGGATGCGTTCACCAGCTTTCCATTTCTCAATGCGTGTTTTGCATATCATCATCTGCTTTGCCAATTCTTCGATTAACTTATAGACCCCGGAAGACTTCATTTCCGATAACTATTTTCAGTCGGGCGTGCCAGGCCTAAACCGAGCTTTTCTGTTCTAGTGAAATTATCTCGATGGTTCTGAAACTCTGGACAAAAATAACTGTCTCATTATAGTCGATACTACCTCGAATGTACCGTCCTTGAGCCAGCATTCTGCCTCTGCTAGCAACATCAAAGATGTTTTAACCCTAATAAAATATTTTTATTCTCTCCAAAATCTTTCTCCGGCAATATAAAGAGGTCTTCGTTAATAAATTTTAACGTTTCCGAAAAAGAAGTTTCATTTATACTTTCCGGCTCTTTCAGTGGTGTGGCCCTTATTTGAGCATTTTTTTGTTTCTGTGCTCCGTTTGAAAACAAGTGTAATCTACAATCTTAGACACATTCAACAATACTTCCTCTTATTATCTGAGAAGGTGGCACCTCTGGTACTTCTGTCTACTTTTTACAGTTTCATTTGCCTTAAACAATGATTTTCGGAGCAAGCTAGAGCGTCATTTTGATCTAATGGTTCTTTTTTTAATTCATGTTTCACTTCTTCTAGTATTGTGGTTACTCTTGCTTTACACAATAATTTTTTCCGCTGATCGCAACACTATCGATAAGTTTGATTTTCGCCCATCTTTTCGAGATGGTAAGCGTAACCATCAATAATCAGCTTGTCTTAATTTTTGTTCGTTTTGAGCACTGAGAAATTCATTTTGCTCCTTTCATTATTATTTTTTTACTTTTTTGCATTATTTTTATTTTTAATTTTTATATAATATTTTTTTATAATTTTAGAATTAAAATATTAGACAAACATTTTTTTATTAAACAACACTTTTTTACTAATTTAATAAAATTTATTTTATCACAATTGGAACTCTATAGACTGTTTCGATAATACGGTTTACAAAATAATTATGTCAGAAAACTAAAATCACTCCAAATTTATAAAAAAACGAACGTGGTTCAAGTTCCACCTGAACCACAAATTTTTGGTAAAACATAAGGCCAACAATTAAAAATCACATAGGTCATCGCTAATTAGTTCGTGCATTTTGTGAGTGTGATTTTGGAGGCGACGAAAAAATTTGAAATTGTTTTATCGATAAACATTTGCATTTTTCTGTTACCGAATATGATGAATGGATTCGGTTCCCAATGATGGGATTATTACAACGTTTTGGGAAGAAATTTTTTAAAATAGCCACTAGGGATGAAACTCGATCAATTCTTACCCGATTACGATGGGATTGGGTATTTTGGATGGAGATAGGATTCTTAAATGATTTTTGGGAAGAAATTCTGGAATATGGCTACCTTGGACGGCACTCAGCCAGTTTTTAACCGATTATGGTGGGATTCGATATGTTTAATGGAAACGAGATTTATTAATGATCTGTAGAAGAAATTTTTAATATGGCCACCTGGAACCGGACACGGCTAATATTTTACCGATAATGATGGAATTTGGCACGTTGGATATATATGGGATTATAAAATGATAAACATCTGTACTAGCCAGAGGATGAGAAACCGAATCATAATTTTCCCCTTTCCTGATTACTGTTGTAGTGAAAAGTGTAAATATTGGCTGTTTTACGGAACTTTAGCCAATACCATTTATGATCTTGTATTGCAAGTACCTCAAAAGTATTAATTTCCGCTTAGTTCGAGCCCTAATGCCTTAGAATACATCATATGTTCTCGTGAACAGTTTTCGAGGTCGATGTTGATAAGAATACTATAAATTTATCCCTCTCCCATCCCATTAATTGTGTAATGAAAATAGATGTTAAGGCACTCAGCCTTATCAGAAACATGTTAACATCACGGGCCGCTTGCTTTAAGAAAGACGCCAGTTTGTTATCGAGTTCCGTCCAAGTTTAAATAACCGAGTTCCGTCCAAGTTTAAATAACAGAGTTCCGCCCCAGGTGGCTATATTCCCCAACTCCTTGCAAAAGTTATTAAAAGATCTTATTTCCATCCACCATATTCAATTTTAGCATAATCGGTTAAGAAATTATCGAATTCCATTCCAGGTGGCGATAATCTACAACTTTTCCAAAAATATTTAAGAATCCCGTTTCCATCCAACATACACAATCCCAACATATAATCGGCTAAGAAATGCCTGAGTTCCTCTCCAGGTTATGTTCGATCGAATAGATTACATTTAAAAACATTCGGATTTAACGGACTCCAGAATTAGTACGAGGTTTTTAAATCGACGTTTTTCTTTATAACATTTTACGTTAAAATGTCACGTAATCTACGCAACAATTTATTGCAAAAATTCAACGCAAGATTTAACATAACAGTATTTAAAGCAGCGTGTAACATGAACTCAAAACTAGTCTCTTAAATGTTTTACCAAACATAATAAAAAATTTGCTATGTAGATTTTTGTGAGTTATCGCAATGTCACATGTCATTTTTGCTACACAAATGACGCCATAGTGGGGGAACATCATTAGTACAGATTTTGATTTTTTTATTGCTTTTCATAAGTTTCCAACATATTTAATCATTTTTATTATTTAGTAAGACGTATAAAATATTTAAAAAAATTAAAATAGCCTGTAAGGCTACTCCCACTATTGCGTCATCTGTTACGGTTATACCACAACATTTGGTGTATGTAAATCCTTTTCACCCCTTTAGATTACATTATTACTAACATAAACCCCAATCACAAAAATATAAAATTCGATTTTACAAAATATTATAACATAAAAATAAAAATTCTTAATTCCAATTGACGAAATTTTATTTATTTAACAAAAAAAAATGTATACAAAATTCCATTATTTCATTAGTTTAATAATATTTGCAGCATTTCGCAAAAATTCTAGTAGATTTATTTCAATAAATTAAATAATAATTATTATTTTATTACTATTCAATTTTATTAATTGAAATAATTATTCAATTAATTGAATTTAATTTTATTGTTCTTAGAAACTTTTACTCAAACATGATACCAATTCCGCCATTCCGCCATTTAATCTTTCGTCAGGATTCTTTCCTCGTTTTCTTCCATTTCAACAACAAACTAACAATAGTTTGTACGTAAAGGGGAACTGCGGATTGTTTACCACATTGATTGACCCTTGTTGCGATTCTAGAAAACAGGGTTGGATTTATTTGTGATACCGAACCATTCCCCTACAAACATACCAATAATTCCCTCTAACATATTTGTGTTTGGTACAGTCATTAATAAATAAGTACTGTAACAGTTTTAGCAAATTATGAATGGAATTTTGTGTATTGAAATTTTAAAATTTATCATTTTGTATAGGGATTTAGTTTTTTTGAAAGTTTGTTTTTTGGAAATCTTTTTATGGGACTTGGGGTTTCTGGAATTTTTTTTTTGGAATTTTGGTTTTGACGAATCATAACCAACCCCGTTACCAGATTTCACGAATTACAAAAAAAAATTTGAAAGGTCGATTTTTAAACATTTTTTATGAATTTGGGCGCCCCCGGGCCGGATGGCCGTTTTTTGTCGTCCCAATCATAGTAAATGGAAATTTCTCAACATTTCCAGTGGTTTGGATCTATATAATTTTGGTTTAGTTTGAACCAAGTTATAAATTTCGAATCTTTTAAGGTGATAAGGCAGCTCTAGAAAAAAAAGTTCTGTGTCGAAAATTTTCAAGCCGTAAGTCGTGTTTTACATGTATTTTAGCCGCTGTTGAAGCTTTCATTTTCTACGGTCTAGCCGTAACTTTTCCAATAGATAATTTTTTTCGGTGGAATTTTTAAGCAAAATAAAATTATGCATACAAACAAAAAGTAACCAATAAAATGACACATCATAAACTGAAGACACAAATCTATGTAAGATTTATGTAAACTTGAATCAACATTTCACCCGAATAATTTTCATCAATACTTATTTTGACATTTCTAATCACCAAAATCTATTTAACTTAAACTTTATAGCTAATGATTAAAAATTTCAATTAATTTTCAAAGTATTTCATATTTACACTGAATAAACACGTGACATGCTCACTCCGAAACGTGTTACAAAGACATTTCTTCTAGAAGATTGAAATTAAACTATAAAAGTGGTTGGGACTGAAACCTCATAACAACAGCCCGAAATTGCAGAATGATAATTGGTCGCAAAGCGTCTCAGCGACTTAGGAAAAGTCTCTCAATATACAATCGATATCTATTTTGAAAAAAAAAAATATCGTTATCGAAGAAATCAGACCACAGTTTTAACATTTTCTCGTGATACACTATAAAGCGAAAAATTAAAGTAATTAGGAAAGGGGAAACAGATTTTTAATAAATGTGAGGTTTTTTCGATAAGGATAAGAGAAAATTTGAAAATTGTTCAATGAAGAGGGAGGAGGGGGAGGGCGGGGAGGGTGGTAATTAAAGGAGAAAAAAACATAAATATTTTTATATTATTATATTATTTTAGTAAATGTTCAAAATGTATGCCACTTAATTTTTCCTTGTTCTAAGGTAGGACATAGGCGTAAAATCTGCAATAGCCATAAAAAATCTCACTAAATTTTTTGAGATTCTATAACACGGTACCACCCGTTTCAAACGCCAAAGCATTAACCACTGTGCCGTTTAGTTCTTAAAAATTAATGTGAACTGCCCCCAATTCAGGGGGAAAAATTACTGTTGAACATTTCTATAATTCTATGCTTAATATGTTCTGCTGTGGTAGATTAATCAAAATAGTGTATGTCTTTCGCTCCAAGAATGTAAGTTAAGCCTGTTCACATTACCATCATTTTAAAATGTAGCTTCATCTGTCCACAGAACTGGTATATTTCAAGCACAGCTACAACAATTTCTTCTTGAATATCAGGCCGCCTCGTTTTCCTCTTTCAAAGTGATTGCGATCTGGGTACCGTTCAACGTATAATATATCCCCATTTCACCAACGTTCAGAATAAACCATAATCATATCAAACGCTTCTCATTAAGCACACATTTTCTTATACATTATATTTTTTATATACATATCTATAACGAGAAACGGAGATTATATTGTAAGGCTATTGCAAAAATTAATGCAAAAATGGATTTTTTTGTTTTAGTTTGCTAAATTTGCAAATTGAAAGTAAAAAAATATTTGATTTTATTAAATTTTTATGAACCCATAACCTTTACGAAAAATTTGGTATCCATAGAAAATATTTATTTATTTATTTTTAACTGCTTAATCAAAAAGTGCACTCCTAATATAAAAAAAAACTTTGTTAAATATCTCCCAAACTAATAAGTTTCAAGGTCATTGAATTTCACAACTAAACTTCTCCCTCGACCCCGAACAATTTTTATTAAGCGTAGTGTTTATTAAAAAAACTTACCCTGTATATGTTTCTGCTAATAAAAAACTTTTGTTATATATAATTAGCGCATTACACCGCAACCCAGAAAATTCACGAAAAATTAAAATGGGGAAATTTCCATTATAAAGTGAGAAACATATTTTGAGAGTTCGTTGATTTTGAGGGTTTCAGCAAAGTTTGTAGAATTCTTCTAAACCTTTTCAATAAAATTTGTGATGACAAATGATGTGGAAAATTCTTTACGACGCTTTCAATGACATATAACAATTGTTTATTCGCTAAACAATCAATTCCCGGGTATTGTTGGGAGCGGCTTGAGGAATTTTAGGGAGTGTAACTGCGTTGCAAAAAAATGTATGGTCATCAATTTTACTAGGACTTTTCGATGTAGCAAGGATGAATACAAAATATTGTACAAAGGTTTTGGAATGCGATTTTCACAATTATAGGTAGTTATAGGTAGAAAGATAGCTTAAAAAATGTAAATCGAAATTCGAATTATCGAAATTCTAATTACCTGATTTTCGACTAGACAGACCCTGGCTGTGCGTGAAACTTTATATTGTATATAATAAGAAGAACTTATGTTGCATTAATCAAAAATTTTGTTTGCTTTCAAAATTTTTCCAGTTGGTTATTTTCTTACTATGATTATTCGATGTGTGCAAAATTTCGTAGGGCGAGGTCTGATTATTTTAATGCGCTGTATTTTGAATTTTCTCAATTTTCAATAATAAAAAGGTCGCGCATTTATGTTTTTGTTATTTGTCACCTATCTTGTTATGACCATTCGATGTAGCATGGATGTACAAAAAATTCGTTTTATGGTTAGGAGAAGTCTTAGGATGTTTAGAAAGAGTAATTTTGATTTATGTAACCATCGTAATTTAGAATTTTATGAATATTTTATAGTAAACTGCATGGATTTACAAAAAATCGAATTACGACCCTAAATGTCCTTAGAGCTAACAAAATCATACAATAAAATTGGTTAAATGAATTGCATCACCGACGAACTTAAAATTAACAAAATTAGAAAGAACACCCCTTAAACTTCTCAGACCTCCTCCTCCAATAATAAAAAAATTGCGTATATTCCTGCTATTTGAAAATGTCATCGTTAGATTAATTTCCACTGTCCTAAAGATGTTCGGAAACGAACTGGTAACAACTTTACCCGCTCTTCAATCACTCTCTACAAAACGATGTTTTTTTGACTCAATAGAAAATAACTTTAGTAATGCCTATCTTTAAAGTTGGTAAAAGGGCCCATATTTCTTGTTGCCGAGGAATATCATCATTATCTTTAATATCAAAGCACGGGGTTTCTCCTTAGTAGAACGACTACTACAAATTTATATACAGTTTACAAACTAATGTTTGTATGTGAAAAACCATATCAACGATGCTAGGTCTTTATTGAAACGCATGTGCACGGACAACTTTAATTTCTAAATGAAGTAACAATTGACCGTTATAATTTCGCATGATGTTCAATTTCATTGATTTAGTAATACAAGTGAATCAGCGAATGAGGCAGCAATATTTGTATAAGTCAACATAAAAGAAGAATATCGTGTAAAATTGGTCACAGAGGTTGCTTCATTGAAGCAAATAAGCCTTCCGCGACACGAACTGTGCTCACCATACCTCCTTATGTATAGATTCACAAATACGCATCAATCGTATTGAAAGCGTATAAAAATAATTTTTAAAAAGATTAAAATAAAAAGTGATACTAGATTAAATGAACGTAAATCTAACTCAAATGAAAATGATCCTTTTTGGCGACTTGTATGTCCTTGAAACATAGGATGTGGCAAAACCATTTTGATATCACTCAATGTCAGGCTCTACGAAATTATTTTTTATGAAATTCCAGATAATCGGAAAAATCTAATCATAGTGTCTTTATCGTCTATTTTTGATATATTTCCAAAATAAAATATATTTTTTTCCTGACCCAAAACTTTAAACGACACCAACACGTAATCGTTTAGAACGGGACTTCTGCTATTTAAAACTAGAAAAAGTGGACTTTCCCCCAATTCCCTGTCGACATCATGTGTCTTCTAATACTACTTCCATACTTTATCTTCGGAGTCATACGTTTCTAAATTAATTAGTTTCGTTACATTGTTCCGTGCTTTATTTATTCGTGATTTTGGATGATTTTGTTTTCTGTCTTTCCTGAATTTAAGTTTTCTCTGGGGTGTTAGTAGCAATGATTTTGCCCCATTGACGAAAGTTATAATTTTGCTTCCTTTCTGCAGCTTTTGGATATTTTTTAAATACTTCCGGAGAAATGAAAATATGTTTAGAGGTTGCATTAATGTGTGGTATATCTGAATGTCTAGAATAAAAGTTGTGAGTTATAATTATAAATAAATCGGTTATTTGTGATGTTCCCACCGTGACCTTGGTAATTTTCCTTACTCAATGTATTGACATCGCGGTCGGTTCGGTCTGTCTGCCAAGTGAATGGCATAAAATATATTGGTTACCAAATAAATTGGTATCAGTTTCGCTTATGCTTTGAATACTTCTTAATGTACCGGGATAAGCTTTTAAATACCAAATCTTTTTGAAGAGCTGCTTTGCTAATACTTAATCCATTTTCAACTAAATTAATTGCTTCTATCACAGAATTTTTGGTAAATTTCCAAAAGGAAAAGCGATCAGTCTAAGATAAAGACAAAACTCACTCTAAAAGTACATTTGTTGAAATAAAAAAGTAACGTGGAAAGAGAAATTTTGATTGTGTCACTGTCTATGGTTTGTCACTGTTCAACATGTTCTCTTACATAGCTCGCAATATTATGCAATGTGACTTGGCTTTGTAAATGAACTGTGTTCACATTTTTCTTGTATAAACCGCGAGACTCAATATTATTATAAATTCTGTTTTAAAATGTCAGGATACTTCGATAATGTATACTACGTAGTCTATACTTGCTCCATACCCAATTCGAATTACATCACTATGTTTCGCCCTAATAAAATAAAATAAATTATGCAAAACAAAATTTTCAAGATGAAATATGTCTGTAACAAACAAGTAACACAAGTCTTTTATAATATCCATTTCGTATATAATAAAAGAAACACTTAAAACCATAACACATTCAATAAGACGAAATCGAAATCAATTTTTATTATATGGAATTCAATAAAAAAGAATTATTAAAGTAGAGTCAAAAAAGGTCGGAAGCTCTTTTTGTTGTTGTTGTATTTATTCAGTGTGCGCGCCTTCAGTTGTTTTCCTATAGTTCTGTTTATAAGGGACAAGCAAAAATTTAGGACATAAAAAAATTGTATATTAAATTTGGTACGCTACGTTAATTTAGCCGAAAACCCTTTTATCAATCCTTTTTTTTTATTATTATTATTTATTTGCTCGGCGACCGTCCCTTTCTCCTGGAAAATCGTGTTGAGCCGAACGAAATAAATCTTTGTACTATGTTTATGGCGTTTGTATTGTGTGTGTGTGCAATAGAAAATGTTGTCACAGGGTATAAATAGTACGAGTAATACGAATATTTTACAGTGAAACGAATTGAACGTGCATACAAAATTTTTTCGATTTTTTTTTTTTTTTGTGGAACAATAAAAATAAATCGTACTGCGTATACCCTTGTACTCGTACAGTATTATGAAGTAACAAATCCTTTATTGTTCCAGTTTATTATTTTTTTTATGACCGAGGAATATTTCATTCGCATTTATTACGAAAAGTTTCGTATACATAACTCATTCGAATTATACCTCTGAGTAATTTTTTAAGAGAGATTTTTATCGGTCCGCATGATTCCAAATTAATTGTCTTTTGTTGTTGTTGGTGCTGTCGGTACAAAAGTACTGTGATACTCTGATGTTTGATTTTGATTGCAACAGGTACATGTTTATTTGTGTTTTTTGCTGGTTCGGTATTTTTTATTGCCCAAAAAAATTTTCCAATTAATTAAATTTTAATTTAATTTTTCATTTTACTGCTCCTATTGATGCGGCTGGGTGGTAGCGCTGTGGTGATGCAGTGGTTGTGATTTATTTTCACATTGTTAATTGTTTGAAGAGGATAAAATCATTGATGGAATGTCACGTACCAAAGAGTTTAATGGTTTACGTATATATTTTTCATAGAACGATAACATTTTTTAGTGGTAATAGGTAAATTTATTTTTTCATTTTTTTGGTATTTGTTGCATGTACAATACGGTTTAATGGTCGTTTTGCACTTATCAAAATTCGTGTAGTTTAGCACGTCAGGGAACAAGGAAGAATATAGCTTATTGTTTACGACTCGTGGATGCGCTAAAGGACGATAACCTCCGTCTTATAACGTTGCGAGGAATATCGTAAAAAGATGCATCAAGCTATAAGATCAACAAGTATTTTTAATGATTGTCCATTTGACACTTATTATATAATTATGACATTAAAATCACAAATATCAGCATTTAATTCATTTCACGTCTTGTGCACGAAATTCGTTCATCGAATTTTGAAAGCCTAACCTATTTATAAAGCTCAGTACCAAGGCCGTACATGAACTACAGAAAACCCTAAATTATATCATGCAAAATTTCAATAAAGTTGTTTTCTATTTTTTTCTAGTAATCAACTCGCACCTCATCGCACCATATGCATTTGATGCCAGTGAAAGTTGTGTGTCTACGGTTATGTGTCAACCCGCAGTACACCATTACGAATGATTTTTTTTTTCATAAAATCAATGCATGTATCGAGCTGGCCGACGATTCAAGACGAGCCTGGAGTAGACCACATCACTTTAGTTGAAATTGAGATGGTTGAAACCAACACAATTAGGAATCATCACCAACATTGTCATTATCAAAGAAGCTAGAACCAACAGTATTCCAGTATATTTTATTTAATAAACGAACAGGGGCAGGTGGGGCAGATGGTACAGTTTAGTTTGAATAATTTTTTAAGTTATTGTATTTTAAAAAGAAATATCATAATAGTGTCATCGATGGTAAAGTAAAAGAAAAAAGTCTCCAACTATTTCTTTAATACTAAAGAAAATAGAGTGAGTTGCACTGTGAACGCAAAATTTGAAAATGTTTGGTTTTTTTAAGTAATTTTGAACGTCCTCAGTTCAAATTAAACGACTGATAAAGGTGAAAATTGGTTTCATAAATTTAAAATAATTTTTCAAAATTTTGGAAAACCTCCATTTGTACTGGAAAACTATTCGATGACGGATTCTTACTAAAAAAACATGAACGGCCAATTGCTTACATTTTCTACCCAAAAATCGGGTAGTTGTAGATGTACAATCATGGGCTTATTATGGTATTTTCGAAAGCGTTCTTTTTGTGAGAATATCGAACGTTTCGCTAACATCGAAAACAGCTATTATGAAATTTTCGAAATCAAAAATAACTTTATTGAAAATGTAGCAGATGCTGTTATTGAAAACATTTCTAAGAACTTATTAAAATTAGTAACAGGGGGTCCATTAATAAAATGTACATATAAAATTCGTTTATATTATGGAATCGAACATGGAATTTGTTTAACAATCGAGTGATGGTGAATTAGAGGATGAAGTGGCACCGGTCAATATTCAACAAAAATGATTTTGTAATGGTTCAAACGTGCTCGACATGTGAAATAAAGGGTAATAAATACAATAACAATCTTCATACTTAATCCGTTTGTAGCAATCATTTTTGTATAGTTTTAGTTTCATCAAATTATTCAGAATTACGAAGCAATTGTTCAGATATATCCTGAGTAAAGTTGAACCTTAAAATCTTACGAAATTTCGAAAATTCATATTTCTTAAACAAAATAATCTTAACGAACAGACGAAATGCGTTTTTGACCAATTATGGATCCCACCCTGTTCTATTCTCGCATTCGTAATACTTTGACTAATACGTCAAGTAATTTAATGTACTTCAATGTACCTTGAATTTTGCTAATCATGCGATGACTAATCGCTTAACTGCTATTTTACACCCCTTCAACCCCACCCAGTTTTTATTATCAATTTTTTCAGTATAAACCACAGAAGGTTGGCCTATTTTTTGTCTCTCCTTATTTTATTTCTTTTTCCTATTATACGGAAAAAAATATTTTACAAATGAGTAAGCCCAAATCGATCGAGTAATATTTTAAACTTTTTTGAAGATTTTCTTTAATTAAACTAATTAAAAAATTTTAGTGCTTAAAATGTGTTTATTTATAAATTAAAAAATTGTTGTGTAACTGTTTTCCATGATAATTACATGCATTTTCCAATCCGCATTCGATTCGTTCCCGCGGATTCTATAATCGACATGGTTCGTCACATAAAGAGCAGTCGTTAACTTTCAAACTCAATCGAAAATTTTCATAATAGCTCATTTTTGATAATATCGAAAAATTTCATTTTGCGCCTGAATTCAACTAAAACGATTGATTTTGCTAGCTTTAGAAATAATTAGAACAAATAATTGTTTTAGTGGTTTTTCATAAACCATTATTGTTTTCCATTTCAAAGCTAGTAAAAAACCAAAATCAAAGCCGAGAACAACAAACGAGGTCAAATTATCTACGCATAATTAAAGGGTTATTATGGCCTAATCAATGTCTCAATAACAAAATTTGGGCTTCACTCGTTTTTGACCATAAGATTAAGGTTTTTTTTATGCCTGCAACCTGTTCAGGGGCCAACGCCTCTCCCAACTACTTTTGCGCTGTTGCCAGGGAATTCGAGTATGTACGGCTATAGTTTCCATTTTATCACGATTTGCACATTGCATAGCTCCATGAGTTTCGCGCTCCGACAGGGGCGTTCCATAGATGTATTCTGTTTCATCACATATCGTAATCTATTAGGATTAAGGTTATTTCGTTAAAAACTAGTTAAAACCTAATACGAAAATAGAACAAAATCCTATATTAGAACGCAAAACAAAATCTATTTTAATGCAAAATAATTATTCAAACAAGTATAGCTCATTATGGCGTAATTTAAACTTCATTAAAAATATTGCGCTCTACTCGATTAGAACTTAAATTGAAAATCGGACCTAAAATGAAATAAAAACGCAACGGTCTCTAGATCTTGTTTTGTTTTCTAATTTCGGTTTGATCTGATTTTTTTCTCTTTCTTCTTAATTTTCCTAAAATTACCTTTACATATTTCATTTAGTTCTAAATCATTTTGTGTTGTGAGTTGTGCTATCCGTTTAAGTTGAGCTGGACTAAGCCTAACATTTTTAAATAAAACATTTAACTAGTTCATCATCAGTTTTGCGTGTTTACGCATATTTTGAAATTTAGACAATTTTTTTTGCTATCGGCAATGTGGACAATTGGCATACAAGAAAAAATATTAAGGACAAAGCCGTAAGTACTATGGATGTAAAATTAGAAAATCTGAAAATTGATGAACATATATAAATAACATATGACACGTTAAAACACCCAGTCGCACCTTTTTTGACCCCCGATTAACAGAGCAAGCACTAATTTACTTAATAAGCTATAATGAAGGCGACCTTCCAGAAGATGTAGAAAATGGTGAGCTTGTGCCACCTATTTTGAAATTTCTGTCTAAGCACAATATAAAATTTATATGTGTTTGTTGAGCAAATTCTTACTCCGTGCCTTAAATGACTTGACTAACTAAACAAGAAGCATAATTACTCTAAATTCACTTAACTAATTTAAGACGAAGTTGGTGAAATTAAAGTTCAGATGTCTCTTAAACAAAATTTGTAATCTGTGCTATTTAGTCATTTATGGTATAAAAGTAAACGAGTACTAAATACCATTCGAAGTTAGTGAACCATAACAAAACTACATACTAATGTACTGTCGGAATTCCTATCCGACACCATTTTAAAATCTGCATTAGTGTCGCAAATTTTTATGATAGTGGGTCAAATTTCTGTAGTATATTCTTTTCCCACTGGCGTCACTTAAATATCAACAAAAAGTTTTGAGAAACGGAAAAAGTTTACAAAACTAAAGTTTTTATTTGACAGAAGATAATGAAGCTAATAAAAATGATTTAAATTTAAAGACACCCTCTTTTTTTTTTGATTAGTGATCCATTTAAGTTTACCTATCAAATAAATGCATTTTGTATTTAAATTAAAACTAGAAAACATATATGACTGCTACAATGGATGGATTCACTTCCTGCATGTAATAATTGTAATCTAATTTTATTTGTGTAAATATTATTATTATTGCTTGAGTAAAATTTAAATATAAATATATACTAATTACATGTGGTAATTTTGGTTAAATTTACTAAATGAAGATTAATATTCACTTCGTGCATGTAATAATCTGTTTTTCTAATTTACAGTGTATGAGTAAACGGGCAGTATATTTCGTGAACTATTGATCACTTTAAGTTTTGCGATCAAAAAAAGCATATTGTATTTAAATTAAAACTATAAAACATATATAATTGTTACAATGGATAAATTCACTTCCTGCATGTAATAATTGTTATCTAATTTTATTTGTGTAAATATTATTATTATTGCTTGAGTTAAATTTAACTTTAAATATATTCTGATTACATGTGGTTATTTTGGTAAAATTTACTAAATGAAGATTAATATTCACTTCGTGCATGTAATAATCTGTTTTTCTAATTTGCAGTGTATGAGTAAACGGCCAGTATATTTCGTGAACTATTGATTTTTTTTTAGTTAAGCTATCAAATGTAAGCATTTTGTATTTAAATCAAAACTAGAAAACATATATGACTGTTACAATGGATGGATTCACTTCCTGTATATAATAATTGTAATCTAATTTTATTTGTATATATATTATTATTATTTCTGGAGTGCAATTTAAATATAAATATATTCTGATTACATGTGGTTATTTTGGTAAAATTTACTAAATGAAGATTAATATTCACTTCGTGCATGTAATAATCTGTTTTTCTAATTTGCAGTGTATAATTAAACGGGCAGTATATTCCGTGAACTATTGATATATTTGAGTTTAGCTATATCAAATAAATGCATTTTGTATTTAAATTGAAACTCGAAAACATATATGACTGTCACAATTGATGGATTCACTTCCTGCATGTAATAATTGTAATCTAATTTTATTTGTGTAAATATTATTATTATTGCTTGAGTAAAATTTAAATATAATTATATTCTGATTACATGTGGTTATTTTGATAAAATTTACTAAATGAAGATTAATATTCACTTCGTGCATGTAATAATCTGTTTTTCTAATTTGCAGTGTATCAGTAAATTGCAGTATATTCCGTGAACTATTGATATATTTGAGTTTTGCGATCAAATAAATGCATTTTGTGTTTAAAATATGTATGACTGTTACAATGGATGGATTCACTTCCTGCATGTTAAAACTGTAATCTAATTTTATTTGTGTAAATTTTATTATTATTGCTTAAGTTTAAATATAAATATATTCTGATTACATGTTGTTATTTTGGCAAAATTTACTAAATGAAGATTAATATTCACTTCGTGCATGTAATAATCTGATTTTCTAATTTGTAGTTTATGTGTATTTGTGCAGTATATTCCGTTTACTATTGATTTTTTTTGAGTTAAGCTATCAAATAAATGCATTTTGTATTAATTTAAAACTAGAAAAAATATTTATGGCAGGGATGGCAGTGACTTTGTGTTTTACATTATTTTAATTTAAACCATTGTTATTTAAATTAGTTTCTACAAATAAATGAATTAAATAAAGACTGAAAGATGGTTTGCTCTTTTATTCTTTAATACCTATAGCTGATTTCTGGATTGGAATAATTTTACATGATTTAATATGTTTTAATTGAACCACGTTTAATTTTGTTTATTGACAATTGAACTATCTAGTTGATTGAAAGTTCAACTCATAATAAAAAAGTTTTATTGTTGGGAATTCACCATTATATATGGGTTCTTAATTAATTATTAAATTTTATTCAGGATGCTGATTTGCTGAACTTTTATACCATAAAACCAAAAATAATTGTGATGTTTTGTGCCAAACAATTTACTAACTATTGACTACTTAGGTGTCTGTAACCGGGTCAAGTCTTTTATTTCTAACAACCTTTTCTCTCCCTCCATCTTGTTATATGTAAATGGGGTGCACGGTCGGCCCGGCGTATCCGGGATCCCTGCTTTGTCTTGGCCGTACATTCTAATCAATCAATCATTCAATAACATTCTTATAGATTGTATTACAAAAGAAAGTAAAACCAAAGAACTCTTGGTTTCTTTTAAAATAATTTTTTGGTGGAGTATCTTTTGCACCATCATCAATTAGAAAAAACTTGACTTGACTTTTTTTGTTGGAAAAGAGCAACCCTATCATCCTTTTTCATTTGATCTGGCAATTTTGAGACACCCTGTATATGATAAAATTGATTGATACGAACGTGCGGGATTAGAAATTTTTTTTTTTTACCATTAGGTCTCGGCCAATACTTTAAATACATAAATTATAAAATTCAAATGCCAAATTTTAGTTGATAAAAATGCCAGTAAAAAGTTGTAGAAAGCGCCTCGTCTCAGAAATATTGGACAAAATAAATAATTAATTCTGAAATGAATTCAAAACATTGTAAAAGCTATATCAAGAGGCAAAACGGACAATTTGAAATTTTAATGATATGCAAAAACTTACCAGGACTGTATCGTAAACAACAACCGGTTAATCCGGCTTCATTATTTTTTTAAAAATTTTCAATATAAAGTTTATTTATTTATTTCTAAAGAAATATATTCTGTGAGTGCATGTATGATTCCAGATTAAAACCAAACATTCAGTTAAAAATAAAAATTAATTTGAAAATAAAAATTTAAAGAAGGTCACATCAAAACAAACTAAACAAAAAAATATAAATCAAATTTTTGTTTTGATAGCAGTGACTTGCAAAAAAACTTTTAATTTTTTAAGAACCATTGGGATCGATCACGTATCTAGAAACTACTGTCTATGTAGGGGTCTTTTGACCTTATTATAGAAAAATTTTTGCCAACCCCTAAAATAACCGTTGACCATTTCAGTATGAAATGGACAACATGACCTTCCTAGGAAACACTGTATATACCATATATGGGCCTTTTGACTTTATAAGGGCAAAATTTTTCGTTGAAACGTTGTGCAACAATCATTCCAAATAATGCATGTGATTTCTATGGCCGACTCATAAGATTGGTACCTTAGCCATATCAGTATAAAGTGCACATCGGGAACTTTTCAAAAACCATGTTTATATAGGACACTTTTGATCAAAATTTTTCGTAATGCACATAGTCATTGTGTTAATTTTCACTCCTGTAGAATTTAGTCTACTTTTTGTCTACTCTTCGCTACCAAATTTTATACAGTATATTTTACCTCAGGTTCATAGTACTATATAAATTTTCACCATTCAATACCGAGAAGTATGACATTTTGTAAATATGACTTTTTGTTAAGGTCACCTGTAAAACGCAAAACAACATTGTATATAGTTTATGTTGTTTTAAAATGCCAACCATTCATCAAGAATGATAATACGTTTCGTTGTGGTTACAGACTTTTATATTCCGACAATACTTCAATATACCATCGAATTATTTCTATCACAAATTAAAGTCTTTGTCTTCTCTGAAAACATTTTTCCCAAATAATAACTCCTAATTATACAACATTTCAATCAACCATTTAGAACTTCTTGTTATCAGCATAATGTCCTTTTATTGTATATGTACACGATAAAACCATGTACAATTAAATCCTATCCATTGCGATTTACTTTTTCATCCAGATACAAAAAGGAAACTTTTACATTTTTATCTAAATAATAATAATAAGACATTTTCCCCAGAGATAAAAAGAACAAAAGAAACATTTTCAAAAAATAATAATTTTTCTTTGTTACTTTTAAAGCAAAACTTTTTTTTCAAAAATTTAATATTTTTTTATATACTTTTAGTGTATATATATATATATATATATATATATATATATATATATATATATATATATATATATATATATATATATATATATATATATATATATATATATATATATATATATATAATGGAAGCAGCTTGAGAGCTCTATTTTGAAAAATGGTTTTGTTGTACATTTTAAGCCTTTATTTATTGCCATCTTATGTTTGCATTGTGTATTAACTTGGAAAAATTATGTATTTTGAAAAGTATGTCTTTAGCTTACTGGTTTAGAAATTTAGATGTATTCGACAGGTTGTTGTGCTTTGTATATGCTGTCGTTATATATATTCGGTTTTGACATACTTATCCGTCTTGCTACGATTAGTTGTAAAATATAACCTGTAATATCTAGTCATTAAAAATGTAAGGAGCAATTCAACCTGAACCAAATACAATAATAAATATTTTGTTATGAAAAATCTGTACATAAGTAGCTATCTTATATTACAAAACCATTAATTTATTTGATTTTTTGATATACGATTTGGTTCTTGAAAAACTACATATAGTAAATTTGGATTTATAAAATAATGACCAGGATCAAAATGAAGGACTTACATAGCTACAAAAACTCGTATGAACGAAAAATCATTCAATGGAATATTCATATAACGTACCTACATCAAAAAGTTAAATATCCGATAACTGATGAATATGGATCCCATATGCACAGAACATTCAAGATTTTTTACCTTTCCAAATCCAAGAAAATGTTTTTTTTTATGCTTAGTTCCTGAACGAATTTATTCGTTAACAAAAATCTTCGTAAAAACCTAAATATAAAATTTTTTGTTTATTAATACATCGAGGATTCAATAATTTTTTGCTCAAATTTAGAGTAATTTAAAATTCTTTATACCGTTAAGATTGGAAATATACGTACACAATTTCTTGTTAGGCTGAAGCTTTTTTCCTTTTATTTGTGTAAATAATAAAATATGGATATTAAGCTCCTTTTAAAATATTTTTTTAAAGTAAATGGCAGCACAAAAATATGGTTGTCGGAATTTAATTGTTTGCGGTTTGTATATTTAAACGAATTGGGGATTCAAAATTATATTTTTATTGTTACGCTTCTATAAATATACAAAATTTGTATAAGTTTGATTGATGGATTTTCGAGCCGGAACAATATATAAAAAAAAAAGTATTTTTATAAATACAAATTTTCCGAGCCGATCTATACATATAATTCATGGTCAAATTACTTCCATATCATCGCATTACTCCATTATTTCAATAAAAGATTTAGAGTATTTTATTTGCTTTCAATGTCGGTTTCTTTATATTTTGGAAAAAACAAAATTAAATTGTTTACAAGTTAAACTGAAACCACGCGTAAAAAAATCAATATTCGTCTGTCAAATAACAATTTTTTTTATATGGTAAACGTATCCATTGTTAATCCGATGACAGATTGATAAACATATAAAAATAAAGATAAATCCTACAGGATTCAGTTAAAATTTTTGAGAAAAGTATTATTTTTTTAAAATGAATTCTTAGAACTGCGACAAATAAAAATCCTTTTAACATTTCAAAGAGCATATACATAAACCACACAGATAACAAAAAAATCATATTTCGTTGATGTTTCTGTATCATCGGATATAAAATACCTGGAGACATATAAAGATATAGTATAGTAATATGATATCATGGATAATTTGTGTATCGTCGAATTCGGGCTCCTCTTAAGCTCAACTCAAAAACTATATACACGTATATAACTTCTGATGTCACACCATTTCGAAGAACACAAAAATATTTTCGACAAAAATTTCTAAGAAAAAAAACCTGTGCGTTACATTTTGAAATTTCGTGTTATGTAACGATGTCCATTCCTGTCATTCTGAGAATATAAATAAATGAACAATTTAATAAAAAATGCTTTCAAATTCAGTAAGCCATTAGTAATGAAAATAATTGCTCATGGACACTAAACCTATTCCTGCGAAAAAATTAATAAGAATTTCCAAATATTTAATTAGTCATATAATATTTCAAAGGTAAAATGTTATGTCCTATATACCAGTTGAATTTAATATGATACTAAAACATTATGCTGTGTTTTAAAAATATTTATTATAAGTTATGAGGAGTGCAAATGAATTCAAAATTGTGCCTATTTGAAAATTTAGGTGGCGCTGAAGATTTTAATTAACGATACTAAAAGTTCTATTGTTAATTTAGCTGAATTTTTACTGCCTACTTGTCACAAATTTATTTCAAGTATCACCAATATTATTGTTTTTGTTACGGAAAATAGCACCACACCCTCAATAACTCACTCAAGCGAAAAATTAAACTTTGCAGAACTTACAGGAAAAAAAATTGCAAAAATCGAAATAGCTTCTTTGGAAACTACTACCTCCAGTGAAAAGATTTCGACCAAATAGTTGTAAATTGCAAAATATAGTTGAGCTTATGACTTTGACGTGGGGTTTTTTCCGATTTAGGCGAGATCGTTGCAGTGAGCCGCTTGTGGTTTTCTCGATAGAGAATAGTTTGCAATACATCTAAAATGTTTAATGGCATAATAAATTACCTGCAAATCTCTGTCAAAAGGAAAATAATTCTGTTTTGTTGGAGAAAGATTTTTAGAGGCGAAACTGAGGGTTCGCGGAGGGGTGTTGCTCCAAATTCACATTTGGAAGGTTTGAATGTTAAAACGGATTCCGGTAGTCTGGAGCTAATAAAGAATGGAGAGGTTCGCGATGTTCCGATATGTTTCTGATATGTACCAAAATTTCGTCGATGTACACGTGATGTCGGAAAGATTACTTTATATGGACCGACTAATCGATCGTTAAAGACTGATTTTCTGCAGATTCTTTCAACTAGTATTGAAGCTAGTAGGAAGACTACAGAATCAGGGGTAAAATTTATTTTAGCTAAGGAATTAATGCAGCTAGCACGGACGCATTCCATATTCATTAAACCCCCAATAATGTACGACAAGGACATTATGAAGCTTAAGTGAGGTATTTCTAATACATCGACATGTCGTGATGGCAAAGTACCCTGGTAAAATGGCGAGATAGTAAAGCAATAAATCTTGAATCGAATTTTGTTGGAGTTGGCTTCACCGATAGGGCTCAAAGATGAGAGAAATTTGAAAATAAATACGTTGCTGAAAGTACACCAACACATAATTGCCCTGAAACCAAAACAAATACTGAAGATCTTTAAGAATTTCGCCTTGAAGTTGGGGGACTTGGTGAACCCCCAAAAACGGGAACGTCAACATTCTATGGAAAACATAATGACCGAAATTTCAAGAAATAATGTAAATCCGAAACAAGGTCATTCGAGGATGTTATTCCGATGATATTGCTGTCATGTTGCCGCACAAGACCAAAAGTTGGAACTGTTCCTGAACATAATGCTCTTCTTTTACAGTGCAGCGAATGTTAAAGTAGAACATTCTTCAAACTGTGTAAAGTTTACCTTTGCATAAATGAAGTAGGACAATTTTACGTATGTATCCAAGAAAATAAAAAAATTTAATCAGGCAACACTAATCTATCAATAAGGCGCTTGTATAAAATCATCCCAGCCCAGGTTTTTATCAACTTTAATGAATAAAAGAAAAATTAACAAATTTATTAAATTCGATTTGTTTTTCATATAATATAAAAATTAAAATGTAACGTATAAAAAACTGAAAAATTTTTAGTTGCATAAAGTAATGAAAAATTTCAGTTAATAAGAAAAAATTTGTTCTGTGGCAAATTTCCGAAAATGAAGTTCCCGCTCGATAAATTTAAAATTATTTCCCCAAAACTAAATGTGTCTCGGATCACATGATTTGGAAATGTATAAACCAGTACCTGAATTTAAGCTAAATTAGGAAAAAAAATTTCACTGGCAATTTCCCGAAAATGATCTCTGTGCTGGGAATTTCATTGATTTTTATAAAATTTTTCCTCCCGCTCGATAAATTTAAAATTATTTTGCCAAAACTAAAAATGTCTCGCTACATGATTTTGAGTTTCAGGGCTACATGAGTTTGAAACCTTTTCTATAATATATTGTTCATTTTCAGGTGCCCAGGCAAAGGGATTAGGCCGTCAAAAAATGAATCATCCTTAAAGAATGTTTCAAAATTAATCAAGTAGTTAAAAAAAAAACAAATATTGTTTTGCTATATTATTTAAAAATGGCGTTCGAAAGGGTTAAACAAAATAAAATGCCATGATGGTTAAAACACGGAAAATATATTGTGCTCTAAGGGTTTTTCTACAACTATTGTGGTGTCGTGGTTAGATTTATGTGTCGCTTAAATGAACATGAATTTAGTCCTGTATTCTATCACAGAAAATATAAAGGTAAATTTAACATATCAATAACATATTTGCTATTGTGTGACGTTAGCCAAGCCCAGGAATCATATCCAAATTAATAAAAAAACTATCGTCTTTTGCTCTGTTTGATATAACTAAAATTATTTTGGCAAAACCAAAACTGGGCTTCATGATTTTAAAATGTATACACTAGTAGCTAACTTTAAGCCAAAAAAAAAAAAAGAAAATCTTTGAAATAAAAATCTTTAAAATTCCAACGATTTTCTTTTTAATGTGGCTTAACATTTTTAGTTTTGGCGTAATAATTTTAATTTTATCGATGAGGATCGTACCGTTCACGAAATAAAAATCAAAGAAATTCCTAGCCCATAGTTCGTTTTTAGGAACTTGCAACGGATGTATAGCACTGATCCGAAACAATTCTAGTTTGGGGCTTTGGGCGAAGTAATCTTAGTTTTATCGAGCGGGACAAAAGTTATAAATAACAATCGATTTAAGCTTAAACGCTAATTAATCATGCTTAAAATTAGGTACTAGTGTATACTTTTAAAAATTATGTAGCCCTGATCTAAAACATTTTGAGTTTTGACGAAATAATTTTTTCAATCTGGATAAAAATTTTACACAAATTTCTGAATTTCCTCCTAGATTTCATTTTGTGGAACATGCCAAGAAACAATTTTCTTATAATTTGGCTGAATCCGAGTCATTAGTTTTTCCGAAATAGTTTTAGTTTTATCGAGCGGGATGAAAATTTAATTAAAAATCAATGAAATTCCTAGCCCAGAGTTAACTTTCGATAACCTGCCAAGAACCGAATTTTTTCTAACATAACCTGCAATTTTCTATTACTATATGCATCTCAGAATTTTTTTTTTAATTTTTTTTTAATTTTATTATAGAAAACAAACGAAATTTAATAAATTGGGTAATTTTTCGTTTTTTCATTAATTTAGATAAAATTTCTGGGCTGGGCTACAAATATATTATACTTGAACGAAATGAATTGAAAAATGGGCTGGGATATTTTCAGACAAGAGCAAGTTGGTTATTGGTATGTTAGTATTGTCTGATTTATTTCAATTTTGGATTGGTTATTTGATATTCCAAATAGGTTGTTGAAAGTCGTACATCTCAAATTAAGTAAGCGGTTCCAAGATCCAAATAGCGCCGTATTACACCCACAGATAAACCTGTAGAATATATCCTTTGAGAGACGCATTTTTAATTGTGCAAACCACAAATTTACGTTATCATAGTTTAATATCAACGATGATTTTTGATATAACGTAGCAGCCATATAGTATTTTGGATGCGCTTGCAGGTGTTATCAAATTGTGTTTTAAATTACTCTAAATGCGGTGGACCAAAAGAAATTGTAAATAATAAACGAACGATTTTGCTTGAATTCGTATAGGCGTTAGTGAATGAATTACACCGTTATGAATTTACTAACACGATTACTAAATCAATCTGTTTAATTCATTTTCAAAGTTGCAATCCTTTTAATGAATAGTCTAAATTATAACAAATTTAGTACAATCTATATATCTGTATCTCGGAAGCATACGACACTATGTGAAAATAAAATTTTTCATAGGTATATGAATTTAGGACCAGATACTTCCTTTTGCCTCTAACGGAAACTGCACATGGTGTTATTTCAAACATGTGAACCGTAAAGTCTTTAAGGATTACATAATTTCATATTCCATCAGAAAGAGGATTAAGCATAATGAAACATAACTTGAGAACGACTTTATCGATTTCATTCATCTTTTTTTTTATAAGTTTTTACGAAATGAAAAATTAAACAAATTGCTCAGAAAAATGAAGAATTTCAGAAAACTTAACGACTAAATTAAAGTACTTGCACCATTAAGGATAGTTGGGTACAAATTAAGTATCCTGTGGTTTACAATTTATTACGTATGAAATCATAAAATGTTTAGAATCGAGCCCATTTCCGGAAACCTATGAATGTCGTGGCTCTGGTGGCGGAACCAATGGCGAAAGGCCCAAGAGTCATAGGGTATATGATGTCGGCCAAAATTATTTATTGCTATTAGCAAAAAAAAAATTTTAATCATTTTTTTCATTAAATCGTTGCAACACGTAGAAAAACTTTAAATGTTTAAAATATGCCACTTGGAACGGCAAAAAAACACTTACCATCCCAATTTAATTTTTCCTTGAGGACTATTAATAATTTTTGATTTGGTGGTTTGACACGTTTTTCATTAAATAAAAAGTCGAGTGTCCCGTACGTTTCTTTATCAAATTGGCGTAAAAATCTTCTAATCCTTGAATATGCATGCATGTAAATATTGTTGTGAAATATTGTAGAATATTGCGATGCAGCCTAAACAAAAAGGTTTGATTTATATCATATAATTTTAATCCATTTTTACACCTAATATCTCGATATTATTGATCAAATTCATATTTACCTCGACTCCCATCAAAATAATAAAGAAAATCCATTTTTCCAAAGTCTTCATCGGCCCATTTTTTCATTAACAAAAAATGGATGTGTCGTGATGACTCAACGATTAAATTCGACAGTTCTTCCACATCTTTTTGATTTTTTTCGAATACCCCTTGACTTTTACACTTTGAGTGTAATCTACACTTTAAATTAACTATGTCTTTCGGGGAACACTATTTCCTTCAACTTTTCGTTTTGGCATTTCGGTCAAGAATAATAAAACTAAATAAAGGGTCCATCTTTTCTAGATAATATAATATTATACCATTATATTATTGTCGAAATTAGTATACAATCTACCCACACATACGTGTATAAAGGGCTCGAAAAAGATCCCAATATGGTCAGGTTTTCGTAGTATTTTTAAAAGGGGTCGGACCCCTGGATCTAGGTGCCTCGTGTAATTTTTTTTTAAATTACGATTTTTTTCGATTCTTCCATGGGAATGAGTTTAAATAAATGTTTACTTGGAATTAATTGTATGCTCGGGTCCGAGGGGTCGGACCCTTGGATCTATAAGTCATTGTTTGTTTATGTATATTTTTTATATAAAGCTACACGCCTTGGCCGATTTATGTCAAACTTTACACAAACATTGCTAAATACCTCCGGCAGGTCACTGATCATTTTTCACGCTTCCTCCTCCCTCCTGGGAGGAGGGGGCATTATAACAGGTTCCAAAATTAATACGAACCAATGTCTAAAACTTCACGGAATGATGTATGAAAAATAAATCAAGGTTATAGTTAGAAGGTATAATGCTATATGATGATGGTGGTGGATGATGTATGGTGGATGGTAGATGGTAGATGGTGGATGGTGGTTGGTGGATGTTGGATGTTGGATGTTGGATGTTGGATGTTGGATGTTGGATGTTGGAAGTTGGATGTTGGATGTTGGATGTTGGATGTTGGATGTTGAATGTTGAATGTTGAATGTTGAATGTTGGATGTTGGATGTTGGATGTTGGATGTTGGAAGTTGGATGTTGGATGTTGGATGTTGGATGTTGGATGTTGGATGTTGGATGTTGGATGTTGGATGTTGGATGTTCAATGTTGAATGTTGGATGTTGGATGTTGGATGTTGGATGTTGGATGTTGGATGTTGGATGTTGGATGTTGGATGTTGGATGTTGGATGTTGGATGTTGGATGTTGGATGTTGGATGTTGGATGTTGGATGTTGGATGTTGGATGTTGGATTTTGGATGTTGGATGTTGGATGTTGGATGTTGGATGTTGGATGTTGGATGTTGGATGTTGGATGTTGGATGTTGGATGTTGGATGTTGGATGTTGGATGTTGGATGTTGGATGTTGGATGTTGGATGTTGGATGTTGGATGTTGGATGTTGGATGTTGGATGTTGGATGTTGGATGTTGGATGTTGGCTGTTGGCTGGTGGATGTTCGATGTTGGATGTTAGATGTTGGATGTTGAGGGTTGGATGTTGGATGTTGGCTGTTGGCTGTTGGATGTTGGATGTTGGATGTTGGATGTTGGATTTTGGGTGTTGGATGTTCAATGTTGAATGTTGGATGTTGAATATGGGTGGGTGCATTCTAGATGGTCGATTGTGGATGGTGGATGAATCTTAATGTTTATTTTTTTGAACCAAATTTGGTTGGTATAAAATATTGAAAAATTTATTTAACCAAAACCCTATTTTTTGGAGCAACGCCAGATAATTCAGTTAGTAATTTATAAATATTCCCATGCGAATTCTGATTACAATTTATATTATCATTATATGAAAATTTCCAAGGTGTGATGACGACAAAGAACTAATATACATAAATTTGTAACAAATTTACTTTTCTCGGGAGAAAATTTTTATTAAGATGACTCATTGAACAATTTAATAGTATATTTGAAATATATAAAAAATATAAAAATTCGTGATAATTGCTGTCCTGGTTCGGAAGTTTCAGTAAAGATTGTTAACTACGCAATTAAACCAGCTATCTGAAGTATTTAGAGAAGTCGTGTTTATGGCAGTTTACCATTTTCACTTAAACTCAAAATACAAAAACAAGAATTTGTAGGAGATTTTCTGTCTTGGTTAGAAATTTCCAAATTTTGCGACCTATTTAATGTGCTCACGGAACAAGAGTGCAAATCTCGGCGGCAGTGGATAATTGGCCGTTTACCATTTTTGCTCAAACCCAAAATAGAAATATAAAAAATCGTAACACATTTGTTGTCCTAGTTAGAAGGTTTCACCCAGCCTAGCAGATGTGTTACGATTTTTGGAAGCAACCTATTTGACCTGAGTCCAAATCTAAGGTCGCAAAAATTCGAAATAAAAATACAAATATTTGTAGGAAATTTGCTACTTTGGTTATGAAGTTCCAATTAGACCAGTTATAGATGAGATTTTAACAACCAATTTTATGTGTTAACGGAAACTGAGTCCAAATTACTAGAAAGTGGTGTTTATGGCCATTCACCATTTTCACTCAAACTGTTAATAGAGTTTCAAATAATCTTAACAAATTTGCTCTCCTGTCAGTATTTCAACGTTCTAACCAGGACAGCAAAATTAATATTATAAAATTTTGTATTTCAATTTTGTGTTTGACTGAAATTGGAAGACAACCATTAGCACCTCTTTCCAGATAATTGGACTCAGGTATACCTGTAACGAGGATGTTGTGACGCGAAAGTAAAAATGCAAGGCGCAGCACTTTGATAAATAATAATAAAATATTATAAATTAATAATAAATAGGAAAAACAAAATTTAATTTAATCTTAAGAATTAATAAAAAAAATTTATTTAACAAAAATAATTTTTAAGAAATTTGGTGGTGTTTGATCAGCGGCTGCTGCTTCTCCAAAATTCCAAAACCGAATAAAAATATTTTCAAAATTTTTTATAACTTTTATACAAAATTTATAAGACCATCTGGATGCAATAAAAATTGAATTGATTCAGAGCTTTCGCTTTGAAGGTGATACAAATCTGAAATGCATCTACCAAATCTGGTTTTAGCTGGTTACCAATTTGTTTGTATTATAGACGTACGTACGCTTATGAACGGTATTGCAATGTTAAATTTACTTTTGTTCTAACTGCCCCGCCATCATGTTAACTGGTATTAAATAATTGTGTCTTCGGTTATCACAATCATTTAATGATGATGGGAGTCATCTATGAGACAATTGCAATATCGTTCGTTTCAATGATAAATGATTTATTGTTAACGATTTTGATTTATATGAAAATCGGTATGATCATGAAATTTGGTAATTTTTTAATATGTACAAAACTGTTTTGTTGTATGTACCGATTTTGTATGGGAAGACTGTTGTTGCATATTCTTATGGGATATGCTTATTTATACGGAGAGTTGTCCGTTTGTGATTAAGTATATTGTGCGGTGTTTCTTGTAATTGAAGAAACAGGCCGCTACATCCTATTAGCACGTGCAATTGGTTGTTGAATTGCTCATCTAGTCAACTTCTTTGTAGTGCAATTTTGAGTTTGACCTTAGACTGTGAAACTCTCAGGAAAGAAAATTTGTTAAAATTTTTTAATTTCTTTTTTGAGTTTAGGTAAAAATAGTAAACGTCCATTATCGCACCTTCTCAGAGATTTACACTTAAGTTCACTGAGCACCTTAAACTGGTTTCTATATGTCTTATCCAGCCACCCTGTTTGAAGCTTCCTAACTAATTTGATTAATATTGAGAGCTTCAAAGCAAATTGTATTCCGATTGGGGAAAATTTCCACCAATTTCAAGAATACGGAAAATTTACCAAACTATAATTTGATTAACTTTTAGAACTAAAGTTGCAATTGGAATGTCCAAATTTTCTAATTTGCTTTGGATTTAACAGTGTGAAACGTCACTCGCATTGGGAAACAAGTTTTTCGAAAGATTACAAATAAGCGCATTATTTATTTAAAAAATAAACAATTCGACCATTACCGTAAAACAATGATCCAGAATAAACCAATTTTAAATGTAAATTTAATTCACATATTCAGTACGAACATGACACATTTTATAGCAACAACTTCAGTTCAACTTTGACGTATTTGAGTATTAATCCGATCAAACTTCCATTGTATATGTTAAATCCATTTTAATCGGACATAAAATAATTTTCTCGTACTAAAACACAAAATTTACAATTTTCTGTTCCATTTCCATCATTATGGTTTTCCATCAGCAGCCATTTGTATTCAGTACAAAATAAAATTGTTGCGTTTGTGTAAAACAGTGATAAGCGATTTTAAAAGTTTTAATTATTTTGAAAAATTATTAAACCGCAAACAAATGTAATTTGCAATTAAAACCAACAAAAACGGTTTCGTCTTAATATGCTTAAACTCAACAAATCATTAAAAAAAAATTAAAATAAATAAAATAAAACAAGCAATGATTATTATTATTATTATTATTTTTATGATTATGTTTTTTATTTTTAATTGAAATTTCATCGTTTCTGTGTGTACACATCAACTAATTATAATTACATTTAATAATAATAAAAAAAACAACAAAATAAATCCCTTATAATTCTGTTTTATTTTATTTATATTTTATTTGTAATTTGGATTTTAAAAATTATCGCGAACATTAAAAATGTAAACACATCAAATACAATACAGCAACAACAACAAAAAATGTGTAAAAGGAAAATTGGAAAAATATCACGTAAATTTAAAATTAAAATTGTTCTCGAGTGCCTATAATGCTCGTAAATGATAAAGAGGATGAGGCGATGAGTTTTTTATTTTCAATCCACCTTTTCATTGCGTTTTTTTTATTTTTTATTTTGGTTTGAGAGAAGTATTGTTTTGATCATTACTTTCGGGAAAATTGGAAAATTCAGTTGAATAAATTTTAATAAATTTTTTTATTTATTTATTTTTTTTGCTGGTACTCTATGATTATGGTTTGGATAATGGATACAATGAATGTATAAAATAAGACATTTATTCAAGTAATGAAATAAATTAATGCGCTTTTTTGTGCGATATACTATTTCCATGGATGAAATTGAATTTAAATTAAGATTTTCTGTTGTGTGTGCGTAAAAAAACGAAAAACGAAAATGAGAAGTCTAAAAAGGACCCGGAAATTACTTTTAAAAAGATAAAGGAATATTTGATCAGAAGATGTATGTTTATGACTAGGGACTTATCTTGAATGGTTTGGGTAATTCGTTTTAGTTCAACAAACAGACAAATCGTTTGAATGCAAATTGCATTTTGATTGGTTTGGAGTATTTTAATAGATTTATTGCATAAATGCTTGTAACATATGCGAGTCGTCCCCAGTGTTGTACCTGAAACTAAATCTAAATTATGTTCCTAAACGTGTTCCGTCTTCTTTATCGAAGTGATTTAATAATCGCCACCAAGTATAAGCGGAAGTATATAACCTTTCTTTAAATTGAACCCTCTCGTGTATATGCTAGCAATGCCTCGTGGAAAAAATCTATTTTGTATTCCTGGTTGACTGAAATATAAACTGTGGCCATAACAATTTGTTTATCTTTAAAGGAATTTTTTTGCTGCATCACAGACAGTAAAGTCGTTTATATTACGCAATCGAAATTTTCAATTTCAACCTGTCGTTACGCACTCTGGAAACTTTGGCAATTAAAAGAAAAAAATTTCAAATTCCCTTTACTGATTTTTTCGTGTATAATCCGAACTAGTAATGGAGACATCGTTTCATTTTGTCGTCTACCGTCTCGATAAGGGTACGTGGGCCAAGTTATACGAATCTGCCTTTCTGTATTTGTAAACAATTTCATCAAATATCCTCTTGAGATTTGTAAATTGTCAAATATCAAGCTGGTTTTAGTGGAAAACAGTTTTTTTAAAGGTGGGTCCATATTTACAAAAATTTGTGCTGATCGCGTTAAGCGAAAATATTTTCGCCGCAAATTAGAAAGTGCGGCACAGAAATGTATACCACATTCAACGTCCACGATCCAGCACTCGTTGGTTTTTTGATAAACATCAAAGAAATTTGCGCCGCATTATGCTGTAGTGTGTGAACGCTTTATGAGGTGTTAACATTAAACAAATATAAATATTTATCAACCTGTCAAATTTTTTCTATTTTTTATGTGAAAGATCATCTGTTTGTTGTTAAGCTAAATTCGTGTTAAAAAATTATAAAAACAGTAACAAAAAAATATGAATTTTTTATGCCCCGAATTATGTTATTCACAACAATTTTTTCCACGCATGGCTTGAACAATGAAAATGGTAGGTGACATAAAAAAATTGCGTTGAATAAATTTGTGTGCCACATTTGTGACTTTTGTGAAACTTTTTTGCCGAATGTGTGCTACTCAAATTTTTATAAATGCGGACCCACCTCAACGTGAATTGATTTATTTCGAATGAGAGGGACATTTGTAGAGCTGCAATTATTAGGAACCGCTGCTTTACTTTGTCCATTTGCATTTGCATAGCCGGCCATTTTCCACGTATTTTGGCACCGACGCCGTTAGAAAAAAAGCCAAACCCTTTGAACTTTATTTTGATCATCCAATTTGTCTACTGCCCCGTTGTCTAACCCATCAGCAAAGTTGATGTTTGTGGTAATCATGTAGGGTTTATATACAGTGGAAGTTTGCTAACCATCGATCCGATGTATTTTTGTCTTTCAAATGTGAGTGGCTCCAACCAATGCGATATGCCTCAAATCACCAATAAAAGTGATGTTGTGGTTAACAACCATAAGGGTTGCCTCTGGAGCCCTACCAAATTGTATTTTTCTTCCATATTGACCCGAGCTTCTTCATCGTCGCTGCTATAACGTCCTCGTTAATTCCTGAATTCGGATCTTCAAGAAGCTGTTGATACACATCGGAAATTTCCTGAACATTAATCTGATTCTGCTCATTAATATAAGCCTGTGAATCGCACTCAAATTTCCATTGCTTTAGTAATATCTAAGTTAGATTCGAATTTTCTTCTCCGCTCCTTTATAAGGCCTTCATTTTAAGACACATATCCATATAACAATTTTCTACTTGCAAAGGGTGTTTTTTAGAGGTTCACAATTTTTAATTAAAATAGAACAAAGAAAAACATTTTAAAAAGCAATATAATTCGCTTGTCAGCCATTTGTCCGCCGCGCCTGGTGTGTATTTGGCGCAATCTGGATTTTCTATTTTCACACACTTTTCACGGCACTTGCGGCCAGATATTCAATCGTCTCTGGTTTACGGCGTAGACAAGTGACTTAATATATCCCCAAATAAAATAATCTAAAATGTTTGACTATAAAAAATAAATATATAGCAAAAAATTATAATGTTAATTTATCGCTGTCAAAATGTCTATTTTCTGTCTGTAAACGTAATTCAGAGTAGTACCTTACATAAAAAATAACCAAAATGGTTTTGTTTTATTTTGTAATAGTGGTGTTAATCGTATGGTACTTCGTAGTTTGATGGTTAAGTGTGTTGCATTCAAGCTGCGGTCCCGGGTTCGATACCCGCTCTTGAAAGTAAAATATTTTAAATTAAGTTTTATAATAAAAAACCAAAGTTTAATAAAATTTTAATAAATATAAATTTATTAGATTTAAATATAATTTATATTGTTTAAAATTTTAATTCTTTTATTTAAAACTTAACTAAAAATATTTTACTTTCAAGAGCGAGCATCGAACCCGAGACACAAGCTTGAAAGAAACACGTTATTGACGTCTACAAAGCATTGACGTCATTTTCTATTTATTGATTTTTTTTGTCTTATTAAATAATAGGCGCACATAAAAGTAAATCGAATTTAAAAAATCACAAAATATTCGAAATTATTTTTTTTTATTTTTTTCGTGGATACTAGGCAAACATAAAAATAAATAGACATGCATTTTGAAATTGCGCTATTGGACTTAAGATGTCGCACCTTGAATTTACTATGTATTTCCGCTAGTGGACTTAAGATGTCACAATAGTCCGTTAGAAAAGCAAAACGTTTGTTTTTGTATTTTATATAATGGAGCTGTGGCAATGGTAATTCGTGGAGTGATGGTTAAGTATGTTGCGCTTCAGCTTGCAGTCTCGAGTTCGAGACTCGCATGGAGATAGTTTTTTTTCATAAAATTAAACACATTAATTTAATTATTAGATAAAACAAGTAAAATTTTTTTTATTAAATACAAATGTGAAGTACAATACGTTTTAAATAGAATATATTGATTTTTTTTAAAAGGCATTCCCTTAACAAACCACGGATTTGGGTTAGACTCTCGTTGTTACCAATTTTTATCTGTAATAAAAAATAAATAAATAAAATTAAATAAAAATTATATTAAGTATTCCATAAAACAAGCAAAATTTTAAAAAATTCATTGCATTTTAATTATATGTAAGTTTATTGCATTTTTCGGCATTTGGCAGAAAACCGTTAAATCATCACGTTTTGACCACATTTTGAACTTATTATTTTATTTAAAAGTCTTAAAAAATCAATCAATACTCGAGATTTATGTGAAAAGCGCCGTTATTCGAAGATATGTGTTTTATAATTCAGCCACATTGTGTTTCGAAACTGGATTGCAGACGAATGAGGCGACATATGGCAGCAAAATAAACGTTGAACTACTCATAATAACATTTGTAACAAGAAATAACCGAAACATACGGAATCCGTGACAATAAATTTTATGCGTTCAAAATAAGTAAGGCTAACCATCAGGGATTTTCTCAAAAAACTGAAAACTTTTTTTTGTTGAAATTCCGGTTCAAAATGATTATAGGTAATGTATATGACATGTTGAGGTTGAAATTACCGCTTGGATGCATAAGGAAAGTGTGATTATTGGAAATTTTGTATTTTGAAATTCGTACACATTGTGCTTCGAACCTGGATTGTAGGCGAACGAGGCGACATATTGCAGCAAATTAAACGATGATCTACTCATAATAACATTTGTAACAAGAAATAACCGAAACATACGGAATCCGTGACAATAAATTTTATGCGTTCAAAATAAGTAAGGCTAACCATCAGGGATTTTCTCAAAAAATTAAAAACTTTTTTTTTGTTGAAATTCCGGTTCAAAATGATTACAGGTAATGTATATGACATGTTGAGCTCCAAATTACCGGTTGGGTGCATAAGGAAAGCGTGGTTATTGGAAGTTTTGTATTTTGAAATTCGTACACATTGTGCTTCGAACCTGGATTGTAGGCGAACGAGGCGACATATTGCAGCAAATTAAACGATGATCTACTCATAATAACATTTGTAACAAGAAATAACCGAAACATACGGAATCCGTGACAATAAATTTTATGCGTTCAAAATAAGTAAGGCTAACCATCAGGGATTTTCTCAAAAAACTGAAAACTTTTTTTTAAGACTCATAATAACATTTGTACCAAGAAATAACCGAAACATACGGAATCCGTGACAATAAATTTTATGCGTTCAAAATAAGTAAGGCACCATCAGGGATTTTCTCAAAAAACTGAAAACTTTTTTTTGTTGAAATTCCGGTTCAAACTGATTATAGGTAATGTATATGACATGTTGAGGTTGAAATTACCGGTTGGATGCATAAGGAAAGTGTGGTTATTTGAAGTTTTGTATTTTGAAATTCGTACACATTGTGCTTCGAACCTGGATTGTAGGCGAACGAGGCGACATATTGCAGCAAATTAAACGATGATCTACTCATAATAACATTTGTAACAAGAAATAACCGAAACATACGGAATCCGTTACAAAAAATTTTATGCGTTCAAAATAAGTAAGGCTAACCATCAGGGGTTTTCGCAAAAAACTGAAAACTTTTTTTTGTTGAAATTCCGGTTCAAAATGATTATAGGTAATGTATATGACATGTTGAGGTTGAAATTACCGGTTGGATGCATAAGGAAAGCGTGATTATTGGAAGTTTTGTATTTTGAAATTCGTACACATTGTGCTTCGAACCTGGATTGTAGGCGAACGAGGCGACATATTGCAGCAAATTAAACGATGATCTACTCATAATAACATTTGTAACAAGAAATAACCGAAACATACGGAATCCGTGACAATAAATTTTATGCGTTCAAAATAAGTAAGGCTAACCATCAGGGATTTTCTCAAAAAACTGAAAACTTTTTTTTGTTGAAATTTCGGTTCAAAATGATTATAGGTAATGTATATGACATGTTGAGGTTGAAATTACCGGTTGGATGCATAAGGAAATTGTGGTTATTGGAAGTTTTGTATTTTGAAATTCGTACACATTGTGCTTCGAACCTGGATTGTAGGCGAACGAGGTGACATATTGCAGCAAATTAAACGATGATCTACTCATAATAGCATTTGTAACAAGAAATAACCGAAACATACGGAATCCGTGACAATAAATTTCATGCGTTCAAAATAAGTAAGGCTATCAGGGATTTTCTCAAAAAACTGAAAACTTTTTTTTGTTGAAATTCCGGTTCAAAATGATTATAGGTAATGTATATGACATGTTGAGGTTGAAATTACCGGTTGGATGCATAAGGAAAGTGTGGTTATTGGAAGTTTTGTATTTTGAAATTCGTACACATTGTGCTTCGAACCTGGATTGTAGGCGAACGAGGTGACATATTGCAGCAAATTAAACGATGATCTACTCATAATAGCATTTGTAACAAGAAATAACCGAAACATACGGAATCCGTGACAATAAATTTCATGCGTTCAAAATAAGTAAGGCTACCATCAGGGATTTTCTCAAAAAACTGAAAACTATTTTTTGTTAATATTCCTGTTCAAAATGACTACAGGTAATGTATATGACATGTTGAGGTTGAAATTACCGGTTGGATGCATAAGGAAAGTGTGGTTATTGGAAGTTTTGTATTTTGAAATTCGGACACATCGTGCTTCGAACCTGGATTGTGGTTGAGGTGATGTTGAGGTTGAAATTACCGGTTGGATGCATAAGGAAAGTGTGGTTATTGGAAGTTTTGTATTTTGAAATTCGTACACATTGTGCTTCGAACCTGGATTGTAGGCGAACGAGGCGACATATTGCAGCAAATTAAACGATGATCTACTCATAATAACATTTGTAACAAGAAATAACCGAAACATACGGAATCCGTGACAATAAATTTTATGCGTTCAAAATAAGTAAGGCTAACCTTCAGGGATTTTCTCAAAAAACTGATATGACATGTTGAGGTTGAAATTACCGGTTGGATGCATAAGGAAAGTGTGGTTATTGGAAGTTTTGTATTTTGAAATTCGTACACATTGTGCTTCGAACCTGGATTGTAGGCGAACGAGGCGACATATTGCAGCAAATTAAACGATGATCTACTCATAATAACATTTGTAACAAGAAATAACCAAAACATACGGAATCCGTGACAATAAATTTTATGCGTTCAAAATAAGTAAGGCTAACCATCACGGATTTTCTCAAAAAACTGAAAACTTTTTTTTGTTGAAATTCCGGTTCAAAATGATTACAGGTAATGTATATGACATGTTGAGCTCCAAATAACCGGTTGGATGCATAATCAAAGTGTGGTTATTGGAAGTTTTGTATTTTGAAATTCGGACACATTGTGCTTCGAACCTGGATTGTAGGCGAACGAGGTGACATATTGCAGCAAATTAAACGATGATCTACTCATAATAACATTTGTAACAAGAAATAACCGAAACATACGGAATCCGTGACAATAAATTTTATGCGTTCAAAATAAGTAAGGCTAACCATCAGGGATTTTCTCAAAAAACTGAAAACTTTTTTTTGTTGAAATTTCGGTTCAAAATGATTATAGGTAATGTATATGACATGTTGAGGTTGAAATTACCGGTTGGATGCATAAGGAAATTGTGGTTATTGGAAGTTTTGTATTTTGAAATTCGTACACATTGTGCTTCGAACCTGGATTGTAGGCGAACGAGGTGACATATTGCAGCAAATTAAACGATGATCTACTCATAATAGCATTTGTAACAAGAAATAACCGAAACATACGGAATCCGTGACAATAAATTTCATGCGTTCAAAATAAGTAAGGCTATCAGGGATTTTCTCAAAAAACTGAAAACTTTTTTTTGTTGAAATTCCGGTTCAAAATGATTATAGGTAATGTATATGACATGTTGAGGTTGAAATTACCGGTTGGATGCATAAGGAAAGTGTGGTTATTGGAAGTTTTGTATTTTGAAATTCGTACACATTGTGCTTCGAACCTGGATTGTAGGCGAACGAGGTGACATATTGCAGCAAATTAAACGATGATCTACTCATAATAGCATTTGTAACAAGAAATAACCGAAACATACGGAATCCGTGACAATAAATTTCATGCGTTCAAAATAAGTAAGGCTACCATCAGGGATTTTCTCAAAAAACTGAAAACTATTTTTTGTTAATATTCCGGTTCAAAATGACTACAGGTAATGTATATGACATGTTGAGGTTGAAATTACCGGTTGGATGCATAAGGAAAGTGTGGTTATTGGAAGTTTTGTATTTTGAAATTCGGACACATCGTGCTTCGAACCTGGATTGTGGTTGAGGTGATGTTGAGGTTGAAATTACCGGTTGGATGCATAAGGAAAGTGTGGTTATTGGAAGTTTTGTATTTTGAAATTCGTACACATTGTGCTTCGAACCTGGATTGTAGGCGAACGAGGCGACATATTGCAGCAAATTAAACGATGATCTACTCATAATAACATTTGTAACAAGAAATAACCGAAACATACGGAATCCGTGACAATAAATTTTATGCGTTCAAAATAAGTAAGGCTAACCTTCAGGGATTTTCTCAAAAAACTGATATGACATGTTGAGGTTGAAATTACCGGTTGGATGCATAAGGAAAGTGTGGTTATTGGAAGTTTTGTATTTTGAAATTCGTACACATTGTGCTTCGAACCTGGATTGTAGGCGAACGAGGCGACATATTGCAGCAAATTAAACGATGATCTACTCATAATAACTATTGTAACAAGAAATAACCGAAACATACGGAATCCGTGACAATAAATTTTATGCGTTCAAAATAAGTAAGGCTAACCATCAGGGATTTTTTTAAAAAACTGAAAACTTTTTTTTGTTGAAATTCCGGTTCAAAATGATTACAAGTAATGTATATGACATGTTGAGCTCGAAACTACCGGTTGGGTGTACAGTTGTGGCTTGGCATCATCCGGGAGATCCTGTGTGAAAACTTGGTCGTATGTTCAGAATTAATTAATCAATTGTGCTTAGTATTAGTCAGCGATAATTGTTTACACAAATCTTGGGTTAAGTTTTCTTTTTAATAATTCTGACATTAGCTCTAATCAATAAATGTAAAGGTTTTGAACTTAAGATCTTCTGTACACATCCAACATTATTACGTTATATTAAAAATAAGTTTAATGTAAGATATATAAGCTCAAAACAAACATTTTCCACCTGTGCTCTGTCTAAATGTAACACAATATCTTTTTTATCTCAAGTTCCTCTATTTAATGTCTCGTACATATAATTTTTTATTATCATTCATTCATGTATGAATGCATATAAAGTTCTTAAATCGATTTTTCATCATACACAACAAAATTTATAGAGAAATATAATTCTATTTATCTTATTGTATTATGCGCAAACAATATACAGAGAAAAGATTATTACAGATATCGAATATTATAATATGTAAGACGATGAAGTAGCATAAAAATTGAATTTGCATATTTCAAAATTATTTTAAAAGAATATTTTTTTGTATTACATATTTTATGTGCTCGTAAGACAATCTAAAAATTTTTCTATAGAGTATATAAGTAGATGAAACTTCTTAAACTATGTATGTATTTTATTATGAGATTTATATCTAGATATATATACATATATACATATATAGAGCTGAACGTAATAGTTATAATGATTATGAATTATAATTCAATTTTTTATTACTTACCATAAATATTATATTATGTACGGAATATATGCATAAGATATTTTGATAAATTGAAAATCATCTTAAATCAAGTTTATGGAAAACTGTAATATTTTTTTCTACTTTGTGTGTCTGCCTATCCATATACATACATATTCATAGAGGCCATACATTATATTATTTAACATTATGGGTGACATTTATTTAGTATCATAATAATATTTACTGAATTATAAATTTAATTTCAAATTTGTCTTAATTATTATTTAATGAGATAAATTTACATAATTATTCATTAAGAGTTTAATCGATTTTTAATAAAATGCTGAATCTGAAAGTTTCATACAAATCAACCAAAGATATTATTTAAATTCTCGCTCTGAAAATTATTTTAATGAATAGCACTACACAAATTTATAATTTTAAACTGGGTCATCTGCACTTGGTTAATACTAATAGTTAAATTATTTTTTTTTTGTTTCTGTTAAATATTTAATTGCATTTTATGTATGTAAACATAACAGAAAAAAAAATGATGTCAACTGTTTTAATATTAAGCTGATAATACATTAAAGCTTCTCTGTAACGGACGCAAGCATATATCCTGGGTTAATTAAATAAATAATAGCAAATATTTTACAAAATAAATGTACATACGGTTAATTTTTGTATAATTAAATTTTTGTAACTCACATAGTAAAACTGTTATGTTTATTAATATAAAAACATGTTCAATAAAATTAATTAAAAATAAATAATGTTCATTACGTAGAGGTGTAATTGAATAAAAATTAACTACACTTACTTTTATGATTTTTATGAATTTACGGTGAAGTTATTAAATTATCACAAAATTTTGATTATGTAACACAAAACGTCCCTTAAGCTAGCAGAACCCATACGGCAGCGCATAACAAGACAGTATGGATAATTATAGGCTAATCGAATGCCCCATTAACAAATTTTTCGCTCCACTCGTTTTTGACCAAGTTTCACGTCATTTAATCTAAAGGTAGCAGAGCCTAAATCAAAAATTGGGTCAAACCCAAAATTAGAACGCAAAACAAGATCAATTGACAATTAAATAATTTTAGGCTCATTATGGCCTAATCAAATGGCCCATTGAAAAAAATTGGGCTACACTCGTTCTTGACCAAGCTTCAGATCATTTAATCTAAAGATAGCAGAACCCACATCGAAAATTGGACCACAAACAATTTTAGGCTCATTATCGCCTAAATAAATGCCCTATTAAAAATGTTTGGCTTTACTAGTTTTTTACCAAATTTCAGATCATTTAATTTAAAGCTAGCAGAACCAAAATCGAAAATCGGACCAAAAACGAAATTAGAAAGCAAAACAAGAACAATGGAGAAACAAATAATTTTAGGCTTATTATTACCTAATCAAGCGCCCTTTTGAAAAATTTTGGGCTTCACTCGTCCTTGACAAATCTTCAAGCCATTTAATCTAAAGCTAGCAAAACTCAAATCGAAAATCGAAGAACAATGGACAAAGAAATACTTTTAGGCTCATTATGGCCTAATGAAACGGCCCAATACAAAATTTGCCCACTACACTCGTTCTTGTCCAAACTTCAGTTCATTTAATTTATTAAATGAACTAAAGTTTAGACAAGAAGAATTGGAGCCCAAAGTTTTTTTAATGAGGTATTTGATTACGCCATAATGAAACTAAAGTTACTTATATGACCATTGTTCTGGTTTTGCATTCTAATTTCGGTTGTGGTTCTGATATTTCGATTTGGGTTCTGCTAGCTTTAGAATAAATTATCTGAAGTTTTTTCAAGAACAAGTGATGCCCAAAATTTTCTAGTAGGGCGTTTGATTAGGTCATATTGAGGTCATATTGAGCATATACCAATTTGCTTGACGTCTCGAAAACACTTATAATTTTTAGTAGATTATAGAGACATCTACTTTGTAATAGATTAACGTCGATCAAATTGTGTATTACATTTTATAGCAAAACACTTAGTTGAGATGCCAAAAGGTTAGATGTCTCTACACAACAGCAAGAAAATTGGTGTAATCAAAATTTATATAAATTTGGCAAAAAATAAAAAATAATGGCTTTATGGTTTTTAATAATGGTTTTATTCCTAATATATATTGAAGTTTACAATTACTTGAACAGTCTGTTCAAGTGGGTTGGTCCGATTTTCGATTTGGACTCTGCTATCTTTAGATTAAATGACTTGAAATTTGGTCAGAAAGGAGTGGATCGATAAAAATTTTAATAAAGCATATCATTAGGCTATAATGAGTCGAAAAATATTAATTGTCAAATGATCTTCTTTTGCGTTCGAATTTGATTTTTGGTCCGATTTTGGATTTGGATTCTGTTGGCCTTTAAGTAAAAAAGCTTTACTTTTTTCCTAGGGCAAGCATAATAAAAAAAATTAAAAAGGGAATTTAATTAGCCTAAAATTAACCGATAATTTTCCAATTGTTTTTAAATGGTTTTTTGATAATGGCTTTAAAAAAATCTAGCAGAGCCCGAGTTTTAGTGAAATTGATGGAGCCCACATTTTTTTAATAGCGCATTTAATTTGCCTATAATTAGCCTATTATTATCAATACTATCTTGGAATGTTCTGCCGTATGGTTTCTGCTAGCTTAAGGGACGTAACATAAACCTGGTTTATAATTTCCATACTGGTCATTTGAGCCGGATCGTGCCTAAACAGGTCAATCTTTTAAAATTGGACGTTATGCTGGGCCCGTGTTGGCCGTTACAAAAAATAAAATCAGCAAGATACTAATTCGAGGATTTGCAGTTTAAACAACGTGTCGAATCACCGATCCTAGATCATTCTTTGGCCAACTTAAATTCACATAACTTTTTGCAACACTTATAACTCGTGCTACAATAGATAAACTCTCGCTCCTAGCTTTAAAGAATCAACGGTCGAAATAAAATTCGATCGAGAAGCAACTGCCCAAATCTCTTTAGAAAAATTTCGAACCCGATTGTTTGCAGTTCAATTTAATTGAAAAACCAATTTTTGACCCGATTCGATCAAGAACCTTTTCTCCAAACGTAAGCTTAAACACATCGATAAACGCTAAATAAAACAGCGCGCATTATGAAGTGAAATTTCCTAAACTTTATCTTCATCATTTTTTTGGATACTTCTGATGAAATTATTAAAGCAAAAAGCACTTTGCGAAAACCCAAATTCTCGAGATTCGTAGTTAATTTTTTTTTTTGATAAACAAATTGGTCGTCGGTTTTAAATCTCTTTGGGCTCGAACATTTGCAGATTTAGATGATCCACAATTGTCCAAGTCTTAGCGAAAATAATCGTTTCGCACCTAACCAACTCCTACAGATCTCAGGGTTACAACTCCAACTCAACTATCGCTCGCTTATAATCAATATAAATGTGCTAAGTGTTAGAACACTGAACATACCGTATTCCAATTTATGGAACTCAACGCGCTCATAATTTCATTTGATTGCTCGGACGTAGCCTGCAGGACTGAACAGGGGCCGAATTTAAGTTGAAAAATAGGTTTTTGTCAAAAATCTTAATTTCTGCTTTGATTTTGGAAAACTGAAATAGACTACCATTTTTGCAAATTATTTTAAAGTTTTCCAGATTATAATAATTTTTCTCGTAAATGATAAAAATTTAAAAATATTTGAACTATAAGACTAACAATTTATGGATAAGGCTTAATATTAGTTTTACCCTTAAAAAGGAATTTTGTCTCCACGGAACCACACACAAATATAAAAAAACTTAAAATAAAAATCTGTAAAAATTTGGAGGTCAAACTTTATCTAAGATTACTATATCTAAGCAAAACAATTCTAGAGTGACTGATAACAAAAAATGTGTTACCTGAAAACGCCGTAAATAAAATCTGATCTTAACACAACACCTTGTTTTAATATGACAGATGCAGAAGGCTCGAAATATGGGGTGTAATTGAAAGCTAAATTGTATTTGTTAAATACATAATTAAAAAAAATTAATTTGGTAACATTTTCTATGATCTCTTACTTTCTTCGTAGATCACAGATATTCAGTCCACAGCGTTCCTTTAAATATACTTTTTATATGATTTTTTTCAATGGTTTATTTTGGGACTAAATATTAAAGCATTCCACTGTATCACATAAAAAAAAAAAATATATAAATCAACATTTACTTTGTTTGTTTTCAATTAATGAGTTTCTAGGTCACCTGCTGTGTTACGTTATACAAATTGCCACCATTCAACCTTACATTTTTATTTCAAGCCCAAAAACTTTCGATCCGTTTAAAAAAATCCCAAACCAAATGCGACAAAGTTTCCCCATCAAATTTATATTCCCTTTGATGTCTCCTTATCAAACATTTTACAATCGTACACGTCTTTTATCTGTGACTATTACGCTACACTTCTGCTGTTATTGTTTTTTTATTTCTCCCATTCAAATCTTAAAAAAAAAATTCCTTAGCAATTTTCTTAAATTTAGACAAACTGCCAATAAAAGAGAGGAAATCAAAAACAATTGAAAAACGACAACAACAAATAGGATCAAAAGGATAGAATAAAAATCACAATATTTAAATTTTGTATCATCATTCCCTTATGCGAGCCGTAAGAGCGTGTGCCCTTTTTTTGAAATATCCCCATCTGATTAGACGTCTATCCCAGTAGTATTACGTACCATTTTTGCTTTATTTTTCTTATATTTTTTTACGATAAAATTGGAGGAAATACGTTTTTGTTCTTTTCTGTTTGAGACAATTTGATCAAAGATTCTTTAAGGATACCAATTTTGTTGCTGTTTTCTAATGAATTATTGAAATAATAATTTAACTCGTTGAACTGCTTATTAAACTTTTTTTTTTGTATACAGTATACAACATTTCAAATTTATTCAGATAATCCTACCAAAAACTTATCTACCATGCACTAGATAAGATACTTCTAAATTCTTTGTGCATAAATATTCTATACCCCACGCTGCCTTGGATATCGTATAGTTGTCCGTATACTTTGACAATGATATATGATGAGTCACAAAAATTTTAATCAACTGTGATGGTACATAAGGCGGACATAAAAGTTCTATATGTAGATCTAAAAAATTCATCTCGCAGTGTGCGAGCTATGTTTTTAAAGTAGTTGAAATATTTTTAGAAATTTTTTCAAAACTTTGATAAACCGGATCATGCTACTCATATTTATACAGAGTGTCCCCAATGTGGACGATGCATGGTCCGTTACGATTCCACGGTCATGACATTGCCTTTTTCCAGTTTTCTTGAATTTTTAATTTCATTATATGGCATTGCCATCTGTATTTTGACATTAATATTAAAATTGTAGTGACGGCTAATATATAGAGGAACATTTTTTTTGTGGTTTCTTGTTTTGGTAAGTGCGAGCAATGCGTGGTAGAGAGAATATGCCAATTTTGGTGCGGGAGTTTTTAGTTCAGTTTTGGATTTTCATTCTAAACAATCTGGTGCTGATCGCTTGTAAAATATACAAAAAAAAAAAAAAATTTGTTTGGGAAATAATAATTATAGTACCTACCTAGTTTGGTGTTGAAATAAAAAAAAAATTAATAAAATTGTGAAAAAATTGATCTCAGACTTTGGAAAATACAGTTTGTTATCTATTCCGAATATAAATTTAATAAATTAATTTCTATCAGTGTGGTAGTAATGAGAACAAGTTATTACGGCAAGGACACGGCACATTTACAGTAATTGCCCAACGGGCCAATATTATTATATTATATTATCAGTGTGTGAACGCCGTCATATTTTATAAAGCGGTCTATACGCTGCTCCTTCAGTTTGCCTACGAGGTGCCTCGCGTGGCCACTCATAAGTTCTTTGTATATCGGCAAGGTGCTCACGCAACATTTTTTACAGGTACCGGTGGACATGGGATTCAACATATGGGTGACCGACCGAGGCCAGTCGTGCTTTTAAATAGCGCTTGGACAACGCCCAACATTTTTTTTGGGTGGCCAGTTAAGTCATTCGCCAATTTGCGGTTTGGTGAGACAACGCACAATATGTCTACCGTTTTATTTGCAGTTTACAATCTATGAAAGCCAAATTTGAGTGACCATTTGCAAATGTTATTTTTAACGAAGTGTGACCTTTCTGAAGGTCAAAAAAGCGCAATTTTGTTTTTGTAATTTTAAGTTAAATTTTTAATTTTCTATGAGCTGTTTAAAATTTTTATTCTTTTTTTTTACCAATTCTTATTTCACTTAATTCAATTTTAATTTTCAATTTTGTCACATTGTGTCTTTAATTTCATTTTTCAATTTTTATTTAAATATTTTTTAATCGTGCGCCATTAGGGGTTTTCGACACAGGCAGAGGGGTGCGCATATTGGTTTCATTATCAGAATTGTTCACGTTCGGCGGCTATATTTTTGTTCGATTTACAATTCAACACACAGCTTCACAATTTTTGTCAAGGTCATCGACTTTTTTCGTATTTTGTTTGGTTAAATTTTTTTTTTTTACTAACGAACATCCAGAAGTTCAACAATTTCAGTGATTATTTCGTCCTGGTTTTGTGTATGATAAAAAGAAGTACTAAATTTTTTTTCGGATCGGTATAGTAGGAGAGGGTTTTTCATTTCGTGATAGTTCCATCTTTGCATTCTGGGTTTGTCACTCCCCATCATCCCGTTGGCAAGGCATCCACAGGGTCGAAGTGGCAAGTCCGGCATATGTGTCGTCCATCCGCTGACGACCGTAAAATCTACACAGTCTCCCTATGGCATTCCAGCAGTTACAAGCTGTTGGAGTGTGAATTGTGGGAGATTAGCTAGAGGAAATGTCCCTACCCTCATATGCTGCCAGAAGTCGAATAACTTTTGCACAACCAACAATTTGAAAAACTTTATAAATGCGCAGCTACGAAATGAGTACCCCTATCACCATACTTTATTTGATAGTCCAAATCTGGGACACTCTGTATTTAAACTATCACAATATACGACATGTTATTTTACCACAGAAAATTTTTCTACTATTTTTTATTATTAAAAATCAATGAAGGCGGCTGCACCAAAATTCCCCGAAGAATATATGAAAAATTCAACGTTCGTTTTAAGTTCAACCACGTCGAATACCTATTAATTTTTTTCTCTACTTACTTCTTCCTTTCTTATCATTTTTATTATCAAATTGATTGATTTCAACTGCGAATGAGAGAAAATGAAAAATTCTTTTTTATAGAACAGCTTCATTTGATTGATAAACATAATACCACCCGGGAAATTTGCGATGATTCAATTAAATATATTTCGATTTTCCTACCTTTAAACGACATACTCAATACACATAACTGTATAGCTATATACAATACAAAATATGGTACATCGATGAAATTCGATGAAAAACTAATCAACCACAGGTAGTAAATATTATTTTTCATTTAAATAGAGCGGCGGCAACTAATAATGCTGAAAAGATGTTTTCCGTTTTCCATAAATGTTATATGCAAGGAAAATAAATTGAAAAAAAAAAACGTTTAATCAATTACAAGAAAACCGAAAAAAATATTTGACAAACAGCAAGTACAGCAATTTCCAGTAATTTGTCTAAATAAATATTATTATCTGTTTAAACGAAAAAATTTTGCACATAACGAAACATTTTTTTTTGTAACAGAATAAAATCAATAAATTTCCATTTCTCGTTGTTTATCATTGTTAAAATATAAATTTTCAATGTATAAAACTGCACTTCTCGTCTTAAGAAGCCACAATATAATATACTGTGTATAGTAAAGACATAAAATACACACATCACCCGCTTATATGTTTGTTTTGTGTAGGTACGTCTGCTGTTTATACGTTTCCCATATATACACAAAATTCAGGAAGAGAAAAATTTTACTCTTAATATGTGAAACGGGAAAATGTGCTGCACACTATAAATGTGTGAAATTTATAATCGAATTGTGTACCGTATATATAAATAAATAGATTGCGGTTCTACTCTTTTCTATATAAAAATAACAAGCAGACAATTTCCATGGTTATATATTGATAAAAATAAGATTTATCAATTTCCATGTGAAGCACACACAAAAAATTGTATACAGTTTTTTATGCATACATATATAATTTTATTCAAGAAAATTGAATTGAAATTTTTTTGACACATTTTCAATGAAACACTACTCGTACACCCAACCCGTATAGCGTTATATCGCAAGTCTAAATGATAAATTGTAAAAGCGATAGTTACATAGATAATATATCGATAGAATTCGATGATTAATTGAACCAAAAAACAAAAAATGTATTTTCGAAATAGTTGATCCGCTATTTAAACTTACGTCAGTCGTCTTTAAATCTCCATTATTTTTTTTTCTTTCAAATTTGCAACGCTATTATCAGTATAATACGGAAAATTTTCCCCAAAAATTATATTTTATCTAACCGCAGCAGCAACAACAACCAAAATAAAATCCGAAAATATTCGGAAGGAAATTATGTGTGAAAATGATTTTATGGTTCGTACTTAGGAGGAACCAGTATATTTCCATTTTCTATATATATATATTTTATTTTTTTATTTTAAGAGTTTTCGGAAATTAGAAAGCAGAAAAAAAAATTTGTTTGTAGAGATTGGTATATAAAAGATTTGGTTGACCTTCAAAAATCGATAAAATAACTTATAAATTTTTATTACATTGGCTACACATGTGTTATTAATGCGGGCAATTATATCTAGCTATATACTATGTCGAAAAGTTATATGGACAAAAAAAAAGTTAAATCGTTAAGATACGGACGATTTGACCATCGATGAGCATCTGGATAATTAAGTTCAATAATTTATGTACATAAATTTTAGGAAGTAAGTCAATAATTTAATTTCGATTTTTATAAAATTTATGTCTCATTGGGTGTGTAGAAATGATGTTAATTATTATTTCGAAGAGTAATTAAGAGAGTACGAGATTGTTTAGGTTTGGTTGAAGCGCAACGTGCAATGTCTCAATACATTACGAAAGAACATAATCTCTTGACATTTTTGCTATACCGTTTGCACTTTTCTAGAACGTTATTGTAATTGAGTTTTATTTTCTTTTACGTAGTAAAACCAGTAATAGTAATCATGATGAATTTTGACCTCAAGAGTTTTGCAGATCTACCGTCGCTATATTGACGGATTTTCTAATCAGTGTGAAACTTAATACTAAACGTTTTTAAATAAATTGGAAGATATCTTTAATTTTTGAAAATCGGTCTACCGGAAGTAGCAGCTTCTCTAGGAGCGTTTATGAAAGAGAAATTTCACACAAAAAATTCAAAATTTGTTGCAATAGTCATTGTCATTGCAATAGTCATTGAAATGTTTTTCTTCCGAAATTAGACGGCAAATAGTTTCAAATATTCAGGTTGTCAAATTAATAAAGAAATTATATGCAAACTATGTATGGGAGGTGTGATATTCCATATCTTGTAGGCAACAATATTTAACTTTAATTGTCGATTACACGAAAACTGGACATTGTTCCCGCCAATTTAAAAGGATTATTATTCTAAATTTACTAACCTTTCATAATTGGTACGACATTCCATGATTTGAAACAAAAAATTTGTTTTTGTGCGTTTGTCCTGGTAAAAAACAGCAGCTGTTTTGCACAAAAAAAATGCACTAAAAAATATTTTTATTTCAAATCATGGAATGTCGTACCAATTATGAAAGATTATTTAATTTTGAATAATAATCCGACTCTTTAAAACAGTCTATTGCAAATAATTTTTTTTGTTTGAAAAGTGTCTTTTGAAATTTTGAAAATAAATGAGATTTGCTCTAAAATAAAAAAAATCTGATAACTGTTTTACTTAAAAAAATATTGTGCAAGCCCATTCGGACTGCTTCCCCACCATTTGAACATTCTGGCCCTAAAAAACCACTTATTTATGATTTATTTTTGGTGTAGTCTCCGTGATTTCTAGTGATTTGTCAAAATTTAATGCACTGAAATTGAGAGCCAATAATAGTTTTAATTAAAGCTGAGCTATTGTCAGAGTTTTCCTCAAAAAACATTTCTACACATTCTTGCTATATTATTAGAATAATAAATTTATTAAATATTATTCTATTTTTAAATTTCATAATATTAAATTTTTCACTCAAAATTCCTGTAAGAAATTTTTTAACAGTGTGATTTCCAATACATGAAAAATAAAAAAATTAAAATTTAGTTTAATTTTTGTGTCAAATTGGTTTTAGACTTTTTTTTATTGAATGTTTAACATTTGTTGCATATAAAAAAATTGGGATTTTTTTGGGACTTATTTCATTTGGTTATTCTTTTGAGCTTTATATGCATTTATTTTTCAAAAGTTTAGCAATCATTTATAAGAAAACGATTTAGAACTAAAAGAATTAAAATTAATTTTTCAATAATAACGGTGAGATATTCCGCGGATGTGACCTATTTGGCCAGTTAGCTTAGGAAATGTCCCATCGAACGACACTACCAACATATGAATGCGATGATCAGAAAGGTTTTGTTGATGTGTTTGAATAAACAAAATTTCGAAATCTTGGGTGGTCCACCGAAAAAAAATTTTTGGCCAGCTCACAGAGTTATTCTGCGGATGTGACCTATATGGCCAGTTAGCTTAGGAATTGCCTAATCAAACGACACTACCAATATATGGATGCGATGATCAGAAAGGTTTTGTTGATGTGTATGAATAAACAATAATTTCGAAATTTTGGTCGATCAACTTAAAAAAAAGATTGGCCAGCTCACAGAGATATTCTACGGATGTGACCTATATAACCAGTTTAGCTTAGGAATTGCTTCATCGAACGACACTACCAACATATGAATGCGATGGTCAGAAAGGTTTTGTTGATGTGTGTGTGAATAAACAAAATTTCAAAAACTTGGGTGGTCCACTGAAAAAAAAAATTTGGCCACCTCACAGAATTATTCTGCGGGTGTGACCTATATGGCCAATAAGCTTAGGAATTGCTCCATCGAACGATGGAACAACTCTGTGAGCACGCCAAATATTTTTTTTTCAGTGGACTAGACAAGATTTTGAAATTTTGTTTGTTCACACACATCAACAAAACCTTTCTTATCAACGCATTCATATGTTGGTAGTGTCGTTCGATGAGGCAATTCCTAAGCTAACTGGCTTTATAGATCACATCCAAGGAATGTCTGTGTGAGCTGGAAAATTTTTTTTTTTCAGTGGACCACCCAAGATTTTGAAATTTTGTTTGTTCACACACATCAACAAAACCTTTCTTATCAACGCATTCATATGTTGGTAGTGTCGTTCGATGAGGCAATTCCTAAGCTAACTGGCTATATAAATCACATCCAAGGAATGTCTGTGTGAGCTGGAAAATTTTTTTTTTTCAGTGGACCACCCAAGATTTTGAAATTTTGTTTATTCACACACACATCAACAAAACCTTTCTGATCATCGCATTCATATGTTGGTAGTGTCGTTTGATGGAGCATTTCCAAAGCTAACTGGCCATATAGGTCACATCTACGGAATAACTCTGTGAGCTGGCCAAATATTTTTTTTTCAGTGGACCACCCAAGATTTTGAAATTTTGTTTATTCATCAATAAAACTTTTCTGATCATCGCATTCATATGTTGGTTAAGTCGTTCGATGGGGTAATTCCTATAAGCTAACTGGCCATATAGATCACATCCACGGAATAACTCTGTGAGCTGGCCATTTTTTTTTCAGTGGATCACCCAAGATTTCGAAATTATTGTTTATTCAGACATTAAAAATAGTTATTACTTTATGTATATAATTTTTGTTATTTGACGTCTAGTGTTTTTTCCTTGTTAGGGAATGAAATATTTTATTTTAAATAAATGTTGTTTATATTTGTATATTTAAGTATCTAAAACATTTGTGTTTTGATAATTTGTTGTTTGTGAGAATTTTTTACTCAGTGTACTATTTTGTTAATTTAACAAATTTGTGTGTGTGTGTTTTTTTGTTGATTTTGGTGTTGGAAACTTTATATCCGTTTGCTCGAAGCAAATTTTTTACGCCTCATAGTCCTAAGATATTTAAAACTATGTGAAATCTGAATTCAATATTAATAATTTATTATTTTTCGGCATTTTTAAATTAAATATAAAATTTTGTATTTTAGTAAATACTAACGCCCTTAATTTTACGGTATAAGAAAAATAAATTAATCGAACTAATTAGTGCTGTTACGATAACCGTTTAGAAATTGAATACAATGTAAAAATCTTTGTTGATAATTAAATATTACGACAGAATTATGGTGATGAACAACTCTCTATTAAATAAAATTTCACCCACGGTTCAAATCCGCCATTATTGGGTAGATGCAAATTGCGTAGAAAATAAACTCAATTTTAGAAAACAAATAATTTGTTTCCAGAATTACGAGTACATTAGCATCATTATTGTTTTTGTTTAAACCAATCTAGCCATTATTTGTTTTGTTGATTGTTTTTCGATTAATTGCATATAGATATAATAAAAAATAACATGGCGAAAATTAAAAAAAAAGCTTTTGTGATTTCAAGAACAGCAAAGTTTGTTTGATCGTTGACATCCCAACAAAAAAAAAACAAATTGCTCAATCAGGCTTAAAGCGTTTATGATTTTTAATTAAATTGGTTTTATACACCGGAATACATGTTGAGGAAAATCTGGTTTCCCGATTTTCATCATTTATTTTTACGACACTTGTATTGCGAATATCACCTTTTTGACTTAATTAAATATTAAATTTTAATTTTCCATTAAAGATTATTTTAATTACCCGTAATAGTATTTTTTCAATTTCATTTACCTTTCTCGATATTTTGATGTGTAAATCTCTGTTGTTCCGGTATTTTTAAAAATCATATAAATTTATTATTGATTATTAAAAATTTATGTTGAATAAAAAAAAAAAAAAATTTCTTCAAACTTATAGCAAGTACGTTCGAAAAAAAATTCTTATATACAAAAAGTTATATAATACTAAGATGGTATAAGTACTCGAACAATTTTAAGCTTCCGAAGTATAACAAAGTTTCGAATTTTATTATTTTTTTAAGGGATTTTCTGCTTATTTATATTTTTTTCTATGATACTTAAAACGTGAAGATAAAAGAGCAATTAGCTCCAGCTACCTTTCGAATTTTTAAATATGTCATTATAATGTAAAATAAGTATTTAGATATCTCAATACGAAATTAATAGTCTACGGCACCACAAAACACAAAGCGGTGTTCCCGAAACTTTTTTGACAAATCCAAATTATTTAATATTTAGTCATGTCACAACGCGTTCTGGTTATGCAAACTTATTACGAAAATGGTCGTTTTTTTAAATACTTTGAGCATGAAATTCACAAAACCGTTGAACATTTTGAAGAGACTGGATCAGTTTCTGCTCGTAGAGCATATCGTCCACACCATCGTTTAGTTCGTACTTATGAAACAGTAACAGCTGTCACCAAATTTTTTCGTGAATTGTCAAACATTTGTTTGAGCCGCCGTTCACAACAATTAAACGGATCACTATAACCACTTTACGTCAAATTGATATGCACATGTATCCTTACAAATTTCAAATTAGGAACAATTGAAGTCTATTGACTATCCGCAACGTCGCCATTTTGTTGATTTTATGCAAATGATCGTTTTTCTCCTCAACAGATACGTTAATTAACAAAAGTTTCGCATTTGAACCAATATAGTATCAAAAAATTACTGTTTTGCTGTGTATTGCGGACTGGCATCATCGTTGGGCTTTATTTTTTCAAAAATGAACGTGCAGATACAGAAAATGTTATTAGTGAGTGATATCGTGGATTGAATGAAAATGATTTATATGATTATTGGGTGGAACCAGACGGTACCACGTGTCACACAAATCGTGAAACACTTGACTTATGTGCAATAAAGTTCGATTATTTTTAATATTAAAAAAAACTAACCGATGGAAGTAGAAGTAAAAAGGACCAGTCACCTGTAAAATGAGAAGCAGGTTACGATTCGTTAAATTCGAAAAATTATTTACAATGAAGGGCTTCTAGAGCTTTCTGGCTGCACCATTTTGGTTAGATTCATGATTAACTGAAAGTTACGGTATGGTGGTAAGTAAACGTGGTTGTAGAAAATGAAATTTTCCTCAGTACGAACTCTCCATTCACAATTTGTACAAAATTTGTTGATTAAGTTTATATTTTGAACAAAAGAAACCAAATGCTGGTAAGGGAAAAACAAAAATTTTTACAAATTAAAGAAGAGTGGGTTCATGATTTTACGTCAGGAAAACACAAAAATATTTATTGCTTCATTTATTGGCAAATATAGCTAATTGAGAATGGTTATCTAATTTTAAATATAGTGTCGGGCACTGTTGAATGAACGAGTGTATATTAACCCTTTCGACACGATTTTTTTTTAAATGTCGGTAACTAAATAATAAAAAAAATAAAAAAATAAATTGCACAATCGTATTGTTTATCCCTTTCAGCCCTGTAGAGGGATATGGTCCTAAAGAAGTTCTGATAAATACTAAACAATTTTAGATGCTTACAATACGAAGTTTTCAAATATATTTTTAGTATAATCACAGACAATGAAATTAGATTTTTCATTTGAACTAAAAAACGAAAACAAAATATATTTCTGATAATTCCAATGTCATGACAGAACTTCTTTGGGACGATATGTCCCTACAGTGTTGAAAGGGTTAATAAAAACAAGCTCCCTTACCAGCACAAAAAATAACATTATTAATGAAATCTTGCCTGGCCATAACACCTGAAATTTTGAGAAAAATTATGGGAAATGTATTACAAGGAGCACGAATGTGTAAAGTTGTCACTTGTGTGAAATAATTTTTGACGTTTAAGTAAAAAAAAATGTATGAGATATATTGCATTTTAAAAAAATTATTTAAATCAAATAATAAATAAAAAAGTAACTGTCAACATTGTCTATACTATTTACCGGTACATTTAGGGCTCAGAATGTCACAATGGATAGAATGCAAAAAAATGCTTCAACTTTTCTATGCTTATTTTACAGAAAAAAAAATTATTTAAAAATGAAAAAATATACTTAAAATTTTAATAATTAGTTTTAATGTAATTTACCAACAATTCACTAAACTATTTTTTATAACTTATTATGAAAAACAGAGTAAAACAATATTTTAGCCCAATTACTAAATTGAGAAAGAATTCTAACATATTTTGAAAATAAAATTTCTGGAATGTATCGCAAGATGACGATTCATTGCAGAGTCAAGTTAAAAGAAAAAAGAAAAAAATATACATGACAATAATTTCGAGGTTCGCCGTTTGCACAAAAGAGAATGAACACCGAAATAAAAACAAAAAATAATAATTTTACAGAGAACGAAATTAATTGCCGTCTGTATGTTCCTACAAACAAAAATGTTAGCCGTCTCAATTTTGTCTCTTTCAAGGTTGGAGTTGATCGAGGCTTATACCATAAATTACTACAGCCTGACATATGGCCATCTGGAGTTTTGGTGAGGGAGTTTAATAACCGGCGATTATGACATTACCGAAACTTCGTTTCGTTGAACGATGATTTTAAATCACTGAATAATATTTCTTACGATAGTATCGCGATACGATGCTGGATTCAATGATTATATGCGTCTTTTCGAGTTAGTTTTTTCATCGTTAGTTTTATTGAAGATAAATTTTCTCCACACATTTAGTTTTATTTTTTAAATTGTGATTTGGTTGATTTTCTTTTAATGATGTTTTAAGAAATGACTTTTGAAAAGTGGATCATTCCTCGATAAATTTCGTTAACTTTCTCGAAAATCATGATTGGATATCATAATTTAACGGGCAATTCGTTAGCCGCCCGAAATTAAATAGAATTATTAGGAGTGGTTTTGAATTTTTTTCCTTGGTTCAATTTGAGCCTTGGTTCAATCGTCGCTTAATAAATTATGTAGAGAGTTTAAATTTCATAATACTTTTTTATATACATAGTGCATATTTTAGAAATGGAAAAATAAGTTTTGCTTAACCCGGAAGGATTTTTTTCAGTTACAAATTATAACAAAAATTACATTGTTAGCCGAGGATTAAACATCACACCATTCCGTTTATTTTGTCATAAGATTATAATTATTTTTGAAAAAAGTTCTTCATCATGTTGTACACGAATGAGGAAGCATTCAAGATTGTGATGATCTACGGTGAGTGTCGACAAAATAAACGGGTTGCGATTATTTTATACGCTGAACGACATCCAGATCGTCGGCACGTTGGAATCAGGAAAGCTAGAAACCAAATGAATCGTTGTAAGTTTCCTGAAGAAATTGTTGTAGATGTGATAGCAGCACTATCACAGGGCCAAAACACATCAAAACGAAATTTTGAGACGAAATAGGGGAATATCTCAAACGACCGTATCTCACGTTTTGAGAGAAATGTGTATTAAAAATCCATACGTACCACATACCATTGCTGCAAAAGTTATCTGCAAATGATTTTAGATCAACATTTCAATTTTGTTGGGCGAGGCAACAAATTGAAAAACATACAAAAAAACTTTCATTTACGAGAAATTTTGCATTTACGCTCCTCTGAGAGCTTTTAATCGCGACATTGCATTTTGAGAATTCATTTTTGTGTAAATAATTTGAATAATTCTGTTTTAATGTTAATATTTCGAGGAAAATTGTTTAACAACTAGTCACAATGCGTGCAGCTAATCACAGTGCAATTTATTTTTTTCGCCAGCTACTTTAATTATTTTTTCAAATTTGCTTGCAAGATTTCTATTATTTATTCCCCTACTAAGACAATAAATCCGCATTTACCCAGTTGGAAATTTTCACCATTTTTTTGTTAGTAGGGAAATAAATAATAGAAAATATGAAATCTAATTTGAAAAAACGATTAAAGTTTCAAGAATACGCGCCAAGATAGAATTTTTTTGACCACCAGTTTGTTTCGGATGACATTTGTCAGTTTGCATTTGACAGTTTGCAAAAAACCATTTGCAATCAATTAGGCCTATAGAATACGCGGTTAGAATAAAAGTTGTCCCAGCAGTGTCCCAGTATATTTTGCTCGTTTTACGATGCAAATCTGCGAGAATTTTTTTCCTGGCCGAACAATATCTTGATGCTTATGGTCAACATTTGTAAAGTTGTATATAGTTGAAAGATAAATTAATAAATAAATTTTTAATACAAGGACTTTCAAATTGGATCAAAACATTGTCTTATTTTAATATAATTGACTACTAAAATTTTAATATACTCGTATAATGAAATTTCAAATTTTCCACACTTTCATTACTTAGTTTGTTAGTCGTGCTGACAGACTGAGCATAGGAAACCATAATGCTTATTAAGTAAGGGGTATTCTTTTATAAGGGTATTGTATGCTGGAAAAATCCAAAAAATAATTTAATGCTTTACTTCTTGAAAAATTTAGCCATCATACATAATTATTGTAACAAGGTTGACGCAGAAAACCAGACAACAACTAATTCTGGATTTGAATTTAAATGACTGTGTGGAATTATTTTGACAACTATTGGAATTATTACAAAATTTTTTTTGTGTTGTTTATTATCATTATTTTTTTAAGCCTTATGTTTAATCAATTTTTTAATTAATTTTGTGTTGTATATGTATATACATAATGAGAATTTATATTAATATATTATTGTATGTGTTGGTTGATCATATGGACTATGGATAGTTTCTGTTACGTGAAAAATCGTAAATTATTTAACATCAATAGTGAGCTCGCCTGGTATATTCACAAATTCTCCAATTAACATTTCAGGAGATATGATCAAACCGCTATTTTGTTTGGAAAATTATATTATATACAAAACCAACTCACTTGTACCAAGCAATTTTTATCTACGAACCGTATTGATTTTACAAACTATTTATATGTTGCACATATTTGAAAATCGAAAAATTTCAACCACAAAAACCACCCAATAAACTTTAATAAATATTAATAATAATCAACTCCAGTTTTAAAAATATTTGAATTTTATAAACTTTACGTATTTTATAACTATAGACATAACTACTAATATTATATTTTCATATAAAAATAATAATATTCATGTGCTAATTTTAATCCTTTTTTTATTAAACCACACAATGATATAATAGTATTTTTGTTTAACAAAATTTAGTAAACAAAGGGCCATAGCAATTTAAACAGAAATTAGAATTTTATTAAATCTGAAACATGTAAATTTGCATAAAACATTCTACTTTATTCTGAGTTTTAAAATATCTATATAAAAATTATATACAAGAACCTTTGATAAGGAAATTCAAAATCAAGAGCAACATTTTCCTAAAATATTTTTCCATAAAATTTGTAATTTGATTATATAAAAATTTGAGATTGATTTAATCCAACATATTTTTATAAGTAAATATCTTTATGACTTGAATTGAGTACTTGTTGACTTTATATAATTAAATTCTAACAAGATATGATATAATTATGTTTATTCTTTAACATAACAAAACAAAGATATAAAGCCATAAAGAATTTGTATACCATATTCAAACAAAATGAAATAAAATTCGTTCAGGAATTTTCAATTTCCAGTTAATTTATTTTAAACACCTCGTCGGGTGCATTCTACCGTACCTAATATATTTTGTTTTAGTATAAGAAGCTTAAAATTTCTACGAAATTTCATATCTAATAAAGTGACTGGTAAACAGGATCACATACAAACATAAATGAAATAACGAAATAATGTTAGAAAAGCAAAGAAATCCTAATAAACTTGCAACAAAACAAATATAAAAAAATTTAAAGGAAAAAGGATATTTTATTGAGGGCAAAAAATAAATAAGATTTTCAATATTTCTGCTTCAAAACATTATGTAGATAAAAAATTTTGCGAAATCCTTAAAATAAAAATAGCATTCCTTCACAAGATTGATCAAAATTGATTTTGTGCTTGTTTGAAAAACCCTAATAAACTGGCTTTATTCAACCACATAATGCACGGCATCCACTTTATAATGTTACTAGCTAAAATACCACGGCCTTGTGCGGAAGAAATTCGAAATGATAATTTTAAATCAGTTCTAAAATATTGTATTGATCCAATTGATTGATAACACAATTTGTTCTCTACAGTATTTTAGAGTCAACTGTATTCTCTTCTATTCGCTAAGGTGCCTTCATTTTCAATTGCAGATATTCACTGGTTTAGCTTGTACGGGATCACCTTGGCCTTGGGAACGAACCCCTTCAAAAATATTGCGAAAACCTTTTATTTAGGTATGAAATCACTAATAATATTTTGAATTCGATTGAATGATTGGTGTGAAAACTTACAAGAGGGGACGTCTTGTTCCAGGGGGCGGACCCCTCAAATTTGACCATGTGATTAATTTTATATAACCTCTTTCCTAAATACATGTCCGTGAACACATTCAAAAACATTGAAATTTTAGAGAAAATGTGTAGTGGGACCCTCAGATAACGCGATTCAACCCCTTAAATAACCATTGTGATCTCGAACTATTTCGAAATGATGACAGAGTTTGATTCTACTAAAAATGGAAATTAGATTATATTTCATGCAGGAAACAAAAAAAATACTTATACTGATACATATCAGTTTTTACTAAGGCCCCATTGTTGAGCAATCGCATTTCTTTTACTTTTACTTTTACAATTTTTTTCAATACAACATCTATTAAAAAGTAGTTTTAATCCGTCAAAAACAATGGAAGTAATTTTAAGAACTCGATTGCAGTTGCAATATAATTGCTAGGATGATCACTCCGTAATCGAAAACGTTCAATAAAATAAAATAAAAACTAATTTAAACTGTATTTTGAATTAGTTTAGTGGTTTAAATAAAAAGTTTGCGACTGCAAAGTGTTTAATGACCGTTTAGATGTGTATTGCTTACTGGCTGTTTGTAACTTAACGTGAATGATGGATTGGCGCCAAGATTTGCACCTTGTCAGAAGCCATTATTTGGCCAAGCCAAATATTAAAAATTTAACCATTGTGCGAAAACAATTAATTAAAAAATTGCCATGAAGTCCAAAAATAGAAAAACATCATACAGTGATATTTGTCTGATTGCAACTGTACCTTTTTAACATTCTGAAATGGTCCCACCGAAATAAGTTGCAGCATCTTCTCACCAATGCTCCAAAAAACTTAAAAATGGCCCCGTAGTTGACCAACCCGTAACCGTAAATTTTTGTTGGGCGTCTTCCCGCCATTGACCTTAAATTTCGTCGTGCGTCTTCCATTCTTTGACCACAAATTTTAATAATATGAACATATTCCAAAACTAGACTACCAATAATTTTTCTCGCACGCAACAATCTAGAAGAACATTTTTGTTTAGGTCTGGTTTTCGTTTTGTTTTTGTGCGCGTCACTTCACACCACACATCAATCCACACGCCAAAATGAAAAACGTACCACAAAAATATTTTTCTCGCTCTAAAATAGCTGAGTAAAACGTGTAACAGCATATTAAGGCCAGTTTACAATCGAACAAAACTTTAGTATTAATGAACAGATGGCAATGCCATCAGTAAAATGCATCAATCATTCGATTATAAAACAAAATTGAAAATTCAAAAGCAACAAAATAAATGAAATATTGCTATGACCCCACAAGGAGTCGTAAGAAAATTTCAATTAAGAAGTCTGTTCAAAAGATGTCAGAACATTGTCATGTTTGCAACTATTCTTAAATCACGATATGTTCCCCCGCACTGGGAGAAATGTGTCGAACATTCCAGAAAACCAACACATTTCAACCATTTGAAATTTCTTGAACAGATTTCTATATTGAAATTTGTTGCAACGACCACAACGAATCGAGCCTATGAATTTTTATAAATAAAACCGATGATGACTAAGAAGAAGTTAATTACAAATTTTTTAACATAATCTCAATTTTTTCCAACCATCCACGGTTTTCTCTGGAAGACCTGCAAAATCAGAATTTAAGCACACTGTACCTCACTCCATTCCATTCAAGAGACTAAAATTTCGAATTTACATTTGTTGTGGTCCTATTAAAGGAAAATTAAAAAACCACTTTTTATGTGATTCTATAATATGAAACACGATCTTTGTCACGTTGACTGCAGTCGTACAGTAACGATATTATCGAGAAAAAACAATGTTGAAAAATTTCATAATCGCTCATTTTCGATAATATCGAGGAAAAAACACTATCGAAAAAATATAATAGGCCTTCAGTGTTTTGCTTACACATAAGGGTGATTTTTTAAGAGCTTGAGAACTTTTTTTTAAAAAAAAACGCATAAAATTTGCAAAATCTCATCGGTTCTTTATTTGAAACGTTAGATTGGTCGATTACATTTACTTTTTGAAGATAATTTCATTTAAATGTTGACCGCGGCTGCGTCTTAGGTGGTCCATTCGGAAAGTCCAATTTTGGGCAACTTTTTCGAGCATTTCGGCCGGAATAGCCCGAATTTCTTCGGAAATGTTGTCTTCCAAAACTGGAATAGTTGCTGGCTTATTTCTGTAGACTTTAGACTTGACGTAGCCCCACAAAAAATAGTCTAAAGGCGTCAAATCGCATGATCTTGGTGGCCAACTTACCGGGCCATTTCTTGAGATGAATTGTTCTCCGAAGTTTTCCCTCAAAATGGCCATAGAATCGCGAGCTGTGTGGCATGTAGCGCCATCTTGTTGAAACCACATGTCAACTAAGTTCAGTTCTTCCATTTTTGGCAACAAAAAGTTTGTTAGCATCGAACGATGGTCCAATGATTCCACCAGCGTACAAACCACACCAAACAGTGCATTTTTCGAGATGCATGGGCAGTTCTTGAACGGCTTCTGGTTGCTCTTCACTCCAAATGCGGCAATTTTGCTTATTTACGTAGCCATTCAACCAGAAATGAGCCTCATCGCTGAACAAAATTTGTCGATAAAAAAGCGGATTTTCTGCCAACTTTTCTAGGGCCCATTCACTGAAAATTCGACGTTGTGGCACATCGTTCGGCTTCAGTTCTTGCAGGAGCTGTATTTTATACGGTTTTACACCAAGATCTTTGCGTAAAATCTTCCATGTCGTCGAATAACACAAACCCAATTGCTGCGAACGGCGACGAATCGACATTTCACGGTCTTCAGCAACACTCTCAGAAACAGACGCAATATTCTCTTCTGTACGCACTGTACGCATTCGTGTGGTTGGTTTAATGTCCAATAAAGTAAACTGAGTGCGAAACTTGGTCACAATCGCATTAATTGTTTGCTCACTTGGTCGATTATGTAGACCATAAATCGGACGTAAATCGCGAAACACTTTTCGAACCGAACACTGATTTTTGTAATATAATTCAATTATTTGCAAGCGTTGCTCGTTAGTAAGTCTATTCATTATGAAATGTCAAAGCATACTGAGCATCTTTCTCTTTGACACCTTGTCTGAAATCCCGCGTGATCTGTCAAATACTAATGCATGAAAATCCTAACCACAAAAAAATCACCCGTTATTTCAAAATTATCTACTCGTTGGTTACGAAAACAGCGTAGGAAACTGATTTTTGGTTAGAAAATGTAACCAATTGGCAGACTATGTTTTATTAGTGTTAGTTGGCCATCATATTGTTTCTCAGTACAAATAGAGTTTTTTAAAAATATCTTGGAAAATAATTTTAAATTTATAAAACCAAATCTTACAATTTTTATTTATTTAATTTTAACTGAGAACGATCAAAATTATTTAAGAAAACCACACATTTTCTAATTTTGTTTTTTTGCAGATATTTGGTTTTCCAGCAGTCACTTACTTTCGATATCAAACGTCCGTGTCGAATATTGGAAACAATTAAACGTTTTTGGCCGTTACAACTCGAATAAACTCACTGGATGACAATGTACGGTAGTAATCTTGCCAAGAAACCATTTATTGACAGGCCGGTTAGTTTGATGATTAAAATGTCGTCGATGTTTACTAATTTTTAATTCTCGATTTTAGCTTAAATGATGTGGCATACTCCAAATTTAAACATTTTCAAAAATGCTGATATACCTGTTGAATCATTTACCTGCTTAATACACTAGATGATTTTAGGATAGTCTTGTCATCCGGAATGATGTACTGGGTTTATCAATTAAGAAATATGATGGAGTTAGGAGCATCTATTTATTCAGATGCCAGTGTACATAATGGTTGATGATCAAATTTTACCGGCATGAAGTGCATGTGGTGCGATGAAGTGCGCGTGATATAAAATAAAATAATCAGCTGCCTTTTATTCATTACGACTTTAAATAATTTAATGGTACTCGTGTCATATCTAACAAAAGTTTGCCATCCCATACTTTTTACGGTAAAGCTGCCTAATTCATTACCGTTGATTAAAAAAATATTAAAAATAATAAAAATCGAATACTTGAAGTGTAGAAAATATTTTAATGCACAATAAACAAAAAATAAAATACGAAAAACAAAAGAACGGGTCGCAAGATTTATACACAAAGAAAACCACAACAATTCTCTTTTCTGCACAAAAATATATGGAATTTATATTAAATATTTTATATATACAGAAAAATTAATAATTAATATATAATTATTAATTTATAATTAGAAGTATACAAATATAATAAAACTATAAATTAAAACCAACTTATCTGATTTTGAAAGTTTTGAACGTAATAAAAAGTAAGCGCATAAAAAGAACTTCCACTGTACTATCACTCTACTACGCCGCAAAACGAAATAAATAAATAAAGAAATATTTTCATTTATTTTGTTTTGCTGCATTTGATATGTTCGACCGTTTTCAATGACGGTCAAACGTAAACTCGTTTTTTGTTAAGATTTTTTGTTCTTTTGCAAATATTCTGAAAAGTATATAATATCTGACAAGAACGATTATCAACGAAGATTGTAAATTATCTCGGCACAGCCCATTAAAGTTTCTTAGTGATTATTGAAAGCTATCGGGTCACCTCAAATGGCAGCTTTAGGCAGCTTCAGTCAGCTCACATGCCCAAGTATGGTACATCTAGGCGATGAAGACTTCGTCGTTCAACAACTAAACAACATAGAGCTTGTTTGTCATGTACAGTTTGCTGTATTGGACTCTGCCTATATTATATAGTTAAGAGGAATTATTTTCTGAAATTTCATGAAAAAAATTAAGAAAATATTTATCTGTACTGCTTAGTGATATCAAAGCTACCACCTCAAAGCTCACACTTAAAAATAAAAATTTTGATTTTTTTTTAATATTGTTTATTTCAAGGTCTCTTGGCCTTCTTAACATAGAAAAATAAAACAAACAAAATACCTTCCAAATTTGTTGAAAATCTGAATACCGGAAGGGCACTGTCATTGGGAGCTTTCTAAATGTTTGCAATGATGTTCAAAAGTTTTGTACTTGTGTACTTACCACAACAAAGGATTCAAAGATTTAATTGTATATAAAAAGTAAATTTTAACCAACAATGGTTGATATTGCAAGTTTTCTGAAATTTAAGCAGTTAAAGTCATAGTTATTTATACGTATGAGCTTATATAAAAAAATTATTTAAAACATTCAAAGTTACATACTTACCCAAGTACCTCAAATTGATATAAGAGTTTACATATTTTCCATAAAAATTTCCACACAAAATAAATACGAAACATTATATTTTTAAAATTTTTTTTAAAAAAATTAACATTAATTTTATTTTTAATTTTTTTATTTCCATTTTTAGTTTGTGTTTTTTTTTTTATTTCATTTTTTGTTTTTTACTTACAATATTAAATTCTAAAATCCCATTTTAATAATCATATAATTATTTTTAAGTTCCATTTTATTAAATTATTAATTTATTTAGTATTTTATTAATAATAAAAAAATTCGTAATTATTTTTTTATTACATAATATTTTTCAATAGTTTAAGTATGTCCATTTCAATATTTTATGCATTATTACATTTTAATATTTATATAATTTGAGTTTTTCGTAATGTTTTGATTTTAATTTGTTTTTCCATAAATATATATCTATATTATTTAACATAATTAAAATATATTTGATTTTGTTTATGTCCAGAAAATATATAAAATCAACAATTTTTAAAATTTCAATAATGTATCAATTAATAATATAATTTTTAATTTTATAGTTTTAAATAAAAAATAAAATTTGGTTATATAAAAAAATAAAAAATATTTGATTTATTTTCTATATGATAATTAAAAACTAATCTATTTAAAATAAAATTCCACGCGGGGTTATTTTTGTTTAAAACTATATATGTTCTATGTTCTAATAAGTATGGTGTAACACTATTTTAGTAAACAATATATGTGGGTGGTTTATTTTCGTCTGTTTAAAAAAATATATAAATATAATTAATATTTATAATGGGATGAGATTATTTTCGATTGAGAAATGTTTATAAAATAATTATGCAATGATAAATATGGAATGATTAGTAGAAAATATAAAAATTAATTTATTTATATTGTGTGGCTGTTTTGATTTAAAATATTTCTCAAAAAATCTGGATAAATTTCACCCGGTTACATTAATCGATAAGCTTATTGATATGGAGACGTGTTACACCGTATATAATTTATTATTAACTAAACAAAAAACTATATCATAAACTTACTTTTTACAGTAACAATATGTGGCCGCGTGGTTTAGCCAAAAAAAAACTATAAATTAATGTTTACTATAAATAAATTTCACTCTAATAAAAAATATAAAATAAAATATATTTTATTTATATGAAATTTTGATTTTATGTTTTGTATTTTTATTTGATTTCATTTTCATTTATTATTAAAATTATTATTAATTTAACATTAAATATATAATATATATTGTACCTAATTAATTTAGTTTAAATTATTTAATTATATTTACAAATTGGTTTTTAGTTCTTGTTAAGTGATTATATTTAATTTAGTTTAAAAAAATTAATTAATTGTTAACTATTAATTCATTTTATTTATAATATAATTGCTATTAGCAATTAAATGATAATTATATGGACAATGCAATTACTTAAAAATAAAGTTTATAATTTTATGAATGTTGTTGTAAATTAACTTTTCCGATAGCTTATATCAATTCATTTTTGTTATAATGTAAAATTTAATGGAAAATTTTTAATTTTGCGTTTCTTTAATATATTTAAAATATCGCATGTTGAATTGCTTTCGTATATTTGATGGAATGTCTAACCTAACTTTGTTAAACTGAAATTAAATTTGCTTAATTCGATTTTAAAATCCGTTCCAGTTTCAAATTCCTTTTTGCATATTTTGTTAATTTTAAATTTGGGGAATATTGTTTTATTTTATCTAAGTGATCTGATTAAGTGCTTTAATGATATTTCACGGAACTCAAACTAAAATTTTTATGTTCATGTAAATTAAAAATAAACTATCTTTTATAGTTTTTTTTTCAAATATGTAGCACTTGCAATAATTTAAGTATCGAAAATTTAGTGAATAATGAGAATTTTTGAAAAATATTTTGTTCTTGAGTATTGAGAATTTTTTGAATTAAAAAAATTTTTTAACCAAAACCAAAATAGTAATTTAGTTAAAACCTCTCCTATCTCAACTTTTCTTAAATGGCTTACGTTTCAATTACATTAAGGTACGTCCAACATTTGTTACCATTTCGGCAAAGGCGTACTGTTTTAAAATAATATTATAAATTATCTTACAAATCATTAACTTAAAAAGCCTATGTTAATAATTTTTTTTAATTATTTAATTGCCAACATATATAGAAAAAAGTAAGTAGCTATATCAAAAAATAGTTTAAACTTTTAAAGTGGAAAAAAATTGGGTCTATACTTTTTAATTATTCAAACCTGTTAGATGAACTGACATTTTTACCGTTGGTATTAAAAGTTGACCTTTTTCAGTCTTTTTTTACGATTTTATAACCTGAACTATTTTAAATTGTTTATATGAGTTTAACGAGCTCTGAGCTTTTTGTTTTTTGCGAATTCTGCGATCTCTTTATTTCTTATAAAGCAAGTTGTGTCATATTCTAACGTTCAGTGGATTCAAAAACAGTTTGTTAGTTAACTTAGTAAGACCTTGAATTTAAAAGCCAAATTTCACTTAAAAATTTTGAAAGGTGAGAGCTATTAATTTCCAAACTAATCATAGGCTAAATAAAGACTTAATTGAGTTAATAATAAACTTTAATATTTGTTAGGATCATTGATCTTTTTCAAAAAATTTTTTGGCTTGATAAAACTCATTTAAAAATCAGTTGTTCAATTATATAAACTTTTGGATTGACCCAAAATTTTTACGTTTGTAAATACTTTTCTTAGGTTCGTGGTTTTGATTTGATATATGAAAATCACTGAATCTTTTTTTTCGAATGAACTCAAAAGTTTTGTTTGATTTCAATCGAATTATAGTTTATAACCCAAATTTTAAATTTTTGACGAAAAAAGTCTTGAAATAGGGTTTTCTAATAAATTTTCCCAGCAACTTTATAAAATTCTTTTATATAGTGTAACTTGAAAAGGAAAACTTTATTAAAGTTGTTTTTATTAAAGGTTTTGAAATAAACTTCAAATCGTAGTACAATTTATTAGTCGACTAAATAAAGATAGCCAAATAAAAATAAAATAAAATAACATTGTTTCAAGTTTTCTTTGAAATATTTGATAAAAGTTTAAATAAGGATTTAAAAGTTATTACAAATATTTGCCGCTTTAAAAAAATTTTAAAGCGAGTGTTTGAATTGGTAGGTGTTAAGAAGAAATTTAGTATTAAATTTTTGGCGAACTTATTGAAAAACTTAAATAAAAGAATTATCATTATAAAAACCGTCCTTTGGAAGCTTGTTGTACATTTTAAATAATTAAATTTGGATATGCATCACTTTTCAACACTTTTGGAACCGCAAGTTGAAAAGCTTACGTTTTAATTAACTTTACTTAATTATTGATATTAATAGTATGTCTAAACAATTTGAAGTAATTAATTTTTTAATTTATGTTTGCAAATATTTGTTGGAAAAACTTATGGAAGAAAATTTCGTTTCTAAAATGAAAGTTAAAATTGTGGTCATTCGAAATTTTTTTGCAAAATTCGTGGCGACACTTTCGGTAAAAGATAAAATAATCAAAATGAACCAGAATTGTGGTCGTTCGGAAGAAAATATTACTGCTGCAAATGCTAGTGTTACAAAAAGTAAAAAAAACTTAAATCCACCATGGTTTACAGAAATTATATGATAACCGTACTAAGTAGCCACTTTATTCAGAATTTTGAATACGGCATTCAAGAGGGCATTCAAGATTCAAAGAATTTTTTTTTTGCACAATTGCTTTGGTAATCTAATGCTCGGTCTTCACTTGCAAAATTTTGTCATGACGCTAGAATGCCATGACAGAATATATTTATATTGAATCTGATCATTTCACCGTGACAATGAGAAAATTTATTAAAATTCCTAATATTTTTGTCATGACACTGTGACAAAAAGAGTAAAAAATTTGTAGACATAGAATGATTATACATACATTTTGGTGTTTATAGTTGTGAGTGTAAAAATACAATTTTGGCATGACACTCTATCGTCATGGCAAAATTGCCATTCCTTAGCTATCTCGACTACCTTGACTATCTTCTTCATCTTGACTGGCTTGACTACCTTTGTTATTTTGACTATCTTGGCAATCGTGAATATTTTGACAATCTTGGCCATTTTGATAGTCTTGAATACCTTGACTATTTTGACTATCTTAACTATCTTGACTTTCTGGACTGACTATCTTGATGGTCTTGACTGTCTTCACTATCTTGACTAGCTTGACTTTCTTAACTATCTTGGCTATTTTAACTATCTTTACTAGTTTGACTAGCTTGGCCATTTTGACAATAATTAGTATCTTGACTATCGGTTGTCTTGACTATATTGACTATTTTGACTACGCTGACTAACTGAATTATCTTGACTGTCTTGAATATTTTGACTTTATTGACTCTTGACTTTCTTGACTATTTTGACTATCTGAAATATCTAACTATCTTGACTGTCTTTACTATCTTGATTATCTCAACTATCTTTTTAATTTTGACTCTTACTCGGTCTTAAAGCTCGGTTTTCTAGCATGCCATGACAAAATTGTATCTTTACACCCACAACTACTAACACCAAAATTTATGCAAAATAATTTTATGTTCTCTGTTTTGTTAAACTGATTGTCAAAAACAAATTGTCTACTCATTAAAAACATCAGGTATTTTAATAAAATTTCTCTTTGTCACGGTGTAAGGCGCATGATCAGATTCAATACAAATATATTTTGTAATGACATTCTAGCGTCATGACAAAATTTTGCAAGTTAAAACCGAGCATCACTTGCAAAATTTTCTCATGACGCTAGAGAGCCATGACAAAATATATTTTGTAACAATGAGAAAATTTATTAAAATTGCTTCTGTTTTTGTCATGACACTGTGACAAAATGAGTAGAAAATTTGTATTTGACTCTCAATTAAACAAAACAGAGAACACAAAATGATTTTTCATGAATTTTGGTGTTGATACTTAAGAGTGAAAAATTACAATTTTATCGACACTGTATCGTCAAGACAAAATTTTGCGAGTGAAGACCGAGCTTAATAATTACTCGAAGTGGATGGATATTAATTGGCCGCATAGATCTTGCGATTAATTGTATTCAAGAAATTAGGCCACAGTTTTACCAAAATGCCATCGAAATTTTGATAAAATAATAGTGGCTTTCCGTACAGCACCAGGAGGTTAGCTACAAAATGTTATGTTTCACTTCTATACCGGAACCGATTTACTACTTTTTAAAATTGAAGTTTAGATAATTATCAAAAAATTTATTTGTTCTATAACATTTTTTAAGTTTTAGCTGAAAGTAGAACAGGAACTTAACACATAATTTGGGATTTTTAATTAGGTACTTTATAAATTTTTTTCTAATTGTCAATTTTAGATTTAAGTTTGAGCTTTCCCAATTAATCATTGATTTTCATTAAATTGTATATACTCAATAAATATTTTTGGTTTTAATTTTAATTAAAACAAAAATATTTTAAAAATGTTTTACTGGAATTTTGCGCATTTTAATTTTCAGCTCAACCAAAAAGACAGTTAAAACACACACCATATCATCATTTAAAAGACAAGATCATTTTTGGTTGTCCAAATTTATTGGTTTTCTCCGTTCAAAACCAGCTCTCTATTTGTGACACAGACTATTTGCAAATTTTCTTTGTATTTGAATATTAAAATTAAAAACTACACTGGAAATTAAAGCAAGAACAAAATTGTTGAAAGGAATTATAAAATTGGATATAAATCAAAATGCTTAAGACTCTTTACAAAAAATCGATTTAGTGCTTTCTTAAAATTTGTGCAAGGGATATAAAATATATTATAGATTTACAATTATAAATTTTCGTAACTTTCACATGTGACCTACTTGGAGCAATTTATAGATTACACAATTTATTAAAATATTAAGTTGATTTTTGTTTTTAAGTCAAATAATAAAATTGTTTTTAAAACTTTAATGGATTGCGGATTAAGCACCAAAATCTTTTGTTCCAAATTGAAAATTCAAAACTCCATAAATAAATAATACAAAAAAGTAAAAACTTTATTTTAAAATTCCAACGACTTCTAAAAATTGCATGATGACAAAGACACAACTTATTTTCAGAGCATATAGACGAAGCATCGATGTTTGAAAGTTGTGGTTGAGAAACAAACAAATTATTATTGTGGTGTCCTACAAATATTAAAACTAGCTAGTACACACTTACAATTTAAAATTTTCACTGAATATATATTATTGAGTTAACAATGCTTAAGTTTATTGATGGAACTGTCTTTTCACTGCAAAACTCATTAAAATGTAACAATTACATAAAGTGTGTTAAAATTTGAGGTTAATTTTTTAATTTGCAATATTTACCTTTACAATGTATTCTTCTGTGATAAATAATATTTGAAAAATGAAAAGAAGAAATATTCCGATTATTAAAAATAAGAGCGCAAACATTTTGGAAAAAATTACTTTACATTTGGTAATTGCATAATTTGTAGGTACAGATTGGGTAAAAAATGGGAAAAAAATGTATCTCTTTTGGTAGGATAGTTTTAGTTTGTGTAGCCCTTAATTCCAAACTACAAATATTTTAAAAATGGTTTACTGAAATTTTGAGAATTTTCAGTTGCAGCTCAACCAACAAGACGCCTAAAATTCTCACTTTATCAAAATTTTTTGGATAAGTACATATGTAAGTACCAATTTGTGACACTGACAATGAGGAAAGATCATATTTATGAAAGAAATTATAAAATTGGATATAAATAAAACTCTTGAGGTTCGGATAGATCGGATAAAAAATTATTTATTTAAGGCACCGATTTGTTGTCGGAAGAACCCCAAAATTTTTATTATTATTTTTATTGAACGTGTCCCACAAATATTTAGCCAGGTAAATACCTGCAGTAAAATTAAAGATCGTGTGGCAAAAAGCTTTAATTTAAGAATGTTCTTTAAAATACTAATTTGTCAAAATAAATAAGACCAGAATACCTTAAAACTCGGTAGCACGACAAGTCACCAGAAAAAACAATTCAAAATTGATATATTAACGAAAACGATAATTTTCAAAAACGAAAATATTTAATGAAACAACAATTTTTCTAATCAAGAGATTATTGAAAATGGCAATTCAACAACAACGACAATTTACCGCATATCCGCTAATTTATTTAATTGAAATCCGAAATTTTCTTTTGATGCAAATTTCTGTATTATCGAATTTCAGAGTACTATCGAGTGCTTTGCAGTGCGGCTCTAAAAAACTGAAATACATTAACATTAGAAAAGCTCGTCTACCAATTGAATGAGGCTCAGCTAACTTTAGATACATTTCTCTGTATGTAAATATTTTTTTGTGGAATGGCAGTATTCCAGTAAAACTCAATATTTTTTTTTTGTTCTGAGAGCGGCAGAAAATGTGACTCGGAGCTACATGATAAGTGTAATTACAAATAAGGTTCGACTAACGTTCAATATTTAAATAAATTTCGGAAGAACCGTGGTGGTATAGAATTATGGCTAACTTAATTATTGGTATTTTTTAACATCGAAGGTGTTTTCCGGTCGCATTATATAGAAAAATGCAATGAAATTTTGTCCCAAGAATATGCAACGAAATAAAAAAACAAAAAAATAAAGTAAATACGAGAGAACTTAAATACGCTGGTGCGCTAAATTTGTTTTGTCCTCTCTCTATGCACCTATCTCTACGATTTCAATTAGTGATTGTAATATTTTAAAAAAGTAATTTAAGAGTTAACAAAATTTCAGAGCCGGAAATCAATTTTTCGGCTCAAACTTCTAATTTTTTATTTTTATTTTTATTTAAATATAATTTTGTACTCTAGCCCAAAACAAATCAGAAACACCGTTTTTTATATGCAATGTTTGAAGCATCTTCTTCGATGTTTAAATTTTTAGAATTAGGCTTAAACTTAGGATTTTTTTTCTAAGAACTGGGGAACGAAATTTAAGAAATAACATAAAATATAAATCATAATTCGTAATTCGTTCATAGTGACGTTATACAAATATTGACAGTATGCATTGTCGACCATGTTTATCTTGACAACAACAACAATCTTTGTCAAGTACAAAATTTATAGTATGATTCAGATAAAATTCAATACCAATCCCAAAAATTTTAATTAATTTAATCCGTATTCTGGAAAAAAAATGTATAAGCTTCTAGTTCCATTTAAGCTCATAATGTATTGTCGGCCATGTTTATTTTGATAACAAGGACAGTTTTTGTCAAGTAAAAAACTTTAAATAGTCCTCATTACCTTTATTATGTGTTACTGTTGGCCATGTTTATTTTGACAACAAGAACAATTTTTGTCGAGCACAAAATGACCTTGGTGTGGGGCTGTTTAAAAATGTCAACAAGTGAAAAAAATGAAGACATGGTTTTACACAAATTCTACAAACAAATTCGTAATCGATTTTTTAACAACACCCATGCAATACCCACCCAATTTGTTTTTAGACAAAGTTTAATCGTGCTAATTTTATTTAAAAATAAATAAATCAACAAAAATTGTTTCAGTTTCAAACTGAGCGTTGAATAATAAAGGAAATATTTTAATCGAAATGTTGATCAAATAATGGCAAAAATGGTACAATAATTTGGGCATCCATTTAACATAAATACCGAAAATTTCATAGTTTTAACTATAGCTGGGCAGCTGGTGGTCACTGACTGGTTGAACTGACATCTCTAATTAGAAGAAAAAGCCGAGGACGGAACCATTGTTTACCATGTTATTTATTTTTCTTTAAATGTTCAAAAAATATGTAAATGGTATTGTAGTAGGATAAATTTTTTTAATGGCAGAGTTTTCGCCAGTTTAAAAAAAAAATAAGTAATCGTTGGAGTTAGGCTATTAAGGTGCGATTCAGGTAATTTCTATACGTTTGTAGATGTACTGAAAAAGTATGTACGATTATTCCAATATCAAAGTTACTTGTTTGGATCAAACCCGATAAACAGTGAATTCAATCAAATCAAAAAAAATTTTATGGTTTAACCTTGACAGTTACATTTTGGTATAACCTAAAAATTTCATAAAAGTCTTAATTTGTACATTTTCGTACATTACGATTTCATTCTAAATATTTTAATATTTTAACTTTTATATATGTACCACAAAAAACCACTAACGTTAACAAATTTAAACTCAAAATAAAAAAAAAATGGACCTTTGACTATATAAATGGCGAACAATTTATTTTGTATGATTGTGAGAAAAGTTTTTTATCTTTACAAACATTTTTTACATGTGTGAATAATGCTGCCATAAAAAATACTTGAGTTTACATTTTTTATAGCACATTATGGCAGCGCACTAACACCATCACAATTATTTTCTCAGTAAAATTTTACTAACAAACATTTTTTGTCACATACATAACCAATAAAATTTATATTCTTTTCTCGCTTAAATTTTTTGCTGACAGCAGATTTTTCCCATGGAATAAGCGCTTAAAGCTTGATTTGTATGACGAAATTTTATTTTCATATAATTTTCGGATATATGGTTTTTATTTATCCTAAAATGTTTTATACTAAAATAAAATAAAAATTTAGGATAACTTTCTGAAATGCTTCGCTAGTTGGAAATAATTGAACAACTACAAATGGTTTTATTAGAAATCGCACGTGACAAGGTTTTTACCATAATTTCCGATTCAGTGAAATTTTGAATTATTAAGGCACCTTAACTTAGATATCTTAATTGGCTTAGTAGTCTTAAGTTATCTTCTTCGATATAAGTTATGAAAGTTTCAAAGAAATTCACAACAAAACTTTCACGTAAAACCTGCGAAGTACGAGTATAGAAGTACGAGTAAATGTGTTAAGCTTTTTTGGCAAAAAAAAATTATTTAAAGATTTTAACGTTTTAGTTCTCGACGAATTATGTAGTGTAATCTAAATTGGTCACTGGAACTAATGTTTTTTGCTATCATGGGCTGACGAAACTATTTTCGTCTATGTTTACCAATTAGTACAAGAAAGCGTTTTGAGCAAATCGAAATCGTTACCGATTGAGGTCATCAGCCTTATAAAAAAGTGTGCCTTAAATTCATTACTTTGTTTAATGAGCACTATAAAATGAATGGCAAAAATCGTTATGTAGGATATAAGGTACATGAACCATTCAGAAAAACGTTACTGTGAATTGTAGAAAAATTAAAAGAGATTATTGAAGTTGAATAAATTGTAAATTTTGTTAATTAAACAAATGCAAATTTTATTGCAGTTTTGGTTTATGAATTTAGTATATAAGGGAATATTGTGAGACGATTTCTGGTTACTAACTAGAATTACTCGGTTGATACTTTTAAAAATAGTAAACAAATAATGTAACTATAAATTTTGTAAGAGTTTTCAGAGTGTAACATAAATTAAAGTTCCATCTTTAAATCGAACAATTATAGGCTGAAAACGTAAAATTTAAAATTAGTTCTAACAAATATACAAAAAGCTTTAAATCCTAAAATTTAGCCAAATTTTTAACGATCGGGCATTTAGTAAACCGAAACATAAAAGCCTCATAAGGCACTCAGTACTTCTAAAAACATAATATAAAATAAATTAAGAATAAAAAAAAATTTAACACCTGTAAAATTATATCGTACATTTATCTGATATTTTATTATAATTTTATGAATTGATGAAACCGCATTATACATAAAATAAAAATAAAATTAAAATAATTTTAAAATAATTTTTTTTTTATAATTAATCACGACCAATTATGTGACAATCAACTACCTACTTTTCAACATTATTGTGTTATTTTGTTGTTTAAAAAATCATTTTTTTACACATAAAAATTAATATTTGATAATAAATTAAAAAAATTACTCAGATTATAAACATAAAAAAATTATTATTTAATTTTTGTTGTTGCGCGCGTATATTAAAAATTTTGTTGTTATTTTATTGTGTAAATAATAAATAAATAAATCAAAATTATATGTAAATATATATGGGATACATAAAATAATAAAATTTATGAATTTTTTTTATTTTGATAAACAAAAAAATTAAATGATTATAATTTTTGTTTAATTGTTGGTGTATATTTATGTATTTTAGTAATTAATTTATATATTATTACTATTATTATTATTAATATTATTAATAATTCATAATTTTATATTTATGTATTTAAAAAAAGGTATTTACAACAAAATATTTTTTATACATTTATGATGATAATTAAAAATGTATTTATTTTTAAATAATTGCAAAAATTACCTTATATATAATATAATATATAAATAAAAAATATAATTTTTTTTTTTATTAAAAACAAAAAATATATATATAATATATGTATACATAATATAAAATATAATTATTATATAAATTTACATTATATTATTATTGGTTTCCACTTATTGTTGTGAATTCAACAATATCACCTCTTGGGAGAATTAAATCAGGATCTGCAATATATACTGGATAATAGTAAAAAAAGAAAATAACACATTTTATTTTAATTAATTAATATTAGGCTCTATATTATTTGCTAGGACATTGTATAAATGTATAATTAAATTTAGTTAGTATACGGATGAATTATATATAAAATGGTATTCAGACAAGCAAAGCTTTTTAAATATTTTTTGTACCGATACATTTATAACAATAACATAATGTAATTAAAATAAAATATAAAATAAGGCATGTTTTTATTATTATGTTAATTTTTAAAATTTTTGTATCGTGCTGTAGTTTGGATAATGCAACAAATCCATATCATTATTATGCTCTTATATAATACACATGACACACATACAATTTAAATAATATTCAAGATGCTTTATTTATATATACATAATAAATTAATTCGAATTTTGTTTCTTATTTTGTAATTTAAAATGTAAATAAAATTAATATTTTTTATGTGACGAAGAAATATATTTTTCGTGTTAATAAAGCTTTCGAAAAAAAAAGTTCTTTGTGCAGGTGCTTTTCTCTGGGGAATTTAATTTTTCGTATAAAATATTTCGAATCTTCTCGTTGGGAACTGTTCTGAACATCTCAATTTGTCCACTATTTAATGACATATCCACACTTGGTAACATCATTTTTTTAATCGGCCATATTTATATCATTTCAATTTTTTTAAAAAATAATTTTTTTTAATAGACCAATTTGATCCCGATATTTGCATCAAAATACAGTTTTTGTGATCTTTTTAGTAACGTGAACGTTTTGTTAATTCGGATAGCCACACTTTTCGTTAAAAATATTACTTCCGTTTTTGCTATTCCTAAACACTAATTCGAAAATCAGCTTATGTTTTGCAATAACTTTAATGTTTTTCTATAGAAGTGACTATATTTTAGCCGTGTAGAAAGTTTAGTTTAAACCCATATTAACGATTATCTATAGTATCGAATAAACCACAATAAGCAATCAAAACACCAATGTTAGGCAGAAAATACGAGCAAAAACACAAATTTTCTAGAATATCAAAAAGTTTTACATGCTCTTCTGTTAGCTGAGTCATTTGTCATTCTAAGTGACATTAAAATTTGCTAGTTGAACGAAAAATTAGTGAACAATTTAAAGTTTTCATTTTAATACTAATGTCATATTTTGAGGTGCCATGGGTGGAAAAACATAAAAAAATGCAGTTTGACGTTTTAAGGCAGGTAAATCATGTCAATTTAATTGACCAATGTCATCAGAGTAAATAATCTTATTCGCTCATCAATTTTTGGTATTATTCTATTTTTTAGATAATTGGGCTTAGTGGAGATATACTGCTTGATATTTGTAGAAAACAAGTTTTTTTCCTTGTTTCTGGTTCTGGTTTCGTTAAATGGTTTGTTTTTGTTGCATTTTTCTGTCGTAAGAGATTTTCGCGACATCGAATTTCTGTTTTTTGGGATTTCCACTGTAGCTAAAAAATCGTATCATTTATTTAATTATATTACCATTTTAGTCAAAATCAGAGTCTTCGACATAAATCGACGAATTGTTTTTAAATCTTTCCAATATTTATTTTTAATTTAATTTTTTGTCGTGACATTTTATCTCTTGGTTTTATAAATTTATACGTAGAGGCATCTAAGCCCATAAGAGTTTTAAATGAAACAGCAAAAAACAATTAGTCGTAGTTTGTTAAAATTGTTTTCTTTTACAAAATCCTTCCCCTTTATTTCAAGTTTGCGATAACAAGTTACGTAATCTTATGGTTCTTCGATTTAGGTGGCTCTGGTAATAATATAAATAATGACAACTAAAGAAGTTTTCAGTTGAAAATTGTAAAAATAACTATTCATCAAAATATTTAAAATTGTAATTTATTTAAGAGTTTATTTTATTTTACCGTTATTTTTAGATACCTCTGAACTATTAATTCTTTTCATTCAATCTAAACTAGACTTCACCGTAAATCAGTCGATCATGTTGAAAATGTATGTAGACAATTTAAAAGTGATATCGACAGTGTAGAGAACATCGACGTTAATGGAACCATTACGGCCCCTTTTTAGTTTTCTTTGTACCACACATTTTAAAAATGTCTTCGTAAGTTTTTATATAATCTGGATTGAACATCAAAAACAGTACTTTATTTTGCTATCAGAATTATTTGCTTAAAATACTGGAGGCCTATTACGAAATATTTTCGATATCGTTTGCAAAAATTCGTATTATGAAATCTTTTTGCTTTCGTAAAATTCGAAAATCGTAAAATCCATCCTTTTATGAACCAAACAAAAATCGAATGTCAAAATTCTACTGTTGGACTATTATGATTTTTTTTCGATTTCGTAAAATACGACATCGTAAATTCAATCCGCCGTGAATATTCCTATTATGTAACTTTTGCTTTTGGTCGTAAAATTTACGACCATGAAGTATGCTATTTTGCGTTGGTTTTAGTTAACAAAAAAAAGGTTTCAAATTAATTGTAATAAATTAGATTATGTAGTCATTTTTTATAAAATAATTTAAAAAGTAATTAAAGTATTTTATTTTAATAAAAAAATAATAAAGTGTATATTATTGTTTTCGGAAATACGATATTCGTTACCTATAGAACAGTCGAATTTTGAAATTTGATTTTCGTAAAATTCGATTTCGATTTTTTTTTTGGTTCATAATAGGTCGGATTTTAGGATTTTTGAATTTTACGAAAGTAAAGAAAATTCATAATACGAGTTTTCGTATTAAATTTTAAAAATATTGCTATACGATATCTACTCTGCATAGACAAAAGAGCCTGTTTACATACGACTAATAATTTATTTCTGCCAAATGAAGGGCCAATTAAAATTTTGTTTTAATTTTTGAGCAAAATCCGCCATAACAAATGAGTTTCCATAAAATATATTCAGACCCAGTTTTTTTATAGTACACAAATTAAAATCAACAAAAAAAATTTAATTTTTCTTTATAAATGTTAAGGGATGATAAAAAAAAATACCATACATAAAAATGCAAAAAAATAAGGCATTTAGTAACCACTACTTCGTTGTCTCCTCTCATCTATACGTTGAAATAAAAATATACTAAATGATTAAACTTAGTGCAGGAACCTATGTTTGTAGTTAACAACAGGGTAAACTGGCCTCCGGATTACGGCCTTTATTTACTGGCTAAGTGCAAAAATAATTGATAAGTGAAAATTATGGTGCAAACTATAGTGTTCAAACTTTAAAAGAGTCACTCTCCACATGAGAGTGAGATACGAATCTCTTGCAGGAACATACAACATTTTTGAGTACTTAAGCTCAATTTTTGACTACGGTCACAATATTTGCCTAGCGCAAGCCGATCTTAAAGTTCACCTAGCTGAACGAAAAAATAAATATATTGAAGTAGCTATCAAATTGTACTAAAAAAATTAGGTGTTAAAATCTCCCAAAGTATTGGTGGCAACCGTCAGACCGTCAGAATAATACACCCCGCATAAAGCAATATTGCAGCAATGAAGGTCAGGAACAACCGTGAAAATCAGTGGTGATCTAAACTACGATGTCGTAGGACTTGGTAATGTTTCTGAACAACAAGAACTTATTAGAAATTGATTTTGAAGCAATACTACCAGCGACCAATTTGCCTCTCGTCAACATCTACGACGTAGATAGAGATGTTTAAATCGTTTATAAATCAGAACAGTGCCATTACAAAAAATGAGAATTTGAAACATAGTTTCAATAAAGACTTAAAACATGCCGCGATGATTGATTGGGCCATTGAATCGCACGAAATATTTTAATAAAAAACAGCAGAACATATATTGGTTGGCCTTCGGTCAGAAGGTTCTTTAAATTTAATTTACTTGGGCACATAGCAAAATTTTGCAAAGAAAAAGCGTTAAATTGGATCTAAAACTTTATTAAATACGCATCTACTTCAAAGTCATGATAATGGTATAATAGTAACACGAATGATAGGGGAACCGCCATTAAAAAATTCATTGCGCGAAGTGATTTCTTGATAATAAATGAAGTTGGATAACCACCAGGTACATATCATCACAATACAATGCATTGCATTTGAAGCTGGTTTGAAATTTAACTTTGTAAATTTTTTATAAAACGTCTAGCCAAACAACATGCGGTAATGCAGAACATTTATGTACTTAGTACATTGCTAGACGGTGATGGTCAGACCACAACATGTTGAAAGACACTACTAAATATTGGCCGACTGCAAGGAGGAAGAGCCAAGTGATGGCGCAATGACATAATCAACGCTATATGACTCCAACCATAATGTTCGGGTGGAACCCGTTAATAGTGAAGAAGCCACGATTGTCATCATATTCATTAAAAAAATTAAGCGTCAGGCCTACACAAAATTTAAATTGAAGTAAAACAAAGAACTTGGTCAATAATTGAACTCAGTATTATTAAGCTTCCTGAATGCTTCTTTGAACAAAAAAAAGAAAACCCAAAATAACGGCAGAGAATTAATCATCAAAAAGAGTAGTAATAGAGAGCACACCGATCCTGAAACTTAAAAGTAAATCACTTCAGAAATTTATTACCGGCAGATGCCGGTGGTTGAAGACTGATATTTATACTGCGAAATAACCGCAGAATTAAATGTTGGTCACCCAAAACTAGTTAGTGTTTCTACGGTTAAACGTCGTCTACAGGAAGCGGACTCGTCTACAGGAAGTGCCTTAAATGGGCTCGTAAACAAAAAAATTGGACAATAGAAGATTGCAACAAACTTTTATGAACGGATGAGTTTAAATTTGAATTTTCAGTAAAGAGTGCATTGCCGGTTCTGAAAAGCATGGAGGTAGCTCAGTGATAATTTGGCGCTATTTTGCTGCTACTAGTGTTGGCAATGTTGGGAAAATGGACGGAATTCTAAAAAAAGAAGGAAACCGACAACTTTTGGAGAATCACGCAATACCTTCAGAAATTTGACTTTTAAATCAATATTTTATCTTTCAACAAGATAGCGATCCAAAACATTCATGTAAACTATGTAAATGCTAACTTCGTCATTTTGAGTATGAAGAAACGATTAAAATTATGGAATAGCCTCCCCAGAGCCCTCCTCCCCTGGACCGGGAAGTAAACCAATCAGCTACGACATTAGCTCCTTTTATGTGAAACAAACTTCAATCATAGTCCCTAAACACTTTTGAGCGGTAGTGTATATGGAACGGAAACAGATTTTAACCCGACCATAAGCATTCCGAACTTGAACTAATAATAGAGAATACGAAATACGAGTTATCCATAAATTTCCAAGAAATAAACCTGATACTATATCTTGAGGTGACCACCAAAAGACCGCTTCAAGTTTGAACTTTTAGAAATATTTGAAGTTTGTTCGAGTGGTGTATAGCACAAGTTTAAAATTATGTAAATCAAACGATCAAGGGATTTGAAGATCGCAAGCAAGTTGATGAAATTTATATAAAGATTTTGGCAAAGTCATCGATTCCTAGTAATTGAAAAATTTTAAATCAATTTGCAGCTTGGTTAAAGTCATATTTAAGTGATCGATTTCGATATATTGAACGGGAAAACAAGAAATCGTAATAAATTCCAACTTGGCCCTTGGATTTTCACCATTTTCAATTATTGGAGATTGTGTTCGATGACAATGCAATTTTTAGTTATTTAACGCTGCGAGAAATAGCGCAATTTTTGAATAAATAGTTTTTTCGTGTGTAATATCAGGTTCGTCGTTTGTTCATTTTATGTTGTGGGATTCATGTCTTTCGTTTTAGCGTTAATTTACGTTAGTATTTCTATTAAAATCTAATTGTATCACCTAGAGTAGCTGCACGAATAGTATAAGTGGTTCAGTCCTGCACAGCAATTTCATGCCAAAAAAAAATAAAGTAAAATAAAAAAAAACGTTTGCTAGTAGTAAAGATTTAGTAAAATATCACCAGCTCACTTCGGCCTGGGTGACTTCGCTTTGGATAAGGCAATTTCCAACTACATGCTAAGGGAGCAGATGGAATATCATAACACTACTGTAACCAATCACTTTCGAGGCCAAAGCATTAGGTTTTAAAATATCGTATTTAGTTTCTGTTCTTTGTTGAGAATGCTACCAATGTTTTTTTGACTGCGCTGTCTTCACCATAAGATGCCAACATTTATGGTGTTCCATGTAGTCGTTTACTTAATAATATTTTATATTAGAAATAAATGGAATGTCCTTCTTTTCTTCTGGGGGTGTTTTTGCAAAATGAAAAAACCCGTACCCACACATTCTAATGTTTTGTTCTTTTTGGAATTGTCTGTTCTTTACAACTGTTAATAAAAATTAAGAATCAATCCTGAAATCTAAGTAAGCGATGATCAGAGGATTCTCAAGGTCATCTTACCTACGTATGCTGCGACCAAAAAAATTATTGGATATAAAAGATTCTCTAAATCACAGCGAGCTTGTTTTTTAATGAAACATGCAAAACTCTCACGCCCTTCATCACTTAATGGAGTTCTGTGGGAAAGGCTGCTTGGGCTTATTCACCCAGTGAGCTCACAAATAAGATTGCATTGGATTTGTGCCACCGTTGCAATACAGATAGGTAAGAACAGCACCAATGTCTAATCTCCTTCTAAGGCATACAATCTAAATCTGTAGCCAAGAGATATTCCAGATACGATAAGGGTCCTAACGAAAAAACAGTTGCCTGTTTTTCCGTTGAAAAATTATTTAAAAGTAAATTGATGATTCTGTTAATTATTTTAGAGTATTTTTGCTGAAGGGAAACGGTATGGACAGATCATATTTTTCACATTCGACATAATTCAAATGAGCAAAAGTCTACTACGATGTAAATGTTACTTCATGTGTGCGATGATGCGGGAATTGTGATAGTTATACTGACACACTGGATAACTACAACATCTCACGCAATTACGTGTACACCATATTCCGTAAACGAATTTCTTTTGGGTCCCAGGATGTGACAAATAATCGTTTTGCTATGTGTGCATATAACGGTTATACAAAATCATTTCAGAAAATCAACTTTCTCGCACGAGTATTTCAAATGCCCACATTCTAAAATTATTCAAAAACCGTCACCAATATTTCCGGAAAATCTGAAAATGTAACGTCGATTTGCATAATGCATGCATTATCTATAAAAATTTAACGACTATACCAGGAAATAAATATTTTTTTTTGACCTCACAGATGAACTTGGGTCACGTTAAAATGTTGGATCAGCAGTTGCAAAAATGTGAAATATCTGTTGATGCTGTTGACAATAAGCTAATAAAAATAATCGTAAACAACTAAAACTGTTTACAAATAAAATAAAAGCCCTCCAAATGTCATTACATTAATTTTTTCGATTAAATTGAATATTTTTAGAATCCAACAGTTCATTTGTACATCATCGTAGTACTTAGCAAAGATCAAAATATACCAAAGAGATAACAAATTGAACTAGTACAATTGAAGCATAAATAACAACCTTCTCACTTGAACAACCACGGCGTCTACATTACTATAAAGTTAAAACTGAATTTTCATAGCAACGAATCTCTCATTTAAAGTTGTTTATTGCACTTCACTATCACAATTTTTTATTGTTGTTGTTTTTAAAATAATATAAAATTCAAAATTACGCAAGAATTATTATTTTGGTGAAGAAAAAAACACAGAAATGAAAAACTTTTTTCTTTTAACACACATAAATAAAAATTACACTCAACCACAACGTATACATATACTCGCGTATAAACAAACACAAAGAAACAACCATGTTCGCGCAGATACAAAATATTCTTTAAATAAATGGATGTTATTGTTATTATTATTATTATATCAAGCAACATTTAAAATATAAAAAAGGCTCATAATCATAAAAAAAAATAATAATGTTTCATTAAAATATAAAATAGGAAAAAAAAGCTAAACTCAAAAAGCACAACAACATTTTATATTTTTTGATATACATACACAGAGCACAAGTCACAAACACAACAATAAAACAAACAGGAAAATTTATATTATGTATATATGAAAGAATAAAAAAAATAAAAAGAAAAACACTTTGTTAACAACACAATGACGGGTAAAATATATAAAGAAAAAACCAAAAATAAAAATGAAAAATGTACCATTTAAACTTGGTTGGGAAAATTGTACAAATCCTTCTGAAACATATCGACTACTTCGCGTTGTTGATGAACGACTTTGTCGTATATCGGCAGCACGAGTAAATTGCTCTTCAAAACCATCATCTTCGGCATACATTGATGGTACATCGGTTCGTGCAGGTCTGTGTGTATACCATATTATGTATATTGATTTATATTAAGACACAAATTATAGTTTATATATATATTTTTATATAAGATTGCGTTTCGAATTTATAAAAAAATGGTGACATATACATAAAAGATTAATGTACAAAATAATGAATAAGTATGAAGAGAGCAAAAAACGAATATTTTTTTATGTCAAGGTTTTATGTGCTTTAGTCTTACCTCATCCGTTTGCGTACTTCTTGCGGTTCGGGTGGTTTCGGCCTTGATTTACATATTGCTACTATACCGGCTACGATTATTGAGGTCACAACTACAGAGCCGGCAGCGATCACAGCTGCCAACATTATTAGTGTTGATTGTTTTTGTTTATCTTGGTTTGATGTTTCAGCAGGTGTTGGTTCTTCTGACAGTATTGTTTCGTCTGAAATTGAAAACAGAAAGTTTGAAATATTACAATTAAACAGAAAAACAAATATTTGTTTATCTACGTCGAAAAAGATGACGGAGGAATAACAATTTCGGTTCACGCCGAGCATCATAAAACCAATTTTAATAATGACTGTTAAAGATCATCTACATAAAAATTACTTTTTTTGTCTACAAGGAGTCGTCGTACAGAAATATCAACAGCATCCTGTTGCAGCATATTTTCTATCTCTTTCAGGCAATTTTTATTTTATTTAAAAAAGTAATAGAACAACAAAATAAAATAAAATGGATTCTAGTATCGAAATGAACGCAAGAAGTTTCTTTTGATCAAACATTGTTGTTGTTGTCAAATAAACATGGCCGACATTACCACATAATATTCTTAATGTGGAATAGAATTCATTATAAAAACTTTTAAATTCGAATTAAATTTATTCAAATGGTTGTGATTTATATTCAGTTTTATTTAAGACAGAGAAGATTTTTTTTATCAAACGTTGTTGTTGTTGCCAAATAAACATGGCCGACATTATCATATAATATCTTTAATGAGGAGAACAAGTCTATTTATTCTTCAAAAATTCGGATTGAATTAATTCAAGTGGTTGTGATTTATACTGACTTTTTGTTGAGTCAGAGTAGATTTTTTTATCAAACAATGTTGTTGTTGTCAAATAAAGATGGCTGATATTACCACATTATACTCTTAATGAGGACTAGAAGTCTATTTATAATTTTAGAATTCGGATTAAATTAGTTCAAGTTGTTGTGATTTATACTGACTTTTATTCAAGGCAGGTAGTGGTTGTTTTTTATCAAAAATTGTTGTTTTTGCCAAATAAACATGGCCGACATTACCATATAATATTCTTAATGAGGACTAGAATTCATTATAAAAATTTAAAATCCGGATTAAATTTATTCTAGAGTTTGAGATTTAGAATAACTTATTTAATTCAGAGTAGATGTTTTGATTAAATATGGTTGTTGTTGTTGTCAAATAAACATGGCCGTCATTACCATATAATTTTATTAATGAAGACTAGAATTAGTTTAAAAAAATTTTAAATTCGGATTAAATTTATTCAAGTAGTTGTCATTTATATTGGCTTTTATTTAAGTCAGAGTATAAATTTTGGTTTGATCATACATTGTTGTTGTTGTCAAATAAACATGGTCGACAATACTATATAATATTCTTAATGTGGACTAGAAGTTTATTTATAATTTTAAAATTCGAATTAAATTAATTCAAGTAGTTGTCATTTATATTGACTTTTATTTAAGTCAGAGTAGACGTTTTTACCAAAAATTGTTGTTGTTGTCGAATTAACATGGCCGACATTACCATATAATATTCTTAATGTGGACTAGAATTCATTATAAAAACTTTTAAATTCGGATTAATTTTATTCAAGGGGTTATAATTTATATTGGCTTTTATTTAAGTCGGAGTATAAATTTTGGTTAAATTATACATTGTTGTTGTTGTCACTTAAACATGGCCGACAATACTATACAATATTCTTAATGAGAACCCGCAGTCTATTTATAATTTTACAATTTGGATTAAATTAATTCAAGTGGTTGTGATTTATACTGACTTTTATTTAAATCAGAGTAGATGTTTTTTATCAAACATTGTTGTTGTTGTCAAATAAACATGGCCGACATTACCATATGATATTCTTAATGAGGACTAGAATTCATTTTAAAAATTTTTAGATTCGGATTAAATTTATTCAAGTGGTTGTGATTTATATAGGCTTTTATTTAAGTCAAAGTAATAATTTTGGTTTGATCATACATTGTTGTTGTTGTCAAATAAGCATGGCCGACATTACCATATACCATAAGAATATTACTTAATGCGGACTAGAAGTCTATTTATAATTTTAAAATTCGAATTAAATTAATTCAAGTAGTTTATATTGACTTTTATTTAAGTCATAGTAGACGTTTTTATGAAAAATTGTTGTTGTCAAATAAACATGGCCGACATTACCATATAATATTCTTAATGCGGACTAGAAGTGTATTTATAATTTTAAAATTCGGATTAAATTTATTCAAGTGGTTGTGATTGATATTGACTTTTTTTTAAGTCAGAGTTTAAATTTTGGTTTGATCATACATTGTTGTTGTTGTCAAATAAACATGGACAATACTATATAATATTCATAATGAGGAACCGCAGTCTATTTATAATTTTACAGGTTCGATTCAAGTAGTTGTGAGACAATTTTAGTGTTTTTAATGTAAACTGAATATAGAAATAAATTGCATGCAGGAAGAGAAAATTTAATGTTTTTATGCACGAGTAATGTCAAATTGAGCAGACCAGAAAATAATTAGTGAATAGAATAAAAAATGTTCCATATAATCGATTAAGGGGAACAAATCGCGCATATTGGACTGGCCTCTATATCGTGTTATATTAATAATCTCGTGTATATATGATGTTTATCAAACTACACAGAAAATTTTGGAAAAAGTGTATCGAATTTTTTTAAATTTAAATGAAAATACAACATCATCGATACAATCGCACTCGCAGTATAAATGATTTTATGTTGTTTTTATGCTCCAGATTTTGTTTCATTGAAATTCTAGGTGTACACAATTTTATATTGTATGGGGATACATTTTTTGAATTACCTTAAAAGTTGGGATCAATATCCATTGAAATAAAATAAATCAATTGTGTAATATTTTTTTTTTTTTTGTTTACAACGAATTATTTATTGTTAGGGTATATGTCGATGGAATCTGAAAAAACATATAGAATTTTATTTGTATGATGTATTTTTGTATATATAACGCCAGATTAAATACATATGTGATGACAACAGATATGGCTGGATTTATCATACTATAAAAATTGTTATAATTAGATTTTATTATGATATAATATATGAAGTAATAATATGTTATATTATGTTGTATTTGTATGTGCTTGTTAATTATTCTTCATTGAATTCATTGAAAGTGAATGCCTACACTTATATCCGGCTTATACATGTGGATGTTATAACATAATGGTTCTTCAGAAATTCATGAAAAATGCCAGGATTAAGTTTTATACATTAATCTACCCACAAAAACGTATACTGTAATATTTCAAACCTTTTTTAGTATTATGTAACACCAACATATAAAAAACATCACATTGAATACAGAAAATCTGAAAACAAAACTTTCACATCATTTCATTTACCTTTTCTTTCTTGAAAAAAAAAAAAATAAAATAAATAGAAAAAGAAGAAGCAGTATTTTACTTGAAGTGATTTTCCTTTTTATTTCTTCATATCTTTAGAGAAGGAAACATTTTTTTTTATTGTTCATACATATACACTACACATAACGTAAGTAATGAAACACACTTCGAAAATAAGTTCACTTGAATATAAACAATGTAAAATGAAAAGATAAATTTTCAACAAGAATTAAAAATACTCGTAACAAAATGGAAAATGCCTTTCACAATGAATCACATACGAGAAACAACGGTGTTCTGTTGAATAGAGCAAAAAATATATACATTTTTCAGCCTTTTATGATATATATGCTCATATACGTTATCAATGTATAAAATATTGAATACGTTCAGAAAGATTAAAAAGGACGTGAAATGGCTGTCTAATCAATCAAAGCGTAGTATTAACGTCTAATCAATTCTAGTACATATACAAACTGGGCCAATATTTAAATGGTAACGGGGGAAAACTTTTTTGTAAACGGTTTCAATATGCGCCACCTTTAATACAGCGTGCATCGGTGAACATTATTCAAAGATTCATATAACCGTTAAATAATTTTCTGTCGAATTTTCCTCTCATTTATAATGTAAAAATTATTTCAAAATAAAAAGTTTGCTGTTTTTATAGCTTTTTCTTGTCGACTTTGTTCAACATCGTTTATTTTTCTTATTCTTATTGTTATTTTTTTTTGTGTTACCTTACTAGAGCTTTATTAAACTTTTGCATCGTAAAACAAAATTATTTACGTTCCTGTATAGAAATAAAATTCTGTGTATTATAACAAAGAAGGAGAAAAATTGGAATCATTTTATTTTTCGTTCGGTTCGCAAATTCATATTGACGAGGAAAATGTTTTTCGTATTTTTGATTAAATATAAAATTTTATTTTTGAATTATTGAATTAGTTTTTTTATATTATTTATTTAAACTTAATTTTTTTGTTGGGTAATAAATTGTGGTGTAATTTTTTTACAGTTTAACAGGAATTAAAAAAATTGCCTAAAGGCGTATTAAAAAGTTACTCTAGGTATATATAGCAATAATTCGTAAAATAAATATTTGAAATAATTTTAATATTTTAAAATACAATTTAGGTATTTTAAAAATGTATTTTTTAATTAAATTACCTCCTTGCTGGAGGGAGGCAATAGGTACTCAAAATTACTGAAATATTTTTATTATATATTATTGATTTTTTACCAAAATTGAAAATAATAATTACGTTATAGCTCGTAATTATTATTTTAAATGCGTAAACATTTTTGGAAAATAGTATAAGTACCTGTACACGAACATATAAATACGAGACATAATTCATTAGGAATTTCCCTAGAACTACCAAAAAAAAATATGTAATATAATTAACAAAATTGAAAATATTGACTAGAAACACGGTATTCCTAACACTTCATAGAATATCAATAATGTCGAATTCTCAGCAGAACAAAAACTACTTTTTTCAGATAAAAGGGGTTATGATCTGCTTTAATTTTAAAATAAATCCTTTTTTTGGGGTTTTAAAAATGGGATCAATAATCATATTTAGGTTTAATAAACTTTATTTTTTTTTTGTCCAGAGAGTTAACTGGTTCTATTTTTAGGCTTTTAAGTACCACATCGAGTTTTTGTATAAAGCGTAAAAAAACCTCTCGTTCTTCTCATTTTATTGTTACTATACATATTAAGCAACCAATTTTAGTATGTTTAAGAAATTTCAGATCAGACCCAAAAAATCTGAAACACCTTAACAAAAAAAGCGAAAAAGTTTCGTTTAACATGGCTTGTAAAATTCTAGAAAACAGAAAAAAATTGATTAGTTTCAGTTTTAGTTACGAACTATCTATTAGCTGATTTTATAAAAACTTAAAATAAAATCCATTTAAGATTAAAAAACTTATTTTTTGAAATCTATTAAAGAAGAAAATATTGGCCACCCGCTATGTTTATCAGATGGCATTGTCAAACTCTGAAACTACAATGTAATTCTTTATGCTTACATATATTTATATTGACTTTGAACTATTTTATAAGTTGTTACACCGTTAAAAATTCCTCTGGTGAAAATACCCAAACTTATAAGCCAATTGCAAGAAACAATAACGCTCAATTTAAAAAAAAAATGTAAAAATTGATTTAAAAGTTTAGCTTAGTTTGATTTAAAAGATACCGAAACTTCTGTACCACTGGAAATCACTGATTAGATTGGACGACGGAAAAATTTTCATAACGTATTTTACAAATCGTGGCTATTTTGAAAAATACTTTAACGATGACCATTTCAACAATCCTGCCTTACATACTACTATTAACTACTTAAACAACTGGGACGGAGCAAATTCTGCAATGGAAATAATAAATATTTTAGAGTATTTTTGATGATGGAATGGTTTGTACCTATCGGTATGGCAGTAGTGTAAAGCGGTCTACAAGTTCAACAAAATATCTTTTGTGTTTATGATTTTGTGTATATGATATATCTTTTGTTTTATTTGTGCATTTTCTACTCGACCTATACATTATAATTTCAATTGGATAATATGAGTATACTCATATCTCTTCACATTTTATATCTCTATAGGTGTCATGAATCATTATCGGTGCGTTTTCTCTTTTTACGAAATCCATAATTAAAAATTTATATTGTTTCATTTTTCGTTATTATTACGAATGAGAAAATAGTAGGGGTAGTTGTGGTGTACTGTACTCAACGGTCTTTTAACCTTGTTAAAGTTAGCCGAAAGATTCTAGCCGAAGGATATTGCAGATAGTGTCTTGACTATTTGTAAACTCTCTTTATACTCTCGCCCTTATCGATTTTTAAATTCCTATAAACTGAAATAATTTCTCCTTCACCCAAATGATGTAATTCGATCCTAAATTCTCCTAAATTCGAGTTCATGACTGATTTTTGCTGTATTCAAGACACTATCTGCATTATCTTTCGGCTTGAAACTTTCGGCTAACTTTAACAGTATGGTCTCTTATTTAAATTTTAATCGCAATTTCATCTGAATTTTTGTTATAATGGGCGATTTAGAATGAGGATGAAAATCTACGAGTGAGATATTGAGAATGGCATAAATGCAGGTAACACTACAATAGATGAAACAAGGTCGAGTTCTTTTCTGCTTGGGAAGATAAAACCGAATGGCGTACTAACTTCTGTGGAACTAAAAAAACGTTAAAACACAATATTTTGCAGTCTAAGTCTGGCTTTATTGCTGCAACGAAAACATTGCCAATCCAACAAACGAATATTTTCAAATGAAATGTGTTTAAATATAATTCGAGAGAAAAATAGTCAAAAGAGTTGATTTCCTTTTGGTGGAATTTTAAAAAAAAATCCAAACCAGCAAAACCACATATTAAAATCGTTGAAAATCGAGGAGTTTATTGCATACATCATTACGGCTGGTGTGAGACACTTGAGTTCTGAGCATATTAAAGAAATGTGGAAAACGGATGCCTACCCATTATTTTAAGCTATAACCATGTCACTGAACCGATGAGCAGTTATTCCCCTACGGCAAGGAAGAACTCGTTTTACTCAAAATTTTTACCGTTTTACCCTTCCAAACCAGCCAAATATGCGATAAAAGTTTGGTGGGTTGCGTTTCAAGGAGTTCTTATCATATTACAAAGCAAATATTCTTCGGGAAACGAAATAAATCAAGGAAAAGGGGTCGTAAATGATTTGTGTTACCAATCTAAAGGATCTGGAAGGAATTTTGTTACCGATAATTTTTTTATGACGCTTTTGATGACCTTTCAATTGAATTTATACATTTTTATACTAAGGGAGAGTTCGACAACATGGATAGGTCACATTACACGGTAACACGGAAAACGCAAAGATGGTCAATGGCATTTTTTTTTAATATAGTAGACATTGCAGCTCTAGCTGCGTACATCATTTAGCAGGAAAATAATCCTCAGTCTTAAGCGATAACGTACCAACGAAGAATTTTTTTTCAAGACCTTGGAAAATAGTTGGTGATGCCAAATATTTACATTAGATCATCTACTCCGAATTGTATCAGAAGATTTTCAACAAAATCGGGGATAGAGTACATGTTGGTGCAAAAAATTTTAATCAGCGTTTGGAAACCTCAAGACCTAAAAGAGATGCTTCAGGCCTTGGAGATTGTATTGTCTGCAAAAACTCAGGACCAAAGAGAAAGCGGAAAACTCGATAATGTTGTGTGATTAGCAATCTTCCCATTTATGACGATCGTTGCGTTGTTGCTACGAAATGTGTGTCTGACAAACACATGTGTTAAACTGATTTTTAATTTGGGTCGGAACGGGGGTTTAATTTTGGGTCGGAGTGTTTGAACCTTTAACTGCGCTGTTTATTTATGCAAGAATGAAATATTTGTCCATTTAAATTCAACATCATATTTTTTTCGTTTAGTCAAATGTCACTAAAAATTATATAGAGATGACTATTCAGAACTGTAAATGCCCCCAGATTCTGTGTACTCTTATGGACTAATTTTGATATCCACCCTATTAACAAAACCCTCTGGGAATTTTCCACCGATTTTATAATACCGCTCCGTTTGCGATATTTATTATGAAAGTGTAGGGGTAGGTTGTGGGCCGTAATCAAGTAATTCTATAGTATATTCGGACTTGTTTTCTCCTTTTTTGTTGCCTGATTCATTTAGCATCACCGAGAGAGCACCGAGTGGAGGTATGAATCTTGGACTTTACTCCCCTTCCGGACCGCAGTGCTTAAGTTACTTTGTTTATAATAGTTAGTTTTAGGTGAGGTGAATTTTTAATTTAAGATAAATTTTGATTCTTAAATGACGTCAAAACTTGACCGTTGAACCGAGTATTTGGCAGTATAACAGCAACAATTAAGCAGTTGTTGCTAAAATAATTGATCATACATTCCCTTTTACATTTGGGACAAATCGACTGTTTAAAATCTATGCAGTCTTGAACATCACTTAATGAGTTTTGATTGAAACGAAACACGTTTTCAAAAAGGAGATAAAAGGTTTACCTTAAAATATCAGGATGCTGGTTTTACAAACAACTACGAATTTCAGTTAACGGTGGAGGCAAAACTTTTTTCTAACCCCTACATTTTCATATTTAATATCGCAAACGGAGCGCTATTCTAAAATTTGTTGAAAATTCCCCGAGGGTTCCGTTATAAGGGTGGTTATCAAAATTAGTCCATAAGAGTAAACACAAGCTAATTAGGTTCATAAATTACTCATACTATTAATAACCACGGTTTAATATAAAAACGTTTAACCGCATAGGCATATAGTTTAACTTAACATTTTTTATTAAAATATATTTAAATTCTTTTAGATGATTTATATGTTTTTATCATGGTTTTAAAATTTAAAGTCCCTTTAAAATGATTTTTTTCATTAAATAAAAAAAACTTAACCTTACTTCATTTTCTCACTTTTGATAATTTATTAAAACTTCACACCGGTTAAAATTTGCCATTCCCCTCAATATAGGTTTCTAAAATGGATCAGAAATAAAAGAGCTGACTCCAGTTTCATCCACTTTACTCGCGAAATTAAAACCAATCGGAAAAGCATTGTGCTAAATTAAATAACAAGCTCATTTGTTTGTTTTTGTAATCTTTCTGGTAAGATTACACGCATGCAATTTTTTTTACATCCACAAACTATTTCTATTTTATTTTGGATATTAAATAATGACACTTCAGAAGCTGCAGGAAAACCGCTTCTATAAAATCTTTAGAATACCAAAGCAAATTTAAACTTTTCTGATTAAATACCACCTTTTGCAAATTATGGAAAACCACATAGAAATATAATTTTATTTAAAATAATATTTTATTAGCATTGAGGATGGAAAAAAATTAAATCAGTTGACGATTAGGTCTAGCAATCAGCTTAACATATAATCGTCAACTGATTAAATTTTTTTCAATCCTCAATGCAAATGAAATATTATTTTAAATAAAATTCTATGTGGCTTCAATACTTTGCAAAAAGTGTCATTTAATCACAAAAATTTCCTAATAATGTAATTTTTATTAAAATATTATTGTTTACTTCCTGCTAGTAATTATATGTGTCATGGATGAAAAACTTTTGCATCATTTTCTAATAATTTTTTTATTGCGTATTTATTTTGAATTTAAATTTAAATTGTAGTTTAAAATTAGTGAACTCGATGTGTTCAGTAAATCTTTCTTCAAATATTTATGACGTTTCTTCTTCTTCTTGGAAAAAATCCAATTTTTTTGTGGTGTAAATTTTACTGTCCCTCCGTTGGCCTCCTTCTTTATATATTTACATTTAGAATAAGCAAACCGGTTAGGTAAATTTTAATAAACATACATTTAGAAATACATTGATTGTACACAAATAATAATAAAATTATGTATGTATGCGCGCTATCCAATTTCATGCTAATCTGCTTCAACATAATATAAAATTTCAATAATCTGTCATTTTGTTACAAATCAAATTAACATGGGAAATACATTTATACAAAATTATAAACAGCAGAATACAAATGTATAAAGGAACTACACCCAGTTGTATAATTTCCTCCCACAATAGAATTCAATACAATATTTATTTACCCTGCATCGCACCCTCCATATTCATATATAGACATTGTTATACAAAGAACAATTTATCTCTTTTCAAAAGCTCTTTTTGATTTAATGTAAACCAAATAATATTAGATAATATAAAAACAAAATCTAAATATTTTTCATAATAAAAATTTCATAAAAACGTTTCGATAAAAGCATAACAAAAAACACACATTGAATTTAAATAAATAAAACATTGTAAAATGTTTATTTGCACGTATAAAAAACAAGCACGGCATTTTGTATTTTAATTATGTAAAATTATATTGATAAATATTGTTGAAAAAACCAGGATACGTTGCCACAACATGGTTTTAGACTCCGAGCTTTTATTATTTTTTTTTTTAAATAAATACACGAAAGTACAAAAAATCCATTAAATTAATTAATTCGAGACCAGAAATTGTTTTGTTTGCACATAAAATTGATTTTAATTTTCACTTAGTATAAAATTTATTTATGTTGCCCTTTTTTATGTTCCAATTAAAGCAATTTTTTGATTGCATAGCCGTTTTTATGAATTAAGCGTGGTAATAGTTTTACACACTATTGAGAGGTTATTACGCATACTGCGCTCTGCGAAACTTTCTAAAATGATTATTTTTAGCAAAATTTGAATGTTGAATTTATAAGAGAATTTTCCGGAGAATCATTTGGCACCTACACATTAAAATAAAATAGTTAAGCTTTACATTCGACATTTGCCCTTCAACTTGATGTTCGTACAGCAAAGAAACTTTATAAAATTTTTCGTTAAAACAAGGTTCATCGTCTATGCGCATTCTTAAAGAGAATAAATTCGAAAAGTAAAAAAAAAAAAAAATGAAAATCGTATTTCTAAAAAATATTCGAAAAGCATCATACACACTGCTTCAGAAGTAAAGAAGATACTTAATAAAACTACCCACCCCTAAAATATTAGAACAGTTTTGTGGAAGCATGGATATCATGACCGTGTGCAAGAAGCCATTAATTTCAAATATTAATTCCAAAAAAAATAGAATTAGCAGGAAAAAAACCAAGTTCTGAAAGACGGTTGTTTTTACGGATAAAACTAAATTCAGTATTTTCGGAGCCGACTGGAAAGGTAAAATTTGGAGAAAACCTGATACAGCACTGGAGCCAAAACACTTCATTCCAACTATTAAACATGATTATAGTTCGGTTATGGTATGGGGTTCAATGTCAGCGAGTGGAGTAGGTAATGGAAACTTGAATCGCTGGAAATACCTATACGTATTTTAAAATGGCAATTTGAAACGTTGCGTGCAACAATTGGAACTCGTGCCATCATAGATCTTCCAGCAAAACAACAATCCTATTAGCATACGGTATACAGATTGAGAAAGAATACATTCTGAGTAACGTCCCAAAAAAGTTACATTCGCCATCCCAATCGCCTGACCTGAACCCCAATGAACATCTATATGGGATCACCTGGAACGTCAAATTAGAAAATAGAGGATTACGAGCAAAAAAATATTGCAAGAAACAATAATGATAGAATGGGATAAAATTTTACCGGAAGTTACAAAGAAGTTAGCAAAATCAACACCTAGAAGACTGAAAAAGTATATAAAAAATAAAGAAGGACCAACACGATATTAAAATATTTATGAAACATAATTTATACAAAAGTTAAAAAAAAAATCAAAAAATAAACGGTAATAGAATTTCGATACTGTATTGTTGGATTTGTTTATTTGTAAAATTATTTATTTTAATAAAAAACTGCAAAAAAATTTCTACATCCTTATAATTTGTAAAAAAAAAAAATCCAAACTCGGTGTGTATTTTCGTTGCTGACTGTATATTTCTCGATCATGCTTCGTATCGTTCCACTATGATTGAAAACCAAAAAAAGTGGAAGGGTGTAATTGTTGTGGCCAACACACGAGTTTCTTTAAGGGCAGATGTACAATTTCTAAAGCGAAAAATTGAACTACCGGATTTATGATAAAAACTATCGTTTATAATCAAAAATCATTATTCATGCTTATTCATGCAAAAATCATTATTGAAAAATATGTCCACCACATTTCACAAAGATCTACCAATTTATGGAAAAGTCTTTGAACCGATTTATTTTGGTTCTTCCCGGGGATAGGGAATTTGCAATAAGTGACCTTTTTCTAACCGTTCAGAATTTTTTATTCACCAAAGTTTATTCTGGCGTTTGGGAATTTTTTTTATTGGAAAAAAATAATTTCATTTTATAGCAGTTTTGACTTAATTTTTCCCAATTATTTTTTTTGAATTATGATTCGTACAATTTTGAATTTTGAAACACTTTTGTTTAATAAATATAAATTTAAAAATAAATTAAACTTGTAATAAGTTCACGTGCTTCCGTAACGTATTTTAGTTTATAAATATTTACATAAAAACATTTTCCCCAAAATACAATTCCTTGCCTGCCAGAATATAACTAAAATTGGAAACGCGTAATAAATTTTTGGAAATTAATGCAGTTTTTAATTACAAAAAAATATTTTCAGGACATATGCAGAATTTTGGTAAAGTACATTTTTTTATAAAAAACGGAAAATTCGGCAGTAGTGCTTTTCAAGTAAAGCAACGTCATTCCCATCAACGGTTGCAGCTATATTATTGATTCATAGGTGGATTAAGTGTTTTAAATCAATAACGGGAAATTAAATTATTTTTTTAGGCAATTTTATTGTTTACTACTTTTAATTCGATTTCCAATTTTTTTTGAATTATTCGTTTTTTCTATTGTTATTTTTAGTTTTATTTATATTTAAGATTTATTTTGAATTTTTTTTCAAGTTGTACTTTACTGCAATGTGTTAGAAATTCTATTTTTGGTAAGTGTGTATTTTCTTTATGTTGGAGATGGCAATTCATTAATATTAAGCCTAATAATATTGCTAATTTTGTCATGAAAAGCTTTCTTAATCCTACCTCTAATTGTACAAAAATAATATATTTTAATTCGCGCAGTTAGAATCAGGATTATAAAGTTGAATTTCTTAATTTAATCAATTATTCGGTGGATTAAATTTTCATTTTATTGCCATTGCTGAGGCCTAGTTTCTTGGATGTCTCCTAACTATGTATCTTTAGCTGGTTATACGCTAACATAGAATGGTCTTTTAACTCGTAGTGTTGGTGTTGCTATATGTATCATAAATAGTTTTAAATGAAAGCCGTGATAAGTTTGAATTTTTGTTTGTAGGTGTTTTCATTACTAAGTCAGTCGCTGTAGTTGGTGTTATATATAACGCACGTGGTGGAAATGTGGGTGGGGGCATTGTAGAAACTCTTCACTTGCTATAGTTACGATGAAATTATAATTACTAGTGATTTCAACATATTAGTAAGTGTTCTGGTTAGTTGAAGCTTAAATTACCTTCCTCATAAATACTGTAAAAGTTTGATATTATTCTTTAACCATTGTAAATAAATAAATGTATAATCTTTTTATTTTAATCGTTTTTTTGTAAAATGCTAAAAAAAAATTAAAAAGCTCCTGTGGAGCTTCTACTTCTGGTGGAACGATCTCGGTGAAAATCAATGAAATCTCCACAATATAAGGGAACATTAAGTTGGAAAATTCACCCCACTCAATTAATTCGAATGGCAATACCGGTTCAGATCAGTTTTGCCAAATTTAAGCACAAATGACGATTTCAGTGAAAAAAAACGTTTCTTTTAGAAAAATTCGGTCCTTTCGATACACACCGAATTTATTCTACAAAAAATACTGGCAAAAAATGAGAAGCTTTTATTGAAGCTAACACTTCCGGTGGCAAAACGAAGAACTATAGAAGCTGTCTTTCCGGTAGACCGATGACGGCCAAAATTCACTGAGATTTCCCAATGTGTGAAAAAATTTAGGAACGAAGTTTCATCGCGATCAATTAGTCCATCTGCAAAATTCGTCATTTCCGCTTAAATTTTACAAAAACTGATCTAAAGCTGTTTTGCAGCAAAATTTCTTAAAAATCTTTTAGTTTATAATCATTTTTCACCAAAATTTTATACATTTTAATATATTTCCAATAAATGAAAAAGCTCAAACAAAAATCGTCATTTTCGCCTAAATTTGGGAAAAACAATGTGATCAGATATTGTTGCAAATTTATTTTAAAATATTTTAGAAATATTTTAGTTTTTAATTATTTTTCTGGAAAATGAATATACTTTTTAAAATATTTGAGAACTGCCAATCTCGATTAATCGATTTTGGCTAAAAATCTCTGGCATCTCTTAATTATATTATTCCAACACGATCAGTTAATTCATCTTAGCTGTAGAGAAGCAACTTTTATTAGTGGGAAAGCACCACGCACATACGCATGCATAAATGTTAAATTTACATAAATTTCGAGGTCGAAATTTTTCGAAATTACTTTATTTTTTTTTGAAAGCGATATCAACTAAACTGATAAAATTATTTTTGAAGGAGCTCGATTGACTTAAAACTTGTTTAAAAAATTTGAACTGTAAGTATAAATCTAAACTATTTTTCATAATCTAACATTTTAAATCATAAACAGTGTGCGCCTACGCGTATCGCGGAATTGTCTACATGTTAGTGTCGAAAATATCAAGGATTGGTAGAATATATCGATAGTTCGTCCTTAGTGGTCTAAGTATGCCGTAAAGAGCGCCACTATGATTTAAAATCTTGAAAAATTTGGATCAGAAAATATCTGCTCAATTCAAAAGACAATGTCATTTAAAGTTTGGGCTTACTATTATTTTGTTGAATTTGTTGAGAATTTTAATTTTTTCTTAAACACATTTTCATTTAATTTAGGAATTAGTTTTTTAATAAAACATTTTTTACACTACTATACTTTAAATACATTGCAAGTGATAGATTTTTACGACGTTTTCAGAAATCTTATTTTTTAAATATTGTAACAAATTTAGTCGACAACGGGCACATCGCCACTTCTTAATATTCAAATGATTGCTAGTTCAAGCCAAGTTGTCGACTGCTACTATCTTTGGCCATCACTATTACTATAATTCTGATTCTCTGATTCTGATAATTCTCTAATTACTAATAACGTAACGATGCCAACGCAAAAAATGAATTGATCTGTCTTTTGCCATGTGGTGACCGAAGTTTGTACTCTCACAAGCAATGGTTGCTCAACGTGGTTTTTAAAGTTGTAGAATTAGATGGAAAGGCTTACAGAGAAATTCGTAACAAATGTTTACCACATCGGTATCGCAAATACAAGCAAAATTTCCCCCTACATGATGATATATTGACCAGATTTAATCAATTTTGTCATACAAAATATATCGAATTACAAGTATTACAATTTCTGCTGAATCATTAATTACACACAGCAAAAAAACCGTCTAATCTTTCTCTTCGACGTATATGTAAAGATTTGTATTTGTTTTATAAATCAATAATAACCAAAAAAATTATACAAATTTTATTTCCATCAGGATTCTTTCTATATATTCATTATTACATATCATGATCATCTTCTTAACTTTATATATCTGCTGTATTCGTATATATTCACATACTAAATTGATGAATGGACATTATTCAAGTTGTATAAATTTTACAATTAATATATTATAATATGGCGAGGCTCATGAAAATATTTCAATAGATTTTAATAAAAAGACTAACATACTCGTTACAAATATTATCATTTAGTTGATTGAATTTTTTATCATGTATGGTACTTGAGAGATTTGTTATGACCCTCCTTCTGGCTTATACGTATTTATATATTGATCAACCAACCCATTTAAACCAATCCATAAAATATGGTTTTGTGTGTGAACACACACAAGGCAGGAAAACTGAAAGATACAATTTACCTTTTTTTAGTTTAACACGACGAGAGGAAATAAAAGAAAATGATTGAGGTTATTTCCACAACATTGTTTGCTTTTGCGGATATACGAGTAGATTTACGTACACGTTTTGTCTTTTCGTTATACATAATTTGGTTTTGGTTATATATGTCGGTATAGAGCTTTACTCATTTGCATATTTGGATTTTAATCAAACTTATTTAAATGTATAGAAACATACATACTTTAGATGTGCGTTAAATATTGCGTAGGCACTTTATAGACTACATTTTGAAAGAGCTATTTTCTAGCTTTAGATTATGTCTCTAGGTTTTTTTTTTGGTAGATTCTTATAAACCATTTCTGTAATAGCTATACATATTCTAGTAGGTTAAGATAGAAGATTATTTTGTTATTTAGTATATTTTATTTTATATTTTTCGATTATTTTAAATCCTCAAATTAAATTAGACTTCTATAGAGTTAGAGGTTTGGTACTTTAGGAAATGGAAAATGTCTCAATTTACTTATGTGAATTGTTTCAAAAACAATATTTTAAGTTAATTTGAGGTGTTATTTATTTAAATAAAGTTTTTTTTTAATTTAGTAAATTTGTTTAAATAACTAAATAATAGAAAAGGATAATCATCTTTAAAAAAATGTTTAATCGGCGCTTGAACACGGTATTTATTTAAATCTTTTATAGTCAACCAAGTGAGAGGATTAAACTACTAATGGTTAGTAAAATGTGTTTTATTGAAATACGTAAAAAAACTGTTGGTTTGCGATCTATCAGCTTTGTGTCAACATTTATAGGTTTCGTCATTGCAGAATTTTTTGTATGTTTATTTCTTTATGAGTGTTCTTTAAATTTTCATTACTAGCCTCCTTATAATATTTAATAACATTAACTTTGGAGGGGTGCGATTGTTATGGCCAACACCCGAATTTATTTTATCACAAAGCAATAATTAAAAATTATTATTCACGCTTAAATTTGAAAAAAACTACAGAAACAACATTTATTACAGATTAGACCTTGTGAGATTCGGCCTCCCGAATTTCGGAGAAATTAAGTTTTTTTATAAAAACAAATTTTGTGATGCTGCGTAAGATAGTCGAAATTTTACAAGGAAAATAAAAGATAACGCTACTCCCTACAAGTAGCAGCACAAGTAGTAGTATTGGTTCATGCCGAACTAACTTGGCCATTTCATAACCAATCTTTATGAAATTCTAGATTAATTTTTGATTGAAATATATCTTTTGCATGAAAATATCGTATCTGTAAATTTTGCAAGATTAAAATGGATTTTGAGGTGGGGAGAACTCGGCTTTTTCTTAACTAATAATTGTAAAATTTGCATCGCAAACAGGCATAATCCGGACAAAATTTAATGATTAGAATATTCAATGTAATTTTTTAATTGTCTGCAAAATCAACAAATTATAGTGAAAGTTGTAATCCATAGATTTGCCCCAAATATACCGTTTAGTCCATGGCCTTGGCTATTATAGAGCCAAACAAAAGTATTGGCTACTATTGAAAGTTTTTGAGATGAAATGTTTGCCTGAAACTGAAAAACACGACAGAAAATCAAAAAATTATAGTGAAAATTCTAATTCATAAATTGTTCTCAAATTTTGCATGTAGTCTCAGTGTGGCCTAAGTTATAAAAAACAAATGAAAATATTGGTTACTTCTGGAAGTTACTAAGGCATTGGCCTGAAACTGAAAAAATATTACATGGCTACAGAAAATCAAAAATTACGTGAAAAATTCTGATCAAAAAATTTGGTCTGAATTATTATTAATTAGGAAGTAGAATTGTAGAATTTACAGATACCACATTTTCTTCCAAAAGATCTATTTTTATCAAAATCCAATAGAGAAACCAAATTTCATAAAGATTAGTTTTGAAATGGCCAAGTTTAGTCCAGCATGAACAGATCCAAGAATTTTGTCCAAAACTCACTTTAAAATCCCCAACCAATACTATCCAACTTAATCATAATTCGATAAAAAATGGCGGAAAGTCGGAATATTGTTAAATTTCAAGATTTCATGTACCTATCTTCTTTACTTCAGAGACCAATCAATTTGTCATTTTAAGGATCACTATAAATACTTTTTTTCGCTGTTTTTTTTTGTTCTTGTTTCACAAAACAAAATGAATAAAAGGTTTCTGCTTGTAAGAAAATAAATTCTCTTTAGTGATAGTGCTGCCACGTATGACTTGTAGCGTACTCTCTTATTTTGCGTTGGCAAATTCCTGCATAATTTCGTGTAATATTTAAAAAAAGTTCTGAACTATTTTTGTTTGATGTTTTGGAATTTAAATCGTTTATGCTTTTCAAAATATTTGCTTACAAGAAAAAAGCTCCAATGAAAGCTTAATTTTCCGGTGGATCGTTTTGGGCAAAAAATCACGAAGATCTCCCAATTTACGGAAAAACTTGTCACTCAGTTTTATTCACATCAAATAATTCGCATCGCTAACCAAATTCTTGCTAAATATAACAGTTGTTTGTCAAATATCGTCATTTTCGCAAAAATATTAGAAAACTGACCTGAATTCTTTTTATTGTAAAAATTAATATAAAAATGTTAAGTTTTTAGCCGTTTTTCTATTAAATGATGAACTTTCGAAAATGTTTGTGGAAAACAATTAGTCAATCGTTCTAGGAAAGGGAAGACACATACTGATGTTTGTGCAAAAATGGCTATGATAGAGTGCATGTTGTCCAGAAAAACTGAAGTAGCATAAAAATTGGCACTAAATCCAATTATTTGACACTAAACCAACTTGGTACTAAATTCAAATTTTTCCAGGAAGATTTTTTAAGGATTCAGATTTAGTACTAACGAGGTGCAGTGTTATTCAATTTTAAAGCTCATATAAAAAAGTGGCAACATAGCAATTTTACTACATTGGGACTAGGACTACGACTATTGTCGAAATTGCATGATGAAATTGAGTATGGTGAATGGAAAGGGATTCCTTAATGAGTTTTGAAAGAAAGTCAGGAATGTGGTCTTCTGGCTTGGAACAAGGTTAATTCGGAACATATTAAGATTATGTTTGTCATGCTGGATGAAAATGGGATTCTACAATAATTTTTAAATCTAAGTTATTTCTTTGTTGATCATAATGAAATTCGATATAATAATAATAAATAATCTTATATCTGGGGCTGAACTATAGGTTATATAGCAGCTGGAAATGGGGTTCTTTATTAATTTTGAGAAGAAATAAAGGAATATGTCCAACTAGGAAGAAGAAAAGCTTTTTCTTAACTGACCATAATGAAATTGGGTACGGTGGATCAAAATAAGATTTTAAAGAAGGAGGCTTGATTTTTGGAAGACTTTCTGTATGTCTAAATTGATAATATTTGGTATGATGGATGGCAATTGGATTCTAAAATGATTTTAAGACATTTGACATTCCTTATACGGTGGAATGAAAATGAAAATTTGATGAAATTGATTATGGTGGATAGCAATGAGACTCAAAAATGATTTTGGCAAAATTTCTGGAATACGGCTATCTATGGTGCGGTTATTTCTGAATAGATTATGATGAAATATAGTATGGCGGATAAAATGATGAATGGAAATTTACTGAAACAATTTATACAAGCAATTCTGGAATATAGCAAACTGCGAGACGAAACTAAGCCACTTAACCGATAATAATGTACCTGAGTATGGTGGATCGAAACGGGACACTAAAATGATGTTAAGAAATTTAGTATGAAAGTTTCATTTTCCTGTGGCCCAAAAACTTGTGTGGGCCCGAAAAATAGAATTCTTGCTAAACATAATAGGTTTTGTCGCTAAAGTTTTAGAAATCTAAACTAAGCCGGTTTTGTCGCCAAAATTAATATAAAAAGTTTAAGGTTCTAGTCGTTTTTTCAAAAATGGTGAACTGTTCAAAATGTTGGCGCCAAACAAAACAGCTCCGACGGAAGGTGCCAACTCCGTCTTCCTTAAAGTTTTATCTCCATTTATCCATCCGTTTAGGGAAGAGAAGACACATACAGAGACTATCTGTTTAAAAATGTCTACGATAAAACTTCTTGCATAAAACTTTTCCAGAAATTTGAAGGCTAGTGAAAAGTCGTTTCCATAGAAGACGTTTGGTTCTTTCCAAATATTTCGAAAATAAATTTTTACGAGGAAAACATTAGTTGTTAGTGAACCTAAAAATTCGTAATCAATTTTGCAACAATATCGGACTTATCCAAACTTACGGCATGCTCCTCTTCGAAATCTCAGTAACTTTTGGCCAAAATCTGTTGACCGGGATTAACAACTTGCAATAAAAGCTTTTGAAAATCAAAAACATTGTAAATTAATTTTCAAACAAAATTTATTCAGATCTTTTTTTTGTTACGGGAAATGATGATTTCCGCGAAATTGGGTGGAAATCTGCGTATCGGAAGTGACAATTTCCATGGGAGATTTTTCAGTTTTTTCAATGGCTTTGAAAAATTTGTATTTAAACAAAAAGTGACACAGAAATAAACATTTCAAATAAATTTAAAGAATAAGGTATTAAGGCAGCGGCAAAAAATTCCATATTTTAAAGTAACTCATATTTCAACTTGATCATCCATCCCACAGTATTTTTTTTATAATATTGATAATAATTAATTAATTTAATTTAATTACGATTAATAGATTAATAAAATTTATTATAAATTAATGTTATTGTAATCTTAAACACGGGATTTCAACAGAATTTCGAAGAATTTGTGGACGGATTAAAAAATACGTGATTTTAAAAACTAAATTCTAAAAGCGGAGATTTCAATCCAAACCTAAATTTTATATAAAAAGGGTAAACCATGTTGGGTTTTTTTAAATTTAAGCAATTGATAAAATGAAATTAGTTTTACTAAAAAGTTCGGTAATTTAAGTTTTTCGCTTTAGAAATCAAATATGGTATATTAGACCATCGTAAAAGAAGTGCGAGTGTTGGTCAGAACATACGAATATTCACCGCTTCATTTTTTTTTATGAATTAAACCAAAATATAGAAATCATAAAATATATTGACCGAAAAAAGTAGTTTTTATAAAACTGACTATGCTTGGTGCATTGCAAACTAAAAGCATCTTCGTCTCTATAACCCAGACGAATCCGTCCGGTCGGATCAAAACTTTAAACTTAAGTATTTTTACGAGATCGGAAGATTCTAGTAATTTTTGGCCAAATTTGGTCCACCGGAGCTGGCAGATGGGTCATTTAAATCATTTATGAGAAAACCGATATAAATTAAAATATCCCAAGTTAAATTTGCAACAGTAAGTATTGGTTCAAATCAGTTTTCCGCCCTAAGAGTTTTTGAGAAAACACAGTTTTTAACAAAAATTCCGTCTTCGTACAGCACGCACACTTTCACACTTAAGCTTTTTTAATAAAAATGGAGAAGCAAGGGGTGTTTGGTTGAAATCGGTAAATTGCCAATTTTCATAGGTGCTTTCTGTTTTTGCAAGTAATTTGAACAGTACAGTATCTACAAAAAAACAAATTATAAAAAATTGGTAACAGGTCAGTGTTAAATTGAATTTGCGATAAATTATATCCCCGTTTTTCTGAATGTAAGCGGAAAAAAGAATTAAACAACTCATATGAGTAGTCTCCGTCACTTTTGATTGGTCGAGTAATGTTTGGTATTATTCGGGAGAGAGCATTTTGGTTTCTATTTGTACTTCATCATAGAAATTGAGATTGGGGTAATTGAGATCAACAAAGCCAATTATCGACACCTAATCGAGGACTTGCAGTATGAAATCATTGTCGGACGTAAATTTTCCAAAGAGTTTTGCCGAGTAAAGTGCCAAAAGTGCTTTCTTGTAAAATGGCAAGAGGCAAATGTTGCTTTTTTACACACATGATGTTTTTTTTTAATAAGTGAAATGAGATATTTTTGTACCAGGAATAGCAGTAAATCTTGAAGCTTAATGCACTTTAGAGGCTAAAGGCTGAAAATTTTATTGGAGCTACTCAACTGTGTGAGTCATCAAAATTTACTTTAGAGTCAACATAAAGAGAATCACCGAAAAACAATTAGCAAAAACACTGACACTAAATCCAAAATTTTAGACGCTAAATTCGATCTGGTATCGATTCAGATACTACTGAGATGCAGCGTCGTTCAAAATGCCGTAAAAATTTATTTTGTATTCTATCTTTTCATTATCGGAAGCTTATAGGTTAAGCGGGACGGTCCTTACTTTTGCAGGAGGTAAGTTATTAAGAAACATGTTTTTTTCAAATAAATAAAAGTGGCAACATAGCAATTTTAATACATTTTAACTATAGAACCATAATACGCATCTATTATCAAGGAAAACATGAATAATGAACTTACATTCGTTGTGATGGGATTTAAAAATGGTTAATTTGATATGAATGAATAGAAATTGGATTCTTATTTTTTTTTTAAATATCTGCAATAATTCCATCTGAGGCGGAACTAGAATATTTCTAAACATATATTTTGATGAAATTTTGAAAAGGGCCTGAAAGTGGGATTCTTTAACAATTTTGAGAATAAGCCAGGCTCGACCATAATATAATTGGGTATGTTGAATCGAAATGAAATTTTAAAGATGGAGGTATTTCTGTAAATGGTTAAATTGGACGGAACTAGGTTTTATACTGTTGCAGTTTATGAAGCAATTTGGTATGGTAGATGACATTGAGATTCTTAAATAATTTTTGAAAAAAGTACTGGAATATGGCTAGCCCAATTAAGGTAATTCCAAACCGACCATAATGAAATTGAGTAAGGCGGGTGAAACTGAAATGGCTAACCGGCTAAACTGAAAGAAATTACTTAATAAACACATTTTATTAAACACTGGTTTTTTTTCGCAAAATTAGATTTTTGAATATTTTAATTAAAAAATTCGTTCAAAAAGTTTAAAAAATCACTCGATCGATTTTGACTTGTTAGGTCATCATCAGGTGTATTTACTTACGTATCAAAAAGTCGAAATATAATAAAATGAGTTTTTCAGGTATTGGTGTGTTTCGCCAAGTGCCTAGGGCAAATATCGTAAAAAGTTTGAAAGGAATTTCGTCATTCCATAATGGAATCAAAAACGGTGGATAAAAATCACGAAAGATGCTTCTGAAATGTGTTATACAAGTTATTCTAAAATATGGCAAGCTGGAACGGAACTAGGCCCCCAAACGGGATATTAAAATGATTTTTTTAAAGTTCTAGAATATGGCCAACAGGGACGGAACTGATATAACTATCTTAACAGATTGTAATAAAATTTGGTATGGTTAGAGAAGTACTGGAATATTACTTTAATTAGATTTTAATTTTTATACTGGATACACTTTGGAAAAGGCACGTTAGTGCCGCTATCGAGGCGCCGAGGAATCTTTTAAGCGCGAAGATCTTTCGTTTTGCTAGTTTTGTAATAATTAGGCAAAATTAGAGCTATTTACAATAAATATTAAAAATTTTAAAAATAATTATTAATGAGCACTTTGAGTTAATTCTATTATGATTTGTGAAATTTTCGCCTATTTAGTACGAAAATTAAGTAAAATTATGATTGTTTTTACTCAATATATTTTCAACTGTTAGGTGCCCTGAAAACACTCAAATACAATGCATACCAATTTGATTATCTAGCATCTTTATTATAACACAAAATAATAAATATTTTTAGCTCGAATTGAAAACAAATTAGTGAGGGTTAGATCACATTATTTGTTGTTTTAAAAGAGATGGCGAATTAATTTTTATTTTATACAATTATTATATTTTGCATTTAAATATCTGCTTTTAAAAATATAAATTTGAACAGTGAAATAAATTGCTAAATGTAATTGATAACACTAGCACAATATGCTCTTCTTTTATTGGTGGCTTAAATTAAATCGATTTTTTTAAAGTTCAACAGAGAGCTAAACGACCAGAGCATCACTGAAATCTGAGCAGTGATCCAATCCATATACTAGTGCTTGTTGTAGTCTAAACAAATGTGATTACCACTGGCATTAACAGCCTCTTCGAAAGTTTCAACCTCTGCGACTACTAGCAAAAGGGAAATTTTAGCATTTGGGAAATTTTTATTCCACAAAGTGTATTAAGTCGTTGATCAAGTTTTTTTTACCATTATTTTTTTGGCGAATTGTGATTCATTTTTGAATTTTTAAACATTTTTTTTGCTAATAAATATAAATTTAAAAATAAACTAAACTTGTAATAAGGTCGCAATACGTGTTTTCATTTATAATTATCTAGATAAAAAAAAATAATCCCTAAAAAAGTATTCCCTCTCTGTCAGAATAACCATTTGAAAACAGGAAAAATATATTTGGGAGTTAATGCAATTTGTAATTACAGCAAAATATTTTTCCCATCCCCAATTCCTTGGGAAAACCAGAACAGGGCCACTGGTGGACAGATCAACAATATTATTGGTGTGATATTATCTGAAACCTTCACGATATATTAAACAACAAACATCTAATTTGCTTTAATTTCTTGTATAATCTTGACACATTTTAAACCAATTTGATATCTGCACGGACAACCAAAGCAAAACAAAATTTTCAACTTTAAAAAGTGGCCTTGTTTCAACATTTAATATTTTTTGTTGTAAATATCCTAACATCATCTGAAATTAAATTTATTCAGCACTGCTATATAATTTGTATCTTAAGGCTTACGACGTTCATTTCTCAAACCCATAAAAATGTTTTGTTGAATTTTGCATGAAATATTATTTTTACGTACACAATTTCAGGGTTTACGACAACAAAAAATACACAATTCAAGCAGCATCAGCAACAATAAAATATATATTTGTTTGAGAAAATCGATATTTTAAATCCCAAATTAAGCAGACGATAAGGTGCCAACAACATTTTAAATTGTAATATAATGGGATGTCTATTTATGCGTCATATACTCAACAAATCATTGTAATCATTTTTCTATCAACACATTTCTTATCACTAATGGCAACAAATGGAATAAATCACCAAATTCATTTTTGCCACAACAATAAAAATATTATTTCTCTCTATATTATGCGTATAACATGAACCTCCTTTTTTTGTGAAGTTCGTATAATACTATAAAAATTATGCTGACAAAGTAGATTCATCGTCATAAAACATCTAAACACATTTATTGTACATTATGATTTCCTATTCGTCATAAAAAATATATATCTCCTTGTCCACCATCAAAAATATGGCTTTATGTAAACAATCAATCAAATATATATGTAATCACAAAAAGAGGCGAATATGAACTTACCATATGGTAGTAATGGTGCCGCAACTCGTATACGATCCAATACGACAGGTGGATTACTACGTCCCTTTGCATTAACAGCGTACACCATAAATTGGTATTCGCGTCCCGGATCTAAATTTTGTAATTTGAACTGTGGTGTTTCCTCCTTTATTCGATATAAAGGAGCTATTGTTGCCTGGAATATATATAAAATTATGTATAACCGAGTCATTTATTATCGGCACGGTCTTACCTGATCGTTCATTGTCGATATTTCGTTTTCAAATTCTTGCGAATCATGTGTCGTCTCCGTATTATATAGTGGCATACCACCAACCACTTCTAATAAAAAATATTGTGATAGACCACCATCGAATCCAGCTGTGCATATAACTTCGGACGTTGTGTCGTTCCGAAATTCACAAGATCTTGGTGGATCCGGAGTTTCTAAAAATACAACAATAAAAAAAATATTACATTATCCCAAATTATTACAAGAAGTGCAAATGATTTATATGTATATGGAAATTTTTAACATATTCCTGGCACAAAAATATATTTTTTTTTGTCTTTCAAACTGAACCGAATAAAGTTTAACATAAAAATTAATTTGCATATTCAAACAATAATTTTATGATATTCTGGTGTAGTTCAATAAATCACTTGATATACATGAAAATAATTTTATTCCGTTTTCGTTTTGAAAATATGATTTGGAGTTTGACCAATAAACTTACTTGCTGGTAATATATGGATTAAACATGGTGTCTGCTGTCGCCCCACGTTATTACTAGCCCAACATGCCAGCGTTACTAATTCTGAGTCGGACTGTGGTAAATATGTCATAGCGCTAACTAATCCGTGCGATGTTATACGCGAATTTAATACCTGAAATGTGTATAATTTACCATGTTTATAATTTTTCCGCCGCATGCTATGGACGTTTACAAAAAATACATACCGGTGATACATTTCGTGTATTATTATATGTCCAACTAAATCGTACCGATTCAGGTGGATCAGCTTCTACCTCACATTTTACAGATAACGAATGCATATTTAAAGCACCAACAGAAGTTTGTTCAGTTCCTGGTTTACATCGTGGAGCGTCTGAAATTATGTGAAGCATATATAAAAAATAAAGCTTTAGAATTTTATTGAAATTCATAAATTTAAATAAAAAAATTCAAAATTATTATCTTGAGTGGATTCTGTATTATGTAAAAAGGAGGGTGTGAGGTGAAAAGAAAAATAAATAAATTCTCGTGTTTTGTTTTTCTCAACGAGATAAAAAATTAGGGAAAAAAAGGATTTGACCTATTATGAATAGCGAGATAAAAATGTTGGTATTAATATTATTTTTCGAAAGCTCCATTATTTATATTATGTGCACCAACAGTTTAAAGTGGAAGATTAATTTAGTTGTTTAATACAGATGGTTTATAATGAAGTATTAGGGGTTCCGACCATAGGCGATTATCTTCAGATATTTTTTTGACAAAAAAGAAATATTTTGTTTAAATTTGTTTGCAGATTCGAAACTTTACATTATAGCAACAGATAATTATATGAAAAATCATAGATGTGAAGTTTGTCCCAAAAAAATGCCGTGTTTATATACAAATCAATATTATTTTCCAGAAACGGTTATGCAAATAATGTTGAGAAAACAAAATAAAACACCAAAGATATTTACATTTTTTTATAAAAATGAACTACACAAGAATCTCGAAAAACTAAACAAAATGAATTTTTGTAAGAATAACAGGTGCTAGTAAGAACAGGAGCTGAGTTGCCTTAATGGATTTCATTGATATAAATAACTTAGGAAATAAGTCGTAGTCTGCCGAAAATTTTTAAATGATAGCCATCGGTCTGATAGGACAACAGTCATTCGCACTTTCCAAACGGAAAGTGTTGATATTATTTTTCGATCTGGTAATTCAAATCGATTTTATTGGTTTGAGTAGTTTTAGTTTAGATAAATTCTGGATATCGTAGAATTTGTCAGAAATTTTCTGAAAAATTTTATTATATCTAGAATTTATCAAAACGAAATTGTAAAAAATTATTTGCCTTGGGGTAAGGCTCCCTGAATTGAGAAAAGTTCAATTAAGAAAAGTGAATTAAAAAAATGGTATTTGTATGAAAAATTTCCACTTAGGTATTTTAATTCATATTAAAATTAATAAATTAATAAATTTTCTGACTTAACAAAGGTGTTTTACAAAAATAAGTTTAATTTCAAAATGACACAAGAAATGCATATTTTATGTCATTTTACAAATAAATTTTTTAATTTATTTTTAAAATTAAAAATTTTGAATGGCTTTAATTCTCATATTACAGTAAAAGCCCGATTTTCCTGCATCCAATTATCCGGATCACTCAGTTAAGCGGAATTTAAATTTAAGATTTTTTTTTTCTTTTCTCTCTTTCATTTTCATTTTTTAATTCATTTTGCATTTTTCAATTGTTTTTAGCACATTTTCACTAATGAAATCATTAGTTGAAAATTTTGAATGGCTTTAATTCTCATATTACAGCGAAAGCCCGATTTTCCTGCATCCAATTAACCGGATCGGATCACTCAGTTAACTGGAATTTAAGTTTTTAGATTTTTTTTTCTTTTGTCTCTTTCAATTTCATTTTTTAATTCAATTTGAAATTTGCAATTGTTTTTTGCACATTTTCATTAATGAAAGCATTATAGTTTAAAATTTTGAATGGCTTTAATTCTCATATGCCTGATTATCTGGCATTCAATTAACTTGAACACTCAGTTTGGCCGAAATTTTATTTTTTAGGAATTTTTTTTGCAAGTAAGAATTCTCTTGCACAAGCAAAATTTTCTATTTTTATTATTCGGGGATTTACAGAAACCATACTTTAGTAAAACCTCTGTTCTCTGGGGCGCTTGGAGATGAGAGTATTCCGGATAATCGAAAATTCCGGATAATTGAATGTTTCATTAAAACCAGAAATTTTACAAGAATTTCACTTGATTTTGATTATTTATTACGGTTCTCTGATAAAATGTATACGAGTACACCCATACGAGTACCCAAAATTAATTTATTCAAATATACCTACTGCAAATATACACTAGAAAAGAGGTGAAAGAAAGTATATTTTTTGTGAATCCCTGAATAATAAAAAAAAATTCCTTGTGATAGAGAAAAAAGCAAGAAAATCCTAAAAATTAAAATTCTGGTTAACTGAGTGTTCCGGTTAATTGGATGCAGCAGATTCGGGGTTTTACAGTAATATGAAAAGTAAAGCCATTCAAAATTTTCAACTAATGCTTTCATTTATGAAAATGTGGTAAAAACAATTGAAAATTTCATAATGAATTAAAAAATGAAAATGAAAGAGAAAAAAGAAAAAAATCCTAAAAATAAAATTTCCGGTTAACTGAGTGATCTGGTTACTTGAGGACTTTGTTGGTTTTCTGAAACTCCAGTAAGTATAATTTTCCGCTTATTAAATCAAGTTTGATGTATTCGAGATCTATGTCTACTTTCGTGGTAAAAAAAAACTCAGATGTTGGCCATTACATATCCACCCCTTCATTTTTTAGTCTGAAGGTATATTATAGAAAAACTACAGTCGGCTTAATTATCTTCGGTTGAAAAATAACGGCTTATACCTTTTGAGCCTCTATTTGCATTATCATTTTTCTCGGTTAGAAAATACAACGCTGAGTAACAACAAAAGTTTTAGTAAGCGAATTAAAGCTATTCAATTCTGGCGCATTCACAATAATTTGTTTAAAAATTAAGTATAATAAGGTTAATGGAATATTCAAAATTTTATAAAATAATTTCATTTTTAATGTATTTCCAAAAAAATATTCGAATATCTAAAAAAATAATATATTCATGATAAAATAAATTTAAAAATCCGTCCAGCTGCTACATGCCATAATAATATCAATATTAAAATAAATTTATTTATTTTATGACCAAGATTTCACTAAGTTATGTCCAATTAAGATTGACATCAAAACAAATATAAAATGAAATCTTCAACAGTTAAATAAAATCGGCTGTAAAATTTCTTTTTATGTTATTTCATAGATCCATTATTCACCCTTTTGACTAAATAATATAGCATTAGATGGTATCATAAAAACACGATCAATGATAAAAAATATATTTTTAATTATGCGACTTAAGAGCTTTCTTCGTTAGCGTAATAAACAAAAATTTGAATAAAGCTTGTCGTTCTATATATATATTATACCTACGCCAATTTAACATTTGATGCTTGCTACTGAATACAAGGAATACAAAATAATTTTATAATCGTGTTTGAAATGTTTTCGAAAGCCAAATTATATTATACCACAGGGCATAAATTCTCTCGTATGTTCATCACGTCAAAGAAATTTATATTAATTTCAATATTCCTTTTTGGCACTTCAAAGCTTTTCAAAAACCAAAAAAAAAATAATTGTTTATACTTTGTGTGTATGATTTGGAATTGCAAAGCACAACCTTTAATGATATGCATAAAGGCCACCCATAAGGCAAAAAGGTAATTAGATATTACACTAAATATGTTTGTATAAAAAAAATAATATAGAGACCAGTTTTAAATATTTTTAATTAATTGATATGCTTACATTGTACTCGTAATGATAAAGTTGTACTTCTAGTTTCACCCTCTGTATTTGTCGCCGAACAGGCATACGAGCCGGCACTTTCCCGTTCTAAGTTTGTTAAAAATAATGTTTCGGTATTTTCACCAGCCATTCTCATACCCTAGAAATAGAAAAACATAAAAATAAAAAAAAAATGTTAAAATAATTTACGTCTGGGCACTCAAATTAATAGCCACTGAAGAGAATATATTTTGACATTTGATATTTAAATTAATTGAATTCTGAGTGTTGGTGTTTCAATATTAAAAAAATTGCTATTTACTGCTTAGTATACTTTTATGAATGATGATTATATGGAATATTTTTGGAGCTTTGAAGGTCACGGAAAATTGTTTTAGATACACACACAAAAAAACAGATCAAATGTATAATTTGTAAATATTTGTTAAATAAGCTTCGTATTTATTAGTTTTAATGGCATATAATAAGTAGTTGCTTTGGTAACTGAAATTGAAAATCACAGATACACATTTTACATAATTATATGTAGAATAATATTATCCCACGCTCAAGAAAGTTGTTTTAAATATCAAAAAGACACATTAAAGGTTAGTCGTCCTGAAGCATGTGGGCAACAACAAGGTACAGTATTGATTTTGCATGTGGGTTGATTAATTACGTTTAGCTAATTAACATTCGTAGTCGTTTTGTACTCTATTTGTTCAAATCGAAAGATACGTGACCCATCCGAAATTTTTTAGTTAACGTACATCATGCAAACCTCCAAAACGGTTAATATATAAAACCAAGTGCGAATTATATCACACATTTTCATATATGAGGGTTTCTTTTCGCAACCAGGTGCATATAAAAATATAGTCCCATTTATGATATATGGTTCAAAAATGTACCAGTAAACATTTAATTCCTTTTCTATGATTTAGTATTTTAGTTATAGAGGACAACTGTGATTTGAAAAAATTTAGTGCTGCGAAGCATAGACCCTGACCCTAAACATTACAACAAATTGCAATGTATGAAATTTTTGTTTATGAAAATGCTGGTAACTTAAATGATATTTCTATCTCAAGGGATATAAATTAAAAACTGCCGAAATTTTACTCCGATACGGGTAAAAATTCGGCGGGTGAACAACCAACCGATCCCGGGTCTTTAGTAAAAATCAGCTGCTGGCCAGTTAGAGCGGCAAGTATTGTTTGTTTTTTTATAGAAAAATTTATAGTTAAGATAGTGAAAGATTGGGAGCAATATAACCTAAAAATTTAAAAATAAATGATTTTAACGAAACACATTTTAACGAAACACATGATTTTAACGAAACACAACATTTTCAAAAATGTTTTTTACCCCACAGTGAACATTGTACTTAGCGAGACAAAAAAAAATAATCCCACGTTTTTTCTCTTGACATTTTCACTATAATATTTTTTCAACCATAAAATTGTTATAGTGTGCGAAAAATATTTCTCATCGCATACTATTTTTCAAAGGTGTGTTTAAATGTTGCCATAAAAAATATTTAGTTTCATACTTTTTATGGCAACATTTTCCCCACTTACTCGATTATTTTGCCAGTAAATTTTACTGAAACATTTTTTTGTTTCTTTCTAACAAGTGAAAGATTTCTATTTTTATGTCGTGGTAATGTTACTAAAAAAATTTGTTTCACTGTGGAATGCATGCATTTTATGTGTTTTGTAGGATCGATAATTATATATTTGTGAAAAAATGGATCAGACACTTTGTATTAAATTTTGCAATAAAATTATTTCCGGAAAACGAAAATTTCCATTAATTTTAGAACCGTAACAGAACATTACTTTGGTCATTACCACCTCTTTGGAACTTACCCTTTGCCATTACGGTCCATTACTCCACAGTTACATCGTTACATCACGAAATCTTTGGAACAAATTAGCTCGTTATGGGACAATATTCAAGTTCGACAGGTGTATTTAAAAAAATGTATTGTGACGGATTCGAACTCAACGAATTGTGCGAAGATACAATTCAGCGAAAATATTCATAATAAAAAAAAAATAACTAACCATTGCTTAGCATCGCATGATACCAATTTGATATTTCATGGCGATTGAAAGATATTTAGAAAATGGTCATTAGTATGGGGAAATATATTATTCGCGAGTATTTTTCGATATTGAAGCATCATTAGGCGAAAAAAATCATGTCTAAGCCTCAAATTAAGAAATCATGAAACGATGTTCTATTTAGAGGCAAAAACACAACATTTATAAAGCTTGAACCTCCTGGAATTTACGTGACATATACTTTCAATTTTTCGAAATTTAACAAAAGTTTATAATTTTTTTGTGTGTTATAGTTTTAGATTCAGCTTTTAAGCTGCACTCAAATCCGTCATAATAAATATATTCAAAAAATCTCCTGTCGAAATGAAATATTGTTCCACAATCAAATAATTTTAAATTTTTTGTCATATATGATTCTAGTGAGGTTTGACATCAAAACTCACGTAATTACAGAAATAATTTTTCGCGATGAATTCAGGAAAGGCAGTTGGCCAAGAGGTAATTGTGGTGCACACATTTAAATGCCGTGTTTTAAAAATAAGCACAAAATACAATAAAAATATCAATAGACATAACCATGATCCCCATGAATTGTGCTGACATCCTTGTAATTTATAAGAAATCACCAAATTTGTTTATAATGCAAAAGTGGGACCGATCAAAACAATTTAATTTCTGAGCTTTCGATGTCTCATCAAAATCATTTTCAGAATTAATGATTTTTTTTTTACTATATCTTGATTAGCTTTGAAAATGATGTCGATCTTGCCTTAGACGGACCTTAAAATAATATGAAGAGACCATTGGTAAAATATCAAATCACGAAATTTTATATTTTGGATATAAAGTAAATGCGGAACCCTTGGCAAAATAATATATATATAACATTTTTTATTTTAGGTATAATCCAGTGGATTTTGGAAAATTATAAAACGAATTTAAAAAAAAAATAGTGCAAGCGAAGAGCATTTGGCCAAATAACGAGATTTTTTATTTTGTGTTTTATGCAGAGTGTCTATATCTAAATTTTTTAAATTTTGTGCAAATATCCAAATTTTTAAAATTAAATTTTGCGAGGGAGAGAAATTTTATATTTTAGTTTTAATGTAAAGGGGAGGCTACCGTGAAATGCTTTCGAGATTTTTACGCCTTACCAGTACTGGAAGCTCGAACTTTATAAAACACGTATAAGACGTGTGCATGCGCTCGGAAGATTACCTACTATGACAAAAACGGCACGATCCATTGTGCACAGGTATGTGCGAGGTTGATTGTGCAAAGAGAAATCAATTTTTTTATTATTTTCTCTTTATTTTACGTAAGCCGGTCTGAAAAAGTTGCTGTCTAGTTATTAGGTATTTACTTAATTTTCCTAGAGACCCACTGAAAAAATATATACTCGTACAGCGTGAAAACCAGCATTAATAGTAAGAAAAATGCGTAAAAACTGCGCCGATGCAGACTTTTATTAACAGTACAAAGTATGGTTCATAAATATTACGTAAAATTTAAATTTCTTAAAAAATATTTTGCTCCTGTAAAATGTGATATTTATGATTTCATTCGTAAAGGTTAGTAAAATGTCTTTTATTACGAGAATGCAATTCGACGTATTTCGTAATATTAACGCCAGAAATATATAGTTACAATTAATGCCGGAATTCATAATATTAAGTAATTTCTTCTTGTATTTTTGGATCGAAAAAAATGTTTTATTACCAACACAAAAAAACTCATTCCGAAATTGAAATGTTAAATAAAAACTCGAATTCATATTTTTAATTAGTTTTATCGTCAATATTATTTAAAAATTTCATCAAACTATATATAGCTGTAAACATAAATTTGCTCCTTTGGAATGTGTAATTATAGGTTAATTTGGTCCTGCTCCCATATTCTCAAATCCAGTGAGCCAGATACACCGCATCGTCCAGGTTAACATTTTATATCACGTCGAGTTGTCGGCGTCATCTAATAATTATATGTAAAATAGAAAGAACCACATTAGATGCATTAGCCAATTTAAAGCACAAACACAAAACTATTTAGAAAAATAATGAATTTGTTTTAGAAACTAGAATTTTAATTTATTTGGTATTACCAAGAACCACTTTATTCACAAGAAAAAGCAGCGCACAATTTCACTTTAATTTATTTATTAACTCAACTTATGACATTTTACACAATTAGAATTTTTATAATATTTACCTTATTATTATTTCCCACAGGTTAATATAAACAGCATGCGCACTCGAAACAATCACATTGAATTAACAATTATAAATAAAAAATTTACTATTAAAATTGAAATTAACAAATAAGTTTGTTCAACCTGTTTAGACGTCATGCCAATGCTACAATGATTGAAAAAAATGCAAAATGGAGTAACCGTCTTTTTTTGTTTGATTTTAAAGAATTTTACAATCGGAAACTTCTATAAGGATAAAGAAAGATAAAGATGCCCTTAAGTGGCCTCGATAAGTTTAATTCTATTTCGCTAAAAACCCGGTTCGATTTTTTTTTTTTAATTTTATTTCATTACCAGCTTAATCATTATAAATAAATTACATTGTGTGTAAAACATTCTTAAAACTAACAAGATTAAGAAGGTAAGATAAGAGAACCATTGGATCAAATAGATCACGTGACTGGTCCCCTGATTCTAAACCACAAAAAATATTTGAATTCTATTTACAAAATTAAAATCAATTTAAAATCAATTTAATTTACAGTTAAAATTGAAAAAAACAAAAATTGTATAATATAATTGTAACTACATCTTAATTACTACACATGAATATATTAAAACCTCTTAAACTACACCATTTAATTTTAACATGTATAATTTTAAAACCAATAAAATAAAAACAATAATATTTTTAACTAATAGTTGAAAAAGATGCTCAATATTTTTAGTTTGATGAAGCCATTCTTTAAGGTATATTGACTAGAGAAGTTGCCGCACTTACGAATATCCAACGGTAAATTGTTAAAAATGATTGGTGCAACGATATTAATAAAGTTTCTCCGTAGATCTAATCTTAACTTAGGAATATGTTTCAAGAAGGTATGATTTGATTTGAGATTATACCCTGCATGAGTCACAAAATTATTCCCACTTTTAACATAGAATATTCTAAGTACCTTGAAGACGAATATGTGACGTAGAGGAAGTATGCTAAGATTTTCAAATAATGGCCACGAAGGCGAAAAAGATGGTTTAAAGCACATTATTCTGATTAACTGCTTTTGTCGCACGTAGATAGGACGTAATGTAGCATTGCAAGCACTACCCCAACATGATAAACAATATTGCAGTATTGAGTCCGCTAATGCAAAGTAAATCGCCCTAAGTAAATATTGCGGACAAAATAGCCGTAAAACATTACATTTTTCTGGACACCAATGATAGTCTAGTTTTCAGCCCTTGTGTGTGCGCTTTCCAATTTAAATCTCGATCAATAATAATACCTAGATATCGAAATTCATCAACAGTGTTCACTAAGAAGCAGTCATTAGGAGGGCATTGCGAGTTATTGTTTCTGCTGCATTTGAAAGTATGATACAATGTCTCAAGATATAACGATGAGGTATCCCTAAAATGTAATAATTTCGTTTTGTGACTGAAAACAAAATTATGTGCTTCCAACCAAATAGACAAACTTTTTAAATCATGATCTATGAGCATGATATTATCTTGATAACTTGGACTAGCATATGTAAACGAGAAATCGTCAGCAAAAGCAGTTGGAGACCCTCGAAATTGTTGTCGAAAGATACCGTTTACATATACACTAAAAATAATAAAGGTCCTAAAACAGAACCCTGTGGGACTCCCACATTTATCGGTAACTCTTTACATGTCCATTTACTCTAACCAATTGCGTTCGCCCATTCAAATACGAGGACAACCAAACCCGGGTTATCCCTCTGAATCCACAACAATATAGCTTTTTTGACAATGTGCTATTTTGAACTCTGTCAAAAGCCTTTGTTAAGTCTATAAATAGAGTAGATACCTTGGACCCTTTATCAATATGGTCAGTTACTTGTTCTAGGAAAGATACAATAGCTTGTTCAGTATTTTTATTTTTCCTAAAACCATATTGGTCAGGAGAGAAAAAGTCTCTTTTTTCTAGGAAAAAAACAATTCTACTTTTTATGGCTTTTTCAAATATTTTCGAGAAGACCGAAAGTAGAGAGATTGGTCTATAGTTGTTCATAATTGTTTTATCATTATTTTTAAAGTTCGGAACAACTAAGGCTCGCTTTAACGATGTAGGAAAAATTTGCCAAAATAGCACAATAATTCATAAAGAAACGTTTAACTGTGTAAACCATATACAGTATTCATAAAAAATGGCGAAAATTCTCAATATCAACTATCCGTTTTGAGAAGATATTTACTTTCAAATTTAAGTCTATTGAATTGGACGCAAAGCTTGGTCAATATTTAATCGATTTATTAACATTCCATTAAAAATTTTGTTATCTTATTCCGATAAAACTCGAAGAGAGCTGCTCTAATTCAAGTTTTATATTTAAGAGGTTAATTATTTTAGCTCCTACCTCAGTAGCACTACATATAAAAATTACAAAATGTCTACTTTTTTCTTTAATTTCTAAATAAATAGAAACTAATAATATATTTGCATTGTTGTTTTGAAAACAGTTCTTATATTGAACATCAAATAAAAGCTTATCAGAAAATTCTAAACAAGAAACAGTTTTACGAGTCGTTAAAAACCTGATTAAGCCATATATATTTAACTAATTTTGAGAGATAATGCGATAGTAAATTTATGATTGCCGATTTGTCATTAAATTAACGATTTTAAACTAAAGCACTCAACTAGAACCAAAGGTAGTTCGAAGTATGCATTTGATTTTGAGACTACCTTATACGTAAAAATTGTCGCAATACGTAAAAATTGTCGTAAGAGACGCAATATTTACTTGGACTTACTTAATATCATTCTTTCCAGTCCCAAGTTCCAGGATTAGAAATAATAATTAAACTGAGATTATGGAAAGATTTTAAAGTGAAGCAATAAGAAGGTTTAATTACCAACCGAGGCAATACAAGACTAAGCACACACGTCTAATTAAGTGGTTACAGTGTCGGATGAAGACCATAAACCCGATAATTGTAGCTAAATTTCTCATGTAAAATCGAGTGTTACGATTGGTGCAGTTTAAATGTTTTCATTGGAACTTTCTCAATAATAGCATCAGAAGCACCGATAGTTAAAATTCCACAGCCTGGCCACCCAGTAACAAAAATGGTGGATCGTTAAATACTACTTTTAAAATGATGTTTCCGATAGTTCATTGTTTACATTATATAAAACCCGCAGAATCCAATAAACATGGCCGGGATTGAGTTAGGATGCAGAAAAATACTACACATCCAAAATATTGTTCTTGATGTTTATTTTACGTGCAGGGTTTCTATAATTTTTCTAAGTTGACCATCTCCAAAAGATGAACAAGAAAATCATTTTTTCGTGTTTAACTTACACAGGTTTTACTGTATATCTTATGTAATAATAGTTTGCATTAACTAAAATTTCCGGAAGCAAGTTTAAAATATGTAGATTATTCAAACATTACTGACAACGATTACAAATAGTTTTCGACTTGTCTACGATTAGTCTACGTTGTTTACAAGTAGTCGACGAGTACTCGACATTTTCGACGAGTTACCGACGCGATCACGTAAAAATTAGTAGATGACGCGTAAACGCACAACTCTGATTGTGCATCATTGTGCACTTTGTGATTTTTCATTTTTTTTCTTCAAATTTATTCGCTACAGCCAAACTAACTATGGCATAAGAAGCACAATGTATTGCAGCTGGTACCTTAAAATTAAATACAAAACCTAATAAAGGCAGCCGCAACGTTATTACAACCCAGTCAACTTACAAGAAGCAAAATGTATTTTGCATCCTTTTCCAGCCAAAACCTAACAAATCCAGCTGGAACCATACTACAGCCAAACAAACTATTGGTATCATTGTGTACTAAATGATTTTCTGCATTACGGGCCCGAATTCTACTCGTATATGAAACTGAAACCCATGGAATATTACCTATAGAAGCTTTACACGATTTTCAGATTGCATTATACATGTACAAAGCAATTAATGTGTCCTCTGTCCTGTCAAATTTAGAGTTTAGTGAAACTAAACACGAACATTTCACTCGATTTGGCAAAAATCTTTCTTGTGGTAACATCAATACTGAATTTGGAAGGAAGTCAATAAGATTCGTCGGTCCGTCTGTGTATAATAAGTTACCTGAATCGTTAAAAAAATCATTAATGTTGATCATTTTAGAAAAAAACTAAAAAGTCATTTTCAAGAAATTATTCGTGATTATTTTTACTAATTTTGAAATTTTAAATTCAAAAACGGGAAAAAATACAAATAGAACATCTGATTACAGAATGAGTAAGTAAATATTTGTGGTATTGGGTTTCCTTCAAAGAACAATAAATCCATTGGAACTCCTCTACTGCAAGTATATTGATTTGATTTTTTTCTTTTTGAATGTTAATTTTTACATTTGAATTTGTGCAGATTATTGTTAAGTTTTTCTTGTAAGAAATAAATTAGATTTAAGTACATTTGAATATAAAAAAAAATTTCATTCTTTGTGTAATTAAAATATAATAAATCATATAATGTAAATATAAATAAATAAATAAAATAAATAAAAAAAAAAATAGGGAAAAAATAGTTTTGATTCTCTCGGATACATTTATGGGGTAATTCAATGAGGGAAACTATTTTGTAAACCAACTATGTTCCAACGTCAAATAAAGTAGAGAACGCTTTAAAAATGTAAAATATTTATCTCGTAGGCGTTCTTAAAATTGAAATTTAATCCTGTTTTTAATAATTATTTTATTGAATTTATCAATATAATTTAATTTTCTTTTCTCCGCCATCAAAAAATTCTGAATTCTTTCCTGATTCTACCCCTGAAGTCGTGGTATATTTATGAAATACTTAATAAGTGTGTGGATATTTGTCAAATTTTAAAAAGGAAATTTTAAAAAGACTTTTGCTTCCCAAAAAAATGCGAAGAAATAATATAAATAAGATCTTGGCGGTGCGGACATCAATGGGAGAGAAGTGTCATAATTTTATAGATACGTTAATTTTTAAAAAAGAAAATCGGCATGTCCCAGATAATTTGAAATTACCTAAATATTTAAAAAAAAAAGAATCTATCGAATTATATGATGAAATTATCTACTGTTGCAGTGTAGAAAATACCGTAGACAATTGATTTTGGTGTAGAAAATGTCGAAAACTTGGTGAATATGTAGATTATTGTCGGGTATTGTAGAATATTTGTAGAGTATGTAGAAAATGTGTAGATTGTGGTTTAATGGGAGTGTCCATTATTTTGGAAGTAAAATTCGAGTTCTACAAACCAAATATAAAAGATAAGCGCTTCTACAACTATTCAAGACGTTACAAATCTTTTATACACAATTCCACCTATTTTTGTTGATGGTTAACCGATACCATTACAACGGTTATATTGAGTATCGCGGCAATCTTGAAAATTTCTTTAGACCATTTGAAATTTTCACTACTCAGGAGCAATATCTAATGACTTTAAAGTGAATGGAACGAAATTTATTCCACCCCAAACTACATTATCCATTAATTCATGTTTACACGTAATCGCACTAGTGAACATCCTAAAATGTTGGCGCAACCAAAATCTATTCCATTCGAAGCACGTACTGGAATAATGAAACCAAAAGTTATAGTATTGGTTACGCCAATATTTTGAATAACAAAAATTTTGTGTAAATTAGCGTGCCGATGAACTCCCTTGACCGAGAATACATCGAGAGATTTTTTAAACATTAACCGAGATTACTTTAATCCTGCTTTTACTGGAGTTTGTTTTGACTTATTAGGCTTGACTCTATTAAAAAAGAGCCATGTTGCCAAAAATCACGACCATATTTTAATATTTTTACTAAAAAAGCTAGGTAGTCCCTACACACATTTGTCGTCTATTACTTATTTTATTAATACATAATTATTCCACTTAATAACAGGTGGAGGATATTGAACATCCTCCAAACTTCCATACAATTCACATTTTTTTCTTCAATCAATTGACGTTTCCACAAACATTCTTTCCAATTTCCATGATGCAGCCTGATTCTTTCAATCGTGGCTTTCAAGGGTGTAATAATATTTTGGAAGCTCTATATTTGATTTAAATTTTTGTATTTAATGTCAAGCTGTAGCATTCAAGAAATATCTGGGTTTTAATTTTTATGAGTTAAGGATTGAAAGTCTCCATCATGTAATAGCTCCGTCCACTAAGTAATAATAAAATTATCTACATTGTCGTCATATTGTATTGTCTAAACATGTAAAATATTAATTTTTTACGCTACAATACAACACTCTCAAAACTGTAACGTAGTTGACCCCTAAAAACTCCAAACTCCCATTTCATCTAAAATATTTTCTTTTCTTCTGCTCGTTACGTAAAATACCAAAATTGCGAAATATGCATTCAAATTTTAAATTCATGCTTAAAAATTTTAATTTACCACAATATATATTTTCATTTTTTAAGTCAATATTCCTTCTACTTTATCAAATTTCAAATAAAAAAAATAATTAAAGTAGAAAACATGGTAGCGATGGGTATCCGTGTACGAATACCTAAAACATAAGAAAAGTGAAAATAAATTTTTATTTCTATGAATTTTCCACCTACGCACTCACCCATTACAGCAGAAAGAAAAAAATTTTAATAAATTGCTAGGGGCTATTGCGTAACAATAAATGAGTGAAATATGTAGACTCGTATACTCGTATTTGACACAAAATTTCGACCTAAAAAAATACAAACCGCAGTAAAATCTACGCTTTGAAATCTCCATCAATGCTCTTTGGTCCGCAAATTGTACAACATTAATTTTTATAAATAATACGAGCTCAAGATTCATCATTCTAGACTTAATATTATACGTCTTGCACAGCACACGCATATCTATCATTTTTATTCTGTCAAATACCAGTAATTTTCATTTGATTGCGTTTCCTTTCGAAATATCCTTTTATTATTGTTATTCGTTTACCTACCTGGCAAACGGAAATATGCGGTAAACAATTTTTATTTAATTTATTTATTTTTCGTCAAAAAAATGACGTATTCTTTACGGAAAATGAAAAATGTATTATTACAATTTTTTTTGTTGTGATAAACATGGAAATTGAGAAATAAAAACATGCGGTATGTACGCAAAGAAAATAGCATGTGATATTAAATGTTTGTGTGTATTTCGTAGGTATGCTGGAGCAATATTATTCAAAATTCATTTGTACGCGTACGCTTCTTTATATTTATTATATGGGGTATGGTTGTTTTAAGGATTTCAATCTATATAATTTAACGTCAACATTACCGTTGAGATTAACCTTTAGTTTCGTCCTTGTGTCAAGGTTATATTTTAATCTCGTTTGCAGACTCAAAATTTATATCTACATAATATTCGGGAATTCTAAAGTACATAAAGATATATACGTAATTAAAAAATAACATTATGTTCAGCATTATATTAAAAATAAAATCCTAATTTGATAGAGGGATTAGAGTGTTTGGATATAAATAAAATAAAATATTAAAGTTTTAGCGTATCATATGCACCGCACGAAAAAATTTGTAAAAACCACTTAAAAATGATTTGTGGCTATAAACCGAAATGACATTACTGTAACAGGAGGGGTTCCGAATATATGAAATTTTTATCGCTAGTAAAAGATTCGTTTTTTTTAAAGTGCAAATCAAAATTGTATGTAGCGTTTTCAGGAGAGCAAAACAAAAAATATCAAAAACCTGTATATACGGAAAATTATACTCAGCAATAATGTTACATACATAAAATGTGCTCGTGTTGCATATATAAAACTGTCAAAATCAACGACAATTTTATTTTTATACCAACTAAAATATAATAAATTTAAAAAAATATACAAATAAAAAATATAACTTTAAAAATAATAAAAATAAAAATCATAATAAATTATTATAAAAAAATGAAAAATAAAATAAAATTTTTTTAATTAAAATTAATTATATTTCGCGAAGGCATGCACACAAACAAACATTACAAAAATATATGTGTATAATATTTCAAAATTAAAAATTAATTAAACAGAAATTATAAATTTTTTTTAACCATCAACTGTTTCATCTACCTAGGAATACCATCATTTCTCTTATTACGTAAATAAATACAGATATAAAAAGAAAAATGAGGAAAATTTAGAGCAACAAAAATGGTTTTAATTTCTTTTTATTCTGTTTGCTATACATAGCTGGGGCATATCTCTATGTTTTGGTTCTTTATAATGGCTTTTGATACGTTGGCGATGCAATAGGAACAAGACAAGGATATAAGAATAAGGGTTAACATTTAAATTAATTTTAAATTATAACTAATTACTTTTATAAAGGGGCAGCAATTTTTCGTTTCAAAAATATATTTGGCTGTAACATAAAAATAAATTTTATTGCAATTACTAAATGCATCACGTTCAAAAGTTTAAGACCACGGCAAGTTGTTTTATGACTTTTGTGACTTTTCAACAAGCATATTATAAAATTGGCTTTAATCTTCGCTGCACAAATTATGGACTGGAATCGTTTGCAAATTTTTTATACTCAAGAACTTAGCTTAAATTGAGTACAGTTAATTTTAAATTTAGAGGTGTTCCTTAATATAAAGGTTGAGCAACAAATTGTTCGTTCTCAGTATATTTTAAATTATCAAAGAGAAATATCATTTAGCCGTTAAAACTAAATAGTAACAGAACATCGGACGAAATATGGAATTATTGACCACTGTACGTGCTTATGTTGTTTTAAAGGCGATTCCGTGAGATTCGTTAACGTATGACTATGAAATCTCTACTCAACGAATCGATATTGATATTCGAATGTATTGTGACTTAACCAATAGTTATTGAATTTGCTTTATTTAATTTTAAAACTTTTTTATCGATTAAGTTTAAATTTTCTTGTAATTATTTTTGTGAATTTTGCTGCTGGTTTTAAATATTTCTTATATTTTTCTTTTCTATACTTGTAAATACTAGTGTATATAGTGTAAATACCTCATATTTTAAGTTTAATTTTTATGGTAGGGTAGGTTTAGTGTTAAGTTCGTTTTAGTTATACCCAACAAATAACAAAGCATTTTTGAAATTTACCTCAAAAATGACTAAAAAAAGTAGAAGTTCCGTCCCAAGGATGGCAACGCATGCAGTGCCCGAGATTTCTGAACCCATCATACTCTAACCAAAGAGCTACTAGTACATTGCAACAGGGCAACCTAACCCAGTATATAACACGGCCTTCATCAGTAACACGACCAAAACGATTAAATAATGCATTATTAAAATTCATAATTAAAGATTTCCTACTATGATCCACAACAAAGGTTCAAACATTTTACGAGAGATTCTACTGTAGAGCCAAAAAATGAATTACAATCAAGATCAATGTTGACGAAATCAACACTTTGTAATTTGTCATAATAATGCTGCTAAGTTCATAAACCAGGTGCTAGTGTAGCTATAACCAGTGACACCTGAACGTCGATTAATGCTGTCAATTACATGGCAATCACTGGCCATTTCACTACAGAAAAGTGGGCCATGGGCAGTATTTTATTGGAATGCTCCGGTGTGTCATCTTCAAGACACACAGGGGATTTCCTAAAAGGCACTATGGTAGGCCGCTTTGAAAAATACGGGATTCAAAAAATGTCGAGCCATTGTTACTGATAACGTGGTCAGCATTTCGGCGGCTTTTAAATTAGCCAATTTACCACATATTCTGTGCTTTGCTTTCAATTGATTTTTTGCATCAATTGACAGACTTAAGCCATTATAAATTCAAATAAGTAAAACTACTACGCCGTTTAAATTAATAAACGATGTATTACTTGGCGGAACTCAACGTTCCATATAATGGAATGGTGAGACTCGCCTAAATTTCATTTCAAAAATATTTAAAATTTCATTTTTTACAGAAACTGTTTATTGCAAGAGCCAGTTCAAGCTGCTATAGCTATGCTACATGCCGAGCACATAGTAATGTTGACACAGTCAGAAATATAAGCTTTAAAAGACATTTTTATGATATTGCTGAAAACAATACCACTATAGTTCAAAAATAATAGTGGTAATGGAGGGTCTAAAGCACTATTTAAATTATTTGAGAGGAACCCTTATTTGTGATTCCGCAATATCTCTTTTTGATGTCACACAGAAAATGATGTCGGAGCGTTTTCAAAACGCAAATAGAAATTATATTTTACAACTCTCCACGTACCTTGATCCCAGTTTTAAAAATAAAAAAATTTCGGATCGTAGTCAAAGAACGTGCCGTGATATTAATTTCCATTTCATACAAAAAGAGCGAGATACGATAGGTTTTCACGAGGGACAAGCAGTTGAAGATGAAACTTCAAATTCAATTTTTAGCTATAGCGACAATTGGACTGAGGCAATATAACGAAGAGGCGCTCATATCCAGGAAAAATGATCTTTTAAAACGGTGGCATAGTAGAAGTATAATCAACCCTCATTTGGCATCAATTGCTAACGGCTTCTCGTAATACTAGCATCTTCTGTATCTTCTGCGAAAATTTTCTCAAAAACTGGTTTTATTTTGCTGGAATGAAGGAACCGAATTAAACTGAAAAATTTTAATAAAATTGTGTTTTTAAACGCAAATTTTAAATTTTGTGATTTATCATATTTGTCACATCTAATCTTTTATTAATATATTGGTTGTTTATGTTTTTGAGTTTCTATCTGTCAGTAATTGTTTCACGTTTAAGGTAAATAAGTGAAATGAGAGAGAGACAAAGACAGTTACAGCGATTTTTTATATCCGAATATTTATTTTACAAGGATTTTGTTTTGCTGAGTAATTGGTATGTTACCCTTTGCGGCTTTGTGGTATTATTGTTTTTACCACAAATTTTAAAATTATTTCCTAACTACCTTAGGGTATACTCAGCTATATCATTGGATATTAAATTCATGTCTGTCACAAAAAATATCAAATGGTTAAAAGTATCCGGTAGTTCGTATCACTTGATATTGATACTCAAAAGTATCAAATTAACCCGTCACTCTACAGTGTTATTCTGGGGAGTTCGCGCTGAACCTGGAGTGGGAGACACTTACCAAGTCGATCCAATTTTACGAAAAGAAGAATATGAAAAGATTTTGGAAAACTATGCCTTGCCATCTGAGATAAAATTAATAGGAGAAGCGTTCATACTACAGTAAGACAACAGCCCTAAACATACTTCCCGTTTGAGACCCAAAGTAAATCTACTAACATGGTAAGAAACCCGCAGTCTCAGGACTGACAGGTTCGCAAAACACCTACACACCAAAACAATATTTATTAGAGCAATTACAGATCGCTTGGAAAACAAGTTCGGAAAACTATTTCGACCGAAACACCATCAAAACATGATGAAAGAATGCCACGATTAGTGGCAGCCCTTCTAAAAGCCAAAGGAGAATACTTCGATGAAAAGTTCGTTTATTGGTGTTCGGTTCCAAATACTATTAAATAGTAATTAGGAATAAACAATTAATAATATGAATTTTTAACTTAACAAGCTTGTACCGCTGTCTTGCTGTTTTACACTGAAAAACTTAGTTCAAATCTTTTATTTCTCTTCTTAGTTGCTTAGTAACATTATTTAGCTTAGTTTAATTTTGAAGGGTTGTATAGTTGACTCCCAAAGAAGAGCTCCAGTTTTCCTAGGGTTATGGTTCTTTTTGGTCTTTTTGCAGTTTTAATCAGTTTTAATCATGCATGTTATACATGACTAAAACTGATTGAAACTGCAAAAAGATCAAAAAGCATGTTATCACTCCCCAAAAATTTATCCCAGGCAAAATTAATAAATTCATCAGGTAACACTAAAATTATATTTTAATCCCACCAAAGTATTTTATTAAATTTACTTAAATTTCGATTATTTCAACTCCGGAAATAATTTAAAAAAATGAAACATAAGGAAAGCGAGATAAATATATTCGATACGGAAATAATATTTTGATGACAAATTTTACAAAATTTGTCGTCGTATTGTGATAAGTGATGCCTATTAGATTTACTTTCCAGTACTTGTAGAATTTTGGGAACCATGAAGTAAAACAATACATATATTTGGTCAAATACATGTGATCATCCTGAAATGCCAATCAAATTAATATTTTTTGTTTGAAATTATTACGGTAAGAAGAGAGAATATTCAGAAGTATTCACTCCACCTTCCGGTATTAATTAGTCTGTTTATCGACTCAAAAATATTAATGCTCCATGGTTTTAATTTTTTTTTTGTACCTCAATCTACTTAAACGAAAATTACGGAATGGTGAATTTCGTGTACCAAAATTTAATTGCGAGGGGTGGGACAAAAAAAAATGGGTTATGATTTCGAGAAGCTTCGTTTTCTGTTTATTTTATACCTACTATCAAAATTGATTTGAATTGGTGCGGGTAAGTTTTCTACTGCCAGCAAATAACTGGAATGAGTTGTAAGGCCTGGACAATGCATTAAGAAGGTTCCCTGGTAGGGCATGTAAGTGCCTCCTTAAAATATTTGCTGCTTAAAGGTTTTAATAAGAATTCTTGATGAGAAAGGGGTTTATAATGTAAGAAATCGATTTTGGAATATCCAGCTTAGTTGCGGAAGATGAAACTGAAATTCTTAAACTGTTTTTAGTGGATGATCTGAGGTTAATAATGATGGCTTTTGGAATGGAGATAAACATAGATTTATAAAATGATGTTAGGATTTTTTTTCTAAAATGGCCTTTTTTATCTGTTTAAGGTGGGATTGGTTATGGTGGAGAGATGTGAGATTTTGAACAATTTTTAGAAATAACATCTTGAACATATCCCTGAACTAAGCAATCTCTCAAAAAATTAAAATGAACCTATAAGTTTGTAGGAAAATGAAATTTTATTGTTATGGTTTCGACTGTGTTTTTGAAAAAAATACCAATTAAAGTGGGACTAAGCCCTTTCTAAAACCATAAAAATGAATTTCGTTTTGCATTTTCAAAATAAATTTCAAATTTATTTCTCAATTTTGTTCCGAAAAAACAATTTAAACGAACTAATCGATTTGTAAAACTTATTATGCAATATAAAAACTGGACTCCAAAAAATGCTCTCATAGTAACTGAGAACATTTTATGGAGTCCATTTTTCGACAGAGGTTCTTGAAAATGACCAAAAAAATCATTTATTTTTCGAACGAACAGAATTTCGATTAGATTTTGGTATAGATCATAATAATTTGAGAACAATTTACAACAAAAAAATATTACATGAACTCGAAACAGCGTATGAAAGCAAAAAGATTCTGTAAAGTCAAGAAATATTCAGTAAGAGAGCTTTCATTGCTAAGTTGATTTCTTCTAGAATAATAAAACCAATGATCATTTTCAAAAATAAACAATTTTAACAATTTAGCAATTATTATCAGCAATTGTTGATCATGTGGATTTCAAGAGATTTTGTTTGTATAGCGAAGTTATTTTATTAAATATCGCAGAAAATCTTAAAGTAACCTGATGTGAAAATCTAATTGTGAAGTATATAATAAGCAGTAAAGTTTCCGAAATTAATACTGAATATTTTTTTCAAATTGCTTTGAAAATCCCAAATTCCCATCGTCAAAATAAACTTTAGTGACGTGTATAATTTTTATTGTGAAATTAGTCAAATGTTTCCTGTTTTGCTACGTATTGTGACCATTCTGATTAATTTTTTGAAATTTTGTATGAATCCTGATAATTTTTCAAGCTCTTCAGTGGTCATTTCGTACTGAAATTTGTTCTCTTTTACCTACAACTTGGTATTTTACTGGATACAATCTACGCATTCCTTTAATACATCCATTAAAAGAAGAAAAATTTTCGAGAGTAATTTCGAGAGTAGTAAATGGATTCCATATTTGCGGAAAATTATAGTAGTTTGATGTAAAACTATATTAATGTTCTAAATTTATACTTTTCAAGCTATTTGCCGTAGGCACTTTGCGAAACACACTAATACTTAATAAATACATTTTGTTAAACACTTGTTTTTTATTTTGCAAAACTAGTTTTTTTTTAATATTTTAATTAAAAAATTTGATCAAAAAGTTTAAAAAATAAGTCGATCGATTTCGACCTGATAGGTCATCATCATCACATGTATCAACTGATTTGTAAAAGTAAAAATTTGTTATATATGACAGAAAAAAGCAAAAATAAACAAAAGAAGGAGGGACAAAAAATAGGCAATAAAAATTAATCTATTGATCACGCAGGTGGGCGATTAGTCATCGGTTGAGTAACAAAATTCAACGTATATTGAAGGAATTGAAGAAAATCATACAGCTAGCTTGAACAATTTAGACATATTACATATACAACCTAAAGGCAGACGTTTAGATACCTTAGAGTTTCACGAAATTCGAAAACCAATATTTTTTAACCAAAACATCCTTAACGAACAGAGAAAAATTCGTTTCTCACCAATTACAGACCCCGCCAAATTATACCTTGAATTTTGTTACTCAGCCGATGACTACCCCACCGATGACTAGCCCACCTGCGCGATCAATAGATTAACTTTTATCGCTTTTTATTGCTTATTTTTTGTCCCTCCTTCTTTTATTTTTTTTTTTTTGCTTTTTTCTGCTACATATAACAAATTTTTACTTTTACAAATCAGTAGATACTCCTGATGATGACCTAAATCGATCGAGTGATTTTTTAAACTTTTTGAACAAATTTTTAAATTAAAATATTCAAAAAATCTAATCTTGGGAAATAAAAAACAAATGTTTAATAAAATGTGTTTATTAAGTTCTTAATTTAAGTAGGCTTATTCATTTATATTTAAATATTATGGAATTATTTTACAAAATTAAATTTTAGAAAATTTTACATATTTTATCAGTTCTTCTTAAAACTCATTTAAGCTTAACAAGAACTAAGAGGAAATAATAAATAATTTTTACTTCCTGCATGTAATTATTAATTTGCTGAACGGCATGCTAATATACAATACATATTTATTTGTGGTAACTAATATGATTTACTACACTCAAATTTGGTTTACTTTCCGTTTAAGTTCCAATAGTATACGATTTTTACTTCCTGCATGTAATTTAATGATAGGTCGCAACAAAATAAGTAAACATATAGTATTTTCAATCGTACTGTGAAAAGAATGATCATATTAACAAAAAGTATAAAATTTAATAATTAAATTATTTCAAATCAATTTACCGACCCTTAATTTAAATCCAATAAACAAATTTTTGGACCGGACAAATTGTATATTTACTATATTTGTTAAATGAACCTTTACCATTTATAATTATAACAATGCGATTAATAAAGCAAACGCCACCAACAATTAAGAGTATTTGAAAATAAACTTTTTATTCTTCGTTAAATATTTGATACGTTTTGGTTTGGATTTCTATACCCCATTTTTTAATATTTGATTGTTGATAATTACATTATTTCTGTGTAAAACCGTCTCCTTGGATAACCCCGAAAATGAAGGCAAAAAAAAAATATAATAATTAAATTTTATTTTTGCCATTATGGGCGACGTAGAATAAAATCAACAAACGATTTATTAATTAAAATTTTTTGGGTGGAAATTTCCTTTCTTTTATTGTATTTGTATTGTACGGGTATTCGGTGAAAGTGGGTGGACAATTTTTCTCTTATATATTTTTCCGTTCGCAATAATAAAAATAATAATTATTATTATTACTATTTTTATTACAAAATTTTTTGTCGCTTTTTATTTTTTTCTCGGTGTGACATAGATTTTTTGGGCGGCATCAATAATAATTGTCCGTTTTATATATACGAAAGGGTTATTCGGTGTGTGTCCTTCATGAAGAATTCAAATAATTTAATTATCTTTCGCGGTAATTAAAAATTTATACAAATAGGTTAAATCAAATTATAATTTTATAAAAGTTTTACTTACATTTTTAAACCATGCATAAGATAAGACTGGTGGTTTTGCATCGGCACGACATTTTAATGTCACATTTTGTTCCTCAGCCCGTGTTACCACCCGACTTGGATCTTCGTTAGCTAAATGGACAGAAACTGTTGGAGCATCTAGACATATAGAATAAATCGATGTTAGTTGAGGAACTTACTCATAAGTTGAATGTAATACATACAGGCCACATTTATAATACGCTTATCTTCTAAAAAGCCGCCCGAGAACCATGGATTTGATGCTCGGCACGTTAATTCAGCACCATCATTTTCTGATGACACCCGCAGCGTTAGTATACTTGATGTAAGATTCGCGTCCTATAAAACATTAAATATTAGTGAAATTTGTTAAGTTATTCTATTTATACCAAAAAACGTGAAATCGCTACAAATTATTTTTTTAGTTTAATATTATTCGCATTGCCATCCGAAGCCAAGTCGAGCTAAATATTAAAGATTTATGAAAAATATGGTGGTTTGAAACCAGGGAGTTTGGCAACAGCTCAATGCTTTTCGCGCACTAGAATTCGATTGATTAGCCCTGATTTCACCCGATGGGGCCAATTTTCGGTTTTAATATTTTCCGTCTGAATGATTTGATAACGATTGGTGTGGAGGATTTTGGAGTCAGAAATAGATTGCGGTGAGTCAGAATTAAAATAAAATCGCGTAAGTTGCCCCTCGGGTCTGGACCCAGTTTTGGTTGAAATTTGTTGATAACAATTGGTCAAATGTTTATGAGCTCTCGGAAGCGATTGGAAGGAGTACAAAATCAAAAAAAAAAATTTCAGGTTGCATCATACTGCAATTGGCCTGCATTACTGGGTGGAATTGGAACTACAAAATTACTCTAAAATAACCAAATATAGGTTACTATGACGAATGTAAAATTGTTTAAATATTTTTGGGGAAACTTCAGAAATGTAATCAACTAGGATATGGAACTGGACTATTTATTAATCGACCAGAATAAACATAGGTAAGGTAATGACCGGATGTTGCGACTTTTGCCTGAAGTTTTGAATAGTGGCCAACTGTGTCCGAACCTAGTGAAATTTATAAAAAATTTCGAAAAATTTTATATAGGATACCGCAGTCAACATTGGATTCTTCGGTAAACTAAAGCTGTTGTGAGTTCCTTCACCTGCTATATTTATATCTAAGTGCCAGGAAATTCTTGAGTATAGATAAAAATATTCATGATTAATCGTTTAGAAGTTCGGTGGTGGAGTTTGTGATTTTAAGAGAATTCCGGAAACCGCAAAATGGAAATCGAGCAATTTGGACGAAGCTTACTTAACAACCATTTATGCATTAATGAGCTCCAGCGACATTTAAAATTGGTAATTTAATTTGAATTCAACCGTTTTCACGCCGATCATAATAAAACGCGATTTGTATGATAATTCTACTGAGATAGGCAATTTAATGCAATTTAAAAAAACTAAGCCTAATTGGAATCTCAAATAAGTTCCGAATTTGAATTTGAAACGTGGCCAATTTAAGTGGAACTTCCTCGTCTTTCACCATTTTAGAATATTGTTCGAATCGCACGATTAAAATAACGAATAAATGTGAGTTTCAAGAGAGGTTCCAAAAATGGCAAATTTGGATGAAATGTATTTCTTTGCTGTGACAATTTGAACAGAACACTTTCAAAAATTGAGAAATACTAGATTTAATTAAAAAATATGATCTAATTTTACAATTCATAATATGTTGTGCCCGAAATCGAAAATGAGTGCCCCTTATGACGCTGAGCCGTCCGATGGGGAATAAATGTAGATACGGTAATATAGGGGAGGGGGAGGGGGGTAAACAAACATTTATTATCCATCGGAACTCTGGATTACCGTGAAAATGAATTTATAAATTTAAAATTTCGGCCATTTACTGATTTCGGACTTTAATTGAATCATATGGAACGATAAATTATCATAAGAGGAGCTTGGGGGTTGGTCATGGAAAAAAATGTAATTTCAGAGTTTGTATTGCGAGAAAATTAGTCTGGAGTAATGGCGGAAGACATTGATCGGGCCGGACGTGGTCGGTAATATCCGGGGTGGGGAAAAAGTTGAAGACGCCATTCTGGTATATGGAGGCTATAAAAGGAGGCTAACGTAACCTTGGTAAGTTTCGAGACAAAATTTTTAAGAGATTCATGTTTAGACCTAGATGCTATTAGGTCTGCCAATGGCTTGGTTTTTGGCAATTTTTACATTTTTTAGCTCGTTGTTGCAAATTTAAATTATGACCTTCAATTCTACACTTTTGACTTATATTTTCCAATTTGTAATACTTGCCGTAATATGAAGGAAATTAATTTGTTTGCCTTCCGTCCTGTAAGTTACCATTACTAATAGATAATATTTCAATTGTTCGAAGATGTTTATGCTTAATAAGCATAATTTATAAATCCACAAACGAAAAATAGCTTATAGGTACACTTAGGCGATTTCAAGTTTTTCGTACAGAAATTATAAATATAAATTATATAATATACTTACATCACGGTCGCTATGTGCCGTAATATCTGCGCTTCGAAGTTCTTCACCATCAAGTATCCATTGTATTTTGGCAGCTGGATACGATCCCCATGCCTCACATCGGATAGGAATCGGTCGCCCCGCCGTCAGCAGTTCATTTGGTGATACTATTTTAATTCGTATAGGTTTCAAATGAACTTGGATTCCTACTTCTTTCGTAACAGGTGGAACTAATTTTGATCCCTGAGCTCTACATTCTAACTTAGAACCAAAATAATCTCTGGTTACAGTACCTACAAATAATTGATTAACCATAGCTGCAAGACCTTCATCAGCTGAAGGATGACTCATTCCAGCTATTTCTACACCATTTCGCCACCATGTGACTTTGGGAGGCGGCCGACCTAAAATAGAAAAAAAAATATCAATAATAAACTAGTTCATGTAATAATTTTTTTATTGATTTATGCTCTACAGCCACAGAAATTATGATGGTGACGATAGCAGAAATAATCTTTTAAGAATGGAAAACAATAAAAAATGTTAAAATTTTATTTTAGTGTCACAGTCTCCATTGTTATTGCCATTACTACTATAAAACAACAAAATTGACACAAAAAATTTATCAAGTGGGATTTTGATTCAGCTTTAAGCAAAACAATTTGGAGGGTTTCATTTTCTATGTAGGACAAAACCGTCATTGGTATTTATCTAAATATGTACGACAACTTAAAATTTCGTCTCTTTGGTATGAAAACAAAAAAAAATATTTAGAGCATTGCGGATAAAAAATTACATCCATAAATTTTCTGTGATGTAGTTTGATGTGATTAATTAATCAAAACAACATTTGCAAATACATGTAGACTTTGAGGCAATTGTGAAGCTGTTGTTATATTTTGTTTTTTTTTATATTCCATATAAATATAATAATACTCACCACCTGTTACTTGACATGATAAAAATAATTCATAACCCTCTCGAAATGGGCCTGCCACACTAGATATTTCTTTACCCTGTGCGTCAAATATTCTAGGCTCTTCTGGAGGAACTGCGTAGTAAAATAATTTTTGTTCAGAATTTCAAAAAATGGTGATTTAATTATTCGCAGCTACTCACCTACTAATGTTAAATTATGGCGAAAATTTCGTGTTGGGGAATTAAAAAAATCTATTCGACATCTATATACACCACCATCGGTTGGTTGAACATTTCGTATTTGTAATCTAGAATCTTTCAGTGAGTCTGATACAGAAAAATATAAACGTTGACCTAGATCACTTGCTAATGCTGAATGTGTTGCTGTTTTAAGTGAACCCAGCCGAGAATCCAGACTGCATATTTGCACAAAAATAATTAATATAAATAATTTTAGCTGTAATTTTGTCGACTTACCTGTATAGTGGAATTCCCGTTGAATCCCGAAACCATAAAACTAATTTTACTGAATCATGGACCGTTGGTGGTGTTATGTCGCATGGTAATTCAGCATCCCTATCTAATGCAGCCCATACTACTCGAGCTGGAACTGTAATTAAAAAAAAATATACAAATTATTTAAAACGAATTATAAAAACCTTTATATTTAAGCTTAGTTGTACCTTGTAAATTATGCTCGTGAAATATGATTAATCTTTTATCAAAAAATTGTCAGTCCAACTAAAATTAGTTACGATACCGAAAAACTAATAATTTTGAAATGTATAAAACTTCGGCAAGAAGCTCAATCTACTCGTAGTTTGCAAATAACAAACGCTATTAAAGTGGCCATCGATGACTTCCAGTTCTTATTATAACCTTCCAAAGATGCTGTTTTGTGTATCTACACCTATTTAAGAATTGTCTACGTGCTGTTGTCGAACATTAGGAAGTGAGACTTTTTTAATTATGAAATATTTATGAATATCTGCAAACCAAATACTTTAGCATATTACGTTTAAGATAGTTCATCATATTCAAAATAAATTTCAAAATTTACTTGCAATGCAATTTGGTTTGTCATTAACAAACGTTAACACCAAGCGTAGACGATACATTGTGGCGTAAAAAATATCGATAATTGGTAGTCTATATAGACATTTGGTAGAAATCGTACAATATTACTTTTTTTGTTGTTTCCATATTATTTTTTTAAGTCCTAGGAGTCAATTCGCGTCCCCATGAAATAATTAAATAGAAAAGTTTTTTTCATTTGCAATCGAGTAGGTTTGAATTGCCCATAAGAAATTAGGATTTCACACGGTGGAATTTGCAAATAATTCAAACGTGCAAATAATTCAAACTACTAGATTGCAAATGAAAAAAACTTTTCATTTTCATTATTTTATGGAACGCAAATTGACCCCCTTGGACGTTTTTATGTTTCCCAGATCAAATTTATGTTTCCCCAAATTTTGAAAGGTTAGACCAAAAAATTAATTTGTGGTTAATCTCTAGCGATTGAAAATTATTCATCATTTTTCTTTGTGATAGTCATTTTTATGGAAATATTTAACAAAACAAAATTTCGGTTTTTGTATGAAATACTTCAATAAATGGTGAGCGAATGATAAAAGATAAAAAGATCGATCGTTTCAATAAAAAACAAGACACAAAATTTCATTTTCATTTCATTTTAATCGCTATGATAAAAAATCATAATTGACGAATGATAAAGTATGCTCGAGCGAAAACATTATTAAGAAGTTAAAGAAGTTTTTAAAATCGTCCGTGATATTAATTATAATTTTTATTATTAGATTTTTTCGGCTTTTCGACCAAGAGACCATTTACTCATAATACATATATCTACCACTAGAAGTAAAAAACTGATCTGCACCTCTTCTACCCCCTTCCCCCTCCCCATTTGGGCTATAAAAATTGATATATTCATCAGGTTGCAACGACCAAACTGCCAAAATGATAAGTTCTTGTTTTGCACTATCGATATACATTTATGCAGAATTTTTGCAGTTTGGTCGTTGCATCCTGATAAGTAGACCAACTTATTTTCAGTCAGAACCAAGCTGCTATAAGAGACCTACGGAATTTCTCATTTTTGTAAGGATTTGTGTATGTTTACATGTTCCCTTCAGGGTTAAAAATGTGGGGAGTGCATTTTTCTACTTTTTGTGGTAAAAATGTGTGTAAAATAGTCATAAACATTTATTACGACCTCTGGTCGTTCCATTAAATGGCAATGGTTAATATTCTGATTGTGGTGAATAAAAAAACAATAAAACCCTGATAATTCTAAGTTAAATGAAAAAAAAGAAATTCATTACTAAAATAAATTAAATAAATTTTTAAAAATAATTGTGAGTTTTCTCAAAGTGAAAATAAATCAGTGATTGGTTTGCAGTGTATATTTAACATGGCAGCCATTCCGAAACAAACCAACAAACTTAAGTATTATCGGTGGTGAATAATCAGTGGTGTCCAAATATTTCGACGTGCAATTACAGTACTAGTTAGTTCGCCTGTTGTTTTCGTTTCGTGTTTTTTTTTATTTAATTTAAATCTTTATATTGTTTAGTGCTAATTAATTATAAATTCTAATTCAAACTAAAATCTTAATCTTAATTTAGAAAAATTTAATTAAACTAAGTAAAAATTAAAATCAACTCTCTTAACGTAAATATAATTAAATTCAATTAAAGTAAAGTAAAGTAAAGTAAAATAAATTAAAATGAGGGAAATTAAAATTCAAATAAATTAAAATTCAATTAAATTAACTTGTTAAATTAATTTAAGTTCTATTTTTGTTTGTAGTTAAGTAAAATGCATTCTTTGTGTAAAACTGAGCATTCCCAACCTCGCCAATATCGCCAACAGTCAAATAGGTAATGGCGCCCTGATTAGTTAAGATGTTGTATTAGGATTTTAAGACCAGGCCAATTTTTTCTTCGGGATGGTTAAATTAGTCTTTCTTATTTCTCGATTCTTCCTATCCCAAAGTTACTCCGCAGTCTAGCAAGATTTCTCCCAGGCACTATTAAACCACTAAGTGAGACCAGGTTTTGTTTCACATTGTAAAATGCCAATAAAAATAATATTTTGTTCGACAAGCCACAAAATGTTATAGAAATTTGTTATTAGTTTATTTCACAATTACTTTGTAGCCTAATTGTTTCGAAAACGAATTAAATTTTAAAATTTAAATTAATAAAATTTAAATATATACCAAAAAAATTATCATGAAAATTTGGATTATTCTGTATGATAACCAGATATCTTTTTTACATTGAGTTGAGGTTAAAAAAAATTAATTGATGGGACGACCAACAAAACCAAACTCTTAAAAGTCTTGGTAACCTCATCTTGGATTTCAAAATAAAACTAAGTATTTATTTAAAATAATGTTAATAGAATTTTCTGTTTTCAGTACATTCAATATAAATTACAGCATTTTACAAATTATTTAATTTCCTCGTAGATGTCTTAAAATGAATTTGGCATTCGTTAATTCTTTTTAAATTTTAGTTATCCACCTCATCTAACAGCAAAATTAAATGCAATATGGTTTCATTTTAAAGAAGCTGTAAACTTCGATAATATTAAAGCATACTGACATCTAACAAAATTTTATTAAAGCTAACGGAAAATAATTTAAGAGTGTACATTTTTCAAATTATTAACTCAACTTTAATAAAGCCTTTGCAACAAAAGCGGTTTGTCGTTTTGTATTTTCTTACGTTTAAAAAAATCATCCATAGTAATAGCAAATTTATGTCGAGTACACCAATCAAATCAACAGACAAGCAGATTTCGAGGACTAAATAATTTAAAATTTGAAACAAATACTTCTCACTCCATTAGCAAAAGAATCAAAAAGATTGTATGGAAAATGCAATACCATTGATTGCGCCCTGTAATTAATACAAATCATTGGGCCTTGTGAGTGTAATGTCCAAGTGGAGCAAGGGTTTTGATAATTATTGCAACGCGCAGCTGGTACCGCCTGAAATATTAGTTAAGAGTAACTTTCTTTCCATAATCATCGTTACTGTCGTGTTTTCAGATTTTCAATTTGAAAACGTATTCAAGAATAAGGCAAAAAACCTGACAAATTTTTTTTTCAGCGTCTGTCATCGGTTTCGAACTGCTTTAACTATGTACTCGACGCAGATATTGAAAAAATGTTCGAGTTTCGAATTTGTGTTCACCAAATTGAATATTTGTGTCGTGAAAGCGCCTTAACTTTCGTGCAAATAATGAAGGCAACTGTGCTCAGGAAATGTAAAGTAACAAATAGATTTTGTTACTATTTGCATCTGGGAGAGATTAGGCCATATAGTGCTGACAGATTTAAAATAACAAAACATGGCGGACTACAAACTTTGTCGAAATAACAAAAATTGCACATGTACATACTAATAAAACAGTTGACAAAAGCAATGTTAGGCTCAGTCAACAATTTTATTGCGAAAACTAGCAATTTTTTAATACGCAATTTGTAAACTAGCGACTACAAATTACAAACTACAAATTACAAAAAAATAAAAATTATCAACATTTTGTTGAACTCAAATAAATGAAGTTTAGGCGTTTAATGTATCTAGAATTGGCCAGCTCGAATTTCCAACGAACATGGTATATAATATGTGTAGTTAGCTAAATGCATCCTAAAAAAAATAAAAATTATCCTCATTTTCATATACGAGGAAATTCTTTTTGACACATATAACCGTCGTAGTGGTCTGGAACATACAGCACCAATGTCAAAATCAAAATCGAAAAATTCATTAACAACGTTTTATCAAGTAGAGAACGAGATTGAAAAACTATCTAATACTTTTAAACAAGGATATCAAAAGCCCTCTCTGAAAGTAGGCAAAATTTAATAGCTTTCAGGAACAGATAACTGTTATTTATATTTTTAAGGTTGTACGGCACTCTACTTGTCAAAGACAATGCTTACTAAAAATCATTTTTTGACTTTAAAATATTAACAGTTAGACAAATTGTTTCGTTATTTTTTTTTAATGTGAATGTAAGCGAGTTTGAGTCACTTCTGAATTGTGCAAATAAAAGAAAATTGTGTCATCTGAATAAATTTTCGGTATAAAACCGTACAATTAGTGTTCCGGTTAATTGAATGCCGGATCATCGGACTTTTACTTCAATATGAAAAGAAAAGCCTTAAAAAATTTTCAACTAATGCTTTCACTAATAAAAATGTACAAAAAACAATTGCAAATTTCAAAATGAATTAAAAAACACACTTAAATATAAATTCATAATTAATACACAAATAGAATTTATGAAAAGTTGGTTGTTTTTTGAAAAACATGAAATTAAGCATGCATTTCTATATGTATTAAAAACAAATGTAAATTTTATGATTACAATTTGAAATAAAATTTGCCGTAAAATGACATAAAATGTATCTTGCTTGTGTCAACTTGAAATTAAATTTGTTTTTGTAATACAACTTTGTTAAATCAGAAAATTTATATAAAAATATAACTTAAAAAACGTCCCATTTTTCAATTTAAATATTTTTAAGCTAAACTTTTTAATTTCAGCCTTTTCTAATTCAGGGAGCCTAAGCATATAGATAAGCCCATTTTCAGCATCCAAAATATTTAATTTAAAAATTAAGAGAATTGTTTAACTCTTTATAATTATTTTGTATCTCAAAATAAAAAAATTCGTGGGATGTGCTACTTGTCTTCCTTAATTATTTGCAGGAAAAGGATTAAAATATTTATTTATCTGGATACTGCTACATAATTTAAATACAAACTCAACAGAATTCAAAATTATCGGAAACTATCAGTTTCGATCGACTATGAATTTGTATTTCTCCAAATCTGGTGCGTATAGCTTATTTTTCGAAATTGTACAACAAACTGCTAAATTTTTCAAGAACTATAATTTTTTCATTTATTTCGTTTTCCGAATATAATGGCACATATTACCTACATGTATGTCAGTAGAGTATCTAAAAACTTGGATCCAAACATTTATGTGGTAAGAATGAAGCTCTCGATCTTTAAATGATATCATTTAATAAATGAATGCGAAACGCACGACTGATGTCAAGTTTCTGACAAAATTAAAAAAATACCAAAAAACGTGGCGGACTATACAAACTTTGTCGAAATAACAAAATTACACATGTATTAATAAAACAGTTGATGAAAGCAATATTGCATGCAATCAGTACACTACAGCGACTTTGGCAATGACAATTACAAAACATAGATTAAAATTAAATCCAAAATTTTATATGAAGACCCAATTGTTATCGACCCCGAAGTTGATCAATTTTTGCAAAACTAATTTAAATGGAATTTATTCGTTCACTGTATGGAGGATTAGCCGGCTCACCGAAATTTCGAACCGATATTTGATTGCCGCCTGTCCGTTTGTGTCCACCATAACTTAAGAACGGATGGAGATATCAACTTAATTTCTTCAATAGAAGTTCAAAAAATTCATGGGGTAGAGGATAGAGCCCTATCGAATTAGACATTTCTGTGTTTAGGGTGATAACCCTACAATGTTAACCCCCTCCTTAAAATTGATAGATTTTTTTTTATTTTCTATTCTATTTCGGTTTCATGCTGCATGTGAATGTGGAATAAAAATATATTTCGTGTGGACGTGGATTTGTGTGGGTTATGTGGTTATGAGGGTGGTAGGTATTGGAGGTATTGGAGAATCTTGCAGAGAATCTTCCTTTCTAACACCTGGGAAAATAATACTACTTTGTAGGGAACAAAAAGGCTTATAAGTAGAGTTCGGCTCCGTACCTTTTCCGTATTTTCGTAATTATCATTGCCAAAGTCACTTGTTCTTTTTCATAACAAAATTCTTGACGAAGCCTAACATTGCTTTTGTCAACTGTTTTACTAATACATGTGCGTTTTTGTAATTTCGATAATTTTTGAAAGTCCACCATGTTTTTTCTTTTTGTATATTTGTCGGAAATTCCACAGTCGTTTGAACATTTCCTGATTTCTACCTGAAATAATAATTTTCGATATTGTCAAGATATTTGCTATGTTGTGGTGTCGACATACCACTGATATGGAACTGTTCTAATTTTATACGGCAAACCTGATCCAAATTCAGTTTTAAATTACAAATTTTGTTTTTGAATCTAGTAAGCGGCTTGTTCCCGAAACATGAACTGAAGCGGTTCAGATGACCCACCAAAAAAGACTTAATTATCCACTTAAATTGTCTACAAGTGAATAATAATAGTTAACTACGTAGTAAAGATAGTTCGGTACAACACTGTGGATGGTCATTATGTTGCGCAAGGGGCTTTGAAATTTGGTTTTTGCAGTAAATAATATTGTTGAAAATTTACAGGCTGTGATGAGAAATTAGTTAAAAACAAATTTAGGATTGTGACATTTTTTATTATGGAAACACTTTGAAAATTTTCGAATATCACCAAAAATGTTGAGCATAATATTATCAGTGCATCAATATTTCAAATTAGTTCTAAATTCATTGCAACCCTTTTCAGTGACGGTTCATGACAGTTCATATTTGACAGTCATGAAGTACACACGAAGCAAATTAACCATGGAAAAATAATCGATTTAACAACGCGTTTTAAAAGTGAAAACATTTTACACAAATCAATCATCAATTTTATGAACATTAAGATAATTACGTGAAAGTTTCCACTATGATGCCTTCCACGCCTAAAAATTACCGGGTTATCAGAAAATTTAAAGAAAGAGGAAATGTGGCAAATGAACGGCGGACTCGACATTCTTTACTATTTCAATTAAGTAATAAAATTTAAATTTTTTAGAATTTTTCAAAATGTAGAGAAACCAAGAGAAATTAACAAATCTCAGAGTAAATAGAGCACTGAGAAGATATAACCGATTTGAATTTTTTGATAGTTTGACGTTGTTCCATAGAGGTACTACTTAAATTCCACAATTAATGCTTTGGAATAAACTGCAAAATAATTGACTTCATAAAATTATTTTTGCCGTTTGTATTACGTGAGAGAACGCCGAGGTAATTTGAAATCCGTTAAAACTCTATAATGATTGAAATAACTGAACTGAATTACGCTCCTAAAATAACCTCGGTGTCCACCATTATTAAAGTTCAAAAATATTTTAAAATAGCCCCTCTGAAAAACGTAATTAATTAGTAATAAAATATCACAGTAAAACCCCAAAACTAATTTCAAATTGGATATAAATCAACAGAATTAGTAGAGTGCAGATGGAATTGAATCGCTAATGCTGAAAACCAGGAAAATGAACCAAAACATTAGTTTTACCACCAATATTCTTGGAAAAAGGAAGTTCAATAATTCTTGAAAATATTTTCTATATTTTTTTATTAGTGAAGTGCTGATAGATTTTAAATTAAGTTTATGACGCTAAACAATCTAACAGATTTTTAACATTTTTACCAAATGTTCTGCCATTTTGAATCTCGAAGTCATTTTGGTAGTAATTTTTTTGTTGGTTCGTTTTTCAATCTCAATAACTATTGAGACTAGAAAAATTTACAAAGAAAAATTTAATGGGAGATTAATGTTTAGTTAGAGTTTGATTAGACTTTGTAAAAAAGCAGTTATAACAACACTGGGCAACGATGAGGCTAAAAATTAACTTCTTAATTTCTTGAACTAAAATTGGGCATTTGCAGGAGCTAGTTGCTTACATTCTCAAATAAGAATTTTAGTGTGGCAGAACTCTCCGATATAGACTACAATAGGAATTTACAACCCGAGCCGTCATTTTAAGGAGAGTATAGATGCTAAAGTGGTCCCAGTACAACATTTTAAAGACTACTGAAAAATAGTTCCGTCTAATAATCTTAACTTAGGTTCAATTATAAATAAGATTAACACTTAGCGCAACTACACATTGCAGAGGACTGTGTGTAAAAAATAAAAGTGTTTATACAAAATAAAGCTTTTAAGCAAATATATCCTATCTAAGCTCACTTCTAAGCAAATATATCCGTTCTATCTTAATCGTTTAAAACAAGGTAGACTTTAACAGTATTTAAAAAAAATATTCAACCTTTTTGTGAACAGAAATATTATTAAAGATAATCCGGTATTAAAACGATCTAAAACCAGTAATGGTTCAAAATATGTCATATTTCTAATTAATACTTATTTTGTATATTGCATGCATCTTAAATGAATTTTTGGTTTTTTATATCATTCTAGTTACAAAAAACATCGAAATATCATAATTTTCAAATATGTAGAGTGAAATCATAAATCTAATTCAGTCATCACCGAGGTCTGTATTAGATCGAACAAATTAGTTGAAAATAATTTCTGAATATTTCAATGGTTAATAAAAAATAAAAATAGCCAATTGCAATTATAAAACAGTTTACATGCAGGAAGTAAAAATAACCAAGTCATTGCAATTCCATCAGTAATAGGCTCTAAACATAGGTAAATCAAGCATATAAATTGCATACAATATGCGATAAATTATTTTAAAGTTGAATAATAAAATTATTAAAATATTTTCGAAATGGTAATTTTTTTGGACGCAGGAAGTGAAAATCATAAGATTCATAGATATAAACTTAATTACAATAGAAATCTTTTTGAAAAGCATACTTCGCCTATCATTTATCTAGAAAATCAGTAGAATTACGTATTTAATTCATACAACTTTTAAAGGAAATTCTAAGCAATATTATTTTATATATTTAAGTCGTAAAAATAGGATCAAACTTAATTTTTTTTTTGTAGAATCGCAAATATAGAAAATAATTTTACGATTTTTATGATCCTTTTTATACCCACTAAAATTACAATGAAATTTTGCGTCGTAAAAACGGATAAATAACGGCTTAGGTGTATACGTTCATATTCCAATCTACCTTCTATACGCGTTACCACGGCATCGTTACATTTTAAGAAGGTCATTATAGGGCCACAATTCTTAACAAAACATATTGAATCGTATAATGTTAAGTCTGTAGGCGTATAAAGTGATATCTATCGCAAAAATCACCTTGAAAACAGTTTACCAAAGTTATAAGGTAAATATTGTTGAAAACTTTGCAGAGAATTTTGAAAATATGTTTTTATTATCTTAAATTAATTTGAAATTAGCAAAATGTAACCCTAATAACCTTTATTCTAACCAAAAACTTTAAATCATACCACATTTAACATTAAATTTTAATTTAATTAGGTTTTTGTTTAAATCTATCTGTATACGAGTATATATAAATCCCAAGAATATTCCCACCATCTGGATTTTGTAACCATTTTTATATACCAAATTATTATAAATCTTAAAAGCACTGTCTTGTAACGTTTCTAGAAGCGAACAGCACATAAACATAATTTGGTTTTTTCATCCATTATAGAGATTGTTTTGGTAAACATGGTTTATGTTATATAATTACGCGTTAAATTTGCCCTTTTTCATTATTTTCCATAAAAAAAAGTTGTTTTCATACTTTTAAAAACTGCCGATATAATATTATGTCAAATTTATATATCGAAAGTTCAATGTTGTTTTAATTGTGTGTATCTTGCGAAACCGAAATTATGTTGATTCAACAGAATTTTTGTTCGAATTTTGTTTTTATACATATAAATTGTATAGGCAAAATTAGTTGAGATGAATGCCAAAACGTTTATATGTATGTATGTGCTGTAATTTTTTAATTAACCATATTATATGACTTTTGGTTTGAATACAAAAAATTAAATCCTCATAGAAAAGCTTTCAATATAATTAAAATATAAAAGGTTTTTTGCTTTATAGTCCAAACGATTATTGGTAAATAATTTATTCTTTTTTGGATATTAAAAGACACATTAGCCGGCCACGAGCAAACTGTGTACATAAATTATATGCCCACCATAATTCTTATAAAAATTATAGGCGCACATTGAATTTTCTGTATACTCATACCTGTGAACAATATTAAAATTGAACGCAAAATGTTATTGAATAAACTCAATATAAGTATTCCAATTAAATAAAAATTATTTTTTCTATAGCTGTTCCAATGTAAAAAAAGTTATGAAAAACTTGGAAAATTTTTTATGTATTCAACTTTTTATTTATATACATAACATTTATAAATTTTGCTTTTCACTCTGTTTCTGAGCTGAGATCATGTCCTGAATTTGACAACAGATAATTGAAACCAAATTAAAATATTTTCCATGAGAAAGTATCGCAAATAAAAAATGTTTAAAATTTTTTTTTTTTTGTAAATATTTCAAGTGCCATAAAAACGAAATCATTATAATTTTGTGTATATATTTAAAATTCCATTCCACAAACATTGATAATCTTGAACGGGATACTAAAATATATACGATTTGATGTGAATAAACATCGATCACTTTGTCTGAATCTGAGTTGATGATGATTATTATTATAAATTATATATTTTTTTTTAATTTTGAATAAACAAAACACCAACATTATTTTTTTTTTTTTGTTCAATTGGAATCTTTTCCAGATCAATTATTTTAAATAAACAAATTGTATTACGTGTATGGGTATTCTGGTAATGAGGGCGAACTAAATAGGCCGATGATCATATGGATTATATATCAAAGAATACTTCTTTCTGCTAAATTATATAAAATTGCTATGCGTTTGTTAAAAAATTAACATTCTCTAAAATTATAAATATGTGTAGGATCTAAACAAGTGCGAAAATAAACTTTTGTTTAATAATATTTCGTTACTGTTGAATTTCACCGGCTTAATAAAGATGCACAATGTAAAATTTGGGATCATAAAACTTAAAAACCTGCAAGTATTTAGATTTTTTTTAAATTCTCTTATTTGCTTGTTATAATCAGTATTCGACTCTCATATAAAGGCGTACAAAAGTCCCACCCTTTCTCTATTTCCAAAACTAAAAGTTGTAATAATTTTGATGATATAAATCTAACCAAAAGAATTTGCATATTTCGAACATGTTTTGAAAAATTAAACTAATTTCATCTTCTTAAAATGGCACAGACTCAAATATATTCAAATCATCAGCTTAACAATTTACCAATTTTATCGTCGTCTTCAGTACAACAATTACCATCAAAACTTATTTGTTGGAATTGTTGCATAAATGACCATATTTTTAAAGAATTTACATATCCAACTAATTGGAAACTTTCTTTTAGTTGTGAATATAATGGAGTTCTAAAACTTCAGTGTTTTAGATGTAAACCAAAAATTTCTAAAAATTCTCAGAGGGGGATGGGTGCCAAACATTTCATCCCCAGATTGCAATGGTTTCAAAGAATGGTAAAGTTTGGCTTTGTTTTGATGCAAGGAAGATGAATGAGGGGACAGTGAAAGATGTTTATCCTTTGCCCCTAATTTATGATTTGTTTGGACACCTGCTAAATTTATTAGGACCATAATTAATTTATTAGGAGCATTGATTTAAAGGATGCGTTCTGGCAAATTCCGTTAGATGACGAATCAAGGGATAACACAACTGTTGCTGTTGCTAGCAGGCCATAGTAACAATCGACAACATGCATCGAGTGATACTCTTGAATTGCATACTCAAATCTATGTCTGCCTAGTCGATCTTTTGATAACCTCTGAATATTTCGACGAACACATTTCTTTGTTGTCTTAGGTTGCAAAACTTTTAAAGAAACCAAGAGTAACTATTTTTGGATATTTAGTTGGTGATGGAGTAATTAAAGCAAATCATATTCAAAACATAAAAATGTTCGCAAGATTCTTCGATTTTTCGGCATGGCTGAATCGATTAAAGCAAAATGAAAAATTTGTTTGTACGGATTCGGCTGAAAGATCATTTGATTATTTAAGAGATGCATTCTAAACCGCTCCTGTTTTATGTCACCCTGATTATAAGCCACATTTTTATATTCAGTGTGATGCATCATGTACATAGAATCACGTAAATAGAAGGTCATATGTAAGTGAAAATCAAGTTAATTGAGATTTGCATTTACATTCAATTGAGTAAGTTTTACGAAATGTAATTCATAGAAGTACAAGTCAGTCACCACATTTTATAGTTTTCGGCCAATATCATATTAATCATTAGATGGATTGGAATATAACTTGCAACAAATTTTTTAAAATCATAGACAAGTTCATATGTCTAATGCTGATCGACTTACAGTAATCCAAGAACAAGTAATCGATGATTTAAGAAAGTCATACAAACATAATTCGAACACATAAAATTTGCGAACGCGTTATCGACATTTTCAAATTGTCAGGTTTATGCTACAACATTTTCCAAAAGCAGCAAACAAGAAATCCGCAAAATACATTAATTTAAAATTCAAAGAAACATATATTGGGAAATTGGTAAGCACGGTAGCAGACGAATTGATTGATGAGAAAAGTTTAGGTGTCTATCATGTTAAGGACATTCGAAATTAAAAGAATTTAAAAATTAAGTAAAAATTATATAAAGATTATTTTTAAAAAAATACCCGGCTTTGAGACATCTCGTGGGGACGACCCACGATTAAAACATTTCAATCGTGAAACCTTAGTTGAAACCAACCTGTATGGGTATACTGTGGTGTTTAATACATCTATTGAGCACTAGAGTTTATAAATATAAAATTACGTTTAATTCCAAGTAACGGAAATGTTCTATTATTTTCTGAACTTCATACAAGATAGTTCTGAACTAAAAACAATAAAAGAAAGAAATTGGTAAAAAGTAATAAAATTTTAAGAACTGTGATATGGACATAACATATTATGTATATAAAAATATTATTAATACTTTTATCTAAAAAAACTCAGTTATTATAAACTGTTAGTTAAGTAAGGTGGTAATTATGATAAAATCCATTATAAAAGCAAATTTTAATTTGGCATTGGTTCGGTTCAACTATAAAAACGGAAAAACCGGAAAAAATTCAATCTATGTAATATATATCGAACATTGATGAGATGAATAGATCGAGGAAATTAAACCATTGCCAATCATAAATTTGAAAAGTCGACGAAGTTAGCCCTAGCCCGAACTTTTTGGTGAATTTCTTGGATAAGTGTGGCCATCCCGAAAAAATGTAAATACATTAAAAAGTGTAGCACCATCCCGAAAAACTATTTATACGTGTGAAAAACAAAGAATATAGAAAAATAATATTATTGTAAAAAAATTACTGGTGGACATTTTTTTTTTCAATTTATTTAACCCAAATAGCGATTTGTGTAGTTACTTTATGTCCACATTAAATTAAATACTGCAATAACTGGAGACAAAGTCACAAAGCGGCATATATAGTCAGACAATCCACAATACCAGCTAACATGAAGAATTGGCCTCCAGTCCATATCATGTGAAAATAACGTTTTTTTAATTCATTTGTTTAACCCGAATAATTTCAGTAGTTATTATGGATCCACATTAAATACTATACCACTATTCGGGTTAAACAAATAAATGTAAAAAAATATTGTTTCTACCTGATATGGACTTGAGGTACATTCTACATCTTAGCTAGTATCGTAGCCTGTCCGACGATATATACCGTTTGGTGGCTTTATTTCCAGGTATTGTTGTATAGAATTTAATGTGGACCCACAGCAACTGCACATATTATCGTTATACGGGTTAATAAAATGAATTAAAAAAAAGGTTGGTTCCACTTGATATGGACTTGAGACTAATTCTGCATCTTAGCTAGTATCATGGCCTCTCTGGCCATATATGCTGCTTGGTGGCTTTATTTCCAAGTATTGTGGTATACAATTTAATGTGGACCCACAGCAACTACACATATTATCGTTATACGGGTTAATCAAATAAATTTAAAAAAAGGTTGTTTCCACCTGATATGGACTTGAGGTCAATTTTAAATTTTCGCTAGTATCGTGGCATGTCTCAGAATATATGCCGCTTTGTGGCTTTATCTCCCGGTATTGTGATATAGAATTTAATGTGGACCCATAGTAACTACACAAATCGCTATTTGGGTTAAATAAATTGAAAAAAAAATTTCACCAGTATTTTTTTTACAATAATAATATTTTTCTATTCTCTTTGTTTTTCTCACGTATAAATGGTTTTTCAGGATGGTAGTACATTTTTTAAGTTATTTACACTATTTCTGAATAGCTACACTTATCCAAGAAATCCGCCATAAAGTTCGAGCTAGGGCTAACTTCTTTATCTTAATTTGAAGGATTCCAATATTAAAAAGACAAATTAATTACCTAAAGCTCAAATGTATAATTTTACATACACATTATTTACGTAAGTGCATTAACATTTTTTTTGTGTAAATAAAGACATTTTGTTAAATTTGACTTTAATTTTATTGTTGTATTTAAATAAAGACATTTATTCCTTTGTAAATAATTAAATATATATTTTTTTTTTCATTTGAGGTTTTGATGATTTAATTTTTATGGTTTTCATTTCGTATTTTTTCATTATTTATGTGGGGTGAGATAAGGAGGTGAAAAATATGGAATATGGTAAAGTGTATTTTTTTATTAATTTTTAATTTTGGAATTATTGTTTAGTTGTGTAAAGAAATGTAGATTTTTTCACGGTCTTTTTTTATATATGCGGTATATATCAATATGTTTAATAATCCTGCAAAACAAACCACGCCTCATGCTGAGCTTTAGGTGGCTACCGAATACTGCATGAGGACTTATAATTTATTCAGTATTCAATCGTTTCTTAAAACATCATTTTGTATTTTTTTTTTGCGTTATATCAAAGAATATCGGTAATAATTTATTTGTGATGGTTAGTTACAAACATTTGCTGTTCAGTTTTGCTACTCGTACCACTTATCGCTTTAAATAACCTAAAATGGCAAAATATATTCAGATTTTTTGAACCTTGCACGCTCTTATACACTCCGTGTCACTTGAATAGGGCCAACATATTTTTTTTTATTTTTCAAATTTATTATTTTCTTTTTTATGCGTTGTTGGGAAGGGAAATCAATGACTAATACCATTAATGAGATTCGTTCATTTCTGAGAGTAACACCATTATATTTTTAAGTTTATTTAAAATACAAAAAATGTATGATTTTAGTTGTTCACTTGAGTAGGACCGTTATTATTTGAACTTTCTGATAATTTGTTTTTCTTTAAATCAATTTAGTAACCTACTGTCATGGGTCGTGGAAAATCGTTATTTCGCAGTTTTAGAAAACTAAAATTGATGCTTACAAAGAATCAAATGTTACGAATTGCGTCATTGGAAGTAGAATCTGCAGAAGCAAATTGGTTGTCAATAATTACCTTAATAAAATTAAAAATTATGGCAAAAAAAGAAAGACGAAACAGTTCTGAAAGCCGCGAATCGGTAAAAAAGCAATAAAAAAAATGCAAAAACCGCCACTAAATGCTTTGCTTAAAAATATTAGTTGAAATTTTGTAGAGCGCATATGGCACGGAGTAATAAATGGCATACTGTGGTGTTTGGTGATGAAAAAAAATTTGATTTAGTTTGGCAATATGGCTACAATTATTATTTTCATGATTTAAGAAAGAATGAAATGTTTTTTATTCGGCATTACAGAAAAAAGGCGGTGTTAAAGTCTGGGGTGATATTTAGCTTTTGCAACAGGCAGGATTATTCGAATGTGCTTTAAAGCAATTCTGGAAAATAACTTTCCAAGATTTTCTGAAATTTTTGGACCATTACAGTGCACATTTCAACACTATAATGCCCTGGTTTATAATGCCGCGTGTCGTAAACAATGAAAACCTTAAATTACTTGAAATCGCTTTAAGACTCGATTCATAGTAGAGTTTACGAAGTTATTTAAAGAAACAGTGGAGGTACCATCTAAGAAAAATTAAGTTTTAGTATTTTGTTTTGTTTCAAAAGAATTAAGTAGTTTAATTTAAGTTTTGCTGATTAAAAATTCGATTTGTTTTGTTCATTATTTTGTATTTTGTAAGTTAGCTCTATTCAAGTGAACAACTAAAAACACACAAATTTTATTTCTTATTTTAAACAAAATTTAAAAATATTAACGGCTAGTTATTAATTTCTCTTCCCAACAACGCATGAAATGAAAAAAATTTAGTTGGCCCTATCCAAGTGACGCGGAGTGTAAACGAGCTTTTATACTCAAAAAGGGTGCGAAAGTTAAAATAAAGTTATAAATTGTAAATAATTTTATTCGAAGTAAAATCAAACTAGAAGATCGGTGTTTATTATAGGTCAGTCAAGCACTAAGTGAAATAAAACAAAAAATAATTTGGTCGTTGTAAAATTACCAATTTTGATTGCTCGTGCTGTGTGCTTTTTTGTCTAAATTTCCAACTAACTTAATTAATGATTATTTCATACTAATCGTTCAAAGATGGCACAAAACAAACCGCATTTGATGTTTAATTAAAATCTGCTAGGTAAACTTTCAATTTAATATTCTACGAAGTATTTCTAATCGGTAATTGATAAATCGAAACTAGGTTTGCAATTTAGAACTAAATATCGGGTAGATTTTGATCTATAAATATTAGACACATCTAACAGTATCTGAATGAACTAACGATCAATTAAGTTAGTCAGAAACTTAGACAAAAAAATCTTCGTCAGCCACACAGCATTAATATGTGTCACAAAATATCATCACTCAAGTATTAAAGAAATTCTTTTTTTATTTGAAAGGCCCATCATTTATGATACTATTTATGGAATATAATAACGTTCAAATGTCCGTCGCGGCTTCTCACGCGGTGGCACGGATCCAAATAGCCATATTTTCAATGACTCGGCCGCAACATTGAGGTCAATTCACGTGACCTCTGTGAGGATCACCTTACCCTCAAATCATTTATTCAGAATGTCCATCGCTGCGTCCGCTTACTGGCACTCGCCGTTGATGGTAATGACCTCAGCAAGGCGGTTCTCTGACAAACGGTCCAGTTACCTCGAACTTGGCCACAAAATTTTGGAGAGTTGAATGTGATGGACCACCGCATCCGCCGTAAAATTGGTGCAACGTTTGTACTAATGAACATTAATTTTGATCATAAATGTTTATCATTAGGACGTGCTGCTTAATCGTGTAACTTATAATGGTGATTTGGCATCAGTGACTGAAAAAAATACCAAATTAGACAGACGCCACCGAAGGAACATGCTACAGGTTGCCAACAAAGCCTGCTGCTCATAACAAAAATTGTGTTGTTGATAACAAAAATTGTGTAGACCAATATATTTTGCGTAGACAAAGTCAACGCCTTTGTATAACATGTAAACAATTAGTAGACACTTTAGCTAGCGCTTTATTATTTCGGATTTCTCAATTTATGGAAAAGCTTTAGTATGAAATTTCATTAAAATCAATCCGCCTGACCAATTCAGGGCAAAAATTTTGAAGGTAATTTTCTGTTTTTGTCAAAAAACGATATTTCCGTTCAAATTATGGAAAAACGATTTGAACCGGTATTACTTCAAATTTAATTTAAAATCTTTCATTCCATAATCGTATTTCTCGTAAATCATATACTTTTCAAAATAATTTCAAAACACGAAAAAACTTCGAAACGAACCATGGACATTTATTGGCACAGCACCACATACCCCCACGTAACAAAGGCTAACATAGCGAATGGTCAATCTTCAAATATCATGAGGTCAAAATTGTTCATGTCTACAATGCTTATGTTTACTACGAAAAAAATAAATAAACTGCATTTCCGACGGAAAAGAGGAGGGACGCACCACACGGGACCCCGAACATTTCACATTATCTGTACTATAAAATTTAGCTAAAACCTTTAGGTAAAGTTTTTACAGTTGAATTAGCCCACACGTCACAGTAATAATTCACTTAGTTAATTGTTTCACTTCGAATAGGGTGCGTACTAATGTAATTTACAATAAATACGCAGGGACATTCTAAAAAAATAAAAAAAAAATCTAGAAGTTTTCGTAAATATAACATACTTTCTAGAACGTTAAATAAATCTGCCGAATTTTTGTAAAAAACTGTGTTTTCATCGAAAAAATTATCATTTTCGTCAGTTTTTTAAAAAGTTAACAGCTGAAGGCCACGACTAATTTTTATTCAAAAATAATTTAGAATATTTATGTTACAAAAGATTTCTTCATAAACTCTGCAACACATTAAAAAAATAAACCTTATTTATGTGAATGCTTAATCTACAAAATTATCAACGTTGAACTGATTTGAATTAACCTTGCAAAAGAAAAGAAAATTTGAAAATGTCAGAAATAACCGAGTTTTATTTTAAATTTTAAATTTTTTTTATAAAAATATTTTATTTATCTTTTGATAAACAATTAAATTTTTTTTATAATCAAAATTTTTTGCACGATTATTTAGTCGCTTGAACTATATACTTAGTAGAAATTTTTGAGAAATATTGTCAATAATTGTGCTGAAAAACTACTGTTGGTCCTTGTAATAGCCAGTCAACTATTCCTCAAATTACTTTCACAAATAGCAACCATTACCACGAAAAATTCCAAAAAAATTATAAGTGCCCGTTGCATTAAAATCAAGTATTTTTAATAACAACTTAAAGTTTCGAATTAAAAAAACTCATGATATGCTATAATTTTTCATAGAGTAAGCGACTACCAACAAAAAGAATATGTCAAGGAAAATTGCTGCATGGTAATCGATGACTAAACAGCTGATACCTATTTTATTAAAATATTTTTTTTACATTGGAAAGCAAGTTAGGCCAGCTAGAATCATTTAAAACTAAACTATCTGAGAAAAGCCAAAACTAGATTTAAAAAGACTATAAGCTTATTTAGAGTGGAGCATAAATTAACTGAATTGAAAGCGCACATCGGATTTGAGTGACGCAATTGTATAATGAAGTTGTCTCCATGTGTTGTATAGTGTATATTGAGAAATCAGGCATGAATTTGTTTCCATGTGAAATTCAAATTAGAAGCGACTTGAATCCGTAACATCAGCAAATTCGACTAGGGTTCTGCCAAACGTGGTTGCATTTTGTTTTGAGTGATGAACTTTTCATAAACTTCCTAATTATGTCTGTCGAAGCATACTTAGATTTAAATAAAAGTGTAAGCCAAAGAAAATTCTTACAACATCTACCTAATTAGATTGTATGCAGAAAAACCAACTGCCAACATTGTTGTCGGCCCTAACCACAATATTTTGATATTCAATTAGAGATAATGTAAGCAAAAGGTGGTTAAAATTAAGCCGCCCTATAAAAAACGGGTTAATAGAATCCACCCCTGTCAGAATCAGAACAATATTAACAGCGGCAATGAAAAATTATTTGGGTAAATGTTGCGTTTGTATTAGCGATGGAGGACATTTTAAACAACTTATTTTTAATATTTAATTCCTATATTAACATTGAAATAAAGTTCTTGATTTAATAACATAAAAAAATCCTATTTTTTTTGTTCGTGCCTCGCTCTTCAAGCGTTTATAAAAAAAATGAAATGGTAAATTGCATTTTATTCCTGCATGTAACCAATTATATATAAACAAATAAAGTACAAAACAGGCAATGCTGAACACAGCTAGTTTTCTAAGATGAACTAGCGGACCTTTAAAATAATGAAAATTTGTTTTAAATAAAAGCCTGTAAGACCTTTCGTAAAAAGATTTTGTCTGAAAATTTGAAGACGTTTTTTAAAGTCATGATCGCAAAATGCTAATCTGTGTAGTTTTGTACCTTGTTAAAAATTACTTCACACTTATTAATTTGAAAATCATAACCATCATATTTATATAATAAAATATAAATATTATTAAGATAGAAACTGATGTATAAAAATAAACACGATATAACAGTCAGGATTTAATATTTTTTATCCAAACACGTTTCCAATCCAATCAATAAATCAAATGCCAAATAAATAATTTGAAACATTTCAATCATATATAATTTGTTTTTCAAAGACCCAAATAATATAGACAAGCAGAATCAAAAAAATAAATGATTTTTGTTTGCATAATGAAAAACAACATTTACACTATTTGGATTTTCTGTTCATGAGTATACGTTACAATATCTTCCATTTCTTTCTAAAACGGAAAATATATTACTCTGTTACATAAAATGAAAGGAAATTTAAGGTGACGTATAAAATAAAATAATAAGAAAATATTGTATGATGTTAACAAACATTTTTTTTCATACAATGTATCTTAACTCCGCACGACTCGACTGTAAAATATGGAATATAAAAAAATAAAAAACATTTTCATCACCATAGAATTCAACATACGAGGCTGCATAAAACAGCATGAACTTTTTATTTAATTTAAGTGTCTCAAATTCTGTCACACGTTCAATGGTCTATTTATATGACAGGCCACACAACTTATGTGCTAAATTACAATGAATTACTTGTAAAACAACCTACAACTATACTCAAACGGTTGCAATATTGCATAACACCAACTAAATTAATTTTATATGATCTCAAATTTAATTAATACAAAACTTTTTGGGGATTTTACTGTGCATCAAGACGGAAAACGATTTGTCCTCATTTCATACACATTCCTCGAATTTCAATGTACCTCGTCGTACATTATGAACAAACTTTCTATTTACCGTTCAAGTAGTTTTCAAAGTGAATTCCAAAAAAAAAAAAAAGAAAATAAAATGAGAATAGATATAAAGTTTTATATTTATATATCGTTTCACTCTGTGCTATATTGATGTTGGTACAGCTTACCTGCAAATAATTTAAATTTTGTGCAGCAATTTTACAAATTACCGATGATAAAGGTAAAATTGCCATCACAGCTGGATCACAACTATATGGAAGTCAATTTAAAATTATAAATAGGCAATTTGTATAAAAAAAATGAATGTTGAGCATCGTCATAACAGTGAAAATTTCATACTTCTAAATTTATTTTAACATATTTACCTGTAAGGGTATATAACCAAAATTTGTTTTTGTGTAATCCTGTACAACACTACCTACATAATATTATGTACATCTACATAACGTACGAAGAAAATTTAAAATGGAGTAAAAAATTTATATTTACTAAAATATAAACACGACCTACCGCATATTTATACAACGAGGAATGAAATGAACAGTTTTTTGGTTAGCGTATCTTTTAACATTTTAATATGATTAAATTCAGTTTTTTTTTGCGTATGTTAGCAATATGGAAATTACAAGCAATGTACATACATTTTATCTATATCGGTGTACATATAAAAATACAAATACTAATCATGTATTGTATACCAAAAATTTCATGTCATTATTTTATTTTTCCCTATTCAACCGCAAAAAGGGTTAAAATAATTTTGTATTTCGTATTCTTATACAGCAATGTTAATACATATATTCTTAAAGACAACAACTGATTTTGAAAGGTTTCATTTACTTGATTAATGGTATTATATCGAAAGAATACACAAGCCTTTTTTACTTTTCTTTTAGTTAATTTTGAATACCGTGTTGAAAAATAATATGATACCAGGAAATGGAAATTTATTTTCATTATAATGGGATAGGGTATGCTTACGTAATCTAATATTCATTGTGTATATATAAATTGTGCGCATGTGAATAGTATTATTATTTTTCCTAATTAGTCAGATAGGGCGAATGTCGGGCTTCAAATTTTGTCACGATTAATTGACTTTGCTATACCCACAATTATATAGATCCAAACATTCCTTTCCTACCTTTTCTACACATATTTAACCATTGCTCGGTGCTCACTCCTAAACTTAAACACTCATCTGTAAATTTAATTCTAAATTTTATTCCGAATGCGAATATAAGAAAACCAAAATAATAATTGTATTAATAATTTAATAAAGTTGTTGTTGTCAACCATTGAATTGTTGTTGTCAACTTAATTTGAACAGAAAGCATATAACGAGAATTTCAATATTTCTATTTTAATCAGTATAATTAGTTTAAGTGTGTGGGAGAGGGGTGTACAATTTAAGCTATTTATAACTTAATAAAAAAAACTTGATAAAAGTTATTGTTGTTCTTGTCACTTTAATTGTTGTTGTCAATTAAATTAACCCATAAAGTTACACAAAACAAAGTGTAAATAATTTTACATTAAGATCAGTTTTTTCAGTTTTGGTGGCAGGTAAATAAAACAAATGTAACAGAGTTCAAGGACATCAGAATTATAAAAATTGAGAATTTAAAATAATAAAATGTTTATAATTTTTTTTTATCTAATACTCTAGATTTTATAAATTTTAGAAATTTTAGAAATTAAGAATTTTAAAATTATAGAATTTTAGAATTTTGCAATGTTACAATTTAAGAATTTTAGAATTTTCGAAATTTAGAACTATAGAATTTAAGAATTTTAGAATTTAAGAATTTTAGAATTTTTGAATTTTTGAATTTTAGAGTTTTAGAATTTTAGAATTTTAGAATTTTAGAATTTTAGAATTTTAGAATTTTAGAATTTTAGAATTTTAGAATTTTAGAATTTTAGAATTTTAGAATTTTAGAATTTTAGAATTTTAGAATTTTAGAATTTGAGAATTTTAGAATTTTAGAATTTTAGAATTTTAGAATTTTAGAATTTTAGAATTTTAGAATTTTAGAATTTTAGAATTTTAGAATTTTAGAATTTTAGAATTTTAGAATTTTAGAATTTTAGAATTTTAGAATTTTAGAATTTTAGAATTTTAGAATTTTAGAATTTTAGAATTTTAAAATTTTAGAATTTTAGAATTTTAGAATTTTAGAATTTTAGAATTTTAGAATTTTAGAATTTTAGAATTTTAGAATTTTAGAATTTTAGAATTTTAGAATTTTAGAATTTTAGAATTTTAGAATTTTAGAATTTTAGAATTTTAGAATTTTAGAATTTTAGAATTTTAGAATTATAGAATTTTAGAATTTTAGAATTTTAGAATTTTAGAATTTTAGAATTTTAGAATTTTAGAATTTTAGAATTTTAGAATTTTAGAATTTTAGAATTTTAGAATTTTAGAATTTTAGAATTTTAGAATTTTAGAATTTTAGAATTTTAGAATTTTAGAATTTTAGAATTTTAGAATTTTAGAATTTTAGAATTTTAGAATTTTAGAATTTTAGAATTTTAGAATTTTAGAATTTTAGAATTTTAGAATTTTAGAATTTTAGAATTTTAGAATTTTAGAATTTTAGAATTTTAGAATTTTAGAATTTTAGAATTTTAGAATTTTAGAATTTTAGAATTTTAGAATTTTAGAATTTTAGAATTTTAGAATTTTAGAATTTTAGAATTTTAGAATTTTAGAATTTTAGAATTTTAGAATTTTAGAATTTTAGAATTTTAGAATTTTAGAATTTTAGAATTTTAGAATTTTAGAATTTTAGAATTTTAGAATTTTAGAATTTTAGAATTTTAGAATTTTAGAATTTTAGAATTTTAGAATTTTAGAATTTTAGAATTTTAAAATTTTAGAATTTATAATTTTAGAATTTTAGAATTTTAGAATTTTAGAATTTTAGAATTTTAGAATTTTAGAATTTTAGAATTTTAGAATTTTAGAATTTTAGAATTTTAGAATTTTAGAATTTTAGAATTTTAGAATTTTAGAATTTTAGAATTTTAGAATTTTAGAATTTTAGAATTTTAGAATTTTAGAATTTTAGAATTTTAGAATTTTAGAATTTTAGAATTTTAGAATTTTAGAATTTTAGAATTTTAGAATTTTAGAATTTTAGAATTTTAGAATTTTAGAATTTTAGAATTTTAGAATTTTAGAATTTTAGAATTTTAGAATTTTAGAATTTTAGAATTTTAGAATTTTAGAATTTTAGAATTTTAGAATTTTAGAATTTTAGAATTTTAGAATTTTAGAATTTTAGAATTTTAGAATTTTAGAATTTTAGAATTTTAGAATTTTAGAATTTTAGAATTTTAGAATTTTAGAATTTTAGAATTTTAGAATTTTAGAATTTTAGAATTTTAGAATTTTAGAATTTTAGAATTTTAGAATTTTAGAATTTTAGAATTTTAGAATTTTAGAATTTTAGAATTTTAGAATTTTAGAATTTTAGAATTTTAGAATTTTAGAATTTTAGAATTTTAGAATTTTAGAATTTTAGAATTTTAGAATTTTAGAATTTTAGAATTTTAGAATTTTAGAATTTTAGAATTTTAGAATTTTAGAATTTTAGAATTTTAGAATTTTAGAATTTTAGAATTTTAGAATTTTAGAATTTTAGAATTTTAGAATTTTAGAATTTTAGAATTTTAGAATTTTAGAATTTTAGATTTTTAGAATTTTAGAACATAAGAATTTAAGAATTCCAGAACTTTAAAATTTTTATAATTTAAAAATATAAGATTTTCAGAAATTAGGAATGTTAGAATTTTGGAGTTCTAGAGTTTTAGAATTTTAAAACTTTAGAATTTTAGAATTGCTTCTTTTCAGTTCAGTTGGATTTACTGGTAGAAAGAATATAGATAGAACTTTATACTTAATCTCTTCTCATAAATTTGTATACCCAATAACTCTGGCAGAAATCGGTACACCAGAATTGACAGCTTCTATAGGAGAATTTTTCTATTTTGAAAGGTTGTTTTCCAAAGCGGAAGCGGAAATTACGATTTTTGATAAAATAACATAAAAAGATTTTTAATTAAGTGCAGAAACATGAAGAAGTAGGTCTAAGTGATATTTGTGGCCACCACACTGAGAAAAATTTTGGTTTGTAAAATTAAAAAACGAAGTTTTTAATTTCTAAAAGTTACAAATTTTTTTGAATTTAAAAAGTATTTTTTTGAAATTAATCGAGATTTTTAAAAACTAATAAATAGTTTATTTATTTAAATAACATTTTTTGTAAAATGATTTATAAAATACTTTTTAAATTTAAAAAAATTATTTATTTAAACAGAATAATTTATTTCAAAAGAATAGTTCTAGAATTTTAAAACAATGTTTTTGATACAAATGACACCTTATGAAAATGTTTTTATTTATTGGTTTGCCAGAAACCCTATTGTTTAATTTTCAATTCACCTATATTTTATATAATTCGCTAAATCTATATGTTCTTGTGTTATACAAAAGGTATGAAGGTTTGTGTTTTTGTAGTTTGGTTTTGGTCGTTGCGAACTGATGAAAAGACCAACTTTTCATCAGTACGAAAACACACTGCCAAGCCAAGAAAGAACTTGAGGAAGTTCTCATTATATTTTTTTAAGGGTTGTGTGTATTTTTACACAATGACCCTGGGGGTTAAAAATTGGGGAGAGGGGGTTATTTTTCTACTTATTGTGGTAGATATATTATGTCATGCCTCTTTATTTTTGCTGGCTTGAACAGTCTTAATTCGCAAATATTATGAATGTCGTTGTATTTGAAAAGTGTATTACGGATTACTTTGATTTAATAAAATTGTGTGGCATTGTTAAAAAATATTTTTTTAAAAATTAAAATAAATCTTTTAAAACTAGCCAAGAGTTTTTTATTTTTAAAAAATAATCTCTTAAAAATTAAGAAAACTCTTTGAAAAATTAATGAAAGTATTTTTAAAAATAAAAAGAATTTTTTTATTTTTATAAATAAATTTGGCGAAAAAATGTATTTTTAAATTAAAAAGATTATATTTTTGATTTTAAAAACGAGACTTTTCGCCTAAAAAATATATGTATATTTTTTTGATTTTATATGTATATTTTTTTATTTTTACTGGTTTTTTATCTCAGTGCAAAAGTAAGTTTTTTTAATATTTTGAAAAGTTACGAAATACGATTTAAAATCATAAAGTTTACAAAATTAGTAAACATCATTTTTTTACTTTTAAACTTTTTCCATTATGGAACTCCACTATACTGGAAGTGATAGATTTAATGAAAGCATTTTAAATGTTTGCAATGATGTGGGAAAGTTTAGCGTTTACAAAAAACAACAAAGAATTTATAGATTAAATTAAACTTAAACAATTAGATGTTTAAGTTTAATTTAATCTATGCCAATGTTTTTGATTATATACGATAGTTTAAAAAAAACTCGTTAAATTTAATTTTTCGCTTTAGACATCAAGTCTGGTTAATTAGAGATTTATGATATATTAAACATAGACCCCTCCATTTATGGCAAACATTTTAAAAATTGTACAATTTTGACTAAACATCATAGAATTGAAAGCAATAGGCAAGTCGACGGAGGCAGATACATTATTTGTTAGTGTTAAATTTTTGTTTGGTATCAAATAAATTCCTGTCATTGAAATTTTCTAGAAAACTCTTCCAAATTCCACTTATTTTAAAACATTTATATTTTTTAGGTGGAACATCACGGATTATGAATAAAAATTCTTCAAACATAGTGTATGATGGGTAATCGGTGGATCTGTTATAGATACGTCTCATCACGAACGATTTAAGTTTAAAATCACGATTTCCCACAATTCTCGAAAAGGACTAAGAATATTTTGCCAAAATTTGCCAACAAGTGAAATAAATATATTTTGCAGTGCAAATTATTTTTCTTAATTGTCCGTATGCAACGGTATGTCATCAATAAAATAATTTAAGTTACAAAATCGATAACTTCCTATTATTAGAAAATAGCAAACATTTTCAAAATTATGAAACAACCGCTTGCTACCAAATTTTGTAGTAGTTCAAATATAAATTTAAAACTCTTACCTTAGAACAATTCAATTTCAAAATTAATTTTGTGTTTTGTAATCTCTTTGATTGTTATTTGACATAACAATGACGACAGTATTTTATGTTTAAAGTAAACAAAATTAATTTTTGCAACTTAGGCTTCAAAGTGTTTTTAAATTTTATTTATAAAAATGATTTTTAGAAAATATAGTGTTTTCTAAAACCAACTCACTAACAATCGATTACTGAAGTGGACGGAGCCGGTTCTTGTCAATGACTATTAACTGAACTATTTTTATATTTCTGGTTTGGTTAAAAAGGTCCATGACAGGAGTCTTGAGTATTATGATAAAAGTTAAATCTTTTCCAGATTCTCCAAAACGAAGGTCTTGTCACCCATTAACTTTTAAGTGTCGATGTTGGAAAACTAAGAGCATATTTTGTCTAAAAATAAGATCAACCAAAAGACCAGAGTGTAATTTTTCTTTGTTTTGTAATAGCAAACCATGTACATTTAATATTTTGTGATTTTAAATTTCTAATCTGATTCTGATCTCGATTCAAATAAATGAAAATGTACAACAATATGATGCTCGAACGTTACCGTTGGCATTTCAAAATAAATTAAATAACCCACTCACCCTGGTAATCTCTTATTATGTTGTTTCAAGTAATTCTGCAGTTACACAAAGTAATTTTTTCCTCCGTTCGTGACCTAAATTACTCCTTTACTAAATAAAATTTTGTACTATACTGTAGGCTCTGGTAAAACCATTGACTGTGAACTTTCACCCTAAATAAACTTGATTATAGCTTATTCCATGAATGAAACTGGAAGAAGTGGTAATCAATGTTGCGTTTTTATAATTTGAATGTGATTCATAACGATTTTAATACAATATCCAGAATCGATGCCTCGGTGGCAAAGTGGTTAGCATGCTTGCTCTAGCGACCGGAGGTCCCGGGTTCGATTCCTGGTGGTGAAAAATTTCACGGCTGGTTTAGGATCAATGAATTAATCACTCATTATCCGAAATGAAAATATGATTATGAAACCTCATTTGAGGCGGCCAAATCCCTTGATGGGATATAGTGCCAGAGAGAGAGAGAGAGAATCGATTCAGGAGCATTACCCAAAGCTATTAACTACGACCGAATAGCGGAAGTACACCACACAGACTACAAATTAAGCAAACATTATTGGAGAAGAATATTGAAACCTTAAAATTGTATGCGCTGAAAAAATAAAAATTTGAAAAGTTTATCGATTTCAGCATTCATTAGAATACAACGTCTACAACAAAATGATAATTCCAAATTATTTAAATTATTGGCCACTTTTCAATTTCGGATTTATGGATCTAAAATAATAATTGCTTTACATACTTCTGACGTTTCTTCATCAAATAACGAAAATTAAAATATAAAAATTTATTTACCAAAATAAACTTGGAATATAATGTTTGGGGCGTTGTATTCGAACCAAGCGCCTAGTAGCATACCACCATACGTTTAAAAAAAATATGCGCTACTTGTGGGGAAGGTGGGGGGTCTGTAATAGCTTCTAATTTAAGATTAGAGGATTTTTTGATATACAATTTTGTATGAAAAAAACAACTTTTCATACTGCCGGATTTCCGCAGGTTGGCATTTTGATCTATATGTACAACGTCGCATCAAGGTTTGCAAACCTCCGTATCTTTCGACGTGGTTTATCACGTATTCTCGGCATACAGTTTGTATCTTTGACGTAATATTTTTAAATAATTCACTAATCATGCTTCTTTATAACGTTAACAATTTTAGATAATGAACGAAAGGAAAATAATTAGCCCTTAGATAAAAGGTACCGAACTTGGTGTAACCTGGGTAATTTACTTGAACATATAAAGGTATACTATGAGCTCATAAATTCTCCTTTTATTTAATGAAAAATTAAATAAAACAAAATAACATTAGGAAAAAAGCTTTATCTTACACAATGAAGAATAATGAACATGATTTTTTGTACTTTTACATTCAAAGCAGAGAAACGGTTGCAATAAATTTATGGTAGACTTGTAACAAATGTACTTTGTGCTTCGTTAAAATTAAATTGATTCACATTTAACATGAGCTGGCAAATATCCTGGATGTGCTCTACCCTTTTAAAAAGTATCATATATTATACGAAAATGTATTTAATTTTCATTTCGAATTTATATAAGAACATTAAAATGGTAATTATCCTTTACTTTTATATCTGCCATTTATGATCATACGGATTTATGTAATGAGGAAAAATCGTATATGTGGCCAAAGTTTAGCATAGAGATTTGTTAACGGATAAAATGAGGTTAACGATTAAACTATAAAAAATTACTTAAGAAAGCTTTATGATATTTGTAATAATACTTAGTGCAGCCATAAACCGTAACCAACCGGATTTATTTTGTACACAAACGAAATAACTACAAAATAATTACAGTGTTTATTTCAAATTGATATTCAATACATTATATATATGTATATGTATATAAATCTTCCTACAACCATTCGAGATTGATCGATTTACTCATCAGACTGATAAAAATCTAAACTATTACGTAAACGTGTTATATTTTTAAATGTAACCAATGCGCAAAAGTTTAATGAAATTTCCTATAAAAATAAATGGCGAGTAACAACAAGAAGATGATGGGCGAGAAGATATATAGAATACGCTTAAATGGAAAACCAATATATCGGGCAACATCACGTATTTTACAGAATCACAAAAACTTTTAAAATATTTTTTTTTTTGTTTTCGTATTTATTGGGTGGTGCTTTTTGTTTTGTAATTTAGAATGCCGGATGGGTACGAAGGGAATAGTATAATTTATACACAAAATTTGGTAATACAATATTATACGGAGTGGAAGAAATTACCGCATTTAATTTTGTTTTGTACCACAAATAATGTGAATCGTTATAACTCAATTTAATGAGCCAAACCAAATAAATTTTCAGTAAACCTAAATATAATTAAGCGCCTTAAAGTGTTTAAAATCTCAGTAGAAAATATTTCTTGCATCACGAAAATAATGCTACCGTTGAAATGTCAGAAAGCTTTTTATGATTATATATGTATTCAGTGAATTAATATCCAATTTAAATATTGTTCATAAATAATACGTTCCGAGAAATGTCATTTAAACTTGTTGAGTTGTAAAAAAATGTAAATAAACTAAATTTGATGTTACTTGTTATTTACAATTTTCTGTTCAAGGAATGACAACTTCCGAGTATATAGAGCATAAAATTAATTTTTGGGTTTTGTTTATAAGTAATATATTTTAGCATCCCAAAATCCAAGAAAACTCTGTATCAAAATTTTGTACATCTAAATTATTTGCAAAATGTAACATACTCGTAGCTATAATAAACTTATTTAAATTTATAACCATAATATTTCATAAAAGCTTCACGTCTTCACATTAAAATGAAATATGTATATATGTGTGTATTCTAGAAAAAATATATTTTTTATATGATAATTAAATTTTTTAATTAAAAAAAAGAATTCAATGATATACACACGGTATATGGATAGGCATCTAAAACCGGTTGTTATTTTTATATAAAAAACTCAATATTTCAAATTTATACCACATACAGTTGTAATATTATTAAAATGAAATGTTATAAATAAAATAAAATAATTTTAATTATTATTATTATTATAATTATAAAAGGAAAGGCTTAATGGCAAGCTTATAAAAATATTATAACATAAACAGTACTACAATATCATATATGATATGTTCACATAGAAACAAAATTACGACATTCCCGTTTGCCTTATAATTCCGAGTCGTTTTTATCTAGTTCAACATTATAACATATTATAATGATTATTGTTGTTGTTTTAAAAATGTGCTTTTTTCCTTTATTTTTCTTCGTTTAAATTCTTTTCTGTCATGTACGAATACATTTGTTCTAAATTTCTTATTTGCTCTTGTAGAGCTTTAATACAAAATAAAATTTAGCTTTAATATGATTGTGTGTAAGTTTAATTTATATAAATAAAAGAAGTAAGGAATTTATAAAAATAACAGTAAACTTTAAAATTAAATTATTTTAGAACTCGTGAAAATTTCCATTTATCACACAGAACAATATAATAATATTAAATTTCACTATTTCACTATAACAGTATTAAAATATTGAGTATCAAATTATTACAAGCAGGAAGTAAACATCTAACAATTTTTATGGAATGCTAAACAGTTTAGAATAGTATAATTAGTGGAAACATAAATTACATGCAGGAAGTGAATATTACAAATAAAACATCAATAATACAGAATTTGTAAACTGTATGTATAAAACATTTGTAACGGGTGATTTTTTTGTGGTTAGGATTTTCATGCATTAGTATTTGACAGATCACGCGGGATTTCAGACAAGTTGTCAAAGAGAAAGATGCTCAGTATGCTTTGACATTTCATAATGAATAGACTTACTAACGAGCAACGCTTGCAAATAATTGAATTATATTACAAAAATCAGTTATCGACAAATTTTGTTCAGCGATGAGGCTCATTTCTGGTTGAATGGCTACGTAAATAAGCAAAATTGCCGCATTTGGAGTGAAGAGCAACCAGAAGCCGTTCAAGAACTGCCCATGCATCCCGAAAAATGCACTGTTTGGTGTAGTTTGTACGCTGGTGGAATCATTGGACCGTATTTTTTCAAAGATGCTGTTGGACGCAACGTTACGGTGAATGGCGATCGCTATCGTTCGATGCTAACAAACTTTTTGTTGCCAAAAATGGAAGAACTGAACTTAGTTGACATGTGGTTTCAACAAGATGGCGCTACATGCCACACAGCTCGCGATTCTATGGCCATTTTGATTGAAAACTTCGGAGAACAATTCATCTCAAGAAATGGCCCGGTAAGTTGGCCACCAAGATCATGCGATTTGACGCCTTTAGACTATTTTTTGTGGGGCTACGTCAAGTCTAAAGTCTACAGAAATAAGCCAGCAACTATTCCAGTTTTGGAAGACAACATTTCCGAAGAAATTCGGGCTATTCCGGCCGAAATGCTCGAAAAAGTTGCCCAAAATTGGACTTTCCGAATGGACCACCTAAGACGCAGCCGCGGTCAACATTTAAATGAAATTATCTTCAAAAAGTAAATGTCATGGACTAATCTAACGTTTCAAATAAAGAACCGATGAGATTTTGCAAATTTTATGCGTTTTTTTTTAAAAAAAAGTTCTCAAGCTCTTAAAAAATCACCCATTATAAGGCTTCTATGAAAGCTGCTACTTCCGGTGAACATCGGCCGTTTACAAAATTAATTTTCAATCTTTCAGCATAAAATCTTCATAGTAGTTGCAAAAAATGAAAACTGTGCTATGCGTTAAGTTTCATCTCAAACAATCTTTATGTCTAGACTGAAGAGAGGTAAAATTCGATCGCTATTCGACCTCTCTTAAAATCATATTACTCAAAAATCATCAATTGCGCTCAAATTTTGGAAAACTGATATTAGCCGATATTGCTGCAAAATTAAATTAAAATCTTGTAGTTTTTAATCGTTCTAGTTTTAAAAATATTTCCAAAAATCGAAAAGCACTTAGATTTTTTTTATAAACCAATTGTACATCTGCAAAAATTCCATGGGTTATCCCAATATCAATAATTTTAATCATCGACGTTTTTCGATTGTTATACCCGAAGCTGCATTGTGTATAATTACCGCGTTTACTTTAAACCGAAACTAGGCTCTTAAGCTACACCCTTTATTTTTGGGACAAACTCTATAATACTTGGAATTTATTCAAAATAAAACTATTCAATCCTTTTCATAGTAAAGTGATTTGCCTCATTTGACTATGGTATGTGAAATTTTATTCGATTTAGGCCCCGATAATGAGCAGCTATTTTATTTTTGTGTTTTGTCCCCTTACCTAAACTGATTTACTATATATATATATATAACTATAATATTCTACGAATTTAATTACCTTCTCCGTATTCGTAAATCGAATTTTCAACGTTTGCCAAAGCAAAACTACAACTTTAAGATTATTTAATGGCAGTCTGATAGTGAATATGAAAAGCACGACTACAACAAAAAGTCTTTATGTTTTTTTATAACAGTTTTTACTAATTTTGTTATTTATGATTTTATTTTGTGCTCGTCGTAGCGTTCATCACATATATGTACACAAGTCAATATTTCTTAATCACCAATTTCTGATGAACAATTTGTGTACACAGTTATGGTTCACATCGTCAAAGTTCAATAAAATCCCATTATTATTAGAAAGAAATACTGTATACATGAAATTCAAAAGCTTTGTTCATCATGTATGTTTTTACATCAAAAATATTGGATGAGTTCATTTCAACGAATATAAAATTTATTTTTTTTACACATCAATGGTATCATTAAATAAAATCGGTTTCTGCAGTTTCATCGATAAAAAACATTTACGGTACAGTGCCCTAATAATCAAAATAATAATAATTTTTTCAATGTATATACACCTCAGTCAACAATAAATTTTGTAATTAAGAAATATTCAAGAGTTTATTAAAAAATTATTTAATGTTACATTGATCTCTAAACTAGCGGACTGCCCTGTGCAAATCGCGTATACGCATACACTCGCAAAAAACACTTATCTTAGTTCAACACTTAATTTCAAAATTCCAAATTCTTTAAAATATGAATATTCAACGAGTGCTCGGAATATAAAAAAAGATTTAAAATATTTCCGCATATTTTATTTTTAAAAACTCATAAAAATATTTGTATTTCTAACATATATCATATTTAATATATGATTGTTACGTCAAACTAAATATAGTATAACAATATAATTTCATCAACGCTCGTTAAATTGGCATTTGAGCACAGCATTTCTGCCAGAGCGCCATAGTTACAGATTATTTTTGTTATATCGTTTTCAAAATTTTCACTAACAAATGGTCAAAAACGTGATATAGATATATTAAAAAATTAGTTTAAACAAAATTTTAAATACGCACGTGGGCATCAATATTTTGACACTCCGAGTACGAGGGCACCTTGTACAAAAAACAAATTTTGCAATTTAGAATTCTAAATTTGTTGCCAATTTTTAAAATATTTTAACCTGTGTTTGCCAATTATATCACATACACTATATAATTAAGAAATTTTTAACGTCTTTCGTACCTCCATTAACCGCACAATATTAATAAATGTCCATCAAAAAGTTATTTTTAGACGCAAAACATACTCGTGAAACGTAAAATTACAAAAAATATAAAAACATCTTTCGTACCCAAAGTTATATTTTTGTTATATCAATTAAATTTATTTGACATGATCAGCGGATATTTACGCGCAACACAAAAATAAATAAATTTAATTAAATAAAAAATGATATCCGTTCATACCATAAAGGAAAATATTTCTGTATCGTGTATATGCGTACTCTTAAAATTGATTAACGATCTTATAATAACTAGATGTGTGCAACAACATCTTTTGATCTACACGATTTGATTAAAACAGATACATATTTAGAAATAGCTGTCATAAATTGGAAAATTTATGTAAATATGATTAATTAATGATTATTGTAGTGGCGCCAAATAATTATTAATACGAGTACGTACTGTTGTTTTTCATAGATGCGCAATTCCTTTAAAACTACATCACTGGTGCTAAATTAATTTGCGTATGAAAATATTTGAATTCTAGGAAAATTAAAAATGATTAATTTAAAATGATCAAAGATTATACCAGTTATAAATTGTAATTAAATAAAAAATAAATAATGAATTAAGATTAATTAAAGGATTTTAAAATATTAACAAATAATTTCTATTTATAGAAATGCTTCCTAACAAGATTTGAATTTATATTATGCAAGACTATTACCTTAATGATAAACCTCGTCATAATCCATATTAATCCGGAAATAACAGACAAAATATTAAATTTTGAAACAAATCAACACATTTGTAAAATTGACCACCCCATCATCTATCGTAAAACACTAGCATTTATTTTTTACCCGTGTTTCATTATCCAGACACACTTTATTACTGTTTCTTCAATCAATGGGAAATTCTGAAATGCAACTTTCTCGGAATGTCTCATCAACCAAGTTTAGTTTTTGTTATGAAACTTTAGTCCTTTAATTTTTGGTGTAGGTGAAGGTCAGGAATACGCAAAGATAATCGAAGTTTGAGAAATTATTTATTTGATGATGATTAATCTGTCTGACTTTATGAGGAAACTAAACTGAATAAATTCAATTCAGTTTAACCGTCCAGAATTTGGTTTTTCAAAGTATTCCCTTTACAAAAAACAGCTGGAAGCTAAAACCTCACAAATTTGAGAACTACCCTAAAAATTTTAAAACCCGTAAATTTTAATTGAAACTACTGCCTACAATCCAGGTTCGAAGCAAGATGTGTCCGAATTTCAAAATGCGAAGCTTCCCATAACCACGCCTTTGACTTAACTAATCAATCACTAGAGTTGATGAAAAATGTCTGATTGTAAACGGAAAATTTAAATAGATTATACACTACGAAAATTTTTCAAGAGAAATTCGCCTGAATATTTAATTTTTATCAGTACTATATACTATCGGATAAGTGGTGCAGTGCTTAAAGCCTTTTAAGGTCCGGGGTTTAAGGTTTTAAACCCAAGATACTTGTGTAAACTTGCACAAACCCGTATAAACATGAGAACATCCTTCTTTGCACCTTGGTTTCGTATTGATAATATTATATATATTCAACACTTACTTTGTTACAAAATAAGAACTTATCGATTTAGCGAATTATATTACCAAATCAGAAACTTCTATATTGTGAATAAATTTCCTCTTTGTTTTCTATGACTGGAATAGTCGTAAGCATTGTTGAAATGCCATTGAAAATAATATTAGGTCCTAAAAGTCAAAACAATCTTAAATAAAGTAGCGTAATGTTGTCCAAGCTAACCCAAATCCCAAATCATATTAAATAAATTAATATCATGGACGAGTTTAAAAAACTTATTATTTACGGTTCTAATTTGCCAAATACTGTGTATTATTCACATATGCGCTTTGAAACAAGATATGAGTCATACATCGCAAAATAATATTTTTACTAAATGTATTTGAAATATCCGACAACATTGAATCCAAAAATTTGATTAAAATGTAAATTCCAACATATCTGATTATATCAAAATAAAAACTTCCGCTTTATATCAAACAATTATATATTTAGCGGAACAATTTTTTTTTTTTTGCCAAATCGCACGATATTTAATATTTTGGCACGCGACTCCATTTGTATACATATAATACTCGGATATACGTTTATATACAGAGTGGGGTAAATTTATTTAATGCTTATTTGCGGTAAACAAATTTTATCTTAGATTTAATGAAAATAAAGCGGTCCACTCCTAGTACTTTTTTTCATGACGTTTTTTTTTTGTAATTTTATTTTCAAACACAACGTATTTAGTTTGACTATGTGCCAATCTATATTAAAATTGTATAGAGCACATACAACAATAATACATACATCGCTCGCTCTCTATTCTATATCTAGTTATTTATTTATAGATGAAAATGTTTAAAGTTTATGTTTATGTTTACATTTATAGTAAGTGGAACGAATTTTTAAAATAATGAGATTGGATTGTCGCATTTTCCTATTACAGTCCTAAGCCAAATTGGCAGCCATTGAAAAGGTTAAAGTTATATGTTGCTAATATATAAAAATGGTTTGTTGGCCAAATTTAGGAGTAACTATATTACAACTCCCATATTCGTAATTCAATTTAGTTTAATATTTTTTTGGTATAAATACAAATTCAATGGAATACCAGAAATGTATTTTTAAAAATATTTGTAAATAGTTTGTGTTGTACGTGTATATGCATGCATCACAACATTTTGATTTTATATTGGTTTAATTTTATTTTAAAAATACACAAAAATTTATAAATAAATTAAATTGTAAAAATAGTTTTGCGTATTTTAAATTAAATACGTAAATAACAAATTTAAATTTATATTGATGTTATATATTTAGAATAAGTATTATTGACACGTGATATAAAAATACTCAATTTGGTTGAGATGCGTTGTTTTATAAATTTGTTAGAAAAAAATATTTTAATGGTCTTGTTTCGATAACTTATTTGTGTGTGTACCTAGCCTCAAGCAGCTTCTGAATAGAAAACTAGAGTCAGAGTCCGCAAACAATGATCAATGAAAAATTGTAAACGTAAATTTTTATGAAATTAAATGTTTGCCAGGTAACAAACTAACTTAGATCAGCTTGAATGTGTAGGGATGGGAAAAGTGTAGACCGCAGAACGAATCAATTAAAAAAATTATACCGAAAAACCCTTCACAAAACAGCAAGCTTTTGACCAGACCTCTACATTCATAGGTATGACTTGCATTTTTTGCTTTATGTCTGCGATGGGTGGGCCTAACTCTTGAGCAAATAGTAACGAGAAGGATATCCCCTGGATTCCAGCAATTAAATTTTAAATTTAAATGATTTTTAACATCTCCTGGATTATAAATATCTCCAGCGGATATCTCCTGGATTAAGACAAATAAATTTTTAGTTTCAATTTTTGTATTGATGGATGGGCTTAACTATTGTTACATTGCGAATGAGTTTTTTTTTATCGCTATGCAAATAAAGAACAGAGGTTTGTAGATATAAAAAAAATACGTTATTTGCATACAATGAAGATAAGAGTCTTATCTCTAGAATACAAGTCATTTGCTATCCAATTATTTTTAATATAAGTTTGTTTACGGTGTATGTTTGTAGTCCAGACGGATTTACTAATCGGAACAAAATTTCCATAAATTGGGAGATTCTTCGCCATAAGTGGTCCTCTTTTGATCAAGTTGTTTTAGAAGCTAAATTTTCGATAAAGTATTGTAACAGAAGTAATATACAGTTTCGATCTGACAAAACCATGAAAAGAGTCAATCATCTCATCCGGCCATGGCGAATGAATATGACAACACAATGATCACATTTTGTGTTTACCATTGTGTGCGATTGTATTTTTTCATGATATCAGATCGAAACTGGATATTTCTTCTGTTACAAAACTTCATCGAAAATTTAGCTTCAAAAATGATTTGATCAAAAATAAAAAGGAAGGGGAGTGGGGTCCTTGGATAGAGGGTGACATGTTTGGCGAGCCTAATATATTTCGTGTTTTCTGAAAACATAAATAAATGGCCTTAGAGCCGATATGTTCGATATCGCTTTAACTCTTTACCGTATTTAACCCACCCGTGGAACAAAGGGTTTAAATTCGTTTTCTTCAAAAATTATATATTTTCAGCGTTTATATTTATGTTTCTAAGTGCGTCTAACTTCATTTTATTCATTTTTCATTTGTTTCTTAAAATTATATTCAGCTGTTGACATTTAAACTCGAAGTGAAAAGTACAGATTTGTCCCTACTAAAATAATAAAAATATCGAAATGACTGGTGATTGGCTGATGAAATGACTAATGATTAAATGACTGACGTCCAATACCCTGAAATGGTTATGAAATATAACGCAAATATGTTTGGGGAGGGTGGGGAGCGTTTATCTCCTGGATCAAAAAATTGTGACGTACGAAGTTGGTCGAAGAGCAAAAATTAAATTTACTTTAAGATTTTTTTTTTATTTAATGAACATAGCAATATGAATAATGCATGTATCGTTCACACGACAATTTTAAAATCTTACGGATTTTTTTCTTAACTGAACTCATTAGAGTTTTGGCAATTTGTAGCAAAAGGTTTCATTAAATTTAGAAAAAGAACAAGCCATCTGCCAACCTATCAAACCGCCGAAATCGTTTGCCAAATCAAAAATCCTGTGGTTAATTAGAATAATTACTTCCTGGAAAAGGCCGAAAAAACACAACCATGTTTGTACTGCTTCTCGAAAAAAACAGTTATGAAAACTCCCAATTTTTACATACAACATTACAACTTCCAATTATTACATCTAATCGCAATTGTTTCTCTCAGTACCATAGTGCGGAAAAATAATGTTCAAATTTACAGTGCAAAAAATAAAAAGCTCCTATTTGCAAATTGAATTAGCAAAAAATGTAATTTATTATTTTGTGCAATTAAAATGAAATGTGATTTTCTTTTCAGTTAGCTTTTGTCTTGTGTTGTATTTTGTACCATATATGGAACAAGCCTTTTTTTCTCATTACGTACTTTTCCGAATTTTCTTTTGTGTTTTCTTATGTAGTAATTATAAATTACCCCAGAAAACCAAAAATTTGCATCGAATTTAATATTGTACGTGAGATGGTTTTAAATTAATTAATTCAGTATTAAATTTGTGGGAGAATATATTGAAAAATATAAAATTGATCCTCCGTAAAAGAAAGCTTTTATAAAAACTGCTCGGTTCTAGAAGATTCAAAGTTAAATTTGTAACAATATCGGTCCATGATCGGTATTAAACGCCACAGTAACCTTTTTCCATAAATTCCATCGGAGGCGGCAGATTTCATAGAAGTTTTTCTGTTTATTTTTGGAAATATGTTGAAAAGCATTTACGAAAACCGTTTACATGAAATGGCTAGGTTTCATCAATAAAACTTTATTCCAAAAATTTTTGGCAATTCTAGAGCCATAGCGGATTTACTATTCGGAATAAAATTTCATAACAAAATTTTTAAAATAATGATGAAATTGCATTTCCAAAAACAAGCGTGACAGTGGTTGGTTTTCTAAAATTTAAGCAGGGATAATGTTTTTGTTAAAAGACAGTTTTACCAAAGTCGAGTGTTGGCCAGGACATGTTTACCCTTCCATGATTTTACAACAACAATATTTTTAATAATTTGCAGAAACTTCAGTTAGTTTGTAAAAATCATAATTTTATTTTTTTTTTTCTTTAAAACAATCAATTTGTGAAAATTCCATATTTAATTAAAATTTGCTCCAAATAAACAATTTGTGAATTATCCAAGTTTCATAAATAGTGTAATATTAGCAATTCAAATAATGAAACAACAACATTTTCCAACAATGTGTCCCATTTTCGATTATATTATATTTTTGATAGAACATTTCTACATGATTTGTTTATTATTTGGAATTTTGATATAAAAATCGTAACTTTAATTGTTTAAATTTAAATTTAACAACTTGAGAAATTCTATTGTAGAATTTGATTTAAAATCTAATATTCGAAATTTAAATTTTTACAAAAACAACTATTTAGTTCCAGATTTTACAAATTTGTTAGAATAAAATGGCACTGTTAAAGGTTTTACTGTTAGAGGAAAACTTCACCAAATGGGAGCAACCGTTTAAAATCACGGTATTGTACTGGGAGCGATACGGGAAGATTTCACAACACGTTCATTGGAATAGTTCAATCCCCAAAATCTGCCCTTAAAGAGTGGAGCTCACAAAAGGATCATAATACATTGAATTAGCTTCCTGTGCAAAAAATAAGTATCCCAGAATGTATGGAGAACGAACCTGTCCCGTAAAACATTTTCCGTCTATTGCGAAATTTTCGTCTCTTTTAGGGTCAAAATAAATTAAAAAACTGGGAAGAGACGGAAATGCTCCTTTAACTTTAAACCAAAAACTTATTTTGCCAAAAATCAGTCGAAATTGACTTCATAATGGATGTAGAAATAAAATTAGGTACGAAAATGATTAAACTACATAGAGCAAAAATAAATGTCACAAACATTAGTTGAAAATGACTACCTCTGTGCAAAAAATTAAGGTTCAATAATCACTATATTTGGTACTCAAAAAAAAATAATAATAATTCTCTTTCTAACTGAAAAATTTATAATTTCTCATTTCATTTGTTTAATTGCCTTTTATGATCATACTATTTGTGTTTTTTATTCTCTGTGAAAAATTCACGCTTAAGTGAATTAGTTTGGGGTTGAAATTGGTGAGAAAAAAATTATAAAGCCAAATTTGTAATTTTTAAAAATATTAAAGTTATTTGGTATAAGAAAAAAAACAATTAGTTTTGACTAACTAATTCTCTGAAGAAATAATTTCGTTTATTATTTTGAGCTATTTAAATTGTTTATCCATTAAAAAAAATCAAGTTTTGGAATCAGGACCACGGAATATCTGAAAATTGACCATTCGACCATTTGAGACGAAATGAGTCAAATTTTGGTAAATTTTTCGTCTAATCCTTCCCAGAAAATGAACGAAACTTTAAAGAGAATTTAATCCCAAGAAATACACATGACTTCCATTCGGTGGGCAAATTCTAGTCGAATTGGCTGATTAAAGAAAGAGTGACACTCGACGGCCGAAACTAGCTCGCAGTGAATGCTGCGTAATGACTTTCTTTAGTCAACCATTTCGGTATTTCGATAAGTAGTAGGAAAGGGCTGCACTAAGTGGCATTGTTGCAATATCTTTATTTGTTAATATGATATGTCAATATGATTTTTAGTAAGATAACATACAAATTTAATTATTAGCTTCTAATAACGATTAAAAAAAAGAAAGGATTTACGAAATCTCTGCTAATTCGAAATTATAATACACAGTTTAAACATTTGTACTAAACGAGACGTCTATTGTTAGTCCGACACCAAAGGCGAGTCCAGTAACTACTCACAATGATTTTGGTATAGCACCGCCAAAATAATTCGACCCCTCCCCCTCCTTTTATTTAAAAATATTTATTTACAGATACAATCATATGATATAATCATAATCGTATGACCGGCCGAATCATCAAACTACAGGATTAACCACGGAGAGTACGTTGATAATTTTTTCGGAAATCCTGCCAGAATTACTACTAAAGTTGGCCGATAGTTACCACCCGAACATAAAAAAAATTGATAATGCAGATAATATCTTTGGTATTTTAGTCGATATTTTTTAGCCGACATATCTTAGCCGACAGTTCTTAGCTGATATTTTTCAGCAGATATTTTTCAGTCGACATTTTCTAGCGGAAAGTGTTTTTTAAATCCAAAATATGGATTTCTACAACAATAAATTATTCAACCGTTAAAAATAAAACACTGAACTAAATTTTTAACAGCATTATAATTTGTTTAAAAAACTCAATTTCCTACAGGGAAACTTGTATACAAATATGTTATATATCGCACAACTAAAATTTGAAAATTTATAAAAATTGACCGTTTAAAGTATCATGGTTCAAAGTAGATTCAAAAGAAAGGTCATAATGATGTTCACACCAGAATAAAAATTTTTGTCAATTTTCATGTGGGAAGTTCGGGGAAAAATTTTAAAACTTACCGTTTACAGTGTCATGGTTGGAAAAAGATTGAAATAAAAAGTAATAATGATCTTCACACCCGGATAAATTTCAGGTCAATTTTCTTATGGGGAGTTTGGGAAAACTCGACTGAATATATATCTCACACACAAAATTAAAAAATTTCTAAAAATTCACCGTTTAAACGGTCACGGCTGGCAATAGATTCAAATAAAAGGTCTTAATGATGCTCACACCTTGAAAAAATTTCAGGTCAATTTTCACGATTGATATATATCACACAACCAAAATTTGAAAATTTCTGAAAATTTACCGTCTAAAGTGTTAAGGTTGAAAAAAGATTCAAATAAAAAGTCTTATTGATGTTCACACCTGGAACAGGCTTCAGGTCAATTTTCATGTGTGGAATTCGGGAAAACTCGCCTGCATATATTGCACTCTCAAAATTTGAAATTTATAAAATTCACCATTTAAAATGTCTTAGCTGGAAATAGATTCAAATGAAAGGTCTTAATGATGTTCTCACCCGGAAAAAATCTCTGGTCAATTTTCATGTGGGGAGTTCAGGAAAACTCGATTGACTATATCGCACGCACAAAATTTGAAAATTACTAAAAATTCACCGTTTAAAGTGTCGCATGGTTAAAAATAGATTCAATCGAAAGGTCTTAATGATGTCCACACCCGAAAAAAATTTCGGATCAATTTTCATTGTCGTGAAAACTTGATTGAATATGTCGCACATAATTATGTAAACGGTAAATTTTTAAAAATTTTCAAATTTTGTGGGTTACGAAAACTTGTCTGAATATATCACTCTCAAAATTGGAAACTTCTTAAAATTCACCGTTTAAAGTGTCATGGCTGGAAAGAGATTCAAATGAAAGGTCTTAAGGACTATATCGCACACACAAAATTTAATTTTTTTTTTAAATTCACTGTTTAAAGTGTCATGGTTGAAAAAAAAATCAATGGAAAGGTCTTAATGATGTTCTCACCCGGAAAAAATGTCAGGTCAATTTTCATTTTCGGAAAAACTCGATTGAATATGTCGCACATAATTATGTAAACGGTAAATTTTTCAAAATTTTCAAATTTTGTGGTTTTTGATATATTCAATCGAGTTTTCCGAACTCCCTTCATGAAAATTGGCCTGAAATTTTTTACAGGTGTGAGCTTCATTAAGACCTTGCTTTTGAATATATATTCAACCATGACACGGTTAATATTTAGAAATTTTCAAACTTTGTGTGTGCGATATATTTACATACAAGTTTCTCTATTGGAAAATGAGTTTTCTAAACAATTAATAATGCTACTAAACTGTAGTGTTTTATTTTTAACCATTTCAGTTGATTTTTTTTTTTTGTAGAAAACAAATATTTTTGGTTTAAAAAAATGATGGGCTGATTGATGATTCGGCTGAAAAATATCTGCTGAGAAATGTCGAGATATGTCGGCTTAAGCATATTAATATTTAACATTTCATATTATATTTTTGGCTGAAATAGCAAAAACACTATCTGCATTATGGTTTATATTTCTTGTAGTTGAAAAAATTGAGAAGAAATTGTTCAACACGGTGGAAAGTTTTAAGTTTAAAATTCCATATTGATAATGTGAACCTTTAAGTTAAACGCATATTGGTCCAGATATTTAGACGTTTCTGGCCACGTAGCACCTATCTTTGCCCTAAACATGCAGCACAATATAATTGAGAGATCAATCTTCAAAGATTGTGTCTTTGACTTTCTTTATGCGCAAGGTTATGTAGTTTTTTGTATATTTATGTGATTTTAGGATTATTAGGAAACTCTCATTTTTAGAGTTAACGAACCTAATTACCCTGGTTGAGGATACGATCAACTACCGATTAAGCGAATAGCAAACAAAACATTTGATAAAAAAAATTATGTCTCGAAAATAAACCACAGTTTGAGTGCTAAGCTCATTTTTAAACGTGGATTTGTAATTTCCCAAATATGCCATTGGCTGGCGGCGATACCATATTATCAAATGTTGCGTATGACTGAATTTAAAAATTTAATTGACCTCCATTTGATCTCATGATCCGAGCTATTTTAATACCGTCTAATCCGAGTCGCATTTGATGGTCAATATTGATGTATAGTGGTGCATTTCTATATTGACAAATGAAAGTCGGAATTGGTTCTCATCTGTTGACTGTATTACTTATAAAAACCATTAAATTCTATACAGACAAATTTGGCCAACTAATGATTAGTATGTTTGGCCTACCGAAGTTATTCGGATTTGCCTAGATATAATTAACCATGATTTTCGACCAATATCCGGAAAGGATTAGACGCCAAAATGACTGAACAAGCCATCATACTGATTTATGCCTCTAAGGTCATTTTTCGGACAATACTTGGAAAACTCATGTACCAAACGTGATATACAAAACCAACTTGTACGATGTTGCACTACCATGCCGTAATCCAGCAAAGTAAGCATTGCATAACAAAATCTAACAAAACTACTTTATTCTGTCATCGAAAAGATAACAACTTCTAAATATTATTAGACAAGTCAAATTTGTTATTTTCTTGAAATATGTGACGATAACTTGAAATGTTTTCTGCCGCCCAATATTTTTTTTATTATATTAGTTTTGCCCAGTGATGAAACCTAATAATATAATTAATGACATGGAGAAAGACGAAAAAAATATAATTTAAAAATATTTAGTTTATATTTTTTTGAAAATATTATATTTTGAAAAACACTCTGTTTATAATAAATTTATTGTAAAGTTATGATTTGCTTCTTTCATCTTTGATTTATGAATAACTTAATGGTGGACAGTTTTTTTTGTAGCGGGATGGTTTATAAAAAATTTCCCCACTTGGATTTTCCGATGATTACATTTGATATTTTTGGTATTTTTATCAATATTTTTAAATTTTATATTCAAATCATCTAATGACAGATATAGTATGTAAACCTATAAATTTCTTATTAACCTTACGCGTTCAATCCAATGCGTAGCATGCTCCGGTTCATACTAACCTTGTCCTGATTTATATTTAATTCATGTTTTACGTTTGATAATTGATTTGAGAACATCTAAAATATTAATTAATAATTCGCAATGATTCACTGTAAAAATATTTTTCAGTAACGAAAAAACAAAATTAAAAACTGAATAATGTATGAGTTCGAAATACGTTCTAATGAAAGTGATACGCACAAGAAACGACATTAAAAGGTAGCGCACCTTAAAAACTACGTTACGCCAAATATAAATATTCCAATTTTTCAACTCAATTTATAATTCAATAACTTTGTACATTCTTTGTCAAATTGAACAATTTTACAACTAAAACTTTTGCTTTGGTTTTATTTCATGTATGCTTTTTCGCTATGTAAAACCTTTAATTTTTAAACAAAAAAAAATATTTATTTTACTTGTTAAATGCTGAATTTTAAATCACCATAATCCCAAAGCAGTAAAAACTCATATGTAAATGTGTATATGGTTATCGCTTCCATCTTTCTAATTGTAATACGTAAAAGTTAATAATTTTGAAGCGTTTTACATTTGCATTTCAAGTTTTAACTAATTCATTAATTTTTGTGCTTTTTGGCTTCTATATACGTTCTCAGTATGCTTCAATACAAAATATGTAAATTTAATGGAAAACAAAATTATATAGATCTTTTCGAAAAGGTGGATACTTGCTCATTTCGAAAGTCCTTTTTATGTTGAACATACAGAGGACAAAATTGGACTAATACGTACCAAAGCTAAAAGCTCAAAGTAAATATGATTATATCCTAATCGCTTTACTTGTGCTTTTATAAGTTGATGCATGGTTAAAAACGTAATATCCCTTTAGGTAAGCTGTTTTAAAGTATACAACGAACAACAATGAAAACTGCAAACAGAGGTGAATTTAATTTGTTTGTATTTCCACATATCTCATTACGAAACCTTATTAAAAATCTACAACTAATATTTATTTCTAAATTACATTATAACAGAAATTACACTACAGTGACCCCTTTATGGAGTTTTTACTTTGAAACTTTGGTATAGAATACCATTTCCGGTGAATAATTCAAAATAATAATTTTTTTGAAATGCACATACCGTATTTTAAAAATGTACACCATCGTACATTGTGGTTTAGCTTCCTTAAAAACCAACAAAGCTTTCTAAGCAGAATATATATTTTTTATATAGCTGTTTAGATATAGAATATAAAAGCTTAGTATAAATGGTAAAATAAAGTTAAAAGCTTTATAGAAGTTTTATATATTTTACTGATTTATTAATACGGAAGTCAAGCAACTTGAAAACTTATTCATTAAAAAATGTTTGTGTTTAGCCGAGAAGGTATAATTCTACGTATAGTAAAATTTAAAAAATCAAAGAAATGTTGACATCTGTAATTTGTTTTGAAAGTTTTGAACATTTATTTTTTCGTATCTTCTAATGAACTTTAATGACAAATATTTCAATTTTACAAGCGTGGACATTTTATGTGATAATGTAAATGTTTTGTTTCACTCATCTCAATATCTCATAATACATACGTAATAACTGCATTGTTAAGTTATACATTTTTCTAAATTAACATCTACACTGTTGTTGTTGTCAAAGTACGTGTGGCCGAAAATATAACCAATTCTTAAACGGTTAATTTACAATGATTTAAAATGAAATTAGAATTAAATATTTATCATGATAAAATATTACAAACTGTTATCATAAACAGATTTCCAAATATTTTATGGAAATTGTTGTTGTTGTCAAATATATTTGTTGTTGTCAATTTATTTACAAATGGCCGAAATATATTGATTTCAATTACAATTAGAATAAACTATTTACCACCGAAAATTATTATTTGCTTATATCATATACAGGTTTCCAAGTTAACATCTACAGTGTTGTTGTTGTCAAATATAGTTGTTGTTGTCAATGTACAAATGGCTGAAAATATTATCAATTCTTATAACGGCAAATTTGAAACGATTTGGAAATGAGTTTGGAAATAATTATTTACCATGTTAAAATTTTATAATCTTATATCATAAACAGATTTAAAAATACTACAAAGAAAATATTAATGTTGTCAAATATATTTGTTGTTGTCAATATATTTACAAATGGCCGAAGTATAAAGATTTTTTAAAAAATTTAAATTAAAATTGGAACAAATTATTCACCATCGAAAATTATTATTTGAAATTATCACATACAGATTTTCTAGTTAACATTTACGGTGTTGTTGTTGTCAAATATAGTTGTTGTTGTCAATTTACAAGTGGCCGAAAATATAATTAATTCTTAAAACGATTTAAATGCAGATTGGAAATAATTATATGCCATGTAAAAATTATATAAACATTTATCATAAACAGATTTCAAAATACAACAATGAAAATGTTGTTGTTGTCAAATATATTTGTTGTTGTCAATATACTTACAAATGGCCGAAATATAAAGATTTTTTTCAAAGATTAAAATTAAAATTGGAATAAATTATTTATCATCGAAAATTATTATTTGCTATTATCATACATACATTTCCAAGTAAACATTTACAGCGTTGTTGTTGTCAAATATAGTTGTTGTAGTCAACGTAAAAATGGCCGAAAATATAATCATTTCTAATAACAGTAAATTAAAAACGATTTAAAATGAAATTGGTTAATTTATTTACCATGTTAAAATTTTATAACTTTTATCATAAACATATTTCCAAATATTACAAGTAAATTTTTGTTGTTGTAAAATATATTTGTTGTTGTCAAATATATTTACAAATGGCCGAAATATAATGATTTAAATTAAAATTGGAATAAATCATTTACCATCGAAAATTATTATTTGTTATTAACAGATAAGTTAACATCTTAAATGTTGTTGTTGTCAAATAAAGTTGTTGTTCTCTATATAAAAATAGCTGAAAATGTCAATTCTTATAACAGCAATTTAAAATTGAGATTGGAAATAATTATTTACCATGTTAAAATACTATAGACTATTATCATATACAGATTTGAAAATGTTACAAAGAAAATGTTGTTGTTGTCAATTATATTTGTTGTTGTCAATATATTTTTAAATGGCCGAAATATAATGATTTCGATAAATAAAATTTATAATTTTTAAATTATGTTTTATCAAAAATAGAAAGTTAGTGATGTTCAAAATAAAGGATTAACAAAATGATTTCCGGAATGAGGTGAGTGTGACAAGGGAATTCTTCTTTTAAGATCGATTAATTGTGTGATTAAGAATGCCAAGTAAAGTATCTTGAAATTGTTAAAAAAAATCAGATAAACCATTTTCTTGAAAGTGGCCTCACAGCCGATTAATAACATCGAATATTAAAATTATGATATATTTTTTTATCAACATTAGCTAAAAAGGTTTTTTTTGTTGCGTTAGTGGCCATTCACGAGAATTTAGTTAAGATACTGAATTCTGATTACATGGCAACCGGTCAAATATTTTTTCCTAGTCCTACCTAATAAGTGCAAACAAGTCGTAAATATTGCTTTCACCGTAGTTTTATAAATTTTGAATATTTTATAGGCATTAATTGCCACCTTGTTGATTTATATAAAGCTAATAATGAATATGTCGCCTGTGTGAAACCGAAAAACAAATTTTATATGAAATAATACGCATTTTCGTCACATGGCTTTTCAATTTTATTTTGTTACGAGATCATTCAACGTGACCACAAGTGGTGATTTCTTGCGTACGAAAATGTTCACATGCTACAATATTTTTCAAAATATTTACGGGTTAAGATGTTTTAACCCAAGTGTAAGTATTTTTAAACACGAGTTTCATATTTGCAATATTCGGAACCATAAGCGAGGAAATAAACATTTAAATTTTTTGAGTATTGGCCAAAATTTGTGAATCAACAAATTTTCTTGACAACTAAAAATAACTTTAACGTTCACCTAATAACCATAAATTTGATTCTATTATCTAACGAACAAAAATATCATAAAACCATCTATTTTTATTTCACAACATCAACAAATATTTCTTCCGAAATTTCCGATTTTCTTTTAACATGTGTGGGTTTTAGTGGATGTACTATACGCATCCCGTTCGTTAAACTTGAATTTATTTTTTTAATAGATTACATAAGATAATTAATCCGTCGACGATATATTTGTATGTAAATATAAAAATGTTTTCTTAAGAATATGATCTACTTAAGAAATTAATTCCATTTCAATCATCGGTGTCTTATTACGATAATTGTATATATTAGTATCTTAAACAGATTACATTTATAATACCATTGATCATTATTATTGATACTCGAGCGTTAAATAATACCGAGTTTAATTTATAATTAAGCTGAAAAAAATGTTTACTGTTAAAAATGTATTTTGATGGCTAAAAGATAATGTTCTATTTTAAATAATTCCGGAAATTACATTCGCAGTTCTGTTTACTCGAATTTAAGTGAAATTTCACTAACTTTGAGGAAAAAGTCTTTTTTGCCATAACATACATTAAATTTAAATTAAATACATTTTCTTCAACTGGGAATCGAATTCATCTTGACTTCAAAATTTTGTAAATAATAAAAACAAATTTATTACGACCAAAATTCAAAGCAAAAAAGAAATAAAAAAAAATCAAAGCAACAAACTTAAACGGAATCTGAATATTGTCGGTCTAATATCGTCTCACAAACAATTCACGACAACTTGACAAATACCACCGGATTCATTGAAGTGTTACTACAAAACTGACATATTTCAATAAAAAATTCTGTAACGAAGTATGTTGATTCAGTCGCCTGAATGTAGTCTTACAAACAATTCACAAGGAAGTGACGTATATAGTGCATAATCCAACTGAGATATATCCAAAAAAATTCTATCTAGAATTAGCTTGTCGCAGCCAAATCTACGTCATTTAATCTTGCAGAACCCATACAGCAGAACATTACAAGATGGTGAGGATAATTATAGGCTAATAATAGGCTCTATTAAAAATGTTGTCTTCGTATACAGTATCTTCATTATACCCAGCTTGAAAAAAACCGAAGTAAATGTGATTACGATTTGTTTAATAAAAGAAAATCAAACATATGGTTAAAGTAATTGTCAGTCTAATCGAAAGAATTGAGATGCACAAAAAATCGGAGAACACCCAATCATCAAAAGACGAAGAACACCCAATCCTCAGAAGACAATAAAACAACGTTTGAAATTAGGCATTAAAGAAAAAACTTCAAAAAAAAGGTTTGATCAAGCATCAAAACCCAGAAATATTAGCAGCCTGACAAGCTTAATATTAAACGTGTTATATCATTGTGTGATGCAGAAAAACCGAGAAGCAAATATCTCGACATGGTATATCAACATCTTCTCACAGTAAAACCAACGGGCGTAGAGTCCGAACGAGCTTTATCAGCAGCTGGGCAAATATGCTCCAAAATTCGCTCTCACCTTAATGATAATAACATACGATTGATAGTATTTGTTTATTGAGAATTCAAATTCAATTCATATTCAATTCATATTCAATTCTTATTAAATTCATATTTAATTCATATTTAATTCATATTCAATTCATATTCAATTCATATTCAATTCATATTCAATTCATATTCAATTCATATTCAATTCATATTCAATTCATATTCAATTCATATTCAATTCATATTCAATTCATATTCAATTCATATTCAATTCATATTCAATTCATATTCAATTCATATTCAATTCATATTCAATTCATATTCAATTCATATTCAATTCATATTCAATTCATATTCAATTCATATTCAGTTCATATTCAATTCATATTCAATTCATATTCAATTCATATTCAATTCATATTCAATTCATATTCAATTCATATTCAATTCATATTCAATTCATATTCAATTCATATTCAATTGCACAAACCACCATTTTACAATGTATGTAAAGGTAGATTAATTTTAACCGTATATTTTTGAAATCGTTTTTTCAGTACCGCGTTTGTCTAGCAATAGGTTACAAATAAAATAAAAATGCAATACGCCACCATTTACGTGACAAAAATTTTAAAATTGAGATAGCATGGCAATATGCGCAATATTTTGCCATGTATTCTATATAACTTAGTTTCGAACTAATGAAACTTCGAATTCTTTAAATTAAAGAAACTCGGCCGTTTCATCAGATTGCTGTGATTAAACTACAAAAATATGGAAAATACTTTGAACTTACCGAATAACACGAAATTTCAAATTCTTAGAGAAACATAATAATTCGCTAAAAGATTGTGATTATACTCTGTATGTAAGTTGTATGTAAGTAACTCTTGATTTATTTTATTTGTTTTGTTGGTAACGAAAAAGTAATTAAAATTGAAATCGTGAAGAATTTTTTAAAGAATGTTTTTTTAGTTCTGTGAAATAAAATATTGCATTAAAAATATATTTAAATCATATCAGTTTAATGAGACCATCAAAATTCTGTTATTCATAAATAAAACTCATCCCTTTTATTAACCTTTGTATAATAATCACAAATTTGAAACCCAAGTAAAATTTTTAATTTAATTTTCACGTAGCATTTTTTTTGTCAATTTTCGTACATGACACCCACAATGTAAGGATTCGTTTCGCTTTTAATTTAATTAATGCAAGAAAAAAAAAAGTTTGAATCTTTCAAAATAAGCTTTTTTTGTTGTTGCGAGTACGAGAAGGTGACAACATTCAAATGTAGAGACGAGCGACTAAGGAGGTATTAACTTGAATAATTTATGAGATTATCCGCGGATTAATTTTAACGGGTATTGATCTCAATATTTTTGTTAATTTTTGTATATATAGTTTTTACCAAACCCTGGCAGTAAATTTATTTTTTATTCCGTATTAAATACATAAATAATAAAATTTCCGGAAAAGATTTATTAAGTGTGTTGAAATATTATCGTGTAGTGTGCGGTTTAGTGGGATGCGAATTTTTCAAATATATAATGTTTTGTGATAAAAATATATTTAAATGCGTGGTTGAATGTACAAAAATATAATACAAGGACGTTGCTTTGATATAACGGGTTAATTGTACATAGTTTTATGGGCGTTCATGTTTAAACTCAATATACTCTGCCGTAAATAAAATACGGGCTTTTCTGGTAATCTAAAATATTCGTAACAAATATTCACAGCGGCAGCAAAATAAATTGTGAAAGCAATAAACAAAATTTTTTGTTGCAACTACTTCCGTCTTCGATTTTTTTTCGAATTCGAATATTTTTATATTATAATCTAAAATGTCAGCATTATAAAATAAATCAGAAAGAGTATACGTTTTAGTTATGGAAATGGAAAATTGCGCTGATACTCGTTTGTAAATGTTCAATAGTTTTTTGTTCCTCCCCAAAAATAAAATTGCTATCTTGATAATAGCGTAACAAAATAGCGATATTCTGTTTATATGATGTCGGACGGAAACAGATTTGAATTAGAACATTGGTGGGCGAAATGCGCTATGTATATTTTGTGTGTGATAGAAAATGAATAAAATATAAGATACTGCGGAACCTAGTTGCGGAATGGATAGAGTATTGGAAAAATTAATACAGTTTTTTTCTTAAATATTCCGATGATAATCAGAAAATAGTCAAATTATCACATTTATATTTTTCACCCTAGTTTTGTACAATATATAGAGGAGACGCGTATCCAATTCTTGACAATATTAAAATTTCGTATTTTTCACAAATATTTTTATTTTGCTGGTTATTCAGACTAAAAGACACTGAATATATAGGTCATCGTTGAAATATATTCAAATAAAAATAATAACCATAATTATTACTTTCTACGCTTAACTAATTTTTTTTATTCGAAGGCGGAGGGAACCACAAAAAACAGTTGTTTTTGCAAGTTGTTTTTGTCACAATTATTAATTGTTATAGTTGTAGTCTATCCATTGGGTATTGAATTTTTTTAGCACACAATATAAGAAAATCGTTATTAGATTCGTCTGGTAAGGCTCATGACAATAGAAAATAAGGAGAATAATTTAATTCCTGCTATACCTTAATTTATATAATTAATCAAGTTATTGTATTTGAATTTAATAATTCAACATTTTTTTGGAAGAAATAATTTTTAGAATTTTTTTTAATTTCTCATTGACTTTAAAAACTGATCGATGATCTAAAACCAATTAGATAATTTTATTTAAATTAATAACTTTCTTTAAATAAAATTTGGCTGATCGATGATCTAAAACCAATTAGATAATTTTATTTAAATTAATAACTTTCTTTAAATAAAATTTGGCTACCTATTGTGACTACTTCCGTGCACAACATATTTAAATATGCTATCTAGAAAAATCCGAGAAAGAACATAATCTTTAATTTTTATTTATTTATCACCCATTGAAATCCATCAAATAATTACTTGGGAATCGACTACCTACGGACCGCACAGAAATGATTGAACTAATTCTGAAGTGTAAGAAACAAATCTTGTTTATACACATGTTCAGAAATCTCTGAGATTTTTGTTTTTTCGCGAGAAAATACAATTGAGTGTAATTCGAAAATACTTAAACAATTGAAATTATTTATGTCGACCCCTAACGGATCGCACAGAGATGATCAAAGTGGTTCTGAACTAGTAATTGATGTATAAAACAAATCTTAAAAAACAAATTTCCAACAAGGAAATTCAAACTTCGATCATCTCTGTGCGATCCGTAAGAGGTCGAGATAATTAATTTCAAATCTTTAAGAATTTTCATATAGCACTCAATTGTATTCTCTCCCGAATAAGAAAAAACTCAGAGATTTCCGAACATTTGGATAAATAAGATTTATTTCATACATAAAGTACTAGTTCAGAACCAATTCGATCCCCTTTGCGCGATTAGTAGTGTGTTTTGTTGTAAAAGATTTTATTTTATAAAATTCACTCAAAACTATTGACAAAAACTACCTTTATTCTACTTACCATATATGTAATGTAGAAATATTTGTATTTTTAAAAATTTGTAAAATTGTTTATGAAAGTTAAATTTTTGAGTGTTTTTTCAATTCTAGGTACTTATATAGAACACAGTGTATATTTTGATATTTTTGCCTAAACTTCACTCCGATTAAAATGTCATTATTGGAATTTTACATCTATGCATTTCAGTCAGATAAAAATTATCAGAAAAGTCAAAGATATAAATTTTTTCTGCATTTTTGATGTTACTTCAAAATTAAAATTAAAATATTCTAACATTTTAATTTAATACAATATTTATGAAAACCCGAGCTTAGGTAATTTTATATGATGTCTCGTATTAAATGTCGAATAACACACATTGAACATTTATTTTTTAATATTTTTCGATTTTTTTATTAAAATTAATAATAACTCGCAAAAAATTTCTTAAATTGTGAAAATCAAAATGTAATCATCACACACAAACATTTTAGGTTTAGGGCTGTAAAATTTGTAATTATCTTTGCAATTAATAACTTTTCTCGTATCACAATATTTCCAAAACAGAAATTTCTGCTTAGAACAACAAAATATTTAATTGCTGTTTCAAAATTAATTGCATGTAACATGATTAGTTGCGCGTACATTATATAAAAGTATATACTCATTTATGTAGGAGTGCCATACATGTTATAGAAAGCTGTATATATATTATATAATTACAAAATTTAATTTAAAAATTAATCACCACAGAATATGCTCCAGATTTTCATACCAGTATATATGATAGGGGTAAAATTGGTATAATTTTTTCGATGAATTTTAGATTTTCAACAAGCATACCACAAAAAAAAGTACGATTAAAACTTCTTTTATGTTCTCCCCTGTATTTTTCTCATTAAGGTTTGATTTAAATTTATAAATACGCGACATGCTAATTATAACAAAAAATGTAATATTGTTTAACATATTTTTAGGTTATCAACCCGCGTGCGGATTTATAATTTGTGACAAATTTGACTCGAACTCCGTAACATGTGTGGGGGTTTAAATTTAAATTAAACGGCAAAATAAAATTTAAAAAAAAAATGTGTCCAAACCAAGAGAGTGATAAAATATGCGTATAACCGAGTGTAAAATCCGCTGACAATTTACGCCAACAATATCAACGTAAACTAAACCATTAAACATACATCCACCTAAAAAGCGGAAAAAAAAATTTTTTTTTGTAGTAAACCCATATCATACAACTAATTTCGAAAATGTAATTTTAATAATCTAAGCCGACACAAAGTTTTCGTTAATTTTATATTATTTTTATTTTTATGTTGCTGTGTGTGATTTATGAATAAATAAGTAGATAATATTTGATGATAAGGACCGCTGTTTCGTATCTATTACTAAAAATCTCAACTAATTATACGTATATGAGAAAGGGTTATACTGCGCACAAAATATATAAGATTCATTAAAATATTTAAAAAATTCCTCTCGTAAATTTGGTATATTATATTGATTACCCAAATGACAAATTTTACTAATCTGTCATTTCCCATAAATCATTAAAATATTTCATATAGAATATAATATATGTACCAGCTTTACACACACTTTTCACAGCAAAAAATAATAAATTCCCACCTGAGTTTAACAAATTTAGATTTTTTTTTATATTATATTTTCCAGTTACGTTCATATCGCGCGTATATATCTTTTCTCATATTATAACGAAACAACTTAAAATTTTCTTTAACTAATTAGTAATGTGTTGAAACACGCGTGTCATTTCTTTTAATTTCATTAAATTAACAAAGTATTTTTAAAATCACGAACACACGAACGAGTAAGTACTTTTTGTACGTAGGTATGTGTGAAAATTTCATTTTCTTGATGAATTTCTAATTTTTCGTAATTGATTTAAATTTGTGGGTTTTAAGCCATCGACATAAATGTATACCACCGCGTACAGCAAAACCGCTTTACAGCAAGAGACACGCGCGTAAAAAAAATTGTTGTTATAAAATTACCATTTATCAAAATAAACATTAAAATTTAATTTTGATTTTTCCAAAAATCAACAAAATGTACAAAATTCGTTTCATTTAAATTCTTAATAAAGCATTTTTATGTTTAGTCATCTAAAAATATTCTACATAACCATGTACATAAAATATACAGTGGGCTAAACCGGTTTTTGTGATGTCGCGAAAAAGTTTGCATATATGATGATTTTGTACACTGTATATAAAATAATGATGAAGTTATTTAACAAAAACCAAAATCTTGGCTAGTCACCATTCAGATAATCTATCGGTATACCGTAATTGGTACGGCAAACAAAAAAATTGTATGAACACAACCACAATCTATATGCAAATTTCAGTTGGTAAATTTTTTCTTAATTTTGTTATGCTTCACTTTAATGTTATAAATGTACAAAAAAAAAAAAATTTAAATGAAAAATCTTTTTAGTTTTCTTGGCATTTTTATGTACATTTTATTTATAGTAAGCAGTTACCAGCTGTTTCAAATCTGTTTTTAGAAATCTTAAATAAAATTTTAAATCTTAAACCACAAACGATGTTCTTGTCTATATAACAAAAACTCCTCGAGATAAATAAACTACCATAAAAGGAGTAAAAATAGTGTATTATTTTAAGAGATAATTTATGTGACAGTTTTATAACTTTAACTAATCATAATCTGACCCCAAAACGCTAAACTATTGGAATTGAATCCGATCGAATGCGTCTTTCACAACTGCGTTGTAATTTTATAAATTCTTGCTAATCTGCCAATATTTTGATTTAAAAATAGAATAATTTCGATTGGCATTGAACTGGTAATATTGGTAACTCCAAATTTTTTTTTTTATATTTGATCGCTGTGAACATTTTTTATCCAAATAAATGAAACAAAGAATTTTTTAAATGCACCTTATAAAGTGACCGAAATAAAACATAAATATTTCACAAGAGCATATAAGACAAAAATCTAGCAGCTGAAATTGATTTTTATTTGAGAGAAAGTAATATGGAAATGTTAATTTATTTATACATTTTCAGATAAAAAAATATTTTTTTTTAGAAATTTGTGTAGCATTTCCAATGCATGTGATTTCTTTGTGCGTTAAGCAAATAAACAACCAGATAACATATCCAAACCTTGGGATGAAAATTCAGAAATTGTTGTTTATCTTGATTATTTCTATTTTCAAAACTGCGCATATAACGAGTCTAACGTTTTGCAGTACGAACTAAACATTGTGAAATCCATTGTGAAAGATTTGATAAGCAAGGTTACAATGTAGATTTGGAGTTGCATAAGCTAACCTTCGACGACGAAAATTGACCACGAAAATTGGAAAAAGATATTTATGGTAGGTGATTTGCAACCATCTTATTCCATCCGAATAGTATATTGATACTGCTTTTATTAGTTCTTTACGCTACCAACAACCTAGTATGCCCATTTTACCTAAGCCCCATCAATTCTAAAAATTACAAAAATTCAACAATATAGATTATCAAGGAAGATTGCTTGGCTGCACGATGGTGATGAACTATACCATTAAGCAAACCATTTGCTATAATTAACTATATATAACAAAATAAAGCAATCGAAGTGGATTATTTTTAATCTGTTGTGTGTAGGATACTGTAGATAAATAAATCTTAATATAATTTATTTTAAAATATGTATGAATTATTTTTTATTTCCCAGTATGAATTTGAGTATTATTCGCCTTTTTTCGATAAATTCAAACTTGCAAGCTTAATAATGTGCCGGAGCTTACTAATGGTTATAAATTTTTAATATTCCTTAATTTTTGTATTCAGAACTATTAAAATTCTATTGTAAGCATCTGTTTGCCTACATTGCCGGAATTAAAATTAAATATTTCAGGGTAATTTTAGATGTAAAATTTAGAAATATAAAACGCTGTAATGCATTATGAGGTTCTCGGAATAGTATCTCCTCAGGTTACACGTGATAATCATGGTGAAATCCAAATACCGTGCAAATAACCCACCTATCACAAGAAAACATTAAACCAAAAAAAAAATTGTTTTTCTAAAGATAAAAATTCATCCGCCCTATATCATCCATTTTCTTTCATGTTCTGTGCTACATTGAACCCAGATTAATTCCGCTATCTTCAAATTTCTAATACACGTGCCTAAGAAAACAATTTTTTTTTAAACAACTGCGAGCGCCAAAATATGTTCATTTAAGGCATGTCCAATTATACAATAATAATTTCAAGAAAGATTAATTATAAAAAACAGATAAAAGAATTATAAAATTTACTTGAGTATTCTTTTGTGTACAACTTTGTGTACAAAAATTGTGTTTAGAATAACAATATACACAAGAAAATAAGTTTTTTCCAAACAGGTAGCAAAATTCATGCGAATCGCCTTAAAATTATAAATCGTATTTACTAAAAATATATTTAATCTAAATATTAAATCTCTTCTGTTGGATTTAGTAAATTATAGGTATACCCAATAGTCTTGAGAAAATATTTTTAGTCTGTAAAAAAACAATTTCCAGTCGAAATCGGATAAGCAATAACATATTAGGTATTTCGGGAGTAAGGGGAAGCAAGGCGAAATTTTCCAACTTCAAAGAAATATTTATTACTGTTTTTTTACTTGGTTGCCAAAAAATACAAAATATTATTTTAAAGAAAATATTTATACGAAAAATCTCGATTAAGCATAAAAATATAATCAATCATAAATTATGTAACCGCACCAACAAGGAAAATGGAAATTTGTTTTCGGTTGTATAATTTAAAAGTTTTATAACTTTATGTAGCTCGCACATCTTAATTATATATAGCTAACGAAAGTTAATGGCCACGATAAATTGGTATCGTGCTTTAAAACTTGTTGAGTAATCTTGTGACTAAAGAGTCAACTATAACAATATAATTACCAAGTATAAAATATAAGAATACTAATAATCCTGAAAAATTTACAACCTAGCCAACTGGTGTTAATTACATAATTTTTTAGGGATTTTCAAAAATGATTCTATCCGAACCCAAAAAAAAGCAACGACCGAATTAAAAAGAAATTCACTAATCATGCTGCCCTAAAGCTCCCCTCCACAAAATGGAATAAAAAAGTAAAAGTCTGAAATATAGTACAAAACACCAGCAGCTAATACACAGAAAAAAACCATCAATAAAGTTTATTCTTAAAAGCAGCTTAAATTTAATTAAAAATTCAATTCCTTTAACCAACACACAAAAATCCTAATAAAAAAAAAATTGTTCATAAAATAACAAAATTAAATTGTAATAAAGAGATGTATTGTACTTTTAATTTAAATTTCATCAAAAAAATATAAAATGAAAAAAAAGTAAAAGGGTTAAGCATCAAATACACAAAAAGGACACAAAAGCAGTTTTTAAATAAAAAGAAAGTGCCGAATATATAATTCTTCTCAATGCAGAGGGAATAAAAAAAATTCCGACATCCTTTTTTTTTCATTTGGTTGTGTGTTTGCGTCAGTAAATTCATCATCCGTATATTATAATTATATCTAATGCTAACTTACTTCAATTACTGGCTTTAATCTGTTCTATATTTTATAACGGTTATTAATAAAATAATTATGACAATTGTTATTTTAGACTACTCCTCTATATTTATACTTAATTTATGTTAAATCCTAAGTCCCTTTATATATATATATATTTTTTTATTAATTTAATGATGCCATTAAAAATTTAATTAAATAATTATCGTAAAAATGCTGGCATGTATTTGTTTTAGACATTACAATTTATCTTTATGTTTTATCCGATATGACAATAAATAAGCTTTTTTTTAATTTATCTAATTTTTAGATTTAATTAATTTAATAAGGTCGAGTTGGGTACTTAGGCTGATGCTAGATAAGTTCGTAAATTAAAGACAGTAAGATGTTGAGGAAAAAGAAATTTATTTATAATGAACGTACAATTTCATAATATGTTTGCGATATGTTTTATAGTTTAAAGGAATTATTTTATGCGCGTAGTAAATACCAATATACCTACGTTTGTTTTTGTTATTTTCTGGTTGATAGAGAATTGGTTAGAGACTGGTATATAAACATAAAAAGATTTTTTTATGAAACATTGTTATATTCGTTAAAGTGAAAAAATTGATTATCATACATGTCTTCTTCGTGCATGTAAATTTATTAAATATGAACTATTTGTTTAATTTTAATGACCGAACTTGTCTAATACGATATTGAAAATAACCAAGTATGTATTAAAAAATTGTAAACATTTGTTTAGTAATTTGCAACTCGTATACGATTTGGTTTTTAAAAATGTATGTGTCCTGCGAGAAGTAAACTACTGTATAAAAAACAAATAGCACTACAATAGCAAAACAAAATATTAATCACCTATTATGTAAAACATTTATAATTTGAATTGTTTAAATTATTTGAAAAAAAGAATATCAAATAAACATTTACAAATTATCGGACACTTAGTTTGAGCAAAAAAGTTTAATTCATGAAGTGAAAATCTAGTGTTAGTACTACAAAATACTAATCACTAAAATTTAAAAATTATTAATCTAAGTTGTTGAAGTTTATAGTAAAAGGCAGCAATAATATCTTTACAAACTCTCAAAAAGCTTATTTGTGTTAAATGATTAAATGCAGGAAGTAAAAACTAAATGTTATACTACAAAGTATTGCAGCAAATTATTAAAAATTTAGAATATAAGTTTGTTAAATTTTATTACATAAATCGTTAATGCAAATTATTACATGCAGGAAGTAAAACTCATGTGTTAATGCAACAAATTCAATAATATGCAACAAATTCCTAATAATTAAAATTGATATTTGCTAAATTATTTACGAGTATTAAAAAAGTATAAAAATATGACGTCAAAATATTAAGTTACACGAAACTAAATAATGTTAATATTAATTTTTCTTACAATTTAATAAGTAGTAGAAGCATAAAATTGTTCGACAGTCTGTCTATTTTTGCTTAATGTAAATTCAATGAAATTATCAAATTGGTTAAAACTAAATCATATCATATTTTTATCGGTTTATTTTAACAATAATTATACCTGTGTTTATTAAACTGAAAAAGCTTAGAAATTCTTTAGTCAAATAGCAAACATTACTACTACGCAAAATTATCTACCAATTAATAAAAATTATTAATTTGAATTGTTAAAATATGTTTGATAAAATCTAACATGAAATTTTTTGCGAAATATGAGTAAGTCGTTTGTACAAAATAATTAAATGCAGGAATTGACAGACTAGTATTAAATACTACAAAATTATGACTACTTAATATTAAAAAAACATTTATTTGAAATCCTAATTATGCTAAAAACAAGCAAAGAGTCTTTACGAACTCTCCAGAAATTGGTTAGGGTAAAAGTATTAAATATAGGAAGTACAAAACAAGTTTAAGAATAAAAATATTATCAACGAAGTATTTAAAATTTGACAAATTTGCTAAATTTTTATGGTAAAAAATTCAGAAAAAATTGTTTTACTAAAATTACTAAAATTAAGAATTAAGTATTATTTATAATAATATTGCAATTATTTATAATACTGAATTATTTAAAGTTCTAAATTTTGATTTCCACTTCCTGCATGTAATTATTTTAGTAAAACAATTTTTTCTGAATTTTTACTATAAAATTTTAGCAAATTTGTTAATTTTTAAATACTTTTTTGATAATATTTTTATTACTAACCTTGTTTTCTACTTCCTATGTTTTATATTTTTACATTATCTAATTTCTGGAGAATTCGGAAAGACTTTGCTTGTATTTAGTATAATTTTAGTACACAATTTATAATTTAAATTGTTAAAATTTTATAATAAAAATGAGCAATACGAATTCTCGAATTGTTTATTTGTGTTATATTATTACATGCAGGAAGTGAAAATTATGTGTTATACTACAAAGTATTGCCAACAAAATATTTAAAACTTGTATAAAACAAAATAGGATTTAGAAATATAAATTAATTAGGTAATGCAATAATTATATGCAGGAAGTAAAAACCATGTGTTATTGCAACAATTATATTCAGTCTCGTAAAATTAAATACAGTTAAATATATTTATTTTTCCAAATTTAATAAGTAGTAAGCGCATAGAAAATGATATTCAAGTGTTAATACTACAAATTATTAAGTATATAATATTTAAAATTATTAATTTAAATTGATCGAATTTTATAGTAAAATATCTGCAAAAAAATCTTTACGAATTCTCGAAAAGTTTACTCGTGTTATATTATTACATGCAGGAAGTGAAAATTACGTGTTATACTTCAAATTATAACACAACAAAAAATATTATAATTTACAATATGAATTTTTAATTTTTTTGTGTAAAACAGAAAATGAATCTGCGCGAATTATAAAATAAGTGGTTAATGCAATTAATTACATGCAGGAAGTAAAAATCATGTGTGTTTCTTAGTAATTTAAAAATTGATAGTGGTTAGTACTACAGAATATTAAGCAGAAATATTTAAAATTTAAAAATTCTTGAAAAATTGATCGGTGTTATATAATTACATGTAGGAAGTGAAAATTAAGCCAATAAAATATTTTAAAATTACAATATATTTTTTTTAAATTTTACTGTATAAACCAAAATAGAAATCTTTGCGAAATATAAAATATTTGGCTAATGCAATATATTATATGCCGGGAGTAAAAAATCTGGCGGAAGTGATTCAAAATAGTATTAAGTAACAATTAAAAAATTGATATTTTTTATTTATTTATGAATATTAAAAAAGTATAAAAATATAACTTGAGAATATTCAGTCTCGTAAAATTAAATACAGTTAAATATATTTATTTTTCCAAATTTAATAAGTAGTAAGCGCATAGAAAATGATATTCAAGTGTTAATACTACAAATTATTAAGTACATAATATTTAAAATTATTAATTTAAATTGATCGAATTTTATAGTAAAATATCTGCAAAAAAATCTTTACGAATTCTCGAAAAGTTTACTCGTGTTATATTATTACATGCAGGAAGTGAAAATTACGTGTTATACTTCAAATTATAACACAACAAAAAATATTATAATTTACAATATGAATTTTTAATTTCTTTGTGTAAAACAGAAAATGAATCTGCGCGAATTATAAAATAAGTGGTTAATGCAATTAATTACATGCAGGAAGTAAAAATCATGTGTTAGTGCAACAATGAACGTTCCTAATAATTTAAAAATTTGGAAATAATTTTTGGAAATTTTATTGTATAAATCTTAAATGAAATCCTTGGAAATTATAAAATATTGGGTAATGCAATTTTTACATGCAGGAAGTAAAAATCATGTGTTAGTGCTATACAATACTATATACTAGATATTTTTTATTTTATTTACGAATATTAAAAAAATATAAAAATACGACTTGGAAATATTAAGTTACGTGAATTAAAATACTTTTTATAATTTTTAACAATTTAATAAGTAGTACGCACATAAAGTTATTCTAAAGTTAGGCGCATAAAGTTATTCCAACACTTCGAAAAATCTCAAATTTACTAGGTTTTTCAGTTGATCATCTGTCTCTCAACAAAAACCGTGCGTTGGTTAACGCGGAAATAGGTTATAGCAGTACAGAATATTGTTTAATACAATGAAATCTGTCCAATAAAATCAAAACATGTTCTAGTTGTCTTGTTTCAACTAACTAACGTACCAAAATTAAATTTAAAATTAATTAAACTAACACCTCGGAATCATTTTATAAAATTTATAAAGAAAAAACCGCTATACAATATTTAATTATTATTACAGAACGAGTGCAATCTGTTGATCTAGAAAATATTTCAGTTGCATACTCATAAAAAAACAATTAAAACTATTATTAATTAATTCTAAAGTTATAACATTAATTTATATTTATTCTAATTGTATTCGACCGCAATATATTTTATTTTAATTGTCTTGGCTAATTGTCATGATTATGTTTTAAAATAGCATCACGCTCAAACTAGGCAATTTTTAATTAGATGCACGCTAGGTGGTCGTCATAATGTATTTTTAAATATAACGCATGAATTTATACCTATAATTCTGCGGAAGTAATTTTACGGTTAAACGTAATTACGATTAAATTTTTTACATATTCAATTTTAACCATTATATTTTGAAATGTTTTCGAGGTTTTTGTATTTTGTTCATTTACGTATAAATAAACAAAATACAAAAACCTAAGTCCATGTTGCGTTTATGTGTCTAGTTTCAAAATGTATATTATTTTCAAATTATAAGACGTTCTTATAGATTGCACCATTAAAAATATATATTACAAAGTTTGAGAATAATTTCAATGCCTGATTTGTCTGAAACATTTTCAAAAATTTACATTCGGTTTTAAGAGAAATCAGAAAAAACTCGAAAATGTTTACAAAGAAACTAGCAGAATTCACTTGACTCCATTTGATAAAACCAATAAGAGACTCAGAAGCTTGGATAAACCAGCGGATAATACAAATTCGTCCAACTTTGAGAATTGAAAACGATAATCTATGTGAAAAATAACATTTATTGAACGAAAAGCCACACAAGTTGATGAAAATGCCTAAAAATGTAGGAATATGCGCCAACATTCGACCCAAACATGCCCTGGAGTTGGATAAGAGGGTCCTTAATCGACCATTTTGACAATGTTGAAGGAAACTAAGTAACTCGTAAGTTCGTCTGATACTCTGGCTCATTTAATTTCTATTCAGCAGAAATAGAAAGCGGTAAATTTGGGTTAACTCTTTCTCTGAAGCGATGTGAACTTGGTGCATCATATTTTTCCCTTGATTCTCCCAATTGACTACAAATTATTTGTTTTTGTCTCAATCCAGTTATTAAAACCAATATACTACTGACAAATATTGTAATGGCTGCGTACAAATAATTACACGCAGGAAGTGAAAACCAAAAAATTATGGGACAGTAATAAATATTTTATGAAAAACTTTTAACCCTGTTTTCAAGCATAAAGTGAATGAATAATTGGCAGTAAAGTAATTTATTGCAAGCAGAAAGAAAAAAAAAAGAAATTTCAATAAATGAATATACAATTACGGAGAATTTTCTAATATATCGGTAGATCATAATTTTTTTCAACTGAAATTTACCTCAAAAAATTTTAATTAAATTTTAAAAATTTCTCTTAGCAATATGGTGACCAAAACCAAAATGATTCGAAATTAACAATTCGTAATTTTTTGCAAATTATTTTAGCATAAACAAAGAGACCAAAGATTAGCTAATAAACCGCTAAGATTGCGGATGTTGTCATAAATGTAAAATTTTGTTGTTATATTTTTATTGAAAATAATTAAACAAATTTGTTCACTAGTCACACCCAGTTTTTGTAGAAAATGTTAGTTGTGTTATTATTTAAATTGCAACAACTAAATTCGTTGTGGTTTTTTAATCAACTTGAATGTAAAGGCAAGTCTAATATTTATTTCTATACTAGAGGAACTTAAAGAAATAGTTACTGTAGCAGTCAGAAGAATTTAACTTTTGAGATTGAATTTTATTTCTAAACTGTTCATCTAATAATAATAATTTATATGGAAAAACGTTACAAATTACAATTCTATACCATTTTTTTGTTATATGTTATATGACTAAATTATTTGTCGGTCTTCAATGGTTAAATAATTAAATATTTTAACGAGAAAGATTCAGCATCACCAGAACAAAATGCCCCGTAAGTTGAAAATATTTTTGAAATTTGGAAACCATTCTTAAACGGTTACAATTTTGGTAAAGATTGGGTTTTACAAATATAAGCGTCAGAAAATGCGTTGCTAATTATACTTTTTAATGACCTGTTTGATAATTTTCAGGTTTCAAAACTGTTTCCATTTCGCTAAGGACCAGCAGCTGCCAATATCATCGGATTGTTCTAATTCAGGCAATTCCTTAATTAATACGATTTCTTTTGCAATAGAACGTTTTATGTTGATTAAAATTCGAACTTTTACAAAAAAAAAATGCAGTTGAAAGGGTGATATGAAATTTTCTATCCTGGATTGAGCTACAAAAATAGCAGAATTGGAAACTTATCAAATGTTTATCTATGTTGCAAAAATTTATTAAATGATGACAAGGTGTCACTTGGATAAAAAATTATTATTCAGTTTAAAAGGTTCTGCATAAACTAACGGATCGTTCGACTTACACAGGAACCTTTATTACATGCAGGAATTAGACATATAATAAATATAATTACAGCTAGATTCTTAGTTTACCTGAATATTGATAAAGATAGCGGCCTAGATATTTTAAAATAGAAGAGAACATATTTAAGAAACCAATATAGCGTTTTTAAGAATGTAGACCTCGAATTATTAAGCATTTCCGTAATTATTTAAACGGCGATGTCCGTTATTTTGAAAGAAATAATATTGTGCAAAATTTAAAACGAGGAGCGATGCAACATTTTAAAGTTATAAACTATTATTAAACTAAAATTTATAAAATTGATTACTATTTTAGACCGGAAAAAATACTCGCTGTCGGTGTTTTTGGAGTCCAGTCCACTATGACTAATTGGAGGTAGACTTTTTAAGGTAAATCTGCATATAGAAAAAAATTACATGCAGGAAGTGAAATCACAAATTTGACAAGATGAATATTAAATGACTTATGATACCTACAAAAACTAAACAGTAGAAGAAAACCGAAGTCTTGTTCACCTACAAAAGAAACTGAAAACTACCAGTAACACCTTTATCATGAATAAATCAACGTCTTGCCGAAAAACAAACATACCACTTTTCCAATAAATTTTCAAGTGCAGTTATTCGATTTTGTTTTTATAAAATTGAAAACAACAAGTGCCATCACACGAGAAGGAACACTACTGTACGGTTAGAACGCTTAAATATTTCATCCAACTCAGGAATGGCCGGATTGATAGATTAGTTATGGAGTGACTGAGCGTAATGGATAATTTAAAATAATAAAAAGAATTTTCAAATACATTACGGTTTTCGCTAGTACATCACATAAGCCTCCAAGGTGCAACTAATAGGACGTTTTTTGTCTTGTGTTATATTTTACTTGAAACGCAATAAATCAATGTTAACTTTATAAAGGTAGACCAAATATGCTTGTCTAACAGTTCTAACAAAAAAAAAATTGTCACTTTCGGTTAGCTAACGCATATATTCTAGAATTAAAAATATTTCTATAAAAATATAATTAACTTACTGTTTTTCTGGAAATCGTGGGTATCATCACCACCAATTTGGGTCGATAATCCCATTAACATTAAAATTATTCTTAGTATAATTATATAAAAATTAATTAAAAATTTTTCACTTTTGATTATATTTAAATTTAATTTACACATTTTAATTTACATAAAAAAAATATTATTATTATTTTTGTGTTATTTATTTATTTATATATAATTTAAAAATTATTCACTTTATTAAAACTTTATTATTTTTTTGAATAGCGTCTTTTACAAAAACAAAAATCATAGAATAAAATTAGATTAAATTTTGGGTGGCCGATTTTTTTTTTTCGTTTTATTAACTTTGATAATAAAGCATGCTATGGTCGACTTAATTTTTTGTTATTAAAAAATAATATTAAATTTGTTTTATTAAAATTTTGCCTTTTTGGCCTTATCATGATATGTGCTATGAACTTAACAAAAAAGAAATGTCTAAAACACTTATTCGTACAGAAAACGAGATAAAAATTTCATTGTTTTTGTTGTTTCTTTTTTTAAATTTTACTTTCGTATATTTATGTAATTTAATGTTATGAATATGTTAATGAGTCACGATTAAAATTATAATTTATAAATTTACTACAAAAAATTCGATTTATATATTTTTGTATTTCACGTGTCATTTTTCTCATAACCAAATTGTTTATCATACGCACTGTTAAAATGTTTTCTACGAATTTTGTACTTTTTTATATACACAACCACTTTTTGATATTTGATTAATTAGCAATTTTAGACCGTTTATTAGTATTTTCGAATCCATTAAGTATTTATTTTATGTTATTATGTCGTTAAAATATATATGTTAATGTTTTATGTTGGTAGTATGCCGCCGTAAAAATGTTTTCCACATTAAAGTATACGGTTTGAATTTTCCGTCGTGCCCAAAGCTGTTTTGACTGAGGCTCTGAAATAATACAAAAAAAAAAAAATTTATTTATATTTCTGTTATTCAAAATTGACTATTAATTTTTACAGTGCACATATGAAACGTGATTTAAAAACATGTGCGTATACATATTAATGTGGATTAAGATAATCGTAAATTTTACAATCAAAAATTTATGATTGATACATACAGAGTACGTAATCAATATTCATAAGCTATGTTATGTCGAAAATATTTTTGTGAAAATTTATAAATTTTTGATTACAAAATATTTTTGTAGTATACGGCTATGAGAAGCTGCAAAAATATTTTTATTGGATGCAAAGAAAAACAAATTTATAAGAATTTTATTTTTCATTAAAAATTTAACAGCAAATATGAGTATGTTATATTGAGTTTGAATGTATGGCATATGCGATACATGAATCTGAAGTAATGAGCAAAAATGGTTTTCTTGCGGAAAGTTAATTAATTTTGGAACCTAAAACCAATTGTATTATGATTTTGTTTTTATAAACATTTGGCCGAACATTAATTTTATCTGAGCCTTAATACTAAATATAGTTTAGAATCTCCATAAGAACCGAGATTGGGAAAGAATTACATTAACATTATTCTAATGGTGTTCATAAATCATTTATCCATCACAAGCAAAATAATTACATAACATAAAAAATATACTGTAATGCCTCTATTTCACCAAGAAATATTTACTGTCAGTAAAAACGAAACGATATAAAAATATAGATATCCTACGTAATAGAATGAAACAAAAAAAAATTCAGTAAAATTTTACTGACAAAATGGATTTATAGGTAGTGGTGTGTTGCCATAATAAAATGGAAAAAATACTCCAGAGTATTTTTATGTTGGAAAAATATATAATGAATCAACATTACTTTTTTTTATAATACATGATTTCTTCGCGGGTAATAATTTATAAAATATTTTTTATTTGATATTGAAAAAAAATAAATTTCCGAAATAAAGTTATTTTGTAAAGTTTTGTTGGTTAGGTATGTTATATTCAAGATATCAAAATTTAACTATAAAATATTCCCATAAATTTTGTTTGTGTTTTTGTTACTCTAATGCAATATTACATAATTTTTCTTTTTCTGATTTTGCATATTTTTTTACTGGCAGTACAAGTTTCTAGGTAGAATAAATGCATAAAACACGATTTTTTTTAAACTGTGGTAAATGGCCCATATTTAATTGCAAAAAATTGAAGGCATAAAATAAAGAGATTTTTTTATTCTTATTATCCCTGCAATCTGTTCTGGGGCCAAGGCTCTTTACAGATTTTACAGATAGTGAGCGTTTCTCTCAGTTCCTCCGATCCAAACGCCAAAGCTTGAACCACTGTGCCATTTGGTCGGCTAAAATGGGGACACCCAATGTCGTTAAATTAACATTAAATAAATAATTCCAGTCCATTTTCTGGGACTGTTCAACAAATTGTATGTCAATTTGTTGAACAGTCCCAGAAAATTTTAAATTTTCACAAACCAACATTCTACATGGTTAAGAATGCGCAGAAAAATTTCAATGGTGCGTGTGTTATAATTTAAAAGTATCTGATTATCTTCCCAATCTTTGAATCTAAGCCAAACAGACTAGCAACTGTTGGAAAACAATTTTAATTGCGATTTTGGCAAAGCCATTTTGAAAAATGCCGTTTTGCAATATGCTGTTTTGAAATATGCAAACGCCATTTTGCAAAATGTAATTTTGAAAATTGCCATTTTGAAAAATGTCATTTTGAAATATGTAGTGTTGAAAAATGCAGTTTTAACCCTTATGCCTAATTTTGTACCTTATGCCGTTTCGTACATTATGCTGTTTTGAAAAATGCTCTTTTGTACCTTATGCAGTTTTAAATATGCCGTTTTTGAAAAATGCAATTTTAAATTATGCCATCCTGAATGGATCCCGTTAAAAACTATTAATTTAAGATTATTAATTTTGGAAATGAAATCGTGGTGTAAAAACTTTTGCTAATTTCAGATAAAAAAAAGAATTACTGTTAAGATGTCCATGTCATGTATACTGGCAAGAAAGCTTTATTGAAACAAATAAAAACCAAAAAAAAAACACCATCATTTAAAATTAAATTTTATACGTTTATATGCCACCATCTTTATCGTGTACAAGAATTACAATATCCATTTCGTTTAAATCATTCTAAGCGGAACATCTTCAAATATATAATATGACTTTTTATTTTTATTATTATTTTCTCTCTGTTATCCGAGATCTTTAAAAATGTAGAAGACAATTTCTGATGTTTATCTTATGGAATGGATACACAAACAACATTTGTTATAATTAAATATACATTCATGAAATGTATGAGAAATTTATGGGCTGATGTTTAAGGGAAAGTCAAAATATTATTTGTAAACGCGACCGTATATAATACGCGGCGATATAAAATTTTTATTACGTTGTTATTTTCGTAATGAATCATTTATGTGTGTAAATATATGATACAGTAGTAGTTCCTGGTAGATTCGATAAATATTTGCGCTGGTATCAATAATTCTCCTGTAATACGAAATTTTTTCTAGCATGCATTCCATTAAGATTCCACAATATAGAGGCATATTGGTGTTACGACTCACTTAAACTGCGGTTCCGCAATAATCACGTATACGGGAAAATCTCAGTGGTAAAATGATAATCCCGACAGATTACCCGTCTAACATTATTTTTTCAACACACAATAAAACATAAACAAATGCAGGTATTTATAGTCCCATTAAATAAATTCAATAACGTTACAACTGTGCGGATAATTAAAAATAACTACAAACGAACTAAAAATCTACTATAATTAACTAACTATAGTAAAAAGTAATTAAAAAAAACTTTTAATGTTTATATTCAATTTAATTTAAAAAGTATAGAGAAAGAAATTAAATTGAAACAAAATCTAAATAAAAAAAAACTATTTTTAATTTCTAATTAAATTTTATTATGATTATTAATTTTTTTGTTGTTTTTTGTCACGATCATACAATAATTTTTATGGATAAATTTTGAGATTAACAAAATTTTAAATTAATAGTTCGATTTATTTTTAGGTAGACTATACATACATAAAAAAGTTTACACTTGCTTAAGCCATATAATTTTGTGAAAACCAAATTTGTTAAAAATGTTTACATACTCGTACGAGAATATTATGTGTTTTGCATGATATGGGGGGAAATTTTTACTCAAGAAGAATAAGAAGCCACACATAGAAAAAATTTACATAAAATATATATATACTTCTTGGGTAGCACATGTTGTCAGTTTTAAAACAAACAACATAAAATAAAATTGTTTTGAACTATTTTCAAGAAAATATTTTGTTTGTCACCATATGATTTCTTAGAAGTGTGCGTTCAACATTTATTAAGGGATAAAAAAGGCGGTTGAATTTATTTTTAATCCTGCGTCTATATCTTTACATATATATGAAATAAGACGGTCTGTCTGTAATTTTAATAAAACTGACTGTTTTACATTTTATTTTCGTATTATCGTGTAAAAAATTTTCGCAAAGGGAAATTTTTGTATCGTCGTGAGTTTGTGTTTTATTTTTATTTGTATGTTGAACGATTTTGACGTTTTCCGAGCCTAACCGCTTACTAACAAATTTCCAAATATAGCCAGAAAAATTAAGAAGTACAATACATAACAATTTTTGCATCATAAAAAATATTTATACAATTCTGGGAGTAGGATTTAGTCCCTTTAAAACAATTTTGCTGTATCAAAAATGAAACCATAATTATAAAATAGGGATGTTTGCTATTGCAAATCATTCTACATTCATTTATTACCAAAGTTCGACATAACATACAAATGTTTGTTTTCAAAACATAAACAAGTTGCTGTGTTTATTGTAGGGTTGAAAATTTCCCTATACAATTTCGGGAAATTTTTTGTTTCATTTTGTAAATGCAAAATTTGAAAAACTTGTATGCACGACTACTTTTGATTGCAAATCGCTTTATAATTTTTTATGTGTGTGAATAAAAATTTATATACCGACACAGAATTTTTTTCACAGTAAGTTAAATTTGTTCTCTTCCTGTGCACTAGTTATGTTGTCCAATTTTCTAATTAAAACTGTGTTGAGATAAATTTGACGAGAAACTGAAATGTAAGAACTATATTTAAATTTATCTTTATATATTAATGGGAACTGTAGTAAATAAATCTCAAAATTTTAGAGAAACTCATTTTAATTTCACATTAATCTTGTAGTTCCATCGTACAGCAATACCACGTCATCAATCTGTAAATTTTGATCCTTTCGTTGCCACTTCGTTTGATGTTGCAACGTGTTCAAGTAAATTAGTACGTATCAAAAGTGGCATGGTGTTAGTGCATCGATAATGCATGTATCTTTATTTGTAATTGCGCATAAGGGCCTCGAATTGAGAATTCCTTCGATTTGGATTAAAATGGTTTGTATTTCTTCAACGGTGCAATTAGCAGTTCTGATAACCTTGATTCAGTGAGTTTTGTCTAGTGTCACTGCTCGTTCCCAGAAACCACCGAAACGAAGCGTATGCGGCTGAATTAAATGCGATTTTATTCTTTTGTTCATTGCGAACTCATTTAAACTAGTAACAGCTTCTCTTGATGGTGATACCGAGTAATACTCTTAGTATTCGTTTTGCTCCTAAGAAATTTGATCTGTTGCCTAAGAATATCTCCGTCGGCACTCCTTCTCGTTTTATAAACCGATCTGACGGTAACGAAGCATACAAATATCGCAATGAAACCTTTTACAAGTTTCGCACCTCTTCATATTTTTGTTGAAAGTAGTATTGGCCCCGCTTCTTGTAGGACCATCGGTAATGGCTCGTCCCAGGATACATTTTTAAATTAATTTCAGTTTTTTCTTTAATTTTCTTTTAATTTTGTTTCTTTTTCACGGTGTAGGCCAGGAGCATGCAAACTTCAATTTCCCCAGGGCCCCCAGGATGCTTAGTTAAATCTGCGGGTTGGCTGCGAGCCATCCGTAATAGTCGCTTTAAAAAATGTCGTTTAGAAAAATGGCTTTTTGAAATATTGTTACGACTCACTAGTCATAACATTTTCATTTTCAAATTTTTAATTTTGATTAGTAATTTGAGAATGCATTTTTCTCGTGGTAGTGGCATTTTTGGGGAAGCAGCAATACTCACGCTATTTGTTCTGTCGTGACATTTTGTATAGTATTTTGTTTTTACCCACTTCTACCGTGTTACGCAAACGTTTATTGATTTTTTGAGCGAGCCCGATTTGTGCGTGCGTACGAGCAGTTAAGACGTAGACGAGTATTTTTTTCTGTGTTACTTGTTTTGTATTTTTAGCGAGTCACGTTTGCTCTCTTTTTGCACAGCGCATCAACTGCATGTGCTAGAACAAAAATGAAAGACAAGAAAAAGAAATATTTTTCTGCATTTTTTATGTGGTGTGAGAATTTTTTTTTATAAAGGCGTCTTGATTTTTATTTGAAAAAATCAGTGGAGTTTTGGGATGTAAAAACAAATCTAGTTTTTGATTTTATCGAAGTCAAGTTCGCGTTTTAAGTGATTAATGGACGGTTTAATTGTTATCTCCATAAAGAATAATAACCGTTAAGTGATGCCATGAAATATAAAAAAACAAAAAAAAAGTTATATGTAAGCAGTATCCAATTATTTTCCATCGGATTTGGTCGATTTATTGTTGCTATGTATTTTGCTGTGAAACAACCCGCATGCGTTGTGTCGTTTTAGTGAAATACCTGTGGTATTTTTTTGCGATTTTCAGATTCAATGAGGGCGACCTGATCTACAAGCCTGCACATTAACTGAAGAAGGCTGGCACTACAGTAGTTTTTATTAAGGCTGCCAGTAGGCGACGCAAAAAAAATTAATCAAACTTAGCAAAGACGTCACAACGGTATATGAGTGGGGCTTGGCGGGTCCGAAATATTTACTCAGTGTATTAAAATATCCACGGAGTACAACATATATTTTAAACCAGGGACGAGTTATAATGACAACTCGTGTCTTACGTCGCGTTAACATTAAAATCAACGGTATCCGGATTGGTGTAAATAACAACGGTGTGCAGGCCAAAGCGGCAGTGTGGTGTATGTTTTATAATTTATTTCGGCCAGTGCAGTATCATACTACAAGAGTGTCGCCATTTTGTGAGTGGTACACCAGGATAATTAACAAGTGCCAAGTTTTTGTCAATGGTACCATATTTTGACGAATACCACACTGGTTAGTAGGTACCGCATTTATATTGCGGGTGCAAATTTGTTTCTTGTGCCGCATTTTCGAAGGGCGGCAGGACGACCAACATTTGTTGTTCAACCAGGCAAAATTCACAAAAGACGGGCGCACGCCCCACATTTTGTTGCCCAACCAGGCAAAATTCACGAAAGGCGGAAGGGTGCCCAACATTTTATTGCCCAACCAGGCAAAATTCACGCAATTTGGAAGGACGCCCAATATTTTGTTACCCAACCAGGCAAAATTTTATACCACGGTGAGGAGACATTGCGACTCATTTTGGTGGGACAGTTTTGAAGATCAAAAAGGTATCTCTTTGTTTTTTTTTTTGTAATTTAAGTTATCTTTTTCTTCATTTTGATTCATTTGCCATGAGTTTTTTTTTCAAATTTTTGTCTCACTTTATTTTCAAATTTCAATTTTAATTATCAATCTCCAAATGTTCACATTTTATGCATTTCATTTTTTATTTTGGTAATTTTATTTCAATATTTTTGTAATCAAGCACCACGTTACGGTGCTCGTGCGACGGTAAACATTGACTTTGGTAAACGTTGGGGTCGGCCAAAAATTTTGAGGCGGTTATTTTTACTGTTACTTTTTTTATTTTCATTTAATTACTGATTTTTTCCGTTTATATTAGCCACGTTTTTGGATTAGTAATTATTTCCTTAATCTTTTCCGATTCTTTTTTGATTTGTTCATTTTTCCTTTTTTTCTTATTCTTATATAAAATGAATTACTAAATTTATATTCGGATTGATATGATGAGAGGGGGATTTTCATTCTGTGTCGGTTCCATATATACAGGCTGGGGTTTCCGCCTCCCTTCATTCGTTTGGCAGGTCATCCACAGGGTCGGAGTGGTGAGTTCAACGGATGTGACGTCCATTCAAGACGACCGTAAAATCCACGCGATCTCCTCCTGGCACTCCGGCGGTCTCATGCTGTCGAAGTGTGAATTGTGAGGGGTTCGCTGGAGGTCTCTCTGGGTGAAGAGAAGCTTCGTCTGTTGAGGAGACGCCCTTACTTTCTTATGCTGCTACGTTGTGGCTCTGTTCAGCAGACTGGGTACTTGTCATTTGGGGCGATCCGGTCGCCGTCGGATGACAAATTTCCGCGGTATATCCGTTTTTTTTTAGTTATTTTAATTTGCGTTTTTTTTTTAAATCTTCTGTAAGTAGGGTGTAGGCCACAATCATGCAAACCTTCAAATCCCTACGACTCCATACCCTGAGTATTAGCCGGCAAAACCACCGTGAGTGAGGCATCTGCATGACTAGTTGATAACTGCGGGTTGGCCACTAGCCGTCCGTAAGAATATTCCATTCCGTCCGAGATCCCAGATTCAGACCCCACAACACTGGATTCTTGAATAGCTCTGGTTATTTCATTCGTATCGGATGAAATCCTTTAAGCAAAATAACAATTGCCTGCTGTGTACTTTCTTTTGTACCGGAATCAGTTTCCTCGGATGTGATGGTGTTTTGGTTTCCAGAAGATAATTCTACCCACCTTAATTAACCTTACCGATTAAACGGTACAGTAGTTAAAGCTTTGCCTATTGGATTGGACCGTGTTCCAATCCCGATAGTGACAGTATGCAAACGGAATTTTTCTTTTTCAGATTACCGACCCAGCTTCCATACCATAAGGAATAAGGAATAAGATTGGTTAAAACAATTTGAAAACGAAGTTAATGGGAAACTTTTTTTCCACAAAATTTTTAGAGGGAAAAATATGTTCCCTTGTAGCTTTGTATCTAAACTATTTACACTAAACTTATTCCCTCAGTATTACAGAAAAATACAATTTCGACAAAATGCTATGAAAGTATTTTTCCCAATTCCCTATTCCCCTGAACGGTGCCACTGTAGAATATTAATTAACTACACAGTGTAGACAAGACGGCGCAACGTTTTTCTTTGCTGTCATCTTGTAATAATATTTCTCCGAATCCATATTAACCCGCGTTTGTGGGAAGTGCAGTATGAGCCTGGGGTAAACAAAAATTTTACTCGGTCTTATCGAATTAAATGAAATTTGTATTGAAAGTATTAATGATTTATTGTTTCTATCGTCATGATATTATTTTGTAATATAATATAATCGCCTGAAGGTTGCCTCACAACCACTTAATGTGCAATCAGATTCGAACAAGTTTTGGGTAACAATCGAGAGATTTGCCGAAAATTGTACATACAATTTTCTTATAAATCAGAAATTTTTGTTTTAACTTCAATCGTTAAGAAAACTTTCATAAAAATCCTTTTCAAAAATTTTGGCACTCATCCCATTACCCAAACGTTTTTCAAAAAATCTCAACAATATATTGATATGCTCTTATTAAAACTCAAATCAATCCAACATCCGTCTCCTCCAGCATTTTACAAAATGATTAGCAAAAATGAGATGTACTTGACATCAATTTTAAGTTGAAATAAAAAAAAATGTTTTTTTTTTAAATAAAGCGCATGTCATTCATTTCGCCTGCTAGCACTTTAAAGAGCGCACACACACCCATCATTCCAATTAATATTCTATACAACTTTTTCATTAACGAGTTTTTTAGATTATTATACAAAATCAATATGTATATGTATAGGTAGTAATCAATCGGTAAGAAAACTTAATTGGAAAAAGTTTTGCGATTTAATTATCCGGAAATAGAACGAAAACTAAGAGAGAGCATATTACCATGTTTGAAGTATTTTTTGTTATATTTTCTTTGATTGATTAATTTTCTTTACAAAAATTGTACGTAAGGTAAAAACAATTCCTACATCTGATTGTAGTTTGAATTTAGTTCAATAAAAAGTTTTGTTGAAAAAGTTTTAGTTGCTTTTTAAATTGTTTAGTTTATAAAAGTTACGGCTACGTGTAAATTGTTGGTATTTTTTCTTATCAACCGAGTTTTATTTAATTTTTAATGAAATTGTATTGCTAGGTAATTAAACTGAGACCACCCGAATGGTAGGTATATATGAGATTCGCATCCTAGAAACCAAAATACATTTAATATCTAATTAAAATACAATTTTTATCTCAAACTCAGTCTTGTGTGAAGACGAAAATAAGATAATATCTTGTACGCGTATGCTTAAAAAATTTTTAGTATGTTTCGTAATCAAAACTGAAATTCGTGGAAACATTTTATAATTTCAAAGCCGAAAAGAGGGCACATATTCCGCGGTCCTAAAAACATATGGACGGTTAGATATGTAAAATACATAATGCATTCAATTATTTATTTTGGAGGAAGATCGTATTCAATTTCATAATTTTTTTTTAACCACATTCTCACATGTCAGATGTGTGAATCTTGCGCGTTTACATATTAAGTAAATTATTAGAATTGGGTGGCTGCCTTTTTAGAACGTCGGTTTTCAATTTATTTATTTTGATTTTATATGAACGCGGTCTACATTACGCTTCGAACAAGAGTGTGTATATATATAAGATGGGAATTAATTGTTGTTGCTCTTCTTAATAGTTTGGGAGATAATTTTAAAAAACCGCACATTAAAATTTTAATTTGGATCACATGGATGTCATTTTAATTTATATAATAATGCATTATATGATGCGATCGTGTTAATTTACATAATTTTGAATTTTTGGTGTTCTATAAAATGACCCTATTTTTTCCAATTCCCTTGTTAACAATAAATAATTTTGGTATACATATTTATTTTCCACATGCGGAGCATAAAATATGTTCGTATATGTAACCCATATCATGTTTCAATAAAATGATGAGCACAGTTCTAGAAAATCTCATAAAATGTCAAATCATTCTTATCAACACCAATATTATGTGCAATTCCCCATAGGTCTACAAGAAATTTCCAATTAAATTGTATTGCCCACACACAACGTTGGCTTCAAAACGCCCTAAAATATTCGTCGCATATAAACCATTTACATAAAATATATTTTTTTTTATTTAAAAAATTCGATAATTTTAATTAAATTTTTGTTCAAATTTCTTCATTTTCCAACAAAATTTCAAGTATTTTTTTGTGTACGCACTCGTATATCGATATATCGATATTCATTATCAATGATTTCCATTTGATGTAATCAAAACAGAAGAAAATTTATAAAAATATAAAAACAAGTGACAACATTTTTATGTTGGTGTATATTTTCAAAAGAATTGTGGGTGGTAAGCCGCTGTTCAATTACAGAAATAAATTATTCGTAATTTTAAAATTATATTAAAGCTCCTTGAATTTTGAATATTTCATTAAAATTAATAAAAAATTTACCGAAAATGAGATTCCATCTCAACAACTTGTAATATAAAATAAGTAAAAAATATTCGTAACTAGTTCAATAAACAGAGATCAGTGCGTTTTATGGCAAAAAATATGGTGAAGGTGGTGAGAAATATAATGATTATATTTTTTATAATTTTTGACCAACTTTGACAATATTTTGGCAGAATTATACTTATAAAAAAAAAATATTCAGGTGGTTCATTATAAAATTTTTCCGTCTAAACGAAGAATAATGGAACCAAATTCCGAGGCGCAAACCATAAATTAGAAGATTAAATTTATTTATTAAAAACAATATAAATCTATATTGTTTTTAATAAATAAATTTAATCTTCTAATTTATGATTTGCGCCTCGGAAGTTGGTTCCATTATTAGAGAAGAGGTTGATGATGACACCTCCACATTGCTTTTGTGCTTAAACAGATTCTTACACAAACATACCATTTTTTAAATCATTGTTCTCGTTCCCGATTGAAATATGTTTTAGTTGTACGCGCAAAATCCAACCCAATTTTTAGGAATGTGCGAATTAGTTCGCTTTTTCCATTCATTATTTGCTTATCATTATTTGCTTTTCCATCAGCGTTTTTTTGGCCGTAGCTGGCAGTTTGTCCCGACGTTGTAAATTACTCATAGCTTCCGGTTTTCCAAAAACTGGGCAGTGCCTGAGTTGAAGTTTAAACAATTTAGGTTCTCTCCGCCAAAGCTAATGAATCTTCTATTTAATTGGGTTTAATCCTCTAATTGCACAGTCTGCAGGGTTAAGTTTGGATGTAATACGTCGCCATCTATCGCTTTGTTTTATTTCAGAAATTTTGCTGGTGCGATTTGCTACACAGGCTTTACATCTGATGGGGTTCTGATAGCCTGGTCAGCACAATTTTGGAGTCAGTCAAACGAAAAATTGAAAATGAAATTTCACTGGAATCGCAAAATCCGTGTAACTGTACTTCTGCTTCGGAAAAATGTAACCATCGGAGTACATTGACGGTGATGTTTCTAATATTTATTTTCGTATGTGTAGCCATTGTTAATTTCAAACAGTGTTAATAGTCTTAGTAGGTCAAAAATACAACTTGCATCAGAAAGTGTAGTTTTTTTAGCGGTCAGCACTTCGTCTTCGATGGTGACATGGTAAGTGAATGAATCGGTACTGAGAAAAGTTTCGGTTTGTAAAATTATAGAACGATGTTTTTAATTTCTAAAAGTTATAAATTTTTTTGAATTTAAAAACTATATTTTTGAAATTAAATGTAATTTTTGCAAACTAATAAAAAGTTTTTAATAACATATTTTGTACAATAACTTATTTTGTAAAATGATTTATAAAATACTTTTTAAATTTAAAAAGTTTATTTATTTAAGCAGAATAATTTATTTCAAAAGAATAGTTCTATAATTTTAAAACAATTTTTTTTGATAATAATCACAACTTATGAAAATGTTTATATTTGTTGTTTTGTCAGACATTCCGTTGTTTTATTTTTCAATTCGTCTATATTTTATATAATTCGCCAAATCGATATGTTCTTGTGTTATACTAAAGGTATGAAGGTTTAAATTTTTGCAGTTTGGTCGTTGCATTGCAACCTGATATGAGTACACCAACGGACAACGGTGCACGAAACCAAACTTCCAAGTAAGAACTTGAGGATTTTCTCATTATAAATTTTTAAGGGTTGTGTGCTGCAAACATTTTGGGTACCACAATATTTTAAGGTGGGCGCCTCAACATATATATGCACATAAAGAAAAATAATTTTTACGAATGGAAAACTTTAATTTATTTAATAACGAAAAATATATATTTGTAGTTCGTTTCCTCGTACGTGAATATTGTATAAATGAAATAAAATTAAATATAAAAAGTTAACAAAAATAAATAATAACATTTCACATGTTCTATAATAGGAATTTCTCTATGTATGTAGTTTTCTTTGTAGATAAATTAAATTATGTGAGCTTAAATCAAAAAATTTAAGCTCACATTTAATTATGTGAGCTTAAATTTTTTGATGGAGTCCAATCACATATATACGTAACATTGTTTGTGAGCTGCTTGGCGAACATTTAGGCGTTAACTGTTTCGGTTTTCAAACAATTTCTGTTTTTTGTTTTTATGTTATTTAAATCTGAGAAGCATCGCTCAGCAGCAGCACTGCTATGCGGTAAATTGAATAACCCACCAATAAATTTCTTTAAATTTGGAAAACTAAGTTCGTCCATGCTATTTTTTAATAAAAATATTTTGCTCCAAAAATCCGTCAAATTCGAACTCACAGGAACAAATTTTTGAAAAAGAACTGCTCTGACCTCTTCCTCTGTTTCATCAATATTTCCCAAACATAATTGAGGAAATAAGTTTATTAACGGAATAAGAGATACTCCTATGTTCACTGGATCTATACTTTGGATGCTGCTGAGAGTTTCGTCCTTGAAATCGAACCGACTAAATATTTGTTGGCAAAGTTTGATGTAATATTTTTAACAATTATCTCTAATTGTAGAATTATCTCTAATTGTAGAATTAGTTCAGCCTTTGGCCCTAAATAAATCAAATTTAAATCAATATAAATGTAACCTAAATTATAATTAATGGCGTTGAGATTATTTTCATCAATGTTTTCTTTTCGAACTAAATTATGTAACACAGTTAAAATAAAACTTTTTACGATGAGTAGCAGTTTATAAATTTTAGAAGATTCGCTCTGGAATTCCTTATTTAAGTTGTTCGTCAATTTTAGAATGTATGCCAGAAAGTTAAAATATATTAAATTATTACTGTTTAATTCATCAGAAACATCGGTAGCTAAATCTTTGTATACATTTTTAGTCTCAAATTTCTCGAGTAAGAAATAGTGTTGCAACGGTTTCCACTGTTCTAAAATTCTTGATATTACTTCTTATAATGCCAGCCATCGGGTTGTGGATGTTCTTAAAATTTTATGAAGTGGCACATCAAAACATTTTTGGAAAGTTTTGAACTCGTTTTGTCTCTTAGGACTGTGGGAAAAGTAAGCAAAAACGTTTCTGGTCAATTTTTCGCACTTATCCGGAAGTTGTTTCGCAGTATTCGACGAACATAGATGCAGTGAATGGCAAGTACATCCAATTGAATATATGTAGTAGTTTTCATATTTGAGTAATGCCTGAACCCTTTGCATTTTTTCCCATCATGACACTAGCATTGTCTGCCCCAAATCCGATCAAATTTTGCAATGAAATTTCATGAGTTTTAAAAATATTGGTTATACAGTCAAACACCGAATGAGCATCTGTCTGTTCGAGTTCGAGCAATGCTAAAAAACTGTATTTTGTCGAATTTGTTGCATTGTCGAAATATCTGGTAATTAACGCTAAAGGCATTTTGTAGAGCTTACATCAGTACTTTCATCTATTATGAACGAAAAAGGCTGCCTTTGTAAAATTTTAGTTACATTTTTGGTACCCTCTTCGGCAAATAACTTTATGACAGTATCAGTTCCCTTGTAGCGCTAACTTTAAGCTTCTTACACATTTTTGAATCCAGGTCAATCGATTTAATTAGATCAACTAGCGGGTCGATCAAATTAAAAGTTAAATTAATTCTTATTAGGAACAGTAAAATTTTTAAATCAGCGACTTTATGTTTTACATTTAAATGTTTGTTAACGCCGTCCATTTGATCAATACGTGTTTGAGGCATTTAAATGATATTTAGAATCATTGTGCCTTTTCAATAAGGTAAAATTATTTGGTAGTGATTGCTCGCACTACTTACAGAAAGCTCGGGCTTTCTTTTCAATCATAACCAAGGAAAAATTATTAGCCAATTAACGTTAAATTTTTTTAAAACTAAAAATAAGTTTGGTTAGTTATTTAGAATTTGTTTCGCTATCTTAAACAATACTTACTTTAAAAGCGTTTGTATAACCTATTTATTTTGATTCATTTTGTATACAATACACTATCAACGAATGGTTAGAAAAGTTTATTTTCATGACAAAATACATTAAAAATTTAAGGTAACTTTTATTTTACTGTAATTCACAGAATTGTTCGCAAGGATTTGACATTAATGCGAAATTATACACTACTAACACACTACTTACCGACATTCTACACAAAAAACTTACCGACATTCTACACAAAAAACGATAATGCGCATTTAGGAAAACTGCGTTTGATAGAGTAAGCAAGAAAAATAACTAAACTTAATGAAATATAGATGGCACTCTCACTTTCTTTGTAAGTGCCTCATATTCACTCTAGTGCCTCATTTGGCAGCGCTGTTATGTGATTTTTTACACAAGGACCCTGGGGGTTAAAAATTTTGGAGGAAGAGTTAATTTTCTACTTTTTGCGGTAGATAGATATATTATGTTATGAATAGATGATGTCTTATTGTTTTTGCTGACTTGAACAGTCGCAAACATTGTGAATGTCATTCTATTTGTAAAGTGCGTACGGATTACTTTGATTTAATAAGATTATGTGGTATTTGTTAAAAAATAATTATTTAAAAAAAAATAAATCTTTTAAAGCTAACCAATAGTTTTTATTCTTAAAAAACAATTTCTTAAAATTTAGGAAAACTATTTGAAATAAATAAGAAAAGGATTTATGAAAACAAAAACCATTTTTTTATTTTTATAAGCAAATTTGGCGAAATTTTTTTTTTTTAAATTAAAAAGCTTATCTGATTTTAAAAACAAGCCTTTTTGCCCAAAAAATATATGTATATTTTTTTGATTTTATATATATATTTTTTTGATTTTACTGTTTTTTTTTCTCCGTGTGGTTGCAATTGTAATCCTAACACCTTAACTTCATGAGAAAGGAATTCAGCGAAATTTAATTTATAGGAGCTCAGGAAAAGTTGAGGACCATTTGCAGAGGTTAAGACGTCAACAAATAATCTGTTCTCGAGCATTTGACAGATGGTTTTTTTGTGAGTATGAAACGATCCTACTCTGGTTCACGTTTTGCCTCCTTGAGAGCGACAACAACGTGCACCTCGTACGTATGTGAGTGACAAAAATATTCCTATATATTTTTGTTTTGTTTTCTTGTTTTAATGTGTGCGTTGTATGTGTGCGCGGTGTAAAAGAGTGTGAAAATGAAGTGCATGAAAAAAAAACAAGAAACATCAACGAACTAAAATTTTCTGCTTTGGCAGTTTGGAATATTGACGTTGTTAAGCTCAATTCCGTTTAAAATAAATGTTTTGGTTGATATAAACTACGTTTGTAAGACATTAAAGTGATTTTTCTTTTTTTTCGAAATATTGAGTAAAATAATAGATGAGTAGGAAAAATAGTAAAAGAAATTGTATTTCAAACGTCAAGGTCAACTCTGGCACCGCATTTCACAACGTTTGACCAACTTTCATCGAATAGTTAACGAGAATCATATTTTATCGGGTTCCATAATTAATTTTTGAGTACCGCATTATCGAAGGGTACCGCCATTAACAATGGGCCAACAGGAGGCCAACCTGCAACGTTTGTTTATTCTACAGTTAAAGGCAATGCAGAGCGAAATTTATTTTGACACCACCTGTGACATGACGGCTATACCCAACAAGACCGCACCGGTTAAGTTACCAATTTTTATATTTTTTTTATCTGGTTCAATCTTTCTTTTATTTTTTGTATCTTATTTAGTTTAAATTTTCAAATTTCAATTTTCTAATTCCAAAATTTGCAATTTTTAATTTTATAATATATTTGTAATCGAGCACCGACTAACGCTTATGGTGTGCGTAACCGAGGTGCGCGTTAGTTTCGCCCTCCTATTTTCTTTTGTTTTTCTCTCTCGACCATTTTTCGCTTGATTTTTTTTTTCTTTTTTCTCCCTCATTAGGCCGCTGATATCTCGTGAAAATTGTCATAATAAAAATTTCCACTGCGATTCCTTCGGCACTAGGATTATTATTATTTCTCTTCGTTTTTTTAACAAGTAAAATAACAAATAAAGTGGATTGCTAAATTGTTGGGTGGTCGGTTTGGGTGGTGAAGGGGTTCCTTAATAATAAATATTTATGATGTTATCATGTATGTCTATATAGCAAAAAATGTTAAATTCGACCTTTTAAAATATGCAATTTCCGATGGCGAAATCGGATTAAAAGCGGTGTTTCATATTGCAATTTTGAAATTATAGTAAGTACCAAATTCAAAATTTAATTCATATTTACCAAATGACTATTACAGAATACAACAAATATCACAGAAGTAAATTTTGCAGTTCCTACGGCAGAATACTGACAGTTACTTTAAATCAGACATCATCATTAAATTTGAATTCTGTTTGCAGTAAAGAGCAGGTAAGCATAGGATCTAGGGTAACCCAGTTATCGTGTAAACATATCGTAGCCCCTCGAATTGTTTATGGGCGTAAATTCCAAAAAAGGATCGCTGAGAAAGTTATGTTACAGTATATCGCGTGATAATCTATTGTACAGTTTACCTCCTAACTTAAAGCATAAAAATAAAACTATCTCAGGTAATGGAGACTAGCTGTCAGAAATAAATACAATTCGTAAAAAAATATTTTGATTAAGTGATTTTAATTTTTATTTCAGTCATAGTATTAAAAAGGGAAATCCAGGTCTCTGGATTTCAAAATACATAACAGTTATTCGAAAAGTTCAAATGTCAACAGCAGCGGAGCACCAGAATTGGCTAGAAATTTAATGGATGGTAATTTTTTTTATAGGCATGTTTGTTTTAAAATATTATATTGCAGTAGCTTTGGCTCAAAACATATAAGGTACCTTGGAGTCAAGTTGAAAAATACTGGAAACAAAATCGAAACTATAGAAACTTTGAATTTCATTAAAAGAATTAGGCATTAAGTACCGGAAGAAATTCGCATTACAATTATATAATCATATAATTGTATAACCCTAATCATTTCAGAAGCTAAGGAACACTAAGATGATATAAGGAAACAAAATTATTATTCTACCAGATAAAATATCTAGTCCATTTCATTTAATATAAATACGACTGCACTAAATGCAGGAAGTCGAATAAATTATAAAGGTACGGTTTATGAAGCTAAAATCACAGATGTTAGGTATATGTATATGTGTTTAAAAAAGAAGGCAACATATTTTTATTATGTATCAAATATGATATAACTGGCTTCGATGAAGATTTTGACTCTTACGACGTTGGTGTATTGATAAACAATAATGTTCAGTGGCTTATTTTTTTATAAATAATTACAGTTCAGAGTTGTAAAAAAATAAAGAAGGAAAAAAATTCTTGGTCTACGTTTAAATGTAAAAATGTTGAACTTTAAATATGAATTAAAATTAGCAGAAAAAATATATTTCGGGAAATATACACTGCAAATTAGCAAAAAAATATTTTCAGAATTCCCACTCGACTTAGGTAATTTTGACTAAACATAAAAATTTTAAATTTTGTACATTTGTAACGAACGAGTTCATTAAGACACTGTGGTACTTGCCTATCGTGAGAAGGTACTAGCAATTTTAATTATTCAATCCAAAAATTCAAACCAACGTCTCTCACGGATACATCGAAGTTGATTTTTTTTATAATCTCCAATACTACGTGATCTCAACGCAATAACCAATTTGGGTGTATTGATTATGAGCAGCGTAATCATACCTTGTACCTGTGTATAAGTACGATTGATGATGTGCACATTTAAAGAATGATTAAATTTACTATTTGCACACCGTTCCATCTGATCTTTGTTAGTGTACTGTCAATTTCCCCAATCAATATTATATGAGAGGTATCTTAATATTGATGTACCAGTATAAGTATGCAGATCAAATGGTGAAGCCTCTCATTAAAGTTAATCTCTTTCGAAATAAAAATAATATACCTCTCTTCATTGCGATTGCTACCATACATTTTTTCCAAGTATCGATTAAATCAGTTTACCGCCAGCTGTTAAGGTGTCATAACATTAAGTAAACTAAAGTAAGTGTAGTGCCAGCTAAAATTAGTTTAACCAAACGCCAGCTAGAAATATCATTATACTTGATTTGTTGAACTTACAACGGCCGCTTATTTTCGGATTTGGGTTTCCTTTATAACACAGCAGCATATACAATTTTCTTAAAGAAAAGAGTGCTAGTGCAACGAAAACGCATTATACCCACGCGGGTGCGAAAATTGCGGTTATTCAAGGACATTAGACCCTCCGTTGTGAGTAATTGGAAAAGAAACCAAAATCAACAAAATTTGGTTTTTGCATGGTAACGACCGCTACTCAACCACATGCTAAAAAAGCATACAGTATATTGGATATAGTACGGATGGTCGGCGTCTTTCTCTATAACATCTGTGCAAGGCGTACAATCATGTGTTATGACTTTATGAGCAACTTATGTTATGCACGCGCGGGTTAACCAATAATTTTAGTTTAGTGAAATTTTGTTATAATTTAATTAAGTCTCCTGAATTAATTGATTAGTTTAATTTAATTAAGTTTCATCAATTTCAATTCTTAATTAATAACCAATATTAGGTTAATGTTCGATAATTTAGATTCTTAAGTTAAAGACTTTAAAATCATTATTATTTTTAGTGATGTTGTTATATTAAGTGATATCAATTTGGATAAAACACAAGCCAATATAATTTGTGACAGTACAGATTGAGTGACGTGAACTTTACGATTTTCCACATTGTATATTATATATAATATTTTAGTGCCAGCTATAGAAAACCCATCTTATAAGTCTACGCGGGGAAGCGCTTCATCGTCGCAGCTATAAGTGGTAAGTTTGTTTTGTAAATTAAATTTCTTGTATTTATTGATATTATATTGTATTATATATTGTGGTACCGAATAATTGGCACGTCATAATTTCATTTTATTACTTCTGGCAAGGTGTCAGTTTACCTTTGAACCTCGGTGTACGGTTGTAATTCATATAAGAAAATTCATATCACTTAGTTTAACTCATTTTTAGTATTATGAAAGTTTATCTCAGATTGAAGATTGTTTATGAATAAACAACCGGTAATTATGTTCCAGATGTAATTTCTTTTACTTTGTGGAGGGAGATGGGTTGAGTGAACAAAATTCTCAGTGATTGTCCGCCATTTGTTTGTTTTTTTATGCAGCTGTATATATCCGTTATTATCCGAAGTACCCCGCCCTTCACCGAAACCAGCTAGCGGGCTAATGGCTGCTCTTCGGAATTTAATAATGGATTTCTGTTAACGTATACGCGGCATTTCCGGGTGACCTTCTAATAGGTGCGTTAGCAAAGTGTAGTGGGTGAACGTTCAAAGTTGTTTAATCGATACCGGTCACCCATGTATTTGTGTCCAACCCGGTGGGGTGGTCGTGTACGTTACAGTGGCGCCCAAAGGTAGCACGTCCTTGTGCATTCGCACGGCTTACAATTTATTTATAAAACTGTTACTGCAAGACATATGAAGCTGGCATTCAATATGTTCTTTGTCAACATATTTTATTTAAAAATGCTGTGTCAAACTGTTTTTGTTCTGTACAACCATTTCCAAATATTCAATTTATTATTTAAATTGTTGAATTTGTGAACGGCTTTTAGAGACAACTATGTGTTAAGCGATCGAGTTACGAATTATTTGCAGTCAAGTTTTATGTGTTTGTAAGCTTTTGTTATACCCCCACATGTTGCATTGGTTTATTTTTTTTTTTGATGATCTATATGTGTCTTATTCTTAATCCGATGTGTTGAACAATTGTTGACGACGAATTGTTAACGACTCATTAGTTCCGATTGTTTAATACATTTTTGATAAGAATTATTTAGCTTCGATCATACTATGCTAGGAAGAATGAAAAGTAAATCTCGAATTGGTTCGGTCGATTATTTTGCTTATTCCAATTAGGGGACTATTTCTGTCTTATAATCTGTAATTTTACCAATGCCATATTTGTAACAAATTTTCTTTTGCCTCGTAATTACTATCTCATAATTTTTTTTATTTTCTAATTTAACCTTAGTAATAATATCCAAAGGGTTTCCTTACTTGTTGAATCATTACTGGTAGCTGTTATATTAGAAATTGTAAATTATATAATGTATTTTTTTTGCCCTTAAAGTAAATCAATTTTTTTGTGTGGAACATTACTGAGAATTTTGTTTAGACTTTACTCTTTCCCATATATCCCTCCATATGAATTATTATATTTTGATCAATAACTAACTATCTTGCATTTAAGGTCTAAATATTGAAACCCATTAAAAAGTTAATTTTAAGACCCTATTTTGATAAAGTAAATCTAATTATTTAAGTATTAACGTAGATTAAATCATTTACTAAATCGTTATTTTTTTTTTTTTTTTTCCTTCAAACTCCACCCGGAATTTTCATGATGTGTGATAACGAAAGTACTCCTAACGGTGTTGAAAACAACAACAGTAAACAATCACAACAGCTAGTTAAATCCTCATCTTCCGAAAATATTCTTTCGGTACTTAAACGCAGAACAAACTTGAATATTATGAATATAGATCATTTAACTCACGATGAATTTAAAATAGAATGTGACGTTAGGAATTTGACAGGTCCTGCTCATACTTGCTATCAAACGCTTAAAACTCTGTTCGAAGAGGAGGCTCGTACACCAGTAATAAAACCCAATCGTGCCCATAAAAATGCACGAAAGAACCCAATACGTGAGGTCGAAATTTGTAATCATAAGTTAACTCAGATTCAGACAGCCTTAACCGAAAATAATGACGACGAGTCGCTTCTTGCTAAAACTGAGTCACGTTTGAACCATGTCAAAGATCGATTATTGCGTATTCAATCATCCGGGGTCGCGAAAGATTCTGCCACTCTGTCCCTAGAGGTGTGTATTAAATTATTGGCGATTGTATGCGAAGCGACTAAAGCTCACCAACCTGTAAATACTGACTCCATCAAAGAGATTATTCCTAATACATCAATCCAAGTAGAAAACCTTGAATGGGAATCAGCCGATGAAGAGGAGTCTAACGCCTCACTTGCTGAATCGGTTAAACCAACACAAAGTACCGGTTTTCTCAGCAGTTCCAAATTACAAACCAATTGTGTTAATCCTAACGAACCTCAAGCCGGCTCTTTGCAATCTATGGCGTTTGCTCAACCGCTTGTACATGAGCCGTGGCAAACAATACCAATACCCAACCCCCTTCCCAATCTCCAAAGCGAGTTTGAAGACATGTCCGAGAAGCTTCAGTCTCTACAGCTACAACTCGCCGCAATTAAACCAGATCCTCGCTACACTGCAGATCAATTTTCACCGCCTGAAATAAAAAGTTTAAAGACAGGCAGTGCTAATTTTAAAGCAATTAAAGGGAGCTCTTCCAAGCCAGAAGATACCCTCCGTTCAAATGTAGGTCCTCATATGAAGCCTACTTCAGTTTATTTTTCACAGCCCATTGCGAGCGCAAAGAGCGCATCTGGGTTTATTCCAATTTCGTCACAGATTGCCAGTCAGCGTAACCAAAATCCCGATCAGAGCTTTTTGTACAACTCTTATGCCCCGCATACTGAAATCAAGCTCCTCAGGAACTGGAATATTAAATATGGAGGTGAACGAAAAGACCGTGCTGTCGAAAAATTCCTATTTCAAGCGGAATATTTAGCGAATGCTTTTAACGTGTCTCAAAGCCGGCTCACTAAAGAATTCGCGTCGTTGCTCGCTAAAGATGCCTTGGAATGGTATTGGGCGTTTATCCGACGAAACTTTGATAAAGAAATCACTTGGAACCATTTGCGGGAGGAAATGTTACGATATTTTCGAGACGCTAAAACGGACGATAATATAAAGACTGATTTCGATAAGCGACAACAAAACTATAAACATAATGAATCATTTATGGCGTATTTTCGAGACATGTACCTAATATCTAGTTCTCTTCATGTACCATATTCAGACGCGGAATTCATGCGAATAGTTAAGAAGAACATGCGGCCTGGCCTCAGAATAGCTACAAGGGGAGAAGTATTTCAGAGTATTGATCAGATGCTACACCGTTGCCGTGATTTGGAAGAAGGGTGGAAAGAGGAAGGTTTTAATCCCGAATATGGCTTGCAAACTGCTCCAGCTAAGAAAAATAGAATCGAAGTGAACGCAATTTCCAACTGCGGTCAAAAAAATTTTTCCACTCAGACCACTTCTTTTCAGAGTCCATCCTCAGAGGATTCCAACATAGCACTTGAAAATTTACCCCCGCCGTTGTTACAATACTATGAAACCCCGTTACATGAACAAATTAATAACGAAAACTCAACAAGAGATTCCAATATTTCAGCCATGGTCCAGAAACAAATGTATAGTCGACCATATCCAACTACTTCATTCCCTCCGCTAAAACCTTTTACTACTCCCAGACCCATATTTTGTTATAATTGTGTGGAGTTAGGCCATACCTACACTCAGTGTCCATATGAAAAATGGATTCATAAGTTCTGTAAAAAGTGTGGTTTTCCGAATACAGAAGAAACCATCTGTCCAAGATGTAAATTACGGTCGGGAAATGTACAGGGGGGGAGCTCTTTAGCTGGGAAAAGTCCCCTACCGACGCAACCAGCGCAAACAGCGGGCAAACAGACGGAGGATTCGTCGGCGAACACATGGCCGAACAAAAACAAATCTTAAATTCAATCGCCAATCCCTATTGCAATGATTCCCTTCCTTTTCATCCTTCAACTTCCCCTACGGAAGGGATAGCCAAAATGTCTCCCCATCGTTTGCGATCATTTAAATATTGGAAATTACGGAAAAACATATCCCATCAAATACTTGCCTCAATTATTACCGATTCTAATGATGGCCGTCCTCGTGTCGATGTACAGCTCGGTGAATATAAATATTGCGGCCTATTAGATAGTGGGGCGAATTTGAGCGTGTTAGGGAAAGGCTGTGAAGTTTTCTTATCCAATCCGGCCTACAAAGTTACAAATCTTCTTTCAATGGTGAGAACGGCTAGCGGACAGAAGAAAAGAGTTTTGGGTTACCTGACCATACTTACAACCTTCAATAAGCATTCTAAGCCTTTCAAGTTTCATTTGTGTCCGGATTTAACTGAAAAATTATACCTCGGCATCGATTTTTGGCATGAATTTGGCATAGCCCCGATTATTACTGCACCTCTTAAACCAGTTCCTATCTCTTCGGTTTCGTTATCTTCGGTGACCGTATCTCCCACTGAATTAGATAGTAATATGCATAATCTCACCGCAGCAGAAAAATCTCTTCTCGATGAAATTGTTAATAATTTTCCTTCTTCCGAAGCATTGGGTCTTGGGAAAACAACACTCACCAAACATGAAATCCAACTGGTTGAGAACGCAGTTCCAGTAAAGCAGCGATATTATCCTGTTTCTCCTGCTAAGCAAGCAGATCTCGATTCCGAAATTGACAGGATGCTAAGGCTTGGGGTAATTGAGGAGTGTCGTGGGAGTGAGTGGAGTTCCCCGGTCACATTGGTCCGAAAGGCCAACGGGAAAATTCGGTTGTGTTTAGACGCCCGAAAGGTTAACGAGGCCACGGTGAAAGACGCTTATCCCTTACCTATCATTGAGGGGCTGCTAGGCCGCCTTGATCAAACCCGATACATCTCCAGTATCGATTTGAAAGATGCGTTCTGGCAGATTCCTCTCGGTGAGGGGTCTAGGGATAAGACGGCTTTTACCGTGCCCGGCCGGCCATTGTATCAATTTGCGGTTATGCCTTTCGGGCTCTGTAATGCCCCGCAACGAATGTGCCGACTGATGGACCGGGTGATTCCACATCACCTTCATGACAGAATCTTCGTCTACCTTGACGACCTATTAATTACGTCTGCTACCTACGAGGAGCATTTGGTACTCTTGCGGGAAGTTAGTCGTTTACTAAAGGAGGCTGGTTTGACCATTAATGTGACTAAGAGTAAATTTGTTCTCAAATCCACAAGATACTTGGGATATGTTATCGGTAATGGTACTATTCGAGTTGATTCGGAGAAGGTTAGATGTATTAAAGAATACCCAGTACCCAAAAACATTAGACAGATCCGAAGATTTTTGGGTATGACTGGATATTACCGACGATTCATTTCTAATTACTCGTCAATAGCTGTCCCACTTACCAACATGTTAAGTAAAAATAAAGCCTTTCGTTGGACATCAGAAGCCCAATTGGCTCTGGATAAATTGAAACAAGCCTTAATTTCAGCCCCCGTACTTCAAAACGCCGATTTTAAGAAACAATTTTTTATTCAGTGCGACGCTAGTTCGGTGGGTATAGGAAGCGTATTATTCCAGGTTTCGGACGATGGAAGTGAACACCCAATCGCGTATGCGTCAAAAAAGCTTAATTCCGCCCAGCGAAATTATTCCATCACGGAGTTAGAATGTTATGCGGTCGTGCATGGAATTAAGAGCTTTCGTGCCTATGTCGAGGGATACAATTTTGTAGTCATCACGGATCATGCCAGTCTTAAATGGCTTATGGCGCAACGGGACCTCACTGGACGACTGGCAAGGTGGGCATTAAAATTGCAACCATACACCTTTCGTATTGTTCATCGTAGTGGTGCACAAAACATTGTTCCAGATACTTTATCTAGGATGAATATGGAAGAGTTGCTCATTTCTGGCGATATTCCCGACAAACATACTAATACTTCGTGTGATGACCACTCAGCTTTGCATATTAATCTTTCTTCCCCGGCGTTTTCAAGTCCCGAATATCTGGCACAAATACATAAGCTTCAACAACATCCTAATATTATAACTAACACCCGGGTTGAAGATGGAAAAATTTTCATATTATTAAATACTGGAATCTCATATGATGACTCAATTCCCAACCAGTGGAAGCTGTTAGTGCCCTGCTCTATAACTCCTGAATTACTCGCCAGAGCTCACGAATCACCAACGGCGGCTCATCTCGGTATTGCAAAGACTTTGGAGCGTTTACAAAGGCAGTTCTATTGGATAGGAATGATTAAACAGGTGAAGGAATATGTCAACAATTGTTCCATCTGTAAAACCTGCAAACCAGTTAATTATGTCACACGTCCCCCAATTGGAGATTACCATGAGGAAATATTTAGGCCTTTTCAATTTTTGTATATAGATTATCTTGGTCCTTATCCTAGATCCAAGCTAGGAAATGGCTATATCCTAATAATACTCGATAAACTGTCTCGATTTGTGTGGTTATACCCGTTGAAGCAAGCTACTACTAAAGGTACAATAATAATCCTCGAAAAACTTTTCCTTAGATTCTCAGTGCCTCAAAAGGTATTCACCGATAATGGAACGCAATTCACTGCGGTGGGTTTTAAACATTTTATGGATAAATTCGGTATCAATCACACTTACACTCCAAAATATTCGCCTCAGAGCAATGCCTCTGAACGAGTAAACAGAACGCTATTATCCGCAGTTCGTTGCTTTATTAAACACGATCAAAGATATTGGGATCAGTATTTGTCTGAATTTGAATCTGCCCTTAATAACGCTGTTCACAGCGGAACTAAATATTCCCCGCACTTTGTGCTGTTTGGCCAAAACCAAATATTAAACGGTAAAGAATATGATTTGTATAAACTGCTAGGATATTCTGAGGATGGGTATTTCTCTGTCACCAACAAAGCTAATAAACTTAGTAATACCCGACAAAAAGCTCTTGAACACTTAAAAATTTCGCACGCGAATAGTGCCAAATACTATAACCTGCGTACACGGCCTCGTAATTTTCGTCAAGGCGAGTATGTGTATGTCAGAAATTTTGCGCAAAGTGATGCTAGCAAGCACTTTTCGGCAAAATTAGCGCCAAAATTCATTAAAGGAGTCATTCACAAAAATGTCGGTAACGTAGCTTACGAAGTTCATGACGAAAAAGGGAAGAACCTAGGGACTTATCATACCAAGGACATCCAACATGCTTAGCGAAATTTAAACCCGGCTATGAGACATCTCAGGGGTAGGTTTCCCCACGAATGTAACGAACGAGTTCATTAAGACACTGTGGTACTTGCCTATCGTGAGAAGGTACTAGCAATTTTAATTATTCAATCCAAAAATTCAAACCAACGTCTCTCACGGATACATCGAAGTTGATTTTTTTTATAATCTCCAATACTACGTGATCTCAACGCAATAACCAATTTGGGTGTATTGATTATGAGCAGCGTAATCATACCTTGTACCTGTGTATAAGTACGATTGATGATGTGCACATTTAAAGAATGATTAAATTTACTATTTGCACACCGTTCCATCTGATCTTTGTTAGTGTACTGTCAATTTCCCCAATCAATATTATATGAGAGGTATCTTAATATTGATGTACCAGTATAAGTATGCAGATCAAATGGTGAAGCCTCTCATTAAAGTTAATCTCTTTCGAAATAAAAATAATATACCTCTCTTCATTGCGATTGCTACCATACATTTTTTCCAAGTATCGATTAAATCAGTTTACCGCCAGCTGTTAAGGTGTCATAACATTAAGTAAACTAAAGTAAGTGTAGTGCCAGCTAAAATTAGTTTAACCAAACGCCAGCTAGAAATATCATTATACTTGATTTGTTGAACTTACAACGGCCGCTTATTTTCGGATTTGGGTTTCCTTTATAACACAGCAGCATATACAATTTTCTTAAAGAAAAGAGTGCTAGTGCAACGAAAACGCATTATACCCACGCGGGTGCGAAAATTGCGGTTATTCAAGGACATTAGACCCTCCGTTGTGAGTAATTGGAAAAGAAACCAAAATCAACAAAATTTGGTTTTTGCATGGTAACGACCGCTACTCAACCACATGCTAAAAAAGCATACAGTATATTGGATATAGTACGGATGGTCGGCGTCTTTCTCTATAACATCTGTGCAAGGCGTACAATCATGTGTTATGACTTTATGAGCAACTTATGTTATGCACGCGCGGGTTAACCAATAATTTTAGTTTAGTGAAATTTTGTTATAATTTAATTAAGTCTCCTGAATTAATTGATTAGTTTAATTTAATTAAGTTTCATCAATTTCAATTCTTAATTAATAACCAATATTAGGTTAATGTTCGATAATTTAGATTCTTAAGTTAAAGACTTTAAAATCATTATTATTTTTAGTGATGTTGTTATATTAAGTGATATCAATTTGGATAAAACACAAGCCAATATAATTTGTGACAGTACAGATTGAGTGACGTGAACTTTACGATTTTCCACATTGTATATTATATATAATATTTTAGTGCCAGCTATAGAAAACCCATCTTATAAGTCTACGCGGGGAAGCGCTTCATCGTCGCAGCTATAAGTGGTAAGTTTGTTTTGTAAATTAAATTTCTTGTATTTATTGATATTATATTGTATTATATATTGTGGTACCGAATAATTGGCACGTCATAATTTCATTTTATTACTTCTGGCAAGGTGTCAGTTTACCTTTGAACCTCGGTGTACGGTTGTAATTCATATAAGAAAATTCATATCACTTAGTTTAACTCATTTTTAGTATTATGAAAGTTTATCTCAGATTGAAGATTGTTTATGAATAAACAACCGGTAATTATGTTCCAGATGTAATTTCTTTTACTTTGTGGAGGGAGATGGGTTGAGTGAACAAAATTCTCAGTGATTGTCCGCCATTTGTTTGTTTTTTTATGCAGCTGTATATATCCGTTATTATCCGAAGTACCCCGCCCTTCACCGAAACCAGCTAGCGGGCTAATGGCTGCTCTTCGGAATTTAATAATGGATTTCTGTTAACGTATACGCGGCATTTCCGGGTGACCTTCTAATAGGTGCGTTAGCAAAGTGTAGTGGGTGAACGTTCAAAGTTGTTTAATCGATACCGGTCACCCATGTATTTGTGTCCAACCCGGTGGGGTGGTCGTGTACGTTACACATTTGCCACTTAGAAATGGGTAAGGTAGTTCCTAGGTGAAATGTTTTTGCGCTTGCTCGCGTTGTGCACCTGACCAAATAAATCATTCGTTAATTTTATAAAAGTTACAGTTCCATTGGATAATATTTGCCATTAAAGGACAAAAATAGAACGAAACGAAAATATGTGTTGTGTAAAAATTTCTTAAGTATAATTCTATGTTCTTTCACTATAATGAAATAAAAAAATAAAATTTTCATCTTCATTCTCAAAGTAAATGGAAAACTATTTTTATCTCATAAAAAATGTTCGTTATTTTTTTTTTTTTTTTTTTTTCAAACATAAATTGTCTTTCAACATTTCGAAAATAAGAAAACATCTTAATCAACAAAATGCTTTCGAGAAAGGAAAAATTGTAAAGCGGCAAAACAATAAATGATAATTAGACGGTATGTATAATGAGATTACTTTTAACAATTAATCATTTTCATTTGGCCAAATTATATATGAATGTAATGAACCATACTTTTTGACAGAATTTTTATGTTGACAGAAAAAATGAAAAATGTTTTTAAGATTGACAGAGGATATAATATATACCTACGCATAATGTATATTAAAATGGAATATTTTGTACCCGAAAAGAAAAGTTTTTTCTTGTTTTCGATTAACTTATTGAGTTTAATAAATTATGTTTTATTTATTTCGTTGGTTGGGTAAAGAGATTTTTACAAAGTTTTGATCATGATGGTATATAGCTCCTAATGTCAATGACTGGATGGAAGCAAACTAGTTCAAGTGAACCAGAAATTATAAGTATAACGAAACAAATAAAATTCGAAAATCTATTTTAGTATTATATATGGTTGTAGCATAAACCATAATTTTATTGCTGCATAATATAACACAACTTATTGAGTTTTTATTTCTTTTTATTTATTTTAATATTAAGAATAGTATTAAGCAGAAAAATTTTATCGAATTACTGAGAAAAATACGTGATCTTTTCGAATTGACTGCGCAATATAAAATATAAGTGGTTTTTTAAATAGAAAACATTGTTCGAATTGGATCACCTCGCAATGAGCACGCTCCTAATTACTATTGAAAGCACGTTTGCACTCATAAAAATAATAATAGTACGCAGATCGGTAATCCGGATTTATAATGATTTCAGATTAATAAAAATATATACACAGATTACTATCAATAATGGTTTTATATTCAGGTTCATTGTATATTAGGATCGCAAAACCTCCCAAATAAAAAAAAAACAATTTCTGATAATCGAATGAAATACCCCATAATACAATTTTTATTTTTATTTATGTATTTCGTCCTGGTATTAACCGAACATACAAACAAAACAAAAGAATTAATTTTCATTTGGCTCAAGTTCGATAACGGAAAATCAATAAAAGAATAAAAGCCAACCAAATATGTACGAGAAAATAATTTTATTTGGATATAAGTCTCATGCCGTCATCGGCGAGATGAAAATACTATTAAAACCATAGAAAGCGTATACAAGCAAAAAAAAAATATTCGTTTGAATTCTACGAAGATGAAATGAAACCAGTCTGCGGTATATATTTACTCTCTGATGTAGGACGGAATAAAATTATTGGGAAAATACTTTGGGCACCATTTTGCCAAAAAAAAAATTTACTCAGCCCCTATACCTACTAAAGTAATAGAATATGCCGATAATAATAAACGATTGAAATAAAAATTTTAATTTTAAATAAAAAAATAAAAACTTCAATTAATTTAAATTTTTCATATAACAACAAAAACGAATTATGTATATACTGTTTGCTTTACTATATATATATACAAAACTAAATGTAAATGCAATTTATATTTTTTTAAATTTAATTTTAAAATAATATTTACAATTTCTTAGCGCATGCACAAATTAAATTAGCTACATTCAAATGCTTCCATTTTTTTGCACTGTGCTATACTAAATTGTACGTAGCTTCTTGGAACAATGTTTCATTATGCAAAAAATATATACCAATTTCCACGTCTCGTCGAACGAAATGGTAGAAGCTTTTAATTTAATTGTGTTTTGTGCTTTTACGAGTGTATTACAATGGAACATTGTTTTTGAGACAAGTACACCAATTATAATTTGTATATGATGTAATATTTTTATTTGAGGGCGAGGAAATTTAATTTCTAATCTATATTTTCTCGGAAATTTATGTGAAATAATGCAAAGCATATCTATTTCAACATGACTAACCACTTTGATGAAACTAGAGAATCTTTTATGATTTCTATGAATTAATTAGTTTTTTATTGTTTTTTTTTGTGTCACATTTTTATTTACGAATGACATGTGTGAATTTTGCCTAATAAAATATTTTATTATATTTTGAAATTTTAAATTATGATGGAGAATATAATATATTACCTTTAGCGATATAAAATTCCAATTAAATCATCAAAAGTCACCTGCCTGAGAAAAATAATTTAAACAAGGAGATTGGAAATTAAAATTTATAATCGATTTTAATACACAGAAAATTTTAACTTATATTAATTTTAATTTTTTATTGAATTACAAATAAACAATTACGAAATTGTTAAATAAAATTATCAAAACGATAATCCATCTGCTTAAATCTTCGTTAAATATAAAAAGGATTCCTCAAACATCTCTAGAAATATAAAAACTCCATGCTATTTCAGATAAAACGGGTTCTTCGTTTATTTGCGAATTTTAATTATTAATTAAACATATACATTTATAAGGCGTTTGTCTAAGTCAAAACATAGACAGAGTCCAAATAACCGGCAAAACAACAAAGTTTTAAAAAAAGCTGCCATAAAATATCGTACCATCACCAGCAATATCAGTGAAGCCATTGATGTGCTTTAAGTAGCACAAAGTGCCATGGGTCTAGATTTATTATAGCTGGTGGCTAACGTTCGACGGGATGACGGTGGACCTAAAGACGAGATCTTACCACGATCAAACTGAAATCTTAATTGTAGATGAAACATCAAGCCGCCACATCAGTATTTCGAAGAATTGCGGAAATTAAAAAAAAGTATGTCACAATCATCCAGGATTCAGATTTAAAATCATATCGTTTAATAACGCAAACAAGATAAACAAACAAGAGTTCAGAGGAGCACCAGCTCAATTCATCGGGAGCCCACCTGAACCTATAATTCGAAAGCTTTTCAAATAATAAGATGTCAGCATGCCAAAAAATATAATATTATACCGAAAAATAAATAGTGTTAACGCAAAATTGGCATCAAAAGAATAGTCAGAAGAGTATCTAAAAATAAAAATTCGGCCAAACATCGAATGAGGAAGATCACTATAAATACCTCACTGAACATTACCATGGGATCCTACAGGATAAGGAAGGGAGGCTCAATTAAAATTTAAACTACAACAGAAGTTATTTGGGAGAACGGCATCATTCTCACAAAGCTTGCATCCATTTTCAAAACATTTCTATCAAACGAAGAATTCATTTTGTAAACTGTATCAACATTTGCGCGAACTGTCCCGTATGCATAGTCAAAATTCCTACAGCAAACGACGGTTAGAATAAAACAAGCAATGCAAATGCGAGATTTGCCTTTAAATTCATTTTTGCTTTTCGTACAGACTACAAATCGACCCAAATTTATCACCAAAGACCACAACAAACATATACCTGAACAACTGATGGCCAAAAGCCTGGCGGACTAACCTAATATTAGGTGGGAACGTTTACAGCAACTTTGTCGGGAACCGAATAATCAGATGCAGACCAAGCGCCCGGTACAAACCACAATCCAACAGCAGACCGTAGCAGTTCCTGCGCATGTGTACGATTTGTATGCCTGAAAGCGAAATTGAGGGAACTTTTATCTACCTCATCATGCAGTGGTTAAGAAAACAGCCGACGCTACTAAAATCCGAGTTGTGTATGATGTTTCGATGAGAACATTCACAGGTATTAGCATGAATGAAACCATATTTAGCAGCGCTCAATTACAAAATGGTCCATGTTCCAAAGCACGACCTTTATGTGGAAGGAAAAAGAGATCAGGATGGAAGGAAGAGATCTTGAGTGGTAATCTTACCATCGCGGATGCACTGATTTCATCTTCGGGACGTGGAGCTACCAGCAGAAACCGCTAAACGCTGGAATGAACTAAAGCTTGAACTGAATACCGCACGGCAAATCAAAATATTTCGCTTCGAAGACGAGTACGTATGTACTTCAAGGGTTTTGTGATGTGTCTGAGTACGCTTACGAGACAAAGCACAATTCGTTCTTGACTGTGCAAATCAGGGGACGACCTGTACAATCAAAACTGACTATCCCTCTACCTGAGTTACGTGGCGCGGCACTGTTGCGTCGGTTTGTTCAACGAGCAAAAAACAGAGATTCACAAAATTTACAACAAACTTACGGTCCAACTCAATCCATACGTTGACCTGGATTCAAAAACCAGCATCATATTTTCAGCAACATCCCAAGTGGCAACAACTACGGACAAATCTGAAAGTAGGAGATATCGCCCAGTTGCAAGACGAACTACAACTACGAACGAGATGGAAATTTGGCCGAATTGTAAAACTTCACATCGGCAGCGATGGGGAGACCAGGGTATTAATATTCAAAACAGCGGGAAATTTCAATGTCAAAAGATGTATAAACATGGCAGCACCTTTGCTCAGGCAAGCGCCACTGAAAGAAGATGAAAGAGACGACTCAAAAGAGAAGTAAACAACCCAGTCAAAAGGCGAAACAAACCTCAACTACAAATCAAGTAATTCACAATTATCATTTTATCACTAGATCATTATCTAGGCTATATCGACCGAATAGAAGAAATATTTGAAAGGAACTTAAAATTATGAATATTTGTCGGATAGCTTACAATAATTATAATTAGATGCCGCTCTCTGGACCATCTGATAGTAATTTGGTCAGTTAATTTCAATGCAATCCTACAGTGATCTTTCAAATTTCCATGCATCCCATCATAAGCCACTGGACTGGTGGATTGACTGGACCGTTCTTCTTCCAGAATGCTTCTAAAAATGCAATCACCGTCAATAGTGTCCGTTGCTGTGAGATGATACACTACTAATTCTGACCAATTTAAAATCAATTTTCAAGTTGCTACCTGCCAGACAGGGAACGAGACAAAGGAAGTTTTGTAGACGAAATTCTGTTCCGTGGAAATATGATTGGCCACCAATATCATGCGATTTAACGCCGATGGATTTCTTTCTTTAGACGTGTACGCCAATAACCTAAGAATAATACCTAGCATTGAAGGACGAAATTCAGCGCACCGTTGAAACCAAGCCGGAACTATACTAAAATATCATCGAAAACTTTGCCAAAATAACCAAATATTACCATCAGTCACAAGTTATTTGCAACTTTTTGAATAAACGCTGCGTTTTGTTTTAAATTTTTAAATAGGCGGTTTAATTGAGACATCCTGGAAGATTCCAGTTATGTTTGGCCAAAATTGATATATACGGTAAGTGACAGCTTCCACAGAAGCTTATTAATGAATAAACTTGCGACAATATACAGAAAACATCCGTTTTCAAAATTTTTAGCGGAAATTATAACTTTCGAGAAGAAACTAATTTTCAGCAAAATTTCAGCATTGTTACAATCCAGACAAATTAATTTATCGTGATGAAGCTTCATACTTCCGCTTGAATGAAGCGGAAGTAGAAGTTTTCATAAGTACGTTTTCCAAATATTTTGAAAATATATCAATGGTAAGAGAAATGAGTAAATGTTTGTATCCTCTTCACAGCTGATAAGACAACAGTTTCTGATCGGAATGAAACTACACACATAAGTTTTTTCATCAATTTGGAGAACCCAATAATTTTTGCCAGAAATCGGTCTTCATGACGACCACCTTATGTAGCTTTACAATTAAGCTTTTATCATATATGGGAAGGTTCCAGTGATGTTTGGCCGGAATCTATATACTATAGAAGTGGCACCTTACGTATAAGAGCTTTTTCGTTTTTTGCAAATAATGTAAAAAATGTATCATATATGACAAAACGGTTTCAAGGTTCAAATCCGTTTTCCAAAATTTAAGCGGAAACGAAATTCGGTATCTGGACTGCCCAAATATTTTGAAAAGTATATAGTCTACAATAAAAACGACTGTGAGCTAATCATTTCTAAATTGAATTGGCAACAATATCAGTTCAAATTAGTTCTTCAAAATTTATGTGAAAATTATGATTTCTGACTATTTTTTAGACATAAGTTCGGCCTCTATACAGCCCTTCTTACTTAAGATTTTTCATAAATTATTAGCTCCTAGTTATGTTTACCTGAAATCAATCTACCGGAAGTAACAATTTCAAGAGGCGCTTTTCCGTTTTTACAATTATTTTAAAAAATTTATCATTTACAAAAAAATAACGAAATGTTTGTGTCTTATTTACTTTAGAATGTTTGATTGATCGGGATGAAACTTCACACAAAAGCTAAAAATTGGAAGATCCCAATCATTTGTGCTCGCAATCTTAAAATATTCTAAATTTAACTTGAAGCAATATTAGTCCACATTATTCTTTCAAAATTTAAGCGAAAATTACGATTTTTGACAAAAACTGTTTTAAATTTGGCCTCATTATAAGTCAGGCTATAGTTCACTGGTTGGGATTAAACTCCTTACTTATATAGGCTTTCTCATGAAATGTGGAGATTTTGGTCTAAATCATTAAACCGGAAGTGGCAACTCGCGAGAAATGAGAAAATCCATGCAATCCTCAAAGACAGGGATGGGTGGTTTTAATCAGGCGGGTTGGGCGGCTATCGGCACGTAATATATTTCGTAGATTATATAGCGATTTTCGGCGTCAATGACGTTGATATAGTGAATAACGTCGACAATCTAGGAAATATAATTAGAAATGAGAACATTCACTCCTTATTTCATTCTCAGTCGGTCTCATAAATTTGCTGTCTATCTATTTGGCATTTTTATCCAATTAAATATAAATTTTAATATTAAAACACAGAAATTACTAGTTAGTATATATGCCGGCTCATACGCTGACCTAGTTTGAAAGTATTGAAGTATGTGGTCAACCTAAGTATGTGGTCAATATCCGAAGAGTATGTTGGAAATTTTGACACCTCATCAGTGATGTGGCAAGATATCAATATCCCGCTGGGATAAAAAAGAAAAAAAAATGATTCGCAATCGATTGCTCTTACACCATCAAGAAATACAACCGATCCATGGGACGTGTCGATTTGATGGGTGAGTTGATTGGGCGCACATTCACATGAAAACTAGAAAATGTTCTAATCAAAATTTAAATCATCTCATCGATGTTTCAATGGTGAACTCCTACCTATTGTATCATCGAATCAATTCGACTATAGAAAAAGTTAAACTTCGAATATTTCGGACGGAAGTAGCTGTGCATGTACGGAAATGGGTCAGATAATTGAGATTCCGCAAACATCTATATAATCGATAGTACAAAGTACTTGAAATATTGCCAAAATGTGGCTTTGCGGTTTTCTTACTTCAGAGTTACTTTTATGCTCGCAAGTGTATTTGATTTGCATGGTGTTTATATTCATCAGAACCAAACATGTGTGATAAATGTTTTTAAAGGAAAAAATGTTTTCAAAGGGGAAAAAGAAAATAATAATTTTTCTTTGTTGTTTTTAGGTAATCTGATAGGGATTTAAAATTTCTGAATTTTTTGCTGAGTGATCAGCTTCAGTTTAGTTCAAGCTTTACTGGTTTTATTTAAAATGTAAACGTCAATGTGTGACAACAATTTTTATTAATTCGATCTCAGGGTCGAGCAATTGTAATACAGATTTTTTGAAAAGTGAACGGGGCAACATTTGCTATTTAAATTTTGAATTGTTTGGGCCATCTTATCGATTGGCTTATCGATTGATTCGATTGGCTGTGGGTAATTTTCATAAACCTTATCTTTCACATGGCACAGCAAAAAATAATCTAAGAGTGTTTGACATTCTTGGCGGCCAACAAACAACGCCCTTTCGCAATATTAAACGCCTATCAAATCTGTTTCTCAATAAACCAATTATTTCGTTGGCTGCATCTAATTTTTACAACATAAGTTTTTTTGTGGTCGTGTCGTGTGTCATGTGGTCGTTGCAAACAAGTTTAATTGGTCAGAAAGTTGTAAAACTGGTAAACGTCAGTTCTCTGCAGCATTTTTTCTCAGTAAAGCAAGTTTTTCGGGCCTGCGATCTGATCGAGTGCGTGTTGTTATCGGTATGTTAGCTTCCAAACTCAAATGGGGGATTTTGTTCACCAAAAATAAGGCGAATTTAACGAAAGGTTTTATTAACATTGTGTCTTATTGTCTACACCTCGTGGATAATTAATATCTACATGTATAGAAAAGTTATGTAGACAATTAAAACAGTTACGTCGACAATGTACACAATTTATTTCTACCCCACATTTAAAAAATTCTTACCCAATTTTTTATATTGCAATGACGTTATCGTACTCCTAATATATAATATATGTTGCTGTTTTCGAAAAACGGAAGGATAACAGAAAATGGATATTTCTTGTATATGTAGGAATAGCTGTGTTAGAGTTACCACAAATTTTAAATTTATCGAAATGAGACTGCCAAGGCTTTGAAAGTTTCGTTTCGAACAGTAGAAAAAGTCGAAAATCGAAAAAATTAGCTGATAGCGATTTGGGACAATATTATACCATTTCGTCAGGAGTAAATTTTTCTTTTTTCTTTTTTTTTTATTATCATGGATTTAAATCCTGCTGAAAAGCTTAATCTCAAACTATATTATATACTATACCATAACTATAACTATATGTCTCAAAAAATTGTAAACCTGCGCTAAATTTCTATAAATTGAAATTATGCTTCACGCGTCGCTTCAATTTACCATTTTTTTAAAATCAGTGTAAATTTCTTTAGGTAATGGAAACTCACATGAATATTCTCTTAGCAAACAAAATGCTTAGCAATATACGAAGAACACCTTTTTTACTGCGGCCATCAGTTAGGACATTTTTGTTATGTGCAGTGAAACAATTTGAAGACGATGAACTTAAAGTTTTACTAGACCCGTGGAAAATCTGCGTCAAACTTGCAAGACCTTGTAGATCAGTAACGAGTTACTCACTAAGCAATATCGCTTCGATTTTAAGCAACGAGAAAATGAAGAAGGAAGGAAAATGGGTTCCCGAAAATCGAAGATTTAACATCGCAATTAACAATTTAAATAATAATTTAGTTAATTCGCACAATTTGAACTGTAAAACTGTTCCTACCAGTTAGCAACCTCATATTGAAAGAACAATGAAAAAGAACAAAACAAGTAAAAATCTACCGTGTCCACGAATGTTCCACGAATTTTCGACATTGTCTACGCCAAAATTACGCGTGGACGCGCAATATAGATCCACCATTTTTTTAATATATTTTAATTATTTCATTAAACCGTTTTTATTGGAAGACCCTGTCATTTTTTGGCAGGTTTATGAAGTATTTCTTTATCGTCGTGTATACAAAATCAACATTGAAAATTAATGTTAACAGCAAATTTTTAAAATTTGATATAAAAAGAGGGCGAAAAAAATTAAGATATATTTCATCAGATTGGAAATGGTTTATTATTTTCATCTGAACATTACAAGATTTTCATTTTCCTTTCAAATGAGATGACATCTTCTTCACACATAAGTACATATACACGTACATACACACACACAAGTATACGATAATAATAATTAAATAATTTTTTACGAATACAAATTTTTAATAAATTGAGGGGTTGTTTATTGTTATAATCACTTATAATACAATACGTGTTGTAAGATGACATAAAAAAAATAATTTTGGGGTTGTTTTACATATAACATACATACGAATCTATATAGCTACATACAATCTGGTTCAAAGTGTTGTCGAACACATACGATTATTAAAATAAAATAACATCCTTAAAAAATGGGTACTCGTGTTCCGTAAAATACTAAAAAAATGGAATTAGGGTGATATTGAAAATATGATTTCAATAAATTTGTATAATTGGTTTTTTCGTATTTTGTATGTAGGGTATAGTCTGGTACATTAATTTACTTGTCACTAATAATTTTAATGGTTAATCAACAATATTTGACTGCAGTGAGTCACACAAACTCTTCCACGTGCCTTCATTTTATAAAAGTACAAACAAATTAACGTGCCACTCTGTTTATAACCAGATGCTTCCAAACCAAAATTCAACGAATTTTTTTTATTTTTCATATAACAATTTGATGAAAATATTTTTCCCGTGTTTTTCAATTGCTTTGCGTATTCAACAAATATATTATATGACATACAAACTCCGGAACTTAATATTTTTATGATTAAACTTTTTCTTTAATGTTGTTGTTGTTATTTTATATGTATTTATCTTGCACGAGTTTCTATTTGTTTTATTTTTTCTAATATTAAAATATATAAAACTACGGTACAAAGTAAGGAACTTTTCGTAAAGCACCTGATGGTGTGCGGTTTGATTTCGGGTTAACTTTTTTTGTTGTAAATTTGTTTCAAAAAAAAAACATACTTTTTGAAGTATTTTTAATTTAAATTTACGTGTACCCAAGTTCAAGTTTTATCTGCATCTCATATATATATGCACGAGTATATACAAATGTGTATATGGGCTTTGGGAGTTGTGATTTTTATTTTCCCATTTGGTGACATGATGGTATGGTAAAATTTGTTTTGTGTTTTGCGTTGAAGTTTTTCTTTATGGTGTGTGATTTTGATGTTTATTGCCATACAAAATTTTGATTATTATCAATATTGGTCGTTAATATCGGATTCTGTATCAGGTATGTATTGTACATGATTCATAATAAAGAGAAATATAAAATTTGATATCTACTAAGGAAACTATGTAGAATTTCTATCAAAAATTTAATTAAAATTTAATGATATGCATATCATGTTTCCATCATGTAAATGAAAAATAATATGTTGGTTATATATTGATGGATTCGTGCTAAGCTGGACGAACGAAAACAATGCAATATAGTTTACGTAATATTGGTTATGATAACAAAATATATCACTATAAATATATGCCTTGCACAATACATAGAGCATTGGCTGTATAACAAACGGAAATAAAGAATTGGTCCAGTTAAAAATTAAAATATTTTATAGTTAATTTGTCGGAGGGTTATGCACATTTTTGAAACTTTAGAATTATTTCAATTGACTTTAATTATATTTTATTTAATTCGATTTGTGCTATATACCAACATTTTCATTAAATATCCAGACTTTGCGTATCTTTGTACATTTGCGCGAGGTCAATTAAAGATTCTTTCAAAACATTAATCACTCGAAAAGAATGAAATATATGTGGAAATTTGTTTGTGGTATTACTCAAGGTTAAGTAATGGCTGAGAATTTTCTAGTATATGATGAGAACTCACGATATTCGAAGTGAATTAAAATCATAACTTGCGATTATTTTTATTTGAATATATAGCTTAGAGTATTTTATACGCGATCCAGTTATGGCAGCATCAATATATGCATCATTATTGTAAACAATAAATAGTACTAACTGCAATTAGAATAAATAAATAATAAAAATCTTTTTTATTACTTTGTCTTGAGAACAAAATAAAGAGTTTACATGGAATGAGAAAATAACTAAATATTTACAAAAACTAAAAATAATCTTTCTTCGATTTTTACTTTGATGGATTTATCCGGTTGAATTTATTTTTCTAGTCTGAATTATATGTAATAAAAATGTACTGCAATAAATTTTTATTTAATCATATCTTTATAAGTTACATCTGACAATCGAATGATCAATGTAATTATAATAATATCCAAATCATTAAGATTTAGTAAAATTTACACATTTACAAATTTATACCATTACTCAAGTTTCCATAAAAAATATAATAAAATTTGTTTAAATTGGGCGAATTCAAAAAAATAATCAAAAAAAGTATTATGGCGATTTAGCGGAACTAAGACCTAGATCAGATGATCTAGGTCTTAGTTCCGCTAAATTTATGAGTTGGCAATAACAGCAAAATAATAAAATGTTTAAACTCAGCGGCAGTTAATATGGTACATAAATAAAGCAAACAAAACTGAAGATAGGGTCATTTAAATTGTTGTTGTTGTCAAAATAAATATGGCCGATAATAACACATAAAATACTTATCAGGAATAGATCTCTATATATAATTACTAAACTCGTGTTTAAAATTGTTTAAATTGAGACTAATGTTGAATAGTATCAAAAATAAAACTTTTCGTCAATTATTGTTGTTGTTATCAAAATAAACATGGCCGATAACTACACATAAAATAATTATGAGGACTAGATATCTTTAAATAATTATTAAACTCGGGTTTAAATTTGACCAAATTGGGATTGATATTGAATTATATTTAAACCCTAGCCAGAATTTTGTTTTTTTACAATGATTGTTGTTGTTGTCAAAGCAAACATGGCCGATATTAACACATAAAATAATTCAAATTGGGTTAATAGTGAATTATATTTAAATCATTACCAAATTTTTGTTTTTATGATTAATCATTGTTATTGTTGTCAAAACAAACATGGCCGACAATAACACATGAAATACTTATGAGGACTTATATCTCAATATGTTATTACTAAATTCGGGTCTAAAATTGTCCAAATTGAGACTAATGTTAAATTATATCCAAAAATAAATGTTCGTCAATCATTGTTGATGTTGTCAAAATTAACATGGCAGGGGGTAAATCAAAAAATAGTTATGAGAGCTAGATATCTATACAAAATTTCTAAACTCGGGTGTAAATTTATTCAAAATGGGAATGAAATTTAATTGAATTTAAATTATAGCCAAGATTTTGTTTTGGTCAATTATTGATGTTGTTTTCAAAAAAAGATGGCCGATAATGACGAATAAAATAATCATGAAGACTAGATATCTATACATAATCACTAAACTTGGGTGTAAATTTATTCAAAATGCGTTCGATATTTAATTGGGTTTAAATTTTAGTCAAAATTTTGTATTTGTATATCATTGTTGTTGTTGTCAAAATTAACATGGCCGATAACTATACACATAAAATACTTATGAGGACTAAATATCTATATATTATTACTAAACTCGGGTTAAAATTGACCAAATTGGAATTGATATTGAATTATATTTAAACCATAGCCAAAATTTTGTTTTTTACAATCAGTGTTGTTGTTGTCAAAATAAACATAGCTGACAATAACACATAAAATACCTATGAGGACTAGATATCTATAGAATTACTAAACTCGTGTTTAAAATTGTTTAAATTGAGACTAATATTGAAAAGTATCAAAAAAAAGTTTTCGTCTATCATTGTTGTTGTTGTCAAAATAAACATGGCCGATAATAACACTTAAAATAATTATGAGGACTAGATATTTTTAAAAAATTATTAAACTCGGGTTTAAATTTGACCAAATTGGGATTGACATTGAATTATATTTAAACCATAGCCAGAATTTTGTTTTTTTACAATGATTGTTGTTGTTGTCAAAGCAAACATGGCCGACAATAACACATGAAATACTTATGACTACTATATCTCAATATATTATTACTAAACTCGGGTCTAAAATTGTTCAAATTGAGACTAATCCTAAACTATATCCAAAAATAAATGTTCGTCAATCATTGTTGTTGTTGTCAAAATAAACATGGCCGATAGTAACACATAAAATAGTTATGAGGGCTAGATATCTATACATAATCACTAAACTTGGGTGTAAATTTATTCAAAATGGGTTTGATATTTAATTGGGTTTAAATTTTAGACAAAACTTTGTATTTGTCAATCATTGTTGTTGTTGTCAAAATTAACATGGCCAATATTAACCCATAAAATAATTATGGGGACTAAATATCTATATATAATTAGTAAACTCGGGTTTAAATTTGTTCAAATTTGGATTGATATTTAATTTTATTTAAATCATAGCCATTAGTTTGTTTTCGTCAATCATTGTTGTTGTTGTAAAAAAACATGGCCGATAATTGCACATAAAATACTTATGAGGACTAGATATCCATATATTATTACTAAACTCGGGCTTAAATTTGACCAAATTGGAATTGATATTGAATTATATTCAAACCATAGCAAAGTTTTGTTTTTTACAATTATTGTTGTTGTTGACAAAATAAACATAGCCGATAATAACACATAAAATAATTATCAGGACTAGATCTCAATATATTATTACTAAACTCGGGTCTAAAATTGTTCAAATTGAGACTAATCTTGAATTATATCGAAAAAAAATTTTGTCAATCATTGTTGTTGTTGTCAAAATAAACATGGCCGATTTATAGAAATATTGTTTAATGAGTGATCTTTATACCTGGGGTATCCTATAGATTAATAGTTTTTCAGTCGTTCCCTCAAAAAGCTTTTTGTTGGCGATACGATTTTTTTGGCGATAATTTGACGTAGTGTAAAGCACGTTGTAAATATATACGATAGCAAATATTACATGCAGGAAGTAAAAATATAATCGGAATACCAATAATAATTTCGAAATACCTTTTACCTAATATTATAAATCTTTACAATGCAGTGCCACGCAGAGCCGTCTGCCATGCTATATTATTGTTTTTCAGTCAACACGAAAAATTTTCAAATAAACGAATATGTCATTGTTATCAATAAAGTGGAGAGATTATATAGAAAAAACACTTTTCTGGTACGCGATATTAAAATTTATATTTTTAATAAAACAAGAGTGACAGAATTAGGTTAGCAGTTACAGAGCAAGCATATACCATAAAATCTGTTCCTTTTACATTGAGAAGAGTAGTTTGTATATTTCCGTACAGTTATACAGTGACTAATCGGACTGGAAAATTTCATATCTAAAGGGGATAAATCCGAATTATATATTTCCTTATTTCTTTTTATACCTCATACACAAGATTAAAATATTAATATATCCTGCACGAGTATAAATAGATTACATACAATAAAAATTTTAAATAAATTGAATTAAGCTAAATCCAAAATTTAATAATATTAAAAACCATAAGCACTTAAGGTGAAAAGTTTTAATCGTTTAAAATACATTTCGCAGCCTATCTATGTACTCGATACAACAAGCTACATACCGCATAAAATAAACGTTGTGAACAAGGAAAATTGTGTGTTAAAAAGTGTAATTAGATTTATTCATGCAATATATAGTTACTAGTTTTGTATAGTAGAAGTGTATATAGTTAATTTAATTAAAAGGAAAATATAAAGTTATGGTGTAAACAATTTGTCATGTTAAGATACGAAAATAATTATGATGTGTTCGTGATATTTTAATATTTTTGTGGATGTTATCTTAAGCGGTTCAAAAAGAATCAAATTTTTGGATTTGTCGTATTAAGTTTCCCTATATATTTATGTGGTTTTAAGTTCAATGTTTTATGACATGTTTTGTATATTCGTTAGACAACAAATCAGGTATGAAAGTTATATTGTAAATAAAATTATTATGTGTTTGAGGATTAGTTACTATATATATATATATATATATATATATATATATATATATATATATATATATATATATATATATATATATATATATATATATATATATATATATATATGAAAGTTTCTTCGTTCGTTTCGTATCGTTATCGTTCAAAAGTATTAGAACTTTTTATATTGTTATTCAATCAATGGTTTATGAAATAGAAAAATACTTTAGTTTATAGATATTTGGATAAGGTCAACAATGATAAAAGAAAGTTTTTTTTTCTTTATTTTTATTATATATGTTTGATTATAACAATGTTATGTTTTATGCTTTTGAATTCTTTAGAAAGATAAAACTCTGATAAAAATAAACATTTGCCAGATGAAAAAATATTGGACAGCTAAAGTTTTTCATATCCAGAAATCCAACAACGTCCGACTTTATATAGTTAGCAATCAAAGTTTTGGTAATGTAGGATTATAAAAAAATACGTAAATGGTTCATGAGTGGTAATACCGTTACCTATACGGTTTGTACAAACAAGCAGCAAATAATTATTTTATAAATTCAGAATCATTAAAATAAAGTTAATGCTTCTCTTTAACTCGATGTGTATTATGCTTTATTATTATAATTCAACCCCTACGATGACCTACCTCCTATATAATTATTTTTGTATGAGTAAATAACAATAATTCACTGAATTGAAATAAATTAAATGCCACATACAAATTTTATTTAGTAAACTGTGTTCTATCTATTTATTCCGACACACGCATTGACTATATTAAACCATTAAATATAATTTGGTTTTAAATGTTTACCTAGTTTAAAAATAATTATTATTTAATTATGATGATTTATATTTTACTCAGCTAGAATAATTATATAATTATATTTAAGTACAGTAATGAAATATAATTTAAAATTATTTTCAATGTAGGTATTGTGCTTAGTAATCTCTATAGCACCAATAATGTTTTAATATATTTTATTTGTAAATTAATATTATTATGAAAATTGTTGTATTAAAAACCAATAGTTAATAATAAATTAGTCATGTTTCTAAGAAGTATATAATATACAAGCTTTTGAACATATGGCTAAACTACAAATAAAGCAATTGTCCATGTTTACTTCCATTAACAAGTAGAGAACTTGATTAAACTAAACATAAAGCAAATATTTTCGATGTTCACTTCCTGCATGTAATCGTATGAAAATGGTTACCGAGCAAAATAGAGGTGGTATTCTCTAAAGTGTTAATCGATTAAAAAAGATAAAAATCCACGCTTATACAAATTAATTCCATGAATATTGGGTCTTCTATGATTCTTTCAATTAAAAAAGAAAATAACACATTTTAGCACTTTTCTTTAAAAAAATATTGAAGGTGCTCTTGAAGCCTACAGACAATAAAATTCTTAATCAAATGGTGATTAATTTTATGGTGACGTTAAAGGCATCCTCAATTGATTGCAATAATTTCTACTTAATGTACTTTTATGTGACGGGGGGCCTCTAGCCTAGCCAATAAGTATAGCCTTTATTGCCAAAATTTTTATTTTGCGCCCCACAATGTAAGCCTGATTTTCAATGTATTGCTGCAAAAATCTGAATTTTGAAGTCTGTGATAAGGCAATTTCGTTAGACCGTTTGGGCCGCTTGTTTTCAGTCCAAAGATAAAGAAATACATCTTCTCTTTTAAGGCGAAGTATCGAAGTTCCTTAACAACTCCAAGTTTGTACAAGTAAAACTGTCTACTGTAATATGCAGCTTGTTCAGTCATTTTCGGCAATAACATATTTTTTGTCAATCAAAAGAAATAGTTTCCATATTTTCCTTTTCCTCGTTCGCCAACCCGTAAAATGGTTTTGTGCACACTTAAAGACGTCTTTATGATTTTTTTCTGAGGATCCGTTTCAGCTTTAAGTTGTTCCTTTGTGGATTGGCAAGTACTGAATATATCAGACGATGTGGGTTGAAAACCGATATTAATATTTCGGTTAAATATGTATTGGAAATATCTTCTTTTTACTTCTAGATCTGGAAAACCAGACATTCGGTAAAGCCTATTGTTATACAGTTCCCCACACACGTACTATTTTTGTGTTCGGCATCGACATTTTTTAAAATCTTAAAAAAATAGAAATAATAAAATACAATTAAAAACCTACAGAAAATTGGACTATACCTGAAATCGCTTAACAAATCTGATAATAGCTCCTCGTTTTTCGAGGAATTTATTAGAGATGCGAACGCCTTCACGATTTTCTACTTATGTCGTATTTTGCACGAAATGTCTTTTGGTTACCCATTTTATTCTCACCGTCCTTATCCCTAAAATATTTGTAAAGCTGGTCTGACACATTCCAACCAATTTTGAATTTCGGTTTCGCATTAGATACTGCACAATAAATTTTTCACCTTGTCATCGTTTTGGTACATTTATTTTGTATGTATAAGAATGAAAGCATCTTGGGATATTTTATTTGTACATCTGTAGAATCAGTCGGAAAAACTTTGGCAGTGATTTTCGAATATACCTAAAATAAATTTGATTTAGGCCTAACGAAACTTTCGAAAAAAAACTTTCCACAAGTTGTGCTCGAACTTCAAAGTGGAAAAGCATATTTTTTTTTTTTTTTTTTTTGTTAAAAAAAAATTTGGTCGTAGAGTATGTTTTGCTTCCAATAGACACATATAATTTGTGTGCCTATTTCCAATACATTTTTAAGTACTTTTTTAATACTAACAAAAGATGTTCACATGTATTGTTCTGAGTAAAGGAGCACACAATGCAAATAATTTTATCATAATGAGTTTTAGAGTTAAAATTTTATTCAGCCTTGAATTTTTTATGCTTTCGATGTGATTTATCTCACACACCAATACTCGTTGATATGCTGATATAATTTAATTAACTTTTTAAACAACTTCAGGATAGGTTGTCGTTTTTGGACGACGGAACCCGATTTCTGTTATAATTTAAAGAAAAATTTAAACTTTCACTTTTGCTAATTGTATAGATAAAACACTCATGTGCAAAATCCCTATATTAATGGCGTTTGTGTTATCTAAATTTTTTATTTCTTCAAACAATGATAACTTTCTTAGTAAAATTTTGGAATGTGTAAACTCGACCACTACGATGTTACATTTGGTTTCATATCGTGAACTGATCCATTTTATACAAATTTTTCTACATCTCGAATAACCAAAATTAACAGATAATGTTATTTTTCATATATTTTGTACGAAATTTGCTTAAAACTTCTGGATAGGGAAGTTTCAACAAATTGAAAATAATTTTTAAACACAAAACTTTTTATTAAAAAAGTCGACATACAGAGTAAAATGTATTCAAATCCTTGTGGCGAAAAAATTTACTTCAGATGATATGTTTAATGCGTACGCAAATCGAATGATACGATTACCGTCATATAAGACGATATCAATAAACAAAAATATACGAAAATGGAAAGGTCACACAAATATTTTTAGAATGCAGCTTCAAGCATATTGTTTTCCAGGTAAAACGTTATAAATCGTAGTCCGTATTAGGCAGGTATTTATAAAAATTTTCTGTTGATTTGGGATGCAACAGATTGTCTTGCGTATAATAAAAATTGAGTTTCAAAATATAATAGTCGTTTTTATTTAAGTGAAATTATTAATTCTGCAATCGAATAAAAATTTAAAATTCTGGTGCAAATTAGAGAGAAAATTAAGTATAAAATTTTTTATTTGATAACAAAACTAATTAATAAAAATATACATATTCAAAAAAGTTATTTGCTATTTTAAACAGGATTTCTTTTAGTGGAGATGATTTTTTTGAACTAATTAGGACTAATTTTGATAGAAATTTATTTATTTTTTATTTTATAAGATTCAGATTTTTCTGAATTCATCGCATTTCAACCGAAATCTTCGGTTATATCAATCTAGTTATCATGCCTCATAAAAACATTTAGCTTAACTTATACTGTAATGAAAATTACCATGTAAAATAATTTGAAAATTTTCGTTCGACACGACGATAACAAATATCTTACTGGCCCATGAAAAATATGGGTGTGTAACGAAATCCCGGTTTTCAAAATCTCGATTTGTCAAAATCTTGGTTTTCAAAATTTCGGTTTTTAAAATTCCGGTTTTCAAAATTCCAGTGTTCCAAATCCCAGTTTTCAAAATCTCGGTTTCAAAATTTTGGTTTTTAAAATCCCGGTTTTCAATAATCCCGGTTTTGTATTGAAAAAAAAACCGATTTTAAGGAAATCCTGGTTTGAATTTTTAAAATTTCGCATGCTGCAAAATAGGACCCTTTTTTATTCCGATTTTTTGACAAAATTTAAAAATGAGTTTGCGATAAAATTCTAGAAAATGTATAATAGGGATGGAATTTTGATGGAGGGCTGTGCCCGTGAGAGTTATAGAAGCCGTCAGCCTCTACAATTATTGTATTTCAAAATATTGTTTTTTTATTAATCTTGCAACTACAAAATGTTGCAATTACAAAATGTTGCAATTACAAAATGTTGCAAGAACCAAATCTTACAGTTAAAAAACTTTATTAATTATTTTGAAGAATTCCCGAAGAAAAGCGGGATTTTGAAAAGCGAGATTTTGTAAACCGAAATTTCATACTATACATCCGAAAAATACAAATGGTCTCACAATGAATGGTATCATATTTTGAAAAAGTATTAAAAATGGCGAAGATTGCCTATCTCAAAAATCAAAACAAAAAAATTGCTAAATTCTGCATTGTCTTCATCATCTACCAATTTTTGACATTGTTTACATATTTTGGCACAAAGGTGCGAACACAATTCTGCCTTTAATATTTGAAACACATTTAAATCAAAACAATTTGAAATTTTCCGGTTAGAATTATTTTGATTTTTCGGTTTAGATGTTTTATTATTTAAAAACAGTTGCTTAGGCAACGGCGAATCAGTCGCATAGTTTACTTATAAAATTGAATGATTCTGCTAAAACTTGTTAAATTTCGGGCCATATATGCTACACCAATGTGCATTCGTCCATACTAACATTTATTTTGGGACACGGATTTGTCTTAAAAACTAGACAATAAAATAGAATTAAAACGATTTAATTAATCTTCAGAGTTTTAAAATCTCGAAAAATTACCATATGGTTTTCACTTTATCATAGCGGAACAAAAAATAATCAATCGTTTTCGGAAGTTCCTGTTAAAATTAGCTAATAAGAAGATTTTTTAAAATTGATGTTCAAAAACGAAACGTTTCAATAAAATTTTAAAAGTTAGCATAACGACGTTGCTATTATTTGAAAGGTGAAATTTCACTAAATTTACAAGAAAGAATTACTCGTCAATAAGTTGCGATGCAAACTACTAAAAGAACATTTTTTGTTGTTGCAAAGTTCGATTTTATTCATTAAAATAGTTTCCTTCAAGAGTGTTTCATCATTCCAACGCTTCTGTAGTATTTCGTAGCCTATTTTCAGAAACCTACAAATATTCGTTTGTTCCAGAAAAAAATTATTTTCCTGGACCATTTATTTGAGGTCTGCGAACAGGTAGTAATATCTGGGAGCTTTGTAAGATGGATGTTAATAGTCTTTGCTTTCTCAAGTAAGTCGACGAATAAAATATATTGCGCATCCTAAAATACATATAGGCCATACCTTACATGCCGATCAATAGCGGTACTTCAAATCGCTTTTGCTCTACTTTTTTTATCGTTTGTAAAATAACTGCCGAATTCTGACGGCCATGGTTCGATGGTTGGTTTCGAAGTTCCCATAATAATTATCCTTTGCTTAAACAGAATTTGGTGCTTCCAAAAAATAGTGTAGAAAATAACAACAGTAGCGTAGCACTTCACAAAAATCATTAGATGTGCGCCATTTATGTGTTAGGACTAATTGATCAGCAGGTTAGAGTTAAAATGTGAAAAATACATTTCTTCTACTTAATCACACCTGGAAATATTATTTTGGAGTTTTACTATGATTTCAAAAAATATTTAAAAATGTATTTTTATTTAATTATGATTTAAAGACTGCAGAACTATAAATTTTAAAACATTTGTATTAGGAAACAATACTACAATAAACAGTATAATAAATTTAATTTCAATTCAATGAAATTGCATAAAAAATATTTCACAAAAATTTTATATGGCCTATAGACACGACAATAAAGTTTTCGACATAATAAAAAAAAATGAAGAATATGATGTGGCCAACAACAGAGTTTATTTTACTACGAATGTGTACACATGTTTTGAATATGCACCGCACTTTGTTTCTAAAGCAAAACATTTAACTTACCAGTGTCGATTTTGTACGAAACGCGACGAGCGCGAGGTGAGCAAACCGGAAAAGTAGAGTATTGAGCATCTTGATTGTATTAGTAGGCGAGACGCATGCGCATGATCATATTTTGATTTTTTTTGTTTGACATTTCTATTCGTAAACATTTCGCAATTTTCGTATTTTTCAATTAATTTGAAAATAATTCACAAATTTTAATGTTTAATCATAAACATACAAACTAATATTAAAACATAAAATCCCAAAAACATAAAATATTAGTTCATTCCACCGCTCAAAAGCAAGCGAATATAAGAGGTGAGTAGACGTCTGTATCAATAAAAAATTAAACCGATTCAACCGGAACCCTCTATTTTCGTACCTACCATCGCAAAAATGACAAATAGAATGCACATGTACAAGAGGGGAAAATACACAATACAAATATAAAATTGGGTATTATACATCGTATATGTACACGAAATTCTTGCTCACCTCGCCAACTCGCACTGTCGTTTTGCATACAAAATTGGTACTCAGACTTAGCATACGACTTCAATTGAACGTCAAAAATACATTAATAATTTTCATTTACTTTATTGTTGCAAAAAGTGATGGACTGCGGCGTCAATAACAAATGGGTTTACATCATCGTATGAAAATGAGGGTAATTGTTATTTGTCCAGGAAGCCTTAGGCCAGCTACACGTACAAACGTTGTATATTGAACATTTCTGTGAGATGAGCCAGCCTCGATACAGCGGCGTCTAAATTCCATTTGTTTAAGTTTCGCAAAAAATTATCAAATTCGTGGTCGATACACGTGGTTCATTGTTAATGCCTATGAGCTGGTCAATCTTCGTTACGCGAAACGTTTAAATTTTATTTAATTTATTTTTGCAAAAAATTATCAATTTTGGGGACTAACAAATGGATAAAAATCAGCGTATGTAAATAGAGATAATTTGTCTTTGTCTGTCCAGCGCGTCTTAAGCAAACCATGGATTTGACGTCTCTGTGAGCTGGTCAATTTTCGATAAAGTGAACGTCTAAAATATTTTTTTTTTTGTTTTTGGAAACATTTATGAACTTCGAAAAGAAAATGGAAATGGAAATAATGTTTTCTTTCTAGATAGTCTTAAGCTTCTCATTTTCGTATAGTTGGGCATTTACGTGAGCTGCGCCTAAATTTTATTTCTTTCATTTTTGCAAAAATTGATCAACTTCGGGGTTAGTAACAAATGGTTCCACATCACATCATCATAATTGGATAATTTTTGTTTGTCCAGAAACACTTAAGCATTACTACGCACTTTCACCTTATTCGTTATAAATCTCTATGAGCTGGCTAATCTTCTATGCAAAATCTTTAAAATTTGTTAATATTTGTGAACTGCGGGACCAATTTAGAACGGGATTGTTAAATGACATGGATATTGGGACTAATCAGGCCTGTTTTTTATTGTATCATCGGTATTAGATAAATCAAAGAGACAATTAATTTGACAAAGCGGGTATTATTTTATCTGAAAAGCCTTTTTACCGAGTTTTATACACTGTACTGAAAACACTTAATGTTATCTACCACGAAAAATAATAATTACCTATCGTATTATTATATTACAAATTAATTTATTAATTACCATTATTAATTCCAGTGGCCTGTTTTTTTTAATATATCGGAGAGATCAGAGGGATAAAGAGAGATGCTTTCCCATTTTTTTATTTTATCGGATCGATCCGATACATTTTTTACGTTTTTTTATTTTCTCTGAACGTTCTCAAGTCGTAATTTTTCCTTCTGAATTTTTTCTCGATAGTTCAAAGAAAAACATATATGAAACATTGTGACCGAAAATATGGCGGACTATGGAAAATGGTAAATAATAAATTAATTTGTGATTATTTTTATCGTATTTTTGTTAAATTCTAAAATTAATTATACGCTAATTTATAATTTTCTCGTAGTAGATACCCCCAAATTACATGATATATCTGACAATTTATCTGAAAAGGCTTTTTACCGAGTTTTATACAGTTCAGTGTATAAAACTCTGTAAAAAGCCTTTTCAGATAAAATATTATCCGATTTGTCAGATAAATTATCTCACTCAACCCTCCGATGTAATAAAAACAGGCCATATATTAATAATGTTTTGTACGAGGGTTGCTTTTATAAATTAGCATTGGGCAACCTTAGTTTTTTTTATTCGGGACGTTTTTTAATACCGCAACTATTTTTTTTATAGTGTGGTTTCAAAATTTTATTTTAATGAAAAAATTTAACTAAATAGTGAACATTTTCTTGCAAATATTTTTTACAACTTTCAAAGTAGGTTAACTCAACAAGAGTGCATAAACAAACTTAATTTGACTTTTGGCAACAAAGCATCCTCAATAACGAATTTTGTGAAGGTCACCCGAAATCGATGATTGTTTTCGGAAAACAATGATACTGTGAATGAACTGATACTGTAATATTGACATGTGACTTGTCACGAGATTGAGGTATCCTCGGGAACTAGTGGAGCTAGCATACATTCAATGTTGCTTGATAATTTGGCAGTCAAAAAGATTTGTTCTCTGTGAATCTTACATAATTTGTAAAATGTGCAAAAAAAGTCAAAACTCAAAATAGAAATGCTCAAAAAAATGGTCATGGTGCTTCAAAACATGTATATAATATATTGAAATGTGATGAAACTTGGATCTATGCGTGTGAGACCGAAATCAAAGAGAAGTAAATTGTAATGGGGTACCAATATAAGCCAATTCCATCTAAAGTTATTCGCACACGAAGTAAATGTTCACCTGTTTTTCGGAAAAACTGGACATATCGCAACCGTACAGCATTAGTGCAACGTAAAACGGTCAATTCTGAAAGGTACACAAATATTTGTTTGGCAGAAATTTTCAGGGAAATAAGGAAATGCATGTTAGGAGGGACCAAAATATAAACGGAATAATCTTGTTAATTATTACCAACCCTTTGTATATTTTTGGTTTACTAAAACATCTCTGAGATTTGTGTAATTTTTTATTGAGTCATCATCCCATTTATGCACAAAAGAACATCGTTAAAGGCATAAATGGGTTTTTATCATCGATCGATATAAGGATAATGTCGTTTTAATTTTGCATGCCGATTAAGCCCAATTTGTGATTGTACTAAACACCTGAAAAAATTAGTGCTAGTCCAGAAGCCGAAAATATGGGAAAAGAAAATCTCAAATTTCACCTTAAAGATGAAACAAATTAGATCCGATTTCTAGAAAAAACCAGCAATAATTTAGGCCTAAATTTAAAATTTTTCAAAGGTGGCTTAACTAAAAAAATTTGTGATTATCATAGAAATATAATTTTCGTTAATTTTAATTCATAAATTGAGGAAAAAGAAACTAACCCCTAAATGATACTATATCAACAAACAAAGTACAATGCTATACCGAAAAATATTTATATTGAATAACAAATTAAACAATATAGAAATAATATGTTCTAAAATCCAAGAATATGATTTGAAATAGCATATTCCTGTCAGGTCTGTTTGTTGCCATCCTAAAAATATAGTGGCTGAATTTGTGCTAATCCAGAATATGGCCTAATTAAATTGAGCAACGAAGACCGTTGAATGAACGATTTTCTGGCAAAAAGAGTTCTACGAACCAATGAACTTGGCACTACTGATATCATATTCCTATCAGGTATGTTCATTACCATCTGAAAAATATAATGGCTGAAATTGTTCCATTGAACAACAACGATCGGTTTTTTTCTGAAATAAAATGTCAGAAAACCGTTATCTAACGGATTTTGTTGTTCAATGGAATTCGGCCAATTCTGAATTAGCACCAATTCAGCCTCAATGTTCGATGGCAATCAACATACCTGGTAGAAATATGCTATCAGCAATGCCAAATTCATTGGTTTCTAGCACATTTTATTATGGGTGATTCATTTAGTTCAGTTACGTTCCGGCCGGCCTCATTTTTGAAAAAAATATGGGCCGATAATTCCATCAGCCCATAAACCACACCATACCATTGTTTTGTCTGGATGTAATGGTAGCTCTTGAACCTCTTCGGGTTGCTCTTCAATACAAATATGGCAATTTTGCCGTTCAGCCAGATATTACAAAATTTTGATTAAAAACCACTACTATATTTTCTTCACTACGTGCTGAATATTTTCTATTTGGTTGCATATTATCCGGTAATGAAAATTGGGTTTCAAATTTTTCGATGATATAACGAATTGTGAGTTCGGTAGACCGATTATATGGAACATAAGTTGCTCTAAGCGCACGAAAAAGACTCCTGAAAGAACTCTGGTTTTCATAATACAGCTAATAGTTTGTAGACGCTGTTCCGGCCTAAGTTTTTCCATGATAACATGTCAAACACTACTGAACAAAAAATACCATAACTGAAGAAAGGACATCCAAAAGAATCACTCGTTACCAGAAAATCGTTTATTCAACTGTCGTTGTTGGTGCATCGTACGTGGTTGGTTTGCATTTTGGTCACAGCAGTCCGATGAGGATTCTGATTTTTTTAAATTTGAAATATCCATTAGTTCGAAACCACTCCACCAAATTTTGATAATCTTAACTCGACGTATATATTTGTGATACTAAATCAACGCAAAATTATAAATGAAAATGTTTAAAAATTAAGGAAATTTTTTTTGCCGAAAGATACGTTTCCACCGATAAGAGCTAATATTCTCGTATATACAAACGGTTACGTAAACGATTTAAATAAATGATCATTGGATTTTGATCAATACGCAGATACGCCAAATTTTTTGTCTCAGGGTATAATTTACAAAAAAAATGTTTAAAAATATAATTCTTCCGGGTGTTATTATATCTGATTCACAATTTTCCGAATTTCATAATTTTACCCTACAGCACAACGTAATTTTCATCGACGCACTCGCATATAAAATACGAGTATTGATTTTATCGTTGTACATATATGTAAAATGTATAGGGGTCCAAACACATGTGTTATAGAAGATGACCAATAATTTATTTACATTCATTTAATACAAAATAACTAAAGTATCCCTTTTATATTATATACGTCTTTACCTAGATCATGTTTATATCCTTTTCACATAAAATAGTAAAACCAATTTCATACAATATAAATTCTTATTACCTTTCTTAAATTTCTTTTTTGTACTCGTATAGCCAAGTGTATACCAATTTTCATTTTGAAATCGTTCATTTCCGATTTACAAAAAAAAAAAAAAAAAAAAATAAATGGTAAAAGACGCTTTTTGTATAAATAAAATTATAAAAGTCGACTACATCGAGAAAAAGCGTTTAATTTAACAGCAAAAACTAGTGTATAAAGAGCTTTTGTTGCCGGCTTGTTGTTTATTATAAATCAATTTACTTCCAAAACGAATTTATCCTCTCTCACACATACAGTGTTTCAAATACGTATTGATTAAATTTAAAATTTTTTTTTTTTTTTTTTTGGGAAATTGGGAAATCCGTTTTCATGACCTTCTGTGTGTGTGCGAGTATAAAATTAAATTTTATACAATAATATCGAAATGAAGTGACTATAGAGTTTATTAAGAAATATTTTATTTTTTTGGCAGCGTAACAAAAATATATTTAATATTTTAGTCTAATTCTCATTTTCAAAATTAAGAAAATATTTTAGTGCAGAGGAGTTTATAAATTTATATAATAATTTCCCATCTATAAATGAAATGTGCCAAATGGTGTTTTTAAATTTTCGTTTCGCAATAGAAAAATTCATGACACAACACAATTTTCCGATTTTTAATTTTTTTTTTTATATTTTCACAAAACATTTCCGGAAATTTTTATATGTTTTTATGTAAATAACAAAGTTGAACAGATTTTGCAAATTCTGTATCGAAAATTAGATAAATCATAAACTTTTTGTACCCGCATTGCTGTGTTACTATATATGTGTAAACTCTATATAAATTTGTGTTATATATGAAATGAAATACTGGCACCGATCTTATCAGTAAGGTGGTAGGTAGTTCGTTACAAACTATTATATGTAAAGTCATAAATTATACTCGGAAACTATATATATATATATATATATATATATATATATATATATATATATATATATATATATATATATAATTACAAATGTGAACTATATACCAACATCTGCTTTTAGTGTTCAGCGCAGCCAAATGGGATAAACACACATAATACATAGCTGCCGACTATTACAAACTTTATTAATAATAATTAATTAAATATGTTTATTGTTTTAATGATTATTCGAATGTAACAGATTTTTGAAATTTGGACTAAACATTTACTTTCCGGGACTATACGTTTAACGCATTTAAACTGTATGGGAGGGTAACACATTGTGTTTTTGGGATAAAAGCAAGCCATATGAAAATTGAAATATACGCATAGTACACAACATACGCATTTTATATCCATAAATCATTATTAGTCATCCAAATTGTCGTACTGTTAGAATTTTTTTGAAATACATACGAGGAAAATATACGTTTAGCATGTGTGCCGATATCGCGTTTTATATTCGGTAATTGTATATGCCATTGACACTCATGTATTCAATAAAATATTTAAATTAGTAACAGTAATTAATTTTGAATATTTAAAATGAAATGTGCGTTTTTTTGAAATTTGAGAGACATGTGCCGATCCCAATCACTCAGCATAAGAAAACTGTATAAGTCAAAAATCAGTTGTATAAAGAATTTTATGTTTTTTTTTAATTTCCCATATATAAATGCCAAAGTTATATAAAATAATTGGGCAGAGTAAATTTTAAAAAAAAATTTTAAATATATGGACGCAAGGTTTCAGAATACCGAACGACAAGTCTGCGTGAGTTACGTATCCTCTCAATATCACACTTTTTTAAAAAATACAAGGTTTCGTTGTGGGGTATATCTAAAAGTGATGGAACACGGAAAACATATAACATCACTATGATCGGGAGCTACCCATCGTTCTGCACAAAAAAGTCCTTCTGTTTCAAGTAAATATAAAGAAGCATGTTAAAATAAATTGGGTTATATAGCTGTTTTAGGGTGAAAACCCTCCGTTTCGCAAAGAATATAGCGAAACGATTGGATTTCCGAAAAAATTATTAATATGCCCGATATCTTATTGGAAAAGTGTTATCTGGTCATTTGCGAGCAAATTTCAATTAAAAACCGCGAAAATACGAAGTCGCGTTTGGGTTCTCAAAGGAAAACGATTTGAATTTAAAATATAATCAAGCGACAAATAAGCATGGAGGTGGATTATTGATAGTGTGGAAGTGTTTTTCTTGGCATGGTGTAGGTAATTTAGTCAAAATTAACGGAAAAATGATTGGAAATTTTTACGTGCCTTGTTATGAAGACAAATCGTTTAATGTTTCAACAAGGCAATGACCCGAAACGTATGTCAAGAGTCGCAAAACAATATTTTGTTCGAAAAACACTAAAAATATTAGAGTGGCCACCACAATCAACCGATCTAAACCGTATCGAACACCTCTAGATTATTTTGGATAATAAAATTTTGATATGGAGATCTACATAAATTACCGGAATTTTGGACGAATGTACAACAAAAGTTGTCTTCCATTTCACGGTGGTACAGATTGTTATTGATAATAAAGGAGGACTCCTTAAATATATATTATAAACAACTATGTCACTGACTGACTCACTCGAAAACGCACAGGGTGACCAAAACAAATTCGTCCGTGTCATTTTTTTTCAAAATTTCATCAACGAAATACACAAAATGTAACAACAATGCAATCGTAAAACCAAAAGAGTATGTGTTATTTTCGAAGTAGAAAATCCTCATTAATATCTTACAATATCTGTATTTGACAAGACGTGTTTTTAAATTGATATCAAAAGTTAGAATTCTAAAAAATGATACAAGCAAAAAATTTCAGTAATAAGACAGACAAATAAACGTTAACTAATTAAAAAACCAAATTTTGCGAACTTTAAAAATTCGATTGTGAAAAAAACGTCGATAATTGAATTTCACAATGAAAAGAATCGATCCGGCATGCCCCCTCACGTATTGCTTTTAAAAAAGGGTATTATCATAATGATTCTAAGAAATCTAAATCCTTAAACGTGCAATGGAACGCGTTTAATTGTTGAAGAGCTATCGCGAAATTTTATTAAGGCCAAAATCATTTCTGAATGCAACAAAGGCAGTACGGTTCTAATCCCTCAAATTGATTTGTCACCTTCTGAGATCAATTTAACATTTTTTTTGCGACGACGACAGTTTCCAATAATTCCGGCGCAACAAGGCGCAAGGTCAGACTTTTAACAACGTGGAAATTCATCTTCAAGCGGCAGTGTTTTCCCATGGGAAATTGTATGTCGCTCTTACCCGCTCAAGAGAATCTCACCAACTGAAAATAAGAATCGAAGATAATCCACAGCAGGGAAAATTTCTTAAAGAAGACCGGATTTTCTCGAAATGTTGTTTTAAAAGAAATGCTGTAGATTAATTTATAATAAATATTGTTCGTACAAATAATTACAGTTTTTTTTTTGATTTTGTCTTCTTATAATAAATCGTATTATTTACAAAATATTTAACTACACTTTGTTGGGAATAAACGGGCGCGAAGCTCCTCAGAACAACCTAGTATTGAGTAATTTAATAGTTTTTCAATTTTTAAAAAATGTTATCAATTTGTTAAATTTTTTTAGCAACATAGAAAATTAACCATTAGGCTGCGGTTACATTGCCCAGTTGGAAATTTGTCAACTTGCATGTATTTGTTACATTTTTTGTAAATGTGAGAAAGAAATAAAATATCAGTTTTGTCATAAATCGATGATGTGTTGACTAAATGACTGGTTTATGATAAGTCACATAATAGTTTCCCAAATGAATCATCCAATGACCGTCCACATTAGACGACAAGTATGTGATATGTCCTAAAATCGTCCTTTTTTCATGACAATGTCTTAAGCCAAACATGTATGACATGTCTTCGACGTTACTCATTTTATAACGTAGTTTGAGGTTGGGTTCTACATACTGTGTTGCCCGAACAAAACTTAGGTCAACGTATGAACGCACTTGCTTTCCACTGCTTGCCCGGCAACAAAAAAACACTTCTTGTAGAAAATTGTGACGAGTGATGAAAATATATTTTTAACGAGAAGTATATACAAACGTTTATAGTCAGGGATAGATGGGTGGGTAACACAGTACATCGATGCCGAAACAGAACATCCACTTAAAAAAGGTTTTCCTTGTTATCTGGTGGGGCATAAAGGGTTTATTATACGAAAACTGATAACTGATAATTGAAAAAAAAAACTGAGCGAATTGATCAGAGAAATCATACTGAAGCATGACAACGCTTGACCTCACGATGCTCGTATGACTCAGGAAACTCGTTTGAAATTTGGATAGGAAGTTTTCCCGCACATTCACCAGGCTATAAACACCAAGATTAAATTCGTTGTTGTTTATTTTTTATATAAAAGAAATTTGCTGAAAATATGTACAAATTAAGTCATAAGGTAAATGTACCACATTCCGGACTATTAAGGGTTTTGATAGTTTAAGTTGTTTTTTAGTTTTTGGATTTTAAAACTTAATTGAGATGACAATGTTAATAAAAAATGTTAAGCAATGACTTTCATATTAACGTATGATTTATTTACAATAAATTGATTTTTATATTTTTTATTGATTAATTAAATTAGTCAGTATACCGATTTGTCTGTAATTCCGTGCTAAAAGTTTGTGCTATAATGGTTGAAATCCATTTTTTAGCCTTTCTGTTAACTTTTGTCACTTTTAAAATTTTAATTAAATTACTTTAGTAAAAACACTTGTAAAAGTTTCCTTATAGTGACAATATTTATTTTGTTTACCGGAATATCGATTTAGAAAAATATTACTTCTTCAGTTCCTTTTACAACTAATATGCTATAAGGAAATTTTTACAAGTAATTTAATTAAAATAAAAGTTTGTCATTTCAACCAGTTCCGTGCTCCGAGTTACGAACAAGAATTTGGAAATTGTTAAGCAAAATCGAAAAGCATAATGTTTATTAAGCACAGGGGACATGTAGAAGTTTCGCACATCGAAATGTGATCGTATATTTCAATAAAAAATATAACGCCAATCAAAAATAAAAATTCATGAATTCTGCTTCAAAAAATTTTGTCCCAAATCAACAAAATTAAATTTAAGATTCCTATGTATGTGGAAAAAAAACGTCATAAACAATTTTTGGTTGGATAATCGACGCATTAAACTTTCGGATTTGATTTTTTTTTTTAACAAAAAACTGTTTATTGCTAACCGTCATTTTAGTTATCTATACATGTGAAGAAATACCAAGATTATTCATAAAATCGAAAAATGTATTTCTCCGACATTAATACGTGAAATATTCTTACTATTTTCATCAGAGAAGGGCGTTTACACATCAACAACAATTTTTTAATGAATGATTTACATATCTTCAATCCCTGCTTCCGGAGGTTATCCCAAATATAATTATTGTAAAATATACTGTGTATCTGACACCGATTAAATTACTGACAAAACTAAATTAGCGATAGTTTGTACAAGTGATTGATAGTTGTCAGTGTATTCATAAAACGTGCTATGCCTAATATTTAATACTGAATTGTGTACTAAGGCTGCGTACAAATGGCCAGGTAAATCGTTTACTACGGTAAAACTCTATTTTAGCACATACGTCTCGTGCAGTTTGCCATAAAACTTTAAAAAAAAATGCATTTACCACAAAGTTTACCTAAAATTAATTTTTTCCAGAAAATTTGTAAGCTGCCTAAGATTATTAGCCATCATCTGTAATGAAAACTTAATAAAATTTTACTCTTTTGTGGTTTGCGCCATGTATTATTAACTGGTATGAACTAACATTAAATTGGTTTAGTCAGTAACTTAAATAATTTTAAAATCAGACACGTTAACTGCTGACTAAATTCAATGTTTTCTCAAAACATGTTTAAAAAAGTCGAATCCTTAATATTTTGATGATTTGATGTTGAACTATACCTAAATAGTTTGTTCACTGCAATGAAAATATTTCTTTCATTCATGAAATAAAAAATTAATTTAACAGTTAAATGTCAAAACATTAACAGAAAAACGATATTTGTTCAAATTAATTTCATGGCTGCTGATATATTTCTTCCTTCAATATGGTGAGGTAATGAAACGTATATTCCTGGTATAGGTATTTTGGATGAGGTTTAATTCGCTAACAGAAATAGATCCTAGATCAAATTGGCCATTAAATCCACCTTATTTCCTTATTTATTTATTTTTATATTTGTTAAAATTTTGATTAGAAATTGCACCGCATTTTGAGCTTAAAGCTCATTTATAATGTCCAGCTTTTGCTTTTTGTATTGTATTTTTATATAAAGCATTTCACTTAGCTTCAACTCAGCAAAAGTCATATCATATTTAGTATCTACATCTGGCCGATGAAATCACAATCTTATAAGATTATTTAATGCGTATGCCGTTTTTGTATTTTTTTCCACACGTGTACGTATACAAATCCTATTGGAATAATTATTTTCGTATGAGATTCTGATTGAATTTGCTTGTGTTAGTGAATGGGGTACACTGTTATGAATTTTCAAATAAGATTAGAGTACTAAATCAAATCGTTTCATTCATTTTCATTTAAATTTAACGAAATAAATTTTCAAATAAGATATATAAATTAATAAAACTTGTATTGATAAAGTTTAAGAATTATTTTACATACACAAGATTTCAATGTTGCAAACCTTTAAATGGATAGTCTAGACTACAACCATTTTAGTACAACAAATAATTAATATTCTAATGCGAATTCTGATTAGATTCAATATTACTTTTCTACTTTAACATTTTCAAATCAAAATCATAAAAGAATTATAATAATTCGAAATAAATTTGCGGTCGGTAAGGAACCTTCAGTTAATCTGAATAAATAAGTAATTTAGCAGCCTATTATAAGAGCGCCCGCAACCTGAGTCCAAATCTCTGGGAAGGGGTGTTAATGGCCATTTACCATTTTCGTTCAAATTCAAATTAAAAATACAAAAATTCGTTAAAAATTTGCTGATCTGGTTAGGAAGTGGCAATCAAACTGACTGGACGAGCAATTTAGCCACCCAATAGAAGTGCTCTCGCAACCTGAGTCCAAATCTCTGGGAAGGGGTGTTAATGGCCGTTTATCATTTTCGTCCAAATTCAAATTAAAAATACAAAAATTCGTTAAAAATTTGCTGATGTGGTTAGGAAGTGGCAATGAAGCTAACTGGACGAGCAATTTAGCCACCTAATAGAAGTGCTCTCGCAACCTGAGTCCAAATCTCTGGGAAGGGGTGTTAATGGCCATTTATCGTTTTCGTTCAAATTCAAATTAAAAGTACAAAAATTCGTTAAAAATTTGCTGATCTGGTTAGGAAGTGGCAATGAAGCTGACTGGACAAATAATTTAGCCACCTAATAGAAGTGCTCTCGCAACCTGAGTCCAAATCTCTGGGAAAGGGTGTTAGGCCGTTTACCATTTTCGTTCAAATTCAATTTCTTTTCAGAGATTTGAATTTCGCTTTGAAGTACCAGTAGCACCTGAATTAGCTTAAAAATATTGTTAAATTGCTCATATGAATGGAACTTCATAACCAGATCTGCAAATTTGTAACGAATTTTTGTATTTTTAATTTGAATTTGGACGAAAATGGTAAACGGCCATTAACACCCTTTTCCAGAGATTTGGACTCAGGTTGCGAGAGCACTTCTATTATTTGGCTAAATTGCTCGTCCAGTCAGCTTCATTGCCACTTCCTAACCAGATCAGCAAATTTGTAACGAATTTTTGTATTTTTAATTTGAATTAGGATGAAAATGGTAAACGGCCATTAACACCCCTTCCCAGAGATTTGGACTCAGGTTGCGAGGGCACTTGTGGCTAAATTGCTCGTCCAGTCAGCTTCATTGCCACTTCCTAACCAGATCAGCAAATTTGTAACGAATTTTGTATTTTTAATTTGAATTTGGACGAAAATGGTAAACGGCCATTAACACCCCTTCCCAGAAATTTGGACTCAGGTTGCGAGAGCACTTCTATTAGGTGGCTAAATTGTTCGTTCAGCCAGCTTCATTGCCACTTCCTAACCAGATCAGCAAATTTGTAACGAATTTTTATATTTTTAATTTGAATTTGGACGAAAATGGTAAACGGCAATTTAAATGGCAATTGACAATTATCATGATAAAAATTATTTATTATAAATAAATTAAGATTACAAGCCGAAATAAATTTATAATATGGCGTCAATCTATCGATAAATTTAAAGTATATTAAATATTGTATCAGTTAAGTATGACAAATACATATTTGAATAAACTTAAATATAATAAATCTTAAATGAATCTTGTTATACTTTATTTAAAAAGAAATGTTCTTTATAAATATGTACAATATTTTTCGTTCCTCCAAATATAACTTTAATTTAATTTTTTAAATCGTACAAAGAAAATTTAAGTTTAACATGTACAAAACTACAATTAGATTATCTTTTAGAACTAAAATTCCAATTGGAATGGCCATGTTTTCTAATTAGGTTTGGATTTAACATTGTGAAACTAACACATACAAGAAAAGTGTGGAATTGTGTAAAAACGGCATACGCATGATTATTTATCATTAATTAATTTTCGATGGTACTGCTTTAATTTTATTTTGATTCCGGTGGGCAGCAACCACAAATTCCAATTAAATTCTGCAATCCGCTTGATAAACTCTTTGCCATTTTTGATCTCTTGTCATTATGGTACAACTTAAAAATCAAACAGGCTGTCCCCCGAGGATTTTTAAAAATAACAATTTATTATTATTATTCACCTGGAAGGTATATGAATTTATTTTCATCCCCAGCACAAGGCTGCGTTTTGTTTTATGATTTGAATTTAACTTTAGGTGTGTTCGTAATACTAATCCTTGCAGAATGAAATTTTTTTGTAATTTGAGCGTGGATTTACTATAATGAAACATTCGAAACATCTTTTAATGTTCATACCTCCTTTATATTATTCTTATAAATTAACTATCCGACTAGTTACTTCATTTAGTTTGTACTTTTGCTATAAACCGTTGGGCTTGGAAATCGATTTTTTTTCGTAGTTGCATGGTCGCTTTCATTGCACAGGGTGATGAATGCTCGTTTTTGCGAATGAATGTGCGTAAGCCTAATAATCCAGATTTGTAGCACGGTAATAGAAATGAGGAGGAACAAATTATGTATCTGCTAAATCACAATCACTCACTGTGACATTAAGAATCATAGATAACCGAAGAACAACGAGATATTTTCGGATTATATTTCAAAACGTTTTCATTCGATTTAGCTGAAAAATAATAACAACTATTCCACTTAATTATTTTATTGATAGCCATAGTACTTACATGACGTATAAAATCAAGTCTCAAGTCATTGAGCTATGTATGCCCATATACACTGGTACAAATGGAACTCACCAATAGCTTTCGCAAATTATATGGGAAAATAGACTGAGATCTGTGTGCAAACTATTGCATCGTTCGATAAACAGTGCAATTCGGCCCGACTAAAATAGCAATGTTTGGACTTACTTCGAAAGCCGCACACTTCATTTAGAAAGATTGACAATCACTTTAAAAATATATTCAAAATTAACAAACCACTATACAAAACAATCCTTAACGGTTTTTGAATCTAATAATTGATGAAATTTAATAACCAAACCAGTTGATGGTAGCCAATCTAGCAAATCGTTTCAATTTTGAACAATATAAACCACAAATATAAAACATTTTAAGTGCACAAAATTCAGCGTAAGAGTCAGTTATATTCAGTGATTTAGTACCAAAACGATTACTTGACCAGCAAGGCGGCAACCTTATCAAACCGGCTTACCTAAAATAATAAGAAAATCGAGCTATCTTCGCCCAGACTCTCGACGTTGTTTATATTGTCGACGTCGAGGACACACACATAATGCTATGTAATCTACGCAACAGGCTACGTATAGACAATAATAGTGCGTAATCTACCTCGCACAACCCTGGTTTTCATGTAGGTAAGGAATAATAGTGATTCAGCCATAGTGGAATTAATAATTATTTGGCCATCTTCAGCTCATTCGTAATTCGTTACTATTTCCTCTTACAGTGATAAATATTCGTATAAGAACAATAATTGATTTTTTACTAAATAATAAAATAAACAGAAACGTATTTATTCATAAATTTTTGAACGAGTTTAATTGTTCTTCTACGAATATTTATCACTGTATAAGCAGGAATTCTTTATTTCCAGCCACAACCTACGAAATTAAATTCAGAACATTTAACCTAGAAAAGAACTTACACCCAGATAAATAAGAAATTTAAAAGCTTATAGAGCTTTACTATAAGCTTTTGAAATGGTTGACTATTTTAATTGATAAGTTAGTGCAAGTGACCAGCGGGTGTGGTGGTCTTTCCCTTTGTAGTATATTACCAAAGCATTTTGTTCACTGTGTTCACTGCAATTTTAGTTAAGTTGTAATGTCTCGTTTACATTTTGAACCGAAAACGCCAGCATGATTATGCTATGTAGGTAGTAACGGAAGGAAGCAAGCCTTTTTTTTCGTAGTACTGACTAAAGAAAAAATCGAGAAAATGTTTCTCTAGAAAAAGGGTTCTCGTATTTTTATATGACGCTTAGCTCTGTGATGTGGTGCAACTGAAACTACGCGAATGTAGGGAAGGAGATCAACAACCGTTTTGAAGCAATCGGACCTCCGAACAACAGATATTTAATCGAAAAATTAAAAAAATTACCGACCTTAACCGTAAGTTTTAAAAACGTTGGGCGGACATAGTTACTCATTACCGCGGGTAATAACTTTTTTTCAAAAATTGCCGAACAGCTCCTCTTCTTTCAATGCCGCCCAGAGTATTTATTTTTATTCGGATTTCACGCTTACCATATTCAATAAATTCTTTGTCCACATTCTTATTTGTATGTCTACAAAATTATGTTTTGCGTCCATGTGTGAAGCAAATGGTTTATGATTCATCCCAATAAAAAATGGCTCACATATTAAGTTATCTGCCATTTCGATGTAAGTTAGGAGAAATTTTTCTCTAATTAGCGCTATCTCTGTCGATGTAATAATTCGCCAACGTTTAAGTTATCCTCGATTTCACTTCAGAATAACAGCTCTTGTTCACTTTCGTCATAACAAGATCCACCTAAGCATCCGATTCCTCGACATCATTTGAAGGAAAAACATCTTGGTCAATTTCCTCGTCATTTTAAAACTTATAACCTTCAGAGAGAGGGATAGAAAAGCGCTAAATTCTGGGCAGAGAATTAGTAATTAGTTTCTTTCTAAATTCTCCACTACATTTTGCAAATATTTTTACCATTCATCAAATACGAGAGAAATTGGGCAATTATCCTTTATACCTCAACAATTAGTCGATCAAATGGCACAGTGACTAAACCATTGACGTTTGGGTCGGGAGGTACTGCAAAAGGAAATTTCCTCAACAAATTACGATCTGTGATTAAAATCAACACAACTACGACCTCCTATCGGTGTGCAAACGCATGGGTCTGGATGCTAACTTAAATCGACCCTATAGCCATATGTTTGCGATTTGTTCAGGGGCAATGGAATCCAACAAAAAAAAATTACTTTCAGCTTCCATTATGTTTTACGTGTCAAAATGTTTTCTCTTCGTGCCGTCTAGAAACTCGTATGTATTTATTTCCAACAGCGACTACCAGAGCCATACTTCAACTCAAAAACATGCATAACAAAAGAGAATCATCATTGTTTACCACGCAAGCTTACAGATTTATTTTCTACTTGGAACTTAAGCCCAACTTCATACAATACAATTGTGTATACATATTTTGTGTAGGCAATAATATGTGAAGCAACAATAAAAGGCCTATCTAAACTTTTGTGTAGGTTTGCTGTTGGTTTGAGCTACCTACATATTTTTGTATATTTTGTAGAACAAGGTGAGTTCAATAAATCAGTATTCATTACCACGCTCAAAAATGTTTTAATGCAAAACAGTATTCTTCAAGCAAAATCGATTTTTAAAATATATCATTATTTTTTCGAGATTTACAATGCTATGTAGACTGACAAAAAGTAAATGTTTATTTTTTATGGTAAAATAGCCAGAATTCAAAACCCTTTAAAAAAATCAAAAAATGTGGAGTGATCCCCCCATAGAAATTTATTAACCATTTATATGTTTTTATTTTGTATCTTTTTTCCAAGAGGAACGTCTTAAGATTGACTATCGGAACCATAAAATTAATCGAATATTTGTATCGCTAATTTGAAGGTCATTTAAAATATAATTTTAGAAATTAAACTTTTTTTTCGTCAGTGGAAAACATTGAAAACATGTAAAAAAACAATTCCATACAGGTGAGGTAATATTTTAGTAAAAAGTTTGATACAAGAGAAAAAAGACTGAGGTTTCTGTAAAGGATCTTCGATAGTAGAAATTTAGTGAAAATAGCACGTGTTCGGATGTAAATTTGATTTAAGTAAATAAATTAAAGAAATTTATTGTCGTATTACAAGTTATTCATAAAAATACTCCACAGTCCTTCATTTTGTAAAAACATTTTTAACATCATCCTTACTATTTCTTTATAAAAATGGTTTATAAAGATTTAGCATCATTATTTTGCTTCTGGTTAGACACACCGAAACATAAAAATATGCACAAAAACACTCGCACAGAAAATTGTAATAAATAAAACTGAAATTTTAGCAACCCTCAATTTATAATAAAAACACCAAAAGAACCTAAACATATTAAAATCACACTTCTGAATCAATACTCGTACCTTTTTGATTTTTCTTTAATTATTTCCGTGTGATTTTGCTGTTTTGCTTTCATTATTTATAATTTTCCTGCTCTCCTGGAAAATAAATGTATACGCACGATAAAAAAAACTATTTTCTGTTGTAATCCTTTTTTTAAATATCATTGTACATCCTCTCGTTTTTAGATATCCGTGCGAATGTAATCCTTATAACAATTTCTTGTTGTTGTTAATGATATAATACACGTTTATACAGTAAACGGGATAAATTTCACATTTTTCCTTTAAAAATTTTTCTTTATAAATATTTTCTCACGAAAAAACACTTTATCACATAAACAAATAATAACGACAAAAATTATATATTCACAAATTTTGTCGTGATAACAATTTTTCTTTTATTTATTTAAATTTTTTCTTATTTTCATATACATCTGTAACACCTTGAACTGGAAAATTTTATACAATTTTTTTTTTGCTTTCATTTATTTCAATAAATTTTTCTCGTTTTCCACAAACACTAAAATCGCACAAAACTTGATCCAGCCGTGCGTATAAACACACATACAGTAAACACAGTAAATGTAACAACAACAACATTAACACCAACAAAAAATCTATCTTTACTATTTTTCAACACGTATCCGGTTTATTTAGAAAACACTGATTGCACAAATTTTAATATTTTTTATGACACTTTTCTAACCCAATTTTAAATATTTTCCAAATTTATAAAATTAAAAACAAAAATAAAATTTAAATAAAAAAAAATATTGAAAATAAATTCATCCGAAATAAACGATCTGAGCTGCGGCATTGAACTGAAAAAAACTGTAAATTTTTTTTTTTAATTTTTCGTTTTTCTTTTATAATTCAAACTTGTATAATGCCGAGCCGACACACATAGCGGTGAACGCATATTTTGTCGATATAAAAATTTTATGCTTGGGGAATTTATTTTCCCCTAACTATGTTGTGAAAAAGTTATGTGAACAGGTTTTGGAGAAATGTTTTCAACAATTTATTTTAAGAAAATAACGAAAAATTCATTTGAAAAAATTAATTCGAAATGCATCGGATGAAGTTGTTTTATAAATTCACGATGAATGTTTAGAGAAATTGAGAGAAATTTAGTAAATTCATTCAGCTAGTATTCTAGAATTCATTCAATTGGAGTTAGTTGGGGTATTGCGAATTCATGCGATATATTAAGAGTAATGAGGAACATTTTTGGCATGAATAAGATAAATCTCGTACAAACTGTTATTATAATTTAAAAATTTGAATTTATGATTATTTTACGATTTTGTTTCGTCGAACCTCTACAATTAAAAAAAAAAACTGATGTGGGAGGAGGTCCTGCTTTGCGACTAGATCTACCATTATGATGTCATTCAATGATATGATAAATATATGTCGTCTTCCTTTATCACGCAGTGTTGTGGAAGGAAATTAAGATTTTGTGAAAGAATATCATACGTAATGAGCTCCATATCTCAACTTGTGGTACTCCACCATAAACCTGGCATATTTTTGCTTCCGGGCTTGGTTTTTAATTCGAACTACTTTCAACTGTTGCCTTTTGTATCAAAATCTTTAAAACAGATGGCGGTATAAAAGTAATTTTACGTTTTCCATTTAAGAATTTCTCTAGGTGATGTTTTAAGTAGTCCAGGGACACAAACGAGATAAACTTAGCAGACTGTTAAAATCCGCTCGAGTAATGTATTTTGGAGAAGCGCGGTAGGTTTTTGCCATCAACTTTTGGCCAAAAAATAGTAATTTATAAAATAATCCAGCTTCAATGTCAAGGTTGATTTTTTTAACTACATATTTGTGATTTTAGATGGCACCCATGAATTTAATAATGGGAGAGAAGTTGTTTACTTTTTAATCATACTCTAATCATAAAGTAGGTCTTGAATTTGGAATTCATTGTTGTATTTTCGATCCCGCCTAGTTTAGTTTTGTGTTGCTGATGCTGAAATCTATAAGTAGTAAAGCTAAGGAGTTTGTTATATAGGTTTGTACTTCAAATTCACGATGTTTTGCAAATCATATTCAATTTATTTTATTTCATTCACAACTTTTTACAAGTCAACCTTAATTTTTTACAACTTGCAAAGTTCTTGCAAAGCAAATTCGTGTTTTTTCCAACATAATTCAATTAAATGCAAAAATTCAAGTGCTCCCAATTCTTTACCAATTATGATGGGATTGGGAATGCTGGATCGAAATAGAATTTTTAAAGGATTTTTGGAAGAAATTCTGGAATATGGCCACTTGGGACGGAACTCGATCTATTCTTAACGGATTATGAAGAGAATGGGTGTATTGGGTGAAAATTGGATTCCTAAATAGTTTTTGGAAGAAATTCTGCAATATATAGCCACCTGGAACGAACTCCATCAATTCTAAACGGATTATGATGGGATTGGTATGTTGCATGGAAATAGGATATTCTAATGATTTTTGAAAGAAGCTCTGGAATTAGACTACCTGTGATAAAACTCGATCTATTCTTAACCGATTATGATTGCATTGGGTATGATGTATGGAATCCTTTAATGATTTTTGAAAAAAAAACCAGTTCCGTCCAAGGTGGCTATATTAAAGAATTTCTTCCAAAATAATTTAATAATTCCATTTCGATCCAGCATACCGAATCCCATCATAAATCGTTAAGAATTAATCGAGTTCCGCCCCAGGTGGCCATATTCCAGAATTTCCTCCAAAAAACATTTAGGAATCCCTTTTCCATCAAACACACATAATCCCATCATAACCCGTTAAGAATTAATCGAATTCCGTCCCAGGTGGCTATATTCCAGAATTTATTTCAAAAATACTTTAAGAATCCCATTTCCATCCATAATACCCAATCCCCTAACAATCGGTTAAGAAATTACCGAGTTCCGCCCCAGATGGCAATTTTCCAGAACTTCTTCCAAAAATCATTTTAGAATCCTATTTTCGTCCAACATATTCAATCCTACCTATGGTTAAGAATTGATCGAGTTCCGTCCCAGGTGGTAATCCGATAACTTCTTCTAAAAATCATTTAACAAAACCATTTCCATCCGACTTACCAAATCCCATCATAATCGGTTAATAATTGATCGAGTTCCGTCCCAGGTAGCCATATTCCAGAATTTCTTCCAAAAATCATTAAACAATCCCATTTCCATCCAGCATATTCAATCCCATTATATTCCGTGAAGAATTGATCGAGTTCCGTTCCAGGTGGCCATATTCCAGAATTTCTTCCAAAAATCATTTAAGAATCCCATATCGATCAAGCATGTCAAATCCTAGCATAATCCGTTAAGAATTGTGAGCACTGAATTTGTTTTGCAAAGAGTTGCAACAAATTTACGAATTTGAAATATTAAAACTTGAATTTGCTCTGCATTTAATTGAAGAATTTGCTTTGAAGAAAATTTAGGTTGATTTATAAAAAATTGGCAATGAAGTATAAAAAATTGAGGTTGAATTGTAAAAAATTGAAGTTGACCTGTAAAAAGTTGAGATTGAAATAAAAAAAAATGAATATGATTTGTAAAATCGTGAATTTGAAGTGCAAAACTATATGGTGTAATTGAATATGTTGGAGGAAAATAGGATTCTAAAATGACTTTTGGAAGATGTTCTGGAAAATGGCCATCTGGGGCGGAACTCGGTAATTTCTTAACCGATTGTTAGGGGATTGGGTATGCTGGATGGAAATGGGATTCTTAAAACCTATAATCAGTTAAGAAATGACCGAGTTCCGTCCCAGGTAGCCATATTCCAATTTTTTTTCCAAAGATCCAGCATACCCAATCCCATCATAATCGTTTAAGAATTGGGAGCACTGAATTTGTTTTGTAAAGAGTTGCAAAAAATTTACTTACTTGAATTTGTTCTACTAACTTTAATTATATATTAAAGTTAGTTTGAAAAAACCTGAATTTGATTTACAAAAACTTGTGGTTGATTTAGGAAAAATTCACAATGAAGTATAAAAAATTGAGGTTGAATCGTAAAAAATTGAAGTTGACTTGTAAAAAGTTGAGAATGAAATGAAAAAAATTGAATATAATTTGCAAAATCGTGAATTTGAAGTGCAAAATCTATAAGCAATTAATTCACAAATTCAAACGATCAAGCCTGCTTTTGAGCAAAGTTCACATTGGAATCGTGGTCTGGTATTCGCAGTAATAAACGCTGAATGCGCGTTTTGCGGTGTCCTGAAGGAAGCGGTTTATGAATATGGGTCTGATTTAAATTACTGGACAATGCAATCAAGTGCCTTACATTCAGTTCGTCAACGGTCTCTAATCTATTAGAGGGAGCCACCATTCAATTTATGTCTCTACATCCACTTTTGATTTTATATTTCACTTAAATATGGTTATATCATTGTTTTGTTGGTCAAAAATAAAATATTTAAAAAAACGTTTGCAGATAATTTTCCGACTTTCAAACCAATTTCTAAATAGCGCTGCTTCATATATAACCTCCGTTTCTTAAGCAGCTTATGCATTATCAGCCGTTTACTACAAACGGAAATACATGAAAGTATTGGAATTTTGAAACTGCGGCATATGCAACATTTTTATGTAACAAGCTATGGAAAACATCGAGTTTTACGGAAAACCTCGTTTCTAACAATTTGCATTTACTTTGTTAAGTAACACTTCATGGCCTGTTTTTGAAAAAAAGAACAACTCTTCGAAATCTGCGAGATTTGTTGTTGTATATGCATCATTAGGTAAAAAATATCCTCTTCTCGGATGTTGCGCCTTTTTTTGAAGAAAGTCTCTAGCTCGAGTTAACGGTTCAAATGACACTAGTTGCTGTTTTTCAGTTTTCCAATATTTAGGTCACTCATTTTATACTGCTATAGAATTTCCGTTATCAAACGTTCCATCTATATATCTTTACACCGTGATATAAGTAAACTTTCGCACAACAACTACACCAGTATCAATAATATGCTGGGTATCATGAAAATCAATGATTATAGTTGATGCTAAGCACGACTATAGAATATAAAATTTATTAAAACTAGGCTTCACTGGATACCGCTGTTACCAGGCACAAATTCTACGCTTTTTGAATGCCGCGTATTTACTCTGGAAAGCGGTAAAAATATTAGACGGTGAAAATTTCAAACTCGACTAGTTAAGGATGACGATGGAACGTGGCCTATAGAATTTTACGAATGGTATATGAAACTTGCCTATCATTATAATTAAATTTTACTCCACATTTCTTCATGTAAAGTTGAGCATCAAAACATAAAGTTGTTTCACTTTAGAGTTGCTGGGTCAAACATTTATGTTGTTATGTTCATTGCAATTTAGAAATGAACTTTCAAAGTTTTCTTGGTGTCAAATACTTTTAAAGCTTATAAAAATAACACGCACCAAACAGTATTCGACAACACCTGAACGTTTTCATAAAATCTACGAGGAATAGAAAAATTTGATTGCTTTTTTACCCAGATTTTGGGACAAATCAAAAAATTTGGCTCTTTAAAAAACAGCCCGTTGCAAAGTTTCTCCAGCACTCCCAAAATAGAAAAAGAATTGTTTGCTTTAAATATAGAAATATTGTACAAAGCACTCGAACATGTCAATTTAAAAAAATGTTTTAAAATTACATATAGATTGATTTTTGTCCACCAAATAATTCCAAATAATTTACCGTAAAATTTTGAGTTAAAGTTCCAGAATCACTATATTATTGATCAATATAAATAAATGAAGGTGACAATAGTAAGAAATGTACATTTGATAAAATTGTTCACCGATGACATATTTTGCTCACTAAATAATTAGTCTGAACACTCCCATTATCCAATAACCGGTCAGAGACATTTTATGCTCACTTAACTTTCTGAGTTGAGTTAAATGTTTTTAAATCGCAACATATTGTCAATTTGAACAAATCAGTTATGTGGTGATGAGTTTTGTTCACCCAATTTGATTTTGTTCCCATAAACCTAATTTTTGAACTGAATTTATCAACATCAGTTCATATATTGACACTAAATGAACATTCAAACAAAATTTATTTAAAAAATTAAATGAACATGTCATTATTAATTAATTCTAACTCATTAATTTTAATTGTAAATTATTAGTGAGGTTCGAGCGAGCAGTAATAAAATGTAAACTAAATAGTAGATAACTTGCTTATTTAAATTTATATTGATTTACAAATATTATTACTATTGAACTCAAAAGTATAAGTGGACATTTTAATATTACGTACGTAGCTTTATGCGTTACATCAAAAGGTAGTCAATTCTTCATTAAAACTCATTTATTGAGTGAAAACGCCACTGAAAACGTCATTTATCAAACGACCTTTTAGATTATAATTAGAACAAAAACTCGATATCCTCAACATTTAATAACCATTCTTTTAATAGACAGACAAATCCTTTCAGATTATTTGCATTCATAATATCGGGTGGCAATTGACTATACAGCTTAGGGGCGGTATAAGAAAAAAAAATTTTAAATGTTCTTTGTTTGGCTGTGGTACTTGTATTCTATTCTTATTTCGGATCATATAAGGCTCATCCCTGGAGTTATTAAGCAACCGATTTCCGCTCATAATAAAAAATGTTTTAAGTACTTTAAACACGTACAGATATCTTAGAGGTAATATACGATGTCCCAAAAATAATGGAAGTGACAGAGTGGTTCTTGGCAGATAATACATTACTTTCAAGACCCCTTTTTGTAATGTCACTAACGCTTTCATATTTGTCAGGTAAATATGTCCCCAGCATGTTAATCCATATTGGAGGTGGAAATCAACTAGGGCATAGTAAAGACTTTTCAAAAATTCTGGAGTACAAATGGAACGCAGGTAGAGAAATGATCTAAGTGCCTGCCTTAGTTTAACTTTTAAGTTGGCCACATGATCTTGAAAGTTAAGCTGACTATTCAAAGTTACTCCTAAATATCTATAAGAATCCACTATTTTGATTGGTATACATAATGAATTGCAGTTGAAGCTATCGCAATTTAGTGAATGATAGATGATGGGTGTAACATCATTGTTTATTGATCTAACCGATCCTTGCTGAACTCCTACATTTATAACTTTTTCATCACTATAAATTTGATTAATACAGACACATTGATACCGATCTCATAAATATGTTTTAAATAAATCCAGCGCAGGTCCTTTAACACCAATTGTGGGACAGTTTTGCTATAGCAATAATTTATGATCAAATGCTTGATCTTTGTATCAAATGCTTTAGCTATATCAATAGTTAGCGGAAACTTTCAGATTGTCATTTAGATAGTCATGCACGGGTGCTAAAAATGAAAGAAGGGCTTTTTCTGTTGATGACTTTTTTATAAAACCAAACTGTCTTTTATCAAAAAAACCAACCTTGTTCAAATAATCAACCAACCTAGATTTTATAATTTTCTCAAATACTTTAGAAAAGGTATTAAAAATAGTTATAGGTCGGTAGTTGTCGGTAGGCTTAACAACGCCTTTTTTAATTTTTCTGGAAACACTCCTTTCGAGACACACAAATTAAATATAAACTCGAGAATGTGTGCTATACTAAATACTATTTATTTGACCATAACACTGGATATTCCATCTAATCCACAAGAATAACTGGATTTCAGTTCACTGACGGCCGATATAATTTCCGCTTTGCTTATAGGAAAAAAGAAAAAAATTAAATTTACAGACCGAGAAAGAATCAAATTTTCTGAAATGGCGCTATCAAAAAATACATTTTCGCGATTTTCATTTAATATAATGTATGGAATTTTAATAAAATGTTCATAGAAAGTATTTGCAATAATTAAAGGGTCCGATTAAACGACGTTATTACCCATATCAATTGAATTTATCGTATTCTTATTAGCCCTTTCAACACACTATTGACCACTTTCCGTTTAGCCTTCAAATCTGTAGCGGCTTCAAATTTATTTTTAAAGTATATTTCTTTTGCCAATAGAACTGATGTTTTAATTTTGGCGTTTAGTCTATCCAGTTTATTCTTTAACAAAAAATTATGACGGTTTTTGGAAAACTTTTTAGCTAAACTGTTTCGATCATTAATGAGTTTTAACAATGCGTTAGTCATCCAAGGCTTCAATTTAATATTATTCCGTTTAATGTTGGTAGTTGTTTTAAACTTATTTAGAATACTAATGAAATTATCAAGAAAATTTGAGTAAGCATTGCTTGGTTCATCAGCATCAAGCACGGTACGCCAATCGTATAACTGTAAAGCTTCAACAAAACTAGGGTAATTCACTCTAGTTTGATATGAATAATTGCATTTTCGACCAACCTTTCCGAATTGCGGTGTGATCGGTCACATAAAGATGTAAATTTTGCAGCGAGATGCATTCTATGTTTGATAAACGATATAACGACTTTAATGCGAAAAGTAAAGCTTTCACGAAAAGTTACGTTTGTGCGTACTATAATTATAAACAATTCAGCCCTTACATTATTTAAACCTTAACTAGTTAATATAAATAAAAATTCACTTTTCTTTTGGGAGCGCTGGCTCAAATTTTTATAGAGGTGGGTAGTGTTCAGGGGTGAGCAAGATGTGAGCAAAACTATGACCTAATTCACTTCTTACAACTTCGATTATGGGGGTGCTAACTTCATACACCTAAGATTATTTCAAATTTTTATTCGGATTTATAATCCTAACTTTCCGATAGATTATCCAACAGAGTCCAGTGTTTTAACGTAACGAACTTAATTCAGTAATATTTGGAAGCAAACCGTTTGTTAGAAGTAAAAATTAAAAAATAAAAATAGTAACTTTATTTTAGCAAATTAGAATAACGATAAAATTATCCAAAAATGAAATAATTTCTTGCCCTCAAAAATACATAACTCCAAGTCTCTTCGAGAGGGATAGGATGAGTTATGAGAAGCCAAGCTTAACTATTGAAAAAAATCAATTTTTGTAACGTATTGTGTAAATTATTCTTGGTCTGGCTTCCATTAACGAAATATATATGGGCGAACCGGCCATACCTCCACAGTCCATCTGTGATTGTAAATTATTATTTGCAATTATATTACATATAACAACCTAAAATTTTTAAAAGTTTTATTTAAAAAAAGATTAAAAGTATCTTGACTAAGGTGTGCAGAAAGTTAAAATATTATATTGTGTATTTTAGCGATTCAACTCAGCACAGTGTCTTAAGAAATTTGCACTATACTTGATTTCTCTTATATCTTTATTTCTCGATGCTAGAACTTATTAATTATTAATCGATTTGAAGTTAATGATTTCGACAAATCAAGAAAATATAATTCTCTTTGGTCTATATCTAGTTTACTATATCTAAGTCTGATCATAGGGCTGGTATATAGTTTCTGAACACTTTTAAATCATTGGACACTTTTATAATTTGCACAGAAATTACACAAATCTCAGAGATTAGCTCACATGTTTATATAGGTTTCAAAGGGCATATACCGTGGAATTGAAATCACCTAATGGCATTTTGGAATGAGCCGTAGGGCTCTCGTATAAAATTTTTGAGCATGCATGCTATCTGCGATTATTAATAGAACCATGATAAGGTTATGAATGACAATCGCGGAAGTAGCACAATACGTTGAAAAACACTGTACACTATCTGTCTTAAAAACCGGAACCAACTAAAGCCAGCAGGAAATATAGTTTTATCAGATGGAACCAAAAAAAGCTTACACAATAAGCCAAATGCGCTAAAATGGACGAGCAACAAAAGCTAGAATAACATTTTTCATAAAAAAAAAATTGCATATACGCCTGATGATTAAAATAAATTCTGAAAAGAATAATATGAAATACAAAAATTTGAAACTTTTTTCAAACACTTTTTTCTTGTATTTACACTTTTTAGAAATGGTGAGCAAATATCTATGTTTTGATGTAAAATCTATGTTTTGTCTCAAAAATTCTTTGGCACACTCGCATAAATTTCTGTGCAAATTATAAAATTCCAATTACTTAAAAGTATCCATAGAAAGTGAGTTTTTGATAAATTACAGAATGGTCTATAGATAACAAATCAAGCTGTCTTATTATTTCAAAATTATTTAGGTATTAACAATAATTTACTAAATTACACGGGGCAAATTAACCTAAGTTATGGCAGTTATGAAAATTCAATGCAATAATTTTTGCCTTTGATATTTTCAAAGTTTATTATAAAATAGGAGTAAAATTTGTTTAGTAACAAAGGTTTTGTTTTAGTAAGTTTAGTATGTTTAGGTTCAACAACCCTATTGATACCGTTGAATTATGAATCCAACGTCAAAAGAATTCCTCACGCGTCGTATTTATTCTTAATAAATGAATCATAACAACAACAACTTAACGCAATAGCAGAATATGAAAGTACCCTAATTTACCTGACCCAAAAATCTTTTAAATTCTTAACCCCTGCGGTGGATGTCAAATGCAATATGTTACATATTTTATACTCAATCATATGGGGTATTTAATAAACAAACGAAATTTATAACACCGGAAATGATATTCCGAATGTGTCAAATATTTAGCAAAACGGATAATTATTATCATCTGTTTGTTGAAATATAACTATATTGGTATATACATACCCTTAGGGATGTTTCAACCATTAAGGGTGTCTTCATTTTAATCAATTAAAATGCTGCATCATAATGATGTATACCCAACCCTCATATTGTTACAGTTAATTTTTCAAAACTCGATTCTGGACACGATGATTTTATGACTTTCTTAAGTTCATTAATCTCATTATGGGTTTTTTTTGTTGGTTTTGAAATATGATACCATTATCTACAGAAAAATATAGTTACTTAAATGTAACAACAAAACTATGTTGTAAAAATAAATAAACCATAATTTGTTTCACCCCAAAAAAAAAATAAAAAAATTATAAAAAATCTTAACTAGTGTAGCTTCCTTAGTTTGCGTGTCAAATGCAACATATACATATATTCTTATAATATATAAAACATTATTTTAAATCATATAAACCAAAATATGTGTAAAATAGTTAACAAGGGATAATCATTATCATCTGCCCTAAATAAAACAAGTAACATATTTTTTAGGGGTTCTTGTCGCACGATTTAATCAATTTTTTTTGGTTATGGATACAAAGTGACATGTAAAAACTTAATCATCGTATATTAGTCAAGTTAACGCTTAGTCGTAATGAACTATTATTGTTTTTAATTAAAACATTTAATCTAATGATTTATGACGAATCTTATTATGTTGGTTGAATATGTAAAAAAAATGTTTAATGCTTTACTATTCGTGGTTTTTGTACGAGAATTACACCAAACATTTAATTAAAATTATTATTTCAAGACCATAGTCTTTTGGTCACTTGGATGTTGTTCATTGTAAAATAATTAAATTTCAGAATCGGATAAATTACAGATATAAATGTCGTTTTTTTCGGTTTATAATGATGTTGCTTTCTCTTAGCGATTTTTCCATGCTCATTCATTAAAACCATACAGGCCTTTCCGAAGAGTGAAATTGTCTTTACGTCCCGCCTACCTCTAAGCATATTACACAGCACAACATCGTTTGACGTGGACTGGTACTAGGACAAAAGTAAGAAATTTAGCCTCATATACTTCTTTGCAGTTGCGACAATAAACACAAGATAATTCTACAAGGCGTGGTGAAAATCGATGTATGAGGTAAGGAGAGATCATCGACCAAGCAGTGTTAAACTATTATATATTAAAACAACATCCTGCTTCTCTCCTGCAGAAACGACCGTTAGGTAATGCTTCATAGGAAGTGAAATGTACTAACGTGTACTAACTATTCGAACTGGGAAGTTGCGTCCAAATGCATCTTCCAGGTGCGAATTACCTGCTTTAACGACGCTGGAAGTGGCTCATGTTCCAAGGAATGGAAGCTGACATTATACTTCGACGATATTACACTCGTAAATATCATGATATAGTCAACATTTTAATAATACACAAGAACATATCGGTTTAGCGAATTATATCTAAACTTCTAGAAAATTGAATGTCATTGTATTTGTAAATAATATTTTGTCTAATATAGCCGACAAAACTTTAAAACAAAAAATTAAATATAGACGCATTTAAAAAAAATGTAAAATTTAAAAAAAATTCTGTTATTTGCCATATGATACATAAAATTGTATAATTAAAATCGCAAAGACATTGTTCGACTACATTTAAAACTTACAAAACAAGTTAATTTGTAACATAATCATTATATAGCATTACAAAACTAAATCCATCAATTTCGGCCAGACGCCGAATTTTATATAGCATAACAATCAGTTCATTTAACAAAATTAAAAAATATAACTCGTACATATACAGGAAGAATGAAGAAAAACTTGAAAAAGTAAGCTTAAAAGTTTCACATAGATTATCGACTTCCATATAAAGTCAAATATTTTTGTTGTAACAGAAACCGTTAAAGAATTTTACATATAAAATAAAGTAAAAAATCGATTGTGTAACCCTAAAAGTAACAGATTTAGAATGGATTACGATATTGGAAAGTAGGATTAAATCTATCATCGTGTCTGGTAAAATTGTTTGACTCCAATAAGATAAGATATTTGTTTACCATAGAAAAATATTCCATATAGGTAACATATGTGTGTCGCATTAAATTAATTAAAATTTTCTTAACAAGCAGAACTGAGAACTGGTTAAATAAACTGTAATAATTAACCTAACCTAAGAAAAACTTCTTAAAACAGATATTGATCCCTGTGGTGCGTGTCATATTGTAATGTGATTGTTATTTGATATGCGGTACAGGCATCAAAATATTTTTGTTTAGTCATATGGTCATACCTACAAAATAATAAACAGGAAACTCAATAGATAAATAAGGGATATTTATACCACTATCATGTCTATAAATAATTATAGAACTGGACTAAAAAGGGAAGTGTATAAATATAAATTAGATTATGATAGATGCTTTGTTTTTATATGCCTATTTGTTTAACGTTTGTCAAGAAGTGTAAGTGTGTCCCGCAAGAATTCTAAATGTTCTATCTAGCAAATTTCTTTGTTTTTGGCCACCACCACCAAAAATTCACGCACACTTAACTATGTGAGAAATTGAAAGGTATATGCGTATTTTGGAATTGTCTACACGTTGGTGTCGAAAGTATTGTACAAAATTGATTTTTTAGTAGACAATAACGATAATTGGTAGAGTTAGTAGACAATTTGAATAAAATGTAAAATATTGCTTTTTCATAATGTTTCTCATAGTTTCAGTACGAGATTGCTACTTTATATAGTTTTTCGGTTCCAATTAACAGTTTCCAAAATTGTGGAAGTTAAAATTCTATTTTACAAAACAAATTGAGCGAGAATAGTACAGTACGTGTAAAATATTTCAAGATTTTACAAATATATTCAAATATTAAAACAAATCGTGGTTATTCGAATTTTTTATTAATAGAATTAAAAACTTTTTCTGGTTTTAAGCCTATTATTATTAAATATTTTATAATTTATAACATAAAATTTCTGATGTTTCGGATATCATCCATATCCATTATCAAAACCGATCGCAAAACTAATTAACTAAAAATTGATAAATTAATGTACATATATACATTGTAAATATAAAACTTTAAATATAAAGATTAAATTAAAATACTAAATTTTCTTAAAACTCCGTTACATAATTTGACAACGGGAATGAACTTTTTTGTGAAAATAAAATATATGTACATAAAATCGAAAGCAAAACTGATTTTCAGGCTAAAACACGTAGAAAACCTTTTTATAATTGATAGTTCATACCAATATAATATAGAAATAAAAATATAAGCCATAACACTATACATTAACAATCTCATAAAATTCAAAAAAATCTAAGAATAAATTAAAAAATTAAAGAATTGTAAGTAACCTGAAAATACATTCAGATTGTTTGTTTAGACAATCTGAAGTTTGTCGACTTCTTTTTATGTGAATCATTTCTAAGACTTGTTCGATAATTCAATTCTTGTTCTACAATTTCGATATTTTCCATAAAACCGAATGGTTCGATTCATGCAGATGAGTAGACAAACTATTTGGGTTTGCAGTATTTTGGCCGACTAAATATTTGCTAAATCGTATTACGTCCTTTTTATGTTGGCAAAAACGAGAGCATGAAAGTTGTTTAGTCTGGCCAAAACCTATAATTTTGTTACAAGTAACTTTATATACAACTTTTTTTTACTATTTAGAGGTGTGAGATCTTTCAAAGATGAGAAAACAGATTTTAATAAGAAGTTTTTATCTTTTTAGCTTTTGATACTACTTTCAAATTATTTTTTTGAGACAACAACTGATGTACAATTTTAACAGATTAATTATCTATTAAAAATTATTTCTTGAGCCAATAATAACTATAATAAAGTTGGTAATGGTTTAGGGCTCGTTTTTTTATTTTAAATAAAGTAAAACAAATTTAAAGACTGAGCTTTCTATGTCTCATCGACGTCATTTTTAAAGCTAATGAAAATTTTTTTATATAAATTTCTTAAAAACAAATATAAAAAGCCTATACAGTAAATACAATTTTTTCAAATAGCAAATACAAAGTAAATTTTAAAGTAAATTTTACAAACAAGTAAATAAAATATGAATATGATTTTAAAATTATTAAAAAAATATAAATGAAAATTGTATATATAAATTAAACAATGAAATAAATTTAGAAAAGAAATAAAGTAGACAAAAAACGAAATTAGACAAAATAATTGTAGCAATTGCCAATATAGGCGCAATCACTATTTATATTTATAGAATTAATGCTAGATTTAATATGTAGCATCTGTAAAATTGTTGTTTTCCTAAAATTTCGTTCTTTTTCCAATATTTTAACATTATTTAGGCTAATTATGTGACCTGAATTCTTTAAATGTGTAGAAAGTGCACTAGTACCTTGTTCTTCATCTTTATTTACACCATTTTTATGTTGATAAATCCTTTTTTAAAAAATTGTTTTGTTTGACCCGTATAAACAACATTACAGTCACATTTAACTTGATAAATTAAATTTGACTGCTTATTGAGTGGTATAGGATCTTTAAGTTTAGGAAAAAGACAATCATTTAAACAAGATGAAGAATTACCGACAATTTTGAAATTATAATTTTTGAACAAGTGTTTTATTTTTTCAAATAAATGTTTAACATAAGGAATTGAAAAATAATTTTTATCATTGTTAATGGGCCGAATTTCAAAATTTGTAATAAATTTTTTTTGTTTCCAAATAAATACACTGATTTATTAATTTGGCGGGATAATGATTAGTTAACAATGTTTCTTTTAATATGTTAAAATTTTTATTGTGAAATTTGAGATCTGAATGTTTAAATTTTTTTGAGCCAAAATGTTTCCTGTATTAATTTTATAGGAAGTAGGAAGCCAAGAATGAAAATTTAAGTGTCTACCAGACCAACTATCTTTGTGGTACCAATCAAATGAAATTTTGCCATCAGGCTCATGGATCAAAAGTTAATCTAAAAATGGAATTTTGTTGTCAACTTCCTTTTGCAAAGTAAATTTTATTCGATTAAAAATTTTGTTAAAACTGTTCAAAAATATATCAATTTTGTTTTCAGGAATAGCCGTTATCATCAACATATCGATAGTAAAATAATGGCTGGAAATCTAAAGAATTTAATGCCAAATATTCCAAATTTTCCATTAATAAATTTGCTAATATAGGGCTTATGGGAGAACCCATTGGAGAACCAAAAATTTGTTTATAGTTTTTATGGTCCAAAGAAAATTCTGAATTATCTAAAACAATACTTAAACCTTCAAGAAATTGGACGTTCGTCAATTTTGGTATTGCGTTCTTTTTAATGTCTCTCCAATTTTTCTTGATAATTTTCGAAACTATATGACTTTCTACATTAGTAAATAATGAAATCACGTCTAAAGAAATTAACAAAAAATTTTGGGGGTTTAATGAAACTTTGAATTTTTTGTTTAAAATCTTCTGAATTAAGAACAAAACAGTTAGTTTTTCCAACACTAAATTTAAGAATGTAACCTAAAAATGCCGATAAACCGTATGTGGGACCATCAATTGAGCTCACAATATTTCTGTAGGGTATATTTGTTTTATGGATTTTTGGTAAACCATATAATTTAGGAACTACTGCTACTACTTAACTACTATAAAGATAAATATCAGATTAAAATTTCGCATTCCCAAATAACTTTAAATTGAGCACAACAAATGGTAATATTTATTTTTTACAATTTGATTTTAATTAAAATTCAAAAAAATTTTAGCTAATGGGCATATATCTACAGGGACCTATTTACAAGCACGCAAAATTAAAATTATGTTTTGTTTATTACTTTGTACAAATATTAATATTTGATTATTTCTCAGCAACATAATGAAAAACATAGATTTCCTGGAAATGACTAGCCGTGGCTTGTGCTGCGGTTTTGTACTATGCGGAATATGCGATATTGTGCGAAACGCGGTTTGAAAGGAAAATATTTTCCATCCTCGAAATATAAATATTGAAAAACCCACTTTGAACTATAAAAATGTACAGTGATTTATGTAATGGTCACTTAAAAAACTACAACAACACTCACTTTTAGAAGGGTGTGCTAAGATGTAAAAAAAAATCTTATAAAAATTCTTATAAGAATTTTGAGTAAAAACTAGAAAATTAACTAAAAAAAATAGTTTACATTCTTCGTAATATCCCTGAAAATCATTTCCATTTTCCCTCATTTGTAAGTATTTTTACAGAAGATAATATTTCAATATATCTAAATGCCGGGTATACAAAATTTGTTCACAAAGCCACTATGTGGAAATTACACGATAAGAGGATATCGGTACAGACAAGACAATCAAGTAAGGTAAAGGACATTTCCAAAAAACGGGATACTTCTGAAATTTGTTCAGGTAAATTAAGTCAATTCGTTAGGAATATAGTTTTAAATGAAATTTGTTTCCAGTTCTGCTATAAATTTAGTCAATTTTGTTAGTTTGCGTAATTCTTGTTAAAATAAATTCTTGTTATCGTAAACTTTGTCGGTAAAATCCACTATGTAAAAAATAATAGCCTTAGTTGTGGTAAAATGAAAACGATTTTATTGGATTAAATACAATTTGTTTAGATAAATTCTGAATATCGCGTTTATCAAAAAATTTTATTTTGTCCAAATGTTAGCTTAAGGTTGACACAACCGAATAAATCCAGAGCCATTTCCATCTCTATAGGGGATAGGTGTTATTTCTCGCTCTGGCCAATTTAATCGACGCAAATCTAAAATGAAGCCTATCCCCTAGATATGGAAATGGCTCTGGATTTATTTGATTGTGTCAACCTAAAGCTAATATTTGGATAAAATGAATTTTCCGACAAACTCTTCGATAGTCAGAATTTATCTAGTTCAAAAAAATTTATCAGTGCCGATCTCGATTTGAAAAATCCATGTTGGTGGTAAAAAATTAAATGTTTAATTTCCTCATATATCTTTCAAAATCATCGGGAAAAAAACAATTATCGAACGGTAATTTGAATAGTATAGTGATAGACGATTACTTATTACTGATTATTTGAGCTGTATGCCGTAAAAAATAAGCGGACAAAAAATCAGAACCACAACCTTTGCTTATATTAATGTTTCAAATGCGGTGCAACAATATTTTGAGAAAGAAAGATGCTTGCATGATTGAGAAAGAAAGATGTCTGCACCGCTAGAATAGAAAACATATTCGCAATTTAATTAGAGATATATGCCAAATTTGTGGTGTTACTCGTGATGTACTTCCAACATCAAATTTTTTAATGGATTTCGAATAAGACCATAAACCCATTATAGATAACATTGAAAGCTTCTTCAATAACATTAAAAACACGAAGACATACTACATGCAAATTTCCTCAAAAGAAAAGTAAATAAATAAAATTATAAAATAAAATAATAAAATAGAAGACAAAGTTATATTACTCCTGACAAAAATTCATCTGATATCAAAAATCTTCTTAGTTCTGTAAGTAAAGTTTTCGAGTGCATATTAAAAAGCAGACTCCATGATCACCTGGAAATTTACAATATTTTGACTCCTCGGCAATTCGGATTTCGACATAAACATTTCTCTGCACATCAAGAAACATCAGAGAAATATAAAAAAGTGTACAGCAATGGTCCTTCTAGACCTCGAAAAAGCATTTGATGCGGTTTGGATAAATGGCCTTCTACATAAAAGGCAGGGCTTCAAATTTCCTTTGTACATCACCAAATTACTTAAATCATATTTCTTAAACCGTAAGTTTTATGTTCAGATCCTTAATTCTAAGTCCTAATGAACACAAGAGTTGGTGTTCCACAGGACTCAATAATCAGTCCAGAGATTGCAAAAAACTCTGTAAAACGAAGTTAAGTACACAATTTTTACTTATAACTCAGTTTAACCTAATTTTGCACTTACAACATTTGTGCGGTTGACGATGGTCAATTTATAAGTTTATATTCGAATTTTGATTTTATCCCTGATCTGTCTAACGATCCCATCATTATGAAAATTTAGGTTATAATATTTTATTTAACAAAGCTAGCTTTACAATGGCATAAAATATATCTTGCTGTATTTATTCTCGCGTAAATCCTTCTATAGATACAAAAATACACAATATTTTGCGAATCATTTGAATGAAAATCAAATTTTACTTTATGTCGAACAATAATAGATTTTTCATTTATTATGCGGGTCTCCCGCCGATTTTCCATTCAATCAATAAATTGATTTTGTTTATTATACGTCTTATATGTTGGGAGTAATGATTCAGAAAATATTTTCGTAATCTATTTATTTTGTATGCCTATATGTTACTTTGGATACGACACGCACAAATTTTAACACCCCTTATATTTTATTGTAAACAATTAGTATTACCTATATACCCCGTATTTGTCTGATTCATGCACAATAAAATCATGAGTCTACGACCAATTCTAATTTTATCAATTATGTTGAAAATTTAAAATATTCTACAGTCGCACGCATCGACTAGTGTGTCCCTCTTAATATTTTTTCATATAAGTAAATATGTGATTCATACATTCGTCATCTGCTTGTATAAAACCAATTGATTGCGAAAGGGATTTGTTTATTGCCACCTGGATAATAAAATTAAATATAATAATAAAAATTTTACTTCTGACGTTGATCTTTTATTTATATTTGTCCGTGAACTTAAGTTTATGTACAAAATCATCTGAACTTATAACATATAAACTAATATGTTTTTATGTTATTGGCTTGCTCTTTAATTTGTTCTCTGATCGAAATCTTTATGGATTTTACATTTTATTACAAGTTTTTTAATACCGGTCGATTCTTTGCCTCTATCCACATTGATGTTAAAAACTTTAAGTACTAACTTTTACAACGACTATTCTGATTCGAGAGACTATATCTGATATTTCCCTGATTTATATTAATATTCCTTGTTTAACACAATTTTATTAATTATTTATTTAATTAAAGTTAGTTTGAAATACTTTAGGTCTGGAATATCACCAAAATCCATAATTCGTTTAAATTTTTAAAGTTTTAAAACTAAATATATTAACGTTTCTGTATATTCCTCCTGGTTGTGCTTTGAACCTGCGCCTAAACCAAGGGAGACAAAGTTTCCTGATTCCTAAATAGTAACTATCAGTAAAAATTTATTTCACAAATTGAGTATAAATTCCCGGTTAAGCAAACTGAGACCGCACTCACAACAACCTCACGCTACGGGATGAACGCCGTTAATAAATATCGTATAATTTTTTAAAACGAACGGTATATCGTGGGCCGTGGTTATAAACGATAAAATGTTCTTACGACTTAACGTGTATTTTTTTGAAAGTATGTGTAATTTTCCGACTGGGCAGATGCCCTTTTTGGTTTCCCTAGGATGAGTGTCATTTGAAAACTTTTGCCTTATATGTCGCCAAATATTCTTCCTAATAAACCTTCATTTTAAAAATAGTAATCATTCAGCGTCCTTTAGTTGAATTTCAATTAACGCATGCTATAAATATTCATGATTGTAAAAAGGGGTCTCGATTTTACAGCTGGTCAAGCACTAAGATAAAAGTTTGACTGATTATCTGTGCATAATCATTGTAGTCTGAACAGCAGCTGAACGAGAGATCTCTAAATGAAATGCTTTATGCAAAAAATGATAATTATTCTTTAGAAAAAAATATTTTAAACGCATTTTTGTAACGTTTTGGATTGACATCTATTTTAAAAATTCGGTTAATATTGCGATGTACACCAAAACATATTTTTGACGGCAGTAATCACAGTAAATTGGTTTGTTATTCGGCAAGCATGTTAACGTTTTCTTGGTGCCCTTGTGGTTAACAAGTTATATATTTTTTAATACTGCTGTGCCGTCAGAATCAAAGACCATGTATCTTAAGATCCATCATTTTAATTTTTTGGCCAAACGACACCTATTGTAAAACAAAATGCATACCCGTCGGAGTACAAAACACTTGAATTAGTTACTGCGTAAGCACGGGCGTGAAAAGTAAACCGCAAAAGTGTCGCTCAATAACAGAATGCAATAATAAACAAACAAACAAAAAAAAAATACTTTGGCCCTTTTTATCCGAAAGGTTTAGTCAATGGTAATTTGCCTGTTAAATTGCTCACTGTTGTTGTTGTCAAAATAAAATTGGCCAAAAAGATTTCGGTTCGTTAGTGGTAAACTTGCAGTTACCTTATTGCGAACGGAATAAGTTAATTTTTTTATTTTAGGTATTTGTATTTCGAGTTCAAATCATTTAAAGGAAAATTTTGTTGTTGTCAAATATCCAAATAAAATGTTGTTGTTGTCCATATGCCGGTTATTTATTTCAAATAAAATGTTGTTGTTGTCAATATAAAATTGGCCGAAATAGAATACAGTCCGATAATGGTAAACTTGCAATATTTCGTAATGCAGACGAAATAAGTGCGATGCTTATGTAGTTTTAGTGTACCAAATTTAAATTACAACAAAACTGATGTTGTTGTCAAATGAAGTTGTTGTGGTCAATATAAAAATGGCCTAAACAAAATAGAATCCGATAATAGTAAACTTCCAATTTTCATAATGGGAACGGAATAATTTTGGTGTTTTATTTTTAGTATTTGTATATCGAGTTCAATTCATTTCAAAGTAATTGTTGTTGTTGTAAAATAAAGTTGTTGTTGTCAATATAAATATGGCCGAAACAGAATCCAGTCCGATAATGGCAAACTTGCTTTTTTCGTGAAACAAGCGGAATCATTTAATTATTTTATTTTTACTATTGTATATCGATTTCAAATCTTTTCAAAGAAAATGTTGTTGTTGTCAATGAAATTGTTGTTGTTGTCAATTTAAATTTAGCCAAAATACATTCCAGTTCGTTAGTGGTAAACTTCGGGCAAAGCAATCGGGCTTAATTTAGTTGCTTTATTTTTATTATTTGTATATCGAGTTTAAATTATTTCAAATAAAATGTTGTTGTTGTCAAATAAAGTTGTTGTTGTCAATATAAAAATGGCCGAAATGGAATGCAGTTCGATATTGGCAAACTTGAAATTTTTCCTAATGCGAACGGAATAATTTAGTGGTTTTATTTTTAGTATTTGTATATTGAGTTCAAATCATTTCAAATAAAATGTTGTTGTTGTCAAATGAAGTTGTTGTTGTCAATATAAAATGGCTTAAACCAAATAAAATCCAATAATAGTAAACTTGCAATTTTCATAATGCCAACGGAATAATTTATTTGTTTTATTTTTTATTTTCAATGTTATTGTTGTTATTGTAAAATGAAGTTTTTGTTGTCGATATAAAAATGGTCGAAATAGAATCCAGTCCGATAATGGCAAACTTACAATTTTTCGTAAAGCAAATTGAATTATGTAATTACTTTATCTTTACTATTATTGTAAATCGAGTTCAAATATTTTCAAAGCAGTTGTTGTTGTTGTCAAATGAAGTTGTTGTTGTTGTCAATTTAAAATTGGCCAAATACCTTCCAGTTCGTTAGTGGCAAACTTGCAATTTTTAGTGAAGCAATCGGAATTAACTTAGTTGTTTTATTTCTATTATTTGTATATCGAGTATAACTTTTTTCAAATAAAATGTTGTTGTTGTCAAATAAAGTTGTTGTTGTCAATATAAAATGGCTGAAATAGAATACAGTCCGATAATGGCCAACTTACAATTTTTCGTGAAGCAAACGCTTAATTATTTTATTTTTACTATTATTGTATATCGAGTTCAAATATTTTCAAAGAAATTGTTCTTGTAAAATGAAGTTGTTGTTGTCAATTTACAATTGGCCAAATACCTTCCAGTTCGTTAGTGGCAAACTTGCAATTTTTAGTGAAGCAATCGGAATTAACTTACCTAGTTGTTTTATTTTTATTATTTGTATATCGAGTTTAAATTATTTCAAATAAAATGTTGTTGTTGTCAAATATAGTTGTTGTTGTCAATTAAATGGCCTAAACCAAATAAAATCCAATAATGCTAAACTTGCAATTTTCATAATGCCAACAGAATAATTTTTTTGTTTTATTTTTATTTTCAATGTAATTGTTGTTATTGTAAAGCGAAGTTGTTTTTGTTGATATTAAAAAAAGTCAAAATAGAATCAAGTACGATAATGGCCAACTTACAATTTTTCGTGAAGCAAACGCTTAATTAATTTATTTTTACTATTATTGTATATCGAGTTCAAATATTTTCAATAAAATGGTTGCTGTTGTCAAATGAAGTTGTTGTTGTTGTCAATTTACTTACAATTGGCCAAATTACACTCCAGTTCATTAGTAGCAAACTTGTAATTTTTAATGAAGCAATCGGAATTAACTTAGTTGTTTTATTTCTATTAAGTATAGATAAGTAGAGTATACATTTTTTTAAATAAAATGTTGTTGTTGTCAAATAAAGTTGTTGTTGTCAATATAAAATGGCCGAAATAGAATACAGTCCGATAATGTTAAAATTACAATTTTTCGTAATGCAGACGAAATAAGTTTCATGCTTATGTTGTTTATTAGTATACCAAATTTAAATTACCACTTAAATGTTGTTGTTGCACTGAAAAAAATAATAGGGTGAAGTTTACAAAAAATATAAGTAAATTTAACCTAAAATCGCTGTTGAAATTGAGCCTAAGTAGCGCAAAGTAAATTTCACAAATTTTGAAATGTGAAATTAGCTTCATGCTATGTAAGAATATTTTATAATAAAATTATGTCGTTGCATGTAATATTTACTTCGCATTTTGTTGGTTCAATGGATGAAAGAAAACGAAAATATAGAATACGTAAAATGAAAATGTTGAATTAACTTTAGTTTAAGTAAAATTTACATTTTGCTTAATAAAAAATAAAATCGTGATTTTTTTTTTGAATGATAACAAAATATTTGTTATCACATCGAGATGAGGTCTCACCTTTTCAAAACCAGTGAGATACAAATTTTGAATCTTTTAATTAAAAGATTCGATATCCTTATCATCAGATCAGATTATGTAGTTATCAAACTACGAACATAACGTTTCAAACTTCATGAATTTAAATGATGTTTACAACAACTGACCTAGCGAATTATATTAAAAATGCAATAATAATTGTTAAATATCGTCGATGTAAATTTAACACACCAGTTTGCAACCTTTACCTTGCAAATGTAAATTTTGGTTAAAAATGTATTTTACATTGTCTAAGTAAATTTTACTTGTTAACAATAAGTATAAGAATATAATGACGATTTTTTGATGTACATGATTTTTTACATACGATTAAGTTCTTTTAACTATTTAAAAGGTTTTGTTTCGTTTTATTTTGACAAATTGTTTTTACATTTCAAAAAATGTTATTTTGACCTAGGCTGAGCAAAGAGAACTTATAAAATTTGTACTGAGCATGGGTAAATAATCTAAAATATTATGTTAGTTTTACAATTTTAAATTTACTTAACAGGTTAAGTAAAAATCGCATCGATTATTTTTTTGAGTGTGTCAATTTACAAATGGCCGAAATACAATCCAGTTCGTTAGTGTAGAACTTCCCATTTTTTATAATGCGAACGGAATAATTTTGTTGTTTTATTTTTAGTATTTGTATATTGAGTTCAAATTATTTTAAAGAAAATGTTGTTGTTGTCAATATAAAAATGGCCGAAATAGATTCCAATTCGTTAGTGGTAAACTTACAATTTTTTAAAATGCAAAAGAAACCAGTTTGTTGTTTGTTTTGGTTATTTGTGTACCGAATTTAAATTACAACCAAAATTTTGTTATTGTCATGTAAAGTTGTTGTTGTCAATATAAAAATGGCCGAAGTAGAATTCTTATATTATAATATTTTATAATGCGAATGGAATCAGTTAATTATTTTATTTTTGGTATTCAACATCACGATACGACCATTTAATTATTAAAAATTGCATTCAACTATATCAGACATCCCCATATTGCCGAAACGAAAGAAGATAGGAGAACTACCCTATATCATAATTCTTTTTAGAGTCATCGTAAAAGCGTAAACATCATTTTTGTACCACTAATATGTTATCATCTAGTTATGTAACATTTTGAAGTTCGTAACATTAATATAATATTGAATTTTCAACTTGTCCAACACATATTGCGTGGTTTATTTTGAGAAGTAAAATTTTGCATATTAAATTATAAATCAAAGATTTATCAATTGATTACAAGATGTTTGGTTAAATTCTTACCGCACCAATTAATATTAAAACTTTTCCAAATAACCTAACTCAACAATTTTTTTTACTTCGAAAATAGGATTTCCTCGTTTCATTAGATTTTGATTATTAGCTATGCAAGAAAATATTTTGGTAATAAGAATATTTCTTATACATAAAACCACAAATTGAAAAAATATAAAATTTATTTGCAGTTTAGAAAAGGTTTTGTAAAAATAGTTTTATGCATATTAAGAGATAGTTAGATAGAAATAGGTCAGCTCTAATAATGTTATTATTTATTTTATTTATTATATAAAATTGTGTGCACAACTTCATGGAATAGAGAATCAGGCCAAATAAATTTTGGTACTTGGTTCACGTAATATTAATTCGAGTTCATAGTAGCCACTGCATTTTAAAATGAATTTTTAATAAGTTGTCAAGTATACATTTTTTTCGATATTGTGTACAAAATTGTTTGTGAAAATGACAGGTAGATGTAAACCTGCTAAAAAGAAACAAACATGCGGAAGTCCCATTGATAGTCCAGTGAGTTATTCAGAAGAATCGTCTTGTGAATGTTTAGGTATAAACTCTTTGCTGTCGATTGTCGGTGACGAAAGTTTGCTAGATGAATTAAATTGTCTGTGTGATGTTCCCAAAAAATATAGTAAGTTAGTATGCCAAGACGAATGTATTTGCAGCAATCAAAGCGAAGACGTTGAAAATGATAACGCCTTGGTTGATGATAACGCCACGGTTGATGATTTTGCCACACTTGATGATATTTCCACGCTTGATGATAACGCCACGGTTGATGATTTTGCCACACTTGATGATAACGCCACGGTTGGTGAGAGCGCCACGTTAAATAATAACGCCTTGGTTGATGATACCACTACGGTTGATGATAATGCCATGATTGATGATAACGCCACGGTTGGTGATAGCGCCACGTTAGATGATAACACCATGGTTGATGATACCACCACGGTTGATGATAACGCCATGCTTGATGATAACGCCACGGTTCGTGATAACTCCACGTTAGATGATAACGCTTCGGTTGATGATAACACCACGGCTGATGATAACACCACGGTTGATGATAACACCTCGGCTGAAAATGAAAATTTAGACAACCCCGAAAGGAAACGCAGTAAAACAAATTTTTTTTTTTTCAGAATTGTGGTCCAAGTTATTTGATTTACAAAAATTATTTCAGGAAACGCTTGCACACTATTATAAAATAATGTTATTCTCCGTATATACTTCATGAAAAATATCATTGTGGAATATAGTTAAAAAATATAGTGAACTTCATTGTCATATAATTTAATTTGTAATAAATTTCGATGTTTTGCATTGTATTTTTATTTGCATCATTTGCAGATAATAAAAGAGTTTGTTGATTTTAAATTTGTAATGGCGTTGAACAATTTATTTTTGTACTAAATAGGTTGCCCAGGTAAAACTTTTTCGAAAGGTCAATGCAAAGAATTTCATTAAAATCTGTATTATGTCTACGCAGTTTTTTATATAGAAACTAAAGAACATTTTAAAAATTTCCTCTTGAAATGGAATTTCATTGCCATCGAAATTGTTTTTTAAATATTTCGGTAGCAGGTCGATTTAAAACTCTCAAGCGCTGCCATAGAACGAATTTTCTCCGCCTAATCAAAATTATTGCGATCTAAACATCTATCACAGTCGTGCAAGCTCGAAATTTATAAAGCATCATAGGACTTGTGCTAGTTTTCGGAAGCGGGAGCTGGACCATACCTTTACTGATTGTAGATTCATATCTACCTGTGAATGGAGTTAGATGGCTCGACCATGTCAATGAATGATGAAAAAGGTGTTTCATTGATAAACAGCCGGTGTGCGTGATGGCCAAGGAAGACTCCGACTGCACTGGCATGGCGACGCTAAAAAAGAGACACGCGTAATAGGATTTCAAAACTGGAAGACAAGAGCAATGGATCGAGACCGTTGAAAGACCATAAACTGCAGGTGGCAAAATCCCTTCATGCGATGTTATATCGTCTAATGGGAAATCATTAAACGATATTTTAGTGGTTGGCCCAACGATCCAGCCGGCATTATGGACAATTTTACTTCGTTTTTGGCATACACTGACAAATAAATGTACGAGAAGGAGACACAAAAATTCAAAGCATAATGTGGTGGAAATTACCATATTTACCCATCGAACATTTCCGGCTAAAGACTTCTGGGACGATAGCCGCACCGCCTTTAGCCATGATCACTACACCAATTTGCAAATGACAATGAATCAAAATTGCCACAGTAAGCTCAAATTTTTAGAAACATTTTTTTAAATTGGCAACTTCTCAGACCCACAGTTTAAACTCATTTTTTTTTTAAAAAACGAACTTTTAAGAACGAAATTGTAAAGTATTATTTATACCCGTTTTTACTATATACATTCCAAGCGGAATTTAAATAACCAATTTTTAAAAATACTATCAGAACTAACATTGGAATCTCATTTTCCAGGTTTAAATTTTTCTTCTATTGGTTTAACTCTATCGAATGGGCGCATTTGCAGTATCACATTCCGTACTAAAACTGTTATTATACAAAATGAAGCTAAATCCAAAATGCATTAGAAACGGCTGCGTTTTATTCACACTGCCCGTACCGACCGGGGTTATTCCATACTAATTTTGCAAAACCAAGTCAATACGAATCCAAGTTCTCACACCAGGGGTGGGATGTTGTAACATCACTTTTTCTATACTATCGAAAATTACATCTCTTTCATCACAAATTAAATTTATCGTTTTTCCATTTTTTAACTACGTTGTTTCTATTGCGATCTCTACTTATTCGAATAAAACATTATGTTGTTCTACTCTTATTGTATCACTTACTTATTTTATGAAAGACACTTTGTCGAAAAACGAAAAAGAGATAAATAAACAATTCATTCTAGTAGTGTGCGATCGCAATATAGAAAGCAAAATTGAAAAGTGAAACGACAAGCAACTTTGTTTAAGGAAAAAGAGATATAATATGTAATCGATAAATATCGAAAAAATTAATGTTACAACATCCCACCCGATCTCTCTTTTTAAATGTTGTATTGATCTTCCGCACCACCTTTCATCAATATCTGTTAAAAAGACTGTCTTTTTTCTGTCTAGTTGGCTATATTTCTACAATCATTTTTAAAATAATTTAAGAAACACGAGATTTTTCCTTGGGAAACAGGCAACGATATAAGCATTCATTGTAACCTTTCCAAAGCAAACAATTTCGAAATCGTTGTTCTGCTCTGGCCTATACCGTGTTTACAGAAAAAATTAAAAAAAAACGTAAATTAAAAATATATAAAAACCGGATGTTCGGCCGAAGTTTGTCGATCAAAACTTGAGGAACGGAATAAAGAAATTATAACCGAGTGTGCCCAGTCGAAGGCAATCGTTTTCTTCCCGAATGACAAGTACCCAGTCTGCTGAAGCATCAAAAAAATTTACTCTTTGAAAATGGTAACTAATGAAGAAAAATTAAGAATAAAAAATTAGAAATGAAAATAACCTCCTTAAAACTTTTGTGACGAGACCAACGTGTAAAAAGTTCGCGCGCACGAACACTGTCATGTGGTGCTTGATTACACAATTTAAATATTTTTTTAAACAAAGAAATTTGAAAGTTTGGTAAAAAAATTAAATAGAAATATTTAAATAAAATTGAGTGGAAAAGAAAAAAACAAAAGTTTAAATTAAAAATAAAATAAAACAAATTTTACTTTGACCTTCAACAAGGTCACTATGTATAGGGTGATTGCGGCTGCTTCTCTGTCAGTTGCGATACCCCTCCTCGATACGAAAAACACGGATTGTCACCGATATTAATAAAAGTTTACAACTGGCCGCTGGCCTCCTGTAAATTGCAAAGTTACGATGCAGTATATGAAATTGTTTGGCGTTGGCTCGCTCTAAACCACAAACAATAAAAATAAGTGGCCTCACATGGCCATCCGTAAACAGTAAATCTGGCCTTGATTGACCGAAAAAATAAGTTGGGCGTTGCCCGAACCGTAAATTTCGTAGATTTCGTACTGATAACCATTGAAACAAATCAATCAAAGGCGATCTGGTAACCGCGTAGAAATAAATTGATTAGTGGTGTTCTGGTAACGGTAGAAATTAATTGATCACTGGTGTACGCCTGCCACCCGTATACACTTGGTGCCTTTTTCACTTATATGCACAATAGATTTTCCAAAATTAAGTATTTAATTTCACTCACTACAGTATATGCAAAACCAGAAAATTTCGCGAACGTAATAAATTATATCCCTTTTCCACAAAAAAAAATCAATAGAATTGTAAAAAAAAGTTACACATATTCAAAAAATACCGAAAAGTCAATTTGAAAAAAAATACCTTCAATTTAATCCTCAATATATTTGTTTTTTCCTTATTTATAATTATTTTCCGACAGTTATTTACCACAACATTTTGTTAAATTCTTTTTATAAATTCCAAGCCTGAGCGTTACTTCGCTGTAAGTTCATAAAACTAAAAAAAAATTCCTTTTAAAACTTAACTTTAATATTAAACGAGTCAACAAAAACAAAATTTAACTAATTGTTATCAAAATTTTTAACCGGACTTTTTTACTTCTAAAACTATCCTTTTTGCGAAAATAATAATTACAACCGAATATACTACCAAAAATGAGACTCTAATTTGCTCGAAATTCTAAACGAGACTACTCAACTAAAATAAATTCTCGCACCAAATAACCAAAATGCAGAAAAATACTTGCAGTTGATGCGTGGTGCAAAAATAAAACCAACATGACGCGTTAAAAATACAAAACAAGAAAGACAGAAAAAAAATTCATATATACATCTTAACTGCTCATACAGATGCCCAAGAGCATACAATGGTCTCGCTCTAGTTTGGCAGTTTTACCAGAAACAGAAAATGAGACAAGAATACGAAACAGAATAGGACAAAATGATGCAAGATCGGTATAATCCCTCTACTAGCATTCGGGATGGAAGCAGCGCTAATCTTGTTCCTAGATTACGAAGAAACCGATGCTGTCATTCAATCAACAACTCTTTCCGAACCACATAATTTATAAGATAGAAAGGAGAAAAATCTTAAACGCAAAATGTCGGAGAGATAAGTCAAAATGTTAAGTCCCAATCAAGCAAACTAGCAGGACATTTATAATGCTCGGAAGGTGTCAAATCATAAGTAACGCCGCAACGACAAAAAGTAACAGCAAGTAATTCTACATTTTTTGTGAAACAGGTTGGTATGTCATCAGGAAGTCGCGAGATCTAATAATTCAAATAAGCCATCAAAGATGTTACATTTTGTTATAATCCTTTCCAGCTGCTAAAATATTATCCCCATTAACTTGAGGGTTAGATCATTTAAATGTATTTTTGAGTCTCCTAGCAGTCTAATTTTATTAGTAGGATTATGAACTCCAAAATGGTTTGTTCTAATTTTTTGCATAGGAATGAGCTGCCAGGAGATTAAAAAAGCTAATGTGATCGCGCCCGTCAAATACAAAGCTAACAATTCAATGCCATCAGTCAACGTATCTCGCACAATCAAATCAACAGACGTGCCAGCTCAAAAGGGAAAAACTCGAAGTAGTTTAACTTGTACGAGTTGGTATAGGTAATTAATGGTTCATGTTTAAAAATATACACCTGTGGCACTATTCTGGGTTTCCCTGGAAATAGGGGATTGGGAAAAATATTTTTATTGTATTTTTGTCTAAATTGCATTTATCTGGCCTACTGAGGAAATAAATTTGGTGAAAATATTTTCAAATCAAAATTAAATGGGAAAATGTTTTTCCCTATAAAAATTTTGTGGAACAAAAGTTTCTGGTTTACTGGAGGTATAAGTTTATTGCAAACATTTTCAAAACAAAGTGAATTAGGACACGTAGGCCACGTTCAGTAGGCCAGAAATATACAGTTTGGACAAAAATGCTATGAAAATATTTTTCCCAGTGTCCAGGGAAAGCCAGAATAGTGCCACTGGGAGCAGTCAAAACTAATTTCAATTAATTCCTTCGTTACTGTGTTATTGATAAAATTTAGGTCATAGCCTATATAAGAAATTTCAAGCTCAGATGTGATTAGGTAGTTAAGGAAAACCTGTTAGTAATATTTCAGTTACCTCTAAACGCACTAATATTATGAGAAATAACATATATTAAAGCTCTAACCTTAATATCGAATACACCTAATCCAGGAACCAAACCGTCGAGAATTAAAATTAGAAATATGTTACTCCGATTTGTATCAAGCAGCCACTTATGCTCAGCAGATGTTACTTTGCTAAAATAATCCTAAAGTGGATCGTTTCAAGGATATAGCGAAGCCCAACAGCGTTGTCGATTATGCTTATCATCACGTCCGGATTTCAACCTACAGTGGCTGGTTTAGAAAAGCCGTCACAGTTCGATCCGGGAAAAACATACTCAAGTCTCGAAACAATATCTGAGTTCGATCAACCAACAAATATTATGTCTAGGAAAAGTGGCCAGAGAAGGAAAGATGGCCGTCAACCGCAAATGCTTAATAAAATATATAAGTTTAACTATATTAAAATCAGTTTTAAAATGTTTACATAATTATCTGATAATTTAAGATATCGAGGAACATTTTCGTCCGATATGTATTATTACACCTATACAGAATTTATAATTTTTAATTTTGCTAATGAGAAAACTGTCCTCTAAAAAATTTAAACAGAATTTAACATTGCGAACAAATTTTGTATTTCGTTACAAAATAAATGATTGATTGGCTTGTGATCATCCACATAACAATTTTTATCGTTATAAAAATTGAAATCTATTAAATGTGTAATAAATGAACAAAATAATAATAAGGTTCATTATTTGTCTCAATCATTTCTCTACCGAGAATTGCAAGAAACAAGGCATCTTCCAAGAAATCTGTACAATTTGTATGAGCTTGAATTTCTTCGTTTACCTGTAATTGAACCAATAAATAAATAAAGGTATAGATTCCTAGAAAAATTGATCGTTTTGTATATTTTACAAGCAACACACAATTTATAATAAACTCTTATAATTCTTCAACATATTTTGATCCACGGCCCAGAACAATCTGATTTAGTTACTACCATTTTTCACGTGTAGATTGTACACGTGTCGTTAAAATCATGGAACATTATTTCGTTTATATAATAAAAAATATGGTGCTTACGTATACCGAATGAATATTTTGTAATCTCAAATACAGAATTCTTCAATCGTTCATAATCTTGTTACTGTAATATACAATTTCAATTTAGGGGTTATTTATTTTGGATTTATGTAATCATAGACCTAATTATCATAAGAAATGAGGAAATTTTATTTTATTTTGTGAGGATTACTCGGAGTTTCGTTCGATCGAACAGTATTAAATGGATTTAAATACTTTATTTTTTTGTAAATTCGCTGGAGGATTTTCATTTATTGATATTCAATTGTTTCTTTTTTTATATTTCATGAAAATCGAAATGGAAATTACAGTAAACGCGTTTTTTTTTATAATAAGCTGAGTGTTGTAGAAGTATTGCCATAAGTACTACGATAAGTGCTAAAAATATAATATATTTTACCAATTGCCGCTAAAATTTATAAACAGTGGATGAATTTAAATTGTTTAAAATATTTGGAAAAATATTTTTTTTTTATTTTGCAGCATACAAAGTAACTCTTTATATGAAATTAAATAATCAGAAGATTAAATCATAAGCTGCTTTGTTTCAGAAGATAATATAACATGAACAACGAATATTGCCAGTTAAAATTTTTCTAAATAATAGAAAGGTTCTTGATATAAATTAAAAGCAATATTATGTCCAATGTCACTTCTGCGGTGAATGTAGAATTTTTGAGTAAAATTTTAACAAACGCTTATTTATAGTAAAACTGTAATTTTTCCTTCCTGCTTGTAATATTTTGAAATACAAATATTTTTTATTACTTTTATAATTTAATATTTTTATTTCATGTACTAGATAATAAATTGTTCGGTTGTATTTTTGAGCAAAAAAAATGTTTAGCCATCGTTCAAACATATTTATTTATTTAATTTTTAAAATTATTAGAGAAGTTCGAAACGCGTGATTTGTCAAAAACAATGGGTTTTAAAGTATTGTACTCCTCAGGGGTACATCTGGTGGTTGTCACAAATTTTTCCAATGGAAGGGGCTTTTTAGAGAAGATGAAGAAGAAAAACAAAGAAAAGCGAGTTAGTGAGACTCAAAATATCAGGAGACTAAATAGCAGAAATGAGAAATAAAGTTTGAAAACGGGTCGTTGCGGCATCATTAAACTTTCGGTGCTGTGCTACGGTACCAGGCAATGCTCCCCATAAGACAAAGATGCGAACAGAAATCTGCCTAAACAGTTCTCATCGAAACCAACATTACTACCCCGCGATTGTAGCAAGGTCATGCCAGCTGTCGTAAGGTACCTTGCCCCGAATGCATATTGAAATAATCTTATCCCAGGTACCATTTCAGATATGAGTATGCAATACTTTCATCGAGGTGAGGTTATTAATACGGTAAAAGTTTGGTTTCGAACTAACTAAATTTTAAATTCTTAAATTAAAAAAATCGACCGTCTCGCCAGACTGCCGTAAACTAGAAAAATTGTAATAAAAGCTTTGAACTTATAATTGAAAAGTATAATCACAATGCTTTAGCGAATTATTATGTTTCGTTTATGAAATTTTTTGTTATTCTGAGTGATAGCCAGATACTATTTTTACATCGAGGTGAGATTAGTAAGACGTTGAAGGTTTGGTTGCATACTCATGCAATTTTGAAAGAAATTTTTTTTTGAAGAAACCGTGGTGATTGAAAAATTTTTGATTCGGGTTTTGCTACATATTTTTGCTACTATTTTTTTGGCTTTTCGAATTCATAAAATTAGTATAAACTTTAAAAATATATCTAAGAAATTAAAATATAAATAATTTCTTTGATTCGATATAATTAACCATTATTAAATCTTTAATTTTGTTTGTGGGCCAACCGACTAAATATATTTCAAACAACTGTAAAGGAACGAGTACAATGAAGTATTTTCTAAGTTTTCCTACAATCACAACAGATGCGCAAATTCTTGTATAAACCTCATTATAATAATTAACTATGAATGATACTAATATTTCAAACATAAAATTATTTTTGCCGTATCCAATTAATTCTTAGTTTATCACAAAACTCAATCATCTGCATGATATGAATACGTAATACTAATAAGACGATGAAATTTAATTATTTTATATAAGTTATATGCTCGAGTTTATATATACGATGAAAGAAGATGATTAGTTATTAAAATAAAAATATAATTAGCTTATTTATACATAAATGTGAAACTTAAAATGCCTATTCCCATAGAGGAATTAGTTAGATAACAGAAAGTGATTTAAGAGTATTCGAGGATCTTTAGCAGTTTCGAAGGAAATTTAATTAAATTTCGAATTATGCTCGTGCAGTTTATTTAAAAAAAATATTTTTATCAGCAAACTAAATATAATGTGCATAGAAAAAATTTATTTGCAAATTAAGCTTTAACTGATTAGGAGAGAGGAAATTAAAAAAAAACGACAAATTATAGCAACAATAACTATACCTAAAATTCTCTGGAGTAATTAAATCCTCCAAACCATCTCGAGCAGCACTAATAACATCTAGCTCAAAGAGACTAAATGATTCTCAGTAGACTTCTGCGCTGCGATTATAAATTATTCCATTAATGTTAGTAGTTATATATAAAGGCTTCATGATATTAAAGAGTTGAGAAGACGTGTTTGACTGAACAACAGTAATAGTGCAGTTCTAGCAGAGCCCCTTAAATATAAGAGCCGTAAGAAGCCGGTATTTTTTTCATGAGCTTTCCATAGAGAAAAAGCTTTACAATCAGTGTATTTTAATATTTTTAGAAGCTTTTTTCGATATAAAAACATAAATGTTTCGTTTATATTTTCAATTTGAATGATAAGTTCGATATTCAGGAAAAACATATTTTAAAATTGAGTTATCAGTCGCGTAAACGCAAACACATTTAAATTAGCCAAACACAATTTTTTTTTAATTTTTGTAGAAACAAGAATTTGTTTATATATGTATGTAAAGAAAATAAAAAAAATATATAGAGTGTTCCACTAAAAAATTTCAGCATTATTTTTTCCTAAACAAACGTTCGTAAAAAAATGCTTTTGAAGTAACAATTTAATATTGGGGTTATTCTGTTTCGTATTCTAAACCAATCAAAAGATGTCGCTTTGTATAAATTTATGAAAAAAGAAACAGAGTTTGTTTAGGTTCCTTAGAATACGAATGTCTCCTGGAACTGAGAGTAACGCAAAACGAGCGTATTTCATTTAAATAAAATAAACAAAAGTTTGGAAAAATTGTGACATTTTTCTATGATAGTAAATATTTTACGACGAAAAATTTTATTTACGCCAACCGGTTTATAAATAAAAATTGTAATTGTTTTGAGTAAAAAAATTTATTATATGAATAATAATTATTGTTTCTATACATGGTGGTTCATCAAATCTCGGTTTTCCTCACGGTGTCCCTTTAATTTTGTTATAAAGGTGATCGATTGCTTTATCGTTCATCTCAAAAATTCTGATCTGTGAACGATATCAGAATTTGCTAAACACGTTTAGTTTTTATAAAACTAAATTTTAAATTCCATGTAAGTGGAATCCGCGGCAGCACCCTTTATTAAATCACTTCACTAACCTACACAACTAAACGAAATTTTTATAGAAAATTATTAACTTTCTTCTCTGTCAACTCTCGATCGTACAGACATGTTTTTAAGTTAAAATAAAATTAAAATTCATATAACTTATTAGATTCGAAAAATAAAGAATTGAAATTATAAAAAAATAACTTAAAACCATTTTGTCATACGACACTGGAGTGTGGTGGAAAGTAAAGGGCCTTGTTTTGAGTGTGCGGAAAAAATACCGATTTACCAATAATAATTGAATTGCTCGTCTGAAAATTGTGGAAGAGCAATCTCGCAAAAGCAACAGATGTTCGAGTGCAACTGTTGAAACAAAGGTTTTCATCCTTCTTGCAAAGGAATCCATGGGCAACACATCACCAGGAAAGCTGCTGAAAACCAATGGTTTTGCTCCGAGGGTTGCGTGTGTAGTATTCAGCATGTTATGGAGGGTATTGTACTTGAATAAAAAAAAAATTAAACAAAAGGCAAGATAAAAATGAAAATTCTAGTAAAATAAAAAAAAATAATGTGAACAACAAAACAAAATACCGTCCATCACATGCTGGGCTATAGGATTTGGCCTACTCAGGGACTCAAGCGGTTATTGCGCGGCTAAGCGTCAGGGAGTGGGGTGGGGTTTCTGAGTTTGGGTAGGTCATGTTTAACCGCTATAAGGTAGGAAGTTAGGAAATGATAATAACCTATGTATTACCTTGAACACTCACCTAGTTCATCCTCAATTCAATAATATTGTTTACCTCATTTTAATTAAAATTATAACACTCCAAATTTCCATACAAAGAATATCAAATAATTTATTATAAAAAAATCGAAATAAAAAGAAATTATCAAAGAAAAGAAAAGAAAAAAAAATATCATGAAAATTAGTTTGCAATTACATTTTTTTTTGTTTAATCTAACTAGCTAAACCTAAACTAAAACTTAACTACCCACCACCAGTTTTTCTAATAAGACTTATTACAAAAAAACACAATCTTAGCTACAAAACTACTTTAAATGTACTCGAAGAAAACCAAAACTTGAAATTTAAGAGCAGACTAGTTATGATATACTATAAGTTCTTACGGTTTGTTGAGTGTTGCATAAATGTTGAATGCTGAATAAATCCACAATTGAACTGTAGTATAAATGTTGATTGAAGAGTTTTTTTTATTATTTTATGATTATTATTTTATGATGCGAAATTATAATATTGAGTGGTTTTTTTTTATTAATTATTTTCACTGTCACGTACGTACGTTGGGTTACGCCAAGTTCTAATTTGTGATGTTAATAGTTCACGATTTTAACACATGAATGGTAATTTAGGCGCACACTCATTGGTCTTAGAAACACTTGATTTTAATAACAGTACACTTTTTAGAACTTATGCAATAAAACTTAAACTTATGCAATAAACACAAAAAAAATGTTTTTTTTTATGAAATGTTTGCTCGCACTTCGGGTATTAATTAATTTCATTAATTTTATATTACTATACACGTTTTAACTTTTGAATACAGTACTTGCTTACTAATATAAAACTGTTAATTCGCACAAATGGCGTATAAATTTCTAAGAATTAATTATTTTTTCACACAACACAAAACTGTTTCTTCGCACAAATGGCGTATACATTTTTAAGAATTTTTTTTTTCACTCAACACAAAACTGTTTTTTCGCACAAATGGCGTATAAATTTTTAAAATTTATTTAGTTGTTCACTCATATACAAAAAAACCCAAATTTTTGATTATATTTTAATATAGTTATTTTTTTTATAACAACAATGTCCTTCAATTTACTATTTGAACCGACATCTCATTTACTTATTTATTTATTTTTTCATTCAAAATTTTACAACTTTTAATAAAAAAAATCTTTTTTTTTAACTTAAACATAGGTAGGTAATTGGAATATAATTACATTATAACTTTCCCAATAAAAAAATTTTCTTTTTTGAATATTTTACGTGTTCACAACCCGAGATTTATTAAATTACTTCCGGGCATCGAGTTTTATAGGCTTAGTGCAAGCTATCGTTTCTCACGTTCGGAAGTGAGAGCTTGACCCTAGACCTCCTACTGTATAATGCTTTTGAAAGAAATGCATTCGATCTATCTTTACTCAAATAAAAGTTGAGGAAAACTAATATAGGATTCGTCCGAGTTATGAGATAAAACGACTTCTCGGAAAGGACGATATAATCAAATTTATTTAATCCAACCAAATAAAGATGGCTAGGCCTCATTGGAAGGTGCTTTTAACAACAAATTCGATACAGTAGCCTGAAAAATTCGGAAAATCCGAACTACAAAAGTTGTGTAGAGTTACTGAAAAAATTTATTTTCTTAATTGCCTGCGGCACCATATGTTTTAGAACGTTTTGGTTACTTTTCATAAAGCAAAAACCGTAACTACTGAAAATAAAAATTTGTTTGGTGTGTATTTATATGTAATTAAAATGTCGAAAAAAATTATAATGAATAGTTTTATTACAACAAACACAAATTTTACAACAAACACAAAGAGCGTCACAACAAACAAATCACACAAAATAAATGATTCCACCATTTTGAAATTTAAAAACTGGCATGAATTGGTATAACTTGTGCAAAGTCGGTTGTAAATATTTTATCAATTCTGGCAAGATATTAATTATGTTCGTCTCCACCTACAACTGGCAAAATTTTAATGGTATAACTTGTTGTTAATGACATGGAGAGCATGTGATAGGAACGCGACAAAAATTTGGAAAATTAAATTAACTTTTATTCGGTCCTGTGCGTGTTTAACCCTTTGAATGCTGATTTTTTACTGCTGCTTTACCAGGTTTTAGTCGTGAAAACTAATTTAAATTTCGGAAATTTAACGATTACGGACTTTAACCGTAACGATACATTAACTCTTGGGGTGCCAAGAAGCGCGATCGCGCTTCTCAATACACTAGCCAAGAATTCCAAGAGAGCGATCGTGTTTTTGCTCCCGCACGAACTAATACGATCTCTATAATTTAAAATGAAATCGTTTTTGGAATACTTTTCGTAAATAAAATGCCTCGAAAACGAAATATACTTTAAATTTCAATGTTCCTCTATAGCATCGTGTCAGTTGTAACTAATTCTCTAAAAATCATGTTGGCACTCAAAGGGTTAATATATTGTGGAAAAAAATAAAACAGCAAATTAATATAGTTTTTATTTTATCAAAATAGTGAATATAAATTCTAAAAATATTTTAAGCTTATTTCAATGTAGTACAGTTATGGTTACGTTTTGGCGTTTTGGCTCGCAAGATAGTATATTTCCGAATAAATAGAAGATCCGATTATGAATTTCAAAGGACACCTTAAATTAAAGCATTGTAACTAATATCACGGTTTAGATATATTCAAGTAACAAGCTTTTATTGAAATTAAAATATTTGTATTCGAAATTTATCTAGTAAACTTACAGTCATGTCAGAAATTATATAAATTGTCAAAATCAAATTTATCAACTATTTGCTTTTACCAAAAGCAAAAACGTTGGAACAAAAAATCGATATGGAACAGTATAACGAGAAAAGCTTTACACAGAAAACATTATTATTAAATACATCTCAAAGAAGCAGTGTATTTGCCAGAAGAAGCAATTAGAAGAAATACAACATTTTTTTTAACTTGCAGCAAAAAAAATTGATTTTTTCATTAATTTTTTTAATGGAATATTTTATAATTTTTTTTTATGTTCAATGGAAATATAGAATATGCGATACTCAAAATACGAATGAATAAAGTTTAAATATTTATATCAAATTCATATCGCCGGCAGTATAAAAAATGTTGGCTTTATTAAAATCACATGCTAAAACAACATTGATTGCAAGATTAGCTTAATCTAATTTTATTTTATTATTTGCGTGCCACAAACACCTAAAATAACAATAATAAAACTTTGAACACGAAAGCTCCTTTGTTCGCATATACATACAGTTAATTTTCACGGCAAATAAATTATTCTGTGTACAAAAATTTGTTCAACCTTCCACAAAATTATTGATATCAATGTACTGGGTATCTAATTTTTATATATTCTTAAGTCGGGTGAAAATGCTTATATTGAAATTAAAATTACAAAATTTATTCTTAGAAGGTCGAAAAAACAACTCTACAAATTGTTGCGAGAACATTCAATTACCACTTGAGGTTCGGTATACCTTTCAATATTGCTTTTCAACCACAAAAAATGAAGCAGACTGAACAAAAAAAAATTCTCCCATTTGAAATAATTAGAAGTGACCTCTTGTGTTATATCGTTCTGTACCTTGTGCCATTTGAATGTTAATTATTTATATATTTAGCATGCATATTAAAATAATATTAGTATTTGCATAATATTGCACTTTGTATACGTTTTAATAATAATAATATATAATTGAATCCGGTATACCACATCTTATATACCATATACCATTACCATACTTAACACACAAAATAATTTATTTATATCACAATATTATTTATATACACAAGTACATTCGGTAATATAATTTATTACCTGTTATATGTATAGCAGGTACATAGTTCGTTTTCCAAATGAATAAGTAAATTTATGGTACGTTTATTGCTTCTTTGTTTTGTTTTCAGAAAGGTAATTTGTTAACATAATAATAAATGGATAAAACATCTTCTAGGAGTTTATTGAAGTATAAAGTAAGGATATTCTTTGATTACTAATCAGATCATTAGCAACTTGAACAAACATCCAATTTCAACTTTAAAATATCTCGTTTTGCTTTTGAAAATTGATTCAAACTCTTAGATGCCGTCCCTAATAAGTCATGTAGACAAGTTGACCTAGAAGTTATTACCTGACTAAAAGTGTTGGCAAAATATTAACGAGTACTATCATCTCGGTGTATAGTTGATATACAAGCATCTCGATATAATGAACAACGGTTATATCTCCTGGATACAACGTGAAACAAATTCGCACGATGGAATTTAATATCAATCGAGTCACATACCGTGAAAAGAATGACTCATTATTGATATTTGTGGAAAACAAGAAGGCAGCAGAATCTACAAAACGAATTTCAGGTGTAAAAAGTTTGTTGAGTTGCATTCCGTAAAAAAAGCTATTCAACAAGTCCAATCGTAAGGAAATATAATGCATGGTAGTTCAAATGAAAAATCAAAGTGTACGAAACCCAAGGTCAAAGTCAACTCTTGACTACAAAACAAAAGATTTATTCCAAACTCAGGCAAAATTTAACATTTAGGTAACTTTGATTATCCCATTGAAGCTATTTTATTTTATTACGGATGGCACGAAGCCAACCAGCAGATTTTCTCTAAACATAAAGAGGCATCTCTTACGGGGATTTTGTCTACTAAATCTCAGGGTTTTGGGTCGTGGGGAAGTTGATGGTTGTTGATGTTCCTGCCCTACACTGCGTAACAGAATAAACAAAAATTAAAATCAAACTAAAAAACTGAAATTACGTTGAATTTACCACAGAATTTGGTAAATTCAACGTAATTTCAGTTTTAGACCGAAATTTGAGGAACGTGAATCAAATTAATAATAACTGAGTGTGCCCACCCAGGAACGACCTGATCTACCTGAGCGACAAGTACAATGTCTGCTGAAAAAACTCCCTCGAACGACTCTTCGACCTCAAGAGGCTGATACCCAGCCACAACGAAGCAGCGTTTCTCTCTTCACCCAGAACGACCTCTAAGTCATCTATCACAATTTGCACTCCAACAGCCTTAGACTATCGGATTGCAACGAAGAGATACTGAATATTTCACGGTCCTTCCCGAGGGAGTTACAATCCCAGCCTGCAAATATGGAACCGGCACGAAATGAGAATCCCTCCCAACATCCCGACCCGAAAAGATTTTTAGTATGTACTTCATTTTATAAAAAAACAACACAAAAATAGATAAAATAACCCGAACAATAACTGAACAAGGAGGAAGAAAAATTAAACCGAATGCCAGGAATCGCCGGGCAAATTTTTAAACACAAAATAAAAATTTTGTCCAACCGAAAAAAAAAAAGAAAACCAGAGGTGGTAGAAAGGAAAAAACAAAAATAAATCAAACTAACGTTGGCGTCTTCCTGCCTTTAAGAAAAATAACGGCGGGGGTCTTTCCGCCTTTAGCAAAAATATAACGTTGGACGTCTTCCCACCTTTAGTAAAAATAGCGTCTTTACGTCTTTATCCAAAAATTTGGTCCGTTGGGTGTTGGCTCGCAGAAAAAGTGTTAAAAGATTTGGCCGCAGATTTGGCCTTGAAGGGCTGCAGAAAATGTTGGGCGTCTTCCCGCCCTTGTCTGAAAATGAGAAGTTAGACATTGGCCTACCGCAACCGTAAATTTAAATAGCCTCAATTGGCCACCCGTTTATAAATACTATTTACGGTGTCCTCCATATTGTATGGCACCGGTGGAACCCTTGCTTCGAGCGCCCTTAAAATGTGACGTCTCATTACAAATTGTGCCACTCGATATTTTTAATTATAGAATTTAACGACACTCAGGTAATTTGGTAAATCAACCGTTTGTAATTCAGCACAACACCCCAGAAAATTTCGAATCATAAAATTACTCTTCCTTTTCTAATACAAAATTAGCGAATTTGTCCTCACTCTATCAATCAATGTTTTGATATATATTAGTAGCAAATAATTGTAGACAGTTTATATTATTAATTAAATGAACTTAAACTTAAATTTTATCAAATTTTTTATTTTTATTTCCACGATTAAAATAAAAAATTGCAAAGTAAACTAAAACTCTCCCAAAAAAAACAAATTAATTTTTAGAAACATATTTTTTCCAGTTTTTCGGGCGCATCACTTGCCGTCTCGCTCTCAATGTATAATAAATTCACATGACACTGGATGTAACTACGGAGGCTAATTTTCGTAAAATCAAACTTAAGTGTATACACAACAACAGAAGGCAATGCTATCAGAAAAATGCTTGACTCATTAGATTGCAATGATTTTTTTTTAATTAAAAATTTCAAAAACCTACCATTTGATTGAAAAACTGAACATGAAAATATTCATATTATGATTAGTACACCAATAAACTGGTACAGAGGAAATTATTATATATTCATTGCATCGTAGAAGAAAGCCTGATAAGAAATACCTATACTTCGTTACAGCTACCTCCTTACTGCTATGTCTACTGCCACCTGCATTTGTACCCCATTCAAATAAAAATGGTACTAGAATTTTTTACAAATTATTCAAAAAAATTTTACACAGTGAGAAAATTTGTTGCAGATTCCGTTAAGATGCGCGAAAAAATTGATTGACTCTGTTTAGATCATTTCGAAATAAAATTTAGTTAGTAAACATAAAATTTTACAAAATTTGAATTAATGGCGGCTGAACGTTTGATTGATAAATAAATTTTTTAAAAATTCTTAAACGTTGAAATTTGTCTCGAAGCAAGTAATTTTTATTTATAGATTATAAAGATGCCCAAAATTCACAGTAGTAATAGTATTTCGTAAGAGTCCAAATTTTTTAAGTAGATTTTCCATTTTCCTTATTAGTAAAACTATTTTATATATTTTGCAATTTCAATTAAAGATTATTTGATTTAAATGAATGGCGACAATTTAACAATCCATTTTGATATATAAATTTGTCATATTTTGACAGTTCGATACTACATCATCAGAGTCATCTACTTTAGTTATGTTTCACATGGCGCATAGAATTACTAAATCTTTATGGAAATATATTGATATTTGAATTGAATAACAAATATTTAGTATAGCAGACAAAAACAAATATTTGCTCGTTCCAATTTCAAAATTATTGAAGAGTCTAACAAAAGGATAAGATTTAGGATAACAAAAATTTTTGTATTAGCGAGAAAAATTTGGGTTTGCCCTTTTGTTTACATGTATGTAATAACATTACATGTATGTAATTTAAATAACGCAATTTACTATTAGACCACATCAATTAAGAAAGTCTTACCAACCCAAATACAAATTGTAGGTTTTAATGTAAAACGTTGAATTTACTAAGTTTAACATGAACGACATGATGTCTTTTACAAAAAACCATCATCAACAATTTCCTTATAAAAATGTAGAAAAATTCTAGATGTATTTAATTGAGGAAAAATCACAATCCAATTATGTTTGAGGTTAACTACCAACTTCCTAACGACATCGTTCTCATTATATTATAAAATATACAAAATACGTATATCTCAAGTCTTAGACAGGGAAAATCTATGTTAATATGTGTCTTAAGCAGCAAAAAAATAATTTTATTAAAACTTAAAAACAACGAGTGTTTTTCTGCACGACATCGTTTAGCTATAATTTTCATTATGCCAAGCGTAAATAAATTATAATCGTATATGTGTTTTGGTTTAAGGTGCTGCATATTCATATGTATGTCAACAACACTTCGTTCTTGTTGACAAAAACTATATAAAATTGTTTTGATTATATTAAGCATAACCGCATTTATGTTAAATGCGGCTGAAGCTTTTTTTTCAATTAATATTTTATTTCTAAACTTTTTACAGGATTTACATTTTTAAAAATCCGTATAAATGTCGCTTTACATTTTTTATTAAATCGTGATCCTGTGTGACTTGCTTTTACATGCAAAATTATCAAAGCTTTTTTTTAAACTATTTTTAAAACTAATTTTACCATTTAAACGAATTAACATGAAAATGATTGTGAGAAAGTTTATTGTTTGTTAATTATTCGTCTAATAAATTGAATGAGTTCGATCAATTGATCGCCTACTGAGAAGAAAAATTTTTGTAACGGTAACAATGGGAATAGTTAGAATTCGCAGTGGAAATTATTTCCAATTCCGTTTTATTTTCAAACCACTTACCACTAACTCTTTACCTTAGCACGCCATAAAAAATAATTTATACAGAAATTATTTGTAAATTCTTTTACCAATTCCTTATTCCCGGGAAGATATCAGAATAAGGCCACAGGGGCAAAATGATGAAGTCTGAACTGAAAAATCATTTGTTGCAAAATATTTTATAAAAAAACACAAATAAACAAAAATTTCACGGGGAAATTTAATTTTTTTAAATGTTATTTAAAAAAAAGACTTGTATTCTAAGGTAAAAAGTTAGTTGACATTTTTTTTGAAACAAAATAAAATTGGGAACAACTTTCCCTGGTTATTTCGGAACGCAAAATTTCTTATGAATTCACTACCACTATTCTGGCTTTTCCTGGCAATATGGGGATTTGGAAAAATACTTTCAAAGTATTTTTGCATAGATTATATTTTTCTGGCCTACTGTTGGAACTAGATGGGTGTAAATATTTTAGAAAAAAATATTTTAGGTCGGGAAAATATTTACATTATTGTTACGAATGATGGGGTAAACAAAAAGAAAATTTGCTATATTTTATAATTTAGCTTCGATATAAAACAGAAAACGCAAGCCAGGCGGGTAAAATTGTGAACGGCATCTACGGTCCCGACACTGTCACAGCCAATCATGCGCAACTTTGACCTATTGTCGAAAGTGTCAATAAAATCCTAGCATCGCCCAGATGCTGAATATTGACCAAAAACAGTTTCAAACCATTTGCATAAAACAAGCTTCAAAAATAAACTCGACGTGCCACACGAGTTTACGCCAAAAAACTTGATGGAGGACTGTATTTCGATCTTGGAATCGTTGACCAAATTAATCGAAATCGAGCCATTTCTGAGGTGGATGACGGCTGGCGACAAGAAATGGGTCACATACGACAATGTCATGTGGAAACCATCATGGTCGAAGTACGGTGAAGCGGCCTAATTGGTAGCGAAACAAGGATTGGCAACCAGGAAGGTTAAACTGTATGTTTAATGAGATTGGGAATCAATCATTTAACGCCATGGTTCCGCGACGACCACATACGTTAACGATGACCCGCCAGAAGCTCCCTGACCTTGGTTGGGCGGTTTACCTGGTACCGAACGACTTTCATCTCTTCTTGTTCATGGAAAACGCTCATGGTGGTATAAATATGGCCACAAGAGAGGCTTGTGAAATTGGTTATCTCAGTGTTTTGGTAATAGAGACAAGGCGTTTGCAATTGCTTTCTAAATGGCAATGAGTAAGGAAAGCCCCGGAATTAACGTAAAAATAATGGAAATATATTTCCAAAACCAATATATTGGGAATTATTTTTCTCTATAAATATTTTGTGGAACAAAAGTTTTACAATCAATTTTTTTTTTTTGAAAATATTATCACCAAATTAATCCCAACAGTAGGCCAGAAAGATATTATTTTGACAAGAATGCTATAAAAGCATTTTAACCAAATCCCCTTTTCCTAAGAAAAGCCAGAACCATGCCAAAGAACCCCAAAATTTATATATTAACTATTCCATTTTTATTATAAATTTTAAATTGCAAATAACAATTTATTCTTTAAGAAACTTTCAAAAATTGGTGAATTACAAGTAATAAGGGATGTACTGTGGCCGGCAAAAATGGTACATAATGAAAAAAATTTAAGTTTTTAATTTCTATAGTTATAATTTTATTATTTAGACAATAAAATTAACTTGAGTAACCAGTTCTTTTTTTCAAGTTTTATTCAAAATTTAAATTGTTGTTGTATTTTAATTTAAAAAAATTAAAAATGAAAAAAATATTAGCTCCGTTGGAACAAACTATCATTTCTCCTTGCGAAAAAAGGATATTCTGTGGAGAAAATTGCCACGCTATTACAGGGGCAATTTGGGCAAATCAAATGGTTGTAATGGGCGTCCACAACTTTTAAATAGTAAGGATTCTCGTGCAACTGAGCGACTTTTAAAAGGAAAAAAAGAGGAGAAACCATAACAATCAAGTTATAAATAAATTCGACAAAGTTGCTAATGAGTTGGGTAATAATGTTAGTGAGTTAACCGCTAGACGGGCGTTGCAAATAATATAGGTTTGCATTCGTACGTAAAGAAGAAAAAACCAGCCTTATCCAACTAAAATATAAAAACGCGCTGAGAACTCGCAAAATTTCATAAAAATTGCTCTATATTGACGATTGGAAACGGTTGATTTGATCCGACGAAACGAAAATAAATCGATATCAGTCAGATGAGAAGTGCTACTGCTGGAAACGGCCACATGAATAAATAAAGCATCATCATGTTACGGAAACGATGAAGCACGGTGGCGGATCGGTAATGGCATGGAAATGCTTTACCTGGTGGAACGTTGGCTCACTAGATAGAATCAAGTTCATTATGCGAAAGAAAAAATATTTAAATATTCTTAAAGAAAATCTAGTGAAGTATGTGGATGCTTATCCGGAGGATTTCTCAGCAAGATATAGTGCAAAAATGGTGAAAAGATCAGAAATTCCAAACTTTGTAATGGTCTGCTCAAAGTCCGGATACACAAATTTCATAGAGCATTTATGGACCTTCATTAAGCGTAAATTAACCATTACATGCTTCCATAGAAGGGCTTGCCGAGAGCATGCCCTGATGTATAAAATCAGTTATAATTGACAATAAGGGACTTTGGACCAAATATTAAAGATGTCAAAAATGACCTAAAGAATGAATTTTAATATTTCTTTTTAATTAATGAAATTATTTTATTTTTTTTAAGTAAATCTTATGAAGAATATTACAAACTTGTAACCTGAAGTTAATTTTATTGTCTATATAATAAAATTATAACCATAGAAACAAAAAACTTAAAATGTTTTCATTATGTCCCATTTTTGTTCGCTACTGTATGTATTGTCGCCACATGACTAACCTTGCCCAGAAAGTAAATAACGACTTAACTACTATTATTAATAATAAGACAGTTTTAAAATTGATGTTTTTCTATGAAGACCTCCCTCTTTTATATAAAATGCCCACAAAATTCTCTAAAATATTAAGAAACTTTAGCTGGCAAAAAAACCGAAAATTTAGCTGTAATTTCTGTAGTAGAATTAAAGATCACACATCTCTAACACAAAAACTAATTAAACTAACTTAAGAGTCCTGGGGTGCTATTCTGGTAATTCCCCGGGAATAGGGAACTGGGAAAAGAATTTACATGTAATTTCTGTTTTTATATAAAATATTGTTTTCCGGCATACTGAGGTAAAAAGCTATTGTTAAATTTTTTAAAACCAGAATTAAATTGGGATTGAGTTTCGCTGCCAATTTAGATGTGGCAAAATTATTCCAAACTTATAAATATTTACATCCAACTTTTGAAAAAAAATATTTGTACAGATATTACATATAAATTCTTTCCCCAGTTCCCTATTCCCGAGGAATTGCCAGAACAGTGCTACTGTGGCACTATTCTGGCTTCCCCTGGGAATAGGGAATTGGGGAAAAAATTCATATTATTTTTGTCAAGATTAAATTTTTCTGGCCTACTGAGGGAACAAGTTTGGTGTTAATCTTTTCGAAACAAAATTAAATGGGAAAATATTTTTCCCCATAAAAATTTTATGGAACAAAAGTTTCCCAATTAACTTTGCTTTAAAAATTTTTGCACTAAATTTATTCCTTCAGTAAGCCAGAAAAATATAATATTGACAAAAATTCTATGAAAATATTTTTCCCAATTCCCTATTCCCAGGGAATGACAGAATAGGGCCACTGGGGGGTCATATTGCATTCTTTAAATTTGCTGGGGTGGATTGGGTAGGTTGGATGGAAATAGGATTCTTAAATAATTTTAAGAAGAAGTTCTGGATTATGGCCATTTGGGGCGGAACTCTGTAATTTCTTAACCGATTATGATGGAATTGAAAATGTTGGATGGAAATGGGATTTTAAGGATATGTTATGTTATGTTGCCTGTACATAAGGATATGTTGCCTGTACATGGTGTATCTCACAGATAATTTTCAAAAACAAATAAAAATATTTTTTGCTAAATATTCAACGACGTAAGGTAAAGAATTATGTCGTTCGATGTTTTGAAACTTCACTAGTAGAAAAGCACAGAAGCTTTTGATTTTGTATTAGATACTGTAAGTTGTAACATTGTTAGCTTTTGCGCGATAATTACATTACGTCATGTCACCCTAACAACAACAACTTAAGAGAGCTTAAGAGAGAAAGTTATAGTCTGAAAGTCTTAATATGAGATATTTGTGTCTTACCATCGCTGCATGGCACTAAATTTGGAAAAATCTGAAATTAAGGAAATTTAAAATCTTTGACAAACAGTGCACCTCCACCAATGAAGATCGCAGAAATTAAGGGAAAGTTGTCAAGGCTGATGATTTACTTAAAATATGCAATGATCAGGCCCGGTAATAATGCTTTATTATGTTGACGAAGAAATTATTATGTTTACGAACCTCACGCACTGGTGGACTCATGATTCGAGTATACTACGAAACAAACAAGAATACACCTCAATTAAACTGCTAAACGGAATTTTTCGAGATTCCATCCAAAAGCAGCTTAAAAATTCCAAATTGAAAACTATTGAACTATATAGACGAAAATGTACCCATTGGTGAAAAACCAGAACTAACAGATGATCATCTGGCTGCTTTGATGGTCACTTAACAAAGATTCTGATCATTGTTTGCTCCAGGTTCAAATCACAAGACGAAGGACTGGGCATGATGGAAATTATGGTGATGTTAATGTCAAGGGAAGAAAAACCATTGAGTGTATAATTTTTCGTGTGTCCTCGTCCAAGCTTACTAAAAGTTTAGAAAGCGTAAAGGAAAATTAGTTTAGAGAAAACTCTCTTAAGTATTTATGTTTATTCTAGATAAAATAACTTCTAAAACAGCAAATTCATTAATATAGGCTAGTTGCACTTAAGATTGCAGTTTAGGTTTTATGTCTTGATATCAAATTTAGGATGTGTGCAATATGCCTAAAAACTACCAGGAATATAATTCCATTAATCTTTGAGTAGATAATGCTATTCGGTACATCTTACAACTGCCAATATAATTGAATCTGACTACAGAAACATGTTATTTGGAATAGTAAATCAACAAGGGGTTTATTGGCTCTCCGTTCATAGCACCCATGGCTAAGAGGAAATTGATAAATTAATCAAAGGTTGACTACGTTCGTGAGGCTTTAACTGGATCATTAAGCACCTAACACATACATTTTTATTCCAAAAAAAATTCACTATGATCGTCGACGAGCATTTCGTTACCGCTTTATGGGGTTTATGTCTTAAGGTTAATAGCCAGTCATCTTGAGGAAAATTCAATAACGGGAATCGTGGAACTTAACTTAAAAATAAAATTAAAAATTTTTAAATTAAAATTCCTTGGCAGTGACGAGCAAGTGTATTTACCGCCGAAACGTTGAATTTATATTAAGCAATTTTATTTAATTAGTTAAGTTAGGAAAGTTAAGATTTTGAGAAATTCTATTAAACCTAACTAGACATACTCGTAATTAACTACTAAAATCTTGTATGGTTACTAGAATAACGGAAAAAGTATTATATTGAAAATGACTCACCAAATTTTACGTTCCACGCTCTTGTGTGCGTGCTGTGTGTTTAAAAAAAATCTTTTTAACATATTTTTTGAGGTTTAGAACGTCCACTTCACAATTTTTTTTTAAATACGCTATTTTGGATTTATTAATATTTAGCACTTTAACACTTCACTAAATTTCACTAATAACCGAACACTCAAATAATGAATAAAATCACAAAATCACAAGCAACAAATTTAATAAAAATTTATTTCTAATCAAAATTAAAAATAATTTAATAAAAAATAAGATGGAGTCACTAAAAATTACACAACACGTGAACCACGCAAACGCTTTAATTGTACTATGATGATTGGACCGTTTGACGATTAATAGTCAATATAAAATAAATGAACATCGTATGGGCCGCAAAATGCAGTTAGTTGATTTATATAAATGTATTGGTGGCAAATACTGTGCAGGGGTTACCTCAATCATGTTTTTATATACACCATGAGCTTGGTTAACGCGATGTTTTGCAGTTTCTTGCCTTATAATATAAAATCGAAATGAAGGCACTTAAGGCAATTGAGTGCAATTATTATTTTTATTTCAATGTATTTTTCAACAGTTTTATGTAATTTTTTTTATAATATTATTAGTTAGGATTTTTTTATTTGTACTTCATTTTTTTTTACTATTTTAAATGTCGCTCGCACTTTGTTGGTCAAGTTAATCGAAATTATGTAGTGGTAAGGGTTTAGTCGAAAAAATTAATTTTGTATAGATTAGTTCGTCAGTCCAATTTAGCTTGAATTTTGGTTTTATAGATGGAAAATGTGTAAGAATCCCAACAAACAATCAGTTTTGAACGGATGAGATTAATGATTTGAAAAAAATCAGTCTTCTCATCAGGTCGCGACGACTGACGTATTATTTACATTGAATATTGTCTATACCATGTAGTTGTACTACTAGCGAATTACTGCATAGCGTACGAAATTCAATTCTTTTTTACATTTACCATCTATATTCTATTCTTGCAACTAACTTTTTCGTGTTTACGAATTTTATTATATTTTACTTTTGGTTTTTTCGATAGTAATGGTGTTTGTGATTGTTCCGTATATTGTTCCGTGTATTGATTGTTCCGAATACTGAAAATAGACCAATATACGGAACAATCACAAACACCATTACTATCGAAAAAACCAATTTAGCTGTTTGTGGAAAAAGTTTTGCCGTAATGAGGGAACGCCAGCAACGTTTATTCTAAGTGCTTCATACCCGTCTTTAAGAACAGCCTGGGTGGCAGTATTTAGTAAGATTCATGGTTTTAGCCATTCATTTTAGTTTCTGTGTTCCGATAGTGTGAGTACATATATAACGTGTAAATTTTTACCTGGTTACCTTTTAAGACCTGGATCTCCAGGTCTTAAAGAGCTACCGTTCCATGTTCAGTTCCATATTTTAAGTGTGAGTCATGTACTTACGAAGTATATATGGACACAGATTTTATTACAGCTTCAATATTTTATTACAGCTTCAATATTTGCCTATCACATTATTTGGCGGTAGCGCATTTTTCTTCCTTGGAGTCTTGCTGTGTTGTTGAAGTACATTCACTGCGGTTGGACAGTTTTATTTACTTTTGCTTGTTAATGTGTCCCAACATCTGATGATAATTCTGCTCTCCGGTTTGTTAGATCTTAATAAATTCATTTTTTGTCTTGCAAATTCATTATCATCTATATATGCAAATTAGAACCGCTGATAAAACAAATAATTGTCCTGTTTTTATTATAACTATCAAAAGGAGTTTCTAGAACTTATATCAGTCTGGTTATCTTCGGCTTATGATTTTTTTCCTTAATTTAGTGATTTCGTTGCGTGACGCCATGTCTTTTTTTCAATAAGTCTCCTGCGTACTTCACCATTTTTGTTTTCCTGCAGAGTCGCGGCGCCTGTTTGTCTCTGTGTTGATTTCATTATGTTTGGCCCACCCCAGAATCCACTGACGGCCATTAGGTGGATCAGCCAACTACGCAGTTAGAGGGTCTAAGAAAAAATTTCATTTTATTGAGTAAGTATCACTGGCAAGGTTTGTTCACATACTAGATAAGTATCACACTCGACCTATGCAGAAAAATATCAGACGTAATTCTCACAGCTAAAGAAAATAATATCATATCATACGTTCATTTAGGACCAATACCTCCTATCATCCATCTTTGACAAAAATGAGTTGAGATAGCTATTACGTTAATATTTTTACGACAAATCGAATGAACTGAACGAAAAATTATCTAGCAACAACTTCTATCATCTATTATCCGCCAACAAAAGTGACAGGCATTCATTGTTCTGCTAAGTTTGTTAGTTTTATTTATTTTACTTAATTAATTGATCTCTAAAATAATTTTAAAAATAAAGTTTAACTTGTTTTTAATTGAATTAGCAACTTAAATTAAGTTTTATTGAGTTTTTATCATTGAAATGTCGATTTAAATTAATTTTTTCTGATAGACGTTGTTGTTCGATTGTTCGATTTTATTTCTCTGATACGAGGTATTTTCACATCATTTAAAATGAAAAGCAGAGGACAAATTATGGTAGATATGGCCTTAGCCAAAGCAAAAACTAATATAGAAGTGGTTCCAGATAATATTCAATGTGTGCGAACCTGGACCATGGACCATGGAAACAAAGTCTTTCTGCCCAGATACTAGTTTGTCTCCAGTTGACGAATTCTTAATTACATGTGAGTTGGAGATCGAATCAGCCAATATTATGTGTTTACCACCACCAACAGAATTACAGGATACTTGCAATAATGATATATCTAATTCAAATCAAATCGATCAACTTTTGTGTTTGGATGAAAATGATATAGAACGCTCGTAGGATGTTCCAATTTATGGAAACATGGATGAGGGAAGAAAAATGTGTCGCATTGTTGATTCCAGTAGATGGAAAAGGAACAAAAATAGGCTGCTACGATTAAAGGGACCTTCAGAAACCAACGGAAACTGGGGCCCACGTGTATTTCATCCAAATGTTTCATTTCTAAAGAAAGACAATGTGAATTGTTTGATGAAGTTGAAAAAAAATCTATATTTGATACTGATTTTAATCAACGTCAGATTTTAGTAAGTAGTAACATGGAACTTAAAACGGCCAAGCAAATACAGACTGAAGGTGATTCACGCAGAAAAAAGTCAATATTTTTTTTTTGCCAATAATTGGAGGGAGGAAGCCCGTTTGCAAAAATGTGTTCCTTAATACGTTGTCGCTATGTTCTTACACAGTCCAAAATTGGGTAAAATCATGCAAACCAAAACACAATTTATCAACCTCTGCTTTAGTAGCCAATGCAAGTAAAAAAGCGGACACGTTTTTAGAACAACTTCCAAAACTCCCATCGCACTATATTCGGCAGAATTCATCGAATGTATTTCTTGAGCATAGTTTCGACTCGATACAGGAAGTATACAATTGTTATATTCAGAAATGCCGAGTTCAAAATAAGTTATCTGTATCAGTAACTGTGTTTAAACAGGAAATGGATATACGTAACATCGCACTGTTCACTTTAAGAAAAGTTCGATGTGACAGCTGCTGGCAATTTGAAATAAAACAAATTGAATTGGAAAATTTTGAAGACTATCTTCGAAAAAAGACTTTTCCATAGTGCTCACGATGGATTAACAGTCTGTAAAAGTGTGCACCTCATTACAAGTCAGTGCCGTTTTTTATAAAACGAAATTAACCAATCACAATTTTACCATGTATAATTTACAATCATTGCACGCTACGTGATATTGGCTTACGGAAATTGATTCCTCACTAGATGTATCCACGCTTGTTTCTTGTGTGACTGATTTGTGTGAAGATATGAAGTTTTTAGTGCCTCCTGTAAAATTTTAATTTTGGATGATTGGAGATATTGGTTCTTAGTGAAAGCATGCTTATTAAACTATTTGAGGATGGGGACCAAACTTATTTACATTCTACCTAGAAAATATTTTCTCTAAAATAATAGAAGAAAAAATTTGAATTTGATTAAAACAAGTTTATGTTGATTCATTGAAAAGCATAAAATGTAAATCCGAAATCGGCCAAAGAGCATTTCGATTACTAATTTCTTTACTTATATATAAAAACATTTACTGACAATTTTATTCTAAAACTTTCTGTTTTAAATTATGAGCTCTATAGTTCAAAATTTTCTGACTGTAAGTTAACTATAAGACCGAGAAAATAAAGTGACTGAGTAAATATCAACATGGTGCTCATTTAAACTTCACGTTATTATGTTAATAAACTGCAGCAAATTCTAGAAAAACACAGGGATGGCAATTTTTTTTATATAAATTCTCGATTATAATTTTTCGTGAATTATCTGGAATATTGTAATGGTAATTAAATTGTTAGAAATATTTTTTTTCGTGTACATATATTTTCTACCAAATTTCAAGCATTAATTTTTTTTAATGGCTTCGTTATGTATTATGATTTTTTTTAAACTGTTCGTGTTTCACGATGATGATCAACAAATTATGTATTACTGAAAATTTTCCATGATTATCAATTTCCCGTGAGTTTTCCGGGCTTACCACATGAGATGTTACCTCCTAATTACAATTATTATTTAAACTAAATGTTAAGTCTAAATGGAAGTTTATGTAAAATATTTCAAGTACTGTAATATGAAATTTATCGTAGTGATGTTCACTTCCTGCATATAATAACTATTAGATAGTCATGAAACATTTTTTAAATGTAACCATAAAGTTAAAATAACATATCATTAAATTAATAATAATGTTGATTTATCAAAATTTAAAACTTCATATCTGCTTTAATATGAACTTTTGAATACGGCCATTTCTTTACCTAATATGTTCATCTACCGTACATATATCACTAACCCTAATCAGTTTCCAATCCGCGCAGTGATATACAAATGAATTCCCTGTACTCCAAAAGGATAAATACAAGAAAAACATATACCATAAATCTTTAAACAGTGAGTCGAGTTAACTATACAAAATACTAGGTATATTCTCCTTGCCGTTACATTAACCCTTTATATATACATACCTAGACCTACCTTATTCCATGTTACATGTTTATTATTATCGCTTACAATTTTCCATTTGGTTTTTGTTTCGTCGAATTTATGGTTATACACCAGAGATTTATTTCACTATTAATTGTAGCATATTATATAGAATTGTATGTGGAATACATAAATTTCTATACAAAAAAAAGCAGCAAACAGAAAATTATTGCCGAAAATTATTTAAAAAAAAAAATGTTTCTATACTACAAGTAAATTTCGAATTGTGGCATGTTTTTATTTATACACGGCTTTGAAAGCCGCATACAACATGTATACACAATGTACGGTTATTAGCCTTGCAATGTTCAATATATATAGAAAAATGCTCAGGCGGAAAAACCATAATACAGCATATTAAAATGAGATGAATTTTTGCATTTCAAATGTTTGCAATGATTTTGATTACACGCAAAAATTTTTTTTTTAGAATGAAAACCTAAGCCACATTTTAAATATTTTTACCTATTTAGTAAAATACGATACTCGGTCAACCTTGCTGAATGTAACATTATTACCATATTTTAATTTACAATATCAAGACAATATCGTGTTATACTAGTAGAGCAATATAATTTATTGCCTGTTATACTAGTTCGGATAACATAATGAATAAGTAATTTATGGAAAATTTTATTGCCTTCTAGTTTTATATAAGAAAGCCAATTTAATAGCATATATTAAAGATTATTTATGATACACTTTACATGATGTACTGTAGAAATTTATATCAGAATTTATTATACATAGGAGTAAAATTATAAATAATTGGATTGCATTTTACAATTTTTATTATTGTTAGAGATTTTCATATCGGTTGTCTTTCAATTCTTTTGTATCATTCTCCTATGCCAAATCTACCAATTTGAAACTTAAAGCGTCTTTCAATAGAAACACACGAAATATTCTAGGTTATAGCATCGATTTATTTGTGTATGGCAAATCGCATGAAAGTTACCAGTGTGGAATACCTCCGTGATTGTTGTCCTCACCACGCAGCCGTCCTATACCGAGTCGACTATTCGAAGTTTGGTGCGGCCAAATTCGACTCGATCAGTTGGATAATCAGCCAAAATTTGTACGTCGGGCTAACTTAAATCTCATATCTAAACGTCAACATAATGAACTTCATCATCAGTATGTTCATCGGTTTCTTTTATCCGTTAGGCCCAATCCGATATGATCGTTTATTAAAATTTCGTGTAAAGGAAAAGTTGCGTCAAGTGATAAGTTTTTTTGATTAAACTGTATTCAAATTAATAAAAAATGTTTAAAATTTATTTAATAATTGATAATTATTAATATTCACTAAAAATTTAATATAATTAAGTGTACGAAAACAAAGAAAATAAAATCAATAAATGTGTGACACTGAATTGCCTTCGATTCAGTGTAAAATGTGTCAGTGCCTTGCGTAATGATTTAGTACGGATAAACACTTGTTAGCTACGAATCGAGCAGGAATTTGAATTGAATCTGGAAATTGAATCTTACTAAATTTTTTTTAGTGCGGCTTAGAACCAAATCACATATACTCGTGTTTTGTCACATTCAGTACTCAATGTGGTAAGACATAAAAAAATTAGCGAGTGAATCGGCTGCAGCAGACCAAGTGAAAGAGAATCGCTTACAATTTGCAACAGCACACTTGATAAGGGTATACAGAAAAATAAACACGGTCAAAAAGTAGTAAGCAAATAATTTTATTAAATTTCTAAAGAGATAAGTAAAAACATAAAAAGCTTTCAAAATTATATTTCAGCGGATTTGATTTATTAAGTTTCCTCACCGCTATAAGTAAACTTAAAGTTATGTCGCTCTTAGATGTTATCTGATGGTGGAAAGTAATATAACATTACCAGATTAATTTTTCAAATCTGGTATTATAATTATAGTTGATTCCATCGAGTTGATTTGCCGATTTGCTTAAAAATTGGAATTTGTTTCATTTGAAGGTCCATTTTGAAAGTACGTTCAGTTTTGTTAAAATTATAGTTTTAATTTTGAGACCAATTTTAGATTTATTTATAATTTGTAGGCTTTTAAGATATCTACGATTTAAAATTTATTACGGAGGGGGCAATAGATATAATTTTTCCGCTAATGTCGGACGCTGCGAATAATAAAAGCAGAGTGGAGATCAGAAAACTTTTTTCAAATATGTCTCTTTAAAAATCATATGAATTTTTTTCCTCTCCAGGGTTTCAACGTGAACACTGAACTTTTAAGCACTACTACTACAATTTAATCTCTCAATAGTTCTGTTTTGGATTGGATTCAACAGCAAACGCTAAATTTAAAAATTCCCGTATAACTAAAACATTAATTAATTTGTTAATTTTAAATAATATAAATTATTTAATTATTACCAATGCCATAGAAAATTTAGTGCGTGGGGTAAAGGATAAATTACGAAATTGGTAAATGCGAAATTTTAAAATGCAGGATTTTGAAATATAGGATTTGGAAAACGGGATTTTGTAAACGCGATTTATAAATAGGGAATTTCAAACTCAAGCTATTCGGATCCATTCTTAGGGTCTGCCGACTGACATAATGAAAAATTTCAGATTCATAAATTAGTCCCACTGTCACTTGTCAGTTTCTTTAGATTGTTGCTTGCTTAATAAATGAATTTTTTATACATCTACCTTTTGTTCTCAAATCAGGAAAATTATTTTGTTTGAATTTCTCTTGGAAAAATATGGTTCTTATTTGATAGCATAATAAAACGATAAGCATACCAAAAAATTGTTTAATTCAAATTTTGCAACTTCCCTTAATTTTAGAATTTATCGGCAGTTTTGTCAAAACCAAAATGCAAACAATTTAGAAAATAACTAAAAACACCAATCCTCCAGGTTTAACGGGGCCTACCAGAAAACTGTTAATCGATTGGAATATTTTTATACAAATGATATTAATATGAAACCGGATGATTTTAGTCACTAGCTGGGTATACTACGAAATCCCGGTTTTCAAAATCCCAGTTTTCAAAATTCCGGTTTTCGTTTCTTCTAGTTCTAAAGTCCTGATTTTGGTTATATAGAATCTAATACCGACACCTACTAAAAAGAAAAATAATTGCAATGAAAACCAGGTTTTTGGAAAACCGGATTTTGACAAAACGCAATTTTGAAAACCGGGATTTCGTTACACACCCTCACTAGCTTTGATAGTGCATTAAAGGTAAATTATATTATTTTGTTATCGTTCAACTTTTTTACATAATTTTATTAATTCTTACAAAAATTTCAGAATACATATAGAAAGAAGGAGACGGACCTACCGGAAAATTGCACAATCGGTACAGAAATGAGCTCTTGAAACTTCGTGGAATTGGTTACGTTGATTCTACTAAACGCACTGACTCAACAAATTTAAGGAACACTTAATAAACACATTTTATTAAACACTTGTTTTTTTTCGCAGAATTAGATTTTTGAATATTTTAATTAAAAAATTTGTTCAAAAAGTTTAAAAAATCACTCGATCGATTTTGACATGTTAAGTCATCTTTAGGGGTTTCTACTGACTTGTAAAAGTAAAAATTTGTTATATATAGCAGAAAAAAAGGAAAAAATAAATAAAAGGAGGGACAAAAAATAGGCAACAAAAATTAATCTACTAACTATTAGTCATACTGAATTTTATTATTATTTCCGTATGACTAACAGTTAGTAGATTAATTTTTATTGCCTATTTTTTGTCCCTCCTTCTTTTATTTATTTTTTCCTTTTTTTCTGCTATATATAACAAACTTTTACTTTTACAAGTCAGTAGAAACCCTTGATGACGACTTAACAAGTCGAAATCGATCGAGTGATTTTTTAAACTTTTTGCACAAATTTTTTAATTAACATATTCAAAAATCTTATTTTGCGAAATAAAAAAAAGTGTTTAATAACATATGTTTATTAAGTGGAAATACACGGTAAATACACTTCCAAATCAAACACTCTGTAAAAGTTCAGAGTTGTAGATAAATGAAAATATTCTTTAGTGCAATATAGCTACCTTTAACTCATATTTTTAAAATTCTAAATCAAATAATTTCCCTTAAACTTTTAATAATTGTTTGGCCATAAAGTTTTCGTTAACTAAATTTCACTAAACAATAATAACATTTAAATTTATTTCACTTTAGATTAATGAAAGTACATATGTTGGTGAAATTCCCCACATTGTTAAAAACAAAAATAAATAACATACGCAACTTACAATTTATATACCCGATGGCCCCAATATCAGGTTTAAAAAAGCCCACAAATTTAATTGGTTTTGTATTACAGATATTGAAGAAACATTGATAAAAACTGCTTCAAAGCTATACCAGAAAGTTGGGGCGACGGGACTCAAAATTTCAAAATACGTACACATAAAGAAGAATTCTTAAACGACAACACAAATTGGCTCCAGAATAGGCCAATTTATAAACCTCCAGAAGCTTTTTTAAAGGTACATTATATAGAAAAGAATTCTATATTTATGAGACTCTATTTGAAAAATTATTGCTATACTGATAGATAGAAAAAACATGTAAAGAAATATATGGTGAAAAATTCGTGAGATCAAAAATTCAATATATTGGTCCGGAAGACATGTTTAAGTTTTGTTATTTTTATGTTTTGAATGTGTAGTACTGGGTAAAATAAATATTGTAGAACTCAAATTTTTTTTTGTTGTTGTTGTTGCATAATATACAGTCGGTCAAAAATTTAAGAATTTGTTGAAAATGGTGCTGCATTTATACAAATATTTAAAAAGTATTTATCCGAAAAATATAAAATGGTGGTCATTTTAAAGGTAAAAAATACGGATTAAGAAAATATTATAAAAATAGTATCATCTTTAAGCTTTTCATTTTCAAAATGGCAACCAAACTAGTTTTTATCAATTTTCTGAAAAACTTATTTTTTTTTTGTTTTTTTTTATTTTTTTTGTTCGCCATTTAATTCTATAAAACATACGCCATTTAATTCTATATAACATAGTTACATTCAATGTCAGAACAAAACTCAAAAACCATATCATTCTTTAAAGTTTTAAGAGTTTCTACACGTACGGACGAATTCTACAATATTTTTTTTTACTCAGTACTACTACTCAGATTTCATGAATTTTTCACCATGTATATGTGAAAAATTATGATTCTATTTTAAAAGCTTTCATTATAGGGGAGGATGCACCATTAGAATATAATTTTTTTTTGTATTAAATATAAGATATAATATTAAAAGTAAAGCTAGAAATACTTAAATAAACCAACTTTCAAAATAAAGGTTAATAAACGATTGGTCTGAAGTGCGAAATACACAACAAATATTTTTTTTTTAGAATTGAACTAATTGTATATTATTTTTGATATGGAAAAATGCTTAGTACCCAAGAAATGAGTTACATTAAATTAAAAAAAAACTCAATTTTGATGTTTTCATAAATTAACATTTATTACACACACTCAAAGATTTGGTATTCGTGATACACCGGAAACAGTGTTCAATGGAGTCCACCACTCGCTCGGTGTTATTTTTTCGCCAAAAGTAGGTGTTTTATTTATTATTTTACCGGATATGATTGTATTTCTTTCTTTCGGTGCGTTAAAAACCCCAATGGGAATTAATTGTTTTACATTTATTGGTGTTACGAAACTACAATTTTGGTTTTTGGTAATATCTTTTAGGGGGTAACTTATTATTCAGTTGGATATTATATTTATTATTCAGCTTAAGGCAAATGTAAAATTCGTTTCGGGAACAATACAAACTCCTGCTTGGGTAATAATTAAATATGTGATCTGGAACTATTGGATACTATTTTTGGTAAGTTAACTCGAATTTGCATATAAAACAGTAAAAATTCAATTTTAAAAATATATACCTATTTATCCATTTTTACTTAAATCTAAAATATAACAAACAATATAATAATTAATAACTTTTTAAAAATAACTCAAATCATAAGGAACTTTATATTTCATTTAATTTATAGCCATAATAATATAGACCAACTTGTTGAAAACTTGTTTTGAATGTTTCAGTGTAAAATTTTCTTACTATTAAATAATATAATATTTTGAGTCTTAATTAAAAGAATAAGGTCATTATCACTTACACTACATTTTTCCTTTATTTCAGAAGCAAATTTTGATGAATTTACTTTAAGAAAACCACTGTGCTTGTGCTCTACTACATTCAATTCAAAAGTAAATACTTTCTTGCCAGTCGGTGTAGAATACACGTTGATTTTTTTTTGGCAAGAGATTTACAAATATTGGAAAATTTTTTCATATTTCGTGCCACTTGTTTAAAAAACTTGTGTTTGCTTTTGAATCGCATTGTAGATGATAATGAAAAAGCAAATGGTGCTTTGGTATTAATGATGCCAAAACGACGTCATAATTTGGTAAATATAATTTTAGGTTTAAACCTGTACACATTATTATGAGAATCCTAAAATCGATGAGGTCTAACATCAATTGATATTGACTTAGGGTACACAGAAAGAAAAGTTTAGTATTTTCAAATAATGATTAATCAATTTCATTTAAAGTTGAGGATTGATTTTTAGCCATTGAATGTGATTGGCTGATTTATTTAATTTTAATTAGATGATTTTAACAAACCTTAAAATTAATGTTTCAACTAAAACATTTAATAAAACATATTAAATATTTATTTGATTTATTAACAAATAGTTAGTGATTAAATAAATTAATTAGTAAAATTAAATAGATTATTAAATAAAACATTTATTTATAAATTAACATTAATGATCAATCATTTTTTATGATTTGATTAAATATTTTAATGATTTTCATAAATTTCCAAGGAAACCAAACAAAATAATTTGTTTAGAACTACACTGTTGTTCTAATTAAATTATTAATAGTGATTTTATTAAATCAATCAAAAATACCAAGAGTTTGGCTTTGGCACTTTGGTTTTCGAACTAATAAGATTTTTGAATACTCGTACTTTATTTAAAGAATTCAATCATCTCATTTAGAAGGCCAAGACTTCGACAGTTCGACTGAACTGCAAGGAAATGGTAAATACTTTATCCATATATATAAAATAAAAACTCAATGAGTTAGCGAATTATTATAATTTTGCGAAACATCTCGAAATAAAACTGCATTCATTCATTTGAATTATATGAAAGAACAAAAGTTAATTTTATGATTCTGCTATTGATTTAGATGATTTATCAATTTGTTTAGTAAACTGAAATAGTCATTTTTAATGATTTTGGTCCAATGTTTAGCTGTCAACCAATGTTTAGCTGTTTTAATAAATTTGGCGTAAAATAAACTTTATCCAATATTTTTATTGTTTCAGCGAAAGATATTACTTGATTTTCCCAAAAATATAATAAATTCATTTAATTAATTATATAATTTGTAATGTAAAAAATCAACTAATTTTGTTTAGCCAAATCATTGAATTTTCATTTCGTATTTTGTTAAATGATTAGTTAATACAAATATAATATTAAATGTAATTATATAATTCACTATCATTTAATTGAGAATAGATAATTCTACTATTCCATTTTTTTCTGTGTATGATAAAATTTCAGCAGTACGCTTGGACCTTTTATAAGATGTTAGAAAATCTCCATTTGTATAAACATAAGCTGATTTTTTATAACTGATGAATCTACAGGTTTACTATCAATAGATTTAGAAATATTCGCAGAATACGAAAATTTTATTAATTTTAATATCTAAGTTAAAGAACGAACTTCATCTACAAATGCCTTGACTGTATCATTTGAATCAAAGTTAGTAGTTACAAAATGAAAACAGAAATGTTTAGAAATATTAAGAACCGATTGATACGACGATTAAATGTAGAATTCATAAGTGTCATATACAAATTTTCATATCAAGTGAGCTTTCATACAAATTTTGCACACAATAACAATTTAGTAATTTATAAGTAAATTAAAGATTGTTAAAAAATTATAAGAATTTAAAAAGAATTACAATTAATTCACTTGATAAAATAATAACAATACCTCACAGGAAAAATTATTCCAGTCGAGATTGAATATCTAGCATTTTCGCAGTTAATCTCTTAAGGCCAATTTCAAAAATGCTTTCGTGTATGAATATTAAAAATGATGTGCAATCGTGAGGATATTTGCAATTAAAGTTCGTGAATTATTACCATGTCCAATGTAACCATCTCTAATAGTTTTAATCAAATAATAATTAATGAAACAGAATACTTACAAAATTTTCATGATTATTGTTAACGCAGAGCTTGAAACTGCTTTCGCCCATAATATTTTATCAGTTTTGTTTGGGTAAAATACGTGCGTGTTTGTTTACTAAACGACTACTATAAATGAACCATCAGTCTCCTAAATTTTTCGGAGAGCGTTGATTGCGATTCGTATTCGTTTAAGATATGTTTTCCAAATTTATTTAGGTATGTTAAAATTTTCTGTTATATAAATATATTTATTAGTAATAAAACAATTAACAATTACACATTTTAATAAAAAACCTACTTTTAGTAATAAATTTTGACGGTTTAAAAATTTATAATTAATCTTTTATCGAGATGTCGCTCCTTATGAATTATTAAAAATAGCACACTTGATATAATATATGACAAGGGGTAAAATCTCAATAAAAGAATAGTTTTGGAAAAAAATATTTTTTACATTAATAAATATCAAAGCTTATCTTAAAATTCATTAAACGTCCAGAAAATTGTAACCTGGAAACCTGTAAATAAATTGTTCAATCTCATCTGTTCTAAACTGAAATTGCAAACTCTTAATTATTTCACCTTCTTAGTAAAAAAAATAATTGTCTGGCTAAGCGAACTATTATTTTACAAACTTAACAAAAACTAAACAAAATTTAATTTAATTCGGCAATAAATTTAAGTAATTTTTTCATATAAAATACTAACGTTTTATTGAAATTTCTGTAAATTCAATATGAAAATGTAATCCTTGTTTTTATTATCAAATTTCTTCACTTAAGATAATTTTTCAATTTTGTGGAAAATCACTGCAAAATTAGGAAATTTTAATTACAAAATTCTTCTATTTAACAGCTATTTTTTCCGTGTATTGAGAGCCCTTTCTTAGCTTCCTCATTCATAATGAATATGACCAAAAATTTTGAACTAATCAAAATTATTTTTATATTTACAGAATAATGACTTTTGACGTGCGATCGACATTTCGAGTCTAATCCAACCAGTTCCACTGGAGTTCTTGGTTAAACCCGATACATTGTGAATTTGTGAGGTCTTCCGCAAAATTCTTATCATTAATCCAATCTTTTAATTTTTTTTGGATTCTACTAGATGAACAAGTGGACCAGTAGTGCAGTGGTTCAAAGCTTCGCCACTTGGACCAATAGGTACAGGGTTTGAATCTCATCAGCGACTAGATTCAAATCGAGTTTTCATGATCGATTACAATCGATGATGTTAATTAACACAACTATAAGATCCTCTGATGGAATGCAGAATTCAACGCCGACATGAAGCTTGCAATGTGCAGTTGGTGTATACTGTAATTGTATCACAATATGGTATCACAATGGACCAAAATTGGTCTAAGTGTCAACCACTGAAACCTACTAGATGTAAGCTATAGCCGCGCAAAATTTAATTAGCGGAGCCCAAGGCAAAGTTATCAACAAACGATAAAAATGTTATTTGTATAATTTCGTATTTTACGTTGATATATTAAATATGATATTACCCTTTGTGTACACAGATTGATTTTAAATTATTACGCAATTAACTATATGTTTCTGAAAATCAATATATTATGAAAAACGATTTAATAGATTTATTTCCAAAATTGCAAACTCGCCGGGATCTATAAAAAATTGTTTTTTGGTTGTACAAATAAAGCTTTTGTGAAATGAGAAAATTTTTCGGTTTATTCCTCGTAATTCGAAATAAATTTTAATTATTTACTTTATTATACTTTAATTTATATGTAACAAAGGCATAATACGACAAAACTATTTTGCAGCTCTCATATATTGAAAAATTGCGAAATCAAAATAAATAAAAAGTTTTAAATTTTTTGGTTTGAAAATTTTTTAACAAATTTTGTTAATCTATTTTAACAAAAAATAAATTTTTTATTATTATTTTTTGTATCTGTTTGATATCTTACGAATTAAAAATATTTATTTTGTAGTCTTTCTTAGAATTTAATGGCATAATGGATTCGTTTAAGCAATACAATTATTTTTTGTACTTTTTGCTATTTGTATCTACTTACTCGTATTTTCAACTTTTGTTCGTTATACAAATTTTTCACAAAATTGAAAATAAGTGAAGTTAAATAACAAATACTGAAAATGGTATTAAATAAATGAAATTAGGAAACTCTACAAAATGTAAACCAGATCAAAGCATAAGTTTTTAATAATATATTTTCAGAGAACTGTGCTCGGGAACATATTTTTACAAACTCATCAACAGTTTATTTTGTAATAGTTGTGTTTGAGTTGGACTTGTAGAATAATCAGAATTTTATTGTATCAGTTTTTTATGACAAATATTCAACAAAATTAAACAAAACTGTACGACTACCTGTATAAAGTTTGTTGTTATGCAAGTATTTTAGTTTGATTAGTGAGCAAAAAGTTTCCTATCTACTACTATTATTGAAAACGTAAAAACCGCATAAAAATTAAACAATTAGAATCAGACAAACGAGTAGTGTACGATATAAAATGTCAATATGAATATTTCAGTTTGAAACTGCCATAATATTTGTGGCCAGACATCTTTTATGATAATTATGCAGGCAAAAAAAATCGTATTTTTGATTATTGGGTTTTAATTTTGTCTCAAGACAGACACGTGTGCAAATTTCTTATCTTTTAGGTTCTTTTTCATATATAAAATATCTGATTCTTCTCCACAGTTCAAACGAATTGGTTATCAGGGTAAAACTTTATTCATAGATTTTTTTTATAAATTGGCAGATTTCTTCCGCTTCCAAAGAGCTTTTGATTTTTTTCCAAATATTTGTAAAACTATATCATTTAAGGGAAAAATGACAATAAACTCACTCATTCTAAATTAATTTCGCGACAATAACAGATTTCCAAAATTTAAGCGGACATGACTGTTTGTTTTTAACAGTTAATGTCAACAAAAATTGGCCTCTGTGCAAGTCTTACGGATTAATTGAAGTTGCAACTTCTATTTGAATTTTTTTATTTTTTGCTAATATTTGGATGACGTGATATCATAAAAAACGATTAAAATTATTTACAGTTACAATTAAATTTGACACAAAATTGGTTCAGATAATTTTTTTCGTTTGACCGAAAATGTTGACTTTCTATACGAACTACTTTATTTCATCTAAACGCGGCCTCTTTACAGTGTAGGCGGATTGACTATTTGAAATAAATCTTGATCAATAACCTTTATTGAATAATTTGGAGATCTTTGCGAATTTTGGATTAAATCTGAGTATAGTGAGAGTGACTTTTTCATCTTTTGCATAAAATTATCCACAGTGCTTGATCTAGTTGGTTTTCTGAAATTTAAGCAGAATTAATTATTTGTGATTATTCAAAACAGTTATATTAAGTTTAGTTTAAGTTCTCGCTTTAGAAATCAAAGTACAGTGTATTCGAGATCATTGTATAAATTCGTGGTAAAAGAAGGTTGGGCATTGTAGACAGTAAATTTACCACTTCATTTTCTAATTTTCAAAACTATCAATGAACCAAAACGGATAATTTTGATTAAAATTGTGTAGAGCTATGTCGTACTTTCTGACATCTATAATAAATCTGAAAATAACGAGGAATTGCAGAAATCGGAATCCTAATTTTGGTTGCAATTTGCTTGCTAATAGTTTAGATTCGACTGTAAATAATTAGAAGATGGTAGCGATCGTTTGGATGCAAATATTTCGAAATAAAGATATGGATTATTCTATATCGTTCACACAGAGATATGCAGTAGTACGTGAGACAATTTTTGGAGGACTTCTGGAACTCTATGTACAGTGGGAAGATTTATGTTCCCAAAAATATCACAAAACCGCATTGATGACTTATAATGATAACTTTTTTGGAAAAACTATCGACCACGATTAAACTTGCTGCAGTTGGCTGATACGTTATCTGGGATAACGACCGAAAAAATCCCAAAAAGTTCGTTGAAACCGTCGGAATGCAGTATTAACACTTTCAAAAGTTTAATAAGAGGGGTACTTCACTGTTTTCTTTCATTTGAAAATCTGGCATGCATTAATGAAAGGAGAAGAATTATTATTCATCATGACCCAAACGAAATATCTTTGGGCGATTCATTAATAATTTCCAATTGGTGAAATCATAGATAAATTTGGTGTATCATGAAATGAATATTTACAAAAGTGAAACCTCCATCCACTTTATTATATAGTTTTGAAGAAGAATTTAGAAGTTGAGTTATTAAATAAATTTTTAGCTATACTAGAGAAAAATTATAACAGCGAGCGCATAAGATCACCAGGCAGAGCAAGCTAAAGAACTCTATTGAAATCTATCGTTAAATCGGTCCTCCATATATAGTTGTGAGACTTGGAAGCACAATCACCAATTCTCAAAAACTACAAGTATTTATCAACAAGAGTCTAACGCAAATCTGTGGCATCTATTGGCCAAACACGATTTCAAACACGGATCTACTTGCCCTAACTAATAATTAGCTAATCACCGTCAAAATTAAATGTCGAAAGAGAATCGCGAACAGTATAGGCGCATAGCGTGAAATCAAACTGCTGGCGAGAAACGGGTGGCGCTGGAAGGAGATCGTTTTCGCTATATGCTCCTCCTAGGAGCAATGTCTATTTTTTTATTTGTTTGTTGTAAAAAAAAATGAAGGACACAATTAAAGCAAAAATATTAAGAAAAAAAAACAAAACTAGAGAAAAATGCATCTGAATTTAAATCAAGTAAAAGGAATATGAGAAAAACAATACAGTGTATGTGTAAACGATACAGACTATGCCTTGAACGATATTGTGGCTACTTGAGAGGTCTCTGAGAAACATTAACCAGAATAGAGTTACGTGATACCTCACCGTAAAGGATAATCCTTCGACATATAGGACCGACAACTTGTAATTGCTAAACGGTTCCAAATATTCCTGCTCTGTCACGCAGTAATTTCTCTGAGCCGCGTTCATCTTCCATCCTTCGATTAAAAATCCACTTAAAAATGGACGACACCTATTCCAAGTGGGTTAGCATCGCATTGCATAAAACATCTTGAGTAAAATCTGAACTCACTATAAAACCGAAGCAGAAAGTAATGGAAACGTGAGAGTTCTAAATGCTTGTTGACGATCGCTAGTCCACTGGAATTGCCTTACCATTTTTAAAAGTCGTCAGAGGCACATAAATTGAACTGATAAACCTGTTTTACATTTTTTGGAAGATGAAACCCTGTTATAACTCTGACCTTGATCGATTGAGCTCTGATTCCACTCTCAAAAACCAAACCACCCAGACATTCGACTCCTTTTGGTACATTCTAGTTTTTTTCTACAATTCTCGATAGACCAGGCTTATAGATAGTCTAGCTGCCACATCCTCTAATAAATTTGGATTAGCTTCCTTTTGAACTAAGTGGCCTGGGACACCGAACTCAGTTTGATCCCTATAGAACATGTGTAATGGAACTTGCCAAAAGGCAGCGTATTAATCAATCCTTGAGATAAAAGCTTGAGAAAAATTTGGTTTTATCAAGCCTATGATCTCTTAGTAGAGGCAGATAATTTACGTTACGTATTTCCTGTGCCAGTTCTGTCAGAAATTGTGATACAGTTATTTTACAATTTTCCACTTAGAATGGTTAGAAATATCAGTAACATTGTACATCTGTTAACGAACCACCATTTAATTCCACATACAATGGAATTTTGAAAATACGCATAATGAACTCTTCCAACGTAATCTTATATGTCCTAGAGTGACCTTATTTAAATTGGAATTTGTTAGTTTAACGGAAGCCTCCTAAATTACTCCCATATGTGTAGCGCCTGGTGGAATAAAATACCATTTAATTTATTTCTTTTTTCTATGAACTTTTCTAGGAACATTTTACTAGGAAGGCTCTTTCAAATGATTGTTTGCACTGACACAACTGGTGCCATTGTCACTGCAAATATTTTTGAACAATCCACGCCCCGCAATGAATTTATGTACAGCTTTGGTGACCAGACATAAAGACAAGCACACACAAATTTTTGTTGTTGGCTTATTTTGATGATTATAGGTGCCCAGTATATTCTATGCCAGTATTTGCGAACGAATGTGCAAACTGTACTAGACATTCATGTAAGTCATCCGATGGTTGATTTTCACTTTCAGGCCTTGCTTGAACTATTTAATTCAACAAAAATTAATGAAATGTTAGACAGAACTATTAAATGCTTCATATTGAAACTACAATTAGAGTTTGATATTTTACTACCAACTCGAATTGAGGTATCATTGTGTACAAAGGGGTCTATTAGTAAATTATATTCAGCATAGAAATAATTTTGCCGTCCAAATAAACCTATTTGATAAAGCCCCTTGGCGATTACATCAGAAAGCAACATTGCCATTTTATTGATTTGATTTCGTGAACAATAAAGATTAAGATAATGACTCATAATTTAAACCAGTCTTGTTTTATTTGTGATAGTAAATGATCGTCCCAGGTAACTGGATTTAACTAGCGCCTTCGAAAAAAGATTTTCATTTCTATAAACAATGGTTACAGCTGATCATACCGGTATCTGAGAGGAAACCACGTGTGGTGAGGCAACAAATTTAGATAATTCTCATTTGAATAAAAACTCGCCTTAGAATGAATCCCAAATTATACTAAGATTGGAAAATTATTATTTTAAATTGTTTCATTCGCTAATTTTGATTCTTCAAAATTACATTCTTCTTTTGATTTCTTGAAATTTACCTCAATTTTTTTAAATTAAACCTAAATTGTACTTAACCAGCATATAAAATCATCAAAACGAGTATATCCTTAGCATATTAACTTCATAAGTCCTAGGCTATCATATTCCGGTATAAAATCGTAATAGATGGTAGGTTCTCGTTGAAACCTATACGTTTCGTGCACGCCAAATTTTATCGGTCCGAAATACCATTATTAACCGCGAGTTTTATGGTTCTAAAAAATATTTGTGGTGTATCGGACATTGTCGCGATATGAGGTACGATACGCAAGGCGTCTGCTTTAAGTGGTTTTCTTTTGTAAATCGAGTACGATAACCTTCTAAGAAATATCAATGATTTTTATGGCCGACATCGGTCCACCAGAAGTGGAAGCTTGTGCAAGAGCTTTTCTGTTTTTAAAATATGTTGAATAGTACGAGTACATAACAATTACGGAAATGTCAAGTTCTAATAACAAAAACTGTATTTCACCACAATTAACAAGTTCGTGGACGTGATTGCTATAGCATTCATACACTTTTTCATTTTTCAACACTTTCGCGCAAAACAGTCATTCAAATATTTCCTTTTGTAAGAAATAAGACAACATATTTGTTAATTCTCAACAATACATTCTTTTCCGCGACGAAATATCATTACAATTTGTGTTAAACACGTTTTGAAAGCGTCCGCGAACGTTTTAAGAAATTTTACAGTAAATGCAGATTGACTATATGTCAATGGCCAACGAATAGCACCATTTAGTTTTGGATTAAAAACTTGAATTTTTTGATTAAATAACGTCAATTAAATTTGTGGAAATAAAGCTTCCTTTATTTTATTTAATTATGTTATATTTAAATGCTACATAAGTTTTCAAAGGCTATACCATTCTAAATTTATAGTGTATCAGTTTCTCTTACATATATTGGCTGTTATAAGGTTCTTTGTTAATTTGTCAGAAACTTCATACTGCCAACTCAACCACATACTACGTGTAGGTAACCCAGAAACTTTTTTGAATTCTATAATAATTTATTATCGCAATTTTAAAAAAATACTTATTAAAAATTCGGACGTGCAGATGTGGTGCCATTCTTAATAATTGTCAATGTTTATTCCCGACTGCTCAGATGAATTCATTGATGGGGATGAATCTTTAACAAGCATATTATTTTCGAAAAAAACAACCTAGAACTAAATGGTTTTTAACTAATTTTGAAACAATATTGGCCCGCAGGTCCGAGGTACAAAGCTTTAGCGAAAATATCGATTTTTGACAAAAACCCGTTTCTCAAGAAATTTTTTACCCATTAACTGCTTGGTCGGAACAAAACTTAATAACTATAATCTTTCTTCACAATTTGGGAGATTATAGTGAATTTTATCGAAATCGGTCTACCGGAAGAGGCAGATTGCATAGGATCGTTTTCATTATCTACCTGTATTTTGGAAAAATTGGATATGAGTAATACGGATAAAAGGAAGTTGAAACCGGCGAGAACGGATGATGTACTGAGAAAAATAGAGGACCTCCCCTCAAATGGTTAAATTTCTTAATAGGCACAATAGTAAGAGGGAGGGAGAGAGAATATTTATATAAATACAACAATGGAACAAATTTTACTTCAATCACTTTTTAAATTAATTTTTATTAATTCTCTTAAATTTTTTCCCATCACTTGTTTTAAATTTTTGCATTTATCATGTCAAAATTATTACAGTTAGGACAGCAAGAGAACTAATTTCAAAATATGGTAAAGAAATTTTGAACTTGTGAAAATTTAAAAAAAACCAACTTCATAATGTAATTAAAAAAAACTAAGAAAAATTTTCGTCTAGAAATAAATTGATAGGAAAATAAAATTGTACAACGTCTACAAACTTTCTGTCACGTGACATTATTAAGCCTTCATTTCGATTTTGAATAATAAGTTGAAAAACTGCAATATATCGCGTTAACCAAACTCATGGTGTAGAACCATACAATAGACGTAATTCCTGCATATAGTAATTACCACCAATACATTGACATAAAAAATAAAAATGCATTTACCGGACCATACGATGTTCATTTATTTTATATCGAATATTAATCGCCAAACGGTACAATCATCGTAGTACAATTAAAGCGTTTGCGTAGAGTGGTTGACGTGTTATGTAATTTTTAGTGACTCCATCTTATTTTTTATAAAATCATTTTTAAGTTTTGATCAGAAATAAATTTTACTTAAATTATTTGCTGGTAGTTTTGGTGATTTGTTTGACTTGATTTTTTTGAGTGTTAATTAGTGAAATTAATTATTTATTTTATTGAGTGATGTTGTGATAAAGTGGTAAACTTTAACTAATTCAAAAGAGTGTATTTAAAAAATGGTAAAGTTTGTGAAGTGGCTAGTAAATTAAAATTAGTAGTTAATAACATTTTTAAAAATAACACGCACACAAAAGTGTGGAACGTGAACTTTGGTGAGTCATTACCATTATTAAGTTTATTAGAATTTCTGAAAAGCTTAACTTTTCTAATTTTATCTTTAATTTAATTGCTTAATATAAATTGAGCGTTTGATCGGTGAATACACGTTGTACGCGTCGCTTCCATCAGACAATTTTAATTTGAAAATCATTTTTGTTAAAAATTAAAATTTTTTAAATATTGTTTCCAAGTCAAATTCCATTGTTCATTAACCGTAAGACATAGGTAATGACTTTGCAACGAAACGCTCGACAACGATCAGGGTGAACCTTTTTGTAAAAATAGATTATTTGATTGACCATATTCAGTGTGATTACCCAGTAAAGTTTTTAATATACCACTGTTAAAGTTTAGTGGCTTCTTCAGCTATTTGAATCAAATGAAACTCGAGACTTTCCACAGGTCGGCCGTGTTAAGCTGCTTGCTTACCTAGTTAGAATAGAATTCTTAACTTGTACTTTTTATACACACTGAATATTTCTTATTACGATGGCTACCGTAAAAGTTTTTCGGAAAAGTAATAAAAACTTAAAATTTTTCAACAAAAATTGCTATTTTGCTTTTCAAAATATTCGCCTTTAACATCTATACACGTTTGCATACGCCGCAACCATTTATCGAAACACTTTTGCCAGTCCGAAAATGATAGCTGAAAAACATAGTTTTTGAACGCTTTAATCGCTTCTTCAGGCAATAAAAATCGTTGTCCACGTCTTTGATTGTTGGGAACAAGAAAAGTGGTTGAGTGCCAAGTCGGATATGTAAGGCAGATGACAAATCAGTTCAATTGTTTGAGCGCTCAAATAATCGCTTGTTTGATGTGATGTGTGTGAGTCGCACACGATCGTTTTTAGTGAAGAAAAACAGGCTACCATTTGCTTGCCAACGCTCCGGGCTCGCACAACTTTTGTTGGTTTTTCTTTGAATTGGAAAACCCATACAGTTGATAGTCCTTTTCCTTCCGGCTCATACGCATATATCCATGACTGGTTACCTATCTCGATCTTGTATACGTTTTTGGAAGTATACCTCCAACAAATTTTTATAGGATTTTGCGGCACCAATCGATTCGAACCTTTTTCAAGGATAATAATATTCCATTTTTTCACTAAATGCAACTTTTCAAGTAAATAAAAAAGACTGTTGCGATGCGAACTGACAGATGACTTCTGTGAAAGATAACCTCTAAAAATGTTACACTTTTTGACTGACTTAAAGATTTGCATCTCATTTGCAAAACACTCTAAAATATTTTACGGCAGCCATCATTTTAATTTTATTTCACAATTTTATGGCAATATGGCTATATTTTTAATATAAGCTGTTCTAAACTGTTTTGATAAATGTGTTTTCTATTTGCTCAACCAACTAATTCGTGTTGATATTTAGAAAATTAACTTTAATTTGGTCTCACATGAAATATGGAAATATGAACCGATGTGCAAAATTACTATGCCCTAATTTTTATATTATCGTATCTCTTAAGTCATAGTCAAATATAATCTAGATATTCCTTAAAGAGAAATTTTTTCACAACTTGTTCTTCCTTCATTATGTATTTAGACTATACATAAAATTAGAAAACATATATTTTGTTCTACCCGTTACTGTATCGTAAATTATTATTTAAATCGGGCATAGGATTAAAAAAATTCACTGATTCGTAAAAAGCAGTATATCGATATCCAGCATAATTAAATCGATTACATATGAGTATTGATGGTTGTTTCAATTCCATTAATAAAATGTAGAGATATCAATCAAATCGATTTTCTTGATAGAAATAAAGGACATGAGCTCGTTTTGAGATGTGTCAAACTTTGATTGATTACTTATTCACAATATTATACTTCCTATTTTGTGTAATATCCGAATATAGATATACAAAACCTAAACACATTGGAGCCCGTCCAAAGCTGTTGTTAAATGCGGAACGTAAATCATTTAGTGACATTTCATTATATACCATTATTAGTAGGAATTCAATAATTTATAATTCCCTTAGGATTCATTTTACCAATTCCAAAAACTATAATATATACTATTGTAGTATACTAAATTTTAATCAAGCATAATTTTGTATAAAGAGAATAATAAAATGATGTACTGTAAAAATTAATTTAATCCATTTTGTTGTAACAAAAAAAAATATTTATTATAATTAAAATTTGTTTATGTTTTTACATATGTAATTATTTATTAAAAAATATAAAGGTATGTAAATGATGTATAAAATACCTAAATCTGTATTTAAATTGATTTGCATATACTCACATCGCCCCATCATTTACAAAATACATACCTTAATCTATCATATTCAATATTTCAGGATTCTTTTATAAAACAAAATGTTTTTGTAGTCCTGATCGACAGGTGAAATTAATGTTGAAATATTTGTTAATCTTAGATCCTAGACAAGATCGGATTACAATTTTTTTTATTAAAATTAATTTCCTTAACTTAATCAATAGGACAGTGAAATGCCGAGCTCGAATCTTTGATAAGTAAATGATGCAATTTTTCATCATCCAATTATGATCTACGATGAAATGGAACAGAACTATTACCTCTTGTCGAAATGCAAAACACACAAGCGAACCTATCATGGATGTCTGTACTTGCAGATGGTTTGGTACTGATTTTGTAAATAAGTTCAGTTCCTAAGAGTTCAGATTTTGAACTGTAAACTAAATTATAATAAAATTGAAAATAAATTTTAAATGAGTATTGAGGAATTGATGTTGTGAAAAAATGCAATGAGCGATAAAATATCCTTAGTGAGGAGCACTGCAAATTTCTTAAGTTCCAGATTTATTTAAAATTCTAAATCTGAACTAAAAAAATAGAAAATAGTTAAAATTAAATTATTGTGCTTCATGTGACTATTGATTAATTGTTGTTGTTGTCAAAAATATTATATCAGGATGTGAGTGAGCAATCAAAATTTATAAATTTATAAAATTACTGATTTTGATTAAAAAATTAAGTTAAAATGAAATTGTTTTGTTCAATTTCACGTTTCAACTATTAAGAAATTATTGTTGTTGTCAAAAAAATCGCAGTTTGATTGAGCAATGAAATATCTTCACCGAGCAATGAACAGTGTAAACTTCGTGATTTAGAATTATCGAGCAACGAGAATTTTTAAAGTTTCGGATTTTAATATTTAACCAGTTAAATTGAAATTATCGTTTCCAATTTAACGTAACTTTATAGTTATTGTTTTAAAAACTTTTGTTATTCTAACCCTTTCCACACGATTTTTTTATACTGCATTATCATATTGTTTATCCCTTTTAGCCCTGTAGGGACATGTGGTCCTAAAGAAGTTCGGATAAACACTAAATAATTTAGATGTTTACAATACGAAGTTTTGGTATGATGTTGACTGATGGCCGGTCTCCACTTGCATATTTTTCTCGTGCCGGAAAAAAAATCTAGTCTATTTTTTTTTCTTGTTACATTTTTTAGTACATTTTCCAAAATACATACGCAAAAATGGTTTTGAGCAAGCGCATTGAAATTTTGTCAAGAGAGAAAAAGATCAAAATATTCAATATTTTTGTCATGATGTTGTCCCAATTGAGCACAATTTTTGTTTTTATGCTCAATTTTGAGCGCACATTTTATTATTTTGACATTTTTAATTAAAAAATCGTGGATGTTTATGTTTGTTAGAATCACAGCACAGCATACTATCTAAAATGACAAAGCGAACCATTTTTTTCTACGTAATCAAAACAGAGAAAATATACTTAGTTTTGAAGAGTGATACTATACTAATAATGTAAGTATACTATACTAATAATGTCATGAGACGAAGCCATTTATTTTTCGTCACGAGGAAAATATGCAAGTGGAGACCAGCCATGATTGTTAAGCTACTGAACTTTTGAAATCATTTCTTTACAAGGAGGAAAGTTTTGAGTGAATTTTAAAAAATAAATTTTTTTTCAACAAACTCACTATGAATTGCACAGAGATGATCGAAGTTGATCTGAACTGCCCCTACGGATTGCACAGAGATGTTTGAAGTGGTTCTGAATTAGCAACTGAATTAATAAACCAATCTTATTTATCCACATGCTCGGAAATCGTTGAGATTTTTGTTATTCGAGACAGAACGTCATTGAGTGAAATATGAAAATTCTTAAACATTTGGTATTATTTATCTCGGCCCCTACGTAGTAATTGATGTAAGAAACCATTCTTATTTATCCACATGCTAGGAAATCTCTGAGATTTTTGTTATTCGAGACAGAACGTGATTGAGTGAAATACGAAAATTCTTAACTTCATTTTTACAACCAGCATACCCGGGCTTGTCCATATAAATATTTTCAAATGTTTAAGAATTTTCATATTTCACTCAATGACGTTCTGTCTCGAATAACAGAAACCTCAGAGATTTCCGAGCAGGCAGATAAATAAGATTGGTTTCTTACATCAATTACTAGTTCCAAACCACTTCGAACGTATTTGGGCAATCCGTAGGGGCAGTTCAGATCAACTTCGATCATCTCTGTGCAATTCATAGTGAGTTTGTTGTAAAATATTTAATTTTTTTAAATTCACTCGAAACTTTCCACAAAAATTAGATGTTTGCTACGTATAGTGTAAAAATATTTTTGTTTATTAAAAAATTTCAGATATTATTATGAAAGTTCAATATTTGAGTGTTTTTTCAATTCTAAGTACTTATAGGACACGGTGTATATTTTGTTATTTTGGCATAAACTTCACTCCGATTGATAATGAACCTATCGAGCATCAAACATTTTTTAATTCTTGATTTTGATTTTTAACAAGCAGAAATGAAGTTATCATGCCCAAATGTAATGTTATTCTGACCATTGAGGAATTGATTCTGTGGTAAGAATTAGTAACTTTTATCAACGATAAAATGTTCTTAGCCGAGCAACGGAAATTTCTAAAGTTTGGAATTTTGATTTTAATCTTATTGAAATGTAATTGACGTATTCAATGTCAAAAAATTCGTAAATTGTCTGAGCGATAAAATATTCTTAGCGAACGTTGAAAATTTATAAAAATCCGGAAATAAAATTTCTACTAATTGTTCAAATGAATTAAATTGTTGAACATGTGTATTAAAAAACGTAGCTTTGGAAAAGTTTTCATTGTTGTAAAATTGTTGTTGTCAAAAAAAATTGTTGTTGTCAGAAAAAAATTACATTGCTCGCTAATTTATTTCATCGCCCGTACAGATAAAATAAAATAATTGAGCAATGTAAATTTATAATTATCCAAGTTTACGTGACTCTTCATGAATTATTCTTGTTGTCAAATTTTTGTTGTCAAAAAATTCCTATACATAATGGAATAAGACGTCTGTTTTATTTTCAATTGATTTTTAGATCAAGACGTAATGATTATTTCACGTGACTATTGCATTAAAATTTTGTAAAGTTATATATTTTTAATTTTAACTATTGTAAATTTGAAACAATAGTATTGAATTTCACGTGGTTGTGAAGTAATTTTTGTTTTTGTCAAAAAAATCGAAGTTAGTATCAGCGATAAAATATTATTATCGAGCAGTAAAAAATTTTAAAGTTCTGGATTTTGAATTAATCTAGTTGAAATGATATTTTCGTATTCATTTTTACGTGACTATTAAGAAATTGTTGTTGTTGTTATCAAATTTTGGTTGTTGCAAGATTCGCAGTTTTTGTGAGCAAAAAAATATCTTTAGCAAGCAATATTTTTTTAAACATCCGGATTTTAAATTGTAACTACTTGTTAAAATGAAATTGTCTTATCCAATTTTACGTGAGCAATTGTTATTTGTGTAAGCATTAAACATTATTAGCGAGTAATGAACATTTTTAAAGTTAAGGATTTTGTTAAGTATAAAATTTGAAATTGTCGTATCGAATTTCAATTGAAGAATAGTTTTTGTTGTCAAAATATTGGTAATTTGTATGAGCGATAAAATATCCTTAGGGAACAATGGACTGCTCTAGATTTTGAATTATAACTCTAATTAAATTGAAACTTTCATATCCATATTTAAGTGACTAATGAGAAACTGTTGTTGTTTAAAAAAAATAAAAATTAGTGTGAGCTACAAAAAATTTTTTAAGTGAACAATGAAGATTGGAGAGTTTTAGATTTAAATTGTAACTTGTTAGAATGAAATTGTATCGTATCCAGTTTCAAGTGGTTTTGTTGTAAAAATATTCGTTATTTTTATCAGCGAGAAACAAAATTAAGAGAAAACTACGTTTTCTATCAGCGATAAAGAATAATTCATATTGATAAAAAAACTAGAACTGCATATTAACTTCAAAAACGATTTAAAACAATTGTTACTTGTTTATACCAAACATAATCGTAAGTTAGTAAAATACTACCGAGGAAGGGGGATGAGGTAACCGTTTCAAGAAATTACAAAAAAACCACGTGAAACGAAAATTGGTTCGTCTTTGAATTATGCAATTTACCTAAGACGTTTGGAGTAAAAAATTACTTAACAATAAAACATCGGATTACAATTGTTGAATAAATCTGTTGAATAAATAGGACAGTGGTAAAATATTTGACGCTTGGATTGAAAAGTACCGAGCTCGAATTTTTGATAAGTAAATGATGCAATTTATTACCATCCGATTATGATCTACGATGAAATTGAACAGAACTGTTACCTCCTGTCAAAATGCAAAACACACAAGCGAATCTATCATGCACGTCTGTACTGGGCACGGTTGAACGTGAAAAAGTAACCACAAAACAGTTGTTAGTGCCTCGGCTCCAAAACAGAGTGTAAGATAAGAAATAATTCTGGCATTGGTTTTAATGTCCTAAAAATTCAGATTTGGATATGTAATTTTAAATTACATGTAAAATTGTAATTTTAAATTTTAATTAAATTTTAATTGACTATTGAAGAATTGATGTTGAAGTGAAAAAAATCTTTATTTTTACGAACGGCAAAACAACCTTAGGGAGCAATCAAAACTTTTAAATTCTGGATTTCGAATTTTACCTAGTAAAATTTGTAGTATCCAATTTCTCGTAATCGTTGAAAAATTATTGATGTGGTCAAGTTCTTCTTAAAATATCATAATCCGTAAAAGCGATAAACTTCACGTGAATATTGAAGAGCTTTTGTTGTTGTGAAAAGTTCGTAATTCTTGTAAATGATAAACGATCCATATTGAGCAACGAAAATTTGTTGAATTCGGAATTTTAAATTTCTTTTCTTTGAGGAATTGTTCTTGCTTGTTGTTAAAAAGTCGTAATTTTTATGAGCGATAAAAATTTTTTGAGGTCACTCAAAATTTCGTTAGTATTGAGAAATTATCGTTGTTTTTTTTATAAAAATCTTAATTTGTATGAGCGACAAAATAACCTTATTGAGCAACGTAAATTTTTGATGTGTCGGATTTAGAACTATAACTAGATAAAATGTAATTCACGTATCCATTTTCACGTAATAATTATGGACTTGTTGCTTTTATAAAAAAATCGTTTGTGTGAGCGATAAAATATCATTGGCAATGTAAATTTTTAATTTTTCGGATTCTGAATTTCAACGGTTGGTCGAGAAATTCGTAATTTATGAAAACGAAATTTATAAAAGTTTCTGATCTTGAATTTTTATTTTATAAAATGAACGTAATTTATAAAATTTTAACATTCCAGATTCCAGAAATTTATAATATTAAAATGAAATTATCGTATATCCAATTTATCGTGATTATTGAAAAATTGTTGTTGTAAAAAAATTTGTAGTTGTTTTATGAGTGTTATCCTTTGCCAGTAATATAAATTATTCCGATTCCGGAATTTTAATTTTAACGATTTAAGGTGAGACAGTTGTATCCAATTTTTCGTAACTATTTAGTAAATTCTGTTGTCGCGAGATGGGTTCATTTAAAATTTTGAATGCCCCTGATTATGAATTAAAATTAGTTAAAATGAAATTGCCGTTGTTGCTGTCAAAAATTTAGTAATTTGGATATTGATAAAATATCATTGCAATCCAATAAAAAATTTTAAAGTTCAAGATTTTGAATTTTAACTAGCAAACATCAAATAATCGTAATCAATTTCAATTTCAATTGTTGTTATCGTTAAAAGTCTTTCCAGATTTTTAATTGTTAAACTTTTTAAAATAAAAGTATAGTATTCAATTTCACGTGACTATTGAGAAATTGTTGACAACTTTTCACATGACTATTGACTGGACAACTAAGTTTTTGTTATCAAAATTTCATGATTTGTATATGCGATAAAAAACCTTAGCGTGCATTGATAACCTTAAATTTTGAGTTTTTAAAATGAAATTGTCATCTCCAATTTTGGGTGACTATTAGAAAATTATTACTGTGGAAATGAAATGTGCATTGAAGTGTAAATTGAAAATTTGTTATTTATTTTAAATGTTAACACCAATTATCATAATATCCAATTTCTCGTAAATGTTAGGAAATTGTTGTCAGAAATTTAGCAGTGCAAATTTTTGAAGGTGGCAATTTGATTAAATCCAAATGAAATGAAATTTTTGTATCCAGTTTTACCAGAGTATTAACGAATTGTTGGATTTTTCCTAATTTAACGTAACCGTTAAAAAATTGTTGGTTTTGTCAAAAATTTCGTAAATTGAATAATAAACGATTAAAACCTTAGCACGAGCAGTGCAAATTTTTACGTTCGGGATTATCAATTTGACCTAATTAAAATTAAATTATCGTAACCAATTTCAATTGAAGAATTTTTGTTGTTGTCAAAAAATGCGAAATTTATATAAGCGGTACAATATTATTAGAGAACATTCGATAATTTTAATATTCTATTTGTTGAATCATAACTATAGTTAAAATGAAATTGTCTTATCCAATTTCCCGTGAATATTCGGATATTGTTTCTGGTTTCAAAAAATTTGAAATTTGATTTAATTAAAAAAAATCTTATTACGAACTAAAAAAATTTTAGTTCCGGATTTTGAGTTATAACTTATTGGAATGAAATTGTCGTATCCAATCTGAAATGATACATCATAGGAATTGATTTTATTTTTAGAAAAATCGTTAGTTTTATTGGCAAAATATATTCTTAGCGAGCAACGGAAAAAGTTTCGGGTTTTGAATTTTAACTACTAGTACAATAGAAATTGTCCCATCCACTTTCACGTGACCATTGAGAATTATTGCAGCAATCATAAAATTTGTAATTTGTATGAGCGATAAAAAATCCTTAGCGAGCATTGAAAATTTTTAAAAATTCTGATTTTAAATTTTTGTAAAATTACTTGAAATTATCGTATTCAATTTCACATGACTTATGAGAAATAGTTGTTGTTGTCAAAAAAATTGTAATTTGCATGACTTTCTGAGCAATGGAAATTTTTAAAGTTCCAAATTTTAATTTAAGTTGGTTAGTTATGAAATAATTTTTGTTTTTCTTATTGAGCAATGAAATATTGTAAAGTTCACATTTTCAATGTTTAAATTTAGTTATATTTGTCGTATACAATTTAAACATGACCGACGTGACTCAAAATATCTATTAAAATAAAACTGTCGCATCTAATTTAACGTGTCTATTAAGTTGTCCGTATTTTGTTATCATGTGAATAAGCTAGTAATTAGCGTGACTGATAAAACATGTTTAGCAAGCAATGGACGTTTGTAAATTGCTAACTTACTAAACATAATTTCTTAAAATGAAAGTGCCGTATGCAATTTTATATTACTTTTGAGGAATTGTTGTTGTTGTCAAAATGAAAATGCTAACAATTAAAAAACTTTTTAGCAAGCAATGAACATTTTATCAAATTTCGGTTTCTGAGTTATTATTTGGGCCGGAATTACAATAGAAAAGATCTTTGACAAAAGTGTTTTATAAAATATTTGTATCATTTTTTTAAACAATTTTGATCAAATAATTTTTGAAAATTACACCACATAAAATATTTTATCAAAATTTTTCTCAAACTTCAGTAAAAATGAAACAACAACGAGCAGTGTATGCAGCAACATTGAGCGCTTTTATTATTATATTGTAATTTTATGGTCCACAAAATTTCGCCATTTTATGGTCCACAAAATTTCACCGGAATTCAATAAGTTTTCAAAACAGACTAATAGTCACACTTAGCTTTCTAGCAAAATTCGTTTTGAATTCTTGAATTAATATGTTTGTGGTTTTTGCCGTTCAATTCAAAAATAATTTAGCAAATTTACCCTCGATGAGGCTAAATTTGATAAAAACATTTTATAAAAGTGATAGTATTTAAAAAAAAATTGATAAAAATGTTTAATAAATCACCTTTGTCAAAGATCTTCTATAGTGTAATTCCGGCCTTGATCAAACGAAATGGTTGTCTGTAATTTTACGTGACCATTACGGACTACTTGTTATTTTTAAGCAGATTTTTCTGAAAAATTGTCATCTGTCGACAACAACGAGCAATTCATAATACTGTAGTGTCGCTTTTTGAATTATAATTTGTCATTAAAGTAGGCGTAGCCAATTTCCAAGGCCAAATTTTGATATAATTTGGAAATTAAATTTTTTGTATACCACTTTTCTTTCCCGTTATTATAGAATTGTTTTTTTTTGTCAAGTTGGTGTTGCTAAAAATATCGTAATCCGTATGTACCAAAGTAGTATTGGTGTTTTTTTAATTAAAATTCAGGATCTTAAAATTAAATTATTTTGCTATTGAGAAATTGTTACTGTCTCCAATTAGTTGTGGTTAAAAGATTCGAAATAGTACAAGACTGTTGCCTCTTTTCTTTATAGGTAGCAATGTTTATTTATTCTAGAAGTTCAAAATTGTCAAATATTTTCTGATTATTTTTAATTGTCGTATCCAATGATGGGAAATAATGATTCATGTATGCCCTCGGTTTTTAAATTGTAATGGTTGCCAAATTGCAGCTTTCAAAAGTGACATAATCTGTACGGCCGATATAATATTTTTACCGAGGAGTAGAAATTTATAAATTTACACATTTTGAATTACAACTTATTAAAATTAAATTGTCGTATAAAATTGTTTCAAAAATAATTTTTTGTTAAAATAACATAATTCAAATGAACAATAAAATATTCTTAAGAAGATTTAAAATTCATAATTTTTTTTTTAAAATAATTTATCTTTATATTTGTCCGTTAGTTGTTGACCAGTTCTATTTTCGAAAATATCTTTCGTTTTCCAATATAGTAAAAATGTCTTTCACAGCATAAGAAATATAAATATCCTACCACAAATTTGTAACGTTTTTGAATAAATATCTTTACAATTTATCATTCAAAAATTATGGAACTCAAAGAAGCTTCCTTGCTCAAAAATTTTGACCCAATTTTATATACATGTTATTATATTGAGAGTATATGAAGTATGAGAAATCTGAGAAATTTTTTGAAGCTACATTGGTGGACAAAAGTTCAATTTAATAAAGACCAAAGAATCATAAATTCCACAGGTAAACTATTTTAAAAAATTTGGACATATTACCCTAAAATTCTGTATCTAGGAGCTGATGCCTTCTATAAGTTACAATTTCTTTCCTTGTATTTTTGTATTACTTCCAAAGTACTTCGAGTACTTCGGCTACGGCCAAATTCATGACCTATTTTGTGGGAACTGACTAAGTCTACAATAAGAAACTTATTGAAAACATTCTAGGAATTTTTTTTGCTAAAAAAATCAGTCATCACAAAATAAAATATTTATAAATATAAATATTTATAAATATTCTTTCAACTTTATTCGTATGGTAAATCCGCAGTTTATTGGATCACATATTTTCGTAAATTTGTCCACAGGAGTACTAGCGTCGCCACTTATAACTTAACCTTAAAACTACCTAACAACTATTTGAGGTACAGAGCGCAAAATTGGGAGCAGATAGAGGAACGTGTAGTATAATAAAACGAACAAAAGAAACCTGATTTTTTATTCAAACCAAAATATAATTTCAAGAAATGGTTTTATGTTTTCTGATATAACTTGTCGTATTTAAAAATTTTACGAAAAGCTCTTAAAATAAAATTTTAAAAGTTAAATTTTAATTTTATTTTATTATCAAACTTAACATATTTTTCCTGTGAGTTTCTTAGATTTTACGAAAAATCTCCATCGGGTAAAGGTATAGTGAAATTATATATATTCAATAAATAGAACAAACTTTCAACAACTTCTTCCATTGTGTGTTTAAATACATGAACATCTGTAAATATATACACTAAATTAAAATGTTGTAGATTGGAATCACAAATCATGTATTTACTCGTATGTTCTACATATTAAATTCAATTAAAGTTTAATTGCATGTTACATGCCAATTCACATAAATATTATCCATTATGTACTAAATTGATTGATATACTAACTAACGTTTATTTACAAATAAATAATACGCAAATAAACAAAAGTGTAATAAATCACAATGTGATAAATTATTGAGGATTGTTGGGTAGTTGATTGTAAAACAATAAAATAATAATAATTAACATTGCTTTTATAATACAAAATATTTTATTTTGTGAATGATTACTATCATACATGCTGTGTATGTGAACTTCACACGCGATTCATAAAATGTTAATTAAATTTTTTTTCGGTATTATGTACTTTTTAATTAAAAATACGAGTCATATACACAATACGATTTTAATAAATATTAACGTTTGTTACATTTATTGCCAACCGGTCGATACAATAAATTTAATAATTTATGTGAATATATTGAAATTTATGCCTATGGTAATAAACAATATAAAGGTTATTTTTTCGAAGCACTAAATAATCGTTTTAGCTGGGTTAGGTAATAGGAGGAAGACAAAGTTCAATGAATCAACTGTTGATTTAGTCATGAAAAAAGTGGCTTGGAAAATTAAATAATGTTATACCTAAATTATTAATAATAGTTATTTCCAAAGAAATGCGAATTTTCCATAAATTACTGTCGAAACTTGGAGAGAATGAATCATCGCCCTTTGACAAACCAATATTTTATAACAAAAATTTTTTTTATTGTTGTGTGATTTTTCCATTTTTCGTGATTCATTATGGGTTGTGTTTGTGAATTGACAATTAAGTTCAAATATTGTATAAATTTTTAACCGAATAACATTGACCATTGGACAAATTTTACCCAGTATAAATTTTAGTAAGGTTGTGGGTTCAACATTACTCGCATAAATTATTACATTTTATTCACATTCTCTGTTACTACGCAAGTAAAATTGCATGAAAATTTTCTAAAAAAAAATGTAACAATAAATTTTTAAAACTGAATATTGCTAAATAACTAGAAATTAAATGCACAAGGGAATGTTCTAATATACCATAACAATAAATATTTTATGGTTTTATTTTCGAACGATTTTGAACATCCATTAAAATTAAATGCTTTCATACAAAAATGTTTAAAATATTCATCATTACTTATTCGTTCCTAGCCTGAAGTAAACATTCTACAGCTACACTCGTAAATTGTATAAATTAATACTGTGTTTTTAGGTTAACCAATAAAGGTTTCTAAATTATGTTTTGTTATACAAATCTTATTTTTTTTAATAACATTTGAAAATATTATTCGCATCCTTATACAGGGAATTAGTTTTTATAATATTTTCAAAACTTTAACGTTTATATAGCAACATTGAAATGTGATTTATTTCGATCGTAAACATGTTGTTTTGATGACAAATCACTTTGAGACAATTTGCACAAATAAATTTTAAATATAATATATTTTATTTTTAAGAACAACTTATTTTTTAAAAATATTCACTTTTATGAAAAAGTGTATCTGCAAGCAACCAACAGATAGTTGTATATTTTGTTAGTAATACGGGTCAAAAAAGCAATAATATTTAATTATATAGCTATAAAGCAAATTAACCTCAACCATATTAAGAAGCTGGAGCTTATAAATTATTGAGGCACTAAATTACCGCTAATCTCGTAACTAAAACAAATAAATATCACTAAAATAGAATTATTGTGGTTAGGTTTCGCATTAAAAAGACAAAATTTCTAATTGAAATTTATTTTCTTGTATTCTACACAATTTTGTTGTTATTTTGGTCTTATTTCGTAAGAAAAACTAAATAATTAAAATTCTATTTTTTAGAGAATTTATCATAACGATGGTTTGTACAAATTGTGTTTGTTAGTAAATTTAATATAAGAACTGATTATAAATCTGACAGGACAAAATTTGAGCTTGAAGGAACCAAACTCCATATTACTCAATAATGTTTTTGAAGATCTCGAGAAATAAAACCCGACTTTTAATAAAACTATGTTTTTTTTTTTTTTTTTTTTTTTTTTTTTTTTTTTTGTTCATTACCAATTTTTATTTACAAGAATTATACAATAATAAGAATATGTACATTGGTAAGAAAAGTGTACCTTTGGTTCAAAAGAACACGGGCCAGGTACACTGATTCCCTTTTAACGAGATTATAAGATACGTACAAAAAAAAAATTTAACATAACAATACAATTTACAGTATAAAATAAACTTATAATTTAATTAATTAATAATTTACGGTATAAAATACGAATGAAATATATAAATATAATAGATAATAATAATAATATAATCTCTAGACAAAAATTTATGGCAGATGAATCCAATTATTATAATATAAACATCACGAAAGTATAATTCTACTCGTACTAGTGTTAAATATGGAAACTGAAGAGCTCCTCAATATTCTTGGTTGTACTAAGCCAATGTTTTAGTTCTTTTGAAAATAATGATAAGGTGCAACACCTACGAATCTTGCAAGGTAACTTGTTAAAGATAATAGGTGAAATTACATTGAAAAAACTTCTTCTGAGATGTGAATTATATTTTGGGATATTTTTTTTGAATTGGAGACTAGAACGAAGACTATAGTCTGAATGTTGTTTAATCAAGATAAGTCCTGAAAAATTTTCAGAAAGCCAACAAGATCGACCTATTTAAAGTTTTTAATTCTTTGTTGTTTTGTTTAAATGTTAAAATCTGAAACACTATTGAATAAACTGAAAACGCTGTTCGGACGATTATGCAATTAACCATGGAAAATGTTTAAGTATGAAAATTTTTTTCCGAATATTTACTCCGCTTGGACTGAAGAGATGCCAAATTTTGATGAAATGAATTTTATTTTATCTAATCTCGACATTTCCGTTAAGATTCAAAAATGATCCAAACTTATTTAGCTTATAATTTAATTTGCAATCTTTTTGTTTTTAATCGTTTCATACTTTTCAAAATATTTATTATAAATTTTTGTCAATGGATGGCATATTTTTTGTCTTTTGTGAACGACGCCATATGAAATATGGCATTTCAGTAAACAGTTTTACCCAAATTAATTTTGTTTTCCGTCAATCGTATCAAATTTTATATTTTTGTGAAATTGAGTGAAATTTTTGAAAAAATACGCTATGTTTTGAATTTTACTACGTTAAAGGCAAATACAATGTCGAAGCCCTGAAAAAATCTTCTCGTTACGATCAAGACTTTTTATAGAATGCGACTGCATGTATAAATGGTTTGCAGGCTTATTTTCTGGAAACTTAGATGTGAAAAATGCTTCTCGCACTAATTGTCTAATCAACTTACTTACAAAAAATCGAAGGAAACCAACAAATAAGAAGCCGCGACGTTACAAAGGGATAAAATATCGATCACAGAACAGTTTTTATTCATTTTTGTAAGAATTATGATGACTGATGACCCAGATGTTTGGGTGCTTAATTAATTGACGATGAAAAATATCGAATTTTCATCAGGTAATCACTACACTTAATTCATTAATTTATATCGAACGATGTGACAATATGGAAAGTTTTTGTTTTTCTCATACAAATTGTTGTTGTTGTCAACATGAGTTTGATCAAGATGAAATCCGTGTAACGGCGCTTGCAAAATTAACGAGTTTAAAAATTCGGTTTCAAATTACTTAATTCGTTAATTTATACCGTATGACGTGACAATAGTGAATTTTTTTGTTTTTCTCATTCAAATAGTTGTTGTTGTCAACATGAGTTTGATCAAGATAAAAACAACTGAACATCGCTTTCAAATTTAACAAATTTTAAAATTTGGTTTAAAATTACTTACATCATTAATTTATATCGAACGACGTGAGCATATGGCAGCTTTTTATGTTTTTCCAATACAAATAGTTGTTGTTGTCAACATGAGTTTGATGAAACTGAAAACCATTTAACGTCGCACTCAAACTTAACGAGTGTTAAAATTCGGTTTCAAATTATTTAATTCATTAATTTATATCGAATGACATCAGAATATGGAAATATTTTGTTTTTCTCATACAAATAGTTGTTGTTGTCAGCATGAGTTTGATCGAGATGAAATCTATTTAACGTTGCTTGCAAACTTAACGAGTTTTAAAATTCGGTTTCAAAATACTTAATTCGGTAATTTATATCGAACGACGTGAGAATATGGAAATTTTTGGTTTTCTCATACATATAGTTGTTGTTGTCAACATGAGTTTGATGAAACATGAAATCTATTTAATGTTGCTTGCAAACTTAACGAGTTTTAAAATTCGCTTTCAAATTCCTTAATTCGTTAATTTATACCGTACGACGTGAAAATGTGTAAATTTTTTGTTTTTTTCATACAAATTGTTGTTGTTGTCAACATGAGTTTGATCAAGATGAAATCTATTTAATGTTGCTTGCAAACTTAACGAGTTTTAAAACTCGGTTTCAAATTACTTAATTCGTTAATTTATACCGTACGACGAGAAAATATGTAAATTTTTTGTTTTTTTCATACAAATAGTTGTTGTTGTCAACATGAGTTTGATCAAGATGAAATCTATTTAATGTTGCTTGCAAACTTAACGAGTTTAAAAAATCTGTTTTAAATTACTTAATTCGTTAATTTATATCGAACGAAGTGAGCATATGGAAGTTTTTGCAAGCAACGTTAAATGGATTTAATCTTGTACAAACTCATGTTGACAACAACAACTATTTGTATGAAAAAAACTTTCACGTCGTACGGTATAAATTAACGAATTAAGGAATTTGAAAGCGAATTTTAAAACTCCTTAAGTTTGTCTTGGACAACTTTTTTGTTTTTCTCATACAAATATTTGTTGTTGTCAACATGAGTTTGGCCAAGATGAAATCCGTTTAACGTTGCTTGCATACTTAAGATGTTTTAAAATTCGGTTTCAAAATACCTAATTCGGTAATTTATATCGAACGACGTGAGAATATGGAAATTTTTGGTTTTCTCATACAAATTGTTGTTGTTGTCAACATGAGTTTGATCAAGATGAAATCTATTTAATGTTGCTTGCAAACTTAACGAGTTTTAAAATTCGCTTTCAAATTCCTTAATTCGTTAATTTATACCGTACGACGTGAAAATGTGTAAATTTTTTGTTTTTTTCATACAAATTGTTGTTGTTGTCAACATGAGTTTGATCAAGATGAAATCTATTTAATGTTGCTTGCAAACTTAACGAGTTTTAAAACTCGGTTTCAAATTACCTAATTCGTTAATTTATACCGTACGACGAGAAAATATGTAAATTTTTTGTTTTTTTCATACAAATAGTTGTTGTTGTCAACATGAGTTTGATCAAGATGAAATCTATTTAATGTTGCTTGCAAACTTAACGAGTTTTAAAATTCGGTTTCAAATTACTCAATTCGTTAATTTATACCATACGACGTGAAAATATGTAATTTTTTTTCATTCAAATAGTTGTTGTTGTCAACTTGAGTTAGATCTAGATGAAATCTATTTAACGTCGCTTGCAAACTTAACGAGTTTAAAAAATGTTTTTTAACATGAAAAAAACTGAGGCAAAAGAAGCATCTTCATCAATAATTGGCCGAACTTCACCATTAATTAATAAGTATTGAATCGACGAGGGTTGCTTGTATCAGTTTGAGAAAAAGATGGCGCGCGCTGTCGAGATCTATTCCAAAATACAAGAAAATAATATATAGTTTACAAAAATTTGGGTCTCAGAGATAGATATCGCAACATAAATGAGATTACTACAGATTTCCAAATACGAAGCAGCACTATTCACTAGTAATGAACACGAACTATACGTCCATAAAATGTAGCGGCATTATTTTGCCTTTATTTTAATCTGCAACAGTCCGACATGAAAACTGAAATAACTCCAACATAGCAAAAACAAAAAAAAACATCTGACCAACCATTTAGTGAAAACACGTGAAAGGACGAATTTTGAAATCCTTAACCAATTGAAAGCACAAATCGACCGCGATGAATTAGGAGTGCAAGTAGTTGCTTAGTAAACGAAGAAAGCTGATTATTTGATGGTACGTGTAAGGGGCAGCAAGACAAAAGTAACTTATCGTACACATATATGGGCTTGAGAGTGAAACGAGTAATACAGAGGAGATTCGAGTTATCAAAGCGTTGTACAGGAAATAATAAAAAAATACGTTGGCATGTCCAACTCATAAATAATGCAATGGTCAGGATTCCGAAATATCACACAAACCAAATAGTGAATCTTGAATACTGAAACCTTAATTATCATAGGTACGTGATGCATCAAAGTGGATACCGTCGAAAAATCAGTACAGAAGATAACTTAATTTTGGAAGATTGGTAGTTCAAAAAACGAACGTTCCGCTCTGCAATTCAACGGTATTCGTTAGCACTGAAACAGGACTTGCGGACCTTACAAAAGTAGTGAACAATGCAATACTGGTGAAAAACAGAGATTGCAGCCATCCATAGGGCTTTTACTTTTTCTCAAGGCACCATACCGATGGAACAAGTACACCCGTGGTCATTCGGGTCTTTGTTTCGATCAACACTTCGCACTAATAGTAATCTGTAAAAAATCCAGGTTGGTCTAATTAAAAAATAGGTAAACTAGATGACATATTTTCGCCGCATATTTGAAAACCTACCGCTTCATAGCAGAAATTCCGTTACGATATTAAGTGGATTCCAACTGAGCTTAAATTAGGTAAGAACAGCAAAGGAGCAAACCGTGGACTAGATAAAATATCTTGGAACTTGGTTGAACTCACGGCGTAGCTTGCAAACGTATATCATAGGGGCTGTGGCGAAAGCAATAAAAAAAGCTTCATCTCGACGAAGACTGATATCGAATACAAGCGGCTCTACTTCGAGTAAAATATCGGATAGAAAATGTACTTCCAGATACTGAAATCGTTCAATTAATGCCGCATCATCTGAGATAAGCCCAAATGCTTTTACTGTGACGAGTGTCATACATTTTAATAAACAATGCTCCACTGCATACGATGGGGTAAATATGAAATTTCAAAAATCCGTTATAAGGCTTGTTTTTGATTTTAGAAACGAATAGTGATGTATTGGAGATCTACATACAAGGTGGATCGACCAAAAAAAAATTCGTTAGAAGTTTTAATAGTTTTTTTGTGTTTAAAAAGCTTTATTTAGGAAATATTTAGGAAAATATTTTGGAAATATGCCCAAAAAATTGTGGTTAAATTATGTTAAGTGCTAAAATAAAAATTATAACGATATGCTTGAATTAATCCAAATAAACTGAATATTAATAGTGTGCAAATTCCCAACTCATTTTCAAATATTTCTTGGATCATAAAGCTCTGCCTGCAACATAAAGCCCATAAAATCAATTTGTAATTTAGAGATTTAAAACAAGCCAACAGTGTTAATGTGATTCATTAATAGGCTTAATACATAAATTTCATATTTAATATTAGATTTATTCTATGTCACATCAAATGGTAAACATAATTATATTTTTTGCTATTCACCACAAAGCCATCTAAAGAAAAATATATTTTATGTTACCAAAATAATTAAATTACTTTCCAGACACATAATTAATAAGCTTCTGTATGTCTGTGTAGACAAATTATCTTCCTACGGCTTCTTTTAATAAGTTATCTTTTACACCATTAGATGATATATTAAATTTTGTTATAATCTTATGTTCTGTACATTAGTGTTGTGCCAGGGAAGATGAAAAATAAATAATCGTTGAAGAATTGTTAGTAATGAACAATAATATCAAAACTTAAGGCTAATAAATAATCCCTAATGATAGTTCCGGCCGAATATCGTTAAACTATATAGGCAATAAAAGTAAATGTATTTGTTGTAAGAAATGTAGACGTAGAAAATAAATAAATGTTTTATATTTTATCATACTCACATTTAAAGCGGTTTATGTAACAATGCGAGAGAGATTTGAGATGCAAATCTTGAAACTAGAATTAAATCGCTAGACTACTAAATTCACAGCTTATTTTATCTGAATAAAATTTTAAACAATTAAATTCCGCATTAATGTTATGTGCACGAAATGTTGCAACAAAAATATAAATCTGCAAAAGGAAGGAAGAAAGAGATTTACATTTATATACTTATCTTAAATCGAATATAACTATTTTGCATAAATAATCTAATTACGAGAGACATAATTTTCTTTATAATATTACATTTTAATATTTCACGCTTCAAGCAATAATGCTTCCTGCAAATAAATTTATAACACATATCAAGTAATCCTTAAATAGTTATTATTTTATGTAAATTGTAACTTATGTATTATTATCAATATATTAAAAATTAAATTAAACTTTAAATTTAAATGTTATTTAGTCACCCATATTCTATATATATATATGTGTACAATACACCGTAACTATTTCACTGATTCAACAATATTTTACGGTAAATTTAATAAATTAAATCCACATGATGTAATCTATTTTACTGTTTAAAACATAATAAAATGTCAAGTACCAACATACCAACGCAGTGGAAATTTAATTTTTCATTTGACTGAATTTTATAAAAAAAATTGTGTTACGAGTATAAAATATTTATTCGGCTCGTTGATCGATTGAAATTTTTTTCAATTCATTATAAATATTATTTTATACTTGCTCATTAAATTTAAATTAATTGCAGTCCTCAGATAAATCATAATTAAACACGGTAAAGGTAATCTGTGGATGATCGGTGAATTCTGCATTTGATGAGGGCAGGTTTTTATAACCAATCGTGAACAAAAACATTGCTAGATCTCATGGCAGCTCCAACGACTTTTCCTGGCTCCCGATTTTTAGCCGAAGGTTTAACAAAATATGTGAAGTGAATTAAAGCAAGCAGTTGCATCCCCGAACAGGTGTCTTAACTTTTCTTGTTGCATGGAAATAAAGCAACATGGGGTGCGCATAAAATAAAAATAAGAGGTTATCAAACGCATATAAAAAAATTGTTAACTGAGGCCCGAGTAGGTGCGAATTCATATGTTAAACATGAACGTGTTAAATGGCGAATAGCGATAGACATGAAATCTTAAAACTTTGTGTCGACGCCGAACATTTTATTAAGTGGGATTCCACTAGCCACCCCAAACGATGAACAAAAGTCCAGCATTGCGATGTTAGAAATAGGGCAACCGAAGCGATGAGGCTAAAATGTACAACTATATAAACACTGCAGCCTATTTCCAAGCGCAAGAAATTCTTCTAAATGGACATGGGAGATATGGTGGCATTTTCACTTCAATTAAAGTAAATGGACGCTAATTTTAGTGCCAAAGCATGAATTTAATCAACTCCGTACAGAAGACGGCGATAAATTCAATCAACTATGCATAGAGCAAATACCACAATTGACAGAACAACGAGCGAAATCAGATGAACGGTTTGCCAAGTTAGAAAAAAGTTCAATAAAATTCAGCATGACCAGAATAACCAAGGTAAAGGGGTAAACGAAAAAATGAAGTCTTTTGTGATACAATTACACAGACATTTCAAGTAATTTGAAGGACAAATCAGAAAATAAAATTGCGAAACATACCTTGCCAACTTCTGGAGAAGGCCAGTAAGATAAAATTATCCGAACACAATTTTGAAACAATCGATATTCGTTGGTAAAATCCTATTCCTGAATTTAAAAGTGCAGTTTCTAACGGCATTGCAGCACAATTGTTGGATCACAGGGGGTAGCTTAATTCAGGCATCCAGATGTCTAGCAAACCGTATCCGCAACAGAACGGAGTTATCAGCGGGTCATGACTGAGTTGGAGCTAAGATATGGATAGTCGTATGTCAGAGAACGATGCAAGATTCAACTGCGGAACAAGCGGTAACTATGTTGGTAAGCGTGAGAGACCTTTAGAGAGGAGTACCGAAGTTATTGGATTATTGGTTTAGCAAATTGAAAAAATTCTGAAAATAGTTTTATCCAATTTAATTTGAAAATTGAGAGATTGTGGTTGTCAAAAAACCGATATACGTAAGCGATGAAATTTTCATCACTGGCAATAAAAGTTACAGAAGTTGAGGGTTTTAAAATATAATAAATTATTGCTCAAACTGAACTGTTATTTTCAATTAAATGTGTTTTAATTAAATTAAAATTAAATAAATTACAAAATAAATTCTATTTACTTAGATTAAATTTTTTGTTGTCGTGATACGTAATGCACGTATGGGTAAGGCAAAAAACGGTGGTGTTTATGATGTATGGCGCTAGCTTTTTATAGACAAATATTATTTTAATGATTTAATAATTTTTTATTTTATAATTGGTGGTGTTTATAAAAATCAAAAGTTCCAAAATTTAAATTAAAATAAAAATATTCAAATATTCGTATAGAATCGATTGCCTAATATTTAATGCCGAACATTGGGTACCCTATGGACTAAAAATTATTGTTTTGTTTCGAATGCGTTAAACACGTATGGTTCGTTTGTAGCGGCCAACAAACTTGTATAACTGCATGGTGTTTAAAAAAATTTTAAAGAGAACTCAATTTACAGGTATGAATAGAAACGAATCTTTGTTTATTTTTTACTCAGAGAAACAACTAATGTCATATAATTACACAAAGGCTTCGAGTTGTATATTTTGGCAACTAACCCTCTACCGTACTGTGTCTTAAAAAATAAACACAAACTAGTATCACGTATTTATTACAATAAAATTTTATATCTGGTCGATAATAAAAATATTTATAGCTTTTCTGATTTGGAAATCTAGTTTAATATTTTTATGCTGTACTTGGTTTGATTTGATTACACTATTGCCCTCAATAAAAGGAGTTAATATAATTTTACCCTCCCATAAAGAAGGATTTTTTAGACTATTGGCAAAACGAACTTCTCATATTTAAAATAATCCAAATCTAGATTTTTATCGTAATCGCATACACACTACTATATCGTGTCCTTCATCAATTTTGATTGGTGATTTTTTCACCAAAATGAAAAAAATTATTAGTATCTAAAATAGCAATAATTTGGAAAATTATACGTTTCTTTACCTTTTAAATCTGGATTAATCCGATACAGCCCACTGTATTAGATTCGATTTTTTTTTTATAAAGAAACCATTTTACCGCATCGTATATGTTAGGCCTGATGTTTAATACATTGTGTTAAATACGACTTTTACATATTATGTCGAAAAATTAAGTACATGATTTATGTTGCAGCAATGACTTGGTTAAAAATTATGCCAACATTTCATATAAATACAATAAGGGTAGATTGCTTGTCGTTTTTGAAACAAGGTTATTTAAATCGTGATTCAGCCTAATCTTGTAAGAATGTTTTTTAACTGTTTATCGATTATACCAACACATATTAAATCAGAGTAAATTGATTTAAATTTGGGTTATTGAATTTATGTGCCTTCATGAAATGTTCGAAGGAAAGAATTGTATAGTTTATGTGGAATCACGTTCTAATCATTTTGACCTATATAAATAATTATTATTTAGTTCAATGGGCATGCGTTATAAAATTATTAGTGCAATTTGCGTACTATAAATTATTTGAACAGCCCATCGTCAATTTTATTACTCACAAATGGCGCGGGTCACAAGAAAATGAGCACAAAGACAAGATTAAATGTCAAAACCAAAACCTGTATATTTTGAACTGTATAGTAACTCAAAAATACCTTGCGTGATAGAATGTGTGACCGGAATGGTTGATTTTGCAGCTCGTCTATTGTGGTTGGTAGAGGCATCTCGTCTTACAGCCAAGGTTCCGGATCTCCAAGCATTTTATTGTAAATTTGTTTTTGTTTCAATAAATATTTTTAAAGATAATAATAAAACAATTGGAGTATAACTTACAAAAATATAATCAAATGTAGGACAAAGATTCTTGTTATGAATCTGCTTTTGACAGTAAAACACACGTTAACTCGGAAAAAATTCTGTTCTTTAACGTTTGGGGACCAAATTGTAACCTACCTCTAGATACAAATTTAGCAGATGTGTGTTTAACTATTTATTTATTATTATACGTACTTTAGTTTAAATTGGAGAGTTTTATTGTAAGTTTGGATAAATTTACTTCCTGCATGTAATTTATATAATTTATTTTTATGTAAATATATATTTTAATTAAACGAATAGATAAAACTATTTTAAATATGTCATTATTAGATGCGATTGTTTCATAATAAATAATATAAATAATTATTTACTTCGTGCTTGTAATAATAAGTTCGTTTTACACGTAAAATAATAAATAATCAGATTTCAACTAATGTGTAGCATTTTAAAGCATACCTTTGATTTATTTAAATCAAGATTTCAAATAAATGAAATGTTTACTTTAATTTATACTGTAATACATAATAATTGTGACCAATGAAAATTCTTCTTCCTGCATGTAATATTTATTATCCGATTTTATTTGTATAAATATTCTAATAAATTATAAAGTAAGACTTAATTACATTTGTTGTTCATGAATGTGATTATTTTCCAAATTTTCAGAAAAAGGATATATTAAAAAGGTAATATTGTGATTGGCCTCATAGCTATTAGCACAAATTCGATGTATGCTGCTTGATTAAAACTATGAATTCAAACTGGGGAGTGCGGTTGCGCAGAATTGTAAATTGTATAAAAATTAATAAATAAATTATGTTCACTTCGTGCTTGTAATAATTTACTGATTTAATACGGAAAATAAATATGAAAATTATTTGCATTGGAAATGATATTAAATTATAGTTATTATTCATATACATTTAACTATCAAATCAATTAATTTTTTTGTTTAAGAAATTAATTTCTTACAGTTATTTTGGATGGATTTACTTCCCGCATGTAATAAATGTAATCAATTTTTATTTGTGTAAATGTTTAAATTAAATAAACAAATGTAATTGTTTATGATATAATCTTTTTAAATTTGACTTTTTATAAAATGTTAATGAATGAAATTTAATATTCACCTCGTGCTTGTAATAATTTGTTTATTTAATATAGATATTTAATATTACGATTGCAACTGATGAGCAGCATTTCAAAGTATTCTGTTGATTCATTTGAATTTAGATATGAAATAAATGCATTTTTTGCAATTAATATTCACCTTGACAAATGATAGATCTTCTTCCTGCATGTAACAATTGTATTCCTATTTTGTTTGTTTAAATATTGTATTTAATGATAAAGTAATACTTTTTTAAAATTATTTTTGTTGCATGTGATTATTTTACAAAATTTTGCTAATGAAAATATTAATATTTATTTTGAATATTAAAACAACAATTAATTACAAGCACGAAGTGAATTTAAATGTTCTTTTCCCAAAATTTTGTAAAATAATCAGATTCAAGAAGAAAGATATTAAAGTATACTAACAATCGATATAGATTTAAAAATCTAACGAATGATTTTTTTATTTTTAATTAAATTGTAATACATTAAGTACAGTTATTGTTAAATGATTTACTTCCTGCATGTAATAATTGTAGTCCAGTTTTAATTGTCTTAATATTTTAATTAAATTATGATATACAAATATTTTCGACAAATTTGATTGAATGTGGGATAATTCACCAAATTTTAATATATAAATTTAACATTCACTTCGTGCATGTAAAAATCTGTTTGTTTAATCCGCAAAATAAATAATAAGATTACAATGCATTGTGCGATGTGCATTAAATTGATGATCCATTTAAATTAAGATATCAAATAATTGCATTGTGTACTTTCATTTATACTGAAAAACATATTGACTGTAAAACAAATAAAAGATATACTTCCTGCATTTAAAATTATATTCTGATTTAATGTGTATAAATATTGTTATAAATTATAAAGTAAAACTTTGTTATATTTATTCTCCTTGAATTTGAATATTTTAATTTAATAAGCATAAAAAATAATGAAATTACCTTACATTATGTTTAAAATTAAATTGTTCCACATTTATTACTGTTATTTTTGAAAGCTTAACTTCCAGGATGAAATATTTGTAATCTAATTTTATTTGTGTAAATATTTTAATTAAATGTTGTGCTTAAATTATTTTAGTTATGTTTTTCTTGAATGTGAAAATTTTACAAAAATATAACAGAAAAAACATAAATATTCACTTCGTGCTTGTAATAATTTTTTTGTTTAATACGCATAATAAATATTAAGATTGTGCAGCATTTTAAATTATACCTTTGATTTATTTAAATTTACATATCAACTAAATAAATTTTATACTAAAATTTATACTATTATACATATTTACTCTGCAAAATGAAAAATCTACTTCCTGCATGTAATTATTGTTGCCTATTTCTATTTGTGTTATTATTTTAAATAAATTAATAAATTAAATTATTTTAGATATAATCTTTCCAAATGTAATTATTTCACAAAACCATGATATATAAAAACTAATATTCACTTCGTGCTTGCAAAAAATTTGTTTGTTTAATATGCAAAATAAATATTAATATTACATCTAATGTTCAGCTTTTTAAAGTATATCTTTGATTTATTTAAATTTACATATCAATAAAATGCATCTTGTACTTGAGTTTATACTATTATACAAATTAACTGTGATAAATAAAAGATATACTTCCTGCATGTAATAATTGTTATCTATTTTTTTGTGTAATTATTTTAATTAAATGAACAAATTAAATTATTTTAGATATAATCTTTTCGAATGTGATTATTTCACCAACTCATGATACAAATTATAACAAGCACTAAGTGATTATTACAAGCATTTTTTATTTGAATTCAAACTATTATACATATTTACTGTGACAAATGAATGATCTACTCCTAGCATGTAATAATTGTTGTCCATTTCTATTTGTGTAATTATTTTAATTAAATGAATAAATTAAATTATTTGAAATATAAACTTTTCGAATCTAATTATTTCACAAAATCATGATATATGAAAATTAATATTCACTTCGTGCTTGCAAAAATTTGTTTGTTTAATATGCAAAACAAATATTAATCTAACATCTTATGTACAGCATTTTAAATTTTACCTTTGATTTATTTAAATTGACATATCAAATAAATGCATTTTGTACTTAAACTTATACTATTATACATATTTACTGTAACAAATGAAAGATCTACTTCCTGCATGTAATAATTGTTTTCTTTTTCTATTTGTGTAAATATTTTAATTAAATGAATAAATTTAATTATTTTAGATATAATCTTTTCGAATGCATTTATTTCACAAAATCATGATATATGGAAATAAATATTCACCTGGTGCTTGTAATAGTTTGTTTGTTTAATATGCAAAATAAATATTAATATTACATATTAGGTGCAGCATTTTAAACTATACATTTTATTTATTGAACTTTACATATCAAATAAATACATTTTGTACTTAAATGAATAAATTAAGTAATTTTAGATATAACCTTTTCAAATGTGATTATTTCTAAAAATCATGATATATCAAAATTAATATTCACTTCGTGCTTGTAATAGTTTGTTTGTTTAATATGCCAAACAAATATTAAGATTACATCTTATGTGTAGCATTTTAAAGTATACATTTGATTTGTTTAAATTCACATATCAAATAAATTCATTTTGTACATAAATTTATACTATTATACATATTTGCTGTAAATATTGAAAGATCTACTTCCTGCATGTAATAATTGTTGTGTATAATTCGTGTAATATATTTGTATATATATATTTGTGTAATTATTTTAATAAAATATATAAAATAAATAGTTTTACATATAAACTATTTGCATGTGATTTTTTTCACAAAATCATGATTTATGAAATATAATATTCACTTCGTGCTTATAATAATTTGTTTGTTTTATATGGAAATTAAATACTAAGATTACTTCTTATGTGCAGCATTTTAAAGTATACATTTGATTTATTCAATTTACATATCAAATAAATGCATTTTGTACTTAAATTTATACAATTATACATATTTACTGTGACAAAAGAATGATCTACTTCCTGCATGTAATAAATGTTATCTATTTTTTTGTGTTTTTATTTTAATTAAATAAATAAATTAAATTATTTTAGATATAATCATTTAAAATGTGATTAATTCACAAAATCATGATATATGAAAACTAATATTCACTTCGTGCTTGTAATAATTTGTTTGTTGAATATGCAAACTAAATATTAAGATTACATCTTATATGTGCAGCATTTTAAAGTATACATTTGATTTAATGAAATTTACACATCAAATAAATGCATTTTGTACTTGAACTTATACTATTATACATATTTGCAGTAACAAATGAAACATCTACTTCCTGCATGTAATAATTGTCAACTATTTTTTGTTTAATTATTTTAATTAAATAAATCAATTAAATAATTTTAGATACAACCTTTTCGAATGTTAATATTTCACAAAATTTCTTTAATATGCAAAATAAATATAAAGATTACATCTTATGTGCAGCATTTTAAAGTATACATTTGATTTATTTAAATTGACATGTACCATAAATGCGTTTTGTTCTTGAATTTATACTATTACACATATATACTCTGACAAATGAAATATCTACTTTCTGCAAATAATATTTGTAGTCTATTTCTAGTTATGTAATTATTTTAATTAAATGAACAAATTAAATTATTTTAGATATAATCTTTTCGAATGTGATTTTTTTTTTAAAATCGTAATATATGAAAACTAATATTCACTTCGCGCTTGTAACAACTTTGTTGTTTAATAATTCTAAATTATTTTTATCGTCTAAGCAATAAAATTATATTCCTAATTGCAAACGGCAATCCTTTGAATTTTCTTAATAAAAAAAACGTTGACGCCGCCATTTTCACGACTAATAAACAAGATTTCAAAATCAAATTATTTTTATTTTCTTCATTTAGTAAAATTTGGCGTACACAAGCGAAACACAAAAAAAATAATGACCATACTTGACATAAAATAGCGAAAAGGTTGTCCAATTACTTTTTTAATGCAAATTGATTTTTATCTGTGGGTTGGTCGTCTGCGAACCGAGTAGCGTAAAGATAAAAATTTGTTAACTCGGAGGGGAATTTTTATTTGGAAAAAATGGAGGAGAAATATTTTTACGCGTTATGATTGTTTTTGCGTACGGATTAAAAATTATAAATTTTCGCTCGTACAAATTTTATTTAGCCTTGAATGTTTTATCAAATTTTCTAAAGGATTTGTAGGTAATTTGTCAAAATTTCCATAATTAAGCAATTTCGTTAAATTTCGTAAGGTATCATTACGAACCCTTAAAGATCTTCAAACAAATGGTTTGTGTCCTACTATATTATTCTTATTTACATTTCTTCATTTGATAAAATAACAAAGAATATTTACAGATAAGCTTTTAAAATGGTAATACATTATTGCTTTCTTATAAAGACATAAAAGCTTAACGATCTAAGATAGCGAAGGTAGAAAATTGTTATCACATTCCAGACAGTTTCAATTTTCTTTGTTTTGTTTTTGTTTATTCTGAAATGAAAATTATATTGTTATACTGTCACACAGGTAAAGCGATACCATTTATTTTAGTGTCATACAATGTATTTTGTGACATTTTAATTTAAAAACAATATATATGTTTTAAACCCGGTCTATAATTATTCATGTCTGCAAATAAAAAAAACTGTCCAGGCAGTGAGTATTACCTTTTAACATTTTCTTTAAAATAATCAGAATGTAGCGAAACGCTAGTCGAATTCAATATTGATTTAAGTTTACAAACGTATGTCGATACACGTGTCGCATTATTCAGATATCATATTTAGCTATTTGTTTTCCTTTTCAATGTTTTTAAACCCAAGCATACAAATGTGAATGAAAACCACATCTCTTCCTATCTACATCAAGATATGTCTCATGAGCTAAAAATATTTTAAATACATTTTGAAGAATTATATAAAATTGGGGTTGTTGGAAAATGAAAATATGTTTTCAGTTGAATAAAAATCATATGAAAAATATAAGTATATCAAAATAGCATGTGTATGCGGATTCATAAAGCCGAAGATATTACAAAGTCTTATGGTATATATTTTTATCAAGAACCTGTTGATATTTAAAAAAAATCATCAATTCACAAAATTTTACTCTTGATACAAGCATAAAACATGAACGCTAAAAGCGTGTTTCAAGAAAAGCACAAACGATTACCAAAAAAAAACACACACACACAAAGGTCAAAAACTATATATACAATGTTAAGAGTGTTTTGAAAATTTTAAATTTGAATGCGAAAATAAACAAAGCACAAAAAAATTTAATTTAAAATAAAAAGCTCCTTCAAAAAATACTTTATCAAGCATCATACTTTCTGAATAAATAAAACCGATCTTCATATCGTACAAAAAATGTGTTTTCTCCTACTGCTATGGTAATTTGTTGTTTTCGTATCTCATCATTGTAAGTTTCTTATTAAGATGAAAAACAAAACAGTTTTTTTTTAATAAGAGAAAATATCTTCAAAATAGGATAATAATAGCAACAATAAAAGAAAAGCTTTTTATTTAACTGGACTCTTTTTGCGTTCCAACACATTAAACATGTATATACGTGCAGATAAACGAAAGGAACAGAGGTTTTGATGTACCTATACACGTATACCGTCGAGACAAATAATAAACTTATTATTGTTAAGTGTGAAACTATATAAAAGGAGAATGAGTCTAAAAAAAATTATTTATAATTTTAATTACACACGAGTTTATTTTGGACGATTCGCAAAATAATGATTTGTTATTTCAAGTTCACTGATCTTTATATGAAATGATGAATAATGCCAATAATTGGTCATTCAAAACTACTAATAATGTCGATAAACAGAATTGATGAACACCTATATTCTATGTCCATGTACTAGAAGCTCAAACAGAGATGATCATGTTTACCGTATGTAGCATTAATCAGTATGGGAAGAGTATTCAATTAATTTTTCTGTGCGAATTAAACGCCGAAAAAATTGGATTTTTATGAAATGAAAAAAATACAATTGTGAAAAATTCTTAAACATTATAAAAACTACCATAGCTATATCTACCATCCTAACCAACTTAGCTAGGCCTTAACTACTCGCCACCAACTATGGGGGTTTTTCCGAAATTATTCTTTCATTTAACTAAACCAAACTTAACCAAAAAGTTTTAGATTTTCTCATTCATTTTTTTACTTTGCTCCGTATCGGCCACCTGCGGTATCGACCACTCGATATTTTTTCTAAATAAATAGAACTGCCTTATCGGTTAATCGATATTATTACTTTTCACGACAAGTTCAATAATTTTCGACATAATCGTAATCAACATTCAGAAGTTAAATTAAACAGATAAATATATTGCATAAATTCAAAGAACTTGGAACGAGACCTTTTGGAATCGTTACACAGAATTTAACGGATATAGCTTAAAAAGCTACAATATAAAATAATCCACAATTCAAGGAACACGTGTGCACTGAAGTTCAATAAGCTTTCATCTCCTAACCTCAGGAGCTACAACAATAGTGTAGTAACGCTGGACTACATCTAAGTAAAAGATTGTACCATAACACTCTGAGACATAACTTTAGAACTGAAGAATCAAAAGACAATAATGACACCTCGAAAAACGTTGATGGTTTAACACAATGTGAAATTAAAATCAAAGGCAGAACTGAAATGCTTTAATATGGATAGTATGAGTTTAAATACTATCCATATTTTTATTAAAATAGCCGTGGTACCACGGATCAAAAAAGTATAATATTCATAAGTGATTACTAACCTAAAACTAACAACAACCTTTTTAGAGAGGACAATATCTATCCGATTTGCTTGAAGAACCGACTAAAATACTAGCAATGCAAGAGCACGTCATAAACATGGCACCGGACTTCTTAATAATATTTCACATTTTCTGGCCTGTAGAATCATAAATTGTTAGTTAACCAATTAGTTTGAAGAAGAAGGCGATGTTACATGGCTTATTACAATGGCTGCAATGATAAAGTCATGGCAAAATGTAGTTTTAAAATTATCGCAAAATGCAAAATACCGCTTTTTTTAATATTACAACAAATTTAGAGATCATTTAGGAGAGATGGGAATTTATGTTTCATCGATAACGTTGCCTACTCGTTATCATCGACGACTACACGACTACAATGTTCGACAATTACTGCACGTCACAAGTGATTGACTGATCTACAAATTTTAAACTTCTGTATCCGGATGTTTAAATTAGTGCAAAGTATTATATAAAATATACAGTAAAGCTACGTTGACCACAAAAAAAATTGGCGTCGTGGACGTACTCATTTTTTAAATCCCTGCCTGATGTACCAAGGGGCATTCACAATCCCTTGTTGGCATTTGTCTTCTCTACACATAGTTGTTTTTGCATTTGCCTTTACAGAAGCATTTGGTTAAGTGTAGACCAGACTTATCCATGAGCCGACATTTTTTCCAATATTTTTTGTAAACTCTTCCTTTTTTAATTGATGGATTCTTTTTATCTTAGCTTACCATCGAGAGAATTTGGTTTGAGTTAAATACCACGGGAATCTAGTTTAAATCACTTTGTTAAAGTTAGCCGAAAATAGCCAGCCAAAAAAATGATAATGTAGATTGTGTTGATAATGTTTATCAATATGTGATAATGTTGATCAATAAATTTCAAGCAAAAGTTACCAGCCGATATTTAAGAAAAAATATTTTATTTTTCATTTTATTTATCTTTAAGTTGATATTAAAATAAATATTTTAGTTTATGATATACAGGGGTGTAATTTGGCAAAATTTCCATAGTTACATTTTTGAAAAATTCATTGAATGGCCCGGCGCTCTTGTTTAACCTAAATTCGCATTGATACCACTATGTCCATTTGATAGACCCTAACGTCTTTTAACAACAATCCTATTTTGAAGATATTTTGATGGGGGTACGGTGGTGCAATTTGACAACCTGTCCATAGTTCAATTTTTGAAAAATCATTGTGGCCCGGCGCTCTTGTTTAACTGAAATTCGCATTAAAACCACTATGGTCATTTGATATGCCGTAATACCTGTTAACAACAGTCCAACTTTTAAGAAATTCTGATTGGGATACAGGGGTGCAATTTGACAAAGTTTCCATAGTTCAATTTCTGCCGTTCATTGAATGGCGTGGAGCTCTTGTTAAACCGGAATTTGCATTGATGTCACTATGGCCATTTGACAGAGCGTTGCCTGTTAACAACAATCCAACATTGAAGAAATTCTGATGGGGATACGGGGGTGTAATTTGACAATTTTAGCCATAGTGGCATCCCCACTTTACTTTATGTACATTTGAAGCAAGGTTAACAATATTGCTTTTCAAATTATAATTGATTGATCTAAACATTTGAATTTATAGGTTTTACAACAACCTTCGCATACTAAAACATTCAAATTGGTTTCTGCTGATGTGTTGTTGAAATAATTTTTCGGCTGATAACTTTTGGCTGAAGAATGTTGATCAACAGTGACGTATTTATATAATTTCGGCTGAGAAAGCGAAGACACTATCTGCATTATCGATTTTTTTGATCTTTCGGCTGGAAACTTTCGGCTAACTTTAAAAGTATGTTTAAATTTTGATTTGAAAAGTTGATTTTTGTACAGATTTTGCAAATAGTTTGCTTGTTGCCTTTGATATATCTTCTTCAACTGCTAGGACAGCTGTATTGTCTGAAAGTTTTGCTTCTATATTATTTGTAAATCTGACGAAGAAAAAATTGACAGAATTGGTTCAAGTGTGCTTGTAAACCATTTGCTTTAGAGTTATTATATCATGTTGCCTAATCTGTTCTCCAGTTTGAAATTATTGTAGTCTTCTGATTTTGTAATTTTGCTACATACCAACTAGTTTCTGAGTAAGGCACTAATCGACTTTAGTTAGATGTGCAATATAAATTTTCATGCCGTAAAAATGTTAAAGCAGGTTTTTGAAAAGCTTTGGTTATAATAATTTAATGACTGCTCGCATTAATTCACGTTTGCACTTGAATAAGTTTTTTGGGTAAGACTGAGTGTCGCGAACTTCTTAAACTAGATTGCAATGATTTTGTAATAATAAAAATGTATTCTAAATTCCAGTCTTGTTAAGGAAAAAGTTGAAATTAAATTATTTGAGCAGGTTAATAAAATATGACGAAAGATCAGTTTCCGAAAACAAAATCGATATTTATTGAATTAGAAAAAGCGCCATCCTATAATCTTTCTTGCAATATCTTTTAATAATTTTAATCCGCCGGGCCTTAAATCAGAAGGTGGACACCAAATACTTAATATCATTTTAAATTAATTTAAAAATTTTTAGTGTAACAGTTAACTAGTGAAATGAATTTTATGCATTTCCCAGTAATATAGTATATACCAAAGCTGAGAATATCTTATGTGGAGATCCAAACGAACTCACTCTATACTGTTCCTTAAAATTAGAAACTGAACATTTCTAAATTACAAATTTTAATCGAAATCATATTTCAAAAATGCTCAATAAATTCAAAGAAAATTAAATGTCAAATAAAAAACGTCATTGCGAGCAAAGTGAATTTATTCATATCCTATATATTTGGATCGCATTACAAAAGACAAATCGCATAAACAAAATTTGGTTCAAGAATGAAATAACTCAATTAAATTAGAACATTTTTATCAAAAAATTATAAAATGAAACACGATAAATAGAAGAAGAATGTTATTTTGAATTGTGTTTCACCAGCGCACTAAATTAAAATATAAAATAAAAAGTAAATTGCAAAATTCCTTAAATGAATGAAGGAAATTCGAATATGTAAAAAGAAAATTTGGTGTTAAATAGAAATTTTATTCAATTTCAAACAAACGGAACAGCAGTTCAAGTTCAATGTCGTTTGAAAATAATTACTTTTGTGTAATGAGTTTTGATGTGCGCGAAATTTAAAATAATTCGAATATTTTTGGAAATGGAAAAATATCCTGATGATTCTGGTTTTACCCCACAAAATATCTGGAAAATTAATCTTATATATAATTTTGGTAAAATGTGATAATTATGTTGTATCCAAAACAAATTATACAAATTTTAATTATGTTCATCCTTCTTCAGAAAAGATCAAATTACAAGATATAAAATATAATATTTATGAAATATTAATTAAGAGATGTAAAACATTTCGGGTTAAATAACACAAGCAATTTTTATAATTACATTTGGTAGTGTAAAATGAAAATATTTTTCATGATATAAGTTCATTAGTGGAAATTCAATCATAATGTATTCAAAAATGTGTAAGTGTTCAAATTTATTAGGTAGCAAATTTCTGAAATTCGTGCATAGTTTTTCCCTAAGCTACACAAAGACATTCATTTATGTAAAATTTGCGCAAATTCCTAATGATAAATTTTTTCAAAAAGTTGAATTTAAAATACAAAAATTTACCTTTTTTACAAACAAACTTAACTTACGCCTGTCCGAAATACAAAAATTGAATGAATGATACTCAAAAAATATTACATTGGATGAGTCACGTTGCAATTTTGTTAATGAATATTAAAATGTACTCAAAAAATTCGGAAATTTTTTTCTAAATTTGAAAGCTGCTCTCATTATAATTTAATTTATTGTACATTTAAATTGTTTACCTTGCTTACGATAAAGATTGTCTGTACAAAATCAAAACTCTTGAACAAATATAATTAAAAAAATTTAATTAAAACTAATTTACACTCTTGCCGTGCAAAGTAGATGCACCAAAAACGTTTACATTCAAAACTTTACCCGTAGTATGTTGAGCATATATAAAGTTTATATACGTACGTAGACAGTTTTAAGGACCGTATTATATATCCGTATTATATAAGTAAAACTTGAAAAATGTATGTATAGCTTTTACAAGATTTTACTATAAAAACTAAACCACATAATACAGAATGGTATTTAAAATTGAAATTTGAACTTTAGTTAACTTGTAAATTTAGATTTTAGAAGATTATTTCATTATAGTCACTCTTCGAAACTTATTATAGCCAACGGAAGAATATAAAAAAATTTAATGATCTGGTAGATGAGCTTTACCTAAATATTATCTTTCCATTTTCAATTACTTTTTAACATAACACTACATTTTACAAGCATAATTTATTCCTCTATGTTATATAATATTTATTGTTATTATATTCAACATCTAGAAGTATATGACGATGACATAATATTTATGAATCTCAAATATAATTACTTTAAAATAGATTTCGTTAAGGTACTCCGTAGTTAAATTATCAAATCAAATAAAAGAATAATAGACAAGTGCATATATGTGAGTTGTAATGTTTCTTCTAGGTAAGATACAAATTGTAAATATATTGACAACAACAAATACACAGCAACAACATTTTCCTGGTAATATTTGGAAATGTGCTTGCTAATATTTTATAACATTTTAACATGGTAAACAATTAATTCCAATTTCAATTTGAATCATCGGACGTTTTCCTTTATAAGAATTGATTAAATTTTCGGTAATTTCTACATTGACAACCACCATTATATTTGACAACAAGAACACTGTAGATGTTAACTTGGAAATCTGTATATGATAATAACAAATAATAATTTTTCTTGGCAAATAGTTTACTCCCATTTTAATTTAAATCATTATAAAAATCAATATATTTCGGCCATTTGTAAATATTAATTTTAACAACAACAAATATATTTGACAACAACAATATTTTCCTAGCAGTAATTGGAAATTTATATAAGATAATCTTTATATATATAATTCGTCTGTGCCTGAGTGGAAGTCAGGAGTTCAGACTCCTAATAAATAGCTGGACAGATTTCAATGAAATTTCGTGTCTGGCTTGTTATGATTCACAATTTGACCCGATAGGTGGCACTGCGATCGGACCCTAGGATTTTCTTATTTTATTTTTTCACGATTTTTTTTTTTATTTTTTTAAGTATTCTCGCATATCAGAACATATAATCGTGCTAGGATTTTTTTTTTTATTTTTTACCAAAATTAATTTTTTTAACATTTTTTGCATATCAGAACAAATAACCCCAAATTTTCAACCATGCCCCCTCCTACCGCCCCCAATATTTTATAAAATGAAAAAAATGTTTTGTTTGTGTATCATAGGCGGTGCTGATGTTAAATTCTTTAGTGTTTATCGTACGCACCAATAGATGCGCAAGCCACAACATGGGTCGCATAGCTTGGTGTTTTTTGATATCTCAATTTCTGATTGCGTGCATATTGAATGTATTATTCATCGACAAAACATATTAAAATAACGTTTTCATCATAAATGAACGGGATTTAAACACTTACATTGAAAAAAATGTGTAAGGTGCAATGTTGAAGTGAATATCGTATATGATCTTCTATGAATTTCAATTCTATACATGAGCCGCATTTGGACTGCTGATCAAGATCCCAATATCGATTTTTCGCCACAAATATATAACGAGGCATTAATGAAAATTGAAGATATTTGCATTTTCATTTCGAATGTGCCACTTATTTATTTCGGTATGCAATCGCCTAACCCTCCAGCAACATGCATCATTTACAGCGATATTCAGCGTGAACAACAGTTTTGTGCGGCACTTTTGACTACTCTTGTTGTACAACTTCGACTACTCTTGTTGTGTCCATGGTAAATAGTTTATTCCAAATTTAATTTAAATAATTATAAAATTTCATTATATATCGGACATTTTTAAATATATTGACAAAAACAACATTTTTCTTGTAATATTTGGAAAAATATATAATAGTTTAGTAAATAAATAATTCCAATTTCATTTTAAATCGTTGTAAATTTGGTTTTTTTTTATTTCATATGTTCAACCATTTGTACATTGACAACAACAACAACATTCTAGATGTTAACCTGGCATTATACGTATACATCGAAAACATCAGGGAAGTAGTATAAATTTTTCAAAATTTTATATGCAGGTTTGTTTATCAACAGTTCTTAGAAAGGGTAAGCTAAATTTTCCCGAAAAATTACCTGGAAATTTTCCGGAAAATTTTTCGCTTAAACTAAAAATGCGTATTATTTTATTCAAAATACGTAAAAATATGTATTTTTGATACATATTTTGATATTAGGATTGTATCTTAACAGTTTTTCGACAGTACAAGTAATTTCTCCAGGAAAATTTTGAAATTTTTGTAATTTTTTTTTGTTTGAAATTATAATTAAAATTTGACACTTGAAGAATTTTTTAAGTTCCTGAAAACGGTGGGTTTGGTTGTGACAGCTCCATTCTCTAAGGTATACAACGAATTAAAATAACATTAAAAAAAATATATTTACAAAAGTTGATTTCATGAATATTTTTGGCACTATCAGAAGAAGCGAAAAGAGCAATAAAACCTCTTTGATCTGTGTCTGCAAGATTAACGAATAAAATTATGATTAATAAAAATAAAAAATAAAATATTGAAATAATAAAAAGTGAAAAATTTCCCGGAAAACATTAGCTTCCCGCTAACTTATAGTAAACAATCCTGCATTTAAAATGTTTCAAAATTTATACTCCTTACCTTAATTTTCTCGACGTATAAAGTAAAATTACTGTATTACTGTATCAAATAATAATTTTCCTTTGCAAATAGTTTATTACAATTTTAATTTAAATATGCAATTATAAAAGATCATTATATTCAGCCATTTGGCCATTTGTAAATATATTGACAACAACAAATATATTTGACAACAACAACAACATTTTGCTTCGTATTATTTGAAAATCTGTATCTTTCTACGAGTATATATATAATTCTTCTGTACGTGTGTAAGTCACTGAACTTCTCCTAACCGGCTGAACCGATTTGAATGAAATTTTGTGGTTGCGTTTAAGTGATTTTCTGGATGGTTTCGTGCTGTAGGATTTTTTATATTAATTTTTCAACGATTTTTTTTTTTAATTTCTCGCATATCAGAACATATAACCCAAAAAATTTCACCACCCCCACCATTTTATGCGTATGTTTGAGTGGGTCCCTGAATCTCTTAGATTCACAATTAGACCCGAAAGGTGGCGCTGCAATTAGGTTGTAGGAATATTTTTTAAAGACAATTTTTGTTTATATATTTTTAAGATTTTTCACATATTAGAACATATAACCTCAAAATTTCACCCCCCATATTTTGTAAAATGAAAAAAAAAGACATAATGAATGATGAAAATAATTCATAGTTTTGTTTGTGTACCATAGGCGGCGTTCATGTCGAATTCTGTGGTGTTTGACGTACGCATCAATGCATGCGGAAGTCATTTGCTTCGTATACCTTGGCGTTGTTTTGATATTTCAATTTGAGTTCGCTGTGTTTCAATATTCCTTGCATAATATTTGCGTGCATATTGAATGTATTATTCATCGACAAAACATATTGAAATAACGTTTTAGATCATATAACGAGGCATTAATAAAGGTTGAAGAATAAATGTTTGATGCAGCCTCTTTGAGTACTATACTGTTGCAAATAATGAACAAGTGCTCACTGCTGAAAAAAATGCGGATTCTTTTTTTTTTGGTACGTTGGCAATTGCTTCATATGGCATTTGTTTGATGGTGGAAGGACACACATTCAGCTCTCAAGCTGTCATTGAAAGATTATACTAATCTGAACGCAATGTGTAAGATAAAGAAGTATTTCAGCATGGCTAAAGTTTTGGAAAAATGCAAAATTATTATCGGTAAGGAATGCACTACACGACTCACAAACATTCACTTGAAACTCTCGATAAACCGATGAAAGATCTCATCGATAATACCAGACTTTCCGTGGCGCTCTACTGAAAAAATCATACCTAAGGTGAAATGCAAATACATTACACCTTAACATAAATATGCAGGTCCAACTGCAAAACGATCCATCGGAACTGTCGTTCTTTGAACAATTGTTCAACATGGGCAATGGAAAATTTCAATTTCATGAGAATACAAAATACACCAAATTGTCAGACAATTTTTGTAGCATGCGGTAGCCACGAAAGATGATTTCATTGAAAGCATATTCCCAGATGCCCTACGTGAACGGGCTATTTTGTCAACAAAAAATATCAATTTAAACCATTCATTATCCAACTCGCATTAAGAAAAAACAAAACAAACATATATATTTTATAAATTAAGTTAAATTGTGTTATTAAAATTATGCTTCAAACTTACGCTTCAAAACTTCGATAAAGTTTGTATTACTAAATCAAAATTTGTTTAAAAATCTTTAAAAACAATCCTTGAACAATATATTGAATATTAATTTTGAAAAATGGAATATAACAGTAAAAATTTAATTATCACGGCCAATATCACGGCATCTTTGACAGAGGATAATACTGCTATAGTGGCTATGATGTCTCAGTTGCGACTTGCTTACTTTTAGCAGCTGCCATAGAAGCATCAGAAAAAGAATTAAAACCGAAGCGAAAATGCTTTATTTAAGATTTCAGAAAATCGTGAAAGGAAGTTAGCAACATCCAAAACCTTATGAAAGAGCTGAAGCCAAACTCATCCGATTATAAATTTTTTTTACGAATGGATGAAGACTCTTTTAATTTTATTTTATCGGTGATCAGACCAGATTTTTAGCAAAAGGAGAAAAACTTATTGAATTGGACTATAATTCTATATTGTCCAAATTATTCCTGGCCGAAGCAATTATAGAAGTATGTGACGTTATATATAAAAATTTAAAGAACACATAGGTAAATTAAATTCTAATTATTCAATAGTAACTAAATTAACAGAAAATAATATATCGTTTCAGTTTCCGACAACTGAACAGGAGTGAACTAAAATCGCTTACAGCTTCAAATTGCAATTCCCAAACTGCTTAGGTGCTCTCGATGGGAAGCAAATATCATTCCGACCAGCAAAAAAAGTTGCGCCATTATTTTATAATTATAAAGGGTATCATAGTATTGTACTACTTGCCCTTGCAGATGCCTATGCCACATTTATTTTTATTGACGTTGGCTGCAATGGTAGGATTAGTGATGGTGGTGTGTTGCAACACTCAAATTTCATGTATATTTTAAATCAACCGGAGATTTCTCCGCTGAAAATATTAATAGGAAATTCAAGGTTATTGCAACGTTGCAAGGTTCGTTGCTGATAATACCTTCGCCTTAACAGAAAATGTGTTAATGCCATATACACATTCACAACTACGGACTTATGTAAAAAAATACACAATAGCCGATTAAGCAGAGCTCGGCATAATATTGGACGTGCTTTCGGAATATTGAGCAACAAATTCCAAATTTTTCAAGCACCAATAAAATTACACCAGGTGAAAGTTAAAAAAATTGTGCAGTGTTTCTGCGTACTGCACAATTTTTTAGTAACCAGAAGCCGTGAGCACGCCGAAGAAGCTAAAACTTTCAGATCCCAGCAGTTGAATCATGCTGTTTCAATACAAAAAAGTTTATAAACTGACGAAGCTTCGGACAAAATTCAATAGAGTATTTTAATAATGAAAGGGCCATAAAATTCTTACTTATTATTTATAACACTCAAAAAAAAATTTACAAAATTCTTGAAAATATGCAGCCCACAAAATAATTTGTAAATTTGACATAAACTCTAAACTTTATATAAATAAATTCCTGGGATTGTAACGTATTTTTGTAATAATTATGATTTTTTTGTAACTTAACAACGTCCCTTTCAATTTTATTGTTAAATTTTCAAATTTTATTGTGCTTTTTCAATATTTTCAATTTTATGAAAATAAATAAATAATAATAAATGCAACCAATTTATTAAAAAAAATTTGTTATTTTTACAATTTATTTTTATAATGTTTACAGTTTTTGTCAAATTTACAAACTATTTTGTGGGCTGTATATTTACAAAAATTTTGTACTTTTTTTTTTGAGTGAAGTATATAAGCCTAGTAACAAAAAATTTATATTGTAAAATCAAAAAATTAAATATGTATATATAATTTTTATGTATGAAACTTACTTTTAGTGTTTTACTCTCAGTTTCTTTATAAGGCGGTTTTAGTTTTATGTGAAGTAATAGAGAGTTTTGTTTTAAAGTAAGTAAAACTTTAAACTATTTATTATTAATTCATTTTCAATAAAAGTTTAATTTATTTTTATTTTGTAACTTTTAATTACAATAATTATTTACTTAGTCGCGGGACTCATCTTTTTCAATATAAACAAACGCTTTTTCCATTACCAAATTAAGTATATTTTTTGATGGTGTATAGTTTCTTTAGGTATGTTAGCTTGTTTTATTATTTTATTATCTAATATTTCAATTTTATTTTTAAAAGTTGGACCTGAGAAACAATGGGTGTTGGAACTATTTGAAAATGGAATAAACGTTGATTTAGATTGAAAAGCAGCGACAAAATTCTTCCTCTTTTGATGTTTGTTTTGGTGGCTGTTCGATCATTTTCTTTGCAAATGCCAGTACATGTATCTCTTGGCTGTGAAGCTCTTCCGATTTGTTGATCTTCCTTTTCTGAAAATATTAAAAAAATTAATTTATAGTTTGCATCTAAATTTCATTGTATAAAAGAACAATAAAAATAATCATTTTATTTTAGTTTCCGCAACCAAACAATAATGGTTAAAAACCGTTGATGATTTGAACTTATGTGACATTTTTCATACTGATTTGGTGCTATCAGTGAAAAGTAGATAGCATTTCGACGATCTCATTTCAATTTTGATAGTTGGTTTGGCTCTTGGATTTTGGTTTTTAGGTTGTGATACTGGTGTACAGTAAAATCGATCGTCTTTTAATTTCGAAAATTTTAATTAAGATTTGTATGTAACTTACTTTTGGTGTTTTAGCTTCGAATACTTTCTTAGAAAAATCGGTGCCATCTTCTACTCCAATTTCAAAATATAAAAGCCATAAATAAAACAGAACGTGCGAATTTATACCTACATAAATTAATGTTCGATCAACTTACATGTTCTACATCTATATTCGATGAAGTTTCATCGTAACACCACAATCAGGGTGTGTAAATATCGTCAGCAGTTGTCCCGCTTTTTTTCGAGTTAAGAATTTTCGATTTGTCTCGGCTGGCTTCGTAGCGTTTTAATTTTGCTTTTATTTGATTGCAAAGTGACACAGGGTTAATTTTTTTTATAATTTCACTTAAAATGCCATTCAATTTCTCATTACGCTTGGATTTATTTGTGAAATGGATATCCAGCAGGTTGTACAATCAGTGGCATTCTTGGAGTTCTCCAATTAAAGCCAATTTTTGTAGTATACTCCAATTGTCTAAACCAGTTTGTGACTGCCATACTTTCCATCATAATTATGCTTATTTTTAATTATTTCCTTTCACTTCAACAAACAAATTGAAATGAGTGAACGAAAAACAAAAGAAAAATCCTTAAAAAAATGTATATTGGTTTTTATTTGTGTTAGTAAAATATCAACTCGTTCATCGCTCAAATTTTTGTTTAAAATTTAACAACAAAAATATCCCCACTACAACGTAGTTTGTAGGCAAAGAGGTAAGAAACGAGGAAATGACGTGAATTATTCATCGAAAAAGCTTCGCGTTGTTTTGGCGTTTCAATTTCTGTTCGCTGTTTTTCGATATCACGTTTCCGGGCATATTGAATGTATCCTGCCACTTTTCTAATATTTACGGAGTGAAAAACATTATTGGTAAACATCCCGATGCTTTACTTATTTTCCAACCATAGTTATAGACGTTTTTAAGACAACAATAAATTGTTGTAAAATATCCCATATTTTTGCAAAAAACCAAACAGTTGATTATATTTTCGGCCATTTGTTGGTTGACAACAAACAACTCTATTTGACAACAACAACATTTTCCTTGTAATCTTTGGATAGATTGTCATCGTAGCCAACAAGGAGAAGCCTATAGACATGTTAAACTCGGCGTTGATTCAGCTGCTGATGAGTTAGACCACAAAGCTGCTACTATAACTATCTCTTACGATTTTATAATCCAGAAATAACCTCTGAACATATTAGTACGAAAATTATTAATTGCTAAATGCTAGACATAATTAATTAACATAATTGTCGTATCGTGATATAATTAAAATTTGGCTAATTTTAGTTTAGTTATAGAGCTATACCCACCGTACGGAACAAAATATTGAGATGCTTGGTAGCGTTGATTACAAATTAAAACTTACATTTTATTTAGGAAAATTCGAGTATAGCTGTTTTTAACGTCGTATTTTTCATTATTTTTCCAATCTATACTCGTACCGCAGATTGAACAAAAGTTAATTTTGCTTTATTGGTAAATCGATATATTTTGAATAAATCTTGAAAACATATATAATGTTGCATTTGGGAATGGTAAATGGTAGATATGTATGCGGTGTTATTTTACTATGGAGAGACTCTACAAAAAAATATTCTGAAATAAACCGCAGAATCGATACACAGATTTTATATAGAATGACAACGAAGAAATTCAAAACTAAAATTTCGAACCGTGTTTTTGAATTTTACATAAATTGTGTGTGGGTTTTTATAGTGCACCGGTGAAGCATAAATATATGTATCTATTTTTCATAGATATGCATATAACCAACATGCTCTTGGATGTATGAATATGGTGTTCAGGTTTTGTATAACGAAACGAATTCGTATATATGCATTATAAAAAATATAAGGTAAATATTTGCTTGTTGTTACCATGTTTTTGTGTTTATGTATTTTTGGATAGTTAATATTGTTTAATGAACCTTTAAATGGGTGGTAAATTGAAAGTGTTTGGGTATCAGATTTTTTGCATAAATTAAACCACTATAGTAAAACATAGCAAAATTGTCAACATCAAGTTTCATTTTCAGGTGCAAAAAAATATATAAAACGTCGTGAACAGTAAACAACTATACCCTATTGTAATACCTGAAAATTTCTACCAACGATGTTTGTTAAGCCAAAAACAATCACAAACTTACCATAACATTAAAAGCACATTACACTCCGATGAATTATTGCATGCAGCAAATATAAGTGCGGTAAACACAAATAAGATATGACAAAGGTAGATGACACACCAGCAGGTGCTTTTTTTATTTATTCAGACAATGACTCAATAAAAAATTTTAAGAAACGACAAAGTTTATCATAAAAAAAAAGTATTTTGTTCTGAATCTGGTGCGCGTGTTTTCCTTGTGTTTGACGATATTCACAAACTTCCAGTACAAATCCGGTTAGTTCAAAAATCAATTAGGTGCTCTGTCAGTCAAATTTTACTAGTCGTTTATTATATACACCCTGTCGTGATACTCATAGTTTTTATGTCCACATAGGTGTATACGATGTTTTTACTAGTCGTACAATTTTTGATTAAAATTTGACTATATACTTTGATAAAGTGTAGAGTTTTATGTGTTCACTATAAAAAGCCATAACAGTAGCTCTTGACAGTGATTTATTTTAAAAGCAGCATGCAATTATTATTTTAATGAAAATTTTATAAGAGTGATGTGTGGACAATAAACAACATATACAGTCAATACATTTTTAAGTCGACTAATTTGGTTTGGGTGGCTGTTAGTTGAAAATTATTCAATAGAGAAATTGCACTTGATTATCATTCTGTACAACTGTGCCTTATATTTACAAAAAAAAAATTGAACAGCAATTTCGCTTGGCAAATTGAGTCAAGCATAATGTGTAGGCATAAAGCTTACACATTTGATGTAGAGTGACATATTAAACTGACTTTAAGAATGTTAAATATAAAAATTCAGAATTCCTTGGCTCAGATAAAAATTCATCTCTTCTTGGTAAGCATTCATGTTGGTTAGCCTTCATCATTTTTAAACGTTTTCATTTTTACTAACACATTTTACCAAATAGAAAATGGTTAGCTACAAAGCAGTGGCCATTTTCAAATTTTTGCTTATTTGCTCTTTCTGCTGTTTCTTTAAAAAAAAATATATATATATACAGGGTGTAGCAAAATTGGGCAATCAAACGAAACAGAGTGAGAGGGGAGCTCATTTCAACATCAACCAAGTAAAGTTTTTTCAAAGTGTTGGTTGATGGTGCAAAAGTTTTTCCACTTTTAGTGGTTTTTAGTGAAATCGCAAGCACACCCAACAAAAAATCAGTTTAAAATTTTCCAAAAGCCATTTTGTTTAACGTTTTTTTTAATACGATCTAGAGGAGTGTGCCTTTTTAATAAAACCATTTTTATAAGCTGCATTATCTTTTGTCAAATAAAAACAATCTTTGTTTCTGTAAAGTGCTTTTGTTTTTCCAAAATTTTTTGTTGTATGTGTTTTTTTTTTATTTTAATTTAAAAAAACGTACAGTGGATTTAATGTACCTTGAACGTCAATTAATACCCCCCTCTTCACGCATGCCAAACCACCTATTCACACAATTATAGTTTACCATCTGCAAATTGCAAATGTACTATAGAAATTTGACCCATTGTCAGAAAAATATGCGACACTAATAGAGATTTTAAAATGGTATCAAACAGCGGACTATTCACAATAGAATGTTTTTTATCAATTATTTTTCTCAAAGTAAGTTGTGTTTATTAAAAAACGCACTTAACAAAATTTCGAGTTCTTAAATAGATGCTTTGTTAAAAATCAAACAAATTGAATAAAATAATTTTTGTTACTAATTTTAAATATTATTATACGGATTTCCCTCAAATTTTCATCTGCTTCCCCCGAATTTTCATTGGATTTCTACCGGGTTTGCCCCCGCAATCCTGAAGAAACCCGCGGAATCAGGAGGAAATTCGGAAGAAGTCCGAGTAAACCGGGGGAATCCTGGGAAGTTTGGGTGATATTTAGAAAATCCGGAAAAAATCTAGTGGAAATCCGTTAAATCCGGAACAATCTTTGAAATCTAAGGAAAATTGGGGGGAAATCCGGAAGAAAACCGGGAAATACGGAAAATTTTGTGGAAAGCCGGTTGTATTAAAGCCACTATTTTTACTATTTGATTCAATCTACTGAAAATGTGGTTAACTAAAAGCAACAAGGGTTAAAATTTATTTCCAAAATAATAAATCAAACTTTTTTTATTTATAGCTCAAGACAACACAGTATAACGGAATGTTTAAGAATCAAAGCGATTTATTTTCTTGCAAAATAATACTTCGAGAGAAAATAACGAAAATAGCGCGATTATAATTTATTCATTGATGTAAGAAAATTCTGTATTGTCTTAAAAAATAATATACAAGCAATAAAATTCTACAAATCATCCAAATAGCAAGAGATGTAATAAATACAATTTCAATAATGAAGTTAGAAACAATATCTTACGTATCTATATAGACTTATACAAAATAAAATCTATATTTTATTCATTAAGACACGAACAAAAGATTCGTATTTCTAAGACATCTTATACATAATTAATTGTTTTCATTTTTAAGATTTCATCCTTAAATAATTTACAAGAGAGTATTTATTTTTTTTTTTTAAAGAGAATGTATTTATAAAACTTATTTTTAACTATAAAGGCAGTATAATATATGAGAATTGGAGGATACAGCTTCAAATATTCATTAGAGTAATGCTAAGAGAAAAACGTAATATGCAAAATACGATTTAGTAATAAATTGTTGAGATGTTTAAAAATTTTACACATCTTTCATTTTATTTAGTGTTATGTAAAATTTTGTAATCATTTACACAAAAAAATAAATACAAAGTAAGAATAATTTATATTTGAATAAATTTCAATCCAATAGGACCTTATGTATGGCACCTTCGGGCCTATTTCCAATCAAGTTTTATGTAAGTATCGTATACATTTTAAAGGAAAAATTTATCAAAGGAATTTTGATGCAACATAATTTACCTTCTTGTTAAACAGAAAATTTTGTATCAGGACTAAATTATGTTTGTCTTTGTATAGTAATCGATCAAAACGATTTTATTTTTTCATAATTTGAATTTATAAAGCGAGTGGAAAATTTGTCTGGGTGTGATGGTTCTTTGATTATTTTTCCATCTGAATTTACCATATTTTTTATTTATAAATTGATAGAACCTTAGGCATATCCAGTATCCACCTCGTTTGTAATTGTATAAATATTTTGATTTTTAATTTTGATTTGTTGAACTTTTTTTTCGACCTTTGGTTATTTGCAATTCCGACATTTGATTTTGTTATAAAGAAAAATAAAATTATACCTTTGGTGTGTAGAGCTATATGCCTTTCTTTACTACGAGTAAATGTGAATTATAATTTCGAGTCAATTTTAGGAAGAATTCAACGTTTAATCATATATCATAAGTATTATGTTAATAAAAATTAATTCTTAGAAATTTTTCAAAAATATTTAGTACTGATGATAAAAAAAAAATCAATTAATATTGAAAATGGAGACACAATATCCGAATACATTAACATTGTATTATTTGAACAAGTGTATTTAGTTTTTATCCCACAGGAGTTAAAATAAAATTGTATGTAGACTTTTCGGACACACAAAGCATTCAATTTAAATGTATTCGAGTGTCCTGAAAAAAATTCAGAAAAAAAATACGAATTTTAACGAAATCAATAGTTTTCCTTTTTTTGACATTCCAAATCATATGAAAATGTACACATAAAAAAGTTAGCAAAAAATTAAGAAAAATAAAAATGGCTTCCTATACCGCATCAAAAATGCATCTTCTTCTGCTGTACATGAAAACAGCAGCAAATCATACTTTTAAGTTTTAATTATTTTCGAGCGAGAATTAGCGCGCATTTTTTTTTCTTAAGTGACAGCTAAAACTAAGTGAAAGTTTCGATTGGTTTCTTAGTTAAAAATTAAGTTTGGCTGGGTAATAACACTGACATGCCATATATCGCAGACTAGTTTTCACTTTAAACTGTTGCCTCCAGGAAATCAAATTTCTTGGAAAACATTTGTAGCAAAGTTTATCAACCCAGGGGAACATTGGAGGGGGTGAAAATATTGAACCGACTTTTTAGAGCCACTTTCTTTCTCTGCCACTACCGGTGGACTGATTTCAGCCAAAAATAAAATTTATGCAAAAATCCTAGGTATGAAGTTTCATTCCGATCGGTCGATCCATTTTTTTGTATAGAGGCAGAATATTTGCTGAGAAAAATGTTTCCTCAAAAATTATGTTTTCCGCATAATTTAATTAAGTTCAAAATTGTTTTTTTTTTGATAAAATTAAAGCATTTGTAAAATACTAAAAGTTATTATGGAAGCTGCTACTACCAAAGAACTTTTTTTGATAAAATACCTGGGATCTCGCAATTTATGAAAAAGCTTAAGTATAAACCTTTACGCGAATCAAAAAATCCGTATGGGATGCGAAGCGAACCAACAGACATTTATTCTGCGTGGGACTACACAAACACACAGACAAAGACTTATCTTTTTATGGAAAAATGTTCAAAAATGTTGTTTTGGAAATTTTTTTCCACGAACTTATCTATTTTATTAACTTTATTTATTTAGCTGAAGCTTTTTAAACCCACAATACCATGTTTACCAAAATTATGATATACTTTCTCAGAATTTTAACTATAAAAATCTCGGCTGTGGCGATTTAAAACTATTTTGTTATCTAATAATGAATTTTAAATTTAAATTATTAAAGTATAATAGTTTTGTGGATTTATTTTAAAACTATTTTGCAGTAATTTACGAATACAACATGATTCAAAACCTTTTTAACTTGTTTTGCAATATAAACGGTTAACATGGCGAATGTATGTAGTTTTAACTTTCAATTGTAAATTAAAACTTTGCCCGTACTATGTAGGTATTGCAGTTAATTTTTTTATTTTGCAGAAATTATTTCACAATTTGATTTACATACTAAGGGTACAAATTATTGGTCAATTGTTAGTTTGGATTGCAAGCTTTAATCTCTAGCGGACAAACCGACAGTACTGATGTATTATACAATTCCAAATTATGACTGAAAGCTCCAACTTTGCAAGTACTAATAGCAAATTCTTTCGAAACAAAATTTTGATCTTAGATCAAAAAAATGACTGGCAATGCGATGTATTTTAATGACATTTCGATCAAATTTATTGTATTTTCAATCATTTTTTTGATCTAAGATCAAAATTTTGTTTCGAAATAATTTGCTATAATATTTATATTATTTTTTATTATTTTGTAGTAATTAAAGCATACGTGGATTAACTTATCAATCGTACAAAATAAACAGTCAATTTTAAATCGTAATAGAAAGCACTGACCTTGTACTAATAATTTTCTGAACTTTTATTTTAAAGATTTTGGTGTAATTTATCTATATTTCGTAAATAGTAGATTAAATAAAAATAGTAAAATAAATATTGCAATTAAAAGTTCAAACATTACACGAATTAAACTTCTGCATCTTGTGTCAGAAGTCCCGATGAATGAGTCAATTCTGAAATGCTTTTGAAAGCTCGTATGTTAAGCGTACAGAATTTTAGAGTGTTTTTTTAAAATGATTTTGCAGTAATTTACGCATAAGTTGTGACCAAAAGCTCTAACCGTGCGAGGCATTTTTGCATGTTTTTTTTTTAATTTTTTCCGAAAAATTTTATAATATTTACATGCCGATGCTCTAATAATATTCTTGGTTTTATGTAAAATATTTTTTAGCAATTTATCCATTATGCAAACATTTATGCAAACTGTAAGATATGTCAACCTAAATAAAAAATTTTTAACATCACTATTTGCTGGTAACTCAAGTGGAATTATATAACTACCTAGCTTTTCCGATTTAGAAGTTTGTCATCCTATAAAGCACAAGTATAGATGCAGAATATTTCCAGATAATTTCAATTTTCTCAATTTTTCAGAAATTTATTAATCTTTATCCGTGGTGGAAACGTCAATTTATTGCTAACTGTAAAGATTAATTTCTCCTAGTTTGTAAGAAAAAGTATTTAATACCATATAGCATTATATAACGGAGATATAACGAACGGTAAATCTGGAAAGTTCTTGAGCTTATAATTTATTATGATTATTTTTTACGTTAAAGAGAATAAATATTATTAAAATTTGTGGAACAAATTTGGCGATTTTCAAATGTGTTGTGTATTAAGGAGTGTGTTTGTAATAAGATTGAGAACTTGCTGTACTACAGCTCTAAACGTCTTATTAGAATTTAGTCCTGATCTTGTTGCGAGAAACAAGGTCGTTACTAACTTACAAATCAAAATTAGTTAAAAAAAAATAAGATTGAATTTTTCATATATAATTTGAGCTGATCTGGATCACTGTGTGACATGAAATACAGTAATAATAACACTTTTTATTTGTATTAATAAATTTAGTTCATCAAACAAACTTTGCAAGTATTAAAATTAAACTGCCATAGTTAGGAGGATATTCCCCTAAAAATAATTGAACGAATGAATTTATTAATCCGGGGAGCAAAGTTTTGATGCATATCTCCTCGCTCCCTGCGTAACTCTGGATGAATCAGGCGTTGTAGTGGAGGTAAGTAGAACAGGTGAGTTAGACGTCTGTCTTGTAGCAAGCGGTTTATAGGCGGTATTTAAGATAGGACTAAATCCCTTAAGTTATTTTAACAAAACTGACACACACACAAGTGAGTTGAGTAGCGGGCCTATAATCTCGCAAAAACTTTAGGTTATGAACCTTATACAAAGGAATCGGATTAATTGATCAGACTCATCTCAACACCGCACTCGGAAAATGTACAAAGACACTATCTAAATGGCTAAATTTAAAGTGTTGGTATACATTGAGGTCTCGAAAAAGTTTTGAACCAGACGGAAATTTGAGATGGTGAAGGAGTGAGTTACATAATACCACAAATTGTTACAATATTCATTTTACAGCGGCCGTCGGATCAAAGAAAATTTTTGATTCAGGTTGTTGTTCCGTAGCGAGGTCACATCATGATCTCGAAGAGACATTTCGGCAGCATAAGTGACGTTAGATTTTACAGAGGAGCCGAAATGGATATTATTTGTCATAAATTTGTTGTGTTCAAATCAAAAATCCAAATCATCATCCATTTTTAACAGGACAACCAAAAATAAAAATGCGCTAACGGAATGATTGGTTCGACGCAAAAACTGTTGCGAAAAAGGGATACGACGTAACACCAAGATTATTCACACAGAGTATATCGGCGGCAGTAAAGAAGCCACGAAATTAGGGTTTACACAAAAACCGACTTTTTGAAAAACCAGTTTTCGAATTCCAGATTTCCAAAAAACCCGGTTTTAGCCGATTTTTGAATTTTTGTCAAAAAAAAAATAGAATAAAGAAAAATATTTTATTTATTTGACATAAAATAAGAAAAAACAAAATCAATACAATTCTATAGTCAAAATATAAAAAAAAAATAAAGATTACACATTAATTTTACAATCAAAATAAATCTAAATTTTTGGTTCTTTTATTCGTTGCCTCAAATAATGAAAATTCGGCTTTTAGTATCTTTGGATTAGTAAGTTTACTTGAGGGTCTTCAAGAAACTTATGACATGATTTTTCCATGGCTTCCTTTAAAAAGGCATTAGCATTACTCTTACTCTGATGAGTAGTTTTTTCAATTTACTGTTCATCAGAATGAGCTTCCATTTCCATATAAGAATTCAGAAATATTTTATACAATATATTTTCAGATAACTTAATAATTTCGGTTTTTGAAGCTAAAGAAAGTACACTAGATTTCTTTGCTGAACTGGAAATGTTTTAGTGGATTTTGCAAATACAACAGCACCCGCTTCGTGACAATACCTCCTATCTGACAATTTTGTGAAAATGAGCTTTTGATAAGAAAGGCTTACGAACGATTAGACGCAGGCTTAAAAATAATTAAAATAAGTTTGTATTACAAGAAAAGCAAATTAAATCGAATCGAAATCATCAAAACCAGAGGAAACATATAGAATGACAACGAAGTTTTTTGAATTTCTTGAACAATTCAGTTTTTGCAGTATTGTCACGAAGCGGTCGAGTTGCTAATTCAATTTGTCTAATTTCCTCAATTCGTTCTTTCAATGCATATAATAATTTCAAACTTATTTCAGTATTTAATTTTTTTTAGTTCATTTAACAGAAATCCAAATATACCTTCACTTGTTAATAAATAGGCATCTCGTCGCCCTAAGCCTTCAGCTGCTATAGACGAATCGGTCGCAAGACTTGTTTGGAGAAATGACTATTTAATTGACTTAATTGACTTATATTTAATTGACAATTTATTTATAATCCTTTTGACCACAACATTACTAAATTTTATATTACCTAAAAGTAAACAAAATTAGTTTAATCAAGAAAATATCTTAGTTATACTTACTAACCATTGCAAAATTAATCCAATTAACAATTAGCTGAAATTAAGAGTTTAATTAATAATTTATATTGTTAATATTAATTTCGATACTTATCTTTTTGTACAACTGTGCAATCACTTTGTAAACAAAAACTTATTATTCAGGCTGTCATTATTTTCATATTTATTATTGTACTAGAGTAGTATACGATGAGTGCATTTTATATTGTAATGAGCTTCATCGTATTAGTACTTTATCTTATAGTGTTGTTAGTACTTTTATACATTAAAGCTTGCTACAACCTACGTTAATTATAAAATTTCAAACCTGACAGTAGGTTAACGTATAATTTGTAAAAATTGTATTTTAGAAAATTAAAATATTCTATTCTCTTCAAATCTGGCGAACAGTAAAGACTGGCTAATAATAAAATTATAAATCTATAAGTGTAAAGGTTCATGTAAAAAGACATTCTAGTGTTCATTAAAATTTATAAAATTAAGTTAAAATACAAAATTCAATCCGCGTGCTCGCAGTGTTTTCTTTCTACAATTCATTAACCGGCCATCTATAACATTAAAGTTTTTCATCTGTAATCATTTTTAGTTTCATCTCTAATTTTCATCCACCGACTTTATCCACATGTTCAACATTACAAACAGACTTTATAAAGTTCCAAAAGTTTAGGATATAGCTCTTCATTCCACATATAAGAAGAACCAATATCATTCAATGCTAAAACAACACATTCTTTTACTGCCAGAAATCTTCCAATCATGTCCTCCATACTATTCCACCTTGTTTTGCAGTCAAGAGACCGGTTTTCTTAATTTAAAAACCGGTTTTCGCAAGTGACAAATTTATTTAAAAAACTGGTTTTAAAAACCGGGTTTGACAAACCGTCAAACCCTACACGAAGCATCTCCGGGAATAAAACGCGAATTTATGAAGACATGTATCGAAAACTTCGGGTTCCAAACGGAAAAGAGAAATACAAAAGACCGTTTTGTCAATGTCGGAAATATATATAAGCACCTCCATCCAAAAGTCACCGGACAAGTGGTTAAAACTTAGGCACTTGAACCGGTAAGTATTGGGTTCGAATCCCACCAGAGACAGGATGCAAAAAGAAATTTTCGTCATCGATTACGATCGGTGATGTTAATAAACACAACTATGCCCTCTATTGGAGTGCAGAATTTAGCGCCAACCCACCATATATGAATGGGTGGTGTGTGCATCTGAAGCGACTGAAAAGAATGGAATTCATTGGATAAATACTACTTTCTTTATAGTATAATAAAGAAAAACAAAAAAAAAAGATGGCCAACAATCGGAACCTCCACCTCGCAGTGGAAATCTATGCTTCTAACCTCTAAACTATAAAACGAAAATTTTTGTAAACAAAAAATATATTTCACCATCATTAGGCATTTTTAAAGTCTCGAGATCGTTGCGATATTTGGTGGAAAGCTGTGTACGAAAAAGCACAGTGCTTTATCATAATTGACCAGAGCTAAAGAATTTTTTAATTTGTCATTTAATTAGCCTGCATGTAACGATTAGTTTTTGGTGATAAATTTTTTTGATGTGCGTTCTTCTAAATTTTTCTAAGCCTAGTAAAACAAACCTTTTAGTGGAAAATGAATGTGCTTTACGATTTTTGAAAGGGCTACTTAGCACACAATTAGTCCTCCATATTATCTCAAAATATTCTGCTGAAGGGGTTCTGCTAATTTTCGAGATTTGAGAAAAGTGGGCCGGCCTAGAGTTACATATCGATGAGTCTTCAACTCTCTCAAAGATCGGATTACTATTGTCAAAGTAATCAATGGTTTGGTAAAAAAAAAAATCTAAGAAAACATATCGCGTACACGTTCAATTTTATCCCAAATTGCAATAAAATTTGAAAATGAAGTTGTTGTTGACGGAGAAGTTGTTTTGTAGTATTACTAAAACTAACAATATACAGAATAAATGTTCAGCTCATTTACAAGGCTTGCAATAGTTTCAATAAATAGTATTCGACTTTTAACGCAAAATTTTTAATTAATTTATTTAACTCTAAATTATGATTTTTTATTCATATTTTTAGTAAAAATCGAAATAAAAATATTTTACTCTACCAATTTATCAGGAGCCGCTTTCCATTTCAATATGAAATTTGAAAACGTGAAAAAACTGTTTTGAATATAACCACACAAATTTGTAGGTTCTTACATTTACACGTCATATTATTTACGGTCATAAAGCTAAACTAGTCACAACATTATTTAGCATATAGTGAACAAGAAAGAGGCGTAATGAGTCATAAAAATTTTATGACAAAAGCCGAAAAAAGCTTATTAAAATTCACTCTTTCTTTATCGTTGTTCCTAATACAACAACAGTATGGAAATGAAATAAACGTTTCGATATTAACGTCTTAACACCTTTCGGTTGCACAATTCCATTTTAAAGTGTAAAAAAGCGAATTTAAGTTTTATTTTTACATTGCTGCATGAGTGATTTTGTAATTTGAGACGATGCAAATGAATTGCATATAGTGCTGGTTACTTGTCACTAAGAATACGAGTAAAACTAACAAAATATTTTTTTCATTAGTTTTAAAACTATCTTCCCTTATGGAAAGAACGAATCCCCATTTGGCAACAACCTCTAAAGCTCGGTAATAAAAATATAAATCGACATTTTTATATATTTCGTATACTTAAATTTGTTGTAGAACTTTATTTTTAAAAGTAATTTTAAATAAAAATTAAAATTTTTATTTTCAATTAAAACTTTTATCTATCGATGTTATTTTCAACAATTTCAGCAGTGATAACAAATTTGTTTTTCGACATTAATCTGTAAATAAAAACATAAAAGTTGATTTGACATTTTATTAAATATTTAAGTATTTTGAATGAACCGAACTTCCAATGATGTACGCAAAGCTAAAATATATGTCAGTCATGATACCATTTGCAACGAATAATCAATACCAGAAATAAGTTATATTAAATATCTAATACCGATTTAAATTATTTATCTTAAGCGTCTTTTAAACAATTTTAATGAGATATCCATAATGTTCTTCATAGCAACATGTGAAGGTAAACTAAAAATTTCTATAACTTTAAATACATACGTTGCGATATAAAAACTCACTGGTTGTAACAAAATTGTTTATATAGAAAACATTAACATGGATGAATAATTGACCACGAGATACAATTTCACATAGAACATGAAAAATAATGGGCAATTAACTATAATAAGAAAGAAAAGTTTATGTTTCTTCTATAACAAGGTACAGTTTTGAAAATATATAAAATTCACCCAACCGACAAATTAAATTTGTATTACCAATTTCAAAGCTGAAAGTTGCATAAGATAAAGCTTCCATATTTGTTTACGGATAATAATAGAGATGAAGGTTTTGTAGCCATTCATCTATATTATTATTATTATACTCGTAATATTTGAGTGCCTGTCTGATATTTAAAATTTTTTTAAAATCTTACAACTTGTGAACGCATTGAAAATTAAATTCAACACTTTCAAGATGACTGACAAGAAGAAAACAACAGCCATTTTTTATGTAAAATAAAAAGAACTAGAATGAAAAGTTTTTTTTTTATATTTCTATAGGGATGAGGACCTAAAGAGGTTTTAACATCCCCTCGTCATTTACATTGGTAACGAACTAAGCGTAACATTAAGTTTAAATATTTATTGTTAGGAACGAACAGAAATTACAAAAAGTGGTCCATCGTCAGCACCCAGCATGATGTATTACAATTATTTTTCCCTCTGGTCAGAACAAAGGTGCAATATTCTTCTCACGAAGATGAACAGTGGTCCATGAGGCAAGAAAAACAGATGCCTTTGTTTGTATTGTAGATCCGCTTTGTTAATTCTGCCATGTACGCGAAGAATGTTATCAGTATATTTGAACGGGGATAAGGACCCCAAATTAATTTTACATTTTACATATTTTTTCCCCTAATAGTACGAATCTCGAAGATTAACTTAATTTCATTGTACTTTTTAACAACTCATTTTGTGTGTGTGTGTCTGAATGTTCGAGTGGAGCATATGAGGTCGTGCTGAATAAATTTTGCTGGTTTTCTATAGCCCAGAAAATTGTTGATCAAGGTAAAACTTCGTATACCTAATATTTTCCACAAAATTGGATATCAAAGTGATTTTTGGCCAAAGTTGGTCGACCCACCGAAGTGGCTTCCAGAAAAGCTTTTTAGTTTATTTCAATTTTTTCAAAACTATATGATGTGATTCTAAATTAAATTTACAAAATTACCGGTCCAGTCCAAATTTTCAAAATTTAAAGTAAATGGTAGATTTTTGGCAAGACAGTTTATCAACAAAAATTTTGTCCCATGTACAGCCTGGATGGATTAAATAATTCTTAAGTTTTTTTTTTCTAAATGTTTGATGGTCGAAATTAATCCATTCGGAAGTGACAGCTTTCATAGGAGCTTTTTCTTTTTACATCTTTTTAAATACGTAGTAAAATAAAGCAAAAAAATTTTGAAAAATTTTAACTTTTTTGCAGATATACCAATTTATCTAAATTTTAAGTGTAGCTGATGATTTATGACAAAAATTGTTAAAAAAAATCGGCTCGTATACAACCTAGGCGGATTGATGGATCGAAATAAAACTTCATTCATAACTTTTACCATAAATTGGGTGATCTCAGTGTTGTTTAGTCGAAATTTGTCCACCGTAAGTGACAACCTCCTTAGATTTTCGTGATTGTGAACGAAATAATTGTAAATAATTTTTGCAACAATTCAGGCCAAATCAGTTTTCTTAACTTTAGGCTTAAATAACGGTTTTTTGTAAAAAAAAATCTCTTTCCAGTAATAACTAGCCCTCTGTACATCTCATGCGGATCGATTAATCAGGACTAAAACTTATACATAAGAATTTTTATAAAATTCAAAAATCCTAGTTATTCTTGGCTGACGTCGATCCACCCAACGTGAAGATAATTTGTTTAAAATGTTACAAAAATAACGAGTTTTATAAAAACTATTTACAGTAAAATTCAGCATATCTGGATTTTCTAATCCGAATGAATTTTCACACTAAGCAAATTGATTGGGGATTTTTGCAAAACTTTGTTTGCATCTGTGTAGAGGTTTCATTGGAAGCTTTTCCAGTTTTTGAAATTATGTTGAAAAGTTTTATCATTTACAAAAATCTACAAATTGGAAAACCTAATTTTCGACACCGGTTGACCTTCATACGTTTTCCGAAAATAAAAAAGAAAGACAGTAGTACTGAAAGAAAAATTGAGCATACCGAACATGTTTCACTTTAGAAATCAAGCATGGCATATTCGAGATTGTATAAGAAAGCTGAAGACCACATAACTGCATTTTCATGATGCATGTTTTGCTGACTTTATTCAATTTGGCTACAAGGGCTACCAATTTGTGGGGGTTCACATTTTGCTGGGGACAAACCCCCTCAATAAAATGTCGATGCCGTTCGGATCGCAAGAAAGGTAAAATTCGTGAAGAAGCTCTACGAAATCGATTGTCAGGCAGCCAAACATATTATGAAAAATTGTATGTCTCCGTGACGACTCGCGAGATATTCATTTTCTCTGACTAGACAAAATTTAATCTAGATGAGCCCGACTGCTATATATGGTACTGGCACAATTTGAAGAAGATTTTAGTGACGGAACTGTTATGGTTTAGGAAGAATTTTCAAATTAAGTACATTGATTTCATGGAAAACGCTTTATTAAATTATCTGAATTTTAATCCCGATTGCAGTCGTATTGAAAACATTTAGAGGTCTTGGAATGAAAATGGACGACATTATGGTTCCGTTACTAAAATAATATATCCGAGAATGTTTGGCCAAAATTGGTTCGGAAAATTCTTAAAAAAAAAAATCAATTCCTAATCGCATGGATTATAAACAAATTAAATTCATATTGACTTAGCGAATTATTTTATAAGTTGTTAAAATTTCTCTTTTCTCTTTAGGTAAACACAACAAATAAAAATAAAACATGATTTTAATTAATATTAAAAGTTAAAGCATCCTGCCCCTATCCCAATTAGAGCCTGTTACTTCCCGTTCCAAACGGCAAATCTTTCACCACTATGCCTTTTGGCCAGATTGCTTCTGGATCTTGTGAAACTGGTTTCATTTTAGTGCCTGGGTAGTCGAATGTCTATCTCATATTTTTAATAGAATATTAGTCAAATATATATAATTTTTAGCACTATTTTAGTCAAACATTGTGAGAGATTTTAGCTCAAAGTTTTAAGTTATATCGTTCGACAATAATAGCAATTACAGGTAAATCTTCTTGAATAAAAAATAATTTAACTAAAAAAAACCTGATAGATGAAAATTAGAATTCAGTGCTGTAGGAACTGTGATAAAAAATTATTGACAAATAGCAAAATGCAATTTTGAGGCGACACAAAATATAAATTCATTCATATCACCAACTCATTTGTGTTGTCAAAGCACAAATTATTGACTGAATGTTCTACAATATTCTTGAATGCTGCAGTTTAAACATTTTATCAATTTTTTACATGTACCATTACATAGTATACAGATAGAAAATTATGTAGAACTTCTGTTTTTCATGGAAAATGAAATTTACAAACAGAAATCATGAAAAAATCATTTTACAAGATAAAATGTTATCGACATGGTATGCAAAATAGATAGATAACGAATTTCATTATTTATCAATTTTATAAGCGAATTGACAGTTTTGCAATAGATATAATGCTAGACAGTTAGTATTCAAAAATGTAATTATGTATTAAAATTTATAACACGAATTTTGACCATATAAAATTATAGCAGAATTGGAGATATTAACTCTTTCCAAATATTTGTTGATGTATTGAAATATTTTGAAGAGTGCAAGAAATTTCACCAAACCTGTTTTTCTAGGAAATCTGCTTGGACGAATACAATTTTTCAAATATGTACACACAAAATAAATATCCGAAAGAAACTGAGATTCATTTATTTGATAATACAAAATGTTTTTCATTGTTTTAATGATAATAACAAGCCATAAAATACTACAAATAATTTCTATATAAAATTATATACATTATTATATCCTATATAGTATACAATGAATATTTGAATAATGAAGTTAGAAACAGTGTCTAAAAAATTTTCTTCATCACAATCAATATAACAAACGATATTTGTAAGGCATCCAACAAAATTAATTATTCTCATTTTTAAAATGTCGCTTAGTAATTTTCGTTTATTTTTCATTAAGATGATGAGTTTCTGTGGTACATAATATTTGGGTATAATAACGAGGGAATGGCGGAGTTTTAAAGGGGATGTACTATTAAATAAAATTTATTCGTTCTGTAAAAAGCATTGAGAAAAAAGTTTGTACCGGAAAAAATATGTTTCGAAAATAGATCATTTATAAAATTAAATTATTTTTTTTTAAATTTTGGACTATATAGAACTTTTGCGTGTCCTAGGAGCTACTTAAGCTTTATAAGAGTATATAGTTATGAGTCTTGCAAATTATGAAACATAAAATAATTTATTACCAACACTTTCTTTATTACACTTGATCTAGCAAGACGCGTTCTCTTTTCTGTTACCATATTTCGTTTTGTCTCCGAAACTTCGAAATAATATTCGTGGTAAATCAAACTTTGGTTGTCAAAGGTCAACTTACCAAGTGAGTGCATAACCATATATATTTTAATTTTTGGTAATAATTATAATATATACAATAATTGTTTTTTACTTATGGTAAATTCTTTTCGATTTTAAAAAACAATCAATTTTATTGTGCGGTAAAGAACATGACCAAAAAATCTATTTCTTTGTAGATGTATTTGTGAATAAAATAAGTAGACGTGGTATTAAATGACATATTGTTTATTTTTCATGCGATTTTGTTTATTTTTCGTAACAATGGAAAATTCTAAAATTCAAATAAATCTATCCAATTTTAACGTTTTATTTAATAATGCTGGTTTTGTAGTATTAAAGCATTTGAGACATTCGAGTTCCAATTAGGTGAACGTACTTTGAAGAAGTTGGCCACTGCCAAAATTTCCAGACAAAAAAACACTTATGACAGTTTCTTGCCGATAAAATAAATAACACGTACGAGCAAACGTTAAAAGCGCTTCAAATTGAAACTCGTTTCAAGACGGTGATGAAAAGACGGGAAAAAAATGATATGTATTTAACGAGCGGTGAAGTGTACGATGAAACTCCTTTTGACGAGGAAACGGATATCATTGTGGCATTGGATGATTCCATATCCCCCGATACAGCGATTTCATCAGGAATTGTAGGAGAAAAGTCGGCATCCCAATTTAAAATGGTATCCCCTACTGGTAAATCAGTGCGACCATTGGCTGATTCAGGCCCAAGAACAAAAGCGGCTGACATCGATGACGGTAATGAGGCTGAATGTCAACAGAGGAGAAGAGTGCGTGTAACTGCAAACGAACGGTAAGCACAGGATTATATAAAATTGGTTGAGCAGCGAAATGTACCACGTGCAAAATTTTTAAAAGAAAAAATAAGTATAAAAAATGAGGTAAAGGAGGAAAGCAAAAGAAAAAGGATGAAAACAGGAAAAACAACGAATTTAAACAGAGAAAGAAGAAAATAAGAGAGAAAAAGTAAATCGGCGAAAAGAGATGCATCGACTGATGAAGGAGCAGGAGAAACGAATTCGCCATTTAGAAAGACTAACTCGACTAGACAAACTAATTAAAATAAAAAAACAGTCAAACTAATTAATGAATTGAATTTAATGTTTCTTAATTGAATAAATTGAAATTTAAAAACATTATTACAATGAAAAAATCTGCGTTTAATTTAATTAATTATAATGTATTCATAGTATGGTCATATAGCAAGCTCTCTGAACCTACTTCTTCTGTATGAGGTGCGCTTACATTTTCATTATCAGATAATCGGCCAACGTCATCATCCCACAAATCGCCATTTTCAATACATAATGTAGGACACAACAACCCAAAATGAATTTGGACATTATCTCCACTGCAAAAAAGTCCAATCTTATTAATTGCCGGAATCTTTGTTTTAATAACACGAAGGTGTTCTCTATTTTAACTCTCGTATGACTCTATGTTTTTGTTTTAACAATTTTTTTTGTCCAAATTGCCATAAACTTTAAAGGGCGTTAACGAGTATGCAGCGTCTCCAGGAAGTCGGTATTTCTTTCCACAAATAAGGAAAGTTTAAAAACTCTTGAATCGTGGATTTTGGCATCTAACAAACACATCTACCTTGAAAGGATATCGAAATCAATCCATGGCAGTTTACATATGTGGATCCAACCTTATGTGCTGGCTTTCGATATGTATTATCCGTCGATATAACCTAAAACATCGGAAAACCCGAGACTTGAAATAAAAAAAATATTTTCTCAATTTGTGTTACCTCTTAAAATTTTCTTGACTTTTGCTCCTTTTCTTCATCTGTAATGGGAAATTTTATTATCTGAGGTAAAATTTCAAATAAAAATTCAAGCAGTTGTGTCATATGGGAGTGGGCTGCTAACGATACAATATCACCTAAATTAGATACTTCCCTATAAGATTCTTTGTTCCCAGAAAACCTTAAATAACACTTTTTGAGAAAATTTATTATCAGTAAAATATTTTGCTACACCACAAAAATGCTAAACACTGGGTTTCAGCTGACGCAGCCCTTCTTCCACCACCCTGTTATTTATAGAGCTTTTATACATATCTACTATTATGTTAGCTGTTTCTCGTGAGTCGTGATAAACGAAAATTACGGCAAAACTATAATATTCATTCATAAAATATAGCCAACTTATTTCATCATCTGAATAGTTCCTAACTATGTTTGTTACGAATTCACTTAGGCGATTTTATATAAATTGACTAAAATAGCGTAAATAATGTTCAAAAAGCTGATTGAAGAGCAAATAAAAATGTACGATCGTTGCTTATGTTTATATTTTAGTTAACTTTGACATATTATTTTATATGTATTGAAAAAATCTACGAAAAAATAAAGATTTTTAAAAAGTGATTTCAAGCAAAAACTAAATCATTTTTTCATTGGAAAAGAACATGCGAAGGTAATTTTGATCTACATTATTTGATCTGACTGCAATTTTTCTTGATCGAAAATCATTTTTGCAGTTGAAACAAATTTGCCATTAATTTAGCATATTTATCGGGTCGAAAGTCGATGATAGGTTGCTTCAAGCACCGATGAATGAGTAAATCGTTGCAAATGCGAATTATTCGATATGGTAATTTGAGGTCTATAAATTTGTTGTTTTATGAGCAAAGATTGCTATCATGCAGCTCAACTCACTTGTTAAGTGTGCGGGTCATTTACTGATGAATAATTTTCATCCTGGCGCTTTGTCCATATTTGGTAGTGAGTCATTTGACGCAATATAGACGTAAGCTTTGGCCGCTACAAATTTGCAGAACGGGCGTTATGTTGGTATTAGTTTTAAAGCGCTAATCATCCATTGTGGCATGTAGTGTCCATGAATAAAAACAAAATTTTCGTCCGCTCGTCTCTACTACACCGCCTGTTTCATTTAGTGATTCCCAGCGAACACCGTGATTATTCACAACCGAAATAAAAGTCCTTTACTTTAAAAAAAATTATTTATATTTTTTCTTCTGATTTCTTCCGACGCGATTTTCTTTTTTAATAGAAACAAATACCTACATTCTTCATTTATTCCAATTATCGCTCGCATGTTTTTTGTAAACTATTAACTATCTAATTTTGTACAAGTAATACAACGCGTTCTGTTGATATCCATTTCGGTGGCCGTAACGCACCGCAAGGATGTATGAATCTGACGCTCGCCGGTTGTATATTGTATCAGCTTATCTCCTCATTATCATTTCTGAGCCCTAGTCTAGACAGCACCACCAGCGTCCAACAAGGAATTTCAGGTCCAATTTGTAGGCTGCATTTTCTTTAGTATAGGCACTATTCCAATTCTTAGTATACGCCTTAGTATACGCCTAAGAACTTAGTATACGCCAAAATAATACAAACCGTTTCATTCAGGCAGCTTAATCGCAAATAAACTATTGTACGATCGAACACATTTATAGAAATTGTATTGAAATAAATTTATTTAAATTGTTGCGATTGATATCGATTTCAATAATATACAAGCGAAAATTTTGTTCTTTAATAAATGTTGTTGTTGTCAAAATAAACATAGCCGACAATAGCACATAATACAAACATTGAAGACAACAAGTTTACGTATAATTTAAGAATTATAAATAAATTAATTTAAATAGTTGCGAATCGATATTGACTTTCAAATAAACTAAATTTTAAATTTTGATTTTAATCATCGTTGTTGTTGTCAAAATAAACATGGCCGACAATTGCGTATAATACACATATTGAAGACAACAAGTTTACGTATAATTTAAGAATTATAAATAAATTAATTCAAATTGTTGCGATTGATATTGACTTTCCAATAAACCAAATTTTAAATTTTGATTTTAATCATTGTTGTTGTTGTCAAAATAAACATGGCCGACAATAGAACGTAATACACATATTGAGGGGAGAAGTTTACATATGATTTAAGAATTATAAATAAATTAAGTCAAATTGTTGCGATTGGTGTTGACTTTCAAATAAACCAAATTTGAAATTTTAATTTTAATCATTGTTGTTGTTGTCAAAGTAAACATGGCCGACAATAGCACATAATACACACATTGAAGTCAGCAAGTTTACTTATAATTTTAAAATTATAAATAAATTAATTCAAATTGTTACGATTGATATTGACTTTCAAATAAACCAAATTTTAAATTTTGATTTTAATCATTGTTGTTAAAGTAAACATGGCCGACAATAGCACATAATACACACATTGAAGTCAGCAAGTTTACTTATAATTTTAAAATTATAAATAAATTAATTCAAATTGTTACGATTGATATTGACTTTCAAATAAACCAAAATTAAAATTTTGATTTTAATCATTGTTGTTGTTGTCAAAATAAACATAGCCGACAATAGAACGTAATACACATATTGAAGAGAAGAAGTTTACATATGATTTAAGAATTTTTAATAAATTAATTCAAATTGTTGCGATTGTATTGACTTTCAAATAAACCAAATTTTACATTTTAATTTTAATCATTGTTGTTGTTGTCAAAGTAAACATGGCCGACAATAGCACATAATACACACATTGAAGACAGCAAGTTTACTTATAATTTTAGAATTATAAATAAATTAATTCAAACTGTTACGATTGATATTGACTTTCAAATAAACCAAATTTTAAATTTTGATTTTAATCATTGTTGTTGTTGTCAAAATAAACATGGCCGACAATAGAACGTAATACACATATTGAGGAGAAGAAGTTTACATATGATTTAAGAATTATAAATAAATTAATTCAAATTGTTGCGATTGATATTGACTTTCAAATAAACCAAATTTTAAATTTTAATTTTAATCATTGTTGTTGTTGTCAAAGTAAACATGGCCGACAATAGCACATAATACACACATTGAAGTCAGCAAGTTTACTTATAATTTTAAAATTATAAATAAATTAATTCAAATTGTTGCGATTGATATTGACTTTCAAATAAACCAAATTTTAAATTTTAATTTTAATCATTGTTGTTGTTGTCAAAGTAAACATGGCCGACAATAGCACATAATACACACATTGAAGTCAGCAAGTTTACTTATAATTTTAAAATTATAAATAAATTAATTCAAATTGTTACGATTGATATTGACTTTCAAATAAACCAAATTTTAAATTTTGATTTTAATCATTGTTGTTGTTGTCAAAATAAACATGGCCGACAATAGAACGTAATACACATATTGAGGAGAAGAAGTTTACATATGATTTAAGAATTATAAATAAATTAAGTCAAATTGTTGCGATTGGTGTTGACTTTCAAATAAACCAAATTTGAAATTTTAATTTTAATCATTGTTGTTGTTGTCAAAGTAAACATGGCCGACAATAGCACATAATACACACATTGAAGTCAGCAAGTTTACTTATAATTTTAAAATTATAAATAAATTAATTCAAATTGTTGCGATTGGTATTGACTTTCAAATAAACCAAAATTAAAATTTTGATTTTAATCATTGTTGTTGTTGTCAAAATAAACATGGCCGACAATAGAACGTAATACACATATTGAAGAGAAGAAATTTACATATGATTTAAGAATTTTTAATAAATTAATTCAAATTGTTGCGATTGTATTGACTTTCAAATAAACCAAATTTTAAATTTTGATTTTAATCATTGTTGTTAAAGTAAACATGGCCGACAATAGCACATAATACACACATTGAAGTCAGCAAGTTTACTTATAATTTTAAAATTATAAATAAATTAATTCAAATTGTTACGATTGATATTGACTTTCAAATAAACCAAAATTAAAATTTTGATTTTAATCATTGTTGTTGTTGTCAAAATAAACATAGCCGACAATAGAACGTAATACACATATTGAAGAGAAGAAGTTTACATATGATTTAAGAATTTTTAATAAATTAATTCAAATTGTTGCGATTGTATTGACTTTCAAATAAACCAAATTTTACATTTTAATTTTAATCATTGTTGTTGTTGTCAAAGTAAACATGGCCGACAATAGCACATAATACACACATTGAAGACAGCAAGTTTACTTATAATTTTAGAATTATAAATAAATTAATTCAAATTGTTGCGATTGGTATTGACTTTCAAATAAACCAAAATTAAAATTTTGATTTTAATCATTGTTGTTGTTGTCAAAGTAAACATGGCCGACAATAGCACATAATACACATATTGAACACAATAAGTTTACATATAATTTAAGAAGAAAAACGAAAATTTAATGAACTTTGATAAACTGGTACCTGAAAACTTTTGAAGCTTTCTTGTAATTATCTCCAGAATAATTAACAGTATTCCTAAACTAAACTTTAGCGAAAGTTTTTACTTAATAAACACATTTTTATTAGTCAATTGTTTTTTGTTTCGCAAAATATTTTGAATACTTGTCAAAAAGTTTAAAAAATCACTCGATCGATTTCGACTTGTTAGGTCATCATCAGGAGTATCTACTGATTTGTATTAGTAAAAATTTTGTTATATAGTAGAAAAAAGCAAACTATAAATAAAAGGAGGAGAAAAAATAAGCAATAAAAATTAATCTACGGATCGCGCAGGTAGGCGATGAGTCATAGGTTGAGTAACAAAATTCAAGGTATATTATTGCGTACGTGAGAATAGAAAAGGGCGGCCCTTTCCTATTCTCACGTATACGCAATAATATACCTTAAATTTTGTTACTCAACCTATGACTCATCGCCTACCTGCGCGATCCGTAGATTAATTTTTATTGCTTATTTTTTTCCCTCCTTTTATTTATAATTTGCTTTTTTCTACTATATAACAAAAATTTTACTAATACAAATCAGTGGATACTCGTGATGATGACCCAACAAGTCGAAATCGATCGAGTGATTTTTTAAACGATTTGAAAAATATTCAAAATATTTTGCGAAACAAAAAACAATTGACTAATAAAAATGTGTTTATTAAGTATAAGTGTGTTTCGCCAAGTGCCTACGGCAAATAGCGTAAAAAGTATTTAGCGAAAGTGATACAAATTGGTAATTTTTTTAAGTATTTGGAAAAACCAGCAAATGGACAAACTTTTTTGTGTTATAGGTATACGAAAGCTTTCGGTGATCCTTGTTAGGTTAATCCATAATTACCTTCTGGTCCAAATTTCCAAATTTTACTGGACCAAATTTAAACATTTTTTTGTTCGAGAAATATGTCCTGAAAAATTTCGAAGATCCATTTTGATTATAAAAAAATCATCAACATAATAATCTAATCTTGACAAAATATGATACAAATCGGCCAAAAATGTATCCAAGTTATTAAGAAAAATCTCAAGCTTTAACGATTTTTTGTTAAGGAAGTTAATGTACCTGGAAACGAAATAAAAAAAAATATTTTAGATATCCAAATCATAGCACGTGACATATTCATAAAGTCATCTTTTATATTATAAAAGTAAAATTATTTTATTATTAATTAATTTTATTTTTATTTTATTTATTATAAATTATTAAATTTATATATTATTATTAAAATCTTTTAAATTTATTTTTGTTTAATTTAATAAATTAAATTTAATATTAAATATCCGCTTTTCATACACCATGTACAGTGGCGGATGGCTTGTGTGCGGCATGGTACCACCGGCGTCTCGTTTGTTGACTGATGGTTTGAGACGAACTGGTTGAAAAATAAATTTATTTTTTCGTTTTGCTTTGGTTTCGTATTCGTCTTGTTGCATTTGCTCTCGTTTTGTAATGCTTGCCGTGGTGTTCCCATCTTGCGTGTATATGTACATCCGTTGATGTATTTCCTCTGTTTGCACGTGCGAATATGCGGGTAACTTCTCCATTTCTGTAAATTTTTTATGTTTCTTCCGGGTTATACACAAAACAATGAATAATAAGCCGTGAAGTTAGAACTGATTTAGTTTTTGTTGTCAACACTGCTGAAATATGGACAATTGACTGAATTATACATGTCAAGCAAATCTGTTTTCAGAATAAAAATTGAATCATTCATTTGCACAATATTTTCTTTAGGGTGCTTTTCTGATTTTATGTTAGGTTTCAATAAAACAGTTTTATTATTTGTTAGTTCAAGAGCTTCTTCCTTTTTTATTTTGGCCTTGGAGGAACTTTAATATTTACGGTTTTCGATCATATTTGTTGCAAATGATAAATTCAATGCCATCAATTTTGATATTATTTAACATATTTGGAAAAAGTACGCTCGTTTTCTACGTTCTCTCGCAATAATTATACTTTGACGGTCTTGATTTGTTTTATCTTTTGTGTGAAGTTGGTCCGAAATGATTCTAGCAATTTTATGTAAAATGCTTCGGGTGCTATAATAACAGACTGTTTACCATTGCGAACTTGGTTTAATTATTTTCTAATTTCGGCCTTATGCACAATGACGTTTTAAAAATTATTCGAATTTTGTCGTTTTCAGCTCCCAATTTAATTTAGTTTAGGACTAAGAAGGGGTAATGATGTTTACTTTCTGCATGCAATAGACTTACAGCGCTGTTAAACAAAAAATAAATAATATATTTTTTTTGTGTTATATTGAATCAGTAAAACTTAAAAAAAATTTTACGGGAGGAGAAATCGGCGATAAAATACTTTATTTTCATTCTTATACTAAAATGATATAAAATATATGTCAAAATTGTTATTTCATTATCGTGTTGTTTATACGCGAATACAATTTTTCAAATATCTCTATATTCTATGGTCTGGAAGTGATAAATGCTTATTGTAAAATAAAATATACTCAATAATTTTATTATTTAAATAAAATAAACATTAAATTCATAAAATGGAAAACCCACAACGACTCTCATAAAATAAAACGGAGACTGTTTCGTTATATAAACAAAAGTGATTTTTTATAAACGTACGCGTCTCTATATATACTAAACTGTCTCACATATAAACTCGAGTATATTACATTTTTATTGTAATAGTAAGAATATGTGTTTAGAATTTTATTTGTGTCGTTTAGAAATTTATTATTTGAGACACGCATTCGGGAAACTGAATAAAATAAATTTGATATATTTTCACCTAACTATACATATATATACTCGTATATGCCACAAGTAAATAATAATGGCATGCCAAATTATTTAATTTGGCATACCAACGTTTATTACAAAATTTATCAATATAAATTTGTCTAGATATCTGGATCTTAAAATAATTTGTCTGGTTTATAATCGATTAGCTTTATTATGTGGTTTGAACAGTGTAAACTATAACCGTTTATCTTTAATAGCCGTTGATCAATCAACAAATAACTACACATTGTTTAGAAAATCTGTGTAAGCATAAAATTAATCAAAAAATCAAAGTGATGTGCTAAAAACATAATATAACCTATTTAAATACCGTACCGCCATAAAATAGTTTAATTGCGTATAGGGTATACAAACTGATACAATCAAAAACACTTTAAATTTTATTACTATTCGATAAAAATCGTTTCCATAATTGGAATACACACAATCGATGTTTAGTTGAAATAACAATTTGCAAGAATTACATGGGCTGGAAGAGATAAATATTCTCGTTTCAAAATAAAAACAAATACCCAGTCATTTTATTTTTTCCACATCATAAAAATTAAATTGATACGGGAAAGGAAATCTGGAATGATTTTTTTCGTTTAAGTTTTGAAAAGTTTTAAATGGGATATGTCAAGAATTACAAACACATATGTTTAGTACAAACAAACTTATAGAAGCTTTGAATTTATAACAAAATTGTTTTTTTATTTAATAAAAAAATAATTGTAAATTTCAGTATTGAATTCTGTTTTATTCAAAAAAATTACAAATAACATGAATCAAATTTCAAATATTGAAATTTTGGACTTGTTTTTTTTTGACTCAATAAGGATGCTAAATACTTTTTTTGACGCCATCATAATGACCCAAAATTAAATTAAAAATATTTAATAATATTTTACACTTCCACGAGATTTAGGAATTCCCGGATAGCCGAAGCTAATAAAATGACTACAGAATACGAACTTGGAACTCTCCTCAAAGTATTTTATAAAGTTTAACGAGTATAGGAATAAAATGATACTAAAATCAATAATAAATCAGCGATTGTTCTCCAGGTCAGGAGTGTTTCGCTACAAAAATGTTTTCTGGAAATTTCTTCGTAGTCGCCTTGGTAATACTCACTTCCAGTAAAAGTGTATGTATTAACACTCATTTACCACTCTAATAGTTTGCAAAAATTGCTGCAAAATCTACAAATATTTTATCCGCAGTAATATAGTATCAAAGTTATTTTTAAGTATATGTCAAACGTTATATTACTAGTAAGTACATAAACTAATAGACAATAATAGGTGCATTGTAATTATTTCATGTATATATAGTTGTGATTCTGAAATGCTAAATATCAACATTATATGAATATAAATAATAACTGCCCTGTTATCATGCATAAAATTATATTTTGCATATGTTTATGAACCTATTCAAATAAAATTTTAAAATTATTTTGAAATGTGCACGAAACTAAAATTATCATGCACGATACATCATAAATATTATCCTATTCCAATCTATATAATATATTGATGTTTAATTAGGTGATATAGAAAATGTACACGCTAAAGGTCATTGTGGTGGTGTAAACCAAATGTGTCAATTATGAAAATTTATTTTTATTTTTGTATACCTTTTCGAGCGTTTTTCAAAACAAATCAATTTTTCACACGCCATTTATCATAAAAATAATTTGATTTTAATACTGTTTTTCAACATCCAAGCGAGTAACCAAAAACCGAATAAACTAGAGTGTAACGTAACTATATACGAAACATGATTTTAAAAAATATCTCGGTAAATATTTTTTTTTTTAAATATGTATAGTTTGGGGTTGACATTTAAAGCGAGACTATTCTAATATACAAAAGTTTTATACATTTTTTATTACAAATTATTTCGAAATAATTAAAAAACGGATATTATTCAACTTTTATATACAATAAATTTTCAAATAATCTTTTGTTTAGCAATTCGGGTTTGATTTTCATGCAGGCTTTTGTATTCTAGAAATATGTTTTCCATATTTATTGATTATTATGTTTTATGTCACACACTAAACTTTATATTCATATTCATTCACATATAAATGAATATACATCTACATTATAATATAATTTGGATGAGAAGTACACTAAATATTGATGCATTTTTTAAAATGCATAAATCATATTTTTTTTTTTTTTTTTGCAATATTATTGCTAAATTTTATGTGAGGAGCAAGTGCAAATTTAGGTCATACACGAATTTTTATTTGCATACTATCTATGATAGCAATCTTTTAAAAATTTCAATACTCTAATAAATATTTGCTTTATGTGCAACTAAAAATTGCAGGTGATGCATTCTTTATGTAAACTTTATCCACATTTATATACCACCGGAAATAAAATTGAATATTATAACAAAAAAAAAATTGCTTTGATGGAATGCTGCACATACGAGTAGATAGTTTCGAGTAGTTGTATTTGTCTTAGGATGTGGAAATCGATTTTCCAAAATTCTTACTTAATAAATCAGAAATTTCAGGAGCATGAAAAATTGTATAGGACCAGAAGCCCGAAAACGCTTTTGATTTTAGTGTTTCTGTTAAAAAAAAATCCTTCGAAAAAAGTAACAATTTTTTATTGCATCTCTCAGACATAATGAAATTTTTTGTGCCGATCCGAATAAATGTCTATGCAAAATGGTTCTCGGCGTAATGCACTGTTTAATGGGTAAGGACAAATAACCATAAAATTATATCATTTAAATATCACGCACGGATCATTTGTAGAAAAAATATTATTCTACCAAATGCAAACTAAGCCAAAATTCGGGTAATTGGAAATATAGTTGCGCTGATCTTAGAGAAGTCTATGTCAAATTATTAATAGCTTCAGGGTTCTGATCATATCGCAAGGATTACTGGTAGAAATATTTCATTGAATCATTCTATTCTTCATCATTGTACTCAGATTTTGCTGTGTAATGAATTAATAAATTTGAAGCCAGAAACCATTTTTCATTTGGTCCGTGCATGTCTGAAGTCGGTGATGGAAGACTCCATAATTGCAGAAATTCGTAATAATTCTTAATAACGTAGAATGGTACAATAAATTTTTTCTACCAGTAGTCTTAGTGATTTGTCTAATTATCTAGCGATTCAAAAGTCTGAAAGCATTACCCATTTGGCCCAGCCAGCTCTGAGATCGGTGCTGTAAGATTCCAAATTACAGAAATTCCTATTAATTCATGGTTATTTTGGTCTATGATTTTATGCGGAGTCCGCACTATTTATAAAATGCATTCAGCACGGTGGTATATCATTAACTTGTAGCTTGCTTCGAAAAAGTGTTAACACTGATCAGACTTTACCTATGTAGCAATCCTATAGCCAGTGAGAACAGAACTACGACCTGTTGTAATGGAAGGTCACCCCTATTATGCTTCTCACATTTAAGTCGCTCAGTGACTTCAAGTCGCCGAATTCAAACTATGACTCTTACCGTGAGAACGCGGCGAGTGAGAGTAATGCCAAAATGGCTCACATAAAATTTTCAAGTGACTTCATGGTAAAAAAATTTTTTGTTGTAACATTTCAAATTTGTTACCTACTACCACCCCCACGAGAATAAAGCGTGCAAGAGAAGCTTCGGATTCCAAAAGGTTAAAGCGTCTAGAACAACAAACAGCAACACAAAGTAATTTGATTAAAATATTAAATAAAATTGAAAAAAATACTGATAATACACAATATTACACAAAAAAATCCTTCAAGTAAAAGAGCAAAAATTTCAGTTTTTGAAAAAACAGTTTGAAATACAACACAAAAGTGAAATAGCAACACAAGCTCTTTTATTAGAGAAAAGTAAAATTAAAAAAGAGTATACTGGCGATTGAAAAACTCCATTGACTCCAGCAATTCTGATAACTGAATAATACAAAGTAACTAACTAGTCAAATGTGTTAAGCATGAAATATGAATTATTGAAATTATTATTTATTATTATTTTATATGAAATATGAAGCCTGAATTATTTTTTAAAGTGAAATTTTGTTTTTGGGTTGAAGTTGTGAAATAAAAAGTCTGTTTTAAAAATTATTTTTTATTTTTTATAAATTTATACATAATTTATAGTAAAAGAGCAATGTTATCCCAAATTGTTTTACCAAGCGTCAACAATTCAGACTTTGTCATTGATGTGTCTGCTTCGATTTCGTTCTCCTCAGTTCCTCTAAATCCCTCATCTTCTTCTTCGTGACCCACATTATAATGTCTACACATGTTGTGTAATGCAAAGCAAGCATTCACTATTTATATAGCTTTATCAGAGTTGTAATGGAGCTGTCTCGTCCCAATTAAATAGCGAAAACGTGATTTAAGAACACCTATAGTCCGTTCGACAATGTTCCTCGTTGATGAATGAATTTTATTAAATTTAGCTTTAGACTACCTTCAGCTGCTGTTCAAAAAGGTGTGATTTTATTAACCAAGCTGGTTTAGTTTAAAAATTGGTGGGATACACGAACTATGAATGGCAGGTTTTAACTTATTACTTAGTTTGTCCAACAAATACCGAAGTTGTTGATACGAAAGATACTCACAAATCTAATAATTTTAAATTAATGTTAGAAATATGTAAATATTAGATGATCAAAATCAGCACAAACTCACTTGCTATCTGGAAGTGTAAAAGGGTTAAATTTATCCCTTAATCATTTTTGCCACAATTATATTCGGTTCTTCATCATCGCTGAAGAACAAATCAACGTTGCTTATCGTGGTTTTTGATAGATAGATCTGTTTGCTTGTAATATCTTAAAATTTATTTTAACGAACGCAAAATTAATTTATACAGTTACACAACAATATATTAGTATTTATTAACATTTAATTAGTGACAAAAAGCAATATATATAATATCTATATTTCATATAAAACTTTGGAATTGCTTTACGACCAAACTCCAACCAAAATTTCAGTAATGTCAAAATTTAAAAATAATGGTATTGCAAACATGAAAATTAATGGAAATTGTCATAATACATAAAACTACAGCGCACAGCTCTCACCCCAAAAAAAAAACGAGTGACATAATAACAAATTAATAGTCGCACAAATTCGTCGAGAAAACTTATATCTTTCTGATCATGCAACGAGTGTTTGATTTGAGCGCTATAAAACACAACCAAAATATCATCCAGACTATAAAACTTCCTTAATATAAGCTTGATGAAATTCTCGATATTTTAAGCCTTCATCGTATTTGCCAACCGGTTTCAACTACCTACTACCAACCTCTGGACAAAAACACGGATTAGTGAAACTCATGGAGAATTAACCCCAAAATAAAACACATTGTTTGCTGTTCTCAATCGGCTTAAAGGTCAATGATCAACTATTTAAAAGTTTCTCAATTTATTTCTTTGTAATATAAAAACAATTATTTCATGTCTGAAAAAATATTTCTTGTAATGTCAAGAAAACTTGAAAAAACTCTAAACAGAAACTGGAAAGTTACAGTTTGTATAGTTGGTGCGTCCGTAATTTCTGATTGATTGTCACTGTAACACGGTCTAAGACAGTCGATGGATATTTTGACGTGTCGTCCGTTCAGATTCTTAATGTAAAATTTATCTGTACGGTCCCGTATATGGCTGATTGCAGTGATCTGCGTACTGCGTTAGTCCATAAGAAAACGTACGACCAAGTTAGCAGATCTTTACTGATGAAAATTTTGTCCATAGTATTTCGAGAAGCCGGTACAGGACGAGTTTCATCAAAGTGTAGTCTTATGTTCGTAATATTGTTTGATTGTAATTGGTCCTTCGTAGTAATTTGGTCCTTCGTAGTATCTAAAAATGTTCCAGGAACTCGAATTGTTTATCAGTAAACCAGTACAGCTGGAGTAGCTTTTAGTTCATCACTGTAGGCAGTAGTCCAAGTAAGATTGTAGGAAGAACATTAGCCCAATCAGATCGGTCGTAGCACATAACGGCAGATTTGATGACTCGATGCCATCTCTCGACCATGCCATTACATTTTGGACTGTAACTAGTTGTTCTTCTGCGTGCAAAACCAAGAAAGCCAGTTGGTCCATGACAATGAACTCTGGCACACCAAAGAGAGCTATCCTATGAGAGTAAACAGCAAAAGCGACGGTTGCAACAGTTATATCCAAGAAGAGGTTAATTTATAGTTACCAAGTGCTGCCACTTTGGGCCATTTTCTGAACGTCATTTTTAATCGATAACCAGATAACATTCTCAGGCAAAAGTTTGATGGAAGCTTTGACGCCAGGAAGTGAAAGGTTGTGTAAAGCCTCGAAAACTTCTTTCGGAAATTAAGGGGGATGCATGGCCTGGTGGAAATATCTCAATAAATAATTTTTTTGTTTTTTGAATTGAAAGAAACGGAAAATTTCCGAAATATGAGAACAGAATTACTCCTTAAAATTTCGTGAAGTTCTTCGTCATTGATCTGAGCATCTGCGACCATACCATAATCAAAACATTATAGGGAATAGAAATTTGATTAAAGCGTGAATGAGAATATGCGACAACGTTATCCAGGCCAGTGATGTGCTGAATATCGGCCGTGAATTTACCAATGAAATCTACGTGTCGAAATTGACGTGGAGATGCTTTTTCCGGTTTCTGACTAAAATCGTAGACAAGTGGCTTATGATCGTTATAAAGCATGAATAAACGACCTTCAAAGATATCGAAAATGTTTAAATCCTTAATAAGCCGCGAGAAGTTTTCGATCATAAGAAGCGTTTTTTGCGTATCATCATCGTAGAAGAAAAAGTAAACTAGCGTCCGTAAGTTTATTTTTACAATTACCGAAAGCTTAGCCACCGTTGACCATTATATTGGAACTCGCCTGTTCTTAGTATAACCTTTTAGGTAATCGATCAACAATTCCTGGTCAGCAGCAGCATCAGTTGGTTAACAGTCTGTGGTCGTTCGAAATTTTTAATGACATGAACCCGTTCATGCGACGGTAATATATAGCTTGTCCAGTTACCAAATTACCTAAAAAGATAATTTCAGTTTTTGCAAAAACCCATTTGTCAACCTTTACAACCAGTCCATGTTCATCTAATTTAGTAAAAATAATTTTAATGTTTCGTGATCGAGAATAGTCAATTTTAATTACTTTATTTAATAAGTTTCGATACAAGGTGTCAAGGCGCCACAGATGTAACCAAAACGGAAGGCATGCACAACATCAGCCTTTAAAGTATAGATCATAGTTTCGTTTATTTTACAAAAAGCTATACTTGCCTGGTTAAATAAAATACACGTGTTTTTCTTTTTAGTATATACGAGTTTATTATTCATAATTAAAACAAGTACGTTAGTCTAAAAAAGCGTTGTTTGATGAAATACTTGTAATTTTGGCACAAAGCCACCTATAACATCATGGCACATCATGGTTCATTCATTTTATTAGAACAAAAATTATGAAAATGAAAAGTCTGTCCAGCAAATCCTGAAGGTTATCGATAGCGCAATTCACATAGGCATGTTCATTTTATAATTATTATAACGAAAGTCCATAAGTGGAAATTCTGTGGGACAAATTCTAAAGAATTTGTCACATAGCCACCTACATACTAGAACACATGAAACTTGTTCCGAAATACTTTGCTGGTCTTAAGGGGCACACACGATAATTCTATCGTAATTATAATGAAAATGTCCGCACATAAAAATTTCGTGGAGTAAATCGTGGAGCTTTTAGCACACAGGATCGTCTGAGTACCCGATCTTGGCCAGCTCATTTTATTATCAGGGAACTATCATAATTATAGTACAAAAGTTCGCTAATGAAACCATACTAGGTGCAAAAGATGGAAGCAGTCCACTTTCGAAAAAATACGTTTTGAAATATTACGATATCGAATTTTTTCCGATATCGAAAAATCCGATAGGCCGCGAATTTTCCTATTATTAAATTGTTTGGTCGAATTTGCCAAATATAAGCATGAAGTTAGCCATAAAGCGTTTTGTAACTAACTAGAAGTGACTAAATTTTATTTTGTTGTTGTTTTTAACAACTCTATTTCATTTTTTATAATATTCTGTGTGTGAAATATAGCTAATATGTATATAAATAAAAAGGTTATAAATAAATAATTGTTTGCGATTCCCTCGTTTCGTTCCATAAACCGACCAGTATGTTACTCAAATTGTCCTCCAGTTGTTGTCGTCCTAATAAATTTTTTTATTTATAATTATCATTTAAATACGAATATTTTTTATTTAAATATATTATACTTACATTTTAATTATTGTTTTATTAATTTTTTTTTCAGTTTTCAAATTTTGTAAAAAGGCTGCCTACAGTTGTCGGGTAAAATTCAATTTGCAATTTCAATTTTTTTGTAAAGCGGATTTTTCGATATCGGATTTTCATAATAGCAAAATCCGCCTTCGGATCTAATATCAAATTTTCATAATAGCCCCTCAGACTTTTTCATGAAAATTAATGAATTAACGGGCCCAGGTACACCAGGTTATCTGTTGATCCGCATAGACATGTGGAATACGGTTTTTTTTAAAGCAACATTCATGACTGAGCTAGTAATTGACTATGTGCAAACCTTTCAGTTGTAAATTCTTTACAACTAAAGTCAAAGTCAGCTCGAAAGCTCAGTGTTAAAATAACAAATATAGAGACAAAATCAAAAAATTAGATTTTATAACATTTCTATGATTTGCTCCACAGGATTAAAATGTTCGTAATTATCTCTACTTTTATCGTATAATTAATCATAATGGATGGACTGAAATGAGTCATTCTGTTGGGCCCGTATATACATATACTATATGTAAAATAAAAGGCACGTGCAAAATCTAACCAATAATAAATAAAAATATAACAGCAATACCTATATCAATTTTCTATGATAACAAATCACTCAGACCTATATACTACTGGTACAGACAACAAACTATAAATATTTTATAAGATTTAGGTTTGAATTTGAAAATTTCCTTTTTATTGTAAAATCCTCCTATTTTGTATACATATATGTTGGCTTTTAAATTTATTTATACTAAAAATGAACATGAGTCAAAAACAGCAAAAAAATCTCGTTACATAAATTTTCATAAATCATTTTATGTTTGGTTGTCGAACATGAAATCATTAAAAGCGATGTTAAGAGTTTGAATAATTTGTTGCTTTAGTTCTGACATAATGAAGAGGATTTTCTATTTATTCGCCTACATATATATTTCCTTAGGTACTGATAAAATAACTAATTAGCTCTTAATACAACGATAATACAATAACTTTTCCAACCCAGTACATTCCACTCTGATTAAAAGTTAAATCCAACTGTTATCAAAACAAAAATTTAAATCGGATATGTGAGTAAATTAAATCTAAGAAAACTCCCACTGAAAATTTATAAAACTGTTTTCAACGTGTATCGCAGCTACGGGTCAAACACAGAGAATAAAAAGCTGACTGAATGGAGTTCCCGTATGAAAATCATGTCGCACCACTCTAATCGATTGTGTACGATTTAAGAATCACCGCAGTAAATAGCACTATTTCCAAAAATCATTTGATTGATTTCGGTATTTCATATTTTATAAATGTTATAGTACGCCTTGTGGTGTATATACCGTTAAACATGATAAAAGAAAATTGTTGTTACGAAAATTAATTAGCTTTTCAAAACAAAAGGTGTTTTTCTTTTTCATTTCTTGATGGCGGTTTTTCCTGACAAAATTTATTTTGTAAACAAGATTTATATAAAGGAAATGGACAGGTTCTAGGTATATAACAAAAATTATATTTTTAATTAAATTATTCGCATAATTAACTATGCCATTGATCATAATATTGTTAAATATATATAATATTCTTAAACACACAAACAATTCACAATATTCGTTTTACACATAGCGTTCATTAATTTTGATTTCGTTCAAATTACCTTTTTTTTTTTGCTGTGATTTTCCTTCATAAATCATCGAGAATCGTGATAATGAATTATTATTTTACTAAAAGGTTGTCTGGAAGCAAAAATCACTTATTGTTTTGCCAATATATGAACAATATAAATTATAATTTAGGCATATCAATAACAAACAATGAAATGCTTAATCAGGATCGGATATTATGAAAACAAGTAGATGTTTGTTTAACAACTGAATGAATGTAAATTAAATTTTGATAGAAAAAAATCAATTTAATTGAGCGATCCAAAAAGGCGAAGAAATATTTGTGGAAAATTCTTACATCTGTTACATTTATGTTCCGATTTTGCGATGAGAGCCTATAAAAAATAACGTACCCTTAAAATTGGGATCACAAAAAATTGTTCAAAATTATTTAACCCTCAAAATGATTTCTTAAAGCCAAATTTAATTTTAATTAAATATTTTATTTAAAACTTTTACAAAGGTCCGGAAAATTATACGGATAGCGATCGTAAACTTGTACGTTTTATAATAGAACAAAAAATTAAATCACGTTACAAACAAAATAATTATATATAATTGAAATTATTTATCATTACTGGCCTTTGATGCGCAAAGACATACCAGGCCGAATTCCTTTGGATTGGGTCCGGTTGGACCCAAACCATCATAGCTCTGTTAACAACATGCAAAAAAGGTTGAAATTAAAAGCAGAACTAAGAACTAACTGTGCACCCAATCTTGTTCAGAACATAATACTTTCTATTACTAGCCACCGATATATCTAGACAGATCAGCCTAAACTTTTTGATTCCTCTTCTATACTAGAGCTTATCTATACGATTCAGTGTCACACATAATACATTCAGTCAATGGCCTTTTATTGATCATGTTTTTATATCACAACAAATGGCTCTTCGTTATTTTATAAAATCCCAGAATTATAATTTTTACTTAATTTTTAGTCTTGAATTTAATATTTAAAATTTGAAAACAAACACTGGGTTATAGAGTAAAATTTCTATATTAGTGTTACCCGATGATTTAATTTTTTTATTTTTCCGGGATAAAATTCTGGGCTAACTTCACATACCTACATATAGGCCACGCCGATTTTAAACTTCACTCCCACGGCCGGTTTATGTACATTTTAGTTGATGAAATCCAACTTTTCATATTATTCGCCCCTTTTCAATACAACCCGCGCAATCGTGTTGTGAATTTTGACAAATTAAATATTGTTTTTGATTGAAAGTAAGTTCATCGTTTGATTTCGTTATTTTCGTGCCCTTTTGCTGTGCATAGACACATTGAGAGAAAAAAATTGAGTACTCTATTATTGTTATAAGTCAGAAATGGATGTATTAGTTACGTGAAATTAACAACATTTTGATGTCATCCACGTCGTCATCAGAGGGAGCAATGCTTGTTCTACAAGTGCAACAAGTAGTGCGACATCCTTACCGCCCCTACAAGTTCTCCAAGGTTGACAACTACGACGACGTCGTCTTTTTGCAAATACTTTCAGTATCGACCAAATTCAGAAGTTATTCCAGAAAATATAAAATGAAGAAATGTTTTGGAAGACCGTAAAATGAAAATTCGAATGATAGCTAAAACCCTGAAGATATAAGAACACCGTCTACTTTCTGTGTTGAAAGTGGGTGTCACGCTTCCTCATACTTTACAAGCTCAAATAGTACGCACGTTACAGGCTTGTTTGCATCGGCATGTGACAGAGGATGATTCATATATTCACAACTACAGTCTAAGCCGTCTGAAGCGACCAAATACGCAAATGCCAGCGTGTAAGGTTTTCACCGAAATAGTTTGAGATGCGCAAGGTTATATACATAATATTAGATACTTTGGTGCAATTGAAGAAATAAATTACAAAGAATGGCCCTAAATGAAAAATAAAATATGACATTTCACCAAAACCACCATATTACAAATCGTTGACTACAATGATGGTAAAATTAGACAAATTAAACTTAAAATTGGTTCCCCATCCTTGTTTTCTTCTATAATCGCGTTCTTCTAGACAGACCAACGACAAATATCGTTCTACAGAAAATCAAAAATATGCAACGGATGGGTTGAAATGAAAGTATCGCTATTACGGCAAACTTCGTTGATGAATAAAATCGAATTTTACAAATACAGTTTGTTAACATAACTAGGTTATTTCTCTTCTATTTCCAGCTCATAACCTCTTAACACAAATTATGTACTTCCTAAACGAAAACTTAAATCTTATCACGATTAATATTTTATTGCATTACGTAAAGTGGTTAAATCATTTTTTATCTCAAGCGAAAACCATTTTTTGTACATACCAGTCCGACCCACTTATAATAGTTTTTTATTTTTATAACAGTAACGAACAGAATGACACTGAATTAAATTATTCATTCATTATCTGTATACAAACACCGAACAGCAAAACATTATCCGTATATATGATTTGGGACGTATAAAATATTTTACCGTGATACAAATTTTCCGCGGTTTTAGAAAAATTTTTTTTTTGCATAAATCATCAAAAATTCCACTATCGCAATATTTTTTGGGATTTAAATTTGCGAATTCTGCCTTTGTGTATATTAAAATCAGATTCAGAAAGTAGTGCCATAACATATAGTAACCCACCAAGTATATAAACGGTTTGTCTTCCTTTATATTTTATTGGTTAATCCACCCATTTTTGGTTTGGAATAATTTTGCAATTAATTTGATTTATATGAACAAAATGTATATTTGAATTTTTTCTATACTAAAAATTGCTTTAACATTATTACAGAAATTTTAATATCGAAGACAAAAAGGATAGTATGTGCCAGAAGAATTAAAATATAAATTAAATAAATATAAATCTTTTGCACACTTATAATAAATACAAAGGAGAAATTATCTCGGTTGCTGCATAAAGATTATTAGGACATATACAAATATATTTAATTATAGTCATTGGTAAAATATAATTTTTACAATTTATATTGAAAACACAGATAACTATTTGTTGCCCTATTTTTACATCTACGTGTTTTCAACCAGAGTTTTGCATATAAAACCGAAAAATGGCAATTTAGATATTAATTTTGCTATCCCAGCCAAAATATTTTAAAATGTCGATAGTGTAGATTATATCGATTGGTTATATCGATAAAGAAGATTAACTTCAATAAATTTAACCAAAAAATTTTGGCGATACAGATTTAAAAATGTCAATAACAGACCTCTGTACAATGGACATGCAACGCAGTCACATGTCGCATAGGGTGGGTTTTATGAAGTTATATTGATGAAATGTCCCATTTTTCGTTGTTATTATCGTCGGAACTCATTCGAGTATAATTGTACTTCATTCGAGATTTTGTCAGATGGAAACCAATATGACTTGTGATTCGATAGCCCATGTGGTTATAGAGGTTACAAAAACATTTCGAAATCGGCATAGTCAGTCATTGTCGTCAGTCAATCTTGAGCTTCCAACAATTTTAATGACAATTACAAACCCTTTAATGCTTGATGAATTTTAATCTTCTTTATCGACTACTTTCGGCTGTACGAAGTAGATATAGCATTTCATCCCTATAACCCCATCAGAACCACTTCTAACCTACAATTTGCTTCATGATACTTCGTACAAAAGCTATGGCTTTTAAAATGTTTTACACAAGCATAAAAACGAGTTTTTGTTACCAATATAATTTTTTGCTATAAGCACTTTGATGTTGACAACAAACATTTCTAAATATTAGATACAAAAGCTTCCAATGGTTTGGCCAATGTTCATTTTTGATAACTTATTGTTAAAACTTAAATAATTTTGAAACTTAAACTTAAAAGCTCTAGGCACTTTGAGCTTTTAATATTATTTCTATACTATTCGATAGAAAACTTCTACTTGACCTTAAAGTTAAAGTAAATTAATTATTATTTTAAAAAGTTTTTACTGGACCATCTATATGGAGTACCGCTGAATAAATATGGCCAAAATTAGCAACTTCCCAGAGATTTGTATTTAAGTTCCGTGAACACTTCTAATAGGCTGTTAAATGGTTCGTCTGAATTTTTATATAAAGATTTGAATTTTTTATATAAAGATTTTAAAATCTTATGATGTATAAAATATAATTCAACGGGTTTTTTTTATAACAAAATTCGTAAATTTCTTTTAGTAAATTTCTGTGAAATCTTTTTAACAGTAGAAGCGGAAAAAATCTAATTCAATAAACTAGTATCTAGGCTCAACTAGTAATTAGCTAGTATCAAAATAATTGTACGACACATCTTGTATCGGTACGGTTTCAACCTACACTTGTTACTTAATTAGTCATAAGTTGCATCAATTCGTTTTAAATGTAATTTATTACATATTTTAATGCAAACTTTAACGCTTCTGTTAAGATGCAAATCTTACTTCTAAAAACGATACATTTTTGCGCTGGATTCATATCCGTAATTATTTGCATTACATATAAAATTTTTTGCGAGTGTGTAGGGACCATTTGTCCCTTAAGCCGCAGTTACCTAATTTTATTTAGTATAGAAAAATGGTACGATTTGAAAAGTAATTTGTACTAAAATGTTAATTTATTGTACTAATCGATTTAGCTGAGAATTGGTCCACAGCCCCAGTTGTCGATTATTTAAAGAAAACACACGACGACTAACCGGTATTTAATATTCTGTTTTAGAATGGGAAAAGGGGGTGTAGAAAAACGGAGGAAAACGAAGTGTAGATGATAAAATTACTCATGCTGAATACTGCCAGTCATATTAAATATAAATTTAAAACAGTCTAGAACCACATACCTTCCAATCTTTTATACAAAAATTGCTATTAATGATTAGTAAAGTTAGATGCAATTAACGATTATACAACTTACTGGACATGCGTCATTCAATTTTGGCGTTTTTCTTATTATTGAAAAAGCCGTATCAAAAGGTAACTAATGGCGGTAATGCAGTTTCAAAAATACATATTGTAGAACCAGTGAGTAAAACGTACTATTTGTAAAAAAATATCATATCATTCAAAATCTGCATCAAGGTAAATGTTTATTTGGGTTGAATATTTCGATGAACCAAAATTTTTCTAAATGGAGCTGTGGGTTTTTTAAATTAAATTTAATGAATTTCGATTTTTTAAAGAAAACGTATGACCAACCGAGCGCAATATATTAAGATGGTGATAATGATTAAAGCACACCCAAACATATAGCAAAAAGACTAACCAAAGAAGATCCGAACGTTGTGTTAGAGTTCTGGCAAAAATTGAAAAACGACCGGAACCCTACATTGGTGCCACGAATAAAAGAGACGGCGGAATGAAAGAAGGTCTATCGTTTTACAGGAAGTTGCATAACCAAATAAAATAAAAATTAGACGAATACTAGTAGACTATAGACGACATAAATGCCAATAAGATTGGAGTTTCCCGAAACCGGGCAAACCATGACGTCACAAATATTATGTGAACACAAAAAATTTACCTATCGTTGATGATTTGACCAACCACTAATAGGAACACCTAAGTTCCGCAAACGGCCAAAGCACCAAAACAAATGAAACAATTAAAGAAAGAAATAAAAACATTGATATGAGTAAATAAGACGAATTTATGATAAAAAGTAGTCATGAAGATATTTTGTTCAAAAGCTGTAAATTTATCTTGTGAAAACTGCCAAAAAGGCTGGTAATCATTCGCCTCTGACAAATACTGTTCATCTTGTTGAGAAAGTCTTATATCGCAACCTCATTTCCTGCAGCATTGAGATATTATAATGAAGATGCCTTGCAACTCCAAGAAGACAACGACAAAACTTTTCCAGAAGCCCATTGTACGCTCTACACATTTCGGGTGGAACTTTGGCTTTTGTTAACCCAACTTTTTAGGCTGTTCCCTCCCGAAACTTTATATGATCGTTTTATATCATTAGCTAATAAGTTAAAGCTTAATACAAAAATTTTTATTTGTAAGTGACATCCTTATACAGAGTACTCGTTGGTTTTTGTCCCTGTTAGTGTAGATATTTTAAAAATATTGTACAGACCACCGTTTCGCCAGATGAACGAATCATAGCTGGCTCCCGAATGCGTAGCACTATACTTCGTATGATGGAATTCGCATGATTCTATGAGGTTTTTGTATATAAGTGGATTTCCAATAAATGATATGAAAGATCGTCGCTGAAATTTTTCTCAAAGAGAAAGTAAAACAACAAACACGCTCAAACTCAGTTTCTGTAATCCGAAATTTTTTAAAAGATTAAAATCACATCATATACACAAAAGGTACTTAACGTAAAAATTAAATTCACAAGTGTTATGAGCTTAACATTTCTTTACTGTAAACAAAATTCTGCTCCAAAATCTCATATAATTTAATAAATTATAACATTTGTGACCAGTAAAACCTCAACCATACATGAGTATAATGCATTATTTTAGGACGAGATACACTATCGTATGTCTTGTTAAAAAAGTTTTACCACGAAATGGTCATATAAACGTGATAACACGTTCACAAAAAAAAAAATACATTTTACTATAATAAAATATTAAACTGGAAAAAATCTTATGAATGATGCCAAAAATACATGATGTCGTACATATCACATGTGAGACGAAATGTAGACGGTTGCTGAATAGGATGGCGACGAAAATTTATAACATATTTTTCTGATTCCGATTTTAATATTAAGAATGCCAGTATTAATCTAACCAACTGCCAATATTTACCATCATAGTCTGTCAGTACCAATATTTTTAAAAATAAGCAAGTTAGCTAATTAAAAATTTATGATTTTAATAAAATCATAGTAAAAATAAATACGTCATCTAGTATACTTACTCACTTCGAATATGTGGGTATATAGATTTTTGACAACGAAAGAATTTCTATATAGGTTTGATACACATTTTTTTAGTATTGCAGCGGGTGTAATCTGATATACGGTAATGGTGTCGTAAAAGTTTAGAAGCGTTACTTAAGCCAACAAGCTTTGGATTAAAAATAATGGGAATAATGATTTTATTATTTTTCCATAGTATTGAAATGCTACAAAAGAAGAAAACATTTTATATTTGCAACGATATTTTGGTGCTACTATATCCATATTTTTATATTGCTTTGAAATCCTGAGATTGAACATTGCGTTATGAATGAACATTTGCACAATAAATAAACAATAAATACAGAACAAAAAAACATTGGAAATTTATATTATTTTTTAGATTGTACTATAAATGTAAAATAAATAAAACGTGCCTGGATTATTTTATATTTTGAAATGTATCAAACAAAAAAAATAATAAAAATAGAAAGAACTTAAAACGATTTGCAATTCTTGCTATAAAATAACAGAAATTTTTATTAAAAGCTCAACCAATAACTATCGTAAAAACGATGGCTGACTGTGGAGTATTTCTGTAATTTTAGTTTTATTTCGTGTTTTAGAAGATTAAATAATTATACAAATAAAATTTATTTTAATCTAATTGTTTTATATTCTAAATTTCAAGTTTATTTTACCCAAAAAAGCTCCAAAAATTTAGTTTCAAAAATAAAAGAAATGATGTAGTCGAACCTTACCACATTTATCCAACAATCAAAAATGCCTATTAATTTGCTATTGATTCCGTCGAGTGGAACTTTAAGATTTCGACGAAATTGACGTTATAAAAATATTAAAAAATAATTCAACCGAACCTTTAAATCTGAAACAGTAAACTATGTATATACTTTCAAGTGCATTATTTAATGTTAAAAGTTTATTTTCCTACAGTTAAAACTAACTTAAATAAATATATTTACTGTACATGCTAAATTTGAAAACTTCTAAATATTTGTAAAAATAGAAAATTTAGGTAGTTCAATAAACGTTTTTCTGCTGATTATCTCTAGAAAAATCCGCTTTTTGTATGGAAAAAATGATTATATTTTTATTTTTTGAGCACCATGGCTGGAAAAAATTCAAATAAAGTTCTTAGTGACGATTTACTTTGGAGAAAAATTGAGGCTAAGTTTGATGTGATTCATTTAAGCATATCATACATTAAAATTTCCAATATTTGAATTTTCAAAATTTCATGAATAGGACCCAATTCTCGAAAATTTGCTTAAAATTCTTTATATTGTTCGAATTTTTCACGGGTTAATTTAATAATTTTTTAAAATTTGTTTCCAAGTTTTCTATTATTTATTTCCCTACTAAGGGAATAATTCCGAAACGATTTAAACTCGCAATTTTTCCATAACTATACGGTAAGTAAATATTAGGAATCTTGCAAACAAGTTTGAAAATCTGGGGCGGAATCGTGAAATACGACCGGAAAATTTAAACGGATTTAAAAATATTTTCAAACTTATTAGATTGACTGATGTATAAATGCAACTTCTATAATATTTGAAGAGCAATGGCTGATCTCCAAGATTTTCGAAATTCATTTTTTACCAGTACAACATTTCCGTTTTAAACTGCTCGATTATGAAATAGTTGTCGAACACAATTTTTAGGTTAAACTTTCTTTTTCTTTGTGTTTTCATAAAAAAATATCTACGCCAACTTTGACCATTTTTTGATTTTTTTTGTTTGTCCATTGAAATATTTTCTTACAATTCATTTTTCCGGTCGGATTTCATGATCTTGCACCTGTATACATCAAAATAATTATATGTTTCCGGAATTTTTACAATTTTAAAATACAAAAGACTTCAATGCCATCTCATAAAATGAAACGGCGACGAACCTGGGACGAGAAAAATGAATTTCGAAAATCTTGTAGTAGATTAGCCATTGCTCTTAAAACATTATAGAAGTTGCATTTATACATCAGTCTGCAACCATCATAGTAAATTTGAATACTTTTAATCTAATAAATTTGAAAATATTTTTAAATCCGTTTAAATTTTTCCGGTCGTATTTCATGATTCCGCCCCTAATTTAAGTAGCCGTCGAAAAATTCGAACAATATAAAGAATTTTAAATCAAATTATATATACTCCAAATATGGAAATTTCCACCGATTTCAAGAATAGAGCCCCCGTGGCACTATTCTGGCTTTCCCTAAGAATAGAGAATAGAGAAAAAAAATTCATACCATTTTTGTTTAAATTGTATTTTTGTGGTCTACTGTGGGAACGAGTTTGGTGTAAATAATTTCGAAACAAAGTTAAACGAAAAAATATTTTACCTTTCAAAATTTTGTGAGAACAAAAGTTTCCCGATTAACCTTGTTTGAAAATTTTTATACTAAACTTATTCCTACTGATCGGCCTATTGACCAGGAAAACACAATTTGGACAAAAATGAAAATATTTTTCCCAATTCCCCATTCCCAGGAAAAGCCCGAATAGTGCCACTGGAAAAAATTTAAAAATAAATTCAGATTAGTTGTCTTGTTAAAAGCCAGCATAAACTCATTTGAATATCTCATTATACATAAAAAATTGAAATATTTCAAAAAATTTAACTTTTAGAATATCATGAGGTGGAAAGTATGTAGTTCAAATAATAGGCCTTTGTGATGAATGCCACTACAAAAAATGTCAGGTCACTTTTCATACAAAACGCACGGAAAAACTTGTTTGATTATATCATACAATTAAAATTCGAAATTTATAAAAACTGATCGTTTAAAGAGACATGGCTGGAAAGTTCTTTAAATGAAAGAACTTATAGTGATAGATAAATCTAGAAAAATTTAAAGGTTGTTTTTATTGTGGAAAGTCTTGTAAAATTCGTTTAAATATATCGTACTTGGAAAAGTTTAAAATTTCTCAAAATTTCAGTTTAAACGTATCATAAGAGTGAATACAAAATTTTATAATTCCTAAAAATTCAACGCTTGAAGTTTCATGGCAGGAAAGAAGTTCAACTAACAGGTCTAAGTGATAGTATTATCTGGAAAAAATATCAGTCCACTTTTAATGTAGAAAGTTCGGGAAACTAGTTTGAATACATAGTAAATTCAAGTTTGAAAATTTCTGGGGGTAACTGCGTATCTAGGACTACGTAGAATTGTGAAGCTCAGCAGAAAAATGTTGGCTGATAACTTTCAATAATGATCGATCATGAACTTAATGATTTTAAATAAATTTTAAAACAATACCGGTCATTTAAGCGGCTATTAAATTTTCGAAAAAAAATACTGAATTTCAACAAAAAATTTGACATCTGTACAGTATAGCCGGATTTACTAATATGGATAAAACATCATATTGTAAAATCTTTTCATAATTCACATCATTTGTTGGTGAAAACTTCCACGGGAACTTTTAATTTTTGCAAATATTTTAAACAAATTTAAAAATTTACAAGAAATACGGCTGTAAACTTAAAGATTTAAAATAAATTTTGCAACAATACAGGCCCCGATGAGTTGGTCAAAATTTAAGTGAAAATTAAATTTAATGAAAAAATAAACTGATGTTCACAAAATATTTTTAAAAATTTGACTTTTATAATGTGCAAAGGTGGAAATTAGTCTAAATAATATGTCTTATATGTGACTACCTCTGCAAAAAATGTCATGCTACTTTTAATACGAAAACTCTAATGCCTCCTAATTCATATGGAAACTGTAATTTTAAGATTGTTCTTTTATGCGGAAAGCCTGGGAAAACACGTTTAAATATATCGGATATGCAATATTTGAAAAATTCTCAAAAGTAAACGTTTTAAATGTCACGGCTGGAAAGTACTCAAAATGAAAAGTCCAGTAATGGTTACCACTGCATATACCTTGGTAAATGGTTGGAGGTAAATTTTCATGTGAAAAAAATTTTAACAGTGGTATGAATGTATCTAAGTTTTAAAATTTATAAAAACTTAATGTTTAAAGTTTTTAGAAATTTAGTCAGGGCTGGGAAGCAGTTAAACTAAAAGGTCTTAGTGATAGTTATTTTTGGAAAAAACATTAGTTAATATTTCGTAAGAACTGACCAGACTTTCTCTGGGAAAGCTTGTTTAAATATAAAATAGATTTAAGTTTTAAAATTTATAAAAATTTACGGTTTAAAATGTTACGATTGGAAAATACCAAAGAAACCTTAGAGATTGTTCTCCGGAAACAAATTCTAAGTATTTTTTTATGTTAAAAACTCGATAAAACTTTACTTATTATATATTTGACGTAAAAAATTTGAAAATTTCTTAAAGTTGAGCGTAAAAATTTGAAAATTTCTTAAAGTCGAGCCATAAATGAATGGTTTTACTATGGTTAACTCCGGAAAATTTAAAATCTTCTCTCTCAATTTAGTTGCCATTTTTGTTGATGACTTTCGATAATGAAAAAAACGATCATGAACTAAACGATTTTAAATCAACTATGATTCAAAATCCATTTTCAAAAATTTAAGCGACAGCACAGGCGGAGTAACATCATATATTTAAGCTTTTTCATAATTTACTACAGTGGTAAGTGAAAGCTTTCATAGAAGTGAAACAAAATTTTGTTCTTCAAAATACTTTGAAAAGTAGCTATACCATTTACAAAAAACAACTATGAACTAAAAGGGTTTAAACTAATTTTTCAGCAAAAGAGGTCCAGATCAGTTTGGCAAAATTTAAGTTAACATGAACATTTTTGAGAAAGAAAACTGTTCTTCAGCAATCATTTGGCCATGCTACAGCCCAACCAGATTGGCCGTTTATCGTAAAATTGCATACCTTAGCTTTTTCCAGAAATTGGAAGGTCATAGTGATTTTTAGTCATGAAAGTGGCAGCTTCCTTATGAGCTTTATCAATTTTTGCAAATATTTTGTAAACTCTATAGTTTTTGAGAAAACCGAGTATAGACTAAAATATTGCATTCTACTCGAAAAGCGGTTATAAACTAAAATCTATTTGCAACAATATCGGTTAACCATAGTATTCCAAAGTTTAAGCAGTTACAGTTTTTTGCAATTATTTTGAAAAGTATTTAACTTTCACCAAAAAAATTTAAACTAAAAAAAAAAATAATTAAACCCTACAATTCAAAGGACTTATTTTACAATTTGCACTTTTACAAGAAGGCTTATATTATATATAGATAACCGCGGGTGAATCTTCTTTATCACAGTGAAAAAAATTCTAGGAACAATAATTTACTTAGTATTAAGTAAATTTTTTTTGCCACGATTTTCTAAATACTATGGGAAATATAAAGCAGGTCCTTTTAAAAATTTTACATATTAAATAATAATAAGATTAATACATAAATTGAATTCAACGATTTCTTTAACTTGAAAATTATTTTTAGTAAAATCCAATTAAATTTTCTTTGGCTCGTTTATTGAATCCGAGCAAATACCATCAGGATTGAATTCGATCTAAATTTGTAATATGGTGTAGTGATATAATAGGCACTTATTGTAATAAATTATTTTTCGTTTCTTAGTGCGTATCATTTGGGGACATCTCTATACTTTTAGATACATGAAAATTTTTTAAATGAAAAAATGTTTTTCTTGACTTTGCGAATGCTGTGAATGGCCTTATATGTGTCATGAAAATTAAACAATCTGATTAACACTTGTATTTGACATGCGTTTTCTGACGTTCATTTATGAGCTGCTGTTCATTAAGGCAAGTTCAAAAAACCCTTGGCTATAGATTTAAATGAATTTTGATTAAAATATTCACGAAATGATTCTCTCCTCAAAAACATTGATTCCGGGAAGTACTTTCTCGCTTAAAATCTATAGATAAATAAAAGAAAGAATTAAATTAATTACAAAAAATCCGTTAGAAAAATGTAGGCTTTGTGGAGACTTGTAGTACTTTTTTCATTTCATATACGACAGTGTATTGAAAAACCATAATATATACTATAAATTGGCTTCATTATTTCTGAAGGTTACTGGCATCTTGAATAAACTATATCCCCAGGAAACTCGTTGGTTATAAGATACTAAATCACCAAACAATACTACTGTGGTTGGAAAGTCTAGTAAAATCAATCATTGAAAATAATAATTATTGACAAAAAACGGTATATAAAAACTATTTACGTAAAGCTAACAACGTACAATGTTCTATACCAGCATAGGTGAACATAACATTCACCCCAATACAACGCTATACAAAGAAGGAAAAGATCAACTTATTTCTCGTATGGTTACATTCATATATGTTGAATGATTTATGGAGAGGCCTTTGTGTGTTTCCATTATTCAAATGTTTACGTTCCTTGAAACAGGAAAATTTTAAGATAATAGAACACAGTTGAAATAGGAAAATATTTATAATAGATTTAAATTTTATAAGGTTACCGTAGAAAATGTTAGCCTATTCAAACATATACTCGTATTTACAAAAGAATGAGATAACGTACGTATATGGTTCTGAATTTTCTACTTTTTACTTTATTTTCATCTATAACTATGCTTGTATCTCATATAATAATTGTGAAAATGTTGGAAAGAAATAAAATAAATACAAACCATCTACAAACATTAACAATATCGAATTTATGGTATATTTTGGTGGACAAATAAAAATAAGGTTTCCGCATAGAAACTCTACATGTTGTATACAATGAATGCTTACAATCTTTGTATTTTGCAGCTTTTTAAATTTTCCAAATAACTGAAAACTCCACTAGTTAATATTGAAATAGTTGCGAATTGTATTTCACTTTAAGATATAGTGTAAAACGAAAAATTATTGGAGCTTAATGGTGCTTTGGTTGGAAATCAATGTACAACCTTTATACAACTCTGACCTAAGCGCTATCTGAAAACGAAAAATACTCCGAAGTTTGTAAAAATTTTGGTTTTTGTTTGTTTGATTGTTTCATTATAATGTTTGCAATCTGTTTTGAGGCCAAAGTACTCCCAACCTTTTGCCTTTGACGTCCTACCTTACACAGACGCCAAATCGAGGACATACGGTTTTAGGTCTGATTTGAGTAGATTTATTTGCACATTGCGTTTTTCTATACCAACCTTTACTATTAAAATTGAAGATTTTCGGTTCATGAGCTCTGCACTCCTATAGAAGGTAATAGTTGAGATTATTTTCATTTCTCATCGTAATCAGAATTTTCACGTTACTGTATGAACACTAGCCCAACGACAGTTGAAAACTTAAAAAGTATAAAAATTATTTCAAAATGTAAAACCAATGTAATTAAACAAAATATTTTTTGTCTAATTTAAATTGATGTTGTTCTCAAAATGCGGCGTTATTAAAATTTCTGTTGTCATTATATGCAGAGTAAAATATTAAGTCACTACGTTAGTTACAAATTGTTTTAATTATTAATCTGGAGCAAAATTTTAGGCAGAATGGTTTTATGTTGTTGTTGTCAATTTCATTTTCATAAAAAATTCACTGTGAGGAATAATTCTTAACTTAAGAAATTTACAAATTATTTAATACATATATATTCAAGCAGAATCTTTAACGGAGCGTTTCTTGTTAAAATTGATGGCGTAAGTGTAGATGACGTACACTTCGCCGAAATTGAAAAAAAATTTAAAAAAAAAAAAATTATAGGATTGTATCAATTTTAGGAGGAGGTTCAAGCCAAAAATTTCGGAAAAATCACCACATTTTCCGGCAAAATTTTTAGTTTTTCCAAAAATATTTTTTGTTTTTTTTTCATTAAAAAATTAAAAATCGACGTTTTTTATTTATCAAATCTTAATTTTAATTAAAAAAAATTCGAATAACACTGTCATGAAACAGGTAAAAATTACATTTGCGTTATTTTAATAAAAAATTTGGACTTTCCAGAAAATGTTTCACTTTTTTTATTTTTTCAATATTTTTTTTAATTTTATTTATTTTATTAACAATAATTGCTTCATCAAGCTTACAGACACAGATCAAAGAGTTTTTATTGCTCTTATCGCTTCTTCTGATAGTGCCACAAATGTTAAAAAAATCAACTTTTGTAAATATAAAATTTATTTTACTGTAATTTTAGTTCGTTGTATATCTTAGAGAATGGGGGCTGCCCCAAACCCCCGCTTTTCAAGAATTTACAATTCTTCAATTGTCAAATCTTATTTATAATTTTTAAATAAGCTTTAAAAAAATTTGATAAAAATTCCATATTTTCCTAGAAAAATTGCAAATTTTTCCCGGAAAAATTACTTTTACTGTCGGAAAACTGTTAAAATACAATCCTAATTTCAAAATTGTTATAAACGTATTTTGAATAAAATAATACGCATTTTGTCAACACAAACAAAATTTAAAAAAAAAATTTCATCTTACCCTATTTCCGCGATGTATACGTCTCTTAAGCCAAATTGATCGTTGTTGTTGTCAATATGGCGGAATTAAAATTGTTGTTGTCATTATGTCTGTAACAGAAAACAAAATGTGAACCATACTTTGAAACTACATAAGTTCAAAGTTATTTGAATAACTAAATTAAAGCAAAGTATTAGACAAAATGAATTTTATTAAATGGACTCGTTGTTGTTGTCAATATGGCGGAATCAAAATTGTGGTTATCAATTTGCTGTTCATATAGAAAATTCACTGTGAAAAATAATTCTTAACTTAAGAAATTTACAAATTATTTAATATTTATTTTCAAACAGAATCTTAAACGGGTAAAGTGGTTTATTTTAAAATTGATCGTTATTGTTGTCAATATGGCGGAACTAAAATTCTTGAATTGTTGTTGTCATTTTGTCTTGAATAGAAATCGAAATGTGAACCGTACTTTGAAACTACACAAGTTCAAAATTATTTCAATAAATTAATCTAAAGCAAAATTTTAGAAAAAATGTTTTTTATCAAAAGCATTCATTGTTGTTGTCAATGTGGTAGAATCAAAATTGTTGTTGTCAATTTGCTTTTCATAGAAAATTTTACTGAAATCAATAATTAAATACTAAAATTAATAATTGTTTACTTAGAATTGATCATTGTTGTTGTCAATATTGAAGATTAATATTGTTGTCATTATCATGTATTTAATAGAAAATACTGTACTTTAAAGACTTCAAAGACTATACAATCTCAGAAAGACTATTTATTTATTAAGAATATGATAATGCTTGCTTTGGTGTATTTTAAAAAAATATTTGACGATATACGGGAATTCACGTTACATTTGAAAATTACGAACTTCTAATTTTTAAATATGTAAATGAGAAACCGAATGTGAAAACTCTATATTTAACCAAAAAATATTTAATCTTTTCCCTAATTATTATAAAAGCAGAAAAGTTAAGCTATATTGGCGTAAAGTCAACAACATGGCTCCTGTTGAAGCTGTCACAAGTAACGAAAAAACTTTATGGAATCTGCTACTTCCGGTAAATTAATGTTAGTCCAAATCACTGAAATATTCCAATGTATCGAAAGGCTCAAGTTTCATGCCGATTAATTCGTATACAGGGGCTTAATTTATTAAAAATAATTGTTTGTAAAAAATCGTTATTTTCATTAAAAATTTTAAAATTTTATCTGGATCGGACTTGCTTTAAACTTAATTTTCAATTTTTAATTTGAAAGCCGTTTCTCGTAATCATTTTGGCCAAAATCAATGGTAAAGTATGAAGATTCATCTTCAATTTGAATTCAAATCGAGAATTGTTATCTAAAAGAAAATTTGGAGCAAGTTTCCATATAAAATTCGAATTGATCCGAGTCAATGGCTGTTATGAAACACGGTAATTATTTAGTCCAATATATTTATGCCTAATTTTGTTTTTCTCGTTGGGAACATATGACAACAACAAAACAGCATGATTATTCTTAGACATATTTCACTAAGCAAATATGACCAAAAAGCCAAATTCACTTGAATGTACTATTCGGTGGTGCTAACATTTCTTTTGGATTGGATGTTTTTTTTTACGAATGGATCAAAAGTCACTACCGATCTTACTTTTTCAACACTTTCCAGAATAATGAAAAAATTGTGAGTTCGAGAAACCGCATTTATTCCTGGTAGCGTGTTTTTTTCCATTTTGACTCCTTGCTAGAATTCAATATTCCTTTACAAGGCTACTAGCTGGGGAATTCGGAGGCCCGCCATACTTAAATGTCCTCTTCCGCTGGTTTATGTTTTGGAATATCTGCCCGGATAAAGTCTCGAGAATTTTCTTAATATACATGTTTGAACAAAACCAGAAATATTTTTTGGTTTAACATAATTCGTGTGTTGCTTTTCAATTATATATTCATGGGATTATATGTTGCTCTCCTATATTTGTGTCCTTGTCAAAGTAGCCATTGTTCCTCTTTCAGCCTTTCATTTCTTTGTCTTTCGATAATTACTCACTTTCAGAAGTCATTACTTAAGTTTTAAAAATTTTCAATTGGTCTGGAACTCATTCTATGGTGGATCTTGCTGTCATTTTTTCATTTCGTGTAACGAAATACTCTGTTGACGATTACAAATTACGCTGTTGATGGACGAGATCATTTTTTTCGTTAAATTTTCCCTCAATTTCGATTACTAGATCTGATATGAGAAACCTATACCCTTCTGCGGTAATCGTTTCCATCGTTTTTAAAATCATCAATATCGCTATCCATTTCGTCATTTATTTCTGAAGCAAGCTTGCTTGTAGTTCTTGTTCTCATTGTTGCCGACATACTAGACTTAACTGCTTAATGAAAAATCGTTCTCAAAAGTGTATGGTTTAATATAAAAATATTGACTTTTTTGTCAATAACCCATAAACTAATGAGTTTCTATGTCATATGACCACTAAACGTTTCCCTTGAAAACAGAACAATTTTCATTATTAAATATTTTCTCCTGTCTTGCACCGTTTCCGAGATTAAAGCCAGCAATTTATAAACAACTAACCCTGCATTAGTTAGTGTTAAAATACAAATCTGATTTAATTTCGACATAGGATTCAATCAATTATTTTATTACACACTGTTGTATATAGCCTTACCAGGATTTTTTTTTAAATATCCTATTTGTGAAAATAAACGTGAGTGTATACAGTTTTTACCAATTAAATTTTAATTAACTATTTTATTTCGTGTTTAGAAAACATGATTAGAAGGAATAAACTAAACTACCCATCCTTTCTTTCTTATATACAAATCTCTGTATATAGGCAACCAAACAAATCATTTACAACTTTTATACAAACATTTAAATCTCTTTCGGTGGAATAAAGACAACCAAAACAATAATTACTTTGAAAATATTTTTATCAGTGACACAGCTTCTAATGCCACGAGGGAGAATTTTGTTATAAATTTTTTGGAAACAAAAATTGTACGAATATTACAATCAAAAAAGTTTGGAAAAGTTATTACGAAATGAAAACTGTGTTTTATTGTAGTATTTTGTCACATTTAATGTTCCCCAAAGTAGCAATAAGCGATGGTTTTTGCACATATTGTACTAGGTCACAGAATTAAAATTGAATGTGTTGTCTTGTGAACAATATTATTTAAATTTATTGTAATGTAATATTCAAATGCAACGCGAGTCACCATTCTTAAATTATATTTACTGCCCGATAAGAATCTACAATTTCTATAATGATATCACAAACTGAGATGGAGCGTACACAGTACCATTTTGAACTTTTAAATCTAATTTTAATCTAATTTGTTAACTAATTATTTTTTTTATATTTTGGCGGTGAAAAGTGTTAAAAATGAATTTGGTTCAATAACCCAATAGTTTACTTCCAAATAGAAACATATTTTTTCAGTTCTTTGAAATATTTTATGGAGCAGTGTTATATTTATTTTGCTTCAGCATTATTTGCTGATCTCTTTGGTTTTTTCACAAATATCTTGAAAAATATATCATTTTCGAAAAAAATACTAAGTGGAAGGCTATAAATCTTATTTTGTGACAATATAGGGCCATGCAAGTTTTTTTTAATTTACGTAAATGTGACGAATTTGGACAATACAAATTTGGCACCTGTGCTAGACGAGTTTATTGATCGCGACTGATATTTTTAGGTTTTTACCATAAATTTGGAGATTGGTCGATGTTTGTCCAGGACAAGCCGACCAAAAAAGACAGCTTTCATATTATCTTTTTTTGCAAAAATAACAAAATGGTTGTAATTTAAATTTAAAACAAAATTAGATAATTTTTTAAATTTAGCTGGAAATGACGAGTTTTTATAAAGAAAACTTTGTTTCATCAAAATTCTCCATCTCTACTGTTTCAACGGATTGACTAATCCGAATTAAACTTCACACTAAAATTATCTCCAGTATTTAGAAGATCCTATAGAAACCTTTGTTCGGATAGTTGCACCTAAATTTAGACCTTTATAAAATTTTGCAATGATGTTGAAAAAATTTATATTTACAAAAAACGACAAAGATTTTAGTATATTTAAAAAATTTATTTTCAACCACCAAGGGTTGGATTGATCTTGTAGCTTTTCTGAAATTTAAAGAGAATATAATTTTTTCGGATTATTGTCGCGTTTTTTAAAAAAGTTGTTAGCGGCTATCCAAATACAACAAAAAAATATGGGAATTGTTGTTTTTGCGATTACTCACTTGCGATTACTCACAGGGCGCCTAATAGTATGAAGAATTAGAATTTTGACAATTAGAATTTTTTGCCAATTAGAATATTCATTTTCATTGTTTGTTTATCGAAATATATAAATGGAGGAACAGGCAAATAGAAAATATTTTTATAAATCCGTAAAAATAATATGTAAATAAATTTTTTATTTTAGTATTATTTGCAACTGACAGCGATGAATTATATTTATTTTTATCAGCGAAAAGGATTTCAAAATGCATTTTCGATCGCGTCGATCGACAGTTCTTTCCGTTACAAATTTGATAATCATAATCTGACTTTTTCTTCAAATCTTGTTTACAAAAAATATAAATCATCGTTCGATTTGAATAAAATAAGACTAGGACATCCACGATTAGATGCAAAGATAGGCATGTATATATGTTTATCTGGTTCGTATCAATACCACGCTTTTCTAATTTTTGTATCGATATCGGGAATGATTATCTAAAGTGACCAAATCTCGAGGAAAGTAAAATCCAGGCGAGAAGGTTGGAAAGTATGCATAGGATTCCAAATATTATTGGGGTCATTGATGGCACCCACATTAAAATAAAAGCCCCTACAGAATACAGGCAGGCATTTAATAGAAAAAAAATTGCAGCGTATCTTTGCAAGTGGTAGTGGATGCAAAGAAAACATTCATTAATGTATCTTGTAGTAAACCTGCATCACTGCATGATGGCAGAATTTTTAGACGTAGTAATATTTTTAAATGTGAGAAAATATGAATCAATTTTTCCCTCCAAATACGTTCATCTTTGGAGATGCATATCCTTTCCTTTTTTTAAGGACAATGGAACGTTGTCAGACTCCAATACAAATTTCAACAAAATACACTCGAAAACCCGCGTGATAGTTGAAAATGCTATTGGCTTGTTAAAAACATGGTTTCGTCGAATGCTCCATTTTAGAGAACAAATAGATTTGCCACTACTTATAAAAATTGTATATTCATCGGTATGATATCAAAGGGCCGAATGTCGAAGGGCCGAATGTCGAAGGGCCGAATTTCAAAGGGGCGAATGTGTCGAAGGGCCGAATGTCGAAGGGCCGACTGTGTCGAAGAGCCGAATGTGTCGAAGGGCCGAATGTCGGAGGGCCGAATATCGAAGGGCCGAATGTGTCGAAGGGCCAGATGGGTCGAAGGGCCGAATTTGTTGTTTTATTTTTTGTTGTTTATATATTTCTAATGTTTTTTTATTTTTCTATTTAATTATTTATTTTTTTTCCCTTTGTAGAACAAAAAAAATAGGCACTATTTAAGTCCAAACCACACAAATGTGTGGGTAAAAAATCATAGTATGTGATAGCGTTTTTGATAAAAAATTTGGGTAAGATGAATTTTTTTTTTAAATTACGCCAAAAATTTCGTTTGTGTGGAAGTAAAACCAACACAATTGTGTATATACTTATATTGTTTTTTTCCGGACAAAAATAATTCTAAAAGGAACACACAAATGCGTAAGTTGGGTCAAAACACATACACAAATCAATTTTTGACATGGTACTTTTAGAGTACCCACACAATTGTGTTAACGGACAGGAATAGGGATATAATTATTGGTGGCGCATGACAAAATTTTACTTCACCAAAATGTACCGCTGGCTAGATGCGTGATGAAAAAGAGTTAAATACATAAATTCATAAAAAATTCATTTATGTTTAATAAAAAAATTTACAAAATATTCAATAAACCAACAAATTTGAGAAATTATATTTCTAAAAAAAAAAAAAAAATCGGCCCTTCGACCCATTCGGCCCTTTGGCATTCGACCCTTCGACACATTCGGCTCTTCGACGTTCGGCCCTTTGTACCCATTCCTATTCATCGTGTGCTCTGAATAATATGTGTGTTACGTTGAGTGATGAGTTTGAAGCTGATGAAATACTTCCTCAGAATTATACGAATGATGCAAGTTTCAGAAGGTATAGCAGTGCGAGAAACTTTCGATCGAAGGGCGAGGTTATTTCAAGAATTGTTGAATAAAAAAGCATAATATACCAAAAAAATTTCATTTCAATAACTAAATTTATAATTATAAAAATTAAAAAAAAAATTGCAGTCTTGAATTATTTTCTCGATTAGTGAGTGTTTCGTTTTGTTAAGGCATAAAAAAGCAATAGCTCTTTTTTCTTTTCAAATGCTTCAGATTTTTGCTTACGAGAGCTTAAACTTTTTGTAGCATTTAAGGAGGACTTTGTGGTACTGTGACGGAAGCTAGCGGAAGTTGAACGAAAATTAGGCGAGATTGGTTGGTTTGTTTGAGAGCTGTACACGAATTAGAGGTGAAATTAGGTGTGTTTTGTGATTTTGTAGTAGTTTGGTGAGAAAAATGGGAAGTGGCAGGATTAGTGAGTTTGTGATTGTTTAAGGGGAGCTGATGGAAGTGGATGAAGAGCTAGACAAATTTGATGTCAAATTAGGTGTTCAAGATTGGTTTGAATATGCGACTGTGCAGAAGTTTTTAATATTGGATGTTTATTGACTTGTAGTGATGAAATTTTAGTGGTGTTTGAAATTATCGGTAATAAATTATATGTCCTAAAATTTCATCTAATTCTTCGTAAAATGGGATTATACGTGGAGATACCCCTGTTTGCTCTACATGATCTTTACCTGATTTAAACGCTTTAGTTACATTTTTTATTTTTGTTTCCACCATAGTGGCATTTACTTCTGACTCCTAAAATTAAAAAAAGCAATATTTTATAGGTAGATTCATGTTTGGAATAGTTAAAAATATATTTACCAGTACACCCATAGTCAACAAATCTTCTACCAAATTTTGGTAAGTAATTTTTTTTCCCACATGAACAAATTCAGTTATTCGAAGTTTGCAGCAATAAAACAATGCCTTGGTTTCGTTCATTGTCTAAATTTTCCGTTCCTACATGTTGTAATTGTAAATAAAAATAATTACATTTTTAATTAAAATATGATTTGTTTGAAAAGAAAATAATAAATTAAATACTCACAGTTTTGTTAATTGTTTGCATTTTCAATTTTTTTATTATCAAAGATAAAAACCGACTTCTGACTGTCAAATATGTTTTGGCAAATATTAATAAACATACTAGTTTAGAATAAAGATAATTATATATTGTACTAAAACAGAATGGAGGAAGTACTAAAAATTGCTTCTTAATTTTTGAAAGGGAAAATCTGAAATTTGGATAGCAGATTTGTATAAAAACCAGGATTTTGATATAAAGCTAGTGTGTTGTGTAACTGAAAACAATGAATTAAAAAAGATGAAATGTGAATTAAAAACTAATTTCTGATCAAAATATACAGCATCAATGCACATTTACCTTTATACATTAAGAACATCTGGATGCAGTCTATCGGGATCTATCGAAATTTATTAAAAAAATGCGACATAAAAAGAACAGTTTTAACAAAATTCTGGCAAGTTGAACTAACAGCTTCTAATGAAAGCCCTAACTTGCGGTGGACCGATCTTGGTCACAGATCACTTTAATTTTCAAATTTATGGAAAAAGCCTAAGTATGAAATTGCTCTGGATCGAAATTGTTTAAATTTTAATTCGAATCTTTTATTTTTTAAACATTTTTTTTATAAATTATATACATTTAAATATATTTGCAAAAATCCAAGTGTACATGAGAAATTAAAAAAATTTTAAAATTCCCTACAAATTTAATACTTTTCGAGAACTCACTATTGATATTAATCTTCTAACAAGAAAAAATATGTGAATCCATACTGTTAATGAAATACTTGAAAGAGCTAATACCACAATTAAATAGCACCCTGAGGAAGAAAAAAGTTTATTTCCTTAAATTTTTTTCCACAATTTTAATAAAAATTTCATACACACGAAGTCGTGTACACAATTTACTTTACCACAAAGTAAAAAAAAAAAAATACAAATTTCGTCTTAAACGAGTATATAACCTTCCGACCTTGTACATGATATTCTATAATAAGTAAAAATTTAAGCTCGTGTCAATAGTGAAGAAAACGTGTACAACGGAACGAACATTATTAAATTGAATTTCATAAAAAAAAAAAAATTATAATATTTTTATTAAAAATAAATTGATTGGTAAAATTTAGTCTTGTGTATATTTAAGATTAACCAATATTTTAACAAGAAAAACCAATTACGAAAATTTATTGAATTCTTAAGAATATGCTTGTATATTTCCGATATACTTATATAACCCTAATTTATATTTCAACGCACACGCTCGACAGGAAATTTTAATTTTAGTATGTGACATAAGTATTTCCACTATATACGAATTTTGTAATCGTGTGATGTGTGTGAAACAATTTAAAATACGTTGTACAAAACAACCCTAAATATTTCTATAGTATATATAATAACCTCATCTTACATCATCATATAACATATATATATTATATAATAATAATTTTGTTATTATTTCTATCGTTTTGGTGTATCTCCGAAAATATAGCGTATCTTAAAACATCCAACAAAATATATCGAAAATCTGATAAAACGACACCAAAATATTTTCTTATGTCACACATAATCGAATTATTAATATTGATTTTGTTATAGGTGTAGATTCATCCCATCGTTTTATTGTACAAAACGTTAATTATTAGTTTTTTCTGGCCATAAATATAGTTCAACACTAATAACATAAAGAAAATAGATTTGAAAATCTAAAGAATTTTATATATTGTTCTAAACACCCTATTAAAATGTAATAATATAAAACAGAATCTATAATTATATTTTTTGTAATTAAAAACCAATTATGAATTAATAATTTTTTAATTATAATATTTCGATTACGTATCTTGTTTTTATAAATCTACATAAGAATTAAGCGTATCCGTGATTTTTTTATCTAACACCGTTAAACAAAATTACATGCAGGAAGTGACTATAAAGAAATGGAGCGTGTCGCAAAATATTTTTTTTTTTAATTTTAATTATGACCATATTTCGGCTTGTTTGTTTGTGATTTATGATTGCTGATTCTATGAATAACGCCAATGTCGCGTGTTGCCAATCGAGAAGTAATAATATCCATCCGGTTAAAAGAGAAATTTGAGACCAAAATTCAAAAAAGAAGAAAAAAACCCTTGGAAATATGATTATATTAAAACATCTGTGTGAGCAAACAAATGGATTGCAAAAATTACACTTATGAATTGCCAAGGTCATCTGGGATGTTTATTTATATTATGATCAAAAAAACGATCTCTGTTGTTCTGCGAATTAATATACAGTGGGTAAAAAATAATAGGTGTGAACGAAAAATGCACAAATACCGCAATTATAGAATGATAAGAAAAATTAAAGACAACTGGATGATTATATTTTATAGTTAAGATTTTAAATCCAAACATGATTAATTTAATATAAGTTCAAGGAAGCTTTAATTAATTCAAGCTTTGATTGAGTAAAAATATGATAGATGTAAATAAACAAAATCACAAATTCAAGGCATCGATAGGCATCGAATCCACTAATTTCTGCCACGTTTCGACTGGAATGTTTCAGTTAGCGAATTTCGCTTTAACTTGCCAAAAGGTTTTCAATGGGGCTTAAGTCCGGCGATTGTGCCGGTTACTCCACTTACAAACTATTATTTTGTTCTCTTTGAGGTGTGTTTATAGGATCATTGTCTTTTTGGAAAGTCCAAGAAGATAGCACATTTTCACTTGCTTAGTGGAGCATAATATTATTCTTTACATCTTGTCTCATAACCGTTGTTATCCAATGGTTCGCACCCACACCATACCAGGAAAAACATCAACATAGAATGATGCTTCATCGTTCACGCCTAATACCTTTTTGGTATGTTTTGGGTTGAAATTCAGACTCGTTGGTCATCTCACGTAATGTTTGGAGTGGTACCCAAACAAAGTTACACTGCGCAAGTTTTTTAGGTTTTTTCCCACTGTAGACGCGATAACGCTTGGCACACTTTATTCGATTTTCAACGTATTTTACTGAGGTGTGATACCCTTCTGGCCGATAGCGCATTTAAATTTTTCTCGCGTAATCGTCTATATTATAGTTTGCTTTGCCACGTCCAATTTTAATGTTTTTTTTTTTAATTTCTGTTGATGTTACAAACGGGTCCATTATGGCTGTTACCATCATCCTGTCGTGATTCAGAGTAGTTTTCCTTTTCCTCTCTCAGGTTTTTGTGGCTTTTTGAGAACAGTTTAGCATATTGGATATTTCTTTGTATGTTTTGCCCTCCTTCCGAAAATTGATGATGACTCCTCTTTCTTCTGGCGTGCAGTGCATGTCACGTCCCATTTTACAGATATCACACGATTTTTCTAATAATTACGAAGAAAGTGGTAATTTTTTATTTATTTTAAAATAACATGTTTTATGTTTACAAAACATACTTACGTTACTGTGTGAGAAAGTAATAATTTGCACTATACGGCCTAACGTTTTGTGCGTGTCACCACAAACATTTTTACATTTAATCTTGGAGACAGCATCGAGATTGGAGACGAAAATTCATTATCGCAAAAATGAATGTGATAAAACCACAATGTTTTGATGACAGTTGGCTAAAATAAATGGTAACCTAAAGTGATACGAAATTGTTTTTAGTTAAAAACTTTACCATTTTTTTATTCAATGATTTACTTGTATTCATAAAACGCCTTTTGATCGGGTCATACTCATTTTAACCTGGCCCAACGAATCGAAACCATCCAATTTATTAAGAAATTCTATTATAGAGTACGTTGAATTTCACGATCGGTTCATGGATAGCACTGGAGACAACTTTTAAGAAATTTGCCTCTAGCTGTGATGCTACCGCACCAGCGAGTAGTGGTCCGTATAGTAAATAACCTTTCGGCGGTGTTATACCAACACGCAAAAATAATTCACGATTCATTAACGGAAGTTCAATGACCTCATGAATTTGTTCGGATAGGTCGCCAATAGCAAAAATTTTTGATTTTCCGGAAAAATTTTTACTTTTTTTTCAATATTATTTTTTATTTTTATTAATAATAATTGCCTCGTTGACCTTGCAGAGACAGATCAAAGAGTTTCTCTCGCTCTTATCGCTTCTTCTGATAGTGCTGTAACACTCCAGCTACCACGTGGAATGTTGACAGAAATTTTTGTATTACCTCAGAGGTTCCTGGTTGACGGTCAATTGCACTGACTTGGACTCAGGAGCTGTAGGGTGGGGTTTTCCGGGACATGAGATAATCAGTAATGACCGTAAATAGAAATAAAAAACGAAAGTAAGAAAGAAATTAGGATTCTTGAAAAAAAAAATACACTGGAAGGTCACATGCCCAGCCAAAACTACTCACCTCCTTTGCATCTCCACTTTTTCAAAATTTACCTCATTTTAATTAATTAATTGAAAAAATGATGGGTAATTTTAGATCAAATTCATAAAAATTAACTTCGAATATTATCATTTTTTTACATGCAAACGAAAATGTAAATGGATTTACCTTAATTTACTAAGATTAGAAATTTACTTGAAAGTATAAAATACCAAAAAAAAACAATATATATAAAAAAAACTAATAGTTTATAAGTATTATCATGAAATAGAAAATAAAGGAGAATTGCTAAATAGACCAAAATATATTGTTTATAATAGAAGTACAAACTAATTTACCAATCAATAAGTATACCCCTTTGCATTAAATAGAAACTTAAGAATTAATCTTTTTTATTATAATTTATTGATTGAGGAATTAGTTTAATCTTTAATTTTCGTTTCAGATATATGAAAATCTGATCTAATGCTTAAGTAATAATAAATTTATATTAAATAACTTACAATAAAATATCAAAGAAAAATTCTCAAAAATTGTAATCGTTGGGCGCCATCGCCATGACGTTGACAACGATGGAGGGTCTTAGTTCCGTAGCACATATACGTTTTCCAAAGTATGATCGTTCATTAATGTTAGAGTTGTGAATGAACGAGTTCTTAAATTAAATGCAGATATTTTATTTTATTTTGTTTTTAATAATTTTTATTATTAATTGATTTATTTATTATTTAATCAGGATTATTATTAATTGTTTAAGTATCTTTGGAACAGTTCGGGTTAGAAGAGATTTTATTAAACTTATTAGACTTTTATTAATATCAATATTGTCCGGTTTATGTTACTATTATCACAAAACCACTCCCAAAAAAAAAAGATTGAAGTTTTAACGTCCATCAGTATATATTTTATGGCTCACCATTTAAAAAATGTTTCTAGTTTACGAGCCGCACTTGTATGGGGTCAAACTTCTTATTATTTTATTATAAAGAAAATCAATTAATAATAGTACGACATAGATTATCGTTTCTGGTGTTTTGCACAAAACACATCTTTCGATTGCACAAACACTTGATTATTTTCATTCACGTTTGTACCGTTTAGTTAAACTTGAAAACAAAGTTCGGCGTTTTCACATGACACTTAATTTTCTTAATTTTCTTTATATAACCAATTTACAGTTTATGATACACACACATGGTAAAATTAATGTTCATTTTCACTTATTTAGTTTTATATTTTTATTTATGTTAAATTTTATAATTTACAAGTTTATATATTTACAACTTTAAATGATTTATCATTTAATTGCACAGAAAAAAATATGACCAAGTATTTTTGGTAATCACTGTTACTTTTTATAATTTAAGATTAAACTTGGTGCAATCAATATCACCACACAGCAGTATTTTTATTTTTAAATCTCTTTTTTTATTTATTAAAATTCAAAACTCAACTCCCTATCCAAATGATTTTTCTTTTCCTCATCGCCTCCCCCTCCCTCGTCATCTCTTTCGGACCATCGTGTCATCTCATCGTCGTTAATACCATTGTTTTTCGATACAAAAAGAAGCAATCTACGAAAAAAAATGTCCATTATCAAAATATAATCATTCCGAGGAGGACATAGATTAGTACAAAAATTGGAACTCCTCCTCCTATTCTTGTAGTTGGACGAAGGAGTGAAGAGGGGGGGGGGTGTACTTACTTTGAAATGAAAATAAGAACCCCTCTTTTTATTGCAGATTCTGATGCTCCTGCTTAAAGTACGTAGGATTGCTTCAAAACATTTTATTCGATTCATGATAGATGGCGCTAATAGTAATTGTTTTTCCATTTCTACTAATAAGGAAGATTATTTCGAAAACAAAAAGACATGTTTGCGTTAGGTTATTAATACAATACATAATGGAGTATTTAACTGTACAAGAAAAAATTGAAATGATCCTGGTTTATGCAGAAGCTGGCCGTAGTCTTGATAATGCTGTCACTCTCTACGCTGTGCGTTTTTTAATTTACTGCTTTTACTGATGAAAGTGTTCAACCGAAAAACGGACTCGTCGAGAACAGTCACTGAGGAAAGTATGAAATTGCTGTATTAACCGCTTCCGGATTGTCCCAAACCAGTTTCAAATTGTCCCAAATTTAAGAAATACAATTTGGTTAGGACTTATTCGAGTATTCATATTGAAAACGCGTATGCATAGGCTCTCAGTAGGAGAAATCAAATAAAAATTAATCTCGTTATTACAGCGCCATCTGCTGTTTTCTGTGTAAATGGTATTATGCTACACATTCCAATAGAATATAAAACGTCCGAGACGTTGTGTATACCATGATAGGGACATCGCCTTGAACTTGAATTAGGCCACGCGAGAGGTTGGTTAGGTTATCTGCACTATCGCCGCTTAATTTTTTAATTTCAATATGCTTCTGCCATTTCTGCAGTTGATGTTCATAGTTCCGCGAATGTTTTAAAGTATTCTACTGTATTTTCGTCTGAATAACAGATCCATTTGTAAATAAAGCAGAAATGTCTAAAAATAAATTTTGTCCAATAAAGTTGGAACGTGCTATTAAATGTTTACGGATAATCTGTTTCCGGAGCATAAAGTGGCAAGAAACAGACTCCTTCGCATTTGAAAACACTTTCACTTTGGTTTATTTGAGCTGTATGAAAATAATATAGCGTTTTTCAATTTAAACAGTTCCCAACACTAAAGCACTTTTGGGCCGTCGTGAAGCACATTCTCGGCCGGCAATAGTGAAACTGGTGGAAAAATTTTAGCTACTGAGACAAGTTAGTGATATAAAGAATCGAAACCGCATGCGTCGCTCAAGTATAACTGAGAAAATTGCTGCTGTAGCCCGTACAGTTAATGAAAAGCCAGGTTTGTCGATTCCTCGTCGATATTTGGAATACGACATTCAACAATCGACATTACACCGTATTTTGCATAAAAACTCATGTCTTAAGGCTTTTAAAGTTCTGTTAACACAACAACTCAAGCCGGCCGATCACCCATAAACGTCGTATCTTCGCTGAGTTAGTCCTTCAAATGCATCAAAATGATCCGGATTTTCATCGAAAAATTTTCTTCAGTGATGTTGTGCATTTTCCCTTCGGAAGCTACGTTCATAAACAGAATTGTCGCATTTGGGGTTCAGAAAATCCAAGAATGATTGTTGAAAAGCCTCTTCATATTCAACGTGTCACTGTTTGTTATAGATTTTGGGCTGGCGGTGTGATTGAACCTTACTTATTCGAAAATGAGGCTGATGCAACTGTTATGGTGAATAGATTGCACCACCGAGCTACGATTATTGATTTCTTATGGCTGGAATTGGAAGATATTGATGAAAACCCCTTTTATTTCGGGCAAGGCGGCGCTACGTGCCACACAAGCAACGAAACACTCGCAATTTTTCAAGAAAAGTTTACTTACCGTATATTTCTCGAAAAGGTGATCGCAATTGGCCAACGAGATCTTGTGATTTAACAACTTTAGACTTTTTTGGAGCCACGTGGAAGTTAAGGCCTTATGCTAATACTCTACAATCGATTCAAGACCTTAAATATGTTGTTCGTGAAGTTATCGAGGATATAAAGCCGCAGATGTGCGGATAGGTCATGGAAAATTTCATGAAAAGAGTATGGTACTGCAAGTATAGCCGTAGCGGCCATTTGGCTGATATCGTTTTCATATTTTAATGACATACCTTTCTCTTTACAATGAAATAAACATTCATTGAAGACTTCAACAGAAGTGACTTCTATCTTTAATTTGGGGAAATATTTATGGTGTAAGTGACATTTTTCAAGGGTTTGGCAAACACAGATTCTTAAATATCTGATTTAGTTACGAATTAAAACAAAAACAATAAATTTAATTAAAAATCATTTTAGTAAAGTCAAATTTTAAACTAAATAAATCAAAATATTCAAAGAAATTTGCAACATAATGAATATAGACTACCGATTAAAGCAGAAATAAATTCCACCTTCTCATTTAGTTGAACAACCTATAAAAGCTCTAATAAATGTTTTGCAATAAAATTAAGGCGATGTACTTTTATTTTATGCTGCTGCGACAATATTGTTGTTGTCTGGCATTAAAATCTTATATACTGTCGGTGTATAGACGAAACACATAAAAATCAATATTCCAATTCAAATTTATTTCTTTTTACGTTTTATCTTATACTCGTATTATGTCTCAAAAGCTAATAAAATCGTTAGACGACATTTATGTCGACATCGATAAAATAAAAAAGCAATTCGATTTACTAATAATTGTTTAATAAATGAATTAAGTACCATAATTTATTTATTTATTTTTTTTTTTTTTGTAATGCAATAATGCCGGAAGGGCAAATTTACATTTTCGGCATATTCTTGGAATTATTTTACAATAAATAATTTTTAATTTAAATACGAAAAGCGATATGTATACAAATCAAGACGGTGGTAAATATATTATTCAAAGATATCATAAAATCAATCTTAAAGTCAAAATATTTGTTGCCAAATTGTATATCGTATACAACCAATAAAATGTATATTCTTCACTTTGAACATTACGTCAATATATAGAAAATGTAATTAAATTTGTTTTCGACTTTTTTCAACATCACATCGTCTGTTACAAAGAATTTAAAATACTTGTTCCATCAGAGTCGCAACTGGAGTGAAAAATCTACAAATAAATTGTGTTTATCAACTTTAGGTAGGCGATCATTATATTTTGTATACCAATTATAGTTAAACACGAAAGCTTGTAATTAAATTATTTTGTTTTCCTTAAAAGCTTCTCCAGTATTAAATCGGTTGGAGTGTATACAGGTTATAATTAAAACACAAAATATAATTTATAATTTCATTAAAAAAAAAAATCAATTTAGTTTACACAACATAACAACTTTAACAAATCGTTACAACTATGTGATTATATAATTAAAAATAACTACAAATAAACTGTATAATTAAATCACTGTACAAAGTAATTAAAAACAAATGTTTATGTTTCATTTTAAATTAAAATTTATGAAGAAAATTAATTTGAAAGAAAATCACGATGGAAACTATTAAAAATGAATGATTAGAAGGTCCCCAAAAATTATGAGAAATAAGAGATTTCCACTTGAACATGTTTATCATAAAAGAAAATCTTTTATAGTTTATTATGACAGCAAAGTTTTATTTACTAATGAAAGGAAAATCTCAATAAAAAAAATTAAACATAATCTCTTGTACCACATGTTTTTGGTTGTAAAAAATCGATATACTTTCATCAAATTAATTCTTTTGATATATTTCTACCGGATGTTATATTTTGTTTTTAAAGGTAGCTAAAATAGATATGGGTATATAGCTACTATTATCGCGAAAAGCTAGAGTTGACAAAAATGTCTACATTTTTGAATCTCTATTAATCCGAAAATCCTGCTTTGGAACAATTAATTTTTATAGTTTAAAATGTTTGAATGTTTTAGGTATTTTTAGAAATCTTGATTTATTGGAAGTGTGTGCAGAAACTTTTGGTCCTGATCAATGATAGCTATTTTTTTGTATTTTCCAGACAGATAAACAACTTGGACTTGATTTTTTATTTCTGTTTTTTAAGTAATGTAATTTTAAGAATTAAGCAAAAAAACGTGTGAACATACGCTTTTATTGTGCAAGCACAGATATATAAATTTGATATAGTGCATGTTGGTACTTGTCATCTGTATATTTTGTCATCAGTAGCTCTATTCAGAAGTCTTGCCTTTCATTTCGCCTTCCGTCCATGGGCTTTCATATTTTTCTTACAATTTAGATATTTCTTGTAATGGGGAAAATTGCCGCATCTTGGTATTATGGTATATTGGTGTATATGAGTATCATGATGAGATATTGACTTCTTTGGTTGACTTTAGGCTGCCAATTGCATCTTAACGTCACCCTATAGTGTCTCAATCACCGTACAAAATTAAATTTCGGTAATGATGTAATTCCTGACGTGTTTGATATTTTAAGGGAAGGGGTGTAGAAATTTTTCATTCTGATTCAGTCAGATTCTAATTCTAAAACTTCATTGTCCTAAATCTCTCTTAGCGTCGAATACATGCATTATCTCTCTAATGTAAAAAAATATCAATCTTTCTTCAGGTTTACTACCAAGATAGTTGATTCTGGAGATTTGTCTACATACTGGGTTGACTTTGTAGACTGAGCATAACGCCACATCATTTGGAACGTGCTGCTTGATTGTATTTAGCTTTTGTTGTTACCACGCTAAACTTAGTATAGTTCCTTCTCTCTGGCCAATTCTCGTTCATATATGATACCATCTAACATTACTAAATGCTCATGAAAGATGATACGATCAACTACTTACTTTCTCGTAGCTTCTTTTAAGCAAAGTTATTGTTGCATCACATCATGTTGTTTGGTTTTTAGTTAAGAATCTCATATCTTTCCAATCCACCGTATCCAATTTTAGCATAATTGGTTAAGAAATTATCGAATTCCTTCTCAGGTGTCCCTATTCCAGAACTTTTCCAAAAATCATTTAAAAATCCAATTTTCATTCAACGTACAAACCTCTCAAATGGCCGAGTTCGGTTCCACATGACCACATTCCATAACTTCATCTAAAAATCATTTGAGAATCTCATTTCCCTCCAACATATCCACACCCAACAAAATCGTTTAAGAAATTACCGAAGTCCATCTCAGGCGGCCATTTCCACAGCTTCTTCCAAAAATCATTTAAAAATCCCATGTCCAACCAACATATCGAATCCCATCATAATCGTTTAATAAATTACCGAGTTCTGACCCAGGTGCCCCTAACCCATAACTTCTTTTTAAAATTATTAAGGAATCCAATTTCATCCAACATACAAAATTCCATCAATACCGGCTTGGAAAGGACCGAGTCCCGTTTCAGGCGGCTATATTCCAATAGTTTTTCCAAAAATTATTTAATTATCCTATTTCATCCACAATGTCCAATTTTAACATAATCGGTTAAAAAATGACCGAGTTCTGTCCCAGGTGGCCATATTCCAGAACTTATTCCAAAAACCATTTAAGAATCTTATTTCCATCCAACATAACAAAGCCCATTATAATCGGTTAAGAATTGGGAGTATTGAATTTTCTTTGCAAAAAGATGATTATTTAGAATTGTAAAAATTTATGGAATTTAAATTTTAAAACTTGAATTGTTTTAAAAATATTTGAAAAATTGAGGTTGATCTAGAAAAAATTGACAGAATGGTAACACTCTTGCACTTATTTGATTGAAATTTCATATTTCATATCTAAAATAAAAATTTTGTCAGTAGAGGCCGATTTGTTTTAGTTTCCTCTCAGGCATAGCATGCAAAATTTATGTATTCAAAAAAGTACTCTTTTAGATTTTTTTATACTTATAGGCAGAAGTGGCTAGATTTCTCTTTATTATCTCACTGTTTAGCATTCCTAAAAATTTTTTGCTAGATCTCAACTACCCCAAAGCGCAGTACGATCTTTATTTACTGAAAAGACTATAATTTTAACGACTAGATTATTTAAGAAGAAATCTATAGAAGAAGTTTTTAAAGTGTTCTAATAAGTCTAAAACATTTTTCTGTCAAGAAACGAATTCAAAATAAAGCTTATTTTCAATTCAATTTAGAAATCTACCTATCTAGGATAGGTATTTCTTAAAAATAATTTAAGTAAGAAAATCAAGGCAATCTTGAAAGAATTCATCGCGTATCTTACCGTTGTCCGCTTAACGCATATAAAAATTCTACTATAGATGCAGAAATGGTTGTACTACGAAATCTCGGTTTTCAAAATATCGGCTTACAAAATTTCGGTTTTCAAAGTTCCGAATTTCAAAATACCGGTTTTCAAAATTTCGCTTTTAGAAATCCCGGTTTTCAAAATCCCGGTTTTCTTTTCTACTTCTAATTGCACAAAATAATTAATAAAGTTTTTTTATTGCAAGATTTGGTATACTTGCAACATTTTTAAATTGCAGTATTTTGTAGTTGCAAGATTAATAAAAAAAAGCAATATTTTCTTAATGCAGCATTTTGAATTGCAATAATTGTAGAGAATGATGGCTTCGATAACTCTCACGGGCACTTAGCCCTCCATCCAAATTCCATCACTATTAGCCATTTTCTAGAACTTTATCGCAAACTCGTTTTTGAATTTTGTCAAAAAATCATTAAGAGATTTCCTAAAAATCGGGTTTTTTTTAAACAAAACTGGGACTTTGAAAACTAGGATTTTGAAAACCGAGATTTTGAAAACTGGGATTTTGAAAACCGAGATTTTGAAATCCAAGATTTTGAAAACCGAGATTTAGAAAAAAACCGAAATTTTGACAAACCGAGAGTTCGTTACACACCAGGCAGAAACGGTACCGACACATACCGTGCCTTAGTTACATATTAAATTTATTCTTAGCTTAGTTATTGCCAATTTTTATAACATCATACGAATTGTTAAAACTTAGTGGTAACTAACCGAATATATAACTAATTAATTTAAAAATCCCACATTGTAAACTTGTTGTTGTTCAAAATTCTCGTAAATTATATAGATAACAAAACAGTATCGTAACAACCACGAATATAACTACATAGTTGAAATAAAATCCTTAGGCGATAAAATATAATTCAAGGCTGTTATAAAAATAAATAAATAAATTATTGGGACAGATAGCTATATATAAATAATAAATTGATTTTTATCAACATTTTCTTTGTGATGATCCATTTTCTTAATAAATTTTAATTTCTGTTTTGAAAATAAAACATAAATCATTAGTTTTCTGTATTAGGTAACAAAAAACACCATTCCGTAAATTAAAACTCAACGGAGTAAAATCGTATACATAGAAACAGTATTTCCCTGAAAATATTTTTACGAAATCTGAAATATAAACGCGCAGATGTTGTATGTAAATTAAATTTTGTGTACACATAAAAAACTATTAAAACTCATTAAAAATTCTATAATTATATTGCCATTTGTTTGTCGTTTGAAACGATAAAAGAATTAATTTATTCATAAAAATTAATTACGCTTCTCTAATTAATATTAAAGTGGTTTGTCATTCTATACATGCGAACTATTTCCACTTAATATCTAAAATAAATATATTTCTTTTAATCCATGATTTTTTGATTTAATTAGCATCATTTATATATAACAAGGTGGAAACAATTCTGCTGTAATTGTTCCACTTCGTATCGTTTCATGTCCGAGTGATGCTTGTTACATTTGCTTTTCGATGTTGACCGATGGTTTTACCGATAAATGAGGTTTGCACCAGCAGCACACCAGAATTTAAGGTTTATTGACCAGTTCTAGAGAATTAATGTTAAACAGCCATATTACCTTTTTTTTAGTGCCGGTTAAGCTTTCCGACAACTTATAAACTAATTAAATTTTTAATAATAGTGTCAAGCGATTACATCTAACTTCGTGCGTGTCCTGCGTAAATTTGCTTTGCCCCACCACATAAAATAAAAAAATTCGTACGATTCGAAATTCGTTACAACAACAATTTTGTTTTTTTGTCTTAACTGATATAATGAGGAGATCTCAATTCTATTGAGAGTGTCAAAGTGTTCATATGTTTAAAACATGGCGCGATCAAGCGAAATAATAGTTAAAGTATTATTATATTCAGTGATGTATTTTTATTATAAAAATAAACGGGGCCGCAAATATTGGATTTATACAATTTGGCGAATATTTTAATATTGTAAAATTATTGGGGAGGTATCCAGAAAAATATTTCACATATTTTCAAATGTCCAAAAGACATTTTGATTTTATACATTCTGTTATATCAAATGAAATAAGACCCCGAGAATGGCAAGGAGAAATGACTTTGAAATAAGTTTCTAGCTTAAAACATCTTAATTAAATTACAGTTTTTACAAAATAATTTGTATTTTGGTATTTGGCTACTGAGGCCCTATTGAAATCGGTGGAAATTTTCGTAATCGGAATACAATTTGCTATGAAATTTTCTATATTACTAAAATTTTACGCTGGCTACTTTAATCATTTTTTTTGCAAATTTGTTTGGAAGTTTTCTATTATTTATTTACCCATTAAGCAAATAATTACGTATCGATTTACACAGTCGGAATTTTTTACTTAGTAGGGGGAAAAGTTATGTTTCTTGATTTAAAAAAAGATAAGAAATTTGAAAAAACTATTAAAATTGCCAGCGCAAAATTTTAGTAATATAAAAATTGCATAGGAAATTACATTCTGATTACGAAAATTTCCACAAACTTCAAGCCCCTGGAAGCAGTTTTACAGACCTCTCATTACAAATTTTAATAGGAAGGTCTACGATTGAAAAATGCATCTATATACCAAACAATAATAGCTATCAACTAGAGGTGAAAAACTATCGAAAATATGAACTATCGATAATAAATGAGAGATAATCGATATAGAATCGATACTATCGAATTATTAAAACTTTATTAAATTATCAGAAAATATAAGCAAAATAGCAAAAACAAAAAACAGTCCACTTACTTCAGAGTTAATCAAAACAAAATCTAAATAAAAATAAAATAAAATTATAAATAAAATTAACTAAAAAACATCACAGTTCACTGTCATTTTAAATGAAATGGCAATTGTTGGTCATGTCCTTAAACTAGCCAATCATTTTTGTGTAGGAATGTCAGCATATCCACATTTTTGGATTTTAGACGTGAACGGCGTTCGTTAATAATTTGTCCTGTTGCGATAAACACACACTCGGATTCTGCAGATGTGGCCGGGATACATAAATATTTGTAGGCACATTTTTGAACAAGATCAAATTGTGTGCTGTTCTAAAAAAACAAATTAAAATGATTAAGGTCAAACTAAAAATCTTTTAAAGGCAGGCACAACATGTTTAACTTACTTTCCAAAACTCTAAAGGATTGGATTTTCTGTCTACTATTGGTATACAAAATTTTTGCATGTGAGTAGCTAGTCTGCTGTCTTTCACAAATTTTGGAATCAAGGAATGATAAGACGTGTACAGAAACTTGATTTGGTTGCGTATCTAATTGGTGACTTAGACTACTTTCTGTTTGAATATCACATAACTTTGCTCGCCAGTAGCTTTTCACCTTTCTCTGAGTTTTCTTCGCGAACAAAACCATCAGATTTAAATCGCGGGTCTAAAAATGTGCCAACCATTTTAACGTTAATTTTTCATTCGGATATAAACGCTTAACTGAATTTTGAGTGATATGGGTACACAGCTTTAATCGTTCTTCCGTTTTAAGATGGTTCTTAATTTCTAGAAGATTTAAATATAAACCATGGGTCATTGGAATAATTAAAGATATAGTCACATAACTTTGACCGCATATCTCTTTCGTGACTTCTTCAAATCTTCTAAGAATTGTTTCAAATTCACTCAAAATGAGCACCTCTTCAAATTTACTGATAAAGGTGTTAGAGCTTGTTTTAATTTTAACAGGCATCTTCCAATCGGATCAATGATTTTTAGAATACGTTGAATCATGTAAAATGTGCTATTCCATCTTGTTTGGACTTCCTGGACAAGTTTATACGTATTAGTAGTATCTTGCGCTTTGTTTAACATACCCAGTCCTATTGTACTACTTTTAAAAAATCTGACGACGCTTTTACATTTCGATATAATGGCATGCACTTCATCTATTTTCAATGCGTCTTGTACCGCCAAGTTCAACGAATGTGCAAAACATCCAAACTGAAGTATAACTAATAAATTACATGCCTTAACCTTCTTCTTTATCTTCCACTTGGTAAAAATGGCATTGAGGGAACTAGCAATATTTTGTGCCGTATGATTGGATTGTTCTAAAAGCGGCATTGTCGATAAAACTACCGATTTTATTTGTAGATTATCCTCCGCTAAAAAATGACACGTCACAGTTAAGTACGATTCTGTTGCTCTAGAGCTCCATAAGTTACAAGTCACAGATAGGTAATTTAATTCATCTAGTTTAAGTTTTAGTTTTTGTTTCGTATTATTAAAAATATCCGGCATGATACTATTCCGTATTATGGTTTTGCTAAGAATAACGTACTTCGGATCTAACTTTTTAATTAAGATTCTAAAACCTTCGTCGTTTACGATGATAAAGGGTTGTAAATCTTTTGCAATCATTAACGTAACAGATTCGTCTAATTCTTTTTTACGGCGCGAGTGGTGGTCATATTCAAATGGGCGACTAAAATAATTTCCAATTGATCTTTCGGATATTGTTTGGGAGACGCAATCTGATTTACGATTTAATATTGATGGAGAACTACATCTTTTTATGTGATCGGCCATGTTGGTCGTATTACCACTTGTTTTGTACTCCTTTCCACAAGAAATACATTTTACTAAATTTTTGTCCTCCGATCGTTTAAAATATGCCCATACTTTTGATGGTTGCGACCGGTTTGTAAATATGGCTTGTTCATTTTCTTCGCGAATTCGTTCTTCTTCATCATCGTCTGGTTGAAACTCAATCTCAGCAGTTTCTCTTTCGATAATGATACACAGTTTTAAACATTTAAACTAAGATATAAAGATACATATTTCAGATCGGAACTTATTACGATATTCGGACATTACCCTTTCTTTTCCTACTCACAAACTTGTCCATCTTATTTTTATTTGTTTTTGTCAAATGGTCATATATTAAATTAATTAAATAAAAAATTATTTAAAGTACATAAATATAAAAATATTCTTTGATTTTGATGCTCTGTGATTTATACTTAATAAACACATTTTTATTAATCACTTGTTTTTGTTTCGCAGAATATTTTGAATATTTTTCAAAAAGTTTAAAAAATCACTCGATCGATTTCGACTTGTTAGGTTATCATCAGTTGTTAGGTCATCATCAGGTGTATCTACTACACCATCAGGAGTATCTACGTGCTCTGTGATTTACTATTATTTACGATAAAATGACATTTCTCGTTTATGTTTTTAGTTTTTTTAGTTACCATACTAATATTTTAAAAATAATTGCACGATCAGCAAATATGTTCTCATCGAACCAAAAAATATAAAACATAATAAGAAAAAACGTAACCTACAAATAAATACGGAACTCATACGAAACTTAAGCAATATTAAATAAAATAAAAAAAATTTGAAAAAATCAAATCAATACCTAGTCGATAGTAATTGAAATAATCGATTGCTTCTCGATAGTGTAAAACTATCGATAATATCGATAGTACAATCGATAGATTTCCACCCCTACTATCAACAAACTTCTTCTAAAAATCGCATTGCGATAAACCTAAACCTGATAACTGGAGTTTTTCAATATGTGGAACTTTCCCAATTGTTTGGGTGCCGTTGATGGCACACATATCGACACGTTTGCCCAAAATTATTCGGGTAGTTTGCATTTCAACTATAAAAAGAGGTTTTTCACAGTGCTGATGGCGGTCGTGGACGCAAATTATAAGTATTGACAAATTATAAATGTATAAGTGACATATGGGTCAATTCGGCAGAATGTGGCTGGATAAACCACAAAGCCTACATATTTCAGACGAGGCATATGTTTGCCCAACTCTAACAAAAAAATTTCATGCGTATACTATTAAAAGATGAGGTTTCTCATTAAAACCGGCTAAAATTTAATTAAAATTCGTCGAATATTTAACTACAAGTAAATTTTTAAAGTTTTAAATTTTGTTGAAAGAAATTAAAATTGTATTTATTTTATTATTAGACTTTCTCGTGCAAGACGGATTATTGATAATGAATTGATTTTGTTGAAAATGATTGAGGTAAAACAATGAATAACCTTGTGTTGTCATGGGGTAAACTATCCCGTATTGAGCCATGCGCTATTGATGAGCCCTCATGAAACATATTTGAATAAAAAGCTAAAGTTCTATTTTTTTTAAAAATAAATGTCTTTAGGGGGAATTCCCTAATTATCTGTTTTTTTATTGTTGGTGCTCTCCTTATGTTTTATGTTCAGTTAAAGTTGTGATTTCTTGTTGAATAGATCGAACGCGTGTTAACTGTGAAAAAGTGAATTTTGTTAAGTAAATCTACAAGGAAGCTTACCGTTGTAAGTTGACGGTAAGTTAATCTTGCACAAGTATTTAATTTTTACTGTAATTAGTTAGGGGCTCATTACTGGGTTTACGATAACGAAAATGATTTATTTTGAAATGGAGAGGGGGGGCTCAAAATTGGATCGTAGAAAAATGCTTGTTCCAGTTATGAGCCAATGTACTTTTCTCGCTGCCAATTTCAATGACAGTCCCCGTACTTCATTAATAGTTATTTTTATTATAATTTAGAATATAAATTTGATTTATTATCAGTTTGACTAATCGTAACAATTCCTTCCAAAAGAAGTTATAATGTGGAAGACATTGAAAAGGCACTTAAAAATATAAGAAATGGGACTTCAATTCATGTGGTGCTAGGATATCTCATAAGAATGGCATTCTAACAGCAAGGCACCAACACATGGATACTTAATCTTTCGACAAAAAGTATAATGGGGCATAATAATGGCGCCAGCATTAACAAAGTCGGAGGAAAGTGAAATTGTCAATTGAATTTTTGAAAAATATTCAAGAGGTTTCTCATGAAGAAAACACGAAGTACCTGGTGTAATAATGTAACAGTGTAAGAATTCTTAGATGTCAATTCCAGAAAGAACATGTTTGTTAATAATCTACCCGCTAACAAATGATATACTCATTTTTAAAATGACATCCAAAGTTATCCATAAGGACACCCGAGGTGGTCTTCTAGTGCATGCGTTTCAGAAAAAGATATTAGAGGCTGGTTTAAACAAATTGAAGATTATTTTGTTTCAAAAATGTAAATGACGTCATTAAAGATCTATCCAGAATTTTTAATGGTGATGAGTCCGGGTTTCTGCTTGGTCCAAAAGGAGGAACAGTCTTGGCATCTAAGGGAACAAACAACGTTCACGAGACAGATTAAGTTTGGGCCAATGAAAGTATTACTGTCATTTTTAGTTTCTCTGCTTATGCTATTGTGATTCCTCGGATGATACTGTTTCACTATAAAAGGATACCGATGGATGAATTGATTAAATTCCGGAGGGCATCGGTTACACAAATACGGATTCTGGTTGGATGACTTTCTTCAGTAGTGCTTTTTGTCGATGGTCATAAGACACTTTCTAAATTATGCAAGACTCTTAAGATGATAATATTGATAGGTCTATACCCTAACTCAACACGGATTCTTACCTGCGGATGTGGCAATATTTGGACCTTTATTATGAAATAAGGCTGGATAAAAGAACTTCAGATGTGAAGAACCACCAACTTAAATGAACAGTTCTCTAAGAAACATTTCGCACCAATGTTGAAAAATTCTCCCTTCAACGCAAATTCTATTGAATATTCCTAGTGCCTTGCAAACTCAACACGAATTTCAACAAAATTTGAAAAAACAATCGACATAGTTGATGGAAATACGAGCAACATTAATATTTAAGAGTTTATTGAAATTGTTGGAATTGAAAAAATTAAACAACTAGACGAAATTGGTCAGAGCAACAGTACACACTCTGGGGACTTTTTATTATTGCATAAAATATATGAAAGGTTAAAAGAAGATTTGTTGTAAGTTATATAATTATTCAGAAAACCATTTTAATATAACTAATAGGTATGTATATTACTTGGATGTGGTTTATATATTAAATTTTCATTTTGGGCAGTGGCCAAACAAAATCAAAAAACTATCAGTGATAAAATTCCTATCGTCAGTTCAACCAGGTATTGCTAGATGTCTCTTATATTTATAAACACAAATCTACCCGATATTTTGTTTTAAACTGCAAACTTAGTTTCGATTTATCAATTACTGATTAGAAATGTTTTGTAGAATGTTAAATTTAAGTTTATTTAGCAGATTTTAATTAAACATCGGGTGTGGTTTGTTTTGTGCCATCTTTGAACGATTGGTATGAACTAACCACCAATTTAGTTAGTTGAAAGTTTAGTCAAAAAAATCGACGTGAGGCACACAGCATTAGTGAAACTCAATTTAACTAAAGATTCGAAAAGTTTCGAAATCACTGATAGAATCAAAATTCCTCTGAAACACCGCATTCCCAATAGAAATCTTATGTCTTATGACATACAGAACGGTATCGAAATAAATTTAAGAAAATAAAATTAAGCTTGTTAGGATGGTGAAAAACGTATGAAAAAAGATATCAAACTTTTAACTTTTCACTTATGAGAAATACAGTGCAAGAAGGCGCATTTTCAAAATTAGTTGTTTTTGTTGTGGCCATAAATTTTCTTTTGGGGATGCGTTGTAACAAGTTATATCAATTCTACTGCCTGATTTAAATATTGGTATAACGAAGACATTTTCCAACCCTCGAGAAAGGAAGCAGTGGAAAGACTTATGTTAAACAAGTGAAGAACACATTGGTCGATATCAATGGAGTTGACCGTTGAAACCGTTAATTACTTCAGAAAATGTAATTTGAATCCTAGCAGTAGACTGCATTACTAATGGAGTTAAATATAAATTCGTTCTCTACCTGCGTCCTGTAGGATATATATTTATTTTTATATAAGAAATCATTTAAATAGTTAAGCTTTTTATAAAAATCGCAGTACTTTCGTTTAGCATTAATGTCACCAGATCGTTTATAAGCCTTAAATGGGTTAGACTTGCGATTAGCAATATTTTTCACACGGAAATTTAACCATGGCTCAGCATAAACGGAGTTTACGAGTTTCTCTGTTACAAATAATTGAAATCCAGTAACCAATATTTTATAAAACTTAGACACGGCATCCGAGATATTCAGATTGTGGACCAGTGTTGTACAATCTAACGTTTACCAGAAAATTAATCAAGGAAGGCACGATGGCTTTCTCAAAATCATATTTAAATTCATTATTATTAAGTTCACGATTTCATTGTCATCTAAAGATGAGAAATACTAGATCCAAAATACGTCCATGATCGTTTTAAAACCCGCCTTGAATTGTCGTGCCACATAATCTCTACAATTACCTCACGCGTCATCCACGCATAAAAATCATAGGGTCTGCCCATCTCTAGGTAGTTTTTGGTAAATTAAAATCGCCTTCAAATAAAATATGATCTTTCACATTCATTATCGGTAACAGTTTCTCAAATTGTTACATAGCAAATCCACAGGTTGAAATATAAGTTCTTTTTTCATAGCGACAACGATACCACCACCAATAATTGTGACGTTTTTGGGGTCCCGATCCCGGCGAAATACAGTGTAAGATGGTGGAAAATATTATTAATTACTTTGGTTTTAAATTATGAAATTTTATCATTATCGCGATTTTAAATGATACAACATACCGTTATTCGACTTTTTTCGAATTTCGAATCGATTCGAACAAACAACATGCCGCCCCAGCTGGCACTGAATCGATTTTTATGTATTTCAGTGGTGAAATTCGTGTTCAGAAACTTAAGTTATTGGGAGTGGTGTTTTGTCCGCGTTTATAAGAGTTGTAGTGATAGAGTGCAAGTAAGTTGTGGTTTTCACAAAGAGATACAGTATTTTAGAAAGCAGAGCTTCTGCTTGCAGATTCCTGTCAGGTATGCTTATTGCCATCCGAAAAACACAGTCGCTGGTTTTTTGCTAATCCAAAATTGCCCTAATTCCATTGAACAACAAAACCGATTGGCCGAATTTCATCTTCATAGCCATCTGAAAAAATTAGTTGCTGAACTTGTGCTAATCTAGAATAGGCCCAATTCGATTGAATAACAGAGACCGATGAATGAAGGATCGGACGACCGTTGGACGAATGGTACGTTTAATTTGATATTCCTATCAACAGAGACGGTTGGATGAACGATTTTCTGACATAAAGTGTTCTAGAAACCAATGAACTTAGAACTTTTGATAGGATATACCTATCAGATATGTTTATTGCCATCCAAAATTCAATATAACTGACTATGTACGAATCCAGAAATGGCCCATTTCCATTGAAAAACAAAGACCTTTGAATGAAAGATTTTCTGACATAAAGTGTGCTAAAGACCAATGAACTTGAAATTATTCTGGAATACTTACTAACAATCTTTGTTGTTTAATGGAATTAATTCTCGATTATTGAATATTGAACGGATGTCACTGAACATATCTTATAGAACACTTAATGTCAGGAAATCGTACTTGTAACGGCCTTTGTTGTTTAATCGAAGTGCACGGCAATGTATATGCCTGATAGGAATATGCAATCGGAATTGCCTAGTTTTTCGGATTACAAGGAACATTTTATTTCTAATTCCTAGAATCCGATTGTGACAATCGAGTTTTGTAAACGTAATAATCCTGCTTTAATGAAAATCTGGTAATTACAGACCGGAGAAACATATTTTTTTTTGTGTCAAACTTGGCCTAAAATCATATAAGTATCTATAAGAATTTGGTGCTCTGAAATCGCTCGATGATGAACGGAACTCCTTCATTTTCATCACAAGTACTTTAGTTTAAACAAGTGATTGTACAAAATCCAACAAAGTGGACCATTTCGTAACTACTGCCCTTGAAATTTAGATCGAAATAAATTTTGTTTTCTAACTCTGTGTTCCCGCTTCCAGGTGGCAATTTTTTTACAACATTTTTAGCTAGTTAGAGTCATGAAATTGGTTAATAGATATACCAATTATTGTTAGATGTTATTACTCGTAATGTTTGGTTATGAACCAAAATGTACCTGATAGCAAAATACATTCAAATTGATTAATCGTCTATGCGTGTACAAGAAGTGTTTTGAAGTATTGAAAATTTGCCTATTCTGAAATTTTGTCCATTATCATTCAAATATTCATATTGAGAGAACTTTTAGAATCTGGTCATGCTGAACCAAACTCCAACATTTTGTAACCAAAATACGGAAATTTGATCGGGATTCTCACGTCAATTCTCACAAACTTTGGAAAATGTTTTCATTTCTATACAAAGTGCTACTCTCCCACATTTCAAGATATTATTAAATTTTGCCCGAATGATTTGACTGGGGTTTTGGATTGAGAATTTCCGAATCCGCATAACCAATTTGGCGAAAATCTGTCTTTTAGAATTGTTCCGTAATGTTTTTGTTTTAGTGGCCATATAAAATATTTTCACTTCATGACCAATTGTTAAAAAACTTTCAGACTGATTTCTGAATTTTGTGAACTAACCTTAGAACCTCTATCAGTGCAACAATCTAAATTTCATTATAATTGGTAAGAAGTACCTATATAAGATAATGAATCTAACTCAATTGGACTTATTGTAGATTTGACTGACTTTTCATACGTATAATAATACGTACAATAATTCATCTTGGACCGCCGAAAGAAATGAATACAAAATTAATTCAGTTTTTAATTTTCATTTAAAAATATAAATATCACATTGAATTCACTATTAAAAACGTCTATGTACACTTTAAAACTAAAACTTGTTTTTTTCTATTTTGAGATTTTTCTAAAATATTTTTTTTCTAATAGCTGCGAACATTCCATTTGTAATTTTGCAGATGCAGCTTGCCGGGCTAAACTTCTAAAACATTATTCTAAGCATGGATTGGTAGTCGGTGGTGCAGATGGGATTTTTATATTTTTAATGTGTCTATCAATTTGTCCGCAACATCACCAGAAGAACAACGACGCCTTTTTGTTAGGTGTAACAATTTTTTGTCTTCTGCTCAAATTGCTCATCTACTTGTAATAAATCTTCAAAGAGTGCATCATTAATGTTTTCTAATATGCTTTCTTCTGACAGATGGGGGCCTTCATAGTTACTTATCGTACTGAAAAAGTAATATTTAAGTTTGTATTCTTAATAACATTTTTTTGATAAGTCATTACCTTGGTATTTTCACAAATTCACTCAGGAATTGTAAGTTGCTGTAATGTCTCCATTTAATGTTGGAACTCGGCAGAAACCACTAGGAATGTTTTGTTCCACCTTAAATAATTTTGCGAATCCGTCCCGCAGAGATATTCAGTATTTTAGCATTGTAAAACCTGAACATATATAAATATGAATTAAATAAATTTCATTATGTATATCATACCAGGTTTGTCGAGAATTTTTTAAATAGCATTCCCAGCTATCTGCAGTTTTGGTTTTAATTTTTGTAATCCTGTTAAGTTTTGTTGTATAGAATTCCACTCCACTAATTGATTTGGTCTCAAATTCCTCCTAAAAAAATTAATTTGTCATAATATGTATATGTAATAAATGTGTTTAAAAATCAAAATTTTTTACCATTTTCATAATGAAATTTTAATAAAAAAATTAATGTATTAAAAATAAATAGCCAAAGTGTCAAAAAAAAAAACAAAACACCGATAATTGAAAATTGTTTGTAGTGTCAAAAATCAACGAAGTGAGTTTAGCATCACAACCTAGAAAAAAAAACGTTCAAAATTTTTGGGTGATTTCGGAATCCGTTTCAAAGAATAGTACCGGGAAAATTATACCATTGTTATTTTTCAATTAAAATTGTTCAATAATTGTAAATTTATTTACGGCTACATTAAAAAGCTTAATTAAAAATCCCCTATCCAAATTTGTTTGATTTTTTTGAAAGTTTTATTTATTTTAATCGTGTATACCAAGAGTAAAATCATGCAATTTATGGCTTATTGTACAGCTATAATTTGGAATTCAAAAGAGTTTATACAGCATAATTGTTAAAAATACAAGACATTTTTTTAATTGTTGACGTATAGTAACATTTAAACACAATTATTCTGAAAATATTTTTATACATGTATGCATCATCTTGTGTGTTCCAGTTTATGGTTGAACTCTCGCACACAATTCAATTTCCTTATTTTATGTTCCAAAATAATTTAAAAAACATATTCAGATATAAAGTTTTAGTTGCATTGCGCGTATTTTCCTACATATGTACTCATAAATAAATGTTTGTGCTCCAAATTTTCTACATATTTTGCATATTCTTAAGACTAGACGACAAAGAAATTAATTTTTACCATCTTACAATGCATGTTCTTATTTTTTTTTATATACATGCACGTTATTATGGTATACAAGTACAATGCACGCAAACAAACTTTTTTACGAGTATTTTAGGATTATGAATTTCTACAATATGTCTAGTTTACTAAAATGTTGAAATATTAAAATCAACAACTCCGCTGACACTTTTCTTTCAAGTGAATGAATTCGAATTAAAGTAGAAAAATTTTACGTGTCTAGAAGTACATTCATAAAGACTAAACAACGTTAAAGGATTGTGTATGACATAGATTGATGACGTGTTAAATTTTTGAGAAAATGTGAAACGCATTTGTAAGTTGTCACTAATATTTTAAGAAAATACGCGTCATAAAAATTATGCTTTGTACATAAACGTAGTTTTATTGTGATCATTTCTATTTTAATGTGTATTTTTTTGCATTTCATAATTAAATAAGATGAGCAATAGTGTGATCATATGTTTAGCCGCAGCTATTCACCTTTTATACGGAGAGATCCTACTAACATTTATCCCAAGGTATATATTAAATAGTATTTACCTTATTAGATTTTATTACATGCAGGATGTATAAACTATAAATTTATTAAATATCAATCAATAACAACTATAAATAATTTCATTTTAATATGTAATCTATTTTTACCAACAATACAATATTATTACATGCACGAAGTAAAATCTCAATTTTCTTCATTTCATGAAAATTGTTTGATTCACAGTATCCAAACTTATCTGAGTTGTGTTGTATTAAGTATTTTGCATGGGTTATTTAAGTAGCAGGTGAAAATGCAAAGAGATCGTAAATATTTTGAATAGAATTCACGCACTGAGAAAAAAACCAGTAAAATAAAAAAAAATATACATATATTTTTTAGGAGAGAGGTCGTTTTTTTAAATCAAAATTACTATCTTGTTATTTTTAAAATAAATTTTTTCACCAAATTGTTTGTAAAAATAAAAAAATAATTTTTATTTTCAAAAATACTTTCTTTACTTCTCAAATATTTTTCTTAAATTTTAAGAAATTGTTTTTTTAAGAATAAAACTATTGGCTAATTTTATAAGATATATTTTAATTTTGAAATATTTTTTTATTTCTTTTTTTATTATTTTTTAAGAAATGTCACACAATTTTATTAAATCCAATATTCTGTTTAAATAAATAAACTTTTTACATTTAAAAAATATTTTAAATATCATAAAATATCTTATTTTTATTAAAATAAAAAAAAACTATTTATTATTGTAGTTTGTAAAAATCTCATTTAATTTCAAAAAAATTAATATAAAAATTCAAAAAAAATTTATAACTTTTAAAAATTAAAAACTTCGTTTTTTATTTTTACAAATCAAAATTGAAAAAAACGTTTATACACTAAAAGTTTTTTTTAGTAAATTTGCAAAAATATTAGTAAATCGTTTTTCAATTTTTATCGGAAATGACGTTTTTTGCAAATTTTTTTCAACAATAATGAAACAGCCTAGGCGAATTAATTGAATTAAATACAACTCCATACCTCAGCCTTCTTCTCAAATAACAATACGCTATTGAATTTTGACTAAAATCAGCCCACGACAGAAATCTCCCTTCATAAGATCAGGCAGCAAAATTCCTTTATGGGATGTGAAAGCTAGATGAGGGAGAGTGAGAGTGACGCTTCCATAGTTGCTTTTTCGTTTTATGCAAATACTTTGAAAAGTATCTCAATTGTTACCAACTCGACTATCCTGTACAAGATTTGCAGACATTTTTCACGCTCTTGTCTTTTTTACAATTCAGATGGACTAAAAGATAAGACTGAAACTTAATACTTAAGCTTTTACCACAAATCGGAAGATTTAATGAGTGGCGGCTTCCATAAGAACGTTTTCGATTTTTTTGCAAATAGATATTTCCAAAAATAGATAACATTTACGAAAACTGATCAAAAAAATGCAATTTCGTCATCTTCACAGACCAGCCGAATTGACTCTTCAGAAAAGACTTCATATTAAAATGTTTTCCATAATTTTGGAGAGCTATGCGAAATGTGGTGAACTTCCGTCACCATTTCAATTTTTGGTAATGAATATTTAATTTCTACAAAGGCCTGTCATTGCTGGTTTTTCAAAATATAGGCAAGAGTTTATAAATTTGTCTATAAAAAGCAAGTTTAGCACATCATACGCTGAATATAGATTTTTGATTATACAAGACAATTTCTCTCGTGGATCCGGTGGGCTAATTTTTCACATTAGAAATTCAAAATCGTCTATTCGTGGTAAACGGCCGAAGATGTGAAACCAGCATCGATATGTGGCACTATTTTGGCTTCCTGTGGCAATATTTTGGTAATTCCTCGGGAATAGGGAATTGGGGAAAGAATTTACATATAAATTCTATTAAAATAGTTTTTTATAGGCATACAAAGGTAAAAAGTTAGTGGAAATTTTTTTGAAAACAAAATAAAATTGGGATTAACTTTCCCTGATAATTTCGCTATTGAAAAATTATTCCCAATTTACAAATATTTTCACCAAATTTTTTTTCTCAGTAGGCCAGAAAAAAACTGATTTATAGATAAAAGCTATGTAAAATCTTTCCCCAGTTCCCTATTCCCAGGGAATTACCAGAATAGTGCCACTGGGAATAGGGAATTGGGAAAAATATTTTCATAGCATTTTTGTCTAAATTGTATTATTCTGGCCTACTGAGAGAATCAGTTTGGTATAAATATTTTCGAAATAAAGTTAAATGGGAAAATATTTTTCCCTATAAAAATTTTGAATGAACAAAAGTTTCCCAATTCACTTTGTTTTGAAAGTTTTTATACTAAACTTATTCCTTCGGTAGGCCAGAAAAATATAATTTATACAAAAATGCTATGAATTTTTTTTTAATTCCCTATTCCCAGGGAAAGCCAGAATAAGGCCAAAGGGAGCCGAAAGTTTTGCAGACTGGTATAAAATGGGCCAAGCGACTCGTAGCGACACGTAGTGAGTCAATACGTGATCACGCCTTAATTCTTAACAGATGAATACGTTTGACTTTTGATCACTAAATGAATTTTGAGCATCCCAATCATCAATTGTTGTTTTTTTTTTATTAAACTCGAGAACACCAATTTTCATACATCTTGCGTCAGCAATGTTCATCAGGATTCAAAATACCAAGAGATTTCATTCCCAAATTAATTGTGGCATATATAGTTTTTCAGATTCGCGATTTTTAAATGATCCAACATGCAGGATAATTATGACTGGCTTGGAGTAATTTTATCGTCTTTAATTAGGTAATAAGGCAGTTCTATTTCTTCTGCAGTAAATTTGATTGACTTCGGTCTATGGTTAAATATTTATATATAAAATTAAATAAAGAATTCAGGGTATTAAATAGTAAAATTACTTGTAACATTATTCGCCATAATCGCTATTACCTTTTTTTCTAGTTTACTAACCTTTCGTTTAGCCAATTTTTTATATTGCTGCGGTTCAGTTATACATTTTCATTTATTTTCACGGCCAATTCAACTTCACAGATATCTTCCATAGCTCAGAAAAATCATAGGCATTCGGTACTTTAGATGGAATCTATTCTATGATTTTTTTTAGCTGTGCACGTAAATAATGTCACCAATCTACGAATATGTTAAGACATTTTTCACACTACATATTTAAATTACTTAAATTTTCCTAGCAATAACACTTAATTAAGTTATGTAATTATAAATAGTGTAACAAAGCTCCTGTCTGATTGCGTTTTTGTAGCCATTATCTGGTTGAACAAGAACTTTGAAGAAAAAAAATTATACTTACCACTCAGAAATTTTTTTTACTCACCACTTTTATACCATACAACCTGTCCACTTTTATACCATACAACCCACCTTGTTTGTTGATATTTACTGTGACAAACCGAGAGTTGATCAACTGGTGTAATACTTGTTGTCCACAAGAAGAGGACAGATATAAATAGAGGAACAATTGAGAGGAACATGATAAGTTTTTTTTGAGTTGGTTTTTGAATGAGTGACAAGCCGGATCGATCAGTGATTGAAAATAAAAAAAATTAAACGAAAATTTTTCTTTAAAAATTAAAGAGAGAACATTGTTCATTAAAATCTATTAAGTATTTTGGGTTAAAGTTTTCGTGAATAATTTAAGCTTGTATTCATTTGGTGATAAAACATAAAAAAAAAATATATTAAAAAAAAACGGAATAAAATAAATGTTTTAATTTTCCTTTCGAACCTACTGGGGAGCTGTAATTTTGTGCAATCATACGTAAATATTTGTAAACCCAAATCCAATTAATAATAAATAAATGCGACAGACGATAGTGGGAAATTAATCCTTTTGCTGTTTGTGTGAACGCCCAGCTGTGTTGGCTATTAGTTTTTCACTCAAAACGGTGTTCATTATTAAACACAGTGGTCGTTTCATACGTACAGAAATCCGCTACGTCTTCACTACATATTGGTGAACCGCGTGACAAAGTCATAAGAAAAACGTACCGTTTAGTTACAAACGAAGTTATACTACCTCAACATCTGCTCCATCAATATTTAACCAAACGGTGTGCATCGGCAAGCCGTTGTGTTAGCGACGCAGTGAGACGCAATAAAAAAGGAGTCGCAGTTATCATTATCATCTCATGTAAGGTATAGCATGTTACTTAATTTTCTAATTTGTTAATTTTGGCTTTTCCTTTTCTTAATTTAATTTCTTTCATAATTTTTGCATTTCTTCCTATTTTTGAGCATTAAAGTGAAATTGTTTTATTAATTTCTAGTCAAACATATCTTTTTTTTTTGTTAAGATAGATTCTGCTACTGATACTCGAATTATTTTTGGTCAATCAATTTTTATTTAATCTGGCGTCGATTCCATCGATCAGCATGGGGACCTCTTCTCTCTGTGCGAGTGCAAGCTGCGGGGAAATGTTGTAAAGGACATAAGTGAATTTAAAATGGGTAGGAGGAGAGTGACATAGAATGTAATAGTCTAACGGTCATTTTTACCTTACGATCCGGTCTTGTGTTTGTTTTTTTTAAAATCGGTTTTTTGCACACCTCACGTTAACATTTTGGAACCATGGCCGCTGTGAAGGTGGTGAACAAAACCTCCATATCAAGCCATGAGGTTACAATAGAGAATTTCTATTTTGAAGAATTATAATAAAAAAAAAAATAAAGAATTCTTTACTCCGAAAATTAGAACGACAAATTAATAAAAAAAAATGTACGCCAATAACTTTACAAAAAAAAAAAATATTTATATGACGTGTTCACCATCCAAGCGAAAATTACAATCGACACACCAAATAGACTAATATTTTGCAACAATCGAATCCGCAGGTATGTTGGCAGCATAAAGTTCGATGTTACTAAGGGGCTGACAATTGCGTAGTGAATCATTAAAATTCGCTAAGGCATTGTGATTTGTATGAAAGTTCAAAGTATTTTCCAAATTTTTGTAGTTTGCTCACTGCAGTATGATTTTTGATTTAAAAAATTCAAAGTTGCATTAGTTCGAAACCAAACTTCCAACTCACCTCGATGTACAAACTATTTCTATAAATGTTGTATTTTTATGTAACTATGTTTAAAAACGCTTTCTTATTATAGCAAATTGTTATTTTAATGCTATTTCGTAAAGCTGTCTTTAACGGAAAAATTGTATATGTTTATATGGTGTGTTTAATATAAAATGGGTAGCGGAAATAATCTGGGCTCGAAAAATAACACACAAAAGAAATAAATGATTTCGGTACGATAATTTCTTATCTGTAGAAAAACAGTTATTGTTACGAATGAAATTCCTTCGTGTTATATAAATACGAATATAGCACACAATTTTATCATATAGGTAAACTAAAATGTGGTTGGGTACTTTTAGAATATAAAATCGATACGGTAGTCTATAAAGAGTATAATCATTTAACAGAATACCTTACGAATTTACAGCCATTAAGCAGTTTAAAATCAAACATTATATTAAATATACAAATTATTTCATTGTATGCATTACGGATGTGTACCCAAGCGACACTGAAGAAAATTGCTAAATATAGCAACGAAAACACACAGTCGAATGAAAATACCAGAGTAGACATCCAGGAGTTCCACCCATTCCACATAACTGTTAAATTCTGCTTGAAATATGTTTTTGTATTTTCTTTGGAAAATCCTCTTGTTATTCTTCACTAGCAAGTATATTTACACTGAAATTAATACATTTAAACATTCCACACAGGAATTTATACTTGTTTATTCTCAACATAAAAATATGTATACCAAAATATATTTAACATTTCCCATTTACAGATTTTCCAGAATAAAAAAAAATAAATTAAGTTCAGCTGTTCGATATTTTTTTCTTATAATTCTAATGCATATATACACACAGTGACTTTCCATTTCTCGTTTACTTGGCAATGGATTTGGGAAATTAAATTCACTTGACTGTATTTACCCCAGGGAAATTATTTGTTCAATTTGTGTTTAAATTGTAACTATTTGAATTTTTGAATTTTTTCGATAATCGTCTTAATTTTCACAATTTATAGAAGAGATGTGGGATTTGAGACTAAAATAAATATAACATGCACTCGAATAAGGGTGGGGTTAAAATATTTTATATTGTGAAAGATTTATAAAAAGAATTACAGGATATGCTCTATATAACGATATTTCTTCCCCGTATGACTACTGTCCTTTCAATAGTTTAATTTGTGGAGCGTTACGAGCATGTGTCTTTTAAAACATAATCGTAACGTGAAATATGTAAATTAAATAAATTTTTTAGGAAAAATTCATTCATAAATTCATCGCTTAATTAATTAATACGTGTTTTATTGTAAGGGCATATCATTGAGAAGATCAAAAGAATTTCTGAGATTGAGATGTTATGTGAATAAAAGCCAAATATTTGAAATTATAAGATACAACATTGCGCTCCAGCAAGTTCTTAAATGTACCATTTCCTAATCCTTTTTGACTGCACAATTCAGTTATAGCGGCGTTCTGTTTGAGCAAATTTTTTTCTACTGGAATATACAAATTATGTTGCTAATTCTTACAAGTATAACGCTAGAATGGCAAATGAGTTTTTAACGCACTCTTTGATGTATTTCGATTTGTAAGTTGACGGTTTCTGGAAAATTAATAAAACACTTCGTAACATAAAGTGAAATTACTTATAACTAACAATATTTCCACACAAGTCTTTTTTCTAGAAGCTAAATCATTAAAATGATTGAGAATATGTCCGAGATACGAATATGTTATGAGCAGATCAAATCGAAAGCGTGTTGCGTAACACGTCCCATTTTTGTCTGAGGTTTAAAAACCACACAATAAACCTCAGATCGCAGAACAAATTGCTTCTTCGATAAGTTGATTAATTCTATAGATTGAGGCATTTGAGCTAGTGGACCACCACAGAATTCACTCGGAGTATTTGAGCCCAAAGATATCACAGGCAATACCAGTGCACCACTCTTTGTCGATAAATCACTATATTTATTGAATTTTAGATAGTTAATTATCACAAGTATTTCCAGAGTCATAGGTGAATTCCAAAAAAGCATTAAAACGGCATAAATAGGTTGCCAGAAGCGTAAGCCAGTACAAATTGGTATGGAAAAGAACTATCAGTCTTAGAAACTATTGTGAAGACGTTAATTAGCAGGGGTAGGGGCAAACGTCAAACTAATAGAAGAGTTACAGCAGAACCAGCGACTTTTTAATAATAAGAAAAACTTTGAAGACAACTCATAATGTGCGACGAGAACAGTTAAGACTAGAAAAAGGGGACTTAGATGAAGAAGAGAGGAGTGGTTTTCAAATTGAAAAGAAGTAGGAGACATTTCTTTATAAAGAACAAATTAGTCATGTGCAGAGTAATTAGGTTACAGTCGGTAACAGTTTATAATACGACCTCTTGTAGTTTTACTACAACGCTTTTTGTAGCTTATGAGCCCTTAATTAATTTTATTTGATAAAATATTTTAAAGTTTTAAAATACGTTTTAAATTTTTATGGAATTAAAACTAAAGTCACACAGTTGAACATCTAAATGTCTTAAGATATAAATTAATTTCTCGAAAATATAATTGAATCCTATCGTAAACTAAAAGTTTAGAGCTGGGTTATTATCATTATTATAAAGGGATTTTATGTTTAATTCTATAGTTTGAAATATATACAATGGTGATGAAATCGTATACATATACAACATAATCATACATAATATACTAATGCAAGAGCTTATGTTGTGAATTTAAGACTGGTCGTCTAGACAATATAATGTAAAATGTGTAAATCGAAATACATTGTATGAAGTTGAGGATATTTTACCCAAACCAGAGTAGAATATTGGAAAAAAGATCAGCACGAACTTTAAAAATGAGATTTAAAAAATGGTTTCAAGTTTTTAATTCAGCGCCCTAATATTGGTTCTTTTTTTCTCAAATAAGATATTCTATTCTGCGCTAAATAAATTCAAAGATGTGTTTTGCAAACATTTTTTTTCGAGATGCGTCCATAAGGTCAATTCAACTAAATTGATAATCAGCGGCGGAATAATTTCGACACGATACCATAACAATTAAAATACATAGTCCACCTTGAATTAATCGTGGGGTTCCTGTTGATCAGCATAAAATAAATTTAATAAACCGTAAACGCTATCAAACAAATTTGAGATTTTCGATTTTTAGTTTATTAATTGCAATTTCCAATCTTTAAACATGAATATCTATTACTATCGTCACATCAAAAAAATTGAAGCTAAATTAAGATTTGCGATGTGATCGCAATTACCACTGAAAATTCAGGCAATGAAATGAGCCTATTAAGGATAAAAAACTGTTGTATTGCATGGATTGTCCCATGAGATTAAAATAAATTAAGCCGTTTGCCAACCCACTGAAATGGACCCTTCTTTGTTATCAGAATAAAAATTTAAATATGAGTTAAAGTTTGATTTGAAAAAAATTAGCATTTTAAATAGAACTTTGCCATATGTCAACCGACTCTGATGCAACTTAAGTTGTATGATCATTTATCAACATACGTGATTCCAATATAAATTCTAAATGTGATTCTAAAAATTGTTTGCATAACACTAAAACATGACGTCGTTAAAATAATGTTCAAATATTTGTTCAGAATGTGGTTCTAAAACGCCGCCAGTTTGAATGAAATTAAGGCCTGAAATTAAAATTATGAAAACGGTGAGTTTTGGAGGTGAATCTGGTTAAAACATGTTGTATTGTGATAAAAAAAACTTCCACTAATTTACTGAAGATGGCGCAACAGATCGATGATACAAATCTCATTTTCGGTCGTTTTTATAAAAGCAATACTTTTCATCCGCCATTGTAAAAATTCTATAGATTCTATGGAAGGCGAACTACCGCGTTAAATTGACCTCTACAACATTTGGCAAGGATCTATCAGTATATAGAAAAACAATGGTATGATTTCTCGCACTGCTTCAAAATTATGATGATAATATGTATCTAAATATCATTTGATAAAGTCGACCAGTCTTGAAGGAAAGTAGTATTTGTACTTGTAACCATTTCATCGACAAATTGGTTTTTTTGAGAAATTACTTATTTGCACTATGAAAAAAGGCACACTTGACTTAACTTTATATATTTCTTTATCAATAAAACAAAATTTTTGTATCCATATTTTACAAAAAATACTAGTTCAAATATTACATGCAGGAAGTGAATATTTTTTATTATTTAAATTCTAGCTTCAATTTTAATTCAAAGTCAATTTTATTCCATTAATATTTTATCCGATTATCGTAAAAAGTTCAAAAAATGTTAGATTACATGTTTCGAAGAAACCCAGCAGTTTAATTTTATATATTCCGAGCCAAAATGAAACGACCGTGCGGTATTGTCGTTTAAAAAAAAAGTCAAAGTTGTATTTAACAATTCAATATGGACAATAACTTAACATTAATTTTCATTAAAACTTTGTTTCAGAAAAAAAGTTGTTTTTAGGACCTGTTATAAGAGTATTACATGCAGGAAGTGAACATTTTAAAAATACAAGAAAAAACTAGTCTAGTTTAACCAATTTGTATTTTTTTTTGCAAATTAATGATATTTAATAATTCATGTTTAACTTTTTTGTATACAGATTAGAAAAATATTTGTGTTATATATTTCTAAAAATACACTAAACGAGAAATCCAAAACAAAAATTAAAGATTTTCTACATTGCTTATGATGTTTCAACAACACAACGAGTCCCTAATTAAAAATGTTTAGTCCTCTTATATTAAAATCTAATAATCAATTTTTTGAATTTTATCAGTATCCATAAATAGTGTTTAGTTGTATTCTTGTGAAACCTGGGACCCCATTTTGTTCGAAAAATGGGAATAAAATTTATGAGTTTTACCATGTATGTGAAACTGCCCCGAAAAGTAGCCCAAAAAAAATTTTTTCTTTGCTTAATCTGTACTAAAATCGAAAAAACTGCATAACCATTAATTCGTATCCCGATTGTTTTTCTTACTTCAGCGTACTACAACAAGATTTTATTTTACAAGCCAGCACTGAAAATCAAAATAGAATTTAATGAATAAATATATAATAAGTATATCAAAAGCAAATTTCAAAAAATTAGAATTTATGCACTATACGAGAATAATGATATTACGTAAGACTCTGGAAAAAATACCAACACATTTTCATATGAAGCGGTTGCCACTAGGATTGCCTGAGCACAGAAAAAAATAAATATAAACAGAAGTAAAGCTGCATACAAAATTTTTACGCATATTTTCATAGTAAAATATGGGGTCACGATCCGGTTTTATGTTTACTAAATTTAAAATTACGGTTATAATCTGAACGAAAAAAAATTGAAACAAACACAATATGAAAAGTCAAAGAAACGCTAAATGAATATTCGAAGAGTTGGATATTCTAAGTTTATTATTTTAGTCGTAAAATGAGTTTGTATTTTGGGGTTACAATCTAAAAAAGTTGTTTCAAAATTTTGTATGCAGCTTTACCTCTGTTTATATTACTTTTCTCTATGGCCTGAGACTTCGGCGAGAAACAAGGTCCGTGCGCCAGGCTCAGTATACAACGATTTTCGACAAAAAATTTCTAAGAAATTTTCTTCTGTGGCGGTTGCCACAGGGATTGCCTGAAACTTCGGCTACCGCCAAGAACTAGTGTAGGCCATCTGGAGTCAAAATAAGGTAGCTTCAAATTTGTACGAAGTGGAAAAAGTTCGTTCCACTCACAGTATGTAAAGATTTTCAACAAAAAATTATTTAGAAATTTTCAGCTGTGGTTGCCACAAGGATTGTCTGAGACTTCGACTACCGTCGAATGTAGCTCTATTTTGGTACGATGTGGAAAGAAGATTCGTACCAGTCTCAGGATGTAACGATTTTCAGCAAAAAAATTACTAAGAAATTTTCTCTTGTGGTGGTTTTCAGAGGGATTGCGTGAAACTTCGACTACAGTCGAGGATTAGTGTAGGCCATTTGAAATATAAATATTGCAGCCCCAGATTTGCACGACGTGGAAAGAAGGTTCGTGTCAGTCTCAGTATGTAACGAATTTCAACAAAAAAATTACTAAGAAACTTTCAGCTGTGGCGGTTGCCACAGAGATTGTCTGAGGCTTCTGCTAACGTCGAGAGTTAGTGTAGGCCATCTGGAGTCAAAATAAGGCAGCCACAAATTTGTACGAGGTGTAAAAAGGTTCGTGGCAATCTCAGTATGTAACGATTTTCAACAAAAAAAATATTTAGAAATTTTCATCTGTGGTGGTTGCTACATGGTTTGTCTGAGACTTTTGTTACCGTCGAATGTAGCCCTATTTTTGTACGATGAGGAAAGGAGGTTTGTAACAGTCTCAGGATGTAACGATTTTCAGTAAAAAATTACTAAAAAATTTTATTTTGTGGCGGTTTTCAGAGGGATTGTCTAAGATTTCGACTATCGTCGAGAATTGGTGTAGGTCATCTGAAATCCAAATCTATACGAAGTGGAAAGAAGGTTCGTGCCAGCCCCAGTATGTAACGATTTTCAACAAAAAATTTACTAAACAACCATATTCTGTGGCTGGTGCCACAGAAATTATCTGAAACTTCGACTACAGTCGAGAATAAGTGAAGGCGATCTGCAATCTCAGCATGTAACGATTTTCAACAAACAATTTACTAGGAAACGTTTTTGTGGCGGTCGTCACTGGATAATCCCCGGACAAATTCCCGGGGAAATCTTTGGGGAAATCCCGTTGAAAATCTTCCGGGAAATTCCTCAGGGAAATACCTGGGGAAATCCTCGTGGAAATGGGGCTACAATATTTAGATTCCAAATGGCTTCCACTATTTCTCGTCGGTAGCCGAATTTTCAGGTAATCCCTGTGACAACCACCACAGAAGAAAGTTTCTTAGTAAATGTTTTGTTGAAAATATTTACAAACCGAGACTGGCGCGACGAACCTACTTTACACCTCGTATAGAAATACGGCTATTTTATTTGGGTTTTAAAAAACGTAATTTTTCTTTTCATAAACATAAAAATATTTTATTTATTAAATTTTATTTTATCTTTACTTCCTTTTGTAAAATAAAATCTTGTTCTATGTTGATTTAAAAAAAATCGTTAAGCAAAGAAACAATTTTTTTCGGGCTAGTTTCACATCGGTAGTTTTACCTTTGTTTCACATGCGTACACAACGTAAATATTGAATTTTTCCGCTCTTCGTATCAAATAATTATATGATTCAAAGTTTTAGGTCTAATTGGTAGGTAAAACCACAAAATTGTTGACCAAAATTCAGTAGCCTCAAAACTTTCCACCATAATACGTATTTTCAAATTCTTAAAGAGCCATGTACCATCTAGGCAGAATATTCGTGGATATAAAAACGATTTGTTATTTTTTATTTTTATTGTCTCAATTGGAACAAAGTTGCATTTGCAGACAACATACGTCATGTAGAAAATTACACCCGATTGATGTTGCAATAATTCAACTTAAGGTTCGACAATTGTTCCTCGCTCGACAAAGGAAAACAAAATCTTAAATTAAGATTTTCTAAAATTTCAAAAATCAAAACTATTTTACTACGACTAAAATAGAAACTAATATATTTAAGATTTTTCTTATCTTGCGCAAAATAAACTATTTCAAAAACAAAACATAAAACTTTGTTAAATTTAGAACATGAGAAGAAATTGGGAAAACCCTGGTACTACTAAAAATAACTTTTTATTCACAATTTTCATATTGGATGGATTTATCCAAAACGTAAAATGTGAATACCGTTAAATTTATATTTTTATTTATTATGAACTAGTGCTTATCAAAATATATTTACAGGTAAACATTTTTTTGTTAGAATAAGATTTCTTGGGCAATCAATCATTCTACTTAACTGATTTGAAATTATTTAAGAAATAAATAAAAACAAAAAACAATATTCTCCGTAGCGAAATATTTTTGCAATAAATGCCTTCATAAAAATTTGATAATAAGTTGTGATCATTGAATGAACTTCCCACTGTGACAATTAATAATTTTCATACTCTTGCTCGCTATCTTTACGTTCAAATCGTTCATTTAAAATGTCGGTTTATTTTCAATACATACAGCATTTTGAAAAGGTGTCATAAAATACAGGAAAAGGAAGCTTCATTGCAACGTTGACTGTCGCTGAAAATAATACAATACCTATTGAGTTTCATGGTGACATACTTTATAACCATGGAAGTAAGGTTTTTTTGGCAGCATATATATTTTTTATACATTTATTTTATTCTAAGTTTTCTAGTTTCCAAACAATATCTTCATATAGTTTGGGGTATGAATAATGTTTTTTTGACATAAAAATCTGATTTTGTTAAAGATGTCTCAAGTTAGATAATATTTTCTTTTGAATACCAAAAATAGTATTTAATCTTCGTAGTTTTACCTTTAAATTGTATTCAATGTATAGTTCCTATATCATTTATTCGTTAGAATTTTCCCAGTTTTCTCGGAAAATAAATATTATATTTTGCCATCGCAGTTTCCTTTTAACTATATATATTTCAACGATAAACACTTTTTTCAAACCAAAAATAAAGTGAAACCACTTTATGCTTCATCATATTATGTTACATTTTCAGATAATCGCAATCAACACATCATATACGACGCTACAGCTGTGTCAAAAAATACATTAAGTATCACCTTGAACTAAGAATTTTCTTTATATTATTGATTTGAATATATTTTCCCTGTTTTTCCACTTTAACACTAAAATACCATAAACATGAGCCATATCTATATACTTTTGATACAGTAGCACCGGGGAAATGTATTTCACCCAAAATTTACTACATACGAGAACACTTTTATTAATCTTCGTTTTGTTTTGCTTATATGTAGGTAACTTAAAAAATATAAATTTCTAAATCTCTAAAAAATAAATTCATCTCAAATGAACGAGCAGAACTGTAATGCCGCAGTTGACTGATAAAAGAATTTGTTTTTGTTCTTTTTTCTTTTGCTCTCGATTTTCTTTTACATATTTTAGTTCTTGTATGTCTTTCCGAACCTGCAAAATTTAGACCGATGCCATATTTTCACGACAACAATTTTATTAAAGTACATTTCCCCTAAAATTATAAAAGAAGACTTTAACTGGATGAATTTTATAAAAAAATTCACTTTACAAATGTCAATAACAAAGGAGAAGATGAACTCATGAATATTATTAGAAAGCAAAGAAAACCAAATATGTTTTTTTTTTATACAAATAGAAGAAATCGATTATTTTTTTATAATTAAGGGGAAGTTTGGACATGAAGATAATTCATACGGGTGGCCTTTTAATAAAATTATGGATTGTTGGTTGGAAGCCAAACAAGAGCTTGAACGATATGAAATTTTTTGGTGCATGTAAGTTAATATTTGTAGATTTCTTTTATTTTTTTGTTATTTTTTTACTTACCCGATTTGCGTGTGTCGGATACAATTATTTTCTCATGAAAATTCTAACTTGATTTTACAGGTGAATAATTTAAAACAGCTGATACTGTGGCAAGCATCGATACTGTGTTAACTCCTCTTGCGGTAAAGATCCACGTTCCATGTGTCATAGATTGAGTGATAAGTTGAAATTGAATCCTAGCTTGAACTTTATAAATTGTTGAATTTGCATCATCCTTTTTGGCGATTGACCATGATTTTTTATAAAGACCGGGCGAATTGAATCGCAAGTGACAAAAATAATACCAAAATCGATTATTGGTGTTCAACGTTTTCTAGATACTATAAGTTGTGCAATTATCCCGGATCAATTTTGATGACCTTGTCTGTAACAATTGTTACAATACCGATGAATTCCGATGAGTTTGTCATTGACTCACCTAACCAAAACAATTTAATACCAATAATGCACGACCTTGATGGTCTAGGTGTTCAGATGTCGAATTTTGATGGTCTAGGTATATTCAGATGTCATTATATCTCAAATTTGGATGTCTATTTACGGCCTTTCCCAGAGATCAAGATTCAGTTATGACTAAAACGAAAGGTTGGTCATTAATAGGCCTAACCAAAACCAACAAGTGCCAATTATTCACGGCCCCGAGTTTATTGCTGCGAATTTTGATGTTCTAGGTGTTCAGGTGTCATTTTTACTCAAAATTGGATAGCCATTATCGACCATTCACAGATACCATAATTCAAGTCTGGCTTTTACAAGAATTTGTTCATTGAGTCACCTATCCAAAACCACCTACTGCTAATAGTGCGCGACTTCAGGTTTATTTCTACGAATTTGATGTTCTAGGTGTTCAGATGTCATTAAAATTCAAAATTGGATGGCCATTCCCAGAAATCGTGACTTCGGGGTTACTGTTACCAATTTTGACGTTCCACGTGTACAGATGTCATATTTACACAAATTTGGATGGCCTTTATCGGCCATTCCCAGAGATCGTAATTCATGTCTGGCTAGTAAATCAAGTTGGTCATTAAATCACCTAACCAAAACAATTTAGTGTCAATAATGCATGATCTCGGTGTTCAGATGTCATTTTTTACACAAATTTGGATAGCCATTATCGGTCATTCCAAGATATCGTGATTCAGGTCTGGCTAGTACACGAAGTTGGTCATAAAGTCACCTAACTAAAACCATTTAGTGCTGATAATGCATGACTTTAGGTTTATTGCTTCGAATTTTGTTGTTCTATAGGTGTTCAGAGGTCATTATAAATTAAATTGGGAAGGTCATTCCTAGAAATCGTGATTCTGGCTAGTACACGAAGTTGGTCATTGAGTCACCTAACCAAAACAATTTAGTGTCAATAAGGAACGACATCTGGTTTATTGCTTGCTACGAGTTTTGATGTTCCAGGTTTTCAGATGTCATTTTTACTCAAATACCCGTACATGATCGTTTGCGTCCCGAAATTTACTGTCCAATCTGATTTATTTGACAAATAATATGAGGTCGAAGTTTGTTTTCTTTGTGAATTTTATTGATTGTTAAGTTGAGGTTTTCTTACTAGTTCAATTTTCTAAATTCATCTTTCAGGTTCGGCTTGAAATTCCACACCCAGTTCCTTTTTCAATGTTACTGTTGGGTGTTGTATTTTTAGAGACGCACTGTTTAAATTTTTGATTTGAGCTTGCTGAATCTCTCCGATTGTTTAGCTTTACTTCTTTTTAAATTTTTATTTGGTAGTTTTGTTTGTTGAGATTTTTTCAGCCTTACTATCAAACCTTCATTTAATTTATGGTTGGAATCGTCTATATTGAGATTTTTCATCCGTTTCATTCCATCTAAAAATACATCGCTACGTTTTTTGAAGTAAACGTATGCAATTATTTTAGCGATCTACTCGTTGTATTTATCTTGCAAACTTCTCACGAAATCGATCACAGTGTAATGAACTTTTCTTTGTGAAGGTGCTAAATAAACCTCAACATCCAAAGTTTTCAGTTGGTTCATGATGATAGGGCTCATTAACCTTCGCTTGTAGTCCATCACAAGTAGTCCTGTTACCATAAAGTAGTGCGTTGCTATTATGATTTTTTCTCGTATATGCAAGTTTGATTTACTGAAAATCTGGTAACTTTTTAAAATTTGTCTACAGATAACAGGAATTTTTCGTTTTGAATTCCCATTATATCAACATGCAGTATTTCCACTGGGTAATTTGAAATCGGCGTTCTCTGAAGTTCTCTCCCTTATTGTTTAGTTATTCTTTGTAAACCACTTGCAAAATTTAAATTTATTCCTTAAAAATTTTTATTCCCTTAATTATGGATTATGATTTAATCTTTCTGGTCGGATGTCTGCTGTATAAGTTACCTGGATAATATGTGTCTAATGTACTGCATTTTAATCTCTTGAAGTCAGCGCTTTTCTATACATTTTTGTTTGTGTCGCATCCATTTTATTTTCAACAATTCAAATCGGCGAGTTATATACGTTTTTGGAAGGCTTTATTATTCCGTCTTCTAGAAGTTGGCCAATATTTTTTCTACTTCTTGTCTCATGCTGTATAGATGTGGGAATGACTAAGTCGTTGTTTTAATTTTGCCTCTTATACCAGTGATGATTGTTCCCATCTTGTCCAAAAGCTCGTGAAATGTTGAAACAACATGTTGTTTCTGCGATCAAGAATTGCTCCTAATTCTTTTAATGTGTCATCACCAATGATACCATCGAATGTTTTCAGGTTTGGTAAAACGAAAAAAAATAATTTAATTCCAACATCTTCTTTGTTGCAGATCTTTTCTAAATTGAACATTGGGTGGGATTGCGATTTCAGCTAAGTATGCGAAATCGAATTAAGGTTAACAATAATGCCCATTGAACAGTGGTGCCAACCATTATACTGTCAATTAGGAAAACTCGATTATATGTTTTGCATAACCCTCGAGTATTGTGCTCCATCGACCATATCTGAATGACACATAATTCTTCCGTCTTTGGCTACTTCTTTTTTTCTTTCAGTGTCAACTTTCTATCGATATTCTCATCATTAAAGATTAAGTGTAGATTAACTAAATTTGAGTTTTGTTCCCGTGTTCCGCCTGACACGACTCATCTTAAAACTGCATTTTGTGTAATCGGATATTTATCATCTCCCTTTACACGAATGATTTCTAAAACATCAAAAAATGTTATTTTTTTAAAATTATTTATTAACTTTTTTAATGATGATGGCCTTTAAAATTTAAACTGGTTGTAAAGCGGTCTTCTGATTTAAAACTATAGCACATTTATTTAAAAGTATTAAAGTCATTTTAAATTTTGTATACAACACCCTGAAATGAAACAAGTTTGGCGTCTAATCCGCTACCTGTGCGTTCTTTAACATGAGTTGCTGAGTCAGGCCTTCGTGTGGTTTTACTTCTTTTCGTTGTGCTGCATGGATTATAATCAATATCACGTAACAATATATGACGCCATTTCCACCATTCCTTGCAATCAAACTTTGATGAACATGATAAAATGCGGTGGTTATGTGAAAAACAATTGTAACATGCTCGTTGTCTGAATTTACAGTTATTGCTTTAATTTTTTGGCAGGCCGCAAAATGATGTTTCGCCTCGTTTGCTTCTAATTCGCTTTTGAAAATACATTTTTCAAAATTCAGTATAAATAATTCTTCGGTTTCTACGGTTTGTGAAATCTTAATCATAACCGAATCATACTATGCGATTTCGTTAGAGCATTCGCAGTCAATTTATTGTCAAATAGCTTGATATAATTAGGATTGGATATCTCCTGAACTATATTCAGATGAGCATTATTCGGGGCTTCCGTGCTGCAATTTACGAAATTCGTTTAAAGAATTCAATGTGTACTGTCGAGTCACAATCCCCTTTTCCCAATTCCATAGTTTTTCATATTTATACTTGCTGTTGAGGAATGGATTCTATCTTCCTTTTTACTCGAACGACCATTGGTTGGATATAAAAATGCTACATTAGAGTTATCGTCCGTATTTTCACTTGAAACCTCCGACATATGTCAAGTCATAATTAAAAAATTAGAATTAAAGATAATTGACTGAGTGAAGAAATTATTACTCGAGGCCGAAGGCCGTCGTCTTATTGACGAGCTTTCTGAACCAATTCAATGAGTCATGCCAATAAGGGTACGTATCTCGAACAAACTACACATTATTTTGAGGATGAAAAATTGAAGCTACCGCGCCAGTAATAGCTATTTCTGTTAAAATTTCTGAAAACTAGTCCATGTTGACAATTTTATCGTTAAATTTATTTGAATCTCTTAATTTTCTGCCATTTTAATGTATGTTATACTTTTCAACATAATAGCAGTTTCAACTGAACTAATTTTGTTTGAAAATGAACTAAAAAATTTTTTGTCGAACCTTTTCTTCGTAATTGCTTATAGATCTGCTCTTTAAATTATTTTTAAAAAACGAAAAAACTTATTTGGCCTACTATAAATGATGTCTCCAAATTTATGGAAAAAATTTAAGTGTGAAGTTTCATTCCGATCAATAATTCTGTCTGATATAGGGACCGAATTGTTGAAGATACTTTTCAAAGTATTTCCAAAAACCTTTAAACCTCATATGGAGGCTGAGCTGCTTTCAGTGGATCGATTACGACCAAAAATCACTACCACCTCCCGATTTATTGAAAAAACTTAAGTTTGAAGCTTTGTCCTGATCAATCAATGTTTCTGGACTTTTTTTTTTTTAATATTGGCGTTTTATTACTAGACGTCTTTTCGGCTTTAGTTTTGCGGTACACTAATCCCGACCGGAATTTTCAAATGTAATTTTTAATTTGTTTGTTTATAAAGCAAATATGCTTATTCTCCCAAATAATATACTTTTAAAATATTTGAAAAAAAAACGTGAGAGTTCCTTAAAGTTGTCACTTCTAGTAAATCGATTTCGGCAAAAAACAACTGAGATTTTTTAATTTATACAAAAAGAAGTTTTTGTCAAAAAACGTCATTTGCAGAAAGTTTTGCAAAACTGATCAGGAACGATATTGTTGAAAAATTAGTTTAAAATTTTCTAGTTCAAGTTCTAGTTTCGAAAAACGAAAATACTACTATAAAAGCCGCCTTTTGCGGTGGTCCGATTTCAACCATAGGTCGCCGGCATCATTCAATTTCCAAAACAAGCTAAAGAATGAAGTTTCACCCCGGTCAGTAAATCCGTCTGGTTTGTATAGGGCCGAATTTTTCATGCAAAGCAATTTCAGTCAAAAATCGCCCCTTCCCCGTACAGTTTGAAAAACTGATACGAACCGATGTTGTTGCAAAATTAATTTAGAACCGTTTAGTTCAGCACCATTTTTTTCATAACGGATGGTAAATCTGCAAAAAACTCGAGGCCAAAACTTTTCAAGATTAATATTATTGCTATACGTAAAATAAAGTAAAACAGTAGATTTTATTAGCAAAAATTTCAATACGATTGTGCTGAATGCCACAATATAACGTAAATCTGCAATGATTCCGGGGATGTCTTTAAAAATCACGTCTTCAACAAAATAATAGGTCTAAATAGTGTTAGCAAGTACGATACAATCAAACAAGCACAAAGTCTTTCAATCCACTTTCATTGCCTATATGTTCAAATGCGGTATTATCTGCTGGAGCCATTTTTCAGAAGTTGGATTGTGTGCTGATGCGAATATAATTATACGCATTCATGTGCAGTTGTAAGTATATTCTCGAAACTTTGGAAATCCTAATTGGTTCCAGCAGTTCATCTATAGGAGTACCTACTGATTAAATATCCCCTTCCATATTTATTGAAGATAATAACCATCAAACTGCCAGATTGTTCTCTGAAACGCCCATAATTCAGCAATCATAAGTGCATCATTCTGTCCATTTTCTCCGAGCGGGAATTATACTACGATGGATCCTACTTCTTGCGGCAATACTACCGCAATTTTGCATCGGTTACTGGTGCAAATGTTTTTACGCTTTACCAATAATTGTAAGGTCATTAAATTAATGCCAACAAATCGAAATCTTGGTTTGTTGGACTGTGTATATTTTAAAGATGGCATTAATATAACACAAAGTAGTATGGTATTTTATCCTAATACCCGGCCTACTGGTCTGCTAATCCGGCTAGGCAGTTCAAATATTAAAAATGTTTATAGTACTAAATTTCAAAATTGAATAGATAATCCTTTATAATCAAAGGATATTTTTCATTATTTTTATGAAAATTTCAATAAGTTAGTCTTACAGACCGCATGCATCTAGTCACTTTATGTTTGGATCCAAATTATAGATGAACCCGAGACGGTGCGGTATAATGTCCAACCGTGCTATAAAAATCTTTGTCTGCATCAATGCTAAACTGTATTTTTTTTTTATTATTAAGCGATATTTGTTGCATTTGAACCCTGTGTCGCATTAGACCATCGTAATGTGAGTCGCCGCTACACTTTACAACGCGCTAATTTTCTGTGTTTGCCTCTTGTACGTTGAATATTAAAATTATGCCACTCTGTGCAACCAAATATTTCAAAAACCTGATTTTGTATTTTTTTAACAGTAGATTTGTTAATGAATTCTTAACGGGAAATGTTATTATTACGTTCTTGTTGATTAAATTGACCAATAAGCGAACATACGAATTCAGTTTAGTTGTGATTGTTGAATGTCGTCGCGAATATAAAAAATAATTTTTTACTGTTTCATTATCTAAAATAGTAAAACGTGCTATAAAATTAATTAGAATATTTAATAATAATAATTTTGTATAAATAATTAAATATTCTAATTTATTTAATTACTAATTAACAGTAATTCTTTGTTGTTATAATTTAAAAAAACATTTGAGTGAAATAATAAAATTGGTTGAGTGTAACTGTGTGCCTCCATGTTGAGTGTTTTCTAATATTAAATTGTTAATATTAGTGTTTTTTAAGGCCGCCATTGAGTGGAAAAGAGCTTATTTGGCGGCTGAAAACATAAATAAAATATGTGTTGTTATTGAAATAAAAAGCGATTTGATTAAAAGAAATTTGTGAATGAAAATTAGAGAAAACGTTAGCGTTACTTGGATTGTGTATATGCTGAATGGTAACTGGTATATACTTTTTATTCTTTAATTTTTTTCTGATTCGAAACCTTTTACGTAATTTTTAAATCGAAAGTAATTGGTTCGAATTAAAATTTCGGCTTGGCTTACGGAATATTTTATATATGATTGCGTGGCTCGCTATATTGTTTGTAAGGCCATCTTGATTTTTTTGACATCAATCGTCCTCAATAATATACTCACCCAATGACCATGAGAGTTTGGAGTTAAGCAAAATGTAAATGCACTACAAAAATACTCTGAAATCAAATTGAGTTTTTGGAATCGACACTCGACATTAGAGAACAGAATCACACATCTAGGACCCAGAAATATTATCTATGGTATATCCTGAAAATAATTGTTGGTCTTTTGGTCTCGTTGTTGAGATTAACCGATGTTCATCTTACCAAAACACATTTGAGTTCAGCAGTACAACATTTGGTAATATTATTGATGAAGGAACACTTCATAAAATATTTGATAAGATTGTATTTTCAATGCGTTTTACCAACAAATCTAATTCTCTAAGATTTCCGAAACTAATTTTAGTCATTCCCAAGAAATCACGATGCTTAAAGTCAATGTATATTGTAGTGATTTGTGCAAATGTTTTATTCTCAATTTTTCGGTTAAAACACAGCGATGGTAATGCTACTGAAGTTAGCTTAAAATTTCAGCTGAAAAAATACATGCATTATCGACATATTTTGTATCAGATAGTAGTAAAAAATTCTGTTGTTATGAGCCGAAAATTACATGTAATTGAAGTTAAAGCAAAACAATTTCATAGATCAATATCACATAATTCGAATGTTTAAAGGTAATATGAACTGGGTGAAATTAGACCAATACGTAAACTGCTGGATAAAATATTTATAATTTGTCGTGTTAGATGGCTATGAATTTGAGTTGTGGCACTAAAAGTGAACACCTGTGCCAAAAATCAGGCCATATTTTATGTAGCATCATACTGAAATAAATTAGAAGCACGACGCATGTTCAGTTCCAATTTCAGTGAACAATGTACAGTGCGCCCACCTTCCAACAAAGCGGCACCTATTTCAGATGAAGCCAATGCCACGTCAACTTTAATGCCAAAAGCAATGAAATTCAGAAAATTTTTCCAGTCCCTCCGGGAGCATTCACAAAGAAAATCCCACCAGTTCCATTTTTCACAGCTCCTATCAAAAAACTTAAGCAGCCTTTTGTTGTTTATCCAATTGCGGAACATTTGTACGAACTGCTTCGGCTACTGCTTTAGTGTCCTTTTGTTGTTCTCTTTGTAATTCCTGGCTGAATTATCGTGCATGCAACGATTAGGTAATATCATGCTCAAATACGACAACACTTTATTCGCCAACACAGGTCTTCTACCATAATCAATGCCTCACTTCCATTTCTGCTGTCGTCCTTATATTTTACCTACAAATTGTTTGAGGTTATGAAGATATGACGGAATTTTTGGGCGTATTGTCCCAGTCGGAATCGTAATCTCTTCATGGTAAGTCGCAGACAGATGCTCATTAACGGTTGGAAATGGAAGATGGGCCGGCCCGTTAGTTGAAACGACGTCGGACCACCAACATTTATCAACAACAGTCGAAGATAGCAACATAAATCGTTATGTAGATGCACAGTGTAGATGCGACACATCTTGCTCCTCACAACTGTAGATCACCCATTATCCGCTACTGGTCGCATACGATTCAATTGGTATCCGTCATTGCATGTGACAGTGTCGACACTGTGGTTCCGCAACCAGGTCTCATGAATATCGCTTGAAACACTTGCCATCGATCATACAGGGTGAGTCGTTGTTTTTGAAAACTACGCAAGGTCCATGGATCATATTCATAGACTTCAATGCACCCAATTTCTGATCAACAACTTCATCCGGGATTACGGTTGCAATCATAAAATCAATTTCACCCGATCTGGTTTTTTGAGGAACAAAACCAAAATGTGCGCACGAAGCATACCAAATTTCTGCCGTTCAACGTAGTACATTCAAAAATGATCTTTGCCAAAAAAACGCTGCTTTATGATCAAATTCATCCAATAATTTTTAACTTCACCCAGTTCAAATTACCACTAAACATGCGTCCAGATTTTAATTTATTTCACTATGATGCTACATAAAATATGGCCTGATTTTTGGCACAGGTGTTCAGTGTTAGTGCCACAACTCAAATTCATAGCCATCTAACACGACAAATTATAAATATTTTATCCAGCAGTTTACGTATTGGTCTAATTCCACCCAGTTCATATTACCTTTAAACATTCGAATTATGTGATATTGATCTATGAAATTTTTTTCGGCGAAAATTGACTGCTTTAACTTCAATTACATGTAATTTTCGGCTCATAACAACAGAATTTTTTACTACTACCTGATACAAAATATGTCGATAATGCATGTATTTTTTCGGCTGAAATTGTCGGCTAACTTCAGTAGCATGAAATTCTTGTCAAATTCTATTTCAAAAAATTAATAAGGTAATTTTACAAGTTTTGTAACCCTTATTTTACCTTTTGAATTTGGAGTTATTATATACGATAACACATTAAATAGAAAGCAATAGGTAACCTATACCTAATAAGTAGCCATTTATAAATAAAAACCATTATCAATAACGCGGTGGTAACTTAATTTAAAATTTACAATATACTCCGGATATGAAAAATTATCATCTGTTAAAAATACATTAAATTAGGGGTTTTTTTTACATATTACATTACTTATAACTAAACAAGGGTGTCTCATATAATTTCAATTAATTATAAACATTTTAATGTAATGGCTTAAGGTGCATTCAATATGTGTAAATAATGTTTGTTAATTGATTCATATATAGCGTGAGCTATTTACTCATCAAATAAGCAGATCGATTTATTATCCACCCCTAGTTTGTCATCAAAATATTAAATGTACTTATTTCATTTGAAAATAAACATATCAACAATTTTAATTTTTATTATTATTTATAGCAGCTTGGTTTGAAAAAACCACATTAATACTTCATTTACCGCAAAATATTGTGGTTTCTATTATAAAGTCAACTGTAAGATTATAAATAAAAATAATTTTGTTTGATAGAAAAAGATTCATTTCTGTGACATTTATGTTTACCTACATAAGTTTTCCTCACATCATTTCTTAAAAAAAAAAATAAGGAAAAATGTTACTTAGTATTTAGGAACATGTAAAAGTATAGCATATATGTATACATCAATATACCTGCAACTCTTTACTGATAGCCTTCTTAATAAATATTCAAGGAATCCCAAACAAAAAAAAAAAAATCTTACCCTAAAATTAAGGCAAAATTCCAAACACTATAGAACTGTACTTCTTTGAATCAATTAATTTCTTCAAAAGCTAAATGGAATTAATAACAAAATTTCTACTCATGTTGTTCAAAAATCTGTTTTAGTTTTAACAAACGATGAAGTATCATCGAAAATATATATAAAATTATGGGTCAAGTGCAAAAATCCTTTTACTCCAATAAAACTAGTTGTAAAGCATTTTTAAAACTTCCAAGAACTGCTGAGGATTGAACAGAAATACGAGTAGTAGTAGCAGTAGTTATAAGAATGTTTTTAAATTTTTGCAATTAAATTAAATAGGGATTATTATTGTAAGCAACGTTCCCTCTAATTATTCAAAATCATGCGCGGCATAACCGCATTGTGGGCAAGTATTTTAAATTTAGCAAATTTCGAGCAAAACTTAACAAAATTACAATACAATAATTTTTACATATAATTTTATTTAAAAGTAAATTAAAAAAAACTTTAATGCGTAAATTCCACAGTGAAACAAATTTTTTCAGTAAAATTAACACGAGATAAACCGGACAAGTGGTGCAATGGTTAAAGCTTCGGCACTTGGACTGGGAGGTACTGGGTTCGAATCCCATCAGAGGCTAGATGCAAATCGAATATTCATCATCGATTACAATCGGTGATGTTATAACAAACACAACTACGATCCTCTGGGTGGAGTGCAGAATTGAGCGTCGACCCACCGTCCATGTCAATATACAGGTTGACATGGAGCTTGCAATGTGCGGGTGGTATACTGTAGTTGTTTGAGTGGTGAATAGGTGAATGGGTTAATGATGTAGCATGAATGCGTGGTATCACAATGGGCCAAAAATGGCCTAAGTGTCAACGACTGAAACCTAAACACGAGATAAAAATATAAATCCTTTACTTGTTAGAGAGAAACAAAAAAATTGTTCAGTAAAATTTACTGGCAAACAATAGAATAAGTGGGGAAAATGTTGCCAGAAAAAGTATATGAAACTCAATACTTTTTATGGCAACATTTTCAATACACCTTCAAAAAATAGTATGCGATGAGGAATATTTTTCGCACACTACGACAATTTTATGGTTGAAAAAATATTACTGTAAAATGTCAAGAGAAAAATGAAAAGTGATATTATTTTTTTGCCACTACCTTCAAATTTTAGAAAATTTTCTATTTTGTTAAACTCGTTTATTTTCAAATTTTTTAGTGATGTTACCCCTAATCTGTCACTATTTTGACTATAAAATACGCTCTAACGTAATTTAAATATACTCTTCTCTTTTCGGTTTCCCAGTATTTTCTACTGGAAAAATTTGTTTCACTGTGGAATCCACGCATTGTAATATAATTTCCAATTTTTCCCTTTTATAAAAATCACTGTTAGCTTTTGCTTCAATACGTATTTTACAAAGTACATCACTTGTTTCAATTTGATAACTAGAAATTTCAAATAATATAACTTTTTGTTTAATTGATAACGACAGGACTTCTGTTTTGACGAGTTCATTTAACCATTCTACTCTAAATTTTGAAGCCGTCTTGTTTGTTCGGGGGTCTGTTATTCGGCGGTCCCGGGTTCGATTCCTGGTGGTGACAAGTAAAGAACTTGCGACTGGGTGTTTTTTAACGGGCCATATGTTATTTATATGCTTGTCCATTTTCAGATTTTCAAGCCATACTAGTTACAGCTTCGTCCTTAATAATATTTTTGAGGAGCTTGAGCTTACATCTAATTTTTGTTTTGTCATTACAGTAAATGGAGTAAATTTTTTATAAATTGTTTAAAAAAAATCACATACATAATAAGTATATGTAAAAAAAAATTAAACTGCGTGGGTTTACAAATTTTTAAATTTTGTAACTAACACGAAAAAAATGTTAGCAATATTGCAGATGGGCGGACTAAAAATTATGATGGGCAAAATACAATTTAAGTCTGGGCGGCCGCCCGTGTGCCCAGCTTAGCGGGAACGTTGATTGTAAGTGGTATTTAGATCTACTTAGAACCAATTTATAAAATAAATTTAAAATTTTATTGTTTTCCAAAGAATTTTACCGGTACAGGTAAATACTTGTAATTATAGTATTTGTTATTACGAATGGATCTATCAACATCTATATAAATGTTGAAATGGTTTGAGTTGCTATGTAGAAATGAGTACAAATAAAGTCCTTTATAGTTTTATGATTAATTTTCGATTAAAGTTGTTTAATTGCTTTTGTCTTGCGTTGACAAATTATGTTTTAGTCAAAGTGTAATCAAAATGTTATATACGGTTGAATGACATTAGCAAAAGATGTTAATTTATTAATACTTGTTCTTAATTAAAAAAAAATATTTTACAAATAAAACAATAAAATTATTATTTTGATTTTTGATTTATTTAAAACATTTGGTTCATAACATTTCTATTTAAAATTGATTTCACCTAAATCATCAATAATTTAAAAAAAAAACACGAATAATGTATGTTTTAAGGTCATTCATTGTTTTTGGTTTGTTGGAGTAAACCAAATAGTTCAACATAATTCCAAAGAAAAAAGTCTAATGGAGTTATATCGCATGTTGTGTGGCCAGTTTACATTCGAATTTTTTGAGACTACAAGGTCATTAACATTTTTTTCGATAAATTGATTGTGTTATGAGATGTATGGCATGTTGCACCATCTTGTTGAACTATTAAATCATTGTTCAAGCCAAAATTATCTAGTTCATACTACTTAAAAATCAGTAACACAAAATTGTTAGTTTTTGTAAATGTAAACGTGTTTCATGAACGCATATGAATTTTTTCACTACAAATGTGACAATTGTGTTTATCTACTAAGCCCACCAGAATTGAGCATCTTCGCTGAAGATGATTATTCCATTATATACTGGATCTGTTTAAAGTTGCTTTAATGTAAAATGTCTACGCAATAAATGGTCATTTGGTTTAAGTTCTTGGATGAACTGAATCTTATACACCTTGAAATGCAAATCTTAATGAGAACGACGTCTAATAGTTTTGATTGATGTAGCTTTTCATCCCCACGTTGGTTTGCATCTTTGATATTTTCAGCAGCACACTGAAAAAAAAAAATTATTTTCAATATAGATATAATGACTTATCTGCAAAATTTTGCCGATTTGGAATTAAATATAGAAGCATGTGTATTAATTAACCAAGTTCAATATAAAATATATCTGAAACAGTCTTAATGCGTGTCTCGTAAATTTTATTACAATGAGATATTCAAATTTTTACAATAGCAATATTTTTATCTGTTTTGTATATGCATATTTAGCTATTTCAGTTCTACAGTTTATGTGTAAAAGAGATAACTATTTTAACCCAAGTCCAAATAAAATATATCGCAGTAAAGCATATTCATTGTTATGTGGGAAATAATTTCTATTTCTTTAACTTATATACAATTTGTTAATTTTAGCCATAAATATAAAATTTACTAGCTCTCAATATTCGCATGAGAAATATATATCTCGAATTTAAATTTTTTTAAAACGAACTCTAACCAGAGTTTTATTGGATCAGATTCAGGTATAACTTATCTGATCTGATACAATAAATTTTTGTATTGGATTGAACCAATGAATTTTAATGGCAAATATTAAAGTCTATCAACACAAAATAAAAATGATAAAATGTGATATTGAATTGAGTTATAAAAATACCAAAACAACGTAAGTAAGACGTATGTGAAGTTATCCCAGAATTTTATTCCAGAATTTGTTTTTAATCAGGCAACACTAACATAGCAATAACCAATTTGCTCTTGTGTGAAGTTACCCCAGCCCAGAATTTTTATAAATTTTAATGAAAAATTATCAAATTTATTAAATTGAATTTAGCTTAAATTTAGCTGCTGGTGTATACATTTCAAAATCATGTAGCCCTGATCCGAGTCATTTTTAGTTTTGCAAAATAATTTTAAATTTATCGAGCGGGACGAAAAATTGTATAAAAATCAATGAAATTCCCAGCCCAGAGTTCATTTTCGGAAACTTGCCACGAAACGAATTTTGTCCAATTTAGCTTAAATTTAGCTGCTGGTGTATACATTTCAAAATCATGTAGCCCTGATCCGAGACATTTTTAGTTTTTGGCGAAATATTTTTAAATTAATCGAGCGGGACGAAAAATTATATGTATAAAAATCAATGAAATTCCCAGCCAAGAGTTCATTTTCAGAAACTTGCCACGGAACGATTTTTTTTCCAATTTAGCTTAAATTTAGCTGCTGGTGTATACATTTCAAAATCATGTAGCCCTGATCCGAGACATTTTTAGTTTTAGCGAAATAATTTTAAATTTATCGAGCGGGACGAAAAATTATATGTATAAAAATCAATGAAATTCCCAGCGCAGAGTTCGTTTTCGGAAACTTGCCAAGGAACGATTTTTTCCAATTTAGCTTAAATTTAGCTGCTGGTGTATACATTTCAAAATCATGCAGCCCTGATCCGAGACATTTTTAGTTTTGGCGAAATAATTTTAAATTTATCGAGGGGGACGAAAAATTATATATGTATAAAAATCAACGAAATTCCCAGCCCAGAGTTCATTTTCGGAAACTTGCCACGAAACGAATTTTGTCCAATTTAGCTTAAATTTAGCTGCTGGTGTATACATTTCAAAATCGTGTATCGCTGATCCGAGACATTTTTAGTTTTTGGCGAAATAATTTTAAATTTATCGAGCGGGACGAAAAATTATATGTATAAAAATCAATGAAATTCCCAGCCAAGAGTTCATTTTCAGAAACTTGCCACGGAACGATTTTTTTTCCAATTTAGCTTAAATTTAGCTGCTGGTGTATACATTTCAAAATCATGTAGCCCTGATCCGAGACATTTTTAGTTTTTGGCGAAATATTTTTAAATTTATCGAGCGGGACGAAAAATTATATGTATAAAAATCAATGAAATTCCCAGCCCAGAGTTCATTTTCGGAAACTTGCCACGGAACGATTTTTTCCAATCTAGCTTAAATTTACTTGTCATTTACTTGCCACGGAACAATTTATTTCTTACATTGCCAGAAATTTTCCATTACTTTATGCAATTAAAAATTTTACAGTTTTTGTATACGTTAGATTTAAATTTTTTTTGTTAAATGAAAAAGAAATCCAATTTAATAAATTTGATAATTTTTCATTTTTTCATTAAAATTTATAAAAATTCTGGGCTGGGGTAATTTCACAAATATAGTATATTTGAAGGAAATGAATCAAAACCTGGGCTGGGATAACTTCACACAAGAGCAAATTGGTTATTGCTGTGTTGAGCTATGTTAGTGTTGCCTGAATAAAAAACAAATTTACTGGGATAACTTCACATACGTGTAAGTAAGACATCCTAAATGGTTAAAATAAATAATAAATTTAAAATGATTATACATCTTTGTTCTATAAAAAAATACCGTGTCCAGTTATAATTATATAAAATTGGTTAATTCATATATTTGATATCGATATATTTTATTACGAATTTTGTATTTGTTTTTAACTTGAGGAGTATATACGGAGCTAAGAGAGATATGTTTATGCCTCTAAACGTATATTTCTCGTTTTTACAGATATAAAATATTCTTGTCCCGAAGCGAGATGTATTTTATATCTAAAAATCTATGTAAAACATATCTCTGTGGGCAATAAGTTCTCTAGGTGCACGTTTACGTTTTCTTAACGGTAATGATTGCAATCCCGAGATCCTGGCTAATATTTGAATTCCGTTATCCCCGAGATTTTTTTAAATGAATCCCGGGATTTCATAAAAGTATAAATATAATTTAATAATTCTCTCCAATTCATCAATTGACCGCTGCCTATTACAATTTCAATTTATTCCTTATATTTATATTCTCCTCTACAGGAACCTAATATTATATTCTCTTTAAAAAATATTTATCATTGTGTAATGTACAAAACTAAATAAAACTATAGCTGTGCGTTGTTTTCACAAATCCCGCTTAGCTTAGCTTTTGAATCTGAAAGCAAGAACTTTTAGCTTTAATTTTTTTAATGTATTTTAGATTCTTCGGTTTGGTTCATTTTAAAAATATTTAAACAAACTCAAAATCTCTTTTTTTACAACAAGATGACAAAAAATATGGTAAAAAGAACCGCCTTGTGGTAAAGACCATATCCATAAAATTATTTTATTTCCCCTAAATGTAAAAAATTTTTGGCGTACATAAAGCCAATTCGGATTTATACAATGCAATTGTAATGCAAAATTACAACTTTGCGAAAGCAAAACAGCTTATTTTTCCCGTTATTTTTAACAAATTCGACCCTATACGAATTTTTTTTCTTTAATCAGAAACATTCAGACTACTCGTTTACTGATTTTTTATTTTCATTTTTATATAAAACCGTTAATTTGCGTGTAACTTACAACGCATCCCCAATAGAATTTCTTAAGAAAAAAAAAACTTAAGAAAAAAAAAATTTCTCAACTTTTTTTTCATATTTTTCTGTAAGGAAAAAGTCATAAGGAATTCTATTATAGATGCGTTGTTAATTGCAATTCCGCCGACAAGTCGGAGCGGGCATTTTCGGCGGCAGAAATTGTAATTTCGAAGCTGCGGAACAGAATAGGAGACCACTCCGATCACTGCTACTTGTTTTTAAAATCATATTTTAAGAATAATGCGAAAGATAATGTAAGATTATGTTTCGCGGCTTACCTAAGTTGTAACAAATAATTTGTTTTCTATTTTATTGTGAATTTTCATTTATTTTAATATGGATTTAAATTTTTTGAATAAAAATATTTACTAGGTAAATGAATTATTTAAAATACGTATTTTTTTTTTGTTCATTAGTATATAGATTTAATCACGGGATATAGAAATACCTCAATCCGGTAATCCCGGGATTGGTAAAATGGCCCGGGATTGCAATCACTTTAGTTGTTAGCTTGTGCAAGATACAATCAATACATCCAAGTTCAACATCCTTCGGAATGCAAAAATGTTAATGAATTAATAAATGAGGGTGGTTTGGCTAATAAAAAAAATTATGAATTTATTAGAATAAGTGGAATAATAATTTAGTATAAAAATGAGTAATATACCATGTTTCCGTGTACCGAATTAAAACGGTGTTAGGTTTCGTTGAGTTGAAAATTTGTTGGAGTTAACTCAAAAAACAAAATCTGTATTTTAATAGTTTACAATGTGCGTCATTTTAAAATACATGTGACCGTCAATTTAAAATACACGATTGACAGATAGAACCTAACCCTACCACACTTGTTTCGTTGAGTTTATTTGGGCTTAACGAAACTCTACCCTAGTCTGCGTTTCCATGCACGTAAACCCGAGTTAACCTAGGTTAACTCTGTCATGGAAACATGTAAATAGACGAAAATGTGTGTACACTCCCGTACAAGGATTTCTCAGCAAAAAATTTGAATTAAGTAAGAAATGTATAAATTTGGATTTTTGGCCAAATGATTCTTTTTTATATAGAAGTCAAGCCTAATAAAAAATAGCTTTTGTATGTATTTTAAGTTTCCTTATTCAATTATAGTTATATGCTAAGAGAGCATATAACTTTTAAATTACTCTTGTCGCGTTGAACCGTAGCCAGAAATAACCTTAAAGAGACCTGTTTTTACCACGGATCTTTCTTTTTAAAATGAGAAAATAAACTTCCCGGAATTTCGGTAAAAAACGCATCCTTGAAAAAGCAACAACTATTATTCTCGCAAAAATTTGTGAAAGCCAACATTGTAAATTTTAGCATTGCTACAATTATTGCAAAACTGCAAACAACTGCTATGGAAGCTGCCACCACTTCCGTTATATAGATTTCCATCACATTTCGTGAGGGTCTTCAATTTGTGGAAAATGCTCATCTCAATCAATCAGTCCGACTTGACTGAAATTTTCGGATCTTGAAATAGATTTTTCTTATAGGTTTTTTAAATTTGGGCGAGTCGATGGTGGCAGCCTGTGGCGACCATGTCATTTTGGTAGCATCTCTATAATCTGGTGTTTTTTAAATCACCATGAAAAATTACACGATTGTACAGCACATCCAAATGATAAAAATTTATTTTCAAAGTGTTCACTAATACAAACGGTGACCAGTATACAGAACGATGTTAACCGATTTCTTTTCACCCAAATTCATAGATATTGAGGTACGCGACATGTGTTTCAAACAAGACAGGGCTATATACCACACACCAGACACAACGATGGACATTCTGTACATCAACTCACTTAAATTTTTTTTGTGATATTCAGTTTACAATTTTTTTTTATTACTTTAAAAAATGTTTGACAAAACTAAAGAGCTTTTAATATTCCATCTCCTAATTCATAGATTTCTTCTTAGAGCGCCGCGTCCGCTCCTTTTGGTAAACTCTTAATTTCCTATTTGCTTTTGTAAAACTGACGTGAAAAAGCTTCTTTGGAAGTAGCACGTTCGTGGGATCGAATTTGGTTAAAAAATATAAGGGCGGTGTGAAGTCGTTATCATTTATCAAAAGTTTAATCAATTTAATCAAAAGTCTATTTCTACACAAATTAATGTGTAAACGTACTTTAAAACTAAAAATCGGTATGATCATAAATACAAAAAATCCTCTGAATTAAATAAAACATATTTTTATGCTTAGGCTGCGTACCAATGTAGAGTAAAAGTCAATTTTAAGTAAATTTTCGATAAATTTTATTATTTTTCAAAAATTCTAATGCAACCTGATCAAAAAATTTGTTTTAAATCCAATTTTTATCGTAGTAAACAATTTACGTTTATTTTGTTAATTTTTGGTTTGTTAATTAGTCGATAAATATTTTTATTTGTGAAGACCATAGTATTGTGTGTACTCTCTGCGGGAATTTTTCACCAATTTTACAGAACCACTCTACTTGCGATATTTATGAAATAATCCTAGAAATTTTTATTCAGATCAGTGAATGCCTTCGGATTACATCTACTCCAATGAACATTTGATAATCATTGTATTAGCGTGACCTTCGGAAAATTTTTCACAGATATTTGAAAACCGCAGTATTTTTGATTTTTTATCTAAAATTGAAGGGGTTGTTTGAAAGCCAGAACCCTTTATGCCTTTGTATTGTGTGTACTCTACTGTATTACTTTTAATAAAAATATAAACGCGAGCCTCGGGGTAATTTATACCAATTTTTGAAAACTGCTCAACTCCAAATATTTGGTGTGAAAATGTAGGAGTAGTTTGAAGGCCATAATCAAGTAGTAATGAATATGACTTTTTAGATTGGTAAAATCATCGGACTATGTATACACCTGTGGATTACTTTCTGTAATCAACATATTAACTCAACATTCTAGGAATTTTTTACCAATTTCAGAATTTACTTGCGGAATTTGATTTGAATGTGAAAGGATTGTTTAGGAACTTATACAACTTTCTTCATTTCATTCTTGAACATTTTCTAGTAATTGAGAGATTTTTTCAAAATTTGGTGGTCGAGAGTTTGTAAAATGTTTGCAATGATGTTCAAAATTTTAGCACTTACAAATTAATATTGTTGGTTTTCTGAAATTTAAAAATAGCTAGATACATTTCTTTTATTCAAAAAATTTTTTTACTAAAAGTCCGGTAAGTTTAGATTTACACTTTCCAAATCAAGTGTGCTGTATTCGAGATCTTTGTATACATTCTTGGTAAAAGAAAGCCAAGTGTTGCGCTCAAGATGTTCACCCTTCATTGTTAAAGTAGAGCTTTTAACCACCAAGATTTTATCTTATTTTTTTTCAAAAGGATCAGTAATGAAAATTACTCTTTGCGATATCCGTAATATGAAATTTGCTTTGCTTGTTCGAAAGTCTAGCGAAAAGAAGCTATATTGCCTGCCTATGAGATTTGTGTCACAGTTGGCCGTTCAATACTTGAATATAACATTCAGTAGAATTTTTTTAAATCGTTCACAAAACAAATCTTGAATTGAAAATTTCTTCCATTTTGCTTCCTCTGGAATTCTGCACTCTCAAACAAACCTGCTGTTTTGTACCGATGTGGGTTGATTATTATCTTAAAAATTAAACTTAAAAATTACACGGGGGCTCTTCTTCTTAACAGAGCAGTTAGTGCAAATAGTGTTTATTTCAGAATGGTGTTTACTAATAATGATTATTTTAATTTGAAATAACAAAAAAAATAATCTAATCTCTTAAATTTGTAGCAACTGAACATATCAGAGTTTCATGTAGCAACTAAAATTGGAAGACTTGCCAAATTATTTAAGAAGACCTGAATAATTATGAAAGATGGTCACCATAATATAGAAAACAAAACTACTCAGATGCGGAATGATTTAAGCATTAATCATGGAGCTTTCGGTTTATCAGATTGATAAACTTTCATGTCAACTTTTAATTAACTTTTATTATTATAAAATTTGAAATGACACCAGATTGACACAAGAAATGCCGAAAAAGTTATCTAGCTTTAATCAATAGATTTACACCTTTACTTCAAATCCAAATTTCATTTTGAGTTACGTAATCGGATAGTTGATACAGTTAATGAGTTTTATTAATTACATTCGAACATCTCAATAAATGTAAATATTATTAAGCTCAAAAATATTTAACACTCTTAATCGCGAAATAAACGAATTTTACAAGATTAAAATTAAAGCGAATTAATTTTTACGATAATTTCCTTGTGCGTAATAAAATTGTGTATTTTGTACGACAATATTGAAACTTTAACTCGCAAAAAATTTTATTGTTATATTTTAAGGTATCATTAAAAAAATTTAATTTTCAGAAAAATCCAAAACGAGAAGAAAGACAATGTTTTTTTTTAGATTTCAAAATAGATTTCAAACTATTAGGCATAGTTAATTTGATAATTGATGACGTCAACTATATATGTTAAAGCACGATGCTGATAAACCTTAGTTTTGATTGAAATGTTATTTTGTCAAACTGAAGATTTCTAGCACCGACAAAATTAGCCCGCTTCAACGAAACCTTTACCATAATTTGTTACACTTTTAATACAATTTGTGCTTTTTTATATTGTTGTAGTGTTGTATCCTAATTTTAGTAAATTGTCGTTTAGGTAACAAGTTTTAGACAATATGGTTATATTTTAAGTTTAGTGACATATTTTCAAAATGGCGGGACTTTCCAAACAAGTATCCATTTCGTCAATTCTTAACCTATGCCAATATTAATAATTATTAACTTCTATTATTATGTTTTTATAGATTATGAATGGACTCAGTACTTTGTTTGTGGCAAAATACGTTTCTTTGCTGCGTTAGTTATAAGGTGCGTTAGTTTAGCGGCAAAGAAATATATTTTTTATAATATGTTTGTACGTTAAGTACTTATTTTGAATAATTTAATCACCCAAACTTTAATTTCGTCAGTTAGCCTTAGCTTTATATAATTTGTATTTTTTATCAATATTAAAAATCCGTGTTCTTAGAACATTACCACTATCTCATTTTTATATTTTTTATCACTTTTCGTATGAATATTAGTGGTATTGTTTAAAAACCCATTCACATGACTATATATACAAATTGAAACTAATTTCCCGGTTTTGTATATCCCTTTTTCGGGCAGTTTTTTTTTCCTTGAATCTAAGTCCACTAATGTGTATGTTCTAAGTTTTCAAAACCAAATTTTTACAACATCCACTCCAAACTTCACTCGAACATGTGTTTTTTTAAAGCACGCAGGCTTATCATTTATTTTCAATAAGATTTTTTGTCACATATGGTAATAATATGCAAAATGAAAATAAATGAGTAAGGTAATCATCACAAATTTAACGGTAGTATTGGTCTACCATTTAACAAAGAAAAATTATGATAAAAAGTTGTGAAAAAGTACAATTAAAAATTTAACAATAACAATATAAAAAAGGTTAACAATTTGAAATAAAATTAAACTGTATCAGACTAAAACTCTAAATAGGAAAATTTACATAAAATTATATATTTCTATTAATATTTAATTTACTATTATTTATAGGTAAAATAACACAGCCACTAATTTTGTATTTCGTTGCTATTCCATTCGTGTTTTCAAGGCTAATAATAATTCATGGCTCAAGTCTTTCCTACAGTTTCCGATAATTTGTTGAATATAATAATTTTAAAATATCCTTCAATACTCCTAATTTTAAAATATCCTTCAATAACGCCCTATATAAGTGGAACTAATGAATTCCAGCGAGTTCTGCAATCTTATTTCAATGAAAGCCATACCGGTAAATTAACAGGAGAAACAGCTTAAATTTTGTTTTGGTTTCTGATGGCATTTGTCAAATATTATGATTTAAAAATTTAATTTCAAACACATGACATCAAACACATGCATCATCAGACATATCAGACACATGCATCATGCGTAGAAGCAATAATGTGTTGGGTAAGGTATATTCCAAATTCTAGAGGCTTATTGTTAATTAATTGTGTAAAAATAAGGATACTGTTCTCTTTAATATTTGTTTTTTTTTTTTTGCAGAAGTTGAAGTAGTTTATTCCTCTCGTTTGGTAATATCTATTTCATGTACCAACCTTAAATGTTTAGATATTGGAGAGGTTTATGAACCTTCAAATCTTATTCGATGATAACATCTTGTTCTTGATGGTATGGGTGGTGACTTGAAAATTGTTTGAACCGCTGCCATTTTACATTAAGCCAAGGGACTGGTGAAAAGTAGTCTGTATAAGCTGTTGGTCATAGCCGAAGCCAAAATTGTGCACAGCTGCTTGATGCAAATAAAAACCAAATATCATTTTTTTGCACCTTAGATAGTGAACGTTATATAAGCGAATATCTGTAAAAAGCCTACGATTGCCAATCTTAAAAAAATATCAAAAAACCTGATCACTTTTTGTGGATATGGTTAACGTTGTTGAGGAGTTATGTTGAACATTGTTCCGCACTTTCACTGTTTGTATTTTTCCTGAAGAAATTTACATGACTGATTTTTTCGCATTTTTTAGGGTAAAAAATAATATTAAGGACAATACATTTAAAAATTTTGAACGCTCAAGTTTGACAAATGATTCGAACTCGATTTTAGATTTTTCTTAATTACAAATATAACGCCATAATAACATTTAATGTAACTTTGATATTGGAATGATTCTTGAGCCAGAGTTTATTAGACATAAATTACGAATCATTATTTCAAGCCCCATACCTGTATGATTTTCCTAAAGGTGAATATATTATCAATAAATATTCTTAAAAATAAAAAAAATAAAAAAAACGTTCGAAATGTTAAAAACGATCTAACAAATATTCCATTAAATGTGGGGGTATAATTATAAGCTCACCCCATCCAGCCGCATATTAACATTTTTAATGGGTAAAAACAGACAAAATTGAGTTCAAAGATTATTAAAATAAAAATGTCCATTTTACCACCACCCGCAATAATTAAGTGCACTAGCCCGTTACCAAATATTGCGTCAATTTTTACTCCTTGAACCTTTTAGAAAACAAGTCAATCTTATCCAGACGCGTAACAAATTAATTTTGTGCCAGATTAGGCGAAATTGACTATTAAAAAAATAGATATTGATTGGAAATTGATATTACCAGTTTTCAGTAGAAATTTACAGCCGCCATAATATTCAATAAATTTCCGTTAAATTCTATTCCCAGTTAATTCTTTCCTAAAATAGGTATGGAATAATAAACGTCAAAACTGCTATAATGGGGAATAATTTTTTCCCAAATTTTTTTTTCCCAAAAGCCAAAATACACTTTTGGGGAAAAAGGAATAAAACTGCTTCAAAATTTAAAATTTCCATTCCCCATGAATTACCACAAGAGGGCCACTGGTGTTATATAAAATGTTATACTCTATGGAATTTGGGAGGGAAAGTTATCGTAACAGAAATGTGTAATATATTATGGAACGTATCTAAATTGGCAATTTTTTTCAAATGTAAACTTCATGCCGTCTAAAACTAATCCCATCTAATCTGACCTGCTAATAATTTATTACTCATATTGATAAGATTGACTTGTCCACTACTAGGTGCATAGAGAAACATTTCGCATAACATCTGCTACGTCTGGTGTGTCATTAAAAAGATATTTATCTTATGTCTGAAGTCCATGTTGCCTGAAGCCTGAATTCTATCTATTCTGACACAGAAATTGTATTTGATGTTAAATTACCTATTAAAGCCTGAACCATCTGAAACAAAATTCCTCGAATCTGATACAAAAAAATTTAAATAATTTTATTATACACCTGGGAAAGATTGACCTGCCCTCAACAAGAATTTTGGACTAATATTTAATCCAATATCTGGTGGCGGTCTTGTGTAATAAATATAATAATTACTCTAAAGCCAATATAGTCAGAAGCCAATTGCATCTAGTCTTCCGTCGACTCAAAAATAAACTATATTACAGTCTAGTGGTGGTCTAGTCTAGAATATTATTGGATTTTTTAAAGTATTAAGCCAATTCCGAATTAATTAACAAAAAATAAATTAATTCACACCAGGAAAGGCAGACCTGTCTTCTATACAGGACTCATCCAGTAAGTAATAATTGATCTGGTGTAATAAATTATTTCAATGTCTATAATTTATTTTTTTCCGATGGGTTTTAACACTTGAATTAACACTTGAATTAATACCTGGGGCGGGTCTGTTGCAAAATAATAATATTGGATTTTTAATATCGAAATTTTTATTACTTTATCTGAAATCCGTCTCGTTTGAAGTCAATTCCGCCTAATCCGATACAAATATAACTTATTACACAAGTAGATAAGATTGTTAGAAATAAAAATTTTAAACTAGAATTTCTGCTCGCAATATAATTATTTGTATATAATTGCAAATTAGTTCCGATGCAAAGCAGTCTCAACTCTCTCTCGGTTCCCCCCAATACATACGCAAAAGCTTTGATCACCGTGTCGTTTGCTTTGCCAAAACAAGCTTTCTAGAACTTCAGGGAGGAGCAAACAGTGAGCGGAAAACCAAGGAAATTCGAAGCAAAATTCACCAGGAAATGACATCACAAGAAGTTGTTAGGATTCTCCAATTAGAAAAACCGGGTCAGGAAAATGGGTCCTGTAGATAGAGCTAGATGAATGTGCCATTTTATGTTATTAATGCCCGCTCAACAGAAATTTGGAAGTATTCGCTGGAAAACTGAATGACTTGGCTTCAATAATCCGGGACCGATTTTATCTAAAAATCAGGGCGTAATTTTACTTTACGTATACTTCGAGAATATCAAGTAAGGAGTATAAATTTAGAAAATTTTTATATGCAAGATGGTTTACTATCAGTTTTAGGAGAAGGAAGCTAAATTTTTCCGGAAATTTTTTTATTTTGTTTATTTTTTCAATATGTGTGCCTATTTGTATATAGTGCCACAAATATTAAAAAATCAACATTTGTAAATATATATTTTTTTTATGTAACTTTAATTCGTTGTATACCTTTTAGAGGATGGGGCCCCCAAACCCCCTTTTCCAGAATTTATACAATTCTTCAAGTGTCAAATGTTATATACTAAGTAAAAAAAAAATTGAAAATATTTAAAAAAAATTCCTGGCAAAATTGCAAAATTTTCCCGCAAAAATTACTTGTACTGCAAAAAAACTGTTGAGGTACAAACATAATATCAAAATTTTTATAAAAATTACACATTTGTACGTATTTTGAATAAAATAATACGAAATTATTTTTTTAGTTGGAGATTTTCCCGGAAAATGGGGTAATTTTCCAGAAAATTATAGCGTTCCTCTTAAAAACTTGATAAACAATCTGCATTTAAATTTTTTTTAAATTTATACTCCTAACCTGATTTTCTCGATGTATACGTAAAGTAAACTTAAGCCAAAATCAGTTGCTGGATCGATGCCCGTTCAAAGAAGCCACGAACTGACCAGAAAAGATGTCTATAAAGTGCAAGATATCCCTATTTTACTGATGGTGCGTACAAAACTTCGTAAAAAAATTAAATGGCCGAAAAGTGAAGAGTTCAATGATATTACAACCGAAGCTGTTAGAATTGCAGCCCTACTTTGATCTTTCTGCGTGTGGAATGGAATACAATTTTATTTTAATATTCATTCACAATTAAGCACATTTTAATATAATTTAATTTTTTTTAACTTTAACTCCTGCTAGATGCTTCACTATATTCTTGCACAAACCAAATAAATTTTTAACATCGTGAACAGTTTTGCATCTGGAATTGAATTGATCTAATAATTTTTGTTTTTAATACCCTAAAATTAAGAATATAAAAGTTTTGTGTTCAGTAGTTTTTTTTATAGTCATAGTCTTCCTTTATATACATCCGTTTAATATTTTCCATGATTTTTTTTTGTTTATGGAATATAAAAATCTATAAAAGACTTTTATGTTTTAAGGATACCAAAATCGAAATATTAAAATTTTACCAACAAATTACTAAACGTAATACTAAAAGATAATGATATTCTGTCTGCAACATTTTGTCTTAATACAATTCTGTTATAGAGAAAAGCAACGACATCGTGCCGCAATGGTTATATTGGAAGAAAATATCGAACAATGGTCGTAACAATTGAATAATAAAATTTTAATAAGACAGTTTGGTATGATATTTTTATGCATTTATGGTCCAAGAAAGCGTATCCTATTTAAGTGAAACCACTGGCATGATTTTCACTGCTTTGGTAGTAACACAAAATATGAATGAAGTAGCAAAGAAGTTGGTAGTACCTAAAATTTAATTAAATATGTACTAGTGACAAACGTTTTCAATATCACGTATTCTAAGGAATAAAAGCACCAGGTCATAAATTAAAACAGTGATTAAAAACGAGTAAAACGTTAAGATAAAATCTTTAAATTTTTTATAACGAATTTTTCACCCACGGTCGTATATTTCCTGCAAGACGATAAGACATTATTTAATGTTGAAAAATGGTTTGTATATTGTCTTTGTGTACATTTCCCTTCTTATTTATTTATGTTCTAATTAAATAGAATATAATGTGTAGGGGGAGAATGAATTTAAAAAAATATTTGTTCATCAGAAATCGATCTGATTGAAATGGTAATTGAAATGAAAACACTTAGTCGGTAATAAGAATTCGATTTTTGTTCGGGGTATCTTATCATTTTCTAAATATTTAGATAACGATAAATATTTAGTATAGTAGACTTTTGAAGATTATTTATCGTATCGTTGGACGGCTAGGTTCAAAATACTAACCTTGAAAATTATTTTTGGATATTATATTTCTCGTTATAGCAAAAATGTTTTAATTAATTACCGAACTTTTTTTTAATCAGTTTTAAACATCTTAAGCGAGCCTCGTTTTTTTATATTCTTTTTCTCAGTTTTTTTTTTTGAAAAATCTAATAATTTTCGGTACAAAACACGAGCAAAATAACGCCCAACCATAAATTAAAACAATGATTAAAAACGAGTAATACATTATGATACCATCTTAGTAGTAAAGGAAATATAACATTTTTATTTCCACGGTCGCTCTACAGGGTATGAATGTGTATATATAATATTACCATGTAATTTCGACGATAAGAAATTTAATTAGGAAAAATTGTTAGTGTATATTTTTTATAAGTTCGCTAATTTATTATATTGTAATTAATTAAATATTTAAAACAAGAAAGGAAATGGCAAAAATTATATTTATACCAAGTATCTAGATAGATATCTGATTCAAATTATATAATTGTGCTTACAAATTAAATAATTTCCGATTTTCCTGGGTATAATTGTTACGTATATAGCCTTCACAAATATAAACTCAACGTTAAATATTTATAAACCATTTTAGTATAGACGGAAATGTCTTGTAATAATTCACAGATTTGGTAACAATGGAAGGTAAAGAGCACGAAGAAGTTAAACACATGATAAAATAAAACTTCAGTTAAAGTTTAACTGAATTGAAAAGTAAAATAGTTGTTCCGGCTACCCTGTAATCAATACTGGACAATATAAAGGTTGCTGACCAATTCAAATTGTGACAATATCATTTTCAAGAATATTGATTTTATGATCTATCCTAAATTCTATTTTCAGTAGCACACCAATATATGAAGTTTGATTTGTGGAAGTATATACAGTAGTGCTCAAAAGTATTTTGTTACAATTACAGATACAATTACAGATCAAAAGTATTTTGACAAATCTAAATTTCTTATCTTGTTTCCATGTACTACTAGTTTGTTTACTTTACGTGTGTAGTAAAAAAAACTAAAAATAACTTTTGGCAGCATTAAAAGAAATACAGATGTGGCCAAATTATTGTCACATTTAGATATTTGGAACAATATTCCTTTAAAAAGCAAATTTTTCAAATAAGAATTAAAAAATTTTACGATCACTTTATTTATTAATACTTGGTGGACATTCCTTTAGTATATTTTAATAATGGTATCCAATAACGGGGCATTCCACTTATTGCATTTTCGTTTTGGTTTCTTCATCGCTTCGATCAATTCTGATTTGGTGCACGGGCACATTTCTGCTACTTTTTCATTAATAAACATTACTTTAACAGCCCATATATTTTTGATGGGATTCATATATGGGCTTATTCACTGGCTAATCAATGATTTGGATGCCGTTGGTCCTTAAATATGAATTGAAATGAATTTTTTTGCCGTATGGCACGGAGTCTTGTCATGCATAAAGACTTCTTCCCCATTGAACTTTTTATTCATATTCGGTACCAGTTGTGATTGCAGAACATTTAAATATTGATTCGCGTTCATTATCCCGTTTACTATATAAAATGGGAAGAGTCCTTTTGATGATATTCCTGACCAAACATAACTTTAACTGGTTGTTTGACCTGCTGTTGGGCACAGGAAGGTAAATATTATTTTCCTTTTGATCTACGCACGGCCCCCTGGACATTGGTAGTGTCAAAGTCATGATAGTCTCGTCACTGAATACAACCTAATCAAGAAATAGAAAAAGATAAAGTTGAAAGAGACATTTATTGAAGAGTGTAACTATAAAATATTATTAACAGATGGAATTTTATTGTTTGTACAATCTCCCAGTTCTCTCTAGGCCAAGTAAAATTTTCTATTGCCCATGTTTAACCTTTGCTTCTTGCGAGGTCGTGATGCACATAATCCATACTGAAAAAGTCCACGTCTCACAGTTCTTTACGATATTTCTGCACCAACGTTACGGATTGTACCCCTTAAAAGACTTACTGTATAACGTTCGATCTTCTTTAGCTTTCCGCCTTAAAAATCAGTCCTGGCTGACTGTTGTTTTGCGATTGCGACCACATTTTCCTCTTCTTCTGGGACTTATTGAAGGCTAAGATGTTAATTTTTGCAAACATTTACTGACGAATGATCAGCTCTCTCCTGTTTTCGGGGCTATTTGTGCATGCGTATACTGGCTTTCTTCCAAATACATCGAAATTGTGGCGTTGGTTACACCACTGATGTCCCTTGCTTTAACCATAGTGAATTTCACTAATATTAAAAAAAACACTTTCACTTTCTCTTTTAAAAGTCACAAACGATGCTGAAATCAAAAAAAAATCGGAGGTCAAAATACTTAACAGGACCATAAATACTCGGAAATCAAATTCTGTCGAAAGGGGTTCTCAGGTGGTAATGTCTTATAAAAAGCATATTTTCAGAGTAAAAAAAATGTTTATAGCACGAATTATATACCTTCAAAAATTACATTACCATAAATTTCGTATGAAATGATAATAATTTGGCCACATCTGTATGTATTCAAAAGATGTTAAAATTTAAAATAATAAAAAATAAAACAACAATCAAATAAAAATGGAAAATAAAATAAGTAACACTTCTAAAAAAATGGAAACATATTATGGAAAAAAGGTCGTTTATGGCCTTAAGACCAAAATTATATGTTTAAATTACATTTTTTACTAAACTTCTTTTGACAATTATTCAGTTCCAAATTGTCAACGAGATTGGTCGCACAGCAGCAACAGTTTTTTTATAAATAAGTAGTCGAATATTATATTAACATGGCCAAGTCTAAAGAATATTCAAATGATTTTAAAAACGCCGCGATAACTGTCCTAAAAATTAGAACGACGCAATCAGAAGTTGTTCGAAGTTTTAACGTGTCTCGACAGCTTGTTTGTGCATGGAATAAGGCTTATGTTAAACGTAAGCCAGTTTAAAACAAAATGGCCGACCGAAAACAACTACTTCCAGGGAGCATATTAAAAAAAATTGTCGACGAAGCCAAAAATCGGCCGTGCAAATAAAAAACGAGTTACAAAAAATTACGACGTAAATTACACGTTCCAACTTTAAAACGTCGACTAAAACAGTTCGGATAACATAGAGAATCAAAACACATAATCAATCTCCTGGAATGGTAAAGCCAAAGTGCCAATTTAAATCCTATGCATCTGTGTGGGGAGCTAAATCGACGCGTAAAATGTAAAGTGGGCCACAGCAAAAATGATGCTACCAATTTTTATTTTTTTAAGGCATCCACAAAATAAATTTTAAATATCTATTTTTTATTTACATTTATTATAAGCTTCAGTATTAATTATTAGTTTCATAAAACAAAACAAATAAACAACTTCAATTTATAACAAAATAGTAACAAAAATCAAAATTTCTTCGTAAAAACATTTCACATCGCAGTTTTAAAAATTCTATTAAAAATTAATTCATATATTTGTTACTAATATACACAAATACCTCGATATAGGGCCAAGAAGAGTTCCTATACAAATGTCATAATAGCCATAAATGGAAATGCCGCGTAGAGCGAATTATTTTTTTTTTTCATATATAAATTTTATTTAAACCCGTTTTGAAAAAGGAAAAATTCATGAAATTTATTTGTAAATTTCAGTTGTATTTCAAATTAAAAATGATTTCAAACATTAACAAATAATTTAAATTTGTGCATAAAATAAATTCAATAAACTTAAAACAATACATATGTCTAAAATAAACTATCAGCCCGTTTCTAATAATACTGCGCTTGGACTTTGGTTTAAGCAAGCGATCTATGGTTTGTTGTTTTACCTTGTTCCTGGATTCTGTTCGGGTTTTCTCGCGTTACTTAAGCGATGCGTCATGCAATGAAATTGTTGGATTACCGGTTGGTTTAGGGGCTTCGTTATCTGGTAATTGCTGTTCATCAAAACTATTTAGGTCGTCATTCGTTCGTCATTCATTTAGCATTCCGGCCATATTGCTTTCCACACCCTGTTCATAGCAGTTGAATTAACTTCTTCTCTGGATTTGATGATATTGTATATAATATTATATTGTAAAAAATATAAAATTATATTTTTTCCAAAATTTTTTGATTAAAGATTCAGCATTTACCTGGTTAATTAATCCTTTAAATGTACGGCTGGGATAATATGCCTCAAATAAAGCTATTATGACCTAATTCATATGCTTACTCCAGCCAGCTGTTGTATTTATTGGTAGATATTCTACTTGAATATTTTCAGATAATTCTGTAATTTATAGAGTGCCCCAACAATAATAAAACTTTATTGCACACATTTTTCGTCTCTAACTATTTTTCCACTGCAGGACTAAAATGTTTTTTAAACCAGTTCACAAAAATAAACTTTTTCTTTACCTTTCTTTTTCGAAACATGTTTCATACAATTTTCTTTTTTCATTTTAAATTTTTTTGGCCGTATACCGAATATTTATAGTCGTAAATCAAAAACTAAGCGATAATTAGAAAAAGCAGTTATAACAGAATCGCCGTAAAAAGAGGCACCGTATAATGAGGCCCGAGAGCGTATTATCACATTGTATAATTAATTTATTAATATTTGGTAGAATATCCATATTATTTTAGAACGACTTTGAGCCTTTTTTGACATCAAATCTACGAGTTTTTTTGTGTACTCTGGAGTTATTTACTCCACTCTTCTAACAATGCCTTTTTAGAGGTATTTTCTTCATTACTAATCTTAGTTTTCTGGTTTCGCTTTGAAGTTTAGACCATAAGTTTCCAATAAAATTGATGTCCGGTGTTTATGGACAGGTGTTTTCATGAAATGAGGAGTATTCCAAATGAGCCAACTTTAAACAATATGAAATTTGTGTTTCGGATAATTTTCCTACTAGAACCGAAAATGATCTTTAATATTTAACTTTTCGGCACTTTCATTCAAATTTCTACCTTCTAGTATTTCTAAATATAAATTTTTGTTCAAATAGCTTTCGATAAACTCTAAATTTTCCACTCCGGAAGACGCCATACAACCCCATAACATAACATGACCTCCACCGTATTTAACAGTGCTTCGAAAATTTTCAACTGCTTGCTCCGTATTAGTTTTCCCCCACATACGTTCTCCATATAAAACCGTCTTCCAGAATGATTTATCTTTATTTTACTAATGTATGGCTTTTGCCTCAAAATTTGGTTCTCATAATATTCTGCGTATTGTTTCCGGATGACATTTTTTATGTAAATATTTTTCAGTTTCCTCGAGCTTACTACGGGAGCACTTAATTTGAGGTTTTCATTTATTTTTCGGACAATACATCGACAATCTTTTTCGGAAATATTTTATTGTGCGCTTTCCTAGCCTTGTGTTCGACACGGTGTTGATAAATAAAGCATTCAATAATATTCTGAACAGTAGACGAACTTGTTTTCTGCAATTTTTTTTTTTTCAAGAGAGTGCATCATTTTAGGTGTCAGATGTTTTCACGTAAAAATTTTGTTTTTTGTTAATATTTTGTTATAAATTGAAATTTTTTATTTGTTTTGTTTTATGAAATTAACAATTAGTACTGAAGCTTTTTTATAAATGTAAATAAAATAGATATTAATAATTGTTTTGTGGATATTAACTATAAAAAAAAAGTTACTTGCATCATTTTGGTTGTGACTTACTTATATTTTTAGTCATATTAATTTTAAATTTCTACTTGTTATAAAAAATATACCTTGATAGGAGTAAGGAAGAAAAAATTTATTTTCTACTTTTATTATCTACTTTTTAGAGCCTTTAAATATTAGTGTGGTTTTTTAAATAGTTTGTTTTAAATATATTTTATTTTCTACTTTTTAGTCATCGAAATTTTTTAATGTCCAAAATGTTAGAATCTTGTATGTAATCGGAGTTAAGCCTGCATACAAAATTTCAGCTCAATTGGACTATCGCAAGTGGTTGAAAAATTGATTACAAAATTTGACGATAGAAACAGACACACGCAGAGTGAACTAATATAAGCGTGGTAAAAATAGTTCCGTCCTCACAAAAGCGTTAGATGAATAAATCAAAATGGAGTTTAATCCATTTCATCATCTTTAACGCGGGATTAAACTAAAAATGTCCAATATAAGGAGGGACAATATCGTAAATAATTTCCGAACCAGTAACCCGATCGAATTTCAATGCTGAAAATGATTAAATTTAATAAGCTCGTATACAATACTCGTATATGTGGTTTATAAAACAGATTGTTACCTCGTTGTAAGAATTAAAAAAAAAGTTTAATGGATACCTAGTGTAGTTAATTAAGAAGTATCCGATTTAGGGATTACAAAAAATTAGAAAATTGTACAAAATGAAAAGTGAAAAAAAAATTTATTATATATTTAAGCAGTTATTATGGTGAATTTTAAAGATATTTTAGAACAAATTTTTGTTTCTTTATTCACAGGCACACGGTATAGTCGACGAATACTCTACAGAAAAACCGGGTAAGCTGAATTGTTAGTTTTGATCTATATAATTTTATCCACTTTCATAATTATGTTACACATACATCTTTTTTTGTGATTTTCTTCTATTTTTACCAAGGCTGTCATAATTTTTATCTTCGCTTTCGTGGTAGTAAATTCCGTTTAATATATTAGCCAATAGTTTTGTTGGAATTGGGAAAATGGGTCGAATCATTTTAATTGAGGGTATAATGCCTCACAATATTATGTCGGCCATGAGTCCCCCGATTTTCAACTGGTGTCTACCCCGTCTCGATTGTGTTGGCAGGACATAAAGCGGCCTTTTTCAAAATGGCGCCAGAGCTAAGACCTGAAAGTATGGAAGGTCGCATTACTGAACCGTTACCACATGCTTTCAACGTCATCATCTTTTTTTTAATTTTTGTTATCGTTAGGTATCGTCAGGTGGTTGCTGTAAATATATATTTTTTTATTCTTAAAATTTATTGTAATTAATAAATCATATCATATTAAATTTTGTTTCCCGCGTGAACCTTATTCCTGACCTCCCGAAATCCATTACTGAACTCCCGAAATTCTTACTACTAGAAACATAATGATTTTATGGCATCCTTGTGAAGATTCGTTGAGTAAAGACTTTTCCCAACTTAAAATTTTAAAATTCCGATATTTGAGTTTTGTTATTGATCCAATGTAAAACATTATTGGCTAAATGAGATGATTTCGTAAGTGAAGTCCTGCTGAGATTTTTTTTATGTCTGAGTTCTACATAAAAAGATTTGTTTCAGTTTAGATTTCTCAATAAATAAATATTTCGATTTACATTAATTAGAGTTATTATTAGAGTTGATATAAGATATAAAAAAATTTCAACGTCATTTCATCCATTTTCCTGTTTCTTTTTCTGACCCAGACGGTTGTTATTTAAATTTTCTTAATGAGGGTAGGCTTTAAATTAGAAACTAATTGTTGTCGAATAATAGCTAATACAATTATTACGTTATTTCATTATGATGTTCATGATCTCAAAATTGAATTTCGACCGTTTTCGATTGGTATTAGAGATCAGAGCTCCGGCGATTTCCATTTTGAAGTCTAGTAAATCTATTATTTATCGCTTATTGATGCGGCTAGCTCTGCAATCGAGCCGATGCTATATCCATGAGTTTACGGTTGCTAAACCCATAAAGTTTTTACTGCTTTCAGTGTGTCCATGAAATGGTCTTGGTTGACCGATAGTACTCTATGAACGACCGATAGTACTCTGACATCTGGTCAACTAACTGTATACCGCGTGGACATGTGATGTTACTTACAACTTTAAGAAATAATTGTATTTACTTGTAGCTGGATACCCTAAATCGAGAATTTTTTAATTAGAGGGAAAGTCGTAAAATTACGATAGAAATATAAAAAATTTCCTTGTGGAATAGTTTTTATCAAGTGCAGTACTACTGCTTGACCCAAGCTAATGTTCAATCACTAAATGGCATTTTGTCACTATGAAATACTTCAAAGCCGATGGCAAGTCCTGTTGACCGTTGCATTACGAAATTTTTTAAACTCGTTGATCGCGGTTTATTTTTGAGATTCTGGCAGACTGGGCGTCAACCAGTATAAGGGATCATTTGGTAATCGATCGCACAATAACCTAGTGTTTTCGGGAGAGCCCAACATCTATCTTTTATGGTTTTCATTACTGGCGCTATTTTCCAAAACATATTACTTGAACCAGGCGAATCTGAATAAATGTCAACGTAATGTAATGAATTTCGATTGTTTCAAAAATGGTTTCTCGAAATGGTACTAAATAAATACTGCTCGAACTGGCCCGGGCCATGTCATTTCTTCTCACAAATCAGAATCTAAGTCGTCAAAAAGTACAGGGTGCTCTTCATCGTTATTCGCCGTTTTTGAACAAAACTGCAAAAAATTAACACAACTATTTAAGAACAAATATATGGAAAAATTAGGGTACATGACACAATTGCAACTTTACCGATAACTTGGAAATAAAAATTTTGTTGTTACGAATCCAACATTTATGACAAAAATTGTTACGAACCGAACATACGACGTGCCAAGCCAAATGCTCTAAATTTTGGAAATGGTGGGAGATTTCCAAGACGCAATACCCAATTTCGGTTGGATAGTTATAAAATCAGACAGAAATGGAATTTGTGCTTCGATTCTGAGGAAACAACTCACCTTCAATGTTAAAATTTTATATACCTATTTCTAACAAAAAAAGTCTTAGGGTTGGTACGGGGTGCACAAAGCGGACAATTCAGTAACAACTTGGGCCAATATAAAAAGGGCTTTTCTGTAAAACAAGTTATTTACAAGTGGTTTCAAAATATGTACTCGGCTCTTAAAAACTTGACGTTCTCCTATCATAAACAAATCCAGATAGTAGAAGAACTGCGAATTTTATGTAGGCGGTTTCATCGGCCAAAAAGATTATGGCCATAATTTTTTGGGATGCACGCGGCTTAATCCACATCGATAACCTCTAGAAACCGAGAACAGTCAGCGGCGAATATTACTGTAACTTATTGGACCGTTTCAACGTCGTTTTAAAAGAAATATGGCCGCATTTGGCAAAGAAAAATGTTCTCCTCCATCAAGACAATGCACGAGTGCACACGTGTGTAGTTTTAATGGCCAAAATTCTAGAATTACGCTTCGAATCTCTCCTAAGGGATAGAAAAATTGGAAAAACGTTGAACTAAGTAGTAGTATAGAGTTAAAATTCGACTTCTCACTCCGCCCTCGTATACTAGGTGCGCAACTTTATTGACCGGAACAAAAGATAATCCGATGATGCCAGATCTGACGAATAAGGCAGGGGTGGTATAGCAGATCCCATCTGAGCCTTTTGGTGGTGTCCTGGGCGGTGGAAGTACGATGACATGGAGCGTTGTCGTGCTGCAATTTCACTTGTTCGTGCCTTGTGTTCTATTTTGGCAATTTTTCGAGCAATGAATGGTTCAGTTTCACCCTGTTTCAGCAGCTCATAGTAAACGATTTCTTTTCGGTCCCACCAAAAGAGAGCACTGTCTTCTTTCCAAAGCGATTTGGCCGTGCCGTCGTTTTTGATGCTTCGCAAGGGGAAATCCATGTTTTTTTTTGCATTTCGTAATCTTAGAAAAGATTCACTTCTTATCTCCCGTAACAATTGGACACAGGAAGCTCTTTCTTTCATACCGTGAAAACAAAATTTTGCAATTGGCTCTTCGATTTTACATCCATCACTCAGTCAACTCACGCCTTTCGAAATACCTTAAGAGAGTCGTGTTTAATACCTCCGCAAGCTGATCTGATGTTTGCATATCATATTCATCTAATAACGCTTGCAGCTCGGTGTCTGAAAATGTTTTTAGACTTCCAGAGCGCTTCTTGTCATCAATGTCAAAATTGTCACTACTAAGCTGTTAAACCAATCTTCACAGGTATTTTTCGATGGTGCATGTTTGCCGTAGACCTCCTTAAGCAAATGACGTGCTCCAGCTGCAGTTTTTTTCAAGTTGGAGCAGAAAAGCAAAGCTTCCCTCAAATGCACAACTGGGCACAACTGGTTATTGTAAACAACTGTCCACGCTATGAATAAAACTTGTGGCCTAAATGACAACTAGATTAGTCGTAGCACCGTATATGTCTGAAACCCCGAAATTTAGTTGGGCATCTGATAATTTGATTTTTGATGTTCAACAATAGATCAAATTGAGCATTACCTTTATATCAATCAACTGTTATAAAAAAAAAAGGAACGCACTCAGACAGCATAAAAAACCGAAAAAAATGTTTTTTCGTATTGCTTTTTCATATGCCGTTTGAAACCAAAGTAAAATTTATAGCACTCGCTGGAAACTCATCAACAAACAATTTAAAAAAGGAAAATTCTTATATCCATAGATAAATTTGGAAAACAATTCTGTCATAATTTTCATAGATAATTAAATAATTTTATTCATTCGTTCCTTCCATAAAATAGCATTTTTTTCCTATTCACTCGCATTTACAAGCGGAAATACCACTGTAATTTAATTTCAGCTTTTCAATGTAAACATGATATGAGCACCAATTCCATTTTATGTATATGTGGAGATACATACTCATAACATATAAAAAATAATTAAAATAGAATGAAAATGTTTTTTGAATTTCCACCAAAGATACAGTTGTATATGCTTTGCAATGTAACCGAATGTGTAACCACTTCTATATAGATATTTTAATATGAAAATACGTGATGGATGTGTAAGAATTTTTCATCATTATGTTTTGCCGTAGTTAATTTTTTCATTCAGAATATGTGGGTTATGGTCAAATTAGAATACAAAACCAAATATTTTTTGCTGGACGTAATCAAAAATTTGCTACAAGTTACTGGATACAATTTTAATAAAAATATATTAAAATTTTCAAGGCCATATTCACAAACAAACTACTCCAGTACACAATGCAACCTCAATTTAAATTTTAATAGACTTCAATGTTTTTATTATGATTTATCTGTGGTCCGATTATAATTAAATTTGTTCTCAAAGGATTAAGCAAAATCGGAACACATTTGCATAATTTAAATTTTCTGGAAATCGATTTAAAAATTTAATTATTTATTTTACATTTTGTGTTAATTATTCTTGTTCGTTTTGTATATGGTCATAGTAAAAACCCAATCTACCAAAATTAATTGAAACCATGTTTTCCAAATATCCTGTTATATCGATTTTGATTTTGTGTGTTCGGTTCAGTTTCATTTCACTATATACATACATACAAATAAAATCTTTTTATATTTGAATAACAGGATTTTACGTCAAAACTTTGAAATATTTTGAAAATTAAATCAATTTTTTTTTCAAATAAAATACAATTTTCTAGGAATTGTTATGCTATTTCTAGTCAAATATTTGCAAACTACTAATGAGTTTGGTGGTAAATAAATTAATATTTTTATTTTGAAAACCTGATCCATATGACCGGGCGTCGATGCTTAAATTGTATCGAAGCTTGGCCTAGTTTGAATTTATTTGATACAATAATAAATCAATATTTTTTTTATACGCATCATTACTTCATGTAATCTGTGGCGAAATATGGGAATATTGGAAAACTTTAGTCTATTTGAAAAGGGTCGACGTTCCAAATAAATCCAAACGGGTAATTTGCGCAAAATTTATTAATATTTAAGAAATTGGTGTTCATGGCAAATGTACGATATAACATGGTAATTATTGGTAAATGATTAATTGCTTAAATTTTTATCAATATCAAAACATTATGACGCTACGAATAAAATAAAATAGAAGAGTTTATTTTTTAATTGAGTTTGTACTACAATCAAAACAAATATTCTTTTTGTTCTAAAACTTTCTAAATCATATTTGATTGCAATGCTCTCATTGTTATAATCGGTTAATAGTAAGAGAAAATACCATACATTCCATTTCGGAACGCATATTGAATCGGTTGAGAATTATTTTGATTTGCCATTTTCTACTACACTTATTTCGCGCGTTAAATCCAAACTTTACCGTTAACTTGTATTTTTGTAATTTTTTCCATTACTAATCGATCGGAGAAATTTAAATATTGATGGTGCCTCATTCTAAATAATCACTCATTCCCCATTCACAAACTGTATATTTTCCTATACACAGACCACAACGAAAATCTTTTATTTAGATTTTATTTAATTTTCACTTGTCAAATCCATAAACCTAAACATCGAAATTTCCAATTTCATTAAATACTTAACAAATTTAATTTTCTGGAGAACCATTGAATATTTTTTATGTTTATTTCTAAATACCAGACGAATTTGAATATATTGGGTGGTTAATTGTGTACTGAAAATTTATTATTTGCTGGAAATCTATATATGGTTCGGTATACAAAATAAAACGAAACTGAAGCAGCCTGTGTATTGAAAATAAATAAAGTGTTTTTAAATAAACCGCTTATGTGTCATTAGAAATTTATAATAATGACACGTTACCTTCCAGAATCATTCAAAATTGGTATTGGGCACCCACTAGTTGATCCAGGTCATGAAAGCAAAAAAAAAATTTTAAATAATATTTGCAAGGAAAAAGTTGTTGTTGTCTTCCAATGGTACATTTACTATTAATCAAAATGCAATAAAAATTAATAAGTGACGTTTGAACCACGTAACAAATGGATGTCAAACTGTGTTCCCAATTGTGGAATTTGTTTTAATTCTGCAATATTATGAACGTTTGTAACGTTTGTTAACACACATGTGTTGCTAAAACAATATTCCATTTCTTCTGCGTTTGTGATGACTGCAGAGAGATTATGACGAGCCGCGGCTTCCATACGATGAATATAAAGGGATATTCTTGTAACGCTAAGAAGTCATTTTCTTGTATTTAAAAAAGTAAAGACACGGGCTTTAGATTTTGGACGGAACTACGACCTCCTGCTATTGTATGTAATTATTATACATCTTCCTTAAATACGGTGCTATTAAAAAGGCTATGTGATGTGCCGGTGGCATGAGTATGAACCATATCTGTGTCGTTGATTTAACCAACAATGTCTTTGACAAATGGTCTGCCGCGTGTTAACCAGGTAAATTCTAATTTATACCAACCAACTTGGTCATTTATCAATGTATGAAGCTTAGTAAGGGCTTTAGATTTTGGACGGAACTACGACCTCCTGCTATTGTATGTAATTATTATACATCTTCCTTAAATACGGTGCTATTAAAAAGGCTATGTGATGTGCCGGTTGCATGAGTATCAACCATATCTGTGTCGTTGACTTAACCAACAATGTCTTTGACAAATGCTCTGCCGCGTGTTAACCAGGTAAATTCTAATTTATACTTACCAACTTGGTCATTTATAAATGTTTGAAGCTTAGTAAAAAATTTCAACAAAATGTATATTTTCTTAGCCAGCAAAGTTTTGATTTTCTTGCTTTAACTGGATTTAGCAGAAAGATTACAAACAAGTCACTTTGTATATTTAACGTGGAAAATTATTATTTGCTATTATCATAAACAGATGTTTAAATTTACAAATAGAACATTGTTGTTGTCAAATAAAGTTGTTGTTGTTAATGTACAAATGGCTGATAATTTATACAATTCTTATAATTCTAAATTTACAACGATTTAAATTTAAATTGGATATAATTATTTACCACGTTAAAATATTATAAACTATGCAGAGTTTCAAATAAATATTAAAAGGACAATTTTGTTGTTGTCAAAATATTTAGAAATTCCCAAAATAAAACGATTTTTTTTTATTGATTAATTTTAAAATTGGAATAAACTATTTACCATTGTAAATTAATATCTGCTATTATCCTATAAAAAATTCTGAATTTTGTTGTTGTCCAAATATTTACAAATGGCCGAAATATAATGATTTACAAATAAAATATTGTTGTTGTCAAATATAGTTGTTGTTGCCAATATACAAATGGCTGATAATTTATACTAATCTTATAATCTTAAATTTACATTTATTTAAAATTAAATTGGAAATATTTATTTACTGTGTTAAAATATTGTAAACTATCCAGATTTTCAAATATTAAAAGGAAAGTTTTGTATTTGTCAAATCTATGTGTTGTTGCCAAAATATTTACAAATGGCAGAAGTATAACGATTTTTTTATAATGATTTATTTCCAAATTGGAATAAACTATTTACCATTGTAAACTATTATCTGATTTTGTCACATAAAGATTTTTAAATTTACAAATAAAATATTGTTGGTGTCAAATATAATTGTTGTTGTTAATATACAAATTGATTTTAAAATGAAATTGTAAATAATTATTTACAGTGTTAAAATATTATTATTAATATTAAAATGTTCAGATTTTTAAATATCAAAAGGAAAATTTATTGTTTTCAAAATATTTACAAATGGGCGAAATATAATGATGGTAAATCATGGTGATGGTAAATCACCTAATAATAGGCCCTCTTAAGCAAATTATTTTTTTCATGGATAGATTATAATTTAACCGTTTGTTAGATTTAGAAAAATTATGTTTTTTTTTTTGCTTAGCGAACATTTAAGAATAAACAACAAGTCTGATGGGCCATATACATATAATAAAACTTATTATTTGTGTAAAAAACAATTTTTCCATTTATTCATAACTAAATTAGTTATACTACTACTTTGACTAATTCGATTTTCCTTTTCGGTTTCTGCAAATCGTTGTTTAATAATTTAATATTTTTCTTTCTTCTGGTATGGTGGTGATGAAATAATACAGCTGCGACGTTCATCATTTTTAATTCCCTTGCGCACATGAGTTTGAGGGACCGCTAGAAAGCTTTGACTATGTACATTTCGATCATCTAGATACAGTACTGGTAAACTAGACAAATTTAAAATTTCTGGACTATTGAACTATAATTTTTATTTAAAAAAATTGGCGTTATTGGAAAACGTAGATTAAACACTAAAATAATACAAATAATTTTTACCTCATCAATGAATTCAATAGTTTGTGGTTCCGTTTATTCCGTGAACTTTTGATCCATTTGAGTTTAGCTATTAAATAAATGCATTTTGTATTTAAATTAAAACTAGAAAACATATATGGCTGTATCAATGGATAGATTCACTTCCTGCATGTAATAATTGTAATCTAGTTTTATTTGTGTAAATATTATTACTATTGCTTGAGTAAAATTTAAATATAAAAATATTCTACTTACATGTAGTTATTGTAATACAAATTACTAAATGAAGCTTAATATTCACTTCCTGCATGCAATAATCTGCTTTACTGATTTGCACTCTAAGAGTTAATGTTTAGTATATTCCATGAACTATTGATCTATTTGAGTTTAGCTATCAAATTAATGCATTTTGTATTTAAATTAAAACTAGAAAACATATATGACTGTAACAAGGAATGGATTCACTTCTTGCATATAATAATTGTAATCTGTTTTTATTTATGTAAATATTTTTATTGTTGCTTCAGTGAAATTTAAGTATATATATATATATTCTGATTAAATGTGGTTATTGTAATAATATTTACTAAATGAAGCCAAATATTCACTTCGTGCATGTAATAATCTGTTTTTCTAATTTGCACTGTATAAGTTAATGTATCGTTTATTCCTTGAACTATTGATCCATTTGAGATTAGCTATCAATTAAATGCATTTTGTATTTAAATTAAAACTATAAATCATATATGACTGTGACAATGGATGGATTCACTTGTTGCATGTAATAATTGTAATCTTATTTTATTTGTGTAAATATTTTTAGTATTGCTTCAGTGAAATTTAAGTATATATATATTCTGATAACATGTGGTTATTGTAATAAAATTTACTAAATGCAGATTAATATTCTTTTCGTGCATGTAATAATCTGTTTTTTTAATTTACAGTGTATGAGTGATTGTTCAGTATATTCTGTGAACTATTGATCCGTTTGAGTTTAGCTATCAAATTAATGCATTTTGTATTTAAATTAAAACTAGAAAACATGTATTACTGTAACAAGGGATGGATTTACTTCCTGCTTGTAATAATTGCATTATAGTTTTATAAGTGTAGATATTATTATTATTATTATTACTTGAGTGAAATATTAATATAAATATATTCTGATTGCATGTGGTTATTGTAATAAAATTTACTAAATTAATATTAATATTCACTTCGTGCATGTAATAATCTGTTTTTATAAATTGCAGTATATGAGTAAACGAGCAGTATATTCCTTGAATTATAGATCCATTTGAGTTTAGCTATCAAGTTTTGTATTGTTGCATTTTGTATTTAAAATAAAATTAGAAAACAAATATGAGTGTAACAATGGATAGATTCGCGTCCTGCTTGTAGTAATTGTAATCTAATTTTATTTGTGTAAATATTATTATTTTTACTTGTTGTCAAATATGTTTGTTGTTGTCAATATATAAATAACTGAAATTCAATGACTTCTAAGAACGATTTAAATTAAAATTGGCATAAACTATTTGTAGCCTGTCGGCGATTTGGCTTGTCGACGCTTCTCGATAAACATTTCTGTCGGAAATGTGGTGTTCGGCCATCTGGCCAGTCAACGGCATAATGGGAATCCAAATAAACAAACAAGGAGCATTTATATTACTCATAATCATAATCATGATACTTTAATCTAGTAAAGTTAAATAGCATACAGCAAACAAATAGCATATTCCTGAAGCTGTTATACCAGGCGAATATCGAAATTACAATTATATCGAGTTCTTAGATTTGAGGTACAAAAAAATTATGCTGCAAAATTTTCCATTAAAAAATAATTAAAATTAAATGAAACGATGTTCTGTGGTACACGAGAAGCTACTTAAAATTTTCTAAAGGCAATCATCTTCCTAGAAAAAAACTGCTTATCATTATACAACATTGTTTTTTTTATTTTATTTTATTTTATTGTGATGTTCTTAAGAAAGTAATTAACGTTGTAAAATTGGTATTTTAACACAAGAATATGTTTTCTTAGCATTGCAATAGAGTATAAAAAAATAAAGATTAAAAATTTTATTTTTGCTGTGAAATGTTTGTTTAATATTGTATTTAACAGTAAATAGTATCCTATCAAAAATGCAATTATATATTTTAGACTAATTTGTTTCGCAAAATTGGCAGTCGAAATTACCTTGTACTCGTTTTACACAGCAAAATACCACACCACGTACTCATTGTGTAGTACAAGTCTCTATTAAATTAAATTAGCGCCTTATTTTATTGTACGGTTATTTTTTGAGTTTAGGCGTAATTACATGCATGAATCGTATTACATATTTTTAATTAATAATAGAAAAATGTGATACGTGTTATTACATTATTTTGTCATTAAGTCTCGCATAAGAATATTATAATGATACAACATAAATACATAATTATAAATTTTAAAAATGGTAATTGTATATTGTCTATAAATAAATTTTTTTTCTAATTCCTTATTACTAATTAAAAACACAATATGTTTTATACTGTTTGAGTAATAATATCAAAAACATAGATTTTCTTTTTAATTAATTTTTGAATACCTGTCTTACAAACTAATTTTATACTTGCTGTACCATATACGTGTACATATGTATAAGAGAATATTGTCTTAAAATAGAATCTGTATTATGGTTTTAAATAATTTGAAAACCACAAAATTGTTATTAAACTCATAATTATAAAGCAGTTGTTGTTGTTTTTCGCTTATTATAATTTAGACGTAAAATTCTAGAATATTTTCTGCTACTCGTACAGTTGGGTTGCAAAATAGTTTGCTTATTGTATTAAATGTCTTACTATTAACTATTTTAGATGATGGTTGGTGGGATTCTTATAACGTTTATAACGCATTTTGCTTCATCATTAAGTATTCAGATCTGAAGTGTCTTATTTTGAAAATAAATATTATTTTAATTAAAAAATGGTGGGGTGAATATAGTGCGGAGACAACATGAATTTTGTTTACCATGAGTGTATACTTGGTTTCGATAGTAAAAAATTGCACTTACTGGACTTTTGGTAAAACGCTATGAAAATAACATCTGCTTAAAGTTCAAAAAATCATAACAAGGTCAACTCGACGGAAAAGTAATCTTTAAGTTTATTTGAATATTTTCTCGGGTCAGTTTGTTTCGCATGGGGACACACCAAAAAATTAAACTATTCAAACAGGTAGACGCGATGAAGAAACATAAAATAGGAGAAAAATTACGAAACGTTCACCGATGTCGCCACCCGTATCCCATCAAATGCTGTTCTGACGCTCACCTCATAATCACATCACATCACTAAAATTTGAATACGATACTAGAGCATGGCCAGGATTAAATAATTATTTAGCAAAAATCAGATAGACAATTGAATATTAATTCCCGTGTTTCACGATGCCCCCCCTGATCCAGATTATCAGTTCAAATTTTTTATGAAAAACCCCTGATTAAACATTTGTTTTGGATCACAAAAATTGACTTGAAATCTAGTAGTGGTCGTACTATTTTTTTAATGTTTGATCTATTTCTCAGCGTCTCAAGCATCGAACAATATTAAGCAGTAGAAATAATGATATTTTATAAACCAATCAGTAAAATATAAAGTATAAAATATCACTATCAAACAGCAATACTAAAATAGTATTTAATAAATTTGAGATACGATTTGTTTTATTTTTAATTTTTATAATTTAGTCACTCGAAAAAAATTGGTTCACAATTTAGTTCCTTTGCGATCCAGGGTGTTTAAAAAATTTGTTTCAGAAAAAAGCACAAACAAATATTAAGCTGTAACTTCCAAAATCTTTATTGGAAAGCGGTCAATTTTTTTACTACTTCGGAGTATTTACAAATTTTTAATACTGACGGCAAATGAGTTAAAAGGCCATTGTGCCAATTTTAAAACACTATCACAAAATTATAATGCATTTGCTACGAAATTATTTAAAGTCTGAACTGCTAAATTAACTTTTATTTTTAGGCAATTAAAGAATATATGGGCCTCTCGTAATTTATTCGCGAGATGGAAACCTTCCTTCGATTAAATCTTATGTAGATCTTCTTAGTAGTGCTATGAAACTTTATGGCAGTCACCATCGACTAAATGACTTTTAATAGCTAAAAAGTTCCTGACGACTCTGAACTTATGATATGGATAAAAAAAAAATTAAAAATTGTTAAGGTTTTATCAACCAATTTGAAAGCGAGATTTATATTGGGAATATTACCGTTACAGCCTAATTCTCGAGCTACAGTAAAAATTTTGACAGTTCATTAAAAGTCACTCCAATTGGTACAACTCCAATATCATGTAATGAACGTAAACAAAGCTCAATCATATTTTTCTTTTGTAGAGATGTTAAACTACTAACAGGGAAATATCTAAGAGGAATTTTCCAACGAGCAGTACAATTGACAAACATAAAACAATTCCATGGGTAGCTAAAGTATTATCATTTAAGACGCTACCTTCGAATTCGACGTATCCAAATATTTTTTTTTTGTTTGAAAATCGTACTCGCATTTTGGATGAACGTACGTTTCCAATAACGACTTCATCTGTTTCTTTTTTTAATCGGACCAACAACTCTAGAGTACGAAAAGATTCTGAAGTAAATCCTGGACGCCGAGGTAAGCAGTTTTAAATGGGTTTATGACATATTCAAAGGCCTTCGGAGAATAAAAGTTTAAATTTAAAGCAAACTTTCGTATTTCTTCTGGATATTTTCTGGAAACCTTTCGTTTTCTAATTTTATCTCTATACCTATTTAAAAAAAATTGAATTTTGATCAGAATGGTTTAAAAATGTATCCTTCTGAAAAAAACTAATTAAATTTTTCTCTTAAAGTTCGTGTTTCATAATTGTTTGTCGTAGTTTCCCTATTTTTTTCAAGTTTGCTGTATTTAATCCTTAAAACTCGTAATCTTACATTTTGTTTTGAAATTCGTTTTCTGAACTCGTAGAACGATCGTTGCTTGCTTTAACGTTATTTTATTAAATTGTTGGTATGTATAAGAATGTTTTATATTTTTATTAACATCGGAAATATTATCGTCATTCAAACTTTCATCTCTTCACGATTATACAAATTTTTATTAGTTTCGGATACCACCAGTTCAGGTACTTCGTCAATTGTTGGTAATGCATAGAATGATTCTTCCTCAAGCAGCATTTATAGAATTTATAGAAGAGTGATAAACGTCTTGGGAAACAAACACAATTCGTTAGGAGCATCTAACCACGTTTTCTTTAGTATTGATTGATTGATTGATTGATTAATTTTATGGGGTATATATTTTCTAGATTATTTTCAACGACGTGTTAAATCCACAAGTTGATTTGACAATGAACAAAGTGGGGACGTCCGATTTTCTTAAAAATCTCCTCTGATTCTCTTTTGTCTGTGGCAAACCCTCCAAATTTTGGTAAGCTAAAAACAAATGTTTACATTACAATTTTTGTAAAATTTGTACTTACAGTATTTAAAATAAAAATTAATTATGAAAAGCAAAGCCCGTAACACATGAAATATCCCCCGCTTTATTAAACGAAAATAGGGAATTAGGAAAAATATTTTTATATCATTTCTGTCAAAACCATATTTTTCTAGCCTACTGAAACAGTATGTTTGGTACAAAAATTTTCGAAACAAAGTAAATTGGGAAACTTTTGTTCCACAAAATTTGTATTGGGAAAAAAATTTCTCATTTAACTTTGTTTCGAAAATATTAACACTAAACTTGATCCCTAAATAGGCCATAAAAATAAAATTTGAACAAAAATGATATGAAAATATTTTTCCCAATTCCCTATTTCCAGGGAAAGCCAGAATAGTGCCCACTGGTAGTTGTAAACACAAACTTAAAACGCTACGCCGGCAATCAAAACTGTTTTCTTAATTTTATCCGATTTATATAACTTAAATTACGTTAAGTTTACCACAAATCATTTTCTTTTTAACATAATTTACATTTTTAGAAGCTAAGATAACAGATGGGATGCGTTTAGTTCCAGCTTCGGAACTGTCAGTTTGGTTTTGATTGGAGCAACTCTGGTTTTTGCTACCAGCAAACTGGTTCTTACTTGCTCGAACGTATTTGTGGTTCTTAAATAAACCACCGATGCACATGCTTGTTGCGAGACATCTGCAAATCCATGTAATTCCGATTTTTGCGTTAACGTTGTTTTAACCCATCTTGGTATCTTTATTTTGCTTAATTTATAGAATTCGATCTTATACTTTTTCCATTTTGCTTCAATTGCTTCTGGTAGCTTGCCATCCAACTGTGTATCAGCTCTCCAAGTGTCTTGCATTAACAACTTTGCTGTTATCGTTATACGTGATAACCAGCGGACAGGATCAAATAATTTTGAAGAGTCGGACAACAGTAGACGTTTTGTTGGTTCTTCCGCTGAAAGATTTAGCCTGGTCAAGCCAAATTCAAATGTGCCATCCTCAGGACTATAGTGAATCCCTAGTGTTTTTATTATGTGGTTGATTTTTAAATTAATCAGTTATTTTGCTCTTAGGTGCTCAGCAAGTTTTGCCGGTCGCTGCCGTTGTTCCATATAGGTAACCGTTTTAGTTTATATTCCCCTATTGGTTGTGATGGATTTTTTTGCCACAATATGTGTTGTAAGTCTTAGTGGCCATGATGCATCCAGGGCTTCCTTTCTTTCCATTCCTGAGATTTTAGTGTTGACTTATTTCTGCCTCGCTTTAAGAAGATTTGCTGCCTTTGTGGAGATGAATGATTTCCCTCGCTTGTTGTTAATGCGATTAGAGCTGTAGGTGATATCGCAGGACCTAATTGTGTTGTTAAATAGGTTTTAGAAACTCGGTGCATATCTGCGTTAGAATCGATGTGCAGTCCTGTGTTATGCTTTCCATTGCATATGTTACATTGCTGATAAATAGTTTCTGCATAATTTACGAATCGTTCACTAGAATTTAATTACCTAAATCCTCCACATTCATTAATTGTATATCCCCTTTGGCAGTAGAAACAGTTATTTGTTGTTGTTAATAAGGTCCTTTTTACTATTTGACCTTTGTTTTTACGTAAGGCGGTTGGCTTGTGATTGAAATTGGCATCTACTGATTTGAAACCTTCCAAAAATTTTAAAAATTCCGTTTTTGTTTGGAATTCCCTTGGATCTTCTAAGGAGATCTCATAGAGTCGCCTTGACTCATGGTCTAGTTTTTTAGTTAAGGTGAATATTATTATTGAGTCCCACGATTCAATGTTTACCCCGGCGTTACGTATTCCGTACAAACATTCAATTGTTGTATCGGGAAGATTTCTAAGTGCCGCTGCAGGCAGACTATGTTTATATTTACTTGACTGAGTAACGTATTTAAATATGTTGAAATCAGGGCTGGATTGTAACTATTACTGTTTTCGCTTCGAAGCATTTTCGATAGAATAACGGTATTTTGGAAGTAAACATTTTTTTTCTTACATCCAAATTTTTATATTTTCATCAAAGTAGCACTGTTTTTTCATCGAAGCGAAAATTGTGATATTTACAGCATGTCGGCCCAGGAGTCTTCTGTTGTTATATCTGCTATTCGGCTTGGTAATTTTCTTCTGTTGGTTGGAGGTGGTTGCTTAATTTGGCCGCAGCACCCTCCAACTGACCCTTTAGATAGTTAATTTTATTGGTATCACTGATCTGTCTATTCTCATGGATAATTTTGTTGAATGTGTCACGAAATCTTGTCCACTTCTGGTAATCCCCAGCAAATATTGGGATTTGAATTCGTGGTAGCCGAATGTCCGTTGTTTGGTTTGTTGGTATAATTTGTTCGGTTTCTTCTATACTCGTTGTTATTTAAAGGATTACTGCTTGATGCACTTGTTATCAATGTTCTCGAAGTTCTGTTCTGTGAAGTTCTTTATACATTGTTCGCCATCATCAGTAACGAGCATTCAAATTTCCTTGTGGAGCTCAGCTATTTACCCCATGAGTATTTGCATTACTTCTAGTGACAGTTAGTTTCCCTGTCGGTTTTGGCCCAGTCACGACAAGGTCTTCGGCCTCATCCATCTTCTTGTAGAGACTCCTCATTCAAATGGTCTGTCATTTTATTAATTGCTGCAACTCTGTCTTCATTATTTCCAAACCTGCGTTTTTGTTGTTAGAACTGGTGTTCAACTCTGGTTGGCTTATTCTGGGATGATCTGGGACCGGTGTAAGTGGTGGGTTGTTGTTTAATTTTGCACGCATTATAGCAATAAATTTATTATATTTTCCCACTACCTATCAATCTGAGTCGCAAGCTTTTCTTGATTGAATGCAAGCGTTTCCATTTTTGAGTTTAGGCAGATCTCGTTCGCTAGTTGATTAATTTTCGCGTGTTACTTGCAGTAATTTAGAATACGCGTTTATTTTCGCCTGTTCTTAATGGATCGAAGGACCACTGTTTAGTTATGCCTCAGCTTGAACTAATTTAATACTTTTAATACACTTTTAATTCCGAGCTTTCCACTGTTGAGGGCGAATACCTGAATATTGATATAAAAACATTGAGTAGAGTTTGATTAGAACTGAATTGTCCATTTATTCTTTGTCGTTTTTATACAAATTTGATAATTTCCTGTTGTTGTTTTTTTACATTATTGATTATGATCAATTTCAATATTTTAAAAAATCGAAAAGTGCAGAATTGCAGATGAAATTTAATTAATTTATTTATAGCTAAATTAATATTAACATTATGCAAAACTGCATAATGTGGTAGTTGAATGACCCTGTCCATATTGAACACTTGGGTACCTATTTCTTGCAAAGGAAAGAAGTTTGATGCATTTTGATCAATTTTTGTGGTGTGGGCTGTTGTAATAAATCCATGGGTAACTTTTTGAGGGGTATTATTGTACACTCAGAGAAAAGATTACTACCAAATACTTAGTTAAATTAATTTGGCTGTTTTAGCACAAAATTCTGAGCTAGATAAACCAAATCTCTTATTTAATTTAGAAACTTGGTATTTTCTTACTTGGTTACATCAAAAAGGGAATGAAATTGAAGTTGCCAGGATGTTGGTACGTAGTTTTGTTTAATTTAACCAAAAAAAAATTTGTTAGATGAACAATATTCTTGTTATAACTAACCAAGAATTTTGGTTTATTTTAATTAGTTATTTTGACCTATAAGTTTTGTCATATAAACCAAGGCATAAATTCTAGCGAATCAATAAAATTCGCTAAAGCATTGTGATTGTACTTTGAATGTAAGTTCAAAGTATTTTCATTATTTTTGTAGTTTGACCACTGCAATCTGATGAGACGATCGAATTTTTTAATATAAAGAATTCAATGTTTCATTAGTTCAAAATCAAACTTCCAATGTGTTGGTTTGGTAACCCCACCTTGATGTATTGTGTTCAATCTAAAACGTTTGCAACATTTACTGCCATTTTTGTTACATTTACTAAGAAAATTTGATAGAATTAAACTAGTAAAATAATAATATCTAAGTAAAATAATTTTTTACCTTGGTTAATTTAACAAAATAGTTAGTCACTGTTACCAATTATTGTCCATTTCTATCCATTAAATTAACCATATGTTTTTGGTTATATTAACTAAGTTAAAAATTAAATAACCAGGATTTGGTTATTTTTAAATTAAAATTTTATTCAACTAAGATCTTGTTCGTTTTTTAACTAAGAAATTTGGTTGATCGAAAATCACCAAGATTTTGGCAAAACTGACTCAGATTTTTGTTTCTTTTGACCCAAATTTTTCTCTGAGTGTACCTGTACAGAGGAATATGGTTTTAAAAAGTTGCACTTTTTAGGTGCAGGTTTAGGCAATTGAACTATTCCAATATATTGTAATTTATTTTAAGTAAAAACTTCTTGTATCAACCAGTACGGTACAATAATTTTAAACGTTTGCTCCCATTTGGGGTAGTTTTCAAGGGATTTAATTTTGCAATTTTATTGTGGTTAGTTTGTAAAAAAAGCTCGAGTACCACCCTAGCATACAACAAAAATTCACAGAAATGCAAAATTGGATCTCTTAGGGGAAGTTTTCGGGGGTTGAACTATGCCAATATGTGGTAGTTAATTTATAAAAAATTACAATACAACCCCAGTACGATACAAGCATGGTGTACCAAAAATATGGGTTTTGAAGAATTACACCCCTTAGGGGAAGTTTTTTGTGGTTGAACTATGCCAATATGTTGTAATTAATTTGTAAGTAAACGGGACCTGTAAAAAATTTTATACTGTGTAACAAATTTTAGTTAATTTGTAAAAAATTCCAGTACCATTTTCATTGGATTGTGCTACAAGTGCTGGTGCAGCATTAAGATCATCTATAATCGCTAAATTTTTGATTCAAAAGCATATAAACAAACAACGCATAGAGGAACACAGTTAACTTTTGCTCACTTCCTCGCTTGATACTTGATAATACATGGGCAAAATTAAACACTACTATTCATATCAAAATATGCAAGTTGTGGCAACACCATCCACACCAGTGGTGCTATTCTAGCTTTCTCTATAGCTGTTTTGTAAACATAATTTTCAAAGATACAACAATTTGGAATAGTTTTCCTTCTAAATTTCGATACGAAAAAACTTATTCCCAAATTAAAAATTTTTCAGTATACGCCAAAATGTAATGAATTTGACAAAAGTGCCATGTAAATATTTTTCGTAATTGCTTTTTCCCAGAGAAAGCCAGAAATAGAACCTTTTTTGAGAACTGGAGTCAAAAATGCAGGTTGCTTTCATTTGTTGAGCGAATCAGAAGAAACTCGAAAGGCACAAAAAGGATTCAGATAGTGATCTATCCATTGAGGTATTCATCGCAGCCTATAAAAGATTTACATCCAATATGGAATTGTGCTGTGATTTGTATAGCTCAAGCTCTATGTTGCAAATTTTAATCAATCGAAATGTACAGGTAGATCAACACTAAGGATTTTTAATTTTGAAAATAATAAGATTAGATTTATTTATTGTTATAAGATTTATTAGAAACAAGCAAATTTTGAAGCCAAATTTTGAAAAAAATCGGTTTTTAAAAAAATATCGCATCTCTTTGTGAGATCACATAAAAATAAAAACTGAAAATTAGATTTAGAAATTCTAGGTTCAACATCATCTTCTAGTGGTTCACAAATCGGATTCTCCTCTGGAATACGACACGCAGTGCCGTTGGAATTAATGGCGTTTTTTTAGAACTTGAAATCTTTTTATTTTAGACCAGTTGCCTCCAAAGTAGGCAGTTTTAAATTTTTACATCTGTTATTTTTACTTCGCATATATGAACATCAGGTGATAACGTCGACGGATTTAATTGCGATTTACTGCGAAGATTAAGAGAATCCAGTATACCACACTAAGCTAATATGCAATAGAGAACCAACGATACTATAATAATAATGATGCTCTTAATAGTATATGAGCCTCTGTCACACCTGAAACTTGAATAGCCCTTTGGTAAACTTAGTAAATCTGCTTCTGAAACACTACGCTCCTGAAATTAATAAAATTGAAAATTTGTGCAATATTTCGCCAATTTACAACATTCATGTTAGACAATCACAAGGCCTTTCAACTTTTGTAAATTTATTATTAGTATTTTTAGTAGTTTTTAAAATAATAATCCTAAAATTTGTAATCCAGTGTTTCGTCAAATCCAAGGAAAAATGTTAACAAAAAGGTGCTCCATAAAATCTAGGTTAAACCATCACGTTGAAATATATTTTAACGATCAGTAACCACAATAATATAATTTTCAAATGGTCAGATTTAATTAATTGCCATTCAATAAATAGTTTAATGGGTCGTAAAATTAATTTTGCATTATCAACATTTAAAAATATTCCATAAAAATCGATGAGTTGTAAATTATGTGAACAAAATAAACCGGACGATGGACGTCCTTTCTATACAACAAAGTAATAAAAATTCAATTTTATGCAACACTATCATATCGAAAATGGAATTATCGATTATTATTAATAATTATTGCATATAAAATTTCAACATTAAATGTCTCAAATCAAATTTGCATAATCATAGAAAATCAGTGGAAGATTTTCTATTTTCTACTTGGGTATACTGCGTGCTTAGGCCGACATTGAAATTAAGTTCAGTTCATTAAGTCAATGGAAAATATATTTGAAAATTGTGAAATCGATAAACTTAAGGGCGGCCATTATTTTTGAAAAGATGGGATGACGTCATCTTGTTTTGTGATTTTTGAGAAAGCCAACATAATACTTATAAACTCCATTACCAAATTTAGGTACTAAATTTTATATTTTTTGTGTATTTCTTGCGAACAATCTTATCACACTCAATTTCATATTTTTGTATATTTACAACACACATATAACGACGAACAACAGCCATAACAATGTAGCCAAACTTTTCTCATTATAGAAAAACCGACAAGAAACACAAGTTTTATTTTGTTCTTGTCTCCAACTGGTTGTTTAATCGGCACAAAATATAAAACGCAGTGGCGTATTATGGGTGTAATTTTGTAACATTTTTCTGCTCTCACATCAAAGATACGTCATGGAAACTGATTTATTACTGTCTATATACGTCGCTCTATAATCAACCGAATCAAAAAAAAAATGTTTCTTGGCAATAATTATGAATGTTCTTGAACGATGTGAGTGAGCCAAATAATGGCATAAAAAATATAATTGGCTTGATAATCGTTACCAAGAAAATTAGGAATATTATATACAATGAGGCCAAACTCAGTTTGGAAACTTTCGTAATTTAATAATTTGTATAACAATTTCAGGGTTTATGTATATCATATCTATATAGTATAAACCTTTGGTTGGTACTTAATAATAATTACGATACACACAGCATCCGCGCATAATATTTACCCCAATATACTACGGTACGAAATAATTTTTTTTTTTTTTGTAAAAATTTTCTGTATATCGAAACGTGATACAATTACATTTTGAATAAATTTTAATTTCATTATTTTTTGAACTGCGGGTTGAAATTTGCAGCAAAATAAATAAAATTGAAAAATCCACTGAATACAAAAACGTGCCCGCTAGATGCGAAAGTTGAACCAAAACCAAATTGCTATGTAATATAAAGCGAGACTAAAGAACCAAAATTAAATCGTGTTCAGGTTTATAATTATTATCAGAACAAATTTTCAAGTGATTTTCTTTCTGTTTAGTATTTTGAATTTTATTTTCTGTATCTTACAGATGAATTCTCAATTAGATGTAGATTTTGAAATTCAAATGGAAGAGAAATGTAATACTGAAAAATTGTCAAATATCCTTATTTTTTTTTCCAAGTAACGTCAGTGCCTGAAATCCCAGAAATTTTAATCTTTATAATCTAAACCAATGAAAATATTTAAATATTTAGAAAAAATGTTTAACACGTTCAAATTTTTGATTGGATTTTTTAATTACTTTTGCATGTATAACACTATGTATATATAGAGTAACTTTGCGATGGAAATATTTTCTATAGAAAACAGCTGGTAAATAAATAGTCGTATGAGCGGCTTAATAGTCCACTATAGATGACTGGTATATTCGAAAATAGTTTCTACAAATAAAAATAGTGTTAATCACCTCAGCTTGACCAAATAAAATTTTCTTGATTATGGCTGCATATCGATATAGCGTCTCATGTATTGCAAAATAATTTTTACGCATCTCGTTCAATCAAAATCTTTTTCTGTCATGGAAATTAGAACCTTTAAACTTTTCACAATTGGTGTTCACAAAAATTTCACAATTGGCCGCTTAAATATATTGTTCTCGCGCTTCACGGTAGCTACTCGAACTAACTCATCGCTTTCTGCATAGGTCTTGATAAATCTCCCTACCTTCCATAGTATGTAATCGGTTGTCGTCCGTCCTATAGTAATATCACATCGTTGACCCTTAGGTTCGTTTGGTAAAATTTCCATTTGTTTCGTAGCTGTAACTGGTGGTGTTCTGAGGACCATCTTTCCAGAAGTCGTGAACCATATTCTACACAACGTTGCATCTGGTTTTTAATGGTATGTGGCCTAAGTCTGCAACTGGCAGGTATTTGGGTGGATACTGTATGAAGATAATTACGGCAGTATAGCCTTTGTGAGTTTTGTCACTGGGACAAGCGCATAATTGGTTCTCGTATACGCGAATGGCGGCCTTCCCGTCCGCACTCTGACAGAATGGACATTTCCCATTTGTTTCGCTAGAATTGCTTGTTTTACAGCACGTTTACCGTCAATATTTAGTTCTTAATTACGACAACGTTAATTGGGCACCCTTATGTAAGGTACTGATATGGGCGCCTCCTGTAAACCTCTGCGTGACTAGTTTGTGTTTATCCAACATTAATTTTTTTTTTGTAGAACTAGATATCGCTGAATTTACACGTCCCCCATTAGCCGCAACTGTTCAATTCGGTTTAATGTTGGATTTAGTGATAAAAGTTTGCCTTTTGTGCATGAGAACTGAATAATTACACTACAGTCTGGTTAACCCACAAAGGACTGCTCAACGTAACAACATAAAAACTCCAAACATTAAAGCAGGTTCTAAAAGAGCCATTTTGTTGAGGTGCCGCTTATAAAGTTATAAAATCACCACCAACCACAAGAGGATTAAGGTCTCTGGATGAAAAATTTTCTAGTCGTGGATAAAAATAAATAAAAACCAAAAACATGAAAAACAGATGTCGAAATTCCCCATATAACCTGTACGTTTTGTTAGAAATGAGCTGGTATGCTCAAAACGGGGTGTGCAGTTTACAAAATTACTGTAAATTAGTAAATAAATAACATATTTGATTTTACCTTACTTTTCTTAAAACCAACAACAATGTTTATAATTAAATTTAACAGTGTAATTTGAGTGCGCGTATTAGAGCAATTAAAATTAATATGGGACTGGTACTCCTTTTAAAAGGTTCACCAATTTGTTATTGCTAATAGTTTCTGCACCCTGTTAGCTAATTTATGATGAAACATAAAGCTCTGCCGATCGTGAAAATTCCCGCTATTCAAATATCCGTGACACGGGAAAAGTATTGGTTCAGATGAAAAGAAGCAAAATTCTTTAGCCCTAGGGTTTAAAAGGTCCACCAATTTATTGATTTATATAAGTTCTGGGCTCCTATGATCATCTACCGACCGAGTATGGTGACCCACTGAACGGGGGAATTTCCGCTATTGGAATATATGTGGAAAAAAAAAGTATTGATATTGGTAAGGGGAAAAAGTATTGGTTCCGTTGAAAAGAAGAAAAATAGCGGGAATTCCCACGATCGACAGAACTTTATGATTTGTCATAAATTGACCAAACGGGTACAGAAATTATTATTAATGACAAATCGGTGGAGCTTTTAATAGAAATACCCATCCCAAACTTTTCATTGCTCAAATTCGTTAAGTATCAAAATACGCCAACTTAAATTTAAATAGCGAAAAATCCCACGATCGTTATACTTGCTCGGTAGATAGTCATAAGAGTCCAGAACTTAACTTAATCAAAAAAATTGCGGACCTTCTAAACCCTCTAAAGGCTGGAGAAATTTTCTTTTTTTCAACGGAACCAATTCATTTCCCGTGTTACGTACATTCGTATAGCGGGTGTTCTCACATCGGAGGAATTTTATGTTTCATGAAAAATTGGTTAACAGGGATCCAGAAAATCTGGAAAACTCATGTTTTTTTATTGGATTGAGCCGAGTACAAAGTGAAACCATCCATCCCAGCCTCTTAGGACAAAGTAAGGAAAAAGCACTTATAATGTTGTACATTAAACCCATTGATCCCCTAAATTTTCCGGAAAATTCATGTTTTTTATTTGAATTGGGTCTAGTACAAAGTGAAACCACCCATTCCAGCCACAGTAACTTCTTAGAAATATGTTAGGACAAAGCACTTTTAATGCTACATGGTGGTATAAATCTTTTGAATATTACACCCAGTGCTCCCCTATATTTTTCGGAAAATTCATGTTTTTTAATTGGAATGGGTCTAGTACAAAGTGAAAACACCAATTCCAGCCATAATAACTTCTTACAAATATTTATGGTCAAAACACTTTTATTGCTTTATTGTGGTATAAAACTTTTGAATATTACACCCAGTGGTCCCATATATTTTTCGGAAAATTCATGTTTTTTAATTGAAATTGGTCAAAAATCAAAACACCTATTCCAGCCATAAAAACCCCTTAGAAATATGTTAGGACAAGCAATTTTAATGCTACATGGTGGTATAAATCTTTTGAATATTACACTCAGTGCTCCACTATATTTTTCGAAAAAATTCATGTTTTTTAATTGAATTGGGTCTATTACAAAGTGAAAACACCCATTTCAGCCACAGTTACCTCTTAGAAATATGTTTAGACAAAGCACTTTTAATGCTACATGGTGGTATAAAACTTTTGAATATTACACCCAGTGGTCCCCTATATTTTTCGGAAAATTCATGTTTTTTAATTGGATTTTGTCTAGTACAAAGTGAAAACACCCATTCCAGCCATAATAACTTCTTACAAATATTTTTGGTCAAAACACTTTTATTGCTATATTGTGGTATAAAACTTTTGAATATTACACCCAGTGGTCCCCTATATTTTTCGGAAAATTCATGTTTTTTAATTGGATTGGGTCTAGTACAAAGTGAAAACACCCATTCCAGCCACAGTTACCTCTTAGAAATATGTTAGGACAAAGCACTTTTAATGCTATATGTATTGTGGTATAAAACTTTTGGATATTACACCCAGTGCTCCCCTATATCTTTCGGAAAATTCATGTTTTTTTAATTGGAATTGGTCTGGTACAAAATCAAAACACCTATTCCAGCCATTGAAACCTGTTAGAAATATGTTAGGACAAAGCATTTTTAATGCTTCATGGTGGCATACATCTTTTGAATATTACACTCAGTGCTCCTCTATATTTTTCGGAAAATTCATTTTTTTTAATTGGATTGGGTCTAGTACAAAGTGAAAACATCCACTCCAGCCAGAAAGAAATGTTTTAGGACAAAACCCTTTTAATGCTTTATTGTAGTATACAATTTTTACATATTACGCCCTGTGCTTCCCTAGTTTTCCTGGAAAATTTATGTGAAAAAATTGCATTGGATCTAGTTCAATCCTAAAGATCTAAGTCAACAAATTTGCAGACCTTTGGAACCCTAAGGCTGGAGTACTTTGCTACTTCTGAACATACTTCTCAACAGAACCGACACATTTCTCGTGTTACGTATATTCAAATGGCGGGAATTCCCACGACCAGCGGGTCATTATACTCGTTTGGTAGATAGTCATAAGAGTCCAGAGCTTATCTTAATCAAAAAATTTGCGGACCTTTTAAACCCTACGGCTGGAGCATTTTTCTACTTTTCAACGATACTAATACGTATGCCGTGTACGTATTAGTACGTATATCCGAAAAGGGGGAATCACTTAGACATTGCTTTTAGGACAAAGCATTTTTAATACTAGATTGTGACAAACAACTTTACATGCTGTGTGATATCAAATATAGTGATATACATAAGTTGTTTCAAGTTTTTTTATTGGACTGGATACAATGAAAAATTTATGAAGTATTTAGTTCTTTATTCCCATAAAGAAAATTAGCTTTCAAAATTTTTGATATTACATATTTAATTTCAAATGTAGTGTAGTTGATCTTCTTGTTTTAAATTAAACTGATAATATAATTTAATAATATTTTACACTGTTAGATTACCTTTAGAAAGAAATTTTGTGTTTAAGACAGTTTAGGACAAACTTCACGTGATTATATAGTCGTATGAAGTTTGTCCTAACATTTGTTGTTGCTTTAGGATAATTTTGGACAAACTTTACACGAATAATAAATAAACAAATTTAAATTTTTTGCTAAATAATTAGTTTAGCCTGCGGTTAAGACAACTATATTCATTAGAAAACTCTTGCCTTTGGGCTACGAGTTCTGACCCGGTTAGTTGCTTACCGTTTAAACTTCTATGGTTGGTTTTGTAAAAGAATCTTTTGCAGTAAGCGACTATGAGCTTTAATCTGTGGTAGTTTGAACATTGCTCAAATAATTCACTAAAATGTTGTCTTCTCTGCTTAGTGCTATTATTTTTGTAAATTTTTCTGTAATTCTTCACGATCACGTATGTAATAGTTGGCATACAACTGTTGACTTCCATCCAACTAGATATGTTTGATTCGTCATTTTTTGTTATTCGACAGCATAGCAGCGGCATATGCGTATTTCGAATCACCAGCGAAACCTTAGAACTCGGTGTTGAAATCTATCGTTGTATTGATCAATCTTTGACTTTCCATGTTTTTAATGTCGCCTAGTTCTGCTTTATATTTTATCCACTTTGTATTGATCTTTTTTGGTATAAAGAGAGGTTCATCTCATTTTATTCCATATAACCACATATTTTTTGCATCATGTTTTATAATTTTTGCTGAAATTGTTAACGGAGATAACCATCGAACTGGATCAACTAGCTTAGATGATTCGAATAATAATGGATCGTTTTGTTGCTTGTTTGCTGGATAGCTGCAGTCCTGCAACATTAAATTTAAAATTGATTTAGCGTTTAGCTTTATTTGCACATTAAACTCACGCGTCTTGTTCACTTGGAGAACCATTTCCAGTTAGATCCACCATGTTTTGTAAACAACTTTAGTTAGTGAACGAACTGAATTTCTCATGATGTCAAACCGGTCAATAACTAACCATTTTAAAGCTCTTATGGCTAAGAAACTTGCTGCTGTTGTTCCATATGTCACTGTCCTAAGCTTAACATATATATTTTCATTGGTTTGGAGTGATGATCTCGCCATAAAAAACGTTGATAATTCTGGCCTAGTTCGTTGAGTCCAGATTTAGCGATACTTTTTTTTATGTCCGCCGTAATTACGAATTTATGTTTTCTCCATCGTACTAGTTTTGTTTGGGAGATTCAAAATTCAAACATTTAAAGATACACCCGATGAAATTTTGAAGAAAGCATAAATCAATACTTTAAAATTTGTAGTGGTGATGCTCTATTTAATGGACTTATGATGGTCAATCTCTCTTGAACCGATTTTCAATTAAGATTATTCTGGCTGTGGCTTTTTTCTTTGTATTCTCCTAATTCTACATTATCACCCTTGAATAGAATTCTTATATCTGCCATTTGTACGTTTTTTAAGGTTTACTCTTCAATAGTTCTTTTGTCCTGTATCGAATTGGCTTCTATGAGTAATTTCAACTGATCCTCAATCTCTTTTGTATCTATCATTGTTATTGGTTAATGTGTTCTGGTACCACCCCAACTACCGGCTATCCATCCTTTCGTTGAAAATTAAATTAACCCCCGAATGTTGTAGTGGCTCGAAGGACCATGTAAAATCTATCACTATCTCGAAAATTGGGCTGAGATTATTCGGCAATGGTTGTATAAAAACATTTTAACGGACTAGTAGGTTAACACTGATGGAGTCTACTAGAGTAAACAGAGTGAGAAAACAATGGGAATTAGTTAAATACTAAATTAATTCGCATTTTTAGCTTATCTGATGGTGAAAGTTGGACAGATGAACAAGTGCGTAACTCAAAAGTTACCAAACATTTTGATAATTTAATTTCCAAAATTTCGGATTTTCTACACCACATTACAACCCCCCTCTCTCCTTCAGGTTTGCTCCAAACTCCGTCTGGGTTATATTTATACCATATTTAAAATTTGACCTTGAAATAGGCACATGTTTCCTTTATTTCGTAATCATATATAAGTTAGGAACCAAAATTTACGAATTTATTGTCTGTTGAACTTTTGGTATATATCCATTCCGAGACTGTTTAGTGCCATTCTAAAAATAAATAATTTTAGGGAAATCCTAATGAAAATAATTAAATTTAAATTATAACATTCTTCAGAATTTCTCACATACTATACAATTTGATTTATAGACAAATAAATATTCAAACGCCAATCAAAGCGTTTAACTTTCCAGTAGACTAACAAATAAAAAAGCATCGATAAAAACATTCCCATGGAGTATCAAAATAACAAAAAATCTATAATCGTTAACCGGAAATTTCACAACACAGTAGCAAAAAAAAAATTTTAAAAGTTTTGTCACAAAGTTATACACGATAAATTTTTGGTGTTATTCGAATAAAACTGTGATGTTATATGCTTCTGGCGAAAAAATCTTAATGTTTTTTGCTCCATACCAATGATATCGATAAATCAATTTTCTAAATATATATATATTTTGTTGAAAACAATCGTTTGCGTTGGAATGGTGTTAGAAAATCAGATATTGTAAAATATTTATTTATCCAAAAGTTGGTGATACATAGGAAATTTTAATTGATTTAGAACGATTTATTTTTGAGTTGGGTGTACGATTCTAGACAACTTTAAGATTTTTTTACGTAATGTTCAATGTTTTATTAGCCTCGAGAAATAAATCTAAATTATTTAAAATTATAAATTTAAAAACGTGTAAATAGAATTTGTACTGAAATATGACGAACACGATTCTTCGAAGTATATAATCCAAAAAAAAAACAAACATGTTTCCAATTTATAACAAACTCGTCCTTGTAAATCAGGTAGGAAGGATACAATTTGTTATTTTAGACCAAACTTACAATGAAGTAGAATTTCTAATAAAGCAACTTATTTACTGATAAAATAACATTTTTCTAAAAATTTTCCATTTTTCCATTTCATTGAACCTTAAATCCCTTTTTTTCCTGTGTGTGTGCACAAAAGAAAAAAATATTGATCCTTTGTAAAAAATTGTTGCTTGTTTATGGATTTTATAGGCTTGAAAATATACAAATATGTCCTACGCAAATAACAAATGTATAGAAGATGCAAAGCATAAAATTATGGAAATTTGTTAAGGAGATTTACTCGAGAAATATGGAAGATAGATACACATATAAGTTTAAATAATTTTTTTTTATCCAATATTTTTGTATAGCAGTAGCATTTAAATTATGTTGCTAACACTTCTTAAGAAAAACTATAAATTAATTTCGGGTATTTGATTAAGTGGTACATCGTTTAGTTTATGGAACATATTTTTGATATCGTCTTCCTACACGTGAATAACAAAATATTAAACATTTTAAATATAATTAAAAAGTGTAAAAATACTAAGTATGTTTAAAGCTTGTTATAAAGCGATCCAAACCCAACAACACAACAACAAATATATTTGACAACAAAAATGTTTTCCTTTTTAAATCGTTGCAACTTTACCGTTATAAAAATTGATAATATTGTCAGCTATTTGTGCATTGACAACAACAACATTGTACATATTAACTTGGAAATCTATATATGATAATAATTTTCAATACTAAACAGTTAATTAAAATTTTAATTTAAATCATTGTAAAAAATCATTATATTTCGGCCATTTGTAAATATATTGACAACAACAAATACATTTGACAACAACAAATATATTTGACAACAACAACATTTTCTTTGTAGTAATATGTGGAAATCTGAATAACATGAATATATTTTAACATGGTAAATAATTCATTCCGATTTCATTTTAAACCGATGTAACTTAAACTTTATAAAAGCTGATAATACTGTCGGCCATTTTAACATTGACGACAACAACAACTATGTTTGACAACAACAACATTGTAGATGTTAACTTGGAAATCTGTATATGATAATAATTTTTCATGCCAAACAATTTATTCCAATTTTAATTTAAATCTTTGTGAAAATCATTACATTTCAGCCATTTGTATAAATAATGACAACAACAAATGTATTTGACAACAACAACATTTTCTTGTAATATTTGGAAATCTAAACATGATAATATTTTAAAATGTTACATAATCTAATTTATTCTTAATTTTTATAAATTTAATATTACAAGAATTCATAATATTTTCCGCCATTTGTACTTTGACAAAACCAAATATATTTGACAACAACAAAAATGTAGATGTTAACTTCGAAATCTGTATATGGTAATAGCAAATAATAATTTGCCATGCTAAGCAATTAATTCCAATTTTAATTTATAAATCATTATTAAATATTATTATATTTCGGCCATTTGTAAAAATATTGACAACAAATGAATTTGACAAAAACAACATTTTTCTTGTAATATTTGGAAATCTGTACATGATAATATTTTAAAATGTTATATAATTAATTCCAATTTTATTCTTAATTTTTATAAATCTAATGTTACAAGAATTCAAAATATTTTCCGCCATTTTTACTTTGACAAAAACAAATGTATTTGACAACAACAAAAACGTAGATGTTAACTTTGAAATTTGTATATGGTAATAGCAAATATTGATTTGCCATTGTAAACACTTAATTTCAATTTTAATTTAAATCATTATAAAAAATCATTATATTTCGGCCATTTGTAAATATATTGACAACAACAAATATATTTGACAACAACAACATTTTCTTTGTAGTAATATTTGGAAATCTGTATACATGAATATATTTTAACATGGTAAATAATTAATTCCGATTTCATTTTAAACCGATGTAACTTAAACGTTATAAAAGCTGGTAATACTGTCTGCCATTTTTACATTGACGACAACAACAACTATGTTTGACAACAACAACATTGTAGATGTTAACTTGGAAATCTGTATATGATAATAATTTTTCACGACAAACAATTTATTCCAATTTTAATTTAAATGTTTGTAAAAATCATTATATATCAGCCATTTGTAAAAATATTGACAACAACAAATGTATTTGACAACAACAACAACATTTTCTTGTAATATTTGGAAATCTGTACATGATAATATTTTAAAATGTTACATAATTAATTCTAATTTATTCTTAATTTTTAAAAATTTAATATTACAAGAATTCATAATATTTTCCGCCATTTGTACTTTGACAAAAACAAATATATTTGACAACAACAAAAATGTAGATGTAAATAATAATTTGCCATGCTAAATACTTAATTCAAATTTTAATTTAAATCATTATAAAAAACCATTATATTTCGGCCATTTGTAAATATATTGACAACAACAAATGTATTTGACAACAACAACATTTTCCTTGTAATATTTGGAAATCTGTACATGATAATATTTTAACGTGGTAAATAATTAAATCCATTTCCATTTTGAATCGTTATAAATTTACCGATATTATAATTTATAATATTTTCATCCATTTGCACATTGACAACAACAACTATATTTGGCAACAACAAAATTGTAGATGTTATCTTGGAAATTTGTTTATGATAATAGCAAATAATAATTGTTTCCATGCACAACAAACAGTTTGTTCCAATTTTAATTTTAAGTATTATAAAAAATTATTATATTTCGGCCATTTGTAAACATATTGACAGCAACAAATATATTTGACAACAACTACATTTTCCTTCTTATACTTGAAAATCTGTACATGATAATATTTTAACTTGGCGAATCACTAATTCCGATTTCATTTTAAATCGTTATAAATTTACCGATATTATAATTTATAATATTTTCAGACACTTTTACTTTGACAACAACAACTACATCTGACAACAACAAAATTGTAGAAATAAACTTTAAAATCTATATATGATAATAGCAAATAATAATTTGCCATGCTAAACAGTTTGTTCAAATTTTAATTTAAATAATTATAAAAAACCTTATATTTCGGCCATTTGTAAATATATTGACAACAACAAATATATTTGACAACAACAAGATTTTCCTTCTAATATTTGGAAATCTGTTCTTGATAATATTTTAAAATGTTACCTAAATAATTCAAATTTCAACAAGACTTCATATTATTTTCGACCATTTGTACATTGACAACAACAACTTTATTTGACAACAACAACATTGGTGATGTTAACTTGGAAATCTGTAATGATAATAGATAAATAATAATATTTTCCATGCACAACAAACAGTTTATTGCAATTTTAATTTAAATCATTGTAAAAAATCATTGTTATTCGGCCATTTGTAAATATATTGACAAAGACAATCTGACAACAACAACATTTTCCTCCAATTTCATTTTAAATCGGTATAATTCTGCCGTTACAAGAATTCATAATATTTTCGGCCATTTGCATATTGACAACAACAACTGTATTTTAAATATATGTATATCTATAATATCTAGAAGGAGGTTTGAGGAGAGAACACCCGAAACACAGGTGGCCAAGTTCTTGTTTTGCCCTATGTTCTCCATGCGATGAGCAGTCGTTTATATAGCCCAGCTTTCAAATATAGCTGATTTTGTGTCAGCTTGCCATAACTGCTTATCGGATTGTATGCTACTCGAATGTTAGGACCCAACACGCTAAGGTTTATAAAGTTTTTTTTTATTAGCACCTTCGTCGTGTGTCCGGTATACATGCGTCTCGGTAGAAAGGAGGCTCGCCGTCTTCTTTTATCAATATCATAGCCGCATTTATTTGGTTTGAGGTCGGAGGATTATATCGGCGTTCAGACAATCGGAAATAGATCAGCTTAACATTTTATTCAATATTTTAAGCACCAAAAATAACATAAACTATAACGAAGTCGAAATCTAACACAATTTTTATAAATAATTCGCTGAGACCAAATTCAATAAATTTCTGTGTTTCTAATCGATTATAAAAAAAACTTTGATTGCCTAAATAAAATTTTATTTATAAAAAGGATGTTGAAAACCTTGCTGGAAGTGATATATTCGTCTCTTTGATTAGTATTTCAAAAAGCATTACACATTTCTTTTATGTTCAACGAAAATAGCCCAAAGGATTTATTTCGTTCTTTTATACAAAAAAATGTATTTTTTTATTCGCTTCCGTTTTAATATTTAAATATTTCAATCTTCTTGGAAGATTACATTTACATATGATTGAGTTTACTTTATATTTTTTGTTTTCTTGCCAAACCAAAGCTAATCATGAACCTATTTAATTCCTCCTAGATTTAACTTAAATTTAAGTTTGACGATGATAATCAAATCTAGCTATAGGTAAGCTTTAATACATAAAGGCAATCCAGTAAGGAATACCAATCCTAATAACATATGCTTTATGAACATAAACAGGTAGAATTAATTTTCTCACAATTGTACAAATTATTGGTAAAATGTGTCGAAAAATTCAAAAAAAGGAAATGTTATATAATCAATTGGTTCATATACAAATGGCGTTTGGTATACGTCTAGACAGAAATTATATAAACATAAACATGTTTGACGGGAATCAAAGTTTTCAGAAAATACATTAAATTTTATTTCCTTAAAATTGGTTGTTTATAAAATTCAATAACGACGAATCCGAAGCGTGGTATACTCATCTTCGGAGACGGTGGCAGTAACCAATTAGTTATAGTGAAATATCTCACCGCATTCTCTGCTCTACAGGACGTAATAAGCCAAAAAACGTCGAATTGTCTTTTATCTCGAATTAAAGAATTGCCCAAGCTTTAATAATAAAAACAATTTTGACCACATAAATTACACTTCTGTATTCGATATTGTAATCGATTATGCATGCAGATAATTTTTGTGGAAGATTGCAGATCCGTGCTAGTCTATTAATTAATTATTTTCACAAAGCTTAAAGATTTTGATTTGCCTCTTTGAATTGTTCTATAAGTTAAAATTATTGGGTTTACATTTATGCTTTTCTAAGGTGTTCTAATTTTTTTAAATTAAATTATGAGCCCTTCATATAATAAACTTAATGGCAATAGAATGGCAAACCAATCTTATCAGTTTTTCAAAGTCTGTTTCAATAAAATTCGCAAGCACTCCCAACAGTTTAAAAAATTCTTTTTGATCCGCCCTTTATAAATCAAATCATGAGCCAAAGCCTAAAATAATATAAGAAAAATGGCTCATATAAACAAAAAAAAAATGTACCGCTTGGCTCCAATAGATTTGGGTTGTTTTTAAATAATTAAGAACCAGATACAGTTTAAAGATCTAACTCTGCCCAGAATTAGTGATATAATCATTTTATGATATAAATTTTATGTTTAATTGACTATACTCAATGTTAAATTGAGATATGTTTATCCTGAAGAATTAATTACCATTCGATTAAAATCTCTTCTGCATTGCGGGAAGTGGTTTTTATTTAATTAAGTATTAAAACGAATTAAATTTATTACATCCTCATGTGGTATTTATTAAATTACGGGTACATGCTATTTATTGAAAAAAAAATGAATATTGTACGTGTGCACATTTAAACCACTGTATGCGATTAAGTGGTCATAAATTATTTCGAAACTATAACACAAATGTATTATGGGTGTACGCCATAGGTATGTAATGTATACCTATTTTCAACGTATATTTGTGGAAAAAGAGCATTCATAATTCCTATCGTGCAAATTAATTTTGATTGCAACATTTTTCATCTGCCATTATGCTTCAAGCAAAAATTTCCACTCCAATGCGAGTAACTAATGTTATGAAGACGTATTATTGATTATTTTTCAATAACGTGTTGTGCGTGTGAAAATGGGATAAATTATTATTGAAATATCATGTAAGTGATTGATCATATTATGGGTGCGTGTATCTTTATATTCAAGGATTTCGAATTGATGATTGAACAGTCAATAAAACATAAATCTGACCTTTAGTTGGTTATGCAAACATATTGAAAATATTATATATTTTATGGTATATTGTTCAAATTGAATAATTCGGTGGTGTAAACATGGTAATTTGGTGAATTATTTTATGTATTGAGCTTCCCATAACCTTCCAAAACAGGGAGATTTTAGTGAAATAAGGTTCCATGTCTACATCTATAAAGCTATTCAGAAACAATATTGGAAGTTTTGATTAATAGTGCAAACATTTCTCGTAATTTTCTGTCACAAAATTGCTCCCTCCCCCCCAATTTGCGTCACTATGAGTTTCAATACAAATTTCATGCCGTTCAGTGATCCTGTTCAGTGCACCCAAGGATACATCTCTTAATAGATCTCCTCTCGTGAACTAAGTAGGCGGCCCATCAATTGCCATTGACACTCCGCCTTAAACTTTGAATATGTTTTTTTTTTATCTAGTTTTTATTTCTATAAAAATATAAAGTATATAATAAACGAAAAGAATCAGAAATAAAACTAGTTTAGTAGTCTCCTTATTAAAGATAATGTTACGGATCTACGATTCAATTACAAAAAATATTTAAATTACACTATTACAAATTCAAAATATTAATTATAATTTATTACTATTTCTATTCGGGTAAAATTATTACTTATTATTAATTATAAATTATTACTAATTCTATTCGGGTACTAAACATTTTTTTTTTATTTTTTTTTTAAATACAACGAATAAAATTATTAAGTTGAATAATTATTATTGACATTTGTTGATATTTCTTCATAACAATAAAATTCACAAACAATATGGTAAAATGTTCATTACAGATATACTTCCATGTTTCCTTCCATGTTAGCAAATCCTTTAATAATTTGAAAAAATCATTAAGATTATTTGTTAAAAAAAAGGTTGACGGTAATTGATTATATAGTTTAGGAGCGGTATAGTTGAAGAATTTTTTAAAATTCTCCTTATTATAATGCAAAGGGGGTCTCATGTAAATACATTTACGTACGACTTCTTTCGCCTTAATTTGGCAGCCAATATTCTTGGCGGACTATGGACTGAATAGGTGAAGGATCCGAATGCTTGTTGTCTATTTGTGCATCACGAATGTTAAGCAGCGTAACTGTTGACTTTGGATTCAAAATTATCGGATTGTCGATTTAATGACCTGAGGCTATTGGTACTGTTGATGTCGCATTTCGTTTAAGGTGTCAACATATCATTTTTGTAATATTGGCTTTGTTTGTGTTTACAAATAAGATGCTCAACATGAATCAACTCTTCCCTTAGTACAGATAAATTCCGCTCGTTCTAGTATCTTTGTGTTTTCTAGAATTTTTGACAAATCCTATAATATAACCCATAATCCTTTGAAGATTGCGGAACGATGAATATTTAGCGAGAATTTCGGACGTGCGGTTACCAATGCAATAATACATCTGCAAAAATATTTTAAAGCTTATGATTACTGGAGATATCCAACCCAGAGAGGCAAAGAGTCAGCTGGCTTTGGAGAGCACTGTACATTTTGTGAAATTCGTTGAGTTAGGGAGCTGAACATTGAAATCGGTTTTGGGGTTCCAGTTGATTCCTAATACTTTTATAAGGATTCCACGATCTGTGGAAATTTCCTTGTGTTCTATTTCTTGAAGTTCTTGAGGAATGTTGCGCAATATATTTTGACGATTTGATTTCCACTTCCTAAAATGGAACCCTTAGTTAACTAGAATGTCTGCTATCTTTTCGTGTAGCTGCAGTGCAAAGATAATGCGAAACCTCAGCACAATCTGGGTGCAGCTTTTATATTACGTAAGTATAAGTTTGCCTTCTCATTAGACAGTGCTTTGCCCAGCATTAAACATCAAAAGATTGCGAGATGTCTCAATAATTTTTTGTTGAAGAATTGAAAAATTGAAACAATATATACGCTTCTGACAGCCATCGAACTATTGAACATTCAAGCCAAGATTAAGTTCGATTTTCCAAATGCAGAATTTATCATAAAACGATTGTCGTACAATCGAGTACTCTTGAATGTTGCACCGCTTCTTATCCAGATTTAATCCAACCACTTTTAAAAGATAAAGGCTACTAACGAAATACTCGTATGATTATACCAATTTTCGATTTCATATCCTAATTGAATCTATTTTATCATATCGCTATGAGTCCTGAGCGTGACCTGTTGACGAATGATTAGCCTAATCAATCTAAGTTAGCTGCTGCGGCTGCTGGAACGTACATGCTGTCGTCGCATGAGGCAAACTAGCATGGCGGGAAGGTGATTTTTTATTTTCTTCCATTTTTGACGTTGTTGGTGAAACTTTTTCCGCATTGTCTCTTTCTGATGCGCGCCCGATTGTGTCCTGGAATGACATGGTACATTTTTGATACATTATCGAAGGTTTTGTTTTTTTTCCAAAACTGAAATTGGCGACTGTTTCATTTATGAAATATTTCTTTTCTATTGCTATCAAAACCAAATTGAATAAATATGAGCAGTACCTCTTTCTCCAACTCCGTTCAGGTATCGATGACAAATTATTTGGTGATAGAAATGAATAGAAATATCACAATTTTTAATCTAGCTGGAGCTGGAAAATGTTATAAAAAATTATACAGTGTCCCATTTTATTCTAAAAAGGCGAGAAATACACTTCGATGAATTATTGTAAATGTGTTGTTATAACATGTTACCCCTGATTTAGTAAAAATTCGTTTAATGAATCTCCTAGTGGTACCCGGCTTACTTTCTGTTTGATCTCAACAATTTTAGTAAAAACTGTAGAATTGGCTTTTACGAGTATCAAGAAGTGATTGTAAACAGCCCGGATTTCGAAAATAATTTTTTACGGGTTCCTTAATGAGGCTTGCTTAAATACTGATATAAATTGCTCAGACTGTTGCGGATTTCAGAAAGCCAATGCAGTGAGTTCTAATTTCACATTAAATTTATGTAACGTCATAGTCCGTCATGTTGTACCACCTTGCGTTGGTTGATAATTGTTTTTCTTCAAATGCCGTTTGATAGAAAAAGGATTCTACGCTAAATTTTGAAAGAAGTTCTTAAATGTGGCCAACTAGGACGGGATTAAACCATTTTTTAACCAATATTTATGAACATTTGTTTTATTAGTGTAAATTGAATTCTATATTAATTTTTAGTGCAAGATTCTTAGGGGAATATCTGAAGTGACAAAACTAGGCCATTAAACAATCGCTAGCGATAGTTGATGGAAATTGGATTAAGAATTGATTTTTGGATAAATTCTGGAGTATAACCAACACAGAACTATATAGCAACGCAGAATGATAATTGGGTTTTAAAATAATTCTTGGAAGTAGTTTTGAAATAACTGTGAAGAATTTAGTAAATGGTCTTATAATTTTTGAAGAAAAGGTTATCCCAATGAATCAAAGTTGCTGTGTGTTCTGACACATACATTTTATTTAAACGAAATCAAATAGTATGTGTGCACCAAAAGATTCGGAAATTGCTCAATTTGATAAGAAATCGTTTAGTTGACCAAAATCCACAGTCAGTTATTTTTCACAATTTTATTGTTTTTGTATGGTGTTTTTGTACATTCTTGTTTTGTAGATTTTGTGATTTATAGGGTTCCGCAAACTGGTAGTTGGTTAGTATAAATTAATGAAGCTAAGTGATTCGGAAATAAAATTGGATAGAAATGGGATAAGAAAATCACTCAAATATGTGTTTTTTGTTAAATGGAAACTGAAATGAAACTCAACTATTTTGAAACAGATTTGGCTTCAGTATAATCGTCGAAAAAAGATGAAATTGGATAGGGGTAAACAGTGGTTTCGATGGAGTGTTAACAATTTGTCCTTTATTATTGTGAATCGAGAAAGCAGCTTATTTGATACGAACTTACCCAACACCGAACGGAGGCTTGTATGTTAATTGCAAGGATTCGATTAGAAATAGTAATAATACTCAAACGATTTGATAACAAATTAATGATGGGGTGAGTAGAGGGTTCCTAGTATCAGAAATCTAAATGAGTTTGGATTTAAATATTGAGAAAACAAATTAATTCGGTCAGTTTTTGTTATTTTAAAAATGTATTTCCGACATGTCCAACTTCTAAGGTTCAAAGCCCATCTCGGAAAAACTTTCGTCTTTTAACGCGATCCAAGTTTGAAGCTAATTTTCAATTTCCTTGAAAGAAGTGAACCGGTGACCTGCCAAATAGTGTTGCATGCGTCGCAATAACCAGTAATCAGAAGGGGCACTATACGGAGAATATACTGCGGGTGCGGTCGAAACAACCAGTAATCAGAACAAATCGTCTTCGTTATCGGCTCCCATTTAGGCTGAATTTTTATTATCGTCTGCTATTTATTAAGTTACGCGTTGTCCACAATTTAGTAGACCCACTGATTTTTGGCTCACAACGTTCCTGCGGAAAAAGCGCATTTACGAAAAAACGATTTAAAAGAGAAAGCTTAGAAATTAAAATTCAAACTTCAAAGCCCATTTTGTAAATTTTTCCAAAAATGACGAATTTTGATGAAAAAAGTACTTTATTTCATCAAAATCTGCCATCTCTACAGTCCTCGGAGATCATTGCAAAATTTGGTGCAAATCTGTGTACTCGTTCAGTCGCAGCTTAAATGAGAGCTTTTTCATTTTTTACAATGATGTTCAAAAGTTTAACATTTACTAAAAACTATTAATAGTTTTAAATAAAATTATAGATTAAATTTCAACCAACAAAGGTTGACCTTGTTGACGCTCCTTGTGACGGGACTTTTCACAATACACTGAACATGAACTAATAAAAAATATTGATTTATTTTGAAACCTATAGTAAACCAGTGGGCCAGTTTTATTTTACTGTGAATAACACAACTTGAAAACTTTTGTTTTGTTTGCTGTATTAAGTTGGGTATTTGCAAATGCCTCAACTTTTTTCTAACTAGCAACTTGGCCTCCGTAATACCCTTTAAATCAGGCTTGCTCTATATCTTTTTTATATTTTTTTTTTTGCTTTTTCTAAATCTTTCAAGCCCGGAGTTGTATCTTGCGTAATTCTCTGCGGTAGGGCTACCATTTTCTTAGCTCCACCTCAATTTTGGCTCGTAGATAACGTCTTTCCGATTGAACTGCAGCTTTTCTTTGAATATCCAAATAAACGCATTGAATTGCTCTTGTATGGTCAAACCAGTGTACTGTTCTGAACCCGACGCAGTTCAATGCACTTGAAAATTCTCAAATGTACTTCGTCATAGAACAATGCTTGTAGGCCATACGAGTCCGTACTGTAAGAAAAACAAATTTATTTGTGTCTCTATTTGCTAAATTTTATTAAACAAGTTTTAAGTCTAACTTGTGGCATTTAAATTTCTTGAGCTTGCTCTATTTAATCGAGATTCAGCTCCCAGTGATCAAAATTGCATTATGCTCTTTATGTGTTGGGTCTGTTAATATGACTCCGCCATTTGTTGTGTATTTTGACAACAACAACAACCATATTTGTCATGAACGAAATTTATTATCTGATATAAATAAGAGCCAATATCAATCTGAACAATTTAAACTAATTTAATTATAATCTGAAAATATATAAACTAGTAGAATTCTGATCATCACTGAATATATTATGTGTAATGGTCGGCCATGTTTATTTTGACAACAACAACAACTGATATAAATAAAAGTCAATATTAATCCCAAACATTTAAATTTATTTAACTCTATTCTGAAATTATCTAAGCTCGTACACTCCTAGTGCTCACTAAATATATTATGTGTTATTGTCGGCCATGTTTATTTTTACACCAACAACAACTGATATAAATAAAGGTCAATATCAATCCCAAACATTTAAATTTATTTAACTCTATTCTAAAATTTTATAAACTAGTACAATTCTGGTGATCACTAAATATATTATTTGTCATTGTCAGCCTTGTTTATTTTGACAACAACAACAACTGATATAAATGAAGGTCAATATCAATCCCAAACATTTAAATTTATTTAATTCTATTCTGAAATTATCCAAACTCGTACAATTCTGGTGCTCACTAAATATATTATATGTTACTGTCGGCCATGTTTATTTTGACAACAATAACAACTGATATAAATAAAGGTCAATATCAATCCCAAACATTTAAATTTATTTAATTCTATTCTGAAATTATATAAACTAGTACAATTCTGGTGCTCACTAAATATATTATGTGTTATTGTCGGCCATGTTTATTTTGACAACAACAACAACAACTGATATAAATAAAGGTCAATATCAATCTCAAACATTTAAATTTATTTAATTCTATTCTGAAATTATATAAACTAGTACAGTTCTGGTGCTCACTAAATATATTATGTGTTATTGTCGGCCATGTTTATTTTGACAACAACAACAACTGATATAAATAAAGGTCAATATCAATCCCAAACATTTAAATTTATTTAAATCTGTTCTGAAATTATATAAACTAGTACAATTCTGGTGCTCACTAAATATATTATGTGTTATTGTCGGCCATGTTTATTTTGACAACAACAACAACAACTGATATAAATAAAGGTCAATATCAATCCCAAACATTTAAATTTATTTAATTCTATTCCAAAATTAAATAAACTCGTATAATTCTGGTGATCACTAAATATATTGTGTGTTATTGTCGGCCATGTTTTTTTGACAACAACAACAACTGATATAAATAAAGGTCAATATCAATCCCAAACATTTAAATTTATTTAATTATATTCTCAAATTATATAAACTAGTACAATTCTAATGCTCTCTAAATATATTATGTGTTATTGTCGGCCATGTTTATTTTGACAACAACAACAACTGATATAAATAAAGGTCAATATCAATCCCAAACATTTAAATTTATTTAATTCTATTCTGAAATTATCCAAACTCGTACAATTCTGGTGCTCACTAAATATATTATGTGTTATTGTCGGCCATGTTTATTTTGACAACAACAACAACTGATATAAATGAAGGTCAATATCAATCCCAAACATTTAAATTTATTTAATTCTATTCTGAAATTCTATAAACTCGTACAATTCTGGTGCTCACTAAAAATATGAGGTAAGTATTTAAAAGGTTCTTCAAATACTCTCATTTTTACGAGATTGTTGGATGAATTGAGCATGCCATGGTGCGGTAAATCAAGGGGAATTGTGTAAAAACCAACAACTCACATACATACTTTGTACACTATGCTCATTTTTCATTTATTTATCTTGCATAAGATTTATTTTAATTTTTGAACTGTGAGAAATAAATCTTTTCATAAAGCTTGTTTATTTCTAAGTCATCACCAAATTCAGATTCTTTTATTTTATCAATTTTATATTTTATGTGTTCACAGTTCACTTTATATTCACAATAATTGTACCATTTGCCAAAAACATTTTCTCTTCCTGCATGTAATTTATTTATGTCTTGTGTTTTTTAAATATTTACTTCCTGTTAATTATTAATTATTTTTATGTAATTAACACATTTTGTTAATCGAATTTTGCACATCATTAATCATATATTTTAATATGATAAAATTGATCTATTGGTGTTTTGGAGCAGAACTTTTGATTTTCAATTAAAATGATAGTTTGAAATTTGCAAAACTACATATAGTCATAGACAACTGTAATATGTGAATTTAATGTGATAAGTGGCTTTGTATGCGGTTTTCCGTATGAAAATGATTGATGATCATGAAAAAATTAAAAATGACTCATCCGATTGTTTCCGGATAACAATCATGTTATATTATAAAGGTAAATAGATGAAGCATTTCAGTATCAAACTAAATTTATCATTTTTAAAAGTGTTTTTTATAGTAAAACGTACCTTCCGAATCTGTGAATAAAACATGAAAAAGAACAAGCTTTATATACAAAAAAATAATAAAATATATAACAAAATTCTCGTAAATGTTTGGTCCAACACCAATTTATCACATACCATCACACGTAATAAAAATGCGTAATGGAAGGGTGGTGGATAAATTTTGTAATTTACCGTGATACTCATATTATTTAGCTTTATAACAACTCAGGCTCATGTTTACGATTAAGCGGAATACATACCCAAAGCTTTGTTTGAACTACATATGGGACATCTATCTTTATGTATATTTATATAAAATAAATGGGGTACGAGTAATAAAATTTAAATATCTAGACATGTGTAGGAGATAAAGCTTGTCTAAAATTTTTTATTTATTTATGTTACCAAAATAATAATATGGGTTGACATACGAGTATGTACAGAGGTGGAATGTAAAACATGTGGACAATCCCAAATGCAAATTGTTTAATATTAAGTTCTCAAATATGAATTGATTTTTTAATATAATATTTGAATAAGAGCTGGTATTACAGCAAGCAAAGAACTAAAACTGAATTGTTAACTATACTGTAACCTATTTAGTTTGGTAACGAATTATAAACCTTAACCATTTTTAAATGTCAAATATAAATTAAGGCGATCTAAATTATTTGCTTTAATATTTCGAAATGTGAAGCAATATTAATCGATGTTTTCTTAAAACGAATTATATTTGTTTAATAATTTTTTTTCGAAAACTAAATAGCCCTTTTATAAAATGAAGCCAAGTGCAAAATTAAAAATCAAGGAAAATTGTAATAACCTTTTAGACATTTTTCAAGTAATTGTTAGGTTATACGACCGGACAAGTGGTGTAGTGGTTAAAGCTTCGGCATTTGGACCGGAATGAACCCAGTTACTGGGTTCGAATCCCATCAGAGGCTAGATGCAATTCAAATTTTAAATCGATTACAATCGGTGATATTAATAAACACAACTAAGACCCTTTGATGGAGTGCAGAATACAGCGCCGACACAATCGCCCTTTAATGTTTATTCCGCACTTAGGTGAAGTGTGTAATTGAAATACATAAAAAGGCTGAAACATTGGAAAATGCGTAGCAGTTTTTTCGTGGATTTCTACTTTACAATCGCAAAAAAAAATTATATATAAAAAAAATGTGTCAATTGACATGGAAAAATCAACCTAGTAACCATATTTCTGATCGCAAATAATTATTTTTTGACCGGATATAGGATATACTCCTAACATGTCCTTGTCGTTACCCAGTAAATATGAATATTGGCCTCAGCAAGTATTGTTTTCACATAAGTAACCGCAGCATAAACCTTTTTGCTTGAATCGCAGAAGTCGTGAAGCGATATCCGTGCGGAGTCATAACGTTGCGCTCACCTGTGATTATTTTTTTTGTATTTATTTCTAAAAATTTCGTTACCATCGAATGATTGCGCGTGTGTGTGACCGGTGATGTATAGGAGTATTTTTTTATTGTATATTTCTCGTTTTTTGTGTGCGATTAAAACGTGGTGAGAAGGAGTAGCCGAGTCTAAAATTGTATAGGTATCAGAGAAAATACTGCAGCGTGTTGGGTGGCCAACTACGAGGCCATTAAATTTGAAAGTGCTTCAAAGTTCGAAAGTGCCGCATTTGTCGCAGAGAGCCAATAAACAACGACGAGTGCCACCTTTTCAACGGCACATTTTGTCTACGGGTGCCGTTTCTAAAATACCAAATATTTACGGTTGGCCGACAGAGGCTCGCTATTTGCACCGTACCGGTGGTCAGTTGAGGCCATTCACATTTCGGATAGCGACGATAAGGCGCTCACTGGTATTTTAAGTTTTCGGTGGGAAGTCGCCTAACTTATTTTCGGTCAACGGCGGCAATATGACCAACGGCGGGAAAACGCCCAACATTTACGGCGGCTTATCGAGGCCAAATTTATTAATGGCGGAAAGACGCCCAATGTCATTTTTTGGTTAGCGGCGGAAATATGCCCAATCCATTTCGGCAATCCAGGACGCCGCAACCGTCAAGGTTGACCTCATTGTCAAAAGGTAATGATTTGTTTTTATGTTTTTTTCAATGAAACTTATCAAATTTAATTTTCAATTTTTAAAATTTTTCATTTTTGGGCTTTTCAATATATACATATGTTGTAATATAGCGCCCAAGTCGCGGCTGGCGGGGTCAGCGATCATTTTTTTTTGTTCGATTTATCTTGTTTTGCTGAACAATGAATTCCAGATCAGCGACTATTTTTTGTTCGATTTATTTTTTAATCCTTCTTTCCGTCCTCCTTCTATTGTTGGTTAAAATGATTTAAATAAAAAATTGCACTGCGATTCCTTTCGGAATATGATCTTATTTTTTTTTATCATCGGTTTCGATATATTGTTCAGTTATTATTCTGGTTATTTTGCATATTTTGTTTTTGCTTTTTTTTGTTTTTTTAATAAGATAAATTACTAATTTTTCGGATTAGTATAATGGGAGTGGAAATCTTGTTTCGTTTCGGTTACAAGCTGGGCTGATCACTCCTCGTCTTCACCCTGGCACGATATTAACATGGTCAGTGTTGCGAATCCAGCATATGTGTCGTCCATTTTGGGACGACCGTAAAATCCATACGGTCTCACCGTGGGAGATCCTCTCTGGATAGAGAGTAGCTTTGTCTGTTAGATAAACGCCCTTATCCTCTTATGCTGCTTTAATGTGGCTGGGCATAGGCCTCTGCATCAGACATTGAACTTGTCAATCGGGGAGATCCGGTCGTTCCTGGATGGGCGCCCACCTGGTTAATATTATATTTATTTTATGGTTCGCCAAATTTCGGCCGACGGATTCTGGTGTAAATTCAATTTATTTTCAGTTTTTGTCAGAAGCACACAGGCCTCAACTTCCCCACGACCAAAATCCTTGAGATTTAGTCGGCAAAATCACCATGAGAGAGGCATCTGCCTATTTAGATGAAATTTGCCGGTTGGTTGCGTGCCAACACGTAACGCAGTCAGCATCATGAGGAAAATAGATTTACATTTTAATCAAAATAATCATATTACGACGAAAAGGTCGCACTTTTACGCATAACAAAAGATCTTGTAAAAAATAATACAATCTCTTTAGGAATTCAAATACGTCCCTTAAGCTAGCAGAACCCATACAGCAGATCATTACAAAATAGAATGGATAATTATAAGCTAACTATGGGCTAATTAAATGCCCCATTAAAAAATTTTGGGCTCCATCCTTACTAACTAAAGCGTGGATTCTGCTAGCTTTAGAAAAAGTTTGCAGAACACATATCAAAAAATGATTTAAAAACAATTTAAAAAATAAAGTTTAATTTTAGGCTATTTAAATGCCCTATTAAAATTTTTTTATTCGGGTCTATCTACAAAATGCAAAAGGCTTTATCATTTCAAAGCTAGCAGAATCCAAATCGAAAATCGGACCAAAACCGAAATTAGAACTCAAAATAAGATCTATTGACAATCAAATAATTTTAGGCTCGGTATGGGCTAATCAAATGCTCCATTAAAAAATTTTGGGCTGCATCCGTTTTTAACCAAACTTCAGGTCATTTAATCTAAAGCTAGCAGAACCCAAATCAAAAATCGGATCAAAACCGAAATTAGAACTCAAAACAAGATCTATTGACAATCAATAATTTTAGGCTCAGTATGGGCTAATCTAATAAACAATTTTGGACTGCATCCATTTTTGACCTAACTTCAGGTCATTTAATCTAACGTTAGCAGAACCCAAATCGAAAATCAAATTTTCGATTTGGGTTCTGCTAGCTTTAGAATAAATGACCTGAAGTTAGGTCAAAAACGGATTAAGCCCGAAATTTTTTAATGAAGCATTTGATTAGCCCATACCGAGCCTAAAATTATTCGATTGTCAACAGATCTTATTTTGAGTTCTAATTTCGGTTTTGGTCCGATTTGCGATTTGGGTTCTGCTAGCTTTGAAATGATAAAGCCTTTTGCATTTTGTAGATCGACCCGAATAAAAAAATTTTAGTAGGGCATTTTAATAGCCTAAAATTAACCTTTATTTTTCCAATTGTTTTTAAATCATTTTTTGATTTGGGTTCTGCTAAATTTTCTAAAGCTAGCAGAACCCATGCTTTAGTTGGTAGGGATGGAGCCCAACATTTTTTAATGGGGCATTTAATTAGCCCATAGTTAGCCCATAATTAGTCTATAATTATCCATACTATTTTGTAATGTTCTGCTGTATAGGTTCTGCTAGCTTAAGGGACGTAACCGACTAGAATAGCAACCACTTTAAAATTTAGAGACATCTCACAAATTATATAAGATCGTGAGAGAAGAGGAAATAATATAACGGAAAAGTACGTTTTTCTTAAATAAATTGGAATTTAAATTTTTGAAGTCGTATTATTTAGTTTTTGCTGTATCTTTTTAGATTTCTGGAAAAAAATTCGTTCCGATATGATAACCATATCAAAAGTAAGAACTTTTTAAGTTTCGGCTACCATTTAATTTTTGGGCTACTATAAACAAGTGGTCTCGAAAACGGTAATTGCATTTAAATTTCGATTTTCAATCTTTGTTGTCACTCTATTTTGTAATACTATGCAAAAGTCCAATAAACTTGTTACTCAATTTCTCACCTGATTGACATGTAATCAGACGAACTAAACTAATAAACTTTTCTGTTACTAAACTCTTTCCTGAAAATTACAAATACCATTTTAAAATTTATTCAGAACTAAGTGAGTTATAATCTATGTTATACTAACAAGTAACATTGCAAATTAAAACTGATTGAAACTGTTGTAGTTACGGTACGTAATAATTTAATATCGGAAACGTGGTTCTTTTATCAATTGCGAACTCGTTCATTTCAATCAAAAGTTTATATAAATTTTTTTACCATAAATATTTCTTTGAGAAAATGCATAAATTAAATAAAAATAAAGCTTTCAGGTAAATCAATAACTGAACACAAATTGAAATGAACTTGTTAGAGAAATTGTATTCATTGCGAATAACGTAGATTGAGTGGAATTAGTATATAAATTGTAAATTTTCTGCTGATTGAAAATGTAGAGAAAATATGCTTAACAAATTATCGAAAATAAATATAATTTTAATATTCTGTTTAATAAAAAATATTGTATATAAGGATTATGGTTGTATTTACAATCAGCGTAACAACGACAACTATTGAGATTCAAAAAATGTCTTTTATGATCATATTTACAACATCTGAATTACGCCAATTAAAAATGTTTATCTTGCTTAGTGTGGCAAGAATTTAAATAAATGAATGAAAGACTGATACAAAGTTGACATGGATCAAAAGTTTCCCAAAAACTTTTTAAACATTTTAACACCTAACTTTACCATCAGTAGGACAAAAAAAAATTGTTGAAACAAAAATGATATGAAAATATTTCTTCCAATTCCCTATTCCCAGGGAAAAATACATATTATATTCCGAAGAAAAAGTCACAATAAAATTCGCTCGATAAAATTTAAACTATATACATACATCAACGGAGATCATCTTTCACATACCACGAAGAGATTTTGCCGCCTGCACTATGCTCCTCCATTCATCTCGATCCATCGCTCTCGTCCTCCAGTTTCGACAACCTAATAGGCGGTTCGTTCTACGACGCACTCTGGCTGGTTGTTGTTGAAACACTTTATTGACCATCTCAGTCGATTGGATCTGATGAATCCGATGATATCACTGCCTCCGTGGAGTTACTTTATTTCATTGATCATACGAAGCCGATATTCGTTGTTCGCAACTTTAATTGGACCAAAGATTGAATGGTCATTCCTTTCGAAGGTAAATATAATAATCTACAACCGGTATAGGTCATGGTCTAGCTCTCGCTTGCAAAAGCCAGCACAAGCCTAGTGCCTTATAGAGTGCTAGCTTGCACGACTGCGATATAAGTTTCAATCGCAATAATTTTGATTTGTCGTAGAAAACTCGTTATGTGCGACAGAGATTCGGGCTTTTATTTCTGCCTGCCTACGGTATTTAAAACTTTCGACGCTATCAAAATTATGGTCGCCATTATGGGTGTTAATAACAATTTGGTATTTTGGAAGTTGAAACATGGTGGATGACAATTTCAAAAATAAATTTTAAATAAAATATTCCAACTTAACTAAACGTTACGATTAGTTCGAATATTTTTTCGAGTTATACAGTCCTGTATATAAAATTCTAATTTTGTATGCTTACCGAAATGCATAATATAAAATATAAAGAAATATAATACTGCAATTTTGCCACAAGCTTATGTAAAACTAGAATATATTCAATTCAAATTTTGACATTCTATTACAATATTTGTGTAATAAGATGTTTGGTGTATTATTCGTATATTCCTTACAAACTGGGTTAATGTTATCTCACCTTCATGTACATTTCGAGTTTTCAATGTTTTTTTTATTAGAAATTCTGCAAATATCTGCAAGGTACATTCGTTTGGATGTATGACATTAACGTACGTAGCAGATAGTGAAAAAGAATAATAGAAAATCTCAGAAATGATTTTTTTTTAAATTTGAATTATGCATGACGAATAGATGCAATTCGTGTAATGGAAATTTGTACGTTTCTGGTGAATATAATAGTCCTGATGCATTGAATATATTCTCGTTTACTATTTGACTATAAATATTAAATATGGTTCGTGTTGTATATTTCATATCCCATTCAGTACTAACCGTGATTATTATAACTTTCTATAATTCTGAATATTAATTCTATTTAATTCATATTCAACACTGTGTGTTCCCTCTTTAGAGCTTATGCCAAATTAATGCTTGTGGTGAAGCTTCTTTTCATCCTATAGTGATTGCAGATTTCCAACTGAAATCTGTCCACCAGAAGTGGTGCGGCTTCGAAAGTAGCTGTTTTTCTATTTTGCAAATATTTTGAAAATTATATCAATTACAAGAAGATTACGGTGTCCTAAAATATTGCCAATTTATTTTGCAAGAGTATCGGCGGTATAGAGAACAAATTTTTAAGATTTAAGCGAAAATGACGATTTTTGACAAAAGCTGATGTTCAACAAAAATTTCTTTTATTTCAAATTCTACAAAATAGAATCACAAGGAATGGCGCCATTGAGGAGACTTACGATATCCTATTCTCCGTATACTGCACAATTTTTTGGAGGCCGACGCTAGTCGTAAAACTGCTATAATCACTTCTTTTGAGCTTTTTGTGGTCAGCTGAACGCGATTTGTCAGCCACTTGGTATACTCTTATATCGGCGTTATCCTCATTGTGAGTCGCTTCGAGATGGAACACCGAAAACATTAACAGTTAGTATTTAAACGTCGTAATTTGGAATTAATATTAATGTTTCGAAAAGCGTTTTCAAAAAGCTGTTCCTTGCGGAAAGAACTTCTTGCTAATATTTAATAACCAAACATTTTCGCCATTTCGTTGAATGCAGAAGTTTCACTTAAGCTGCCAATACCATAAATCTTGCACAATCGTGTCTCGATTAAATTGCAAATTCACTACCGATGTGATAATCATTGGTAAACAACTCTTTGTTTCGTTCTGATGAGAAAGTTCTCACAGGACTATTAGTGTCTCTTCTTAATACATAAAAGAATTACAGCAATAATGCAAGGACGAAATTCTGAAATTGATTGCAGTAAGCAGTTCGTAATCAAGCGTAAACCTTTAATGGATCGGTTGACCTGAAAAACAGTAAATTTTGTATGAAATTTCTACGCGAGAACTTTTTGTTTTTAAATACTTCTGGCCTAGAATGAATTCTGATACAGACAACTGCATGAAAGCTTGTATCCTATGTATAAAGTGTAAAGTTCACCGCCACAGGAGACTAGGATGCGTATTCTTCAAATGGGTGGAAATTTCCCCAATCCGAATACAATTTGCTTTGAAATTTTCTATACTATTCGATTTTTTTTTCGAAATATTGTCTCAGGTGAAAGAACTTTTAAAGCTACTTCGCGAAATTCGAAGTATCTGTATTTGTATTCGAATTTTGATCGATCATTCATCAAGAATCTTAACGTTTTGACCAAAAACTAGGTTCAGATACCCAGTAGAATTGTTTTAAAGTCTGAACTTTAATGGGAATTATTTCCTCGAGCTTTCCTATGGAACCATTCAACAAGATATTTGTTTTCAGGTTGTCCAAACGCGATGACAAGGAGCGTTGTGACCTCGGTGAACAGCGTTATTTCGAATTATGTTCCTTGGTCAGTCGTGATAAAAAGGGAAACACTATATTGGCCAAAGGATAAATCTGTTTTGCTATTTTTAAAATATATTGATGTAACTATTATATTATAATATATAATATATTTATAATATATTGATGTAACTATTCGATTGGGCTAGCGGACCCACCAGTTTCATGTTCATGTATGCGTTCAAACTTGCCACTTACAAGGAAGGGTCTTCAGGTGTCCTGCTCCGATTTCGATGAAACTTTAATATGTTGTAGAGAAGTGAAAAACAAGTGACACGTATTTTTTTTAAGTGCTCAATCTCCTTCTAAGGGGGTGAAAACCGCCCTTGAAGTTGCGGGTAAAAAAGTGACTTTCGATAATTTTCCTCAAACAACATGAAAAAATCTGCAAGTTTTTTATTCCAAAATAGGTATTTCAGAAACTTACATTATATATTATTTTTTCAAGAATTTTGGTATTACCTAGGGGGTGAAACTACCCCTAGGAAGGGGTTGAAAAATCAAAAAAACTTTCTAAAAAATCCAAATTGATGTGAAAAATTCTGGAAAAAATTTATATTACTCCATAAAAAAAATAAGGTTGACGTGTCCGAGGGTTTTTTGAAACCACCCTTTCTCAGAGGGTTAACCGCCCTTAGAGACGATTCTGGAAATTTGCTCAGGACATCTGATTTTTTCGACTGAAAGTTCTTTGTCCTCCTCAATTATGATTATTAACATAGATTCTTACCGATATCATTGATGTTTAGGGGTGAAACATCCCCTAACGGGGGTGAAATTTGTAAAAATTGTTAAAAATTCCAAGACAATTTCGCAATTTGGTGGAATATTTCTAGAAAAAATATATAAGATCGCGAAATTGGGATAAAGGTTTGCACGTTCAAAAATTTCATGAATCATCCGCTTTGAATGGTTTCAGCCGCACTTGAATTTGGGGGTGTACGAGCGGCTCTCTATAATTTTCCCTACAAAACATGAAAAAATCCGAAAGTTGTTTACTATGAAGTACGTATCTCGGAAAGTCAACATTTTTATTATTTGTTCAAAAATTTTGGAAATCCCGGGATGAAACAACTCCTAGGAGGGGGTTGAAAATCAAAAAACTTGCATAAAATACCAATTTGTTGCGGGAAACAGTGGAAAAAATAAATATCACTCAACAATGAGAAAGAAGTTTGAGGGATTTAAGGATTTTTTAGACTGGAAGTGTTTCGCTATCCTCCAATATGATGATTACCTTCGATTCTTATGACTATCAATGATGTGTGGGGGTTGTCACATACCATATAAAAATTTCGCAGCTGCTGTATTTTTTCCAATTACAGCTTTTTTCGGTGTCATTTTTGATAGCTATTTTTTTTTTTATGTGGATAAATAAGTTTTGCAAATAATTGCAAACAATACTCGAAATCGCCACCAAATTTCACAAAAACAAATATTTTTTTACTATTTACGTGGTTTTTAATATTTTCTAATTCGATTATTTGATATGATCGACACGATTACAACAAATGATAAAAATTTCTGATAAGAATGACAGATCATTGTTTGTTGTGTAAACAGTCTGTATTATGCGCCAACTTCACCCTAACGTTTTTAATTCATTTGCAAATAACACCACCCTTTAATGAGGTTGAAAATCTGTGTATTTGGAAAATCGAAAATCGACTTCATGAATTGACCGAATGTGTATTGTCTTTCAAATTAAACTGGTTTGGGGCACATACTAATCTCTCTACTGTATGAGTGAATGAAGATTTGGAGTGAATAGGCGAATGTAGTGGAATCATAAAATACCACTAGAACACCTCTAATTTTTTTTACATATCTTAGGATTTCAGGTACACCTACGTTATAAAATTAATACAAGTTAAAGGTATTCGAACGACTTCTTCTTCGATTTGAAACTTTCGACAACAAGACCCAGTCTTTATTGCTTCGAGCTACCAAAGGAATTTTTATGCAAGAAGTACAAAATATATAATTCCAGTAAAAATAATTCAAAAATTAGCAGATAATTAGTTGACACACTCAAAATAAAAAGCTACGTTTGTTTTAATATTCGAACGCCATAATTATGCAAAATCAAAATATCGCAAACAGCTTATTTTTGAATATAAATATTTTCCCTCAGCACAAACTAATATAAATTTTTAAAACTTCGATTTGGGTTGGGAAATCATAAAATATGTAAATACATAATCTATATATGGTATAGCAGGGATAATACAAATACCCATACCAACTGTAATAATCGTCAACCAAAAGCTAGAAGGTGTGCATTTATATTACAAATTATAGTTTTTCTAGCCATAATGTTCTATTTTACATTTTGTTTCTGTTAAATTTCTATTTACTCATAAATCCGAAATAGCTAAATGGTGTATCGACTAATAAATAGATGAACGTAACCACGAAATTGGGAAATATAAGTATAGATGATTTACGTATTACGTAGTGGTGTGAGTATCATTTTTCACTGCAGCAAAATTTTTGTTTGTTTTTTTTCGTTTTACAGTTTTCCTGATAATTTAGGACAATTTTTCCCATTTTATAAAAATTCCTAAACGAAAAAAATAGTTTTGTCCGTAAATACCTTGCGTGTTATCCAATAGTGATCACTTAAACGGTGTTGTCACTCAAAGAAATTATTTAGAAATAGGATTCTTATTCAGAATAGACTTAGCTACTTAATCAGTAATGATGAAAGTGGTTGGTGGTTGATGCTTTAATTTGTTTTTTTTATAGAAATTTTATATATTCAACAGAAAAAAATTTATAAGCATCGCAAAATCCGAAAATTTTTATGATAAAAAAAAATCCTAAACCATATTATGTAATTAAAATTTTAAATGTTATATATGTTCAAAGCAAATTGAAACATTTTAGTCTTCAAAAATCGTAATATTAAATTCGATCGATATCTTCCCTATTACACCGTTCAAAATTATTTTACGAAGACGTTGTGCGGTTTCGTACACCTAAGGTTTCTAAAAAGTTGAGTAATAGGTAATCAAAGACAAATATTTTTTAATTTATGATTCGTAATTGCTATATTTGTGGTTAGAAAATGGGCTATAAAATTGCGTCGTATTTCTTCAATGTACATTTTTCAATTTGAAACATGTTTTCGTTCCAGTTAAAATAAAATGCTCCCAATACATAATTTTCTCAATATTTCTTCATCGGCGTGACCTTAAAGGTCGTATATCAAATTCCATTCAATTTTGTTACAAAAATTGTTGAATGTTTTGTTTATTAATTTTCTTGGTAGTTAGCCTTACTGATTTTTGCAGCAATTTGGATTTGGGCTGACATTTTATTGGTAGTACAAAATAATTCTGTCCGTTTTTGTAATTTTAAAAATGCATTTATATTAAAATAAAATTAATGAACAGATCAATTAAAATATTGTCCATCGCTACTTACGACTTTTTCCCACCTCTCATATAATTTTCGAATCCCATCTCCGAAAAACTTTTCGTCTTTTGAGGCGATCTGAGTTTGAAGCCAATTTTCAATTTCTTCGAAAGAAGAAAACCGATGACTTGCCAAGTCGTGTTGCATTTGCAGAAGAATATTTTCCTCTTGGGGTTATCGTAGAAGATCTACTTCTCGTCACTAGTCACTATCCTGCTCAAAAGAAAAATATCGCCTTTCCACGTCTCTTGGTTTCAATTCATAAGGAACCTTATTGTCTTGCTTTTAAATCATTTCCACAGATTTCAGTCATATGGAAACTGTTTGTTGGGTCACCTCCAGTGCAAGCTCCTCTTGTGTTTTAGTCGGATCTTAATCGAGCAATGCCTCTAATTCATCGACTATACGAACTTTTTGGCTGTCCTAAGCGAGGCTTATCTTCAACACAGAAAACATCATTTTTGAAGCGTCAAATTCTCTACATGATTTATCGGTTGGACCTTGTCACCGTAAACTTCCACAAGCATTCGATGTGTTTCAGTTGCCAATTAAAACAAAATATTAACACTTCCCGCAAATGCTGTTTAGTTATCAGAAAAATCGAACATATTCAACACCGTAATAAAATATGTTTTGTATGAAACGCAAAGCAATACAAACTGAGTGTTAACGGTAAATGTCTAATCTGTCTGAAACAACAGACATCAGCTGTCACTATAAAAAATGTATTAAAGTCAGAGTCACTTTTTGAAAATGGATCAAATTAGTTTGTAGTCCCAATATGTAGCATTAAGTAATCCTGCATTTGAACTAGGCTCTCGTTTACTTTTGCACTAACACGTTTTCCTTTAGAAAATCATTTGAACGTTTGTTTCATTGTATATATAAGGTAGGCAGTAGTCTACGAATTCTTTACTTCTATACACGGTCTGGGCAAATGACTTCACAGTCATAACAATGCTTCACACACTTTATCTCAAATTTTAATTTAATTGTAATCGGTTGATTAGTGTATGTCTAAAATCACTTGTTCTGACATGAGATTTTGTGTTGTATTTTCTTTTTGCCCACCCCTATCGGGTTCGTAAACGTTTATTGATTTCTGTAGCGAGACCAATGTGTGCCCTTGTGCGTGTGTACGAGCGGGTACAATAAAGAGTAATATTTTGTTCCTGTGTTTCTTATTTTGTGCTTTTGGCACATCACGTTGGTTCCTAGTTTTGCGCCGCTCATCAACTATATGTGCAAGAACAAGAGGCACATAAAAAAGAAAAAAAATTGCTGCATCGTTTATTTGGTGCGAGAATTTTATTTAGTTTTTGAGTCTTGATTGGAATTTTATTTAAATATAAAGTTGTTTTTTTTTATTTTTGAATGTTGAGTTCATTTTTTTGTACATCTCGATACGCACATCTTGACGACACGATATAATTTGTGATACAGAAAAAAAAATCATAAATAAATATATAAACTATATAATTTGTTTGTGAGCTTTAATAAAGTGGGCCATAAGAATAAATTTTACCAAGTGTATTTTTCTTGTCTCGTGCAATTTTTGGGAGGCCGCCATTATCAAAATATTGTGGTGCAACGACAAATAAAACAAAACAAAACTTGATATTTTTGGTGAAAACAATCGAGGTGTGCTATCACGGGTTTTTAACTTAAAGTATATTTGCTTAAAGTTAAAAACAATTTATTTTCGGTCAACCGAGGGCACGCCACATTTTTATGAGTTTCAAGGCCGTTTAAAATTTTGGAGTACCGCGACCAATGCCCAAAATTTGCATATTACTAAAAGCGAGAAGACGCCCCACGTTAACGGCAGCCAGTCGACGCTAAGCTTTCGTTTGTTGGAGAAAAGCATCGTAACACACCGTTGGCCAACCAAGCAGCCATGCAATTTGTTGAGTTACCAAAGGCGGGAAAACGCCTAACGGTCCGGGTGCAGTGAACACCTGTGGCATGACGGCCACACAAGGCCGCAACGGTATTTTTTTTTTGATATAGTATTAAGGTACGAATTTTAGCTTTAATTTTTTTTTTATTTTAAAATTATTCAATTTTGATTTTTTTATGTATAAAAATTGTAATCGAGCGCCGAATAGCGGTTGTTTGTCGCGTGCTCGGTCTGCACATTGGTCTCGTTTCACTTATTTTCTGCGGTCCCATTTCTCTCTTACTCTTTCGTTGTATTTCTCACTTCGGCACATTGGACCCTTTCCTGTTGGTTTAATTCCAGGGTTGGAGATGTTTTTTTATGTTTGTTTGGTGTAAAAAAAAAAAGAAAAAACTAATCTAATAAATTGAACAGGCTGGGATTGTCAGTCCCATTCATGCCCCTAGCAGGACATCCACAGGGTCGGAGTGACGGGTCCAACATATATGTCATCCATTCTCAGGCGACAGTAAAATCCTGTGGTCTCCTCGTGGCAATTCGTCGGTTTCATGCTGTCGAAGTGTGAATGGAGGGAGATTCGTTGAAGATCTCTCCGGGTGAAGAGAGCCTTGGTCTGTTGGGGAGTCGTCTTTAACCTCTAATGCCGCTTCGTTGCAGCTTGGCATCGGCCTTTCGGCTCCAACGGGTCATTCGAAGAGGAGGGGGGGGGGGGGGGTGGTAGGGTCTTTTCAGCAAACCGGGTACTTGCCACTTGGAGAGATGTGGTCGGCGTTGGATGGGCACACCCGGTTTTCAGAAGATACATCAAAAACTGCAGCTTCCAAGTGGAACAATGAAATTTGAGAGAACGATTTATTTATAGCACTAGAAATCATAATAAATTTTCCGCCCGTGCAGCCAACAAACACAGGCAATGATCATGAGGATGACGTTTAAAAAATCTTGAGAGTTCATGCCAAACATCAACTAAATATAGACTTCCGGTAAGCATATTGCTGGAAAACCTGCCTGAACCTCTTGGCCATTCTCATATATGTCTTGAAATACTGGAGAAACTAGTTTTTCAGTATAAATTAATATTGTATGAGAAAACATTTAGAACCGTAATTGAAGGATCTGTATTATGCACTTTTAAAATAAGATCTGGTAATCGATTTCAAATTCTTGGATATGTAGATGATACAGTACTTTTTGGCAGAGGACCTACTGATATAAATGACAGTTTCATGTCTTTCAAGCGCTATTCAAGAAAATCGGGTTTGAAACGAACACTATAGGAAAATTAAATTTTTATCAAACCCCAAGAGCACACAGAGTTTTACACACCCCAACATTATTACTTTAAAAAGCTGGTATTCATAAGAGATGTGCTGGCTTTCGGGAAAGTAGGCTGAACCTTGACCTAGTATGACAGTATAGCATGCCATTAACGTTTGAAAGTAAGAAAATTCGTTGCGTCTTTATGGTTAAAAAAATTAAATCAATCATCTAGTGAATAGTGAAATTTTTTGCATTATTTTCAGAAAATTACCTAGAATAAAGTTAACCCATCAAAAAAATCCATTTTCAATAATACCCCGACTAATTTGATAAAATGCATTTCAAAAATGAATTTATTATTAGAATTTTAACTTGTAAATTGTAAAGTTTCTTTGAAATTTATTAAGCCTATAAAAGGGTTTTGCTATAGAGCTGATCCTCCACGGTTCAATATATGGAAATAAACATGGCGGACCCAGTACGGTAAAAATATTAGGCCAAAATTCTCGGATACAAAGTTTTGGAAAGGAAATTAAGGTGCAAATATTTTAATCCAAAATTGCAGATCTAATATATCAATGAATTGGGCCAATTTAAGTTATCATAACAGATTTTTTACCTTTTTTTTAATAGTTATAGAAGTAGTTTATTGTAATCAAAATAAAATGTTGATTGTGGATTTATTTGTTTATTTGTTATTAAATCGGTACAAGCACAGCTTTTACAACCTTTTATATAAATTATACCACTACTAGGTGCGCAACTAAATTTCCAGTTTTATTAAAAAAAAAAAATGATAAATTTCAATAGAACCAACCACGACGATAAAACATTGCGTCTTTGAACCGAAACCATTCATCCAACCAATCTTGCACTTCTTTGAAACTGACCAAGTGTAACCCTGGAGGAGGCCAGGCCTGGCGAAAAGGGCGGGTGTGGTAGCAGATCCCATTTAAGCATTTTAATAGTGTCTTGGACGATATGAGTGCGATGGTTTATAGCGTTGTTGTTCTTCAATATCACTCATTCGGTTCTCGTGTCCCATTCTGGCCGTTTTTCGAGCAATGCATTGTTCAAATTGAAGAGTTGTTGACGGTAGTGTTACCCATTGACAGTATCGCCATGTTTCATCATCTCATAGTACACGATTCCATCCTGGTCCTACCAAACATAGAGCCCTGTCTTCTTTCCGAAGCGATTTGGCTGTGCCATCGTTGTTGGTGCTTCGTCAGGTGAAACCCACGACTTTTTGAATTTAAACTTAAAAAATCCATTTCTCATCTCCCATAACAATTCTATGCAGGAATCTCTTTCTTTCAAGCCGTGAAAGCAAATTTCGCAATTAGCTCTTCGCTTTTCCATCTGTCTCTCAGTGAACTCATGCGGAACCCATTTTCCCTCCTTTTCAATTTTTCCCATAGCATATAAATGTGTGGAAATACCTCAACGAGCCGTGTTTAATGCTTACGCAAGTTGATCTTTAGTTTGCGTATCATTTTCGTCAATTAGCGCTTGCAGCTCGGTGTGTTCAAATGTTTTGGTCTTCCGGAGCGCTTGTTGTCCTCAAAGTCAAAATCGCCACTTCTGAAGCGCTTCAACTAATCTTCGCAGGTAGGTCTCCTCAAGCAAATGACGTGCTTCAGCTGCATTTTTTTCAAGTTGAAGCAGAAAAGCAAAGCTTCTCGCGAATTCTGTTTGTTTGCTACAAAATTCGAAATTTGCGTTCTAAGAAAAAATATTTTTGCGTTTTGAAACGTGCTAGTATTACAATTTGTTATCGTTAACAACTGTCCAGGCTATGATTAAAACACAACTTCTTCCATAAATGACGACTAAATGTGTTGCTAGCACTATCTATGTGTGAAACCCGGAAACTTAGTTGCGCACCTGATAAACAGCTATTTTTGATAAAATTATTTAAATTTTTCAAAAATTCTCTACAGAGTTCAAATATTTTTTATCGACCGGGACCTTCATATTTGGAAAGCTAACATACAAAGTTGCTTGAACAACCCTACCTAACACGCATAGTTGCTTGAATACAAACTTCATGTATAGAGGTTTTCGGGCTCACTAAATATTATGTTCAAAATTTTATTTTATTACAAGAGCAAAGCAAATTGGCTATGCAAAGCACAAACCAAACAAATTTATGTTTAGTTTTGACACAGTTTATGAGTATCGTACAGCCTTAAATGAAATTCTATAACAAGAAATATTTATATGGAGATTAAGAAGTTTGAAATTTGTCTTTATTAATATTTTAAAATTTCGGCCTTTTATAGACAAAAATAGTATTTTTAATGACATTCGCAATGTTTACGACTTGTTAGTCATTGGAAACAGAGAGGCTGTTTCTACCAAAAAGTAGAAAATTCCCCCTCCCCCTCCGGGGGGGGAAAAATCCGAAACTTTAAAATATTAAATAGAGATGAAATCAATTAAATTTAAGGTTGTTCTATCTGTCAAATTAATTGCATTATTTAACACCATAACATAGGTATAGATCATAAAATAATTCAGTTCCTTCACAACGTACTATACCATTACAATTTTTAATATTTAATAAAATTAGGTACAAAAAATATCAGTATATTCTGGTTCATATAGAGCTACTTGATTTATTTCCCATGCACTAAAAATGTAGAAGAAAACGGGAACATTTTTTTTTTACTTTTCCAGCACATTTTAACAGGTAACAATTTCTTTTTTTTTTTTAATATTTTTTCTCACAAACAAAGAATGAACTTATAAATTTTAAAATATTAACATTTTTTTTATTGTTCGCTCTAACATTTTTATGGTTCTCAAAAAGCGCAAAAAATTTGTAAAGTTTTACGTAATGAAAAGTTTTCATTCTTGAGTTGAATTGAATTAAAAAAAAACACTTTGAACTTATTATTTTTTATATTCTGCTTTCTCTAGAAGTGGCGAATTGAATTAAATTGAATCGGAGTGCTATTGAATTGTATAATAATTGGAAATTCAATACAGGTTACTTCTAGAAAATTTATGTTTCAATACACATTTATCGGTCGCAATTAAATAATATCGATGTGTGGTTAATTAATTTATTATGAGAATTTTAACCAATTCTAAGATGATTGAGCTAAGTTTGACACGCTTTTGTTACATTTAAATCCAACTAATCATCTTGGAAAATCGATATTTTGCTTTATTTTATTTAGGTTTTTTTATTAAATCGTTTTAACTTCTTCGATATTATGATTAGAATATCATTACATAAGAAAATGACAAACAAGCACTGAAGAGAGCACATATTTTTTTATCATTTGCAGATAATCTCAATTGATGTGTACAGAATGAATTCTTTCAGAGAATACGAAAGTTAAATTTGGCAGAATAAAAATCGGTGATTTGGAAAAGATAAGGCAGGATTTAACTGAAATCAATTTAGTTTTATGATTTCGTTAGAATTTAATCAAAAATAGAGCTTTTTCCAGTGCCATTCAAATCGTCTGAACAATTCTTTTAAATACAGAAAACACCATTAACGCAAATGTATTCCTATTTTTTTAAAGTTAAATCATCTGAAATTAAATTACCAGTGTAAAATTTAATTTGATTATTGATTTTTTCAAAACTATGAGATCAATCATAAATTAAATTGTTTCTAAAATTTTATAATATGCGTTCATAGGAATGGGAATTTAATGATAAAATGTTAAAGCTCTTAGACAAGCCGTCAGGAAAGAATTGCTGTACGTTGGATTCAAAATTCTTTGTTCGCATACAAATAGCCCTATCAAATTAGCACAAAATATTAAGTTTTCTGTCAGATTTCTAAGGAATCAAAATAAACGAAAAACGCCCTTAAAAACTACAAAGGCTAAGAGTTTTTTATGCTTAATTCCCATTACGATAAATTTACGTTTTAAGTAGTTTCACGGAAACTGTCCAAGTCCTAAGAAAACGCCAAATACTCAAACGGCACAGGTGGTATAGTTTGGCGTTTGGGTAGGGAGGATTCGGCTCGAGTCTCGAAAGAGGCAGGATTCTAAATGGATTTTTCATCATCTAATTATGATTGGTGATGAAAATGAACACTAATCCCTAGTCGGAGTAAACCTCTCATGGCGAAGTTTGCTGAAGAACGAATGGAGGTCAACAAATTTTTAGTTGGACATTTGATTAGAGCCAAATATTTGAATGACAATAGATCTTGTTTCTGCTAGCTTGAAAATAGAATAATCTTCTGATTTATAAAGAACCAGTTGACCAATGATGTAAATAATATTAAAGAATCTAAATGAATTGTCGAGTATCTACTTTGATTTCATTTGATATAATATTGTGAACGATGGAATACGTCCATTATAAGATGAATTGAGACGATAGGTTTAGGTAGGCTCGATTTGTTTAGGTAAGCTCCGTTTCAACCGTACTTTTAATTTTCAAGAACTAAAATTTTTCGGAATATTTTATAACGAAAGGAAACAATTAATAACTTTCTCACTTTTTCGTTTAAAATTAATGAAAGATAGCACAATAACCATAAAACATTACCAAAATATACAAAACATAAAACGAGAGACGAAAAATAAAATTAATATTCCAAAATATAAATTACCCAATAAAAACTTGTGATTTATTTTCAACAATTTACTATAGGAGGTATATAAACCTCCACACTTTTCCGGGTCACAATCATAAACAGTTCACACTAAAATAATATTACGATAATAAATTAAATTTTATTTAATTTCATCTATCACGTACATAAAAAAATATTATTTTAACTGGTTTCGAAAATAATAAAAGTGCGGGGTGTGTAAATCAGTTGATTCGGTAATATTTTTACCTAGATGTGAAACACAAATATGTATACACATTTTCGTTGCCACTTTATTTAAATTATTTATTAAACGTGTTTTATTAAAATTTAAATAAATTAATTTTTTGGGTTTTATAGTTATGGTGTGTAAAGCTCGGTGGTGATGACGAAATACCATTACAAACCAAATTGTTGCAAATTGCAATAAATGGCCAATTTTAAGTAATTATTTGGCATCGATACAGCATGTCACGATATATCATCCCAGTACTGTGGCGGTACATTTTTGGTCAACCATAAATTTTCATTGTTTCCTCTGTCAACAAATTGTCAGGATATTCAATATCAAACACCAAAACGAACGAAACTGACAAGACATATTTCCCATTTCAGTAGGTGTGCATAATTTTTAAAATTATAATTAAAATTCGCTAAGGCATTGTGGTTATACTTTAAATACTTTGAACTTGTATTTTCAATATATTTGTAGTTTGGTCACTGCAGTCTGATGAGCCGGCTGAATTTTTTTAATATAAAGAATTCAATGTTTCATCTTTCATTAGCTCGAAACCAAACTTCCAAGTTCCAACGTCTTGGTAAAAAGTCAGTTTTATCAAAACGTTATATTTACCAATATAAAGTTTTACTTACTAAGACTACATTGTGTATTATAAAAAGAATTTTGTCAATCTTAACAACTAATTTCTTGTTTCAACCTAAAACGATTTCAACATTAACCTCCAATAAGTTAAAAATCAAATAACCACGGTTTGGCTATTTAAAATTAAAATTTTATTCAATTAAGATCTTGTTCGTTTTTTCAACTAAGAGGTTTGGTTGATTGAAAACCACCAAGATTTTTGGAAAATAGACTCAGATTTTTGTTTCTTTTGACCCAAGTTTTTCTCCGAGTGAAGATCAAGGAAATTTAATCAATATAAAACGAGTAAAATGTTATTAAATAAACCACACTGAACTGAATTTAACTATTCCACACTTTCCATGTGGGTATGACCAGATTTGAGTAACCTATGATTAATCGTCGTATTATTACGTTCGTAGTTTTCCAACAAAAAGTCATAAACATCGCTACACAATGTAACAGATTTAATATTTTGAGGAATGTAGCGCAAATTTTTATAAATACAAGTTGGAATATCACTTCCAACACGCCCTTCTACTGCACCATACTACATAACATAATAAAGCATATTTGTGACATCATCATGCTTTCAATCAATCAATCGGCTTTAATGTGGTGCATTGCTTGTTGATCCTTCGACACATCAATTTTATCTTTAATGATTGGGTAATAGTTGCATATGTCCGTCTTTTGTGATTTGAACTTAACTTTTTTTTTTTAATAATTGATATATTTTACCCAGAGTGAAACCTGTATGCAAAGATTTTTGCATTTGTACATTAATCAATTTTTTAAATATTTAATAATATTCTGAGTGGCTGCGCTTTCTAGGTTCAGTTATAGTTTCAAGCATCTTTTACGTTTTTTATTTTTCATTCTAAGTAAACCAGAGATAGATAATAAACTCTGATTAAAGATGCCCGCAACTACTTCAACCCCACTGTTCTTGAAAAAATGATTTCGTTCCACAAAGTTTTCCACAAATTTCTAAAGGTGTATTTTTCTTGTTTTCCATATTGGTTTCGATTTCAGAAGCTCTATTTCTGAATCTTTTATTAAGTTTGTCTATCGGCCAGATTCTTTACCGAGTAATTTGTTAAAAAATTGCATATTTCTAATGTTGATATTGAGATTTACGTTGATCTAGATTTTTTAATTGATTTGCTATAACAACCGTGCAATTTCAAATTATGATAAGAAAATCTAATAATTAAAATTATTACATTTTCTTATCATAATTTGAATTTATCTAATTCGAAAACTGGTTACAATTTCCTCAAAAAAAAAATAATTGAACACACTAAAGTGGAAAACCGAACGATATTATTTTGGTCTTGGTTTAAAGCATTAATTGCCATTTGCAGCATTAATTGCTACCGATTTTGTAACTAAAACTTCCAGCGCTCACAGAAAGGCGATTTGTTTGAAAACGGCTTAACCAATTTTCACAAGACATTATTTTTTGAAAGCACCTCTTGCGCCTACAATGATTCGCATGCGGTTCCCCATTGACCTTACTTAGGTTTTGACAAAGACTTGAGGGATTGCACCCCACTCCTCATTCAACGTAGTCTTGAAGTCACTGGATTTTAGATGTAAGGCTCGGACTCTCGATTTTAGTCGTCCCATAAATGCTGAATTGGAACCATGTCTGGACAAAGGGCGGGGCGCTTCAGCATCTCGACTCCAACCTCGTCCATTAACAGCCAAGTAGATCGAGCTTTGGCACCAGACATTGTCATGCATCAATATAAAATTTTTCCCTATGTATATGGCACTACACAATTCAAAAAAATGTTCGCGATCTATTTTTCAATGGTCAGACCACCTCTACGGCCATGCACGAACCGCCGCCATACGAGACTGTTTCAGCGAAACAACACTACGAAAATCGATCTTCTGGACGCTAGTACACCCGGCCTACCACGGAGACCTACTCTGCACTCGTCAGTGAATAGACCGGACCTCCATAGTTCTTCCACGGGTGTTCCAATTAATGTGTTCACATCACAGCTTATTCGAGTCGCCCTTTGCATTGGCATGCTGTTAGTTTTGGGCCTCTAACAGGCCGTCTTGGAGTAAAGTTGGTTGTCTTTAAGCGTCCCCTAACTGCTCATTAACTAACGGCTTTGTGTCGAATTCGTATTAGCTCCTGATGCACATCTACACGCGTTAGATGGCGATTTAGAAGATATTATAAAAAGCACAAAAATTATGCTTTTGTTTTTGAATATAAGCTTATGTATATGTTACGATTAAAGACCGAAATCGATAAATGTCTGAAATTTTTGTTTTTTAAATTTGTCTTTGTGACACAATTAAAATCTGGTTGTTTCCCATACTCGTAATTTCATTCATTTTCCATCAGATGGCTAAGCGACATATGGGGCGCAATTACCTACACCGAGTGCGTGAGAACTATTAAAGCTGTTAGTCCCTACTGTTCTAAATTACTTTGCAATAATATTCCATGACAAGTAGTTCTTGGGGTCAAAATCATTTCGGGAATATGGGACTCTCATTTCATAGCTTTCAGAGCAATAAAACGCAGTTTCCCAATTTTTATTCGTATATTTAGCATATATAATTTTTTATAGATTTCTATACATGTCTTGTTTGCTGGGTACATCATTATAGATTTATACACGTTTTGTCTATTGGGGATTAATTTTTGTGAATCATAGTTGATAAGATTGAAAAGAAATATTAATATCAAGGTTTCAAGGCCCCACATTCTGATCCAGTGACAAATGACTATTTTTTGTAACGTCGTACTAACAATTCGGCTGCAATTTTGTGACAATATTTTTGAGTACTAAGCCGCGACTCGATGGAGTGACTTTTCCGAAATGTCACCAAAAATAAGCTGATAATTTTAATAATATTGTCATTGGTTTTTGTTATCGTGACTTATAAGTTATCATACAAAATACGCGTATTTAAAATTTTAAAAACTTATAATATATCTGTGGCACTATTCTGGTAATTCCTCGGGAATAGGAAACTGGGGAAAGAATTTATATGTAATTTCGTTTCAAATATTTTTTTTCCGGCATACTGAGGTAAAAAGTTATTGTTAAATTTATTAAAAACAAAATTAAATAGAGAATAATTTTCCCTACCAATTTAGATATGAAAAAATTATTCCCAATTTTTAAATATTTATATCAAACTTTTCTTCTCAGTAGGCCGGGAAAAAAATATTTGAACAGAAATTACATATAAATTCTTTCCCCGCTTCTCTATTCCCGAGGAATTACCTGAATACTGCCACTAAACTGCCAAATGCTGTAAATGTCATAAGTCATTTTTCCGGAATCGGAAATTTTCAATGGCTTCAATTTGTACCGATAAGCAAATGTCACGACAAATTGTCATTTAGTCGGAATCTACCCACAGAAGAAGATGTTTTGGATCAGCATGCATTTGATCATAATGTTATAATAAATTGAAACGATTTTAACTTTGGGCATGATAGTGTTGTAAAGCTGAAAATAATTTCAAAACAATATAAGGATTCCAAATTTTTATTATCGAAAAGCTGAGACGTAATTACACACCTACTTTTTTGATTTATTCAGCTGGCTCATGAAGATACGCAATTTAAAAAATTATCAATATTTTTAGATATCTGTGGAACACTTCAGGCATCCATTGCAGATTGCAAGTTTGGATTTAACTTGATTAATGCTATAAAACTCAAATCCAGAAACAGAAGGTATTCTACGAAATTTTTCGTTAACGGATTCTATTATGTATATGAAGCTAAAAAGTAAAATCGAATCGGATTTTTTCGAACACACTAAAAAAAATCCGACTGGTATTTATTTTACGTATTTTGTATTCGATTGATTTTATTTTGATGTTTTATCAAAACATATTGAAAAGTGATTTATATTTCAATAATATTAATAAAATAAATACATTAATAACATTTTAGTAATTCTAAATAATTAAAAACCCAAAAATATTTTAATATTTTCGAAATTTTGAATTAATAAATAAATTCTTAATGAAACTTATTTTTATTTGATTTTTTTGTACATATGATGGATGACCACTAATGTGAATCAATAGCCGTGTTTTTTTATTAGCGCCCAATAGGTGTATTCGGAGCACCCAATTTTTGATATCAAAACTTATATTTAGCTCGCTATTTTTGCATATATTTAATTTATTTAACTCCAAACTAATATTTTTCGTTCTACTTTTTATTTAAAAATCGACATAAAATTTGTTTGTTCTACCTATTTATCGGCAGCCTCGTTATCCATTTCAAAAGGATATTTGAAAAGGCCTTTATTTTTGTAATCTTACAACTTCATATTTGTTTATTACAAATTCGATAATACAAGTTTCATAATAGGATAAATCAGTGTCGGATTGAATATTTTCACTAACGGTTAAATTAGAGACGGCAAACATTTCATAATAGCGCATTTATTAGCACCCGATAGATATATCCGGAGCACTATATTTTCTTTGTCAAAACTTATATTTAGCGTGCTATTTTTACATTTATTTATTTAATTCTAAGCTAAGATTTTTTATTCAACTTTTTAGTTAAAAATCGATATAAAAATATTTTACTCTACCTATTTATCGGGAGCCGCTATCCATTTTAATCTGAAATTTAAAAAGCCTTTATTTTGTACAACCCTTAAACTATTAGAAACTTACTCTTAAACGCAGCAAAATAATTTCTTTTTAAACCAATCATGTCAAAATAAATATTAAATCGTATGTTTCAGGTCGTTAAATGTTTTTATGGAAGAATTTATTTTAAATGTTTATATTTAATGTTTAATTTCGAATAGATAATTCCCCTTTTAGCGCTCAATAGCCCGCCTGGATAGCGAATAAAAAAACCCATGCGGACAATTTAGAGAAATTGATGAGAAAAAAATTTTTTTTTATCACATCACGAGGCATTATTAATTTAGTCAGTGTTTACGAACATTGGGTCAATAACTAGGACTACTTTTGATTTTTTTATATTTTTTTTAAATAAAATAATATTACAAAAATTATTTAATTGAAATTTTGTTAAATTTTGCTCGATATTTTTTAAATTTAAAATACTTGCCCACAATGCAGTTATGCCACGCATGGTTTTGAATAATTAGAGGGAACCGAGCCTAGTATATTTATTTTTATTTGTCATAACCCACATTCCATAAAATGTTGGAATGCGGGTTAGGACAAATGTATGGATGTGAAGATAGCATAAATTCCATCCCTGAAACTAATTATTGCTATCATGATATTTTCTACTCTCAGCAATAAAAACTTACATCATGATGACATTTTCAGCCCCGAAAAATTCCACAGTTTTACTCTCAGCTCAGAAAATATTTACTGTCATGACAGTGTAAAACTATCACGACACAAATATTTGAAAGTAAAAATGTTGCATTTTCATATGTATGTGAAGATAGCCTAAAGTCCATTCCGTAAAAATGCGATAGCATCACTAATTATTGCTACCATAACACTTTTATTTTCAGCCCCAAAAATCTGTATGTAAAGATAGCCCAATATCCATCCCCGAAAAATGCTATAAAACACTAATTATTTCTATCATGACATTTTCTACTCTCAGCCCCATAAATCTCCATATATCATGACATTTTTGACTACAGTCCAGAAAATACCACATTTTTGCTCTCAAACCAGAAAATATTTACTGTTATGACAGCTAAAACTATCACGACACAAACAACTTTCGGGACTGAGAGTAAAAATGTTGCATTTTCATATGTATGTGAAGATCGCCAAAATTCCATCCCCTATGGCAACTTTTTCGATTTTCGCGCATAGAAATTTGGGCTATCATCACAAAGGTACAAATGTTGTGCTTTTTTATCTTATAGTATTTACTATTAAAACAAAAATTTTCTCGATACTTAATTTTTCAGATCATTTCACTGCGGCCTATTTAGCGAAAATGTAATATAAAACCAATTTATATTAATTATCATATATAACATAAAATTTTACGATTAACATTTTTTGTAAAGACAACTAATTCATTATTATTACTACTCGTATTATTTAATTGTATACTACACTCTAGAATTAGAATTTCGTTTACATTTTATTTACTATATTGACAAAATTGAATCGTTAGATCCATAAAATGGGATACACTTAAAATAATCATTAGCATAATACATACATTTATTTTGAATTCTAATCGTAATACAAGATATCGATTTACTCAACAGTTATATCATTATGATTTGAATTTAAAATTTTAGTACATCAGTACACGTAATCGATTTTATGTAATTCAACATAATAATTATTTTTAACTATAATACGATTATTTTGCTATATTCCGCTAGCACGCTAACCAGAATCATTTTGTTTGTTTTAAATAGATAATTTCATTTATTGTTGAATTAAATCGTAATTTTAATTAATAGCAATAAACGAGCAGTTGAGGGCCTTTTCTACTAATTCACTAATTTTTCATAGTCCCCTTAACAAAAGTTTATTTAGAGCAACGTTTTCACGTGTGAATTTTAGAAAAATATCCGCTATTACAATTCGCATATTTCAGTTTCGCTTTCTTCAGTAGGGCTGATGTTTACAAAAATTTAAGATTAGCTCGTTTCACATAAAATTTTGCCTTACGCTGTCATCATAATATAAAGTACTATTGTATCACTAAATTAGCGGTAAAGAAATACACCTTTAGTTTAACAATAAAATATTCAATCATTAAACAGATTCAACATCATTTTACAATTTATTTTCATATCTTAAATAATGTTAAAAAAGGATATTAGATCCAACTTTGTGAGCTCATTATAATTTAGAAAAATATCATATTTAACTTCCAGGTAACGAGTACATGTTTTTTATTATAAAGAATACCGCAACATATAACGATAATATTATATATGATACAGCAACATCATACATAACCTCACTAAAATTGTAGAATATAGTTTCTTGCCGTCAAACCGGCAAATTAGAACATCATTATAATTATACATATACGTAGGTTATATAGTTCGTCTTGTAGTTTTTCATAAAAGGATTGTGCATGTTTGTCTATTTATTCGCTTTATTAATATTTTTTGAAATACTAAAAAATGTTGTTGCTTTGTTTCCTACAATAGATGACTTTTGAATAAAACTATAATTACGTTATATATTAACCAAATGTTGTTGTTGTGATGGAGCATAGTGTTATGGTATTTTTTCCACCGTAACTCTTTCTCAAGAAACGTTTTGGGCGTTTTGCAATGTTTCAGAAATCAAGTGTAGTTCAGATATTTAAACAAGCTGTTGAATAGATTGACTATATGGACCTTTTCATGCCCAATGCTGCTGCGGATGAGATAGTTTAGCAAAGACGTTATTGAAAAAATGAATGAATTCTATCGAATTATTAAATTTACAATAATCAATATGTGTCTCTTAACAATACATCAATTGGTTTTACTGTAATCGAAGTTCCAGTGTTTGTCAAATTAAGCTTCTAACTGCTAAAATTTGCTTCCTATAATTAATTTTCTCAGAATGTTCTTCAATAGGTAGCATTTAGTAGCGAGAAATTAATTCCACCTAATTTCTTGCAAATAAAAAATTTAGTAAGACGTACGCCTTCCCATTTTGATCAGCAAAATTAGATCATTCAAATGAAATGGCCGTTGAATTAAATCAATATATCGGCTGGTTTTGCTATAATCGAAGTTAGAACGATTTTAAAATTTAGATTCCAACTGCTATAATGAGCTTCCAATAATTAATTTACTCATAATCTTCTTCTTCAATGTGCTGCATTAAAATTTTCGTTTTCTCCCAAAATTTGGGAGGGTAACCCTTACCCTACCCTTACTTTAGATCGATTGGTTTTACTATAATCAAGTTTTGAGTCTTTTTTTAAATTTAGCTTTTAATTGCTTGGGGATTTTATTTGCCATGTATTATTTTACAAAAGCGAACTAACCGTTTTCTCTTCCTGCATGTAATAAATTAATACGAACAAAAAAATTTTTTTGTATCAATATTTTTGTATGAATATTTGCAAAGATTTAAATAAGTCAATTTATATAATTACTTCTTGCGTGTAATAAATTTTTTTACATTATGAATTCTGTAACTTGTAAATTTAATTGATTAAAAATACATACCCTCTTATTTACTTCTAAATATTGTTAAATATAGTACGTCTTTAAAGTGAATGGCTCTTAGTAGTACATTACAAGTTTTTTTTCACACAAACTCATTGTGCATAAGGCATCATTATATTTGATATTACTTTAATAATATGGCACTGATTTCCATTAAACCTTCTAGAAAGGCACAAAAATTTGAAGCAGTGGTAATTGGGAAATAGTATTTTTCGTACCCAGGGCCTAAAAGGGTTTTTTCCACGAGCATAAATGTTTGCAAAATGAGCGAAACAAGGGCAAAAATTATTTAAGGCAGGAACTGCAAACCAGTTTATTCTACTACCATTTTTTTATGTTCACCTCTGATGAAAGATTCAATCACGTTCGCTTTACATTTTCTATCTCAAAAAAATTTTTGTTTGAAATTTTATTTTATTTGAAATCGAGTCGCATGCGCTGTGCTTTTTAACTCTATAGTGAGAAAAAAATAATGCCTATATGAAAAAAATTGTTAAGGTGCCAATTAAGTATTTTGATTATTTAAAATAATTTTTATTTCAGTTCTCCATTATTTTATTCGATCTGTGGAGGGAATAGAAAATACCATTGACAAAGGCGAAGCTAGTCATATATGTGGTTATCATATCTTTAAAGTGTTACCCTTAGTGCTAAAAAAATTTAAATTGTGTTTTTGTACATTGTGCTAAAATAAGGCGAAAAATGCTAAATATAGTCCCGAAAGGGGCTAAGTTGGTAACAATGGTATAACTAGAGCAAAAATATTTGTTGTTGATACAAATAAAACTTTTATTGTTAGATAATTTTTGGTGTAGTGCAACTTTCCGATTTCACGATTGTTGATTTTCTTGTTATATTAATATTTGGTTCTCAAGCAGTTCTTTCCTATACAAACCATTTTACAAGATGAAATTAATTAGTGACAAATCAATTAATTAGTGACAATAGATAGTTATATTGTACATTATATAGATAAAGAAAATTTTAGTCTTGTACATAAATCACACAGTGTTAGTTAAATAATTAGATGAGGCGCAGGACAATCAAAAAACAGTTTTGCCCAAATAATTTACGATCTTAATAAGACGTGTCCGCAAGATAACAAAAATTAAACATTTTTTTTGCTGTATTAAGTAAAAAATAACTTATAATTGAATTAATATTTTTTCTTTTATTTTTTCGCTATTATAAAATCAATAAAGCAACTGTATGGACCAAAGAGTCGAAGGAATGGTAGAAAGTTATATACAGATGAATAAAAACCAATGAGGAAAAACTTGGCAATATAAGAGTTACAAAATACACAGAAGATAAAAAAAATCACTCAACCGATAAATTAACTTTGTATTGAATGTCGTTTTGGATTTTCCGATAAAGTTAAAAGCCTATGCGAATGCTTTAAGTAAGATTACATGATCATTTTGTATTTAATGAAAATTAAAGACAATGAAATTGATTTTATAAAATACTTTTAATAGTTTAAATGAGTTTTAAGGATTTCAACTATGTTTTCCAACTGGTTTACAATTAGACAATCACTTGTATAAAAAAACAAGGAAACAACGTACAATAGTAATATACAATTCTTAGTAATTGATTACAACGAGTATTAAACTGCCTTTACAATTTAATATTTTTGAAAGCTGCAATTTTCCCGCGGATGGTCCTTCCAATGGTTTCCTTTTCCTTAAAATTATATTAATTCAACAATACCTTACAAAATGAAAGGTGAATTAAGAGATTTCTCTTTGTGTATTTAATACAATTGTTTTCCTGTTTTTTTTTTTGTGTTTGGTTCAGAATCTTATAATAAATTATATTCTACGCGCATAAGGAACCACTCTCATAAATCCATTCATTTAATGTGATGAGCTTTAATTTATCAAAATCATTACACAATGAGAAAACATCTTGCTATTAAATTAAAAGGTTTTTTTTTCATCTTATATGCAGAAAATAATAAAAAATTACGTGTTTTAGAGATTCACTTAAGGTGAACAATATAAGGTTAATGGAATATTTCATGAAATTTATGATATTTCCAAAACAAGTGACAACAAGCAAATATTTATTTTAAAATTAAGAATTTCGTCTAATGTTTTTTCAATATAATTTTTATTTGTTTTGTCATTTCTTAATAATAAAATAAATTAAGTTTTAAATGCATGGTATTCCTAAGATTTTAAAAAATGGAGAAAGTTGTGGCTTAGTTTTAAACTAAATTTTTTGCAAATTACCTTACATAATACACTTAATGTAAGTGAAATATAAAAAATTATTTTATCAACAATATTTTTAACACCACTAAATATTTTAAATATAGTAATTTGAATTGTTAAAATTTTATATTAAAAACTAGCATGTAAATTTTTATAAATTCTCAAATATCTTGGGTTGATTTTTACGATAAAATTTTTAAAATTAAAATTAAAATATTTAGTGGTTAATATTATGTAACAATAACTCTAAATATTTACTTCTGCATGTAAACATTTTTAAAGATTTTGAAAAATCAAAATAATAGATTTTCAAAATTTTTAAAAGTAGAGTTGTCAGTTTTAAGATCTGATATTAAGTAAATTTAGCACAGCAATAATAACAGTTAGTTTTCACTTCCTGCATGTAAAAATCAAATTTTAATGAATTTTAATAGATTATTTGATTATTTTTTCCATGAAATTGTATAACAGTTATAATAACAAAATTTTGAATATGTGGTTTAAATTTTATAGTAATTATACATGATTTTCACTTCCCGCATGTAATTATTTTGTATAAACTTATTCTTCGAGAATTCTTAGAAATTTGTTTGTAGATTTTATTCATAGCATTTCAAACACGTATATTTTAATTTTTTTACTACTTAAATTAAAGTTAAAATTTTAAAATACTATTTACATTTATTGTTCACTTCCTTTATGTAATAATTGAACACAATTCTATTTCTCATGTACTTATCAAGATTTCTTTTTCGTGTAATGTGAACAATTGAAATAAATAAATTATTAATAATTTTTGATAGATATGCTCAAATTGGTTATATTTAAATATATAAATCGTTTACTAAACTGCTGTAAACTGTTTGCCCTTGCCGCAAAAAATGTTTTCTGATGAACGGATGAGCAATTAAAATATCTTACCAGCTTAAAAATTTTATTGTGGTTGGAGCGTATTACAGATTAAATGTTTGATTCATTGCTTCAAATTGGTTAGATTATATCATTTAATCGCTTAGTGAACTATTTTTGTTGAGAGCAATGATTATTTAAACTACAGCGTTTTACAGACAGATTAATTTTGAAGCGTTAATCGTTTACTAAATTACTATAAATTATTCATCTGCTCGTAAACACTGATGTTTAGTTCTTGTATGTAATCGTTATTCATAAACCAACTAACCTCATAAATTAGCTTACCTCATAAAATACCTTTTCGAGAAGACGTTAAAATTTCTTTGTGTATTTTTACTATAAAATCTGAACAATTCAAATTATCAATTAATAAATATTTAGTGGTTAATATTTTGTAGTATGAAAATTTAATTTTTACTTCCTGCATGTAAATATGTTAGTAAAGCAAATGTTTCAGAATTTGTGTTTCTTTGTTATATTTTTACCATATAAATGATTGCTAAAACAAGGGTTTCTGAATGTTTGTCATTGGAATAAACATTTTTGAGTTTTTTAAATTAACTTAGCACATTTATCACAAGAGTGAGTTTGAACCAAGTTTGCTATTGCATTGGCTTTATGTGTGGATCATACAGCAAAAGATAATCTTGTGTAGCTTCAAAAACTATAAACTGGTTAGTTGTGCCAACAGTGGCGAACACTAACAAATTGTTGTAATTGATCTAGAATCTAGCAATCAAGATTCTTTTGTTTGGCATACTATCCTAGATCTAACAGCCATAATGCTTGGATGAAACTTTTGATTTTAATTATAACAGTTGACAACATTTCTAGTGGTCCAATTTCTGACAAGCTCGCTTCCCCGATAATATCGTCTGCATATCGGTTACCACTGCATACTGATTTTGGAAGAGATAAAATCGTTTTAGCCTCTATTAGTTTATCAAAAATCTATGAAGAAATTGAGAAATATTTACAAAGATTGAACCTGGATCTAACCATTATATTAGAGATTTGTACCGCAAATTTAAACACTTGTAATACTGGATAAATGGATGGGCGTCAAGGTGGTGAGCTCATCTCAACAAATACAACATTTTCCAGAAAAATGTCAAACCAACAAAAAAAAAAAAATTCTAGTCAACGAATCAACTTACCTAACCTATACCACTTCCACACTGCCATAATTTTGATAATTATAAATTGAAATGCAAATGAGATTAATTTGAACTGGATTACAGTCATTAAAATTAATTATATTTCCACTGAACCAAATTAAATGACCGAAAAATAATGTTAAACCAAATTTTATTTTAATCACGATCATAAACATGATTTTTTTTGTCACTGTACTAATATACTTTGCCAAACACTTTTAAACTACCACAATTAAGGACGAGAAATAGTTTGAATATAGTTCATTGTGAGAGGTGGCAAAATATAAATTTGATATCAACGCTATAATTCGATGATAGATAAATTTTTCATAATTAAAAATTTTAAAAATCAGGAAGCTGATACATTTTATATTTTATCGTGTTGGTAGACTACCTGGAATCCTGATATAACAAAATACTTCTAAAATCCTGATTTGTTCAAAGTTCAAAGTTTTTTTTTAGTATATTTTGATATTATTTACTCTATTTCTAACAAATCATGTCAGTCCCCAAATGTATATATGCACATTGAAAACTGCAAATATATATAGTTTAAAATGGTATATGTGCTCGTATAACTGGAAGTAGAAAATGAAGCAAAACTATATAGATTTTCATGTCTACAGGAAAACTACAAAATAGGACAATAGTAAATCAACAAATTTAATTATGTTATATTTTAAAATATCTATGCAACGCTTCGAAAATCATACGATATCTTGCTATACACATACACGTATGTGATAAATACATTTTTAAATTTTTGAAAAATCGTGATATCGATATTTACCTGCACAATATTTACCATATTTTTTTTTCTGAGCTCTATCAGATGTAGACAGATTGTAAAATATTTTTGTACTTTCATGTTATGCTGATTTTATATAAATATTTCTGTAACCATATATTTGGCCTCAGTGCACTGTGAATGTACGCTATACAAAAGGTTTGGAAGATGAAATATTGACTTACCATAGTGAAACTTCGAACAGGCATATTCGTTATAATAAATTTATTATTTTAAGTTTATGTAATAAAACTGGCTAAATTTTAATTTTAAATATAGGAGGTAACATTGCTGTTTTTTAAAATTGTCGTAGAAGTAAAAGAAATTACATACTTCTAATTGTTACGTAAATTTCACAATTTTTTTAAAAATGATGAATTTTAGAGTTTGAGAATGGTCAGTTACATATATTATTAAATCTTACCGTTGAACTACTATATTTATTGAAACATACATTCTTCGTAATTTAAAGTAATAGCTGTTACAATTTTCTTTTCAATAGTGTTGCATAAAAAATATGAAATTAATAAAATGAAACTAAATAAAAATGAAATAGAAGTCGAAGACCAAATATTACGCAGGTCCATCAATCTTATTTTTAATCTTATTTTATAATTTGTTGAAATTATAATAACTAATTTAATTTTACTACAAATTAAAATAATAAATTGTTTAGTTACAATTTAGACATAAATTATTTTAATGTAATATAACATAAATAAACGACCATTCCGAGTCCAAAAATAACTTCGAACAGCGGCTGCTTTATTTAACAGCTCATCATTTTTTTTTCTAATACTAACTTTAATGTTTAATATTCCTACCGAAATTCTAAATTATTTTATGTACTGTCACACTATCATTTCTAAACATTACTTTTCTCAGTGAAATTGGAATCAAACTAAAATTTTAAAAATTTTACTATTTTCTGGTTTTCTGTCTTTTCTCCCTCTCGCTCTCTTAAGTTTTATTTTCTTTGTATGTTCATACTAAACAATTCAAAATTACATTCTATTAAAATAATATTAATTTCATGCAGGAAGTGAATATAGTAATGCCCAAACGAGTTTATCTATATCGAGACTTATGTGGTTCAAAATGATTACATTTTCTAGAGTTATTGATCATCTAAACCGTAATATCACAAAACGTGAGGATTAAATACTCACTCTATTTCATAGCCATAAATAGTTAAGGCTTCGAATAAAATCTTCGTCCCAAATTCGCTTCAAACTGTATTGAATTAAAATTACTCCTGTGGCGACCAAAATTAAATTTGTTATAATATTTAGCGCTGTACAAAACACCTGCTCATCGCTAATTCGGGTTGGTTTTCAACGAAAACTAAAAAAAATTTCTCAACATATATTTTTTGTTACTGTTTTACTAAATTTTGATTTCGAATATTTTGAAAATTTACGGTTAGTTCCGAAATAAAAAAGTAGTTTTCAAAAAATATGTGTGATTGCGTCTGTGTACAGAATAAACACTTTTGCGCACTCTATAACTAAGACGAATTAACTGGATCAGGGAAAAAATTCATACGTGTCCTTGCATAAATTGCGAGATCTAGTGAGTTTTGGCCGAAAATAACCGAAATTGCGAGATCTAGTAATTTTTTAACCGAAAACTGCAGCGTCCATAGAAGCTTTTCATATAATATATACGAGAAAACCTATACAAAAAACTTCCAGGTACTAAATTATTTTTCCAACAATACCGGTTGTTTATTTATGGCAGTGGAAATAATTTCTCAGCTTGCATTTAACTAATATTTTATAATTCTTTATTTCCTTAATCTAGAGGCATGATCATTTAGAGTTATTTCGTTAAATTAATTTACACTTTGAGTTTTTCGATCAACATAATAAATGATTTGCAAATAATTGTAGGTCTAATTTAATAATTATAATAAATTCCTTTAATTATCTTGCAGTATCTAGTTAAATTTTTCATCAAATTATCAATAAGAATATTAGACGCATCAATCGCTTTAAATTGGATTAAAGGCAATATAAGTAACTAGACTGTTTGGTGAATGAAAGCTGTTTGTTCAAGGTGTATTGCTTTACGTAGCATCTAAAGAAAACCATGTTCTCTTAAATAAAGTAAGATGAGCTGAGAATACAAGGTTGCACAGTAAATTTTGTCGTTCGATAAGAGATAGTGCCGCAAGTTTCGTCCTTTTGTTTTTCTAAAAATGGTACTTCTTTTTTATCAACACGTGTAAAGTTTTATGTAGATTTGGCAACTCATTCGTATATCTACAGATGTTAAAAAGTGTATAATGACTCTTCACCATCAATTAGAACAGTAAAATGGGTTGCTGAATTTAAACGTGGTCGTACAAGTCTTTGTGGATCATCACGTGAAGGACGTTCAAAAGAGATATTTAGTAAAAACAAAAAGATCTCGTTAGGCAGTGTGATCAATATTTTGACTGAAATCTTGGGTTTCAGAAATCTCTGTGCACAATGGGTGCCGCCTTCACTAACAATCGAGCTAAAACAAATTTTCGTTTTTCTCAGCAACATTAGGTGTATTTTAGTCGCTATGGATTAGATTTGGGCCCCTACCATGATCCTGAATCAAAACAAGAGACTATAAGGAGTAGTTTGAACCCGGTACTTTGGCTCCGAAGCAAGTCAGAGTCTAGAAATCGACCATGAAGGTGTAAGCATCAGTTTTTTGGGACGCAAAAGAAATTCCAATTGTTCGTGGATAACCTCCAAACTGGTAGAATAATAAACTCAGATTTTTATTGTATCTTTAAAAAAAAGGTCTGATTTGCGGAATAGACAACGCACCCCCTCACACAGCAAACTCTAACTACTGGCTTATCTCATATTTAAAAAAACATCGAAGAACGAATTGATTAATAGCAGCCGTGGAGGCGTATTTAGAAAGCCTTCCGGATTCACAATTGAGGAATGGGATTCATAAATTAGAAGATAACTGGGACAAGCGAATTGAAGTTCAGGATGATTACATTGAATAAAAATGTATTTCAAACATCCATTTCTACAACTGTTTCCGAGAATATCAGCATATCAAAAATTAATTTGAGCATTATCATATACTCTGAGATTCACTGATAAACGCACAAACCTAAACATACTGAATGTTCTAAATTAATGTTGTTGAATTATAATTTAACGATGAAATCACTCGACAGCAAAAAGGACAACAGTTCAATAAAAGCTGTGCGTTATTAGGATTGAATTCCTTCCTGGATCTGCGAGTTGAGGGAAAAATGTAAAACTCAAGAGTGTCATATGAAGAGTGTCATATGATCAAAAACATCCAATCGTCTTGCAAAAAAAAAGGTGAATTGACCAACCGAATAAACAAAGATGCCAATCGTATTACTCCACATTGAGAGGCAACTATGGTTTCACATTCATAAGACAAACGTTATTGCGCTACTATGCGGGCCCGAAGTCTGTTAAAACATCAAGAGGTAAATCACGGCAAACATTCAAGTGATATTTAGCCAAGTTATGTGTTTTACGATTAAACAGCAAAAAAAATCTACTATCGGTTATAGAAGAAATATCGAAAGATAAAGATATATCGAAAAATACATAATGGACTGTATTCACTAAACTACTCCAAGCCAAGGAGCCAATTTGCATTTTATACTACCTAGAACACAAAAATTTTAGTGGTTTATTGGAATCGGGAGTAAAATCTGTAAAATATCACTTTCACCGATTTATCATATTTCCTTAAATGTTTAAGGAACATTTTCGAACATTTATTTAGAAATGCGAGTTACTGGCACACTGACGTTTCAGCTTGATTTAACGGCGATACAAATAGTCACAATTACGATCAAATATTTCCAAGGATCAAATTGGGAAAAACAAGTAAAGATTCATCAAGGTGATGACGGTTGTATTAGAGTAATAGTAAAACACAAATTACCAAACGTTCGAAAAAAAATGTTTGCCTTTTGGCGACTAAAGGCAATGGACAAGGACGGGAAAAAATTCACTTGAACTAAAAAAAAGTTTATAACATGGAAAAGCTAAATTACATTGAAAAGTTTACTTTTATATGTATTGTTTTTCACTGTTCGTATACTTCTTTCTTTCAAGTAATAAAAAAGTTAAATTTATGCAAATAAGAAAGATATCGTAATAAAAATTATGTTGAAAGAAATAATGAGCAAAAGATACGCAACCTTACTAGATATTTAAAATATTTAGGTAACAAAATATAAAACACACACATTTAAGACAACAATTAATTTTTGCTTGAAGGATCGCACGTCACCGATCTACAACCAATTAAAACTGACCGTAAAAAACATAAGTTAAACAATAACTATTAAATATTTGACCGGCATCTTTTACACTTTAATTATTAATGAACATTATGCAGGATTGAATCAACACAGAAACCAAAATTATTTCAGTACCATATTTTTTTATTTACTATTGATAAAGCAAAACTCACATTGGCCAACACTTTATTTGTCAATCTTTCGTTCGAATTTTAAAACGATTTTTTTGTACGTATATAATTTTATTACATGCAGGAAGTGAATATCGCTATGCTAATTTTTGTATAAATAATTATGCCATATTTTTTTGTTTTCATATACACGTAATTTAACATTCTAGTTATATAAAATTTAAACTGAAAGTTTCATATATTTTTTAATAAGTTTTCGAATTTATTTTGTAATTAAAATTGGTAAGTATATTACAAAATAATTATGCTTAAATCTTCAATTAGCTCAAATTAGAATTTACGATTTTTATATTTATGAAATATCAAATACATTATATGGAATGAAAATTTAGTAAAAACCTAATATCATCCTGTACGATTTTTCACGTCTTGCTTGCAAAAAATATTTTCTCATTACATTTAATTTTTTTTGAGAATTTATGACTTCTGTGCCGAAATAAAATATTTATCAAAATCATATACATCAGACGATCATTTTACTCGTATATGAAGCATTTGTTGTCATGTAATTTTATAAATAAGTGACATATTTTCAAACGTTGAATTATTAAATTAAACATAATCCATCCATGAGACATGATATAATGTACATCCGAAATGTTGAAGACTAGCTTTATACAACTGTATACAGGTGTAAATTTTGATATATATAGATAATTTTATCACCAAGTCTATTATATAATTTGGTGCATCAGTCGTACATGGTATTACAATTGAACATTAAATACATTAAAGTGTGAACAAAAAGAAATATATTCAATTTTTCTGTAGCTGTATACAGAGTGACTCTGACATAATTTAAATAAATTTTGGTGTTGAAATATTATTGCACGTATCCTATCTGTATCCGTTATAGAAATAATCAAGGTTTTACTGAAAAATTAGTCACTTTGTATTTTACTCATAACTTAAAAATTATTACTCAGAAATTTCTCAAATAAACATTTTCTTACAGATAAAACGGCTCAGTAGTTAAAGCTTTGGCGTTTAGTTCGGGATGCAGATGATTGCACGAAAATCGAAGCTTTACAATTCAAGCCTGAATGCTGGTCTCTTGTTTTATATATGTTCTCGATTAAAAGGCCACTGCTCTATTTTAGTACATAATATTCATAACATTTAAATTAAATACCAATAAATATTAATAAAATGGTATAAAAGGAAATAGGAGGAATGTTCAATTCCATTTTTTTGTGCTAGCTACACAGTGAAACAATAGTTTGTGGAATAGAACAAAAACTATGCTTCTACTATGAAACAAACGCTTTTGGTTTTTAAAATTTATAAAATGCATCTTGTTATAAATTGTACATAATTGTTCGTGCATGTTATGCAAAAATTAATAAGACATTGTTTTTTGTAAAATTGTATGTTCTCATTTTTTTATGTAGAGCTTAAACGTAAGTCGTTTTAAAAAAACATTGCAAGTAACATAATGCAACTGTATACGTGATTTAAACCTCTCCATTTAATTTATTTTCAAAAATAATAATTTTATTTGCATATTATGAAGTATATACATAAACACTGGCACAAAGTATTTTATTCCGTTATTTTAAATTGAAAAAATCGATATTTGATTTACCTATTAAGCTTTTCGTGTAACCACTAATAACAAACATAAAAATTAAGCGATATAGTTTGTTACTTAATAAATTAATTATTTGTAATTTAATTCAACTTAATTCTATTATTTTAAAATACCAAAAAAAAAATGTGAAAAAAGTTTAAATCGTGGATTATAAATCATTTAATCTACTTATACAATCTAAAATTTTCTTCAAGCCATTTAGCCCGTTCAATATACTTGGTATAAATAGAAAAATGGTACAGTAGAAAAACATTTTACTTAATTCAGTGTATTTATAATATTTAAGATTCTTATAAATGATAAAATTTTATAAATTTATTTTCCTATTATATCGTGGTTCTACGTAGATCCTAAATAATCCTAATTGTATTCAATCGAAGTAGGAAGCTCGAACGAAAAAAAAAAAAATAATAATTCTTTTTTAAATACGAATTGAAATTTAAAATAGATTTTGGCGTAGGATCTGTCGTATAATTTGGGGTTAATTTAAATCACTTAGAAACAAGCCCGCGGGTATGGGGACAAATAATTAAAATTTTAAAGTTGTCTAAATACATTAAAACAAAATAATTATAAAAATAATTATTAGAGAAAATAATTAGGTACGAAAATCTTTTAACCGCATCGTACATAAAAAAATATCAGAAAACAAAAAATATTAGTTTTAAAAGTGAAAATTACTGACGATTAATTAGTGTCTGTGTGATATTTTAATTTTTTTCAAAGTTTTTTTAAAAAATAATCGTTTGAAAATCGAAGTATTGGCAGATGATTATCTGACTTATAATTCGACTATAACTATCCTTAACCTGTTGATCTATGTGCTTATTTGAAAGGTTATGAAAATATCTAAGTACTAGCTTGATTTGGCGTCGGATAAAATTTGGGAAAGAAAATAAAAATAATTATGAGAGAGTGTGCCCACTCGGAAAGGACTCAGTTTCCCGAACGGTAAATGTTGAGTCTGTTGAGGAGACTCCCCAAATGATCCATCATTCCCTAGGGACCGTTGTCCAACAGACAAAGCGTTATTCATCCGGAGAACCGCTATTAGAAAACTAACCGAAAGTATTGGTTACTAATAGAAGTTTTTGAGATATTGTCCAGAAACTGAAAATAACTTATTTGGCCGTAGAAAATCAAAAAATTCTAGTGAAAACTTTAGTTCATAAATTTTCTCTAAATTTTCCATAAGTACAGCCTAAGCTATTAGAAAAACAACCAAATAAATTGGTTACTAGTGTAAGGAATGCCGGAAACACGGATTATTGTTAAATTTCAACATTTCATATACCGAATTCCTTTACTTCGGAGATCAATCAATTTGCCATTTTAAGGATCACTTTTAATATTTTATTCCGCGGAGATGTTTTATTTAGTGAAAAATTATATACATAATGAATAAAAAATTTCCGCTGGTAATTACATAACAAAATTAATTCTCTTTAGTGATAATGCTGAAACTTGCGGCGAGTATCGTAATCTCTTATTTTCCGCTGTCAAAATTCCGCTATCTTATACAGCGTCCGAAATACGAAGGGCACTGACCCGATTCTTTTTTGATGTTCGGTTATATCACGTTAATGATGCTGGTCTATACTGGCAAAAACAATGATTATTTTTTTTAACCCTCATGTGAATGAAGTCAAAATATCATAATTTGAGTGATTAACTTGTTTTTTCCACGTTCGTCCAAGTTGTGAAATTTTTCATTTTTATGTATGATCGTAATCTATACCAATTGAAAACTAGAAGTTCTCATAAAATTTAAAGTTTTTATTGGGAGTAACACATACATAAATAGACGTCTAAAAGGGCAAAAGGTACCTGGGTACCCACGTCACTCACATTAGGGTTAAATAAACTTAATTTACATAAATAATATTTTTTTCTTATCTGTTTTTCGTCAATAAATTAATTTAATTATTTATTCAATGTTACAATTGATTCAAAGAAAATCAGCTCCAGTGGTTTTTGCGTTTGGAGGTTGCTCGCTCCTCTGTTGGGGTCCATTAAACGGCAGACATCTGCATTTTCATGTCGAGATAATCGCTGTACGTTTTTTTTTACTTGGTTCTTTATTTCATCGGTGACTTGGTTCTTTATTTCATCGGTAATGTGCCAAAGGGTATTCATAATCCCTCGTAGCACATTATTTTGGAAGCATTGTATCATTTGTACATTGGTTTTCTTGCAACAACCCCAAATTTAGATACGAAAGATCCATACTGGTTTTAGCATTGCCTGTGTAGAAGCAATTTATCGTGAGAGCTTGGATTTTCTATACATCACCCAGTACATTTTGTTGTATTTGATGTTTAACACATCTTTTGTCTTCTTGATGTGTTCTTTTTAACTAAGTTTAGCGTCGAGGGTAATGTGGTATTTATTTAGCAGTATTTGCATATGAAATTTGTTTAAGGTAAATTATCTTTTTTTATAAGCATTGTACTCAGAGTCATGATCACACGTGACTACGAGTAGTCCTTTAATACTCCATTAGTTACAAATAAATCAAGCAGATCTGGAATTTTCTTTATGTCAGTATGCCAATATGTTGGTTTATCGCCAGAAAAATTCATAGTTGTGCTCGCGAGCTGCATTTAATAAATATTTGCCTTTAGTGGTTGTAAGTCTAGATTCAAAATAGTTATTCTTTGCATTACTATCACCGCCTCTTGGGCGAATGGCAGGGTAGAATTCATATAGTCACGTATTTTAATAAATGAGTTTCTACTTTTTCTAAGTTTAGAAACATTTCTAGCTCTGGAACATGCTTTGGTAATCCGTTCGCGTTTCAAATAACAGTTCTAAGTGATCTATTCATTTGATTAGCATAGCATTAACGTAAGCTCATACAAAGCTTCTTGTCTATTTGCTCAAATAAAGGAAGACCACGCTTTTGTTTTGCTAGGCGTGTATTTATCGTTTCTATTTTTTGAATTTTCTTTAGTAGTATTAGATAACTGCTGCGTTATCTGCGAGTATAAGATCTCCTCTCTGGTTTTATGAGCTCTGATTTTGCAGTTGTGCCGCTACTTCTCATCCTCTATGGTTGGCCTTTACAGTTTTTACGCAATATCTTTGGGTGTGATTATAAACTTGACACTTCCTGCATTGAGGTATGAATCTCGTGTTTTTTTCATATTAAGCATTGCTTATTAAATAATATTTTAATACACCCTCGTCATGGAAAAAGCAGCTCTGGGGTAACTTTGAACCGCATATGAAAGATAAAAAAACAGTTTTCTATAACAAAATATATAAAAATGAAATATTTTTTTTTAAAATGTTACATCTTTCTATGTAATACGCATAGTTTCCATACTAAACGATATTAAAGTGGCTGTTACACCGGTAAAGCATCACACTTCTTTTTAAATGGTAACTCATAAATGAATCAGATTTCATCATAAAGTCGATATAATTACTTTGAACAAACATAAAATTTGAATTGGTAACATAACTAGCAAGATTTCACATGTGAAAATAAATTATGGTTTATTTGAGTGGTAGGCACTTAAAACAGAAAAAGTGAACATGTATACTCGTAACAACATTTCAACGTTAGATCGTAAAATTTTATCTAGCAAAAAATAGAAATAAAACATATTTGGTTCCGTATGAGCGCAGAATAAAAATAAAAACATGTACAAAAGCACCCTTTATACAACATGTCGGATCGTTTACGAATGTAACCGCGTATAATAAAAGTCAGGTAGTTTCAGTTTATGCTTATTAATCATAAAGTTTCGGATTTAGAGATAATTTATCTTTTCATTTCATTAAAGGTGTGCAGCTAAATATTGCGGTACCGCTTTGGTTCACATGAAATATTACACAATATGTATGTAAGTTGTAATATTTAGGAACTAGATTTTCTAGAAATCGAAGTCTTTAATAATATTCAATAAATGTAGCTTTATATATACATAGAGTGTCAGAGACAATGAAAAACCTGTACACAATAATCAGAGTATTACATTGGTGCATTATTTCTTAATTTTGCAGTAGCGTATTTCCAGAATATTAAATTCAAAGCGTCAGGTAAAACTAAAAACAAAAAAAAATAGATATAAAGTTTATGTTACTGTACATTATGCTTACTACATATTTGTATGTATACGTAGCATATAAAAAATTTCCCGTATAATATGAACTCTTTATGTGCAAGATGTTTTTGTTCACAAGTCTTATTATTCAGAACAACGAAATATGTAATGACAACAGCACCAGAAGCAAGAACTGAGTTATTATTTTAAAAGCTTTCTAAAAAAACAAAGTTTTTATTCTTCGGTAGATTATAGAGAAATAAACAAAAGCACAAAAAGTGTATACCACTGATTTTCCTATCTTCGTATGTGCTTTTCTAAGTATTCGTATATGAAAACGCTTGATTGCTTTTTATTTTATACCTGAGAAAAAAATTAATTTAAAAATGATCCGTGCTATTTTCCGCCAAATACGCAAAATGAATTTCCTGATTGACTCTTACTTGGTTGAATATATTGTTTTATCTAAAACAATTGTGAATTCGTATTCCAGTTCGTCGTTTAATATTCTAATTTAATTTTCATTTTTTTTTCTTTGCAAATATTTTCAAGCTTGTTATAAATAAAAGAGGAAATGTTGAAATACTTTAAAAATTTAACCACAAAATATTTAAGAAATTAAAATAAAAACTTATGAAATGTTAGGAATAAAATCGCCACACAAATTTCTAAGTTGTCTGTACAAATTACTTACTGTACAAAGTTATTACATGCAGGAAGTGAAAATCGTGTGTTAGTACATTAAAAAATCAAATATTCAATCAATTTAAAAATTTTAATTGTTAAAGTTTAATGATAAAACCATAAAAAATCCTTTGCGACGAAAATTTGAGTGTTTAGAATTTTTACACGTAGGAAGCGAAAACTAAGTGTTATATTACTGCAATTCCAAATAGTTTACCAGTTTAGATTAAAACGAAGAAAATTATTTATTTTGTATTTGTAAATACAGTAAACTACCCGATCCATCATTAAGAATCATCATAGAATTGTTTGAGATTGCGAAAAATGTGGATTTTTGGAAAAATGCACCGTAAATGCTTTCGAATTTTTGAAATGGGGGCATGATGGTCAGAACAAAATTTCCTTGCCCATTTTAGACCCCCATTTGTTTTAAATCAACAAAATCTAGTACAAATCGCTACAGAAAATTGTTATATCAAATTTTGATATTTGGATAAAAATTTGGCCGAAAATACTAATTAACAACACGATAGTCAATCAATCTTTATACATCTCCTGATACCAGAACATAAATTAAGGAGCAGCAGAGGGTACTGCTGCTGTGGTGGCTTGCAACATTGATTTAAAACAAGTCGAAAAATTATAAGGAACCTTGTAAAACTATTTTTTGTATAACATAAGGAACGGCATGAAAATTATGTATGGTTTAATGGGCAACAACCGACTTTGTTTAACCTCAAATGTGTACGCAGATCTGGAATAAAACATACATTATTTCTTATTTGTATTGTGTAAATTTCAAAGATTCTGAAAATGCAATACTTTTGAACTCATTGCAAAAATTTAAAAAGCTGATATAGAAATTAAAAATGTCGGTGCACACATTTATTAACAATCTCATAATTTTTGAAAAAGCGTAAGTATGGCGGTATGTAAATTTTAGCAAAATTACCCAGGCCAATATTGTAAAACAATTTATTTGAAATCTTTCAGCTCAAAATCGTTCTACTCGTAAATTATAATTTTAAAATATCTGCAATTAACGGGAAAGCTCCTTTGGAAGCAAGTTATCACGATGAATCGATTAGCAGATATTCCAAAAATTTTGAGCCAAAATCAGGACATCATAAATTGTAAATTGCTTATGAGCTTTTTCGGTTCTTCAAACATTTTGAAACGTACATCATTTTCAAAAAAAGGCCTGTTTCCCACAAATTGAATCGAACTGACAATTTTTGACTAAAATACATACATACTGATATATGCTTAAGCTTTCTTCATAAATTGACAGATTCCATTGGCTATTGAGCTTCGTCATATTTTGAAAAGTATCTCGGTTTCCAAGTAAATCGATTATAAAATAAAAATTTCTAAAGGAATTTGAAAGGGACGGCAACCTCATAAAAATTTTTATTCAAAAGATTTCGGGTGCTCTACACTCCAGGCTATTTGGGATAAAATTTTAAACGTAAGCATTTTTATTTAATTGGTGGTGAAAAGTAAAAGAATTAAAATATTCAAATAAAATATTCCGATAAACCAACTGTGGTGAACTCAAGATTTATGTACAGCTGACAACAGCCTGCTGTATGCGATATCATGTTGTGAAATTTTTATTTAAAACCTATTTTTGAGAGTTTTAGTATTGCTTATTTCTGGTCTTGCAAGCCATAAACTATTTTTTTTTTGTTATGGTATATTTTGTATTGCGTGATATCATGTCCTAGCACCATGCATGTCACTTCGATTTTTTTTTTAATCATGAAAATAGATAAAGTAATTTTAGAAAATTTTCTATATTCTGTATCTGTGTTAGATTATAGGCCGAAATCAGACCATTGGAAATAGTTGCTTTCATATAGCAGACACACTCGAAAAAAATATTATTTATGAGAAAAACGGCTATGATCTGAAATTTTAATTACATTCTTAATTTATGTTTTAACAATACCGGTCCAGTTTAGTTTTCCAAAATGTAAGTGGAAATGAAAATGTTTGACAAAAAACGAATTTTCAACAAAAATTCGGCCTGTGTACTGCCCAAACGGATTGATAGATCGGAACAAATTTTTATACTTAAGCTTTTCCATAAGTTAAGAGATCCCAGTGATGTTTGGTCGAACTCGGTCCACCGGAAGTGGGAGTTTCCACAGGAGCTTTATGGGTTTTTTAAAAGTATATTATTTACAAGAATAACTGTATAGACTAACAAATTTCTTACTTATTTGGCAGCAATACCGGTGTAGGTCAGTTTTCTAAAATATAAGCGAGAACTACTATTTTTGACAAAAAACACGATTTTAAACAACATTCGGTCCTTATGTACAGCCCAGATAGATTGACTGATCGGAATGAAACTTTATCCCGACCATCTTCACAAATAAAATGGTCTCTGTTATGTTTCACCGAAATCGGTTTTATGAACGTGGTAGCTCCCATTAAAAGCTTTTGGTTTTTTGCAAATATTTTGAAAAGTATGTTGTGTTTCAAAACAAAAAGATTTTAAATATAGATTGAAACAAAATTTGTTTAGATTTTTAGAAATAACGAGTTTTTTGAAAAAAAAATCGGAATATCTGTAGTTCAGTTCAAATGACTCGCAATATAACTTCATATTTAAGCTTTTTTAAAAAATGAGAGATTCTTACGAGATTGGTGTACCAGAAGTGGCAGCACCCTAACTGATGTGGCACTCCCCAACTCTGATGATGAAATTAGAGCCGCGTTAATTTTCGAATGTTTTTTTATCATTTTACCAGAATGCCTTTTGGATTAAACGAACCACCAGCTGCCTTTCAACGAACAATAAATACTTTACTTACTAATTCAACTGTAGTAAAATTCCTGTGGTGATGATGAATGAATTACTGGATTACAATAACAAGATAACATAAGTATTTCGGACCATAATATTCTCAACTAAGCTAACTAATTTACCTAAATTGTAGTGTAGAGAACAGAATAAGTCATTCTTGGGTTTGCCAATAATGTTCCAGTTTTGACCGAGTTACTAGGTTTCAGTGGTTCCAACTATTGACACTTAGGCCATTTTGGGCACATTTTGCAATACCACGCATTCACGCCACATCATTAACCCATTCGCCTATTCACCTACTCACACAACTACAGTATAACACTTGCACATTGCAAGCTCAATGTCAACCTTTACATCGGCATGGACGGTGGGTCGGCGTTGAATTCTGCACTCCATCAGAGTGTCTTAGCCGTGTTTATTAATATCACCAAAATTTGGTTTGCATATCCCATTGTAACTTTTGAGCTATTTTAATTTTTATTAGTATTTTTTAATAGTTTATGCTTTGAACGTACTAATTTATTACTAATTTAATACAAATTGTCAGAAATTAATAAAACAACTAAAAGTAAATAACCCTAAAGTTACTCTGCATGTTCGGAAATAGATTTGGTAATTTTTTAACATCAATTTTTTTTTTATTTATTTATTTAAATATTACAGGAAGTTGATTGCAGTACATTGCAATTATGATTTCAAATTTAACAAAAGTAAAATGTAAAATATATTAACAAAAAAGAAAATAAAATTAAATATAAAAATAAAATTTTAAAAATAGAAAATAAAAAAAAATAATCTATTCACACTTAGATTGTAAATAAATAAGAATTATAAATAAAACAATTAAGTTACTCAAAAGTTACCATGGGTTTTTCTGAAAAAGCATATTATAGTGACATATTTATTCATAATATACAGGGTGTTCCCATTTCGGAAGCTAATTCGAAAAAAATTAAATCAAACGTTAGAATCAAAATATTTTTGTCATTTTCAAGAAAAATTGAATTAACCGGTTGGACGTAAAATGAAGCATAAGCGGTTAACGCAGTTGGATTGGAACTTGTTTCCTCCTGTAAATGTGTTGAGGGTTATACTTTAGTTATAGTAGTTATGTGCCTATTTTTTCTGTACAAAATTTTGATCCGCACTCAGTAATTCAGAGCGTATCATAAATGCATAAATATATACCATTTTTCAGGCGGCTTGTTCCTCAGAGCCAACAAAATAATTAGTTTTCGCCCTGAGAAATAAGCCGCCTGAAAAGGGGTATGCATTTATGATACGATCTGAATTTTTTAGTGTGGATCAAAATTTTGGTCAGAAGAAAAAGACACACAACTGCTCAAGTATTATTCCAAGAAATTCAAGGAGCAAACATGTTCCCATCCAACTGGCAATGGTAACCGCCTATAAATTGTTTTACCCAAGTGGTTAAACTCAACTTTAATTGAAAATGGCAAAAATAGTCTTTTTCTAACGTTTGATTTAATTTTTTTATTCTATTATATTTAGTTATGTTCAAATATTGCAAGGATTTTTTTTCATAATTTATTTTTTTTACTGAAAAGAATGTTAGTTCTCCAAATATTGAGAGATTCGAAAGAAGCACTTGAACAGAAATTAAATTCCAAGCAAGAAGTTGATCGCTCTATGTTTAACAACTTGAAAAATATTCTTCAGTAATCTGCTAGGAGAAATTTTTTTCAACACTATCTAAAATATCACATGACAGGGTATACATTTTTGATACATGTTGATATTAAAACTAAACCCCTCTAACCGATAAGTAACGGATCAGCACCCCGTAACGGATTGGCATCCCAAACCCAACCATCTTGTAAACTAAATTTCGCCACGTATATAGATATAAATTTATCATTGAGAAATATTAACATAACGAAATTAATTCCTAATCAAATTATTAATCGAAAACTTAGTTCTTTGATATACTGTGTCACTTTGACAAAAATCGTAAAATCAAAGTATGAACAATTATCACAAAAATGATTCCCGAAATAATTTTACAATTCTTATGTTTTAAAATACTTGTGAATTAGTTTACTGTTTTTTCATATTTCTCTTCCGTTAACTGAATAGATAATATTCGTCACTTTTTAAAACATTCATCTACGAAAAACAAAATTCATGTTTTTATTTGCATATCAGAAAATAGAAATCATAAAGTCGTTAAAAAAAAATTCAGAATCGCCCTTAATGTGGTTGTCGTGTCGATCGACAAACGACACGACTTTGCCTTGTCATGTCGATGTTTATTTTGTATTGACGATTAGTAGATCGCGAGTGGCACGTAAAGGAAAAATTTAGAACTTAACGAGCTATGCCAATTTGACCATACAAAAATAATTTAGCTATGCCAATTTGGAAATACGCATGGTTTTTGCTATTACGAAATATCGTTGAAGGATAGCTAATTTAATTTTTATTTTTTCCGCTTACTGGGTTTTCTTAATTTTACAATCGTCAATTGACGACAATTATTTTAAATAAAATTAGTGTCTTTATTAGTTATTTGTTTATTTTTATAAATGATTTTATAAAAAATTAATTTTCGTAACGTTCTTCTATACTTTTTTTATAGATTACGGCTCACAAATTTGTAAGTAGCGAACAAAAATGTCATCGACAAAAAATGGATCATCTATTTTGTGACAAATGTAATTCTTTAGAATGAAATTTTTGATGTCTGAATTTTTCAGTGAATTCATTTATTTTTCGAAAATGCTATGACAAAGTGGTTGAAAATTCTGTCCAAAAACCGGTTTTAACCGTAGACTAAAAAATTTCTTATTAATTTTGCAGCAATACCACAAACTGTTATTCAACCAGATTCGGTCATTGTGTAGCCCAGATGAATTGATTGATCGCAATGAAGCTTCATTATTAAGTTTTTTCACAAATTAGAAGGTAGACCTCTAGTGTTTGGCCAAAATCGGTTAAATGGAAGTGGTAGCTTCCATGCGAGCTTTTTGTTTGTTTTGCGGATATTTGGAAAAATATGTATTGTAGCATTCACGAAAAAACGTTTTAAACCAAAATATTATTAAATTAAGTTGGAAATCAAATTTGTTTGGATAATTTTTTTAAATTATACCGAAAATAAGGAGTTAAAAAAAATCGAGGTGGATCTATTTGGAATATAACCATATTGAAATTTGTGTACATATAGTAATTCATAGTACTTTCGGGTATCTGTCTAAATAGTTTTGAACTTCGAATCTCGGGCATTACTCTATCAGTAGAATATTAAAACAGGACCAACGTTAATTTTAAGCGGATTTTATTTCCCTACTCTCAATGTCCAGAATATGTTTTCATTGACCGAGTTGCTAAAAATGAAAACATTTGTTTAGTCTGTAATTAATGATTGATATACTTACTAGTTATTATTTTTAATTATCTATATCTTAGGAATATTGCCTATAAAATTTGGTTCCGATGATCTATAAATTAGCATGGTGAAAAAAAAAATTTTAAAACGGTATTCAAACCACAAGTTTCCATTTAGTTTCATTCACAAATTAAGAAATTTGGAGATATCTAACGCGACGCTTCTAGAAATCTGAGGTTTGGATAAAAGCTTAAACAGAAAAAATATTCGGTCAATCGAAGATGGTTTAAAGGACGCGACTTGAGCACGAAGTTCGATAAAATCGGTATTTTTTTAAATTTGTTACTTTCAAAAGAACAGAAAAAAATTTGTACGAGTAATAATTAAATCTAGTCCATTTAACAGTTTTATTAATATTTTTAAGAAAGTGGTACTAAAGTTGACAAAATGGGAGCTTATTTACGGTCCACTGCAGAAATTTATCTTCTTGGCCATAAATACTGTCAAATTATTGGTGCTAAGTTACCTTCAAAACAGCAAGTGTTGTGTATTTTCCTTACAATCACCGTTTACTGTAAAATTAACTATTCGTAAAAGTACAGCTCTGACAATCCAGGGAGTGTCCAATTTTTTGTAAAAAAGCACGAATTCCAGTAAAAAAAGAGCAAAATTTCATTGAAAAATGGCATAATGAGTGGAACAATCTTCTAAAAAACAAAAATAAACCTTCAAAATTCTATCGTGAAAGAGAAATTGCATTTAATAGTAAACTGGGTGATATTTTTGATATCGTACATACGAATGACTTGTGGCCAGTGAAGACGACAAGCGATTCCTCTTGACGCAACGTGAGAAAGGACGTCCTGGATACATGACGGAAGCCAGACCAAATAAATTTAAAAAAAAAAGCAGTGATCGTTCCGAGGCAACGTATGGAGTCAGAAAAAAAACATAGACTAAGATATCTTGTAAAAAAAGTAACTAAATTCCAATAGACTCACAAACATTAAAATCGTGATCGAAGAGTGGTAGCAAAAATATACCTGATAACGAAATGGGCTTCAAAAATATTGATTTGTCCGCGCTAAACATGGAAGGAGCCTCTAGAGAAAGCAAATGATTCATTCCTCTTATAAAATTGTTAGTTTTGGAAGTGGAAGATTAGTTATTGTGCAGCAATGCAGTTAATCATTGTCTTTGCCGTAAACCTTGGTTCTATTGATGAACTTGTTTTGTATCGAACTGAGGCATCTTCGTGAAACAAATAAAATAGAAATAGCATCATCAGTTATACCGATGTACAAGTTTGCAACAGGCGTATTAAATTGGGATAGAAAATTACTTCCGGAGTTATTTGAAACTGAGACAGTGCATATTAATATTAACTGGTTTGGAAATGCCGGAGACTGTTTTCCAGAGCTTACTCGATTAAAGAGCAGCTGACGATGTCGTGGCGACTAGCCTCAATACAACATGTTCAAATTCTGGAAGATTAAAAAGAGCAACTGTTATTTTAGAGCGGATACTGGAACGAAGTTTATCATATCATCATTGTCGACATCAAATATGTGAAATTACATTGCGCGCTGCAATTGAATCAAAAATGGGCAAAATAACGGGTGATTTTTTAAGAGCTTGAGAACTTTTTTTTAAAAAAAAACGCATAAAATTTGCAAAATCTCATCGGTTCTTTATTTGAAACGTTAGATTGGTCCATGACATTTACTTTTTGAAGATAATTTCATTTACATGTTGACCGCGGCTGCGTCTTAGGTGGTCCATTCGGAAAGTCCAATTTTGGGCAACTTTTTCGAGCATTTCGGCCGGAATAGCCCGAATTTCTTCGGAAATGTTGTCTTCCAAAACTGGAATAGTTGCTGGCTTATTTCTGTAGACTTTAGACTTGACGTAGCCCCACAAAAAATAGTCTAAAGGCGTCAAATCGCATGATCTTGGTGGCCAACTTACCGGGCCATTTCTTGAGATGAATTGTTCTCCGAAGTTTTCCCTCAAAATGGCCATAGAATCGCGAGCTGTGTGGCATGTAGCGCCATCTTGTTGAAACCACATGTCAACTAAGTTCAGTTCTTCCATTTTTGGCAACAAAAAGTTTGTTAGCATCGAACGATAGCGATCGCCATTCACCGTAACGTTGCGTCCAACAGCATCTTTGAAAAAATACGGTCCAATGATTCCACCAGCGTACAAACCACACCAAACAGTGCATTTTTCGGGATGCATGGGCAGTTCTTGAACGGCTTCTGGTTGCTCTTCACTCCAAATGCGGCAATTTTGCTTATTTACGTAGCCATTCAACCAGAAATGAGCCTCATCGCTGAACAAAATTTGTCGATAAAAAAGCGGATTTTCTGCCAACTTTTCTAGGGCCCATTTGCAAGCGTTGCTCGTTAGTAAGTCTATTCATTATGAAATGTCAAAGCATACTGAGCATCTTTCTCTTTGACACCTTGTCTGAAATCCCGCGTGATCTGTCAAATACTAATGCATGAAAATCCTAACCACAAAAAAATCACCCGTTACATCAGGAGTAAAAAGTCCGTATTTGTAAGATTCAAGTTTGACTAGAATTCCTTGAATAAGGATTATTTGAAAGAAGGCATAAATAATCCCAAAGTTCATGTACAACTAAATGATGTGAAATCACTCTAATTTTTCGAGGCATATTATCAAATGAAAATGTCCGTTTCCGTGTAACAGAGCCTCAAGAATTTATGTTAACAGACTCATACGGTTTGTATAAAAGCATAAATGATAATGACGTCATAAAACACATAAGTCCTTATGACTCATACGGTTTTTTATGACGTGGTGAAACATTCCTTTGCTTAGTCGTTATGACACATTTTTATTCATTTCTTTATTTATTTTTTTGGTAGTTCTGAATATAAAATCCACAAAATTTAAAAAACCGTTTATTATTTGGGGTTTTTTTAGTTTCAGAATGTGGCGATAAAGTTGTTATATAGCCGGCATCTTTGATGTTTTGGAAAAGTAATTATCTCCTCTATTCATCGCAATTTTCTTTTCGTAAATTATTTTTCTTTTCGTTTGAAAATGATCGAACTTTGCGCTTAAGTCGCATCCTCTAAATCTGTTTAGGTTTCTAGTATAACCTCACGTTTCTAGGGGATGTCCCGTTAGAGATTGGAACTTTCGAAAATGGACCACTCTAATCTGGATATTTTTGGACTATTGCCAGCAAACAAAGGTCACAAAATTATTTTGACTATAAAAAAATACTCCTTAACGGTTCCCCTTGCAAATCAAGAACGTATACCAGGAAAAATGCATTTGGTTGAAATTTCATTTGTAAATTTGGCACGCCTAACTATACTGTAACCGATGTTTTGTAACCGAATATGGGCCAATTATTTTTATCAAATAAAACTTATTGTACATTAATAAAATTAAAACATCTTCATACCATCCATCGTGGAATCGGGAAATTGAATTTAATGTACATTTACGATTAATCCAACTATACTTGTAACACAACTTTCCGAGAATTTTTTTTAACGTGACAAAAATTTTTAACGTTTTGAAACTTAATGAAATTTTATTTCAAATACTAGTTGTTTGGATATATCAGACCCAAGGTCCAATTTCGCAAAGTTGTCAAGCACCATTTTTTTCTAATTTTCCTAGAAGTAAGAAATGAGTAGCCTTATTTCCCGGCGCACCCAATTTTCTATCAACTTCATACAGTTACCTACACAACGATTTTGTCTAATTTTCATAAAATGAGACAGGAGTCATTTCAAAAATACAACATTCGATTTTACTCTTTTTTTTACTTTTTTTGTTTTTTTTATTGATTACTATGCGATCTGTTTTGAGGCTCAAGGCTCACCCTGCTCTTCCGCGGTTATGCTTTTTACTTCCTTACTTTACGCCTTCCGGCCAACTAGAGGACGTACGGCTATAGAACCGATTTAAGACCATCTGCACATTGCAAGCCTATACTGGCATGGAAGATACCAGCATACAATGGCATGGAAGATGGGTCGCCCCATGGGTATTGCGCACCAACGCCAAAGCTTTAACCACTGTGCCATTTGGTCGATAAAAAATGTATATCAATGTAATCAATGTAAATATATCAAATGCGAGTTGACCGGATATATCTGTACTAGAGCCCAATTTCACTAAGATAACGCACGAAACGATTATTTCTAAGAGAACATAATTGTTTTCGAACACACTGTTTCTGATAAATATGCTTCTGACCTAAATATATATGTAGCATATACAATGTTTTAAATGATTCAGAATTAATGCTATATTCTCAATGAAATTTTTCAATACGTATTCTGAATTCAAGATTTCATGAGTTACATGTTATATTTATCTGGGCAGACGCTTATGTATACTCGTTCATTTCTATTTAGATTGTCAACAAACAAAAATTCTTTTGTAAAATTTTTCTTTGGTGCACATATCACATCATCATCATATGTCTTCATTTTGGTTTTGTTGTTGAGCTCGATTTTTATGTTTGTTATTTCATTTCACAAAAAAAAAAGTTTGAATTGTTCTGTTGGAATTTTTTCTTTTGAAAATTTTATTATACAAAATCCAATAGATTGTGTGCTGTTATAAAAAAGAAAATGTGTGCACGGGAATATATTCTTGTATGCAGACGTATAAGTTTTGCAAAATGTAGACGAGCAAGGTCCTCTGAAACCCGTATATACAAAACACATTCACAATCTTGTATTTATATTCCATTAAAATTACAAAGTGATTTAAAATTGTGTTCTCTATAATCGAAAGCTTTGCTACTAAAAAATAGCAAAAACTTTACAAGCATGCAAAGCAGTATGAAGTTTTACTAAACTATCATAAACGTCTATATGTGTTAGTGCGTATCAAAATGATACCTGTATAAAACGGAAATCTGTATCTTACTTTAATGGCATTATTCGAAATAAATATTTGGCAGTTAACTTTAAGCTCTTTGTGTAAAATATTGAACAAAGTTGTTGGTTTGAGGTTTAATTGATGTGAACGACGGCGAATTGTGCTAACAGTTGCAATATTTTTAATTGAACGAGCACGGTTTGTCGAAGCATTTTATCTACCGTATTTGGAACGAAATTTTCTGTCAACTTCAGAACTATTCTTTCACCATATTTAAAATAAGTATTTAATAAGTTTGTTTTAACTAACCGGAATGTTTGTATTTGTCATCTGTTAAATAACATATGATACTCTAGTTAAAAAATATAAATGGCAGAATTATTTTGAGTCAAATTAAACATTCATATAACTAATCGAAATAGAACGGTTATATATTATTCAGTTAATTTTAATAGGCTTTAATAATTAGAACAAAACTCTAGCAATCGATCATTTTCCGTCTTACCCAGGTTACATCACTAACAAAAACACAAACTATATACACATTATATATAGTTCACAAAATGAATACATTTTAAACAAGATTATAATTTTTTGCTATAAAAAATTTAATAAAATGAGAATTATAATTCATAAAACGAAAAAACTCTAAATAACAAATTTCATAAACTCATAAAAGTTATATTTGCTAGTACGTGATATTATCAATGAAATCTTTCATAAAACAATTTATTGACCTCATCTAAAAGCATATCTATAACCAATAGTTGCATGGCCTTAATCAATAGTGCAAAAAATTATTAGTACGTGCTATTTTTATTATTTCAAATTCTCGTATCGTGCATTTCATTGTTTATGTGCTAAACAGCATCAATTCATTATATTTATATACATCGCAGAGATATACAAATAGCAGTGCACATAAAGTCGTGAGATGCGAAATAAAAGCAAAATGAAAATTTTTTAAAGCTCAAAAACTTTCAGAAGAAATAATAATATTTTGTTGTGTTGAAACTTAAATCAAATTTAAGTTCAGTATGCATATATTTTATCTACTTAACTATTCATCATAATATATATTCTATTTATACAAAATCTTTTAATAATTATTATTCAGAAGTTATGATACATACATAATAAAGTCATCCAATCGAATAATTATTATTTATAACCAATGGCTGGATTGAATATCATCATATTCACCAAAGAGACATATGATATGATGCTTATTTATGGTTGGTTTAACTTGTTAACAGAAAAATTATTATACTTGATTTCCCAATAGATTGGGAGATAGCGACGAACGTTATAAGGAATATAAAATCGGTTTTGAAAGATGAGATTAGAAAAAAAAATTGATATGAGATATTTCTTTTCTCTAACCTTTTCTAAGAATTATTATGATTTTCTGCTTCTGAACTTTGCTTCAATGTACATCAATTCTATTAAAAGTATATAAAAAAATTAATTGTACTGTGACAAAATGTGGTATAAATGTTGACGAGGGCTCTGCAAAAAGTTTGAGAACCGCTGGTATAGACGATGTCTAGTATCGTCATTTCCAGTGGTGATCTTTACCAGTTTAAATTTTTCCCTATCAAAATTTTTGCTATGACTCGTCGCTATTTACAGTCTACATGTTCAAAATCATTTTTATGATGTTTGTCTTTAACTATAAACTAATTTGATAAAACAATCTATAATTTTTTGTTCAAATTTTCAATAATAGGAAAAAAATTTCTTGTATGGTTTTCAGAATCTTTGTAGTTTGTAATACTGAAAATAATTCCAGAAAAATATATTCAATCTAGCAAAGTTACAAGTGTGACGTTAAGCTCATTTATCAAAAATGAATCGGCACAAATACAGTTAATGACGTTTATTAATATGTAATTAAAGTCAATATCAGCTTTGTCGACGTAGCTTAAATTTCAAAATGGTTTTAGTCAGAAAACGTGTTCGCGGTCGTCTGCCGCATAGAAAATATTCCATCAAACGCTTACAAACCAACAAAATTACCAAGATTTATTAAAAATTTTTGAAATTAATCAACGTTATCAATTTATTCTTATTTCTTGGTAAATCCAAAGAACTCGTGTCAAATTTTGGTACCATTTAAACATTTAATTTGATGTCAAAAAGCCAAGTGTAAAACTGTTTCGATTTTTCCAGTATAAATTGCTATAATATAAAATGACAGGAGATAAAGCTGTGAAAAGCACTGTTTTGGGTTCTCTCCGATGAACGTAACCAATGTAATGATTGCGCAAATAACAAACGTTCAGCTAAGCGAATAAAGGCGGTGATACATGTACAGATTTTGCCTTTAAGGCATAAAAATTATGCGCGCTGATTGGTTAAAATTTGGCCATCTAGAATCGCCGTATAGGCAAAAATTTTTAAATTGAACATTTCTCAATTTTGTATAAGGTAATTTTTTTGCCTTAAAGGCAAAATCTGTACATGTATCACCGCCTTAATACACTACTTCGTGGCTGGCTGTGTTACGTTAAGTTATTCCAGTCGTCATCTTATTAGGCAGTATCTTGTTCATTCCTTTGTACTTTAGTTAAACCCAGTTAAGGAAGATGAAGGGCATCTTTAAGATCTAGTTTCAAAATAAATAGTATTTATTCTCAACAAGTAAAGAAAAAATTATATTTTTTATGGAACTATTTGGTTTCCGGAGGCTCGAGGCACACTCTGACTTTAAAATTTTTTTTAACATAAACAAACACTTGTCACAATTTAGTTATTGTGTCCAAACATCTCTTCAACAATTCTATCGCTATTCCATCATGCTTGTGACTTGGCTCTGTTTCATTTTCCTCTGAAGCCACTCTGTTGTTTCTTGTACTACTGTGGTTTAACCACTGGTGCCATCTGGAACCTAACTTTAGCACTCTTTTTCTCATATAGGATATCATGTCAAAGTTTTTATTATGAAATTCCCTTTAATCCTAAATTCTGCAGCACAACTTCTCTTCTTAGCCTTACTACTGCCCATCACATTCGCTTTTGGCATAACAGCGTCACCAAAGTATTAAATATTGTGATGTGATCATTCATTGTTCTTGTCGTTATCCACTCGAAGTCTTACAACAAACTGGTTTAACAGTGGTTTGTACTGAATCGTTTTTAATTCCTCGGATCCAAATTTCCAAGTATATTTGAAAACGCAAAATGTGCTAGCCTTGCGATCTTGAATGCCAATTCCTAAACCGTTCTTCTATTGTTTTCAATATTTCAGCACTGCAGCAACCTTCCCCGGCAATGATTTGTTATATCTAAACTGCTCCACCATTGATTGGCGCCGTTTATTTTTGTTGCCCAAGTTGGTAAGATATACCGAATGTCGAAGGGCGAATGTCGAATGGCCGAATGTCGAAAGGCCGAATGTCGAAGGGCCGAACGTCGAAGGGCCGAATGGGTCGAAGGGCCGATTTTTTTTGATTTTTTTTTTGTTTTTAAAAATATACATATATCTTTTTTTTTTTTTTAATTAAATTTAACTATTTTTTAATTTTTCGTACATATGACGGCGCATGACAAAACTTTACTTCACCAAAATGTATCGCTGACTGCATACGTGATGAAAAATAGTAAAATACATAAATTCATAAGAAATTCATTTACGTTTAATAAAAAATTTACAAAATATTCAATAAAACAACAAATTTAAAAAACTACATTTCTAAAAACAAAAAAAAATTCGGGCCTTCGACCCATTCGGCCGTTCGACATTCGGCCCTTCGACACTTTAGCCCTTCAAAATTCGGCTCTTTGTACCCATTCCGTTGCTTTATGTTGTCTTTTCAAATTGAAATTTAAGAATCCTGAACGGAGTTGTTCCGTCGAATGTCGCTTTTTCCCGGAAACCGTTTGGCATTATTCCATTTGTTTTTAGATAAAGAAGTTCGATTGTGAAAACCTCAGGCTGCAACATATTTTAATACCATGAAAACATGACTTTACTATAGCGCCGTTCGCAATCCTTGCTATATTGATTTCTTTTTTGGTTAGCATCAAATTTTGATACATCTTTTTTAGAGTAATCCACAATATAGGGTTACATGTACCAGATATAAAGTTACCTTTAACAAAAAAAATTTTAATTGTTTTATTCCTCAACATTTTATCGGAGCGCTTGTATTTTAAGGAAGAATTTTATTTCCTTCCAAGAATTTTTTCCTAAATTATACTTATAAGTAAATGTGTTAGTCACGACAAAAATTATTTTTCAGTGTTTTGGAAGTTTGTTTGTCAATGAGACGGTTTATGTTTAGATCTAGTAGTTTCTGGTAATTTCGTAATTATGATTAACCATATTTAACCATAGCTTTACTAAATTTGAAATCAGTTTCGAAATGAGATATTTTTTCTCATTTTGATGCATTTCAGTACTAATAGTAATATGGCACTGGCTTAGGACGGAAACAACAAACCAGAAAGAGGCAACACAATTTTTAAAATGTCATGTACATTTTGTTGGTAATGGTATTATGACACTAGCTATTTTTCAGCGTCTGAAAAATGTAAATGAAGGGAGACAAATAAAATGTATACAAAATATTAAAAAGCGCGGGTGCAAACAATATATCAGAAATTTTGTACTAAAATTGAGTGAAAAAAGTCGCCCAACTAGCAGTTCTAGCAGTTTAGAATTATATTGTAATATTTTTTTTTCAGAATTTTTTTATCAAATACAGTCATAACGAATATTTTTATGTGAATACAACAAAAATATTTTATTCTAAAACTATTTTAATTGATTCGATAACCGTTCCAAGTAAATTTTAACAACTTTATTGGCACACAAAATGTTTGTGTATGTACATGACATTTGAAAAAATGTGTTGCCTTTTTCTGTTTTGTTGTTTCGGTCCTACTCACGGTTTACTTTTTTTATTGCACTTTTTTTAAGACAGTGTCATATACCCCAACAGACAACAATAAAATTGTTAAAAATTTCTTGGAACGGTTATTAAATCACTTAAAATAGTTTTAGATTAAAATATTTTTGTTGTATTCACATAAAAATATTCGTTATGACTATAAAAAAATTCTGGAAAAAAATTACAATATAATTCTAAACTGCTAGAACTGCTTGGTCTGTGGCACTATTCTGGAAATTCCCCGGGAATAAGGAACTGGGAAAAGAATTTATATGTAATTTCTTTTCAAATATTTTTTTCCGGCCTACTGAGGAAAAAAGTTTGATGTAAATATTTATAAATTGGAAATAATTTTTCCATACCTAAATTGGCAGGGAAAATTTTTCCCAATTTTATTTTGTTTTCAAAAAAAGTTAGCACTAACTTTTTACCTCAGTATGCTAGAAAAAAAGTTTAAATAAAAATTACAAATAAATTTTTTCCCCAGTTCCCTATTCCCGGGGAATAGTGCTACTGTGGCACTATTCTGGTAATTCCCTGGGAATAGGGAATTGGGGAAAGATTTTATATGTAATTTCAGTTCAAATACTTTTTTTCCGGCCTACTAAGAAGAAAAGTTTGATGCAAATATTTATAAATTGGGAATAATTTTTCCATATCTAAATTGGCAGGGAAAATTATTCCCAATTTTATTTTGTTTTCAAAAAAATTACCACTAGATTTTTACCTCAGTATGCCACAAAAAAAAATTTAAAATAGAAATTACATATAAAATCTTTCCAAAATTCCCTATTCCCAGGGAATTACCAGAATAGTGCCACTGGGCGACTTTTTTTGCTCAATTCTAGTATGTATGCACTCACGCTTATTAAAATGTTGTACACATTTTATTTGTCTGTTTTATTTGTGATTTTGTTCAATTTTTCAGACGCTGAAAAAGAGCCAGTGTCATAATACCATAACAACTCCGAACAAAACAAAAATGGAGATTAATGATTGGTAATGGTATTATGACACTGGAATGAAAAAAGTGCAGTAAAAAAAGTAAACGGTAACTAGGACAGAGACAATTAAAACGAATGAGACAACACAATTTTTCAAATGTCATGTTCATTTTGTTGGTAAACAAACATTTTGTGTACCAATTAAAATGTTGAAAATGATTTACAACGGCTATCAAACCACCTGAAATAGTTTAAGAATACAATTCTTATTTTGAATTTGCATAAAAAGATTCGTTTTGACTGTATTTGATAAAAAAAAAAGTCCGAGATGTCAAAAAAAATATAAAAAATAATTCTAAACTGCTAGAATTTTTATACAAAATTCCTGATATATTGTATGCACTCACTCTTATTGTATACGTATTATTTTTCTCACTTCATTTGGATTTTTCAGACACTGAAAAATAGCCAGTGTCATAATACCATAATGTAGAGAAAACACCACCTACTGGAATGAAATAAAGGTGTGATTCCATGTAAAATATGACCACCAGCGCCAACGAAACGACTAAAAGTTTGGTGTAGCGGTAAATTTTAATAGTTGTGATTTCATCTAAACAAGTGTCTAAATTCACGTCTCCAATCGTCAATTGTGGATACTAATATTATACGTAAAAATCTAGTTTTTATGCGTTTTCTGTTACACAATTGGCGGGTAATTTTTTGTTGGGTTTTATCACTAGAAAAGTCTTCTCTGACAATTTAAAAGCAAATTAAATGTCAATCTTAGGATTTTTGTGAATGCCTACTCCGTTACTATTGTAAAACTAAATGTGAAGACAAAAGAAATTGTAGTGTGTCTTGCATTCTCATTTGGGAAATCACGATTTGGAAATCATATGGTTACGTAACTAGCAATGCTTAACGGCAAAAAAACTCCATGAAAACCATGTAAATATAAGAAGAAATTTTTTACATGGTGCTAAGGATCTCTCCTAACTAAAGAAACGTATGAATTATTTATTATAAAGTTTTTCAGATTTTGTAGATATTTTTAAAATTTTTGCTTAAATGTCAAAGTGTCATATATGTGTCCAATCGAATACGTTGTACAATTTTAAACCAGTACGAGTACGATAAATTGTACAATTTCTTTTTGTCCGAAATTTTTTTCAAACCAACTATTATAGATTTCTTTAAGTTGTTGGTTCGGTTTATCCTGAGTATTTTTTTGCTAAACTAATCTGCTTATCATTTAAGCCAAATCTACTTAACGCCAAATATGCGATTTTAAAATTTTGAGCACATACCCATATTAGATCGATGCTGGATTATCTTTTATCACAGGCACATAAAAAATCTATATAAATTGAAAATCTATATAGCGATACACATAAAATATGCGATACAGCCAGTTTCTGTTAACATAAGTGATTTTTTATTTTATGCTGCCATAAAAATGTATCGCATTATTTTATCCTATTTAACTGCAAAAAAAAAAATCATAAAAAAGTTTTGACTTTTAATTTATTACGTTTGAATAAATGGATGTGTTTGTACACATTTACGAATCGCTGTTATAATATTTATCCTTGTGCAAGTAAAATCAATATTTTAAAGCAGATGTGCGTCAATTGATAAGCGTCCGTTTGTGTATACAAGCGCGTTCGGTAGTTCTAAAGCAATATAAATGCATCGTTTTTTACTTGTCCAAATTTTTGTAGCTCACGCCCTGCTGCTCTACCACTATATGGTAAAAAAAATATACGTATTTTCTCTCTGTGCGCTGTGACTTGCCCTTATCCCCCTCACCCCTTCATTGAAAAATTAAAGTTGTATGCTACCTTGGTAAACGGCATTTTGACACCTGGTGCAATTTATGTTAACGAATTTTGAGTAACTTCCACATTGCCAAAGTAGAGAACTTGAAATGCCCCTCTCCTTCATTTTGCAAAATACAATAAAGGTAATCATTAAAATTTTCAGCTTCGAAATTTTTACAGATTTCTTTTATCGAAATTAAAATAAGTGATTTTAAAAAATCTGTATATGTGTGCAGACTGTTGTCTAAAACTATTGCACAGTCCATGTGAAATTATTTACATAAATTTGAAAATCCTAATGATTCTAAGCTGAAATCAGTTAATTGAATGTATCAGCTTGCAGAAATCCTGCTTTAAAATAATTATATTTAACATCTTTAGAACGACGCATATTCTCATCAGAGAATAATTACTTTATGAATTTTATAGGTAAATTTAAAATCGATTTTATTTTAGCTGAGGCATCGCATTGCTCAATGAATCAAACAATCAATTTTTTTTTGCTTCTCTAAAATTTGTTTTTGAATATTCTAATCGGATTTCAGATACTGTAGAAAAATTAATTATCGTTATTAGACACGGCTGGGACCAGAAACATCTGAGCATACCAATTATGGATATATCCGGTTTGAAAAATTGTACTTAGAAAATATCTTGAATTATTTTAAATGTATACGGTAAAAAAAACAAGATTTTATAAAATTTGTGTGTGTATATATATGCAAGTTTATAACCAGTTACCTCTACAGCCCTGTTGACTGAACGGAACAAAATTACTTACTTAACCGTTTTCCATAAATTATAAAATCCAAGTCTATTTTGGAGGATATCGGCCCCGGCAGTGACTGCTTCCCTAAAAACTATTTCATTTATTGCGAATAATTTGAAAAGTATATCAGATTTGAGAAAATTGACTATAAACATTAATTCTAATTCTTTTAATTCTAAATTAAATTTTCAACGATATCGGTCCAAATTATTTCTCCAAAATTTAAAAGGAAATTATGTTTTCGGGATCAATCTCCATTGTTATGCAATTTGCGTAAATTTGGAAGTCGTAGTGGTATTTGGCTAAAACGTTACATCAAAAGCGGCACCTTCTATGCTTCTTGGTTTTTGCATTATTTAAAAAAATATTTAACAATACATTTTCAAGAAAAATTATAATGAAGAAACAGATTCTAAATTTAAAATCTTGCAATTAAATCAGTCTCAACTCAATTTTCCAAAATTTATGCGAAAATGACATTTTTGGCAAAAATAATGTTTTACAACTTAAATTCGGCGTTTGTGCAGCCCATGATGGAAGTTTAATCTAAATTGGTTCAGTGAAGGTGGTAGTAACTTCATAGGTTTTTATTTTGCAATATTTCATATGATGCTATGGGAGCTTTTTCGTTTTGTAACGCTCGTAATACGTGAGTCCTGTACCAATTATTATTTAGTATATACGTAATGGTTATAGACAGGGTACTGCAGTACGATAAATATGAGCTAAATGTTTAACGTTAATTATTTGTATTTGTTGTTAAACAAAATCGCATAAAAATATTTTGACATGACGTTATAAAAAAGAATAATTCAACATAAGTTATCTGCTTTAACATTTTAGGAAACTCTATACAAACTAAATTTTCATGAAATATTTATCTGCTAATTTTGAAGACAAGTGGCACTATTCTGGTTTTCCCTGGGTATAGGGAATTGGGAAAAATATTTTCATAGAATTTTTGTCTACATTGTACTTTTCTGGCCCACTAAAGAAATAAGTTTGGAGTAAATATTTTAGAAACAAAGTTAAATGGGAAAATATTTGTCCCTTTATTTGGTGGAACAAAAGTTTCAGAATTAAGTTTGTTTTGAAAATTTTTGCACCAAACTTATTTCCTCAGTAGGCCACAAAAATTCAATTTGGACAAAAGTGCAATCAACAAATTTTTTCCAATTTCATTTCGTTTAAGCAACTACTCAGGCAAATTTCATTTCGTTTAAGCCACATCTCAATATTTTTTCGTTCATTATTTGATCTGGTTGGATGTTTCTTAGATAAATTGAATTTGTTAACCGGGATTTATTAAAATTCGTAGCATTTTGATTGCTATTTTTCATTCTCTATTCTGGCCATGGCTATATGACCAATAGTTTGCTGGTTAGTTGCTCTGATTTGCGTAATAATTGCGTTGCTATTGGATTATCTGAAATTCTTTCCTTAAGCACCTTGCATTGAGAGTTCCATTAGAACAGCGTCTAGTGGGTATACTGTAAAATATTAAACATCGTATCGAATGTCATCACGATCATTGATGAAATTTTAACCTGACTTTTAAATCATGTCCCAGCTTGCACAAAACGCAACTCTTAACAGCAAAATTTTTTTAGCAGAGAAATTTATTACTGAGGAAATATTCTAATGATGGAATTTCGACAAAATATAATGTGCAATTTGCATCTCGAACAGTGTCGATCCTTAATCGTCTAAACTTAATTTATGATCAGCTCATGTTTACGTTCATTTCAGGTTAGTTGCCTCTTATTTTGGACTCGATTTATTAACAGTTTCCATAATATTTTTCATTCGCTACCTCAATATGGCTTATGAGACTGCCCGCATTCTCTAATACCGCAGTTTATTATATTGTCGTTGTTATGGACTATCCATTTGAATAGATCGTTGAAATATGTCCATTTTATAGGACCACCACGGAAACCAGACATTTCAAGGCCATGTTATATTCACATCAGATTCGTTTTCTGAACTTATATGTTTTCCTTAATTTAGCACCCTTAAAATTATAGAGTTTAGTGTTGTTGATTAACACTAAGTAGTAGTCTTGACTCTTGAAGAGTGAAATAAAGTATTTTGGCTTCTCCTTCTATGTACTATTTCTTCATGAAGCATTCAATTTGTGTTACTCTGGTATCAAATTGGTGCAAATTGTGTTGAACCTCATTGTGGGTGTTCTCATTTTCATAAACAATTAGTAAGGGTCTGCTATTAATTTATACCTTAAAAGCATTTTAAAGTCGAGTGCCTCAAATCTCCGTGCTTGACCTGATTTGCTTACATTGCCTTGGTCGAGAGTGCTGTTAGTAAAAGATAAATCAGAATTGCTTCCCATCTTATTGTTGTTCATTGATGTATTAGAACTGCTCGTATCGGAATCGATGTTCTGTGTTGAAAACACCCATAAAGACTTACTAGTTGTAGGATTGGTGAATTAACGAACGTTAGTGAATTAAAATGAGGAAATTGTCCTATTGCAGGTCCTCCAAAGTTTATTATGGTACACAGCGTTTATTTGAAACCTTGTGTGGCTAGAAAGATCACGCAAGCCAAAAACACGCACATTATAGTTATCAATCCTCATCGAACCCAGTGCATTTCAATATAGCCATAGTACCAATAAAAAGAGATGCTTACGGTTCGACTGTTCTGTGAATCGATATTGTTGTTGGAGGGTAGATAGATGTAACCCTATGGATCAGAAATCCTGATAAATTTTCCGATTATTGTAAATTAAATTTCAAGCAAAATTAGTAAGATTATTTTCTAAATTTTACCGGAAATGACAAATTTCGATAGAATAAAATATTTCACCAAAATTCTACATCTCTACAAGCGGATTAATTTAAAGATTATAGTGGACTTTGGTAAAAATCTGGGTGCCGGAAGAAGCAGTTTAAACGAGATTTTTCAATTATTGCATTGTTGTTGAAAGAAAAGTTTATCATTTACAAAAAAGACAAAGAATTAACAGATTTAAATAAATTTTAATATTAAATTGTTTTTCTTTTTCAGAAATCTAAGCAGAGATAATGGTTTTTGTTTCCACAAGACAGTTTTACCAAAAATCTGGTAAGTTTAATCTTCCGCTTTAAAAATCAAGATCAATCGTGATCGATGTATATATTTGTGGTAGATGAAAGTCAATTTGTTGGCCACAACATATTCACCCCTTTTTTTTTTGAATAATTTTAAAGTTATAACATTCACCAATAAAAAATTAAGAACTCAAAGATATTAAATTAAAATTTTCCAAAACTAGTGCTTGTTTGGTTTCTGTGTTCTGTTTAAATTCCATTTTAGTAGTTAATTTTTGTCTTGGACATCTATTCCTCATGGAAAAAAATCAATGGTTGATAATTTAATAAATTTCAGTAGTGACATCTATATTTAAGCATTACAAGTAGTTCTATAACGAAGTTGCGATTGTTCGCGGGTAATCTAGATTTTTCAGCGAGTCATGTTAGTACGTGTGCGATATACACCGTAAGTCAGTCTTAGGTTTGTCTTGGTTAAGACGCGGTACCCGATAATTTAAAAGTGAAAGTTAGTAGTGGGAGAATTCTAAATGGTGATAAAGTGATATTAGTGTTGTAATTAAAAATAATTTTAAATGATGAAAAGTGAATTAATAAATTATTGTGTTAATTATTTCTCGTTGTATTTGTATCGCTTACCCTTGCGGTCGTCTAAAGCTATAGCAAAAAAATATGATAAGATATTTTTAACAAAGAAAAAAAACGGTGTTTACACCAGAGCACGCCATAATTTCCGCCGCTAGCTCAGTGTTGGAGTTAATAGTGGTCGTAGGGTTGTGCTCTGGCTGAAGAGATTTCACCGCTTGCACTATGGACCTTCATCCATCTCGATCGATCGCTCAGATCTTGTTTGATGTCATCACGTCCGCGTGGTCTGGGTCTTCCTGTACGACGCACTCCGGCTAATTGTTGGCGAAACACTTTATTTATCATCCATTGTTGTTCGGTCCTTCTAACGTGGCCAAAAAAGAAAACACAAGAATTAATTAAATTATGAATGTAATTAAATAAGTTATGAATGTCAATTTACGCCCAAATTTAAAATTGAACAAATTGAAATAGAAAAAAAAACTAAAATTTAAGCAACAAAGCTAAAGACAATTATATATAAAAAAAACTTAAAAAAATGCTAAACTAGTGATGTTCAGGATACTAAATCTTAGCCAAAAACTCATCCGCGAAATAACCGTAGACTGCTTGTTTTAGCCGCCTGTCCCATACGTCCTTGCCTTGTTGCCAACAACAACTAATACTCATTGCGCCGACAAAGTATGGTGCCGGATACCGACAATAACAAAAAAAATCGTCGATAAAATAGTCCGCTATACACCCCGTTGCTTTAGGTATGGTTGCACGCGAATTCCAAAACAAAACAACACCCTGTCTGTGAAACTGCCGTTGACCGCAAATTCTCGTCCCGTATAATGGCACTTCCTTGTAATGACCCTACCCACCACTCGATGGACACAATGAGACGTTATTTTATTTGTAGTTATACGTATCTCGCGGCACACATGCACGTCCCATGCATCTATAGTATTAACAATTCTATTGCTTCCACGATAAAATGCTATCTCGTAACTGCTTAGAACTCACTTAATATCCTTTAAAACAAGGCAAACGATATAATGCATTTACAATGCACTTGAATTATTACACTTAAATGATTAGCAACCCTGAATGTACTTTAAACCGAAATAACCACACGCTCTCTTTTCTGTAGGTTACCGGTTATTGGAGCCTTATTTCTAAAGATTCACCAAAATGATTCGAATTTTAAACCACAAACTTCTATTTTATCAATTCACATTTGAGTTAATATTTTTAAAAGTCAAGCAAACGAAATTCTGTGATGCGAGACTGAACACAAAAAAAACACCAACCCTTTTCAAAAGCGATCACTACTTGGATAATTATATATGTTTTCATATTTTTGTAGACGAAATCTAGCCACGTTATAATTAAATATGTGAAACATTTTTAATTGTATAATCTTATACAATTATTTATTTTTCGAGTCTGTCCTCTATTTATAACAAAAAAAAAATATTTTAAAAGTTGGAAAGCTTTTTTGTATTATCATGTAGAGTTCTGAACAGTTCTGTTATGATACTATAGAAAATGTATAACGTGTTCCTTTTATTAGGTACAGCAGACTATTTCATCGACCTCAGTCAAATTAAAATAAATTTAATTAAAAATGTTAAATTTTAAATTGGCTAAATTTGACTTAAGCTGTCGAAGGTTTCGAACAATTGTTTTTATAAACACATGACTATCACGAATTTCCGACCACTTTTAGCTAAATACTCGTAGTTCCAATGAACTTAAAGGATGATGAAAACCTTGGAAAACCTAAAATTTAATTCGCATTCACAAAATTTTAAAATATGTTTCACTTATTTTTTTCAAAATTTTTTAAGTTTATTAACATATAAAATAAATATTTATGAATATCGTGAACAGATTTATGTATATCGCTAGTTCGGCTAATCGTTAAGTGATACCACAAACCACAATCATATTAATCGGTAAAAATGCTGATCGTTAATAATTCGATCGTTGTGAAATATTAATAGTTCACTTAACTTGTCTCTACTAAACGTCATTAATTAAAAACATATTAAATACTAATTTGAAAATATTTTATTTACATGTGGCATGTGTTGCTTCTTGATATCTGTATAACTTAATAACAAAATCCAGGTAAATGAAGCTGGTCAGTCAAACGAACGATTCTAGGTGATTTTTTAATATTAATTCCGGTAACATACGCTGGAATACCTGTAGTACCGCACCCAGTTTGATGAAAGAGCACTAACCGTGTTGCGTCTATATGTGCAAATGATTTGATTATTTTCAGTATTCATCGCTAAATGTGTAACCGTGTCAATTTTATGGATTTTATATTACTTCTACTTATATGTAATGGTAACATCCTTTAGAATAATTTTCACATACTTATATGATATAGTTAATCAAGGGACCGTAAAAATATACGTACAACATATAAAATTATTATACGTCTAGTGAATACAAATAACGAATAACACTTACCACAGATTAGTCAAAAGGTACGTGTATGAACATTGAAACACTAGATGTGTATCTTGTATCTTAAAGACAATAATGATTCAACAAATAATTTGGTACGCACAGCGTTCGTTTTAAAGACGTGAGTGAGTACTATAAAATTTTATATGTGGTATACCGTTCCGTGTAAATTTATGTTTAATGCAAAATGTGTTGCTATATAGTGTTACATTTCTACGAAATAACATATCTCAAATTATCTTCAAGCATACTGTTTTACGTGAGTGGGATGAAAATAATTTTAACAAGGAAGAAAAATATTTTCAACTTAAACGAAATTTGACTTAGTGGATTCTTAGTAAAAAAACTATACCTCGAGTCTATGTAGGTAAATCTTGAGTGCAGATAAACATCATGTGTCATTTTGTTTACTTTAAATAACCCAGCTCCAATTAAAATTTCTAGTGTAAAACGATAATAAACTTCTAAACATCTGTTATTTAACAAAGAATAAAACTATTTGAAAGAAAGCATCTTTGGTACAAATTATGTCGTTATATGTTGTGGCTCTGATAAAAATTAATATAATTTAATTTTTACGATTATTACATTTTAACAGTTTTTTCAATATTAATTTATAATTAACTTCTGCTGGACTCAATAAAATAGAATGATGCCAGAACAAATTTTTGAGATGGACAAAAGGGAAATTTTTATTAATTATTTGTTGAACACCTACTCAAAAATCACAATATTTTCTGTCCGAAACCGGATACACATCCTTACCAAGATCAAATTTAATTTGATTTTTGGGTCATTCTGGCAGGTGTAAATATTTATAAAACCTACTCTCATATACACGTTTTTATTATTTTTCAAAGCAGAGTCAGCAAAAAATCACGTTTTGTTATCGAACCGCACACATTTACGGATGTCACTTCATGGAAAAATGTATTTATTGAGAAATCAGACTCATGCTACCGATCTTGTTTTGTATAGGTGGAAATAATAATAATATTTTCTTTTAAATAAAATTTTCAATATTATTTACGCCTCTTGCTTCAAATTTAATAAACAAACAAGATTCAACTTTAAAAGCCGGATATCGTTATGTCTGGTTACTAAGAAATAATTTCATTAATATTCAACCTTATCCTATTGATACTTTCGCTTTGATATTTAAGCTTGGAGCTTTTGGAAAAAAATATCTCTCGTGAGCAGATTCGTCAATATTGCCCACACGTAAAAGAATTGGGTCATTCTTATTTAATCCTGTTATTAGTTTAATATTAGCAATCTTCTGAATAAACAAGTTATGTGTATGAAATATTATCAAGATTTTCAAGGCCTAAAAGCATGTTATGCTTTTTGGTATGACAACACACATTAACGCGGTTTTCTTTAAATTTATTTTATTCAGATATTCACTTGAACAATGACTTGAATTTTTTTCAAGGTCAATTGTTGGACTTCCCATGTTGACTAGAATATGAGATACAATTTTCAAGGTTATCCGCATTTTGGTATTGGAGATAAAAATTTTATAATTCTTGAATTTTATTATGAGATATGGGGAGGAGTTTTTGGGATCTTAAATGGCCCCAACGAGATTTTATAAATTTCTATTTGACTTGCAATACAACATCGACGACAAAGTTTTCAAGGACCTACTCGTCTAATTTTGAAAATGTATTTAATTCTTATATTAAAGTATTTCAATAACTCCATGCAACTTTCATTGACACTGCATATGCAGCACTTGCGCAATGTTTGCATCAAGATAATAATATTACGGAAATGAAAGTTTCCTTCAGGCTGCTTTCTTTATTTGATTTCGTCTGCACTGATTGCGCTCGTGTTTTCTTTACATTGAAAACAATTTTTGATTGCCTCAATCAGTTCTTGGAATTTTCACCGAAATATAAACTCGATCACTTAGCACTTCAAGAAACCTGGCTACTCACTACAAGCTTCTTCAACGTAACAATACAGTCAAACAGGAAGTTATAGTTGATTTTCTTATTAATAACCGACTTCAAATTGTGACTTTTTTCGTATCTATTTAAAATCAGATCAATGTGCTCCGGTTTCACGAGCGTTGTTTCATCATTTCGCTCGTAAATTTTTACAATCTTACTGAGGATACTATTAAGCAAATAAAAGATGCTTTCTATGATCAACTTATATTTGAATGATGTCAAATTCTCGGAGCAGTCATTTCCTAGAGCTCACCTGAAAGATTTTGGGTTTCGCCTAATACCATTTTCCAAAAGTAAGAATTGAAAGGAAACCTCCTTTAATGAGGTAGATACTGAAATAATTAAAAATCAACCATATAAAAGTATTAATCGCATTCGTTACATGTTCTTATATAAATATAATATATAATATAAATTTTACTTACCCTACTTCATTTCTAAAGTAAGTGGACTTTTGGTAAAACTTGTCTTGTGTAATCAAAAAACATTATCATTGCTTAAATTTCAGAAAACCATAACAATTTTTTTTTAATTTTTTAATTCTCTGTCAGGTGTTGTGAATGCTTAATATTTCAACATGATTGTAAAACTCTTAATGGAGCTACCACTTTCGGTATACAGGTTTGCATCAAACTTCACAAAGATCTTCCAATTAATAGAAACATTTTTATTATGAAGTTTTTTTCTGAAAGGTCAATCTATATGGTCAGGTTAAATAAAGATTTTTTGATGAGTTTTGACATCATTTTCGGTAAAATTTATAAAAATTATTTAGCTTCTATTTTTGTTTGAAACCGAATTTAAAATCTTTTGGTTTTAACCATTTTTGCTGGCTTCAAAATATTTGCAAAAAACGAAAAGCTCCTATGAAAGCTGCCACTACCGGTGAACCGATTAAGGACAAAATTCACAAAAGAATTAATAAATTTATGGAAGCACGACAAATACGATTAAACTTCGTAACTTCCCAATAAATTAATTCATCTGGGCTTAAATTTTGTAAAACTGATTTGGATCAAAAATGTTGCAAAATCATTTATATTTAACAATATTTTTAGTTTTTATCGTAATTTCGAAAAAGCTTGTCTTGAAATGACTTTTTAAAAATATTAACGTAACCGAGAAACGTTTCCATTGAAATTACTACTTCCGACAAATCATTGTGATCTCCGTATTTTTAGAAACGCTTTTGTTTGGAGTTTCATCCAGACCAATCATTTCATCTGGGCTATACAGGAGCCAAACTGTTTTTGAAAAAAGTCGTCATTTCTATTTAAATTTTGGAAACTAATCTGGACCAAGATTGTTGTAAAAGAAATTTAGTATCTATTAGTTCTCTGTTTTTTTTTTCATATCTGATATTTTTTTCAAAATATAAAACACTGGAATCTCCCAATTTATTTAAAAAGCTTAGATATAAATTTTCACCTCAATCAGTTTCACACAGCACACAAATTGTTGCAAACAAATTCAGTCTTTAACCATGTTTCATTTTAATGTTGAATTATTTGTGCTGTTGAAGCTTTTAATTCCTCAGAAATTCCTTAAAATGACTTTGTTATTGTTTACTGGTTTAATTATTTCATTTTTGTTGAATAGGAATTCACATTCAGCATTGAATCCTTCACCTATCATAAGCTGACTGATACAATGATTTTTTTTCAATCCTTGTAGCTGATTAAAATCTCATAAGCTAACTTTTCCCATCGTGTAACTTTTTTCTCTAATTCCGTATGTTTGATTTAGTAGAACCTCATTTTTGATTCTCGACCATAATTTTTATGTGGTGAAAATTTTATTTACATTTTTGTTATTGTAATAATAATAAAGGATAATTCTCGTTATCATTGTGGCTTCTGCATACTCGATGGCTACAATTTCCTTTGAGCAGGGAAATGCCTCCATCTCCAATAAAGGATAATTCTCGTTATCATTGTGGCTTCTGCATACTCGATGGCTACAATTTCCTTTGAGCAGGGAAATGCCTCCATCTCACTTATTAAACATGCGACATTTGTTTTTTTAGTCAAACAAAAAAAGTTTATTATTACACCTTATCTTTTTAATTTCTTCCTTCTGTAGCCGGCAATTGAACGGCATTTGTTGGGAAACCTATATTTTATATTGTTCATCCCTATTCCTCGATAATCCTGTCTGACTTTGACGATTTCATTCCAATTTGCTCCACCTGATGGAATAGCAATCCTCTTACAATCAGAACTAATTGAGTTGATTGATTGCTTATTTTCTGGTAGTTGCATAAATGTTCTTAGCAAAATTTTTTGGAGTATTTGGATCTATTTTTTCAGAATTCTAACACCAGTTCTTTCTTTATTCCACTGCTTAGTAGAAAAATATACGATCTATGATAGTTATGGTTAGGTTCCTCATTAAAATAAATATCGTTTCCTTTCGATATTAAATTCTGATTTGATGAAAACTTTTAGTGCAGCTCCACAATGTTTGATTTTGGTATTTGTACCTTGTTTAAAGTGTTATAGTGTTTGCTAGCTAAATCATCAATGAAAGATCAAGAATACGATGATAAACAAAGAAATAATTAAAATTTGGACAGTTTGGGTTTTTCAACTTCTTAAACATTGTTTTTGGATCAGCTTTAATTTCCGAGCTTTTTATATAGCCCAAGAAAAAACTGTACAGATTTACTCAATAGGAATGGATCTACTCACAATATATACTATTCGTAAAGTTTGGACAGACATTCGAATCCAACAATAGAAATGTAATCTGGAACGCTTGACTATAACAAACTTTTCTGCTGAAAACTACGATCGATGCATTTTCTTCTGAGCCCTGTTTCATGGTCGTTAGAATTTACATAAACAAATTATGTTAAGAAAACAAGCATTTTATGGATTTAACCTATTTAACAAACTTTCAAAAATACGAAGCACAGAAATTTTAATTATACTCAAAAATACTGTAATGTAAATATCATTTAAGCAGGTAGTGATAAAATAGACCGATCCCATAACAATGAAAAAACATTAAAATTAAATTAAATACGATTCTCTTATAGTTAAGGATTCTACAAAATTTAAAATTTTGAAATGAAAGCATTCAGTTTGATTTTGACACTACCGCTACTCGACCTGCACAATAAAATTGTACTTAAAAATAGCAGTTTGTATATAAAATTTACCTGCATATTTTAAAAACATAAAAATGAATTGCAAACACCAAAATGCATTTACATAAGTTTTAATTTTATAAAAGTTTACGAAATATTTTTTTTCGAGCTACTAACAAAAACTAATGTACATAGGTTCCGTGTGAAATTCGTAATCGTTATGAAAAGATAGTTAAAAACTATAATTAAAAATAGTTTAAAAATATCCCTGAGGTGTTCTGTATTTTTTTGGTTAGTTTGAATGGATGAATGATTTAATTGTATATAAGCTTTGGTTTTTTGAATTTTGAAATAAATTTTAATATTCTTTTGTAAATAAAAATAAATATTGTTATATCTCATAGCTATTTAGACGTTCTGTTCATTGTCTAAAAAAGTCTTGATTCTTAATATAATTTTCATGTATAAAAGCTGACTCCCAAATACTGTGGCAGAGCAAAAAAATTCAATTCTTTGATAAATAAATTATTTGAATTCATAAATGTAAAAGCTAAAATGTCTTTGTAGATATTCGACTTAATTTTAAATATGAAAGATGTTCTGTATATGGGAGTACGGTTTGAACAAAAACCGTATCAGTGATTATTTTTCTCCGAGAAATACAAACGGGAGACGACTAATCTTCTTTGTTAGTCTAGACGAATTTTAACAATATGACATTTTTTTAACTGTATATTTAAATTGATTGGTAAATTTTCTTATTTTGTCTATATCATTATTAATTTAATAAAACAATTTCTAATTCTTCTCGAACTTGTTATTCTAAATTTAATCAATGGTATCTTCTTAATGTACATGGTTCATATCTATTATAACTACGCAAGATGGTACTTCTCAAATAAAAATGATATTTAAAATATCTACTAACTTATAAAATTTGAAAGCACACAAAAACTGAAAATTTTCAAAATTCGTTTTAGTGCAAAGCTTGAATTAATGTGATGATTTTGCTTTGGTAACAAAAGTATCTTGTTTGCTCATCTCAAAAACAACAAGTCAAGTAACGCTAGTTAGGTTTTTAAATCAAAATACAAAATGAATCAAAATACAAAATGCAACTTATAAATCCTAATATTACATGCAGGAAGTGAGTATTAATGAATATTTTTCAAAATTAAGTTAAATAACTATATATTCCAATACAATGAGGGTTTTTCCAATTAAATTTACCAAATTAAAGTTAAATAAAATTATTACATGCAGAAAGCGAATACTTCTGCTTATTTTGACAGCCCAATTTCTATTAGGTTTATAAATTAAAATACAAAACGCCTTCCATGAAAATGTTAACTAAAATGGATTAACAATTTACTGGCTTACTGCCTTAAATCTAAATATTTATTGTTGTTTACATAAATTAAAAAATAACATGCACGAAGTGAATATTAATGATCATTAACCAGAATTAAGCGAAATAACTATGTACTCGAAGAACATGATGTTTTCTCAATCATATATTACAATATTTTTCGAAGAAAAATTTGAATAAAATTATAACATGCAGGAAGTGAATATTTCTGCTTATTTTTACAGACCAATTTCTATTAGGTTTATAAATCTAAATACAAAACGCAATCCATGAATATCTAAACTAAAATAGATTTTATTTTATTGCCTTCCTTAATGCTTTAAATCTTAATATTTAATGCTGTTCATATAAATCATAATATTACATGCACGAAGTGAATATTAAAAAGATAATGATGTTTTTCTCAATCAAATATTACAATATTTACAAAAATAAAGGGTGAATAAAATTTTTACATGCAGGAAGTAGATACTTCTATTTATTTTTTACAGACTTAATTCTATTAGGTTTTTAAATCAAAATATAAAACGAAATTCCATGATTATCTATGTAAATTAAAATAGATTGTATTGCAATATCCTGCATAATGCTATAAATCTTAATGTTAATTTTTTTTACACAAACTATAATATTACATGCACGAAGTGAATATTAATGAATATTTATCAAAATTATATAGAATTACTATGAACTCAAATAGAATCAGGTTTTTTCATTTAAAATTGTCACCCAAATAAAAATTAAAAATAATATTACATGCAGGAAGTGTACACTTCTTCTAACGTTTACTGCCCAATTTTTATTAGGTTTTAAATCTAAATACAAAACGCAATTCATGAATATCTAAACTAAAATAGATTGAATTGTAATAGCCTGCTTAATGCTTCTAATCTTAATATTTAATGTTGTTAACATAAATCATAATATTACATGCACGAAGTGAATATTAATGAGTATTTATCAAAATTTAGTTAAACAACTATATACTTAAAGATAATGACGTTATTTTTCAACCAATTATTACAATATTTACCAAAATAAAAGTTGGATAAAATTTTTACATGCAGGAAGTGAATGCTTCTATTTATTTTTTACAGACTTAATTCTATTAGGTTTTTAAATCAAAATATAAAACGAAATTCCATGATTATCTATGTAAATTAAAATAGATTGTATTGCAATATCCTGCATAATGCTATAAACCTTAATGTTAATTTTTTTTACACAAACTATAATATTACATGCACGAAGTGAATATTAATGAATATTTATCAAAATTATATAGAATTACTATGAACTCAAATAGAATCAGGTTTTTTCATTTAAAATTGTCACCCAAATAAAAATTAAAAATAATATTACATGCAGGAAGTGTACACTTCTTCTAACGTTTACTGCCCAATTTTTATTAGGTTTTAAATCTTAATACAAAACGCAATTCATGAATATCTAAACTAAAATAGATTGTATTGTAATAGCCTGCTTAATGCTTCTAATCTTAATATTTAATGTTGTTAACATAAATCATAATATTACATGCACGAAGTGAATATTAATGAGTATTTATCAAAATTTAGTTAAACAACTATATACTTAAAGATAATGACGTTATTTTTCAACCAAATATTACAATATTTACCAAAATAAAAGTTGAATAAAATTTTTACATGCAGGAAGTGAATGCTTCTATTTATTTTTTACAGACTTAATTCTATTAGGTTTTTAAATCAAAATATAAAACGAAATTCTATGATTATCTATGTAAATTAAAAAAGATTGTATTGCAATATCCTGCATAATGCTATAAATCTTAATGTTAATTTTTTTTACACAAACTATAATATTACATGCACGAAGTGAATATTAATGAGTATTTATCAAAATTTAGTTAAACAACTATATACTTAAAGATAATGACGTTTTTTTTCAACCAAATATTACAATATTTACAAAAATAAAAGTTGAATAAAATTTTTACATGCAGGAAGTAGATACTTCTATTTATTTTTTACAGACTTAATTCTATTAGGTTTTTAAATCAAAATATAAAACGAAATTCCATGATTATCTATGTAAATTAAAATAGATTGTATTGCAATATCCTGCATAATGCCAGAAATCTTAATGTTAATTTTTTTTACACAAACTATAATATTACATGCACGAAGTGAATATTAATGAATATTTATCAAAATTATATAGAATTACTATGAACTCAAATAGAATCAGGTTTTTTCATTTAAAATTGTCACCCAAATAAAAATTAAAAATAATATTACATGCAGGAAGGGTACACTTCTTCTAACGTTTACTGCCCAATTTTTATTAGGTTTTAAATCTTAATACAAAACGCAATTCATGAATATCTAAACTAAAATAGATTGTATTGTAATAGCCTGCTTAATGCTTCTAATCTTAATATTTAATGTTGTTAACATAAATCATAATATTATATGCACGAAGTGAATATTAATGAGTATTTATCAAAATTTAGTTAAACAACTATATACTTAAAGATAATGACGTTATTTTTCAACCAAATATTACAATATTTACCAAAATAAAAGTTGAATAAAATTATTACATGCAGGAAGTGAATGCTTCTATTTATTTTTTACAGCCTTAATTCTATTAGGCTTTTAAACCGAGATACAAAACGCAATTCCATGAATATCTAAACTAAAATAGATTGTATTCCAATATCCTGCATAATGCTTTAAATCTTAATGTTAATTTTTTTACATAAACTATAATATTACATGAACGAAGTGAATATTAATGAATATTTATCAAAAGTATATAGAGTAACTATAAACCCGAATCGAATGAGATTTTTTCTATCATTTATAATATTTACCTAAATAAAAATTGAATAAAGTTATTACATGCAGGAAGTGAACATTTCTGCTTATTTTTATAGCCAAATTTCTATTAGGGTTACAAATCAAAATACAAAACGCAATTCATGAATACCGAAACTTAAAATGATTGTATTGTAATACAATATCATATTTAATGTTGTTTATATAAATCATAATATTACATGCACGAAGTGAATATTAATGAATACTTATCAAAATTCAGTAAAACAAATATACACTGGAAGATAATGATGTTTTTCTCAATCATTTATTACAATATTTACCAAAATAAAAGTTGAATAAAATTATTACATGCAGGAAGTAGATACTTCTGCTTATTTTTTACAGCTTTAATTCTATTAGGTTTTTAAATCAAAATACAAAACGCAATCCATGAATATCTAAACTAAAATAGATTGTATTGCAATATCCTGCATAATGCTATATAAATCTTAATGTTAATTTTCTTTTACATAAACCATAATATTACATGCACGAAGTGAATATTAGTGAATATTTATGAAAATTAATTAAATCAACTATACACTCAAAGATTTTGTTTTTTTTTTCATTTGATTGATCACATTATTTTCCGAAATAAAATTTGAATAAAACTATTACATGCAGGAAATGAATACTTCTGCCTATTTTTACAGCCCAATTTTCATTACGTTTATGATACAAAACGCATTCCTTAAAAAGCTAAACTAAAATGAATCAACAATGTATTGTAAAATCCTGCTTACTGCCTAAAATATTAATATTTATTGCTATTGACATAGATCTTAATATTACAAACGCGAAGTGAGTATTAATGAATATTTATCAAAATTAAGTAAAACAATTATATACTCCAATAGAATGATGTTTTTTGGAGAATTGATGTGGCGCTGTTTTTGTTTCATTGTGAAGCAACAACGCCCAATTTTAAAAACAGCTTTCTCATGAACAAATATTTATGCTGATAGTTTACACACTGCCATTTGATACATTTATCAGCGATTTCACGCAACTTCACTTTAAGGTCTTGCAAAACGAGTTTATCCACATTCAATAGTAGAGTCTGGCTTTACTTTGCTTGAAGGACACTTTTACCGTTAAAAACAGTTTTTCACACAGGAAATTATTTGTTTATATTGTTTTGGGAATATTAATAGTAGAGTTACTGAAACAACTGTAACTTGAAAACCCATATTTAAATTATCATAAAATATTGCTACTTATCGTTTCAACAATCTGATACTTTTTAAGAATTGTATGAATCTTTTATTAGATGAACCATCTATATGTTAGCCTTGGGACCTACTGATGGACGTAATATACTCCTCCGCTAACTGATACTTGTCTGTTAAGCAGGATCCCGTTGCGTACGAGATGTATTACAAAACAGTCGTTTCAATCAATAAAACGCTTAAACGAGCGGCACTCTGGTACTAACCACTCTCAAAAATTTGTGATTTTCGTATTATAAGTAAAAATAATATAAAAAGCTTAAATTTTAAAAAAAATTATAAAAAATTAGGATTTAACCCTGAGCTTTTGAAAGTGTTACTAAGTGTTCAAAGATTATGGCGCATAATAATTAATCAATTTTTAATCATTGTAAATGTTGCTTACATAATTCCAGCAGCTTTACAATATTTGTCACACTACACTAATTAAATTGGTTGATTGATTGATTGATTACAATGTACGGCAAGACTAAACAGGGCCTACCGTACACCCCTTTTACATATAGCAAGATGGAAAGAGAGGAAAGGTTGTTAGATATGATAGGCTAGACCCGGTTATAGACACCTAAGCAGCCAATAGTTAGTAAATTGTTTGGCACAAGACAGCACAATGGTTTTTGGTTTTATGATATAAAAATTCAGCAATCAGCATCCTGAAAAAAATTTAATATTAGTTGTAATAATTTATTTGTAGAAAATAATTTAAATAACAATTGTAAAAATTAAAATAATGTAAAAGACAAAGTCACTGCCATCCCTGCCATAAGTATTTTTTTCTAGTTTTAATTTAAATACAAAATGTGTTTATTAGTTCCCGGAATATACTGCACTTTCGTCATATACACTGCAAATTAGAAAATCAGATTATTACATGCACGAAGTGAATATTAATCCTCATTTAGTAAATTTTATTAAAATAACTACATGTAGTCAGAATATATTTATATTTAAATTTCACTCAAGCAATAATAATAATATTTACAAAAATAAAATTAGATTACAATTATTACATGCAGGAACTGCACGAGTCACACTACACGAATTAAATCAAAGAAAAATTATTGCTGTTTTCAATTATTGTAATGCCATGAAAATATTGCCCCAATTACTAAACGAAACATACTGAACGAAAGCATACTAAACCAAATACCTAGATTATCTTCAAAAATATTGTATCTTTTTTATATGATAATTATTTAATTTAGTTTTAATAGCATATCGTTAAAAAACAATTTAGAATAAAGATTTTCGTCCCTTACGAACCATGGGACATAGACTTTAATATAATTTAAGCATAAAATTAATACCTGCTATCACCATTAAAGATAATAATGCTAATCATTTTATTAGCGTATTATAAACATAAATGACAAAACAATATTCTAACGTGTTGAACTTAAAGAGGGTTGTTTTTAAAAATATCCGACCCAAAAATATTTTATGATTTAATAGACGAACTATTTTTATTTAACATACACAATGTAACGAAATATTAATACAAAAGAAAATTTCAATAATTTTGATAACAAAAACACTATATAAACCAAAACGTCTCATTCGTATGCAACACTAAAATAAACTCTCATTTCAACCCGTTAACCCAGAAGAGAATGGATTTGTGGTAAATAAAATAGAATTAAATTTCGCACTGCCAGCAATCAGCAAATCAAAGTTTATTTATTACGATATTCAAAACGCAATGAATAAGGTCAGCAAAAAAAATGTGATTTTTTTAATAACTTAAAGCAAAACTGCTGATACTATTAAGGCTAGGTAAACACAATTACCATAATATCAAACCGTTCCAAAATTACTAAAAAAATAAGTTAGATAAAATTTAAATTATACAAAGAATTATCCGTACATACCTGCCCGTTATCTAAAAAAGTGAATATGTATCATAAAATTTGCATATTTAATGTTCAACTATACTGTACAGTTTTTATCTTCTGTATATCTTTGTAGATTTAAGGCCAAGAAGACGACATTGCGCACCTTGATAAAAAAAATCTGCGCTTTATTGCCAAGTTTACCTTTTGTTGATGCTACATACCACACCTATGTATCTAGAAGCTGTTCTTTTAAACTATAAAGTCGTAAATAATTATCCAAGACAACATAATCCACAAAATTCTTTCCTTTCTGGGATAACTTATTGTTTGAAAATCGTAAAACTCTAGAAACTCTAGCATATCTTTGTAACTATAACTCCAACCAGGTAATCTAGGGGATTTTTTGCAAATCGAATAGCACCATAAAAAAATTGAACCAAGGAATATCCCAATCTATAGGATATCAAAATTTCCATGAGATCAAGGAACTCGTCCAATAGAAAAGTGGTCAACACACACGAGCTGTACTCGAGTAATGGAGAACAAGACATAGAAAGCTCGGATGATTTGGAAGATGATATTTTTCAAATTCTGGCCTGCCTAGGGGAGAATGTGGAATATTAAATTTTCTCACATATCTAATATTCAATTATGCTAATAGAAAAATTATATTATTGGCAGATGCTTGAGCCAATAAAATATATTAAAACCCGGTATCATCCCCTAATCATTATTACATATACAAAAGGTTCCAGTAAAGAAAATATTCGTCAATAAAAAAGAAAAAAATAATTGTCATAATGCAATCGATGGGAACTAATTAGAATGAAACATCTTTGTGAGCAATCTAAATGAAAAAAATAGAGAAGCTACAAATTAAATAGATCCTCAAGGCAAATCAGTCTAACTTTCAATGTTAGACTTAACGACTTTCCGTTGGACAAAAACACAAAGAGAAAACAGCATTACTACGGATAAAGATCACTACGAGTTTAATCGGATGGCGTTTGGCCTAGGTTAACTGTGTTATGTTAACTAAGATGGCATAATAATCGTATGAAAGAGCCTGCATGATCTCACGGCAAACCTAGACATCATGTTCAATAGATTGCCACAGTCCAACATAAAAATTCAGCTATAAGCAAAAGCTAATTCGAGCTCTTAGAACACACGGAAAATCGAGTTCTTAGAACACACGATCGCTCACGATGGAGTAAAACCAAACACGGATAAAATACAGAAAATTATGGATTGGCATTACTCAAGACAACGAGAGAGATTAAATAAATTCATTAAGTGAAAGATTGCCCAACATATGACGAAATATTTTAAAAAAGATATATCAATAAATTTAATTGATCCCCAGTATTTAAAATCTTTCGAGATGATCAATTCATGATTCAACGATATTGAGCCCAGTTCAAAAGCTCCAATACGTAAAGGGATCTTTAAGGTGTGAAGCTACCGCATTACTTTTCGTTCGTACGAATTCGTTGATTCGCACTTTCGTAGATCATCCACAACTCCAGGCCGCAAATAAAACAAAAAATTTACTAGATACTGCATATGAAGTAGTGCGTGGTCTAAAATCTCTTGGCCCAATAGCAGAATCTCGTGACCCCTGGTTAGTTAGTAAATTGGATCATAAGAGCAAGTGTATGTGGGCGGAAAAAGAACGGAGATGTGACAGCCAAAACTTGAATAGTTTTTTAGATTCTTGCAAATCAGATTCGACGCTCTGGAGTCATTGAGCTCTTCGATCAAGCCGAGAAATCCTGAGCATGAGCATCGCCATACAGCGTCTAAGGAGCATGGAATGACGATTCGAGATTTTAAAAATCTGTATCATGAGTTGTGGATGAATACGAACAACTGAAACACATGGAGAAAATTCCAGAAAATGAAATCATATATCATGATGCCTTAAGAACAGCCAACTCCACGACAAAACTGCAAGTATTGTTCGACATATCGGCAAAGAGATATACGAGCCATTTTCTGAATAATAACTTAGCCGTAGGCCCTAGTATTCAGTCAAACCTCTCAATTATTTCTCGTTTGAGAGAACATAAAATAGCCATCTCTGCCGACCTTCAAATTATCCGGATCTACTAAACTCAATACCAAGCAGTGAAGATGTCAACAAACTAAAAAAAACTAGATGATCCAGCAATCGAGTCTTCCTCATAATTAAAGGTGCTAGGTGTCAGTTGGCAACCACAAGAAGACAAATTTATATTTAAACATCGCTTCAAAATCACAAAAATTTTACAGAAAAGGGTCGTTCTTTCTGAAGCCAGTAGGTTATTAGACCCACTCGGTTATCTTACACTTGTCGTCGTCCAAGTGAAAATATTTATGCAGAAGCTTTGGATCCTAAACTTGAAATTGGATGACGCGCTACCTGAGGAACAAAAGTAGCAGTGGGAAAAAATCCGATCCAATCTAAAATAAGTTGAACTCGTTGCATTACCACGGTTTATAAAATTTTCGAATCATTCTACAGTCAACATTGATGATTTTTGCGATGCTAGCAAGAGTGCATATGCAGCTGCAATTTACTTCATGATTACTACCACAGAAACAGAAGTCTTTGTGCACATACAGTGACTGCGAAAAATAAAATTGGACCTATCAAGCAAGTGTCGTTTCCTAGGTTGGAGTTGTGTGGAGCTGTCCTATTAGTCAAATTGATTGAAACAAGTTTAAAAATCAAAAACATTCTGGTGTGGACTGATTCGAAAATCGTGCTCGACTGGCTTGCAAATGAATCTCGTCGTTGAATATCATAAGTGACTAATCGAACGTCATTGATTATGGATATTGTACCTCGAAGCCATTGAAGACACGTACCATCATCGCAAAATCCTGCAGATTGTGCCAGACGAGGCATGGTTCCTTCATAATTTCGGGAACATAATTTATGGTGGAAAGGGCCCAACAAATTGAATGTCCTTGGGGGGTTTCTGTGCAACGAAGTACTCGATGCATGGCTATCAAAATATTCATCAGTTTATAAACTTCAGATGATTTTTATATTTGTGATCCGATTCAAGGACAACACAATAAAGAAACTAGGAGCAGAAAGAAGCAGAGGGAAATTTATGAAACCCCACGAATTGTACAAGGCATTTAAAATTTTCTGCGAATATGACAAGAAAATGGCATATTATGAAGAGGTATGTGCTCTCGAACGAAACGGCAAAATTAATAAATCGAACAGTTTAAGATAATTAAACTCATTCATGGACAGAGAGAATCTACTTTGAGTTGGCGGAAGAATTGTAAACAGTACAACACCTTATAATACAAAACATACGCTGACACTGCTTCTAAAGTAAGCCAAAGAGAGTAAACCAAATTTCTTCTTCAGAGCTGGATTGACTCAAATTGATCTTTCACGTATATTCGAAATAAAGTGTTTCACGTCACTTAACATGTAGGTGGCTCAGTAACATAATTTTTTTTTTATTGTGTGCTGTTATTTTTTAAGCTTTTCGGTTTACATTTCAAAATTTTACATAAATACTTATAAATTTGAAATTGAAAGAATTACTTTAAAAAATAACAGAATCGAGAAAATTATACATTGGAACGACGCAACATTGGTAAATGAAATCCGGTAAAAATATTTTTCCATGAATGAGTCAAAATTATAAATGCGATTTTATCGCTACGTATGTTATAAAATTTTTAACATTAATTTGATTCTTATTTGCGTTGCAAGATGGGATTTTGAAATGTTAATGTACCAGCTGAATAATTTAATTTTTTTTTTTAAATTAATAATTTAAATTGTAAATACAAATTGTTTACAAAATTCTCGAAAAAGTTTTATTTTTTGTTCTTATCGTTTGATTGACATTTCACATTCTGAAAATTTTGACTTCCTAAAATAATTTACGCTAAATATTTTTTTTTTACATTTACAAGGTGGTCCAACAAACAATAATTGTTTTTAAATGTAGAATTCGAATCGAAATATATATATATTTTTTTTAAAGTATTTTTTGTAATATTTCACAAAATGTGTATCGAACTTGAAAAACTTGTATGCCAGGATTATGAAATTAAAAACATTTTGGACCGCGTTGTTTATGATGTTTGCTAATTTTTTTGAACGAGTATATAGTTTTTACAAAATATAACACAGCCAAGACAAATATTTCACATCTTAAGAACAATTTGAAAATAAATCGCAAACGCAAGTTGAAAACTTCTCTCTTGAATTTTAAAAGCTTTCATTTTATTAAAACGTTCCTACGGTTGTACCCTTTTAGCAAAAATAATCATTTTCCATGTTTTCAAATTGTTTTACTCATGAGGCGGCAACCGATAAAGCAAGCAGTTGAAACATGAGTCTATATTCAAATATTGGAAATGTAGATACAATTTTTTTATTAATTTTAAATCCCTACGAGCTATGTGGAAGCTATAAAATTTTATAATATTGAATTTTTTTTCAGTGAAAGTCAATATCGCTTTTCTGTTTATTAATATTCATTTTTATATGTTCATGTATATTGTAAATATAATATGTGTTTTATAGAAGATAGGAACAAAAAAATTTAATAACCTTATGTGACTGTGGATTTTAATAAATAATAATTTTTTAATGAAAATAATTTTTTCCGTGACATTTAAAGCTCATAGTTTTGAAATAATTACAACGCAATTTGTGGGAAGACTTTTATTTTTAAATATTTTTACTAAATTGTTGTTTTTCTTTACACACGCCTTCGACCCTGATATAAATGTCCAGTTATACCAATCAAATTTGACCAATCGTAGATGGAGACGCAAAATTTTTAGTGTATTGCCAGATGCCTTAAAGTTATATTGATGTATTGTTTGTTGTTTTGGACGTGATATAACTTTTCGAGTTTTAAGATAAAATTTATAATTTTTTGAAATAAAACTAAAGAAATCATTTCTTTGCAAGAAATTAATAAATTAATTGAATTACATAAAAGCCATGAGTGCCAACTCGAAACTTTTACGGAGAACTGATATAATGAGAACTGAAATTTGAAAGGTTAAGAAAATCAGGACAAATTTTACTTTATTTCAACGAAATACCATTTTTTAATCATTGTATTATTTATAGAAAAGGACAAACAAATTTAACTGTTACTTTTTATTATACTGAATTTTAAACTACATTTAAACTATTTATAGTTTTCTACGAACACAAATTATAGCTATAGCCTAGAGTCAATAAATGATGAGTCACAGTACAAGTTGGATTGGAAACCACCCGCGTTACATCATGGTATCTTTACAGCAATGGACGACGGAGGTAAAAGTTTCACCCATCTCATCATCGACATCTGCACCAGAAATAATTTTCACAACTATATCTACACCAGCAACCTTAAATTCCCAACCTCCTTAAATTCCTAGTTTATTACGAACAGCGTAAACATTTATTCAACCAATAAAACTTTCAATTTAGAACTTTTGATCCAAATGCAATTTTAATTTTTTATACAACATTTTAATTTAAACAAAGCATCACTTAGAATTGGTAACCGCAAATGATTTCACTGCATGACATTTCTATTTTTTTTTTCTTGCAGTATATTTTAATGGTATATGAATTATGTCAGGTGCCGTAGCCGTACATTTCGACTATGAATCTGTTTTACATCATGAATAAATTTCCCATTCTTCCCAATAGTGGTTGTAAGTACAATGTCGAATAGTTATTTTTGGTAAACATATGATTACCCCGGACGGGATAAAACCAGATAATATTTTTCTATTCCTAAAACTGTTAAAGACATAAGGGCTTCTTTTAAATTATATGGATATATAGTCGTTTTATAAATCATTTTTCTACACTAGCAGAACCTTTTAAAGAAACTAATAAGTCCATCAATTTTAGAGTACTATGACTTTTCAAAAATATTCATTGTTAAAACAATGCAAGTGATAGACAAAAAATTATTTACAATGACATTTATAATGTTTACGACTATTCGAATCATCAAACAACAAACAGGTCACCTACTTATAATATAAATACCACAAAACGTAAAAAAATAATTTCCAACCTTTCTACCTATGTGGTAGGAAAATCTCTGATATTTACCATAAAATTTACATCCAAGCAAGAGAGGTAAACTTCAATAACAAACATACATTTTAAACACCACCTTCCCAATACAAAATATCACATCAATATAAAAGATCTACATCAATAATTTCATAATATTTTAACGATGAAAACAAATCTCCAGGTAGACAGACTAACATATTTAAATACTTTGTTCGGCATATTATTATTACGTTAAATTACAAAACTTTTCTAACTACAGAACATACATCCATATACCCAATTAATAAAAATGTTCTGAAATTGACAACAACAACAACAAATACCTGACAATAAAAATCGACAGTTTAAAACTTTTAATTAGAAATTTCTGAAAAATTCATTTTCTATATGCTCGTATGTACGTAGACGAGTGTGTAACTTAGTTTTACAAAAAAAAAGTATTAAAAATTAAGAATTGGTTTTTTCAATTATAAATTTCTATACAGAAACTTTCTAGTTTGAAATTAATCCAACAAGTTTTATTTACTTTGTGTTATTTTATTTTTATCAAATTCAATTTTATCTCATCGACATTCACATATAATCAGATAAAAATACGATTTACGGGAGTTTGTCTTTGTTGCCTGAAATTCAATCAATTACATTCATTTTTGGTATAATCCTAGAGTTAGAAAATGTACGATGTTTACAAGAAAAGGCAAATGGAATTTGACAATATTATTAAAAAATAGAAACTTTTCAACAAAGGAAAACTTATTCTGATTTTTACAAGATATATATTTCGATGGTATTTTACTGTAATAGTTTTAGAACTTGTGTATAATATGTAAATTGAATTAAAATGTTACACGAAAAAAAGGTTATTTGACCTTGAAAAAAAATTAGTAGATATTGGAATGATGTAATGGATTAATGGAAAATTAAGGACAGTAATTACCTTTAAAAAATGTATTATGTGTTTTTAAGTTTGCGGCGCCTCGAGTTTTTAGTATTTTTTTTTTAGTAATTTAATAGTGTTCCAGATCCAAATAAAATATATGTCAGGTATTATTAATTTTCCAATAACATTTTTTATGTTTTTGATCATTTTACATGCAGGAAGAGGAAATGCTGTGACCAAACATTTTAGATTGCTGTCATCACATAAGTAGCCATTTTCAATTGTGGAGTTTAACATAAATTAATTTAACCCAAGAAGTCAGAATTGTTCCTTTGCACTTATTACAAAATTACCAATTAAGGGATTGTTTATGGTTTGTTGTATTTGGTTGTTTATAGCCCCTAATACTACAATAAATATTTATTCAAAATACTCTGTTTTAGCGTTGGGTGGGCAACATCGCCTCAGCCTCCCCTAATATTTTCATAAATTTCTGTTAAACTGAGCATACTCATAATTTTTAGATTGCTGATTTCTAGAGCTTTTAATTTATCAAGATGACAGGCTAACTAAACAAAGGTAACTTAATCACAATACTTAACAAAAAACACATATTGGTTAAATAAATGAACTTTGTGGAAGGTATAAATTAAATTAAGAGATAGATGTCGTCAGTGACATCTACCGAACAATAGCTATTATGTAATTATTAGTGTCTCCAATAATTTTCCAATGTTTTTGGTGGGATATTAATTATGTACTAATAATAATGTCATGTAAAAAACAAATTGTATAATTTTTTTAGCATTCATTCGATTAAAAGGCATTGATTCGAACGTAATGTATAAAACCAATACCTGTATCATTAATGTTAAAAATGTCCTATTACATTTTTCTCTGAGTGCAGTTCTTCGGCTTTCGAGATCTCCTTTTCCAACTGTTTAATACATTTAACAAGTTTTGTATTGAACATAAAATGAATATTAAGATTTAAAATTTACTTCAATATCAAATTAAATTAATATAAAGTAAGAAAGAAATCTTTCGTGCAGATAGCATTCTGTTAAAAGCGCAACTTGCTGTACGTACGATTATAATTTAAGATAACACTTTTTGCTAGTCTGATGAAAAAACTTTCAAAATTATTTATTTAATTTTAATTTTGTTTTTGTACGCTTTATTTAAATTTTCAACTTATTGTATCCTAAAGCGATAAACAAACTATACTTAGTACAATAAAACTTTAAAAGCACATTTGTGAATAAAAAAGTAAAAAAACTTCTGCAGGATCCACTCTCTACATGAAAATGACACCAACACTACTATTTCGAGAAATGGTTGCATTATAAAGTAGATTTCGTTAAAAATAAATTAAATTTAAAATTGTATATAGTTTATTGTTAGTTTTTTATCGTATATGAACACATTTCACGGTACGTTCGTTGAAATATTTGAAATCACGACTGTATACAGCATTCATGTTTTATCTAACTAACCTTAATCACAAAATCCATTCAATGACACAATAATTGAAAAATACCATGACATGAAAATATATCAACAATAGTTTATACACAAAAAACAAATATCGACGGTTTTAAAAGTTTTAATTAAAATCTACAGGAAAATACATTTTACGTAAAACTTTAATTAATTAGTGTTTTCAATTATAAAATTTTAGAACAAAACTTTTTAGTTGGATTAATTTAATTTAATTCTATCTCTAAAATCATGTACATTCATTCACCAATGGATTTGTATTTTATATTTTGGTTTTAATTCAATCAATTTCGTTGTAAAAACTTTATGTCTATACAGACACTCAAATGAAACACTAAATAATAATCCTGTCGAAACATTTTTTTTATGTCATCCAATTTGAAACTCATATCATCCAATTTGTAGCGCTGGCCGTTGGCGATTATGGCAATGCCAGTTTCTCACATACAGCAGAACATTTTGCGAACATTTTTTAAACGGAGCACTGATTTTGAAAACAATATTTGATATTTGTCATGTACAATACTGAACAAATCACAACAAATTTGACAGGTATTGCTTTAACAACATGGCTGCTCTTACCAATCAAATTTCAAGCGTCCCTATTGAAAAATCTTTTACATATAAATTTGATCTAAGAAGGCGACAAAAACAGCAAACTTTGTTTAAAATTTTTATTGTGTTGTTTCATGGAAAAAATAAGGATTCCTGAAATTAAGCGAGAAAACGCTTTGGTTGACCATTACTGACCGATTTATGTTTTATCTTATAAATTAAGATATAGAGATAAAAGTCAAATTGCAGATTGCTCTGGTAATTGACTAGTTTAACGAAACTTTTGCGAACTGATAAAGAGACAGAGAAGCAATTTAAAATAACGTCATTATAACTATAGTAGAGCAACATCACAACTAATTGGTCTAATTGATCTTACTTACGAAGAGTTTTCCAGACATCATCAAAGACAATGACTAAAAGTCTATTATATCATAGACGATCAGTTGCGGACCGGACAATGGGCGATCTGCATTTGTAAAGGTCAAAGAGGAACTTGTTGATATGGACAATTGCTGGATTGTGCCATATTCGCCGATATTGCTCAAGAATTTTACGGCTCACATCAATGTGGAATACTGTAACTCGGTCAAGTCGATCAAGTACATATCGTCGGCCTGCTAGAAGAGTGTGACACATCTTAAAAAATGCAAATTGCGAGTTAACTGTAAAAAAAATCTTAAAAAGTACTCTACTTTTATGTGAAATACCGCCGTTTCTAAATTATACATAAACGCCACCAGTCGTCTTTCGTTTCAGAAAAAACCTTTAAATCGATTTTCTGCAAAACTTTTTTTGGTTGTGCCACTCTTCTAGCAAGCTGATGAAATGCAAATATATGAAAAAAGGTAGCAATATCGCTGGCTCGTTACGTTGATAGTCGTGTGTGTACAGTTAGAATGGACCACATAAGTTTCGAGTTGCTAAAGGGTGGAATAATAACTAGTCACAGCCTTAAGCTTTAAGGTTAAAAGTGCAGTACTCAAAAATAATATGTTGGATTTTTTTGTGTACCTAATATGATTCTACTTGATATTCCTAACTGTTAATAGGTGGTCTGGTGTTATTTTTTGCCTAATTATATTATTTTTCTTAGCTTCAAGGATTTTATTAGTTAGGTTTGCTAATTTATGTTTTACTTTTGAGGAATGGAAGATAATTTTAGATTTCCACTGCAGGTTTTTTATCAATATCGTTCGGGGCCTATACAAATATGTATATGTGCGAGTAAAATTATTCTAAATCAATAATTTTTCTCGCTTCTTGGATTTATGATTATAAAATAATTCATCAGATTTCAGCAAAGACAAAAATAAAAACACAAAATAGCGCTTTTGTTTTCCAAAATGTTTTTTGAATTATGATAATACCATAAGAAGTTGATCAGCTATAAATCCTTATAAAATCGTTCGAAAATTTCATGTTCTAAAAATTTTGCACAATATACTGGGCATTTTCGATCGGATTTAAAAAAGTAAACTCACAATTCCCGTAAAATAAATTTTGTGTAATTTAATTTTTCTTTTTAGTTTAAACTTTGCAAAAAACATCATAGATATTAGGAAAAATAATATTTTCTTTTCGTCGCTGGTTTACCGTCTACATACACAAAAAAATATTTTTCCTAGAAAATATTAATGTATGGATAATGGTTGGGGTGCTACGTAAAACACAAGAAAAATGGTTAAAAAGTTTATTCGTTCTGTTTGTTCTTATAACTGTGTTTTTTTCAAGATTAACTAAGATAAATTTTATGTTATGGATAAAATATAAAAGGAAGCAAACTAAAACTATTTATTCCTGCACTTCACAAAAATGAGAAAAAATCCAGTTCGATTTTGGAAGCTAAACTATCAAAATGAATGAGCTCCTCAATGATTGTCCCAAGGGATTGCAAGCAACGGAGAAAATATTTTTCGACCAACACACGATTTTTTTTTTTACCATGAAACCTGAGATCTTGAATACACCACACTTGGGGAGTTTAGAAAACAATCGGCTAAATTTTTTTTTAGCCAGCTGTATTGTTTGACTAATGATCAATATGCCTTTCTATATCATATTCGAGAATTTTCAGATGTTGCCGCTCTTTTTAACTAAAGGGTACTTTAAACGTCTTTCATGAGGATAGAAGATACAATTTTCATAGAAATTTGTGCCCGAGTTGCAATTTCGTCTGGCGAATAACATGGGAAACGGGGAGTAAATTCTAGCCAAGTGAGTTTATTTTCCTGTTTTGATACCCATATTTGTTTTCACGTAGCGGTATACGTGTAGCGGTACCATATGGGGAGCGGAATCAAGTGTTAACAAAAATAGAAGCCGTTATGTTGCCCCTCCGAGCGTATTCGCGCATTTTATTTTTTATGTAGTATTCTAAGTTTCGAATGTTTTTTGCATATTTTAATTTTCAGTTCGGTCAATTCATAAAAAAACAATTTCCTTCAATAACTGCTTGGTCATTGACCCGCTGTATTTTTTTAAAGTGGTAGGGGTATCTGAAAGTTTTTTGATGTTAGCAACCATAATATGTTGAACCAGCTTAAATTATTTTTTTTCTGTCTTTCTCATGAACTCGAGAAACTCCGCAGTCTCCATCAAGTTGTCTTTCTTTTACCATATTGCCTCGTGGTCATTTATCGACGCAACGTCATCGTATATTCAGGAATATCTTAAAAATCTGTTGATACGGAACAGGAAATTAATGAACATTAACCAGATTCCGACAATTTTATCTGCCTTAATCCCTTCATTTACACCAAATATACACAGAAATGTCATACCTGTCATTATTTTCTTAAATTCTAAACGAGATTTGTATAACCATTTTTCTCTTGTATTCTGTTAATTTTTTTAATCTTATAATTTTTAGAATTTTCTATTCTTTCACGCTTCTTTAGAATGTCATTATGTCGAGAAACAAACTGGGCTAGAGTAACGTCATCAAGTTCAACAGGTCAATGCTGCTTCCCTATATGTATGTACATCAACATTCTCAAATTCTGCTAGGTCTTGTAAAGCTTTTCTGTTTAGTTCACGCTGTTGTGGCCAAACCAAGCAGCTTCTTGAGTTGACATTTCTACCGTATTGTGTACGTTGACACTACGTTTCTTTGTAGCAGCGACTGACAGAGAGGAGAGTTTCAAGAGATTCTGTTGTAAATTGTTGATTCGTCTTATTGAGGTAACCGACGACGTTCTGGATTACATGAATACTTAACCACATGAGCATTCTTCAGTGTTGAATTGAAAATCCGTATTGGACCGAATTTTGTTTAATATAAATCGATTAAACAATTGAACTACTTATATGAATGTCGCTATTTTATAAAAACTCAAGGTCAAATTATCCTCGTTCGCAAAATGTTGCCGCGAAGCATATGTGAGAACACTGGGGATGACTTGATATGATACAAACATTGATGCGATGTTTAGACGATACAGTAGTTAATAGGAACGTTACTGTTCACAGAGTTAATAATTTTCAAAATGATGTTAATATAAAATAAATTCATCACGGTGGTCCTCGATTACTTGTGATTGAGCAAAGATTACGGATAAGAGGTATGTCATAAAGAATTCGTGACGTTGCGCCATATTTTTGAACTAGAGAAAACATACTATTATGTATTAGTTTTATCTTGGAAGATTTTTAACTCATCATTACTAGCTCGGAAGAAGTGTAAATGCACTTGAGATTTTGTACATGCAATATTATCGTTTTTGTAAAAAACAATAAATAATAAGATTTAAGGCAATTTCGATTTAAAAACCAAATAAAAATATGGATGCAAAAAATAAACTGTAGTATTCACTTCCTGCATGTAATAATTTTATTCAACTTTTATTTGGGTAAATATCATAATAAATGATTGAGAAAAATATCTATATCTTCGAGTATATAGTTATTTCACTTAATTTTGATAAATATTCATTAATACTCACTTCGTGCATGTAATATTAGGATTTATGTAAAAAACAATAAATATTAATATTTAAGGCAGTAACCTGAATATTACAATATATTGTTGTTTCATTATAGTTTAGATTTTCATTGAATGCGTTTTGTATTTTATTTTAAAAACCTAATAGAAATATGGCTGGACAAAATTTACAGAAGTATTCACTTCCTGCACGTAATAATTTATTACAGATTTTATTTCAGAATATATTCTAATAAATGATTGAAAAAACCTCATTCTCTTTGAGTATATAGTTGTTTTACTTAATTGTAGTAAACAACCATTAATATTCACTTCGCGCATGTAATATTATGGTTAATGTAAAAAACAATATATATTAAGATTTAAACGTTTACGCAGGTTGTCAACGTGACATCAAAAAAGCTAATCTTTCATCTCTTTCAAACATATTTAGAAAAAAGGCAAGAAATAGAAACGTATGTATTTCGTAAAAAAATAATAAATTATCAACATTTAGCGAAATCGGCAATAGACCATGGTAACTTTTGAATAACCTGCTGAAGAACATGGAAAGTAATTTTAAGGTAACTTAGTAACAATGGGGCAACTTAGTTGTGTTTTTTTGTCTTTCTGTCAATTTGTATTAAATTAGAAATGTCAGGAAAATTAAAGTACAAACTTTACAAAAAACAACAAAACTTTCGTATCTGTTAAAATACATCATTACATTTTGCTGAGTATAAATATTTTCAAGCGAAATATAATCGTACTGTCTGTATAGAAAATATAAGTTGAGTAGCTTTGTTACCGACCTTAAAAAAACACAAATTTCCATCTGGATGAATAAGCGTGAATTTAAAAAAATAATTATTTCAGCCCTATTTCGAATTTTGACAACAACAACAAAAAAATTTAAATCATTAAAAATTTATGTAAGTAATTAAAATTCTGTATGCAAATATCTTTGCTAAAATAATTATTTAATTAAATAACTATGTCTATGAAGCTCTACCGATTTTGAATCGGTTTTGAAAATTTCAACAATTTGGTAATCTTGAAAAATTAATTACACGGCTAAGTTTATTTATATCACATGGCTAGTTTAAACCTCATAAATAAAGATTTATATGATTAACGATAATGTTACAATGTTCGAAAACAACAAAGATGTGTAGCCCTTGGGTCCTATTCAATCGGTGAAAATTTTTGTAATCGGAATACAATTTGCTATGAAATTTTTTATATTGTTAAAAATTTTCGCCGGCTACTTTAATCATTTTTTCAAATTTGTTTACTGGTTTTCTTTTATTTATTTTCCTACTAAGGGAATAATTCCGAATCGATTTACCCAGTTAGAATTTTTAACTTAGTGGAGAAATGAATAACTTGCAAAAAGAATTTCCAATCAAATTATATTCCGAATGCGGAAATTTCTCGATATTTCGATACTAAAGCCCTATAGGTATTTTTATATCATTAAATAATATTTTTTTTTTTGTTCTTTTGTTAATATTTTGAATTGAAATTAATAATGAAAATTAATTTTAGTTTATATATATTTAATTGTTTTTGGTAGTTCGCGGAATTATACACACAGAAAAATAAAAGGTTGTCACAGCACCGATTCGGTGTTACATAGCATCCAACCGATCGGATATTCGAAAATCAACTCCGTTTGAACTTCTTACAATTAGTCGTCATAAAATACTTTTGGATACAATTATTTTCATCGGATCACGTATATTTTTATCCGTCATCGGTTTAATTAAATAGCACCGTTCGGAGTTTTAAAAGCCTCATCATGGATAAAAATATTTACACGACAAATATACTTTCGGTGTAATCTCAAAGCACCGGTTATATTTTTTGAAAGATTTTTTTTGGAAATTAAATAAAAACCAGAAAGGACATTGATTAAATTATAAAAATTATTTATTTTCTTTATTAATCATATCCGGAAAATAATTTTGGTTCGTCGTGACTAGAACATGGCGTTTCGGCAAGGTAGATCATTCCAACTCGGTTCGATTTGATTGTATTTTTGTCCATTGATTTCTGTAAATATTTAAGAGGATGTAAGGATTTAAGTGTTTTATAAATTTTACCTTTTGACCTAACTGGGAATCGTTTAATTTCTCGTTTCGATCTCGATAAATCTGGAATAAAATTAAAAAATAATAATATTACATTATTAACTAATATCTCCAAAACATTCATCACACTACCAATTTACCTTCTTCCATAATATTTTAGTTTTATTCATTCTAACCCCGTTGTTGATATCTATATTGGTAAAAAAAGTAATAATTAATTTATATAATTAAAAAGTTACATAGTGTGTCAAAAATAACCAAAAATCTACATCACTTACCTATAGATAATTCCAAATTAATTTGCAGACGGTGGTTAGTTTGATGCTTCTTGTACAAAATCAAGCGAAAAAGTAAAAACAAACACCAAAAATCGAATGTTTCTCCATAAAAAATCGAACAGGGATTTTCATGATTAGAAAACAACACCGAGAAGAGTATTTTCTTAATTCCAAACGAATTTTGCTGGTCTTTACCCCAAAAATACAATTTTTTAGGCACAGGTATCCTTTCGGATGTCTTAAAATATTTATCCGTTGAAGCGGAGTGAATATTTTTTAAAATTACCCGATTGAATAAAGAGAAAATACGTTTACGGATAAAAATCTGATTGACACCGCATATTTTTCTGTGTGTAACGGCAAATAGTGCAAAAATGTCTTAATCGATTCGTCGTTGTTCTTATTATAATATCCTTTTGGTAGTGAATATAATTCAAAAAAGCTTGGAGGTGGTTTCAGACTTGAAGCTCGCACTATTTTAACAAACAGTTGGACACTTTCACAGCAAATAAAATCTGTTTAGTTTTTCTTGTTGCTCCACGATAGTCTGAAAACAACCTCGAGAACAATATCCGAAAACAATCGTGTAACGGAAGCTTAACAATTTTCTTTAGTTTAACCCTAAGAAAATTGATTTTGTTTTAGTAATTCTTACTTTGACCGCAACAACAAAAAATTGTCAACCAAATTTCGGTACGACCAATTTTGACAGCAACAACCAAAACGTGACAAATTTGACCATAACAATTTCTTTGAAATAATTAGAGTTAAGTGGGCACATCTATTCTTGACCACATGACATATTCTTGACATATCACATTGGCAAGTTGATTATGGATTCCATTTTGAAAATTCAAATTTTGACAACAACAACAAAAAAAATTGTATTTGAACTTATTGGCTTAACCCAATAAAATGCTATGATATTATTAAAATTATATTTCCTATCATATTTTATAAGTGAAGCAAAAAAATTTTATGTCATACGACATTTTAATGATGACATCCCCCACGAACCCAAACAAAAATTACTATCAAGATAGTTAGATATGTCCCGCCTTTAATATCGTATACTATCAGCCCAAAATTTAATTTTTATTTTAAAATCGAAATACCATCTTACGTTAAAAAATTGGGAAGTAAGAGTAAATATTGAAATGGTCATCGGTTTTACAATGATTTTTGAGTAGTTCTGGTTCAGTTTTTATTACCAGTGCAAAAATGATGTATAAAATTGGTACCTCAAGAGGAAAATGGCCAATATATCAAGCCGCGTTGAGAACACATTTCATTTCTGAATGGAAGTTACTATTTTGGATTTTGACCATCTTTGGATTTTGAATTTTGATCTGATCCTAGTGAAAATATATAGTGAGACCGATAACCAATACCAAAAATCTCAACTTTGAAATTATATTTGAGATTATCTAGAATTTTATTTTTGATTCATAGTCTTACCAATGGAATTATTATTTAATTTCACTTAAAGGATGTTGTTTCTGATTATTTATTACGGTGAAATTCTGATATTTTTTCTATAGTGAAATATATGTGGTAATTTTCTTTATCTGGAATAATATACGAGAAAATTTAATTAACACAAACAGAAGAAGATAAATAAAAAAAATATAAAATTTTATTTTTCTCTATTTATAAAATTACAACAAAGATCATTCAGAATACAATAAATACAAAATTGAAGGGAAAAATTGCAGGCTGAGACTTACCTTGCAGCACTTACCATTAAAACAGAACTGCCACAACTAACCGTAGTATTATTCATGAGAAAATTAAAAATGTCAAGGAAATTCAGATTAAGCAGATCAGCTCCAATCCTCCAGCATATTACTCGGGTGTGAGAAATAATGTATGTCATATACCAATATAATTTTCGGCAAATGGCCAAATATAAATAAAAAAACGATTACTTGCACAGAAATTCAAATTACATATACAAAACACTTCATTTAGTGTTGTTTAGAATTTAAATAAATAAATAAAATAATTTAACGTTGTTTTTCTAAATTATGAAATGAGGTTAAGTGCATGACTATTTTATTAATATTTGGTGGTTTTGAATATTTTATAAAGTTGTTATTTATATAAAACAATGGAATAATATTATTTTAAATAAGCATTTTTAAAAAACATCGATAAAATAACATAAACAACATTTATTATGTTGTTAAATAAAAACATGTTTACAATAAAAAAGTTTGGATAGCTCAAAATTCGTTGTAATTATATTTATGTATAAATAATATTTTATCATTAATCAGCGATATTATTTACCATAATTTTTTTTCTCTCTTTTACTATTCCTACATCGTTTCATACCAATCCGAGGACGTCCGATTTTATTGCTATGCGGTCGGTCTATGTGTATTACATGTATTACACTCCGATATGGGCTCACAGATGTCTTCCATTTCATCATAGATCCTAATCGAAAAGGAACCGATATACGTTCAGTTAAGAGTCCACTCATATAATAAATATTGAAGCGCGAAGCCAAAAGGCCAGAATTTAAACAAAATAATCTTGTGGAAAAACCTGTCAAATGATTTCCTGAAGTTCAAGGTAATAACGTCTTTTTCGTTACGAGCCTACATTACGTACTACAAATTATAAGAAAGCCATGATGATTGTCAATATTTTCAAATAGTTTATGGATACTGAACAGTTTGGCAATTGTCTTATAATTGAAGAGTTTACAGCCCTTCTTGTTGATCACAACTTTAAAGTAGTCTTTCAATAGTCGTTTTGGAACAGAATTGTAAAAGGTTGAGCCAATTTAGCAACACAATTTTATAAAACAATTCAATTGTTTCCATCAGACCAAGCAGAAAAATAATCTTCTGTAGCTTAAAAAATTCAGATTAGATCAGATTTTACCAATGTTGGCTGAAAATTTAATCTGTTAATTTATTTGTTAAATGTTATTCTTAACATCATTGCAAAAAATTAAAATCTCCTATGGAAGCTGCCACTCGGGTACACAGATGTTCTCTAAATTTTGTAAGGATCTTCCAATTAATGGTAAAAGTTTATAAACTAATTTAATATTACAACCTGTTACCTACCAAAATAATTATGGTGTACATCAATTTTGCCCAAGCATGACTCGGGCCTTCCAGTTTAAAAAAAAAACTTAAATGTTGTTACAGAATGGTTCAACACCATTCCGCAGATGTCATCTGATACTATGCAGAGGCCTCACACGGTGATTTTGCAGGCTAAATTTCAGGGAGAAATGCGATGGGTCGTGGGGTTAGATGCTTGCTTGTATCGTGGCCTACACCGTGATAGAACAATTGGAAAAATAAAAAAAACGGAAATAATAAGAACCCGGAGTTTCGCCGAAACTCGACGGCCGGAACATGAGAAACCGAACGAGACAATTATAACCGTAAGGGGCCCTTGGTACGCGCATCCCCTCGAATTCAACTGGCGCTGAGCGCGGGTTTCAAAATTGGATGCGGGCACTTTCAGTTTTTTTTTTTTGGACGACATCTACATTTTCGAGAATTCTTCTATTTTTCGAGTCATTTTACTTTTCTTCCGTAAAAATCCTCTTCTTTTGGCCAAATATGTTTCAATTGAGCAAAGTTGTGGATAGTCTTCTGGGTTGTGACTTTTCTGTGTGCGACTCGAATTATTATTTTCATAAAAGTTCATCGCCTTGGACGAATAGTGTATTGTAGCCAAGTCTGGCCAAAAAGCCATGGTCTTTTGTTCTTTCTAATAAAGTAAAAATCTATTACCCATGCGTGAAGAATGGCCGGCTCCTTTTTCCACAAGTATAAATTCCTTGCCAAATTATGACTTTTGTTGAGAAGTTTTCGACGCCAATTGTACATTTTTTTCATCGATGCTCCGCCCATTTAGCTTAGTGCTGTGGGCCAGGAATTTATATTGTATCAAGCTTCATATAACTTTGTGGACCTTAGTTTTGCTGTTTTCTGTTGCTTCTCATAACGAACACGTATTTTTTTCTTCTTTCTGGTTTCTAAATTTAGTTTTTTTTATTTGTAAAACTGTACAAACACTAACTTTTTTTCGCAACTTCATTGGCCGATAGTGACGGATTATTTTGTTAAAGACTAACAACTTTATTGGCAGTCATTGTCACACCACGCGGACGTCAAGAATGGTTTTTGATTAACGGTGCCTTTCTCATGAAAACTTTTCAAGCTTTTTTGGACTGTTCTTATACTTGTAATACAAATGTTTGCAAGTTTTTTTGTGCTCAATGTGGAAACACTAGCAAATTGTTCTAAAAAAAATTTGTACACATTTTCCGTTGCCAATACGTCACAAACATATACGAAGAAACGACATTATTTTCGCGACCATATGTGATATTTCAAAAATTGGAAGATATTAGTGTTTTTTAGCCGAAATCGGTCTAACAAAAATTGCAGCTTTCCTATTTCTTAAATTACCATTTACTAGAAAAACGATGTACTAAAATTTTTTAATTAATTTTGCAACAATATTGGTTCAGATCAGTTTTCAAAACTTAATCGGAAATGAGAGTTATTGGCAAAAACCTAGTCTTTAACAAAAAATTATGCCGAAATCGGTCCAAAGTGAATGATTTTGTTGGAGCTTTTTTATTTTCTGCAAATATTTTGAGAAATATACAACATTTACGAAAACACGACTTAAAACCAAAGGAATGTAAATTAAATATTTAATTTTTTTTTAATTTTAGTGAAAACCGCAAGTTTTGATAAAAATGAACTTTAGTACACAAAAATTTGGCTTTTCGACAATTCACGGGAATTGACTGAATTATGAATTTAGATTGGGACTGAAAATTCAAACTTAAGCTTTCATAATTAGTTGGGAGATGAATGCGAAATTTAATAAAAGTCTGTATACCGAAAATGTCACCTTCTGTTTAAAGATTAAAATTTCCACATTCGTAAAATTGACTTCATAGAGACAACATCACAATCAACTAAATTAAGTGAGCATTAATGTAATAAATATGTAAAATTGAAAACTATCCAAATTTCTAAAATTCATTGTGATACTTCAAATGACTTGGTGAGTGAATCTTATGATGTTCATAAGTGTTAAAATCGTGCGCTATCAATTAGTTAGAAGAAATGTGTGCCTATCCACTCAAACAAATTCCAAATGAGCTCGTCCTAAATTGCTGCACCAATTTAAATAAAATATTGTGTGAGTTTGAGTGGGTCCTTGGATGGTTTAGATCCTCAATTTGACCGGGTAGATGGCACTGCAATCGGGTTTTAGGATTTTTTTTGTTTTTTGACGAAATTTTTAATTTTTTTTTTAACATATAAACCCAAAATTTCACCAAACTCCAATCTTTATAAATATATATAATTTTTCTGTACGTGTGTTTAAATTTAAAATGTAGTATTTCGTTTATTAACCAAAGATTTTTATATTTTATATGTAGCTATGGATTTTATTTTCATTTCTTTTTCAAAAAAAAAATCGTTTATTATTTTTCCTCCTCTCTTTCAGAATTAACGATATTTTTTTTATTTCGATTCGGTGAGAAAGGAAAGAAAAAATTAAAATATAAATTCTTTCTTTTGGAAATATAAAAATAACAAGGTCAAATTCGCTCGTAGATGTACGCTGTACGCCATTTTCAGTATAGAGAAAAATTACCAATGGCGTACATTGCACGTTAAAATAGCGCAAGAGGTTGATTGTGAAATGTGCGCCATTTGCTTGCAAGGATATAAGGAACTTAAAGCGTTAAACATTATTTCGATATAAAAACAGTGATCACCAAGGTTATTTTATTTCGATAATCTGATAATCCTATAAGAACTTCTAATAAGACATTTCATAACAGTAAAATTTTGAGTATATGTCTCGTTATTTGCAATAAACACAAGCTTAAAAAATAAAAAAAAAAATTAGAAAAATATATTGTGAACCCAGTTAGTGTTATATGACAACATTTATGGAACTGTGGATTTTTGTGTTTTTTAATCACCATCGAGTTGGATAACTGGCTACTTCTCATCAAAGTCAAATTTGTATGCTCTAGATCAATTTGGAGACTTGTAGTGGAACTTGATATCACTAAACTGATATCACTAAAATTTGTAGCGAAAAAGTCGTCCGTAATAATAAAAACGATAATATACGGTGCCATCAATGTAACGGGTTTTTTCACATCAGATGTAGTCAAATTATGCCTTTCCATATACATGGAAATGTATCGATTGCTGTAATCCTGGTCCAGTGGCTAACTCGAGTAAACTGGATATAAACTCGACACTCCTAGCGATAAAAGCGGATATTGAAATGTTGAAACTTAAGCATTACGACTTCATTAAACAACAAACGAGCTTCGCTAACTCTCTGTCTTCTATTAGTGATAACATTGTGGTCTTGATCAATCTTGAAAAAATAGTGAGTGTAAATGAGCAAAACATCAAAGTTATCCAAACTGTGAATGTCTGTAGGAGCGGTGACAGAAAAGTTAGAAAATAGATTGAAATAAAAAACCATAGTTTATTAAAAATACGCTGGACTTTGTAAAAACCATCATAATTAAATCCTGTTCACTACACACGTGGGGTTTTGATTTAGCTATTCGGTCAAATAGGTGGGACTCCGTGGACATCTTTAGGATCGGATATATAAAAGTAGAGACATTGTCTAAAGTAGCCTTCTTTAGAATTAAAAAAAGTTTAGTAAATCGTTTTACGATTTTCTCGTGTTTATTTCAAATCGTTAGAAAATTATTTGATTTTTACAGCGACACTATTAGGAACTACGGGACTTATCTAATATAAATGTTAAAGATTATATAAAAATGTTTTAATTTCACCACAAAACAAATCCAATTGGAATATTTTTAAATTTAACAGTGTAAATTTTTGGTATGTATTTCACAATCATAGACAAGGTTAAAGAGACGAATCTATTGTCAGAAATTTTTGATGCGAGATTTAAAGTTTTTCGGAAAGATCGAAATTTTGTCCACGGTAATAAACGAGATGGAGGTGGAGTTCTTTTTGCTGTTCATAATAATAATTGGGAAATCTTGGTTTTCAAGTATCAGGGATTTGAAAACTCAGGATTTAAATTTCCGTGATTTTGATTGTCGTAATTTTGATTTTTGGGAATTTCAACGATTTCGAGTGCTACCCAATTTATTACAATATAATATTTAAATGTATTAGAAAAAGTCTAGATTTGCCCCTCTATTACACCATAAACATATCCCAAAATGCGACATGCATGATAATAAAATATTCAAAATTGTACTGAATAATAAATGCGGTAATTAACATTTATGTGAATATCTATCCTAATTGCGTTACACATTAATAAAAATCAATAAACACATATCATTTATCAATTGTCACATTGAATTTAATATTAACGAAAATGTGAAAATGTTTCAATTTCACATAACAAAAAAAAATCAATATATACGAATAGCAATACGCGTAGGGAAACACAATAATGTTAATTTGCATATATGAGTAAACGACGTGCCATGAGCAATTTTGATGTTGATGTATCAGATAAATAAAAAAATTTATTGTATTTTTGGTAAATTATAATATTCGATATTTTTCGAGTTTTATTTGAGGATATATATACAGCGAAATATACAGTATGAATTATTTTGTTGTAGAGCTGATCTTTATTTCCGTTATATAAAGCTTTCTTCCGAGCACGCAGTAGTTGCAAACAGATAGACAATTTTTAAATCTGATGAAGCAAAACGTTCTTGAAAACTTGTATAAAAAATAGTATACTACAAAAAAGTTATTTAATTCCATTCTCAAACTTAGTTAATTATGTACAAGATATTCATTTCACAAATAAAAAGCATGGTCACAAGAGCAATTTCAAAAAAAAAATATTTTAAAGCTTAGTCAAACTTTAAAAATATTTGTGTAACAAGAACAATAAAATCAGAAAAGCTACAGCAAGAAAAAAATGTTTTTCTTTCGTTCCAAAAAGGATTTTTTTTCTAGTCCTTGCATCAATGCTCGGTCCATAAACTTGTTTGTTTTTTAAACTCAGAAGCAAACTAACTTGAAATTAAATATATTTTTTCCTTATCTATATACAGTAAATAACAGTTTACAATAATAACAATGAAATGTTTTTACATTTAGAAAACTATAAAAGTTTTGGGGAAAAATAAATAAAACATAAGAAAACCGAAATTTTAGTTTTGTGATTTTCAAAATAAAAATAGGACGGCAAACATAAAACAGTATAAACCTAAACTTAATATTGGATTTAGATTTATTATTTAACAATTTTTACAGCATTCAGTTATGAATTTATTATCAATATTATTATTATTTTTGGTTTCTAGATGCAAACACAACTAATAATTTTATTAAGTTTACAGTACATAAACAAATCGTAGATAAAGTAAACCAAACTGAAATTCAATTATCGGTTTTTAATAAAAAATGTTTAAAGGGGATATATTACGATATTTTCTAAATAGTTATATTATGAACTTTATAATACTTTTAATAATTTTGCTATCATTAGATTATTTTAAAATAAGGTATGAAAATTTACTGAACCATGAACAATCAATAAATTTATTGTTGCTGGCAAACAAAATAAAATAATATTTAATTAAATGACAAATAAATATTTAATTATTTTTTGAACTTCTTATTATTTATTAATGAAAAATAATTAGAAGCAAATCAATTTTGAATAATTTTATGATATACAGCAAAGCAAAATGACAATTAAAGAATTGCAAATTGATTTTGTTGAATTGCTAATGTAATTAATTTAAATTGCAGTATGCCGAGTTCTTTAGGAATAATATACTAAATTAACTTAAAATTGCAAATTATAAGCAAAAATAATGATGGCGAGCTGTATGAAAATTTCAAAAAATGGAGGGGCGATTATGTTGTGGGGAACACCAGAATTTAAAAAAAATATTACTGCTAAAAACTTAGAAAACTCTTCTACCCTTGTTGAAAAATTAAATGCTAAACTTTTCACCATCATTGCAAAAATTGAAAAAGCTCTTACAAAAGTTGCTTTTTCTGGTACACAAATATTTACCACATTTACGAATAGTTTTATTCCAAATACTTAATCCGCCTGGATTGCAGAGATGTTTTTGTAAAATAAATACATAGTAAAATTTGAAATATGATCTAACCAAATTTTGTTTGAAATTCATTTTATAATTTATTTGTTTTAATCGTTTTTTCGTAAATGTTATAAACTTTTCCCAAACTTTCGATATCCCAATTTATGAAAAGAGCTTCGATTTTCTCGAAAATCATTCTAGTGAGAGCATATATGCTAGGCGCATCCAATACATAACACCGTAATTACTGCACTATTTGGTTTTACGAATTCATTTAAATGCCATTTGGCCTCAGAAACGCTGCACAAACATTCCAGCGTTGCATCAACGATACCTAGATTTAAATTTTGTTTTTACTTACATTGATTACGGTTTGAAATTTTCCAAGCAATTAAAGACTTTCGCTGGTTGGTCGACACGTCAGGGAATTCATTATCGTCACCGGCAATATACCGCTTACTTAAGGGATTTCCTCTCATGCCTATAGACAATTACGCCACTTAGATTTTGTGTCACAATTTAGTATAGAAATTAAACACATACAAGGAAAAAACATTGTAGTCTTGAGATCTTGAAGTGACTTCAAGATATGGGGCAAAAGCCCCATTATTAACGAAGATCATAAAAAACCCATTATTAACGGAGATGTTACCCTGTTAACGAAATTTGGTTTATCCTGCCAACAATGTATAGTGCAACGCCACACCAAATCAACTCTACCAGGTGGATTTGAGCATCTAATATAATTACATACATCTTAGTTTGCAAAGATCGTTTTACGCGATTTGCAGAATCCTACTGCATCAAAGAAAACTCAGCCCGATTCAAACATTTCTTGGAAAAAATTTCTTCAACCCACTTACAGCGCCACATACCGGATCCAATTGTGAATCTAAGCCATCCAGGGACCCACTCAACACACGCCTAAATTTCATTAAAATCGACCCGACATTGGATTAGAGGGTGGTGGGGGTTGTGAAATTTTTGGGATTATATGTTCTGACATGCGAGAAATCTTAAAAAAATAAAAAAAAATCGTTAAAAACTTAATAACAAAAATCTTATAGCCCGAACGCAGTGCCACCTACCCCGTCCAATTGTGAATGTAACCCATCCAGGAAATCACTCAAACAGAAACTGAAAAAGTCATTAAAATCGGTTCAACCGTTTATGAGGGGTTCAGTGACTTACACACGTACAGAATTATAAAATTATAAAGATACGAATTTCCAAACATTACGAAGAAAAATGTTATTGTTGTCAAATATATTTGTTGTTGTCAATATATTTACAAATGGCCGAGATATAATGATCTTTTATAATTACATATTTAAATTAAAATTGTAATAAACTATTTGCCATGGAAAATTATTATTTGATTCAGTAATTTTACTTTACGTATACATCGAGAAAATCAGGTAAAAAGTATAAATTTCGAAACATTTTATTAAATGCAGGATTGTTTACTATCAGTTAGGGGGAAACTAAATTTTCCCGGGAAATTTTTCACTTTTTATTTTTTCAATATTTTGTTTTTTATTTTTATTAATAATAATTACTTCGTCAACCTTGCAGACACAGATCAAAGAGTTTTTATCGCCTTTTTTGCTTCTTCTGATAGTGCCAAAAATATTAAAAAAATCAACTTTTGTAAATATAATTTTTTTAATGTAATTGTAATTCGTTGTATACCTTAGAGGGCTGAATATGTATAAAAAATACACTTTTGTACGTATTTTGAATAAACGCATTTTTTGTAGGGAAAAATTTCCCGGTAAATGTGGTAGTTTTCCGGAAAAATTTATCCTCCCCCTTCTAAAAACTGTTGATAAACAATCCTGCATTTAAAAATTTTAAAAATTTATACTACTTCCCTGATGTTCTTGATGTATATGTATAAAGTAAACTTTAGCCTTCCTAGAATTCCAAGTTAACATCTAGAATGTTGTTGTTGTCAATGTATAACATATTATCAATTCTTAAATGAAATTGGAATTATTTATTTACCATGTTGAAATATCATAAACTATTATATAGGTTTCCAAATATTACAAAAAAAATGTTCTTGTTGTCAAATATATTTGTTGTTGTCAATATATTTACAAATGACCGAAATATAATAATATTTTATAATTATTTAAATTAAATTTGGAATAAACTATTTGCCATGGAAAATTATTATTTGGTATTATCATATACAGATTTCCAAGTTAACATCTACATTGTTGTTGTTGCGAAATATAGTTGTCAATGTATGTGTCCAAAACTCTGTTGGATAATTTACAGCTTCGTTGGCATCGCAAACTATATCGAACGATTTGTATGATACCAAGTCGCCTGGCAACGACTGCTGTCTCTTGAAGTTTAAATCATCGTCGTTCACATTTTATGCTGCTAAAATGGCTCTTTCTGCCAGCCACGCGTGATTTATGTATTATGTGCGTACATCGGGCATTATGCGGCAAATGAGAGCATTTTACGAATCAATGATTCTACAGAAATTAGTGGGCAATTTTATGCATCCACTATTTTCATAGACAGCAATTTTTCCATCGCCGATAGCTGACAATTGGTTCGAGAATGTGTCAGCGGATGGATCTTATAGCATATGGACACGCTTGTTTATTTTTAACTGGACTTTTTCAAGCGTTGATCTTATCATCATACGTTTAAGTGTTTGTCTGAAATTACCTGAAAAGAGTAACAGAGTGCCGCCGAATCGTTATTTTTTTTTATCTTTTAGTGTTCTGTTCAACGCCTCAAGATAATGTTTGTGTGCCTTAGTGCATTCATCCCTGCACTGTGGCCATGGATGATTGTTTTTTATGTTGCACACTGCAATGGGTTATTTTGAATATTCAGTGGCAGCTTAAATGTTGAATTAGCTGTTCTGTTTTGCCAGTTCCACCTGGTGCATCTAAAAAAAAATCTAACTTTTCCCACTAAAACTACCAGCATAATGAGGCCGTAAATTAATTTTTGTTCAGGAGTCAGTGGGACATTGCGAGTAGCAATCGCTGACATTCGTATTGTACTGCAGTTTACGAGTCATTTCGTTGTCCATTAAATCTGATGCACTTCGATTTGGCGAACTCATACCGAAATGACTAAGTGGTAAATTGGTCGCTAAAAGTAATCGTTAGAACCTTGAACCGTGTACGAATTCGATGCAATATATCGTCAGTCATTGCACCGTTGTGTTTATCTTTAAACGTGCCTGTTCGTCCCAGCAAACATGTATTCAACACTATAGCGAATAGTAGACGAATTTGTGTTGCTGTACGTACAGCCCAATGTTGCTTCAGCAAGCATATTTTGAAATGACAATGCACCGTTAACATTAACCAATAACAGTTGCAGATAGAAGCACTCAATCTCCCTTGGAGTGACTGTGTAACTCGGCCCAAAGTGTTTAGATTAAAGGCCGGAACACTCATCAATTGGTGGGCTTTGCTTGCGGGCTATCCATTTTTTTGTTTGATTCCATGTGAAATAGCATGGTACATCGGTAGTTTTCGGTGGATTTATGGCGCGCTTAATTCCTGTCTCGTTGATGAACAATACTGGTTTTTAAGATAGACGGTTAAATGTATAATTGCTGGCTCCCGTTCATAAATTGAGAAACCAAAAATATGTCAGAAAGCTTCATTGGAGCTGATTTACCGGCCAAATTGGAAGCGCATTATTTAGTCATTGTCATTCAAACAAGGAGCATTTATATCGGTATTTTGAATCACAGCCATATCGCTCCCTTTATTCACATACTTGTAAATCACCGAACTGCATTGAATGTTTCGCTCAGCAGAGGCGAATATGGTAATACCAAACGATTGTCAATTTCAGTGTCTGCGTTGTTGATATTTGGCGTAAATGATTGTCCACCATTATCGGTATTTCTTCGATGATATATTGATATCCATCGACTTTTGTGATCGTGTCGTTTGTGAAATCTTTAGAAAAACGCTCTGTTCATTTTTCATCTGCCATGCAAGGCGATAAACGATTCAGATCACGGCATAAGCCATGAACCATATTTGTGGTAACAATATCGACCAGTAGACGCATCTGGAATTTCCGCGGAAGTTGTCGACTAACCAAATTAAAATGTGTGCATGAGGAAATCCTCACTTTTGCCTTTCAACCCATCCAGCAACGTGTGGGACCGAATACGTGTATTTTTGTAATGAAGCTCATTAAAAACTTCAAATTTTGTTTGAACATAAGTGCAGAGATTTAATCTCCTGCCACTTTGTCATGTGAATGTGATAAATAAACACGATCATCCATACTCGAGCGCGACAGTTATAGCATGCACTCCAGATTATTGTTTCTTCTTCGAATCATGATTTCTCGCGTCGATGTGCGGTTGTCAACCATATGATTCCAGCAATGTCGTCAATAACAGACATATCGGATCTGCGCACGTGCTCTCCAGCTGGTGATTTATCAGGATTGATGACAATAGCTTGATTGACACTTGTTCTCATCGCCCATGAAGCCTTTTGTAAAAATGTATGTGGTTCGTTTTGCATTGGCAGCAATGAGCCTAGTTTGTGGTACACATAGCCTTTGATTTTGAACGTTGAATTAAATTGTTGACCATTTGCCGTAATATTGTGAACTATTTCGGTTGCTCCGAACGAAGTCATTTGAAAATATGAATTGAATGTGAGAATGGACTTCAAAAACAGCTTTGAATCTGAATTCCTGCCGACGAGCAAGCCATTTAATGATTTCAATTTCTGGTAGTTGCACTTATCCTGATGCACAATACATCCGGGTTGACTCGCGGGTGTAGCGCCATCTGTCATTCAACAACATAAATAATTTCGTTAAATTACGAACGATGGTTAAATTATTTTGATATTGTTCAAAATATTAAAATCGCGATTAAAAATGGGAGGGTAGAAATAGGAAAGAAAAAATGTTACTGGATAAAGACACCCACCCCAAATACTTTACGATCTACCCTCATACCTACCAAATAAACATACGGAATTTCATAAAAATTAGTCGAGCCATTTCGGAGGAGTGCGACCACAAACACCGTGACACGAGATTTTTCAATATTAGAAGATTATCATATGAAGATTTCTAAATATTACAAGAAAAATGTTGTTGTTGTCAAATATATTTGTTTTTGTCAATATATTTACAAATGGCCAAAATATAATGATTGTTTATAATTATTAAAATTTAAATTGGAATTGGAATAAATTTTTTGTCATGGAAAATTATTATTTGATATTCCAAGTTAAAATCAAAACTGTTGTTGTTGTCAAATATAGTTGTTGTTGTCAATGTACGGATGGCTAAAAATATTATCAATTCTTATAACGGTAAATTTACAACGATATAAAATGAAATTGGAACTAATTATTTGTTAAAATATTATAAACTATTATCATATACAGATTTCCAAATTTTACAAGGAAAATGTTGTTGTTGTCAAATACATTTGTTGTTGTGAATATATTTACAAATGGTCGAGATATAATGATTTATATTAAAATTGGAATTAACTATTTGCCATGGAAAATTATTATTTAATATTCCAAGTTTACATCAAAATTGTAGTTGTTGTCAAATATAGTTGTTGTTGTCAATGTAGAATGACCGAAAATATTATCAATTCTTATAACGGTAAATTTACAACGATTTAAATTGAAATTGGAATTAATTATTTACCATATGTTAAAATATTATAAACTATACTCATATACAGAGTTCCAAATATTACAAGGAAAATGTTCTTGTTGTCAATATATTTACAAATGACCGTCAATCAAAGAGTATTGTACCAGGATTAATATCTGGTCCATGAGAAAACCCCATTAACGGAATATGCAAAAACAATCGTAATATTCGCTCCGTTAGAAATATTTGGTTAAGTGTAAATTACTTTATTGCAATCCATTAAAGGAAAATCACATTACCTAATATAAATTTCGTTTAACGATTGTTTAAAAAAAATATTTCTGGACAACTGAATTTATTTATGTTCAAGCGATAATGTCTAATCTGCTTTTTACGAGAAAAATAGAACTGACGTTCAATTTTTATTGTATTTTTTTTTGCATAAAATTACATGCAGCTGGTGCTAATACTCGTATGTCAATATTAATTAAACCTATTTTTACGTATTCGTACGGCGACAATGAAAAATACAAAATTTATGTTTTGTGGTTTTAGCCTGGATCTAAATTTTATAAAAATAATTTAAGCTTTTTGTTTACACGTAACAAAATTTTTAATCGCTACATACATATACATACAAAATCCTAACCGCGTTGTCATTAAACGTTTTTACATATTATGCTAACCACTTATAAATGTTGTGAAATAATTTTGTGGCCGAGTCACACTAAAATATTTTGAATAATTTTTAAAACCACATTTGCAAAATTTTTGGTGGTTAAATTATAAGGGCTGCTAAAAATACATTATCTGCTAAAATTTTTCAATATTTTGAAAGATTGAAAAACCTGAAAATTAAAAAACGGATATTTAAATATTTGGCTGGAATCTAATCCCACCTAATCCCAACTTTTCGTCTTAATGACGACGTTAACGGCTGGCAAACAAGTTTTATATTTAGTCGATCGATTCAGGAACATCCCATCCCGAAAGCGTTTCTGTAAAGAATGTGTACAGCACATAAATATGTAAACTCTAGAGCAAAATCAATTATATTTTTTTTACTCTTTTCGAAACGAGATAGAGATTTTTCTGTTTCACTGTATAGACCATCATCAGGGATTATTTATTGGTGTACAGTCGACAGAAAATTTTTTATTATTAACGATTTTTTCGATCTCAATTAATTTTTAGCTTGGCTGATATAATCTTTTACGAATATTATTGTATCAAGCTTTATACGTCCAGCCAGATAAAATACAAATTATATGGATGGATAATTAGATACAATATGTTAGTTCATCATATCTTTTATGAGAAGGCACAAAATAATTAATTATGTGTTTCTATTATAAGCAACATGGAGCAGATAAGTTTTATTTTATTATGTTCGGGTGAATTGCTTTTTGATATACACTGCAAAAATGTATTTTAATCGGCATTTCAATAAATCTGACCATTAGTTGGATGTGGGTCGTGAATCATTGTTATGAAAAATTGACTGACTTTACAATCGCACAAAATCGATTGTTGAATTTAAAATCATTTAGCAATTCCCAAAAACTGGTTTAATTTGTTCTGAAAACGAACGTTTTTTCTTAATTATTAACTCTTCTAAAGCTTTGAAATAAAAATTGATGATTGACAAATTTATAGCACTTTTAATTGGTGACACTTCGAGTGCCGACTCCTGTATCATACAAAAATTGATTACAAAGTGTGAAATCTATAGTATATAATGCTGCCAGTATTTTTCTTTGAATTTAATATCAATTTTTTATATTATTACGAAACAATCAGTAACATCATCTAACTTATTTGATGTTGTACTTGAATGCTAAGTAAATGAATAAAAAAATTTAAAAAATATAAATCAGGTTCTGCGATTTTCCTTTAAAATTTCTAATTAAATTTTATGGTTTGATTTTTCCATTTCGCTAAACATATAACAAACATGTTTTTCTAAAACGTATGAGAATATGTCTGCATAATGGCACAGCATAAATTTTGTATATTATATGCTCATGTAATATGTACAAACATAAATCAACTTCAGCACAAAGTTATTGACATTACATCATATACAAGCGCACACACGAAATACTTGAATCGTGTAATAAGGTTGCATTTCAATGGTGTGATAACTCAACTGTAAAATCAAACGGAAAATATTTCATTTGTAACGAACATCGTCCTTACATTTTGTATGTTTCATACAAAGATGTTTGGTTTTTCTTTAAGGACAGAAAAATTTAGAAGAAAAGGAGGAAGGAATATTTAATGTTTAATTATAATTTTAAATGATTTAAAATTATAACTAAACATTAAGTATGTCTAAAAATGTGGGACATTTGACAACATAATCGAGATTTGAATATAGTTTTGGATCCAGAAGTATTTTCTAAATTATTAAATACTTCATCACCGAATTCCTTAATGTATTCAGTTTTACATTTTATGTTCTATGAGACACAAGTAAATTTTTATTTTTAAAGAAATTTTTAAAATTAAAAATTCTTTAACACAATGCATTTTTTTTAGTCATATGACATACATATTTTTAAATATGCAACAAATTCTCAAAACATTTTCTATAAATTTTTTTTATTTTAATCCTTTTTTGAGAAAAGTTAAATACTTTGAGGTTTTTTCCATACAAAATAAGATTTCTTAAAAATCATACATGGGTAACTAATTTATAGAAGAGAAGATCCCAACTTATGCAGCTCCCTAATATGGTTAGTTAAAACTCAACATTAGTTTTAAAAAACCTAGTTTTAAAAACCTAGTCAAACTCTAAACAGCATTTGTATTTTTGCATGGCATATAATCAGAAGGGTTATCCTCAATTCCAGATAAAGGCCGGATCGAAAAAGCCTTCTATTTGCAATTTCCAACAAAGCCGGTGACATTTGTCGAACAAAATGCACAGTACAATGCGGAACCATTCCAAAAAAGGCGCAGACCAGTTGAAAAGTGGCGGTTGATAATAGACTCGATGCAAATTAAACGAGAAGCTATCGAGGATTGGTACTCTCTACCTAACATTACTGTTATACTCCAGAAATTCGGTAAATGTATAAGTATTTCTCAACCTTGGATCTTACATCTGCCTGCCACCAGATAAAGGTAAGAAAACAAAACTTCTCTAAAATTGCATTTTCCGGCGACCACGGACATTACAAATATATAAGAATGCAGCTCGGTGTGTTAGGCGGCATTCAAGGTAAATTTTACTTGTGTTACATGGAAGACATCATAGTATTCTCGACGTCACTCCAAGAACACATTGAGAATCTTAAGCATTGTTTAAGAAATTACGAAGGCCAACCTAAAGGTTTAAATATGAATAGACAAATCGGATTTTGTACATCGATTCAGAAATCTAACGAATCTAACTGCGAAATATCGCGAACCGCTCAACCGATCGACTTGAAATTTTGATCGTGTACAAGTTGTATGTCCAGAACTAACGGTATTTTTCAAGGGGTTGAACCCCGGGGTCTAGGCCGGAGTCCCTAAAATTTACCTAAACTTAATTTTTTTTTTAAACTCTTTGTTAGGATAACTCATTCCCGTCCACTAAGGAAAAAGCTTATGTGAAACTACCAGCATGCTTCATACGAGGGGTTGATCAAGAAGGACCCCCTTATAAGTTGCCACACAATTCAATTAATCGGTTTGAAACATGGCGGAATTTAAGTAACATTTTGTTGTCAAAAGTTTTTGTCATTTCTTCTTAAATTTTGGGAAACTGAACTGGTCCGATATTTTAGAAAAATTAGATAAGATTTATAATAGCATTTCCTGTATATGATATACTTTTCAAAATAATTGCACAAAACTAAAAAACTCTTATTGAACCTACCACTTGAGGTGGAACGAATTCTGTCAAATATCACTATCACGGTACTTCCCTTCCCATTTATAATTGTGGTCAAAATTTTAAATATTTAAATATTTAAAAATTTATTTAAATGTTTTTCTGTTCGAAAATGATTCTAATAGCAGATACGTAAGCAACAAGTAAACGATTCTGTCCCGTTCAACAAAACGTATAGTTTTCAAGTCAATATATACATTTAACTTCGACGAGTGCTCTTCTATTAGTTTACGTTTTCTAGGAAATCTAATGTTGTTTATTTGACATCTGATAAATGAAAAAATAATTTTTCAGATTTTAATTAAAAATTAGTTGATAAACAGCATTATTAAATTTTTTATTTATCATCAATCATTAATTATCATTTATAGCATACCGAGAAATCCAATATTACATTTAAAGGATGTATGTATAGTTGCCAGCAAAATTAATTTTAAATAAAATAAAATATTAAAATTATTATTTTCTTGTCATAACTGTTTACAAAGAAATAATTAAATTTTAATATCTCAACTATAGTTTCAAATAAAGTTATATGTTTTGTAAGCCAAAAATAAAGTTCACGATAAAAACGAACTTTGTCATCTAATAATAAGTTTATATGCGGTGTCGTTGCCTGAATTAATGAACATACAAAACCATATTCTATATGATGCGGTTTACCTTTTTTGTATATTTTGATTTTTAAATTAAAATTAAATATAAATAAAAGTTTAGAATTTTTTTTGTTTAAGCAAATTTTTATGTTGTTGAGAGAAATACGAAATAGAATTGCCGGTTGAAATAAATTATAATATAAACATTGCGAATGCTAGACATCAGATTGTATTAAAATGTGGTTGAGTTGGTAAAAAATATTTATTCAACTTGTTTTTAAATATGTTTAAGTTTCCTCCCAGCTTATTTTGTTTATTTAAATCTTTGGAATGGAATAAAACAAAGTTTAAGAAGGATAGTTATAAATCAATTTTTTTTTTCTATACGTAAAAAATGTCTAGAGGTATTTGTCTATGTCATCTAGGGCTGCCATTTACTTGTCTCTTAAAAATCTCAAAAAATAATATTAAAAAAACTAGGTTTTGCATTTACAGGTTATCGTAATAAAATTACCTGTTACGGAGAAAATTTGTTAGGTCTGTGTGGATGTTTTGGCGAAATTGACCCTAATGCTGCATAATTTCATTCCAGATAATGTCTAGAGAAACATATACGATTTTTTTTCTGTATAATCCTCGTTTTATTAAATATTTTAAAGGACATAAGTAATTTGTGAAATAAAGATAAAGCTCCGCAAAGATTATATCTATAGTGGAGCACTAAGAAGCAATACTAAGAAATTCTCTTAAAAATTTCCTTTGGTTATGCCCACACAAGATAATAATTTTTGATAATTAACTATAATTGGATGCCTTAATTCCAATTATAATAAATCCGGTGTACGCATTTTTATACTTTTTGACAACTTATGAAAAAAATGCGGTGTCATATAAAATTTTCTAAATTTTTTGTTATTGCACCGCTCAACATAATACAATTACATATTTCCATCTCTTATTGTACATACATATGAGTATTCTGACTGTCTATCAAACTATCGCTTCATATAGAAATCATTTTCAATAAGTTTTCTGAAAAGTTTGCGATCTAAAGATACAACAAGTAATTTTTTCTTTAAAATTATTTTTATTTCTCTAGAAATGGCCCTTTCATTCCGGCGATGCTCCCCCTCGGCGCCTTTCTTTGCAAAATAGTTGTTTACGGTGGTGATGGCCCCTTCATTCAACAAAAATCTCTGTACTCCGAGCGTAAGTCCTTCAGAGCTTAGGAAACAACAGAAATTTACTTGAGACTAGATCTGTTGAGAAAGGAGCGTGGTCATGCAGTTCAAACCATTGTTTGTTGATTTTCGTCTTGGCAACCACTGAAGTGTGAGACGGTGTATTGTCCTGTTTGAGCAAGATTTTTGTTTTCTGCAAATGCGTTAGTTTCCGCCGTCAGATAGTCAAGTAACGTGTAGTATGCTCCCGTAATGGTTTTCCGTTTCAAACAGTCGCCATCACTTCATGAGGCTTGGGAACTGTCTTTGCTTGTTTGCAGTTTATTCTTCCTTGGCACCAGAATTCTGATTTATTATACGTTAAAAAAGAGCGTTGGGAATGATCATTCTAGCAAAGCGAACAAACGCGGCCCTTAACGAGCTTATTCCTGCATTATACACAATTCTGATTAAATATGTGACAAATACGATCTTTGGACATATTCATAGCCGCTTCTATATCTCTAACTTTAATTTGACGATTGTCATTTGGTGAATTTCAACGGTATCAATGGGTTACAGTTTTTGAACGCCCCGAACGACCATCGTCATCCAAGCTGGTACGACCATGTTTTAATTCAGCTGCCCAAAATTTCACGGTGCGGTATATGATGGTGCAGAGTCCCCGTACACACCGTCCAAATCGTTTTTTGACGCAACTACATCATAACTATATTTAATGCATACTTTTCATCAGAATGTGATGCACGATTGCTTGATGCAAGGGTTGCATTATAAATTGCAGCAACATTTCTAAGTATGTAGAGGAGCGTATACTCTTACTAATTGCAAAGATATTGATTTCAGCGTCACCCTATAGAAAATTTTTTGCACCATATTTACCAAATTGAGGAGGTAAAAAATTCTCGTACCAGCCATCAAAAACACCTCACGCTGAATATCTGGGTTTTATATTTGATCAGAAAAAATGCCAAAAATCAGGAATCACATTATTCACCGTATCCCATCGTAAATCACTATGGAAACACCATGATTACTTTTTACAGTTCGATGGACGTGGCGGTTATGAATTTGGGTCAATTAATGGAACAAGAAAGAGTTTGGGTCTCAGTTTTAGTAAAAACTTTCACAGAAAATTTTCCGGTGGAAGAAAAAAGATAAATAATTTTCCTTATAAACAATTTTATTTACCTAATTTAATTTAAATTTACATCACTGTACAATTTAAATCATTAAAAAAATTTTAATTTGTATATAGTTCTTGAGTTAGCGGCTAGTCGTCCAATTTCATCACATGTATCTATAGATTTAAAATACATAATAAAATCGTGAAAGAAAGGGAAACTTTAATAAATCACGTTTATAAATTAAAAATATTTTCTATATTGATAAGAAAGTTTATTAAATTAAAAAACACGATTTCAACTGCTCATTCGTTTTTCCTAAACCGTGTCGAAATCGTTCATTATTTCGCGCATTGATGAACCCTTTTTAGGCATGGTATATATATTTGTTGTGGTAAGTAATCATCGGACTGGATTGCGGATCGCAGTAACACACTATTTATTAGTTCGATGTGAGCATCTTCGTGGAAAAATAGTAATTGCTCTCCGAAAAATTCATTAGCACATAGACGACATGGAAATTGATCAATTTCGTCTTGTTCATCTAGAAAATATTCGGCTTGGGTGGAAGTTTGGGAACCTTCGTCTTTTATAAAATACTTATCAGAGCATGTGAGTTTTTCATTTGAAACAAATGTTATTGGGATTCGTACAGTTACAGGCCGTGGTGTCTTCTTGGGTCTCAAATTAAGTGGCCGATCTTGAATTCCAATTTCCGAGCGCTAGAAAAGAATAGTACAGTACATTGGATTAAAATTATATACCTACCTACACGATCGAAATAGTTCACTGGAACTTACTAATCCTCATTCTTTGGAAAGGCGAAATAATGGACCATACGGTTTATAAGTTGCGAATTATTGCATGAATACATTATCACTATCGCTGTCATCTATATTTACGTTACTATCACCTGCGGTTGATTGCAGCATTCTGAAATTAAAAAGATCGTTATAGAGCGATTCCTTACTTAGATGTTTCCAGTCAAATACGTACTTATTCATCTCACATGGCTTATAACTAATATTGTATATCGTAAATATTGTCCTAATTTTAGGCCGTCCAGCTTTTTGTAATTCATAAAATAAAATTTCTTTTTCAACGGGTGTCCTCATTGAGTATAAATTCATTTGGTGTATTGTCCCATTACGGATTATCGTAATCAAATAAAATTTCCGAATCAAATAGATTCCAGCGTATTTAGAAGCTAGCTCGATTCGAACTATTCATATCGCTTAAGTTCGATTTTATATCGGCAAATACGAAATCCAAAAAAGGTACCGTATCTAGTTTACCATTTATCATTCCTTTATACCCTTGACAGACTAGGATTAGCTAAACGCGTTTAACCATTTTTTCGAGTTTATCTCTTAATGTGTCAACTTCGAGATTAGCTAAACGGGTTTTGTATTAGGTTTAGTGACTAAACCGGTTTAGTGCACAAATCTCTCAATATTTTGAAGTTTATCGCATAAAAATGGGTTTAGCGAGAGCGCTGAATGTTAAAATTTGTAAATGGACAATGCCATTTAGTACTCTCATACAATGATAGATGCCGCTTACTTTTTGAGTTATCCCTTTCGAGTTCTAAAAAATTTTTTTGCTCCAATTTAAGTTCAAAATACACAAATGCGTATGTAAATAAAGACAGGTTGTAATGTCTTCCGTATTTTAACGAATCTTAGTTAAATTTTTAGTTTTAATTTTTAATTCTTGAAAAAAAAACATAATAATTTGATAACACATAAATTAAATAACATATTAATTATTTCTTTTTGATAACGTCAATTATTTTATTATTATTATAGTTAATGTTGTTTTCCTGACGAAAACAAAATTAAGCAATATGCACAAATGTGTATTGTGGTCTTCAACTTACACATAATTCTATGTTTCACACATTCGTCTCACGTAATCGAAAATTACATACACAATTGTGTATACGGGTGGAGATGGGTTATATTCCTTTTCCTGCGTGTCATCACAATTGTGTGGGTAACGAAAACGAATCATGTCAAAATTTATTTTTGTATCTGTTTTGGTCCAAGATACACATTTGTGCATTCTTTTTACCGTAGAGTGCGTATTGTAATATACAGTATTGCACTATATTTGACTTCTATTGCCGAAAAATATACGGTGGTATTATATTTGGAATTTATAATTTTTTAATCTGTATTCAAATCTCGCTCAAATTTGACAATTCTCGCGCGGTAAAAATATGGCGGATACACAGTGATGTATTAAATATATTATATTGTACATTATACATTTCATTTATTTTGTTTACATTTTTATGTTGTATTTGTATTAAAACGGAATAGGAGTTTTGGGGTACAATTAAAACACAAAGTTTAGGCTTTATAAATTAAATTGCGTTTAATCAAAATATTTTTTTATTTGCCACAGACCATTTTCCTCCAAAAAATTTGACAGCGCAAGCTGTATGGCAAACAATTGTATTGTTAAATTTTAATAGCATTATGAGAATTAAGAAATAAAATAAAAAAATACAATTTTATTTTAATGGTTTGCCATACACGTTCAACTGTCATAATGTTATTTTGACGTTTGAGGAAAATGGTCTATATATAACATTTGTTTAATACCGATTCCGGACAAATATAGCGCTACCGTATTTTGTTATTGAAACAGGGTTTGCTAAACTTCATAGTGTGTCAACCTATTTTGATTTGTAGTAGATTAACTAAACTAGTTGAACTAAACGCGTTTAGCTAAATCCTAGTCTGTCAAGGGTATTACATTTTGTTACGGTTTAATTTTGTAGACGTCAATTTTTTGCTTTAGTCTTGGCCTTTACTTTTGGAACATGCACATCATTACTACACTCAGCAATTGAACTTTCGGGTCCCCTTCATTCTCATATCCTTGTTTGTGATAATTTGTTTGTGATAATTTTCCGTTTACAAAGGCTTTGGCCAACTCAAATCTATTTTTCACTAGTGGTCCCGCCGTTTAGTAATATCAGAAAACTCGAAAAATCCGGATATATTTATTTACCCCGGTTATGTGTTCAAATATCTTAATCCTAACGACCAGAGGCCCTACTTTTTGGAAAATGCGTATAATTTTCCGTGCATACAGACATAGACCAACTCAGGTTAGTTTTCCGCTAGTGGTCCCGCCGTTTAGTAATATCGGAAAACTCGGGAAATCCGAATTTATTTATTAACCCCGTTTATGTGGTCAAATAGTTTTAATTCATTTTGAAAATTGTTTTTATTTCATGATCTTTTTTTAGTCAAATTAACTAGCTTTTTAGGATCATGCTTCTATTTATTTTACCCGTTTATACGAATATATTTAATTTATTCGATTTTACGAATTTTACACATACATACAGATATTTTTTATTGTTGTTGTTGGTTTTAGGAATAATTTTTTTTTTTTAGAAAAAGCTTCACATCCGTTTTAGTTTGCGTTGTAAGAGTACAAATAACCCGTTAACTGGCTCTGAAAAAAGCGTTGTTGTAGAAAAGTTTCTTATGTACATCTAGATCAAATACTCAAGTTAGACCCTCAATTTCTGGGCTCCTTTAAATATTATATTACATCATATGCTTATATAATAGTTCTTTCGAAAATATGAATATCCAAAGTGGTTTGCTGCAAACTCTGCAATACAGAACGAAAAAGATTTCTCAAGGTTTATACTATAAAATGAGCAATCCCTTGAATGAGCTAAACCCATTATTTTGCACGAAAAATGTAATTTTATAAGGAAGGAAATCCTCATTTTACATGATACACTATTTAAATAAAAGTCACAGAGCATGTTTTCAAAATGAAAAATTAACGTGTACTTCACAGTACTAATATTCTCACAGTACCAATTATCCGCAGCGCTACTTTTTGGGGTGGAAATTCATCATGTTTGATACGGACGAACGTATTTTAAATATAAATCGTTTTTAATTTTATGAACATTGACCGGTGATTATTGAGCTAAATTGGTTGGCGTCGATTCAAAAATATTATTTTTGTTGCGTTGGAAATATCAAGAACAAACTATGTTGAGCTTTCCTGTACTTACCTGGGGACAACATTTTTAACGTACAAGAACTTATTGTGAAAGAATAGGTTATAGACATTTTAAGAATTTCATACTCTAGAAAAAGTTAGAAATTAGATTTTGAAGAGGTTACTATGGTAATTTCAAAGTGATTCCGGTTGTCAGGGTTCAACTTCGATTAAATCGCATATAATTTACAAACCTTTTTTTGGCGGATATTGAAATTTATGTTCTGCGATGCTGCGTGTAAGCGGGAAGAAATATACCAGCAAAACGTTTAAATATCAGAAAACGACCCACGCTTAACCCAATGTATATCTCATAAAAATTACATAGGTCGGAAAACGTTCTTTATAATCTGAGATTTTTAAATTTGAGTTATTCGGTCGCTGACTATTCAGGGACAGTATGGGTTTTTGTTTTTTGAAAACGTTAAAAATTACGGAAAGTTAAAACGTGCTTTTATAAATTGCTGGTTATGCCAGAATTTACCAAACCTCTTATTTTGTGTCAGACATATTAAATTACAATAAGATTTTAAAAGACTTCATCACACTGATTAATCACCAGAAAACTGAAAGCATTTGGAATAAGTTTCTGTTGTTTCTTTCTTCTTTTCCCGAAGCACCGCACGGGTATTAAATAAAAGCTTGTCTAAAAATAAAACTTTCTCTATGCGTTGGCATGAAAAATTCTTAAAATCACATAATATTTGTTTCAACTGTATAAATATATATTATGCCACTGTCCAGGGGCATGTAATGTATTTCTGGCCCAACCAGCAGAATAATTTATTTTTCATTTAATTAATTTGAGATTTATCAAATTTTATTTTATTTTTTACGTATTAAATATATTAATTAAATACTAATAAATTATGAATATTGTAATTATGCCACGTTTTGAAAACAATAAATTTAATATTTAAAATGTACGTTTTAATGTCATGCAGAGTATACGCTATGCGAGTATCTTTAATAAAGCACATTGTTAAAAAATTTTTTTTTGATAATTGTTTAAAAAGTCAAAAACTTTTATTTTAAAATTATGCGTACATTTTAATCAATTCGACGATAATAATAATAAAAAGTTTTGAACAAATTATACAAATTTAAAAAAGTTATTTGCTACTTGTATATACCCATTAAAGGTTACGGTTTCAACATGGCCCATCCATTATTTAATTTAAAGATGCATAACAATTTTTCACTGTATATTTTCCAAACTTATTCAAATTCTAGATTTTTTCAGCGACCTTAAAGATATTTTTTATGCGAAACAAGATTCATAAAGTAAAAGCAATAGCAGAAAATTCGTATGTTGGCTACAGTTCATCGAAAAAGATTAAAGCTCTCTTTGTATTATATTGTTCTTGCGGGGCTTTAATCTTGTGCAACATAAAATTATTAGTGATAAAAATTAATATTTATATTCAAGTTTGTTTTAAACTGCAACAAGTTGAAAAATAGTTTGAAGTAGTTAGATTATTCGTTTTATTAAATTCACTGTTTCTTGGTAAATGTTTTAATAAGAGCCAGGCATTTATGTCGGAAACGGTGTGAAATGTTTTATAAAGAAAAGTGGGAAGTTTATAGTGGTGATCATGAATATCCTTAGAACTCATTATTAGTTGAATAATATTAAAGAAAGTATTTTTTTTAGATGATTTACATTTTCAAGTGAACTTTTTGTTTAAGCAGTTAAAAATATAGATAAATTATTTTTGACCATAAAAATGTTTTCGTACAATTTATTGTTTCGGAGATATAAATAAAATTGATCCGGATTAAATCAAAACAATTTTGTCTAAGTTCTGAAACTGTTTCGTTGTAAGGAAAAATAAATAACGACAAAAAAGAATTGATTTTAGTAAGTTTTATTTCTTGTTACTAACGAAGCAGTATTCAAATTAAATTCACAAATTAATGAGTTTCAAGGTCATTCGGCAAACTTCCGAGGTAAAAGTTTTATGTTTATTAAAAAATTCACGCTGTATTTTATATCTATGTAAATATAGTAAAGTCTGACTGACTCTTTGTCCAAGCTAATCTTAGAAACTATTTAACCGATATCGATTAAGTCTTCGCCACTTTACATAGTAATGGTCTTAATTGGATTTAGGCAAATTAGAACACATTATTTCTCCAATTTAACGAACCAAAATTCACAAATCTTACACTGATGGCTGTATCGAATACACGTTATTGTAAATATTAAAAAAGGATACCATTCACTTTAATATAGAAAAGAATAAAAAAGTCGCGCTTATAAAATATAACCGATTTTTTTTTACATGGAACTTACACTAGCACGGGAAATGATCCGTTTGTTCTGTTATCTTTACTATTATTGTAAAAAGATAAGGTATGTTTATGATGATCTAAAAAACCGCTGGACTAATTTTCATAATTTGTTTCCGTTTTCTATTTTTAAATTTCGGTAAGGTTATAGGCTAAGCAGCATGTCCCTAAAGCCAAGGTACAATCTTAAAAATTGCATTGTTTCGAATATATTCGAATTTTATTTTTGATAGTCGGTATAATCAGCTCAGCGACCAACCGGCACCGTTGCTAAAGTTTTGGCGTTTAGACCGGACAGTACGGAGTTCGAATACCGAAAGAGGCTAGATGCAGTTTTTTAGAGCCGGATACATAATTTGACACAACCGGAAAATAACTTGTTGTTCAGAAAGCCGTGATTGTGAACGTGAGCATTCTATTTTTGGATTGCAAGGGAAAAATCGGAAAATGATTGTCTATTTTCTTGGACCCGTCTTAAAATATGTTCCTTCATTTTTTCCTCATAACTCGAACTGTTAAAATGTGCGAAAAAAGGCTTTTTAACCCGTCATTATTTTTGAATACGATATTTTATCAAGAATTTGATCCGGTTGGTATTTTAGAACTCAAATTTACATCAACATAGCTATTTGGCTTTAAATATTTCTACTTTGGCTTACACATTTGGAAACGGAATTCTTCCACTGTACCATGAATAAAATCAAAATTATCTCTAAAATTTCCATCAAGTTTTGGTTAAACAACTTATTATTTGTGTTATAGATCTACAGACCCTAATCACCAATTCAATCACAATTTTTTGTAATTTTACTGAAAGATTAACAGTTATCACCATATTTTGGCTTTTTCATAAAACATTCAACAGAAAAAGATTATACAGTTAAAGTTGGTTTATGAATATAGCCCTGATCCAATATTTCACATATAAATTACGATGCTTAATAACCACCACATAATCCCATGACATACGATCCAATACAAAAAAAATCGTCTAAATCGTCAATTATTCGCGTTTATTTACTCACATATAAATCCATGCCATTCGTTGCATTCATTTTTATCTAAAATTTTGGTCCCATACGTATGAGATTAGAATAAAATGTTAGTCTGAAAATATTTTATTTTGACATTTTTAACATCACTGTTTGGTTTATTGTGGTTTGGTTGAATGAATAAATTAAGTTCTAATTTATTATTTTTGTGATATAAACTACAAAATAAAATATGGGGTGTTAAATTATATTATTTAGAGATACAAGCGATAGAACGCGGTCAACAATTTATGATTGGATGCAATTTAAGTTAGATAATATGGTTCCAAACTGGTAGTGAGAATTAACGATAGGGCAATTAAAGCTCACAGGGATTTGTGTGTTATTTTAAAATATGATTAAAAGGGGTAAATAAATTTTTGCAATATATTATGAACGTCCTTGATGAACGTCCCAGAATCAACTTTTTGTAGGCTTTAGCTTAAAAGAACGGGGAATTAGCTAAAACACAGTGCGTCTCGATGTAAGGTTATCTTCATAAAAGACCTCTATTTGATCACCTATATAGTTATATAGTTATGGCTACTCAACATTAAAACACTTACATCGTCAAAACCAATTGGAGATAAGGAACATGCAATAATTGCTGCGAAATCGTTTCAAAGTTTTTGTTGCCACATAGAATCATATAAACCTAAATTAACAATAAAACGATTATCAAATAATTCTTTAAAATATAGTCATTTTAATAAATTGTAGTTACAACGTCGAGTATTTAAATAATTTCTCCTCTAGGAAAAATCTTATACCGTTCTCTATAGATAGGTCAATCCGACCTATATAGTGACATCTTACCCTAATCACTGGAAGTGGCTTGTTATTGGCCCAGATTGATAAAATACTCAATATTTTGAGTGAAAAATTGCAATAAACATATTTGGTATTTTTATTTGTTAAAGATTTAATTTTATTTATTTGCTAAATTTTCTTTAAGTTATTTATATATTTCTCCAATATCTTTTGTATTTGTTATCTTTTTTAAATTTCACTATGTACTTTATAATTTTATTTAATAATTTTTAATAAAACTTTCACTAATTTGCAATTCTAAAATACTAACAGTGTAAATCACCAATACTAAAACAATTCAAAATGGCGGCTATTAGAATCTGGAACAGTATACAACAGTACATTCTGGAACAGTATACAAACGTATACGTGTTATTTTTTGTTCCTTCCCGTGAAAATCCAAAATTCGAAAGCAAAATTTGTTGTAACTTCCACGAAATCACGTAATTGTACGCTTTTCCAATGCCTAAGAATTCCGCAATCACTTTCATATTATCCTTTCTTACTTCTCACACAAACTTTTCTACGCATTCGATTGCAGAGTGGTTCTTTCAAAGTCCGAAAGATGGCACTGGCATTTTCATTAATAAAATATTTATTTCGTTCTCTCATCATTCCATTCAAACTTTATATAAATAAAATATTCAACATACATATGCCCCGGTAATTTGTTGCCAAATTCGCATCCCTATATTCGGTTTAGGAATTAAAACCACCCTGTTCTCGTTGAATTCAACAACTGGATCATTTCATAACTAACAAGGTTCGTCACCGGAATATTTTGAGGACTCTACCACAATTAAGAACTCGCCCCATGAGTATTATTCTCACAACTTCATTCTCTTTTACTCTGTTCTCATATCCCTTTTTCAACCAAAAAAAAAAATGCTCAATTTAAGTCCAAACCAAACAAATGTGTGAGTAAAAAATCATAGTATGTAGTGGCGTTTTTATAAAAAATTTCGTTTGATTTGAAGTACAACCAATTTAATTGTGAGTATGGTTATAGTGTTTTTTTTTTGGACGAAAATAAGTTTGAAAGGAAAACACAAATGAGTAAGTTTGTTGAAAACACATACAAAAATAAATTTTTCACGTGGTACTTTTGCCGTACCCACACAATTGTGTTAGTGAGCAGCAAAAGAGATATACCACATTATTCACATTGACATGTTTACCATTCAGCCTTTTAAACAAATTCCATACAAACTCCATTCCGTTCTGGTTCTATGTGTCACTGCTTCTATTGCTAGTAAATTCCCGCAAGGCTATTCGTCTTCTTTCATACATATTCCGTCCTCTTCTTCTCCGGATTTTGCAGACCAGTTAAATAATTGTGATAGACAGGTTCAGTGTACTGACGGTGACACAACTTCTCATCTGAAAACGTCTCCCAATCAACATGAAGTTACGAGGGTTGATTGATAAAGGTTCCGACTAGCGCGATCAGTCAATAATAACCACTTCTTGTTTGCCGTGAAGTATCTTTTTTAAACTAACGCTGCAAAATTTTTATGGCAATTGATTGAATAGTTCCTTAGCTAGAGTCGTCTTTGTAAAGTATATTTTTTTTTTGTAAAACATGGAGAAAAAAATATCATGCAGTGATTAAATACTTTAATTAAACAGGTTAAAAACAAAAAAAAAATCAATGATGAAAAAAAACAGTGGTAGATGAACATGCAACTTTTTAAAATTGGGTAAATAAATTTTAGCAAGGCCACACACCTAAGCACAAGTCATGCTGAACGTTCAGGAAGACCAAAAGAAGTAAAAACACCAGAAATGGTTGAAAAAACTGTCAGCAAAATTGGTTTCACATTTGTTAGCAAATATTTAAAAATCAAACAAATGACCATTTCTAAGAAACGTTTAGAGCTGTTTCAGCGTAATCCAATTATTGTAACGATTAATAATGGTCGATGAAATAAGGATCCAGAATTACATGACAGAAGCAAAATAACAACCAAAATAATTGGTATACAAATCAGCGCTTGAAAGAAAGCAAAACTTGGTGCACGAGCTGGTAAGGTTGTGGCCACTGACTTTTGGGATGTACAACTCACAATATTCATAAACTATTTCAAGAAGGATAAAACAATCACATGTGAATATTATGCATCATTATTAGACACTTAAAATGAAAAAATTAACGGAAAATTGCCAATTTTGAAGAAGAAAAACGTGCTCTTCATCAGGCAAAACACAGCACTATCACAATCATCATGAAGAACACAGTAATAATTTAATAAACTAGACTTCAAATTGCTTCTTTATACACCTTAGTGATTTTTTCCCATTTTCAAACATGAAAAATTTGTCAGTGGAAAGAGATTTGGCTCGAATGATGAAATAATTGCCGAAACAATCACTTCTTTTGAGGAGTTTGATAAATCGTATTTTAAAGAAGGTTTAATTCAATTGAAGGTTTTAAAAATCAATTGAAATTATTTTGGGTTATTTGCAAATTAGAGATAAATTTATCATAAATTGTCCAATTGTTACTAGACCCGGCGAAACTAGACTTCATGGTTTGTGGATTCGCATATTTACACTAATCTTTCATTCTTTGTGCCACATAATTCAGTGCTCAAGCAGTGTAACTTGAAAGTTTTCTGATATTATATGAAATTTTATTTTGATGGGAAAATTTGGTGAGAATTCGAATGATTCACAAATACGCTTTCCGAAAACAAAAGATCGAAAAATTTTGTTGTAACAATTCAAAAAAACATTGTTAAAAAATCTTTGATGCTTTATTTTTTTGATACTTTAACTTTCTTTAATTTATTCTAATTTTCTTTTGTTTAATTTTATCTTCTTTAATTTTGATATTTTGAGTTGACTTTCGCCCTGCTAAATTTTACGATTTCCGTAAAACTACGAATTCCGATCCTAAACAAAGTAAAAACATAACTCACGTACAAAAAATGTTAAGGTTAAACGTAAGATATCTGTCCCCGTACTTCATGTAGTAATGGCAAATTTCGGATTAGTTGACTTGAACCAAAAGAAACCTGAATTATGTCATAGTTTTCAACTAGCAAGTTAATTAAGAAATGCCACATTCATGTAACGTTAAAACACTATAAACTGCTCGCTGCATTGAAAAATTATACGCATTTCGAAATTGATTTGAATCACTCCAAAAAAAATTTTTTTTTTAAGAAAAACCACAGTCATACATAAATTTTCACGAGAAGATCAGATGCTCCGACAAGGATGCACTTTATTGATTTTTATTGGAAATTACTAACTCTATTGTTGAACGACAGTGGTTATTTGCAAGGCAACGAAGAATCCCCTGAAATTCCGTAATCACTGAAAAAAAATTCTAGGTAAATATAAACAAAAACATTGGTTATTTTAAACGAACATATGGATTGTTTTTCAGCCAACTAAGCGCTTGTTTCATAATACTAAAATGAATAGTTCATTTTCAAATAATAAGCAATGCGAATAAAACCTATTTGCTTTAGTCAATATAACTAAGCAAAACGTTAATACAACTTAACACGTCGGTTAATTTAAACAACAATTTAAACCATCCGCTAGGTTATGTTGACCTACAGCATATGTTGACACAACTATTATTAAAGTTTAATTTGACCAATAATTACAACTTTACGTATAACCAACCATGTAGGTTAATTTTAACAAAAATTTGAGCCAACACACAGTTTAGTTTAAACAACAAAAATACAACTAATATAACTAAGCACGTAGGTTAATTTAAACTTAAACCGAAGCTTTAAACTTTCACTAGGTTATATTAACTTTCAGCGTATATCAACATATTTTGAACAGGTTAATTATTTTACTTAGTTAAATTAACCTTCAGGTATTTCGAACCCTTAAAAAATAACGAGGACCTCCTCAAGTTCTTTCTTGGCAGTTTGGTTGCATCCAAAAGTTGGTCTACTCGTCAGTTGTCAGGTTAGACCGACCAAACTGCAAAAATTCAAATCTGCTTCATACCTATAGTATAACACAAGAACATATCGATTTAGCGAATTTTATCCATTATCACCGTTTAAATGTCCATAGTTTAAACTATTGCTATGTTATTTCATATGAAACAAATATGGTTTAATTTAACTACTACATTGTTTAATTATTATTTTTTAAACAAATGCTTAGGTTAGATGACATATTTGCAAGATCAAACTGTTATGAGATGAATTTGCCTATGTTCAGATTAAACCAAGCAAATAAATTGAATTGACTACCAAGCTCAGTTGATTTTACTTTTACATGGTTTAGTTTAACTATTCCGAAGTTATCAAGTAAATGCTTAGTTTGAATTGACATACAAACAAGTTCAGTGTGAAAGAAAATAAAGCGTTATTGATTAAATTGAAATTAACTTAGCCATTTTTGTATTATGAAACATGCATAAGTAAAATAAACTATGGTCATTTTTACCTAAAGTAAGCAAAGTCTGGGTTATAATAACTAAAACAAGTTGAACTAGCTTAAGTTCAAAATAATTTTTTTCAGTGATGGCAGCCCTGATAAATTATCTCGTTTTTCTAACATTTTACGTATAAAACTATTGAATCTTCATGTTATAATTGCATTTTTTTGGGAAATACATAACTGATCACTACGACAGATACCTCAAAATTATTGTTAATTATCCAAATATTTAGAAAATGTGAAAAAAAAAAATTCTATAATAACTTTTAAAGAAATATTTTAACTTTTTAAAGAAATATTGACTAAGTTACGGCTTTTCAAACCGTTTCCAGTGTCCATATTATCAATTTAGCTTATTATTGTATTGTCGAAGGGTCGAATGTCGAAGGGCCGAATATCGAAGGGCCGAATATTCTTTTCAGAAATATAATATTTTAAATTTGTTGTTTTATGGAATATTTTATAATTTTTTTTATTACACAAAAATGAATTTCTTATGAATTTATGTATTTTACTATTTTTCATCTTTGGATTTTCATGAAATTCCACATATTCATGAAATTCCACGTCAGCAATACATTTTGCTGAAAGTAAATTTTGTCATGCACTATCTGAGACATTCGGCCCTATAGCAGCACTCTGATAATAGGTATATGTACAAAAAATAAAAAAAAAATAAAAGATAATTCGGCCATTCGACCCATTTGGCACTTCGACACATTCGGCCCTTCGACGTTCGGGTCTCCGACAGGTCGCAATTTCCCAAAATTTCAAAAAAAAAATGACAAATTTGAAAAAATATAGTGAAAAATCGTGAAATTTCCAAATTCAGATTAAACTCATCGTAGAAGACCGAGCACTATCCAATTGGATAGTCGATAGTTTGAACAATTCGAAAGTATAAAAGTAAGCCTCGAGCTCTATACAATTTCAGTTATTCGATTTTTTTTCTCACAAAGACAGGTTCTTAGGATATTTAGGAATGACATTGATAAAATAATAGCTGTTTTGCTTTCGCAAAGCAGATTAGCTTTAATGTTAGAGGCCAATTTTGGTTTCAGCAATATTTGTTTATGAATTTCCAGTAACGAAAATATTTGTTCATCATAGTTGGCGAATTTATCAGTAGTAATTAAAGTTGAATTGGCTTTTACATAAAACTAAAAAAAAAAAGATTTTCATAAAACCGATCAGATTACAATTACTACTGACAAAAAAAGCCCACTATGATGAACAATTATTTTCCATTAATGGAAATTCAAAACAAAGATTGCTGAAAGCAAAATTGGCCTCTAACATTAAAGCTAATCGGCTTTGCGAAAGCAAAACAGCTAATGTCTTTAAATAAGTCAAAAATCATCAGAGTTAGATCCAAATTCACCAAACATAGTAAGTTTTAACTGAGCTATCCGACTATAGGTGACACCTCGTGAACCTAAGATCAGTGTAATAAAATATTATTATTTATTTATTAAATTTATGAATTGCGTTGGGTATGGCACAGTTAATATCATAACCAAACTACGTTCGAAAATATCGATAGACAAAACTGTGAAATATTCAAAGGTACAAATTTGTCCTTGTGAACACCTTTAGGAGTTCAGCTGTATAGCAAAAATTCCAAATTTTTCACTTGAGAAGAAAAATGAAAATCAAGAAGTTCTACATTTTTAAAACCATGGTGATCATCACTTTTCACAATGGTTCAAGATGTCCTAACCTAGTCGATTATATGAAAGTGGACCTTTGAACATTTTTCGATTGTGCTATAATCGTAAACGTACGAATGTCTCTTGGAAAGTTAAAAATCATCATAATTAGATCCCATTCACGACACACAACGGGTTTGGACTGAGCCATCCGAAAATGTATAGATGAGCCCAGTGAATACTTCTTGATCCGTGAAATACGCAATTTGATGACTTATTCATATCCATGGAACTCCGTTTTTGTAGTTTGGTCGTTGAAACCTGATGAGTAATCCAACTGTTTATCAGTACGAAAGCATACAGCCAAGAAAGAACTTGAGGAGGTTGTCATTTTTGTAAGGAATGTGTGTATTTGAACATAATGACCCCGAGGCTTGAAATGGATAGAATAATTTTCCACTTTTTATCGTAGATATATTGTGAAAAGCCGAAAAAAAACTTAAAATCCTACTCATCATGTACATAGACATAGGGTTTTGGTTTATCACAAACACCCTTTAATTCTTGACGTGTTGCTAAGCAAGCTTGTAAAGAACTAACAATAACTTACTTTTCGTCACAAACAACGAAATCTTTCTATAAACAGAAATATTTATTTGCTGCAGTTTTATGTTATGCGACCTTATTCTTTCGACAAAGAAGATGTAAAAATGCCAGAAATGGAAAACAAGATTTTTAGAAATTTTTTATCGTATTGTACAGAGTGTCACATATATACAAGATGTTGTTGTTCACATAAGTCTTTTTATTGAAACAGCGGAATGTTTTTTATATACGATAAAGCAGCAGCAGAAGCAAAAAACATGAATTATTATCTGAATAGCTTATCTAAAAGCTTTATGTATTGTGTATTCTTGTTGCTTGAAATTCCCATCGAAATGAACACATTCAAATATGCGATGGTATTATACAAAATTGAATATCAGCGTGTAATCAGTTATCAGCTATCAGTTTTCTTTTTTTTGTTATGAAAAATGAAAATATTAACGAGTTACATATTATTAAAATATAGAACAATAATTTTATTTTTATTGCATACCACTAGTTAGGAGAACTACTACGTCAAATACTCGTCTCGTTCAAACCAAAACACATTTATGGAATTTATTGACCTTAGTTTGTTGTTTTATTCAAACTTTAGATCGATAGATTCGTTTACATCTAAATTAATAAAAGAAAACATAATGAAAAGTTGCCTAATTTAAAATATTCTCAAATTCAAATTTGACCTTAAATATTTAAAAAAATTCAGGGAGGGTACTTGGAGAATTTGTTGTTATTCGAAAATAACCAAAAAACTAAAAACTGGATTCTCGGAAGCATTGCTAGCAAAATCTGAATATGAATTAGAAAACCTCCAGCATTTAGTTTCCAAAATAATAATGAATGATTTATTGGGTAAAACGCTAAGATTAAGCTAGCAGAACCCATACGGCAGAACATAAGAAGATAGTATGGACAATTATAGGCTAATTATAGGCTAATGAAATGCTATATTTAAAAATTTTGGGCTCCATTATTTTATTTTAGGCTACATAATGTCCTATTTAATTTTTTTTATTATGCCCGCTCTGGAAAAAACGTAAGGCTTTACATGTGCAAAGCTAACAGAACCCAAATCGAAAATCGGACCAAAAATCAAATTCGAACGCAAAACAAGAGCAACAAATAAATTTAGGCTCATTATGGTCCAATCAAATGCCCCATTAAAAAATTTTGAGCTCCACTCGTTTTAGACCAATTTTCAGGCAATTCAATCTAAACTAGCAGAACCCAAATCAAAAATCGAACCTAAATCGAAATTAGAACGCAAAACAAGATTAATTGTCAAACAAAAATTTTTAGGCTTATTTATGGCCTAATCAAATGTCCCATTAAAACATTTTGGGCTCCACTCGTTCTTGACCAAACTTCAGGTCATTTAATAATTCTTTTAAGGAGATTTGGGTTGTGCTAGCTTTAGATTAAACGACCTGCAGTTTGGTCAGGAACAAGGGGAGCGCAAACATTTTTAATCGGGCATTTAATTAGACCATAATGAGCGTAAATTTATTTGTTGCCAATTGATTTTGTTTTGCGGTCTAATTTGATTTTCAATTTGGGTTCTGTTAGTTTTTAAATGGTAAAGCGAGCATAATAAAAAAAAATAAATAGGACATCATTTAGCCTAAAATTAACCTTTAATAAACCCGGAACCCGCGTTTTAGTTGAAAGGGATGGAGCCCAACATTTTTAATAGAGCATATAATTAGCCTATAATTATCCATACTATCTTGTAATGTTCTACCGTATGGGTTCTGCTAGCTTAAGGAACGTTAATTAACGATTTGGTAAGAAAAATAATTTGAAAGCAGCAGCCTCATATCCGGCAACAAATTAGTGTTGTGACCATCACCAGGTCGCCAATGAACCGTTTTGTCGTTTTATTTCATTACATCATTCACAATATCTTCCAGTTCCATCCCATTTTCCAGCTTTCCTACTATTTTAAAATCGTATAGATATAGAAAAAAAATATTTTAATCTCTTTTTATGCACCATAATTTGCTAGCATGCTCCAGTTATTTTCGACAGTTAATTTATATCCTTAAATAAAAACTATATGCAATCTGAAACTTTCATGTGAATAATTAATCTAAAATTGAAAAATTCATTAGAAAACAAATGTTGTTAAAGTACACTATAAACTATATCTAGTTATATAAGCTATCCGTCTGTTGTTTAAATACGAACAAGGATAGTATTTTCATTTAAAATAAATAAGCTGGGTGCTTAGTAAACTAATGTATAAGAGACTACACAAAATAGATAAAAGGAATATATGCATATTCAATGTAAATATACAGGTATACATCAGTGATCACATCAACTAGAAATAGAAAAACACCATCGCAACGCATCCCATTCTAATTGCCATCCTAAAGCACTTAAGAGTTTATTTGCATTTGGGTTGTCACTCGAACACATAAATTGGTTTAAGCCATTTACTAAAATCACATATCAGACCGTAGATTTTTTTTTTTTTTTTGGAAAGCCTTTCTGTTGTAGGAGTGCAAAACTCATGTGCCGATCCATCTTTCATGCCAGTATAAGCTAGCGCGGAGCTATGCAGTGTGCAATGGTGATAAATGATAAAATCGGTGATGGTGATAAAATCGGGCCAATAGCCGGACGTCCTCCATTTGGCAGACAACTGCGTGAGGTAAGCACGTGAAAAGCGAACTGTGAAAGATATAACCACAATAGGTGCTTCGGAATGCCGATTTTGAATTTTCCATCCAATGAACTAGTAAAATTGAAGGAAATTGGTATATATTTTTAATAATCACTAAATCCCTCTGTTGTCATACTCAGTTTCACACAATGGCACTTTCAATTCTAAGAATTTAAATATCATAATTTTAGCATTGGTGATACTGACAAACGGTAAATTTTAAATAATTCGGAGATTTTTGCCTCTATAAGGCCATCATTTGGAGCCGAGAGGCCAGAACACACTTTAGGAGTTGGCGTCCTTACTCAAAAATTGGGATTTTAAATGATTCCTAAATATTTTTTGCAATTTATACCAAGCGTTTGGTAGAAAAAAGCAACATACTAATACACACAGCAACAGGCCATATATAAATTCATTTTTATGTTAATTATATCGTAAACATTATGTTGCTTTACAACTTCAATATGACGCCCAAGTAAACTCATCCATTGATGGTTAATTGCACCGTTTCGTGGTACGGAGCCATAAAATCAGTTCCCCTTGCATTTTTTTCTGTGGGTATCAAAACTGCTACCTGAACTCATCATCACCATTAACGTTTCTCCCTAAGCGACTGAACAGCGGAAACCAATGCCGCACAGAGTACAAAGATGATAGTGGCAAGTTCTTGAACAGGTTGTAAGTAATGGCCAACCCGTATATCCACCAATTTATGTGAGTTCGGTTTTTCCAAAGTCTTTTACATTACGAAATTTATTTTTCATAATGTAAGCGAATTATGTAACGAATTAAATGAATTATAGTCGCTAATTTGGGAATCATAAAAATTGGCACTGTAATATTATTTTAATGAAAAACTTTAAAAACTATCGAAGACGTCTCAGAATCAAAAAAAAAACATAATTTTTAAAATATTTCTGTGGTCACTAGGCATAATCGCTTAAGTTGACTTAAAGCAGCACTAATTAAGTTAACACCGCCATGGTCATACTGTTCACCATGATCGTTTACGTATATGGAACGAAAACTTTTGTAACAACCCGATTATTTTTACGAGAGTACACAATGCAAAAAAATACCTAGTAGCTTAAAAACATTTTAAAAAATTAATATCCGCATGCACAAACAAATTATAATCAATAAAATCACCTGTTTTAGATCTGAACAACGAGATGCATATGGTATTAGCGATTTCATACTTAGTCAAACTTAGATCTTCCAAAACAATATTATACAACTGTTTTACACATTATATACCTTATCCGTAGAAAATCTCTGGCTACTGCCCAATCCTCGATACAGTGAATGGTAAATTCCATTTGCAAAGATTGATCAAGTTCGGAGTCAACAACAAATGGGTCTACCTCAGCGTATTAAAATGGGGATAATTTATATTTGTTTGGTATGTCTTAAGCTAGCTAGAAATATATACCATGTCCGTCGAAAAACTCTGGCTACTGGCCAATCCTCGATACAGTGAATGTGTAAATTTCATTTGCAAAGATTGATCAAATTTGGGGTCAATAACAAATCGGTCGACCTCATCGTATTAAAATGGGGATAATTTCTATTTGTTTAGAATTTCTTAAGCTTACTAGAAATATATACCATGCCCGTCGAAAATCTCTGGCTACTGGCCAATCTTCGATACAGTGAATGTGTAAATTCCATTTGCAAATATTGATCAAGTTCGGGGTCAATAACAAATCGGTCGACCTCATCGAATTAAAATGGGGATAATTTCTATTTGTTAAGGATGTCTTAAGCTAACTAGAAATATATACCATGTCCGTCGGAAATCTCTGCCTACTGGCCAATCCTCGATACAGTGAATGTGTGAATTCCATTTGCAAATATTGATCAAGTTCGGAGTCAATAACAAATCGGTCGACCTCATCGTATTAAAATGGGGATAATTTCTGTTTGTTTAGAATGTCTTAAGCTAACTAGAAATATATACCATGTCCGTCGAAAATCTCTGGCTACTGGCCAATCTTCAATACAGTGAATGTGTGAATTCCATTTGCAAATATTGATTAAGTTCTGGGTCAATAACAAATTGGTCGACCTCATCGTATTAAAATGAGGATAATTTCTATTTGTTTAGAATTTCTTAAGCTAACTGGGCATATATACCATATCCGTCGGAAATCTCTGGCTACTGGCCAATCCTCGATACATTGAATGTGTGAATTCCATTTGCAAAGATTAATCAAGTTCGGGGTCAATAACAAATCGGTCGACCTCATCTTATTAAAATGGGGTACAATTTTATTTGCTGAGGATGTCTTAAGCTAGCTACACTTCGCTCAATGATTTCTGGTGTAGTTCCATATTTTGGACGTCTATTACGTGGTTCATACGTGGAACGACCACATTTAAACTCTAAACCCCATCGGTGCTTAGTGATAAATGAAGGCGCAGATTTCTTAAACACATTTAGGTATTTTTGTATGAATTTCTGTTGCTTATAAACCTTCCAAAACAAAGAATTTTATCACTACAGTTTACTTTGTTTTTTCCATCATAAACGTATACACCGACACGTCAAATTCGAATGGCTTGTAAAGATGAAATAAAAGATGAAATATTAAAATGGTGTGCAAATTTTGATTCCTTTACTGGTTAATAGGTGTCGCTATCAATATTTTTAAACCAACAGTGAGTTACATCAGTGAGTCTAACCAAATGTTCATTTGAGTTTAAGGTATGGGTTTAACATTTAAGTGCCAAATTAAGATATGTACTTGAAAGACTTGGGACATCTTGAACCCCAAAATCGGTATTGCCGGACCGGATTCTACTGAACAAAATAATCTAATATCGGAACAAAAATCTCTCGAAAATGCTTTCGACTTACACCAATGCCTGAATACGCCATACCTGCATACCGCGATTGGTTGTCATAAAAGACAGCTCTCGTCTTACCATCTGACAATCCGTGACAATCAGTCTCTTTAAACATTTAAATTTTAAACTTTTACTCGAAAGAAATATTAAACCCCCAACAATCAGGACAAAACAAAAATTAATTTCTTTCTGGTATATTTTTGACATATATTGAAAATTAAAACAATTAAAAATAAGTTTTTGGTTCCAGGACATATGCATATGGAGTGTTATATCGACCGAGTATATGATTTTCCGGAATATGATTTCCTGGAAAACATTCGTATATTCTTAGTATTACCTAGATCAGTAAAATTTTATATTTATATCATACTTTAGTTTTATAAAAGCACTACTTTAAGCACTTTGAATTAATTTTTAATAAAATCAATGACGAGACTTTATTTTACATAAAGTAGATTTGTATAAAATAATAAGCAAAGTAATTGTAAATAAATGATTCCTTTTTCATTTTCAATTTTTTTTTTCTTGGAATGGTTTGGTACATCATACTATATCATCATGATAAGAGCGTTTATAAATTCACAATATTTTTTAGTTTGCACTGTGGTTATAATATACCCCCGTATGTTTGTTAAAGTACTAAAAAATACGTTACTTCCCCGTATCTAAAATAATTGAAACAAATTAATTTTTAATTTTATCATTACCGCATTCTGGGAACACAGGAAAAATTAATTTGATTAATTCAAGGAAATTCATTTAATTTGCGTACTCGTTGCACGGAATTTTTCTAATTATTAAAATGTATGCTTGCGAATAGCATACCGCATTTTTTTTTTTTTAATATTAAAATTGTAATTCATGGTAATGATGATATGCTTCTTAATTTTTAATAACCCAATTATTATTTTCAACGCGAATCAGCAATTGAGAGTGCCGCTGGCTCAATGCTTTAAATATTTAATACATATTGGAATTATGTTTGGCTAAAATCATATATATGGAATTATCCAAGGTTAAATAAAGCAAAAAGCAAAGGGTTAAAACCACAGATCTGTATTAAATTTAACTTTTTAATTTGTTTATAAACAAGAAAAATTCGCCTTCTGACATTCAACTCGTCAAATTCTTCAATTTAAATTTAATAATATTCACAAAATGAAAAAGGGTTTATGAAGAAAATATTCCAATTAAAAATTTTGTAATATGTATCAACCCTTGTCAGATAATTCTTTATTATTTATTTATTTTTTTATTATTAATTTCATTAGATTAACAAATTATGAAAATCAAGTTTTATTCCATTCCTAATATTAATTTTTTTGAAATTTAAGGGAAATACGTCAACATCCATAATAATCTTAAATATATTGATTTTGTTTCAAAATATTTTAAAACTTTACTATTGTAATTAATTTTAAAAATTATATAAGATTAATGTTTCTGCGCTGTTGTTGTGTTCTTGTATATATCGGGGATCAGAACTAGACCAAAATAAATATTATGCTCTCTGACCTAGCATCCTCTATAAATGTTCTAGTAAAATTCTTACAGTGTATAAAATTTGAATAGTCGTTCTTGCTCCGCAAATGATATTCCCATTTCAAATTTTTTCAACTATAGATGCTATAATAGTGCTTCATTTGTAAAATTTAACCAGTTTTACTGAAGTATCTATTTTGATAATTCAAAACATTGAACAATTGGATGCATGTACCAAAATGCAAAGAACACAGCTGTGGTTCCTTACCTAAACAGGACCGCGGGCTAGTTAAATTTGGTTAGTGAACATTTTAAAGTATATGTACTTGTTTCTTTCTTGCTAATTGTATTACAACAAACTTTCATACGTCATAGATTTCGAAAATTTTATCCAAATATATTTCAAAACCGTGACCTTTTAGGATATTTTTTTTTTCAGTAATAAAATTGTTGGCCTTTCGATACCAACCCGTTTAACATCGAGGTGAGGTAATAATTTGGCTATCACCCAGAATAACCCAAAATTACCAATAACCTGTTTAGTTTTAAAATTAACAAGCATGAAAATATCATAGGGATTTGGTAAACTTCCCGAACGTTTTAAGTTAGAAAATTGAAGCCCAGTTTTAACATATTTTCATGATACAGAATGATGCGGAAAGTAAAACTATTCAGATTTGCTTGAAAGAAGTACAAAGTTAGAATATCGTTTTTTCTTTATGTGATAATTTATTCATTTTTTTATTTTTTAGTTTGCACTATATTTTTGAGAGTTTTTTTTCGTTAGCTATTAGCCCGTTCCACACTGTGCTTCTTTGAAGCACTGCTTCACGCTTCAAAATATTTCGGAATAGATATTTTATTGTTACTTTAAAACCCTATTTTATATTTGGGCATACAATTTTTTTGTATTGGTTTATTCTGTTCTTTCGAAAATAAAATTTAAACTAAAGTTTACATGTCAAAAATGACTTCAAATTTTTTTTATTTCATTTCTATTTGTGTTAGTGCTCACCGAAAAAATTTTGATTGAAAAATGAGTCGCAATTAATACCGGTTTCATAGGAACGGACCATTTACTCTATTCTTAGAGAAAATAGAGTGTGATAATTTGTTTTTTTTAGTTTGTACTATTTTAAAAAGAGTGTACAGCTGCTCCAAAGTACTTTCAAATGAACAACATGTAACAGATACATCGGAAATACCATTAAACAGCATTGATATCAAATCATAGATCACCCAAAAAAAAGAAAATGGCTTGATTCCAAATAACTCGTAAAAAATAGCGACTTAGAGGTCAAAACATAAATCTGTAAATAACTCGGCCATATGTTATGAAAAAATGCATTACCGCTTCACCGACTGAAATCATGTAAATGACATTATGTAAGTCTGCTTAAAATTACAATAAAATCTATAGCAAACTATCATGAGGCCTCAGCTACAAAAGACGGTTTCAATTTCAGGAATGGTCAAGAAATCAAAAATAATTCGACATCGAAAGCACTGACAAAAATAATGCTAAAGTTCATAAAATCATAAACGTACTGGGGGTTTACTGGACAGTGTGAACATACATTTCTGGACTTCTTGCACAGTGGGTCAGTAACGAAGCTCAACAATCTTTCTGCGATTCTGCGACAGCTGAATTGCCATTTTGAACATGCCATTTTAGCTGAAATAAAAATTTGTTCGCGAGTTTTTTAAGTTGGATTCTTAATATTTCGTTTCACCCTAATTGCAACAATGTTGACATGACGTGATATTCTGAATTCTGGCTTTCATTTTGATAGAGATAATGGTCTCTTTTTTATCAATGACTAACTTTATATTCAGCCGCTCCGGAGTTCAGTTCCCGTTTAATTAATTTTTTATTCTCCCCTGCGGCCATGGGTGGGAAAAATATTTTTCATAGAATTGTTGTCTAAATTGTATTTTTCTGGCCTACTGAGGGAATAAGTTTGGTGTAAATATAATGGAAACAAAATTAAATGGGAAAATATTTTTTCCCTAAAAAAAATTTTTGGGGGAAAAGTTTCTTTGTTTTAAAAATTTTTGCACTAAACTTATTCCGTCAGTAGGCCAGAAAAATTCAATTTAGACAAAAATGGTATAAAAACATTTTTCCCAATTCCCTATTCCCAGGGAAAGCCAGAATAGTGCCACTGGTGTTGATGACATTTTAGGACGTTAGTGTTCGTCAAACAAAACTTTTGTTGTTGTTTTAGAAAACAAATTATAGGTTAAGCATGATTGAGAGATGTCTTTCATACAACTTTCCTCGAAATTGTCTTCTGCCTCCGATACGTATTCTATTTCGCTATAATTCTCAATGTATTCTTTGAATGAATATTCTCACCATTCTCTTTTTCCAAATGAAATACTCTTTGTTATTTTCGTGGATTAAAATTTACGTATGACGTTAAGATTAGAACGGCTTAGATGTCTTTGGTATTATTTTATTTTTTATTATTTAATCTTTGCAATCTGTTCTGGACCCGAAGCACTCCCAACTCTTTCATTGTTCTGTTTTCACGCTTTTACCTTACACAGTCGCCTTCTAAAACGAAACCGTATTTTTATAGGTCCACTTCTATCAGCATCTGCACATTGCATAGCGCCATCAGTTTTGCAGTCTGACCGAGGGTCATAGTTGTATTCGATTTCATCACAGATCGTAATCAATCGGGATTCGAATCCGGGACCTCCGGATTCAAACGCCAAAACTTTAATGACTGTGCCGTTTCTTTAGTCTCTGGTCGTTATGTTGCTCAATGTTATACAAATTAAATTGAATGATAAGTTAATTCAACGTTATAATAAACTCATTTTATTCCAATTTTTTTTTTCGTATTTGCAGATGTTGAACTAAATTATAATGGTGAGTCCTATATTCACTTTGTGTTTTGATTGTAACAACGCTTACAATTTTATCAGTACCTGGATGTAGTTCTACAACTTTACTCATTGACAATTTTGAATTAGGTAAATTGATATCTTTCATATTTAGAAGGCTTAACACCTAACAAATTGTTGGCTGGAAGTTGGGTCGTTGATCAGCCAATTAAATCTTCGGTCACCTAAATCGTCACTGAATAGTAGGTACACAAATCGGTGTGGAATTTAAAATCGTCACGATTTTGGTCAACAACGTTGCCATTTCTACGGTTATCAATATATGATCGTCGGTAATTAGTCGGACATGAAATTACATAATTTTCACGGCAGCTTTCCATAGCTCTTCAAAGTGTGGTAAACTCGTATGGATAAATTTAAATTGAGTATGATCTGCCAATAAAAAAATTAAAAAAGTAATTAGCTTTTTTTTCTACAGAACGTATATAAAACTCGTGATACATATTCCCCTATGGTCTAACTAATTCGACCCTTGGGGTATTTCATTCACTCTCCAAGACTTGATATGATTCCTTCATGGAGTTCATCCATGACTTTTCATAATTAGGTTTCTGCCTCTAAGGATCCAATATTTTTGGCGGAGGGTTGACATCAATAATGTTTGCCCAACATGTAAATCCCTTTCATGGTGTTCTCGTACAAAAAGTTCTACAAATTTTTCTTTTCCTGGTAATATTTGTGTGTGTTTGCTATCATATGTAATTATTGCATTTTTGATTTACAAAATAGCAGAATTAGTGATTCACCATTAAAATATTTTAAGTATTTTAGGTTACTTGAAAAAAAAATCAAAAAATTCGGTAATTCCTTTTTAGACTTTAGAGCATGGTAAGAAATTTTTAGGTATACGTCTGAAGTGCGGTTGATTTATATGATACGTTTTTCAGCCTGACTGCTAGACCTCCGAGCCATTGAGGCCCATTCCACCAAAACCTGTCACTTATCAGTTTATTTGGATCGAGACCTCTCAATGCGTAGTCACCAAGATTTCTTTGAGGATATACATGTCTCTACTACGCGCGTGTGCGAGGATATTACCAGTCCGATTCCCAACAGGGGCAGTCCATTTCGTAAGCCAACATAAAACATCGTGTACCGCAAGCAAACATGAACCAATAGTGGAATCAGTCCACGCATCGATTTGAATGATATTAATTGGCATGGCGTGCTTAATTTCTAAAACAAGTTTACTTAGAAGTAATGCTCCGCAGCGTTCACGACGTGGGATTGATTTTTGTTTAACTGAAGCAAATTTGATTTTTGAGGTCAATAATTTTATGAAATAATCTCGATTTGGTATTGTGGTTATTACATAAATAGTAATACGACTGCCAAGTATGAATATCTGAAGGCATCTGTGAATCTATTTAAAATTACCTCGAAAGCCTGAAAATTTCTGAACCGATAAGGGCTGAAAAAATATTTTCGCTCGCACTGCAAATGGAGCAAGCCATCCGTTTTCGGGTCCCAATATATAAGCACAATTTTTTAATTTAGTCGGAACCCTTTATCTATGCAAAGTGTTATCTTGCTCGTGATTGACAACAACTTCCTCAGTTTAAAACCAGAACTTAACAATATCATGTTGATATCTTACCTTAACGTCATTGCTTCATCGGTAGTATCGGCTCCAAACTTCCAGTCTTCTACGTAAATACTTGTTTTATACCCCCATTATGAATCTCACTTACTCGTCACCGGGTGAAGAGATGTCACCATAATTCAATTTTGGTATTATGATTCTCATTGTGAGTAAGAATCTTAAAATATATCATTTTATGACAAAAAATTTTAAATTCTCATTTGGTGTAGCCAAGAAATTGTAGGTGAGGTGAGATTGTCATTCACAGTGAGAATCATAATACGAGTGACGAGTAAGTGAGATTCATAATAAATTAATTTGCTTTACTGACTCTGAAATCTAGTGTCTTGTGCTGCTATTCTACTTGTAAATGCCAATTTGAATTTTGTAGGATGTAAATTGAACGGTTGGCTCGTCTAGACAATTTTTTCCGGACTCTTACTTTCGTGGTGCTGCTCAAGCTGATCATTACGCCATGGTGTGATAGATATATCCTTCAAGTGTTGCTTCATGATCAGAAATTTCTCTCATTGTGTTGTTGTTGAATTTCTTTCGATGGAGTAGGTTCTTTGGAGTGCGGTTTGAAATGATCCTAATAGAGATGGAGATAACTTAAACGTTAAGTACACTTCAAACCGACCAGTGCTATCGACTCGTTTAGTGTTCTGAAAACGTTTCTCACAAAATTTCTTTTCTTGCGACAAACTACAAAATGGAACTTCAACTTTATCTATTTCCCAAAATTGTTTTATCAAGGTTTACATCTGGATCGCTCAGCAATTGATTGTCACGCATTACTTGATTTTGCGATCACTATCCGTCCTATTCATTTGCATTCCGGTTACACTTCAAAAAGTTTTCCGCTCTTACAATTTTATCGATTCTTTGGTAGAAATGCGGGTCGGCTAAACCATATTGCTACAGTGGCTTTTTATATTTATTGGTAACTAAATTTTCGGTTGTTTTGCCGTCAGCTTTGGTATCATAAGGGCATTAATTTGCAATTGATTTCTCAGATCTCTCAACTGGGCATTTTGCTTTTTCAAGTTTAACGTTTATATGTTCACAGCTTTCTGAGAGGCAGGATCCTTGTGACCATGAGTCTAATAGTACTCCAAAGAATTGTTTTTCGTTCTATGAGTTGAGTATCCGCACCAAAGCGGTAGGTAAAGGTGATGTTCCTAGCGAGTACTTGATAGTTTTTTGGGGTGATGGTGTGGAGTTATAAACACATTTTATTAAACACTTGTTTTTTATTTCGCAAAATTAGATTTTTTGAAAATCTTAATTAAAAAATTTGTTCGAAAAGTTTAAAAAATCATTCGACCGATTTCGACCTGTCAGGAATATCTACTGATTTTTACTAGTAAAAATTTGTTATATATAGCAGAAAAAAGCAAAAAAAAATAATAAAATAAACAAAAGAAGGAGAGACAAAAAATAAGCAATAAAAATTAATCTATTGATCGCGCAGGTGGGCGATTAGTCATCGGCTGAGTTTTTTTTGCTTTTTTCTGCTATATATAACAAATTTTTACTTTTACATATCAGTAGATACTCCTGATGATGACCTAACAAGTCAAAAACGATCGAGTGACTTTTTAAACTTTTTGAACAAATTTTTTAATTAAAATATTCAAAAAATCTAATTTTGCGAAATAAAAACAAGTGTTTAATAAAATGTATTTGTTAAGTATTATCTAGTGTGTTTCCACGGTAAATAGCGTAAAAAGTATTTTTATAAGCTCCGGTTTTACCCTGAGCGATATTGTTTTATTTATTTTAAGTTTAAGGAAACTACTAAGCTATATCATTCTGATGTTATTAGCCTGACATATGTGCAACGTGACACCATATACTTTTATGATGATTTGGCATAGTCAGCTAGAATATAGATGCGGCTGATGTTGCATTAGGGTCGTTACCTGTGGTGTCATGCACTAAACTGTTATGTTTAAGGTTGCACTGTCTGCATCGATATCTGGACTTACAGCTATAAATGGTGTGACTGTTGTTCAAAAAATTAAAACTTGTTGTTCTATCAGCAATTTGTGCTACTAATATTTAAATAGTTGTTTCGTGGCCTATAACATTTGGTTGGAGCTCTTTTCACGGTTGCTGTACATGTCCAGTTGGTGCTTTCATTGATTTGAGTTCGTCAGTTTGCTTATTTAGGAAGTCGAAAAATTGTTTTAGAGCCAATGATCTCTTGACTCCGCATCTTTGCCTAATGCCTGAGACCTCGAACAACTTCATCTGAGATGAATAAGCGGCATTTAACGTTAACACAATTTGCTGTTGTTACTGCGGGCTATGAAAAAAAAATTGACTAACAGCATTTTTTGTTGCTCGTTTTTGTTATTTGGTAAGAAACTGCATAAGCAGTGTGAGTTCAAGAGGCAATTCCACTTCTGGATGCATAAGAGCATAATGACCCGGGAATATGTTGAAGAATGAACATACAGAATAATTAGTTTTAATTATTTATGGACACCCGATACCAAAGCAGCAAACATTAATTTTTTCACCTTTTCTGTAGTTTTTATAATTCTTGAAAACTATTCTGATAAACAAAAATAATAAAGCTAATAGACATAGTTGCAGCTTTCCCAAATATTATTATTAATATCATTATTATATATTTTATTTCTGAACGACACTTTTTGGTAAACCACCTTTGAAATTTTGTATTTTGCTAATCTCTTCCATCGTTTGTATTAATTATTCAACTAATTATAGGTATAGAGTGATAATAAATCTTGCTCGTTAATTTTATATGACGCAATTCGTATGTACCATCATGTTTAATCTTAAGTATTACTACTAGGTGAACATCGAAACAATAAAACAGCAAGAGCAGCGTTTAAAATGAGTTATCATTGTAAGAGTTTTTTTTCGAAAATAATATATTACTTTCCAACTAAACATGAATCAATGAAAGTATTGGAACAATGCTAAAATCTCTATACCCAATATTAAACATATATATCAGAACACTCAACTGAGCACGTTCTAACTATTATTGGGTCAGAATTTTCGATATAAATTCATCTTGGTGCAGAATATTTTTTTTGTTTACGATGAAAGTGCTCGTGAAGTCATGTGTGTGTTCTACATTCGAGATATAACAACATATTAGAACTGTAATAATAGTGGAATAGAACAAAAGCACAAAAATATAATCAGTCATCATTTTTCTTCGTATATATTTACGTTTAAGCTATATTATGAAAAATGAAAAGCTTTTCATGTGCTTTTGTGTTGAAGTTTTCCCATTATGTTTATTCTGTTGTATATGTGCTAGATTAAAATCTCATCGTATATATTAAATGTGTTGCATATATACGCAACAAAAGTTATTTGGCTAATTTGGCGCTAACATATCATCAAATAACGATTAAGTTTGTTTCATTTACAAAACGTAAATCTCATTTCCGGCCAAGATGTATATAATTACAAGTGCTCGTAAATAGTAAATCTTCCTCGCTTTTCGTTTCAAAATCTGTCTCAGTTGACGTGTACACAAAAATATAATTAATAATATTGTATCACCTACATTTTTTTTTTGTATCATTTGATAAATGGAAACCGTGTAAAAATATGTCAGAATAATTTTAATGTGTCAACGGTAATGGAACTTAAAATGTTTCTCATTTTTATTTATTTATTTAGTTCTTCTGTACATTACGTTTATGGTGACAATGACAAGATATTTCAGTTTGTTTATATAGTAAATTAAGTTGTGTAGCAAATGAATAAATTGTAGCTGCAAATTAATAGCATTCATGGTTTCAGTTTGTGTACGTGACATGGAGGTAATTAAAACGGACAGTTTTTAATTTGACAATATGGTCAATATCACCAATCATAAAAGTTCATATTTTATTGCCCCGCATATTAAAAATCGAATAAAAAAATTTGACTTGCCGTTAGGGTATAGACTAAAGTTTGTTACGGACGGTTACAGCCGACCCGCAGATTTCAACTAGTCTAGCAGTGACCTCGCGCACGGTGTTTTTTTGGGCTAAAAATCAGAGTATTGGGTCGTGGGGATTTGGAGGCGCTTGTATGACTCTGGCCTACACCGTGTTTTCAGCAATTTTACAAAATACGCAAACTAAAAATTAATAGAAAAAACCGAATATTCTTCCAAAATTTGTCGGACGAAACCTGAGGAACGGAGTAAAATAATTATAAACGGGTGTGCCCATCCGGCGGCGACCGGATCTCCTCGAATGATGAAGTACTCAGTCTGCTGTCGGGAGGTTCTCTCCCGAGTGACCCATCGACCTCGAAAGGCCGATGCCCAGCCGCAACGAAGCAGCACTAGAGGGTAGGGACGTCTTCTCAACAGACCAAGCCTCCCTTCAGGGGATAAAGGGGCGTGGTAGGCCCAGCCTGTACATATGGAACCTACACAAAATGGAGTATCCCCTCTTATCATACCGAACTCGTACAAGATTTAGTAATTCATTTTATGGGAAGCAAAACGTGGATAACTAGAAACGAAAAAAATCATGAAAACAACTCGTGGTCGAGGAAAAAAAAATTAAGACCAGATGCAGGGAATAAGTCGCCGTGCGGTAATTTATATTTTAATTGAGAAATTTTCACAGTATAAAAGGACAGAGAGGAGGGAATGAGGGAAGATAGAAAAGAACTACAGCTTCAAATGGCTAAGCGAAAAACAGACAAAATGAAATCGAACAGAAAACAAATGAAAATAAATTATATGGTCACCGAACCAAATTTTGATAGCGCAAACCAATGTATATCTCCGGCCGCGTATACGATCACCGTAATGTATGGTGCTCGATTACAATACAAATTTGAATTAAGAATATGAAAAATTTAAAAATTTGAGAAACGTAAGTTCAAGTATAAAAAGATTTTAAGAAAAAAGAAATAAAAATCTAAATTGAAAAAAAATTAATGAAAAAAAATGTACCTTAAGCCCTCAGAAAAGGTCACCCTATATGGTTGTAACGCCCATAATGATTACTGGCAACTCCAGTTACCCGTTAAGCGCCTTCTCGCCGTGAAATTGTTTCGCCAAACCGCTAAACCGATGGGCACGAGCTCGCCACCAAAAAGGTTGTAACAACCTTTTTGCCAAGGACAGCGGAACTCGTTATCGCACCACCAATAAACTTTTGTACCACACACGCATATGCAGTTAGACCAATTCGTAAACTGCTGAATAAAATATTTATAATTTGTCGTATTTGTGGGCAATGCGTCTGAGTTGTGGCACTAACAATGAATACCTGCACCAAGGTGTTTCCAGTAATTTACGAATCTGTCTTACTTCACCAAGTCCAAATTACCACTAACTTACCATCTTTAAACATTTGAATTATGTGATAATGGTTTCAAAAAAAAAAAAAAATCGGCGAAAATTTACTGCTAACTTCATTAAAATGTAATTTACGGCTAATATCAATAAAATTTTGTACTACCACCTGATACCAAATATGTCAATAATGTAGGTTTTTTCCGACTGAAATTTTCTTCGGCCAAGGGAATACACGTTCGTTTAACGATTAATAAAACAGGATTTGCAGAGGACAATATGTATTAGCAGTGTGAAATAAAAAATAGGACGGAATTTCATCTGGTCCGCAACCGTTCCTGGTATCAAATGTGTTAGCAATAATGAAGTAGTTAATTGAAAACACTCACTTGAAAAGTAAGATCATCACATGAGTAATTTCTAAATTATTGGTTGCGATGTTAGTGACATCACGTAAATTACTAGGTTTGGATCTGTTTGACTTCTTTGATGATTTTGTATTAGACCAAATTTTTTTAAGGTTAATTTTAAGTTTTGATTCAAAACAACAGGGGTAGCTGGCATAGTACGATTTTATGTTATTCGTCACTACTAAAAATAAAGATTTGAATAGATAGAAATAATCAGGGTTCCTGTTTTTTTTGTACTTCGCGGTGATAGAAAAATTAAATTCAATTAATTTAATGATCTGGTTTGAATACCAAGTGTAGAATGCTTGATAATTTGCACGATATGTATTTTCTCTTTTTTCGCTCATTTATCAAAGCCTAATTTTGATATTTACTTTGATTTCTAATGGTGGATGGTGGGGATCAATTTTGGGAAAAATGTTGGATGTTGTTCAAATGTCAAAAATTCTTTGAACAATACAAATAACTAGACCTAGCGCCAGTAGTTTGTAATAAGGAAAATATCGGGAATATCGGTCAGGACGGCCGACATATAGGAACCTTTGATATTTAATAATGATCCGAATAATAAAACTCAGAAAGGGCGGAAAACTGCGATCTCTCCGGTATACGGTAAAATGAATCTTCACTACAATTTTTTAAAAACTTCCACTAGTAGCCAATACTTTCGGTTGTTTTTCTAATAGATTAGGTTAAACAGAGATTATGCTGGCAATTTTATTTATTTAGAAAGTATTGGTTACTAGTGAAAGTTTTTGAAATATTGGCCAAAAACTGAAATTAATTCATATGGATTTTCTAATCAAAATTTATAGGGAAAATTTTAATCCAAAAATTTGTTCCGAATTGTCCCTATATGCGATGCAAATTTTACAAAATTTAGTTAAGAAATAGCCGAGTTCCACCCAGTTTAAAATTTATTTATATCGTGCAAAATGTACAGATATAATATTTTTCAGGACTGGTTATGAAATAGACACTTTAGTCCAGCACGAACAGATCCTAGAATTTTCTCCAAAACTTACTTTAAAATCCCTGATCAATACTAAATTTCGTCGTATTTCGTTAAGAAATGGCGGAACGACGGAATATTATCTGGATTTCATATACCAAGTTCCTTTACTTAAGAGATCAATCAATTTGTCATTTTAAGGATCACTTTTAATATTTTATTCCGCTGAGAGTGAAAAAAGTGATACATACTGAATAAACAATTTCCCCTGGTAATTACATAACAAGATGATTCTGTTTTGTGATAGTGCTACCACTTGCGGCGAGTAGCGTAACCTCTTATTTTCTGCTTTCAAATTTCCGCTATCTCGATACCAAGTAAAGGTATCTAAAGTTTACGACTGAGTACTGTTAATGGTGGAACCGGCGAATTTTATAGTTATACGAATGAGAGACTTTCAATTTGTTCGTTAATTCATTGCATTTCGAATGCCTGGTGAATTCTTATATTTTGTTGATTTAAACGCAATAAAAATCCAGTAAGTTATTGAAGCAAGCCGCTAAGCAAAAACTCATTAAATTATTCTCGTAATGAAAGTCAATAAATAAAACATAAAATTTTATAAATTTAGATTTTCGTATTAATAAAAGCAAATTAACAATAAATAACGTCATGTGATTGGAATACGATTTTAATCACACCGACGCCCCGTTGAGTCTTTGTTACAAACCCGTAATCCAGAAAACTTTTTGTTAAATTTTTTTTTACTTTCGAAAATTTACCCATCTTTATGCGACGGTATGTCGATGTTGTTCGTATTCTTTCTAACTAGATATACATAATTGTTTCAGAATTTAAAATTATCCATCTTATATTCTGCCGTCGGGAGGTTAAAACGTACAATCGCCTAAAATCCAAAAATCTGTTAGGTGCATGTTTGAATTCACCAAACAAATACCCATTTCCTGCTAGGTTAAAAAGCCACACATCCTTTGGGGCGCAGTCACATCTACCACATCTTTGCTTTTTACAAACAGCCTAACAAAAAGCATAACATTCCTCAGTCAAAGCTTTTGAAACTGATATAATTAAAACTTACATGACTTCTGCGGCCTGATTCTTGAAATCAGTGGAAATTTTTTTTAAAGTTCAATAATATTTGTGTCCCTACTAAGGTAATAATTTCGATTTGATTTACACAACGAAATTTTTTGCGAAAGTGTGTCGAAGCAAATTTTTTCAAACTTGCTTACCCCCCAAAAAATTTGCTTGCGCGCCTCGCTGTCGATCATGTGCGAGAAAAAATTGCAATACGCCTTTCTTGCCCACTCACCATGTGATGAGAGAGACAAGCTGATATGTCTGCCAGAAAACAGGAGTATGGGATTAAAATGAACCAACATTATATCTGACTTTTTATACGCTTTATCATTTTCCATGCTTTCTGACATGCATTACTCCAAACTATTTTGTCTGAATTTATCAAGCTAGATTGGTTTTAATTTGATGAAAATTTTTGGAAAGCATTTGTCATAGTAATTAGTAGCTCCAAATAAAGCTTTTACTTGAGAGGTAGTTTTTGGGGAGGGCATTTTCACTATAGCCTCCTTTCAATGTTGCCAGCTTTTACATTTTCAAAATTATTAATTATTTTTATTGAACAAAATTTATGAACAAAAATTAGTTTTTAATTTTTTTTTTAGTTATATCACAAGGTATCTCCCGGTAGGAAAATGTAAGCTACTAAATTAGAAGAAGAATAAGAATGCAGGGTGTGCAAATAAAAAGATTGTGACGAAATTGGGACTTTCACACTAAAAAAAAGATTAATGGCACAAAACGAATATTAAAGGGATGCCCATTTAAAAAAAAAATGGCCATGGTAGCGTTGTTGTTTTAGCTGATTTACAAATGTTAATTTATATTTAATTATTGAAGTCATAATATTTAGGAAGCCGTTTTATTTTTAAATGATCATGCTACCTAAGCACGTTGTGGTATACGTTGAAACTTCGCTTATAGTGAAAACCCCGTATCCTTACGATGAAAAAATCAGATTCAAAAGGCTTGACGCCATTTGAATTTGGCTTGAAGCCATTTTTGGCAGAAGCAAAGAAGATATAATTCCAAGTTTTTATGCTTTCATCCTGCAAAAAATTATTTTCTGGCTAGAGGACTATGCGTAGCCCAAAATAAGAATTGGCCACACATATTGCGAATGAAATATTTTAAAAGTTTTTTGAGTCTGAATCTTTATGTCTGCTGAACCCATTCAGCACCAGTGACCCTATTGTGGTAATTTCCGGGGCATAGAAATTTCAAATTTTGTAGCAGTTTTATTCCCTTTCGCCCCAAAGTGTATTCTTACTTTAGGGAAAAATGTTTGTTGAGAAAAAATTATTCACAATTATAGCAGCTTTGAAGTTTATTATTCCACAAATATTTTACAAAAGCATTAACTGAATAGGGCAGAAAATTGATACTGAGAAGTGGTAATATAAATTTGAAATACCAATAACCAATTTTTCACTTTAAAAAACAAAATGTGCTTTTTAAGAAAATTGGATTAAAATATCAACAAAAACCAAATAAACGCAGTAAATTATTTTTAGATATTTGTTTTATTGCGAGAGCGTATCGGAAGCGAATTTTTGCCCCGTAAATTTATTTCTTGGCAAAATTAACAAAATTAACTTTTGGAAAACGGAGAATAGGGAAAAATGTCTGGGAATAGCTGTTATAAAAAATATATTCCATATTCCCGAGGAAATACCAGAATAGGACGACAGATGGATGATGTTAAACATTTCAGAGGTTGTGTTCAGGGAGCCAATAATTGCAAGATCAAAATTATTCTGATTTTTGTGGTTTGAACTAGTCCAAAGTATATTTAATATATCTGTGGCCCTATTCTGGTTTTCCCGAGGAATTTTGAATTGGGAAAATATTTTGCTGTAATAACAAATTGCACTTATTCCCAAATATATATTTCACGTTTTGAAATGTGTATTCTGGCAGACAGGGAATAATTTTTTGGGGAAATTTTTTTTATGTAGACATTTATAAACAAAATACGTATTGCGACCTTATTACAGGTTTAATTTATTTTTAAATATATATTTATTAGCAAAAATAATGTTTAAAAATTCAAAAATGTACGAATCACAATTCCCCAAAAAAATAATGGGAAAAAATTAACGTCAAAACTGCTATAATATGGAATTATTTTTTCCCAATAAAAAAAATTCCCAAACGCCAGAATACACTTTGGGGAATAAAAAATTCCCAACTGCTAGATAAAGGTCACTAATTCCCAATTCCCTATTCCCGGGGAAAACCAGAATAGGGGCACTATGGCATTTAAAATTCTGCAAAAATAGTTGTTGTACGTGTTACGAAAAAAAAAATATGGAAATTCTAAACCAAATTTAAAACATACCAAGAGGCATGTCATCTTCTAGGAAGATATTCAAACTAAATATACTTTTTATCTACACAAATCTAAATGTTTCTTTGTCTGTCTCGATTGTTTGGAAACTGGTCATTCGGGTTTTATACCAAAATGAGCCGGGTTTCATAATGTTTTTGAACTGGTCTTCCTTATGTATCTAGATGGTCCCATAAAACCGTTTCCTTAAAGTGTTTACAATTAGGAATGGCGTCGCCTCAACGAACAAAAGAGACTAATGTTGACTCGGGCAAAATTGTTTGAAACGAATTGGGCTACAAAGCAATTATTAAAACGATTAAAAAGATTGAAACAGAGAAAATTTTCTACTGACGATTATGGAGGATCACGAGTGGCAAGCAGCGGAAAAATTTGAAACTGAACGAGCTATGCCAATTTGACAATACGAAAACAATCCAGCTATGAAAGTTTGTGCTTTTTGTATAAGTGCGTGTTGCAATTGGTTTAAATGCCGCATAAAAAGTTAAAAAGTTAAAAATTGTGGTGAATAAAAATGTCCAACTTTTATCTGCTTCAAGAGCTGATAAAATTTTTATATGGAAAACATTTGGCTGATAAAAATATTTGTTTGTAAACTGAATTTGGCCATGTACAAATTTTGAGAAAAATAGTAATGATTTATATTTAAACTGACCATAATTAACTAATATACATTTAAATAGTATTTATTTTATATTTTTTCATATTTAAATTTGCTATATACGTTCATAATTACACATAAAATAAGCAACCATGTTAATGTCAAAATTTTAACCAATTGAAACAGATAAAAATGTTAAAAATAAAAAAATACCACGATTTTTTTTACCTTTTTATGTGGCATTTAAACCAATTGGAACACGCACTTATTACGAAATGTCATTGAAGGATAGCAAATTTAATTTTTATTTTTTTCCGCTAACTGCGTTTTCCAACATTTACAATCGTCAATAGCTGCTTAAACAATTAAACAGAGCGCTTAGTTACAAAATAAAAATCAATTTAAAAATTAACAAACACATGTTTTAGTTTTTGAAAAATAATTTGACCAATAAGAAAAGCAACACATTAGATTTTTTTAAAAAAAATTCAGATTTTATTTTTTGTTTGATTTATTCCTCAATACAGTAATTATTTCAATGGTCTTGAAATCGAGGTTTAATATTTTCTTGAGACAAGCAAGCTTTACACTGAGAGCAAATGGGGGAAAAAATTAAATTTTTTTAAAATAATTACAAAAATTTTATTTAAAAATTTGTATCTAAAATAATCAAACCCAATATTGATAATTTTCATCAAATTTCCAATTGAGACGTTTTTATAGTCAATATTATAATGAAAATGACTTTTATCCAATTTTTCTACAAAATTAAACGCTAATCAATTCATCGGTTTTGCCTGACTACACCTTTCGATTGACAACCATAATCGGAACAGCCTACACCATTTTCTTAATTAATTAAAGATAAAACAGCGTTTATTTTTATGTGAATCGACCATAAAATAATAATTAAATGATTCATTGTCCGATAAATTTTCCGAGTTGATTTTCTATTATATAATTTTTTACGAAAATTGTAATATTCTTTTAATCGTGGATTAGAAATCCCTGAACTAAAGCTAATAAAATTCGAGTACACAATGGCGACCGCCAGTAATTTTATTTATTTTGAAAAAATTATAAATATTTTATCGTATTTTGCTATAACACCGCAAATAGATCTCGCATCATCCTGGGAGAATTCTAAACTTAGTAAAAATATTAAACCTCTTCAGATAATTCTGTGCATTACCCTAAGCATCACAATACCATTGTTAAGTCTATATGCGTACGATTTACGATACGATTTCCACATGGATCATTCACAAACGATCGCATCCGTTCTCCTCAACATGTTCGTTATAATCGAAGTGCTTGACTACAATATCACTTTGTTTATGCTTATTAAATCATTTCATAAACATATTTTAATATTAAAAAATATAATTAAAATTAATTATGTAATTGTTGAGAAATTTGATGTTCGCATAAAACTAAATCGAATATTTGGTAAAATATTTGCAAATTTTTTATTTTTAATAACAGTTTACGGCTTAAACTTAATTTCTGTTATAATAGTGATGTATCATTATCCAATTTATGATTTTTCTAAAGTAGTGTATAAATATTTGTTTATCACTTGCATCGGAATAATAACTAATGTGAAATTGTTATATTTTATATTTTTATTAAAAATTGTCGAATCATTTTTACGCATCACTCACCGACAAATTGATCGATTATTTCACAGCGAAATTTGTGATTATACCGAATTCACCAAGAATTTAAATCAAATTTTGTCGCTTAATAATTTTATAAATTATAAAATTTTAAATAATATTAATGACGTATTTTGTTTAAATGTGCTCTGCATATTAACAAATGTCGTAATTACGTTTGTGCTACATTTGCAGGCAACCCTTTTGCAAACGGTTGCTTCTGGTACCTTTACTTTGTTGGTAATTCATTCGCAGATACTGTTCATTTATCGTTACTATAATGTCATTACAATGATCAAAACGATCGATCGTATTAATTTGTATTGTGATCAGATCAAGGAACTGGCGAATAAATTGCAGTGCACCGATAATAAAAGATTCTTAATTTATTCGGTAAGAGGATCAGGACGTATGGGGGGTACGCATTTTTTTTTAATATTTTATATTATTTCTATTACATTTTTAGATTAATATGATTAATTTACGAATGTTGCATCACGAATACAAATTTGCCGTGCATGATTTATTTATTGTGGACTTGAGTTATCTGTTTAAGGTTTAATTTCTTTTAAAAATGTTAATAATTTAAATAATTCCTAAATATATTTTCAGTTGACCTCCGCCTGTATTACATACTTCGTTATTATGATCCAGTTCACGCAAATGGAATGTAATTGTTTTAAATAAAAAATTTTCTATATAAAATAAAAACTAATAACTTTAAGAGATTTAAAAGTTACAACCAATATTTTGGTTTATTAATTTATATATCGTGCGGTCAGTTGTAGTAACAGGCCCACCAACGTACAATACTGACAAAACACGGAACATTCAAGAATATTGATAACAGTTTTGTGGCACTAATATTGGTTACTGAATGAGAGCACAAAACGGAAGAAGAATCGCGCGTTCTCAACATACCAAAATTCAATGAACTGAGCACTAACTAACACGAATTAAAAATGATCGTCGAACCTCATCAAGAAGGTGGGTTCCCCTAACACTATATAGCGGAAGTGAAAACACGCTAAAGCAGGAAATACTTGCCACACTAAATTCTGGTACTACCATTAAATATGCTCCCATTTTATGATACAGTCCTGTGGCACTGTTCTGGTAATTCCCCGGGAATAGGGAACAGAGGAAAGAAATAATTTCTGTTGAAATATTTTTATTCCAGCCTGCTGAGGAAACAACTTTGATGTTAATATTTCTAAATTATGAATAATTTTTCCATATCTAAATTGACAGGGAACATTATTTCCCATTTAATTTAGTTTTCAAAAAATTAACACTGACTTTTTACCTCAATATGCCAGAAACAAAGAGTTTAAATAAAAATTACACATAAATCCAAATTCCTCCGACAAAAGAATCGCCAATTTATGAGGAAATGCAACAAAAACAACAGCTTACAATCGAAAAATGGAAACTCGAGAGACTGTTTTGCAAACGCCAGAAAACTTAGATTACTAAAAATTTACATTCAAAAAGCACAACCATCAAAAAAATGGATGGAGAACTGAAAATAAACGGCTGATGATCTTTCAGTATGGCAAACACTATACATGGACTCTTTCAATAGGCATATACTAGCATCAATTGCGAAAACCTTTAGTCCGCCCTCATAAGTCTAGGAATTTTAAAGAAGCTTGTGTAAGCTAACAGCATCTGCCTCAATTTGTAGAATTGTAGTGAAAGCGGCAGTATCTGATTCCTTCAAAATAAAAAATGGTGTGCAGCAGGGATAAGCCTGGCCAATTTCTTCGTTAAAGTCGGTGAAATGATGTCTCGCACTTTACAAAACTCTAATAACAGCTGGGTTTTCGTATTTGAGAATTGGAGCTTGCCACCAATAATTTTAAACTGTGAATAATCATCTTCTTTTGAAAGAAAGGTATTTGAACTATTTATGGCCCTGTTAAGATTGCGGAATACGAATATCGGATTAGAATGAATCATGAAATATTCAGGAATCGTCTCAGCGTCTCCTAGAAAATTGCGATATTATTGGATTAATTAAATCGAACCGAGTTAGGTGGCTGGTCCACGAAAATCGTTCCGCCAACAACCAGTACCAGACAGCATACGCTGTAGAAGAAAACCTAGACTACGCTGGTGCAATGACATCGAATATGATCTTCGAATTTAAGATGTCGGAGCTAGAGGTGGCGTAGAATAAACTAAGATAGTTGAAGGACCACTGCGCAGGCGGCAAAATTACTCCTATCATATATAAAATCTATAGCGAGAGAGAGAACAAGCTGCTGTTTCGTTAGATTTTTGTACATTACATAATACAATATAATTTTTTGGAGTTGGTTTTGGTCATGGAAATTATATTCAATCGTCCCACAGAGCGGTTACAAAATGGATGAAATTCTATTACTGTGGATATTGCTCTTCAGAAAATATGCTTGTTGGTGTTGATGTTAATCACAACGATACCAAACTCACTGACTGGTATACACGTGCATTTTTACACCATCCCTCGGAGCTGCTAGTCGGAATACGGGTATTGTTCAAAACTATCCATAATAAAAGGAGGGTGGTCCTACCAATCTACGTTTTCGATACCAATGTGAGTTCCGGTTTAATCTCTTTTTGTGCTCTCAATACTCAATGCGACTTTGTTCTCTCGCAGTTGTCAAGTTTGAAAGAACAATGAAGTAGTAGTCCTCATATCATCAGGGCTACAATCACCTTTGTCCTGGCCTTCGCATTACCCTAAGTTACTTGATTCTAGGTGGTCAATCTGCGCAGAGACAAATCATTCAAGAACTTCGGGACTGTAAATGGCAATCATGCTTGTTGGAAACTTCGTTCTATTATCCCACACTTTTACAAACAGGTTAAGTACCACGGTTAGCATGAACAATTTAGTTATATCTTCATCAAGCTTAATTTTTCACTTATCGTACGCGCACAATCCACTTTCTATGGGCTCTATATTCTCATAGTCCTATCACTTCGTTCGACGTGTATCAACATGGATCTCCTTGGTTACTATATATAAAATCAAAATTTACAAAATTATTGTTTACTACACTGAATATTTTTTAAATCATATGTTGTTGACTGTCCCAGTTTAAAAAAAAATCTGTTTGGTCAAAATTTCCAGTGATATAAATTGTCGTTTGAGTGATAGAAGTCGCAAGAAAATATTTATAAATGAGCATAGTAACGGGGTAACCATACAAAAATTAAAAAAAAATTATTAATGTAACTTTAAAAAAATTATGTTTGCTATAAATGCATAACTGTGCTTTCGCCAATGGAAAATTAATTTAAATTAAAAAATTTAGCGAAGCTTCACTAATTATAGATTGTCACTTAATAAAAATTGTTGGTGCGAAATTTTGCATCCAAACTTAAAAAATAAAATAAAATATGTATCACGCGCTATCTTTAAAAAACACAACAAACAATAAATAGCTGTCACTCAATATGCAACAATATTTACGGCAAACTCATTACAACGGTATGATATCAAAGGGCCGGATGTCGAAGGGCCGAATGTCGAAGGGCCGAATTTCAAAGGGTCGAAAGTGTCGAAGGGCCAAATTTTTTTTTATTTCCTTTTTTTTTGTTTTTAGAAATAGATTTTTTTTTTATTTTTTCCAAGTCCACACCACACAAATGTGTGGGTAAAACATCATAGTATGTAATAGCGTTTTTAATAAAAAATTTGGGTAAGATGTAATTTTTTTAAAAAATTTTCTTTGCGGGATTGTGAATCTATCGTTTTTAGGAAGTGCAAGCCAAAAATTTCGGGAAAATTATTTCATTTTCCGGGTAAATTTTGACCTTTTCATTTTTTTGGTGACAAATTGCGTATTATTTTATTCAAAATAGTACAAACGTGTATATTTTTTTTTAAATTTTGATATTAACATTCTATTTTAACTGTTTTTCGACAGTACAAGTTATTTTTCCGGGAAAATTTTGCAATTTTTCTAGGAAAATTTTATTATTTTTTTTAGTTAGTTTAAAATTATAAATAAAATTTGTCACTTGAAGAATTGTATAAATTCTAGAAAAGCGGGGGTTTGGGGGCCCATCCTCTAAGGTGTACAACGAATTAAAATTACATTAAAAGAAAGTTTTATATTTACAAAAGTTAATTTTTTGTGGCATTTGTGGCACTATCAGAAGAAGCGATAAAAACTCTTTGATCTGTGTCTGCAAGGTTGACGAAGCAATTATTATTAATAAAAAAAAATATTGAAAAAAATTAAAAAAGGGAAAAATTTTCCGGAAAATCAAAATGTTTTATTAAAATAACGCAAAAATATAATTTGTTACCCGTTTCATGACAGTGTAATTCGAATTTGTATCATTAAAATTAAGATTTGATAAATAAAAACGGCAGATTTTTAATTTTTGGATGAAAAAAATCAAAAAAATATTTTTGAAAAAACTAAAAATTTTCCAGGAAAAGGTCGTGATTTTTCCGAAATTTTTGGCTTGCACCTCTTAAAAATGATAGGTATCCAGTCACATAAAGAATTTGTTTTTGTTAAATTTGCATCTTACCCGTTTCGGCGATGTATACGTCATCTACACTTACGCCAAAAATCTCGCTTGTGCACTGAGAAAAACTTTGGTTTGTAAAATTAAAAAATGAAGTTTTTAATTTCTAAAAGTTATAAATTTTTTTGAATTTAAAACAAACTAATAAATAGTATTTTTTATTTTAATAACATATTTTATAAAATACTTTTTAAATTTAAAAAGTTTATTTATTTAAACAGAATGATTTATTTCAAAAGAAGAGTTCTTGAATTTTAAAACAATTTTTTTGATATTAATGACAACTTTTGAAAATGTTTATATTTATTGGTTTGCCAGAAATCCCGTTCTTTTATTTTTCAATTCTTCTATATTTTATATAATTCGCCAAATCTGTATGTTCTTGTGTTATACTAAAGGTATGAAGGATTAAATTTTTGCAGTTTGGTTTTGGTCGTTACAACCTGATGGAGGAGACCAAATTGCCAAACCATAACTTGAGGAAGTTCTCATTATATTTTTTTAAGGGTTGTGTGTATTTTTACACAAGGACCATGGAGGTTAAAAATTAGGGAGGGGGAGTTAATTTCTACTTTTTGTAGTAGATATATTATGTTATGACTGAGTATATGACTTCTGTTTTTCCTGGCTTGAACAGTCGCAATTCGCAAACATTGTGAATGTCATTGTATTTGTAAAGTGGATTACGTACGGATTACTTTGATTTAATAAAATTGTGTGGCATTTGTAAAAAAATATTTATTTAAAAATTAAAATAAATCTTTTAAAACTAGCCAAAAGTTTTTTATTTTTAAAAACCATCTCTTAAAATTTTAGAAAACTCTTTGACAAAAGCAAGGAAAGTATTTTTGAAAATAAAAACATTATTTTTATTTTTATAAACAAATTTGGCGAAAAAATTTATTTTAAAAATAAAAAGATTATCCTTCTGATTTTAAAAACGAGACTTTTCGCCTAAAAAATATATGTTTCTTTTTCTCAGTGTGTGGAAGTACAACGAAAATAATTTTAAAATGAATGCACAAATGAGTAAGTTGGGTCAAAACACATACAAAAAAAAATTTTTGACATGGTACTTTTACAGTACCCACACAATTGTGTGAACGGGCAGGAAAAGGGACCGCTGACTGGATACGTTATGAAAATTAGTAAAATACATAAATTCATAAAAAATTCATTTATGTTTAATAAAAAAAAATTTACAAAATATTCAATTAAACAACAAATTTTAAAAATTATATTTCTAAAATCAAAAAAAAAAACGGCCCTTCGACCCATTCGGCCCTTCGACATTCGGCCCTTCGACACATTCGGCCCTTACACATTCGGCCCTTCGACATTCGGCTCTTCAACATTCGGCCCTTTGACATTCGGCTCTTTGTACCCATTCCATTACAACTAGTATGGTTGGATGATCATTAAAAATGAGTGTCGTAAACATTTTTTTTTTTTTTTTTAATTTTATAATTTTTTGGCACTTAAGATTTGGGGAACAGTCACAATGGGTTTCGTAAACAATTATTTTATGTTAAAAATATTTAAAAATATATTTATCTTAAAAATGACAAATAAGATTCCTTCCGCAAACTACAGGTAGGGGAGATCGGTGCAGGTTGAAACAATTTTTACGTAGATTCTCATATAAATGTTAACTAACAATAAACAAATTTAATATGTATTAAATAAAACAACAGTTATGCAAGTTCACAGATAAATAAAAAAATAAATTATTCAAATTCAACAATTGAATAAAAAAATATTATTTTGCACATTCGTGACAACGATAAATATCACTTATACCTTGTAACTCCGTACATGCCTCATGGAACCATAATTTGCACGATACACACATAACCCAAGACTCTCCTGCTTTACTGCGCGAATAAACTTCGCCACAAACTAAACAAAACCAATCGTTTCTTTCTTGTAGGACTTTACGCTCCAAAAAGGAGTTCTGCTGGCTTACGCTTTAATTTAAGCAGTCTAGTCGCTTCCTCTTTCTCTAATGCATTCTTTTCTGGCGTGTCAATAGTGAGTATTGCACTTTTCCTCTTTTTCCGTCCACAGCGGTTTTCTTTCCTTCAAGCTGCTTTTGGGAAAGGATGAACCAAAATTGCAGCGAACATTGTATTCATTTTATTTGTTGTTTGTGGCATCGACGATGTTGATTTAATTTGCGATGGTCCAGGCTGGTTTATTTCTAAATGATTTGCTTCGGTGGATTGGTTTAAAGTCATTCCTAAATAATTTCCTATATTATTATAAATTTGAAATGGAATATGGCTAGTATATTGATTATAAGATTTGCAAAAACTCTTCTTCGGTAGCATATATAATTGGTAACGACTGAATATCAATTTCTTCAATAATTGTATCAGCAGGTTTAGGAATATCAATGCATGTAATATCATCATTTGGAATAGAATCAGATGTTTGGTTGATAATCACATTAGGATTAATTTGGTGCACTTTCATTAAATGATCGATGCAAATCGGAATCGCTGGTAATATTTGCAACTGGTAAAGTCTGAATATCAATTTCTTCAATAATTGTATTGATAGCTTTTGGAATCTTCCAACTTGTAACATCATTATTAAGAATGCAGCCTGATGTTTGGCCGATAGACACATTAGGTGGTGTTACACGAACCTGAGTTGTTGCACATTCTGAATAAGGTCGGTCAGTTACAGTTGATGGAAGGAAATCTAAAATCTTCAAAAATATTTATGTCAAATGGTGCTATTCCAGACACTCTAAAGCCTTTTGTAATCGACTTTGTTATGAAGGCTCGTGGTAAAGCTTTAGCCACTAAACCATAAATATCATAAATCGTCATACGCTTGTCGGGGTTATTTCTCAACCGAGCATCTTGAGCATAAATTTTTTGAAAGGATCGTTTACTGAACTTTCTAAAGGCTGGAACACAACTCCGTTATCCTTAGTAAGGTTTATGGTTTTAATAGCTAAATGAGATTCGTGGTTGTCTAATGTTAATAAAACAGGGCTTGTAATTGATGGACGGACGTGCGAAATAAAATGTTCTATCCATGAATAAAACTCAGTTCCAGTCATTCATGTTGAACCATTTCCTGTTAAAATACTACCGATGGGTCCATCTCTCTAATAAAATGTGGCTGATATCTTTTTCTTGGGGAAATAAAGCATAGGAAGAATAAAGTTTCCACCAGCACCTACAGCACAACAAATCGTCACAAGCACTCCTCTTTCACGTCCTGATGTAAGCCCTCCCACTTGCTTGACTTCAGCAACAACTTTGTTCAGTGTTTACACCTTAGTTACTCCTGTTTCAACTACGTTTCATATTTTGGCGGCTGTAAAATTATATCTTACACAAAGCTTGTTGCTAGTTCTAATGGTAAGCTCTGGATTTTTCTTTAGAAAAATTGTAAGCCATTCTGAGCCTGCCATTTTATTTATATGCAAAGACGATGGTACGTCTACCCCAAAAGGTACAGCACATTCAAAGGCTAATTTTCTAGTTTCTGTCGGTGACAAGCCGAAATAAATTTGTGATGCGTGTTTGAGGTAATTTACTAGTTCAGTCGTTTGCGTAGGATTGAAAATTTGGTGACTTGGTTGGTACCCAACTTTAATTAATCCTACTTGTTCAAATTTATTTACATACCGAGAAAGAGTTGCATACGAAAAATGATAATCTTTTGAGACTGAACGTATAGACAACCCACTCTTAACCGGTTCAACTGCTTCGGTATTTTCAGCAAGTGATGAGTTACCTCGATCAATTTTATTTTTATATATTCTCATGTTACCTGGAGGAAATAAAATTTAATTTTTATAAGAAAAAAGTTAAATTTATAAAAATTGCTATTTCAGAAACGCGTGATTTGTTACAACTTCCCCCACACGTTGGATATGCATTATTTTACAATTATTACATATTTGTTATCACTAAAATATGTAATTTTAATATTTACAAACCTTCGTTTATAATATCATTTACATTAAATGAGACTTTAGGTAAACACACTATTAATTTAATATTACAAAACTAAACACAATACTGACTTCACGTTCTCGAAAACACAAAAATTGAGAAATAAACAATCTGACACGTCTGTATACGCCTTGAAAATTGGAAGTGAACTAAAAAATGAGAAGAGTTCTCAAAACTAAAAAAAAAAAAAATTTACTAGCGAAATTACGTAAATTTTAACTTGCCCCGTATTTCAACTAGCCCCGGTCTCACCTATATAGGGTTTTGGCAGTGTGAAGTTTCTGACAAATTGACAAAAAACCTTATAACAGCCAAAAAGTGTAAAATAAAATGTTACACTTTGAATTAAGAATGGTACACTTTTAAACATAATTTTAAATAAAGAACAACGAGTAAATTAAAAAAATATGGGAAAATACATTTATTTAAATTTATTTAACGTCATTAAAATCAAAAATAACAAAATATAATATAATTGTTTCAAAATATAATTGTAAATCGGAATATGATATCGTGTAGTACATACCCTATTGCAAAGATGCAATAGGGTCAGTACTACACGATAGCATACTTCGACTTACTTAGACATCTCTACGATACCTTGTCATTGACGATCGAAGTACCACTACACTTTCTTAAATAGCAAAATTTTAAAATTTAAAAAAATCTATGACTCTGCATTAATATGCTGGCTTCTAGAAAACATAAGGAATGGTAATTGTACATGGTTATGGCAAAATTAGCTTGCTGTTGTGAACTTATTTTTTTAACAGTTTATTTTGTTTCACATAACGTATTTTTCTTGAAAGTGTTGATTTACACTATTTGGGTGTTGCAAAAGCAACATTTGTGTAACATTCGTTTGTTCTGCAAAAGTCGACTAGGCGAAGTTCCTTTCGGTTTCTGTACCAGTCTTATTTTAATCTTTAATTGTTTGGTCGTAAGTTTTTCAATATATTCTTTTTGATCCAAATCTAATAGTCTGGTTCTACCATTCTTTACAGCGAGTTCATACGACGGATAAAAATCTCGGATTTTACTATCCCATCGTTTTAACTAATTACATCAGGTAAATTATACAACAGACACGCATCTTTTCATAGAAAATAGTTGAAACAAATTGAAAATATCTCGGATGGAAAAATCCGAGATTTTTATCCGTCGTGTGAACAAAGCTTTACTCCTCCTTGCCTACCGCTTCAGTCTCTCGGTGATTTGTGATTTTCTATTATTCGACAGTCTTTGACATTGTTTGACATTCAGAATGAGCGAAATATGACATTGAGTGTAGAACTTTTAGATTACAGTTAACGTTATTAAAATGTAATGTTTTTTGTTGGACTCACACAACCCCACCACTAGGATTTGCAAATAAAGGTTTTTAAAAACCGGTTTTTTCAATGAAAACCAAAAACTGAAAATCGCTTTTTACTGATAAAATATCCGGGTAATTTTTTAAACTTGAACTTTATTAGAAACGATTCAACTTAAATTTTACACAATAAGACAAACTACTAAGTCTCAAATTTATAATTTTTATTGGAAATTCATTTACATTTCACAAAAATTTAAAATGAAAAAAGCAAATTGCAATTTTTGTGGTATTCAAAGGTGGAACGCTTCGACTTTGTTAGGTCATTTATAGAGCCCAGCATCACCTCAACCAAAAGTTGAATAAAAACAAAGCGACTATCTATGTAGGGCTAAAAGTCGGACCTTCAAAAAATCACTCTATTATATGTTGCAGTTCGTACGACGACTAAGCTTTGAATTAAGATTAGCTGCGCTAGATGGTTTGTCTATAAGACAAATTACTAGATCCATCTTTATTCGGGAATCAATAAATGCTCGAGCTTGTGAGTGCCCCAATTAAATGCTACAAAAATTGAAAATGAACTTAAGGAAAAAATCAAAACAATGCAAGAAATTATCATCAATTTTTGATGAGTGGAATTTGGCTTTAATCCGCATAAACGGAAGTGGTGATTCATACCAAATGAGGGAACAACTTTGGATTGGTTTTGAAGAATGATATTGTGGCCACAACATGTAACGGAGCATCACTAAATATTAAATTTGGCAAAGAATTGGAATTTGAAATAAAAAATCACCCCGATTTGTGCAACCAACAATAGAAACAAATGATTTCGAGGAATATTATGATATACAATAAAATGATGAACTCGAAAAAGAAAATAAAGATGAAATTGAATATTCTGACATTTCATTCGACAATTTTACACCAGTATGTTAAGCAGACGTTCATTTTTTTGGTCATTTTTTGAAGCAATACGTCAGAAGCCGTCTTGGTGATGAGTCCATAAATGCTCTAGTACTTCTAAAATACTAATTTCTTTCGAAAATTGAGTAAAATTTTTAATTTTTTTTGTTTTAACTATATTTTAATAATAAATCGTACCTGGTTTTATTAATTTTTGTAATACAAAAATTAATTATTGTGTCTGAATTAGAATTAAAAATACAAAAACTATGAAAACATTTTTATTAATGGCGTTGTTTTAGAAAAGTTATACAACAAGGGTGACACCTTAAAACCGGATTTAAGATTGAAAAAAACCGTAAAACCGGTAGAAACACGGATTTTTGCAAACCCTACCACCACACTCACAATAAAAATGAATTTTAATTGTTTGCTTAGTTTGGAAAGAAAAGGCCAACACGTTTCATTTCATTTCAGCTCATCAATTTTGTTGACTACCTCTAAAAATTAAGAGTAATACTGAATAAAATGAGTGCAATGATTAGTTGAGGAACTTACACAAAATTATTCTCCTTATTGCACAGAATAAATAATGCATAATGAAGATGATGGCTGAAATTAATGTAACATAACATGCGACTACTTGTAAAAGACTTTCTGGTCCAGATTATTCTTCCGATAGAACTCAAGTGATTACCAATAATTTTATGATGTGAGCAAAAATAAAGTTTCCCGAAATATTTTTAATTACTCGCAGTAAATTTCGGCTACGGAATTTAAATCTAGGTATTATAGGAATAAAGTTTATAGATTGTTCTAACCAATTTAGGACTTATACTTCTCCATAAATTTCCTGTTAATATACATGCCAATCGGTCGTTCAAACCTTAATAATTCTTTAAAGAATAATTGAAATCCAAGTCAATTGCTTTTTGAGTATTCATATACTATATAATAACAATAAATCACGGCATACAATTTTGATAAAACTTTCAGATTAAAATCAAAATTATGCTCAATTGTTTTCAATAAAATTATTGTTTTTTGGTAGCATTCTCGATTTATGATAGACACGCATTGTAAATTGACAATGTTCAAGTGTTGTTTACAAACTAATAAAATGTGTTCATGCAATACAAAGCTTAAGCAAATAAATACGTCAATAAAATATAATTAAACCAACTTGTTTGCGCAAAACTATGGATTTTTTTTAATCACTGATATATATTATAATTAAATTCTGTCATGCAATGAATATACGTCAAAAAAATAATTTCTGTATTCAACTCCTGTTTTGTCATATGAAATATTATGTTTTGATTGTTTATCAAATACTCGAATTAAGCTTTAATTTCATTGATAGTCAGCAAAATTCATAAACCCGATTTTACCTTTTCAAGTAAAAACTGGAAAGTCAAGAAAAACTCTTCAACGAATACAATATTTTGCGCTATTCGCAAAATTCAACTAGAAATTTCCGGAAGTAAATAATTTGTCTTCTTACAATTTTATCGTTCATACGTTTTTCGTATAATTTGCTGTCAAGGCCCTAAAATGCATCTTATTCGGGTTTAGTCCTTAACATCCATTCAAAAACGACCTCTGGCCGACATAACAAGTTCGATTTCTGTTTATTATTTTGTTGGTGACGGACAGTTTTAAATATTTTTATCGAAAAATTTGGATGGCGAAAAACTGTTGAATTAAATTGCTGCATGACAAACATGGTGGCAAAATATTGCTTAAGATTAAAAAGGGCCATATGCGTTTGTGTAATCGAATACATTGTAGAGGGTTTTTATGGCCAAACAATATCAATAACCAAACACTTTTATAGCAAGTGAAATATTTTGAAATTGAGCATAGCAATATGAACCAAAGAGAGACGAGTGAGAAATAAACACATTGTCGGTTAAAATGTGATGTTCCACAAATTATGCTCTTTGGTCGTAAATCGAATTTCCGAACAATCTCCGGGATCTCCAAAATTAGTACATAAACAAATGATACTTAGAGCTACTTACCAATAGTATCCCAAATTTGAACGACGAAAAAATCTTCTTAACCCATTATAATCCGAACTATGTTCTAGTGGCCCGATTTTTCTGAAAATCACAATTCACTTAAATCTCAAGTCGAAAAATTTTATTGTGAAAAAAAGCCGTGGACCTGGTATGATATATTATACAATGGGCAGAAACAGTATATTTTTTTAATATTGTTTAAAAAAAAAATTTAATTGTCCTTAATGCACATCGATCAAAACGCAACTAAACATTTTTTATCCGTTAGGTTTTAAATCATTTTACTAGTATACACCATCCTCAACCACTTAAGGTAAAAAACGAAAAAATTGTATGTATGGTATTCAAGAGAGAAGATGTTAAGAAAGTAGTGATTTGCGTATGATATATAGTACATTGGACATAAATGGATTAATTGGGGTTGTGGCAATGGCACCTTTCTTTTCTCACTATCGCTATAACGTGAACAACTGAATTCGAACAAAACGGTTACTTGACTATTGTCGTGCCGTCGTATTAGGATAATTTCCGAATCTCTCTCCTGCAGAACAAAGGCGGAACCTCTAGCGGCTTTTTTTAAATCTTCTTTTAAATGATATTTATTTTTTTGGCCTTGAAATCTTCGAACAATGACAGCGAGGTAAAAAAACTATTAATAAAAATTGTTGATGCTTCAGAAATAATGCCCTCCGATTAATTTTTTACCACACTCTCACCTTGTGGCGAGTGTTTGTCACGCTCTGATTTGCCTAAAAATTTCAAAAATCTCTTCTCAAAATGTTGATAGTAAAAAAGATATTTTACGCTTACTTAGACATCAAAATTTAAATACAAATTTGATGGGCTTGCCTCTTATGAATTGCTTCAAACGATGGCGGCTATAATACGGATCCATTGCTTCGTCTATTTAAAAATTCGTACACAATGACTGACTGAAGAACAAAAACTTTTCGTTGAGATGGTTCGCACTTTAAATAGTTTGTCGATGGTCTCAATATTGGTATTGTCGTGCAAATGAAAATACATCATGATGGTATCGAATTTGTTTCTGGACATAGTATTTGAAACTATTATGTTGAAGGTGTCTTCATTCGTTTCCCAATACATCCATCGACTTGGAACTTTCACATAATCGGATAACAGTAAAATTCCAAAAAACTTGTAGATATCTTCTTCGGTTATTATTGTGTTCATTGCTCCTTTCTGCTGACCATATTTCACGCTTTCCGAACTTATTATACTGACGATATCGTATCGAAAGAAAAATACGTCTAATGGTTTTAATCCATTTTCGAGAATTTTTTTGGCACTTGGCTTGAATCGATTATTTGATTCGGAGTTACAGCTTCTAAAAAGGTTTTTTTTACCCATTTCTCATTTTTTTGCACGATCTCTTCTGTTTTGTCTTACTAAGGCTCTGCTCTTCTTCGTTTGTTAAAATTTAATTTAATTCTCCATTCTGGCGTGAATGTTGGCAATTCAAAATTTTGTAATAAAATATCTCTTCCTAAACTTTTGATACTATATTCGCCCTCATCATCACTTTGGGTATATACTTTATCACTGTTGGTTCCATCTCTTGGAGGCATTAGTGTTAAATCATATTCTTCGATGTTCTCGTCATCAGAATCTATCTCCTTTAAATATTTTAAAATTTGTTCTGTGTCGCGCTCAACATTAAAATTGTCACAACAAAAAAAATGTCACAATTGTAAAATTATATAATATTGTAAACATATACATAAAATGAACATGATATATTATACATGATGGTTTTTCTCAATGTATGATATATCATACCATCAAAAATATACCGTTATGATTTCGATTTACGCAGGATATTCAAATGTTTTACTAACAAGTGAAATTTATTTGAATGTTTTGTTTAAAGAAATATTCATAAAACATATAATAACATGAATTATCACGGCATATTTAATAAATTTATCACTTACCCCCGTCGACTTATTTTGTCCTCACTGCAAATCGATGAAAATAAAACTAAACCAACTTTGAGCGGTACGTGTTTTAACTTGTCTTTTATTTAGAACGCTCTCAATAAACTGAGAATAAGAAAAAAAGAAAAAATGCAAGGTGCACAACAGAGAGGTATGATATATCGTGATTTGAACCAAATAAATGTTTAGATGTCTAATCGAGAGTGATTGATAAAAGTACGAATACATCTACAAAGTATTTTTTGACTGTAATTTGGAAACAACGAAAACATTCCTGCTCGTGACAGTATACACCAATCTTATAGTTATAAGTAGAATTACACAGCTAACAATAGAATCATTGCCTTTTTTCAGTTTAGACATCATTTCATTGTTGTACTGCCATTTTTCCGTTCGATATTGATACACAGGCACAAAGAGAAAAGAAAATATTAAGTGGAATTTTCCATCATGTACTTTAAAAGAAAAGAATTAATATCATGGGCGGTACTCGTTACATTTTCTTAGGCTTTTTCAAAATAACAATAGGACAACCGCATAATAAAAATGAAAACGAGATTATACAGAATGTTTCAACATTGTGGTAAATTATATTTTAGGGCAATCTTCTGTATATATTCTGAAACAGATATAATTTTTTGTTTGTGCAATCAATTAACTCGTGTATTGAAATGTGTTTTGTCCGTCAAACTCCTGCTGTGGGGGAAAAATTTTACGAAAAAATAAAGTGGTTGAAAGAAATGCATAACTTGAAGTGGCAGTTTGGTCGTTTTTCTCCAATGTTTAGTATTAAATACCCGAATTTGTTTGCTACAAATGTAGCAGAGCAGTACTTCTGTTGTTCAAATGATTTTCCGATTTCTGATACGATCCTATACACTTATTGTATGGTTCCATGAGTTGTACTACGAAACCCAGGTTTCAAAATCCCGATTTTTAAAATCTCGGTTTCAAAATTCCGGTTTAATTTTCTTCTAGTTCTCGCTTAGCCTTCCGAGGGGTTTAGATTTGAACTTTAGGAGACGTAGGAGCCGGGATCAGTAAACCTGTCGCACTGCGTGTCGCACGTAGGAGCGTATTATATAGAATCTATTAATGACGCCTACTAAAAAGAAAAATTATTTGTTATGCAACATTTTGTTATGCAACATTTTATAGTTGCAAGATTAATTAATTAAAAATTTCATCGAAATCGGTTTAGAAATGGTCTAGTTCCATCTCTATTGACCACTTTATCGAAAAATCATTTTAGAATCTCATTTTCATCGCAAATGGCCAAATCCCGATTAAGCATTTTCTTGAAATTTGAAAACAAACTCATTTTTAAATTTTGTCAAAAAGTCATTTACCCATTTTCCAACATGTCACACCATGGGACCCATTTTCCACATGTCCAGTTTTAAAAATTCAAACCAGAATTTCCTAAAAATCGGGATTTTAATACAAAACCGGGATTTTGGAAACCGGGATTGTGTTGCACGCCCGGTTCCATGATCTTCTCTAAATCTAAACTGGTGATCCGGTTTAATACTTTGCTCTTGCAGAATTGGTTTAAGAGAGTTTTGAAAAAGAGTTTTGACAGGTTTGGCAGTAAACTGATTGGACGATACGAGTCTGCTTTTATTTCATCTTTACCTGGATTATTATGATCTGTGAAATTTTCCAAGTTTCGGGAAAATACCCTGCTTTATTAATTTGATACATGTATTTGGAAGTTTAATAAGTATTTTATCACTAATAAGACTACCAGATGCCCTTTAGGGGTTTATATGTTCGCTGATAATTGTTTTTACTTCACGGCATTTATATTTAATTGGTTTAAATTCTGGCAACTTATTCAGGCACCAATCCCAAGTGCATTTGCTAGTTCTGCAGCGCTCCTTGCCCAGGTTTATTATTGCTTTATTTAATTTTGGCTCAAATCTAGGTGATCTATGCAACAGGTTTAATATTCTGTGACGATTGGTACATTTTCACTTTAGTAGAGCTGTGGCATATAGCATCCTTTGCTGATTGATCTAATGTTCTCCTTAGGTGTTGTAGTGCTTCATAAAACACAGATTTCGTTTTAACTAGGATGCTCAATAAGCAGTCTCTTGCCACAGTAGATTTAAATTGAGACCAATTAGTGTGTCGGTTCGTTAAAAAAATATTTGATTCTGAATTTAAAACTAGTGTGTTTTTATGTTATTAAAACCGGGGAGTGCTAGCAATATTCTTTGTTACACAGAACTCGATTAAATCGGGAATTGATCGTTTATCGGTTTGCCAAAATGTTGGTCTGCCGCCAGAAACATGATCTAGTTTTCCTTCCTGCATACATTCCCACAGCTGCTTGCGTTTTTTTGATGTTAATCGAAGAGCTCCAATCGACGTGTTTGCAGGTAAAATCTCCTCTTGTAGAGAATTTATTTGCCAAAGTTTTGGTGCTTTTTAATTGAATGTTTCGGTGGACAGTAAGTTGCGGATATATGGTGCATGTACCGGGTCATTCTTCTAGTTCATGGTATCGTATTCTATTCGGGTGCTGGGTGTCGTAAATTTTATAACAATTGAATTTTACCGACCTCATTTGCGTAAAATGTGTCTCAGGGACCATCACGATTTCAATATTGCATTCATTTTTTTTATGTTTTTATGTTGCGCTAGCCCATTGACATTCTATAAGGCAATTTAAGTTCAATAAGGGTAGTCATGTTTTGTAGCATGAGTGGCATAAATTTGTTCCTTGATTCGTTAGGATCATTCTGAGGTTTATTTGCTTTATTTCGTACATTATCCGCAGCCACTTTAGAAAATTGTGTGTCTGTGTTAATGGTTGCAGAAATAGTTTTCTCATTGTTTGAGCAGTTAAGTATTTGATTGATAGCTCGTTGCTTCTAAAAAACTTCTAATTACATATTAAAATTTTATTTATTGTTACTGCACTCATCGATTTTATGTCCGTACCGCGCGATGATTCAAATCGAAGTTGGCCAAATAATAATTCAACAAAATTATAATTAAAATCATAATGCCCAGATGAACGTAAAAATTTTCACTTTTTTCAGAAATAAATGTTGTTGTCAACATGCGAATTATGAAATTAGTTCTTTTATTGTTGCTCGAAAGAAAAGTTAAATGAAAAGGTAAAAATAATGTTTTAAAAACCAACATCAAAACATAACCAACCATTGCTTAGTTCTTCACCAAAATTTTTTTTAACCGATAATTTTGCTCGAGTCATCCGAATTGGTACAGAACATTGGTCCTTAGAACCGTATAGGAAGTAGTCGCAATTGTCTGGAAAAAGCGCATGGCAACACATCACAAAATATTTTCTTCAAATGTCAATTTTCTTAAATATTATTAATTAAATGAAAATCGCTCTTATATTTGACAATATTAACATTCAATGAATGAATAAATCAGAAGAATCTACAAATTTGTTTTGCGTCTTTGAAACAAAAATTATTCATTGTTGTCAAAATTATTCATTGTTGTTGTTAATGTGTCGGAAATGTTGTTTTTGTTGCCATTGTATGATTAATAGAAAACTTGGTGTTAGCTACAGTCATCGGTAAAAGTTTTTGGAATTTTGTATTTCAAGCAAAATATTTACAAATTGTAAAGCATTTATTAAAATCAAAATTTTGCTTCTACATTTTGTTCGCATTTTCTTTGTGCGTAGTTTTCATAAATTTTTAAAAAAATAGTACAGCGATACAAAAAAGAACTCAAATCTAAGTAGTAGTGCATTATTTCATTCAGGCATAAGTACTTGGGATTTCATTTAAGAACGGAGAACTTTCCAAAATTCTACCACTGCCAAATAATAGTTAGATAGTTTATTAAAATTCCAAGTCAGCCAGTTTCTAATGTTTCAAAAATATTAAAAAATATTAAAGGAAGACAAATCTGTAGACGAACTATCTCTATACATAAATTTGGACACATAACTAGAACAATGATTAATTGCCATGTTTTTTGGCACACATTGATTCGGATCAGCACAAATTTTGTATGGAAAACCTGATCCCAACTTTGTTTTAGATGACAAATTTTAATTTGAAATCTAGTAAGCGTTAATGTGTTGTTTCATGAAACATAAACTGAACCGGATCAGATCAAGCATCAAGAAACACTAACAATATTTTATGGACTGATGAAAGTTCGTTTAACGTCATGCTAAAAGGGGCATACGTAACCGGAAAAGAGAAAAAAATAGCTGAAAGTAAAATCCGCGCAGTTTTGGGTCAATTTAATTTACGAAAAAATATAGAATCTATGCCAATTCATCTTCAGACTGTAATAAGCACAAAGGGAGACGTCATTTGATAATGAGTCTATAAAATATGTTATGCTTAGTAATTGAAAAATTCAAAATACCAAAAACTTATACTTACTTGTTTTTTTTATTATATTTATTTATTTATTTCCTATTTTTACCAACATTTATTTCAAACTAGTATTTTATATTAAAAACTTAAAAATTTGTTATTTTATTTAAGATATCCAACCTATCGCAAAAAAGCTTAATTTCCAAATACTTTACCCAAAAAATCACTAAACACAAACAATTTTCAATATATTGTTTCGTTCAAGAAGTAAAATCTATGTTTGGCCTTTAATTTCAGATAATTTGAACTTTTAAGTTGCAAACTTGCAAACGTATCGACTTATAACCTTTAAAATTAAATTTCTTTTCAAATTACATATATTAAATATTTCAGTGCCCTGAATGTTTATGAATAAAATTAAGTTTTTCGTTTTACTGGAAATTGAAAATGAAAGCTCTCGAATTTTCTCATAGCTACGAACTGTAATGCTTAACAAATATTTTTATAATTTAAAGCACAATATTAAAAAAAAATTAATTTCTTTAAATGGTTGTGAAAAAAGAGGAATAAAAAATCACTTATGACGTAACGTAGTTTAAGGCACTTTCGTAAACATTAAATCTTCTACAAATGATACTCAAATAAATTTAAATAACCTAACACATGGATGACAACGTTATACTAATGTTATATTCCTAAAGGAACCATTATTTAAATCTATATATTCTCCCATATTTTTTTTTAGAATATAACAAGGAAACACATAAAGATGTGGATTTTTATGGTTGGATGGGATATATTTTGGTAGCGCAACGCTCATAAAAGTTAACCACATCATAATTATTTAGAGTTTTATACACATATAAAAAATTAGAAATGTTTTATTCAATATATCAGCTTACAGAGATCAATTATTAAAATTATAACCGAAAACTATCATACAATATGATAAATTTTGATGCACACTATATACTACAAATATTGTAAAATTGTAAAATTTAAAAGCTAAATATAAATAATTTATTATTTTAAAACTGGACTTAGAGTTATTTTTACAACTGTACACAAAAGCTCATAAAAAGTGGAAAAGTTCGATGTTTAATTTGTGTTAGTGGATGGAACCGCGTTATTTATTAGTTGTTTAGCCAAAAACACAAATTATCTGTGTAACAGAGCAAATGGCTCAATAACTTTTATTGGCTTGTGAATACAATAACGACACATCATGGGATGGATAACTGTGGCAATTTTAAATTTCGCTCCGAAGAAATCATAAAAAAAATTATTTCCAAACCAACAATTTTGAGCTCAAAAATTATAATAAGGTAGGGCATAACTGCAACTAATAACATTTTCTTACTGTATTTGCTAAAAAAAGTTTTACTTTGTAAATCAATAAAACGAGACAAATGCTGGTAAGACACAAATGTGAAGATTTATTTCTTATCGTACTGAATCATAAATAGTCTAGTTTTTCTAGATCTAGTGTACAAGGTAAATGATTTATGTATGCTGAAAAAAGCAACATTTAAACAGATTAATCAATATACTTTCGAACAATGCTCTTTAAAATACTTACTTTCCAACTCACATTTCAATTTTTCAATTTTTCAAAAAATAATCGTTGAAGTTAGCAAGGAAAAACAGTAAACATAACACCTCTTAGCCAAATAGAATTTATATGTAAGAATATATATATTTGTTCGTGTTGTAAAATAAAATTAAGCTGCTCTTACGCTTTTAAAAATGAACATTTTTTTTTTCATATTTTCGTAACTTTTATTTTACGTTTAAAATATTGATTTTAAACTTTTAAAAATTGTAAAAACTAACAAGAATTGTGGTGGTTCTAGTTTCTTTTGCCTATAATAATAAAAAAAAAAACTGGAATAGAAATAGATAGAACAGAGTGCTTTAAGTGTGTTACCTAGAATTTATTAAATGGCACGTAACTTCGGAAAACTGGACGTTGTATGTAAGTAATAAGTTCCTAAATCACTGACACTAGATATTAAAAACATTTCATCTAGCACCACAAATAAATTAAAATATTTTTGCAATAATCTTATTCTCCAAATATTAGTTTACATATTTTATAAGCTAAAATTGCGATATGCCACTAGATTTATTACATGCAGGAAGTGAATAATTATTTTTATAACGGAATGAAATATATTCTTTGTTATCAAAATCATTTGTACAATTCGAAGGCTTCAAATATCGTTCACAATGAATTTTCTATTAAGAGTGTATTGACAACAACAATGTGGTTTTTGCCATATTGACAACAACAACGATTTATATATGATAAAATTCACTCGTTTTAATACTTTCTACAAAAATAAGTATTAAAGCAAATTATTCACGAATGTAGTTTCTAAATATACATTACAGTAAGTTGGTTATTAAACACATTATGACAACAACAATTTTAATTATTTCTGCCATATTGACAACAACAACGATCATTTTTGACACAAATCGGTTGGTTAAATATTATTTTTGAGATTAAGTTTGGAATAAAGTATCGAAGCAATATTCATGATTGTTGTTGTTTCTAAATGTATCCCACACATAAATATGTACTAAACACATAATGGCAACATTAATTTTGACAAATTTTGCCATATTGACAACAACAACGATCTATTTTGTCGAAACCCGATTCTGTTTAACATCAGTCTTGATGTTAAAACAGAATCGGGTTTTGAAAAATGAATTTTCTATTGAAATTGTATTGACAACAACAACGTGGTTTCCGCCATATTGACAACAACAACGATTTATATTTTATGAAGTTCGTTGCATTTAATAATTGGTACGAAAACAAGTAGTAAAGTAAATTATTCACGTATTTAGCTTCCAAATATAGCTCACAGTTTTGTTTTAAACAATTCTAGTTAATTCTGCCATATTGACAACAACAACGTTCTTTTTTGACAAAAATCATTTGGTCTTTGAGTTTAGGTAGTAAAATAATTTTTAGAATTATAAAAATTCAATTTCCAATTCATAACAAAAAATTAGACTCCGCCATATTAACAACAAAATCTAATGACCCTAATGCTGAACCAGCACTTGTAGCACAATCCAATGAGAATGGTACTGGAATTTTTTACAAATTAATTACAAATTTATTACACAGTTAGAAAATTTTTTACAGGTCCCGTTATCTTGCAATTCGTGTATGGGCTGGCGTTAGACAAAGCTACACCACACTTTTCGTATTTTTGTTAATATTTATTGTATCGTACTGGGGGTGGTACTGAATTTTTTTACAAATTAGCATAGTTCAACCCCCAAAAACTTCCCCTAAGGAGTGAAATTTGCATTTCTGTGATTTTTTGTTGTATAGTGCTGGTGGTACTGGATTTTTTTACAAACTTACTACAATAAAACAGCATAATTAAATCCCCTAGAAAACTACCCCAAATGAGAGCAACAGTTTAAAACCATTGTACTTTACTGGTATATACAAGATGTTTTTACTAAATAAATTACTATATATTGGAATAGTTCAATTGTCAAAAATTGCACCTAAAAAGTGCAGCTCTTTTAAATCATATTTCTGTGTAAAGGGGTTTAGAACCCCTCAAATAACTACCCATGAATTTATTACAACCGCCTACACCCACGAAAAACGATCAAAAAGTATCGAACTTCCTTCCTATGCAAAAAATAGATACCAATGAATTACAACAGCCCACACCCACAAATGTTGATCAAAAAGTATCGAACTTCCTTCCTATGCAAGAAATAGGAAATCAAAAATTTATTACAACAGCCCACACCCGCAAAATTTCAAACTTCCTTCGTACGCAAGAAATAGGTACCCATGAATTTATTACAACAGCCCACAACAACAAAAAACGATCAAAAAGCATCGAACTCCCTTCCTATGAAAGAAATAGATAACAATGAATTTATTACAACAGCCCACACCCACAAAAAACGATCAAAAAGTATCGAACTTCATTTATATGTAAGAAATAGATAACAATGAATTTATTACAACAGCCCACACCCACAAAAAACGATCAAAAAGTATCGAACTTCATTCCTATGCAAAAAATAGACACCCGAGAATTTATTACAAGAACCCACACCCACAAAAATTGATCATTATGCATCGACCGTCCTCGTACGCAAGAAATAGGCACCCATGATTTTATTACAACAGTTCCCACCTACAAAAAATGATCATAATGCATCAAACTTCCTTCGTACGCAAGAAAGAGGTACCCATAAATTTATTACAACAGCCCACACCCACAAAAAACGATCAAAAAGTATCGAACTTCATTTATATTTAAGAAATTAAATATAATTTGTTATACCACAGTTTTTGGGGGTTGAACTGTGCTAATTTGTAAAAAAATTCAGTACCACCCCCAGTACGATACAATAAATATTAACAGAAATGCGATAAGCATGTTGTAACGAAAATTATCATTTTTGAAGAATTGCACCCCTTATGGGTAGTTTTTTGGGGGTTGAACTATACCGATATGTTGTAATTAATTTGTAAAAAATTCCAGTACCACCCCCAATACGATACAACAAATATTAACAAAAATACGAAAAGTGTGGTGTAGCTTTGTCTAACGCCAGCCCACACACGAATTGCAAGATAACGGGACCTGTAAAAAATTTTCTAACTGTGTAACAAATTTGTAATTAATTTGTAAAAAATTCCAGTACCATTTTCATTGGATTGTGCTACAAGTGCTGGTGCAGCATTAGGGTCATCAAAAACTATATATTTTTGACGAAAACCATTCCATTTAATTGTTTGATTAAAATAAGTATTTAAGCAATATTCTTACTTTCTATAAATACATATATCCCCATTCAAATTTGCACTAAACACAAAATGGCAACATGAGTTTTAACAAATTCCGCCATTTTGACAACAACAACGATCAATTTTGTACTAAAATAATTATATTTAACATTAGTATCAGATCAAAATGATTTGTAAAATTTGAAGTTTTAAAATATCGTTCACAATAAATTATTTGTTGGAATCGTATTGACAACGAACGACAAGTTAGTTTCCGCCATATTGATGACAACAACGATCATTTTTGACTAAAATCATTTGGTTAGTCGTTTGGTTGACTAAAATCAAGTGTCGTTCACAGTGAATTTTCTAATAAAATTGTATTGACAACAATAAATTTTACTCCGCCATATTGGCAACAACAACTATATCTTTTGTAGAAAAATATGTAGTTCTGCTTAACATCAGTCTTGAGATTCGACATTAAAACAATTTATATAATTTGAAATTTTTAACTATCGTTCACAACGAATTTTCTATTAAAAGCGTATTGACAACAACAACGATCCTTGACAAAAATCATTTGGTTTATTTATATTTTTGAAATTATGAATACAAATAATTTTAATAATTATGAAGTTTCCCAGTGTCGTTCACAGAGAATTCTCTAATAAAATTGTATTGACAACAACAAATTTAATTCCGCCATATTGACAACAACAACAATCTATTTTTCACAAAATTCACTCCATTTAATAGTTTGGCTATATAACGCATTATTAAAGCAAAAGACAACTATTTACGTATGTAGTTTCCAAATTTAGCCTCCATTGAGTTTGCTTTTAAACACATAATGACAACAACAATTTTAATAAGTTCCACCATATTGACAACAACAAAAATCATTTTTCGTCAAAATCATTTAATTTATTGTTTGTTTTTTGAGATTAAATATTAAAGTAATTTTGATAATTCTAAAGTTTTCTAGTATCGATTACAGAGAATTTTCTAATGAAAATGTATTGACAACAACAATTTTGATTCCGCCATATTGAGAACAACAACCATTTTGTTGACATAAAGCATTCCATTTAATAGTTTAATTAAAAATAAATAAAAAAGCAAATTATTAATGAATAAAGTTTCAAAATATAGATCAAACTAAATTTTCTACATTCCGTCCTCTACAATTTTAAATAATTTTACCTTATTGACAACAACAATGATCTATTTTCAAAAAAAGCAACCTTTAATATTTTTCAGCTCTTCGTAACGACCAACAAAATTTTAATTGAGATCAGTCAAACCACATATCGTTTAAGTCGAAATTATCTGATTATCTGAACAAAACACTAATCATTTGTCTGTATCGTTGTCCGTTGACGCTAATTGCAATGCCATTTTGATTTGCAAAAAATATTGTAAAATTACATCTCCTGATTTAATTAGTAGCTATTTAATATTTATGGATGCAAACGTGTTTCATGATCAGCATGTGAGTTTTTTTTCTCTCCATAAATACGACAATGGTGCTTATTTATGAAGTCGTTCAACCAGAAATGAGCTTCATGGCTGAAAATGATTTTTCCATGAAATAATGGATGTAAATTGCTCTAAAGACATTTGTGAAGATAGCAAAAATTTGTATCTTCGGAAAGTAAAGAGGGCGTTAAGAAAAAGTTTCTTCAAACTCATGCAACTAAGCCTAGTGAAGGAGGAAGACAAAGTATTTTTTTCGCACGGCAAAAATTCTGAAAAAATTCATAAACATTTATTTAAATGTTCCACTATCACTTAATATAAGCCTATAGTCCAACCATCAAATAAATGATGAGTTTGAGAAACTGCACCTCAAAGAATTCTGAAACAATCATATAGAAATTACTTTAAAATTTCCTTCATCTTCCGTCCTTTCCTTAACTCCACACAACAGAATTTTTTTTAAAAAGTCACAGAAACTACATTTAATTTTCCTCTACCACCAGATATAAGCCGATGTATAACTCAACTCAAACCCAAAAAAAAAAATTCCGAGAAAATCATACAATTGACTACAAAAATTTTTTATAACTTAAATCTTTTACAAATTTGTGTGAGATGAATACGTTCTCATTAAACTTACGTAACATTTTAATTCATAATTTGACTATTTTGCGAAAATTTGTTTAGAAGGTCTTTAAATAAAAATAAACTTATAAATTTAACACATACAAAACAAGCTATTATTAAAAATATATTTAAATTTGGTCGTGGTTGTCAAAGGAAAGTAGCCAAATCTTCAAATTTCACTGAAATTCTGATTTTGATGGGATATATTTTAACCCACCTTGAAAAGGCAAAATTACTCATAGCAAAGAGTATGTAAATTTATAAAGAATAACGAAACGGAGGAAAAACTTTCATCAAAATATTCGTGGGTCATGCAATTTAAATGGGTTATACAATACACTTGCATGGCTTTATTTATCGTAATTTTTATCGTTTTCTATCAATAGTGCATTGACGCTCAGTAAAAAGGCAAACGCCTTGCCAGATGAGAGGTGGACCAACACTCTCACGTGCAGGGTATCAAAACAGGTTTGGCCAAAACTGGACCTGCGGCGCTCCAAGGCACTTGTATCCCTGGGAAAACGAGATTTAGGATTGGTCGTAGGGATACTGACAGGACACTGCCTTCTTGAGGAACATGCGAGAAGGCTGGGTCTAGAGACGAATGACTTTTGTAGAAGTTGTATGGACGAAGAGGAGGAAGAGACGTTAGTTCACTTCCTATGCTCGTGTCCAGCACTATCATACAAAAGACATAAGTACTTGGGTGTGTACAACATGGACAGCCTTTCTGAACTCGCGGACTTTGGGGTGCGAGATATTTTACGCTACATCAGTAGCTCTGGTTGGTTTCAGCGGGAGTAAGGGGAGATTGGATCCTATGGTATCACAGTAGGCCATTATTGGCCTAAGTGTGCAATAGCAGCCACTCTAACCTAACCTAACCTAACCTATCAATAGTGACAAGTATGACCGCATCTTCGATTCAAATAAAAACCAAAATTGTTGTGTAAGAGTATTGCATATCCTATTTAAATTGCATAACCCACGAATATTTTGATGAAAATTTTTCCTCCATTTCTTTACTCTTTATAAATGTACATACTCTTTGCTCATAGTCATAAAGTTTAATATTTTTTTATAATTTATCATTATGTTGGCAATGCTAAGCACCAACGGTAAATGCGTGAATAAGTGAAATAAAATATACAAATCAAAACGCGGCAGTAAGTTATGTTTGCGCATTGACTCATTCAGTGAAGTAGTGAATTATTGTCTTTCAGAACGGTATGTATTCTTTCGATTTTTGTTCTAAAAATGATTCGGTTATTAACACATATGATAGCACCAATCCTAACATATGGATGGGCATGGACTTTTATTCGGAGGTAGTACACGTTTTGTCCAATTGATTTCAAATGAGATCGGTTACGACACTTTAGGTTCCAGAGAACCATTCTTTCAAATCTGAAATGTATATTTTATTTAAAATGGGCCTTAGTGCCAATCCCAACATACGGCTGGCTTTCATAATTTTATGATAGATATCTGAAGTATGTTAACTTTAAATTATCTATTATCATATTTTGTGACATTTTAAAAATTTCTTGGTTGTATTTAAAAATCCTGGGATGGGATATAACTAGTATTGCCCGATGAACATTTTTTATTTTTCTGAAATGAAATACTGGGATAACTTCACGTACTTGTCTAAAGGTGATATTAAAGACATTATAATCAAGCATTGATGAATCAAACACTGATCTTGGTGACGATGAAGACCTGAAGAGAACGAGGATCATTTCTAGGTCAGAAGATCATTGTAGAAATGAAGTTACACAACCCAGCTGATTAGACAATAGAGTAAAAATGGAAAACCAGCATCATTTGGATTATTTACTTCTAATTCTGACCAAGCTCAACACATCAACGATCTTCAAAGTCCATCATCATTTTTTAATGTTTTTTTTGCTCATTTTTTACAATTAAAAAATTCTGAGCAACTAGGGTTTTTATTTTCTTTAAAATCCTGTGCCTCAAAGAGTTAATAAGTGATGGTAAATTATTATATAATTTTGGGGCTATGAAGATATATAGAAACGCCGAGTGTGTTCTTTTCTGGTGAAGTTTACAATGCATAGGTTATTGTGATGGAGAAAATATATTAATTTTTTGAGCCACAATTAATTTTTTAGCGACTCATAGACAGCGCCACCCTAAAGAGCTAGACCATAATTTAACCTTGTATAATATAAAGCAAAGTATAAAGATTTTAACAGAGCTCTGGGACAGAATTCTCGCAACATGTCAAAATTTCCTAATTGTTGATTTCATTTGACTAGAAAACTTTTCAGTATGGGATCCAAAATTCAATTTGGTATCAAAAAAGACTCACACCAATTAAAAACACAATAGAACGAATGAAGAGTTATAACATCTGGGGTACCATCAGTTTGGTTGCGCATCAAAAACAGCATGAATCGAGTTTTATAACTTAAAACCATACTATGGACACTATACCATGATTTTAACGTCCTTTACTTTCAATACAATTTGGTTTCAGTGTCTTTTGCAAACGCCACTACTTAAGTATTCAAGAATTTTGTTTTTCATCATTTTCTCCAGAATTTTAGAGAATCCGGATAATTTGGAAACAGGTCGGAAATTAGACATGTTAGTGAATCGCCATTTTTAAATAGAAGTATGATTCGGGAAAATTCCTTTCAACAAACCTAGGTTAAAGATATATGCAATCGACGATATACTGTTCCCCGCGAACTGTTTTAAAGTCGCATTTGATATTTCATCGAACCCACAAGAATCAGAATTGTTCAAATCATTTATGAATGATAGAATTTTACAACCACCAAGAGGCGAGAAAAAACAGGGCTCGATGAAATTGGAGATCTTAATATCATATTCCTCAAGATAACTTTATCAATGCTGGTGTTGAGATAATTTGGTATTTCAACATATTAGAATTTATTAAACATGTTGGCGAAATTTATTTCTTTTTGCATCTTCACTGACCGTTAATAATTTCCCATTGCTTTTTAGGATTAGCTAAATGAATTTGAAAGGACCCCGCACAAATCTTATGGAAATTGGGTCCGGGTCAAATTCGCTGAATTTTTGATATGTGATAGAGTTCATCATACTGGTCAATTGTCTCAATAGCCACAAAACTCAAAAATGGATAGTTTGGCCGGTACAGAGCTTTAAAGCTCCGAGTATCCTCCACGGATTTATGTATATGCGCAGTGTGTATAGACTTTTGAAATAGCCTATTTCATTTTTTTTTATTTTCTAGGTTTATATCCTTGAGGTTGCTGAATTCAGATCTGTTGTTAGATTTTCAAAATTGACAGTTGGCAGCTGTCAAATAGCTGTCAATGTGCTATAATAAAGCCAAAAACTTGTATTTTATGTTTTATCTTTCTTTTTTTTACTTCGATAAGTTCAAAGATGATATCAAATCAATAACAATGACTATCGGCAGCTGTCATTTAGCTGTCAACAATTCTTTAAAGTCCGGTAATAAAGTCAAAAAATTATTTTTTGTTTATAACTCCAAGCTTTTTAGATAAGTGAATATAAATATGATATAAAATTATGTAGCCATCAGCTTACAGCTGTCAACAAGCTGTCAACTAACTGTCAAAATGCAATAATAGAGAAAGTAACTTATTTTTTGTGCTTAAATTTGTGAATAAGGAATCAAACATAATATAAGTTTGTGACATCACTTTTGAACTCAGTGATCTAAGCAACTTAAAGTTTTTTTTTAAAAGTAACTTTTAACATGAAACATGTTCATAATGACAGCTGCCGATAGTCATTGTTATTGATTTGATATCATCTTTCAACTTATCGAAGTAAAAAAAAGAAAGATAAAACATAAAAAAACAAGTTTTTGGCTTTATTATAGCACACTGATAGCTATTTGACAGCTGACAACTGTCAATTTTGGAAATCTAACAACAGATCTGAATTCAGCAACCTCAAAGATATAAACCTAGAAAATAAAAAAAATGAAATAGGCTATTTCAAAAGTCTATACACACTATGCATATACATAAACCCGTGGAGGATACTCGGAGCTTTAAAGCTCTGTACCGGCCAAACTATCCATTTTTGAGCTTTGTGGTCATTAAGACAATTGACCAGTATGTCCTTTCTTCGTGTAGTATTCTTTCATAGTTTCCATATTGATGCGATAGACATTTTTCTTTAGGTTAGAATATCTTGATCTGAAAGAACTATTTTGCGAATGTTTTATTACTTTTTTGTATAATTTATTTAGATTTTAAAATATGTAAAATAAAAAATCCAAAAAGCCTAAAAAATTATTATATGATTCTCGTAATAATTTTCATCATCAAAATGTCATATCTTTACTCTCAGCCCCGAAAAATAATTGTGTCGTGATAGTTTTAGGTGTCATGACAGTTAATAAATGTTTTCGGGGCAGCGAGTAAAAATGTGTAATTTTTCGTAGCTAATAGTGAAAAATGTCATGATATTAATAATCAATGTTGCCATTACCTGTTTCAGGTATGAAAATTTGGATATCTTCACAGACATGCTTTAAAGCCCAACTGAATTGTATACGCATGAGAATTCAAATCTTTATGAAGAATATTCCATAAATATTCCATGAATATTCATTCACAGTTTGTTTGGTTCATATCGATGCTCTATTTCAGCAGTACGTTTACGTTTTTGATGGGTTAGATTCTTTTTGAATTTTGAAATATTTATAAAATATATAATACTAATTTGATCACCCTATATTTACTAAGATTACATAAGCATATTATTTTTTAATTAAGATTTTTAATTTACAAGTTCATGTAAGTTACTGAAAATAGAAATTATTCCCGAATCATTGCTTATATACCAGAACTTGAATAAAAATTGGCAACATGTCGTACATAAATAATTGAAGATGATAATACCAATTCCATGCTAATTAAAATAATTTAGAAAAATTCCAGGAAAAATTCACAATAGCAAAACAATTTTTTTTTTTTTTTTGCTATATTTGACGTGTTCCATGACACACATTGATTGATCCAGTTCAAATTTTATGTGAAAAAACAGATTTAAATTTTGTTTTAGATCGCAAATTTTGATTTGAAAGCTATAGTAAGCACGTTAGTGAAATATAATAATGTGCCTTAATAAATGCAAGAGCAAAATTTCAGATGACATATTGAACTACGCCACTGAAATCGTTTAATAAATTACATAAGAGCTTGCGATATTCTCCAGATATTCCTCTTCCATTTGAGGATATTATGCTCAAAATATTTTTGAACAGATTTAACACAACTGTTTATGATATGATTATAATTATATAAATCTTGCTTAACATTTTGCACTAACAGGGCATGAAAGTAAACAGTTTAATGATCATAATTAACGTATATAGGCGACAAATTGTATGTATATGGTTATATCCTGAAAATATTATAATGGTTTATGTTACAAACATAACACATATATACATAAATAAATAAAAATTGTAGTAATATTATTTTTTGCTATGGCCTGAACGTGACTGGAATTTCAGTTTACGGATTATCACAAATTTTTCGGTATACGAACGAGTATCATAAATATGTTTGAACGGCTTACACGAAACAACATGAAAGATTGGTTGTACCTATAGCGTTATTAATGTATTACTAGATAAAATTAAATAGATTTTGAGCTGGGAAATGATATATATAGGAAGATTATATATAGCTAGTTGATATAATACATAGGTCGTACAACGTTAAAGTTTCGGATCCAAAGAGATTAGGTTATCATAAAAATAATTACTTTGGTACGGCATGGCTTCCGCACAGAAACAATAAAAGCAAAGTAGCATTTTTTTAATATTGGAATATTGCAGATAGTAAAATCCTTGTATCAACATAAAGTGTTTTAATTAATTTTTTTTAATGTTGATTCCAACAGCAACAAAAAAAACAACATTTTCATTTTTGTATATATACAATTATAGACTTACAGCATCCGCAATCTTTTTATCGTGATGGGTAAATGGCAAATATAAACGAATAGAAAGTTAATTTATCGGTTGAGTGATTCCTAACTCTCGTGTCCTTTTCTTCATCGTTATTATATTTATTCTATATACGTAAAGTGTTGTTGTTTTACTACTATATATATATATATACAAAAGGCATATTATATAGATTCAATTAGTAGTTCTTCTTTAAGAATATAATAATAAAAATATATGAGATGTTGTATGGTCTTCTAGTCGATGTTTCACGATAATATTGAATGGGTAACAAAGTTTTTATGTTATGTCCCAATATAAATTATTTGGCCGTATAAGACCTCTCATTAAATTTGATGGGTGTGACATCAAATTGATCTTGTTTCCTGTCTCAAACCACACATGCAAGATAACAAATTTTATTTTATATGTAACACTTCAAGCTCAAAGCTTAACGATATATGGTTAATAGAACTGATATATTACTTAATTTTAATTACATGTGGTGTGTTTAAAACACTTCAATACTGATGTGCAGCAACTAAAATCCAGTTCCACCTTTGCATCGGGATCACCCCTACGATAATCATAATTATCAAACGAAAATATTTACTTAAGAAGGGTTTAAAATCGTCCGTGATATTAATTATAATTTTTATTAGAGTTTTTTTCGGCTTTTCGGACAAAATATTATTTTTAATGGCATCTTACAATGTTTATGACTATTTTAGTCACAGAAAATAAAGAGATCATTTACTGATAAAATAACTACCAGTAGAAAAATGCACTCCCCCAACCCCCCCACCCATAGAGGTTAAAAATAATCGTGTAAAAATACACAATCCCTTACAAAAATGAGAACTTCATTAGGTCTCTTTGGCAGCTTGAAACGAAAAAACTGCAAAAATTCAACTCTTGCTTTGTACCGTTAGTACAAAACAAGAACTTATTGATTTAGCGAATTATGTCACCAAATCAGAAATTTCTGGGAATTTCCATTATGTATTTGTACTAAGCCAATAAAATATAATCAAGAAGTTTTTAAAATTTTTACACGTTCCCTTAAGGTCAAAAATGGGGGGAGTGGATTTTGTGGTGGATTTTGTTTTCTGTGACTAAAATAGTAATAAACATTGATAGATGACAATAAAAATAATATTTGGTCCGAAAAACCGAAAAAATCTAATGTAAATATTTACGTTCATTTTATAGGGTTTCGTGTGACGCATAGCTGACACAAAAATATGTACATAGTGACATCTACAAAAAATGTTATGATAACAATGGTTTGGGATCTTGTGGTATATTGCCGATCATAATGAAATTTGGGTTTAATGGATGAAAGTGGTATGGAAGTTTAGACGGCTAATTACGACGGAACTAGGCATTTTTTAAGTGATCGTAAAATTTGGGTTTGGGGGTGGAAATGGTATTCTCGAACATAATTTTTGAAACATATTCTGAAACATAATATGCAAATCTGGGACTAAACTAAGTTATTTATGAACAAAATATGATAAAGCTTTATAGTTTCATAAGCTGGATGAAGTTCTGATACAAAGCTAACTGGGCACAACTAAGCCAGATTTTCTTTAGGACAAAACTAGATTATTTATGAGCAGGTTATGAAGATTTTTTTTTATGCTGGATGTTATAATGGAATGCTTAGATATACGTTTTAAGAAAAGGTCTGAAATATCGCCAAGTAGGCGAAAATGAGCCGTTAAAAATGACATCATCATAGTGAAATTAGGTGCGTTTATTAAAAATGGGATTATAACATAATTTATTTAAAACGCAGTTTTTCTGAACAGATTTTTTTTTATATTTTTTTAACTGATTTTTGGACGAAGCCCTGATATATCTGATAAATTTCTCTACCGATGAATATCATGAAATTTGGTATAGTGAATGGAAATAGGATTTTTAAATCATTTTTGGAAAGAGTTTTGGAACATGGTATCTGGAACGAAGCTAAATGATTTCTGAACAGATTGTAATAAAATTAGTTATTGTGCTTGGAAATTGAGGTCTATAATAATTTTGAGAAGAGTTCTGGGTTTTTTTTTTTTTTTTTTATTTATTTAATAATAGGAGCTAGAGCCACCAAATTTGGTGCCATTTGGCCCAGTTACAAATTACAATTTTATTTTACAATTTTAACATTTCTTTTTTTCAATCATTCTCCTTTCGCTCATCGATCACCTTTCATACTTCTATCTGATTCATTCTAATAAAATTATACACACTCTTATGAACGTTCATTCCCATTCGTAATAATTCTGTCAAATTCCTTGCACTCAAGAGAACATCGAACATTTGTCTGTTCTGATTAAAGGCAGAGCATTTTAAAATCAAATGTTCGATGTCCTCCACAACCAAGCAGCTGTCACATAATTCACACTCAATCAAATTGCGTTTCTTCAAGTTTCTTAATGCTTTCCAATTTCCATGATTCAGTCTCACTCGTTCCATTGTTCTTGTCATTCTAGTATCTCCCTTGAGTACCTTAAAGAAAGATTCCCTCAAAGGAGCACTAACTAACTCAAAGTACTTCTTACCTTTCACCTGACATTTTTCAACAAATTCTCTCTCCCATTTTCTCCACAGATTCACCTGAAGCATACGAAGTACATCTCTTCCATCCATGAATTCATATTCATTTACCTCCTCAACCAAACAACCCCTTTTTGCAAGTATATCGGCTCTTTCATTACCTTCAATCTGTAGGTGTGAAGGTATCCATTGAAGAATGACCTCACTCCCACACGATTGAAGGTACTCATACAACATTTCCACATACACATTACCATGAGTTCCCCCACCCCTACTAATTAATTCCAATCCACTCCGGGAGTCGAAGAATAATACTACTCTCCTCCTCCCTTGGGTCATTGCCAACTTGAACAACAGAAATCTGGCAACAAATTACAGAGGAATATGTATGTTGAATGTATTTGTTAAAATTGTGAATGGTATGATGAAAGGTCGCATAGACAAATTTGTGAATGTGGGTAATTTGTTGCCGGAAACCACCTTTGGGTTCCGTCGCAACCACTCTGCTAATGAATGTGTAGAAAAGTTTGTGTGGGAAGTGCGAAAGGAAAAGAAGCATGTTGTGGCGGTATTTTTGGATATAGAAAGGGCATATGCCTACGTGGTTCCGGGGAAACTTCATCAGATCCTTATGGGCCTGGGGTTTTCTTGGAAAATTTGCAAATGTGTGTATGAGTTCATGAATGAAAGAAAATTACTTTTGTGTGGTAGTGGGTACAGGTTGGAGGGAGCGCTGAATATAGGCCTCTCCCAAGGCAGTAAAATTTCACCGACTCTCTTCAACCTTTACACGAGCTCGATACATAGGTTTAACTCCTCGGACAAGGTCATTCTGCAATTTGCTGATGACTTTGTCTTGATGGGCAAGGGGTGGACCACCGAGGAGGCCTTAGGTCAGGCTCAAGAATGTGTGAATCAGGTAACAGAATGTTTGACTGAAATGAATTTGCATGTAAATTCGAGAAAGTGTTGTTGTATGACGTTTCGAACGAATCGTATGGTTGACGTGCAAGTGTATAATGAGCAAATTGAGTGTATAAATTTGAATAGGTGGGAATCTGGATTGATAAGCGTTTGGGATTCAAAGTGCATATGGAAAAATTAGCCGATAATTGCAAGAGTAGATTGAATGTAATCAAAAGGGTGAGTAAACCGAAATGAGGAGCTCATCCTGGTGTGACTGATATGTTACGAAAGGCGCTAGTGTCATCGAAAATTGCGTATGGACTGAGTGTATATGGTGATGGATCCAAAGTCGGTTTTAAAAAGTTGATGAATGTGGAGAATGCCTGTGCCAGGGTGGTATTGGGGGCGATTAATTCAACCCCAATACACACGTTGTGGTCTGAATTGGGTGATTCACCTCTTAATTATAAGAAGAGTGGATCACCGTGCGAGAAACTGTGCGAATGTTGACTAAGGACAATAAATTGGTGAATGAAATGAAAGAGAGATTGCAAAGAGGGACGGACTACCAAAGGACATTAAGATCACGGGTGATTTTGGAAAGTATTAATGTATTTTCCAAGATTCGACCTGTAAATCCGAAAGTCCCTACGAGCAATCTAATTGTGCGTTTAAATTTTGGTGATACAAGAAAAGCGATTATGAATGAGTTATCGGTTAAGAGCGAGTTTTTAAAAATCCGTATGAACTATTTTGCCGATGTGGAAGTGTATACAGATGCTAGTGTGAATGATGATCGAGTAGGTGTAGGAATTTTTATTCCGTCAATAAGAAAAGAGAAAATACTACGGTTTAATGCAAGCATCTGTATAATGAATGCAGAGTTCTGAGTTACGGCCAACTGGAATTTTGGCGTTTGGATCGGGTGGTACCGAAGTGGGTATGAAGTTTTATTCAGTTTGGTCAATACGTTTGACTGTATTGATACTAAATTTTTGTGACCTAAATTATTATTTGCTAAAACTAATCATTTCCGGTCAAATTTAAAAATAATTTGAACTAATTTTGTTTGAAATTTAATAATCTTTTAGTTTAAATCAGTTTTCGAAAAAGCGAAAAGCTCAGGAGGTTGCTTCATTCCCATCAGAGAGTTTCAGGGCAGAGACCAAATTTTTTATTGGAAAATTTTTTTATTGTCAAAAAACGTAATTGCCGCTTAAATTTTGGAAAATTGAATTTGACTGTTATTTTACAAAATTTATTAAGAATACATTGGTTAGTCCATTCATGACATACTTGTCAAAACATTTACAAAAAACGAAAAACCTGATATGTAGGCTTTCACTTCCGGTGGGCCAATTTTATCCAAAAATCATTTGGATTTCTAAATTTATAAGAAAAGCTTTATAGTTTGAATTTTATCCCGATCAGTCAATTTGGCTAAGCTGTCGTTTAAAAAACAACGATCATGACCTAACCGATTCAAATTTAAATTTGCAACAATATCAATATAATATAATTTTCAAAATTAATTGAAATAATTGTTGGCAAAAGTTTCGCAAGATGGCTAACTGGACAGATTATAAATTTTAGATGTAAAAAAAAGAAAAAAAACATTGAATTTTTTTAATAAACTTTAAAGTTGCAATGTTTGTTAATAAGAGAAAATATATTTAGTTTATTGCATTTTAACTAATGGATTTATTATTGGTTAAAATGGACAAATATACATAAATAAAAATTAAAAATTTTATAAACTATGAATTTGTGAGTTTTTTTGTTATAAATAATAAACAAATTGTATATCCATAGTATATTAATGTATTGAATAAACAATTATAAAGGATTTAAAAAAATATAAAAAAACAAAAAAAAATTGATCTACCATATTTATTAAAGTGCATTTATTAACCAATTTGGGTATCTGAATTTATAAGAGAGGCATTATTATCAAGACAGGGGCTTGATTGTTTGAATCATCGTTTAATACCAGATTTTGAAAAAAAAAACGTTATTCTGGTATACATCAACCAATATAGATATACTTATAAACAGCATTAATAAGTTGGAACTGATGAGATTTACCAAGCAGTTTGTATGGTGGAGGGTGTCCAACACGGTGCATCTTTGTTGAGTCAAGGCAGGAAGGAATTTGTAATTATGTATTATATGTGATAATTTTTTTTTTATAAGTAATTTTTAATTTTCTTCATATATTTTTTTTGTTCTTAAAATTATGATTTGCTACATTTTTTTTTTTGGTTGTGTGAATGTTGATTAGCTAGCTTTTCAATTTATTGGTGCCGGGTAACAGGAGCAAGAACCACGACCAAAATTGCAACCTATTCGAACTGAGATACCGAGGTTTTAAATGCTCTAAAATTTGACCGGTATCAAATGGACGGCCGTTGGGGCAAATTATACTTGAATCATGTGTCCTTGATATTCAAACTCACTCGTCCCCTCTCACTGGGGCTGATTTCGACCAAAATTCTAATTTATGAACAAGAAACCTAAATAGGAAGTATCCCCCCGACTTGTGAATCCTTGGGTGCTGTAGAGAGGAGACAAGCATTTAGTTTTCATACACACACCGACACACCGAATATCTTGCCTTAAGAGATGAGGGAAGGCCATGAACCAAAATCTTGATACATTCAACTAAAGCTGCGGAAGTCAAAGACAAGTTTCTAATGTCTGCCACCTCAGTATACAAATGAGAAAACTTCTGGTATTAAATTTAAGAAAAAATAATTCGTTTTGACCTAGGAGACGTTAGGCTAAGAAAAATGGTACATAATTATCTAATCTCAGACATTCTATATTGATCTTAACATCTAACAAGGATGCTTTTCATTGTATCTCAAAAATCATCTAGATATGTCAAGAAGATAAATAATCACTATTTCTAGGAGAGAGACTCTTGTTTCTTTGTGAAAGATTACCTCCCCAACCGTGTAATTCTGGGACACAAAAGGAACACTAACGATATTAACACACATTGATACTTTATTTAATCAAATGTTAAAGGGCTCCAAGTTCGGATAATTCGTTAGTGTTTATAGTGTGTACTTCATGTATTCCATACCTCCGCATCAATTTAGAAATAAAATTGCCACTATTAGGTACAATAAAAAGGGAAGCTATATATGTAGATTCGTTCACTACTCCAAAATAATTTTTCTGAAAGTGGTGAAAAAATACTCCAACATATCAGATCATTTAGGCAGACTACGACACATTAGATCCAATAAATTGAAATTATATCTCCGAAAACCAGCCAACAAGTGTATCAGACTGTATGAAATTGAAGAGACAATGGTACACCAGTGACACATCACCACTGAAAACATCCACATCAGGAATATAAACTAGGCCGTTGCTATAGTACTGATGGTTCAGTATAAATTATAAATGCAAGATCCTATTAGGTCGAATCAGCTGGTTCGGGAGGGCTTTTGGATTTTAAATAAATATTTCATTTCCGGCACTGCATCTTCATGGTAAAATAATTCAAATGATACCCGAAATTTAGTAATCAAATATACTAACGCCTTGCTACAACTTTTCTAAAATTATTATCGACACCAATTTCACACTAAATCAAAAATTTCCAAAAAATCCAATATTTCATATAATATAATGTTCTTCCGGCCATAAAATACATTATCAAAAATTGATTGGAAAGAAATTACAAAGTGATTTATTTTTAACGATTAGTCCCCCATGCATCCATGTCTACTGACACAATTTTGTCTTCATTTATTCGAGAAAATTGAAAAGAATGATATATCGATTTCACGCGAGAATATAAAAATTGATTTAAAATTTATCTAATTCTGATTGCCGCTAATATCTCACATAAAATATACGTGCGGTAATTTATTTATTTTAATTGCCCGAAGATGTTTAGATACGATAGATTTTTAATGTTTTTTATATTTATTGTATTGTTCTATACTACATTGATTTATAGCAGAAACTTTGGAAAATTTACTAACACGGGTAATGCCCTCTATCATTACCCGTAAAATTATTCTAAATATTCCAATCCCAACAATAATTTAGTTACCGGTACTAAGCTTATTGAATAACACATTTACGAGTACGTACCAGATCAATATTATCATATTTTTTTTTTCATATATGAACGCAAACCAATTGTGTGTCATCTCAATTTGATTTATAAAATTCGATGATACTTGTAATCGCTCGAATTTCGGCAAGTATTATTCAACAAAAATTTTAATTTAATATTTTTGGCTGCTATTCAAATCTTCACCATCATGTACGTGTACTTGAATTTTTATGAAATTATCAGAAAAATATGTATGGTTGTTTTCGAACAGTCGATTGCGAGATTTTTTCAATTAAAATGTTTAAAAAATTAATTTAGTTTGTTCAAGAGTTTTGTGACATTGAAGATTCTGGAACTATTAGGAATACCAAAGTACAGTCAAACCTGTTTTTTTTTTTGCGGTAATAGGGACCGAACAAAATATTTTAATATATTTCAATGTGAGGAAATATCAAAAATCGAACAAACAAAATGGCCAACGTCAAATAACTATGTAGATTAATCTCATTCAATTATGTTCTAGCTTGATTGAAATTTTGAAAGTATTTAAATAAATCGTACTGAATAAATTTTTTTCATACTGCATAAAAAAAGCACAAAAAAGGTTGCACAAAAACAGGTTTGACTGTATTATTGAATATTGAATTGAAATTATGAAATGTCAGTACTGTGACATTAATAGTAATGATGGATGTTACCATCCAAGCTCTAGCGTTCTTTTGATTAGATGTAAAAGAATGAATATTTCTTAATGTGGTATAAGATGTAAAGGAGATAAAACTGTCAGCAAATATGTATGTGAAGTTGGCCCAAATGTCAGCCCAAAAAAAAACGCAGTTGCAATACGAAAACTATAATTTCTGTCACGTATGAACTGTCAGCCCAAAAAAAAACGTATATAACGACATTTTAAGATGTCAGCCCAAAAAACATATATATTTTTCTGTCACGTATGAACTGTCAGCACAAAAATCGTTTGTCACGACATTTTAATGTTGTCAACCCAAAAAATTAAAATATTGCTACTTCTAAAATTCAATATTTAACTAAAATAAAGAAGTTTCAGGAGATTGTAATGCCGATTTACGAATAACCATATTCAATGGAAGTTGAGATTTTCGGGGTTGGTCATCGGTCTCACTACGATTTTTGGATAGATCTGATTCTAGCCTTTACGAGTAGGAAGTTTTAGGAGGCTGTGATTCGGTCCTCATACCAAGAATGGAATATATTCGGCCGATTAACGATCAACCATAATATTTAAGGAAACTTGAGATTTTCGGTGTTGGTCATCGGTCTCACTACAATTTTTGCACAGATCTGGTTGAAGCCTTTACGAGTAAGAAGTTTTAGGAGGCTGTGATGGGGTCCTCATACCAAGAATGGCCGCTTTACGAACAACTACTGACGTACAAAGTTTAATACCGATCAGCCAAACTGTCTGAAAAACATTCTCGCTCGAATTTTGAACCGATTTTATAGCAAATTATAATTAGAATATTTTTGTTTACAATGATTCTTTGAAATATTTGGAAAAATGCCAATTATGTTTCACAGATTTCCTCTACATTGTACTCAATATTATGATTGTACGTAAATCGGCCGAATATAAGCCATTCTTGGTATGACGGTTCTTACGGTTCTTACTCGTAAAGGCTTCAACCAGATCTGTGCAAAAATCGTAGTGAGACCGATGACCAACACCGAAAATCTCAAGTTTCCTTAAATATTATGGTTGTTCGTAAAACAGCCGAATAAAGGCCTATCTTGGTATGTGGGCCCCCCATAACAGCCTCCTGAAACATCTTACTCGTAAAGGCTAGAGCTAGATCTGCCAAAAAACCATAATGAGACCGAAGACCAACATTGAAAATCTCAACTTCCATTAAATTATATGATTGTTCCTAAATCGGCCGAATAAAGGTCATTCTCAGTATAAGGATATATGTGCGGCAAAAATATAACTTTTTGGGCTAGAATTTTTGACCAACTTCACAAACTTCAGCAAAATTGGAACGATTATTGATATTCAAAGAAATTTCAAAATATACAAATCTAAAATCAAAACTATATGGAAAATCCTAAGTTTGAGGACCCTAAGGCTAAAAATTTAAACATCGAAGATGGGGCTTGAAATTGTGCGTAATGCCTAAACAAAAAAGCTTAAGCCTACTGATTTATTTTGGGCTAGAGTACTTGTATTTATATAGACCTAAAAAAAAAAATAAAAAAGTTTGAGCCCAAAAATTGATTTTCGGCTATCAAATTTTGATAATGCTTAAATAACAATTTTTTAAATATTACTCTCACTAATTGATATCGTATATGTGAGAACTTGGTCTAAAGAGAGAGCACAAAATAAAATTGTCGCACCAGCATGTTTTGGTTCTCTCGTATTTACTTTAATTTTTTGTTTTTTTTTATTTCGGCGTATTCTTGGGAAAAATTTCGTTGCATCTTTTTTTAGAATGCGCCCCGAAAACATCTTCGATGTTAAAAAGAAACTACAGCATTCGACACAAAAATACTGTATATTGTTTTATTTACAAGGTGAACCGCACAGTAATATTAAAGGATCAGTAATACACATGAGATGGAAGAAACTGTCAAACAAAATAAGAGTCGCAAAGAAATAAAACACTATTTATCGCAAAATGAAACGACCACAGCAGGAAATACAAAAAATGTAGGTACAAAAAATTAAAGAAATCAAAACAGGCATTGAAACCATTCTGAAGAAATTGGATTTTGTAAACAAAATATTGATGTAAGTGATAGGGAAAAAGAGTCAAACATTCGAGTAACGAAATGGTATAGATGATGGTATTGAGTGTAGGTACGTATGCTATTAGACCATTGGCCGGTAGAAACCACTGGGATTTGTGGTTTCGTGAGTTGGCGAGGACGCAACCGATAAGAAGAATTAGTTGAGGCAGTTCGATGACGATGAACAATTTGACCAGAATATGGCCACAGAAGAAGAAACCGAGCTACTTAGGATTTTAGATGCTCAACCGTATATCGATGGGACAACGTCTCATAGTTATTGGTCTGCAAGGAACAGCAACGTTGTTGTCCATATTGAGAACGAGGCGAAAGGAAGCCTGGGTAGTGTAATCAGCATGAAGACAGAAACGAACTATAGACTCTATACAGCTTAAATTAGAGCCCCTCAAGGCAGAAATGAGAGGATAGCTTTTAACACTAACCTGCAGAAGCGATAGTAGGATTCTGTTCGGGACAAATAGCTTTTAGTGAGGGTAATGTTATTATTCCGCCTATAGGCGAACCGCCAATTCAGTGCCTAATAATTCAGTGTAAATTGGTAACTCATGGGATTTCAAATTTGTGACGTTTATGAAATTAATGACATTTGAGTTTAAGTATTGGTAGTAGTATTAGTTGTCTTATTACAATATACGGTATTGGTGTAAGTGTTTAGTGACTATTAGACAATTATTGTGCGTATAACACCGGTTGTGGTGCAAACTAAAATAATTGTGATACACCGGAAACTCCCTGTCAAGAGAATTCGTAACAAAAAAAAAAAAAAGAAATCGAATTTTTTAAGAGATTTAACAGTTTGGGTTCCAACTAATAAGAGTTTCAGTACTTTTAGATGGTCCCACTAGACTAGTAGACAGTACATTAAAAATGTCTTAAACACTTTGAACGTTTATTAAAAATAAGTTTACAAGGTTTCGAAAATCTCTACAAAATATATTATTCATAGGATGGGAGGAGTAAGGGAGTTTGAAATTTTACATAATTTATTAAAACGTTTATTACAAAAACAAAACTTTATTCGAACTCCAATACAGTCCGAATTTATGTAGATTGGTTTTGACACAAGTGTAAGTAAACTAATACTATTTTACATGAATATGATGTCAATATTGAAGTAATTCAATTAATTGTGAGTTTTCGATATTTGGCTCATGGTGCAGCTTGGCAAATTGTATCGTGGTCTTTCCGCATCGGCGTGTCTACCGTGCGTGAAATTATATTGGAGGTATGCCAAATAATTTAGGATGAACTGAGTGGAATTTATCTGTCTCCACCCACAGAAGCCGAGTGGCACAAAACTATTAATTATTTTTATATTAACACAGAAATGCCAAATGTCGTTGGTGCAATCGATGGCTCACTCTGGCTCCCAATATTACAACTATAAAAACTATAACTGAATTGTTTTGCTAGCTGCATGTGATAAAAACTATGTATTTTCGGCGGTTGATGTTAGCGCGTATGGGAGCCAGAGTGACGGTAGCATTTTGAAGCAGAGTCCGTTTTAGAAGGAAATATGAATATTCCAAAAACTAGGAAATTGCCGCTAACAAATGAAAAATTTCCATGGTTCCTTATCTGCGATTCAGCATTTCCATTGCGGTCAATTTTGATGCGGCCATCTCTAGGGCGTCTCCTTCCAAAAGACAAAGAATATTTCAATACAAAATTATCTTCGGCTAGGGTTACAACTAAAAGCACTCTTTAAACATGTTCCCAGAGAATGCCAAAAAAATTGTAAGAGCGACATTGATGCTTCATAATTTTATAAGGCTAAATGACGGTGCCAACTATTTCTCTAACAATTTTGTGGACCACGTTAATGATGATAAAGAATTTGTACAAGGAAGTTTGCGAAACAAGATCAAGCCTTTGCCACAATACGCTCTAAAAGAATTTTTGAGACGCTCTAAAAGAATATTTAGAAAATGTAAAAAACTAAATAAAGTTTGATTCATAAATGTATTTAGTTTTTAATTTTTTTACAAATTCGCTTTCATTACTTTTAGAATTTCGATTTGCAATTTACCAAATTTGGCTGGTGATATGCATGCGCTCTCCACTTGCTCACATACAGCTTCAAAAAAAGTCACATAGGAGTTTTTGGTGCTTGTTCTTCGTGAATAAAAGATTTTTTGGAAATTTCCATCAGCTGTTTCGTTTCGATGCTTGCCGATACTAAAATTGCATCGGATTTTTTTTTGTGAGCCAGCTCTCGGTATGGGGGACGGTGAAGGACAGCTAGTGTCAAAATTTGTGTTCGGTGAAGGACTGCTAGTGTCAAACGTTCTCCGGCGTGCTTTAAAATGGGTCACAATAAACTGAAGGTCGCCATCATTCACAATAATTTTACACCAGCGATAGGACTTTGTAAAGAATTTTACACAAAAATCGTGGTATGAATGCACACAAAGTCTAATTAGTCCAAGAATTGAAGGTATTTGACCATTATTTGTGTTTTCACTTCGCGGAATGGGCCAATTCTCGGTTGGAAGAAAATGCGAGCAATGAATTAAAAACCGACGAAGCTCATTTTCATCTCGGCGATTTTGTGATCAAGCAAAATAGACGTACTTAAGGCACACAAAAGCCAACTAATGAGTAATTTTTTAGTGTTAAATATGCCCACACATATCCCGAAACAGCGATGTCATTTGAGACGGTTGAAGCTTTCAAAAACGCAATTAAATTGGCTGTTGGTGAAAAAAAGACTCAAACGCTGGAAATGTACCGAAAATAGGGTCGATAGAATAGAGGACTGTAGATTCAGCCGAGCGAGGCCTACATTTGAACGGAATAGTATTCCATTATTAATCTGAAAGTGTACTCTCAAAAATAAAGTACTGATCATTTGAAACTATTTGTAACATTTTTCGTTACATCATTCGTTCCTGCACCCTGTATAATACACACGATTTGTATGACAAAAGTTGAATTTTAGACGATAGCTACATATTTATTTTGTATTTTGATTGTAAAATAAATATCAGGTTTAAAAAATTTTGTAGTGAAATACAAAAAGCAATGAATGGTGAATTTAACGACTTTGAAAATTTATAAAAGTTAAAACATATACTGTTCCACATTTCCGGATTTCAGTACAATGAATTCGCAGAAAATTTAATATCTCAGAATGAAAGCAGTGTTAAAAAAAAAAATAAATTTGGCATTTTACTCAATTTATTTTTTTATAAACAGTGAAAGTGGAATTTATCCATTTTTAAAGATTGGAACGCGTAAACAATGTACATAATTTCTGCTGAATTGTGGGGATGGGATGTTTAGAGTTTGAAGAGCACTTAAAACTTCAGTTAAAATTACAATTTGACTGTCGGATCACGATTGCTCAACACTACGTTTATTAAGCCCTAAATTTATATGTGGATATCTTGCAAAAAACGTATAGCTGTTCCAACGGAACTTGCAGTCCAGAAAAATCTTTAACACCTTTCCTTCTTTTCCAGTATTTCATTATTTAAAATTTCAGCCCGAATTGATGATCTTTTGAAAAATTTTATGGTTTTTCTCATTCTGTCTAATGCTTCTTTAATTGAATGGCATTTAATTACTGCTACGGAATTGATTTCACAAAATAATCTTCCGTCATCATCGACCGCATCTCGAAGAAGATTCTCCGTTTCAGTTTCAATACGTCAGCAGCGATACTTCGATATAAAAACAAATTTCAACTTGTATTATTTTCACGGTTTGTTATTTTTTAGTATTGTTTTGGCCAAAAATAGGTTTCAGCGCCCTTTGGCGGATCAATTATTAATGATAAATAAAAAATTATTGCCTATTTTCAAGAAAATTATAACGCAACATAAAACGGGAAAGAAGTTCGTGTATAATAAGTCCCTATAAAATATTTTTGTTTTCAATATGTGGAAACAAAGAATTTCTCTGAAAAACTATTAAATTTCATTAAAATTAAATTTATTGAAATCTATTGAAATTAAAATTTAAATAAACAAAATAGAAACTGTTTTCTATTAAATTGCGTAAATAAAAAATGCTCTCGAATTTTTGTCCTGTCTTGTTTTGTGAGAATAAATCCTGTATGCTCTCATTTCTAGTGAATTTGTTCAACTTTATCTACCCCTTAATGAACTTCTAGTTTACATTAAACCTTTTATTTTATTTTTCTTTATATAAACGAACTTTAATTTAAAATGAACTCGTAATTTTTAGAACTTTTATACAAAAAGGGGTAAAACAAATTTTCTTAAAGCAAAATCGTTATTACGAAAAGTATAATGGGATTGCTAGACTGCTAAAATTACTAAAAAAAAAAATCAGTACCATAGTTCCAGTCTTTCATTTCGAGGGAGTTTATATTTTGTTCCTTCATTTTCTTAATAGTTAGTAAAATCCCAATATTGTTGATGTAACGTATTTTTACAAATAAATTGATTTGATGAATGACAATGTGGGGGAACCTACGAAAATAATCTTTACCACCTTTTTCAAAATAAATATAAAACTTGAATAAAGCCATTTTCGATAAGTGTGAGGAGATGAAGAAAAATAAGAATTATTTTGATCTGGTTTAGATATGAGATTAGGTTAATGAGATGTGCCCCAATTTTTCCCTAAAAAGAAACAATCATATGTATGGGTTTCTCAAAAAACTGTAATAAGCCTCTCTAGGAAGATAACCATTATATAGAGATGCTACAAGGTCGTTTGTAATAGAAAATTGTTTAATTTTTTTAAAATTACGATTTCAGAGTGTTTAGGACATCCAAATTTGCATTAATCTTCTTCAAATCACGTGAATGGTTTTATTAAATTTCCCGGGGAAATTCTATAATTCAAGTCCCTAAGTGGCGCTAGGTCCTTTATTATAGAAATACACGTTTATTTTATCAAAATTGGGATTTCAGTGTATTCAAGAAAACCTAATTTTCATTGATGTTCTATAAATCAAATGTACGGTTTTCGTAAATTTCCCAAAAAATAGAAGGATCTCCAGAGTTCCTCGTGGAGTTTACACAAAATACGCTGTTATTTGCGACTGTAAATAAACGAGCTCTATATTTCATTACCAAATTCAAATTAGCGATTTTATAGAGAATTTAGAGACCTTGAAAATGATCCTGTGAAAGTTTCTGTACGACGACTCTTTGTCGATTTATTGAAGTTTTGAAGATTTAATGAGCTTTTTGGTACAATCGTATAAACGTTAAAAAATAAATTTTTTTTGTCTTGCAAACTAAACATTACACCATAGAATTTTAAGTTCCTTTAAATTTTACGTCATTTTAAGGAAAACTTGAAGATGCAAGCGAGATGAATCGAAAAAACAATTGATCGTTCGAGCTACAAAAATTATGGCTTTAGTTCATCGGTGTAACTTATCGTGAAATATGTAATGTCTCTTGCGTAAACAGGCCTTGGCATCGATATTTAGAAACATGCAGTGAGCCGTATGGTCTACAACGCGTAGATAATTAAAACACTACACGTGTAGGGAATCTATGTAGACAATAAAAAAATGACGTGGACCATTTAGAGAATGTAGACAATGTCAAAAATTATTGTTTCTGTTACCAATAAGTAAATTTTCCTGAATTCCTTTGTTAGTGGAACCATTTAGCTTTATTTTTACCACACATTAAAAAATTCGAACCTAAATTTTAAAATGGCAATGATATTTGATTTGAATTCACAAAATTTGAATTACCAGAGGAAGGTGAAGGTGGTTATTTGCTAGTAGTTCTGATTTTGCAAATGACGTTGGCAATTTTAAAATAAAGTTTTTAACAGTTTAGATTAGTTCCAGTATTTTTTCAAAATTATTAAAGAAATGTCCAAATGTTTATATCGAATAGCGATAAAAACTTAAAATTCTCACATAGGAAAAAAAAGTTACTCTATATGTAATGCAAGTTATATATGGCGCTAGAGTTTGTTAATTGAAAAACATATTACGGCATCATAACAAATAAATTTTTTGAAAATGATTTAGGTTTTACAATTTTCTAACTACAATTTTCTTAAAATCGATTTCTTCAGTTGACATTGTGATAATGCAGCGCGCACTTGCTGTTGAAACCTGTTTACTGCAAAATAATAAATGTTTACTCAAACAAACTCTGCTATCTCGTCAGGAGAGACAACGTGTGCTTTCAGATGATTTGAAAATTTCATAGAGCTATATATTTTCATAAGTTGGTCGCGATTTTACTCAACGTGCTCTCAATTGTTGGATAGCAAGGATTGGTACAAGGGTGTCAAAATATGTTTCTCAAAACTGTTGGCAGGTAGATTTACAGCTGAAAGGGCCCCTACGGCTAAGGAAAGAGCGTGCGGCATGATTGATTCCAAATTCGGACAAGAATCAAAAACGCAAACACAGGAATTCTCGTGTCAAATTTTTTCCTTAAGAAAAAGAGATTTTGATCCATTTTTGGGACTGCCAAAATAACTTTCCAATGAGAGTCAGTAGTAGAAACACCTTGCAACTTGGGATAGCGCGCATAAGGAGGATTCAAATTATAAGACCAACGCATTGCAGAATCAATTTGTTGTGCTCCACGAATGCGTTAAATGCTACACAAATTTATTTGAAAACAAATATTGATGCCATTACTTCATAATTTACAACTGTGCTAGTCATCAAGCGACCTCTTACTGCAGTTCACTGAAATTGTATGTAAACTAACAGCCTCCACATTTGTTTCCTGTTTTACATACTAACTGGAAAATTTTACAGAAAATTCTCCAATATTTCAGATGGCTCTATATTTCAAAACCGCAATATTACTTCGGCTAATGCTCCACTAAACTTCGCTAACATGCACTCAATTCCAATAGCACAAATCTGTGGTTTTTTTGGAAAACCATTTAACTGCAAAAAGTAAATTGTTCAAAAAACGGATTTGAAATAAAATGTCGCAGTAGCTTTTAGAAGTAAATATTCATTTTTATTTAGATTTTTCGGGGGAATGAAGGAAAAAATTGGAAAACTGAAACTTATTTTTGAAAATTTAGAGGGTTCTCGAGTTATTTTCATTCATTACTCAAAATTGATAAAAATGCAGTTAACTGGTTTTCCAAAAAAACCACAGAAATATGTCTGACAAAAAAGCAAACTACAAGGTGGCAAAACCATTTTTTTTTTTTTTTTTTTTTTTATTTATAATTTATATTACAACTGATTTACAAATCATTTAGTAACTTATCTTTCTTAAATAAATATTCACATTTGACGGGCAGTAAGCCAATCGTTACTCCCGTTTGAATTTACAATATATATTGTATATTATTTCTCTGTCCTGATTAAATACAACTGCCCAGTTCAAAAGGTTTCTGCCTTTGAAGTCTTCTTACTGCATTGGTGGTGTCCAACAAACTTCGTATGTCTGCATTTTGGTGCCGAGATATCCGCTAAATGTGTTTCTTTGCATGATTTTTTATTTCTTCACTGACATATTCCATGTTTAAGTCCCTATGTAGGTTATCATTTCTGATGTACCAAGGCGCGTTGACAATGCCACGCAGCACTTTGTTTTGAAAACATTGTATCATTTGTGTATTTGTTTTCTTGGTACAACCACAAAAACGAATACCATAGTGTTAGCGAAACTCTAAAAGAAATAAAACAACATACTTTTCACTGTCACATCATTTATTAAGAAAATCTGCAACCACAGAATTGAGCGGGGTAGCCGGTTATATCAGCACATCAACAACCTAAAATTAAATAAAACATTAATGACACAAAACATTATTTCATATACTCACCAACTTTGTTGAATTAATCCAAATAGTATTTAACTGAAATTAACAAACTAATTAATAATTATATACTGTCAAACAATAATTTTATATATAATTTATACTTATCTTTAACATTTCTGTAAAATTCAACTTCAAAACAAACCTTGTCAACTTAACTGTCATTATTTAATATTGTACTAGAGTAGTAGTACGACGAGTGTATTTTACAATGTAATTAACTACATAGTATATATCGTTCTAGTACTTTATATAATATTATTAATAGTACATTTATACATTCAAACGATACAATCTACATTAATTATAAAATTTAAATATGATGGATAAACGTACATATAATTTGTAAAACTATATATTGTAAAAATTAATTCTATTCACTTCGAACTGGCGAACTAACAAGTTGTTAAAAAATTAATTATTAAATTATAAATAATAAAACTCTTGGATTCTAAATCAAATAGTAAAGTGTTCAAATCAGTGTTTAAGTTTTTTTTATTCAAAATTTGCTACCGTAAGATCATCAGCTTTGCCTAACATCAGCATTTGTTTCACCATACATCTACAACATCCATCTTAACTTACATCCATAAATTTCCACACTTCTTCAATTGCACCTGGTTGGATCTCCATCAACATTACACATACATTTTTTGGTGCCGAAACCCGGGATTTTCCCACACAACAAGCAGATAAGTAGAAAATTTATCAATTTATAAAACATAATTTAACATATGAGTGATATTTTCTACTGTGCGACAAAATCAAGTGCAATTTTCATATAAGTTAGAAGTGAAACTTTGCTAATATCGGAAGTGTTTTTGAATTTTAACAATGAGTGACAGATTAGAAAGGTTACGGGATCGTGCACATAGTCGAATACTCAATATCAAAAGGTTTGCAGACACAATAACTGAGGATACGAATTTGGCGGAAATTACAACTCGACTCGAAGCGCTCGAAGAACGTTACCGTTCGTTTAATGACCTCGAGGTACAGTTATTCGATTTTCCCAATTATGTGCCAATAAACGAAAAGGTTGATGACGTATATTATAACACACGGGCATTATTATTAAAATCAAGTTGTCGTGGTACGCACGAGAATAGCTCCCATGAGTTAAATACCACTCTGGGACAGTTCATCGAACAACAAAAATCGTTCTATGAAGGCGTTAATTTATCAAAATCTGTGCGTCTTCCAAAACTTAATATCGAAAGGTTCTCTGGCGATTATAAATATTGGCCGTCATTTTATGATCTGTTTAAAACTACAGTTCATGATAATCAACACATCAGCGAAGTTCATAAATTACAGATGCTCAAAAGTTACCTTTCCGATGACGCAGCAGCTCTCATAAGACACATTCCAGTTACGAAAAATAATTATGCAGAAGCGTGGAATAAATTGTGCACACGCTACAACAAAACGACACCAATCATTTCCAATTTAATAAGAGTGTTTCTTGAACAAGAGGCAGCAGATGGTACCGGGAGGGAACTACGTCGTGTAACCGAAACAGCAGATGAGATCATAAGGGGACTTCGTGCTGTAGGTTCAAATGCGGAAACTCGTGATCCATGGTTGATACATTTGCTGCTAAATAAAATAGATGACGAATCGAGATTAATGTGGGCGAATGAATCAGTAACCAAGGAATTCCTAACATTCGAAACACTGTTAGAGTTTTTAAACCGAAGATGTGATGCATTAGAGATTTGTAACGCAACAAGCATGAGAAACACCGTGAAATCTACAAAATCCGGTGTCACTTTAAATTCACCTAAGACATTTGAATGCATAAGCTGCAACCAGCATCACCCATTATTTAAATGTCCCGTATTTAAAAACAAAACCGTTAATGAACGAATAAAACTTGCGAATGAATGGGAATTGTGTAATAATTGCTTTAAGAAAGGTCATGTTACTACTAAATGTTTCACTAAATCTTCCTGTCTTATTTGTAATCAACGACATCATACGTTACTCCATCCAGTTTCACCTAAAATGCAGTCACGATCAAACAGTCAACAAAACAATGAAGATCAACATTCTGAAGGAACATCATCCCATAAATCACTGGAAAATACATTCAATGCCATAGCATTAACAGAAAGCACGACACCAATTGAGTCAACACAGAATTCACCGTTAAACACAACTTATTGTTCGCCAACCACGGTACTGCCAACAGCAATCATAAACATTAAAACACGTACCGGAGAACTCCAGCCATTCCGAGCACTACTCGATTCAGGCTCACAATCATCATTAGTGACAGAATCCTGTGCAGTCAGCCTAGGCCTACAGCGAAGGCAATCTTCCATATCAATTTACGGCCTAGCAAACACTTCAGCTGGAACAACGAAGGGAAAAATCGATATGACCATTTTCTCTCGTGTAGAAGATCACTACACAATTGATGTTACAGCTCATATCATAGACAATATATCATCGATGTTACCCAGAAGCCTTGTTAATTATAAAGAAATTATGGGTTTAGAGCTAGCAGACCCACAATTCTTCAGGCCGCAAAACGTCGACCTAATACTTGGAGCCGACTTATTTTTTAAAATACTAAACCCGGAGCGATACATCCAAAGCGGATTCCCAATACTGCAGTCTTCCAAATTTGGTTGGTTAATCGCAGGATCATACAATCAGTTACCAACATCCAAGCAAACCACAAATTTTAGTATAGACGACACTACGGATTTACCAAAACAGCCAACCGATGATAATATTTCACATGCATCGAAGACAGATTTGCTGACACATACAATGTTAGTAAATAATAATCAATCCTTAGTTCGAGACACGAATCTCAAATTATCAACCAGGCATACACCTCATAATACTTACCTTTGGAAACCGAATTACCATAAATTGTTCAGCTCTACCAACTGTTTGCTTTCATCGTTCCAAGCGTGCAATACAATGGCTTACGACTTCCAGCTACCAAGTACAAATCACAAGCAACAACAAAATTATAGCATTACTCATTCCGATAAATATCAAACTGAGGATGTATTCAAACAAAATTTATTATCTCTACGGGATCCAGTTGCCAAAGTGCACTATATACTCACTAACCAGAACTTGCAAAACAGTCGGACAACCATTCACGGAAACCAGTATGCAGATGCGAATGAAGAGTATGTCATCAACAGAACATCCAAAGATACAAGTACAAATTTTTATACCAAAATAACCATCAATTCAAAAATTCTATCAAATTCTCGATGGATGAAAAACAAAAACAAAGTTACAGTAAAGCAATCTTGTGCGATAAGATTCGAAAGTCTAGTCGTAGAAGCAGTTCACCGCAAGGTTCAGAGCAAACGTAAAACAAAATTACTCCGATTACTTCGATCATTGTTCATTTCACATCTCAACATCCCAGAAGAAATTTGGTGTGGAAACAAGATTAAATTTCGTGGGCTTCGTAATACACTTCATCACTTGACACCACAATTACTTATCGATCATTCTGATAATATATTAATGCGTATTTTTCTATTGCAGAAGTCTACTTGCTTACATTTTCACACTTCAGATACTGGTCACTTAGAAAAGGTCTACACATCAGCTGTACACGTCCTAAAGAATATATGGATCAACCGCAACCTTCAATTCAACTTGAGTAGACCAGCGCACTTATATAGTCCCAATGCCATACCAACTATTTTGGAAGGTTGTCTGGCATTCGCACAATTAAACCTGCTACAAACACATTACAATACACAATATCAGCTGAGCGAATCTTGTGTACGGCTATACAACCAACAGTATCGTATACGTCGAATCACCTTACAACACAATTGGATAACAGGATTATTCGGTCGAGGTCAAGCATATGATGAAGGTCCAGGAAATCAACGAACACAACACGTCATAAATAACAACACAAATTATCTTGTACAAAATTCTAACCAACACAAACATCAACGCATTCAGTACACAGCTGATAAACAAAACTCCAGTGTACACAAACCCATCAAACAACACAAATAGGAATATCCAGTAGATTAACCAAAACAGTAGTTGTTATTAAGAAATTAAATTTCTTAATGCGCGGGAGTATGTTAGCGAAACTCTAAAAGAAATAAAACAACATACTTTTCACTGTCACATCATTTATTAAGAAAATCTGCAACCACAGAATTGAGCGGGGTAGCCGGTTATATCAGCACATCAACAACCTAAAATTAAATAAAACATTAATGACACAAAACATTATTTCATATACTCACCAACTTTGTTGAATTAATCCAAATAGTATTTAACTGAAATTAACAAACTAATTAATAATTATATACTGTCAAACAATAATTTTATATATAATTTATACTTATCTTTAACATTTCTGTAAAATTCAACTTCAAAACAAACCTTGTCAACTTAACTGTCATTATTTAATATTGTACTAGAGTAGTAGTACGACGAGTGTATTTTACAATGTAATTAACTACATAGTATATATCGTTCTAGTACTTTATATAATATTATTAATAGTACATTTATACATTCAAACGATACAATCTACATTAATTATAAAATTTAAATATGATGGATAAACGTACATATAATTTGTAAAACTATATATTGTAAAAATTAATTCTATTCACTTCGAACTGGCGAACTAACAAGTTGTTAAAAAATTAATTATTAAATTATAAATAATAAAACTCTTGGATTCTAAATCAAATAGTAAAGTGTTCAAATCAGTGTTTAAGTTTTTTTTATTCAAAATTTGCTACCGTAAGATCATCAGCTTTGCCTAACATCAGCATTTGTTTCACCATACATCTACAACATCCATCTTAACTTACATCCATAAATTTCCACACTTCTTCAATTGCACCTGGTTGGATCTCCATCAACATTACACATACACATAGATCCATACTGGTTTAAGTATTTGCCGATATAATAGCAATTTATTGTGTATTGTAAGCTCAGAATTTCTACCTATTAGCCAATACATTTTCTTATATTTGTTGTTCAATTTTTCTTTTTTCTTTTTAACATGCTCTTTCCATCTAAGCTTGCAATCAAGAGTCATGCCGAGGTATTTGGCTGTAGTTGCATTTGGAACCTGCCTTGAATTGAGTTCTACTGGAATTCAATTAACTTTTTGGTTTGTGAAGTTTACGTGAACCGAATTTGCTTCGTTTAGGCTAATGCACCATTTCTTTGTCCACAGCTACTTACTGAGTCGGTTGCTCGTTGAAGTTTTGTCGTTGCTTCTGACATACACTTTCCAGTTGTCAGAATAGCTGTATCGTCTGCAAATGTTGCTATAGTAGCACCCTCTGTATTTGGCATATCTCTGGTGTACAAGATATACAGTATAGGACCCAGCACGATACCTTGTGGTATGCCTGCTGCTATTCTCTTTAGTTCAGAGTACTCTCCGTTATATTTTACACAGAAATTCCGATCTGCGATGTACGATTTAAGAATTTGATAGAACTGTTTAGGTAGATCTCGATGCAATTTAAATTCAAGTCCTTGGTGCCAAACTTTGTCGAAAGCTTGTGCTACATCTAAGAAGATACTGGAACATATTTTTTTTTCTCAAGTGCGTCTTCTACTATGTCCGCTATTCTGTGAACTTGTTCTATCGTAGAGTGATTTATACTTCAGCAACCTTCCATTGTTGTGGAACATTTTTTAGTCTGAAGGCAGCATTGATTATTTGAACCAATTTTCGTAATCCCTTCTCGGGAATGGCTTTTACGACTTGGCCAGTAATTAGATCCCTTTGGAATTTTTAATCCCTTTGTTGCTTTCCAAAGAGAGTAATCAGTGTATTTATGCTCAGTGAGACCACTTAAGTACTTATTAATAGTTTCGTTCTTAATTTCTTTTATAAGTTGTTTCAGTTTATTGCACAGATAATGGAGGATTCTTTTGTTTTCCGGGCGAGTGTCCTTTGCCAGGTCTTTCGTGCCTTTCGTTTCTCTCTAACTAGTTCCCGGACTTCAAGAGGGTAATTTTAATTCCTACGGGATTCGGTATGATTAGTAGGTGAACTTTGCCATGCTGCTTGTTGAATAGTACTATTAAGTACCTCCAGTTCGTCTTCCAATTGTACCGTTGTTTTAATTTTCATTTGAAGGTCTATTTGCACTTCAAGTAGTTCTTGGAATAGGTCCCAGTCAGTTTTATTATTTGTTAGCTTAGGTAAGTTATCCTTGTTAATTATCATTGTGCTGAGTGTCATGATAACTGGTGAATGGTAAGAATATATCCCCTCGCTGTTTTCGAATCAATGAGATCTGGTATTTTATTTAGATCAGCAGGCCAATGTTGGTTTACCTAATGGAACTCGCAGTTGTTTACCCGACCTGCTTCGAAAAGCTCTTTTCTTTTGCGGGTTGTAAGTCTTGATCCCCAATAGGTGTTTTTTGCATTAAAGTCAACACCAATAATAAAATTGGGTCCTAGTGATCTAAAGAGTCTGTTATAATCTTCTTTGTTTAGGTTATAGCGTGGTGGGCAGTAGTTAGATGAAATACTGTATTCATTATTTTTACTAGTTTTGACTTTAACCGTTGTAACTTGCATACTTTCTTCTTCGATACCAGGTTCTTCATAGTGTTTGATATTCTTTTCTTTTCTAGGTGGCAAAACCATGATCCATATTTTAAATTATCCACTGTATCCATCCAAAAAAACATTTTCTAGGATTTCAAATCTGTAATATCACTCGTTTTATGATTTGCTTTCACATACTCTGGAAAGTAATATTGAAAGAGACGAATAATCGGACATGATTGAACCTCTCGTGAAAAGTCCAAGCGAAAAAGCAGTAATTTTCAATCCTGTTTTGTAAAAAATTCAGAATAATTATGTTATAGTTTTTTAGTAAAATTATTTGAAATAAAATGTTCCTTTTAATTGTTAATTTTAAAATTTTTAATAAATAACATAAAATTATATGCAATACCTTATATCTGCTTTTTCTTGTCAACAAAATCTTTATTTGATAGAACCGACTAAAATGGATCATAATGAATAAAGTCATTCTAGCGCTGGGTAAACTAAATTTGATCGGGATTTTGGTTCTCTTGAAATGTTCTGTTATCAGATCGATGGTGATCTAATCTATCACTTATTTGATAAGTAAAAATTATAACCTTCAACATATTCGAAACTCGCGATTTGAACTGGAAAACTGTGAGTTGGCAAACCCGAACTGAAAAAATTGAGAAACAATGAAAGTCATTATCTTCATTGTCTACGAATATTACAAGCCTATTCCTGAATACGATACGAAAATGAAACTGCAAAATTCATATTTTAATTGAATCACATTCGTACGATTCTTATTTAAAATTGAATAGGAATCTTATACTTTCGTTTTCGTATCGTATTCAGGAATAGGGCTGAAGGAGTCGTCGTACACAAATATCGGGCTAGCTCGTTTACAGTCTCAAACAGCAGCAATTTTTTTTCTTTTAGACTATTTTTATGTAACTCAGAAAGTAATAAAAATAAAAATAGAATAAAACGGATCGAAAAGAAGACAAAATTTTCTTAAATTAGAAGGAATATTACGTTTTTGAAAGGTGTTATTTCTGAAGGTTGACACTGCACCCTCGTTTATCACTATTAACCCTAGCCTATCCGACATGTCTAGGATATATTGTCCTCTAGTGTCCGTTATACTCATGCCTCACTCCATTTCTCGAGCCTTACCTTCCCGAGAGTTAATTTTTGTTCGGAAGCTATCTATTGGTTCATTCGGCGTGAAATAGCAGCTCACGTAGGTAATATTTTTAATTTTGACCCATACGTAGCCGTTTTCACTTATACGTACCTCAGACACATTTGGGTATGCGATCCAGATGGCGACCGTTCCATGATTGTCCGAATAACATTCCATTGCGACAAGCTCCTGACCGAGATGTGTGACGGTCAAGAAATGTAAATACTTAGGGGTATCACAGTGATTATATTCTACTCGTATCTCACTTGAACCATCATTAAATTTACTTTATTTAATTCAGACATTATTGATGCGTGCATGCGACATGATTTAAATTGCCTCTGCCAACTCACTTTACAATTAAAACCTATTTTGACATACTTGTACCTATTCGTAAATGATTGTATAAATAAAGGCACTACCTTTCCGATTAAATATTGATGTGTTATTCATAACAAAAAAACAGCTCGTGTATGCATAAATTGACCTTTTTAAGTCGTATGTATACATTATCCGTTCCAACCTTAAATAGAGCGAGCAGTTATTAACCACACCAAAGTTCTACTGGAAACGGGTCGATTTCAATTTATCAAGTGCATTTATTGAAGAACAAAATTTCATTATATCTGAAATAATGGATTAGTTTAAAACTAAAAAATTTTGTTATTCAAAATTACAGAACCAAACCTCAAAAATGATTTTGTTATACATACATAAAGATTCAGGAAAACCTCAAATTTTATAATTTACAATATTTCGAGTACAGCTGAATATTTTTGTATTACATCACAAAATTCTTTAAACCATATATTTTTTCCAAAACTTAATTCTAATTGTATCAACTAGGGAGCTCTTTATATAATCTGATTATTTAGTGGGCGACTAAAAACACACCCCGTAATATTTATACAAGTACGTTGTACAAAATTGTTCACAGACCAAAAATAATCTAGATATATACATAAATACAGTATAAGGATAGCTCCATTCCATTATTTTAAGAATGTGTATTAATTTTCGAAGATCTGGATTTTGTTGTTAGGATAAATTTTGAAATTAAAACATTGAAAATTCCACTGAGGAATTTATTATTTGTTCATCGCACGAAAACATACCAACAAAATGTATATATTTTTTGTAAATAACATTTCCATTTACAGATGCTATAGAAAAAATTTAATTCATCTGTTCGATGATTTTTCTTGGAATTTAGCGACGTTTTTTATTTCATCCGCTTCGCGCGCATTTGTTGTTGTGTTATCATGGTAAAAGAGTTTGGGTAAATTATTTTCACTTCACCGTTTTACCAATGGGAAATGTTTGCTTTCGTGTAATCAATGTAAAAGATTTGTTTAAAGTGTGTAACAATTTAAATTTTATTGGTCTGATAAACGTTTATATTCTGAATGTGGAGCTGGGGGAGTTTGTACTTTAGTAAAAATTTTGCGTGAAATCATGAACAATAATTTTTGGTTGATCAATTTTCATTGAATTTTTTGTGTTACGCATTTAAAAAAAATGCATAACCTGAATAATTTGAATCGGACTAACAAGTTGCACACCTTTTGGCGGTTGTTATGAAAAAGAAATACTCATCAAATAAAAATGTAACACAAAGGCAAAATATTGCATGATTTCCCATACATTTGGCTTCAATTTTTCGGCTAAAGTTTACTTTACGTATATATCGATAAAATCAGGTAAGGAGTATAAATTTTTAAATCCAGGATTGTTTATCAAAAATTTTTAGGAGGGGGAAGCTAAATTTTTCCGGAAAATTACCCGTTTTCCGGGAAAATTTTCAACTAAAAAAAAATTGCGTGCTATTTTATTCAAAATACGTACAAATGTGTAATTTATATAAAAAAATTAATTTATAGGATTGTATCTTAACAGTTTTTCGACAGTAAGAGTAATTTTTCCGGGAAAACTTTCCAATTTTTCTAGGGAAATTTTGAAACGTTTTCAATTTTTTTTTTTTACTTAGTTTGGCACTTAGAGCGGGGTTTTGGAGGCGGCAACCCCCATCCTCTAAGACATAGAACGAATTAAAATTACATTAAAAAAAATATATATTTACGAAAGTTGATTCTTTTAACATTTGTGGTACTACTAGAAGTAGCGATAAGATCGATAAAAACTCTTTGATCTGTGTCTGCAAGGTTGCCGAACTAATTATTATTAATAAAAATAAAAAAAGAAAGTAACCATTTTTCCGGAAAATCAAAAAATTTTCCGAAAAAATTTAGCTCACCCCTCCTTAAAACTGATAGTAAACAATCCTGCATTTAAAATTTTCCAAAATTTAAATTCCTTACCTGATTAGAAAATCATACTTAAAGTAAAATTATGCTAATTTTTCGATCAACCTCTATCGCGACAATAATGACATTTTAGCCTTTACTTCAGGTTCGGGAAAAGCTGAACTGAATCTCCCAAATTTAAGAAAATGATGATATGATGGTATGGGTTTCATTCACTAGGATTGGTGTTTCCAAAAATTAGTATAGGTGAATAAGGAATTGAAATAAGATTAGCAGAACTTGATTTGACGAGCTCTCGCACTTCCGAGGTTTTATGGATCGTTGCGTTGTCCATAACGAGCCATACGTTCCTCATAGTTTGAGAATGTATTTTTTGGATTACTTCTCGCAAAAATGAGCAAAATTTGAAGCTATTGCAATTTGAGTTTGCAAAAGTATATTATGGTGAATAACGCCTCGAAAGTAAAGAGTGAGAAAAAATGTTACGAAATTTTTAGGTTGTGTGATAATTTGTAGAATATAATTTTAAAAGAATCTTGATTACAATTATGTTAACATAAAATTTTTGATTTAGGTACTCAAGCCTCTAAAACAAAAGAAATGATTTAAAATTGGCAAAGAAATACTTAACAAGGTTGTAGAACCACAACAAAATCAAACATAGAGGATGTTGATATTTTAAATTCTTATCTTGCTCTTTATATTACCTTTTAAACAAGATAATCAACTAGATATTATATTAAGCCAACGGTTGCTAAATCTATTGAAATAGTTGCTCTTGGGGACGAAAATTTTATGGTGCTAAACTAAAACGAAAAGTGCAAAATTTTCTCAGGTAACAAATTCAAATGCAAATTGGAAAAACTTTTATTGCTTCAAAATCTATGAAATTAGTTTCCTATATTCTCGAAATGGTTCACCCTTTACATCACGGAGTATATTTTATGGTATCTAAGCTACCGCAATTAGTTGACAGGCAGCCTCGTCATTAGAATGTTAAAACTAATGCGGCAAAACCGATTTTTTTTTATTTGTTTAATTTGTTTTTGAAAAAGTTTAATTTGAATTTGAAAAAGTTGAATTTTGATATAGAAAAAGTTTAGTATGAGTTTGAAAATGTTTTATTCGTTTTGGAAAAGGTTTACTTTGTTTTGGACGAAGTTGCCATTGAACTTTAAATGGTTTAATTTGGAATTAAAATTATTACACGCAGGAAGTGATTATTTTTATTTTATTGTAACAACCATATGTGTAATTTAGTATTATTTGAAAATTCAAAACGCAACCATTGTACATTTAACCTAAACTTGATCTGTTTTAAGTAATTCACGTAGACAATCTTTATTTTCCACTTCGTGCATATAAATATTTCATATTTCTGTAAACCAATAAATATTAAAAAGAAATAATATATATTGTGTTATTTACTTATCACTAGTAAACTTAATATTTATTAGTTAATTAAAACTTCAAATGATTACATGCACGAAGTAAATATAAATAATATTTTGCAAAACGAAATAAAATTGTCAGATAATATAAGAGAATCAAGATATTATAAATAACGTATAGCACTAAACCAATATATTGTGACTAAAAATTATTACATGCAGGAAGTGATTACTATTATTATATTGTTAGAGCCATGTGTGTATTTCAGCATGAATTGAAAATTCAAAACGCATCCATTTTGTATTGACGCTCAATTAGATGTGTTTTATATAATTCACGTAAATGATCTTTGTTATTCACTTCGTGCATGAAATTATTTTATATTTCTGTAAACTAATAAATATTAAATAGAAATAATATATATTGTGTTATTTATTTATTACTAGTAAACTTACTATTTATTGATTAATTTAAATATCAAATTATTACATGCACGAAGTAAATATAAATGGTCTTTTTCAAAATGAAATTAAATGGATACATAATACAAGAGAGTTAAGATTTATCAATAACGTACACTAATATATTGTGACTAAAAATTATTACATGCAGGAAGTGATTACTTCTATTTTATTTTTACAGGCATGTGTGTATTTCAGCATTAATTAAAATTTTAAAACGCACCGATTGTGTATTTACATAATATTTTACATAATTTTAGTAAATGGCCTTTATTATTCACTTCGCGCATTCAATTTTAAATATTTTTGAAATTCAATGAATATTGAATAGAAATATAGTTGTGTTATTTACATATTGCTTTTAACCTTAATATTTATAAGTTAAAATACATATCAAATAATTACATGCACGAAGTAAATACCAATGCTCTTTTACAAAACGAAATAGGACAAATAATTAAGAGAATTAAGATATTTTCAAAATGTACAACAATACACCAATATATTTTGGCTAAAAATTATTACATGCAGGAAGTGATTACTTCTATTTTACAGTTACAGCAATGTGAGTATTTCAGCGTTAAATGAAAATTCAAAATACACCCATTGTGTATTTAACTTAATTGAATCTGTTTTCCATAATTTACGTAAATTATCTTTATATTCACTTCGTGCATGTAATTATTTTATATTTCTTTTGACTAATAAATATTATATGGAAATAATATATATTGTGTTATTTATTTATTACTAGTAAACTTAATATTTATTAGTTAATTAAATACCAATGCTCTTTTACAAAACGAAATTAAATTAACACATAATACAAGAGATTTTATATGTATCAATAACGTACAATACTACACGAATATATTTTTACAAGAAATATTTACATGCAGGAAGTGATTACTTCTATTTTATTGTTAAAGCCATGTGTGTATTTCAGCATTAATTGAAAATTTGCACCCATTATGTATTTATCACACACTCAATTGTATTTGTGTACTTTATATTTATACTAACTATTTTAATCGATGTCGGTTTAACGCACTCTGAGTTTCTTGTTTTGACAGTGCTTATTAATTTTTAATAGAGAAAATTTTAAGAATTATGTGTTATTCTTGTTCTATAAGAAATGTAAAAAAAAATCAAATATAAAAAGCACCATAGAAACAAAATATATATGAAAAATTTGTTTAGAACGACGGCGTTTCATATTATTAAATTTACCATGCCAACAAAATCTTTGCGGGCTTATTTAAAATTAAATTTTATTCAATAAAATTATGTTGATATTGAATACAGGACATCCGTTAGTAATTCTCTGGAAATTCACTAAATTTAATTTGACACTTCAATCACCGCAGCGTAGACGTATACATAAATACTGGTTTAACATAGAAAATCCACGAATTATTTTATTTTTTTGTAAATATGTACTCGTATAATATAACGGGACCAAACCAAGACGTAAAATCAATTTTCTTAGAAAATATAAAATCCCATCATTTTATTATCCGCACCTGCAAGTGAAAAACACGGGTGGATTTTACTTGTAAACATTTTCTACATTTTATTATTTTCCCATTTCAATTTAATTTTGGTTTTATTATTATTATTTTTTTTTTTTGTAAATGAAATTCAAGGTTTCGTATTAGAACTGCTTGAATTGGATTCTAATAAAAGGTAATAAATAAACGTAGAGTGGTCTGAAGTTTACTGCTAAAGATTTGTTTTCCAAATTTCTGCACAAACAAGTTTAAAATAAAAATGGTTCACAAAATTCTTATAAATCTGATTATAACTGTTTATTTTAATTTGTGATAAGCACATAATATAATCCGTTTATTTACCAACATATGAGTACATAATGTATGGAACAAGCGCAAAAAATTCGCGTGCGCTAAAATCTTCAATCTGGTAAAAATTGTACACCCATAGTCAAAGAATTAAGCTTGAAATGAATTATGTTATGTGTAGAAGAATGAACAAACAAAAAATAATTTGAATGTTAAGCACATACTTTCAACATTGTACTCGTAATAAGAAATTCAAACATTATTAAATAAAAAAAATATTGACAGTTTATGTAAATATATGAATATATAAATAGGTACAATTTTAAGTTGCTATTGGGAAATGTATTAAAAAATTTGAAGGATATGGGATAATCTACAGAATATGTTTATATGTTTGATTACTGATTATGTTGTTCATAATATGAAAATACATTTATGTTTATTTTAAAATTGAAATTTACGTATATACATGTTAGTATTATATTTAATAAACATTTGATTCAATATATAAGGTACAGTGAAATAATTATTATTAATATTTGCTTTCATAAAAAATTGTTGATTGTGTAAATCAATCGCAGAAATTATGTTCATGACAGAAATATAAACTCAACATTTTTTCGGCTGCCTTTCACGTTTGCTATGGTGTCATTTACTTTTCAAACTACTTGAGACTATAGCACAAAAATAATTATGAAGTGGAAGTTTTAGAAATCTCATTTAAAATTAATTATTTATTATGGAGCTTGTTCAACGCGATTTCAGTTTATTGTTAACAAAAGAACGACAATCAGGCAAAAAATCGAGTAGAAATTTCTATTTATTTTTTTTTTTTTTTGTTTCTAAAGAGTGTTCCATCTGTTGGTTTTTATTTGAGTGGCAACCCGAAATTTTTTTAACTAATGAAAAGGCAACACTATATGCCATTTTTAGTCATGTATTCGTTAAAAACACAACACCGCGTATTGGTTATCCAAACTTATTACGAAAATCGTCGTTCATGATTTTGGTCAACATGGACGAGCTAGAGAGCCGGGAATTTGCAAAAATTTTTCAACGTTTTGAAAAAACTGAACCCGTTGCAGGTCGTAGAGCATATGAACACCATCATCGAGTTCATAATCGTGAGACAGTAACAGCCATAATTGAAAATGTGAAGAGCCAAGCATCTCATTGAAGCATCGTTATCTAGCTTTTTGTGGCCAAGTTGGATGAATTTGATTTAGATGATCGTTGTTTTTATCAAAACGGTGCCACATATCACGCAAATCGTGAAATACTTGATTTATTGGCAGCGATCAAGATCATGCGGATTGGCACCGTTATGTTCGGTTTTTTTGGTTGTTTGAACAGTAAAGTATATAGAAATGACCCAAAAACAACTCAAGGTCTTAAGAACAACATTCGAGATAAAATTGAGGCCATTAAACTGATTTTATTGGAAAACATCAGAAAACAAATATGCACAATCCATATTATAAAGGATTTTGGAAAACATCCCAAGATAGACAAAATGTGTTAACTTTACGAAATATCGATGACGCGAGATAAAGCTGCCATTATAAAGGTACAATTAAATAAATGCAACAAGAAGTTAAATTTCAAGGACTTATTGTAGGGGTAAGAGAAATAAAACAAACCTGAAAAAACTCAATAGAAAGTTCAATAGAAACCTCTTGCAACAAAAAAAACTCAAAATAGAGGTCGTTCACCACTTCAAAAAACAACTTAATTTGTCTGGTGCGTGCTGGTTTCCAATGAAGTATTGTTATCACACCATTAGTTTAATAAAGACTTCGAGCAAATCACAGATGCCTCTTAGGCAATTGGAGTCGCTTTAATGTATAGGGAAATAAACCAATAACTTTCATTACAAGAATAATAAGTAAAGCAGAAGAAAGTTATACTTCAGACGGGAAAGAGATGCTGGCCATGATATGATCGCTCAATTTTTTAAGGAACTATTTCGCACGTCTCAAGGAATGAAAAGTTTTTTGATGGAGCACCAAACGCTGCTCCGTATAGCAAATGCTCTTAGTAGCTAACACGCGAACAATAAAAGGAAACCTTAAAATGCTGTCCTTGAATAATATAACTTCGAAATCCTTAGATTACCGGGTCTAATAAAAATAAAAGCATTAACTTCCACGCAACATATAGGTGTTAGTTTAAATATCTTTAAAATCATAAATACCTTCAAATAGTATTTTGAAGTTAACGGACTCTTTTCCCCCGAGTCAATTATCGAAAAAAACAAGAATTCCTCCACCAACCTTGCAAGTCTTATCAAATACGATTTGCACAGATTCTAGTAGAAGATGCAGAATATAAAGTCAGATCGGTCCTAAAAAACCAAAAACATGCTGTAGAAGTTTAGCAATTCAACGAGCCTATATAGAAAGAGGAAATTATTTTATTTTATTTAATATAATTATTTTCTTAACCCCTAAGCGCACGAAGAGGCCTCCACGGTGATTTTTGCCGGCTACATTCTCAGGGAGAAGTGCGAAGGGTCGTGGGGTTTGAGGCGTGCGTAGCTTACACCGTGATTGAACAGATAGTTAAAAGGGAAAAGAACGCAAATAATAATAATACCCGAGTTCCGCCGAAATTTGTCGGCCGGAACCTGAGGAACGAACAGCAGAAAATAAATTAAAAAAATTATAATGGAAGAGAGGTGCCTTGGTGCGCGCATCCGTCCGAACTCAAACGATGGTAATCACCGGTTTCGAATCCGGATGCGGGCACCAAGGGACCGCCAACCATACGCCGACACAGGATGGGAATTCCCCCCTCATCATACCCAACCCGGAAATTTAATTCATTTTTTTTTATTTTTAATGATTAAAAGCAAAAAACTTCCCCAAAAAAAATGAGATGGCGAAGGAGATCGCAAATAAGACCAATGCACACCGAGCGCGCGACATACGACCGTTATTCGGTGCTCGATCACAATAAAGTTTTAAAATTTAAAAGAACAAAAAAAAATTTAAATATATCACAAAAGTAAAGAAAATTAAATAAAAATAACAAAAAATATACCTTAAAAATATTTTTTCCAAAAATAAAAAAAAAATCTGTTGCGGCCTTGAGGCGGCCGTCATGCCACACCCGGACCGTTGCGGTGCCTTTCACCGTTACCAAAATACGACAGGACGTGCAACCGGTTGGCTACCCGTGCGTTGCGGGGCCTCTCCCCGATACCAAAAAAAAAAAAACAAAGCGAATTGCCGGTTGCATTGTTAATCCTCAAACTATTCAACAAAGCCTGAACAACTAAGACCAATATTGTTAGATCATGATTTGCAATTTAAAAAAATTATGTAAACAACATATGTAAAATAGACGAAAACCACTTCACGCTATATACGCTGAGCGGCAAAATATCAAAATTGCAAACCCCAGTACCAGAAACCACTCTCAAGCCACCCCTGGCCATAGACGAGACTAATATTTTAAGATCATGCTCAGTCTATTCAAAAGGCGCAAGTAGATTATAGAAATTATCTTGACAGTAACATGCTCAAGTAAAACAAGAATCACCCCAGTTTACATAAAAATTATTTCCCAAGTTCCCTGGGATGTTTGGTCCATTTAAGAGGCACACATGTCAATCTGTGGTAACGAATTTATATTGGTTTCTGGAACGGATAGATTGAAATTTTTCCGTTTTACATATGACCTGTAATGGTTTTTATCTTATTTGACCCTGTTATTGGCAAAAGAATTTCCTCAAATTGCGTGTACATCTTGAACGAACCAAACATGATGAAAATATATTGGTTTCAAATATTGGAACTCTATATTGGCTTGGCACAAACTGGCCGAACGAAGTTAGAGTAATGGTTTAAGCTCAACTTCAGTGATTAAAACGCACGTTATTTTCAATATACTGAAAATCTCCACCATAACGTTTACATACGAGGTAAATGGCAACTTCGTCAAAGAGGTAGAGAGAAGGTTGCTGCACGAATGTATACAGTCAACTTAAGAGATGGGGAGCGTTTGTTCCTGCGGTTGCTTTTGCTACATTTTCAAAGTGCCAGCCGCTTTGAATTTATACGAACATTCAATGGTGTTATTTACAAAGCCTTCAAATAAACTGCATCTGCACGGGGCCTTCTGGTAATGGGATCACTTCTTAACAGAAGTGGCTGTCTTACAAATGCCAAGAATTTTGTCAATTTTCGAAACCTCTTGATCTCTGGATGAAGTATGAAGATGACATGACTCTCGATTACAGCCGATACCATATTGAAAATGTAGCAAAAAATTTGGCTCTCCACGATATCAACATAATTCTTATACATCACGGGCTTTCTTGCGCTATGAGCGGTTTCTTTGATCCAGTTCGGGAAGCCGAAGAAGCTGAATTACGTTCAACTGCTAAACGAAAAGCAGTTGGAAGCATTTCATAAAATAACTGCTGCAGTGGATAATGAAAATGTCTCCAGTCGAAGTTTCTATCTTGATGGGCCAGCAGGATCTGGCAAAGCATTCCTATACGCAACACTGCTGGCCTTCATCCGGGGAAAAGGAAAAATTGTGCCTTCATATCACAACGGGAAACGTAGCTACTTTGCTGAAGGGCGGTCGAACAGTTCACAGCAGATTTAAATTACCAGCACCGCTGATTGACACTTCTGTCTCTGCGATGTGACATCACCCGAAGGAAACATTTTGCGAGAAGCTTAACTTATTATTGGCGATGAGATTTCAATGCTTTCAGAGCACGGGCTCAGTTGCATTGACAAGCTGTTGCGTGAAACAAAATATCCTTTCGGCGAAAACGTTTTCATTGTTAGACTTCCAGTTGTTGTGAGAGGAACGCAAGCTGACATCATCGAGTGCTATATAAAATCGAGCAATCTGTAGAGAAACTTTCTGCAATTGTCGCTTACGAAAAATTTGCGATGTGCAGGTCAAGAAGAGAACAACAAATGGTGTAACTGTGCACAGTTCTTCAGCAAATGATCGAAACTGGCGATCTGGTTAAAAGTATTTTTGGGCACAAATATTTTTGATATATCTCTGCAAGAGTTGGAAAAACGCGACATTATTGCACCGACAAATCACCATACTCTTAAGATGAATCATAAGATCATCGACATGATGCCAGGACAAACTGAAATTTATTACAGTGCTCCATGATGTTTTGTTTTACTCTCATGTTTTACTTCTGAAACCTGGAGTAATTTAAATGCTGCTGAGAAATTTAAGCTCCAAAGAAGGAATGTGCAATAGCATTCGAATGATTGTTAAGAAGCTGCACCGAAACTTTATAGTAGTTGAAATTTTATCAGAGTGCAATTGTGGAGATATTGTCTTTATTCCGCGCATTGACTTGCCTCCAAAAGGCACTATATTGCCATTCATACTGAAGCGATGACATTTTCCTATCACTCCTGCAAACGCCATCACAATCAATAAATCACAAGGTCAAACTTTTGATCATGTAGGAATCGATCTACAGGCACCAGTTTTCTTGCATGGACAGGTGTACGTTGCACTGGGCGAATGTTGGTATCAAAAATTCATTGATTTGGTATAAACAAAAAATTATATTACCGTTATATACCTAAGGCGAGTAAAGGCGGATTCAGTGTTGCGTTCTTTCGTTCCTTCCTTCCTTCTGAAATATTTTTAAACTATGTAATTTCATTGGTTATATAAGTGACGTTTTTTTCTTGTGAAATTTTTTCATCAACTCAAAATTGGCTTAAAATAAATTTCTGCAGGAAGGAACGAACAAAAGGACGCAACACTGAATCCGCTTTAAACGAAATAAGTCACAGGACTGTGGTTCATTTAACATTATTTCTGTATATTAATGAAATAACTTGTTTTGACTTGTCCGACAACACGTCTTGTATCCCAAATATTTAACGACATTTCTTATTTTTCGATTGCAGACAGTCGTATTTAAGACCGGAGGAATAAATTAACGATCTTCATCTCACGATAGGGTAATACAAGGAGAATTGTTTTTAATGTCGAACTGAAATTTAAATGTGGCGGAACATTTAGGGGACTAGTTTTGGGTTCATGTTACACGCTGCGTTAAAAACTATTATGTTAACTGTTGCGTAAAATTAACCGATTATAATGGGATTGGGTATATTGAATGGAAGTGGGATTATTAAATAATTTTTGGAAGAATTTCTAGAATATGGCTACCTGGGACGGAATTCGATCAATTTTTAACTGATTAATATGGAATTGGTTATGTTGGATGGAAATAGGACTCTATATTGATTTTTCGAAAAGTTCTGAAATATTGCCACGTAGAATGGAATTCGATAATTTCTTAACTGATTTTGCGGAAATTGAATATGGTGGATGGAAATAAGACTCTTCAATAACTTTAGGAGGAAGTTGTGGAATATGGCCACTTGGGACGGAACTTGGTAATTTAAACTAGGAACTCGGTAATAAGCAGGAATGTTTCTTACAAGCAAGCTGCTCGTGATGTTAACATGTTTCTGATAAGGCTGGATGCTTTAACATCTTGTACTGGTGCGTGACCACTCATGTGATTAGTGGATTGAGCGGCAGGCAAACTACCTACTCCAACAAAATATCATGTTTCGAAGCCTACCTAAGGGCTTGGACAAATTTATAGTATCTTATCAACAACGACCTCGGAAAATGTTCACGAGGGAACATGAAATAGGAGATTTTGAAATTTCCAGAACCACTGGAAATTTGTACAAAACCCTATTTGGTCTGAAAGTTCATACAAAAAAAAACATAATTACACTCTCCACTTCAGCAATAATCAGAAAAGAGGAAAATTATGATTCAGTTTCTCATCTTCTGGTGAGTAGCAGTTTATCATTTTATAATCCCATATTTATCCAACGTACCGAATTCCATTATTATTGGTTAAGTAATAGCCGTGCCTCGTCCCAGGTGGCAATATTAAAAAACTTCTTCTACAAATGTTTCATGAATCTCATTTCTATTAAGCAAATCCAATCCCATCGTAATCGGTTCCAAACTACTCCAGTTCCGTCCATTTTAGCCATATTTCAAAATTTGTTTTATAAATCATTCAAGAATCGCGTTTCCATCCAACAAACCCCAGATGGGATCCCTCCCCCATAGTACACAAATTCTTCCAAAAATCATTCAGGGATCCCATTTCAATCCAACATAGCCCATATCCCAGAATTTCTTACAAAAATCATTTAATAATCCCATTTCGATTCAGCATATACCCAACCCCATCATAATCGGCTCAGAATTAATCAAATTTCGTCCCAAGTGGCCAGATTTCAGAAAATCTTCCAAAAATCATCTAAAAACCCCAGAATCCATCCATCATATTCGCTAGCCGAAAAATGGAAAATAAAAAATTCTCCGCTAAATTGCATGTCCGTTAAATCGAGCGTTCGTTATATCGGGATCTATTAATTCGAAAGTTTACTGTATATCGCTAAAAACAATTTCAAAATTTTCCATTGTCTCCAAAATTACATTCCCAAAATGCACGAACTTTAAAAGGAATTGCAGTGTTTGGATAGCCATCGACTTCTTGTAATTGACCAAATATTTTTTACAACATTTTTTTTTTTAAAACATTTACGGTTCAGGTGGAGCTTGAACCACGTTCTTTTTTTTCACCTCAGTTATTGCCTAAAATTCAAAGCAAACCAAACTCTCGCCTTTATAAGAATTATCAACCAATAAACTTGCATGATCGTAATTATAATGAATCCTTGTCTGAAAACGTTTTTGTGTTTTAACATATTTGATACATTACCAGTTTTTGTACACTACCAGTTTTACAATTCTGAATTTCGTATAAAAAGCTAACTGTGAATAAATTTCTTCTTCTCTTTTAAAATTGGTGCTGAAACGTAAATAATTTTCAATCTTCTTTATTTTATATGTTGGTGTTTCAAGAGGCAACGTACTAATTTTCATGTAAATGATGAATTGTTTTATTTACGGTAAAACTGAATTCATTCTACCGTTATTAATGTTTTACTCGGCCAATAATTATTATTTGTGTTTAACAAGTTGTGTCGTGATAACAGTGTTGCTAAAATTATTCATGGTGTGATTAGTGTTATATAGATATTACATAGTTGAGTTGCATACAACTTTTGAAAGTATTATCTGACCATATGTGTTGTGTATCCAATAGTGGTTGTGACGGCGTCACATTATTTATGAAAATTTGAAGATTAACAATCTAAACGTGAGTGTAGTTGTGAATATCAATTTAATAAATTATTTTAAGAATTTTCTAGGGATATTAGTATTAATCCCACTAGTAATTAATTATATCTAAAATATTTATGATTATATAAATAGTTATTCTGTATCCTTGAATTTACCGTATAGTGTTAAGTGTTAATTAGTGTTGCATATAAATGTAGTCAATTTTCTTAAATATTTATAAAATAAGTTCTTTCTCAAATTATAATAATTGAGATAGTGTTAATTCAAAGTGTAATAATAATTTAATTAATTTGGAAATTCCGATAATAACTGCAATATTTTGTTAATGTTCATGTAATCATGTGGTAAGTGATTTTTACAGTTTTATTTATAAATATTTAATTTAATTTTTTATACATCGTCTTAATTTCTTTTTAATGAATATAATGAAGTAGTGATCTTTAAAATGGGATAAAGAGCGTTTTAACGTAAAAAGTTTTAAGTTTTAATGTGATTTTTTTCAGTTACAATGCTGCTAATTCACTTTCGTCGAGAATCCATTTAACTCACCCGAACTGATTGAGCCGGGTTAATGAAAACTTGCTTTCATTACAGTTTTATCGTTTTTAAGTTTTTCCGATATTGTCCTAAATCAGGAGAAGCTTTATCAAATGTGGAGTGAGAATAGAACTCTTCATCTTGAAATGGTTGAAAAGTCCATGTGATCCCATTGAAATGTAATATAAACTAATGAAAATTTTGTTGTTCGACTAATAGATACTAAATTGAGATCAGGTTTTGAATATATTAGTTTTTTACGAGTTTGAACAATTTCATGAAAACTTAAGCCGTAAAGATCATTTTACAAATATGAATTCAGTACAAAGTTTTTTCTTATTAAGCCTTGATCATTACATTTTATAATTTGTATCTAAATTGTTCAGTTTTTCCGGAGATGATAATTGTCGAAATATTTAATGTCTAGTGAAATCTCACATTCTTCACAAGTTTTTCTCGAAGTAACTGTCGATCTTATTGTATTGCCTTGGGACGTAAACCGTTCTATATTTTACTGCATAATAACCCAGCTATTGGTCTTCTCAATTCTAGCTAATCTAGCTGTAGATTGCTGCTTAAGAAGCGACCATTTTTTTTTATTTTATACACATTACGGACCAACCCTCACAATTGTGACTTTACCTTATTCCGCATATCGTCGATTAAATTAATGTCTAAATTGTGGACCAAGGGTTACAATTGTGACATTAAATTGTTAGATGTTCCAAAACACTTTTCGTTTAAAAAAAAACCAAGGAAATTTCTAATTAGGCTGCATTGAATTAATTTTACTATTTATTTGCCCATACTTATTTCCAAGCCTAGTTTTAGTAAACAAAATGTTTTGCCGTGTGCCAAATCTTATTTAGAGCAGCCGTACAATTGTGAGCGTTGGTCTCTTATTACACAAACAATTCAAATGCATAATTATAATGTTTAAAAAATTTATTCAAAATAAAAATAATGATTTAAAAAATAATAAGTTTTTACTTCAGGTAACAAATTCAGGTAAATTAAGTAAAAAATTTCATTTCAAAATTAAATAATAATGTTTCAAAATTATAATTATTTGAGACCTATTCAAAAACAGTTAAATGCTATGCGCGATCAGGCAACATCACTTCATCTTTATGTAAAATCCATAAATTTATTTAATTTTTCCTTCAGCGAATGAGCACAGATAAGTATTTTTGACTTTTACTGTTTTCCATTCGGCACATTCTAAGCGCTTTTATGTCGTTCCATGTTGGTCAATGCTCATACTCATCAAACCTTTATCCTTGGGATGGTAGCAGTGATGGTCTGGTTGGTGTAGGTGGCTTGCTTTCATCTCCGCTTAAAATGTCGCGTTTGTCTTTACGGTTTCGAATGGGGGTCGATATAATAGTATCATTTATTTCAAGCTTAAAATGTAATAGACGTAGCTGCTTGTTTTTTGGAATATTTAACAAATCACAATCTGCTCTATACTCCATCCAGGCGTTTATCATTGCAATTTATCATGTGTTGCGCTACCTTTAATGCCCATTTCTTCGTTTGTAGAAACTTTCGGTAGTATTCCATAAGTTGGTTGCAGATATCTATGCCACCTACGTTTACATACTTTTGGTTCTTTTTTATTCATTTTCGGACACTTTCTTTTGGTTGAATGCCTTCGATTGTAGAAATACCAATGCTACGACACATTTCATGTCTATCTACTTTACTCCGGCTACTCTAGACGAACCATCAAACTTTACCAACTGCTCGAAATCTCCACGAACCATACTTCTGTCGCACTTAAATATGGCATTCTTCATGCGATTCATCATTATAGTGCCGGTCGCTTTGTATCCCAAATCGAGAAGCTGTACTAATAACGAAACCATTGTGAAGTATCTAAATTAAAAATTTAAATTATTAATTGTTGCAGTTTCTAATTTAGCAATGTCAACTTACCTATCAAAATACCTACGATTGACTTTCCAAAGAACATCATCTTGATCATGTTGATCCAGAGCTACATAATGCAGTGCCGATCGAAGCAGTTTAAATATATTTTTAGATATATGCGAAGAGATTTTCTGAAATAAGTAGCCAGATTTCCAATACAAACTCAGCCTGGGGAACTTAAAGCACCTCATCATCATGAAAATCCCATAGAACTTCCGAATCTCCAACGCAGTGGTCTTTAATTCTTTCCCAGTTGTTTGCATCTATATTAGTGTACATTGCGCAATTACTAAAATGTTCTGTGCTAAAATATTTTTCCAAATATAAGTGTGGATGTTTTACCAAGCCTTCCACTGAACACGTTTGTACTTGTAGCAATTTTTGTTGTACAAAGCTTCCATGCTGCCAGTCGTTATTTGATTTTTCATCTTCGATTTCTTCTTCGTATTCCTCATCATAGGGTTTTCCGTTCATCAGCTATTAAATCAACCCGAATATCAACTATTTCTGCAGAATCTAAATCGCTTTCATCGTTTGATATCCATATTATCCTGAAACTCCTGCTCATCTACCAGTCAAGAGAACAACCCTCACAATTGTGACATTGGTTTTTTTTTTTCAGAAACTTTTAGCATTTAAAACAACTTTTAATCACAACAATATAAATATATATATAATAATATAATTGCATAATTAAAGTACACAATTGTAAAACTTAATTTAATTATGGTATTTAATACTAATTAAAATTGTACTCACTTTTCCCAACAATCCGCCGTATTTCCATGGTAACGTTTGACAGCCAAAAAGTCAGTTTAAAATTAGGTTAAGTTATTTTTTTATTTTTGCTTTATTTGATTAGTGTTAATACTCAATTATAGGTGAAAGCATAAACAGAAAAGAGACGATGAAGTAGAATACAGAAGAAATCAACATTTTTGAATGCCACTTTCCACCCGAACAATTGTGAAGGTCGGTCCTACGTTTATAAATTTTTCAATTTAGTAATCAGGGGCCTAACTATTGAATTCGAGCGTGGAAACAAAAGAAAAAAGAATAATAAAGATTTCATACATTTTTCTTCTATAGGAAAACGAGAGCGCTCAAAAATGAACGTCGAATTCCAAAGTTAGGCCTTTGGGCGTTAGTTCTGTTGAAAAGTTTAATTTTTCGGATTTGGTCGCTACCATCACCACCATGATTATTGTGTAAAATTTGCGTTTCTGGGCTGAGAATGGGTTACTTTCTCAGGTTTTTTCGTTACTCCACTTAATGATGTCTTACCGCATGTGCCTCAATAATTGCATCCAAAAATAAGGAAAATTCCAAGTTTTCCAAATAATTTTTTAATACGCTTAAAAAACTTCCTATTCTTGGTAGACATCAAATTGTATGCAATTGTATATTGCATTAACTGCTTACAGCCATGACGAAAAAAATAACAAATAATTGGCCCATCAACCGCAAATCTGTTTACGTCTATATATTTGCTAAACGGGTAAAGGTGGGGTAATTTTGAATAAGTTCCCAGAAGAAGAGCACTCAGGAATATTACGGAAACTACGAAATTAATTATGTCGTCTACTTACCACACGCGGTATATTGGACAAATTATCATTTATTATTTACAAAGAAATATTAGGCAACAAATCGTGGCGTACTTGGAGGTCGAAGCAATTGATCGTGTGAGTATTCTTCCGATAGCAAAGTTACTATATCGTGCCAATCAAAATGAAGCCATTCGTTTAAAGACCGTTTGTCATTTGAGCCAAACCACGTTTCATCCATATTATAAGATTGTTTAAGAGGTTATCTATCGGGCAATAAAATATCCCAATGTCGTCATAAATTTGATTCGCAATTGGGAACACACTATTATTTTTTAATTTTCAAGAAGTACGTGAAATGTTGTGGGTTAATTATGTATCTTTAAAATCAACAATATAGATCCTCAATCAATTTTGATCGATGGTTTTTAATAATTTGGGGGGTTGGCTGTACGAGATGAATTCCCTCATTCGGTTTTTCCTCGGCCAGTTATTTTCTATTACTAAGACGATCGGAAAGTTCAACTCAAATATGTATTAAGCAAAATATTTAAGTTGAAATTCGATAAATATGATCAAAAACCGATTGGAAGCATCGGTTTTTAAGGGATTTAAAATGTTTTTGTAGAAATTCACGCTAATATTTTATTTGCGATGCTATAACAGGTTGGCTTAAAACAACCCTTAGCAAATAAAAAAAAAATTCTATCCACAAAATTTTTTCTTGCGAACTCATCTTAAACAAATTTTGAGTTTTTACTTTCACTTAAAAATTAGAACTTAGGTATGTGGATATGTGTCATGATATGGTCAATCCAATAAGCGAAATTTAATCGAAAAAAATAGTAAAGATAGAAAAGATTATAAAAAATATAAAATAATCGTAATGGTAAAATTTAAGATTAATGGAGAAAAAAAATTACCCCCAAAGCCGAACGGTCCCAGGGTGGTAACTGAACTAAAGCAATAATCGACGTTTACTCTTTGGTTACCATGAGATAATTTTTCTTCGACTTCTTATAAGCAATATTTGTCTCAATGTTAGCTGTTAATGATTTGAAACCTGATTTGAAACTAAATTAACACATTTCCCGGTAAATGTGGATACTCGTTGGTTTCGGATTTTCGGATGAAAAAAATTATACAAAGAAACGTTTAAATTTAAATTTCTAAATTGAGAATTTCTAAACAATTCTATGCAATCTGCATTTACAAACTCCTCAACCCTCGAGTCTTCGTCAGTTTGCTTGTTGTCTTCTTGTGGTAATAAATAAATTGAGGCCGGTATGTTATGGTAAATTTTTTTTCTTATTTTTTCGAATATATTTTGTAATAGAAAAAAAAATTAAAATATTGCAAATGGCATTTTTGATCATCAATCATTTTCAGTAAAAGTATATACAAAGACCTAAACGGCGTTTAAACGCCAGCTTCTGGCTTAATAAAATATGTATTATATTTATGCAAATTTTGAAAAAATTTAACTGCATATAAATTGGAACTCCGGTTTATTCCAAATCAGAAATGTCAAACAGAATAGTTGCGCAGACGTAACCAAATATTGACCGTTACCATCCACTAACGTCAATCACTTTTTACTTGCAGAATGGTCTCGCTCGCTTACAATCAGATATTTTAGAAAAAAGTACCTCTATTGTTCAGGAAGCAGTTTGACATCGCCGCCATGATAGAGTTTTTTTAAAAATCGGTCTAAAAATGTCTATTCTGATTAGCAGCAGATTGGCCAATGAACTTTATAATCCTGATGCAAGTAGGTCTCATCGCGAACTCAAAAAGGTTAATCTTAATGTTCGTTGTTTGTAAATCTAAAGAAGGAATCAGATAGGTATCCGTCAACTTTTAAATAAGAAAATCATCGTTCTAACGATCAAAAATTATTACGAGTATGTTGCATAATTTTTCAAACTTTTAAATATTTTAAATATTTAGAAGGTTGCACTCCGACATCCATTATTAAGAAAATAAACATTCTGATTAATGATTTTTCATTCAGTCCAGACGGTTTTGCGGAAGTGTTGTAAAAAGATGTGCTGGCCAACTTAATTTGTCGAAATCTCTCTTCTAGAACTTTCACTTAAATTCACATCATTCGCTCTTAACACCATGAATTGTGCTTAAGCCGAAAACCATCAACTTTCTAGTACAGTTCCTGCTCTGGGTGGAGTCTTACATAAAAAATTGACGTTATCAGGAATCATTCAGACCAGCCACACCCGCTCATTTATTGAATCCTCCGGCGTACCCCAATCATTTGGTTGTCTTTGGTAATCTCTGTGTATGCCAACGATTAGAAAATATATTAAAATATTTCTACAATCGCTGATCCCAACTTTTTACAAGCCGCTCAATGTCAATTCACAATTTATTTTCGGAATCGCTACCTTCTCAACTTGGAGATTTTTTCAACGGATGTTATTGCAAAAGCAACGTCCATTCGGGACCTTGGTCTGATTGATAGCGAATTCCATTGACCTAACTCGAGTATGTCAGTCGGGTTTGGTCTACATACTAGAATATCCACACAGATCATATTGACCCAGTGCAACGTTGCAATATACTTTCAAGACAGTTAGCGGTTGGCCCCCTACTGCACATCAAATGAACTGCGTTCTTAACAAACGACATTCACATGTAAGTTAGATATTCAACTAGTACTTTAATATTTTAAAGCATTAAATAGTATTCCTGTAATAAGAGCAAACCATATACCTATTTATTTACGGTGGTAAAATTCGCCTAAAGTAATAACTTTGAAAATTTTCTAAATTACATAAAACAATACAAAAGTTGATGTGGTTTATAAAATATTAAAGTAAAAATTTGTTTGTGTGATGCCACAAAACACAAAAATATAAACCACACTTAAATCAATTGATTTAAAAGAATTTATAATAAATACATCAATAAGTATTTGCGTTAGTTTCCTTCTTGGGAAATGTTATGGACATATCCTCAAAAGCATTACAATCGGCAACACGTAAAATACTAGTTGAAAGGAACATTTTAACTTAATTAATACTTTGTCACATGAAATTTTAGTGTACATCATAAAATACATTATTAATGCAGTAGCTTGGCGTCTAATTAATTTAAAACACTACGATTAATGAGTCAAACACTAAAGTTATATCATACAGTAACAAAAATAGAACAATCTCACCATATCGCTGCAAAAACTTTATAAACCATAACATTAATAATGTCTTCACCCCATTTAATCTAATTTTTATAATTAAATTATCTTTTTTATATAACATCATCCTGAAAATGTACCATCTGGTAACCACTGAATGATAAAACGATTGAAAAAATCTTTTTATCATTTACTCTGCTCATAAGCAAGTACAGCATACTAGAAATTTACTTAAAAACTTGTTAATTAATTTTCTGGTAGTGATGTAAAAAGTGATATTTACTACCTGCATGTAATAAATCATTCCACAAAAACCCCATAGGAATTGTATAATATCATGACGCTATTATGGAAAATTTAAATCTTTATTTAATTGAAATTCAAAAATAATAAATTATTCTGAGATAATTTCCAATTATTATACGTAAACATAATTATATGTTAATTTGTAAAACCTGCAATGTAATTCTACTAACATAATTTTTCTATTAGACTTCAACGTATAATAATTCTCTGATATTCGTGTTTATTTTAATTTATAGAAAGAAAAAAATGTTACTCTAAGGAGAACATAAAATTTAATCATCTCAACACACTCCGTTTGCAATGTATGAATTATTCGTATTCCTTTTTTTGCTTATCATCGTGGTATTAACTATATAGAGTTTCTTATTATAATACAATAATGCGGCGTAGAACATTATTTGAAGAAGGATTATTAGGGAATTACGGTTTACGATGGTGAAAAAAAAATTATTCTGATTGCTTGGTAACGAATTCTATTTTTATTTCACCAAATTGAACATCGTTTATTTATTACGTGTTATCAACGTATTCTAAAATGGTTTTAATAAAATTTAAAATTTAACCTTTTATAATAAAAAAAAATTTTGAGTGTTTATGTTAATAGTAACACTCGTCTTTTTTACTATGTACTACTTGCCACTGCCCAATGTACTTAAAATTCAGCGATAAACGCATTAAGCACTTCCTAGTGGATTATTATATGGATAAAGTTATTTTACTAAAACAATGTTAGTCAAAGCAACTCTTAGTATATAAGGTTTTAGGAACACAATTTTCCCCAATAAAACATATGGCCGACCTATGTATCTTCCATGTCAGGGCGCGTATTCTTGAAATCGGTGGAAATTTCCGCATGTGTGGATATTAATTTGCCAAAAAATTCTTTATATTATTCGAATTTTTCGCCGGCTACTTCAATCGTTTTTTTTTCAAATTTGCCTGCATTTTTTATATTATTTGGGGGAATAAATCCGCACTGATTTACCCAGTCGAAAATTACCACCGATTTTGGTTTAGTAGTGAAATAAATAATAGAAGACGATTAAAGCGATTAAAGTAGCCGGTAAAAATTATTGTAACATCTGATGTGCGGCAAATTGACTCGTTTGGTTGCAGCATGATGTCTTCCAGAACAACTATCTTTGAATTTATCGCTTTCCTCTAACCAGCTCAAAATAATGTAATATAATAGTGACTCGTGAATTATATGAGAATTTTTTCAATTTGTATACGGAAATTTGGCATAATAAAATTTCCTTATATAAAACTTAGTCTTTTGGAACATAAAATTCAAACTTTCGCAGTATAAAATTTAAACATTTTTGGGTTAAACCAGAAATACGTTGATAGTATAGTTTTTGTTTTCTCGAGCTTTTTTCGTTCTCGAGATTCGAGAATCTCGAACTTTCCATCAATTTTAATTTTCGAGAATTCGAGAAATCCAAACGCACTCTTCGCTTACTACAAAAAATTTCCGGAGAGAGAAAAATTCCTTTCGTGGGTCTAATCAACAATAAAGTATTTTTTAAGTTTTCGAGATTACTATGGTTATCTTACCAGTTACTTCATAAACCACATTTCCGTAGACAAAGTGCGGAAGCTATCGTCTATTTTTGTAGGCAATTGTGTACATCCCGAATACTCTCCTCCAAATGTTGTTCTAGAGAAATAAAATCATCCTGAGATGTTGCTGGACTACCAAGGAAATCATGGTCAAAAGATGTAAATGTTTTCGGCTGAACATTTTTCAATATTTTGAAATAATCTCCGGGACAATGTTTTAGCAGTTTCGATAATTTCTTCTTTTGACACAATGAAAAAAACTCATCTTCAGGCTTAATAAGGTAATTAGGATTCTGAAGAAACTGGTAGTGAAATCAAAAATTAAAAATCTAGTTTTTAATTTCACTTAATAATTTTCGACTTTTCTCGGAATTATTTGTCTAAAGAGATTTGAACAACAATTTTAAAATGCCTTCTTGGCGGCTTAATGCTCTCTTAAAAAATCTATTTTTAACTGGCGTTAGACGCACAAGATTGAGATCACTTAATGTTTTTAAAATAGCCGGTTTATGTTTTAAAAAACGTTCAGTCATACTTTCGATTGTATTCCATCGGATCTTAAAAACTAACAACAACTGTAATTCGTGCGCGCCAGAAATTATTTCTTTAATATTACTTTGGAGAATACTATTTCGAACCGGAGAGCTTTTGAATAATTTTACAATTCCCTTTATTTTTTTTAATTGTTTTTTTAATCTGCATATTAATTTGAATGTTGTCTGCAACAAATTCATTTTCAATTAAATCATCTGACTCAAAATCATCATTATCTGAATCTTCATTCTCAACTTCTTCGCTTAAGTTGTTTTACACGAAGAAACTTTATTTTTGTAGTAAACTTTCATAACCGCGAAGTGAATTGCGTAATTATAGCACAGTTGTTGAAAAGCCGGCGACAACCTACCATATTTCAACATTTTACTGGCTCCATCACATTTGATTGATCTTTGAAATAATTAGATTTTTGACAGTATCGTGAAACTTAAATATTAAATTCATCTGATGGATTTTTCAGGAATAAAAAATCAAGTAATTGTAAACTTTTTCTTAAAAATGAACTTTAACTTATTGCATTAATTGAAATTCTATCCTTCGCAGCAAGTTTAGAAACAATTCTTGCCAGTGTGAGACTTTTATCAGAAGTTGTAAAATACTCGCCGATGCGTTTAATTTCTTTGGTTGTCGGTTTATAAAATGCGTAGGTAGAAGATTCTTTTAGTTTTCTCTTCAAGTTAAGGACACTTGTTAAATTCCGATGTAGACTCGTCGGATGCACGTAGCTCTATCTTTATCAAGCTTGCCTCTTTTAAAATGTTCCCAAACATCCTCGCTATCATATTCAGACATATCAGTACAATTTGGAGATTAAAAATTTTTTTTATACAAAATTACCAACAAACTGAGAATTTTATTAATCAAAGTTAACATTTATCAACAAACAATATTTGAATGTAAAAATAAATTATTTATGTTGATTAAAAAACTACAATTGACATTATTATGTTATGATTTTATCGAAAAGATTTTTTGCATGTAAAATTTATTGACAAATGACAACTGATTGATGAGTGAAAAGTGACATCTCATCTTGAAAATTAGAAACAAATCTTTTGTAATTTTTAATTATATTCTCAATAAAAATATATTGACAATAGGTGCCGCATGCCGATAAAAAAAAATATTTCTCGAGAATCTCGATTATATTTCACGAGAAATCGAGAATCTCGAAAATTTTAAATTTATATTTCTCAAGGTTTCGAAAGTAAAAAATTTGAAAATTTTCTCGAACAGAAACTCTAGATAGGAGCACATAAATATAAATAATAAAAATTTATCACGTTTGGTTATAAAAATTTCAAATAAAATCGAAACGTTTTGGGTGTAAAGTTTAACAATTTTGAATATAAAATTTAATCTTTTGGGAGTATAAAATTTAGTCTGTTGGGTATAAAAAATAAACTTTGGCAGTATAAAATTTAAACATTTTTGGTTCAAATCAAAAATAGATTGATAGGAGCACATAACAGAAAATAAGAATTTAACACGATCGAAAATAAAAATTCAAAATAAAATCGAAATAAATTTAACAATTTTGAGTATAAAATTTAAACTTTTGGAGTATAAAATTTAATCTTTTGGGGCATAAAAAAAATTTGCAGTATAAAATTTAAACATATTTGGTTAAAAAGAGAAATAGATTGATAGGAGCACATACGAGAAAATAAGAATTTAACACGTTTGACAATAAAAATTCAAAATAAAATCGAAACCTTTTGGTTATAAAATTTAATCGTTTTGAGTATAAAATTTAAACATTTTGAGAACAAAATTTAAACTTTTGGAGTATAAAAAACAAACTTTTGCAGTATAGAATTTAAACATATTTGGTTTAAACTACAAATAGATTGATAGGAGCACATAACAGAAAATAAGAATTTAACACATTTAAAAATAAAAATTCAAAATAAAATCAAAACCAATTTAACAATTTTGAGTATAAAATTTAAACTTTTGGAGTATAAAATTCAGTCTTTCGAAATAAAATTGAAATAAAAATTCAAAATAAAATGGAAACCTTTTGGGTATAAAATTTAACCATTTTGAGTATAAAATTTAATCTTTTGGAGTATAAAATTAAGTATTTTGGGGTATAAAAAACAAACTTTTGCATTATAGAATTTAAACATATTTGGTTTAAACTAGAAATAGATTGATAGGAGCACATAACAGAAAATAAGAATTTAACAAGATTGAAAATAAAAATTCAAAAAAAAAATCGAAACCTTTTGAGTATAAAATTTAACAATTTTGAGTATAAAATTTAAGCTTTGGAGTATCAAATTTAGTCTTTTGGGGTATAAAAAATAAACTTTCGCAGTATAAAATTTAAACATTTTTGGTTTAAACCAGAAAAAGATCGATAGGAGTACATACCAGAAGATAAGAATTTAACACGATTGAAAATAAAAATTTAAAATAAAATCGAAACCTTTCGGGTATAAAATTTAACAATTTTGAGTATAAAATTTAAACTTTTGGAGTATAAAATTTAATCTTTTGGGGTATAAAAAAAAAATCTCGCAGTATAAAATTAAAACATTTTTGGTTTAAAACCAGAAATAGATTGATAAGAGCACATACCAGAAAATAAGAATTTAACAAGATTGAAAATAAAAATTCAAAAAAAAAAAATCGAAACCTTTTGGGTATAAAATTTAACAATTTTGAGTATAAAATTTAAACTTTTGGAGTATAAAATTAAGTATTTTGGGGTATAAAAAACAAACTTTTGCAGTATAGAATTTAAACATATTTGGTTAAAACTAGAAATAGATTGATAGGAGTACATGACAGAAAATAAGAATTTAACACATTTAAAAATAAAAATTCAAAATAAAATCGAAACCGATTTAACCATTTTGAGTATAAAACTTAACCTTTTGTAGTTTAAAATTTAGTCTTTTGGGGTATAAAAAACAAACTTTCGCAGAAAGTTTAAACATTTTTGGTTTAAATCAGAAATAGATTGTTAGGAGCACATAACAGAAAATAAGAATTTATCACGTCTGGTCATAAAAATTTAAAATAAAATCGAAACTTTTTCGGTACACAGTGTTGAGTATAGAATTTGATATTTTAGAGTATACAATTTAGTCGTGTTTGGAGTACCGAATTTAAACTTATGAACATAATTTTTTAACTTGTACAGAAATAATCTTTCTTACAGCTTTCTTTGTGGGATCTCTTCTTAAAACCCTTTTACTAGAACATCTGCTAAGATATTTTTTTGGAAAGCAAGTGTTTCACCCAAAGAAACTAATATATGTCACATGTTGTTTGTAGAAAAATAATAAGGCTTTTTTCGGCTTAATATTATTTTCGATCTTCAGTCTTATATTTTCTAGTTTATTGAACTTTATTTCGACATATTTGCAATTTTAGAAAAATATTGAGAGGAGTTGAAATCAAAACTTCATTCAATATATCGGGGTGATAAGTCACTAAGCTCTAAAATTGCTCGAGAGTGAACCAACTATCATCTATCCATGAACTATGATTCATAGAAGGCTCATGGGAATATACTCAGATCGTATAAATAAATCTAATGCACGAAATAAATAAAAATATTTACAAAACAAATTACCACCATGCGTGTAAATCATACACCAGCATGATGGTAATCGTGCAAAGCTTTATCTTAAACCTAAAGTATGTACCGTTCATTTTCATTCCTTTTATTATACCGTATTATATTGCTTCCCTTTTTCAGAAAATGTATATGAATACCATCTAGATCTACCGCAAATTTCATCCAACCATTTCATTATATCGCTCAATCAGGCTTTCGAACTGATTCATTTTTATTTTTTTTAGGTTTTATATTTTATTGCCAGCATTTTTTTTAACGAATGAAATAAGAAAAATTTGAGAATATAAAAAACAAAAAAAAATATAAATTTTTTATCGCAACTTGTAGCTGACAAATAATCATGATAAAAATGAAGAAATTTTTCATTTTTTATGTTTATTGTTAACGCGACATTTCACATCACCTGCGCAATCCAATCCAATGAATAAACGTGCGATTTTATGTTATTTCGCGCATTTCAGGACGAGATGATATTAAAATGTAACCTTCACCAAATTTTATATTTCATCAATCCAACCTAAATAATATATATATATATATATATATATATATATATATATATATATATATATATATATATACATTACGACTAAGATAACTTTGAAAAATCAATTGGCATATTAAACGAAGAGGTTAACATTTTTTAGAGCACTATAAATGCAAGCTTTTTTATTTTATTGCTATATTTTTCAGTATTGTGTTCGTGTTTTGCTATTATTACTGTGTCAAGAGTTTTTCTTGTTTCAATATTTAATTCAAACTGATATAAAATACGATAAAAACTTACCATAGCATGAAATCTTCAAGAGAAAACACATTTTTTACAGAAAAAAAAACTTTTTGATGGTTTTATTATTTATATTCAAGATGAAGAATAAAACTTTTGAAATAAATATGCTATGTTAAATAGCTTTTTAAAATGAAGAAAAATACTTGGGTTTGTTTTAACTTGTTTATTATTTAAATGACTAATAATATATTTTTTTTTAATTTTAACCTATAAATAAAAATTATTTGAATTCATCGTTTATGACAGTAAAAATGTTGGATCAAGTTCAACAGACCAGAGAAAAATATTATTTTACGTTATAGCAGTAAAAATTTACGGTAACACGTTGTATGGGCGGATGGTTTGAGAGACACTCAACTTACTATCGAAACCACAAACCATTGTAAAGTCACTAATAAAAATTACGAGTTCCACGACATCCGTACTGGAGCACCTAATATTTCAAATTATTAATTTTATACTCAAAAAGTTTAAATTTTTTACTAAAAAAGGGTTGAATTTTATACTCGAAAGGATTCGATTTTACTTGTTATTTTTATCACAAAACGTGATAAATTTTTATTTTCTGTTATGTCCTCCTCCAATCAAATGATCAAATTCTGTACTGCAAAAATTTAATCAGATACAACAACAAAATGACCTTTACGTTACCTAATTACGTATATATGACTCCAGCACAAAAGTACATGGTTTTTAGAAGTAAATTTTGCATCATAACTAAATGTGTTATAATTTGCATTAAAATATGTAACAAATTAGATTAAAATCAAATTACCGTAATGTGAGTGGAATTGAATGCATGCGAAATGTGTGTCGTAAATATTCGATACTATAATAACATTGAAAAAAGAAATTTGAAGCAAATGTTTTTCAAATTTATCTTTGTTTGCTTCTACTTTACAAAATATTCAAAATTGACTAAAATAAATATACGAATTTTGTTATAAATAAAACCGGTTCAATTATATTTTATACTTCAAGAGATTTTAAAAGCTGTATATAAAAAATTGAGTTGAGATTGTGCTCACCAAACTACAAATATATATAAAATATTTTAAGCTTATATTGGAAGTATCTACACAATGTCTTAGCGAATTATTATAAATTTGCTTAAGTTTTTTTTTTTTTTTTTTTTTTATCCATGCCATCTGTTTTGGGGCCGAAGCAATCCCTGTTCTTTCGCGGTTTTTTTTATTTTTTTCGTCTTACTTTACACATCACCTGCCAAATCGAAGTTGTACGGCTATAGGGCCGATTTAAAACCATCTGCACATTGCAAGCTCCATGCCAGCCTATACTGACATAGAAGATGGGTCGGCCCATGAGTTTTGCACTTCGACAGGAGGACATAGAAGTGTTACATTTCATCCTCGATCGTAATCGGTTATGAAATTTCACTTTTTTGCTTAAGTTTACGTATACATGGCGAAAATCAGGTGAGGAGTATAACTTTTTTAAATTTTTTAGTTTTTAAGAGGATGAATCTTAATTTTTTCAGAAAATTACCCATTTTCCTGGAAATTTTTCACTTTAAAAAAAAATCTTATTATTTAAAAAACTTACAAATGTGTAATTTTTTAGAAAAATTTTGAAATTACGATTCTATCAGTTTTTCGACGGTGCAAGTCATGTTTCCGGGAAAAATTGCACTTTTTCCAGGAAAATTTTGAAATTTTTTGAGTATTTTTATTTAGTTTAAAATTATAAATCAAATTTGACACCTGAAGAATTGTATAAATTCTTCTTCTTTAAGGCATAAAACGAATTAAAATTACATTTAAAAAAATTATATTTACAAAAGTTGCTTTTTTTAAGATTTGTGGCACTATCAAAAGAAGCGATAAGATCAATAAAAACTCTTTCATCTGTGTCTGCAAGGTTGACGAAGCAATATTATTAATAAAAATAAAAAAATATTAAAACATAAAAAAGTGAAAAACTTTCCGGAAAAAACAAAAAATTTTCTGGAAAAATGTAGCCCCCTGCTAAACACTGATACTAAACAATTCTGCATTTAAAAAATTTAAGAATTTATACTTCTTAAATGATTTCCTCGAGGTATACGTGAAGGAAAATTACTTCGTATAAGGTAATTCCTTCGTATAAGGTAATAATTCGTTCAATCACGATATACACTGCGCAAAAAATAAAAGGCGGCAGTCAAATTTTTAGCATAACTACCTTATTTTCAAACGTTTGTATCTCGGTAAAATGTCGGTTTAAATTTTTTGCCTTTAAAATAAGGGAAACTTAGTTTACTTTCCGATGCTGTGGCTCATTGTTGTTTTTTATGACTTTTTTGAGTCATAAAAGATAAAAACATTTTATCATGAAAAAATCCCAAACTTTAAGACTGCCAACGAACTTTCCTGATGTTTATTCTGTAGAGAATTTAGAAAGCTTGAGAATCATTCTAAGAAATGAGGTAAAATCACTGTTCAGATATTGCAGTTTGAGCAAACTATTGTTTTTCACAAAATGAGTTTTTATTAAGAAATTTGATATAACAGTTTTTGGTGGAGTCCTTAGTTTACAAGATAAAACTTAAGATAAGTTTACGATTTTTGTCAGGTTTTTCACTAAAATTGCAAATAACTCAACAGCGATTTCTCGTACATCGCAATAGTCTCATTTTCAAGGTTTCTAAATTGTCTACAAAATGGCTATACAATATAAAAATTTGTGCGGAACACATTCAGCGTAAATAATTTCGCCGCAATTTTGGATGTGTAGACGTATGCGGCGAAATAAGAAAACGACACAAAAAAGTATGCCACGTTTAACACGCACGATCCAACAATTGTCAGCTTTTAAGTTTTTTAATAATAAACGAATCCTTGTAAAGAAAAAAAAGATTTGATTTGTTATTGTCTGACGACTAGATCTAAATTATTTGCGCTCATGGCCTGAGCACTGAAAATGGGAGGTGATATAAAAATTTGCGATGAATTTTGTGAGTATATAGACATTTGCTGCGAAAATATTGGAAAGGGGCAATAGTTCGTGGCCTTTTTCCAGGTAGATGGCTTAACATTCATATACCTTAGTAACCAGTGATCGTATCGGGCAATTCATATTTGTGTTTGAAAGGTGACATTTTAACTTGCACTTTGACTTGCAAACAAAATCTGTCAAGTAAATAAAAAGTTACAACATTTTATACATGGAGATAAATAATGAAAAAATTCGATATCTTTTACAAATTTTATTACGACAAAGGTAAAAACGCGGCTCAGGCTTGCGAAAAGTTTTTTTTTGCTATTTTTGCTTATATCAAAGATGCACTTCGTTCTGGTCGACTTACCACTTTAAACCATTTTAAAATAAGTGGATACAAAAAAAGGCTTGACGTTTTGGTACCGCATGAATTTACTATTAAAAATTTAATGGGCCGGATTTTGGTGATGAAAAGCGGATAAGAAACGACAACTTTGTTCCGAAAAAAACAAGGACAAAATGAGGTGAAGCTTAACAAACGGTATCAAAGCCAGGATTGACGCCACGAAAGCCAACGCTGTGTGTTTGGTGCAAGCAATTCAGTTAAAACGTCCAGAATCGGTCACCCGAAAAGGCGTTGTGTTCCATCATGAAAAGGCCAGACTACACACCCATCATTGGTGACTCAACAGATACTGAGAGAGCTTGGCTTGCAAGTTTTGATGCACCCACCATATTGTCTTGACCTTGCACCATTGGACTACCATTTGTACCGGTCCATGCAGAACTATTTTAATGGTTTAAAATAAATTCACAAGATGCCTGTGAAAATGAGTTGTCTAGACTGTTCGCCTCTAAACCACAGAAGCTTTACACTGATAGGATCATGGCTCAACCAGAAAAATGGCTAAAGGTCGTCGATCAAAATGACACATATTTGGTTTAATAAAGTTCATTTGAAATAAGAAAACTGTTGGTTTCAATGTCCCCCTAAAAGGCCTATTATTTACGCCACAAATTTTTGTATATTTTTTTTTTTTTTTTTTTTTTTTTTTTTTAAGAAAGTATTAATCGTTCAGTGGATTTATTGTCCTTTTAAGGTCAATTAATACTCCCCTTTTCATTCACGCACACACCCATTGATTCACCTACTCACACAATTACAGTATACCACCTGCACGTTGCAAGCTCCATGTCAACCTGCACACTGACATGAACGGTGGGTCGGCGCTGAATGCTGCACTCCAACAGAGGGTCTAAAGTTGTGTTTATTATCATCACCGATCGTAATCGATGAAGAAAATTCGCTTTAAATCCTGCGTCTCGTGGGATTCGAACCCAGTACCTCCCGATCCAAATACCGAAGCTTTAACCACTGCGCCACTTGTACGGTAATTGGACCCACCTTTAAAGTTTGGGATTTTTTTTCGATTGACTCAAAAATAGTCACAAAAAACCAAAACAGTAAAAATGACATAATAAAAGTAAAAAAAAACGACATTTCTCCATGAAACAAGCGTTTGAAAATAGGATATTTTTCTAAACATTTTACTGCCGCGTTTTTTGTTTTGCGCAGTGTTATTATTAAATTGCATTCATTACAAAGAACATTAGCTCTCCAAATTTTATCAAAGAATACCTTATAGAATGAAAGCCCGGCTTCGTTAGAATAGTTTTGCATAAATTCCAATTGGGGCCCTTCGGTGTACCTGTTTTCATCAAATCTCTTGTTCCTCTGAAAGTTTTGGTTTCAAATAGTTTCTACTTTCAAGTTCCCGTGATGTTTTATGTGAAGTCATCAGCGCATTGCTTGTTGGTGAATTTATTAAAGATCGGGCTATACTGATTTTGTAAAATTAACAAAATTATAAGTAGAAACTTATTTCCGTGATCTTTGGCTGTGATCCTTGGTTTGAATATTTTTGGATTAAATTTGATAGTCAATACCCTATAGTTGAATTCTTTACATGATCTGGTGGATTTTAAATCGATGTGTTGTTTAGGTGTGGTCACATTAGCAGTTTGTAAGCGGTTAAGTCTATGTAATTTTTGTGTGTGGTTGAGCTTGTAGAAAATGTGACTTCACGTCTCTGATGGATTGCTGATTAAATTGCATAAGTTCGCTGTGTCAGTGCAGATATATATGTGGGCCACGGTCAGCGTGAGCCATTAGTAGGTATGATTTGTATTAACTTTTTGAACAATAAACATTGTTTTTTTTAAATATTTGAATTTAAAATTTTAATACAGCTTTCGATTAAGCATCAAAAAAAAACACCCATCAAATAGCACCAACAATTTGTTTACGCGTTATTGGTTGTTTGCAATATTTGATCCAAATCAATTTTCACTACATCAATTTATTAACCTCACACAACTATGTACTCGTTTACGAAACTTCAAGCATATCTCCAAGATTATAGATATTTTCTATCCAATATTGGTAAAACTTTTTAATACGTGTCATCTTTCCAATCAAATATATTTCATCTCGTTATATTGCAAAAAAAAAGCATTTATCGATTAAAGGACAAAACATAACGATGATTTTATGTCTGGTATGAAATGCTGTATAGTATACATAAACTAACCAGGATATATAATAGTTTTGTTCAATTGCATACAGAAAATAAAGGACGAATGGTTATAGTGAGAAGTCGCACAGCTGCGCGTGTTATAAAAAAAATTAAATAAATATTAACGATAGAAATGTTAAAAAATTTTCGTTTCTGCAATCTCAACTGCAAATATTTTTTTAATTATCTTGATACCTACTTGCGGTAAGTCAATGAAATATTCAAAGATATGTTCTTGAAAATTTTTAATACTCTGTTAAATTTAATTGTGGTTTGCAGCTACCACTTGTTGGCTTAGATTTAACATTGAATGACATTAAACTACGGCAGTAACAATTTATAACAAAGGCAAAACCAACTACTTAGTTGCATGTTTAGTTAATCATATGCATCTAATTATTCTGGTCAAGGTAATTTGTCTTCAGTTTCAAGAGCATCGCCCCAAGAACAATTTGCATAGTTAATAAACAAACAAAAAAAGTTTATTATCTACGAAAAAAATAAAAATAAAAAGAGATGTTATTAGGATTTTCTGTAAGTGATGTGATGCTAAATCATTTGAATTTTGCTGCCTTATGGCAGGCATGCGCACGTAAGATCACGCTGTGATTAAAAGTTTATGATCTTCGATCATTATTGGAAAATCCAGAACAAAAAATTGTCACTTACAATAATTAAGAAAGCTAACCACCATGCAATTTGTAAAAAAATCTCTTCAGTGTATTTGTTCCTAATTTTGACGAGATATGCCGTATTACATATACCAGCACATTGATTAGAAATATAGTAGGAAGTCACAAGTAAGATCCGCGATGTTTGTGTGACAGCTTATGTCTCTATATCAGTGAAGTTTGGAAAAGTTATTTATTAAAAAGCGAACTATAGAAACAAACAATACATAAATTTAGTAAACTGTCAACGCTGTTCTAGTTAAATTCTCTATTCTCACAAGAATGCTATTATTGGCAAATCCAGAACAAAAATGTTTTACTCTCAAAAATCAAGCACGTTAACCACCAAGAGAATTTGCAACTAAATCTGGTGAGTACATTTTGGTTTCTAATTTTGATAAATTATGCCGTATATCATTGACATTTTGACCAGAAATCTGCTGGAAAATCACATACAGGAACCGCGGATTTTGTGGGAGCTTAATATTCACCAAAACTGAAGTTTGGAAAATGTTAATTAATAAAAAAACGAATTAAAAGCCAACGAGACATAAATTTAGTAAATAGCCAATGTTGTTCTATTTAAAATTTTTTATTCTCACAAGGATGAGCTATTATTGGTAAACCAAGAACTAATATATTTCACTCGCAAAAAATCAAGAAAGCTATCATCAGATAAATTTGCAAAAAAAAAATCTGGTGAGTGCTTTGTCTTTTAATTTTTACGGGATATGCCGTATTACCATCCCATTGACCAGAAATATGGTGAAAAATCGTATATAGGAACCGCAGTATGTATTCCCATGGGAGTGGATTTAAAGAAAATCAGGCATAGGCATCACGATATTTGTATGGTAGCTTACAAATTATTTGGACTGAAGTTTGGAAAAAGTTTTTATTCAAAAGATAATTAAAAGCAAACTAGACGTAAACTTTGTAAATGTCAACGAGTTTCTATAATCCACTGATCTATATTACATGGATGCGACATGACAAAAACTATGTGGTAGAACAAAAATAGTTCTACATTTGTGACAAAGGCAGAAAAATTTTCTGTTCACTGATTATATTGAATAATCATATCTAGTGACATGGGACTACTAAATTTTCACTGCTTCCTTGCACTCCTCGTTTTACTGACGACTTCAAATTTGAAGATAGAAAGTTTGAGCACATAAGAACTTCTTTGTTGTCTATCCATTTTACAACAGATATGCGGTTAGAGCTCCGACATTCAATATCGCCTCTCTTATATTTTTGGGATTCAAAAATTGGCATTTCTTTTCAATTTTTTCTGACGGTCCCACACAACTTAATGTTGCTTTTCAATATTGCAAATTTGGGGAATTAAAAAAATTGTCCATATACATTTTGATATCCAGTCCAGACAAATCCTTAGTTAGCTGATTTACATCCACCTCTCCCAAGGAAACGGTAGATTTATCCTTTTTCTTTCCAGTGTATAAATCGTATTGGTACAAATACTCATTTTTTGATGCACATCTGCACCACATTTTAAATCCGCATCTAACGGGATTACCTGAAAATGCAAAATATTAGAGAATAAAACATCGATTTTACAAGAGAAGACACAACCTTACGTTCTGTTTGTACCCTTTAAATTTGATGATGTGCTCTGCAATCGATTGAGCTTCTATGGAGTATGCCTTTGCAACGGCATTGAAATGCTCAATTATTGGTCGGACTTTATATGCCCGATCAAAATTGGGGTCAGTTAGAGGCGGTGTCTGCGAATTATTTTAAAAATGTATGGCAGATCGGATTTCCTCAAAACGACGTGAGGACATAGTATTCGCAACAAATGGAACTTTTAAGTCTGGTTGGCTGGTAGCTCAATACAAGGTTTAAGCACAAAAATGCCCGCATTTCTGAGGGTTCGTTTTGAAATTAAATTCCTTTTCGGTAGCAATATACTTTACTTTCGCTTATCAACAAGTTAATAAATTCATCCAAATTCGTAACCGCCTTGATTAATCCTAGCGATGTTGGAAAATTGTCGGCAGCTATATTTTCAGGTAACACTACTTTAGAAAATTCAGTTACTTTTAAAATTTCAAAGGTATTTGGCTGGTATTGTTTTCTCCAGTTCAAAATATGTTGTGAATGAGATATTAGTTGCTGATCATCGTTTCCATAAGAATCATTTGGTGTGAATCAGTTGGTTTGATACATGGTGTGATACTCCTGATTCAATCTCATTTTCATGCGATATAACCAGTTTGTTATGATGTGGGGGTGCTTTAATTATAACTTCACCTATTCTAACAGCTACTCGGCATCACTATTGACTACCCACAACATTTGAATGATTTCATCCTACGAAAGCAAAAATCGATGGTTATTTTCGACAAAAGTAATTTACTATGGTTTATTGCAAAACTGATATATTGAACATTTTAATTGAAAAAATTACAATACACTTGTAAATGTGTGACAGCTTTGTGCCAAAATGCAGGAGAAATGAAAAAAAAAATTATATTGTTTTTTTGCAAATGTTTGTATCGTCGAAGGGCCGAATTTTTTATTTTATTATTTTTTTTTTGTTTTTAGAAATATATTTTTTTTATTTTTTTATTTTTTGTACATATCCCCTTTTCAACAAAAAACATTGGCATTATTTAAGTCCAAACCACAGAAATGTGTGGGTAAAAAATCGTTTAAAATATAGTATGTAATGGCGTTTTTAATAAAAAATTTGCCTAAAGTGTAGATGACGTATATGTACTCGTATATGGAGTCGGGTAAGATGAAATTTTAAAAAAAAAAAAATTTTCGACAGTACAAGTAATTTTTCCGGGAAAATTTTGCAATTTTTCTAGGAAAATTTTATTATTTTTTACTTAGTGTAAAATTATAAACAAAATTTGCCACTTGAAGAATTGTATAAATTCTGGGAAAGCGGGAGTTTGGTCCTCTAAGGTGTACAACGAATTAAAATTACATTAAAAGAAAGTTTTATATTTACAAAAGTTGATTTTTTTAACATTTGTGGCACTATCAGAAGAAGCGATAAGAGCGATGAAAACTCTTTGATCTGTGTCTGCAAGGTTGACGAAGCAATTATTATTAATAAAAATAAATAAAACTAAAAAAAATATTGAAAAAATAAATAAAAGAGAAAATTTTCCTGAAAATCAAAGATTTATTTAAATAACGTAAAAATGTAATTTGTTATCCGTTTTATGACAGTGTAATTCGAATTTTTATCATTTAAATTAAGATTTCATAAATAAAAACGGTCAAATTTTTAATTTTTAGATGAAAAAACTCAAAAATATATTTTTGGAAAAACAAAAAATTTTCCAGGAAAATTTGGTGATTTTTTCGAAATTTTTGGCTTGCACGAGCCTCCAACCCAAAAACTATATTATTACAGCAACAAACCAAAGTAATAAAACCAAATTTCTTCCTATATTTATCAAGAATTCATAAAAATTTTCCTAAAACTCCTAATATTTTGGAGGTATTTTTGAACCTCTCGATAATTTTAATGACCGTTTTGATTATTGGTTGTCGACGTTAAACCGCATTCGTTCAAAAAACTATGAATAATAGCATTTTGGATGCGGCGCTCATATCAAAAATAAAAATGAACGATTTCAAATTGAAATATTAAAAATACAGTAAGAGCTTTTAATGTGATTTTATTTTATATGTAAACTTTTTTTTTATAAACAGACAAACACCGACTTAACCAAGATTAAGGTACTCGTTGAATCATTCCAAGAGGAATGTTCTTGATCTCTAGCTGTATCAATATTTTTAGTTCACCAATTTTGTCAACTTTAAGTTTTCCAAATTGTAACTTTAAGTAGCCCCACAAAAAATAAACACAGAGTGTCAAGTCGGCTGGTAAGGGGGTCCATAAATTACGATGAATAAATGATATTTTTTTTATAGAAGAAATGCAAGTTACTATAATATCCAATTACTGGTGATGAAGCCTTTCAGATGAGACGTTTTTGTGAAGGGAACTAATTCCGCTTTAGTTTAGCCATGACTGAAATGTTGCACACTTCTTTGGGCATCGGCATTCGTTAAATAAAACCAAGCTTCGTAGATTGAAATATATGTCTTCCATTTTATCGCCAGCAGGTAGATTCTAGCTTTCCTATAGGAAAAAACGATTAGGAAATATATTTGCTACTGAAAAATCATGTTTGGTCTAAATTTTTATAATTCAGGAAATACTTTTTCCGTGTCGAAATAGGAAAAATATTCCCAATTTAATTTTGTTTTTGAAAAAATTTACACCAAACTGTTTACCATACATAGTATGCCAGAAAAAAAAAGTTTGCAACAAAAATTTTAGGAAAATATTCTTCCTAATTCCTTTTTCCTATAGGAAAGCCAGAATCGACCTGCAGTAGTCGGTAAAAGTCCAGAGAGCGCTGGTGTCTTTTGATGATTGTTTGCCAAGTCATGAGTTGTGACGCTTCGGCTTCTTCGCAAGTCCTAATCCCAACTTTTTTTTTAGTATGCTGTTTGACTCCACCCTTTGTTTTAAAATTATTTGGCAGATGTTTATGCGTCGGCGTATTAGGTTTGGCTACCATTTTTCGCAAATTCAAAATTTGGCGTTTTGACAAGGATGGTTGTCGTCCAGTATTTTTACTTGATTTATTGCAAAATTGCTTCAATTTTTTTAGAAGAAAAAAGCTGGTTAGTGTACCTTTTGAAATGTTGAAACCCACTTTTTTACACTCATTGATAATTACTGAAAAACTAACGTTTTACTCGAAAAACTGTTGTACTTTTATCAAGATCATGATGGAAACTGACATAGAAAATAAAATTGCATTTTGAATATACCACTGTTTTATTAATTGTTTCTCACATATACTCTATCTCTCTCTAAAATAACAGGACTCTGAATTATTTGAAATAAAAATCGTTCAGGTTGAAGAATAATCTTGTACAAATAAAATTTTTGGGACGTTTACAGCAGATCAATGTTACGAATCGGAATGAACTAACAAGTGGCGTCCTATTCGGCTTAAGCATACCTAGATTAGCCACAGTCTGGGCCAGGATGTTGTTTTCCTCATATCATTCAAATTTTATTTATTTTTGAGATCTTTAGTGGCTATTATTTTCCATCAATGCTATTATACACAGATCGAACTTGTATACCATCTCTTGGTTTCCATCCACAGTACATTTTAAAACAGTCAACAATCCCTTATTAATTTTGTCATTTATAAATTTTTTTGGGCACATTTTTAACCTTGTGACATTGATTATATGAAAATGTATTTTTGTGGTCTTCTAACAAGTGTGTAATACCTTCTTAATCCAATATTTCAAAAATGAAAGGACAAAATTTTCATCTTCGCAACAAATTTGTCCTGAGTTGTTTATAGTTTTATTGTTGCTTTATCCAGCGACATAGGGTGAGTTTATTATTATCTTATATGAGATATGACATATGGTGGTGCTTTTTAGTAAATCTATTTATTTTCTAGCTATATATGAAATAACCATGTATACAGGAAATTGATAAATTACGTGAAAAATTTTCTAATGGTTTTCTTGAAAAACAATTTGTGCCTTTTGTGTTTACGGTGTTTCGAGATAGTATACAATGTTTGATTAAAGTCCTACATGTGAAGCTGATAAATAACATTTTGCAATTTTTTTTTACAATTATGATTTAATATACAACATTAAATAACGCTTTCTACTTATACAGCCAATAATTTATACCTGGTGAACATGATTTTCTATTATCTGTATAATTCCAATTATAATTCGAATATAATTAATTGTTGGCAAATCGAATTATCAAAGCTTTACACATTTACTAAATATTAATATATTTACAACTCAATCAAAAAAAGCTTTTTCTGCATAATGAAAATAACGACGAAGAGATGATAATTATAATTTATGGATTACAATTAATCATTTTATTCCGTAAATATATTGAAATGTTTGCTACAGTTAAAGAAAAAGATTGACATGGGATGAATAAGTATCGTAGTCCGGAAAAAATACTGTAGGCTATTTTACTAAAATATTGATTATTATGTGGTTCATAAATTATGTTTGACATGATCTATGTTTTGCGAAGAATATTGATGTTTAACGTCATTAGGAAATATTGACTTGAATCAAATAAAAATACTTTTGTTGCCACAATGGAACTTAAACCACCAAAATTTGATTTTCAATCGATTTGTTTGCAATCTCTTTATATTAGTTATTAATGAAACACAAATCAACTGTGGCAACAACCGTTTAATTAAATCAAAAAAGTTTTTCTCAGTAATGTGATGTTATTTTACCGATTGATTATTTTATTAAGGTTTCCTGGAAAAATGATAATGAAAACCTGTTTTGGAATATTAATTGTTTGATTCGGCTAAAAATTTGTATGTTCGTTATTGTCTATAAAAGAAAGTTGAAATCGATAAAACAAAAAAGTATTCCAAACTTTATTGAAATTTAGTTGGAATAAGCAAACAACAAAAAACGTGATTAAATACCGGTGTATATAAATGAAAATAATTAACTTTAGTGTCATTGCTCTCAATATTTTATTTGTGATCGGATTTCATGTGTTTCAAATAGTTTATATAAATTGCATGCAGGAAGTGAAAATCATAAATTTTTATATTATAAACTAATTGTAAAACTATAGAAGTTATTATCCCTATTTCTTTCTTTATATTGATTTTGTATTAATTAAATATGTTTTAAATTTAATCTGTATACGACTATGCCATATAAATTAATATAAAATATGAAACCACATTCTATATTATTAACAATATCAAAAATTCAAAAAAAAAAAAAAACTTTATACAAAACCACTTCCTATTTCCGCTCAATGTTATAATATGTAAATATCGTAAATATAGACACACAATGCAATTTTAACATAATTTTTAAATATTTTATTATATTATAATATTTATGATGAAAAATAAAATTTTCCGGTTTATGGTTTATACTTTATAAAATATTATTATTGTTATTATTATGATAGCGACAAAATATTAAAAACAGTTTGATACACATTATTAAAGGTGATAGGTCTTAATTAAATTTAACGTGTTAGCATACAAATATGAAGATATTCGATTAAAAACAGAAAATTTATTGTCACAAAAAATAATAATGTACAATATACACAAAAGTTTTTATTGCCCACAAAATACTGACTATTATATTAAATATACTGTAAAAAAATAAAACCATATACAAAAGTGTTAAATGTATAAAAATATTAATAAATTTATGCAATTTTTTTCGTCACTTGAAACCAGTTTGTGGAATTTATAGGAATTTTCGAATTTTTTAAAATGTATTAATAAATTTAAATTAAGTCGGTTGAGAATATAAGTGAAGTGCCAGAGAGCGAACGAGTAGTTCGTCTATGGGTTATCTTTGTAGTGGTTTTTGTTGTAATATTCGCATGTGTATGCGTTATTTTTGTAATTACAGAATTTTCGTGGAACCGAGCGTCTCATACTCTATCCGAATCTGCAAAAAGTGGAATATAATTTTTTTCACACCTAAACCTCATTTTCATAGACCCACATATACTAATATTTTTAGTGGTTTCGATAAGTTTTAATTAAAGCAGTTTTTAAAAATTTATTAAAAATAATCTTTAAAATGTTTAATTTTAGCTCAATCAGAAGCCAGCAGCCATATACAAATTTTTACATCAGCTATAGCATCTGAGTGAGCTCCACTTTCCAAAAATATACTAAAATTTGGTTTAATGTAAATCATCAACATTAAAATAATTTGAAAAGGCCGCTTTATTTTCGTCTAATCTTAATGGGGTTGTTACAGGATGGCTTCTGCCATCCTGCATATTTCACTAAACATCGTAGGGTTTGAGGCTTACGATGTTCCTGACGACACCGTGAACACAGAAATCTTGAAAATAAAATAAAACGCAAATGATAAATAATAATAAACCGAATGTTCCGCCGAAATTCGTCTTCCGGAGTTTGAGGAACGAACCACCCAATTATAACCGAGTGACGTGCCTTGATGCGGGCATCCGATCGAACTCAAACGGTGGTAAATACTGGTTTTGAATTAGGATGCGGGCACCAAAGGACCGCAAACGCACCACCGACACAGACAGGAGGCTCCGCTCCTATCATACCATACCCGAAGACAATTAGCAATTCACTTTTTTAATTTTATTCACCGCAGAGGAGATGAAAACGCAAAACCCCGTAAGGAAACAAAAATAAAATTAAAAACAAAAAATAATAATACCCACATAAAGTAAAATGAAGAGGGCGAGACCAATGTGTACTCCCAGCGGCGCGACATACACCCGCTATGCGGCGCTCGTCCACAATAAAATTTACAACAAAACCAAAAAAAATGCAGGTGAGACTTTATGGGGTCGTCATGCCCCAGGGTCACTACCCCGGACCGTTGTGGTGCCTTTCACTACCACAATACCACAAATAAATGTTGGGCGTCTTCTCGCCTTCTTTAGGCTTTGGTATGCTTTCGTTGATAGGGCCTTTATAGGCCGCCAAACAAAAGTTGGGCGTTGCCTCGCCAACTGTAAATATTGCGGCCCACCCGCTTTTTTTTGTATAAATTTGTTCTTCCAAAAAAATAACTCAACAAAATATCCTGTGGCTACGGGTTTTCGTGGTCGATTCCGTTTGCCGAACATTCAGTAATTAAAAAATAAAGTATTTAGTACGACAGGTACGGTATATTTCAAAATACACACGTTACGTCTAAGCACTTTAATTTAGTCGTCACTAAGAAATTCAGGATCAAAAATTTAAATTGAATTCTCGAAGTTGTTTTCGAGTATTTATCGAATAATTTATCCAACTCGCACGACCGTGTCATTTTTCAACTTGAGGTCACGTACTGGCAGCCTTAATATGTGGCGAGTTCCGTTTATCATGAACACTACAGGCTTTATTTTATTTATGTTTTGCTATAAAGTTGTGTTTTGCACTAAAGGTTTTATTTTATTTATTTTCACGCAACACAACTTAATCAAATAATGGATGTAAAAAAAAAACCTCGACCCTTTTGTCCAATCAAATACGTCGCAACACCAAAAAATTTTTTATAATCCACGCCAAGCTTTTTTAAAACACTTGCATATCAAAGTGTATCTTTACTCATCCAACAAAATCCAAAAAACTAAAAAACGAGACCCCAAAACCCCAAAATTACACCACCCACCCCACGACCCCCAATCTTTATATATAAAATTCTTCTGTACGTGATGTAACTGAACTCCTCCTAAATAGCTGAACCGATTTTAAAAAAGTGTTGTGTGTGTGTTAGAGTAGGTTTCTGGGTGGTTCAGATTCACAATTGAGCTCGGTAGGTATCACTACGATTGGGTTCTAGGACTTTTTTTTTCGTTTTTCACGAATCTTTATTTTTTTATTTTTTGATATTGCTCGCATAACAAAACATATAACTCCCAAATTTAACCACTACCCTAAGAAAAGTGCCTTGAAATTTATGAAAAATATTAATACAAACGTGTGTAGTTGCGTGAATGTAAGTTCTTGATTTTCATCATGAAAAAGATGTTAGAATGCATTTAATATTTCCAAAATTAATTGTTTTCCGTGTTGATCTTTGAATCAAAGTTCATGGAAATTTTCTTTGGAAACGTATATTACTGTCATCAGCTCGATTTTTTCTTCTCCCTGTGTTTATTTTTGCATTCATAATTTGCCAATTTTCGAAAAAATCTTGAAATCTGAATAGAAAAAATTTAGTATCACTGGAATTTCTATGAATTTCACTGTTATTGTTTATATTTATTTTCGTTGTGAAAAATATAATGATCATTCTTTATCAGTCGGTAGATTTTTTTATAACTGCAGCGACTTTGTAGCTATCGAAAAGCGCCAACTTAAAAGCATGCGAGATAAAAATGCAGCAACTTAAAAAACATTTACCAATGTTATAATGACACGTGTACTGGTATTTAATATATCAATTTTCCGCATTGGAAAATGTTATAAATTTGTTCTTTAACAACTGCGATTTATTGAACGGAAATACCTACATAATAGACTTGAAATCGATTAAAATTACCATTACACATATACTTTATTTACATAAATAACTCGTTCTCGCATCTTCGATGAAATACATTTAAAAAACATCAATCTTGATAATTTCTTGGGTAAAATTCAACATCCGCACACAAAATAATAAAAAATATGTATCCCTACGAGTGTGTATGTTTAAATACGACAACAAACTTACACGTATGTATTGAAATAAGGTAAATAACTTTAGAAGTTTCTGGTGAAAACCATCAAAAATAAAAAACAAAAATGTGTTTACCTCGAAAAGGTATACATAAACGATAAAATCAAATGTTTATCTGTTTTAACTTTAAAGTTGTTTTTATAAACAGTTTTCCAACTTTGTTTATAAGATCTGATTTTATTTTATCGTCTTTGGTTATAAGGCATCTCAACATACCAGTTGTTAAAAACGTTTGGTTTTACAGTTTAACGCCCACTATATAACGTCCACTATAAAAGTACAAAGTATCCGAAGAATATAAAATTTTGAACATAAGGCTATTCATACCTTGTTTAGAGACCTAAAATTTTGATATTAATTAGTGTTTACAAAAGTTTATAAATTTTCCCAAATCTATAAAAATATTTTTTTACAAAAATTTTTGTACGATAACACCGAATGTGCCTTTAACCTTTTGATAATATAAACAATACAACAGAAGATATTTCTATATCTTAGAACAACTTAATGCACAAAAAACTTGGTTATCTAAGAACCATTGATTAAATTAAAAATGGAAACGTAAGAAACCTGAAACAAAATCTTCTTTCAAATAAAGAAAACTTTTTGGGGGAGGGTGGATTAAATTTATCATGTAATAATTAAACATTAATAGTCAATTTACTCCAAACAGTTGAGTCAAGAGCGGTTTGAATTTTTGAACTTTAAAAATATCAAAGGCATGAATAACACAAACAATTTAATTAATGATTTTTAAAGCAAGAGTTAGATTATGTTTGTATGTTAAATAGCATGAACCTATTCAATAATTAAATAACATCAACAATCATATCACCTAATGGTCATATTATGTCAAGTAACGTAGAGACTAATTTGTATTACAAGCAGGAAGTGAATATCACAAATAAGAGATCATATTAATCACAATTTATTCAATTGTCGTTTAATTCAGAAACGTAACCTTATTTAAATATCATTCGATGGAATAATAATTTTATTTTTAATATAGTAAGTTTTATTATCTGTATACGATATGCACTTCCTGCATGTAATAAAAATAGTGCGCCATACTAATTTTCTGTTAAATTATTTGTGTATGTAAAATAGCATGAACCTGTTTCGTTAAACAAATAAAAACAGCAATCATGGTACTTATTGGTATCGTTATTGCAAGTAAGGTAGAAACTAATAATTTTACAAGCAGGAAGTGAATATAACATATAAGACATCATATAACTCACAATTTATTAAATTGTCATTTAATTCAGAAACGTAATTTTATTTAAATGTCAACTGATCAAATAGTAATTTTATTTTTAATATAATAGTTTTAATTATCTTATATGATATCTACTTCCTGCGAGTAATAAAAATATTACGTAATAATAAATATCAGTTAGATTATGTTTGTATGATAAATAGAATGAACATATTTTGATAAATAAATAACATCAACAATCATGTCACTTAATGGTCGTATTATGGCAAGTAAAGTAAAAATTAATTTTTATTACAAGCATGAAGTGAATATCACAAATATGTCTTATTTGTCACAATTTATTCAATTTCTTTTAATTCGAAAACGTAATTTTATTTAAATATCAAATAATAATTTTGTTTTTAATATAATAGTTTTAATTATCTGTATTTGGTATCTACTTCCCGCATGTAATAAAAATAGTATGCATTACTAAGTATCAGTAAGATTAAGTAAATTATTTGTGTATGTAAAACAGCATGAACCTGTTTCGTTAAACAAATAAAAACAACAATCATGGTACTTATTGGTATCGTTATTGCAAATAAGGTAGAAACTAATAATTATTACAAGCAGGAAGTGAATATAACATATAAGACATCATATAACTCACAATTTATTAAATTGTCATTTAATTCAGAAACGTAATTTTATTTAAATATCAACTGATCAAATGGTAATTTTATTTTTAATATAATAGTTTTAATTATCTGTATATGATATCTACTTCCTGCGTGTAATAAAAATATTGCGTAATAATAAATATCAGTTAGGTTATGTTTGTATGATAAATAGAATGAACCTATTTTGATAAATAAATAACATCAACAATCATGTCACTTAATGGTCGTATTATTGCAAGTAAAGTAAAACCTAATTTTTATTACAATTATGAAGTGAATATCACAAATATGTCTTATTTGTCACAATTTATTCAATTTTCTTTTAATTCGAAAACCTAATTATATTTAAATATCAAATAATAATTTTGTTTTTAATATAATAGTTTTAATTATCTGTATTTGATATCCACTTCCCGCATGTAATAAAAATAGTATGCATTACCAAGTATCAGTAAGATTAAGTTTGTATTTAAAATAGCATGAACCTATTTCGATAAATAAATAACATCAACAATTATGTCACTTTTTATTGCAAGGAACGAAGAAATTAATTTTCATTGCAAGCAGGAAATATAACAAATAAAACATCATACTTACCATAATTTATTCATTCGTTCATTAATTCAGAAACGTAACCTTATTTAAATATCGACAGATCAACTAATAATTTTATTTTTAATATAATAGTTTTAATTATCTGAATATGATATCCACTTCCCGCATGTAATAAAAATAGTGCGCAATACTAAATATCAGTTAGATTATGATTGTATGTTAAATAGCATGAACCTATTTCAATAAGTAAATAACATCAACAATCATGTCATTTAATGGTCATATTATGTCAAGTAACGTAGAAACTAATTTGTATTACAAGCAGGAAGTGAATATCACAAATAAGACATCACATTAATCACAATTTATTCAATTGTCATTTAATTTAGAAACGTAACCTTATTTAAATATCATTCGATGGAATAATAATTTTATTTTTAATATAGTAAGTTTAATTATCTGTATGCACTTCCTGCATGTAATAAAAATAGTGCGCAATAACAAGTATCAGTAAAATCAGTTTTGTACGCATCAACATATTTCGATAAATAAATAACATCAACAATCACGTCACTTATTGGTCTTGTTATTGGAAAGAACGTGGAAATTAAGTTTTATTACAAGCAAGAAGTGAATATAACAAATTAGACATCATATTTAGCACAATTTATTTAATTGTCTTTTAATTCATAAAAGTAATCTTATTTTAATATCAGCGAACATATCCTAAATTGGCTTCTCAGATAAAAAATTTTTTTTTTTTTTAATACAATAGATTTAATTATCTGTACATAATATCCACTTCCTGCATGTAATAAAAATACTGCGTAATAATAAGTATCAGTTAAATTACCATTATGTCCCAATATCATAACATTTCGTCGAAAAATGAATCCTGTTTTCCCACAGAAACATATAAATTACACGGCAAGTTCTAACAATATAATTAGCCCGATTAAACGGTGGGCCGGGGATATTGACGATTCAGTGATAATTAAGATTTTGTTTTGCTTCTTGCGCCCAATATTTTTTCTCATCGCTAAGGACCCGAAACAACATTGCCTCACCGGTTTGCTATAATTGTACGAACTGCAGGAGCCTTGTTTTTATAAAATACTTTTATTTTGTGATTTTCTATCATTCGAATAAATTCATCGGCTTTGCGTAGCACATCTTGATATAATGCCTAACTAATATTTCAGAATTAAAACCCAGTTCATTTCAGTTTCGCCTTATAACAGAATCTTATTCTTAGCGGTTAGATTTACTTCGTTCCTGCTGTAAAACTGCTACCAAAATTTTGGTATGAATATCCCGTCGATTTGGACCTTATGTATAAATATCTCGTTACAGAAATGAAAATTCTTCTTTCTACATAGAGTAGCTTATCTAGAAGGGTTACAAGGCTAAAAAATCCATAATTTTGCTACTGTCTGTCTCTATAAAAAGGAAATGAGTAGGATGAAAATTTGTATACCCACTTCTAATAATGGTTTATGCGAGATTGTTTCAAGATTTATGTGAGCAAAGAAAAATTTATAAATATAAAACGGAAAAATGAATATTATACTACATATGTATGTACATGTGTACATATATAGCTCACCAAATTTATATTTGGAAAATTCTATATTTTGAGCCTCGATGACAAATATGTTCTGTCTTAAACTGGTTACATAATTTATTACGTGCGTATGTGAAAATATGCGGTTTAGCAAACAAACATTTTTTTCGCTAAAAATATCTTAAAATTTATTAAGTATTTTTTTTTTTGTTTTAATATTTAAAATTTGTCTATACATTGTTTGAAAAAATTATGCGGTTTTCAAGTTTTTTGTACATAGGGTTTTACCATAAATAAATTCAAAGATATAGCTGTACCATATATTGTGTTTGGTGTGTTGAACGTTTTGAGCAATTTATGATGGTACAAAGCATACATGTTTGAGATAAAATTTTTATATTTTCATAATCCTCATGCATTCACAAAATGTCAGGCTCTTTGATAAATTAAAAAAAATAATTAACTTACATGGAGTAATTATTCATTAAACTTCTGCATTCTACTATCTAAGCAACTAAATATTCCAATGTTTTTATTAAAATAACTTACTAATGACACATTAAAAAATTAGCAAAATTTATTTGTTAAAAAATTCATTTTGTTATTGAAGGTAGAAATCAAATATCAGGAAATTCATAAACATTATTTTATCTTGAAAGTTTCAAATTATTTTGTTTGTGTTTTTATATCAGTAGCAAAATTGATGAATCCAAAAGTAAGTGGTATAAGTTGTGAGGTTTTCACAAGGATCCTGCCGCCATTACTCCAATTAAGTTCCAAAGTTGCCGATTTCTTTCACAAGCAATTTTTAACACATTCCCACATTTAATGTTTTATTTGTCTCGTTTCATTTCCGAAATAATTCCTTAAACTGAAACATTTTTCTATAGACTAAATAGCCACTTAAAATTTTATTTATTGTATCTATTTTATAAACTTTGGCTTAGAAACTAATATTCTAATACTCGTATAATTTAATCACTTAATGTAGAATTTAAACACCCAAATTACTAGAATTTAAACACCCAAATTATTATTAATTATTTAAACACCAAATTTATAAGAATTATTTTTGGTTTGATACAACTAATTAAGATTACGTGTGTTTTATAATAATCGGCCCCTTCTTATGTACTGTTGATTCATTCCGTTTTCGTGATTTGTGGTCCCCTTTTTTCGAAGTTTTAAATACTTTGTTCTTTTTGGAAATTTTCTTTCCATAATTTTGGTATTCGCCGTTCTCGTTGAAATTATTGAAAAAATCATCTAATTTGTGGTGCTCGTTTTTGTGATATTTATTGCGGAATCCTAAATTTGTAAAATTATAATTTGAGTAACAACTGGAAGAGAAAATAAATTATTTCACTTACCTTTTTCACTTCGCCGTTTACTATCCCTGCTTTTCTTATGAAATTTTCTTTTCGCTTCACCCCCATGATATTTATGATGGTGATCGGCATGGGATTCTTCATCATAATCCTCGTGATCTTTACCACCTTCGTCTTCGTATTCCTTGTTATGATTTTCCTTAGCCGAATCACCTTTAGCACCTTTTTCGCTAACATGAAAGCTTTTACCTCCTTTCCCTGAAGATTTCTGTATTTATTAATTAATAATTGTTAAATGAATATAAAAAAAACAAAATTACGTTATTTATTTACATGTTCCAATTCCTTATGTCTTGCTTTATATTTTTTTATTGTTTCTTCAATAAACGCATCATCACTTCCGATAGCTTTATCTTGTTGATGTTGATGACCATCACTCTTTCCTGAAGAAATGACAGTGACGCCACTGCCACTCGTTGCAGTTGGCTTATAGATGTCTGTTAATTTCCCTGGAATTTCTGGGTTAGGTAATACCAATGGTGATGGTGCTGCTATGGTTGCTGTTACGTAACTTCGGTCATCCGCTAGCAATGGTGGTGGTGATGCGATGGTAGCGGTTATTAATGATGGGAACTTTATACCATCAGTAACTAAAAAATAATAATTTTTGAATGTCAAAATTGCAACAATTTCTATGATGTAATTTTGTAAAATGAAGTGGTTGAAAACGAGGCAAAAACTTATCTTGCAACTACTCGTTTAAAAATCAATTAAAATTTTGTTTGTTTATATTATTTTATGCTTGCGCGTATTGCATTTGGCTTATTAGACCCCAAAATAAATAACCCAAGGCTTTCTTCATAGAATGTACCAATTTATTTTAATTTATAGTTTTTATTTGTTTCTAAATTTTTGTTTTCTTTGATTAAATTATATAAAAGAAGTTGTGTCCAACTTTCTAGACCGTGTCGAAATTTTATGTAAATAATCTAAGTTACGCAACAAAGTGGAGTAAATATATATAATTTGTCGTTTCTAGCATCAAAACAAAAAATGTAATTAATTACTTTTTTAAATATTGGATTCTAAATATAATTTATTGGGAATTTCTTGCGTGAAGTGGTTTTTGCTGCTAAGTGTTAAAACTGGAATTTCCCTCTATTGAAAGGTTAATGATTGTTTACTGTCGGAAAACTCTTTTAACTAAAAAAATTTTAATTAATTTTATTGAATGATGTAATAAAAGTGTGACTAAAGCTAATTTTATTAAACGAAATTGTTTTTGAATTCGATTAGAACTATCTAATTTTGCAAACAATTTTAATTCAGTTTGGTTTTGCTAGTAGATATGATCATACTTTTACTGTTTTTAAATATGATAAACAAATGTTACCGAAAACGAAAGTTTTTTTTTTTGAAAAAATTAGAAACAAAAATTAGAATTTGGAAAACTGTTTGAAGGACAATTTTAATTACTGGTATAAGACAGGATTAAAATTACGCAATATAATCGTTGACGTTGTAAAAAGTTTTGACAAGAATGCAATTTTTGCACCAGTCGCCGTTAAACATGACATGATAATGAGTACATGGTCAACCAGAACAATATCCTCAACGTGCATGGTTAGTATGGTGCACTCTCTTAAAACTCTACCACAGATAAGTGGCAGCTGCCCTGTATGCCCGATTTAATAAAGCATCCATTTTCATCATTCAATTCGGTTTCTTCCTAATGGAGCTGATTCATATTTAATTTGCTCAACATGATTAAGGAAGAAACACACCAGGTTTCAAATAACCATTTATTTTTATGTTGTACTGCTGCTATGTTTAGAAAAGATTTTTTTTAAGTCTAAAATTAAGCTTTATGCTCTGAGGTTTGGTTCACACCAATGCTTATAGATGGCAACAAAACAATTTGATTTTTATTTAAAATTTGCGAAATAAATTAAGATTTATAAATTTCAAAAAATGTTTCTGGAGCAAGGGAGGAGACTGAAGATTGAAAATCTGATTTATTTATGTAATTTAGAATACCGATTTGAAAACATTGTTTATATTAAATTGCACCATTCAAAATTTAAGTTTAACATTAGTTTACGAAATCGATTATAATTTATTTTGTTTTTATATTTTGAAAAACTATTCAGATCAATACTTTTATGATTTTATTTTAATATCCGAAACTATTAAATAAGTTTTCAAATTTAAATGGAATATTTTGACAAATAAAATGAGAATGTTTAATGGAAACTAAATTTGGCGAACTTGAAACATTTAATGCAAAATGTGGCGAATCTGACGGATCGTTTAATGAAAAATAAGGTGAATTTATTGAAACTATAAAACAATTTTTTTTTTCAAAATTTCTCAGAAAATATAATAAACTTCCCGGGAAATGATGAATGCAAAAGTTGAAAAAATTTCCGAGGATCGGAGAATTCTCGATCCCAATCGCTGATTTAGAACAGAATATCAAACATATATTTGAAATATAAGTATTAAAAACATCTTTCATTGACTACTTAGATTGAACTTATCACCAATTTAAGTTAGTCTGAAATTTAGACAAAAAAATCCACGTCCTACATGTCATAAAACTGATGCACTGAATTTTTATCCAAATTCCCTAATTTATTGTTAGTTTTATCAATTGTTGAAGTATTTACTATCGATGGTGAATAATAAACAATTTAGTACGCAACTTAGAACTAAATAAGACGCAATTTAGTACTTATTGTTTTAACAGATCTGGACTTGCAATCTACTAAGGTTGTTTTCCTTTAGTAGACTAAGAGTATTGATCGGAATTAAACATGTATTGATGTTTTTAATAGAAGAACAAATTCTGCGGCCGAAATAGATCATCGGTTGGACAATGTTTACAATTTATGAATTTGAGAGAAAAATTTACGCTCTTCACTTAATTTGACATAAATTCACGAAGAAAGAAATAAACTACTTGAATTTAAAGCCTGGTGTGTTTTTTCTGTGGTAAACTGCTTCAATTTAATTACGTAACAATTCTCATTAAAATTGCCATCTCAGTGATGTGTTGCTTTGTCTAAGTGTTTAAGTGATACTGAGACCCTTTGACAATGTTTGTATGATGGCTTGGCACAATGGAGGCCAGTAGAGTAAAATAAAATACATTCAGTTTCAGGCCTCCGATGCACCAACATATACTAGACCCAATCATTTTGGAAATTATATAAGCTCGATAGAACACTGACCTAAACCTCTGTAGCTTGATATTAAAATAAGAGCTAGTTAATACAGCCAGGTGTCGAATATAATCCTTTTGCTACTGCTGTGGTCCTATTCTGGTTTTCCATGAAAATATGGAATTGGGAAATAGTGACGTTTGTCTAGCAGTTGGTAATTTTTTAATCCGCAATGTGTATTCAGGCATTTGGTTTATTTTTATTGGGAAAAAATAATTCAATTTTACAGCAGTTTTGACATTAATAATTCTCCATTATTTTTTGGGGAATTCAGATTCGTACATTTATGAATTTTTAGGTCGCAGTACGTGTTTTACAGCAAATTCTTTCGAAACAAAATTTTGATCTTAGATCAAAAAAATGACTGGCAATGCCATGTATTTCAATGCCATTTCGATCAAATTTATTGTATTGCCAATCATTTTTTTGATCTAAGATCAAAATTTTGTTTCGAAAGAATTTGCTATTAGTTTACTAATAGTATTTTAGTTTATTGTCTATACATTTGGGAATGGGAAATAAATATTTGGGAATTAGTGCAATTTGTAATTACAGCAAAATATTTTTTCAATTTCCCGGGAAACTAGAATGGCCAAAGCCATCCTCTGTTCACAACATTTTTTTATTTCTTTGGAGAACTATTATTGTTTTTTTTTAATTATATTTTAATAATATTAAAGCTAAGCTTATGTATTGCTGATAATTGGGCTTTCTGAAACCCAACCGAACTGCGGGATTAAATGAGCGATTATTTTAACATATGGCACATACTTGGATATACTCAAATAAGGGCGTAAACGTTACTACTAAAATTTGAGTGTTTATATAAATATTAATTTGCCTGAAAAGTTTCCGGTCTGATACATAGATAGTGCCACAAATTTAAAACTCATACGATTTTTAAATTCGACTAACCTTCAAATGACACCTAATGAAGTTTCATGACATTTCGATCGTTAAATTTACAAGCTACAATTCTTTAGTGACGCTACTTTTGTTAATTTAAAAACAGTGGCAAAAAAATAATTACGTGCGTTGATTAAACACTGTTTTTGACGGGAAAAAGTACCGTTCTATGATATGTGATAGTTGAGATAGCTGGCATTGTTAAGATATCAGTAGAACATGTTGGACATATTTTGCAAAAACTTTTGTCCATGAAAAAGTCACCACTCTAAACCAGAGTCAAATCGACAATCAGCTGAATGGCGTGAGGTCGGTGAACCTCGTGCAAAGCAACCAAAAGCACAACAGTCGGCAGGAAACGGTTATGGCGGCTGTATTTTAGGATGCACATGATATAATGCTCGTTGACTCCCTTGAGAAAAGAAAAAAGATAAGTTGTGAAAGACAAAATCGCTAAAAACGACGAATTCAAATGAACAAGAAAAGTTGCTCTTTCACCAAGACAATGCCAGGGTTAGCTCCCAGCGAGTATTACTTCTTTGCAGGCACCAAAAAAAGCTCTAGTGAAAGAGATTTGGCTCCAATGAAGAAGTGAATGCCGAAACTGGAGCTTATTTTTTTTAATATGACTCAGTGTCGGCAAAAACACCTTCCGTCAACCATTTTTTATTGAGCATGTTTTAAGAGCACGACAAATAGCAGTTCGTTATTTTAAAAAATCGATACAGCATTGATTTAAATCAACAGTTCTAAAACGGAAATTGTTTTGACACTTGTGACACATTCAGTTGTTGTTATGTTATGTAGAAAATTGTTAATTGTTATACCGATATTCAATAAGCTGACAAACTTTGGAACACTGTGCTAAATCAATTCAATTTTTTTCATATAAACTTTTTTATTTTTAAATAATTTTTAATTTTAATTTTAAAATCTCAACATTGAAAAATCATGTTTTGGGGTAGAAATAATTTTGATATTGATCGAAATTACTGAATTAGATTCTGGGGATTCTGAGCTAACTCTACAAAAAAAGGGCGAGGAGGAGGTTGGGTGATATAATTTTAATACATTTAATTACTCTCTGCCTATCTGCTAAAGTAAGAGATTATGCTAACCGTGTTCTTTTACAGTTATAAGTAGATACAAATTGGAAGATAAAATATTTTTAAATAAAAGCTGTTATGCAATTATATTCTGGGCTCCTATTCTTGAAGTCGGTGGAAATTTCCGCATTCGAATATCATTTGCTTTAAAATTCTTTATATTTTTAACAAAATTTTCTTCGGCTAATACTTTAAACATTTTTTCAAATGTATTTGGAAGGTTTCATTTATTTATTTCCCTACTAAGTGAATAATTCCAGTCGGAAGTTTTACCATAGAATGGAAATAAATAAAAAAAAACATGCACACAAATTTGAAAAAAAATTATTAAAGTAAGCTGGCGAAAAATTCGAAAAATTTAAATAATTTAAAAGCAAATAATATTCGAATGCGGAAATTTCCACCGATTTAAAGAATAGAGGCCCTGGAAATTTAACAGTATTTGCCAAAAGCTGGCTTTGCGTCTAATAATATTTTCAAACTAGGGAGTTACTCACATTGTCTGTTGTCTCATAACTGTTAATTAACTGTAAATCTATAAAATCTATTTTAAGGTTTTTATGATGAGCGAAAATTAGCGCTGCATTTATTCAAGATATTCATTAAAACTTTGGGGCTAAAAGCAATTTACAACGGTTTACAACTCTAATGTTTTAAGTGAGCACTTTTAAACCGAATTAATGTTCCATGCTGGAATTCTGTTTAAGTGGAAATTGTTTTCAAATCCAAGCAAACGACAATTATTATTTTTTATATTTTAAAATATTTGAAACACGAAACTCGGTTAATTTTAAATTCTTAAAAATTACACTCAACACAAATTAACTGCGTACACACACTATAAACTTTAAAAAACTTACCAACAATAAGATTAACAAATCGAAAGTTAGAATTAAACAATATTAATATTATTAATTGATTTATAAATAATAATTTCATTGTTTTATTATTAATTTTTTAATTTAATATTTATTTGAAAATATTAATTATTTTTGCATTATGTTTAATTATAAATTCACTAAACCAATTTAAAATGCACGACTTTAATTTTGAGCGCTTAAATGATTTGTTTAAGAATACAATGCGTTGTTCGCTTATTTATAAACAATGTTGAATTATAAAGGCGCATGTACACGGCATGATATTGTAATGCTGTTCGTGATAAATTTTTGTTGGTTATAATAATTTTTTAAATTCCAGGTTAGCATCTTGCCAATGATACTGAAAGACTTTTTTTTATGCCCAAAGCCACTATATCGGTCGGTACATAAAACGAATGTGTATACCTACCTTTAGTGTTGTTTTAAACGATCATGAAAACGAAATTTCTTATGTCTATCTTTCTTAAGCAGAACGAATCATCATAATTATCATTATGAATGCAATTGAATTGTATCAATTTTTTTTTTTTTTTGTTTTGTTATAGATATTTTCGGTCAATGTTCTTTTTTATTTGAACACAAAATTGGTTCGACTCTCTTTTTCAATATTGTTGTTGTTATTGTGTTTTTTTTAGGTTTTTGTTAGTGGGAAACTTAAATAGCGCGAAGTCTAAATGAATTGGAATTACCATTAAACACACAGAAGGTGGCATAATATTCGGTTGAAAATTAACAAAAAAAAAAAAGTTTTTGTTTGTTTGTTTAATCAGGTATTAAATGTGAATCTGTTTGATTTATATCGTTTTACAATTTGACACGGAGAAATTCCAGAGCAATATGACAACAACAATTATTGTATATAAATTTTCAAGAGGTTTCATAAAGACATTTTGAAAATTGTTTAAATGTAATCACAGTGTTTTAGTACTTTCCAGTTTCGAAGTAAAAATAATTATTGTAACAGTTTAAGAAATTTTATATAAAATTTTACTTTGCCAACACTGGCGGAAAAATGTAATATAAATCATGAGTTAAAATCTTTTATTGATTTTTCATATTATATTCGTACAAAATGGAATACCATTCATATATACCGTGATGGGAATTCCACATCATTTAACATTTAACCATTTATTGTTGAAAAATTCAATGTGTAGGCTCCATGCAAATAAATCTTCCCTAAATAATTGACGTGAAAATCCAAAATGGAAAAATATTATTTTTGAAACATCTCAAATGTTGTATACGTATCTTCATATACCATTAATCTTCGTGAGCCAAATTAATGAGGCAATTATATACCTTCAAAGTATTAAAATACAGAAACCTATGTCAAAGTCTAGACATTTTTTTGCAAAAATTTGGATAGATGAATATTAGTTTTTATCCTGTTCGCCAATGAAAGAATACATAACAAAAAAATATTGTTTTCAGGAACGACATACAGTTAAAAGCCACAGTTGTAATGAAATGTTTTTTTCCCAATAAAAGTTTACCAATCACAATTGTGCTTCATTGGTAAACAATTTTTTTTGGCAACCGAACATTCTCCACAAAATTAAAAAAATTGTCGAGTAAGACATAAACTTGAATATAAAATATAATTTGTTGTAGTGAAATTGGATGATAAATTCGATGAAATTTTCTTTTTTATCTGGTTCAAGAAAATAGCATTTTAAATTATGAAAATATCAAATTAAATTTCTTTAGAAAAATCAATACAAGCAAAAAAACGTTGGTTAAAAAAATATTTTCTTTTTGGTATGAATGAAAAGTTCAACATGGACATTAAAATACCTAAATGCTAAATTTATCCTAAATATCGGTCACTCGTATAAAGAAAACACTGACATATTTTTATTTTCCCCAAACACATTTCCACACCTACGGTAATATTTTAGCACTTTTTGTGGAAGTGATAAAAATGGAGGTGGGAAATTAAGATTTATAGGAATCTTGATTAGAAATATTTTTCAATTATTATGTATAGGCGAAAGCAGAATATACGCATACACATAAGTGAATATGTAGATGAAGGTAAATTACACGTAAATATTCAAGGTGACTAATGTTTGAATTTTCTTACACATTTCATATTTAACAGAGTATATAGGGATGTGGTACAGAGATAAAATAATGGTTCGGATCGTTAAGTAAAAATTTTGTAATTCTTAAATGTACTGAAAAATGTTTTTCATTTTAAGTAAATTCGCATTACCCCCTGAGGTACCTTAATCTCAATCTAAACGATATGACAATTAGTAATATATATACTTACATTAAATTTGTTCTACAAATCCAATATATTAATACAAGGCGTTTTAATATTTTTTGTTCCAATTGAAGCTTGGAGGTTCTAGACAATTTATTGGCGCAATTTTACTGGAATTTTCTTTTTATAGTTATTAAGATTTTTTCTTGCGGCTCTATTTTACAGAGATGTTTGACTAAAATTAGTTGTAACTCTCAATGAAACGTCCCTAACATGACAGGTTGATACATTTTTTTACAAAATTAGCGTAATGGGAGCGAAAATGAGATGTCCAGAGATGTGCATCAAAAAGAAATCTATGAACAAGAAGAAGCAGTACTCTTTAATGAAGAACTGCATAAATTATGTGATGAAGCGAAGCATAATATTCTTGAAATTCAAGATGAGATTAGACATCTAGTACAAACCGAGAGGTATTGTTGAGCTTAAGAAGGTTTAATTAGGAGGCGGTTTCAAAATCTAACCGAAAAATTTCATACCACACGAAGTTATTAAATTGAATGTTAAAGATCGCTATTATGTACAAAGCCGAATGTTCCACAGGTTCAGACAATGAAAAAGCCCGATGCTTGGCTTTTAAAATTAAAGCAACCCTAAAAATAATAACTAATGCGTAAACTGAGGTATCGATCATTAACCTTCGATTTCATTGGGCCGTTGATAATTTATAAAATAGAACTATGGAGAATCAGAACTCTAACGGAAACTTCAAGGTTAACACAAGTTGAGAATGAAATGATGCGGTATAACTTGGCGGAAATGTACCACTAGGGAAATGTAGCAAAACAAGTTTGTGCACAGCATCTAAGAGTAAAGAAAGTAGGATAAGGAAGGATAAATAAGAAAAGAATACTATGGACGCTCCACAAATTCTTTGCAAAATGGCCTGCGCAAGCACTTCAAATTTCAGAAACACTTATAAACAAGAAAGACGGAAACCAGGGCTATCATTTTATGGTGTTTTATCACCGTATGGTGATATACAAAAGTATGATATGAAGTAATTGTCGTAGCTTCGTCCATGAATGAATAGAATGATTATGGACGAATTAAGTCACGTCGTCTATATGCATGAGAATAAAAACGAGCACAATATCTTTCATATTGTTTTCACCAAATATAAAAAATTGTTTTGACGTTGGTGTCAAAAATTTGTATCGTCATTATATAACTTAATACTTTCACCATCAAATAATTTTTTATTAAGTGTAAAATATTAATTATAAATTTAAGAAGAATTAAAATAATAAAATTGGGAAAAATAGTGTAAGTTCAAACAAATATGTTCATTTGCAAAAAATACAGCTTTAACTATCAAAAATATTAGTTTGGGGAAGCTGCAGCTGTACGTGACCCGATGTGTAATTTATTTAATGCTTCTTTCCTTTTACTGGCATATGAACACTTCAATCCAAATTTTGTTGTAAACATAAATTAATAAACAAATAAATCTGTTGTTTTGATTACTGGCACGGACAACGAAAACTCAATATGAAACAAAGGCAGGAGTCTAATCCATATCAGATGAAGAAAGACGAGTTTAGGGGTACTTTCGGCTCGCTATGGTTCTCGCCGTAAATAAGTGTAATTAAAGAATTACAAACTTAACAAAACGCAGAACAAAAAACTTCAATTGGGATAACATTGGAGGAAATAATTCCTTGGAGGAAATAATTCCTTTTGATGTAAAATGTTTGGTAGCATTTAATTTTTATGCGACCGGTTCCTACCAAAACCAAATAAGAAGCATTGGATATATGTCCCAAACCACCATTAGCAAATCCATCGAAGAAGTCACCGAACTTCTAAATTTAATAATGGGCAAATATATAATATTAAGTCCACAAGGAGAGAAAGAACAGACCAGAATAGCACAAGAGTTAGCTAAACAAGGTATTACGTGGATAATTCGGGGTTAAAGAAGGACGTTGAAATGGCATACGTCAAGAGAAAAGGGATTCACCGTATAAATACGCAATTTGTAGTAAATGATCGAAATGTAATAACCCATATAAATACTCGTTATCCAGGATCTGTACATGACAGTTATGTTTGGAGAGGAAGCAAACTCTTGGCGATGTTTCAAAATGAATACACCACTCCCGATGCTCAAGGGTATTGGCTTCTTGAAGATCAAGGATACCCTTCAATGCCTTACCTGCCTTTCCGTGAGCGAAGAAGGAACAACTGATCAGGGAAACGAGTTCTAGTCAAGTTGAAAGGGCCATTGGAATTTTAAAAAATAGCTGGTGTGTGCTTTGAGAAAGAAAACTGCACTGCGCTCCCCTGAAAGGCGCAAAAATTATTAATGCAATTGCAGTTTGTCATAATTTTTTAATATTAAATGGGTCTGAAGAAGAATGCGATGCTTCTGAGGGACAAATTACTACAGCTAATAAGAGAAGAGTCCGCAGATTTATTGGAAGCAGTCCTTACCTCGAAGCAAGTCCTTACCTCGAAGTAAAAATAAAACAAATTTTTTAAATTATCATAATTTATTACCCGTCATTAATTATAAAACATTATAGTATTCAATTGCGTCTAGTAGCGTCCCATATTTCTTTTAAAAGAGCTAGGGACTCTCTATGCCAGCATTGATTTTCACGGCTTTCCTCCTTTACAAATGCAAGCAACTTTTGCTTCAAAGTGTTGCTCTTGCAAAGCTCTTTTAATGCCTGCCTTTGCATAGTTAAACTTTCTTGGATATTTCTCCCCAGGGAAGTGCGATATAAATTTTGAGCGCAGCTTGTGTGATTTGTAGATATTTGTGGGTTTCTTTGCGGTTCTATCTCGATAGACCCAGATAATGGAACGGCAGGCGATATCGACGATTGATGAGCGGGTAATACATCTGCTGGATGGGTATGTATAGCTGGGGATCGCGCTTCTAAATAGAACGTCGCTGATCGTTCTGTTGACTAAAAAACAAATTTGTTCCATGAAATAATTCGAATAATATATAATAGAGTTTACCTGAGTAAATCTGATGCCAGACGGCCCTTGAATTTGGCTCAGCACAGAATTCAACGAGTCGGATATAGACGTGATGTAGACGTGTCCGATTCATCTATGGATAAGCTGGAGATACTTGTCGTCTTGTTTTTGGAATTTTATGCATGGCAGTTAAACGTGAAAATCAAATTTCAACAAGACTAAGATTATTAATTGTTAAATACAACTCACGTGGTAATTTTTAAATAACAATTCCATAAGTTACACGTAAAACTTTCAAATTAATCACAATTTCATGAATAAAACTTTTATTTATTACTTTTTTAAACCAACAACAAACCGAGATTTTTTCATATTGTTTTAAAAATTAAAAATTTATCTTATTTTAAAAAGTCCAAAGAATATTAATAAAATAAAATTTAACTTACCATATTTTATTGAAATGAAAAATTATTTGTTTATTTTGTTGGTGTATCACACGCATGAAAATCACTTCATATAAAACATTCATATAACTAAAACAGAAATGTCAAATTATCACTTTTAGTTCATTATTTCCCCTCAAAATTCATTTTGCAGGGTTGTGTTTGAAGACTACTTTGTTTTGAATTTTATCACAAAAAAAATTCTCCACTCACTAGTGATACAAATTGGTTAAAAAGCACCACAAAAGGACCACCCACCAAAAACTGAACTAAAGAATGGATGGTAGAAGAATCCAAGAAATGTATTGGCTGGAGATGTATAAGTGATGTACTCGTCGAGACGCGCAGTAGATTATCAGCTTGACTAACTGTGCAACATATAGAAACCGCGAGGAACATATTTGGGCATGTGATGGGGCTCCCATCTGAGCTTGTGATCAACAGGCATTCTAAAGCACTGGCTGAAGGTAACCTGGCTCCATATAGATTGTCTTGTTAATACGGGCAACACACCAACATTTCGCAGGGATAATTCTAAATCGAGAATTGATCTAACGTGTAGTTTCGTGAAAAGTAGGTATGTAAGTTATACTTCTCGAATTTCGTGGTGTTACTCCTAATAGAAGGCAACCAAAATATATCAGAAATTCTGGTTGGAGCAGCAAAGCCAAGTAGAGAAGTAGATATCTCTCATAATACTATCTATTGGTGGAATAAGGTAATCACTGTTCTATAAATCGGAAATACTTCAAGGGTAAGAGGAAGTATCAGTGTTCAAGGCGTAGAGAGACTGAACAATATCGACAACGTTATTGCAGTTTTCAAAACGGTAATAAAAAAGGGGAAAGACAGTACTTTTTATCTTCCTGCTCAGATGATGCGCTATATAGTACCTTCGTTGTTTCCACAACAACAACTAGTTTCGTCCTAAAATAGCAGTAACTGAAACTCGAACTGCTTGCAAATGTGTTGGAGAAGGTGTTTTTTCCGAGTGAAGAATCAAGCGTTAGAGCTTTTACTGAAAGAAAACAGACCACCTGGAGATCCATTGTCGTACAGACCTTTATGTGTGCTCTACACTACAGGAAAGATATTGAAGCAAGTGATTTCTGCTAAATTAAAGAAGGTAATTGTAAGGCCAGTGACTTAGACTAACACCTATACGCCTTCAGAAATGGACACAAACAAAATTTATGGCATTCAATTTGTCAAAGAAATTTCCCAAACTGCGATCGTCGGAAGTAGATGGAACGAAAGTAAAAGGAAAAAAAATTATCGAAGTCTTCTTCCGTAATAGGATCCCTTATATATAAAAATGACTTTGGTACTGTGGGTTACTAGGGTGTTCCACAATAATGTGTGCTAGGTCTGCTTGATAGCTAAAGTCATCGGCTTTTTTGGAACAACAACGCGTTGGTTATCCAAAATTATTACGAAAATGGTCGTTCTGTCAAAAAAAATATCTCGTAAATTACGTGACAATTTTGGCCAACAAAAACGTTTTTTAGATTGTTGAACGTTTTGAAAAAACTGGATCAGTTGCAAGTCGTACAGCATATGAAGAGAATTGCTTTTATTGAAAAAAGTCATTAGCAAGTTTGATGTTCAGGTCTGTAGCTTTCATTTTCAGAAAAATTTTAACTAACAGATGGAACACCCTTTATTATTCAGAGTTTATCCCATTTCACAAATTTTACTTCAATTTCTTTAATTTTCGGTTATTTGTCGGTATATTACGAGATATAATACCGAATTTGGCACTCAAAGTAGCAATTTGAGCAATACACGAACTATTTGCAAATGTATTGGAGAAGGTATTGTTCCCGAGTGGTGGAAGAAGCAAAGGTTAAAGCTGTTTTCACTGGCTCTTACTCCAAAAGCCGCATCATCAGGCAACGTAGTGATGTAACAAATTTTATTTGGTCCAATTTTCACGAAATCTTGTTACAGAGATAAAATATATTCTGGTTTGGGGTGGTCTTTTATGTGTCATTGTAAGGTGGGGTGAGTTGTAAGTGAGGTGATCAATGGCTTGTAATAAGTTAATAAATTCATGTGCCTTGAATATATTGGTAATGAGCATAGGATTGATGGTTGTTGGTAGGATGGGGTGCTTTGCGGGAATTTTTTTAATACATAATTTTGAATAAAATTTTATTACAATTTTTATATACAATATATGCATCATAAAGCAGATTTTTGATAAAAGCAAATTTCTAAAATGATTTCGCTCAATATTCGGCTATAAAGGGTGTCCTAATAAGAAGTTCAGATTTAAAAATTTTATAAAACAAAAACGGCTTAATATATTTCCAATTTTTTTGTTTGAAAGTACCTGGTTATTTATGGAAAACGGAAAATGATTTCATTCACATAGGAGCCGCGGCTGGACTTGTCGTACTCCATTCGGTTGGTCCAATTTCCGAACACATTTTTGATTGTGTGCGGGTCTTAAATATTTGCTTTCTAATGCTCAACTATCTGAGAATTGTCCGTATACAGTTTGGTTTCGTACTGATAAAAAATGTTGATCATCTCATCAGGTTGCAACGGCCAAAACTGCAAAAATAACCACCATCACAATCTAAAAACCAAGATAGGCATCAAGGGCACTTGTCTTGTTCATATTTACACTTTAAATTACGTGTTACTTTTTGTGACTGAAAACGAGAACAAAGTTAGAAAAACATGTTGAATCCTAGGTCGAAGCAATAAATGACTAAGTTCAATTATGCATTAAAACCGATATATTCAAGGAGTTCCAGAAAAAATCTTAGAGCCAGCTAATCTTTCGAGATAATTTAGATATCTTATAGTTCTCGTAACTTAAGAGTATTCGTTACTGAATTAAATTTGTTGTCGAACGTAATCTAAAAATTAAATTTCAATGTGAATATTTTTATATTTATTTTACCATTCGGACCTACCTATTAAAAAAAGAATTTCGTATTTCCGTAACAAATAATCCCTTACCCCCCTATCGGTAATTTTGTGAGTTAGTTTTCATAAACTTTTTTTTTAAATTATGGTTAATAAGCGAAAACATTTTGAGTCTATTCTTGTAGTATATTCCAATCGAGCTTGCACAACTTCTCCAAACTCGAGGGATAATAACAAAATAATAAAAGAAAATTTCAGTAAAAGGGAAAAACTAGGTACGAGTTTGGTATGTTTACACATACGCGTATCGAAATTGTACAACTTACCCTTACTTTAAAGAACACTCGGGGAAACCCGCAAATGAAGCAAGTAATAGATAGATAAAACGAGAGAACGAGAGGATTAATAGTTCAAATTATAAGCTGAAGCCCTGTAGTTTCGTGAACACAAATCCTTAAAATTATAATGAACTATACACAATAGCTAATGAAAATATTCGTGAAGTGGTAAATTTTGAGTTATAAAGAAAACTCAGGGAAAGTGTTCTCAAAAAGCATAGTATTTTTTTTTAATTTCAATTTAAGTCAAATTATATTTGAATTCGATTACAGTGAATTTTAGTAGATTATTTTCAAACAATATTTAGATGAAAACGTATTGTGGTTAAATAACAAATTATAATAGTCACTAAACGTATTGTGTTTAGTGACTATTATAATTTGTTATTTAACCCTTTGGGTGCCAACGTGGTGTTTAGAGAATTGGCTAAAAGTGCTTAATAGGCAAAAAATTATAATTAACTAGCAGACCCGACTGATGAGGCCGGAAGATATTTGGTGCTTGTCATTGCTGTTGTTGTATGTGTGTAACTGTCCGTCAGCTGTGTTTTTTCATTAACTGTGTGCGGAAAAGACTGCACGGTATCAGTTATTCCGTGAGCTCATAATGCATCTAAAATGGACGCTTGTACGATGTGGATCCACTGAACTACCCAAGATGGACTGCGAGTAGCAAAGGAAGAAGACGCCTTACCAATATCATATTTGGACAATTTTCATTTTGATTAAATTATAGCAAACAAAGAAAAAACTCAAATCATTCCATGACAGACGTGTTCTTTAATGTAAAAAAAAAGTCAAGTATTGAAATAAATGATGGATCTCCTTGTGACTTATTAATAGTCATTGCGAATGCCAAGCAAATTCTGAATGGAATAGGCATGCATGATTAATTCAGATATTTTTTTAATAACTACTTTGTTGACTTCGACGTGTTTCATGATTACTATACTTTACTTTACTAGGCTGTAAAAATTACTAAGGGTAGTTTACGTGCACAAAAATGTTGAAATCATAAATTATACTTTCCATGTGACTATCAACAATACGTTCTACAAACACTGTCCCACGTATTTCTTCAATTGTGGCGAAGTAAGAAAGCACAGAAAAGTATTAAAATAATATTGCTTCAAAAAATATTTACCGACCTTGTTATACGATTTTTTTTGTATATTTCAATAAGCAATGTATTAAGTCAGTAGCTATATACAAAATTTCAAATAAAAATAAAAATTATTATCAAAATATTAGTTTAAAATTGTGATCTCGTATAAAATGTTCATGTAGCAAAAATAACAATAAACATTCCAAAAACAATACGTAATGAACATACAGTATAAATAAAGTAAAATATTTTATCTAAACAAAAAACATTTATGGAATACTCTGTGCTATGAAACTTGTAAGATTAAATAACCCCAACCCCCGTAAGGGTATATATAATAATTCTAAACAAAACGATTCCTCTTCTGAAGACGAAGAATTTAGAGAAAAAAATATTTCAACAAATTTATTAGGAATTGTTTTAGTGAATCTTTTATTTATAAGTTTTATAAGTTTTTCATTTCATTTAATAAATTTATAAAACAAAAAATAATATTTATATCAAAAATACAACACGAAGCTAAACTTATGATATTACACTCGTACCTTTTATATTTTACTAAAGCACAAATAATTAAATATACGGAATACGAAAAAAGCTTAATAAAATATTTTATTTTTAATTTATTTTCATTGGAAAGCGCACATTTTATGATATGAATATTCATTTGCAGGAAAGAATTTGAGCAAAACGAATAATTTCAAAATTAAACATAAATTGCCAGCTCAATTAAAAACAATTATGCTGGTTACTTGAAAAGCATTTAAATAACGTTAATTACATAAACAGGAACCGTGTCACGCAATGATATTAAAAAAGATTAATATGATTTGATTTTACGATTTGATACGATTTGATATGATTTGATATGATTTGATATGATTTGATATGATTTGATATGATTTGATATGATTTGATATGATTTGATATGATTTGATATGATTTGATATGATTTGATATGATTTGATATGATTTGATATGATTTGATATGATTTGATATGATTTGATATGATTTGATATGATTTGATATGATTTGATATGATTTGATATGATTTGATATGATTTGATATGATTTGATATGATTTGATATGATTTGATATGATTTGATATGATCGGATATGATTTGAAATGATTTGATATGATTTAAATATGATTTGATATGATTTGATTTGATTTGATTTGATTTGATATGATTTGATATGATTTGATATGATTTGATATGCTTTGATAAGATTTGATATGATTTGATATGATTTGAATATGATTTGATATGATTTGTTATGATTTGATATGATTTGATATGATTTGATATGATATGATATGAGTTGATATGATTTGATGTGATTTGATATTATTTGATATGAGTTGATAAGATTTGATATCATTTGATATGATTCGATATTATTTGATATTTAGTATAATTTGATATGAGTTGATATGATTTGATATGATTTGATATGACTTGATATGGTTTGATATGATTTGATATTATTTGATGTGATTTGATATGATTTGAATATGATCTGATATGATTTGAATATGATTTGATATGATTTTATTTGATTTGGTATGATTAGGTTAGGTTTAGGTTTCAGTAGTTTACACTTAGGTCATTTTTGGGCCCATTGTGATACCACGCATTCATGCTACATCATTAACCCATTCACCTATTGACCTACTCACACAACTACAGTACACCACCTGCACATTGCAAGCTCCATGTCAACCTGTACATTGACATGGACGGTGGGTCGGCTGAATTCTGCACTCCATCAGAGGGTCTTAGTTGTGTTTATTAACATCACCGATTGTAATCGATGATGAAAATTCGATTTGCATCTAGCCTCTGATGGGATTCGAACCCAGTACCTCCCGGTCCAAGTGCCGAAGCTTTAACCACTGCACCACTTGTCCGGTTTTGATATGATTAAATATGATTTGAAATTATTTGATATTTAGTCCAATTTGATATGATTTGATATAATATAATATGATTTGATATGGTTTGATATGATTTGATATGATTTAATATGATTTGACATGATATGATTTGATATGATTTGAATATGATTTGATATGATTTGATTTGATTTGATATGATCTGATATGATTTGACATAATTTGATATGATTTGATATGATTTGATATGATTTGAATATGATTTGATATGATTTTAAATGATTTGATATGGTTTGATATGATTTGATATGATTTGATATGATTTGATATGATTTGATATGATTTGATATGATTTGATATGATTTGATATGATTTGATATGATTTGATATGATTTGATATGATTTGATATGATTTGATGATTTAATATGATTTGAAATTATTTGATATTTAGTACAATTTGATATGATTTGATATGATTAGATATGATTTGATATGAGTTGATATGATTTGATATGATTAATTGATATGATTTGGTATGATTTGATATAATGTGATATGATTTGATATGATTTGATATGATTTGATATGATTTGATATGATTTGATATGATTTGATATAATTTGATATGATGATATGATTATTGATATGATTTGATATTATTTGATATTTAGTCCAATTTGATATGATTTGATATAATATGATATGATTTGATATGGTTTGATATGATTTGATATGATTTAATATGATTTGACATGATATGATTTGATATGATTTAAATATGATTTAATATGGTTTGAATATGATTTGATATGATTTGAATATGATTTGATATGATTTGATATGATTTGATATGATTTGATATGATTTGATATGATTAGATATGATTTGATATGAGTTGATATGATTTGATATGATTAATTGATATGATTTGGTATGATTTGATATAATGTGATATGATTTGATATAGTTTGATATGATTTGATATTTAGTACGATTTTATATGATTTGATATAATTTGATATAATTTGATATGATTTGATATGATTTGATATGATTTGATATGATTAGATATGATTTGATATGAGTTGATATGATTTGATATGATTAATTGATATGCCAATGATTTGATATAGTTTGGTATGATTTGATATTTAGTATGATTTTATATGATTTGATATAATTTGATATAATTTGATATGATTTGATATGATTTAATATGATTTGATATGATTTTATATGATTTGATATGCTTTGATAAGATTTGATATGATCTGATATGATTTGATATGATTTGATAAGATTTGATATGATTTGATATGATTTAATCAGATTTCGTATGGTTTGGTATGAATTGATATGATTTGATATGATTTGATATCATTTAATATACGATATTGATATGATTTAATTTGACTTGATATGATTTGATACTTTGAACGATTTGCAATGGTTTAATATGATTTGACATGATTTGCAATGATTTGATATAATGTGATATTTCATACGATTTGATATGATTTGATATTATTTTAGACGGTTTGGTATAATTTAATTTAATTCGAATAAACATATATCATTAATTTTTTATAATTGTTTGGGTAAACAATTTCACGAACACAAACCAATATATTCCAATTACATGTTGTAACTACTACACATGTAGAATTTATAAAAAGTTGGCGCGAAATTTCCATCCTGAAAAAGGTTTTTCCCATAAAGTGAGTGTCTTTGCTAAATCAAATAAAAATAATTCCATTTCGAAAATTTTATTTTTAAATTAAACAAAAAAAAAATAATAATAAGCCCGAGAATATTATAAAATTATGTAACTGTTTGTAGTAAAAAGTATCACAATCTATTAATAAATTAAATATACTTTATTAATCATCTCGAAAACCACTTTCTATACACTCTTCAGATGAAAATATGCTCATTCCCAAATTTCCTAGTAGCAAGCTCAGAGATGACCCCTGCCTTGGCACTTGGAGTTATTTGTGCCAATGTGTATAGATCTTATATTCAGGCGCCCGTTCGAAAATCACGAGGATTGATGCTGAATATTGATCATCCCTAAAATCGCTTTCTATCCGTTCATCAGTTGAAAATATGTTCATTACCAAATGACCCCTACCTTGGCATATGTAGTTAGGTGTGCCAATGTGCACAGAACTTATACTCAGGCACCCCAAATTTTCTAGTGGCGAACTCAAAAATAACCCCCTATCTTGGCATATAGAGCTAAGAGCTTATATTCAGGCGCCCGTTCAAAACTCACGAGGATTAATGATAAGTATTGAGTTCGCCACTAGGAAATTTGGTAATAAACATATTTTTAACTAAGAAATGGATAGAAAGTGGTTTTCGGGATTGTCAATAAAGAAGATTTAATTTATTAATAAATTGTGAAGCTTTTTTTTTACTGCAAACAGTAATATAATTCTATAATTTCCTTGGGCTGTTTATTTTTTTCCACACAGTTTTGAGAAAAAAATATTTTCGGGATGGAAATTTCGAGCCAACTTCGTATACATCCATGTAGACTATTTAGGTAAAAATCATTCATCATAAAACATTTCAAATATATTACCGCTTTAAATTCTTTCGACGAAATATAAAAAGTTAAAGCCAACCCTCGAAAAACAATTTCCTTCCGCATCTACGTTTTCTGTCAAAAATTTAATAATAAACTCGACGAACATTAAATCTGTTCAATTCTCAGTAGTATAATGTCGCAATGACAGACAGTCATTTTCTATTTGTCCTACACAACATATAACATACATTTTTTATGTTTTTTCATTCCATATAAAAATAATAAAAATCAAAGCTATATATGAATGTGCCATTAAGATGTTATGATATCACTTTTATCGTAGACCTTTGCATTCATATTATTATATCGAAGTAATTTATTCTGGAGCAAAAACATTTTTTTTTGGGGGATTCGATTCGATATTCAATTATTTTATTGTAATCCAAATGTTATGAGCATAAAAATATTTCTATACTCTGGTGTTTATATGCGTTGTTCCATATCCAGAACGTCTCGGTATTTATGTTCAATTATTTCATATCCAATAATCAATAAAAGTAATATATGAGATTTCTGGTGATGCTTTTATAAAATGTTTTGATTGTTTGTCCCATAGCTTATCACAATTATCTACCGATTCAGCTTGCATTAATACGCATATGATTTTAACATATTCCACGCTGTATGACAACTTTTTTAATTTAAAATCTTAAAAATTAATTTGGAGTGCTAGAAACTTTGTCGCTTTATATCAAAATATGTATGAATTTTAACGAATATGAATACACATACGTAAAGTTTTTTTAATACGTACAATTCATAAAAAACGGTACTTTATTAAAAACGAAATTTTATTTTTTGCTGCGCGAGAAAGCAATTTGCCGAAATGAAAGCAATTTTGAGTTCACAAAAAAGTATTGAAACAAAGTTTTTAATATGCGACAAAAAATTAATGTCATGCACACATAGGTATAATATGCATATGCAATCAACTATCGCTTAGTAAGAACAACTTGTAACAAGAAATGAAATGCCTTTGTTACCGAAAACATTTCAATAAAAAAAAATATTGCATACAAATCATAGCTTTATTCGTATTGTTTCGAATTTATCCTACCATGTAGATTTCGAATCACATGATCGAATGGCTTAACACCATGTATATATCACTATTTTAAGCACAAAGTGCCTCGTTCAAAACTGTATGACAACCACCTCGCCCAACTAAATAAATTTGTTTTAAAGGGTGTGGAATCAAAACATCGAGCATATTAGCGTGTCCAAGATATTTTATTTACTTTTCCATGTTTCGAACAGTATGATGTTCCTCTAAAATTAGGGCGTTCAGTGGCACTATTCTGGTTTTCCCTGGGAATAGGGAATTTTGAAAAATATTTCCATAGTATTTTTGTCTAAATTGTGTTTTTCTGGCCTACTGAGGAAATAAGTTTGGTGTAAATATTTTAGAAACAAAGTTAAATGGGGAAATATTTTTCCCTATAAAAATTTTGTGGAACAAAAGTTTCCCAATACACTTTGTTTTGAAATTTTTTGCACCAAACTTATTTTCTCAGTAGGCCAGAAAAACACAATTTAGCCAAAAATACTATGAAAATATTTTTCAAAATTCCCTATTCCCAGGGAAAACCAGAATAGTGCCACAGGAAAAAATCACCAAGGGCTGTATACTTGAAATCGTTGGAAATTTTCCCAATCGTTGGAAGTTTCCCCAAATTCTCTATACTATTCAAATTTTGCACCGGCTACTTTAGTAATTTTTTTAAATTTGTTTTTAAGTTTACTAATTTGTGTCCCTACTAAGGAAATAATTTCAAATCGATTTACTTCGTCGAAATGTTTCCCTTAGTAGAAGGAAAAATATGTTTCTTATGGCGAATTCTTTTCATAAAAAAATTTGCTCTCAGATCAAAAAATTCAGTGACATTGCGATAAATTTGGAAGAAACTTCATGTAAATTTATTACATTGGCAGTCATTTTTTTGATCTACGAGCAAAATTTTGTTTGAAAAGAATTCGACATTAGTTTAAAAAACGAAAAGAAATTTAAAAAAATGATTGAAGTCGCCGGGGAAATTTCGACTAGTATTGGGGCAATTTCGACCGATTTCAAGAATACGGCCCAGGACAGAATGTTTTAACCAATTCTGATAAATGCAACCAGCACCATAACCCATACATGTAGTTTGAAGACTCAGCAGCTTTCTTTTTTTACGAAATATCTGAATACAGTTAAAACAAAAATATTTATATCTCATTTTAGTTATCGTAACCCGCTGAAGACATTTGTAGAAAACACTCATGACTGTAATGAATAACTTAAGAAAATATTTATGTCAAAAAAATAAAAACCTATGCAAATGTGAGGAATTTTATGGATATAAATAGGGAATCCAAGTTGGTTCTACCCGACTTTGTGTAGTTGGGCAGTTACTTATCCCCCAGAGGCACCCGAAACCTTCGGGAAATGCTGCAAACAACCGAAACCGACAACCCTCTTATGCATCTTAACGAAAATGGAAAAAAATAGAAACGTAGGTTTGTAGAAACCGGTGGGGTAATGGTTAAAAAACGCAACCGAAAGTCGGGTACCCGAAATTCGGGTAATTTATCTCCCTAGTTGGGTAATTGGATTCCGTAGTACATACACTGAGAAAAATTTTGGTTTGTAAAACTCAAAAACGAAGTTTTTAATTTCTAAAAGTTATAAAATTTTTTGAATTTAAAAAGTATTTTTTTGAAATTAAATGAGATTTTTACAAACTAATAAATAGTTTTTTTTATTTTAATAACATATTTTATAAAATAATTAATAAAATACTTTTTAAATTTAAAAAGTTTATTTATTTAAACAGAATAATTTATTTCAAAAGAAGAGTTCTAGAATTTTAAAACAATTTGATTGATATTAATAACAACTTTTGAAAATGTTTATATTTATTGGTTTGCCAGAAATCCCGTTGTTCTATTTTTCAATTCGTCTATATTTTATATAATTCGCCAACTCTATATGTCCTTGTGTTATACTAAAAGTATAAAAGTTTATATTTCTGCAGTTTGGTGTTGGTCGTTGCAACCTGATGATGAGTAGATCAACTTTTTATCAGTACGAAACTAAACTGCCAAGAAAGAACATGAGGAAATTCTCATTATATTTTTTAATGGTTGTGTGTATTTTTATACAAGGACCCTGGTGGTTAAAAATTGGAGAGGGGGAGTTAATTTCTACTTTTTGTGGTAGATAGATATATTATGTTATAAGCAGATGAATTGTGTGGCATTTGTTAAAAAATAGTTATTTAAAAATTAAAATAAATCTTTAAAAACTAGCGAAAAGTTTTTTATTTTTAAAAATCAATCTCTTAAAATTTAAGAAAACTCTTTGACAAAAGTAAGGAAAGTTTTTTTGAAAATAAAAACAATTTTTTTATTTTTATAAACAAATTTGGCGAAAAAATTGATTTTAAAAATAAAAACATTATCCTTTTGATTTTAAAAACGAACTTTTCGCCTAAAAAATATGTGTATATTTTTTTGATTTTACTGGTTTTTTTTCTCAGTGTACGTTTATGTTTTTTCCATTTTCGTTCAGATGCATAGGAGGGATGTCGGTTTCGGTTGTTTGCGGCGATGCCCGATGGTTTCGGGTGTCTCTGGGGGTGAGTAATTGCCCAACTACACGAAGTCGGGTAGAATCGACTTGGATTCCATAAAAGTTTCCAACAAAAACTAAAAAACCAAATCAAAAAAAAATAAATTTTGTTAAATTAAAAAACAAACGCAGGGTAAAAAAATGTCACATACCTTAAATTATCAAAGCACCACAAAATAAAACGTTTATTTAAAATTAAATCATTACGTGTTCATGTTTGTGTGAACAAACAAAAATTTTGAGAAATTGAGCGTCCCACTGAAAAAAATGTGTGACCAGCTCCAGAATTGTTCCGCGGGCGTGTTCTGTATGACCTAGGAAACGCTAGCTTAGGAAATGACTGTTAAAAAACATTTACTAAATGTTACCTCTTTTTTAAAGAAAAAATTTCCAGTTCACAGAAATGTACCTGAACTTTCTAAAATTTATGCCTTATTCATGTAGCGTAAACTAGCAAGCACAATGTGGAGATTTGAATTTCGGATTGCGCTTCCCTATAATATCTCTACCACCTAGTATCTTCGATGGGGCAATTTCTAAGCCTACCAGCCTCAGTGGATCACAAAATTTTTTTGAAATTTTTGTTTGGTGACACACATCAATAAAAGCGTTCTGATTATTGCATCTTTATGTTAGTAGTGTCGTTCAACCGAGCAATACTAAAGTGCAATTAAAATGTTTCGCACTTGAGACCTGACTGGTTTCAAATTAATTAAAATTAGTTTAATTTGTTAAAATATTTTATCAACTAATTAGTTCATTGTTGATTTTCAGCATTTTTAAATATTATGGTCGACATTTGATGTTTGTGAAGGCAATGTAATTAATTGATACAGTATATCTACAATTAGTACAAAATGTAGAATATTGTGGTTTTGGTAATTTTTCCCAAAGATTTTTTAGTAACAGCATAGAAAAATAATTTTACCATAGATTTCTCATTTTGATAAATCGAAAAATAAAAATGATTTGAGTAAAAAAGTTGTGACAATTCCAATGTCAGGATTGTATTTGTGACTTTACATTGCGCGCACCAATACAATAATGATATTGGAGTTATCAGAACTTTTTTACTCAACTCAATTTTGTTCCTCGATTTACAAAAATGAGAAATCTATGGTAAACGTATTTTGACCGATGTGGTGGTGCAGAAACAAAAAAAAATGAAAAAATAAATCAAATTTACGTTGCATTGTTAATGTAACCAACACACTCTTTGTTGGTTTTTTTAAATAGGTAGCTGTCAATGAGAAGAGTAAGCAGGACTTATATTTAAGTATAGATTCTGGCTCTGCACTAATTATTTTTTTCAATGTGGATGTGATCACGATCGGGTGAGATACAATGTTGTGCTCAGTTCAGATCAATTATATTCTTGTAGGCAGATTTAATTATTTTGTTATAAATTTAGTATTGTTGAGACCTTTGCTCTATAAGCACATATTTTGCTCTATAGTGATAACACAGGGTATTTTGCGAATTGCATTTTGGTTCTTGAGTAATAACAAAAAAGTGATTTAAATGCCATCAAAATTCGGTGTTTACCATTAATATTATAATTAGTAAGAATATTACCATTTTTGTTAAATGTGTTGTAATTTTTGAGTTAAGTTTAGACGCAGCTGATATATTGAGGATATAACTCGCTAGCGGGATTAAAACAGTAAAACAGAGTGTGGTGTAATAGAAGTACGAGCGAAAATCGAGCGGCAAGTTATTGAATACAAAAAAAATCTAATTTAAACTGATTTCTAATTTTCTATAATTCCACATAGGGTCTCGCGTGTTTTTTTTCGGGTTCTTTTGTTTTGGGTGTAAGAAAAGGGTTTTAACATACAAATGTTAAATAATTTTGATATGCCCCAATCCGATATGCTACTGGAGTTAGCCGAAAATTTCAGCAGAAAAAAACCTGCATTATCGACATATTTTGCATCAGGTGGTAGTAAAAAATTCTGTTGTTATGAGCCGAAAATTACATGTAATTGAAGTTATAGCAGTAAATTTTCGCCGAAAAAAATTTATTTTATTATTTAATAATACGAATGTTTAAAGGTAATATAAACTGGGTGAAGTTAGACCAATTCGTAAATAGCTGGATTCCGTATTTATAGTTTGTCGTGTTAGGGGGCTATGGATTTGAGTTTTGGCACTAACAGTGAACACCTGTGCCAAAAATCAGGCCATATTTTATGTAGCATCATAGTGAAATAAAATAAAATCTGAACGCGAAATTAATTCGTTAATTACGAATTCGACTAATGACGAAGCTTAGCAATTTAAAATTTAAAAAGGATTTTTTTCCTTTGTGCTTCAAACAGAAAGGTAATGATGACTGTGGATTTTTTTGCATGATCTACGCATTACATTTCATGCAATATGGAAAACTGAAATTGGAAAACAAACCAAATATTTCGGTTTTACGGAAATCAATTCAATCAGATTTGATAAAATTTAGTTCCGATATGGGGGCCTTCTGTTTAATCTGTGGCAATATGCTCGACCAATTAATTGACACAGTTTGCTGTTGTGTTTGCAATAGAGGTATGTATGTGTGCCAGTGAAGTGGAATTAACCTCGGAAAATTATCCCTACTTCCTTTGCGGTTTATGTAAAACATAAACTAATAGTAATTTTGTTTGTTAATGTGAGATAAGGAATCGATATTTATCGATTATTATTATTTGAAATTTTGAAATGATGATTTTTTTTTATGATTTCCATTATAAAATAACAAGAAAATGAAAAAATAAATATGGAACCAAAAAAAAACAAGAAAAATCAAAAAAAAATTAAAAAGGCAAAAAAATAAAAAATTTTTTTATTTTTTTGCCTTTTTTATTTTTAAGAAAAGCAAAAAAAAAATAAAAAAATAAAAAAATAAATAAAAAACACAAAAAATGGACTTTATGGACTTCGCCACCCAAGTCCGAGATTCATACCTCTACGTGGTGCTACCTGGGTTACTCCAAATGAATCAGGCGTGCAGTGATGGGGATTACAGAAAATTTTTATTATAGTCAATTACAAAACAGTCGCAATAGATCACTGACATCATAAAACCATAAACAGATCAGTGTAAATATTCAGGATTATGAGCGGTTGAGAACGGCATTTGTTTGTTTATTTGAATGCAATTCTTTATAAGTGAATATGAATCCCAATCAACCTTCCAACTCCAATTCATTGAGATCGGCAATATTGGCTGCACTGTGTACGGTTTGAGTTTCGTTTGGTGATTAAATGAAATTCGATCGATATTCAAACGAAGTGAATGTCTTATATTTACATGAAAATGAAATGAGCTAAACATTCAATGTAAAGATTTGTGGTAAACTACGTTTTTCGTTTTCGTTTCAGCGCGTAAACAAACTAAAATGGTGGCCTGCCAACACGCTACCACGTGACATACGCGGTATTGTCCATGTGCAAAGCACGGAAGCTCCAAGCTAATTCCAGAAACTTGCAAAGACTGGCCTTGTGATTTGATCATTATCATTACGAATGCCAGCAGCACGCGGAATTACAGCCGTTTAAACTCGACTGGGAAGTCCGTTGGAATCATTTAGATGCGCGAAGACGTTGTTCATGAGATTTTTCACAGCCAGTCTTGTTCCATTGCACATTCGAGGTTGATTGATATTACGCGATATGATGCTGACTGAGCCTACTTTCAATTGCAAATTGTGAGGTGTTAATTCGGCAATTCCGAAAATTTTTTTTTTTTTTTTATTTTTTTTTTTTATTTTATTTCATTACCAGCTTAATCATTATAAATAAAATACATTGTGTGTAAAACATTATTAAAACTAACAAGATTAAGAAGGTAAGATAAGAGAACCATTGGATCAAATAGATCACGTGACTGGTCCCCTGATTCTAAGCCACAAAGAAATATTTGAATTCTATTTACAAAATTAAAATCAATTTAAAGTCAAATTATTTTACAGTTAAAATTGAGAGAAACAAAAATTATATAATAAAATTATAACTACATCTTAATTACTACACATGAATATATTAAAACCTCTTAAACTACACCATTTAATTTTAACATATATAATTTTAAAACCAATAAAAACAAAAACAATAATATTTTAAACCAATAGTTGAAAAAGATGGTCAATATTTTTAGTTTGATGAAGCCATTCTTTAAGGTATATTGAAAAACTAGAGAAGTTGCCGCACTTACGAATATCCAACGGTAAATTGTTAAAAATGATTGGTGCAACGATATTAATAAAGTTTCTCCGTAGATCTAATCTAAACTTAGGAATATGTTTCAAGAAAGTATGATTTGATCTGAGATTATACCCTGCATAAGTCACAAAATTATTCCCACTTTTAACATAGAATATTCTAAGTACCTTGAAGACGAATATGTGACGTAAAGGAAGTATGCTAAGATTTTCAAATAATGGCCACGAAGGCGAAAAAGATGGTTTAAAGCACATTATTCTGATTAACTGCTTTTGTCGCACGTAGACAGGACGTAGTGTAGCATTGCAAGCACTACCCCAACATGATAAACCATATTGCAGTATTGAGTCCGCTAATGCAAAGTAAATCGTCCTAAGTAAATATTGCGGACAAAATAGCCGTAAGACATACATTTTTCTGGAGACCAATGATAGTCTAGTTTTCAGTCCTTGTGTGTGCGCTTTCCAATTTAAATCTCGATCAATAATAATACCTAGATATCGAAATTCATCAACAGTGTTCACTAAGAAGCAGTCATTAGGAGGGCATTGCGTGTTATTGTTTCTGCTGCATTTGAAAGTATGATACGTTGTCTCAAGATACAACGATGAGGTATCCCTAAAATGTAATAATTTCGTTTTGTGACTCAAAACAAAATTATGTGCTTCCAACCAAATAGACAAACTTTTTAAATCATGATCTATGAGCATGATATTTTCTTGATAACTTGGACTAGCATATGTAAACGAGAAATCGTCAGCAAAAGCAGTTGGAGACCCTCGAAATTGTAGTCGAAAGATACCGTTTACATACACTAAAAATAATAAAGGTCCTAAGACAGAACCCTGTGGGACTCCCACATTTATCGGTAACTCTTTACTTAATTGTCCATTTACTCTAACCAATTGCGTTCGCCCATGCAAATACGAGGACAACCAATCCCGGGTTATCCCTCTGAATCCACAACAATATAGCTTTTTTAACAATGTGCTATGTTGAACTCTGTCAAAAGCCTTTGTTAAGTCTATAAATAGAGTAGATACCTTGGACCCTTTATCAATATGTTCAGTTACTTGTTCTAGGAAAGATACAATAGCTTGTTCAGTATTTTTATTTTTCCTAAAACCATATTGGTCAGGAGAGAAAAAGTCTCTTTTTTCTAGGAAGAAAACGATTCTACTTTTTATGACTTTTTCAAATATTTTCGAGAAGACCGAAAGTAGAGAGATTGGTCTATAGTTGTTCATACTTGTTTTATCATTATTTTTAAAGATCGGAACAACTAAGGCTCGCTTTAACGATGTAGGAAAAGTTCCAGTTACCAAGCTTAAATTGAAAATAAAAGATAAGACATCAACTAAGAACCAGGACATTTTTTTGACAACATTATTTGAAATCCCATCCAAACCAGGAGTTGAATTATTTTTTAGCGAAAGAATTGTAAAATACACTTCTCCAGATGAAATTTCCGAAAAAACGCAACTATCTATAGATTGGTAATACTGACATATTATTCTATTTTTGTCATCATTCAAGAGGAGACTGGCAGCATTTGCATCACCAACACTAGTAAAGAACTCGTTAAATTCATTTGCAATCTGCACTGGACCAGATATTTTGCAGCCTCTTTGATTAACAATTTCTTTAATTTCAGCTGAATCAGGCTGTCCGTTAATTATTTCATTGACTGTTTTCCAATTTTTACGAGCATCACTACCATTGTTGCTGAACTTTTGAGAATAAAAGCTTTTTTTGGCTATATCAATTTGTAGGTTAACAGAGTCACACAGCGTCAAGCTATATTGTTTCAATCTACGGTTGCTGTTATGTTTTTTTGCAAGGCGACAAATATTATTTCTTTTACGTATAAGTCTCAATAGATCATCAGACATCCATGGCTTTAGCTTCGTTGACCTATTGGCAAACAACTTAATGGAAGTGCTTTTTTTAATATGACCTTTAAAGATTTTGATAAAATTATCGTAGGCCTTAGAAGCATCTAGGCAAGAATAAACATCAGTCCATACTTCATACAATAGTAGTTCCTTTAGCTTATTGAAATCAATCTGTAAAACTTCAAAGGTTCGCCGAGAATTAGATTTAATGTTAAAGGTTCCTGTTATTTTAATTTCAATTAAACAGTGATCTGAAATTTTTAGGTCTAATACACTGTAAGAGACTACCGGAAAATACCTTTGATCAAATCTATGGAGTACATTATCAATACAAGTAGCTGTGGTATTTGTAATTCGTGTTGGTTCAAGAATATTATCCAAACCATGTTCCGATAATAAAATTAGCAGCCTATCAAGCATTGCGTTCTGCTTGAGGAAGTCGATATTAAAATCACCCATGATAATTAAGTTAGAGTGGGATAGACCTTCCAAAAGCCCACTGAATTCATCAATAAAACTGGAGATATCTGTATATCCCAGACGATAAATACAAATAATACAAACTAATTTAGAATTTATAAAGAAAGTCAGACCGACCGCGTTGAAAGTTTGGAAAAGTAGATTAAATTGTTTGCAATTTAGACTGCTATGGGCATAAACAGCAACACCTCCCGAACGTTTATCATGCAGGCAAGAAGTGAATAGATCGTACCCCTTTACACCATAATTCGCGACTTCATTGTCGTAAATCCAAATTTCAGACAAACCAATAATTTGAGGCTGTAGATTACCGGAGCCTATGTATACAAGCAGCTTATCTAAATTTTTCCTTATACTACGTATGTTTTGGTAAACAAGATTAAAGTTCATTGAGCTGCCCATTGAAATTAATAATAATCAAATTAATGTAACCATTCATAATAAATAAAATTATTTCGCGCCGCTTAATTAAATTGGTAAGACTACCGAGCCATTCATCAAAATAAAAATATCGATCAAATAAACCGACCATGTAGTGGTAAAAAATATTGTAGTGTAGTTGAGCCTTTAGACAAATGCCAAAATGACATTTATAAGGTTTTAATTCAATTCCAGTATGACAACAAGACAAAACAAAATTATTTGATGTCAAAAGAGAAAATAATAATAATACATAGAAAACATGTAAACAACAACAACAATGACAATAATAATAATATACAGTGGATAAAAAGTTGGAAATATAGTTGATGTGTAGTATGAATAAAATATTAATAATAAACAGAAATGTAAATGATCTAATTCTTATAAAAGTGAATATAAAACTATAATTACTGTGATTCAAGAGTGTGAATGATGATGATGTGAATGTGACCAGTGCTTCAGGTTCCTTTACTGGATGATGAACCATTTGGAGAATCATGATGTGTTGTCTGCTCAGCGTTGTCATTTCAGCGAATTCAAGAATTTTGTGTGATAGTTGACTACCTAATCCTGGTTGATAGCTGTGTCAACCGATACGAAGGAAAACAACTGTTCCAGAATAATATTTTAAATGGTCGCATTGAGATTATCGACATGTCAGTTTTTCGGCGCCAATATGGCTCCTTTCCTTATGTTCGAATAAACATGTCAGAAACTAGTGCACAATGTGATGAATCCGGTCGCGGTGTCAACTGAGATTTTCCTATTACCAATGTCCAACAATCACTTGAAAACAAATCTGCAGTTCAATTTTGTTGCAAAAACAGCCGTATGTTAGTCGTCAATCAAAGGGTGTTCACATACCGCCACAAATTTGATAATTTCAAGCACACGTTTAGTTCGTCAGCTACAGTTGAACGTGGAAGAACAGGAAGAGCCATGCGAAACTGTTTTAATTGCCACAAGGATCTAACTTCACTCACTTCAAATAACCACTAAACATGTGACCAGCTTTTAATTTATTTCACTATGATGATACATAAAATATGGCCTGATTTTTGGCACAGGTGTTCACTGTTAGTACCACAACTCAAATTCATAGCCCCCTAATACGACAAATTATAAATACGGGATCCAGCTATTTACGAATTATTCTAACTTCATCCAGTCCAAATTACCACTAAATATGCGTTCAGATTTTAATTTATTTCACTATGATGCTATATAAAATATGGCCTGATTTTTGGCACAGGTGTTCACTGTTAGTGCCACAACTCAAATTCATAGCCCCCTAATACGACAAATCATAAATACGGGATCCAGCTATTTACGAATTAGTCTAACTTTACCCAGTTTATACTACCTTTAACCATTCGAATTATTAAATAATAAAATAAATTTTTTTCGGCGAAAATTTACTGCTTTAACTTCAATTACATGTAATTTTCGGTTCATAACAACAAAAATTTTTACTACCACCTAATACAAAATATGTCGATAACGCTGGTTTTTTCGGCTGAAATTTTCGGCTAACTTCAGTAGCATCAATCCGATAAAGTTATTTAATTGTATATCCAATGATAAGTGGAAGCGACACGAATACAACTCGGCTGCTTGGTGATGCGGTTGAATTCACATCGCAAGATTTACGGATTTCGACTATCAAAGTGCGACCTTCATTACTTTCGGTGCTACCTTGAGAAATAAAAAAAAATAGGAAAACAAAAATACTTAGTGAAATTTTGAGTATCGGAAATTTTCTTTTAGGGTTTAAATATTTCAACAATTTAAGTTCATTAAATAATTTTTTTTTGTTTAATCAATTTACTGTTAAGTTAAATTAAGTATAGCGACGTTGTTAAAGTATCAAAATAACCTGGTATGTGTTTTTTTTTTAATAATTTCAGCAGAGCCAATACAATCATAGGTGCGCACTGCGGATGCAAAGTGGTGAGCGAAACTTTCTTTTTTTTGCAAATATATAATTTTTTTTTGTCAATTCACGCATTATTGAAATTTATTAAGATTTCCTTTTATAGTAATTTTCTTTACTAAAATTTTTTCGTTTAATTTTTGTTTTAACATTTAATCATGATATAATATAGTGTCAAAATGGAATAAGTGTTTTTCATTTAATTGATGACGTAAGATTAAACTGCCCTTATAATTGCGCACGTGTGGTTTGTTGGACCAGATAAGTTCCGAGACCTAACAGCACAGCCGTAACAATAGGTTGCCATTTTTTTATATTTCCGGAAAATTCTAAAATTTAAAAATTAAAATTTAACTTTTACAAAACAAATGGGTGGCAATTAGTTGGTACGTTTAATTAAAGTTTCCACAGTTGTCTATACCAGTATTCAAAATCATAGTATTGTAGCAAATGATTTCAATAACGAAACCCCATAACAACACCGATTGTGTACGGATTTTGAAAATTTTAATTCTATGCTCATTCTTCTATGTAATAAAAAGTCAATCATCTTATTTTGATTTGCAATTCTATGAAAATTTATTTGTTGTTTTATGTGCTTATAGTAAATAATAAAGGTAGCAGTATGGAACTCTCCGAAAATTTTTTGATGGATCGTTAATAAATTTTTAAATTCATAAAAAAATTGAAATTTTTGTGGTAGCTTGATCTCTAGCGTTCTTAATTCATGAATTGATGACATAGATCCGAAATATTTTCATTATCTTTTCTTCCTGATATCATTTCTTACAACAATAAATTTGGAGTAGTAGTTGGAAAGGTTGTGAAATCTCTTGATATCTTAACTAATTTTTGAGGCTGAAGAAACACTGCGCTTTTGCACTGCTTCAGTCACAGAAAAATATTACATTAAAGAGTGCAGTGAGCAACATTGCAGTAAGGTAGGCGATCACAGAAAAAATTGTTCACGAAAGCAGGAACCGAGCATTTCGATCGAATATCAAGTCTGTATTAAAGAATTTGATACAAAAGATACTTTCATAAAATTTTGAGATTAAAAATGAACGTTGAAACTCTTGGTTCCATGATTAAAAGGTTGCTAAACTTGAAACCATTCAAATAGCTATTTCGGACATCGCGAACAAATCATTTTTATGAGGAACATGATTTTAAAATTTTGGAAGATATTTTGAAAGTTTTTAAACCCTGGCTATCAAAAAGCTGAGTAATGATAAATTGGTGATTTTATTCACTGAGGCCGCCGTAAGGTTAGTCAATAGCCTTTCTGAACAAATATTTACTTTAAGTGTGATAAAACGGGATTCATTTAAAGCGCAAGATAATGACAACCACATTAAAAAATTGGCGTCCTTAATTCTGATATATTTGAATTTAATTTTTGAAAATATCTCATTAAGGTCGCCAACTCTTTTTTGAGGAAGCCAATTTCATTTCATACTTCAATTAGATGTTTGTTGAGAAAGAATTTTGATAAACATCTTATGGGCGGCCTCACTGATTATCTTTTTGATAGCCAGGGTTTCAAAATTTTCAAAATATCTTCTAAAATTTTAAAATCATTTTCCTTCCCAAAAACATAATTAAATAGAAATTTGTGAACGTACCATCAAAAATAGTTCAAGCAGCAACGGATTTTGAAATAAAATTTCTAAAATATTATTTTTTGGAACTTTAAAATATTGAGTTGCGTATTTTTGAAATAAGCATTATTTTTAATGAAATAAAATAATTTTTTTTTTTTTTGAAAGCGATTTGGTTAATGTTTTGAAATGTTCTAAATACTACTGGTACTAAATACTACCGCCAATACTGGTAATATCAGTATCAAAGCCTCTTGAATAGGCGATAACCAATATTTGAATATTCCGATATTTTGGAAACTCTAGTTTAATATACATAATTCAAGATATTACAAACTTATTGAAATATTTTCAAATTATTTATTCGCAATGTCATCTGTTTTAGTCATTAATAATTATTTTTTACAACATATGTCACTATACGTTAAGAACATTGGCTCTAGGCAAATATAAGATAGTTTTTGTTTTCGACACAACAACTGGAGTTTAATAATAAATCTGTCAGCTTAGATCTATTAAGAATTTTTAACATTTGCAACAACACAACTTCCGGCATTCATTTACTTTCATTACTGGGCACCTGTACGTGATATTGTATGAAATTTTCATAAGGTCACGGTTGATGATATTAAAATTATCGAGCACCAATCGTGACTATTTCTTCAGAACATTTGTAATTTTCGCTCTCTTGGATCAATGATGGTTTTAAATTTAGTGCACTCCTTAAGCTTAATCGTTAAAATTTCGGAATTGTATGGCCTTGGAGTACTATATAAATTAAGTACAAACCGCCGACCCGTCTGACCATTTGGATAGCCAATTTCGAGACAACCATAAGTAATCCTATTCCCGTTTGCGAAATTAAATTATTTTAACAAATCCTCGATCAATATCATGCGCTAAAAATCAGTGTTTTTGGCCAGTGTTATGCCATTAATTTTTGGCTGAAATAGGTTAACCCAAAGTGGTAACTTCCATTTGCAATTATTTTGAAAAGTAAATCATTTACAAGAAAAACGATTATTAACTAAAAAATTTTTAATATATTTTGTAATAATATCGGTCTAGATTAATTTTCCTAAATTTAAGCGGACATGCTAATTTTTGACAAAATACTGACTTTTAACAAAAATTCAGTCCCCGTACAGCTCAGATGAATTGTTTGATTGGAATGAAACTGCACGATTAAATTTTTAAAAAATAAATCAACTTCACCGGAAGGAATTACTTCCATGGGAGCTTTCTCGTTTTTTGCTAATATTTTGGGAAGTATGTAATGTTTAATTTTTCACTTTAGAAATCAAGTGTGGTATATATTCGAGCCTATGTATACATTCGTGGTAAAAGGAAATCGTGTCTTGATCACAACATATCACCCCTCATTTTTTTGTGAACGTACGTAATTTTACTCTGTACTACTTTAATCATTTTGCAAATTTGTTTACAAGTTTTACATACGTATGTTCCCTACGAAGGGAAAAATTGCAACTGGATATCAACTCGAAATTATTTCCGACTTCGAGAATAGAGCCCCAGGTTCATTTATAAAACATACCCGGTGATATTTTATTTTATTATATTGTCTGAAATACCCAGCGAGCCTTCAGTCACAAACAATCGCGATTATACGGATTATTAACAGACGAAGTTGTTCGATAATTTAATATTTCCTTGTCTGAAAACAGCGGTTTTGTGTTTTAACATTTTATTTCGTGGCAACGTTGTTATTTATTGTAGAATTGTATTATTATCATCACTTTATGTTTGATGTAGACAAACATTATTGTTAATTGCAAGAAATTTAAAATTTTGAAAACCATGTGTACAGCATAAAACATAATTGCTATCGTTGTACTTTTTTTAAGGTATAAAGAATTTAGCAAAAAATGAAACTTGCAGCAGAATATTATTCCATTTAAAATCAATTAAAACTAAATATAAAATTATGTTATTGTTGAACATAAAAAGCTACTTACTTTTTAATGGTAAATTTTTGTTATCATTACAAGATTTTTCTTATTACTTAGAAAAAAAAAATTATTTCGATATGATGTATACCAAGATAAGTAATTAAAACCGTGTACTGGTATATTTTACAGTTTTAATTAGAAAATATATTTTAATGTCGTATGCTCACAAAATTTTAATGCTTCAAAACTTTAGAATGTATCTCACGAACTACTAAAATGTTTATCATTTTACTTAAATAATTAGTTACGGGTGATATGACGGTGACGTAGACCATATTTTACTTTATGATGTGTGAAAAATAATATTCGGTTTCCGATAAACCATGTTTGAAAATATTTTATTTATGACGTCCTGTATTATATGAAAAATGATGGAGAAAGGAAATATTGAAAATCACGTTTTGCGTTCACAACTAAATGGAAGTGTTTGCCTTGAAAGGAAGTATAATAAATTTACAATTTTTCACATATGAACTATATAATTTAATACGTAGAAGGATAACATCTGTATATAGGTCAACGTATGAGTTCAAACCGAAACTGTATTACACGACTCAGGTGGTATTTACTTGTAGGTTTAAGGTTAAATTGTAAAAATGTGAAAGATGATTGCACAACATTTTGACCATCGAAAAGTAATTAATTCCTTTTTAATTAAATAAATAATTAAAAATATATATAGGTTTGTATAATTAAAGCGAAATAGAGCAGAATAAATAATTATAACTTTTCTTGTGCCATTGTAACATGTTGATTGGGTATTATGATAAAATAGAAATATTTTAATTAGAAATAGAAAATTATGGCACAAATAATTACTCGATTGAAATATTAATTTAATTACTAAGTTTTCTCGTGTTTTCTATTCGGAGATAAAATCATAATACACATAATTTCGTACTTCGATAGAATTCGATAGAAATTCGTACATAGAAGGAAAAGTATGTCCAAAAATTTGTGTGTAGAAAGATAATTAACACAATTTTGCAAAATATCTATTAAGGTTTCCTTTGGCTTACTTCTTCCCAGTACAGTAAGTGCAACAAGAGCATTTACGGCTTAACTGTATTTAAAACTATAGGAACAAATATAGGTGGGGCTTAAAGCGGTATCGTATTGATTCCTCTTTGACGCTCTAAAACAAAAATTAATTTAGCTGTAACTGTTTCACAAGTAACATATGAAATAAATGAGTGCGAAAGGACCAAAAATGTCGGCTGCAAAAGCAACAAAATAAAATGGATGACGCCGCATACAGTTATTTGATGAAAATTATTCGGTTATGCTGGATACAACTGTGAAAAAATTTGCGAGAATGGATTATAGAACATGGTTACGTATATCGAAATACTTTGATCAATAACCACTGGTAACTCAAAAATACCTTGGAAAATCGACTAAAGTGGGCGAATGAACACAACAACAAAGATTTTACGAATAAAGTGTTTATCGATGAGTCATCCTTTTGAGATTTTAATGCTAAAAACCGTGTTTTTCTAACTAAGCAAAAAGAAAAGAATTCACCCGCCCAAGCTCCATATATGGGGATGCTACACCAAGCAAGGTGTAAATTAATCGCTTTCTACGGAACCTAAACGCATTATTCATGAAAAAAATTTATTCATGAGGTTTGTTACCATCTGTCCGTAAATGGTTTTGAAGCGAGGAACTCTAGTTGGGTCTTGGAAGAAGGCAACGATCCGAAATATCGTAGCATCTGTTCATAATTTAAACTCAAAAGAGGTTGCAACGGGTGTGTAATGAAATCCCGGTTTGTGAAAATCACACAGTTTTCAAAATCCTGGTTTTCAAAATCCCGATTTTTACAGGTTTGAGTTTTTAAAATTTGACATGTGGGAAAATGGGACTCAACTGATTTATTGACAAACACTACATTACACCATTTTCCGGGAAAATTTTCACTTAATAAAAAATTACGTATTATTTTATTCAAAATACGTACTGTGTAATTTTTATAAATATTTTGGTATTATGATTGTATCTTAAACATTTTTCGACAGTACAAGTAATTTTTCCGGGAAAGTTTTGCAATTTTTCTAGGAAAATTTTGAATTTTTTTCAATTTTTTTTTACTTAGTTTGGTTAATTCTTGGAGAATTGAATAAATTGCGGAATAGCGGGGGTTTGAAGGCGGCAACCCCCATGTTCTGAGGTATACAACGAATTAAAATTACATTAAAAAAAATGATTTTTACGAAAGTTGATTCTTTTAATATTTGTAACACTATCAGAAAAAGCGATAAGAGCAAAAGAAACTCTTTATATGAGTCTGCAAGGTTGACGAAGCAATTATTATTAATAAAAATAAAAAAAAACTATTGAAAAAATAAAAAAAGTGAACTGTTTTCTGGAAAACCAAAAAATTTTCCGGAAAAAATTAACTTCTCCCTCCTAAAAACTTTACTATCAGTTTTGTAGTTAAAATTATCGAAGGAGTGGTTGGTTAATCCCTTGCAAATTATAAAATTGTTTTGCACCAAATTCAACTAACAGCATAAAATTAAAAAACTGAAAGAAAGAAAAGCGATATTGTGAAATTGGGGTTTTCCTTCTGTTTGTGCTGAGTGCAAAGCTGTATTAGGATATCAGTCTATTTTTGGGATTCCAACCCGTATGACTCCAACCGGTACTGAATAATAACAATTACGATCGTGATTTAATATGGACAAAATTTCTACGTCATCGTTATGCAGTGGTAAAAACCCAAGAGTACATAGCTCGAAAAAATGAACACATTTTGAGAAAATTGTAATTTAAGTTGATATTTTATCCAGAAGAAATTGTATCAACTCAAATTATCTCAAATTAATACATAAAATTATCAGAGTAAGACAGTTTTCAAAATCCTGGTTTTCAAAATCCCGATTTTTAGGAAACCCCGCGGGTTTGAGTTTTTAAAATTTGACATGTAGGAAAATGGGACTCAACTGATTTGTTGACAAACACTACATTACACCATTTTCCGGGAAAATTTTGATTTAATAAAAAATTACGTATTATTTTATTCAAAATACGTACTGTGTAATTTTTATAAATATTTTGATATTATGATGTATCTAAAATATTTTTCGACAGAACAAGTAATTTTTCCGGGAAAATTTTGCAATTTTTTTAGGAAAATTTTGAATTTTTTTCAATTTTTTTTTTACTTCTACTTTTTTTACTTCACTTTTACTTTTACTTTTACTTCTTTTTTACTACAAATTAATACATAAAATTATCAGAGTAAGACATTCAATAATGGTATTCCAAAATTTTAAAGTTTTTCAAAAACTATTTTATTTTTCGCGATTTTCCTGACTTGTGTTGTTTTGGGTATTTAATATTTTAAAGAAAATTGACATAAAATTACTTACGTTATTTTTAGCTTTTTCTTTCACATTATAATCGTGCGTAACTCAACTTATGTTGTTTTTTCTGTTTGCTATTAATAAATAATTTAGCTTGTGTCGTTTTAGTTTATTAAATATTTTTTATTCAAACTTAAAATAACATTTAATTTGACTTTAATTCATATAAACTTTAATAAAACAATTAATTCAAAATCCAATAACTTAATTTTATTTAACAATCATCATCTGCTACGATTAAGTGGGGATGCGTAACCGGCATGGGCTCTGCATTCAAATTTATGTAGAAGTAGTGTGCTGGTGGATGTAAAAGTGGTAAAAGATCAAGTAAATCTTGTTTTTTGCGTCTTATTGTTAGCATGTTTGTATAGCATTGAACAAAATCATAGTTAGGCTGTGGGCCAATTCTCCGGTAAATCGATTAGTACGGTAAATTAAAATTTTAGTACAAATTACTTTTGAAATCGTACCAATTCTCTAGTAAATAAAATTAGGTAAATAGGGCTCAAAGGGACACATGGTTTCTAGGAATATACAACAATTGGTATGTAGGTACAAGAACTAATGTCATAAATTTTATTGTTGTTGTTCCAATTATTCGTATTGTTTATACGAATAAATTTAAATTTTATATTTGCTCAAATTTGTTGCGTAATATACACAATAAACATATTGGAAAAATAAATAATAATGTTAACAAGTAAAACTGTGCTCATAAATATACAAGCACATTTTTATTTCATGGGAAATGCTAGTGAATACAAAAAAAAATTATGTCTAGAAACATGGCCGCCATATTTTCAAGATTCGTTTAACAAAAACAAAAACCACTACTATTTATCATTTGTGCCTTCGCTTTACCCTGTTTTTTAGTACAGTATTCTATTTACCGCATACACTGTTAAATACGGCATTTACCCTAGATTTACTTGAGAATTGGCCCACAGCCTTACATAAATTATTAAAGCCGTGGCGTGATATATTAAGCACTTTAAATTGTTCATCGTTGCTATAACTTGTTTTATATAATATATGGCCTCGTTCCTTTGTGTATTAAATCCATTTAACATCGTGCCGTAGATTTGGCGAGATCCCGAAATTAAAAATTTGTTCCTGACTCATTTCATGAACTATGAACCGACTGGATTCTGAACGAACAAACTGAAACCAATCCTTGGTTGGTGAATTTTTACCGTGGAACGTTTTTTTTTCGTTGACTCCATGTGAGTGTGGCCAGATACGAGAAACATGTGATCAATCAATTTCAAAGCACTGTGTGACTGTTGTCACTGTAGAAAATTATTTGCTCTGTTCAAGTGGGAAGCATATTTAAATGAGCTAGCAGGCAGCTTGCAATTTCATTCCCACCTCTTTGGCCTACAACTTCATTCCACATATAGCAATTAGACGTACTGGTAGGACAATCATGTATTGTTAAATTGTATGTCCAAAGTAAACGTTTATAGAACGATACTGAGGTCATTACATTCGGAGTGGGTAGACATTGCTGCAGATCGAAAGGACAAGTTTTTATTAGTGGATTGGTCGTTGTCAGTACCTTATCCCGTATAGTGACTTTCATATGATGGGAATGAGTTAATGTGGTTTTTAATGTGGAATAATTGGTCCTGGTGACTCAGATTTTTCTTGGTGATTGTTCTGATAATCTTACGAACTTTGAATTTTTCCGCATCAAATTCCATAAAATAAAAACACGAAAAGTTTCTAGCTTTGTTTGACCGCTTTTGTAATGTCTGATTTGTTTTCTTTTGGATTTCGATTAAACCTGATAAAAATGCACATCTCAAATTATACGACGTTAAATTCCAATATTGATGAAAAATTTGTTGTTGCTGTTGTAATGTGGTCGAGCAGCTACTGGTTTTCCGCTTGTTGAAATATATGACTTACCTGTGTTTCCCTTTGTCTGAAGTTTTTTCATAACTGATTTGCTACTCGATGGTTTTCGACTATCTGCTATAACATTCTCTGTTTCATTCTCTAGGTTAAATTCCACATTTCTTACCATTTGTTCTAAATCTTCGCCATATTCATCGTGTGACTCATCAGGAGGAGGCATATAGTTTGGATCAACATCGGAGTCGTCGTCGTTTTCAAACGGATTATGCCACTTTGAGTCTATCCAATAATTTGTCACTTATACTTTATCAAAATAAGTGGAAGTTTCATAATTCGTATTTTTATTCAAAAATTGGAACACACTAAAACTTACTTCAGTCCCAGAGTATTATTTTCGGTTTCGTGTACACATGGTATCGGGTACGCAGTATTGGTTTTATTTATTTTACCTTTCGATGCTAGTGCTACCATGCGTGACGATCTACTCAAATTATTATTCATTTTTAATCTGAAAAAAATTAAAAATTATGTACTGTTTTTAAAGACCCACATACCTTTCTTTAATATTTACGTAGTAAAACTGATTAAAAACTACATATTTACCTTTTATTGATATTTTTTGCAATGGAAAAAACTACTTATATTAAGTAAAATAATTGTATTTTAACAAACGCTCGGGAGCAGCGAGACACTAAGAATCATCATCTTCGCCTTCTTATTAAAGGGGTGAAGTAAAGTATAGCATGTTATTAATTTTTTTTTTAATTTTTTTTCCGTCAATTTCATTCTCATTTTCCTTCTAATTTAGAATTTATGTGTAAGTTTTAATTCAATTTGCATTACTAGAATTCACAAACAAAATTCTAATTTGTCTTCCTAATATCTTTCTTAAGATTGATTTTGCTACGGAAAGTTTTTTTGTTGTTTAGTTAATTTTCTTTTAATATGGCTTCCGGTCCATCGGTCAGCATAGTTATCTTTCGTGTCTGCGCGGTTGCAAGCTGCGGTATTATGTGTTAGTAAGAAAACGTAGGAAATGTAATTTGTCGGAGGAGGGTGAACCAGAATATTTATAGCATGATTGTGATTTTTACCTGGCATTTGGTAATTTATTATTCCGATTTAACGGGTTTTTCGGGTTGCTTAATTTTTTTTTTCTTTGCACACTTAAATTTAAAATTTTGTATCATGGCTTGCTGTGTCATTTCCAGCTACAAAACCATGAAGTTACAAGGTATCACAGCATTGGATTGGCAATCTCAGTCGCCTGATGCCAATCCGATCGTAAATGTTCCACATGAAAATTTTGATCCACCTATCGAGAGTTATCCGAAAGCTATGGAAAAATTTGCTTGATAGGATGAAAAAAAGGTGCCAGGAAGTTATTGTTTACAGTAATGGAAACTTGACTATGTGGTGGTGACTGTTGATAGCGTCAAAGAAAATACAATATACTTAAACAATAAATCTGCAGAAGTTAATTAAACGCTGTTACAATCATTGGAAAAGTAAGATATTACGTTTCATATCGAATCAGTGTCTATGACTTACAACTTAAATATTATATAACTCTTACTCTCTACAACTTCAATATTCAGCATTGGCTTTTTTGGAATACGGGAAACATCTGCCAAACAACTTAAAATCTTACAAGTCGGCAAATCAAATTTTAATGTGATGAGGTTGGTGATGATAATGCTGAATTTATGTACTTTTTGATCTTCGCAAACATTGTCAAGAAACCGAGAGCTAAAAGCATTAATATAATAAATTTCTCACATAAGGTTCGTCGATTTCTTGACCAGTGATACTGGAGAACGCCATGGACTTGAGCTTTGTTCAAGCACTCTGAGACTAATCATACGATCAAGCTCGTCGTTCATTAACGGTTGTGTCGCAGGCAATACTGTACATTTTTTTAATAGGTTACCTAATTCTTGGTCGGTGTTGGAGGCTGCTTCCGAAAAAGAGACGGTTTTGCGCGAGAGAATTGAGTATTGAGGAGTGATTTCCCGTAGGCTTCAATCTATTACCTTTCCCTTGCCTAGAAGATTACAGTTGAAATAAATTCAGCATATGGAATAGCCATTATTGATTGTAACACGAATATCATGCATAAATGTAATAAAGGTTTATTTTGGGTAGCTCTGTTTTAACTGAGTGATGTTGTCTAAAAATTATCTATTTAATATAGTTTCCGGCATGCCCATATCCAATGTAAATTTAAAATTTCGGTATACGTGAAAAAACAAGAAGCTACTTCTACTAGACTAAGGAGAAATTTACTATACAAACGTGAGCAGGTACGCCACAAAAGTTTAAAATTCAAGAAAATGTCATACGCGTGAGCGTATGATCGTCAAACCTAGAATGATTTGGTTGAGTATTAGTAGAAATTTCGTTAGTTGGATTTGGCTCAGCCACAAAATTTAATTTTTGGTTTAAGCTATCTGTAGCAAATTGTTGAAGTTTGAAGAACGAGGCACGCTACTTTTATAATTGTCAAAATAATTTTGTTGTACCTTAACATTGTCATGTGTGTGTCAATTAAACACCAGCTGTTTTGTCACCTCTGTCATGAAATATAAACGAAAATTTCCACAAACATTAAAATATTTTTTACTTAAAACTCAAAACCTTAAATTGGAATGAGGTTAAAAATTCTTGTATACCACAAAGTAATGGTACATGGAAATTAAATTGGGAGAGTACACAACACAAATCATTACACATGACATAACCATGTAACCAGAAATCTTTCAATTTTTAGGTCGACACACCTAATGATTTTGGTGTTAAAAAGGTAGAGAAAAATGTTTGGTTTATATATTTGGCAGAATATTTTTTATGTAAAATGTGCTCTTTATGTAATTTAAGGACATTTATTACCTTTGTCATTAGAATAAATATAATTGTACGAACAAGAATACCACAAAATGTCATAGCTCCTTATACAATAATAAATCTTAATGATTTAAGATTTTTATTATGAGAACTGAATATTGTTCTCTACGAATTTAAGATGTTTTGTTTAACGAAAATTATGTGTACGGAAAATAGGGCGTTAAGGGATATATGGTTAATCGAAAATCAATAAATGGAAATTCAATATGGAATTTATAATGCTAATATACCATTAATACCATTCCGGATCCACTTTTCCCCAAAATTAATATTATTGTTTGAATCATATATAAAAGCATCTTTAGTATTCAGAATATAATACATAAATTAATTGATATAAAATTACCTTGTTAGCTCCCATAAAAGACAGAACAATAAATTTAAACAAAAAATCAATATTTCAACCTCTTGACTCTGTACATTTCTCGTTGGGACGTCGTTGTTATTAGCAAAGAGTATTCGTATAATAGATCGTTTGATAAACCGGCAAATAAGGGGAGCTTTGATAAGAAACAACAACTTTTTTGTTTTATTTTATTTCTTTTGTTTTGTTTTATTTTATTTCTAACAAATCAATAATAAATTTATTAGAAAAGTTTTCTAATTTTTCTAAAGTACACGACGCAATTTTTATTTCTCGTAATCGTAACGTTTAGGTACATTGTAAATTTTGCCTTTGCAATAAAATTTATTGTTGTTTCTAGAAAGTCTTAAAGTCTTTCTCGTTTTTGTTATATAAAATTTACTTTAATGGGAAAAATGATACTACCGTTGAAATTGGTAAGGAGTGTAGTTTCAGTAATCTATGTCATTAAAGCTGCGACACTGACTGTACGAAATTATAGTAGCCAGTTATTTATAATTATATATGTCACACCTGCTACCTGCGGATAATAAATTCAACAAAGCATAAAATATTATGCTGATATCTCTACATAAAGATTACAAATAATTTTACATTGTGCACCCCTAACAAAATAATATATTCTAATTTTCATAATATTTTATTCCTTACAAAAATTTATTAAAGTTTTATTCCCATTTTTAGTTTGGGATATACACAGCTACTTCCTAACTTATTATAGTATTTTATGGCATTAGATAAATTTTATCTTAGTAAATCTCGACACAAAGAAAGTTACAACAGCAAAAGGAACGAAAAAAAAAAAACTTTTAAAATATTTTTTTGTTTATGTATTTTTACCCACATCACATCAAAAATGTCTTGGCGTGTTTGCTTGTTTTGTACGTTTTTACGTATACATAAAACGCATAAACCAGAGAGCAAGGCAAAAAAAAAAAATTATTGTTCAGAAAATTTATGAAGTTATGGGTAAACTTTGAACGAAATATATAAAAATGAAGTTATAAAGTAACATTTTTGTTTTGAGGTGGGTTTTTCTTTTACATAGTGAGGTATTCGTTTGCGGTAAGAATATTCGTCTTACAGCATATAAGTATAAGTTAACCGTCTTATATATATAAATTATTATAATGGCACCGTTATTAATTATCTAAATTAAGAAATAGCATTTTCTTTTACGAACCCTCGTCGCATATTAACAGTAAAACGGTTTTTCTGAATATGACCTCATACGGTTATTGCACTTTGGCAATTGTTTGCCCTTTTCAATCACTTTTCGCGATTTATTGGTGGATCAGATAATTACAATAATATTTTTAATTTGGAAATAAAAAAAAATTACATTGATATATTAGTACATGCAGGAAGAGAAATTTGCATTATTGGTTTTATAACTTGCAACAGTTGGCTGACTTTTGTAATTGGTTGAAATAATACCAAAAATGAAACTAAATTAATTGGAAACTAATTTGTTAGGCTTTATAAATATTTACAAAAGAACAATGATGTTAAAATGATTTTGTAGCTTTGAACGGTATCCGAAACTCTAATGTTTTGAAATGAAGGAGCAAGATCGAGCTTTTCAACACACTGGCTGAAAATGCCAGGGGCACGATCGTGCTTTTGCTTACGCAAGAAATAATACGATCTTTATTTCAAACTTGTCGATTCTTGTTTGGTGTTTTTTTAATTTCAATTAGAGAGTGGGGATTCTTTCACTCCTCGTACCTGATTAGTGCTTAAACTCAATCAGTATATCCACACGAAGCTTCTTTGAAGCACTGGTTCTTATTTCAAAATAAGCCGTCATCGATAAATGTTTATGCATCATGAGTAAAAAAAATTCGCATTTTTTTGAGTGTGTTTGAGTGGGACCCTGGATGGTAGTTTGATAAAAAATGTTAATTTATCTTGTAAAGCAGATTATACCTTCCATTATGTCACATAAATCGGAATCCGATGCTCGTGATTTAGTGATGGAAATTTAAAAGCTTGATCTACTCGATGGTTTCAATAATAATCAGGTTTCCGTCATAACCACCGTTCCGTGTTAATCAGGTTTCCGTTATAACCAGTGTTATATTTTAAAAAGATTTCCGTTTTAACCAAGGTTCCGTTTTAATCAGGTTTAATGAAAAATATGGTTTTTGCTTAATTGCGCAGCACCATAAAAGTAATTTTTTGGGGGTTGAGCTATGCCAATATATTTTAATTAATTTGTAAAATATTCCAGTACCATCCCCAGTATTATCCAATAAATATAAACAAAAATACGAAAAGTGTGGTGTGGCTTTGTTTAATGCCAACCCACACACTAATTTCTGAAAACAGAACCTATAAAAAATGTTCTAACTGTGTAATAGAATTGTAACTAATTTGTAAAAATTCCAGTACCATTTTCACTGGATTTTGCTAGTACAATACAAGTGCTGGAGCCGCATTAGCATAGTCTTAATTAGTCACTTAAAATGATACGTAAAGAATAAAATATTTTAACATCGAAAGAAGAACTTCAAAAAAATCCCAAGTTTGAGCCTAAGGATAAAAAAATTAAACATCGCAGATGGGGCTTGACATGCCATTGCCAATTTCCATTAATATTCCATTATTATCTCACAATATATTCATCGATAAAATTTCCGTTTTAATGATGGTTACTTACCTATATGCTGTATAAGATAGCGGAATTTTGACAGCGGAAAATAAGAGATTACGCTACTCGCCTTTGAGCAGTAATTACATTAGCGTGATCTCTTATTTTCTAGCGGAAAATAAGAGATCACGCTAATGTAATTACTGCTCAAATTTTTTACTACTCCTCTTTTGACTCTATATGGAAATTTTGGGAAAAATTCATGGACTAGAATTTTCACTAGAATTTTTTTGATTTTCTGCGGCCATATAAGTTATTTTCAGTTTTTGGATTATATCTCAAAAACTTCCACTATTAACCAATAGTTTCGGTTGTTTTTCTAATAGCTTAGATCATACTGAGACTATATGAAAAATTCTAGTTTATGAATTTTCCCCAAATTTTCCATATAGTCTCAGTATGACCTAAGCTATTAAAAAGCCAACCGAAAGCGTTGGTTACTAGTGTAAGTTTTTGTGATATTGGCCAAAAACTGAAAATAACTTATATGGCCGCAGGAAATCAAAATAATTCTAGTGAAAATTCTAGTGCATAAATTTTCCCCAAATTTTCCATATAGTCTTAGTATAGCCTAAGCTATTTGAAAAACAACCGAAATTATTGGTTACTAGTTGAAGAAATGCCGGAAAGACGGAATATTGTTAAATTTCCACATTTCATATACCGAGTTCCTTTACTTCGCAGATCAATTAATTTGCCGTTTTAAGGATCACTTCTAATATTTTATTCCGCTGAGATGTTTTATTTAGTGAAAAAATATATACATAATGAATAAAAAATTTGAGCAGGTAATTACATTACAAAATAAATTTTCTTTAGTGATAGTGCTGCCACTTGCGGCGAGTAGCGTAATCTCTTATTTTCCGCTGTCAAAATTCCGCTATCTTATACAGCATGTTACTTATATAGATTGAGTAGTACGTCGATGATATTCTCTTTTTTCTTTATTCGTTCGCAGTGTTTACGTTCATTTTGACGGGGCCAGTGTTTAAAATAAACTTCACTCTAAGAATATGGAATGCGTATATGAGTAAGCTGTTAACCGTGAGTAAAAGTTCGAAGCCTTTACTTTTTTGTACCTGCGGGTTACAATTTTTCTTCTGTTCTAAAGAGGGAACATTTTGGTAAATTTAACTTTAATCCGACGGTAGATACTCGAAAAATTAAGTTAAAGTTATCGGCTGTACTTTAAAAGTTTTTTATATTGAAATGTTGCCGTTTAAAAAATAATTTAAAATTTCTTGGCCTTACTTTGTAAATCCAATCAAGCGCATATACTAAGCAATAAAAGCATTTTGAAGGAAATGAATCCTAAATTTGGCTAATTGATTAGAACTCGGTAATTTCTGAATCAATATTTGTGAAATTTTAAGCTTAGGCCTACAATAGTTTTCAAATTAACTGCCCCGCTTAGGCACCTCTCTTGAGGTAGGATTACTTTATGTGACGAAGTATACTATCTTGCTGTAAGCTGTAATGTTCAATTCCATTCATTCCATGAAAAGTCAAATGATTTTTAATGACATTTTCAATATAGTACTCAGTGTTGATTTTAGTACCCCTTTCGATAAAAAAACAGCAGTAAAAAATTTTTTTCGAAATTTATAATTTAGATAATGGTACTTTGTACTCTGTTGTTTCAAAAGCCTTCCGGTAAGAATATCATTTCAACTGAAAATAAAATTTCATCGTCATTGTACCAAGAGAGTATAGTATTAAAATTTTTGACCCTAGTTTTCTTCTGGGCCACAGTTAGCTCAAAATTATTAATTTTTGCAGGTTTGTGTGAGCAGATCCTTTCACAACCCACAAACTTCGATATGTGTCCTCTTAATAAAAAAATGAGCGATTGGGAGAAGGTTGGATGTAGATTTGTTGATTTTATTGTAACACAGTAATGATATTTTTTTTGAATTAGATGCCAAATATTAAACCTCTATATCTCTTTCGGCCAAATGAAGTCCCCTTCTGAAATGAAAAATACAAGCATTTGCGTAATAAACCAATCGAAATTTTGTAAGGCTTCGGGCCGATGTGGGTTTTAATCTATTGATTGAAATAAAGTGAATTTGTCATTGATAACTACAATGAGGTTTTCGCTAAAGCAAATTACAAATTTTATGAACCGTTTTAATTATTGAAAAACTCTTTGTCGTCTATTCCGGTTTTTGTAAAAGTGAAATTTTTGTACTAATTAATTATTATTTTTGAGAAATTTTATATTTATGTCTGATGGTACGAAGATTGCTAAGGAAGCAGCGAAAGCACTTTCGTGATTAAGGCGCCTGCTAAAAAAGACTATGGTTATCAGTTTGCGAAAGGAATATCATCGATAACACAAAGTTTAAATCTCCAATAATAGTAAAAACTATCATGAGTTGGCGAAAACCATTTTGGCGGACAACACATTTGAGAAAAGTTTGGGGATTATCAGGATGTATGGCGGAAGCGTGGTATTGTTGTGAAAGCAACAGAACCGTTCATTTTGAAGATCGGAAAATGTTCCTTATTCAACCGCAAATTAGAGATAAATGTAGCTCAATGGTGGAAAACTGTCAGTGGTTTTCTATTAAAAATGCTCTATTCTCAAGAGAATGATGAACAATTTAAAAATTCGAAACAAAAAATTTTAAGTTTCAAAAATCAGGAAAGCTAAGGATTTAAAGTAAAATTTGTTACGGATGGCTCTTTACTCTGAGATTACAGATTTAAATTAAAGAAATTTAATTTGATGCGGGGAAGTTTATTATCGCATAACTGTTAAATGGCAAAGGGAATTGGTGATCACAACATATCATATGGTCAGTTTATTAGTTACACTAATACAATATTACTAAGGGGCCAATAGAGGGGTCCAAATAATTTAATTACCTCAATAACTCTAGCTACGAGAAAATATTTGTCTCCATAACATTGTTGTTGTGGGCTATCTAAGACGCCAGATAACCGGGTGGAAAGTTGGGGGTTTAATTTTAATTTTGATATTCGTCGTCTAGACAAAATTTTCAATTTCTTGGAATCTAATTACATTACAGTGTTTCTGAACATTTAATACGAAAACATATTGAGAACCAGCATCAAAAGTAGTAATAGTAACGAACGAAAATTATTCATGGTAAAGAATCAAAGAGATAAATTGTTCAGCTCATTAAACTGTAAATTATCCAATTTTTATTAAATTCCAATGTAAATAATGAATTTAAATTGTTCGTGTGTTCTGATAAACGAAACGGTGAACTTTATAATTTAATTTATTATAAGGATTCGTACTAAGATAATCAAAACGATGGTCCTCGGTTTACGGTGCCAGTAATCTTGCCTACAAACACAATTTATTTTATAAGGCACACCTACATTAAGATACAAAAACTCTCTAAACTAAATTGATGAAAGATGAGTTTTCCGGTAGTGTCACAACTAATTATGCTTAAAAACAATTTTTGAAAAGGGTTTGACGTTTTCAATAAAACTGTATATGGGTTGGTAATTCATCTAAAATCAATTTTACTAAAATATGTAGATACTTCCAAAATTAGAAACAGATAGATTTAAAAATCGACTTATCATCAATATGCAGTTTACAATATTCATATCGGTAGAAAGCTAATTAATTTGCATTTTTAATTTATGGCGGCAAAAACTAATTGGTCGGATTAAAATTGCTCTCAATATAACCATTTTAAAATATAAAATTTTCCACTAACGTATATAATCCGATTTTCCATTTCAGTTGCTTTTCATCAAATTTTTCATCTAGACAATAGTAGTAAAAATTATATTTTATCAGATTAGAAAACATTCAGGTATAGTGCGCTTAAAATTTGAACGAGTTCATTATATACTCGAAATATAAATCCTATTTCTAAAAAGGAAAATTATTTAATCTGGTACTTTTAAGGATCTTTGAATTATTTGGGATATTATTTGTTTCACTTTACGTTTTAATAACTATTTCATATGAAAGGATAAGACAACTTAAGCAAAAATTTAGTATAGTTTATTTCATGCAAGGTGCCGTCACGGTAGAGTCATTTTATAAGACTCTTTCACGGTTATGACTATATTTATACTTTTGTATTTGTACTCGTATGTATATTGAAAAAAGTTTTGCCTAGTTTGAATATAGTATTGAGTTTAGCATTTAGCTCCATTGTGTACCATTATTCACATTTTCATATCGTACGCCACGACCTGTAATAGACTACTTGTAACCCTTATAAATTTTATAAAACTATAATAACAAAATTCGATAAAATATTTACAAGGGTTGCCTTTGAACCTGAATCTTTTTTGAAAAATGTTGGCGCCACTTGAAAACCATCTATAATTGCAGATTTTTTCCTAGCTAATGAACGTTTAGGATTTCCATATTTTTTCCAATTGGCCATTAAATAAGCTATGTCCTGTTATACACCAAACTAGGGATCTCAGTGTTTGACTGTCCGCAAATTGAATATCCCTCTGGGTGTCCGATATTGTAACTAAGAAGTTTGTTTCATCTCAAGCAAAGTTTGCGATGGTGTTTTAACAAGTTCATAATAAATAGTTAAATTTTAGTAGTTCATGGAAAAGACATTGATGGGTTCAATACTTTTTCTTACACAAAAAAAGGCGGCTTAATTTTTTTTAATGTCAAAATGTCAAGGGGACCATATTAATGTAATTTTTTTTGCCTTGCCATGTTAATTTAAAAAAAAGCCCGAGCCAAGCAATAGAGATAATAAAGATATAAGTTTTCATGTATCTTTCCTGATAAGTTCGTGTGTGCAAACTGCTAATGCGAGAATTACCGAGTTGGAGATATTTCTATTCCGAATACGTGGATTGAGAGAATAGGCCTAATTACTTCACATCTGGACTTCGTAGTCGTTTTCAATCCAACAGTGTACCATCTACATATGACGGGGAAGAGAGGTTATATTGTTTACAACTTGATCTAGTTCAGGAATCCTAGTATAGAGACTATTTTCTAAAGACTCGTTGTTGTTATCATCAGGTCTGATAATTGTACAATTTTATTTGTTAGATTTCCTTTGGTCAAGATCCATTTATGACCTAGCCACATGCATGCCGGTCTAGTTGCAGCATAAAGTTGTCGCGAGTTCATCTTACAATGGAGGAATCAAGATCCTTTATTCTAGATTATATGCTTGAATTTGTTTTCCAATTTGTGATTTAAAAATCGTCTTGATATGGAAAAAGGTTCCTTGAAACATTTTTTTATTCCAAAGTGTATATCTTCGATTTTAGTTGTTAGCTCGTATAGCTCGGTAGCTTGTGTCTGTTGATATTCTTGGCTGATAAGCCTATTGACCAGGGATTAATAGATTTCGTTAAAGTGTATTGGTCTGATATAGTGACTCAGAGTTTTCTCCTTGCTTCTGAAAATAGATGACGACTTTCTACATGTGAAGTTGTAAGGGCGTAAATTCGTGCTTGCTTCTGATCGAGATGGGTATGGGTGGCAAAGTTCACGTTGACTTCCTAATTACCCATAATTATGTAGTCCGTTAAGTGACATTTAATTGCAGAGCTAATGATCCTTTCATTTGGTAGTTAGTTCATCCTTTGATGTCCTTACTGATTCAAGTGGGTTTTTGCTGCTCAAAAAAAGTTCAATTGTTCATTTTTTCTCTCTGCATCTTAGAAATTTGTTACGTGTGTGAAAGAAGTCCGGTCGTTTAGTCGTTTGTTTGTTTGGCTCTGTTAAACATTTTACAAACATCTCTCGTATTAACCTCAAGGCCATGATTTGCAAGGAGAGAACTTATATTATAGGCGTCTTTTACTAACAAAGTGGGGTCCTTTGCAGTACTCTGTCGGTATAGACTTGTCACTGGACGTGTTAGGGGGTTCCTATTTAGGTTTGTACTCGTTGAGGTATATCAACAATTTACATATCTTGTTGGAATTCAAAGAATAATTTCATTTTTCGCCCAAGGATGTCGTTCCTGTGCAATGTCCCAGATCAATGTTAAAAAACGGCAAAGGTTACAAGTCGCTGCAATTGATATATGTAGTTTAATCTAAATACCCCATTTAGTGGTTCAACTGAGCCCTGGCTTGTGCTGTTTAAATTGTGATGGAATCGTGCCATGCCTCTTTGACTTCTTTTGCTGGCCTTGTCTTTGCTTGACCATACAGCTTATAAAACCAGAAAAACCGGATCTAGAAAGTTGACCCTTCTGGATTTTTACCAGCCTACCAAAATGGCCGACGTCTCATGGTTTTCAAATGAGATCTGGTACTCTAGCTGTTTTTCTTCAATCTGAAGAAAAGAGTTCAGAAAAATCAATTTACTTTGTAGTAGTTGGGTTCTTTACTATCTTGAATGAGATAAAGATAGTTAATTGTAATTAACCGTTATCCCTATTTTTTCTCGAGATCATTTTTCAGCCGCATTCCATATAGCTTTTCATTTTGTACTAGCAGGCTATAACTTATTAACACATTTATCACGGTTATGGAACAAATATTGGTAAAGCGGAACTCCGTACTTGCCGATAATTTTCAAATTTGCAGTGTCCGATAGACGAGTGTGTAATGAAATTCCGGTTTTCAAAATCCCGATTTTGTATAAAAAAAAACCTGAATTTTAGGAAATCCCGGTTTGAAATTTTAAAATTTGACATCTAGGAAAATGGGACTCTTAAATGATTTTTTTTACAAAATTCAAAAATGAGTTTGCGATAAAGTTCAAGAAAATGGCTAATAAGGATGGAATTTGGAAGGAGGACTTAGTTGCCCGTGAGAGTTATCGAAGCCGTCAACCTCTACAATTATTGCATTTTAAAATGTTGCATTAACAAAATATTGTTTGTTTTATTAATCTTGCAACTAAAAAATGTAGCAATTACAAAACTTTATTATTTATTTTGTGTAATTAGAACTAGAAGAATAGAAAACCGGGATTTTGAAAACCGGGATTTGTAAAACTGGGATTTCGTAGTACACCCCCATAGACTTATCGACCGATTTTTTGTGTTGAGCAGAGTTACTTTGTCTTTTTGTCCATAAAGTTAACTGTTAACCAACCAACAGCGAACACAAATGAAGCTTAGTCCATCCGTAGATATAGTTCCGCCATAGCATCCATAAAATTATTTACAACTATGTAGCATTTAAGTCGTTTCTAGAGATACCAAAGTAGTTTTCGGCCAATGTCTGAGAGGTACAATGAGTGGTAAAATTGAGTGGTACCAGTGAAATCTGGTAGAAACTGGAGCAATGTAAGTTGCAGCTTCCATAGGATCATTTTCGATTCTTAGAAATATTTTGTACAGTTTAGGATTTTTCGGAAAAAGCATTTTAAACTTAAGTGAGAGTAAAAATTTGTAAAAGCTCGAGTTCATGACATTACGAAAGATACACACATAGGCACAACATGTTTTATTTTATATTCATTTTTGTGCGAATCGACTAACCGAATAATTGCGATATCTTTTACATAAAACCACAAAAAAAAAAACATGGAAGCCTGTATAAAAATGGTGTAGTGATTTTCTGGCATCTGAGCCTGTTTTAGCTCTAGAAATGCTTGAAAGCTTGGCATCTTGAAATTTTATGATTGTTTTTTACTCGCCGTAGCATTCAAGCCCGGTGTATTCGAAATTTACTCAGATGAGTAAACAAAAGTTGGATGTTGGCCACAACATATACACCCCTCAATTTTGCCTTTATTACGAATTTTAAGAGTTTGGTCGGCTCACGAGAAGTTAAAGAACTTAATATTTTTTTTTATTCATATTTAAATTAACTCGAGCTTAACGTTAATTAAGCGTAAATTGGTAACTTATGGGTTACAAAATTAGTGACATCTAGGCTTAAACAGAAGTAGTAGTTTTTTTAGCTACAAGCCTGAAACGTAACCTAGAGTGGTGAATAAAATGAAATTAGTTGTGTGATTTTACAAGGATAATTGTTTTTGTGTAAAGTGAATTATTACATTCTTATTGTTGTGACAGATTGTTTTCGAGAATATTTCTTCTTGGCAGACCTTGAAAATCGCATTACAAAATTTCTATTGAAAGAATTATTACTGAAGAAATTGATTGATATGCTTAACCTTGCAAGATAAATTAAACATATTTAAGAAAATTTGAGCGAAAATGTTACTACTCAAATGGCTGGCAGATAAAATTATAAATGCCTTTTCTTAAATTTTGGAAATAACTTTTAGAACTAAATAACGATGACTAAGAGAGACTAAACTCAGGTCTAGTCGTCTTACGTTAAATTTGACTTGTTCTTTGAAAATTTAAATCAAGAATTGAATGTGGTTAACATTATTTTTGGGTATACACCTTTATCAAGCACGAGAATTGCACATCTGACCATAACCATTAAAATAGCATTTCGTTAGATTTAAAGAAGTATAATTTAACACATTTGGGGCATTTTAAGGAAACGGTTATTTGTATGAGGCGGAACATATTGTTCAGCAGTATTTTCAGATTTAATAGCATCATTTGACGAGAAAAAACAATCTTTAAAAATTTTCCAATCTCCACGAAAATTCATTTGGACACCTCTAAGCCATAATGAAAATTTAGGAATAAAATTAATTTTGATTAAATTCACGGAAAACTATCTAAATCTGGGCCATCATTAAGGGCCTTTTTGATATTATGAATACTTTCTGAGAATACTCATATGAGTTTTCATGATTTTTAAATATACATTTTTTCATCAAATGATACTACAAAATCGAAAAGTATTCTAGAACAATTTTCTTAAAATTCCTAAAATTGTGGTCCAAGTTTTGGTTGTTTTCCGTAACTTTAGGTCAAAATGATGTTCTATATGATTGCTCAGCATGGCATATAGAGTATCCATGTGAATTTTCATGACGATTGGAGCATTTTTGGAAAAGGGTAATTTGTAAGGGAAAATTAGTTAAGAGTACTTTTCGATTTGGGAGCATCCCTTGACGAGAAAAACCTCCTTCTGCATGATAGCCTCTATTGGCATAAAAGCCATGACAGGGATTAAAAATTTCCTATTTGCATGAAATTCGTTTCTGAGTCCCAATTCTCTATTCCCCGGGCAAGAAAGATTATGACCAATAGTCATTCACATTTTTACCAAATTGATTTAATTACCGGTACACAAGTAAAAACAAAGTTGGTCATGCTCAATGACCAACTTTGTTTTTGTGTAACGTCATTGTTTTTATTATCTCTTATCTATTGCAAATTGTAACAACAAATCATAAAATATAATAATAATTTATTTGAATAAATAAAATTTATTACAATCTTCTTACATGTTTAATTGCTTACAAGTATTATTCTAATCTCAACTGTACTCGAAATGCATACGACTAGATATAAATTTGTCATGTATCAGATAAAATAATTTTATTTATAATAAAATCGAAAATAATTTTAGAACAAATCTATGTCTCTACGAGTATTTCCATGTTGTTCATACTATACAGAATACACAATTTAATTGTAATAAATTAAATTTGTCTAAGTTTTGTTGGATAAATTTATATCTATTGTTTAGATAAGATTATGTATAGAGAGTAGTTATAACAAATGCACTTATTATCTTGTTAAACATAAATTACATTCCAAAATTTTTTTTGAGTTAACAAATTAATTCATATGGATAAAAGGCTGTGTTGTGCCGTTTTGTCTACACTGCGTAGATAATTAATATTCTACATGCGTAGAGAATGTATGTAGAGAATGAAGACATTGTTTTTGATTGCTATCAGGGAAATTCTATAATTTTTTCCCATTTCCGCTTCATGGAGCTTTATTTCTACTTATGGGTTGTCATTATATACTACTTGTGCAATGGTGTAAACCCATGAAAAATACTCCCATATTTAAATGAAACTTTTAAATCCTATGGACAAAAATATTCGATTGTGCACACAACCGTGCGTACGTATATCCATATGCCGCCCTTTTGCTTAAAAAGTTGATGTTAAACTTGGGTATAAAAAGTGGAAACAGTTTTCGTTTCGAAGATGTACACTACAGACGTCATTGCACAGAGAATTTCTTTCATCGCCTCGAATTAAGCCACAAAACGACATTTTATTTTGTTTCGTTAAAATACATCTTGCATGAGCTCGATTGCCACGCTCAATCAGAATCACAGAAAAATTCTATAAAAACAACTGTTTTCATTTTCCAGGTTCCTTTACTAACGACCTAAATTAAATAATGCATCAAAAAAATCACAAGATCGTATTAAAGACATGGGATTAAAGTTAGGGAGCCACCTAGGTGATTGTTCAAACTTTGAAATCAACAATGACACAAGAAGAAGAAGGCAAAAATTACGTCAATCAAATGCAATCTGAAATTATCTTAGATCTTAAGGGTAAATTATAAATTATTAGTTCGGCTGACCATTTAAATTATATGAATAACAGCGTCCAATCTTCCTTGGTTCTCGTCCACATTGATAACGACACTATGGTTGGAAAAATTACAAACTTAAAAGATGATTTGCAGATGGTTTGCAGTCCATCCTCCTAAAAAATCAGTGTTATAGTCCTCTCGGTAGGAATTTTTCCGTTCATCTTGAAAAGCTTTCTTATTATTCCTATATGTACAAAAGGTAACAAATCGGATATTAGCCAATTGAAACGTAATCCCTGTTAAACCAAAAATTTTCAATTTCCAAAAGTGCTGTTCGAGACGCAAGAGAGCACCTGACAAATCATTTAGGTTGTCTACTACGGCTTTCCGTACCATGGATTATTCGAAACATAAAGAATCATTTCCTGCAAATGATATTTCTAGGAGGTTGGCACGATTTTCTCATATTCTTATATAGAACCATATGGAAGTTGGTTATTGGCGCCAATACTACCATTCGGATGTTACTGTCCTCTTAGTCATTGTAAGCCCTTACTGTTACCAACTTGAAACAATGTATTGACTGATATTGTTCGCATCTTTAATTAAAACAAATAATTATTATTATTTCATTTCGAAAAATTATTTTTAATCATTTATTCATACGCAAAGTACAAAAACAACAAATAAATGAAGAAATATGGCATGGATATTTTGTTGTTGAGAAAAAAATTTAAAAACACAATTCCGTCTTATACAAGTTTAAATAGAAAAAACGTTGTTTGAGGAAATTTTTTTTCTGGGATGAAAAACTAGGCTGACTTCACGTACTTGAGCAATTGGAAGAAGTGAATAAGACAATGTCGAAAATCAGGCACATATAAAAAAGTCTCATCAGGCACATATAAAAAGTCATTTTTTTAAGTCTTTTTCTTTTGTCGCCCTCGATAGCACTTACTGTGCTTTATGAATGCTGAATTATTAGAGCGCTTCCTATGTAATTCGGGGGTTGCGGGTTCAATTCCTGGTGGTGACAAACAGTTACGACTGTGCGTTTTAAATGTGTTTTGTGTTACATTGCGTATTGTCTTATATATTTCAAACCATAGTTATCGGCTTTTCTCCATAACATATTTTTTTTTTTACTAAATATTACAACAAAAAATTGTAAACTAATGTTTTGATTTGAATTACCAGAAGCAGGTAAAGCTGCTGGTTTTTGGTTTGCCAGTAGTTCTGTTTTTTGCAGATGGCGTAATTGACATTTTAACAATTTCAAAATAAACTTTTTAACAGTTTAAAGTTATTCGGAATTATTATGTTTTCAGAAGTAATCACTAAGTGGTGGCGTATGAACAACGTAAAAAATTAATTTCTTTGAAAAAAGAAAACGAAATTACCCATAACCCTTATGTGAGTGAAAAGGTACCCGGGTACCTTTTGCACTTTTAAACGTCTAGCTTCGTATGTTCCAGTCATAATAAAAAGTTTTTATTTTTTCAGAACTTCTAGTTCAATAATTGATAGATTACGATCACACTTGGACGCACGTGAGGGCAAAAAGTATAGTTCAGTTATGCGAATTAGAAATAGTATGCAAATATTTTATAGTTTTGTGTTATATGTCAATGTATTTCATTGTTTGTATTTCTGGTTATTTATTTCATTTAATTTATGTTTATATTTTTATTTATTTAAAAAAAAAACTAAACAAACATTTTTTTATTACTATCGATCATTTTTTTCACTGATGTGACACGTTGGATTATTTACATATTTTACAGAATGTTTTTCGAAAACTGACATGTTTCGGCTAATGCAAAGCTGTTTTTAATTTATGTAGTTTTAGCAAAATCCGTTATAAATTTCTTAATTGCAAAAAAAAAAAATTGGAAAAAATTGGTTTCCAGAAAAATTGCATGTAAGGCACCCGGGTACCTTAGTCACTCAAATTAAGATATTTTTTTCCTCACTCACATGAGAGATAATTGTCTAGCAATGCTTATGTCACCATAGAGATTGGTAACGAAAAATAATACGGCATTGAAAATAACATGCTAGAAAATGAATCTCACAAATTTGTTTTTTTGAAAAAAAATTTCAGTAAAATTTACTGGCAGTAAGCGGCCACAAAAAGTATGAAACTCAATATTTTTTATGGCAACTGTTGTTTGCCTTTATTGCGTGGATTCCACAGTGAAACAATTTTTTTTTTCAGTAAAAAATACTGGTAAACCGAAAAGAGGAGAGTATACATATTAAAATTACGTTAGGGTGATAAAGACAATCAAATGTTGCCAAAAAAGTATTGAGTTTCATACTTTTTATGACAACATTTTCTCCGCTTACTGCCAGTAAATTATACTGAAATTTTTTTTGTTTCTCTCTAACAAGTAAAGGATTTATATTTTTATCTCGTGTTAATTTTACTGGAAAAATTGTTTCACTGTGGAAATTAGGCATAGCACTCTAACGTAATTTTAATATGTATACTCTCCTCTTTTCGGTTTCCCAGTATTTTTTACTGAAAAAAATTGTTTCACTGTGGAATCCACGCAAACTCTAACCAATTCGTAAGAAATTCAGTCGGAAAAATTCATAAGTTAAAGTGTTTACTTTGTTTGCGAAATTGTAGTACAAAAACAAACGTATTGCTGTCAATTAGTAAAAAATTAACTTTTCACAATCCATTTTGTATTGGACTCGTACGTACAACTGATAAAAAACAAATTATTTTGTTCGCATTTAAATACCATAAGAATTGGTGAGAATTGGTACGAAATAAGCGTAAGTAGTGTAACTGTACGTATAAACCTACATAGATTTGTTTAGTTCTGATGAAATAGTACAAATTCGTACGAATTCGTAGCATCAAAATTTCTTAAGAATTCGCATCCAATGTAACCACAGCCTAACGCGATTAATTCGTGTTATTAGTGTTTTGGTGTTATCACCGCCTGCTCATATCGTCACCGCATCATTTATGAGCAGTGAAGGTTATGTTTGATTCCCCGCATGACTCGCTTGAGATGAAATTTCTTTGATTTTACCCACCTGGCAAATTCTCCCGAAATATAGACCACATGGCTTGCATATGTGCAATGCAACTCAGTAGGGTTGTTGTGACTTTTTCAAAATCCTTGTTTTCTTTTCTTCTAGTTCTTGCGTCTGGATTTTGAAAAAAGTATTTTTTATTAATTCAAGCCGGTTGGACTAATAATATTTTAACATAAAAATAAGATTTATTGTGCAAAAGTTTTCTAGAAAAAACCAAGGCTGCGAAGTCAGAGGCGGGAGTCGGTTTCGTGGAGTCGGTGCTACTTTTCGTGGAGTCGGAATAAACTTAACTCATATTTTTTTTTGTCAAATTACAACAACAGTTGACACACTCTAGAAATAGACGAACTCCTAGTTTTTGATGGTTTTACAAAATTGAAATTGCAACTCTAATTTCTTGAAAAATAAAAAACGACTATAACAAAACTAAACCAGTAAAACCCGTAAACAGTAAAAAAAACTGTATATAAGTCGGGTCGTGGCGCTTCAATAGCTTCTTTCCCTATGTTTTAGTTGCAAGATTAATAGAAAAAGGAATACTTTGTTAATTGTAGAGGCTGACGGCTTCGATAACCGAGATTAATTAAGAAATCGATTAAGAACGAATCGATTAAGAAATGGCCTACCTCCATCCCCAATGAGAATATTCCAGAACTTTATCAAATATCATTTTAAAATCCCATTTATACCACACATGTCGATTTTTGGCATAAACGGTTAAAAAATAGCCAGATTTCATTCCTATCCATCTTATTCTAGAACTTTATCAAAAAAGCATTTTTTGAATCCCATTTAGGACTGACATGTCGAATTTCCACTAAATCGGTTAAAAAATGGCCAAATTCCATCTATTAGCCATTTCCTAGAACTTTGTCACAAACTCATTTTTGAATTTTGTCCAAATAACATTTAAGAGTCCCATTTTTCTATCTGTCAAATTTTAAAAATTCAAGCCGGGATTTCATAAAAATCGTGATTTTTTTATTCAAAACCGGGATTTTGAAAAACGTCATTTATCAAAAAGTCAAAGGTTCATAGCCGAACTCTATAAGTATTTTTGTTGATATCTCATTCTTCCACCCCCAAAACCACACCACCCACACAAAGCCACATCCACACGAGATATATATATTTTTATTCCACATTCACATGCTCTGTGAAAATAAAAAAATAGAATAGAAAATGAAAAAAAAATTCTATGAATTTTTATGAGGGGGGTTAAAAAAACCCTACATATTTTGAACACCCTAAATTATTTGAATGCCTTTAATTTAGCTCCGTAGCTAACCGAACTGCCGACCTGGCACGTACTTTTCCTTCCTCCTACGCTTTAAGTAGGATTCTAGCATACAAAGGAGGTTATTTTTGTGATGCTATGAACATTTTTTGATCTCGAGCCCAACCTCTTTTGCACTTTGCATATTTAGCTATGTATAACCCTAAATTTGCAGATAGTTTATGTGATAGTTAACATAAACTGTATTTCATTCATTAGGTTCAATGCCATTTCATATGCGGCATACACTTTACTCCGTGATGAGTGGTCAAATACTTTTTTAGTATTTTTGCAGAAAATACACTTTGTTGTCTCTGCCTTCTTTGGAATCATTTCTGACCATGTTCAGAATCACGACCATGTCCAAAAATATCGTCTTTTTCTTTGCAAAATTTTGTGACCCTAATAAATTCTTGCACTTTGGATGAGGTGCAACCAAAATATATTCTGCTGTTTTATTTTCTGCTGTTTCATTTTGGCACTGATAGTGATCTGCTTGCCTTAAGATAATCATGCGAGGTAATTTCTTACCTAGTAGCATTGAATCCAAATCATCTTCCGACAAGTTTTTGTTATTCAGAAATAAAAGCTAGTTTTCCGGCTTCGTAATTGCGTTATTAAAGATAGATTTTTTGCTGTTTTAACAGTGACAATGCTTCACGGTTGCCACTGAGGATTTGGGATATTTTTAACACCAGTTTCGGTTGCAGGTTTGAGGTTCTCTTGTGCGACTAGTGTCAGCGTGTGTGTAGTTTTTTTTGTGTGCAATTTGATAGCGACTAAACTATTTTTGTTCAGCTAGATGACCGTTTAGTTCAGCTACCTATAAGTTCATTGTGTGCCGAGCATCACGAATTGATCTCTAGCACTAAAAAATCTTTCTGCAACATTTATTTAGCTTATTATAGAGCAGGTATCGCATCCTCTACTGTGGAGAGTGCGTAATCCTTTTTGCGCTTGTATGTTAGAAAATGAAGACCCTGGCCCGAAGGACCATTTCACCTCGCCTCTATAGCCAAGTAATTTCAAGCTTTAATGATATTTTTTAATAATCTTTCGTACTTCCCGTTTACCATCAATACTTCAGTGTTTGTTCCTTAAATATGCTAAGGTCAATTAAATGCCACCGTGCAACGTGGTGTGCCGCTACGTCCGCACGATGTTTATTTGACTTTACATGATGCCAAGTATATGTATAGGTGCTGATAGAATAGTCGCTATCTCAGACATTCTATCTTGCCACAAAAGTTTGAATTAGCTTGTCTATCTTTTTCCCTTGCATAGCGTAATTGTTGAACCAGGCCAAGCATGAGTTAAATTTTGTCACTAACAATACTGTATTAAGCTGGAGAGTTAGAAATGTGTTGTAATGTGATCTTTAGCGCTATTCGGTAATACACCGCTGCAGCTCTTACATAAATGGATGCGTCATGAAATCCGTGCTTTTCAATTGACGATTACCTAGTTGTTTCATTACAAACATTTTTCCTTCGCCATTTCATCCATCTGGCATGGCAAATAACCATTTATCCCATCTTGTTCCAATTCTCCATGCTTCTGGCATCATAAATTTGACCATGATTGTTATTGGGAACAGCCATACTATGGGATAAAATAATTAAGATGGATTCGCTTAACGACACTTCGCTCAGCTTCTGCTTTTATTAAAATTTTATTGTTTACTTAATATTTCGCCATAATTGGCATCATCAGAATCTAGTGATATAATTTAAAAGAAAATGTACATAAAATTAATTAATGTATCTGGTCAGTATAATTGATTAGAAAAAATTGTTAAAGAAAAGCAAAAGAAAAAACGAAAATAAAATGAGAGAATTTGATATTTTGTTTTTAATTTTATTTTACTGGCGCTTTATAAATTAAAATTAAAAATCGAAAATCAAATTCTCTCATTTTCCTTTCTTTTAATTTTTTTTTTTTTTTTTTTTTTTATTAAAATAATTTTGAAAGAAAAAATATATTCGTTTGAAAAAAAAATTAGCTTAATAGCTTGGAGTGTCGTACAGATGGCTTTACATCACGAATTTTAAATCGAAAACTAATGGTCAGTTTCTTTATTCATTTAACTCAGTTCTGTTTCACAAATTTTAAAAAATTAATTGTTTAATCAATTAAATCACACCGAAAACAACGAAATTTAAAATTTTTGTAAAAAAGTCTACGTTTCAGTAAACAAAACTAAGCTACTACAAATTTTTATATAATTCTTAATGTTAGTTAGTACAAAAAAAAATTGTGTATATCAGGCATTTACAAAAATTTTCATTTATTACATGCAGGAAGTAAAATTTATAACATATTACAAAAATTGGTCGTAATATTATATGAAATACAAAATGTTCGTCTAGACAAGTAAAATAATGAATTTAATTTATAAATAAAACCTTATTAAATTGCAATAAAATGTTTATTATCTCCCGAAGACAAATTCAGTTCGAATCGGTAACACAAAATTTATTTTTCATTTTATACGAAAATATGTCACATTTTTCATATTATAACATACCTTGTACAGGTTATGTTTGGAAAATATGAGATATTATTTAACGTTCAACGTAATGGAACTTTCTTAAGGAAACAACATAACCAATAATAAATACTCGAATGTAATGTAATAACACTTAAGAATGAAGATGAAATCTACGTTCTGATAGTTTTCTTTTTTTTAAGATTTTTTCTTGATTTTCCATCCTGGCTTTAAACCAAAGGCATTTATTTAATGTTATTATGTTAGTTCGTTATGCTGTTCTTCAAAAATATTTTAGTTTTGTATCGGATATGCAGAATAGTTTTTTTTTTAAAGTTCTAACAATTTGTATACTGTATATACATGAACAAAAGTTTGGTATATGTGAAAAGTTTTACTATTCATCTTATTCAGTGTACGTTGCAGAAGAAAAGTTTTGTATGATGGCTATAATTTAAGTGAAGTATACTAAACGTAACAGTATTATACTAAATTTGGTCGAATAAGTCATAACAAATTTAATAAATTTATTGGACGTGGTACTTCTGATGGGTGGATTCAAATTTGACAAACAAAAAAAATCGGTTAATTTATCTGTTAAAAATAATACCAGACTCAAATACGCATATAGAACGAATAGTGGTATATAGTAATGAGGTTGGTAATTTATTGTACCGAACACTATAACTAAACCATATACAAGGGATATATGTAATTGAAAAATTCTATATTTTATTTTTTAAATCGTTTTATTAACAATTTGAAAACTATACAACTTTCTTCTGGCTTCCGTTGCTATTGTTTAATTTGTATATTTATTCCAGCAACGGTATGTACATGGTACAATTATTATATAGAGAAATAAATCTTTCGGGTATAATTTCGAACAAAACCAGAAACGGAAAATTTAATCGATAATAAACATTCGAACCACGAATGCTCTCATCTACTCGGGGTTGATGTATATACACCAGGAAAAAGAATTTTAATTACACAGCACACGGTTACGTATATTTTATGGGTTTTATATTTCCCCATTTTCATTTAGGTGCGGAATTTTCATATTACAATTTTATATTTATAAAAATTTTCCATTTTGTATGAATAAATCATAACGAAATAAAAAAATTGTATATAAAGTTTAATTGTATCACGTTTCGATATATAAAATAAAATAATGAAAGCAATAATTTCGTTTGTAGCGCAAATCAATTCTCGCAATATACGTAAATTGTTGCTGGTGTGAATCAGCTATGGAATATTTAAAGCAAGGTCGTTTTAGAAACAAATTGAGAAACCACCTCGTATAGTTCGAACTACGTATACTACGTCAGCTTGGTTTTTTTAAACCCCATAGAGTATCATTTTTTGGGATCCTTTCTGGTAACTGGCGTCGAGTTATAAATCTTCTTTAATGTCGATGGATCTAGTAGACGATGGATCTAGCTTTTAGTAACCGACAACGCTTTCAGCATAATTTTTTTTTGGATTCGATGTTTCCTTCAAACAATCATCCGTAGAGTTTTTCAGTGACGTAGTACATTCACTCTCTCGTGCTTCTGTACCTTGTAATTTAATGACTTCCATGCTGGAACTGAGACAAATCAACATACATTATAGCAAAGCAGCATTTTTTAAGCTTAAGTTGCCAGAAACCAAACTGACTAGACGATGTGGTTTCGGGTTTAAATCCAATCGTTGGAAGAATCCTCTATGATTGTCCGACATTAAGGTCAGAGCTTGACATTAAGATCGCAGTTGTGCTTGTCACTCTTGAATCAGCGGACACTTTTACGGTAGGGAGCATAAGCTCATCTACCTTATGATTGGGCTTTGCATTGGCCATCGGAAGAATTTATTAACCATGTTTCGTGGAGCAGGTCAAACCAAGTACTTCTAGCATGATTATTAATAATAGAAGGGTCAAAGAAAATGGTGATTGACATTAGTTTGTGCTTTGTGTCGATTATCAATTTAATCATCAATTTGGAAGGGGACCATTTATATTCTCGCCTCTGGCCGTGCGTCTTTTTAACTTAAACAGTAAAAAGCCTAAACATTACCGTAATAAGTAGCTTACAAACTGGATTTTATTCTCTTCTGAGCTTGTTCCCTTCTTGTATCGTTGGCATTGATCATCACAATCACATTAGCTTTAAAAAAAATTCTGTTCTCTTATTTTCAAACAACAAACTCGGAACAAGCCTTTTTGGTGTTTTTTACATAAAAAATTTAGGAAAACTTCGAGAAGATCTAAAATAAAGGCCAAAATCTTCTGGAAGTGCCAGATTGCAGACTTGCCTCTTCCAGAAAGGAAATTCTTGCATTTCTGCTTTGAATCTATCAATCCAGATGTTTCCGAGTGGAGCCTAGTCGGTATACGACTAGGTTCCCCTCGGAAAAATCTGGTTCCTAGTCGGAACTCTTCCAGTTGTCATCCCGTACGGTGGTAAATCGGATTAAACCAACCCCAAGACATTTCGTCCTATTAGTTTTTTTTTCTTTTTTTCTTCTCTCATCTCGCTTAGCAGCACTCAACATGCCTACAGAGTTGGAAACTTGTGTGAAACTGCTCTACATGAACTAGTAACAATGATAGTAAGATCGCTTAATATTAAGCAGTTTCTTATGGGCACTGTCCTGGGTATTGCGGTTGCCTTTGACAGTAAATATTTTTCTAGCACCACTGAGTCCAGCACAATTTGATCTTTTTTCTGTCTCTGTTTTCTGTCAACTGCAGCATTTTGTCTTTAATGCCGAGAACTTAGTCATTTTGGTTGCGGGCATATACCTTAAAGGATTATCTGACTTAACGCAATGCTCTTTCATGTTATAGAAAAAGTTGTGTTGAGAACGGCTTTGGGGAGGCGGTCGACGAATCTGACACAGTAAAATATCTTCGTGTAATTTTAGACGGTAAGCTTTCTTAAATAATTTACCTTCAAAGCAGAATTTTGGAATAAGTTGAAGAGCATTTAGGATATTTTAAGACCTCTCTATATAAGCTAATGCTCTACTATAAATCTCTGGTTTTACCCTAGCTTTCTGGCAATACAGAAGTCACTATATAGTACCAATTTATTTTCAGTTGAGTATTTTTCCATTTTGTCGCTGGGATAGTTTGGGATAGGTGTAGGAAGTAGGACAAGTTTGTTTTCTTGACAAGAGGAACAGCGCTTTCCCACTGCTTTAATTCGTTTAATTTGTCAGCTAAAGCTTTGGAAGTAATGAATTTCGATGACTTGATTTCGTTCCACTTCAGTATTCCGATGCGCACATCGATAGACGGACAATATTTTCTGCTCTTGTTGGGTTTCGTTCATAATGTCGTGTACCTGCTTTTGTATGAATCGAATTTTATACCATCTGAAGTGGATTGGAGACCTCTTGAACTTTTCCCATTACATTTTATGTTGTATTTAATCCGGCAATGGTATAAGGATAAAAATTTATTAGGAAGAAATTTACTGCCGAACTTTTATCACTGTGTCGTGTTATCTGCAACAAGACTTATTATTTCTGAATGGTATTTCAACTAATAATTATACTCCTCTAATACCGCTTTCCAGCAGTTGGTCGTATTATTCTTGTTGCTAAGGGCGTAAGTCGGTAAGGAATTTTGCCCAAATTATGGCAAGCATTTCCTTCTCATTAGCAATATAATTCTCTTCAGTTGTAGCTCAGATTCTAGAAAGAAAATTTATTGATCTACCCTCCTGTAGAGCACAGCACTAAGTGTAAAGTTACAAGTGGATAATAAGTGCCAATTCCTTCGTTCGAATTTGCTAGTTTAAAATCAGTGATTTTTTGATTTTAAATTAATTTTTTTGTTTTACGTAGTCTCGAATGAACCTACGGTAAAATCCTGCCACGCCCAAAAGTGATATAAGTGACCTCTTATCATCTCTTCTTTATCTCGTCTTTCGAGATTACAAAACTAAGGGAATCACCTCATACCGTCATTGGCATTTTCTAGGTCTTTATATGATTTCGTCGATGAACACATAGCACCGATTTCCAATTTGATCACGAAGAATGTCATCGAGAAAGCGGTGAAATATTGAAGGAGCATTTTTGAGACCGACCGAAAGGCGTGTAAATTCATATTTTCTATGATTTACGGAAAAGGCTGTCTTTTCTATATCAGAATTCATTACTGGGATTTTATAAAATCTGTTTTCATGTCTATTATCGTGAAATGATTGTTTTATCCCAAATTTGAAAGGATATCATTGATCTCGGGGATAGGGTACTTGCCCGCAATGGTAACCGAATTTAATTTTCATTTACCCTCTTTCTCAATCTCATCTTACAAGCATATGTGATAAGGGCTTGGTCGAGAAAAGTTAATTTCTCCCCAGGATAAGCAAAGAATTGAGGGCAGTAGCCAATTTATTTAACTAGCTTTATTTTTTGATCTCTTGGTTTAAGAAGGCAATTTCTAATGACTATGCTATTGACCGATTTTTATTTGACCCTGTGTCGATTAGAAATTTGAATATCTTTCCGCTCTTCGCTTTGTGTTCTAGATAGAAGAGCTTTAAAAACGAAAATGCCCTAGTTATCGATTGTAATTTTTGTCCTCGATCTCTTCGTTTGGAACTGGCTTTTCTTGGGCTCTAGTGTATTCCAAGAATGATTTCATTTGTTTATGGTTGTTCAGAGTGGTGAGTTCTTTGGAATTTAGCAGGTTGGTGGTGACCAGATGGGATTTTACTTTTATTCAATATTAGGAAGTTTCGTGGCCTATTTAGAAACTTTTTTTTCGCGGCTACAGGCGACGATATTGCTGCAAGAAGTTCGTGTAGGTGTGGCGGGAAACGAATTCGAGAAGGTGATCTGACTGCACATAGACTAGCAAACGGTCCAAAATTGATACCAGCCCACCGACGGGTCCCCCTTCAGTTCGCTCGAGAGCATTTAGATTTGACAGAAGAACAATGTTGAAGAGTCCCGTTTTCTGACGAGTGCAGAATGTGTTTACTTGGCAACGATGGGGAGAGAAGATCAAGAGAGCGATTTGCACATTTTTGCGAAGAACGTGTCTTTTATGGCGGGGTGGGTGGATGTTACTATAAAATGTTTTTTTTTTGCTGATTTCCATGTTTTAATTCGATTTTACCACTAAATAGCATTCTGACAGATTAACAAAAAACGTGTACTTCAGATTTTGGCCCCTAATATCTTTTTGTTGGCACAGTATAAGTACAAAAACGTTACCACTGAATAGGTGTTGAAATAGGCTTTGAATGTGCATTCAAGAAATTTAAACAATTTTTTTTTCCAATTTAATGGATTTTTTGATTTTTTTTTTGGAATTTTTGTTGAAAATTAATCAATGTGCGAATTTTTTCCACCCAAGTGTACATTATTTAAAAATTTAGAATTTTAATTACCTTCATGATGTAGACAATAAGGAACAATAGTATTCTGAACGTTCTAAAATCAAATTGAGTCGCAATATTAAAATGTTACACCAAAAAATTCGTTTTATGAAACTGAGTCGCATTGCGGTATATTATGTCATATAATATAAAACACTTGGTTTGATCAAATTGTAAAACTTTGAAAAGGTTAAATTACATAAATAAACAATAAATTGTTTGTCAAAAGCATCCGTAAAGTCTTAAAAAAAGTAATCCTATTACATAAAAAGAAATCATAATATAAAATTTGTACCTATACATGCTCCTTCCTATACGCTTTGTACCAACGTATCCCACATCTACCTAAAAATGGTTATCTATATTAAAAAATATAAATCCTATATCACTAAAATAAAATAAAAATTGTATAAACCGCATAGACAATTCAGTAAAAGCTTTCTTTCAAAATCCAATATTAGATTATCATAAATTTATAAAACCAAAATATTAGGCAGCTCTTCTGTATTCATGCGGGTAATATGTATAACATGTTCTTATATTTTGTTGTTGCTCTTTATTTTAAACCAAATGAAATTTTCAATTATGGAATTCTTCGAAATTCATGTGAATATATATAGGATTAACAAAAAATTTTCCATATAGCTATCTACCAATTTGTTTTAAATTTTCATTTTAATACGTTTCTGTGGAATCATGATTCAAAATGGGATTACAAATCAATTAAATTTAAATGGGTCTTCATATTGTAATTCCTTGAAATAATATAAATTTAATGTAACGCCTTGACATTAGGAGGTCATCCCGCACAAATGTTCCATGAAAAATTCTCATTACAAATCCCAATAATTTTTTATAACCTAGATTATGCAATTTTATCTAAAAATTTTGCAATTTTAAATTTAATTTGAAATAATTCTATTTTCCAGTACATTTGACTTTTATATGCAACAAACTATTTTTAATTCTTAACTTAATTTTAAAATGGTTATTTTAATGTGGTAACTTATCTAAACATATATAGAAAATGGGTGATATGTTCCGGAATAACATTTATCTATTTTTTTTTTTTTTGTCCAAAACTCATTACTCTAAAATATTGTGTTGTGATGCTTTTTGTTTTGAACAACATTTTTGTTGCATTTATATTGAGATGCACAGCATCTTAATTATATAAAATTAAAAAATTTATGACCGTATACATATTTAAGTATGATGTTTAATGTGCACGACACAAAAGTCACAATCTGTATACGAAATTTAATTTTTCGGTGCTAGAAATATGAAAATTTTTGTCGTACAAATTCCGCAATGGGAATTTAATATAATTTTGGGAAGTATTTCAAAATAATGAAATAACATGAAAATGTATAAAAAAAAATGTTTTATTTTGAGTTGAGAAGAATATTCTGCAAAATCTGTAATTTTCTGGTAAATATAAATACCGTGAATTATGCACCATAAAATACATTAATTAACAGATCGTTAAACTTATTTTATGGACACGTCTTTAATTTGAAATTAGAAAAGTTATAATGGCTTTTTTTTAATAGCCAACTATAAGTAAAAGACAGTTGGCCTTTTCATGCATTCAACTCGTTTTTGGTACTTATATTGTACTTACAATAACTATTCTGGTGAAACAAGCTATTTTATTATCCGAATGACAAAAGTTTCAGAAGATATTTTTTTAATGTTTGTTTATAACTTTAGAAATAAAAATATTGTGTGCTGTAAGTCATTGAATGAAACAGTATGATGTTATACGAGTAACGAACAGCAAATCTATTTCTTGAAATTAGTTAAATTTTTAGTATTAAATTAATTGTATTCAAAGATTTTGATATCTGTAAATATGAAAAAATGGAGAGGGAAAAACCAAAACGGTCAACCCTTGTTGAAAACTTAATCTTTAAATGTATTTGGTTCATTCAATTTTTTTAAAGCTAAAATTTCCAAAATCTTTGCCAATAATAAAGCTCGGATGCTATCATTTTCGGTACACAGATTTTCACCAAATTTAGTAAAGATGTTTTTTGTAAGGAATTGTCTGGACTGTGGAGATACCGACATTTGAAATAAAGTTTTTTCTTGTTAAAACTCGTCATTTAATTTATAATTTTTTTATGGTTTTTTTCCGTAAATGAAAGGCTCTTATGAAAGCTGTTTCTTCCCTATTTATGGAAAACCTCAAGTATGAAGTTAATCCCGTAGCAATCAATTTGTATATGAGCTGTTCCGCAGCCGAATTTTTAATGAAATCCTGTTTTCTGTCAAAAATCGTCGTTTTCGTTTAAATTTTGGAAAACTGATCTGAGTCGAGTTGCAAAATTAATCTAGAATCATTTAGTTCTTTATCGTCTTACTAAATGGTAAATATACTTTTCAAAATATCTGTAAAACAGGACAAATATGAAAGCTGCCACTTCCGGCTAATAGATTTCTGTATAAAAATTTTGTTATAAAGTTTCATCAGAATCATTTTAAGCTGTATAGAAAAGCTAAATTCATTTAGTATGCACAGAACCACACACGTACTGACACGCATACACAGAGATTTAAAAAGTTTATTTTAACATGTAAAAGAAAGTAATAAACTTTATTTCATTAAAAATTGGCATCACTTCTTCATTAATCGGAAGATCCTTGCGAAATTTCAATCAGAGTTTTTGCCATTTTCAATTGTAAAACCAATTTAATTGTTTCAATTGTGTTTTGGTTTTCAATAGTCTCATCTGTTCGAAACTGATCGTTGTGATTCTTACACATTAGCCATCAATAATTCAAAATTCAACAATATAGTTTTGCTAAAAGTCCGGTAAATTTAATTTGTCGCATTCGAAATCAAAAATCATATCTTCGAGATCTTTATGCGCGTGATAAAAAAAAATCAGGTGTTGGCCGTAACATATTCAACCCTCAATGAAAACTCTGTTTTTCAACATGTATTCGGCTACCGTACAGTCCATGTGATTGATCAAAATGAAACTTCCCTTTAATTTTTGACCAAAATCAGTCCACCAGAGTGGCAGCCGTACATGTACCAAAAGTAGAAGCTCCCATGGCGGCTTTTTTAATTTTTGAATGATGGCGAAATGTTTACCATTCACAAAAACTTAAAATATCCGATTGAATGTAAAGATTAAATGTTCAACAAGGGTTGTCTGAAAGTTAAGCTTGTATGAAACTTAGGCAATAAATTTCTTTTTCGCTGAACATGCAGTTTAAAATCCTTTCGCTACCGACGTTGCAATTCACCACACCACTCGCCCCTTCGCAAATAGGTGGAAGGAGTACATCATCCACAACCGAAAGCTGAAAAGTTCAAAGCTTTTAAGTATACATGAATGAACATACATAGCGATCAGCAAACCAATAATGTTGCAATATCAGTTGTTATGCTACTTAAATCCAGATCTAAGCCAACGTCAAGATCGTTTATCAATCTGGCTACTGCATTGGTTAAGATTGTAAACAAAAATGGACAACACATTGTGAGCGCAGTTGGTTGTTGTTTACCAAATAAACCTTATGACCGAATCATTTTCGGCCATGGTAAAATTACCCGTACCGCTAAAGCATAACCTACACTTGGCTAATTCTCTAATTCCTACATCCATATCGTATATGGCTTTCAGTGGTATTTATTTCGGCGGTATATGCATGCATCGGCGTGGTGTTGTGTCGGCGTAAAATTCCCGTCGGTGATGTTCGCGATATATACTATGGAGATGTAAGTCTCCTCGATGTGGTTTTCGGCGATGTAGCTATAGGCGGTTTAGTTGTGTCGGCAATGTGGCTTGATGTCAACCTGATTATGTTAAATAAGTGGATTTGTTGGCAAAAATTTCTTTCAAAACATTACGTTGCCGGCCATCTATCCGGTTTGCGAATTTTTTTCCGGCGATTTGGCCAATTTTCCTGTTCTATTTAACATTCATCATTAAATAAAAAAGAGGATCCGTATTTTCAAAAAAACTTCGTACAACCAAAGAATATGTAATTTTATAAGGTGTAACGAAACAGAGGAAAACGATAAAAATTACGGTAAATAAAGACGTGTAAGTGTATTTATATAACCCACTTAAATTGCATAAATCACGCATTTTTTGTACAAAATTTTTCCTCTGTTTCGTTACTCTTTACATTACATACTCTTTGGCATAACTAACTGTAATACGCTCGACAATGGGATAGATTTGGACAAATACCTATTGATTTTTAGTTTTGTTTTAAAAAGGAGTCACAGCGGTGCATCATCGGAGGTTGTACGACCACGTTTAAAATCAGCATACCAGTCAATGATGGTAGATTTACCTGGTGCAGAGTTCGGATAACACTAATCAACCCACTACTTTGCTTAAACTGTATTTTTTCCATCAAAAACAGTGTTTAATCAACACACGAAAAATAAGGTGAAAATCATTATTCATGTCCCTTTTCCATAATATTTATAGATAATTTTCTGACCTATTCGAATATATGAACGTTTCTGGTATATGGGATATAACCGTAAACGTAAAACTGTATCTAGGCAAGTTAAAAATCACCAGAATTAGATCCCATTCGCCACACTCATAGGGTTTTGACTGATCTATCTGGCCATGTAGGTGAGACCCCGTGAACATCTCTAGGAACGATGAAATAAAATTTGAAAATTTATTAAAATTTATGGAATTTCTATGTAGCCTGTATGGCACTGTACATATCATTTTAAACTATCTATGTTCATTTCAGTGTTACAACTTTGTCTACGCTATTCTAAATTATATTTTAACAAAATTGTGAATGTCTGTATAGGAGCGGTGACAAAAAAGTTAGAAAATAGATTATTTTTAACTTGGGAACGATTGCGGGGAAGCATTAGTAAGTAGGTTTAATCGGTCACTGTTACCAAAACAATTTTCTAACTTAGTAGATAGCTCAAATTTAGAGTACAGCTTAATGCTCGATGAGAAGTATAGGTTTTGCACTTCGAATTCATGATTTTGGAAATGATATTCAAGTTTTTTTAGTTCATTCACAACTTTTTACAATTCAACCACAATTTTCTATACTTCATTGTCAATTTTTTCTAAATCAACCTCAATTTTTTGCAAAGCAAATTCGTGCTTTTTTCATTCAAGTTTGTAAATTTTTTGCAACTGATTGCAAAACCACTTCAGTGCTCCAAATTCTTAACCGATTATGATGGGATTGGGTGTGCTGGATGAAAGTGAAATTCTTAAATTATTTGTGGAAACAATTCTGGAAAATGACCACTTGGGATATAACTCGAACAATTCTTAACGGATTATGATGTGATTGGGTATGCTGGATGGAAATGAGATTCCTGAATGGTTTTTGGAAGAAATTCTGGAATATGACCACCTGGGACGGAGCTCGATCAATTCTTAGCGAAATATGATGGGATTGGGTATGTTGGATAGAAATGGGATAATTAAATGATTTTTGGAAGAAATTTGAGTTCCTTCTCAGGTGGCCATTTTTCAGAATTTTCTCCAAAAATCATTTAAAAATCCCATTTCCATCCAGCATTAATAATCCCACCATAATCGGTTAAGAATTGATAAAGTTCCGTCCCAGGTGGCCATATTCCAGAACTTCTTCCAAAAAACCATTAAGGAAGCTCATTTTCGTCCAACATACCAAATTCCATCATGATCGTTTAAGAAATTACCGAGTTCCGCCCCAGATGATCATGTTCCAGAATTTCTTCCAAAAATCATTTAAGAATTCATCCAACATATTCAATCCCATCATAATCAGTTAAGAAATTTCCGAGTTCCGTCCCTGGTTGCCATATTCCAGAAAATCTTCCAAAAATCCTTTGAGAATCATATTTTGATCCAGCATACCCAATCACATCATAATCGGTTAAGAATTGGGAGCATTGAATTTGTTTTGCAAAGAGTTGCAAAAAATTTACGATCTTGAAATATTAAAACATGAGTTTGCTCTGCAATTTGCTCTGACAAAAAAAAAAAAAAAAAAAAGCAAGTGATTAATAAAAATGTGTTTATTAAGTATATAAGTGTGTTTCGCCAAGTGCCTACGGCAAATAGCGTAAAAAGTAATATTTGACACCATTTTGGAAAATGAACGTAAGTAATATCAGGTTCGTCGTTTTTTCATTTTATGTGTAGGGATTGATGTCTTTCGTTGTTTTGTATTTTACTTTTACTTTTCTAGCTGTTCACTTTTTACCTATAACTTGCATCCCAGTGTAAGGTATCCAGTCCTGGTCACAGTTAAATTACTACAAGTTAATTCATCAGTTCCTTGGTTCTGATGATTACCGTCGTTGTTAATTCCAGTACTTTCCATCATGATCCAAGTTTCCGTTTACAATTGCTTGATTATTTTTTTTTCCACATACAATGCCATTCTAAAATCTAATTCTCAATCAGTAATGGAGGAATCCTAAATGTAATAACGTCATCGCATTAGAAAAATTATTTCTTGTAATATGTTATTGTAGCATTTAGTGGTGAATACCTCAACCACTCGACCATTCACTCATTATAACACTCAATGAGTGTTATAACGTAGAGAAGAATTCGTAACACTTCTCCCAAATTTTTTCACAGTTAAACGATTGTGGCGCTATTTTGATCAAATGCGGATATATTTAGAACTAAAACAAAAATGTCCATGCTAAGATTTTTTCGGAGTATCAAACTAGTGACATCTATTGAAATACAAATGAACTAAAATTTAAAATTTTATTCGTTAATCGGTTGTAAAATAATTTTTATTCAAAAAATATTTAATTTGATTTAAAAATAAATCAAATTTAATATTTGTTTATGAATAAATCAAATTAAGATTGGGAAGGGAAGGAAATAGTGGTACAATTGGATATCCGCAAGATTAGGTACTTGCAACATTTTGTAATTGCTACATTTTGTAGCTGCAAGGTTATTAAAAAAAAATAATATTTTACAATGCAACATTTTGGAATGATATTATTGTAGAGGCTAACAGCTGCACTCTCGCCCTCCGGGGGTCTTTTTATTTTAATTTCGGGTGACCTAGGAGCCGGGATAAACAAAGATGTCACACTGCGTGCCGCACGTAGGAGCGGATTATATAGAATCTATTGATGACACATACTAAGACTGTGTCCGAATTGTATAATAAATATTTTTTAGTACAAACATTGTGAAAATATCGAAGACACACGAATTATCATAGTCTAAGAGCATAATAATTTTTGACAGATAAGTGAAAATTTAATCGGATGGAAATTATCGAATGTACTTGTTTAGGGCATTGATTATGATTAGAAGCTGTTTATTATGTAAAAGAAATGAACTTAATGTTAAATATTCATTGTATTTCGATTTTTAAATAATTCAGTACAAACTAATAATTAAATAAATAAAACCGGTGCTGAAATGCTCTACCATCACATTTTCGATATTTTATCGAAGTTTATTTCTCGTTTTCCTAAACTAAAATGGACAACTGTTTCATTTATGAATTATTTCTTTTCTATTGCTATCACAAAATACTAGTACAAATGCGAACCAATTGTCTTTCTCTAAGGCCTCTATTACACCAAGAAAAGTGTACTGTCAGTAAAAAATACTGAAAAACCAAAAAAAGAAAAATGATATAAAATTGCATTGGATCGAAGAAGACAAATGTTTCATTTTTTTTGTTGTAATAGCAACATTTTATAGCTAAATTTTGGCAACTACAAAAAACATAGCCAAACAAATTTATTTTTGGTGCGGCTCGTTGTGTGTGTTGACAATTATTAAGTTTAAAGTGGTTTTTTAAACAAATTACAATGAAAAATAATGTAATCAAAAATTACAGAAAAGACCGTTACCATAATTAACTATAAAAAATTTGATGGTACATGTGTGAGAGAAAAATTTTCTATCGCTACACAATATTTCTTCATATGTATTGAAATGTTGCCATAAAAAATACTCTCGATACATATTTTTTAAATTTAGTATGGCAACATCACAAACACATACACAAATATTTTGTCAGCAAATTTTACTGATTTTATTTGTTGTTTCATTCTAGTATAAAGAATATCTATATTTTTATCTCGTTTCGTTTTTACTGACAGTAAACTTTTCTTGGTGTAATAGAGGCATAATTTGGTTCAAGTATCGAAAACAAATTATTTCGTGATAGAAATGGCGTAGAATATCACAATTTTTCAATCTAGCAACCTGGTAAATGATATAAAATGTGGAATAGTGTCACATTTTATTTTAAAGAGGCGAGACATAATCTGCGATAAAGTATCGAAAATGTGATGGTAGAACATGTCAGCTCGGATTTATGATTTCAAGTGTTTTTAATAATGTACAACTTAATCTTAATCTTATCATGATTAAATTCAATATTTTCAAATTAAAATTAAAAGTGAGTGTGGGAATTTTTACCAAAAATTTATCACAGAATTCGGGCAGCAACTTGAAAAAAAATTACCGGGAGAGAAAATTTTTCACGTTACTGTCAAGTATTTGTGATAGAAAATATTTATCACACAATTCGGACACAGTCTAAAAAGAAAACTAACTGCACCATTTCGTTATACGAGATTTTGTGTTGCTTCGTCAACCTTGCAGACACAGATCAAATGGATAATATCGCTCGCATTGCTTCTTCTGATAGGTATTCGTGGTAATTGCAAACGCAAGTAACTTATTAAAATTTATTTATTTATAAACGAAATTAAAAAACATTTTTTATTTTATTTTAAATTAAGCATTTTAATTTATTTATGTTTCGCTAAATATTTCAATAAATTTTTATTTTTGTATTTTATTTATAAAAATATCCCTAAGATGGCATTCTTTATCAAATCAACAATTTTTAGTTCAAATTATAACCACCTTAAACAAAATTATAGTAAATTTTAATCCAAAAGCGGAAAAAATTATAAATAATATAAAAAATTGAAATATCTATAAGATGGCCGCTCATAATGTTTACGTTTTTAGTTAGTATTATGTTCATTTTCACAAAAATGTCGCGAGACCTGTCTTTCTGCTTTCTGTTCCACTAAATGACTTGGCTGCGCCACCAATATATCTCTGGCGTATGTATTGTTGCTCTCTGTTGCGGCCCGATCGGTGTGTATTCTCCGTTCAGCTACGTTATTTTTACGAGTTGTTATACTACTTCACAAATCGGGTATTTTCTCTAGTTTTCTTGTCGCTTTCAGCTGTTCATGTTTCTTTCTATGCTTCGTCTCACTTTAGCACTTTTATATCTCTACTTCAACGTGTGTCATCTTGGCATGACTCTCCGTCCCGGTCCTCTGCGTCGCATTCCCTTTAGCGGTCAATTTCACTGCCACAGCCTCCCTTAAGGATGCTTCCTTTATAGTATAGTATACCTAATTTCCCCCTCGTTTTCTTTGGCGGTACGCTCTTTTCACGCAATATCGCATTATGTCTGCATTAAATTCTCTAATATTATTTTCAAAGCTTCTTCTGCAAGATTCTCAATCTTTCATTCAAACTCTTGCATTTAAAGCTTTCGGACTTAATTAAATTGAGTGAATCTCGGGTCCTGTTCACCTTGTGTGTTTTGCGGGTTGTTGGCCCAATTTCGTGAATTTCAATGAATTTAGTGTACGTTCCGTTTAGTTGAGGGAAGTGTCGTCATAATTTATCCAACGATAGTTTTTGTTGTTTAAGTGTAGGCAGCTGCGTTATGATATTTTTTCATTCATACATCGGGCCTTTCTATGTAAAATTTGGCCTGATCTGGATCAATTGTTCCAGGATGATGTAACTATGATCGGTTCAGTGCAGCCCGTTGATCATAAAACCAGCCAATTTTCTTTGGTCGGTTCAATAATGCCGGTTGTCCCCATTGGTGTTACCTTCAGAGCCTTTTTTAGGGTAAGATTTTGGGACGCCATCTAAGAATAACGATATATTTGTTCCAATTTCCGCTCAATAATGACAAGCTTTTGTCTGCTCCCTGTTATTAGAGTCCCAGAGTCGTTATCTAACGAAACTACTATTTTGCGCAATGTATTGCAAAAATATAAAATTTTAATATTAGTTTAGAATACTCCTGAAGAGAATGTTCTAGAGCATTTCGTTACAGATGCCTTCCTAACCGCAGATGTTTTATTATTTTTCATATTTGATAAGACACTTGTTTGATTAAGACTGACAAGAAATAATTTCGACACATATAGTTATTACTGTTCTATGTCCATTTGTAATTCTCCAGATTCGTTGCGATTACCTCTGCCGCATGGCTAGAAATCTGCATTGAGTTCTTTTATTAAACGGTCTCTGCCTCTTAAACTTTTAATTTTGATGTTAAGCACTTTTTGCTGTCACGTTTCTACTGAAACTAGTGTGAGCCATTTCTGCTGATGATTATAACAAAAAAGACTAGTAACCTATTGAATTGAGTTAATGAATCAATGCAGATTACAAATATCATAAAATTCCTTTCAACCGGATTCACGCCTACAATAAGCTAGAATTAAGCTACTTAACGAATTGTCCCAAAATAAACGCACATGGCAATCGATTCCTTGAACTAGAAACCGCCTTTAAGCGCTTAAAACATAGTGATATTTTTAAACTGACACAGAGCCCAAATGGAGGACCAATAAATGTTTTTTTTCGAAATCGCGACCTCCAATTGTCTTCAAAATTTTTGGAACTCAGAAGACAAATATTGATAAAGAACCCTCCACCCGAATTTTGTAAAAATCTGGATCCAATGAAATGAATTTCTAGTACTAAAAACTTATATTTCAAAAAATTTCAAGCAAATCGTTTAGATGGAAGAGAAAAAATCTGCCCGAAAACTTAATTCGTCATCCACAAAGCATCGTAAGAGTAAGCTTCTCTAGAACTGACAATTTATTGATTTTATTCAATGTGGAGTTTTGAAAAAGCGAAAAGCATAAAAAAATTGAAAAATCTACTCATAAGAAATTATAAATGAAAAATGAATAGCGTTGCTCTATTTAAAAATCGTAATTTATTGTGCATAACATAGATATTAAAGACAAAATATTTTCCATTTTCCTGCTTTTCCAAATTTTACTTTAAACATTTTCTAAGAACTTTATTCTGATGGTAGATATGGACTATATACTACACAAAGAATGTTGGAGATGTTAGACTAAAAAATCAATCACACTTTTCTACAGGTAAGCTTTATAAAATAAATTGACAAAGCTTTTCAATCAGATTTCCCATAAATTTTCATTCAACATATTTTTATGTTATTGCTTACATTATTTATCAATAAAGTAAGAAAAATTACGAGGTGTTAAAAACAAAAATTGAATATTTTTCATATTTTTTTTTTTTTGCTGAAATGTGGCGAACGATAAAACAAAAACAATTTTATTTTTATACTGAGACATTTACCATTTGAAATCACCTGTCATTCAATATATAAAACGAAAAATATACAAAGATTTGTACACGAGGAAAATGTATTCGGATAGTTTTAAACTTAAACTACACCATCAGCAACTAATAACACGAGCAGAAACAGCATTAATATGTTTTTTTTAATTTACACATCACAACAGAAATTCTCTTTGTACAAATTTAATATTATTATTGTGTTTCACGATATACGGGATTCCAATGTAACGTTGATAGATTTATTTACATTGTGACAGACAATTGATAAATTATACTCGTATTTATTTAGAATTGAATGAATGTGTTTACGCATGCAAATATCGTACTTACGAGTTAATCTTATGTATTTGTATAATTTATTGTACAGCTCCCACATCCAAAAATGCTATCGAAAAAATTTTTGAATATGGTTATAAAAATTAGATTTTTTACATGCAGGAAGGAAACACTAAAATTGCAGTTCCTTCAAATTCAAAATAAATCTATAGATTTATTAGTATACTAAGGCCGGCCACACACGTACAGTTTTAACTGTGTAGTTATAACTGTCTGTTTTAACTATAAAATGAGATTCCGCTCACACACGTTCAGTCTAATCCTTCAGTTATTATCATGGATTTGAATGAGCGGAACGATTTGGCTGCTCTCAGTGTATGAAATTTTGACACAAAACTGAGAACTGTGCAGTTAAACCTCCTCACACGCTCCGTTCAGTTAAAAATATAAAAATTTTAAAGTTCTCAGTTAAGCTGTACAGTTGAGTTTAACTGAACTGAAATATCCACACACGCACAGTTTTAACTGACAGTTTTAACTGTAAAGTTAAAACTGTTAGTTAAAACTGTACGCGTGACTTTCGCGTGATTCTTTGATGTTCATATGTTTCAACTCATATCGGCTATGATTTTTAATGGTTTTTTGTGATTGAAGTACATTCTAAGTTTTTCTATTATTTCAATGTGGGTTCTATTTTCTAAAGGGTATGCTGTTGCATAATTCGTAAATTTGTCTATGAAAATCAAAAAAGATTGATTTCTGTTAACGTAAGTATCAATGTGTATGATTTGGTTTTTGTCCGTTGGTACTTCAGTTCTTTGAAATTTTGGTCGAATGGGGTTCCTGTCGTATTTCGCTCTATTGCATATATGTCACAGTTATTTGTCACTTTGTTGATCATAATTTTCAAATTTTTATTATAAACTTTGAATTTAAGGTTTTCGTATAACGCTATAATTGCTGGATGCCTTTGTTCCTTATGTTGAATAGAAATGACTTTAATTAATTCTTTGTTGTATTTGTTGTATTACATAGAAGTTTCGGGGTTTACAATTATTTGATGAAAACCTTTTGCCAAATCTAATGTGGAAAAATATTGGGCTCTTCCCAATTTGTCTAAAATGTTTTCAATGTTTGGAATTGGAAATTTATCGTCTATTGTAATTTCATTAATTTTCCGATAATCAATTACAATTCTCCATTTTTTTACGTTTGAGCTATCCATCTTCTTCGGAACGATCCAAAGAGGTGAATTATAAGGAGAATTCGATTCTCTAATTATACTCTGTTTTAGCATATCCCGAATTTGATTTTCTATTTCTTTTTCGTGTATCTGGGGATAACGGTAAATTTTGCAATATATTGGATTATCATTTTGTAATTTGATATTATGAGTTATCTCGTGGGTAAAGGTCAAATTATCGCCTTCGAGATAAAACAAATCTTTATTCTTTACTAAAATATTTTTTAAATATTGTTTTTCTTGATTATTTAAGTGGATTTGATTTACTTTACTAAATACTTCTTCTTTCGATTTTATTGTTTGCTCTAGATGGCATACTTGAGTAAGCTCACTAGGATAGTCAATGTCTATAAGAGGAATAGTATTTTTATCAAATATCTTAAGATATTCATTTTTTGTATTAATGATTGCTTCAAAGGGTTTTCATTTCGAAATTCATACCAATAATGGCATCGTATTTTTTACTCTTGAGAGGAAAAATTTTCCATTCTAGGGTTCCTTGTTTAACTAATTCGTTTTAAATGGGTGTTATAATTTTGTCGGTGACGTAATTTGGTCCACCCAATGATTGATATAGAATAGGGGATTGTAACTTAATGATTTTAGAATTAAAAATATTTGGTTTTACTAAACTGGTATCTGAGCCAGTGTCTAGTAGACAATTAATACATTTGTGGACTATAAAATTTACTTCATTATTAAATCCTTCAACAATGTTGTCTACTTCCATGGGTTCTATCTGATGATTAGTGTTGGTCGGTCCTGTTCTGTTAAAAGTATTACTAAACTCTTCTATTCTATGATTATTAAGTTGTCCGTTTAGTATTGTTTCCGTTAGTGTAATTGTCTTTTTTATTAGAATAATGATTGTTATTAGAATATGCATTAAAATTATTTCTAAAATTTGATTGATTTTGATTATGATTATGACCGCTAATATTTCTATTTTTATTTGGAAGATGGTTTGGTTTTAAATTTAAATACTTATTTCTATTAATCTTGTATTCTACTTTTATCACTTCTTCGGACAAATATATTTCCGACTGGCACAATAAATTTTCTAAATTAAACAATGAACTTTTTGGATCTATATATAGTTGTGCTATGGGAATTGTTTTTGTTCTAAGAATTTGTACTAATTCGCGATCAATCGAATTATATGTGAAAATATCTTCATTATCGAAGTCACAGATTTCACTGCACTCCGATTTAATTTTATTTAGTTTGTTAAAAAGATCTTTTAAATTGTATACCTTAATTTCCTTTGCTTGGTACAGCAATTAGTGAATGGTGTTTTTCGGCCTGAATTTGGTTTTTAACTGATGAACCACGTTTGCCTATGTCCGTGAGTGATATGGGATCTCAATTAGTACTCCTCTCGTAATTCCAATGATTTTGTTGTTCACAATTTTTCTTAAACAATATTGTTTTAGTGCCTGGTTATTTTCACCGCATAAACTTTCAACATCCTCAACAGATTTTAAGAGCGACTTTAGTTTATAAGAATCCTCACCTGAGAATGGTGGGATTTCGCTGAAGTTGCGAATGATTTGTTCTGACGTTAAATTAAATTTTGTAACGTTAACGTTTTCAATTTTAATTTCTTGTTCTTTAATTGTGTTAGTATGGCATTGTATTTGATCTTATAACTTCCGTTGAGCCTCTTGTTGAATCACTAATTGTTCTTGTAATTGATCCATTTTAAAACTTTTTTTTTCTACACTTTTGCACTTTTACACTAAATGTCTAACTTGATTCTCTAAATAATGTTTAAGTTGTTTCACTAAATAATGTTTAACTTGTTTCTACGATGAGCAGTAGAGAATCCTACCAACTGTGCCACTTTCGTATTTATTAATTTTAAATATTATAAAAAAAATTATTTTTATTCAAACTTTCTTTTACAATACTTTTTACACTAATAACCTTAAGATTATTTTATAATGAATATCCACTCTCTTTAGAGGTAGATTTTGAATTCTATTTTTTAAGTCTGAGCTCTTTGGAGTCAGTAATATAATTAAATTCTTTAATGCAAAGTCAAAATGAATTTTTCTATTATTTTTTGTTAATTTTGCATTTTTCGTTTTTTATACTTAAATCACACCATTTATTTCCGTTCTACTTTATTGAAATTTCATATGAATTTCCTCTAATGAAAATTGTTAATTTAACATTTATTTTTGTGTGACAATTTTAATTTAACATGATACCTAAAACAAAATTGTATCATGTGCATTTTTATTTGTCGAAGGTGATATGTCTCGACATATAACTCGTGTGGCCTACATAAAATTGAAAAACTTTAATAAAAACAAGAAGAAGATGCTCCAGAAATAGTACTAACACATAACCATTGTTGGATTTTAATAATTAATAAATGCCACATTCTCTGTTGATAAATGACGAGGCGCCAATATACTGGAATTGGTTGTCAAGATTTAAAAAGCTCCATTTTAGGTTTATTAATTATGTTAATAAGGAAATATGTTTATTGTACGTGACTGATTAGATTTAAAAACAACCAAAAAAATCGAGTTAAATTCTTCCAGGTGCAAAAACGTTGTCATTATTTTTTCCAAACATATACATATAAATATATTATTGCATATCCCTTTTGTGATTTACTAACACAATTGTGCGAGTACGGCAAAAGTACCACGTCAAAAATTTATTTTTGTATGTGTTTTGAACCAACTTACACATTTGCGCATTCCTTTAAAACTTATTTCGTCCGAAAAAAAACACTATAACTATACATGCAATTGTGTTGGTTAAAAACGCCATTACATACTATGATTTTTTACTCACACATTTGTGTGGTTTAGACTTTAATTTAGCCATTTTTTTATTTTTTTTGGTTGAAAAAGGGATATCTAAATAAATACTAAATTACTTCGGGTGAGCTCTAGTAGGGTGATATGCCCTCGGATGAAAGTTGTTTACAGAGATATGTATATCAAAATTACGATTTTACACGTAACATTGCTGTTTCTTGGTGAAGCTGTTTCCGCATCAATTTCTGCAACGGTCGTTTCAAGATTATGTATGGCATTGTTTAAACTGAAGCCAGCTGGATTGTTAGTGCCTCTTTCTGTTAGCATATGAGCAGTGGCTCTGTATTTCAATCACTTTGGATCCTTATTGATGTTTTTTAATGAGCATTTCAGATTCGGACTGCGTACCTCAGAATTATGCAGTTTCATCGTGGTTCATATTTGATCAACTATTTTTGGTGCTGTCGATTGATTAGTTTGTACCCAAATGTGACTAAAAGTTTGGTTGGTGTAATGTGGTTGTTGAACACCTATTCAAGCCTTGGGTAACTTGCCTCAGTATACGTTCATCTATCATTTTTAATTTGAACGCACACTTGAAGTTCTTCTCTAGTCATAGGAGCGTAATGTTCATGATGCAGATTTACTATAATTGATATGTCTCGGAATATACTAAAGCATTCTGGATAAAATATAAAATTTTTGTGGGTCTTTTGTCGTGTTTTTTAATGATCGCCATCTATTTAAAATTGTTTTCTTCCTAAGAGATACAAGAACTACTTTGTGATAATATTGTAAAATGCTTATTATTCGTCGTTCAATCGTGTTTGAATACTTTTATTGATGAGTTTTTGGTAGATTTCCTGGATATGTGTAGCCACCCCGAAAAAAGTGTAAATACATTAAAAGATAACACCATCTCGAAAAACCATTGACAAAAACAAAGAATAGAGAAAAATAATATTAATGTAAAAAATTTGCTGATAAACATTTTTTTAATTTATTTAATCTGAATAGTGATAATGTGTGTAGATTTTATGGGTCCACATTAAATTCTATATAACGCAATACCTTGTTCCGACACATTTTTCATAACATTTAAATTCCTTTTCCATTTTCATTTTTATTATATTTTGTAATTTTTTTTTGATCGTTGTGGCATTGCCATCTTTGTATGAGTAGCAATACCATGATTGCTTCGATGGGAATTTAACGAGCGGGTTTTGTGTTGAGTCAATTTAATTATTGGAGCGCCAATGTGTTCCCTTGTGCTTGTGTACGAGCAATTAAGATGTAGAGGAATATTTTTTCTGTGTTTCTTTTTTTGTGGTTGGCGCGTATTGGAAAATTGTTTTGTTCTTGGTTAAAAATAAAGAAAATAAAAATAAAATGTCTTCTGGTTAATGAAAAACTTACGAAAGTATACAAATAATTTTTTATTGAAGTGAATAGTCCGCTTGGCCAATTTCCTCGTGATTTTAATTGGGTTTTTTTATGTCACATACTATTGAGCGGAGATCGCCATTTTCAAAATCTGGATATTTTTTTTTTCATGCTATTTTGGTGAAAACAAGTTATGTTATTTATGAGGGTAGCCTCCACAACAATGTAAAATAAATTTGGTTCGAAGACCATTGGAAATCATCCTTTGGGGCCATATCACGAGAAGTATATAATTTTTTTTCTCGCTTCAAATTTCCGGTGACGCCATAAAAATAAAATATTTTTTTTTATAAAATCTCAATACGAAAAATACGGTGTTGCTGATCATTTGCCACGGTGGCATGTTAATGTTTATAATATAATTGATTCCAACGGTCGCCATTTTTGTGAATTAAATTTAAATCACATTTACGATTACGGGTGGCCTGGCGAGGCCATTCGAAAAAATTTTATATAACGAAGTACAACGTCCAACTTATCTCGGCTGACTATCAAAGTCATTCAACGATGCAGCAGTTTCAGCGAAACGACACCTCACATTTTACGGTTGTTCCAAAATTTTGACGGCCTATCAAAGGTATAGATTTATTTTTAGGTTTGGTACGACGAGACAACGTTCCAGTTTGACGGCCAATCGAGGCAAGTTGGAAAAGCCTTTTAGATTAGAAAAGCCTTTTGCATATGTTTGTTTTGTTCGCCCCCAATTATTCTGATTGTTGGTGGTCAGTCGAGGCCAAAATATGTACCGGTGGGTTGGCCGCAATGGTGGAGCAGGTAACGGCACAATCAAGCCGCAACTGTCCGAGTGGGATGTCACAAGGCCGCAACAGTCAAGCCACCACTGTTGTATTACATATTTTTTTTATTTCTTTCATATTTTTTTTATTTTAAATTCACAAATCTTGCTTTCACACGTACATTATTATCAGCATTATTCCATTTTATTAAATGTTGTTTACATTCTAATCGCGTACTGAAATTGCAGTGTACGTACCCTCGACTGGGGGTAGTACATTAGTCTCGCTCTATAATTTTGGCGGCGTACATTTTTCTGTTTTGGTTTCTGTCGTTTCATTTGCTAGATTTATACTTTTCTTGATAAATAATTGCACGACGTTTTTTATATTTTTTCTCTTTTCCTTCCTCCTTGGTCGGTCTATTTCTTTTGTTATGATTTCGTCGTAATCTCTACTTTACTGGGTTTTTCATTTCCGTCTTGGTCATGAAATGAAATAATAAATTTTTACGGGTTCGGTATGATGGGAGAGGATACTCTATTCTGTTTCGGTGCCATCTCTTAGGCTGGGCTTGCCACTCCCCTTCATTCCATCAGCCATTACATCCACAGGGTTGGAGTGGTAAATCCAGCTAATGTGTCATCCATTCGAGGGCGACCGTAAAATCTACGCTGTCTCCTCATGGCACTCCGGCGGTTTTATGCTGTCGAAGTGTGAGTTGTGGGAGATTCGCTGGAAGTCTCTTCGGGTGAAGAGAAGCTTGGTCTGTTGAGAAGACGTCCCTACCCTCTAATGCTGCGTCGTTGCGGCTGAACATGTTTCGGCTTTGATGGGCCATCAAGTAGCAACATCACTTTCATCATATCTCCCATATGTCCGACGAATGTTACTGTTATTCGGGGGTAAGCGGCGCATTAATCTGAAAGACCGCTAAGATTTACTCTTCGTAAGGCTGTACTTTCTGTGTTTCATTTGGGATAACTGGCTTCCGGATCGCTCTGCCGTCATTATTGATTCCTGTTTTTTCAGACTTATAATCCAATGCAGTTTGTAGCTTGAATAGAAGCTCTTTTTTATTGCCTTCGGTTGAAAGTATGCACTCAAGTGATCATCTTTTAAATTCTAGAATGTAAGTTGGGCTTGGTCAATGGTTTCTTTTTAATATTAGCCTAATTTGTGTGCTCCGTGGTATATAAATTTATATGGTTGTGTGCTCCGTGGTATATTTGAAACCGTCCCATCAGCGTCAGAAACATCAAAAACATTATTTAACATAATAATTTACCGATGTTGGTCGATCAGAAACGACGAAAACGACGAAATCCTGATCATTTCATTTGGTTTCTTCAAAGTCTCTCTTGCCTCACCGGTTACTGATGTACTAAAGAACTACGAAAAAAATTAATGGTCGAAGAGCTGGCGGGATTTCTAGCAGCCGTACTAGCAAAACTAGTCCTTGTTAAGACTTTTGGCGCAGTGCTCATAAACATCGAGTGATCGATGATAAGGGCATAGCCTATATAAATCAAAAATTTCCCTCCTCTGCTACGGTATATGATTGTAACGAACTGCACTAAGAGTTGTTGAACATGAAAGAGAATTGAAGTTCACGATTTCTATTTCACAACAACATCAACTTCAAATGGATCGCATTGTAAAATCTGCATAAATAAAAATGCAAAAGATTTTTTAATTGCATAAATCGAGTGACTTTAATAATTCATATATTGACATAAAATAAACTGTGCTGTGTTTTAAATTGTTCAAGTGTGGTTTAATTCGTAATTTATATAGCACCATTTAAGCCGCAATTCGATTTTGAAATTGTGATGATTTAATTTTACCAACAGCAATTTCACATAGATAGGCTGCCGTTGAAATGAACACTGCGACCATATACATGCGCAGTATAAGTGAAATGTGATCAAATTCAATGGGAATTATCTCTTCTTGGTCTTCAACCATACTCTCCACAAATTCAAATTTACGAATTAATTGGTCCATAACACCGGCCGATTTTATTCTAAGTATTCTATAAAAAAATAGTTTGTACATTAAAATGTGGTTACAAATATTTTACGGTTAATACAACTGAAAATAATTACTTTATATTAAACTGCTGTTTGTATCGGAATCCACTGTATGTTGCAACAGTTCGATAATCCCGAAAATATTTTCCATTGAGTTTGGTTAACTTGCAATGCGGAAATTGGTCCGGAACATTTATTCCCCCAAAGATAACTATCTTTTTGAAATCACATTTAAAATTTGCGTTCAAAGTATTGATGTCCCCATTTATCGTTTTCATTTGTTTGGGGCATCGATCTGGATGATTTATATTAGCACTTGTGTTGTATTTTCCACGCGTGTACGGTACCAATAACGATTCTAAATCAAATATTACGGCAGAGCATAAAGTATAGTCCTTATTCTGTAGCGCGCCATCCAAATCATGGAAAGGATAATTCGTATTTTTTAATGAAAACTGGGTCGTGAGAAAACTGTTAAATGCACCATAAAATATAATCACTAACAACGAAAAGACGATCAATGCTATTTTATATGCAGCTGGACTGTTTTGTATATCATCATTTCCTTGTGAAACTAGCATTGAAAGTAAATTATATGTGTAACTTGATGCATTCTTTATTTGCCTTCCCCAATATTGGTAAATGCGTATCATAATCCAAACGAATAAACAGAGTAGTACAAATGTCATAAGGAAAAACGCCCACAATTGCCACGAGAAAACTTTCGCAAAATATAGTGACGATCTCTCGTAATCTAAATTATTTACCCACATTAATGCACTGGATTCGTAGGTTGGTAAAAAACTGTGCGATGAAGGCACACCAACAGTTGCCAACAGTGCAATATCATGGTCACCGATATCAACGTTAAAAAACAAGTCTTCAGTAGTTTCAAAGAACGTTATTCCAACACTAAAATAGAAGAAGAGATAAAACAAAATTTTCATTTTATCGAGACATATATCTAAAACCTACCTAACATGCAACAATTCGTTGATTATTTGAAAATAATTTATTTCGAAATGATGGGTCGCCCTCGGCACCTATAATTGTAAAATTCCTTGAAATGCTTTACATTTTTGTAATTTTTTTTATTACCACTTACAATATATTTTACTACTTGCATATAGGATACTTCTTCTATTTCATGCTCGTACGATCTCTCATCTAATGCTCTGACATCTGAATCATCTTCTAAGAAAACATATTGTTGCGACCTTGAGTTAAAATTTGGTTCACGTATACCTTGAAATATTCTATATTTACGTAGATCCAATTTTAAAAACATGACTGATATTGTTCGCCGCACAATTCAATGTGTCATACGGAAGTTTTTCGTTTCTTCTTTTATAAATTTAAGGATAACCTCTAATTACATTTAATGCATTTATATTATAATGTATTGAAAATAATTTAGTTGAATTTCCTTTACATAGTAAAAGGAAGTATGTATTATCATTACAGAGGAGCTCCAGTTTATGCGAGCATATGTGGGCATTTAAAATGAGTTAAATGATGGTAAACGCGCTACTAGTGTGAAAACCGAAAACTATCAGAATAATAACAGCAAAATTTTACCGAAAAATAACAAACACAAAAACATCAAAAATTTATTTCTAAGTCAGCGGAACCATCTGTTTAACGGAACACGATGTATAAAGGAAACCTGTGTTTAATGGTTAACCTGAGTTAACGAACACCTGCATATAACGGAACTTGTGCATAAATGAAACATGCGGTTAACAAGAAATTGTATATAACGGAAACTAACGTTTAATGGAAACCTATGTTTAACGGTGCCTGTGTATAATGAACACGCGTTGTATAACGGAAACGGAGGAAGATTTTTACTTTTACGAGTAACGAGGAAATTTTTTTAAAATGGCTTGTCCTAACCCCTGACAAGGAACTTTTTTCTCAAGAGTTGTTTTTTTTTTTTTTGGATAGCTGGCTTCATATAGCACCTAATCATTTGGGTCGCTAAAAATTGAAAATTATAATTTCAATGTAAAAATTGGATGAGGAAATGAATATAATGTTATTAATATAAAAAGCCATTTCAGGAAAGTTTAGACAATTGGCCATCGTACACGGATTAACCAAAGAGTCCTAGGTAAACAAAAAATGCTTCAGGTTTTTGAAATATAGTAAAGAGAAGCAGGCACATGTCTTTAAATACAAATAATTTACAATTATAACGTTTATAGGAATCTATAAGATTTATTAAAAAGTTGTCAAATACTTCACACAGTGTTTAGGATTAAGGAGAAACTTCAGAAATTTGTACAGAACCGTGAAGTTTGTATTAAACGAATCTTAATTATTTTTTAACACAAATTCAGGAAACACTTCAGTGGAATGACTAAAGAAAACCATAGTGGAATTAAAAGTGTTTCCATCTAATAATTTCTGCGAATTCCTATTTTCACAAATGAACGCCGTTTAGAACGTAGACCACTTAGCATCCATTCTCAGTTTCTATTTCAACGATAAATTTTGGTCAAAAGTTTCTATTTAATTTATTTTACGTTATTCTTGGTGCTTAATTTTATAATTAAGAAAGTTGAGAAGTGACACATTTATAAATTTAAATTAAAATTATTGTTTTCTTATTTAAAAAAAATTAATTTTATGTTATAATGAAAGTTTTTGGCAGGCGAAATAGGCGATTAAAAACATGTTTTTCGGAACACTAATGTAGAAGTATTTGCAAGTCCTGGTTTAGACTGTCATAACAATGATTTTATTAATGGTTACTTCTGATTACCCATGCAAAAAAATTCAGTTCAATTTTTATTTTGGAAAACAAACAACTTGTTTAAATATAGCACACACACACACACACACAAAATTTGAAAATTTCATATTTACCATTTAACATGTTGTGGCATGAAAAGAACTCAAATGTAAGTTTCTAGAGGTGGCTAATCCTAGAAAAAATTCAAAATTAATTTTCATGTATGGGGAGTGTGGAAAAGTTAGTAATATATGTTACACAAAAAATTTAAAAAAATCTAAAAATTCACCCTTTAAATTGTCATGGTTGGAAAAGGATCCAAATGAAAGTTTTTATTAATATTACCCCTGGAAAACAAAAATCAGATCTATTTTCATGCGGGAGTCTGAGAAAACTCGTTTAAATAAGAATTCAAAGTTTAAAGTGTCGGGGCTGGAAAAGATTCAAATAAAACGCCTTATTGATGGTTACTCCTAAAATAAATTTCGAGTAAATGCTCATGTGGAAAGTCCGGGAATATTCACAGTTTAAAATGGCAGGGTAATTATCACCCTTCGAAAAACTTCTGCGGGATTCCGCTAAATCGCGTTTGATCGCCTACACAAAATTTCAAAATGTCTAAAAATTGGCGGTATAAAGTGTCATGGAAAAAGCTTCTTGCTCTGAAAAAAATTTACAGCAAATTTTACAATTTGAATCGTTTTCCAGTCATAACACTTTATCTGGTCAATTTTTATAGAGTCGTATTTTTAAGTCAAATGAATTTTACATCGTAATGTGGCAATCAATCGAATTGAGGCATGTCAGAAAAATATTAACGTAAAAATTGAATGGTCTCAATTTAATTCGGACGCGCACTCCAAATTAAAATGTAGGGTTAATAATACGTTACCGCCCGATTTCTTAGGGCACGTCTTGCATGGCCAATTTCATATATAGTGGAAACAGGGTCATTCCCAAAACGTTTCGAACTGTGAAATAGAAACACTTTGAGTTGGTACGTAAGATGTTACATTTATAGTAAACGGAATTGGAATAGATCTTTTATAATATAATTTTTCAAGAGAATCGAACCAATTAAAAACAAAGGCCCAGAATAAATTATAATATCGTTATTTCTTGAAATACTCTTGCGACTTCTGGGCATAACAAATTTACGGATGTACGACCAGAGGCTGCTGTATTTTTAGTAACCCAACTAAATGTTTTGACAAAAATGTCCATTGAATTGAGTGGAACACATTTTGCCGTTTAGTCACCAATGGACCATTTTTTATTGGGAAAACCTAAAATTAAAATCGTATTAGTGCCATATCCAATTGGAATATACCATTTGGATAAAAATATACCTTTTTCCAAAGAATTGTATCGAGCGTGAAAGAAGTAAGACAATATCAATTTAATTTTTGATTCTTCATAACTTGGCAAAAATTAAACATCATTAATATTAATCTAATCCTAGGATTATCACAAACGGAATATTCCAATTGGATTTGTTATAAAATTTGTAAAATGAAATTCCCATATAAGCGACGAACCTGGTTTTATTGAATTAATACAATTTTGATTTTGTTGGTGACAGAACGCCAAAATGTGTTGAATAATCCTGGCCTAACGATTACCTACCGAAATTTAATAAAAACTGTATGATTTTCCTGCAACTCGGGAATTATTTTTCTTGAATTTTTCATTATTTATTTATCGTTTAAAATCGTAAGTGACCAAAAATTCGTTAAATTTAGGAACATCCGCATGGTTGGAACATCGACTAGACGCATATGTAATTTAAGCACAATCGTAGCCAACGGAAGTCGGGTGTTGGCTACAATATACCCACATCTAACTTTTTATAAAAGAAAGATATACGACTATAACTAAAAGCGTTAACGCATTTAGAGTATTTTTTTCTTAACTCGCGTGTGTCGCTCAAAAAATCAATACAATTAATAAACCAATTTAAAAGACAGCTAATTTAGAAACGCTTAATGTTATTGATGATTGAAAATATTTTACCATTAGAATTAAAATATGTAATATAATTTGTTTTATTGTAGCTTTAAATTGCTTAGCTATAGCTAGTTCTATAAGTAGATGAACACATGACAGACAAAACTAAAAAATTCAATTTAATTGTGAACTCTGGTGGTGAAAAATCACCTAGAGAATATCCGTCCAAGTGGGCTAAGATTGTTCAAGATAATTCGTACGAGCCTCATGAAATATTTAATGCTGATGAAACCAGATGGTTTTGGAATGAAATCCCAAAAAAAAAACATAAAAAGCTTGGCTAGTAAATGCACTGCAAAAGATAGTCAAGTTTCTATTTTGTAGCAACGCATCGAAAGGTCGAATGTTAAAGCAATTCTTTATTAACCGAGCTCTAAAACGGGAAAATAAAAAAGGTTGGATGACCTGCGCTTTATTTGAAGGTTGATTTCACCAGTGCTCGCGAGGTGAAAAGCTATTAGAAACAAAATCGTTATTTCAAAGTGCTTTTACTATTAGATAATTCACAAAGTCATCCAATAAATTTACAGCATCCAAATGTTAAAACTGAGTTTGGTAAAATTTAACTAATTTCAATTGTGTGACGCATGTTGGTTTGACATCATCTGGCCAGATGAAGTGAATCAGCAAAATACTGTGCAGTCAATAGAAATGCTCTATTCACAAACATCATCGATTTGGCTCATTCTCTCGGGGAAAACGGATTGGAAGATTTTGGTATTGTTAAGGAAGATAAAGAAAGGTTAAATGGCCAGTTTCTAGAGTTAGTATAGTTTTCTGATGACGTAGTAGAAATTAACTCCGATAGCGAAAAAACCGTACACCAATTTACATCAAAACTGAATGGAGAGAGTCCGCAGTTAAAATTTTTCAACGGCTCCTAATAAAAAAAAAATCAGTACTCAATTCTGAAACCGACAATTCCAATACAGCCGATAAAGTAATGCGGACAACACAAATCAGCGCCATTGATCGAAACCTCAAGCAGTGATTCCGATAGTGATGTAAACGCCCCAAAGAAAACTTGGGTTTTGGATTTTGAAAGCTCGGATTAGTATTAAATTTAAATTAATCTTAATTGTTTTAATTTACATAAAGTGAAAATTTTTTATTTCAATATTAAACATATAACAGTGGCAGTTGCAATAATCTTTTAAATTTAATGAATAAAATTTAGATTATTTTTGGAATAAAATCAAATTCGTTATTTTCTTGTCATTGGGTGGTAACCGTACTTGGAATATGAAGCAGCCGGCCGACGGACTGTTGCCTATCCCTAAGGTTTTTATTGGTAAGATTGCCACTCAGGATCTCATCATTGGGTAATCCCTTTAATAGGTCAGGATGATTGCTTGACCACCAATATAGAAGTCGTACTTTAGGATATTTTGCATTGAGGTGCATGCTGTTTTCATCTTCGGCGAGTTGATGTAACGTACGACTCTCCAGATATGATCCGTTATTGTGGTTAAGTGATATTCACCTATTGATGCTCCTTTTGAACATAATTTGACGGTACATCTTTTCGATGTCTGGAGAGAACATTATCTGATTTTTTCCCCATCTATAAAGGACCACGCCCATAGATCATTCTGTAGTAGAGGGCCGACACATAAAGCCCCATTTAGGCTAATGCATGTGGATGTTCTCATTAAAGCATCAAACATTACGTAAATTTTGGTAACGTCTGCTGTTTTCTTAACCACTGCATAATGGGGTAGATAAAATTCCCCTCTACCTCGGTCAACCTGTTTCATGTGACCCATCTGGATGTACTCTCGGATGAAATTTATAGTGATCTTAATTCTGGGTCTTTATTGAATTTTCCAGGTGTAGAAACCGTTGTAGTGCGAGAACTTCCGGTCAGATCCAATTGGCTTCTATTTGTGCAACCTGTTTAAATTCCTAGATCTCCAAGTTTCCTTCTGTCCCGATGAAGTTGCTGAAAACGTCAATACATTTATTTCGATCGGTTGTTCCAGAATGTTTGTGCTCGCATTTGCCTTGTTAGCTGTATTAGCTCCAACTCCTCAGATCTTTTTTGTAGGTCTATCTTGTAGGTCTATCTTCTAATCTTGGGTCTACGAGGTTGAGGAGAGGCGACAAAGGAGTAGTACCACCTTTAAGGTGTAATAAAAAATTCACTGCATGGCTAAACATAGTGCAGCGATTTAAGTTTTTTTATTGTTAACTATGCGATCTGTTTTGGGGCTCAAGGCTCACCCTGCTCTTCCGCGGTTATGCTTTTCACGTCCTATTTTACGCCTCCCGGCCAACTCGAGGACGTACGGCTATAGGACCGATTTAAGACCATCTGCACATTGCAAGCTCCATGCCAGCCTATACTGGCATTAACGATGGGTCGGCCCATGGGTTCTGCACACCGACAGGGGGTCATACATGTGTTACATTTCACCACAGACCGTAATCTGTTGATGAAACTTCACTTTGCATCCTGCTCCTGTCGGGATTCGAACCCGGTACCTCCCGATCCAAACCCCAAAGCTTTAACCACTGTGCCCTTTGGTCGGTGGCTTCAGCCTTTCAACCACCAATATAACAAAGAAAATCAAGAAAGTTATACGTACTAGTGAATCGAATATAAAGATTCCCTATGTAACGAATGCCGTCCTGAAAGGTGTCGCGGTCACTATTGATGCTTCCTCTGATTTGAAAGTTTTACGGAAAACAAAAAGTTGGAAGGCTTGGGTCTAGTAGCAACCGAACCAGTGCCTATAAAGAGATTACCGAGGGTAATTATCTTTGATGTCAGATCGGAGCTTGATGGTGATATGCTCTATTTAGAAATGGTGCGAAAAATGGGAAACATGTTGTTAAAGTGTGGAAGACTGCATGTGGACTGGGTTCGATGCCATGTGAGAGAGTTTGTGACTCCACCTATAGGTGCTTTAGATGCCAGCAATATGGCCACATTGCAAAGAATTGTAGAGTCCGCACAAAGACCTACTCTCACTGTGTACAACAAGGTCAAGGCTTCAAGAGATGTCCAAATACAGACAAACCTGCCAGTTGCGCAAACTGCAAGCAAATGCAAAACCAAAATGACCTCAAAGTAGGTCGCGTTTCATGTAACTCATACAAAAGTGCTGTGCAACGCCTGAGATTTAATACTAAACATAATGATTAGTCACAATCATATAAATTGCAACAGCAACCTTCGCATTGTCCATCTCAACATGCAGGGCGCTAAAATATATTCAACCTATTTTGTCTGTGCAAAATCAAAACGATCCTAAGATCTCTGTCGTGTCAAAAAAAATGTAATGATCATCGGAGCCTTGACCGTTTCACCGATGAAAACGGAAAAAAAGTAGAAGACTTCGTGTCCAGGAATGACTTTTTTATAATAAATTTGCAGGTACACCCAACGACGTTCTCGTCTAATGCGAACTCCATATTGACCTTACAAAAGTCAGGGCTCAATAGCTGGGTGCTGTGTAAGAGAAAGTTGGACGTCTAGTAACCGTAGAGTCATCACGTTTGAATTATCAAACGCGCCACAGAATAGTCCGCTTGCAAGTAGCAAAACTCCAAAATTTGCCATAAAGACAGCTGACAGAAGAGCATACCAGAAGGAGAGGAACCAAACAGCAAAAAAGTTGTAATTGTTTCTCTTTAGAGCGGCAAAGAATAAATACTTCCATGAAGTATTTATAGCTAAGCAAAGTAGTTTTCAAGACCAATGGGGGTCTATATTCCCATGTTCCGTGACGTACATTTGGAAACTACTTTTAGACAAATTTGCCGCCTGAAGTTTTGAACACCATCAGGAAGACAAATGGAGTCGTCGCTGATACGTGGCCGGTGGCATGACACACGCTTGGAGTTACCAAACTCGCTTCTGCCGGACGAAACACCTGACGTCACTGGGCCTCAAGCAGAAATGCGCGAGATCGCCACCAACAGCAATTGGACATCAGATGCTGAAGACCTCCAATTCACGTGGGAAGAGGTCACCAGTGCCCTTACTTGCTTTAAGCGTAACAAGTCTCTTGGACTTGACAACTTGAACGCTGAAATAATCCAACTGGCTTGGCCTATTATAGCGACTACCATAGTAAAATTATTAAATAGCTGCCTGAAATTTGGCTACTTCCCTAAGGTGTAGAAAAGGGGTGAAATGATAATAATCAGGAAACTGGGGATAAAGACCTTCTTTCTCCGAAGCCTTATAGACCAATCATGTTGCTATCTGTCATGGGGAAACTCCTAGAAAGGTTACAGAGCGGACTGTTTTCGGACAAACAATTCGGCTTCCGAAGTAGCATGTCTACTGAGGATGCGATAGTCCGCCTAACAAAAACTGTCAAAATCCAAAGTTCAAAATATGTTATGGGTTTATTCTTGAACATTGCCGTTTAATGTTTTTAGGAGCTACGGAGCTGCTTCAGCGTAACATCCGCAGTAATCAGAGACGTATATGGTACTGTATCAAAAGAATAACAAAAGGATGTCATCAGGGCTCAATCCTATGTCCCCTAGTCTCGAACGTCGAAAAAGTCGTTCTGGTGCACGAAAATTCGAAGCTTGAACTTCAACGCCAGGGAAAAATCGCCATTAATAATATGGTGCGATACAAATAAAATGTCTGCACGGTCAAAACATGAAAATGATTAAGTACGTTAGATACCTAGGAGTTAACATCGATGAACGTATGGGAGTAGCAACTCACGTCTTCAGAGTCTATGGAAAGCGCCCGCCAAGAAACTATTCCACTCCTTGGTGAGAGTGTCAAGAGAGGGATGGGGACTTAAAAACAAAACACTTGTATTAATTTACAAAGGTGTGGCGGAGGCGCTTTTCACGTATACAGAGGCTGGGTGGTACGACAGGTTAAACTGTCACCATTTCAGATCAAACTTCCATGAATAAGCGTTGAATCAAGAGAGAAACAAGCCCAAACGAACAACTATATTTAGAATGTAAATGTTAAAGTAATCCATCATGGCATTGTTAAAAATTATTTCCGGAATATTCATCATTTAATCGATTTATGAAATCATTAGGAACAACCCTTATTTGTATACATATATATGTAATTATAAAGATATATCTCATCTCATTTATTATAAAACCTATTAATTATCCACTTTCCCAATATTGTAAGATTATGATATAATATTGTTAATATTAGTATTGAAATAAATCAATAGAAAAGTAATTTACTATATCATGATTCGAAATTTCGATAAATAAAACTAACAATTAATTGAACGATGTTGTAAATGACACCCAATAAATTAAATTTTATATTCCTTTTTATTGTTTTAAAACTAACAAGAATATACATAACTCGAATTGAAAATTAAATTTAAATTAAATTGAATATAAAAAAAATTCGTCTTAATTTGTGTATGCAAATATTTATACGAAAATAAATTTTAATGAATTTAATTAAAAATCAATTAATTTATAATTTATGGAAGATTCTGTTTACTTGAAATGAATAAACAAATATTGTGTATTCCGAAAGGACCAAAAATGTCGGTTGCGCAAGTGCAGCAAAATATATAAAAAAAAGTCGAAAACATTTGTATAGAAGATGATTACACAATAATCAACGTATAAAAATGTTGACGATTTGCTAGATAGAGGCAAAATCCGAACCACTACAAAAAAATAATGATTAAGACATCAATACAGGTATTACAGCTGGATGCAGCTGTGGCAAAATTGGCGAAAAAGAATACTATTTTACCAAAAACAACCATACGAAATAGAATTATAGAATTATCATAATCGGTTGGGGATTCCCGGGATTCCCCCCGGGAAGTCCAGGCATAATTCCAGAACTTCTTCCAAAAATCATTTAGGAAACCCATTTTCATCCAGTTTAACCAATCCCATCATAATCGGTTCGGGATTTTCCGGGGTTTCTCCCGGGAGAAATCTCGGGAATCCTGGGATATCCTAGGAAATCTCAGGGATCCCGTGAAATTCCAAGAATCCCGGTACATCTCGGGGAATCCCGGGATTTTTTGGTATTTCCCAAGCTTTCCTGGAATTGCCGGGATTTCCCAAGCTTTGCCGGGCTTTCCCAGGATTTCCTGGGATTCTAGGGATTTCCTGGGATTTCCCAAGCTATGCCGGGCTTTCCCAGGATTTTATGGGATTTCCCGGGATTCCCAGGATTTCTCGGGATTTCGCGTTATTTCGGGGATTCCCAGGATTTCCCGGGATTTCGCGGGATTTTACGAGAATTTTTTCAACCCTAATCTTTTGTTGTATTTTATATAGATCAACTCGCCGCTATTATCCTATTATCTCTCTCTCTCTCTCTCTCTGGCATTATATCCCATCAAGGGATTTGGCCGCCTCAAATGAGGTTTCATAATCATATTTTCATTTCGGATAATGAGTGATTAATTCATTGATCCTAAAACCAGCCGTGAAATTTTTTCCTTGTCACCACCGGGAATCGAACCCGGGACCTCCGGTCGCTGGAGCAAGCATGCTAACCACTTTGCCACCGGGGCGGCACCTATTATCGTCTATTATCGTCTATTATCGTCTATCATTAATATTATAGAGTTTGAATTATAGACCATCCGTTGTCCCAACACAACTACTGGCGGCGTTTAATATCCTAAACTGCTTTTGACTTAATGCCTTTGCGAAATACGAATTTAGTAAGTTTGTTTGTTGCTGTTAAGACCAACTTTTTATCGGTGAAATATCCGGCTACATGAATTAAAAAAGTTTGAATTAAAAAAAAATTTTTTTCTGAATTAAAATAAGTGTTTTTAATTCATTTTAAAAATGAATTAAAACCAGAGTTGAAAAAGAAATAAAAAAGTTCGATAAAATGAATTTAAAAAGGCATTTCTTAATTCAGTTTTAAAATGAATTAACATAAGTGTTTATAAAATGAAATAATAAAAGCATCTTTATAAAATGAAAAAAATGCTATTTTCATGATTGAAAATTTTTTGGAATTTAAATTTGAATTTTGCTCTTAAAAATTTGGCAATGCAAAATACGGCGTAATTTTACTTTACGTATACATCGGAAAAATCAGGTAAGGAATATAAATTTTGGAAATTTTTAAGTGAAGGATTGTTTACTATCAGTTTTTAGGGGGAAGGGATGTTACATTAAAAATTTTTACTTTTTTTATTTTTTCAATATTTTTTTTTATTTTTATTAATAATAATTGCTTCGTCAACATTGCAGACACAGATCAAAGAGTTTCTCTCGCTCTTATCGCTTCTTCTGTTAGTGCCACAAATGTTAAAAGATTCAACTTTCGTATATATAATTATTTTTTAATGTAATTTTAATTCGTTTATACCTTTGAGAATGGGGGCTGCTCCCACCCCCAAACCCCCGCTTTTCCACAATTTGTACAATTCTTTAAGTGTCAAACTAAGTAAAAAAAAAATTGAAAAAATTTCAAAATTCTCCTGGAAAAATTGAAAAATCTTCCCGGAAAAATTGTTTGTACTGTTGAAAAACTGTTAAGATACAATCCTAATATCCAAATTTTTATAAAAATTACACATTTGTACGTATTTTGAATAGAATAATACACATTTTTTTTTTTTTAAGTGAAAATTTTTCCGGAAAATGGGACAATTTTCCTGAAAAATTTAGCTTCCCCCTCCTAAAAGCTGTTGATAAACAATCCTGCATTTAAAAATTTTAAAAATTTATACTCCTTACCTAATTTTCCCGATGTATACGAAAAGAAAACTTTAGCCCAAAATAATGCACATTTCTGAATATTTGTTAAAAGTCGAATTAAGATTTTTTAATTTATAAAATGAAATAAAATGTGCCTTTTTTATTTCATTTTGAAAACGAATTAAGGTAGGTGTTTTAAAAATGAAATAGTGTAAGCCTTTGTTAATTCATTTTTGAGTTTTCTCATTTTTCTAAATCGCTTTTTTTAATTCATAATTTTAAGTTAAAAATATGAATTAAAATAAGTAGCAGATGTTCATACAAAAATCAACTTTTTTAATTCATTTTTAAAGAACTTTTTTAATTCAAACTTTTTTAATTCGGTACCCTGAAATATCCGTATGGATTGTACTTCCGGGGTAATTTGGGAAAGGAGTTTGCTAGAGTAGCAGTTTGTTCGTATGTCAAGAATTAGTTTGGTTTTTCTGTGCATTCGTGGCAAAAATTACTTCTCGATTATTTGCTGTTAGTGTTCTTGAGAGTTACGATTTGCTCGTCAATGAACAGACATAATTATTTCATCTTCTTGGTTTTCGTCCGGGATATCTTGAATTTTTCCGATTAAGTGTTCCGCTGTTTACTGTTTTAAAAAATTTCGCGATTCTCATTGATCGTCATTAACCAAACTGTAATAATAAACATGAATAATTTGCGCGGAACGAATTATTACGATCGGGGACCTCCAAAATTTTGTTAAATGTAGTTGATCTCTGGTCGACACTTTTCATAAATTTTATCAGAATTTCTTTATGTATCTTGGCCTTACAGATCGAAATTAATTACAATTGTTGAATATTATTGTATTCATCCAGGTCAGATCTATATCACCACAAAGTTTTAAACCGTTGTAATCATTTCAAAGTGGGTGAGATAACAGATGTATAGGGTATTTTACAGGTTGTACCTTTCAGGAATTGTCCGGGTTCTTTTAAGAATGGTATTAGATACATATTTTGTATTTTTTGATCATAAACGCAACATTTTTTGAAATTTTACTAACAAATTTAAAAAACGATTTTTATGTGTTTTTTTACTTTTTCTGTTATTTACAAAGATCCAAAATAAAATTAAGTGTTTTATTCACAAAACGTTTAGCTGAGATAAGATAAATTATTTTAACTTGGAAACTAGTCATACAATTTAAAAGAACTAAATAAACAATATAATTACCATAATTAAGATAATACCTAAAGCAATAAAAAGTAAACTATCGCACGTGTTTATAAACATAAGAGATAAATATAAAACGTGCCCGTACTCCATAAGCTTTCCATTCGAATCAAATGTTTTCCAAAAGAAAAGTTCTTTTATTCATGTTTCGAATATTTTCCGAGCAGCACACATATTGCGGAAGTTAATAATAATTTTATGATTAAACTTTCTGTTATTTTGTTTATCTTATCCAAGATATTTTTTTGGTATATTGTTGTTGGTGTTACAATGGAAAATGTAATATAACGAGAGAAACTTTTCTGAAACCAACTGATGGTGTACGGTTTTGTTTTGGTTTACCTTTTTATGACTTTTATTTATCTTTGGACTTTTTTATTTTATTTGCTGTAAATGTCGCGATGGCAACAAGTTAAAATAATTTTCATTTAAATCCGAAAATAAATTTTACCTATTTACAAATTAAATGGACAAATTATATGATTTTTTGGTCGTATGTGGCACGTATGTAGTAAACTCGAGAAGTTTGTAGTCTCGCATACAAACTCGACAATTGAATGCGATGTAGGCGCCTTGTTCGCACAGATTGCACTGATTGCGACAGCGAATAAGCGTAATTCCGAATCCAGCAAAGCGCGCTCAATAAAATTTCTATTAAAGTGCGATACAATAGCGATTACTATGGCGAGCAGCCTGTCCGTGAACGGTGGTACGACGTAGAGGTGACTGCAGTTGAGCCCAACCTCTTTTCTCTGACGAAATCTAAAATTTCCTCGAATTTAAGTGATTTAAATTAATCGTACAAAAATACTTTGTAATTTCCAATACAAACTTGATGCCTGAGGGTGCGAGAGTCTGAAGTGAACGAATTAATCGTGTGCCAGATTTTGGATGCTCCATTTTGGGACTGTGGAGAATTGGGCTTTAATTTGGTAGAAAGAATATTAAAAATCATCCAAAATAACTGACATGGGTTTTATCGGGTTAAAGAAATCTCCCTTCGTCGTTGGGTTTCCGAATCCAAATGATCTGTGATGAAATTGAATAAGATGATAATATTTCATGAAGTGAGCGGCATCCACAGGACAAAAAATTTAAATCACTTTTTTAAAATGTTTTAAAATATTGAAACATCGTTGGAGTTTATAAAAATATTATGATGTTAGTAAGAATTTCATAAATTATAATTACCAATTAAATGAAATGGTTCCTAGTGTACCTAACTAGCCGAAATCACACAAGCCAGAGCTGTCCTCCACTTTTCCTCACTAGAATATAAAGTTAATACAGGTCCTTACTTCGTGGTATCAAATTGATCAGTGCGGTACTGGTTGATTTTAAAGAGAGGCAAAATAATTCAGTCACACTTGAATCACGTTATGTTGGCGCCCTCTACCAACTTTCTAGATTCATCGCGAAGAGTCCTGCTACAGGATTAAAAATATGTAACTATCTCTTTTAATTTGCGATATCAATCTTTAAGGCTCGAATTTTCCGTGTTAACATGCATGCGTATTAGTTGTGGCATTCTCTTGCGCCAAAGTGAAAAATTTCTTAGAATGTTTCGTATTTTGGTATGGATTTCGTTCGAAATTTTCGTCCTCGTTGCAGTTTTTTTTAATATTCCACTGAACCTCCAGTATGTATTTCCTTGAGAAGTATGTGATGGCAACAGTATAATACGGTGTAAATTTAATTCGGTGGTTGTTTAAAATATGAAGTAAAAAGTCTTGGAAGGATCCAGTATTTTGCTAGCACTACCAATTCATTTTGAGCATTAAAGTCACCCAAAATGATCGATTCTATATTGCGATGTATGTTGGAAGAGCTGATGGGGGTTCACCCTGCCATTCAAGCTGAGTACATTCCATGTCCATAGGCTTATTTTTAGGTTTCGTAAAAATTCGCTTTCTACGGGGTATACTTACACTTGCCACAGTGTGAGCACTTGTTATAGTTTTAGCAGAACAGGAACAAGTGTGGGTTCCGTGAATTACCATGCTAGCCACTAATCAGTAGTCGTACGAATAAATTATATTATTGTTGCAATTTTACAAAATAAAATCTTTAAAACGTATTTTCATATATACAGGGTGTCCCAAAATTTGCAGATCAAACGAAACAAGGTGATAGGGGAGCTCATTTCCAACAAAACCAGCCTAGTAAAGTTTTTTCGAGTTGTTGATGGTGCAAAAGCTATTTCACTTTTAGTGTTTTTAGTGACTTTTTTTGGTTCTCAAAAATTTTTGTTGATGTTAAAGTGACTCTAGCGGGAAAAGAATGTACTACAGAAAGTTCACTCACTATTAGAAAAAAATGCGACGCTAATGCAGATTTTAAAATGATATCACACACTGGGCTATTAACAATAAAATGTTTTTTTTCAATTTTTTCTACAAAGTAAGTCGTGTTTATTAAAATACGCACTTAACAAAATCACGAGTTCCAAAATAGAAGCTTTGCCAGAAAAAAAACAAAACGAATGAAATAATTTTTGTTTATTAATTTTAAATATTGTTATACGAATTTCCTTCGAAATTCCCGGATTTTCACAAAATTTCTCGGATTACCAGGCTTTCTTTCGGATTTTCCCCGAATTTTTCCCAGATTTCCCGGATTGTTCCGGGTTCTTCCGCATTTTCCGAATTTCTCCCGAATTTTCCAGGATGACCCCCGGGTTTCTCCCGAAATCGAAATCCAGGGGAAACATATGAAAATCAAAGAAATCCGGGAAATTCGAGGGAAATCCGAATAAATCCGATTAAAAATTAATCAAAAAATATTATTTTATACATTTTGTTTTATTACTGACAAAGCATCTATTTTAGAACTCGAGATTTTGTCAAGTGCGTTTTTTAATAAACAACTTTCTGTAGTACATTCTTTTCCCGCTGTCGTCACTTAAGCATCAAGAAAAAATTTTAAGAAGCAAAAAAAGTTTACAAAACCAAAGTTTTTATTTGACAGAAGATCATGGGGCTTATAAAAATGATTTTATTGGAAAGGTACACTTTTAAAGATCGTTTTAAAAAAGAAAGTTAAACAAAAGAACTCTTGGTTTCTTTTAAATTAATTTTTTGGTGGATGTGCATTCGATTTCACTAAAAAACACTAAAAGTGGAATAACTTTTGCACCATCAACAGTTCGAAAAAAAATTACTTGGCTGTTTTTGTTGGAAATGAGCTCCGCTATCACCCTGCATGGTTCTAGTGTGAATCTGTCTAAAGGAATCAAGTTGCAACTTGTTCTAGCTCAGTATCTTAACCACTTCCGCTAGTGTTCGTGTTACCTTCTCGCGGTGACTCATTAGATATCTACCCGGCTAAAACACGATACGTACTTGGCAGGACTAGGTTGCAGGACTGGGTTAATAACTGGCCAGGATAGAGGTCTAATATTAAAAAACTCAGTTTGGTGGTGATCGAAAGTTAAATCCACGAGGAAGCCAAAAAGAAACAAAAGCTGCTAATTACTGAGACTGCTATACAAGGAAATCCTCAGACCATACAAATACGAATTAAGAAACTGTAAAACGGTTTCGTGGAGGCTATACTTTAGCCAAAAACAAGTGTCCTCTGAGACATTTAGGTTGTGTAAAGTACTATGTCTTAGTCCCTACACTCCGAGATTTCTCTAACAACCGGGTGGTTCTTGAACCGTAACTAGTACAGAATCCTTGAAGTTACTACTCGAAAATCTCTTTCCACAAGGCAGGTCATTGTTTCCATAAGCCTTACAAGTCGGCGGGACCCGATTGCATTATACCGACGGTAGTCCCATAAATGTCTGACATAACCTTATCCTTGCTGGAAGATACCTTAAAGAGCAGCCTAGAGCTCTGTCACATTCCAAATAAATCAAATGTTTATTAAAATTTTAGAAAAACAAATAGAAGCTCACATTAGAAGTTCGATCGAGCCAAATAGGCTGATAAAATCCCAACATGCATATTGCAAAGAGAAATCTGTAGAAAATTCTCCCCACTCCCTTATTGCTGCTACAGAGAACCTCTTTGAACATATACATAACACTCAATGATAGCTTTTCCATATATATAGGGGGCCTTTATCAACGACAGGTCAAAAATGATAAAGCGAAGTATCTACATATGTCTCGTTCTGGAGAAAAAATTAAACTGGAAACCTAACTTATTAGAAAATAAAGAAAGATGAAGTTTGGACCCCGCATTGTAGTTTGGCTCTATATTTCTTCCTTTCTATACGGGGTTACCAGCTTTAACCGTTTGGGTCCCAAGCAGCGCGATCGCGCTGTTGAGATTTTATGTCGAGAAAATAAAATAAATAAATGCGACGAAAAGCAATGAGAAAAAGACGAGAATACCGTTACCTAGCAAATACAAGAAGCGATTGTTTTTTGCGTTGGACTTTATTTCTATTGTTTGCGTTTGCACTACAAATGGTTTTACGCTGTTTGTAATGCGTTTGCATTACCTCCTGCGACTCAAACGGTTAAATAGCATGTGAGCAGAGTGGTGATCTTCTCACATAACTACTGTCGTAGTTAAAAATATGAAGAAGAGAAAAGCTTAGCAGACTGAAATTTCTCTGAGCTTCCCTCCTGTATCACTAAACGGACCTCAGTAAAATGCAAGTCCAGGATGTCTTGCGATTCGCTGAGAGCTCAGAAGTCAGACCTTTAGGACAACCATTCTAATTTTTTGAACTTCTTGAAACTGTTTATATTGACAACTAAATGGTTTAAAAAAATTAATAATACTTTAAAAATATTAAAAAATTATTTTTTGGTCGAAAATGTGGCTGACAATTAATAAAATAGAAACGAGTACCAAAATAATTGGCCAACTGATGGTATTAAATCTATATAAGCATTGTAGAGTACATATACGAGTATATATATTATGTTTATATCGATTTTTATGTTCATCATAAACTGATCGGTTATAAAATGTTTGGACAGTATTTTTTTTAATAATAATGCTGTCCCAACAGTATACTCGTATAATAACCATGGCACCCCAGTTCATTTACCCGATTTTTAATATTGGGAAAAATTTATGATTTTTGTAGCATAGAGCTTAAATATAGTTTAAACCCGATTTTATGGAACGTGCAAAAAATCAGCAATAATGGTTGAATGGTGTAAAAACAGTACTTGAATTTCGTTTTTCCTCTCGCAATATAAATTGATTGGTTTTAAAACACAAAATAATAGTTTCTCACAAATTTTGGAAAAGCAAATAAAAAATAAATCGTTTTTAACTTAAATCCATAAAGCAGGTGTTCCCCAGCAAGTTTTCTTCATAGTGGAGCTTATAGCTTTAATGCTATCATAATATCGTGCCTCGCCCAAATTTTAAATTTGATATATTTGTTCCGATAACTATTTCATATATCCCTCCAGTCCAATAATACAAAATAATTTACCGCCGTTATGAATAATATTAAAATGCATTACTTCGTACATCATAAAGATTTAATCTACACCTTTAACATTTTTTTCTTTAAAAACGTAGAAACAGTTCCATAAATCATCGTTCTACTAACGTTAGATTGGTATAATTAAGTTTTATTTTATGCACCTTACCCACTTACTTAAATAATAAATGTACAATAAAATAATTAGTATTTGTAATAGAAATATTGAATAAATTAAGTTTCTAGGTTATACATCGTGTACATTATAGAATTTTTGTTGGATTTCTAACGTTACATTTTATTATCTCGTATATACCCTCAAACCATATTTCCATGCGATAAAAGTTAATTATTAAAAATTTGTCTTAAAAACTAATTTTAATTTAGTGAGATCTGATAAAAAAAGAAATTTATTATTTATTTTTTCACAACCTCGTAAATTTTATTTCACTAATTTTTTATTTTATTTTAAAATTGTTAGTCCTGTGTTATTTTATGATATGGGCCACAGGCTTCCTTTTAATTTTAATTAGGTTATTTACAACAATATTTTTTTAATTGGTATATTTACGCGTATATCAGAAACTATTATAGTTATTATAATTCGCTCTGTAGTAGAGTATGCAAAAAGTTCAATTGTAAGTAACAATTATATTTTAAGATAGTTCCTTTAGATAGAGTATCTTGCAATTGATCTATCTTAAATTAGCTTCTCGATTGATGATCAATATATTTCTTACATCAGAGTTGTCAAAATAATGTCAAAATAACAAAATATACACTCTTATGTAACTTACAATTAAAAAAAAAATACTCAAAAAATTTACTTTAAGCAAAAAGAATAGAGTTTTATAAAGAGTAATGAAACAAACGAAAAAATTTCATCAAAAAATTCATGAGTGATGCAATTCAAACGGGTTATACACTAACACCAGTTTGTTTATTTTATATTTGTTATTTACGGGTTATGCATTACACAACATCTTTGCGATTATTTTTTATGTTGCTCTGTTCTCTCTCATTTGTTTATATAGTATTCGGCTACAACACACAAACCCGTCGATATGTTATAATTTTCTTATAGCGAATTCTTTTACATTTTTGATGTAAATCAAATTTCTGATAGTTATAGAGAATATGAAAAAATGTGATGTGTTTTTATCGTTGTGTGCATAAAGGCTTTATTCCATGGGAACAATCTGCGGTCAGCAAAAATAAGAGCAAGAAAAAATATAGATTTCACTGGTTGTGTACGAAAATGCTGTCAGCAAAATTTTACTCAGAAAATAATTGTGATGGTATTAGTGTGCTGCCATTATGCTGCTATAAAAAATGTAAACTCAAATATTTTTTATGGCAGCATTGTTCACACATCTACAAAAAAAGTAGGTTAAGGAATTTTTCTCACACTTATACAAAATAAGTAGTTCGCCATGTTTATAGTCAAATGTCGATTTGTTTTTTGTTCGAATTTAAATTTGTTCACGTTAGTGGTTTTTCGTGGTACATATATAAAAATTAAAATATTAAAATACATAAAAATAAATCGAAATGTACGAAAATGTTCCAATTAAACTTTTATAAAATTTTTAAGTTATGCCAAAATGTTAAGCCATAAAATTTATCTATATAATGAAATGAAATAAAAAATATTTCTTTTCTTTGTCACTCTTATGGAATTTTAAGATTTATTGTTTTGCATTTTACCAATAAAAAAATTGCTGTCACAAAATTTTTTCCATGGAACTAACGCATAATCGAGAAAGGGATGCCAAAAACAATAATAAACCAGTTTATACTATTAAAGTTAGCCGAAAGTTTCCAACCGAAAGATTAAAAAAATCGTTAATGCAGATAGTGTCTTCGCTTTCTCAGAAGAAAGTGTTTAAATACGCCATCGTTGATCAACATTCTGAGCCGAAAGTTATCAACCGAAAAATTTATTTCAACGACACATCAACTGAAACGAATCTGAATGTTTTAGTATGCGAAGGTTGTTGTAAAATTAAATTCTATTCAAACTTGAGAAATACAAATGTTTATTACACCCCCGTATACCCTGTTACAGGCTGGCTACTGCCAACCTGCAGATATCACTAAACGCACGCAGAGGCCTCCACGGTGATTTTTGCCGGCTACATTCTCAGGGAGAAGTGCGAAGGGTCGTGGGGATTGAGGCATGCGTGGCTCCTGGTTAACACCGTGATTACAGATATTTAAGAAAAAAAAAACGCAAATAATAATAACCGAGCTCCGCCGAAATTTGTCGGCCGGAAGCAGAAAAATTTAAATAAAAAAAATTATAATGGTAGAGAGGTGCCTTGGTGCGCGCATCAGTCCGAACTCTCACGGTGGTAAACACCGGTTTCGAATCCAGATGCGGGCACCAAGGGACCGCCAACCCTACGCTGACACAGGATGGGAATTCCCCCTTCATCATACCCAACCCGACAATTTACTAATTCATTCATTTTTATCTATTTAATTTAAACACCAAAAAAATTAAACCCAACTTCCCACAAGAAGAAAAAGAAAAGAATAAAGAGCGAGAGAGAGAGAGAGCAATGCGCACCGAGCGCGCGACCGTTATCCGGCGCTCGATTACAATAATTTTTTTTATATATATTTAAAAAAAAAATTTAGAAGAAAAATTAAAAATGGAAAAATTGAAATAAAATAAAAATAAAACAAAATGTACCCTAATAATAAAAACAACAAATTGTTGCGGTCTTGCGCGGCCGTCATGCCACAGGGTTGCCGCCCCGGACCGTTGCGACTTTCATTTTGATATCGAAATGTATGGGTTGCAGCCTTGGTGCCGTTGTCCTGCACCCACAAAATACACGAACTCTGTATATTAGGGCTTTTTCCCACTTAAGTAACAAGATGGGCGTTTTCCACATAAAAAAAATTCACTTCAACCAACCAAATATGATCAAAATTATAATATTTTACACCTTTTTATTATCATAACAAAAATTATTTCTTTTATTAACAAAACTAATCAAAATTTTTAATTTTCGACCAAAATAGTCTTTTCAGAATTAAAATCAACTTTACCAAATTGTATATCTCAAACAAGACTTTTGTTTTCCACAACCAAAAAACGAGCCTTTTCTTATAAATTCTTATGGAATGTTTTGCTTTGCACACACTCGATCCGCATTGGTCTCGCTCTCTCGTCATTCTTCTTACCCCCGTGTCACCACACGATGAGGTATAAAACAAAACGTCGCGAGTGCGTTCAGCCCACAATAAACAAACAACTTCGAAAGCGAAGACACAAACCGAGGGGAATATAAAATACAAATATTGAGCAATCAATGGAAAGTAAAGACACCAACCGGGGAATAAAAAAACACAAAAATTGTGGTTGCGAGCGCACAGTCATAACAAACCCTCAGAATTTCTCCACAATTAGGCCGAAGTTCACCACCACCATGTATCAAATGACCATAGTGGCATCAATGACACAGCATGTTAATCTAGAACACAAGCATTTTCGATATATTGAGTTAGCAAAATTTTGCTAAATTAATTGCACCCCTGTATCCCCTTCAGAATTTCTCCACAGTTAGGCTGAAGTTGACCAACATTATGCCAAATCAAATGACCATAGTGGCATCTTCACCATACTTTATATTCGTTTGAAGCAAGGTTAAAAATATTGCTTTTCAAATTATGATAGATTGATTTAAACATTTGTGTATCATAAGTTTTGATCAACATGACGTATTTATACACTTTCGGCTGAGAAAGCGAAGACACTATCTGCATTATCGATTTTTTTTATCTTTCGGATGGAAACTTTCGACTAACTTTAATAAGGTAACCAGTTTTGTGTTAACATTGATACTTGACGATATTTGGTAATATTTACGATTGCCGCCATATCATATGTATAAATATGTGTATGTGTTAGTTAAAATGAAAGAAAAAATGTACATTTCCATTTTTTGATGTACATCAAATTTTTTTGCTATTTTTTTTCGCTAAAAGAACGCGATAATGTGATTTACATCAAAAAATGTTGATGTACATCAAAAGTTTTTGCCAGTTTTTTGTAAAAAGCAAATGCCATAAGTTTTATTTTCAAATTAGTAATGCTTTGAATTTTGTAAAGAGATTTACAACAAATATTCAATTTTGAATTAATTAACAGAAATTTTAAATTTAAAATGACCACTGAAGAGTTGGGCTTAAACGGGAAAAAATGATAAAGATAATAATATATGGCAATAAAAGATGGCAAAAGTGCTCGTAACGAGGAGTATTACAAGTTGTAATTACAAACTTTACTGCTTCATTCATTAAATCAATTGTTGTCGCTAGAAAAATAATATATTTAAGGAGAGATACGATTTTTACAGTCAAGCCTACATTCATTATTGTCTTAATGTTGCAACAAAAAATAGACCGTAGCCAATATCAAATTATCTCTCAAAATGATACCTTTGTTGTGGTTAGAATTTTATAACGTTATATTTAGTTAAAAGACAAAAATCGGCCTTCGACCATCGATTCGATTTTGAAAAACGAACGAACTGGTTTTAACAATGTTTTTAATAGTAATAATAAATAATTACGACCCGTAAATTGTTTACTCTTTCACTTAATATTGATCATTTCAACTGAAAAATAGCTTACCCATTGAAAGAGAACGACTGTAAAATAGAGAATTACGCAAAGTTCGTAATCTAAGGAGATAACGATGATAATTTTGTTTTTAACATTATCGATGTAGGGGTCGTCGTTTCCGACATTTTCTCAATTTGGATAAGATTTCACAACTAACACGATCCAATTTAACGGAACAAATACTATAAGTACGAGTCTACTAATACATTTTGTCCCCAACATTGTCCCCTTTTTAGTCCCCATTTTAGTCCCCATTTCTGTCCCCATTTTTATTCCCATTTTTGTCAGATTTCTCCGGGATCTTTCCCGGTGACTTTTTCGGGGATTTCCCCACGATTTTCCCGTGATTTTCTTCGGGGTAAATTCTGGGAAAATCCCGGGGAAACCTCCTGGGAAATTTTCCGGGAAGTCCTCAGAGAAAATCCCAGGGAAATATCCGGTGAAAGTGCTGAGGAAATTACCGGCAAAATTCCAGGATTTTCCAGGGATTCCTCAGGACTTTAACCGGAGATTTTCCTGGGATTTTTTTCGAGCAGTTTGATTTTAGTACATTATATTTTTATTGTATAATTTGTTGTCTTCACAAATAATGTTTTATCGCAATACATCTGTATTTTGTTTGTTCAATATAGTATCTTTTAGGGGCTAGATTGTTTTTCTTCAATTTATTAATGAAAATTAAATATCTATGAAAACACTGGTTTCGTCAGTTTAACCGCCTTTATAAAATTTTAAAATTAGGCGTAAATTATATCTGTCTTTTTCTAGAAATCAGGTTTTATTTGTGTCGTCTTTTAGGCGAAATTTGAACATTTTCCTCGTTTTTTTGGGGTCCTGTTCTAACACTTATTTTTCTCCGTCACCACTAATTAGCACAAATTGGGCTTAAACAGTATGCAAAGTTTCATTTTGAAATTCGAAAGTTTCCTTGTTGCATTTATCCACACTTCTCACTCTAATGATGGTGTCCAACATGCGACGTATGTCTTCATTTGCATGCCGAGTTAATCGCTGTACATGTTTTGCTTGTTTCTTTATTCTCTCGATGACGTAATCCATCTTTAAGTTCCGTTGAAAATTATCATTCCTAATGTACCATTGTACCATATGTACCATTGTAGCAGAGTTGATTGACACAGAGTTTACCAATGTTCTTTCGTCTAGTAAAGACCAGTAAATTGGTTTTAGACGGACTAATCCGCAAACCCTTCTCCAAGTCAAATCTGTACTACTTGTAGAATGTGCTGCATTTGATTAATAAAATTGTTAAGTGTTTACTAGTTTAACACGTACGCCATCAATCACCGAGAGCTTCACAAGAAAGGTGACAAAACACTTTCTGTGGAACTTTGAAGACTAACGAAAACGGAGGGAAATCATGCCAGAAGAAGCGCAGGCATAGATGAAGTTTGATTAATGAAGTGCTATTGAAACCACTTGCAATATGCATCAATGTGCTAACGATCTCTGATAAATCTGTCAACAATTCTATCAAGAGCATTGAAAAAGGTAGACGAGAGACCAATAGACCTAAATTTTTAAGGACCAGTATAATCCAAACTGCCGGAGAAGAGGATAGGGATGGAAATAAATTTGCGTCCTCTGAAATCAACAGACTCAAAGCTAATTAAAACGCAACCGGGAGGGTGCACAGGCTGTAGTAGTTTCATAATTTTTCATTTGGAACATCTCAGCCTACCATCTGGGAGTTCTTGTGCATCCGGTCAGCAAGCATTGCTTCGTTTGCCTCTATTCTTAGGTTTCCTGGCAATTTTCTTTAGATTAGAGCACCGCAAAAAGTCTTATTCCGAGCCTTTTGTTTAGTAATAAAACAACATGTTTGCCGTTAACAGCAGAAGATACCGGTGGTGAAGGAATCAAAACGGGTAACCCCTTCTGTTAAAAACAAAATATATATTATGTCGGCACAAAAATAAACCCAAGACATACATTACATATGCCGACAGGTATATACTACGTGCTTATACACCAAAATATATTTCTCAGTTAAGGTAGAATTACGAGAACGATAAGATGTTCAGAACTTTGATATCAAAAATATAAATAAAATAAAATTTTGTAACCAAATCCGATTTTGTTTGCTTTCATCACATAATAATCCAACGCAAATGGAATTCTTAATAATCAAAACCCAATTCGAAATTCGATTGCCTTAAAAGAGGCGTAAACGTATTTCATATATATATATTTCGTCCAATTTAATCAGATAACAGAAAATCGATACATGGGACGAAATTACATGATTTCATATCACCATTATCCGTATTAAGCATTAAAGTGTTTCGGACAAATGTTTCAAATTCTAATAAACGATGGTCATTGAAAACCTTTAACTATATACCCAAAGATAATCGTACAACTGTATATGCTGAAACTATATTGTGGGAAAAGGCTAATTTCTATCCTCTCGAACCCTTTTTTCCACACACGATAATTATTTAATTTAGTTTTAATAGCGTGTCATTAAAATACAATTTAATTTAAATTAAACTTCCATATAACAGCAAAAAAAAAATACAGATAAGCATATTATATGTATGTATATCATCATATGGAGCTTTTATCATACAATATTTTAAAACCATAAAGTTAATATGTAAGATGGTTTCAAGATAATGGGAATATAGCAGTAAAATGTACCAGAAATAATAATTTTATTAAGCCATTTTACGAACATAAAATTACGAAGGATTTTTTTTTTGTGTGTGTGCAGACATTTTCAGTAATATGGGAATGAAGATTTCATTTGTTACATAATTGTTTGTTAAAAATTTGAAAGTATGACAGAAGTTGAAACAATAGGAAAAGCTTTATTATTTTTTTTTTTGAACAAATATATAAAATTAGACATTTGGTAGTCAGTCCCTTTTTGTAGCAGAACAATACGTAACGTTTTTTTCATAAAACTATGTATATTGTGAATTGAATATAAAACCCCTTTTCTGTTAAAATTAATTAAAAATGGAATCTCATTATTACAACAATTTAGTTGTGATATTTTGAAATGAATTTTTAATTAAACTTTTAAAAGTTGATTTTAAGAGCAGGGTCACACGAGTTGATGTGCTTTGGTTTTATGTTGTTACCAGAAATACCTCGAGAAATTTTATTTTGAAATTCTCGTCATGCGAATAGTCATGTCTTTGCAATCAAAAATATTTGAAGCGCTTATGGGCTTCATTACATGTTTTTAAATTTTTGAATAAACAAATAAAAGCTCATGAATTTCGATCGCGCTATATACTTATAAGCTGTTGAAATCAGAATTGGCATATGGACAGGGATCCATTTCTGGTCGCAAAAATAAAAGTTAAATCTTAATAGTTACCAACTTGTCGCAGAAGCACAGTAGAATTAAATAAAAACTATGTACAGTCAAATGAAATGCGACATGATTTTCGCCAAAAAATGTTTTGTTTAATTTAAAAAAACATTTTACTTTTGTTTTAAAAATCTTTTAAGAATTAAAATTTAGTTTTTTAGTTCAAAAATTATCGTATTCAAACCAAAAAGATGGCTTTTCAAATCAAACGATTTTTTTTATTTCAAAAATCAGTATGTTTTTAAATTAAGAATCTCATTTTTTATATTAAAAATCAAAAACTTTTATTTTAAAAAATCACATTTGAAGTTAAAATTAAATTTTTTGTTTTAAAAACATGAAATTTTTAGTGAAAAAGAAAGTGACACTTTAACTAAAAATTTTAAAAGCTTTGATAGTTGTTCCAAAGATTTTGAGTTTTAAAGCAAATGTCAAACATTTTTTAAACCAAAAATAAACGCTTTTGAAATAAAATATAAATATTTTAATTCACAAACTTAGGATCGTTGACTTAAAAGGAGAAACTTGTTGAAATGAAAATCATTATTTATTATTTTTTATTTAAACCAAATTTATTAAAAATTGAACGTTATTAACTATAACTATATATTTAAAGCTTTGGGTTTGGATAATAATTTGCGTCAACCATCCCAATGGATCAACTTGTCTTGCAACTTCCGAAGGCAGTCCTTCCTTTGTATGTTCTGTTTCTGGTGATATTTGATTTGCCTTAAATCTTAAGTAGTGAGATATCGGATTTTAATGGATTCCCAAAGTTTAAAGTGTTTCAACTTCTTGTATAGTCTGCAACAACTTTGGGTGCCCGCGCGACCAACGACCACTTTCTTAGTTGAAATTAACCCTGTTGATGTAATATTTTAGTTGTTTTTGTATAAAAAGTGTACATCGTATCGTTAAGGTGTACATCACCAGTAAGAACGTCACCAACATAAAAGTCCTGTTTATATGTTTCAACAATACCCCTTCATAATTAGTTTTCCCAAATATTTAAGTTGAAATTACGTATTTTTACCATAAATATTTAAGCTTTTTTTCAAAAATTGAGAGATCAAAGTTATTTTCCGCCATAATTGATTCACAGAAAGAAAGTCTTTTCCATTTTTGAAAATTATATCTTATAAATGAGAAAGTTATTCAAGAGGCTAAATAAATTTTGTAACAATATTGGTTCAAATCAGTTCTCCAAAAATTAAGTAAATATCACGGTTTTTGACATAACATAGAAAGTGATTATGTGGTAATGAGTACCCAACTATTTTTACCTCGAATGTACTTAGATCTCAAATACTCAACTCTAGATTTCTAAGGTAAAAATACAAACCAACCGCATTTTTGATAAAAACTACTTTCTTTAATTAAAGGTCATTATTCCTGCTTAAGTTTCAGGAAATCAAAAAGGTTAAACCTGAAACGTTGAAAAATGTTGGTTAAATTAACTTCAATACTTTAATTGTATTTTATCCTTTTGTAAATGATCTATTTTCAACATTATTGCTAAATTGAAAAACGTGCTGCGGAAGCAGGTAATTAACACCTGGTAATTAATTATAAAATTAAATCAATTTTAGAACCGGTGTATACTAAATTTCTATGAAATTTTATTTACAATCCTTTTAATTGTCAATCATTTTTTCGCAAATGTTACAAATTTTCCAAAGTAATTGCAGAAATGCATGTGAAGTTACTGCTAAAGTTTTACTAGTAAACAAATTAGCAAAAACTTCACATGCTTATATAGCAGTGTGAAGTTTTTACTAAATCTATGCTAAACATTTATATGTGTTAGTGCATATCAAAATGATACCTGTATAAAGCGGAACTTAACATAACTTTAACTTTATTAACTTTATTTTGGCAATTATCTTTAAAAAATCTAAAAAAAATTCTAATATATGTACCATTTAATTAATCAATTTTAATGAAATGGTAAATATATTATATTTTTTTCGATTTTTTTTAAGATAATTAATTAAAACTTTAATTAACCTCAATATTCTTATATACTAATATTCTTATTTAATAAAAGTTTAAAAAAATAACTAGAAAATCGGTATCCGAGGCAGATTAGTAACAAAGACTACACACTGAACTACATAACTACCCACTACTCACCCACATGGGTGGGATAATAGAAAAATTAGAAAAATAATACCAAGCTCTAATTGCAGGGAACTCCTTTTTTCGGAAATGGTAACAAATATAATGAGAATTCTTAGGGCCACAGTAAATATCTATAGATATAAATACAACCTTACTTGTATGAATTATTAGTTGGGGTTTACGTTAGTAAGAAAAATAGTGAGAACATCCTTATCTAGGGATGAGAATAATTTATAGAATATTGTATTATAACCAAAAATATATTAAGAATTATTAGATCAACTAAGATATCCCTAGAAATCCAAACACATATGGACTGTTAGTTGAATACCAAGGTGAATTAAAGAAAATATAATCAGGAGCTCATCATCCAAGAGTAATAAAATCCCGATCTCATTACAGTTGCTGTTTTCGAGGAACGAGTGATCCAGTTCAGTTTACAATTAAACCTCCACCGCCAAAATTGTAACTCTTGATGTAACTATAATATCGGCATAGTTCTTGGAGCAGAATTTGCTACAAATTAATTATATACATTGAATTAGTTATTTCAAAACCACCCCTATAACTTGCGTAAGGATAAATTTCACCCCAAACATTATTTATAACAAGAATATCAATTTGACCAATTCAAATTATTTATTACACAAGACTGCCACCAGGTTTTAGGCCAAATATTACACTAGAAGTCTTATTTAATGTAGGTCAACATTATCCAGGTGCTTAATAAAATATGTTTTTGCTATATCAGGCGGAATTGGCATCATAAGATGTAGGTTTCAAATTCCAATACAAATGTTGGTTTTGCCACATTTAATAATTTATTATACGCCAGACCACCACCAGATATTGGGTCAAATGTTTCTTCGGAAGCATAGTGAAGGGAAAATCAACCTTATTCAGGTTTGTAATACATTATTTTTGTGCAGGTTACCGGAACTTGCTCCAAACTGCGTAATTTATATGTAATTTACTTTATTTCTAAAGTAATGCAATCATCACACACGGTTTGATGTTGCCTGCTGGTTTATCGTAGAAGTGACAAGTTCCAATTGCTTTCATGTCAGCACTCCGTGGACATAAATTACATCTTTGTGTTTTACGAATTTTGGTTTTGTTTTCTTTTTGAGCGGTTGGTCCTAATCTCAATTCGACAATATTGTATCTTATTTCACTCATTACGTTGAGCAATTGCGGGAAGCTTTTGCTTTTCTACTTCAACTTGAACAAAATACAGCTGAAGCACGTCATTTGCTTATGGCGGGGGAAGATTGTTTTAAACTATAGGAAAATTTTCAAAGGAGGGAAAATAAAATCGGTGCTGCATGAGTTCCGAAGAGCCACTTCCGAAATTTTGCGTTCACAGCATAAAGAAATAGCTTTATGCATTGAATTCCTATGGGAGATAAGAAGTGAGTCTTTTTTAAGAAACCCAAATGCAAAAAGTCGTGGCTTTCACCAAGCGAAACTTCAACATCGACGGCCAAATCGCTTCGGAAAGAAAACCAATGCCTTGTGGTTGGTCAGACCAGAAAGCAATCGTGTACTGTGAGCTGTTAAAACAGAGCGAAACCGTCAATGGGCCACGCCACCGACAACAACTCATCAATGTAAATCAACATTGCTCCAAAAACGGCCAGAATGGGAAACCACACGAGACACTAACGAGTGATATTGCAGCACGACAGCACGCTCCAAGCCATCGCACTCCCATCGTTCAGCGCACCATCAAAACGCTGAGATGGGATCTGTAAGCGTACCCGTTTGTTCGCCAGACCTGGCTATCTCGAATTTTCACATGTTCCGTTCGATGGCTCGACCCAGCGGAGAAGAAAGTTAAAAAAATTTTGTTTTATGATCGAAAATAATAAAAATTATTAGTCAAACTGAGGTATTTCAGGACATCCTAATACAACCCCAGGTACATATGGTGGACCATTTCAATTAGAAAATATATTCAGTTGCTCCCCATCCACGGGAGGGGTTTGTTAATAAAATATTGTATTATGACCAAATATAATAAAATTTCTCAGGCTAGCTGAGATATCCCTAGAGATCTAAACAAAACCTCAGGTATATGGGGTGTTAGTTGGGGATCATTTCAGATAGAAAATATATTCAGTTGCTCCCCATCCAGGGGAGGGGTCATTTAAAAAAAATTGTATTATGACGAAATATAATACAATTTCGTAGGCTAGCTGAGATATCCCTAGAGATCTAAACAACACTTCAGGTATATGGGGTGTTAGTTGGGGACCATTTGAGTTTGAAAATATATTCAGTTGCTCCCCATCCAGGGGAGGGGTCAGTTAATAAAATATTGATTATGACCAAATATAATAAAAATTCTCAGGCTAACTGAGATATCCCTAGAGATCTAAACAACACTTCAGGTATATGGGGTGTTAGTTGAGGACCATGTCAGATAGAAAATATATTCAGTTGCTCCCCATCCAGGGGAGGGGTTAGTAAATAAAATATTGTATTATGACTAAATATAATCAAATTTCTCAGGCTAACTGAGATATCCCTAGAGACCTAAACAACACTTCAGGTATATGGGGTGTTAGTTAGGGACTATTTGAGTTTGAAAATATATTCAGTTGCTCCCCATCCAGGGGAGGGGTCAGTTAATAAAATATTGTATTATGACCAAATATAATAAAATTCTCAGGCTAACTGAGATATCCCTAGAGATCTAAACAGAACCTCAGGTATATGGGGTGTTAGTTGGGGACCATGTCAGGTAGAAAATATATTCAGGTGCTCCCCATCCAGGGGAGGGGTCAGTTAAAAAAATATTGTATTATGACGAAATATAATAAATATTCTCAGGCTAACTGAGATATCCCTATAGATCTAAACAAAACCTCAGGTAAATGGGGTGTTAGTTGGGGACCATGTCAGGTAGAAAATGTATTCAGGCGCTCCCTATCTAGCGGAAAGGGCAGTTATTATAAATATACATCTAGAGAGACGTTAAATTATGCGTAACAGAAAGATTCAATCCACAAAATAAATATTCGAAAGTACAAAAGAAATGTTAAACACCTCCAAATAAAAAATTCAATTTCTTCAAAAAAAATAAGACAATTTCACTTTAACCATGTTCAACTGAAATTTATTATTTTATTAACCCCTTAATTATGCTAATTAGCATAAAACCCTTTGTCCCAGATTCAACATTATTTGATCTATGCAGCATTTTTCAGCCAGACTACCTTGCATTCAGCGCCTGGGGGGCTTTTCTGTGAAACGATGAAAGAGCTAGATTTTGCTGCAGATGGTGTATTTGTGAGAGTTAGCTTTAAATGGACCATTCGAATGAATTACCAGTGGAAAAGATTAATTCTGGCCTCATTTCATTTCCACTGAATTTTTGTCAATTCACAATCTCTAAAGAAGATTGATTTCGAAAGTGTTTTCGAATATTTCTTTTTACTGGATAATTCGCCGTTGTTATTGAATGAGAATGAATAATAAAAAAATAAAAAAAAATATATCTCGATAGTGATCGAGACCCGGTAAACCATCAACGCTATTCATTTTCATAAAATAATACTTTAATAACTGTATTCTCCCCTGGATGGGGAGCAACTGAATATATTTTCTATCTGACATGGTCCCCAACTAACACCTCATATACTTGAGGTTTTGTTTAGATCTCTAGGTATATCTCAGTTAGCCTGAGAATTTTATTATATTTCGTCATAATACAATATTTTTTTAACTGACCCCTCCCCTGGATGGGGAGCAACTGAATATATTTTTGAACTCAAATAGTCCCCAACTAACACCCCATATACCTGAGGTTTTGTTTAGATCTCTAGGTATATCTCAGTTAGCCTGAGAATTTTATTATATTTCGTCATAATACAATATTTTATTTACTGATCCCTCCCCTAGATGGGGAGCAACTGAATATATTTTCAAACTAAAATAGTCCCTAACAAACACCCCATATACCTGAAGTGTTGTTTAGATCTCTAGGGATATCTCAGTTTGCCTGAGAATTTTTATTATATTTGGTCATAATCAATATTTTATTTACTGACCCCTCCCCTGGATGGGGAGCAACTGAATATATTTTCTATCTGACATGGTCCCCAACTAACACCCCATATACCTGAAGTGTTGTTTAGATCTCTAGGGATATCTCAGTTAGCCTACGAAATTTGATTACATATAGTCATAATACAATTTTTTATTTACTGACCATTCCCCTGGATGGGGAGCAACTGAATATATTTTCAAACTTAAATAGTCCCTAACTTTCACCCCATATACCTGAAGTGTTGTTTAGATCTCTAGGGATATCTCAGTTAGGCTGAGAAATTTGAATACATTTAGTCATAATACAATATTTTATTTACTGATCCCTCCCCTGGATGGGGAGTAACTGAACATATTTTCAAACTCAAATAATCCCTAACTAACACCCCATATACCTGAAGCGTTGTTTAGATCTCTAGGGATATCTCAGTTAGCCTGAGAAATTTGATTATATTTAGTCATAATACAATATTTTATTTACTGACCCCTCCCCTGGATGGGGAGTAACTGAATATATTTTCTATCTGACATGGTCCCCAACTAACACCCCATATACCTGAAGTGTTGTTTAGATCTCTAGGGATATCTCAGTTAGCCTGAGAAATTTGATTATATTTAGTCATAATACAATATTTTATTAACTAACCCCTCCCCTGGATGGGGAGTAACTGAATATATTTTCTATCTGACATGGTCCCCAACTAACACCCCATATACCTGAAGTGTTGTTTAGATCTCTAGGGATATCTCAGTTAGCCTGAGAAATTTGATTATATTTAGTCATAATACAATATTTTATTTACTGACCCCTCCCCTGGATGGGGAGCAACTGAATATATTTTCGAACTGAAATAGTCCCCAACTAACACCCCATATACCTGAGGTTTTGTTTAGGTCTCTAGGGATATCTCAGCTAGCCTGAGAATTTTTATTATATTTGGTCATAATACAATATTTTATTAACTGACCCCTCCCCTGGATGGGGAGTAACTGAATATATTTTCTATCTGACATGGTCCCCAACTAACACCGCATATACCTGAGGTTTTGTTTAGATCTCTAGGGATATCTCAGTTAGCCTGAGAATTTTGATTATATTTAGTCATTATACAATATTTTATTTACTGACCCCTCCCCTGGATGGGGAGCAACTGAATATATTTTCAAACTCAAATAGTCCCTAACTAACACCCCATATACCTGAAGTGTTGTTTAGATCTCTAGGGATATCTCAGTTTGCCTGAGAATTTTTATTATATTTGGTCATAATACAATATTTTATTAATTGACCCCTCCCCTGGATGGGGAGTACCTGAATATATTTTCTATCTGACATGGTCCCCAACTAACACCGCATATACCTGAGGTTTTGTTTAGATCTCTAGGGATATCTCAGTTAGCCTGAGAAATTTGATTATATTTAGTCATAATACAATATTTTATTTACTGATCCCTCCCCTGGATGAGGAGCAACTGAATATATTTTCTATCTGACATGGTCCCCAACTAACACCCTATATACCTGAAGTGTTGTTTAGATCTCTAGGGATATCTCAGTTTGCCTGAGAATTTTTATTATATTTGGCCATAATACAATATTTTATTAACTGACCCCTCCCCTGGATGGGGAGTACCTGAATATATTTTCTATCTGACATGGTCCCCAACTAACACCCCATATACCTGAGGTTTTGTTTAGATCTCTAGGGATATCTCAGTTAGCCTGAGAAATTTGATTATATTTAGTCATAATACAATATTTTATTTACTGACCCCTCCCCTGGATGGGGAGTAACTGAATATATTTTCTATCTGACATGGTTCTCAACTAACACCCCATATACCTGAGGTTTTGTTTAGATCTCTAAGGATATCTCAGTTAGCCTGAGAATTTTATTATATTTGGTCATAATACAATATTTTATTAACTGACCCCTCCCCTGGATGGGGAGCAACTGAATATATTTTCAAACTCAAATGGTCCCCAACTAACACCCCATATACCTGAAGTGTTGTTTAGATCTCTAGGGATATCTCAGCTAGCCCGAGAAATTTTATTATATTTCATCATAATACAATATTTTGCTAACTTCATTCTCCCCTGGATGGGGAGTAACTGAATATATGTTCTATCTGACATGGTCCCCAACTAACACTCCATATACCTGAAGTGTTGTTTAGATCTCTAGGGATATCTCAGTTAGCCTGAGAAATTTGATTATATTTGGTCAGAATACAATATTTTATTAACTGATCCCTCCCCTGGATGGGGAGCACCTGAATATATTTTCTATCTGACATGGTCCCCAACTAACACCCTATATACCTGAGGTTTTGCTTAGATCTCTAGGGATATCTCAGTTAGCCTACGAAATTTTATTATATTTCGTCATCATACAATATTTTATTAACTGACTCCTCTCCTGGATGGGGAGCAACTGAATATATTTTCCAACTGAAATGGTCCTCAACTAGCACCCCATATACCTGAGGTTTTGTTTAGATCTCTAGGGATACCTCATATTTAAGAATTCTTAATTAATAGTTGTGTCTATTCTATCTATATAATATAGTATAATTTGGTGCTTATAATTATGAATACGATTTATTTTTGCTGTCTGAATAGGAACATGTTTTCCTTAGCGGTAAATGCAACCGGATTTTTTTCTTTATCATTTATCATACGATACTTTTTTAAATATTTACTTTGCATTCCCTGAATTAAGCTAAATTTGTTCATTAATAGTTTGATAATTTGTAGTGTAATTGTCGTTTTTTTAAATTTTAATTATAATTTTGAGTCAAATTAAACATTCATGTAACTAGTCCAGATTAAGTGGTTTTATATTATTCAGTTAATTTTAATAAGATTTACTAACTACATAGAAGAAAACTCTTATTTTCGATAATTTCCGTCTTACACAGGTAATAACACTAACACAAACACAATTAATGAAACTAGCAAAAGTTTAGCATTTACTTCACATTCGTATTGCAGAAGACGAAAAAGCTAGGATGGAAGCGTCCAGTTCTGGTGTACCAATTCCGGTCAAACATCACTGGGGACTCCCAATTTGTTAAAGAATCTTAAGAAAAAAGTTTTGTGTCGATCAATCAATCAATATGTCTTGGCTGTACATAGACCAAATTATTGTTGAAAAACAGCCTGACACCAAAAGTTCATAAACTCCGCTTAAATTTTGAAAAACGAATATGGACCGATATTATTGCAAATTTAATTTAAATCTTTTAGCGCATGGTTCCTTCCCCCATAGAAGATTGCAAAATTAAAAAGATGTTATGGAACCTGCCACTTCCGGTAAACTGATTTCGCCTAAAGCACCCCAAAATCTCGAAATTCTACGAAAAGGCTATTTTGGGAGCCCCGTTTGGGCAATATAGAGGATACATCATTTAGTCTGCACTACACATACGCACTCGGCGATATATAGCTAAAAATAAAACTGCACAAATTTCGAGGTCGAAAATTTTCATCATTTTATGTTTTATTTTACTATGAACAAAAAAGTAAAACTGGATTTAAAAAAAAATCGGCCCCACGTTCCAGATAAATATTCTACAGTTTAAGTAAAAATTACGTTTTTTGATAAAAAAAAATCGGCCTTACGCATGGTTTAATTATTTGGGCACAGGCACAAAGATCAGATAGTTTACCAAAATTGGTCCACCAGAAGGGATCACTTCCATAGGAGATTTTCCGTTTCTCCACCGGAAGTTTACCGATATTTGCATGTAGTACCAACTAAATTTTATTACACAATAATTCAAATATTGATAATGTTAAATGTTCCACAATAAACAAAAACAATTTACTATTTTCACTTACTATAATGAAAATTCTATTTAAAATAGATTATAAAACACCAGAAAAAGCTGAAAAGTTTCTCAAAATAATATTTCTCGCTAAAGTGCACCCAAACATAAATGTTTTATGAATTTGTCTATTTTTCAATGTTTCTTACAAAAAAGCTTTCATTGCTAGACAGAAATTTGCTACGGAAGAGCAGGTGTTAAATAGCTTTGGAAAAGTTTTAATTGTGCGGAAATTTAAATCAAAATGGAAATGCATTGAATATGGTACAAAATTAAATTATGAACATCAAAAACAAAATCATTTCCGGTTTTTAATTCTCCTAATACTTTTACGTGCATATATGTTTGAAAACCAAAATGAAATCAAAACTTTATTTCATATTTATATCTTAAGCATTAATATTCTTGTATATATTATTACGATATCTTCTGGTTCCATATAACATATTTTTATGCTCAGCTTCCGTCAAAATAATAAACTCAATGTTGTATGTGACATTAAATTGTTATGAAATCATTATTTTTTTCCGGACATATACAGCGGCTTAATATATTCAGGAGTTCTTAAAATATTATAAATTAGGTATGGGGCCCAAGTCCAGTGAATTTATTCTCAAACCAAATACTTACTCGTTTAGAAACTTAATTTTATATTGAGTAACAGTAAATCGCACATAAATATGTTATCAATATGTGTATAACTAACGACATAATGCGCACACGATCCTTATATTGTCATGTTTGAATTTTTGTGTTACAGTTAGCACTAATAAAACATGTACATAAATATTTTATTCGGATACTGGAAAAAACGAGTGAATTTATTATGATCTGCGATAAGAAATAATCAGGATATATAAAGACCATGGTTCTTAAATCGTATTATGTAGTGTGTGATATTTAAAAATTACCAACATTTTTTTGTAGTAGTTTTAGTATTTTTTTGTATACACTGTTTAGGCAGGATGAATTTATTTTATCAAAATATATTGTTTTATTTCATACACCCATCATAAATAAAAATCTATAATATTTAAAATTCTTCTGGCATTTAAGTGCTTACATTTTTATCTCTTTGGGATAACGAAATTTTGTCAGGGGCCTTTTCAAATATAATTAATGATTTGCTTTAACGAAAACATTTGATTTAAGTCTAACTCCTTTTATAATTTATCATATTTCAAAACGTCAAAAATTTGAAGCTATGCACCAACAGATTTTAATGGCTAATGCGATCTCTCATTACTTTACATATATCCTATAACAGTCAATGCCGACATATTTTGCTTGGATTATATAATTTATACATAAAATTTTCCACACAGTTATAATATAAATTATATAATATTTCAAAGCTCATATGTATTATGTAATGTTATACATAAAAAAACATATCCACACACAGATCATATTTACATATTAAATACGTTTGAAATGCATTTTTATGGTTCTTAAGCACTATAAATTATAAAATTCAATATTTTTTATGTGGTGCTCCTTTACAATAAAAAAGGATTGTACACCATATCCGTACATATATACGTAGGAGCACATTTAACTTTTAGGAGGCAAATAAAAAATTACTTATGTTAATAAGAAAAACTGTCTTCTTTCTATTTTATTAGAGTCGTTATATGGGTTGTTCCTTTTATGGATATCATATGTGTATTTTATTGAATAATAAAAATGATAATTTTACTTTAAAATCATCATTTATCATGTTTCCCCAGATACAGCCCAATCTGATACTTTAGAATTTTTTATTCGAAACTAAAAAGTAATTGGTTTCATATGTGGTACATTTTCATACTCGTATTAAGTATTGTGGAGCATTATAATTTTATTTTCAAAATTTTATTTGAGCCCTACAAGGGCAGCACGTGCTTGACATAACCGACTACATACATAGATTCAAAAGAAACTTGCTAGAAATCAATTCCCAATAATTGGGATTAACAAATTTTTTCTCCATATATGGTCAGATACTCGTATACCATACACCACAGGATTTCGTAGAGAAGTGTGAAATTTGTTAACTTCTGAACGTACTGTCACTTCATACAATTTCTAAATAAAAACCCCACCTTATTTTTATGCCGTTTTATAAAACAAAGCCATATTGTTTTTTACTATTATTCTGCTGCGGAAGTAATTTCTCTTCGAAAAGGCAATGATTTTCAGATCAAAAATTGTAAAAAAGTTTGTGACAAAAAATTAATGAGATTTTTTTTATAGATTCACAGTCAAGATATAAAAAAAAATATTTATATTATGTTGCGGATATGGAACATACAAATTTGCACATCATAAAAAAAGTTGGGCACATTTGTTACAGAATAATGTTTTAGATATAAGATAGTACTTGTTGTTTCCAAAGTGTTATAAAAATACATAACTTAAAACAAGGAATGTAACATAAATTTCAAAGTATATTCATATAAATATGAGTATGTGGATTACAGACGTATGTGTTTTACATGATTTTATGTGTAGCGTTGAAAAAACGCAATTTAGAATTTAGTTGCTTGACGGGTAAGATCGAAAGGTGAAATAATCAACATTAAATGTACAAACCAAATACCGATTTATGACCTACTGTCAAAAAACGTAACCTAACAAATATATAACCATGCAAACACCAGTTGGTTTTTAAAAAAAAGTGCTAATTTTAAATTTCAGCTTGGTAACAACCGAAATCTTAAGCATATTGACAACAAAAACAACACGATAAGTTAACAAATAAAATGTTTTGTTCAATTGAAATTAAATTATCACAAAATATTTGTAGCAGATTCAGGTTTTCACCTGAATTTAAAGCACAATAAATTTCTAGATTTATGATATTTCAAAATGGATGCTTATTAAAATCAACAATAGTTCACTTGCTAACTGAATACGTTTATTGACCAAAACAACTTGGTATGACAAAATGATAAATATTTTTCTTTATTTAAATTCAATTCGAAATATAACAAAAAGTTTAATTATTTACCAAAACAACAGCAAATAAAATATTTTATAAAATATTTAATCACTTCCTGCATGTACAAATTTTAGTCAAAATATATTGGTGTAGTGTTGTACGTAATATATTGGTGTAGTGTTGTACGTTTTGTAAAACATAATTTATATTTACTTCGTGCATGTAAACATTTTATATTTTAGTTAACGAATAAATATAAAGATTGCAAGCAATAAGTAAATAAAACAATATATGTTTCAATTTAATATTTATGTGTTTATAGAAATATAAAATTATTACATGCAGGAAGTGAATATCGTGCATGTAATAATTTTATATTTCTATAAACAGATAAATATTAAATTGAAACATATATTGTTTAAAGATCATTTGCTAAAATTTAGTAAAACGGATCCAATTGAGTGTAAATACACAATGGGTTCATTTTGAATTTTCTATTATTACGAGTACTCAGACGTACATATTGCTTTAACAATAAAACAGAAGTAATCACTTCGTGCGTGTAATATTTTAGTCAAAATATATTGGTGTAGTGTTGCACGTTATTGATAGTATCTTAATTATCTTATATTATTAATGGCCATTTTATTTCGTTTTAGAAAATATCATTAATATTTACTTCGTGCATGTAATAATTTTATATTTAAGGTAACGAATAAATATTAAAATTACAAGCATTAAATAAATAACACAATATATGTTTCAATTTAATATTTATCGGTTAATAGAAATATAAAACTATTACATGCACGAAGTGAATAATGAAGATCATTTTCCAAAATTATTTAAATCGGATCCAATTGAGTGTAAATACACAATGGGTGCATTTTGAATTTTCAACTAATACTCAAATACACATATGGCTGTGACAAAAAAATGGAAGTGATCATTTCCTGCATGTAATAATTTTAGACAAAATATATTGGTGTAATGTTGCACATTATTTATAGAATCTTAACTATCTTATATTATTAGGGGCCATTTTATTTCGTTTTGTAAAATATAATTTATCTTTACTTCGTGCATGTAATAATTTGATATTTTAATTAACGAACAAATATTTAGATAACATGCTATAAATAACAATATATGTTTCTATTTAATGTTTATTTGTCTATAGAAATATAAAACTAGTACATGCACGAAGTGAATAATAAAAATCATTTACAAAAATTTAGTAAAATGGATGCATCACTTTCTGCATGTTATAATTTTAGTCAAAATAAATTGGTGTAGTGTTGTACGTTATTGACAATAACTTAAATATTTTGTATTATGAGTCGATTTTATTACGTTTTGGTAAAGATCATTTATATTTACCTCGTGCATGTAAATAATTAATATTTTAAATAACGAATAAATACTAAGATTGCAAGCAATAAGTAAATAACACAATATGTGTTTCAATTTAATATTTATTTGTTTATAGAAATATAATATTATTACATGCACAAATTGAATAATACAGATAATTTGCCAAAATTTAGTAAAATGGATCCATTTGAGTGTAAATACACCATGAGTGAATTTTGAATTTTGATATAATACTCAAAATCACATATTGCTGTAACAGTAAAATAGAAGTGATCACTTCCTGCATGTAATAATTTTAGTCAATATATATTGAAGTAGTATTGTACGTTATTGACAATATCTTAAAATATTTTATATTATGAGTTCATTTTATAACGTTTTGTTAATCATCATTTATATTTACTTCGTGCATGTAAAAATCTGATATATTAATTAACGAATAAATATTAAGATTATTTATCGAAATTTAGTAAAATGGATCCGTTTGAGTGTACTCAAACATAAATCGCACCCCCGCTTCTAAAGTCGCACAACTCAAAAAACATGATTTTTCGTTTTATTGCGATATACGTTAAAAATTAAGCTTAACTATTAATTTACAAAACAAACACAATTATATCTTTGCTATACCGCTTTATGGCGCTAGTGTCTCTTTTTATATCGTTTAATATAGCGGTTCACAAAACAAAAAAATTAAAAAATTACACAACTCAGTCTTGTTTTATTACTTGATGCGGTTGGTTATAAAAAAAAATATTTTGACTTGTGTCAGTGTTTATTTTCTATTATATCGCACCTCCGCTTCTAAAGTGACCCAACTCAAAAAAAGTGATATTTCAGAAATGGGATTTATAAAATTGCAGAAACTTTCAACAGCGATTATGACGTTATTTGTGTAGCAATAGCTTTCGTTTCAATGTAAAGTTGTGCAATAAAGTTTACTCTGGCTAGGCATATTGTGACAATATTTTAAATTACTCCCCTTAATTTCCTCCAAATTTAAGTTATGTCGCTTTCGAATTAAAGTTAGTACGGACAAATTTTGAGTTATGAAGTTTTATAATATCACTATACTCATAATGATTCAAGTTGGAGATGATTAAAATTATTATTACTATGTCCACTAAAGCGAATTTAAGTAGTAAAAATGCGTGCTCTTTATTTTTAATTCATATTCAGTTTTTATCATTTTTTTTTTTGTTTCTTTAATCTTAAGTTTAATTTTATAAGCTGGCCCCAAAACAGGAATTTATTCTAACATACAAGTGTTTTTTCTGCAAAACTGTATTTCTACAAAATCTTTCTGCGAATACGACGTCTTGAACCAGAATTTATTAATGGTTCCTTTTTCAATTTAAAATACTTTAATCGATGAAATCTTAATCGTATTAAATCTGAGATACAATGATTTCGTCAACGATTTTATTGCATAAAAATCAGAATGCAACAACTCATTTACTTGATAAGGTTCTCCACGTTTCTTTGCCGTACGTATCAATTGTGCATATTGCAAAGGAGTTGAATGCACACTGTCACCTTCATTTTGAGTATGACCTGTGACTAGGTACTTGGATCGCTTAAATTAACGACTTTTTCAATAAACATTAAAACACAACTACCAATTTTCTCGATTCCACGATTTCCTTCTCCCGCATGTCATAAATAGCATTCCGTACTTGCAGTTTTAATTTCGGAAGTTGTGAAATTGTAGTTTTATAATAAATTTTATTATAAATTTCGATTGAACCAGAAGATAAGAATAAGGCAACTAAGAATTGCTATGAAATTCTTAAGTGCTTTATCCTTATCTTCTGTTTTCTCCTTTCTCGACCATTCTTTTTCAAGTTTGTGCTGCTCGTATTTCTCTATTATTTTTGTTTTTTGATCACCTTCTGCGTTTAGAAATGCTGTGCATAATACGCATTGGTTCTTATTTGGGACAAAAAATCCTATATTATATTCTTCATTGAAAATTCTACTATACATTACAAGATTAACATAGGATTCCCCAGTATTACTGCAGAGTTCTTTATAAGCTCTCAAAAAATCAGTCAGTAGCCGCCCATTATCAATGTATTCACGAGTCGTTTGGGCACGCAGATAATGCGACTCAATCCTTGAGATTGACATGCTATGGTTTCGAACTACAGTAGGGTGATTGTTATGCTTCCCTCGTAATTCGATTTCAAGAAACCAAGTGACAATTCTTTTTGATATGACTGTTCGAATTAAACGATCGTTGAAATCCAACGTTGCTTTATAAAAGTTTTTACATACTCGAATACGTTCATTGAGTAGTATTTCAAAATGAAATGAATTATTCAATTGGCGATGGTGTTCGGTCAACGAATACCGATATTTTGGTCTAAAGACTGTCATGAAGTTTGTAATAAAATTTTGTTGTTTAGACAAATCCTCCTACGCCCAACAACTCTCAAAAATTTCTTGTCGTTGAGTTTCGCTAATTTTTTAGGATGGACGCGGAGGCCACAATTTTCTTTCTACATAAATCCTTCTAGTTTTTTAATTAGATTAGTAGGTCAATCCTGAGTTACTATTTATCTTCGATTTCATTGCATTCCATTCGTTGGGTGCAGCTCTCCTTTTTTTAACAATCTTTGTTTATTTTGCTGCTGTGTCGTCATTAAAGCTTACGTTGTTTTCAGATTTGTGGGATTGAGCTATAGATTCAATGGACGAAGTATTTCCTTCAGTAGATACACTTGATGAAGATGCACTAAATGTAACTTGTTTATAGCTTGGTTTGACTACGTTACAAAGGAATTCTGGATCTGCGTCGGAATCGTAATAGTCACTTGCATCGCTTTTATCAGGAGAAATATTGTAATTTTTTAATGGTGTTCTGCGAAAACTCAATTTTGTAGGATTTTCAGGATTAATTGTTGCAACAAATTCCAATAAAATGAAAGAATCTGCCGATCCATGTGAACAATGTGGCGCAAGTGTTTCACGGACTTCAGAATGTGAAATATGATTTACAATTTCAATAGCCGAAATTAATTAAACTCGTTCAGTGGTATAACACGCTACGTTTTCTGTAGAGGCATAAAATATGAATACAGCCAATTATAAAGAGATTTTATTAATATGGAAATTCCTCTTACTTTCGTTAGAAATTAATGAACCGTCGTTAAATTTTGGTAATGAATGCAAAATAACAGTCTCTGCTGATTCACGTGAACTTTGTGGTACTAATGTTTTATTGATTTCAGAATGTGAAATAAGATTATGAATTTCAATAGACGGCATTTCTAAGACCTGTTCGGTAGCGCAACTTTTATTCGCGTTCTTTTCTTGGTTTGGAAATAATATTTATAGAGCATTATCTGTTGCAAGTGAAAAAAAAAATTATGAGTGAACTTCAATTTAATTCTCGTGCCATCGCTAGAAATGAATTTATCTTCGTCATTTTTTTGATTCTGCAGAGCGACTTTCAGCATCAATTTTCCACGACTAAATTTCATTTTTTGTTGATTCTAAAATCAATTATCGTAGTACTAAAAATAAAATTTGATACAATTACCATTATTGTTTATTGATAAAAACCATCACATCACTAAATATTATTTAAAATGAATGAAATTTTTTCATGAAAACTGTATTAACTATAAATAGTAGTTATAATCAACAGTAATTTCTTGAGCAAAACTGTCACAACACAAAATATTTATTGAAACTCATACCCATTTCCTTATTGAAACTGACACAACTCTAAATAATAAATATAAAAAGGACTCGTTTCTTTATCAAAACTATCTAAAACACAAAATATTCACTAAAACACATAACCATTTCCTTATTAAATCTGACAAAACTCGAAATATTGCAGAAAAGTTACTTACCCAGAACAATGCTTCAGTCAAAACTCAAAATATAACCACAATAAAAATATATTGCTGTAACAATAAAATAGAAGTAATCACTTCCTGCATGTAATAATTTTATTCTAAATATGTTGGTGTAGTGTTGTACGTTATTCATAATATATTAATTCTCTTATATTATAATTCCATTTTATTTCGTCTTGTAAAACATTATTTATATTTACTTCGTGCATGTAATAATTTGATATTTAAATTAACGAATAAATATTAAGATTACAAGCAATAAATAAATAACACAATATATCTTCTTATTTAATATTTATTGGTTTATAGACATATAACATCATTACATGCACGAAGTGAATAATAAAGATTATTTTCCAAACTTTAGTAAAATGGACCCTTTTAAGTGTAAAAACACTATGAGTGAATTTTGAATTTTGCATTAATACTCAAATTCACATATTTCTGTAACAATAAAATAGAAGTAATCACTTCCTGCATGTAATATTTAAGTCAAAACATATTGGTGTAGTATTGTACGATATTGATAAAATCTTAATTATTTTATATTATGAGTCCAATTTATAACTTTTTGTAAAAGATCATTAATATTTACTTCGTGCATGTAATAGTTTGTAATTTAATTAACGAATAAATATTTAGATTACAAGCAAAAAATAAATAGGACAATGTTTCAATTTTATAATTATTTTTTTAAAGATATACAAAACTATTAAGTGAATATTAAAGATCATTAATCAAAATTTAGTAAAATGGTTCCATTTGAGTATAAATACAAAATGGGTGCATTTTCAATTTTCAATTAATACTCAAATACACATATCGCTGTATTAATAAAATAGAAGTAATCACTTCCTGCATGTAATAAATTAAGTCAAAATATATTAGTGTAGTGTTGTACGTTATTGATAATACCTTAATTATTTTATATTATGAGTTCATTTTATTACGTTTTGTAAAACATCATTTATATTTACTTCGTGCATGTAATAATTTGATATTTTAAAATAAATTTTAAGATTACAAGCAATAAGTAAATAACATAATATAAGTATCCATTTAATATTTATTTGTTTATAGAAATATAATATTATTACATACAAGTTCTGCTAACAGATTATGGTTTTTACTTTCGTTTAAAAGCACAACAAATTTCTAGACCGGACTTTATTTAATCACATTCGTTATGTAATACAGTCAGTTTTCAAATTGTTTCTTTATCTTTATTTCGGTCTTGAGCATATTGACAACAGCGACAATTTGAACAAATGAAGCTGATAGAGTTCACTTAGTAGAACAACGTATCATCAACTTCATCTGTACGTGAATAAATAATATAAATTAACCACACACAAGTTATGATGTTTTTTAAATTACCATCATCATCCTATCTGGTACAAATCACACTCCCTAAATATTTTAGTACTCCGAAATACTGAATTATACCCAAGAAATTCAATTTTATGATAGCAAAGGGCATATACATAAAAATAATATCAGTTTATGCTTAATTACCATTAAAATCATTTTATTGTACAGCATCCAGACAAAATATAAATCTATAAAACTATCTACATATTCGTATCAAGATGTAATAATTATTTTAGGTTTAACATTATGTTTTGATTATCATTTGTGATTGACAAAATTATTAGGTTAGTGTCTAACATGTAAACGAAATAATATACCTGAGAAAATTTTGTATTTATGTGATAAGAAAACCAAATAGAAAATTTTCAAAAACCCTGATGAATTAAAAAAGGTTTTGTATAGTATTCGGATCAACACCTGTCTGTGTGAGAAAATCAGGATCAATAATTTTTAAGGTAGATTTTCAATGGTGCTGCCATCATCTAATAACTATAGAGAATAGCGGAAATAAAAAACAATCCGTGATTGTTATTTTGTGATACGAAAAAATTGTTATTACCTCGCGGTTAGTTGAATATATTTCATTTTGAAAAGCGCAAGCAAAACAGAAAGTTTATTATTGAATCGTTTCACAAAAGCGCCGAAGCGACCGGTATAAAAGTATAACTATGATGTTGTTTACATTTTTTTTACGGTTTAATTCTATTTTACGTTTATTGCTCTTCTGATACCTTTTTGCTTCCTTGCTATGCTTCTATAATAATAAAAATAATAATAAAAATATTTCTATGTACAACATCTTGGATACATGGATCATTAGTTATAATTTAATACACGAATAAGGTAAGGAAAAACTAGAACTTATTTTTGCTTTACATTTATACCATTTTCAAAAGTTTCTATAGTAGCAGAAGGCAGAAATGGATGGTTTTGCCATTTAATTTTATGGATTTAATAATATTTTACTTGGGAATTTTATACGATTAATTAGTGTAATCTTTGTTACTAAAAATGGCTGAGGTTAAATTATAGAACAAAAGTCATATACTTACGCTCATTACACGAATTACGTGTAGTCATAAGATTTTTTACATGCACCCCATATTTAAACTCAGATAATAATTTAAATATATTTTCGTTACAATTTTAAACATTTCGAGAATGTACCATCTGGAACTCAAGATTCTAAATATACTTTTTTTTTCTTTAATAAGCCACAAGAAAATTATTTTTCGTACTCAGACGATTTTGTATTTCTATATGACATAAGCATATTGCTTTGCACACAGTGATTGTGCGATGTCAAAATATGATAATCTGATTTGTCTTAAATTTGGATTTAGATTTTTTTCTTTTTTTTTTGTCAATTTATCATTAAAACACTGGTGTCTGATAATCTGATAGAAATGCCATTGTCCTTTTAAGTGTTAGCATTTCATAAGAAATCGATATTATGCTGATTCGACAGAAAAGAGTATAGAAAATTATCATGTCTTATTATAGAGTAAGATTATCTGTAACAGTTAGAAATCTAGCAACTCATCATGTTAAATATTTAGAATATATTTATTTTATGAGTTTGGTAAATATTATACATTGGTGTGGTTTGTTATTGGAAATTACGTTCTTATAAAATTTAAGGTTAAAAATGGTGATTATCTTTAATTTTTAATGAGAAAAAATCGCTTAGTCTGCATTAGCCAAAATAATTTAAAAGTAAATGAATGCAATGGAAAAACTGGAAGATTTTTTTTAAATTCTGAATTTCGTGTAGAATTTGTTTCTATTTACAATTACACAGACAGTTCTGCAGTTTATTTAAATTGCAAAAGTGACATCAGTTTTTTTGATGAACTTAACTTTATTCTACCGAATTCGCATCAAATGCTACTGGACGGCCATTTTCAAACGTTTGTTGGATATTTAAAAGGAAAAGTGTTATTGTAATACTTATAAGTATTTATTGACGATTTTCCTAGCGCATTCTACAAAAGTATTAGTGTAGCCACCAACAATGATCCTTGCCAACAACTTATATTATTCTGATCCACCAGTTCCAACACATCGCGAACATTGGTCTAAATCTCAGAAGTTTTAAGGCTACTCCAGAAAAAGGCAGCCCACGTGGAATGTGCGGATAACCCATTTGAACCTCATGGGGAACCAGAAGCAGCAACGAGTAGCAAGAAAGCAGAACAGATTGTACCCGGTAAATGTGACACTGGGTGAGAATAAAGTTTCACTTAAATGCGCAAGACACTGACGGCAAGATAGCCAAAAACCGGAGTTGCGATAGAGTCCAAAGATGCTCGTAACAGTAACCTGACAAATCACAAAGAGCAAACAGCTTTAGCAAGAACAAATGAAGCACAAGATGTTTGTGCCTGCATATTGGATGATCTCGCGCGCTATGAAAGTTATCAACACAGTATAGGACAAAGTAACATGTGCAGGAAGCAATAGCAGCCTAACGAAGTGGTGTGCTATCAATTAGTGGTTTTTAAGCCAAAGTCTTGACCATTACGGTTTTACTGGCATATTGTTTGAATGTATGGAGCGCGTTACATTGGCTCATAGCGGAAAACCCCCTGTATAACGTTGTGACTATTAACCTATTTGCTAGAGCCTCGGCAACACATAGAACCAAGTTCTACACATAGAACCAATCTAGTAGGAATACTGCGATTCTCAAAGTAGTGTCCTATCAATAAAATATCAACGAGCAGACTTATTTGGAATCAAATATGAATTATGAGATACAAACGCGTTCAATTTGAGATCGACACAAGGCTTAACGATGCTTTCTCCATGAATCCGAATGGCTACTACTATACTTTTTTTAATACTTTTTACATGTCAAATTAAAATATTATTTCCGGTCCAAAACTTATTACACATAAATATTTTGTTTGGAACCTAATTTCGCTAGATTTCAATGGTACGACTTTGTTCATATTTTGCGAAAAGTGACTGGATTGGTCTGACTATTCCAAAACCATTCAGCTCTGATTCAACAAGCTAATACTTTTTAAATATTTTGCTCGGAGTCTAATTTCGCTAAATTCCAACAGTACGATTTTTTCGTGTTTTACCGAATGTGAGATATGTGTTTTCCGTCTTATTATTATAATCTGACCAATTTATGAGCCAGTTTAAAAATTAGTTTACTTCGTTTTAATAAATTATTTAATTTATTTTGTGTGTTTTCCGAATTAAAATAATTTTAGTAAACATTTTTATTTTTCATATAATTTTTTTTTAATTTCACTGCTCATTGGCGCTGCTCATTACTGTAGAATTTATAGTATCTCGTTGACTTCAAGAACAAACACAGCCCTCATATCTATATGATGGATTGATATGAAGAATGCTGAATCGTTCGATACAGAGGAAGGAAATAAATTTGTTGACGAGTTATGGGATGCAAATCACAACAATCGGCCAGGCGGCCGATAGTGTTCCTCAAATAGTGTTCCTCAATGTTCCAGCAGAGTAGTATGATTGACTTGCTTCACTATGCAAGAGGATTCGGAGAATGTATAATCTCCTCTTTCAGTACAGTTCATAGAGGAATAAAAATGACCAAAATGAAGACTGCAATTTCAAATTATCTTCACTCAACCAGAGAATTTTGGAGAGGCGGAACTCGAGTAGAAAATATTGAGAATCGCACCATGAGCAATTCCAGTCAGCTTGTCCAGCAATGAATGCATAGCAATGAGAAATCATCGCGACAGTAATGCGCAGCATATGAGCAATTTTATATAGCTCAAACTACATCAGATTGTTCGTAACCAAGGAGTGGGAGTTAGTAAAAATTCCCGTTTAATACTCCGAAGAATCAAGCCGGATGGCAACTATGGTAGTAGGTGGATCATCTCTATAGAGGATGCTCAAAAAGCCGTGGGTCAACAGAAATTTTGAAATAAATACAAACGACAAATTATTTTAAAATTGTAAAAATTAAATGTCTCAATTTTATAGCTTGATTTTTGAGCAAATATCCCAATGACACGAATGTTCTGATTGAATCCAGCCATACTAACCTGGAACAAATTTACCTAAAACATATTGTATAAACTTGGTCCTTCGAGCCGGATACGATCTGCGGCAATCTAAAGGTAACATTATTTAAGTAAATCGGTGTAACTTATAAAACACAATAGAGGAGTTAAAAAGTTTGAAGACATTGCGGTTCAATGCAAAGGGTAGCACGAAAAAGGTTTTAACTTTTCATAGCGAGCTAAAGGGCAAGAACATTAGTAATATTGAGCATTTGAGAACGAGAGCTAAGCGGGCGCAAGATATATTTGATAATTTCATGGGCATCGAAGATCAGATTATCCGGGCCGATCCAACCGAGCAAGCCGACCTTAGCCACTTTGAATTATTATTCCGTGTTACCTGGACTGAATTCGTGAGAAGTTTTACCGATAAAATATTTAAACGCGCGGATAAAGATACGTGGAATGTGTCGCATAATAACGGGGCTGATGTAAAATTGCCGAAAGTAAATAGTCCTGAGTTCAAGGGCGATTACAAAACATGATAAACATTTAGTGATTTGTTTTCGTTTACCATTCATGAAAAGGATAGTTTAACGCATGTCTCCGAAGTAGAACGAAGGTTTGAAGAACTATTCGCCAAAACAACTAGAAAAGATCGGGGAATAAAAAATATTATTTTAAACCACCTGTGGCCCTATTCTGGTTTTCCCTGGGAATAAGGAATTGGGAATTAGTGACGTTTTTCTAGCAGTTGGGAATTTTTTATTCCCCAAAGTGTATTCTGGCGTTTGGGAATTTTTTTTATTGGGAAAAAATAATTCCATTTTATAGCAGTTTTGACGTTAGTTTTTCCCAATTATTTTTTTGGGGAATTGTAATTCGTACCTTTTTGAATTTTGAAACATTTTTTTTGCTAATATATATTTAATATATTTAAAAATAAATATATTTAAAAATAAATTAAACTTTTAATAAGGTCGTAATACGTGTTTTAGTTTATAAATATTTAAATAAAAAAAAATCCCTAAAAAATTATTCCCTGTCTGCCAGAATACACATTTGGGAACGGGAAATATTTATTTGGGAATTAGAGCAATTTGTAATTCCCAATTCCCAATTCCCCGGGAAAACCAGAATAGGGCCACTGGTTACAAGCCATTAAATACGACGATGAAGTCGCAGACCTAACTAAAAGTCAATGGTGAATGGGTAGAATAACGTAAAGATTTGGAGAGTCCGCAACGAGTATGAGTTCCCAGATGGTTGGGTCGCACGAATCAGTCGAGCTAGATGGATTCTGTGATGCTAGGCAATGGGCGTATGCGGCCGCAGTTTATGGTCGAGTCGTTAGAGGAAACACCGTAATTACACGTCTTATATGTCAGCCAAAACGAAGTTAGCACCGATCAATCAACTGAGCATACCCCGGTTAGAACTCAGCGGTGCTTTTTGCTGACAAAACTTATGTTGGTTATACAAAGTGTATTAAACCTAACCACTGATTACTTTATGGAGTGACTCAAAAATAACTCTTGATTGGCTGTCAGCACATCTATATATGCAACTAATTTGTTGAAAACCAAATGGTGAAATGGACCACGATGGCTGAGGGCAGCAAAAAAAAGTTGGCCACCGCAGCTAGCTTCTTGTGGTACGAATGAAAGAGCTAAAGTCGAGAATTTTGCTTTCAAAGTGCCTGTGGAGAATTGCTTTTTAAAAGACATTACGAGCTCCAGTTTTTTTAAAATGTCGAAATATTAGCATTCATGATTCGATTCTATCGTAATTGTCGAATGTCCAAAAGTCACAGAAGCACCGCGCCAATGAGCCCATCCGATATCGAAGAGGTGTTTCAAGGCCGGCGGGATTTTCTGATTGGATCCAGTCATATTTACTTGGGACAAATTCTCTCCCTAAAAACATAGTTTACCGAAAACACATTGTAAAAACCTAAAATAAATAACGACCACCTTAAATTTCTGAAATAATAACAAAACAAAATGTTTCAAAAATGTAAAAATTAATTTAACGTTGGATATGATGAACCGATTCATGGGCTCACAAAAACAATCTCGTACTTTCAATTTTGAGCTGTACTACCTAGCACGAATACACCCCTAATTTCTGAACTGCAAACGACAAACTCTTTTAGATCGACGACATTAAAATATTTAATTTTTCCAATTTTAGCACGTTCGCGGACGCTTTCAAAATGTTGATAACACAAATTTGATAACTTTTGTAATTGCAATGACATTTCGTTGCGGAAAGGAATGTATTATTGAGAATTAACAAATATGTCGTCTTATTTCTTAAAAAAGGAACAAATTGAATGACTGTTTTACGCGAAAGTGTTAAAAAATGAAAAAGGTGTATGAATGCTATAGTATTCACGTCCGCGAACATATTAACAGAATTTGTCAACTTGAAAAATTGAGGGTGGTATTGTTAAGGGGTTGCAGCTCAAAATTCAAACTGCAAGTATTTCATGAGGTCATAAATCGATACAGCATATGCAACTTTGAAATATTAAATTTTTGCTATTTTAAAAGAATTTGTCGTTTATACAGGGTGGCGCACGAATCGTGCTACAAAAACAAAACGTAATAACTTTTTTTCTGTGTGACTAATCGGCTTTATTTTTTTTTATTGTATAGATAATTCAATTTTATTTTTATTTAACTAATTAGTTTTGAAAATGATAGACCGTAAATGACCTCCATGCTCATTCACGCATGTGCGACACCTGATCAGAAAATTATTCATTGCGCACTGAAGGGTTGAAGTCGGGATCGCCTCAATTATTGTTGTAATGGACTGCTTCAATTCAGTCAAATTCCTTGGTTTCGTTTTAAACACCTCTTGTTTGACATAACCCCATAAAAAAAAATCTGGTGCAGTGACATAAACAAGCAATTTATGAAGTTGTTGTCTTCTTCGGCCATTTCAATAATTTTCCGGCAAAATTCCAGGCGAATAGGCAAATCCAGAGGTTTTAATTTGCTTGTAATTTGGATTTTGTACGGAAACAAGTTTAAGTCATCATGAATTATCCGTTGTAATGACCGTCTGCTAACTCCAATTTGCGCCGATAACTCTCGAGTCGAAACACTTGGATTTGCCTGAATTGATGATGCTACAGCTGCGATTGTGGCTTCGACCCGAACATAGGGATCTCGATTGTACGGTCTACGTGCGATGCTTCCAGATTCAGCAAACATGCGTACCAACCTCATAATGGTCCATCTACTCGGGGGAGTGCCGCCAAACTCCCGCCTAAATTCCCTCTGGACGGAAATGATGGACTGCAAAGCATGGTAGCGCTGCACTATCCAAATCCTCGTTTCGGTATTCCAAGCATCCATTTTAGTAAATATAAATAATAATCTGCAAAATAAAAAAAATAAAAAACAGATTAGTCACACAGAAAAATAGTTATTACGTTTTGTTTTTGTAGCACGATTCGTGCGCCACCCTGTACTTCAGAAATTAGGGGTGGTATACGTGGGAAGGGGTAACGCTCAAAATTTAAATTACACGCATTTCGTGAATACCAAAAATTGGTTCATCATGATCGGCAACATTCAAATATTTAATTTTCGTTTAAATTCGTTGTTCTACCCTTGAACGTAAGGGTACAACGCGCTATTAATGATGAAAACTGATTAACAGGTTATTTGTGGTCTTAAAGGTGGGTTCAAAAATCGAAGTTAAAATAAATTGAAAACTTATAAGTAAAAATAATACAATAAAAATCTGTTCAAAACCATGTTTTTAATGTGGGGGGGGGGCTAAATCAACGTTGACTAAGTCAGCCCACTACAGATATTTAAATTCCGACTAAACTGATTTCGAACGCTCATTAATAACTCGTTATTCTGCGCCGGCTGTTTCTCCAATTTTACAAGGTGGGAACACACTAATAACTACAGTGGAACACACTAATAACTCCATACAATTTCGAGAAGAGATATACTTGTTGTTGGTGTTGGATCATACCATTTCGTTTGTGTAAACACATACGTATGTACAAAATATTGTTGTTTGTCATTTGTAACGGTGAATTACAAATCGAGACCATTTCACATTTAACATAAAAAATAACTGAGCACAAAATCAGTTTATTAAAATTTGTGTATCCGTGTGGTTGAAAATATTAAAACAGTACAAAAATATTTAATAATATTAAAAGCTCAAAAGCTTATGTTTGTTAGATCATAACGAAAACATTATGATTATTAAAAGTTAAAGTATTGTAGTTTAGTGTTAGGCGTATAAAAGTTCAAGTTTTTCCATTTTCTTTGGACCGCGACTGATTTTATTTGTGTGTGTGTGTGCGTCTATTAGTATTTTATTTGTGTGGTAGTGAAAAGTGTACGGTGGTGGAAAATTTTCAATTGTGGACAGATTGCTACGGTGCATCTTTCGTTGGAATTGAATCAGCATTACCCGAGTATTCACATGATTGGTTGGTAAGTCTTTTTCAATATTATATTCGTGTCATTATTTTTGCATTTTTATATTTATATATTTATATATTTTTCCACCGTTAAATTATTATGCATTGATAATCATCTAAAAATGTTGCAAATTCTTGCTTTTTTTAGTTTGATCGTTAGAACGATCGATTAAAGATTTCTCCAAGTGAGCCAAGATCCATTTTTATAACTTTTCGGGTCGATCTTGGTTTTTGGTGCACATTAACTATTTAGGCCGTTTATGTGAGTTATTTTTAGCTTCTTTTTTGTCTTTTTATGGATCTTGGGCACTTTTGAATGAAGCATCCCCCTACGCATCTTTTAAAGTAATATTGAGAGACCAGTATAAGTTATAAGCTTGTGGCTCCAGGAACGATTTTTTTTATAAAAATTATTGAAGGAATCGTGTGGGTAACAGTACTCAGCTAGCGAGAGCTATAATTCATAATGTCAGGAAAATTCGTTAACCGTGCGACAGATTTTTTGTTTTTTATTTTTCTCGTTCGAAAGGTTTTGAAGAGAAGAAACTTTGGTTTAAGTACAGTACCAAGCACAAAATTTTTTTAGAAGGCCAAGTAGAGTCAAATTTTTACTGTTCCAAAGATTTTGAAAATTTATAAAAAAAAATTTCCATTCTGGCAATTACAACTGGCCCTCTAAAAAATTCCATTTTAAACCAAACTAAGCTATTTCTTTACTGATAATGGAACTTGGTTTGTACGAATAAAACGTCCATTCAATTTAAAGGTGAATGTGAATTGTCGGTTGGACTAAATTATTATGTCGGATCTGGGATATATAAAATCTATTCTAAATAAGTTGGAAAGACACCAGATACTGAGAAAATTTCAAATTAAGCACTATTATACTAACAGAGTACCAGAATTATCCACAAGGCAGGTGTTCATTTGTTCACAAGGCAGGTGTTCATCAGCTTGTTCATTTGTCTTTCACAAGTTAGAAAATAAAATTCAAAGAAGTACCAAAGTGATAGCACGTTATGGCAAGCTATAACAAAAAGCACCAAGCATGTAGATTCGACAGACGAAGAATAGGAATTATATATCAACGCAACCTTAAAAAAACTGAATAGCTGAATAAATTGACAAAACGCTGTTGACAAAACGACAAAATTTTACTAATAACAAATTTATTGAAAAACATAGCAAGGAGAATAAACATTCCGGTCGACTGGAACAACTTCCTATAATCACTCAAAAAACTTACAAGGAAAGCTTAAGATCTGCTTTTAAAATTAATTTTGTAAGAAAATCAAAAATGTATGCTGGTCAAAACTGATAGAGTAGTTTTTACTAAACGTAGAAATTTAGGTGGTTTTATCCTGTTTACTATCTCTGATAGCACAATCTCTTAATCTGACTATGCAATTTATCTGTGAGTTATGCTGGTAGTGTAACAGTGTAACAGTCGTATGGGCCTGCCAGTAAAAATTTGTTATATATAGCAGAAAAAAGCAAAAAATAAACAAAAGAAGGATGGACCAAAAACTACTCAGCCGATGACTAATCGCACACCTGCTCGATCAATAGATTAATTTTTATTGCTTAGTTTTGGTCCCTTCTTTTGTTTATTTTTTGCATTTTTCTGCTATATATAACAAATTTTTACTTTTACAAATCAGTAGGTACTCCTAATGATGACCTAACAAGTCGAAATCGATGGAGTGATTTTTTAAACTTTTTGAACAAATTTTTTAATTAAAATATTCAAAAAATCTAATTTTGCGAAATAAAAAACAAGTGTTTAATAAAATGTGTTTATTAAGTATAAATCAGATAATAAAAAAAAACAAAAACACTAATTATTAATTTGTCGATATTAACGAATAATTTACAAAGAATTATCGTTATGAATTAAATCTATTTATTTAAGTTTGCATAACCAAAAGTAATGTAAAAAATGTTAGTTTTCGAAGAATGCCGGAAAATTTAAATTTAAATAACAGAAAAGCTCACCATTATCTTTTAAAAATCTGGAGTTGTCTTTAATTTCCATTCGCAGTCTTAGAAGCTTGATTGAGCTGATGGGCATCTCAATATCATTAAATTTATTGTGTGATGGGTCTTTGAATTGTGTAATGGGGATATTTTCAGCTTTCAAATCAGCTTGAGTTTTGATAATTCTTTCTATTTATTCCGAAAATATTTTAATTAAATAATTCAATTTTTCGTTCAACTCTATAAAACAAAATTGATTATTAACATTACTAAGAAAAAAAAATTTAAAAATTATTTTATCTGGCTGTATCCGCAAATTGCACTAATTCAGTAAGTATAGAATTCTGTTTTGTTATATTGGAATTTGTGGCATGTGTAAATTCTAAGGTTGGGCAATTACGTCCATTAGTCAAATGTCTATTTTCGTCTTGTGTTGATTCAGGGTAGTTAGAATTATCAGGTGTAACCGAAATTCCGTTGGTGGCATGTACGTTTTTCAAGATCGGTTTTTGTTAATCAGTCAGGTGTGCAATACATGATACGATGTTGAGTTTTCACCTAATTTGTCCAATTTCTTGAATAAATATTGAATTGACATCGATTGATCGATTGCCATTAGTGGTTCGCTTTCATACTCATTTCATGTTACAAGCGTTGCTTCTCTCTCTTGCTCCAGTGCATTGTTTAATGAATCTGCAAACAATTTATAATAATAATGTATCGCGTAAAATTTGACATGGCATTACCAACCAATCAACTTGAGGAAAAACACACTTCTTACGAACACCAGATATTTCCCGGCTTTGTGACGGATATTTTACCCAACATTTTGGTGCTACCAAGCAGTTCTTCTCGCCATCCTCAATTGTTTCTTCTACGCAGTACATGATTCTAGTGGCTGGTTGCTTTGATTTATACTGTTTATAAGAACTCAATAGAAAAAATGTAAAACAATTTATTAAATTTTCTCGCATTTTAAAATAAGATAAGATAATTACGAGTACAATGATTAATTAAATCGTCATTACTATAGAAAATGGTACTATACGGAAGCGATGAAATCATACTTAAATTGTTAGTATGGAAAACGGGATAAAACTTTGTATATATCGAGAAAAAAAAGATTTCTCCGGTTTTCCATAAAAGTCAGTAGCTCAATTTTTTACCGTAGATTTGAATTCCATTGCTATTTGAAACAGCATATTCCATAGCAACAGGAAAGGTGACATTTAAAATAAATTCATTAAAAATAATTTCCTTATAATTATCACTATCAAAATCACTATTATCACTATTTCTTTTTTAAAATATAAAATTGGCGGTTTTGCTCATTTTTGGTATGAATAAGTGCCTGAACTTGTTCGGAAATTCGTTTGGCCATCTGTTCCAAAGATTTATATTCCGATCTTAATAGCCATTTTAGAACACTAAGTATATTTTCAAAAATATATGCGCTTAAATTCTCAAGTGGACTAAACTGGACAACATCATCATATAAATGCATACTTTTCCACAAAATATTCGAGCAGAATTTTAGCTACATACCAATTTTTTGGAATATTTTTCATTTAATAATAAAATCATAGCACAATGAAGTGAAAGTTGATGTTAGTAAACTTCGAAATTAACAATTCCATAAACTGCACACGGTGCGTCATATAACCGAAAATTTCGAAATTCAGTCGCCTTCCAGCTACTAATTTCGTCTAGTAATCTAAATTTTCTATTAAATTCAGACGGTTGTGTTTTTCTGTACCGCAATCGACGATTTGCTCGCCTATTTTGATCCACAATTGGGAGACGAAACCACAAATTAGAAATACTACGAAAAAGTCCTAAAATAGGCCAATATTGGCTCTTTTAACTGTTACTTCCTATAAGTAGACCATCAATATTGAAATACAAATTTAATTCAATTGACCAATCAGGATATTATAAAAATTTTAGAGCCCTTTTTAGAGCCCAATTCCAAAATGGATCAAATGGCCTGGATCAACATATTTAATTGACTCGATCACTTTTATAGTTTTCAATAGGGTCCAAGGTGATCAATTTCTGTGTCTATTTGATGTCTATTTGCCTTTAGTAATATTAATAAGGTACCAAGAGCATTATGGGGTATTTTAAATTCAATAGCCTATTGCTGTACATTTTCGGTAACAAAAATCTGGAGCGCGTCATTTTCAAGCACATTATCTTGCTCGTCAATATAATATTCCAATTCTTTCGATTCATTTAGATCGTTGTTTTCAGAATGTAATAATTGTGACGCTAATTCCCCTTGCTCTACTTCCTCACTGCCAGTTAATGTGTCAATATTTTGCAGTGGTCCATTAACAATGTGCGATGGTAACGGATTTAAATATTGGACGTTTAGTTCTAGGCATTTTATACTACAAACACTAATTTTAAACAAAACTAAGGATAATCAGTATCAAAATATTAATATGGAATATTAATAGTTTGATATGACATCCACAAACGAGTTCTGGATATGGAAAGCTTAAACCATCTACTGATTTTCCAATACCTGAAAAAACAATATATTGACCTTCGCATATGATTCAGTTGTCACGGCAATACATGATAACAAGCAAATACCGACAGGAAAATACAGAAATTTTCACGTTGATTTTACAAATATAAGATCAACACATGTACCAGTGTATAGTTCAGCTGCTTGATATCTTTGTTTATAAGTCCACCGAATTATGCTGAAAAATTAATAATATTAATGATGTCAAATTATAATTGGTTAATGTCGTGCAACTGATTATTAATTAGTTATGTTAATTATTTTCGTGTCAAAAAATTTTTTGTGGCTTTCACTTCCTGCATGTAATATATTTATTTTCTGCGAAAATTATTTTTAATAACTTCGTGTGGGTTTTTAAATCAAACGCACAAAATTATGCGAAAAAACACTGTGCGGTACACTGTTAATGCGACAACAAAAACAATTCAACATCGATGGAGTACTAAAAAGGATGAAAATTCAAAACACTAAATATAAAAATAATTAATTAATTACATCATAATATAATTTCCATTATTCATTAATATTCTCTCTGTAATCAGATCCCTGTGAAAATTATTATTATAATCCCATTGCAAAGTCGGTAAATAATTACAGATTAATAATTCAAGCGGCCGCAACAATGATGAGTCATATACAAAAAAAAAATTATTTGTAGAGTTCAATTGTCCATAAAATTTTGTTTGAAATGCAATTAACGTAAAATATTTGTAAAATTTCGGCTTTATATATTTGAATGATGGATTACTTTATATTTATTCCATTAGTTTTCAAAGCAACACCATAATATGCTTTAATTGTTTGTACGGGTACCTATTTCATGTTCAACTTTAATTTCTACCACAAAACCATCATTTTCCAAGAAAAATTTTCATCAATAATTTTTCATTTTACGTAAATTGAAACAAACATAAAATCGTATGGCGAATATTAAAATGAATGGCCTATTATATTACCATATATATATATATATATATACAATGATAGTGTTATTCCATTACAAGACTATGTACCACTGTTCTAACAATAATAACAATAATCATTATTGTTATATTATTATTATTATTATTATTTGTTTATTGTTGCGCTGTTATGGCATTTCAGCGTATACCATGAGGGTGATCAAAATTTCAATTACATTTTCTTGAAAGAAAATTGTATTATGTGCGGGGCGAAAAACAACTTGGTACCAATTAAATATATTTAATTTTGAGCGTGGGAAACCATAAGTTCATTATAATATTCGTAATTATTTTATTTGGTTTTTAGTATTTGCGCGCAACATGCAAAACACTTTGATTTATGCCACATAGTTATATTCTAAATCACTTGCAAATGAACCGGCTCGCCTACACACTTTACACAAAAAAAAAGTAATAGTAATAATTTTTATGTCACACCAGCTTGATATTTAAAGGATTATTAAATTTTATATTTGTATATGTCAAAGAATATATCCCAAAATTTTGTACTCGCTTTTATATGTCTTAAGGGTATCAGGTGTTTCCCTATTAAAATTGGCTCGTACCAAATTTTTGATAATAGAAATATTAGAAATTTAAACATGATAATCTTCGTTGGCGTGATATATCCGCTGGTACATTGGGGTGGCATTTAAGGCATTTTGCTGTTTTTTTATTTTATTACAAAACACAAAGTTAGATTGTTTAAGTATCCAAATTAATTGAAAAACTTTTCCTAAAAGTTTTATTTAATGATTTTAATTTGATTTACGTATAAACAGAAACTCGATCTTATAACTTAGTTCATACAGATTAAGAAATATTTAATATAAGATAAATAATATATATATGTAAACACGGGGTTTATTTATCATTTAGTTTCTTGAAATTAAATAATAATTAATTTGATAATATTTTAATTAATGTGCTCTGTGCAAATTGAATTTATTGTTCTGTTTATTTAAATTTTATATATATCTTGGAATTTGTATCGAATTAATTAAAATTCAAAAATTACTGGCCTGAAGGGTGGAAAGCACCCTCGACCTGCTCGTAAACATATATATTGTCCGTATATTATTCAGGAGTGCGTATCAATTTTAGCAAGCAACCCGTTTCACTCGTTTTAGTGCTGCTTCCCAAAGTCAATAGAAAATGACCCACTTTACTCAGCTGTAACGTTAATGTAAGTAGACGTTAAACAAAATTTGCGCCCGATCTCAACATGAAGATGGCAGCACTCGTCAATAAAATTAAGGTAGTGTGTTTGCCAATGCGTTGAAAGGTACTCACCGAAATATCAGCCACTGTGAAAATGTCATTAAATATTTAATTTGGAAAAGCAATACGCCTACACAAATCAAACATAAGTTGAACGCTATGTACGGGGATTGTTCAGCATAATGTACCACTGTGAAATTTTGGGCAGCTGAATTCAAACGTGACCGTACCAGCTTGGATGACGATTAACGTTCGGGACGTCTAAAAAGTGAAGAATTTGCTTTAGACCGTTGCTCACTTTAGACCACAAACGTGCTCGAACGAACATTTCGCTCAGTTTGGGCAGACAAAATCATAGTTTTGGCGCCGGCTAATTACTTTTGATGAAACTTGTACTGCCAAGGGGGAATTTGTTTTCTGGGAGAGTCAACTCCATGACTTAATCGAATATCTACCACAAAGGAAAACCATTACGTGAGCGTACTCTGCATCATTATTACACAAGCTGAATGTAGAAATTACGGGAAAACGGCCACATTTGCAGAAAAAATATCTTGTTTCACATTTGCAGAAAAAATATCTACGAATTAAGGTTTAAACTGCTAGACCAAGAAAAGTAACCCACCAAATCAAGTCGCAAGCGGCTTTTTTTGTTCCCTTATAGCTAAAAATTACGCTCGGAGCAAAGAGATCCTCGTCGAATGAGGAGGCCATCACTTTCTATTTTGCAGGTTATTTGGGCGGTTTGAACAGATGGATGCTCCCTGGGACCTGTGTGTTAACTTACAACCAGTCTATGTAGAAAAATAAATTTGAAGAAAAAAATGTCTTGTATCTTTGTTAGGTCGGAAACTTTCTTTCTTTGCATAATATATTGTGAATGTTTCATAAATTGTTATACGATTAAGGTTTCGTTGCTATAGTGAAACACTCGACAGTGTCTCACTCAAATCCATATTTGAAGAGATGGAATGAGATAACACTATATTATGCGAGTTCTCCAGCAGTGACTTGTGTGAATGAAGAAAAGGGTAAAATCCGACTTTGTTTACATACGAGAAGCTCAATTAAATTACCAAAAGGGACGCGTATCCATTACCTCTTATAGATGGCCTGCTGAGTAGATTAGACCGAATGACGTTTATTTCTAGCCTGGACCTAAAAGATGCCTTCTGAAAAATCTCGCTAGATTCAAGTTCTAAGGATGAAACGGCGTTTACCATTCTGGGGTGACCCTTATGTCAGTTTTAGGTAAAGCCTTTTGGACTCTGCAATGCACCCTAAATCGTTTATCGATTGATGCATAAGGTCATTCCTTACCACCTTCATGACCGAGTGCTCGTCTATCTTGATGACCTATTAAATGCAGCAATTGCAATCTACGTTTGAAGAGCATCTGTCATTACTGGCGGACGTTGTGGTTCGTCTGGCTAACGCACAATCAACCATTAATGGGAAAAAAAGTATATTTTTACTAAGAGAGATGGAATTTCTCGGGTATTTAGTTGGTGAGGGAGGCCTTAGGCACTACTCGTAATGATATTTTTGGGTGTCTCGGGGTGATAACGTCGGTTTATTAAAGGGTACTGAGCCCTCTCAGCACCTCTAATGAACCTATTGAGAACGGGCAATCGGTTCAGTGGAATGAAGAAATACAAAAAGCATTTAATTTCATAAGTTAAATCCTGAGTTACGTTCGTCCCCAGTTTTAGTATTTCCAGATTTCAAAAAGAGGTTGCACATTCAATGCGATGCTAGTTCCACTAGAATAGGAGCGTCCAAATTCAAAAGGGTTCGGTTACGGAAGACCTAGCAACAGCATACATGTCGAAGAAACTCAATGTGGCACAAAAAAAGTACGCTATCACTGAACTGTAGCGTTTGGCGGGAGTATTGGCCATTCAAAAGTTTAGAGCTTACGACAAATATGGGGACGAATAAAATGGAAATACTAAAGCGATTTTATTATTGGAATACGTTGAACAGACACATAAAAACATTTATAAATGCGTGCGAAATTTGTACAATAAGCCAATGAACATTCAAATCCATCCTTTTTTACATTCACTGCGTTTGTTACCTTTCGGCCATGGCAGAGCCCTTGACTTCATGGGGCTTTACCCTCGCACCTGAAATGATAATACTTCAATATTAATTATACTCGAATATTTTTCTAAATTTGTGCTAACTAAAGCGGTGCGACAAGCAACGGCTATCGAGGTTGTAAAGTCTCTTGAAAAGCAGGTATTTCTGATGTTTGGGGTGCCGGAAGTGATTGTGTCAGATAATGGGAGGCAGTTCGAGGTCAATTTCGGTAGGAACCTTTGTACGAAACATGCAGTACGCATTTGGACAACACGACATACTGCCCGGTTCAAGTTATATATTGTTGGTCGAGTTTATGATTTTACTGACAATGAACCTGATATTGATCATAAACCCGAAAGTTTTTACAAAACCTACCTGCCATTAAGAAAACAGGTAACGAATGCAGCTCAGAAATGGTCCATCACGTATGCGTTAGAAATTTTAAGTAAAGCAAAGCCTCAGAACAGTATGCACGATTTATTTCGAAACTAATAGGGAATATCGCTTACGAAATTATAAACCACAACGGAAAGACCAATCGGCGCATATCCTTTAAAGGATATTAAAATTTAGCAAAATCGAATCTCTGCATTTTATATTGCATTATATGCCCGGTTTTAGGAGACTCATGTCTTGGGTGTTAGTCGTCCCCACGAGTATTCACTCTCGACAGTTTGCGATCGTTTCAAATAAGCAGTAGTACGAACCCCTGTTTTAATTTATCTTATAGTATGCTTCGTTTCTATACAAATTAAACCTGAAGATTCCGTTAAACGATTGCTATTTTTTTTTATATAAATAGCGAAAAATGTTGAATGTTCGAATCGTTCATTGTGTTTAATTAAATATAAATTAAATAAAATACCGAGTAAGTTATTTATTTCTTCGAGGCTTCCTCCTTTATCACTCATTCGAAACCAATTTCGCATTTCAGGACGAATAATTAGAAACTTTAAATTAAGTCTGATATGGTATGTTGATACAAAACTTTTTTAGTTCCCCCCCTACTCCACTCTTCCCTTTTTACTTTATACCACGTATACTAGCTGTTCAAAGACGACCGGTCTGAGTAAATAAATTTCTGTGAACAACACTCGCAAAATTTGGTCATGACGCTAGAATGTCATGACAAAATGTATTTGTATTGAATCTGATCATGCACATTACGCCGTTACAAAGAGAACATTTATTAAAATTGATGATGCTTTGTCATGACACTGTGACAAAATGAATTTGTTTTTTATTCTCAATTAAACAAAATAGAGAGCATAAAATGATTTTACATACATTTTGGTGTTAATAGTTGTAAGTGTAAAAATACAATATTGTATCGTCATGAAAAAATGTTGCGAGTGAAAACGAGCTTTATATGCATTTCAATCTAGGTTTAGGTCCAAATTTTTACCCTATTTGGAAAAGCTTGAAAATGCCTTTAATGTTAATTTCATATACCAAAAATATAACCGAAACAAGATTTCCGGGAATTTAATGTCCTACGTGTTTGAAAACTTGTAATATAAATTGTGTGGGAGCCTCGAAGGAGCCTTGTTTTGACAAAAATGTATGCAGGCGTTTTCTTGCATTACTGTGAATAGATTGTGATTGGTACAGATTTTAAAAAAATTCGTACAGAGGGTACACTCCCGATTACTTTCTTTAATTTGTTTTCGTCTCGCACGATTTTTATAATAAATGCTGGAAAAGCATCTTCAGAGTAGCATATTTTAACGTTTTATCAAACCCGTCCATTTGATAAAATTTAGCGGACCAGGATATGAACCACTATGTCTTCTTTATCGTGATAGAGCTCACACTGTTCATGAAAACGGAAATCTAATATAAATATTGGACATATTTCATGTTGTAAGTGAACCGATTTGTACCAATTCATAATTTTTGGTGCTTGCATTCGCAGAAAACAAACAAACATAACCACAGAAAAATTACACACAAAACTTCATGTTTTTTCTATCGAATTTTAAACAAAATCGATCCCCAGATTTCTCACGTGATTGAAAACTGCATTCCTATTTAGCAGCCCTATAGAAGGTGTATTATTCATAATAGATGCAAAAAAACTCAAAAACTGTTAATTATTGCAAAATAACAGAGAGACACACCAGTTTTATTTATATGAATAGTGGTTGAAACTCATTGCAGTTTTCCAGTTTTTCTTTACTACTACCAACTAGTTTGGCCAACTATTCTCAACCAATCTTTGTCGCAGTCTATATAATCTTACTAACTTAAAAATAAAAAACCTTTGAGCTATTTATATGCTTTGCATGTACCAAAAATTAAATTTAAGTTTTATGAAAAAAAAATTAAAATAAAAAATAATCAAAGAATATTATCCCTGCAGGGCCATTTCCAGAAAACAGACAAAAAACCACTTTATACCCAAAACAAAAAGAAATCTATCATTGTATTATGACAAAAAAAACGGAATTCTTCTTCTAACATAGAAGTACCTAGACCGAATTACTTGTGAATAAAATTCACGTTTATCGAATCTGTCTTGTCATGTTAATAAATTTACCCTCAGGTAAACTACGAACGGAAAACAAACAAAATTAGATTACCGCAGTATTTTTTTGTCGATTTATGAAAAAAAAAACAAAAATATGAAAATCAACACCTAAATGAAAATCGATATTGTGAGTGAGACCGAAATACGAGAGTACATGACGTGCAAAAAAATAATGTTAACGTGTGATTTGTACGTGTCACTATTACATAGAGGAATAAAATATATTATGTACTTATAGACAGGTGTAACCGAAAAAGTGTACGTAAGTGCGTCTAGACATGTCCTATAGGTATACAAGGTAAAATATGACTGTCGCAATTTATTTATTTTTATGGGTTTGTATATAAATATACTGGAACGTTAATGATCCGGAAAGGGTTAGGCCATTAACCCAAGAAAAGCAAAATGATGTAAACGAGAATAAACTGATCATTTATGTTCAATTTAAAGAGAACTGCAAGTAATTTATGGTAGGCGCTAGTCCGATACTTTTTCGCAAATTTAAAATCAAAACTTTCTCTAGAAAGCAACTCGCATTTTGGAAAAGTAATTTTGTTACGATTCATACCGATGCATAATTCGGGAAAACGCCGAAAATCAGATATGCAAATACCGATCGAATGCAAACCGACTTCTCTTTATTCGATTAATGCAAACCATGCATGAATACGCACAAGATGCAGTGACATACACATATTTTGCTCTGATTCATCGAAACAGCACACCAGCTCAATTTGACCAAGACTTACTTTCTGAGACTATCTCTGAGAATGACGTTTATCCACTCTATCGTCGGCAATCAACTGAAGATGGCTACATGCTAAAGTGATGCAAATCAACGAAACAATTGATTGATTAATTGAAATGTATGACCAGGCAATTAAGCGAGACTCCGGGATGACGCCGGGCCCGCCAAACACCTTTAATGCGAATCAACGAAATAAGGTTGTTAAAGTCCATAATCGTTGGATTATACCATATTCATTGTTATTATCGAAAACATACATAGCACAGACCAACGTCGAGTATTGCAATACGGTGAAATCGATCGAGAGTAGGAAATCCAACTAATTCTTTCGATAAATTCGATTAATATCAACTGGCCGAATGATAATGAAGCAGAATGACGCATTTTATCATTTCAAATCGTTCAACGACAAATGGATAGCACATTTACCTCACATCAGAAAACGCACGTACTTCAACACGTTAAATGCTTCAGATAAAAAGATTTAACCTTGCAAACAAGGTAAAGCAGTTGAAGGATGTGCCAATTTATAATCGGACGCCGATTTAGACCGTATGCACGTACTTGAACCAGCATCCTTCCAGAAATTGAGAATAGTAAACGGTCATGTATCTACCACTTATCGTGAAGCTGGCGAAGAATTTAATTTCCTTAAAAGCGATTAACATTGCGGTACTTCACTCGTTAACGCATCGGATACTGCTTAATTGCAGCAAAAACATATTGACAACGTGCTTCCATCTAGTTTAAAAGATCTTTTGGAAAAATTCTAAGACAACATTAGTGTATACATCTTTCATCGTGTGCAGGCATTGGTTTTGTTTGAGGATGTTTGGCAATCGCTAATAAAATACACCTTTTCGATCGTGATTTGCAACGACAAGCACATTTTGATGTCGAAGATTGGTCACATTTGTTCAAATGAATCTTCTGAAATTGGTTCCAGAACAACGCATAGTATATGACTAAAGTATGCTTGCACTTACAAGGCAAAGCTGCGGATTGTATTTCATTGATACACCCGGAAACGCAGGCAAAACCTTTTCCACTTCATACTTATTTTGATAACAACACGACGATACCATCATTTGGAATTGGGGTAACTCTTTTGGATGGTGGTCAAATGTAAATGTACTCAGGGGCCCCATTCTTGAAATCGGTGGAAATTTTCGTAATCGAAATACAATTTATATTAGCTGTATTTCATTGGAAATAAATTAATCGAAGCCAGTTTTGAATTTAGCTTTGCTTGCTTATGAATTTATCGTACCAAAAAGAAATTATTCATCATAGTCGGCCTTTTTATCAGCAGTAACTAAATTCGCGTTGAATTTATGTAAATTTAAAAAAAATTAATCTAAATAAATCGAATTCAAGTTACAATTACTACCAGAGAAAACAGCCAACTATGATGAATAATTTTTTATTGGTACGATAATTCAAAAGCAAGCAAAGCTAAATTCTAAACTGGCCTAGATTATTTTATTTCACAATGAAATACAGCTATTACTAAAATTGTACGCCAGCTACTTTTATCATTTTTTTCAAATTTCCTATCTTTTTTAAATTAAGGCTGCGGGCCAATAGTCGGGTAAAAGTTAATTTTAAGTAAATTTTTCGGTAAATTCAATTATTTTTCATAAATTTCTATGGCAAACTGATCGAATAATCTGTTCTAAATCCGATTTTTGTCATAGTAAATAATTTACTCGACTATTGGCCCGCAGCCTAAGAAACATAACTTCCCCCCCCCCCCTACTAAGGGAAAAATTCCGACTGGGTAAATCGATACGAAATTATTGTTTGCTTAGGCTTCTGGCCAATAGTCGGGTAAATCGTTTACTATGGTAAAAATCGGGTTTAGATCAGATTCTTCGATCAGTTTGCCATATATTTTTTGAAAAATAAATGAATTTACCGAAAAATTGACTTTTACCAGACTATTGGCCCGCAGCCATATGGCTTGTTTTTTATTGTGTCCGAGGTATCAGATAAATCAGAGAGATAATTTATCTGACAAATCTGATAATATTTTATATGAAAAGGCTTATTACCGATTTTTTTACACTGTACTGAAAATAGGTAAAGACCACTGAACATTAGATAATCGACTGACATTTCAGCAGAAGTTATGACTTGTGAAACGTCAAAATAATTAAAACAAATTGTACGAGTAATATTTAAAAGTTCAAATTATAATAAAAAGAGTAAAATATGTTAGTATTGACGGAAATAGTTAAAAGTACATACAATATTATATCATTTTGAAAATTATTGAACTCCACTTTTATTTCATTTAATAAAAATAATATATTTGTTGTTGTCCATTTAATTTGGGTGTCTACCACGAACAAATAATAAATTAGCCTATTATTAATTTTACAATTAATTTATTTTTAATTACAAATTAATTTATTAATTAATCTGAAAACAAATTCAGATAGAAAAATAACGATCTGAGATTGATCAGAGAAAATAAAAAAATGGAAAAAAATTATCTGATTGATCCGATAAAATAAAAAAACGAAAAAGGCTTTCTTTTTATCTCTCTGATCTCTCCGATGTAATTAATAAAAACAGGCCAATAATAGGTAAATAAATAATAGAAAACTTGCGTACAACTTTGAAAAAATGATTAAGTAGCCGGCGAAAAATTTTAGTATACAGGGTGGGCCAAAAGTCACCATGGGATTTAAAAATTGAATAACTTTTTCGTTTATATAGTTTTTTTTTTATTTTTAAGTATGGAAAATAATGTCATTTAAATGACCCCCGTTTTCTGCTTCACAATAATGGCCCCTCTTTTTAGAGCATTTTCCATAACACCTTTCAAAATTTGTGGCTGTAGCGTTCGAATTTACGCAGCAATGTTGGCCTTGAGTTTAAGGATTGTCTTGGGCTTGTTCAAATATATTCGCACCTTCATATAACTCCAAAGAAAGTAGTCGGGTGCTGACAATTCTGGTGAACGCGCTGGCCAATTAATTTCCGCATTTCTGGAAATTATCCGCTCTCTAAAAATTTGCCTTTAAAGTGCCATTGTGTCTCGGGCAATGTGGAGAGTGGCTCCATCCTGCTGAAACCACATCTCAGGTCTGTTTTCAAGAGCAGAACCTAAAAAATGTTCTATCATAAACCGATAACGCTAAATATTTACGGTTACAGCACTTCCACCTTCAGTTTCGAGGAAGTAAAGCCCAATGATATTTTCAGATGTAATTTCACACCTTTCTGTACACCTAATGGGGTGCAATTTGCGTTGATGAATGGCTCTTGGAGCTTCAGAACCCCAAAACCTGCAGTTCTGCTTATTAACAAAGCCAGTCAAATGAAAATGAGCTTCATCACTCATAATCAGATTTTCAATAAAGTTTATTTCATTTCTGACCAACTGTTGAAATTTAACTGCAGAATTTAGACGTTGCCGATGATGAGTAAACAATTTTTTAAAATGCGGCATAGTGACCTCCGAGACATTCTTAGTTGAGCAGAACGCCTTCTTTTAAATGTTTCTGGTGTTTCGTTAACACTTTGCTCTACACGTTCAATATTTTCCGCAGAACGAATTAAACATGGTCTACTGGTTCGAGGCAAATCTCTTACGGTGCCATGTTGGTGGTGACGATCAACTAAGCAAAGAATCATTGCTTCACAGGGCGAAATTCTGACATTAAAATGGCGACGATATGCTCTTTGCGTTAAAATAATTGATCGCTGATTTAAATAATAAAATTCTATTATTATAGTTCTTTGTTCAGATGTGAATCTCTCCATAATTTATTCTCCAGGTGTTATTTATATAATCTGAAAAAAAAATAAAAACGATAACGTTATTAAATTATTAAACCCCATGGTGACTTTTGGTTCACCCTATATAAAGAACTTCATACCAAATTATATTCCGATTACGAAAACTTTCAGCGATTTCAAGAATAGGGCTCCATTTATTACTTTTTTAAAATTTTATCTTATAAATTATGATTTTATTTAATATAAAAATTATTTTTAATAAAATTTTCACTAATTTGCATTTATAAAATATTAACCGTGTAAATTGCCAATACAAAACTATTCAATATGGCGGCTATTAGAATCTATTTGAATCCGATAAAAATTGTGTTCCACCATGTTTTCCAATTGGAACCGTTCACAGCTATTTTTTGTTAGAAACTTCACTCGCTCGAAAAAATGATGAACAATATATTATCGAAGCTAGAATTCTAAGTGGAAATTTTAAAGGCGATGAAATGCCATTCTAATTCAAGCTCTTCAAGCGATTCCGATGCGACTCGCATTTGTAATTACCAACAACAAAGCACAGTGGTAATCGCTACAACCGTGGACTAAAATTGGCCTACTCACGTGCTGGAAAACTTTTGTATAAATTCGTAAAACAACTTCAATAAACAGAATTAAAACACACACTTCCTTGCTTTGAGCGGCATTGTAACGCATGCCGGGTACTCGTGGTAAATACATGCATTATCAGTAGCTAACAGCTACTTCATTATAAATTTTTAAAAGACTTGGTTGCAGGAAGGATTGAAAAAACAGCTTCCTATGATTAAGTTGAGTATCGAAGAGGTCGTCAATAGTAGTAAATCTTAAGTTTAGTTTAGCTTCTTAAAATCCAAGTTTCGTTCATAACTGAGATAATTATAATGTTCTGATACTTCAATTACTTAAAGGGAAGGAATCGGTCATTTTAACACAGCTATGTTTTTATGACTCCGAGAAACTCACGGAAAATATTTAGCATAATGACAGCAAAATGGTCTGTCAAAAAAAAGATTGGTGATTCTAAAATCCATACGAAATTATCCATAAAACAAATACCTAAAGAAAACACGTACATGGAAATTAAATTACAGCTTAAACTGACACAATTGTTAAATATATTAGCTTTCCTTTTACTATAAAAGCTGATAAATACCGAACCGTAAATTTAAGTATTTGGTTAATCTAACCTGAAATAATTATTTACGATACTAGTAAAAATAATTATACCGGTTGTAGTAATAAACAAATGAGTCTTATTTTTCTATTTCTATTACACATTACAATTGAGATTTATGTTTTGCTCCTTGCAGTAATTTTTAATTAACTTAATCAACATCTTAAACAACATTGAAATTTATAATACATAAAAGACCAGTAGACAAAAGGCAAAGAATCAAGTTATGTTTCATTTATTTTCTCTTCGTGCATGAAAAAAATAAATATTTTCGATTTTTCAAAAAAAAATATATTTTGAAGGTATTTGTATGCTAGATGTAAATTTGCACACCTATACGATTATGCCAGACCCAAACCAGCGATAACATAAGCCCAATCAATCCCATTAACATCCTATTAAGCAAAAAACCGGAAAATAAGTTTCCCCATGAACAATTTATTTGGATTTAACAAATGACGTGGTGTAATTTAAAAAAAGATGAGAAATTAAAACTATTTATCATAATGGCATATACTACATATGGTTTGTGTGTTACATGTAGCATAAATATGGTATTGTATACACGCATACAAATACCTTTTTTTATACAGCATACCTTTATCAAAATCTATATCCGGACTATAAAAATACGAACAAAAACACATTTGAGGGCTCGAGTCCATTTTTTCTTATTCTTTAAGTCGAAACCAATTCAAAAAAATGGAAGATTTTTTTTTTTTTTTTCGTTTTAGAATAAAAAGGCAATTTCGAAATATAAATCCCAATCTAATAAAATATTTTATTTTTCTTATATACGAAGATCTGAGTGATTTGCTGTTATACCGAAATGATTTATCGATAACATGAATATTTTTTTAATGATTCTAAAGTCTAAATATATGTGCTTGAGATATGTATATACATAGAAATCAACTCATGTCAAGGATATGTTTATATTGAAAATATAATAATAAACCATTTTAAGATTTTTAGATAATGGGAAAATTATCAGTTTCTTATACAGCTCGACCGACAATTTTAATCCACTATGTATTGTACGACGTTTTTATTTAAATTTCATATTTATTTTAAACAGCTATTTGTCAAAGTTCCTATAAACCAATTTCCTCTCAAGTGGCAAACTGTCATGCAACTTAACAATTGTATGCCATTTTCACCACAAACTGTACCAAGTCAGTTCTGTATGGTGTATTGTTGTATATCTCGTTCTATTCAGACAATTTGTTTTCCAATAATTTTCCGAAACAAAAGAAATCATTTCCTTATATAAACTATATTCTCCAATAGATGGTAAACCAAATCAAATATTTGCATATGCATAGAGCGTTATCGGTATGGTATTTACGAGTAATAGAAAGTATAACTACCATAAATATGTAGAGTTAGAAGGATGAGTTAGAAAGCATAAATTTATTCATTTATTTATTATTTCATCATTTGGAAAACTGAAACTTACTTGTTATTAAAAGAAAAATTATTTAATACACCGATTTAGGAGAAAATCACCTCACTATTCTGAGAGGTGGTGGTATGGTGTATGAAGGCAACAGCAATATCAAAAGTCATGAGTAAAGTATAAAAGCAGTAACGTACAAAATATAGCGTATAATTTTTATATGCAAATTATGATTCTCTGACAATGCATCGATTGGTAACATTTAGTTGGGGAAAATAAATTAGGCTGCGTATACTACACTTTGTGTGTGTTGCATCGTCAGTATAGGTGATGAAAGGTGCAAGATCTTTGTGTCGGTGTGCAACGCCATATCGTGACAGTATCATTCTACACGGCTGAAAAATCAGGCTTCTGTTCTGATTTTGTTGCATGATTATTTGGATTACCACTGGTGGTCGGCAATTGATCGTCTTCGAGGAGAGACGTGTTTTTGACTCTCGTGTTTCTGTCTATTTTTTATACATAGTTATTTACAGTATGTGCAACAAGAGCGTGTACGGCAAAAACCTAAGTAAAAATAAAACTACGATTTTTTTTGTTTTTATTATGAAAGTTTGTTTTATTGTCTAGGGCGCTATCAACTAAAACATAGTAAAGTCGCCAATACTGTTAATAATTGCCTGGCTCCTTTTGTGCGTACTATCAAAAAAAATGTATGCATACTGTGGTGACACATTTTTCCATATCTTTCAGACCACTCGTGCTAAAGCACTCAAATCTTTTATGTGGTAGAGTTTCAACTTAATTTTCATGAGTGCCCATTAATTTTGGTCGGATTCGAATTAGGTGCCTGAGACGGCGAATCCAATGTTGTGGTGCCCTTTTAAAGTTTAAATTTCGAACGGAGTAGGCTATGGTGCTATGTATCGTTGTCTTCATGCAAGATTCAATTTGAGTTCCCCGCTCCAAATGATTTCAGGATAGATGATAACAAACCTCGAGAGTAAATTGTATTCGTGAAAAGTGTGTTAAGGTTCCGTGTGGAAACGATTAACTTACCAAAACCTTGCTTGGTGAAGCATCCCCATACATGGAGCTAGGGCGGGTGCTCCACAGTTCGGACAATCATTTTTTTCTTTGCTTAGTTCGCCCAACACGTCTTTTAACATTAAAACCCCAAAAGAATGACTCATCGGTAAACACCATATTCGTAAAATCTTTGCTTTTATATTCATTCGCCCACTATTGTTGCCTTTTTATGTATTTTTGTGTTGCCAGTGGTTTGACCAAAGTCTTTCTATATGCGTAGCCCTAGCCATGTTATTTCGTATGGTTGTTTTTGGTAAAATAGTATTCTTTTTCGCCAATTTTGCCACAGCTAACCGATCGCCAAGCGAAGAATTTTCATCAAATAACTGTATGATGGCCTCATCCTCCTTTTTTGTAGTGGTTCGGATTTTGCCTCTATCTGGCAAATCGTCAACATTTTCATACATTGAATAATGTGTAATCCTCTTCTGTACAAATGCTTTCGACTTTTTTATATAATTAGCTGCACTTGCAACCGACATTTTTGGTCCTATCGGATGTGCACTTAAAAAAACCGCTTCAAACCGTTTTTTATAAATCGCACTCATTCCTTTCATATATGGTATCCGCTAAACAGTTGCAGTTAAACTAATGTTTGTTTAAGAGCGGCCATGAGGAATCAATAGTAAACGGATGTAAGCCCCGCCCATATTTGTTGCTATAGTTTTAAGTACAGTTATGCCGTACACGCTCTTGTTGAACATACTGTACTTTTGTGCTTATGTGTGTAAATGTTTTTCTATAAAAAAAAAAAACAAACGATCAAATCATAGATGTTTGTTGTTGCTTTCCTTGTTTTTTCACCTCTTTATTGATTTCATTTGTGTGATCAATTTACACAGGGGCGGCGAGGATATGGTGGAACTGTATTGCAATAAATGTGGTTTAATTTTCGGCAAAGTACTTTGAATGGGTTTCGTTCGTATCCACGGTTTGTGATGGTTGTTCATTGAACATTGTGTTGCTCAACTTACGGAGGGTTGTATTTATATAATATGCTCTGTCGTTACCTGTATTTAAAAGTTTTTTTTGGCTATTTTAAATATTTTTGTTTGGGAATGGTTATCAATTGTTGGTATAAGAAGGCAAATTTGCAGTTTTGCATGGAATCCTTGTCCGAGGTTTGGATTTGCGTGCCCAGGTTGGTCTCTTTGTTGAATATTATAGATGGTTTTGTTGTAGTTTGCCGTTCAGTTTCGCGGGAGAGGAGTCATTTAGGATGATCGGTCGTCCGTTGGGGTTTTTGAGCTGTAGTATTACCATGATACTTTTATAATCTATCATGAATTCGTCACGGCTTTGTGGGTGGAAATCGCTTGGTGAATGGTAGAAATTTCACGCAGAGAGGATTCGAACAGTGTATTGGGATTGTTTCGGAAATAACTTTGTGTATTACCATGTATTGTTTTTTGTTCTAGTGAGGCGGTTATCGAGTACTCCTGGATAAACATTACATATTTTTTGGCATATTTTACTATGATTATTTATAAAAATGATTCTTTTCACAATGTGATTTGAGAGATTAACTAATTTTACTAATATTTCTTTATCCAATTATTCAGCATTCGAGTATTAAATTATTATATTTATACTTATTTTAATTTGATGAGCAATTTAGAGTTATCGAGGTCTATCAGGTTTTTATTATTAATACTATTATTCTATTATTTTATTATTTATTATTATTTATATTGAAATAAGTCTACAAATTTGACTTGAAAAATTTTAAATTAAGAATACAAAATAAAATAAATCCACGTTGAATTTGAAAATTTGAAATATAAAAGTAAAGAAACAACTAAAAAATCACTGAGATTCATAAAATTGCCTTAAGCTACTTTTAAAATTATCTTTAGTTAAACAAAAATCAAATAAATAGTTAATTCTATTGAAACTTTTACACATCATTCATCTTCACTGGTTCATTATCGCCGTAGTTGGTTCTGTGTCTGTCTAAGTAGAGGAAGTCATGATCTCTTAGTTGTCTACCAGGGACATTTATTTTAAATGACTTTAGCACATCCGGTGCGTCTATTTTCAAGAGTTGTCAAGTTGTATGTTTTGCACCTGGCTAAATAAGGTGGTTGTCGCTGTATGTTTACGTTGTATGGTAGATCATGGTCATAAACTCATCTGTCTTTCCAGGTCAAACGTATAAACTTTTTCTGAATTTTCTCAATACTCTGGGTATGATCTTCGTAGAATGGACACCACACATTTACAGCATATTCCAGCTGGAATCGAACGTGAGCACAATGCAGGATCTTAATTGTTTCCCCATCAAAATTGTCACTCGTTGAACATTTGGCAAAACCGAGCATATAGTTCGCCCTAGCGATGCACAGCTCAATGTGCTAAGTAAAGCTCATGTTTTCAACGAAAGTAATGAAATGAAAGAGATTTGCACTTTCCAATATTGAGACTCAGAGAATTAAACTCGCACCATAACGCTAGGTTGTCAATATCTTCCTGTAGTTTTTTTTTTTTTTTTTTGTAAAGAAAGTATTAATTATCCAATGGATTTAATGTCCTTTTAAGGTCAATTAATACCCAACATTTTCATTCACGCACACACCCACCCATTCACCTACTCACACAACTAAGGGGGGTATAAGGGTCTAAGTTGTGTTTATTAACTTTACCGATCGTAATCGAAGAAGAAAACTCGGTTTTTCATCCTGCCTCTGCTGGGATTCGAACCCAGTACCTCCCGCTCCAAGTGCCGAAGATTTAACCACTGCACTACTTGTCCGGTTTATTGGCATCGTCGACTGACTCGATGGCTTTGTAGATTTTGAGGTCATCTGCGAACATCAGGATATTGGAATGCTTTATCACTTCGGTAATATCATTTATGAAGATTGTGAAAATTCATGGGCCAACGTGAAAGCCTTGTGGTACACCAGAGGTTGCTTGTATTCTATTCGACGTTTTACCTCCTATTTCAATATATTGGATTCGATTAGTCAAATAAGATTTGCACCAGGCTACGAAATGGCTTGCAAATCCGAATGTGTTTCAAAGTTTTACAATGGCTGATGGAGTCGAAAGCTTTTGCAAAGTCGGTGTATATTACGTCAACTTGTTTGTGCTTCTCAATTTCTTTAATATAATAGCTAGTAAATTCTATGAGATTTGTAAATACTGATCTTTTAGGCATAAAACCATGTTGATATTGTGATACATATATCGCGGAAGCACTGCTTTGAATGAGTTGCATATTACTAGTTCAAATAATTTAGATATAGCAGATATAGATGAAATACCTCTGTAGCAAGAAACATCATTTCTAGATCCAGTTTTGAAAATAGGTGTCACCCCAGTTATTTTAAAGTTTTGTGGAAAAGTTTGTGAAATTGCCAAATTTTTAGAAATATTTAAAAATGAAGCCGGAAATGAAAATATTTAAAAATGAAATGAAGCCGGACCATCAGGACCACATCCTTCTCCGAATCCTACCAATGCTCGCTGGATGTCTTCTGGCTCGATGTGTGTTTCAATTTATATTTGTTTCTGTCGATCAAATTTTTACTGACGGTTTTTTTTAACAAAAAGGGCATTTCATCTTAAATTTGTAAAGTTTTTCTTAACCGGTATTGTTGCAAAATTAATTTGGAGTCTGTTATTTTGTAACCGTTTTTCTCGTAAATGATACTATTTCCTTTTCAAGCTGTTCGACCAATCTCAACAAAAATTCACTGAAATATATCAATTTATGAAAAAAGCTTAAGTATGAAGTTTCATCTGTCTGGACAGTCCAGGCCCGAATTTTTTTTAAAAAACTGTTTTTTTTTACCAAAAATCGTCATTTCACGTTAAATATTTGAAAAACGATTTGCGGCCGTATTGTTACAAATAGTTTCATCCGTGTTGGTAATTTTGGGCTGATTTTTAGTTGAACAGTTTTTTGTTATAAATCGTCATTTTACGTTAAATTTTGGGTAAAAAATGTTTGGACGAAATTGTTGCAAATTTAATTTAAAATATATTAGTATATACATAATCGTTTTTATCGTAAATGCCATACTTTTCAAAATATTTACAAAAAATGAAATTCTTTTATAGAAGCTGCCACTCTTGGTGGACCGATTTCGGAAAAAAGCTACTGGAGTCTCCGAATTAATCAAGAAAGCTTAAGTATGAAGTTTCATTTCGATTGAAAAACCATCTGGGCTGTAAAGAGGACACTGATTTCTAGTCTGCGTGTATACACACAAATTTATGATATTTATTCTTAATTTATTTATTTCACACAGACCATGATCATTGATCGAAACAAGTATTAATCAGAAGGAGAAATATCTTGTGCAACGTGAAGTCGAGCATTATCATGCCTAAGAATTACCTTACCGTAAATCTGCTAGTATTGCGCCAGTTTTTCGTGTCCTCAACACTTCAATTATATAATCGAAATCGAAGTCCGTGATAGTTCCGTTAGGTTGGAGCATATCATAATACAATACATCAAGATCCCATTAATTACAGAGCATTAGTTTCTAATAATGGATATTTGGCTTTGCCGTCGAAGCTGATTTATAGCTGCACTCCCATCATTATTTATCCTTGGAACTTTCTTAGTGTCCCTACTTTTCATTTACAGTGACAAAATGATGCAAAACATTTATCCGATTGTGCCGTTGGAATCACTGTTCAAAAATGTAATGATGAAAAATGTAAAATGTTGAATGATCCAGGCTGTTCTTAACCTTCATTCTTTTTCAAATTGCCTAGCCATTGTTTTTTGTCAAAATTACTACTTTTAATGCATTGAAATATTTGCTTACACGTTCTGATGAATGACGCGTAATCAACGAAAAGTTTTCTGAAAGCTGCGGTATAAAATTCCTTTGGGTGCTCTGATTTGAAATTGCATATCTAGATTTCCACCTATATTCCTCTTGATCAGTTTTAAAATTTAGTTGGCTAGCACAAAATTCGTGTCATTATCACTATAGATGTGGAAGGTATTTCCTTATATGTGTACGAAACAGGTGTAAGCACTTATTAACTAGCTCCATGAAAGCGTACAAGGCTGTTTTGTTGAGCCCTAGAATCCTTTGTGGTAATTGAGAAATCAATTCTAATATCGTAAATACTAAGCAATATTACCTTCAGGTTGTGTTTTTGTTGTACAAATAATAAATATTTAGTAGAAACTGTATTCAATAGAACTTTACAGCCAAATCTATTTTTGCATATAAAATTTTTTGTTACCAGTATCATTTTCATTTCTAACAAACCAGAGCGTACGTGAAAAAATTTGTTTTGCTTGATAAAATTGTAAATTGAGTTAAATATTTTATTTATTTGTGTACGGTAAACAGTCCCCCAACGAAATCCACGATTGGTGATAAAATATACTTTTATATTTTCTGTATCCATACCAAATGTAAGATTAAGATAAACATTAGGTATTTTCCCACTGAAATTGTAATTTAGGAATATTTTTTGAGCCCCAACACGTACTACCAATTTAAAAATCTTTAAACGTTTAGAGCTCTAGCTTTATACATAAATGTATAATCCGTTTATATAAAAATAGGAATATTTATATCTTAAAACCGCATAAGAAAACAATAGCGAACAAACAAAATTGGAAAAAAGTAAATTTGGTGTATATTGTTTAAGCATTTTTTTGCCGTAATCCCTCCGGTTTACGGGTAGATTTTTTATAATTGATCTAAAAATCGAAAATGTCTAAAGCTGGTATGAAAAATTAACCAATATAGTCGTATATATTTTCAAATATCGGAACACAATACAGTCAAGTATACAGAAACAATAAAATGTTTTGCACACATTTTATAACGCGACTGACCAACAAAACAAACACATTCTCATAAACCAAAAAAAAAATAAAGAAATGAAAACTTCATTTTCATAATAAAGAAGAATTGAACAAGACAACGAAAAAACATTATTCATCTGGAGGGATAAGCTTCCTATTGCTAAAGCACACAAAACAAAGTTTTATAATATTCTTTCCACAAAAATAAAACAAAGGAAAAATTTAATCCCATTACTGATGCTGGCAAAATGAAAAAAAAAACATATCCTATCGTCATCCGAATTTGGTTAAAACAAAATCATTTTGAACGACTTGCTTTTAGTTAAAAAAAATTAGCGTAACATTTTCTGTACTAGCACCTCCATTATGCGATTGCATAATTTTTCATCCCGTACAAGATGGAAAATTACTCTTTGGTGAAATATTGTTTGTTTCATGTTCGACTACCGTTACCGGTGCCAAGGTAAATAAATTATAATGATAAACAATGGAGCTTAATATACCGTGTTACTTAGTTCCTGCATGTAATGAGTTTAGTAAATATATAGTGTAAATAAATTTGCGGCTATAATTATTTGTAAAATACTTTTGAATAGCTTGTATATGGGGTTTACTTCCTGCATGTAATTCTAATTATTTATATTATTTTTGCTTTTACTACATGGAAATAATGATTAGGCCTTATGGTGCATAATTGAGGTCCGTATCGCGGGTTTTCAAGATGGTAACAGTTATCGAATCAACTAACCTATTTATGTATCAAAAATACATATTTTCGAAACAGATCCGTAAATATGTAAAAGAGAAGTGCTTCGATAGTAAGTGATAAGAAAATGGAAAATGTATTTTGAAAAACTTTTAAGCTGGATCCGGAGTTATATCGGTGATAATAGCGTTAAAAAGCTTGAGCATTGGAATGAAATATATTTACTCTTGCATCGGACTGTGCATTAGGCTATTATTTACGCAAATACATTTGATCATAAACAACCAAATATTGCAATCAAAACCACAAAAATTCAAGGTAATTAAGACCACACCACCAGCTTCTCCCAATCCCCGCTTTAACTTTCGAATGATTTTAAGATATAATCATAAGGTCAACATTTGTGAAAGATTTAACGGCTACCCAAAAATAGAGAGAGAGAGATAATAGGACAATAACTTCTTCACCATCAACATCAAAAACTGCAACACAAATACGGCTCTGTACTGTCCAGATGGATCCATTGATTGGGGTAAAACTGCGTACTTAATCTTGTTTCACAAAATGGGAGATTCCAGCTAATTTTGGCCGAAATCAGTCCACAGGTAGGCCAGTTATCCAAAATTTAAGAGGAAATTACGATTTTAGAAACAAAAAACCTTTTTCACCAAAAATTTGGCCGCTGTACAGCCCAGAGGGACTGTTGTCCAAAAGATAGACTTTTTTCCACAAATAGGGAAATCCCAGTGAGCTTTGGTTGAAATCAGTCAACTGGAAGTAATAGCTTTCAAAGAAGCTTTTTGTTTTACAACCGGAAATGACAGCTTCAATAGGAGCGTTTTCGATCTATGGATGTATTTTGAAAAGTATATCATTTACGAGAAACATGATTTCGAACTAAAAGATTCCAAATTAATTTTGCAACAATACCAGTTCATAAGAGTTTTCCAAAATTTATGCGAAAATGACATTTTTTGGCAAAAAAACTGTTTTGCTGCAACAATTCGTTTTTTGTAAAGGCCAATCCATGTCTGTCCATGTAGAGCCAATCGATTCGGGTTGATTGATCGAGATCAAACTCCATGCTTAATTTTTTCCACAAATTTTTACAAATATTTACGAAAAAAATCATTGAAAACAAATTTAAATTAAATTTCGAACAAATTTTACTCAAAATGACGAGTTTTGATAAAAAAGACTTTGTTTCACCACATTCTTTACAGTCCAGGCAGATTAATTGTTCGGAAACGAACGTCATACTTAACCTTTCAGATTAATAAATAAGGAGACTGTTGGAAAATTTGGTGGAAATCTGTATACGGGAAGTGGCAGCTTCAATGGGAGTTTTTTAATTTTTGATGTGATGCTAAAAGTTTAGCATTTAGAAAAATGACAAAGAATTAAAAAAGCTGATCTAATTGATTTTCTGAAATTGAAAGAGGGAAAATGTCTTTGATTATATGTACGGGAGTTTTACCAATAAGTCCTGTTAATTAATTCTCTCCTTTAGGAAACAAGTGCGGTGCTTTCGAGATTTATGTTTACATACATAATAAAAGAAAGTCGGGTATTTGCCACGAAATATTCACTCCTCAAGATTTTCGCTGATGTACCATTCGCCGAAGCCCAAAAGAGTGGGGTCCAAAAATTGTCTGTGTGTCATACAGAAAAATCTATGGCTTCTCAACAGCTCAGGGTTTTTACAGGGTATCCCAGAATCAGACGTTCAAACGAAGCAGCGTGCTAGGAGAGCACATTTCCAACCAAAACAGCCAGGTAAAGTCGAATCGCTAATGGTGCAAAAGTTATCCCACTTTTAGTGTTTTTTTAATAAAATCGCATGCGCACCCACCAAAAACTTAATTTAAAAAAACCAAGTTATTTCCATAAAACACACTAAAAATAGAATAACTTTCGCACCATCAACAATTCAAAAAACTTTAGCAGGCTTTTTTTGTTGGAAATGAGCTCCCACTCACCCTGCTTCGTTTGATCGTCCAATTCTGAGACACCCTGTATAATCCGGGTGAAATTGCATACAAAAGAGTTTTTGATAAATGGGAAATACGATTTTTATCGAAAATTGCTCCACCGGAAGTGAAAGCTTATATAGAAGATTTTTCATTTTAGAAAATACAGTAAAATCTGTTTTTGTGCGGTCTTTTTTTGTGCGATTTTTTGTACGCTCTGTTTTTGTGCGATTTTTTTATACGGTATGAAATAAATTTATTCAGGACAATCTATTTAAGTTCATTCGAAATTTCAATCAAAAGATTCATTGGCCATTTTGTTTTTTTCGATTTTTTATATTTCGTCACGTTGCGTAATGAAAGTAAGTATTGCGTCATATTGCGAAATGTTTTGAATTTTTTTTTCTACGTGAAATTTATTTTATGCGGTCTCTATTCACCGCACAAAACAAATTTTTAAATGTGTTGCGAAAACTATTTTTATACCTACTCGTGAAGTTTCAGAAGATTATTTTTATGTGATTTTTTATGCGGTCTCTATTACCGCACAAAAACAGGTTTGACTGTATTATGAAAAATATATCCTTTATGAGAAAAAATTCAATAAACTTAACGATTCTAAATTAAATTTGCAACAATACCAGTCGACATCTGTTTTCCAAAAAGCTAAGCGGAAAAGACTCTTTTTTCACCTTCTGCACAGCCCAGGCAGATTGACTGATCAGAGTGAAAATATTTTAAATTAAATTTCAAACGAAATTAGTTCACACAAAATTAGTTCAAATTTAAAAACAAAATTTTATTTCAACAAAAATCGGCATCTTTGCAGTCCGATGAAATTCTTTGCTAAGCTTTTTCGAAAAATTCGGAGATACTGTGATGTTGAATGATATTGAAAAGTACAGCATTTACAAAAAACGATAAAGAATAAGAAGATTCAAGTAACTATAAAGATTAAATTTTAAACCAACAATGGTGACGTAACAATGGTGATTTAACAAAACAGTAGTATTCGACACTTTTGTACATTCATGGTAAACAAAAGTCTGATGTTGGCCAGAACTTATACACGTAACATCACCCCTCGATTTTTTGAAGCAGTAAAACCAAAAGTAAAATTTTTTCTAAAGACATGCATTTAAAATAATGGTTGAATTACAACTTTCAAATGATGCTGGTGAGAGATGTGTGATTAAAATTTTTTTGGCTCTTTACAAGCACGTAATATTCTCAAAATTCTTAAATTTTCTGGTGGCTTTTTAAAATATTAATATTTCTGGTCAAACCCCTTTGTCCATATCCGATGTCTGTTTTACGGTTTCATATCTGTTGGCTGTTATATCAACGAAAAAAGTGTAAGGACCACCGCATTCACATGGTATTATGTGACCTCGTTTCAATAAAGTTATTGGGGGCAGTCACTGTATACACAGTATATATTATACTAATTACTAATGTCTTCGATGTTAATCTAGGAGGAAACTTTCAGAAATCAACATAACCGTACATGAGCTTGCCTTTATTTCAATTTTTTTTTTTTTCATAAAATTTGGTGTTTTAATAAGTAAACTAAATGTAATCCATAAACACAATTTTACATGGCGAAAAATTGGCATTTTTCATAGCTCCTAATTGTGTAACGTGAATGGTGTAACATGCAACTGTAGGTACAAAGATTTTAAAAAATGTTCTAGATAAAGTATAGTATTTAACCTGCCTATCAACTCATATAGTAACTCCATCCTCGTGAAATTTTAGCACACAGTATATGATCGTCAAATAATATATGTATGGTACCATTATTCTTACGACCTATAAAACAAAAATACATTTTAAATCCATCCTATTTTCTATATAGTTTATCAACTATAAACATTGTGTCCAAGATATCGGCAAAAGTTTCGGTCATCCAACCAATACGATATCTGATTTTTTGCACCATTCCACTCCATTACGTTTCTAGCAAATAGAGAAAAACTGATTTATCGCTATCACTGATGTGTAACACAATTTTTCTGTTTCCCGGCAGAATCAATACCACCTCGTTTACGAGGAGCAAAGATTTATTAGGTTACATATTTGTAAAAACTTTTTTTATAAGTTCGCCTTTTATTCTGTAAATTTTGTTTGCGAAGAACTCAATGGACACAAACATCGTAAAAGTTAAGTTTGATAACTCCAGACAAATAAAGACTATGACATGATTTTAAAAATTGTTAAACTGTTGATATCCTTAAAAAACGTACATAAAAATATATAAAATATTATAATAAAATTGTATAACGGCCACAAAACAACTGCGGAAATATGAAAATATGCTAAGCATTTTACTGGAAAATCCAGTCAGAAACAGATGCATAGACGAGAAATAAAATCAACAGGTTAAAATTTTTATTTAAACTGTTATCTGGGTTATTAGTATATGGTGCCCCAAAAGTGCAGTGCAGAATAATATCGAAAAAATTATGAGTAATCCGCGATATGAAAAATAAAACTTTTACAAATCGCGAAAACAACAGATAAAACGTTTATACAAAATTAAGCTGCTGTAAAAATTTTAAAATACAAAACATCTCTTTTACAATTTTTTACTTATTCGAGTAAAAACTACTTTGTCACTCGCACAGCAAAATGAATTAACAAAACAATTGTGAAGCTTTAAATCTAAATAAAGGCCTACTTTGAAAAATAAATTGTTACGAAAAAGCTCTTATTGAAGCCTTCCGTTGGCATCTCCCAATTTATGAAAAAGCTCGTTTATGAGCTTCACTCCGATCAAACAAAGTGTATAGCGAATATTTAGTCCGAACGCATACCTGCACACACGCACACAGAAACTTTTTAAAAACTACTTTTTTGAATTCGGCGATATAGGTAAATCTATAAATATCTCGAAGCTAAAATTAAAAATGGCCAACACCCGATTTTCTTTTATCTTCATTTCAATAAAGCGAAAAATTAAACCTATACCAAATTTTTGATAAAAGCTCCTCCGTAATTAACGATAATTATTCCCATTCAAATTTCTCAAAACTAAAAACGTAAATCCTTGCTAAGTTTTTACACTAAACGTACCAATATTTGTATATGATAGGCATATACAAATATTGGTACGTTTAGTGTTAAAACTTAGCAAGGATTTACGTTTTAGTTTTTTTTAATTTAAGAAATACAATTTGTTTAAAACTAATTTCAAGTATTTTCATTGAAAACGTGTTAATTTTAATGCAAACATATTGCAGAATCGTATGCATAATGGTCTCAGTAGGAGATATTCAAAAAAAATTAATATCGCCTATTACAGCGCCATATATCATCAATCGAAAAAAATGTTTCAATGAAATCCTACGTACTTTTAGCCATAGAATCCTAATCTGCAATAAAATGATGGTTCCTGTCTTAGTTTCCAAGTTGCCCCCATCCCCCTTACAAACAGGGGCGGGGGTCCTAATTTTAGCACTAATGTATTTCCCCTCCAAAATGATTTAATTTTGATTAAGGTCATTTTTATCGTAGAGGGCTTATTTTTCGAGATATTTGAAAGTTTAAAAACTCACCCGGTATAACACCCATACATTAGTTGCAGCCACGTCAAGAATATTGAAGAAAATCTGCAGAGGCCATCTTGAAATTTCGATTTCACGGTGTGTTTTATTGCCATCTGGTCCGTCATGTCTACACCGAATTTAGTATTATTATAGAATCTGGTCGTTTCAGTTATAAACTTACCGTCTCTTTCAATGTCTATAAATTTATGTCTTGAGCTTTTCGGCTTACTTTTGTAAAATGAAAGTGTACAATATCATATTTTGCCTGTTTGGCGAATTTTGATCAATTTTTTTTTATTTGCTCGAATAGGTCCAACCATAGTGATTTTTTTTAGTAACTTTGTAGCTGGTGATGCGCTCGTAAAAAAATTGCCAGTGGTAACGCTTCTTCCGCACTCTGTAAATGGTTCTAGTAGTCTCAAAACTGCGAATTCCCCAAGCGGAGCTGAAGAACCTCTGTTCTCATCCTTCCCCAAATATGGAAATCGATTAATAATGTATTTGGTCTTGACGTCAGATGCTAGCCAGAATTTGATTCCAAACTTATCCGGTTTGTTTGGGATATAATGGGTAAGTCTACACCTCACATTGGTTGGGAAAAGCTGTTCATCGATAGTTACATGTGGCCCAGGCTTGTAACAAATTTGGCTATTCTGGATAAATTTGTACCATACTTCGGAGATAAGAGCAAATTTATGATTTTGTAAAGGTTTACTTCGTTGTTTTTTTATCAAATCTGATAAAACGCATTATTTCACAAGAAATATTCCTGCTCATGGTTTTTGAAAAAAAAAGCAGCGCCCCATTTCTTGTTCCATTGAGAAGAGATGCACAAATTTTTCGTCTATTCAAATTAGTATCGTCTTCCCTTTCATTACTTAATGACTAGCTTCCGCTTGTATTGTCACACAAATTATCATTTTTTAACTATGTTATTCACTTCACATATTTCCAATAATTTCAAATATCTTGAATTTTTCGGCATTGTTTAGGTAAAAATTATCAATACAATAATGAAAATAACACTTTCTGACTCACAATAGTACTATAGTCTGAAATAATCAAACTATAATTCTCACAATTTCTAATTACAGTAAAAATTCACTTATTCTATGCGTCCTGCAGAAGAAAAAACGTCATTTTGGAGCAATATGATTGGTCGAAAAAATTGTTTGAATGAATGAACGGAGAACTATGAATCCAGCCTCAAACCCTTTTTTTATATTTTGACACACATTTTTATGTATTGTTTTATTACTGCTCTTTCGAAAATAAAATTTTAACTAAAATCTACACGTCAAAAATGGCCTTGAATTTTTTTTTTATTTTATTTTTGTTTGTGTTAGTTCTGCTTCACCGAGAAAACTTTGGTGGAAAAATGAGTCGCAATTAAACCCGGTTTTATAGGTAAACGGGAAAAGACTCAAAGATGAAGCTGCTTCTTTGACATCCCGTGTGGACGCATACACGAGATAAGAATAAGATTAGATATAATAACCAAAAATATGTATATGGACTTAAGAGAATATTTACTGTATTTCATCACCCAATAACAAATATGATGCAATACAGTAAGATAACAATAACAAAAATATGTAATGCAACAGTTTCCCCACACAACACATTTAAACCTTTATGATTTAGTATAAATTCACCCAAGCGTCAAATAACCTCTTGCGGTAGTTAAGCCAAATTGGTTTTTTTTCGGTCAAAAAGTTGTCCGGAGATGAGGCAATATTAAGGAATGATTTGATTCAACTATGGTCATGGTCTGATTCTTTGATTCACTACTATAAAAGTAGTGAAATCAATGATAATTTCGTAATGTTGTATTTTCAAGAAATTCCAAAAACGTTTTTAGGAAGGGTCTTTCGACCCCTCACGGTAGGTTTAGTGATAAATTTATTTAAATTTGGAATCTTTATCGTTTTTTGAAACTGTACTTTTCCACATCATTGGAAAAAATAAAAAGCTTCTATGGAAGCAGCCGCTTCCACTACCCAGATTTCACTTAATTTCGAAGGGATCTCCAAATTATGAAATAATCGTTAGTTTGAAATTACATCCCAATAACCCGAATTTTTGGTGAAATAAATTTGTTTATGAACATTTATCATTTCCGGTAAAACATAAAAAATGATCTGACATATAATTTAATCGTTTCTCGATAAATACTATATGATTTTAAAAATAATTGCACAAACATAAATACCCGTGTGAACTTCTGTGGCACTATTCTGGTAAGATTTTAAGAAAGAAAAGTAAGAAAAAAAGTTTGTTGTAGATATTTGTAAAATGGGAATAATTTTTCCATACATTTTTCCCCCAATTCCCTATTCACGGGGAATTACCAGAATAGGGCCACTGGTAGACCAATTCGGTCAAACATCACTTGGACCTCCCAATTTATTTAAATATGGTTTGGTATCTCCGCTAAAAACAACAAATCTGAATAATAGACATCGTGAATACTTCTTAAACAATTGATCAATTTTACGAGTATTTGACGAGTATTTTATGGTTGTCTAGTTGAGAAAACCCTGCTTCGACAAGTCGTAAAAATATGTTGACTTCTACAAAAAATACAATAGGGTCTGTACCACACGGTGGCACCTTCCTCACAAAGACATTGATTTTTTATGATTCCAACATAGAATATTTCCACTTCGTCGGGTCGGTTAAATATGTTGGCCTCTACAATAGTGCGATAGAGACAGTCACAATGAACGTCACTACACGTTGAAATACTTGATTTACTGTGACATTTCTACGTCACTCTATCAGTGGTATTCGAATGGTAGAATTTTCTAATTTTTATGGTTCTAGCTTTGAAAATTTACATTGCGACGGGTCACATAAATATGTTGGCTTCTACAACCGGTACTTAAGTGTCAGTACTGTTGATAAAAACCGAGGGTAAAGGAAAGTTCATACATGCTTTTCCGCACGCAATACCCTTGTTGAATTTTCGGAAGTTCATTAATTCTTGATCACGCCTCTTATGAAAGCGTCGATCAGTATTTTACACTTTAGAAGAAATGATGGAAATAATAGTTCTTGAGAGGTCTGTGCGATCGCAATGAGTATTTTTCCACGTTAGGTTTAAATATTACATTCACTTTAGTCCATTTATTGGTAATGTGAAAGAGTTCCAGACTGCAAACATAAATAATCTTAAATTTTAAGCTCAATCTAGAAGTTTCCAAAACGGTACTAAGAAACGCCAGTCGTACCATTTTGAGTTATCTTTAACGATTATGTAGTAAAATTAGTCCAAAATCCTAGAAACTATTGATGGTTACTCATTTTCTGGCTGTTTTAAAAAGTTGGTATCAACACCAATGGCCAATATATCCACCAGTCTCCCAATCCAAGTAGGGATTTGCGCTCTAGAATCAGACCGGTCGTTAAAGAAAACTGGAAATGATAGGACTGGCGGAAGTTTCCTGAAGGTCAGTAGGTTTATTTTATTTTTTTTTCTCAAAATTTCTCATTCTTCTGCTCCAATTTTAGGTAAAGTGTCCTCCCCATCACGCGTAGAATAAGCTAATATTAGTCGGGGATTTATTTAAATATAATCTCGCTAGCAGTTTTTCCGCTTCACGTCGTTTCCCTATCGTAATCTGTAGAAAAACAAGTTATTCTTCTTCTTTCAACGGAGATTGTCGCGCTAACATGACATTCACATATAACTTTGGTGCATCACTCACGTATAACCCTAATTGCCAAAATGTGCATTTTAATTTAAAATTAAGCTAATTGGAAAACGAAATTATCAATATTGCGATACTATTATTTAAAACCTATTTTATGTACGAGGACATATCAATAAATCTAATATTGTAAAATAAAATATTACAGCAAAATTATTCATAAATCAGAAACGTATGAACAGTAACAAATTATCAGCATATGAAGAATAAAAGGGTTTTTTAACTAAAGCACATTTATTATGTTTGACACATTATTCCATCGAAATAAAAAAAATTACGTAATATTGTATGTGTGTGTAGGTTAAATATGATTCATGATGGCTAGGCGCACGTAGATATAAACTTCTCTCGTTTATACAATATATTAAGTTCTCCGTTGAAACCGAAATATTATTGAGCAGTATTATATGCCCTATTCCATGCCATGAGCAAAATGCGCTCTACAAAGCGATAAAAAAAAATTTTAAATCAAGCATGTCAAAGTCATGGTGCAAAGGTTACGTGTGGTTCATAACGATTATGTGGCCTAAAGTCCTAGATGTGTGGCGAAATTTTGCGTATAGTCATTGACACGAGAAGAGAATTTGGAGTAGGCTTTCTCATCCATCAGCGTGTTCAGTAAAATGTAATCAACTGCTAATCTATCTAATCTATCTAATCTATCTAATCTATCTAATCTATCTAATCTATCTAATCTATCTAATCTATCTAATCTATCTAATCTATCTAATCTATCTAATCTATCTAATCTATCTAATCTATCTAATCTATCTAATCTATCTAATCTATCTAATCTATCTAATCTATCTAATCTATCTAATCTATCTAATCTATCTAATCTATCTAATCTATCTAATCTATCTAATCTATCTAATCTATCTAATCTATCTAATCTATCTAATCTATCTAATCTATCTAATCTATCTAATCTATCTAATCTATCTAATCTATCTAGTCTATCTAATCTATCTAATCTATCTAATCTATCTAATCTATCTAATCTATCTAATCTATCTAATCTATCTAATCTATCTAATCTATCTAATCTATCTAATCTATCTAATCTATCTAATCTATCTAATCTATCTAATCTATCTAATCTATCTAATCTATCTAATCTATCTAATCTATCTAATCTATCTAATCTATCTAATCTATCTAATCTATCTAATCTATCTAATCTATCTAATCTATCTAATCTATCTAATCTATCTAATCTATCTAATCTATCTAATCTATCTAATCTATCTAATCTATCTAATCTATCTAATCTATCTAATCTATCTAATCTATCTAATCTATCTAATTTTATCACTTTAATATTTTTTATGGAAAAGGCTAAAACAAAAGATGGTTTCCAGTACCAGGAATCGATTGCGAAGGGTATTTTTATTTGGGATGGAATTTTTTTGTGGGACAAAGAGTACCGGAAACCACGATGTGTGCAACTTTGGTGTTAAATTAACTCTGAAATTCCAAGTGCGATGCACACAAAAAAAACTAATCTACGTAAATTTTCTTATTATTCTAGTACCACTATATTAGTTCAGTTTTCTAGGCCTGAAGGCGGTATTATTCGCTCGTTCCATCTCCAACAAGAAGGAAGTTGTTGTAAAAAACTAATAAATTAGAATATTCTCTTCACAGGGCGGCTTTCAGAATATTTAGATTAACTTGCTTACTTCATACAAACGATACCTATAAGAAGAAGTACTGTATGGTGTCTTTAGTAGTTTTACCATTTAACCTACTTAAAAAACTATTAATCATTTACTCTGTTTAATTAATTTGATTAAAAACGAACTATGCAAAGTACTACAGAAAGAAATTGCTTATTTAATTAAATAAGTTGGAGAACCTTTTCCTAGTAATTTTCTATATACTTACTACATTCTACATACTTACGTACCAATTATGTACCTAGCATGCAGAAATCCTAAACTCGAAACATCTTTAAACATTATACCCGAAAAAAGTGTATAATGTATAAACATTAACACTTCAACCTTTAAGTTACATTGTATTATTATCTGGAAAAAGGTTTTTTCCTATTTTATCTACATGTTTGAGTATAGTTAAAAAGTTTTTTGGGTCACCAGTCTAGTTATTGTATTTCATATATTATCCATTTTTATGCTTTCACATTTATACAAAAAAAAAAAGTCAACCACAACATAAGAAGTAGATTTTTATTTAGATCCTCCCAATTTATTTTATATATTTTTCTAAGCTACGTCTTTAGGTATTTATGAATAATATAGTTTTGGTGTTTATTTAAATAGGATAATAAGTCTGTGGCATATACAACTTTATATTAGTACGGTTCGGTTTTGGGAACAGAGTTCTGGTCAACATGCGCATATCTAAAACCAATTTTAAGAAAAAAAAAATTATATTAAGAATATTCAACAAAATGCGACCAAAATAATAAATTCGTCAAAATAGTCACGTTTTAGAATGCTGTACAATACGCCGAAATTTGCCAGTGGAGCCTTCCCGCCACAGATGGCAGCACTATCATAAGAAAGAATTTTGTTGTTATTTTATATAATCAGCAAAATTTATTTGTTCATTTTGTACCTCCTTTTTTTTACTAAATAAAACACTGCAGTACAATAAAATCTTTGAATTGTTCCATAAATTGACAAATTGATTGACCTCCGAAGTAACGAGAACGCATTTTCTTAACTTTCTTAACGAATTTTGATGATTATAGTTGGCCATTTCTTAGCCAATCGAGAATTGGTAGACATGCAAGACATTACATTTCGGGCTTTTATCAGGATAATTAAATTTTTCACCTCAGAAGTCACAATTTTGTTGTTCCTTTTATTATTCTAACTAGACTAAACCGTCAAAATATTTATTTTGTAAATTTAAATTGGCATTTTTCCCGTGCAACAATTAAATGATCTTCGATCTTACTTTCTATGTATACAATTTAGTATAAGATCAAAACTCGAACCTTTAAATTATTCTGTTGGCTTAGATCTGCCTAGACTTTTGGCATTCTCTTGCTCGTTTAATCATCATTCAGGTCAGTTGGTTTGTTGGCATCGTTTCCGTCGTGTAACTGTTTGAAATTTTCATTTCACCACTATGTACTCATAACATTTATTAGCCAGTTGCCCCACCGGAAAATTGGTTATCCGATGTCTTCGATATTAGTACAAGCAAGATAACCATAAAGTTATAGTTTTTAACACAAAAGTGTTATTTTTTTTTTTTTTTTTTTTGATATGATGCTAGAGCCAAGCATACAAGAAACATTCATTTTTCCGTATTTCCCGAGCATAACAACAAATATATTGTGCTTTTCTTTAATAACTTTTAAATTAAATAAAACCATGGCGCAAAGGCGAGCTCTTATAAGCACATTTTTCATAGCATTTCGTTACCAAAAATGTACTGACACAGAAAATTTCCAACTTTTCCTCATCGAGGCATCCTCAAGCAAAATGCCGCCAGCCCCCATAGCGCACCATACAGTTACTCTACGAGGATGTAGAAGTCTTTGGTGTATTAGTTGATTGTTTTCAGCGCCCCAATAGCGGCTATTCTGATTATTAACAAATACACCCAGTTCGAAATGGCTTCGTCGTTCAAAATAATTTTGTGCCCAAAATGGTGGTCGTCTCTTGTCAGCTCTTGAGTTAATTGAATTTGTGTGTAAAAATACTAATCTTCATTAAGAATTAAATATAAGTCCTGCTAACTCCTCTCATTGACAAATAAAAAAAAAATTACTATTGAAAAAAATGTTCAATGTAATTTCATACGTGTGGAGTTAGCAGGACTACTTAAGTAGATTCTGTACGTGAATATTCAGCAACACTCCGCCTCACTGCATCAATCTTTTCTGGTGCACGTTGGTTTAACTGTCGCACGGTCTTTACTTTATCTCCGAGTGTACGCAAGTTTTCAAAATTTTTCGTTACCCAGTAAATGGTAGACATGCTCAGCACATGCGAGTAACACCAAAAAGTCACTTGATTTTCTCTGCGTATCACAATTGAATAATTCTTTAAACAAATTGTTTCATAAATTTCAGAACACTGTTGCAGTGTTAGATACTCACATGTGGCAAATGCAAACTGACTAATTCATCCAAAACAAAATGGCGGACAAACAAAATCGACCAGGAACATAAAAAGCATTTTTTATTAAGTAAATATGACACGGTTATTATGAAAATGGATAAATCTGTGAATAAAAATTAAGAGAAACCTAGTTTTACCTATCAGAATCTTTGAAATGAGGGCCCTATATTCACGAAATCAGTCACCCTTCACCCAATGGACTATTTAGTATGATTTTAAAACCTAATCAGTATGATTTGTATTGGTAACCATGTATGTGAAGATAGCCCAAATTCCATTCTCGAAAAATGCGATGACAACACTAAGTTTTGCTATCATGACAATTTTTACTCTCAGCCCAAAACTCGCGACATTTTAGTATCAGCCCCGAAAATATTTGCTATCACGATAGTTGAAAAATGTCATGACAGTTAAAATTTTCGGGGCTGAGAGTAGATATAATACTTAAAATGTACATGTTTGTGAAAATGTGTGCGAAGATAGGCTAAATTCAGTCCCAGACGAATGCTATGGCAAGAAAATTATTGCTATCATGACATTTTCTCCTCTCAGCCCAAAAAATCTATACAGTTTTTCTCATAGCCCCAAAAATGTTTGCTATCACGATAGTTAAAAACTCTCATGACAATCGAAATTTTCGAGCTTGAGAGTATAAATGTAGGGATTTTCTTAAGCGATGCACATCATTTGATGGTTAAATGTTTAAAGAGCACGTAAACTTTTTACAAAAATTATTTATGTCTAGGAGTTGAGATACACTTCATAGAAGTCTGAAACAATTCTTTGGCCCAACTACCGGTGCACATCGTTTGATAGGTGAGCATGTATGATTTTTTTAGAATGACCTTTGAGCCAACGAAAAATTTCCGACTTCTGTGAACCCTATCTCAACTCCAATACATAGAAAAATTCTAAAAGAAAAATTGTACATGCTCCTTAAATAGTCACCTATCAAACGATGTGCACCGCCAGTTGGGTCAACGAATAGTTTCTGAATTCAATGGACTATATCTCAGCTTATTTTGAATTAAAATAGCGTAGAAACTGTGATCAAATAAGTCCTGATACTTTTACATATCATATACTAAAACTATATACTATGTTACGATAGTTAACAGTAATTTTGTTGTTTACTGTAATTTATTTAGTATCTAAGAATGTTTTTCATGTTTTGAATGAAGCGTCTAGTTTTATTTATACAATTTCATATACGAAATTTTGTAAAAAAAAAATTATTTATTTTTATTTATAAAATTTTTATACATGTATGTCAAGTTTTTCACCGTCTGCCCCGAAAATATTTACTGTCATGACAGCTAAAACTATCATGACACAAACGTTTTTCTGGGCTGAGAGTAAAAATATTGCATTTTGGTGAAGGTAGAAAATTCAAAGTAATTTTTGATTTTGGCTGTCAGTATGTTTTTTGCAGAGTAGAATTTAGTTGTTTTTTGTTTATTTACACGTTTTATCAGAACTTTTTTTTGTTTTTATTAAACTCATAACATTTTTATTTATTTTTTAGCTGTTATTCGAAAATATTTATACCCGAATTTAGATTTACTGACATAATTGTTAATTAAATGTCGCAATAGTATACATAAACTTGTATAGTATTGCCATAAGCAACTTTTCCGATTTTCGGCGATAGAAATTTGGGCTATCTTCACAAAGGTCACATAATCTTTCCATACTAGTATATGTATTTACTATATGGGTGAAAAGATCAGTAAACATGTCGGTAGCATATACAATTTTTTTTGCAGAAACGTGATTTTAAAAATTAAAATTTCACACTTTAATCATAACAAACGAGGTGTGCTAAAAATCAACAGGAATTTTCGTTTTGTGGAAATTAACTCGTCAACGTATGTTGACTTCATTTAGTGACTCCTTGGCTACTTCCATACTATGCTGTTTTTGTTCGAAATTTTGGCAATTTTTGAATAAATTCTGCTGACACAGGTTTCACATCAAAAGCATTCTAGAAAATCTTATGACATGAGCCAATTGATATGCCATCATTCGACAACCGTTCATAATCAATTATTTCATTTGTACACGTTTTCATAGTTTCTTAATGTGCTGGGGCGACCATTACTTTTGTCAACGCCCTCTTGGGAATCGATTATTTCTTTCGAAAACCCTCGCTTTACTTATAGCAAAATTTAATACAAATTCTTTGATTAATTTGTTATACAAATAACGAATCACCGGTCCTACCAAAACAAATATAACAAAATACTAACCTGGGAGTAAGAGAGATCTGATTCAGATTCGTTATTTTTAACTCCAAAATTCAAATGTAACCCTGCACAAATATTTTTATTATAAATACTTGTAAAGAAGTGGACAAGAAGCGCTCTTCATTGACTCATTTCAGGATCTTGTTCAAAATACTTATTAAAATTAAAATATAACCGAGTTCTCTCCAGCTCAAAATTCGTTTTAATCTTGTGGAATGGGCAGATACCAGAACTTCATCGAAAATTTATGTTACAATCCTAAATCAATCTTGAAACTTAATTTCACTCAATTAAGAATCCCTAGCCAATACTACTAACCAAATTTCACCATAATTCGTTAAGGAATGGAGGTCAATCCGTCAAACAACAATTTGACAATTTAAGGAACACTTTCAAGATTTTACGCGGTTGGAGTGTTTTATTTTGTAAAAAAAAAAAGAGTGAGTCCATTAGTACTCTCAATGAGAAGTGTAAACATGGCGTATGTATAGTGCGTCCGTACACGTACAGTTTACTTTGAAGGAAAAAGAAATGTAATTTTACTTACCATAGTTTTTCATTTGTTTATTATCGTTAAATTGGTCTAATACTCTTTCGGTATAATCGACGCAATTGGATTATGGTACCTAAAATATGATACATATACTGTCGACTCTAACTTTTCTAATTTTCATTGAAAAACTGCACAATGGTCGTTCCATATCTCGTAGTAGATATATTTCGATCTGAGTTCATGCGCAAATCGAATTCGTCTCGCAGGAAGTTTATATGTGGTTCAGCTTGAGGAACAGCAAAATTAATATTGAAATCCCCGCTCATAATCATCGGCAAAAGATGATAGTCTCCTTGGAGAATTTTTGAAATTCGTTTAGAATATGGAGCAAGGACGAAATGTATGAACTTCATTATGTCTTCGACAGATTTTTTCGGCGAGGTGAATACAACTACAGAAAGCATTTTATTCCCATTGAGAAGCTGAAGTTCAGCCGTGTATATATTATCAATGGGTTGTGTTATTATCCTCATATCATTTGTTATCACAACGATGATTTCCTTATGCGAGTTGACTGTATAAGTTCTACTTGTATTTTCATATATTGCTACTCCGGCAGCCCACTGACCATTTCTCTTGAACTGAACGCATCATTCAAAATTAATAATATTAACATGCTCGTTATTGCGTATCCAGATCTCCACCACTATGCTCATTTTAAGGATCTTTTGACGGAATTGCTACTCCAGCGGGTCCCATTTGAAACGCGATACGCGATACGGTACAAAACGCGATATTTCAAAATGCGATATTTCAAAACGCGATATGGTAAAAAACACGATATGGTACAAAACGGGAATTTAGGATCGGGTTATATCAGGCGGGTAAGGGGGAAATTTAATTTCAGTTTATAGGTATTCAAAAGTCGATAGGAACGATAGTACATAGGATCGGTATCAGGTGGGTTGCTGTTTTTAAATATCGCGTGTTGAAATATCTCGTTTTGTACCATATCGCGTTTTGAAATATCACGTTTCATAATATCGCATTTTGTACCATATCTCGTTTTGAAATATCGCGTTTCGAGCGGATCCGTACTCCAGCAGCCCACTGATCATCTCTCTTCAAACGTAGGAATATTAACATAATCGTCATTGCGCAGACAAGTCTCGGAAAGCAAATGAATTGAGCTTATCTACGTGACTGTCACGAGACTCTGGCAGTTGAATGTTAAAGACGAGACGTCATTATAACTCCATTTAGTAGAAGACATGATCATTGATAGCCGACATGATGAACAGCTCCTAGAGACTCGTTACTCGTGATAAAGCAACATACACAAGTGTTGACTGTGTTTTTACTCGTAAGAGTATGCAATATCGTAATTCGTATTTCGTATCGTAATTTTTTTTTTGATTTTTCTGATCGATGGAAGGGTTGAAGGTTTCTATTTCATTTTTTAAATTAGTTTTTTTGTTTTCCCTGTACTACGAGTATTATACATATACATACAAGCAAGCCATGTATAGTACAAAATTGTTTTATTGAGTTTGTTGCTTTTTTCAAACGAAGTAGGTACATACGTCATTTCCGTTCGTTTCATTTACAAGTTTACTCTAATACAAAAATTTTTGGTAGGCGCGAGCAAAGATGTTTACACATCAAAAAGGAGGTACAAACTTAATAAAAATTGCCGCTGGTTATAAAATACCAACACAAGTTCTCTTTTGTGATACCACTGCCACTTGCAACGAGTAGCGTAATCTCTTATTTTCCGCAGAACAGAGGTTTAAAGAGACAGTTAACTTATTTGGGGAAATTCGTTAATTAATGTTTAATTTATTATTTCTTTAATTAATAATCCGCTATTTTGCTAAATTTAATGTGACTAATTCAATCAGAATTAATAAACATTTGATAAACATTCGAGCAGGAAAAACGATTTAAAGCTCCAGTGCTTTCTTTACATCAAATGCGTCATACCATTAACTTAAATAAGAACCATATACAATTAGGATTCCAATTCGTGGCAAAAATACGTAACATTAATTAAAATTCCATATAATGAAAAGGAATTAGAGTGACCGGCCAGATATAGGTTTCATTTTCATTGTGTGTTTTCAATTTTGTTGTAGGACATGTACCAAAAAAATATTTCGAAACATTTATATGGAATTACAATTAGAGCAGAGAGCTTTCAAACGGTAACCGTACATACAGTAAACATGTACATTGCTACGTATTAAACGGATTACAATAAAATGAACTTTTTAGAGATTACCCGTAAAAATCTCTTTTTTGAATTTATTTATACCAGCACAATTTTATTTTTAAATTTAAATGTTAAAATTTTATTTAGAAACTAAAAACATTTCTAGCTTATTTTTAATCTAGATATTTTTAATTTTGTACATTAAATACAATTCTGTATGATATCATTTAGGAGTACAGGTATAAAGCACTAGAATAATTTAATAAAATATAATACACATTAAATACCATTTAATGTAATTAAAAAAAATAGATTTAGACAATACATGAAAATGGTTTCACCACGCATATCAGTATTCAACCTGTTGCTTGTAGGTCATTCACATTATATTCTTTTTGAATTTGTGGTTTAAATGAAAAATTATATAAAATTGAGCACCTCGAATAATGATATGTGCCTCAATCCTAGACAAATATAAATTACTACTTTAATATTAAGAAAGTTGAAAAGCAGCGAAATAAAGTAAATTAATATTTTTTTCCAGCTACACCATAAAATATCGTAAAATCATGAAACGTGTCTGGCATATTTATAGCGAAACCAAAATGATTTTTCATTTTCGAAACAATAAAAGAATTCAGAGTACACAACCATTCTCATACGTTCTACTGGATCCGTATATAACCAACTATAAAGTAACAGTCCGACAAACGAACAATTGATTTTTATTTCGATCAAATTTGATGGTGAAATATATTTTGTGTCGAACAGATATAGACAACTAGAACATCAGATGAAACTCATAATACACCAACTTAATTGATATTCGATGAAACGAGATTTTAATTAACTCAACAGTTCTGCAACACGTCCCGAAAAATGGTGATTATATTTCCTTGCTGTCTCTTATTTAGCCGGCATCGATTTAACGGTAAAATTCTTGTACACTTTTACGAACGAGTAGAATAATATTTTCAGTAAATTAAAGGCACCTTGAGTCTTATTATTATAAAAAAATATTATATACGAGTTCACTAATCAATAGTCAATGTTATATTACCTATCTGTCATGTTTGCTTTCCAGTTCAATTTTGTGGACTACAAAACTACTACCGTAGTAAAATTTGTCCTTTTAATGTTGGTTATACAGAACAAAATTAAACTTAACTACACTTACTTGAAAGTAATCGCCCTTCAGCGCGGCAATGAAAATAAAATCTTATTTATTTACCATAAATAGGCTTGTAATGTTCTCTTCCTGCTAGTAACTTATTTTATTAATCTCAGATCCAAGTAATTTACACTGTTCCTAACGCACAGAGCAATATAATAAGTTTATTTAATTGTTTAAAAATTATTTCTTCAAAATTAAATATTATTTTCACTTCCTGCATGTAATTAGTTAAATTAGTTAATTAGTTTGAATTTAAAGAAACATTTCATTTTCTTTACTGGATCAATTTTCGAATACTAATTCAAAATCTTTCTACTTATTAAAAAAAATAATAAAGAAAAATGTTTATGGTTTTTCCTTCCTACATGTAATTAGTTTATATGCAAACATGAAAATTATTGCAAATACTAAAGTTACAAGTTTTCTTGTTTCATATATTTTCACTTCAAATCGATATGTAAAATTTTCTGCATGTAATTTTCGCCAAGAATAAAAATATATATATTATAAAAAAATTTAGATTAAAGTGTGAACAAAGGTTGAACCTTGTCGATATTCTTAAATTTTAGTGCGACTAACGATTTTCGATTATGCAAGACACAGAAATCGGCCACAATATATTCAACCCTCCATTTTTTATTTTCAGTTTGCAATTTCTTCAACGATCAATTTGCACAAGAAGAGTACGTTATGTTTTTTACATTTTTCCTCAATTTTGATTAAAAGTTTTCTTTTCTCTAATACTGCAGACATACTAGTTTTGTAATCATAATTTCAGCATCATTAATTCACAAATGAGAACTCAAAACAAACTACAATTTCTTTGGCTTCTCAGTTGGTTTTACATAGTAACGGAGTTGGCGTTGAAAAAAATGTCAAGATTATCAGAAATGCCTTTTATACCGAAAGAAGAGAGATAATTTTGTTAACACCAACGAAATGTTGCAATGAAAAACAGTAAATATATAGAAAACTAAATTTTGAAGGGTAACATTAGTTTGAGGAATCCCAATTTTTGATTTGTTTGGCATCAGGATAAAAAATTATATCTAATCCCAGAACTATGTATAAACTAGTCGTTCAAAACAGAGCTAGACATAACATATTACAAATAACTCCCAGTTTACTCGAAACTACCGATATGAAAACAATAGTATTATTTTAATTTCACTGATTTTTTTGTTTTTCCATTCACAGTAATTGGTGCGTGATAGAAAAAAAAATGTAAAGGATGAAACGGTAAGTAGCACCACTACTTAACATGGTAATCGGATGGTTATTTATAAAAAAAAAATTTATTGATAAATCGAGTGAATGGAAACTCAATAAATAAGGGAACAAAAAATGATAGAAAATAACCCAAATTTAAGAAAATTTCGACACAAAATGTCGATATTATAAAAAAATGAATTTTTACTTCCTGCTTGTAAAATGTATTGCATAAACTGTGTAACAATATTTGTAAATTTCCAAACTTTTTACATAACTTTGGATATGTCTGACAAAATTATTTAATTCGTTTTCGATTTCGTATAATTAAAATTATCCAAAATAATGTTCTCTTCCTGCATGCAAACTATTGAACTAAATTTTACATTAATAGTATTTTAAAAGGTTATTATTTATAATGAAACCGATTTTAAATTCTTTCGAGGAAGTGAAAATAAATTTTATTATTACCACAAGAATTTTAAGTTCTTTATGAAATAAATAGTTTGCATGCAGGACGAGAACATAATTTTTGATGATTTTAATTATAGTAACTCGAATACTCTTTTTCGAAAATTTCAACACAAAATGTCGATACGATAAAATAATGATTTATTACGTCCTGCTTGTAAAATATATTGCATAAACTGTATGTTGCAACTTGTGTAAATTGCCAAACTTGTTATATAACTTAGGCTAAGTCTGGCAAAATGATTTAATTAGTGTTCGATTTAGTATATTTAAAATTACGAAAATTATATTTTCTTCTTGCATGCAATTTGGTAACAAAAATTAATATTCTTCCGATAATATTGAAATTTATTTTCATTTCCTCGAGAGAATTTAAAATTTATTTCATTATAAATAATTAAACTTTTAAAAGATTAATAGACAGAACAAATTTAAAAAATGTTAATTCTTAATAAACACATTATGTCAATAATTTTTCATACTGGTTATATAATTTTGAATAAGTCTGACAAAATTATTAATAAGTATTCGATTTAGTATAATTAAAAAAAATTATGTTCTCTTCCTGCATGCAAACTATTTATTTGCTAACAAATTTAACTTCACTTCCTTTCTCCCTCAGGAAGATATTAAATTTAATTAGAAACAGTAGAATTCTAAGTTTTTTTATGAAATAAATAGTTTGCATGCAGGAAGAGAACATTATTTTTGATGATTTGAATTATACTAACTCGAAAACTATTTTTTTGAAAATTTTAACACAAAATGTCGATATTTTAAAGTAAAGGTATTTTACTTCCTGCTTGTAAAATTTATTGCATAAACTTTGTAATTGTATTATAACTTAGGATAAGACTGATAAAATTCGTATGATTAAAATTATCAAAAAATATGTTCTCTTCGTGCATGCAAACTATTTATTCGATGACAAATTTTCCTGTTACTTTTTATAAACAAAATGTAATTTTAAGTCATTATTTCCCCGCACTAAACATTAATTTTACTTCATTCATGCAATTATTTCAAAGAATAATCATTGGAATATTATATAGAAATTTTCAAAATTATTTAATAATTTAAATAGACTGCTCTAAAACAACTAAAATCTAACTATTTTTGAAGAAAATATCGTAAATATATGTTATAGTTTTCCTCCCTGCATGTAATAAGTTATTTTAACAAAAATGATCAAACGTGTTTCGAGTAATAATCTTAGACCTGCATAGACTTTATATGAATTGCCTGGTTTGATAAAATACGCCTTTAAATAATGTGGGATGTTCTCTTCCTGCTTGTAAAATTTTACGTGCTTATCATTAGACTTAAAAATGCATTGCCTTAAGTTACTGATACTTCAAAAATTTGTTTCTGGGAAATTATAAAAACCATAAACAAAGTAACATTTAATTTAAATAAAAAAAAAAAATCTAAATTAATTTTGACTGAACCTGTTGACACTGCAAACATTAACCTTTAGAGAATACTCCAATCGGTTGGTCTTGTAGAATGCTTTTCGTCTACCAACTTAATGATTTTCTCTGGTTTGGTTTTTATCAGAAGTATATAGAGATTACCGGTAATATGGTAGATTTACAAAAAAATATTGGGTTACCGGTAAATTACCGGTAACACAAGACTTAAGGGCTAGTTATACAGACGAAAACGAAACGGACTGAAACGAAATGAAACGGGAAGACGTAGGAGGCATGGTTATATAGACGAATTGATGAAATCGTTTTTTGACATTTATTGTAATTTTATTTATGTACATACAACATAGTCGCGGACGAAATAAATTGTTTTTGTGATTATTAATAAATATTCCTCTAAAATGGATATGGAATTTTACTTAAAAAAAATAAAAATGAGAAGAAATCGACGTGTACGGCGTTGGGGTGTTCGTCCATTAAATCAATCGAGGAATAAAATGGGATTTTTTAAAATAATCTTTCTAAAAATGAAACAGGAGGACTCTGAACAATTTTTTAAATACACGCGTATGACGGCCGACACGTTCGATTTTTTGTGATTAATTATACGAGAAATTATGGCGATGTAGTATTAGTAAATGGGCACTTGTTGGAAGGTCAATGGAGAGATGATATTACACAATCTCTAACTTCTGTTAGTCGGTTGGGGCAAAATCGATCAACCAATATTGCCTACAGATTGAGGGACGATTTGATGGATTATGTGAACGGGGTTGGAGCAGTGCCAAGGCAAACAAAAAATATTATAATAAATTAATCCTTTTAAATAAAACAAGAATTACTTATAATTTTATATTTATTTATTTGTATTTTTTGTAAAAATTGTTGATGAAACCATCTTGATGTATTTTCGGCATTCCCTTTAAATACGCCTTATCAAACTCACAAACATGGTCAATGGGGGTCTATTTCGTTAATATTGTTCATTGCGTCGGACGGAATCCATTATTAATTTATTTACGTCAACTTTGACAAGTGCTATTAAGGATAACAAAAAAATAACAAACCCGATATTGTATAACCGCAAAGACGAAACGAAATGAAATTGAATTGAATCAATTCTTTGACAAGTGCTATTAAGGATAACAAAAAAATAACAAACCCGATATTGTATAACCGCAAAGACGAAACGAAATGAAATTGAATTGAATAAATTCTTCCGTCTGACTTCATTTCGTTTCGTCTACATAACTGGTCTAGTAGGTTTTCTGGTATTGAATTCGTTCGTTTCATTTCAGTTCGTTTCGTTTCCGTCTATATAACTAGCCCTTAACTTGCTTTTGAATGTTGTCATTTTTGGTTACACGATACATTGCGATTTTACCAACTTTCTTCCGTTGGCTGTGTTCTAACATATAATTTTTAATTTTCTTCCCCAGCTGCAACGGTATTATAGTTTTCTTAATCCAGTAATACGAATAATGCAGTCTTAATTTCTAAATATTGGTATGAGTTTAAATTCAAATAACACCGATTCATAATCGATACCTACTCGTCAAAATTTGTATTGTGGTAAAAACTTTTTTTATAATATACTATTATTACCCAAATTTCTGATCTGGACTCTTTAGTGGACATTTTTGAGAGATTAGGTGGAAAGCTAAAATAATTTATATGGCTGTAGAATCTGAAAAACTTATAGTGAAAATTCTAAACGAAAAATTGTCCCAAGCTTAATATGTCAATATTATCTTAGATTAGAAAAATAACCATACGTATTGAAGATCTATGGAAGATTTTGAGATATTAGTCCTAATCTGAAACTTAATTATTTGACAAAAAATTATATCCTTACTTAGAGGATTCTAAACGAAAATCTCCCTTAATTTTCTATTTTGACTCGGAAGTTTCCATAAATTCAAGTGCAACCCTGCTCAACTATTTTTATATTTAGTTGTAAAGACGTCCATCCTTGGCTCATTCTGGAACCTTCTTCAAAATACATGAAATTCCACAATTATTGATTAAGAAATACCACTCTAGTCAAATTAAAGAACTTATTCAAAAGGTATCGTAGAAATAAAATGGCTTCACGTAAAATGAACATATACGAGTAGGGTTATTCTGGATAATAACCAGATAGTCTTTTTAATCAAGGTGAGGTTACTAAGACTTTGGGGAGGTTTGGTTTCGAACTAATGAAACATTGAATTTTTTGTATTAAACTGTAAATACAATAAAGTTCGAGGTTACGAAGGGGTTGGGAATTGCGTAGCGAATCATTAAAATTCGCTAAGGCATTGTGATTATACTTTGATTACTTTAAAGTATTTTCAGAATTTTTGTAGTTTGGTCACTGCAGTCTGATGAGACGACCGAATTTTTTAAATACAAAAAATTCAATGTTTCATTAGTTCGAAACCAAACCTCTCCCAAAATATATCAGAACTTCACCTAAAATTAATGTTTCGATACAAAATCAATCTTAAAATGAGATATGGAATAGCGTATAGAGTCCAGCAGGAACGTATCCTAGAATTTTGTGAAAAACTCATTTAGAGTTTCTATCCAATACTATTTCTTTATTTCGGAGGTCGATCAAGCCATCAGTCATCGTTATAAAATAGCGACTAATATTATCTTTTGTGTTAGTGCTGCCACTTTCGGCGAGTAGCGTAATTATTTTAGGTTAAATACCGGTTTTCTCGGTTTATCGGTTCACATTCAACCTCGGTTCATTGTTTAAAGTATACTTTATTGGTGGCACGTGTATGAATTTTCTGATATATCTTTTTACTGTCTTAATTGGGTAGTGTCTCTGTAGCCAATATTATCATGACAAAATTGTAACTTTTGTGACAGCGATCATCAATTTTCTTCTTAGTTTCATTTCGATAGTGCTATAGTATTTGGTACCGTCCGCTTCATATTTTCAATTTGGTGGTTGAGTTGAATTTCATTCAAAAAATATTTCGTACGTTTCACCGCCATTGGTTTGGCCTTGAATTTATTCCTCTTTTTTCTCTGAAATCCCTAGAAATTTCTCTGAAATGCATAGTCGATTTTCGCATAGTTGAGATATTTTTAAAATTATTTGCAAAAAGCGGAAAGCTCGTATGTATGGAAGTCGCCACTTCCGATAGAATGATCTGAGCTAAAAATTACTAGGATCTCCAAAAATATGAAAAAATATAATTATGAAGTTTCATTTCTCTCAATCAACCGTCAGGGTTATGTACAGGCCAAATTTGAGTATGTATCTTTCAAAATATTTTGCAAAAACCGAAAAGCTTTTATGGAAACTGCCACTTCCGGTAGACCGATTTCGACCAAAAATCACTTGTCTGGGCCATACGGGGCCAAATTTTTGTTCAAAAATTTTCATTTCCTATAAAATTTTGGAAACAATTTCTGGGCCTATATTGTTACAAATTTAATTTAGACTCTTTTACTTTAAAATTATTTTTCATGAAAATGCTATACATTTTAAAAAATTTGCAAAACCCGAAAAACCTCCTGTGGAAGCTGCAAAACCGAATATAAGTGGGATCGAAACCTATAAAATGTGTGAGGAGCCTAATACGAAACTACTTTTTACAATCAAATATTACACTTGTAAAACCTAAATCAAACAAGAAAAAATTCAAAAGGAAAGTAAGATCTAAATCTTATTGGGTGAGTTAAAATTGTTTCTTATTTTTCATTCCGTTTATTACAGACATTAAAAACTTTGTTCGAAAAATTAAAATATACGACAACTTTAATTAAAATTTGCCTTTTTGGCCTAATCATGATATGTATATGAAATTAACATAAAAATGTTAAGTGCCAATAAACATATTTTTATATAGGCTTTAGATATTAAACCTTCTATATTCCTTCTTTCTGTATACAGTGGCATAATAATTTATATAATATTTTCTTAGTCATCAATTTCGGTTTTACTGCCATCCGGTTTCTAAAAATTATATTTAATATATATAATTATTTCCGTCACTGTATAATGAATGTTTTGAATTGTTATGTTAATGAGTCACGATTACTAATATAATTTATGGTTTGATTATAATTATGATAATAAATTTTTTCATTGCCAGAGTCTGGTTTGGTTTATTGTATAGTAAATTAATTATTTCAAATTACTGCCGATGGCAATATTTTGAGACTTCCATTAAAATGAAAATATATACCAAATTGAAAGAGGGCGTTAACATATACATTACTTACTAGCAGCATGTGAAATAAATCATATTATATAATCTGACAAGATGAAGTTGACCTAAAATAATTTTCACTAAACCTATATCTTAGATTTGTATTCTTATATAGAATCGATCAACTTAACTACACAAAATACTACATACACTTTAATGGAAAAATCCATCAAAGTGAAAAATGTAGAAAATTTATTTTTAGATATCTTAAATTCATTAATGGGTTGGTCAATTTTTCATTTTTCTTTTACTCTATCTTACAAAAATTTGATTTTCTTCTTAATAAATTAAATATTGCTTTCAAAGTTTCTAAGGTTTATACTCGTATAAATAATAAAATATTGACGCACTAATGCCGGGCCTGAATTTAAGAAAATTCCTTTAACACAAAAAATCGAAATCATTGCTTTAACTTTTCCTCATATTCATCTAAATTTTTTTTACCATTATGCCGAACAAGAAAATATATATAATCATCATATGTATACTATTACGTCTAATTCGTCTTACACTTAACTCGACAGTTACATTATATAATATGAAAAGGAATACATACATTACGTAAGAAGATTAGTGAGGTAATTTAGGTTAGGGTTATTCTGAAATAATCTTTGGTATACTGCGGTATTGTGTTTTAGTAAACCACCACCCATCTTAAAAAAATATATCTTATATTTAGGTCGTACAAAAACAATTCATCTTCATTTCATCTTTAGTTTTCTCATCTTTTATTCAAAGAAGCTTAGAATAAACCTAACCAAAAAAAAAATTAAATGAAATGTATAATTAAAAAAATTTAAGTCCTGAAATCTTTTATTAAGCTGTTGATAAAATGTTGGATTTTTTAATATACTTTTTTGTTGGTACTGAGATGGAGATTTATTTTATTTTTGGTGACTTTAGGCGTTATATTGTGCATATTTAAGTTTAGGTTAAGCTTAGGACAAAGACGGACATTATCAAACTATTACCAAGCAATGCTTCCAGTAGAGGATCAATTATAAAATACGATGTGCGATTAATACCCGCACATATCATATGCAGAGGGTTTAACCTTCCTTTATTCATACGGATAAAACATTAATTTAACATATTGCGCTTCCTTACTGAATTTTCTAATCAGCTTAAAAGTAAAAAAAAAAAAATATAATTCGTAAACATAACAACGGCCTTAACGTGTTTCTGTTCTTATATTAAGGATATATTATGTATAAAATGGAAGGAACATTATATTTTTCCGCCCGTGTTTGTTTTAACTTTTTAATGTGATTAAAATGGTTTTTTTGCGTATAATGGTTATATGGAAATTATTCGAGTTTTCTTTGGTTTTCATTTTATTTTTAAATTTCTGTAAAAATTTCACGTATATATGAAATTTAAGCAAATTACAAAATTTGTTCATGTGTGTGCGTGTTGGGGATTTATCTGTACAGTATGTAAATAATTTGTAAAATCGTAAACATTTACTATGTACGCAATGAAAGCCAGATGATGAGATATTATACGGTTTAAGGTAAAACCGTTCTGGTTTTCCATTTTGAAATCAAAGAAAACACTCAACTGTAAAACTGTTGATGCAATTTTATACTACAGGCACACTACTAGTTTCTTAACCATAATTTCGGGATCATGATTACCTAAATGAGAATTAAAGAAATGGATGACACATTCACTGGACTTACCACTCCGACCCTGTGGATGTCCTGCCAAGGGGATGACGGGGAGGAGCAAGCCCAGCCAGTACACAGGGAATCGATACAAAATGGAGTCTCCCCTCCCAACATACCGACCCGAATAAAAATTTAATAATTCATTTTATTAATAATTTTATGTGTTATGAGAAAAAAACAACAAACAAAAAACGAAGATAAAGATTTTTATTCAATAAGCCAAAAAGCAAAAATTAAAAGGAAAAGAAACAGGAAAACAAAAGAAAATAGTTGAACTAAAACTGAGATTGATCCGAAACAAGGTCGCTGAAGGTGAATAATCCAATTAGCGAGACCAATGTGTGACATTTGTCGCATGTACAAACACCGTAACTTGGGTGCTCGATTACAAACAAACAAAAAAAAATAAAAAATTTGAGAAGAAATTTAGAAATTTGAGAAACCGAAAAAATAGGAATTTTAAAGGATTAAAAAAAGTTTAACTTAAAATTAATAAAAAAATGGTGCCGTCATGCAAGAGCGCCACGCCCGGACCGTTAGGCGTCTTCCAGCCTTGAACCGTATAACCATTGCGGCCCACCAGCCGCCAAAATAAGTTGCGGCGCTTTTCACCAATAACGCAAGTTATGCCTTGATAAGCTACCCAAAGAAATGTTAGGCATCTTTCGCATTTACCGTAGAATTTTGCCTGGGTGGGCACTAAAAATGCTCGTTGGGGTGCCTTCCACCGATAACCAAAAAGGGAGTGGTCTCTTTGCCGATAATACTCGTCACGCCAACCGTAAAAAGATAAATAATTCGTTGCACCCGTTGAAAGCGGCGAGCCTCAATTGGCTGCTCATAAAATATAAGTGATGCCCCCCCCCCCCCCCCAGTGGTGGATCACCCTATACCGATGCGGTATCTTTGAGTTGCAATTACAATGGAACAGCACCCATAAACGTTATTAACTTTTCTTAAATTGTACACACCACACCACTAGGCCCATTAGATCACGATATAATAATAAGAGATATATGACCAATTTGGTAGTTTTCCACAAAAATTAAACTTTGTTTCCTATATTTTTTTCGTTAATACAATATTTTATACACGATAAAATTGTTTTTGTACACTATATTTTTTCTAAATATTTTTTACAGTTTTTACAAGCTATGTATTTTAAACTTCCGAACTAGACTTTTTTTCAATAATAAAACTCGACTTTTATTTTTCAAACGAAAACAAGACTTTAATATTTTTTTTCTCCAAAATTCCAATCAAGCAAGACTCTATCACAATCCAAACTATACTGAAAATTCTCGCACCAACAATTTAAAATGCAGAAAAATACTTTCCCTTCTCTCTCTCTCGCTTGGCAGCTCTCGCATATATGCAGGTGATCGCGCCAAACAGAAAAAATAACGTGACGCGCCAAAAATACAACACAAAAAATATTAATCTACAGTTTACTCGCTCGTACACACGCCCAAGGGCACACATTGGTCGCCCTTGGTCCCCACATTCGCTCCAAAAACCAAAATTTTCAAAACAAAAACCGCTCGTTAAATTTCCATGGAAGCAATCATAGTATTGCTACTCATACATAGATGACAATTGACAATGCCACAACGATCAATAATAAAAAACAAATTAAGAAAAATTTTAATGATAAAGGAATTTAAACGTTATGACCAATGAGTCGTAACAAACTATTATTGTCAGGAATCTCCATTTTTGATGCATCCGGCGTTATGTACACTAAAATTCATCGAATTGAGAAAAATTATCTCATTTGGAAACTGAGTATCAAATTTAGTTTGAAACTATGGCTAAACATGACACACTAGTACGAAATCATGATTTCGAGTTAATCATAATTACGAAACTAACAGTGTGTCTATGACATTATTGATCAGCGAAGTTACAGACTGCTGGCATGATGACAATAGTCTCGAGCTAATCAAGATTTCGTTGTAATGTGGCATTACTAACCATGATTTACAACTTGGCTTAAACATAGTTCTGCAAAGAGATATTTTTTTCAACCTATGGCATTTTAGTGCTAACAAAGCTGAAGAAATCAAAATGGAGATTTCGAACAATAATTGTTTATCAAAAAAATCTAGTAATTTTTAGTTTTCTGCCCAAAAATTTCTTATTTTCTTTACACACCCCCACTCCCCCCCCACCCCCCCCCCCCCCCCTCAAATTAGATGGAAGAATATTCATTTGATACCATTAACGTTCTCGTATAAACAGTTTGGAACCAAGCTCTTAACGTTTTTATCAGGAAGCTACATGGAGATTTATCAGGAATGCTAATTATCCAGAAAACTATCGGTACTAAACCGTTACCAGAACTGTTTAAATTTCACGATATATAAAAAGAATGGCAACAATTATGTAGCTGGTTCAAGAACACGGCCTATATTATTGTTATGAATTTGACCTGTCAAATCCAATTCATATCACTCGATTGTGAATTTGACGGTTGACGATTATAACACCAATTCTCGTAATTTATACTGCTTCTGGAATATTCTCAAAAATAACATAAATTGTCCCCCAAACACTTACATCATTTCTGGACTATGCCCGAATATAACTATGGTCACTAAAAGACAAAGAACAATTTTCACTTCACTTTACACCATTAATTTCCCCATTTTCGTTTTTCAACTATCACAAACGGTACTGTTCTAGACTATTTGCTAAAATCTGCAAAGCAACTAATCTTTTATAAAACTACTTCTAATGCTGCTACTTAAACCTAGATGTCACTACTTTCACAAAATGTCATTCAATTTATAACTATTTATTGACCAATTTACGTTGAATTAATTGGCCCAAATAACCAATATACGTTGAATTATTCACAATAGGCGAAATCGTAACAATATTCACCGCCAGAATATCAAGACACCACCTAGGAGAACAAATTTCAAACCATCAGAACAAATGTAGATTACTCCATCAAGGAAACCGAGGAAGATAACTCAGGACTAATACACGCAGTTGCGAAAAATAAAACAAATACACGCAGATGGAAAATACATATACCAAAGTACTTCAATCAAGGCCAGGGGGGCTATTTTGAAATAATCCGATATCGTATTTTTTCCGATATCGAAAAATCCGATCCGCTGCGAATTTTTCTATTATGAAACTGTTTGGTCGAATTTCTGAAATATAAGCATGAAATTAGCAATAATGCTCCAGTTGCTATAGTCCTAATAAATTCAAAATATGTAATTTAATTATAATTATCATTTAACCCTTTGCACTCGTATGTCACACTAGATGTGACAATACTAATTTACTCTAAAACTCGTATATCAATCTGCTGAAGATCACAAAAATTCTTCCAAATTATTAATTTATTTATATAATTACCAAATTATTTTAATTCATTTAGCTAAAACAAATACAAATAGCCGACCACCTTGAAAATAAATCGAATGCAAAGGGTTAAATATGAATATTTTTTATTTAAATATATTATACTTACATTTTAAATATTGTTAAATTTAATTTTTGTTAGTTTTTATATTTCGTAAAAATTATATATTGATTTAAATAGTTGAAGAAACACACATTCGATAACAAAAAATGAAATTCGTCACCTAAATAGCAGTCGGATTTTGACATTCGATTTTCGGAAAATACGATTTCGTTTTCTCTTTTTAGTCTCATAATAGCGGATTTTTCGATATCGGATTTTCATAATAGTAAAATCCGCTTTCGGATCCGATATCGAATTTTCATAATAGCCCCCCAGGAGAAAGCATAACTAAATTATATGATGGATGCACCTCTGGATGGTAGTTGCCTCAAAACAGCCATATTTATTTGTTCAGAATTATTTGCTCTGCTGGGACTGAAATCGTTCGACGGCATACTCGGTGATGGTTCATTCAAGGAACTTGGTGGTGTTATTGATAGGAAACGCAACATCCTGACACTTGCCTCTCATATTGATATACCACTTTACGAAAAGCAAGCACTTCAGGTAAATAACATAGAAATCCGAGAAACCTACCTTTCTTCTGAAGTGAGACTAAAACTCCAAATAATGTTATCAAAATGCAAAACACTATATAGATACTACTGTGTGGACTAAATCAAAATAATTACAGATGAACCAATCTACAAATTGGCCAGCTTTTGGAGAATGGGTGAAACAGCCCCAATAACTCCCTGATCTGGATATTGAAGAAACCAACAGATGTTTCCAGTCATAAAAACACCGAAAAGAAGAAGGACCGACCGAAAAATACAGTTTCTTTCCTATACAATCGATCTTACCTCTGAGTTGCACCAAATGAAAATGAAAGTGAAATGTGAATAGGAAGTATGAAACCTCATTTTCCCGATGTTTAATAAAGCTTTCACATCCCATCAAAGGATTTTGCTGCCGGCACTGTGGTCCTCCATTTGTCCAGGGCTATCGCCCTTGCCTTACAGTTTCAACATCCTATTATACGTAGATATTATTCGATGGGTCACGACAGCACAGTCGGGTCCACCTCTCCGACGTACATCGACTGATTATTTATTGTTGGAACAGTTCATTTATCATTTATCATCATAATCTCTCACTTCTGATAGACAGGTCTTATGAGTGATGAAGTAATCGGATAAAGTGATGATCGGTGTCCAGCACCAATTAAGGCTTTTATTGCCCGTATACTATTTGACAATATTATAACTGATCCGAGCTATTTAAAGTTTTTTACACTATAAAATTTATGGGCGCCGATTTTGAGATTTGCCAAGGGTGAAGCTCCTGGGCGTCGATAAAAATTTGGATTTATTTCTGTTCCATGAGTTTTTAGGTCCAGAATACCCTGGGTTTTTGTAATGTAATTATAATAAAATTTCACTAAATTTTATTCCTATAACACAATATTTAAAAGTATGACTTAAATTAGCAGAAAGCAAAATAAAACTTTTAATATTAATTAAATTTATTACTTTTTAAATAAACAAGAAATAATTTTTTGTCTCAACTTTGTTACTGTTTAAACCCTTTCGGTTTAAAAGAAAGTTGATTATTATTTATTTTCAAGGCCTATTAAATATAAATATTCTTTAGAGTAGCAAGAACGTTGCTCGTGAAAATATAATGATTTCACGACCCCTATGCGTTCTCTCATCGTATTGGTTTATTTAACATTTTTACTTTCCTATAATCGTATAAAAATTTCAAATTACCAAAAATTAGTTTAAAGAAAAATATTCAGATATAAATCTGAATTCGGATATTTTTTGAATATTTTTTGCGTTTCCCTCATTTCCCAATTAAAATCAATATACTTTAATAAAATAGAATACAAAATTATGTGAAATAAATGTATGTTTGTGTGCGTAATTCACGAAACAAATTTTTAACATTTCAACAATTCATCCGAATTCTCGATATTGCTGTTGGATTATATCGCTCCCGTATTGTAAACATTACGAACACACAGTGCTGATCAAACCAGCCGCATCGACATTTTTATTCATTTTGAGTTTATCTTCCCCTTCAATTATAAAAGTTATAACAATTTTCGAATGAATTTAATGAATTTTACCATTTTCCTTTATTCATTTGTTTTGTTTTCGGATATTTTTTTCTGTTATAAAACAGATGACATAGAAAATTCATTGCGAGGATAATTTATTTACTCGTATAGAGAAAATTGGCAAGTGAAATTCTCGTATACTGTTCGTAACTTTTTTGGATATTTTAGTCGAAACCAACTTAATTTAATTTAAACTTTTGAATGTTGCTGCGAAACTGGAGATCTCCTTTCGACGACTGGAGGTATTTGAACAAATCAGTAGTTGACCCACTTCAATGAACTTTCTCGTATTTATTCATTTCCGAAAAAAATGTTTATAATTTTTCGGGTCTCAAGTAGAACGATAGTATAACCGACCACTAGTAATTCTGTAGATGAGAGTAAGAACATGTTTGGCAAATATTATCCGTCATCCGACAATTCGTAACCTACGTCACGTTCGAAGTTAATAAAATGTTAAAAAAATTTCGGCACAATGGTTACTTGGACCCGTTATAATCACTGTAAATCACGCCTTATTTAACTAATTAATGTCGCCAGCTTCCTAGCGCGAATCAACTTACTTTCAAAAATGTTTCGATTTCCGGTTGAGCTTCTTCGACAATAGCCTCAGTAAGAGTCATATAATTCCAAAACATTGAACTTTGTAGTTCCTTTACTATCAAATCGTAAGTCATATGAAGCCTTCTTACAGACTCAGGGATTTCTATTTTGCACTCACGAAACCAATTTATTTGAAGAGTTTACACACGCAGTGAGTTTTTATATCTGATTACAACGTTTTCCGGAAACTAATTACAATATTAAGCGAAGTATTAAAATTATACAGGCGTCAAAGCGAAATATCAGATTCTTATCGACGCTGCCACTTTTATCTCTGATATCACGATTACCCACGATAATTTTCTTATCGTAAGAGGTTTAAACAATGCTGATCTTACTTGACAATAGACAGAGAGAAATACTCATTTTGTTGGTACTATCATATGCATTGCAAATAAACTGTCTATTAGAACTTTGTCAAAGATCAGCCATCGGCAGACACCATCATCCATTATTTGAAACAAAAAAATTTTGTTTCAAACCATCAAATATTGTACCAATCATGAAAGGTATTGAATTTTTAATAATAATCCGTTTAAACTGGGTCGAAACAACCACCCGTTTTCGTGTAACCGTAGGTTGAAATCGCCTGTTTTTTTGATTTACTGTCAGTTTATCGGGAACAATTTATCGTGAGCAGTTTATCGTGGAACTATTCATCGTAGAACAGTTTATCGTGGGCAATTTATCGTATAACAGTTTATCGTGGACAATTTATCGTATAACAGTGTGGAACAGCTTTAGTATCGCAGTCAAACTTTTTGACAGTCTGAGCGCGCCACTTTGACCAAGAGCAGAATTGTTTATAACTAAAAATGTGCCTTTGCTTAGCATTTTGGACCTATCGCCATCTATTGGAATAAAAACGAACTAAAATTTTAAAAAAATACGTTAAGGCACGCCTAAAAAAAATTTAATAAAAAAATATTGAATCTCATTTAAAAATAAATGAAATTTAATATTTTTTATGAATTTATTAAATTGAGAGTGGGAGTCGCACTGCGTGCCCCACGTAGGAGCAGATTATATAGAATCTATTAATGACACCTACGCTCCTCCCCGTAGCCCTGCGGGGCTCTTTAGATTTTTTTTTCGGGGGGCGTAGGAGCCGGGATCTTCAAACATGTCGCACTGCGTGCCGCACGTAGGAGCGGATTACATAGAATCTATTAATGACACCTACGCTTCTCCCCGTAGCCCTGCGGGGCTCTTTATATTTTAATTTCGGGGGGCGTACCCAATCCCATCATAATCGGTTAAGAAACTACCGAGTTCCGTCCCACATGGCCATATTCCAGAACTTTTTCCCAAAATCATTCAATAATCCCATTTCCATCCAACATACCAAATCCCATCATAATCAGTTAAGAATCTACCGAGTTCCGTCCCACATGGCAATATTCCAGAACTTCTTCCAAAAATCATTAAAGAATCCCACTAATTTTTTGATACCACGCATAAAACCTTTCTACGATAAATTGTCCACGAAAAACTGTTCTACGATAAATTGTCCCATGATATATTGTGTCCACGGTAAATTGTGTCCACGATAAACTGTTCTACGATTAAATGTTCACGTTAAATTGAAACACGAAAAATTGTTTACGATAAAGAGACCGTCACCCTGTTTTTTTACCAGGCCAAATGCACTTTTGTTTGAAACAAAAAATGTTTTGTTTCAAATAATGGAATATTGTACCAATTATGAAAGTTTATTTAATTTTAAATAATAATCCGCTTAAATTGGGTCGTAACAACAACCCGTTTTCGTGTAATTGTCGATTGAAATCGGCTGTTTTTTACTAAAGAATTTTTTTCTCTTTTGTAGCCTAAGGTTTGGCCCCTATCATCCTAAAGAAGTGCAGTTACACTATGGCTGAAACAGGAATCGTTTCTTTTTCAAAAATCGATCATCTTAAGAATCTTTTTTTCGATTTGGAAGGACTCTTTTATAGAACCCATCCATAAAAAAGGCAATAAATCATATATCTGGCAGCACTTATACTGCAAACCACTGTTTTCGTTTCTTAACAGGTTTTCACAGAGGCAGGTCAACGTTGAACACGATTAACCTTATAGAATTCACGTGGATCACAGTGAACAGCGTGAAGAAGTAAAAAGAGGTTGATGCTATCGCCACGAGCTTCAGTAAGGCATTTAACGGTGTTAAAATAATCAAGTTTTATTTAGCCCTTGGTTTCCCACCTCAACCTCTACACTAGATTTCTATCTATAGAAACAGAAATATCAAGTGCGCTTCAGGTCTAGTACATCTACATCGTTCGCAGCCACATCAGAGTCATTTAGGACCAATATTTCTCATCTTGTCTGTTAATGACATTGAAAGGATGATTATGATGTCAGTTATTTTTATCTACGCCGAATATTTCAAGTCCATCTGAGGGCAATACTAACCGTCCAACACCCAAGTATTATTGTCTGCCTTTTGTTGTTCGAGGGCAAAAATACAACAAGACTCTTACAATTGAGTGGGCCAGCAGAGTGTAAAACCACGGTGCTCACTTTCATAATCATACAATGTGTTAAACCTGATACAACTTTGAGTACATTACATCAGAGAGTACATTCACAAATTTCAATACACTGCGAAGTTCGTGGCAGGTTACATCAAAACCTATTTGTGCGTTTTCATTTGCTTTGGAACAAAGTCTGCCCATTTGAAAACAGCCGATAATGCTTTTTACTGACTACAAGAATTAAATTTGCTTCAAGGCACGAAAACTATGTTCCAGGATAGTACATCAATTACATATTTACCTACGAAGAGTTAAACACGATGATTGTGTTTGCCAGTGTATTAGGACCGGATAAGACAAAACAAAACTGGTCAAATTGTTTTGGTGCAGGATCATGATAATCTTAATCGCTCTCATCATTTTACCATTACAAGTTTGCTTAAGCTATACTGAAAAAACCAAAAAATTTGTAAACATCTCCAGAATTGATAACTGAAAAGTCGGTTTAGATAATATCTTTTTATAATCCGCTGGATAAGTTAAAATTCATTTTGATTCGGTGCCGACAATAAATTTATGTTCTAGAAATTGTTAGACTTTATTGGACTTAGGGGCCTGCAGTTATCATAATTATATTCTAAACATATTATTTTCGTGACTGTAATCTAAACCAACTAAATATTATTTTTGTAGACAAACAGATTATTTAAATACCAACGAGTTTCACACAAAAATAAATTTTCCAAATAATTTCCAAAACAGCGACCTAGATAAGTTTGTTTTCAAAAGTTTATCAATGAATTCTGATATTTCATCTTTCCACATATAGTTATCGTATTTTTTGTGCCATTTACAAAATTATAAAATAAATTTTCACTCCTTCTGATAGATATTTTATTGCTGACATTAGCTGGAAAAATAACAGAATCCCAAAAACAATAAAGAACACAAATGTCGGAAAATTTATTCTCGTACATGGAAAATTCTTAAACTATAGATGTTGTATATAGTCGTACATACATTCAGACATAGAAGAAAATGGGAAGAAACGGATATAATATATAGAAAAAAAATTTGGTTTATTGCTTATATTTCTAGTCTCTGCTCCATACTTGTATAATGGAATATTATATTATGTTCTGGTGCTGTTTTCTGCAAGACAAAAAAATCGTACAAAATTCACAATTGATGGAAATCAAATAAGTCGATTTTTTTTGGTGGGATGAGTTTACACCGACAACCAACAATAAAAAATTTATTATAAATTAGACATTATTGAATGTTTTATTTTTTATGATAATTATATTGTATATGTTGTGCAGAGTTGCTGGTAGCACTTAAATCAGAAACCAGCGTGAAAATAAATGTCTCATGGGGAGCTGCTGTGTTCAATCGAAATTGTTATTTCAATTTATCGATTTGTATTTTTTTGATTGATGATTCAATGCGACTAAGGCGACTAGAAGAATTTAGTTTATTATTTATCGTTTAGTTTATATTTTACTGCGAAAAAAAATTTATTTTTTTAACCTTAATTTATTAATTTGGATGTTCAATTCAAGAGGGACTGTTACATTCATGGTCAATTTATTGAACTAAATACCACAATTAAAGGCAGTAATATAACAATTTCGATAAGAACAATAAATGAACCAAATAAACTAAAATAGAGAGGTGTCAGAATAATTGAAAGCAAAATTGTGAGCAAAAAAACAGTTAAATTACAATATCACAGAATACACTTTTTCAAATTTAGAAAGTCTTCTTAATCTATTAAAATACTTTGATTTGCCGTAGGCACTTGGCGGAACACACTAATACTTAATAAACACATTTTATTAAACACTTATTTGTTATTTCGCAAAATTAGATTTTTTGAATATTTTAATTAAAACTTTGTTCAAAAAATTTAAAAAATCACTCGATCGATTTCGACTTGTTAGGTCATCATTAGGAGTATCTACTGATTTGTAAAAGTAAAAATTAAAATTTGTAAAAGTAAAAATAGCAGAAAAAGCAAAAAATAAACAAAAGAAGGAGGGACCAAAAATAAGCAATAAAAATCAATAAAAATTAATCTATTGATCGCGCAGGTGGGCGATTCGACAACGGCTGAGTAACAAAATCCAAGGTATATTGAAGTACATTTAACTACAATATACTGTAATTGGTGAGAAACGAATTTCTCTCTGTTCGTTAAGGATATTTTGGTTACGAAATATTGATTTTCTAATTTCAATAGATTAATTTTTATTGCTTATTTTTTGTCCCTCCTTCTTTTGTTTATTTTTTGCTTTTTTCTGCTATATATAACAACTTTTTACTTTTACAAATCAGTAGATACTCCTGATGATGACCGAACAAGTCGAAATCGATCGAGTGATTTTTTAAACTTTTTGAACCAATTTTTTAATTAAATTATTCAAAAAATCTAATTTTGCGAAATAAAAAACAAGTGTTTAATAAAATGTGTTTATTAAGTATATAGTTGATTCCTTCAGATTAAGTGATGAATAGTTCATTAGGATTCTTAACAATTCCCATCTTGGTATCTGAAGCCACCATCTATTTTAACATAGACTACTTTCTCGGCCAGGCTTGGTATCTTGATCCTATCTTCCATTAATTTCGTAAATCATTTTGATGACTAATATTTATTTGAAGGGTTCTACTTCCACATTGCGCTATTTTAGTACCTGGTTATCCAGTTCAACTGCGCCGTTTGGTATTCCTCTGTATTCCTTTAAGGTTCGTAGTACGTTGGAAGCGTTAATGAAACTAGTCCTTGCGGTGGATTAAGAACTATCGGTTTCTCTTTATTTAAACGATATCATTGACACAAGTGGATTGTATCTCCATTAAAGTGATGTATAAATTATTTAGATTGTGTTGATGGTAATGGCCATTATTGTATGTCGATGAGGCGCATTTCTTAATCATTCACACTTCATGATAGTAGAATTTCTAAAACCTTACGGGTTGCCTAGGCCGATGGACTTTAAAGTTACAAAAAAGTATATGGCGTACCGGGAGAACACAAAAAAAAATTTTGCTGAAATACACAGTATTCTCCTTAGCGAACACTAAGTCATTCACAAACCCCAAAATACGTAAGTAAAAGCCTATAGCAAATTAAAACTTTATCATCCTAAATAGTTTTTCGCAGATATAGCTCAGAAGAAGAATGTTTCTCAGTTAGATGTTTAGAGAAGATTTTCAATTAACTTAGACCAATGCGGATAAAGTGTAAAATTATAAACGATATTTTTGAATAGTAATGACATCTATCAATAACTGCCAAAAACTAACAACAATTTAGTTTAATCGAGTATTTAGTCACAATTTGCAGTTCTGGGTGCAACACTATATTTCCAATCCAAAATCCTTCAGCTCTTCTAAGACTTGGTTCTAGAAATTGCTAATTCTTTCTTTATGCAAACAAAAAATGTTTCAAAATCAAAATCCTGAGTAATCGTTTATTTGACGAAGTATCAGTAAATTTTCGGTTCCTCAGCGATTGTAGTTTTTGATGAAACGATGTTTTCGATAAACTTTCGTTTTTGTAAATTGTCTCGTTTTCGATAAATTTTATTTTTCGGTTAACTGTTTTTCGGTGATTTGGATTTTTTTTTGTGCTGTACCATTGCATACTTATAAGGTTAGCCAAGCTTACGATAATTCAATTGATGGCACACGATTTCCATGTACTTAGCTTTTTTCTCTCACAAACAAACTAATAGAGAAATACATACGCCTGGGCGTGCGATACCACGTAGTCATATTGACCACGTGTTATTTTCTAATGAAATGTAATGAAGATCGAGTTAACGAACTACATACTTTTTAAGGCTTAGGCCAGCTGGCAATAATATTCTGCACAATTCAACCATCGTTTAACGCAGAAAATTAAAAACGCGTAAATATTAGAAACAGGGACGAATATTTGCCACCAACACAAACAGAACTAACCTACACTAACGACAAGTGTTAACAACGTAAATGAGCTAACACCAATGTACCAAATAATCTAAGGGACAAAAATGTTCAATTAAATTTAATTTCCAACTAAAAACACCTGCATTAATGAAAAAACTGAAACATCATTATACACACACTTAATTAGATTATAGACGTAAGACTATATCTATTAAAAATATATAAAGTTCGGGGGGTGATGAAATGTCTAGGTTTGTATATATAGATATATAATATTAAGAAAAAAAATCGACCAAAAACAGCAGGTAGGTTTTCATTTGATCCTGTATACAAAATTAAATGGGTATCCTCTATCCTTTTATTTTGTCCTTTGCGCAATGTGAGGTAAGATAATGGATAAATACATTTTGCTTTAATGTGCAAAAAGGAAATGTATGTATGTATAATGAAAGCTTTATACAGTAAAAAAAGGTGTATCATTCAAAACCTAACAATATTAAAAGCTTTTTGAATGATTTCCCCTTCCATCATTTCCTCTTGTTTTGTTATGCGGTATACTAAATTCCACTCTTATCTAACTATATAGGGTTGTACTCGTAATGCTTATTTGCATGTTAAAGAATTTTTTCTTTATTTAGTTCAAGGGTAATGTTGAAATATTTACATTTTAAGTTCCTTGTATCATTGTATTTTAAATCATCACTTAAACAGTTTCACATAAATGAATAAAACTAAACAGGAATAATTAGCGTAACGTTCCTTATTAAATATACAAATATTAAAAGTTTGTTAAAAATATATTACCGCAGCTTTAGTTCTTATGGACTGATTACCGCGACTCTCGTGTGCCCGACCAAACGGCGCAGTGGTTAAAGCTTTGGTGTTTGGATCGGGAGGTAACGGGTTTTCATCAACATATTACAACCTGTGATGAGAGGAACACAACTATCACGCCCTGAGGCGACTGCGTAGGGTAAGGACGTGAAAAGCGAACTGCAAAAGAGTTTGGGCTCCAGAACAGATTGCAAAAATTAAATAATTAAAAAAACAAAAAAACTCTCGTGTGGCATTTTTCGTCATATATCCTTGTTAGTGTTAATAATACGAGGTAAGAAAAAATTTCAAGAGTTTAGTGTTTTGTAAAAAGACTTCGATTTTAAAACCCATGACCAGTTTTAATTTTCAAAGAATTGTTTAGTTCATTTCTGCTTGAGGAACCAGTTAAAAATTGTTTGGTGTAAATCCGCTTCATTATGATAAAATTTATTCACCTAATATGTGACGAAAAAGCGTTGTTATTAAACCGTTTGTCAACTACAATAGAAGAAACAACTTGGGTGTACCTTTACAAATGAATTCTTAGTTTAGTGTTATAAAAATCTAATAGAATGTACGGCTCCACCTTTCTAGCACCCCATCTAAAGGTTTTGACAAAAGTGATGTTTGAATTCGTTTGATCAAGATTGATCACTAGTTTTTTTCGTTTGGTCACTTACGATTAAACGGTAAATAAATAATGAAAAATAAAAAAAAAATCCCATCAAAAATTGCACCTCATTGCAAGAAAATCATACCGTTTTTATCAAATTTCGTTAGATAATCGCTAGGTCAGGATTGGTTGCCACATTTTGGCGTTTTTATTGCGAAAAAACAAAATCAAAATTGTAGTAGTAATTCAATAAAATCAGGTTCGTCGCTTATTTGGGAATTTCAATTTACAAAATTAATATAAAATCTAATTGGAATATACAATTCAGATAAAAATATTTCTTTTTTGAAAGAATTGTATCTAAAGTGGAAGTCATAAGAAATAATCAATTCAATTTTTTCGTTCTTCATAATTCGTTGAGGATTGGTCACTAGTTGATTTCGTTTGGGCATTCCTACATAATGATTTATTGCGAACATTTTTTAAAAACTCATTATTTTCACACGATTCAAACTCTTCGGGCTGAAAACTTCACTAATAATAATAATTTTATAAATCCAATGAACGGAATCAGTTGGTCGACTGTCATTGAGGCCACTAACACTTGAAATCGTGTGGAAATTGGCAGATGGCAGCCAATGTGGCTACGAGACTCTCAGCTGTCTCTCAGTGGAAGTGTCTTCAGGCGGGACACTCGACGATAGTTAGATCGCTTAGGGAAGAACTGGCGAATCTAGATTATATTATACAAACGTTATGCTTCGATAAAGGGTTCCGAACCATCTGTCCTTCGAGGGAATCCTGGAGGGACGGATCAATACTGGAAAACGAGGCACTGAAATTTTTCACGGACGGTTCTAAGCTAAACGGCAAGGTAGGAGCCGGAGTCTTCTGTGTAAAGCTTAATATTAATATTTCCGTTCGTTTCCCTGACTACTGCAGCGTGTACCAGGCTGAAGTGTAGGCGATAGGCGAAGTCGGGATATGGTTGAAGCATAACGTGGTATCCGTGAGGGATATCGCAATTTATGTGGACCGTTAGGGGGCGGTCAGGTCACTAGAGGCGGTTTCTCTGAAGTCACGGGTGGCGCTGGATTGCCGATCATCTCTTAACTAGATGAGCGAGTATTTCAGCATCCAGATAATCTGAGTCCCTGGTCACTCGGACTTCACGGGAAACTGCAGGACAGATGAACTAGCCAAGGAGGCTTATATCAGCGCTCAAATTGGCGCTCAGTAGAAAGGCAATCGCCTTGACAAACGAGAGGTAGACCAACACTCTCATGTGCAGGGTAGCAAAACAGGTTTGGCCAAAACTGGACCTCCGCCGCTCTAAAGCACTAGTATCCCTGGGAAAACGAGAGGTAGGATTGGTCGTAGGTATACTGACAGGACACTGCCTTTTTGGGGAACATGCGGGAAGGCTGGGTCACAGACGAATGACTTGCAGAAATTGTTTGGACGAAGAAGAGGAGTAGACGTTAGATCACTTCCTATGCTCGTGTCCGGCACTTTCACGCAGAAGGCTTAAGTACTTAGGTACGTACGGCATGATAGCCTTTCGAAACTCGTGGGCTCTGGAGTGCGAGATATTTTACGCTACGTGAGTAACTCTGGATGGTTTCGGCGGAAGTAAAGGGGATACGAGGATCTCGTATAGGATCCTGTATGGTATCAGCAGCCACTCTAACCTAACCTAACCTAACCTATAGTCATTCCCTTGATAAGACGTTGAATCTCTGAAAGACTTACGATCAACAAGTATTACTCATATTCTGTCGAAGGCCTTGGAATAGATTTTCAAAGACCAAATTACCTTGTACATTAATGAACATTGTTTATTAAATACACGTCAATCTGGTTTCCGAAAGAATCACAGCACAACATCTGCTCTAGCGTAATGTGGTAGATGATATCACTCACATTCTTCATGAGCCTAAGCCTAGATTTTCCTAAGGCTTTTCACTCTATTAATCATAAGCTGTTACTGCAAAAATTGAAACTTCATTATAATTTCTCAGATTCGGCAATACGGCTAATGTCGTCATATTTGTCGGACAAGACTCAATACGTACATTTAGCAGATACGACATCGAGAATTGCAAAGGTTACCTTAAAAGTGGGGTGCCGCAAGGCTCCATCTTAGGTCCAATACTATTTTCTCTTTTGATTAATGATTTAGTCGACTGCATAACTGAATCAAAAAATCATTTTTACACGGACGACGTTCAAATTTATGTTGGCGAAAAAAACCGGTTTCATAATCTGACTTATGTTGAGACATGGTTGTTTCAATTTTTTTCATGCATGCAGAATTCTCTCCTAAGGAAGATGTATTAAATATCTATTTACCTTCTTGAAACTCCATTTTGCATTCAATTTCACAGAGTCGTAAAGGCTTAATAAGCACATTTTACTAAACACTTGATTTTTATTTCACAAAAATTACAGTTTTGAATCTTTTAATTAAAAAATTTGTCCAAAAAGTTTAAAAAATGACTCGATCGATTTCGACTTTTTAGGTCGTCATTAGTATTATCTCTACTCCTCGTTGTTCATTCCTCGTTCCAAATAAAAGTTTCACCTGTGACACTATTCTGGTAATTCCCCGCGAATAGGGAACTGGGGAAAGAATTTATATGTAACTTATATTTAAACATTTTTTTGGCATACTGAGGTAAAAAGGTAGTGTCAATTTTTTTGATAAAACAAAACTAAATTGAGAATAATTTTTCCTGAAAATTTAGATATGGAAAAATTATTCAAAATGTATAAACAATTACACTAAAATTTTATCCTCAGTAGGCCAGAAAAAAAAAATATTTTAACAAAAATAACATATAAATTCTTTCCCCAATTCCCTTCCCTATTCCGAGGGAATTACCAGAATAGTGCCACTGTGGCACTATTCTGGCATTTCCTGGGAATAGGGACTTGGGAAAAATATTTTAATAGCAAGCATTTTTGTCTAAATTGAAATTTGTCTTGCCTACTGAAGGAATAAGTTTAAAAATTTTAAAACAAAGTTTATTGGGAAACTTTTTATAGGGAAAAATATTTTCCATTTTAACTTTGATTCCAAAATTTTACACCAAACTTATTTCCTCAGTTGGCTAGAAAAATACAATTTAGACAAAAATGGTATGAAAATATTTATCACAATTCCCTATTCTCAGGGAAAGAACGAATAGGGCTACTGATCATAATACCAGAAAAGACTACCTGGTATAATACTCGTGTATCGATTGATAATTCGTTGCCTAGACTTTTTTGCACTATTTTATTTTATCCCTCGTATTCCTTAGATTCTTGATTCTCTCTTACAAACATTTTTAAAAATAAAAAAAAATATTATTTTTTTTTATTTATTTTATTTTTTTTCCTAATTTAAGAAAAACAATTTGTTTTAGACTAATTTCAAGTATTTACCTTGAAAACGTGTTAATTTTAATTCAAACTATTGCATAATCATATCTGTCTATGTAAATTTAATATCGTTATTACAGCGCCATCTATCATGAACCGAAAAAAATGTGTCAACGAAATCCTACGTACTTTAAGCCGTAGAATCCGAATCTGCAATAAAATAAAGGGGTTCCTATTTTCATTTCAAAGTTAACCCCGCCCCATCTCCTCGGGGTAGGAGGGGTACCTAATTTACCAATATTAATAAAATAACCACTATTATGTTTTTCCGGTTTGCTCACCTCGCGTTGTTATTTTTGGTACAAAATCGGCACTCTGATAGATTTGAAGTTTAATTTATCCAGGGAGCACTGCGAGGAGGTTTGAATTGTGTTAGCTCGATTAATTATGTACCAGTGAATAATCCTTCGAGTGACGTAATATTTAGAACGCATTCTATCAACATTGGTGTATGCCAACCGGTGCAACTGTTCGGATATCATGGATTCTTTGTTTTGTAGAATTTGACATTAAACCGAATATTTTGAATCGAACACAAATGTTGAACGGACATTGAAATGATAGATCAACAATGCTTTCGCAGAGGTAGCTGCTAAAAAAGGTTGCGGTCGACCAAAAAATATTCTGATACTCACTATACGTTGGCCAAGGTTTCCAGGTCAATTTTAAATTGGAGGGTGCGCTCAGCGAGAAAAAATGCGACAACAATTTCCAGGCATGCAAACATATATTATTCAGCAGGGCCAGGATTGGGACCAAACACTCATTATCTGATAAATTGATCATGTAATCTCAGAAGTTAGGCAGCGAAATCGATTAATGGCAATCGAAGTTAAGCTACTAGAAAGTTTTAAATTTTTGGACATACTTTGAAGGAAATTTATGCGAGTGTCTAAAATCATGTTTTTGAGTAAAATTTAGTTTTCCGATAGAAATTTACGCGCGAACACGTTATTTAATATGAAATTTCATGAATCACGTTCTTGGTTTCACAATTAATATCAAACATTCGGAATAAACGCCAGAACTAAAAGAACAGCCATCAAACGAATCTCTTGACTCCCTTGTTGGCTTTCGGTGTTACAAAGAACTAACTTACATTGTTAAATAAAATGGTCCAATTCTGAGAAATGAGTTTTAGGACTTTCACAGAGATTTACGATTTTTATATGAAAATGACTTCTGGCAAATTTCACGAATCTCGAACGTACACTATACGTAACTACATTTTTGCCTAAAAAACTTGAAAAGTGTCCAGAAACTGCACACTTGTTCGTTCTATGTGATTTAGAAGAAACGGAAAAAAATTTTAGTACATTCCCGCTAAACTGCGGGAAGTGTTTTAACTGAAATTTGTAGCATCGATAGTCCAAATGGAAATGATCCCTCAGTAGCACCATTGCGATGTAGATTCTTAAGACAAATAGTGCCATTGATGAATTCAGTTTCATCATATGTTCGAATCACATGTTTTCATACAGGTTCACATAAATTCGATAAGATCCGTTCCAATTTCTTAAAAACCGTATACACAAAGTTTAGTTTTTAGCTGAAAATGCATCTATTTCAATATGCACATTTATCTATTTTAATATTACTCACACTCACAAAAAAGAAGCATGCAAAAGAAAAATTATTGAAAAGAAACTTAAAAATATCCAAATTACTAACATCCGAAAAGGTCGGCGTAAATATTATGTTTTGAATGTAGCTATTACACCCTGGTCCATTACCTGGATTAAGGCTGTAGTGTTTTTAGGCAGAAATTCAATTGCCAAATGGGAAATTCAGCTAAATTAACCGGATGTCTTAGAGCATTATCTAAAAAAAAGCAGAGCCATGTTGCTTAAATTTCTGGTTTACAAACATTTTTTCACTTCAGGGCAAAATAGATTTTTAAACCATAGTCTTCAAAGAAAATCCAAGCTTTTTTGTTGGATCCCCAAATGATTGGGTTGATTCTTGCTCAACCCTTTAAAGGGTCTTCGATTTTCTGACATATACGAGTAGATCAAAAGTGATTTAATCATAAAGTCACCTGCAGCATTGTCGCCAAGAAGCAAAGTTAAGCGATCTTTAGACACCTTATATTCTCATGCAGTCTTTTCCTTTTTTGAAATGTAAGTTCCTGCAGGCATACGCTTCCAGTAGAGGCCGATTTTTTTCAGAATGTTAGGATACTCTAGAGCGGCCGCCTCATCGGCACTAGCTGCCTCATCTTTCATCTTTAAATTATGTAAATTATGTCGATTTTTAAATTTTTCAAACCAACCTCGGCTTGCAAGAAAATTTACGTCTTTCGAAGAATCATCTGGATTTGGATTTCGAAGAATCATCTGGCAAATGGCTAATAACTTTTCCATTTTTTCCATTACACTGCTTCTTTGATGGGTTAATTTTTGAAATACTAAACGCTGCGGCTAACTATAAATGTCCCTTTATTTTCTCCTTATTATTACGAATGGTTTGAACGGTAGATTTTGCAAGTCCAAATGCTCTACAAATTTGTACAATTTTTTCAACAGCTTCAATTCTACGCGAAATTTCTAGTTTGGGCTCTAATGTAACTGAATTCCGGATTCTCTTTACATTCGAGACACTGTTTAAAATCGGCAAAGATCGTTTTTGCGACATTTTGTGGAAAATAACACGATATATATAGACGATTAAACAAACACGTTCTGTTTACACAACTTTAATTACAAATTAATAAAAACACTAACATAATCCATGCTCGTTCTTTTGTTTTTGCTTTTCTACATTTCAACAAACAAAAGCAAAATCGAAAAAATAAATGCATTAATGCGGAAGTTCGTCGATTTTTCTCTTTTTTTGCGGTATAACGAATTTTTTGACCGTAAGTGAACTTAACTGTATGTCTACCAATCCACAACTTAACCGTTTCCCGATCCGCTCTTTTCGTAATGAACATTTGATGTTTAATGCGACTGACCCCCCAAATATTGAAATTTGACCTTCTAAGCAGCACTAACCATATTTTGTATGTCACTTTCACATCTCAATATATAGTATTCAAGTTCTGGTACAATTGGCACAGACGCTACTAGTCTAGAATAAAATCATAGCTCGGAGGTTAAAATCAGTGCTTTCTAAATGGTTCAATTTTTAAAATCCCCAAAAAATTCCTCATACATATTTAACATTCTAGCATTGAGTCTATACTTTTCCCCGTGAATAATTATTTAGACGTTACAACGTACGTAATTAAACGCTACAGGGTGGCAACCATTTAAAGGATTGATTGATTTAACCTTTTAATGAACTACAATCTTATAACGAATGTGCTCCAAATAAATATTTGTATATCGATTGCACGTATTTGATTAAGTAAAATAAAAATTGATGAAAATGGTGATAACCGTGGTATGAAACTAAGAAAATATCGAAAAACAGAAATAGAAATCTCAAATACAGCCATAGATCACGTCTTCTTGTGTTCTATATTAAAACCGCCTGGCATCAAGTAAATATAGTAGTATGATATATATTTATGTATAGCCAGATTGTGTCTAGGTTTTTACAGGTGTTATAGCTTTTGTAGAAAAATTCGTGTTTGATATAATGTCCCTGAGTTCTCTTCACGCTCAACAGAATGCCGCTACCAAAATGAATTGAGTTACGAGGAATTACATAATTCTCAACTACCGATGTAATTTACTTTATAAAGAAAATGTTGATTGCTTTACATATAATAAAACATAGCTGAAAATCGCATATTTCGGATTACACTGACATTTACATTAAACAGACCATTTTCTTATGCATTGCTCTATTTAAAGAATATCATCATGTCTCGCATAAAATTTATGACCAAAATTATAAAACTGCAAACTATAATAACCCAACAATATAGAAAAGTTTATTCCAAAATATAATAATTTACTGTAACAGACTTTATTATAAAAATTTACAATCGTAATATATTTCATAAAAGCAGCTCACGTCTTTCTCATAGAAATATACGAGAATGTACCCGTAAACTAAACAAATTAGAAATATAAAATATCTTGTAAAGTTACAATATCTATTATGAGATGAAAAATAATTGTGCTTTAACGATGTCTGTTTAATTTTATTTTAAAAAAAATTTATGCTATGCTTAGTATTATTATGAACGTATTTTGATTTATAAAACGCCCATGGTCCAATCAATAACATTTGTGTTTTGTTAACAAGCAAAAATTTAAATGTATTAAATATCATTGCCTTGTATTCGTATATATGTAGGTGTGTAAGACTATTTATGGATTTTTACAAAGTATGATAACTTCTATTCTTATTGGTTGTTGAAGAATTGTTTACAATATTAAAAAAAATGTTTTTTAAATATTACATGCAGGAAGTGAAAATATCAAATAACTGAAAAAATTGGCTATTTCCACTTCTTGCATGTACAACTATTTATTGATGTTTTCTAAATATATTACATGCTGGAACATAAAATCGTAAAATATCAGTTATCCAAAACTAATATTTTATGTGTTTTCCTTCCTGCATGTAATATATTTACAAAACATTATTAAATACTTATAATTGATGGATTTTGTTTAAATTATAAGTATTACATGCAGGAAGTGGAAATATTAAATATATTTTCGTTATTAGAAAATTTCACTTCCTGCATGTAGTTTTTTAATAATAGATTTTTTCGTTTAAGAGACTAGTTTAAAGAGTTCAGAGAGTAATTATGAATACACTAAGTGTAGGTAAAATGGTTGTTTTAGGTAGGTAAAATGGTGGTTTATCGATTAATGAAAAATTCAAAAAACTTTTGCAAACTTTCATATAATTTATATGGACTAATTTTAATATTGTAAATTGTATCCCAATCTCAAAATACCCAGTCGGTCAACAGAAACATTCTACCATCAGAAATATTTATAAAAATTTGAGTTGAAATTACTCAAGAAAGCCTACAATCTTGAAATAAAAATCACCGAGCTGTGTGTGATGCCTACCAAGATTAGAGGAAACTCAGCTTAACCTGAAAAGAAAGAAAAGTTTTGAAAAATCTGGCTATCAATGGACTTTGATCCTTTTTTTCTCATCTGCACTTCATCTAGCTACAATCCATGCACCTCAAGCTATGATTTTTCTCAATGTTTGGTTTATCCCGTATTCGGCCAATTACGAAAGACAATTAATATTACAATGTCACCACATACCAGGAAGGTCGAGTTCATCAGAGGACTAGCATAAAGGACGTTATTCTTAATTTGGTGCCGCCGATCGTATCATACAGCCATTTTCTCGTAGTATTATCAGGTATTCTGTTCAATCGGATTCAATAAAATCACCGGTATCACACCGTCATATCAATGCCACCATAAACACGAATTTTGACTAATGGCTGTTATAGTTAAGTTAACCACATTAAATATCCTTGTGATGGTGTTTATGGTTTAAAGCTCATAGCGACAGGCTCACCGTTCTCCGTACTCCTGCTTTCATCAGAGGTTTAAATAATATCTACCGTAAACGTCCCATCGTATTAAGCGTGCAAAAGGTCATTTCATTAAGGTATGTTGTCGACGTGAATCCAGATTAGTTCTCCAAAATCTTTGTTTTTTATCCAGTGTCATTCAAACAAATTTCCTGGAAGGAAAATGTCCCCGAATCCTTCTTTATTATTTTCTTTATGCTCGGAAAGGCCTATTCAGCTAGAAGACCGGACAATAGTCAAGGTCCACCCGCTTTACCCTAATAATTTGTTACCCACTGTCTTTTTGATGTGTATGGGAAAGAGAATGTTAGCCATATGTGTTCCTTAGCTCCATCGTGTTAGCACCCCACTTCTGGATTTTTTTTTATTTTTTCTTTTGAAAATATTTTACGGTTTTTTGACAATTGACGATCAATAACGGAAAATTAAAACTATTCGAAGAAACCCAATTTCTTTGTGCAGTTATCACTCTACCAACAATCAATTATAGAAAAACAGGTCTCAAAGGTGATATGATTCTCAAAAATATCAAATTTTATTCATCACTCTTATTCAAAATGCACTACCCAAAGCCAATAAAAGCGGTGAATAAATTTTGATTTTTTTGAGATCCTTCATGTCCAAATTTTTCCATAGACATAACCACCGAGTCTTAAAGACAACTAGTTAGATGAGCTGTTGGAAGATTTTACATCGATAAAAATATAAAAGAAATTGAAATGTTTTTTTGAGTTTTAAATGCACAATCATTTTGTTTTCTTATTAATTCTGAAGACTGAGTCCCATCAAATATTGACCGTCAATCCATCAAATACTTTCAACAGAAAAAAAGAAAATTTTCTTCAACCTGGTTGCTCCACCCCAGGTAATACTTAAATATCCAAACAAAATTATGTAAAACTCATAAAAACATTTTCAAATTTTGTATTTTTATCGATGGGGAATCGTCCGTTGAACAAAACATTCAAACTGAATCCTCTAGTACGTTCAAATCAACTATGTGGTGCTGAACTTAAATTCTAAGAGGATCAACCACCAATATTGCCACAGTGTCCTATAAATTCAAGAAACCATGCTCTCTATATCTACAACTGCTAAACGTCAGTATCGCAGACCGGTAACGTAAATATATTATACACAGGGCATTCGTTAACCTTGGAGATTCACACGAAGTTACGTTCAAATTCCCCTGAAACTCATTACTAAATGTCTAGCATTCATCTGACCCCCACGCACATGTTTAGTATAGCCAATTCTTATTTTTTCTCTTTACCAGAGTATCAAAATTCTTAGTTTGTTCCGTCCTCTTGTGTTTGTGCGAATCTGTGAGAAACATGAAAATTGTATGTATTGTGTAATAGGTTTCGTCAGTCACTTCTTTTTCGACTCGTCCTCAGGAGTGATGGTTCAAATTCAGATTTTCTAGTTGCATACGGAGCATATCAGTTTTTAAATCTCGCCATTTTGGCCTACTGCGGTACGTGGAGTTTCATTTAGCTTATACAAATTACAAAGCAACCTAGTTTGAAAAGAAATCTACCGATCATTGTTGAACGAACCGCGCTATACCGCTTTTTCATACATAAAGCCTTCTTCAAAGAGCGAAACCCAAATGAGCTTTATTCACTCATCAGCAGATTACACGTCTTCATCACAGTAGATACCTTTAACTTTCAAACTATCTGTTAAATCTCCAAGGTATGGCCAAGGCGTAAACTTGGCTTTGGATAATTTAATGTTTTTGCTACCTACTAGATTACCACTGGTGAGGTCTAGTAGATAGTAATGACATTAAATTATCCAAAGCCAAGTTTACGCCTTGGCCATACCTTGGAGATTTAACATTGGTCCTTCGACGCCAAAACAACAACCGGCGGACTATATAAATTTCGAGCCAATAACCAACAGGCATCGAATCTAACAACCACAAAAACAAGCGGTATACAAAATACTTCGAGCTACTGGTCATAATCATTTCGAGCCACATTACAACAAAAATATGGATGCTTTATATAAAAAGCAATGTACGCGTGTCGAACAACTGCAGCGGTTAAAATCCAATTACAGTAAGGATTCCGAAAGTAGACGAACAACTGTTTACTTAGAAGATAAACTGGGAAAACTAGATGACTGGTGGTCCAGTTACACGGATGCAGACAACGAAATGAAAGACCAACACTTCGACAACGATCCAACGCATAGTTACTGGGCTGAGCGGGACACAGTAAAACAACTGTACACATCGTTTAAACGTGAGATAGAAAGGAAACTTGAAATAGCAACACGAGAGGCAATTCCAATGGGATCACCAACAAAAAAACCATTAACAACCGACTATAGTAGTGCTACAAACGATAGTAGTACCAACAGCAAAAGCAGTACCACGAACAACTTCGCGCTTGATCCAGAACAAGCACATCGGTACAAAACACAAGATGTTAAAATGCGTCTTTGCTATAAGTTAATAGCCGATACAAATGAGCTATTAGGAAAGCAGGGCAATCATGTCCAACTACAACATAAGCTGCAACAGCTGAATGCAAGGATAGCACAAATAGAACAACTACACGAAGACATATTGGTGCACGCAAATGCAGGCGAAGAAGAGCGTACAACTTACTTTACCGACGATTATTACTCTGCATTGGTCAACGAAAGTGAAACCTTACGTTGTAAATTGGTTAAAAATGAACGGGAACAACAAACAACCGGCAGTGAAAAAACCAAGATAAAATTAAAACGGATTGAGATACCGCAGTTTTACGGAGAAACTCTGAAATGGGCAGCTTTCTACGACTTATTTAGAAAGTTGGTTCACGAAAATGACGATTTAAGCGACACCGTCAAGATGCACCAACTAAAAACAACAGTACAAGGTAGCGCAGCTAGAATCATTAGTCATCTGGAAGCAACAGGGGTGAATTACCAAGATGCTTGGAAGCTATTGGTAAATCGGTACCAAAATAAGCGGCAAATGGCAACAACACATATCAACCACATTTTGAATTTCCCCAGCATGCATGCAGAATCAGCAACAACTATGAAATCGTTATATGATACATTAACGGAAAGCATGCATGCCATCAAAAACTTGGGCGTAATAACCTTATCTTGGAATTACATAGTAATTCCAATTGTAATCAGAAAACTAGATAATGAAAGTTTGAGGCTGTTTGAGATGACCATTCCCGATCCTCGTGAGATGCCAACAATAGAGGAATTTCTGGCATTTTTGGAACGCAGATTCCAAGCCTTAGAAGCCGCCAGACCAAAATCACTCACCTTTCGCAATTCCGGACCAACTCAACAACCAGGCACCACTCCACAATTACCAAGACTTAAAAATCTACACGTAAAAGCTCAACGGACATGCATTAATTGCAAGCAGACACATGAACTTCAAGACTGCTTGAATTTTCAACAAATGTCTACATTGGAACGTAGCAGATTGATCAATCAACACAATCTGTGTAAAATATGTTTGGAAAAATTTCATCAACCGTGTTTAAAATCAACACGATGTTTAGTATGCAAAGAAGCCCACCACACTCTCCTACATTCTAATAATCACCCACAACGTACAATGCTTACCAAAAGGGTGGATGACAATCCGAAAAAGGAAGCAGACGAAACATGCATAGTGACTAATCACTTTGTAAACCAATTTGAACAACCATCCGGTACACTATTGGCCACAGCAATGGTTGAGGTACAAAATGGAACACAACAACCAACCCTGTTACGTATGTTAATAGATCCCGGTTCACAAATCTCATTTATCACCAACGAGGCATCGAAGAAAATCAAACAACCGGCGATAAAAACGCATGTGGAGATTAGTGGCTTAAATGATAGCGATATCACGACTGCCACAAAATTAGTCACTTTTCGAATAGGAGCACGATTTTCTTCAAACTTCTCCATGGAAATGGAAGCATTAGTATTGCCGAATATAACTCGGCCACTACCTGAACAACATTTCGATAATCAAAGATGGGAACATTTAAATAATCTACTGTGGGCGGATCCAACTTACAACCAACCAAATAAAATTGACATTTTATTAGGTGCGGATTATTACCCAAATATCCTGATGAACCAAGTTGTAAAAGGAAATCAAGGCGAACCAATCGCCCAACAAACGGAGCTAGGATGGATCATATTTGGAAATATTGTAAACGAAAAATCCCCGAGCGTCCAATCCATGGTTACCTTGGTAGATATTGAAAACCAGTTAAAGCGGTTCTGGGAAGTGGAAGAGATATCACCCAAAAACTTTATGACGGAAGAAGAAAGGATGTGTGAAGAACATTATCAACAGAATTACTGTCGAACCACCGACGGCCGCTACATGCGAGCACTGGCTAGGTTCATTCAACTAGAACGACGTTTGTCAGTAGTTAATGAATTTTCTACTAGATATCGAGAGTGTATAGAAGGGTATTTCAACCAGGGACACCTCATTGAAAGTAATGAACATACGCAGAACGAATATTACATTCCTCACCACGCAGTAGTCAAAACCACCAGCACTACAACAAAATTAAGAGTAGTATTTGACGCATCAGCTAAGACCGATAAAAACGTCAGCCTAAATGAAATTCAACTCGTGGGTCCAAAATTACAAGAAGATCTGATGTCAATTTTAATTCGATGGAGAAAATACAAGGTGGCGTACACAGCCGATATAGAACAAATGTATAGACAGGTAAAAGTACATCCTGATGATCAACAATATCAGAAAATATTATGGAGGAAGACGCGAGATGAAGTTATAAAATCATACCAGCTAACAACAGTAACTTTCGGTATGTCATCTGCGCCATATCTGGCTATCAAGACATTGCAGCAGTTAGCAACAGATGAAAAAGTGAAATTCCCGATTGCGGCCAACATAATAATGAGCGACTTCTACGTGGATGACGTATTATCAGGAGGTAACACCCTTGAAGAAACTCAAAAAGCACAAAACCAACTTATCAGTGCACTTAAAACCGGAGGATTTAATCTAAGAAAATGGGCGTCTAATTATCCTCAACTATTAGAAGCTGTCGGTTCAGAGTCGAGAGCTCTCGAGCCTATCATAATTAACGACGATGCTGTAAAAACATTAGGATTGCTGTGGAACCCTACAACAGATACCTTCGAATTCAAGGTGAACCTTAACGAAAAAAATGGGATCATGACAAAAAGAAAGATGTTATCCGAATCATCAAAGGTTTTCGATCCATTAGGATGGTTGTCTCCAACCTTAATACGAGCCAAAATTTTAATGCAAACTCTATGGATCTCAGGCGTTACGTGGGATGAGAAGCTGCCTGAAGACGTCGAAAATAAATGCCGCCAATACTATGTCTCTCTCCCGAAGCTAGAGGCGATCAAAATCCCAAGGTGGATCAACTTCAACTCTACGTTACCAGGAGAGTTGCACGGATTTTGTGATGCTTCAGAAGCGGCTTATGCAGCAGTAATCTATTTTTACGATAGATCGTTAAATAAGGCAACTTTGTTAACGTCAAAAACACGGGTGGCACCAATAGCAACCAAGTTAACGCTACCAAGGCTAGAGTTATGTGGAGCCAGTCTGCTTGCTAATCTAATGAGCAAAGTACAACTGGACATGAAATTCGATAAAACACCAACATATTTTTGGACGGATTCTATGATTGTTTTGGGATGGGTGAAAAACAAGCCTCACAAATTTAAAACATTCGTAGCAAATCGGATCTCGGGAATCCAGAAGTTAACTGCCTCATCTCAATGGTTTTATGTAAAATCATCCGACAATCCCGCAGATTGTGCATCCCGGGGTATTGAGGCCAATCAATTAATCATACACAATTTATGGTGGAACGGTCCTCAACACGTCTTCAAAACGGCAATCCAACTAACACCAATGAAACTAGAAGGAACGCCAGATCAATTGGAGCTGAAACAACCGATTGTTGGGGCCACGACAGTGACATCAAATAACCCGATTGAGAATTTATATCGAAGACATTCCAATTTCAATAAAATAAAAAGGATTCTAGTATATGTATTGAGATTTATTGACAAAGGCCGAAGGAATACTGTAAACAACCAACAAATTCCCACGGCAGAAGAACTAAAAAATGCTACCCAAGTATTGATTAAACTGGCACAGAGGCAACGCTTCAGGAACGAAATTTACGATCTTACAAACCAGAAAGGAGTGGCAAATAAAAGTAAGATTAAATCTTTGTCTCCTTTCATGCACGATGATCTCCTACGCGTTGGTGGCCGAGTCCAAAACACAATCTCTTGGAGCTACGACGAGAAACATCCGATTATTGTCCCAAGAGATCATCCCATTACTAAACTATTGATTGAACAAGCACATAAACAAACAATGCATGGAGGAACACAATTAACCCTGGCTCATCTTCGCACCAGGTACTGGATCATCCACGGTCGGAATCTAACAAGACATTTCATATCGAAATGTACAATATGTCATCGTTTCAATACAAAAACAGGAACACAGCTAATGGGTAATTTACCAGCCGCCCGGATTACACCCGGAAGACCATTTTTGAGAACTAGAGTCGACTATGCGGGACCTCTTCTGATTCGAACAACAAAGGGAAGAGGTCACAAGGCACACAAGGGTTATTTAGCGATTTTTGTTTGTATGACAACCAAGGCCATACACATTGAGCCAGTCAGTGATCTAACTACTGAAGCATTCATCGCGGCATACAAAAGATTCACTGCACGTAGAGGATTATGCAGTGATTTGTATAGCGACAATGGTACCAACTTTGTCGGTGCTAAAAATCAACTTGAGCGCGAATTAGCTGCACTAATTCGTAATTCAAATAAGAAAATTGCACAATTATTAGCAAATGATGAAACAACATGGCATTTTATACCACCGGCTTCACCACATTTTGGAGGACTATGGGAAGCGGCAGTTAAGTCAGTAAAAAGATGCTTAATAAAGGTCATTGGAGAAGCAACATTGACTTTTGAAGAATTATCAACGGTTACTTCACTAATAGAAGCTTGCTTAAATTCAAGACCACTGGCACCACTATCAACCGATCCTACAGATGTTACCTTCTTAACGCCTGGGCACTTTTTAATCGGTGCACCTCTAAAAGCAATTCCACAAGATACAATAGCAGAAACAACCATTCACGGCATAACACGTTGGAAACTTGTAGAAAAAATTAAACAAGATTTCTGGAGAAAATGGCATAGCGAGTACTTAAATCAATTTCAACATAGAAGAAAATGGTCAGATGAACAACCAAACATGAAGATAGGGGACCTGGTTCTCATCAAAGAGGACAAAATTCCTCCATTAAAGTGGCTAACTGGTCGGGTGATGGAAATACATCCAGGCATAGACCAAAAGGTCCGAGTAGTCTCACTTCGTGGCCCGGGAGGGACTCTTATAAAAAGACCGATTCACAAACTTTCACGACTACCAATAGAACATGAGAACGAAACCAACCAAACGAATACACATTCACCGGTCGAGCAACCTCAACAACCAACGATACCTTTACGTGTTCAACCTCCCCGAGTAGTTAAAAAGAAAAGACAAGTATATCACAATAAAGTAATATTCAAAAAAGGAGCAACGATGAGACTAATAATCTTGATGCTCGGCATGATGCAAGGGCTCTTCTCCCTTGGAACAACTGAAAGCACTGTGGAACCGCTACCAACGGACGCCGGCATATATTTTTACAACACCGGAACTGTTAACCTGATGGCATTGCGGTGGAAAATCATTGTAAACTACAACCTATCAGGATATTGGGACGACATCAGCTCTATAGAATACTACATCAGTCATCTAAATAACACTTGTCAAACGGGGTGGACGGGGGGGAAGAGACCAAAACTCTGTGATGTAGTGGTACACCAGTTAACTGAACAAATGCAGGAAATTACATCGCTAAATGCCCTACTTATGTCAACGAATAAGGACCACGCTCTGAAGAAACGTGACATAGGTGATACCATAGGATACATTCTCGGTGATGCGTTCGGCATCATGAATCAAAGAGATGCTTCACATATAGAGAATCAACTGGAAAAGGCAGAAGATAATGAGAAATATTTATTGGCATTAATCCAAAATCAAACGTCAATCATAGACTCAACAATCAATGTATTTAAACACGACAGAGAGACGACTGCTAATCATTTTAAAATTATCTCACAGCAGTTCTTATATCTCGATGGAAAAATCCAACAATTATCCATAGATGGTGATCATTATGACAGGGTACAATCTATTACAACATATACTATTCAAATAATGATGATCATGAGGCGAATAGCAGATAAACAACGAGTTATTATCGATGTTATTATAAATGCCCATCAAGGACACATCCATCCAGCCCTGTTGGCCCCTCAACAATTGAAAGAGGAAATCAACCGAATTAAAGATTATATTTCACCAACCATGATGATCCCTGAAGGCGATGACGATAATAGTCTTGGGCACATTTACAACCTGCTAACCGTGCAGACAAGAGTCACGAATAATCATATCCTCTTTCTCATCCAGATGCCTTTAGCATATTCGGAGACGTATCAATTATTTCACATAGTACCAATCCCAAAAATCGAAAATGGTCAATTACACATAATAATGCGAACGACAGAATACCTCATAGTAAATATGCATCGAGAACATTTCGCTCCTCTAACTAACGATGAACTACAACAATGCGTTCAAATTAAAAATAATGGATATTTATGTACCATTTCGCCAATTTACAACATACAATCAAATCAGTCACAATGTGAAATGAACCTATTAAGACATGTAGCGCAGAATTTGAACGGTTGTACAACAACTATATTGCACCAACTGAACTATTGGATGCCATTAGACACAAACAAATGGCTATTTTCAGTAACAGCACCAAAAATCGTTGATCTAATATGTGATCGTCAGATAACCACAATGAAGCTGCAAAATTCTGGGATACTCAGTCTGGATCGGAAATGTACTTTAAAAAACGGGCATTTCTATCTCACAACTATCGACGAAAAATCCTATATGATTAATTCGTCTTTTGCTGCATCAATAAAGATTCAGAGTGAACTGAAAAATTCATCATATTTATCGGAGCAACCGACGATTCCATCAGAGGGAGGCACCAACAATTCAGCGGACCTCAGTTTAAATAAGGACATAATTAATCTTGAAACGGCCATTGCTAAACAAAAATTAAAGGAAACGGCCTTACCTAAATCAATGGACTCTTCTAATGTCGGGCATCACATTCATCATTACGTGATGACTTACACCATGGTGATCATAGGAGTGGTCATAATTTTGTTATATCTCTGCAGACGCAAGACAACTCACCGGGTTTCCTCCGAAGACATGTCACCACCACAACGGCCGACGCCACGGCCAAGGTCTCTCAATTGTAGAGACCCGCAGTATGTTCAATCACGAGGTTTGAACATGGCATAATGTATTATATTTAATGACAACTTGCACTTTTTATTATATATATGCAACGACCGTGGCATTAATTGCATTAACTATGTAAGCAATTTTTATATGTAACACTTAGTCTTAAACGCTTACTATGCATATTTGGCATTAATTGCATTACCTATGTATATAAGCAATGTTTATATGTAATACGTATTCTTAACCGCTTACTATGCAATTTAGTTGTATAAAAGAAAAACATATTTGTATAATAAAGCAGAAGTTAATTAACAACGTAAAAACACTCTCATCATTACTATCTACTAGACCTCACCAGTGGTAATCTAGTAGGTAGCAAAAACATTAAATTATCCAAAGCCAAGTTTACGCCTTGGCCATACCTTGGAGATTTAACACTATCAGTAGTTGAAAATTAACCTAAGCTATTCTTTATTTATTTCTCAGAATTTGTTAGTTGTGTTTCACCATTCGTAAATCCATAAAAACTATTAAAAATAAAATTATCTTTTACCTTTGTATAAATAAACGCAGCAGCTTGGTCTTCCACGGCTGTGTTAGCTTTATCCAAACGCTAAACGGTTAAATTCAATTTTATTTTTTATTTTTTCATTTTCTTTCAATTTTAGTGTTCACGTTATTCATTTGAAAATTAACTGCAACTGTTTGTAATAAAATTTCCTTCTTAAACATTTTGCGGTATCTACTTCGTGCATGTAATATATAAAAACCTTTCGTTTAATTTCCGGAAAGTTTTGTTTTTATATGTTACAAATATATGGCTAGATATAACTCAGTCATGTTCTAAACTTAAATAATAGTGGTCATTCTACGTGAATGTGGAGTCTTCATCAACCGTGGATGAGTAATTAGTTGCAATTATTACCATGTTCCATTTAAAAAGAAACAGTTTCTTGTTCTTTCGTTGGATTTATTCTGTCTGGTGCCGTTCATATCTTGTGTTAAGAAGTTTTCAGGAATAATATTTCTACCAACTGTTTCGACGTTTATCTACTCTCTTCATCAACCGAGCCTATTTCTGGAAGTACTTCTACCCCGTCTCAAGAGCCAAGCAAGTATCTACCAAACAGACTCCTAACAGCTTTCTTGCGTTTTGTTACTTACGAACAGAGTGTCACGTGGCAAGTTTTATAACTCGAATGCAATGGCACAACCTCTAGATGTCCAATACTATGTTACTCACCACCCAACTCATTGAGCTAAACAAGGCTTGCTGGAAAAGTAATAGAGTCCCAGTAAACGAGAACGTCGTAGGGTTTCCCTGCTTCTTCATTATAAAAATGTCATTCTTAGACACGACCAATCCAATTTATTCGCTTTCTTTCGTTTTATCAGGCAGGACCTTCTAGCGCCACATTTTAATTCTAGCATCTTAGCCCCCGTCTCTATCCAACCATGACGGTATTATGCGCAATGAAGTTGAAATATGAGTGCGCCATGCGTTTATTTGCGAGACGAAGAATGAAGCAAGAAATTCTCTTACTTGGCCAGTCCACGAGCAGTCTGCCACGCTTTAGCATCATGTTTTTAGTTGTCTGTTCAACTTCTACCACCTGGTTAGGTGCCTCTTTCATTTTTCCACTAGTTCTATGCATAACCTTAAAATTTTCTCAATCTAGGCGAATTTGATTTCACCGATCAGCGATCATTACATGGTGTATCATTATAATATTTGATTCACTTAGATGTATGACTTTCTTGATTTCATTGATCTTACGTTTTTACGTTTCTTGCATTTTTTATGATATTCAAAACATTTAGGGGACTAGTTTAGGGTGTAGCATTAAATACTGTTACGTTAGATTTGCGTTAAAATGTTGCGTAGCTTACGTGACATTTTAAAGTAGGAATCCGTTAAATCCGAATGTTTATAAATTTAATCTATTCGATCGAATTTAATCTGGGACGGAACTTAGGAATTTCTTCGCCGATTATGTTTTGAATGGGAATTTAGGTTGGAAGTGTGCAGTATTTGGAACTGCAGTGTTTGGATTACCATCGACTTCTTGTAACTAGCGATGACATACGTGATTTTTAATTTTTGACCTTATGTTTTACCAAACATTTGCGGTTCAGGTGGAGCTTGAATCCCGTTCGTTTTTTTTTCCTTAATCTTCACCACTGTCCCTCATTATTTTTCGTTCCTTGTGTTGCTACCCTCCCTGCGTGTAACAATATATTTGATAATGCCAAATATGTTTGCAAAACTTTATTTAATACTCTGCTTAAACTCTGAACTCGACGTGGCCGTAAAGTCTCTACAACACACGAGAGCACAAGGTCGCGGTACCATACCAAACAAGTTGTTGAAAATATGTCACCAAAAGAAGCCACTCATATTCATAAACATAGTCTCGTCCTAATACACAAATTAGTTAAATCCACATTAAAGCCTCCAGCGATACCCACCCGGTGATCTCTTCATGAGACAATGTAGATTTAGAGAGGGGCTCTCATTAACCGATGCAATCATGGACACATGAAAAGTAATAAAGAAGGCAGAGGAAGGAAATGAAATAGGCCTAAGAGTAATATAGGCATCGGAACACAATTTGAAGTACTACGAATGATCGGGATGATCGAGGAATGGCTGCAATAAATATAAATAATTGCGGGAGCAGTACTGGTATCGGTTTTCGGGCCTCACGTGGTATGCACTGGTCTATGGAAGGAGCCTATGTTCATTTTATTGGCCTATGTCATTACTAGTTGGCTGTGCAAATAACTACGCGGATTCTTCGCGCAAACTACGAATATGATGATTGAGGATTATCTTATGAAAAATATATCAACGTCCCAACATACCACCGCCCATGAACTGCTGGGTTCAAGTTATTTTTTTTTTTTATTATTGACTATGCATTTAACTTTATGCGTGGAACTATACAGTTCAAGCATAATTTATTCATGATAACCTGCATAATTTTTCCGGATTCCTGGAATTTTTATTGTCCATAGCCAAGACTGATTTATTCTTCGTTAATATTGAGAATTTTGATATTAACTTCTCGATGAAGCCGTTGTTGCTTTGCTGTGAAGGCCAGTGCCCGATATCTTAATTGATTCTAGGTTATCATTTTCTTCTAACCGAATTGTCACTAAATAGCAATCCACTGATACTTTTATTTAGTTGCGTAGTTTAATGTTCGATGTCGGCCCCGGAAACTTGAGATCTGAAATTTTCGTTGTCATAGGAATCTTGTTTTACTACCTTTACACCAGAAACTCGTATAAGCGGCGACCTTAACCCTCGAACCAAAATATCCTTAACGAACAGAGAGAAATTCGTTTCTCACCAATTACAGACCCCGCCCTTTTCTATAATTTGACTAATACCTCGGGTAATTAAATTTACTTCAATATACCTTGAATTTTGTTACTCAGCCGATGACTAATCGCACACCTGCGCGATTATTAGATTAATTTTTATTGCTTTTATTGCTTATTTTTTGTCCCTTTTTCTTTTGTTTATTGTTTGGTTTTTTCTGCTATAGATAACTAATTTTAACTTTTACAAATCAGTAGATACTCCTGATGATGACCTAACAAGTCGAAATCGATCGAGTGGTTTTTTAAACTTTTTGAACAAATTAAGCTGAGGTGATAGTGGATCAATAGTTATAATTGTGAAATTACCTCCATGTGATTCATAAAACCATGGTTCATAAGACCTGAAAATCTGGCCCTTGTTCAAAGCAGTATATCTAGCCCAATTTCTGATAAATTTCTTAAAACGTAACCAACATAAACCGATAGATTTTATACCCCAGAATCTATGGAAATTTTATTGAATTTTCAAGTCAAATTTATATTTAGTTAAACTTCCTTCAGTAACAAAGTATGTTTACCTATTCCACTTGCCTTTGCCGCTATACACCACACACCGCTCTATATGAACTAATTATTTTGATAACGTACGTACACCAACTTCCCATTGTCTAATCTAAATTAAAATGTATTTAATTATAAAACTTAAACAAAAACTCGGAATTTAGAAAAAATTTAGAATGTCTAACCAAAAAAATCGTAATGAATAGCTTAATTCATCTAATTAAGATAATTGCTAATACGGAACCACCTCCCACCCGCAAGTATTCCTATACGTACACATATTTATTTAGGACGTCTGTATAGGCAACTTAAAACAAATTATTTATGTATATGCGGTTTGTTGAGCATTAAGAAGCCTAGAGATATTTCAAAACAACAACAACAACAACAACAAAAAATCCATAAAAATAATCCTGAAGATAATTAATTCGTTGACGAAGACTTTGGTAATAAATTTAAAATAATTAAATATATTCATAAAAACCACACAGCAAATGGATTAAGATTTTATAGAGTTTTTCGTTCGACTTATCAGTAAAAAAAAAGGACATTCTGTTGTATATGGGACCAAACATGTTTTAATGTATTTATATACCACTCAAAATCGTTTATCCTTCCTTAATATAAAAGGAAAAGTTTTTACGGCTTTCGTAATCCGTAAAAAAAGCTAAAATCACCATTGGATTTTTTTGGGCAATCAAACCAGTATTATAAACAGCAATTTTGTACCGACCTATGGTATTACAAATATTTTTTGACTCATATGCCATCCAACGAAATATAATGATGGTCGTTTTTTTTCATATCGTGACATAAATGCGGATATAAAACGCGAGTTTAATGTCAAGAGTTAAAGTATTGAATATTTTATTACTGAATATGTGCTTTCAACTTCGTCGGTATTAAGCGTTTTTAATCCTTTTTTCAATATTTTGCTTTTATCAGTCGGATGAAACACATCAATATTTTATGTTCAACTAATTGATGTTTTTTGTGTTTAACACACTCGCAAAACATATTTAGTTACGTACTCATATAAACATAAATTGGTGTTATTCTGTTGTACAGGGTGCACAAAAAATTCGAAGTGCTCGGTTACCGCATATTGAGGTAAATAAATCGAGACCCTGGTTCTTGCTTGAATACTCCAGAATTCTTTAGTTGAGGACAACGGAGAGTCTTCAACAATCTTGGATCGTGTCTCAAAGTTTACGCAAAGTTTGAATTAAATAGAAAACAGTTTTTTTTTTAATTTTATTTTTTTTTATTGAAAAATAAAGTACGCAGGATAGGTTTGAGGTGATCTCCACGGCTTTGCTGGCACATACGCACTCTTTTGTCGAAATTCTCAATGACCATTTTGCATAAATGTGACTGAATTTCGCTGATACAGCTATAGACATATAGACCTTGACTTCAAATATGAAAAACAGTTCTCGCCAAAAATCGTCCTTTCCGCTTAAATATTTTGAAAATACTTGCAAAAAACGAGAAAGCTCGGCACTTAAATTTTTAAACGTAAAGTTTATTTGGAGTAAAACCTCAATCAAACCCATCTCAATTTACAAGTAGCTTTTATTGGAGTTCATCCTCCTAGTGAATCTTTTGTTTTACGCGTTGCCTTTTTAAGGTTTATACCCCCGTTAACCCTCATGTTATCTAGTTTTCCGTACAACCTGCTTGTTTTAACGATGTTTGTTAGAAGTTTAGGCCCTTTTTCAACCCCAGGAATTTCAGGTTATTCAGCATCTACAGCGAGATTCTCGGATGATCGAAGGCTGATTTTGTTTGGCGTAGGATCAAAATTCACGACGTTGCTCAGCATTTGAATCTCTGTATCACAGAAAGCGATTGAGGATAAGTTATAAAACGTGGACAAAATTATTTCTATTTTATAATACACATTTATAATTCGCTGATGTCTACCTATGGGCTGTCACCTTTGTTGGCTGAAGTTTTCATGAATTCCTTCGAACAAATGATCATAATAACAACCCTTATTTTCGTCATATAATGTTTTGGTATAGATATGTTGATGACATACTATGTCTATGAATGGAACTGATAGACTGTTAGACTCATTCCTTACTTGGTTAAATACTCAATATCCCACTATTGATTTTACGTTACAAAAAGAAGAAAATAAATGTGTTAACTTTCTTGATATTACAATAACCAGGATTAATTCTTCTTTAGAGTTCAAAATTTACCGGAAACCCACGTATACAGACGCTGTTATCCCTAGTTCTTAAACCATCCCCATAACATTAAAATGTCAGCTTTCCACTTACTCATAGATAGACTAATAAACATCCCTTTGACAAATTCAAATTATAACATAGAGCTTAATATAATTCTACAAATCGCAATGAATAACGGATATGCAACTAGGACTATATTAAAGTTATTGAATAAAACGCTAAAGCGTAAAACTCTAACGGGTATTTATCCACCGGATAGTCCAACACGAGAAAATTGGCGTCGATTATTAAATATAAAAACGAGCCAACGGATTATGTGTCCAATATTAGTTTTGCTTTTTATAATAAAAACACAATAAAGAAAATGATTTTTAGCAATAAACCTAGAGTTGATCGCCTTTCCAAGTCTGATGTTGCAGTTTCTCCTATATTGGCCAGACTGGGCGCAATTTTGGAGTTAGAGCTAAAGAACATTTATCTGGTTGCAATCAATCAACTTTCCATTACTATTTAACTTTAGAAAATCATACTGCTCGCTTGAACAATTTAGACATATTACATATACAACCTAAAGGCAGACGTTTAGATATCTTAAAGTCTTACGAAATTCGAAAATCGATATTTCTTAACCAAAATATCCTTAACGAACAGAGATAAATTCGTTTCTCACCAATTACAGACCCCGCCCTTTTCTATAGTTTGACTAATATGTCGGGTAATTAAATGTACTTCAATATACCTTGAATTTTGTTACTCAGCCGATGACTAATCGCCCACCTGCGCGATCAATAGATTAATTTTTATTGCTTATTTTTTGTCCCTCCTTCTTTTGTTTATTTTTTGCTTTTTTCTGCTATATATAATAAATTTTAACTTTTACAAATCAGTAGATACTCCTGATGATGACCACCTTACAAGTCGAAATCGATCGAGTGATTTTTTAAACTTTTTTGAAAAAATTTTTTAATTAAAATATTCAAAAAATCTAATTTTGCGAAATAAAAAACAAGTGTTTAATAAAATGTGTTTATTAAGTATTGTAATATATAGTTTTGTTGTAAGTGAACATTCAGGCGAATTTATATTATGTAATTTAGATGAGATGTGATTTTTAAAGGAGCCTTAGGTACATTCCAAAATCATTCTAAGTACAGCAACACCTCGATTTAACGGACTAATTGGGGGAGTCCGTTAAATCCCAATGTACGTTAAATCTGAATGTTTTTAAATTTAATCGAAATAAAGATTTTGCACTTGTTCTAGAATATGGCCATCTGGAAAGGAACTCGATCATGGGATTCTTAAATGATTTTTGAAAGAAGTTCTGGAATTAGACCACCTGGAACGGAACTTAATCGATTGTGATGGGATTTTTTTTGTTGGATGAAACAGAGATTCATTAACAGTTCTTGGAAGAAGTTCTGGAATATGGCCATCTAGGGCGGAACTCGAGCAATCGAGCAAACTGAATATGATGGGATTGGGCATATTGGATGGAAATAAGATTATTTTGGAAAAAGTTCTGTAATATGGTCAAAAATCGTTTAAGATTCCCATGTCCACCCAACATACTAATCCCATTATAATCAGTTAAGTATTGGACGAGTTCCCTCCCAGGTGGCCTTATTCCACAACTTCTTCCAAAAATCATTTAATAACCCCATCTCCATCCAACATGCCCAATCCCATCATAATCGGTTAAGAATTGATCGAGGTCCGTCCCAAATGGCCATATTTCAGAACTTGTTCCCAAAATCATTTAGAAATCCTATCTCCATCCAACATACCCAATCCAATAAAAAAAAATGTCTGTTAAATCGAGTGTCTGTTAAACCGAGGTCCGTTAAACCAACAGTTTACTGTATTTTCTAATCATTTAGCACAAACTTTAGTGATATTGGTGGACTACTAAAATGAAAATCAGTGTCCATTGCAAGTTATATGATTTTCTAATGCGTCTGACAGGGTGTTCCATGAGATTTAAAAACATAATTTTTAAATGTGCCTCAAATACATTCCAAAGCCATTCTAAGTATTTTCTGAGCATTAAGCATGAACTTCAGTGACATTGGTAGACTTTCTAAATAAAAACGAGTCTTTCTAGTAAATAATATGAGTTTCTGAAGGGTCTTACAGGGTGGTCCATGGGTTTAAAAGTGGGTTTTTAAATGGGCCTTAGGTACATTCCAAAGTCATTCTAAGTATTTTCACTAGTCCACCAATATCACTAAAGTTTGTGTTAAATGCTTAGAAAATACTTAGAATTTTTTGGAATATACATAAGGTCCACTTAAAAATCACATCTCGTCTAAATCCCTTGTTAAGGTTAGCCGAAAGATTGCAGCCGAAAGATAATGCAGATAGTGTCTTGACTATTTTTAAACTCTTTTTATACTCTCGTTCCTATCGATTTTTAAATTCCTATAAACTGAAATAATTTCTCCTTCACCCGAATGATGTAACCCGATCCTAAATTCTTCTAAATTCGAGTTCGTGACTGATTTTTGCTGTATTCAAGACACTATCTGCATTATCTTTCGGCTGGAAACTTTCGGCTAACTTTAACAATATCGTCTAAATTACATAATATAAATTCGCCTGGATGTTTACTCACACCAATACTATTACAATAATTTTGTTGGTGTTGTATTTTTGGATTAGTTTGAATAAACTTCACTAGAATGTATATTGGATGAAAATGGCATACTAAAGTAATTTTTAAAAGAATTTCTGAAATATGGCCACCTAAGGTGGGACTTAGCCATTTCTAAACCAATCAAGATGGGATTGGGTATGTTGGATTAAGATGTCTTAATCGGTTTCACCAAGCAGTTCTGAAATATCGTCATTTGGGATTGAAGTCGACCATTTTTAACAGTTCAAGATGGGAGTACGTGAGCATGCTGCGGATGCAAATTTTAAAAAGTATTAATTTTGAAAAAAAATTCTGGAGAATGGTCCCCTGATAATGGAAACTCGGCCATTTCTCAACTGATTAAGATGAGATTTCATATGTTATTTACCTTTAGTTCAGTAAACATCCCGTAGGATTACTCAACTTATCGGTTAAGAAATCATTGATTTCTCAGGTGGCGAAATTCTTGAACTTGTTCCAAAATTCATTTTAAAATTCAATTTCCAGACAACATACCTAATCTAAACATGATCGGTTAAGAAATAATCGAGTTCCATTCCAGGAGCCATTTTCCAAAACATTCTTCAAAATTCGTTTTATAGAGTTCACATTTAGAGCATCTTAAAAAATTCACTTTTAAATTCATTTTTCATCCAACTACGTATCATTATAATAGGCTTTCAATTAGCCTAGTTTCGCTAGGCTATTATTGTAGATCTCTAGAACTATTTGTTAATGGCCATCAAACACCCACATGTTTCAGAGTACACTTTCCAATGTACTCAACTATTTTAAAATTGATAAGAAATTTCTCTGGGAGGCATAGATATGCCGCATATCACAAATACATGACGAAAGCAAGCGTAAAACGCTGGCATATTCATATTTCTAGGCATCTCTAGAATTAGAACGTAACAAACATCCACATTTTTAATTTTCAACTTTTTTGAATTTTTGGAATCCACTTTCTTCAGAGTTTTTTTGGGCTGAAAATTTAATTTGAACTGTAAATTCTTTGCTAAACGCAAAGAAAATATATATCCAGAGTACCGAAGCAGAATCAGAAATTTCATACAAAAATGCATGGGTTATACAATCGGAATGGGTCATGCCAACTCACAAACGCAATTTAATGTTATGCCATACTAAATAAAAAAAACAAAATAAAAAAAAATATGTTTGTATAGATATGCAATTTCAGTTACGCATATACAATACAATAACATTGTAAACTTTAATAAATGTTAAATAGTTCACTCGCCCCCCCCCCCAATGTCTGTAACTTCTTCACAACTCCGATGAATTAACTCATCGGGGTGAAACTTGGGAAATGAGATATGAAAAAACGCGATATGGTACAGAATGTGTATTACGAAGCGCCTGATATAATCCGATCCTATACTCCCGCTCTTATCGTTTTTAAAATTCCTATAAATTGAAATTTTTTCTAACTAAGGAACAAAGCGACTAGAGTGCAACGACCCGCATATACGCAGTTGCTATACTCCCGCCCCTATCGCTTTTTAAATTCCTATATAAACTGAAGTTTTTTTCTAACTAGGGAGCGAAGCGCTAACCTGGTATAATCCGATCCTATACTCCCGCTAATATCAGTTTTTAAATTCCTATAAACTGAAATTAAATTTCCCGTATGTGGATTATAAATAAAATTTGAAATAAAATGATTAAAAAAACTATAAATTTTTTATTTTTATAAAAGCCGGGAATCTTAAGGTATAAAATGAATTAAAATAATATTAAAAGCATTTTTGCTCGCTTGGGTTAATTTTCATTTAAGATCATTTGGGGTAATTTAGGGCCACTTATGTGATCATTGAAAGCTACTTAGGGTCATTTGCGAATATTTTCATAGCCATATTCGTCATCAGCACACTAAAATACCTTGGTATACCGATTTTCAGAATTTTTGGAGGTAGAACCAATTCGGAAGTTGTAACCAACGACCCCGCTAATAAGATAAGTGTTCACTATGCGTAACAGTTTGACGAGCATCTCTGCCATCTGTTACCAAATAGCCAAACCAAAAAAGTTGTATTCCAATATACAAAAGCGTAAAGCTGGTATCCCACTATGCGATGGAGCGCGTAGTAGGGGGCAAAAATGCAGACAAAAAATACATAAAGGGACAATCGTTACAAAGTATATCCACGCAGTTAAAATTTTCGGCCGGCAATTTCAATTTCAAAAAATTGAATTTTATTAAAACCTCCAATGTTGGACATTTCTGCATCTTGAACACTTTCATTCAGTTCCTTGAAATTTCATATATTTATTTTAAAAAAATGGTAAAAATATTCAGTATATTGGACAACCTCTTTACCGCGGTTTGAAATATCGCGTTTTGATTATCATTTTTCCATAATGTGAGCGGGAATCACGATTTTTCATCAACAAAAATTCGCCTCATGTAAATCCCAAACGGGTTGATTGATAGAGATGAAACCGCACACTTAAGCTTTTTTCACAATTTGGAAGATCCCAGAAATTTTCGGCCGTTAACAATAAAATATCTGGTATAATTGTAAACAAGAAAGTGGCCCTTCTGTAAATATGTTAATCCTTTACGTAATTTTCCAAATTTCACTATAAATTTATTCTCACTGTTTTTGAAATATTCATAGCCAGCAGAATAATTCGAAATAAACATAAACTAGAGCGAATCTTGGGTAGAAAGTTTTGATTTAAAAACTTTAATGATTTGGTAAAGTTTTGTTATTTTCAATAAGAAGTTATATGCATAAATAAAAGCATATACATTTTATTTTATATACAAAAACTAAACATTTTTTTATTTTTCAAAAAATCATGTCACGTAAATAATTTGCGTGGTTTTATTTAATGTTGCTCAATTTTCTTACAGTAACGAGAATATTGTCATGTTCAAATTATTATCAACTAAAAATACTTCTAAAAATTATTGCATATTCATTTATGCTGGCAACAAATGTACCAATTTTTTATTAAGTTCAACAAGTATGTCAATAAACCGCAAGAGAACGAACTCGCTTCAAAATTTGGCACATTCGCAATATAATTAAACTGCGTTAAATAAAGAATATGAATTATTACGGGTACTTAATTTTTTATTTCGTTTGTTTTCTAATTAAAAACAAATCGAATTCCATATAAAAATGAAAATGTATAGAAAGTTTTGAAATAAAATCGAAAAGCTTTTTTTTTTATTTGCCCATAAAAAATATCCTTGGCTTAATTTAATTTTCTTTTAAATTGCTTGCTTTCATATAAGACATTTTTCAAAGAAAATCGTTTATTATGTTCCGACACGTGCCGATAAGTTTGAAATACTCGTAATATTGATTTAAACTCTGTATTCACATCGTTGTAATTTAGTACCCAATTGTGAAACTTTATTTAAATGGTGATGATATTACGTTCGAATATCATAAAGACTGGATTCAAAAAGAATTTTGATAATAAGTTCGTGCTCTCATATGACAATATTTAATAAAACTTAACGGGGACATACACTGCGGTTCACTTGATTAGACTTTGCACTTGTAATTTCACTTTTAAATGTTAATTTTATTGTAATTTCTCGCGGAACCAAGAAAATATTTGTATTGGGAAGAGAGAGAAATCCCTACTCAATAAATCGCTCCCTCTCTAGCCTTTACATCCCATGATCGATAATTATGTGGAGTGTACTACGAAATCCCGGTTTTCTTTCCTTCTAGTTCTATATTCTTAATTTTGAAAAAAATATTTTTTATTAATTCGGCCGGCCGGACTAAAATATTTTATCAGAAAAATAAGATCTCTTGCCCACAAAAATTACTAGATAAAACCAAGGCTGCGAAGTTACGAGGCGGGAGCCGGTTTCGTGAAATCGGTGCTATTTTATCGGACTCGAGGTCGGAAAAAACTGAACTCCCATTTTTTTTTTGTTAAATAAGGGGCGTAAGTCGAATGTCAAAATTCCACGTATCGGTCAGTGATACATTTTTGTGATGGAAAATTTTATCAAGCAAATTCATTAATATTTGATAAAAAAAAATACGAAATATTCCTTAAAACAAATTAAAAAAATTATATTTCCAAAAACGAAAAGTAGCCCCTTTGACACATTTCGCCCTTCGAGACATTCGGCACTTCGACACATTTGGTCCTTCGTAATTTTGCCCTTCGACATTCATTCCTTCGACATTCAGCCCTTTGATATCATACCGAATGTAGAGGCTTCAATAACTCTCGCGGACAGGCAGGAAGTCGCATCGCTCCTCCCCTTCCGTTTAGCCCTCCGAAGGCCTTTAGAAAAAAAATCCTAGGATAGCGGGTTTCAAAGACATGTCGGGGATAAAGGAGCAGTTTTACTAGTTTTATTCTAAGTGAATGATTTCAATTCAAAACTGATGTTTTGATACAGTTCTAGAATACGGTCGATAGAGATGAAACTTGGCCATTTCTTTACTGATTATGTTAAAACTAAACAAGTAAGGTCTAAATGGGATTCTAAAATCATTTTTTGCTAAAGCTCTAGAATATGAACATTAACGACAGATGTTGGCTATTTTTTGACAAATTATGGTAAAATTTGACATGTGTGATGGAAATAAGATTCTAAAATGATTTTTTGACTAAGTTCTGAAATATATCGCCGTTTTCGTCCAGATACGCAGAGTTTTATCAAAAAATCATTTAATAATCTCATTTAAATTGTGTCAAATTTAAACATAATCGGTTAACAAATGGCCAAATTCCATCTCTACTGACCATATTCCACAGCTTTATCAAAATTATTTAAGAACCCCATTTCCATCGCACGTGACGAATTACAGCATAATCGATTAAGAAATTGCCCATCCCTAATAACAATATTTCAGAACTTTATCAAACATCATTTTAAAATCATATTTAGATCCTACCTGTTGATTTTTGACATAATCGGTTAAGAAATGGCCAGGTTTCATCCCTATCCGCCTAATTCCAGAACTTCGTCGAATTTCAACTTAATCGGTTAAAAAATGGCCTAGTTCCATAGCGATGTCCATATTTCAGAACTTTATCAAAAAATCCTTTTCCATCACACGTGTTGAATTTCAACAAAATCGGTTGAGAAATGGCCTAGTTCCACCTCTATTGACCGCTTTATCGAAAAATCATTTTCAGAATCCCATTTCCATCACACGTGACGAATTTCAACAAAATCTGTTAAGAAATGGGTAAATTTCATCCCTATTAGCCATTTTCTAGAGCTTTATCGTAAACTCATTTTTCAATTTTGTCCCATTTTCCTAAATGTGAAATTTTAAAAATTCAAACCGAGATTAACTAAAAATCGGGATTTTTTATACATAACCGGGATTTTGAAAACCGGAATTTATAGAAACATCGAGATTTTGACAAACAGGGATTTTTGATTTTTAAAACCGGGATTTCGTTACACACCCAATTATTTGAGATAGCATAATTTGCCTTTCAATTTTTTTCAAGAAAAGTTCAAATTTAATGAAATTTTTTCGGTTCAGTTGATTAGACGCTACTTAGAAATACAGGGGTCAGCATTGGAAGTGTTACTGAATTTATGCTGTTGTAGTAACCAAACGGCTAATGACAGTGCTCTCATTTTTGTACAAGCATCCGGCAGTTATGTTGCTTACAAGCCTACGGAAGCATATTGTTTTACGTCGCAGTTAAAAAAGTTTAACAAAATGTTTTTGTATCGTACCATTACACGTTACAATAATATACTTTTTGCACTTCAAATTCACGATTATCTAATCATATTCGATTTTTTTTTATTTCATTCATAACTTTTCACAAGTCAACTTCAGTTTTTTACAATTCAACCTCAATTTTTTATACTTCATTGTCAACTTTTTGCAAAGCAAATTCGTGTTTTTTCAAACTAACTTCAATTAAATGCACAGCAAATTCAAATATTTTAGCACAAATTCAAGTTTTAATATTTCAAGTTCTTAAATTTTTTGCAACTTTTTGCAAAACAAATTCACAAATTCCCAATTCTTAACCGATTATGATGAGATTGGTTATGCTGGATGGAAATGGGATTCTTAAGGGGACATAGCACCTTCAAAATTGAAAAAAAAAAAAAAAAGTTTTTCAAAGATTTGTTTTTTGTTGGAATAAAAAGAGTTATCTTAATGAAACTTTCCGTTGACATTTTGAACTGAAAGTATACAAAAAAAATTTTACATTTTTTTAAACGGGGTTTAATTCAGCATTAAATCGACCTTGAAATGAACTAAGAAGAAAAAAATTGGTTGAAAAATAATAAAATGGCGGCATTTTTTCGAAAATGCAGCTTTTTGTCAAGCAAATTTGAAGGTGCTATGTCCCCTTAAAGGATTTTTGGACTAAAATCTGGAATATAGTCCCCTGGGACGGAACTCGATCAATTCTTAACGGATTATGATGGGATTGGGTAAGTTGGATGGAAATGGGATTCCTTAATGGAGTTTGGAAGAAATTCTGGAATATGGCCATCCGACACGGAACTCTGGTTATGATGGGACTGGTTATGATTGGATTGGGAATGTTGGATGGAAATGGAATTTTTAATTGATTTTTGGAAGAAATTCTGGAATATGGCCACCTGGGACGGAACTATATAAATTTTTAACGGATTATGATGGGATTGGGTATGCTGGATGGAAACGGAATTCTTATATGATTTTTGAAAGAAATTTGAGTTCCATCCCAGGTGGCCATTTTCCAGAATATCTTCTAAAAATTATTTAAGAATCCCATTTCCAACCAGCTTACCCAACTCCATCATAATCCGTTAAGCATTGATATAGTTCCGTCTCAGGTAGCCATATTACAGAGTTTCTTCCAAAAATTATTTAAGAATCCCATTTCGATCCATCATAAACAATCCCATCATAATCGGTTAAGAATTGGGAGCACTGAATTTGTTTTGCAAAGAGTTGCAAAAAATTTACGAACTTGAAATATTAAAACTTGAATTTGCTCTGCATTTAATTGAAGTTAGTATGAAGAAACACGAATTTACTTTGAAAAAAATTGAGGTTGATTTAGAAAAAATTGACAATGAAGTATAAAAAATTGAGGTTAAATTGTAAAAAATTGAAGTTGAATTGTAAAAAGTTGAGAATGAAATAAAGAAAAAACTGAATATCATTTACAAAATCGTGGATTTGAAGTGCAAAACCTATACTGGTAGCATCAAAAATATTTCATGGAGGTGGACATCCAAAAACAGCATCATCGCCAGAAAAGCTTCGAAAGGTAAAGGTCAGGGACCTAACTGTTGAATTCGACGTTCATTTTCGAACGCTATCGTTTTCCTATAGCAGACAAAAGAAGAAAAAAGAAAATGTATGACACTTTTACCATTCTTTTCTCTTTTGTTTCCAACCTTGCTATAGAAAAACGATAGTCGTCGAAAATAGACGTCAAATTCAATAGTTAGGCCCAGAATTCAAAGTAATCCACAACAAAGCGCAGTTCAATAGGCATGGGGCGCATATTAAAAAATGGCCCACGAGTGAAGCCCTGCAAAATACAAAAAGTGCAAGATTTAACACCTGCACAAAATGAAGTTCGCCTATCAAGAGCAAAGGTGTTACAACACTTGCACGTTGGTGGCGATCGTATTTCTTGCACAGGGAGCAATATATCAGTTTTGCTATTCCCAATTTTTGAATACTGAAAGTGTTAATTTTTTTTTACTGATAGTTCAAAGTTGAATGGGATGGTTTTAAGTGGAGTTTTAAGTGGAGTTTTGCGCTTTAAGTGGACGGTTTTAAGTGGAGTCGTAGTTGCGTTCATTTTCGTCACCGATCCTAATCAGATGATGAAAAATTCCTTTTGCATCGTGCCTCTATCGGGATCCGAACTCGATGCTTCCCGAACCAAACGGCAAAATTTTAACCATTGTGCCGTTTTTTCGGTAGGTGGGGTTTTCATTAAAGAATTAAATGTAATACTCTCTTTTACTTTTTTCCGTTTACTGCAACCTTTCCAAGCTGAACTAATCACGATAAGAGAAGCCGTTAACTAGCTGAGGTATAATGTAATATTTGCAAGGGATATTCACATTTTTACGGACGGTCAGCCTTCAAATAAAACGCGCGAATCATAATTCGTTATGCCGGAAGTAGCCAGAATTACCTTTATTCACTTAACGAGGTGGCAGATCAGTTCATCGCCCGTCTGATATGGATGCCAGTCCATTTATCTATTACGGAGAATGAAACGGCGGATTAGCTTGCTCGACAAGGCACAACCTGCCTCATTTCAACAAGCAGTGCAGGATACTGCTTCAACACGAAGGTAAAAGAACGACAGATGGTCCAAAAGTACCTCATGCTTAATAATTATAGGTGAATCTGGCCAAAACTGGACCTGTCAAGATCCAGGTGACTGCTATTGCTTTGGTGGCGTTACGTCAATACATATATCCTACTATAATATGAAAAATTCCTGCTAGACTAAAAGTTATGAAGTAGGCTTTATAAAACCTTCCGCTCAATTGTGGATAACTATTATTTTACCAATCAGAATTTTATATTAAATTGATCAGTGAAGAAAAGATAAAATGATAGACAAAAATTGAGCTTAGTCTATGTAAGCTAAATTTTATTGAATAGCCATACTTGGTTGGCACCAAACAGGCATATTTTTCGAAAAAACAATTTTTTTTGGAAAATTGGAGAAAGCAACGGCTGCTAGATTTAATTTAATTCAAAGTGAATAATATCAGGGGGTCTATTATGAAATCTGACCAATCTAACAATTTTCAAAATACCTATTATGAATTTTATAAAATTCTCAATGAAATTTTATTTCAAAAATTTTTTATAATTAAACTAATAAAATTTTAACAATTAAAATTATTTAATCCAATAATTAAAATTATTTAATAATTTATGTAAGGTTTTATAAATATTTTATGAATTCGCAACGATATTCGACACCTTATCGTATAGTAAATTTTCGACGGCGTCGAAAAAAACGCGGTCGAAAATTTCTTAATAGACCCCTAGTGGCATATTCTGGTAATTCCCCGGGAATACGGAATTTTGGAAAGAATTTATATCTAATTTCTTTTCAAACGTTTTTTTTTTTTTCAGAAAACGCTAGTGCTAATTTTTTTGAAAACAAAATTAAATTGGAAATATTTTTCCCTGAAAATTTAGATTTGGAAGAATTATTATTCATTATTAATGTTTATACATTTCCATCAAACTTTAATCCTCCTTTTACCCAATTCCCTATATTCCCTATATTGGGGAATTACCAGAATAGTGCCACAGATGATTAAATTTAAAATCATGTATTTGGGCGCTTTCGGGACACCTAATAGTTGTAAACATGTTCGGTAAAATCGCAACTCAGAACTATGAAATTTTCAAATGAAATTGGCGATGATTCCACTAATCATGATTAGGGAACCTGAAAACGCCCTTTAGTTTTATTTTGTGATACCAGGGGGTCTATTATGAAATTTTAGACGCGCGTATATTTTTCGACACTGTCGACAGTCGACAACGTGTCAAACATCGCTATTATGATTTTTTTTTCAACGAAGTCGACAATTCGCAAAACACATATATAAATTTACAAAATTTAAATCATACTTACATTTTGATTAAAAAAACATAATTTATTATTAAATTTAATATTTATTGTTGGAAATTATCTAAAATAATAAATTTAAATTAATTATTTTTTATTAAATTTAAATTAATTAATTTTTATTAATTAAAATTTTATAAGTTTGAATAATTAATTTATTTTTACTAACAAACTTTTTTTATTTCTCAACACTTAACATTTTTCTTTTATGTACTCGACACCTCAAGAGCTGTCATAAAATAGTCGACGTTATCTAAAAAAAAAACGCGTCGAATATTTCATAATACAAAACTATGACAACGTCGAAAAAATGGCGGTCGAAAATCGCATAACAGACCCCCAGTAAAATCAAATGTCTACTATCATTTTTTTAGGGATTTTATCGATATTTCATTTATTTAGTGATTTTTTTATCGACAAAAATTGCGTTGGTCCTTACCCTGATCGAAATTATTACCATAGACCTTATTTACCAATTATGATCTAATTTTGTCTAGCTGCTGCTCATTGGTTTGTTTAGTTATTTAAATTCGTAGCTTAAAACCAGCCCAATTAATTTTGGGCCTAGTTCTATACTTAACGAGTTTCACCCCAAATGAAAGTTTAGGTGGATGACCGATATAAAAACATTTTTAATGAAAAATTTAACAATCGCTTTCATATAGAGTTATACTAGAGGCTTGGAACGAATTATATTTGCTCTCGTAAATTTACTCTGAACAAGACATGTATACTCGTATGTAGCAAATTTATATTAATAATTAATAAACCTACATGCGAAATACGTAGAAAGATTAAATTTATAAATTATGTTTATAAACAAATTAAAATATATTTAAATCTCATTAAATATGTTCATTTTAATTTATGTTAAGTACATACGTACATAATAAATTCACATCCAAAATAAATCATGAAACATTTCGCATGCCAAATTTACGTGATGGAACAACTCACATCCCAAGCCAAAGAATTGAGTTTGTATATATTTACAATATAAGCATGAGTATGTACATTGTACATACATGAATGAATAAACATAAAAATAGATGTATCAGTATGTGCATATCGTACATATGATAAGAAATTCAAATATACAAAAATTGACAGTTTTTATAAACATCTATATGTGTATATATTTTAAAATTTTATGTCGGAAAATGCTGTAAAGATAGATTTAGAGGATGTTTCAACCTATACGAAACATGTTTATATTTGACTACTGATTATGTTGTTTATATGTAAACATAATTAGATACTCAAGAAAATTCAGTTTGAATATACATATATAGACACTTTGATATTTATCCAGTCTTTGATTGATGGTATTTTATGATTTTTAAATCAAAAATATTTTTAAATTATTTTATGTTTATCCCACTGTTCAAACGACGAATTAAAATACGTAGGGGAAAATATATTATGTATTAACCATATACCTACAGCATGCGTGGGTTGTATGAAAAGTTTCCGGCCTAACAATGATACAAGACCAGCGATACTCCCATCCCTGGAACCCGTTCAAATAGTAGTCGGCGTCTTTCTGGCGCAAAATAGTTGATCAAGAAGGTGAGATGGCCTTCTCATTCGACAAAAATCTCTATCCTCCGCGCGCAAATTTTAGCTTCTTGAATCCTCGTTGAACTCATTTTTCATTTGCGTAGGCGTCTTTCAAAAATAAATATTTAATAACAGGTACTCGATTTATTCCATTTTCACAAAAACACTCATATGAATCATTCATCTGATATTTCGGTGAGTACCTTTCACCGCATATACACAAACACACTCCTCCATTTTTGTTGACTAGTACTGCCATCTTCCTGTTGATGTGGGAAACTTTTTAAACAACCCCCGTATTTGCGAAAAAAAGTTATATAATTATCAAGATAAAATTAAGAGTTCAGCACTTTTATAGTTGTGCTGAATCCTCGTGCAACTTAATTGGTTTGAACGATTTTGATAAAATTTGATGGGACAGGGTTTTCGATTGCAAGGAAATGATTACAATGAATTCTGATTTCCGGATAAATCTGGATAATATCATGCTGCATGATGTTACACCATGTTGCATGATGTTGCACCATGTTACTTCAAGTTGCACCATATTGTGGGATGCTGCAAGATATTGTACCATGCTACGTGATGTTGCACCATGTTGCACGATTTTTTTTGCGTCATGTTGCTTCGTGTAGTGTTATTTAGAATTTTTACGTTTTTCGTTATTTAGATATCATGCGTCATGTTTCATCATGACGTGTTACGGTCGGTTGTTATGAGTAACAAGATTGACTTGTATGTATAGCATTCGCTATCTAATTAATGTTTTGACCGTGATCCGTTTCACATTTTGCTCTGTTTCAAACAATTTTGATGACGTTTGTCGCGGCCCGGATCTCTTTATTTAATTTTTTTTTCGGGTATCACGATTTTGAGAAAAATTAGTACAAGGAATGCCACAAAACGCCAGGAATTGATTTCGATGAGTGCTAATTTTAAGAAAACGAGTATACGAGTTCTTTCGATAGAGCCCTGCGTGATATAAAAGTTTTACAATGCCAGGAATGGATTCCGATGAGTCCTACTTTTGGGAAAATTCATTTAGAGTTTTCCGGGTCGAACGAGGGTTTTCGAGTGCTAAGAACCAATTGTGATGTGTTCTAAATTCGCTATTTCATGTCAACCAAAGGCATCAACAGAACTCAGATTAAAGGTGAAAATGGGAACCTAATATGTATTTTTAGGTTAGTATTCCAAAAAAAGTTCCGGCTGTGATTTTAAAATATAACGAAATACAAAGGAACGAAGATCATTCTCAAACGAATAGTATGAAACTCAGTTCCTACTATGAAAATATCCAATTTGATTGAAGCAAAACCACGCGTTCTTTAAATTGAATAGCAAATTTTCGACATCGTTGTAGAAGTCCGAATCCGATACATTTTACGCTGTAGGAGTAGTAAACTTGTTATAATATTGTGTTGCCACGGTAAATACAACAAAACCAAATTAATTTTGCTTCGTATAGTAACAATAAGTTTTGTACTTCAGAATTTATCAGCTTTCTTTATATAACCGCATAAAAAAGCTTTAAATAAAAACTTTTTTATTTCGCCGTGTTAAACCTGAAAATATAAAACAACTTTACAAAAGTATTTATTCTAGTTTTCAATTTCAAGTTAAACAATTAATAAAAAAGCGGATTGTGGAATTAAAGTATGTAGGTTAAACTGGAGCACGGTGGTGAAATTATAATGAGACTACATTTTACTCGCAAATACAACTCGAACCATAAAATTTATTTGTAAGAATATTTTACCCGAAATGTCTATCATCAATTAAATTAAGCTGAAGCAGTGTGTGTGATGTATATGCGAGTATGTAATATGCTTCTACATTGTTAAAAAATTGTATACGAATATAGTTCGAAATTAATGGGTGAGTCATTAACGTAAGATAGTATTTATGTAAGAACACAATGCATATTGTTCAGCGTATCATCCTTAATAAGAAATAACTTAGACAATTAATATTGATAATAACATAGTATTAGTAACAAAAATACACAAAACTAATTGCTATAATTTGTGTTAAAAAGATTCTGGGAAACAAGGTTGGATATTTGTCAAAAATCAATATATTTCAGAATTAAAAACTTGCCAGTAAAAATTGAGTATCAGCCCAAATTAAACGGATTATTATTCAAAATTAAATAACCATTCATAATTGGTACAATATTTCATGATTTGAGACAAAAAAAATTGAAACTCGGCCACATCGTGCTTCGAACCTGGATTGCAGACGAACGAGGTGACATATTACAGCAAATTAAACGCTGATCTCCTCATAATTACATTAATAATCCAAAATAACCGAAATATACCGAATCTGTGACAATGATTTTTTCCCGCTCAAAATAAGTAAGGCTAACCATCACGATTTTTCGCAAAAAATTGAAAACTTTTTTTTGTTGAAATTCCGGTTGAAATTGATTAAAGGTAATGTATATAACATGTTGAGCACGAAACTACCGGTAAAATGCGTGGTTATTGGAAGTTTCGTGTTTTGAAACTCGGCCACATCGTGCTTCGAACCTGGATTGCAGACGAACGAGGCGACATATTACAGCAAATTAAACGTTGATCTACTCATACTTACATTAATAATCCAAAATAACCGAAATATACCGAATCTGTGACAATGATTTTTTCCCGCTCAAAATAAGTAAGGCTAACCATCACGATTTTTCGCGAAAAATTGAAAACTTTTTTTTGTTGAAATTCCGGTTGTAATTGATTATAGGTAATGTATATATGTAACATGTTGAGCACGAAACTACCGGCAAAATGCGTGGTTGTTGGAAGTTTCGTGTTTTGAAACTCGGCCACATCGTGCTTCGAACCTGGATTGCAGACGAACGAGGCGATATATTACACCAAATTAAACGTTGATCTACTCATAATTACATTAATAATCCAAAATAACCGAAATATTCCGAATCTGTGACAATGAATTTTTTCCGCTCAAAATAAGTAAGGCATCACGATTTTTCGCAAAAATTGAAAACTTTTTTTTGTTGAAATTCCGGTTCAAATTGATTACAGGTAATGTATATAACATGTTGAGCACGAAACTACCGGTAAAATGCGTGGTTATTGGAAGTTTCGTGTTTTGAAACTCGGCCACATCGTGCTTCGAACCTGGATTGCAGACGAACGAGGCAATATATTACAGCAAATTAAACGTTGATCTACTCATACTTACATTAATAATCCAAAATAACCGAAATATACCGAATCTGTGACAATGATTTTTTCCCGCTCAAAATAAGTAAGGCTAACCATCACGATTTTTCGCAAAAAATTGAAAACTTTTTTTTGTTGAAATTCCGGTTCAAATTGATTATAGGTAATGTATATAACATGTTGAGCACGAAACTACCGGTAAAATGCGTGGTTATTGGAAGTTTCGTGTTTTGAAACTCGGCCACATCGTGCTTCGAACCTGGATTGCAGACGAACGAGGCAATATATTACAGCAAATTAAACGTTGATCTACTCATACTTACATTAATAATCCAAAATAACCGAAATATACCGAATCTGTGACAATGATTTTTTCCCGCTCAAAATAAGTAAGGCTAACCATCACGATTTTTCGCAAAAAATTGAAAACTTTTTTTTGTTGAAATTCCGGTTCAAATTGATTATAGGTAATGTATATAACATGTTGAGCACGAAACTACCGGTAAAATGCGTGGTTATTGGAAGTTTCGTGTTTTGAAACTCGGCCACATCGTGCTTCGAACCTGGATTGCAGACGAACGAGGCGACATATTACAGCAAATTAAACGTTGATCTACTCATACTTACATTAATAATCCAAAATAACCGAAATATACCGAATCTGTGACAATGATTTTTTCCCGCTCAAAATAAGTAAGGCTAACCATCACGATTTTTCGCAAAAAATTGAAAACTTTTTTTTGTTGAAATTCCGGTTGAAATTGATTATAGGTAATGTATATAACATGTTGAGCACGAAACTACCGGTAAAATGCGTGGTTGTTGGAAGTTTCGTGTTTTGAAACTCGGCCACATCGTGCTTCGAACCTAGATTGCAGACGAACGAGGCGATATATTACAGCAAATTAAACATTGATCTACTCATACTTACATTAATAATCCAAAATAACCGAAATATACCGAATCTGTGACAATGATTTTTTCCCGCTCAAAATAAGTAAGGCTAACCATCACGATTTTTCGCAAAAAATTGAAAACTTTTTTTTGTTGAAATTCCGGTTGAAATTGATTATAGGTAATGTATATAACATGTTGAGCACGAAACTACCGGTAAAATGCGTGGTTATTGGAAGTTTCGTGTTTTGAAACTCGGCCACATCGTGCTTCGAACCTGGATTGCAGACGAACGAGGCGACATATTACAGCAAATTAAACGTTGATCTACTCATACATACTTACGAAACTACCGGTAAAATGCGTGGTTGTTGGAAGTTTCGTGTTTTGAAACTCGGCCACATCGTGCTTCGAACCTGGATTGCAGACGAACGAGGCGACATATTACAGCAAATTAAACGTTGATCTACTCATACTTACATTAATAATCCAAAATAACCGAAATATACCGAATCTGTGACAATGATTTTTTCCCGCTCAAAATAAGTAAGGCTAACCATCACGATTTTTCGCAAAAAATTGAAAACTTTTTTTTGTTGAAATTCCGGTTCAAATTGATTATAGGTAATGTATATAACATGTTGAGCACGAAACTACCGGTAAAATGCGTGGTTATTGGAAGTTTCGTGTTTTGAAACTCGGCCACATCGTGCTTCGAACCTGGATTGCAGACGAACGAGGCAATATATTACAGCAAATTAAACATTGATCTACTCATACTTACATTAATAATCCAAAATAACCGAAATATACCGAATCTGTGACAATGATTTTTTCCCGCTCAAAATAAGTAAGGCTAACCATCACGATTTTTCGCAAAAAATTGAAAACTTTTTTTTGTTGAAATTCCGGTTCAAATTGATTATAGGTAATGTATATAACATGTTGAGCACGAAACTACCGGTAAAATGCGTGGTTATTGGAAGTTTCGTGTTTTGAAACTCGGCCACATCGTGCTTCGAACCTGGATTGCAAACGAACGAGGCGATATATTACACCAAATTAAACGTTGATCTACTCATAATTACATTAATAATCCAAAATAACCGAAATATTCCGAATCTGTGACAATGAATTTTTTCCGCTCAAAATAAGTAAGGCTAATCATCACGATTTTTCGCAAAAATTGAAAACTTTTTTTTGTTGAAATTCCGGTTGAAATTGATTATAGGTAATGTATATAACATGTTGAGCACGAAACTACCGGTAAAATACGTGGTTATTGGAAGTTTCGTGTTTTGAAACTCGGCCACATCGTGCTTCGAACCTGGATTGCAGACGAACGAGGCGACATATTACAGCAAATTAAACGTTGATCTACTCATACATACTTACGAAACTACCGGTAAAATGCGTGGTTGTTGGAAGTTTCGTGTTTTGAAACTCGGCCACATCGTGCTTCGAACCTGGATTGCAGACGAACGAGGCGACATATTACAGCAAATTAAACGTTGATCTACTCATACTTACATTAATAATCCAAAATAACCGAAATATACCGAATCTGTGACAATGATTTTTTCCCGCTCAAAATAAGTAAGGCTAACCATCACGATTTTTCGCAAAAAATTGAAAACTTTTTTTTGTTGAAATTCCGGTTCAAATTGATTATAGGTAATGTATATAACATGTTGAGCACGAAACTACCGGTAAAATGCGTGGTTATTGGAAGTTTCGTGTTTTGAAACTCGGCCACATCGTGCTTCGAACCTGGATTGCAGACGAACGAGGCAATATATTACAGCAAATTAAACATTGATCTACTCATACTTACATTAATAATCCAAAATAACCGAAATATACCGAATCTGTGACAATGATTTTTTCCCGCTCAAAATAAGTAAGGCTAACCATCACGATTTTTCGCAAAAAATTGAAAACTTTTTTTTGTTGAAATTCCGGTTGAAATTGATTATAGGTAATGTATATAACATGTTGAGCACGAAACTACCGGTAAAATGCGTGGTTGTTGGAAGTTTCGTGTTTTGAAACTCGGCCACATCGTGCTTCGAACCTGGATTGCAGACGAACGAGGCGACATATTACAGCAAATTAAACGTTGATGTACTCATACTTACATTAATAATCCAAAATAACCGAAATATACCGAATCTGTGACAATGATTTTTTCCCGCTCAAAATAAGTAAGGCTAACCATCACGATTTTTTGCAAAAAATTGAAAACTTTTTTTTGTTGAAATTCCGGTTCAAATTGATTATAGGTAATGTATATAACATGTTGAGCACGAAACTACCGGTAAAATGCGTGGTTATTGGAAGTTTCGTGTTTTGAAACTCGGCCACATCGTGCTTCGAACCTGGGTTGCAGACGAACGAGGCGACATATTACAGCAAATTAAACATTGATCTACTCATACTTACATTAATAATCCAAAATAACCGAAATATACCGAATCTGTGACAATGATTTTTTCCCGCTCAAAATAAGTAAGGCATCACGATTTTTCGCAAAAAATTGAAAACTTTTTTTTGTTGAAATTCCGGTTCAAATTGATTATAGGTAATGTATATAACATGTTGAGCACGAAACTACCGGTAAAATGCGTGGTTATTGGAAGTTTCGTGTTTTGAAACTCGGCCACATCGTGCTTCGAACCTGGGTTGCAGACGAACGAGGGCGACATATTACAGCAAATTAAACATTGATCTACTCATACTTACATTAATAATCCAAAATAACCGAAATATACCGAATCTGTGACAATGATTTTTTCCCGCTCAAAATAAGTAAGGCTAACCATCACGATTTTTCGCAAAAAATTGAAAACTTTTTTTTGTTGAAATTCCGGTTGAAATTGATTATAGGTAATGTATATAACATGTTGAGCACGAAACTACCGGTAAAATGCGTGGTTGTTGGAAGTTTCGTGTTTTAAACTCGGCCACATCGTGCTTCGAACCTGGATTGCAGACGAACGAGGCGACATATTACAGCAAATTAAACGTTGATCTACTCATACTTACATTAATAATCCAAAATAACCGAAATATACCGAATCCGTGACAGTGATTTTTTCCCGCTCAAAATAAGTAAGGCTAACATCACGATTTTTCGCAAAAAATTGAAAACTTTTTTTTGTTGAAATTCCGGTTGAAATTGATTATAGGTAATGTATATAACATGTTGAGCACGAAACTACCGGTAAAATGCGTGGTTATTGGAAGTTTCGTGTTTTGAAACTCGGCCACATCGTGCTTCGAACCTGGGTTGCAGACGAACGAGGCGACATATTACAGCAAATTAAACATTGATCTACTCATACTTACATTAATAATCCAAAATAACCGAAATATACCGAATCTGTGACAATGATTTTTTCCCGCTCAAAATAAGTAAGGCTAACCATCACGATTTTTCGCAAACAATTGAAAACTTTTTTTTGTTGAAATTCCGGTTCAAATTGATTATAGGTAATGTATATAACATGTTGAGCACGAAACTACCGGTAAAATGCGTGGTTATTGGAAGTTTCGTGTTTTGAAACTCGGCCACATCGTGCTTCGAACCTGGGTTGCAGACGAACGAGGCGACATATTACAGCAAACTAAACGTTGATCTACTCATACTTACATTAATAATCCAAAATAACCGAAATATACCGAATCTGTGACAATGATTTTTTTCCCGCTCAAAATAAGTAAGGCTAACCATCACGATTTTTCGCAAACAATTGAAAACTTTTTTTTGTTGAAATTCCGGTTCAAATTGATTATAGGTAATGTATATAACATGTTGAGCACGAAACTACCGGTAAAATGCGTGGTTATTGGAAGTTTCGTGTTTTGAAACTCGGCCACATCGTGCTTCGAACCTGGGTTGCAGACGAACGAGGCGACATATTACAGCAAATTAAACGTTGATCTACTCATACTTACATTAATAATCCAAAATAACCGAAATATTCCGAATCTGTGACAATGAATTTTTTCCGCTCAAAATAAGTAAGGCTAACATCACGATTTTTCGCAAAAAATTGAAAACTTTTTTTTGTTGAAATTCCGGTTGAAATTGATTATAGGTAATGTATATAACATGTTGAGCACGAAACTACCGGTAAAATGCGTGGTTATTGGAAGTTTCGTGTTTTGAAACTCGGCCACATCGTGCTTCGAACCTGGGTTGCAGACGAACGAGGCGACATATTACAGCAAATTAAACATTGATCTACTCATACTTACATTAATAATCCAAAATAACCGAAATATACCGAATCTGTGACAATGATTTTTTCCCGCTCAAAATAAGTAAGGCTAACCATCACGATTTTTCGCAAAAAATTGAAAACTTTTTTTTTGTTGAAATTCCGGTTCAAATTGATTATAGGTAATGTATATAACATGTTGAGCACGAAACTACCGGTAAAATGCGTGGTTGTTGGAAGTTTCGTGTTTTGAAACTCGGCCACATCGTGCTTCGAACCTGGATTGCAGACGAACGAGGCGACATATTACAGCAAATTAAACGTTGATCTACTCATACTTACATTAATAATCCAAAATAACCGAAATATACCGAATCTGTGACAATGATTTTTTCCCGCTCAAAATAAGTAAGGCTAACCATCACGATTTTTCGCAAAAAATTGAAAACTTTTTTTTGTTGAAATTCCGGTTCAAATTGATTATAGGTAATGTAATGT